>OX442329.1:12517200-17603200 GCA_949358125.1 Idaea dimidiata
CTCAATATGTAGTAAAAGATTTTGTGGACAATATATTAGACCAAACGGAGAGAGTGATCAAAAATATATCAGAAACTATAATCGATAATTAATTAATGTATATTTTAGTTAGTAAGTATTGTTTAAATTAATAAAGATAATCTGTTTTTAGTTAATTTTATTTAAAAATGTATTAGTCATAGATTATTTTGAAATAAATCCTTTCTTATCTGATTTGTTCAAATAATGTATTTTATTTATGAAATAGGTACCTTATTTGCATAGACGAAATAATAATAATACAAAAGTAATGATTGATAGAAATATATTTCAGTAAAAATATTAAGTACAAGATACAGAGTTAAAATATTTACATAAATTAAATTTAGTATGGTTATCAATATACCATTTTTTTATACACATAACATTTTTTAGAGCACACATTTTCTTATGATGAACACAATTTAAATTTACATTAGACTCCTCATATTGACTATATAATTTTAAAAGATTAGGACAGCCTAGCTTTTCTCCAATGTCAATTACTTCACAGTTCTCACAAAGATCTTTAATCCATTTGATCTTTTCAGTTCCTTTAATTAAAACATTTTGACAATTCAGATACGGTTTAACATTACGTTTGAATTCACTGTAGTCGATAAAACCTTCACTCCAATAAATTCCACGATTAGCTTCTATCCATCGTACCTGTTTCTTTTCTTCCACCGATAAGTGTTTAAAATGGAAAGGAGGTTTCACAAGAAAAGTTTGCGTACATTCGTTTCTTATAACGGCAAATTCTTTTATAATAAATTTATTATCTTTATCCTTAAATCCTTGTAAGTCCACAATCACAAATTCACTTGTGTTGGAATTCATATTTATGTTATCTTTTTCACTATGTTACTCAACGGTCTGTATTCAATGATGGAATCGTTTAAAATGAGACAATATGCAGCGGTGTGATCAGGTATCTCTGAATCGCATTCAAGCTCAATACGTACACTGACTACTGGACCGGACTTTAGGTTTTCACATTGTCTAGAGCAATCGATGACAAACAGTGGAGTTTTTTCATTAAATTCTTTTGGACTTAGCAGTGGTTCACTTCTACGTCCGTAATAGGATTCTTGGAATTTGATATATTGTTCATATAATAACGCAAATTTCTGATCTTTAAAACTTATATTTAAATTTTCATATGGAAAATAGACAGAATTAAGATACACTTTTACATCTCTCAAATTACAATGATCGAATCGTGATATATCTTTATCTGACGAGTTTTTTCTATTTGTTTGTAAGCCTAATACTACATATCTCGGTTTTTCAATCTGCGACGATGTTTTGATTGCCCAAGTATGCTTAGTTGTTTTTGGTACTAATGGATACTCATATAAATCCCAATTCCTAAAAGCTAAATGGAGGGGACGATCTTTTTCTAATATTTTTAATAAATATACTTTTTCTTTGTCAGACACTTTAATGTGTGGGACGCGCCAAACTAATTTTTGAATTGTAATGTCTTCGAGTGATTCGCCGGTTGGAATTTTCAAAGAATTTAAATCTGTATTGCTGCGTAATAATATTAGTTCATGTTTGCAGTTCATAATAATTTTCTTATAATCTTCAGCAAAGCCTAAAATGTTTTTCAAGGGTATTGAACAAGAAAAGTGTTCACCATGAGTTGTCTTTGTCCCGTTTACATCCCAACCCCAAGCTTTAGCCATTTTAGCCTCATTTTCATTTAAAGATAGCAAATTTTTCATTGTTGTTGTCATTCCTGCATTTTTTATTCTATCGATTTCTACTCCATTGAGTTCATAACGAACATCTTGGAACATAAAAAGAATTGGATTATTCGTGAACTCGATAGTATTAACTTTTTCTTTTCCAACACCTTTTACAATGTTTACCGTTCCTTCGATATAGAGAGTACTTGCTGATGGTAATATGTATAAATCCTGTTGGTTAATAGGGATGCGAATTTCGTCATTTCTGTTGAAACTTGTTATGTAGGGCTTATATGAATGATATTCTATACCATCTATGGTATTATCGTATGCCGGTGAACTCGTTATATCTAAGATGTTCATTTTAGTAGTCCGATTAATTTTAAGAACTGTTTATTTTCTTTTGTAATATTATTATTATTATTTTTCTTAGTTGTTCCTTTACGGATTGATCGATGAGTACTGATGTGTTTTATTTTCTTATTACCGTATTTATTAAAGTCTATCATTTTTTCTGATGTGCATATACAATTGAACTTCTTCACCTCGTAGATTTATCAAATTATTATTTATGTCTAACAATCTGATATTTATAGTACTTATGTTATTTTGATTAATAGGAAAATAAATTATATTTTTTGGTACTTCTATTATTCGATACCCTGGTGGAACGTTTGGAGCAAATTCATGAATTATATGGCTTGATTTTCCATTAATATATGATCCGCTCACTATGTCACATTCGATTCTTACCACTGTTGTAGATAAAATGTTAACTGGAAGCTGCGACTCGTGTATTATATTGGCTTTAAGAGTTTGTTTATCAAACCCTAATAATTTTCCAAGAGAATCATTTTTGTCGAATCGTATGTTTTTAGAACAAAAAAGAAAAGTTTTCAACGTGTTATTGTTACAAAATAAATTTATGTTTGTACCATTTTTTACGTTTGATTTTAAATAGTCCGAAATATCTTGGAGTTCATAAGCACCTTCGGGTATTTCTAAGACTTCATTGTTGTCATAATAAAATTTATTATTTCGTTTATCAATGTTAGGGATCGAATTGAATGTTGACAAATACAGAAGGGCACACTCGAATTCACCGTCAAATTGCAATGGTGGATAAAAAGTAGAAGATAAAATCGAGGTATTACCAGTTATAGACAACGTGAAAGACATTTTACAAATGAACGTAATTAAAACAATTTTATAATTATATAGTCAATATAATGATTAATAATCTATCACTAAAACAAAAACAAAAAAAAAAAAAAAAAAAAAAAAAAACACTCGTAAGTTAAAGAACCACACACTTAACATATAAATTTCTTGTTTGTTAGATTTACAATAGCGTACTTATCACCTAACTCTTCTTTCCAAAACGTTTGTAGAAACTTTAAACATAAATGACCGCAATTAGATGTATTAAAGTCTTGATATCTACAATAATTATATGTGATGCGATATTTCAAATATTTAGCCAACTCTAACGGTGGCTTTAAATCACCAAAGCTATCAAAATATGCACAATTTTCGAATAGTTTTACATAGGCTACCCAATGAGTTCCATCATTTTCTGAACTATCTAAATTAACAATCCCACACTCAATATCCTTCGATTTTGACGGAAGTTTATTTCTCATAAAAACACCCCTAAAGTATGGAACATGTTGATTAGCATAATCTAAAATGTCAAGATCAGTAAGTGCGCGTCTGGGTAACCTTTTAACTAGTTTTTTGATTTATTTATAAAAATACCATTTCCTGTCTTATAG
This sequence comes from Idaea dimidiata, assembly GCA_949358125.1. NCBI lineage: Eukaryota > Metazoa > Arthropoda > Insecta > Lepidoptera > Geometridae > Idaea > Idaea dimidiata. Next base: position 12,520,688 of record OX442329.1, read on the forward strand.
GGTTTTATATAGAGGCCTTTCCCAAGAGCAATTGATTCTATCATTCTATTATGACGTTGAGCTTCTTCCAAGTTCTTTTTAGCTGATTTATGATCGTTTACAGCTTTCGTTATTCCTGCTGCGCCTCCAGCCATTGCGCCCAATGCGGATAGTCCAGCGAATATTGGAATGAGCGGTAAAATACCTCCTATTTTCGGTAACGGTATAACACGAGGCACATGAACTTTTTTCTTATTTTTAATGAGTTTTTTAGCTGCAGAATAAGCTTCCTTTATTGCTGCAGCATCACTTTTCGGTTTTGACCTTTTCAATTTTTTATGTATTTTTGAAACCAACGACTTGAATGATCTCCCGCCTGCACCGTACTTGACCTTAGTTTTCATCGTTTTGTTCACAAGCCACGAAGCCAATTTCTCACCTGTTCCAGCGTTTTTTGATTTCATTCTCTGTTTTGCAATATTTATGAGATCTAAATCTGCTTTGTGTCGATCTTTCAAACTGTTTGAATTATTATAAGCAATATCGTGTCTCATACATGCGTTATCAAGCTCATTAACTCCTTTATCCCCTCTTAGTAATCGTTTCTTTAATCGTGTACCGGGTCCACAATAATTATAACCAGGTAAATGCAATTCAAATGGTAATTTATTTATAATACTATTTACGAGACCTCTACCGCGCATAGCTGAATTATAAATGAAGTAATTTCTATTGTCATTCGCAATTTTATATTTTTATAAATCTAATAAAACAGAATTATAATATAGCTTGTTTATCAATCCAACTGTTTTCACTTTTAGAAAGACCCAACCACTTGACAAAGAGTTTATTATTCTTTTTTCTTAAAACTTTTTCAATAAGGTATACGTTCGGACAGTTGGTTTTCAGCAGTTCTTGTTCATAAAAACGTCCTAATATTGGATGGTGGTACAGATCTTCTATAGAATACGTAACTGGTACAGAAAGATAAACATTTTTAACTAAAAACAATTCTGTAGACCAGTTAGGGGTATATCCTTTTTCGAAGCAGCTTTTATATTTACTTATACGAACATGATCTCCGATTTTTAGTTTATTGGATTTTGTATGCTTATTATTAGAGTTCTGGAATTTCATAATATTTTTCATTACAGCATTTTGATTTGAATGGTTAACATCTTTAGGTTTATAATTTATTGTTCGATGTATTGTGTTGTTATATTTTGATATGACACTTGTCAATGACTCTCCAATCCATTTATAGTTACCATTAAAACTAAAAACTTTAAATAACTTATTTTTCAATGTCCGTATTAGTCTTTCAACTATAGAAGCTTTTTTAACAGAATATGTAGAGTAATGATTAATGTTGTACTTTGCAGTTACTTTTTTAAATTCATCGTTGTAAAATTCGGTGCCCATATCAGTTTGTAAATTAATGGGTTTTCGGTGGTTTTTATCTAATACACTTTGAAACGCATTTGCGATTTCAGTTTTTGTTTTAGTTTTAACGGGGATAGCCCAAGAAAACTTAGAAAAACAATCTATTATCACCAAAATATATCTATAGTCACGGTTATATCTTTTTAAACTTTGAAAATCAATTAGATCTGCTTGCCATAAGTCATCGATGCCCTTTAATAATACTGATCGTCGATTAAAATTCTTGCGAACAGCTTTATGAATTTCATTCACAATTTGAAGTTTACTCATTTTTTAGTTCTAAGTAAATCAGCTTTTGTACAATAATCTGCAATAATATTATCGAAATGTTCTTTTACAACTGTTTTTAAATTATTTACTATTGTTGTGATCTCTTCCTTCTTTATATACAATTCATTTTGTGTATCTACGTACTCCTTGTTGACAGCATCAGAATTTTTCAGTGGAATTATAATACCGGTTAATCTTGTATTATGTAAATCAAATTCTCCGCTTTCGGCTTTCATTAAGATTTTATCAAAACTTTCTATAAAATCTGGTAAACGCAATCGTTTATGAATGTGATGTCCAAACTTGTCCATCATGGTGAACTGACAGGTGTCATCGATAAAGTTGAAATGAAATAACTTTTTAAAGTCATGCTATTTATTATGGTATAATCCCGCTTTCACGCAATTCTTCTATAATAGAAATTATTTCATTATCCAACCCAGTGTTACCAGCATCTTTTGAAGCAATCAAAAGCTTTAATCTATCTACTAATTCATTAGGATCGTCCCAGTAAACGTAGTCAGCATTTTTCTTCCAAGTTTTCATAAGTGGTAAACCTTTTCCTTGATGTGTTGTATCAGGTTGACTACTATCAGTGCTTACTGAAACTTTACGTAATTTGAAAAGTGGTTTTATAATAGTCAAGTATTTCCGACCTTTATTACTCTTGATCGGTTGATTTGGACTAAAATTTCTTCGATGAGCATTTGTTTCTTGTAACATTAACTTATAATGAGTCAAATCTTCATTATTTATTACGTCCAAGTTAGGGACTTTTTTAAAAAGTAATTCTTTTATTCCATTCGTAAATTTGTACTTCTTTGTGCCAACTTGAATATAACCATCGGTCAACACCACACGCGAAGATCCCATCATGAGTTTATTTCCGCGATCATTTCTAACACCAAACGGAACACTATCTAAACTATCTGAAGCATCCGGAGTAAGGGACCACGAAGAAATATCTAAATTTGCATCGGTTGAACCCGAAGACACTGTTTTAAAAGATTCGTCTTCTTCTTTATCCATTTTGATTGTATCACCATCGTAATCGTCATTGTCACTATCCTGTGACTCACTATATTCTTTTGGGCTTATAGACGCAATACTATTTAATCCAACGTTAGATTGTCTCTTTAGAGTTTTATCGCTACCTAATGGACTTGAAGTATTGAATTTAACATCATTTTTTAAGGCTTTGGAAAAATTAAATGATTTTCTTTTGACCGGAGACTCTATTAATAAAGAACTGTCTACCATTTTATTAAGCGGTTCTGTGATTGGTTTAAAAACCGATTCCAAAATATTACTTCTTTCCATTTCAATATTTCGCATTTTTCGAACCTTCTTTTTAACAGCTTCCGCAGCTTCAACAATTTGTTTTTTTAGATTTTTTTCCATTGCATCAGAGTCGATTGAACTATTAACAGTATTCATGTGAAATGATAGCGTAGTTTATGTATTTAGCTATTTATAGTCAATTTCTAAATTTAATAACATAATATTATTTACATAGAAATACAATCGAATAAAAATCGCCTAGAGAGCCACAGCATGACCATAAGCAATGAATTATGCATTCACCCTTTCCTTTAACAGCGTTTATAAATCGTTTTTTTAATTTTTGTTTCATCATATTCGACTTTGCTGGTTGTAAGTAACCTCACAAAATGATAGTACGAGTAATATTCTCCGCTATTTATAAGGTATAAAAAAGATAGACTTATTAAAAAAATTACTTTTTTCTTTATTTATAAAAACAATCTAATAATTTTTTCGAATACTTTTCTACAAATCGGACATTTAACTCCGACAGATAGAGAACACTTTGCACACGCCACAGCATGACCACAAGGTATGAAACACGTATTTAATTCTTCTTGCACACAAATTTTACATATAATTGACGATGGTATTGCGTCGACTTTTATTTGCAGAGTTTCAGGTTCAATTTGACTGCATTCTTCTTCGAATTCTTCATATCCTCCATTTTGTACATTTTTTACATAGTCTTCTCCTTTCATTACCAATACATACGGACATTTGTCAAACCAGCGTGCATGCTCTTCCCATGGTATATCGTGGGGGCCCCAATCTTTCATTCTTCCGCCGCAGTAAAAACAGATGACTCTGTCACCTCTTTCGGTATAAAAAAATCCTGCTTCAGCCATTTCTTTTGGTTTCTGTTTCAAACCTATCGGCCAAGTTTCAAAACTGCGTAAACGTTCCTCTTCATCAGCGAACCGACGAAAAAAGGGAATGTAGGACATTATTAAAAACACTGACAAAACATGTATTTTGAACCACGGATCGACGAACAATGATTTAAATAATAGCTATGCTATTCAGTTTCATAAGTCCGCTAATGAAATAAAACAAACGTATCAAATTTCTTTCGATAACAACCTTTGTTTTTTTCACAGTCCTTGTTTATTACAACATAACTATAAGGTTCTTTCCATATCTGAGCACACATTTCTCTGAATTCTTGCCATGTCATATCAGTATTAACGTGCTCATCATAAATGTGTCTCATGTTTATATCATCTTGCTTGAACAATACTATTAAATTTGCATTGTCTCTTATTAACTGTTTTGGTATTTTGCTATATGTCTGGTTTAAATAAAAACAGTCTATGTATTTGTGTCTGCCCATTGCAAAAAAATTACGCATACTGTTTTGATTTTCACAAGAGACATCATCAAAAATAATTACTGAATTACATTTTGCTACTTCTGGAGTGATTACTTTTTGATTTTCATAAAACTTTGAGAAAGTAACACCAGGAACCCTTTGTAATACCTGCTCTAAGTACTTGTACTTCGGTTGATAAAGAGTTTTTGAATATACATAAACGTTACGATATTCTAAACCATTTTCATGCAAAAGTAGACCTATAACCAAATTCGTTTTTCCACAGTTCGATGGACCGCATATTATACCGCGAACTGTATTTGGTAATAGTTTTCCATGACGAAAATTTTGTTGATCAGACGAAAAGTTGATATTTTCAAATTGTAAAGATACTGGTTGCTTAACGAACTTCATTCTAACAGTGCACCTAGCGAAATGACTAAAGATCTATAATAACTGTAATTAATAAACCCTAATGGTTAGCACTAAAATATTAAATAAAGTTTTGTTTCACATTCTAGGTATTGTACGTTGTAGACCAATAATCCAAAATATATTCTTTGATCTTTGGGTTAGAACCCCCGATGCGAAGAGTGTCCTGGCACTCGTTGGAAACTTGTAGTTTTGTTTCACATTTTTAGTTATTGTTCTTTTTGGACCAATAGGTAACTCTGAAAAAACTCTATTCTTTCAAATTTTGGGCAGCGAGGGCGCGGGGGCTGACCAAAATTTGAAAGAATAGAGTTTTTTCAGAGTTACCTATTGGTCCAGAAAGAACAATAACTACCTACTAGTACTCCATAAATCTACCTAGTTCTTCAGGGACCGATTCTTTTTGTAGAAGTCTAAAAATGAGTAATTTACGGCGTACTGGGATGCTATTTTTCGAAGATACTCGTTAGATCCTCAATGAATTTATGGGACCACGATGGAGGTCCATTCCATTAAAAAAAGAACCATCTTAATCGGTCAAGCTATCTCCAAGTAATCGCGACGACATCCCTAAAAAAACGCGACGAATTAAGAACCTTCTCTTTTTTTTAAAGTCGGTTAAAAGGTGAAAGTTTGTGAGTAAATATGTGTGTTTCTCAAAAACCACTGAACCGAATGCGATTATAATCGGTATATAGATAACTGGAGACGTAAATTATTATATTTTTTCCGCAAATAGCTAACAATTACAGTAACCATCAGATCAAAGGAACTTTTCTAGTATTTGATTGTTTGTTTAAAAAATGGAGGTTCTATTGAAAGAGCTAAGATTTTTCTTCTGTTTTCGCGATGTAGAATTGAAATGAATCTCAAAGAACCCGATTAAAACCGGAAAAAAAGTTTCATTTGAAAAGATCTAATTCTTTAGTACAAACACGCGATAATAATTAGCTGTAGAGTCGTAGATAGAAGTACACAAACCTACTACAGGCTTTGATCTAACTCGTACGAGCTTTTATATTAAAACTCGGAATAACCGAGTACTTATATACTTACCTATACATATATTGATACTTACTAGGCACTTCCGACGCGCGGAGAGACATTTGATGTAGGTAGTACTTAGCTAGGTACTTTAGTAAATGGAAATCCAATCAAGACCGGTGCTCGGGGATTCAATAGACGTCTTCCTGTCACCTCTCAAAGGTTCGAGAGGCAAATTAAATGTAGAAGTACGTGTAGCTTGCTATAAAGCTTCTGTGATTCTTTGTAGCTGTATTATGTTTACACGAGTAAACATAATATGATCGTAAGTAAGCTTACTTCATCTTAAGCACTCCTAAGACAGACAGACCATCAGTATTACCCATATTAGTATATAAGCTTAGTATAGGTATTGGTATTAGCTGTACGTACCTAGTAGTTGTGAATTTACTTTCCAAAAGGGTTTCCGTCACGAAAAACATTTGAAAACTGCCGATCTAGGTAAAAATCCAAATCAGAAACCTTCGAGCTATAAGGATAAAACCTAATCCAAAACTTAACTCTTCGCCTAGTATCTAATGTCACAGTATCGTTCTAAACTTACTTGTCATTGATATCCTTAAGTCTTAGAATTATTACATTTATTAAAAGATAGTATTAGGCATATTATTATATTTTATATCGGACTATAGACACCGGCCTTTTCATGTAATTTTAGATGATTTTATACAGCGCAAGCAACTTTTAATCCGTGATATTTTATGGCGTTGTTTATAGCACTGGTTTTTATTTTGACTATACCTCGTTGAGAACCTCCTCCTTTGAATGAAAATTCAGTACCACATTTCCTTAATGCGTTACCATCTTGCCAGCAAGACTCATAAGACTTCATCGAGCACTTCATCTTGTCACCGACTTAAAAAAAGGAGGAGGTTCTCATTTCGTAGCGTATAATATACTTTTTTTTATCGCAACGGGTCACGCACGTATTCAGCCAGCTAAAGCAATCACAGCTCAGTCTTTATCAGACCACCATCAAGGTTGGATGGTTTAAAAAAAACAATAATTCGTTCGTATTTCGAATTTTCTTCGCGGTTAGTGGTTCTAGTGCAGTGACCGAATACCTACTAAGATATATTTTAAGATGTGTCTTTGGAGAATATTTGGCAAGCTTCAGCTGCAATTGGTTTATTTTTAAAATAGATCCAACTGCATTGCAAATTGTCTAGACGGATTACGATAACTGAAAGTTTCAGGTAAGTGACGGGTGATCATTTCATTTCCTCAACATATACCTACAAGAAAGGATCAAGGCGCTATTTGATACATGCATGATTCTTCAATACTCGCCATACAATAAGAAAAACTTCTTTCCCACCCATTGACATTATTCGATTTCGCTCACGAAAAACCTACGCGCATTTCCTTTTTATTTTATTTTTTGATTTGTTAAAGTAACTGCAAAAGTTTGTTATTAATTTACTAATTTTCCACTAAAAAAAGGGAAAATTTTAAGCATGATTATCTATGATTTCACGAAAGAACATGACAGGAATAATGGATAATGTTAACGATAACGGATAATGTTAAGGGATGGAAAACAGGTTTTATCCAAACGTCCACCTACGACTAAACTAAGCTATTCTGTGTGTCTAGCTCCGCATAGTCGAGCCAGTTTTCCAGAAATAAGAGAGGTGCAAAATAATAATTTTGCTGCCGAGTGAAACACACAGTTTTTCACCTCACTGCAGCGAGGAAAACGCGGTGCTAAACGCTTTTATTCAGTCCAGCGATTAATAATTGATTTTATTCTTTTATTCACTATGGCTGTCCAGTGCGGTTATTCAAAGAAATGAGGTTGGCCCATCTCTGACATGAAATTAGTATTTAATGCATTTTAGTCAAGTTAGTTATTCAAGTCTACTTACTTGGGAGTTATGGCGGGAACGAGTTAATGAGATGAGTTGCTAAATTTCTATTTTTGTGATCCTAGTACAAATGCGTGTAAATTGTTTAATTTCGGGGCATAATATATTAATCAATTTATTTTTCTAAAGGTGTTAAGTGTAATAAAAGTGAAAACCGGTACAAAACATAAACTAAAGCGTTGTCTCCAAAGCTCGCGTGAACCGTCATTATAAATAGCTATTATTTACCGCTATCTCGACATGATTTTTAACTACGATGACTTGATTGTTATTATGGTGCAAATAACTTGCAATTAATATCAAATAATATTTGACATTGGCTACTTTTCAAGCGGTTATAATCAGATAATAAACGATAATAAATTAAAAAAAAGCAGTCTTCATAGATAAGTATGAAATAAAAGGGTTCGATATTTAAAAACTCTTTCCACGCTAGCGTGCAAATCCACTTTTGCACAGAGATTTCTAATGACAGAGAATCTTTCCAAGGTTGTAAGGTGAAAAGGTAATCGACCCAGTAAATATGTAGTAATCTAATAGCCAAACTACAACAATGGCTGAAAAGAAAAATGTATTTTCTTCTTTACAATACAGTTTCTAGTTTCTGGCCTTTGGCCAACATGGAAATGCGAGGCCGCACGTTCTATCTGCGTTTGGTAAACCATGCGTTAAACGCACATTAGATAGAATAAAAGCCGTCGAATATCTGCGTAAGAATTAACGCAGACCGAACGCAATCCGCACTTTCTGGTGCTAAATGGCCGTCCGCAATTTTTTTAAATTTATTTATTTACAAAAAAAAAAAGTTACAACATGGAACTTATGCATAAAGGTGCCTCAAAAGCTCTTACGAGTTTTACCGTGCACCAGTGAGTCGTTTAAACACTTATACAAATGAATGAAACGATAATAATAATATTCTCATCCTACATCCACTTACTGAGCTACAATTGTACTACATTACTGAGCTAATTTGTAACTCGTTATTAGTATTACGCGTTACAGACAGAATTTTTAGTTTTAGGTACCTCTATTATGCCTCAAACGCACAAGCGGTTAACCGCGTAGGTGCGAGGAAAAAAACAAAGTTTAGAGGACGGTATTCCGGTAAACCACCACGGTTTTGTTATCACGCAATTTTATTACTCAAGGAAGCACTGACGATAACTTTTTTGTCAAAACTTTGTACCTATGTCTCAAACTGTAATGCTTTTTACAACCACAAAACCGCGGACTAAACTTGGTCTCGACAAGTTTGTGTGCATGTTTGTTGCTCCTTTACGCAAAAACCGCTGAACCTATTGCAATGAAACTTGGTATGTAAATAGCTAAAGACGTAAAATACCACATATATAATGCTTCTTTTTATTCTTATATTCCCCGGAATTAAGACGCACCGCAGCTTCTTAAGCTAAGCGTACGTATTTGCCAACGTGACTACCAGCATAGATAAATTATTACCAGCAATCGGATTGTAGACGTCACTTCAATTTCGTCCGATGCATACGACGATGATGTTGAGAGGCGGACGCTTAGCTTTTAACGACTGTTTTACACTCTTGCCAAATTACTTACACATGCATCCTCTTAACAAAATACTAAACCGGTCATTTACACTCTGTAAAGCTAAATAATTTGTCTGCTACATTTTATTATTTGGCACTCGCCCCCTGAAATAATTTAATGATACTTACTGCAAATAAAAGAAAACACAATGTTTTAAATTGTTCAATTGTATCTGCAATATTATGTTTGGCAATTTGTGGGTAAAATGTTAGAGTTTAAACTTTTCTTACAAACACCCCCCAAAACTTTTAATTCGTAATATTTTAAAAGCGGAAGGAACTGTAGATACCAAAACGTGACTAACCCAATTATTTGTAGGTAATACCTAAAGTTACGTAGGTATTAAATTGTTTTAAAATGGAAGTTCACGAAAACTTTTGTATTTATTCAGAAATGGTACTTAGTTATTATTTACTGCACAGAAATACAGTCTGCATCAAAAGTCGTTGACCCCAATCAGAGTAAAAATCGCTACAGCATATACATATACTTCGTAATTTTTGTGTGGTTTAAACAAACAATAAATATTTTTTATCATCAAAACAGGACAGACATTGAGACAATAACTCTCTATCTTCTCTTTTATAACCCGACTTGACTTCAAAAAAAAAAGTAGGTTCACAAATTGATCGCTTAAAATCGGCCTCTACGTGTAGTTTGATGAAGCACCTGAAACCACATTCTTATCAGAAAACTTCTCAATAGTTAAAATTGTAGTTAGAATGATGTTGATTTTTATTTTCAAATTGTCTGCTGTACCTACTGTTTTGTATGATGTATCCTACTAATATTATAAAGCTGAAAGTATGTGAGTATATTGCGTGTTTGTTACTCAATTACGTCTGAACCGATTACCATGAAACTCGGTGTGTAGATAGCTGGAGACCTGAAATAACACATAGGCTACTTTTTATCCCGATATTAAGGCGCGATAGGGACTTACGCGGGTAAAACCGCGTGGCGCAGCTAGTAATACATATATCTGCATGTGTTCGCATCAACTTGTGATGCTCACTGTACATACCTACGTGTAGTCAGGTAACTGGTTCCTGTGAAACTTTGAACAAAGGTTAAATGTTAAATGTTCATGTGAGTCAAAAGATACAAACATCTAACAGGAAAACCGCTCAAACGGGACGTGAAAATTAAAGCTTTTGAAGTTTGAGGATGGGAAAATGGACGGCCTTTTTACAAGGTAACCTATACCTTACCAGCATATACATACCTATTCAAATTTTTGAATCACTAACGCCACCTCGAGTGATTTTAAAACCTATATTTCTATCAGCAATCGTATTATTTAAATCGCGTGAAGTGCAACGAGCGATTCAAAAATAGGGCTCCTGGACCCATTTCAAAAATTCTTTCACTATTAGAAAGCTATATAATCGAGGAGGTGCTACATCCCGCGGTTTCACCCGCATAAGTCCCGATCCTGTGGGAATATCGGGGTCGAAAGCCTTGCTACTTCTCGATAATGTAACTTTCTATTAGTCAAAGAATTTTTAAAATCGGTCAAGTAGTTTCTAGCCCAACTCATTACAAACAATCAAATAAAACAAAATATTTACTCTAATAATATTACAAGCTGTGCCCCGCGGTTTCACCTGCGTAAGTCCCGTTCCCGCGGGAAAATCAGGATAAAATCTGTGTTATTGTGTGTAAAGCCTATGTGTTATTCCTGCAAAGGCTATGTATTATGTGTTATACAATTTGTAACGGGTAAGTCCTTTTAATCCGAAAGGGGGTTGTTCTAGACGTCTAGGCGAACAGCTTTTGTTCTACGACTTTTGAAAATTCAAACTTATTTTGAAAATTTTGAAAATCCAAAATTTTCAGCTGATTTTGAAAATAAAAATAATTGAAGTTTTGATTGTAAACCATCAAACTAAATAAAAGGACAACATAAGGTCAATGACCTCGAACTCTCAGAAACAGCTGATTTTCAAGTAAACTTTACACCAAAATTTTTCGAAAACTACTTCGAATTTCCAAAAGTCGTAGAACAAAATTTGTTCGCCTAGACGTCTAGAACAACCCCCTTTCGGATTAAAAGGGCTTACCCGTTACACCTTGTATAAGATTAACAAAGTCACATACATACATACAAACTTTCGCGTTTATAATATTTGTAAGTACACATTTTTGACAAAAATACATCGAAATTGCGTCAGAAATGTTATACAAAAAATGTTAGTTGTACTGGAAGTTATTCAAAAAACATGTTGTGGCATATTTATCTAAAACGTTGCCTAAATAAATATGATTCGACACGCGAAAATTGAATCAAGTGAGCTCCTAACAGCGTCGATACGGAAACGTCGGCCCTGACAAGTTGGGCGGGCGGAAGTAGACGCATTACCTACCCGCCCGCCCTAGCACGCCGCCCAGGGAGGAAATAGAACTTTACTCTGTAGGTTGAGCCTTCGATATATTTGATAAATTAGTAGGTTGGTAAACTAAACTGAGCGTAATTAATAAGGTAAGTCTTCTATCTTACTAATATTATAAACGCGAAAGTTTGTATGTATGTATGTATGTATGTATGTATGTGAGGTTGTTACTCTTTCACGCAAAAACTACTGAACCGATTGCGATGAAACTTGGAATATAGGTAGGTGGGGACCTGGATTAACACATGGGCTACTTTTTATCCCGATATTCCCGCGGGAACGAGAATACCGCGGATGAAACCGCGGGGCGCAGCTAGTTAATAATAAAAGCTAAATAGCCAAATCGATCATTTTCGATTTTATTGATTGTGTTATATTTCACCGCAACACAATCTTATTAGTTTTTACAAGCATACCTACATCTCTTTTTAAAAAAACAACCGTCTATTTGATTGAAAATGTCGCGTAATTTATCAGCTCTGCAATCTACTAAACCCGTGGGCAGTAAGCTATGAAGCAATTTTTCAATTTGTTGATTTTGCATGTCTAGTACCTACCTGTCGCTCTTATTTAAGAAATAGGTAGTTATCTACAAGTGCTAAATTGGGTTCTACCCAATGAGTCTATTAAAGTTATACATATCTCTGGTTCTACCACGATTTATCTACATTGATATTAGCACAACTAGGTACAGTAAAAATTTTCGTTAAGGATTTTAAGGTAGATAAAGAAAATATTAGATAATATAATAAATAAATATTGCACAACATTACACACAGCGCAATCTAGCCCCCAAACTAAGCACTATAGGCTTGTATGTACTATGGGTACTAGACAACGGATATACTATACAAGATGTAACGGGTAAGTCCTTTTAATCCGAAAGGGGGTTGTTCTAGACGTCTAGGCGAACACCTTTTGTTCTACAACTTTTGAAAATTCAAACTTTTTTTTTGAAAATGTTGAGATTATGTTTCGATGAAAAAACAGCTGTTTTTGAAAATAAAGGTAATTGAAGGTTGATCGATTGATTGATTAACTCTTTATTGTACACACACAAACAACAAAATAATACAGAAAATGTCTTAAAATATGAAGGTTTGATTGTAGTAGACCAAACTAAATGAAAGGACAACATAAGGTCAATAACCTCGAAGTCTAAGAAATAGCTGATCTTCAAGTAAACTTTACACTTAAAATTTTCGAAAAGTACTTCGAATTTCCTAAAGTCATAGAACAAAAGTTGTTCGCCTAGACGTCTAGCGCAACCCCATTTCGGATTATAAGGACTTACCCGCTACATCTCGTAAACTTTTTTTGTAAATACATACATATTCTACATAGATGGAGGACACCCTGACCAGATACAAATATTAATTTATTTTTAAGCTTAAATAAACCCTCAAAAACGATTTGTGGTGTACTTTTTGCAATCTAGTTGCGATTGAGATATCACTAATATTGTAATCGAACCGGACGGAGGTTTAGAAGAATTAACCTGCAGACACGGCCCAAGGTTCAATCAAATCTAATAAATGACATTGCTACGTTGATGAAACGCACTGGGATCGTTTGACCTCTAGGGATATTTTTGGACACCTTTCCCTTACCTAGAACTAAAAAGCAAACATTAAATAAAAAACAAACATTCAAACAGTCTTCTCTAGTAGTATTGTGAGTTTATTAAAAACTTCCTTTTCAGAAAATTTATTACAATCATAGCGGCATAAAAATAGAGTCTAATAATTACCTAGATTACTGTGATAAACACGCGGTCGAAATTGCTTTTATTTGCATAATCCCGCGGAAAAGTAGGTAGGTAGGTAGTGAAATATTTTTATGTTTTGTATTTCTTGTTAAAACAAATATGATCTCTATGATACTAGACTTAAGGATATATTTTTATTAAATTGGATTTATTGCACGTTGTCTTAGATTTGATCCTACATTCCAAAAAAATACCTAGTGACCGAAAATATGTATGGCAAAATATGATAAACTAGCTGCGCCCGTCCCGATCCCGCAGGAATATAGGGATAAAAAGTAGCTTATGCGTTATTCCAGGTTTCATCGCAATGGGTTCAGTAGTTTTTGCGTGAAAGAGTAACAAAGTCAGATACAGTCAGTACTTATAAAAATATAGATATGTCAGTCATACACATTTCCAAACAAACTTTCGCGTTTGTAATATTAGTAAGAAGTACGATTAACACGAACTCCTCAGTGCTTCCGGTTGTTTCAAAGACAAAGAAGAAGAATAAGTAGCTCTGTAACCGAAGTATTTCGACCGTCCGAAACAGTCCGAAATTATCGTTCGAAGAAAGCGAGTGACCCTTCTGCTTACACCTTGAAGGTCTGACGCAGTCAGTTACCCGATGGTTACCCGTATCCAAATAAACAGTACAAAATATAGGTTAACATTATCAATTACCTACTTATTTGCCTACGATCTGACATTTCCGTGTATCGTAACAGGTACTCGCGTTGACCAGTCAATGTAAATAATTTAATACGACCGCGATTCGTTCGACAATCGACATACAACCACCTCGGGGGCTTTATTCTAATATATTATTATATTGCTTATTCTTGCAGTACAATCGTCTTTAGTTAAGTAGTTCGATTTTATGAAAACAGTAGTAGTAAAATTGTTGAGCATAAACTTCACAATCATTTTTCCAAAATTTCAAAAAAAAATTGAACCGGTTTGGAGAACAATCTTACAATGCTGAGACATTGCCCATTGCTGTGATGTTTTCATAAATGGGTCAAAAGTTCATCTATTATCGTTGACAATATAGAACTAACCCTTAAATTTGTATTGTTTCAGTTGGAGGATGGACATCCCTCGGCCACCATGTGCGTTCCTTGTGCTACTTGTCCTGTATCTCACACAGATCACAGAGTGAGTACCGTCCATTAGAATAATGTAAATGTAGCGCTAATGTGTTTCGCTTTCCGTCTTCTGATGTTGCCTGAGCCCTCTCAGGAGCCCAGGGTTCCCATACCCTAAATTATTTGAGGTCGGTCAGTAGGTAAGTCTTCTTATCATTGACCACATCTACTGCAAATAGATTTGGCAATGTATGCCTCCAACCTACCACCATCTCTTCTCAGGACCAATTAGTTTCCCTGGAGGAGAACTCCATCTTCGCTAGTCTCCTCCAGATCCCATAGTCAAATTCACCCACGCGAAGAGATGAAGTAACCCTATTCTATATCAGAGTATGTCTACGTACGTAGAATTAGTACCGCGGTGATTTCGTGCGGTAGATAATGAAATTGGCGTAGATAAGGAAGGATCTACATAATTGATATCTATTCAAAACTAAACAAATTATCCGTAACACGTGTCCACAACTTTGTTGCAAGCTTGTAGCATGTTATTTCAGTGAATTCGAAAATAATTCCAACATATTCATGATAAATCAACTGGCGCCCACTTGATTTACATAAAGTTATATCTATTATTTATTACTAGCTGCGTCCTGCGGCTTCAGCCGCGGAAGTCCCGTTCCCGCGGGAATATCGGGATAAAAAGTAGCCTGTGTTATTCCTAGTATCCAGCTACCTATATTCTAAGTTTCATCGCCATCGGTTCAGTAGTTTTTGCGTGAAAGAGTAACAATTAACCTTACATACATACATACTTACATACATAAAAACTTTCGCGTTTATAATATTAGTAAGAAGTAAGATTGATCGTGATTAGGAAAGTCAAATATGTGATGGAAAATTTAGTTTAATGTAGGTACCTACATGTTGGATGCATGCTTGAACATCAATTTATGCATAAATAGAAGATAGATACAAAAATTTCCTATTGGCCTGATTTTAAATCACATATTGGCATGCACCGGAAATGATTTATTACAAAGAGGAGCATGGCCATTCTCATGCACAATTAATACACTACCTATTTTATGATCTTCCTCCGTTACTAAAACATCGATAATTAACAGATGATTAAAGATAGATTGATAGATAGATGAAAGCTTTATTCTACCTACAATACAAAATATTGGTACAAAAAAAATAGTAGTTTATGCACCAATATACTAAGTTCTGATACTCGTAATAATAAAGAGCATCTTATTGAATTTAATATAACGTTACTTAGCGTAACGAAGGGCTCTAGAATTAACTCCCGAGCGCAGCAAGGATGTTAAAAACTTAACTCCTGAGCGAAGCGTGAGATTCAAGCGCCCGAGACTAATACAGGCTTATTACCTTTCTTAGTCTCGGTGAATACCTTACTTTTTACATCT
The DNA here is from genome assembly GCA_949358125.1 of Idaea dimidiata. Taxonomy (NCBI): domain Eukaryota; kingdom Metazoa; phylum Arthropoda; class Insecta; order Lepidoptera; family Geometridae; genus Idaea; species Idaea dimidiata. The sequence goes on from OX442329.1 coordinate 12,536,586, forward strand.
ATTTCGAGACAACACCTGAAATATATGTACTGTACACAATACGTTACTGCTGACTAGTTCCGATTATTTAATTACCCGACTGCCAAGGAAGGATTATTGTTTGTCTTTTCCCGGGATAGGTACCTAAATCTTAAATTCTAATTATGTACATTGAACAGTCGTATATTTTAAACATTGTCATTGATTGCTCCATACAGATGTATGAACGGTGCGAAGATAAACTTCAGAGAGAAGGAGAAACAGATTCTAGATCAGATTCTCGGGCCGGGAAGGTACGACGCCAGGATCAGACCTTCCGGCATCAATGGCACTGGTGAGTAGAACCATCTGCTTCTATCAAGAAGAAACTTGACGAGTTTAAAATTTGACCGTATTGTGGGTTGGTTACCTACCCACATGTGTGAAATTTAAAATCTTTCTACCAAACGTAAATAATAGGGGTTAAAGTATGAAATTGCCGTTTTATTGCAATAGGTGGATTTTGGTTTAAACGCTTTCGTGATGGAAATTTCGACTTAAAGAACGAGCCACGAGGAAGACCGCCCACACAGGTGAATAACGATGAATTAAGAGAGATAGTGGAAGCCGATCCTAGTCAAACTACCCAGGAATTAGCGGCATGGTTTAACGTTACCTTACCCACTTTATTGACTCACTTGCGTCAAATCAATAAAATAAAAAAATACGAAAAATGGGTGCCTCATGATTTGACTGATCTGCAGAAAGAAACGCGTGTTGAAACTTGTGTTGCCTTGTTGAACCGGTACAGAAATGAAGGAATATTGGATCGAATTGTAACATGTGATGAAAAGTGGATTCTTTATGATAACCGGAAAAGAAAAATGCAATGGCTGACCCCAGGTCAAATGCCACAACAGTGTCCTAAAGCAAAACTTACCAATAAAAAGGTAATGGTAACTGTTTGGTGGTCTCAGCATGGTGTTATTCACTATAGTTTTCTTCGATCTGGTCAAGCAATTACGGCAGATGTCTATTGTGCCGAACTCCGAACCATGTTGACAAAACTAGCAGTAAAACAGCCCCGACTCATGAATCGATCTTCACCATTATTGCTCCACGACAACGCGAGACCTCACACAGCACGAGAAACCATTTTGACCCTTCAGGAACTGCACTTAGAAACCATTCGTCATCCTCCGTATTCACCAGACCTTGCTCCAACGGACTACCATTTTTTTCGTGATTTGGACAATTATCTACGTGACAAGAAGTTTTCTTCCCAGGAGGCAGTACAAAATGCTTTCACACAGTTTGTGCAGTCTAGATCGTCGGAGTTCTATCGCAAAGGCATTAATAACCTTCCCATTAGATGGCAGCAATGTATAGATAATAATGGCAACTATTTTGATTAAATAAATTTGTTAAAAATTTAAAAAATAAACAATTAAGATTTTCAGTACAAATCGGCAATTTCATACTTTAACCCCTAATACAAACAATCTGATGAACTAACTAACTTTCAGCAACGTCGTCGATTGATAGCATATTTCAATTTACGGGGGCTTGATTATGTTAACTCTTTTATTTGTGATGGTAAAGCGAGATTTACATTACGGAAATAGTGGCATGCATTATTGACTCTAATTTCACAAAAGCCGTCTCGCTGCGGTCCGCAACCTTTTTGTGAAAATTACTCTAAATAAATGCCATTAGTTTCCTCGCTTAGGTAACGCGAAAGTCATCTTTGATGCAAAAATCGGTTCTTCAAGTTTAAACACTTATAAATAACATACAAAGGCCACGCATGAATAAGAGTTCTAATGACTATATTTCAACCCTAAACATGTAGGTATACCATTATCGGAGCCAGTTTGGTTCTCCTATAACACAAAACAAACCAGTATAAAGCTGATACCTACCATAATTTTGTTTTGACAGGTTATGTTCATGAATATTATCCAAAAATCAAATGTGTATAATTTTATTAAACAACAATTTTATAGCCTGGTATTAAACAGTTCAGTTTTGTCAACACACCTAGCTAAGTCTTACTGTAACACGGGGTATAATATTAAAAGCTGTAACACAAAAGCTACCTTAAAATGATCAAGATAACGCATAAATTACAATCGACACGGAGCTTTTAGCTTTTTTCTTTCAAGAACTTAATGGGATATCGGTTGGAACGATGGCGTGGTTTACTTAGAAGTTAGTTAAAATTAGGAAAAAGTCGGGGAAAAGCTTTCTTTCATAAAACTTTATGTAAGCGAAAAAGTTATTTTCACTGACGATACTAAACTCAAACATTAACCGGGTTTTACATTACGAAAATAGTGGCATACAATTTATACTTAGTCATATTCACAAAAAAATGCGTAGATACAGCTGCTGTACTATAATTTATGTAAAACAATTGCTTCCAGTTACAGTTAAGTACTCCTTATTAAAGTAAGGGACTTTAATTCTACGAAAGACGAACGAACGAAAAAAAAATCTGTCATCCAGAAAGAAAAATCTAATTTAAAATAAAATTTTCGGCTGCTGCTAGATTGCTTTTGTGAAATTGACTCTATAATGCATGACACTAGTTTCGTAATGCTTAGAAGAATGTAGAGCTAAGTTTAAATATCTCTTAACGAAATTAAACTAACCTAGTTTTAAAAATATTTGATTCTTGTCAAATCAGTTAAGAAGCAATGAAGTGGAATTGTGAAAAGAATCTAAATGATTCTGTTAGATTGGTTTGGCTTGTCTGCTGATATTTGTTTTGACTATGCTATAATCTCCTAATTTAATTGATCTTACACTGGTAGGCATTTCGTAATTTAATTATTTTACTACTTGCTACTTGGAACAGCTGTAGATTTTACTAATTATTGGAATGTGTATTAAGTATCCGCGAGGTGTCAAACTTCGTGGAGCATTTTTCAACTATCTACTTACTTAATAGTCGTCCTCGCAAAATGCGAGGGATGATCGCTTTAAGGATGATTCGAGTAATATTAATAACTACTACTACTACTACTAAATAAGCACGCCATTTTTTTCTGAGTATTTAGCGCCATTTTGATTCGTTTTAGTGGACGGACAGGAGTACAAAACGAAACGCCCTATGAGAAAACTGTTTTGTTAAGTTGTGTTAATAATGGTTACCTAATTTATCGCCCTCCAAATTGATAAGGTATCCTACCTTACCTAGATATAAAACTAGATATACTGGGTCAGCATAGGCAGCTAGCTGTAGATGTATGTTTGCAAGCAATCCCAAGATTCTTTGTGAGTTTACACCCTAATAAGTCCCGATTGTTATCTCTGTAGCGACTCCCCTATTTGGTCAAGTTATAGACTTTGAGGCAACCTGAAATCTCTAACACTTGTAAAGTCACACGACAACAAGGAGAAAAAGTACTTAGAATCTTGTAAATATGTACATACAATATCTATTTCTTAGATTAAGCTAACTTGATAGCATGTTAATTAAAAACGTACATGCAGGTACTTATAATGCATTAGGATTGTTTTTTTATTTGTTGTATACTGGCTGGGGTACTGAAAAGGGATGTTCTATAGGTCTAGGTGAACAACTTTTGCTTATGAGCGAGCGGTGGGTTGCATGAAGTGGGTAACTACGTGACGTACCTGGTACGACATTTATAGTAACATTTAAAGTAATTAATTGAAAATATCTATTATTACGATCACTCGTGTACGTGGGTTTTTGAAAATAGGACACGTAGGTAGTCGGTATACATTTAGAACCCAAGTGTTTACATTCTGCTAACGAAGCGAAAAAATTTCTATCTCGAATCCTTGGAATTCTTGGTTCAATTTGTACGAGAAAACTGCTATACTGTAGGATGAATCTAATATTTAACGTGCTGGCAAATATCCAAGTGTTATTACAATTGACAGCGTAACCGTGCCGTTGTTTGTTAATGTAAGTTAGCTACTATAATGACGTGCGATACGACACGGGGGACCTGCGGAATTCCTGCGGTAATCTTGCCGCTAAATTTAGTGGATAGTGTTGCTTTATTTTGTACACGGAGAAAGAAATGGAAAGTTTGATTTAGATTGTAATAGAACAACCGCTATTATTCAAAAAATTACATTACAAATTTCAACATTACAAACATGATGTAGCAAGGAACTAGTTCCTGATAACTACAAAATTAACCCCGGATACGAAGAATCCGGGGTTAATATGTACTACATAGGGTCTGTTAATAAAATAAAATTAAGTGCTAAATATTTATAAAAACGGTTTCAGATATAATTTTGAAGCTATTCTCAAAATCCGCTTCCGTATTCATGAGAAAATGTTCATTCAAGTAAACGATAGGGAAAGTTTGTGATTAATGACTTTTTCGAAAATTGAAACGTTCCAAGTCCCAATTTACTCCAAGGTTGCTGTCAAATGTGGAACCGTTTAAATTAATGATATCACGAGTATATATATATAGGTATATATAGGTAGCTTTATAGGCCGCAGACAAATTCCGAAAGGGCATAATTCACCGGTACACCCGTAACAAACCATAGTTTTAAGTACATTTATAAGGTTCTATGAAATATGTACCTAACTAGCAATAGAGACATAATATTATTGTTTAAGTTAAGACATATTGATTGACAAGTCTCTTAGTAGTCTTAAGTGCTTAATAATTTGAAATTAGGATTATATATGATTTTAATACAAATAAAACACTATGTATGATGGATGGACAGAGTGTTTTCGTCATGGATTTCAGTTACCTACAGCTATTTTATTATTTCTCACTACAACAACTTACTTACTGCGTTATGTTTTATGTTAAGTTACTTTTCGCTTGTATATTTTTTCTAAAACGCTTATTCAATTTAACAGATGGTCCAGCGGTAGTTAGTATTAACTTATTTGTCAGAAATATACTCACAATCAGCGACATAAAGATGGTTAGTAAATTAAATATGAATATTTTCGCTTTTCACGATTTCACATGAAAATAGAAGGTCTCTGTTTAAAAACAACAACGGTAAAAAACTCCGCCATTTTGTTTCCGCGGTCATCTTTGTTTGAGATCGTGAATTGCTTATTGAATTAGAGTTTAAAGGCTAAAATAATTAATATTGTTTGATAATCGATAGTGCCTGTCAATTTTTTGTTGTCTGCCTGAACGTGGTTTAATTCTGCGTAGAGATTTTTGATTAACTAACGTTGTTACAGATTTATTTGTCTGCTTAAATGGCGTTAGAAACATTTTGTGTAAGTTGCCACCGTTGAAATTCAAAAGCACTTTTGCTTGTTTTTCCTAAATGTTAATTAGCGTAAAATCTTCAATGGTGGTAATTAATTTCTAGAAAAGAATATTTTTTATAGAATCCGCTGGAGTGCGGGCGTAACGACATTTCGTGTTTACTGTATTCCATACGTTTAAAATTCGATATATATTTTTTAAAATATTTTAGTTATGGTGAAATATCTAGGAAATTAAGTTCTATGGATATTGTTACATAGTTTTCGCTATACTGTTTAGTTATATACCTACCTTTTATTGTAGGTACAAGATATGAAGATATGCCGAACTAACTTACTCGACTTTGTAGTTAGATTCTTCATTGTTTATTCATTACGTGTATTGTATTCAATAGCTTAGTGCCACAGTAGCTAACCGATTACCCACATATATCTCGTTTTGTTTTTAAGCTAGGCCCAAAAATAGTTAGCTAGGTATTGCCCACTGTTGTGGTTTTTATTCTAATTACTTTGAAACAACAAAATTGATTAAACAAATTTCGTGACAAATAACAATAAAATCAATCAAACATACCTACATAGAATAATTATAAATGGGATGCATGTGACACGCGAATTTTCGTCTAGTTTATCTATTATAATCCCTTTCTTTTCATTATTGCACCTAAATATTAACCTACAACCTATAATTACCTATATTACATATATTTAGGTACCTACCACTAATAGTACTTTTACTTTTGTATACACATACGGCCATAGTTTTCAGTTTAACACAAAGTAAATTACTAATCCATCACGCAACTTGTGCCCTTTCACTGCCGAGTTGCCGAGCAAGGCATACAATACAAGCACTTAGTAGATCCCTATCTGATGCTTTGTTCAGGTTACTAGGCTGTTCTGTTACATTTGAAAAACTAATTTAACTTACTAAAACTTAATAAGCTCATCTAATTAGTTTGATGGTCAAATGTTACAAGCTCGTAAATAATAGGACTTGTTGTTTAGATCCGAATAAAAATAAACAACTGAAAGAAGTGACAACTAATTGAATTCGTTGTATCTAGATCTCTCTCTGCAGTTTTATCGCAATCGATTTTGTAGGTTTTGCGTGAAGGAGTAACAAATATGATACTTTTTAGTTTAACTTGCTTCGATATCTTACACAATTTTAATATATAAATTTAGGTTCAAGTTATGTCTCTAAAACTAAACAAAAAAGCCATACCATGGAGTAATTTCAGTAACAAAATAAGTTACTCCTTAGAAAATTAGTAATATCCTTTCCTGTCGGTAAAGAAACTCGACCTGGGATTTTATAACTTTTCTATTAATTGTAGCACCGAATAGCACGACAACAATAGGTACAGTACGTAGCTATTCATATTGTTTAAAATGTAGGTCGATATTTTCATACATGGTAGGCCACTGCAGCCACTAAGGATGAAGAGTCGGAAATCGTGGCTTCCTATACTTCTAGGTAAACTACATCTTAGACTCTCGTCGAAACATCGTCGGTTAGAAAGACCATTTTTATCATGGGGATACTCATGTTTAATTTAAAAAAAAGAATCCATTTGAAATGAGCAAAAGACTGGGTTCATTCAAGTGTGGAAGGGTGTATCTACCTCTCTCTCTCTCATCTGATCGATGTTCCCGATTGCCCTCTCTCTCGTGCCTGCTCCTCTCGTGGGCCCAGATTCCGTAATATTATTTGAAGTTAGTACAGTAGTTAAGTCTTCAATGTCATCATTGACCACACCTATACTGCAAGTAGATTTGGCAATGTTTTTACTGCCGACCACCTGCCTTACACCAATCCTCCTTGAGACCGAGTAGTTTACTTACCACCGCGCGAGGAAATCACCAGGTTCGTCTACCTCAGAATCCTAGGTCGCATTTTATGACACTTACGAGATTGCCCTATTCCATGTCAATTTATACGGCAGTGGCTGTACCTACTACTGAATGACAGTTTAACAATCCTGTTTTAGCCTAGAACGTGTTCAATAAATCGCCAGTTATCCTGTACACAATATTTATTAAAACATTTTTTTATTTGAACAAAACTTTATATATGTTACACTAACACAAATTCCCATTAACAGGCATCGGTTAATTTATTATTTGCAGATTTATTTAAAATTTTCGATTTAATTGGTTCCATAGTTTGAGTTTCTATCACGTTTGATATTTAGTTTTTTTGATATATTTTCGAGTTTTAAATAAAAATACATCCATCAACACATTTAACAAAATTGTTTCAGAGGACAAGGTGAGTTCATAACGCAAAATTTTATTCCTTTCAGAGATTAGCAACATAATAAATATGGCGCTTAAATTGTTAAGTTACTTAAGTTTGTTAAGTCAGGGCATAGTTTTGATTTGCTCCCGTTATTTATCCGTGATTTTGCTTGGTACTTAGATGGGCCAGCGGTAGTGAGCGTCAATATATTTGTAAGAAGTATATCAAAAATCGATGACGTCACAATGGTAAGTCCACGGCAGAATGGACGTTGTTCTTTAGTGTGTATCGAAGTAAGAAGTCTTTAATATAAAACCCGCGGTTGTTCAAACAAGTCAAATGAATGGGGGCAACTCTCTCCTGATTTCACGAGGAGCGAATTACCCAATATGTGTACCTTCTTCGTTTTATAATTTGTTTCCTATATGATTGTTTTTATCTAAATCTCGTTTGGTGTTGACGACCAAAATCGTTTTTAACGCGTCAAATTTTTCAAAATTCTCCGTCCGAATACAAATCTTGAATTTCTCTTTCGGGGTTTTATTCTAAATGTAGATTTAGTTGTTTTGTTTAAGTTTTAGATTGGCAAATTCTAGCATCATCCAATTGGGCTTAGCGAAGCGCTGTCGTATCGATATCTCAGATACTCATTACCTCCATTCCATTTCTACATATTTTACCATCCGACATTTCATCAAAAATCCGGGTGGTCTAGGTTTATAATTCAATGGAGCTGGTTTAATTATAGATAGTTGTTTTGTTTGTCATTAAGGCAATGCGCCAACGTTAGCCCGTGTCAACCTGTACCTCCGGTCTATCAGCAAAATAGATGATTACCATATGGTGAGTGATGGTTACTGTAATCACGTTACCGTCACATTTTTATTATAAATCGAAGTTTGTTTGTCTAACCTGACCATATTGGTGGCATTATCAAATCACTTTTTAGTTTATTCGTGTAATGCTTAGGCTCAACACCATTGTTCTGGTCAAACAAACTTTGTTTTATGATAAAATTGGCAATATAATCAATTGAAACTTTGGCAACGTATTTGCACTCTGCTAAACATACTACAGCTATCGTTTTGACTATTTTTAACTTTTGTTATTTTACGTTTGTTATGTTTTTAAATGCACTGTTTGGTTTTATCTTTATATATTTGTGGTTTGTTTCGATTTGTGTTTTTCTGAGTACCTATATCGAATGAATTACATACTTTTAAACGGTGCGGTGCCGTGTATAACGTATTGTAGGTATCTGCCTTCTCTATTTATCCTCTTATTGACTATTCGTATCTAACATAATTTCTTCACAGTAGGTACATCGTATATTTAACTTTTATTTTTATTTCGTTATTGACGGCGACATTTTTCCATATTCAGTTACATTATTTCAGTTCGTTTCTTTTCATTGAGTTGTGTGCGAGAGAAATATTTACCTTTAACCGAAGCGTTTTTGTACAGACACCAAAGGATTGGCACAAATGTAGAAAGCACCAAATCAGCAAAAAAACAACCGCTTCGGTAAACAGTGCACAGTTTTTAATAATAATTTTACACTGAACATTTATAACGTTCGAAGAAATTGGCTTCAAATCTTCAGATATTAAATATTTGTGGGTTGGGATCACGCTTGGAAGCTCTATGCTAGGCCCTAGGTTACCGCGGCCCGCACCCTTCCTCGTCACCCTCATCCATTTTTCTTTATCTTTCATTATTTTCAAATCGTGCTTATAATTTTTATTTGATGCATTTACTTGGAGAGGAAACTTTAAAAACTATTTTGGTCGTGTCATATGTAAAAATTTGTTAATAATTAATGTCATGTTCATGTGGATTTGTGTTGTGTAATACGGGATATCGTCGCGCCCGCACTCGCCTCGCGCTTCCCCCTGCGGGTTCTACCGAGCCGACTCGACAGCTAAACTAACGTAGCTCTAGTTGTGTCAGTCCCCGGCTCTTTGCATGAAGGTAACAAGCATTCCACCGACAGAATGCTCCCAATGACGGTGAGTTCGTTAGGCTTTGCTTCGAACGCATGCGATGCCTTTATTTTGACAGAGTTAACTTTTGGATTGTGTATACTAACTATAACGTGCAACACAAAGAGCCTCGCTGCATCTGGCGAGTTGCCAGTATCCTCAATAATGTAAGAAAAACAGTATCATCTATCAACGTCACTATCTCTTTTAGATAATAACTCAAAGAGCGTTTTATGATTTATTAAGACAATTTATGTAGAATCAGTAGAGAAACTGAACCCTCCTTTTACCTACTTATTCAGTATTATATCGCTCAATTCATCAAATCTATTTCTATACTATAAGACGTCTTGCTACTGATTCTAGATGATTTGTTGCACATTATCATCACCATCATCTAAGATCCAAAAGCTAGCTACCGGCATGTTTACTGGATCCTTTTCTAGAAGCTGTAATGTGTGGTGTTAATTCATTTGACTTGCTGATGTGTCGAGGGATCTTGTGTTGTTTGATGACAAATTAATTGCCGAGAGAGCCTTCGACATCACCCTTGTCCCTTGCGTAAACTACTATGTCGTATATTGAATTTGTGTCAATATGTCTAGAATGAGCTGCGGCTCCAAGCCATTGGTGAAGTATCTTAGATCTTAATGTATTTATTAAATAGAAAGCATATGAAACTAATCTGAATAAATTCTAAAAATACATTATAGCTCAAATTAGTTTTTAGGATTTGTATGTTTTCTCTCCTAGTGTAGCATGCTTATATAAATAAAATATCATTAATTTTACGTAGATATCGCCAATCACTTTGGTAATTCAAAGAACACTTCACCCCGGAAATTACACAGCGAAAAGTAAGTTGTAAAACAAATTTCATCAATGGCGTTATACCAAATTATCTCACACTAAAACCAAATTACCATCAATTTGGACTGACGGAATCATTCAAAATCACGAATTGGCACCAGTTTATACACTTTTAGATAAATATTGGCACAAATGTTTGAATCACCGTGAAGCTTTCAAGCGAAATAAATGTACTTATATAAGTAAATAGAGTTTAGAAGTAAATGCTATTTGTGAGCAAATTCAAAGCTTTTAGCGTCACGATAAATGCAAATATAGAGAAATTAAGTACATCTATCAGTTGTAGATGCTTTGGTACTTAATCCAAATAAAGTCCATATTTTCACGGAAGTATTGACAGTGTTTGGCAATATAATAAAATCATTTCTATTACTAACGAAATTGTAATATTTTCAGGAATACTCTGTTCAGTTAACGTTCAGAGAACAGTGGTTAGATGAGAGACTGAAGTTTAATAATTTAGGAGGTAAGCTTTTAAGAAGAAACGAAAATTTCGTGTGAACCAATTTTAAAAGATATCTTTAAGGCTTCATGTTGGGGCCATCTTTCTTCCTTGTTTATATAAATGACTTGTAACTTTTAGGTCGTCTCAAATACCTGACTTTGACGGAAGCGAACAGGGTATGGATGCCGGACTTGTTCTTCTCCAACGAGAAGGAAGGCCATTTCCACAACATAATCATGCCGAACGTGTACATCAGGATCTTTCCTAACGGGAATGTCCTGTACAGCATCCGAATTTCTTTGACACTTTCGTGCCCTATGAACTTGAAGCTGTACCCCTTGGATAAACAAACGTGTTCGCTGAGGATGGCCAGTTGTTAGTATCTATACAAAGCATTTTAACACAACAAGTATTTCTGCTATTCTTATTTAGTATTATCTTTTTGCTTGTTTTTATCAATAGCTATATTTAATTTAGTGGTTTAATTGCCAATATAAATATTACCAACGTACATAAATGTAAAGTTAAAAAAATTAACTCTATTCAAATGCAGTTGCTCTAATATAATTTCAAGCTATTTGCAATTCACCTGTAACGAAGGACACCTTTAACACACTATTACATTTCCTAGACGGATGGACGACAGACGACCTGGTTTTCCTCTGGAAGGAAGGTGACCCCGTCCAGGTCGTGAAAAACCTTCACCTGCCTCGGTTCACACTCGAGAAGTTCCTGACTGATTACTGTAACAGTAAAACTAATACTGGTAAGAATCATACCATAATGACAATAAATAAAAGCATGTAGATAATAATTTCGCTGTTTATTGCTAGTATTAGCCATTTTATAACAAACATTCACATGAAATTAAGGATTTTAAGGGGTTACTCTGTTTTTTTTTTTTTTTTAATCAATTTTATAAAGAGCTTAACCGAACAAACGGTTATGTCGCTCTGTTAGGACATCACTTCACCTTATCTTCTATTCAACCCTACGAAAACAAGTTTATAAAGCGCTATAGCTTCCTCTGAAAGAGGACACGCCAGAGCGCCTGTTACCCCTCCAACCAAATACATTATTGTAATTAAAATTATGTAACATAGAAAATCGCTGATCTTCGTTTCGAACACAAAGAAGATCAGCGAAATTAAGGATTTTAAGGGGTTACTCTGTTCTAAGGAAAAACGTCATATAGTTCTTTTCCGTATTTTTAAATGGTTCTGTTGCGAACGGACAGCTATTGTTTGACATCCATGGAGTCGAAATTAATGGTTTTGAAGTTAGTGGTCTGATCCGAAAAAAAAGACATTTAGGTATATACATAATGTGTACTTATGTACCTAAATAAAAGCATCACTTAAATCACAAATACAAATACATCACAAATAAAAACATCACAAAGCAAAAGCGTGCATCCTGAGTATACCGTACATTATACCATGATCAAAAACAAAACTTTTACAATTCCAGGTGAATACAGTTGCCTAAAGGTAGATCTACTGTTCAAGCGCGAGTTCAGTTACTACCTCATCCAAATCTACATTCCTTGCTGCATGTTGGTCATCGTGTCGTGGGTGTCCTTCTGGCTCGACCAGGGAGCTGTTCCTGCGAGGGTGTCGTTGGGTATGATACTAGAATTGATTTTTACCTATTTCTAAAATTCCTTTCTAGTGGTAGGTCTTTCCTCACTAAACTAAACTGTAGACTGATGGGCAAGCATACGCTACTTTATTTAATTTATATCCATGCCACGAGTAACATGGATTACATTTTTCTGTATAAATTAGGTATCTATATGTTTCAACCATTTTGACAACGGACTGATAATCTCGAAAGCGATTTTAGGTCAAGTAAAAACTAAACAGTTTGTTATTATCAGTCTAAGTAAGGCATTCATATTTTAGGGGTAACGACACTCTTAACAATGGCGACCCAATCATCCGGCATCAACGCGTCTCTACCCCCCGTCTCTTACACCAAAGCCATCGACGTGTGGACCGGCGTGTGTCTAACATTTGTCTTCGGAGCTTTGCTAGAATTCGCTCTCGTCAACTACGCGTCTCGCTCTGACATGCACAGAGAGAACATGAAGAAAGCGAGACGGGAGATGGAGTCAGCCAATATAGACGCAGCGTCTGATCTCCTAGACACGGACAGCAATGCAACCTTTGCTATGGTGAGCTCGAATCTGGTTGGTTTCAATATATCCGTAGGTAGAGGAAAGTTAGCTTCATTTGTTTTGATTGGGCTGCAGTCATGTTTTGTTGAAGCATGACTGCAGCCCAATCAAAACAAATTGTGGTAGACAAAATTAAGAACCTCAGACTCAGTAGGTAGTACCTAGGTACTATTAGTATTTTTTTCAATTAGGTTCTTATGAATGAGAAATAGACGCTTTTTGTACTTGACAAACTAGTTTCGAGATCCCAATTGTCAGTAGTAAAAAATGATAGATGGATAGATAGTCAAAATTCTTTACCGCATCAAAAACTTAAATCTAGTGTGGTATAATGAGCGGCCTTATCGCTTAAGGGCAAAATTAATGTTTGATATTCAAGCTTTTCATGGTCAGAAATGAGGACGCAAGTTCACTGTTTGGGACATCTTAAACTTCGAATCGAAAGTGTTGTTTTCTCTTCCGGCCTGACTGGTCTGCAACTACAGAAGCCGTTGGTGCGCGGCGTCGACTCCAAGATGAGGCAGTGCGAGGTCCACATAGATCCTCCCAGGAAGAACTGCTGCCGAATGTGGATGTCCAAGTTCCCCACGCGCTCCAAGAGGATAGACGTCATCTCCAGGATCACTTTTCCATTGGTCTTCGCGCTCTTCAATCTTGCTTACTGGTGAGTGGTTCTTCTCCCCTTAACAATACCCGTTCAAAATTATGGACCATTTTATCCTTTCTAAAAAGCCGTACAATTTTTTTTTTCTATTTAGGAATTTTTCAATAGTAGATATGAGATAATAGGTATCTATCTATATTATAGATAGGTGAGCATTTGACCACTATATCAGGGAGGTAAATGACGATGTGGTTTTAAGGTGTAAATCGCTTTTAATCTAGAAGATACGTAAGGGGTCTTCAAATATCATATCTACTTCTTCTGCCGTCTTCACACGTAGGTAAAGGTAACGACGTCAGTAAAACTAGTTCCAATCCTTTTGTGGCTATACCGGAATACATATTGGAATATAGACGAATCCACCTTTTGAACTTATTACACCGTCTAAGACACCCATATTAAGAGAGCAGTAGACCTACCCGCACGTTTAATAACCAGACAAAATTAAATTATATTTTCCAGGTCGACGTATTTATTCCGAGAAGAAGAAGAGGAAAAGTGATTCGCGCAGTACCCTCCGCACTCGGAAGCACGGATCTGTATGGCCGTGCTTGCCCCCTACCTACTCTTCGCCGTCGTTTATGTAATATTCCTGAGGCCGAACCACGACGATATCGTGCCCAAACGGGACAGTGTGCGAGGCCGGTCTGCTACTGTCTAACTTATACCAGTTTGCCTAAAATTTAGTACTACAACCATGGCCACATTAAGGCTATAATTGGGTGTTTAGTAAAAGCTAAATACGAGACCATAGCTGTCTTCATTGACGATTCTATACCATATCCTGCAACTCCTAAAACCGAAATTATTTTGTTTTCATGTTTTTGTGAGAGCAAGTCACATTAATACACTGCCTTAGTAATACCTGATGATTCCGGCAAAAGTTGTTGTATAAGCAAAATCCACAGAATTGAATTACGTCGAAACGGCTACGTATTGGTTAATAAAAATCTTATTAAAGAAATAATACACCAAAACTAATTTTAGGATGATTAGCGTATTAGTTAAATCAAATCCAATCAAACAGACAGTACACAAAACGAAGGACAAATAAACATGGCGATAAATAAAGTAGGTGGAAACATACATCTTAAATACACAGTGCGAGGTTAATTGAGACTTATGACTCTTATCCATTATTTGAACCAATCTAAAAGTGTTGACTGATAAGTTAGCGCTCTGCTCAAATGCTGTGAAACTGGACTTGATAAGCAAAAAGTGAAACTGAAGCAATGAGCAGTTACCAAACATATACCTAATATACACTACTCACGTCTTCCTGAACTACGGAAACACACCTATAAAAATAACCTCAGTGCAAAATGTTACTTACATTCACCGCTATCTACACTACTGATATTTTAACTGTACAAAAATTACCTTTGTGTAATAATCACACTACAAAATATGTTAATTTCAAAGGGTTTTTTGATAATTTTACCGATACGAATCCTTGTATGGACTCCTAGATTAATGAATGTGCAGAAGATTGTGTAGATGAATAATTCTGTTTATGGAATAATTAAGAGTGTGATTGTGTAGCTCTGAAAGACACATTAAAGTGATTTTCTGTCTTTATATCGTATTTTCCTCCAAATTGAATTAATAAAAAGCTAAATAAGAGTTGCGATGTAGATGGAGCTACATAATCTCACTCAGAGTTAGATTATAGAATAATTGCCTACAATATTAATGTTATACTGCATGAATGTGTCTATTTCAAAGTTAATATTATAGAAAAATAATGTCTACAGGACTGGGTTATCTCCTAGAAACTATTTAGTATTCAATATTATTTAGTTCGTTAGTAGAGTTAACCTATTATAAGAAGGCCTAGGTATACTTTGTAGGTATCATTTTTATTCTGTATTTAAGATACTCGTCTATAAGACAAAAGGAATTTATAAAGCACTTTAATCACTATAATTATCTAGTCGATAGGAAGTGGTAGAGAATTTTTATACCTAATTTCAAGTTAAGTAATTATAATTTCTTTTACAATGGATCTTAAGAAATATTATATGCAAATTCTTCTGATTAGAGCTCGCTAAAATATACATTTTTCTTAGAGACTATTGTTTGTTTGGAACACTGTGTTTTTTAGTTTTGGAGTTTTTAGCAAGTTTTTGTATATATCAATAAGATTATTGTCAATTATTTGACAAACACGATTCAGTTCGATTTTTCATTTACTTGGATGACGGTTTAGTTCTTCTACCTAAGCTGTAGATGGTAAATTTGTTTCTTAAAATTCTTGATTAGCTTAGTAAACCTTTTGAGTTAATAATGGAAAACGTAGGTACACTTGTAAATAAAAAGCCTACAAAATTTCCTACACCTGTGTCGCTCAGTGTACAGTTCTATAAAATATTATTATGATGTTGTTATCTTGTATGTACCTATCCCTCTGTATTTGAGTTACACAGTGTTTCTTGTTCTACAAATCCAGTATGATAGATATACGCTGAAAAGACTTCAAAGAACAAGTGACACTGTTACCTAATGTGACTATACCTAAAGTTAATATTATCAGTGTTTATTTTAGAAGTCTCATGCTTTTTAGTCTTTTGATTGAAATACCACACTTTCGGAAATTAAATCAAACAATAAATTATAAGTTTAGTAAATAGGAAGAGTATAAAGTAAGATTAAAAAGCATGACAGTTTTTAGAGTAAATATTACGCTATTATACCTACTGTTCACACATTATTATTACCTACCTATATCACTAAAGCTGTGTTCGGTAAATAATCTAAAAACAAAGTACCCATAATCTCAACTGCTATTTGTATTTTCCTTTGTACTTGCTCACTTCTGTCTCCGTCCCTCTTTTCAATACTTATGTTGAATAGTTCGAATTATGTTCTCTTTTAATTGTTCGTTCATTTATGTTTTAGATATATTATATCTTGGGCTGTGAATTTCCTAATATCTTAAAAGTCCACGTAAATGACACCACCGTTGTCGATTTTTAACAATTATCATTGTTTTTGTCGATTAAACTCAGTGTAATATAACATCGTCTTCAAATCGAGAGCGATCGTTTGTGGATGAAAAACCTCCATTTTGTTTCCTACCCATCTACAGGCAGTTGAAGAAAGGATTTTAATAAACATTTACCCATCGTTATGTTAGTTTTATTTTGTAGTTACACTCTTGTAAAGAAAAATTACTTTAACGATTTAATAACATTTATTAACTTTTTATTATATTAAGGTAAGTAATGTGCGTAATGTACCTACAAAAAATGTTTTAAAAACATACAACAAATATTGGAAACAGTTTTATGCCTCGCAGTCCTCAGTCTTGATCCAGCCAAAAAAGAATGATAACTGTAAGGTTCCAAATCATTGTTATTTGAAGATTTAATCTACATCTTTAAAACATAGTACCTACCTAATTAAATTAATAAAAAATGAATTAAAGATGAAACTTCACATAATACAAGAACTTTTTTTCGACGTCGAGAATAGGGTCTAACATCATAACGTATATTATTTAAGAAAACTAGAAGTACCTACATAGAAATTTCGATGTACCTACATTTAACATAATATTTTGAAACCAATCACAAAAAACACTTTGATGATTGAACTAATATCAGAAACAAAAATAGTAAGGATGCACCTAGATTATAAATTATAATTTGTAATGGTTTAAAAAAAATGCATCCGAATTGGAACTAGGTAACTCCTTTTTGGAAGCCGGTTAATAACTTTATTAACTTAAAATCTAGCAATACGCGTAGGTTTCGAAGAGTGTGGCGTATTTTAAAAGATTTTATAAAACTCCTGATATGATAGATATTAATTCTTGGTTAGCACGGTCTTGTGGTCAGCACCATGGGGATATCTTGCGGAAAATAATCAGTTTTTGCCTTCAGTTTGACAAGCTAAGAACTTGTCTGCTTCTCTCTGGAATAAAGAGATCAAAATATTGCAAAATATAATCTTGGCCGAAGTCAAAGATTCATTAATACAACAACAAAAACAAGAAAACAAAACACAAATACAAATATAGAGTAAAGAGACAAAGCAAGCTAGTAATGACTCTTTGATTTAGGTATTGAAGTTTTGGATCTATGTACGTCAAATGCATCAAGATCATCAAACCATCGCTTATTATGGGGTCTTCCTCAATTCACTATGTCACGTAAAAATTACAAGTTTATGGCTAATATCCGTAGGTAGTAGAGACAAAGCTTTCTAAATTTATTTTTAATGAACGAAGAACGTTAAATAAAAGTATGTAGTCACGCCCTAAGTAAAAACTTATACCAGCCATCCACCTCCTGCGCCCAGAAATTATATCAACGCAATCTACAAAGTAGATTTGAGAGTTACAATTTCTTCCTCCACTACCCTATCCTATTGCCAATAAGGAAATTTGACTTTTACCTACCTGGATAAGTTTATAGATGGCATAAATGCTGTCCTCGCTGACGCAGCCATCCCCAGGATCAGGTCTGATCGATCTCTTGCCGTTGCCCCAATCTGTGCTGAATGTCAGTTGTGCTTCTGAAACCACAACTATGGCTGCCACTAAGAAAAAGGCGAAAAGCACTCGATGCATCTTTGAAACTGAGTTATTTGGAATTGACTTCAAAAACTGGATATTTTGATAATATTCTCATATATTTGACTGGTAACAACGGGGTTCTAATGCAGAATGGTCGCCAGGAAAAGAACAGCGGATATTTATACAGCCTCGTTTTAATTGAAAGATCTTCAAAGGTTTCAGAACAAATCAAATGAAATCTTTGAAATGATGATGAGATGCGAGAAGTTAATTTTGTTGTTTGTGGGACAATTTCATTATTTTTCTGGAAGTTAGGTTAACTTTCCTTTCTTGACGCACTAACTGCTTATCTTTAAAGGTACTCGGTGTATTTTAACTTTAGAAACTTCGGGAAAAATTTGGC
This sequence comes from Idaea dimidiata, assembly GCA_949358125.1. Taxonomy (NCBI): domain Eukaryota; kingdom Metazoa; phylum Arthropoda; class Insecta; order Lepidoptera; family Geometridae; genus Idaea; species Idaea dimidiata. The sequence goes on from OX442329.1 coordinate 12,555,090, forward strand.
TAATTAATTAGGAATTTTTTGCGTTGTTATATCTACATGGCAAAAAAATATGAGACCGGTAGGTAGTTTTATTAATAGGGTAAAGTAGTAGGCCAAATATTCTTAAAAATACAAAAATAAGTTTAGGTAGATAGATACCTAAGTCGAAAGAATTGTGGCTCTAATTTTGAATCGCTTGTGCTATTTCGAGCGATTCAAATACCTCGATGTCTACTGATTTTCGTTAGATTTTGGTATTTTTTATGTGAATCGCATGACCGTAACGAGTGCTCTCAACTTGCGCAACAAAAAAAAACAAGATCTTTGGTCTCAAACACTCGCCGCAGAAGTCCGGTCAGGAATGAAAATCTACATATATTGAGCTATTTAAATCGTCCAAAGTGGCACAAGCATTTCAAAAATAAGGCTTTTGGGGATTGATTAGGTAAGGACATAGCATGCGGAATGCAGGCGACATGCAGGAGATGTACCTACGTTAATTCGTATTCTGTAAATATTATTTTACTTAATTAGGTACTACTTAATTAGTTAAGTAGCCTTCAAAATTAAGGGCTACTTAATTATTTAAATAGCTCCTCTTGTTCCTCAGCCAATCAGTATTAAAAGAAGTTATAGAATAGCTATTGTTTTTACTCCTGAAACAAATCGACTTCTGCAATGCTCTTGCATCCCGCCTGTTTGTCGCATGCTATGTTTTTAGAGAATCAGGGCCCTGAAGCCTTGAAAAACTACACCGTAAAAGAATATTCTACCCAGAGTAGGTTTAATTCATGTGTAGGTAGGTACCTAAACTACCTAAGTAAAGGATAACGAATAAAACATATGGGCATAATCACTTTAATCACAGATACAAGAAGAAATTGTTAGGTATAATCACAACTACAGCCATAGGGTTTCTTTAATTTTCTCCATGAGACTGACGTAAACGTGCTCTGACTTCCCAAACACCTAAACATGTCCACCCCAAGTAGGTATATAAACGCTGGACACATTAATACAGCATCATTCATCCTTAAACCACCAAGCACATCAAGCCGAGCGCTACACTCAACTCAAGGTAGGTTTCCTAAACCTATATAATTATATTGTTCCTAATTTTCGCACTTCTGTACCTATCCCTCTGACCAAGGTAGACTTGGCTGTCTAAATTTAATGCAAAAGCTTGTTCACATTTTTCGGAAATTACGCTTTAAGGTGGAATTTAGAGTTCTACATTGACATTTAAGCAGCTCCCATAAATATGAATTTCTAATTTAAAAGCTGCTCCAATTTTAAGTGCGTCAAATGTGGTTGCATGGTTTTGTCAAAGTGGCCCTTCTGTCTTCGGCCGTTAGATCCCAAACTATTACCACAGTTTACCTAATAGTTGGTGCGTCTCGCGGCGCTGATTATTTCACCCTTCCATTTAAACACGCGTGGTTAATAGATATGGCGCTGTGTTTATTACTATTTTATTGTCATTAGTCATTAACACTCTAATATCGTCAATAACAATGAAACGGTCATCATTAACTCCACAGCTTCACTCACAGTCAACATGTTCAAGCTGTCATTCCCGCTGGTGTTGGTGCTAGCGTGCCTCGTGGTCTACGGCACCGCTCAGCTCACCTTCACGTCGAGTTGGGGAGGCAAGCGGTCGGCCATTGCTGGCACCATGAACTGCAGAAACGAAGACGCAATCGCTGCTATTTACAAACTTATTCAGGTTTGTGCCACTGTTACAACTGTTGTGTTGTTATTACCTACGTAGTAGGTACGTAGGTATAGAAGCACAATTTAGAACTGTAGAAGGTACAGTACAGTTTTTCCTTGGTTCTTCCCTTGCTGCACACGTCGGGTCGGGTCGACCCGACACGTGCTGTGATAGGTACTCATTTTACCTTGGAATTATTGATACTTTTATATTCAGCAGGTGAATTTTTTCGCCTATGAAAAGCTACAATCGAGCAAGACAGACGGACAGACAGTGAAATCTTAGTAAAATGGGACCCCATTTTTAGGGTTTAGTCAACAAGAAACCCTAATAGTTTCTAAGCTGGAACTTTGCATGAATATACTTACCTACATATTGTTTACGCCAAGGAAGTGTAGCAATAAAAAAAAAGCCTATTTTTCGGGTACTCCCCCGCATGACAAATGGGAGAAGTCTTTTTTGTTTACTTTATCGTGTGGGATATCGTTAGATTGCTCTTTTAAAATCATTCCGTTTTCGAAATATTTATCTTTAAAGTGCTAGTTTTTATTTTATTTTTCAAATTTACGTGTTATTTGAAGATATAAAAAGTAAAATATCGAACAAATTCCGTTGGATATTTATTACATACCGTTATAGATAGTAGTAATGACTTTCCAGATTGCAACCCCTGTTATTTTTTGAAACTACGCGAAACCCTACCACTGCGCGTAGCCCAACAAGGCACGCACTTGCCCAATTTTTACCCTTTGGGTACGGAAGCTAAACATAGGTATACTTATAAGTATTTCAAGTTTCATCGCAATCGATTTAGTGGTTTTTACGTGATTTAGTAACATACATACCGACTCACATACATACAAACTCTCAGCTTTATAATATTAGTAGAATTTTTATGTTTTAACGTAGGTAACTAATGAGTAAAAATATGCAAGTTCAATAAAGTATAGCTATAACTAGTACTTACTTATTGTTTCAGATTGAAGCAGAAAAGTTACTATTCTGCCAGAAGCCGTGATAAAGCCACTTTACTGTACAAAACACAACGACGAAAACGCATTTTCATAAACTTATTTATAATAATTTTAAGATACCAAAGTGTTCTTATTCTATGTACTTACCTATTTAATAAATATGTAGGTCATTATTAATTTCGATGGTTATAAAATATTACTTATTTTAACAGTATATATAGTTTTATTGCGCGTGGTTTTTCTTACGGCAACCTCTGTGGCTTGGTGGACGAACACACAGTTCGATTATCGCCGTAAAATACCTACCCCTTGTAGTGAATGTTAGCGGGAACATTGTTCAGTCATCACCCGAGATGACTGAACGATGTTTCCGGTTACATCCCGGCCGGAGCCTAGGGTCCGCTAAAACACAAATTATTTGGTAATTTTCTCTTAATCTTTCGCGATTTTGCATAATAAATAACACAAAATCGGTCGGCCTTGAAAAAGCAACTGTAAAGTTAGCGAAAGCTCGCCGAAAGCAAGTAATAATGCCGTTATTTAAAATTCGAGTAACATCCGGTAATATTGTGTTTTATTATATTTGGTGTTGGCAGAGTAAGTAATTCTTCATTGACCACACCTACTAGGTACTATGGATTTGGCAATGTTTTTACGGCCGGAAGGAAGATGGTAAGTGTTGATATGGTCCCAGATGTAGCACCCTCATCTAGAAAATAGGAACACGCCAAGATCCCCCCCTGCCTTCCCTTAGTGGCTGTACCGGTCTACATATCGGACCATGTTCTGCAATTCGCTTGGTGCTACAGCTTAGGCCGGGAGGTAACAAGCCGCGGCAGAAGGCTCCCAGCAATAAACCCCTCTACTCTAAGAAGGGCTTAAATAATCCTACTTATATTTTGTGAAAGTTTGTGCGTAAGATGTAAGTTCTATACGAATATGTTTGTCACTACAAAAGGTACAGAACCGATTGCAACAAAACTTGGTATGTAGATAGCTAAGTAGGCATCTTTTTTTTTCGATATTTCGGTGGAATCAGGAGCCTTATTTTTGAATTGCTTGTTGCACTTCAGGCGATTTAAATATCTGCTAATTTTCGTTCATTGTCGTACTCTTGCAGCGAGTGGTTGATACCATTCTTTGCGGTTGTTCGATTCACATAGAAAAATTACAGAATTCGAACGAAAGACAGTAGAAACCGAGGTATTTAAATCGTTCGAAGTTGCGCATTTGGTTCAAAAATATAGCCCCAGGACTTACGGGGGTAGAACCGCTGGGCGCAGCTAGTTCAATAACAAAAGTAAAACAATTATATTGAGTTACAATTTATTACAATACAAATACAATAATTGCTGGACAACGATTCGTTTAGTAAGTTACGGGCGCCGTGCCCAAGTTAAAGCTCTTTACATACGATTGCACCTGACTTTACATGCTCAGCGGGGTTATTCTTCTTTTAGCATTGTCCAAAATATCATTTTAAAATCATTGCAAATATAATTAAAGAAATGCTTTCCAAAAAAAATCGCACCCGACAGGTCTTGAACCTGCATCTCCGGGGATCCGTCCCGACGCCTTTTCCAATTTGGCCACGGATGCATCATTGCAATTTTGCAAACAATACACTCAAAATGAAACTTTGACAACCGAAAGTCTTCAAGTCAATAGTGAATAGGTATCTTCTAGGCAAGCATGTTACATCGTCGACCTCATAGTAGCTTCCCATGCTAGCCTATCCCATGTAAAAAAGCCCTATGCGTGGTCTTAGCTTTTAGCACAATTTCACAGTAGTTTTATTGTCACTCATAAGCTCATAAGAGCAAAACAAAGCATATAATCATGAGTGAATACGGATGTATGTATGACTTGCAATAGAACTGCAATCTAAACGTTATTGACTCAAACATGAATGGAAAACAGTAGGTAAAGAAAATTTTATCAATAAATGTTAAGTTTTTTGAATTTTTGAATTTGAAATTAAATATTAACTGCAATGATTTTGAAATTGCATTTTGGATAATTTTAATACGAGAATAGGCCATCTGTTCCCTGGCAACACTTAGGCGTAACAAGAAGACATAATTAAAAAAGATAACCAAAACATTCTCAGATTTTGTGATTAATAATGATATACTTGGGTAGGTAATGTTATTGTCATTTCTTCAAATCTTTGGATAGATAATGAAAAACGTTTTGGCAATACTTAAAACAGGCCCCAGTTACGCTTAAGTATAATTATTGAATTACATAATCATTTGGGCATAATGAATATTTAAATCTGGGGCTTTTTTATTTACAAATAATGTTGTAACAAAAACATAGCGCCTAGGTAGTTAAAAACCATTTTGAAATACGTATTTTTTAATCTTTAGATAATTTAATCAACGACTAGTTTTCAGAAATACAATTACTAACACAAAAATAGCGCCATTTTAGGCCCACTGATTCGGTGTTGCCAGAAGTTTAAAAAATAAAAGTAAAAAAATACGGATCATACGTTAAAGGTCACACATAAAGTCAAATCTTCAAAATGACAAGAAATGTAAGTTTTCGCAAAATTGTCAAAAACGCAAATTGTCAAGATCGCCAATCACATAAGCCCGTAAATAGTCAAGATATTTACGGGCTTATGGGCTTATAGGATCATAATTACGGTGAAGGTCAAATACGAACCCTGAATAAATGATAATTTTAAACGCAAACAAAAGGCGATCGGTAACAAAAACAAAACACGATTGAAAAAACAAACAAAACACCATAAAAAAAAACAGAAGACAATCGGAAGAAAAACAAAAGAAACAGAAAAAAAGACGAATAAAAAAAAACAAAAGACGACCGGAAGAACAAACTAAACACGATCGAAACAGACAATTTTATATCGGATTACAGCTGTCAAATTTATATAATAGAATAAAAATATTTTGGTATGATACTTTATGAAATATAAAACTTTAAGTTTGACAGTTGTCAAAAGAACTGAAGATCCCGCAGACCTTTCCTAATTGCGATTTATGAAAAAAAATTGTCGATCAAATGTGATCGTGTTCGTGTTTGACTTTAAGCGTGTTTGAATGTTTACGTGTTTTACTAAATGCGTGATTGACCTTTAACGTATAAGTAGGTAATCCATTAATACATCAAGCACAACTAAACAATTATTATTCTTAGAACTAACAATTAAAAATAAAAATGTCTCGTGGAATTACAATAAAAAATAATTCAATACCCTATCCTATTTTGTTTAATAAATTATTGTTTGGATTACATTTTACGATATAAAAGTAAATACAGTAAAATCCGTTTATAATGACTTCGAAGGGAAATACTTAAAATCATGTCGTACTTACCGGACGTTATATAAAGCATATTCTAGTAAAACTAAATAGAATCGCATTATGACGTTCGTTGTGATTTTGTGATGTTTTTTTTTCAAACTACCTAAACTTAGAGATTTGTAAAAAACACGTCATAGGTAGCGATAATTAAGTCGTTACATCCGACTTTCATATAAATATTTTATATAACAACTAGCCTAAACTGTGAATTTTGTTAAATAAACGGTTAGCCAACATTATGTGTAGTCAAAATAAATGAATTTCACTATAATTCATAAAATAATATTACAGTATACGTTTTAGCACAATAAATACCTAGTTTAAATAAATATAATGAAGCTTTTCACAACACACAAAAATACTGTTAGAAATATCATAGAAAGAAACATTCCTATAGACGAAAGTAAAAAAAAATAAACAGTTCAGTATAATTATGTGTAATATGTTTTATAAACTGGCAACACAAAAGCGATACGATAAACAAACGGGTTAGAAATTCGAAACAAATTGTAATTAGGTTTTTATATCATCATTATCGTCTAACACCTGATATTATTTCAAAGCCTTTTTAAAGCTGATCTTTTATCTGATCTCTACAGATAAATTTTCAAAATATTACAAAATAATTAATTGTAAATGTTATCAAAATTGATAGAAATAGTTAATGCCATTAGCAAAAAATGCTTAAACAATCTAAATATAAAAATTACTTACAAAATGTACAAAGCTTCATCTAAAAATGTTTAGTAAATCTTTGTTTCTTGAATATTGCATCATTTGAAATTCGAAAAATTAGCGAATTTCCACCAATGCTTGGAAAACTATTGTTGGTCCTTTGAAAAACTTTGCATAAGTAATTTGGCTATCAAAAAAGTTTCTACAGAAGAAAGTCTGTCTCTGTTGCCTACGTTTTTATAACATAGCCGCTGAACCAATTTTGTTGAATTTTAATTCAGAGATCGAAGAGATTTTTATAAAATTATTACAAGAGATCAACTTTTTAAATTTTTCTTACCTCGAAAAAGGTAAGGAAAATTTAAAAAGTTGAATTTCACGCGATTAAGACCCGGAAAATGTGTAAATATGAGTTCCAATCGTGTTAGTTTAAAAAGTTTATTATTACAAGAGATTTAAAAAAATCGGACTGCACAAGTTTACATTTTCAATTATTATAAGGCCATCAAAACACTGGCTAAACTGTTATGGCTATCTTAATTATATGCAATCAAATTTCAAATGAAACAATACCCTATCTAGCGCTAACCTAACTAAGTATGTATAATAATTATAATGAAAACCGATAAAAAAATAACAAAAATAATTCTACATATTAGTATTTGGTAGACATCGAGTACAAACGTAGAGTTATACAATAATTTGTACGATTAAACATATCCACAAGAAACTCCTTTGTTGAGAAGATGTACATGGAGAGCTGGAACACATGCTATTTTGACGCGGCAGACAGGCCGGCCGTGGGACGCGGCTAGTTCATAAAATCGTAACTTAATAAAAATTTAGCACCATTCTAAAAAGTAATAAGTAGGTAAAATTTCAAACATAAAATAACATTTTCAATATTTCATAGAAAAATCATATTCTCTCTATTATAATTGTGTTTTAACTTCCATATTTTTAATGCTAAGATGTATTAAAAATCCAGGTTTAGTATTTTTATTCAAATGAAGGGTATATGGCACATTTTTTTAGAGGAAAAATATGTTTTGAGTGCCACATTGAACGAACATGTGAATTATGATATTATTTTATAGGTAAGTTACCATGAGCGTATTCATTTAACCAAAATATAAAAATTTAACAAATAATATTACAAATACAAATGTACGTAAGGTTAGTAGATGCTGAATAGTAAAAGTGTACAATATAAAATAGATTTCGAGGCACGAAACTGTAAAAATAAAAATCGTCGCACATGTTGAAGCTAAAATACCTGCGATGTGAACTAATAACTTGTTATTGTATATAACAGTTAAATTCATAGGTAAAAAACGTTAAATAAAAAATATATAAATCATTTCATTTCCATTCTATGAAATAACTACGATAATCCTTAAAAAAGTTAAGAATTTAAAACTCGCTGGTATTGCAATTATATGTTACAAAATAGTATCTTTTCTTATTTTGCATTTTGACATTTATATTTGGGATGCGTAAGAAATTAACCCTTCGGCCTCCTGAAAAAGTTTTTTAACCAACCTCAATATTTATCTGAGAGCTGATAACAAGTTTAGTAAACGAAAAATAAATCTGCTAATTTTAACAGGTCGTGTCGCATAAAACACCGTTTTAATAACAGCAAATAACAGTTAATAATAAGACTATTAACACTGTGGCTGCACGGCCCGAAACAACAAAAAGCTTCGTGTGCTAGAAGTATGTACGTGTTCCTTAGAAATAACACGCCTCGCAAGTGCCATGTTACAAGTGCCATGGCGAACATGGTAGACAAACACAACGTCCATTTCATTAACAATTATTTTTTCCATTGATATTGCAGTTACATAAACCGTTTTATTAACTGTTACTTTTAACAGTTGACATTGCAGCAACCAAGTAAATTACAACAACATTATCGTAACAATTATTTCCATTTATCGTTAGAAAAAAGGCCTGCGTATAAAAACTCGTCGGTACGGTTACAAAAAAAGTGCATTTCTTCTTTTTCCTTATTTTATTAACAGTTACTTTTAATAGGTAATTAATTTTATCTATCTATGTTACTGTAATCAAATCATTAACAAAAACAGTTTCAATAACAGTTACTTTAAACAGGTGATATTGTAGTTAAAAAAACCGTTTCATTTACAGTTACTTTAGCAGTTCAAAAACAAAATATCGGTAAAAAAGGCGTACAAAACGTCAGTGGTAGGTTACAAGATAGTGCATTTCTTCTTCTTTCTCCCCTCGTGTTCGATCTTGGTGTTAATTCTCTCCGTCTCCTGGAATCGTCTCACTAACCTGACTAACTCGTGGAAAGCTTGGTCGACGTTCATGCGAGCTTTTGCGCTGCATTCGATGTACGGAACTTTGAGCTGGCGGGAAAGCGATTGCGCTTCTTCTAGTGATACCTGTTATTAAAAAACAGTTGATATTAGGTAAAAAAAAAGTTTTACTTCCGATTGAGATTCTTCTTTCTGCCAGAAGCCTAGAGCAATTTGGCCAGTTTCAAGTGTGATGTGTATCCTGTATCGCCACTCCAACAATCAAGTTTCCCCTTCCTATACTGAGACACATCAAACAATTTATTGTTTCAACATTCAATAGTCTCTAGCACCCATTAGAGAAGGCGAGGTCGCAGGTTGGGAAGATCCAAGAAATGCTGGCTTGATGTCGTAAGGGCCGATATGTGTGTAATTGGCCACACTACACAGGATGCCGAAGATCGTGCGAAGTGGAGAAGCAAAGTAGGAAAGCGGACTCTGGGCTCAAGGATGCACCGGAAACATCGCTCGGATGACAGGAGCATTGAGAAACGAGGTTGTGGAGATGGAGCATTGAATTTTGGAACAAAAAACATTTTTATCTAAATAAGTATAGATTTGTAGTATGGGAAGTGTCAATTAGTGGTTATGATTGGCTAGTCTAAATTTACTACTAAAATATCCCCAATCTTCAATATGGGGTAAACCTGGTATACCAATACACGGATATCCCAATTTAATAACTGTGAACTGTCTATACAATATATGGCGGTCAAGCACAACACAAGTCAATTGGTGACATCATACTGGTTTGTAAGTAACATTGGCCTAGTTTATTTGGTGACACAAGTCTCTCCCGGAGTTTAGCGGTCTAAGTAACCTTTTTTCGCCTCTTACAATATTTCAAGTAAGTAGGTACTTATTATTTCCGATCTTTAGCTAATACATGCTGAGTTTTATCATAATTACACACTCGCTCACAAACTTTATTACTAGCTGCGCCCCGCCGTTTCACTCGCGTAAGTCCCGTTACCGCCGGAATTTCGGGATAAAAATAGTTGCAAATTTTCTCGTTTAGATTATTAGTAAGATTCATATGCATGTACCACTCTCTGGTGCTCCAAATCTGCTTTATTCCCCACAATAAGCATCGGGAACTCATCCCGATCCTTGACCCTCAGTATCTGCTTGTGGAACTTGTAGAGCTCGTCGAAGCTAGCATGGTCTGCTACCGAGAACACCAGCAGGAAACCCTCCCCGGACCGCATGTACTGCTCTCGCATCGCACTGAATTCCTCCTGCCCTGCCGTGTCCAGGACTGGAAAGGCAAGAAATTATAGTGAACTCATTGATCTCAAAAATAACAGTAGATTTTATGGCTTTAAAAAGATGACAGTTGAAACAACACATTGAAGTAATGCTACAATATAGGACAATTTTCACCGGGTTTTACTCGCGTTTTATTCGTCATTCACATGAATGTCATTTTTGTGAGCTTTCATTCTCATGTTGAATACAAATTACAATAGATGAATTACATCCCAGTCAACCTTGAAAAAGCCAACTGTAAAGTTGGCGAAAGCTCGGTCGTTGATAATAATGACGTTATTGAATAAAATGCGAGTAAAACCCGGTAAATATTGTTTTATTATGTAAAATCGCGAAAACCTTGAACAAAAATCTGTTCAATTATTTTAAAAATGGTTTGACAAATATTGTTAACAACACTAAGTACTTTATTTTTGTTAAAGGTAATCCCTGGACGGGCGGATGACAAATGTAATTGAAAATTTTGCTAAAGCTTAAAACAAACTGTACCATGATGTTAGTAATTTCTTGCAAATACTTATACCAACAATTTGTTGAACCATTTTCCACCTTCAAGCAAGCTCTTATACTGGTGGGTTATTCTAAAATAAATATGTGTCAGCTATGTCTTAGCTCAGGTGCAGGTGGTTAGCACACCCCTAACCACCTGCACTAGAGAAGGGCAGGTCCCGCAGGTTTATTTTTATTACGAAAATTTTATTTTCTGACGGATGATGCCTACTATAAGGTCAGATTATTTTCTGGATGACAGATTTCTTTTTCATAGAATAAAAGTAGTCTTTTTGCTACTATGTCTTTTAGCGCTGACGTTTTAATGCTACATAGATAATATGAGAAGTGGATTTATTGCGAACTAGTTTTTTTGTCAAGTAGGCATGGATGGATGGACCCCCTGCTGAGCTCAAGGAGCATTAAATTTTAAAACAAAAACACATTTTCTAATAAGATAAGAAACATTGCATAGCAACTATTCAAAAACAAGTTGCCAACAGTTTGTTTACAGTTTTATTATCATGATAAAATGATAATGATAAATAAATATGTATCTACTTGGGCAATGTTATGTAACTAACTATATAATTTGTAATATATAACTTTCTTTCATATCTATAAAATGCCTCACAGCCTTAACTGTAAAGTGTATTCTTTACATGATGTAAGCATCCAATAAGAAAGGGTTTTTCGAAATTCCCACAGGATGGAAACTTAACACGGGTGACATTGTGAGATCCATTTAGTTTGTACATAAAACTATAGCTGCAAATTACAGCAGTTTTAAGATTAAATGTGCTAATGTGTAATTACCAGAGCTCTAGATAGATAAGATACATTTAAACTATTATTATTACTTTAATTTTATTTTAAATTGGTTCCTCGGTTACTGCGATACAAGCTTGTGCTTAGTGTAGTATCGATGTCTGATATATGTAATTTGAGAAATGTATAATAAGTGTCATAGTTAATAAATAAATATTTGATTTGATTTTTATTTGAAACACAGAATGGAAAAATATAGTCTTTTCTAGGCAACCTTACATACAACAGAGGTCTCAATAGCTTAACTTTCATTATTTGAATGACAAATTTAATATCATTAGCTAAGTAAATAAATGGACAGACAGACAAGTGATTGATATTTTAAGGGTTTCCTTGTACAATAAAATTGGGTGTTTTAGGTATAGGATTGTCTCATTTTCCATTTAGTTTAGGTAGGTACATATAATGTGAATTTTTGTTCTAGACCACTGTAAAAGTTATTATGTAATTTTATCCTAATAAAATTCAAAGCTCTGACTGATTGATTGATCTCAAAGTGCTGACTGATCTATACATATACATATGTATGTATATCAATGTAGTCCGAATTGCTTGTCCTAAAGATATTAAATTTGGTGTTCTTTGTGAAATGTACATTTATCCAATTATAAAGGGTTTTCAAAATTCTCATGGAATCGTGATTTAAGTGAGTAAAACCGTGGGAAACTGCTAGTCAATGGAGTCCAGGTATTCCTGGACACAAATGAAACTGTAGAGCCTAGCAGTTAGTCTATTTAAAGGTTAAAGTATTTAAGGATGGTACAACACCATTGACTAATCCCACTCAAATTCCAACCAACACAGTATTAAAAGTAACCTTGTTTACATGTTTCATACTTACTGTCCAATTTGGCTGGAACATCATCAATAACACACTGTTTCGTGTAACTATCCTCTATCGTAGGGTCGTAGTCTGTCACGAAGTAACTCTGCACAGAGAAATGATACAGTTTCAGCAACATATGCGATAAACAGTGGGCGTCCCAACCTTAGAAAGGCCTTGACACTTGAAACTATTTTTGAGCGTGAACACATACCTAAAAAACGTTTATTTGGTTGATAATACCATGTATTGTCTTTGTGGAATGCGTAAGGCGTGTCTACGATGTTTTATTTAGCTAATTGGGGACGTATTATTCAATTTTAGTACCTGTATGAACTGTATTGTGATAGCACTTTTACCGACTCCTCCACCGCCGACTACGACTAGTTTATACGTTTGTGCTTGGTTTGGTCTATCGCTGGGTCTCGACATTTTAACTTTTTCACTTATTTTCTATTTATTCTTCATGAAAACTATGTAAATAACTTGAAAAATAGTTTGTGACAAAATAGCTAGCAGCACTTCCTCTCTTTCTGTCAATCAGATGCGATGAGTCAAAAGTAGAATTCTGTAGAATGAGACAGACATACGTGCATATTGCCTAGAGTAAAAGAGATACTTCATTTTACATTTGTAACTTCTAACCTAGTTTCTAACTTGTTTCTGTCAACGTCTTCCAAGGACTGACATTGACGGCCGGGAAGATCATGTCATAGACACAGGTTAAAGACTTTCCTCTCCTCAATACTCCTCATTCTAGCAAGTGTTTGATTGATTGAATTGTGGCCGGTTGTTTCTCTTGTGGACTTATTTTATTTTTTGCTTTTTGACCAGTAAAAAAACAGTGCAATAACGTAGTGATTATAATTCTCATTGAGTGCAATCGAATATTAAATGACAGAAAATGTTTTCTACAAGCTCGCAGAGAAAGTTTTGGACGTTTAGTGACGAAAATGAACTTGCCCGACTCCGCGAAAAGCACAACTTGGGGTTCATCACACGACATGGAGCTCACATCGATGAATACCAACGATATAACTTCTTCCTGTCCCCCGACGAAGAAAGACTGTTGTTGAAACAATACGAGCTACATCTGAAAGAGTTTTGTAAGAGGTTTAGTCCGCCAATGCCGAAAGGTGTAGTCGGAACCGCATTTCATTATTTCAAACGATTCTACCTATATAATTCCACAATGGACTATCATCCAAAGGAGATATTAGCCACGTGCGTGTATCTAGCTTGTAAGGTTGAAGAATTCAATGTATCTATTGGGCAGTTCGTAGCTAACATAAAAGGTGATAGAGATAAAGCTTCAGACATCATACTCAACAATGAATTGTTGCTAATGCAGCAATTAAATTACCATCTGACAATACACAATCCATTTAGGCCAGTTGAAGGCTTCTTAATTGACATAAAGACTCGATGTTCCCTTGCCAATCCGGAGAGGCTACGTTCAGGAATTGACGAATTCTTAGATAAAGTATTTTGGACTGATGCATGCCTGTTATATGCCCCTTCACAGATAGCCTTAGCTGCTGTCTTACATGCAGCAAGCAAGGAACAGGAAAACCTTGACAGCTATGTTACAGACATGTTATTTAGAGATGCAGGTCCAGATAAACTTGCTATATTGATCGAAGCAGTGAGAAAGATACGCTCAATGGTAAAAATGGTTGAAGGGCCGCCTAGGGAGCGAGTCAGAGCTATTGAGAAGAAGTTAGATAGATGTCGTAACCAAGAGAACAATCCTGACAGTGAGATATACAAGCGAAGGATGAGAGAAGCTTTAGATGAAGATGATATGCCCCCTGGTGGAGGCCGAATGTCTCTAGATACTAGTGGAGTCACTCAAGTGCTCTCTCCTTCTGCATCTTAAAATTTGACCTTGAATTACTTAATGACTTTTTACATTAATTGATATCAGAAATTAAATTTAGATTATGTTTGTAATGTATATTTTCTGTTTATTATTACACTATACCTTAGCAGGGATTTTTATAAACAAGTTTTAACATTGTACTTGGATCATGTTTTGCCTTTTATTATGACTAGAATTTAAATGAAATTCTGTGATAAGAATAGTCCGTATTTTAATGTATGTATATATATGAAGACTGGCTTGGCTGGTTAGTAAGTCCAAATTATGATACATTATAAATTACATAGTACACACCCATTACCCCATAAGTTCATTCGTAAGAAATATAGGCCTAAAACACCTAGCCTATGTTTTATTCTAGGTCTCCAGCTACATATCTTTCAAATTTCAACACAATTGGTTGAGTACTTTTTGAATAAAGGAGTAACAAAGTCACATACATACATACATATTTAATAAAAACATTTGAGTTTATAATACTAAGCAGACCGAAAGGGCTCCCGAAAGGGATGTAACTGGGAATATCGCTCCGATGATGAATACTAATGGTTTAGTAGTACCTGTGTTATGTAGGTTTCATTTATTAACATGACAAAACTCATGAGTGTGTGAAAAATAAAAGGCCTCAGAATAATTATTTAACTTCTCTGATCTGATTTATTAATTACAGTTTTAAATATAATAATCTACGGAATTGCAGTTCACTTGCGGCCGGCCATACTGGCTAGGTCGGCGATGCATCGATCTAGTGTTTGTTTCTCCTGGAATCATAAAATATTTAAGTAGGTAAGTACATTAATAGTCAATAGTCGGAATTCTATATTCATTATTCAATAAAAGTTTTTTTTTCTGTGATTCTCTGCAATTGGTCCTTGGACTATAAGCGGGTGCGTTCTGTGCGTTGATGTCGTGCGAGCGAGATCACCATCGAGGCTCTCCGCTCATAGTGTGGGAGTCAGTTGTCTGTCAACTCCAGTATATTTTTTAGACGCGGGTTGTATAGTCTATTCATCAACTGCCGAGCTAAACTGTTTGGGTGGTTAACTAGCCGGGCTTGGTATCTCCTCTCATTCATTAAAAGTGTGTATATAATCGATTACATTAAAAGATCTTATAGCTATGATTTTAGTGTGGCTTCGGAACGCGCCCTATGATGAGAACAAGCCACAAGAATCTCATGGAAAACTCTATAATTCTGTTAACATCACACAGCGCCATCTAGCCCCTTGGTTACATTACTAAGCTTATGTTACGGTGACGATAATATAATAAGTATTATGCAGCAAATAATTTGTTTCTCTTTTGCAAATACATTACATATTTTACACACAGCAGCCCCTTTGACAGCCCCTGTGGCGCAAAGTCCTGACTAACTGACTGAACTATATATCAACACAGCCTAAACCGCTGGTCTTAGAGACATGAAACTTTGTAGGTCTGTTCTTTGTAATGTGTAGGTATCAGTGACAGTGCTAGTTCAGTATGAGATGGTCCTTCATGCAGTATAGAGTCAGCTCACCTGGTCGGGTGTGATAGACTTGGTGACATTCGCCACGATCCAGTCGACCATGTGTTTCTGTGCCAGACGACGTTCTAGCAATGTTTTCTCCAGTTGGTAGTCGAGACGGCGTTTTACCTGGCGATAAAACGAGTTAGCTTAGAGACAAAGACTACTTAACCCTTTCCTTGCAGCCGGGTAAAAATTATACATTTATAGACAGAACTTTGACATACGATGACAATGAGTTCCAAACATGGGCCGATCAAGGGCCGACTAACAGCTTGCCTAGCCGACTATATAGTCGGCAATGTCAATAGATTTTCGAATTAGTCGCCATCAATCATCAAATACGTTCGGATCATTGTGCGTTCAGGGACTTTTTACGATTTATTATTATAAGAACCAGATAAGAACCCACCTTCTAATTTTTTTCTAACTTTTATATGCCGGCCGCATTAATGAAACGTTAGTTTCATTGCATAATTAACTCTTGTTCACGACTAATCGGTGAAAGTTCCGACTAGTCTACACATATCTTTTTAGGATCTTACAAAATCAAATCAAATTTAAGATCAAGATTGAATTATTACTATTTGTTGACTGCTGTCAAAAAATAGTAATTCATCATCATCATCTCAGCCTTTATCCGTGCACTGCTGAACATAGGCCTCCTCCTTACGAAGCCACAAAAAGAAATTGTAACTTATATCTGTTTGAATTACCACTTGTATCGCCAAATAACTTGCTAATAATATTATGAATTACTTGACACTGGCTAATTCCAGAATGGCAATATTTCAAACTAAGGCCGAGACTTAAATATATCAATAGGAGGAAATAAATAAATGGTAAATGGTTTCAGGGGTAAATTGTAAAAGATGAATTGATGGTAACTTACCTCAGAGTAAACATTCATGATCCGTTCCCTATAAGCAGCCTCGAGCTGCAGCAGTACATTCTCTTTCTTGGCCTGGATGAGGAGTTCTTGGCCCTCTGCTCTCCACTGGCTCTTCTTCTCTTCAGCGATGGCAGTTTCAAGCTCTTTGATTTCAGTTACTCGGCCTTCGTTGAATGTGTTCTCTACATTCTGGAATGTTGTAACAAGTTGTTAAATGCAAGTGGAAGAAGCATAACATTTAAATTGTAAGGGTTTCGTCCTGTTGGGTCTTAGATTTTACATACCCCATACTCATACATTCTCTGATGCTGACTGCACGATGCAGGAACTAAGAGAACGGAAAATGTAAATTCTATGAGATCTATTAAAAATCTTGCTACCAACAGGACTTGGACCGATTTCCAGAGTCAGGAAACTCTTCCGACTCTTTTTGAAAAGTTATCTCTTTTCTCGTTGTCTTTACAAAAAGGACAAAATAACCTCTACACACAGTGCCACCGAGTCGGGCAGCCAGTCATGCCTACGGGTACCGGTATGGACCCAGCTAGTAAAACTGCCCTTGTAAGACCGTTTTTAATTATTTTAGCATATTTTAGGTCAGTTTTTTTTTCATAAGAAAAAATTGATCTGCAAAAATTTACTTGTCGTGTGGCTCACACTCGCGTTTCTGCGTCTAGGAAGACGCAGCGTGTTAACTTTCACACCACACGAGCCATTAAATTATGAAATACATTACCAACTTTTAACACTTACATCAACTTCCTTATCGAGCCAGGCTGCAACCTTGGGTCCGAAGGTCTTGGTGGCATACCAGACCATCACCAGCAGTGACAGGCCGGTGTAGTATTCATGCTCCATGATATAGATCTCTTTGCTGAAGAGGTATGTGGTCAGACCTACTCCGAATGTGTACGGGCCGGTTACACCTGTCTTCGAATGGAAGAACTGGAACCTACGGGGTTTAGTGACATTTAGTAGTTAATATAAGAATAAATCTATAAGAAAGTATAAGAAAAGTAAAGTCGAACAAACCCGGGGCAAAAATGGTGGAGTAAGGACCTAGAACGGTTGAGGAATAAGGTAAGGAAACTCTTCAATCGGGCCAGAAACACTAGAAACGATACTGATTGGGACGCTTATAAGTTAGCTCAAGCAAAATACAAAAAGCGCATTAGTCAAAGACAAAAAGAGGGGTGGAAACGCTTCTGTTCAAACATCGAGTCTAAAAGCCATGCACTCAGGGTCAAGAAGCTCCTATCCCAAGACACGGAGAAATCCATCGGATCTCTAAAAAAGGTAGACAAAACCTACACAAAAACTGACGCTGAAACATGTGAGGTTCTGCTACAAACACACTTCCCAGATTGTCATATCCAATCAAATATCAGTTGGGAAGACGATAACGGTTCCGTCGTACCCGAGCCGGACTGGCAAACGGCGAGTGCCATAGTGTCCGACAGCAAGGTAAGATGGGCAATTCAAAGCTTCCAATCATACAAGACACCAGGACTTGACGGAATATTTCCAGGGCTGTTGTTGTGGTGTTTGGAGGCAATCACTGCGCACTTGACAAAAATATTTACAGGATGCATAGCGTTCAGGTACGTCCCAAAGGCATAGAGAGAGGTCAAAGTAATCTTCATACCAAAACCAGGTAAAAGTGACTACACGCATCCTAAATCCTTCAGACCAATTAGCCTCACCTCTTTTCTTCTAAAAACCTTAGAAAGACTATGTGAGAGAGAAATAAGGGAGAACTCCCTTAGACAAATACCAATGCACAAGAAGCAGCATGCTTACTGTTCCGGAAAATCCACCGAATCAGCACTGCATGAGGTAGTATCATATATAGAAGACTTCCTAGAGAGTAAATCATCAACATTGGGCGTCTTTATAGACATCGAGGGTGCCTTCGACAAGACGACCTTTGTAAGTATCGAACGGGCTCTGGTAAGGCATAAGGTTCACCCCACTCTAGTCAGCTGGATCGTGAACATGCTTCGTTACAGAGCTATACAAATTACAGTGAACTCCACATCTAGGGGAATCGCGGCCAAGGGATGCCCGCAGGGGGGAGTCCTATCTCCACTTCTGTGGAACCTCGTGGTGAATGAACTCATAGATGTACTCAACAAAGAGAGATACTACACTGTAGGCTATGCAGACGATCTCACCATTCTGGTAAGTGGCAAATTCTTGGGGACAATCACAAACCTCATGGATATGGCTTTGGAGATAGTCGAAAAATGGTGTAATACACACGATCTAACGGTAAATCCGACAAAAACTGAAATGGTGCTGTTCACCAACAAACGCCAAACAGATGGCCTCCAACTCCCATATCTGTTTGGCAAACAACTTTCCCTAGCGACCGAGGTCAAATATCTGGGAGTGATCCTCGATAACAAACTGCTATGGAACAAGCACCTCGTACAAAAGCTCAATAAGGCCTCAATTGCCTTCTGGCAATGCAAAAGGATGATCGGTAAGAAATGGGGGCTCTCACCGAAAATCATACATTGGCTCTATAATACGGTCATTAGACCACAGGTAACGTATGGCGCAACAGTTTGGTGGCCCAGGGCCGAACTCAGGACAGACATAGACAAATTAGAACAGTTCCCAAGAACGGCCTGCTGCGCCATCACAGGATGCTTTCGCACCACACCCACGGCAGCAATGGAAGCAATGCTTTGTCTTCCACCACTGGACCTATTCATCCATCAGGAAGCGGCCGCCTCGGCGGCGGCTTTATGCGTCTAAACAATGGACGCGCTCAAGGGTAGGTCATAGGCGCATACTGGAGGACGCGATAAAACACGAACCTCTCGTAGAAGCCCCCAATGACAGGATCCCAAAAACATTCGTCTTTGAACGTAAGTACGATATAGTGCTGGTAGAATCTGGAAAAGACTACTTCGGTATAAAAGAACTCAGAGTGTACACAGACGGATCAAAAACCAAACAAGGATCGGGAGCAGGCTCATTCTCTCCCGAACTGAACATACACTCATCATTACCCTTAGGATCTCATGCATCAATCTTCCAATGTGAATGCATAGGTCTAATCAACGCCGTTGATGCAATCTCTGCAAGGAAAATTGAGCCCAATCAAATTAAGCTACTCTCTGATAGCGCTGCGGTACTTAAGGCTTTAAGGAGCAACACAATCGACTCTGGGCTCGTGCTTCAATGCCACCAGGGTCTGCAAAAGCTAGCCCAAACACACAAGGTAAGCCTTCAGTGGATAAAGGGTCACAGTGGATCAAGCGGCAATGACGCGGCGGACGAACTGGCCAGAACGGGTTCCAGCACCACACCTGTGGGTCCGGACCCAATAATACCCATACCTTTTTATCAGGTAAGGGCATGGCTGAGACAACGCACGAAAGAGCGGCATGAAATAAGATGTTGTTGTAAGTAAGTTGCAGGCAGTCTAGGGAAGCTCTACCAAGACCAAAGCCAAGACTAGCCAAATCTCTGCTTCATCTTAAAAAAGATGACCTACGAATCATGGTAGGTACAATAACGGGTCATTGTACAGTGAATAAACACATGAATGTCCTAGGTATAACGGACAGCCCGCTGTGGAGAGCGTGCCTGTCGAAAGAAGAAACCATCGCTCACGCAATCCTGGAGTGCGAGAGCCTGGTTGCACATCGGGTCAACATACTTGGCAACCCCACAACACTTCGGGAGGCGTGTGAAGATCCCAAAAAGATCCTACGCTTCTGGTCGGAGTTGGGTTGGCTGGAATGACATCACAGCCTACAGTCACGTACAATGGGTCCACTGGAGGACCTAAGTGCGGAAAATGGGAGCCCAAGAAGACTGAAGACTGAAATCTATAAGAAGGTCATTCATTCTTTTATAATGTTTCCCTGCCTATCTTCTTGGTAATTGTGCTGCATTTTAGACCAAATTGCTACTTCAATAAGTTACATAACATTAGATGATTAGTGGTAACCCAATATTTATTTGAAAGAAAAAAAAACGTTTTTAGACAATAAACAGGTGTATGTATTAATTTAATCTCTACTAATATAATTAATTCCAAAATAACTCTGTCTGTCTGTTACATCTTCAAGCCAAGTAATCATCAATGCTCTAAAGTTCTAAACTGTTAAACTGATTTTTACGAATTGAAGTAGAGATTAATGGGACCTTGGAGAACGACATAGGTTATTTAATCCCGATATTTTCGCGGTATTACTTACGCCGGGGAACTGTGCGGCAGCTAGTTTTCAAAAAGCGCTTTTAGGGGTTACTAACCATTCCTCTGGGAGGAATCCTAGACGGACCTTGCCAGGCTCTGACGCCCTTACAGGGCGCGGAAAGTTCTTCTCATCCCGCACGCCGGTGTCGGTGGCGGAGCCCCGAGCCACCAGTGCAGTCGCCGGCCTATGGGTTAGGGCTGAAATGTTAAATACCACAATTATATGTATGTAAGTAATACATATTTAATTTTGACATATTCAATGAGTTGTAACGTTTAAAATCATATTTCTATGTCGGAGGATCCGCCACAGGTCGGCGATAATTTAATTACACAAACACTAACTTTGTAACCTGCTTCAGATGAATAATTTTTTTTTTTCATAATACCCAAAATGGTAAGTCCTAATATAAAATAAAGAAGTGTAGTTGGATAAAACTGATATGGTAATGGATGGATCTAAGTTCTATATAGAGATTATGCAAGTCTATTAATTTTTTTAGTGTCTTTTATTTGTGTAGGTAAATATAGCAAAATGTAGGTATGCTTTGATTTATGATATTACCTACCTACCGGATCTGCAATACTTAGTATTAGATAAAAAAGTTGCAAATTAGATACATACAGGAGACTATGGTGTATGTACTTCTGTGTGGATTCTATATGTATCACATCTATGTATTTGCAACAACAAAAAAAGTATTATTATGTGTATAACCATTGCTTATTATCCATTAACATAACAAACAAACCTGATTGCTTAGATTGTGCTAGATGGTGCTGTATGCAATAACTTGGAATTTTTATCTATACTAATATTATAAAGCTGAAGAGTTTGTTTGATTGTTTGTTTGTTTGTTTGAATGCGCTAATCTCAGGAACTGCTGGTCCGATTTGAAAAATTCTTTTTTTGTTTGATAGTCCATTTATCGAGGAAGGTTATAGGCTACTTTTGATCCCGATATTCTTATGGGGTCAGGACTTAAGAGGGTAAATCACGCGGGACGCAGCTATAAAAACGAAAGTCGTGTTAGTTACACTATTTATATCTCAAAAACGGCGGAACCGATAGGAAAGAAATTTGGTACAGGGTTAGTATAGGGGTTCAAATAAAATACAGGGTACTTTAAATGATCGTACGGGTTAAGCAACGCTTGGCGTGACACATACGTGATGGGTCAACAGGAACGATCGCACCAATTAGAATGAAATTTGGTACAGGGTTAGTTTAAGGGTAAAGATACGATATAGGGTATTTTAAATGATCGTACGGGTTAAGCAACGCTTGGCGTGACACATACGTGATGGGTCAACAGGAGCGATTGCACCAATTTGAATGAAATTTGGTACAGAGATTAGTTTAAGGGTATAAATACGATATTTTAAATGATCGTACGGGTTAAGCAACGCTTGGTATGACATACGTGATGGGTAAAAATGACGGTTGAATCGATTTGAACGAAATTTGGTACAGGGATAGTTGAGTGGTTGAAATAAGATATAGGGTACTTTAAATAATCATACGGATTGAGCAACGCTTGGTATGACATAATGTGATGCGTCACATACGTTACGGCATAGGAATTTATGCGGGTGAAACCGCGGGGCACAGCTAGTAATAATATAAACGCGAAAGTTTCCATGTAGTTTTCACACGAACTATTTTTAATCCCGATATTGCCGCGGAATCGAGACTTGCGCGAGCTGCTAGTATATGTATATTTTTTATGTACATCACAGGCTTAAACGTTGATTATTAAATAATTTTTTTGCTTGGTAGATAAAACTTTATCAGCTGTAATAATATTATAGGTTAGGATTATCAAATTCAGTTCTTTTCACAAAGTTAACAACTGAGAGCGTTTTTTGTTATCGTTACAGGACTGGTGGTGAAATATAGATATCTATCCAATTTGATTTCGGAACAGAAGTAAAAAACACATCCGTCAAATAGTGATTACATAAACCTCGTAACACCAAGGTAGAGGTTAAAACACAGTTTTCTGCACCATCGGAGACTATCGTTTATTGAAGAACTATAAAAAAATACATACCTGAACGCAAAGCAACTCGTGATAGCATTTTATTTAACTTATTTTTCAATATTTTCGTAAATTTCCAACACCCTTTGAAGAACTACTTTGCGCTAGGGTTGTCACGATTTCCAACAACCACAGATAAAACTAAATAATCGATCGAGAATTTCCAAGGATGCAGTCAGTAGTAGTAACACTTAGGAATTTTAATGTCTTCGATGTTAACTATTTTTTATACAGTTAAAAATATAAATCATGTTATTGCTTTGATAAATAAAAATAAATACAAATTATCACTCTATCTATCAAACACTAATTCAGTTTTATTTTATCGACTGGTCATAATTTGTTTGATTTATTAGAGAAGACATTATAGATCTAGGTATGTCTCTCACATAGGTCGGGCGGCGGGCGGCGCCTATTTTTTGAGATTGTTTATTGATCGATTGCGCCTTTCTTTGTTTCTTGAACGTGTTGTGTAGTGAAACTTCTATCTTATTTTGCCGAAGAATTCTTAACAGCAACTGGCAGGATGGCTAACATTAATTCAATCTGCAAGCGAATGGTTTGTTTTATTTTTGTTAACAAGAATTTTTGAAATATTTTAAAGATGTTGTTTTTTTTGTATGTACATTGAACAGTCAATGTAAAGGCTGATTAACATTGATTCAGTAACAAATCCAGCACAGGTGCCCGCCGGGTACGAGATTATTTATTTCTTATCGGTTGTGAACCGATTATGGCCATTAGAAAATTACCCAGTGCCAAGTATTATTAATATATTACGCAAGTTATTTGCATCAAAACAGTCAAGTCGTCATAGTTATAGTTAAGTCTAGGCATAGATAAATTATTGGTTGGTCTAGGGAATCATTTGTAAACACGGCGGCCATTTACAAAGACTGTTCACGGAGCTTAGGAGACAACACTAAGTCAATTTTTTGCAGCGATTTTCACTTTCATTCCACTTGTAAACCTTCACGAAACTAAATTGGTTAATATGCCCCCGAAAACAATTTACACGCATTTGAACTAGGTTTCACAAAAATGAAAATTTGCACCACGTCTCCTCAACGAGTTCCCGCCAAAACTCCAGGGTACGATATTGACACTGTTTACACGTAGACAGTAGTTGTGACAATTTGTTCAGACAGTAGTTGGTGACCGCACGTATTTGAACTCAGTGGAGAAAAATGAATCCGTGAATTCAGTTGTCCCCACTGAGTCAAACACGTGCATAGGTTACAGCAATCGAATTATTTGTTAATGAGATGTTCCTTTTTGCTGTTGGAAATGTTGATTGAGATGTTGAAAGAAGAGATATCTAAAAATAGGCTTTGGATAAGAAAATGTATGCATACTTAGTCTTTGACGATTAGAGTTTTGTTGTCGGTTAGTTTTCACGACTTGAGGTCACCCTACAACGCGGCGTCAGTGACTGACTTGGTCGTTTAGACAATTTCAGTATCGCTGGCGCGGGTGGTGGGAGGAGCGGACTGGAATGAAAAATATTCCATCACGAATATTGAATCCAGCGCTAGAATGGCGTCAGATCAGTCTGTACTATTCCAGTACCATTTCAGCGCTGGATTGCCTCGTCACTGTACCCAGTGACTGGTTCAATGTGGATCAGCCTTAACATTATGCCTCTGCAACTAAATTCAGATATGATGAGGATTTTTTACTTCAAATTTATTTACACTCAGCGAAAAGACATAGAATTATTTCCAATCATAAAATCATAGTCGTCAAACATCATACATAACTTATTATAATATACACCCAAATTACTATCTCGATTTGTGGAATCGATTAGACGGACACGAATGAAAATTCTATGAATCACAACACTAGGTCTCAAGGCCACGTCAATGTCATTTTTGACAGAATATTATCGATGATTCGTTTTTGCCGTGGAATGTGTGTTGTTTTCATTGAAAATAATGCAATTTATTAATGTTTTAAGAATTTCTATTTAACGTAATTGTGCCAAAATGGGTATATTTACTTCATGCTGTAGGCCTTCAGCAGCCGATGTGATTACTCCCGACGCTGTAAGTCCGAGAAAACATGCTTTAGATTATTATCAATCCACGCAAACAAAGAGAATAGTAGGGACGTAGGTACCTTACATGTTATTTTCTTTATAATCCTATTTCATAAAGCTGTTTCGATTGGACATGAAATTTCGTGCTGTTGAATGTTTTCTGAAGTTAAATACCGTTGTCCTCAGGAAACTCGTCGTCGTCAACAAATCGAGGCAGCGGAGCGGCGTGCGGCCGAGCAGTCGTCTCGAGGTGTTAAAGACCCGGAGCGCCTAAAGCGCATGCAGCAGAAAACTGATGAGATGGAGAAACGGGAACAAGAACTTGCCAAGGCTGGTGGACCAGCATTGAAGGTAAGTGCCACTTAGCCATGTAATATCTACCCATTTTGTTGTAGTAAATATAAAAAAGAGAATTGGGATTGGCTGAAACAATTTAGTTTCATGTCATCCAATTTGGACGAAACAAATTATTCTAAATCACAATGTCTTTTTATCTACTTTTTTTTTAACAAAAAAGAAACAACAACTCTGAAAGCTATATTCAATTCAGAATTGAATTATTCAAGTATGTAATAGCGTTGAGGTTGTAGAGATGAGTATCATAGAGCCAGTCACTGTATCTGCATGGGTTTAGTAGAGGTTTGAATATATTGGCTGCTTAATGTAGAGAGAGCTTCAATTTATTACTACCTAGTAGTGCTGCGTGGATCCTGTCAGCCCCCTAAGTCCCAATCACGCAAGAATATGGGGATAAAACTGAGACTTGTAAACAAGACTTACCTAATGGAACAGTCACTTACATAGTTCCAATACCTGTGGATTATAGATAGATTAACGTTTTATTGAACCAAAAACAAATTCAAATGATATGAATAAAAACTTTAAAAGTAAAGCGGCTGTAAAGTGACAACCTGTATCTAATAATTAATTATTAAATTTCAGTGGACAGCCGACTGAGATGAGGAGAAGCTCATGGCTGTCAAACACAGCCTGGAAGCAGGCTGTCAAACACAGCCTGGAAGCAGCAGACCTCCCGACCCAAATGAGAGATACAAATATAAGAACTAATGCACAATCATGTATAAATGGCCTAGAACACTACACTTTCACAAACAGGGTTCTTTTTATATTAAATTCACCAGCTTAACTCCCGAATTTATGGAGTACATTTTGCCGGAAGACGAACGCTGTGGAGGATTTTGTTCCACTGCAGTTTTTTTTGCCAAGGCGTAACCTATAACATTAATATAAGCAGGCGCTTCTTCTACATGGCTTTATATACATTATTTTCATATAATATGATAATATTTTAATTCACTTATTTATTTCCTTTTCTTAATAAAAATAAACTAAATACAAATTAATTATTAAGTAGGTACATCATTAGTCATTCATTACAAAACCTACAAACAAAATTAAATTCTATTTAAGTACAAACTTATATGACTTTAAATTTACACACCCTGTAAATAATGTATACTTAGGTTCATTGTTTATCATATTATTATTTTTACCTTCTTAACCCAGACACACATATACATGGATAAATTCAGGTTACAGGTTGCTGTACATCTTGCTGTAACTGGGTTTTTATTTTGTTTTGTTGGATTAATATTATAAGGTATTTATTTTTTGCTGTGCTGTGTCTTTCACTAATGTGTTTATTGTTGTGTAAGTTGTATACCTATCTGTAGGTATAGACGTATTTTCTTTCTTTCATTCATTTTTCTTAATTTGTCCTGAAAAGTTTACAAACTTTCATAAAAACAGCCTATGAAGATATAGCAGAAAATCTTGATTGAATGTTATTCTTGCCACAAAGACTGTGTAGTTCTTTTTATAATAATGTGTGTATTGACTTCACAATATATTGTGTACTACTTGGTATATATAGTGTTGTTAAGAATATATTATTTATATTATAAATGTTAATATGGTAAGAGTTAAATGTATAGATGTTTAGCTGGACCAAATGTCACAGAATTTACATTTTATAATTTTTATTAAGTTTTCTTATTAAATATAATAATTGTTCATAATATAAGAACTTCTAAAATAAAATATTTAATAATACTTGTGTGTCTTTTGCATGGAAATGTACTGTTATTGTATTATGTACGAAATAAATTTAAATTTTTGTTACCATCAACTAGTTTTTCAAAATACAAAGCATTAAATGTATTAAAGTTTTACATATTTGTGTTTTAAACTAGCAGCACCTCGATCCCGTGGGAATTTCGAAAAATCCTTGGTTACCTACACGCAAAGAACACAGCCTCCAAATTTCATGTCTAGGACTAGTGGTTTAGTTTAGACTGCGTTGAAATATATTTAACAACAAAGGAAAAAATAAAGCAAAATTAACTACACCCGAAGGTAATAAAAAGCAACGTAGATTACGAAATCTACTTTTTTTTTCTATTTTTATTTTCAAGTAAGGGTCAAAGTTTTAGTTAATATAAAGCCCCAACTTGTTTTTCATCGGCTAAGGTCGCCGATGCTGGTTTCGTCATTTTGATGCAACATTGATAAAAAGATAAGTAATATATTTCATACACGTCGCATCAATCTATGGTTTTGTTGTTAATGAAATGCTTATTTTTGTAGCCTTTTTTGTTATATCGCTGTAGATGTGTAGAGTATTCACCTCGTTAATAAAGCCTGTCTTAATCTTGGGCGCTTGAATCCCACGCTTCACTCAGGACTCTAGGTACAACATAACTCTCTAGAGCCCTTCGTACGCTTTGGATTTAATATGACGCCCGCTATATAACACAGGGCTTTAGTACCTCGGTGCATAAACTACTACAGTGTTTATTTACGTTTTATTACCCGACGGCTACTTCCCTTAAGTAGCTATTTTAGCTTCCCCTAAGAAGTTATTTAGTTTAAGCCTACTAACCGCAACCCAACCATAACATACCTAGGCACGTCCTAGAACATCGCTCGCTTGCAGTGACCGCGTCGTAAGTTAGGCACACCAAACACTATTACTCCTAGCGGAGAGTGGTCTGCAGCCCTAGACAACATTCTTATCGAATAACGAAACCGATAAGAATGTTGTAGGGCTGTTGTACGGAGACTGTGAGGTCTCCGTACATCAATTCATCACCGGCCTTTCTGTGATAGCTAAGAGAAAATAATAACGTCATAATTATAAACCACTATTTTACCGCGTCGATCTACCTACGCTGGCCGTCCGCCTACGACTGCCTCTGTGGCGCGGCGGGCGACGAAGCGGGGAATGCACCGCAGAAGGTTGCGGGTTCGATTCCCACCGGGACTAATATTTCTGCTGCCCATAAATGTTTGTTTCTGGTTCTGGGTGTTTTCTATAAATCATTATGTATGAATTTACAAAAAAAAGGACAATATTATGTAGTGTACATATCCGTTGTCTAGTAGGACCTAGGACCCACCCATAGTGCCTACAAGCAAGTCAAGTGCTTAGTTTGGGGCTAGATAGCGCTGTGTGTAATGTCGTGCAATATTTATTTATTATTAAAATTTTATCTAAGCTTTTAACCGCTTACAAAAACAGGAGTAGGTTTTTAACTCGTCTCAAACAATAATAACGATCGGATTTTGCTAAACTCAAAACTTTCAAACCGAAGTTGAAATAAACCGCGAAGAACATATACAGGTGGCAGCACCTCTGAAAAGAGTTTCAAACCGGGACCGGAAACTTTACGTCAATAATATTATCTTTAAAAAAAGGTTTTTAAAACGGAAGTAAAAAAGTTTTTCCGTTAGTGCTGACATCTGGTGTTGTGTAGAAGAACGTAAAAGGATAATAGGTAGTTCCGACTCCTTGGAGGTCACAATTTTTGGACGAAATTATTTTGACAATCAATCATCTGTTTTCTGTCAACCAGCTGTCAAAACTCCGGAGTGTTTGTGCGTTGTGATATTTTTATTATTTTGATTCCTTACGGAGTTATTACATAAACCGACCATGTCTGACGCCAGGGCCGGCGATAACAAGGTAATAAACAGTTTTATCTACATAATGTGTGCGCTCCGAGTCTACTTATTGTCGAAGAAATAGGTAGTCATTGCGCTCGCCGTATGTATTTATTTGTGACCTTGCGGCGGCTTAAAGGTCGATATCGGCGAGATAATAACGTATTTACTTGATATAAACCCTAATTTAATGATCTCCGTTTCTTATTAACATGCCAATATTTGAACTTATACGAGGTTGTTAGCGGCTGATAATACTGAGTAAAGATGTGAGACATTAACCTAAATATCATCAATAAATTTAAGGAATATCACGCGTTTTTTAACTTGGTCGTATGCCAAACTATTCTTCCCTGTAATGATGTAAGAAACCATTGCAAATGAGTATAGGAACTGTGTTTACCAAGTGCTTGAGTTTTGCTCTACTAGCTCTACACTTACCACCGCCGCAAAAACTTGCTATCTTATCAATACAATCGCACTTATTACTTAGTTATGGTGTGTGCATCTTGATTATGATTATACTCATTTACTAATAAATCTTATTAGAATATAATTGCAATTTCACATCTTTACTCTATACCTATACTAATACTAGCTGCGCCTCGCGGTTTTACTCGCGCATGTCACGTTCCCGCGGGAATATCGGGATAAAAAGTAACCTATGTGTTATTCCCGGTATCCAGCTACCTATATTCTAAATTTCATTGCAATCCATTCAGTAGTTTTTGCATGATTGAGTACCAATGTCACATACATACAGACACACAGACATATACAGATACAAACTTTTGCGTTTCAAATATTAGTAAGATTATAAATGCCAAAGTGTCTCTCTGTTATACTTGCACTGTTAAACCGCTGAGTTGATTTTGATGAAATTTGGTATGGAGATACATAGGACCTTGGAAAAGGACACAAGTTGCTTATGATCCCAATATTCCCACAGGATCAGAACTTTCACAGGTGAAACAGTCTAGCTCAGCTACTATGATTGGGCTGCTATAAATATTAGTTTATCTATACTAATATTACTTGTATATAGAGAATAGATTTATTTGTTTGGTTGTATGTAACGAATAGGCTCCAAAACTACTGGACCAAATTAACAAATTCTTTCACCAGTAGAAAGCTACATCACCGAGAAGTAACTTAGGTTACTTTTGATCCCGATATTCCCACGGGATCGACACTTACGCGGATGAAACCGCATGTTGCAGCTAGTTGTTTAGAAATATTTCATATTATTATGTCAACATATCGAGCAATAGAAAAAGTATTATTATCTATTGTAAGAGAGCTGTTTTATTTTTGTACTTAGGTTATGTAGATAAATAACATGGATATATTATCAATAATGAGAGTAAACAATACAAAAACTTGTAAAAGAGTTAAATAAATAATTTTGAAATTTAATTATATTGTAGACAGATCACCATGGCATGTAAATATCCCTTCAGCCGTCTACGAAATTAACGATAAATATTTATATAAGTATAACTAGCAGCGCTCCGCGGTTTTATCCGTGTTAGTCCCGAACTCGTGGAAAAAACGAAATAAAAAGTAGCCTAGCCCTTCTCCAAGGTACCATCCATCTCTATAGGATCAAAATTCATCATTATCGGTTCAGGGGTTTAGGCGTGACAGACAGAGTTACTTAGACAGCCAGATAGACAGAAAGACAGACAAATGTGTGTTTTTGCTCCATCACGCGAAAATCGCTGAACCGTTTGCAATAATACTCCGATAAACTCGAACAATATATATATGCCATTGTTTATCCAGAAATTTCCGTGAGATCGGAGCTTACGCGGAAGGAACCGCGGGCCATTGCTATAGCGAAGTTTATTAATTTTACTAATATTATGAACGTGAAAGTTTGTATGTATGTGACTCTTTTACTCTTTCACGCAAAAACTACACAACTGATTGCGATGAAACTGGGAACATAGGTAGCTGGAGACCTGGAATAACACATAGGCTACTTTTTATCCCGATATTCCCGCGGTATCAGGACTTGCGCGTGTGAAAGCGCGGGGCGCAGCTAGTACAAGACACTTGAAACATGATCAAGATGCACACAGCTGACTTGACGCAAGCCACGAGTGACTATGTATGATGCTACTTTAACAACTTTCAGGCAGACAACACGAGGCTTAAACCAGCGGTAAGAAGCTTGTGCTTTTTATTACTAACACTTCATAACTTGTTCACTGTACTATAATATACTAAATATACTGCACTTTCTGCGGTAATCTTTGGTAGATTTTGGTTTGATGCATGCGTTCTTAGGTTGTTAGCGATAATTTTTAGTAATAGTTTTTTAGAAATAATTTATACATGGGCGCCGACCCAAGGTTACTTTCAGAGAGGTATGTTTGCATCTACATAATATACTATTAACTAAATGTATACATAAGGTTGATAAATGTAATATCAAATTCAAATCGCTGAATTAATTGAATATATTTAGCTCATCGAAATCATACTTAATATTTTATAAAAAAAACTTTACTTAATAATAATTAATAACACTAAATATATTTCAAATAATTGACGGGGGTTTGCAAGTGCACCCTTTTGCTCCCTACGTTGGGGCTCATGGATGGTTCTTTACATCTTTATAACTTACGTCCCGAGGATTAACGAGGGTGAAGGCACAGTATACAGTTAGCAAGTAGGTACAGACATATCTCGCAACATGCTTCAACTATAGATGTACCTACACTGGATGTTCGTCAAAAGGAAGATTGATGACAATAAGCTAAATTGAAATCGAGACAAGACGATTCTAGGCCACCACTTTATTATACATATTCTTAGTCGTGGGTTTGTTTTGAATACCTACCTTTTTATACACTTAACTAGTGCATGCATGCATTTTAATGTAAAGAATAAGTTATTAAGTATTTTCCTGGGTTGACGCATTTAAAAGGTAGATAGATAATAGATCTTAATTGTCTCTATGTACTAATATTTTGTAATTTGTTATTTTTAATTATTCAAGACTGGGCTCAAGGCATTCTACTAGACATATGTACAAGGACAACCATCATTGATTTATGATCAAAAATTAAAAAAAGAAAAGAACAGAAAATAATGACGCATTCCTCAATTTTAAAATATTTCAAAAAACTTTACTCGTGTGTAGCACGTGTATACTCTAATACACGTGCTTCAGTTTAGACCGTGTCGTCATTTACAATTGATATTGGTTTTAAACGCTAACTTGAAAAGAAGAAATATTATATAGCGTTTATTACCTTGCGATTAGTAGATCCGTATATTGAAGCTCATAGTAAGATTATTTTAACACATAAAAGGACCCTTGGAGTCTAAGTCTAAAGTGAATAGGTTTGTTCTTGACAAGCATGCTACATCTTTGACCTAATCGTCTCGCGCAATCAGGAGATGAGGTCAAATGGTAGCCTGTCGTTTCTATTATTATTTATTATCTATGGTTTCAGGACAAACAAACATTAGTTTTAAAGTCAATATGTTCTTCGTAAATTTATACGAAATAAATTACGATAAGTAACATTTCACAGTTAATGGAATTTAATACTGTGAAATGAACGTGAAAAAAGTCAATTTTGTACGTTGTTATTTTTGATAGGAGCAGTCGTTAGGTCAAGTTAGATACCGGGCGACCTAAAAACTCTTACACTAACCACACCACTCTACGGAAAGTACCACACCACTCTGTTAGCGACACTTAATACCTAAGTATTTATCGTAAGTTTAAATGCCTTTATACGCGACATAATAATATTACGAAGATGGGTTCGCGACCACTTTTGAGACATCATGGTAAGGCTCAATAACTTTATTCAAAGCTTGGATACTTAGTTTACATTGGTAGGTTAATGTATAGTCTAGGTGGGGTTAATGTCCTGCAATAGATTATTACTTTATTTGCACAACCAACAATAATTACAATCAACACCAAAAATCCGCTCTACCATGTCTTATAAGTCTACGCGAAGTCGCAGCCTTGCCGTTCAGCCAAAAAATAAATAAAATTAAAACACACATAGGTACTTAAAAAAATATATAATTCTCTGATGTGGTTTTTAAAGTAGTCGGGGTATTTTTATTTAAAATTTACTTTATTTTTGAGCGACAAAAGGACGACAAAGCAACGACAAACGATCATGGTGAAAGGAATATACCTGTAATATTTATTTATTTAAGTAAGTACTCAAATAGACTTGGAAAAAAACGGCAAGAAACACTACTGAGAGGTGTCAAGGTGTGCGTACACCTACCTATGTGTTGCAACAATGATTCCTAATGACAATTCCAATTTTGAACAAGATAACAATTCTAATAGTCACACAAAATGGTACCAGCCGTGCAGCCCTCAGTCCTATACGTGATATCGGTCTTAGAATAATCAAAGCATAAGATGCTTTATCATTAC
The DNA here is from genome assembly GCA_949358125.1 of Idaea dimidiata. Classification (NCBI taxonomy): domain Eukaryota; kingdom Metazoa; phylum Arthropoda; class Insecta; order Lepidoptera; family Geometridae; genus Idaea; species Idaea dimidiata. The sequence continues at coordinate 12,588,469 of OX442329.1, forward strand.
TGTCTTGTATATAAGTAGGTACCTATAAGTACTACAATAATTATGTAAATAATACGTCTGTTTAGTGCTGATCGTTAGCTGGAAGCAAGTGGTCGGCGATTTGTCGCACGGCTTCCGCCTTTTTCGTTTTTTTTTCAAGTTTCGAATGCTAGTTTAAAGTTTACAAAGATTTTCTTTTTTTTTCTAACATGGATTTGTTAAATAAGGTAAGGAGGTTTAATTCTCAGTGCACTTTTAATTTAAATATATTTATAGCTTGTTTCCCACGAATATACATTTAAAATGTATGGGTAAATGTTGACGTCAACATTTTACTTGTTACGTTGGTAGTAAATTATGTTTATGTCCTTCTATAATACTCGTAGATATTATTTGTTTTATATTTCGACTATAACAAAAAGGTTTAAAATTATTGTTAAAGTAGTAAAACTGTTAACGTTACGTTTTTAATTATCAATTTATGGGTACAAATATGTTTCAAAATCGGTTTAAACTTGTTGCGCAACCCATCTCGTCTAGATAAGGGGTCATGGGTTCAGATACCGCCCTGTTAAATTTTATTACTTCACTTACACATTAAAGTAATATTATAAATTAAATATAGGTATTTATAAAAATATTTAAAATCTAGGTAACACTTTTAACGTGTTTAAAAAAATATTTACTTATACTATATAAAATACTTTTTAAAACAATATACATTTTTAAAATTAATAAATTCCTAGTTATATTTATAGTTCAGAAAGACGGTGTTTGTCTAGTGGTAGATACTTACCCTCACCTTCATACTGAAGGTTGTGGTTTCGAATCCCGACCGACCGCGTACTAATGGCAAGGAAAAAGATCCTTGCAAAAAAGTTGTGTGTTAATAACATCTCATACGGTGAAGTGAATACATCGTGAGGAAACCCACGGCTTAGTTAGCTTCAGACGTATTGACCACTTATTTCATCTGGGCATGGCTGACTAGCTGCTGGACAAGCCTATCCACCTAACAATGTCCCGGGCACTACAGCGCCAAAAATAGCGTGGATTAAAAGTTGCTGACGCTGTATAAATCATCTAAACACAGATGAAAAGGCCAATTATTATATTTCAGTCAATTAATCCAATCAGTCAAGATTTAGAAATTCATAATATTTTGTATAGATTGGTGTGGCCACAAAACATGATACATGTCTAGTCTATACATACTCTATACTTATAATAAAGGAAGAGAGAACAAAAAGTCTGTACTTGGAAGTATATAAAAAAAAAGTTGTCTTAAGAGGACTTAAGAAGAGGACTTAAGAAAAGTAGTAGAACAAAATTATAAAAAAAATAAAATTCATGTCTGTCTGTCTGTTTCTCTGTTTATCTGTCTGTTCCTTATACAATTAAAAACCACTACTCCGATTGAAATCCGGTTTTCAATATTGGATAGTTCTATTTTCCCGATTCTCGAAATCCAATTAGTAGAACCCGAGTAATGAACGAAAAAGTGCAACCGCTCGAGAACCGCTCGGCCGCCCGCGCCCGTGATAACTTGTTTTTCACTTCTGCGGATGAAACCGCGGGGCGCAGCTAGTTCTAAAATAAATCGTAAGTAATATTAAATATACTGCATATTATTATATACAGTCGTGGTAGCTTAGGTCGTCGTAGATTGATTACAAAGGTTATCTTTACTGGTGTCAGTAATATAATAACTAATAAAACTTATTATTTACTTTAAAATAAAAGTACACACTAGGTTATAGTGTGTGTTTATTATGTAATAATAACTTGTAGTTTAATTAAATTAAATCTTTAAATTTTATATACCTACTTGTACTTAAATAGTTTTTTTGGAAGGTTTGATGTGTTATAATTTGTATTTGGTTTATTATTATATAAACTGAAATTTAACAAATTAACCTGTAGTTAAAATATAACTCGGTTTATCAGTTAATCGCGCTCTAGGTACTTAATACTTAGCATTTTTATAACGTCTAAAGTTTCGAAGTCTTTACAGACCTCTTGTAGGTAAGGATAATAAAAACGCTCTTCTGGAATAATAAAAACAAAATATATTGAATACGAAAATATTCCTAGATTTTTTTTTCAAGTGTCAATCTATAGGTCTAATTAAAATTGAAGATTGAAGATGAAATTTTAAACAATTTTTATTCACTTACAACGAAAAAGTTGTTGATAAATTTATTATTCATTAAGTATACTATAGTATAAAACAAAGTCGCTATCCGTCTGTGTGTATGTATGCTTAGATTTTTAAAACTACGCAACGCATTTTGATGCGGTTTTTGTTTGTTAGATAGAGTATTTCAATAGAATTTTTTATAAAATATGTTTAACATATTCTGATATTTTTTACGGGATCGGGACTTACCCGAGTAAAACCGCGCGCGGGGCGCAGCTAGTGTTTAATAAAAGTTAAAAAAAAATACTTTTGATACCGTAAATCCCGCGGGATTGGGACTTACGCGGGTGATAACTATTTATGAATAAAAATCGTCACCGGGGTAGGGTAAGTTAGAGTGGCATCATCTTCATCGTCATCGTCATTGATTGTCATCCATCGTCTTTGACCGTCATCCATCGTCATTTATCGTCATCCATCGTCATCGTCATCATCACTTACTGACATACAAACTTCACCTTACTTCACCTACCTACTGCAGTGCACCCATTGAACTACTGATGATCATCAGTACTTTCCTGGTCATCCGTTTTAGTGTGGATTTTTGCATTGCGGTAGATAGGTGTTCAAACAACGCGGGATCGCGACTAGCGCGGGTGAAACCGCGGGGCGCAGCCAGTATTAATATAAATACTTTAGAACCATACAAGTCCATACGCTGCGCAATTTATTGACTTTTATTATGACTTGTATGTAACCTCGCTTCACTGATTGTCTACACGTCTGACTGGACCAAGTGCTCATTCAATATTTGTATATTGTTATACTAGTATAGGTACTTAAGTGCGCGAATATGAGTAAAAATTGTAGTTTGGTTTATTGAATGGGTGTTTGTTAATAGACTAGCTTACCCGGCAGACTTCGTATATAATTTAGTTGAATTTTTAACCGATGGTGAATCTGCGCACACTCCCAGTAGGTAGGTATTGATGAAAAAAATGACGAAGGAAATTTCTTTTAGTTAGATTAATTGCCTGGAAGAGATCGCCTTTAAGCGATATTATGCTATTAAAGGTATTTTCTGTAGTTTAGGTATAATTTTGATTTGTGCTTGCTTCGGTGCAATAAAGCGTTTATAAATCAATATAATGGTGCTTATCAAAATCGTCTCTCGTTATAATATTATCGTTCTCTTATAACGCGAGAACAGGCCTGCTAATAAAATTAATTATAATTAAAAATCCCCAACCACTTTAAAAATCACAAATAATAAAAAAAAATGAAAAAAAAAAAAAATGCAGGTAAATATTGTTCACAATTATTAATTATTAGATACTATAGCAGCGCCCGCGGTTTCAGTTGCCCTGAGTCCTGTTCCCGTCGTCGCCGCGCACGTGTAGTACAAAGAGAATATAATAACTACATACGTTTACGTCGTACTTCAGTGCATGCAACAAAAGCTCTGTAAAGGGGCAATTTTTTTCCCGTTTTTGCAACATTTTTCATGGATGCTCCGTTCCCTTTGATCATAGCGTGATGTTATATAGCTATACAATTTGTAACGGGTAAGTCCTTTTAATCCGAAAGGGTGTTGTTCTAGACGTCTAGGCGAACAACTTTTGTTCTACGACTTTTAAAAATTCAAACTTTTTTTTTGAAAATTTTGTGATTATGTTTCACTAAAAAAAACAGCTGCTTTTAAAAATAAAGATAATTGAAGTTTTGATTGTAAACCATCAAACTAAATAAAAGGACAACATAAGGTCAATGACCTCGAACTCTCAGAAACAGCGGATTTTCAAATAAACTTTACACCTAAATTTAACGAAAAGTACCCCGAATTTCCAAAAGTCGTAGAACAAAAGTTGTTCGCCAAGACGTCTAGAACAACCCCCTTTTGGATTAAAAGGGCTTACCCGTTACACCTTGTGTATAGCCTATAACCTTCCTCGATAAATGGACTATAAAACACAAAAAGAATTTTTCAATTCGGACCAGTAGTTCCTGAGATTAGTGCGGTTAAACAAACAAACATTAGCTGAGAAAATGCTCAGCTGATTAGGGTGGTCCAGTTTGTGAGTTAGCGAGTCTCTGTCTGGCATTTCTACGTGTTTATTGAACGTTATTACGGCAGGCGCCATCACCATAGTTCCCCTAATAGCCGATCCACTACCATCACATCACTAAAGCCTATTATGTTTTCACCCATAGATTTCTCAATAGTTAATTCTATCTGATCCGGTGGTTGTCCTTGGCTGCATTTTATAGTGCAGACAGAGATAATTTGTGTCCACTTCATTGTTTGAGAGTAAAACTGTTATTTGTATTGAAAAGGGCCGCTAAGTGTTGGCTTCAGCTCCACGAAGGTCCGGGTCCCCATAGCCTCGTGATACTTGACGTATAACAAATAAATATATATAAGAAGTACCTACTTATGTCTATCAAATGTTTTGTCCTAACTGAATGACTGACTAATGATTCGACGCACAGCCTTAACCGCTGATAGAGAAAACTGAAATTTGGAGTGTGTTCTTTATATTATGACTAGCTGCGCCCCGCGGTTTTACCCGCCAAGTCCCGTTCCCGCGGGAATATTGGGATAAAACGTAGACTATGTGTTAATCCAGGTCCCCACCTACCTATATTCCAAGTTTCATCGCAATCGGTTCAGTAGTTTTTGCGTGAAAGAGTAACAACCTCACATACATACATACATACAAACTTTCGCGTTTATAATATTAGTAAGAAGTAAGACTAGTAAGATGTATATACCTAGGCATCGGATAAGAAAGGATTTTTGGATAATGGTTATAACAGGTTATTTTTACCAGCTATAAAATGAAAATGAAACAACAACTATACATAGGAAACAATTCATAGATACAAATAATAAATAAATAAATACTTACGTAGTTGTACAACTTATCCAACGACTTGAATACAACATGGATTCACAAAGCTGCAGTCATAGAACTGGACTGGTGTCTATTAGAGACGGAAAAAGGTCGCCTGATAATGCTGCATTTCATACTCGTCTCTGACGGACTAGCTTCAGCAGTTACAAAGTAAAACTGTCCGGGAATTACTCTCACACCATTAATAATAATAAAATGATTTCTTAACATTTTATTATTATCAAGAACTTGTAAATATCTTAAATTATCTAACACTGGCTTATTCCCAAATGACCATAAGATTCAAAAAAGATCGAAAGAAATTTATAAATAAAATAAGCGTAAGAAGGTAGATTATTTAAAATTAATTGTAGTTTTTCTACTAGGTCAATGATTGGTTACTAAGCTACAATTAAAAAGAAAATGTGGGTACTTGTACTACCTACATACATTATCAGTCACATATTTTCACATAACAAGCGAACTGGGTACGTATTCTATAACACGCCTCAACATCGATAGATTTCTAGATAGATAGTCTCGAAAACGGATGAACATCTTTTTGGAAAGTTTGCAGTTTCGCTAAAGCTTTTCAAGTGTTAGTAATTTCTTGAAAAATTACCAACAATGTGGTAAACCATTTTAATAAATTTAATAGAAATAGAATAAATAGAAAATAAATAATAAAGCTAAAACATCTACATTACGACTTAAAGAATAGTTTTGTGACATCGTCTTTTTATGTCGAATTCTAATAGTCTAAAGTAATTTAATTTATAAATAAGATTTGTTTATTTCTCGAGGCATTTTACTAGAAATATTCTGCATCTTATTTTTTTAATTGTTCAAATTTCACGTGTCACGTGGTTTCCCGCGTGGCGCAGCGGTTAGCACAGGTTCCATTCCTATCACAAGGGAATTTTCGATGATTCATTTGGCCTTGTTAAATATTTTATTGGAAATAAAATTTAGTTTACTTATAAATAATTAAAAATTTAGAATGTTATGTAAGTTACTACTAACTATTTGAATTGGACAAAAAACGAGATATCGCTAAATTGGGCTTCTTATATTGTGCGATGTTGCGACGATTGAGTTATGGAATACTTGTCCTAGACCGATAAAAACTACCATCAATTTGTCTGCATACGCTCTGCTATCTAACAACGAGGCAATTTAATCATAATCAGTATTACAAAGTCCTTTGGCAAATAAGGACGTACGAGTTTTTTTCCGTTTTCCTCGTGTGTGTTGTATTTGAAGTGTGAATTCTGATAATGACGGTCGGTAGTGATGTTATGCGATCTTGGGTATGTGGATTTATCTAAATACTAGCCACGCTCAGCGTTTTTACCCGCGTAAATCTCAATCCCGTGGGCATTGCGGTATAAAAAGAAGATCTGTATTAACACATACAGATCTCCAGTTATCTGCATACGAAATTAAATCGCAATTGGTTCAGTAGTTTTTGCGTGAAGGAGTAACAAACATACTCGTTTACTTACTTATAAATTTCTCTCTACTGTCAGCAGTTTAGGCTGTGTGTTGATCCATCAGCCAGTCCTGCACCAATATTACCTATCCAGTGTACGTCTGACAACAGTAGAAAATGACAAGCACTATCCAGTACATTGCTGCTTTGAGGTAATCACCGGTAATAACCACGTTACGTCAAAGCAACAATGCACTGCATAGCGGCTGTCAATTTCCACTGTTGTCCGACGTCCACTTTATAGATAATTATGAATCCTGGTGATCTTGTCTATTTCTGGTCAGTTTTATAATAATTTTCGTGTCATTCCAATATTATATAATGTCTCTGCATACACAGTTACATCGTAATTGGTTTAGTTTTATCATTCGTATTAGTAAATAGGAAGTCGGATGATAAGTGCGTCGCAAAAATATCTGGTTTTACTAAAAATAGACTAGTTAAATCCTACCTAATATTACAAAGCTTAGATTATCATATCATTGATAGTGACGTTCGAATTTTGTTTCGACTTATTTAAAGGTTCTGTACCCTCTGTTCTTTGATTAAATAAGCATGAGAAACAAACAAATACAAATGCTTGTTTCTCATTCACGCAAAAACCGCTGAACCGATTGCGATGAAATTTGTTATGTAAATGGTTGCAGATCGGGATTGCACATTTCTTACTTTTATCCCGCAATCTCCACGGGATCAGGCAGGACGTATGAGGGTGAAACTTCCGGGCGCAGATAATTTATTATAATAATAGTGTTTGTAAAAATCCTATAAGTCATTCAATGTGCATGCGATTTATCCATTATCAAGTCACCATAATACAAGCCTAGTTTGTTACTTTGGGGGTTAGATGGCATTAGGTATATCTATTTATTAAGTATCTGAAGATCAGAAAAAAACTTTCGGGGTAAGTACAAATTGAGATGATATCAATCCCTATTTTAGAATTTCTGCTAAGTGCCTTATACAACAGATAGACAGATAGATGGGCGGACAATCTTAGTGATCTTGTAAGTAAGGGCTCCTTCTTTACCTTTTGAGGCAAGGAACCTAAAAAAAGATATTATACAATAAAATGTAATGCAAGGTCAGGCTCAGTATAGGAATAGGAAAGGAAGATGGAAAATAGTCACAGTTGACGTATATTAATAAATAATTTATTACCTATTAGGATTTTTCTATAAATGTATACATATGCTTAAATATTAAATGTCATTCGTCGCTATCATTTTAACCTATTTACTTATTAATTGCTCACACTCGTCAACCTTGAGAAGTTTATGTCGCATTGCAAACACAAGAATCTCAGTGTTATTATCTTTTTAGCAGTTACCCGCATAAGTCCCGATCTCGCGGGAATATCGGGATTAATCCAGATCTCCAGCTATATGCATACCAAGTTTCATCGCAATCGGTTCAGTAGTTTAGCGTGATTGAAACATAAACATCCAAGCGACGGGATTTGTGAGAATGACTATACAAAGAACATCAAGTTGCGTGATGCGTGACTATAACTTAATAAAAAATCATTTATTCTATATCTTATTCGATTAATTAGTGTCACCTTGAAGGTATGAGTATTTTCCGCAGTCATCTTTAGCTGGTTTTTTTTACCGAATGCTTCTATTAGTACCTACCTGTCATTATTTCATATTTAGCTGCCCCAATGTGTGGAATCATCGTGAGTATACATATTATAGATACGTGTGTTTCTTGCACGGATATTTATCAACATTTCATCATAAAACTCGACTCAGATTAGTTCTTACACTAGACAATATTTGAGATTAGATTAGACTTTGATACTAGAAATTTATCACTTTTTGAACCATAATCCTGTTATTGCCTACGAATACTAGTTACAGTACAATCAATAAATATATTTAAATAAATAACAAACAGTAAAACATGTCATGTGCAAGTCGGACAAAGAGCACAAAAGGTTCCGCATTTATCACAAAAATTACGTTTATTTTATGGGACACCCACTTAAATATTTATTGTTTCTGTTTAAGTATTTGTTGTAACATGACATCATTAATCATTAGAAACACATTGGCTACAACAACACAACACATAATAATTATGCCAAGTCGATTACATTTATGTAAAAAGTGATCTTAAATAGTTTCCTTTTTTAAATTCTGAACAACGCAACCATAAATCAATCTAGAAAAACTTATTTTACAAGGAAAAATGCATTTTTTGAAAGTTATAATTGCCGAATCATGTCACGGGAGGGTTTATGATGATGCCTTGAGAAATAAACATAAGAAATATTAATCTTACTAGTGCTAAAACCAGTTTCACGTCTTCCCCTCAGATCCGTAGTCACCAACGCACCCCCTCAGGCTCCCGAGACTTCAAAGAAGCCACAAAGCGCGATGCCCTCGCCCGCCTGGAGGTGGAACTCGAGAAGCTGCTGGCTTCAGCTCCGGACAACAGGCGACCGCTGATCGAAAAGGAGTATCGAGGGTTTAAGAACTTGTTTAGCAGGTTCTTGGCTGAACGTACGTAATCCTGACTGATTGATTCACCGTTACATCAATGCAAGGCCTAACTTAATAGCTCCATTTGCAGCATTTCTTAGTATGCAATCTCAAGCCCTAGTAGTTGCACGTTGGCTGACTTGATTTTAGCTAATGAAAATGTCCTTGCAATTTACTGGAGTGGGGGGCGGGATCTAACCTCATTCATTCAATTTCTGTGCCATCGACACGAAGAAGAAGATTAGACCAGCGGTTAATAAACAGCTGGTCTAGTTACACTGTCTTTTCAAGACACTCGTCCCATTTCTGGATAAAAGATTCTCCAAATATCAATCTGTGGTCTATAAAGCAACAGGTACAAGACGAATGAGAATAAAGAAAATTAACCATTGCTTTGTGGAAGTCACAGGTCTAAACTGATTGCAAAGCATTTGAGCTAAATTCACTGATATATCATTCGTATGCTTTCTCTTGCTGTTATTACGTTTAAATCCAACTTAAAATAGGATATAATCTTGTAAGCAATCGAAAAATAGTAACAGAATTTAAGGATCTAACTTTTTGTTTTTCAGAGGGCCCATCAGTAACATGGGAGAAAATCGAGAAGCTCCCCGAAGGAGCGGTCATAGACTATGCCTCCCTCGTGACTCCGACCACAGACAACGTTCACCACATGCTGGACAAGCTTGTGGTGGTCAAGTTGAACGGTGGCCTCGGCACCTCCATGGGGTGTAAGGGACCCAAGTCGGTTATACAAGTCAGGAACGAACTCACTTTCTTAGATCTCACAGTGCAACAGATCGAGGTAAGTGTTGGTTTTCGTATCTTGTTCTTATAAACGTCTATCGGAGATGGTGATTTAACTGAAAAGGAGGTTGTTCCAGACGTCTAGGCGTACCACTTTTATTCTACGACTAGAAATTCGTAGTTTTCAAAACTTTGTAGTTTAAAGTTTCCCTGAAAATCAGTTGATCTGAATCTTAATGTTTATTACATCTTCTGGAACAGCTGTTCAGCTGCTGGCGCTGGAGCAGCTGGTGCAGCTGGAGTTCTGAAACCACACATAAATTGCTTTTCGTACCATACTAGTAAACCATGGTTTTCTATATCGTTCCAGCATCTAAATAAAACCTACAAATGCAATGTGCCGTTAGTCCTAATGAACTCGTTCAACACGGACGAGGACACACAGAAAGTGATCCGGAAGTACCGCGGTCTCAAGCTGGACATCCATACCTTCAACCAGTCCTGCCATCCCAGGATCAACAGGGAGTCCTTGCTTCCGGTCGCCAAGGGTGCCAACGTACACGATGATATTGAGGCGTGAGTAACAGCTATCTGACTGTATAGATTGTAGGGTTCATTGGGATCATAAAAGATGTAATTTATTATTCTTGAATATACAGGGGGGTTCTATGATACTAAGGCCTTTCAAAACGTTATTAACCTTCTCATATTTAACCTATACTTGTCGGTTTACGCCTCGTGGCTGCGTTTCACTTGTCTGACTTGTTATTATTGTCATCCAGCTCATATATTTTTATATCTCTTGGATATGTGACTGATCGATCACCAGTTTTTATATTTTTATAACACGAAAATTTTGCAATTTTACAATTGCTAGGTAGATTAAAAACTAAAAAAAATCTAAGTTCGTTTTAGCTATGAGGCAAGATCATGCTCTTCGTAAGCAATGAATTTTCATTATTTTTGGCCAAGAGATTTAGGCAAAAATATCAAAACCATAAATACTAAAACAAGTATTTTAAAGAAAGAAAACAAAACTTTCTAAATTTTGCACTCGACTGGACTTGAACCTGCAACCCAAGAGGTGCAAAATTTTGGACAGCAGTTTTTTTTTTTTTTTTTCAAAATACTAATTTTCGAAGTGATAGAAAAACTTTTTTTAATAAAATCGAGGTATCAAAACCCGATTTCTCTGACACTAGATGTAAATTTCCAGGTGGTACCCCCCAGGTCACGGCGACTTCTACGAGTCGTTCGCGAACTCTGGTCTCCTCCAGAAGTTCATAGCCGAAGGTCGAACCTACTGCTTCATCAGCAACATCGACAACCTCGGCGCTACCGTCGACCTCAACATCTTGAACCTGCTCCTCAACCCTGACCCTCAGAAGACGGTGCGTAGATTTTCCAGGTCAATCGAGTTTCCAGGAAAAAAATGGGTAGCGGGATACCTCCCACTATAATAGGTTAATAGTGCATAAAATAAACTACAGATGAAGTTTTCATAAACAAACTTACTGGCGGAGTATTCTGTTATATTTTGTGTTCCCATACTAAATCTCTTTTCCATCACGCAGGTATCAGAATTCGTTATGGAAGTGACAGACAAAACCCGAGCTGACGTCAAAGGAGGCACCCTCATACAATACGAAGACAAACTCCGGCTGTTGGAAATCGCGCAAGTCCCTAAGGAACATGTTGACGACTTCAAATCAGTGTCACAGTTCAAGTTCTTTAACACGAACAACCTTTGGGCCAAGTTGGACGCGATACAGAGGGTTGTGGACCAGGGCTCCTTGAATATGGAGATTATTGTCAATAATAAGTCCTTGTCGGATGGTCTCAACGTCATACAGTTAGAAACAGGTATGTAGTAGGTAGTAGTACAGTGGATCTTGTGATCCTTATATGATCTATGCCCGGTTTCTGAAGTGTGTTTGTCGCTGGTTTATCTATTCGATATCGCTATTGGTTCGATAACTAGCGTCAATGCGTTTCCGAACAGCGGAGTGACAGTGACGGCTTGTCATATGCATAGAAAAACGGAGACAGATAACTGGAGTTTATCTCAAGGATATCTTTATTGAATCAAACGTAGTGAGAGTTTATGTCAGATGTTCAGAAACCGGGCATGAGTTAATACTTAAGCCAGTTGGCATACACCATATGGTTTAAAAAAAAACAGATTTTCATATGAAGAGTTTGTGGATGAAAATGTAGTTCTACAAGCGCCTTCAATGTAGTATACATGTAGATAAACAGCCTATTCTATAGATATAAGTCGAATTCTATATACTTATAATAAAGGAAGAGAGGTCAAGTCTGTACTCGGAAGTAAATTAAAAAAAATGTGGTCTAGGGGACTTAGGAAAAGTACTCGTAGTAGAACAAAAAAAATATATATTTTCATAATTTTGAAAATTCATGTCCGACTGTCTGTTTCTGTCTGTTCCTTATACAATTAAAAACTACTAATCCGATCGAAATCTGATTTTCAATATTGGATAGTTCAATTTGCGAGGGACGTCGTGGTAAACTTTACATCAAAATCCAATTAGTAGAACTCTAGTAATGAACGAAAAAGTCGGCTATGCACTATTTCTACGCAGACGGAAGTCGCGGGTAACGGCTAGTATTAAATAAAACCTTGTCTAAATTGTATATAAAATATCGTCCCAACAGCGGTAGGGGCCGCGATGAAGTGCTTCGATGGCGGCATCGGCGTGTCGGTGCCGCGCAGCCGCTTCCTGCCGGTGAAGAAGACGTCGGACCTGCTGCTGGTGATGTCGAACCTGTACTCGCTGGCGCACGGCTCGCTGGCGATGTCCCCGCGCCGCATGTTCCCCTCCACGCCGCTCGTCAAGCTGGGGGACAACCACTTCGCCAAGGTCAAGGACTATCTCAACAGGTCGGTTGATCAAACCACTTCGCCAAGGTCAAGGACTATCTCAACAGGTCGGTTGATCAAACCACTTCGCCAAGGTCAACGACTATCTCAACAGGTCGGTTGATCAAACCACTTCGCCAAGGTCAAGGACTATCTCAACAGGTCGGTTGATCAAACCACTTCGCCAAGGTCAAGGACTATCTCAACAGGTCGGTTGATCAAACCACTTCGCCAAGGTCAACGACTATCTCAACAGGTCGGTTGATCAAACCACTTCGCCAAGGTCAAGGACTATCTCAACAGGTCGGTTGATCAAACCACTTCGCCAAGGTCAAGGACTATCTCAACAGGTCGGTTGATCAAACCACTTCGCCAAGGTCAACGACTATCTCAACAGGTCGGTTGATCAAACCACTTCGCCAAGGTCAAGGACTATCTCAACAGGTCGGTTGATCAAACCACTTCGCCAAGGTCAAGGACTATCTCAACAGGTCGGTTGATCAAACCACTTCGCCAAGGTCAACGACTATCTCAACAGGTCGGTTGATCAAACCACTTCGCCAAGGTCAAGGACTATCTCAACAGGTCGGTTGATCAAACCACTTCGCCAAGGTCAAGGACTATCTCAACAGGTCGGTTGATCAAACCACTTCGCCAAGGTCAACGACTATCTCAACAGGTCGGTTGATCAAACCACTTCGCCAAGGTCAAGGACTATCTCAACAGGTCGGTTGATCAAACCACTTCGCCAAGGTCAAGGACTATCTCAACAGGTCGGTTGATCAAACCACTTCGCCAAGGTCAACGACTATCTCAACAGGTCGGTTGATCAAACCACTTCGCCAAGGTCAAGGACTATCTCAACAGGTCGGTTGATCAAACCACTTCGCCAAGGTCAAGGACTATCTCAACAGGTCGGTTGATCAAACCACTTCGCCAAGATCAAGGACTATCTCAACAGGTCGGTAGCGGTAGCGGTACCTATCTGGATCGATCATCGCTAAACGTTCTCCCGTACGACGCCACAAACAACGATCCCGAGGCGAACGTAGGTGGCTTCATTCGAAGACTTCCCGAGACCGCTACAATGGCATCGGTCCACCGAGTATATAGGGTGTTTTGATGATGACCATTTAAGACGAAAGACAGTTGTTCTAGACGTCTAGGCGAACAACTTTTGTTCTACGACTTTTGGAATTTCGAAATAGTTTCGAAAATTTAAGTTTAAAGTTTTTTTATATCATTGTTAGATGTTTGACCACTAACGCACCTGATGCGAAGAGACGATGTGGTTTAAGATGTAGCACGCTTACCTAGGAGAATCCTGTTTACTTGAAAATGAGCTGATTATTAGAGTTAGAGGTCATTGACCCAAAGTTGTCCTTTGATTTAGTTCAGTCTACTACAATAAAAACTTTGATTACCTTTATTTTCAGTAAAACATAACCTCAAAATTAAAAAAATCTTATTTTGGAAAGTCGTAAAACAAAAGTTAACGTTTAAGTTTACGTTTAGACGTCTAGAACAACCCCCTTTCGGCCGTAATCAGAACAACCTGTATATTGGAGTATTACTATTTTTATACCAAATTAAATACACATGTTTGGTTTCACTACTGATTTTAGTTAGTAACAAGACAACAACCTAACTCCGAACAAACCGACAGGCTTATCTAGTGGACAAGCCAGTTGCAATTGATGGCGAAATATCGAGCTCCGTAAAATAACATTAAAACTTGGTAAACATCCCAGTATTTACCCAAATTAAATTTATAGTGATTACCACTCTTATACCAAGTTGTTTATCATCTTATACACATTTAATAATTGATACTTACTAAAAATAATCGCGTACCAATGGTATCACTACACGGGATGCCTAAGATCGTGCGAAGTGGAGACTCAAAAGCAGGAAAGCGGACCCCGGGCTCCCGAGATGCCACCGGGAACATCACTCGGATGATGATGATGACTTACACATTGTTTGATACCATTTCCCCTAATTAATTGTTACCATTTACTATCTACTTCATTGAAAACTGGGAAGCTAAACTAACTTAGTTGATTAATACATATTTGATGTCCTGTCGTACAGGTTCGCGACTATACCAGATTTGATAGAATTGGATCATTTGACAGTGTCGGGAGATGTCACGTTTGGAAGAGGAGTCTCTTTAAAGGTCAGTACTAATGAACACCCTTTGACCCTTATTGTAAAACTAAAATTTACTAATTTTATAAATGCGAAAGTTTGTATGTGACTTTGTTACTCTTTCACGCAAAAACTACAAAACCGATTGCGATGAAACTTAGCTATAGAAAGAAATATAGATACCTGGAGACCTTGAATAACACTTAGACAACTTTTTATCCCGATATTTTCGCAGGAACGAGACTTACGCAAGTGAAACCGCGAGGCATTTTAGGAATATAATAATTTAAATCTTGTGTTTATTGCTCGAGGCATTCTACAAGAAATATTTTACAAATAGCTAGTCAATAGTTGTAAAACTGTTCGTGGTAGATTACAATATTCGCATCAAGTCGAAAAGGGAGAATGTATAATCGTTAACTCACCGTGTCACATGGGTTCCCGTGTGGCCTAATGGTTAACGCACTCGCCTGGTAAGGTTAACTTGCACTGCTTTTACTTAGCCCCGGGTTAGTGAGCTAGCCCAGTACTAACTCTTGTGATTGGTTCATTTCACGTTCCAACCAATCACAAGAGTTAGCAAGTTATTTATTTAGTTAGCCCTGGCTAAGTATAGCAGCGCAAGTCAACCTAAGAGTTAAAAATGAAAGAAAATCAAATGTTGTAATTAATTATATTCTTGGCTAATGAAGCCAATTGTTCCATGTCATTTTGTTTTGATAGAATGTAAGAGACTTACTAATTATTTTAAGACCATACATTCTTGGAATAAAATATGATATTTGTAAGGAGCACGGGTTCGATTCCTGCCACGGTTGTCACGAACTGTCACGGGGAGGACTTTTGATGATCCATTCCTCCTTGTAAAATATTTCTTTTAAATCATTTTTCAAAAATAATAAATATATTTATTTAATTATATTTAGGATCCTGAATGCTAAATGGTACCTTATATTTCAGGGCACAGTGATCATAATAGCGAATCATGGAGACAGGATCGATATCCCGTCAGGTGCCGTCTTAGAAAACAAGATCGTGTCGGGTAATCTTCGTATTTTGGACCATTAAGTGGACGATTTGACAGCGAAGTGAAGCAAGCTTCTCCATTCAATAAGGGGGAAAAGATGAAGCTCTTATCCACACCTTAACGTTAGCTGATTCCTAATACGATTAGGGCTAAGTTAGCCGATTCCTACTTTTTATGTATTTTTTACATAATTAATTTTAAAAACAATATTAATTTAAAAGTAAAAAACACTAAAAATGGGCAATCTTAATGTCAATTGTATTTTTTAAAAAGGCCTATTTTATCATATTAAGATAATTGACACACAAAAAAATTTACAAGGGCTGGAAAAGAGGATTTTCTTGTATGCATTAAAAAATGAAGCTCTTAACTACCCCTTAACGTTAGCCGATTCCTATGCTTCACTTTTAATGTTTTTTTTTTTTATATTCCTATAAAGTTATTTTCAAAACAATATTAAAATAAAAGGATACTTAATCAAATGGTTAATAGTATTTTTTGTACTTCTGATTTAGAAAAATTAATAAAAACATGTTTAGGCCTACTTTTATTGTAAGAAAAAAATGTTAAGGGGTGGAACGGATGCTTTTTTTGTATGGAAAGCCAAAAACCCCTTAAATACAAGAATTCGTACATATACACTGTACAGTCAGGCGACAATAGTGAATATCCACCATGAAGTTTTAAAGCACAAATCACAGTCAGTGTTTTTAATAGAAAAAAGTACAATAATATGTAAAGTTAATTCTAAGTTTAGTTGTCAAGTGAAAATGTTAGTTTAAAAAATCATGATAGAGTGGGTGGTATAAGTAGTTAAATAGTAATTTAGAGTTAGTGATTGACCGAAAATTCAGTTTCGACCAGTTTCGGCCAAAAAACTTGAATCGGTTAAAGTTTCGGTTTCGGCACAAATTTAACCGAATCCTCGGTCGTGTTGACATAAAATAATTAAAAATAATTAAATGCGTTTTTCTATTTCAATTAAATTGACGGCCTCCGTGGCGCGTCGGGCTGATGCCCGAATGCAATGCAGAAGGTTGCGGGTTCGATTCCCGAGGGGTTAAGTATTTATGCTGATTATAAGTGTTGGTTGTTTTTTAAGTATCCTAAATATTTACTTACAAAAATAACTACCTTGTACGTACTATATCCGTTGTCTAATACCCATAGTACAAGTCTAGTTGCTTAGTTTGGGGGCTAGATACCGATGTGTGTAATGCCCTACAATTAATTTGGTTTACTCTCTGTAGATCTAGTGATCAAGATCCAATTGGTTCTATTGAGAACTTTTTTTGCTAATAAATCTATTTTAAAAAACTACGTCACAAATTGGATCTATTGCATCTACTTAGAAAATGACTAGATCCATATTGGTTCCATTAAGAATCTTTTTTCTCATTAAATCTATTTTAAAAAATTGCGTCACAAATTGGATCTACTGAGAATAAACTACGAATAAACTGACGTTATAAGGCCTGATTTTTAAATACAAACAACTTTTACAATAACTGGTAAATGAGAAGTCAGAATTTAACAAACCTTTTTACCTATAATTAGATAAAAATCTTTTTTTATCTTGCCATAATATTCATCATATAAATTGAAATAATTTAAACGTAATAGGTAGTTCTAATAAAATACATTTATTAACGTAGTTTATCTAGAAAATGACCAACATTGATATCCCCATTTACAAGTTGCATCTGAGCAAACAAAATGCAATTGTCACTTTCAATACTGCTTTTACGTCGTTTGCACGATGACTTGTTAAACCTTTCCAGTCGATTACAATTTAAGGAAGTAATTGATGATTCCTGTTGTAAAATTTGCGAAAATTGCACCTCATTTTTATTTATGTTTGTATTTAGATTGTGGTTCCAACCTTCCGCGGCATTATTGGCGCGATAACGCAGCCCATACACACACCAGATTTTAAAATATTCATCTTTCATCCAATTATTTTCGTAATAATTAACGAATTTATTTAAATCGTTGTCAGGCATAATTTCTTTCTTAATATAATTCCAGCTCTCTTCTATACAATTTTCAGGGAGTAGGGGAAGTTTAGTTTCCTTTACTCTTAATAATTTTTATTTCGTCTTCATCCATATTTTATGCAAACGGAGAAATAAGCGAATATTGAACTCAATATAAGTATACTATAATTACTGTCTTGATCAGTTATTGACGTTTGTCATCCTATAAACGAAGGTCATATCAAAGAGACTTTATTTATTACTTTGTTGTAAATAGATTGATTACCTATTACCCTATATCAGAAAATATTCCTTTTTTTTAAAAGCGATTCATCTAGAATCAGCCCGAAGCAAAGCAAGAACTTTTTAATCAGAGTGAACAAATTATTGTTAGTTCAAAGTAATTAATTTTGTATCTAAAGGATAAAAAGTATTACCACTGGAACCAAATGGATCTTGATCATTGGGTCTACAGAAAGTAAAAGTTCTTCTTAGAACCAAATCATCAAAATTGGATCTAAAGACAAAAGGTATTCTCACTGGAACAAAATCAATTTGATCATTGGATCTACAGATGATAAAAGTTCTTGTTAGAACCAAATCATCAGAAATGGATCTAAAGAGAAAAAGTTTTCTCAATGGAATCAAATGGATCTTGATCACTGGATCTACAGAGAGTAAACGATTAATTTCATAACGTCATCGCGAAAACCGAAAAACAACTTTAAAAAAAAAACGGTTTCGGCCGAAACTGACACCGATGCCGAAGATTAAATTTCGGTCAGTCATTTATTAGTTAGAATGTACTTATATAGCATGTTTTATAGTAAATTGTGATAGAAGGATAGTTTATTTGTATGTTGGTATCGTTAGAAATTTGTTATTTTTTTATTATTGTAGAACATGTAGGTAATGTTTTTTATACGTACCGATTTAGAGATAATTTATGGTAGACCGCGTCGCATCCGTAATATTTCAAGTTTTTTTTTAAATCTAGATTTTGCAGGAATTTCTGTTTTCATATATTATATAGCACACTTTGACGAACTTAAGAATCTACGATCAACTTTCTCATTTAAAAAAAAAAACTATTTAGTTTCGTAATTTGAGATTTAATGTTCGAGGCCAGTTTAGACAAATATTTTCAAGGAAGGATTTACATCAGAAAAAGTTTTTATTCTTTAAAATCTTGTGAACGTATTCTCTGCCTACACAAGAGAAAGTGTTTTTTTGCGTGCCATTTACGCAAAGTTTTTATAAAATCAGATTTGTAAAAAATAAAATCGAAATAGGTCTAACAATATTTTGTAAATCTCCGTGTTTTCTACGAGTAAAATCGTTTTCTTTTTTATATGAAGACTGTTTTTTAAATAGTCTGTAGTTATTTATTGTTAGATAATATTATTATTTGTTTTAAACATAATAAATACCTTTAACATTACTTATTGGTAATATTTTGTTTTATTTTACTGAAAACAAAAAAAAAACACAAAACAATACAAATTATAAATTTAATTTTATTTACAACATTTTATAACTAAATTAAAGTTTGCCTACAAGTAAGTACACAATACTTAAATAATTTTTTAAAGGAAGAAAATCATCTAAAAAAGTTCACTCGCGGCGAGATTTGAACTCAGAGCAGCGAGTTCAATCCTCACCGCGAGTTTATGAAGATATTTTTTTCCATTTCGTAATTTGTTTCGTGTTGCTCAAGGCATATCTGCTAGGAATATTTTAAAGAAAAAAATTATCTTCAAAAACAGACTCAAATGCAAACGAGTTCAAACATCGTCGCGATTTTTTTCTTTAAAATATTTCTAGTATTAATTTTTACTATAAAAATATTTATAGTATGATTAAAGGTGCACACTCTCACACATCAGTCACCGCCAAGTCACGTCACCGGACAGGGTTTTAAAAACACATGTGTCTATACTGCTAGTATGAGTTTGCTCCCACACGTCAGTTACCGGCAGTGACTGATGAATTACGTGCCGGTGACTGAGGTGTGGGATCAAACTACTGTATGGACAAATGTTTCTTTAAAACCATGTCCAGTGACGTGACTTGACGGTGACTGATGCGTGAGAGCAATTTAATGATTTCTTATAATTGCACGATTCTCTGTCTTGCAAGCCACAGGTGAAAATGCCGCTATATCTGCTGTCAACGGAATACAAAATTGACTTTTGACAGCAGATATTGCGTCATTTTTGCCGTGGCTTGTAGTCTGCAAGATAGAGAATCAATCCGCTGATTCGCATTCGGCGGCTATTTTACAATAACTTTTCCAAAGTTTGGAAACAGGAAAAGTTTGGCACTTGTTTTCATTTTCACTACAATTGTACACTTTAACGTAACTTAATTGTTAAAGTGCCCCCGAAATTAAAATAATTTACATGCATTTAAACTAGATTTCACGAAAATGAAAATTCAACAACGCATTTCCTCTACGCGTTCCTGCCAAACATCCTTGGTCAAGTTAGGGCGACATGACAGCTGATTTTGTAACTGTTGTAACAAAATTCGATTAAAACAATTGAAATTGTTGATTTTTGCGATTACGGGTATACAATTAGACAGTTACAGTCGCTAGTTTTAATTGCAATTGCTACTGAATGACGTGAATACAACCATTTTAATTATTTCAATCGAAATTATTTAGCAACAGAGTTACGTAATCAGCTATCAGAAAACTAACACTGGGTGAGATACACCACTACACGCTAGCTAAAGTTCAGTAGTGGGTTCGATATTGGTTCTGGCAGTGCTGGTGTAGATGCTTAGCGCAGCTGATAGTGCTGCCAGCACCGAGCTTGTGGCCACAATCGTCCACAGCAGGCTGTTGTGTAGCACGCACACTGCGCCGTTCAGGTACGCGCAGGTGAAATCTGGGGACAAAAGTAGTACGTGAAGGTTTTATGTGAAGTTGAAACATCCTACTAATTTTATAAATGTGAAAGTTACTGTGTAATTAATTAAGTAAGTAAACGAGTATGTTTCTTACTCCTTTATACAAAATCTACTGAATTAATTGCAGTTAAACCACGAGGTGCAGAAGGCACTATTCTAGATAGTAACTTAAATATCTGGTCTCAACTATGCTCTAGCATTTTTTGTAAATTTTCCAAAGTTTCGTTAAAGCTCTTGAATTGCGTTGAATTATATCGTGTTAGTAATTTCTTGCAAAATTTCCAACATTTACTGAACTGTTTTCATGAAAAATCTAACAATGCTGAAACGGTATTGGGACAGATCATTCTCTTCTACGCGCTATTTATATTATGTTATAGCCATAGCTGGGCACTGTTAATCAAATAGTTAACTTCGTTAATAATTAATCCGCTACAAAAAAAAGTTAGCTTCGTTAAACGTTAAAGCGTTACATTTCTGAAGAATTAACAAACGTGTCACGTTGACGTGTCTGCTAAATTTTTTAAAAGTTAACTTAGAAGATAATTCGTTAATCAAAATATTACGATTAATGTTAATGCCCAGCTATGGTTATAGCGTCTCCACGGCCTCACGGCCAATACATCGCTGTCGGCGATTGGCCGACAGTATTAACGAAGCGGCCTTGTCCGTGCTTCGAAGAGTACTCACAGCTAACGCAGAAGTAGACAGCATGTCCCGCTCCGAAGGCCAGCAAGGCGACGACAGCGAAGGAGAATCCAACCGCGGTCGGCTTGTCGGCGCGACGCACCGCGCGGAGTATCGCCATGCCTTGCATCAAGAACGATGACGCTGAAACCATAATGGATTGCAGCCGTGAGTAAGTAAGTACCTTTGTGAAACAGAAAATATCTGACCTAAGTTCTTAACAATTAACTACCCATTTAGACCTACGAGTACTTATCTATTTATACCCACCTTGTGTGCCCACCAATATGAACGACATAATTAACGACCTGTCTTTTTACCCGGCTGCAAGGAAAGGGTTATGTGTTTTTATATTTTTAATTTAAAGTTTTTTTTTTCTTTTCCGTTTATCATATCTTTTTTTTTTTTATTATTCCTTTATGAACCCATTGTAGTTTATCTCAAATTTATGAGTTTATTTTCGCACCATCTACCGTTTTTTGGGTCGAAACGCCACCGAAAGGATATTGCCGGAAGACCAGCGTTGTGGTTGCACTACGTAGCCGCAACATTTATGCTGAGGCTATCCTTATTAGCATAGCAACACACGGTTCCTTGGTTGGCGATTAAATTTTTAACATTATCTTATTGTTTTTTTTTTTTTTGTATTCTAATGTGTCGTGTGTTCTAAGCTAATAAATGATTTTCTATTCTATTCTATTTCTATTCCGTGATATATAGCTAGATTCATGGTTTGGTTTACTAAATTGTTACATATACAGACAAAAAATAAAACAATACTACAAATATAATCATTTAAAAACAGCACATTCTTATGGGTCAACTGGCAACATCATGCTGTTTCACCTACGTGAGTCTTGCTCAATTCCGTGAAAATTTGGAAAAAATCTTTCTCATTGGATACCTGTGGCCTATTAAAAATTATTTGTTTCCATAGAATGCTTGTACAATACAAATGTACAAGATCACTAAGATACGTCTTAAATCTAAAGATTTTAGTGTTCCATTTCAATTGAGATTTGTTAGCAACAGATTTACATAATCAGCTAGCTGCATATGACCAACTTCGCGTTGAAAATTAATATATAGGTCAGCCATGAAGTCAATCAGTAAAGACTTTGTGTTCCTTAGTATAGGTATAACAAACAGCTCTACAGACCTGCAACAGCCAGCATGACAGTATAGACAATCTGGTACGCCCCAAAGGGCGTGCGACATTCGTCCACTGAACACGAGCCGCGCACCACACGCCGCGCCTCGCCGCCGCACGTGCAGTTGCTGAAGATGCTGGAACAAACACATCTTATGTTGGAGAGCTGGTTTCCCGAGTTCTTACGCTGGATGTAGACTAACAACGTAGGAGGGATTCGACAGTGATAGGCTGACAGTCGGTACAGACAAGGGAGAAGATAGAGCCTTCTCTTGCTCTTCCCTTCTCTCTCTTCCCTCAGATCTGTCCAGAAACGCAAGTTATATCTACAAGGTTTCTGCCTGTGGTTGTCTGCTGCTAGAGGATATTGCGAGAAGTCAGCGTTATTATAATGGTTCAAACATCTACGAGTTGGTTTCGTAGGGCCCCATGGCCTCATGATTCCGGATATTATACCTAGGTACTAGGTATATAGTACCTTATTTTACTGGCAAGAATCGAGAATTCTTTTTGGTGAATTTATTAATGAAAAATGGTGAAAAGTTAAGAACAAGTAGAATACTATACAAGGTGTAACGGGTAAGCCCTTTTAATCCGAAAGGGGGTTGTTCTAGACGTCTAGGCGAACAACTTTTGTTCTACGACTTTTGGAAATTCGAAGTTTTTTTTAAAAATTTAGGTGTAAAGTTTACTTGAAAATCAGCTGTTTCTGAGAGTTCGAGGTCATTGACCTTATGTTGTCCTTTTATTTAGTTTGATGGTTTACAATCAAAACTGCAAATATTTTTATTTTTAAAATCAGCTGTTTTTTCAGTGAAACATAATCACAAAATTTTCAAAAAAAAAGTTTGAATTTTCAAAAGTTGTAAAGTAAAGTAAATATTTATTGTTTCGCTGTGACAAAAGTTCTTATAAGTGTAATAGTCTCAACAGCTTACTCTTTTCGAGTATACAATATAAAACTTAGGTCTAGAGTAAAAAATAGATTACAATAATGTGTTTTTATCAGTGTCTTCAAAAAATTCTTTCATATTATAATACACTTTAGTTATGAGCCACTGTTTGAGTTTCTTCTGAAACAATAAACCATTTAATTCTTTTAATGAAGTTGGTAACTTATTATATATTTTTATAGCAGTATAGTAAGCACTCTTGTGAAACATACTATTGTTGACTTGCGGTATATATATATTATGCCTATGTTTATTGCGCAAACTGTCTAATCTGCTTGATTTCGTATTAAAAAAATATTCGTGGTTATTTTTTACAAATAAGCATATTTCCAGAATGAAAATAGCCGTGAGTGTAAGGTACTTCTCATTTTTGAATAAAATCCTTAATGTGTCTGTATCCGTAAGGTTATACATTTTGCGCAGACATCTTTTCTGGAGGAGAAAGGTGGATTCGACATCAGCCGAGTTGCCCCAAAAAATAATGCCGTACGATAAGTATGGATAAACATAACCATAATAAGCAGTTTTCGCTACCGATTTTGACGAAATTCCGGTTAAGACTGAAAGAGAGTAGGCATATTTAGATAAAGTTTTATTGATTTTATTGATGTGTAATTTCCAATTTAAATGTGAATCTAAAATTACTCCTAAGAATTTTGTATCATTTACTTCTAATATTCTAGTATCTTTATTTAAAATATTTATTTCAGGTAGAGTAGCTCTATGTGATCTGAATTGCATAAACATTGTTTTTTGCAAGTTAACTGTTAAATTTATGCTTTCCAACCAGTTTATTATTTTACTTAAAGTATCGTTGATTTCCTTTTCAAATTCGGATTGTGATAGCCTACCTTTGCTAATATAAATAGTAGCGTCGTCTGCAAACATGACGGTTAAATGTTTAACAACCGCAGGAAATTCATTTACATATATTAAAAACAGAAGAGGCCCTAATATGCTACCTTGTGGAACACCTAGCGTCACTTTTTCCGAGCTAGAGAAAACCTTTTCAATCGTTTTTGAACTTTTGTTGTAAACATCGAGTACCGAAACTTGTGACCTATTTTGAAGATATGATGCTAGTAATTCTAGCGCCGTACCCCTTATACCTACTTGTTCTAATTTAACTAATAAAATACTGTGAACTACACTATCAAAGGCCTTAGTTAAGTCAAGAAACAATGCAATACCCCTATTTTTACTATTAATGCCTTCCCAAGCTTGTCTTAACATTTTGAATATAGCTAGAGTTGTATTTTTGCCTTTCTGAAAACCGAATTGTAAATGACTAATTGTATTGTTTGAAATAAAAAATGACATAAGTCTATGATATATAATTTTTTCAAAGATTTTCGAGAAACTTGGTAATAATGCGATAGGTCTTTAATTGTTCATGTCTACTTTACGACCTTTTTTAAATAGTGGTTTTATAAGACCTTTTTTTAAATCATCGGGGAATGCACCAGTAGTTATACATAAATTTATGATAAATACTAAAGGTTCAACAATATAAGAAATGGTATACTTAATTACTTGAATCGGTATATCATCATATCCGGCACTTTTTTTGTTTTTAAGGCATCGCACTAAATTTATGACTTCTGTGGTAGAAACTGGTTTTATAAAAATGCTTTTTGAGCTCGGGGATATAGTGGATTTTGATGGATTAGTGCTGTCCGATTTTTGCTGTGAAGCATTTAAAAAATAGTTATTAAGTTTTTCAGAAATAATTTTAGGGTCATTTATAATTACATCATCAACAAAAGTTGTTCGCCTAGACGTCTAGAACAACCCCCTTTCGGATTAAAAGGACTTACCCGTTACAAATTGTATACATTTTCACAAGAAGAAATACATCATCAAAATGCTCATGTGATAGGATTCGAACCCGTGCTACTTGCCATTACGCCACACGAGAAGTCATAGAGATTTCGGATACAACATAACCTCCCTGTTTTTTTGACTAGGTACTTTAAGACTCGATTTGAACGCCTGCGTGTAAGTAGAATACATACAGAAATCCGTTAAGATTTTCGACATCGAGACATCCCGCGTGGCACGGTGAGAAGTATGTCGTCCTGGAGTCCACCTCGCAGACGGGACTCATGCCGTACCGCATCGAGTCGCAACTGAAACCACCAAGTAAATATAACTTCAACCTTGCCTTTTTTAGTTTCAACAACACGACTATTTTATTAAGAATTTTAGTTTTCAATGAAAAGATCTAACTTCATACTATCAATAACTGACTTGATTTATTATATTTTGTACTTAGCTTGTTGTGTTGGACACCGCTGTTCTTACTTGCATTCTGACTTTCTATCTATTCGTGACTATGTTGTAACACAAACAGATAGCCAGAATGCAGGGATATTGTGTACCTACCTAGTACATGGCGATATGTCAATGTGGGTAACCAACAGAACAATTTTCCATTCTTTTGCCTTTGCATGCCCTTCGTTCGGTTTTATTTGTCTAAGCCAGATTTGTTCGGTTTCAATAAATGTTTAGCTCAGCACGTTCAACACGGATCAACATCAGATTACCTATATCTGAACGTGACGTTGTAGCATAATTATCTTACCCGCACGGTAGACTGCAAGCCGGCTGAGTATACTCCCTGTCATCGCCAGTCAACACGCCTCCCTCACACGACAGACCGGCCAGTACAGCCAGCAAGATGGCCGCCACGAAGGCTGCCACGCCGCCCACGCGGGACGCAGTCGTTGCCTTCACCCCGTCAGAGCGGCAGAGCGAGAAGCGGATGCGGAATATCTACGATATAAACGGTGTTTCCTAAGTAGGGATTCAATTACGCACATAATAATAATTGGCGTTTTCACAGAGTTTAATAGACTCATTGCGTTTCCATCTACTTTTAGATGATTTATACAGCACATGTATACAAGGTGTAACGGGTAAGCCCTTTTAATCCGAAGGGGGTTGTTCTAGACGTCTAGGCGAACAACTTTTGTACTACGAGTTTAGTTAATTCGGAGTACTTTTCGAAAAATTTAGGTGTAAAGTTTACTTGAAAATCAGCTGTTTCTGAGAGTTCGAGGTCATTGACCTTATGTTATCCTTTTATTTAGTTTGATGGTTTACAATCAAAACTTCAATTATCTTTTTAGTGAAACAATCTCAAAATTTAAAAAAAAATGTTTGAATTTTCGAAAGTCGTAGAACAAAACTTGTTCGCCTAGACGTCTAGAACAACCCCCTTTCGGATTAAAAGGACTTACCCGTTACAAATTGTATAAACTGGCTCGACTAAGCTGAGCTGCTAAATTAACTTAGCTTAGTCAGTGGTAGACGATGATCGGACTCAGGGTTCCAACAAGGAAAAATGGCTTACCATAACGAAGAAAATGATGACTAGTGACCGAAATATATCGGATAAAGTCCGCGAAGTCTGAGGATCCTGTCTGTAAGCTTCCACATTAAAACTAGCCTGAAATAAAACACACTATTGTTAGTAAAGGGCTCAGTCATGTTATGCAACAACATCAGTAAATTAGCAAGGTTATTATTTTACATTGAAATTATCTAAACTATTTTTTTGGTCTTAATCGCGTTAATTTGTACTTATTAAGCATTTTATCAGCGCCCTACGTTTCGAGATCTGTCTAGATCTCTTGCTCGCGACAAACGTAGTGCGATGTTAAAATGAAACCGGAAAAACGAATTTAATATCGATCCAACATCACGAAAACAGAAGAAAAATCAAAGTTCTGTCATTTGTACGTACTTGAACATAAGCTCGGTCATAATGTATGAAACCGAAGACTGCAAACGACAGCAGGGAGAGAGACAATGTCTGGAGCCTCACAACCTTGTTCTTGATTATACGATCAAGAGTCGGAAAGAAATCTGCAAAAAAATCAAGGTAAAAATTATACTAGTATCATTATGTGTACAGCCTCATACCCATTAGGCAAACAATGTCGTTGTAGTTTTACCATTTCTAGATTTAGTAACCAGTACGCGTCCCAGTCTGTTCTGCACTTTCTATTTATACGAACCGTTAGAAATTCCAGTATAATCGTCAAAGTTCTTCATCCTCTTGGGGAACAGCGTGAAGAGCACCGCAAACATGAGCACCAACATGGAGATGGATAGCTGGGACTTCCACCAATCTTCGACGCGAGAGGAAGCTATCAGCCAGTTCTGACCGCTCAAGCCCAAGGACATACGGATTGAGATTAGGATACCTGGGAAAATTATCCACTTTAACAAACACGTCCAGTGACTTAGAGTTTAGCCTTAGTAGTGCACGCGCAATCCTTTTATGGTACTAAACCCCCACCAAATGAGATAATTCCTTAACTAATTTGGTGGAGGTTTGCCTGTACCACCATCCTGATCGTCTAAGTCGTAACACCAAGTGGACACGTCCGTTTTCCGGTTCTTAGGCCGTCGCAGCCACTAAGATGTTAGCAACTGATGGTAAGGAACGCTATCTCATATCGTCACTTACTACCTGGTGATCAAACGCTCACGTGTAAAAAATATTTGAAACTTCGTTTAGCCTGATTTGAGTTTCCCTAACATCATTCATTCAGCCCGCTGCACAAGCTGTAATGAAATGACCTCGATCCAAAGGTTGCTTGGAAGAAATCACTTATGGATGCTTATCTGTATATATTGTCTGTTGTCCCAATAAAACGTAGGTACATCAATCATTCAATTATAAGTTTCCCTTACCATAAAAATAGGGTCCATTCTGTGGATCATGATCGTCGAGGTAAGTCAATCCGTGTGCCCAGACGCTGACCTTCGAAAGTGTGCAGAAGACAGCCGTTATGATGAGGAATATCGTCCGCGCTGTAAGGTTCGGATCGACGGCTGTTGACCGCGACATTACTGAAGAGACGAATTCTCCTCCGCATAATTCTGGAAATTAGAAGAGTTTTGATAAATGGATACTAGCAATATCTTATCATACGCAAAATTTGAATAGGTTGGTTTTATTTTCTGGTGTAGAATATGTAAAAAACTGAAACAAATATTGTGAGAACAAATATAGGTTTCGTGGTATTTGCTCTAATGTCAGGGAGGAAACAGTCGAGTATGATTGAATAGGAAACGTGTAAGTCCATCCTTGGGATTGTCAATTTTCTAACATCTAGGTAGGCGAGGCGTAAGTAACACTGTGTTGCTTATCATCTGTCACCTATAAAAAAAAAAGTAAAGCCAGTTACCATAACTAAAGAACTTACCAACATCACCAGGGCTAGTTCTTGAGAAAGGGAAGGCTAGTACCAACAGCCCGGAAGCAGCAGTAGCAGCCAGACATCCTGATAGCGTGAAATTTCTTTTCGTGGCTCCGAGCCACGCTAATAACGCGCCTAGCAAGAACTCCACTCCGGCCATGCCTATCATAACATAATCTGAAAGAAAAAGTTATCTTATGTTTTGCTCTTCTAAAAGTACCAGGTTTGGACGAAACGTTGAACAATTGCCGGTGAAGTTACTTATCGGTACTTTTTGGTGGAAATCTGTGCTTGACATGGGTAGATAGACGTAGGTTGGTATCAGAAGTCACAATAATTTGGAAAAGAAGTGTAGGTAAGTACCTATCTCTATTACACAAGGAAAATCGAGGAAAATAAATATGACGCGAAATTATTTGGAATTTCTCCTTGATGACGCGTTATGAAATTTTATGTGTAGGTAACTACCGTTTTATGGTGATAGTAGTGAAGATACGTCACCATTAGTTACGCACTGTTAGCTGGAAACAGACGTCAGAATCGAGGTAGATCCCGTCATTTATGACGATGGTGTAATGTTCTCGATGCTCGGTACATATGGGAACTTGCCACACAAATCAAACCTAAATTTGGACTGGTTAGCTTAGCAGAGAAAATTGAAAATTGAGTAGCCTCCATTTTCAATTTTCAAATCAAGAAAGTATCATCTTAGCTATTGTAAATTTATCGTCATAAAAGTCTTAAGAGTTTCACACATCATACGTTCGTTGGCTTCCTCTCTGTTCATGTGCTTTCTTTGTTACCTTCCACAGCAGCAGGTATATAGCTGTCTCCGTCATCCCTCCTCAGCAATAGATATGTGTTGCTCTCCAGCAGGATAACGATCAGGAAAGTTCCCTGGAGAAAGAGGTCGAAGATCTTCAGCGTCAAGATCCGCTCCCGGAGGAAGGTCCATCCTTTATCTAGTACTGAAATGGGGATTGATTTGTAGGTAGGTTGGATAACAGTTTACCTAGTAGTTAGTGCGCCTGAACACTCTTTCCAAATCCTAAGCATTACTTCGTAACTAACTCTTTGGCGCCGCGGCCCACATGTTAACTATGTTGGTAACTTGGTAATACCATCGGAATTCCCCGCAGTTTATGAACTGGGCCGCTTTTGGTTTGGTCTTCATACGCATAAATAGGACAGTTTTTAAGCATTTAGGTCCTCAGTAGGAGCTCTGTTGTAGGTACATAGTATACGATTAGTGAAAAGACATGCATTTTTTTATTACCACTATTATTAATTGTAATTGTATTTGCTGGTTTATTCCCACCTAATTCAACACAGGTTTAATTGGGTTTCATGCTATAAATAATACATAATTCGATAATGTATGTTAGCAATGGAATGTTATTGGTTGGTAATCAATTAATCTCATTGTAAAACGTGAGCTAATTATAATCTCGGCTTATGGTAAGTCGTCAAAATGATAATAAACGTGCTAATTAATGTACCTATCTGCGTAAGCGGGTATTATCTTGTTAGATAGCTGATTGGTCCCAAGGTGGTAATATGCTTTTGCCTATAATATGAATCTACGTTCATTATATTTATTCTACCTACAACTATTAGAAAAGCTCGTGAGAATAGCTGTTTTTTTTTGTTTAAGGCTTTTGATTTCCAACTTGATTGCACTTTATCTTTTTCTTTTCGTGTACGTAGTGGTGTGTCTCACTTAGCATTAAAGTTTTTAGGTTGCCCTAAGAAGGCCTCTAATTTGATTTAACGACTGCAATAACTAGTTAAAACGAGTGATTGGATTATGCCCTAGTGTTTACTGGTGGTAACCCAAAGGGCGTACAGCGTAAGCCTGTGGGCCAGGCTATACCTACGCAGATAGGCCTAAGGCACTTAGGCCTGGCGGACAGTAACGAAATAGCTACCTAGTGCAGAGGTCTTGCGTAGATTTCTTGTACTACCTATCTAGTATGTGTTAGTATTATCTATCGTTTTACTAAGTTGAACATATGCAAGTACAGTGTTACATTTTTTTTATAATTGATAGGTAAGCGCTTGACCACTAACTCACGTGATGAAAAGCGACGATGTGGTCTAAAATGATGCACGCTTACCTAGGAAATACCTGTTCACTCGTGACTTAAATACCCCCAAGTTGTAGACGGGGGGACCTATGAACCTATAGCTTTTTCTATTAGCTTGTTTTGTTAGTAATTAAGATTTTTCTTTACATGAGAATAGTTTACATATTTTGACCTCATCTCACCTGATGGGAAGCGACTATTAGGTCCGTCGGTATAACTTGCTGGCTTGCCTAGAAGAAACTTAATTCCTCTGCTGTAAGACTTGAAGCCTCTATCGGTACTTCGTACGTACGGTACATAAGAGAAAGGAAAGGGATGCATAGCGTTTGACTTACCTTTTAGAAACATTATAAATTCCTTTTCTCACTATAACCACGGATTACCTAATAA
Source organism: Idaea dimidiata (assembly GCA_949358125.1). NCBI lineage: Eukaryota > Metazoa > Arthropoda > Insecta > Lepidoptera > Geometridae > Idaea > Idaea dimidiata. Next base: position 12,619,641 of record OX442329.1, read on the forward strand.
TTATGCGATTTTGACTATAAAATTAACGTAGATATCTTAAACCATTCTAATGGAAATCATTAGAATAATCACATTTGTTGTTTAACAAGTTATTGTTCTTTACACATATGTATCTATCAAATAATCGTCTATAAAAATACATAAACTTATTTATTTATAAAACTGCATATAATTTCAAGGTAGGTAAATCATTTCGTCCGATTTGAAAACATTTTCGTAAACACACTGCAACACTTCGTAAAAAAACAAACTTTACACGCAACTGATTTGCAATCGTCAATGTTCGCAACTAGGTACTTTGTGACCAGAAAATAACAAAGCTTGATAAAATGATAATGTTATCTTTACTATCTATTTGCTAGGAATTTTCAACTACCCACTGCCGTGGCTTGACTTGTAGATTCTAGTATACTATTGTACCATTTATATTCTTTTGGTAATTTCAAAATGATCATCTCTGTTAGCTCTGATAACAGTCGTAGTCGTTAGGTCAAGTTAGAGGCAACCTGAAAACTCTAACAGTAGGTGAGTCACATCATTATATGAAAAGCTGAAAAACTTTCAACATTTATTGTGATTCAAATTTATTGGCTAACTTAGTACAATTTTTCACTCGTTGCAGACTGCGGGTTGTAAAACGTGGGAGCGATGCAGAGATTATTTCGCTCTTCCTCCTACTCATGGGTCTTATGTGTTTCTATTCGGGGTCTTACATAGGCTTTGGCCAGTAGGTACAACTAGAACCCCAACTACTAGGTAAAATGGCTGGTCAGTCACCTATACTATAGGTGACTGACCAGCCAACTCCACTCTCCTTTATGAGAACCAGTCTAGCATTGGGGACTAGATACGTCTTAAACTCGATTCCTGACGTCGCCCTTAGGGGTGTTCGCTCGGGTACAGCGGCTTCTGCTGCTATGCCGAAAGGTAGTGGGTCGGTGGGGACGCTATAACATATATAAATAGGTTGAGTAAGGACGGGTGACCAGCCAACTCTCCTTTAAGAGAACCAGTCTAGTATTGGGGACAAGATCAGTTTTTAACTGTTCCCCGACGGCTCCCTCTGGGGTAGCCTGCTGGGTATAGCGGGCTCTGCATGGGATGCCTGCAGATTGGCCGTCAGTGGGGACGCTATAACATATATAAATAACGGTTTCTGTAAGAGGATGTCTTGCCCAGCCAAGGCCGAAGCTTCCTATCAAGTCCCTGCTCATTTAACATCACCAAAGGCTAATATTTGTAATGAAAGTTCGGTCGGTTTTTAGGTAGTTTTTCGTATTCAACATACAGACGTACCTTCTTATTTATGTTTTATCTGTGTATTGATAGCAGATCAAATCGATAATGTAGGTATAACGTGTAAATTCTACTTCAAAATGTTGATAAGTAAATACATTTAGATTTTCCGCCATAATTACACCTACCTACACGTTATATCTATGTTTGTTCCTGACTAGCTACGCCTTACGGTTTTATACGTAAAATATAGGAATTTCTATCGGAATTTGTACCCTGTATCCCGGTTTTTAAAGAATATAACTACAGTATCCTCTGGTAGCCACGGTTTTGTCGCAATCGGTTCAGTAGTTGTGTGTGAAGGAGTAACAAACAAAATCATTTATACCTTCTTACCTACGCACAAACTTTCACATAATTATTATATAACTTAGTAGAATTTATTCATAAAAAAAATAAAAATGGATTTAAAGGGAATAAATGAGTGATAGATAAAATGATGAACTTTTGAATACTTAATAGAAATATTTTTAAAGGAAAAATTCATCTCCAAACATTCACTCGCGGCGAGGTTTGATATATTTCAGATATGCCTTGAGCAATAAAAATAAATAACAAAAATATTTTGAATACCTACTAACGAATACCTACTCAAACTTTCATTTTATCCAAATTAGAAGGGATTAGTCACGTTACCATTTTTCAGTATCTACTTGTCTTATAATCACAGGATTTGTACTGCTTGTTATCTAAAGATTTGTAGAGTTTATAATAAAACACAAACCCTAAGTATTATAAAAATAAAATCTATTTTATTACAAAGTTATAAAACCAGAAGTAATTTTTGTGTTCCTACTTAGACTGATTTAAAAGCCAACTTTCTTAATTTGTTCATTTTTTAATGCTTTCCAAATATTCACCCCACAAACAGTCGTGATCACAAAATAATCTGCCCTACCATGAACTTTTCTCGTCATTTTATCGTCCTCTTATAGCGCAAGAGCAGGCCTGCTTATAAATAAATTATATTATGATAAAAAAAACCTACAACAAAGAAAATAGCTAAACGATTTAGGTTCCTTTTAGTTCCTGCAAAAGGAGATCATAGTAAGGGCCATTGTATTGTTACATTTTATATCGCGTATTTATTAGTTATTAATTTTCTTACCTTAGTAAGAAGTCCTTAATTTTAAAAAATAATAAATTTGAATTGTAAGAGTTGATAGTTCAAGTCTGCCAGGTGCAAAATATTGGAAAGCATTTTCAAAATAACTAATTTTCCTAAGGTACTAAACTCTTTAAAAAATAAAAATCTTGGCCATTAAATTGGTACCTAAGTATATGTATTTAATTGTTGTTATTAATACATATTTATTGGTACTTGCTTTAGGTAGGTGTAGGTATACAATACACACAATAAATTCGCCACGCACGATTTATCACGCTTGATTGGCAATGCTGAGCAATTAAAGTTTATTTCTTAATTATTATTATATTAAAAATTTAACAAAACCGATTATCCAGGCATGTTAACCTCAAATTAAAACCTTACGAACTATATTTGATTAGCAGGTTGTAAACGTTAATTAAAGCCGGAATCACACTAGCCTGACGTGTCATGGCGTGACGCGTCAGAATATTCAATATTTAAGCCTCCATAGTAGGTGCACCAGAACTATATTTTTCTCCGATAAAACTATACTAATAAAATAACAAGAAAATATGTATTTGTTTGTTTTTTGTTCTATCGAATAGACTCCAAAACCCCACGACTGATTTTTTACTACTTAAAAACTACAAAATTAAAACTTTTTAAAGTTGTTTATTTTTTAATTATTTGATGTTGTTTTATTTTTATAGCTGAATAACTTAGGTCATGGAATAAGGAGTCCATGGTAAATGAAAACGGGGACGCGAAAAATAACAATGTGCCGTACCATTATCGCTTCTCGTTGTTTTGTCGTCCTTTTGTCGCTCAAAACAATACAGTAAATTTTAAATAATAATACCCCGACTACTTTAAAAAACCTTAAAAATAAAAAAAACGGATTTTTTTTTTATTATTTGAAGGTTTTTACTTGAACGATTTACCGGTGACTTAGCGACGACTTATACGGAAGGCGGGCTAATGCTAACTTCCTCATGGTAGGGCGGAATATCCCTCTATAATTTTACTAATAAATAGCTGTAGTTAGTCACTATTTTACCTATGGGTACCTACTAATAAAACTTTGTTTAAGAAATTATATTTTTTCAATAATAATAGTGGTTTTATATGATTTAAACTTCATAAAAGTTTTGTTACCTTGTGAATACCAATTGTTTGATTTTACCATATTAATTGAATGTAAGAAACCGATACACTATTTGACGCGTCACGTCAAACATGACACGTCAGGCTAGTGTGACTCCGGCTTAGTTTTTTTTTAAATAGCCATTCCTTGGAAGTCGGGTAAAATGAATAAGGTACTTATTTAAGTAGGTATGTTTATAAAATAACAAATATAATAATTAATTATTAATTTATTTTTAATAAGTATGTATAAATAATATAAAATACACAATCACAATTAGGTAGGTAATGATAATAATAATGTGAACATCACACAGCGCCATCTCGCCCTCGTTAAAATAAGCTACTAAGCTTGTGTTATGGTGACAACACAACTGATAAAATACTTAAATTTAATTGTCTTTTGTAAATACATTGTATATTAAGTATGTAAGTAAACGAGTATGTTTGTTATTCCTTAAAGCAAAAACTTGGTATGAATGCAGATAGTTGGAAACCTGGAAGGCTTCTTTTATCCCGATATTCCCGTGGCCTCTAGACTTATAGCCGTACCAGACGATCGAACCGCACCGCCCGCGCCGCACCACTGACGTTAGTACCATGTAATAATGCACCTACGTCAAATGTGCAACTAGTATTATGTCTGACGTATTATTCTGTGACTTTCGGATACAGAATAATATAATATGATATTCGGAACATAATTTGAACGCACGGTGCGGTGCGGGTTAGATCGTCTGGTACAGCTATATCGCGGGTAAAATCGCGAGGCGCAGTTGGTATAGATCTAATATAACTTATCACTCAAGTTCCGCGCTGATAATATACCTAATCTATATATAAATCACTGATTTAAAAATGTTGATTGGAACAAAAACAACACTTTTATCTACTAATAAAATTAATAGAAAACAAAATACCACAAAAAATATTTTAAATCGAGATTGTTTTTTTACGAACTGGTCAGTGCAGTTAAGGTAGGTACATTTATTTAAGAGTTTTTTTTTTTAAGACTCTTTATTCTACTCGACTCTTTTACAAAGAGAAGTCATATGTCTCTGCCCTATTAAAAACCGTTAAATTGTAGGTAATTTTGCGAGAAATCACTCTCTTATCGCGAAATTTTCAAAAACCATCAATATAATCAAATGTTAAACCGTTCAGACGATGAAAAGATTAAAGACGAGTTTTAAGTACGATGCCAATCAGAATAATTTGTTTTTTACGGAGCTGGCGAAATATTAAAGCAAATTAAAACATGTAAATACCCCGTTACATTTTAATACAATGAAATGGGCTAAGGAATGTTTGAGACATATTAAAAAACACTAAAACGAAAAATGTTAGACGCTTTCATTAGATTGTAATAATCTTCTACTTAACTACAAAAATTTCAATTGTCCTGCAACCTACTTTAATATCACAAAAGTTGACTGCATTTTTCTCCTAGATAATGGTAAACTTTTACCGTAATAAACTGGCAACAACGCTATGATCTTCAACTAGACTTATCCATTTCAATATAGTTGGCAACCCGGCCATAAATTCGGCCATTCACGTCACCCACTCTTAAAAAATATCTAAATAAAGAATAAATGCTAACGATGTTCCTCTTAAGCCTGTTTCCCGGTGACTTTCTCAATGATCCAGGGAAGGAACTCTGTGACCCTGGTGTAGACTCCAGGAAACCCTGGCAGAGCACATCCTCGCCCGTAAGACACCACACCGGTCTGGTACATGTAAGTCTTGCCAGTTTGTTCGCTTCTCTGTGAACAAAACGTTAAGTTCATACAAGTTCATTCATCTTTTAAGGTGAAGAATTTACCAGGTCTTCGGAGCAAGATTTCCCATACTTATTGCCAGAACATGATCTGTCTACTGCCCAGGATATTGGTACTACACCCTCAACTCAAGCTGCGTTGGTTACCTGCTTCAAAGCAGACGACAGATATCTCCAACTTAGGTTTATTAACACACGTATAATCCCTTGATGTATTTGATGGTCAGCATAATACCTAATCTTAATTATTCACTTAAAGTTAGTTGCATCTGCGGTCCAACACTATCTCAGAGTATCATACTACTCAGAACATGCGTCTTTCTTTCCGACTTTAAGCCTAAACATGATTAATGATTATCTATTGACCGGCATACTATCACAAGATTCTTTGTCTTTCTCGCCTACTTGTAGCCATCACCCTTATTATAACCAGATATATCTATTGACTGGAATTTTACCACAAGATCCCCACCTCAAGCTGCATTAACAGTATACCATTGTCCCCAAAACTCTCTCCCTTACTTATAGCCATCACAAATGATCCTCAGACCTGTTCATTGGCCGGGATACTAGCACAAGATTCTCACCTGTTGCATCAGCGATCTACCATGACTGTCCCCGGAACAGGCGTCTTTATGGTCATTCTAAGGGTGAGCGCTAGAAATAACCATCATCCTAAAAATGATCAGATCTGTCTATTGACCAGATAATACGATCACAAGATTCTCACCTCAGGCTGCATCAGCGGTCCACCACTGTCCCCGGAACAGGCGTCCTTCTTCCCCTGCTTATACCCAGCACATATGGTCCTCTGATCTATCTGCTGGTCAGGATACTTTGAGACGTAAGCATCGTGGCACTCTTGGACGCTCAGTACTGGCAGCTGAACGAATTGAAGGTGGGTTGCGGTTTCTCCCTCTAGCAATTAAATTTGGTAATTTAGAAGGTGACGAGGATTTTGATAGTAGTCCCAACACAAATGTAGGTACAAATGTATGTATAATGTATACAAGATATCTTCATCCTGAGGAGAGGCCTCATTTTCAACAGAAGAGACCTATTTACGGTAAGAGAAATGTTAGTTTTTTCTTGCATGTCAAGATTATTTACGCCCGGTCGGCAGACAATAACTGAACATAATTTTTTAAAAGATAATGAAAATAGATGTTGGTTATACCAAAATTTATCTAAATAGTTGGTGCCTCGCGGCGCTCTGTTAAACATACTAACCGCTGAACTGATTGCGATGAAACTCGGTAAGTAGACAGAATATTAGGTTAGAATCTTGAAATTACAAATACCCACATATTATCACGATATTTCTACGGGACCGAGAGTTACATGGCTTGTACAACATATAATATAATGAAATCAAATGAACATGATAAACCAGTAAACTTGTGACATCCAAACCAATACTATACCTTGCAAAAAAGCTGGTAAACTGTTATCTAAAGAAATAAAAACCACAACCAATTAGTAAAAAGGACCTGTTTTTTAAATATTGGTTTTGTTAAGATTACTTAGTAATTTCTTCTATGGTTTTCGCGATTTTGCATAATAAAACACTTTATTTACCAGGTTTAATCGCGTTTTATTCATGATTTTAAACGAACCGAGCTTTCGCCAACTTTACAGAGATGTACAGATTTACGTTTTCAAGGTTGTTACTTATAGTATCTTTACAAAATCATAGCCTTTTATAAACTGGTAAAGGTTTTACTCATGATGCAAGGGAGTGGGAGAGTCACAAACTCGGATGACACGCTTGAATGACTTTACAAATTCCCGCTTTATCTCCTCTACTACCTTCTATTACTTAGGTTTGTAATTCAGAGCACGACTTACTTCTATCGGTTATATTCTCAATATTTGAGAATTCGCAAAATGTAATTTTCTCCGCAGAGATTTTGACAGAGAGCAACGAGATGAGACTGAAATTTGGGCATTTAGGTGCTGCCTTATTTACCAAATTAACAGTAGATATGGATTTAGAAGGAAGATGTAGTTGAAACAAGCCCTGAAGTAACGCTACTTCAAATTCAGTGATAGATAATATACTATAGGAGCGTTGTAAGCGTCATCGACTTCATCTTAGCTTTTGCAGCGATTGTCATTTCTAGAATACGATACATCTAGTATACTTTAGCGAATTACACGTGCTTTATATACTAGCGATTACTTACTATATTTTAAAGCTCCCCATCCAGCCACAAGAGGACGATAGTTTTCGAAGTTATTCGACCTCAACTGTGGTGCTAACGGCATACAGATGGGTCTTATTAAATCTGAAACAATGCAACAAGTATATAGTTATTTGGTACTGTTTTATTGACTCGGTGCTGTAGTTTTTACGTGAAAGAGTGACAAAGTTATATTCTTGCAAATGATTAGTAGGACACAAACCTGTAAATGGCACATCCTTCTCTAAGGTAAGCATGGCGATGTCGTTGGAGACGATCTTGGAGTCGTAGTTCTCGTGCAGAGTCTTGTCCTTGATGAGCACGTCGATCGGCGCTGCGCCGTCGTCGTCACGTGCCAGGTCTAGCTCGCCTAGGCGGACTACATAACTGGGGAGGATGAATATGCATACTTCTAGCAAATTACAACGTTACACCTTTCAAACAATAAAAATTAAATCAAAATCGAGTCACGCCACGATGCCACAGACAGATACACAGACACCTCAAACATATAACCAGTAACACTTCTCTTTTTCCGTCGGGTGTTGAAAGGACCCATTCATACCCATTCCACACAAACCTATCACCAGTGAGTATCTAAATATGGAGCCACTGCGATTTAGCGGAAAAGAGTGTTTAGAGATTAGTTTTACTATATTTTATTTCGTTATGTTAACTTAGAAGTTTTCCTCATAGTAATAGACAAAACATAGTGCAGCTAGGTACCTAAGGTGATTATTAATAATCCTGCAATTGACAGCCATTTACACCATAATTACGGTACACGTCAAAGTAAATTGTTTGTAAACATTATTATATTCACTCAAAATTGCAAGTAAATCATTGTTGCATTTATCGGAAATGGCGCCGTAATTGTGATTATTTATGCTAAAACTAAACTACGTGTAATGGCTCAGCGCAGTTTGATTCATGTAAATCGTGTTTTCGTTGGTAATATCTTATTTGTATCTATAAAATACTTTGTCCTGACTGAGTGATCAACGCACAGCCTAAACCGCTAATTTAGGCTGTGCTGGGCAATTTAGGTGCTGCAATAAGGAGATCATGGTAACCCCCGATCACAGGCAATCAAATAATTTTAGCCACTTAACATTTTTCTAGATTATTTTTTTCGGTCAGAATGGCCGTTTGGGAATTAGTCAGTGTTGAATAAAATAATGAAGTTAAAGAATGGAAACAGAAATGACTGTTGTTCGTTTTTATAACATAAAAATTAACAATGTATTTCGTGGTGTTATTCCTCTGACATAACCACATAAAGGAAAAACCATAAACCAGCCTTATAAAACGTGAAGTAAAGTTGAAGTGATTTTACCATTTTTTGTTTCTGTTTGCCAACTTTGAAAGTTTTTGCCACAAACAATGTTCTCACTACTGCGATCTTACTCCACGTTTATATTAATAGGGTTAAAAATTAAATTCGCGTAGCTTTTGCCTTTGCCACAAATTATCAAATGTGCGTATAGCCTTGAATTACCTGCTCTTGCCGTGGTTACTTTTGTAGCCAAACGTTTTGCCGTGGTTACTTATGTGCAAACGTGCGGGCTTGTTTTGGGTCGATATATTAAAATCGAGTTATACCTACTTAAGCCGCTTATAAATTTAAAAGATCTGCCAGAACTCAAAGAGTAGTGTTTCTATATTCGGCCGTTAGTATGTATGTACTTACAGATTAGCTTCCTGCTTGTACACACAGTGGCTCGCGGTGAGCACATGCCGGCGTGTGATCAGTGACCCGCCGCATTTCCACTGTGTATCGCGGCCTCGTCTGTAGCCGAGCAGGGCCATCCATGGGAAGGCACCTTGAAATATTGAGAGATCGTACAGTTACTTGGTCCGAGTAAAAAAAGTTCATTAAAAAATACAACAGTCAGGCCTTGTTTCCCCAGTACCAGTGCCACTACAACCTCATCCTTATGAGCTAAGTAGTTTTGATCCTTAGATTTTTCAATAGTTCTATCCAAGCTGATTATGGGTATAATCGCCGTTTTCTAATCCACATTAAGTATGCGACTAAGTGCGACACATTAAGTGTACTTTGCGATTATAATTATAACAAAAATTAATACAGGTACATGACTGTACCCCGGAGCCTCGGATCTTTGGTAGGCATCTACTAAAGATCCGAGGCTCCATCGCCTCGTAATCTTACTAATATTGTAAACGGGACATACGCAGCGGGGCGCAGCTAGTACATTATAAATGTTAAATTCGACTCGCTCCAAAACAGTTTCTCACATATTAAGTATGTGGCAAATTTTGGTCAAATACTACTAGTACCAAACAAACAAGTACTCTATGAAATGACCATGAAACTTGATATCTAAACTATTTAGTTTTTAACTACTTCGTCTATCTACGTACCAAGTTTAGCTGGTTGTCCTCCCACAACCCTGGGTAGTGTCAAGTTACTGACACCACATTCGCCTGGTTGTGGCAGGGCTGTAACAAAATCTGATCCACTTTCCACGACGTCTGTGACCGCCTTAGGTTGACCCGGGGTTTCATTGTCAGGGGCCGGAGGGAGAGTTGCAGGAGGCTTGGTAGTGAAGCCTTCTAGAGGGCAGCACACCTATGAAGTTCACAAATACTTGTAGTTTGATGATGTGAAAATAGAAGAGCGATTAATAACTATCATTTCAGATTCCCATATACTGAAATAACATTGTGATGTATGCAGAGATATGTTACGTTGCCTTCGGCTTCCAGAAGACAGTACACTCAACAATTTTTGACAAATAAATTTCAACTATGTTCCCTAACCGTAGCTAACCGGTAGTTTTTGCTGAGATGATCTTCCAACAACTCCATTTCGCATTGCATCGTGGTCGGTACTCAAGGTTTTTACTCTTTGTTTTCTATTTATTGGTAGTTCTTTTTTAAAGGGTACCTACCCTATATCCTATAGTTATGTTTACCTACCTTAGGTTCTGATCCATCGAAGCCACAGTGCAGTTCACGCAGAGTGTTAACGACTTCAGGGTTACTACGTTGAGAGACCGCCAGCTCGTACAGTTTGGGACATTGTTTGGCCAAGTTTACGCACTGCCCTCTCTGCCCGTTGATACTGGTGCACGTTGCCGCTGGAGAGGGGGAAAATTATTATTGTTCATAGTAATTTCCGGATAGTGTTAGTGCAAACAACTACCGGATTACCAGCCCTTTATGTTATTATCAATGAGCCATGGGCTTGAAGCTAGCGGATTGAAATCGATTAAAGCACATTTTCTCAAATTTTCTTAACGTTTTTTTTTTTTTTTTTTAATTTATTACCAAATTTATATAAAATTACTTATACCTAAAACATTGATTCACTTAGCATAATTAAACCACTAAGGTTTGTAGAAAAACATAGAAAAGGTAGGTAGGTCTGTAAGTAATATTTTACAATATTAGTTACGTTAATTTGTTATTTTTGTCTCTTTCGCGCTAACTGGCACATTAATGACTCCGCTCCCAAGGCGGTGTGACTGTGAACGCACTCGCAGTTTAAATTTCGAGGAACGCACACTTTTATTTTTGTCGGTGAGTCGCGTAATCGAGGTATTTAGGTGCTAAGTATTAAGTTAGCAGAAAAAGACATCCATTTGTGCCTGCCTTTGAAGATTAGAAATGTTTAAAAAATATAAATATCATTAAAAAAATCTGTAATTATCAATTTGATATATTTTTATAATTACACAAAAAACATGCATTCGAATTAATAACCTTCTCCTTTTTGGAAGTCTTGTTTGTGCTCTTTGCGGAAGTTCATGGATAAAGCCTAATTATTATCTACCATGGAAAATGTAAATCCCCCGATTTGTTCGGTTTTTACGAAACATTAAAGTAATTAGGTAGAACTTTTGAAATACAAAGTAATTGCGAAAACCTACATACTTATAGCATGCATAGGTTTAATTATAGTTTTAAGCCTCAAAGAGATACAAAATAAAATACCCAATTCTGTAAAATATCTACAACTACTGACTTATTTATTAGCCCATTCATGTAGTGTAGGTAAACATATTTTGAGCTGATGACCATTGACCTTGTAAACCAAACAGTGTAGTATGCCTACTTTACTCTTTTTTACTGATTTATGTGTCTGCGATCATCGTATTTTATCAAAAACGTTTTTTTACTGAAATTCTTAACTTATTTTAGGTGTTTGATTTATTATTGGTGCATCCATATTACAGCGACATTTTTGTTAAAACTTGTTTTAACACCTTAAGTAAGTATAGTACATACTTACTAATGTCGCATTAATGCTCGCTCACTTTTTAAAACAAAAAAAGTGACACATTAGTTTGTGACAAGTTTTTTTTTAATATTGTGATTGCACTACTAACAAAACGTATACAAAACACTCAAAGTTTGTCCATTCTGTCTATAAAACAAACAGCTGCAAAAAGTGCCTCAAGGTGGAATAAACTGGATTCTTAAAATTATTATTTGTACGAAACTTTAAAGAGTCTAATTTTATCAACAGGTTTAACAAAAACGAGAAAAGCAAGAAGTTAAGGTAAATTCTTCTCAACAACAAAAACAAACATACATACGATTGTACATTTAGATGAATGCAAATTTGTAGATTCTGGCTGAGTTACTGTGTTTTCTTCAATAATATTTGAATCTCAATTGATTTTGTCAAACTTTACACTAGGTAGCATTTTAATGTGTTAAGGACGCGACTCATGTGAAATCCCTTCCGATGGAATGGTTTTATTCATAACCGGTATCAAATAGAGCTTTAAACAATGTATTATGTTATTGTACATGATACAAGAAGTGTCCCCTTCATTTCAAAAACAATAAAAAATAACTTTAAATACCACTATTATACAGGCAAAGTTACCCCTGTTTTACAAAATAAATCAATTTTTCTTCTAAATCCTTAACCGCCATATTTTCTTATAGGCATCATAATATTAGAAAATACAATACCTAGAACCCCTTCATCGCATTTTTTCAAAATATTATTTTAATCTTCGTCAATTATTGATTTTACGAGAAATTGTAGATTTTTCACGCAATTCCATCTCGCTCATTTATATGCAATAGGACAAGGACCGTTGCTTATCATCTATCGCCGCCTTAATTTGCAAGGGCTCTGTCCGATCCGAGTGCCTAAAACAAACACACCTTGAACCGGTGCGCGGTGGCGATTTGGGATTTTTGTACTGTTCGACTTTTAATGAGATAAATGAAACGCCTTGTTCTAACAAATTTCATCTAACTTCTACTCTAAACTGAAGGTAATTCAAGGTAAATTATTAAGTATTTGTAGCCATAAAAAAGCGAAAGAAGATGCTTCTAAAACTACTTATTTTGTATGACAGACACATCACTGTAGTAGCCCTCACAAATCTGCTCCCGGTGTGTGTGTTTGTCACATAACTGGTCACAATCAGTCCCAAACACAGATTTGAGCCAGAGTTGAACTGGTTCTACCTACATCTATGGGAATCCCGGGGTCTGTTAGCTTAACGCATTTGTCATTAGGTAAATATTTCACCGACACTCATTCACATTAGTTAAGTGCAAAATTCTTTAACATTCCGTCCATAGGCTATTTGCTCTATGACATACAAATGGCAAATGACAAAACTGTCAATTATACAAACTCGTCCTTGTTTGAAAAGGTGTCCCACACTGGTATTCACAAACAACCCTATGCGTAGCTTAACGCTTTGTCTTGCTCTTATGAGTGTGAGTGACAATTAACGTCAGCGAAACTGTAACAAAAGCTTAGTAAGGTGTTTTGTGAATACGGCTACTTGATTAAAAAAATGCTTTGTGATCTAACTAATTATGGTAGGTAGAGACAAAACGCTTAAAATCTTAGAGCACTTTGCAAAATGAAATGACTTTATCTACAGATCTTGTCATTAAGCTTTATTAAAACAGTTTTTATACGGTAAAATACTGTTCAAAGCCTTCAAGCATTAACAAAATGCACGGACATTAAGTGCAGTTAGACTAAGTTAAATAAATAGATCTAACATTAGTTATAAGTACATTGGTATTCATTACACACATATTACAGAGTAGTTTTCCTTCACCAGTACCTAGTACCTACCAACTTAACTTAAGTTTATTAAGTGTGAAATAAGTTATTAAATTATTTTTAAGTTTTCCTTCACCGTTTACTCATTAATAATTTATTTTAGTCCCAATTCTGTGCTATAACATAAACATAAAACAAGATCCGAATTAACAACTAAACACCAAATAAATATTAATAACCTTAGCTCTAATTCCCGTTTCAGTTTGTCTAAACTTTCATTTCATTATTATTCTAATAATGAAGATTCAATTGTAATGAAAATTGAGACAAGAATTAGAGGACTAGTGGAACACAATTTACCATTACCAGACCATTTGTTAGTTACAGTGCAGTATTATCTATATAGCCGTACCAGACGATCGAATTTTTGGATCACTTCGCTCTACTGATATAAATACGGAAAATGTGCAACATTGTGACGTATACTGTGGTGTCGGTCACAAAGTATATAACAGTCAAAGAAAACAGCTCGGTGTGATGCAGGTTCGCGCGTCTGTTACAACTATTACAGTGCTGTCCTCTCCCATTCCTTTTCCTATAAAAACAAGATAATATAATATTTACTGAAAGTAGCCTCGGTAACAAATGTGAATTGGTTCCGATTTTCTGCGCTTGGGGTCACTGATGTTTCTTCAGGTTGGCCGTTTTTGTTACCGTTGTCAGTAAATACTGGCGCTTCGGTAAAATGTGTAGGAGGGTTGTTATCCACGAATATTGGTCTATCAGCATCTTCATTGGGTGTTGGTGGATTGTTATCTACAAATATCGGCTTATCGTTGTTGTTTGGTGGATTGTTATCGACAAATATTGGTCTGTCGTTGTTGTTTGGTGGATTGTTATCGACAAATATTGGTCTGTCGTTGTTGTTTGGTGGATTGTTATCAACAAATATTGGTCTGTCGTTGTTGTTTGGTGGGTTGTTATCAACAAACATTGGTCTGTCGTTGTTGTTTGGTGGATTGTTGTCGACAAATAATGGGTTCCCGTTGTTATTTGGTGGATTGTTATCTACAAATATTGGTCTGTCGTTGTTATTTGGTGGGTTATTATCAACAAAGATGGGTCTGTCATTCGGTACAGTTGGAGGATTGTCTACAAAGTTTACGTTCCCTTGGTTGTTACCTCCTGTTGGTGGGTTGTTATCCACAAAATTGACTTTGTAAGGATCCTGTGGTTCTTTCGGGTACTCATTTTGGTCTCCCTGGTATTGGTTGTTGTTCTGGGGTTGTCTTGGGTACTGATTTTGGTTGTCTTGGTTCGAGATTGGTCTGCGTTGGTTTGGTCGTAGTATATTGCCAATAGTCCCAGCTATGTCGCCCAGGAAACCTCGCCGGTTGGGGTTACGTTCGCGCTGTGGGAACAAACCTAAACAGACGAATTTGTATGAAAATCTGTTACTGTGTATAAAGAAATATAATCAGTAATACCTATATTATCCAAAATTATGTATGTAACAGTACACACATTAATAGAAAATTATGTATAGGTACATACGTAAAGATTATATAAATTATGTTTACAAATAAGAAATAAGTTTAAAATAAAAAGGCCCCCTAATGTATCGTGTTACAAATCTATAATTGGTTTGTGATTTCTAGGTATCAACTTAGAAATAAGAAAGACAATATCGCAAAATAATAGAGTATACCTTAAAATTTATGTATAATAGTTAAAATTGTATTCGCCAAAATCCATTAGTCCAGCAACGAGCCGATCGATAGGTACTGACTGCCGTGTAACATGTTACATTTCTTTCACCTCTTAACGTCTCGTCGGCGTCGGTCAGTACCTACCTACCTCCCGCCTTTAACCTGACGTAGGAAGTAAAATCTAAGTTGAGCTATACAAGATGTAACAGGTAAGCCCTTTTAATCCGAAAGGGGGTTGTTCTAGACGTCTAGGCGAACACCTTTTGTTCTACGACTTTTGAAAATTCGAACTTTTTTTTTGAAAATTTTGAGATTGTGTTTCACTGGAAAAACAGCTGCTTTTGAAAATAATGGTAATTGAAGGTTTGATTATAGTAGACCAAACTAAATGAAAGAACAACATAAGGTCAATGACCTTGAACGCTAAGAAACAGCTGATTTTCAAGTAAACTTTACACCTAAATTTTTCGAAAAGTACTTCGAATTTTCAAAAGTCGTAGAACAAAAGTTGTTCGCCTAAACGTCTAGAACAACCCCCTTTCGGATTAAAAGGGCTTACCCGTTACATCTTGTATAAGTACTCAACCTCCCATACCCAGATCTGCATCACAGAACTCAGAAAAAAACCAGTCGTATATTCGAAAAACGGTCATATTTATATTTATATCATTTATCTTACTTCTTACTAATATTATAAATCCGAAAGTCTGTTTGTTTGTTTGTTTATTTGTTTGTTTGTTTGTTCCCTTTTCACGGTCAAACGGCTCGACCGGCTTAGATGAAAATTTGCATAGGGATAGTTTAAATGATGGAGAGTAACATAGGCTACTTTTGATCCCGAAAATCCCGCGGGATCGGGACTTACGCGGGTGATAACTATATATTGGATGAAAATTTGCAGAGGGATAGTTTAAATGATAGAGAGTAACATAGGATACTTTTAATCCCGAAAATCCCGCGGGATCGGGACTTACGCGGGTGATAACTATTTATTGGATGATAATTTGCATAGAGATACTTTAAATGATGGAGAGTAACATAGGTTACTTTTGATCTCGAAAATCCCGCAAGATACTGACATACAATCTTAACATTACTTCACCTACCTACTGCAGTGCAAAAATCCACACTTAAACGGACGACCAGGGAAGTACCGTTGAAGCCAGGCGCTATACCGCAGGTAGGTATTCGAACAACGCGGGATCGCGACTTGCGCGGGTGAAACCGCAGGGCGCAGCTAGTTGGTAATAATTTCATTACAAGCCATAAGATAAGGCATACAAATTATTAATTATAATTAATAAAATTAGAAATAAAAGTCAAAGTAAATTAAAAAATATTGAAATATTGCATCAAAAATACATTGTAAACATTAAGAATAAACAAAAAAATAGTAGCACAAAAGTGGCTCGAAATAATAAATACATAAATTAGTCAAAATAAAATTTAAAAGGTTGGTAAAACAAATGTCAAATTACAGTTTTAAACTCATAAATACGTCAAAAGAATAAAAGCATTGCTTACTAAGCCACTGAATGAGCCTAGACCTAAAAATACGAATGTTGCCAACACTGTCGGGTAAATATTCGTTTTGTCTTTCAAATGTTACCGTCGTCGTCGATCGATTGTTTTGGTTCTCTGAGTTTAATCTTAAAAAGTAAGTAAATTGCAATACAACATTACAATAGTAAATACCTAAAACATTTATTGTTTTAATTAGTTTTATCACAATTTAGCTAAATAGTTATAGTGTGCTTTGCGGAACTTAAGTTTTACCTACAATCCTATATTAACCGAAGTTATACCTATTATTGACTTCCATTCGGCTGTGTAAGATCGAAAAACAGGAAAATTATCTTAATTTGTATGCATTTTAAAACATACAAATTAATTACCTATTACTTCATACATTTACAAGTTAAGTGTTTATTACTTAATTAAACAATACGTCGTCATTGTAAAGTTAGATCAAATAGAATATCCTATATTTACTACGTTTGCTTCTGCTATTTGAAGCCCCATACCTAAAAGACCTATTATAAGCATACGACATTCTCTCTTCTTCATTTTTTATATCTAGCAGCTTTGTAATTATTATGTACTTGAGAAGCAAAGCCCAAGCTTGGGTACATACGTAAGTAGAGAATATTATGTAGCTAATACACCTATAATTATACCTACTTCGGCTCAATTTATCAATGTAATGGAGGTGTAAATAATAACATCAATCAAAACATAATAATTCACACATTAATGTTACATTATGACATGACAAGATAATCTTTTATTCTGGGCTGTGGAAATACCAAAATATTCGATTCTTCATATTTTACCAACGAGGGGAATAAACTCGTGGATTCAAATTTTGTTGATATAATTGTACAAACCTAGGTACATTCTTAATTTTTTTCATTCATTATTTCTAATCAAAACCACAGTTTAAACATTCGAGATCTACATGAGATCTACCGAATTGTCACACATCATATTTGTGAATATAATATTACTATTATATTCTGTGCCTTATTAGAAATACAAAGTATAACTCAAAATATTTCTTTCTGATAATGGGAAATTGGATTGGGGCATGATTAGTTGGAAACCATGTTTAAACCATCAAAGAATAGGAATGACTCTTTCACCTCGTGCTTCAAAAATAACAAACAACGATCGTTTTATAGCACGAAACGATAATTAGTATAGCTATGAAAGAATTAAAATTCATATAGCTATGAAAGAATTATCATTGGTATACCTATGAAAGAATTAACATTAGGATAGTTATGGAAACATTTACATTCGTATAGCTATGAAAAATTTATCATTCGTATAACTATGAAAGAATTAACATTCGTATAGCTATGAAAGAATTAACATTCGTATAGCTATGACAGCAACCGATGTACCTAAATTTGACAGAGACAAAGAGTCATTTCTGTTTGGCGTTGAGAACTTGGCTTTATATTCGTTATCGCTAAAGATGTTATATTTTATGTAGGGGAGTGTAAATGAGAATATTTAACAACATATTTTGTTTTTATCAACCAGCCTTTATTTTGGAATGTAGGCATTGAGATATTTATTACATAATATTTCAATGAATGTAGGTATACATATTTACCTAAAGAAGGTATATGTGCAGGCTTTAAAGAAAGAGTATATGATACACCTTTTAATTATGTAATATAAAGGCATAATAAGTATATTACGAAAAAAGGTTGCTGGCCGAACAAGGTTTATATTTGAATGTTATGATGAAAAAATGTCGAATTCATTCAAGTTGTATCCATTAAATGATATGTATGGCTACTAGGAAACTACTTAAAATTCTTATTATGCTTTTAAAATAGAAAAATAAATGAAGGCTATATACCAAGTTTTACATCTGGGTGTACCTAATTCTATCACGGCATTCTTTGATTTAATTTATGATGTTATTTTTGGTACTACTAAAATACTATATTAAACAGCTGTATGCACATTCACAAACGACCCTATACGTGGATTTATATTTTGTCAAGAGCAAGAGCAAGATTGTATATTATGATCCGTGAGATGAGTAAGATAAAACATTAAGCTATGCATAAGGTCGGTCGGTTGTGAATACAGACGTAAGTATATAAGACAACTAGCTGTTACCCGCGACTTCGTCTGCTAAGAAATAGTGCATAACCAACTTTTTCGTTCATCACTCGAGTTCTATTACTTGATTGGATTTCAATGTAAAGTATTCCACAAGGTTCCTCGAAAATACAACTATCCAATATTGAAAATGGTTTAGTTTTTAATTGTATAAGGAACAAACAGAGAAACAGACAGACAGACATGACATTTTTTTTTAATATACCTACTTGCAAGTAGGTACAGACTTTTTTGTCCTCTCTTCCTTTATTATAAGTTAATTAAGTATCGATAGAAGATAGATAAGTATAAATGAAGTCAATTCGAGCAAACCACCGATCAAAACTTAACCTAACTAAAACCGACTTATCGGTTTTGAGTGCTATTCGGTTTTGTCCATTAGTCAAGTCAATTTTGAGTGCTATACGGTTTTGTCCATTAGTCAAGTCAATTTTGAGTGCTATACGGTTTTGTCCATTAGTCAAGTCAATTTTGAGTGCTATACGGTTTTGTCCATCAGTCAAGTCAATTTTGAGTGCTATACGGTTTTGTCCATTAGTCAAGTCAATTTTGAGTGCTATACGGTTTTGTCCATAAACTAAAATTACGAACACGAAATGACAGAACTAAATTTACTTATAACATTTTAAGTCTTATAAGAACTGAACCTCTTTTCGTATAAATATACATAAGTATACCTTTACTTAGTATGTCTACGATATGCTTGTGTGTTTTAGGTACAGACAGACATCCCAACTTACGCAGTAAAGGTTCCTTAACCTCAACCTCTTGATATACCTACCTAACATTAATATAAACATCAAGTTTAGATATCAAACTGAAACGAAATCAATTACTGTTATTGCTCGCAAATACAAATATATTTTCAGAAATGCGACTGATTACGCGATAAAGGTACTCGTCGGTTTCCGAGTTCGTATTCTACTACCACTGGCTTGTAGGAGATGGGTTTTTGATAAAAAATCACGTTAGTTGTATGGGAGGCCCAGTTATATAATTATTTACTATTATTCTGTTTTTGAAAATTTCAACTCGCTTGTTTGTCTTAGTCTTGAGTCTTGGTAATAGAGTCCCGTTTTTATTGTTTCGGGAGGAATCCTAAAAATTGTAAACGTCAAACAGATTCCGCCCCGAAGTCTAATATATGGTGGAAACATCACAACGCCCCGACTGCCTGGGAATATGGTATAAAAATAAATAAAAATAACAAGCCTTAATTGCATATATATTCCTTATTATTTTAAGAATTTTAACCATGTATTATAGTTTGTATGAGCGATTATGATGTACATAAGAGGAAAACTCAAAAACCTTGTCGGGTTTATCAAAATTTGTTAATTGTTTAATTACGAAATGTTGTTGAATATTCATTATAGTGTAAGGATTGTAGGTGGCATAATATTATTTTCTACATTTTGGTGTAGTATTAAGAAAAAGAACTTTTTATTGTTTCGAAGCATTTACACATTTATCCCAAAAATTGACTTGGACAGGCTTAAATACTCTTCGACATATTTGTCTGGAAACTGAACTAAAATGTAGGAAACAAATGTCATCTACAATCCATCCACAAAAATGTCAACGCATTTCAATTTGGATTTGGAATTTAATGTCGCTTACCCTAATATGCAATACGTTGATGTGATATGATATCTATATATATAAAAGAAAGTCGTGTTAGTTACACCATTTATAACTCAAGAACGGCTAAATCGATTTGTCTGAAAATTGGTGGGGAGGTAGCTAGAACCAGGAGAAGGACATAGAATACTTTTAATCCCGCGGGAACTGAAACGGGAACGGGACTTACGCGGGTGAAACCGCGGGGCGCAACTAGTTATAATATAAAACTTCTTAGCAAACTAGGTACATATCTTGCAGATAAAGTAATCAATCCCAGAGGCCAAGGCAATAAATGTCATTGCTATAATAATAGTAAGTATATAGTGATTATTGTATCAGTGACCGATAGGGACCTGTTACGTATAAATAGATAGACAGATCCTTTCAGCTTCATTACATTCATGTAGGGAAGGGGCAGGTCAGGTTTCTACCTACTGCAATTTGATTAAAATAATTCACCGAGCCAGCGAAGCTTCAAGTGAAAAAGAATGAATACTTATATGTAACCAGCTGTTACTCGTGTCATGAGTAAGTATGCTACCAAATAGTAGCATAGAGAAGTATGACACGAATAACATGGTTATAATATTCATTCCTTCTTACTTAAAGCTTATTCGCTGGCTCGGTAGATTGCGCGCGTTTTTGGGTACTAAGCGCGGAAACGTATTACTTAAGCATTTAGTATTACTGAAATTGGCTTTACTTTATTGTTTCGAGCACGGGTCTGAGGGCACAAGTACATTATGAATTTAATTAACTTATTTTACGTTTAATTCATTTTATTTATTATATTAAATAATACATAATAATGTAGGTTCAATATTATAGAGGTAACTACTAAAATTACTACCTACCTGTTCCTAATGTAGCAAAAAAGTACATAGCATACAAATATGCTAAATATTTTATCTTACTAAAATTATAAACACTAAGTTTGTATGTATGTGACGTTGTTACTCTTTCACGCAAAAACTACTGAACCGATTGCAATGAAACTTGGAATACAGGTAGCTGGAAACCTGGAATAACACATCAGCTACTTTGTATCCCGATATTTCCGCGGTATCGGGACTTGCGCGGGTGAAACCGCGGGACGCAGCTAGTAAGTACATATGAGAAGTTAATTTCAACGTTAGGTACATTATGTACAGTCGGGCAAGAAAAGTGGTAATCTAATTAAGCTAGCAAGTAATCGTTTTTAACCCTTGACTTATTTTAACACACATAATTGTTTTTTTTGGCACATAGAAATATTTTACCAACGCAGCTTAACCCAATCCCGGAGTAGCATTTCGACAAATTAGTCTACCGGCATCGTCGAATCTTAGCTTCTCTATTTTACCATCTCCTACAACTTACATATAATATTTGCCTAAGTTGTAGTAGATTCGCTCGACGTCGACCGTGCGTTGTGTTTTTGTTAATGTATTTATGCTTTTTATTCAAACTAATTGTTGTCAAAAATACCGGTTAATCCAGTTATAAAACTGTGACCTATTTTTATAACTCGGCTCGTCACTATATGACTATATTATGTCTCGTCGTTAATGTTTCATAATTTTATTTTATTACTTTAGGCATATGCATATCTACTAGAAATATTTTTATAGAAAAATATGTCTTTAAAAATTCCACTGTAAACCTTACCTTAACTGAAACATCAAATATATATTTTATTTAAGGGCTAAATAATTGAGCAGCCTCTTACTTTAAAATTAGTCTAGTTTGTTTTGTTTTCGTCTAAGAGCTGTTGCTTATTTGTTAAATTGCAAGAAGTTTAAAAATTTCAAGAGTTCGAACTCTGTTAAAAATAAATCATTTCTCAATTTTTTAACTCTACATTGGATATCCATTTCCGTTGCCTACTGTTCGTACAATAACAATACAATAATGTTGAACTTTTTGTACTATTAAGTTTTTATTATTTATCTCTTGGTAAGTATATAAGTACCTATCGTTATATAAATACCACAATATAACACGGATGTTAAGTAAAAATAAATTGTAAGTTTCGTTAGCAAGCACTAATTAGAATTACTCTAAAAACTAAACAATTTTTTTTAAATTTAACATGAAATCTTAGGTACTTAATAATAATATTATAAACGTGAAAGTTTGTCTGTATGTGAGTTTGTTATTATACTCTTTCACGCAAAAACTACTGAACCGAAAGTTGGAATATAGGTAGGAGACCTAGAATACCATATAGGCCACTTTTTATCCCGAATATTCCTGCGGGAACGGGTCTTATGCGGGTGAAACCGAGGGGCGCAGCTAGTAAATTAAAAGTAATTTTATTTCGGATTTCGCCATGCTGATATGAAATAACAACATAATAGTCAGTTTAATTGCTTAGCTTTTATTACTTTTACCATTTTTCAACGCCCGAGACGTTTCGAAGGGTTTACAGTAGGTATACATTATCACGTGTAGACTTTTTAGAACAATGACAAATTACATCTAAGTCTACCCATGATATAGCACTGTTTAGTTAGTAGTTGGCACCTCGCGGCGTTCTTGCCCAACTTTCATACAAATGATTCCCGCGACCGGTCAGATAAGTTGTAGGAAAGCTTATAGGACATATAAATTGTAGGAAAATGTAGGAAATTCGACAAATGACTTGTTAAACTCCCGTTTTCAGAAAACAGACAAGTTTGCATAAATTATTATTTTTCTCTACTATGACTATACTAATAGATAGGTAGATACTGTAAAGTTCAAACGGCAACCGTTGAAAAATACTAAAAAATTAAAGGTAAAAGTATTAAAACCGAAAAATTAATTTAATTTTAATAAAATCGTAATAATTTACGTTTTAGGTTAATTAAGACTTTTGCACAATTGCACAAGTACCTTATAGCAAATTTTAGTTAAAATAGATACTTAATACACAAGTTTAGCACTATGACGTCTAGACATTGTATCCAACTAACACCCTCTTAGCAAACCCTAGGTCATCAAAATATGTCTACAATGAAAGTTAAGCTGGACTTGTGCCAGGCTAGGATAAATATCCAACAGAGTTTGCTAACACAGTGTTATTTTTATGTGTACAAAAAAAAATGAAGCCCCCATGAATTTCTTGTAGTTTCTTCACATCGAAGGGGTGTTCCGAAACAACACATCATCAGTTTTTAAGAAGTTTTAAAATGCTCACGTGTATGTAAACAAGTTCTTCGTAAATGAATAAAACTAACTCTGACTAAAGCAAGTCAGGCAAAGTACCTAAATCAAATAATTAATAAGTTAAAGTTAAAAAAATAACAAGAAAAAAAACTCACCAAACTGGCAATTAACAAAGCCGATGCACAAAAAACACAAAAACAAATTAAAAAACGCCGCCATTGTTCCACGAAAATTCTCAAAACAGTTTTCACTAAAGCGGTTTTATTTCTTGAGAGTTTTTATTATTTTTTATTGTAAAACACAGTCATGGCTATTCCGTGTGTCGGTCAGAGTTGAAGTGTCCATGAGATTGACCGCTTACGGAATAATATATTAGTCGAAGCTGTTGTAGGTAGGTATAAGAACGAGTAGGTATTTACCACTGACCTCCAATGCACTACTGACTATATGGACAGGCAAATCATCGTACATTTATGATTCTGTTTGATTCCGGCCTTTTTGGAGCTGAAGGCTGTCCTGATGTGATTATGGAATAGAACGATATCGCATTCGTACTGACTAACTACTTGTAGTAATATATACTAAGGTACTGACTTTTTCCGGTCAGATAGAGCAGACTCAAATTTGGCATAGGTAGGGATGGTTTTAAGATAACTTCTTAAGCTATCATCTACCTATATAAAGTTTTGATTTACCTAAATATTTATTTTATATTATTATTATGGTAGGGACTAATGCTTAGTGTTGTACTTTATGGATGGGCTAACCACCATCATGACGAACAACATTTTTCTGTAGTACGTACTTACATTAATTCAAAAATAATTATTAGTACAAATGTGAATCCTATTTTTGAGTCCGGCATGGACCGGCTTTCAAAAGTTAATTTTTTTGTTAGAACACGGTGATGCACTTGGCAGTTTCGAAAAAGCCTTTCCTAGGATATACTATAGGACTACAGTGGATAGTGGCACCCTTGGGCTCTGCGTTCAGTCATTTTTGTAACTTTTTTTAATATATAAATAGATGACGTCCATATCCGCAAGTTTTGTTAGACGTCAGTGGCTACTAGAGGCTGGTATTGAAATTGAATAAGCAGGTAGGTATGTATTTACCAAAACTACGTCATGTACGGGGCTACTCCATACGGATATGTGAATGTCAATTTATTTCAATGTTAGGTAAGTCATTTTTATTTCGTATAATTATTTTTCATACAAATTGCTTTCGAAAATACGAGCACTAGCCATATGCCTCATCGCTTTCTCACCGAAGTTCCTGTATACTTTCATTACCCCAATTTTTTCTTAGTTTTTTTTTATTTTTACAATTTTGTATTTTATTTTGATATTTAGTTTTTTTAGTTAACCTATATATAAGTACCTACCATTTTAATTAATTACAAAAAATGACTATTAATTAGTAAATTAATTCTAAGGGGACTTCTAAAGGGGTAATTCCTATAGTACCTAGTGCTGGCTTACTTACTAAGAAAACCCTATACCTAAGTTAACCGGTGTATTAGATTAGACTAATATATTTTTTACATGTCTTACACGAGTTCTAAAATAGTTTTAATCTAGATCTAATAGGAAATCTAAGAGCATGTAAGCAAGGTCGGAACTTGTTACGCTGGTGTTTTCCTTCTTCTAGATGAGCGTGCTACATCTTACACCGAATCCTCAAGTACCATCACGTGTGATAGCGGTCAAACGTTCATGTATCGTGTTTAAAAAAAGTCTTAAATTAAATGAGAAAATATCAATCGATTGCCTTAAATAAGTAGGTACCATCAGTTGAAGTGAGTTTAAATTAACTATGACTAAATCAAAATTGATAATTTGATCCACTATTGTTATTGTTCGCCACCCGTGTCGAACGTTCACGTGCTGTCACCGAACTGCGGATAATTCACCTTATTTTGTGCGAACCCATCAAGTTTTTTTGTTGATTAAAACAGCCTAAATTTTATTGCACAAATCCAGCTGTCAATATTTTATGTTTTATCACAATCAGTTTGTTGCTTTGCATGAAGGAGTAAGGTCAACTAGAGGAAATGCGGGTTTTGGAGAAAGTGCGTCTAGCATCAATTTACCCGAAATTAGCAATCATCTTAGTAAAACAATCATCCCTAAAAAAAAGGGTGTTCAACAAATGTGTGCTTCCGATATTGACGTACGCTTGCAAAACCTGGCCGCTGACCATCAAACTAATCCATAGATTAAAATGCACATAAAGAGCTATAGAACGCATCATGCTCATCGGAATATCACTACGCGACATAGTGCGCAACACTATAATCAGGCACCAAAGTGATAAATGTGGGATACCGCGTGGCTAAGCTCAAGTGGGCGTGGGCCGAAGGGATGACGGAAGGTCGAGCAGAGACTTTTAAAGTGGAGACCGAGAGTAGGAAAGAGAAGCGTGGGCAGACCACCTGCCAGATGCTCATGCCGGTGCAGCGTGTCTAGGAAGACTGGCGATAGAAAAGCGTGGAGAGGCATATGCCCTGCAGTGGGCAAATTCATGCTGCTGAAGACGAAGAAGAGAAGATAGTAGAACAATCGCCAACCTTGATAGGATATCTCCTATCAAGGTTGGCGATACTATTTTGTAACTAGATGGCGATTTAATGGGTTAGCATACTAAAGTCGATTTTGAAAAATGACGAGGTATAAAAATGACGACATCTTACATAATGTCGACAAAATAATTGTTAGTTTCCGGTACGTTAGTAATATAAATGTGATCTGGGGTAACGGTATGCGTTATATACTTTACCATACTTACAAAACAGCGATCGAAATTTCCGCTGTTCTTGGCATCCAAAAACTTTTATTCTACGATATTTTAAAAGTTGTTCTAGAACAATTTACTTGTGTAAAATATATCCTATCCTATCCTACTAATATTATAAAGCTGAAAGTTTATGATTAGGTGTGTAATGTGTATGTGTGTTTGTTACTTAATCACGTAAGAACCGCTAGATCGATTACCATGAAACTTGGAATATAGGTAGCTGGAAACCTGGAATAACACATAGGCTACTTTTTATCCCGATAATCCCGCGGGATCAGGACTTACGCGGGTGATACCGCAGGGTGCAGCTATTAGTATTCAATATCTACGGAACTGAATGTAATCAGAACTAGTGCTACGGAACCGGCAACAGCTAGTTAAAAGTAAAAATTTATACATTGACACATGGCGAGATTTTACGTACTGGGTGACTCATGTAAAAGAATTATCTGACTAGCTGTGTCACACCCCTTTACACGCGTAAATCTCGATCGCGTACGAATATCGATTTCAAAAACAGATGTTAATCCTCGATAATGTAGCTGTCTATAAGGGAAAGAATTTTTGAAATCGGACCAGTGATTTCTGAGCCTAATTCCTTAATCAATAATTGATCATTAATATTACCACCTAGATAATGTAAAGTGTGAAAAATTTAATGTACATATCCTGAGACAATTGACCTGCAAGCAATGAGCAGGCCTCGTCTATAACTTGCCAGAACTAACCGATCTACTGTTTGCAGCTTCCGGCGATGCTCTGGCACAACGGAGTGACGGGCACCCTGGGTTTTAGTGGGTATATCTCTGGTACACACCATCCAGTTTAAAAAAGGCCTCACCTATAAAGGATACATACATTTCGTCACTCACTGCTACTTAGCATATCTAATGATAATTGACCCTGGATTTTACTTCCGAGGTGATTCCCAGAACTGTTCAAAGGTTTTTTTGATTTTTGGGAAGGACATAAAGTAAGTGATTCAAAATAATGTAGGTAGGTATATACCAAATATTAAAAAAAAACTTAAACTTCATTTTTTTTTACAAATAAGCATTTTAAACATTTATTGGCACTTAAAAAAACAATACACCATTACATGTGGCCCTGTTTCCCGGAGCAGCTCAATTTAAAAACAAAATAAACTTAGAATCAAAAACAAAGGTTTTGTCTGTTATATTAACATTAATATTTATAGATAACAAATATATAATTTCCTACAAGCAGCCTGTTTTTTTCTAATTACTAAACATAAGCTTGATTTGTGCATTTTTATGTTTATTACTTATTACAATATCTAGTTATACCAGCTTGAACTTGTTTGACAAACCAAATATTATTAAAGAACTAAAAAAAACGATGGCTACTTTATAAATTAAACAGGAGATAGCTCCTGCAAATCATGTTTGTGAACTTAGCACAGCAATCTCCAGCAGATCAAAAAATAATGTGAGTTGTATTCGCATTTGCTAACTTCGCGGTTTTTTTCAGCAAATCAAAATGAATATTTTAGTTCTAACTAAATACAGCTTAGTTCTACAGTTTCTGATACTTTTTAGAAATAGTTGTGGTGTTTGCGACTTCTAACTGGCATTAAACTGTCAGTAGAGGATACCAAGTCATCAAAGTAAACGAAAAGTAGGTACTAATGTTGTTAATTTCTTCTATAGTTTTCGCGATTTTGCATAACAAAACACTTTATTTACCGAGTTTAATCGCGCTTTTAATAATGAATAAAAGCGCGATTATAAACCCGGTAAATAAAGTGTTTTACTAATGTCGTTGTTTCAAATTCAAGCTGTGATTCAAATTCATTCTTTTATCACTCACATTATTTTTTGATCTGCTGGACAATGCTGTGCTAAGTTCACAAACATCTGCAAATCCAACTACAGGCCTATATCGCTAACGACCACTGGAGATGGGCTAAATAAAGTACAATTATTATTATAAGAAAAGAGAATAGGAATTTTCAAATCAAAGGGGAAAAAATATTCAAACCATTTATTCTCAAAAAACACATAGGTACTATAGTAATAGAAAACAAAAAGAAATATACATACTCACAGAACATTTAGAAAATATAAACAATAATGATATAGCCAGTACAACGAAAATGCTTATCCATACTTGAGGTAAAGTATTTTTTCTCAGGTCTGTACATCCTACCTTTCATTATTCTGCACTTCTTTTCCATCCAAAGGTTGCCTGAAAGAGATCGCTTTTAAGCGATAAGGCCGTATGTAAATCGTATAAAAATGTATGGGTTGTGAATTAGATATAGCCAATAACTGAATTTTGGTATAACCTTTTAAACGGGGTGAGAATCGTGATAAAATGTATAAAAATGACTTCAAATTGCACGTTTGCGCAAAACATCGATTTATGCGAAAATTCGTATTGAATGCGATCGTATTTAGTGGGTTCTACCGTAACTAATCATCACTTTTCATCTTCTATACTTAAACGTTACCACGACTTCTCCCCGACTTCCTCTTCTTGCTTCCAACCTTAGTTTTCTTCACCACAACCTTATACTTATTGTTAACATTATACTGCTGGGAGGAGGCGTAACCATAACTCAGGTTTCCATTTGCCGCGTAAAGATTACTCTTTTTGAAGCTAGGGTAAAGATAACTAGACCCTGTTCCATAATGTGTGGTCCCATAATGCCCTGGACCGTAAGACGGGTAGCTATACGATGGAGTATAGTAAACCGTACCGCTGTGGTGGTAACTGGGCTTTTTCTTACTACCAGAATAGTAAATAGTATGTCCAGGATGTCCTGATTGATGTCCGTAATCGTGGTCATGGTGCCCTCCGTGACCCTGACTGTATACCGAATGAAACAGGGTATCCAAGGCTTCATAGTATTCTGGAGAATGCGTTGGAGAAGGTGGCTTGTAGACGAAAGGAGTTTCAAGACATTTGTTCTGCTTCTGAGCTAGAATTAAAAGCACTGGAAATGTTTGTATCAGGCTACACATTGTGTTTTCTCTTACAGTCATTTTTCACATCAATATTTTTAATGGAAATTAAGCAAATGTTTAAAGATTATGTATTAAAACTGTTTGTTTTGGGAAATTGGTTTACTGTACGAGTGTTTTACGTAATTTTGGAATAAAAACTGGATGGAATCGAAACTATAGTAATAATTTAGTGATGTTGTAAGCGAGGATGTTGAGTAACGTTGCCTAATTTTAACACAAAAGGTAGTTTTCAATTATTGTCGGATATTCGTATAATGTTTAGTATATATAATTGGACAGATTTTTGATAAAAATCGACCTATTTGTATCGTCAATAAGTTTTTAGGGTTCCGTACCCAATGTAGAAACGGAACTCTATTACTAATTCATTCCACTGTCTGTCTGTCACCAGGCTGTAGGTACCTGCATCTATAATATCAACCGCAGTAACAATAAAACCGAATATAATGCTGTTTGTGTCTCGAAAATAAATAGTAAAGTGGGGCTCCGAAGCAATTAATGTGTTTGGTAATTGTATGGAACACAAGATGCGCGAGTCCAACTCGCACTTGGCCGGTTTTATTTAAATCTGTTATTGGGTGAATTTGACGTCCTACTCTGTTATAGAACTTGAGTACTATTTAAATAAATGGGTGACGAATTCTCAAAGTATTTGGTTCAAGATCAATGATGCCGTGCGTCGATATTGGGAAATCCAAGTCCATGCAGTCATATATAATTAACTTAGCTTGCTTGCACCATCTTATGAAAACATTAAAATCAAAGTAGAGAATTGTGTTGTCTCCATCTTTATTCATTTACTAGCACCCCGCGGGTGCACCCGTATAGATCCCGAACGCCCGGGAATCGGGATCGGTAAATCGGTATAAAAAGTTGCCAATGTGTTAATCCAATGTCTTTATTTACTAAGTATTTAGTGGAAGGTAATAAGGTACAGCGTTGGTCCATGAACATGACTTAGTAGAACTTCGTCAATAAACTTATTTATTGCACGTTATTGACATGTTGCTTGAGGTTTTCCAATAATAATTACAAATTTTTTTTTTTTTTATTGAAAATAAAGTTATGAAATTACTTAAAAAACAAAATGCAGGCCATAAATCTCGAGGATTTGTCTGGCGTGCTGAAAATCGTTTAGATCTTATGACTACACTTATAAATAAAAATAGTTCATTCCACACTCGCAAAATAACATAATGGACATTGTACAGTTTATCAGTATTTAACAAATATTGTATAGATTTAGGTATTAAATAGGTCGGTAGGCAGGTACAACAACAGCCAACATCTCACAATGAGCGTGAGTGAGACGACACCTGCTTGTGAGGGTGTGCAGGTGCAGCTCAACGAGAGTGAGCGAGTAGTATAACCGTATAACGTACCGTGTCCAGCCGAACGGCAGCTCGGTGCGGACCGAGCGGCGTCAGCATAAAACTAATACAGGGTGTCAAGGAAATGGGCTTTTAACTTATTTTTTATATTAGCAGATGAAATCGAATTCTTAAGGTTATTATTTAAGTTATTTAGTAAACGAGGTACTATATACTTAGTTGTTCTTGTACCATAGGTGTTATTTGGAGCTGTATTTATAATTAAATCTTGTTTTACTATTTTTCGAGTCGTAATTTTATGTTTTATTTATGCTTGCTAATAACCTAGTATTTTATTTATTTTTCATTAGCGTAGATATTAATTACCTACTTAATAAGTAATAACTAATTCAATAGTATTTTAATGTATAGCTAAGTATGTATGTATGTATCAAGCAAAGTAAGTATTTATGTTTGTATGTTCAAGCATTGGACAGACAAAAATGATGAGATAGAGGAGGAATGAGGGTAAATTGGTATTTTTTTTTAAATGAAGAGAAAAGAAAAGAAGAGCAGTAAGTAAATATTTTGATCTTTAATTTTAGTTTTTTTATTTTAATTTTTGGAAAGCATTTCTGTAAATTTAGTCATCCAAGTGTAGGAAACACTTAAAAAAATACCAAAAAGGAAATCTTTACTCTTAATCAATTTACCTTACATAGGTTACAAAACATTAGGTATCATTATTATAATAGGTTTGTGTGGGTTCCCTACGCTACTTCGAAACACTATCCATCGAAACACCTTTCGCCGAAGACGATTGACTGAAAGATTACTTTACCGAATAGTTGGTAGATTGTTACAGGAAGGCTTCTATTAAGTATAGTAAATTTAATTTACTTATTGTTCTTTTTAAGGTTTTTGCAGAATTATTATCGGTAATTTCCCTGAAGTTATATACATATAACCAAGCAACTCGGAGAAAACCAACACAAATATAGATACATACACCTATTTGTGCTTGACTAAACACAAGAACTACAAATGTAATATATCGTCGGTTCTCAGAATTCACTTGATCTTGGCATTGGACAAGATTGATTGGGTAAAAAAACACAAGTTGAGTAACACAAGTTGAGTAACACAAGCTGAGTGACGCATCTACAGAAGCCATGAATTAAACATACATGCGTAGATAATGCCCATTGCAATAAAATTGTAACATGTAGTTGATCTCAATAATATTAAAAATGTAATAGAATTAAAAATGAAATGTATAAATTAAAACTTTTTAAAAATTTTAAAGCCATTTTCGCACGTTTTTCCCACGTTTTATTTTTATACTAGCTGCGCCCCGCGGTTTCACCCGCGCAAGTCGCGATCCCGCGTTGTTCTTACACCTACCTACCGCAATGCAAAATCCACACTTATACGGTCGCCCATTGAAGTACTGTTGAAGCCAGGCGCTACCGCGCCTGGCATCATCAGTACTTCCCTGGTCGTCGTTGAAGTTGAAGTGTGGATTTTTGCACTGCAGTAGGTAGGTGAAGTAAGGCCGTATATTGTATGTCAGTAAGTGATGATGACGATGGATGACGATCAATAACGATGAATGACGATGAATGACGATCAATTACGATCAATGACGATGAATAGCGATCAATGACGATGAATGACGATCAATGACGATGGATTACGATGGAAGCCTATGGTTCAAAAAATACGAAATTATGCAATTTTTATTTTTTATCCGGATATACGGATATCCGGATTTGATATCTGGATAAAAAGTAGCCTATATGTTAATCGAAGTCTTAAGCTATCTGCGTACCAAATTTCATTGAAATCGGTCCAGCCGTTTCCGAGATTAGCGCGCACAAACGCACAGACAAACATCCAAACGGGCAAACGGACAATCAGACAAAAAGTTAAACACGGAAATGGGGTCTGTTACGTTAGTACATACCCCTAAAAATAGTTTTTTTTAAATATCTTTCAAAAACCGACACCGCTAAGTTACGATTTTATTATAAGTATAGAAGAAGATTTTTTTTCCACGATTTTTTTATATATTTTAACTTTCCTTGTTTGTTTGTCGGTCCGGACGGAATATTTCAACTTTAATTTGAGGCACTTCCCGACTAGCTAGCGAGCTGAAACTTTGGGAATAGTTCAGAACCAGATGACAATGCAACCTAAAGCTATTTTTAACAGATTTCAAAAATCGAAAAAACCTACGTTATTAAATGTCCTAAAATGTGTATAATAAATAACCCTGCGGCCACACAAAACGTAGGGGCGCATCAGACCATTTATACTCAAAACCTATTTATGCTATGCATGCCAATTAAATCATCTAAGTAAGAGCGACCCCACTTTTTGAGTGGCCCCTCGTTTGGCCCCGCAGGGTTATTTTACTCTTTTTAGGACATTTAAAAACATGGCTTTTTAGATTTTTACGTTCCATTGTTGAAATGTAGGTGTGCCTTGATTTTAAAATTATACACCTATTAATTTAATATAGGTAGGTAGGTACCTACAGCTATTTGGTATTTTATTTGTCAACATTACATTACTCTTTTCATAACATAACCATTTTATGAGTAAGTATATCAGAGAGATATGTATTCTCCCCTCTGCCTCCCCTAAGAACTTATTGACGATATACTATGCACTATGTTATTCTTTGTTATCGTACTGTATCAGTGTATGGGGAGGAGCTTGTAAAACATATCTTCTACCTCTAGAGAGGGCGCATAGAGCAATACTAAAAGTAGGCCATAACAGACCATTTAGATACCCTACCACTAGTATTTATAATGACTGGAAAGTACTAAATTTGCGTCAAATATTTATTAGAGAGGCATTCCTACAACAGCTCCGGGTGACTTTACCTGATTACAAAACAGAACAAAATTTAAGAAAACGAAATAAAAGAACTCTAAATTGTGTGACTAGCAAGGAGACTTTCAAAAAAAAATTACTAATAAGCACACAGTTTTTCTAGGCCCATATCTTTATGAAAAGCTTAGTAAATTAATAAAACTGAAACAAACATCAGTCCATGAAAGTAATACTAAGCTTAAAAATTACTTGCTCATGCTAGACTACAATGAAACGGAAAAGCTATTAGAGATTCTGTTATAACAAATATACAAATACACAATACTTAAAATAAACATACACACTTACACACATCCTTCTACACAAATTTTATACACAATCTCAGTCTAAAAATGGAGCCAATTAGTTATATTACTACTAATATTATATTCTAGTATTATTAGTTTACATACATTTTTTTTTATTCATTCTATAGTGTAAACTATCGATCTTATAAATTCTATTTTACTTTTTGAGTCAGTTTATGTTTTAAACCTAAATCTGGGGGTTTCATATTTTTCTAAACTACTAATTTCATAAAGCTGTAATACTTATTTGGAGTTGACTCCTATCCTCTATGATTACAAGTCTCGAACTTAGTTTAGAGGTATAGGTGATCAAATCAATGTAACACCAAACACAAGAGTGAAATTAGCTATTTAGTTTCATAGTTCATAAAACAACAATGTAACATTATAATTATGTAACTCTTATGGGCAATAAACTATTATTATTATTATATTATTCTATACCTTTCAAAATGTTCGTTTGCGGATACAACAATATATCAAATATTAAATGATCTCCGCAATACCATATTTATAGTACAATGACAGATAGTGATTTGTTATTTATTTTCAATTGTAATGTCTAACCATTTTCCAGGAAACTAGAGCACGGTTGTTTAGCGTAGGAGGCGAAAGGGTGATTGATAGGTGACATTTGGAGTGACTAAGTTGGAGTCACAACCTTATCTGGTCTTTCCGTTGTCCCTTACGCATTATTCCGTACGGACCTAAAATGTAATTTATCAAATTAAGAATGAAAATGTACATAATATCATCTGTTTAGGCATGTACCTACCAAATAAGCAAATAACACATTTCATTTCAGTACCCTTACAATGAGTTCATCCGTAAACACGTGCACCGTTAACAGTTTGACCTTGTGCACAGCGCGTCCTCTCCGCTTGTTAACTAGCGCACCTGTTAGAACCGCACGAGCAGATTATCTTGCGTTAGGATTGGGCTGGGCTGGGCATACCCTTTAGATAGCAAGATATATATGTATCGAGATTTACAACCAAAATATGGCATGTATTATAAGAACCAATTTTACAAAAGCAGTCTTTGACTAAAGATACCATTTCCCATCACTTAAAGATTGATAAGATCGGTTTAGGCTGTGCGATCAGTCAGTTAATCAGTCAGGAATCAGGACAAAGCCTTTTCAAATTATGCTGAAATCTGTAGTCGGTACTTTGACTTTGCTAAGCAATAACTTTGACTTAAGACAATTTATGGTATTTATAAAGCGATTTTCGCAACTATCCAAAGTTTTTGCTTAGTAAAGTCAAAGTTTTTTAAATTTAGAATGTAATGTAAACCAATCAAAAATAATGACCTAAACTTTGCTTCTCTATTATAAATAAATCTTGCACCAAACTAAGCACTAGGCTTGTACTATGGATACTAGACAACGGATATACTACATATTATACTTTTTTTGTAAATAAATACATATTATACATAGAAAGACACCCAGACCAGATACAAATACTTATTTATTTTTAAGCATAAATATTTGCACCCGACGAGAATCGAACCCGCAGCCTTATGCATTGCAGTCGAGCGTTCGTCCGACGCGCCACAGGAGCCGCCAGGGCAGGGGTATTATGAATAAGGAGTTCTTTTTATTTTATTCGGATATCACAAAATGAATTTGGACTATAAATTCCAATTCAAAGTTTATGTTTAGTTTTAGATTTTCATATTCAACAAAGTAGAAATATTTCGTCGTTTCATGATACGCGGCTTACTTTAGAGACGTTTGCTTATTTACGCTAGCGCCTTACAACGGATTTTTAGGGTCGCATGTTCAAGCCTTGCAGAAGGATTAAAGTAAAATATTTTTTTTTGTAATGCAATTTAATTTCCTTGTTACCTATTTAACTATTTAATTAAATAATACATCAGGTATGGCTTGAAATAATGAAGTCGTAGCTTATGTTATGTCATTATTATATTATTTATATTATCTTATAGCTACCTACTTAATACAAGATCGATAAGTACATAATTTACAACAACTTTTATACAATTTATTTAAAGTAACAAACCGTAAGCTCATGGTAGTCGGACCTATACGTTCAGTCAGTCGTTTCATATTTAGACATGCATTATAATTAGAACTGAGTTTTATTTGTGTTTGTCATCATTTCATCATCTGCTGATTTAAATAAAACTTAGTAAATGAAATCGTTTGGCGTTTAGATAGGTGCCTACGAACTTTAAATCATTTTTAATCGCGAAAAAGAAAACGTTTCACACGACTTTTCAAATAAATATAAAAATACGAGAAAACAAATGAATTATTTAGAATTTTAAATTAACATAGATAGATATAAACATGCGCAAGTGAATAAATGAAGAATATTTTAGATATAAAATCGTAACTTTACTTTATTTAGAAATATGAATGAATAACGTGGCAATTATCGCGTTTTATACCGTTTCTTTTTTACATAGGTAAACAAATAAAATAATGTAAGATAAAATTTGATTGAATTTAATTTAAATTCAATTAAATCAATTATCAATTTTAATATTTTTTTGATTAATTTTAATAAAATAACATAACTTTAATAACGTAGGTGTGTCTGTCATGAGATCACGGGTGTAGTAACTATATTTCAAAAAGTTCTATACAACAATTCAATAAATAGAATAATTTACTAGTAAATTACTGATTTTCATTGTAATTTACTAGGTTAAAATCTAAAGTAATGACTAAAAGGCATTTTATGGCTTTATTTATTTCTATACATACAGTCGAAGTTAGCCTGGATCATACTGTCATTATGTTTCAGATTCGAAGCTAACTTCGAAAGAGTTATTTTTATTAATTTTAATCGGAATACGTATGTATGTATATTTACAATTTGTACAATTTCGGTGGATATTTTTTTTTATTTTCATTTTCTGTCAACTCATCTCTACGCTGTTTTTTTTCGATTCAGCAGTTATTGTTAGTAAGTAATTTTGCAAGAACAAACTCTTTAGAAGCTTTAGATATTTTTTTACAAAGTTATCAATATTTTTTTCGAAAAATATATAACAGGACCAGAGAACGAATAAACATGGAAGTATTCCTTACGCATCAAAATGACACCACCACGTAAAGTAGGACGCGATGATTAAAATTGTGACGCGACAGGAATCTGTCACTTCGGTTGTACTCGGATCGGGTCATTAAAAGAACCAATCACGTTAGAGAAGAGCGTATTGCCGCCGGGTCGACCTCGTTGTCAACACACAATTGGTGAAAATATAAACAAAGGCTTAGCTAGTAGCGTGGTGTGTAGTTTGTGTATGCATGCATACTTCGTATTTGAGTCAGTTTTGGCGCTATTATTTGAGGTGAGTTAGTATAGAAAGGCGTCTTCCATGCTTATATCCGTTCACTGAATAGGACTAAACGGAAACTTGTGTACGGCATTCTAATTAAAGAATACAGTAATATCGTACGTGACACAATGAATTTATGATTATGCATCTCGGCTCGATTTGAGAGGAGATAACTTTAATTTGATTGCAGTTCTTGTTTATTTCTTAGTGTATACACATAAAGACCGTATTTCACAATAAAAAAGAAAAGTAATATTAAGAAAACTTCTTTATCAAGTCATGTTCAAATTTCCTCCAACTTATGACAGTCCCATCCCGGAGAGCAAATTTGTATGAAGTTGGGCAATCGTAAGAAGCAAATATGTATAAGAATTGGAAGAAGCGTCAACTATTGGGTAAACTGTAATAGTATGGTCAGTTGGAATGGTTCCTGGCGGGGTGCGGGGGGAGCGGCGCGGGGTGTACGGGATGTAACGCGGGGTGTACGGGGTGTGCGGGGTGCAGCGCGGGGTTAGCGACTGCAATGATGCTGTCCCCTCGAGCCGCTACTACCGTAGGGCGCGGCTCTTCGGGCTCCTGGAAATATAAATAACATAAATTATTATCATTAAAATACGCGTCTTAAGTTTTGGCGGGAACGCGTTGAGGAGATGTGTTGCTTAATTTTCATTTTTGTGAAATCTAGTTTAAATGCGTGTAAATTGTTCAATTTCGGTGCATATTAATCAATTTAGTTTCGTGAAAGTGAAAACCAATGCATAACATGGACGCGTTGTCTCCAAAGCTCCGTGAACAATTATTGTAAATAGCCGCCTTTTTACAATGATTTCCTCAAGTTAACTACGACGACTTGACTGGTTTGATGCAAATAGCAAATAACTTACAAAAAATAATATATAATAGGTACTTGACACTAGCTACTTTCCAAATGGCCATTAACGGTTCACAACCGTTAAGAAGTAATAATAACTACGGGTCTAGATCGCGTTGTAGAAATAACATGGTTTTTTATTACCTCAACGGTTCGAAAAGTTTCAAAAGAGTATAAATAACATATTTTATCCGCGCTACTACGATCGTATCTCGTTGCTTTGTCGTCCTTTTGTCGCTCAAAAAAAAACAAAGTAAATTTCAAATCAAAATACTTCGATTACCTACTTTTAAAAACCACAGATAATTTAAAAAAATATCTTTTTTGTGAAGAATTTTGTTTTGTGTGTGTGATGTGTGAATTTTGAATGTGAAATGCGTTTTGAGATATGTGAATTTTGTTCAATTTTTTTTTATAGCTGGACGATGACGCGGCGACTTCGCGACGACTTATAAGAAATCATGGTAGAGCGGATTATTTAGGTATATTATTTTAAACTGAAGACATGGTAAGTGGTAACCATTAACGAATAATTGCTAACCAAAGTGGCAAAACCGACTGACTGCATGGCTTCTTTGGATAGCAA
Organism: Idaea dimidiata; assembly: GCA_949358125.1. Taxonomy (NCBI): domain Eukaryota; kingdom Metazoa; phylum Arthropoda; class Insecta; order Lepidoptera; family Geometridae; genus Idaea; species Idaea dimidiata. The sequence goes on from OX442329.1 coordinate 12,658,314, forward strand.
TACCATCGCATGCCTTGTCTTTCTATCTATAATCGTATTTTTCGTTTTAGGGTAGGTATGTGCCTAACCCTAAAAAGAATAGATATAAATATAAGTATATTATTATGTATAACTTACAGGTGGTGGAGTATTGTTGCTGGAGTAGGAACAGCGTGAGTCCGCGTCATCACTCTCCGTCTTCACTGTCCACCAACTGAGGACATAAAGAAAATAATTTAAAAACCGGCTAAATACGTGTTATAGCTATCACTGTTCATGATATACAACCCGGTGACAGACAGACGGACAGCGGAGTCTTAGTAGTAGGCTTCCGTTTTTATAACCCATTGGATAAGCAAACCAAAGAACAGTAGACCTAAAAAGGCCGCTTTAGCAATTCTGCTAGCAATATTGCATATTGATTATTGACACATTCTCGATAAATGTGCACCTGGTGCTCACCGTTCTATGACACGGTTATTGCACGGTTATTGTGAATCTATCAAAAAGCAATATTGCTAGCAGAATTGCTATAAGGACCATTTTAGGTCTACAGACAAAGATAATATGATCTTTGGCTTGCCTTCAATAACCAGAAACTTTTTGTTGGGGCTCTTTGCTTCGCCTGAAGAACTTGTATAAACGTGCGGTTTAACCAAATTGATTTGCCACCAATGATACTTGATTTCTTATATAGTTTTCGCATTAAAAACACTTTATTTACCGCCAATCAACCCGGTAAATAAAGTGTTTTAGTAATAATAATTGATATAAGAATTTACCCATGGTTGGAATTACTCCGGACTGCGTCGGGACTGGCTCTAATTCCGTTGTCCTCGACCTCCTGTAAATCAATCAAGTATATTTTTAAAATCAAAATCTTTAAAAATATAGTAATAAGAATTGATGAAGCCTAACATATACGGTGGTTTTTAATAATAATATGGACCTTAATTGAAAAACGGTAAAAAAAAGAATATACTCATTACAATGAACTTAACAAGTGCATGCAAACATAATCAGTAACATATAGGAAGGTACATATTTACCTAGATTAGATGTTTTAAGTATAGATTGTTAATTATTAAAAAGCACTAAGGTATATTGTCACAAAACAGTGAAGGGGAAACGTTAGAGCAAAATCGCCATTGCATGCAATTTAACGTTTCGAAAAATTATATTATTTTTAAAGCTCTCATATTATATTTGTTGGCCTTATTTCGCCTTTTCGATTTATATGACAAATTCTAATACGTTTTATTACATGCCAAATGAAAATAAAAGTTTACCACTTACCAACAGATATGCCCAAGAATCTAAAGCAAAATAAATGAAAGTGCATAAGTTAGATTTTGACAAGGCCTTTGACTATGTGATTCATGCTTACCTTCTCTAAAAGCATAGAAATATTTTAATTTTTGCATTTAATTAGTTAATTATTTGTTAATTAAATTCAATATGGCAGTTGTACCATTGGATTGATGTTCAAATTAGAATAGTTCGCAAGAGAAAAATAAGAGTGCCTCAGGGATCTTGGGACCCGAGTCTTATAAGATTTATATTATCGATTTAATTTCCCATAGATTTATTCTGTTAAACGTTTCTTCACTATGAATCACAACCAAATATCGTGTGATTAAATTAAAAAAAAAAACTAGATTTGTTTATTTATTTAACACAATTTGTGATAAATAAATAAACTACGAAATTTATTTTTTCAACAAACAGTAATTTCCATAGCGAAGCGACTATACTTACCACCTATGTCCTGTTATTTTTTTTTGTCTTTTGTGTTAGTACATTAGTGATCTTTTCGATTGTATTGTACAAGATCGACTTTATCTAGCAAAAAATGCATTATTTGGTTTACTTATAGTTGTTAATATCAGTGTTTATTTTAAATTACCCATAAGCCTAGTCAACTTATTAGTTAAACTTATCAATCCAGTTAGACCCCTGTTAGTTTAACCAACCACTAAACCTGTATTAGATTAGACTTTTCTGTTAGTGGTAGACATGGACCAGCCCGTAAGTTAGTTCTAGAACTAGCTAGTCAGTTAGGTCTACATGTGTGACCTGTCGTGGCCGCTTGCTCGGAACCTCTTCATCATCAGGCCGATCCTCGCCCGTTGACGCTGTGGGAGGTAGGCTACAAAAAAAATGGGGAAATATTAATGAATATAGCTAAATAGGGTTGAAGATGGAAAAGATGAATTGAAAATTGGAGATAGATTGGATATGGTTTGACGACAGATAATAGAATAAAGAAGTAAAAAACAAAAACAAATAATTGGCAAGAATCTACCCTGTAAAAACATCTAAATCTGATAAATTGAGTTGATTTTAAAATATAAAAAGCTGCTGCACCGTAGTCAATATTGTTACATCTAAGGTCAAAAGTATATGTATCATTGAGTTTGAGGTAGCGTTACTTCAGTGGCTCATTTCAACTGTCTTAATTCTGATGCCGTATCTACTGGTTATGTTGAAATCAATGGTATTGAAATTAAACTCATTCTTCCGATTTCATTATTTTGAGCATTTTATCAATGCCCGACGTTTCGAGATCTTTGCAGATCTTTTTTAGGCTAGGGTCTATGACTTACCTATGTTTGGTATAATGTAGTCCCGCTCTGCGCACCAGCTGCCTGGCCAGCGGGAACAGCTCGTCCCGCCGAGTGAGTAGAGCGGGCACGCAGCGGCAGATCTGCGCTGCCGCCTCGTTTACCATCACCTGGAATATCAACACTAAACTGTCAATATGTGCCTGATTTACGAATGCTATCTTTGAGTCTTCACAAAAACAAAATTAAATTTTTAGTCTTCGCGAAACGCGTTTCTATCAACTTACCTCATGTAGCGTTAACGGTTTTTCAGGTTTCCTTTTACAATCGAACCTTCCATAAATGGCTGCATATTTCCTAATCTCCTCCATCCTTCTCGGATCCGACTCCGGCATCAGCATCACTAACTCTAAGTCCTTGCACATCTTCTTCTTTGTATTCTGCGGCTTTGGCTCTAACTGCGGTAAATGCTTGCTTAACTTTTCCGCTGCTACTGATAATTTCTGTACATGGATGTCTAACAGAACAGGTGTCAGCTGTACTGGAGATGTGACGGACCCAGGGCTGGATCCAGCTGATGCAGGTGGACAAGCGCTTTGGGGAGAAAAGGATCTTGCCACTGTAGAAGTTACTGGAGCTGCTGGTGCAGGGGATGGGGGTAGGACAATTTTGGAAAAGGTATTCTGATGGACTGGACTTGCATTTGGACCTGAAGCAGAACTACTGCTGTTTTCTGGAGCTCCAGGGGATGGGCTGTACATTGGTCTGCTTTCAGGTGATGCTACTGTTCGGGGTAAAACTGGTGGAATAGCTGGAGGCATGTTTAGCAATCTTTGATTGCAAATGAATGGGTTTTCAGTCGGACAAAGGTTTGGGACTATTGGAATTTGGAAGAGGGCAGGGTTGTTCACCCATTCTTGGAGGGCTTTCTGCAATCGGCGGACGTGCAGGGGTTTGGATGCCATGCCGACTAGAGCCATGATTTCTAAGAATTCTTCTTCTCCAGCGTCGCATAGCTGCTGGACATCATCGCCGCCTGTAAGTCAAACACATTTTCTATCAGAGCTAAATTACCAGAGCTAAATTCTAGACTTCAAATCATACTTATTTTTATAAGGTTTAGTAGAATCAAGTAGAACCTAAAATTCAGTTGTTACTCGATCTCAAACTTACATCTGTATGTAGGAAAGTACTTGAGTTTCATTATAGTTAATGGTTTAAAAAAAAGAACCTCAATACATAAATTAACTATTTGCGCCCTGGGGTTTTACCCGCGTAAATCCTGTTCCCGCGGGAATATCAGAATAAAAAGTCTGTGTTATTCCCGGTATCCAGCTACATATATTCCTAGTTTCATCGCAATCGGTTCAGTAGTTTTTGCGTAAAATAGTAACAAAGTCACATACAGACATACATACAAACTTTCGCATTTATAATATTAGTAAGATAAAATTATTCAACATTTAACTATCGGAACTTAAGAAAAAACAGATTCTCACCAAAAAAAGATAAGTAATTTAAATAACTAACTAAAACGTAGAAACATGCAAATTGATTTTTTAATCCCTCTAATTCTTAACTGGCTAGGAGGGATGGTTTATCCATTGTTTTTTTATAGCAACCCTTGGCAAAATGGTCACGTAGGACATTTGCATATGTGTTCAATAATCAAAGGAGAGTATTTTTTGTTACTATCACACGTTTTAAAGAATGGTCGATGGAATTAACTTGATGAACAAGATGCGAACTCAAGTTCCCTAGTTAATTTCGTGCATAAATCGTTTTTTTTATTTGAGAATTTTCTGGTAAGACAGATGGAGGGATTACGAAAAGAAATAATCAATTAGTTATGCAAGTACTATACTCGTAGATTATAAAATAAAATTATTTCGCTGGAAGACGTATTTTTTGTAAATGTAAGAACTGAAATTTATCAAATTCATTGACAACTTGCATTCGAATACAGAATCGCCAGTTGAAATTTGAAGGGTACTTAGTTAAATAATTGAGCAGTTTCTAATTTAAGACTAGTATGAGACCTGCTTAATTGTTTAAATGGAACTCTAATTTTGAGTATCTGTTGTTACTAGAAATATTTTACAGGAAAATATCATCTTCAAAAATTCACATGCGGCGAGATTGGCGGCTTGAATTTTTGAAGAAATTTTTCCTTTAAAATATTTCTAGCAAAATATGCCTTGAGCAATAAAACAAATTACGAAATATCTGTTGTTATTCTGTTATTTATTTAAACTAACAATGTACTAAGCAACGTACCCATTTCCAACAAGGTGTCGTAGTAGGCTAAGAGGCTAGCTCTCTGCATCACCCTGTACAGCTGGAGTTCGGCCTCGTTTGATGGTGCTGACGTCACCACCACTGGAACAACACAGTTTTTTTTTTATTGATTTAAGTCTAGGTATAGAAGGGCCCGCCGCTCGATTTCACCGGCGTAAGACCCAATCCCGCGGGAATAACGGAATTAAAGTAACCTATGAATTGATCTCTAGCTATTTGCATACCAGTGCCCAAACTGTTAATCTTACCGTGCTCGTATTTATTTCATTAATTACGTATCAACTTACAGCTTGCGCTTCTATATGCACCCCCGTATAAAGTTTGATTGTTAGTCAATTAGTTACACTATATATCTTTGTGCAACTAATAATATTAGGCTTTTAGAGGAGGCACGGCGTTTGAGAAAATAGCAGCAATCTACCTAGCCGACCAGTTACGTAACCCAAACCATAGGTCTTATAATTGGAACTCAATTTGGCGGCAGCTGCCTTCACAAAAACACCCGAAGCCCATCCTGCGTTTAGTATCACAAAACCAAATAAAAGGAAAGCGAACGATTTGCGTGCGTCCGATAATTTACTTTACTACGGACGGATTTACTGTGCTAAACAAGTTTCTTGTTTTGAAATTTCGTTAAAACTGTCTGTAATATATTTGAATATAATAAACTTCTTCACCCATAGAAATAGTACAGTAATTAGTAGAAAGCTTATTACGTCAAACAAACGGTCCCGCTTGATGTTAGAGAGACCCCCAGTTTGTCCTGTTTCACTTTAAAAAAAAAAAAAACTACCTTAACCTTAGAGAACATGATTAAAATTGATAATTCAAAAGTCGTCAAGTACACAGTATTTTAGGAGCAAAGACGACGATGTCTATGACTCCATCATTACAAAGCCGAACTTGCCTGTTGATTGTGTCATGTTAGTAGATACTTTAAAAAGATAATTCGACCTACCATGATCGTTTCTCGTTGCTTTGTCGTCCTGTTGTAAAATAGTTGTAAAACCATAAGGAAATTAAAAATCCTTTTTTTATTTGAAGATATATAGTTAGTTTTTTATTATTTGATGTAATTTAACTTTATTTTTAGATGAACGATTGCGACGACTTATACCTACTGTGTTTTTATAACTAAAAGAAGACAGGGCGGATTTTTTCTAGTCTAACAAAAGCCTTTCGTTATTCGTAACATGCATGACCTTTTAACCCAAGATTTACACTCGTGGCTGTCTTAAAACATGTTGATTGTTAAAATGTCATTCATTAGTTAGATTAGAGGCTTATCAGTTTAGGTTAAAGGATGTTTTTTTTAATAAAGTGAGGTTAGGTAAATAGGTAAAATTTAATAAAACTTTCATTACATTTTTACCAAATAACGACAGCATACGATAGGCATGTGGCCGTGGTATACAAAATCGCGTGAGGAGACGCTCACACAAAAAACTAACCCCTTTTCAATATAAATACAACCCTAGCTATTAGCCGAAAAGAATCGACCGTTAGCAGACGAAAAAATAGATGAATAAGGTTTTACATAGAGGGGTTCGAACTCCTTTGTTCCTTATAATCGATTTAAGTTGTCATTAAAAAAAATGTTGCCACCCTTAGGTAGGTAGTTGTGTAGACTATTGGTTTTTGTAACATTAAAAAAAATGTGGGGTGGTTTTTGACTCCACCCTAAGCTCAGGTAGAGATGTAAGCATATAGGACAAAAAATATTTTGATAAAAAAATTAGGGTTGGTTTTGGGGAAATAGTTATGTGCTGATTTTAGGGTTGTATATTATGATAAATACATAATATATAATGCCATAACAATGTACTTATCAATAGATAGGTTATCAAACTTATCAAATATTAATTCATAAAAATAAAACTATTAATATCAAATATAATATTACCTAATATCAAATAGAATATTGACCAAACATTAATCACACTTTATTTTTTTTATTGTCATGATACTCCTAGGAGAAACAATTATTTAAGTTCGTTGATACTCATGATTTTAGATAAAGAAGCATATCATGCTTTCTGTTACGTAATTAGTATTTTCTGAGCCTCAGAAGAGTACCTACGTTCAAATGTTCTCCCTAGGCCTACTCCCTAGCAAGCGCCGAGGCGCACAAGTACTAGATAAACTATGTTTGCAATAAAGTTAAACTGAAAATAAAGCCGGCGTTTAGTTTACTATTTTAATACTTTATACTCTAATACTTTAACCCGCTAAATGTCGTTTACAAAATTCAATGGTTTGTTTCCTATGAGTCTTTTATTTACTTATAAAAGGCATTTTAACTGACTTCAATAGTAGGTAGGTTACCAATTTATTTGTTTGTTTTATTTAAAACAAATTAAAGTTAAGTAAGTAAATTAAAAATACTTTAACCTTTTTACTATTTTTTTGTATAAAACCTCTAGTCAAAACTATAAGAGGATTCACCATCCAACTAAAGAATCTAAGTGTAGGTCCCTACCTAAGAAATTCTTTAGTTTAAAAGTTATACCCCCAACTAAATCAACAACAGAAAAAAACTTGCTTATTCATTTAATAAAAAAAACTTTAGAATCAAAAACGTCTTGTGAACACTACAAAAAACACTGTCTCTCGCCACAAATGTCCAAAAAACCGATTAACATAATCTTTTCTTCGCGCAAAAAATCGCCACACGCATGAGCATATGCAAAACAGCTTTTTATTTTACTGATAAAAGGGGTGTCTTCGTCCATATGGCAACACTATTGTTTTTTTTTCTAATTTTTACTTTTTTTTTTATTTAAAAAAGTGGTCACGTATTCATTTGCATACGAGTTTTAGTTAATTTTATGCATCTCTCACGATGTCTTGGTATTTTTTTCTGTCTAGAAAAAAAGTAGGGCTTGAGAACCGAGCTTCTGAGTATAGAAGTATGGCAGAGATAATAAAGTTTTTGTGTTCGACTTTTTTTTCTCCTTTTACGCAATAATGAGTGGCGGGAAAGTAGGTAAGTTTTATGCAGATCTGATGGGAATTTCTATAACAGATAACGTATTGTTAGAATTTTTGTACTTACCTATACTTTGTTTCGACATCTTAGATCAAAAAATATGTTAACAAGGAGTTTTAAGAAAGAAACAGTTTTTGATTTTTTCTCCTTTTAATTTCATTTTATTTTTTTAGAAATTCTTTATTGACGTAATAATTGATCTCTTTGAAACAGAGTAAGTATACACATACTTAGGGCGTTCTAGTGTCATGCGTATTTTCTCACGCACGCGGAAATTCGAAACAAATTCCTCACGCATGCGGGATGTTCAATTTGTATGACAATCCCGCGTGCGTGAGTGGACACGTATGTCACTAAGAACACCCTATAGTTTATCGATAATATTACTTCTTATCTTATCTTACTAATATTATAAACGCGAAAGTTTGTATGTATGTATACAAGATGTAACGGGTAAGTCCTTTTAAGCCGAAAGGGGGTTGTTCGAGACGTCTAGGCGAACAACTTTTGTTCTACGACTTTTTCAAATAAAAAGTTCGAATTTTCAAATGTTGTAGAACAAAAGTTGTTCGCCAAGACGTCTAGAACAACCGCATTTCAGCTTAAAAGGGCTTACCCGTTACATCTTGTATTATATGTATTACTAGCTGCGCCCCGCGGTTTCACCCGCGTAAGTCCCGTTCCCGCTGGAATAACGGGATCAAAAGTAGCCTACGTGTTAATTCAGGTCCCCAGCTACCTATATTTCAAGTTTCATCGCAATCGGTTTAGTAGTTTTTGCGTGAAAGAGTGACAACCTCACATACATACATACATACTTGCATACAAACTTTCGCGTTTATAATATTAGTAAGATAGCTGCGCCCTGCGGTTTTACCCGCGTAAGTCCCGTTTCCGCGGGAAAATCGGGATAAAAAGTAGCCTATGTGTTAATCCAGGTCCCCAGCTATCTATATTCCAAGTTTCATCGCAATCAGTTCAGTAGTTTTTGCGTGAAAGAGTAACAACCTCACATGCATACATACTTACATACAAACTTTCGCGTTTATAAATTAGTAAGATACATACGTATGTATGTGAGGTTGTTACTCTTTCACGCAAAAACTACTAAACCGATTGCGATGATACTAGGAATATAGGTAGCTGGGGACCTGGATTAACACATTTTTATCCCGTTATTCCTGCGAGAACGGGACTTACGCGGGTGAGCTAGTCAACTATAGATCGGCAACACTAGTAAGTAGGTACAAATCTATGACCTAGACTGGACTGACTGCTAGGTTCGAAAAAAAATACATAAACCTACACAGCAAATAATGTATAACACTTGGATAGAGTACGCGACAATACTAGATTTTAATTTAAACGGAGTTAACCTAGTTTTTGACGTCTGTTTTACTATTTTTACGTTAAGTGCATAGAGATAGATGCCTTTCACAAAATAATACTTATGTAAGTAGGTAAGTATTTGATATTTAAGGGGCATTTAGACTATTTCAGACCTAAACTAAAAATCCCTGTCGGAAAAAGTGTTTTTCTAAAATGTGTCATGCTGCTACATTGGCCAACGAATAGGTATTGCAATCTGAAGAGACAATGTAGCCTTTTGGGTATAAGTATCATACCTAGGGACTCCTTAATTATAATTATTTTATTTGAATTTATGAAGGTAAACCTAAATCAATAAATAATATTTAAGTATATAACTAATTATAATAGAAACTGCCCAAGAAACAAAAATATGTCACATATAAGCTCTATAAGCGAGTTGACGCCTCTAAATAGGCCATTGAATCAGCTCTATATTAATACTATAAGCGCTTATATCATCGAGAAAAGGCGCACATTACGTGGCTAATTAGTGATGTTGTGGCGATATATTAGCTCTGTAGAATTACATCTAGTTTCTATAATAGTGATAAACAGTCACAGCTTCCCACTTCTCTGTGATAAAACAATGATGAAGTTGTCTTTATATCGCAAAATAGCGTTATACTGGTCACCGAGACCAAATTACAGAGCTACTTGGCTTTGAACCAGTGTCAAAAACATCAATATGGGAAAAGAAAGATTGAAGTGACAGGAGTGTTTACCACGGTGAGTGTTGTGTTTTTATTTATGTAAAATGGTGTGCGCTAGTTGTAAAAAATTAAGTATGTGTTAATTCACCATTGTAAAGTGATAGAACATGCGGTGTGAATTTCACTGAGTAACTATTAAGTGGTTTATGGTAAATTTTTAATGCGCCTCTATTTTGGCACTGTTTTATTACAAAATTTAATTAAAAATTTATAATTTTTATCATTGAACACATTTATATCACTAGTTGGTGATATATGTGATTGCTTTGTCACTAATAGCGGCCATGATAATAACGTGTTTTGGGAATTGGGGTTCCCTAGAGAAAAGCAGTACCGACAAATTTTACCTTTGTCATCATTGTATTTTACTGTTTATTTCCTCTCCTTTCTCCCTTCCTGTTTTGTCCTTTTCTAACCGAACACTTTTTTCAGGAGACTGACACATTTGGAACTATCAAATGCGTATATCATCACCACCGCATTTAAGAATGCAACAAATTCTTGTTCGAGAGGCACAGAAAATCCACGGAACCCCTAAGCTGCCGGCACACCGCAGAGTTCACGCATCCGCCCCCGTATCGTTTGAAATCACGTCACCCAACGTATCAGACTGCATGTGAACTCCTGAAGACTGATTTCAACACTACCATAAGATGGGTGCAAGAGCGGAACGCAAAAACTCCTAAAGCTTGGGCATCACCATAAACCCTACACTAAGCCCCCCTAAGCCCGTTGGGTTTACGCTGCCGCTGCCGAGGCGGGAATGCGAACGGAGTAATGCCTTCCTATTTATGTGTGGCTGGAGGGATTCGTCAGAATGTGAGTGTGGAGCTCCTATCCAGGACATTGAGCACATTGTGGTGGAATGCCCCCTCACAAAATACTATGGCAACCCAGCAGACCTGTACTCCCTGGAAAATGACGCCATCTCCTGGATTAGATTGTCGAGGGATAAAATTATATTATAGATTTTATATTTAAGCTTTACTTTTTGATGATGTAATACATTGTGAACGGCTGTATTAAAATTATGCCATACGAATAAATAAATATATCCTTTAATATACAATTATATTAGATAATTATGTTAGAATCAAATTTTTCACTGTAATAAAAAAGATTAACTTAAAACAAGGCATACTTCGATACTGTATTGCACCTAACAACGCGGGAACCGATTGGTATGAAATTTGGAACAGGGTCAGTTTAGAGGTAGAAATAAGAAATAGGGTACTTTAAATGATCCTACGGTTTGAGCAACGGTTGATATGATATAGTGATGGGTCAAAAACAACGGCTGGATCAATATGAATGAAATTTGGTACAGGGTTAGTTGAGAGATAGAAATAAGATACTTCAAATGATTGTACGGGTTAAGCAACGCTTCATATGACATAGGTAATGAGTCAAAAAAAACTGGAAGGAGCTTGTTATTTATTTCTAATAATCTCTTGGCGGCTTGCTGAGATACGTTGAATTCATTGGAATCAGTCACGACAATATAATATTCTTCAGAAATTTTATTACTTTTGTCTTTACTAGAATAAAAAAAAACATTGCATTTTCTACGGAACCCTCAGTGAGCACTTATTTCTTTGACTCAATTTTCCAACATGCGTAATGGAGGCAACAGATAATAAAAAGGTACAGAAAAAGTTGATATAACACGGATAAGCTCTATAAGTAATGAACTTACCAACAATCTATTACAGTTTAGCACCATAATTTCAATTATAAATTCATTTTGTCACTATAAAAATCTTGAACTATAAGTGTTCTGTACTCGCTCTTAGGAAGCTACTTAATACTATAAAGAAGTTAAAATGTCTGATATATAATGCCTGAACTATACAAGTAAACAACGGAATATTATTTAATCAATTAGAAACAAAAGGTGACGTGATAACATGTTATAGTGCCAATCTGCTCTGCACCGCCGTCAATACATCACTAAACTATAAAAGTTACATAACTGTAATAATTTTGCTATTTAGGCCTATAGCTGCGTAACTGGACAGCAGTTATAGAGATAAGTAGTAATAAAACGGTATTATTGAAATCATTATAACGCAGCTTCAAAACTGTAACTTTATTAGTGACATACAGCACTATATCACTAATTATGTTACTAATTGGCTTATAGAGCTAAACAGCAATAAGAATTCAGATATATCGCAGAAAGGCGAGATAAAAAACCTTATAGAGTATTTTTGTCACAATTTAGCGATATAATTTTGGATTTATATCACTCTTTGTTACTTGGGTGGGTTGTGCAAATAAAGTGTTAATCTATCTATCTAATATTGTAAGTTTATAAATAAATATTCGGAGTTTACCAAACCCGCATTTTAACATATAAATGTTAGGCTTCAAAACAATAAGCAGTTTTGTCTGAAACTACACCAAAATGTAGAAAACAATGTCATCTACAAAAGCTATATTACACGAATATTCGCCGTTAATGTTGCCTTAGCATTAGAATTTCTCCATGCATTGAACAAATTGTTCTAAGTAGGTACTTAGGTAAGTAAGTTTTCACGCAATTTATCGGGTAGAAAAATCTTATTCGGCTTTATGTACCGCTTGCACTAACTCTGCAGGTGTGAAATTAATATCTTAGTCGTTGCTGGACTACAATTTATTGAAATTACCTATATACGATTAATGAAATTAAAAAGTTCGAATTTTAAAAACTCTTTCCACGCTAGCGGACAATACGCAATTTTGCACGCGGATTTCCAATGACAAACGCAGAATTTTTCCGAGCATGTTAGTTGAAAAAAAAATGCCTAAATTAACTAAAAGCAATGAGTTTTTTTTACACAGCGCAATCTAGCCCCAAACTAAGCACTAAGGGTACTATACTTGACAACGGAGATACTACTATTATGCTTTTTTTAAATACATAGAAAGACACCCAGACCAGATAAAAATATTTATTTTAAAGCATAAACTTTTGCACCCGACGGGAATCGAACCCGCAGCCTTCTGCATTGCAGCCGAGCGTTCGCCCGACGCGCCACAGGCACCATCAAAACTGACCGATTTAAAAAAAAATAATACTTTTTTAAATTTATTATTATTATTGTTATTTATTATTAATAAATTAATTTTCAAATCATAGTAACTGAAAGAAATAGTTAAAAAGTTTCAAATAAAGGGATAATCACAATTTGATTAGCTCGATCTCAAATAACATTACAATGACAATCGACATCCTGGTAATTACCTATTTACCGCATCTTACCAAACAAATCCGTTCTTACACTGCGAAACTATTCAAATTCTATCATAATTAGCCCTCTAAAATAAAAAAATGGCCCTTGTTATGCCCGCACAAGTTCTTTCCACAGATAAACAAAAACATCCTTTACCTTCATACTAAAAGAAAAAAAAAAGATTTGAATTTAGAAGGCGCTAATGACAACGTTTGGATCCAAGACAATAAGGTGGGATGTGCATTCGCATATAATTTCGTATTTTTCAAACGACATTGTGATTGATATGCGTAATGTTACCGAATATTAATAAGCTAGCCTATTGTGCAGGTTCGATACAAGGACTCTTTTCTTAGTATATCCGTGCGAATATTTTGAATATGTATAAAAAATAAGGTGCGCGAATTGTTATGTAAATATGTTTGTTTTTTATTTGTCACCGTCGATGGTAAGAGTTTTTATTGAGATTTTTTTATTGGTTACCTAGGTGATTGCAATTAAAAGCTATCTATTAATTTATTTTAACAGTGCGGTCTGTATACTTAAATTAATATTCATTTTATTGAATTTTACAAACAGGCGATACCTACTGTATTGCTAATACAACTAGATTATAGCCAAAATAGCTGAATCGAGTAAGAAAACAATGATAAACCCGTCGAGGCACCCTTTTTGAGAAAGAAAGAGAAATACTAAACTTAAGTTGTATTTTTTTGAAATTAAAGTATATTGAGTACCTAAAGTACAAATGATTACAAATGAAGACCGAACAAAACAAATCCTTTCTTTGTCTCAACTAATGACAGTTCCATCGAAAAAATCACAACCAAAAAATTCTAATCCCAACTGTCTTCCGGCGTAACAAAAAACAAAAGAGAATGACTGTCCGATTTACATACGAGATTGCCATGAAAAAACGCTTTAATACATCCGAACTTTTTCATACGATCGAAAGTGAGATTTGGACTGATTCGGTCAGCAGGTGTTTGACCCAAAAGGTTATTTTTTCCTGTAATTAATCAGAGTACATCTGTATAATTACTAACGTTTGAAGGGTTAATCAAATGTAATAAAGAAATTAGACTTTTTTTGCTACGATTGAATTTGTAATTGAAGTTGGACTTTATTAGCATAACGACGATGAAAAGGTGCAACGGTGTTTGGATAAGGCGTATGTATAATGATATTTAAATATTTAATTACACTAATTTTTAATTACACCGTTTTTAAAATAAACTTAATGATTATATAGGTTATCTATCCTTAGATCTAGGCAATCAAGGGGCCCAGGTTCGAATTCTGTCACGGAATAAATTTAAATGATGCATATCTGCTTGTAAAATATTTGTAACATTCCATGTGATAAATATATATCTATAATATAAGACTAGAAATGGAGAACTTCAGATTCGTTAGTGTCCCCCAGATACATTAGGCGCTTTTTACAACACCCACCGGAATAGATGAGTTGTTTTATTTTACTTCTATGCCTGGGGCAAGTAAATAATTTTACCAAAAACACCTTTTGTAGGCACAATTCAATGAACCGCAGTCTAATTAAAAAACTAAAATTAGTAAACTGTTAGGCCGCATGCCCTGTAGCGCCACTTAGACATAATTTACACATGTTTTACAAATGTCTAATTGATACCTGCAAGGGTTCCTAGTTAGCACCTTTGGAAGAAATGTGGGGCAGTTGACCAACGCAACGATGACGCGCCCGAAGGGTTCCGTCATAGGGTTGTCGCTCTATTGCGGTTCTTTAAAAACATAGTAGTTAAGCCGTTGACAATTATTATTATGATTATATTTTATTTTTATATAGATTATAATTAATAGCACTATAGATTATATTATATCACACTATGATTTAAATTATAGCTCAAAAGAAAACTGCTCATTGTTCATTTTTGTGATTATTTAGTTACACCAAGTTTTCAAAATAAACTATATTTTTTTTTAACATTTTGGCTAGAGATTAAAATTTCGTTGAAATTACACAATATTTTATCGATACCCATAGTTTTTATGATTTCGTTTCAGGATTTTTACATTTCCCATGGTCACAGGCAAAACAATTCAAGGTACCTACCGTAGTTTATTTCAACAATATCAAAAGGAGATTGAATTAATAAAAATTGTTATATTAAAAGTTTAAATGGTTAACTTACCACAAAACTACAAATTAAAAATAAATAAGTCAATGCCAAGCACCAACCCTATCATAACGCGAGGGTCGCAGGCGCGTCTCACATCTGTCAGTGAACGCCGACTAACCCTTCTACGCTGCATGTTTACATTCGAAACGTTTGACAAATACGGTACGGAGGTATCGGTGGGTTAAATAACCGATGCCCAAAGAAACGGACTTTAAAAAAGTTAATTAATTATTTCTGATTTTGATTGCCTTATAGCATTCTAACTAAATAGAACACGGTCTTTTACAAGGATAAAATAACGAAAAGTTAGTTTTTATTTAAATCTAAAATATGACACCACTCAGAAATGTTCCTAAGCGTAACTTAAATTGAAGAACAACTGCGAGTTTCTTCAAAATATAACAAAATTTGTAGTCATTGACTTGACCATCAACGTCAACGGAAATATCTGAAAAATTTAAACTAAAGAATTGCTGCTCAGTTTTAGATTAGGAATATAATGCAAAGAGTACCTAATTAATAATAAAAGATCTAAGAAGAAAAACCTACCTAGATAATTCAAAAATCAGCTAACCCAAAACTGGACCGAATTGAAATTCAAATTACAAAATAAAATAGAATCTGGTTTTATTTTTATTTTGCTTATTCTTTTGTGCACTACGCGCCTTTTTTATTGGAACCGAGAAAAAATTACATTAAAAAGTTTGTCGATGGAATTACCATCTCATCTAAAATAGACTGTCCACAATGCTAACTACACCGTCTATATTTTAAAAACTTAAAAGTTTTCGTTTATTTCAAACTCTTGATTTTATCTTCATAACTGATTCAAGTTTTGACCGTTAATCTTAACAAAGGCGACCCCTTTACACCCCTTATATCTCGGTCCAACTGACTCCCTCAGTCCACTACAATGTATTCAATGGTACTTTTTATCTGTCCACATCCTCTCATTACATCCAAACATCTTCCCGGATATAAAAAGAACATAAAAAATCAATAATTTAAAAGTTAGGGTCATTTATTCCCACACACCGCACCTTACGGACAGCGCAACAATTTTTAATACTGGCAACCCTTCCTTATTTTTTCCTATAGGCACCGCACCGACTTGTCCATTCAGCCTCTTCCGTGAGAACATTAAATACAGATAGAGAAAAACAAGTAAAAAAAACAGTGTTTGTTTAGAAAAAACGGAATGGGGGCGCGAGTGGACATTTGTTTAATAAATTTTTTTAACTGTGCTCGTCTCAATATAAACATTTGAAGACTGAAATGGGACGGTTTAAAAAATCTTTGGACTAACATCTTGTGGTTGATTTTATCAAATTGCGATAGATAGGATCTAGGTATTTAATTTATGGGACTTTTTGATAACCCACTTAAATTGGGAATAAATAACTTAACTTCAGCAGGGATTTTGAAGCAACCTTTTGTTGTTCAAATTGATGAATACCTAACGTTGATGTATTTTATAAATAAAATATCGATCAAATAATTATTATTGTTTTCGCTCGCGACCTACATTACCAATAAATTATACATTACATATTTGCACTATTTTCAATAAATGGGTTTTTGTACCAAAATAATGAACCAATGGACAGCTCAAAGCGACTTCTTCCAGGAATTATGCGAATTAAAGATTAAAAACAAAACTGGAAAACGACAGCGATGCTGAGTAGCAGCAGCAGTTCATTGTTAGTTGTCTTGTCGACTACCTACGTTTTGAAACATGTTCCTTAAAACAAACGTCAGATCGTGGTCCAGAATTTTAAAAACGTACTGTAAATATTTTAAAGGAAAAATTCATCTTCCAAAATTCACTTGCGGCGAGATTTGAACTCGCGTCCCTGGATCAGTACCCCAGTGTCTAAACCGCTCGGCCACGCAAGTCCCCCCAAGATGAATTTTTCCTTTAAAATATTTCTAGTAGTATATGCCTTGCCTAGTATATGCTTTAGTATTTGCCTTGAGCAAATAAAAACAAATTACGAAATAACGTACCTACTGTAATTTAATAACCCTATAATTATAATTCACAACATAAAACATTACACACAGCGCAATCTAGCACTAAACTAAGCACTAAGCATGTACTGTGGGTACTAGACAATGGATATGCTACATAACATATCTCCTTTTTTTGTTGTAAATACTTACATATTATTATACATAGACCCAGACCAGATACAAATATTTATTTTTAAGCATACTTAAATATTTATGCACAAGTCGGGAATCGAACCGGCATAATTAGAAAACAACTACCTCCCTACAAAAATGAACTAGGTATTTGTTTAAAAAAAACTCCTGACCTTTTTATCTGCCTACATTACTTTAAAAATAGCCTATGATCTAAATTAATATTAACCCTTCAAATAAAACTCATTCTCACGTTGGTATCATTAAGTTTTTTCTTGTCTTTACCTACAGGTGTTGCTATAAAAAATGTTATAAACCCATAGACTAGTGTTGTGGGATCCCGCGCTTTTTGTGGTCACGTTTTTAGAGGGAGTGCTATAAGTACTCAATTTTTGTTTTATTTGTGTAGAATGGTATGTTTACTCCTAAATCTTACTAATATTATTAGATTGAATTATTTCCGTTAGGTATCATTAATTTTAAAATAGGCGGGTCTAATTATTCTTAACGAAAAATACTATATCTAGCCTCGAAAATATAGCCCCTGAAATTGTGACGAAATATCAAGTTCCACGAAACAAATTCCATTATAGAAAATTTATTACTATAATAAATGTTTTTTTGGGTGTGTCGTCGGTTATAAAGCGGAAAATAGAAAAATGACAATTGGCAACTTATTTTAGATTAAAGTTAAAGATTGTTTTTGTTTAAAAAAAACGTTATTTCAAAAGTCCCTAATATGGGACCCTACCCATATTAGGGACCCATATCTTTGCAATATCCCTTTAAAAGATGTTGTATTTTTTAAGCTATTGCATAGCTTTTTATGGCGGGCTATGAATGTGGCGACCGAATCAAGAAATTCCGTAACGAAAATTAACCTAACACCCACTCTAAACGGCACAGCGCAGCGGCGCGGCGCCCGCCATGCAAAAAATGCTATGCAATACTATGCTACGCTTTACCGCGGCAGTCCCCGAGTGCAACACGTATTTTTTTATATACAACTCAGGAAACACTTAAAAACACCTAAATCCAACCATTAAACTCAATAAAATTAAAAATAATGACAAATGGACACATGTCACTTCCTTCGCCCGAATCGCTAACCCTTTAAAAGTCGAGACGTCAAATCAAAACGACAATTAAAAAGAAATAAAGAAGAATAAAACAAATCTTTGTGGCCAGGAAACAACTGTCGATATTTTTTTAATTCAACAGGTGGCATAGGGAGGCTCTAACTTAGGTGTATAATGCCCAGTGGTTGTTCAGTAGAGAAAGCGTGACAAAATACCTAAACATGTGTTAAGAACGTTTTTAATTAATTAAATGGAGAAATTGAAAGTTTACCCTTTCCCTAAGGGGGTGCAGTGCAGTAATTGATTAAAATTCTCGTCGGTTTCTTTCGAGTAACAGTTGCGACTCGAAGTTGGTTGGATTGAACAAAAATATGAATTTCGTTGCATTGATTAAAGCAAAAGGAAAGAATTTTGGTTTACCTATATGTAGGCACAATGTAAATTAACGGAATGCGTGTTCTTTATAAAAGTAACTAGCTGTTACCCGCGACTTCGTTTGCGTAGAAATAGTGCATATCCCACTTTTTCGTTCATTACTAAATACTTTTTTTTAACTTAGATCATCCCCAAAGTGTACCGAAACCTAATTACGAAGCGCTTAAAATTGAGGATTTACACGATTCGGTTTAACCATTAAACGAACAATGCATTGTGTATCGATAATCGATCGAAATATCAAGACATTATGACCTATGTTTAGATCCAACCTGTTTAAAAAAATGTGTGAAAATCAAATACTTAAAACCTAAAATAGGTACTTATACACACATTTTATTAAAAAAAACTGTAAGTATGATATTTTCATGTACATACTTAGTAACGTTTTTTCTACGGTTAAAAGCTATGTTACCACAAATTCAGAAGCTCGTAGACTTAGACTAAAAATAATTATTCAACTACCAAAATAACAAAGCCAATCTTTTCACCTATAATAACCATCAAATATCAATATCAATCACCAAATCATCACCTGTCTTTGTACAAACAAATCATAAGGTTCACTGACCTGTCCAAAAAAAACCGTCACAACCGTCCATTGTAATTTGAATCCTATCAATTTCAAAATACGATTGATTTTAGCAGTTCAGTTGTTTAGTCTGTCAGTGGGTAACGCATCTGCCGGTATAGATCAAAATCAAACCTGTGGGGTTGAAAGGGGTATGGAATCACTACTAATATAAATGTGACTGTCTATCTGTCTGTTGCACTTTTTGATGGATTTTTTGGTTATGCCGCGGCTACCTACTCTTTTAAGTCGTAGCGCTAAACGGTTTTATATGTTCCGGTACGTATGTTCTACTGCCGACTTTTTTCTAAGCTTCTAAATCTTAAACCCTATTCCACTGGCAAATAAAAGAAATGGATCTCCAAAATCGTACTTACAAAAAAAGCTATTATCCTGGGCGCCTAAAACCACCCCCTTTCGGCTTAAAGTACCGTTCTCAAAACACGGTGTTTGGAAGTCTAGCACAGTTTGGAGTCTAGACTAGACTATCGTTTCTTAACAAATAGAGATTGGCAAACATGTGTTAATGTTCTAACCTACTTTCGGTAAATAAAAACGTTAACAATCGGCATTTATCTTTACTAAAGGCAAAGTACGTCAAAACATAAATACTTACATACTTGTCTTTATCTTCATTTCAAATGCAGGCACAGAACTAGAATAGGTTTACCTACTCTTAGTAATGTTCTTACAAAGCTTTAAAAAAATCTGACACAATGACACGAAAATGCCTATGCATGCATGCATAAATGCATACCCTTTGTTTATTTTATAATAACACTTCATAACTTCTAGCTAGAAAACTGTTTACCTATTGACGAAGATCATCAAAAATAAATAAATAATGATTTATGGTAATTTCGGTAAAAATTCTAGTTGTATCGTATTCTATAAGAGTTCCAAATAATATATTGGTCAGGTAAATCCAAAATGACCTTTTTAACTCAAACTAAGTATTTCAATTAACCTATTTCAATTTTGCCTATCTAAATAGTTTAAAAAACGGTTATTTTGGACTTACTTAACCCTTTACCGCATCCCTTACCAAATATGACACAAAAAGCTTTTAATAAGAAAAATTAGTAAGAAGATATAATTTAAATTTTTAAGAGAAAAGTAAAGTTACCGATAAAAGTTAAAAGAAAGTAGAAATAATTACGTTAAACTTTTTATAATAATTGTGACAATTTACCCGCACCTACCAGCGTGCCTCAGTAGCTAATAACATCGTAAAATGTAGCTTTTTATCTCGAATACCTTCGAAGAACACAAGTTTTATAGAAGAAACTGCGGTAATTTCTTAAAATATAGGTGTGTATCATACCTGGGCTGTTGTCTTATTGGAATTTAGTTTTTGTTTCGGTCTGCAGCCGCACGGCAGTTATGGCGTCCGGAAAAAACTCGCACAACTTTCGCATACGAAAATAAACAAAGTGATCGCGTTTCGGCGCTAGCCGCTTATTATAAATAATTAATGATTCCGTCGGCCCTCATGCACGATAAAATGCCATTACGGTTTTCATCGCGAACCTGTAAAAAATATCGAAAACCGCCGACGTCCGAACTCGTCATACAAAAAAATACGTTTAAAAGAGTGCTCTGGCATCGCTGAAATTCCCGCGGCGCTTCTTACGACCCGTCATTTGACTTCGGCCATTATCTGCGGAATTAACAGCGGAGAAAAAATACTCATTCGATAAAGGTATATTCGCGTTGTCGCCGAAGGTTTTTGCAATATAAATAAAAGGCGTACCTACATACAGAGGGCGCGCAGTGCGAGCGCCCGCACCCATAATGGCGTCAACGCGATAAACACTGGCCCTCATGAAAATTCAGCTGCACATTACGAACCGCTGAAAAACTCTGAACCTCATTCCTCCTCAGACATTTCATCACAATTTTATCTATAAAAAATCAGCTTCAAGCAGTCTCAGATACTGCAGACTTAATGTACTTTTATACGATAAAAAAACTACGTTATTATCTCCATTCGAATGTGACGGCGCGTTAATATCAGAAATGACAGATGCCTCATTCCAACTTAAGTCAAAACTTCGTATTTGGGCACTCGCTTCTGTCTAGACGAGAGGAAAAAACTGAGCACAATTAAAAGATATTTGCATATTCACAATTGAGTAAGCGTATTCAAGAATGGGATGTATTAAAGAGAGGCGAAAAAAGTAAAAAGGTGGAGAAAAAACCGCGCGTTTAGAGCTCAGAGATGCGTAACCGAATGTTCTTTATTTGAATTGAATGGCGTTAAGATATTGTGCGGGAGGTTAGAGGTAACACCCGGGGGTAAATGCTGGCAAATTATTGCTAAACAAAACTTAAGCTAAGTAATACTATTTCATTTATTAGAACGAAATAATAATAATATCCTAACTTGCAATGACTTATGTTAATATAAGTTCTAGTATTAAGAAACAGCAACCGGAAGTAGAAAGTCGTACATCATGAAGACAAGATTTTTATGCGCGGGCAAAAATCGGTGCGAATCTGCATAATATGCAGATTTTTCATAAACCACGAACTGTTTTTAACGATGCATATTTTTGATAACTTTCTGAATGTCCATACCTACTTACTAAAATGGAATATGTTAGAAACAAAATAGGTAAGTACCTACCGGTAACTTACATATATGTAATTTTTAGTTATTTGGGAAAGTGCTAAAAAATGTACTAATATGTAGTATTTCATTTTTGTCAATAAATATTTTTTCTTTCATGCTGGAATTTAAAGAAGGCCGTTCAAAATGGACCAGCTAAGTTCCACAGATACCAAATTTGGCACTTCAAACAACTATTAATACGAAATTGTTTCATTCCTAAAAGAAGAAATATAGATTATTCAATAGATTTACGTAAACTAAAGCCACTTATAATATCTTTTAATTTAGCAGAAAATAAACGAAAATACTAACACCGTGGCTTGCGATCACGTAAATTAGTTTAATAATCCATTTTCTTGTGTTTAGGAATACCTTTAAAATTGCATTAATGTACATCTACTGAAGGTCTGAGCTCTGAGGAAAAACGCCGATCTTCTTACTGATACGTAGTAATAGTTGAAAAAAATACGCTTCGATTAATTATAAATGCAAATATGCATACAGCCACTGTCTAGTAATCATGTTTTACATAAAAAAATATTTAAGTTTTAAAAATAAAATTTAACATATTCTCCTTCGTAAGGCTCCGTCCTGTCTGCGATGTAAAAACTAAACTAAAATTAAACAACACTGTGTCTTAAACGGGGTTCCGTATGTAAAGGGTTAGATGTTGGGCCCTACCATGAGGTTGGGCCCTTATAAGTCGTCGCGTTGTCGTTCAGCTAAAAAATTTAAATTAAAAACATCAAATAATTAGAAAAAAGAAAAATATGCTTTAAAAAAAGAAAATTTTTTTTATTGGATGTGGTTTTAAAAAGTAGTCAGCGTATGTTTTATTTGAAATTTACTTCATTTTTTGAACGACAAAAGGATGACATAGCAACGACAAACGATCATGGTAGCGCGGAATAATATGGTATATAACTACCATACAATGAGTACTACGCAGCGTAGCGATTTCTTGATCACCAACTTACAGCACGCAGCCGTGTCTGTAAATTGTTTTTTTTTTATTTTTCGAATTACGTAAAAGGTACTGAACCGATTTCAATGATATTCGGTACGGAGGTAGCTTGAAACCTAGATTAAAAAATAGATTGAATTTTTTTAATTGTCTGAATTTCCGGAAATCAGCCAATTTCTTCCGGTTTCAAAGTGAAAATACATAGTTTAAATAAAATGATAAAAGAAATCGAGGCTAAAAATGCGGTGCAGCATGGGTACGGGGTTATTAGATAACTCAGACACAACAACTAGCCTTTATAACGTCGCCGATGCTCCTTCATTGATAATACAGAATACAGGTACCCCCACAAATGGATAAATGCCAGCAGCCACAAAGCAGTTAAAATACGCTGCTGTATCTGGGTTAAGCCTTCATAAAATCGATCCTCTGATATTAATATGACGATGATTTACCGTTTAAAGTTTCATCAATATCGTACGGAACCAAAGTACTTGCCGGCACATTTTTAATCACCCACTTCGAGTTTCATTTATTTACTTTTTTAACCTTTTAACCGCCATATTTATACTTTATAGTGCACGGAGTAAGGATCTGTTTTTGTAAGCCGCATTTTTATGCACTGTTTAACATAATATCCTTTTTCTTACCAAAATGCTTCAAGAATTCGTGTTTCATTGTTTTGTTTGTGGTTAGTAGCTTAGTATAATTAGGTATGTTTGTTTTAAAAGAGACTTACTTTTGAACGAGTATTTTTAAGCCCGTTTTTGATATATTTTAAAGTGTTTCCTACACTTGGATACTTAAATACTTAAAGAAAAGTCCTGTCAGGTTCAAGTCCTGTCGTGTGTGAAATTTTTAGAAAGCATTTCTTTAAGTAGAGTATTTTTAAGATTTGAATTTTAAGAATTTAAAGTATTATTTATCTGTAAATTACATTAATCTTTTAACCCCTTACTGCATGCCAAGCCAATGGTAAATGCAAACTGCAAAAACGAATGGTGAAAAAAATAGAGAGTGATTATAGTTTTCTAAAAATTACTTAGTATTTTTTTTTCTTATAGGTCTTTGATCATTTGCATCCATGTTGTGGCACTAGTTTTTATTTTCACTACACTTTCACTAAAATAAATTGATTAATTATGCCACCAAAATTAAACAATTATATACACGCTTTTCACTAGACCACGAAAATGAAAATTCAGCCACCTATCTCCTCAAAGGGTTCCCGCCCAAACTCTTCGTAGTGATTCTGAAACTGGCTGTATTAATAAATCGTAAGAAAACCATTATTTATAAAAAAAAAGAGTAGTAGCTTCGTAATTATGATTAGTGGCGGTACGCTAGGTTGTATGCAGGCTAGATAGTTAGTTAGGAACCAGTTTTTGTACGAGACAATGTGAGCGGAGTTTTTCATAGTTTTCCACGGTTTTTCCTTCGTTCTACACACTTGGGGTTTTTGCCGAGTGACTGTATCTGCGAGAGTACTGCGATCGTAGCGTTTAATACTTGATGTAGTACTTGTTGAAGAAGTACTTCAATGAAAGTCTATACTCTACTATTCAAGAGTAACTAAGCATTTTTAAGGTTCCACAGTTTCTCACTTATCCACCTCCTCATTTTTGAATTACTAAAATAAACAATTTTCGTAGTTTTTATTATTCCCTAAACTCATATATAAGTCAACTTCTTCTTATATATAAAATTGAATACCCATCACGCATGAACGGCTGGACCGATTTCGATAATTCTTTTTGCGTTGTGTTTGCTATGATCAGGAGAAGGATCTTATGCTAGAAATTTTTAAATTTTGGGTAAAGACTCACGCGGTTGAAACCGCTGGGCGCAGCTAGCATTGTATATGTATATAAAAATGAATCCCTATTTCGCGTGATCACGGCATCACGCCTGAACGACTGGACCAATTTCGCTAATTCTTTTTTTGTTGGGTTTGCTTATATTACGAGAAAAAATGCTGAACCAATTTTGATAAATCTTACGCGGGTAAAACCCCGGGGCGCAGCAGCAAAATAAAAATGTCATTTACAAATTAAATAAAATATCAATTAATAGGTACAATACTAAAACTCAACTATTTTAAAGTTACTCAACTCCTTAACCAACATTAGTTAGTAGTATCTAGTAGTTAGTCATAGAGATTGCTACGAGCAACGATTTTTTACAGTTGTTCGTTTTTTTTAAAAATGACGTTAAGTCTTTCTAAAATGTATTAGAGACTTCTTGCATAATGACTTATTATACGTACAAACACAAAGCCCTTGAATTTTATATTGAAGCACTGAATTACTTATGATAAATTACTTATAATGATGAACAGAATACGATAAAAGAAATTGCGAATATACAATATTCATTCAAACAATAACATTTTGTAAAACGAAGTATCAAGGATTATTTTTATCTTAAATAATAATCCTTGATACTTGAAACTTAACCAAGTTAAGTTGATCCTTGAGGCTAAACTTGTTCGTTTTTTTTAAAAATGACGTTAAGTCTTTCTAAAATGTATTAGAGACTTCTTGCATAATGACTTATTATACGTACAAACACAAAGCCCTTGAATTTTATATTGAAGCACTGAATTACTTATGATAAATTACTTATAATGATGAACAGAATACGATAAAAGAAATTGCGAATATACAATATTCATTCAAACAATAACATTTTGTAAAACGAAGTATCAAGGATTATTATTATCTTAAATAATAATCCTTGATACTTGAAACTTAACCAAGTTGATTCTTGAGACTAAACTTAGGTTAAGTTTCAAGTATCAAGACAGTTCGCCTCCTCTAAACACATCAAGAAACGTAGTGCCAATAAGCAAAAACGTTCAAGACAAAGCGGGCTCCGGTCGCGGAGAAAAACGCAAATTACACTGGTAACGGGTTCGATTCCCATCGCGTTCCCACTTTTCTTTCTATCTATGTTTTTGTGGACGTCATCTCATCTTAAACGTTTGATGAAAGAACATTTCATTATGTGGCTGGAAATATTTCGACAACGTTTGTGGTGTGAAGATGAATGCTTGAACTTTACATATTATTATTATAAAAATAGAACAGACTTATAAAGGGACAAAATAATAGGTTATTTTTTCGATACGATACGATAGGCACGAAGGAGATAACACACTTAAAAACATACTTCCAAATTGATAACCTTCTCCTTTTCTGGAAGTCGACGAGTATAATCTATACTTAAATATTTCACTCAAACCTTCCTGTTTAAAGGAGCGATTATGATATGACGATGATTTTTTTCATGTTATTCCAGCACGCTCATTTTTATGCAATCGGACAAGGACTGATAACCATCTTAGGCTTGCTTTTGAAAAGAAAACTTTTAAAACATCATGGTACTTAGTATTAAACTGTATAGATTTTAGTATTTAATATCCAAGTTCACTTTTTGTTCTCTCTTCAAAATGTCGACTTTATCTCAAGTTTACGAAAACTGCCGCGGACATAATTATGCCAAATAAAATAATTTAATTATGATTTCCTATATAATGTAGTACTGCACTTCACTTGGAAAACTTAGTCAAGGTATTTTTAAAAATAAAAATAACTTGGTATTTTTAGATACAATTTTTTGTCTGATTACTTATTTATGTTATTTATTCAATAAATTATTACTGAAAGGTGACTTACTGGTTCCATTCACATTTCTTCCAATGATCTTATTGGATCCATTAGGTTGGGGGGCGACCGGTGCCACGGCGGGGGCGACACTTCGTCCCGTTTCCTCGCCTGGACTTTCCATATCTCCCCTCTCACTCGCGCACATACGCCCGCCAAAACTGACAAGTTTAACACAAACTTTCGCGCCAAAACAAAAAGTAATTACATTATTTGCGGTACTCAATAAATCTCCGATCCGATGCCACAAAACAAAAAAATGAAGAAAAAAAAACTTTTTTTTTATTTTTCGTGTTGTAGTTTTGGTTTAGAGTAGCCGTGACGTGTGGACGCTAGCGTGCCTCGCGCCTCGACTGGCGGCCTCCACGGGAGCCCTATGCAGCTGCATCGCCCCGCCCAGCACCCCAAAGCCCCGCCAATATAGTCCCCACATTTCCTTGCCCTCGTGCTACGTATCTATATAAAAAACGTCGTGATATTAACGTATTTTTGTAAGTATGCGTGTAATGCGAATGTGTGGCAATAAAGGGTTAAGAATTACTTGAGGGTCGCTCGACGACCAGACGCGTGTTTTTATTCATTTATAAATAAAGTAGAGGTCTTCGATCGATGCTATTTTTGGCTTTAGTTGTTGTAACTATAATTAAAATACTATTTCTTACTATTTTTAATTGTTAATTGATTCAAAAGTTCAAGGTCGTATTAAATTAATTTTAAAAATAGTATGAACTTATGTGTATTGCTAACTATTTTTACACGACTGCAAAAGGAAGCGTTATGTTTTAAATTTAAAATATGTACCTATGTATGTGATTGATTACCTAAACGTTTCGCACATTAAATCAGTCAAAGTCAAATCAGTCAGTCAGTCTTTTTAACCCATAGAAACAGCAAAAAATTGAGCACCTTCTTCTGTTTTGAAGTCGGTTTAAAACAGATAGTAAGTTAAGACTCGATACAGAATAACCTGAGCCCATTAAAAATATCATGCTGTAATATTTTTTGCAAACCACCGTTCGTAGCTTTAAATTTAAACGTTTTTTCCACTGTTCTCCGAAACACTCATTCGGCCGGAGCTTTCGGTCGGACGAATTAAGCTTTTGCAAGTGATTATCATCGTTAACTTGGTATCAGCACGAAAGCTCAGTTTTTGCATGAAAACCTTCATATTTGATGCAGAATACTCAGGTAGGAATATTTAGGTAGACAGATATCTTTATTTGTGCAACATAAGTATAAGAGAAGAGAACATATACACAAATACGAGAGAATAGACAAAGCAATAAAGTTTTGCACAAAGGGCGGCTTTATTGCTAAAAGCGATTTCTTTCAGGTACTCATCTATGTAACTACAATACCTAACTCAACAACAAACATTACTACCTACCTCCGGATCTTAAGTAGGTCTCCCGATCCTTTAGGAATATCGATATAATCCAGATCTCCAGCTAGAAGCGTATAACGTTCCATCTAAATCGGTCCAGTAGTTTTACTGAACCGGTTGCGAAGAATAACATATACTCGTTTACTAATTTATTTACCTACAAACTTCCACCTTTGTATAGTAGGATTTGGGGACGGCTTCGCGATCCTTATATTTCATTGTTCCCGGTCCTGGGTTAGTGTGTGCCGGGTCAAGTTAGCAATATAATATTACTTAGGTATTATTAAATATTAGTAATAAAATTACTAATGTTTTACTTTTGTAAATAGGTACCTTAGATATTATTTGAAATTAAACTCATTTTACACTCCTACTGCTCTACAAAGTTACTTTATTTGACCAAAAGAATTAACGTAAAGCGAGTCTTTATTCCCTAGGTGCATAAAATGCTCATTATGCACTTAGGGCATAAAGTAATTTAAATTTGGAAGCATACGGCGATTTCGAACTGGCCACCTAGACAAAACACATGAAAAAAATAAAACTGGGCTATTTTTCTTCTATTTTATTTCGACGGAAAGGCAAGGCAAAATGATTTAGATAGTTAATATTTTTATAAAGTCACAACTTTTTTTTTCATCAGCTAAGGCCGATGTGTGGTTTCGTCATTTTGATAAATAAATAAATACATTTCTTACACGTCGCATTAATATATTGTTTTGTTGTTAGTTAAATGCTTATTTTTAACCGACTTCAAAAAAGGAGGAGGTTCTCAATTCGTCGCGTATATTTTTTTTTTTTTTTTTTTTTTTATGTTTGTTCACCGATTACTCGAAGGTGGCTTGACCGATTAAGATTGTTCTTTTTTTAATGGAAAGGTGGAAGCCCCGAGGTGGTCCCATAAAAATTTGGTGAGGATCTGATGAGGATCTTCGAAGTGAGGACCGGGAATGCTCCTCAAAAACCTGTATTCAATTCACTTGTTCACTGATTACTCGAAGGTGGCTTGACCGATTAAGATTGTTCTTTTTTTAATGGAACGGTGGAAGCCACGTGGTGGTCCCATTAAAATTTGGTGAGGATCTGATAAGGATCTTCGAAGTAAGGACCGGGAATGCTCCTCGAAAACCTGTATTCAATTCACTTGTTCACCGATTACTCAAAGGTGGCTTGACCGATTGAGATGATTCTTTTTTTAATGGAAACGTGGAAGCCCCGTGGTGGGCCCATAAAAATTTGGTCAGGATCTGATGAATATCTTCGGAATGATGGACAGGATAGCTTCCCACAATGTAATAAATTACTCGTTTTTGGACTTCTACCAAAAAGAATAGACCCCTAAAGAACTAAGAACAGATTGATGGGCCACCTAAAACCGCCTTCTCATCAGCAAACTCCTCAATAATTAAAATTACGGTAACAATAGGTATTGTTAATTTATTTGGCAGTCGGAAGTAGGTAGGTAGGTACTAAAAAGGGTGAAATAAAAAATAATTTAAAAATTAAAAAACCGACTTAAAAAAAGAACAAAAAATAATTTAAAAATTTAAAAACCACCAAAAAAAAAAAGAATTTATAAAAAAGACCAAAATAACCTCTACATACAGCGCCACCGACTAGTTAATCTGTTTTATCATCTGAAGTCGGGCAGTTTTACTGGCTGTATGGTTCCATATTGTACTTAGTTTGGCTGCCCGACTTCAGATGATAAAACAGATTAACTAGTCGGTGGCGCTGTATGTAGAGGTTATTTTGGTCTTTTTTATAAATTCTTTTTTTTTTTGGTGGTTTTTAAATTTTTAAATTATTTTTTGTTCTTTTTTTAAGTCGGTTTTTTAATTTTTATTGTAGCCCTTTTATTGTCTCGCAGTATATGTGTGAAGTAGAGTATTCACCTCGGCTATAAAGCCTGTCTTTATCTTAGGCACTTGAATCCCATGCTTCACTCAGGACTCTTGGTACATAGTTTTTAACAGAGTCCTTCGTACGCTTGGATTCAATATGACGCCCGCTATATAAGACAGGGCTTTAGTACCTCGGTGCATAAACTACTATTGCATTAATACTTACAACAAGTCGAAAGTACAAACAAAGTTGCAACCGTAATCAACTATACCATACTATAGGTACCATAAGAACTTTCAATCCGTAACTTTTCCCATGCAGATTCCCATATCATTTATTCGAAAATGAACAGACGAATATACTTAGTACCGAACTAATTAGAACTGGAATAATTACTGAAATATGTAGTCAGTAATGTCCGAGGAATGGTTTCTGTAAGAATGTAGAGATTGCGTCGTGAGAACTTAGTCCACGGTCTAGGCTCTCTCGCGAGAGAGTCTTTTGTACGTGTCGGGCCTAAGAACAAGCGGAAATTATGCACTTTTTCTTTTCAGTAATGGTTTTTTACGACTTACGGTATTTTGCCAGCAATTAACTATTTCCAAGTCTTTTATAAATGTTGTTTTTTATTTGTATAGTCTCTGGCTGGTGTTCTTCTGTGTGTTGTTGCCAATAAAATGTTTTCTATTCTATTCTATGTTTTCTATTCTTTTCATCGCGAGGAACAGAAAAGGACGAACCTTCAGCGTAATATCTTCTTCGGCAGCATGCATTTGCCCACTACAGGACATATGTCTCTCCAATCTCCTTCCACGTAACTCTGTC
The DNA here is from genome assembly GCA_949358125.1 of Idaea dimidiata. Taxonomy (NCBI): domain Eukaryota; kingdom Metazoa; phylum Arthropoda; class Insecta; order Lepidoptera; family Geometridae; genus Idaea; species Idaea dimidiata. The sequence continues at coordinate 12,689,129 of OX442329.1, forward strand.
ACTGGTTGAGAGACTGAAATAGCTATTTGTGACTTTTTCTGTACTGAGATGCGAACTTGTTTAGTCAAATATTTCATAAATTGTTTTTTATTGCTCAAAGGCATATCCTACTAGAATATTTACCTACTAGAAATATTTTAAAGGAAAAACTCATCCTCAAAAAATCACTCGCAGCGAGACTGGCGTACTGCGGTACTAACGCAGAAACGCAAAGAGTTTAGTCAATTAATTTTTATAAGACTTTTAGTAATCATGGTAACCATTATTTTAGTCCTAACTCGTCTTCAATGTGAAAAACAGAATCTTAGACCACATCTCACTTACGCCTAGAGAGATTGTGGTCAAATGCTTTTCAAAAATCTAGGTGCAATTTTAATTCCACACTTCTAGGCCACCTGCTATGATTTTCATAAGTGAAGTCAAAAGTTTACTTTCTCTTTCAATGTCTGTGTTTATTTTTATTTTTCTCTGTTCCATTATTCGTACCTATTACTCTCAAATTTATTGGTACAATATAGGTAGCTATCCAATAGCTATCTATATGCAACTTTTTCCATGTTTTCTCGCTAACTCTCCCGCTAGTCGCTGCACTAACAGCCTCTCAGTTTTTCTGCAAATAATATCGGCCGGACAGTTAAGGCAGTGTTGGTTTTTCCTCGGTGAAAGGTTGACACCGGCGTTCGCTGGAAATATGTCGATATTATGATAAGCTAACGGCTGTTCGGTGGGAAATGAACGTTTTTATTTACTTGGTTAGTAAAAAAACTTTGATACCGATTAATGTGAGAAAATTGATTGGAGGAAAGTTTTCTGAAAGTACCTACCTAAGTTTAGCTGCTTACATTGGTTTTTAGGGATCCGTACCCAAAGGGTATGAACGTCCTGTTCATACCCTTTGACTAAGATTCCACTGTCCCTCTGTCTGTCTGTCACCACTTCACCAGGCTGTATTTCATGAACTGTGATATCTAGACAGTTTGTTTCCATATTTACAGATTATTTTAAACAAGAACTCATTTTTTAAATTAGGTTGTTTCTGTACCTACATACTTTGTTTCTATAGGCCTGTTCTATTAAACTTTATGTCTTTCTTTTATTTCTTTCTATTCATTATTATAAACTAAACGGACTGAGCTACCTACAAAGATATTTCGCTCGAGTCTGCTATTGAGTTCTAGTTTTTGCACAAATTCTCTCGATTGAGCTGCCGTTTTTGCGTCCTCACTCTCTGGGAAGAGAAGGGCTTGCAAAAACAGATCGAGGACTGCCAGTGCTAACCGACGCAAGCAAAAACTACCAGACATAGTGGCTAAACGTCTGCGCCCATACTACCGTAATAACGAAAAAGCAATTGGGATTCCTTTAAAATCTAATAAGAAAAATGTCGTCGTGTCTTAGATAATTATTCACACCTAAATTAAAGTAGAGTATGAGAGTTTTTTCACCCTCGAAAGAAGAGAATGAAATGTGTGTGTCAGTGTGTCTATCTGTCGCAATTTAAAAAAAAACGGCAGAACTTGATTTGTTTTGTTATTTGCGTTGGAGATGTCTCACTTCTATTCATATTCTTTGCTAAGTCTTAACTTTTTTAACAACGAAAGTTTTAAATAATTATTGGCCGGCCATAGTCACATCTATATATTATACCCTACCTTTTTTCCTGTCTAAACCTTTTCACTTTACCTTTTGCTCTACCTACTTCTTGTCTATTAAACTGGTTGCTTAGATGAGATTGTCGCCCATTGAGCCACCTATATTAAATTTGTCTAACTATTTTTGAATTATAGTGACTAGTTAGTGAAAAAATTCTGAGTCGTCGGAGCCATACGCCATGATTTTTCTAGCTATATTTCCGGCTGCTACGAACAAGTACCATCGGCGGCGACCTTAATGCAGCTTGGCTGAGTAGGTATAGAATTAATACTGCCAGTCTTTTAATCTTTCTTGCAAGAAAGCGCGGTAGGAAATGTCTGTAATAATGAGTGTTGCCATAAAAACTATCTGTATAATGACATCGCTCATTTAACCGGTTTATATTAACTCTGTCGTAAAGGAGAGTAAAAAATGCAAGAAAGTCATTCAGATATGTACTAGCACTAACATATTCTACGCTGCTTTTACGCCAAATCCTATTATAGAAAGCAGCATTGTAAGAAAGCACATTTAATAAAAATTAAATGAGCATCCTTGCAAGCACCAAAATAGGTCGAGATGATTTTCACGTTTCAACTAATGATTAAACCGTCAAAATCATCGTTTGCAGTTTACCGCAGTGTCTTTTTACCACTGTCTTCTGATGTTTTAATTTACTGTTAGGGTGCAGTTAGGTAGGTACTGGAGATCAATTAAGTAGACAACAAATAACGCCTGTTGTTTACTTAGAATAAAATGTCTTAGAAGACGTTTTATAGAAACAGAATTTCATTTCATGATTATTGTCAAGTAGAAAACTTGGCCGATATTTTTGCCGTTACCCCGACGGAATAAATGTTAGTTTGAGATAATCTCTTATCTGTCTGTCTTAGCTTCCAAACGGATGAAGCGAATTTTCATTGTTTTTTTATTTTATTTTGTACGTAAGTGAATAGATATGTACAAATTATTGTACAATGCACATAGGTTACTTTTAGAAAATTTCCAATATTTCTAGTTATAGGGACACTTACCTACATAAATTCCGCGGTTTCACTTTCACCAGCGTATTATGGTTCCCGCTGAATATAGAGACACCGTGTATTTTCTGGTTCCCGCGGAAATATTTGGATAAAAAGCTGAAAAAAATTGGGTAGCTCTATTCTATACCATGGCTACATACGGCCATAATACCTATCTACAAACTCTAAAAGAGAATATTGGCGCCTGATTAAATTAAATAGCAAATCCTCGTGTCTCATTAACTAAAAAATGGTGCGCCTAGTGCCTACACGGTGGTGTAATCACGAAACACTATTACTCCTAGGTAATGACTAATGAAGAATGAATAATAGTACGTAGTTATTGTATTCTATTTGTCTATTTGAATAATTAAATAGGTACCTATTGAATGAAAGCCGACGAAACGAGGCCGAAAACAGTTTTTTTTTTTTTTTTAATAATATAGCTTTGCGTGGCTATTACAAAGTACATAGATAATTAATTTAACTTTAGAGATCTATCCTATCTGATTTAGTCGCAGGCATACGTCTTATATATTACAATAAGTATATAGGAATAGAAAGACGAAAGTATAATAGTAAGAAAGGTTGAAATACAGCTTTGTGCTTATCTTGTTAATATTAAATGAAATGATTTTATTTTTGTTGAAGAAGAAAGAATATTATTATTTGGAAACTTATTGGAATCTCTTTGCCTTTCCCGCCCCTTCAGTGTACATATAAAAAAATACGTCGTACAAACAACCTGCCAAATGCACACAACGCACAGATAGACACAACGTCAGGTTTTTTGAGTCTTGGCGGGAACTCGTTGAGGAGATGTGGTGCTAAATTTTCATTTTTGTGAAACCTAGTTCATATGCGTGCAAATTGTTTAATTTCGGGGGCATATTAATCAATTTAGTTTCGTGAAGGTGTACAAGTGGAATGAAAGTGAAAATCGGTGCAAAACATTGACTTATTGTTGTCTCCAAGGCTCCGTGAAGATTGTTTGTAAATGGCCGCCGTGTTTACAAATGATTCCCTAGACTTGACTTTAACTATGACGACTTGACTGTTTCGATGCAAATAACTTGCATAATATATTGAAATACATGACACTAACTAATTTCCTAATGGCCATAATCGGTTCCCAACCGATAAGAAATAAATAAAAATAACGTCAGGTTTATGTTGCCATATCGCGGCGATTACGTTTCTTTCCTTTTACTTATGAAGAGAAAACGAAACTTATTTAAATTTTCTGTTGAAGCATTGCATGGCGGCAGAAGGCCCACCCCGTTCGGGGTGGGCCTTCTGCCGCCATGGTTCGCCATTTGTTACTACTAAACCATGGTTTATAACAAAAGTGCCGCGGTGGCCGACTGACACAAAAACAAAATGAAAAAGTAAATATTAGGGGTTAAAGTATGAAATTGCCGATTTGTACTGAAAATCTTAATTGTTTATTTTTAAAAATTTTAACAAATTTATTTAATCAAAATAGTTACCATTAATATCTATACATTGCTGCCATCTAATGGGAAGGTTATTAATGCCTTTGCGATAGAACTCCGACAATCTAGACTGCACAAACTGTATGAAAGCATTTTGTACTGCCTCCTGGGAAGAAAACTTCTTGTCACGTAGATAATTGTCCAAATCACGAAAAAAATGGTAGTCCGTTGGAGCAAGGTCTGGTGAATACGGAGGATGACGAATGGTTTCTAAGTGCAGTTCCTGAAGGGTCAAAATGGTTTCTCGTGCTGTGTGAGGTCTCGCGTTGTCGTGGAGCAATAATGGTGAAGATCGATTCATGAGTCGGGGCTGTTTTACGCTAGTTTTGTCAACATGGTTCGGAGTTCGGCACAATAGACATCTGCCGTAATTGCTAGACCAGATCGAAGAAAACTATAGTGAATAACACCATGCTGAGACCACCAAACAGTTACCATTACCTTTTTATTGGTAAGTTTTGCTTTAGGACACTGTTGTGGCATTTGACCTGGGGTCAGCCATTGCATTTTTCTTTTCCGGTTATCATAAAGAATCCACTTTTCATCACATGTTACAATTCGATCTTAATTCCTTCATTTCTGTACCGGTTCAACAAGGCATCACAAGTTTCAACACGCGTTTCTTTCTGCAGATCAGTCAAATCATGAGGCACCCATTTTTCGTATTTTTTTATTTTATTGATTTGACGCAAGTGAGTCAATAAAGTGGGTAAGGTAACGTTAAACCATGCCGCTAATTCCTGGGTAGTTTGACTAGGATCGGCTTCCACTATCTCTCTTAATTCATCGTTATTCACCTGTGTGGGCGGTCTTCCTCGTGGCTCGTTATTTAAGTCGAAATTTCCATCACGAAAGCGTTTAAACCAAAATCGCACGGTGCGTTCATTAGTAGACCCCTCTCCAAACGCAGCATTGATATTGCGGGCTGTTTCTGCCGCGTTAGTTCCGCGTCGGAACTCGTATTCAAAAATCACTCGAATTTTCGCAGTATCCATCTTTCTTGTCTTAATTGAATAACAAAAACAATTGAAAGTCGATATTCAAATGTTTCACATTTTTTAAAAAAAGAACATCACAGAAACCATTTGAAAAAAGTTTCATTCGAAAACCTCAAACCATGAAGATTCTATATCAATTCAAAGAACCTATTGCAATAAAACGGCAATTTCATACTTTAACCCCTATTATTTGCCTTCACTCCGAAAGTTTCGAACGCAGCCCCAACGTACTGTCAAATTGACATTTCTTAATTTTTATAACTTGCAACACTAACGATTTCGAAATTTGAATTTTGTTTGGTGCTAACGTTTTTATTCAACGAATGTCGAATGTCCCGTGATATTTATTGACAAATTTTGTGTTATATCAACGAAATAAACAGTGAAACTGCTGGATAAAGTGTGTTTTATTAAAGTTTGTTGTGAATTAAAACGATGGCGTCCGAAAAAGGATCCAGAAAAGATAAAAATCAGAACATTCAAGTGTTCGTTAGATTGAGGTAAAATTGTCTTATATCTTTAGCTTTTGGGGTCTAATTCCTAATTATATTACTTTCTTGATTATCATTAACTAAGATACAGTTTATGTTATGCCAATGGTATTGTCAAATAAGTTCTTATTTCTAATTATACACATCATCATAAAAAGGCTAGGTATACTTTAATTTGAGTGTAAACTAGGTAATTTATTAGTCGACTACTAAAGACCGTATTTCCTTTTCTAATTCAAACCTAATCATTTCCTATATAATCTGTGAAATGCACCTAAATGTAAACAAAGCTAAAATAACCGACATCATAGAGTCCTGATGAGAATTTCGGCACTTCTGTATGGGTTAGCTAAGTATTATTATTTCTATGATTTACTTTGGTCTATGACATGAATTAGCCAGTATCTTCTTCACAAGTGGGCACTTCAGAAAAGACAATACTGAAGCTATAATTTTGTATTCAGAGATTCAAGGATGCCTCAGATGAACTGAACGTTGCAGGTTTATTCCCAAAGTAGACAACTATTTATGCTGACCATAAAGTGTTGTATCTGTTGTCTAGCACCCATTGCACAAACTTATTTGCGTAGTAAAGTTGCATTTATTTTAAAATAAATATTGCATGACATAACACACAGTGCAATATAGCCCCAAACTAAGCACTAGGCTTGTGCTATGGGTACTAGACATGGATATACTAAACTGTACACTTATTTTTGTACACATAGAAAACACCCAGACCAGAAAAAAATATTTATTTTTAAGCATAAATACTTGCAGCCTGCAGGAATTGCACCTGCAACCTTATGCATTGCAGTCGGGCCTTAGCCTGACACGCCACAGAGGCCGCCATTGTCTTGCAATATATTATTAAATAGCTATGTTCTGTGGTTTCACCAACATAAGTTCTATTTTCTTTCTTAGCATCTGCTAACATCATAACAACAATTTGATGTAGGCATTTCAGCTTTCGCAGTGCAATTAATCAATCCAGTCAGTGAGGACAAAGCATTTTATATTATAATTAAAGATTTCATAAAAATGATTAATTTGTTCCCAGGCCTCTCAACCAGAGGGAGCGTGACATCAAATCTCTGGGAGTAGTGGAGGTGTATAATAACAGAGAAGTTGTGGTCAAACAGTCACAGCAGACTTCACATACTAAAAAGTTTACTTTTGACAGGGCTTTTGCGCCCAGTGCTTCACAGGTAGGTGTTATTATAATCTACTTTTTTAATGACTTGTAAAAGCAATGAAATTAAAATCGAAAAATTCACTTAAATTAAAAAACCGGAGAAACCTAGCTATTACTAGCTATATCCCAATCTTGCAAGAATACTGGGATAAAAAGTATTTTATCTGTAAATCCAGTTTATAAATCACTTATGTGCCAAATTTCAGCCAAGCCTATTCTGCCATTGTTTCATTGACACACAAATAAACAAACATCTGTCCTTTTGCATTAGTAGGATTTATTATAGGGAAGCATTCTACCAATATCTCACCAGATAGGAGTAATAAGTCTTAGATGTAGCACCTTACTTAAGAAAGATGGCATTGCACAGATCACCTGTCTGGTGCTTGGGCTGGCTTCCCCTACTAGAAATAATAATAATAAAGGCAGATGGCAGTGCATTAAGTGTCCATCTTCCTTAGTGACTTGCAAATTGGAACATGAAATTATGTGACTGCACAATTTGAGGCTAAGCTGTTTGATTTATCTGTCTGTAGTTATTGTAAATGTCTGATGTCGATACAATGATTGCTTGAAAGAGATAGCTTTAAGCAAAAAGGCCATTTATTCCTATCTAGATTTCAGCAGTTTATGTTTTACTTTGTATTTTTGTAATTTACAATATAAACTTATTACTTAATCTCATCAATCAGGTGGAAGTATACCAAGATGTAGTAAGTCCCCTGATAGAGGAGGTGCTGGCCGGCTACAACTGCACGGTGTTCGCATATGGACAGACTGGCACGGGGAAGACTCACACCATGGTGGGGGAGGCTTCCGGAGATGAAACCAATTGGCAGAATGTTTGTATACTTTACAGTTTTAGCATTACACAAAAGCATACTATTTTATTAATATGAAATAACTTTTCTGACTAGCTAAGATAGGATAACCAATTTAGGGGCTAGATAGAGTATGTTTTTTTCTTTTGTTTGCACAACTTTGTATTAAAATAACGTGAAGTTTTTAGATTTACCTACACACATACAAATTATCGGTACAGATAAATTATATAGTTGTCAGATAATCTAAATGTCGCCTGCTTACGGTTGACATCAGTGTATTTTTTCATTCTTCATGACCCCAGGACCCACTAGCTGGCATCATCCCACGAGCCCTCAGCCAACTGTTTGATGAGCTCCGCATCTCCAACACGGAATACACTGTCCGAGTCTCATACCTGGAGCTCTACAATGAGGAGCTCTTTGACCTGCTCTCGTCTTCCGAGGATAATTCCAAGCTGAGGATCTATGAGGATGTCACACGAAAGGGGTCAAATATTGTTAATGGATTGGAGGAGGTTACGGTAAGCTGTTTGTTTGTATTTTTGCGTGTTGTAAAATTAGGATACCTGGTTATTTAGCTGCTAAGGTCAACCCATAAAAAAGATTGTGACTTAGTTTATTTTTTTTTTGCCTATCTCATGTAAAACAGTTGATAACTGAGGTACATTTTGGTACTTAAAAGAATTTTCAATCTAAATTTGTCCATTCACTTAATGTGATGATGACTCGGTACTTTGATTTTTATTCATCTAATAATGACCTGTATCTTTTATAATTTTCAACTTGCTAGATCTTTTAAGGGTTCCTGTTTATTTATTTTTTCCTCTTGAGGTTTGGAATCCTAAAAAGAACAGTTGCTTTAGCCACTGCGTCTTATAAAGTTATAGAGACGCCATTGCAGAACAAATCATCATTGAAAAGCGGCACAAACTATGCTATACAACGAAACTATTGTTATCTCTTTCTAAAACATAAGACTCAATGCTACTTGCATTACGTAAGAAAGAGATGTCATAATTTTATTACTAAAGCAATCGTGACGTGAGCTGGGATGGAACTAAGACTTCTATGGCTAGTTAGCTTAGATTTGTGTTGCCAAGAAATTTGCCCTATTACGTATCTAGAAGTTTTTACATATCTCTGGCTTTAGCATAATTTTATAGAATGAATATACTATAACTAACAAAAACATACAGGTTTACAACAAGAACGAAGTGTACAAGATAATGGCGCAGGGACAGGAGAGGAAACGAGTTGCTTCTACACTCATGAATGCACAATCTAGGTATGTACTCTTACAGATATACTAGGTGAGCGTGCTGCGTCTTAGATCACATGCGCAATCGAGGAAACAACCGACTGTGCCATCCATCTCTATTGCCTAAATATGTAGTGATAAAACAATATCTTACAAACATTTTGAGATGGAAAAAATACATCTTCAAAAATACTTCTGTGACCACATTCGAACCCGTGAACGCTTGCCGATCTGTAACCTAATGATTACAGCACTCGCGACGCGACGTGTGACGTAAACGTGGCGTAATGTTTCTTGTAGAATGCCTTAAGCAATAAATTAAGGCATATTATTAAAAGTAATATTTTAATTAAAGTATTTTAATCTATTGCAGCAACCACCCCAAATCAATATTGTAAGTTATTCCAGATCTCAATTTGTAATTTAGATTTTTGTTATAGTAAACTTAGTTTTGGGTTGGTTGCTGTACTCCATATTACATATGTACCTAGCTAATTTCTTTGGTAAATTATCTTAATTTAGGTAATTATTCATCAACTTAGTAGTCACCTAGATTGTGTATTTATTACGCCAATTTAACAAACATATCCAAACGTGTCCCATGAAAATCTGAAGCAGAAAATGTGGTGGGTTTGAATACCACAGTATTTCTAGATCATACACAAAAATATTCGGTGTTAATCGAATCCGCAACCTTTGCCTCTGTGGTTTGTCGGGCCGGTACCTGCGACACAGAAGGTTACGGGTTCCATTCCCGCCGGTAAAAAGTATTTATACCGGCCATAAATGTTTGTGTCGTAAGTAAGAATTCATAAATAAATGTGTTATTCGTTGTCTATTACCTATATAGCACGCACCTAGTTGTGTAGTTTGGGGGCTAGATTGCACTGTGCGCACCTTGAAAGGTCAGATTCTTACATAAAACAAAACAACCACATTAACCCTCAATTTAAATCCGCTTGGCGTGTTTCCGCAGTCGATCCCACACGGTGTTCACTATCGTGGTGCACATGAAGGAGAACAGCCCCGAGGGCGAGGAGTTCGTCAAGATTGGCAAGCTGAACCTCGTCGACCTAGCTGGCTCAGAAAACATTAGTAAAGGTGAGTCATTCACGGTGTTATACTTCCTAGTGTGCTGTCTTTCATAAACTGGCTAAGTAGAGCCAAAACTGATGGTCATTAAATTTAACGAGCGGGTTTATTTGTGGTGTATAGGTATCCACTAAGTAACGGTTTTCGGATAATCGCGCGCGATCGGTACACGCGGGTGAGACCGCGTGACTGCTAGTAATAATTAAAAAAATAACATTTAATATTTGTCAACAGCTGGTTCAGACAACCCCGGCAAGCGCGAGCGTGCTCGCGAGTGTGTAAACATCAACCAGTCGCTGCTGACCCTCGGCCGCGTCATCACTGCCTTGGTGGAGCGACACCCGCACATACCTTACAGGTTGGTTACTGCGGCATTTAGAGGTGGAGGAGGAGGAGGAGGTGGTTTGTAGCGACGGTGTTATTGAAACTAGTTTATAAGACAAAAGTTATACAGATTGGATTGATAGACAGATGTAAAATTGGAACACGCATTTTACTTAGGTCAAATATGTAATTATATCTTCCATTCATCTAAAAAGTTGTCTGTAAACAATTACAAGACATTGCCTTTGTTTGTTGTTTTCATGATAATTTGTGGTAGCGATACTTCAGTGGCTTGTTTAAGATGCCATATAGCATATTTACTGTTAAGATGCTTGAACTCTACCCCCCAAATCCCCCCCTCCCCCCCTGCAGAGAGTCGAAGCTGACCCGCATCCTGCAAGAGTCGCTGGGCGGTCGCACCAAGACCTCCATCATCGCGACCATCTCCCCCGGACACAAGGACCTAGAGGAGACCATGAGTACGCTGGACTACGCTCACCGCGCCAAGAACATACAGAACAAGCCTGAGGTATGTCAACATACTTACATCGCCGTTTCGATTTTGGTCGCGAGGGAACTAGAGCTGCGGCGGGTGTCATCCTCTATATAACCGTCGTTCTATATAGAGGACGACACCCGATAGTGGTAGGCCGTTTTACTTAAGTATCGAATTTTGTACAGAGACAACTTTTAATTAATTTAGGCACCTGGCTGCAAGGACAGAGTTATTTTTTATCTTAAAAATAATCAATCAAATAAGGTTTCGTTATTTCTCTAAAAAGACGGCCAAGTGTAAATCAGCCTCGCGTTACGTATCATTATTCCATAAAATCACGTTAGTTGTTTGTAAGCTGAAGAAGAAGAAGTAAATATTCAGTTTATTGTGTTTTTAGTTTTATTGTTCAAACTGCAACAGAAATACATCATCAGTAAACATGTCAACTGTCTAATTATCTTAATTCATGATATAGAACCTGGTGACAGACAGACTGACTTTGTATGAACAGTGGAACTGATTCCACTGTCTGTACAAAGAGTAAAAACGGCTTTTTTTTCTGAAGTAAAACCATAGAAGTAATTTTGACTCTTTGTACATACCCAGTATTTAAATTATATGTTTCTGTTATTCAGATAAACCAGAAAATGACGAAGAAAGCCATATTGAAAGAATATGCTGAAGAAATTGACAAGCTGAAGCGGGACTTGCAAGCTGCCAGGGATAAGAATGGTAAACATAAATAAATAAATAAGTTCTGTGACAATCACATAGCGCTATCTAGCGCCATAGAAAGCTACTAAGCTTATGTTACGGTCAATAGGCATTCTTTCTTTGAGCTATATTCCTGGTAGAATTCTTCTCAGGAGCCCGGAGGTTGATTAATCCTTAAATTATTTGGGGTCGATACAGTAAGTAGGTAAGTCATTATTGACCACACTGACTGTAAACCCTGCTAAGCAGCTTACGTACCATAAGGCTAGATGGCGCTGTGTAATGGTCACAGAATTTCTTCATATATTTACTTAATGGTCAATTGCTGACATATATCTAACCATATGTATTTCAACCCAGGCGTGTACCTAGCCAACGAAACGTACACAGAAATGACCCTCAAAGACGAAGAACAACGCAAGGAAATCCAAGCGTTACTACTGAAGAAGCGTGCCATGGAAGAGGAAAGGGATAAACTTGAGGGGGTCTTCCGGGAGATCACCTCGGCATTGGACAAGCAGCAATCGGAATTGAGTGACGCTAAGAGCAAGCTGGACTGTACCAAGAGCAAGCTTGTTGAGACTACTCATGTAAGTACTAACATAGTAAGAAGAAGAAATAGTATGCAAACTTGTCTGTTTTCTGAAAATAAGCTTTTTTGACAAGTCATTTGTCAAATTTTCTATATCATATTGATTAACATTTTGTAGGTATGAAAGTTGGTAGGTAACATTTGTATTAAAGTTTGGGGACAGTAAGAGCGCCGCGCCGTGAGGGGCCAATCACTATGTAAATTGTGGTTTTAACTATTGTTAAAACCACACTACAACCACTATTGTCTGTGGATCACAAGAATTTCAACATCTGCTAGACTAACGTGCCTGTGCGATGTCATATTAGAGAAATATCGAAAAAAACATGGCATTTTCTATGGACATCCGACATGTTTTTTCGAGATATTTCTAATATGACGTAAATCTCACGGGCGAGAATCACCCCGCTGAGCTCTGGGAGTAGTTCCTTAGTAGGAAAACCGGGAAAAAGTATGCCATTACCTTTCTTGGAAATTGTAAATTATACCATTTTGCCGATTTGTTGTGATCGACACAAACTTCCAATCAAAAATTATTGGTATTAAAGAAGCATGTTTGTCCTTAGATGTTGAATCGTGCTCGCGTGGAGTGCTCGGAGCAGAAGCACCTGGTATCGGCGCACGTGAGCACGGAGAGCACGCTCGGCGCGCAGGCTCGCTCGCTGCTGCAGGCCGCCGACGTCGCCGCCTCGCACGCCGCCTTGCTGCACGACACTGTGGACCGGCGCCGGTGAGATACTGCCGTACCATTCAAGTTATTCTAGCCGTTTTAAACAACCCCTTTCACTATCGAGCTATCTTGCCGCAGGTTCTATCCAGACAGTCTATACCTCATGGATCACAGCATGTCATTCTCCTTCACTCTAATTTGTTACCGCCTAACTCCAGGTTCCTCCTTATCACCCATACCCTTCAATTTTTTTCGTCTAGCTTCCTTATTGTTCCCCATATTTCCTTCAAGCACTCTTTTTAACGGGCGGAGCGCGGATGAATCAAACATACGCCAATGCAAGAATATTCAAATATAGACGTGGGCAAGTTCTAGTAGCTGTTGGGTTGCGTTATACGCAATCGTATAAGCGAATTTCCGCCAGCGCAACGCTACCGCACCCGTTGCGTTCTGTCTGCGTGAATGGAAAACGCAGCGATTCAAAAACTGGCAACGATAGCTACAATCTCTACAATGTCTGCCCTTCCCATTGATACGAACTAAGTTAAAACTTAGGTTTATTTAAAAAATTAAAAGTTAAACCTAAGCAAAAGCTTAACTTCAAAGCATCGTTAACTCTAACTTAATAGCCTTGATTTAAACAGCTTAAAAAAATCAATATTTCTATGGTAATCGTCCCCAGGAGCGTAGAGAGCAACAACCTGGAAGTGACGCGGTCGTACCGCGCGCAGGCGGCGGCCTGCAGACGCCACGTGGGGGACACGGCCGCCGGCCTGCTGCGCCGGCTGCACACCGCGCTCCGCCAGATGTACCACGACCTGGGTAACTTCCTACATCTATCTAATACCAGTAACTAACTAACTAAATAAATAAAAACTTAGGACCTATTTAAACTTAAAAGTCAGTTTTTACAAAATACACCTAACTGTTTTATCTGAACTAGCCTGCCTGAACTAGGTAATCCTGTATTTTAGGCACAGTATACCGATATTACATGTAGATACTTACAAAATTAAATACAAAACTGAATGAGGATTAAACTTTATGCAGTATTGCAATACGTTAGTTAGGTCGGATCTTGTTCCCCTGCCGTCTTCCTTTTTTTAAATCAGTGTACTTTAAATTGGATGACACTTGTGATAAAACGTTTTATTATTTTATGTATTTAAATTAATTAACGAAGTAAGAAATATGTTCACTTTCTAAAACGTTGCAGTAGCGACGAGTTCTTAGTTTATAAGCCTAATATAAATGTGGGTTTATCTAGTATATATATACTCTGTCTCAGAATTATAATTAAAAAATGTAAACATAACTTTCAATGTCTAAGGAAAGAAATTAAAGAGCTGTCATTTTCAAATAAATGTAGTATGAGAATTATGTTTACATTTTGATATAAACGAGTACCTAGAATACAAGTCAAATTACTTATTTCAACAATCTGCAACATTTGTTTTTTATTGTTACAGAGACAGTAAACTCATCAAATACACAGACTCTGCAACAGAACACCGAAACACTTGAACAATTCATAAAGATATTAGCAGAATCTCGCGATGAGGTATGTACAAGAAACTCTTAGTTTTTTCAAGATTAGTTTTCCAAAGTTTTGCACCCATTGCAACCACAATTTCGGTTTAATTTACTTTAATAGTAAAGAATACTTAGAAACCTGATAGAAACCAAACCGCGACCAAAGCCTGTCTGCCGGTAGACTTTGGTTGCTTGTCACCACTAACATGCATTAATCTAGGCTTATTAGATGCTCAATATTAATTCCAGATATAATTTATAGAAGTAGATTGCTAGAAAAGTTTATGTCTCTATACCAAAGTTCATCAAATTTAGTTCAGTGTTTTAGGCGAAAGCTTAAAAGGCAAAGTTACTTTCGCGTTTATAATATTAGTAGAGATTCATTTAATTCTACTTTTCAGATGTTGTCCCTAACTGACAACACACAGAGCTCCCTCTCATCCGCCCTGGCTCGCCACCGTGGCAAGCTGGGCACGTGCCTAAACACTCGCCACACGCAGCTCGCCACGTGGCTCCAGGCATTAGTGGCGAAACTGACCGAGCTACAGCAACACGCAAGCAGTGAGGACTTCGCAGATGTACATAGATATCTCACAGAATGGGTAAGGTGGATTGGACATGTGTTTTACAAACAAAACTCATTTCTTAAAATGTATACACTCTTCTATTTTACATGTACATACCTAAAACAGGTTTTTATAAATGTATTATACATGTAAATGTACTTGGGAGTGATCATTATGTATTGAATACTCATGCAAAGCTTCTTAGTACCATACGCCTCTGAGCTAAGCCACAGGACCTGCTAGATTCAGGCTACATTTAAGTTTTCATTTCATTCATTCACTTGTATTCCGACTTCAAAAAAAGAGGAGGTTCTCAATTCGGTTGTGTCTTATCTTTTTTATATCTTATGTTCGCCGATTACTCGCGAAAACAGTTTGGCCATTCCATGATGAAGATTCTTTTTCAAAAGTACTATATATTATATTACAGTTGTCCACCACGGTATCCCACGTGGGCGCGCTTCGCCACGCCGCCGCCGCGTTCTCGTCCCGCCTCCGCTCCGCCAACAACTCGCGCCAAAACGCCGCGCGGACTCTCGCGGAAAAACGGAAAGAGAGGGCTGAGAAGAGGAAGCAGTATTTGTCTGTGGCGGCTGCTGTAAGTGAAGATAATATAAAATTGCCAATTGACTGATGTTTGACCGACTGACTGAATGATTTGAAAGACTAATAATGGATAAAGGACTAAGCAATAAACACGCTAACTTTTCCTTTAAAATGTTGTTATCTCCAAAAGCATTTGTGAGGTCAAGTTAGGGGCCTTAGGGCGATTTGACAACTCTATCACTAGGTGAGACACAAGACTATACGGCAAGATACGGACCTTCAAAATATTAGTAGGATTGATATGTATGTGGTGTGTAAAATAAAAAAGACGTCTATACACAGGAAATAGAGCAAGAACGCGCGGCAATAGAGCGGCAACTGAGCGCGCAGTTAGAGGAGATAGAGCGAGAGAGAGCAGAGACGAAAGAGAGGCTGCAGCGGTACGTCGATAGTGAGATGCAGGCTTTGGAGCTCAGGTAAGTTTTATTAGCTACGGATTTAATGTAGGCTCCGATACTGTTAAAATGACATGACAGATTAGGGTAATTTTGTATGGATAAAAAGTCAATGTGCAAGTATTTACAACAAAAAAGTGTGTAGTATATTATGTGCCGTGTAGCCCTGTCATACAATTTGTAACAGGGAGACCCCTTTAATCCGAAGTCCAGGGCTTGCGGGTGATGTCCTGAATCCTTTGGTAAAAACCGCATCTAAATAGTTCTTACGGTTTAAAAGTTATTCAATTTCAAAGTTCACGCAAAAAACCTAGGGATCACTTAGTGATGCAACCCTAATAGCGGCTGTTGACCTAGAAAATCAGCTGTTTCGCTGTTACGCCTATAAACCGGAATCACAGGACGATTACATTTACGTTTTAAGATGCATTTAGAAGGGTTCCTAGATGCGTTTTAAACGAGTTGCTAACATAGACTACGTCATCAGTTTTAGACGATACGATACCTACTCCTACGGTTAAAGTACCTACTAAAGATATTCGCCCACCATAACGGAGCATATTACTAAAACCGTAACCGTACAGTTTTTTTAGCGGTAGAGGTTGGTACCTATTTTGTTTTTTGTCGTTGGCTACTTAGCTCGTGATGTTAATGTGTCCCCTTTTTCTGTGTGAGCGGAGAGAACTGCTTGACCTACACGGTTACGTACTAAGTTTATTTCAGCAGTGCTAAAATACCAATCTTTGCCAGTGTTAAAAACTGATATACCTACCTAAGGGAATTCATAACGTAAGTGTTAATTGGATTGGCTTCCAGTCGTATACATACTTACCACGGACTGTGCCGGGGATTTACCCAAAAATAGATAAAATTTGGAATATGAAAGCAAGGTTCCGTATAATAAAATAATATCTTAATAAAATGTTTAGATACCTTGAGAGAGAGCATTCTGTGTGTCGTGTCGGGCGAACGCCCGACTGCAATGCAGAAGGCTGCGGGTTCGATTCCCGCCGGGTACAAATATTTATGTTTAACAATAAACAATATTAATTAATACAATAATATTTGTACCTGGTTTGGGTATCTTTCTGTGTATAAATAAATTATAAGATGTATTGATTTACAAAAAAAAATATTGTGTGTAATTTTCCGTTGTTTAGTACCCATAGTACAAGCCCAGTGCTTAGTTTGGGGCTAGATTGCGCTTGTGTAAGGTTGTGCAATATGTATTTATTATTAACACGATTAAACATTATTACGTAACTAGAGGTACCCTTAGGAATTAGTGTTCGACGAATATGCACTTACGTTTTAAATACAGAAATCAGTGATGTTTTTTAAGTATGGTAGGTAATGGGTTTGACTGCTGTTCTGTGGAACCTTAAAATTCGTGTACCGCACGCGCGGGCGGCGTCCTTTGTGGCGTGCCGCCAAGCGGCTCTTTGGCGGTAGCCAAGACGCCGCTTGTCTATCATTCGCGGGCGGCGCTCTTTGACTCCTATGCCCTTTTTGCCGACGATTCGTGTCATTGGTCGGCGGCGCCGCCAAAGAAGCCGCCCGCCTCGAGCTGCGTTATGATTCGACGGAAGCCATTTTTGAAAAACCGCCCAAAAAGGAAAGTAACTTTTACGTTTTAAAGTATATCGATACTTGTCGATATTTTCAATAACTTAAATTTTTTGACCGAGTGAACGAAGCATCTCTGGTTCAAAACTGGCAAAATTTGCGTTTATCTGTCAGTTTGTGGGTTTGTTGCTACTTCTCTACAGGTCGCATTTTTAAACTGAATGCAAGTTCTACAAGTATGTAGATTTTTTTGTCATGTTGATTTTTTGATCGAAAGGTGTGCCTCTAAGGGACAAAAAAACTTAAATACCTTTTATCGCTGTATGAAATTCAATACCTTAGTCTATTTTATTTAAAAGAAATCAACATAAAAAAATGGTGATTTGATGAAAATGTTTAGAGTGATGAACAGAATAGTTCCTTAAAATGATGCAAGTAACGTAATTACTAAGATTTGGAAGTACTTACCATAGTATTTACCTTACTTTTGGACTAGTAGTATGTTAGTTTTAGTAGCTACTTATTGAGGAGCCTATTCCCTCTATGTACTGTGCTATTGGTCTAGTTACACCTGCCGGTCTCGAATGATCGTGCGGGTTAAGCAACATTTGGTGCGGCCATTAATTAGAATTGACCGCACTAAGCGGTCAAGCAGCTGTTAGTCCCGATTGTTATCTCTAATAAAAGTCGATACATCAAGTTAGCCACACCACTATACGCGAATATAGGAAAAAGAAGTAGTTTCCTAGCAAATACATATTAGCTGACCGCCTACACGGTGACCGGCCATACATCGATAAAACGGAGAAAAAAATCGATACCATCGGTCGATATTATTTTATTAGCATCCCTTAACGTAGGCGGCCTGACTACTTACCTATAACTTTCATCGGTCAGTCTCGTGCTAGAAGTTGCGAAATAAGGTCTCGTGCGTAGTGTTGCCTCTTTCGTAACTAAAATGAGTGATACCCGTGGTAATACGTACGTACGTATTCCAACTACCACATGCAGCGTCATGAAAAAAATTATGTCGTGTGTCGGGCGTTGGGTCACGCGGCATTCTTTGCATTAGCAAGTATGGCGTTCACATCGAACCATATCGCAACGAGCGATAATGTGAGAATGTTTTGTTGTGTTAATTTTGTGTTTGTGAAACCAATGTGAAATATGTATTACTTAAAATGGATGAAGTGGAATAAACTACGCGAGTGAGTAGTACCTACTTTTTTTTAAGAACTCGTGAATCAACAATTGACCTATCAATGTCTGTAGCAGCAGTTTTCTAGCCTGGTCAGCGGCGCCGGGTTTTTATAATCCCCGTGGGTGCTCCAGCTTTTTTTAACCGACTTCAAAAAAAGGACGGGGCTTTCTATTCGTCGTGTACATATTTTTTTTAATGTTTGTTCACCGATTACTCGATAATGACTTGACCGATTGAGATAGTTATTTTTTAAAGGAAAGCCCCGAGGTGTTCTCCTAAAAATATGGTGAGGCTCTGACGAAGATATTCGAAGTGATGAACGGAAATGCTTCTCAAAACGATGTATTCAATTCAATTGTTTATCAATTAGGTAGTTACTAAAAGATAGCTCAACCGATCGAGATGATTATTTTTTTTAATGGAAAGGTGCTCGGTACCCACTATTTACCTCTCGTGGGTGCTGGAGCACCCGAGCACCTACGAACTCGGCGCCCCTGAGCCTGGTTATTAATTTGTACCTATGTCCACATGTGGTAGGTAAGATAGCTAGGTAGGTATCCGGCGCACGACGCGGGGCGGGAGCACCGCACCGGTGTCACTCAACGCCTCAGAATAGGTACATATGAGATTGCGCAGCGCATGTAGTTAGTTATACGTATCTTTCTAGGGTTGTCACGTCATGCAACAAATTCTTGAATTTTTTTTTTTGTATGAAAATATTTACATAAGCTTTTCTAAATTATTATTTCAAAGCCGTGACCTTCCGAGCACAAAACGAAAGCCTGGCGAGTACTACTGGGCTAGCCTGTTACACGTTGTATAATAGGCCAGCTACTTCCACATTTTACGTAGGTGTTGTAAAAGGATATCATCATCTAAGCGATGTTACCTCTATTTTCGGGAGCCTGGAGTCCACTAAACCAAAAAGTAAAAGGTGTTGTAACAGGTGACCAAGATAAGTGAATTTGAAGTTCTTTCCGCGCGGTGGCGAGTAAACTACTTGGTCCCAAGGTTATTGGTGTAAGGCAAGCCATCAGCTTGTAAATTTTACCAATTTTTATATTTGCGGTAGGTGTGGTTAATACTTACCTACTGTGCCCACCCCAAATTACTTGAGATAAGGGCGGAAAGAAGAAGTGCAGTATATTCGTTATTTAGAAGTCAAAGTACGAACCTAGTTGCTAAATAACTCGTGCTTGATTTGAAAACGTTTTCTAGATTATCCCGTAAACTGGATGAGATAGAACAGAACCGTCAGTCGTTATCTGCGCGCATTTCGCGGCAGAAGTCGATCCAAGAATCTCTACTATCTGCTGAGGACGAGGAGATATCGCTCGCGGAGTGTCAGCTGCGGGAGGTGCAGTCATACGAAGACTTGGAGATGGAGGGGGTGAAGTCTTTCGATGAGGACTTCGATGGAGGTATGGGGCATACTGTTTTAGTGGCATGAATATCTGAGTACAGATATTCATGCCACTAAATAAGCATACTTATTTAGACCTATATAGTGGCATGCTCATGACCTGTACAAATTTGCCGAAAAAGCATGCTAGTTTTCCTTCATTTTCATAATCAAGCTTCAAGCCTGTCTAGATTCCCCCAAACCATGCCCCCTTCTTTTCTCAGGGGTAGACAATTATGTTTAATACATGGACTATTTTTCAGGTGCGTCAACAGTATTGAGTGATGCAGAGACAATCAGTCGTCAAGTCGGGGAGGTTATACACAAGTCATATACACAACTGTTGGATGTGATCATGGCTGATTGTGACACTGTACAGGTAGTCTTTTCAAAGCTTTATGTTGATTTAAACTCATTTTTTTGACATGTTCTAGGACTCAGCACGGTCCAAAAGCATGAGACAATTGCCAAACCGAAATAGACTTCGTGACATCATACCGCCAGTGCATCTAATTCACAGGCTTATATTTTTTCCTGTTTTAATAGCAAAAAATACAAAAAAACGTAAGAATTAATTTGCTTATGTACTGTTGACAGAACGAATGCAGAACTATGACGGAGGCAGACGAAGCCGTGTGCAAACAACTAACTGGCGATACTGAAGCTATCGAAACTGAACTACTTGAAGAACATAGAACATTGAATCAAAAGATTGTTGATACATTACAGGTACGTTACAACACTTACAACTCACTGAGGTTATTCTATATTGTTACATTTGGTGCCGTGGCACAGGCATCAGGCAAATACCCGGCTGCATCGCAATGCTTGTTTCTGGTTCTGAGTGCTATCTGTATGTAGCAAATGTTTGTATAAAGTATGTAAAGTGTGTACAAAGACCTGCATTATCATAAATAAATGTCTATTCATTGTACCCATATTACAAACCTAGCAACTCAGTTTAACGTTAGTGCAACATCTCACACTACATTTATATTCCAGTCAAACAATACTCAAGCTAACACTCTGGTATCAAAAATAACGGAGTCATTCGCCACCCTCTCCGCGAGTAGTACGGCCCAGGTCGCGGGCCAGGGCGCCACGGTTGGCGAATTATTCGCCACGCTCACCACATTCGACACGGAGTTGAAGGGAACCGTGGCGAAGTTGGAGGAGATTGAAGCGAAGTGTCTTACTGAAGAGTATAGGGTTTATTCGCCTACTGGTAAGTGACACTTTTCTTGAAGTGAGACGAAGAGTTTTTTAAGGTTCTGTACCTAAAGGGTAAAACCGGGACCCTATTACTGAGACTCCGCTGTCTGTCTGTCACCAGGCTGTATCTCATGAACCGTGATAGCTAGACAGTTGAAATATTCACAGATAATAAATTTATTTCTATAGTCGCAATAACAACAAATGCTAAGTACGGAACTTAATTAAAACTTCATTGTCATCAGGCATACAGCCTGATTGACTTTATTAGTACTTCATAGTAATGATAGTAGTATTAATAAAGTTCCGTTCTTAGTATTTATTGTTATACCCGCTATAGAAATTTATTACCTGAACCCTTCAAAAGGTAGACAGTCGAAATTTCCACATATGTATTTTTTTTAATTTGTGTTTGTGTTTTCAGGCGCGACACCTCGCCGCACCGAGTACCGCTACCCTCGTAACCTCGCCGCTACCTCGCCGCATCATGCCATTCTCGCGAGGTATCGAGCTAGGAGCGATTACACTAACGAGGTAACTAACTACGTCATACTTAAGCTTCAACACGTTCCGCGTGTATGTGTGCCTAAGCAAGTAAATGGAGACGTGCACGTAAAGAAGTCTCTCTAAACTGTAATATTTTGTACTAATACTAGAGGTGATGTTTCTAATTCAACTAAATGAATATTGTAATGAACCCATATAACATTGTCTCAACATATTATGGATTATGGGTCATTACAGTTTGGTGCCGTGACCAGGATTATTGTTAAATTAAGGATACACTAAGATTAATGTTTAGTGTCAAGGAAGTGCTGCTAACATCTTCAACAGTTTTAAGCTATTATCAAGACAATTAATTATTATAATAATATGTTACTATATTTGTCTATTCCATATGGTATAGACAAATAGACGACCTCTGTGGCGCGTCGGGCGAACGCTTGGCTGCAATACAGAAGGTTGCGGGTTCGATTCCCGCTGGGTGCAAATATTTAAGCTTAAAAAATAAATATTTGCATCTGGTCTGGGCGTATTTCTATGTATAATGTGTATGTATTTACAAAAGAAAAATAAATATAAGTAGTATATCCGTTGTCTAGCCACCGTAACACAAGCTTAGCAGCTTACCACGGGGCTAGATGGCGCTGTGTGTTCGTCACAGGATTTATTTATTTATGGTATGTAGCTCCGAATTTAGTTCTGAATTACCCAGCTCTGAATGTAAGTTCCCCTGCACTCTTGGTACTACTTATAAATTCCTCGCCGACTAACGGTTCGCCGAAAAAATCGTTCACCTCATTGCCTGAATAAATGAAATGTCTGTGGATCTATGTTAACATAAAAATGATGGTAAACATAATAAAAGTACCTCTAGTTGTTTCATAAATGGTTATATATTTATTTATAAACCCTTTACATTTTCTCCAGGATTGTATCGTGGTGTCGGACTCCCCGAGCGACACGGAAACAGAGTCTACGATATCGGAGGAGTCGGGCGTGTTTGCCGCGCCCACTCCGCACGCGCCCGCGCCGCCCAACGGACACACCAACGGGATCGTGAAGAGTACGTCAGAGAGCGACATCTATATTATTAAACAGGTCAGTACACTGTTCACGCAGATTTATACGCTTGTTTCTTTCTTTTTCGTATAGTGGTGTGTCTTATCTATTCTATGCGTATAATAAAAGAAGGGAGGACATAAAGTCTGTACTTGGAAGTAAATTAAAAAAAAGTTGTCTAGGGGACTTATTAAAGTAGTAAAACAAAATAATATAATTTTAAAAATTCATATCGGTTTCTCTTTTTGTTCCTTATACAAATAAAAACTACTAATCCGATTGAAATCTGGTTTTTAATATTGTATAGAGGAACCTCGTGGTATGCTTTACCTACATCAAAATCCAATTAGTAGAACCCGTGTAATGAACGAAAAAGTCGGCTATGCACTATGTCTATGCAGACAAGGTCGCGGGTAACAGCTAGTCTTAATATCATAGATAACAATATGCCTTCCGAAGCACAAGTGAGTTAATCTTTGACTCATCAGTCTTCAAAAATAACTTTTGCTACACACTTTATTAGTCGCCCATCCGAATAATGTCCGCGACAGGCTTTGCTTAACTCGGGCTACTCTCCTCAATCTAAATACGATTTGAAATAACATGTCTGTCTCTATATCAAGCTCTATAAAAAATAAAACAGTAATTACCCCGTTTGTTAATATTTGTATGTATATCTTTTCAGAACCAAGATATGGGCAAAGAGAACATAAACCGCTCCATATCCCACAAGAAACCGTCCAAGCTGCCCGCTCCCGCGTCACTCAAGAAACCTCTCTATGAACGAAATGGAGCTGTCAACTGACACTTCTCAAACTACCTCGTCCTTGAACGGCTTCGCACGGCGGGCGCGTACGGCCAGCGGCAAGTTAGTCAGTTTTAGAAAACTCTGTTGATAGAAATCAAATTTAAAAATTAATTGAGAATAGTTTCGAATATTATAGGAGATTTGGAGGTAACGAAAAAAAATCATAATATTGTATTTAATCTTGATGGTTTATGGTGACATTCTTAAGGTTTTTCAAGTATTTTAACTTTAACGTCTTAGTGGCAAATCGCAAACCGCAACCGCAAACATCAGATAATATCAATATAATTCTTAAAAAACCACTGGCCCTTTTTTTGATGAAATTGAATATATAGCTTGATTGAACATTGCTTTTTTGGGATCATAATGGGCCAAGTTTTATCCCGATACTTTCACGGGATCGAGACTTATTAGATAAATAGAGTAGACATTGCCTATCTACTCTGTATAGTTGTTAAAACTTAGTAACTTTCTATTTTAACGGTATTTTACCTTTATACAGTGTTTTATAAAAAATTAGATCATTATAAAACACTCTGTAATAAGTAAATAATTATTATATTCTACGCTTCTATCCATGCCGATTTTAACTATAAGGGTCGATTCATACTAGCCCAAAGTTGATTGGAGTTTATCTTTCTGTTTTCTATAGATTGGCACGAAGCTTGTATGGATTGGCCCTCGGTGGCTCCATACCTTTAGTTTTAACATACAGTTGTATGTTTTATCGGAATATCATTTATTCCGATTAGATTATCAGTTCAACTGTACAGTTTTGCCTACACACATACGAATTAACTGAACGGTTCCACTGTGCAGTTAAAACTCAAGACCACCTTAATATTACGCTATATAATTGTGCTTTCTTTCGTAAAAAGTAATCTGAATTATTTTCTACTATAAAATATTGTTATTATAAAAGTATATATAGATTTAGATAGGTATTATGATTTATAATAATGGCTTTATTCTAAGTTGTTTAGAGTATTTGTGTTTATGCTTCAATATATGATGATTTTAGTGATAAAAAACTAATATATTTGTTTTATTTGCAAGACGTCCTGTGATCTTGTAGGTGTATCGACCATTAAAACAATTATATAACACAACAAAGTTAAACTTGAGACTTTCTTAAGGTAAAATTTCATAGAATGTAAGGTCTCAAGTCAATGATTTTAGACTCTTATATCTCAGCCCGATACGAGTGTGACACTGAAATTTTTTAGAAATCAAAAACTGAGCAAACTGAGGAGTTCATAGTTTTATTATATTTATACATACTGTATTCAATGGAACCGCTTAGAAAACCAGTTTGCCCACTCGTCCTTAGAGGAGTTTTTGGGTCTCGGTCAAATTTTGAGGTCTAATTTGGGCAAAGCTTCCTAACTGCTAAATTTTCATGTAGGGTTTTGTTTAACCCACACGCAAATTACCGGTGAGATTTGTGCGACCACGCTTAAACTTATTAAACCAGTTGTTAACAGTGGCACGAGATGGGGCTTCATCATAGAAGGCTAACTAAATTCTATCATAACTCACTGCCATATCGAAAAATAAATGAATGAAATAATAGGGGTTAAAGTATGAAATTGCCGTTTTATTGCAATAGGTTCTTTGAATTGACATAGAATCTTCATGGTTTGAGGTTTTCGAATGAAACTTTTTTCAAATGGTTTCTGTGATGTTCTTTTTTTAAAAAATGTGAAACATTTGAATATCGACTTTCAATTGTTTTTGTTATTCAATTTAGACAAGAAAGATGGATACTGCGAAAATTCGAGTGATTTTTGAATAAGAGTTCCGACGCGGAACTAACGCGGCAGAAACAGCCCGCAATATCAATGCTGCGTTTGGAGAGGGGTCTACTAATGAACGCACCGTGCGATTTTGGTTTAAACGCTTTCGTGATGGAAATTTCGACTTAAAGAACGAGCCACGAGGAAGACCGCCCACACAGGTGAATAACGATGAATTAAGAGAGATAGTGGAAGCCGATCCTAGTCAAACTACCCGGGAATTAGCGGCATGGTTTAACGTTACCTTACCCACTTTATTGACTCACTTGCGTCAAATCAATAAAATAAAAAAATACGAAAAATGGGTGCCACATGATTTGACTGATCTGCAGAAAGAAACGCGTGTTGAAACTTGTGTTGCCTTGTTGAACCGGTACAGAAATGAAGGAATATTGGATCGAATTGTAACATGTGATGAAAAGTGGATTCTTTATGATAACCGGAAAAGAAAAATGCAATGGCTGACCCCAGGTCAAATGCCACAACAGTGTCCTAAAGCAAAACTTACCAATAAAAAGGTAATGGTAACTGTTTGGTGGTCTCAGCATGGTGTTATTCACTATAGTTTTCTTCGATCTGGTCAAGCAATTACGGCAGATGTCTATTGTGCCGAACTCCGAACCATGTTGACAAAATTAGCAACAAAACAGCCCCGACTCATGAATCGATCTTCACCATTATTGCTCCACGACAACGCGAGACCTCACACAGCACGAGAAACCATTTTGACCCTTCAGGAACTGCACTTAGAAACCATTCGTCATCCTCCGTATTCACCAGACCTTGCTCCAACGGACTACCATTTTTTTCGTGATTTAGACAATTATCTACGTGACAAGAAGTTTTCTTCCCAGGAGGCAGTACAAAATGCTGTCACACAGTTTGTGCAGTCTAGATCGTCGGAGTTCTATCGCAAAGGCATTAATAACCTTCCCATTAGATGGCAGCAATGTATAGATAATAATGGCAACTATTTTAATTAAATAAATTTGTTAAAAATTTAAAAAATAAACAATTAAGATTTTCAGTACAAATCGGCAATTTCATACTTTAACCCCTAATACATACTCAATAAATAATACTGGCAAAGAATTATATTTTCAAAATATAATATTTTTTATGATATTGTTTACAAGTGACCTATTATAAAAAAATACAGTGTTGCCCTCGTATGGCTTACGGCTATACTTCCTACATAATATATGATTTACTTGATATAGGACTACTACTTAATAATAGTTGATAGGGGCTTTGAAAAAGGCACCAAACTAAAAATACAAATTGTGTCATACCCCTTTGCATAATATGCAAGTTACAAGCAAGACTTGCACAATGGAACTCTGGATTAAGGAGGGTTTAAATGACAAATTCCAATGAATACTTTATAGTAATTTTATTAGCAAACAGACGAAGTAGGTATGTATTACATTTACAAGACTAAGTGTCGTTGGTATAATTCAGATCGATTTTCAACTGACTTTCGAAAAAGATTTTTTTTGTATTTATGTTACCGTATATCTTCGCCGCGCCCGCACCCTCTGAGGTCCGATTTCGGTTGCGTGGTTTTAAAGATCTTAAGGAAATCGAACCCAGAAACTTATGCAACGAAGCTTAAGCAAAAAAACTTATGTTACAAAGAAACCAATTGAATCTCAATCGACTATGATTCATTAACATTAATTTGATGCTTTAAAATCGTTTTGAATTATACTATCATCTATTTACAAAGAAACTTATAAGTATTATAAACTTGATTTTAAATGGCTCAGAATTTTTACTAATACAAAAATGTATTGATAACATAGCCTTTGATTTTAACAACTTAACTAGATTCGAGATATTTACACAGCAATACAAATTGCATAATTTTACCAATTTTATAAATTTACTACAAATAAGCATTTGCATAATTTTTGCCATTGCATAATTATAATACAAATTAGCATTGTATAATTTTAGCAATAGCATAAATTTACTGCAAAAAGCTTTGCATAATTTTAGCATTTGCATAAAATTAGTATAATAAGCAATTGCATAATGTCATCATGCATAAACTTAATTGCAATTGCATAATTTTATACTGAGTGCACTGTTTTTTTTTTACCAATTGCCATATAAAGTATTCGAATTATAATAAAATGTGTAAGTAAAAATTGTTTGGTCTTCATACTAAAACTAATATAGAAATTAATTCCAATAAATGCCGAATTTATTCAAAAATATGCGCTTTTTTCGTAAAATACATAAAGAAATATATAAACGACTGGTGGGCGATACGTACAAAAATTAAATAAATAATAATAATTTAATCTTAAAATTAAAGAAACTATGCTAATTTAAATTAAAAGATATGTTTTGTATTTACATTGAAAGCTGGGTCACACAAAACTTGTGGCTAACGGGTTTGGTGTGACCCACCTTTTATTCATTATTACTTAATAAATACTATGATAGATAGGTAAGAAAACAAAAATAATATACATGTGACTGATATGAAAACAGTATTAGAAAAAAACCAGACTAAGTATAAACAAAATTTTACAGCAGGCTTTTTAACTGCCAAATGCCAATATTTTTTTAATAAATTATAAATGCATTTAAATATTAGGTTCTACAATGATTAGAAATGTTTTTGAAGTAACGCATACATAACATTTTTTGTAAGTATATTCCCGAAAAACATAATTAATTTAGCATTATGCATTTAAATGCGTTTGCTAATTTTAAATAGCAATCGCATAAATAGTTGTGTGTGCTAACTGCTATTTATCCAAACAGTTTTTATTCCAGTAGGCACCTAATTTGTATAATTTGGCTTTTCTGTGACAAAATCCCAAGGTGTTTCCAAAATACCAAATTCGCAAATCAGAATCAGAATGAAACCTTTTATTTCAATGTAACTTTGTTCTAAGAAGTGACAATTATCGATTGGTCCCGCTATAGATTATTGACCGATATGATTTGGTTGATCCAGCCGATAAAGGCGGACACCTTCGCATAGACTCCGGGCACGTCCTGGCGGCCGCAGCCGAAACCCCACGACACGAGCCCTACCAGCTCGTAGAAGCCGTCGTCTTGACACACCAGCGGACCTCCGCCGTCACCCTGAGATGAAAACAAACACATCCATTGAGACTAAACGATGGTCACGATAAATAAGTGTTTGACCACTATCTCAATGATGGTAATTGATGACATGGTCTACTAAGATGTAACACGCTCATCTAGAAGAAGGAAGACGGCAAGATCCGACAAGTCTTCCTTAATGGCCGCTGTTTACGTATCGGAATACGGACGAGTCTGCTTGGCGCCACGACTCAGGCTCGTGGGCCCGACTCCAAATCGCGACATTTTTTATCGACTTTCAGCGAAGGGGCAATCTCTTTACATGCCGATTTCGCGAAATGTCTATTTTTAGTTTACACAGCAGCGCGTAGATGAATTATAAAAAAAAATAAGTAGAAAAAGTTCTTTAGTAAAAAGAAATAAGTAGAAAAAAAGAAAAAAATAGTACCAATTGCGATAACACTTGTTATGCATATAGCTAAGAAATCTGTATTAACACACAGGCTACTACTTATCCCGATATTCCCATGTGCAAGTGAAACCGAACTATTTAACATACCTGGCAAGCATCATTCCCCTCCTCTCCGCCCGCGCAGAAGGAGCTCGCGGGCAAGATGAATATCTTTTCAGTGACCGCGTTCACTTTCCGGATACACTCCGCGTCGCTCACGATCGGCAGTTCCGCTTCACGGACCCGGAGCGGGATTGGGCCGGCTGAAACAGGAAATTATCGGTTAAAATGTTGTGTAGGGGTATCTTTGACTGCAAAATCTTGGTTTGCAACCAAATGTGTGTACTTTGCTATTATGATAATCAGTGCATGCGTGCACACACGTGAGGTGTTTTTTTCCAGCCACGAGAGGTACACATCTATTATGGAATTAGAGGAGTGTCAAGAATAATCAAAATCGTCGACGAACCCTCACGAGACTCAACCTCTCTTTAGAAGGTTCGGACACAACCCGGACTCAAGCTCTATTTATACAAGATGTAACAGGTTAGCCCTTTTAATCCGAAAGGGGGTTGTTCTAGACGTCTAGGCGAACACCTTTTGACCTATGACTTTTGAAAATTCGAAGTACTTTTCGAAAAATTTAGGTGTAAAGTTTACTTGAAGATCAGCTGTTTCTTAAGAGTTCGAGGTCATTGACCTTATGTTGTTCTTTCATTTAGTTTGGTCTACTACAATCAAACTTTCAATTAAAGTTATTTTCAAAAACAGCTGTTTTTCCAGTGAAACATAATCTCAAAATTTTCAAAAAAAAAGTTTGAATTTTCAAAAGTCGTAGAACAAATGGTGTTCGCCTAGACGTCTAGAACAACCCCCTTTCGGATTAAAAGGGCTAACCTGTTACATCTTGTATATGTTATAGCGTCCCCACCGTTCCCACCTTTCGGTATACCAGCATGGGCCGCTGTACCCGAGCGTACACCCCTAAGGGCGAGAAGGTTCGGACAGTAGGTGGATAGATACTTACTCTCCCCCATATACCCGTATCCAGTAACAGTACACCGCTTCCCGGGCGCGTGACTCACGTCCCGCGCTGGGAGGCACACGAGACACACTCCCTCCTTCAGCTCGACCTTGCCTGCCAGCTTGAGGAGAGCGATGTCGTTGTCCAGGGTCTGGCTGTTGTGGTTGTGGTGGATGTACGTTGTGAGGACCTGGGATTATAGGCAGGCGTTTTATACATGTTTCTAACAATATTTTTGTTGCTTAGGCTTTCTGCAACAAAAATATTATAATGGTCATAATAGTTCTTACCTTCAACGTTTGTGCGCCTGGAGAACCATATTTCCTGGTCAGATCGTGGTCACCGACTCTCACGTACGTTGTCTCTTGCATTCGGACCATGCTGAAATTTTACAAGTCTTGTTGCTTGTTTCAGTTATCCAGTTTCGCCTATCACGCAATCCTGTCGCGTGGTACGCTACTTGGTACCAGCAATTATATCTCTACTTCTACGTATTGAAGGCACAGAACTTAATTGAATGGGGATAGATTCATAAAGCGAATAAAGTGAAGATAAAGATGGGATTCAATATGCTACACGATTCTTGGCGTTAACATCAGATCAACCACTGTACAGCTATAAAGGCTGAGGGATACTCAATTGGTAACGCAATGCGCGGCGGTGAGGACCCACTGCGTGCCAATAAGCGCGGCGCTCTTGTTGCTCTTTTCAGTTATCCAGTTTCGCCTATCACGCAATCCTGTCGCGTGGTACGCTACTTGGTACCAGCAATCATATCTCTACTTCTACGTATCGAAGGCACAGAACTTGATTGAATGGGGCTAGATTCATAATGCGAATAAAGTGAAGATAAAGATGGGATTCAATATGCTACACGATTCTTGGCGTTAAAATAGGCTGACATCAGATCAACCACTGTACAGCTATAAAGGCTGAAGGATACTCACTTGGTAACGCAATGCGCGGCGGTGAGGACCCACTGCGTGCCAATAAGCGCGGCGCCGCACAGGTACTGGTTGTTCTGGTTGATGAGCGCCACCTGCCAGCACCACTCGCCGCGCTCGCCGTCCGCGCCGCCCATCACGCGACCTGATCTACCGCCCGGAGTTCCTAAGTGATGGGAATATTTATATAATCTTATGGCGTCTTACATAGGCAGTTTGGCTAGACTTCAATATTTAGGCTTTGCAACCAAGACACAACCTCAGAAAAGAGGTTAGGTTACAACATGACGTTACAACAATACTAATGGCGTTGCCAACAATTAGGTAAATTGAAATACCTTCAAGCAACGCTGATTACCAAATTTTTACATTTTTAAATATGGGAAGTCGCCCATTTATGAGAAGTTGACGTTTTGCGATTACGCAAAACGTCATCTTCTCAATACGCCCATTAGGGCGTTTAGCGCGTTTGACGTTTCGTGAGATTACCCTATAGCCCTGCTCCAGTCTCCTCGCGATCAAGACTATTGTAACAAAATCGAAATGTCGATATAAGAAAATAAATAATAGTACGCAATTAAGACCCTTTTAATTTTAACAATTTTTAAAAAGTAGAATACTACATACAATGCAATTTATTTTTGTAAATAGTGTACCTACGTACCTTTGACCCCACAGACATATCTGTTGTACTTCTCCGGTGGTTTAGTCGAGTAGTTCCTGTCGCTCGCGTACCCGTAGTCGGCTGGCTCGTACGTCACTGCGGGACATACATCGTGTTAGCTAAGAGATAGTTAAAATAGTTGAAACAGTTATATACTCGTATATGACACTAGAAAACTTTCAAACTTGCCTGTTTTCTAAAAACGGGCTTTGACAAATTATGTGTAAATTTTCTACATTTTCTTAAAGTAATGTGACCTTTCTCGGCCTAAGGCAGGACGTCACACATCCCTGTACCTTTCTTACAAACAAGATACCGGTCCTGGGTAACAAATTTGTATGAAATATAGACGCGAGGTGCCAACTACTAGATAATACAAAATACCAGATTTTGGCTTTACGCCCTTAAGCTGTAGGAAATCACTGGGTGGGGTGGTGTGTGGCAGTATCTGCGTAGTATACGGAGTGTAGTCCTTATCCTGTGGAGGCGGTACAGCATCAGGCGGACCCCCTGGACCTTCGACTTCAGCTATAGGTACTCACTGGGTGGGGTGGTGTGTGGCAGTATCTGCGTAGTGTACGGAGTGTAGTGCTTATCCTGTGGAGGCGGTACAGCATCAGGGCGGA
The DNA here is from genome assembly GCA_949358125.1 of Idaea dimidiata. Taxonomy (NCBI): domain Eukaryota; kingdom Metazoa; phylum Arthropoda; class Insecta; order Lepidoptera; family Geometridae; genus Idaea; species Idaea dimidiata. The sequence goes on from OX442329.1 coordinate 12,721,356, forward strand.
CTCCTGTCGCCTCCTGGACCTTCGACTTCGGCGCGCAACATTGGGTGCCTGCCTTCTTGCACTTGAACACGTCTGTTATTTCTGCGTTATCTGCAAAATTTAATAATATAAACCACAACTGACTCTAACTTCACATCGCATACAAACGAAGGAAATTACCCAACATGTTTTTTTCACATGAGATAGGCTTGTATTTGACCTCACCTGATAAGGAGCGACGATGAAAAATGCTTGCGTAGAACAAATCTTTTCACTCTAGGACTGGAAGACCAGAGAACAGAGAATCTTCCACCAGCTTTCTGTTTCTTCCATTAATCGTTCCTGTATTCCAAGTAGCAAACTCATTCTCAATTTCGGAATATCGCATTACTTACGGAAGCAAGTGAAGGTAGATAGTAGCGGCATGATGCAGGAGCCGGGGCAGTCGGGGCGCGGATCCACCGGCGCAGGCGTCGTTGTTGTCGTCGTCGTTGTCGTGCGAGGGGGCACCCTTCAACACCCAGAATACATGTTTGAAGCTCATCTTCTGTATTTGAATAGCAATAACTCGACTACGAAATAAACGGGGTCATTGGGCTTAGAGAATATTAACATCTGTGTTGCCTGAGTTAAAGCGAATAAATATGGGCTGAACGAGTTATTGGTAAACAAATCGAGAAGATCTTTTACATTTCCAAGTCGAGTCCATGGTTTAGCTAGAACATTGTCGGTCATGATGTGGGACGTTTGTGGGTCTTTTATCGTATATATTTATGGGAGTGCAATTGTGCATCTCACAAGTTTGCGACACATTCTTTGAGAATTTCAACAAATGTGTCATTTCACATTGTCAACATAATAATCATTTTGCTTTGGTATTCTGTAGGAACGGAACCACCTGCAGAATGCAGAATACGTATCAGGTGAAAATATGTTAGACTAACTTTGTATTATCACAGCAGATGGAACCGCTGTGTTTGCAGTGCGTGTTGTGGACCAGCACGGCGGGAGACTTGCAGAACGCTGCCATTATGTTGAGCATGCAGTAGCCGCGGCACCGCGGGAGGGGTGGCTGGAACATTCAGAATCAGTTGGTATTGTTATTAGCACGTTATGTACCACATTAGAGCAAGGGGTCACAATAACCTCTTGCTCTACTGTGTTAGAGGGGTTAGGCTGACGTTACGGGAGTCTACTCTGAATTGGCGAATATCTGAAGCTTTCGGACCGTCTATCTAAGTCCTAGAAGATATCTGTTTTCTCAAGATGTTTTCCTTCGCCGTAGAGAATCCAATAAAGGAAAAAGTTAGGTTAATGGAGTTATAGTACTCTCCAACATGATCCATTCCACCTTTTGTATAGTCTCTGTCGTTACGACCATTCCAGGATCTGTAGTCTCTTGGTTACATAGTCTTATAATGCATAGACCACAATTATGCCAAGACGCATTGGCTATGGATATGTGACTTCTGCTCATTGACGCAGAAACAGTCGTCGTCATCACAAACCTCTATGGTGGATACTTACCGGTGGCTTAGTGGTAGGAGGTCGCCTGGTGGTTGTGGGCCGCGGTCGGTGCGTGGTCGACTCTGACTTCTGCTCGGTAACGCAGCAAGTGTCTTCATCAGGACAGTACGCGTCAAGGTCAACTTGCTCGCAGAACAGCGAGAACAAACTGCCGACGCATTCTCCGCGGCATTTGTGGCCCTTGGGCTTCGGTGCTATTGTTGTTACCTGGAATAGTTATCACAATAAAATTTAAAAAAGTATGCATTATCGCATGAAGGCGATCTTTTTCAGACAGTCAATGAACGAACAAAACTAAAGGGGCGAATAAAACCTAAACCTTTGGATTCACCGACAATTGTTGATTATTTTCTAACGCTAAATGTTTTTTGTAAATTTTCTTTGAAAGCGTTTATAAATAAAATTGTATCCTATACTTTGGTGTAGTTTCAATACATAAACTTATTATTGTTTCGAAGCCTTAGTATATTTTAGATAATGCGTCATTTGACAGGATTAGGAAGAAGATGGACACAGTTAACAGCAACAGTGAACTTACAGCAGTAGTGGGTTTCTTGGTATGCTTCTCATACTTCTTCTCGCTCGGTATGACCAGATCTGGCGGCGGCCTGTCACCGTAACCGTCCCGGGACACGCAGCACTGGCGACCCTCCACGCAGAGGTCCCGGGATGTGAGGTACGCGTCGCAGTACTGGGTAAGCCGGGATAGCACGCACACACCGGGGCAGGCTATGTTACCTACACAGAAGCCATGGAATTTAAGGGGGTAGTCCTCGAGTTTTTTTTTTCGTTGTAATTGGTTCAGGTCAGTAACGAATAAGCTTTCGACTTTGCGGTTTCACTCGATTCCTTGGGAATTTAGGGATAAAAACTAGCCTATGTGTTATACCACGTTTCCTTCTATAATACCGAGTTTAGACGCAATCGGTTTAGTAGTTTTTGCGTAAATGAGCACCAAACATTTACTCAGAAACTATTACCTTTAACGGATATGCGATGGAAACTAAATGACACAAATTCTTTTAAATAATTATTATGTAGATGCAATTATGGGTCATATCCATCCAAGTATACATAATATACAAGATCTGCAGGTGCAGCTCGGCCAGTGAGCATGATGCTGCAGTGTTGGTCATGGTGTCGTAAGAGTTAAGGGTGTACCTAATAATTACCACTATCTTTGTATTTGTCGTTCTGTGGGGGCCGCGTGGTGGGTTCATCGTCCTCGTCTTCTTCCTCGTCCTCGTCCTCGTCATGCGAGGGAGTCGTGTAGCGAGTTGTGAACGGACGACGCGTCGTTGGCACCGTTTCATTATCTGAAATTGAGATATAAATTGGTTTTAATCGCCCATTATATTTGAGTAATGGATCATCATCACCCAAAGCGGATACTATTTACTTATAATATATAAAAATGAATCCCTGTTTCTCTGGTCACTGTATCACGCACGCGAAAATAGAGGGCAAAAGGCCACGGAACCGTTCACCTACTCGTTATTACAATCAAATTAAAAATCACACCGACTGCTTTGACTTGACTGGTCAATTCCATTTTGATTTGACTGAGTCAAATTGTCAGTTAAAGACTTCCAAGAAAGGCACGGCCTTTATTAATGATATTATACAAGATGTAACGGGTAAGCCCTTTTAAGCCGAAAGGGGGTTGTTCTAGACGTCTAGGCGAACGACTTTTGTTCTATGACTTTTGGAAATTCGAAGTACTTTTCGAAAATTATAAGTGTAAAGTTTACTTGAAGATCAGCTGTTTCTTAGAGTTCGAGGTCATTGACCTTATGTTGTCCTTTCATTTAGTTTGGTCTACTACAATCAAACCTTCAATTACCTTTATTTTCAAAAACGGCTGTTTTTTTCAGTGAAACATAATTTCAAAATTTTCAAAAAAAAAGTTTGAATTTTCAAAAGTCGTAGAACAAAAGGTGTTCGCCTAGACGTCTAGAACAACCCCCTTTCGGATTAAAAGGACTTGCCCGTTACATCTTGTATACTGAAATGTCTTACTCAACGGTTCGTCTGCGCAACATCTCATGGTGGAAGTTGGGCATTCCACCTCCTCCAACACGTTGGAACAGATGAACGCAGCCAGGGAGTGCATGCAGACACCGGGACAGTTCTTGGCTTCCACCTGCGTGTCCAGGGTGTCTATCAGACCTGGAACAAGAATTCAATCAGACAGTGTGTAAATAAAATAAAAAGTTGCGTAAAAATTGCAGACGGGAACTTGCCTACTTTCAGATTACTGTGGCCCACATACAGTACCAAAGTATGTGGATGTGTTTCTCGTTAATTCCTATTAGGTAACCTTAGACTCAAAATAAATGGTCCGAAACATTTTTTCTTTAATCACTGAAAACGTCTCAAAACGTTCTCTGGTGAAAATAAACAACATCAGCCTGACGTAAATTTTACTACGATTATATCACAGATCAAAACTTAATTATTTACTTACCTTTAAATGTATTTTTATAAGGTTTAGTCTTATAAAAAATACATTAAGACGCAAAGTTCCTACATTGATCACGTGATTTCGCATACAAAAAGAGGGGTATTCAATATTTAAGTGGTGATAACGATATTATTAATTTTACCATCGTTGTATGGAGCAGAACTAAGCATCGACTCGTCAAACAGTCCTCTTAACTTAAGCCTAAATGAATGGTTCTCTGCATGTCGTCCATTCGCCGTTACCCACGGCCGCATTCCACCGTCTACCGTAGGTTAGACCTACCTATAATTTCCAAGTAACATGTTACGACATACCACTTGACAGATTCATCATTTACCTACCTATTTATTATTGTTTAAGTGGGCTTTAAAGACGCCGCATCGACCAGTTAAAATCTGTCGTAGTAATCTTCATAGTTCATTACTAATTCCGGTTGAGTTGAGATGATGATTTACCTGAGTTTTGACAGGAACAAGCCTACACTCTGTGGCTACTCTAAATCACTCATCGATGTAGAACGTTCATTTTAAAATGATCACTCATCATTTTAACACATAACCCGTGAATAAGAGTTAAAATGTAGGTACCTACAATATTTGTTAAATAGGAAATAAAACATGCTTAAATCTATATCGAAAAAATGATTTCTTCCCTATCTGAGTGAAGGATCAAAAACGCACAGCCTGACCGTTGATAGTAAAGGGCTATCAGCGATTTACTACTTAGTAAGCATCCGAAAAGATATTCATTTTATTCAGCCAGTGAATTTTACTATTTCATCCGTAATATAAGAGTTTTTGCTGCTCAACTTTTTATAAGTCATTTTAAAATATTCCACCCTAATGATCTCTTAAAAGTCGTCGCTATGAAGTTTAGCAAAAGCAAACACGTAATAAAAAAAGTATATTATTGTAAAGCAATTAAAAAAAAAAAAAAAATATGTGGTTTTTTTAAGTATTAATTTCTTATACGGTTTTCGCGATTTTGTATAATAAAACACTTGGAGTTTTGGCGGGAATGCGTTAAGGAGATGTGTTGCTAAATTTTCATTTTTGTGAAACTTAGTTCAAATGCGTGTAAATTGTTTAATTTCGAGGGCATATTAATCAATTTAGTTTCGTGAAGCTGTACAAGTGTAAATAAAAGTGAAAATCGGTGTAAAACATGGACTTTAGCTTAGTGTTGTCTCCAAAGCTCCGTGAACAAACATTGTAAAAAATGGCCTCCTTTTTACAATGATTCCCTCGGCTTGACTTTAACTATGACGACTTGACTGTTTCGTTCGATGCAAATAATCTGCAAATATTGATAATACTTGACACTTGCAAATGTCCGAATGGAAAAGCCATTTTAAAGAAGAAGAAGAAGAAATAAAACACTTTCATAACCGGGTTTAATCGCGTTTTATTCATTATTTTGAAACGACCGAGCTTTCGACAACTTTAACGAACAGTTGGCTTTTTCAAGGTTTCAAGGTTGGTTTTCAAGGTCAACCTTGAAAAAGCAAACTGTTCGTTAAAGTTGTCGAAAGCTCGGTCGTTTCAAAATAATGAATAAAACGCGATTAAACTCTGTAAATAAAGTGTTTTATTAGAGCGGGGTATTTTTATTTTATTTTATTTTTTGAGCAACAAATGGACGACCATGGTATGGCGGATTTACTGTATTTTCTTATAAGTAGTTTGACATACCCACCTAATAATAAAGATCAACAAAAAATATCATAAAGTTCACTCTATCTGTATTTTACTTTAAGTAAATGATTCTATTGGCAACCTGTTTGTTTCGAATGCGGTCCGGAACCCGCGACCTCAACCTCAAACTCCTGGCATAGAACTTGGCGGCACATCGTCGGTGTAAGGAAAACAAGGCCGCGCCAAGTTATAAGAGGAAGCGAGCCTTGAAAATAAACTGTCCTTTAATTTTAACTTAATAAAAAACGCTGCATAATTAGTCTTTCAAAGAAAGGAGGTGGTTTTCAATGCGATTCAGCTTTTTTAAAATATTGATGTTCACCGATTACTTGAAGACGGCTCGGCTGATTGTGATGATTCTTCTTTGGTATGTATTAACGTCTACTATCCAATTGGATAGGTTGGTTGGTTGTCTTTCTGAATATGGGCCTAGAATATCTATACAATGTGTAACGGGTAAGCCCTTTTAAGGCGAAAGGTGGTTGTTCTAGACGTCTAGGCGAACTACTTTTGTTCTACGAATGTTGAAAATTCGACTTTTATTTAAAAAAAATTGTGGTTATGTTTCACTGCAAAAAACGGCTGATTTTGAAAATAAAGGTATTTGAAGTTTTGATTGTAGTAGACCAAACTAAATGAAAGGACAACATACGGTCAATATCCTCGAACTCTAAGAAACAGCTGATCTTCAAGTAAACTTTACACTATTTTTTTTCGAAAAGTACTTCGAATTTCCAAAAGTCGTAGAACAAAAGTTGTTCGCCTAGACGTCTAGAACAACCTCCTTTTGGCTTAAAAGGGCATCCCGTTACATCTTGTATACCTCTTGTCACCTACTACTTGCGTCCCAGGACCGGCGCGACTATGCCACCACGCGACCGTTACCCGATGACCTAATGCGTAGTGAAATCGCCGCCTGCGCCCGCCGGTCGCTCCGAAAACGAAAGTTCAACCTCTAATTCAGCCGACACTAAAGTGATAATAATCACGAAATAGGAAGCCTAATGTGACAGGTGATGGATATCGACAACTTCAATTTTATCGAAGGCCTCTCTCAGCTAATAACGGTTTTGGGTTTTTGGTCTAGATTGCTCGCGCAACACAACAGCTGACATCAACTTTTTTTAGTGAACTTTCAGAATATAACTACAATATTTTATTTACAATATTAATGCTCTTGTATAATAAACTGCTTCGACTATGCGGAGCTAAGCTAAACTAACTTAGTTTAATGGGATGTCCAGACACTTTGCAGTCCAGAATGAACGATCATCATGACAATGAAAACTCGCAATTTGCAAACTCTGCTAATATATTAATATAAATAAATATTGCACGACATTACACATAGCACAATCTAGCCTAAGTTCTAAGCTTGAACTATGGGCACTAGATAACGGATATACCGTTAAAACCTTACAATCGATTTTGATACCGTTTTTACTGTTATTTAGAGGGGTTTTTTTTCAGAACGTTTACCCAGTTTAAGCTAAGTGTCCACTAGCAATATATCTTGCACATCAGTTGCACATGTTGACTTGCGCATGCAACTTAGAAGATACAAAATCACCCAAAAGTTGCTGCAAATGTGCAAGGAGGGCCTTGCCTTGGCTACCGCTGAGAAAATTACAAACATCTGCCAAGATTTGCTGCAGCTATTTGCCAGTACACACTTACAGTGCTATTCACAAAAGTCCCTATACGTCCCATTATGCTTTGTCTTGTGACAATCAATGTCAGCGAAATGTAAAAAAGCGCGCGCATGTTTGTGAATACGGCTGCAAGCTTCTACGTCGTAGCTGAACGAATACGTCTCGAGTTTCAATAAAAGATGAAAATGTAAACCAATAAAGCCATTGGTTGTATAATAGTGTTATAATACAGTCGTATAATACCTTAGTACCTAATGAACATAATATGAATGATGTATGTCTCGATGTTCTAAGTCTCGCAACGGGCAGCTTTCTCGGCCGTTGACCTCGCGAAAGTTGTCGCCGTCATGTAACTGAATATGACATCCGTGACGTCACTTTATTGACTTTTCGCTGACAGGTAGGAGATTAACGTGTCCATGCGAGTTTGAGGCCGGCGGCGGCGACGCGGCAGCGGCCGTCATGCCACTTAATATACTTAGATAATTTCTCTGCAAGCCTATAGGGCTTGCGTGGCTCTGTCCTCTGTCGGCTCTGGCCTCTGTGGCTTGCAAATTCAAATTCAAAATAATTTATATCCTTTAAATTCTTGTACAACATTAAATGCACATGATCATTTGGCTACGTCTTAGGTGTATTGATTTTAGTGTGGCTTCGGAACGCGCCCTCCGATGAGAAGAAGCCACAAGAAACTCATGGGTTTTTTTTTTTGTGATCATGTGTTAAATTACAATCGTCATAATACAGATATTATCTATAATTCGAACAGGAGCAATCAATAAATTATGTCCATGGATTTTTTTCATTAAGATAATATGACGACGTATCATAGTACATAGTACGCCTTTTTACACAATATATGTTTTAATATTTTTATTTAATTTTGTGATGGACATGTCACATACGTCTTTAGGTAGTTTATTATAATAAATTACACTGGTGCTACAGAACGACCTGCTTATTTTCCGGAGCCTACTAGGTATAGGGTGCACCTATCTGAGAACCTTGACCCCGTAGATCTTTTGCTTCGGGACCCGGGTTCTGATTTTTGATTCAAATATTCCTGCGGGATCGGGACTTATGCGGGCGAAACCGCAGAGCGCAGTTAGTTTTATAATAAATTCTTAGTGCATTTGTATTTTTGTTTAAAAAAGACATCAACGCGCGCACATCAAAATAAGATTGCTAAATCATTTATTTTTATGTTATCTGTAATATCAAACCACGTTTTCATACGATTAATTAAACAGAAGTTTTCTGTGATTGTTTGGTTAGAACAATGAGAACGGTAACTTACTATTGTAAAGTACAACAAAAAACTAAAAATAGGTCATAAAAGTACGCGATTAAAACTGAAAAATAAGTTTAATTTCATAAAATAATAATATCGAATGTCTATAAAATGAGTATTTACTATCTAAGACGCCCCCTCCCCTTTTACAAAGTAAGAAATTCACTTTCTGTCAGCATGCAGCGGCGTGCAAAACGCATGAATTTCTCTTCGCAGACTACATGTAGGTAATCGATGCAGAGGATTGTTAGTCCTAATATTTAGAGCTTATAAACTTCGCAACTTGTAAGTAGGTATACGAAAGGAGGAACAGATCAGATAACACATTCCTATTATCTATTATATTATTTTGAAATGTCAGCAAACTACAGTGTATTCAGAACGCGACCTCTACTGAAAAAAAAGAAAACAAGAACTAATGGGGTTAAGAAATCAATACACAAATACTTGGTAGACGAAAGCAAATTTTGCCAGACTTGAAGCAGAGACACTGCAGATTTCAAGCAAATACTATTACGAGATATATTTAATTAGCCACTGGCTTATTAAAATGTGACAAAAAATATAGTTTACGTCTAAGTTTCGTTCTGTACCTACTGTATAGGTACAGTACAGAACGAAACTTAAGCTTACTGTATATAGGTATACAGTAATCACAGAAAACAATTAAGGACGCGACTGATGTGAAATCCCTTCCGATTGAATATTTTTATTCATAACCGGTATCAAATAGATCTTTAAAAAATGTATTATGTTATTGTCCATGATACAAGAAGTGTCCCCTTCATTTCAAAAACAATAAAAAATAACTTTAAATACCACTATTATACAGGCAATGTTTGTTTGTTGTTTCAGCCTCTGTTTTACAAAATTAATCAATTTCTCATCTAAATCCTTAGCCGCTATATTTTCTTATAGGCATCATAATATTAGAAAATACAATACCTAGAACCTCTTCATCGCATTTTATAAAAATATTATTTCAATCTTCGTTAATGATTGATTTTACGAGAAATTGTAGATTTTTTCATGCAATTTCATCTCGCTCATTTATATGGAATCGGACAAGGACCGATAATTATCATCTATCGCTGTCTTAACCAGCATACCTCTAGATGCGAAATAATAATTTTCTGTGGTCATGGCATTGTACCCACCTACCTACTATAAATCAATCAAAGACAAATCTCAACTACACATTGATAAGATCGAACGCCCGCGCCCGCGCTCCGCCGGTGGTGGCCGGTCAGGCGCGGGCGCTGTCCGCGGGAGAAAGTGAGCTGGCCAGACCTAGCCACAATTATCGCAAGCCTGAGCTCCGAGCCGGTTCTTTTTGTTCATTGAAGACCACACAGGCCACACCGTGGGAAACAGATTACCTACATCGACACACTGATTACTTTGTTAGCTTGTTTCTACGAACGTGCTCTCTCTCTCTTTTATCAGATCAAATAATGTAATTGATAATATTATTTTGTCTCTTATTAGGTCAAGTTAGAGGCTTAAATAATTCCGACCCGGGGCCTAATTCTGTAAGAAAATAACCGCTTTGAACTCCTCTGTAGACCCTAGTCAACTTTTCTAAAACTATATCCAAATTTATTTATTTTTAAACACAGCACTATCTAGCCCCAAACTAAGCTCTATAGGCTTGTAATATGGTTATTGGTTACGGATATACTACATATTACACCTTTTTTTTGTAAATACATTACATAATATAGAAAACACCTAGAACGAGAAACATTTATAGTCAGCAGAAATATTTGTTATCGGCGGTAATTGGAACCGCAACCTTCTGCGTTGCAGGGTTTGCACGTTGTGCCACAGAGGCCGTCAAACTGGGTAGAATCCTGTGAATATGTAAAAGCTATATAGCTATAGCTATAAAGAAGCTATGTCGATGACTCTGCACGGTTTTTCATCACTAATATTACGTCATCAGTGGACTATTGAAATACTTAGAAAAATAACATCTAGTCCCTGATTCTATAAAAACCATAGCATGCGACAAGCAGGCGGGATGTATGAGCATTGCAGAAGTCAATTTGTTGCCGGAGTAAAAATAATAGCTAATCTATAACTTCTTTCAATATTGATTGGCTAAGGAACAAGGGGAGCTGTTTAAATAATTTACTTAATTATTTAAGCCCTTAATTTTTAGGGCTACTTAACTAATTAAGTAGTAATTAAGTAAACTAACATTTACAGAATACGAATTTACGCACATCTTCTGCACGTCGCCTGCAGTCCGCCGGCATTTCGCATGCTATGTTCTTACTGAATCGAGGCTCTGAAAGCTATTAATATTATGGTTTAACTTCAACAAAAGACGGCTAACCGCAGACTAATGAAATAGTGGCTTCACACTGCACCGGTCTAACGTCTCGGAACATGAACGGGTCCTCTTGTCGCCACAACTTAGACCGATAGGTAACTTCTGGGTGCCTTATACAACGGCAGGGAATACTGTAGTCAAGGGGTTGCATTAAATGGAATTACCTACAACTATGATTACAAAATTTAACAAACGACGGAGAACCCGTTGATGTCTGTTCAATGAAATCTGTGTAAGCTACGGTAATATAGGCATTTCTTACAAATTACTTATTAACGGGGTGATTACCATGTTTAATAATTTATTCGCGGAGCTTAATATTTTTATAATAATAATTTCAACCAGCTTGTGGTTGAAATTACTAGCGAAATATTCTTCCAAATTATTTAAATGTTTATTTATTTATTGTACATACGTAAACTTTATCTATTGACTCTACTGATATTGAATTATACCTAAATAGGTACACTTAAGCTTTGTACGGATATTGATAAAAAAGAAACTATCACGTACGCAAAATGGATCTAAATTAAGAAGGTCTACATTGCGGAAAACGAGCCCGTAAACAATTATCATAATTAAAGTGTTTACACCGGAAACTTTCAAGTAAACACTATAATTCTAAGACATTGGGAAGGCCGCCGGTCGGTGTGTTGTCGTGGCATATGGTGGTCGCGGTACAGTAGGCGCATATTTAACGGCGCGCGCGCAGCGGTACCTCGCTCCATATCGGTACGAACGACGACCAAACGCCATACCTCAGTGGACTAAATACAAGTGCCTGACTAGCTTGAGATGTTCTTCAAAACAAGTACGACTAGTACTGCGGTTTCATTCGCGAAAGTCGCGATCCCTTGGGAATATCGGGATCAAAAGTATCGTTTTTTGAAATTTGTCCATTAGTCTCAAAGCCTGTTTGGTACAAATAAATGTTTCCTCTCTATAATGTTAGATGGAAGTACATGAGTAAGTGGGTATGTAAGACTTTTCAAAGATATTCTTCAAAACGATGATGAAAATTGCATCAATGTTACATATTTTAGGAGAAGCAGCGTATCTAAACCGGCCAAGAGTGAATCGGACTTGCGAATGGATGATTTCGTACCATTATTAGGTATCTCTACTCCAGTAAAATTGTCGTTTGAATGTATGGGCTCGTATGCGTTAAATCCGGTAACTGTGATTTCTTGCAGACTTGTTTATGATATTAAACTAGACTTACTCATATAATCGGCAAAATTTGAGAAATGGACGAACTTTTCGCGGTTTTATATATATTTTACAAGGTTTCGTTAGGCCCTCGAGGTCACAAACTTGGATTATTCATTAGGCCAACATCACAAACAAGTGTGCAAAAAAGTAGAACCACCGAATTTAACACAAACGCTGATGAATAAAGTTACTGGACTACTCAATTTACTCAAAAAAATCACGTTTGTTTTATGACCTTTTCATCCAATTAGATAATTTTATACAGCGCAAATAAATTTTCCCATTATTTTTATGCATTTTCACTGTTCAGGAAAGAACGGGTCAATACGTCTGGAGCTCAGCTAAGGCATGGTTTCCTCACGATGTTTAGCAATTTAGAAAATCTGAATGTCTTTGTCGACTTTTGATGTAGACTTTACGGTTTTACATAATATTAATTTAATATTCTGGTGTAAATTGTACGCTGAATTGTCTGTGAATGGTCTGTCACATATATACTGAGTTGTCACCGACTTCATTATCATTGTGTGACTAATTTTACGTTACTCATTCGCAAAGTGAAACTAAGGAAAGACATTGAATATTAAATACCACGAACATGTCTCACATAATTATACAAGCTCTGAAAATTTGTCTAGACTTTAAACAGATTTAAAATTCGCTTGTATTTTAACAATCTTTAAAGGTTGTCCAAAAAAATAAAAACCGACGAAAATAGTAAGAATTAAAACCACCTGTGGCGCAACTGCTGACACGGAAAATTAGGGTTGCAGGCTTAAGGACGCGACTGATGTGAATCGAGCTGAAATCCCTTCCGATTAAATATTTTTCTTCATAACCGGTATCAAATAGATCTTTAAACAATGTATTATGTACATGTTATTGTACATGATAGAAGAAATGTCCCCTTCATTTCAAAAACAATAAAAAATAACTTTAAATACCACTATTATACAGGCAAAGTTACCCCTGCTTTACAAAATAAATCAATTTTTCTTCTAAATCCTTAACCGCTATAATATGTTTTTTATAGGCATCATAATATTAGAACATACAATGCCTAGAACCTCTTTTGCATTGCATTTTATAAAATAATTATTTTAATTTTCGTTACCTAATGATTGATTTTACGAGAAATTTTAGATTTTTTCACGCAATTCCATCTCGCTCATTTATATGCGATCGGACAAGTTTTCTCCAAATATACACAGATAAACTATTAATTGTGAACTAATACTGTTTGACACTATGTAGATATCTAATACTGTAACTGGATTTAATATTGGAGTGTTAAAATAAACTTATCTGCCGACATCGTACGGCAAAGTGGCGGGACTTGTTAGTAGTCTACCCTCACTATAAAAAAAAGTGTTTTTTGTAATTGACGATTATTTTTAAGAACCATGTATGCCCACGTCGTAATTATGTATCCACAAACAAGAAATTCATTTCAATTCATTTAAAAAAACCCTGTAAAGTCTGTTCTGATAATAACTTCTTCGACTTGCAAGATTGATTTATTATTTACTGTTACTCACCAAAATTAAAAAAAAAATTGAATAGACTTATGTATAACTTGAATCTAGGTGGGACACTTCGGACTTCAGAAGTTTTCATTTTTCACTAAATAAATACGAATCTTCCAAAACGTTTCTAGTCGTAGAGCCCCGCAATTTACCCAGATTTTTTCGCCTGAAAATATTTATTTCATTAAAGCATACCTAACCCACGTATATGTTTTTGAAAGCTTGTTTTTTAGAGTATATTTATTTTTTCCAAATTATAAATAGGTAAGTACTTAATACTTATAGCCAAATGATCCGACGGTCCGGAAAGACCTGTGATAGGAAGATGTGGAGAGACATGGGAGAAGCATATGCCCTGCAGTGGGCCAATACATGCTGTTGAAGAATTAGAAGAAGAAGAAGGTACTTATAGTTAGTATTTCAGTCAAGTAACAGAGTGGCGAGTAGATTCCCTTACGAATCATTGTAACTCTCCCTTAGTAGCAATGGGTAGGGCTGCCCGGCCGGTATAATATAATATTGTACGAATTGGTAGAGTCCAACATACCGGACAATTATGCTCCATGTCTCAAACATATTCTATCATGTTCCTGTCGCGAAACAAATACAAAAAGCCGCTGCGTCAAAAGTCAGCGCTGATAATATCGTCACGTCTATTAAAATGAAATGTATATCACAACAGGCGTTAGGATGAAGTCGATGAATGACGAATAAAAACGTCAAAAGCATCATTGAGTTTAAGGTAACGTTACCACAGAGACTGTTTACAACTGTCTTCCTTCTGATACGATTTATACCTACTGGTAAGGTTCACATCAATGTAATGTACCTATTCTATTGAATACAGGTACATGTTACATCGTCGTCTTCGCTCCTAGAAGACTGCTTGTGCACTTGACAAATTTTGAAATATTAATTTCAATCATGTTCTCTTAGCTTAAGGTGGTTGTGGCTTTGATATATCAAAACGGTCCTGTTGAATCCAGTTGGATCCAGTCTGTCCTTATCTAACTAACCGACGAACACTAAAGTGAAAAAAGGACAGACAGGGGTCTCTCTAACACCAAGCAGGGTCGTTTTTTTCGATGAAGTAAGCTTTCTAGTTTAGTATTTCTATGATTGAATGTAGTATTTTAAAAGTGACAAAGTAATCCTGTATTCGAAAATTCGTTAAAATATATTTATTCTAGCGGTATTTTTTAGTCTTGAATCTTTACCGTTCAAAGCAAAATGAATGATAATAACGGCCTTTAGGTGTGTTTAAAACTTGTTTTATCAATTAACTAGCAGCGACCTGCGGTTTTACCTTCGTTATGTTATTGATCCCTTCATTAGTTCTAAGCCAACGATACAAAGAACATACGTAGGGCACAAATCAAATCGCCAATTAAAAAAGTATTATCAACATCTGTCACTTTGACTGCTGACGTTGAAATCGCAAAATCAAACGCAAAACCGAAAAATCGCAAATCGCAGAATAAAAATCGCAAACACTCCCTTGTGTGTCAAAGAAAAAACATAACATAATCAGCCCGTTAATTTGTCCCACTGCAGGGCGAGAGCCACCTCTTAGAGGGGTAAGCAGAAGCAGTAATACGCCACGGGAGCCTACCCTGGATTGGTGAATGTCCCGTGTCTTCGGACTGTGGTGAGTCCTAGGACATGACGGTTTCCTCACGATGTTTTCTTTCACCGTAACGATGTTAAGGGTAGTTAGGCGAGTCAAAGGGTTATTTATCAAAAATGTGATATAAAACAAATAATCATTTCAAACTCATCATAAGCCATAAAAGCCATCTTAAGCTTAATGAAAATAAATCTACAAACATTAACTTAGATTATTCGTAGTATTAAATTGAATTATCCATAATAAACAAGCTCCTAATGGTGACTTCCGATGGAAAAACGATTTTTGGGAAGTGTAACACATTGGAAGGCTCATGTTCACATTTCATTTATGATAGTGATTTCTGTGTGTGACCTATATATTGTCTATATGGGGTCAGGTCGCTTCTAACTTGATCTAACGACTGCTATCAGACACAACAACCGGGACCAACTGCTTAACCTGCGTTCCTCTGTGAGCTCGAGGAAATTATTTTGTGCCAGCCACATACATAATTGACCCACACTTAAACCAACCACAACATTCATTAGTTATACCAAATACAACTGTACACCTATTAGTTTGTGGTACCAAGTCAAATATCTTAGAGATACGAAATATAGTTTGTACAAAAGAAATTTAATTATAGTTTACACCAACTTATATAAGGATCAGGATATTATATCTTACTAATATTATAAACGCGAAAGTTTGTATGTAAGTATGTATGTATGTATGATTGTGAGGTTGTTACTCTTTCACACAAAAACTACTGAACCGATTGCTTGGAATATAGGTAGCTGGGGACCTGGATTAACACATAGGCTACTTTTTATCCCGATATTCCCGCGGGAACGGGACTTACGCGGGTGAAACCGCGAGGCGCAGCTAGTTATTTATACGGTATTTGTCAAAGTAAGAAAATCTAAAGTAAACTAATAGAAACTTAAGAATACTCCACTTATACACACTTCGTGTAAGTGGGTACACGTCTATTGATGCCAATGAATAAACAGTTTTTGTCTCCATCTCACTCCGCCATCGCGATTGGAATTCGAAGAATTCAACGTACGAAAACAGAGGATCAGTTATTGACCCAAATTCGTGACCTATCTCACTAAATGTGAAAGTTACGGCTACTCACTCGAGAAGAACGAACTCGCGAATGACTCGTCCTGCGCAAGACTCGATCCCACGACCACAAGGAACACCAACAATCTCGTAAACACTGTCATGGTGTCTGTGAAACTGTCAAGCACTGGAGCACCACGATTGTCAGTCAAGTTGGCCCGTCAAGCTCGGTTTGGAGCGGGCATGGCGAGCGCACTCGCTCGGATTCATACACGAACTGCGGTGAAAGAAAGAAATGTGGGCCGGCTACTTGCTGAGTAAAAGTTTGTGTTGAGTGTAGATAAGACGCGAGATGATGCTTTCTTTGCCTACGTTGTATCGTGGTAGAGCCTAGCCACTACTTTGTACAGAAAAATATGATCATATTATATTCCTTTTAAAAATGTATAGCATTATGTTAATTTAAACTGTGAAATACAAAAAAAAAGATAATGCTGCGAATGACCTATGACCTGTAGACTTGCCCAGAACGGTAGAAAGAAAATGGCTAAAGTCTCACAAACTGTACAATACTGTCTTATTAAAATTTTGACTTGATTTTTAATCCTAGATTTCATCAACTCATTGTGGGGATAAAATGAAGTGTAGTAGTTATTTCAGGTCACTAGCAATCTACACACCAGTTTAATTCCATTCGGTTTTGAGAATTTAGCGTGTAAGAGCCACAATCAGACCCTCATTAACTTTCACCTTTATTCGGGAGAAGGATATAGAATCACTTCTACAATATCTCCTTAACTTACTCTATGATACATAGAGGCATCGTTTAACGGCAAACGCGTCTTGAGACGAGTTGTTACCTATCTTTAATATTGTATACTAATCAATGAAGTACCGTTCGGAGGCAACCCTACCTCACCTACTACTTATAAGCACGCTATAACTCTACTGATTATGGTGTCTCTTTACGTCGACACTAACTTTGAATGTCTTAATCAGTTAAAACAATTTACAATAACTACTTGAGCACGTATTTTATTTAAAACCAAATCTTCTTTACATCATTCCACCAAAATGTTAGTTTTATCTCGAAAATGGTTCAACACTTGTCGGATAGCTTTCGATGAGTTAGTAATTTCTTGCTAACTTTCCAGAAATCGTTGAAACGTTTTTAAGAATAGTCTAACGATTCTGAAGGGATGTTAAGACGCTTGAGTTATCGAATACCTACGTGCCCTGATTAATTTTTAGGGTTTTGTCGCGTTATGTACCTCAAAACGTAAACAAGGAACCTTTGCATAGGTTTTCGCTGGAAGTTTTCCGTACGTTACCTCAATGTAGACAACGTGACATCGACGATGTACGTGATTTTAAGACAACTTAAGGGCTTTCTTACAATGTTTTGAAGAACTTTTGCTTCTTCTTTTCGTGTGATGGTGTGACTCGTGGTCATCCTAAGACCTCTAACTTGAACTGAGCTAACAACTGCTATCAGGTCTACGTCAGATATAACAATCCTTGCTTGATTTCAGGAACCCAGAATCACTTGCTAGTCCGTCTGTCTGTCTGTATGTGTGGATATGGCCATCGCAACTTAGTTTTTCTTGTATACTTACGTGAGCTGAATAAGCGCGTTGAAGTCTTTTCTATAGCGATTATTTTTTCCTTTATTTAATGTATGTACTTATGAGAAGCTCATTGGCCTATCTACACCTACTTATCTTAAATGGCCGCGTGGGTTAAGCAACGTGTGGCGCGATCATTACTTGGATGGGTGAACGTTAATTTTTGTGCTTCTGAAGGCACGTTAAGCAGTCCTTTTGTATCTTTGACAGAAGTCGTAAGATCAAGTTAGAGGCCTTAGGGCGACCTGAAAACTTTGGCTGTGTTACTGTATCACGAAAACTTAAATATTTTAAAGGAAAAAATCATCTTCAAAAATTCACTTGCGGCGAGATTTGAACTTGCGTCCCTGAAGTTCAAATCTCGTCGCAAGTGAATTGAAGATTATTTTTTCCTTTAAAATATTGCTAGTAAAAGTGCCTTGAACCAAGAAAACAAATTACGAAAAAGCAATTTTCACGAAAGACTATGAAAACTTTACCACTAGATGAGAAACTTATCAGCAGTATCGATTACTATATATCGATATTACATCGATCGGTTTCTTTTAGTCCTGCAAGTGTTACTGAAAGTCAAACAAAAATATTGTCAAATGTAAAAAAAGAACAGTTAAGCAGTTCAGTAAACGTTGAAATTGTAAAAATCTTTTTTGTATTCTTCCATCAACTTTTACCATAACGACCTTCTATCTCCTTGAATCAGCCTTCAAAATCGGTTTAGTGTGTCAGAGCGCGTTAGGCGGTCTACATAACGGTGTCTCGGTCGAGGCACGTCGGTCGGTAAACCGCGGGGTTTAACGTGGCTGTATTGACGCGGGTCAGGTGAGGTATGGGTGTAGGTAGGTACCTGTGATGCTGGGATCTCCATGGCGTTGGCAAAGAACAAGTAAACGTTAAAGATACAGCGTTAAGCGTACCTATTTCTTTATCTCACCTTCAGGTGCTTTAAGGTAGTTTTTTTGGGGGTGAGATTGCCCCCATGCTATTCGAATGTTGTTGGAATAAAACGCTGATGGTTAGCTATTGAAATGGTGCATCTGGTTTATGCACTTGGTAGATACACAAAATTTACTAATATTATAAATGCGAAAGTTTGTATGTAAGTATGTATGTGAGGTTGTTACTCTTTCACACAAAAACTACTGAATCGATTGCGATGAAACTTGGAAAATCTCTTCATTCTGAGTATTTATTTTATGTTTTTTATTCGTTCCGACGTGTCAGCTAGTCATCAACGAAGGTAAAGCCTACTTTAGGTTTAGACTAACAAGCTAGTATTTAGTAGTGAGAGATCAAACTTTTTTTAATATTTGTTAGACTACTAAAAATAGAAAGTTGAAAGTTTTTAAGTGATTTTTGGATCCTCTTAAAAACCCCTGGACCGATTGCCATGAAATTAAGTAAACGTAGATAGCTGAAGACCCCATAAGAGTAGGTATCATATGAATACCTATTAATAACCGCGAAGTGAAATAAATTTTAAATAAATAAAGTTTTAAGTTTTAAACTGTATGTTTCCGCAATTAGCCCTACAACTGGGCCTTTGTGCGTGACTTTAAGCCGTGGGTTTTCTCACGATGTTTTCCTTCACCGTAAGAGCGATGTAATTTTTCTTATAGAAAAAGATATTGGTGCGTAGTCAGCCGGGATTCGAAACCACGACCTTCTACCACTCCACTAGACCAACACCGCTCCTAATGTAAATAAAGAAGCATACACATTCTGTACAAACAGTATAACTACTCATCTCCCGTTAGCTGATCATCCTACGTAACTCTGTCTGATATCACAGTACCTCGCCCGTAGGGGGTCCCGTGTCGTGGGGCTTCTTAATATGTACCGACGTAGGTATTCATTTCACGGTGTGTTCGCGCAGCGGAATGTTGTTGAATTTAAAGATTTCAATTATGCAGATCTTTAGTGTATGACGTCGTATAATTGTGTGTGGTAGAAAAAAAATTGTGCACGCAGCCATTGTGGAGAAATTCACCAAAAATTGTTTCCGCTGGGCAAACGTTGTACTGGCGGAACTTTTTTTAATCCATTAACTTTAGAAGGAAAGAGATGTGTCCAAAAATTAGTGTGTATTTGTGTGTAATTGTGTATGTATGAATAAAGTTAGTGCATGCATAAATTTCGGAGAAATTCAAGTTTCCGCTACGCGAACGTTTGGCCATTTCCTAGTTTTCATATAAAGCGCTTACATAGAGAGCTGTAGATTTTTACATACGTTGTTTTGAATTTGTTTATATTTGTTTAGAAAACAGATTTAAAAAAAATCGTAGGGCTTAAAAGATAAAAATATAAACGTAAAATACGCTTATTAGGTCTTAGTTCTTAAAGTATGCACTTTGGGGTCTAGATTTTCACGTTTATACAAACCTTGTAAGAGTCCGCAACATGTTGCCAAATATCAATGATGCTCCTTTCGTAATTAAAGAGTTATAGGACAAATTACCATGAATAGATCACTGTTTACAAAGCAGTCAAATATCACGTCGTTCTAAAGGAATTGCATGGTAAAATGTACACATCTCTTTCCTTCCAAAGTTAATGGATTAAAAAATGTTCCGCCAGGACAACGTTCGCCCAGCGGAAACAGTTTTTGGTGAATTTCTCCACAATGGCTGCGTGCACAATTTTTTTTCTACCACAAACAATTATACGACGTCATACACTAAATATCTGCATAATTCAAATCTTTAAATTGAACAACATTCCGCTGCGCGAAC
Organism: Idaea dimidiata; assembly: GCA_949358125.1. NCBI lineage: Eukaryota > Metazoa > Arthropoda > Insecta > Lepidoptera > Geometridae > Idaea > Idaea dimidiata. Next base: position 12,742,070 of record OX442329.1, read on the forward strand.
ACACACCATTTCACGTCTTTTTGCTCACAATTATTGTGTTTTAAGGCGAAGGATTAATAAAACTAAAAACTCTACTAGTTTACTATGGGTCAGCTCGTAGCGCAAGATGTCTTATAAGCGCCAAAACAGTATTGATATTGCTAATTAAGTAAAACTGTATTACCAATTTGTAGTGAAGATTACTACTATAATCAATTCAGGAAAAACAATTATCAATTTAATAAAAAAATGAAATTAAAAAAAATACAAAAAAATCATTTTCCACTTAGTGTTTTTATTAGAAAACAATCAACTTTGAGTCTTATCTATCGCTATATATTTACAGTTTAATTACTAGTACAGTACAAAATTCCTAATATTAAGTCAATTTTACAAGGTATACTAACTTACGGACTCACTTGAGGCTTGATCCGACCAAGCTGGAATAATCATCGAATATTATCCTAATGAATTGGATTCTTTGAAGAGTATCTATTCGTAGAGTAGAGTTGCTATTCGGTGTTTATTCTAGCTTCGTCGAATAAAGCCCAAATCCTAGTTTTAAGGTGAAAAGAGCCATATTTTGAATATAGGAACCGTTCCTAAGTAAGGCTTTAGTTTAGTAGCTAACAGCTGAATACAGAAACGTTACTCAAAATTTAAGGGCTACTTAAACAAGTAAGTTTGACAGTTGCGTCAAACTTAAAAACTCCCATAATAATTTTAAATTTAGAAGCTGCTCAATTATTTAACTCCACTTTAAAATTGAAGTGGCATTACTGTATTCGACTGTAAGTTGTCTAATTGATTACGCTTTTGCGACATTCAATGCCTGCAAAAATGTGATTAACGCCCCGGACACCTTGTACTGTTAACAATACAAGGTGATTCGGGGATGGTAATGTATGCCGAAAGGGGAACAAACTTGAACTATGATCTTTAGAAATTATATGATTTGGAAATATCGAGTTGAACCTTTAGTTGAAATCAGCAGTTTTTAATAACAATAATAATTTATAATATATCACAACATTAATTTAAGCTAAATATTTTAACAGACAATGTATTTAAACCTCGTTGCCATAACTTTAGAGTTAGAGGTCGTTGACCTTAAGGATTGTTTTATACAGAATGAACCATTTTAATGGGCTTTCAGGGGGTTAAATCGATAGTCGCTATTTCCTGCCCTGTATAGTTTGGTCTATTATTTCAAACAAAAACTACCTTTAGCTTTAAAAACGCCCGTTTTCCAATTAAACATAACCAAACGAAGATATCCATCTAGTTTGTATTTCCAAAGACGTCTAGAACATCCCTTTTGCGGCTTACATAATCAAACGGTTGATTTTACCCTCCCCGAAACACATTGTATACTAAACTAACCAAAACATACCTACTTTGGAACGTTACTTAGTTATTACTAGGTACAGTCAGAAAAGAACTTGGGGTGCCAGGTGCATAATAGTGCATATTTTAAAGTTTTATTTTATCAATAATAGTTCAGTATTTTTTGATAATTCTGCATGATATCACTAAAGCTTCCTAACTGTTAGTAATTTCATGCAGAATATTCAACAATTACTGAACCGATATTGAAAAATAAACACTTAAAAATTTACACCCTATGTCTTTTGCTGACTGTACTAAGATTGACTAAGGGTACCTATACTAAACTTTTCAACTTTTTAAGGTTTCAGTTTGTATCTTAAGGTAATATTTATATTTTCATTTACTAAAAAAATATTTATAACGAGATATTTACTATGCTTTTATGAAACAGCCATTCAGTTAGAATTGTCAAAAAAATATTTAGATATCATTACAATAGCAAACATTTCGCTCAAATAGACACTATAACTTGCAACATAGAAACTTCTATGGGTACGAAATAGTACCATTTTCCATACTGAAATAAGAATTTTCAAAAGAAAATGATTTTTATTAAGAGGAACACTTATTCTTTATCTACACGAAAGTAGTCGACTGTTTTCCCCTCCTGGATAAAGACATAAGAGCAAATATGTTTGAGATTAAATCTATATTAAAAAAAAGAAAAAAAAAGACTTTGTTACTCCTTCACGCTAAAACTACAGAACCGATTGTGATGAAACTTGGAAAGTAACCTGGGCTTGGAAAAATACATGGCTACTTTTCATCGGGACTTATGCGGTTGAAACTGCGTGACGCAGCTAGTTGTCTATAAAGAGTAGGTACTAGGTACATATAATAAAACTAGCTGCGCCCTGCGGTATCATCCGCGTAAGGACCGATTCCGCGGGAATGACGGGATTAAAAGTAGCCTACGTCCTTTTTACAAACAGCCAGCTGAAAACAGAAAACTCTTTCGTAAATTTGTTTTTATTGCTCAAGGCATATTTACTAGAAATATTTTTAAAGGAAAAATTCATCTTCAAAAATTCACTTGCGGCGAGATTTGAACTCGCGTCCCTGGATCAATATTCCAGTGCCTATACCGCTTGTATTGATCCAGGGACCCCGTTAGTCCTACGGTCACCGTTCATCACTGTTCACTTCACACTGGCGATGTCCCGTTATCATCAGTCTTGGTCCATGGCGTCCTTCATGTAGTCATCCAACTCCTTGTCGAGCGCAGCGCGCGACCCCGCCATGTACTGCTCGAGCTGCGCGTCCAGCTCCTCCCGCGTGGGGGCCGGCGCGGGGGGGACTGTTGCCGCACGGGGGGGGACTGTTGCGGGGGGGGGGCATACACATTAATACTGTGAACGACACCGCGCCATCTAGCTTCTAAATTAAGCAACTAACCCCCTTACTTATAAACGCTAATTAATACGCTACATAACTATGCATCGTTTGTCTTTTACTGTCAAATGAAGTTTGCAAGTTGACAGACAGAGACAAACGTCACATAACTTAGTCATGTGTAAATAATATTTTATATTAGGATTTAGTGGTTATTACGGTTTTCAGACAACGAATATACTATTTTTAAGCCGTCTTCAAAAAAAGGAGGAGGTGCTCAATTCGTCGCGTTTTTTATGTTTGTTTACCAATCGAAGATAGCTTGAGACGATTCTTTTTGGTAGTGAAAACTTGTTGGTGCACCTCACAAACAATTTTTCGTTACTAGTAAGTTAGGTCAATGAAGTTCCCATTAAAAAATTTTTTTTCGAGCACTGCGCACTGCGATAGAATATCTCTTCTAGTTTCTCACCTATGAAGATTATAAGGATTCCGAGACAAACCATCCATTTATTTTTTACAAAGTTGCATTTACTCCATGCAAAAAAGTTATAGCAATAAATCCCGAAATACATTTACGAAGTTTAAACATTGTTTTCATTAATGAGCACCACCGATTCTCATACAAATTTTTAAAAAACTTATAGTCGAAAATTTGAAGTTGCTAATTTCACTGGCTTCGATTTTCGATCCACTGTGGGCGTGAACTTACTCTATTAAGACAGTATAGATAAATAGTGAGTGTGAGTACGTACCTCTATTCCCTTGCCGCGCCTGCCCCCGCCCCCGCCCGCGCCGCGCGCCCCGCACCCCCCGCACTCGCGACCACTGCCTGAACTGAACACCGTCCCTAAAGTGGGAGAAGACACTTTATTGCTGGAAACATTGGACGCTAAAGAGATGTGGGGACACAGTTCATTTGTAGCTATGAACATTATATGTGCAAACAAGATATTAAATAAAAATTATCTATCTTATCCCACTAATATTATAAACCACAACGTCAAATGAAAAACAAAGAACTACACTCGCTCAACCACAACGTCAAATGAAAAACAAAGAACTACACTCGCTCAACCACAACGTCAAATGAAAAACAAAGAACTACATCAGCATTACAAAGGTATTTGCAAAACAGTAACAATTAATATTTTTTATCACTCCTGGTAAGAAAGTTTAATAAATGAGACTATGAAAACCAAATACAGAAACGCCACTTAAAATTTCAGGAATACTTAAATAATCGAGAAATTTGAAAACAGTATGAACTCTGGCTATTTACATACCTTTGGTTCGGCGGTTTTTACGTGATTGAGTAACTAACAAATATTAGTAGAATTTAATAAAAGATTGTTAAACCTGTTGACTTGTGAAAACAACTAAAGTTGTATAATGTTTGCGATTTCTACATCAGCAGTGAAGAAAAAAAGAATATATTTTTTTACCTGAAATTTCCCACCCGTCCCCTGAACCGCTGCTGCCCCCCGCGGCGCCGGAACTCGAACCCGCGACCGCCGGGTGCACTGCTCACCGACACTGAGCGACTTCGGTTCCTGAAAATAAACAGCATTTTCATCTCATTTCATCCCTAGGGTGGGGAGTATACTTAATTATTTTAATTAATGCAACCATTTGACACTTCTTTCTATAGAAAAATTGGCAAATACAAGGAACCAAAACGTCAAATTATAGTCTGAAATAAAAAAAACTTTTTTTTTTCATTTGGCTATGATAATTGAATTACTCTTCTATTCTGCCACTCGCTATAATGCCATCATGATTGCTTCCAACTTTTTTTTCACATGTCGGCGTAGCCGTTTAGATGCACGGGCGCCGCGGGCGTGATCGATCATCTCGATTATATATTGTGGCCAATAGACACCTAAGTTTTTAATTTTCTAATGTTGGCAGTTTTTATCTAAGTATCTACTAAAAAATTGAAGTTGTGTCTTACAAACTTTTCTAATTTAATTTGATATTGTTCAGCAGATTCTCAATGTACCTGTTTTATTAAATGTGTAAGTAGTATTGTAATTTCCTTACAGTCGAAATGAAAAGTAGAGGGTTTAGCTTTGGTGAATTTCAAGGATTTCACCCTCCAACTATTGGCCCTCTCACTTTGTTCAGCGCTAGAAATATCTCTGGTGAAATGCTTGACATTTAGCCCTTGTCTAACAATCTATTCATTCATTTCTATAATGCAAAGCAAAGTTACTGTTTCCCATTAATCTCAATCGGTAGTTATGGTATCTTTAACTCAACCAATGAAATAAGTCACTAAAGTAATGCTACCAAACATCAAATTTAATGATGCTGACGTTTTAGGAATGATTTATACTAGATAGTCACCCAGCCGTGCCGGGTCCGAGCTTCGTTGTCAGTTGCTTGGCCGCCACTTGGTTGAACAGACCGATCAACTGCTCCTCGAGCAATGGGTAACGAAGCTCGGCCAGGTGACAGGTGATAAATCATCCCTTACAGGGAAATCATCTTAACACTCGCAGCAATTGTCATTCCATATCTAGGATTCTGTAACCCAAAGGGTAAAAATGGGACCCTATTACCGAGACTTCACTGGTCTGTCTCTCTGTCACCAAGCTGTATCTCATTAACTGTGTATTTTTACCACTGGTAACATCTGTTTACAGTTGCACAGTTGCTACGCAACAGTAGCAGGAGGAATTTTATTTTATTTTTTTAAACTTAAGTTTTTGGATGATCCTAATTATATTAGGGTTATTTCCAAGAAAACAATATTATGTAATTTTTTGTCTACTTTTGTAACAAAACAAAAGGTTACAAAAGTAACCTTTTGTGATTAATCTTTCGATTTCTCCACTAACTCCTAGCTAAAGGGTGTAATAAATGGTATCCACCTAAAGTTCCCATTGCCCTGTCTCCAGGAGAGCCTGTTCTTGACGCCCTGTGCGAGGTTACCGAAGCTATTTGCCCGTCGGAGCCCTACAAGGCTGCTCTCGCTGCCGAACCTGCGGAGTCCTTGCTGCTGCTGCTGTCGCATGCCGATACGGTTCCGTAATGCTTGCTGGAACAAGACCAGATTAAATTGTTTTAGGTATCTTTTCCCTTTTCCTAGTGACAAGATTTACTCATATCTATATGTATAGGTTAGTATTCCATGTGAAGTGTAACACAAATGTAGGAAAGCAGACTCTGCGGGCTTCACAGGGGAAAGTAACTGGGAACATTGCTTGGATGATGATGTAACCACAGATCAGTGCTTAGTTTGGGGCTGGATTGAGCTGTGTGTAATGTAGTGCAATATTTATTTATATTTATCACTGCTAATTCTACATACTTAAATTCAATTTAGTTGAATTAGGCAGGTATTTTTACTGTAATCAAAATCATCAACTAAGGTATTTTTTTCTACATATTGTTTGATAAATCTGGTTCAATGTTTTTTAAACCACTTATGTAAAAACTATTGTAAAGGTGGTCGTTCAAGTTCTTGCGAATTACAAAACTATAGGTACAAAAACAACTTACTTTCTGTGCTTGGTACTCCAGTTGCCGCGCAATTTCCTGAATCAAGTTGCGGTTTCTAAAGTTGAGGGACTGGTTCAGAAACGAGCCGACTGTCTGCTTTTTTTGTTTGATAACGCGGTCTGGAGCCGCCGAAGCCAGCATTGTAAACCGCTCGTCCATAGTCATGCATGTGGCTTGCAAGCCATGCACTTTTTCTATCACCATTTTCGAGTACAACAAGGTTACCACACACACTTGAAATTATACTGTGAATACTTGAAGAGTAATTCACATAGCGAAACTGCACGTGGCAAATTTCAATGACATTCGATACGAAATTCAACAAAATGCGAAAAAATATTATTCAACGCTTCGCTCCGATTGCTGGTGACCATGACCACAGATAAAATAGAATGAGTGAAGAGTGAAGTGAGCACAGAACAGTATACAAAGTGAGTGAACTACTGAAACTAAACTCAACCAAGGACAGACTGAACTCTATCTATTTACCGTAACTTGAAACGTAAACTGTTATAATATTCTTACAAATGTGACAGGTATTTACTATTTTCCGAATTATAATGTTCCTATTGAGATATTCTGAAGTTTATGTCGTGGTTTCTTTTATAAACTAAGTTTTTGGTCACATGTTTTAATTAAGAAAATAAATATAAGACAATAAATTTAATGTGGAACGGAACGGCTATTATGATTTTAAAGTTTGACATACGTGTGGGAGTTTGGCGGGAATGCGTTGAGAAGATGTGTTGCTAAACTTTCATTTTTGTGAAACTTAGTTCAAATGCGTGTAAATTGTTTAATTTGGGGGCATATTAATCAATTTAGTTTCATGAAGGTGTACAAGTGTAAATAAAAGTGAAAATCGGTGCAAAACATGGAGTTTAGCTTAGTGTTGTCTCCAAAGCTCCGTGAACAAACATTGTAAAAAATGGCCACCTTTTTACAATGATTCCCTTGACTTGACTTTAACTATAACGACTTGACTGTTTCGTTCAATGCAAATAACTTGTAAATATTGATAATACTTGACACTGGCAAATGTTCGAATGGAAAAGCCATTTTTAAATAAGAAGAGGAAGAAGACATACGTGTGACATTGACTGCAGATCAATCATTTTTTTGTGAATCAGCCGTCAGCCGGCGAAAGTTGCGAAATAAACAATGTTTTTCGGAATCGAAAGTTTTCAGAATCCCGTTTTTATAATAAAATTATGAATAAAAAGTTCTTTAAAATGAAACAAAAACGATCTACAAACAACTAACAATCTAACTACCCATTTTGTCATGTTAATATCGGTTGTTTTGACCGGTAAAGGTTCTAGGTTACATAAGTTGAAACCATGGTGCTGAGTTCGTTTATAAATGGGTGTCGCAAGGAGTCGCGAGTCATTTCGATCCAACCTACGATGGCGGAGGTCGCTAACGGGTTTCCTGTAGATGAAACTTGCCTTTTGGACATGGACGCGTGTTACGAAACCTTTGACAAAGATGGGTATGTTTATTTATTTTTTCAAGTAAGGTTAACATAAAAGTACCGATTTTGCATCATGCTTTTTACTTATTTAGCATAACTTTGCGTTTCATTGTAATTCGCTTATTATTTTCAGTCATAGAGCAGTTATAAATTTTCGACTAATCATTTCGGTATTTTATTTCTCTAGTGAATTAGAACACTGCTTCTGAACTATTTATTAACCCTGCTGGAATCCTATTATTTTCTGTAAACTGATTTCAAAACTTCGAGGTGGTCTTATTAGCATTGAAAATGGTTCAGGACATACAAAGATTACACATTATTATTAAATAAATTAATAATATTATTTATTAGTAACAAACAGCTGTTGTTTAACTATGTTTAGGAAAGACCCAGGAAATATGTAAATATGTTCATATTAGTTATATTACTACTTCAAAATATTAAAATAAAAGGATGAAAACTGTCCTTAACCCATCTCTGTATGATGAACTATCCCTGAGCAAAGTTTCATTCATATTGTACATTGCAATGAAACATTGAACAACCAAACAAATACCCATATTTATAATATGTAGTAATCGTCAGTAATACGTCTTTCATACATTTACTTAATTTATTACCTTTTGTTCTATTGTGAAGTACGAAATAAGGTAATTGGGTTTATTTCAGCTCGAAGGTTATAGTTTTTAATCAATCATAAATAATTATTTTAATGGCATTGCACCCAAAGATAGACTACCTACTTTATTTATGAAGCTGCACCCTGTGGTTTTACTCTTCCAAGTACCAAATCCCACATAAGTAACTGGATAAAACATCCCAAAGATGCTAAGTAGTCATATAAAATTTCATCAGAATTAGTTCAATGGTTTCGGATTACCCCAACACACATACATGTTACCAATGTTACCTCTTTATAATATTAGACCGTGGTCCAAGGCTAACCCATATGGGTAAAGTACCTCATTTAATGTAATTGGGCTTGTTTTCCGCATCTTGCTAGAATTCTCTAATTGGCTCAATCTTGCATGAATTGTCTTTTCTCAATCGGTGAAGAAGCCCAGCTCTTCTATAAATTTTGAGCCAAAATTTCAAGAAATATGTTGTGTATCTTTTAAGTAACCAGTTAACAAAAACTATCTTTTTTATTTCGAAAAATTTGTTTTTATTGCTCAAGGCATATTTACTAGAAATATTTTTAAAGGAAAAATTCCCTTGGGAACTTGCGTGGCCGAGCGGTATAGGCACTGGAATATTGATCAAGGGACGCGAGTTCAAATCTCGCCGCAAGTGAATTTTTGAAGTTGAATTTTTCCTTTAAAAATATTTCTACTATCTTTTTTGTCTGACATTGGCCATTATTTACTAGGTGTGTGTGGCGACATTGTCAGGTACATGCCACTCTTACGCGATAGACTAACAACTGAAGCTTGGTTCAACCAAACTGAAGTAAGCAACAAATAGCAATTCTATGCATTAATCGTCTGTCATTTTGGAAACTCCAGCTGTTCCATCGAAAATATGATGAATAGTAATTTATTGATTATCCTAGTTTGGTTGAATCAAGCCTGAATCGACTGTATACTTACCTATGAAAATACCCTAACTTAAAACCATTTTGTTCAGTGATGGTAAACTAAACCTGGAGGAGTTCCGGCTGATCTGCAAAGCTCTGTTCCGCAACGAGAAAGGCCACATCTATCCCTTACCAGAAGATAAGGCACGCCACATCTTCCAGGTGTTCGACAAGAATGGAGATGGATACATTGATAAGGAGGAGTTCACCTTCTGCTGGAACCACTGGATCAAAGTTGTAAGTTATATTTCCACATCTATCCCTTACCAGAGGAGAAAACACGCCACACCTTCCACCAGGTGTTGGACAAGAATGGAGATGGATATATTGACAAAGAGGAGTGTTCACCTTCTGTTGAAACCACTGGATCAAAGTTGTGAGTATCTACCCTCACCCAGTGGAGAAGGCACGTCAAATTTTCCAGGTGTTACACAAACATTACACAAGCAGTTTTGTTTCAGGGTTCCATATCCATAAGACGCCATAAAACGAGACCCTTTTACTACTTACTGTTCATCTGTCTGTCTCTCACTAGGTTAAATCCAATAAATTGTGACAGCTATTTCACGTTTTGAATACAACGTTCACGTTTTGAATCCAAAGTTCACGTTCACCAACGGAAATAAATTCACGGATGTATTTTCTTTGGTGCTATAACAACAATTTTAATATTAAAACAGAATGGAGCTCCCATACAACAAAGGTGATTTTTATATTTTGTATACTACCTCTAGATGTGTTCCCCTTAGATCGTCCGTCCGGTATCTGCGTTCCTGATAGTGGACGTGCAGAACGACTTCATCACCGGCACACTCAACATCAGCAAGTGCAACGCGCAGCAAGATGGAAACGAGGTGAGTCACATCATACACAGACCCACCCATACCTACGCCAGGCCAAGTGTCTACTGGCTCACACACACTTATACCTTAGTGTAAGGGTACTTGGCCTAACTTCCGCTATTTTTTCTTACACACGATAGATGACCACTATCTCACCTTATGTTTTAAATAATTTACTACCGACAAACGTCGCATTTCTTGATAGTGGTACACGTCAATGAAAGAAATAAGTAAAATCATATTTAAGTTAAAAAAGTTACTACACTTTCTTCTTCTTACATGAAATCTTTGTGGCCTACCATAGAAATAACTTTAAAAAATAGGTAGAGTAAAGACACAGATAGTAAGAGTAAAGAGTATTGGCACAGTGAATTTCCCTAAAAAAAACAATTTTCCTAGAAAAATGTACTGAGTATTGGAGTGGATTACCAACAATTGATATTTTTACCCTATCTACAAAAATGGCTCTGCTGTAGATGGTTCAAGAGGCGACCTTTTCGAGCTATGTACCTAATCAAGCTGTGTATTTAGGCCGGGATTTTACCTGCCCCACGCGACACGCAGCATTTGGCATTTGGGCGTATCATTATTTCGGAAAATATGGCTTATGGGATTACCTATCAATGGTATCTTGATTGAAAATTAGTAAGATATAACATACGGACAAACATTCGTTTCGGTTTTGATTAGTTTATTTTTCGAAATATATGTGAAGCTATACCTCGTGCGCTAGTCCAATTTCACTTGACTTGCGATTCTACCTTAGTCACAAGAGGTAAAGTCCTTTTAGTACACGTAATTGTTTGAAATATTACCTCATCCTAGTGAAATTTGTATTGAGTGTTTACCTAGTTGTAGTTGTGAATCATTCACACAAACATTTGTTATGGATAATGGATATGATTCGACACTTGTAAATCGCCTAAACAGAAAATTCCTGTATTATACACTACATGTTGTGAAATAAAAAAAGTTAAACTACGTATCAATAAAGATGCTAACGATAACTCAGCATAGCCCAGCAGCTTTTGTCCGGTCGTGGGACAAAATAATCCGATAAAAACCTAGTCCAAGTCGAATAAAAACCGGCCAAGTACTAGTCGCAGTCGACTCAAAAGTTATGTACCTACCTTTATGACAATCTAGCTGTTACCCGAAATAGTGCAGATTTCAATTGGATTAGTAGTTTTTAATTGCATAAGGAACAAACAGAGATACAGACAGACATGAATTAAAAAAATATATAATTTTGTTCTACTGGGTAGGTACTTGTCCTAAGTCCCAACAACTTTTTTATTTATTTCCAAGGAACAGAATTTTTGTCCTCTCTTTCTTTATATAAGTATAGAAAAAAATGTTTATTGTATGGGCTTCAATATTTACTTTCCTCTGTTTTTAGCGGCAACAGATATACTTATCATCAGGTAACATATTAGTTGTCTAATTATCACGGCTGGCAGACATACAGTGGAGTCTCAGTAACATTTTTATCCTTCATGTACGCAATCCTAAAAGTTACCATTTATGTTAGGTCCCGGGTAGGTAGAGCCAGTAAAACAATGTCAGATTATCTCGACGATTCTACATAGCACAGAGATACTGTACAAAGAAACAGTAGGCTAACTCGCCGGTATTCTGCACACAAAACCTACGTTCGGAAAGTAAATATGTAAACGCTCTATCGTGCATTCACGCAAGTCGCAACTGAAAGGTAGCTTTAGACGATAAGACCGCTTATTTGTTCAGTGTCTTAATAATAATAGCCTTTATATAACAACCTTATAAAATAATTTATATACATTTTAATTTATTGACACCGGTTTACAAAGATTATCTTGCTACCCAGCATTGGCCTTCCCTAAAGCTTGCCATAAAGTGCGATCTTGTGTCTTTCTTCTCCATGTTGCTATTATGTTTAGTTCGTCTTTCCATTTCTGACGTTGCCTACCTCATTTTCTTTTGTGTTGTCTTGGGCACCATTCGGTCACATCGTTGGCCTATTTACAAGCCGTAATACAAGCCTAGTGCTTAGTTTGGGGCTAGATTGCGCTGTGTGTAATGTCGTACAATGTTTATTTATTTATTTATCTATTTTGTTCCGCATCATCAGCATTTTTTTAAATCTAGTTAAAACATTTATTGTGTATTTAAATTTGTTCTATTTTCGCTTGATATTTTAACTGATTCTTAATAATTATAAGTGGTTTATTGAATGTGCGCGTAATATTTAAAATTCCTCACAGTCAAAATAAAATGTAGAGAGTTTAGCTCGGGTGAATGTCACCCATTTCACCCTCTAAATATTGGAGCTTTCACTTCGTTCGAGCGCCAGAAATATCTTAGGTGAAATGCGTTATATTCAACCCTTGTCTAACAATCTACTTCGTCGCCCGCTTAAATAATGACATACATTCAAAATAAAGTTAAGCAACAAGATTTCAAATGACCGTTTGAATCGTCAGAAACTCGGTGCGTCTACGTAACGCGACCTTCAATTAGAAGAAAGCACAAAAAAGTCATGGAGAGATTTTTGAATCATTTTTACATTGTTTCATTTGTCGCTATTCAATGTGCTTTTTAAACATACTGACTGTGCTGAGATACAGCGCCGTGCGGTTTCTGTAGACGCAGCCTACTGGGGGTACAGCTCCGCTATTTACGCTCTGTGACAAAGTCTACAGCATATCGTGATGGAGTACAATATCTGTCTACATTAGCATAATATGAAGCCGCATTCGATGCCGTATCGAAAAATAATATAAAATTGACGTATTTTTAGTTAACGGAATAAATTCTGTTACGTCAGCGACGGAACCCGTTCCGGGTTCGATTCTTACCGTTGATATATAAAAAAATACTGATATTTTAAAGACGTCGCTAGACAAATCTTAAAACTGTACCAAATTTTGCGAAACATAGTTAAATATTTTTGAGCAACTTCTTATAACTTTTGTATTACTTATTCTTTTATATAAATAATAAATAAATCCTGTGACGAACACACAGCGCCATCTAGCCCCGTGGTAAGCTGCTAAGCTTGTGTTACGGTGACTAGACAACGGATATACTACTTATATTTATTTTATATTTACCAGGGCTATTTATTATAAAGGAAGTAATGTACTATATTCTGCAAGCTATTCTGCTTATTGAAACATTCGCAACAATAGTGCACCTGTCATATAACATAACTAACTAAATGTGTCCCGTGGTTTCACCCACGTAAATTTAAATCCCGCGGGATTTTCTAAAAAACCTTTCTTAGTGGATATTTACACACCATAAATAACACAATCTCGATGTCTGTAAGACCAGCGGTTTGGGCTGTATGTATAGTTCGTTAAGTAATTCAGTAAATCAATCAGTCAAGACTCGAAATTTTATTTAATTGCAGAACCTAAATCGCCCTGCTAATAAAAGACACGAAATTAAAATTAGAAATCACCGATTGCTTAAAAAACTGCTAAGTCAAAAATTCTTCAAGTCGGTTTTTATTATTTTATTTTATATTATTTTAAAAAACATATCACAACTTAATCAGCCCGTTAATTTGATCCCGCTGCTGGGCAAGGAAATCCTCTTAGAGGGGTTAGGCAGTAAAACGCCACGGGATCGCCTACCCCGGAATGGCGAATGCCCCATGTCTTCGGACCGTGGTGAATTTTAGGACATTTCGGTTTCCTCACGATGTTGTCTTTCACCGTAAGCGATGTTATTAGCGCAAATAAGCTAAGCTTAAGCTTAAGCCATCACAAAATATATTATTTTTACTTGACGTTTTTAAGCAATCGGGTATTTTTAATTTTAATTTAATGTGTTTTTATTAGCGGGAGGAATTAGATCCTGCGATAAGGAAATCATGGTAGACCCAAACATCCTGTTGCCCTATAAAGAACTGTCAATATACAAACCCAGCAATAATATGGATAAATCCGCAACATGCTACTAACAGTATGTATAACAAATAGTAAATATGTAAAGCTAGGAAGTTACTCGTTATCGAACTTATCAATTTGGTAGATAAATGTTGCCTCCATGTGGCAGCCGGTATTGATCAAACTTTCTGTCAGTCTGTGTGTGTAATATGTCAAGTCACGGACTGATGCTCTACTTAAGGGGTATACAGTATCAAATACTCTTAAAATCCTTCATCGAAATGCTGTTAATTATTTCATGCCGCAATGTTTTTTTTGTATACAACGTCACCTACAATCCATACTGATTGTAGGTGACGTTGTTTCCTACATTTTAGTGCATTTTCCAAACAACTATGTAGAAAGCTTAAAGAGTATTTCTTGTCTAAAATGAGCTAAAACTTCGCAACAATAAGAAGTTTTTGTCTTAAAACTACACCAAAATGTACAAAACAATGTCATCTACAAAACGAAAATATCCAAAATCATTGCGTCAGGAAATAATCGCGTCGCTATACTGTTTGTGTATTAGATTATAAGCTCATGTGCTGACGGTTATACCTACGGACGTCTTACCGTCACGGTTCCAACGGAAGACCAGCGCTTGTCGAATGACTAGCATTTATGCTGAGTTGAGGGCCGTTTCGCAACAATTTGTTATGTTTAATGTTTGTGTATATTATTATTTTTTTTGTATTGTTTTTGTGTTTCTTGTTGCGAATAAACAGTTATTCTATTCTATTCTATTCTATTCTAATCAAAAATTTTCGATGAATCCGATAGAGATATTCAGCTTAGGTCTTGTTTGCCCCTTAAATGGGAAAAGTTACCTACTCCATACAAGTGTAGTCGACTGAAAAATGTTATAGCTTTTATGTTTATGCTGTACCATGTCCCTATGTTTTATTTTAATGAGGACTATTAACTAATTTTGAATATTAGCTCTTCATATTCTCTGTCAAAAATAAAAAAATACTAGTGGAATAATAACTTCGATACCTACGTTTCGTTTTCGATTTATAGAAGTAAACGTGCGACTCGTACTCGGGTGTGACGTCATCTCACACTCGCCCAGTCCGCTTGCGCTCTCAGCACGACGTCACAGTACATGTCGTCTTACGTTCATTAGCGGAGCGTTGTAAATGACGTCACGTGACTGTTACCGAGACTCAATATATATCGAAAGTTTAAATGCCTGTAAAATAAAAAATAGTAGGTATTTTTGACTACAACAAAAACTAGTGTATTTGTATACATACAAGCTTTACTGTTAGTGCCTTTTATCCGTGATTTGGCATACCTATTAACATTCTTAATTACCTACCTAATTAGAATATAAAAACAAATTTAAAAATGGAAAAACCAACACATAGAGACATATTTGATCATACATAACAGACTTATGTTTTATATCATAAATATTATATTTACTGCAATGTACCTGTATATCCAGGGAGGAAACTGTCGACTCCGTTTAAATGAAGAACCAGCTGCACCCCGCGGTTTCACCCGCGTAAGTCCCGTTCCCGCGGGAATATCGGGATAAAAAGTAGCCTAAGTGTTATTCCCAGTATCCAGCAACCTATATTCAAAGTTTCATCGCTATCGGTCCAGAAGTTTTTGCGTGAAGGAGTAACAAAGTCACATACATACATACAAAGTGTGAGATAAGATGAGTATGTATTCTTTCTCTTAATATCGTAAATATATCGACTTTATCTTCAAATTCAATGTAATTATTTTCTATTAAATAATACTAAACAAATGAAGAAACTTTTTTCATTAAATACCTATTAAAATTTCCCTAAGCTACGTAACAAGTAAAATCATTATATTTTTTATCATTTTCTTTGTAAACCATATAAATACAGCCTTGCAAAGGCTTTTAGGTAATTGATTTCATGTTGACGACGATAAATTATAGGTAAAAATATTTTTATGTTAAAAGTTATCGAGAATCTATAAGCCGGCTATAATACTGTAGGAGACCTAGACTTTTTATATACATTTTAACTGTTGAGAATTGTTTTCATGGTAGCATTTACCCGCTTTATTTCCTGCTGTGTATGATTTGGGGGTCTTCCTATCGCAGGTATCTAGGTCAGCGTGCTTCATCTTAGACCACCAGTTGAAGGTTCGAGATCATATAACTATAACTGCACATATAACACACAAACTACTACCAAGTAACTTCTCTTTGACATAAAACATACTACTAAGTATGTAAAACTAGCTGCGCCCCACGGTTTCACCCGCACAAGTCCCGATCGCGCGGGAACATTGGGGTAAAAAGTAGCCTAAGTGTTATTCCAATTCTCCAGCTTCAGTAGTTGTTTGCGTGATTGAGTACACGCATACAAACTTTCAGCTTTATAATATTGGTAGGATAATAATATTATAAAGAGGTAAAAATTTAGATGAATGCTTTCCGAAACAGATAAACTGATTTTAAAGAAAATTGAAAAATAAGATAGTAACACTAAATAATTTTTACCCCCATATTTCCACGGGATTAGGACTTATGCAGGTAAATCAACATGGCGATGCTATTTTTTTATCGAAAATCGTGGGTTCGACTACTACCTAACCAGGTGGTATCAACAGGGACTAAGAAGATGTAACACGCTCTTTTACAAAATAATAATTTTCGATCTTTTCGATCCATAACCAATTTTATACTTCCGACTTTAGATACAATTTAAATAATTCAGTCAAACAATTTGTATGCTATGAATGGGTCTTTTCGCTTAGTTAGTTCTGTCTGTAAAACTGGGATGGTCCCATACAATCGTCAGTCTAACCTTGTCATGTATTTGTTCATCCGAAACATCATAGCTATTGTAAAATATGACCTATAGGTTAAGAATTTAAATAATAGAGGAGTGAATGCGTCAGTACAGTAATATTAAATTAAATGTACATAGAGAAAACTGTTTTTCATGGTATATTTTATAGTAACTGCGCCCGCAGTTTCACCCGCGAAGGTGCCGATCCCGAGGGGATATCGGCATAAAAAGTAGCCCCTGAAATTGATCAATTTACACGCATTTGAACTAGGTTTCACAAAAATGAAAATTTAGCAACACATCTCCTCAACGCGTTCCCGCCAAAAACTCGAGGACTAAGTAACTAGTCACGCGCCAATTTGTCATTTACCTGCAAAATGAGTACAGTTATCACACCCGTCTCTACTCAACCTATTTATACAGGGTTACAGAAAAAGTCGTGCTAGATCCGTTGAGGGCGTGGAGTACCCATCATTTCTGACTTATTTCACTATGAAACACCCTACCCTAAACTTAACCCTTTTTGAGATATTCGACTTTTAATTTTTTCATTGAAAATTGCCGATATTTAAGCTACTAAATTTATTTTTGTTTATTTTGTGTGTCTTATTATTATTATTATTGCATTTTGACATGCGTAATAAGATGCTTAAAGACGTCAATCATTAAAATAGTACATTAGTTAATTGAATAGACCGTAGCAGACAAGTGAAAGTTAAGAAATAAAAAAATAAATTAGAAAGTTTATTTTTCTCTAAGGGATATCTAAAAAAAACTATATGGCAATTGTTCGGCAGATGTTTTTTAAAATATTTACGTTTCATCAGCTATCTAACGACGTATAACAATCTAGGGATTGTATTACATTTCGTAGAAAAAAGGGACGCTCCAGTAGTAGTAGTAGTTCTAACGGTACCGCGCCTATTGTCCTTCAAGTTAAGACGCACCGTGCGAGCGAGACAAGTGACGATTTATGTAGGTGCGAATGAAAGAAAAAATGTGTAGAGACCGGTTAGGGCTGTGAATACAACAAGGGGTATTGTTTTGGTTGTCAGTCAGTCTGCTTTTGTGCTTCGTACATAGTAGATGTGACATTGTATTGCTCTTTTTCTCGACTTGGCTGTGATTCTGGACTGTTTCTTCTGATTTGTGACTACTGTGCTTGTTAACCGGACTCTGATTTGTACCTGCGATACGGAAGTGTTGAAGATGACGTCCTACACACCTGAAGAATATGCTGATATGCTTATTTGTTACGGATACTGCAATTGTGTGTCTGCGCAAGCTCGCAACGAATACATAACTCGCTACCCCGGTCGTCGAGTGCCGGATGTGGCCGTTTTTGACAGAGTTTATCGAAGACTTCGTGAAACTGGCTCTGTTTTGAGACGAAATACAGACATGGGAAGACCACGAATTGACGACGAAGAACAGGACAATGAGATAGTGCAACGCTTTCGAGCGGATCCGACTACTTCCACTAATATTGTTGCCCGTGATCTGGGACTTTCGCAATGGAGAGTGTGGTTTACCGTGCACACTGCTGGCCTATACCCATACCATTATACGCCGGTACACGTTATTGAAGAAGGAGACCCCGCGAGGAGAATGGACTTTTGCAGATTTATGCTAAATGCTGATGTGGAAGACCCAGATTTTCTAAGAAATATCTTGTGGACGGATGAGTCCAAATTTGATAAAGATGGCATAACTAACTATCACAACGCCCATTACTGGGCCCCAAAAGAACTAAGGAATCCCAATAAGAAAAGAGTGAAGGGGTCCCAACGTAGATTCAGCGTGAATGTGTGGATGGGCATTATCTCCAATCATTTGATTGGACCTTACTTTCTCCCGGATAATTTAAATGGGGAAAGCTACGAAAATTTCCTGAGAGCAGACTTGAGTGATTTGCTGGATGATCTGCCACTCAACCTGATCAGGGACATGTGGTTCCAACACGATGGCTGCCCTGCCCATTTCAGAAGAAGTGTCAGAGACTGGCTGGACACAAATTATCCAAACAAATAGATAGGACGAGGTGGGCCGTTGCCATGGCCAGCAAGAAGTCCGGACATTACCCCCATGGATTTTCATGTGTGGGGGTGCATGAAAAGTCTAGTATACAGCGAGCCGAATCCAGTTTCGTCTGTGGAAGACTTAAGACAAAGGATTGTGGATGCAGCTAACAAAATGAGGACCACATTGACCACTGGAGTAGTGAAGACTGGTCTCCGTAGAAGAATGCGACAATGTATCAGAAATAGAGGCGGCCATGTTGAACATGAACTGTAAACAAGAAAAAGTTGTGTGAAAAGCTTTAATAAATAACATTTCATGCTTACCTATTGTTTTATTTTATTTTTTAGGGCTAAGTATAAATTTTCTTCTCCACTGTCGCCTATGAAACTAATTTTTTTTATAATGTATTTGAATAAAACACTTGATTATTATACCTCGTTAGATAGCTGATGAAACGTAGATATTTTAAAAAACATCTGCCGAACAATTGCCATATAGTTTTTTTTAGATATCCCTTAGAGAAAAATAAACTTTCTAATTTATTTTTTTATTTCTTAACTTTCACTTGTCTGCTACGGTCTATTCAATTAACTAATGTACTATTTTAATGATTGACGTCTTTAAGCATCTTATTACGCATGTCAAAATGCAATAATAATAATAATAAGACACACAAAATAAACAAAAATAAATTTAGTAGCTTAAATATCGGCAATTTTCAATGAAAAAATTAAAAGTCGAATATCTCAAAAAGGGTTAAGTTTAGGGTAGGGTGTTTCATAGTGAAATAAGTCAGAAATGATGGGTACTCCACGCCCTCAACGGATCTAGCACGACTTTTTCTGTAACCCTGTATATGTACCGACCCACCTTTCGGTATACCCGAGCGAACACCTCTAAGGGCGACGTCGGGGATCGAGTTTAAGACGGATCTAGTCCCCAATGCTAAACTGGTCCTATAGGAGGATAAAGGGGAGTAGCCTCGTGCCCAAGGACACTACCTGGTTATCCAGACAGGTACCGGGGAAATAAGGCCGCTCACCACCCGCACCTCAATGAGGAGCTAACGACAACCTCGCTGGGGCCGGCAGAGAAGCCACCTCCCACATACATAGTACAATTAGCACAGTAGGTCTATAGTTCTCAGCCTAGCCAGGTCTACAAGTAACATGAGAACTCCAAATTGGCCAGTCTCCCCAAAACTCCCTAGTCGCCTTTTACGACATCTACGGGAAAAGTTGGGGTCGCTCTATTCTACAGGGCGACACGGCAAACTAGGTATCAATCTCTAACAAACGCTAAGTTGAGCACAAAAGGCCTTTGAAAATCCAAAATTGTTGACATTCAAAAACACAATCAAGTTTCATTATTCATAGAATGAATTTAATCAAATGAATCGATTAGTCTAATTCAGATAGGTAGGTACTACCACTTGTTAAACCAACAATAGGTACATGACTTTACAATTTAATTTCATGGGTATGTAAGTAATACCACAGTTTACCTAGTAAGTAATCTGTTGTTGTAAGTTGCTAATTTTTCACATGAATTTTTATCCTAGTACCGGTCACATAAGTTGTAGGATAATGTAGGTAATTTGACACATGTAGTTGCTAGGTTTCGCTGGGCGTTTTCTGTACTTACGTATCCTCATAATTGTACGTCACTTTAAGACGCTGGTTTCATCGCGATGTTTAAACATCGTCTTAAAGTAAAGAATGTACAGAAAACGCCCAGCGAAACCTAATTCATTCATGGTGTGCTCTTCTTCTTTTCGTGCAGTAGTGTGGCTCACCTAGTTTAGGCGTTTTCAGGTCGCCCTAAGACATAGTTCTTGGTTATAAGTACGATACGTAAACCGGTGCACCCACTAAGGAAGGCGGGTCGCATCTTGTTTCACTACCGTTCCACTCCTTTTTCTAGATGAGAGTGTTACATCTAAGACCATTTCATTATTTAAAAAAAAACTTTAAAATTTATTTTACCCGTTATTTCTGATTCCGTGGGAATGTCTATACAAAAATAAACTATGTATTTTACAGTTCTAGCCGTTTACATTAAAAGTTTCCTAACAGTCGGTTCAGTAGTTTTTGCATGAAATATCTCAATATATCTTCACAAAGTTTCGCGTTTATATTATTAGTAGGATATAAATTATGAGGATTAGGGGACGAATAACAACCTTAGACTGCAATTTACTTGATTATCTATACTCTATACTTATAATAAAGGAAGAGCGGACAAAAAGTCTGTACTTGAAAGTTAATTAAAAAAAAGTGGTCTAGGGGAATTAGGATAAGTAGTAGAACAAAATTATATTTTTTTTTAAATTCATGTCTGTCTGTCTGTTTCTCTGTTTGTTCCTTATACAATTAAAAACTACTAATCCGATTGAAATCTGGTTCAATATTAGATAGTTCTATTTTCGAGAAACGTCGTGGTATACTTTGCATCGAAATCCAATTAGTAGAACCCGAGTAATGAACGAAAAAGTGCAACCGCTCGAGAACCGCTCGGCCGCCCGCACCCGTGAAAACGCGTTTTCACTTCTGCTGGTGAAACCGCGGGGCGCAGCTAGTTCGTGAATAAAATACTAGAGGAAATTCGGCGGCAACTACTAGACAAACCGTGGTAATAGTAATATACCGTGTTCCGCGTAAGTTACCGATTCCGTTTTTGTATAGACATTCCCACGGAATCAGAAATAACGGGTAAAATAAATTTTAAAGTTTTTTTTTAAATAATGAAATGGTCTTAGATGTAACACTCTCATCTAGAAAAAGGAGTGGAACGGTAGTGAAACACACAAAACCTACGAATATCTATCTTGCCCTAAACTTAATTATTATATTTAACCTTCCACGTGTCACGGTCCCCAGAAGTTACTGGCCACTTCGAGTCGAATGCATCATTGCGCCACCGTTTTTTGGGTCTCCCTTTACGACGTTTGCCCTCTTAAGGGGCCCAATCGGTTACTCTTTTTGCCCATCTAACTGGATGCATTCGGCAAGCGTGGCCAGCCCACTCCAATTTAAGCCTGGCGGTCGTATGGCCCACGTCTGCGATTCCCGTTCTACGCCGCAGTTCTGTGTTGGGGACTCTATCTATTCGTCTCAAAATACTGCGCTCTTTAAATTTGCTCGTTGTCAGATTTTGAACTGGGATTTTTGTGTTTCAGTCAAAGACCAAGTCTGGGCACACCATAGGTTAGGATGCATGACTCGATGAGTTTACGTTTGATGGTAATGTGAAGGTCCCCCTTCGTGAAATAAGGTATACTTAATTAAACAATCAAAAACTTCGCGAAAAACCTACTAACACCAAGTTGTCTTACAAAGACAATTAATTAAACGAAAAGTTACCTACTCGAAAACAAACTCAGTAACTAAATAAAGTTCTCAACTATTGCATGCTGAACTAGCGCTAGTCGCGGCAGTAGATTGATTATATAAGTTTGCGAACTACCTGCAATATGGATACGTTTGGATTTGGGCCAATTTCGTGCCTATTTTCAGACTAGTTTTAACTTTAGGTTTTTATTTAACTTGGTTCTTTATGTTCGATCATTGTTATGTATTTTACAAGTCGTTTTTAAACAAGGTTTCGGATGACACAGCTATGTGAGTCGGGGAATCGCATTGCGTCTGTTACACGTAGCTATATATTTTTTTTAATTTATTTAAACAAAAGTAATCTTAAAAAATATTATGCAGACCAAAAATCATTATGATTTGCCTGGCGTGCTAAGGGCAAGTACAAGTGTATGGTCTGAATGGTCTGATCTGAATCGATATAATACAAAAATAGAAATAATACAAAAAACAAGTACCCAAACATCAAGCAAACAATATATTTTTTCATTTATGTGTGTGTAGGTAGCATGTATATCAATAAATAGTTTTTATTTACATTCAAATTGAAGATGGATTTGATCATGTTACTTTGCCACATCACAGTTTTCCTAACACTGAAGTAGGCACGCCTTAGCGCTTCTGAAACACTCATTGAAAGCTACCGCAAATTTCAAAATAGGAATCCATATTTCGATGTGGTTAGGTTACCGCAGTTCTTTGACAGGAGCAGCCACTAAGAATCTTGTTTAACACCGTCTTTCTTATTCTAAATGGCTTGCGACATCTTATACCATACATCACTAACCATCAGCACTCGTATTAAATAAATAAATATAAATAAAAAATGCACGACATTACGCACAGCGCTATCTAGCCCTAAACTAAGCACTAGGCCTGTGCTATGGGTATTAGACAACGGATATACTACATATTTTACTTTTTTTTGTATACATACATACTATAAATAGAGTGACACCCAGACCAGATACAAATATTTATTGTTAAGCATACATATTTGTACCCGAAGGGGTTCGAACTTCCAACCTTCCGCATTGCAGGCGCGCCACAGAGGTCGTATTATCAATCTAGTTGAAAAATCAGTTTCATAGGCAATAACGCAGTACATTGCGGAGGTAATCATACGAAACTAAAGATTACCTCCACTTACGCCAATGTAGCAATGTAGATACTGCAAAGTGCTTATCCAACTCTGTTATGAATCTTTTAAAAAAAACATGAAAATACGACAGTATGACATGTCTTGCACAGCGTCATACATTATTATCATTAATCCCTGCCCGTGAACCCGGTGTGATACATTAACTTGTACCACATGATACAGGTATTATGTGGTACAAGTTAATGTGTTCTGACACTTCCGTTGACGTTAAATGTTCATCGTAATGGCGTCGTAAAGGTTCATGGATTCATGCTTTATTCTGTCGAACGGTTCTGTCTGAAGGAATACGCGGTCACGTGGTATCTACACCTAAAGTCGATGTTTGTTAAACTCTACCACAAGGCAGATATAGAGTAGAGATGTTGTATTCAGATTTCTCTATAAAACAACGCGTGACAAATTGCAGTTGAGTGTGAGATTTAAGATCAGTCCACTTTTTTTATGGTTTATCTACAGTTCAATAGCAAAACTACTTGCTTCGGTCTATGTTGACTTTACTACGTACTGAAATAAAAAACGTAGGCAAATTTCGTATTTTAACTACCACAAATTCTAGGTTAGTAAGTAGACCCATATGTCTAAAATTGTCACGAGGCCTAATGGTCCGTGAACTCTACTGATTCGTACTAGATCTACCAACCAGTAGATTTTGTCAGATTTCTTTTATCGATATTGCTAATATATTAAACTCTTACCCAAAATTTAGGATTTGGATATCTGGGTATATAGTGCAAATACAGAAATATTATTAGCCTAGATTCGAAAGCAACTGAATAGTAATATAATTGTATGAAACAAATCGATACTAGCATTAGTAGAAAGATGTAATAGTTTGCATACTAGCAAACTGGCGAAAAAAACGAGCTTTCCTAAATACCATTCTTCCAATTTATGCGACCTTTCCTACAACTTACGTATTCGGGTCCGGGAAATGAATGAAAGTTAGGCAACAATAAGAAGCGCCGAGGCGCTAACTACTAGGTAAACTGTGGTACTAGCCACAAAACAACAGTTCGCCAAAAATGTGCACCGTGTTGTGCGGTGGTGTGACCCCGCGGCGCGCGGCATAACCCGCCTCGCACCTCCAGTGCCTTGCTCCACCAGGCACGAACAGACTAACACCCTAATTGCAAGTACCTACGTGTCAAAACGTTTATTTTTATTTCGACAGCCAATTTAATTTCGCCAAAACGCCTTTCGTGATCCCCTATTGTACCTAATTCCGAGGTTTCGTTCAAAGTTGATGGAGTGCGGTTTATTTAAGGCGTTATAATCGATTGCGATGGCGCTTGGCAGGTTTGTAAGGCTTAAGAAGTATTATGTAGGACTGTAGTACGATTTTACACTCGTTGCACACTGCGGGTGGTAGAAACGTGGGAGCTGTGCAGATAACTTTTCGTTCTTTCCCCTCATAGGTCTTATGGCTGTGTGCGATGCAGCGCATTATTGATATCGATAACCGCTACTGAAATTGCAATGCCTTACTGATTTATGACTCGGTGTGCAACGAGTATAAAACTGAACTATAATAAGGTCATTTTGGCACCACAGAAAACCCTTGAGCTAAATGTTTAAGGTTCATAAGAGAAGTCCTATATAATGTGGTCACTTTTATTCAACGTTACTGATTTAAGTACTCATATACCTAATATTTATTTACGGATTCTGAACTCCTTAAGTGATGGATGATGATGCGGTTCAAAATGTAGCATGTTTGACATGTCTTCTATAGTGTCTGCAGCGGTCTACCTAAAGGAGCATTAACTCCAATTTGAATCTAACTTCCTGTAATAGTACCTAGTGATAGTGGTTTCTCCTAAAGCACCACCACATGTGCAACAACGAAGACTTTAATCTCACCTCCAAAGTTAAGTCTAGTTAGTTAGAACCACTAATTTACTAAATACCAGCTGTTATCTTCCTCACAATAAACCCAACCACTAATCGCTATCAGAGCCCGAGTAAGCAATGTCAAGGACATCGCATGCCTCCGAGCTGTAATGCAAATGCAGCCTGCACCTGTAGGTCATGATAATATTACCTAATGATGTTGTACTGCAGCTAATTTTGTAATAGCTTGCGTCGATGCCGCATTCGTTTTTATGCAAGGTATTAGAAAATGGGTTAGCCTCACAGTTTCCTTTCTTATCAGATGTGAACATCACAAAGAACACCCTCTCCTTTAAACTCTAGAGAACTGAAACTTCCATCATATCTATCTTAGCTTTCAGCGGATTGGGCTGTGCATTGATCAGTCAGTCAGGACATGAAGCATATTATTGATTGCATTACATTTTACCGGTTGTTAATCTTGCATTATTATCTGTTTACTTACTTCGACGTTTTAACTATGTTATAATAGTCTTGGTCGCGAGGAGATGAAGCGAAGAGGAATTAGTGAGCATCCTGTCACACATCTAGGCAAACAACCTTTTGATTTACGACCTTACCTGCGTTTAGATACGACGCGGCGTCTACCCACATATTTGTATAATTATTTACACCAGTCTCTAATTACAGGATGTGAGATCAGTCTTCCGTCTGATACCATATTACTGTTAAGGTATCAATGATGAGTTGATGACAACAAGCTTCAGATTTTAGACGCGGTACGCTCCCACCTCGCATACACTCACACTAATACATCGACTAACTAAAGACAGGTCTGAGGTTGACGTTTTTTGCATGGCTCAGCCATTATTTGTTGATTTGTCCATGGATTGGTTGAGCCAAGGCACAAATATTGTTTGAGATCTTTCTCTATTCTGGTATTAGCTACTTAGTTTTAGTTAAATCTAATTTATGTGATTAAAAAAATATTTTCAATAATTATTTGTAATTATGGTAAAATGGCTTTCAGACGTTTTGGTGTTTAAATGATGTAAGTCTGAAAGTGTTTGTTATATAAATAAATAAATAAGTAACCCTCAAAGAATATCAAATCAAGTGTGCGAGAATTCAATCAAATGTCGTAATTGTCCCCAGGTAGTGGAACCAATAAATCACCTGTTGGAGACGGTGCCTTTCGACTGTGTGTTCTACTCGCTAGACTGGCACCCCCCGGACCACGTCTCCTTCATCGACAACGTCCACATGAGGGAGTTACACGTCTCCAGCCCGGTAAGTGAGAAAGACTTAAGTAGGCCATCACCTCCTGGTGTCTTTTGACTGGCACCCCTCGGACCACGTCTCGTAAGTGAAGAAAAGTTAAGGGAAACCTACTTGTTCTCCTCAACGTATATTTGACTGTTTTCTCTCTGGATAAAGACATTCAAGTAAATTTGTTTGTCATAAAACTGGCAGATGGTCATGGCAAATATAAGGCAGGGGTATTCCTGTTTTGGTATATATATCCTTTCCTCTTAAGTAGCTCGTTCAAGATAGAACGTTGTACCCTGTAGCCTGGGTCTAAAAGAAAATGGCTACGGCATCCTCTGCATGTCGTAAGAAACTAAGGAGCCAAACCTTGTCCAATGCTGTACAAATGACACCTTAACATAGAAAGGTGGTAGTGCAACAGTGGTAACTATTAATAATTTGTGGGACAAAATCTTTTTCTCGAGCTCATTCGTGCTTCAGAAGGCACGTTGAGCAGTTGGTCCCGGTGTCATCTCTGATAGCAGTCGTTAGATAAAGCCCTTGGGTCGACCTGACAACTCAAACACTAGGTGAGCCACACTACTACACGAAAAGAAGAAGACAACATTGATACCACCGCAGCCCAACAAGACAAAATTAAAATCTTGAATTTCATTAATCGTAAACTCAATGTTATCGAAAACGCAATAAAAATCAATGTAGTGGGTAATTTATAAAAAGAAAGATTAAAGATAAAATCGAATACGGAAATATGGCGCATGACGTATTATCGAAGCGATAGATTACGGAGCCAAAAAACATAAATAAATGTATTGAACTTGACCTCGATGCGAAAGAGGGACAAATTGATTTCGGTGGATACTTCCGAAGTATTCGTTAGTATTGCACGCTTTATGGCTTGTATACGACATGTTAGTTATTTAAAAACTAAACTGCCTGAGGAAAAATCTCATTCCACTAAGAGCGCTTTTCTGTTTTCCCGTTTCCTGCAAACATTGTAATGTTTGCTTTTCAACAAAAGCACACATGAAGTTTTCTGTTCAGGCGTGACTTTTAGGTCCCGAATACAGGGAATATAGTAGAAAGTCAGTAGTGAACCTGGACAGTATTAATGGTGATTGTTGTCCAAATCAAAATACAAATTAAATAATTGATTGATTTCCTAGATAAGAACGGCCATTCTTACACTAAAAATAACTTTTTCTTTGTAAAATTTATATATTTAGGTACAATAAAGCGTTTAACTATCAATCTATCTAGTGTAACGACTTCCGACCAGTCCCTTTAGTAGCAATAACTTCTCTGTGTAAACTTCGCTTTAGTTTCTAATCGCGTGATAACCTAATTTCCTAAACAGACTTGTTCAATACTTCAGGCAAGCTTCATCCACGAAATGATACCTCCCCGTATTTTTCCGACCTATTGCTTTATCTGCCAAAACGTTAAAAGTTTTATTATTCAATCGAAAATAATGGCTATGAGTAATGAATTTACAAAAATTCCACATAATTCCAAATGTTTTGATAGATATACAATTGGAATTAGTACGTAGTCATGAACGTAAATCAGTCCTGACGCACGTAATATATATTCTCAAAAACTGCACTATTTGTTATTCAGCTTTATAATATTAGTAGCATTAGTAAATAAATAAAGATTCGTATTGTATACTTTATTTATCTATTTCACAATAGGACTTCCTGTAAGGATATGTTTAAGATGTAGATAAAAGAAATAAATATTATTTCAACACGCCACGCATGTTTTCCCGGCCGGACGATGCGCCTCTAATGAAAGAAAGAAAGAAAAACATTTATTGACAACAAACACACACATAAGAACAATGGGACATAATTGTTACATAGACCTTAATGGTACTTGTTTTTTTTCAGGTATCGGCAGACAAGGCCCAGACGTACGACACTGTAGTGTTCGCCGGTCCGCCGCCCATGAAGCAACGTCTATGGCCACGGCATTGTGTGCAAGACACATGGGGAGCTGAACTACATAACCAACTCAAGGTAAGAATCTTTTCCAGCAGCATAGTTCGTTGACCAGCTTTGACCATCATCACACCTGATGGTACGTAGATTCAATCTAAGATGAAGTACGCTGACCTAGAAGGTACCTGTTTACACGCGATTTTAAGACCTTCAAATTGTAC
Source organism: Idaea dimidiata (assembly GCA_949358125.1). Taxonomy (NCBI): domain Eukaryota; kingdom Metazoa; phylum Arthropoda; class Insecta; order Lepidoptera; family Geometridae; genus Idaea; species Idaea dimidiata. The sequence goes on from OX442329.1 coordinate 12,770,690, forward strand.
TCGCCAGGGATAACAGTGTCAGGCAGTTGAATAGGATATCTGGAGCAATATCATTATCATAGTTCTCCGAAGACCGCTTTGTTTTCGAAAACTTACTTCTTCTTGTGCCAAAGACTCAAAATCTAGGTGAAATTTGTCCAGAACTTGGTAACGGGTGGATCATTATCTGCTGTTTTCCAAATACTGTTTTACGACCCTGAGCTGAACAAGCAAATTGTTGAAAAAATTCCTCCGTGAGTTTATTGTGTTATCCTCTACTTGGATGTACTCTAAACCTCCAAGTAGAGGAGCCTTAGTGAAGGCTAAGTCGACATAGGCAGGTAGTTTGCATTCTGACAAGATACACAGCTAGGCGCCAAGCGCTTAGTGCTGTCGATCGTGAAGTTTCTAGGCCGCTAGCCTCCATGCGCTAAATGAGTCTCCTGCTTATGCGGACGTAGCCTAAATTGCTGACGTTCTAAAAAGATAATGCAATCGTATTTAAATAGGTACATATATTTTGATTTAATTTGCCCCGTGTACTACACGGCGTGTAGTAACATTGCCACGTATACTGGGTGTTTCAGATAGTGGAAGGTGCCATCAAGGTATACAAAGGCACCAACCCTGAGGTGGATTCATACAGCGTGTTCTGGGACAACAAGAAGCTGACGGACACATCGCTCAGCACGCAGCTGCGCGTGCGCGGCGCTACTGACATCTACATCTGTGGCCTGGCGTATGATGTCTGCGTCGGTTAGTATATTCAGTTGGACAAGCACTTAGCGGACGGTAAACAATAATGACATAATAAAACGGAGAAAAGGGTCAGTACAATAAAAAATGTGCAAACGAAAATAACGACGTTTGTGAAATAGTTTTTTAATAAAAAAAAAACTTTCCACTTTAGGGATGAAATAAGCAACTTTCCACCCATGATTATTTAAATTAAATGAACCAAATTAAGCTTTCCGAATAGGAGAGATAAAAACATACTTTATATTTTTCCATCACTTTGTGCTGCAAGACCTCGCTTTCTGCCAAAGTTCATTCATTACAAATGTTGGTCTAGTGGTAGATATCCCGATTTTTATTCCGAAGGTCGTTGTTTCGAATCCCGGCCGCGCACCAATGTCTTTTCCTTTAAGAAAATGTGCGCTATTAACATCTCTCCTACGAAGAAGGAAACCATCGTGAAACTCACGGCTCAAAGGCCTAGTTGTAGGGTTCACACAGTCAAAACTAACTTTATAATATTTATCTTTTCTAAATGACTCTACCTTCCCTCCGCCATGTAGGTGCGACGATAGCAGACGCGTTAGCTATCGGGTACCGCGCCGTGCTCATAGAGGACGCGTCTCGTGGAGTGGATCTCGCTGATATTGATGCCACCAAACAAACTATACTGAAGAACCATGGGGTTATCGTCAATTCTGACCAGGTATGACTTTTTCATCTATTCGATAAGAGCGCATTCAATTCACGTATTAGGGAGGATTTATATTAGACCGTCACGAGCGCCGGCCAGGTTCGAGTTTCGTTGTACATTGCTCGGCGGGCACTCGATTGCATCAGACCGATTAACTGCTCGCCGAGCAATGGACAACGAAGCTCGGACCCGTGACGGTCTAATATAAATAATCCCTAAAGAAAGGAAATAAACACATTTCTTTCTGTTTTTTTTAATTGGTAACTGCTGCGGGCGAACATTTTTTGGCGCTTATAATATTACCTTTATCCTAAAGTTATCCCTCTTATTTATTAACGATGAATAACAGATGACTAAGTTATGTAACGTTTGTTTCTTCTGTCTGACATGAAACTTTGAAACTTTTTGTTCTTGTTTATGCAGCTGTTAATCAGCGATTATAAGTACCTAAGGGGGAGTGAATAAGTCCCTAGTATTAATTAGTTACGTATTATTTAGTTTTTTTTTTCCTTTATTTTTTGTATAGTATGTAGTGCCTAATGTCTAAGTTTAATATGCTTTGAGCAATAAAAACAAATAAATATTAAATTGGAGTGAAAGCGCATCTCACGTTGGGAGTGTTTACTGTAAAGTGAGCAAGTCAATAAGTTGCAAAACTTTACTGGTAGATGGCGCTGAAACCAAGACTTAGTTGGTAAACAATTAGCAAAGAGAGATATGGTCGAGAAATCATAACATGACACGTGATTTCCGTGTAGCTCAGTGGTTAGAGCACTCGCCTAGTTAGCGAAGGGGCGCAGGTTTAAATTCTGTCATGGGATTTTTGACAATATATTTCCTTGCGAAAATTATAAAGTTTAGAATGTAGTGATTATGTTCCCATAATAAACTTTTATTCATTCATTCATTCATGTCCTCGTAACTTACAAGTTAATTCAAAAACTCGTCCCCCAGGTGGCAGGCATGGTGGAGGGCCGCGACCGCCGCGCGGAGCTCGGGTACAAGCTGGCCATGGAGCTGAAGCAGGCGCGGGAACACACCAACTGAGGTACTGGGCACTTGCACTCGCTGCACACCGCGCTCGTACGTGTAGCGGGGGGGGAGGAGGGGGAGATGTGGGAGCAGACCTTATACATAAACAGAGCGTAAAGAGAGCTATTCATTCATTGCAATTAAGGGTACATTGTAAGTGCTTAAGATTGCACTGGGCGTTCATAGAAATATTTTAAAAGAAAAATACAACATTTCTTCTATGGTTTTCGAGATTTTGCGTAATAAAACACTTTATTTTTCGGGTTAATCTCGCGTTTTATTTATTACTTATCAGCATTATTGCAACGCTGTACCGAGGTTTCACCGACGTTACAGACGGTTTCTTCAGAATAGACTGTCTGTAAAGTCGAGGAAACAATAGTACAGCATTGCAACAATGCTGTAATAAATAAAACACGAGTTAAACCCGGAAAATAGTGTGTTTTATTACAATGCAAAATCTCGACACAGAGATGAAAAAACTAAGAAAAATACATCCACAAAAACACACCCGTTCGACGCTGGATTCGAACCAACCAATCTTTAATCAATTAGGGAATAGTGACTTGACCAATTAGTCAACCTGCGCTAAATCTTGGCATCTGTATTTACCATCTACTACATACAACTTGGACATGTTTGCGGGAGCGTCATTGTGTTTTTGTAAATGTATTTATCCTTTAAAATGTTACACAGATTATCAGATCACCCTTCTTAGCCTAATATTATTTATTATACAGGGTGTTAGAGTTTATAAAGGAACTTCTAATATATGTTGTTCTACAAGTCCAGGCGAACAACTTTTGTTCTTTCATTTTATAGTTAAATAGGATATGGAAAGCGACGATGTGGTCTAAGATATTATGTTACACGCTTACCTGGGAGATACCTGTTCACTCGTGACTGGAAGACCCCCAAGTTGTAGACATCCGGGAATACATACTCAGGCAACTAATTCCATTCCTTCGCAGTATGAATAAAGAATAACGATGCGAAACGCTTGGTTCGGGTGACGGGTATTTCTACCATGAACCGGTGCCGCTTATCAGTTTGCCTGGATATCCGATGGTAGAAGGGAGATGGTAAAACCAAATAGAAGTTGTTCTACGATAGAACAACTTATATAGACAGCTTTGTTCTATAAGCTCCAACACCCTGTATAAGACATGCAACCGGATATAGTCTGGGCTAATACTATGCTAATTACTCTCTACATCGCTTCCACATTTTACGACCAGGTGTGCAGCGTGTAAAAAACTGTATTATAGTAAATGTGACACACGCACACACAAACACATATTAAGTATTCTCTTGCATTTACATATCTGCGGCGTCTATAGCGCGGAAGGTGCGGGTTCGATACCCGCCAAGACCAAGTATTTGTGTTATTGAATGTGTATGTATTTTGAATATTTACAAAAACCACCAGTGATCTGATTTTAATATGTATTTTACTGGTTATACCACGCGATTAAAAGTGACAAAAATTATCCTCTATCTAAGTACTGAATATCATCTGTTCAATAGTTTTTAGAGAAGAAATAGCAACAAACATAATGAATAAAACTAACAAAGTATCTTTATATAAATCGGGTAGTACTCAAGAACAGTTGATCCGATTGTTATGAAACTTTGTATACAGTGCGTACGGGGAGGATAATACAAGTCGAAATGGGGTTGTTCTAGACGTCTTTTTGAACTTTGCCTGACTGAAGAAACTGGTGATTTTCAAGCAAACTTTAATCTCAAAGTTTTTGAAGAATACTAACTAAGAAGAACATACTATTTTAGAATAAAAGTTGTTCGCCTACACCTCTAAAACAACCCCCCTTTTTGGCTTAGATGACCGTCCTCAAATACTTTGTATAGGTCATAGCTACGAGTGAAGCCGCGTGGTGTAATTAGTTTATAATTTTTACTTTAATTTATACAGGATTATTTTTTTCCAATTCAAAACCGTGCAGAGTTTACTTTTCTACATCAAAACGAACAACTTTTGGAAATTCGAAGTTGTTTTCGAAACTTTTGAGTTCAAAACTTGAAAATTGGAAATTTATTTTTAAAGTTAGAAGTCATTGATCTTTTTCTGGGGTCAAACTATTGCAATCTAAATCGTTATTTTGCGTCGTTTATTTCGTTTATTTTCAAAAACTGTCTTTTATGAATAAAAAATGATTGTTTTTCATAAAATACAGTGTTTAAAACTACCCTCTGCATTGTTTTGAATTGGAAAGAAATAACCCTTTAAAAAAAGCAACCTTTATAGTAATACATTAAGTATAAATCTTGTATGATGGAATATGAAATTAAATTCATTTTTTGGTTTAAATCGCGTTGAAAAATTCTAAAACTAATGTAAGCAAAGCGATTAAAACAGAAAAAGAGGCGTACGGACAACAAAGTTATCTTATAGGGTTCCATTTTTTACCTGTTGAGGTACTGAAACCTAAAAATTACACCAATAATAGATAAGACGGAAGTTTTCAGTAACTTTTGAAAACAATGAATTTGACAAATAACATCTCGGTCTACTCGTGAGTAAGAGGTGTGGAAAGACTTCGAAACGTCAGCCGTTTCAATTTAATAACAGCAAAGCGATTAAAACCGGAAAAATGAATTTAATTTCAAAAATGATTTTGAAAAAAAATGAAAATAATATCTAGTTTGTAGTATTTAAAACATGACATACCAGTTTCTGCAGTTATAGTTTTTAGTAATTTATTTATTTTAATCTTGTTGTGACGTCTATTTATTTATTTATTTTTTAACTTATTTTTTTAGTGTAGGTAGATGTTGACCATCTTCTTATAACTTAAGCACCATTTAGACGGTAACGTGTTACATGCCAATCAAGTAAGCTAGTAAAAAAGTTTGGTGTGAAAGCAAGTAAAAATACTAGCTTACTAATTTGTCAGATTTGATTAAATAAGTGAAAATTGACACCGTGTGAATATACATTACAATATGTTTCGGCGAGGGTAATCTAAGCCGATACAGGGTTGTTTTACATGATAGTTTTAGTAATGTATATTGAGGTTTGGTTCAAAAGCCTGCACTGGATATTCGTAGAAAAGATGCGTGGTTCGAATCCCGCTTAGTGTACGTTGTGTTTTTGTAGATGTATTTTTCTTTAAAATATTTCTAAAATCAATCAAATTTTTGGAATAATAGTCTTTAAAAATGTCTTAGTAAAAAAACATATCCTTAAATATTTACGACATAGAAAAACTGATTATTTTCGTGTTAAGGACGCGACTCATGTGAAATCCCTTCCGATTGAATAGTTTTATTCATAACCGGTATCAAATAGATCTTTAAACAATGTATTATGTTATTGTACATGATACAAGAAGTGTCCCCCTTCATTTCAAAAACAATAAAAAATAACTTTAAATACCACTATTATACAGGCATAGTTACTGTTTTACAAAATAAATCAATTTTTCTTCTAAATCCTTAACCGCTATATTTTCTTATAGGCATCATAATATTAGAAAATACAATACCTAGAACCTCTTCATCGCATTTTATAAAAATATTATTTTAATCTTCGTTAATGATTGATTTTACGAGAAATTGTATATTTTGTCATGCAATTCCATCTCGCTCATTTATATGCAATCGGACAAGGACCGATAATTATCATCTATCACCGCCTTAACATAACCTCAAAAACAGTATTTTTGAAAAGTCGTAGAATAAAAGTTATTCGCTTAGACGTCTAGCTAGAACAACCCTCATTCTCATTAAATTACCCTCACCGAAAGACATTGTACAAAACAATGCCTTATGACTAGTACTTAGTACTTAAATAACTAAGTTTATTTAATAAATAATATTAACACTGTTCCCGCTTCATATCACTGAGAAATAAACTTTAAATTAAATTAAAAAAAAACGTGATCTTATAAGGGTTATTTTTGAGGTACCTACGGAACCCTGAGAATCAGGGTCTCTCGGTTTTACCCTCGCAAGTCCCGATCCTGAAAAAATATCGGGATAAAATGTAGCCTTTGTTGTTCGCAAGGATCGCACGTATCTACCGATATTTATTCAAAATCGGGACTTAGCGGGCAAAAATTTAAGAACCCTATTTTAAAATCGCTCGTCTACCCGATTTCTACTGATTGAGCAAAGTCAGTAGACATCAAGCGATTTAAATCGCTTGAGACGGACCGAGCGATTTTAAAATATGGCTTCAGCTAGGTTAAAATAACAGCACCAGAAACATTTTGTTGAATCGACATATTATAAGAAGAGACGTTTGTTCCGTCTCTTTTTCTCGTCGTTTGAGAGAAAGAGATGGCACTTTTATGTCGATTCGACAAAATGTTTCTCGTGCTGTCATGCTAGCCTAGAGGGCGCTAAAAGTAAAGGTACAAAATTTAGATGTTGTAGACTAAACTTGATAGGTTATTTGATAAAGGGTAAGGAATTTAAACCTTAAATAAAAGCTTTTAATTTATGATGTGTAGCTATTTAAAATATTTTCAAGCAAAAAAGCATGTTCAGAGATTCATCCGCGGAAAGATTCATCCGCGAACTAAAGTCTACAAACTCACATTTGAACGCGAGTTCGAGTCTCGCCGCGAGTGGATTTTTGAATATGTACCTATTTTTATTTTGCTTTAAAATATTTCTCATACATATGCTTAGAGCATTAAAAAATCTTGATCAGAAATACATATAGGTACTTTACATATAGATGTATGTATGACATACCCACTATGTAAATAAGTGAATTTACTTATATTATTCAGCTGAAAGTTTGTCATTATGTATGTATGTTTATTACTCAATCTCGTAAATGAAATGAAATATAGGAGACCCGGAATAACACATAGCCTGTTTTACTTTTTATTCATATAATCCCGGAGAACGGGACTTACGCGGGCGAAACCTGCGGGGCGCAGCTAGTTGAACATAATTATTATAGCTTCAACGCAGAAGGTTGCAGGTTCAATTCTCGACGGGGACAAGTATTTATTAAGTACAAGTTTCTATGTATATTAACAATAAAAGGTATAATATGTAGTATATGCGTTATCTAGTACCCATAGTACAAGCCTAGTTGCCTAGTTTGAAACTAGATTACATGCAACATCCTGCGACATTTATTTCTTTGCATCTTGAGCTGTACACCCTAAACACCCTATCACATGTGAGTTTAGACATTCCTATTATTTTGTAGTAGATATATACCTAGTTTGATAGATTTTAAGTACTTACCTTACTTAAATAAAGATTAGCTATAAATAAAAGAACTGTAAGTTAGTGTAAACACTTAAGTTGTCTTTTGGCTGTTAAATACATAGACTACATAAAATGTAGCGAAAATTTACCCCCTTATTTATAAACGTTAATTAATGCGCTGCATAACTATGCATCGTTTGTCTTTTACTGTCACATGAAGTTTCAAAGTTGACAGACAGAGACAAACGTCACATAACTCAGTCATGTGTAAATAATATTTTATAATAAGGGAGTTAATTGTCAAAATGTAATAAAGTATTAAAATGACTATTTAATTGGCGTGGAGAGTGCTAAAGCACAGACGAGGCGAAGGCAAACGAATGAAAATCGATTAAAACACACTCGAATGATTTGAGATTTATGACCCGCTGTGCAAAGAGTGAAAAAATTTACCCACTATAGTTGTGTATTATTTCGTTCGCCTTTGCTCGCTTTCACTCTTTTAGTCTGTAAAGAGTGTTATAATGGGATTCTGTAACACTGTAAAGAGCTCTCTATTAGAATGTATGGTATTGTATGGAAAATGTATGGGATCCTAAGTCTTTAAGAAAATCTTCTCCACGCCAAATCCGCCCTTAGACTAAACATTTAATGAACAAACCAATGTAATTGATAGATCAGCATTTAGAAGGCTTGTTGTTCCTCTGTTGTAATTTAAGAGCACTGTTGAATAAAACATGGAAAATATTCATTTGTTTTTACATTATTATTAGATAGTAAAATACCTGCATTCAGTTCTCAATTTATTTATACTGTACTTACAATATTATCTACACATAATAAAAAAAAAATATTGTCGCTATAGTCTGTCTGTCTGTATAGCAGTGGTAGCATACGAGCACGAGAAACGTTTTGTCGATCAACAAAATAATCCGTCGCTCGCTCGTATGCTCGTCGTTTGTGAAAAGGAGATAGAAAATATAAAAAAAATTGACCCACACACTTAGGAAATACTGTTTTTGAAAAAAGAAAACAACAATAAATATTGTCATCTGACAAAATGATCCTGGTACTCGTATGCTACCCAATTTTTTGGGTAAATCGATTTAATTTACCTCAATTATTTTTATACCCCTAATAGGTAATGACCACAAACATAAGATCAAGGAAGAAATAAAACAAGTCGCGTTTTACTAAAAATGATTTTATTGTGTACATAAAATTGAAAACAATAAATTACATTCGGTATTTTTACCTATTATGATTACTACAAATTACAATTATCAAGGCACAACCTTCATTATAATACGATATTTGGTTCAAAACAATTGAGCAAGTGACTAATTACTAAATAAGGCATCATGTGACTTCAAATTTAACCTAACCTAACTGCTGCCCGATTTTGTGAGAATAAACCGAGTACCCTAGCTCCTACATGGTTCACCAGATATTTTACTCTTTTTTTGAAGTCTAGACGTAATAATAATATTAGTCTACAATATTAAAAGGCGTAAAATGACTGGCGAACCGTATAGAAACTACACGGATTTTCTTACAGAATTTGGCTTCTGGCTAGCATAACAGCACTAGAATCATTTTACTATTTAAAACTTACATGGTTATTTTTAACTACAAATATTAAATAACGGGGTATTTATCATGTTTCAACGGGCTTGACCTCGTGAACAAGCCAGTTAAAATTACTGGCGACATAACAAGCTCCGTAACAAAAAAAAACTTGATTAATACCCTATTATTTAATAATAATTGTAACGAGAAACATTGGGCTCCATGGTTTCCTTAGTGCAGGACCTAAATGGTCTTGCTAATAAAAACACGAATAAATTAAAATTGAAAAAAAAAACCTCCAGAAACAAAACACCTTTTTACAATAACATTTTTATTATTATTTATGTTTTTTTTTAAATTGTCGGGGATTTTTAGTACAAGGCCTGTTCTCGCGCTATGAAAGGACGATAAATAATGAGAAACGATTGTGGTAAGCACCATTATCTCGGCAAAATTCCGGTCTCTTTTTCTCGTTGTTTGTGAGAAATAGTCGATTCGACAAACTGTTTCTCGTGCTGTCATACTAGTAGTTGATACAAATTATAAACAATACAAAAATAATATATGACTAAGTTAAAATCCTACACATTAATATTTATCACACATTAATTATGACTAAGTAGGTACGTAAGTTTATAGTATCATCCTTTTTTTTAATTATTAATTTATTTTAAAGATTTAAAAAAAACCCACGAACGTAAAAAGGTTGACTTGAAAAAACATGACGTTAAACCGTTAAATGTATATGCCAATACACCTATTTCATATTATAAATGTAAAAGTTTGTGTATAAGTAAAGAAGTATTTTAAAATTAATTATGGCTTTAATGTCATGGGTTTTTTTTAAATTTAGAATTAAATATTTTTTTGTGGGTTTTGAATGTTTATTTAGGGATTTATTTAATTCTATACTGTCTAATTAAAAAAGGTATGTTTATCGTGACGCCTAGCGGTCTGTATCGATACAGACCGCTAGGCGTCACGATAAACATAATCGTACCAAACAAAACATACCAATCAATAACATGCTCTGCAATGAGAACTTTCTAAAGCAAAAAAACCGTTTCGAAATCGGCTCGGCCTTTTTAGAGAAAATGTGCCACAGATAGATACACATACATACATCTCTCACTCCAAGAACTACGGGTCTAAATCGCGGTTGGAAATAATTTTGAGTCTGCTCGCGACCCGTGCCAAAACGTCGAGGTTATTTTAATCTAAAATTATCTATAAAAGCGATCTAGACCCGTAGATCTAATAATTATGGATAGAATCTAAAGTTACATTCTATGCAACTTGGTCATGTTTACAAAAAAAAACTTAAAACTAGCTTTTAATTTTTAAAGTGTTTTCTACACTTGGATTTAGTTTTTAAAAGTGCTGTCCAAAATTCTGAACCCGACAGATCAGATTGTCAGTTTAACTGTGTAATTCTTAGTTTAGCTTATACACATACGATTTCATTGAACAGTTTGACTGTGCGTGCAATTAAAACTTCACAGTCAAATCTAATGGTCGTGTATTACGTAGGCTGTGCGTTGATCCATCAGTCAGTCAGCCTTTTATAGTAAGAAACTCATAACCCCTTGAGTCTTTTTCTCATTGGAGGTCACGTTCCGAAGACACCGTGCTGACGTTTCAAAACGATAATGTGATCTTATTGAATAAGATATTTTGAGTTTGAGTTGAGTTTGACTCCTCAAGCTGCAGTAATAGCAGACAGCACTTCCCTACCCAGCTTCACAGCTATAAAGTCTATTATGACCATCACCAGCTCTGTCCTGGATGCGGAACAAGCCATCAGTATCTCGAAGGCTCGCACGTAGTCCACTGCGTCGAGTCGACGGAGGTAGTTGAATATAATGTATAGCACTTCTTGTAGTTTCGTCTTTACTTGGGACCAGACTTCTCTGAGGGATACTACGGCTGGAAAATTAAAGAATTATTTAGAGAAATCTTGATTACAAATACCCGGCCGCACAGTAGAAGGTTGCGGGTTCTGTTCACACCCAGGATAAGCATTTATGCTGAGTGCTGACAAATTGGTGTTGAATTACAAAAAAGTGACTTACCTACCTTTATTTTTCAATAAGTGATTTTAAACACAGGTGTTACATGGTAAGTTGAAACATTTTCTGGTTTTTTTTTGTTCTCAAAATCATATTAGATTAGATCTGGTGGAAAATTGGCTTAAATCAGTTGATAAATCTATTTTATAGAATTAGATGTCACAGCCAACTTGTGTAACTCATTGGGAGCTGATATTACATAGCCAAAGTAGAATACTAACTGGTGACTCCTAGGGCCGTTGCACTCCCAATCCCGACTCCGACAGCAGCTCCGATCTTGCCGCCGGCCAGCCCTCCGACCAGGCCTCCAGCTACAGCCATCACGCTGGTCAAGACGGCTGTATCCCGGTCCCAAACTATCTGTATCCGGAAGAAGTCACCTGGAAATAAGGGTTTTAAATCTTTATAATTAGCATGTAAAACCATTCCCTGCATCTAATTTAGCGCCAACAAATAGAGCACAGGCCTTGACTGACCTTCTCCATGCAAAGGTTGCCTGGAAGAAATCGCTTTTAGCGAAAAAGTCGCCCATCTGTACAACTTTTTACTCTAAGCTTTCTGTGTATTTGTCTTACTTAATAATATATCTTTTTTTCTCAGAAATTGTTGTTGGTTGTGCAAATAAAGTGTTAATCTATCTATCTTGATTAATGCATTTCTGCAAAAATTCCAACAGGTCGAAATCTTTATGATTTACTATAATCAGTTTGTAGCTAGATCTTAGATAACAAAATACGATTTGTGTCAATGTTGGTGTATACTGTAAGAAACTATATGTCATATATTTGTATCATAATAATAATTCTAATAGAAAATACCGTTGAGTTGGAAAAGTCACATCCAAAAGTGTCATTTCTCGGCAATCCTTTTTCGACTTTGAAACCTTTGAATTCATTGAGAAATTTTCAGTTTTTTGTGCTAAAATTTGTTGGATTGAACATTTATCAACAGATAATTGTATTTACTGTACACTATTTCAGTAGATTAGTTATAATTGAAATAATTCAGTTAAAAACGACAAAGAAATATATCTAACACATAGTGTGCATGAAGCAGCTCCCGCCAATAACAATTCAAAGGATGGGTTTATGAAGACCTCACTATTACTTTAGTTAGTGGTAAATGTATGTGAGAGATATTTTGGAAGTAAGTGCCTTTTGCATATTACTTTTTTATTCCATGTATTCAAAGTATCTATTACTAAAAAAAAAACCTCAAAAAACTTTTTATTTTTAGATTGGGGTTTCCAATAGGTTGAGAAACAAAAACTAAAACAAATTGTATTCTAAGCCATAAATTGCTATTGTCTTGCTAAAACAAATCAAATTCTAAGTCATATTTCTGTTAACTGCTTTCACTTTATGTAACTAATAACAACTGAAAAGAAACTGTTGCAACAGTTACCTTGATATGTTGAAAGTTTCTTTTCAGTATGAAGAGTCTGAAGAGCCATACTTATTTTATTTTTAGTAGGAACATTCACCAATCTGGACTAGGCTACCTTCGGTGTCTTACTGCCTTACCCTATGGCCACATTGGGCCAAACTAACGTGCTAACAATTGCTCCTAAAGGGTTTATAGATTTTTGTCTGATATTCTATTTGCGAGTAACGCGGCATTTGGTAGACGAATGCGTACCAAATAAAGATTAGATTATAATCGTGGCCAGTAGGCTATTTTGTAGCGCCTTTAGTTACTGTTTTTATGATTGATAAAACGGATAGGTAAGTTTTTCTTACGGATTTTGAGGTAGTGTTTTCTATTCCAAGTTTTCTATTCTACACATAGGTATATGAATCTACATAGAACATGCCTAAACTATTATTATTCATCCATCTGATTCTATCTTCATTATTTACGTATAAACGTCCTTCAAGCACTTTTTGGAAACTCACCAATTTCTAACAGAATTTGTTCCATTCGAGTTGCGTCGAAACGAACATCGTGGCCCACGAACGGCACAAGTTCTGACGACATTTTTTATAATAGTCACTTTACGAACACTTTTCTTACTTTATTTGCAGTAATTTCTAACACGAATCGTTATAAAAATGAAACTTTTGGTCAAAGTTCGATCTTTGTTTTGAATGTGGTTGGTTTTTCGCATGCATGCAACCACACAGTGTTGCCAACTGTTACCAAAGGTTTGTAGCCAGGATTTAACAGAAAGTCGCTAGATTGAGAATTTTTTTCTCAAAAAGTAGCTAAAAGTAGCTAAATTTCTAGATGAAAATAAAAACCGTTGTAACATGATTACTGGAGATCACACTCCATTTTCTGATAAAGGCTTTGATATTTATTGAATTTAAAATGTAATATTATCAAAATGAAACACAATAAACTCCAATAAAATTATATTTAAGATTGCTCACTCAAACAAATTATTGTCGTCATCTCGACTCGTTATCTCGCTCACTTTTGTAGGTGGTTATTGCTATTTGTTGGGGATTCCGTCACAAACAATTTCGTTTTTACTGCTGTACTTACAAAAATATTTGAAAACCAATAGTAGCTAGAAAAAGTATAGCTACAAGTTTAAAAAAAAATGTAGCTGCCTGACAACAATAAAAGCTAAATCTAGCTACAATGTAGCTAAGTTGGTAACACTGTTTTCACAGCCAATCTTTCAACAAATGACAGTCAGTCAAACTGACAGCTGAGCTGCTACAATGAGTGGCCACAGCAGTTAATATTATTAATATTATAAACGCGAAAGTTTGTATGTAAGTATGTATGTTTGTATGTGAGGTTGTTAACCTTTCACACAAAAACTACTGAACCGATTGCGATGAAACTTGGAATATAGGTAGCTGGGGACCTGGATTAACACATAGGCTTTTTATCCCGATATTCCCGCGGGAACGGGACTTACGCGGGTGAAACCGTGGGACGCAGCTAGTATTTTATATAGGTACTCAAGTAGTATTCAAGTAGCCTATGTGTTATTCCAGGTCTCCATCTACTTATATTCCAAGTTTCATCGCAATCTGTTCGTTAGTTTTTGCGTGAAAGACTAACAAACTCACATACATACAAACTTTCGCGTTTATAATATTAGTAAGAAAAAGAAATAATATTATTTCTTATGGCCATGGACGTAGCTTATGGCCGAAAGCCCGGCCATTAGGTCATGTTTCTCTTTCATCTCATGAAAAAAAAAAAACATCCGATATCATTTGGATGATAATATCACCTGGGTGAATTCGCGTTTTAAATTTTTTGGATTTTCTTTAACACGTTCACTGCGTTACGGGGCCTTTTCTACCCCGTACGCTACTATCATTCGGTGCGAAGCAAAAAAGTATATAAATCATCCCTAGTAATGTCTGTGGTGTGTGTCTGCGGATGTTCCTATTGTAACCTACCTGTAATGCTAGTTTTTTTAACATAATTTTTTATAAGATAAATAATTTATAGCCTTGGCTATAAGACATAAATAATTTATAGCCCAGCTGCTATAAGTGCCGAAATAAAAAAATATAATTTCGAATAAAATACTTTATTTTCTGCCAGCAGATCATACACAAATTCGTTAAAGAGTCTCATAATAAAAAAATATTTATCAAACAAAAATACATCGAAAAAATCGTATTACCTACATTTTGTTATTCTAGGAGTTATACAAACAAATTGATCCAACTGATTACCTAGGCACAAACATCATTAGCATTACCTATATTACAATGGAATTATAAATTAAATTTATCGTAAAATTAAACAAATACTTATACAAACGTGTAGATTAAATAAATAGCGTTTATTTACAACTTTATGGATTCGTTTTACAAAATAGTCAAACTTATCTCTAGATGAAACTACTACTTATCTAGGTACATTTTACTCTAAACTTGTCAATCAATAAAACTCTTTAGATATTAACTACCTAAATACCAACTATCCTAATATAATTATTCATAGCTTCGTGAGAAATGAAGTTACGAACCCCCACTTTACGGCCACGAGCAAAATTATTATTTTGTTATGATACTTATTAAACTTCAATGCTTATAGTTAAATAAAACCACGGCTACAGTAATATAGGGGTTGTTGGTTCAGTTCCCACGACGAAATGGTAAGTACATAACAACTGTCAAAATGTTAAATTATTAAATACTTCTTAATCTACAATAATTAATAAATAATTATGCTAATTATAACACAAGGTACTATGTATTATGTTACTTACTAGGTATTATGTTTTTAAACTGGTAGAAAAATCTAGGTACCTTTAAATTGTTCTAAAATACAAACAACAACGGGCCGCTTAATTATCATTAACTTAAATAAAAATCTTATTATTACAAAATTTAATGTCACACATAATACATTAATTAATCGTAATCATACTAACAAAAAGTAGTTTTCCACAATAAAAATATTTAGCGAACTTACATAGTTTTTTTAATTTAGTTTTTTTATATAATAATTTTTATGTGGCAGCTTTTTTTTGTTTTTCTTTTTATAATGTAATTTTTTTATGTCTGTCTAATCTAATGTATCATTAGGTTAAATTTATACTAAAATATACTTTCACGTTAAGCTAGAAAGCACCTTCTTACCAAGAATACTGGCAGTAGTATTCATCACCATCATAGCGAGTTGACAGGAGTCAGTGCCCGAAATGACGAAAGAAGCAGCCTTCTTGTAGTCTTCAATGCCCATCCCTGCCAGGTAGTCGTATACGATATCGAACAGTTCAGAGAGCTTCATCTTTATGTCGTTCCAGACTTGACGCATTGATACCACTGGAATTGGAATTGGAAGTGAAAGTACGCATAAATAAACATCTGCCGGGTTTCTTCAGCAGTAATAATTAACAGAATATTATTATTATTATTCCACTAATTAAATAGGTACCTACAATGACAACGTACCTATTTGTGAAACCTAAAATAGTTATATTTAAACAGCTGCTATTCTACGTGTATGGTAAAACAGTGCCACGCACTTATGATGTAGAGGTACACCTACTTATTCGTAAACTGACAAACATAAAATTCAAACTTTCATAGAGGTACCTACTCCTTATCTTTACGCAAAAAAATATCTTACCAACGATCCCAAGTCCGCACGCTCCGCCAATAGCACCCCCGACTGCAGCCCCGACCTTCCCGCCATAATGTCTCCCTATAAGTCCACCGGCAATCGTGAGGCCTGTGGTTACCAGCAACGCACCCCTCGCTCGTTCATCGTTCATCACCAAGCGGAAATCAAACTTGTCGCAGATCGCCAGGATTATGTTCTCTAGAGAAGACGGGTCGAAGGGTAATGCGGCCGTCGACGCATTGGACTCACGGCCACATGACCTTCCATAACATCCACCATTACGGCTGCACACCTCTTCGTATTCGTAATCGGAATCCGAATCAGAACACATTTTTTTATTTTGCAAAATATCGTTTTGGAACAGTGAGCGGTTAATTTCTTAATTACGATACGAAACTGAATTTTGAGCTCTTGCCAAGTCTTGTACGGATCTTAAATGCGGAGGAGGGTAAATTTTTACATCCGGAAATGTTCAACGGTTTTGTTAATAATTGACGGTAGGTTTTGGCCGGAAGTAGTTATCAATCACTCAAGCAAACAACGTAGTTTAGTTTTAGCAATTTATTTGGTAGTAGGGACCGGTTTTATAATCTGTGATGATGAAAAAGTAAAAAAAAAAAAAACTAACCAAAACAAACAAGCAAAACTACCAGCAACACCAAGTGAAAATAATATTTATTTCACCAACAATGTGCTGAATTCGCTCATATCCATTTTTTTTACGGATTTGTTGTATAAACGGTTCTTTACGAGCGTGTAGCTATAAAAGTTATTAATGTTCTACAAGCAATCTCAACGCAATCATGAGTCAAAATATCATCGATTTCGAAATATCCCACAGAATAGCGAATGAAATTCAACTGGAAAACGAAAAACAATGGCTCCTTGAGGCTCTGAAGAAGATACAGACTCAACGTAACTCGTTGCAAGTAAGTTATTGATGTAAAAAATAAAACACATCACCTAACCTCGCCTAGTACTTATCTTGGCAGGCTTGGCGTTCACTTCATAGTTTGTGAGTAAAATTGTTATTGAAAAGGGCCTCTACATGTGGACTGCAGCTCCAAAATTATATGTCTTTGATTGGAACATCTGTGCACTTATTTTTAGATAGAAAGACTGCACCTAGAGAGCCTCAAGTCACAATTACTTTGCAACAAGCCCTCGGAGGCCAGTGAGACCCCTGAGGAGGTACCGGCTGTGAACCTGATGCAGCAGATACCTTCCATCATGAAAATGGACTTTGACGGCCCCACTGTGAAGGATGATGAGATCTGTAATGGGGAGGAACTTAACTTGTCTGTCAGGAATTTTCATGGACTACGTAAGGATTTGTTACTTATACTAAAAATTAAAAAAAAAAAACAAGTTGAGTGGTGACCACAATGTCAGTCTGTACAAGTGCAAAATGGAGTGTTGGAAGACCACCTACTCAGTGGACCAACAACATTGTAGCGGAGTGGGATGGATGGAGGTAGCCTGCAATCACTATTTGTGGTGTCTTGCAGGCTGCAGCAGCGGACGGATAAGGGCTGAAATTATGATGATGAATAAACCCTGATTTCCTTAAATATAATTGTTTATTGCAAGTGAACTGCAATCAAAACTTATTTCTGGTTTTCCATACTTTTCAGAAAACTCATTGAAGTTTTGATTGCAGTTCAGTTTGTAAACTAGTTGCAAATTGAAAAGCAATTTAATTCTAAAATATATTCAATTAATTAAGAAGATGGAATGTTCATTTCAATTTTGATTAAAACACAATTGTAGAGATTAAAATGGAATTTTAGACAATTATATTATGAACATTAGGAGGTAGGTATTTTTATTAATTAATTGTTATTTACAGAATCAGTGCAAGACATGGAGATGGAGGAATATGAGGACGAAGATACAGAAGACGATGACTACACCATTGATATGAATATGTTCATGAATGGAGACCACAACTCTACTGATAAATAACTGCCATACATGCATAGTGGCATGAAGCAATAAAAGGAAACAGTAATATCAACTGCCCAGTGATGTTTATTTTACTAGTGCACTTTGACTCAACCTTGAAAAGTTAACCTTGAAAAAGCCATCTGTAAAGTTGGCGTAAGCTCGGTTGTTGATAATGACGTTATTGAATAAAACGCGAGTAAAACTCGGTAAATATTGTCTTTTATTATGCAAAATCGCAAAAACCTTAGACAAAATTAGTGGTAGATATCCTGACTTTAATTTATTCGGTTTGAGTCCTGGAATACAAAATACTGAAACATCCCTTAACATTTCAATGCCACTTAAATAATTAGGCCGCTACTTTATATTCAAATTCATATTAGAATTATCGAGTTTAAGATGTATAATTATTTTGTATGACAGAGCCATTTTAACGTTCCTATAGTTGGTCTGATTTTTATTTTATTTATTTAATGTATTTACAAATTGTATTATTATCCATCCTATAAATTGTATTATTATAAATCTGAAAGTTTATACAATTTGTAACAGGTAAGTCCTTTTAATCCGATCCGTCGTGGAACAAAAGTTGTTCGCCGAGACGTCTAGAACAACCCCCTTTCGGATTAAAAGGGCTTACCCGTTACACATTGTATATTTGTTTGTTCCCACTTCTTGGTCAAACGGTTTGACTGATTTATGAAAATTTGCATAGGGATAGTTTAAGTGATGATGAGTAACATAGGATAATAGGTAATTTTGATCCCGATAACCCCGCGGGATCGGGACTTACACGGGTGATAATTATTTAACAAATTTAATGGCATCATCATCGTCATCCTTCGTCATCATCACTTACCTACAAACTTTACTTTTACCTACCTATTGCAGTGCAAAAAAAACTATACTTGATGTACTGTAATTTAATTACATTAAATAATTTATAAGAGAGAGGGGAGGGGTCCCTTTGCCCTGCAGTGGAACAGGATAGGCTAAAACGAAAATAATAAAGTTAGTATAATAAAACACTTTATTTATCCGGTTTTATCGCGTTTTTATTCATTATTTGACCCGAGCTTTCGCCAACTGTAAACCGGATAAATAAAGTGTTTTATTATGCAAAATCGCGAAAACCATAGAAGAAATTAAAGTTAGTATAGACAAGATGTACTGAAAATCTAAATGATGCATAGTAAATTCTAGTATTAATTATTAATAAACGTGGGGTAAGGTCGGAGCAGTACGACATGCTCTGTATTTTTCCATCACAAGAACATCAAAGTTGACAGGTAGAGAAAAGTGGTAAAATTACTCTCCACCTTATTCCACATTCCACGTTTATTAATAAAGTAAGGTGTTTTAAATTAAACACATAAATATAAAAACAATGAATTTTTAATAAATTTGTCTTATTTTAAGATTTACACAGAATACCGTATGTACACTAGTATACAACAAATTGTTTGCCTTCCTTCTATGCTGCATCACTACATTATATTGTTACATGTTCATTTTTAAAACAAATATCTTTTAGTTCACTTTCTATGAGATGAGATGATCACTGTCACAAATAGTCTAGACAGATAGACTATTCTTAAATAAAAAAATTGTGATGCAAATGAGAAATTAAATATAGAAATTTAAATTAAATACATTAGTATTCAAGCTTTTACTAGATGGCTCCCTCTTACTCCGAGAAATTAGCTATTTTTGTATAGCCTACCCTACGTTATTCACCGACTCACAGCGATGCTCATTTCATTTTTACGTTAGACGTAACAATTTTGAGAGCTATAATTCGCGTAAAACAAACATGGAATATGTTTGAAACACCACCTCCACTACTAGTATTTAGTATCTCAATGGTAAGTTTTTATTTACACAAAAAACAATTATATTATTTAAAATACAAATAGTAAAAAATTTAGGACTTAGATATACCTATGTTATATCAAGTTTTTTTTACAGGATAATCACCTATTATTATTATTATAATCTAGAATAATCATGAATTTAATTCAAGTAGTTCGAGGGAAAAAGGGAATGCTAACAATAAAATAAAATAAGTACAGGTGAGTCATTATAAAACAAAAAAAAAAGTATTATATTTTCAATTCTAAATTATTGTAACATTGATTTTACACCAAATTCTTTAAACGACTAGCATTGCACCGCGGTTTCATCCGCGTAAGTACCGATCTCTTGGAAATATCGTGATAAAAGAAGCCTATACGTGTTATTCTAGATCTGAAGTTACCTACATTCCGAGTTTTATCGTAATTCGTTTAGAAGTTATGGCATGAACACACACACTTTCACCTTTATAATTTTAGTTGAATGTCTGAACCACAATTTAGCCTTTTGGAAACCTATTTAAGTAAGGTTTAAAGCAAACAAAATAATAAATATTAATACAAGTTTTTAGAAATACCTACGTAATATATAGTTATCTTACGAGTATATTATATACCAATTTACTACATTCGTTTCTTTCATACTTATATGTATATACGTAACTATTTAATTTATCCAAACTTCAGTCTTCCATGCATTCATACGAAATAACTAAATATCCAATACTCAATAACGTACAGATAAAACTGATAAGACAAATCTGTTCAGTCCATCCGATCAGGCAGAAGTGATGGTTACGACGACTTTTTTTCAGGTTTAAAAAATATAGTTTTAATACTGCGTTTTCACACGGTCTCAGTAACTGTGCAATTGTCCATAAAAGAGCGCGCAACAGGCCAGTACCATTATCTATCTGTTGACGTCTGACAACGGTGGAAAATGACAGGCACTATGCAGTACATTGCTGTTTTGAAGTCATCACCGGTAATAACCACGTTACGTGAAAGCAGCAATGTACTGCATATTGCCAGTCAATTTCTACTGTTGTCAGACATCCACTGGATAGATGGTATGGGTACTGGTGCACAGTTATCGACACCATGTAAAAAAAAAACAAATACTTGCAGAATCTACTACACCAAATTTTTAACCCTGCAAATCTTTAAGTCATCTACGTCATACGCGACTCATTCGGTCAGGCGGAACTAAAGGTAAAACTGATCGTGAAAGACGGCCAAAGTTTTTCGGAACGTTTTTGAGTACAGTGTAAATACGTATTTTTATTTTTTTAAAGCGATTTCTTGCCGCTTTTTTTAAATAAAAAAAATGAATTAACTATTAAATTAACAATGAAACGAAATAAATTATAGTATTATATTGAAGCCTAGTTTTGTACAAACATATTATTTATACATCATTAGCAGCGCCATGCGGCTTTTCTCGCATAAGACTCGTAAAAATCCTATTATACAAATTTTCGTCACAATCAGCTCAGTATAGTCTTTGATGTGACAAACGCACTTAGCCTCGGTTTCTAAGGAATCCGGTCTAGAGTTTCTAGGTAGTGGTCTGGTGAGCTGTGTAGATTCGGTGGAGTGTTTGTACTGTACTGTACTAAAGCTGACTAAGCTAAGTTAGGTTAGCTTAGCTCCCGCATAGTCGCGTACACGTACGTTCACCGCAAACTATGGCAGCTATGCTCACTTGTTTCAGAAACTGCTAGAAACGAGCTAAGCTAACTTAGTTGGCAGCTTTATTCCTGTATTAAAATTTTCCAAAATTTCATCTCAACATCATTACAATTGCAAACAACACGCTCAAAATGAAACTACTATAACTTCAACTGAGCAAACGAAACTTTATTCACTCAAAAATCTCAAAGTCGGGTATCGAAAATGACAAATTTGAAGTTAAACAACTGTCTGAAATGATATTGCGATGATATTTTTAATAGAATTTTGAAAATACTCTGTTTCAAAGTCTTAGATCAATTATGTAAACAATGAATTGTCAATTCCAACGGAAACAGAAGGGCTATTACGAAACGTACCGACCGATCCCACCGAACATTAGTAGGTAGTTAATGTTCGTTACGAACCAATAATTACTATACGTTCAAGACGAAAAAAAAAACAAAGAATATATTGAGAATTATTGGTTCAGAACGAACATTAACTACCTACTGATGTTCGGTCGGATCGGCCGGTACGTTTCGTAATAGCCCGCCAAGGCCTCTACTACGAACGAACGAACGAAATCTGTCAGCCAGGTAGAAAATCTGTCATTATCATGTGTCTGTCAAAAACAGTCACTTTCCTAGAATTCCTTGTTCACATATTTGATGTAAAGCCGGGTTTCCATGCTTGTCAAACGTTTTCAAGACACTAGCGTCCACAATCTCGCGTTTTCACTAGACCGGCCCCCCAACCGCGTAACTCCCGTGGAGTCCAACTCGACGTCGACAACAACCAGAAATTGTCTATGGCTTTAACGTCAACAATTTCTGCTCGCTCCTTGCGCGGTAGCTTTTTCCAACCCCGTTATCGAAAGCATCGTATTCTCAAATCGACGTCGAGTTGAACTCGACGGGAGTTACGCGATGGGGGGGCTGCTGTGGTATCATCTAATTAGCATCCACCACTAGAAGTTGCTGAGTTGCAGTACATTGCTGCTTTGACGTAACGTGGTCGTTACCGGTGATTACTTCAAAGCAGCACAGCAATGTAGAATACGAAATATGTTTTTTGACAGTAAATAGCAACTAGTAGCTGTGGATGCTAATTAGATGATACCACTGCTGACCACACGGAAACGGGAGCTTTCACAAGCTTAAGCAAGCCAAGCCGAATGGCCGGGCCTCTACACGCTCATACTTGTGAACGCTAGCCGAGCCTTGGCAAGCATGGAAAGCCGGCTTAAGATGCGGAAACAAAGCATAAGTAAATCTGTATCTATAGCCTGGTATCTTTACGACCCTGACCGTCCCATCAGCTGGACCGCCTGCGCTTGGCGGCGAGTGGCGCGCGACCGGCGCGACTGCCGCGACCGAGGCGACGCGCGCGACCCGACGCGTCTCACGCGGGACGCGTCGCGGCGCACGACGTGTAGAACAGGATGTAGGCCGCAGACGACTTCACTTCCGACGCGGAGATTTCGGACACCACGTGGTCGTCGTATTTGTACCATCTGGGAATAAAATACATACAATAATATAAATTGCATGACGTTGCACGCATCGCCATCTAGTCTCGAACAAGGAACCTAGGCTTGTATTATTAGAATGCGCCCAGGGCGAAAATGTATGGGTTTTATGAACCACCAGAAGACCTCACACTTTTTAAACTCACACGATTTCTGCTTTTTACTATTTTTATTACTCGGGTCTTGATCGCGTCTAAAAAGCGAATTAACGCGATCGAGACCCGAGTTATTATAAAAATAGTAATCACCAGAAGACCTATTTAGAAAGATAGAACACTAAATAATACGATTCAGCATTATGCCGTCACTTATAAGCTGCTCAACCGATGCAGGTGAGAATTCTTAAGAACAGATAGAGGGAGTACATTTTGGTCATATTTTTATTCGCAAGGCTCTTCTTCACTTCTTCATAACTGAGCTGTCGGCGCCGACGAAGTCCCCATCGAAGTAAGGAAGGCGATTGGTTTTCGTGGTGTGGGGGCATTTTAACGAACCATTTTAACCGCATACTCGAGACCGACAAAGATATTTTTTTTTATTATATTTACCAATTAATTTTAAATAAATATTTAAAAAAAAACTTTAAATACGTCGAATGATCTTACAACTGTGACTCTAGTGTCATAGACTGATTGTAATTACCCCAGAGTTCAAGGGCAAGGGATCTATGCAGTATGGTGAAAGTTATCGTGGTATAAAAGTCGTAAAGCTCTACGAGCATATAGTTGCCTCTAGGGTCCGGTAGGAGTGCACTGTCTAAGGAGGTCAGTATGGTTTCCGCCCCGGTCATGGTATCGTGGATGGACACCGTTTTCGCCCTAAGGATCGTTACGGAGAAATACATGATATAGAATACGCCTTTGCATATTCTGTTCTTGGACTTGTCGAAGGCCTTCGACATTGTCCCTCGCATGATGATCTGGTGGGCGCTGCCTTCCAAAGGGGTGCAAGGGTTTCAATATAGGTTTATTGAAACTATCATAGGCTAGACATGTACCGAAACTTCGATACTGTGGTGCGAACTGCCGTCGATGCTACTTAATCGTTTTCTGTTCTTGGACTTGAAGAGGTCCTCAAATGATACTCACTTGCTATAGACATTACTCTTGCAGTAGGCCGTGTAGTGTCCCCCCTCCATAGAGCCGTAGTGGTTGGACACGGCATACAGCTTGTACACGGCCGATGGATTGGATGGACAGTGCAGCGAGAACTGCCGCATGTCAAGCTCGTCCAACGGGAAGTCTATGTAGGTCTGCTTCTTGCGGTATGCGTTGCACATGTACTCCTGGAAACATTCATAGAACGGCTTTATTAACAACAACATGTTATATCGCCACTCGGGGACTTTTACTTCCCAACAGTTATCAGCCCATCAAACAGTCTGCTAATTTTGCGAGCTATGTCGGTGACTTTGGTTCTTCTACGGTTTATAAACCCGGATCACCCTGGATAAGCCAGTAATTGTAAAAACAAGACTCACCTTGGGGTCGAGGTAGAACCTCTTGAAGTGTATAACCAGCACCGGGGGCAGCCGGGAGATGTCCAGCTTCTTGAGAGCATCACGCTTCTCTTTGCACGTGGGGCAGTTCCAACCGTGGATCGTCTCCCCGTTCAGGTAGAGTTGGAGGCAGTCCTAGGGAGACAAGTTAGGATTTAAAGCCTGGTGTCACCCAACGGGTAGAATAATAGGTGACACATAAAGTACTATCCTAATCTAGTATTAGTAGTATAGTCTAGTATAGTTTACTCTGTCAATGCTTGTAGACAGCAATGTCTATAGATATAGATAAGCATCACGATTGTGTGCAGAACTATTTCATGGATAATAAATATACTGGATATACATATATTACTCTACCAAGTCACTTTCCTGTTTGTTGACTCCATCTGGAGATACCAGGCTTAAGAAATAGCATTACAATTCAAAATTAAGGTATTTTTAGGTATTTTCTACAGATAATCCTGTGATTATCTAGGTGGTATTTAAATCCAGAATAAAGGTGAACTATGGTTTTTTGAGAGGATTGATTGAAGAAGATCACCATTACAAATATGATGCTTTGACAAAAATTTAGTAAAATAATGTTACAATATGTAGGTCTCAGACAACTAGCAAGTTTCAAGGCAGACTCTTTGAGGCTATTGATGCATATGACGCAGTTTTAGGGACAAATGTGATGTTTTGATAGAAAATTAGCAAGATAGAGAAGTTGCTGAAGTAGTCTTTGGTCAGCGAGATACAACTGGAAATAAGGTCAGACTCACGGCGAGGTCGCAGCGCGACTGGTGCGCCGGCAGCTCCAGCGACAGGTTGCTGAAGGAGTCATAGGTCAGCGAGGTGTTCCCACAGACCGTGCAGCGCACCGTGGAGCGGATCTGGCCGTGGAACAGCCGCAGGATAAGGCTCTCCTTGCACTTGGTGTACTCGGCCCAGGCGCGCTCGCTTGCGCCCAGAGACTCCTGCGAGGACAGATGCATACAGTTTTGATTTATTATGATTATAAATAAAGTAAAATGAGCTTTATTAATCCTTAGTCCTTATCCAAATTAGCAATAATAAATGTTTGAAATTTGATTTGATACTAGAATAACCTTATAATTTTTTTAGCATAGCCGTATAAAAACCTGATCTTCAAAGGTAGCTTGCTCGCCGGGATTTCATAAATATAATAAAACCGGCACTACGCGAAAGTCGTCGATAAGCGAATAGTTGCATATGACTTTCCAAAATTTGGCAGTCCGCTATAACCTGTATTGAATATTGCAAAGTCGGCACTCGGCGCCGAAATCCTCGCGAGTTAGGCGTTCTGGTCATAAGACCATGCGATCGTCTCAAGTCGTTTTTTATCAGCATCTCCCTTATAGTATAGGTAATCCCCCCGAGGGCCGGCTTGACTCACCTGCATAATTGGAACTGACCTTATTATGTGGCGGGGGTATAGTGAACTGCAGGTCTAGATGCAGCCAGTCCATGAGTATGGTGAGGAACTCGTGGCTGTCTTGCTGCTCGCAGCCGCGGAACGCGCGCTGGTGCTTGCCCACCTCGTTCTGGAGGCGGAAACGAAGATTACTTCCATGCCGATCTTAGGCTACTTTCGCATAGGCAGGAGACTGGCTTAGCGTCTAGAGACTAGTGGCTTTGCTTTGCGCTTCGTGACATAAAACCGAACAGTTCGTATACATCGATGCATGCCAAACGACTAGCTAGGCGCTAAGCGCTCGGTGCGTCCAATCGCAACTATTTTAGTTAGGTGACTCACCAGAACTATGCGGATGTAGACTTAGGGTTATGGACCATCCAGAAAGAATGAAATATGGTTGTTTCGCGCAAATAAATGACATTAAAAACAAATAAGTGTGGTGATACAGGTATGATCTTAAATACAGTACACTTTCTGCATTACACCCTTAAATCCACCTAGAAATTAATGTTGTCCTAATTTTCTGGGCACAATACCAATCTGTGTGTTGTCTCACCCTGAGATCCCTGATGGCAATGAACCGGTACTGTCCGGACCATAGCGCGCGCACCACCGCCGCCACCTCCTCCGCGATACAGCCGCGCGTGCTGTGCGATCTGTGGCACAACAACATCGTCATAAGGACATTGTGACATAGAATAACTCTATGACCAGAGCTCTTCAACTGAAAGCCTTCATCAAAGTTTTTAAAGGGATAACCTTGGGTTGGGTTGGATTTTTCTGTCCATCCAAGATTGCTTAGAAGAGATCGCTTTAAACAATAAAATTTAACCTATCTAAGTTGTTTTGTTTTGTGATACAATATCTACTGTTTAGATGAAGCAGATTATTTATTGGATAAATTACATTAAAATACAAATAAATTAAATCTAAATACAAAAAAAAAAATCAACAAAACACAAAGAATTAAATTAAAATACAAATAAATTAATACAATACAAATAAAACATTGGAAACAACTAAACAATAAATAAAAAAAAAAAGATAAAATAAAATACAAAAAAAAAAACTTTGTTTTGTTTTTACTTTGAATTGTAATATCCACAAAAGACTCTTTGCCTGAGTGATCTATCAACGCACAGCCTAAACCACTGATAGTAAAGAGCTGAAATTTGGAGAGTATGATTTTTATGTGGACATCCAGTGAAGGTATATATTATAAGCATGGAAGTCACGCTTCAAAATTACACCACGTAAAATGGGCCGCGTTGATCAAAAAGTGTGCCGCGACACGAATCTGTCACTTTGGTTGTACTCGGATCGGGTCATAAGTTTTGACGCTATTATTTGCGGAGAGTTAGTATGGAAAGGCTTCTTCCATGTTTATATCCGTTCACTGTGGGCATTCGATAAGAAAGGATTTTTGGTAATTTCCATAGAATCGAGACTTATGCGGGTAAAACCGCGAGACACACCTTTATATACAAGATGTAACGGGCATGCCCTTTTAAGCCTAAAGGGGGTTGTTCCAGACATCTAGGCGAACAACTTTTGTTCTACGACTTTTGAAAATTGGAACTTTTTTTTTTTAAATTTTGAAGTTATAGTTCATTGAAAAAACAGCTGTTTTTGAAAATAAAGGTAATTGTAGTTTCGATTGTTGTCGACTAAACTAAATGAAAGGACAAGATAAGTTTAATGACCTCGAACTCTGAGAAACAGCTGATTTTCAAGTAAACTTTAAACTTAAAATTTTCGGAAACTACTTTGAATTTCCAAAAGTTGTAGAACAAAAGTTGTTCGCCTAGACGTCTAGAACAACCCCCTTTCGGCTTAAAAGGGCTTACCTGTTACACCTTGTATAATGGAGCTGTTTCGTCGAAATAGACTTCATACGACGATGTACTCAAGGGTTACCTGTTAATATGTTCCACGTATTGTCCGTTGCAGAAATACGCGACGAGTATCGCCGTGTTGTTCAGACACTGAATTATGGAGTTCATGTAGCAGGTGTTGCCCAGGTTCTTGAGACCGGTCAGCCCTCGACCCTGAGATGGTTTAAGAAAGTTATACAATTGCACCTTCACTTTAAATAGCTAATGACTAAGGGCCAATTTTTCCATTCTCTAGATAAAGATATCCAATAAAATGTAAGCAATAAATAAAAACGTCACGATCTTTTAAAAAGAGAACATACTTTCAAAGATTTTATTTTTGGTAGAGTTTGATTTTATTTGATAGATTTTTTTTATCCGTAGATAGAAAAATCAACCCTAAGTTTCATAAGCTGATAAGTTCCTTATTTTCATGCAGTTAATGCAGCTCTCGCGCAGTCGGAGGGCTTTGTAGCTATTGAAATTGCATGCAATATCTTTATTTAAATAAAGATATTGATCTATCTTTATTTAAAGACCATCACTACTAACGGTAAAATGCGCTCCTATGCGTGAACAGTACAAAAGTTCTATGGCTGTACCGAAGTTGGTAAACAATACTTTTTGGAGCTATGTTATTTGTATTCTTGAACGTTAAAATGTTAATACGTCTATTTTATATTTGAAAAAGTACCTACGCGTGTTTGTATGTTTGTTAGAACAACTTCCAGAAAATAGTTGAAGAAAATTCGACATCTAAACAATAAGTAACAAGTTTTTGTCTTAAAACTACACCAAAATGTAGGAAACAATTGCACCTACAATCCATACACAAAAACATATTCAAGTACATTCCGAAATGAAACAATCAACAATTTTCGATGATCCCGACAGGGATTTAGAATTTAGTTCGAGGTGGGCTCTTAATAATAAAAGCTACGCTATTAAAACCGAAAAAAAAATAGTTTAATTTTATATCAAACAATCTAT
Organism: Idaea dimidiata; assembly: GCA_949358125.1. NCBI lineage: Eukaryota > Metazoa > Arthropoda > Insecta > Lepidoptera > Geometridae > Idaea > Idaea dimidiata. The sequence continues at coordinate 12,799,794 of OX442329.1, forward strand.
CAAATATTATACTTGCAAAAATTACTAGGTACCTAATGTCCGACTAAGCTATAGTGGTCGATGGACTCTATTGTGAACTTGAGAGCTACGACCTTGTGGTAACCGTCCACTGAATTTACATATCGATTTTAGTGCTCCTTACGCGCTAGCTATTAAGGTTTTTAGGGTCTCCTAATAATGGCTAAAAATACAGTCTAGTATTGTAATAAAGACATTAATCAAAGGTCACAACCTTTAGTAGTTTTTTGTCTACTTTTGGTAGAAAAACATCGTGAGGAAACCGATTTCATGTAGGACTTATCACGATCCGGTTTAGGTTATCTGCCAATCCGAAGTAGGCTCCCTTGGAGTCTTACTGACTTACGAACCAGGGACAGGGAACAAGGAACTCTTAGGGGAGTCCCTTGCCCTACAGTGGGACAAATTAGTGGGCAAACATCATTAATGTACTTATTTTTGGAAGGCGCAATTTAGTACTTTTTATTATTGTAAATGCGGCAGAAGAACGAGTGTTGCTAAAATGGGAAATGGCAATTTAGTGTTAATTTCCGGTTGGCCATACCTACGCCATTTACTTTTAGACGCGAGTTCGTTTATAGTATTTCCATCGACGGAACTACAAGACTTCCAAATTAAAACGTAATAAAACTTTGTTATAATAAGTGGCTAGGACTGCGTTTTGAGATTCCGTGGGAATATTAGGTTAATCTGTCGCTTCAGTAGTTTACACACATACGCATTTACTAAAACACATTTGTAATATTAGTAAAATAATAATATGTAATTTAACATATAGCACTCTTATTATAGAACAAAGACCTAAGTTTGATGTTAGGTTTTACCAAAGACAAAAACAATTCGAGATGTTCTCGTCTACATACTTTGGTAACCTGATAGGAAAAGTGCGCTATATAACATCGTAGAGAAATCGACATGTCTTAGGTCTCATCACGGTCTGAGGTCATGGGAGACTAGCTAATCCGAAGTAGGCTCTCGTGACATCTTACTAGGAATCCCTTTTGAGAGGGGGCCCGCGTTGGGAAAATTAGCGGGCTAACATAGAAACAAAGTTTTGTAATAAGGGGTACATATTTAGTAAAACTTAATACTTACCCTTCTAAACAACCAGACGATATGGTTTTGCGAGTACTTAAGCCTAACTTTAACTTTTAACACCATGTTAGCTGTGTCCAGTGGGATGCATCTCTGTTCGTAACGCAGTATCTTGAAGGTCACTCGTCTTGACCTATGATCTCTGTTAGCTAATGACCTTTGACGCAGTCAGATTTCTTTTATCTATGAAAAGTCTGGAAGCAATAGGCACTTTTGATGTCACTGTTTTGGTTTATAGTTTCAAATTCACTTGTTTTTTTTTTACCTCTGTTAGCTATGACCTTTGAGGCGGTCAGATTCGTTTTATCCATAAAAAGTCAGTGGAAGCGACAGGTACGTTTGATGTCAAAATTTTTGTTCGTGTTTTAGTCTTGACTTTGAAATTCACTTGTCTTTTGACCTCTATTAGCTAATGACCTTTGAGGCGATCAGTTTTGTTTTATCTCTCTGTAAACCGATAGGCACTTTTGATGACAATATTTTTGTTCGTGTTTTTGTTTTGACTTTGAAATTCACTTGTCTTTTGACCTCTATTAGCTAATGACCTTTGAGGCGGTCAGATATGTTTTATCTCTGAAAAGTTGGTGTTAGTGATAGGTACTTTTGATGTTCACTGTTTTGTGTGGTGTGTGTTGGTTTTGAGTTTCAAATTCACTTGTGTTTTTTGAACTCGTTAGTTGCCACGGTCAAGTATATTCATGACCTTAGACCAGAGTCTATTTCGCGGTGTTTCTTTGAAATTAATTATTTTAAAGTGTTCTTTTTGGGCTTAAAAAATTGTACCTAATTTTGAAACTTTACAGTAAGCACTTTTAATTTTAAAATATTAGAATTCGTATTTCGGTCTAACGTATTTCGACAAAGGGAACACTAAAACAGCAAGTACTATTAAATATAGCATAAACAGTGTTGATATCACATTTGCTATATCAAACATAACAATTAGTTCATTATTTTGCCCTGCATTAGTTTTTGAACACCGTTAGTAAGTTTTTTATCTTTTTTTTTTCTATTTGTAGGTACGCGATGTCGCGAGTGTTGCTGTTGGCAAACTACTTCACGTGCATAGAGCCAGTGCTAATAGAGGCTTTGGGGGTGGTGGTAGGGTGTCCAACATTTTATGGGGTGGTTGGGACATTTTTAACTTATTTTTCAGAGCTTAATATAGGATTTTTTTTTCCTTACGTGTTAAAGATAACAATTTTAAAATTTAAACCATAATAGATAACCATGCATCTGGTACCAGAGGGTAATGAGCTGCAAAGTAATATTGAAGGAGTGACTCGTGTAAAATTACGAAGCATAGCTAGTTTAAAATAATGAATAAGCACCTTAATAAAAATGTTACTTAAAAAAAATGCTGCTCTTTTTTCAAAATTAGATTATTCTAGCTAGAACAACCGCCATTCAGCTTAGGTTACCTTCCCCGCGGTTTCACCTGTATAAGTACCGTTACCGCGGAATTATCGGAATAAAAAGTAACCTATGGGTTATTAAAGGTCGCCAACTACCTATATTTCATTGATTTATCGAAACCGGTTTAGTAGTTTTTCGTGAAAGAGTAACAAAGTCACATACAGACATACAAAATTTCGCGTTTAAGTAAAATATTAGTAAGATTTTGTAAAGTTGTTTATCCACACTTCCTCCGCAGTGTGGTCACCCTTCAGGGTCAAGAGCGCTGCTCTGACGTAGCTGTGCGAACAGGTGAACACAGCTCGAACCTCGCAAACAAACGTTACACGACACAGAGACACGGAGGAAAGCTCTGTTGTTTCATATTAAATGGACTTTTTGGTCAGTGAATTGATTATTATGTGGAAGATGTACCTTGGATTAGCCAAACTATCATCGTTTCCATCGCAATCGGCTTAGTAGTTTCTGCGTAAATTTGTATCTATAAAATCGTCGAGACAATGTGTAAAAATAATAAAAACAACGCGATTATAAGTGAGTTTAATTTCAAAATTCTATTGAGAAAATCGCGAAAACAGGTTAGAGTTTCTTATCCACCCTTTGACGGGATCGAGACTTGTCGCAGTAAATTATGGTTAAAAAGTCTAGACGATACTCCACCCTAAAGTCTAGTCTAGCTTTAGTAACTAGATTAATGTATATACCTACAAATGTTTAGACTGTACTATAGTGCCTAAGAAAGGTCGCATTGCAGTTGCATTATTCAAATGATTTTTTTTCATGACAGCTTTTCCGACAACTTTTTCCGCAAATCCTCCTATTAGTATTATAAACGTTTCCAAGTAATGTATGTGAATTTGTTACTCCTTCGCGCATTAATTACTGATATTTACATTATTCACTTACTAGCTTAGCCCCGCGGTTGAACCTCGTAAGTCCCGATTTCGTCAGTTTGTCGGAATAAAAAGTAATCTATGTTAACCCAGAATTTTGGTGAAATGAAAAATCTGAAATTTGATGACTGTACAAAACAAAATTACAGTCTCGAACACTAGATAGTTTAAATACGTTAACGTGCGCAAATACAATTTTATTGTTGGGTAAGTACCGAAGGGTGAAAGAAACCCCCCAGACGAAACAATTATTGTTTGCGAAGGTAGGTATGTCTGTCTATAGTACGGGTGACTAGCTCAATAGCGATTAAGGGGAAACAAGGCCTAAACTGAAAATCTTTGTCGGATTCATCTTTTGACTTTTGTGCCTGAATTGTGCTAAGGAGTTCTTCGAAACAATAAGAAGTTTTTGTCTTGAAACTACACCTAAATGTAGCAAACAATGTCAACTACTTACGCTTTAAACGAAATATTTAAAAACATTGCGTTACAACAATATAATCAATAGTTTTCGATGAATCCGACAATGATTTCAGTTTAGGTCTTATTTGCTCCTTAAGGTGATACGTAAAACTTAACGCGGGTTATTTTAAGAACTATTACTGCTGGAATACAACCGAAAGTAAGCAATTAAGACCCTTAATTACAAACGCTGATTAACAGCTGCATAAACTAACTATGTATCGTTGGTCTTTTACTGTGACATGAAGTTTCAATGTTCACAGACAGATACAAACGTTTTTTTAAAGGAAAAATTTATCTTCAAAAATTCACTTGCGGCGAGATTTGAACTCGCGTCCCTGGAGCAATATTCCAGTGCCTATACCGCTCGGCCACGCAAGTTCCCATCTCGAGCAGCGAATTTAAGAATATGAATGTTTCCCTGTCTACTATTTTCGACTACGGCTCGATTGAGACGCCATCTACAGGATCACTTTCCAGTGATTTACCTGCGCCAATGATTAACTTTACAGCTAACGCTTTGGCCAAGAGATGTCACTCTTTTTCCTAATTAATATTTCGTAAATTTGTTTTTATTGCTCAAGGCATATTTACTAGAATTATTTTTAAAGGGAAAATTCATCTTCAAAAACAAAGCACTGGAATATTGCTCCAGGGACGCGAGTTCAAATCTCGCCGCAAGTGAATTTTTGAAGATGAATTTTTCCTTTAGAAATATTTCTAGTAAATATGCCTTGAGCAATAAAAACAAATTTACGAAATATTAATTAGGAAAAAGAGTGACATCTCTTGGCCAAAGCGTTAGCTGTAAAGTTAATCATTGGCGCAGGTAAATCACTGGAAAGTGATCCTGTAGATGGCGTCTCAATCGAGCCGTAGTCGAAAAATAGTAGACAGGGAAACATTCATATTCTTAAATTCGCTGCTCGAGATGGGAACTTGCGTGGCCGAGCGGTATAGGCACTGGAATATTGATCCAGGGACGCGAGTTCAAATCTCGCCGCAAGTGAATTTTTGAAAATGAATTTTTCCTTTAAAAATATTTCAAGTAAATATGCCTTGAGCAATAAAAACAAATTTACGAAAAAATATACAAATGTTACATAATTTAGTTATCTGTTAATCATCGTTTATAAGTAAGGGGGTGTATTCTGAGAAAGTGTGTGTGCGATTATTTTTATGATTTGCGATTAAACAAACGTTACATAATTTAGTCATCTGTTAATCATTGTTTATAAGGGGGTGTATTCTGAGGAGGTATGTGTACGATTATTTTTATGATTATACGGGAAGAGACGGAGTAGATCTATTTATCTATCTATCAACGTGGCAGTGAGTGGGTGGTACGAGGACGTGGAAGTAGATTGTATACGCAACGCTGACGTTACCGGTCATCATGCACCGGCGTCGGGAAGTGACGGTACGCTCGTGTACAATATTTTGTTTTGTCTTTTATTTTTATTTCTTCTGATAGTTTTGTATTTATAGTTATTTTGTCTTTTAATTTTTATTTCTTGTGAAAGTTTTGCATTTGTCTTTTATATTGCACGTAGTTTGCATTTAAAATTATGATTCCATTTTTTTTATAATATTAAATACAAGATTTTACAAAGAAAAACAAGCATTTTGGTCAAGTAAATAACTAGTCAATGTATTTAAGTATACGGCTGTAGTTGATCAGTGTACACGCATGACGTGTGCACTGTGCAAGTCAAGGTAGAGAGCCCGCACCAATGCACTAATCTCACTCTATCAACTAACATGCAGCTCATTACCTCATTCGACATACCTAACTAGAAACATCGTTAGTTTCATCAGTGCGCGGGTACGATTCCTGCCGAGGACAAGTATTAATGCTGGCTATGAATTCTCTGGATGTTTTCTATGTGTATCATAGAAAGAAACAGAACTCAAATAACTATTTTAGACTTAAAGCTTTTTTATCATTGATTGTCAAAGTACTCCTCAAATTTTGAAGAGCTAAATGGTCAAAAATGCTAGGATGGACTCGAATCCGACATTAATCGACGCAGAATCCAAAATCTAATCCGCAATGATGTAAAGCTCATTTTAGCAATGTAGCATTTGACTTTACGAAAAAATGTATAATTATGTAGCATATAGTTCTAGCTGTTCAGTTTAGGTGGCGTCTCAAACTAAACAACTGATTAAATATTAAGTATTGCAGTGAGCTACCAACCAAGTGCTAAACTTCGTTTGACACTGGTGAAAAACTGTTGAAAAACGGTACATTTTGCGATCTTGAATCAGTAGTCAAGAATAACGTGGTGTAAGAAACCGCGACTTTGTCGCATTTGTACCCACGTGCCTTTTACAAACGTGATCAGTGGTTCAAATCTATAATCCCATTTTAGACATTCGTGGTGGTGGTCGAATAAAAACCGGCATGTTCCTCCACGTGATTTATTTAGAGTTGGATTTGTTGTGGGTCTTGTAATGTTGTTATTTTTACCCAGTTGTAGGTTAAGGGTTATGTTTTCCGCGCCTATCTTGTATGTATGCTAGTAATATTCTTCCTCAGCTCGTATCTTCCAAACCAGTCAATGGATTTATTTAATTTAGGTATCGTTAAATTTGTCTCATTTCTCCAATAGTTCTTAGACAGGTGCCATAAAAATAAAAACAAAATGGCAACCACCAGGCGCCATATTGTTTAAAAGAAGAAAACGATAGTGAACTGAATATGTCGAGTGGGGTATCGTTGAATAAGTAATTAAAAATCATTATCAGGTTTCTTCAATCATTTTTCATTTAATGATACCATTTAGGATTTAAAACTATTTTTTTTCGTTATGTTCGCAAAATTTATTTTTCAAGAGGTAACGATAGCCATCCTTCCTAACCTGTTCTTCATACAAACATAATCGAGTAAAGGTTTAATTTGTAAACCGATTTCAAAAGTTTGCGGTAAAAAACGGATCGTATAATATCGCGGAGTAATATAGGCTACTTTTGATCCCTCGGGATCAGGACTTACGTCGGCGAAACTGCAAAGCGTAGCTTCGTAATAAAACAGTCCAGTGAACGTCTTACAGCCCTATAAATAAACGCGGAGTGAGGTCGGAGTAATTTGACCACTTTTTGTTTCTGTCAACTTTATAAGTTATTGTCACGGAAAAAGACAAAGCATATTGTCACTACTCCGACGTTACTCCACGTTTATAAATAAGGTCGGTGTCCGAAACTCATCACGTGTGCCGAGCGCCCGATCCCATGTGTTTGCACCGTGGCGTGAGTCGTGTGTCGTGTGGTCACTTCACTATGGCTTCGTGTTACATTCCACTGACGCGTGTTTCTTTATAGTTCACATATCGTCGGCTTAGTTGGGGGTTAAGCTATTTGTTACGTATTAAGTACGCGGTAGTACGTGACCATTAATTACTTAATCATTAATTATTCGTAATCATTAATTACTTATAAAACAAAATCAGTTATCACTTCTCGGTAAGTTTCATTTTCATTTGTGATTTATTTTACCCCTAGGGTGGAAAGATTTTTTTAACTTCCGTTTTGCAATGGAGTCGATGCTAAGTAAGCTACGTCATAATGCCATGACGGCATTTTTTACACGTTTTGCCATGTTATTTGTCACACTAAAACAACATACACTGTTTTTATTAATTTACCTAAATACAAGTAAAAAAGCTCCAAATAGCTCAAGTTTTATTTATTTGTGTCGAGAAAGTCGTCTTTACTTTTTATAATCTATTAAATAAAGAGCTTTACCGAATAATCGGTAATGTCGATCAGCTGTGGTATCATGTAATTAGCATCCACCGCAGTGGATTGCTATTTGCTAGTAAAAAGCATATTTTGTATTGTACATTGTTGTTTGAAATAATCACCAGTAACAACCACGTTACGTCAAAGCAGCAATGTACTGCAACTTAGCCACTGTAACGGTGGATGCTAATTACATGATACCGCAGCTGGTAGGACATCACTACGCCTTATCATCTATTCGAGCCTACAAAAACAAGTTTGTAAAGCTCCATAGCTTCCTCTGAAAGAGGACATGCCAGAGCGCCTATTGTCCCTCCAACCAAAGTCGTCTATGCACTATTTCTACGCAGAGCAAGTGGGGGGTAACAGGTCATCATCATCATCAGCCTGTTGCAGTCCACTGTTGGACATAGGCCTCTCCAATTCCACGCCACCCAGATCTATTTTCGGCTTCTCGCATCCAGTTTGTGCCAGCCGTCTTGCGCAAATCGTCGCTCCAACGTGCCTGAGGACGTTCTACCCTACGTTTGCCGAGACGGCGGTCTCCACTCCAGAACTCAAACCCAACGGTTGTCGGTTCTACGGTTAATATGGCCAGCCCATTGCTACTAATCCGGTGAGGTATGTCGAAGACTTTGGGTAGCAGGTGGTTTAAGGACGCGACTCATGTGAAATCCCTTCCGATTGAATAGTTTTATTCATAACCGGTATCAAATAGATCTTTGAACAATGTTTAATGTTATTGTACATAATACAAGAAGTGTCCCCTTCATTTCAAAAACAATAAAAAATAACTTTAAATACCACTATTATACGGGCAAAGTTACCCCTGTTTTACAAAATAAATCAATTTTTCTTCTAAATCCTTAACCGCTATATTTTCTTATGGGCATCATAATATTAGAAAATACAATACCTAGAACCCCTTCATCGCATTTTACAAAAATATTATTTTAATCTTCGTTAACTATTGATTTTACGAGAAATTGTAGATTTTTTCACGCAATTCCATCTCGCTCATTTATATGCAATCGGACAAGGACCGATGATTATCATCTATCGCCGCCTTAAGGTAAGTAGTGTGCAGTACTCACGACGTCCCCCCACACCGGCTGCAGGTCGCGGTCGCGCGGCGCGGGCGGCTCGCGCGCCGGCTTCGTGGCGCGGTCGAACGCGGGCCGGGGGCGGACCTCCTCCTCGTCCGACGACACCTGCACGAACATGGATTATTTCACTTGGCGCTGCGACTTCAGCCGCTAGGTTGTAACAAACCGTGGCCAAAGCGTGCCACCGAGACGACCCTTTTGGTCGCCTTTTACGACGACCAGATGCGATATTCTTTTAGACCCGGACGTACTTAGTGTTTTGACCTTTATTGTGAAATGTTTCAGAACTTTTCATAGAAGGCACTGTAAAATTCTATAGATTTTCATTTCTCCTATTGTAGAAAAATATTCTTGGTTGCCATCTATAATAAGTTTTATACCTACTTCATCAAGAAATTGCAACTTTAGCCGTGATCGAAACCACTGTTAAATTTATCGTCGTTAAATAAACCTTAGTATCTTCAAACAGGTTATTAAATAAACCTTAGTACCTTCAAATGAATTTTGTTTCGGAAAATGCTTTGCCCTGCAGTGGGACTTGAGATAGCTTAGGCTTTTGCTGATACAGCAAAAGCTCTATTTTTCTAGTTGAAGAGAATAAAATAACAAATTAGTAAATTCGCCAAGGTGGCTCAACTAGGTAGTATGTGCTCTGAAAGGGAAGATCTTCCACTAGGCAAGTGATATTGCCCGGTAGGCCGCGCCTGGTGATGTCTCATCGTAATTTGTATATGACCTTATCTCAGAAAGTTGATAGTGCGATTCAGGACTTCATACTAGTAACGGCCATCTAGTAGGAAATATTTACCTTAGCGATGTTAGGCGATGAATGTGACCGACTGAGTCCAGAGTTGGGGCTATCTTCTCCATCCCCTGGAACCATATCCTCCTCCTGTGGAGATAAGATATTCATATGCAATGGTTCTACAATTACATATATTCTCGGATCTTAACAGAGTCATTCTTCCTCTTTAATCCCTCCTCGTAAGCTTGGTTGGTAACATAGTCGAAATGTCAGTTAAGAAAATTTGAAAGTAAAAATCACACGATTAAGACTGCAGTAAATATGTAATTATGAGTGTCAATCGTGTTAATTCCTACAATAATGATGTAAGAAATCTCTCTTACGCGATTAAGGGGTACTTTAAGTTATTATGTGATATTCGGGGATCGGCATACGGTATAGTACCATAAGTAAGTCCTGAGAAATGTCTCTTACGCGATTCAAGTGACCGTGTAACTAGCGGCATCTAGCGACAACGCTATAAACAGGTGTAATAGTGACCTGGTAGACGGGTTTGCGCTTAGCGCGTGCATGGTTGAGCCGACGGAGCCGCTCGGCCTCGAGCGCCTCCCGCGTGCGATGCAGCTGGTGTCGCTGCGCCTGCGCCGCCGCGATGCGCGCGCTCCGAGCTTCGCGCGAACGACGCGCCGATTCTTCTGTTAACAGTATATTTTATTTATTTACACACAACAAAAATTGAACATAACACACCCTAATTGAGAGTCGAACCTTCGTGTAATTTTCAATTATTAAGGTTTTTTAGACTGTATCCACCCATATAGATCAAAAGATCTGTGCTTGTTGGGTGAACCACCGTATAACGACATATTTTAAGTCTTACGTCGTATGTATACAGGGTTACGGGATTACAATCCAAAACTGTACTGGGGGTTGTTCTCCACATCAAAACGAATAACTTTTGACTTCTACGACTTTTAGAAATTCGAACTAGTATTCATCGAGCCATTAGAAACTTACCTTCGATCTCCGGTGTTTGTTCGGTCTGGTTGGCTATAGACTCAGCCAGTTTCTGAGCCTCTTCCCGCTCTCTCCGCTGATACTCTTCCAGCTGATCTCGAAGGCTCTGGTTCTCTTGTTCCTATAATGGAGGTTGCATTCAGGTATGTACAACTTGCACAGACTTTAAAATAATTATTTATTTTAGAGTAGATTGATAAATATCAGCTATGAGATAGACCAATTTATCTACAAGTCAAACTTCTTCTTTTGTATGTACCACTCAATGTTAGTTTCCGGGTCGTCTTTAGGCCTCTTACTTGACCTAACGACTGCTACCAGAGATAACAACTTTGAATTGTAAATTGTGTTTTAAAATCGATTCGAAACATGGACAGTACCAAGCGTGCGATAGGCGAGGACACGTTGCCGTTCAAAAGTAGAAGGCGAAGTTTATTCATGTATCCTTTGACCGTTCCCAAAAATATTTTATGAGAAGTTAATTTAAAACTAAATCAATCCCAACGGAAACCTATGGTTAATAGGAGACGTTAATTCAACTGAAAGTCGAAAATCTTTACCGAGTAATATCATTAGCGCGATCTAGGCTCATCTACAGGCTACATACCATATCGTACTGCTTATTCTCCAGCTGCATGAGTTGACTGATGATTTCCTGCTCTCGAAGTTTGTACATCGCTCGGACATCATCAGCTGGTTCGGTCTCCTGTTGAGAGTGGACTTTCTCCCAATCCTGGTGGAAGATCAAGGTAGATGAAGTTAGAAAACTTAGTGAATATCGTACTGTATGAAGATATCTTAAGATGGACACCATAGATTGTAAGGATGGCAAGGTTGTTTCTTGCTTACTTGGAGTTTGAACCAAGCCATTCGTTCATTTCTTCCATTGAACATTATGCGAAGTTGGAGACTGTTTTGCAAAAAATAGTTAATATGTGTGTATTGCACGATATTACACACAACGCAATCTAGCCCCAAACTAAGCACTATACTTGTACTATGGTTACTAGACAATGGATATACTCCATATTACTTTTTTTAACCGACTTCAAAAAAGGAGGAGGTTCTCAATTCGTCGCGTATTATGTTTGTTCACCAATTACTCGAAGGTGGCTTGACCGATTAAGATGGTTCTTTTTTTAATGGTAAAGTGGAAGCCCCGAGGTGGTCCAATAAAAATTTGGTGAGGATCTGATGAGGATCTTAGAAGTGAGGACCGGGAATGCTCCTCTAAAACCTGTATTCAATTCACTTGTTCACCGATTACTTGAAGGTGGCTTGACCGATTAAGATGGTTCTTTTTTTAATGGAAAGGTCGAAGCCCCGTGGTGGTCCCATAAAAATTTGGTCAGGATCTGATGAGTATCTTCGGAATGATGGACAGGATAGCTTCCTAGAATGTAATAAATTACTCGTTTTTGGGAATCTACCAAAAAGAATAGACCCCTAAAGAACTAAGTACAGATTGATGGGCCACCTAAAGCCACCTTCTCATCAGCAAACTCCTCAATAATTAAAATTACGGTACAAAAGGTATTGTTAATTTATCTGGCAGTCGAAAGTAGGTAGGTAGGTACTAAAAAGGGTGAAATAAAAAAATAATTTAAAAATTAAAAAACCGACTTAAAAAAAGAACAAAAAATAATTTAAAAATTTAAAAACCACCAAAAAAAAAAGAATTGATAAAAAAGACCAAAATAACCTCTACATACAGCGCCACCGACTAATTAATCTGTTTTATCATCTGAAGTCGGGCAGTTTTACTGGCTGTATGGTTCCATATTGTACTTAGTTTGGCTGCCCGACGTCAGATGATAAAACAGATTAATTAGTCGGTGGCGCTGTATGTAGAGGTTATTTTTGTCTTTTTTATCAATTCTTTTTTTTTTTGTAAATACATACATTATTATACATATTCGATTTGACGTCGGGAACCCCATAAAAAGATACCCAAACCAGATACAAATAGTTTTAAGCATAAATATTTGCACCCCACGGAAATCGAACCCGCAGTCTTCTGCATTGCAGACGGGCGTTCAGTGTAGGTAGTTTATTACGACGATTTACGATTGTTTGTATATTTGTTGGGAATAAGAGCCGCTCCTGTCGCTCCAGCAATTGTCGGAGGGACATGTGGTGTATTATATAGTACCTGTTCAGCCTCAATGCGCTGCATCTCGAGCGAGAGCGCGTTGTCTGCGAGCCGCTCCTGTTGCTCCAGCAGTTGTGACATGTTGCGGGAACGTTCCGCGTACGTCTGGATAGCTGCAGCCTGGTGGGACATTCAATACTTATCATGTACTTTGATATAATATCAAGAAAAGAACCGAGTTTGCTGCAACTTCATTAAAGAATTGACATAAAAAAACCGTACACATTACTAATGAGGTTTAAAAACATGAGCAGAGGCTGGATATGCAATAATATGCATTAGGTCTAAACCAATTGAGTCAGGTTCTATTATCCACTGTACACCCTATTCCAGTATATAATATAGTGTGCCAGACATTGGATAAAATATATTTTCGAGAAAGGGCCATTGTACCCTCCTGCACCATGAGGTCTCCTTCAGGGATCAGTTTTAGTCAAATCGTGTCCTCAAACCCAGTCCTCTATGGCGAGGCGGCGGAGCTAGTACATTTTATAAGAACGTAAGTTCATTAATATTATAACCATGTTTAGGACCACATTTAATATGGTTTTTTTTTTTTTAACATACTGACAAACGAAAGCAAATTTTGCCAGACTTGAAGCAGAGATGATTTACTCTCTTCTATACTAATATTATAAAGCTGAAGAGTTTGTTTGTTTGTTTGAACGCGCTAATCCCAGGAACTGCTGGTCCGATTTGAAAAATTCTTTTTGTGTTTGATAGTCCATTTACCGAGGAAGGTTATAGGCTACTTTTGATCCCGATATTCTTACGGGGTCGGGACTTACGAGGGTAAATCCCGCGGGACGCAGCTATAAAAACGAAAGTCGTATTAGTAACACTATTTATATCTCAAGAACGGCGGAACCGATAGGAATGAAATTTGGTACAGGGTTTAGTATAGGGGTTTAAATAAAATATAGGGTACTTTAAATGATCGTACGGGTTAAGCAACGCTTGGCGTGACACATATTTGATGGGTCAACAAGAACGATCGCACCAATTAGAATGAAATTTGGTATAGGGTTAGTTTAAAGGTATAAATACGATATAGGGTACTTTAAATGATCGTACGGGTTAAGCAACGCTTGGCGTGACACATACGTGATGGGTCAATAGGAACGATCGCACCAATTAGAATGAAATTTGGTACAGGGATTAGTTTAAGGGTATAAATACGATATTTTAAATGTACCCGTACAATGGTTAAGCAACGCTTGGTATGACATAGATGTGATGGGTAAATATGACGGTTAAATCGATTTTAACGAAATTTGGTACAGGGATAGTTTAGTGGTTGAAATAAGATATAGGGTACTTTTAATAACCATATGGGTTAAGCAACGCTTGGTATGACGTACGTGATGCGTCACATACGTTACGGGATAGGAATTTATGCGGGTGAAACCGCGGGGCACAGCTAGTAGTTAATAAAGATTAAATCTCTTAGTTAATAAGATGATGGTACCTTGCTAGATCGATCTACAGTAGGCTCATTTGACCGCGGCGCCGGCGCAGCGGATGAAAATTCTGACCAGTTTGGGTATTCTATTTCACCTGAAAACATTCATTTTTATCATTTGAGTAAGATAAAAACATAATCAATCTAATTATTTTAGTAGATTTAATAGACATTTTCTGAGACAAAACATTAATTTGATTTCTTGTGTGATAGGTGCCTCGTACCGAGGTAACATGCTTGTCTTAAAAATGTAGAAGTGGAATGGCATGGCAGTTTGCAGTTTTGGCGAAATATTAAAGCGGGCCACCTTCCATCAAACTGATCTATTATGCTTTTGATATAGCATCTGGGTATAATATGTCTGAGAGTTTGGTCACATGGTGGCTATACTCACTGAGCATGTCCTCCATGTCATCATGCCAACTAGGGGCCACTCGGGGGTTGGTAGTGTGAGCGGGGAACCGGAGCAGCCAGTCCTCATAGCCTCCTTTCAGGCAGACCGGTGTTCGGGAGTATTGAACTTTTACATCCCACTGGAAAAAACATAAACGGGTTTAAACAGCATGGCACTGATTGCTCTGTACTCTGTACATTTTAACTCTGCCTGTCATGTTTTCACATCTAAGGTCGATGTGATGATGTTGAAGAGCGGACTAGATAAATGGAACCAATAAGGACTTATAATATTATCCAATAAGGACATAGGGGTGCAGCTAGAACCATATAAAACAAATCTGTAGGCCAGGTTTAGAATAATTTAAATCAATTTGTACCTTTAACAGTATAGTCTTGAGAAGAAAGAGTTTCTTTCCAGGTATAACCGTAATGCTGCTCCAATCCAGTAGAATGATGAGATCCATAGAGGCTCGTTGAGTCCACACCGGCCGTGACTCTAGTGGAAGATTCTGTTCTAACACATTGGCTGATTGTCTAGGGGACAGAGAGAACTTGGATTACAAAATGTTCAGGATTTGACATTATTTAGGTCCAGCGTTTAAGACTTCAACCAATTATGAACTGGCAATATATTATCGTCAAACACACTATCAATTATTTACAACTAAGAAGTCTTTAAGATAAGAGTGTAAAGGTTTCTTTTAGGCAAGCATACAACATATTTCGTGCATATAGATCCATCTAGCCCCTAAATAAGCAACTAGGCTTGTTCTATGGGTTTTGGACGGTTACACACCCAGGCGAGATACTTTCTTCAGGTACACTGATGCAGGCAGGATGGTTGATATGGGACTCTATGAAGTCCTTGCCAGGCCTGCAGTCTAGGATCATCACTTTCAACTTGCCACTTTTCAGGATTTGAAAGAGATGCTCACTTGTTATCACAACTTCATCAGGATCTGGAAATTAGGATAATAGTTTGTCTTAGAAGCTCTACCATGCCTTGGAATTTATGTATGAATGATATCTAGTTTGGTTAAATTAGGACCATAAGGTGTCCTGACAACTCTAACACTAGGTGAGCCACACTCCATATGGTAAAAAGAAAATGAAGTTAGTTGTTTTAACAATCCCTATGTCATCATTTTACTGGGTAAATCAAATTGTAACAAATGCCTGATTTGGAAAGTGCAACAATTCATACCTAGTATCATTTGTCATTGTTTTCAACCTTAACAGTAGAGATATGGCATCAGAAAGAAGATAGTAAAAACAAGCCCCTGCAGTAACACTAACTCAAAACTGCCATGTCCTTCATTTTTACAATTGATGTAATATTATAATTGGCTTTGCAGCAGCATATTTATTTTGTGTAAAAGGAATATGAAGAATGTTTGAGACATCACCTCTAGTAGTAGTACATGATATCTCAATTATTATTTTTAAATTATGTGTATAGATTGTTTTATAGATATACATTGTTATAATTTACACTGACAGTGGTCCCGAGAAGACTGAAAATATCTTAATGTTTTACCTGGCAACCCCGTAGGCTGGACTGGCTCATTAACAGCAACAGCCTCCATGGCCTTCTTCCTGTTATCTTCGATCTTCTGCTTGATCAACTCATTGTCCTTAATGTCAATCAATCTCTTGGCTTTCTGTTCTTTCTTATACCTAAAATGAACAAATATTTTAATGCTTGCTTTTATTTGCTAGACTATGGCCTCCCTTTTGTTCTTCTACACAATTAGCATCAACATCCACTTTGACTTTTAGTTCTAGTCCTAGTATAGATAATATAAACTAACTTTATACTGTGGTTTCAACTGTGTAGTAAAAAAGTTTCATAGCAATTGGTTCGTGAGTTTCTTTGTGAAGGAGTAACAAAAATACTTCTTGTTTATTGACTTACACACAAACTTTCACCTTTATAGATTAGTTTTTTTTTTTAGTAGGATTATTAGGCAGTGTATTATTTGAATGGTCCTTTAAAATGCCAGATGCCATTGTTTATATTAGCTGTGATAGTATTAAATTGTCAAGTAAATCAAATTGTAAAGACGATTCATTATCTCACCTATCAATCAAGCTAATCTTGAGTTTTTCAGCTGCATCAAGTGCCCTGTTGGGATTCTTAGCTCCAAGCATATTGTTGTAGTAAGTCTTGTCCTTCAAATACTCCTTGTCCTTGCTGATGAACGCGATAACACGCAAATACTTCATGAAATATACGTAGCTGTATTCCTCGTCACCTTTACCTCGGGCTTCCTCTGCACTCTCAAACAATTTCGTTGCCGTTTTGCATAACCTATAGAGACAATCGATTTTACATGTTACTATGCTATGCTACTACGTTTTAAGAACACAAAAAGGGCGTTTCAAAGCTGTTCACAACTCACAGTGTCGCTCGTTTCGTCTTCAAGTCGGGAACATTATGCATTTTGTCCAAATCTTCGATGCATTTCCCAAGGTGAAGCTGAATTCTTCTAGGTTCCGTCATCTTGAATTTGGACCTGCCTCTGTCAATTTACAGTCGTGATTCAAGTAATCTAACAAATAAAACACTACATTTGTAACTAAAATAAAGCTTATTATAATAATTCACAAGAAACAACAAAAATCACGAATTCAATCTGAAAGACGTCATGTTCCAAAAAACAAAAAAATCTGCCAGCTTTGGAAAAATGTTTTCCAAAACTGACAGCCACAAATGACGTTTATGATAGTGCTGCCAATCGACAAAAAGAAAAGTGGGGGAAAAATTCCAACCAACCAACGATCAAACGAAACAAACAACTATTCTTGTTATTTTTCTTGGCAGTCTGTGGTCCGTAAAAATTACATTTTATTTCTTATCGGTTGTGAACCGATTATGGCCATTAGGAAATTAGCCAGTGTCATGTATTCTAATATATTATGCAAGTTATTTGCATCGAAACAGTCAAGTCGTCATAGTTAAAGTCAAGTCTAGGGAATCATTTGTAAACACGGCGGCCATTTACAAACAATCTTCACGGAGCCTTGGAGACAACACTAAGTCAATGTTTTGCACCGATTTTCACTTTCATTCCACTTGTACACCTTCACGAAACTAAATTGATTAATATGCCCCCGAAATTAAACAATTTGCACGCATATGAACTAGGTTTCACAAAAATGAAAATTTAGCACCACATCTCCTCAACGAGTTCCCGCCAAGACTCAAAAAATTACATTTATTATTATTATTTCTTATCGGTTGTAAACCGATTATGGCCATTAGGAAATTAGCCAGTGTCATGTATTTTAATATATTACGCAAGTTATTTGCATCGAAACAGTCAAGTCGTCATAGTTAAAGTCAAGTCTAGGGAATCATTTGTAAACACGGCGGCCATTTACAAACAATCTTCACGGAGCCTTGGAGACAACACTAAGTCAATGTTTTGCACCGATTTTCACTTTCATTCCACTTGTACACCTTCACGAAACTAAATTGATTAATATGCCCCCGAAATTAAACAATTTGCACGCATATGAACTAGGTTTCACAAAAATGAAAATTTAGCACCACATCTCCTCAACGAGTTCCCGCCAAGACTCAAAAAAATTACATTTGATTTGACATTTGTTTTGGTACAATTCGCAGCCAAAGTTCTAGTTTAAGGATAAAATGCAGCATTATTTTGAACTCTATGTAATTGGAATAAGGTGATAATTGTGTAGCAATACCCAAAATATTCGGTTTCATGTTTGTTTGTATTGTATCGTTGTAATGCGCAAGTTTTCATTCATGCGCACTGGAAGTCTTGTCCGATTTTCCTGGTCGATTGCGGTTCCCATTTAGTTTTTCAGCTGATCACGCTTTCCACCTTTCATACGGTCGCATAGCAGTCTTTCCGCGTCGCGGGTCATGTGCGAAACTGTTGCAGCGTTGTGAATTCGCTGAGTGATTGTGTTGTGTAGGTATCGATAGCTAGTGCCAGTGAAAATGTTTTCAGGGCTCACGAATCAGGTCAGCTCGTGGATGGGGGCAGCTAAAGGAGAACCTCAAGATGAGGAGGTACCCACTCCTACAAAGGAAGCCACGGCTGAGCCGACATCGACAGCAGAAGGTGAAAAACAGAGGTAAATTGATAAAAGATTTTTCTTTATTTACTGCAGTTTTCTTTTTAAAATTCGCGTTAATCGCATAAGTTAAGGTCATTTACATAAAAACAGAATAATATTTTTTCTTTGACAAGAATCTGGCACTAAAACTTAGTGTTTTGTCTTATTTCCGCATGGATGGGATAACTGAAACAGTGTTACAAATCATTGAATAAAATCTATGTAGGTCAAGATCACAGTATTGATCTGGTTCGTGGTAGCACTTCATACATTCATTGTTGCCACTACTTACACTATTTCTTACAACCTAATTCTAGAAGAAAGAAACCAGCTTTATGTTTCTAAGTGTAGCATAAATTAACATTTCAATTATGTATCTTTTGACAGTCCAACAAAGGGTGGAAGCAAGTTGGATCTCATCACTAATGCAAAGTCACAGCTAACCGGTTGGCTAGGATCTGGGATCCCATCAATTCCTGGTCTCCGGAAAAATGAGGCAGCTCCGGCTGAAGCGGAGCCAGCCCCGGCAGAGATTCCTGAGCCGGAACCAACCAAGCCCGAGGGGAAAGATGACGATGATAACTCTAGGTATAATAGGTACGAGGGGTTCGACAGATGTAATGAGTTTTGCTTTGTTACGTAACTGTTTCTTATGCATTTTGTTTGTTTTTTATTTATCTTTAATTAACTTTTTTACTTAAATTTTAATTTAATTTATATTTTTACCTACTTAAACTTCTAGAATCACTTTAATCAATTTTCTATCACCAATTCATGCTTTGCAAGTATTATGCAATGTTACATCAGATTGCCACTGCCTATATTATGCACATTTTTTTATTAAATGTCTTTTGTATGCTTCCTTGTGTGGGGTTTTGGACCAACAGGACCTTTCCAGGATTAATACCTGCTTACTACCTCAAAATCAAGCATAATAATAGAAAATCTACATCTTGATTGATCTATTTTATCTTTTTATACCATAAAAAGGTATAAAATAGTAAAAGGGAGTTAAAAGAAAAAATGTCTAATAAGGCAAAACTATAATTTAAATAACTATTATTATATTATATGTTACTTAAGACTTTAAGACTAATGGATTGATTTCGTCTGCATGCTTAAATTACATAAAATTTTATTGCACTTTTTGTTTCAACATTTGTCATTTAACTATTTTGCAGTAAATGTTTGCAAACTCATTTATTCTGATCAAATCCCATTTATTTTATCTCATTGTTGTTTATTTCTTTTACTAAAATGTAAGCTATGTTCTTGTTAGATTAGTTTTTAACTGGAGAGAAAGTATACCATTTAACCAATAAAACATAATTCCCTGTTTTCTCTGTGGATTATTAATGACACTAGAGCAAATATTTTTACCATACAACCTTTTAAACTGCCATGTTCTGTCTTTTATAAACAATAGTTAAGCAGTTGATTACTGTCACACCTGATGATAAGTGATAATATAGGCTTATGTGAGTATGAGATGTAGCACACTCACCTAAAAGATCGGAAGTGGAATGAAACCCCACCCGTCGCCATTACCAGCTGCATGGGTCTACATATCGGAACATGTCCTGCAGTCCGCGAAGCGCTACAACTAAGGTTAGTAGGTACTAACAAGCTGTGACCGAAGATTTCCACTAAACAATATCTTTTGATCAACGAAAATACAGTTGCCATATTCTTTTAGACCTACTGGCGCTAAAGGGCCCAAAAGCCATACTGTATGTTGGGTTTCTAGTCATGTTCTAAATACTTTCTGTGTTCTTATTGGAATATTAAAAAAAACCATAACAAAATAATTATACATGGCAGTATTAGGATACAGAGTACATAGTATCCTAAATAGCAGAAACATATTGGCCCTAGACTTATTATCAAAAGAGAAAACAGAGAACTATGTTTGTATGAAGAAATCTTCCTGTTCTCTTGTTTTAAGAGGATTCTTAAAATCTTTTTCCCATACAATTTCCCCTTGATTTTAGAGTTTGTTTCTTGTACTCGCAATCTCGTTTTCTATTCCTTTTAAAACGCCAAAGACAATCTTGTAATAAGGTTCCAATAAACAAATTATAATAAACTTTAAATTCACACGATTTGTTAACATATTTAGTTACATTTTACGACGTCGAGGAGAAATGTAACTAAACAAATTCTAGTTTCGATTTTGGTAGAATACTTAGTTTATTTAATTTAATTTTCTATAAGATTTCACTGACTTTTTGGTTTTAATCACATACCTATGTAATTGTTTATTATTTTATCACGATTACAATGCTCAACGTTTCGATAAGGTATCTTGTTCAAGATAGACTGAGACCTGTAAAGGTCTCGAAATATTGAGCATTGAAACAATGCTATTTAAAATAAAAAAACACCATGTGATTAAAATCGAAAACGAAAAATCAGTTTAACTTTCAATCCAAGTTTGCGAAAACAGAAGAGAAGAAGAAGAACTAAAACATGTTTTTTTTGTACCATGTTTTAGTTTGTTTTTATTGAGCTCGATATAGTAGTCTCGTGAGTAAGCCTTTTGCAATTACTGGCAAACTATCGTAAAACCAAAATATCCCATGGCAAATATCCTGTTTTTAACCGACGAAAAAACGGATAAAGTTTCTCAAGTCGATCATGCATAACTATTCCATGTTCCTTTTACGGTCCGTTTAACGGTTCACAGTAAATTTTTTTTTTACAATTTCAAAATACAAATGTAAACGAAAATACTAAAAGATCAAATGGTAATAAGTGACGACCTATTTTTCCAGAAAGAATGCCTGTAAGTTTTACAAGGAAAACACTCTCAGGACTTTTTCCTTTATCGTTGGTGTCCATTATTTTTACAAACAATAGGCATGGAATTAATTGCCACGATATTTATGAAACTGGATTTTTAGACCACTGGCTGTGCCACGCAGCTTCACCCACCCACCCACCGACCGATCGATCGAAAGTCCCTGTGGCGTGCCAGGCGAAATACCGACTGCAACGCAGAAGGTTGCGGGGACAAGTATTTATGCTGACCATAAATGTTACTTTCTGATTCTGGGTGTTTTCTATATGACTGTATCATACTAATAGTGTCCCGCGGTTTCACCCGCGTAAATCCCGATCACGGGATTTTCCAGAAACCCTTAGTGGATACCTACACACCACAATGAACACGCTATCCATATTTTATGTTTCTAGGATCAGCGGTTGGTGCTCTGCATTGATAATATATAATATATCATCCATCAGTCAGGCAGGACTTTGAATTTTATATGAATAGGTGTTTATCTTTAAAAAAAAGCTATATAAAATATAGCCTAATTGCTTAATTTGAGGCTAGATTAAGCTGTGTGTAATATAGAATATGGAACCCGGGAACGAAAATAGGAAAATAAGACATGACTTTCTCCAAGGTCCCTACTTCAAACCTTTCTTATATCGAAATGCATCAAAATCGATTAGTCCTAATCACAGAACCGATTTTGTTGAAATTTTTAAGTCCCAAGACTCAAAAATTTGATTTCAATTCAAATACCTATTTGAAAATTTAAAACCTCAATGTTATGTAAGTAGACTACAAATATTATTTAAAAAAGGGTATTTAATTTAATATGTTTTAATTTGTTTTTTTTACACGACTGCCCAAGGTAGTGTTTTTGTTTTACGGAGCTGGATATTTCGTCAGTAATAATAGGAATTGTATATTGTACATTGTGTATATACTTACATTACAATATGGGTACGTTTTATTAATTACCTATTTTTGTTTCGTCTCTCTTTAGTATTTTTTACTTTCTAGAGTTTCTCTTTGTATCATTTTAGCGTGTATTTCTGTAGGCAAGTTAAAAAGGCAAAGATATATTTATTAATGGGCGGAATGTCTGTTCTTTGCGAACATTGTTTGCCAAGTTTTGTTGTGCGTGCTTCTCGTTTTCTGAGAACTTGAAAGGTATCTTAGTATACGCCTATTCCTTTTTAAGATGAATCTCAACGTAGTTAATTAAATTAGTCTTGAGTCTTGACTGACCTTAATAATGAAGCTTTCTATAGTTGAAAGAATTTTTGACCCAATAGTTGGTCCAGTAGATTCGGTGCCTATTCGTTACGAACAAACAAACAAATATATTTTCCTACTTATAATATTAGTATAGATAAATCAAACGAGATAAGCATTTTTTTTGTCATTTTCACATAAGGAGCATTGGTAAGACAGTTCGATTGTAAAATAAGAATTTAATAACAGGGTGTTTACCATTAACTAATTTGTTTTTATGGAGCTCGATATTAAGCCAGTGATTGCAACTAGTTTGTTCACGAGACTGGAGATTGCGGGTAGTTGATGATGACAGTGCGGGCCGTTCGTATTGAACTACCTCCTTCCGCGTGCGGCTGCTGCGTGTCTTACTGTGTGATTTTGTCGTCAGTGCCACTGGAGGGGCGGATAGCAGGCCCGCATCCACCGGTGGAACTCCCACTGAAGAACAACCCGCTGGAGTTGGGAACGGTAAGTCTTATTGATAATCTATAGATAGATCCTTATATGTATTTTATTTTAGTAGAGCTAAAATAGAGCTAAGTCAAAGCCATTTCGACAGAAACGTGACGAGTATTTGATTAACTAAAATCAATCATCCATCATCAATTTATCAGTCATAAAATCCCTTCAGACGCGGAACGGTAAAAGAGCAAAATTGTAAAGTGGTTGCAAAATGGTAAAAGAGCGAAATGGTAAAGGAGCAAAATGATAAGAGACGATAATGTCAAAAGCGCCATATTGGTAAAAGATCACATTGGTCAAAAAGCAGAATGGTAAAAGCGCAAATCGGTAATAATTTTATTTCTTACTAGCTGCGTTCTGCAGTTGTAGCCGCATAAGTCCCGTTCCCTCGGGATTATCGGTATAAAAAGTAGCCTATGCGTTATTGCAGGTCTCCAGCTACCTAAATTCCAAGTCTCATCGCAATCGGTTCAGCGGTTTTTACGTGATTGAGTAACAAACACACGAACACACACACATACTCACAAACTTTCAGCTTTATAATATTAGTGAGATTAGGATTAGGACTACTCTTCGATCATCTCGTGCCAGTTTTAGAGTAACTTAATAATCTAAAAATGACACGAAAACTCGTAAGATCGAGATCCCACGAGATCGAATTTATATTCCTTACACCTAACACAAGTATTTCATACATAAAAGGTGTCTCCCACAACTACAGTACGTTTTTTTATTAGACTACGATCTGGCGTTCTGGTCTTAGTATTTATCGTTTTTCTTCAGGAAGATGATACGCGTCGTAGTTCACAGTTAAAAAACAAAGTTTTTTGATTAATGAAAAAAAAAATCACATGGATGGATAGGTCTTATTTTAGGAGCGGTGTTGGTCTAGTGGTAGATACCCCGACTTTCATTTCGAAGGTCGTCGTTTCAGATCCCGGCGCGCACCAATGTCTTTTTTTTCAAGAAAAGTTAATGTGCGCTATTAACATCGCTCTTACGATGAAGGAAAATATCGTGAGAAAACCCACGCCTTCACGCACAAAGGCCCAATAGTAGGGCTAATTGCGGAAACACACAGTTAAAACGTTTTTTTTTAATTTTTTAGGTCTTAATTTTTACTGACTCACTTAAACCTACATATGTAAGGGTTAGATATACATTAGTATATCTATCTAATGTAGTATGATGGTGCGGTGTGAGGCGTTGGTTAATCCACAGTTTCATTAATGAAAAGGGTAAAATTAGAAATTCTATTTTCATTATATTATACTAACTTTTCGGCGCGGGCGTAATTGTTCGAAATGCCAAATTGTTTGTTAAAACGATCAACCACATAATGGCAGGCATGTAGAGCATAGTGTTCAGTGGTTTTATATGAATTGTTAACTTGTCCAATGCTACAAACTACAAATCAAATATAATTTAAAAACGGGGTATTAACCTACCATTTCTCTTCAAGTCAAGAGTGAATAAGCTCATCTTCTAGAATTCTAGGAATTCTTTTAGACATAATGTAACGTAACGTCGATCTCATCGTCTCTTTCCATCAGGTAAGCTGAGGTAAAATGCTTGCCTATCACTTGTAAAAAAATCACATGATTTGTTAACGTGGTTAATGATTGTTTTATTTTAATAGCATATTATTATTTGTTTTTTTTATCGCGATTTTTCTACTATGTCACAATAGTACGGGCACGAGAAGACTAAGTCATGTAACTATGTTCACCTGTCATATTTTTTTTATGGAGTTTGATATTTCGCTTGTAATTATTTGTTCACGAAACCGAGCTCCGTAACATGGCAAATATTAATAATAAATAAAATGTTATAAGTTGTTGTTAGTTGGTAATTATGACGACTTGGCTGTTTCGATGCAAATAACAAGATTTGCAAAATATAATAATACTTGACACTAGCTACTTTCCTGCTGCTGTGGCGATCAGAAGTCAATAACTAAGAAGAAACAAAGATAGTTTAAATCGTATATTATTCAATGCTTTCTAGAAATATTTAGGCTAGGCTGAACCGTAGGCTAGGTTTGAACACACACCTTTTGCTACGGGTGGCAAGCTACATCCTCCATCTCTTTTCCAACTTTTTTAGTAAAAAAAGGTATTTTTATATAATTTGTTTTTTTTTCTGTAAAATTATTATTTACGTTTTTTTTGTTGTTGTTTTATGTTGCTATTTTGTTTTTATTGTTTTATTTTTACTAATGTATTTCAGATGCGAACAGTAGAAAACTGTTTACTGTCGATGCTATTGAAGTTCCTGATATGCAAGAGTGTTAGTATCAGTTTTTATTATTATTTTCGTTACTTATTTTTAAGTCTCAAGAGCAGACTAACATTTGGTGGTTCCGGTCTCAGAGTGATACTTCGATTATCACTCTGAGACCGGAGGGATAGTACGAAACGCACTGACCGATCCGACTGAACATCAGTTTTAATGTTCGTTCTGAACTAATAATATTAAAAATTACCTACTGATGTTAGGTCAAATTGGTCCGTACATTTCGTAATAGCCCTCCAGAGTCGTGGTTCGAGCATATTTTCTGTTCTCGCGACTCCACTAATAATATATATTATTTTTTTAATTAAACTTATATTCCGATTTTAATCGCGTTATTTTTATTATCAGCATTGTTGAAATACCGTTACGACATTTCGGAGCCTTTTGTTTAAAACAAAGTCGCGAAAATCGAAGTTAAATCTATAAATTTTATTATTATTTTTTGTTATAATAATCATTCATTGTTATTATAATCATTCAATCACCTCCACCTTAGTAAAAGACGTGGGTCGTTACACCATTTTCAAGAAACGTAACGAAACTAGTTACTTGGTCAGTGTCACCTGTTTCTAAACTAGTGATTTATGTAACTGGTTATTTTAATTCAGCTATTGTAATTGTGTAAATATCTCCGCAAACCAAACAGTTATGAACTTAGGAAATTAAATTAAATTAAATCACTATCTAAGTGTCTAGCTAGCTAATATAGGAAACTCAATTAATTAACTACGAATTAAGTAAACTGCGAATTACCTACGCATTACAAAAATCACGACTCGAAACTAGTGATTTGGTTACATGTCATAAGTACAGTCGACAGTCGTGGCGTCGGGGTCGCCTCGCTCGAGTAACACGTTACGAAAATCACTACTTGTAATTGGACTCTGAAACTAGTGATAATTATTGTAACTAGTGACGTGAAATAATGCCCACATCTACTTGATAGCAAGCGCTTCGGAAGGCACGCTAAGCAGTTGGTCTCGGTTGTTACCTCTGATAGCAGGTGTTAGGTGAAGTAAGAGGTTTTAGGGTAATCTGACAACTAACACTAGGTGAGCCACATCACTATACGAAAGGAAAGAAAAAGAAGAATAACCCCCCTCATCTCCCCCTCAGTGACAACGAAGGCGGTGGCGGGCGCGAAGTCCCTGGGCAACTTCCTGTACTCGGCGGTGAACAAGGCGGGAGCCAAGGTCAGCGAGGCCAGCGCAAAGATCAAAGAGACCGTTGAGAAAAACGTACGTATTATTACATTGTATACTAGCTGTTACACGCCACTTCGTCTGCGTAGAAATAGTGCATAGCCGACTTTTTCGTTCATTACTTGGATTCTCGGGATTCGAGGATTTCGATGTAAAGTATACCACGATGTTCCTCGAAAATAGAACTATCCAATATTAAAAACCAGATTTCAATCGGATTAGTAGTTTTTAATTGTAGAAGGAACAAACAGAGAAACAGACAGACATGAGTTTTAATAATTATGTAATTTTGTTCTACTACTTTTCCCAAGTCCCCTAGACAACTTTTTTTTTATTTACTTCCAAGTACAGACTTTCTGTCCTCTCTTCCTTTATTATAAGTATATATATTATATAGATAAAGATGTTCCGCCTACCACACAAACACTGACCATCTAATGGTTGCCTGGAAGAAATCGCTTTTAGCGTATAAGTTACCATCGCCCATTTGTACGTTTTACTTTCAAGCTTTCTGTGTATTTGTCTTAATTTTGGTATTTGTCTTAAGGTAAGAGGAAATATCTAAAACATAAAGTTTTTTTTAAATCGGTCAAAAGGAGAAAATGTTTATGTATGGAAACTTTATATTCATAAGCTCCAACAGACGGTGCTAGTGGTAATTTTAGATCGCGCTATCATTGTTTTTCTAACTAAACTGTCTTTCGCTGTATTTATATCTAGGTACGACGGCCTCTGAGGCACGTCAGTCGAATACCTGACTGCAATGCAGTTGGTTGCAGGTTCAATTCCCGCCGAAACAAATAGTTAAACTAAGTACCTATTATTTAAAACTAAACAAAAATAAATGAGAGCTAGTCTAAACATACATGTACTTACAAAAATATTTATATCGGTCTCCGTGTAGGAGATACTGATAATAGTTATACCTAGCATTGTTCAAGATATCTCAAGTTATCCAATCTAAAGTTCCCGCGAGAGGTGCCTAGTGCCTACGATAGAGGTTTTATTATTTAATCTACCGGAAACTGGACTTTGCGCGAAATCGTCGCGTTCCGCTCAAATCTCAGTTGGGAACGAGTTTGGAATTTTTACCGGCTGAGAATTATGGAGTTTTTAGTTTTACAGTCTAGAATTATATGATTACGTATCTATGATGTGGTAATGAACTGGTTATTTTTCAAATTAAACTCATTTGTTTTATAACCGCGTTGCTTTTATTATATTTAATATTTTTCACCGCCTGACGTTCCGAGGTCAAAAAAAAACGGTCCAGCTTGATGTTCGAGAGATCTCAGCCTGTCCTTTTTTCACTTTAGTGTTTGTTGGTTAGTTAAAAAGGACAGACTAGTTCCAACTGGGTTCAACAGGACCGTTTTGATATATCAAAGCAAAAACTACCATAACCTTAGAGAACATGATTGAAATTTAAATTTCAAAAGATGTCAAGTGCACATGCAGTCTTCTAGGAGCGAAGACGACGACGTGACATGTCTCTGTTCCAGACCTACTGTTCACGAAGTGGGCTCAAAGAGCTTTCTTCGATTGCAAGTGATGATGCCTGCCTGAGAAAAGGCACGTCAACACTGCTTCAACTGCACAAATTACGTGTTGGACATAGTTCACATGACTGTTTCATAACGCTAATTATGAACAGTAATACGTTGCGACAGTACAAATTGAAAGACAACAAAATGAAAACGTTATTTCAAGCAAAAGTAGTTTATTTTTCAGTTCAGTTTAATGCAGGTCGCAATTTGCTATTTTCGAACGTATTAAATAAACTTTATTAGCCTTATTAACAAACGTGGAGTAAGTCGTTGTAATTTTACGGCTTTTTGTTTCTGTCTGTCACCTTTGAAGGCTCTTGTCACGGAAAAAGACAAAACATGTTCTCATTTCTCCGACCTTATTCCGCGTTTATTAATAAGGATATTTAACATTAGTGTTTACTGTAGCTAAATTTACTTACATATTATCATGTAAGAAAACATTAATTTTCCCTAACTCTACTGAATTAAATAAATTCAAAAGTTGCCGCCTCCAGGAAATTCAGTTCTCCATTAAGGTAATGCAATCTGGATGCTTTTAGCTGGCACTGTTATACGCGAGTGCGGACCTAAATGTTGTAGGTGAACTTTTCTGAACTCCCATCGAACTCAAAGTTGGTCTTAAACATCGAGATATTATCACAGTTTACTTAGTAGTTGTGCTTTTACAGTTACCCGACTTTCATACATTTGTTTACCTGGACCTGTCTCTTATTTGTAGGAAAGGTCACTCAAAATGTAGGAATTTTGACACATGATTTGTCAAAGCCCGTTTTCAGAAAATAGACAAGTTTGCTTACCAAACACGTCGAGGGTAGCTGGGGCGGGGGCGGAGGCAGCAGCTGGTGGAAAACATGTTAAGTATGCTCCTCTTACCCCCAGCTACATTTTTGTTCCCCTGGCCGTTGAGACGGTCGGTGGTTGGGGTTGTGAGGGTGTGGCGTTTGTCCGGGAAATCGGTCGCCGTCTGCGTGATAGGGGTTTGGATAGTCGGTCCGGGGCGTTCCTGATGCAGAGACTGTCGATTGCCATCCAGCGTGGCAATGCAGCTGGTTTGCTTGGCAGCTTTGTATCGGGGACGTTGGATGCCGGATTGTTTGGCTAAATTTTTTTTTTTTTTTTTTTTTAATTAGATTTGATTTAATTTTATTTTTGAATTATTGTTGATTTTTATTTTATTTTTAATTATATTTTGAGCTATGTGTAGTGTTTAGTGTATTAATTATAAGTTATAGTTTGCTTACTATGTTACTTATTTCTACTATGATATCTCAAACATATCCTATGTTCCTTTTAGCAGCGCTGATAATATTTTTGCGTCTACGATTAATGACGCTTAGGCATGTCAAAAGTAGTAGTAGTACTTTTGACACCTCGATCTTTTGGTTTACATTGTTTCATTCTAAGAGGAATAAATAGAATGGAGATCTTACTACATTAATCATATCGAAAAAAAAACATGTTCTGCGGTCACCCAGCAGCAGATGCACACACTGACATGTTCCGTACAGTATTCCGTATGATCGACTAATGGCGGACGATATTTAGTGACAGACTGGCGGGCGAATCATCGTTCTAGGCCCCGCAACCACCGTTTGCGTGGATCATTTTTTGATCCATATTTTTGACTTCCATATATATTCGAGTTCACTGGTTTCACTGCCTCCGTTCAGATGTCGTATCTAATGTTAAGGTTGAGTTTAAAAGGAAGGATAATGATTTTCGCAGCCTATTTAGGTATTCGAAAGAACTATTGTTACGAAACCCAATTAAAGTTGACGGTAACAAAGTTCTACACGACCTGAATTCTACACGACTTTACTCAGTCCCCTACCACAAATTGTACAGCTAATAAGAATACTTAAAGAAATGCTTTCCAAAAATTTCGCACCCGACAGGACTTGAACCTGCATCTCTGGGAATCCGTTCCAGCGCCTTTCCAATTTGGCCACGGATGCATGTTCAATCGAGTCGAAATTAAGGATTGCATTTCTTATTGTTTTTTTACGTTTTTGGAGGCACGTAGCGCCATCTACTGACAATATTTGCAGACTGCCAGCTTGAACTATTCTATTTTCATAGAATTAAATTCAACGTTGAGATGTTGCTTCCGATTAACCGTTTTTGTTATATTTTTAAAAGTGTTTCCTACACTTGGATAACTATACTTAAAGAAATGCTTTCCAAAAATTTCGCACCCGACAGGACTTGAACCTGCATCTCTGGGAATCCGTTCCAGCGCCTTTCCAATTTGGCCACGGATGCATGTTCAATCGAGTCGAAATTAAGGATTGCATTTCTTATTGTTTTTTTACGTTTTTGGAGGCACGTAGCGCCATCTACTGACAATATTTGCAGACTGCCAGCTTGAACTATTCTATTTTCATAGAATTAAATTCAACGTTGAGATGTTGCTTCCGATTAACCGTTTTTGTTATATTTTTAAAAGTGTTTCCTACACTTGGATAACTATACTTAAAGAAATGCTTTCCAAAAATTTTTTTTTTTTTTTGGCGCTACGTGCCTCCAAAAACGTAAAAAAACAATAAGAAATGCAATCCTTAATTTCGACTCGATTGAACATGCATCCGTGGCCAAATTGGAAAGGCGCTGGAACGGATTCCCAGAGATGCAGGTTCAAGTCCTGTCGGGTGCGAAATTTTTGGAAAGCATTTCTTTAAGTATAGTTATCCAAGTGTAGGAAACACTTTTAAAAATATAACAAAAACGGTTAATCGGAAGCAACATCTCAACGTTGAATTTAATTCTATGAAAATAGAATAGTTCAAGCTGGCAGTCTGCAAATATTGTCAGTAGATGGCGCTACGTGCCTCCAAAAACGTAAAAAAACAATAAGAAATGCAATCCTTAATTTCGACTCGATTGAACATGCATCCGTGGCCAAATTGGAAAGGCGCTGGAACGGATTCCCAGAGATGCAGGTTCAAGTCCTGTCGGGTGCGAAATTTTTGGAAAGCATTTCTTTAAGTATAGTTATCCAAGTGTAGGAAACACTTTTAAAAATATAACAAAAACGGTTAATCGGAAGCAACATCTCAACGTTGAATTTAATTCTATGAAAATAGAATAGTTCAAGCTGGCAGTCTGCAAATATTGTCAGTAGATGGCGCTACGTGCCTCCAAAAACGTAAAAAAAACAATAAGAAATGCAATCCTTAATTTCGACTCGATTGAACATGCATCCGTGGCCAAATTGGAAAGGCGCTGGAACGGATTCCCAGAGATGCAGGTTCAAGTCCTGTCGGGTGCGAAAATTTTTGGAAAGCATTTCTTTAAGTATAGTTATCCAAGTGTAGGAAACACTTTTAAAAATATAACAAAAACGGTTAATCGGAAGCAACATCTCAACGTTGAATTTAATTCTATGAAAATAGAATAGTTCAAGCTGGCAGTCTGCAAATATTGTCAGTAGATGGCGCTACGTGCCTCCAAAAACGTAAAAAAACAATAAGAAATGCAATCCTTAATTTCGACTCGATTGAACATGCATCCGTGGCCAAATTGGAAAGGCGCTGGAACGGATTCCCAGAGATGCAGGTTCAAGTCCTGTCGGGTGCGCAATTTTTGGAAAGCATTTCTTTAAGTATAGTTATCCAAGTGTAGGAAACACTTTTAAAAATATAACAAAAACGGTTAATCGGAAGCAACATCTCAACGTTGAATTTAATTCTATGAAAATAGAATAGTTCAAGCTGGCAGTCTGCAAATATTGTCAGTAGATGGCGCTACGTGCCTCCAAAAACGTAAAAAAACAATAAGAAATGCAATCCTTAATTTCGACTCGATTGAACATGCATCCGTGGCCAAATTGGAAAGGCGCTGGAACGGATTCCCAGAGATGCAGGTTCAAGTCCTGTCGGGTGCGAAATTTTTGGAAAGCATTTCTTTAAGTATAGTTATCCAAGTGTAGGAAACACTTTTAAAAATATAACAAAAACAGCTAATAAGAATTCAATAAAAACTACCTTACATATATCGACGTACACTACACGAGTCGATATGTATGTAGGTAACGTAGCCATGTACTAGCCATACCATTATTCTTTGTAAGAATCTAAAAAAACCAGTCAGACTTGCGCACAAAAGGTTTCGTTCTATTATCACAAAATTAACATTTTTGTTTGGAATCCCACTATTTTTGTTTAGAATATTTGTTGTTTTAGCGGCAATAGAAATAAATCATAGATCTGTAAAAAATTTAACTATTTAGCTATCACGGTTCGTCAGATACAGCCTGGTAATAGACAGACAGACAGCGGAGTCTTAGTAAAAGGATCTCGTTTTCCTGGTACGGAACCTTAAAAAGAACCGTTAAGTATTCCATGTCAAAATTAAAAAAAGAACTGCTGTTAAAGACAAATGGTTCAAATTTCGTTTTTCGAACGTTTCGTGTTGCCAGTGCAGAATGCTTATAAAGAATGGTGTTTGGCCGCACGCCAAGGGGTTGGCCGTCGAAATGGAACACGCGAGGCATTGCGGCCGAGCCGTGACGTAGGCAACACTTTGACACTACGTCATCACATGCAGAGGGACCATGCTAACACCCTTTTAGACGTGGGCGTTATTTAACGTCACTTGTTACAATAATTAACGACGCGACAAGTAACGAAATTACTAGTTTTGAGTCCCAATTATAAGTAGTGATTTTTGTATCACTTTCGCGAATGCGACTTTCGACTGTGTCTACGACATGTCACGAAATCATTAGTTTCGAGTCGTAGTTTTTGTGAAGCGTTATTCGCAGTAAACTTAATTCGTAGGTAATGTATTGATTTAACTGTAACTAGCTACAAACACTAGGATAGTGTTTTTTTTAATTTCCTAAGTAACTGTATAGTTTGTGGAGGTATTTATGCAAACAATTACAGTTGCTGAATAAAAATACCTAGTTACAAAAATCACTAGTTCTGACAGAGGTGACGCCGACCAAGCAACTAGTTTCGTTACTCTTCTTGAAAATGACGTAACAACCCAAGTCTTTACCCTATTGAATATTTTATACCCCTACAGTGATATTAGAACCCTTTTAGCGTTTTGTAGAGATTTATAATGGTTTCTTATTTTGGTAGTTTTATATTGAATGAGCTTCTGCCAGCGATTTCGCCCGCATGTCCTACAGGAAACTTAAAAAAAAGTTTTAAGTAATACAAAATTGGACCCCGCTTTCTGCCACATGAGTATAATTTTGATAAACCCTTTCTTACTGGTCTCACAAAGAACCCACTTTCCAAATTTCAGTTCAGTCATTCAGCCAGTCAATCAATCAGCCAGAACTTTGAATTTTATATGTATCTATAGATTAGTTTTTTTCTACATAGGTTACTACCTGATTTGAAACCATAAAATTGAAATGCTCGTATTAATACTTACAAATTTAACCCCATGTTTCACAACACGGTTATCGTGTCACTCTGGTGTCAATATTGTTCTAATTACTAGGAAAACTAACTCTAGTGCAAGTGTGGTTAATTTTCAAATAAATGCACTGAATTACCAAGATATTTAGATTTTCCCACCAGAAGAACCGACACAGAAATTGAAGCTATTTTATTATGCAGAAAGTCACGACTTTAAAGTGCCAACCGACGTAACTTCAAAAGTGCAGAATGATCCAACTGTACCCATTGTTCGAAGGTGATGGGCCGAACGAAGAGACCGCGTCGAGTCAAAAAAAGCTTCGTACCTAAATTGTCACCTATACAGGAAGAAGTCACGGGAAAAGTGGATGTCATCAGCTAACACACGAGTTTGTGTCACCTTGAAGTGACTTCTAGCGGCAGAAAGTCGTGACTTCAAAGTGCCAAATGACGATTAACGTGACCTTTACGGGGAAAAGTCACGGGGAAAGTGGATTGCAGTAGCTAGCACACGAGTTTGTGTTACCTTGAAGTAGCTCCAAAAGGCAGAAAGTCGTGTCTTTAAAGTGCCAAATGATGAGACAAAATGGAGAAGTTGAAGTTACTTCAAAAATCAAAATGCAAACGTGTTGAATTTGAGAAAGGATAGAATGGTGTGACTTCGTATTGCGGAAATTCGATAATAATGTCTTCAAAATCCAGTATACGACTTCAGGACGTGATTTCGAATTGCAGAAAGTACAGTTATGTGTGAATTTAAAGTACCTTTTAAATATTCTAAATGGCGTTGTGATTACTATTATTAAGTATATTAAGTAATATTAAATAACTCCAACTCTTACAGCAATTAGTCACTTTTGTCATTGGCGTGTAATATATGTTTATGATATAACCACGGCTCATGTTATTATGCGTTATAAAAACCATTCACGGCACAATCCGGCGCATCTTTGATAGGCACAATTTGAACTTTATACGAAAAGCTAGCAGCGCCCTGTGGTTTCATCGACGTAATTAGACGTACACGATCAGGTTTAAGTATTATGGCAAGTATTAGAGTCTTATGGCTTTCAGTTCAGCAGTTTATGCGTTAAAGAAGCATGTGTGCTTCTTTACCACACAAACTCTCACCTTTATAATAGAAGGTTGCCAGTCTAAAGGATGATTCCTCCCCGGATCGGACACAGCCCGGTCCAATGATAATCGTCCCTAATGCTTTTTGAAGTCGACGTTTATGGCATGTCCACACTGTTAGATAGTCTAAGCTCAAATCTAATTCCCTACATAAACCAAGTTGAAACCCTCTACAAAGTAAATCAACGCAAGGCTACAAGCTACAACGTAACGTGTTTAGTGCACCAGTACGGTAACAACTCGATTACTGAGTAGATTGACTTACCTCTCTACTCTACCTGAGAGCCATTGATTTACAATTTACGTCGCGAAGGCGAACTTTAGGCGTAGCATTGTGGAAACTAGAGTTTGAATCTCTACCACGAGTTCAATTGCTGAGAAACATAGAAAACTAAGCCCTAATTTAAAGTAAAGTAGACTTGTTTAGCGTCTTACAATTGTATAGGTACATTTTTTGCAGGCTAGGTTTGAATTTTACAATTTTTCAACATAACACGGTCAGAATCGATATCTACAGTTCCACTCACGTTCAAATACAATTTGCTTGAATAGCGGAATGAAAGTAGCCTAGGTGTTATTTCAGAACTGCAGCTGTCTGACATTTCAAGCTTCATCGAAGTCTGTTCAATTTTATTTTAAAGGTGATTAATTCCTAGTATCAGTATTACTTGAGTTTGTTGTTTGAAGAAGCCTTTGACTAAACTTTGTTCAAAGGCGCCAGGGATGGGCAAACTACGGCCCGAATAAAAGAATAAAAGTTTGAACATCTCTGGACTAAAGCAACCCAGTAGGTCTGTATAATGATTTATCGTTTCCAACTGCATAGTCCGTCTGCAACGATTCATCTTCCACACCTTCAATAAGACTGCGCAAGACTGCAGATAAATAGCTACGATGAATCTTGCACATTAGAGAAATAATCCTATACCCGATTTTAAACTTACATGGCTATTTTCACTCGGTTCACTTGGTTTTTGTCTCGTGAACAAGCTGGTCGAAGTTATTGGCGAAATATCGAGCTCCTTGTAAATAAAAAATAAACATGGTAAATACCTCGTTATCGCTGATTCATTTATTCATGTCAAAATACAATGTCAAACTACAAAATAATATAAATTAAACATAGGCCACAACTCAAGAATTATGTTTGTTATCTAATAATATGTATGATCCTATACCCAATCCTCTTTTTAATATTATCTTATCTGACTAATATTACAAAAGCGAAAATTTGCAAGTATGTGACTTTGATACTCCTTTACGAAAAAACTACTGAACCGAATGTAGTGAAACTTGGAATACAGATAGCTGGAGATCTAGTTTAGATATATAGGTATTTTTGTCTATAATATTCAGATTCAAAACATAAATCAGATCATTATTTACGCAAAATATTATATGCGTAGATAATGATCATAATGGTATGATCCGGAATATCAAATAGTCCCCAGTGATATATTCGCTAATTCAATAAAACCTATTTAATTTAATAATAACTGCTCCAAATAAATAGTCACGTATTCAATTAATTATAAACAATAATGGACCATATTTCGCCTCGGTCAATTGGACCTCGGAGATGACCTATATAAAATGGAATATAATTTGGATGACCCCATTTCGGGACCCACGTGACCTCATTAACCTCTTTTGGGACTTCTGTAGGGTTATTTAGAGAGCTTTGATCCGAAACCGAAGATCAACTTGGCATGTCTGTCACTGTGCTATTGAATTGGACTGAACGAGATGGAGATATCATTTCCAACATCGGATTCGTACCGAACCTTTCTGAATACTCCTTCTTGGTACATATAAATACGAGTGATAGCTTAGCTATATCTAGCGATTTCACATGTTAGGTTTAATGTTCGTTTTTAAGGATTTTCCAAGCCCTTTGTTGTTTGCTGAAAACACACACGCTGTGTTTCCAATTTAAATTCAGTGATTTGCTATTTTTCGGTTTTGCGATTTGCGATGATTTCTGATTTTAACGTCAGCAGTCAGAGTGAAGGCCTTAAACCAACCAAACTTTTTTTTTCAATAACTTAATAATGTGTTTAGAACTAGCAGCCGCGGTTACTCCCGCGTAGGTCCCGAACCGCCGGGAACATCGGGATCAAATGGCTTATATCCCTTTTCAAGGTATATCCTTCTACATAGCTAGTTACTTTGACAGTTGTGAACGATTACTTAGTTTTTATTACCATCATTGTTTTAATTCAAATAAGAAAAAAATAAATAAGGTACCTACCAACTACGTCTTTAAGGGTAAAATAACCTCTTCTACATACATACAGTACCACGGACTTATCTGTTATGTAATGTGGAATCTGAAATCCCTTTCGCAAATAGCTCGATTTATAATATCTAAACTCACGCCATTTACAATTAAATGTTAACTCGTAGTAAGGGTACAGGATATGTTTAATGTACTTAACCTTACTTACTTACCATTTTACTGCGTAAACCGTCGTCATGGCTACAAGTTGGCGTGTTATCTACTGAAACCAGACGTGGAAACGACCGGTCTAGCCTACCTTATACTATTCAGAACAACGAATATTAAATAAAAATTTCTGTGAACATCATACAGCGCCATCTAACCCCCCCATCTATCTTCATCTATCTTTCACTATATTGTTATTATTATTATTAGGAGCCTGTAGTGTCCCACTGCAGGGCAAAGGCCTCTCTACTCCCCTTCCATAGCTCGCGGTCTTGTGCGGTAGATTGCCAATCTGTGTCGAACTTGTTCAGGTCATCTCGCCACCTTCGACGGGGTCTGCCGGGTAAACGTCTACCATTGCCCCCACCAATGGTAGACGTTTACCCGGCAGACCCCGTCGAAGGTGGCGAGATGACCTGAGAACAACGAATATTAAATAAAAATTTCTGTGAACATCATACAGCGCCATCTAACCCCCCATCTATCTTTATCTATCTTTCACTATATTGTTATTATTATTATTAGGAGCCTGTAGTGTCCCACTGCAGGGCAAAGGCCTCTCTACTCCCCTTCCATAGCTCGCGGTCTTGTGCGGTAGATTGCCAATCTGTGTCGAACTTTCGAACAATCTGTTCAGGTCATCTCGCCACCTTCGACGGGGTCTGCCGTGTAAACGTCTACCATTGGTGGGGGTCCAAGGTACTTATTTTGGCCCAAAGTTTATCCGGCATTCGGCACTATATTGTTACCTATAGATATCTACTTTAGTTAAAGAGTAAAAGGAATTTTGACTTTTTAGGGTTCTGTACCCAAAGGGAGTCTTATTGCAAAGACTTCGCTAACTGTCTGTCCATCCGTCTGTCACCAGACTGTATTTCATAAACCGTGATAGCTAGGCAGTTGATACACTTAAAACAAAAAAATATATATGTGTAAGATGTTTCCCCATACGTGATTTTTAATTTTTGAACGAAGCTAACGCGATTTCTTTTATCACTGGCGCCATCTAGTTACTTATCTTACTTCCTACTATAATATAATATTTGTTATGATGTTTGTTACTGAATCACGCAAAAACGGCTGAACGGATTGCGATGAAACTTGGAATATAGGTAGCTGGATACCAGGAATAACACATAGGCTACTTTTTATTCCGATATTCCCGCGGAAACGGCCCTTATGCGGGTAAAACCGCGGGGCGCAGTTTTGATTAGTTAAGTAAGTTCTAAATGTAAGAATCTCTAATATATACGTAATGGTCGACAGCTATAGCCCGAGCAAATTTCTTTCGTTTACTTTTTCGTATTTCGACAGAACAATCGTTCGTATATTGCTTTAGGAAATTGGATATTCCTTTCAACCTTCCCTTTGCCGCCGCTTCGCCGTTTAAAGATTGAGTTCATTTCTTGACCCTCATACCTACTGTTACTTATACTGTGACCCACTATTTTATTAAATTTCAAATCAAAACTTGACATTTCAAATAATTCTTCTAATATTGTAAATGTGAAAGTTTGTGTGTAAGTTAGTAAACGAAATGTTTGTTACTCCTTCATGCAAAAACAACAAAACCAATTGCGATGAAAATAGACAGTTGAAATTTTCACTGCTGATGTAGTGTTGTTGCTGCTTTAATAACAACAAATATTAAAAGTACCTACTAAAACAAATAGTAAATATGTAAATATTGAAGTGTGGCTCCCATACACAAATGATTTGTAACAACAAGTGATTTTTTGTGATAATGATTCGTGTGCGAATTCGATTCGGACTTGGCCGGTTTTTTTGACAGTTTATATTGACTCGGCCTTTAGATTTTCAAATAAAGACTGAATTGTTCTGTTCCAATTAATACACGTAATTTAGTAGAAAGCCTTCGAATTGTTTGAATGTTGTTACCTAACAATGGTTTAGAAATATTCTTCGTTACAATAGGTTATTTTCGTCTGTTTTTTCCTCAAAGAAACATTTCTACGACAAATCCTTATACGTTTCTTGCTCAAAGAGTTTTTTCATTATCGTTAGCGGAATTAAGTTTTCCTTATTATTTTTGATATTTACCGAAGAAGGTACGCGTCGTACCTTCTTCGGTGTTGTCACTAAGTTCTTGCGAGAATATTTTCTTGACGTTTTGTTTCGACTTTTCAGCTCTAATTTCACCCAAAACATCATCATCAACCGTGTTCCCGTTTGCATCCCTCTCGGGAGCCTGGAGGAATATTACGAAACGTACCGACCGACCGACCGAACACCAATAGGTAGTTTTAATGATCGTTCTAACTAAACCAATAATTCTCAATATATTTTTAGTTTTTTTTCTCTTGAACATATAGTAGGTCATTATTAGTTCAGAACGAACATTAACTACCTACTGATGTTTGGTCGGATCGGTCGGTATATTTCGTAATAGCCCTCCTGGTGTCCTCTTTCCTTGTCTTACGTCTCCATCTCACACTACCTTTAGCATCTCGTGCAGTAAGACCATTTGCACGCATATCAGCGCTTACGACTTCAATCCAGAATTTCTTGGGTCTTCCCGATATGCCGTGACTAGGCGGAGGCGCCTTAGCAACATTTTAATCAGACAATTTGTCAACCCACGTCTTTCTCGTCACGGTTGCGCGTCTGTAAGTGAATAACTGCCAATGGGCCCGAGAAGCCTTCGATACTTGAAACTTTAGGGTTGACCTAAAGTAGCTTAATATATTGAAATGTGTCAAACCAATATCGACAATTCGTGGGTTGGACACTTGGTCACCGTAATCATAAAATATTGGTAGCCTGGTTGTGCCACTTTATTTTAAAGTATTTATTTGTATCAATTAAATTTGTGTTTTGGTGCAATAAAGCTTTAATCCATCTATCTATTGTCACATAAAACCAGGGACCGTTTTTGGTTACCCTTATTTGAGTTAAGACGTGGTTTTTTTAAAGGCTTAATCGAAAAACCTCATTCAATTGGTTATCATTTTAATGGGTAAGTTTTTTCAATAAGCTTACCCCGGCAAAACCCCTTCAATGGGGTTATGCGATGGCTGAGTAAGTGGTAACAGCATCAAACAAGGTAGTTCATTTTAAAGGTAACCCTATATGATAGTGTAACACGGTACTAATCGGTAACACTTTGTCTCCGAGTAGTGAAATTTATTCCTTATGGCTTTGGAATTAGGTAAAAAAAAGTATGTTTAGAATCGGCTCGGCGAGTCGTCATTATCACGGGTGGCGCCATCTTCCTTGCCTAATTATTAGACGTACACGGGAATTGTTTTTATTGGTATTGTCATAAAGTACATTTTATTTTTCTTTCGGCAAAAAGAATTTGGTAAACATTTAAAACAAGTTACGCTTCTGATTTCTGTAGAAAGAAATTGCAAATAAATACATTGAGTTTAATTTTATTGTTCAAATTCATTTTTTATTTTATTTAATTGGATGTATTAGATCACTATAAATACGTCGAGCGTTCTTACAACTATGACTCTGAGTGTGGCTAGTTAATTTAAATGATTTGATGAAAGATTTTCATCTAAAACTAGCTGCGCCCCGCGGTTTCACCCGCGTAAGTTCCTTTCCCGTGCCCGCGGGAATATCGGGATAAAAAGTCCTATAATCCTATGTCCTTCTCCTGGTTCTAAGCTACCTCCCCACCAATTTTCAGACAAATCGGTTCAGCCGTTCTTGAGTTATAAATGGTGTAACTAACACGACTTTCTTTTATATATATAGATGTCATAATTTAATTTAATGTCATCCTGCACAATAGAGAGTTTGGTTATTAACCAAGTTCTTGACTGAAATATTAAAAAAATAAGATGGCAAGCTGTATTTTAATACAATTATTAAGGTATTAATATCTACCTTTTGTCATATAAAAATGTTTACTAACTATAGAGTTAGTATCAATGATGTCAAATTTATTAATATTACATGCTATAGTATGATTTCGCAAAGGTACTCCAACAATTTTATTTGATTAATAGAAGTTAAGGGGCCATAGTAGGCCAGAACTGATGTTTCTAGGGTGAATTACTACAAAAGATTTTGAAATAAAAGTTTTTCATATTTATTAAAGTCGAAGATATTTACTAACACGTGAATGTCGTGAAAACACGATTCCAAAAAATTTACTTGATAAAAAAAAAATCCATACTTCCCTCTAAATACAAATAAGTGATGTTAGTCACTCAATATTGTACGAAAACTAATAAAACTTTGTATAAGAACTGAACTTAGCTCAATACAGGCAGTGAATGTTTTGAATTTCAAGATTAACGTTTAGTTATCTTGAAAATAGCAATTGTTTGATTTTACGCAATAAAATTTTGCATAGTCGCATCTTACGTCCTTCACGTACACATCTGAAATTCGCTAGCTTTATCCCTGTCACGCTATTAGGGTTATATAGGCCCTTAAATGTGAGTGTGTGTTTTTAACGTTGTACCTGCTGAAGAATCATTAAAATACCTGGTCACTTAACCATAATATTATTAGATGGAAAAAATGTCACATCCGAGGCGAGATGCAGTACATAGGTACTTTGAATACGATGAAATGACTAGAAATGCAATATGTAGGGGCGGGGGAAAGGTAACCCATTAGAAAGTCTATCAAAGGGTTACCCCATCGATGAGGTTTCCATAATAAAATGTGTAAGCCTTTCGCCTGGGAAACTTAATGAATGGGTTACCATATCAATAGTGGTGTAGGTAGGTTACCCAATGAAGATGGTCACCTTATCCAGATGGTAAGCTGAGCAAAGGGGTTTGGGTTCGATAGAATTAACTCCAAAGCGGTGTTTTGCGGTCCCTGCATAAAACACGATATTATTTTGTTACGGTTCCGTACGTAAATGGTATAAACGGTACCTTTGTACTACGGCTTTACTGTCCATCTGTCTAAATAGCTAGGCTAAACTGGTAAAATTTTCTTTAATAACTAATTTTCATAAACGTTAACCTTGAAATTGCTTTTCCAAATCAAAAAATAACATTATACGAAATCAACGAACCAGAAAGCAAGAACCGTCGACTCCAATCTAAAATTCCAAATGTAATACTGAGGGATATACCGAGTATACCACAATTTATAGCCGTCTCAGGGCGAGATGGAGACATATTTTCATGTGATAACAAATCCCTTGCTTCGATTCCAATTTGCTGAGCTCGGGATAATATGCTAAGTAAGATGGTTGTTAAGTACGCACGGCTTATTACCCGACTGCGCGACGCAAAGGAGGGTAATGTGTTTATCGGTCTATGTATGTATGTATGGATGTTTCTATGTGGCGTTCTAGAGGCCAAACGCGTGGACTGATTTTGATGATTCTTACGTCAATCGATTTGTCTTAATCTGGCGAGTGTGACTAAAGACATGACAGTAATCCAAATTAACTTTTGTCACAACCAGACGCCATATTGTCAAAATTAAAAAATCCAAAATCGCCAAAGTATGTCAAGGTATCGTTGAATAGGTATTTAAAAATCAATATTAGGTTTCATTTACTATTTTTCATTTTAAATAGCAGTTTAGGAAATAGAACGGTTTAAAGTTAATTACCAATTAGGTATTCTTACTTTTTATTACTAACGAACAAGTTTTTGTTTTTGTTACGTAGTTACGCTTAGAACTAACAAACTATAAGCCGTGATGGTAAAAAAATATTTACATAAATTGTATCTACCAACTGAATAAAAGCCTAATATAATAACATTTAGGTACTAGGTGCTAAAAACGTTACTTTACTCACCTTACTTAGGTGCTAAAACGTTAAAAGAATAATAATAAATTTAATCAATAAATACCTAAAACCTAATTGAAATAGAATATATAAATAAATAAAGTAGGAACATAAGTACCTTCCTACTTAATTATAATATTAGTTATCTACTGAATAATCCACATGATATTTACTCCCTTAATGAAATGAATAGATTACGAGACTTACCGTCAATAAATGAAAATAACTAAAAAGCGTCAAATAAAAAAATTAATTAAAAAAAAAACAAAAAACCCGACTGCGTAAAAACACTCGATTTACAAATACGTAAAGAACAACAAAAAAAACTAAAAAGAAAAAAACAAGCCCAGTAATTTGAAATTATGCTAAGTAATACTTAATAATCATTCAAATAGTTTTGTAATCGATACACACAGAACACATAATAAATGAATAAAAGATTACTCACAGTCGGGACCCATTCATTTTACCGATCTAATTTTTCCTATGGGTGTTTTGTTTTTTTTTAATTATTTTTTTTAGGTATGTGATATCTATATTTTTTAATAAATTACACGTCTTCGGGTTTCTTATTCAAGGGGTAAAAACGGGGTTCTTTGACTAACATTCAGTTGTCCGTCTGTCAGTCTGTCGATCACGAGGCTGTATTTCATGAAGCGTGATAGCTAGACAATTCCGCTGTCGAAATATCTTTAGGTACTTATTAATCTCGTAATAAATATTATTATATTATGTTATTATACCCACATAACAGCTTACATACTACAGAAATAAAATCATTTAACCCCAACAACACACCCATTTTCCGGACAGCATATTATAGTTGGCACAAAATGGCGCCCAACGAGGCACCAGTATAAACTTTATCGCCTAAACTAATGTAACATTTGTGCTGAAAATTGTTAGAGCGCAAGTTAAAACTTTGAGAACATAAAAGTATTGAACCTTTATCGAAACATTTTACCTCTCTTTCTCTCTTGCTTTCTCATCTCTCATCTGAGCACTGATCTCAACCTCGCGCATCAAAAACGCATCAGAAGGACAACATTGAAACAATTTCAAGTACATAGCTGACACATTTTACCTACAACTTATACGATCATGCATGCCCTCAGAATCGTCTGTCTGTCACTCCGTCTGTGTTTTTTTCTTCTATAGTGTGATATAACGGCACAAGGAAAAATGAAAAGGCTACATGTTAGAGGAAAAATTATCAGTAACATACTCTACCACCTACCGAATTTCCTACTGGGTATTTTTATTTATTATTTCCCGTTTCGCTCGTTTGAACCGCTTATTTTTTGCGAAAATGTTGGAGTCTTGAAAATACTGTACTGCAGATCAGACATCGCAACCCTTATCTTTGCGCCGATTTCTTAGGTTCAGTGGCTTTAAAAAGTACCTAACCTTTTTGTGGGAGAAATACCCACAATCAAAAATCCCCCATGACAAAAAGATAACATAAGCTCATAGACCTTTTATACC
Source organism: Idaea dimidiata (assembly GCA_949358125.1). Classification (NCBI taxonomy): domain Eukaryota; kingdom Metazoa; phylum Arthropoda; class Insecta; order Lepidoptera; family Geometridae; genus Idaea; species Idaea dimidiata. Next base: position 12,844,111 of record OX442329.1, read on the forward strand.
AAGCTTCATCAAAATCGGATCTCATAGTGCGAAGATATCTCTTTGTGGGAGAAATACCCCATCAATCAAAAATCCCTCACGACCAAAAAATCCATATGCTCATAGAGCTTGTATATTAAGTTTTATCAAAATCGGTTGAGAAATACGACCTGTAGAGGAGAACCAACATACAGAAAAAATAAAATTTACCCAACCTGAAGCATAGACGCTTCGCTCTCTAACACTCCCTCGGTCAATAATGCAATAATGCAAATTACAAAAACTGTACTGTTGGGAAATGTCTAGTAAGTTTTACTCAACATTTCTCCACAGTACAGTTTTTGAGTAGGTAAAGTAATTTTGTTGACTATTATAGAGATTGTGAGAAGGAATGTGCTTTCTCACAATCTCTATAAGTAAATTCATTTCACCATACATTTTTACGCGACGCAAAGAAGAGTTTTTACAACAAAATACTAAGTTATTATGACATAATATTACCTAACTTTTAAATAGGGATTATTAGCTTTAATATGACGGTAAAATGTAAAATACTGTAACAGGAAGTAAGCCGATAAAAGAAGCTTTATTAAAACAACGGCGTATAATGCTATTCTATAGTCGCAGTGCTTAAGTAAAATCTTTGCATATTTTTTGCCTGTACATGAAATATTTAATAGTACCTAAAGGCCTTCGGGACTCTTTCAGGGTGGTATAAGACTGCTAAGTAACTGACTTATTGGAAAAATTATAACACTTCTCAATGTTGCGTCGAATAAACCCATCTAGAACATTAAGATATTATGTACTAGTACATACCAGAGGTGCATGTCTAAAACAAATTCCATTTTCCTTTTACGCGAAATAATGTAAAAAGCCTCTGCAGCGCTTACAATTTTGTAACGGCGTATGTAAAAATGAAATGACAATTACTGCGGGTGCTTAGATACGGGCGATGAATGAGGTAGCGTTACTTCAGTGGCTTGTTTCAACTGTCTTTCTTGATGCCAAGGTCTACGAAGAATAAATAGAATGGAGATCTAACTTCTCTAACAAACATTTTATCAAAGTATTGCTTCTTCCATATATATTCGAGTTTGTTGGTTAAGGCCGAGATTAATTATCTAGCTAGAATCACTTTTATGAGAATTTTATCACAAAATACAGATTTTTAACGGACTTGAGTAAATGTTGGGTTAACTCGTCGAAAATTTCGTCCTTTTGTGTTTTGATTCAATAAACCCGCTCATTGTTGAACTCTGCTCAGGCATTTTGATGCTGAATAAAATATGATACAGTAAAATGCTCGTTATTTTTTGACAATTAATTTTCGGAAGGTTAAACCCTAAACCTTTTAAAAACCATTTTATTTTGCCATTCTTTAATAAAAAAAGGAATATGAGTACAACGATCCTTTGTCACTATATTACAAGCCAAGTCGCTGAGCTCAGTGTACAACTGTACAATGTAAAATATTTATTTGTGTCGCCCGCTGCCGCTAAGAGATGGCGCTACCGAGAGTTGGCAAACCCTGACGTAACATGGGTATGCCAGTATATTATAGAAACTGGATAATTGCAATGATATACTATTTCGCGCCGCGCGGAGCTGTCCTAGATAATAGCTTCGCGTCAGCAGTTTTGTCGCAGTCGCCGTCGCCTCGTGCGCAGCTTGAAGACAGCGCGCCCCGCGCCCCGGCTCCTCCATGCGCCGCCGCACGTCCTACGCTCCCCGCCCCGCTGCCTGTGTCTGCAGCCCCGGTGAAACCTAATTTCGCCACCGTTACTGCGAGCGTCCCTGTAGCTTCTAATAAGAAGCCAAAAGTTGTCAACAAAGATGAGGAAGGTTTTGTTAAGGTACAAAAGAAACGCCGAGAGACCTACCACGAATCGCTGCGGTACAGCCCCGATTGATTCGAGTCTGGGAGTTCGTGCTGCGATGCCGAACACTCCGGTGTACATCTCCCGCCTGCACTACACCGTCGGGGAGAAGGACATCGTCGAGTACGTGCGCCGCAAGTTGGGCTATACGCTGAGGGTGCATATGCTGGGGTCGCATCGGAACGTCAATTTCAAGGCGTTTGTGGTGCGAGTCCCGTCGTGCTATCTGCCTCGCGTTATGGCCGAAGACTTCTGGCCGAATGGCGTGGTGTTCCGTCGCTTCCGCGGTCAAATCCCACAGGAACACACAAAGACTAAAGTGTAGTGTAATGGAAGTGCTACTAACATAGTTCTAAGCTATCTATTAACAAATTCATTTTATTATAAAATGCCTATGTATGTTAGTCTATAAGGTATATATTTTTATGGATTTATTAGGCGTCTATCTATATTGCATTATATTGGTTCCTCGGTTACTGCGATACAAGCTTGTGCTTAGTGTAGAATCGATGTCTGATGTATGTAATTTGAGAAATGTCTAATAAGTGTCATAGTTAATAAATAAATATTTGATTTGATTTTGATTTTTTGATTTGATTTCAAACTAACATGTTTGTTACCCCGCCCTATTACTGGTAATACTCTGTTATTTAATAATATTTCTAGTTACAATGATTTTCCGTCACCGGAAAGTTCTCGGTTCCCAACATGTGTGTTCTGACCTTCATACAAGATTAATTAACTAAGTATTTCTAATAAATATATGCAGATTCGCGTATCGTGTTTCTAGTATAATTTGTCTAAACATTTGTCCACTGCGCCCGCGGAGTAACCAGCTAAGTACCGATCTCGCGTTAATATCGGGATCAAAAGGAGCCTATTGCGTCCTCCAAGGTCGCTTTACCAAAATTCATCAAAATCGGTTTAACAGTTTAGGTGTAAATACGTTACCGGCAGACAGTTATACTTTCGTATTTATAACATTAGTAAGAATTATTGGAAGCGGACAAAGAGAATCAAGAATCAAGAATTTTTATTGTTTAAGTGATGTACTGAACTGAATAATGAACTTAAATTAACATACATATTTTGGATACTACAGGCATACAAGTGATAATAATTCTGATATTCGGTCTTCGGATAGCACCTCGTTATGACAGCAATTTCCTTTTGAAATTACTTCTCTTTCAGTGACGGAATTACACACTATTGTTGTTACTACTGCTAAGGGATCAAGGGCTTTGCTAGTGCTTCTTGTGTTCCATGATTTCACCCGCTTAAATCCAGAAGGAGTGTTCAGAGTGCGTCGTTGGTCCCATTTCGATGTCGGAGAGGATATCTCTGTCTCGCTCAGCGCGATTTAATGTGACAGAGACAGCCACAGTTATTTCTATCATCGGTGTCGGATCGGGAGCTGTGAATGTGAAACCCCTCAGAACCTGAATTTCAGAATAAAGTTACACAAAATATGATTTAAATAGAATCTATTTTACATAAAAGTAATGCGCGAATATGTCACGTTTTAGCTGTACTATTTAGAAATTAAAGATAATACTCGGTGTTAGCACGTTTCAGCTGTAAAGTAATGTAAGAGGTTCTAATCTAGCAGAAACTCAGAAATACAATTTTAGACGCAATACTTTCTTTCCACTTTGTATCTGGTATAAGTACGGAACATTTATCATAACCTTCAATACCGTGAGTCCTAGAAACTTCTCGTATAACATATTTGCATATAAATATCTGCTAGTTTCCGCCACAAACTTCTCTGCGGCGTTACTTCGGAAAATTTATTTCTTACGTTGGTTGGTCTTTTTAAAACTTATATTTCGTTGTTACATTATTCTGCTGACACCTTATAAAATTGCGAAGAATCCCATGGGGTAGGTACTCTTCGAAATCATGGACATAAATTGTGGGTAATGTAATGATTCTTTTATGTCTTAGACTTTTGATTGATAGAGTGACGATGGTGTATCATTCTCTTGAACTTTTCTCGTTTTTGTTTAACGCGTTCTTTTACGTAGGAACAGTTTTGAATAATCAATCAAACCTGCAATAGTTTAGTGCGTTGCGTGTATACCTCTATCCAGCTTAAATCTCACAGCGCTTAAGCGCAAAATATACATTCCGGGATGAAATGTTCTGCAGGAATCTTTTTTGTGAGGTTTCCATCATCATCCGAGCCTTGTTGTGCTCCTCTAGGAAGCCCGGAGTCCGCTTTCCTGATCTTACGATTTGACGTCGGTTGTAAGGGCCCTTTTCAGCCCTTACGACCGACGTCAAGCCAGCCCGCCTTTGGTCTTCCCAATCTGGCCGGGCGGGCGAAGAGGGTTCACTTAAGACGTGACCGTACCACCGTAAGCTGCATTTATCTGCAATGTCTAGAAAATGAAAGATCTAGAATTAGATGAAAAGTACAGTTATTATAGGCATTTTGCTTTTCTTTCAACTGAGTTCATGCAGAGGTGAATAAATCACCTGTGAATGTTGTCATTTTTTTCTGTTCCTTTTATCCAGCAAAACTGAGAGAGTAAATGGGGAACATCCTTGACCATTTTTCATCAGTCGCAGATCGATAGGCACTTAAGGAATATTTTAGCTTCATGTGCACTACCAATCGGTTAATTATTTACCAGTTAATTCTGTAATACTGTAAATTGCTACGCTAAGCTTTGTTAAAATTACCACAGACAATAATAATAATGATGTCGGTTTAAATGGGCAAAATAGTTCGGTCGAAGCAAATATGGGTAATTGAATTTTAGTAAGTACAAGTTTGCTTTTGATACGTTTACTGGTTGTTGTCATGCGAATTGAACGTTTAGTGTATTATTTTACTGTTCGCATGTCATTATCTGCAGTTTTGTTCGTTGTTCGATTGGTGTTTTACATACAGACTGCTGATGTCGTGTTAGATATCATTTTTGAAGTATTGATACATAAAAAAATCCCCATTCCTCATATTATTATCCCATTCCTATTTATGTCTAGCGGTGTGTCTCACCGCCTACCTAGCTGATTTCGAGGGCCATCATTGCGGGAACAACCGCTTTGTTTTTGAAAAGTATAATTGGTTTCTATAATTACACCGTTACACACTACAAGCACAATTTAATATAGAATTCTAAAAACCTTTGCTTTGATTATCAAAGTAAAGTCTAATCAAAGTTAAAGTTCCGTTTATTTAACCGACTTCCCAAAAAGGAGGAGGTTATTTTCGTTATCGCCTTCACGCTCAACTTCACCGTGATTTTATCTTCCATTGTAAACTTTGACGGTATCTCGACAATCGTTATTTATTTTAGAAAAGTTTTGACCGTTCAAGTAATGCCTTTCCTAAGAATAACAAATGGAGTTTACCAGCGCTTTTCTACCTACTCGATACGCGTTGTTAATATGTAACTATCTGCGCCCCGCGGTTTTACCCGCGTAAGTCCTGTTCTCGCAGAAATATCGGGATAAAAAGTAAAGCCCATGTTTTATTCCAGGTCTCCAACTACCTATATTCCAAGTTTCATCGCAATCGGTTCAGCGGTTTTAGAGTGATTGAGTAACAAAGTCACATATATACATACATGCAAACTTTTGCATTTAGAATATTAATTTCTTCTATGGTTTTCGCGATTTTGCATAATAAATAAAACACTTGACAAACTTGTCAACCTTGAAAAAGGTATCTGTAAAGTTGGCGAAAGCTCGGTTCGTTTAAAAATCATGAATAAAACGCGATTAAACCCGGTAAATAAAGTGTTTTATAATATTAGGAAGATATTGCTTAAGTCCCGTAGGAAAGTGAACGTAAAAAGCAGATTTTATTATAGGTATTCGTCTTGAATCCAGCTACTCAATGCTTAATCGAGCAAATCAAAATAGGTTGTAGGATAAGTAAGGTTTAGCTAAAGGAATATGTGTACAAGAAAACAATCAGTGTTTTTTTTTCGTACAGTGCTATTACTCACCTAGTGTTAGAGTTTTCAGGTCACCCTAAGACCTTTTAACTACAAGAGAGCTATACTTTATTTTTGTATTTCGGTTTGTTACTCCAATTTCTGTTTTTCAAAATGCCTAGGTTTTAAATTATAGAAACGTGTAGGAATTTCGGAAGAAAAAGTGGTCTGTAAGTAGCAAATTTTACCTAATACATTTTAAGAGATAGCAACCATCTGCATTGCAGTCGGGTATTGCCCAATGCGCCACTGAGGTCATCGTCACAAAGACCTTGTCTAGTATCTATACAAGTAAAATGTCCTAAGTGATTGATTAATTAATTGACTGAATGATTGAACTATCTATCAATTCAGACCCCAAACCACTAGAAATAGAGAGTATGTTCTTTGTGGTGTGTAAGAATCCTCTAAGTAAGGGTTTTTGGAAATACCCGCGAGATCAGGACTTACGTGAGTGAAACCGCGGGTCTCTCCTAGTTGTTAATAAAAGGCTCAGCTTATTGGGTCTCATACAAAACACATCTAAAGTTGGTTCTCTTTCAGAGTTCGTTGTCCTATCGATTAGGGTTGCGTATTACGTAACCACCAAAACGGACATGCACGGAGGCGAGGCGTATACCTACTGTTTCGGATTATAGGCGGTTCAGGTTTCAAGTGGATTTCGTGAGATTTTCCGGATATATAGCCTGATGTTTATGTATTAGATTACGTTGGGTAAAAAATATTTAGCAAAAACAAGACGGAAGTAGTGTAGATTTACTTTTAGGTACCTACCTACCAAGAAAGGGTTTTTCGAAATTCTCACGAGTTCGGGACTTTCGATATTTCATCGTGGGCGCTTGTTCCGAAACCAAACTAAAATCATAATTTTAAGAACCATCGACTTTTTTTTTTAATTTTTTTTATACGTAATAGGCTAGCATTTGACCTCATCTCACCTGATGGGAAGCGAGGATGAGGTCGACGATGAAGCATGCTTACCTAGAAGGTACCTATTCACACTGGATTTCAAAATTTATTTGTTTTATACGGTCTTAAGAATAAAACAAACAGTAAAAACAAAAAGAATAAAATGATTTTGACTTTGACTTTGGGTTTTGGAGGACTCCGAGCTTCCGAGAGAGTAGCAACCGGAAACATCCCTAATATCAGATAATTATTTATTTGTTACTTGCCTTCACCGAACTCAGCTTGCCTTTCAACAAATTGAAATAAACAACGCCCCTAAACACGGTGCTTACAGACCGAAAATCATTAAACATTACAGCATCACTCGTTCAAGTAAAATAAAAGAGCCTTTAAAATCTAATTAATGGCTTCACAGACGCTGAGCGATTAATATTCACTGAAGGTTTTAAGGATGATGTTGGAAGCAGCCTAAAATAGATTATTGTGGTGGTGGTGTCACGAAATTTGGGAGATATTCTTGATCCTATTTGACGTGTAGGTCTCTGTAGTAACGTACATATTGACATGACAAATTAATCCGATATTAGATTGGATGTGTCATACTTCCTTCAGGCTTGTATTATAATAACAAGTAGCGTTCCGCGGTTTCATCCGATAAGTTCTGATAAAGTAGAAATTTCGAATAATCTTACTAGATAGAAACTTGCACACATGACAAAGAACATACTCTCCAAATGTGATGCCTGTAGAACCGCGGTTAGGGCTCTGCGTTTGTTAATATATAATTTATTCAATTCTTTCACTAACACTACTATGCGTCGGTCTGTCCGTTAATAGGCTGTATCTCATGAATCTTGATAGCTAGACAGTTGTAATTTTCATAAATATAATGTTTCTGTTGCATATAACAGCAAACACTAAAAAGAAAAATAAAAAATTAATGAAATAACTCGCACTTGGCCGGTTTTTTATAAATTCCTTGAAAAGCATGTTATTAGTATTCACGTGCTGTTCCCTGGTGACATTATTCATCAGCAGGAACGTGACGAAAATTCAGTAATGCAGAGTAACAATTACAAATAAGAGATAAATCTGTGAACTGCCGTTTTTGTTGTAAATTTAAGGTCAGTTTCTGTTTCTGAAATCCACAAACAAAGATTCTTTTCGCGGCGTTGAATTAAAGTTAAATTCATTTTCCGGTATAAAATACTGTTATTGCCAAAATAGCATGAAATCCGTTAATATGATTTTGAATTTAAATTAAGCAATCCTAAGAAAGCCGCCTCAGGCGCTATTTCCCTAAATCAGAAAATCTGATACGCTGAAAGACTGATCGCTTGAATCGTTCACCCTTATCGGCAATAAACCAGTGGTAGGTCTAAAGACATTGCAAATTGACCTCTTTTACCCTTGACTGGGCGTAAATCAAGCTGTACTCAGCATTTTCTCCCTAAAGATGGCTACAGACTCAGTTTTAACTGTACAGTCGGAACTGTTTTTTCTATTGAATTTCCACAAATTTCCCATATCGTATGAAGAACACACTCTCCAAATTTCACCTCTCTTCTATCAGCGGTTTAGGCTGTGCGTTGATCAGTCAATTATAGTCAGTTAGAAACAAAGCATTTTATAAACAAAAATCTTTCGATTTGATTGTCAGTTCAACTGTATAGTTCCTAGTATTGCCTACAGCCGTACGGTTTAACTGAACAGTTTAAATGTACTGTTAAAGCTGAAGGTGTGCCTTTAAACCAACCAAAAGGAGTTTCTGGATCCCTTTTGTAGCGACGCGACGCGCGACGGTCAGTTATTAAATGCTATGTATATGGCAGGCTCGGTGGAAGCATGAATAATTCAGTCATATTTTTGGTAAGGTTTATTTTATGCGACTTCACAATTCGTACAAGATATAGTCAAGAAGGAATATTGCTCTTATCTTAAAGCGAGCTTGCGCGGGGTTTAATTTTTAACTCACCCAGACTCGATTTGACCAAACTGGAGTAAGCAAAGAATAGCAATTCTAACACTTCGTTTTTTGTTTGAGATTCTCGAGCAGTTTGAGCAGAAAATGGCAATTTATAAATGGAATTTGTTTATTCATGTTATTTAGCTAGTTTTGTCACATGGGTGTTGCCAGACGATTTTGGCACTGTTGCGTAAAAATACTGGCAAGTGCTGCTAATGTTTGTGCGAAGCCTTTTAACTTCTCTGAAGAACTACTGAATTGCATCGATTTAATATACCCCTATTTAATTTACCCCTGAGGATGATGTCTGTAGATATCTCGAAACGTAGGGCATTGATGCAGTGCTTATAATTATAATAAATGTTAGCCGTCACGGCACACCTGACAGATGTGAAACATTTGACATTGACAGATGTGTTTTCATATAACGTGGCGATGCGTCGCCACGATCTGTATCGCCACGCCAACAATCAGGTTAACGCTCGCCTTTAGATGTTTCACACCCATAATGCCGATATAAATATTTTTTATGATGAAAACAATGTTCAATTTCTAATTTAGTTCAAATCCCCTGAAAGTCTAAAGGCTTCTGAATTATTGACAAAACGAACACCTAAACAAAATGTTTTTTAAATTATAAAACAAGTTACAGTCTCTGCATCCTTCAGTCATGTTGGTCGATAGCTAGCTCATTGAATTTTAAAGGTAATATAGAATCGTCATCATTGTCTAATCTACTTTCCATTCCTGTGGGGGTATTCACAGCTTCAAATTCGGCACAGATGATGGAAATGGCTGTGTCTGTCTTTGCCATATTAAATCGCACTGAGCGAGAATCAAATCAAATCATTTATTGCAAATAACGGTGTACATAGATCTTACATTAAACATTTGAGGAACACTATATCCGGCCTTTACACAAGGCATGCAATATAAAGTAGGCATCTACAAACTATAGTGAGATGGAGTTTCCGATTTTTCGGCCCGAAGTTCTTTGAAAACTCCCTCAGACTGCCCAAGCGGTGCCCTACCAGGTCCTACTAGGCAGCTCATTACGCTTTATTATCTGCTATGCAGACGATTTTTATTGGTGACAGACACTGTTGTCGTAGCTATTTTTATTGACTGAAATGGGCCGTAGAAGATTTTTAAAGACTCTAAAAATACCGTTACAAATTTGGCCGATGCCAGTCTAGTTGGCTTTTTTGATTGCGTATATTACATTGTAGCTCGTACAAGAGTTTTTTATTAATTGTCGATGAGGTGTTCTATTCTTTAATGTGTCTGAAAAATAATTTGTTTATACGAAATTTTATACCGATAAATCTGTATACAATTTGTAACGGGTAAGTCCTTTTAATCCGAAAGGGTGTTGTTCTAGACGTCTAGGCGAACAACTTTTGTTCTACGACTTTTGAAAATTTTGAAATTATGTTTCACTGAAAAAACAGCTGCTTTTGAAAATAAAGATAATTGAAGTTTTGATTGTAACCCATCACACTAAATAAAAGGACAACATAAGGTCAATGACCTCGAACTCTCAGAAACAGCTGATTTTCAAGTAAACTTTACACCTAAATTTTTCGAAAAGTACATCGAATTTCCAAAAGTCGTAGAACAAAAGTTGTTCGCCTAGACGTCTAGAACAACCTCCTTTCGGATTAAAAGGGCTTACCCGTTACACCTTGTATAATCTAATATAATGAAACAGGATAGGTTACCGGATCTAAGGTTTATATTGTTTACCAATCAACACTGAAATTTCAATTTTGTGATGTATTGTTTTTCTTTGAAGTTGTTTTGGTGTTGATTCGCAACAACAAGATTTTGTAATCAAGAATTAAAGTCAATCATCGTGTTATTTCAGCTGGCGTGAACAGTTGCGTTAATTTTCGGTTGTGTAAAATTGTCGCTAAAATTACGAGTTCTTAAGTTCGGAGAATATCGAGATAAAAAGAATCAATATAGCTTCGTTAATTTCAGATGCTATGATGCCATATTCATTTTGAATATAAATGAAATCAAATGTTTCTCCTTATCTTATCGACAAATTAATATTATTTACTAGCCGTGTCCCACGGTTTCACCGGCGTAAAAATCGATCCCTTTGGAGTTTCGAAAAACCTTATCAGATGCTTACATTATATTATAAGGAACACTCTTTCCAAATTATAGAGTCTACTGTCAGCGCATGTGGCTGTAAATTCAGTCAGTCAGCACAACACAAAGCATTTTATAGATAATATATTGACGTTTAATCTGCATGTCCCAGAGTGACGACGGACGCAATACCCTTATTCTTATTCTATCGTGGTTGCCTGAATATTGTCATTCTTGGTTCCATTTATTGACTCTCTTAAATCTCCTGAACCTTTGCGATAATAGTTGAAGAATTTCGAAATTTTCTCGGTAGTTTTGGGTGGTGATCTCGATGCATTTGACCGATATTAGCCAAACAAACCTAACCCTGGAACGAAATGCTTGGGAATGTATTTGATTGAAGGATTTTTTTGGCCAGTATTTGAAAAACGTAGGTAAACAAATAACAATATTTAAGAAAGCACTTCTGTCTTACAACTTCCAGACTAGCGGTTTCAGCTTAAGTCTGAGTCTGGCATGAGCCGTAAAAATGTTCGAAAATCGTTTCTTATTGTATGCTTTCATTTCTTAAAGAACACAGCCTTCTAATTGAATGTCTCAACTCTAAGAAAGACGAGTCGAATTTTGTTCCACTGCCGCCGTCTTCCTTCTTTTAGATGAGCGTGGTACATCTAAGACCTTATCATAATTAACCCGCAGTTGAAATAGTGATAAAACGCGCGCACTTGACCTATCGTGTGTAAAAAATCTCGCGGACGTGCTTTTTAGGCTGTTCGTTGATATATCAGTGAGTCGGGCTTTGAATCTTATATGAACTGTCTCTTATAGAACAGGTAATCCTATTGATCCGCAAGGTTAAGCTGCGAAGTAACCTTGTGCTTATATCGCATCGCGTTGAAGGCCTGAATGATTCTTACGGTCGTGGCTATCGATTAAGATAAGCTGTTAATACGGCGACTAATCATGGAACTCTACCTTAACTGTAGATATGACTTCAGAAGGAAGACAGTTGTAAACAGCCACTATGGTAACGTTACTACAAACCCAATTATGCTTTTGACGTTTAAATCGTCAATCATCATCAGCGAACCGAGTTGCATTAGCACAACGAACAAATTCTGGATGCCAATATTCACACATCACACCAACAAAAATGCTCTTGTTTTTCCGCACTTTTAGGCGTAAAATATATTCTTTTAATGTCTCCTCATTTCATCTAATTTAATCTTTGATTGAAATCCCCATCCTTCTTATCTTACTTCTACTTCCATTTGAAATACTTTTTCTTCAAAATAAGTTACATTAGTCGAAGATAAAATCTGACTTACCCTGTAATTGTAACCTAGATAATATTGAGCCATTCGAATTTGACTTCAATACTTTTAACACTACTTTCGTAAGAAAAACCTTTTCTTGATCATTTAATTTGGTCTGGTTATTTCTTCGACTAAATATCTGGATCTCTCCGGAAATTCCTCAGGGAGTGCCATCGATCTGACCCCATCCACCGCACATCCATCACGAGTCAATAGACAGTCGAATACTGCCTTAAATTAGTTCAGTCCTTTTCAGGAATTTATTGATAAACTTCAATCGTTTCTCTGATTGCGTTATTACTATTTACAACTTTAAACTTTTTGCTTTGATTGTTCATAATATTTTTATTTTAGATAGGTAATATATAACTTCATTTGTACAGCACAATGACAAAGTTTTAAATGTTGTGCCCTTATAAAACATTTGAATAGGTTCTCCATTTAAATATTTAATGAGACGTAAACTTCATTACCTAGAATATACATTATACATAATGATTATTGTACCGTATTATTTCACCTTTGTAAAATCGTCATCTTGCTTGAGTTCCAGATATTGAAAATCTGAAAAGGTTTCAATAGGTTACGAGTACTCTATTCAGTGCCGAGTCGCGCGCTTCCTCATTCACGAGGGCTTTTGTCGCATCCTGCTTACTGAACAATGTAAGAGTAAACTAATATTCATTTGAAATATTTGTAAGGAAAAATACATCTTCAACATTCGTTCTTTGGCTTACGACCACAAGATCCCCCTGTCGCCTCAATAAAATATAAATATGGATATTAGGTTAAGCCTTGAGTATTAAAATATAAAATCAGGAAATTAACTACGTAATAGTTTGATTCCTTGTTCATGTCTCAGAAATTAACTTGCATTCAAACATCCAATCTATTTTCCTTTGATACGGAAAGGAAATAACTGTCAAAACAAGGGATATTCCATTAGTTAATTACGAACAAGGCGACAATAACGCCTTCATTGTTACCGTTATAAATAAACTGTGTAAAGGTGTTTAGCAGCCCTAAATAAAATACCGAACAATGAACCAGTCTTAGCAGTTCAAAAGGAGGATAATATTACAAAGGTAGGATCTTTCTACCGATGAAAAGTGGAGTGACAGATCGCGCGCACACTTCACTCGAACTTTCGACTTTGGGTTATGATCTGACAAATCAGAAGCACGTCTGCCCTAACGGCTATCAAATTAAAATTAAACCGTGCGCTGTGATTGGTCCATGTGAGCCAAGAGCAGGGTGCGCGGGAGGGAGGAAAACGCCACGATCAATACGGGACTGGTTGCGTAACAGCCGCGCTATTATCAACTCTCGCCTAGTCACCTAGGTTATAAAGCTTATATTCCACTGGCGAGCTGCCTTTACCGTTTTCAGGTTATGCGACGCCATGGCTCCGACTTCCGTCAAGACTTTCGGGAGTTGTTCCACGTCGCGGCTTATAAGTACTTATTGTTTCAATAAAGTTTTAATATCGGCAATTGAATGTTGCCAACTTTACTTAACTTGACGATGTTTTAATGGGAAAATGGATTTTTGGTACGAATTTAAATTTCCAATTGTAGTATTGAATGATTCTTTCAAATTTCTACCCTTTTAGGGCGAATTAGCCACTGGAATTGGACGATTGCCTTTTTTGTACAATGGCAAAATATTTAGCATCTAAAACTAATAGTAGGTTAGAGTGAACGCATTACGTATTAAACCTGGGTATTCAATTGAATTTTCTGGTTGGGTTGTGCAAGGTATATAAATATTTAATTTTAAAATATAAGATATACAAGGTGTAACGGGTATGCCCTTTTAAGCCGAAAGGCGGTTGTTCTAGATGTCTAAACGAACAACTTTTGTTCTACGACTTTTGAAAATTCGACTTTTTTTAATTTTGAGGCTTTTTTACTAAAAAAACAGCGGTTTTTAAAAATAAAGGTAATTGAAGTTTTGATTGTAGTAAACCAAACTAAATGAAAGGGCAACATAAGGTCCAATGTCTTCACACTCTAAGAAACAGCTCATTTTCAAGTAAACTTTACACTTAAAATTTTCTAAAAGGACTTCGAATTTCCAAAAGTCGTAGAATAATATTAGTTCGCCTAGACGTCTAGAACAACCCCTTTTCGGCTTAAAAGGGCATACCCGTTACCCTTGTATAAAAAAGGAAAAGTCGTCAATCAAAAAAGCCATCGTCAATTACCCAAATCAATTCACAAAGAAGCACTCCAAAAATATCGTCGATAATAAAATAAAAAACCACAAAATTAAATTTATTCAAAGAACCGTTGACCTTAGTTACCTACTTTAATATATTTTTCAACCAAGAGTCTGTGAGAGTCGCCGCGTTTTATATCGAGGAACCCTTATACATCATTTTTCAAGCTCAGAAGCTTAATAGGAATCTAGTGAAACGTCTTTTCTGAAAATACTTAGTTCTATATTCCATATAATATATTCGATATATGGAATATATCCAATTACAGTTGCTGTTTAGGCTCGGGTTTTACTATGAGTTACACGTTCATTCTGTCGGTCAGTCTTTCAGTCTAGATTGATAGATGACTGATTTTTTACAGCTTCATTTTGATTTTGACCAGACTAGACTGAACTGACGAAAGAGTATTTTTCTAAAGTCGGTCTTAAAATATCTTATCAGTTTTGGTACCAGCCCCAAAGTGCCGCATTAAAATTTGACCAACCTATATTTTATGACAAGTCTCCTAAATTCTGCTGATGAAACTTCAATGGACGATTACAGAAATGATGATTAATGACCTGCTAAATGGTTTGGGACAACTTTACATACATTACGCGAACCATAATGGGAGTTTTGGGGATATGTTTACTGTGACATTTTTGCGATGATAATCCATATAGGATAACTCACCTTTTCATCTTCATTATGGTTGAAATACTTTTATATAATTATACTCTTGTATATTGTGTGGTATATTTATCCTTAAAATTGAGTATTTCTGGAAACACAAGTATATTTCAAACTACTTAGTTTTTAGGAGTTAGGAGTACTTAGGATTTAAAACAAACACATTTTCCGGTTTTAATCGCGTTGCGTTTTTTTATTTTATTGTTAGCATTTGATCAGTGTCCTACGTTTCGAGATATTTACGGTTCTCTTCCTCAGCGCAGACTGAGATGTAATTTGTCATTCTTATTGTTCTAAAAACTTAATTTGGACTCGCATTTATCATTACCAATCTAATTTTCTTCTCTGTATTATTCTTTGTTACGTGTCGTTTTATCTGCTTTGCCTTTTAAGTGTTGCCATTTTAATTCGATCAACTTCGTATTGTCCATATTCCCATTATCTATTCATTGAGTATTTCATTTCAGTCGACGCGGAGTCGACCTAAATCACAGCCTCGTTCCGCTCTATTTTGCAGTACGATCAATTTCTCTACTTGTTTTAATGAGATTGTTTCGTGTTTTGCGAATGCTTTTTATGACCTGAGAATTTACCGTGGCTTAGGTAAGAGTTTCTAGAAATAACTAAGTTCCAGCAAGGACGACTTTTTTAGTACTGTTCTCTGACGGTTGTTTTTATTTATAACCTTAATCTTTGCGTTTGTGTAGCTCGGCACGTATTCACGTGGCGTAGACTGAACAGTATCTGCAAGTCGTTTGTAATTTCACCGGAAGGCTATTGAATTTTAGAAAGCAAATTTTCAACACTAGAAATATGATTCTAGATCTTTTGAATTATATTTTAATCCTCAGAATATTTTTGAACATTTTAAAATTCAAATTTTACTAAAAATGTAAAACAAAAAGTTTTTTATGTACCTACCTATGTGTATGGGCGAGTGTGTGTGTGTATGTTTGTTGCCCCTTCACGCATTCCCAATGTACGGATAGCGATGAAGATCTCTATGTAGACAGTTACCTGGAGTAACACTTGGACCACTTTTTATCACGATATTCCCACAGGATCGGGACTTATGCAGTTAAAACCTGGACGTTGCTTAGTCAAAAAATAATTCTCACTTGTATTAATTTATTAACTGCATGACTATTTTTCTTCTGATTCGTTTTCGCGGTGTTGTATTGAAGTTAAATTCATATTTTTTAGTAATCGCGTTTATTTTAATTTTAATCGCGTTACTTTATTTTAATTTTAAGCGCGTTACTTTATTTTTTTAGCATTTTATCAATGCCTAACTTTTGTCATTTATGTTTAATATCCATGACTTAAATTAAAATTTCTCTATATCTCCTAATATGGACTTACATATCAAACATTCGTCTGTGCAAAAACTCGTTCTCGAATCTCGCCCTAGTTGGAAGTTCTGCCAATAGCCCCGAATCGATACAGCCTCAACAAACAAAGACATTTCCGACTTGGAAGCTTCTTAATTATCAGACAGCGCAATAAATATACATATAATACATCGAAAGACACCTAGACCAGATACAAATAGGTATTTACTTTTAAGCATAAGTAACTCGGCGGGAATTCATCGCAATATTATTCGATGTTTTAAGTATAGTCTAAATAGATTAATTTACATAAATGGTGGAAGGATGTAGATTAAATCGTCGCTTTGTTATTAGAAGGGTTTATTCATCGACACGACCGCTTATTTTTTGAATGTCTAATAACAATTAGTCATCGAATGAATTTTGCTCTTTTCTCGAGCTGGAAGTGTTTTTACTACAAATGCCTATTTTAGCCGATTATACTATATTTTATATAGACCAAGGTCTAAAGCTAAAATATGGTGATTAGTATCCATTTTCTATTATTTTTCTATAAGAAAAGTTCAAGTTTAAAACACGATTTGGTTAGGTTAGGATAGGAAATGGTCAAAATTTAATGACCCCACACTGAGATAACAGACTATCTTTCCATAATATTTAAATCTTCATTGATTGAATTACCATGTCGATTTTGTTTGTTACAGGTAAGTACTCAAATTTATCTTCAAGAAGTAACTGCGAGGGTGAGTAAGTAGTTAAATCATTATTGATTTAGCATCACGCGTTATGTCGCTTCGTATTTCTCACATCTTCGTGGGATTTCGTTCTTAGTCCACACGCCTAGGGTGTGGTCGTGCTAAATTTTCACTATCGGCCGACCGGCTTAAAAATTTAATCGCTAAGCGTGTTTATCGACTAACCTGTGTTCAAACGTAGGCCGGTGCAGTCATTATGGAAAATTACTCGTATCTCTTTCCCAAGCTTTGCTACTCTTCTAGCTTAAAAGTGCAACACCTTAGATTCCATCGTCACTTAATTACTATATAGTATTGAAACGCTCACCATAACGTTATTAAATCATTCAAAAACACGTTACCTATATTAAAATCTATATTAGTTTTATTTCCGTTTATTATTGTCGATTAGTTAAGTTATATTAAATTCTGATTTTTCATATCCATAATGATCAACTGAGAAGCTGTAAAAAGTTGACACCTCAATCTCAAGGCAGATAATAAAAACTCGTCGGAAACGCAGAATGTGACAATTTCTTTACTGGTTTCTGAATATATTATCTTGTTACAACTTGTTTCCTTCGTGATTCCTTTGTTTTGAGCCTATGTTATATGTAGGTATGTCTCTATTTACTATTGCTCGGGAGATCTATACAATGTTATGTACTAAAAAACTGTTTTTATCATGACAGGATGATATAATTCAATTTTATGTGGGAAAACTGAAAAAATATTTTGTAACGTTTGTCAGGAACAAATATTTCAAAGAATAATATCTTGAACCAAAGATTAAAAGCATAATTATATACCCACAGGTTGATGACCTCGAGATAGCCGTAGACAAAGTGGTGTGAAAGCACTTAGACCTCTTCATTATTTAAACACTCAAACTTGGGCAATATCGGGGCAACTTTTCGGGGCTAATGTTTATTCTGGATCGAGATACTTTTACCATTAACGTGCAAGTGTAATGAACTTTAATAGTGCTTTACGGGCTAAGAGTGAGGGTGGCCTTGAGTGTACGTATATGTTGTTGGACCTAAGAATGCTGGTAAAAGCTATCAAGGTTCATGAGATACAGCCTGGTGACAGACAGACGGACTGACCTATAGCGTAACCGAACTAAATATATTATGTTATTGCGTCCCAACTAAACAGCCATCTGCAGGCTTTCCAGGCGGTGTCTGTGGTAACCGAAGGCCACTCCTAAGAGCACCAGCATCAGTTATAGACAGACAGACGGACGGACAGTAGTCTTATTAATAGGGTCTCGTTTTTACCCCTTAAGTACGGAACCTTAAAAATGTGCCATACGACATGAAGTACCTTCATAATTTTTTAATGAAATTTTGAGACTCTTAGTAACTACTATAATAGAAAAGTATTTTGTGACTACGAGATGTTAAACCGAGTTTAGTGCCGTAACGCTTTGTCGAGGCTTTGGCCAATTAACTTTGTCGTCATCTTGCGTCGTACATCGTACTCCACCCCTAACTCTGAGAGGCCACGAGTTCTCACCCATCGCGTTTTTCCACACGGGGGGAAATAAATTATGCTACGAATAAATTATATTTTGATAACATCGAAATTTGCTGAAGTGAAAATATTACTTTCTTGTATCCAAATGGATATATGCGACTTTTTCGATTCTGAATTGAATGTTTTAGAGCTCAGGGGCAAATCGCTCCTTTTCTATTTTGATAGTCATTAACTGGGTTCACGTTAGTTTAAGCAGGTATAGGGACTAAATGCACCTTTACAAATTCGATACTGGTCAATTGGGCCCACATCGAAACTGAAACTAAAGACGATCTAAATTTTTTTACTCAAATCGAAAGCTAAACTGAAGCCGAATTGTAATATTTTTCTTTTTACTTGATATTCTGCAGTGATTTTGTTTTCAAAATAAAATGCTTCATTGCTCTCTAGAGTAGCAATCAAAAATTCAACGGTTTTAACGAAACTGAATTTCTTTTTCATGACAAATGCTTTCAAAACAGCAAAACGGGAACGGCGACGGTAAACATTCTAGGGATTTGAATTATTCAACGTTTTCTACACTCAGGGACTACTATAGACTCTTCCAAAGAGTGGTAGGTACCCGCCTAGTTGACTGTAAAAGGATTTACACAAACACATCATTCTCAAAAGAAAAACAAAAGAAAAAAAGAAACAGGTTTACACGCTTCACATTTATCTTTGACAAAAAAGACAAAATTTAATAAGGATGTAAAGTACTTAAACGCAACATTTATGTTTTTTTCTAGTTTTTCGGTAAAATAAACAAACTGAACAACGAAATGTACCTAATTCTGTTTTTTTAAAACGCCAAACTAGAACATTTTCTATTACTTAAAACTTGGTCAGAATTTGAAGCCTAAAGAATAAAGCTCTAATATACGAAACAACTGCCGATATATGGATTTTACAGCTGCCTTCATATTAATTAAAAAAAAAGACAAATTTCACGCCCGACTACTTCGCTTGTTCCGGTGAAATTTTATAGGCCTGCAAACATCAATTTACATTGATGAATTACGACAGGAGAAATTAATATATACATCTCGTAATTTTATTAGATTGCTCTAGGGACATATCTACTAGAAATTGTATTCAAGGAAAAGTGCATATCCTTAAAGCACACGGAAAATGGTTCATGTAAATGCGTTCAAACGATCCTAAGCCGAAAATAGACAGGGAAACATACAAACTTAAATTCATAGCTCGGGGTGAAAACTCTTTTGGGTTCGAGCCTTGCCATAAATTACTTTTGAAGTTTATTAGAGATACATCTTATACGAAAAGATAACTATAATACACGCCACAGCCGCAAGGGTAACCGTAAATAGTAAAGCAAACGATGCCTCCAAGGAAACCCACGAGAAATCAAATCCTTTGCATCATATCTAGGTAGCAGGTAGGTATCTCGAAATAGAAAAGGTCCAGGTGAACATTGTTCTATATATTTACAAGACAGAAATATGTTCCTTTTATTCTGTCTTATTTTATTGGACGACCAAATCTTGAATATAAATGTGTATTCTAGGAAGCTTAGAGTTTAAACGTTAAAAGGGTTTCCGTTTCTATACTTAGGAATAGATCTAGAAATATGTGGCCATTCTTGGTAATCTTATAAGTTGTTGGTCTAGTGGATAGAATTTCGGAGCCATATCCGTTTAAATCGAGAATGTCTTGAATGAATTAATTAAATAAATAAAAAAAGAGATTTTCTAATATTCGTATAAAATATTTGAAAATCCGTCTGTTTGTTCTTTTTTTGTCTTCGTTGGTAAATTTGAACAAATTTAAAGTCAGAGACAGAAAGAAGGTGAATTAATACCAGTTCTTCTTCTTTTCGTGTAGTGGTGTGGCTCATCTAGGCTTAGAGTTTACAGGTCGCCCTAACGTTTCCTACTTTACCTCACGATCGCTATCATGACAATCGTCAAAAGCAGCCTGTTTCAAGTCGAAGATACGCGAACCATGTCATAAGCTAGCTTATGACATGGTTCGCGCTATATAGCCTACAAATAATATGTTCAGAGCTAAAAGTCTTCAAGTCTGATCATTTGTGAACGAATCAAGCTGAAACTATTGTGCAATCATGTGAAAATGTTACGGGAAAGTCGTTTTATCCTACGACTTTCTGCTTTACAGGCAATGTAACTACATAGTACGTAAACGAGTAGGCATTCTTTGTTGTTCACTCAGGCAACTCGGAATGTAAACTACTAGACGTAGGGAGATGTTTTGAACGGGCATATAGCCTAGGGTGCTCGAGAACGTCAAATGTCTTTAAAGAACTGTTAAAATGTCTCGTGGAAGTATTTGTATGTACAAAATATTTGTCCGTTTCGTATTTTTTATAAAAAAATGGACATTTCTATCGATTTACCATAACATGTTTGTTTTCAGAATTTGATCTTTATCAGCAACACTATCGGTCGGTACAATATATAGGGTGTTATTTTTTTGCAAAAAGACATGGTTCGATTCCTGGCTAGGGTAATATTTTTTTTTAAATCTAATAATAGTTTTACCAAATTACCTGCACGTTTAATTGTATTAAGTATTGTTTTCAATGATCTTTTTGTCGTTAATTACAATTATTTTTATTATGCTAATGTTATGCAAATACCTAAGATTTATTTTCGAGTTTTGTCAATAAATAACTAAATATTAGTTTCGTCCTTTTAGATTTAATAATCCTATGTACTATACTAAACTTAGTTTCTTTTACTTATGGTTCCATACGATTCAAACGATACCACCCCCAGGTTCAAAGTACTACGGGTGGTACACTATGAACCATTTCCCAAT
This sequence comes from Idaea dimidiata, assembly GCA_949358125.1. Lineage (NCBI taxonomy): Eukaryota > Metazoa > Arthropoda > Insecta > Lepidoptera > Geometridae > Idaea > Idaea dimidiata. Next base: position 12,865,486 of record OX442329.1, read on the forward strand.
TTTTATTTAATTCCGTTTATCTCTGAAACCAATCCAGATACGTCAATTGCTATAATGCCAAAAGATATGAAATTAAATGATTAAAAGTTTAAAAGAACATAAGTTACATCACTTTAAACTTTATGTGGTGCATTAATGCTCACCATACTCTACTTGTTTCGAACCACCATTTTTAATTGCTACTTTTCTAAATAAATGAACTTAGTTAAATACAAAATGGCAATTCATTACAGAACAGCGACGTGGCTTGCACGTACTACTGACCCAAATGCAATTTAATACCGACTACAAGTTGAAATTTATTTCTTCTGTGAAGGCTACGAGGAATAAATAGAAGAGTTCATTGTTTGAAGGATATTACTGTTGCGAACAATATGCAACTTGTAGTTAACTTGTTACAGTTGAGGAACTAAAGAGGAACGGCTGCAAGCATATGGTATCATACCAAATCGCATATTATTATCAACTATGTTGTTATATGTTGAGTATATTGACCATGGATCTAATATAAACTAGACAAATCAATTCATCATCTCTCATCAAGTCAGGCCTTAACGACCATACGTAATGCAAATAGATTTGGTAATATTTTTACGGCTGCCTCCCTGATACCAACCCTCCTTGGGACCAAGTCGTTTACCCGCCATCGCGTGGGGAGAACTCCAGGATCGCTTATCTCCCCGAAAGGTGGCCCTGTTCAATGCCGGGGCTACATAAATATATTTTTTGCACGACATTACACACAGCGCTCTCTAGCCCTAAACTAAGCATTGGGCTTGTACTATGGGTACTAGATAACAAATATATTATACTTTTTTTTGTAAATACATATGATACGTAGAAAACACCCAGAACCAGAAACAAATATTAATAGTCAGCAGAATTTTTTGTTTCCGACGTAATTGATTCCGCAACCTTCTGCGCTGCAGTCCGAGCTTCGCCCGCCGCGCCACAGAGGCCGTAATATGACAGATTGTATTAAAACTAGCATACGAATAAAATAAATAAATCAAGATCAAGACCAAAACGGAGCCAAAATGAGCGGGTAACTTTACTTCTAAAGTCTAATAATCTGAATTTAAATCAAAACTATTGCAAAACAAATAAGAGCTAAATCGAACTACAATTCCAAAGGCCTATAATAAAAAGATATGCCCAAAACTAATGCCATTTTATCACTTTGAAATGCCCATTGCAAAACAGACATTTAACTTGAGCAGTAACTCGAAAACTTGACAGCGAGCTAATAAAGAGGGGTTATTACCGTTGTAATAAAGTTGTACCAACGTGACAGACCCAGATTTCTTGGCAACTTTACTCGGAGCAAGTAGGAGTCACCCCGAATTGACTCTTAGAGGCGTTGCGTAACTATCTACCAGTAATGTGACCATCTGCTAATGCACTTTTAGTTGGCCCTGTAACTCTGAAACTTTAACGTTATTACTATTTAGTACTAGTAGTATTGCGAACAGTAGACATCGCGAGCTCTTATGGGTAGGAAATTCATAGGAATTACCTTAAAAAATGAATGAGGTTTTCAAGTAAGATGTTACTGATGAAGATGTGGTTCCAGAAGAACCTTGGATATCGTACCTTGTAGAGAAAGACACTTACTGTATTTACAAAAGCTATTTTGCTCTCATCACATCAAGCGAAGTGATCAACCCCCCCTTATCAAAAATATCCTACGACAAAAATAATATAGGCTCATAGAGTCTGCATATCATGTTTCCCCAAAATTTGTTTAGATCTACGACCTGTACAAAAGAAGCAATAAACCAACCGGCCAACTGGCAAGGACAGTAAAAGCACCTCACTCACTCGGTCAAAAAATATCAGTTTTTTTTTTGCATTTCGAGGAAAAAAGCCGTTTAATGTAAAGCGCTTTTTTCCTGGAAATGCAACCACTAGCAATATGTCATCGTATACTTATTTCCAGTGAACTTTCATAATTCAAGGCAGCTGACTTACTAAATCCCATGAAAAACATATTATGTGAAAAAAGCTCCAAGTTAGGCAACAGAATAGAAGAACACTATTAAAAGTAGTCGGTTAATTAAGTATATATCTAGAAGTGACTTGGCAACGCATACAGTCCTGTTATTTGGTTCCACACTTAACAATTAGGTTGCATAGCTATTTAAGTTGGTGTGTCGTCAGGTAATTAAGTACTATAAGCGAAGATTCGAAAATAGTTATAGCCGTGCCTTTTTTGCTCGACTTGGCGGAGACACTGCATGTTTTGCCTCCTGATTATTAGCAATACCTAGTTATCTATTCTCTACTTGGAACACCGGTGGGCGTTTCGATCATAATGGAATTGTCTTGAATACTGATGCGACGTAAATGCCATTTCGCATGAATACATCAAAGATATGTTGAGTATTTCCAACAACATATTTGCAAATTACCCACATAAAATTAGACCTGCGAGCTTTTCTCAAATTTCAACTGTGTCCTATTGAATTTAAGAGTGAATAGGTTTCCTTTCAATAAGCATTAAGAATGATATATTGTCGATATCGTCGTTCTCCATCAGCTGTCTCTGTCTTTATTTTAAAGACAGACACATTTTTACTTTTTATTGTCACTTTTGCTGAGTCTTCCTTAAAATTGTCAATGGAGAAGAGAGTAACTCAACTGTAACTAACGAGATAACTTTAATAGCTAACGAGATAACTTTAATAACTTTAGTAACTTTATTTGAACAACGTAAAACAAGAAAACAGCAAATACGTACCGTAAAAACAAAGCTTAAAAAGTAAGTAGCACAAATGGACGGCCTTATCGCTTGAAGCGATTTCTTCTAGGCAGCCATAGGCTATAGGTGTACATCTATCGTTATATAGAGCAATGGGCTGTATATCTATCGTTATAGAGACCAATGGTTTTGACTATCTAGTATATTGATTTTGTGTTGCCGTAAATTTTACAATATAACTTTTAGTAAATTTATTTCGAAAGAAACCAATTTTATTTATAGAAGGTAAAAGTTCTGTGAGTCTTACCACAGAATACATAATAGTATCCTAATAAAACATTCTAGTAGGTTTCCACTCGAACTAAAAATAAAGTTTTGTATATCGACTTTTCCTTTTTAGGTATTGTTTCTGTAACAAAATTATTTACTTAGGTACTTATAGTTATTTTCGTTGTTAATATTTTTGTTTTCGGGAAGTTTTGGTTTTTTGGTTTCATAATCGAACATTATCGTTGTTTAGTTTGTATACATATGTACATACCTATGTTAGTTAATGGTGTTGACTATTTTGAGTGACTGACGTGACGGCCGCGCCGTAGACTAACTGGATTTCAAGTCATTTCTCCCCCGGATTGAGAAAAGATGCGTGGATCAAATCCCGCTTAGTATGACCATTGTGTTTTTGTGAATGTATTTTGCTTTTAAACATTTATATAAACACTCACGCCTAAAGCGCTTAAAATAAAATAAAAATAGAATACTAAATGTGCTCTAATTTTGCTTTTCCTTTTATAACAATCGGACATTTCTATTGAATGATTCCTTTCTTCCTCTACGCCCGTAGGTGGTATATCTGAATACCCACCGGATACTTCCGTCTCGTCTAATTCCGGTTCCGGGCTCTAAGTGACAATTTGTAGACGGTAAGTAAGATTTGTGGGAGTACATTAACCAATAAAGTTTTACCATTTGTACTTTTATTTACATTTTACCTGGGCCTTACTGACGTATTGTTATTTTTTTTTTCAAATAATGAGTAATTTACTGCATTCAGAGATGTTATTTTGCTCAAAATTCTGAAGGATCTTATCGTCACCAAGCAAAAACCTTTCTAATGAAAAACACAATCATCACGATTGTCCCTCAGACGGGGCGGAGAGATTCGGTAACATACACAAAAAAAAACATCCGAATAGATAACCGTCTCCTTGCATGTTATTATAACTTAGAACTTTGGGTCTAGATGGCGTTCCGCGCAGCTGTGGTCCCGAGAAGACTCAGCCTTCTTCTAGTGAGTCGTGAGTGAATATGACTGGTGTAACCCGTTTGCCAAAACGTCGAGGTAATTTAAACTTTAAATTTAAGAAATGTCTTCAAACGCGATCTAGACGTGAAGTTCTAATAAACATAAATCGTATAAATTTGAAAATACTGCATTTATTGGTAGTCCGTCGAAAATCTCAGTTCTCCCTTATCAAACAAATAGAAGCTGTAAGAGTAATTATCAACATAATCTCGTTAATTCAGCCATTAGAATCGTCATAAAGAGCAGTTGTAAAACTCTTGTCATCTGTTCATTTATCTGGCTACTCGTAGGTAATGCTTCGGTTTATGGCCCGTCTCTAGTTTACTGCTGTATAACTAGAACTACTCGTACATTAGATCTGACACGCACACGTCCGATGCTGAGCTTATATTATGTTCTATGTTCAGAGACTATACGTTTTCTTTGTGGGAAATAGGTAGTGTGCAGTATTTTAAACTTTCGATGATGATTGTTTTCTTATTAGTAGAAATGTAAGTATAAGCTAGTTCTAGTTCCGATAAAAAGTTGCGAAGATCTGATGAATGATGAGCAGAATAGCGTCTCAGAATTCATTGACTTCTACCTATTGTCTCCTTAAGATTTAAATTATAGTACGAGGACCTACCATTGACTTAGCCTTAAAATAACTGCCCGTAACTAAAACGTGTGTTTATTTTCAATAAAGAAACTCGGCATAAGACACCTAAAATGTATAAAAGGTAGTGGTTTAATGGTCATATAAAGTGTTTTGGAGGGAGATTTAACGCGTATAGACCGGCATACGTCAATCTAACTAAAGTATTTCGAATTTGCTTGCGAGAGATGTGTTTGCCGATTTGATTACTGTCTGATTAAATCACGAAATGAGAAGATGAAAGGACGGATCGCTATTGATTTTGGTATTACGTTTATAGATTAGTTCTTTAGTAATTCCTGATTGGATATGGCTAAGACGCGACCCGCCCGCTGATGAGAAATGAATCTTCCACCTTTTTCGGGCTTTGGAACATGCCACGATCGTTTTCATAGCATGACATGACATCATGTCGAAGTATACCTGTCATATTCGACAGATATCCAGCCAAAAACTTGTTACTGCAACCTGGCTGTTGAAACTGAATAATATTATTATTTAGGTAAGACTCCCATACAACAGGCGTGTTTTTTTATATTAGCGTACTTTTAGTACGGGAGTACGGGAGACTTGCGCTTGGCTGGATTTTTCACTATGTTTATTAACAAGTCTGAACTTATTCCATTTCACCTACTACATTGCCAATTCTCATTCCATATACTGAATTACCATACCTCTCAACTATATGTTAAGTTCCCGACAGAAATGAGACTCTGTGTCTTTCCGATAAGGTCGCAAATCGTCTGGTTTAAAATCGTCGGATGTCTTCATTACTGTGAGCGCATTGCTTCTCGTTAATTATCAGAGTGCTGCTATGTTGTCTGTCTGTCCATTGAAGGAAATTATAATCAACAGAGTGCGTATATTTACTGCTATTTTGTCTGTCAACAAATACGTCTAAGAAAGCGTTGTCCTGACTGATTGATGGATCAACGCACATCCTAAACCTAAATATGGATAGATTTTATCATGTAGGTTGGGGTTAGATGTAGGTATACGATAAGAAAGGGTTTATCAAAATTACTTCCGTGGACGTCCGTCCACCTGTAATTTTTTTCTAGGATATGACGAATAAAATAATATAGTTACTTACTTTCTCGTTAATATTTTCAGTAACCATCTGAACAGGAAATTGAACAGTGGGTAGTCTGGGTAGTATATCAGTATGAGGTTGAATAAATATACTGGGTAGAATTTAATAATAACATTGACAACATTGTTATTATGATAATATAAGTTTGTGGTTCTACTACAATTTATATTATAATATGTGTGTGTGTATACGGTATAACTTATTTTATTATTATTTGTAAACTAAAAATGCGACTTTTATAGAGTGATTGTGCTTCGTCTTTTGTAGTAAAGTCATGTTTTAATCTAGGAAGAAAAAATATGGCTCTAAATATCTATTTTGAAACCCAAATGGTATACAGGGTTACAGAAAAAGTCGTGCTAGATCCGTTGAGGGCGTGGAGTACCCATCATTTCTGACTTATTTCACTATGAAACACCCTACCCTAAACTTAACCCTTTTTGAGATATTCGACTTTTAATTTTTTCATTGAAAATTGCCGATATTTAAGCTACTAAATTTATTTTTGTTTATTTTGTGTGTCTTATTATTATTATTATTGCATTTTGACATGCGTAATAAGATGCTTAAAGACGTCAATCATTAAAATAGTACATTAGTTAATTGAATAGACCGTAGCAGACAAGTGAAAGTTAAGAAATAAAAAAATAAATTAGAAAGTTTATTTTTCTCTAAGGGATATCTAAAAAAAACTATATGGCAATTGTTCGGCAGATGTTTTTTAAAATATCTACGTTTCATCAGCTATCTAACGAGGTATAATAATCAAGTGTTTTATTCAAATACATTATAAAAAAATTTAGTTTCATAGGCGACAGTGGAGAAGAAAATTTATACTTAGCCCTAAAAAATAAAATAAAACAATAGGTAAGCATGAAATGTTATTTATTAAAGCTTTTCACACAACTTTTTCTTGTTTACAGTTCATGTTCAACATGGCCGCCTCTATTTCTGATACATTGTCGCATTCTTCTACGGAGACCAGTCTTCACTACTCCAGTGGTCAATGTGGTCCTCATTTTGTTAGCTGCATCCACAATCCTTTGTCTTAAGTCTTCCACAGACGAAACTGGATTCGGCTCGCTGTATACTAGACTTTTCATGCACCCCCACACATGGAAATCCATGGGGGTAATGTCCGGACTTCTTGCTGGCCATGGCAACGGCCCACCTCGTCCTATCCATTTGTTTGGATAATTTGTGTCCAGCCAGTCTCTGACACTTCTTCTGAAATGGGCAGGGCAGCCATCGTGTTGGAACCACATGTCCCTGATCAGGTTGAGTGGCAGATCATCCAGCAAATCACTCAAGTCTGCTCTCAGGAAATTTTCGTAGCTTTCCCCATTTAAATTATCCGGGAGAAAGTAAGGTCCAATCAAATGATTGGAGATAATGCCCATCCACACATTCACGCTGAATCTACGTTGGGACCCCTTCACTCTTTTCTTATTGGGATTCCTTAGTTCTTTTGGGGCCCAGTAATGGGCGTTGTGATAGTTAGTTATGCCATCTTTATCAAATTTGGACTCATCCGTCCACAAGATATTTCTTAGAAAATCTGGGTCTTCCACATCAGCATTTAGCATAAATCTGCAAAAGTCCATTCTCCTCGCGGGGTCTCCTTCTTCAATAACGTGTACCGGCGTATAATGGTATGGGTATAGGCCAGCAGTGTGCACGGTAAACCACACTCTCCATTGCGAAAGTCCCAGATCACGGGCAACAATATTAGTGGAAGTAGTCGGATCCGCTCGAAAGCGTTGCACTATCTCATTGTCCTGTTCTTCGTCGTCAATTCGTGGTCTTCCCATGTCTGTATTTCGTCTCAAAACAGAGCCAGTTTCACGAAGTCTTCGATAAACTCTGTCAAAAACGGCCACATCCGGCACTCGACGACCGGGGTAGCGAGTTATGTATTCGTTGCGAGCTTGCGCAGACACACAATTGCAGTATCCGTAACAAATAAGCATATCAGCATATTCTTCAGGTGTGTAGGACGTCATCTTCAACACTTCCGTATCGCAGGTACAAATCAGAGTCCGGTTAACAAGCACAGTAGTCACAAATCAGAAGAAACAGTCCAGAATCACAGCCAAGTCGAGAAAAAGAGCAATACAATGTCACATCTACTATGTACGAAGCACAAAAGCAGACTGACTGACAACCAAAACAATACCCCTTGTTGTATTCACAGCCCTAACCGGTCTCTACACATTTTTTCTTTCATTCGCACCTACATAAATCGTCACTTGTCTCGCTCGCACGGTGCGTCTTAACTTGAAGGACAATAGGCGCGGTACCGTTAGAACTACTACTACTACTGGAGCGTCCCTTTTTTCCACGAAATGTAATACAATCCCTAGATTGTTATACGTCGTTAGATAGCTGATGAAACGTAAATATTTTAAAAAACATCTGCCGAACAATTGCCATATAGTTTTTTTTAGATATCCCTTAGAGAAAAATAAACTTTCTAATTTATTTTTTTATTTCTTAACTTTCACTTGTCTGCTACGGTCTATTCAATTAACTAATGTACTATTTTAATGATTGACGTCTTTAAGCATCTTATTACGCATGTCAAAATGCAATAATAATAATAATAAGACACACAAAATAAACAAAAATAAATTTAGTAGCTTAAATATCGGCAATTTTCAATGAAAAAATTAAAAGTCGAATATCTCAAAAAGGGTTAAGTTTAGGGTAGGGTGTTTCATAGTGAAATAAGTCAGAAATGATGGGTACTCCACGCCCTCAACGGATCTAGCACGACTTTTTCTGTAACCCTGTATATGGTTTTAATATCTCGGTTTTAAAACGTACTATTTATTTTTTCTTTGGCTATGATAGGTAATTGAATTACTCTTCTATTCTGCCACACGCTATAATTCCTACTTATTTCCTTGATATTTTTACTGATTCTCAATATACCTGTTTTATTAAATGTGCGAGTAGTACTTTTATTTCCTCACAATCGAAATTAAAAGTCGTGTGTTTAGCTCGGGTGAATTCACGCATTTTACCCTGGAACTATTGTAACATCTCATGTAAAATGTGTGACATTGAGCCCTTGTTTAACAATCTACTATTGAGTAAAAAAATAACATTATAATAATCTTTAAATTATTAGCAGGTTTTGTAGGTTGGTTTTGTACCAAGTTTTATCTCGAACTACAATTTCTAGAGCAAAGTTGTCCGTAGCTAGGCGAAGTGTAGTGTTTGAACTAGGAGCACTTGGTATCTGCAGAGCTACATAGTATGGAATTTGCATTACAAAGTGAATGGGTAGCTAGCTAAGCGCTTTAGTTTAATAGTATTTTGCATAATCTCATGATGTAGTGCCTTACTTTGTGCACCTTTTGTAATTGTTTTGAAAAAGTAGTCTTGGTGTTGAAAGTTCAGACGTTTTGCTGGGCGTTTTCCGTACGAACCCTGGGCCATGGTATGTGAATTTAAGACGCGGGTTTCCTTACGATATTTTCCTTCACAGCCACTAAGAATCGTGTTCCTTCCCTCGACTATGGCATGCTAGGTACAGTTTCTATACATAAACCCGATTCAATTGTTTTAAAGCCTATTTTAAATAGTGCAACGTTACCTAGCGTGACACAACCAAGGACACGTTGCCGTTTAAGGCGAAGCGTTTCGATGCAACCTTAGGCCGGTCTCAAAAACAAATTTGCGAAATGCACTAATAACTAAACCAATGTTCGATCCCAATAGAGGAATTGAAAAACTCGGGAGACTATCGCCTTAATATTTTAACCGTGTCATTTAAACTTTACCGTTCTATTAAACGTTGAATAATTTCGTAAAATAAAATCTTTTAGACCACATTCACACGAACACCCGCTAAAACCGCCAAAAATGCAAAGAGATTTGTGATATGTTCTGGGTAAAAGAGGGAACATGAAAGAAATCAAATTATTGTCCAAGATTGCATTTTCGGCTACGCATAAACCTCTAAAAACACAATCTTCGAAATCAGACATGATACCACTCTCAGCAAGTTGCAGCGATCTCATTTGAACTTCATCATCTGTTAATATCTTTTCTTTTAACTTAATCTTCAATATCCCAAAGCCAAAATTCGTTAACCCTGATAGTAGAGTTGAGTAATCGATAGTCTACAGTCTACCAAGTCGATAAGTCTACCAGCTGATAGTGTACGACTTGTACTGGAAGTCAGGAACAGTCTCTTGTGTTCATTAATCGTATATCATTGACATAAATGACATTGGCCTAATGTAGACAGAATCAGTTGCTATTTTTTAGAATACAGATATCTTCAAATCAGGATGCATTAGCACTAGTATATAGAACTGCTTTGCTTCGGTATAGGGTACTTTCATAACTCCATATCTCACAATCTTGCTTGCTTGTCGGTAGGCTTGTCTGTTTTCCGATATCTTACGTTTTACGCGCATTCATCAGAGGTGCTACGCCGTAGCGGCGCGACGTTTATTGGTAACGGTTATTATCAGCCACAGTAGAAAATAAAGTAAACGCGATTCGTTTGACAATTTACAATATCAATAAAACTTTTTATATTTTATTGCCAAATAAAAATATTTTGGTTGTATTTCAAAGTGTTTCCTACACTTGGGAAAATCGAAAATTTAAATCTGATCGATGTCGCTATGTGTATCGAACGCACAATAAGATGCAGTCTTTAAATTCATCTCGATACGATGGGCGCCTGTGACGAAAGCCGATTAACGCATTTGTATTTACAACAGATTGCAGGTTCAAATGCTGTTGAATTTTGCTGCACAATTTTGAAAAGCACTTTTTTTTTCATTTATTTGGATAAATCTCTACTACCTATTTTATATTTAGATATCTTTCCCTGAAACAGTTTCAAACGCCTGTATACACCATTAACCGGTCTTCATGATCGTTCGATCATGGGGAACCTCGGGAGGTGGTCGTAAATGGTAACGCTGTTAAAGCATTTATGGATGACAGCCCCTTGAACTGTGTGCGGTGGAACAACGACAATCTCTTCTTAATAATAACAACGTGATAAAACACTTTATTTACGGGTATTAATCGCGTTTTTATTCATAGGTTTTAAACGAATCGAGCTTTCGCCAACTTTACAGTTGGCTTTTTCAAGGTTGACTAAGATGTAATTTGTCTATTTGTAAACTACCGCCTCATAATTATTTGTAACGAAACGTTCGCAAAACGCAGACTATTTATTGCGTACACTGGAACTTTATTGTAATAGTTTTGAATTTCATCATCATCATCAGCCTGTTGCAGTCCACTGCTGGACATAGGCCTCTCCAATTGCACGCCATCTAGATCTATTTTCGGCTTCTCGCATCCAGTTAGTGCCAGCCGTCTTGCGCAAATCGTCGCACCAACGTGCCTGAGGACGTCCTACACTACGTTTGCCGAGACGCGGTCTCCACTCGAAAGTCGGTCTTTCTCGGTTTTGAATTTAAATTATAATTATTATTATCCCTAGCTAGCTATGATACGAGTATTTCCCGTTCACCTAGAACCAGTAAATTTGACAAAAATCAAGGTCTTTCACCAAAAGTAAATAAAAAATAAGAAATATTAAAAAAGTTAAAAGATGTCTCTTTACAACATAATAATAAATAGGATAAAGTAACTTTTAATTTAGCCTTACATATTCATAAAATAACTCAAATATGAATAAATGTGCGAAATTATTTCTATAATTTTCACATTTTGTCGGTTTCAATTTTTACCGAGTTGGTAAAGTACGTAATGCCATCCTAATTCCTTTAAGATATCTACATATATTCCAATAGAATTTAAATATATAGCGACAGAAATAAATCGAATTCTGTGCGGACTCGGATGTTGCCACCATACGTAGGTATTGGTTATTTGAGTAGGATAGGTACGGGTTGTTATAGGTGATGCTAGCATATTATGTAAAATTTTAAATAGTTGACTTGTGTTGTAATGGCTGTATTGATTATGCATCTAGCTGGAGATCTGGATTACTACACAGGCAACTTTTTTTTTATCGGGAATCAGGAACGTGTAAACCTTCGGGATGCTTTATGCTATCACAATATAACTTTTTGCAAAAGGTTTGAAAATCATATAATGTAACAGAGAGGTACCTATTAAAATGTCTCTTACGCTTGAATTGGACCCTTCTCAAAAATCCAGTGTCTCAAATGATTGTTAAACACAGTTGAAGACTGTCTCACATTTTCATTAAAATACACTTTGATTTACTTCAACAAGTATGTTTAGGATTTTTGTTTATTATTTGTAAAAGTCCTAACCCTTTGATATGAAATTAGCTTTGTCCCGCGATTTCACCTGCTTAAGACTCGGGACTTAAATTTATTTCGAAAAACCTACAAAAGTAGGGAGCTGAAGGAAGCTACATTATATTTGAAAGAACACTCGTCAAACAGCTCTCTATTATCAGCGGTTTAGGCTGTGCGTAAATCCATCACTCAGTCAGTCAGTCACGACAAAGCCTCTTAGATACAATATATGAGAACTTAAAACTTTAGAAATGTTTTTTGTGCACAATCTGCCGACTTTTCTAATGTTTAAAAACTTTTTACATTGTACTGTTACAGAATAGATCCTTTCAGTCTCTGTAGCTCGTCTAGTTACACAACTTTCTAGATAGATACACAGATAGTTTGTAGGGGAGGGCGGCTTTTTAAACTGGGTTAGGGGGTGTAATGTGTGACATTATTAAAAATGTAGCTTGCTTTTAGCTTACGGTAACATTTATCAGCTTAGGCGTTACGACGACAGTTTAAATACATGAAAAAGTTTTCAAAATGCTTTTTTACGGTCATTTAATCTGGCTGACATGGAGTGGAAGAACAATCTTGTTTTTGATTTTATTGTTTAAATGTTTCGTACACTTGGATGACTAGATTTTTAAAGAAAAAATAATCTCTTAAGGTGCATATTTTTGAAAATTAAATAAAAACTATCGTTATTTTTATATAATAAGATTGTTTCACGATAATCACCATGATATGTTAACAGGCATAGTCAGGTAATCACTATGGGAATCAAACTCATTTTTCATGTGTTAATCGCTCTGTTTCTATAATGTTTAGCATTTATCGAGCATCGCTAAGACGAAAAGTCTTCGGTTCAGTAATCTATGATCATCGGATTCATTATTTCAATGATTATTGTGTCGATAATTTCAAAGACTTTTAAAAACAACTTCACGATTTCTGTAGAAACATAAAACAATTTGTCTTCTGAAGTTTAATTGAATACTTCGAGTTCATTTGTAAATCCAACGAAGTTAGGAAAATATTTTCACAAATCTCGGTTCATGTGAGTGGGTGCCCGCTGCCGGACGTCGTTAAATGGCATTTCCAGCCTCCAACCTAATTACATCGAGTTTTCCGTTCCTATCCGCTGAAATTTAATATAAAAACTGTAAATTACACCGCGCCCATTATCCCTCCGGGTATTTTATCACAATTATTTTTTTCTCTCTTTTCGTGTCCATAATTCTTTACTTGTTGACTTTTTTTGAACGTGCTGATACGCGGCTCGTGTTGTAGTGTGATGATTTTTGTTTATAGGCGCTTTTTAATTGAGGTGGAGGACGTCGGTTTGCGAGGATATGGGGAAGTAGGGTCCTTCTTTCTCATATCCTCCGAGGTTTTGTTCGTCAAATGATTGTCATTTCCAGTTCATTATGTTCGATTATCTAATTTTTGTCATCATTTATTTGCCTTATTTCACCAACAATTAACTAGGTGTACATTATTTTCATTATGAAAGGTTTAAGTGGCTTGCATTTTAGTAGTGTCATTTTCAGCATAAATGGCGTAGACACGGTGGTACTATCTATTTATTTGATAAAGTTGCTTTCAGTAACTGTTGCGAGCTTGCTTTTGTGACATTAACTCTAGATAATGCATGCCACCAGTATCGTAATATAAATCTTGCTTTACTAATTTGCACAGTTCAGTTCTCATGCAGAATAAAATAAAAGATGACTGACGAAGAATGAATGTAATTATGAAAGGTCGAATTTTAGGAGTTGTTGCTTTTGTGCTCGTTCCTAGAGCTAGTAGAAACTGAATTTCAATATCAGATCCATTTTGTCTACTACATATAACTTTTTGAACCACTCCGATTTCTACTCGTATCATTCACATCAATTTGCAATCAACCTGACATTGCATCGTAGATACTGATATCATAAATTGTATGCCCCTCTGATATGATAGATTTTGTGTAGGACGTTTCTGTAGTAATCATATTAACAGCTCGTGGTTTCACCCACGTAAGTCCCAAACCCATGGGAATATCGGGATCAAAAAATAGCCTATGTTACATTTCGATAATGCTTTCTATTGGTGAAATATTTTTTGAAATTGGTCGAGTAGTTTCGGAACCCATTTGTTACAAACAAACATACATATAAAACACTTTATTTATCCGGTTTTATCGCGTTTTTATTCATTATTTGACCCGAGCTTTCGCCAACTTTACAGTTGGCTTTTTCAAGGTTGACTGATTCATCTCAGTCAACCTTCAAAAGCCAAAAGCCATAAATAACACTTTATTTTATTTTTTATGCAAAATCGCGAAAACCATAGAAGAAATTAAACATACATATTCCCTCTTTATGATATTTTTATAAATTAAATTTTATATCAATTATTATGATGTTAAAAGGTATTTATTAAATCAGCGACCTATATCTGCAATATTTATTTGCTACAAACGCTCGGTTTTATTTGTTTCAAGTATATCAATATTGAAACGGCCTAGATTTTCTGATATGACGAAATAAAAATCGATATCTTTAAAATGCTTTGTACTGACTGACTGATGGATCAACGTACATACTAAACCGCTAGTAGGGAGCTGAAAATCAGAGAGTATGTTCTTTAAATGATGTAGGCCTAGGCACCTGATAAGAAATGGTTTTTCGAAATTCCCACGCGATTGGGACTTAAATAGGTAAAACTGGGGACCTAGATAGTACCTATAATATAAAATCTGATTACTAGAATCTATATGGAAACTTGTAGTGGACAACGTTTCGAATATACACGAGCTCCAGCTATTCTCACTGTTAAATAATTTATATCGCGAATACAGAATTCTACTCGGACTTGTATCTCTAAAACTACTTGCCTATCTAAAATATAAAATTCAATGTCCTGACTGATTGACTGAACTATATAATATGCACAGAGCCCAAACCTTTGGTTCTAGAGACATAATATGAAATCTGGAGAGTGTGTTCTTTTGGTGTGTCTACTGCTAATGGCTTTTTCGAAATTTCACCCCTTAGTCTAATTTTCTATTATGACCCTAAACTTCTTCTTATTTTGATCGATAGACATGAAAATTGGTATACATAGGTACAGTCGGGGGTGGGATAATCCTATCGTGCTTCATGTAGTGTCCGCGGGCAAAATCGTGAGCAGAAGCTAGTAAACTTATAACATAATTGGAACTTAATTAAAACAAGTTAACGTGATTATCTGAAAGTACGCTTCGCCACGAGCACCCGTACAACCGTACAAGTGAGGATGTAGGCACGATTAATTGAGGAATGTATCTCTGGATTCAACTTCGTTATGTTCCGTGCAAGCACTCGCAAGGGAAATTAAAGTTATGTTACAATGTAACTTTATAATAAAGCTCAAATTCCTGTTGTGCTCCTTTACTTTTCACATTTTGTAATAGTAGTGGTTTCCATTAGCCGTCTTTTCTAACATGTGTGTGAGATAGGCAATGCATGACATTATTCTCCACTCCAATTTGTTCCCTGTAAAGCTCTGCTGCCCCACATTTTTCCTATAGCCTGAAGAACAATCGTGGTGACTTAAAAACCGTGGGTTTTGCTTATAATTATTCGATATACCGTGCATGTCTGACATGGTATTGTCAGTTCCTTCCCATTTCCAACTATGTGTGGCATTATTTCCACTGCAATCTGTTTCCTGTCATGCTTTCGCTCACTCCTCATTTCCCCTATAGCCTGAACAATCGTGATGACTGGACAATCTGTCTTGGGCTATTAGGACAATCTCTCTGAGTTTTGCTTAACATTATACGATATCGTGCATGTCTGACACGATATTATGTCAGTTACCTCTACTTGACAAAATATTATCTTTAAAATCACGTCGCGAGTGAATTTTTGAATATGATTTTTTCCTTTAAAATATTTCTAGTAAATGAGTAATGAGTAATTTGATGGCATCCTGTCCATCATTTCCAATATACTCCTTAGATCCTTATTAAATTATGTGTGGGACCATCTCGGACCTTTCCATTTAAAAAGAACTATCTCAATTGGTCAAGTCATATTTGAGTAATCGGTAAACATCCTGAACATCCCTAAAAAAATATACGCGACGAATGTCGGGTTAAGTCGATGACTTTGAAGTCGTAAACATTGTTTTGGCATTAAATTCTTGAATGATGTTAGCGCGATGTTAGCTATATTCACATTGACCTTACTTGACATTAGACAATAGATAACTAATATAACTTATATAAATAATAACTGTGTTTACAAATCAAATAGTTGAAAAGTTTATTTTATACTAAGTAACTGTTCATATTTTTTTTTGTCCGCAATAGCACTTAATCCCACTTAAGTCATCGTCTTCCTTGTTTTATTTGTCTAAATATGAAATACTTACAACAATCTAATTTTTTTGTATTTGATTTGTTCGAATGTAGAAATTGCTTTCTTCTTCCTCCCGTGTCTCAATTATTTTTAAATCATTTATAAACATTCAGAATTGCTTCTTAAGAATACCATTTTCTATGATAACGAACATTATTTGGGACTGCTCGTAAAGTAATTAATTTTCAAATTAAAGGTAATTAATTGTAATTAACTTCTTATAGAACAACGTTTTAATTAAAGTAGAAAAGTTACTTTCATTTATGATACTGAACAAAAAATACAGTTGTTAAGTAATATATAATATAGTTTACTTTTTTTTGACGTGAATTTAAAATAGAATCGTCGGCTAACCCGATGTTTGTCAAAGACTTATTATTGGTATAATAGCTTTACCGTGTTATTTACATTTGGGTACCTAAGTAGCGAAATAAAATAACTAAGATATTGTTAAGTACTTTTGTTTCACCTACTACGTGACGTAATCAATGTACAAAAATAACACTGCTAAATAATACTTACCACTTGTAATGTACTAGCATATATAGGTAGGTATATTTCGCAATTTTTACGTCTTCATACCGTTTTCGGCCAACAACGTAATTTCCTTAACGATACCAAGTCACGCACATGGCACGCAATACCTGATGATAATAATATTAGATTTTTGTTACTAAATATTAGAGCTCCACCGTTTCTTAATCGCCGACTCAATGGAAAGTAGTGATGTGGTCGAAAATTTAGCACGCTCTGCTTGAATATACAAGTTATTCGTGGTATGAAGCAATGGTGTTCAAAAGCTACTTTCGACCCGTTTTATTTCCATTATTATAGTTCCCATAAGATTTTCAAGGAATACGGATGCGAATGAAATAGGAATACGGATGTAATAGTAAATTATTCCTTGGAAATCTCATGGAAATATCTAGATAAGTATTAGTTTATTCATTTAAAGATTTACAGATACGAAATCAAGAGCTGAACCTTATTTGTCGGAGATAAGGGATCCAATGACATTACCCTCCAACGATTTTATACCCTATCTTTGACAGATAACGTTCAACTCTTGTTTTCGAACGAACGAAATATAAAATTCTGATATGGCAAAGACTCTACTATTGCTATATTCCTTACTATTCTTCTATGTATAACACCACTATTTTCTGGTACAAAATAACATACAACAGCAGTATTCAATGGCGCCACTGAGAACATTCGGTTTCACCCACAGAATGGTCGAGCCTGCCATAAAAGGAGCCCCCATAGACCCAACCCTGGACATGGTTAAGGACGCCCCTATTACCATGTTTCTAATCTTAACTACTCTTCCACGTCATCAAGTTTAACACCCCTAGTCTCTGGTAAAAAGTAACACACAACGACTGCAATAAATGGCGCTACGGAGAACACGGTTGGTGCCAGCCACAGACCGGTCGAGCCTGCTACAAAGGGAGCCAGCATGGAGCCAACCCTGGAGGTGGTAGATGAAGCTCCCATGGCCATGTTCCGGATTACTGTCGGGAATAACTCAGTGGTGTACATGTACCTGGGTGATAAGAAATTAGTTTAAATTAAATAATGGAAAGATTTGTCTTTTCCCAAGATTAAATACTCGCAACCCCTGGATACAAGCCCAACATTATTTCAATTCTTAAACTTTTCGAAGGTGTATTAACACTAATGAATTGAACTAGGCCATATGATCTTGATGAATTTTCTAATTATTTATTTTTAATAATCGTCCCACTGCTGGGCAAAGGCCTCCCTTTTGTTCCTCCACACACCCCCGTACTGTGTGATAATTATCCGGCCAGTCACTCAAATAAGAATCGAGCTCGCCCCTCTAACTGCGTCTGGGTCTACCGCGTGATCGTTTGACATTTTGTGGGACCCACATTGTGGCGGTTTTAGCGCTGGATTGAAGTGTAATAATATAAGGAATTCATCTCATTGCACTTACATAGTACAAAAAGCTCCCGAGACAGTGCTGACTCCCACAGAACCCACGACCAACTTGACGTAGAACCATTTGTTAGGAAAAGTCAGCATTGCGTTGCTGACAGCTGCGATCGTCAGGTATACCATCAGAGTCTTACGTCTGCCGAACCGCCTGCAGCAAATACCGCTGATTAGGATACCTGGGATCTGGAACGAACATTAACGTAACTGATTATTAGTTTTGAACAGTCCAGGAAATAATTCTATTCAAAGTTTACTAGCAATTGCAGTGGATAATGTATATATTTCTGACGCTGACGACGAGAATTATACCTCAACTAGCGCAAGCCAGTTTTTCTTCAGAAACTCAGTTTTTAACCGACCTTCAAAAAAAGAGTAGGTTATTAGTTCTAGATTTGAACACCGTTTTCAAATAAACACCGTGTTATACCTGGGACCTAAATACTTGACACAGGTTGGTGCATATCCGGCGTAATATATAAAATAGATATAATATTATTATAGTATCAAGTGGCAAAAGTTATCTGCTGTGGATGATTGCATTTAACCTGTTTGTTTGACTACAAAGTTTCCATTTGCTTTCTTGTGTGTTTTATATTTTGATCACATAGTAATAAACTGTAACATAGTATTTATGCAACTACTTATCATTGTATTAATTATTAAGCGCTAAAACCTAACTACGAAAAGTACCAGACTTTACGCAAATATAAACCAATTCCAATGTTTTTTCTATTACAAAAATATCAACATAAGTTTGATAATTTATAGTTTTTGTACCTGAAAAGCTGCAGCCATGGCGACAGTCGCAAACGCATTATCGCTTGTCTGACCAATGTACTGATTGCATCCATAATAACTCAGACCCAGCATGAACCAGCAAGCGCAAGATAAAATGTTCTTGAATCTCCAAGAAGGTTTGGTTACCAGATCAACGTACGATGCCCTGACCTTTACCGTTTTCGAGGTGATCCCATTAGATATTCTCTCTACGACCTCAGGTATAGAGTCCGTCGGGAGACCATTACTGAAATCGGAAAATGTCAAGGTTTATATTTAGTTTACTTTTTTGTGGTCTCTCTGAGAAAGTATTAATAATTATGAGATACTTTGGAATTCGGAACTGAAGTTAGTTTTGGAGTTATCAAATATTTAAAAGTTAGGTTAAGTTAGTTTTGAGGTTGACTACGGCAACTCTTTATAGAAGTTATGAATATTTGGTAACTCTTTTTAGGAGTTATGAATATTCTGTAATTTAAAAAATGACGAAATTTTCAGGGTGCTTTCATACCATGGATACTAATTAAGATGGTGTGTGCTAATATTTCTTTTAAATTATTTTTTGTTTACTGTTAAGTAAGCGTTTGACCGCTATCTCTCCGGATGGTTACTTCACCTCACCTAACAGCAAGGAAAACGGCAGTAAACCAGAGTCACGATCTAATTTCGTTGTTCCTTGAATAAGTCCGTTTGATACTTTTGGTCCTGAAGACTATTAGTTGTTAGGTAACAAGGCCGTGACCGTTTCCTTCCACCAAGTGATTACTCCTAATTGTTAATGACAATAGGTTCAAATAATTACCATGTAGCAGCTCGCTTCATTATTTCACTCGCATCCTTCAACCGCCCCGATATTATCAACCACTTAGGCGACTCTGGCACAAAGAAGAAGAACAACACCATCGTCGTATTCAGAACCGCTAGACCTAAGCAAATCTGTTCCCAAGATCGGAAGTAGAACGCTAGTAAAGGTAATAGCAACTGTCCCATTGTCAGGGGTAACACAGCGGCAGTGTTGACGAATTCTCGTTTTTGAGGTCCTATGATCTCCATCATTATGATGTGAGGAATCAGCATGGTACCTCCAGAAGACATTCCTTGCAGAAACCTGAGGACTGTGAAGATCACAAGGTTCTGAGAGAATGATATAATCCAACTTGATGATATTAATAAAGTGCAGGCGGTTAACAATGCTGGCCGTCTTCCGTATCTGGAATATAAATACTTTGATCAAAAATAATGTTAATTTTAGTTATGTTATAGGTAGACGAGGAATACGCCCGCATGCATCCGCATATCCATTCACATAAGTTTGTGATCAATACCCGTAACATAATTCGTCGTTTTAAAGGCCAAGGGTCAAATGAGAGGATGATATTTGCTGATTAACTGTTAATGAGTGGAGACTCCTTCCAATATTAAACGCCTCATAAGTATTCCGAATTACAATTAACCGACACCTGCAGGTTGCACTTTTCTACAAGTCAATAGTAAATATGCCTTAAGCAATAAAAACAAATTATGAAATAAGTACACAGTAATAGGTAGTTCTAGGTTGACTTGTAAGTTAAATTTCTCTCTACTACCACGAGTTGTTTTTGACGGGACTACGGTACCGTACAGCAAAGAAGTCAAAAATCTTGGTGTCACCATGGATAGTAACCTCACATGGGACCCGCAGCTGTCAGGGGTGAGTCAAAGGATGTTCGCGTCCAATGCCTCGCTAAGGCGGTTGCGGAATTTCTTACCAACAGCCACCAAAGTTATGTTAGCTCAATCTCTAATGTTTCCCGTCCTTGACTACGCGGATGAGTGCTTCCTTGATCTCACTGAGGTACAACTGAACAAGCTTGAGAGGCTCCAGAATCTTGCCATTCGGTTCGTTTTTGGTCTTCGAAAGTTTGATCACGTGTCGGAATTTCGCAGTGAGCTCAAATGGTTGCCGATACGTCTGCGTAGAAACTTTCACATTTTAACACTTCTTTACAGAATTTTATTTCTGCCTACCTCTCCCCTATATCTCCAGTCTCGGTTTCAATTTCAACATCCCCTTTCTCAACCTGTTCGCTCTTCAAAAGCCCTTCTTCTTAAACTCCCTTCGCGTTCTTCCACCTTTTATGGTGATTCCTTTACAGCTAGGGCTGTGGAGCTGTGGAATGCTTTGCCTACTTCAATTCGACAGTCGAAGTCTTTAGCGGTGTTCAAGAGTAGCGTTTACAAATACTATATTGAAATTGCTGAAAAACGTTAGATTGTAAGACGGTCCATGTAAATGTACCTTTATTGTACGTGGGTATGGATGTATTATTATGTATGTATATTTTATGTGATATGTGCGTATTTATCTATGTTTATATGTATATTTATGTGTGTGTTGTTAGTATTTTTATTTATTTTTTCCGTTAATTTTTTGTATGTGTCATACTGTTATTGTATTATTATTCAAGTCGTTTTTGTTTTTCTCTTGTCTTAACACCCTACCTTTCATCTTTCTTTCGCTTCTGGTCCATCCAAAGGTTGCCTGGAAGAGATCGCTTTAAGCGATAAGGCCGCCCATTGTGCCACCTAATTTTTAAGTTGTTTATGTATTTTCCTCTTATTGTAATTATTTAATTGTGGTGTGTTGCAATAAAGAATTAATCAATCAATCAATCAATCAATCAGTAGTTCATAATAAGCTGGTAGCGAAACCTGGGCTCCCGAGAGGTATACAACTCGGAACACGGGTCGGATGATGATAATATTAGTTAAATAAATCAAATAAATTGTTTAAAAAGATAGAATTACTTACCTATCACTTTGAAATCCGAATAACACACTTCCAAGCAGTAAACCAAACATACACATAGTTTGAGTAAAGTTCGCTAACCACCGCCTTTCGCACACCAAATCCCATTCCGAAATTATTGTGTTATCAAAATTTGAATAGTACTCATATTTAACACAATCACTGTAGCATATAGAGTTTGTTGAGTTCAATGTTTCGTTTGAATGAAGACTTCCAGCTTGTAGTCTTTCTATGCAGTTGTATTGAGTTTTCGGAGCAAAGAATATTATAGCCATTTGGGTCCATATCATTGAGATTCTCATCGGCACAAACATTCCAATCATCAGTCCTTTGTGCCATCGTCCAAACTCTCCAATTACGTTTATAAGTTCATCATTATTAATTTTCTGTTCAATTGGGTCTCCAGGACACGTCTTATCCATGTTACTATGTTGCGCTTTATAATTGTTTTAATTATTTACCTATTTCTTATCTTAATTGTTTTATATCTCGGCCGGAATTATAAAGTGTGACTTCTGTCAATCTTGTAACTCGTTAAACCTGTATTGACAAAGATAAAAAATATTATGTCATTTTAAAATTAATTATTTTAAAATTGATTTAGTAAAACATGTTTTTAAATTTTGTTATGCAAGTCGCCCTAAGTGTCACTTTCATAATATAATATATAATACCTAGTACAAACTATTTTTTAAATTAGTTTTCGTACCATGTAAATCAAAATAACAGGCACCTTTCCTTTTATGTAAGAAAGATCGACAACTATTAGCGGACCGGATACTATTGTAAATACTTAAAAGATTAAGAAGTCAAAAGATCTCATACTATCAATATAAACATGTACTTACATCCAAATATGTCTATATGGTAGAAAATTTAAAGGCTTACATAGTGCACCAAGATCAATATGTTTAAGGTTGTTTTCTCTATTCCCGCTTGCAGCGGAGTTTAGGCGGTCTCTGTACGTTGCGGCGTTAAGTCCGTTGCTGCCCCCTACCTTTCGTGGCGCTACTGGAGACTAGTGCAAGGGGAATAATTATTTAGAAATAAAAGATGCCTTCCAAAAATTTTATTCGAGCTCATGACTAGTGATGTTCCGCTCCTTCTAGTCAAATATGCCAACCCCAAAACTAAATATCTGTATTTTTCTTATTTCCAGAGCATCCTAGGCGAGTTCAATCGCGAGCAGGACGCGTTCATTAAAGGTCAGGATGGACGTAGCGGGGTCGCCTCCGTCGCACCCTGGATCGGGGCGCCAAACGAGGCCGGCTTGAAGGAGGAGTGCCTCTCCTTGTCCACTGTGAGTATTTAGTAGCATTTATATTGATGTACTTGTAGGTATACATGCTCGTTTTCCGCAAATAGACCTTTCTAATGAGTCCTTTTTTATTAAGGTTCTTTTAGTAGATATTTTGTGGAAGCATTTCACCTGATAAGAAGCGATGTGGTCGACGGTATAACATGTTTGCCTAGAAGAAACCTATAAACTGACTTGAAGACTGACCCAAGGCTGTAGTTAAGATGGAATATCGACGGTTGACGGAGATTTTTTTAATAATCTTCGAAGAAGATATACTTTGCAGATCTATAATGATTGTAATAGGGGTAGACTTCTATAGTGATCATTTGCAATATGTGTTCTTTAGGATCGGCGGAACTTTGTCCGCGCGCCACCGGCGGGTGTGGAGTTCGAGTTCGACTACGACAAGATGTACCCGGTGGCACTCGCCATCATGACGGACGACCCCAATCTAGAGAAGATGCGCTTCGACCTCGTGCCTAAAATGTAAGTTGCACGAACGCCCAACTACAACACTTGACAAACATTTGATGTCACTTCTTTCGAGTATGTTTGACCGATTGTCACATAGCATTTGACTACTATGTCACTAAGATACCTGTTCACTCTTGATTGGTAGGCACGAGCCGGTCAAACACAAATGAATTCGTGTATCATCTTAACGTACCAAAACAATTCTTTACACATATCTCAAAGTCAAGAATTTTTATAAAGTAGCCCTTAGAAAGCTACTAATTAACGTCTAAAAATCAAATACTTTTCAAGACTCCTCAAAGTCGCGCACTTGGAGGTCTTGAAAGATATTTCAATAAATTTATGACATGACAATATCGCAGGAAAACACCGGGAGATAAGGTAACTCTGGAGTTTTGACGGAAACGCGTTTAGGAGATGTGTTGCTAAATTTTCATTTTTATGAAAACTAGTTCAAATGCGTGTCATATTGTTTAATTACGGGGGGGGGCCCCCCCCCCCGTAATTAAACAATATGATAAGGGTAATTTATAAGGGTAACAATATGATAAGGATAAGGGCATATTAATCAATTTAGTTTCGTGAAGTTTCACAAGTGTAATGAAAGTAAAAATCGGTGCAAAACATGGAATTTCGCTTTGTTTCCAAAGCTCGCGTGAACCGTTATTGTAACGAGCTACCATTTACAATGACTTCCTTGACTTGACTTTTACTACGACGACTTGACTGTTTTGATGTAAATTTCCAAAAACTTGCAAAAATTCATAACACTTGACACTACTGGCTACTTTCCGAATGGCCATAATCGGTTCACAACCAATCCCACTAATATTATAAATGTATAAGTTTGTGTGTTTGGATGTTTGTTATTCAATCACGCCGCAAAAACTACTGAACTGATTGCGATGAAAATTGGAATATAGGTAGCTGGATACCGGGAATAAAACATAGGCTACTTTTTATCCAGATATTCCGGCGGGAACGGGACTTACGCGGGTGAAACCGCGGGGCGCAGCTAGTAAAAAATAAATTAAGGTAATTTTGGACCAACCCACTCCCAATGTTAATGCTATAATGTTCCAGCATAACGGAGGAGAACTTCTGGCGGAACTACTTCTACCGCCTCTCGCTGATCGTGCAGGCCAACGAGGCGGACCACGCGGAAACGAATCCGCCCAACGACGACTCGCTAGGTATGCTACTACCCAACACACACACATTTACATCTACACCATATCCTCAGTATGGCAGAGGACGATTTTTACCAACAATTTCGTCCATTGAATTTTCTATCTTGATGTAGCTTCTAATCCTGTTCATTAATGACTTGAAGACCCTTACTTTCTATGCATCAGGAAAGTCAGACTCTTGACTACTGATTTAATAGCAAAACTATATATATTCCTGTTCCTCGTGAATAAAAATAGTGGTTCAAGGCTTCTAGCTCTGAAAGTATCGGAAAAATGCTTTGAGTTCATTTTTCTTTATTGAAAACCTAATTTTGGAATTTTCAAAGAGTTTCGGGCTCAAGACAGTTCCTTATCATATATTGATCTAAATTATCTAAGGTAATAAATTAAAAAAAAACATCAAAACAGTAATCACCACATTTCACATAAACAATAAACAATAAAAACTGTAAAATACCTTTCTAAAAAAATCATTTTAAACCTTATCATTTCCATCATTTTTATTTTATCATTTGTTCCTTTTGTTTATCCTTGGTTTTTATAAAGACGAGTCAACGAGCGCGTCGGAAAGCGCCGTCTCTAGGGCAAATGAGAAAACTTCGCAAGAGTCGATAGACGACGCCAAGAAACGGATAAAGTCATTGAAAATTGGTACTGAAGATGGTAAGACTTGATCATTCTATAGATCTTACTATTAATAAACCGTGAAATTTGAGTGACGTGGTTACGCACTATAGCCTTAACCCGCGACTTCGCACTAGTAAATACTCGAAGTGAATGGGAATATTGAAATTTAGATACCTTATTAAAAGGTACTATAATTTCTCACAAAATTAGCCTTTTAAAGTGTTACCTATATTTAAATCGTAAAGACAATCAATTTTATTTCTTATTTTCTCACATCTTTACCATTAAGACGGAACAAAACTTATAGTTTATTAAATTTTGTTTCTTTTATTTATTTTCTCACGGCACACACATAGCCAAATTATTTATTTTCTTATTTTATTTACAAAAACTCACGACACCAAATTACAAAGCATAAACCTACAACATAGCAAATTGGCTTAACAAAAATCAACAACTTATACCAACTTTGAGGAATTCCTAAACGTGCATGATTGTTAAATTAAATCACTATGGCACTGCAAGAATATCATTAACTCACAGAATAAATGCTCTTTTTTATTGATTAAGATAGAACTACATTACGTATTACGATGTTTAATATGTATAGAGGGATATTGACTTATTGTTACCATGATTGGACTGTGTGCGTGCGTATAGCCTGTAAATATGCAGTTTCTTAGCCACGCATTGGCTGTCAATTGTATCTATACATAAGCTCTAAAATGATGTGAATCAAATGCAGTTCTATCTTAATTACCTATAACTTAATGCTAAACGCTGACCTTTTCCTCCTGGAATGCAGCTTAAAGCGGCACACGGACATCCAAGGGAGATCTACAAAATAACACCATCGTTTAACTGTTCTATATGTTATCTACTCTAAGCACATTCATTTCTATTGTATCATTAGCATTACCTACTAACTTAATAGGGTTGCCAGGTGTTACGAAGAAAAAAGGAATAAGTTTGAAAGTCGCAAAAATCTCAGAGATGGCATCAAAATGTATTATTGTTTTTCTCGTGCTTTCTAGTCTCATCTTAATACCTATTACATATATTTGCCATTCATGATACAAATTAATTAACTATTTGATGACAAGATGAGAAAAGTATTGGCTTACACAATTTGCCCCGATATACCACGATTTTCTTAATCTAGCAACCCTACGTCTTAAGCTTTGGGTCGGAGTCTTGATAGAGTATAGAGCGGATGACTTGAAAGCGAAGCGAAGTGCAGAATGTATAGTATTGCTGAAACGTGAACCTTAAAATAAAAGAATGTCTCTTGACGAAGTAATGCCGTCGCGAAACTGAGTACGTGTTAAAGGTACGCACAGATAGCGGTAGATAGATTTGATGGTGGCTAGGACCTTGTTTTTCAGAATATTTCGATTTAAATAAACTCATTTTCTGTATTTTGGGACTTCAATTGATCATTGATATGTTATGTTACATTATTTTTTAACGAAACGGCACTTTGTTTGGTAAAGTTAGATATTTGGATGATATGATCATATCTGCGTTCGGTTAAAAAGTGAATTGTAGAAAGCCATGGTATTATTACGTCAAGTTACTCTTCAATCACTGTTGATCCCTTCACTCATTCTATGTATAATTTGAGCGTTAAATATGTATAGAATTTATAGCTGTTTGCGATCAATTGTTTCTTTATAATAAAGTTTATAATATTATATCACTGTGTCATATCTTCATTCTTGTTGTTATCGTGTGTCGTACTTATATTATACATTAATGTTATATGACAATATAGCTTCTTACCTCTCTTCTAAACTAATATATAATTTGTATATATCATATTATGATTTATACGACCTGTTACAACACACTGTTAGCGAGTTGGTCTTTATTCTAATAGCCATATAAATTATACACATATTTCACAGTTGCCATTTTCACATAGATTCTTTATGCCGGTTTCACTTTTGGATAAGCTATTGGCGTAGAGACCACCATAGTTGAATTGTATACATTTCAAGTTTTCTCAATGGAACCTATTTGAATGTCTACTGAATGTTATATATGTCTAAGTATTGAATAAGGTTATATTATAGCTGTAACATCACACAGTTCATTACAATTCAGCTCAGTAGAGTTAACTGTAAGTATTTATTGTCCGGTTTTAACATTGCTACTACAGTATTTTGTTTGGCTTGATAATGTTGTGCTTCGGTTTTGTCTGTGCCTATTTGTATCATTGCTTCAGTAATTTCTCAAAGTTGGTCATCTTGTAACTCAGTATCTATACTTTCAATTTTTTCTTATTACAGCATGTAGCAATGTTGAAACTTATCTTTTTGTATATAAATGTGTTGTCAGATTTTCGGCTTTGAAATATTAAATTAGGGGTTTTTGAATCTTTGAAACTTTTAAGATCGATAGAGTCCCGCGAATTTTTTAACAAATTTAAGAAGTTTTGAGTAACAATTTCAGCCGCGACATATCACACCGTGTGACAGTCAATTACGAAACTAGAATTTACCGACTCGAGTTCTGTACTAGACTCGGGGTTTATAACTCTCGCTGGCAACACACCTCTCTCTTCCCCTTTCCTTTTGTAATTATTTATAATTAATTAGACTTAGGTCAGTATTAATCTGAATAATCCAGTTGAAACGTTGTGTAGATTTTTAGATTGTAAACTCATGTATAATTATAGATATGGGACGATGTTCTGAGGGAAGTGATAATATGTCGTACTACTGGCCTAGTGTGCCGTGCCCGGTTTCACCCGACGCACGGTGCTCAGCAATAACACCTGTAGATGGAATATTAATATGTTATAATGTTATTTCGGTGTCCATTGTAAACAATAAAATAAGGGGTACAATGATTTGGCTGTAGCGTGTCCGTCTGTTGAGTTCCATACACATTTCCGTTCCCACCTTGAAACATAAAGTTTCATAACATAAAGTAGTTATGTTTAGTTGTTGATACCTACGTTTGTTAGCTACAATATTGTTTCATCCACACATTCTAGAGGATTTACAATTTATAGTTACAAAAATGGTAAATCGGCATTTATAGTTAGTTATTATGAATTGAAATAATTATATTATTCTAAAATAATATTTGTCTTGTTATTTTGTAACACCATTCACTTCTGAAGTAGGTACTTTCATCTATATAAAATCTTTTTAATTCGGATACTGTAATCATCTTATGAAATTAGGATAGTATAGGTAAGTAAAAGTACAAAGAATTGTGTTGAATTTTTGTGCGCGAAGGTTACGCGGAATTTTGCAGTAACTAGCTTCTTCTAATTACACGACTGCCAAAGGAAGTGTTATGTTTTTGCCGTGAGTGTATGTATGTATGTATGTATGTATGTATGTATGTGACCTATTTTTGTGCCGTCGAAGGGCCTAAACGGCTGGGCCGATTTAGATAAACGATACGTTGTTAGATTCGTCATGACCGTGAGAGTGACATAGGGTACATTAAAATAATAAATAAATAAAAATAAAGATTTAAAACGCTATAAAGCAAGATTTGTCTTGACCATAAAAACCGAGCAAAGACAACGGAACGTTACTTAAAAACTTTTTGATTTGACTTTGACGCCGAGTTTCAACTTTTGAAGGAATTTGAATGTTTGATTTGTCAGTTTGTCAAAGATAACATAAATAACAATTACTATGTTTACAATAACTAATTAACTAAAAATTTGAAATGTCGCGCTATGGATAATGGATAGCAAGGCTAATCCGCTAGGACAAGAAACCGCCAGCCTTTGTATCACCAGTCGCGACGAAGTTTTCGGATTTGGTAATTCTATTTTAAGATAAATACCTGCCTATTTCATAACCATCTCAGCAAAACTCAAAAAGAAAAGCTATTATAATATTGAAGGCTTTTAGATAGCCTATCTTTAACCGATTTCGAGTCCTCGCTACTGGAGTATACACATCCAGAGTTAATGAGTTTCTCTGGTGTAATTGTATCTAATCTCTAATAACTAAAAAGCGTTAAATAAAAAAAATATAAAAAAAAAAAAAAAACCCGACTGCCGTTAAAACTGAAAAGTAAAAAACAAGACGATACCTAAAGGTAAAGAAACCGTAAAAATCGTTCGACGCATCTAGGAGCATAAAAATTGTGGATGCAGTCGGGTGGGACTCCTTTTAAAGATAAAGTATAATGACACCAAATTGTGTTGAAGTCCCACCCGAGTCCATCCACAATTTTTATGCTCCTAGATGCGTCGAACGATTTTTACGGTTTCTTTACCTTTAGGTATCGTCTTATTTTTTACTTTTCAGTTTTAACGGCAGTCGGGTTTTTATTTTTTTTTTATATTTTTTGTTTATTGTTATACCTACAGTTTAAAGAGATAACAAAGATGACTTATAAAACTGTTTTGTCAAACGAAGAGTCGAGTCGGGAAGATCTCTAGATAGACTTTAGAAACGCATTGATTAAAATGATTAATATAATAAATAACACTGAAAACATGACTTAAATTTCAATTAAAGAGTTCATTTTGTTATCTCACAGCTTAGGAAACTGCCTTAAAAACTATTTAAAACCAATAACATGATGATGGTGGTATATTACAGAACAATGGGAGAAAGAGCTCGAAGCAGAACTGAAGGAGTACGAAGTTGTAGCAGAGAAGTCAAGTGACGACAAACATTGGGAGAAAGAGTGCGAGGATCTGCTGGGAGATGATGTGGATCTTAAGTAAGAACATTCCAGGGAAGATATCTCGTGAGAGCTGTCATTTTATTTTAACTAAATATTTATGATTTTCCTGTGAATTATTCAGGAAATGTCGTTTACCCACAACAATAAATCGTGTTGTAACTAGATAACCAAAGCGTTCATATAACACACGACTCATGTTAGTCCTCCGTGTGTGGGTAAGTTTTCCATACTAAAGTTTCGTATGGTATTTGATTTGTCTTGTTTTACGTCATATTCTTGTTTTTTTTAAAGCATTGTCTACACTTCGAAAAATTTAGTTTTGAAAAAAGATTTGAAAAGATCCGGTCTTTCATTTCATCTCGATGCCATGGGCACCTATGGCAGAAGCGGTTAGATATATAACCACAGAATTTAAAAAACTTTTTTGTACATACTTAATAAATTACACAGTAGAGCGCCGATTATCCGAACTAATTGGGGGACATAGGTGTTCGGAAAACCGAATAATTCGGATAATTTAATGTTATTATGAACTGTTATGTTTTAAAATACCAATAAAGCAAATTTATAATACAAATCTAGTTTTATTTACTACACTAATTAATACTTAGTGTAATAAATAAATTTCAGTCTATGAGGTATAAACTGTCATGTATGAATATCCCATAAAATAACATTAATAATACGGACGAATCTCTTTTATAAATACGAACGACGAGCACGTTCGGTTTCGGTGCGGTCGTTCGGATAATCGACGTCCTACTGTATTCATTAAAGTTATGGATAACTAGTATCACTTATAATTGTACGGAGCATATGACAAGCTCAAATTGATTCTTATGAAAGTAGAAAATTTATATATAATAATTCATATTTTTATTCTTAATGCTCAAGGCATCCTACTAGAAATATTTTCAATCAAAAAACCTTTACAAAAATTTACTCACGGCGTGGCTCGAACTCGGTCCTTCCGTATCCGTAGCTGTTAAGTCGCTCCGACCAAAACGAAGGGAAGCGAGTTCGAGCCCTGCCGTGATTGAATAAAAATTGTTGAAGATGTATTTTTCTTGAGAATATTTTTAATACAAAAAATAGTAAAAACTGAATGAAAAAACGCCAACACAAGTACAGAGTAAAAAAAGTTCTTTATCTTGTTCATTTTTCACTTAAAAACTTAAACTGAATATTCAGCTTTGTAAATACTTGCCTGTTTTTTCGCTAGCTAGCCTTTAAAAAAGATGTTTGAAAATGTATTAGGGATGAATATTAGACCGTCACCAGAGTAAAAAGTGGGCGGATCTTAAACCTGCAACGCAACCTGTCACGTGTTGTTCCGTAGGAAAATTTAATTACAACACTTGTTTACTCTAATCTGCTCTGTGGTTGCAACCCAGTGGCGGCCGAGCAAATGGTCAACTAAGCTCGGACCCGGCACGGCCGGGCGTCTCGGTCTAATATGATTCATCTCTTTTTCAGTGTTTTCGGGATCGGTAGCATCTACAAGTCGAAAGGGTTGTTCCTAGACATTTAGGTATATTTTAGTATAGGTAGGTACTTTGTCAACATTTATTGTATAACTTTTCGAAATTCTAACTAAAACAAACGTTTTTAAATGAATAAGTAGAGGTATCAAGTTGGGGTAATTAACCTCTAAATAATCTTTTAAAGTTTACTTGAAAATCAGCTGTTTTTAGACACTTACGGAAAACAGTTCGTTCCAAAAGTTGTGCGTCTAGATGTCTAGGACATCTCCCTTTCGTCTTAAAGTACCATTCTTAAAACATGCTGTATATCATTGAGTAAAATATTTTAGTTTTATTATAATAACATGTAATAAAGACAATATAATGTACATGTCTGCACTCATAAATGTTGCTCAAGTAGACTTTAGCAGCAATACTTGCTTAGTCAAACTGTACCATTGATTTCAACCTTAACAGTAGATGACATCAGAAAGAAGGCAGCTGTTAACAACCACTGCGGTACCGCAACGCAAATTCAATGATGCTTAAGACGTTTTAATCCTCGATTTTCTTCTGTCATTTTTACGATAGACGAAACAGTATTATCAGCTACAGCGGCTTTTTATATTTATTTCGCATCAAAGGAACGTAATATATTTGAGACATCTCCTTTAGTACTAGTACATAATAATATCAATGTATTTAAGCGGCATTTATGAGTGTACCAAGTAGCTTACTTAAAGTGATATATTTAATTCGTATAGCTTATTTATAATCTAATTGTATTGTTAAGTGTTAAGGCCCTTCTTAACAAGAGCAAATACATCGACTTAAGGATGATCAGTCAATCGGTCTGTTGTAACCAAGTGGCGGCCGAGCAATTAAAACAAAATTTGGACTCGGCCGCCGCTCGTGACGGTCTAATATAAATCATCACCTAGAAGTCAATAGGCGAATCGACCATGGCGTATCAGAGACTGAGAATAGCGACAGATGACACTTCTTACTGAACGTAAACCTCATAATGTAAATTAAATGATATTTTATTAGAATTTGTTCTAAAATCAAACAAACAATAGCGGTAGGAAGAATGAGACAGAAGACTTATACTTCGTCTCGCTTCCTCTTTTTCATTTCACAATCAATCCATCTCTCTCTGTTATCTTGTAAGTTGTCTCATTGTGTAACGGGGACCGCCACTGTGGCGCGTCGGGCGATATATCCGTTGTCTAGTAGGCAGCCATAATACAAGCTAGTTGTTTAGTTTGGGGTTAGATGACGTTGTGTAACGTCATGCAATATTTATTTATCTATTCTCAAGTACCTAGTATCTCGTCGATTATTATTCCTCTATCTACAAATAAGGGCCTTAATAAAATCTTACTCTACCTATATCTTGTGTTTCATAATCTGTAAGTTTGTTTTTTGTTCTTAGTTCTGTACATATTTGTGTTTTTGTACCTTGAATGTAACATAAAGCATTTAGAGTAGGTCTTATCCAATGACCTGATGCAAGTCGCGAGCGATATTGTGTCAAGTTAATTGATGAGATCTGTACATTCCTTGATTGTATTTTAAAATAAATGTATTTATTGTTGTTCTAAATGTTTTTTTATTTCATTTTTAACCATTTCGAATAGTCCTCCTTGGTCCTAGAGACATCAAATTTGCAGAGTGTGTTAAAAACTATTACCACCTTTAATACTACCTTTAATACATCGATGGGCGACCGTTAAATGTGGATTTTATTGCTCATATTTCTATAAATATTGAAAAGAAAAATTCATCTTCAAAAACCTACTCGATTTATTTGTTATAAGAATATTGTTTAGTTAGACTATTTGTCTAGTCTACCCAACTAGTCGAATCGATGGCAAACTATAGTTTTAGAAAACTACATTATGCAAATACTATAAAAATAACATCTTGGCACTAATTTGAACCTTACAGCCTTGAGTTAAGGTGCAAAGTCTGTTTCCACGAGTAGGTAGTGTAGAGTCAAATATTTAATATGGTATGTGTGTTTGTTCTACAAATATAGATTTTTACTTAGCGTTTAATTACAATTACATGTAACTAGAATACAAAATAGTACAAGATGTACGTAACTTATATCATTAATAGGTATGTAATTATCTGCGGCGTAATAAGTTCCGATCTCGCGGGAATTTTGGGATCTAAAGTAGCCCATGTCCTTCTAGAAGGTTTCATCCAATCTCTATACCAAAATGTATCAAAAGCGGTTCGGTGAAGTCGAAACGTTTTTACGCCTATACGCTTAACAGACTAAAAGTTATTTTCGTATTTAAAATATTAATATGGATATTTGTTTAGCTGCTCGTGAATCGTCGTAAATAAAGTTTATCTAGAGTCCGCCTCATTGGCCCCCAAAATCACAACATGTTTTCATCTGTCACCACGGCATTTCTTATGAGACAAATTACAAAACAACTTTTAGAAAAAAAAGAACAGTTTCATATAGGACATAACATGACACATAATTATTAAGAAAAGTAAGATCAAAGTACATACCTATTGATCTCTCCTTTTTCCTAATAATTCCTTATTTTAGTAACACATCCAAAAAGAAGATGCACAACCGGCAATGAGTTTGAGATACTGACGTTTGAATTAAATTAACATGTTTTTGCTGAGTCAAGTATAAATTATCTTATAAAAAAAGCACACGAACGGTAAGAAATAATCGGTTCTTTGATGTCGTAGATACAAGGTCTTAATTCGTTTGCCAAATTGAAAATCAAATTGTGATACCTGCGGCAGGTTTTGTATGGATTTTGGTGAGGTTGGTAGGTATTTAACGTCAATCCTGGTCGGCTATTCTCGTTATCAAAATTATCCAAAATATCATAGCAGTCAACCATTAAGAAGACTGAAGACTTATTACTATTTTTATAAAAACTAGGGTCTCGATCGCGTTTAGGCACTTTTTATAAATTTATAATTACCCCGACGTTTCGGCAAACGGGTTACACCGGCCGTGGTCGCGGGAAGACTGTGAAGATTGAAGACTGTTAAAAATTATTGTTGTTCTATAGTGTTCTACGTGATATAAAGCCACTGTGTTAGTATTTTCGATTTATTTCCGCTAAATTAAAAGATATCGTATATTAAAGTTTCACAATTAGGAGCACTACACTATTCTCCTAAGTTACGAGAGATTGAGCCGCCATCTATTAATTCAGCAGAAATAAAAAGAAAATACTAACACTGTGGCTTTAGATCACGTAAATCAGTTGAATAATCCATATCTTGTATTTGGGAACGGCCTTTAAAATTTCATTAATGTACCTCTTTCCCCTTGGTCCAAGCTCCAAGGAAAAACGGCGATCTTCTTTAGGTAGTACCATAATTATGTCTAATCTCACAATATTTTTTGGTAAAAAATCCATTTCCATACATTTTTGAGTCAATAAAGTTTCGATTGCAGTTCAAGTACAAGTTATAATTCATTTTGAGTGTACCTACCTGTTTTAAATGGCAATGATGTTGAAATGTAATATTCGACAATTCAAATAGGTACAGGAATATCCCCTTAACTTTGAAAAAATCTTATATCTCGAATATAATTCTTTGTCAGGCAGGTAGATCAGGTGTTCAGGTGTTCTTCGATTTATTCATACTAATGTCGTAAATGCAAAACACACTACCTTCTGTCCCCCCGGGGGACAGGGCTAGAGGGGACAGCTGGGAATAATCGGGAAGCCCGCATTTGAGACGACGGGATCTACGGGTAAGGTATCGCGCCTACGTGACTAATAAAAATAAATAAATAAATAAATAAAGTGTGCCTCAAGACCAATAATAGTAGTGTATGTACCTATGTCCTGTCTTATGTATAGGGCGGCATATCGAATCCAGAGCGTACGAAGGACTCTAGGGTTAACTGCTTAGCGTAGCGAGGGTCGGGTGGTAAAAATTTAATTTTAGCCCTTATGTTGCCTTGGTAGCTAGATCTATCTACACTACATAGTTAAACTATAATAGACTCCATGCAGATGTCTACGTTTAGTTTCATAGATAACTATTAGCTATTTTTTGCAAACGTCCGTGCTACAGGATATCATGTGTTTTCTTACCTTTAGCTAAAATTAACGTACAATTTTCATCTCCAAGTGGATTTTGACCTCTCATTTGATCTCAGTTTTATGATCGACTCCATACAATCCGAACGCGTATATAATTATACATTAAAGTTACTAAGTATTTACTTACTGCAAGGTTTACATGTCTATAATAAAAAAAAAAACGTTATTTTAGATAATTTTCCGTGTGTGGGCAATTTATTGCTTCATATTTTTTATGCAGAAGTCGCCTAAATTTTTTGTAGGTAGGTACACCTATGCTTACCTATTGTTTTTTTTTATAACTAATATTTAATAATTTAGCGTACTATAAGTACCTACATACTCAACTTAAATTATTAAGTAAATAACAAAAAAACATTATTGTTCTGTAAAGAATTATTATTTTCTTAGCGAAAAAAGATGAAGCTCAAACAGTGCAGTGTGCTGGTATTCAGTGTCGTTTTCTTTATATGTGGTAAGTAAATTTATTTCATTAAGTTTTTAGTCGGTAACTTAATTTTGACTTAACATTTTAAAGACAGTTTGATCTGGATAAAAAATATGATATGAAAAGTGACTGAATAAAAAGACCCATTTGTCCGGTTGAAATAAAATAGGTACTTACATGTAATTTAAATCAATGATAGATAAATAGATAATACGCGATAGAGATAATGATATAATTGTTTTGATCAAGATACTTTTGTGATCTTAAAATACATATTAATACCGCCGACCGGATACCGGTTTAAGTCATGAAGTCATAACACCAAGCGGACACGTCCACGTTTCAAACGTAGACTGATGCAGCCAAGCACTACGAAAGATTTTTCAGCTGTGGTATCATCTAATTAGCATCCACCGCTACCAGTTGCTATTTACTGTCAAAAAACATATTTCGTATTCTACATTGGTGCTTTGAAGTAATCATCGGTAACAACCACGTTACGTCAAAGCAGCAATGTACTGCAACTTAGCAACTACTAGCGGTGGATGCTAATTAGATGATACCACAGCAGATTTTGTACGACGGCAGTGGAAGTTTCTTCTATTAGATCCATATTATCATCACTTCCATCGGGTGTCGGATGAGATAGGGTCAAACTAATAAATCGTGTTTAAAAAATAAATATTATTTTTCCAAAGTTATTCATTATTATAACAAAGTTGACTTTATGCGACCTTACATCTTTTTCACTTTATTTCTAGTTCTGACGTAAGTCATAGAATTAAAGACTCCCATTTTGCTTACCGATTATGTTAATACAACGCCAATCACTTATCTTCCTGATTTTTTGTTCCGTTTACATTACGTTCACCAATAACTACCTACTATAGTTAGGAAGGTGGGTACCGACCTATATGGGTGACCTTGATAGTTTGGATTACTCTGCATGACCACTTACAGTGTAATCTTATTGTTATGAAATTGTGGTCATTATGGCCCATCTGGGGCACTTTCTTGGTGCCATTAGCGGTTGGGTCACGGAATAAGGGTTCCGGTAGACTGCATCTCCCATGCATATACCTATCTTAAAAATTGTCATGGTAAAGCCTGTATTAAAACAGCATATATTATCTATTTAGGATCAAAAAATGGTTTCAGGAAGAAGCTATAACAACTTATCCTCTAATCACGGGCAAGATAAACTTGTGTTTGAGAAGTTTCCTCTTCAAAACATACTTTTCAAGGGCTTTGTGCTAAAAAATATGAATTGTTAAAAATATAGGACTAGGTCAGTTCGGGGTAAACTACTAACATAAGGATAACCATGAAATTGGGAGCAATTATGTAGGTGGATGCAATCTGCCGACACACTTATGGCTCTATAGGTACGTATATTTGATCTTGACTTAGTCGCCATACCTCATTTGGACGAATATGCGCTATTTAATCTATGGCGGTATCAATATGACAGTTTATACCTACTACAGCATATGGAAATTTCACGTAAGTAACTCTAAGTATGAAAATGTAATACGTAGGAAGCTTGCATTCATTCGGCCCACTTCCAATGGTAAAAGTTAACTCATACAAATTCTATGGCATCTCCCTTTCGTTTTATGTCCGGACCAAACGGAAAAATTCAAACCCCCGATCCGAAACTGATGATGGAAATGACTGTATCGATGACTGTCAAATTACGTTACCGATCTTGGACATCGAATCGATGCTCTCTGAATACCCTCTCAGGAAGAATAGTAGGTATTTAGTATTTTTCGTTCCGAAGCTCGATGTGGAGCTCTGAGTGAACCGGAACTAACCATTCCGACACGATTACCACTAAAACGTACTTAATACTCTTATTGAAGTTTGCTTCTAGGATCAAAGAGCAATCTCTCGCGCTTTGAATGCGGGAAGAGCCATTAACTCTTAGAACAGCTGATGAACTAGTTTGTATTGTCGCCGACCTTTTCAATAATAATTATTCGTGTTTAAACTCATTATATTATGTTATTTGAGTGACTTAATGAAGGTTTAAACTTGACCTCACAATATTTTACTTACATAACCTTTCTACACGACGGGGTGAATAAATTAATTAATATTAATAAGGCTAGGTTAATAAGGAAGCGTATTTGAATAAAAACGTTAAGGTTTAATGTTCCATTTATCACGAGATTGGTAATTTTGATGGGTGTTACCTTCGAATTGTGTTCCACTCCACTAAGGATAGGACTTGTAGATTTGCTTACTATAGGTACAGGTAAAATTTGTCCATAGACAGTTTACATGTGAAACAACTTATTGAAATCACAAATACCCTTACATATTATGTAAGTTAATTTTCACCACCTGTTAGGTAGGTCATAATTTAAGAACATAAGAGATTTGCGTCAAGATGGCGGGACCTGGGCGGGCCCAACTCCAACATTAAAAATACTTATTGTCAGATTTAGTATTCTACAGGGAGCAATGCGTTTAAGATTTTTTTATTTTTTGTAACCGCCAATTTCTTCATTGAAAATATAGCTAAAGGGACGTAGGTTTGAGACGTCACTTGATGATGAAATTCGCTGTAAATGTAGCATTTTACACCATCATCTTCTGTTTCACCATCTGGTGCCATCTTCTAAGGAAGGTCGGCGGTCAATTGGGGAAAGCAGCTATGAGTTGTTAGCAGTTGAAGCCAGTCCGGTCTTTTAGTTCGTCGAACCACGTCCGCTTCTGCCTACCCTGGGCCCTATTGCCCTGTATCTTTTCATACTGCCTCTCTGTAGATAGACCTAGGTGCATTATTCTTGTCTACTAAACTTGTTAGTAGTATCTACTTTGTGTAATTGCTAAAAAAACAAATCTAGGTTCTTTTTGTGCTAGTTTTTATTATTTAAGATGTATAGATAGATAATTAAACTTTGCTACATAGTTTTTGCAGTGTCAAAACTTGTTATCATTCATACTATAGATTTTCTTATTAATTTTATTATTCTGAGATTTACCATAGTTTTTGTGTCATTAGTTATAGTCATTCGTACCTACTTTTTTTCTTGTGTGATGGTCGTAGGTATACGTAGGTTTAATCATTGACGTACATAATACAATTATTAAATATTTAATATGTCCTATTTATTATGTAGTGGTATTTACTTAAAGTTCTTTTCCGCAATAATAATAAAAATATGGAAAAAATATTTGATATAGGTAATTTAATAAAAAATAAAAAACTATGTAGCTTTTTTTTGCGCAGTAGATGTGTAAGAGATAACGTCTTAGTCTAGAGCGGCTTGAATCCCACGCTCCACTCAGGACTCTAGGTACATAACTCCCTTTTTATTCCCTAACTTTATTATGTTGTTAACTCTAGAGTCCTTCGTACGTTCTAGATTCAAAATGTCGCCCTCTATAGGTACATCAGACAGGGCTTTAAAACCTCTGTTCATAAACCAGGTACTATTAAATGTACTTACTTTCATTTTTTATGACTACAAAACTCGAATTAATTTATCCCCCGCGGTTCCCGTTGCCGCGCACGCATAGTAGTACATACAATGAGAATATAAACGTTTGCGTCGTACTTCAGTGCACGCGACAGAAGCTCTGTAAAGGGGCATTTTTTCCCCGTTTTTGCAACATTTTTCATGGATGCTCCGCTCCTTTTGGTCTTAGCGTGATGTTATAACCTATAACCTTTCTCCATAAAAGGACTATAACACACACAAATATTTTTTTAATTCAGACCAGTAATTCCTGATATTAGCGCGTTCAAACAATCAAACAAACATCCTCTTCAGCTTAATAATATTAGTATAAATTACCCAGAGCGTATACCTAGAGATGTATAGATAGATCTACCTAATAAATAATTTTAAGAGACAAACGTTGAATCGAGGTTAACGTCAAATTTTCGGCACTGTTTTCTTAGAACAAGACTTCTATGGTTTTACATATTTCTAAATTTACATTGTTTATGTTATGTAGGTATATGTACTATATTATTATGGAACTTGTATGTTTTCAGTATCAATAGCCCAGTGTCAGAGGCAGCCAACGACAGGCAATGTTGTTGGAGGAATCAAGGCTGATTTTAACCAATTTTTAAGATCTACTATTTCTGGTAAGTATTTGTTTTTTTTGGTTAGCCGGTGTGGTAAAGATGGGGTACGTAAGGAGTTAGGCAGTAAAACGCCAATTTTTTTTGCGTGTAACACAAGCAGCTATGTGTAAACTTTTTCTTTTTTTAAAGTAAGTACCTAACCTACCTAGAAGTGTATTTTACATTTATTTTAATCGAAAAACCAGAATCGGATAAAAAATAACTGAACCAAACAAATATACCTACTGGACAAATATAGTAAAATTAATTTTTGTCTAAGGTTTTCGCGATTTTTCATAATACAACATTTCCGTTGTTTGTAAAAGTAACAGTTTTACTATACTAAGTAAACACCGTGTTTTACTCGCATTTCTGGTTTTTCGATTAAAATAAATGTAAAATACACTTCTAGGTAACCCGGTACCCGGCGAGTGAAACCCGGTAAATATTGTGTTGTAGAATAGTAAAATTGTTACTTTTACATACAATACTTACCTTTAAAACATACAAATTGCATACCTACCTACCTATTAATTTATTTCAACAATTGTGTTTCTGTTTAAACTAAAATATTAGCCCAAGTGTGTAGTTTTCTATGAATCGGTAAGAATGTATAATTTGAATAACCTACGTCGAGGTTATTTTTGTACTTAAATAATATTGAATTTATAAATTCCTTTATTTTATAATCATAAGCATAATATGAGAAAACTTCCTTGATATAAGTATGAAATACTAGCCATGTCCCACGGCTTTACACGGGTAAAAATTTCGATACAGTATAGGAATTTCGAATAACCTTTTCTTTTATGATGCCAACATCATACAAAGAACACAACCTTCAAATTCCAGCTCTCTACTATCAGCGGTTTGCGTTGATCCATCAGTCAGTCAGTACAAAGCAATTTATGGATATTGATTTTAAATATTATAATGTGTATAACTTTATTCATTTGAATGAACTAAAGGTGCTCCCTCACCGCGAGCGTTCATTGTAATGAATGACTGACGAGCATTCACGTGTACCTAATGTAACATTTTATTAAAGTGACGCATTGATGTTACACAGTATCATTCATTACGAGGAGCGCGCTGTACCTATAGGTAATGCTCGAATTTGTAACGCTACGAGCACTTTAACAAGAAATCATTAATTAGATACCGAATCCATCATAATTTCAGTACCGGAAGGAAGAGTAGCAAATCTCAAAGATCTTTACCTCAGATTTTATGGGTAAGTTATATATCTTACTTCAAATTTGACAAGTGTTTTAATAGTAGTCTATGCACCGAGGTACTAAAGCTCTGTCTTATATAGCGGGCATCATATTGAATCAAAGCGTACGAAGGACTCTAGAAAGTTAAATCCCGAGCGCAGCGAGTGAGTTAAAAACTAGTTATGTACCTAGAGTCCTGAGTGAAGCGCGGGATTCAAGCGCCCAAGATAAAGACAGGCTTTAGTACCGAGGTGAATTCTCTACATTACACATCTACTGCGAGACAATAAAAAGGCTACAGAAATAATTTTACTAACAACAAAATAGATTAATGCAAGGTGTATTAAATATATTTTTAGCTCTATATTAATTAAATTTAACAATGTAACATCAAAATGATGAAACCAAGCTTTGGCCTCAAGCGATGAAATAAAAAAAGTTGGGGAATATTATAAACTAAAACTGTTTGCCTTACCCTTCCGTTGAAATAAAAATAGAAGAAAAACAGCCCTGTTTTCATTTTTTTATGTGTTATGTCTAGGTGGCCAGTTCGAAATGACCGTATGCTACCAGAACCTTAGTTCCAAATTTAAATTACTTTATGCCCTAGGTGCATAATATGCACTTTATGCACCTAGGGAATAAAGAGTCGCTTTACGTTGACCTTTTTGGTCAAATAAAGTAACTTTGTAGAGCAGTAGGCGTGTAAAGTAAAGTATTCACCTCGGTTTAAAGCCTGTCTTTATCTTGGGCGCTTGAATCCCACGCTTCACTCAGTCCTGAGTGTTAATGAAATGAAATGAAATGAAATGAAATTTGTTTATTCCAGATTTTTACATCCATATTAAATTATAAAAAGCAAATTAAAACTAGACTAAAATCAAATCAAAATAAAATTAAAAACTAAAACAACTAAGTAATAGGAGCATGATACGCTCTCCATTTCCGATGAAGCGGGCTGGGGTACCACTCTCTGGCGGCTGCCACAAGAGTGTTGTCGGCGCGGTGTATGGCGTGAATGAAGTGAGTGAGTCCTGAGTGTTAAGTCCTGACAGTTACGTTTTTAACACCCTCGCTGCGCTCGGGAGTTAACCCTCTAGAGTCGTTCGTACGCTTTGGATTCAATATGACGCCCGCTATATATAACAGGACTTTAGTACCTCAGTGCATGAACTACTATTTTACATGAGATACTAGGCGTTCAATATAATATATATTACATAATACATAGATATTATCTTATCTCGCCTAACAACTCGCGACGATAAGTTTTACGGTGTAACATAAACATGTTACACCGTAAAATTCATCGTAGGTGAGTTCAGCTAGATCAAATCTATTCACTTTAGACTTAAAGACAATCCTTACTTGTAAACGCTGGTTGACAGCTGCATAATTATGTATCGTTTGTCTTTCACTGTGACACGAAGATTCAAAGTTGACAGACAGAGACAAGCGTCACAAAACTTGGTCATCTGTTACTCATCGTTTATAAGTAAGGGGGTTAGTAGGTATATCTCGGCGGGCAATGAGTTCAACTTCGTACGAGAAAGGTGGATGGACGTGGCGGGAGAAGGGAACTCGCACCCTTATATGGGTGACGTTTGTTAGGTATCCCTCTCTGTCTTGTTTTTTGACTTTCTCTTCACCCTGCCACTAGGTTCTTGTATGTACTTATTAAAAACTTGAAGTGATTTCAAAAGCTGTTGTGCTTATATTCCAGCGGCAACTCGACGAAACCTTCAAACTCGTTCAGACTGAGAAACATGAGGAAACTTCTCAAACATCCCAGCATTGATCTCAACAAACCTACTGTTATTTATGCACATGGGTAAGTAAGAGCTGATTTCTATTGGGTCAGTGAAAGAAGTCAGTGCTATACAATTCCGATCAAGTCAGTGATTGACCACGAAAATTTTAAGGTACTGACTTCTGTCACTGACCTATTAATGTTAATCATCTTTTGAATATGTAGGTACGTGTTTGTTGTTTAGAAGGCGAATATGTTTCTATTCGTTTAGAATGGTCTATTACCGTTGGTTGCGTAAAGGGGCGACTAAGGGATGTGAAGCAGACTGGAGCGAACCTAAAGGTATCCCCGCGCGGTGACGGGTAAACTGCTTGCTCCCTGGGAGGACATAACATTGTCCAATGAGCTTCTCAAAAACTTAATCTATATTTACAAAATCTTTGTCTTGACTCACTGATAGATCGACACACAGTCCAAACCTGA
The DNA here is from genome assembly GCA_949358125.1 of Idaea dimidiata. Taxonomy (NCBI): domain Eukaryota; kingdom Metazoa; phylum Arthropoda; class Insecta; order Lepidoptera; family Geometridae; genus Idaea; species Idaea dimidiata. The sequence goes on from OX442329.1 coordinate 12,909,187, forward strand.
TGACTGGTATGTACCCCAGCGCCTTAATCAACTAATTTTTGACGATGATAATTTCCTTTAAATATTTCTAGTAGATATGCCTTGAGCAATAAAAACAAATTATGAAATACCTACTTAAGTAAAGATTTTGGAAAATTTTCACGGAATCGAGATTTAAACGGTCGAAACAGGTAATACAATCAGTAATCAATCTAGGTATATGCACTGTGAATTCTAAGTCTTAGGCTTAAATCTATAGTAAGTACGTACTTTTTCTTTGCTAGGCAAAAAGTTTGACTTTTTTCGCAACTATCCAAAGTTTTTGCTTAATAAAGTCGAAAATTTTCAAATTTAGAATCTGAACCAATCAAAAATAATGACCTAAATGCTTCTCTGTTATGACTATGAAGTTCTTTTTATTTTATTCAAATACTAGCTGCGCCCCGCGGTTTCACCCGCGTAAGTTTTTATCCAAGGTTCAAAAAATTCTGGCGTAAGATCCTTCTCCTGATCATAACGAATACAACGCAAAAATAATTATCGAAATCAGTCCAGCCGTTCACGCGTGATGCCGTGACAACGCGAAATAGACATTCATTTTTATATCTAAGAAGATTACAAAAATAATTTCAACTATAAATTCCACAGTGTCGTGAACAAGCTGGTTGAAATTGCTAGCGAAGTATCGAGCTCCATGAATAAATTATTAAACATGGTTGAACACTCTAGGGATCAGTCACAAATAAAACACTCACTATTACGATACCACTGTATATTACCTCACTCACACGAATAAAAGTAGAACTCAAAACGACGTAATCCACCACCTCAGGTCTATGCAATGCGCAAACGCAACGCTAGCGCGATCTAGCAATTTCTCGCGTTCGGAGTGGCGCCATCTGTTGGCACTATTGACCAACTAATCAGGTATGATTAGACATTCCGCCCACCAAGAACTCCGTTCTTTAGTACAACAGTAAAGTAAAACATGTGTGGATTACCTCAGCAAAATAAAATAATAAAGTGTAAAAACTAAATCTTACTCTTATAGCTTCTATAAGTTTAAGTGTAACAAACAACTCAAATCAAAATAAAAGTAACTGCCATAAGTATGACATAAGTAAAAAAAAAAATACGTGTTTAGTACAAAGTATACAAAACCGCCCACCGTGCTAAATCGGAAGGGGGATGGGTGAGGTAAACAAAAAACAAGTAAAAGTAAATATAAAACTAACACTAGTGTCAACGTGAGTTACTCTCACTCAGTATCTAAAAAAAATGTTGAGTGCAACTCAACTTGATCCATCAGTCGGTAAAAAACATAGCTTGTTAGAAGGTCTTTTAAAAACACCCTTATGAGTTTTTACACTTACAACTCTTACAATATTATCGTTGCCTGAGTGTGTATCAATGATTTTACCTAACAGCCATTTGGCAGGAGGTAAATTGTCCTCTTTAATTATTACAATGTCTCCTATCTTTAAATCAGTTTTACGAGTTGACCATTTGTATCTATTGTTTAAAGTTGTTAAATATTCAGTGCTCCAACGAGCCCAAAAATGTTTTACCATTCGATTACATAATTGCCACCTATCTTGCAAATTACAGTTATTACTTTGGTCAGTCGTAACATTTAATAATGATTCGCCAACTAAAAAATGGCCAGGTGTCAGAGGAAGAGGGTCATTCGGGTCGCTACTTAAAATTGATAATGGACGCGAATTAACGCACGCTTCAACCTCTGCTAAAACAGTAGATCATTCCTCATAGGTAAGTGTACTTTCTCCAATAGTTTTTCTCAAGTGTGTCTTAACCGATCGTACGCCGGCCTCCCATAGTCCACCAAAGTTTGGTGCTTGTGGAGGTATAAAATGCCACGTAGTGTTCTTAAGTGCTAGCGCCTGTGCTATGTCTTGAGTAAACTGTGACTTAGCACTGTTGAACATGTCCCTTAGTAACTTATCAGCGCCGACAAAATTTGTGCCATTGTCACTGTACATATCTTGACAATGACCTCGTCGTGCTGTAAAACGCTTGAATGCAGCGAGAAAGCCTTTTGTTGTAAGATCAGAAACTGCTTCGATGTGTATAGCTTTCGTTACCATACATATGAATAGGCATATGTATCCCTTATAAGATTTTGAACCTCTACCAGGCGAAAATCTCATATTAATGGGCCCTGCGTAATCAACCCCTGATGATTTGAAGGCTTTACTAGGCGTTATTCTTACTTCTGGAAGTTGACCCATCAATTGTGCGCTGTTAGTGGTCGAGTATCTTCTACAAGTTGAGCATGTTCTGTAGTATTTTTTGACTCTTTCTCTGCCGCGTAAAATCCAGTATCTCAAACGCAGATGATTGAGCATAATTTGTGGTCCACCGCGTAGAGTTTTGTAATGTGAATCCCTTATTAACAACTCAGTAAGATGACTCTTAGCAGGAATAATAATAGGATGACGTTCATCGTAACTAATATGTGCTTGTTCAATTCGGCCGCCCACTCTCAAAATGCCATTTTTATCCAAAATGGGATAAAGAGTATGAAGCACGCTTTTTCTGGGGACAGACTCTTTACTTTGTAGATGCCCAATCTCTGTGTTAAACTCAAACTCTTGTGCTTGTTTTATGCAAATTTGTAATACGTTATTCATTTCATCTGTGGTAATAAATTTAGGTAATTTTTCACGTTCCTCTTTTGATTTCTTCCAGTATAAAGTTCTCTTGCAATATGAAAGTATTCTTAACATCCTAGTCAGATTTGAAAATTTTGTCCAAATAAATTCTTCTGTCTTATCTTGTAATATATTCAATGTTTTAATTCGTGTCTCTTCTTGTGTTTCAGGTATGTCATAGTATTTTCTTTTTAGGTTTAAATCGTATATCCAGTTTGGTCCGTTCCACCATAAGGTACAGTTTTGTAATTCTGCAGGTCGTAGTCCACGAGAGGCGCAATCTGCCGGGTTTGTATCAGTCGTTACGTGACCCCATTGTTCATAATCAATTATGTTTAAAATTTCAGAAACTCTATTACTCACAAAAGTTGACCATCTCGAAGCTCCTCCCTTAAGCCATGCAAGTACAATTGTGGAATCAGTCCAAGCGAATAGTTGTTGTTTAGGAATACTCATAACTTGTGATATTTCAGAAAGTAATTTTGCTGCTAATACTGCACCACATAGTTCGAGTCTAGGTATTGAAAGTTCCTTCTGTATTGGAGCTATTTTACTTTTCGCAGATACGATACTTAAATGAATCTTGTTATTGGTATCTAAAACTCTAAGGTATACCACTGCGGCGTATCCAGCCGTAGAAGCATCTGAAAAGGCGTGTAATTCTAATACACATCCTTGCGTGCAGTTCAGCCATCTCGGAATAGCGATAACTTGTATCTCACTAAGTTCTCTTCTGTATTTCAGCCACTCTTGTAACAGTTCATCCGTCAGTTTATCGTCCCAACTCAATTGTTCTTTCCAAACCTTCTGTATAATAATTTTAGCACGAATGACTACTGGTGTAATCCATCCTAATGGGTCATAAAGTCTAGCAATGTCTGATAACATTTGCCGTTTGGTTACGTTATTTGACTCGTCAGGCAAGTTAACAGTGTATTCAAAACAATCTGTTTGTCTGTTCCAGCAAATTCCTAATACCTTCAACATGTTGTCACTCTTAATCGGTACTGAAGTTTCTTTACTGTGTTTGTCTTGTCCTATGTATTCTAGTAAACTTTTACTGTTACTGCTCCATTTTTGTAATTGAAATCCTCCGCTTTTCATTAGAAGATTCATCTCGTCATAAATGTGTATAGCTTCGCTCTCAGTCTCACATCCGGTCATTAAATCGTCTACGTAATAATCGTTCTTAGTTATTTCAGCAGCAGTTGGATATTTTGTTTGTTCTTCGTTAGCTAGCTTCTGCAGAGTTTTAACAGCAAGGTATGGTGCACAAGCTGTCCCAAAAGTAAGTGTAATTAGTCTGTAGTGTTGAATTGGTATGTCTACTCTCGATCTCCATAATATACGTTGAAAATCAGCATCATCTTTATGTACAAGTATTTGTCGGTACATTTTAACCAAATCTGCAACGATACAAATTGGATGTGTGCGCCATCTCATTAAGATGTGTCTCAAATCTTGCTGTATTTTAGGTCCAACCATTAATTCATCGTTTAAAGTGATACCATTTGTGCCTTTCGAGGAAGCATTCATAACAACGCGTACTTTAGTTGTTTCTTTATCCTCTCTTACGACAGCGTGATGTGGAAGATATGTAACTCGTGTATTATTCAAATCGTTAGCTGGAACGTTTTCCATGTGGTTTAAAGTAACGTATTCTTCTATTACTCTCTCGTATTCTTTTCTCAAAGTAGTATTTTTCTCTAGTCTTTTCTCTAAAAGTAGTAGTTTTCTTTCAGCTATCTTCTCTGTTTCTCCGTATTGACACTTTGGTTCTTCTTTCTTAAAAGGTAAACGTACAATAAATCTTCCGTTCTCGTTTCTTGTAGTAGTTTCTTCGTAGAATTTCTCACATTGTTCTTCTTCTCTTGTAAATCTCTTCTTAATCAAGTCTGGTTCAGCCTCTATTTCCCAAAATTTCTTTAATATGTCATCGGTCTTCACCTGAATGTGTGTACTTATGTGGTGTATCTCTCCTTGAATAGTATTACTTGTCACTCTTCCAGATAGGATCCATCCGAAAGCTGTTAGTTGTGCAATTAGATTTCCAGAAGGATGTTTCTTCATGTCGTTGTTTAAAATCTCGCTGTAGACCTCTGCTCCCAAAAGGACGTCGATCTTTCCTGGTGTTGCGTAACCTGGGTCTGCCAATTGTAAATGTTCTAATTCTAACCATTCAAAGGTACCTAACTTGTCACTTGGAAGAATTGAAGTGAGTGAGCTTAATACATACGCATTGATATGGTATTTAGCAGATGGGTTGTAACGTGATTCTAAAGTTAAAGAAACTGAATATTTAATTCTCGTTTGACCCTCGCCTAAACCTGAGACCGTACCATTTACAGAAGTTCGTTTAAGATTAAGTAATTGTACAGTTGATTCGCTTATAAATGAAGCTTCTGATCCTTGATCCAATAATGCTCGTATGATGTATTTGTCTCCGTTTTTAGCGTGTGCGTTGACGATAGCTGTAGCAAGCAATGTACTATGGCGTTGTAGCCCTTTCGAAAAATTAGATACGATTCTCATCTCTCTATTGTTCTTTGTATCTGAATCGTCTTCTCTAGCGTAGCTCTCCTTTTGTATAGATTCGTCTTTCTCAACGTGTAACATCGTGTGATGTCTCTTGCCACACTTTCTGCAGCATGTAGGTTGACGACACTTGTGCACTACATGGTTTGGACACATGCAGTTAAAACATAGTTTTCTCTTTTGTATAAAATCAATCTTCTCCTTCATAGGTTTTTGTGAAAATTTCTGACAGTGATAAATGTAGTGTTGCCCATTACATTAGACGCAACTGCCCACTGGTGGTTTATTAATCTCTCCGACAGCTGAATGAAATGATTTATGCTTGTGTAGTAATCCTTGTTGATTTGTTTTATTGTAAGTTATTGTTCTCGGTTGCTTATTAGGATCTACCATTTCTAAACTACGGAATTTGTTCTCTAAAAATTCTGTCAATTGTGTCCATGTGGGTAATTCTGTTGTGGAGTTCAAACTCTGTTCCCATTGTTTATGCGATTCTGTATCAAGTTTCGACACTACTAAGTAAATTATAAAAGTATCACATGATTTTGTATCAACTCCAAGGTTCTCTAGTGATTTCATGCAGGAAGTCGTGGTGTCAAGCAATTGTTTTAATGCGTTAGCTGATTCAGTAGTAATTGTCCTTTGTGCAAACAATGTCTTTAATACAGCATTAGCGTTATATCGCTTGTTGTTATACCGCTTCACCAGTTGATTCCAAGCTTCAATGTAATTCTGATCAGTAGTGGGGAAATTACGGATCAATCTCTCTGGCTCATCGCTTAAATTAGATTTCAAATAGTGTAGTTTCTGAACGTTCGATATCGTTTTATTGTTATGTATCAAGGAAACAAACATGTCGTAAAAACTTTGCCATTCTTCATATTTACCGCTAAACGTGGGTACTTGAATTCGTGGAAGAGGTGTCTCTGTAGGTTTTGAAGTCTCGGGTCGTATCGCACTAGTGTTCATAGGTTTAGTTCCTGTTGACTCTAATGAAGTTCTTAACAGGCTTTTGTATGTAGTATACTGATCAACAAAATTCTCATATAAGTCATCTTTGAAGTATGGTAATATCTCTCTATTAGCTTTAGGTAATGTAGTAATTAGTTCCTTATGACCTTCTTTAAAATCTTGCCAAAGTTCTTCTAAAGTCTGCAATCTTGTTTCTATGTATACGTATTTCAATCTATCTTTTGGTGTTTTCCTAAAATTTACTTCCGACTTTTTTAGTCTTTCATAAAATTCATTTTGAAGTTGAATTAGTTCGTCAGCCATTGTTTAATATATAGAAGTGTAAAACTTAAAAATCTCACAAGTCCAAAATGCGACGAAAATGCACTAAGTCGATGTAGTATAATCCTAAAAATTTTACAAGTCCAAGAAGCTAATGAAACTTTTCTAAGTCGATGTAGTATGATTTGAAAAATTTTACAAGTCCAAAACGTATCCAAATTTTTCTAAGTCCAGTATAGTATAATTTGAAAAATTTTACAAGTCCAAAACTTCTTGAAATTTTTTTAAGTCCGGTATAGTATAATTTGAAATATTTTACAAGTCCACAATATTTTTTCGCGAATTTTTCTAAGTGTTTTTTACGGAACTTCACTGAATTTAGTCTATGTTAATATTTCACTTCACTTTTCTATGTCTATTACTCACGAATATACCAAGTTCAATTCCGTATCCTTCGTTCCTTACTTCCCTGGTTTCGGCACCATGAACACTCTAGGGATCAGTCACAAATAAAACACTCACTATTACGATACCACTGTATATTACCTCACTCACACGAATAAAAGTAGAACTCAAAACGACGTAATCCACCACCTCAGGTCTATGCAATGCGCAAACGCAACGCTAGCGCGATCTAGCAATTTCTCGCGTTCGGAGTGGCGCCATCTGTTGGCACTATTGACCAACTAATCAGGTATGATTAGACAATGGTTAATAAGTAATTTTAGTATAAATTCCAATTCAAAGTTTATGCTTAGTTTTTGCTAAGCTTAGTCTGAGCAAAGTCAAAGTACGCACTATAGATTTGAGACTTATTCTCTGCTTATTTACTCAATATCCTCAGATACGTGGAGCTGACCACAGACCCTAGCGTCCGGACTGTAATATCGGCGTATCTGGACATTGGGACGTACAATGTCCTCGTGCTCGATTGGGCCAACCTGGGCTTTGGGAACTATGTCGGCGTTGCCATGGATGTGCCGGCGGTTAGTTACTGATTATCTTTTTTATTCTTTAGGTATATTAGTAGTGGTTAGTTGGCGAAGGACAGATAGTATTTTTTTAAAGTTTTTGTACCAAAACCCAAATGGAAACGAACTCTCCAAAATTACAAACAAAACTACCTTTAATAGATATGTATTTTTAAATTGAAATATGTAAGCACAATCTTTGAATAACAAAAACTTGATGAAGTAAAAATTGCACTGAGCATCTCAATGAAAGCGATCTCTTCCTGGGAACATTAAACCGCAATGTCACTTTTGAATATCATCAGTTTTTTGAGTAGCTTGAAACTCTACCTCCAAATAGACCATGAATGGACTTGAACAATGAATGTACTTACACCATGAATGGATTTGAATAAGGATTAGACTTAGGCTGAAATCTATAGAACGGGCTTAGACTTTGCTAAGACTAAACTTTGGCTTAAGGCTATTTTGGCATTTATAATGCGATTTTCGCAACTATCCAAACTTTTGCTTAGCAAAGTGTAAGTTTCTTAAATTCAGAATGTAAACCAATCAAAAATAACTACCTCAACTTTGCTTCTCTGCTATGATGAGTGACTATTACTATTTTTTTATTTTATTCGTATTACTAAATCTTGCTTAGACAATTTCGACTATAAATTCCAATTCAAACTTATGCTTAGTATAAAGTTTTCCAATTTTTTGCAATGCTAAGTCCTTCAATAAATAAGCAAAATCTAACTACGCTCAATATATAGATTTCAGCCTTAGACCGTGAATATATTTATACAATTAATGGATTTAGACCATGATTAGACTTATATAGGCCTTGAATGGACTTGAACCATGAATGAACTTTGATCATCAAGGGACGTGGTTTCTTATTCGTTCAGTTATTTGCTTCATATCTCATATTTCTCATTTTAGATAGGAAAAGAGGCTGCCATAGCCATATTACGTCTGATCTCAAAAGGTATTCCAGCATCCAACATACATCTGGTTGGCCACTCGCTCGGGGCTCATATTCTTGCATATGCTGCGAGATACTTGAACCAAAATGGGCACAGGATACCGAGGTAAGGGGAAAATATACACCTAACATACACCCTATATATGGCTAAGTGTTGCTTAGTTAAACAAAAAATATACTTAGTACTACTGGCCTAGTGAATAAGCCTAGAGAATAAAAAAATACAATGTAGGTCTATTCTACGCACAACGAAGCCATACACGGGTTTACAGAAGTCTCAAGTCTGCATAGACTTAGATCATTAGTAGATCGGATACTCATCCAAAACCGATGATTGAAATGGTTCCGTCTCGCCTAGCGTGCCTCAATAAGACAGAGATATGCACATTCATTTCGATCATCGGTATTGTATTAGAGAACTACTGATCCGTTAAGTCCATTTAATAATTTAATTTTTAATGCTATATTTTAAACTGTTTGACTTTGACAACTAATATCTCACGTCGCCCTGATGTTCCAGACTGACCGGCCTAGATCCCGCCTTCCCCGGCTACTACCCCCCTATTCTTGGCCAACCACTCTCCCCCCAAGACGCAACGTTCGTTGACGTGATCCACACGGACGCAGGTTGGTACGGTGCGCGCGCGCACACTGGCCATGTCGACTTCTGGCCGAATGGCGGGGCGGCCAAGCAGCCCGGGTGTCAGGCGCAGACTATCATATTGACTGATGAAGGTAGGTACCTACAATACATACTGACAATGCCAACTTCTGACTAAATACTTACAATACTTGTCAGAACTGATCTTATTAACGTATGCAACTATGCATGCACTGTTCCACCGCGACGATAGCGTCATTATATTAATCTCACTGAGGTCATCCTCGTCCATTCATTTTGAATCGCCTTACAAACAATTCACAACACAACAACATCAATTCACTCAGTCTTCGGAACGCGAACTCTAATAAGAAGTAAATATATATATATATATAAGCAACTGCATAGGCCAGATTTTTATACTCGTGTACAAGTCGGATTACAAACTCCAATAAGAAGAAGGCACAAGAAACTCTATGCAATTAGTCGTACGAATACGACAATGTATGCCGTCTGCACGCTGTCTTAGTACTTGGAAGGATGGGATCGTTCGTACGTTACCGCGCCATTGACATTCATACGAAAATGTACATATCCAAATTGCGCGCGGCCTATCATCATTATTTACGGATCGCGCGGTGCGGCGGATTATCATTTGTCAAAACAAATGATAATAATATCATTTGTCAAAACAAATGATAATTCGGTATTGCAGTATTTTCATACTCTGTGCCAGATTTCTGCAGCCACTGGCGCTCGTGGGGCTACTGGGCGGAGTCAGTTCACGGCGGACAGTTCCTGGCGCGAGCCTGCTCCTCGTATGATGATTTCTTGAAAGGGAAGTGTCAGGGGAACAAGCTGGTATCCATGGGCATTGAAGCTAGTGCTGAGTAAGTTTTAGTCTAAAATCCCAGAGCCACCAGAAGTCCACATTTCGTTCGTCAGGAAATACGTGACGTTTGGTGGACCTGGGATCTTACTCTATATACCTATCTAATATCTATAAAGCAGGGGTTCCCAAGCTTATTGGAGACACGCCCCCTTTCGACCATAACAAAAATTCCGCGCCCCCCCATCTTCCAGTCTATATTTTCAAATCAGAATAAAAATGTCTTAAAATAAGAAATTTTATTGCTAAGAATAACTCATAATTATTCATTTTGCACATTTCTTATTGAAAATGTGTCATTCTTGCAACTGAAATTATACTAAAATGAAATTTTCTTTAACTGCATTACAAGAATCGAGCCACGTGTTTTATACTTAACTCAACAACAAAAGTGCCCACGCCCCCCTGAAAAAGTCACTGCGCCCCCCCTGGGGGGCGCGCCCCCCACTTTGGGAAACGCTGCTATAAAGTGTTTATATTTTTGTAATGTGTACTATTGATATGATGCAGGATCCGATAGAAAAGGGTCTCTCATAGCTAGTCTATCTATATGTTTGTGTTTTGTGTGTTTTGAAGGCGTTTTGATAATACAATACGTGCCCAGTAAGGGAAGATCCTTAAACCTAAGATATTCTTACCCTAGATATAAAAAGATTTTGCCACAGCGAAACAATAAATATTTGATTCCTTCTTAACGTGTTTTTTGAACCAATAAAGCGTGAATCTGTATACTTTCAATAAATTTAACTTTGACATTGTCAGGTTACGCGGTGATTTCTACCTGAGGACAGCTGCTTCGAGTCCGTACGCCCTTGGAGTTGCGGGAGCAGAATAGTGGCGGAAATATTGAAGAATATTCACAATTTTGTATTAGTGCCTGATGATTTTGTTATAGCAATCAATATGTTGTGTATTGCTATTAGTATTTTGTAAGTGTATCTCAAGGTGCTTAGTAGAAAGGTTATCTTCGTCCGTCTGTCTGTCTGTAAAATTTTGATTTATGAAAAAGGTATTATTTGTAAATAGTTTTGTAAATAGGGCATTTAGTAATAAGTATAATGTAATGTAGATATAATAAGAGTATCAATTGCAGTAAACAGCGGGTAAATAAGGATAGTATTATTTTAATATATTATTTTAATATTCTTAAGTCTATATAACATCTAAACTTACAATTAACGGTCATACTCAAAAATTTCCTATGTGAAAGTAACTAGGTAACCCAAAATATTTATGTTATACAACATTTAACGGGTAAACCCTTTTAAGCCGAAAGGGGGTTGTTCTAGACGTCTAGGCGAACAACTTTGTTCTACAACTTTTGGAAATTCGAACTTTTTTTTTTGAAAATTATGAGGTTGTTTCACTGAAAAAACAGCTGCTTTTGAAATAAAAGGTAATTGAAGGTTTGATTGCAGTAGACCAAACTAAATGAGAGGACAACATAAGGTCAATAACTACGAACTCTAAGAAACAGCTGATCTTCAAGTAAACTTTACACTTAAAATTTACGAAAAGACTGCTGCATCTCAAAAACGGTTCACGGTATCACGGTTTTTGAGATACATGAGATACATTAGACAGTTAAAATTTTCACGGATGATGTATTTCTGTTGCCGTTACAACAACAAATACTAAACACAAAAATAAACAAATATTTAAGGGGGGCTTTTTGTAGTTTTTTTGAAATAATGGTGCGGAACTTTCGTGCGCGAGTCCCACTCGCTCTTGGCCGGTTTTTTAGTTTTTGAATGGAGAAGTACGCTACGAGTCAGCCGTCAAACATTCCCCTTAAGTTAAGAAATAAATTGTGAAAATTAATTCAAAGAAACGTTTTGAGTACGAACGAATAGTAAAAAACAATAACTTATAATTACTTGAACATAACTTTATAGGGTGTATTAAACGGTACTCTATTTGTTGTAGTATTTAAAAAATAATTATTAAAATACTTAACGTACAGTTTTTCACTCGTTACACACACTGGGTCCTAAAACATGAGACCGGTGCAGATAATATTTAGCTCTACCGTTAATTTATGACCTCGTGTGCAGTGAGTGAAAAAATGTACTACACTTTTTTACCGAAGTGGCTGTGACAACAATAAAGAAAGTTTTAAAAATATATCACAATTTTTCTTACTAAATTCGTGTAAATAAAACTAAATATAAAAATTAGGTCCTATGACCTGTCTTAGACAGCTAGTCGCCTAGTTTGTTGTAGACAAACATGCTAAATTGTGGACCTCGTCATCGCTTTTATACGAAAGCCATATGAAATAGCTAACTAAAAGTGTTTGTTTCTGTTTCTGCGTGCTTTCTGCATGTATCTTATGTATGTAGGTATTTCCAAAAAAAAAACTCGCGGGAACGGGAATATCGGGATAAAAAGTACCTTTGTTTTATTCTCGGTATCCAGCTACCTATATCCAAGTTTCATTGCAATCGGTCCAGTAGTTTTTGCGTAAAGGAGTAATAAAGTCACATACATAAGTACATACAAACTTTCGCGTTTATAATATTAGTAGGATTATATACATATAAGTTTAATATAATCGTCTACATTTATACATCTGAAAAGGGAGGGTTACTTTAATAAGAACATATTATTATGCACTACAAAGGCAAAAAAGCTGTGCATTCTATTATAAGCGTGGCAGTGAATGATAGAACCATTAAGAGACCGTTATTAGTTCTGCAGGCTATAAATGTTTTAAAGGCCCAATTTTGTTGCTTGGATAGTTGCTTAGTTTGGGGCTAGAGATCGCTGTGTGCAAATTCCCGCAATATATTTTTTTTCTTCTAATTATTCTCCGTAACATCCTCAATACTATCCGGAAGCGTCCGACCCATCGTTTCCGGTAGCAACAAACAAACAAAACCCGCAAAAATCGGCGCTAAACCAAAAACGACAGTCGGCAACCAAGCCACAACTGTCAAATTTGAAATGAACGGCGCAAGCATTGAACCTACTCTCATAGAAGTCGAACACGCTCCCATTCCCATGTTCCTAACCACTGTTGGGTACAATTCTGAGGTGTAAATATATATCGTGTTAGCCACAATAGATGCACAGCTGACTCCCAAAGACCCCAGGGTCAGGGTCAGCCAGAAGATGTTAGGAACACATCCTAAAGTGATGATGAACAGACCTCCTAGGATCAGGAAGGTCACTGTAGTGATTTTTCTTCCAAAATGATTCACCAGCCACATGGAGAGGAAGTTGGATGGTATCTGAAAGAATTATTATTACACGAATTATTTCGGGAAACAAAGACACATAAATACATACCAGAGTGACTATTGTATATAATATCATCATCATTACATAGTACTTATATAAAACAAAACACTGTCTGGATGCTTGTATGTTTGTTTATATCTTTAAAATTACGCAACGAATTGTGATGCGGTTTTTTCAGTAGATAGAATGATTCAATAGGAAGGTTTGTATGTATAACATAATCCTGATTCCTGATATTGCCACCAGATAGGGATTTTTGCAGGCGAAACCGCGGGGCGCAGCTAGTTTTATAATAAAATGAACGTGTTAATAGCTCTACATGCTATTAACATCTTTTCGTGAAGAGGGGTGCGCAGTAACTGCAAGGCAGCCAAAAACTGGCCCCATCACTTGCGGAGCGATTGATACCGTGGGGTATATACTATATAGTTGGGAAACCTATAAGGTTTACTATACATATGTACGAATGGTTATCTACTACTATACTAGCTAAGACCTTAGTAATGTAATGTTTAGATGTCAGGAATCAATGTCCTTCTTCAAGTCCATCCACTATTATGTTTTGTATTCTGTGCTACATCCAATAAGGTCAGATAGGTACAGTACGTACATAATGTGTGACGCAAAGATGCATTGAACAGTCTATCTATTGGGAGGTCAAAGCCATTTTCCTTTTGAGTTCTTATGTCGATTCACAGCTTAGCGGTGTACATTTTTAAATAGGTAGTGTATGATGATGACTAAATGACTAGCTAGCCCGAAATCCAACGGGTTTCAGTTAGATTCTATTTTATCGAGTTCCTTGGAATAGTAAATGCAATCATGTTTAGCAGCTTACTCGTGGATTGTGCTCTCTTTACAGTAAAGCAGTCATAATATAATATCTTTATGTTCGACGATGTTGCCTTTTTATGGTTAATCAGCTTAGCTATTATGTCTTTGTTTTTATCTTTTTAGTTTTACGGTACAGGTGCGGTAAAACAGCCTAGCACCGTAGGTCGTGATGTTTTCTTTACAGTAAAGCAACTCATGCATAATGCTAAGCAAAGCTGCTTTTGTAATTCAAATCATATAGTATACACACCTGTATAGCCCCAGCGGCTGCCACACTAATAAAAGGATCCGGACTTGTCTGCCCGATGTACTGGTTGAACCCGAAGTAGGTGACTCCTGTGACCAGCCACATGATGCAGCAGCAGATGGTCTTTCGGCGCAAGGAGCGGCAGAAGAGGGCCGAGTAGTTTGGCTTGGTTGCAGGTGGGCTGGTCAACTGATGGAGAGATTCCCGTATCTTGGCGGTTGGAAGGTTGTTCCTGAAAAGCCAGTGTTTCTTTTGCTAAATGTTTTCCAAAACGGAAAGCCAAGTGGTCTTATACTTATTATGGTGGATATGACTATTGACTTCTTGACCTTATCCTACTTACTACCTTAGAACATTATCTTAGGCTAAACATGGTTTATAAGGATAAGTTACATAATGTTTCTGTTAGACAAGGCTATGTGAAAATGTGGTAAACCCTTCGTTATAATAATGACTTGATTTTAATTTTTATTCGGTTTTCGTGATGCTGGCATGACATTAAACTCATGTTTCGCTAATAATTGTGATGCTTTTAATATAATATTAGGTACCTAAGTATTTTCTAAAGCCTGAGATTTCAAGATTTTTCCGCTTCACGGGCTAGTTACCCGTGACAACCGAAAAATTGGTTTTATTTCATACATACTCGTAGAATACATTTAATACATGCTGTTTTTGGTCTACCGAACCGAATGCCTTCCAAAAATGATTTAAACGTGACACACTGAAAATTTACCTATCATGCTTTATTCTAAAACTTCGTTTTGTATTTTCGTTTTGTTTTTCGTTTTTGTTTTTATTTACCTATACCTATATATTTATTGGATTACGTGTGTAAAGGCCAAATTGTGTACCTAAGCTGCGAAAACGTAAGCACTTTTGAAGGCTCTTATATTTCAACTTATTTTGCTAAAAATAAGATTTCAATTGGTAGTTATATAGATATCCCTGACAATAAACTCAAACCTATATAATCAGATAAAAGCAGATATTTCGCAGGACGGTGTTACATTTCATTGCCACTGATAACTATAACATTTACTTTGTTTCCTGGTTTAATTTTTTATACAATATTTCTTCCGGTACTTCAGCTATCACGCTGCAATAAATGTTTATCTAAATAAGTACGTAGGTAGGTATTTGCGAAAGTAAATAGTAAGTCAGAGATAAAGTTATTTGAGTTGACCTAGTTTGTTCAGTTGTTAATTTCTATTGATAATTCAAGACCTGTCGGCCCTGTAGCTATTAATTAAAAAAATAGTTTGCATATGGCAATATGGAGGTGCTGTGATTCTAATGCTAACCGTGAAACCAAGTAGGTATTTAATGATTCTGTAATGAACTTTGGAAAGATAATTAGGAAAAATGCAATTTATCATTGCATGTCTTATTTTATTAGGTACCTAATCTATCACAGTAAATATGCGTTTGCTATGCAAAATCATACTTATAATTATATTGACAATGACCATATTTCTTTTTGGGTTTTCCACGATGTGTTTATAAAATATTTTCAAAAGTTTCCTGAATAATATATTCATTCCTACATGGTTATTTTATGCACTTTAAGTAAGTTATTATTATTTATTATTATTTATTTATTTATTTTTTACGCTTTTAGTCCATCATATTTATTTTATACATTATTAGTCCTTCATGTTTATTTTATACACTTTTAGTCCTTTGTGGTTATTTTATGCGCTTATAGCCCTACATGGTTATTTTATGCGCTTATAGTTCTTAATGGTAATTTTGAGCTTATTTTTCTTTATGCTTATTTATGCCCGATTCTGTTGTTATAATATACCTAATCCTAAAAAAAATGTTCCAGGATAGTTAAATACCACTTTTTGCTGCTTTGGCATGCACTGTCGGTATTAATCTTGTGATTCCCACGAGACGAAACTTATCAGTTCGGTTAAATATTTTCTTACATTATCAGAGTAGACATAATAACTTTATTAAACTTTTTTTGATTTACACAGACTCGTAGACGCTCTATTATATTATCAATACCTAAGTAGTTTCTAATCGTGAGATAGCACAACAATCGCGAGAATTAATTTGGTTCAAATATAATTAGGTATAGTAATGTCGAACCCAAAAGGGTACCAATAGATATATGCATCCTACTAACATTGTAAAGGTTGTAGTTTGTTACTCCTGGACGAAAATGCTACTAAATTGATTGCGATGAAACCTAGTATGCAGGTAGATGAACTCTGCAGGTACATTTTATCACGATATACAAAAATTGCGGTGAGATACTCAACAGGGTCCTAGGCTCCTAGTTAAGTATCCCCTATTTCTTAATCTGACGCATTTCAAAAATCATTGCTTCGCCTACTTAAAAGTAGCTATTTTGATATATCTAATATTCTCCAACATTTTTTGTTTTTTTACTCTAATTTAGAGAATTACATTCGGATAGCCACCTAGATTTAATTTGTGTTTTATTTTTAGTAATATTCTTTTGGAGTCTTACAATAAAGAATTTTATTATTAATCCTATTTAATGTTTCTGGTTTTGGTTACAACAGGTAGGTTACTCTTTATAAACCTATAAGAGAGGCGTCAAGACGTGATGGTCGGCCAAACTCGGTCAATGGACGATAGACACAAAAAAGATAAATTGTTTTTTTTTTTAAATAAAATAGACATTTGTCTACGACAAACTAGGTATAACCTCATAAATTGGTAGGTATTTATAGATAATATAAGTAGGCAGGCATTAACCTAGAAAACTTTGTATTAATCTTACTAAAATCAGAACTAGTTTTGCAAAAAGGAATTTTCAATTAACAACTTTACTTAGATGGAAAATAATACTAGAGTTATTACTAAATGGTCTGATGATGTAACTGTGAGAAGGTGGATATCATAAGATTAATGGATTTTGTGTGTTTATTATCACACCTTTACACAACCTCTACATAGTTTTCCTTATACTTACCTACTTACGCCTAGGCGCCTCTACTAAGCACACAAATATAATATTAATTTTATTAGGTAAAACACTCACGATTTGAAAACCCTAATCACGCTCAGATTGGTGTTGTGAAGTAATCCTGACTCCTGGTTCACCAAGTGAAGTTATCTATGTTTCTTTATATTCCCAAACTTTACAATAGGGACCTACCCACATAGGGTCCAAGACATAAGGCAAGGACACATATGTTCGGACTTAGATCTACGAATTCTCACAAAGCAGTCTGTATTGGCAATGGGTAGGCCATATAGCTCGATCAACTGATAACCGTTGGAGAGTAAAAATCTTCAAATAGCGACCGCGATGAGATACGAAACGGAGTGTTGGAAGACCACCTACTCGGTGGACCGACGACATTGTGGTGATCGAGGGGAGTCGGTGGATGGAGGTGGCTCGCGATCGCTAGTTGTGACGTCGTATGAGTCCTATGTTCAGCAGTGGATGAATAAGGGCTTCGAGATGATGATGGGATCATGATACTTACATAACAGCAGCCTTCTCAACGATGATGGCAGCTTCCTCCACTCTGCCTACACTGACCAGCCACCGTGGCGACTCTGACACCACAATGAAATAGCCCAAGTATATGAGGGGAGGTACGGCCAGGGCTAGGTAGTAATCGCTCCAGTCTCGGTAGATATATGCGAACAGAGGCACTGTCATGTGACCTGGAAGAAATGGATATTGAATCACATAGATCAAATGTAAGTTATGATATACTGAGATAAGGTTAGGTCGGAGTAGCCTGATGTAAAAAGTCTTCGTTGCCGACTTATTGTGTCATGTTTTTTAGGTTTTATGAATTTTAGGTATTATAGGCGTTAGTAGGTACTCCTAGTCTTTTGCACTGGTTTTGCACAAAAGGACCTACTTTATTTTGAATGTTTCTTCCAAATGTTAAGGTTCGCACTGAAGGGGGCCGTCTAGAACAACCCCCTTCCGGATTAAAAGGACTTACCCGTTACAAATTGTATAGATACTTTAAAAAGATAGAAGTAAATCCCCCTGACTTACCTGTTAATAGCGAATCCCATTGGAATCATGAAATTTTGAAAATAGCTTTTTTATAATACTAAATGATTGTCAGAAATACTTACCAATAACAAATGGTATCTGAAAGACGCACCCAATAACGCCTCTATGCTTCGACCCCACGGTCTCCATAACGATGACGAAAGAGACCACCATAGTACCAGCAGTGGCCATACCCAGCAGGAACCGTATCACGGTGAAGGTGACATAATCCGGAGCAAAGGGGACTCCGAAACCGAAGAGTATGACTGCGGTTATGGAGATCAGGAAGGTGATCTTGCGGCCGCATCTAGAGTCAAATAAAATCTTTATCATAGAAGAAAGTAGGTCTAAATGTACTTAAACCTTTTTACAATTTACCAGGTCTTAATCGCTATTATTATTTCTTTCTTTCCTCGGAGTTTCAACCATGTTACATACAATGGTCTGGGTCGCGAGAGAATTTCCACCAAGTCGAGGTATGACAATAAATAATAATACTATATGTATAGTAAAATGTTTATATGTTAACAAATCGTGTGAATTTAAATAGTTTATTATCCAAACCAATCAGGTTTCAGATATTTACGGAAGGCTTCCAGAAGACTAAAAATAGGTTTTAATAATAACATGTGATAAAGGGAACAAGTCATGTTTCTCGCCTGCTGGAAGTCTTATATTATAGTGGGAGTTGCAGTAAAACTTCGTACTTTTCTTCTCTCTGTTCCTGAAACTCTTTTAGGTTCAGAATCGATAGAAATAGAAAGACAGAGATATAGAAAGAAATAGTAATTAATGATAGAGAATTACTATATATATCTTACGATCATATATCCTCACAAAAATAAATAAATGGAGTAACTGCGCTAGGGAGGATTTAGGGAGTGACCAAGACATTGACAGGGAACAGATCGGAGGGGAGAAGGATATGCTGCACGGCAAATAGAAAGATAGAAATTAGTTTCAACTGTTCTAAGTTTTTTAAAAACTGCACTTACCCACTTACCTGTCCGAAAAGAATCCAAACAAAATACTGCCAATCAGGATTCCCAACTGCAATACAGTCTGGGTGAAGCTCGCCAGCCATTTCTTCTCACAAACCAAGTCCCACTCCGATATTATCGTATTCTCGAACGGATACGGGTTATATTCATAACTCGAACAATCACTGTAGCACGTATTATTCTCTACTAATACAACACTAGTATTTGTACACCAGAATGTCAAGTTTGGTGTCAAAAATAGTATGGCAAATTGGACCCATCCCGAGGAAAGTTTTACCAGAGAAATTGTTAACACTACCATGAGCTGCCATTTTCCGAAATGGCCGAGCAATTTGTCGAAAATGTCTTCTTTTGGTGGCACAGGGTTCCTGATTTGGGTGACAATGTTTTGGACCATCTTGGTTTTGGTATTTTCCCTTTTTGATACAATCTTTTTTATTTTTCAAATTTAGTCTTCATTTTTTTCTTTGGTAAGTTTTAAGTTACATATTACACTTACTTTGTTATTATCATAATTTTTATTTGCAATTTAAGCATCCATTTATGTTTTAAATCACGATTGCACTGTTAATTTTTATAACAATTCATACACAACACATCCTTACTTAGGTAAGTACATTAAATAAGTTATTGTACGAACATTGTATAAAACAATAAAAATATATCTTCCAAATGGAAAATTAATTGCTCAGTTGGTATTGAACTGGTTTTCGAATTCATTAAACACTGTCTGTTGGATTTTTTTGCTATAGGTATTTTGTTCGCTTTATTTTTTTTAGGAAATCAATAACACGTCTTCCTCCGATTGACACCTTTGAGATTGTGACTTTGTATCTGTAAATAAAACAACTTTATATTAAACTTATTTCTTCATACATTATTGTTGTTGTTTCTTATCGCTTATACATATTGTCTTAGCTAAGATTTAAATTAATGTATGTTCCAACCTTTTTATTGTATCTAGTAGAGATTACTAACACGAATGTTTTAGACCTTCACTTTCGCCCTTAAAATAATTTGGTTTATCTCAGGTTTATCTATACACTAATATATTATTTTTATAGAGCAAAGACTTTGTTTGATTGCAATAAAATTTAGTAAATGAATGAGGACATCGTATCTTTGGGAGTAAGTGCGGGCTTTGGGGTTTGAGTCTGATGGATGAGTGTTAATGTTGGGGGTCCAAGCTATTGTTTGTTTGAAGAAGTTATTGGCACATCTTACTTTTCAACGACTTGTAACTCCAGTAGGTAATTGCAGTCTTAGACAAGTTTTAGAGAACTTCATTGTTTTCGATGGTTGTTGGTCTAACCTAGGTTTTCTCAGTACCTACTTCACTTTACTAAGCGATTTTTTTCAGAGGATGTAAAGCGTTGAATTATTGATTAATTATTTATACTAAACACCACAAAAATTGCAAAGACCAACAACATGATCATCTTAAAACTAGGTGGGATAAAGGCCTTATCGCTTAAAGCGATCTCTTCCAGGCTTGCTGAGATAGATAACATCAATTTCTTTTAAGACGGCTTTTTAACTGACTGTGGGAGATTATTTTACAAATTTATATAAAATCCTTATTTGACCTTAAACTTTACAAAAGGATCATGATTTTATTTAATAAAACCAACAGCAATAATAACTAACAGGATTGATTCTTCATGGTCATTAAAAATGTAAAATTTTCCTGTCCAAAACAATGTAGGAAAACTTAAATTGTTATATTTGGTTCTACCATGATCTTTTATAAGTCGTCGCTATATTGTTTAGCTAAAAAAATAAAATTAAAAAACATTTAATAATAAAAAAAAACAGAATGAAAACCTAACTAAAATATTAAAATAGTCGGGGGTATTTTTTATTTTAAATTTACTTAAATTTTTTGAGCGACAATAGGACGACAAAACAACGAGAAACGTAGCAGATTGAAGTTTTTAACTTGATTTGGTACCTACTTAGCTACATTTACAGGATTTTCACAGTTTACTTCATAGTTGGTAGGTACACCTCGGTGCTGTATATATAAAGCCGGGGTGCTGTATATATAAAGCCGGGTTGCTGTATATAAAGCCGGGTAAGTACCTACTTACTATTGAGCTGTAATTTGGCATAACGAATTCTCTTACATTCTAGGTATTAATATAAGAGTGGTATAGTTGTTGTTTTAATAATTGTTACCCATCTACGTTAGCGGTTAAGAATACTATATATCTGACTAGCTGCGCCGCGCGGTTTCGCCCGCGTTAGTCCCGTTCCCACGAGAATATCGGTATAAAAAGTAGCCTTTGTGTTATACCCGGTATCCAGCTACCTATATTCCGAGTTTCATCGCAATCGGTTTTGCAGTTTTTGCGTGAAAGAGTAACAAAGTCACATACTTTAGCGTTTAAAATATTAGTAAAATTTTGTTTCTTTGTTTGTTAAACTTATAATTCTTTGCTTTACCTATTTATTGAAGAAAATGTTTTAAATTAAATTGTTTTTGTTTTGGGGTGCTTTTTCTGCTTATTTACTTTCAGATCTCTGATTATGAGACCGATTTACTTCCTTAATGGATGCGGAAGGATATTTGTCCTTTCTTTCTTTAATTAACGAAGGTATAAGTATGAATGAATGAATGTTGCATCTGAACTAAGGCAAACTAGGTACAGGTATATGACAACCATAGGTAGGTAAAGAACAAGAAGTAGGTAATTATAATTGAAAGAAGAAAAAAAAGGACGACTGGCCTAATATGCAGTGCTACTGACTTTTTTAATCTGAAGTCGAGCATTTTTACAGTATAGATCCATATTATTTATGGTCTGGGTGTATTTTTATGTATAATATGTATGTTTTACAAAATAAAAATAAATATAGGGGCGACTTGCCAAAATTTAAAAACACATTTAACTAAATCAATTTTAAAATAATTTATGGGAATTTGAACATTGGACTCTATTTCTTTAAGTGGACGATTGATAATATGTTGCCACACATTGACAGTTTGACAGATTTTAAATACGGCTAACAGCTTAAACATGTTTAGGAACCGTTATGCAAACCGGCCTAAGTAGTATATTCGTTGTCTAGTCACCGTAACACAAGCTTATCAGCTTACCACGGGGCTAGATGGCGCTGTGTGTTCGTCACAGGATTTATTTATTTATTATATTACTTCTTTGTGTTACTTCACTCAGCAGCACTACACTGCATAGTGCCTTGGACGCGGAGTTTTCAACTAGACAGATCATGTATTTGTCCCCTATTTATGCTGTGTTAATATTCAGTTCTCTCTGCCACACAAACTTTACTGACCTTCTCTATCCCAAGGTTGCCTGGAAGACTTCTAGCGATAATCTTGCCTATTTTGTACAACGATTTACTTTTAAGTTTTTTGTTTATTTGTCTTACTTTGAATGTGAACTGACTGTAATTATTGTTGGTAGTGCAAAAAAAGTGTATTAATCTATCTATCTATCTATTTACGGGTATATATATGCCTTAGTCAACTGCCAGTTGGCGTGAGATGACATAAAATAAGTCGGTGGCACTGGCACTAATGTTTGTGGCACTGGTACTTGTTTTTTTGTGTCCTTTTTATTATTACATGTATCTTTCCCGGTTACACTAAAACCTACTTAAATTGAAATGAAGAAGAAGAAAATAACCAATTTTGAGTTTTAGCTCTCCATATTTTGTGTCAAAAATAAAACAATACTTAACAGTGAAAGAATAACTTCGATACGTTAATTCGTCTCCGATTCATAGAAGTAAACGTGCGATGCGGACTCGTACTCGGGTGTGACGTCATCTCACACTAACCCATTTCCCTCGCGCTCTGTGTCGATGTCACAGTACATGTCGTCTAACGTTTTGATGAGGGGAAAGTTGTAAATGACGTCACGTGATTGTTAGCGAGACTCAATATTTATCGTAAGTTTTAATGCCTGTAAAATCAAAACTTATAGGTTTATTTGACTACAACAAAAACTAGTGTATTTGTAAACATACAAACTTTACTGTAACTTTCAACCAATTTGGCTTAGGTATTAGGTCTAATAACATTTTTGCAATATGCAATAATTGTGTGGGTAAATACAAATGTAGTCCACTTACTCACCTTTTTTTAAGGACTTATTCATTTGCGCACCTAAATTTGGTTGATTTGCAAAATTTTTAGCTTCATTTTGGTTTCGTCCCAATAAAAACGAGTTTTTAGTACTGCAATTAAACGCATGACGCAGGCGACCAAACGTGTAGTCAGGTTGCAGATTTTTGATGTCATTTGGCCCGATTTATTATAAAACGAGAAAGTCTTTATAACATCTCAGTTTTTGAGATGTTGCACTAAAAGGCGTTAAATTTAAATGCATGCAAACGCTTTGGTTATACCTTTGCGCAGTGAGATGTCGATGCCGTTTACGACGGAAGATGCGCGGTCGGGCCCCCGATCCTATTGATCAAGTTTATATATTCTACATAAAATATCTACCTACTCGTCCCCTACACCCCTACATAGGTAGGTACTTATAATAGCTACATCCCGCGGTTTTACTCGCGTAAGTCCCGATTCCGTGGGAATATCGGGATCAAAAGCAGCCTTTTGAATGAAATAACTTTTTAAATCGGTTCAGTACCCCAAACTTAGAACACCCTCTTTTTTACCCTACAGCGAAAAGATAGGTTTTTGTCGCCTGTACTTATGTGTGAGAGTAGGTATGTTGAAAAATACTGTTTGAACAAAACCGCTTTATTGATAGGCCTAAAACGGACAAAAGGCCACGATGAGGGATTCAAACCCGCGACCTTTGATACGCCACATAATCGAAATGTTACGGCCGATCGCTGCTGGCCTTGAAGACGTTTCGCAACGCTTATTAGATCATTCTTTAATTGTTATTATATTATTGATTTAATTCTGTGTTGTGAATAACACGTCGTGACTTATATTATTATATCTATCTATAATATGAATAAAAATAAAAAGTCGGTATCTATGTCTGCGCATAACTTACAAACGGTTGCACCAAATTGGATATCTAGTAGGTACTTTATTTTTGTGTTCGTCATTGCCAGGACAAGGTTTCTACAAAAGAACTATAAAAACTATATGTATATATATGCATAATACATACCTATTCTTGAAAAAAAAAAAAATGGCGATACAATGTTCGCCGAGTCAGCTATTTTTTAATAATACTATTGCACTAGCCCCCCGTGGGGTTGCAACACGTTTTTCTGTAGGAACGTTTAGACGTTATTAAATAATAAATAACTAGATAAGCGTTAGAAAGGACTCAAATCGCGTGAGTTTCAGAGTTTGTTGTACGATTCCCTTTTATATCTTATCTAACTCTTACTAATATTATAAACGCGAAAGTTTGTATGTATGTAAGTTTGTTACTCTTTCACGCAAAAACTACTGAATCGATTGCGATGAAACTTAGAGTATAGGTAGCTGGAGACCTGGAATAACACATAGGCTACTTATTATCTCGATATTCCCGCGGGAACGGGACTTACGCGGGTAAAACTGCAGAGCACAGCTGCTGCTAGACATACACAAAATAACTAAGGTAGGTGCGTTTTTTCTATGTTTTTTTTCTTTTTTCTATTAATTTTTGAACTCAAACAATCGAATGGAGAACCTCGGTTAACAAAGAGTACCTACCTAATAAGTAGTTAACAACAGCGCTTTTATCAAACAAGCAAGAATTACGACATCGCGAAAACGAAAAAAAAACTATAGTAATAAATAAGTCGATACCTTTTAATTTAACAATCTCTTTTATTGAGAGTGAAGGTTAAAAGGGTCGATGAATATAATAAGGACGTTCTAGTACCTATTGATTGATGAGTTCTTCATGTAGGTAACTGCCTACCAAAAAAATTAGACGGGCCTCATAAGAACTAGAAGGTTAATGGTCGCTTGAGAGTGAACCAGTTGAAACTTGGCTCTGACGGACGAGCTTTTTCAGTTTTCCAAAGTAAAATTGTTTGGGGTTTTCCTCACACACTTAAAAAAAGACGAAATAAAATTCGAACGTTCGCGTTGTTGTTAGAATATCCACTATGATTATCTTAAAACATAAAGTAGGTAGGTAGGTAGTTTACCTACCTACTTTATGTTGACCATTAGAGCGGTTCCACCTGCGTACCATTTTATTAGTTGGTACAGTTTTTCAGTCGTTGCACTCGTTATCTTAGATAGATAGATAAACACTTTATTTGTTCAACAATATGCATAATTATGTACAATACACAGAAAATTTAAACCTACAACGTTGCACAAATGGGCGGTCTTTTCGCTAAAAGCGAAACCCACGTCGTGAACCGTGGGAGCGGTGCAGAGAGTATTTCGCTCTTTCTTTCACTCATAAGTCCTACTGTCTGGGCGCCTGTGCAGAGCATTATTGGTATTTATATTGATGCTTATTCTATAAGATCGATTACCATGCATATGTCTATTCGATTTATGGCCGATTATTTTTTATTTAACGCCGAAGGTATTAAAACAATCACTAAGAGTTAAATTTTAACCCAAAACTGACACAAGAGTTAAATTTTAACCCAAAACTGACACAAGCCTGCCTAAGTGCTTAGTTTACGAGTGTAATTAAATTATAAATAAAAAGATGATCAAAAACTTACTGTAAAAAACAATATTTTCCATATAAAAAAAATCCCGAAATCACTGTACTCTACCAGTATTCAATGGCAGAGCTAAGTAAACACTGAGGAAAATGAGCTGCAGATATGTTACAGGTCGCTGGGAAAATAAGATGATGTAGCGAAATAACCGGTTTTTCGACAAAATTCGGTTAAAAGTTGTTGTTGTTGTTGTGTTGTCGGGTGTCAGTGGCGTAGCGTGCCATCTTGGTGTCCGGGGCGGGAATAGTATTTGAATCCAGAGAGAAGCGAAGGATTCTAGAGTAGAATCTTGAGCGAATCGAGGGATTCAAAGTACCTCACACGAGCGAAAATTAGTATTTGCTCCCGAGGTAGACATTCTACTTTACATTGCCCTCTATGAGAAATGAGTACCTTCCTAAGCTATTCCTAGTCTATTCCAAGTCTATCCCCAGTATATTCCAAGACTATTCCTAGTTTATTTAATTCAATAATCAATTAAAATTATAGTTCGAGACATCATTTCACAGGCATTTAAATGTTTAAAATTGTGAAAATTATTTATTATTATAAATTTTAATTTGAAATATTTATCATTTGTTACCATTTAAAATAACATTTTACATCAATAGGTGGATAATTTTATGGAGAATCCAAAAATATAAATATAATAGCGTTTGAACAGCATAATCTCGAAAAAACCGGACATACCTACCCGTTTTGAACCGGACCGGGTCCAAAGGCCCAGACAGCTTTTGGAGGTAGCTAGGTTGCCATAGGAGAGGCTATGATATACGAGACCGCTGGCGGCGCGGGCAGTTACCTAATTTACCTATGTACACACTTAATACCTATGTACAAAAGTTTGCCCGTTCGCAGCGCCACCGCCAGTGGTCTCGCGAGAGTTTTGAAACGTTCCGTTTTAGTTTCGCGAGTCGCGCGACAATGACGTTTTGTCACATGATAGTTAACTCACATGTATGCATTAGTAAGACATTTTAGGGTCGTCTATGAATACGGCCATTAAATACCTACTAATTTCTTAGGTAAATGAGATTTTAACTCAATTGCATCAGTTTTAGTCACGTAGTTGGCTTAGTTCAATGCTAGACGGGGTTGTGTTTCTTATAGAAGATATACTTCTTATATATACCTTTTTACTAATCCCACTAATATTATAAATGACTAAACTTACTTAAGCAAGCTACCTTAGTAGGTACCTAGGCACATATTTGTTGACAATAAGTCCAAGTTTACCTGCAACATCACTAAGTACCAACATGTGACCATAGCACTTTACAATTAAAATGACTCAAATACCTGTGCCTTAGCTCTGTTCGTTTTTTTTTTCGAAAACGGCAACATACTCAAGTAAACAAATCACAAGACATCCTCAAACATCCTCGCGGTCCTCAATTTTTACAAACGAACATTCGTTTGGAGCCTGTAATATCAATAAGAATTGGTTATCTAGCACAATAATATCGAACCATTTTCTAAGAAAATTGTAATAGACCTACCTTCCTTTAACTGCCCATTTAGTTGCACCCGCGCCGCCCCTGTAAGGTCGATGTATCGATGACGTATGTATAAATTATATCCGTTTACTTTTATTCTTAGTACCTAGGTATTTATTACCTAATTAAATTTGTATCACTTGTTTAACTAGGTACCAATTATTTCTGTTATTTTATTAGCATATTTTTTATTAACATAGTTGCATATTTTTCTTCTTGTTTCTTAGACATAGTAGCTATCAATTTTACGCGATGCGACACATGTCCCCGGAGACATCGCAACACATCGCACGCTGGATGTCTTGTCTCCGACAAAATCAGTCAAACCATGTATGGCAAGGTCTGATAACGTCGCGCGAAGTCGCCCGATGTCTTCGGAGAAAAGTTTCGCTCATCATTTGTCGCCTAGTGCCTCGTACAAAGAAAATAAAAAACCAACAATTCAACAAACCAATTATTCGTATAATAACTTTAAATAAAAAATAGTTTTTATTTCAAGTAACGAAGACTCATATTATGAACAGAAAATTTTACAAAAGAAAAAGAAAAATAAATACACATAAACATAAATAGACAGCTAACGGTCCCCACATGCGACATGTCTGTTACAACAGTGTCGCATGTAAGGATCCCTCTCTCTCGGCGATCATTTTCAGGACGGTGTTGGAGCTGGCCCGCGTTCTCCGCACCAGGGAACCACATCTCTTACGCATTGTAGCATGAAAACAGTCGGTGCGATAGGTTGCGAACATATGGGACGCACTACAATACCTAGCCAACCCCAGCATCGCCCTGAACGCTTTTTGTTTATTTTAATAGACTCATTGATAATATGTATATGTATAATGATTGTCTGTTGTCGAGGGAAGAGGGACGTGCAGCGGTGCCATCTGCTTCGCTGTGCTTTGTCCGGCCGGAAGACCAGTGCTGTGGCTGAGTATGTTTACCGGCTACAGCTTTTTTGCTGAGGCCAGCCCATTTAGGGTTCGCATATGGCTTCCTAACTTAGTTGATGGTATTATGGTTACATTATTTTTTATTTATTTAAGTACTTACCTACTACATTTGGTTTTGTTCTGTTTTGTGTTTTTTGCTGTGTGCTTGTCCTAATAAATTTATTTCTATTCTATTCTAACAATTGTCAGCAACAATATTTAAGAAACTTTGCAATTACTTTTTGAGCAGGCGTTTACGAATAACTATCAAAAATGCAATTTATCCCATTGTAACGCAAGAAGGTAATAAGAAACCGCGTGAGCCTACTCCGAAATTTGCGTCCTACAGTTCATGCCTGTTTTTTTACAATTACCATAAGGGCAATGTTAATAGCGCGCATAGAAAAAAAAATGAACCGACGAGTTTTAGGATAAAAGTCGAGATTTCCACCACTAGACCAACACTGCTCGAAAAATCTAATTTGCAAAAAAATAACAACATATATCATCAATCAACTATCAAAACATCCATAGTGCGTGCCAGATAATTCTGCACACGACTGGGGGCGCCACTACTTAACATTAGGCGCATTTTACTTAATAGCTGGTGCGCCTCGTCAGCGGACAGCGATTAGTTCCGATTATGACCACGCGCAGACTTATCTGGCACGCACTTTACCTGGAATTTCTCAACACACTCGCGCCCGCGCTCGCGCTCGACCTGTCAAACCTGTCATATCTGTCACATCTGTCAGATAGCTGTCACACGATCAATAGTGTTGGGCAACGCCGGTGTTCGGCTATCGATAATCTTGGAACCGGTAGCGCTGTGACGAAATAACGACAAGGTCAATGTAAATGGTATTGATTCGATTGCTAAATCGATGTATTGAAGATCTAGAATTAAGGTGGAATAGGTTGGTGCCAACTAAATTGTCTCAATTACGCCTTAGTTCTTTTATTTTTGTTCAAAAAGGGTTCGGTAATTGTAGGTAGGTAAATTAGGAACAAATCAACAAGAGGTGTTTTGGTTTTTCAGATTATGTAGAATATGAATTAAGAATAATAGGTAGGCAATGAGTCTATTAAAGTTATAGAGACGCCATTGCAGAACAAATCATTATTGAAAAGCGCCACAAAGTATGATATACAACCTCATTATTTATATTCATTCACATAATTTAAAGAAGAAATAGACGAAACTATTGTCATCTCTTTCTAAAACATAAAGACTCAATGCTACTTGCATGACGTAAGAAAGAGATGTCATAATATTATTATGACATCTCATAGCGGTTAGGAGAGAATGATAAAACGTCAAAGTCAAAAACTTTGAGTTTTTGGATAAAAAACTTTTTCAAAAAATAAACTAAAATAAATAAATACAGCTTTACTTAAGTATGAAATGAAATATTTTTGCCAGTTTTTGGAGTATAATTCGTGCATCGCCTAAATACGCACGAAGGCATTGTTTTCTGTGAATAATGTTGTGAAAGTGAACTAAATGTACTGTGTGTCAACAAGCGGGTGATCGTGACGTGAGCTGGGATGGAACTAAGACTTCTCTGGCTAGATAGCTTGCATTTGTGTAGCCAAGTAATTTGCCCTATTACGTATCTAGAAGTTTTTACATATCTCTGTAGGTAGGTATAAAATTTATCCCAAGAAGTTTGATTCTATTCTAACCCTTTAAGTAATCCAATTAATTGAAGACAGAAATGTGGTAGTATTTATAATATTTAGCCTAGGTACATGTCTGCTGTGCTAGGTAGGTACCATACCATATTAGATAGGTATTTTTTGCCTCAGAAAAACACGATCGATATCGATAAAAGTAACAATTGGCAAAAGTGTAAGCACGGGAAGGTCATTCATTATACATGCAGCCATAATACCTACCATCATCATCCGAGCGATGTTCCCTGTTGCATCCCTCTCGTCTGCTTTTCTACTTTTGCGTCTCCACTTCGCACGTTTTACGGCATCCCGTGTAGTGTGACTATTTGCACGCATACCAGCCCTTAAAACTACATTAAACTAGCACTTCTGGCTCGTGCGGAGGTGTCTTACCAAGACATTTGTTTCCACGTAACTAGCCGGTTTTCGTAAGACTTTCCATAATATGTCATGATGATGTACAGCATACTTACATTTACTTCTCATGTCAGTATCATCTCTACTAGATCCAGACTCAGACAGATAGATAGGTAGAATAATTTGATTATTGAAAGACACCACAATTGAATAATTACAATAAAAAGAAAATAACGACTTAAAACTAGGTGGCACAATGGGCGGCCTTATTGCTGTAAAGCGATCTCTTCCAGGCAACCTTTAGATGGCCAAGAAGTAAAGAAAGATGAAACGTAGGGTGTTCAGACAGAAGAAAACAGAACTTGAATACTTAGTATTACAATAATTCAGAACTTTTATTTGAAAATACAATTATTGAAGGTACAGTTCTTAAAATTTAGGTTTTTTTGACTAAACAGCTTTCTAATCGAATGTTTAAGCCAGTTCGAAATTTAAATTAAACCTTTGATAAGTTACCCCTTTGGTCGGTGCGTAGTAGAAGATCGTTCCATTTTTAAATTACACGACAAAAATATGATTTTACATTGTAATTTATTTGGCCGCTAAACACGACAATAATTAGTATGACACAAACAAATAATAATGGAAATAAAAATAAAAATGTATATAAATTATTACATAAAAATATTAATGAATAACACATACATTTTATCTATAGTACAAAATATGTATATATAACATTGGGCATACAATAACGAAACATTTACATTATGACCATAATCCTACAACTTACCTTGTGTACGCTACTTTTGAAAACTGCTAGACTTCGACTGTCGAATGGAGGTGTAGCAAGTGTAGTACTAAAATAATAGGAAGCTAATCAGGTATATTTACACTGAATACTTGTCAGTTAAGATGATGGATCACTGTAATCAACATTATATTACTTAATCTTCAAATCACAAGCATAACTTTCTCCTCCAATAATTATGTACTTACTAATAGTTATTATGAAATATCTACCAGGATCTACCAAACACAGAGATGCTGCTCCTTATCGGACGGTACTATGATGTCACCCGACTTTCTGCGCCCGCGCAAGAGAAACTTTGTCCAACTTGTAACATTTTGTGTTTGAATTTCTTTGTGACAAGTGCCTTTGGTTGTTTGTAAAGGTAAGAAAGTTCTAAGTATTTTTGATTATTTTAATAATGTTGTATTGTCGATTTTATTTTCGTACGCCTGATAGTAATTTATCTGCAAATCAAACTGAAATGTTTATTTGTTATTTTAAACCTGCACTGCGCTTAAAATGCTTGGCTAGGAAGAACAATTCGGTTTTTCGGTTATTCACCAATTTATACTTTGCTAACTGTGTTTCGTGTAAGAGCTAAATTATATTAGATCAACACCCGGCCGTGCCGGGTCCGAACTTCGTTGTCTATTGCTCGGCGAGCAGTCGATCGGTCTGTTGCAACTGAGTGGCGGCCGAGCAATGGACAATGAATCTCGCACCCGGCACGGCTGGTGGTCGGTCTAATATTATTTTATCCTTAAGTTCCGATAAAACCCTTTCTTATAAAGATCACACTCTCTAAACTTCAGTTTTCTAGGTACTATAATATTAGTAGGATACCTAAAATCCTGGAGATTCTTAAAATACTTAAGGGCCTATATAACCCTAATAGCGTGACAGGGATAAAGCTAGCGAATTATAGACGTGTAAGTGAAGGACGTAAGATGCGACTATGCAAAATTTTATTGCGTAAAATCAAACAATTGCTAGTTTCAAGATAACTAAATGTTAATCTTGAAACTCAAAACATTCACTGCCTGTATTGAGCTAAGTTCAGTTCTTATACAAAGTTTCATTAGTTCTCGTAAAATATTGACTGAGTAATATCACTTATTTTTACAATTTAGAGGGAAGTTTTTTTTTTTTATATCGAGTAAATTTTCAGGAATCGTGTTTTCACGACATTCACGTGTTGGTAAATATCCTCGACTTTAATAAATAATATGGTTTCAAAAACTTTTATTTCAAATAACTTTTGTGGTAATTCACCCTAGAAACATCAGTTCTGGCCTACTAGGGCCCCTTAACAGTAACTTTTAAATCAAAGTAGGTAAATCTATAAAATACTTTGTTTTGACTGATCTATCAATGCACAACCTAAAGTCTTGCTTGCTTGGTCCTAGAAAAAAATGAAAAATGTGATCTTAGTGGTGTGTAGTGATCCATTAGGAAGGTTTTTTGGAAAATCCAGCGGGTGAAACCGTGGAACTCTGCTTGTAGATGGATAACAATAAAACTCTCATACTCATTTTTTATTCGTATTTTATGCGTGTCTTAAACCAATTCGGAATCCTACGCACTTGTGCCTTTTGAACCGGATCTGTCGGACGTTTAACGTTCCACCTATTAGATCTACTAGAACTTGTGTGGAATTAGAACGAAAATCCCACACGATTGAAACCAGAACGACACAAGTGATAATACGGGCTCGATAAAAGTAGAAATGCAGAGATTTGAGGTGCGATAGGTATTTGAGTTTTGTGGAAAGGGTATACGCGTAATGATAAATGACAGCGAAAGCTTGTTGTTGTAGCGTCGCGGATTCTTTTGATTTGATCACAGAGTAGGCTATATTATGGTCAAAGTAATTTTACTTAGTTTTCTTTCAGTAGGTACCTACCTAATTTAACTTGGGAAATCCTTACTAATGTTATAAATGCGAAAGTAACTCTGTCTGTCTGTCTGGCTGTTACGTCTCATCACGTCTAAACCGTTGAACCGATTTTGATGAATTGCGATCATGATCGTATTTCAGCTATAAAAGTAACGACTAGTGAATGTACGTTTATCGTACTTAGTGTATACTTGCCGTGTGACAAGGAGGAGAATTTCACAGAATTTACTAGTTGTTTAGGTTATATTAAAGCGTTTATTGAGGAGTGTGACTTGGAAATTATATTTGTGTTGGGCGATTTTAACGCGCGCCCCCACTCGCGTTTTGGCAATGAATTAGATCATTTTTGTTGTGAGAATCAGATAAGGTGTGCAGATCTGGAATTTCTCGGTAGGGATTCTGGTACTTATACCTATTTCTGTGACAATAGGGGGACGCGCAGCTGGCTCGATCACTGTTTGGTCACCGAGGCAGCTTGTAATGCGGTGACTGATGTATGTGTAAACAACAATGTTGTAACTTGGTCGGATCATTATTCATTTACAGTTACGGTCTCTATGCAAGTTGTGATAAATAAAAGCAGTTGTAATTTATCTGATAAAAAACGAAAAAGTGTTTACTGGAACAATAAAAGTTCACACCAAATTGACATATACAGCAGATACTGTGCTGAAAACTTGGTTGACCTTAATCATTCTAGTCATTGCTCGTACTGTGATATTGAAAACCCTCCGCCTAACTTTAATTATACTGAATGTCCTAATCTATTAACACACAAAACTTATATTGACGAATTATATTTCAAAATGATTAATATTTTACGGGAAGCCTCTTTAGCTAGTAGTGGTAGTTGTCATTCACATTTCGGTGGAAATAGGGCCAGGCAGGTTACCGGATGGAATCACCACGTAAAAACTTACCACCAGAACGCAAGAATGCATTATTTGACATGGGTATCCCAGGGTAGGCCTAGCTCAGGCGCTATTTTTAATGATATGTCAAATAGTCGTAAGTTATTTAAGCGAAAACTTAAATGGTGCCAGGATAATGAAGAGTCTATTAAGATGAGTATTCTGGCATCCCATAGGTCGAGTAATAACTTTTCTAAATTTTGGAAAGATACTAAAAAGTTGAACGGCACACAACAATTGCCAGTCAGTATAAATAGTCTTCAGGACCATACCTTGATCGCAGACTCCTTT
Source organism: Idaea dimidiata (assembly GCA_949358125.1). Taxonomy (NCBI): domain Eukaryota; kingdom Metazoa; phylum Arthropoda; class Insecta; order Lepidoptera; family Geometridae; genus Idaea; species Idaea dimidiata. Next base: position 12,943,355 of record OX442329.1, read on the forward strand.
GCTAACCATTTCAAAGCTGAGCTCTTAGAAGCATGTGTAAGCGAGAGGGAGCACTGTCAACCCTGCGACCAACAACCAGTGATTGTCTTCACTCCCCAGGCGATAGCGCTGGTAGTGAAGAGAATGCAACGTGGAAAGTCGCCAGGGTACGACGGACTCAGTCTTGAGCACATACAATGGGCTAGTGAGCACGTATACAGGGTATTATCTATGTTGTTTAACAATTGCTTAAAGTACTGTCATTTGCCCTGTGACCTCATGAGAACGGAGGTGGTTCCTATAGTCAAGAATAGAACGGGGGATCTGTCTGACTTAAAGAACTATTGACCAATATCTTTGGGAACAGTTGTTGGTAAAATTCTGGAGAGGCTTTTGCAACCCGAATTGGTGAAAGGTATTAGCATTAGTGACGCTCAGTTTGGTTTTCGTGCTGGACTCTCTACGGACTCGGCTATTTTAAGTCTGAAACATACAGTAAAGTACTACACATCTAGGAACACATCAGTGTATGCATGCTTCCTAGATCTTTCCCGCGCGTTCGATCTAGTTAACTACAAACTGCTATGGAGTAAGCTTTTATCCAAAAATAACATAGTTAACACCTGTGCTGTAAGTCTGATGAGATACTGGTACGGAAACCAAACGAATTATGTAAGATGGGGTAACGCGCACTCTAGCGACTTTAGGTTAGAATGCGGTGTTAGACAAGGGGGCTTGACGTCTCCGGACTTATTTAACGTTTACGTAAATGATCTTATCGAGGAGCTGAGAGGAACCGGAGTCGGTTGCCAAATTGGTAATTTATGCGTTAACAATTTGAGCTATGCCGACGACATGGTTCTTCTCAGCCCCTCGATAAAAGGTATCAGGAAGCTACTGGCAATCTGTGAGAGGTACGCTACAACTCACGGATTGAAATATAATGTTTCAAAAACGGAGTTGTTGGTTTTCAAAGCCGGTAAGGGTCCGGAGACAGTTCCGCCAGTATACATTTATGGGTCACCGGTTCGGGTCGTAAAAGCTTTTAAGTATCTCGGCCACATTTTGACCGAAAACCTGAAAGACGACGCCGATATCGAAAGAGAGCGTCGGGCTCTGGCCGTCAGATGCAACATGATCGCTAGGCGCTTTGCACGTTGTAATGCTCAGGTTAAGCAAACCTTATTTACAGCTTATTGTCAAAACCTTTACACGTGCCAACTCTGGACTAATTGTACGAAGGCATCGTATAATAAACTTAGAGTTCAGTACAACGATGCTTTTCGTATAATTATGAAACACCCTAGATACCTACTGTAGCGCTAAAGCCATGTTCGCTGATGCCAGAGTTCCAGATTATTTCGCTATCTTGAGATCGAGGGCGGCTTCTGCATGGGACAGACTACAGTCAAGTAGGAACACAATTTTGATAGCAGTGGCCCAAGACTACTGTAACATGTTTTACCGACACTGGATTAAACTCCACCGGAATTGGAATGACAGATAGGTTGTAAAAACCCTAATTAGAAGGAATTGTATAATGTATTTTATATAATATATATAATATCAACTACCTACCTATTATTATTATTGTTAGTTTTAATTATATTAGATTAAGATATGGGCTTTTTTCCTGAAATAAAAATATTTATTTATTTATTATTATTATTATTTTTACCAAAAAGTTTTATTTGATAATTGTAATAATATGTATTGGAGATTATTTCCAAGCCAGTAAATAACAAACATTTGAATGGCCTGTTAGTTTTAAGCCATGACTTAAAACATGGCATCGTGTGATACGCCCCTCTGTGTTACTCGCAGGAAAATAAGTTTTTTTGCTAAGTTTTAGTAGCGACTACTTAGTAGGTAGTAGGTAATCAAATCAAATCGAATCGAATCGAATCGAATCAAATGAAACCAAAGTTCTTGTGAGAGTTATTATGTACGATTGATTGTCCGTAAATTACATATAATTGATTTGTAACCATAATTAAACTTAGTGAATAAATTATATGACTTAGTGAATAAATTATTTCTAACTTATTTGTGTTTTTGTTCCAGAAGACGATGGGATACAAACTATACATGATATTTGTTGTACTACACTATGTAGTATCGAGTGAATCCCAAAACGGAACAGTTATTTCCAGGAAAATCTTTAATCCAAACGAGACAATAGGTTCCCGTCAAGCTGGTAACGGTTTCCGATTCGAAGATGACCCTCATACTGGTCCCAGTGGTCCTGCTGATGAAGACCAAGGTCAATATGGACTCATTACTTTTAAAGACGATACTCCTTTAAGGTTCCAAGATGAAGGAAATCAGAATTATATCCAAAATGAAGATAGACCTGGTATACTTTATCCTAATGGACCTACTGCTGAAGACCAAAGCCAATATGGACTCATAACTTTTGATGATAACAATCCTATAAGAAATCCAGATGATCGGCCACAAAATCTTATTCCAGACATAAAAAGACCAGTCAAATATCAAGACTCAGACCTTGAAAATCCAGGTTTAAACTTACAGGATGATAATAGAATACAGAATCACAATAAAAAGAAACGCAAAAGAAGGCGAAAGCCTAAGCGAGTTCCTTATCAACCAGGGTTACAAAGACCAGAACTCCCTGGTATCCCAGGAGTGCTAGGGGGTCCAGGTGTTCCAGGAGGTCCAGGTGTTTATGGAAACCCAGAGCCACACAAGGGTTATGGAGCTGCTTATTGCTACCCTGGGTTACAAGGAGTTCGCGTCAGTAAGTTAATTTCTTGAATAGGTAATTAAAATTTATTTGTTTCAGGAAGGTTCTTGTGTTGCTTCTTTCTACAGCTTCGGCGGCTTCAAGTGGAATATTTTGAATATTTAACGAAGCTGTGTCGGATCTTATTCTACTGCCGCTGTCTTCTGGATAAGCGTGTAGCATCTCACATTACTAATTTAACGCTTACCTGTAGTTAACTGTGGTCAAGCGCCTGCCTTTTAGAATTATAAAATTTGAATTATAAATAACTAATATTCCTGTCAAATACATGTATATTTATTTTCTCAGAACGTCGTCGCCGCCCCCGACCTTCTTTAGCCTCAGATGCTTTAACAGCCGTGACTGGAGCCCTAACCTCCATCGCACGGTACGACGACTACCAGTGTGTCCCGCGACTGCTGTGTGAGGCAGCTGGCGGTGGAGCCCTGGGATCTGGAGTGCTGGATTCTGTGGCTGGAGTGCAACCGCTACTTACGTAAGTTAAGTGCTCATGGTTGAGTCAGTTATTCATACGTCATGTGAAATTGTGCATAGACCGCAAACTATGCCAGCCACGCTCACTTGTATTAACTTAATTTACCTAGTAAATGCAACAGTAGATGATCAACATCGTCGCGAAAGTAAATCTATGACAAAATCAAGAAAAATATAAGTATCTAGTTTATAATTATTCAAAATGCAAAGAATTCGAACACCAGCAGCGTAATTAACGAATTTATAGATTTATCTCTGAAGGTTTATCTATAAATTGGAGCTGCGAGTTTATCCTGTCGGGATCAGAATTTTGGAAAGCATTTTTTATAATTATGATATCTTCAAGTAAAATATCCCTTTTTCATAGTACTCGTAATTAAACTTCAAATATGCATATACGTTGTAAGAATCGTGATGGGATTCTAGACGTTTACTTGTGCTTCCTTATAGAGCTAAGTAATGTGATCTCTATCTCAACATCTGGGTGTTTTATATTGCGGTCTAGATTTTCCTGTTTACTTACAATTCTCATTGGCGTCATCACCACCGTGCTTGAGTGATCAAAAGGCAAAAAGCGTTTGGTGACTTGAATAACAAAACGTACAATATCTGCAACTTAAATATTCGGCCCGAGTACTTAGTATTATAACATATAATTTAATTAAACACTTTATTTATCCGGTTTTATCGCGTTTTTATTCATTATTTGACCCGAGCTTTCGCCAACTTTACAGTTGGCTTTTTCAAGGTTGACTGAGATGTAATTTGTCTATTTTTAACATTCTAAAAAGTTACAGTAAACTACCGCCTCATAATTATTTGCAATAAAAACGTTCCAGTGTACGCAGACTATAGAGTTATTGTAATAGTTTTCAATTTCAATTATAATTATTTTTATCCCTAACTAGCTCAAAAAACTACCATGGCTTCGGAACGCGCTCTCACATGAGAAGAAGCCACGAAGAAACTCATGGGGGTTCTCTTTTGCTCAGAAATTTAAAAAACAATTTTTACATCAAACTAAGAATTAACAAATCTAAATAACAAAAAATACTAAGTCCTACAAAAATGGCTAACGGTATCTTGTGGTCTTGCAGCTGTTGTTGGCTGGGCCTGGGACTTAATCAAATGAAGTACAGGGTCCCAGACAGGTGGCACTTTCCAGCCATCTTCCCTATTGAATTTCAATGGGGAAGATGGCTGGAAAGTGCCACCTGTTGAAATTCGAAGTGTTTCCGAATTTCAATAGCTTCCCGAAGCATCCTGGGTACATACCGCTTCTCTGTAGCCAGTACCTGTGCTTTATCGAAGCGAAGGAAATGGTTAGACTTGTCCAGCGTGTGTTCACAAACTGCAGACAAACTGCTGCTGCTGCTTTTATGCAAAATCGCGAAAACCATAGAAGAAATTATAATTTAATTTTCAAAACCTTTGAAAACGATTACACAATACGAACCTAAACATATTTATTACCAATGCATTCAAATATTTATGAATTATTTTTCCAATTTACATTCTACACACTTCACTTTCTGTTTTGTTTTTCATTTTATTTTTCTGTTTACCTTTCTTCTTTTCCTTTTTTTTATTTTTTTTATTTCTTTACTTACTCCACTAATATTTTCTTTTTATCAGGTCGTATTCTATTTGTATTTATCTAAATTGCACTCTATTCACTTTCAGCCTCCTGTCCGCCTACAATGGTATCAGCGGTTCTCCACTCTTCGTCTTCGGGCGCGCCGTCTTCCTCGGCATGACATCAAAAGGGAACACTGGCACTTGTCGATACGCCTACGCCCAATGTCCCACTGATCCGGAACAACTGATTTACTACTTAAATAACCACAATGGAGGCTTCTTTAGGTTCTTCAATGCTCCCCCAAACCAAAATCTAGAACAGTTTTATCAGCACTTAGGTCAGAATGGACTTTATCAGGGTCAGAATGGACTTTACCTGGATCCAAATTATTACCAACCCGGTCAGAATAACCTTGAACAATCAGGTCTGAATGGACCGTATCAGACTGGCCAGAATGGTATCTATTCTTCAGGACAAAATGCTTACGAACCAGGACACAATTATTATCATCCCGGTCAAAATAATCTAGGTCTATCTGCTCAGAGTCAGTTTTCGAATCAAGGTAATCACTATCCCCAAAAACCTAATTTATATGGAAATCAAAATTACGGTCAAAATTATGCTTATGATTACAAAAACTATGGGGATAAACCAAAGTTTAGATATTTGGAAAAAATTGAGAAACGGATACAGAACAAACCAGCACAAGAATTTATTGAAGATTTTGATGATATTCCTAATGAGTATGTCGATTTAGATAATTTTGAAAATAATGATATTAAATGGGCTTTTCCTGATGATATTCAACATAACGACAATAAAGTCAAAGACAGTAAAACTTTAAGATTTCCAGAAGATGGACAAAGTAATAAAAATGATGTAGATTCTAATAGAACTGGGAAAGTGGTTAACTTCTCACTAAATAATAATTTACCTAATAAGCGATATAATCAAAACTATGGGGTCAAATATGTGAATTATGATGATTTTAACAGGATTAAAAATCAACAAAGTGCGAACAATCATACAAGAAATTATAACTATAACCATAATCAAAACAACAATTATCACCAGTCTAACAACAACTTCAATGGCAACTCTTATAAACCTCAAAACAATCTTAATAATAATTCTTATAAACCTCAGAACAATTTTAATAACTATTACAAACCACCAAATAATTTAAACAACTACAATAACTTAAACAATAATAATTATAGACCTGCAAATAACTTAAATAACAATTATAAACCTCAAACCAGTTACAATAATCAAAATAACTATAACAGCAATATTCACAGACCTTTAAATAATTTTAACAACAATAATAATTATAAACCTCCAAACAGTTTTAACAACTACAATATCAATAATTATTACAAACCTCCTAACAATTTTAATAATTACAATAATCAAAATACTAATTTTAATAATGATGATTACTATTACGATCACAAACACAATTTTTATGTTAAAATAGGAAATAATCCTTCTAATAAAGTAAATAATGATCAAAATAATGGAGTTGATACTGTGTACATCGTAAGAGGTAATGGCGATCCGAATAACCCTGAAATTGTTAATGTAAGACCTGGACAAAGTGTATATTAGGACATAGAACGTGTTTTGTATTTTAAAATATATTTAATAATTTTTACACACCTACTGCTCTACAATAGTAGTTTATGCACCGAGGTACTAAAGTCCTGTCTTATATAGCGGGCGTCATATTGAATCCAAAGCGTACGAAGGACTCTAGAGGGTTAACTCCCGAGCGCAGCGAGGGTGTTAAAAATATTATGTATGTTATGTACCTAGAGTGAAGCGTGGGACTCAAGCGCCCAAGATAAAGACAGGCTTTAGTACCGAAGTGAATACTCTACTTTACACATCTACTGCGAGACAATAAAAGGACTACAAAAAAAACATTTAACTAACAACATAAAAATAGATTAATGCAACGTATATGAAATATATTGACAGCTCTATATTAATTATATTTAACAATGTTACATCAAAATGACGATACCACACATCGGCCTTAGCTGATGAAAAAAAAAGTTGGGGCTTTATACTAATCAAAACCATTCAGTCCGTGAAAATTGAAAAAAAAATAGCCCAGTTTTTATTTTTCTTATGTGTTATATCTAGGTGGCCAGTTCGAAATGGCCGTATGCTACCAGAACCTTAGTTCCAAATTTAAATTACTTTATGCCCTAGGTGCATAATGAGCACTTTATGCACCTAGGAGATAAAGACTCGCTTTACGTTGACTTTTTTGGTCAAATAAAGTAACTTTGTAGAGCGTAAAGTTACTTTATTTGATCAAAAAGGTCACCTAGGGAATAACCCTAGGTGCATGAAGTGCTCATTATACACCTAGGGCATAAAGTAGTTTAAATTTGGAACTAAGGTTCTGGTAGCATGCGGCCATTACGAACTGGCCACCTAGATTTAATATAAAGTTAAAAGTTAAAGTATTAACTATGTGTTTAGGCAATTAGCCCTACTATCGGGCCTTTGTGCGTGATTTTAGGCCGTGGGTTTCCTCACGATGTGTTCCTTCACCGTAAGAGTTCTCCTTTTTTCTCCTTAAGAAAAAGACATTGTTTCTTCTATGGTTTTCGCGATTTTGCATAATAAATTGTAACATTGTTAAATTTAATTAATTCTAGAGAGCTGTAAATATATTTCATACACGATGCATTAATTTATTGTTTCGTTTTTACTTAAATGCTTATTTTTGTAGCCTTTTTATTGTCTCGCAGTAGATGTGTAAAGTTAGACTGTTCACCTCGGTAATAAAGCCAGTCCTTATCTTGGGCGCTTGAATCCCACTCCTCACTCAGGACTCTAGGTACATAACTTTTCTTAAGTTAAGTTAAGTTTTTAACACCCTCGCTGCGCTCGGGAGTTAATTCTTTAGAGTCCTTCGTACGCTTTGGATTCAATATGACCCCCGCTATTTAAGACAGGGCTTTAGTACCTCGGTGCATAAACTACTATATTTTCTACTTTTATTTTAATTTCGAGAAGATACTAAAGTTAATTTAAGCATACAAATAAACAATTCTGAAGTGCACAATCAAATATAATTAAGGGTTTTATTTAATAATAGTAGTTAATTGGATTTTTTGTTAAGTATTATTTTTATAATATTTTTGATTAAAAGTTTTAATGTATGATCTTTTTTTATTTATCGTGGGCATAGATCGTAGGTTAGTATGTACCAAATTCATTTAGTGAGGAGCTCAGTAGACTATCTGTAGCTGTCGATCTTGCAACGTTCGTGCGGGTTAAGCAACGAGTGGCGCGGTCATTACTTGGACGGGAAACCGAAATGATGTGTGGCGAAAAAACAAATTTTCGAGCACCTCCGTGCTTCGAAGGTACGTTAAGCAGTTGGTCCTGGTTGTTATATGTGATAGCAGTCTTTAGGTCAAGTAAGAGGCATTAGGGCAACCCAGGTGAGCTATACAACTAAACGAAAAGATGATTTTTTCACTTCGTACCTGAATATTTTTGATGGCGCTGACATCTATCTAGTGGAAGAAGTCATGATGATATTTTAATTATAAACATTTAACAAAGTTGGACTTAAGTGTAATAACATTTTAACAGCCAAGTTTTTTGACAAATTACAGTGTTGGCGACAATAAATAAATTATTGTTAATCGTCCTTTCGGTTCTGAGATCGTTCACCTTAATAAATATCGGACGATTATTTACAAGTTCAGATACGATTTTTCAATTCGTAGACGAAAGTGACGTCTACGTGACTCCCCATAGTGACATTACGTCGACTGGTAAGTAACCAAAATAAATGAATGAGATGGACTAATTTTCGCTTAGCGAGATAACTGCCATATGAATTGTTAGGTGGATACGTAGTCGGTAGCGTTATTAAGTCGCCATGGACTGTAGGTGAGATAGAGCCCCAGGGTAAAAGTTCTTCAAAAAAGTTAAAAAAACCTAAAAAAAATGCATTTCTTAGGTATTGTACCTTCTTTTATATAAAATTTAAACTTTCATGGTCAGGATGTCAAAAATTTAATGTTTTTGTTAAATTAAATAGGAACTGTGCCGGACTAATTCACTGAGTTATGTCTATAACCACGAACTTGGTGTCCAAGAGACGTGAAATTTTAAGTGTGTTACTTGTGAAGTTGTATGTTTATATTATGAGTACCTATTGTCTATTACACGTCCACGTATCATGGGGTTATGGAGCCCTAGCCTTATTGAAGGCGTGCGAGGAACCAAAACTAGCACGTAGAAGCCCTTCAATAACAATTTAACTTGCAAACTATGAACTAGACGGGACACCAAGCCGATGTTTATCCCTTTTATTATCCATTAGAAAAAGGTATTAAATGTCGGATCGAAGTTAAAAATCGTAAAGTATAAAAGCACGACCACTTCGTTACGATCTTGGCATTATTCCGTTTTGGGAAAATCAACAATTTTCTCGGTTATACCTTGAACGTAATTTAATCTTCCGCATGAGTTGCCGCCAGCTATCGTTCTCGGATATTTTTACCAATTTATGCACAGCCAGGGTTATTTTTAGTCATTTTAAAGTTTGTATCTTATTTTTGACAATGACCTTTTTAGTAAGTGATATAGGTGAGTGATTTCTGTTCATTATGATTATTAGAAATGCCCGATACGTAGAGCGGTGCATTTTCGTTCTTTTAGATGAGCGTGTTACATCATAGACCATATCATCACTTACCAAGGTGAGATAGTTGTTCAAACACTCATCTATAGTGTAGAAAACAAAAGAATAATCTAGAACGCGATTAGATCCCGTAGTTCTAATAATAAAGATACGAAAGTAGTTGGCCAATACGATGGGTTTAAGATGTAGCACGTTTATTTAGTTAGAAGATACCTGATCACGTTTCACATAGGAAGACAGCTGGTGAAAGAATTTCCGAATTGACTTTTATGGCTGCACCTGCCTACGAACCGATTGCTATAAGCTAAGGAATATCTAACGACACACTGCGAAGTTTAACTTTGTGACCAACAAGATAATATTTCGAGAAATTATGTATTTACAGTTAAGTATTTTCCAAGGTCTGTCTGTCTGTGCCTACATTGTTTTGTAACAACTTCAAACCGTTGCTTTCGCAGCTAAGTAAATATGTAGTATTTGTGTATTTACAATTACATGCTCATGTAAATACATAGACGAGGCAAGGCCAGCGTTTTCAAAACATTATAAATTTATCTAAGTAGAAACATAGATACGTTTTAAATATTTACTAACAGCATTATTCGCAAATTATTTATTAATTATCACGCACAAGAACAATAAAGCATTAACGATATATAGGGTCGGTTGCTCGTTTATAAAATAACTAGCTGCGCCCCGCGGTTTCACCCGCTAAGTCCCGTTCCCGCGGGAATATAGGAATAAAAAGAAGCCTATGTGTTAATCCAGGTCACCAGCTACCTATCTACCAAGTTTCATCGCAATCGGTTCAGTAGTTTTTGCGTGAAAGAGTAACAACCTTACATACATACATACAAACTTTCGCGTTTATAATATTAGTAAGATATTAAAGTGTAAAAATGGGCCCTATGTACCATGATGTCTTATAATAATAAGTCGTCGCGTTGTCGTTCAGCTAAAGATAATAAAATTAAAAATACATCAAATAATTTAAAAAAAAAACTTGAAAAAAAAAGGTGTTTTTTAAATTGTCTGTGGTTTTTAAAAGTAGTCGGGGTACTTTTTTTTTTTAATTTACATTATTTTTTAGAACGACAAAAGGACGACATAGCAACGACAAACGGGCATGGTAGCACGACATTATTACCAAAAGCGAATCTGACCAATAACGAAATATCAAAAATCTATATTTACAGTATAAAGAGTATTTTTTTTTGTTTGTTTGTAATGTTTGTAATTGTTTGTAACTAATAAATAGATTCACCAATAGAAATATTACTATCGAGGAGTAACTTAAGCTACTTTTGATCCCCGTATTCCTATAGGATTAAATTGGGACATAAGCTGGTGAAACAGCGGGATGTAGCATTTTTCTTACCATGTCTATATAAAATATTAGATAATAATCCTCTAGGAAAACTGTAAAGTACACCTCTCTAACTCGTATCTAAGTAAAGTTCAACTAAGAAAACAACTGATTACTAAACTAGTACCTACGGATAAAGCTCAAATACCAAGCTACTTTATAACCCGATCAAATCAAATTTCCCAGGATCCCATAATCATATCTCCTCAACAGCTACGAGTTGAAATTAGTCAAGTTATAGTATATGGAGTGAAAGTATAAAGGACTTGCGTTAAAGTCAGTAAGAATTTGTCCGCTGAGGCGACCACACGTCGCTTGCACTAAAAACCCGCGTATTTAACAATTGAGTATGTGAACTTAAAAACAAAACTTTTATATAAATGAATGGATGTATAAAAGTCAGTTTAATTATATAATAGTTGTGTTGTGTTTTATCCGCCCGTGGCTAATTGGTTTGGACGGTTATGCGTGCAGAATCGGGCTCTAGGTGAGTAAATTGTTTACCTTGACGACCTATTTGTTACTTAGAATATTGTCTATATATAAAAATAACATTGTAATTTAAAATATAGTTCGCTGTGGAGCCCCAGAATATACAATAGGGCTAGCCCATCTCTTCCCCGCAGGGGCGTCGTAAAAAGTGATTAAGGGATTTGGAGATTAGTGAACCTGAAGTTCTCTCTTCGTGGTGGCGAGTAAACTATTTGGTCCAAAAGAGTGTTGGTGTCAGGCAGGTGGCCGCCCTTCAAACCAAAGACCCTGGAGCCTTATTTTTGAATCGCTCGTTGCACTTCAGGCTATTTAAATAATTTGATATCTGCTGATTATAGTTTGATGCCGGACTCCTGCTGCGAGTGGTTGATACCACTCGTTGTGGACGTACGATTCACGTAGAAAAATTACAGAAATTGAACGAAAATCAGTAGAAATCGTGGTATTAAAATCGCTCGAAATGCCTGTAGAGCCCCTGGGCTTCCGAAAGGGATGCAACTAGGAACATCGCTCAAATGAGAGATTTATGCCTTTCAAATTATTTTGAATTTTTTACCTACTCACTATAAGTAAAATATATATCAGTAGGTAGAATATGGCTTGTATTATTATTTTTTATCGTTTTTAGTTCAGTAGGCAGTCCTGTGCAATAAAACCTTATAAAAACCTTTATCTGAAACTATACAGTCTTGTAAAACTATTTTCTAATTTAGATAATTAATTTATCTATACTACTGAAATACGTGTACTTACTGACTGTTTATCATGTGAATTATCATATTATCAGTAAATAGGTATTCTGAATTTTTTGAAGATTAATGACTTTTGAACATTCCACTTTAGGTAGATATATCAATTACCTATTTAATAAATATTTCGTAACATTAAAATATGCAATTACTAAGCTTTTATACTTTCCAATGTACTCGTATACAAAACAAAAGAAATCCATAAGTCCAGACTGACTGAAGCAGGTACCTAGGCATATTATATCAACAGCTAAACAGCTGAACTTTAATATTTCTTTTGTTTCTATTGCTCAAGGCATTTTAAACTTAGAAATATTTTTAGCAAGAAAATATATTTCCAAAAAATCCCCATGACAGGATTCGAACCTGCGTTCTTTCGCCAACCAGGCGACTGCTCTAACCACTGATTCCTGTGTAGCTTACTGGTTAGAGCAGTCGTTGGAAATATATTTCCTAGCTAAAAATATTTCTAAGCTGAACTTTACTTTTGCATGAGACGGGAAATTTGAAGGAGGTGTTATTTTTGAAGTGTAAGTAACCACTAAGAATTAAGTGAATCCACGTAAGGTCTGAAACGGCATAACTTACCTAATTTGGTTTTTGATCACAACTAAACTTTAATAGTGAAGTTGACGACAGAAACAATCATAAAAATGCTTTTAATGAAGTAATTGGAATTACATACGACAAGTCACTCTTAAATAAGAACTGGTCGACATAATAACAACTTAATAATGTCTTCTAGTGCAGTGATTCACTTTGTCGATTGAATTCAAGGTAATCTAGTACCTACAACTATACATACAGGACTAGGTATCCTAATGGAGACACTTTTGTATCTTAAAAGCTTAGTGAAGTGGTCACATAAATGCTATCGATAGATGGTACTGGGGGATGGATTTTTAAAATATTCTGGAAAAAAGGACTGTGAAAACTCGTTTTAAAAGGCAATTCTTTCCTCATGAATCTACAAACTATTATTATATTAAAGTTTTGTATCGTTTTGAAACATACCTACTTATAAACGATAACGAACAGATGACCAAGTTATGTGACTTTTGTCTCTGTCTGTCAACTTCGAAACTTCGTTTACAATAAAAAACAAACAATACATATAGTTATACATCTGTTAATCATCGTTTATAAGTAAGGGGGTTAGGCTCTATAAAATTAACCAGGTAGGTACCTAGTGTATTGGTACAATGGTGTGTTATGTACTTAGGGAAGGTACCCTAAGTATAAACATTACCAATAGTAAGTAAGTATGTGACGAGTACCCGTCTAAAGTGGAATCAGCCCCATTACAAGTCTATAACAGCTATATATACAATACAACAGCTTTTTAAAGCCAGAACGGGGTGTTTCTGTTTATTTTTTATTTGATTCAACGGTTGAAAAGATGAAGACGAACATACCGGTTATGTAGGGATTTAGAATTGATTCTGCGAAATGTGAAAACTGGTCTAAGGACTTGAGAACCAGAGCTGATCAAAATATTGTTCTTTTTTTTATTTATCTAACCACATAGTTACATTTATCAGAATTGAAACTGACGAAAGAAGAGTCTGTCAAATCAAGAAAAAGTCATCTAATTTTGTTGATAAGTAAATAGTCAATTTTAACCTGGTTTCTTAAGGTCGAACTAATAGTAAACTGCATTGTCTAATTAAATAAAACTTCCGAGACCCTAAAACCATATCGATAATAGAAAAGATATAACTTTCTCGCCCAGAATCGTTGGGCAAAACAAAATACACTTAACCCAATGCCCTCGAACCTGCATCCTACTAAAACTAAGACTAATGAATAAAATATCAATCCGACCTTGGGTCCCAGAAAAAACAGCGGAGATGAAAAAACCATCAGTAGTTCACCATTTAGAGATAAAGACGACATTTCTAACTTGGCCAGGTTGCCGCAAACGGGTTTCTTCGACTTGTTTGAAGACGATTTAGTTCTTGCAATGCATTCTTTGGTAAAGTTTTACTTTTTATTGAAGTAGGGTTTAGGAAGGTACTTTGTTAACCTCGACCTCGTTTGATAGAGGCAATTCGCAATGAGCTAGGATCTGAGGTCGTAAGATTTCGTTGGGCGTTTTCCAAAATACGTGGGTTTCCTCGCAATGTTTTCGTTCACAGTAAGAGCGATACAGCTCATTATGGTCAGTCTTGATTCGAAGAATCTGCGATCATATTCACATGATTCCTAAGATAACAACCGGTCTCGGGCTAATCTTAGAAAGTTCGATATTTTTGCGTACGGTAATACAATTATAACTATGGAAAATTTTGTAAATGTTACCAAACAAGCATCTTTTGCAAGAAAGCAAGCAAGTTTTACCTTTGACAACCGGCAAAAAAGGGCTTTGTAATCTGTAATTAATTAACTGTTGCTGCAGTAGAAATAATTTAGAAACCAATACGTTGTTAGTTTAATTGGTCTGTCCTGCCCTACCAGAAGACCCACGCAAGCACACCCAATAAATTACACTAAAAAGGAAAACAAACAACATGAACAACGACATTACTTTGAAAAAGGAGTCGGTAAAGGTTCCGAAACATAGGAAAGTAATTGCAAGAATACTGAGAATAACAAATCAATGCGTTTAAAATCGGGAAATAAGTATATTTTCATCAACTGACAACTATATCGCTACTACTAAAACTACTGGGTCTACCCATAAGGTATCGGATTCACCTAAAACATTGCCTTTTTAGTCATATAGTCGAAGAATTTAATGACAGAAAAATCTCCGAAACCCGTGACAGAACGGAAGGTGTCCCGATTTGCGACGAAAAACTACCAAAATACAAAAATAACCGACACTTAACGACGACGGCCGACTGCACCCGAAGCCACTTCCTCGTTCGTTAAACATAGATCAAAGCGTGTGCGCAACAAAAATATTAATTTTCACCATAATTACGAGCAATAACTCGCGTTGCATAATATTTTGGCGCCTTTTTTATTTGGAAGAATGTTTTAAGGTGTAAGTCTTTGATGGATGAGTGATTATGGAGTTAGTTTATGATGTTTGTAATTATTCTAGTTGGGTGTGATTTTTTTCTTCTTTTTATTGACTTTTGAACTTTTGTGTTTAACGTTTTAGTTAATTTCCGTACGTTTTGATAAGTGAATTTAGAAAAAAGAAACTTGATAAGCTTTTATTTATTACGGCTGTTTTATTTTAACTTTAATATTACTAGGAGTTCGCCCCGAACTGAAACCTCACGACCCCCTATCTCCCCAACCCCGTACCGATCCGGCTCACCTTCGAACTCATAAATTCTATTGACCTAAATTACGCGCATACCAAAATTCATGAAGATCGGAGCTACGATACTCAAGTTATCGCCGAACAAATATACAAAGATACAAAGTTACAAAGATACAAACGCCAGGCTCGTCTAAACTGGACCTCACTCGCTTCGCTCGTCTGTCAATTATCATCTTTACTTTTTTCCCACTGCCTGGGATTGTTATACTTATGATTATGGACTGAAATATTATATGTAATTTGCTCAATCTGGAGTTTGGTTATAAGTAAATTAGTTATTTATTGTAACACACCAATTGAAATCACCTTGTTATAAGAAAAACATAAACAATTGAAATCTAGGTGGCACAATGGGTGGCCTTATCACTTTAAAAAATATCTTCTAGGCAACCTTTGGAAGAATAAGGCAAACTTCTTAGATGTGGGGTTCCCTCTGACCTAGGTTGGTAGACAACCCAAAATTTATTTACTACAAAACTTAGCGGCTTTCCTTAAACATTTGGGGTCCAACAGAATATACTTAGCTGGTTCGTGTAGTACGCTACAGGCAGTCTATAAATCAACCGTAAATACCCACTAACTTTTACATAACGTATTGCTTATCACAGGACATTGGCATTGGCACTCGAGTTCCGACAGTTTGAGGTCAAATTCGGCAATAATTTGACAATTTATATGTCTTAATTCCAGTGTATCATACTCAGAAATACTTACTTACGTTGCTTACAGAACGTATTTTTCAGGTCCGTCGTGGAAAAAAATCAATTGATCTTTATTTCCTGTTTGTAGGTTAGAGGAAGTTTTGACCTTAAATAAGTTTGTTTTCTTCTAAATTTTTATTTTTTAGAAACCGATATTGTCCATTTTCGAACAGCCACGGTCAATTAAGTAAATCTTCTTTAAGGTTTTCAATTTTCAATAGCGTTTCATATTAGAGATTTAGTGTTTTTTTTGTATTCATTTGTATTTTTAAGAGCAAAGTAAAATTACCAGGTATTTTGTATTGTATTTAGCACGAGTTTTGTATTATACCCAGGCCATTATTATCATTGGTATTAAATATAGCCCATATTGAGTTCAGTCATGCATCTTTCTTGCCTAATTTCATGGAATTCCAATTAAATATCTCGGTTAGCTGTCCGAGCAATCCCGCCGTGTCCCCACTTCACCTAATTTCGCGCCATAACTGTTTCTATTTTCAAATATTCTAACTGTCACAAGCTTCCTGGACAAAAATGGCCGTCGATCTGTCAACCTAATTTGAACTGTATCCGGTTAAATTAAGGTGCATTATTAATGTGCGACTGTGCTTTAAAAAGGATTAAGGTAGGTAGGTTCGAATGCTGGTGATATTAAGTTCCGGTACGTGCTATAAATATTAATAAAAAGTCTATGGGTTTTAGTTTAAATAAAGAAGAAAGAAAGAAATTTATTTAACAATGCTGTACCTGCCGAGTATGGACAAAAAATGTTATAATTTCACCGATCTGGACTTGACGAATATGACCTAACTAAAACTGGCTTTTAGAGTGAGTAAGTGAGTAAAATAGTGTGGAAATAAACGAAATTCTGAAGAAGTTAGTTCAAAACCTGAACTATAATACAAACTTAATGGAACCAACAAGGTACGAAGTAAATAAGTCATATTAACGTTAATATTCTATGTTGACGAATATGGACAAAAAATAACGAAATTTTTAACTTGTCCACTCTTGACTTGACGATTAAAATAAAAAGTTCATTTTTGTGGCGACGGGGACGGCTCGCTTGCGTCAAATCGTAGAATTACAAAATATAGTATTTTTGAGACTATTTCGTCGAAATTATGACTAAGTCGAGGGTTACATTATGCTCGTATATCCTCTTCCTTAAGTCTTGACCATTCGTTGGTTGCCTGGAAGATATCGCCCGAAGGCAATTAAGCCGCCCACTGTCACCACTTGAGTTATCAGTTTCTTTTTGAAAGATCTTGACACGATAAAGGCAAAAATACGGTTCAGTTGGTTTGACCTTAGTACCACTTTATTAATAAAGAACCTACTTATCAGATTGAAATATTTGAAACCAATAACATATTCAAATATAGGTAGATACAAATTAGGGAAACAATATTATCTAAAAAAAAACCCTGAAACCTGCTCAAAAGGTAGCAAACTAAATACTAAATTATTTACAAACTATTTTAAACTCTAAATCTCAAATCTTAAGGTGCATTATCGTAGTAGTTTCTACAGCAAGGGCATAAGATGCGCACACGCAAGCGTGAGTAATACGGCCTTTAAAACAGCTGATAGCGGTTTCGAGTGATTCGTTATTTTGACTGTAGGTGGGAATATCTCTTAAACATTCTTCCTTAGTCATTCAGGCTGTTCGTAATTTATTTAAAAGGCCTAACACGAATTTACCGTAAATGAACAGAATCGAATTAAAAATTTGTGTGTTTAGGAATCTCGACCCCGCTGCATTTCGTTACATTACGATATATACCAAGACACCCCTCTTTCACACGGAGCGCAACAATGCCTACAAATGCTGACTAAAACATTCAGCAACATTCCATCATGAAACAATCAACAATTTTCGATGAACTTGACAGGCATTTTGCGAGTTTAGTTCGTTAAGGGCCTAATAGCGTGACAGGGATAAAGCGAGCTTGATCTAGAAATTAAACACATTCACTGCCTGTATTGAGCTAAGTTCAGTTCTTATACATAGTTTTATTAGTTTTCGTACTATATTGACTGAGTAATATCACTTATTTGTAGACATGGGGCGGGTACCCGGTTTGGATCCGGTACCCGGCGGATCCGGCACTTTTTTTAGGATCCGGCCGGGTACGGGGTAATGGTGCCGGGTATCCGGTTCTGCCGGGTAATTTGATAGACCAAAAATAATGAAACATATTACACTTTTTAAATTATTTATTATGCTGAACACTAACGGTAATCATTATAATTATGTTTTGCTCACTAATTTATCAGAAAGAACTAAACTATAAACTAAATATAAATTTTATTTTATTATTGGTAATTTAAGATGGGTAAGTTGTGATGTAAAAACGCCAATTTTTCTGCGCGGTTAGCATTTAGGCGACTGCGTTTCTTGTCATAAATTAGCCCTGCTTCTGAGAACAGGCGTTCGCTGTATACAGAACTAGATGGTGTGCATAGATATTTCGCCGATACTTTTCGCACCCCGCGGGAACATGCGCTAGCCAGCCGGTACGCGGCGATTCGAGTTATCAAAGACGCCAGCGTCACCTCTATTTCACTTCAGTTGCGCCTGAGCGGGCAAGGAAGACACACGCGTCACGACGCGTTACCGCTGCCGTGTACCCGCCGGGTACCCACGAGTACCCGGCGCAGAATGTGTCGGGTACCCGTTCAGCGAGTACCCGGCAAAACCACTACCCGCCCCATGTCTACTTATTTGTACAATTTAGAGGGAAGTATGCATTTTTTTTCTATCGAGAAAATTTTCGGGAATCGTGTTTTCACAACATTCACGTGTTAGTAAATATCCTCGACTTTAATAAATATGGTTTCGAAAACTTTTATTTCAAATAACTTTTGTAGTAATTCACCCTAGAGACATCATTCAGTTCTGGCCTACTATACGGCCCCTTAACCAACCTATTTAGTAAATAAATGAATTCGGCGATAACTCTGCGTAAATTCAATATCTCAATAGGTTAAAAAATGACCCACGTCCTCTAGAGATCCGACCAGTCTCGTTTTCTGTGAGTAACGTAACATTTTCCCACCAAAAATCTTACGTAACTTGACTATAGAAACGAAGGAATGACAACTTAATAACAACTATTAATTACCCCTATAAAGTGGTATAGAAGTCCAACATCAAATGAACTACGGTTAAAACTTAACTGGTCATAAATTAATGTTAAAAAACTGGTTAATTTTCACTTTTCGCGGTTTAAGGGCGGTTGTAGACTAGAGACGTGCGGTCTTGTAAAACGATGAGAAATTCATAATAATGAATCTTTGCACGACTTTGTCACTCGTGCTATTACCTAACCTCAAACTAAGCTATCCTATTTCAGAATCTTAGATCAAATTATAAATATAGAACTGTCAATTATAAACAATTATAAAAGGAAAAAGTAAACAAAGAGCTGTCACTTTTAAATAAATGTATGAGTTTTTTTTTTCATTTTTGATCTAAGATTCTGAAACAGCGCTATCATTGTGCTATGAGTACTAGACAACGGTAATGGGTACTAAATTTATAATTTTGAGAGGTGTATGAGAGATGAACAGACATCTCTGTCACCATTTATACGTTTAGTTCTAAAGCATGGTCTTAGTTATGTTACATGGATACATAGGTAAATTACGTTAATTGCAAATCAAAAATAAATATTGTTCAAATAGGTTCGCCTTATCCCTCAAAGGAATTTGTCCCAGGCAACCTTGGAATAGAAATGTGCCTGTTTATAAGTACTAGTGTCACAGTAGTTTTGTCTTTTTCCGACAAAATTTCCTCTAATAGGTCTTTGTAAATCGGTTCTTTAAAAATTCTCTACCTAGTCTGCAATAGCCTTTAGAATGAAAGTGTGTTTTTTGTTTCTTTGATGTTTACCGGCTGGTTCTTTTTGACTTTTTATTAAGTTTATTTTTGATGGATTGGTTCTTAGTGGAGTCCAATTTTTTTTTTATAGGAACATGTTACGAAACAGCCCTCTACCCAGGTGCTGGATAAACTATGGCTAAAACCATTCTTAGTACGTATTCTACAACTAGAATGTCTCAACCTGTCTCAACTATGCATCAGCACTGTTAAATATTTTATTCCAAAACGGTTTCGAATCGGTTTAACAATTGTTAGTTATTTTGCAGTTTCAATAAAGATTTAAAATAATTTCATACCAAATTACTAACGACCACGGCCGGGCGACCGATAAACCCGTGCTGAAACTTTGAAGTAAATTTGATTAAAATCATTCTTTATTCCGATTTAGATCGTAGTTTAATAAAGTAGGTACTAAACTTTTTAAATTCACAAGATTTGTTAACATAGTTAAAATCACGAGGCTAGGGGTACCTACAACTTGAAGTGAAGTTGTTCATCAAGGTACCGGTTAGGTACTGTTTAGAAGTGATAAAGAGCTAAAGTTCAACAAAACAATATACCGGAAGAGTACATGATTCTGCTACGAAATTGCTTGGAGAGGGGCTATTTTGTGTATCGAGGGGAACACTACCTCCAGATTGATAGGGTGGCCATGGGCAGACAAAAGCTAAATCTCATACTTTTCTATTAGCTTCTGGTGATAGCTTCTAAATTGCAAAATAATCACAAGAGCTATTTAAATATTTACATAAATATGTAAATAGAAATATTTTGTTGTGGCTGTAATAATATTCATATCCATAGTTGTTTCATATGAACATGAATATGTTAATATTAACCAATACGAGCTAAAATAACTTTTCAACTTCTCACTTACCTATCAATTTGTTACAAAATGTAGTGTCGCAATAAGTAGGTACCCATTGCACTTGTTGCCAATGAATTAAGGTCGTAAGCAAACGTTGTTTCAGAGAGAAACTAACTTTGTTTTAATTAGAACTAAGTTTTGTTTCTAAGTAAACTTTGTTTCTCTTCTAAATCTACTTTTACGTAGCTGCGAAAGATTGTTATCATTTAGATACCTACCTACTGTGACAATTTTGATTTTTTTTTTGAGTTTGACCAGATCAAACCTTCCCCATCTAAAGGTTCCAGAAGAAATTTTAGCTCTTTTTTGGCGCTATGGTCGCGCATTTGTGTAGTATTTTAGTTTAAAGCTTTCTGTATATTTTTCTTGCTTACTTAGGTATGTATGTTAATTTGTATATTGTGCAAAAAAAAATATTTTAAAAAAATAATTACATCGTAATGGAATAGAACTATCCAATATTAAGCAAAACACAAACTCATAACACAAAACCTAACTTAAAAATTTATAACATTTTTTTATCTTTATTGAGCAAATAAAGCGTACCCTTTTTAAAAAGCTTAAAATAATGGTTAGTATTTGTTTTGCTATTCCGATGCTCATATGAAATCAAAACCAAATAACTTGCTAAGTTCTATCCAAACAATTTAATTGCACCCAAGTGTAAACCTCTAGTGATCTGTGGTACAGGTGTTTAGGAACCGTAGCCAGCCCCCAAGGCCACGCGTGGGCAAACCGCTTCACTACCTATCGCGAGCTTTGCAGTACTAAATGCTCAATCAAAGAAATTTAACACTATATAGAGTAACAGACGTAAAATCACCTTTCTTCAAATTCACTCGCAGTGAGGCTGAAACTCGCGTTTTTTGTGTTTCTGTCACAGAGTGTCAGAATCAACTAATACCATACATAAATATCCCATTAATATTATATTAAAAGAGAAAACATGTTTATAACTAAGTAAGTTCCTACCTCCATAATTGAGGATGTTTGTTACTTCATAACGCAAAATCACTAAACCGATTGCGATGAAACTATAGGTATGCCGATAACTGGTGATATGTATGCATACTAAGGCTAGTTCCCAATACTTCCAAGTATTTTAGCGAACTTCTAAAACAAGAGAAAGTTATCAATTTAGATGTATTTTTGTATGTTTTTCCAGAGTAGGTTATTTAGAAACTCCATTCAGATATAATTATTACTCAAAAACTCTACATCTCTGCCATGTTAAATATCTTTGGTTTTATACGTTAATACTTACTCTTACTAGTGTTGGTAAATTCTGTGTAATATTGTTATGGATTTCATTACAATAAATACCTAATGCCTACCCGAATGCCGCTGGTTTTCTTGCGTTGAGAAAGATTGAGTTTCTATTTGTTTACAACGCCCACAGTCTTTGTTTTTTTACCGATTTCCCAAAAAAACAAACAAGACGGTTCTCAATGCGTCGCTATTGTTTAATTTTTATCTTATGATTTTTACCCAAATATTTCGATTAAGCGATTTTTATTTGAAACGAAATTTTTGGTAACAATCATTAACATTTGTTACAGAATGTTTCTATCTACTGAATCGATTTTGATAAACCTTAGTATATACCTAAATGTAGGAGTCTTAAAATATATGATCGTTTTAAAAATATCTAGGCTTTTTAATTCCAAATTACCCATAGGATCGGGTAACATGCTGGCAAAATTGTGGACACAGTATATTTAGATATACTGAGAGCTTTTAACTTCATATATTAATTAAATAATACTATTGATCGCTAAGTGCAGTCGATCTGTCTAACTAATCAGTGTTGTATCTATTTACGGAGAGACGGCACTACAAAGCTCTTAGAGCTTCCCTTATCCCTTATCTCTGTAATAAGCACGATAAGGAATAGTTGGTCGGAGTACTATGAGGGTTATCTTAAGGATATTTAGTTTATCTTTAAATTGTTTAAGTTACTTGTGGTATGGTGGGTTTTCCACAGCGTTGTGTTTACTGGCTGACTAACAAGCCGCCCACTATTTCAGAAAGTTAGTAAATTTGTTGTTTTTCTTTTGTCGATCGTCTTTTGCGTTCATCTCAGTCTTTATCTGTCCATTACTGAACATAGGCCTCCCCGTACGACGCCACAAACAGTGATTTTGAGCCACCCCTAATTCAACGACTCATCGCGACCGCTACAATGTCGTCAGCTTACCGAGTAGTACTTCTTTTGCTTTACAAATGTATAATTTTATTCTAAATATTCATAGGACCACGGGAAATATGCAACGAGAACGCGAATAGGTCTCATCTGTCCCGTCGACTTCTTAGTTTTTAATTTTTTTAAGTATAGCATATCAAGCTTTATTTTGTTGTGCGTTAAACACAGTTAAAATTTTAGAGTTGTACCATTAAGTCATGTACAGAACACGCAAACACACAATATTCGAGAGATTTAAAAAATCCTTACTTCCTTACTAATATTTTAAATCTAAAAGTTCGTTTGTTTGTTTGTCCCTCTTTACGGTCAAACGGTTTGACCGATTTTGGAGAAAAATTGCATAGGGATGGTATGCATAGTTTAAATGATGGAGAATAACATAATATACTTTTGATCCCGATAATCCTGCGGAATCGGGACTTACGCGGGTGAAACCGAAGGTGCTACAGCTAGTTATTTAAAAAAAAAACAGTAAGGATAACCTTGTTTACGAATAACGATGGTTTATTTTTTATTTACAGGTAAAATGAAGTTTCCTGATCACAATACAAGTGAATTTTAACATTCCGAATTGTGTACGTTTGTGTGAGTGTACGATATTTTATGTGTTTACTGGGACATCCGGCTTGTGTGGGTAAGTATTTTTACATCAGAAACCATTTTTTTTCACTAATCATCACCATAATCACTTTGTTTACCTAATTAGTAGTAGGGTCGGAGTAGTTATTCCATTATTTGTTTTTGTCTGTTCTTGTCACGAAAAAGACAAAGGATGTTATAACTACTCCGATCTTACTCCACGTTCATTTATACGCCTATAAAAGTGTATGAATCAAATCACATTTTTACACACAATGTGTGTCAACAAGTCATGCATGTTGTACACAACATGCAGTGCTTTTGCGTTTTAAAATCTGGCGAGCTAAACTAAGTTAGTAACTTAACGTGAGCTATGCTTAAAGAAACTTAATATAGTAGGCATAGTTTGTAATGGACGCTGCGATGTATAAAAAACTAGCTCAAAGGGAGCTGAGCGAAAACTAACTTAGTTTAGTTGCCGGTAGCTCAGTTGAACTATTTACTAACTTTATTAATGAATTTTGATTTTGCGAGGAGTAGGTACGGAACCATTGGTATCCAGAATAATCCAGATATACCAGAGAATTTCATCAATTCGTCATAATAGGGTGATAAAACTACCATATATGGCGTAACCCAATAGGTACATACTCAAACCGCATAGTCCCATGACCCCAAAGCACACATTCGCATATTAAAATCGACTTATAGCTTCCAAACGCTGTGGGAGGTCAGCTTTATTTCATTCTGTCTTTTGTCATTATGATTTTATGGGAAAACAACCAAATTGAGGCAGAATTATTAGGCAAGCGACCATGTGATATTTCACTTTTTAACACGTAAGTTTGTATATACGTAAATTGTAGGACCACCATCTACTCTATATTATACTTATAATAAAAGCAGAGAGGACAAAAAGTCTGTACTTGGAAAGAAATAAAAAAAAGTTGTTTAGGGGACTTAGAAAAAGTAATAGAACAAAATTATATAATTTTTGAAATTCATGTCTGCCAGACTGTTTGTTCCTTATACAATTAAAAACTACTAATCGGATTTAAATCTGGTCTTCAATATTTGATAGTTTTATTTTCGAGGAACCTCGTGGTATACTTTACATTAAAATCCAATTAGTAGAAGTCATGAACGGAAAAGGAGGATATTTGCGCAAACGAAGTCGCGGGTAACAGCTAGTCTATAAATTAATATAGGGTAAGACTATACTTGAAATAAAAATGGTTGTTTTTTAATAATTGGTAGATGAATGTTTGTATTGCCAGATATCGAAAGTAAGTTGTGATTAAAGAAGTGTAGGTTTCATCCGTCCAGGAAGGGTATCATCTAATTAGCATCCACCGCTAATAGTTGCTATTTACTCTCAAAAAACATATTTCGTATTCTACATTGCTGCTTTGAAGTAATCACCGGTAATTGGTCTTATCCGTCCCAGTCTTCCAGATTTTGAGCTCGACCGGGACGCATGAGATTATGGGTACGAGTATGTCGATAGGTCTAATCCGTCCCGGTGATGTTAAAAGTGGGAGGTGGGACCAGTAAATTTTTACGCGGGTTAATTGAAATATGGTGGAGTGCTATTAAGTGCTTCGTTTTTATTTTTCTATAGATAGATATTTTTTAATCAAATCGATAACAATAGGCATGTATATATGCCTGTATGTCGGCATGTACTATATATACGTTTAGATTTCTAACCAGCAATTTCCGAGTAAAATTAAAACTAGAGTTTTGCCTTCAGAAAACTGTGTTTATTAGGAGGAACTAATTCGATTGGCCTATTTTAGTATCATAGGCAATTATGTACGATAACAGATCTTATCTGTCAGCTAGCGGCTAAACATAATGGAAAATAAGTACCTACCTACCTGATTAGAATTTAGGAAAATATAATTTTTATCAATGTAAACTTTACGTCATTGTCAAAAAGAACGCACGTAATTTTGATTTGGATGACTTTAGATTTTTAACTGACTTCAAAAAAAGGTGGGAGGTTTTCAATTCGATTGTGGCTATGTTTTTATTAAATTGTCCTTTCGAAATATATACATTAATCCCATTTGTCATGCTAAAGCAAAAACTAAAAAGATGAAAGATAATCCAAATAGCAACAAAAGACTATTGAAACAGAAACAAGTGTATGAATTACTAAAATTACTTATCAACGGGGTGTTTACCATGTTTAATAGTTATTCGCTATATTTCGCTAGTAATTTCAACCAACTTGTACACGAGACCGGTAGTTAAATTATGCAAACCAACGAAGAACACTACATAAAGTTTGCGAACAGATACCATGAGTGAGGTCTGTCGAATGCAGGACCGAGTAAATTATGAAGTTAGTGACAATAGTAGGGGACCGATAACCATAAGTTCAACTCGTGTCAGGAAGGAGGTAGTCCGATATGGACGCCTCTAACTGTCATCACCTACCCGCATTCTCCCGTCTCGTGAACAAGCTGGTTGAAATTACTAGCGAAAATATCAAACTCCGCGAATAAATTATTAAACATGGTAAGCACCCCGTTAATAAGTAGTTTTAGTAGTGAAAATAACCATGTTAGTTTTAAATCGTAAGTGTATGAATTGACTTCACAAATTACCTTGGTAGGTAGTCTTAAGTCGTAGCGCCAAGTGGACTTCCCATATATTCATTCTTCAAATCACCCCCATTTCCTCGTGATTTATTTTAAAGTTAGTAAAAATTGCTATCTATCTATGTAGTTTTCAACTATATGGATAAGGAATTTATAAGCCCGCTTGTTATCAAATATACATACCTACCTAGTTGATTTTCCTTGTACTATAAATTCAGACGACCACATGATGGTATTATCATACGACAGGCCGAGGTACAACAAACGTTTTAAAGGTTCATTGTTTTTTGTTAAAATGTGCAAAAATCGATTATAACATGTAAAAAATGAATGGCCTTATATTGATTGATGAAGGGGTTCTTATATTAATGATCAGGGGGAATAGTTCTCGAGTTAGAAGGAACTGAATTTATTTGGTTTTAGATATTGAAACTGTACCTAGCGTGCGATAGCCGAAGAGACGTTCCCTTCAAGGTGACATTCAAGACGAAGGGTCTCGAAGTATTCTTCGACCGTTCCCAAAAACAAATTTGCGAAGTCCACTAATAGCTAAACCAATCCCAACGAAAAACAAAAAAAAACCTCGAGGATTGCACCCTTTTATGTTACTCCTTAATAACTTCACCGGAATGGATGAAACCAGTCGACATACCCAAGTGGTCTCATCTGTCCCAGTCAAAGTCATAATCTTAACGGCCGAGACGGATTACACTTTTTGGGTGTATCGATAGGTCTCATCCGACCCGGTACCGGGACGATGACCATGACATAAAATATGGTTGAAGATAAATGAACATATTTAATGAATATCCAACTAGTTTTTTTTTGTTTTCGCGACTTTGTATTAAAATAAAACTCATTTTCCGGTTTTGATTTTTTTACAATCAGCATTCTTGCAATGTCGTTCCGACTTTTCCGAGCCTTTTTTGATCAAAACAGGAAAAATAATGTTACATATCAATATCTATCTATGAAACCAATAATTTATTGGTTGCAACCAATAAATTAGTAATTACTAAAAGCTCATACAACCCAGGTATCGCGTATCGAAGCCTGCGCACACGCACGCGCGGTGTGCTTGTTAAGGCCAAGTTCCAACGGCGGCATTGACCCGTTTCGCCTTATAGAGCGTTCGTTATGAAACGCCTTTAACATTCCCGTCAGCCGAACAGATGTTCGGAGGAAGGTCGGACGTGGATACTGAGCTATGAGAGCTGGACATGACTGAGCCTAGCTTAGACCTCCTGTGAAACGAAAACAGTTTCCGCCACCATTGAGTAACAGAATATAGTTGAAACGTCAAGGTAAGACCCGGTAAAATGTTAGTATGTTAACAAATCGCGTGAATTTAAACAGTTTAATTAAGAACAGCTTTAAAATTAAACTTATTTATCCAGTTTTAATTTAGTAATGCAAAATAAATGCGAAATGCAAAATAAAAATTTATTTTTTCATAGGCTTTATCACAAAAACTATTGGGTCTACAGAGATATGTCTAGTCTCATATTGTAGCAAATTTAGACTTCTTTATCGGCGCCCTAAGAAAGTACTAACAAAAACTAAATTTAAAAAATAACTTGCAGCTGCTTAAACTATGCACCGTTATTATTCCACTAAGTATGTGATATGAAGTTTCACAGTTGACATACAGAGACAAATGTTACTTGACGTATTCATCTGTTAATTATTGTTTATAAGTAAAAGGAGTAATTAATGTTAGTGCAATTAACCGTAGCACAGTGATCTACGAATGGTGCTACGTGGCTACAGGGACCAAAATGTAATAAAATAAAACCATGTGACATATATAATAATGTCACCTGGTTTTTTTCAGTTCTTAACTTCGTAAAATACGGATTTTAATATTTACTTAAAAGCATAAAGCCGAACATCCATCGCCGACTTAACTAAAATTAGCTTAGCTCTGCCTCGACCTTTTTTAAAAGGTTTTATTTAGTTTGCTTTTGGGGTTTCGTCGTGAATTCTTGTAATTGTTATTTGTACCATTTTCTCTAAACTTAAGGCATTGGAATTATTCAATCTTTAATACTTTCATTCATACATAATACCGGGTTTCACTTGCTTTATATTTATTAATGGAACTGTTACAATATACCGCGCTTTCGGTAAAAGGCTGACGAAAGGGCTGGCAGCTACTTTGGCCAACGAATTGGTATAGCAATTCAAAGAGGCAATGCAGGCAGCCTTTTGGGTACCTTACGTAGGGACGCATTTTTGGATTTTTAATTTTAATTAATTTTATTTAAAACTAAACTAAACTCTATGAAATAAATACATACAAAGAAAACAAGGAATACTATAAAAATATATTTCTAATAATCAAATAACCCGCCCAGTTGTAATTTTTCAAAATCCAGTTGCAAAAGCTAAAAAATTTGTCACCTGGGAACCGGATGCGAATAAATATTTTGTTTTACAAATAATATATAAGCATAATACACAGAATTATGTATTTATAGTAAGCTGTACCTACCATTTAATAAATAAGTCGGTGTAGTAAATAATCAGAAATATCATTGTAATTACAGATGTCAGTATAAATCATCTGTAGTTATACTCGTAGTAACTTAACTAACTACGTACAGTCGATATCAAAAGTAGATGACCTGTTCAACCTTTTAAAGTCGCCATACATCATAATTGTGGGTATTCTGCTATTAAAAGAGAATAGAGAGTTATTTTCAGAAAGTAATAATTTAGAAAATCTGATTGTGGATTTTCTTCTGGTTTTGCGATGTGTAATTGAAAAAAAAACTCATTTTTCGGTTTTAATCACTAAGTGTCCTTCCCCTCCTTTCTGCTCTGAAGAAGAGACCTGCATTGCAAAAATGCTTATAAATTGCAACGAAAAAATGATATCAATTTCAATTTGAAAGTCAATGACTTTGGATGCTGACTGTACTCGAGCGCTTGCTAACTTAACTGGAAGCCTTGACCGGCGCCCGCGCAGCGTGTGCCGTTTGTACCTACTGTACCTAGCGGAAAACATAAGAATTTTGGTTAGTACCTGGTTAGTAAGTAGATACTATTGTTTTATTATGTTGGTCGTTTGTTTGTAATAGCCATGTTCCGGAGTTTTTTCACATTTCCGGATTAATTTCTATAAGTAGGTACCTCAAAATGCAAAAATGTGTTTTGTATGTATTACGTACCTCAAAATATAAAAAATCAACCCATATTACATCACGTCGTTTCTTTACTAGCAGAGCCGCACAATTTCACCCTCATAAATCCTGATCCTGCAGGATCACCGGGATAAAAAGTAGCCTGTGTTAATCCAGATCTCCCATGTCTGCATACCAAAATCATTCATCGCAATCGGTTCAATAGTTTTTTTGTGATTGAAAAACATAATCCAAACAACCAAACATCTAAACTTTCGCATAATAATAGGGGTTAAAGTATGAAATTGCCGTTTTATTGCAATAGGTTCTTTGAATTGACATAGAATCTTCATGGTTTGAGGTTTTCGAATGAAACTTTTTTCAAATGGTTTCTGTGATGTTCTTTTTTTTAAAAAATGTGAAACATTTGAATATTGACTTTCAATTGTTTTTGTTATTCAATTTAGACAAGAAAGATGGATACTGCGAAAATTCGAGTGATTTTTGAATACGAGTTCCGACGCGGAACTAACGCGGCAGAAACAGCCCGCAATATCAATGCTGCGTTTGGAGAGGGGTCTACTAATGAACGCACCGTGCGATTTTGGTTTAAACGCTTTCGTGATGGAAATTTCGACTTAAAGAACAAGCCACGAGGAAGACCGCCCACACAGGTGAATAACGATGAATTAAGAGAGATAGTGGAAGCCGATCCTAGTCAAACTACCCAGGAATTAGCGGCATGGTTTAACGTTACCTTACCCACTTTATTGACTCACTTGCGTCAAATCAATAAAATAAAAAAATACGAAAAATGGGTGCCTCATGATTTGACTGATCTGCAGAAAGAAACGCGTGTTAAAACTTGTGTTGCCTTGTTGAACCGGTACAGAAATGAAGGAATATTGGATCGAATTGTAACATGTGATGTGATTTTGACCCTTCAGGAACTGCACTTAGAAACCATTCGTCATCCTCCGTATTCACCAGACCTTGCTCCAACGGACTACCATTTTTTTCGTGATTTGGACAATTATCTACGTGACAAGAAGTTTTCTTCCCAGGAGGCAGTACAAAAATGCTTTCACACAGTTTGTGCAGTCTAGATCGTCGGAGTTCTATCGCAAAGGCATTAATAACCTTCCCATTAGATGGCAGCAATGTATAGATAATAATGGCAACTATTTAGATTAAATAAATTTATTAAAAATTTACAAATTATACAATTAAGATTTTCAGTACAAATCGGCAATTTCATACTTTAACCCCTAATATAATGTTTTAGTGGGATGGGATTGACTGATTAACTAGGTACTCCATATTTTGTTTCGGTCGGTCTTCAAAAGAAGACGAAAGATTTTTGCACAATCTTGTATGTCTAAGAACGCCATGTATTTCAACTTACCTAAGTAAACAGTCAAGTTAAACCATAACCTTCGATATTTAGGTTAAAGTTGATTCAAGTTCGTCTCTTTAATCACGCAGGTTCTCGGAACACCGGCGCTATTTACGGCAAGCGTGGGTAATACATTCATACTCATTGAGTTGACTCATCAATACTTAGTAGTTGTTTACCAAAAATGTAGAGTCTAAGGGGATTTCATTGATAAATGTGAAACCGTAGGCGCTAAGCGTAGTGAACGGATAAGCATGCGAAGAAGCCTTTCCATGCTAACTCACCTTAAATAATAGCGCCAAAACTTACTCAAATACGAAGTATGCAGACACAAACTACACACCACGCTACTAGCTAAGCAATTGGACCTATGTTTTTATTTTCACCAATTGTGTGTTGACAACGGGGACGGCCCGGTGGCAATACGCTGTTCTCTAACTTGATTGGTTCTTTGAATGATCCGATCCGAGTACAACTGAAGTGACAGATTCGTGTCACAATTTTAATCAACGCGGCCTATTTAATGTGGTGTCATTATGAAGCGTAAGGAACTTCCATGCTTATTCGTTCACTGGCTAAGCGGTGATAAATTGCGGCGGAAGGACGCGAGACGCGACAGTTTTCCTTTGCATAAGCATAGAATATGTAATAGTCGTAAAGGGATTGTATGTGTTAAAGGAGCTATTTGATTTAAAGTATGTTCTTCAAAAATGCTTATTTTTACTCGACAACGGTGAAGCCAAAAGGAAGGAAGGAATGGAACGGGGAAGACTTTTTTTAATCTTTTAAGTCTTTATGATTATTTCAAAGACATACTGACTCATCAATACTTAGTATTTGTATATTTGTTTACGAAAACAACGTAACCTATATACCTGGCTAGAGTAATTTTAAACACTATTTCATTGATAAATTATAAATAAAATGTATTACTAATCATGCTAAAATAGCTTAGTAATTTCGATGCCACAGGAAAACTGTCCATAAATTTAAAACAGGTCAAGTGCGATTTAGACTTGCACACGAAGGGTTCATTACCATTATTACAAAAAAAACAAGTTTTTTTATGGCACACTGCAATGTTTATTACATTTATTGTTAAACTAGCTGTGTCCCGAAGTTTCATCCGCGTAAGTCCCGTTCCCGCGGGAATATCAGGATAAAAAGTAGCCTATGTGTTAATCCAGGGCCCCAGCTACTTAGATTCATCGCAATCGGTTTAGTAGTTTTAGCGTGCTTGCGTCACAAACACACATACACATATACATACATACATAAATACTCACAAACTTTTAGCTTTATAATATTAGTAGGATAAGATAATTAGTGACAATTGAAATAGATAATCTGTGAAAATTTTAACGTTTTAGCTATTTTTCAAGGTTCATGAGAGGTACGAGTAACAGCCTGGTGACAAATATACGAACATTGGAGTTTTAGAAAAAGGATTTCGTTTTTACCCTTTGAGTACAGAAGCACAGCTTAACCCGGCTAAGGCGGGTAAAACCACGGGGATCAACTACTATAATTTTACTATTTTTATAACTTGATTACCTATCTATTTGAGTCATAGTGTGTTATGTAGGTATCTAGTATATAATACATACGTTACGTTGGCGCCATCCATAGACTCTGAAATTAGCCTGTTTGTAAGTTAATTGCTTTACGGTTTATATTTATTTATGATAATTTAATTGTTTTTGTCGGCTTTATTATTTTAATTAAAGATTTATAGTTTAATGGTTTTAGTTGTTAAATTAATAATTCGCACAGTGTATGCAGTATTAGCACTATCTGGCTCTTGCCGAAAAGCGTATTATAAGGAAGGTGACATGAGAGAGATCGTTTTGATGTGATTACTAATTAAGGCTTCCTTATACGGAGCGGCTAAACGATCTGTCTCATGTCACCTCACCCTTTTCAGAAAGAGCCAGATATTATGTAAACTTACTAATACTACATCCACTACCTAATGATTTTACAACTAAAACCATTATACTACAAATTATAAAATGTATACGTAACTACATACATGGTTTGATCAGAAACAACAACAACGACTGATCCAACTGGATTTGCCTCCCGTGGGATCTTAGGTAGGTACTACCTAATGTCTAACAGAAGACCCTTCGACCATCGTTTGTTTAAGCTTTGATCGTCTTTTGTTCAAAAGTTCCTTTCTTACACCCAAAAATTATAGGTAGGGGGAGGTGGTAGAATATATGCTATTAAAAAAAGATGTTTCTTTTTCTTAAAACTTCAACGCTCTCAGTTGATTTTTTATATAAGTAATAACATTTGTTCAATACAAACAAACACTGCAAGTTGGCACCAAAAACCACCTTTGAAAAATTTCTCAAATCTAGAAGCTATTTACGACTCATGTCAGTCTGTAATTCTAATTAAATAAGCAGTAAAAAGAAAACAAACTTACCTACGACATACCTAACCCGTGCATACTTGCGCAGAAATAACCCCCACGTTGACACGTTCCGCGAATAATACGAAGTGTCGTATGACATGGCATTCGTACGTCCTGTCGTCGCGTCGTTGTCGCGCGTCGCGTCGGTCGACGAGGGTTAATTGAAGGAATTACTGGAAATAAAACATGTTCAATTGGTTTTATAAGAACTGTAGGTATGTAACGGTTAGAATAAAAAAAACACATTTTTATTAAAATTAGCTTCTGTTGACCAAGGGGCTTGCTGCTACTTTGCCCTATAAATAAGTACTGCTATCCAAATTGATAATGCAACGAGGCTTTTGAGTAAACTACCTTATTTTAAAATATGTTAATAAAATAAATATGTGTAATTTTGTATATTTTATTTAGTACATTTATTTTATTTACTGTACAACAGATAGGAATATACGCTAACTAATTGTAAAACGTCTGTTGTATTTTAAATTGACGGCCCCTGCGCTAATGTCTTACGATCCTCCGATCCTATTTTGTTCCCATTTGTATCGTTTCTTGTTTTAGTTTCGATTGCGTTTTGTTTCCATTTCTATCAACTTTTGTTTCAGTTGCGATCATCCTTTATTTCTTCTACCTACTATTATCTTGTTTTCTCTTATCTCGAGTTTCGATCGTGTTTTGTTTTTGCTGCGATAATAAAGTCTTATGTTTATGTTTTTATTGTCTCTACTTTCGATCGATGCAAGTGGACACATTAAGCGCGTTCCTCTATTACTGGTTCGAACGAATCAACCCCTACACACTGTAAAAAGTGGACGTTTGACCCACAGCCCAGTTTTGCTTATGACAGGTACTCTATAAATTGTTCACAATGACAATAGTTAGCGCTCAATTAAACGGTTTTAATAAGTATTGATTGGAAATAATAACCGACTTCCTTGCTTTAGTGCAAATAGAATAAACTTGTATCAATTGTACAAATAACAATTATGGACTGAAGTTGATTGTAAAATAATATGTCGTTCATCCGAGCCTTAAAATGTATTTCATATTACTACAAAACGTAGAAAAGCTGATCTAGGGGTAAGTATCTCTACTTTCATTCCGATGATCGTGGTTTCGTCTAGTCGGGTGACGTAAAGCGACAACTAAAAAATGCGAAAATTAGCTCATAGGTGCGACTTTTGTTTTTTACGCGTTAGTGAAATGTCGTCCTGAATTTTCATTTTCACAAAACATTGTTTTATTGCGTTTAAATTGTTTAACTTCGCCGGCAAGTTACCAATTTAGTTACGCGAAGTTCAACGAGTTAAGTGAAAATAAAAATACCAGTGCCAAACACGAAATTAGCACGTTACAAACAATTTTTCCATAGGGTTGGAGAAAAATCGTCGCCATTTTTTCTACAACCTTTACGTATTGAAAACTATTTCAAACGATTACAGTACAATAGTGGTAGTTCACTATTCGTACGAGAAATTGGCTAAATTGTCCTATATTGCTGACAGAAGCCATAACTAAGAAATAGAAAGAAGCTCATAGGTACTATTAGATTTTACTTATACTTCACTTTCCTAGTTTTTTTTTTAAACTAGGTGTTATAATTATAATAACAGACAATCGAACCCTCACCTAACTGTACCGTCAAATTATGCTTTATAACTAGCTTCTGCCCGCGGCTTCGCCCGCATTAAGAAATTTAGGAAATATAATATCAAAATTGGATAAAAATTGGGTTAAACATAGGATCGGCATAGGTTCTGCATAGGATCAGCCTAGGTTCATTATAGGATCAGCATAGGTTCAACATAGGCTCAGCATAGGATCAGCCTAGGTTCAACATAGGATCGGCATAGGTTCAGCATAGGATCAGCCTAGGTTCAATATAGGATCGGCATAGGTTCTGCATAGGATCAGCCTAGGATCAGCATTTGATCAGCCTATGCTGATCAAATGCTGATCCTAGGCTGATCATAGCGGCTGATGCCGATCCTATGCTGTACCTATGTACAGCATAGGATCGGCATATGATCAGCATAGGATCAGCATAGGTTCGGCATAGGATCAGCATATGATCTACTTAGGATCAGCATATGTTCAACATAGGATCAGCATAGGATCAACATATGATCGGCATAGAATCAGCCAAGGTTCAACATAGGATCAGGATAGGTTCATCATAGGATCAGCATAGGTTCAACATAGGATCTGCATAGGATCGGCATTTGATCAGCATAGGTACAGCATAGGATCGGCATATGATCAGCATAGGATCAGCATAGGTTCGGCATAGGATCAGCATATGATCTACTTAGGATCAGCATATGTTCAACATAGGATCAACATATGATCGGCATAGAATCAGCCAAGGTTCAACATAGGATCAGGATAGGTTCATCATAGGATCAGCATAGGTTCAACATAGGATCTGCATAGGATCGGCATTTGATCAGCATAGGTACAGCATAGGATCGGCATATGATCAGCATAGGATCAGCATAGGTTCGGCATAGGATCAGCATATGATCTACTTAGGATCAGCATATGTTCAACATAATATCGGCATAGAATCAGCATAGGTTCAGCATAGTATCGGCATAGGATCAGCATATGATCGACATAAGTTCAGCATAGGTTCAACATAGAATCGGCTTAGGATCAGCATAGGTTCAGCAGAAGATCGGCATCGGATCAGCATAGGTTCCGTCACCATTGTTTATCTGTACCATCTGTATCAGCATAGGGTCGGTATATAATCAGGATAGGTTCAGGGTAGGATATAATTAGGATTATCCCGCGCCACATAATGTATTGCATGTACAAAACTGTAGGTAGGTATATGTACCAATTCGCTAGAATAAACAGTTTAAACCAAAATTTGTCCCCCCTCCCCTTTTCGGGGGGTGGTTAGATTCCCCTGAACCGGAAACTGAGAGTCGGAACCGCAATCGGAACTGAAACCCACACGGGAAACGGATAAATACTCGAAAACAAATCGGAAAAAAATAAGCCATAGATACTTTCATCCCCAATTTAACACCCTCAGGGGATGAATTTACAAAAAAACTCTTAAGTGCTTCACCTACGACTCCATAGTAATCTCTGTGTTAAATTTCAAGTTTGTAGGTCAAGCGGTGAACCAAATTTTCATAGAGATTTTCTTCCCCAATTTAGCACCCTTAGGGGATGAATTTCTAAAAAAAAATTTTTGGTGCTTCACCTAAGTCCCTACAGCAATATCCGTAGTAAATTTTAAGATTGTAGGTGAAGCGGTAAACCAATTCCCATACAAACTTTCATCCCCAATTTAACACCCTTAGGGACTGAATTTCTAAAAAAAACTTTTTAGTGCTTCATCTACGACCCCACAGAAATCAATGTATTAAATTTCAAGTTTGTAGGTCAAGCGACTTGGAAGTTGCATACAAACGTTTTTACCCCCTTTCCCCCCTTTAGGGGTGGAATTTCGGAAAATCCTCTTATCTGACGCCTTCATCACATAACGGACACACCCTCCAAATTTCAGCTCTCTACTACCAGCGGTTTAGGCTGTGCGTTGATCCCTCAGTCACTCAGGACAAAGAGTTTTATATATATAGATAGAAGATAGGATTATTTTATTGATACCAAGACCAA
This sequence comes from Idaea dimidiata, assembly GCA_949358125.1. NCBI lineage: Eukaryota > Metazoa > Arthropoda > Insecta > Lepidoptera > Geometridae > Idaea > Idaea dimidiata. The sequence continues at coordinate 12,980,144 of OX442329.1, forward strand.
AAACTGAACAAAACAAACAAACTAGGTGAAATTAGATTTTAGTTTTTATTTCTCTGACTATTATAGGAATATTTAAAAACTAAATCTGCTTATAATAGTTATAAAAAGTGGTTGAAATGAAACTAACCCGTCAAATTTAGTTGAAACGTGACTATAAAAATCATTATTTTGTAAGTTACGCATAGAGTTGGTGGCGCTAGCTTTGTTCTAACGATAGTTCGCTATAGGTAGCTAAAGTTCTGACTATAATATCGACGTTACCAAGAATCGCCAAGGACGACGGGTCGCGGGTCGGTAGCGGTAGGTTGTCGTTCAGAATCAATTCGTTAACGTTTCTAACGTATTTTACAAGCTGGTACAATGTATTACCTATATTACCGGTATTTTGATGTTCGTTATAAGGTTTTTAGATTTGAATTATTATTAACTCTGATAGCAGTTGTTAGGTGAAGTTATAAGCCTAAGGAAACCTAGGAACTCTAAGGTTGCATAGTCAGGCGGCTTGTTTAACTCCTAGCGCCTAGGGGCTTGCATTCTGGCAAGCTACACAGCTAGGCGCAGCCGCTCAGCAGTGCTATTCTCTAATGTAACAGCCTAGACGCTGTTTCAGCGGGGAATCTGAGCAATACGACGCTTTGATTGGACGCTCACTCTGATTCGACGCTGCGGTCGTGAACTTTCTGTTCGTTTACTAAAACTATTCGTTTTAGTTAGGTAATTCGCTAGTCCCTAGTCGCTAAGCCAGCCTCCTGCGTGTGCGGACAAGCCTTAACACTAGGGCTACATCTGAGCTATTATACACGACAAGAAAGGAAGATGCGGAATTGAATTGTTGAGCCGAAGTAAACAAATGTTTACATTTACACAATTGAAGTAACATTATAATGTTTATTTTATTAATGGTACAATTTTCAAATAAAAGTTTTTATAGTTAAAAATTAAGATCTAGTGATATTTATTACAATTAAATATAAATGTCGAGTTTGATCTCCAATCGATATTTTTTGCTAAAACATATAGTCGGGTTTTGGTTTGACAGGCTACGTGTTGAATATCATATTTGTTTAAAATTCAGCTGAATTGTTTTATATGACCTTTAAATTTTTTGGAAGTCTTTGAAAAGTTCTAAACCTGCCTGACTGACTATTAACGAGAAGTCGGGCTAAAATTGAAAAATATTTAGATATTCTAACTGAGACATTCATTAAATTTGGAGAATACACCGGAATCGAGCTTTACGCGAGAGAAAAACCAGTGAAAATGACTAGTCTTAATATAAATACAAAACGTTAAATAAGATGTTATTGTTTTCATTTACGTAACGATGCTTCTAAAATGATTATACCAAGTTGATATAACAGTCTATTAATTCACAGTTGAAGGTGATCCACGTCCATCATGGATATTAAACCTTTATGTCTGTCTATTGAGAACAATACACGTAATATTATGACAAGACGTGATAGATTTGATGTGGATTCAAGGAAATTCATTTTAATAAAGGCGAGCGGTTAGAATTGGAATGTCTATAAAATTATACATAATATTGGGCCCTACCATGATGTCTTATCCTACCATGATGTCTTATAAGTCGTCACGAAGTCGTCACGAAACCGTCGCGTTGTCGTTCAGTTAAAAAAAAAAACAAATTAAAAATACATCAAATAATTAAAAAAAAGAAAAACAAACTCCAAAAAAAAAAGAGTTTTTTAAATTATCTGTGGTTTTTAAAAGTATTCGGGGTATTTTTTATTTAAAATTTACTTTATTTTTTCGAACGACAAAAGTACGACACAACAACGACAAACGAGCATGGTAGCGCGGATTAATTTAAAAATAGTGGAAACGAATTAGGAAATGCCATACGATACTTTTTGGGGAGTGTGCTAATGAATCGTACAATGTCTTACCATCTCCATTTTACGGCCGGGCCTCCAGACGTCCAGCTGTGGTATCATCTAATTAGCATCCACCGCTACTAGTTGCTATTTACTGTCAAAAAACATATTTCGTATTCTACATTGCTGCTTTGAAGTAATCACCGGTAACATTAACCACGTTACGTCAAAGCAGCAATGTACTACAAGTTAACCACTAGTAGCGGTGGATGCTAATTAGATGATACCACAGCTGATAGACTAAAATGCGTTACGGTTTTATGGTTAAGGACGCGACTCATGTGAAATCCCTTCCGATTGAATAGTTTTATTCATAACCGGTATCAAATAGATCTTTGAACAATGTTTAATGTTATTGTACATGATACAAGAAGTGTCCCCTTCATTTTAAAAACAACAAACTTTAAATACCACTATTGTACGGGCAAAGTTACCCCTGTTTTACAAAATAAATTAATTTTTCTTCTAAATCCAATACCTAAAGAAAATACAATACCTAGAACCCCTTCATCGCATTTTATAAAAATATTATTTTAATCTTCGTTAATTATTGATTTTACGAGAAATTGTAGATTTTTTCACGCAATTCCATCTCGCTCATTTATATGCAATCGGACAAGGACCGTTGATTATCATCTATCGCCGCCTTAAGGTCGGCGAGACCCGCACAAAACGTCGCTTCGCATTTGTCATTCGCACAGCGAGGGATTTTAATCACTTGCCTGAGAATGGATTCCCATGAGAATACGATTGGGGTCTTCAAGTTTAAGGTACCTTTTAGGTCAGCGTGCTTCATCTTTAACTGCATCTACTCTTACCTACCAAGAGGTGAGATAGTGGTCAAACGCTGGCCTATACGTAATAAAAAAATGTAAATATTTTATTTCAATATTGATGAGTGTTTGATCACTCCCTATCTCACCAGAGTATAAATGACGATGGTGGACTAGCTGTGCTACAACTTAATTCGCTAAAGTTACTTAAGTTCTAGCACGCCTATTCTGACATAAGAATAAAAGAAGTTCCGACCAGCAAAAACTTTTCTTCCTCAGGACGATATGGACGACTAGATTGGCGTCTTAGGTTGATGAGTGAGGAACCTTGGGCTGAAGCTTTTTAATAACCCCACTAACTTTTTTAGTCGCCCTGCTAACATTATTTAAAGTTCCAAGTTTACCTATTTTAATTGCAAATACTTGTCGCCTCATAAGTTGTTAATAACCTGGAAATTCTGGAATATTAATATTCATAAATAGTTATGTGTATTTACACTTTTCCCGGGTCTTAATCGCGTGAAATTTAACTTTTCCTTACCTCGACGTTTCGATCATGTTACAATGATCTTGGTCTCGAGGGGACTGGAGCTGCGGCGGGCGTCGTCCTCTATTTATAACCTCTCGTTGTGCCGGTTAATGTTCGTAATTGTGGGTAGTTACCGAAGTACCCACATCTTCGGTGGTAAAAATTGCGGGGGGCCGGCATAACCTCACTTTTAAAGTTCGCTATAGACTAAAGCTAAGTTCGCTAGTGTAAATATGAGTTCCAATCGTGTTAGTTTAAAAAGTTTATTAGTTATGTGTAGTTAAAACATTATAGGTAGGTAAGTTCTTAAAATGTAATGAACCAAAAAAGCGCAATCTCCCCAACTTTTTAATTAGTTTTAACATGGTTGGATCATCTTTAAAAAAATAAAACGCATAAAATTCAAGTTCACGCTCTATAAAACTGGTTTAATTTAATGTAAACCATTCGTTTGCAGAATCTAGAAACTATTAACATAAATATGGCGCAACTTTATGCTTTTGCGAATCGAGAGGTCATCGTAACACAACGGTATACCACGTAACATCTCACTAATATGCTTGTTTGTTGTTTCCTTTAAAATTATGGCAGATTGGATAAGATCTAGATATGATAACGATCATAGAGGATTCGTAACAACTATTAATTATATTTTGTTTGTTTTTCGCCGCAGAACATTGCAAATGGCTTTTTTCCATAGTCTCATGCAACATGTTACCTCTTTCTTTTATTTCTTTACTGGTATATCTTACATATAATACGTAAATTTTATTTAAAATATTAAAAACAAAAAACGAATTAATCAAATAACCCGCCCCTTATTGTTCCTGGTGCAAAGGTTCCCATCACACTGGCAGCATTGCCGGGCTGTATGGCGATGGCTAACCTTTAGGTGCTCGGCCCGTTTCGAACCCGCTACGATCCTCGGAATGAAAGTCGGGGTACCACTAGACCAACACCGCTCCAATAATGTAATAAGTACCTACACAAAATTCTGGTTTCCCATTGGTCAGATTGGTTGTCTGATTAGTAATAACCAACGTTTTTTTTATTTTCCTTTCCATATGTCGGATTAACTATAGTAGGTACTGTCGAATAAAAGACGGCGAAAGACAAACGTAATAATGGGTGATTGATTACCTTACTTGTAATATTTGTGTTTGTCATTTGTACAGTTACAGTTAAAACCGCTGTCTGCCTTATAAAAACAAGTGATATTATATTTATAAAACCTCAGACAGCTGTACAACTACGTGACTCAATGTGAGATTCCAACATTCTAACAGTTTTTTTATATGTTAAAACAACAAAATCTGTAAGAAAAAACGAGTAGGTAGCAATTTTATGCTATAAAAAAAGTATAATTTATATAAATAGATGGGTAAAATACTATTTTTTGTAATAATTTTGCCAAATAATATAAAAAAAAAAGTTTATTTAGTACCTAGAAAACAAAAATAATAAATTACGTTGTTTCAAGGAAATTCTAAATACGTCATCAAATCCCACCAATCAGAAACCTTAATCGTCTAAATAAACAATTAACATTAAACAGATTCCTATCCAATTTAAAACCGATAAATAAGGTAAAAAAAAACTAAGAAGAGCAAGTGTCACGCACTCTTGAATGGGTGGCGTTTAAAAAAAATGTTACGTTCGGAAATAGATGCGTGGCTGCATGCCTGCGGTCGGTGCATGCCCCGCGCGTCGCAGTATCCGATTGTAGCGCACCTGTCATCGGAACGCGATGGATGCCACTTTTGTTTACGAAGCGGAGGTAGTTTTTTATTTTAAATAAATTACAATTGCTTGACGACGTCTTGGATTTTTTTAAATTTTTTAATCACGGTTGGTAAGAGACTGTTCACCTAAAATCCATTCTAGGAGTGTTTAAATACCCAAAGTGATTAAAATATGTAATAGGTATTCATCCTATATAATGACCAAATATAAGTAGTATATCCGTTGTCTAGTCACCGTAACACAAGCTTAGCAGCTTACCATGGGGCTAGATGGCGCTGTGTGTTGGTCACAGAAATTATTTATTTATTTATCCTCTTGACTTTAATAAAACAATATAAGAAGCAAAATGTAGATGTTTGGTGTCATTTATCTACATAAGATACATTTACATTTAATTTATCTGGCATAAAATTTTATGAAGCTTTATGTGAAAAGGGGTCTGTCTGTCTGTATCCCCTTATTCTATACTACAGGCCACAAGTATTTTAAATTAAAATGACCATTTAAAACAGGTATCTTTTAAATTATTAAACCAGCAAAAAGTATTACAGATTTTCTTGTGTTTTTGCGAAGTTGGATTAAAATTAAAATTATTTTCCCGGATTTAATCACCTTGCTTTAAATACATAAGAATTTTATCAATGTTCTACGTATCGATAGCCTTTGAGATGCAATTTTTTGAATATCAACATTTTAGGAATTCAAAATTTTGGTACGAAAGGATCTTCTCATGGGTAGACTGAGACTAAAACCGAGAAAAACAACAAAATAAGCTGGGAAAATGAGTTTAATTTAAAATAAAATAGATAACTATCTACCATAGCCGGTGACTGATGAAAACGAGACATCTCTATTACACAATAGATTGCCCTTTACGAGTCTGTCACATAAATCTCAATAGATTCGCCCTTACCCATAGACGTTCACTGGTAGGGCTTCATTGTGCGGTGTTCACGTTAGAGCAATGCCGCTCTTGTATACTCTGTGTGGTGCTGCAGTAGACTCGAATATACAATGGCCCTTATCATGATTTCCTTATTGCAGGAGCTAATCGTTCAGCTAAAAAAAAAATGTAAGCAAAACATCAAGTAAAATAAAATAAAATAAAAATTAAACTAGATTTTAAAGTGTTTTCTACGCTTGGACAAGTATAATTATAAAAGTTTCGTTTGCTTTTCTAGAAAGAGTTCAAGTTTGATTTTGATGTGTTGCTGAAAATTGTAACTAATATTTTTACAAATATTTTGCTACAATTCCATAGAAATAGCCGGTGCGACTTCGGCTGCAATTTCAATTTTCTTTACGTTTCTTTTTTGTTTAAAAGTTTTTTGGCAATCAATTGGAATTCGCACTGGAACCTTGACTACACAATTCACACGTCGACTCTGGCGCAACCGCCTTGTTTGTTCAACTTCACCTTTAACACTTACTTACACAGCTATTGGTGTACTTTCTTTACTTAAAACCTAAGTTAAGTGATACTTGGAGTTTTTATAAACAAAGGTGCAGGCTTATGATGTGCACATACAAATGCACAGCCCTGAAATGCGACTTTGTTATGTGACTAACTTAGTAGCTTACCATAGGGTAAGATGGAGCTATGTGATGTTCACATAATTTCTTTAAGTATTTAATTACCTACTAGAAACCCTCTAGACAACTAAATTCATAAATCGTTTGTATTTGTACTCGTAATTGCTTTAATATGATCTGAAAATATTTGATCGATTTTGATAAACCTTTAAAAGTTTTCCAATTTTTCAGAAAGTCACAGATTTTCGTCCTGCCAACCCAATAAATCGCCGTTCAATTTGAAAACAGATTTTCATTTAGGTACCCTTATTTTTTTTTCTTCATTTATTTATTTACCTACGCCTAGGAATCCTACCAACATAATTTTGAACTGAGTGTTTGAAAGATTGAAATGAAAATAAGTCTACCCCAAGGAAGGAGTCTGTAAAAACATAGGAACGGCATTTCAACAATGCTGAAAATAAAAAAAACAACACGATTGAAACCGGAACATGAGTTTCATATCTATTCAACATCGCGAAAACATAAGTCTGTGAGTGTTCGATCGTTCGATCGCAACAGATGTTAGGTGACGCTATGTTCTAACACCTCTTTACTGTTTTTTACCCTGAGATCGTGTTACTGACCTAGCTGTATATAGGTATGCCTACCTAATAATAAATAGGCCATCGACCGGTCAACGGCTAGTTAATACCTAATCCAGGACAAGTGAACACCTCCGGTCTGGATTAGACAACTAGGTTTCGTAGGTATAGTCTGTAAGTAAATCTGCGCGTTGCTTGTACTTTATTTAGAATTTTATCAACGCCCTAAGTTTCTAGGTCTTTTCAGACCTCTTGGTCCAAATCCAATATTGAGATAATAGAACTCAGTCGACTCCTTAGTTTAGGCCTTCTTTAAACGTTTCTTGTGTATATTTACTCAAGGCATTTTATCATGTGTGCCGCAGTGGTGCCGTTCTTACCCGGTAAGCGAGGAATCAGGTTCGAATTCTGTCACGGAAGAATTTTTGATGATGCATTTCTCCTTGTAAAATACTTCTTTAAACATCTCTGAAGATAATATTATGACTGATAGGATGATTTAAGAATACCAATACGCTGTTCGCTGTTCCTTATTTTCTAAGAAAATTAATGACGGCACAAATCATGATTTATCATACCGGTTTGTACAAAGCTTACAACAAAACTATATAAATATGATTAGACATAAACGGTTAATAATATAGGTTTGTTTAAATATTAAAGTTATTATAACTGTTCGATACCAATAGTTAAGTTTATTTTGGTTTTAATGTGTCGTTTGACAAATATAGCTCGTAAAGAAACTGACAGAATGTTGCCGACAAATCATAGTTTAGTCAAATTAATACGATTTTATATCGATTTTGTACAAATTATTAGGAGGTTTGCCCTAAAATGGTAACACCTATTTAGATAAATTAACATTCTGTTTCTATTTAAGACTCTTTTTTAATTAATGGTTTTTAGGTAATGATTTCAAGTTTAAATTATTGTTTTTCAATATAATAACGTTTGACGTTTTAAGTTAAAATGTTGTTAGAAAGTTTTTTGCCTCACTATCACCTGATGACGATGACGATGTGGTCTAAGATATAACACCCTTAAGTACTTACCTAGAAGATAGAACTTGTCTAGTATTCACTCTGAACGTTTTGATATTTCAGTTTCCGTATTGACTGCACATGCCGACTTGGCGATACGACTGAGACCTAAGTCTTTGATAATAAAAAAAAATGATTCAAGGGATCTATACCTGAGTTCCTGAGTTAAAGGTTCTTGTTAGACAGACAGACGGGCAACAAAATCTAGTCTACAAGTCTTTAAGGGTTTCGTTTTTCCTTTTGAGATAGAACCCTAAAATTGACAATAACAAAATAATGTATCGCTTTGCGGGCGTGCGCTCTCTACAACCAAGGAACACGACTCAAAGCATAGGTATGTTTGTCGAGAGCTTTATAAATTTTGAAAGGATTAAAATGTTTTGTTAAAACCTCACGTTCGCGGCCCGGTGTCTGCGTGGGTTTAGCACCATATTTGTGGGGTTTATGGCCCTGTGGTCTGTAGCCGCCATCTTGGCAGTTTCGTAGCTGATACACGGTTGTCAAGTTGAATGTCAAACACCGAGACACGATAGTTTGGAGAAGTTTTTTGTTAATTAGGAAATCTTATAGGACTATTAATAACCACGTATGTACATAGGTTTTAAAGGACGTACCAGCTGACTCACCACAGTTCGATAGTATGGGACATTTACCAATCCGGAATAGGTTCCCGAGGCGTCTTATAGCCTAACACTTTTCGTGTTAGCTGGCTATCGCGAAAAAACTGTGTTTTTGAATAAACCAATTTAATTTAAAAACAGGTCAAGTTAAATTAACAAAAATCTTCTCCGAAATCGGATAATAAACCTCGAAATAGCTAACGATCGCAATTACCTCGTCAGACTAATGAAAGCATAATAGAACAAAGATTTGCATGCAACCAGACGAATTAAGGCCGCCACTTGCGCCTGCGTCTGTAATCGATTTGTGTCGGATTCTACGCGTGTGCTGCACTTAGTCTAAATAGGTAGGAAGGTATATACCTACTTGGACATCTTCTTTAACTTTTGTTTATTAGCTTTTTAAACAGAATCGATATTACTCTTGTTACAGATGACATAAAAAAAAAATTACATTAGCCCATATATGCCCAGGGTATGATTTCGACCCAAAGTTTTTTTATTTTCAAACAACCTTGACTCATCCATCAGCTAATCTTAAATCCAAGTTTTACATAGTGAAATTAAAACAGATATGGTTAAAATTATGTATCGGGTTAGAAGTGGATGATAAATATTAATGGAAATTACTGTCGTCCTTTTTTAACAAATATCTGTTTGGTTGAATACCGATGCTTGCGCTGTTTCAAGCAACATGATTTGTATTCACAAGTGTTTATGACACTAACAAGCATAACACTGAAAATACAAACGCTTCTATTTTTTATTAATTAAACACTTTAAAATGTCCCTAATAATTTCATTAAATGGCATATTATTTTGTTTTATTTTTTTGATAAGGAGACAAATCATTCCCCTGCGCTCAAACACAAAAAGAGTTTAAAGACCAAACAAGATTTATCGAAAAAAAATCTTTATTTTAATATACATGACGCATCTGCGTTGTTATTCTGTGTCCGAATTCAGTTGATACGCATGAGTAATACCGATCATGGGTTCATGACGAATTGTGTTCGTCCATTAAACCGTCATTCACTTGTAATGTTTATGCAATTTATTGAATAATTTAATTTAATTTAATTTTAATTTTAATTTTAATTTTAATTTTAATTTTAATTTTAATTTTAATTTATTCGGAAAGCAAACGGTAACAATAACAGAGAATTTAACAAAAATAATACCTATACACCACTTAGATGCTTTCGCATATAAATACCAAGAATTAATGCCACATTCATACACATGTTAACAAACAAGTTCAAAAAAAAAATAAAAAATAAAATAAAGAATCCTAATTCAAGAAGCGGCCCGAAACCACCATAATAACTAAATTGCAGTCTACTAATACTGTAATCACAGAACCAGAAGCGTTTATTGTGTTTCTTACTTATTATAACCCAGATATAGCATACTTGCTTTTATTACAAGGTATATCTAGCAAGGAAAATAAACACAGTTCCGTCTGATACCTCACCGTATATGGGTATTTTATTCAAGTACCTAAGTCTATTCTGATTTATGGAGCATCGTCATGTTATCATCATTTATAGGATTAATTTATGAAATATCCTATTGTAGAACATTAAATGATAAAATGATATTTATAGGCTTGGATTTTATCATCTAAGTATGTCGTCTGTTACTATCAAAATTAGCAGACTAAAAAAAAATTTGGGCTGATTGATAGATCAACGCACAGCCTAAACCGATTTTAGTAGAGGGCTAAAATTTGAAGCGTGTTCTTTATGTGATGTAAACATTCGTTAAGAAAGGATTTTTGGATATTCCCACGGGATTGACACAACTAGTCATATAGTTGTGTTTCATACGATTCTCAAATATTAAGGTAACATGCTTAATATTTGGGAATCGTTTATTGCTAGAAGTTACAGTTATCCATTTAATAGGTTGATCAATATTGAAAGTTAGAATCAAAGTAGTTATAGAGGTTTATCTATTTAGAATTGTCAAAGTCTTCTCCATTGTTACTGACCAAACTTATTTACTCTTTGACATGTTGGCTATTTCTTTGTACAGTTGCTAACTTAATCATTTATTCTACTATTCATTTCTACTCTAGGTAACTTTCTTCTTATTTCTTCAACATTATCTTCTTTAAATTCTATAGCAAATACCTCTACAAACAGCTTTATGTCATACAAATTATGATTTATATATAGATCTTGTAGTAATTCAGTAAGTGGTTTCAGTGCAACGACCTCGGCTATACCGTTTAGGATGAGAGTTTGATTATAAGTGTTTGTTGCAATGGGGTCGCGGCTATTGCTGGCAATTACAAGGTGTATAGTTTCACGATTCATTTTGCGAACTATCCCAGGCCTGTTTAATTTTTTCATGATATGCTTGGCACATTTCAAATTGTAGAATGCCTATTCCTTACGTGGATGTAATGACAATAAGAAAAATATTCAAACACAACGCAGGTTCGCTGCTGAGCGGGATACGAACTAATAACGCATGTGAGAATAGAAGTAATTTAGTTGCCTGAGAGAAAAATACTTCTTACTTGAGATATTTGGTTTCGGTTGAATTCCAAACATTTTCTTTCGTTTCAATGAAATCTGATAATTAATTTCATATTTTTACCTTTTATTGTACTAGCGCAGCGCATGTAAGTGCCCTTCCAACGTGATTATCAAGATAAAAAGTAGTAGGTATATTAGATGAGTTATTTCAGGTCTCTAGCCACCTATATTTCAAGTTTCATCGCAATCGATGAATAAAACTTGGACATCTTGAATAAAACATGGACATGCAAAATCCACCGAAATGGTAGTTTTTAATATTATAAATACATACTCGTATACATAATAGTAAGAAGTAAGATGTAAATAATATGATGTAAAAATAACGTTTTGTTTGTTCTATTTAGGTGCCTACAGGTAAAATCCTTCTATTTCCTTACAAGTATTCCTATTATAAAAACTGAAATTTGACTCTAATGTTTTTTTAAATTGCGATCCCAAGAAAGTTAAAGGTTCAACTAACTAAGAAGTGTTCATTTGATCACCCCTAATTGAATTTAGCGTGACCGATTGCCTTCAATTGAGCTGATGCGGTAAATTAATTGACAACAGATGTCTTACTGTTTCTATCTTGTTGCTTGGACAAATAGTTATGGGGTCCCTCAGGGTTCGATTCTAAGTCCAGTGTTGTCTTAGATATACGTAAAAGATTATTTAATCGTTATTTGCTAATTGCTTCGTTATCTAATAAATAGTTTCAGTTAATTATTTAGTATTTATAGGTATTGCTTAATCACTCAGAATATATTGATAAGACTAACATTTGTTACTATAGGTATTTAGTAGGTACCTATATAGTAAGTAGGTAAACAATAAAATAAATATTTATATTAATTATTCTGTTGAAAATCTATGTTTTAATTTTATTATACTTGTATTATTTAACCTGTCCTGTTTTTTTTAATAGATTTATGGTGTCAACAATGGCCTTATTGTCATCAGATTAAAGTTCAAAATAGGGAAAATTTCGTAAAGTATTCTTCCATAATGAGGCTAAACAAATACCTGCCCACAGTTTGTAGCAACCGGCGAAATCAAACATCAGTGACGTCGCAATTGGGCAACTGATAGTAATGATAACGAACGACCTTCCGAGGCATTTTACTGATAAAATGATTAGTTGTGTTAGAGTAATCGTGTAAGCTAACTGTCGAAAAAGTGTCACAAAAAATTACAAAAATAAAAATTGGTGCGGCAAGGCTTTCAAAAATAAAACTAATAAAATGTGTTAATAGAAGAAAGTGATAAAAGGATAAGATGTGTGACGAATGTGAAGTGACAGTAATAGTAGTAAAACAGCGTAGAAATAGATATTTTAAACGAAAAAGATTAATTAAATCTGACTAAATAGATTGGTAAGTAATAGATTTTTACATAATTGATTGAGACATGATATAACTGTAGGTTTTATAAATACGATCTGTATCTCTGTGTAATTGTAAATCATAACTGCTCTATGGCTAAATTAATTAAAACGGGATACGAGTTTGAAATAGTTTTAATAATTATAATTTAATTACTACAACTGCCTCTATAAGTTTTTAATTCATTCATTATGTCTTTAAATTGATCAAATATTATGTTATTAAAATTAATAATCTCAGTAATTGTTTAGCAGGTATCGATCGGAACAATAAGTAATACAATCTTATCGATTCTGAGTCACTTGTTACTCAGTTATTCACACTCACGTACGCAAAATTAAGTTCGTTCAGTGTGGACTTCCTTTTGGTGACAATTAAAAATTTAGGCAGGATTTAACCCTTTTACTTAACAAACATTAGGTTAATGGCAATTATAAATTTAAAGAGTGTTATTAACCCCCTTACTTATAATAATCGACATATATCTTACTAATTTTATAAACGCGAAAGTTTGTATGTATAAATGTAGCTTTGTTACTTTTTCACGCAATAACTACTGAACTGATTGCGATAAAATTGCGATTGCGGTAGCTGGGGATCTAGAATGACACATAGGCTACATTTAATGCTGATAATCCCACGGGAACGGGACTTACGCGGGTGAAACTGCGGGACGCAGCTAATTATGTACGGTCAGCAAAGGACTTAGGGTACCAGGTGCATATTTTAAAGTTAAAATTTTATTACTAGCGGGTTAGTATTTTTTGGTTTAGTGATATCAAACATGAAACTTCAAAATATGCACCTGGTACCCTCAGTCCTTTTCTGGCGTTCACGTGACGATTCGGTTAGGTACATGGTTACACAATGTCTGTCAATTTAAAACTTCATGCATTGCGTTGTAATTCATCACTCGAAATTTACCATTCGAAATTTATAATATTAAATTAATTATTCTTCATATTATATTTAAACCTAGGTTTTCTTGTAATTGATATGGATTTTGCAGAAATCGGTAGCTATGTTTCTCAACTAATTTTATCTTAATGGCGGCCATTTAATTTAAAATGTTTATTTAAATAATTAATTAATTGACTTGAAAAATAAAATAAAATATACTTAAGTTCTTATAGATTTGGAAATTATGGCCTGGGTGTGTCAAGGTTTTTGTTTTTTTTCCAGATTTCTAAAAGATAACTTGACTCTCATAATTTGACAAAATATACAAAGTGTCCAAAGAATAACCATCCAGATATTTAATTTTCTCACTTTACTTAAATTTAAACGATGTATAAGTCGTGAATAGTTACGCAATTCTTGACTTTATAGCGTGACATAAAGATTTAAACGTTAAAAAAAGGGTTCCACTGTTCATCACTTCAACACTGTTTATAAAAAAGGGTGATTTTTAAAATATTTACTCCCTTATTTATTTGTCCTAAAGTCTCTAATCAGAATGTATGTATCTACTTATACAAGTTCCAATACAATAACACAAGCAAATTTATCCTCCTTATAAAGGACAAAAACATCACGATTCAAAGAAGGACAAACAAGCGGAAGTGTTACACATGAACTAGCATCTAGAAAGTCTCGTTTGAAACCAATTACCATCATTAATTGATTTACAATGGAATACTTGACAATACTAGCGGAGTCACCAAACGCCTCGCATTGTTTGTAGGCTATGATGCCAGGAAGCGTGGAGCATCGTGACAATTTTACAAAACACAAGTTATATAATGGGAGTCCAGTACCAGTATCACTAGATCCTTCGTCTCTAACAGCGTTGTTTACAATTTCATAAGGTTTGAGAGCCTTTGTATCCTGGTTGGTATTGACCTGTGTAAGTAGAACTATGGCATGGAATGCTGGCGTAGGTAGGTGAATAGGGTCGCGAGGTCTCTTGGAGCTGGTGGGAATGGTAATGTGGAATTTATATGTGCATTCATTAAGGTGTTTGGGATGGGTGTTGAGATTTCAGTGTTATTGATTTGCTACTTGTGATTATTGGTTTAGAGTTTGTATAATGTAGGTACATAATTATTAAAAACAATACAAAAATCTTTGGAGCTTTTTGGAAATTAATGTATGGAGAACGTAAACTGATATCAATAGATTTGGAGCCCAAGGGAAATATCCAGTTTAATTTAAGTAGTAGTAGTGTCTATCAAAAGGGTAAAAACGGGACTATTTTTCTAAGACTATAGTCAGTTTGTCTGTCCATCTGTGACCAAGCTCTATCTCATGAATTGTTATAGCTAAACAGTTAAAAATTCCACAGATTATATAATTATTTTTCTGTTGCCGCTATAACAACAAAAACCTGAAACATAATAAATCAATCAAGTGGTTTTCAAATATTCAAATTTAACTAACGTGATTTTTATAAGGAACCATGACTAGCATTTGGCCGGTTTTTATTAAGTTTCTTTACATTTGAAACGACCGGATATTTTAGTCTAATCATCATTACGACCTTCCAAATTCGTCTCAAACGCTACAATTTCCCAATAGATTCCTGTATCAATTATCGTGAAACTTTCCATTCTGTATATGGAGGTGTAATCAATGTCATTCGAACATATCTGGTGGTACTCGTGGCGAGAAAAGTGTTAGGAGGTTTTTTTTGTTCATTTTTTTAAATTTGAAATTTGATAATCTTAAAGGTTGCTGGGATCAATTGTCGTATCTGCTGTACCTACTTATATTGCAGGGTTGGTTTTCTGCGCTCCAAAATATAACTATTTTGGAGCGCAGAAAACCAACCAGAAAATCACTGCAAATATTATTTTAAATACCATGTTTGAACAACCATGAAAGTTTAAGATCGTATAGCTGCATTTTAATCAATTTGTAAATTGTATGTTTGCAAGTACAACATATTATATACACCTATTATATATACCTATTTGTGTACTTACCTATAATATTGAAAACCAATAGGTAACGAAATTCTTTGTTGAGTTGTTTTGAAATCTTTTTCAAAAGGTAATTCGGAGTTTAACCATCACCTCACCAAAATATAAATAGAGAAATGAAAACAAGTTTCTGGAGAAGAAAAAACACAACCATTTTTAGTTTCAGTTTCAGTTTTATTAACGATTGTACACAAAATCGGATGTTACCTTCTGAGTATGAAATAATAAGCAGTCCCACTATTGGGCAATCTGTAGACGACTGTCAAGGCCGAGCGTGAAGTGACGATTGCGTTCATTGAGGGTACTATTACACCTTATTTAGCAAACTTTAAAACTCTATTGTTAATCTAAATGGTCTCAAACAATTAGACGCAAAGATAGCCTTACAATAAATATGTTAAGGTATTCGCCCAATACACTAGTGTAAGGTAAAAAATATTTACTAGAAATATTTTAAAGGAAAAATTCATCTTCAAAAATTTACTCGCGCTCGCACCACTCGTGTGGCTGAGTGGTTGAGGCACTGGAGTATTGATCCAGGGACGCGAGTTGAAATCTTGCCGCGAGTTAATTTTTGAAGTAGATTTTTTATTTTAAAATTTTTCTAGTAAATATGCCCGAGCAATAAAAACAAATTTACGAACGTATATAAAAATATTTGTTTATTCAGCTTTTATTATACAAGGTATAACGGGTAAGCCCTTTTAATCCGAAAGGGAGTTGTTCTAGACGTCTAGGCGAACAACTTTTGTTCTACTCGCAACTCACAACGCGATTAAACCAAAAAAAAAAATGGGTTGAAGTTGAACATGGCAAAAACCGAATTAAAATCTATGAAGCCAAAATATAACTTACCAATGCTGTACCACCTTTATCGTAGTTTGTAAAAAAACTTTTTCGTTGTAAAATTAAATTAAAACTAAATTTAAATGTAAGCTTTTAACAAAATTGCATTACAAACTCGCAATTTTAGTTATTTTATTTGTAGATCTTCATGATTTTCGATGATTGTTCAATCTAATTTTGTTTAATTATTTGTTTCAGATGACAATTGAAGAGCAGAAAGGTAAGAAATTTACAACTTAAAATAGCAGTCGTTAGGTCTAGTTAAATGCCTCAGGGCGACATGAAAACTCTAACAATAAGTGAGCCACACCACAATAAGACAAGAAGCAGATTTCATTATTGGTCGTTGTATACCTAAAACTCATAATTTTTGTTGCGGTATATTCTTTAGTTATTAAGCAATAGAATGATGTTGTCTAGACGTAGATACCCCGGCTTTCATTTCGAGTGTAGCGGGTTTGAATTCACGTCGTTTTCTTTACGAAAAAGTTATGTGCGCTGATAACATCGCTCTTACGGTGAAGGAAAACATCGTGAGGAAACCGACATGTCCTAGAACTCACCACGGTCCAAAGACATGTGACATTCGCCAATCCGGGGTAGGCTCTCGTGGCTTCTTACTGCTTAACCCCTCGAAGAGAAGGCCCTTGCCCTGCAGTGGCATCAAATTAACGGTCTGATTATGTTACGTTACAATAATTAAGCAATACCATCTTACTATGTCTAATTCAAGGTATTTACCCTAATTTCAAACTATTTCTTATGAAACAAGTAGGTAAACTTTCACTTTTAACTAACGCGTATTTAAGTATACTTTAACGTACTTATTACCGTCTTAAGTACTCGTAAGTGAGTAAAGTGCTTAACACCTTTTAATAAAACATTTAAACTTTGCACCCACGTTTTTTTAAGTACCTACCTATTCTATAATGATGACTTAGTGCGAATTGTGCTTTAAAGCCAGTGGTTAAGTTAAAATATTTGAACTTAGTTGCTGCCAAAAAAATTACAGATTAAGGCAATACGCGCGTCACCGTAGCGAATTTATTTGACATAAAATAAGACCAATGCCGTTGCTTTTATTCAACCCTGCGGCTTTAGTTCACTTGCCACAGTTGGTTAGCGCACCCCGTTATCGAAGTGATGGTAGTGGGTTCAAGTTCTTTTTTCTAAACACAAACAAACTATCAAATAAAATACATACAAATCTACTCTGGTGTGATCTAAAGTGTTGGAGAATTCATTCCTTAAAGCTCCAACGTCAGTGATGATAATGACATTATAAGGGACAAGTGCAATACTAGCCTAATTACCATTCTTATATGCCACTTTTTAACATATGTGACAAACATTCCGTAAATGAGAACATTTAGAACCTCAGGATATTAAAGCTGTCATTTCCGCTACAGTAATGATCAACTATATATATATATAGCTGAACAGGCTTTATACCGCTGAAGGAGGCTGCAGTAAGCAATACGTTCTATACAGGTTCCAAATGACGCTAAAATATTCGATAGTTCTCACTAAATCCATAAAACATATCCATATTGAACTTTTTTCCACCGAACGAACCAAAAACAAAAGACGAAATAAAAACAAAAGACAATGGAATGGTTATCGGATTCTCTTTCGAAAATGCAAACTTTTCCGTTCCATTTTGTTTGTTCTAAACAGAAGACGACAGAGCATTTCTCTCGAAGCACTTGTAAAGCAAACAGCAAAGGTCATTCAGGTCACAGAGATGTCAACGTTTACCAAACAAACAGACAGACGGATCACTTTCATATACGTACTACTACAGTAAGTACTACCCACGCAACTTCAATACACTCAATTTTACTTTTCATCTGACGCAGTTGACTACTCAATTAAATCTAGCGTGGGAATTATTTATTTTTCTACACACGAAATAGAACAAAGAACGAAGGCAACAGAGGAATAAGATCCGACCCATTCCCTTAGTAACAAATAAAATCCTAAGTGGTAAAATTACCTAATTGTAGTAGCAGTAACAAACGCACATTATATTTTTACAAAGTTTTACTACCTATTCGTAACGTGATCCTTGTACTTTAAGCTAGCTTTTTGTATTACAAATAATATTAGCGAAACCTAATAAGTACGTTTTGTTTGCCTAAAATCTCTATTACTTCGTTTGCAGTCTGGTTTCCAAGAGCTATTTACTTATAATGAGCCTTTGATATTGCTAATATTTATTGAAGTAGGTATCTACTACCTGTGCTATGCAATTTAGTCGTCGCGTTGCTTTAACAGTGTAGAAGGTAAACTTTTACGTTTAAAATGCCTTGATTTATTTCAATCCTGGAAAATTAGTTTTTCGATTTAAGAAGACACTTTTTTCGAAAACCGAAAAAAGTGCCTGCAAAAATGGTTTGTCCCATGCACTCCAAAATTTAAAATGTTTAATCATAATTATCTATTTACCTTCATTTGTCAAACAAGCTGCAAAACGTTCAGTTACAAAATACAATTAATTCAAAAGGTAGACAATAAATAATAAAAAAATAATTTATAAAAAACAAAAAACCCGACTGCGTAAAAAACTCGAATAAAAAATACGCATAGAAACAACAAAAAAACCCCCATTGGGACCCATTTATTTTACCAATCTAATTTTGTCAATGGGTCCCGACTGTAAGTCATTTTTTACTCATTTATTATGTGATCTGTGTGTATCGATTACAAAACTATTATTACTTAGCGTAATATCAAATTGATTTTTTCTTTTTGGTTTTTTTGTTGTTTCTATGCGTATTTTTTAATCGAGTTTTTTACGCAGTCGGGTTTTTTGTTTTTTATAAATTATTTTTTTTTATTTTACGCTTTTTAGTTTTCATTTATTGATGGTAGGTAAGTCTCGTAATCTATTCATTTCATTAGGGGGTTATACATTATACTGTGGATTATTCGTAGATAACTAATATTATAATTAAGTAGGAAAGTAGGTATACTTACTGTTCCAACTTTATTTATTTTTTATTCTATTTCAGTTAGGGTTGAGTTATTTATTGTTTAAATTTATTATTATTCTTTTAACGTTTTTAGGTAAGTAAGTACCTAAGTGTTATTAGGCTTTTATTCAGTAGGTAGGTACAATTTATGTAAATATTTTTTTAGTTTATATCAATAAATTCCTGTCACCTGTACCATAACGGCTTATACTTTGATAGTTCCAAGCGTAACTACGTAACGAAAATAAAAACTTGTTCATTAGTAATAAAAAGCAAGAATACCTAATTGTAAATTAACTTTAAACCGTTATATTTCCTAAACGGTTCTTCAAAATGAAAAATGGTGAAAGAAATCTAATATTTATTTTTAAAAACCTATTCAACGATACCCATCTTGACATACATTGACGATTTTGGATTTTTTAATTTTGACAATATGGCGTCTGGTTGTGACAAAAGTGAATTTCGATTACTGTCATGTCTTTAGTCACACTCGCCAGATTAAGACGAATCGATTGACGTAAGAATCATCAAAATCGGTCCATTCGTTTGGCCTCTAGAACGCCACATAGAAACATCCATACATACATACATACATACATAGACCGATAAACACATTACTCTCCTTTGCGTCGCGCAGTCGGGTAAAAAATAGAAGGTGACTTGCAGTCGAGTTTTATTTCTTTGATTTTTAAGAGAATATCGAGCGCGAGCTGCCCCCTTTTGTTTGTTAAGGCCGTTAAATCTTTAAAATTAAAGTGCCTTTTTTTAATGTAAGTTCGTACTTGTACCAGGTAAGAGATTTATTATAATTATGTTTTATATCAAGGTATACTTAAGTAGGAATAGGACAGGAAGTTGAATGACACTCGTTGTTCTAGGGCTGTAAATAATTGTATTAGGAAAAAAATACGTATATTTAATTAAATACGTATTTGATGACGTTTTTTTAGTATTATTGAATTTACTTATAATTTTTTAAGTTGAAATGTAAAATTAAGACATAAAGAATAAACCCATTAAAAAGTAAACAATAAAAATATTTTTATATAGTTTATTAATCTTAATAATTTCTTAAATTTCTGTAGGTACCTACTAATAATTATAATTATGAAAAATATAATAGATGTTTCTTACATTATTGCGATGCTAATATGTTTTTTTTGATACGCTTTTTTCTACACGTGATCCAAAAATAAATGCATACTTGAGACACATTGACAAATGCCAACCCTGTCTCCTATTTAGATGCATCCGAACCAAAAACGCATTGGTGTCCAATGACGCGAGTTATAGAAATGTGGCCGCACCTTTACCCATTGTGCTTTCTATTAGTCGGTGCCAGCCTACTGCCTACCACTGTGACGCAGCCTTGCATTTCATGCATTCTCATTGTAAAGTTACCTCACTTCACGGGGGTCGACAAACCTGTAATTAATTACGTATTCTAGATCTATATTCAGCCCTTTTATCACCGCCTAAATATCGCCGATAATAATTCCTAAGTCTACAAGAGGAGCTTGCTACATGTTAGAAAGCATTGTTACTAGTGCACCCATAGTACAAACTTAGTTTCTTAACTAGGGGTTAGATTGCAATATTTAATTTCGGACCGAGATAATAGTCTACTAGCAAGCAAGCAAAGAAAAATGCATTTACCTAAATTGCAATAGTGGATCGAACAAGTGCATCCACCTAGGCAATACTAGTCCACGTGATTGATACTCGACACGGTTATGTACCTAGCTAGGTATTGTATCTATTCTTAACAACCTAAGTATGTCAAAACTTACACCTAAATATAAAGTAGATAAAGAACCAAAAAATACATGAAGCCAATATATCTAAACACTTTGCAATGTTGGCGTTTATTTGTTCTAAGTATAACAAAGTTTTTTTTTCATATTAATTTTTCACAAGTTTCTTAGTTAATACCTTGCAAATAATTACAAATGTAAGCGTTAATTGTATGCAAAACTAATAATGCAAAAGGCAATCGCTTTGTTCGAGCTGCCGACATATTGTGTGCAAATGTATTTAACGAGGCTGCTGCGACGTAGGAGTGCAACATCAACTAGCTTTTTATATACTTAGGTACCATTATATAATTTATATAGTACGTAATACTTTTTTAATAACTCGTAATAACTAGTACCTACTATATGTACGTCCTGTAAATCACGATTAGCGGGCCTACTATGTAATACTAAATAAAGAATACATAAAATGTGAACATAATAAAACACAAAATGGTTATAATTATAAACTATCTCATCATCATCATCAGCCTGTTGAAGTCCACTGCTGGACATAGGCCTCTCCAATTGCACGCCACCTATCTATTTTCGGGTATAAACTATCTACTATTTATTATTTTATTTTACCAAACATGTTAAGTTGCAGCACAATTGATAATAGTCAACGCTATAGAATAGTAGTCTTGTGCAAAGGATTATCAAACTTTGAAAACTCAAATTATCATTGAAAAGTCAAACCTGAACCTGAGTCTAGATAGCGCTGTTTAATTAAATCGTTTAGTCTAGAATCTAGACTAACCGATTTAATTAAGCAGCGCAAGCGCCAGCCACTTAAACCCATGGCGCTGTAATGCCTGGGAAATAAATTCTAATCAATCGATCTAAATCACTTTGCTTTACTAAGTGCGAAGTTAGGTGACGGTGTGTTAAATATCATAAAAACACTTATAATAAAAACATGGAAAACGTACGGGATATTTGTTGAAATCTTTGCGTAATTTTTATAAGTTTACTACGAAGCTGTATCATAGCTTCCGGATTTCATCACGAGTCACCTAACTTACAGCTTTAAGCTGTCGTTGATAACGTCGAGATAAAAGCTTTATGGCTATCAACAACTTGCTAAACACCTTATTCATTATTAACCTGACGCCTTATGAATAGCCCTAATCACAGTTATAGCCACAGTTTACCTAGTAGTTATACGCCTTGGCGCTTGTGTGTAGCTATTTCTGCATAATAACTATGTTCAATTAATTGAAAAACGTTATATTTTACGAAACTTCTTATTTTCAACAACAAAAAAAAAGAAATTAAACAAATATTTTTTTGGAGGGATAAATACAAAATATGTTTTAACGATCAAAATCATATTCGAGTTTTGGAGCGCGAAAAATCAACCCATTTTATGTTCGTAAAAAATTATAGGTACCTACTAGTACCTACCTACCAGAGGCAAACCTGAGATTGAAATGGATCGGTAAGCATCCACTTGTAAAAGTTTTTAGTTCAGAGTTACACTTTTTATCCTGATTTTTCCTTAGGATTGGCACTTACGCGATTGATACAGCAGCTTGCAGTCAGTTAAGAAACTAAGGGCGGCTTGCATAACGTTTTGCTTAAACGAGTTTAATTTCTTCATCATCATCAAAAAAATCCAATAAATCCATCTCCACATAGGTATCTACCTAATATTATTTCAAAGTAATTACAACGGAATCACACTATCTATATTATCAATTTATCATTTATCACACAAAGATAACAAAGTTAGAAACAGCTGGCAATCCAAAATGGCGCTCGCTAAACTCATTTAAGGTCGCTAAACAGCCATTTTTGCGTGTTTAATTTTGACAGTTAAATAAACACGATTACGAGCTTAATTTTTGTTGTGCAAGATGCAAAACGCAATTAGTGGGTTAAATGCATTTAATAGATGCCTAAATACGATTTAGGATCGTTATGCAAGCCGCCCTAAGACACATATCGTCGTCGTTTCAACACATCTGCGTGACATTGGTAGGTGTGACCTACTTGTCAACATATGTGACCATTTGTCACAAGCATGTAATGATGGATGGCCTCTGTGTTTGACACGTACTAAACAAGCTTTGTAAGTGCGAAAATAAATGCTTTTTGTCTCGGTTATAATTTGAGTGCAAAGCTTAATTAGTTAGACGATATCGTAGGATTTGGTGTCGACTCCAAGGTTACTAACGTTTTGGCAACTTTTTTTCAAAAATAATTAATCCAACAGGTACTAATATTATAAATGTGAAAGTTTATGTTTAGGTAAGTTAACGAGTACCTAAGTATGTTTGTTACTCCTTCACCCAAACATTACTGGACCTTGGTATGGTGGTAGACAACTGGAGACCTGAAATAACACCTCGGCTACTTTAAATCGTCATATTCTCTGGAATATAATATAATTATTATGCTGAACAAAACAATATAATTATTATGAGCGGTATGATTCTCTACTAAATACCCCGATTTTCATAACGAATGCCATGGTTTAGAATCCCGGCCGAATGGTTTTTTTATTCAAGGAAAATGTAAAATGTATTGTGTGCCGTTAACATAGCTCTTGCAGTGAAAGAATACATCGTGAGGAAACATAATATTCAAGGACTCATCACGGCATAAGACAATCCCATGGCGTCTTAGTGCCTAACCCCTGGAAGAGGACCTTGCAATAATTGCAAAATGTGGAAAAGATTAGTAGACTAACAAAAAATATCTCGGGACTTTATTTATAATCAGTTTAGCGTCCGCTTTAGAGTCCGACACATTATAAAATATGAAAATGCACAGAAGTCACGCGATTTTACGAAATATAGTGAAAACACAAAAACACGAAAGCATTGCCTACCGTTTATTACTATAATATTTAAACACGCACATATACAGCGCAAATAACAAACACACTGTGAAGGACTTTTATTTTACTATTTATTAACTAGAATGACTACAATGTAGGTTAAAAGTGCATACCTAGTCGTTTCTTTTAACTAATATGGCTAAAACGTTGTAATGAGGTTTTGACTAGCGCCCACCCATGTCCTTATAGATAACGATAAGTGAAATTTTGTAAAGACTTGTGTAATTCTCCTAATTCTAAATACGCCGGATCTAAGCCGAGTTTTTAGGAGATGAAAGTTTTTAATACTTACGTAGCTTGTGCAAATTGGTGTTACTGATATTTTTTTGTTACAATAATTGATCTAAGTAGATCAATCTTAGAATCTTAGATCAATGATTGTAGATTGTACTTAAATTCTAAGACATAAATTTGTTTTGCTCTATCTTATCAAATGATAAGCGAGGATGTGTTCTTAGATGCAGCATATCAATTATGTGGGAACTACACTATTGAATTTTAAAATAATCAAACAGGATCTTAATAAAATAGATCACAATAGATCGGAATAAAAACAAAATACGATCGGCACAAAATTAAAAGGGGACTGGAATAAAAAATGACGATCGGAATGAAACACGGTTGCGACCGAAGCTATCTTTCACTACCACATTGTACAACTTGTGTGGTACCTACATTATGAAATAGAAAAATACCTCATAATTTTGATAAATTGGAGCTACTAGGAACAAAACACTGTCTATACTTGGAGCTGATTTTCTTCTGATATGAGTCGAACATGTGTGTTTGCAGATCCCAACAAATATTTTTAACCAAATCCTCATGTAAAAGTTAGTTAACCCGGAAACTTGGTTTCCTCTTTAATATATTTGTCGACCTCTATAATGTTGTTAAACCGTGCGTTATCAATTACAGTCGTTATTGGCAATCCAATGTCATTGTTATTTACATATTTGTCTCTACGTATTCGGGTAGTCTAATAGATTGACCCGTGAAGTAATGTCCGCTTTTTTGGGAGCTAAGTGGCATAACCCTTAGCGATTCTAAAATTCAGCGCCAAATAAAAAAAAATGCAGGACGTAAAACACAGAGCAATCTAATCCCAAACTTAGCAACTAGGCTTCTACTGGGTACTAGACAACGGATGTACCAATTTTTGTTTTGTAAAATTTACTTACATGATCTTACTAATATTATATACCCTTGTGTTTCTGTATCTGACTTTTGTTACTTACTCTTTTACGCAAAAACTACTGAACCGATTGCAATGAAATCTTGGAATATACACCCGATACACCCGCGAGATCGGGACTTTTGCGGGTGAAATCTCGAGACGCAGCTAGTTCAATATATATTAGAAAACCATCAAATAGAGGAGTATTTACTCGTTCTTCAACCAACCGTAGTGGACTGTTTCCTCCCTGTTTATATGGTCTAATTCTAGTGCTGTTTTATACAGTCGTTTGAAAGTTATCGCTCTTTCCCTAGATCAGTGTTTTTTTTTAAACTTAGGCTGGGTTACTAGACGCTAATAAAACGATTCGTTCTAGCTACGGACAGTAGGTATGATCTCGAGCACTACAGCGTTCTAAATAACATAGATTAAAAATTGCTTGCGCTGTATCTATAAAAACCTAATCTAAAATTAAATGAAAAAAAGAAATACAAATCGCTTCATCCGTTTACTCAGTTTAAAAGCCACAGAGAGATATACAAGAGACACACCGGAGGCTTCAAACTTATAACATCCCTCTTTTTCTGTCAGGTTGAAAAGGTCAATTATATTATTCATATATATACATATAAAATTCAAGTCCTGACTGATTGATTGTATGACTGACTGAATGACTAAATAATTGACCTACACATCAAAGCAGAGCCCAAACTACTGGTCCTAAAAACATAAAATTTGAAGAGCAGAATGAATCTGTAAAATGACTATAAAAATTCTACAGTGTGTAGGTAGCTTCAAGAGTGATTTTTAATCCTGCGGAATCAGGACCTATGCGGGAAAACCGCGAGATTGCTAGTTTTAATTATAGAAACCCTGCATTAGTTAGAAACCTCAGTTGCACATGTTATAAATCTATACAAAAATACTAAAGTGTTGTAGGTTGGCTCAAAAAGTTATTTTTTAATTCTGCGGAATTGGGACCTATGCGGGTAAAGCCGTATTAAACCGGGTAAAACTAGTTTTAATTATAGAAACCCTGCATTAGTTAGAAAACTCATCAGTTGCACATGTAGGTAATAGCACTTGTTTCAAATATCAATCTAACTCGACATGACGTCAATATCCTCAATATACGAGAGCCCTATAAGTGTAAGGTCCCTATAAGGCACCGCACACGGCTTCTTATAGTCCAACGCAACGTGCTGTTATTTCTGCGCTTATTTACTAAGAAGTTTAGTATTTCTAGGGCTAAATTAGTCCGGTTTTATTTTTATACCACATTTAAAGAACTAGCTGCGACTTGCGATTGCACCCGTATTAACACATAAGATACGTATAAAAATACGTGTTAATTCAGATGTCCAGATATCTGCAACCTGCATACCAATTTTCATAGCAAACGGTTTAGTAGTTTTTTCGTGAAGAAATAACAAACATACTCGTTTACGTTACTTACTTATACATAAACTTTAAAATTTAAAATGTTAGAGGATAGTTTTTTCTGAGCTCTGATTCCCGTAATAAAAACAATATTATAACAACTGAGATTTAATTTCAACTGATCTACATCGGTTTGGTTTTCAAAATGTTTTATAGTCAATCAAGTTTCGATTGCATTTAGTTGCAAGTTACTTGCAAGTCTGGTCGAATTGACGTTTACCGTAATGTTGTTCATTCCGGCCTATTTGACTAACAGTTAGTTACAGAAACGCCACTTACATTTTGAGGCCTACTTAAATAATTGCGCTGCTTCTAAATTCAAAATTAGTATATGAGTTTTGGAGTTTGAGAGCTGGTTATTTGTTTAAGCAGATGTCAAATTTTGTGGCTTTTCTGTATTCGACCGTAAGTCAATATTAAAATCAATGAATAAAACGTTTTGTTTTGTTTCAGATATCCTCATGATAATTCTTTGGAAATAATCGTAAGTACCATCCTCTCTTCGTAATTAAGTCGTTTTCAAAACCTTACAAATAAAAAACAAAATTTAATTATAAAACTTAGATATAAATAAAATAAAATCAGTCTGTAAATTATTTGTACTGATAAGAGACGAAAAGGATTTTTACTATGATCATACTATGATATACATTTCACCTCAACATACTTTTTGTGAAAATTACTGATTTGATTTTAATGCAACTTTATTTATATAAATAGTTATAATTCTGACGAATATGGGTAAAATCAGGAACAGCCATTTGTTATTATTAGAACTTGGGTCTAGCTAAAGCGACAAAACATGATGACCTCTATGGCGCTATATTTACAGAAGAAAAATAAATATACGTATTAAATCGATTGTAGTCTAGTCACCGTAACACAAGCTTAGCAGCTTACCATGGGGCTAGATAGCGCTGCGTGAGAAATCGTGTCTGCAAGTTTAAAAAGTGTGAGCAGCTAAATTGTACAAAAAATTTATTATTATAAGAGAGAATTAGAGGAATAGAAGACATCTGTATAAACACTTAATTTCCTAAGCCTCAATTCTTTAATCCAAGGCTATTTACGCAGTTATATGCCATTTACGTAGTCTCGTTTAAGGCAAAGTTCCTGGTTATAAGACAAAACGTTCTTATAAGAGCAATCTCGCGCCATATGGTCAAGTAATCTGCATTACTTAAGATAGCAGATTAGGTATGGAATTTATATTATTTTGTATCTATTATATGGCGTTTTAAGAGTTCAGTACATAAAATGTAAGAACGATACCCTTTTACTAATACCCTACTGTTCGTCCGTCACAAAGAATTTTCACAGGTTATTTATTTCTGTTCTGGCTATAAAAACAACTACTCAAAAATTTATATAATTTATATAAGTAGTTTATCCGTTGTCTAGTCACCGTAACACAAGCTTAGTAGCTTACCACGGGGCTAGATGGCGCTGTGTGTTGGTCACAGGATTTATTATTATTATTATTTATTAAATACATTTTAGGACTTCCATAGAACAAACGTCATTTATTTGTGTGAGAATGATACGGAATTATTCGTGCGCGATACCGATTCACACTTGGCGGTTTTTATTGTTTTGTGGCATGTCTACTATTAGATTGTAATTAAAATGCCTGCATAGAAGATTAAGATGTCTTGCGCCAATTAAAAACATCTTGGATTACCTATCTCAGCTAACATTTTGACTCGATAAGAAATTAAAACATAAAATAAATAAATTAAAAGTAAAAAGTCAAGAAAGAGTATTTGGGTAACACAGTACTTCGTTAACACCCAAAGACGCGAGGTCGACCCTCGCCGCGAGTGAATGTTTAGTTCAAAATATTTTTAGATAAAACAAATAGATATTTAAAATGCTAAAGTAAAATGAAATAAGGAATATTTGAAATTGTTTAAAATAATTACACGAAATGAAGTTAATTTGAATACAACATCGCAAAAACAGAAGAAAGATCTATAACTACTTAGATTCAATTCATTAAAAAATAGTAGTTTATGCACCGAGGTACTAAAGTCCTGTCTTATATAGCGGGCGTCATATTGAATCCAAAGCGTACGAAGGACTCTAGAGGGTTAACTCCCGAGCGCAGCGAGGGTGTTAAAAACTTAACTCCTGAGCGAAGCGAAGGAGTTATGTACCTAGAGTCCTGAGTGAAGCGTGGGATTCAAGCGCCCAAGATAAAGACAGACTTTAGTACCGAGGTGAATACTTTACTTTACACATCTACTGCGAGACAATAAAAGGGCTACAAAAATAAGCATTTAACTAACAACATAAAAATAGATTAATGCAACGTATATGAAATATATTGACAGCTCTATATTAATTAAATTGAACAATGTTACATCAAAATGACGAAACCACACATCGGCCTTAGCTGATGAAAAAAAAAGTTGGGGCTTTATACTAACCAAAACTTTTTGCTTTACAATTCCGTCCATGAAAATAGAAAAAAATAGCCCAGTTTTTATTTTTTTTATGTGTTAATGTCTAGGTGGCCAGTTCGAAATGGCCGTATGCTACCAGAACCTTAGTTCCAATTTAAATTACTTTATGCCCTAGGTGCATAATGAGCACTTTATGCACCTAGGGAATAAAGAGTCGCTTTACGTTAACCTTTTTGGTCAAATAAAGTAACTTTGTAGAGCAGTAGGTGTGTAAAATCTATTAACCGTTCCCAAGGTTGATGTTTGTTTACGAAACGCTCAAAGGTCGTATTTTAATAGTGAATTATATTGAATTGATGTGCCGCGTGGGTGGCGCCGCGGGCTGGAGCTATAACTTGTAACTTTGAATATAATATAGGTAGCTTGCTCCATTATACCTAAATGAATTCAGGTTATTGACAAGGCAGACTTGTGGATAAAATTGATGCGACAAAGCGAAGCGAAGTGTCAAGGAGAAATTTTGAGCTATTGTACTGGTAGGCACAGTCAGCATCAAAAATGTCGATAACCTCTTTCAAATTTTTAAAATTTCTAAAACATTATTTAATTATGGGGTCAAAACAGGACAGACCTTCTGAAAATAAAAGAGAAGATAAAGAGTTATATTTTAAAGGTATGTCCTTTTTTACGATCTTAAAATTCTTATTTTTGACGGTGACTGTAGTTAAAATTGTGGACAAAATTAGATAATTTTAATTATAAAGGAGGAATATTTAAAATTAAATTACTTGAAAGGTTTCTATGAAAAACGAAAAGGAATAAGATTTTACTAATCTACAATAATTTAAGGACGAAAACATAGAATTTATTTAAAAATCCATTTGATTAAGTGATAGATAAGACGTCGTGATTTTATTATAATATCGCAAATTATTCTCAAAAAAACGAATTACCTAGGAAGATACAGTATTTACTTCCGTACTTACTCATGCAGAAACGTTTAATGGTTAGGTACTTAAACTATTACTAAGTAAAGATTTTCTATTTGATATCTTTACTCAGAGTTTAAGTAACTTAAGCGTCTCTGAGTGCGGCGGTTAGACAATAAACTTATAAAGATGATTTCAGCAAATCGATCAACTGTGACGGGTC
Organism: Idaea dimidiata; assembly: GCA_949358125.1. Classification (NCBI taxonomy): domain Eukaryota; kingdom Metazoa; phylum Arthropoda; class Insecta; order Lepidoptera; family Geometridae; genus Idaea; species Idaea dimidiata. Next base: position 13,010,328 of record OX442329.1, read on the forward strand.
CTCAATGACATTTTGTATTAGGTCAATGGACGTCCGGAGTGACGCGCACTTCCTCTCAATTAGGGTTGTCACTTCGAACTTTTAGTAATTATCACAAGTCACAATTTAACTAATTTTCAAACGTAAACCAAAAATTACTCGTCCCATTAATAGGTTAGACTAATAGGGCCTGCGAGGCAAATATTAAAGTATCAAGTATCATACATAACTTTTAATAAAGACTTCTTAAAGTTCACTTTTAGCTGATCAAATAAATGTATTCTAATAAAATAAATGTTAAATTACAATAGGTAGGTTAATTGGTTTATAGATGAAAGAGAAAAACAATTCAAAACTAAAATAGGTACCTAGGTGTTTTTTATAACAGGTGATATTTTTTCTAAATAGAAAAAATCCCCCAACCCTATTGGAATTTCCTTTTGAAAATATTGAATATCGTGGTGTTGAAAAGATTTTAAAGTAAAATATAAATCTCTTGTAAAAACCGCCGCTAGTAGTCCAATTTTCACGGACTACTTTAATTCTTTATTCTATATTTTAATTCATCGGTAGCCCTAACCAAAGTAATCAAATGAAAATAATAGTCGCCCTCCTGTTCATTTTCCCTTTGTCTGTGGGTAGCCTTATTTGTCCACGTGCGTCAGCCCCACCATAATTACACGGGACCATTAGAATTACGTATTTATTTTTCTTTCAATCTTTCAATCGCGAGCAACCCTGCGACGATTTTGCGTTTTGACGCACACTTATAGACGGGCTGGGGAAAATGGAACAAATCTCGGCCCACCCTCCTTAGTGGCTACACCGGTAAATGTATTTATTAGGGAACAATGTAAGTAAATACAAGTACCTACCTATTAATACCTAAAGTATAGTAGCACGCATCGATATTGACCTTGGTAAGACCGGTCCGTTATGCAACTCACAGACAAGACAAGACCATTTATTATTACATTGACAGCTCATATCTTTAAGCCTCCAGCTACAATGCATTAATAATGTAAACACGATCTTAGGATGCGGTTTATGATTCGACGAAATACAGTGGGTTAAAAATGATTTTAGTACGATCAGCCAAATAAGTTAATTAATATAATAGAAAATGTCAACTGACGGTTATACGCGCAGTTTATTTTGCACACACAGCATTCTTATCCATAGAAATAGTACTACAGAGTAACTAGAAAGCTTACTTCGTCAAAAAACGGTCCGGCTTGATGTTGGAGAGATCCCAGTCTGTCCTTTTTCACTTTAATGTTCGTCGGTTAGTTCGATAACGACAGACTGAATCCAACTGGGTTCAAAAGGACCGTTTTGATATTTCAAAGCAAAAACTACCATAAACTTGAAATTGAAATTTCAAAAGTCAAGTGCACAGTCTTCTAGGAGCGAAGACTACGATGTGACATATCTCTGCCTGTATCCGATCCAGTTGATAATTCAGTTTTATAGGCAGTATACAGTTGAGGTAATTGTTAAAGTTATATGTGATCTGTGGTATGATATACTCGAATCTAATATTGAACTCCACCAACTTTCTCTAATCGCAGTTTGAAAACTCCAAAAAACTATTTAAGAGATATAAAAAAATTAGTATTTTCATACAACGGGGCAATGCAGCCAGCATTTTGGCCACTTTTCCCTTCACCAAGGGTTTAGCTGATTTAGATATAGTTTAGTTTGTAATTAGTTTAATTTTAATTTATGTAAGTAGTTTTATTTTAGTTTTAATATTATTTTTGTAACTATTTGATCTGGTACGTAATAAATAACTAGAGATATAAAAATAATTTAAGAACCGACTTTAAGACAAGAACCAAAATAACTTCTACATACAGTGCCACCGACTTATCTGTTTTGCTATCTGAAGTCGGGCAGCCAATTATAAACTTATATTATGAACCCAGTCAGTATACCTGCAGTAATTCTGATGCTTATATTCTATATACTACTACTAGACTAACTTTACTGACCTCCATTCAATAGTTGCCTGTTGCAATGGAAAAAAAAATCGCTTTTAGTAATAAGGTCGCCCATTTGTACAACGTTTACTTGCTGTGTGTGCTTCTTAATTTTGCTTTTAACTTTAGAATAATCATTGTTTGTTGTTCAAATACAGCAAATTTTATTTATATATCCATTGTGTCGCGTCGCATCGCGTCGCGTCGCTCACCTAGGACAACAGGTAGAATAGCAAAAACAATCCTAACATACGTTTTAGGGATAAAACCTCACGAGAAAGGTCACAGGGCACTTTCTCTGCGCGTGCGCACAGAGAAACTTTAAGTAGACAATAGTTTTGCGCAAATGCAAGGGAAATATTCAATCCTGTCTTAATAGTATGACTGCGAAAGTTTGTGCGGATATTCAGATGTTTGTAGCAAAAACTACTGAACCTATTGCGTTGAGCTTGAAATATAAACAGTTGGAGTTTAGAAATATCAATAATAGTTCGATCACTAAAATTAATTTCACTTTTCTAAGTATAATTCTAAATAGGTATGTGGAAATTATATTTATATTTAGCTTCGGACGTTTATTGTGTCATGCATGTTTGTTCACACACTCGAGATTTCCATACGAATTCCCCCGCGTGCGTGAGGAATTTGTATCGAATAAATGAAATCATTAATAATTGATAACCAGATTAGAAGTAGATTGAGGTAGAAATTAATTTTGACGGTCGTAAGGCTTTTTCCTGATTTTAACAAACAAAATAAAATAATATAAAATAGAATATCTTTCGCTTGTGATTCTTGTTTCCCCTGCATCCGTTTCCTGGAATATCTAAAAACCCCACCTATCCTATCAGATGCGAGTAGGTAATGATGATGCGATGTAGGCAACAGCTATCTAGGCCTAGAGTTATCTACAATGCAGAAATACTGGAGAGCAGTCATTATAAAACAATTTCCTGAAGCTTAAAGTTCACGGAGTTCAAATCTCTTGATTGATAAATTGATCTCACATGACGGATCTGGAGTGCAACTACAAAAGCTTCGTAATCCACCAACAAGAACAAAAAGCTCTCCTACACAGCATTGAACTAACGAGCTCTTGCCAGTGCGATGACCGTCACATGATACTTGCTTGTATCTTGATGGACAGAGAGCTCAGGATAGGACTGAATACGTTACTTAGTCGAAGGTATTATGGTTAAATTATTTTTTATTTATTTAAGTACTACCTACTACTTTTGGTTTGTTCTGTTTTGTATTTTTTGCTGTGTGCTTGTCCTAATAAATATATTTCTAGTCTATTCTTCTTAATTCTAGCCCTCGGCGTAAATGGTTGTTGAACCTTTTTGACCTTTTTGATACAATGATGTTAACAGGACCGATTTATTTTAATTTATGAAACACACACAGCAAACATCGATAAAAAATTTGAAAACACATCGACGTTTTTTACGAATGTACTCGTCCTACGTTGACCGGCGCAGCCCCTAAGGTAGGCGGGTCGGATGTATATTCCACTGCCGTTATCCTTCTTCTAGATGAAGAGTAAAATCTTAAAGTATTTGCTATTACTTACCGTCAGGTAAGATAGTGGTCAAACACTCATCTATTGTGTGTAAAATAAATATTTTAAAACCCTGAACGTACAGAAAAAGGTGTTAAAAATAATGAATAACTAGACCTCCGAGTTAAACCACTACATTTATTGGGTTCTATTTACTTTGAGTTTAACAAAAGGCCTAATACTTTGTGTGTATTCAATTCAATGACACATGAAATAAAAATAAGTTTGTTTTTCATCCTAAACTTGTCACAATAACAACTTATGAAAAATAGCCACCACCTATTTCGGTATCTTTGAAGTCAGTTAAATAGCTAGACTACTGTTTTCGTTAAGATAAAACTTGGCGTAAATCTGGCTAGTATGAACTCTCGGTCTGATACCTCTGCTTATACCAGATTGCTATATCGTGGGTTTGAAAGTGATCCCTTGAGACACATGAGACTTTAATTGGGTAAAAAATGGTTCTTGTCTTAAATACGTAAGTGTAGGTAGTATTGGGTGATCGCAAAAACTTGCACGGTTAAAATATAAGGACTTGTAATTTAATCTAAATGTATTTTTTTTAAACATTTTTCTTTCGTACTTTTTTTATTTAATTTTGATTGTAATTAATAATAATTGTAACAAATGAAACCTTGTATCAAATTGACCCGACACTGTTTCTGTTAATTATACTTAGTATTCATTTACCTACTTTGAACTGTTATTGAACTGCCATTTATTTTATAAATGTAAATGTTTACATGATTGTTTTTTTAAAAGGATGTTTGAGTTTCAATTACCCATAAAAAATTGTACTCTTGTACCGATTGCGATGAAATTTGGTATGCAGGTAGCTGAAATTATGATATCATGCTATACAACAATGAATTCGAACCAGTGTCCTTTGCATTAACGTTCCAAAATGGTTCCATATAATCTTGGAAAATCCTTTTTTCCAAAACAATCAGTCAATACTTTCAAAACAAAATGTAGACAGCTTTTTTACACATAAATGACTGTCTTCACGTATCATTTTACCTTTATTATATCTATTGGTGATGGATACATATTTTTGCTGCTTTGCAATCGAGACCTTGGGCCCGTGGTGGGGAACCGAAGCATTAGATTTTTACAAACAAATTTCAATATTAATAGTTTTAGCTTCTAGTGACAAAAGGGCTGGCAGCTACTTTGGCCAACGAATTGGTATAGCAATTCAAAGAGGCAATGCAGCCAGCCTTTAAGGTACCTAACGTAAGGACTCAGTTTTGGATTTTAAATTTGAATTAATTTTATTTATAAATGTATGATGGTGTTACCTACTTTAAAAATAGTGATTGATTGATTTATTAACACTTTATTGTACCAAAAACACAAATAACAACGAATTAATAGACATAGAAAAACTTAAAAACTGACGTGGCACAATGGGCGGCCTTATCGCCTATGGGCGATCTCTTCCAGGCAACTAATATTGTTAAATAAAAACCCATATTGTTAAATAAAAAAAAAGTTAAATTTATTAGAGTTTTATTTCCCTATAACATTAATATTATAAAAGTATGTTTTACTTTAACCCTTCAAGACGACCTCTCCACGAGGTCGACCCCGATTTGGTCAGGTCGTCGGGTGTAGCTGCCCTTAGCTGACGACATTGAATTTGCGCCTTAAACGACACCGGAAGTGACCGGCGACATTTTACTTTATATGTTATTATTTTATGGTCTTGATTTGCCAGCTGAAATGGCGGGTTAAATGTTATGAAGGCGCCGTAATCACTGGCTAATTTTCCTTTCAAATCGATAAAAAATTATTATTATTTATAACCAAACATGTCAGATTCAGATTCAGATTCATTTATTCGTCCATAAACATAGGTAAAACAATGGTCTTAATAATTAAAATATGGTACAACTATGCTTCGCCTAGTGGCATGTGAACGTTAGTAGATTAGGTATTTAAGAACAGTCATCAGATTAATATTTAAAACAATCACAAAAATAAAAATTAAATTAAATAATTTTAAATGTCAAGTAAAAAATAACAATAATAAAAATGTCAAAAAATTAAAATTTTCGGAAATGAAATATACAAATTAATATAATTATATGATGTTCATCTTATCATTGAAATATTCCCCAATGTCACGGTACGATCTTTCAGCAAGAAAGCCATTGAGTCTAGATTTAAATTGGGTATTTTCAGTTATGTCACGAATTGATTTAGGAATTTTATTGAAAATATTAGGTGCCATACTATTCACACTCATTCTACCAAGAAGGCCTAGACTACGGGTTGCCTTTAGAGTGCCTTCAAGACTTTAAAAGAATTTGGATTGTTTTTAACAAAGTTTGCAATCTCACTTATGTACATACATGGCAGAGTAAGGATTTTATACTTAATAAAAAATGGTTTACATGAGTCATCCTGTTGAAGGCAGAACATTGATCTGATGCATCTTTTTTGGGCTTTAAAGACTTTGTCTTTATCTGTTGTGTTACCCCAGAACATGATACCGTATCTCAAAATCGATGCCACATAACCATTGTAGGCTGTTAATAAAGTCTTAATATTTGTGACTTTTCTTAATATAGAGAGAGCATAGGAAAATTGGTTCGGACGCTTCACTAAATCTTCTATGTGTGGTTTCCATGTTAGCCTGTTGTCTATAGTCATACCTAGAAATTTTGTGGTGTCAATTTCTTTCAATGTAATGCCCAAGTAGTTAATATCGTAATTTAGAGGAAAGTTATTTCTTTGTTTGAAATTTATTAGGTATGTCTTCGTTAAATTAATTGTCAGATTATTATTCTTTTATTCTTTGTCAGATTATTATTATTATTATTCGTATTTGCATAACGATTCTATGCCTTTATATTTTATGTTAATACCTACGATTTTACTTTTTTTAAATAAATTAAAGTTCAAAATTCTTTGGACACAGACAAACTACACAGTTTTCTGAGAATTTTTCGGAGAATCGAGATAAGTTGCTTATATCGTGTTTTTAACCAAATGTTTACTCATTAGGTTTTTTGAACCTTTTTTTTAATTTCTTCTATGACTTTCGAAAGCTCGGTCGGTTAAAACAATGCACCAAAATAATGCGTTTACAAATACTTACCATTGATTTAAATAAAGGTCGATTTCGGAAACTCCAACGAGAACCTCGCTTTAAACGTAACTAACGTTATATAGTCAGCAATGGTGTCAATTATTGTCATGCATCCAACGTACAGATTACGGTGACGGATAGATAGGGTTCCTAGAACGTCTACTTATGATCTAACAATAGTATAGACATATAATACTCATACTATCATATACCTACCCATAGGTATGGGAGGAGGTGACTCATATTATGGGATACTGCGCCCCGCAGTTATACCCGCGTAAGTCCCGTTCCCGTGGGACTATCGGGATAAAATGTAGCCTATGTTTTATTCCTGGTATCCAATTACTTATATTCAAAGTTTCATTGCAATCGGTTCAGTAGTTTTTGCGTGATTGAGTAACAAACATCATAACATCTAAACATCCAAACACACACTTTTACATTTATAATATTAGTAGGATTATGTAGTTCTTAAACAATAATAGGTTCATGAATAACATGATCACTGCAAAAATGCTCGTGAGTTTATTGTGTCATTCTTCTAATCTTAGAGATTAAATTAGTAAGTAGTAAGTAAGGAAATAGACGGACTTTAGTGTCGTTTCGAAATGTCTTCGTATGTTTACGTCTGTGTTTGTGACATCGTAGCCCACTAACGAATTAACCGGTTTTTTGGGTTTTGGAAAAAATACAGGCATAAAAATCTGTGGCCAAAAGCTAAGAAAAATGGTTTAAACTTTATTTTAGACATTTTATAAGTCTTTTACCTCTATATGCTTTCTTAAGTTACATAATGACCTTGTGTTTGTGGAACTACCTGAGGCGATGATGCGGTGATGATTGGCAGCGAATTCTTCGTATGAAATACTTAAATATGTATACATTGGTACTTATAAAGGGTTAACCAACAAAATCAAAATTTGTCTATATAAATATCAAAATTTATCGTCCTAACTGACTGACTGACTGAACTATTTACAGGATGAACCATTTCGATGGGCTTTCAGGGGCATATCCTAAACTATAAGAGATATCGATATCCCCGATTTTGACGAAAACAAATATAGCATTTTTAGATTTTTGAAAAAAATATATTATTTTAGTCAGGAATGCCTTAATTGTCTGTTTGCAAAAAAATATCAATACAGAGCCCAAACAGCTGGTCCTAGGAATATAAAATTTGGAAAGTGTGTTTTTGACATTACATATAGACATAGGTATCTACTAAGAAAATATTTATCGCAATTGTCACTGTATCGGAACTAACACGGGTGAAACCGAGGCAAGTTGCTAATTTATAATAAGACTATTTATAATAATTTATTGCTTACATAAAATAAAATAAATTAAATACCGAGAACTGCTTCGAGTCGAGTAATGAATGTTTTGAATCAACTTATCTATAATCAGAAACGATAGGTACATAAATAATATAACCTGATCTGTAACGTAGGTAAATGAAATATGCAAAACTTTTTGAGTTCCTTAGAATTTTAATATTAAACAAAATATTCGTAGACCGCTGCAGCCACTAAAGAAGACGGGTTGATATTCTAATCCACTAATACATTTAATAAACGTGGAATAACGTCGGATTAGAGGTTCTGCTTTTTGTTTCTGTTTGCCACAAAGCTCGCTCACGTGTGACCTTGATTATTACTTAGGAGAGCGAGACAAAACATCAAGTCACACATAGGGTCGTTTATGAATATGGGCCCTAGTCTTCTGAAAAATCTCTAGGTTTTGCAAAATGTAAAAATATCCAAGTAGTGTCCAACCTGTGTAAAACGGAACACTTTAAATATATTTATTTATTTTAATATAATTAAAACGACAGAACTTTTAAAACTACCAAAAAAGGTAATTATTTCCATTTTAAATCGTAAATTTTTGACCATAAAATCTTAAATCGATTAACGATTTTTACTGGTTTCGAAAAAAGATAGATCGTAAATTTTTATACCAACTTGCTAAGTATAGTGTCAATTATCATGAATATGTTTTAAATTTTACACCAGTCTATCTGCATATAAAATCGGATTATGATTTATGGATTTGACAAGGACCTTGCGTATTTTATTTATTTCGGTGTTTTAGGTATTTTAAACAAAACCTATTTTTAGAGTCGTATAGTGCTATAGCTCATCTATAGTGTTAGAGTTATACTATCAGAGGTAACAACTGGAATCAACTGCTTAAGGTGGCGATAGATGATAATTATCGGTCCTTGTCCGATTGCATATAAATGAGCGAGATGGAATTGCGTGAAAAAATCTACAACTTCTCGTAAAATCAATCATTAACGAAGATTAAAATAATATTTTTATAAAATGCGATGAAGAGGTTCTAGGTACTGTATTTTCTAATATTATGATGCCTATAAGAAAATATAGCGGTTAAGGATTTAGAAGAAAAATTGATTTATTTTGTAAAACAGGGGTAACTTTGCCCGTATAATAGTGGTATTTAAAGTTATTTTTTATTGTTTTTAAAATAAAGGGGACACTTCTTGTATCATGTACAATAACGTAACACATTGTTTAAATATCTATTTAATACCGGTTATGACGAAAACTATTCAATCGGAAGGGATTTCACATGAGTCGCGTCCTTAACAGGTGAAATAGTTTTGTTAAGTTACGTAGGCAAGGGCGAGTCGAATCGTATTTCTAATTACAACAATAGAATAAAAAAAACCTTTTTTCATGTCAAAACCTTGGTAAGATTCTGCTTGTCCTTAGAATATTTGTATGCAATGCAATAGTGCATTTTGTCCCTAGCGTGAAAAGAGTAATGAAATTCTAACCATTTTATTCCATACTTTTCATTTTATTCCATACATTCCAAACTTTTCTAGAACGCAAGTTTGTCTACTGAAAATGCAACTTATTTTTTGACAGTGTGCCAACCTTATTTTTTTTATTATCTCACTGGTCAGCGACAGGTGGCAGCACTGGACTAAATAAAAAAATAAATTATTTTTTTTTTCCATATTTAATAACCTTCCATAATTTGAATGGTAGTTTCATTAAATATAATATTAGCGAGTCTAGCAGCGACGAAGATATTAATTTATCATCTGTAGAATTAGTGCAGGCGGTACATATTGCAGTATTGTGTTTTTATCGGAAATAATAGCTAAATAATTAAGCTGCTTTTTTCCACCTTAAGTTTTCCTCGCTGTAGCGAGGTGTTTCACTCGGCAGCAAAGTTATTTTGGATCTCGGTATCTTCGAAACCTTCGCTACACTCAGGACTCAATCCTGACTGATTTGCATCCTTACATAACGAAAAACTATTATCAACTCCCTATCATCATCCAATATCATAAATATATTTTTTGTTTTGTTATTGTTGCAGTGTCGGCATGGAGAGCCGGGTGGGGCTGGACTACATCGTAGAGCATGCAGAATACGCGGAGAAACTCGCGGCGGCGCTTACCTCGCCCGCCGCGCCCGTTAAAAAGCAGGTAAATAACTGCAGATTTAGAGCTTATACTTACACGTAATAAGGTTCACAGAAAGGAAGAAACTAAGTACTATAAGAAGGATAGAAAAGATCGTAGAGACTTCAATTTTACGCACCCCTAGAAAGGACTTACACGTAGAAAGGAACTACTAAGTTGAGGAACTGCGCTCTTTTAATCAGGGGACTACCTACACTGGCCTTTTCTCAACTTAGCGATGTTTCTCATGGCCTATAGACGTAATAAAATTATACAAAATATTTTTGCTGCCACAATTTAACGTTTGTCAAATAACAATTTACATACTTCAAAACATTTTCTTTGGAGAAGCCTTTTTGATCATTAAGTCAATAAAGTTTTGAGTGCAGTCCTGTAGTTATAATTTCATTTCGAGTAATACACTCGAGTTTTCAATTGCAGTAAATTTTTGGAAAATTCTAGGAATAACTCCCACGGTTGCATGCAACCCTTTCGTCCAAGACAAAAACAGTCCCTCAGTACGACACATCGGAACACGTCCATCATTAATTGCTCTAAAATGGTCCCTTTGTTGTGGGAAAACTTAAGGTGCTCCCTCACTGCGAGCATTCACTTGAAATGTAATATTATAGATTCGACGCACGAGGTGTGCCATGGACATGTATGGAAAAGTCGACTCTGTAACGCTATATTACACGCTGCTGGCGTTGAGGGAGCACGTTAACATAACAATCAGACCGGTATTCAGAACCCCGACCTACACCAATTTTTAAATAATTTCAAAAGGTTGTATTAAATTTACCACACCAAGGCTTCTTGTTCATTACAGATCGAATTACATGCTCACCACGCTTATTATTATGACATTTTCTCTGAAAATAATGGTAAGGTTAGCATCGTCGAATAGACCTTGACTTTCTATGCGAAGGTTGTGAGTTTGAATCTTAACGCTTAAGTTTACAAAACCCTTGGTTTTTTGTAAAAAAAACTATGATGAGCATATTATTGTTCTTGAAGAACTTTGGGTACTGTAAATTGTTTGGACTTTTTTGAATTATCAATGGTCGACTGTCATTTGTTTGATATAAAATAAAAAAGCCACAACCGAATTGAGTACCTCATCTTTTTTGAAGTTTGTTACATTAGCAGATAGCAGCAGTTTTCTAAATTTTTAAAAAAAAATGGGTAATTTGTTACAGGTGTTCGAGCTACTGTCAGCGTTGTGTGTCTACAATGCTGAGGGGTACGCGAGAGCAGTCGACACGCTTGATCGATATAAGGTAAGAACTGCTTACTCTGTTGTATGCAATTTGACCTTCTATTTCTGGAGGTGCATCCGGCCACACCGCTCTGGGCCACAAAACGCCGCCGACGTTTTCCTGTAGTTGGAATTTTTTCTTACTTTCTCAGGCTTGTTGTTACGTTGATACCGGTGGTGGCCACACGCTGTAAAGTGGTGCGTTTCTGCTCCTTGTGATACTATTTTTCATGAGCAATAATATCAGCTAGTGGCCAAAGCTGGCCTATAAAAATTGACTGTTGCAATTGCACTGGCACTGAATTGATATACAAACGACCCTGGACTCTACCTGGTCATTTTTCTGACATGAGTCATAGCAAGCATAGGGCCGTTTGTAAATACGACTTAGAGAGATGTCAAGCTTACTAAAGCTACCTCATTTTCACCCCAAAGGCCCTCAAGAACGAGCGGTACCGTCTGGCCGTGGTGGTCGAGGAGTTGAAGAGTGCCGCCACTACGGACTACAAGACCGCGCTCCTGGCCTTCGTCAACTGCCTCATCATTTCGGCTCCGAGGTTGCCCGACAGGATCAGGGTCAGGAATGAGTTTATTGGTAAGCCTAAGACCAACAGCAGTAAAGCTAACACATACGATTATTTTAGTTACGGACAGTCGATGATATTTTATACGTCAGGCTGACTAGCTGTGTACCAGATCTCGAGGAAATTTTGAAAACCCCCGTTTCTTATCGAAAACATCATTTAGAAATCACACTCTTCATATTTTAGCTCTCTAACTATCAGCGGTTTATATAGGCTAAGTGTTGATACATCAGTCAGTCATTCAGGACAAAGCCTAGCTGTTGTAGGCCTAGCCCATTTACTAGCTGCACCCCGCGGTTTTACCCGCGTAACTCACGAACTCGCGGGAATATCAAGATGTGTTATACATATAAACTTTCCTATTGAAACACTCTATCTACTAAAAACCGCATTAAATTCGTTGCGAAGTTTTAAAGATCTAAGCATACATACCTGTACCAGACAGACAGACAGCGGGAAGTGACTTTGTTTTTACTTTCTAATAATAGATATTACAAAGAATATTAGGTTACCTTGCAACTAAAGTTTTACGTTTGTTTTTTCAGGACTTGGTCTTCTGCCGACACTTAATAACTTGAGGTAAGCAATAAATACTTTTAAATTATCAACTTTACTTATGTGTTCCGCAAGGGTTGCTTTTGTACTCTTGGTTCAATATTATTTTATTCTATATAATTGACCATATCTAATTGATATCTAAGTTACTAGGTAATGTTTGCGGAAATGGTTTGTTACACAGGTTGGTTTATTATACCAAATTAAATTCAAAGAGTTAATTAATAAAATTAAAAGACTAGTTTTGTTTTAATCCGTAGTTAATAGCAACAAAAAGTGACCAATGCCGGCAGCTAATTGCGTTTTTGTCACTCAATGGAAGTCAGTGTGGGCGTTGATAATTAGTTAAGGTTGCGTAGTTAACCAGTAACCATTGATATATAAAATAAACTATCAAACAATCTCCGTCAGTGTTTCATTCAGTATGATAAAATAATATTATTGAGTTATCCCAAAAAGTGATTATATTCCAAACTAAAACAAAAGACTTTTACTTAACTTTTTTACCAATTTCTGGGCTGATTTAATTTTAACACTATACAACTAAATACTGAACATAAACAAATGAGATAAAGAATTTACCGAAGTAGATTTTTAAATGTCAATTCATTAGGCTTGTACGGAAACCAATTATAATATTTCACAGCGGGGGTTTTTAAACAATAGATGATATTTTATATGCCTTCGAGGAAAATACATCGATTTCGCTTTTTAGTGGCTATGTTTTTATCGTAGTTTTTGTGTTCACAACTGTTTTTTTATACAATACCTTGGTATTTTATTATAAATTAGATCTCTCTGCCTTTCGGCATAAAAAAAATGTTTGACGGAAGATTTTAAAGAAATCATTGTCTTGTTGTTATAAAAATTCGAACTGGTCTCTATTAAAGACTATAGAAGGGCAAAGGTGGCCTGAAAGTCATGCTTTTCCTACTCGTCACTGACGGATGACCATCAGCAGTTCCAAAGTCTAATTTTTCGTGAGATTAAATACTCACCTACCTTAAAAAAAGATGAATCAAGATTTGTCGTCGATGTTAGGATTCCCACCATCTAGGTAATCCAAGGCTAAAAGTTACAATAATAAATATTACAGTTTCGATTTTATTATAATAACCTATATTCAAATAAAGACCTTAGTTTCTTCAATCTACACTATAAAGGAAACAAAAAGCTCAAGTGCGTGGGCGCAAACCAACGAGGAGCTACCAAATATGGTTCGAGATCATGAATAATAAGATTAATTCGTAAACCGAGTGCAAAAACATGAATAATCGGTATTTCGTAATCATTTAATACACTTGACTCAATTTAGAAAATGGCTTTTATAAGTTTTTTTTATAGTTGTGTTATGGTTGTTCACGATTTTTAGTTAGTGTAGGTAGGGGTAGGTACTTACAGTGTAGGTATTTATTTGTTTAGTTCAAATAAAAGCTAGTTTGTATTCTGTATCGATATTAGCAGAAAAGTCAAATCATTATGAATTTATGACCGACATTCCACAATGCTTTGCATTTTCTGCTACAGCGTTTACAACTTTCTATCTACAATTATCAGCTAAGTAAAATAAATGACTTACTTCTACTTGAGATGCCTTTTCAGCTTCTAAAGTCAACGATTTATCTAACATTTTTGGTTCAATTGTATTCTTCTTGGCTATACTCATCCTTTTCCAAGAGTGACCTAGCCAGGTTTGGATATTAGATTCATGTATCTCATGTCTCTGTAATTTGTCTAGAAATGAAGCTTCCAGTCATCCAGATCTGGGCGTTCAGCTAGATGTCTTCGAGGAGCAGAGGGAGAGCGACGAGGCTCAGGGACCTGGAGGCATCAACTTAAACTCTCACCTTGATGTTTTCTATGCTATATTGAAACAGGTAAACTGATGGTAGAAAAAATGTGACGCACTAGACTGCAAGTGTAAGATTTTTAGACATATTTTATCCAAAACAGTAGAGTATACATAAGCAAGCTATAGAGCGCTGGTATGCGAGTATAAACTGTAAGCACCGGTATGAACAGTCAAAAAATGACAAAGACGATGTCATCAGTCACCTAGGGTTACGCGAATTGACTGTTTCTCTCGTTAGAATTATTCTAGTAATAATTATGGTGAAATGTTCAGTGTCGCGTTGTAAAATGATTCGCAAATCACTATGCAACCTCAACATTTGAATATCTATGTATAGAGCATCTGCTTACACTTTGCGCAGTAGGCAAATAACTATAGGCGCGCTCTATAGTTTGCTTATGTATACTCTAAGGGTTAAACCGCCCTTTTCTATACGCCATATTTTAAAAGCTTATAATTTTACTTAAAGAAATGCTTTCCAAAGTTTCGCACCCGACAGGACTTGAACTTGCATCTCTGGGGATCCGTCCCAACGCCTTTTTCCAATTTGGCCACGGATGCATGTTCAATCGAGTTGAAATTAAGGAATGCATTTCTTATTGTTTACGTTTTTGAAGGCACGTAGCGCCATCTACCGTCAATATTTGCCAGCTTGAACTATTCTATTTTCCATAGAATTAAATTCAACGTTGAGATGTTGCTTCCGATTAACCGTCCAAGTGTAGGAAACACTTTAAAATATAACAAAAACAGCTAATAATTTATTTTTCTTATGTCAATAAAAACTGCAATTTAATTCAATATATATTGTTTAGGTATAGGTAAGTTATAAGCACCAACCGCGAACATAATATCAGATTATATTAATCTGATTCGTCGCAGAAGTACTTAGATTTGTAGAATAAATCAACCTGCTTTTGCGTACTTTAAAGTAAAAAGTCTTCATTTCACTAAGATCAACACTTGGAGTGGTTGTGTGTCTGCTGAATACAACGGCCATTAAATCACTGAATATTTTTAACTGAATGCTACTAGGTACTGCCTTTTGCTTGATCCATTTAATTGGGCTGCTTACAGGTATCCGACACGCCACAAGAGATTCCATTCCTAAGCATTCTCCAGCACCTTCTTCGAATAGATCCAAAAGAAGCAGTGAGCGACATCATCTGGGACACAGCCGAGACTCTCGTACATAGAGCTACCTTGTTGGAGAACAATGAAGATGCTGCTAAGTTGCTCCGAGCTCCCAGCGTTCAGGTAAAAATATTTGTAATTTACAGCATCTTCTCCGAACGTCCCCTAATAATGCAGTGACATCAAAAATGTTTAAGTCTAATGATTTTGACTAATTATGATCGATACTTTAATATGACCTAAAGAATGGGAGTCATTGCGTTTCATATATATAGTAAAAGATGCCTGATGCACTAGAAGTCTAGTTTTTGCACTATTGGCTGGCTAGCCTGTCTTCCTTAAGTCTTGTCCATTTATTGGTTGCCAGGATAACGCCCATAGGCGATGTTTTAAGTTTTTCTTTGTCTAATTTGTTGTTATTTATGTTTTTTGGTACAATAAAGCGTTAATCAATAGATCAATTAGTCAGTATGGATTCACAAATATCAATACAAAATTTCGAGATCTTACTAATCCGTGCTAACTAATCTGGATGTAAAAGTCAGAATAAGAGTTTTAGCACCTCGCATGCACTCACACTGATAAATCGACTGATTACAGACAGGTCTGAGGTTGACGTTTTTTGCATGGCTCAGCCATTATTTGTTGATTTGTCCATGGATTGGTTGAGCCAAGGCACAAATATTGTTTGAGATGTTTCTATTCTAGTATTAGCTGATTGATTTTGAAGCCTACCTAGTTTTAGTTAAATGTAATTTATGTGATTAAAAAAATATTTTTAATAATTATTTGTAATTATGGTAAAATGGCTTTCAGACGTTTTGGTGTTTAAATGCTGTAAGTCTGAAAGTGTTTGTTATATAAATAAATAAATAAATAAATAAATAAATAAATAAATAAATAAATAAGCACTTGTTCAAAACTCCTAACCTTGCTTCGTTCTAGGCTAAGATGGGTTGCACGTGCCAACACCGCGACATGTCCGGTGGTCGGAAGCAGAGCCTTCAGCGAGCGCTGTCTCCACCTCCTCCTCCACCCGTTGCGCCGCCACCTCCGCCGCCTTGTGAGTGTTATAGCTGATAAAATCAGATTTTGGCATAAAATATTATTTTGGAAATTGTTTTGAAGGCTATTCAAACCTATTTAAACTGCCTAGTTGGTATAGTATGTGTTTACTCTTTCCTTACTGTATCCATCCTCTATATCTTCTTTTTTTTTCATAAAAGAAAACAGTCGAAGTAATAGACAAAATGTAGTAGAGTATAGTAAGTAGTAACTTTGAATTTAGAACTTTGGCCTTTTAATTTTTTTGTACTTTTCTATTAATGCTTGTATTCTGACTGTTGACTGGTCACTACATTAAAAAGCCATAATTTACTAAACAATATTTTTTGATGGTACCTAAAACGTATTATTATTAAATCTTACTAAATAAGTAATTGACCAAACTTATACTCTTCTTCCAGGTATCCCACCACCACCCCCGCCCCTCGCTCCGCCCCCGCCTATGGCTCCCCCTCCTCCCCTCGCACCCCCTCCCCCCTCCGCCCCCACGCCTCCACCCCCCGCCATAGACGTGAAGCTTCCACAACAGGAGACTCCCATACCGAAGACCAAGATGAAGACCATCAATTGGAATAAGATTCCTAACAATAAGGTTAGTAAGGAAAGGGCGCCTTTGGTTTACTTTTACCGGCTACGCCCGGTCAGGGTAGGAAAAGAAATCCCTCTCTGACCGGGCATTAATTGTAGGTACCTCAGCAGATGGTACAATGGATGAAGTATTGCGTGAGAATGAAAATGTTCAAAGGATGGACACTTTCCGTCAGTGTTTAGTCTGACTTACTTGACAGGCGAACGATGGTTTAAAACTCATAATTTTTCAGCTGTTCACCATTCTGTTTTTCCCTTTTCTGTAATTTGGTCGACTGATAATGGTGACCAATTTGGACATTGTTACGACAGTCTGTATTTAATACAGCTTTTTATCGTTGATGGTACAGTTTTAGTACCAGTATATAAATACAGATGTTGATGCTGCGTTTGGTTCCAGGTCATAGGTCAAAACAACATCTGGTCTCTTGTGGCATCGAGCCATAAACACTCGCCCAAGACGGAGCTAGACTGGACCGAGATTGAAGGACTCTTCTGTCAACAGGTAATTTACAGCTGAATCTGCCCAAAAGTTAGATCCTTGATCTAATTAATAAAAAGTGTTTGAATGACAACATTACAAGAATGGTGTATTTAATGTTTTCGCCAGTACGATTGGGTCCAAAGGAGGTTTCAAGATTTTATACGCCATTACCACCAAAGTTAGTTTTCATTTAATTTACATTAAAAGTCAGTCTTGTAATAAACTTCTTCGTCTTTCAGCAAGCGCCTCCCGGTTCAGCAGGTTCCAGCCCACGCCTGGGCCGCAGTCCTCTCGGAGACAGCGGGGAAAGGAGGCGGAAGGACAACGAGATTACATTGCTGGACGGCAAGAGAAGTCTTAATGTTAACATCTTCTTGAAGCAATTTAGAAGGTAATGACTTTCTCGAGCGTTTTTATATTTATGAACACCACTGCGCCAGGTGGCAACCGTTCATCGAAACGAATCAATCATGTTTTCACGCTTACCCAGGTGGATAAGCGTGAAAGCTGTATCACAACCAGCATATATGCCATAATAGCAGCTGCACCAGGTGGCAAGTGAAATGACAGTGGTCTAATTTTACTACCCATAACTATAAATTGTACTGATTTTGGTGATAAACCGCCGCAGAAGAGGGATTAAGTACCCCACCCTGTGGGACAATAAAGGACTAAAATTTATGAACTGACACAAAACCTACAAGCTGTTTATTTGTGTTTTCTGTATTTAGCCCTAAATGTTCTTAAGACTCCATGATAATTAAATTCTTCGCTTTACTCACATGACTTGTCTATTTCTAGCTCAAACGACGACATAATTCAGCTGATCAGCCAGGGTGAGCATGACGAGATTGGCACGGAGAAACTGCGCGGTCTACTGAAGATTCTTCCGGAGATTGATGAGGTGGACATGCTGCGAGCCTTCTCCGGAGACCACGCTAAATTGGGAAATGCGGAGCGGTTCCTTCTTCAACTTATTCATCTGCCCAAGTTAGTACTAATTCAATTTGAACAGACCTGGTTGTTTGTGTGCCTTTGCGTGTATTCTTTTACTATGGTAGTAACCTAGTCAATTACAATAAGAAAGTCAACTTACACCTCAAGAAACATCAAGTAATAACGCTTGTATAATTAAGAAAAAATTATAATAATTTTGATGGGTTATATATTATTATTATACTCCAATTTGTTTAGATTAATTTTGGGTGTGAAGGTTTGGATGTCTCTATATTTGGATAGTAGGTAGGTACCTATTTACCTAAGTAGAAACAACAATATAATATACCTAGGTCATATCTACGAGTATAAAATTTTGAAAAATGACCGTTTCGTTTACAGCTATAAACTCCGAATAGAATGTATGCTGCTGAAGGAGGAATGGCCATCAACAGCTGGATACTTGGAAAGCGCCATCAATGCGATACTCGTGGCTGGGGACGACCTCATGAACTCTAGGGCTTTGCAGGTACACTATAGATTAATTTAGCAATATAAAAACGTAGGGCTTCGAATTGGTTGCGTTCTTGGAAAAGTAGGCCGGTGCAGCCACTAAGAAAAACGAGGCAAAACTGCTCGGACTTGGACCAATATATACCGACTCACCAGACACGTAATAAAAATCCTCCATTTATTGCATTAGCCAATTAGTCATTGAGTCCTACTGCTCAGCTGCCTCTCCCTTTATCTTCAATTTGTCCCAATATCCAACTATGATTGCCTACTTTGAGCGCCAACAGATCATCACATCACGCCATCTTTTTTATGTATGGCTCAACAAATATTTTTGGGGTCTATTCTAACTTAGCCAAAATTATCCGTTACCAGGAAGTCCTCTACATCGCCCTGATAGCCGGCAACTTCCTGAACGCGGGAGGCTACGCGGGCGGCGCCGCGGGCGTCCGCCTGTCTTCACTGCAGAAGCTGCCGGACATACGCGCCAACAAACCTGGCGTTACTCTCATGCATTATGTTGCGGAGGTATGATAAACTAACGAATATTATTAAGTATTTCGCTTCGTCATTCCTTTTAGTTTTCTTCCCTGAGTCTGTATTTCCTTAATTGTATAACCTGAAGGTCTTTAATAGCAGGAGTCTTTTAGATAAGTAAGTAATAAAACTGAGACGTAATTTACTGTCAGGGAGTCAATGAGTATTACAGGTTCTAAGTTCAAATTTATAGAAGTGAATTATTATCAGTATCTAATAAGTAAATAAGTTATTATCTATCAAAGTTATTGGCCCAGGACGCCTAACCATCCCTTTATGGATTGATAAAAACACCGATGGTATTCTTATGTTTTCGTATGTCCGATTACAGCAAGCGGAACGTAAAAACAAAGAACTGATCCACTTCGCGGACGACACACGAGTTTTGGAAGAAGCAGCGAAGGCTTCTGTGGAACAACTCACCAACGAAATCAAGACCCTGGACCAGAGGATCCGAGGGTTGAAGCGGGAGATACAATTGCCAAACACCAAGCAGGATATCAAGGATCAGATGGGAGACTTCTTACAGGTAACAAATATAGCGAAGGTATCGGTTGGTACAATTTATTAAAAACCCTTGGTGAAGAAACCGCTGTTGCGGCGGATGCTGTGGATGCGGCTGTCCCTGCATAACTATCTACACGCGCTGCACAAAGATTTGTTAAGAATTAATTAATTGCGCCTTGGGTGCGCAGGCCAGCTATGGGACCTGCGCATCCACATGAGGCGCTTAGTTTTAAAGTATGGTACCTGTTTTGTCTTTTATGACTAAGTTTGCTTAAGAATCGATTATCTCTGTCCTGTGTAATTTCTTGCCAGTTGTTGACTTGAAATGTGTGCAGGTCAGCTACATACCATTATTATCTCGCAGCCTTGGTCTCATGGATAATTCGTATACGAAATTCGCCATCAAAACCATTTTTGACTTTAGGTGGCCGAGCAAGAAGTATCAGCTTTGAATAAAGATATGGAAGAGGTCGAAGGCATGAGAAAACAGTTGGCGGAGTTCTTCTGTGAAGATCCAGTGGCTTTCAAACTTGAGGAATGCTTCAAGGTAATATGACATGTAAAAATAACTTCGTTAAACTCTTGGTAAATTGGATAGACATCTTACGCATTGGAAAAATGAGTTTAATTTCAGTCTAACATCGCAAAAACAGCAGATAACTTTAATTATGTTTATGTGATGTTTCCCCAGACATTCGTCCAGTTCTGCTGCAAGTTCCGGTCAGGTGTCGCGGAGAACGCGCGGCGCCGCGCGCACGAGGAGCAGGCGGCGGCGCGACGACGGGCGAGGGAACTTCATTCCAATAAGATCAAAACTGGTAACTTAATCCTTAATTCAACACTTGATGTGACCTTTGGATGGTCCAATAAAGGAAAGTTGACTCTAAATAAATATTGCGGAGCTTCTTGGTCTAGTTGCGCCGTCTAATCTTAAATAGCCGTATGGTTGGTCAGGTGGTCTCCGTTGTTATCCCTAATAGTATTCGTTAGATCAAGTTGGAGGTTTAAAGGTGATCTTAAATCTATTATTAGACTATTTGAGCTACACCACTACCTATACGAAAAGTAGAGAACTCCGAATAAAGTGTTGTGTGGTAGAATGTACTTTCTGATAAAATGACGTGTAAAATTTTCTCTTAAAAATAAATCAGTATTTCAGTATTCTTATAGTCCGATTCTGTAGGCTGAAGCGTCGACCAAAGATGACTGCTCGTAATTTTTTCTACTGCTATGCTACCTAGCTTTAACGACAAGTCAGAAACTATTTACAATATTCTTAAATCAATCTATCACTTACTATCTTGTGATATAATAGTTACTCTTAGTAACAAGTTTAGCTTATGCCTTGAGGACACGTAACTGACCCCCAATATTATTCCCAGTAGGTAGTAGCAGCGTTTGCAGTACACCTGTATCGGAATGTGAGTCGTTAATGGAGTCTCTACTGCTGGATATCAGGAACGGATTGGGCCGGAGATCCTTGAGGAAACCGCATGATACTTCACCTTCGCCTGGTAAGCATTTCCTTCTATCCACCGGCCATGACTTCAGACATTGGCTGAAAGATATTCACAGTATGCATGGTTGCTACTCCATTACATTTGTAATATAGTCGTGACACCGTGATATTTAATTAAAACAATTAGGATAGAGTTTAAGGGCTAGGGTCTCCTGTTAGAGGGGTTCCAAGGTACGACGATACGGCCAACTCCGAATTGGCTAACATCTCATATCTTCGGACCGTAATAAGCCCTAGGACTTGTCGGTTTTCTGTACCGTGAGAGCGACGTCATAGTGCACATAACAATTCTTAACGAGTCATTGTTAACCTAAACTTAACATTGGCTTAAAAGTCTTGACAAAGACATTTCTCATTTAATTTCGTAATGAAATGCTCATCAGTGAAGAGCCCCCTATGTCCCCTCATTCCAGATGTAACTCCAACGGGCAGCCTGCGCCGCCGCAGCCGCGCCAGTCCCGGCGAGGGTGACGAGGAAGGTCTGCTGGAGTTTCTCCGACACTCCTCGCCGGCTGCCAACGATCTGCGGGAGAGGAGTGCTTGGGGCAGTCTCGGTAAGGGAGTCAAGATACTTCATCTATTACTTTTAGGTAGTTGGGTCAAATTTTAGTTTCGAGGAGATGAGGAAATGGAGGAAGCGATTTCATCACTATGCCGCTTGTAGATTAATGTAACTTTTCACATTTATTAGCAGTTACTAGTGATTGACGAAACTGTTTAATATTAGCACACTCACCTTAACAAAAGGCCCTAAACCCTAAACCTTAATGTATTTTTTATCTAACAGTCTACTTTAGTGAGGTAGTTGAATCCTAGACAAGTCCACTAGGTTAGGTTGGCGATACGATCTATGTCAGTTAGTGGCGACCAATTGCAACAGAAACCTTCGTCCCATTAAATCTGTAAGGTGAAAGTACTCCAGATAGGAAAGCAGTTAATTCAAAGGAATCTTCTATTCCAGACCGGTCGTGGTCCCGGCGCGGGGCGTCGCGGCCGCGGCTGGAGTTGACGGCGGGAGACCGCGAGCGGGCACCCTCCCCGCGCGCACCGCCTGAAGGAGCGCCCTCTACGCCCACCGACACCAGCGCCAAACCCAAGTATGTTGTACTATATTTAGTTGAGCTTTTTTCACACAAATCACAAATGGGCCATTGTACTTATAGTTCCCTTAAACTTTACTCCAACAATCCCAGGCAGTCAGCAATCTGCTAAAACTGCTGAAAACTTCCGGAAGAGCTTTTCCTTTTTGTAATATCAACCTGTGTCCATCCATCCATTGCAGCTCTCTCATGCTTAATGTTGGACGGAGGCCTCCTCCATCGTCTTCCACTCCTGACGGTCATGAGCTTTCGACATCCAATCTCGTATTGTCTTATGACGACTTCCTTCCATCTCGTTGGTAGTCTACCGTGGCCTAATATGTGGGGTGCTATTGCATGAGCCACCTTGTGTAATGTCTGTATAATAGCGCAGCCAAATGCTTGCTTGAAAGGCGTGAGGAACGGAGTGGAAAGGAGGAAGAATGTTTGGCCACATTGCTGGGCGTGGTTGGTTTGAACTGGTCTTGCTGGTTCGGTTAAATGAACCACCAAGTACTAGTGTGGTGTGTGGGTTACAACTGTTTTACGTGTGTGTCACAGAGAATGGCGTCAGAAGATCGAGTCGTGGTTGCGCGCTAACAGCGAGGGTGAGAAGCGTGACGCGGAGCTCCGAGACCGCGCGCGCAGGTTGCAAGCCAACAGGCGGTCCTTGGAAAACGATTCCGGTACGTACCGAATACTTTTGTGCTACGTGATATGTGATCATTTGACCATTGTACTTATCTGTTGGTACACAATGATGTAGTCTAAACATTATGAAGAAAGATGGCTTCATGGAGCTCCGGAGGCGGGTCCCAGAGTGGGTTGGATGTTGTTGGGCGGGTTGTGTGTTTGTGGATGCGGTTGTGCTTTTTCTTTTTCTTTCATTTTACAATTTATTTTAAAAGAACAGACAGAATTACTTCCGAACTTTTTGTGTTGGTAAAGTTTATGATAGAATATTGCTCCAATTCCACTATAGCCCTACATATGCGACAATATTATGAATCACATGATCATTGCAACACATGTCCTTATACCCCCAGAGAGTTGCGGCAGCGGGGGCGGAGGCCTGGAGCCGCTGGCGGAGGGTCGCGCGGAGTGGCGTCCCGCCGTGCTGCACGACGCGGTCGTCGTCAGCACTATCGAGGCTGTTGAAGGTAACATAAAGATTCATCCTTTCCTTCGCCCTGACTTTGTTGACTGGCTCTGACTTCTGACTCGTTGACCCTGTCTTCCCTTCTTCATTTTCATCTTTGTGTTAATGGCACATGAAGCTACTTTCACAACTTTACCCGTTATTTTCATGAAGTCGCTCCTCGTGTAGATAACAGGGCTTAATGACAACAACCTAAAAATGAATCTTTAACATATTTTGCTTAAGATCTTGGGTCTAGGATATAATTTTTCTTCTGTGCCCTAATTCCTAACGAGTCCTTAATGACACATGCACATGGTGCAGTCTTTAATGTCAATTCAGTGCCAGGCTAGAGTTATCGCCTTAAAAATCACGCTGTTTTTTATGTTTCCAGACGTACAACCACAAAAGAAAGTCCCCTGGCGTAAGACAGATGAGAACGAAGAAATGAGACTCCGTCTCCGGAGACAACGATCACGTCAGACCATCGAACCGGCACCCCTGGTTGCCATCACAGAGGAAGATAAGCGGAAGTTGCCACAAGTGCACGTGTCCCAGGATAAGGACATGAGTAGGGTGGAGATAGACTCGGATAACATTGAGACTCCACCAGCGCAGAGGAAGATGTTCAATCCACCGCCAGGTATGTTGATAATGGGGAAACGAAAAAATATATAGGTAGGAAATTATTACATTCTAAGGACTAGCTTAGAAATATGTTTAGGTACTATAGTTTACTTTTGGGTCTTGTATAGTGGTTTCGTAAATATGAGAAAGAGTTTTGGAATTAGAAATGAGAGTAAACCAATTGATTAAAAAAATTATTTAAAAAATTATTATCACGTTTTATAAATTGTTTTAAATGCATGTAAAGTTGAGTGCATTTTTTGAAATCGTAATGGTACAAGTAGCTAAACTTACAAATGTCTGATTCCAGAAAAAGAACCGTGCAGAAAGTTCCAACCATCATTCCCAAAAAGATTGAACAGACAGAGTGATAATGATAAAGCGACAGCAGAAATGAAGGACCTTTGTCAAGAGATCTTAGGTGACGGACAATTCGACAGATTTTCAGCAGCCAGAAGAACTAGACGATATAAGAGAAACACTGACTCCAGCTCTCCCGAAGCTGAAAAGAAACCTGAACCTTCTGAGCTAATAGCTGAAACTCAAGTTATAAGACCAACGAAGCTAGAAGTCCAAGCATCCTACTCAGTACAAGTTCCAGAAGTTCCAGAATCAAAACCAGTTGAAGTAATAAAGGATGAAAAAGAAAACAGACTAAAACGTTGGCAAGACAGGCTTAGCAACAGATCCACGAGACCAGACCAAAGTACAGACAAAACTCCGACCAAAGAACCTAAACCTTATTTAAGAATGAGAAGGCAGACTTCTATCAACCAAGAAGATGTTCAGAAAGCTATAAGGGAATTGAAATCCCCAACGGAAAATCCAACAGGGGTTTGGTCGAGGAGTGCTTATAGGAAATCTGTCCCAACCAAAAGTCAAATGCCAGAAAGGACAACATCTCCTAGAATATCCAAAGTTAAAAGCGAACACGAGTTAAACGATGAAGGTTTTGAAGAAACACAAAGTCTGAATTCTGAAAGCGCTTCCCAAGGAGCTTCGTCAGGTTGCAACGTCGAATGTGACTCTCCGATACCGAAATCTAAATCACCTACTGTCCCAAAGAAGATATCTACCAAAGAGTTGAGAACACCACCACGAACCCCGATCGACCCGAAACGAGTGGCGCCTCAAAAACGCGCTAGTTCCTTACGCGTAGAACGGTCGACTTCTCGAGCATCTTTAAGAAGTTCCAGAAGTTCTCTCAACAGTTCTGCTTCGGTAGCTACGGTTAAGAAGGCTCCGGTACCGAAACCTGTCCCGAAACCGATACCGAAGCCAGTGGTTCGGATGCCGGCATCCAGATCTTCATCCAGCGGTAGTTCAGTAGGAACTTCTCGTCCTCCTATAAAAACTACCCCTAAGACTTCGAATTTCATGAGACCGACGCAAGCTTCTAAGGGTAGAGGTGGAATGACGTCGCAACCGGCTTTGAGGGCTAGTGTTAAGTAGATGCGACAAGTGTCAAGTAAATTGAGCAAGTGACAGTAAAGTGCTGAGTAAGTATTAATTTTGGACTCTAGAAAATCTAGGCATTTTTTATTTTTTCTAAAAAGAGGTGCTATTTTTATTACAAGTTATTTTTTGACGTAGAATCAAAGAAATAGTGGTGTGATGACAAGGTTATCGATACGTTTGCAACGCCAGTGTAATTTCGCATATTATCGATAACTTTTATTCACAGTGCCTTAATGTATGACGTCCTTTTAGGATTAATAAAAAAAATTAACAAGTAAAATTATAAAAAAATATATTATTGGAAACTTCAGATAAGAAGCGTTAGAATCTCATCAAACAATCTGAAGCTTTCAATGACTGACTATTTTATTATACTTAGATCTGTTAAATACGTAAGCCCGTACGTAATTTTGTATTATTTTAATTTAATTTAATTATGGAAATACGTAAGTAATCGATGTTTGTGCCACGACTTAGTACGGGTATTTTTTAAATTACCAATATTGTTTTATTTAATTAAGGGCATTTTTGAGGTTCTTACATCTAGTTTAACAAAAATATCTGAAATTGGATACATACTCTAGGAAATAGAAGAAAAAGAAATCCATTCTACCAATTCTTATTTTTAAAGAGAATAAGAAAAAGTATCGTATTTCTTAAGACGCCTACTCGATAGGAATAGGTGCAGAAGAAATCGAACTTCGAATATCGATAAAATCGAAAATATCGATATCAAATCAACGAAAACTAATAAACCTATGAATCAATAATTTTCTTTACTAACTACACGAAAGCGAAAAAATATGACAATGCTACTTTTTAATTTTTCAAGCCCTTATTCCAGTCAATATAAAAAGTCATTTTATTCAAATATTTTATTTAGTATTAACTTAATTTTAATAAACGAATATAGTTCACATTGACAGATATTTATGATCTGATTTTAAACATTTTAGCAGCTAGATCTTAACAATTTGTCACAAAATTTGGACGTAAAGGGGGCAAATAAAATAAAAAATATCTCATTGACCGAGTTAAAATGTCATCACAATATGTTTATACGATTTATTAGACTTTTCTAAGGGTTTTCTGAAAAATATTTTATTTTATATGCCCTACTGTACCATTCTTTACATTCATAGATATTTTCTAAAATAATACATATATGGTAAGATTTAACACCAACATCTTTAGTTTTTAAGTGTTTATTTACTAAAAATAAAAGATATACAATAAATGTATACATATACCTACACAAAGCGTTGTTTTTTATTACTTTTGCCCTTTCTTTTAGTTTTTGTCCATAGTTAATATCAATAGAAATATCTGAATGATCCCTAATTACTACACAGTCTGCGTACGCAGTTAAGGTGCCTACTAGTTGACTGGGTAGTATTAGCATAAACCCTGTAACTTCTTCATAATAGGCCCTCATCTACTAGCTCCTGCACTAAATCTTTCATTTTCCTCCGACATTCTAGATTGTTTGTTCTCACAGGCTGAAATGCCTCCGTTTGGCTGTCCAATCCGTCCTGCAAAGCAAGTCCTCAATTAACTGCTATGAACTTATTTTGGCTATAAATTGAGTAGGTAACTACCTTAATTTGATCAATTTGATTTGAGCAGTGTCAAATCTGATAATAATTATAAAAATGCACTACCAGTTGAACTACTCAGTATTATCTACTTCTGGTATATCTGATAGACTGGAGCGTCTGTAGCCTTCATAGTACTTACTTCAGGTTGATAAACGTTAGGTGCCTCATCGCTGTTGCAGGTCATGACGGGGTACATGTCCAGAGCGATGCCCAAACCCCAAAGAGAGCAGATTTTGTACTCTTCTAACAATCTGAAAAAAAAGGTAAAGTAAATACCTAACGAATTAACAATTTGATCATCCAAATAACATTAATTCAATAGGTTGGATACATGGTTTATACTGTAAGGTAAATCTCGAATGAAAGAGTTTCAAAGGAGAAAAGATGAAAATGATGGTGTCTAAGACAAATGAAATTCCTGTTAATTTGTCAGGGGCCGATATCCGAGATATTTGGTAAGCAGATGACTGCAAGTGTTTCAGGTTGCACCGCCTATTTATTGGACAGTCTCAATTTAAATAGGTATGCTTTTTACTGGCTGGAAATCGGTACAATAAAAACCGCTAATGATGACTGCGACGGCGTATTCATCATATGAGGGCACTTACGCTTCCTTCAACTTCTCCCGACTCATAGCTCCGTGGAACACGGAGTCATCTTCGCTCATCTCCTCAAGCCTCGCATGGAGATTATCAAGATAGTACTCCAGCAAAGAAGCCTGATGTTCCCGACGCTGCTGCCGGTTTAGGCACAGAAACATCAGGTAGACCAGGTCTAGGGCTGGAGACGCGTACCGCACCGTTTGGAAGTCGACAAAAAACATCTAGAATATTATCAGATTCTTAAAAACTTAAGTATAACGATCCCAATCATATAGTTTTTACCGGTTTTCCTAAATCATTTAATTTGTGTAACCTCATACGTAAATACTGAATGTGCACGTCCAGAAATGTTGTACTAAGGTGTACTAACGGAATAAGTAGACAGGTCTATAAATTACAAAATCCTTTGTCTATCCTATTATTAGGAAACTTAAGATGCTTGCAGTTGAGGTTGTGCTTACGATATTAAAGAGATTCATTAAACACAAAGTATATAAAATTACCTAGGTGGCGAGAGGATTTAAAAAAATAAATATGTATCTATAAAACATGTTATCAAAATTTTCAATTATATTCAATAATATGACTCGATTTACCTCAGCAATTTCACCTTCAGCATACCGAAACAAAAAGTTATTAGTCCAACAATCTCCATGTCCAATCACAGCTAAAGGCTCTCTCGGTTTCACGACATCTATCATCATCTTGAAGAAGGTTTCTTCAACGCCGAACTGTTTTAATTTCTCTAAGTACAGTTCCTTGTCAGGGTGATCTGCCAGTTCTTCTTCAACCATGCAGATGGCGTTTTTGATACACTCGCTGTAGTAATCTCGATAATACTCGACGTTCTTTTCTTGGAAGTAGACTGTTGATCAAAAAACAGATTTAAGTAAACCTACCGTGAAACTGATTAAAAGTGTAATTTGTGCTATACAATTTGCAGTATCTTCTTTTGACTTCAGATATAGATAGAGATTACAGACATAAGTAAGGGAGACAGAGATAGAGTAGTTAGAAAATAGGAAATTATAGTCAAATACAAAATAGTTTATGTTCACAATGTATAGAGGATGATGCTTTATGCTCTGCCTGATTGTTTACCTTCGTTAATACTATCTTTATCATTGATCAGCTCATAAAAGGCCTCGGGGTTGTGAAACTTCATAGCTAACGAGAGCGCGTGGAAATGTGACAGATGCTTCATCACGACGTAGCACTCCTCGGTGGTCAACCCTAGCTTCCTATCGGGCATTACGAAACCAAATGGTTTCAAGTCTTTGAGAATCACACAGTCATTCTTAGCTAAATAACATTTTGGTATGGCATCGAAAGGTTTGATTCCATCCCATTGATTTTGGAAAGATCTAAAAGCAGGCCAGATTTTCGTGTAAAAGGCGACTTCGTTGCAGAATAGCTCGTCGCTTTTAAAAGCTTCTCGTGCTTGCTTGCTTTCTGGTAGGCGTTTGTAGATGAGTGAGCCTTGCCAAGGTTCAGAGTCTGAATTGTGACGGTAGCCCTTTAAGGTTATCCTGTACAGCATGGAGGTGTAGTTGTCCCCTCTTTTGGAACCAGGGGCACCCTAGAACAAAGATGTTCAAGTTACCTACGATTTAGTTACCTATTTGAACGTACCTAACTTTGTTGGATGCTGTGCGTCAAATTATGTTTGTAGATAGTAATACATCACATTTACAAACTATAGTGATCTGTTATTTATCGCTATTCTACAAACGCCCACGGGACTTCTAGTAAGCAGAAGACGCCACCTTGAAGGTGCTTTCTTTTCGTTCTTTACAAACCTCGAACTCCGTGATCGTCAGATCAGGATAGTCTTCTTTCATTAGACCCTGAAGAAACTCCAGATTGATCTCCGCCATATTGAGTGCAACAGGAGCGTCTGACGACTTCTGATTGACTGAACAACTGCCATGGACCCTCGGATGAATGATAGCCCTCGTTGTAGCGCTAGGACCGCTAAACGAGAAGGGTGACCATGACTTAAGATAATGAGTTTGGTACATACATAGGTACCTACTTATCTTTTTGTTTGCTTCTGTTGAGGATGATCTCCAGTCTGCAGAGGTCACGATTTTAATCCATAAGTTTGAAATCTGCAGTCCTACCGTAACTTACCGGCCAGCGCGCAGATGCTGTGTGGCGAGGATTTGAACATTGTCACATGGTGTATTGATTGTGGTGTATTTCCTGATCAAATGAAACAAAGTAAAGTAATTCCATTATTCAAATCCGGCAGTACATCATTAAGTATTTTTTTTGTAAAATTATATTGAACCAGCTGCTTAATCATTTTAATGATAATAATATTTTGCATAAAAAACAATTTGGCTTTAGTAAAGGTCGTTCAACTACGGATGCGGCCATTGCATTGATTGAAAATATATTTGAGGCCTGGGAGGAGTCGCATGATGCATATGGCGTATTCTGCGACCTCTCCAAGGCATTCCATTGTGTTCAACATGATACTCTGATCATGAAGCTTAGCCACTATGGTATCAGGGACAGCACACTGGATCTTCTCTCTTCTTACCTGAGCGATAGGATTCAGTGTGTTGACATTAACGATAAACGTTCCCCTGGGTCACCTGTAACTTTGGGAGTTCCTCAAGGATCCATTTTGGAACCTTTTTTGTTTGTTTATAAACGATTTACTTTTCTCGTAAAGGAAAATCATGAGATAGTATTGTTTGCCGATGATAACTCATTGGTATTTAAAGTTTAAAGACGACAATAAAACATTGACGACGTGAACAATGCTCTCTCTAGAATAATATATTGGTTTAATGTAAATAATTTGGTACTAAATGGATCTAAAACAAAATGTATTAGCTTCACACTTCCAAATGTAAAACAAGTTAAGACAATTGTTAAAATTGATACCTAAGGAGGAAATCCAAATTGTAGATAGGGCTGTCTTTCTGGGTATAACTTTGGACGCTAAGCTTTAATGAGGCCCACATGTGGAGGTTTTGTCCAAAATACTTAGTTCCGTAGCTTACGCAGTTAAAAAAATCGCCGATTACACAGACGTTGAGACGGCCCGTCTAGTCTATTTTAGTTACTTCCACAGCATCATGTCGTATGGTATACTGTTCTGGGCGTGTGCTACTCATGTTGACATAGAAACTATTTTTATATTACAAAAGAGAGCTTTGCGAGCAATCTACAAAATTGACCCCAGGGAATCGCTTAGAGAAAAGTTCAAAGATATTAACATCTTAACGGTCTACTCTCAATATATTTATGAAAACTTATTATATGTGCACAAAAATAAAATAAGTACCCAAATTTCACACATTATAGTGATGTCCGCCAGTGTAATTTAAGACACATAATAATAGGCGCGTTCCGAAGCCACACTAAAATCAATACACCTAAGACGTAGCCTAATGATCATGTGTATTTTAATGTTGTACAAGAATCTAAAGGAAATAAACTATTTTTTTTATAGGTAAGTCCATTACGAATGTACGTCACTGGTAGACTCTATATAGGTACAAACAGCATTTACTTACCTACGAACCTGCGCATAACTACGTGCAGCTGGGTTAAATTATTCAATAAAATGTAAGTAGTTTCATTGGAAGGTTTTCGAAGTTTTGAGGAATTCATTTCATGTACCTTCGCAAAAAAGGAGATTAATTTAAATATCCACATTTTTTTATTTTATTTCTGTCATCTTCTCTCTCTTGCTGCAATCTGTAGTACGATCAGCAATGAGCAACACTGTTGTCTGCCTTCGCTGGGTTTTATCATGGGTCTGAGAGGTGTCCTATGACCCTATTCCTCAATCTCCTCAATCTCTGTCATTATTCCTATTCGAACCTAATTCGTAGGCTAGTCACACTATGCCTTTTAAGTCTGTTGAACTGGACATCATCAGTTTGTAAGAAGTTCTTTTGCCATTTTATTGGGGTGATCAGCTAGTCTGCATGTGTATCTGCCAAGGTATTTTTTTATTTCCTCTTTGACGTTGGGTATTTGAAGGTCCTGGTATATGTATTTGTTGCTTATATGCCATGGGATTTTAAATATCCTTCTAAGCATCTTACTTTGAAATCGCTCGATGATGTTGATATTGGATTCTGCAGCCTATCCCACAGTTGGATACCGTAGGTCCACACTGGCTTGAGGATAACTTTGTAAATGGCGAGCTTGTTTAGTTCAGACAGTTTGGATTTTGTATCTAGTAGCCAACTCATTTTTCTGACTTTGGTGTCTAGCTGCCTTCTCTTGGTCCATATGTGTTTCTGCCAGGTCAACCTTCTATCGAGGTAGATACCCAAGTATTTGGCTTCGTCAGACTGTGATATGGCTTGTCCAGCAAGGGTGACAGGTAGACATGTTGGTGGTCTCAGAGTGAATGTCACTTGAATAGATTTTGTGGGATTCACTTTTATCCGCCATTTTATAAACCAGTCATTCATTCGATTCAAGCTGTTCTGTAAATTATTTGATGCCTTATTTGTATCTTCGTCGGAGGACAGTATGACGGTGTCGTCCGCGAAGGTACTTGTTACAGTGTTGGCTGATGTTGGTAGATCAGCGGTGAAAATAAGATACAACACAGGACCCAGTACATAACCCTGCGGTATACCCGATATTATCTTGCACATGTTTGAAGTAGTTTATTTGAATTTGACTTCGAAGTATCTGTCAGTGATATAGGACTTTATGATCATGTAGATGTTATGTGGGAAATCTGCCTTGATTTTGAATTGAAAGCTGCCGTACAAAATTGCTTGCTTTCTAGGGCTCTTGAAATGGCGTTCACTGTTCGATGTACTTGTTCGGTTGTTGAATGTTGTTCTCGAAAGCCAAATTGGTGGTTTGGGATAACACTACAGAGGTAAGGTTTCAGTCTCTGGAGAAAGACTTTCTCGAAGAGTTTCGATATGATAGGTAGCAAACTTATTGGTCTGTAGGATTCTTCTTCATTAGGTGGTTTTCCAGGTTTTTCTATCATGATTATCTGTGCCATTTTCCATTGACCATTGACTATTTTCCATTCCATTGATAATTTGCAATTCTCAATATTGAGTTGAATATTGCTGTGATCAGCATAATCATTTTGTGCGGCAAGGCTTTTAGGATTCTCCCAGTAATTAGATCATACCCCGGGGCTTTGTTGTTTTTAAGGGATCGTATGTCGTATCCACAAATTTAAAATATTAAGGTCACCCTACACTAAATATGGGAGTGTGATAGAAATGTGGGGTCGATAGATTGAATAATAACACCGGCAACAGTTGTCTATCAGATAAATAACTACCTAGCTATTATTTCTACTCTGGGTAGGTAGGTTAGTAGGTGGCCACAACAAATAAATCTAGGTCCTTCTTCCTGTTATGTTATTAATAATCATCTAGAAAGATGCCGTCTAAGCATAAGGAGTAATATATCTCCGAGTAATCTATCTCATATCTCCGCTAGGAGTAATAGTGTTCTGTGCGTCTATGTCCCACAGATGTAACCGTCATTTTATTATGTACACCTACGTCGTCGGTACCTTTACATTTGCAGAGAGCTAACAGTTTGCATTATACGATATTTTTTTTTAAATTTAAATATAACTATTTCGCAAGCATTCTACATTAAATATTATAAAAGTACATATGATAGGTACTTGCTGGTCGCCTGAACAAGTCGCAGATATCCGTAAATCTAAAAATAATATTTATAATTGTAGTTGCTGGGGAGTTTTGGCGGGAATGCGTTATGGAGATGTGTTGCTAAATAATGGACTTAGGAACTATACTGGACTGATTAGTTGAACATTTTGCCTTACAATAGACAGAGGCTAATCCGAGCCGAATGAGATAGCAATCGACGATGTAGTGTGTCTCGTTCTTTCATCTTGCCAGTCTACAAAAATTATCATATATAAAAAAAAACATTAAAATGAGGTTGCAGTTATTGTACGGCCAGATAAAGCACGACCCGATAATGTCCCTATAATACACGACCTGTTAATTGGACGCCAGGATCTCCTTTTAACACTCCGTACAAATTGTATAAGATCTTACACGAATATCCTGGCTTCCATTTATCAGGTCGTAAATTATCGGGTCGTGTAATAAGTGGTTGTCAAGTACATTATTGGCTCCCATTTCCTTTTTATTATTTTAATGGTAACCCAAGCGTCAGTGTCATGGTGGCATCATGGCGGTAAAATATTAATTATTTAATTTATAGAATTTCTGCGTTAAATTGCATAAAATGGTGAAAACGTGTTGTGTTTTTACTTGTACAAGTGAATCATATGGTGGTTGCAATATATCATTTCATAGGTAAGCCAAAATATGTTTATTATTGTATTCTACAAATGTTTTGTTCTATTACAAGAATTTATGGTGACTATGATTTTTGGATTTTTGTATTGAGTTCGGGTAAGTTTTTTTTTACTGTAATTTTATTGAAATTGAAATTGAAATTGAAATTGAAAATTGAAAATTGAAATTGAAATTGAAATGATTTATTATCAGACATTTACATCCATTTATTATTTCAGCTTTCCGAAAAATGAACAAATACGACAAAAATGACTCAGCAGTATGGATTAAGTAGAAAATTACAAAAAAATCAGTCGTATGCAGTCGTCACTTCAATCTTTCCTGCTTTTACTCCCGTCGATTATTGAAAGCCGATGTAATACCAACAATTCCGCTGGTGGTACGAATACTGTTAGATATTTTACTACTTACCTGCTGAACATAAGTGATAATAAGTAATTAGTCAAAAAGTTTTATTTTTGAAATTTCCTCTAGCTTTACATTTGATGAATTTTGAGGGAAGTACTATATTAAATTTAACGTAATTGACCGTCATGTCTGTTTAAATTTGATTTCGTCAGTCAGTATGTAGTATGTGTCTTTGTGTGTATGTATTTTCCTTCTTCTTCTTCTGCTGCTGCTTCACACCAAAAAAATTAATTTAATTTCTTCCTCTTTCTTCGAACCTGTGCCTCTTGCATGACGGGCGAGAGCGCTAATCTTTGCCTCACGGGAACCCGTCGTGATACGGTGATTTTTGATGATACATTTCTTTTTGTAAAATATTTATACTTATTAATCAAAGTGTTCAAAAATGAATAAGCATACTATAACAATTAATAAAACTGTTTTATACCGTGTCCTTTTGTATTATTTCATTAATCCTTAAAGAGCGTCTATTGCTAATGGAAATCTTCAATTTGCCAACAGAGACTGAGACGTAAGTCTCAGTAATATTATAAACGCAAAAGTTTGTATGTATGTCTGTGACTTTGTTACTCAATCACGCAAAAACTACTAAACCAATTGCAATGAAACTTGAATATAGGTAGCTGAAAACCTATAATAACACATAGGCTATCCCGATAATCTCGCGGTAACGGTACTTACGTGGGGGAAACCGCAGGGCGCAGCTAGTAAATAATACAATTGCACTTGCATTATTAAATCTAACATCTGTCACATAAAAAAAATCTTATTGTCACCCTATTAGAAAATGACACAAGTCCTTTGCTACAACCATCTTGCTCAGCTCGTTTTTATTCTGACAGTGTTTCCTCCAGTTATTTATCTTACCTCCATGTGCTAAATATTCATTTTTGTGAAACTTAGTTCAAATGCGTGTAAAATGTTTAATTTCGGGGGCATATTGATCAATTTAGTTTCGTAAAGGTGTACAAGTGAAAATAAAAGTGAAAATCGGTGCAAAACATGGACTTTAGCTTAGTGTTCTCTCCAAAGCTCCGTGAACAAACATTGTAAAAATGGCCCCCTTTTTACAA
This sequence comes from Idaea dimidiata, assembly GCA_949358125.1. Lineage (NCBI taxonomy): Eukaryota > Metazoa > Arthropoda > Insecta > Lepidoptera > Geometridae > Idaea > Idaea dimidiata. Next base: position 13,046,218 of record OX442329.1, read on the forward strand.
TGATTTCCTCGACTTGACTTTGACTGTAACGACTTGACTGTTTCGTTCAATGCAAATGGCCTGCAAATATTGATGATACTTGACACTGGCAAATGTCCGAAAGGAAAAGCCATTTTAAAGAAGAAGAAGTAGTTGCTGTCATAATTGGCAGTCTGTCACTGTCATTTTTGAATTTGTCAGCGGTTGAAACGTCAGAATACATCGTACGCCTGCGCAGTTCGTGCGCCAAAGAGAATTTTAATCACTACGTTTTGTTCGTGCGCTATGTATGAGCAGCAAGTAACTGAGTGCTGAGCAAAGTGAAGGATAGTTTGCGACAATAATTATTGTACAACATATTTAATTATTCGTTCAATTTTGTTGATAAAATCTGCTACACCATTTGTGATAAAATCGTTGTGATAATGCCAGTGGATCAGATACAGTACTCCGAAAGGTACACAGATGACGTCTATGAATACAGGTGATTGCATTTGTTTTCTAATGGTTTGTTGCATTTATTTTGTATCAAGTTATTGAAAGAAATGAGAAGGCCGAGTACATTAGAAGGTCAAACAATGTAGCTTTTAAGTAAGGATAATTATAACGTTAAATATTTATTTATCAAGCCATAATAATCCAACAAATCCACAAAATCCCAGATAGTTTGACGCTCTTCTCTCGTCGTTACTCCAACAGTGATGGGGCTACCTCACCTCTTTCGTGGGTGTAGTAAAATGCGAATAATATCTGGGGGAGACTAGCAAACCTAGAGTTCTCCTCATGCAAACTTTTTGTTCCCGAGGGTTGGTGAGTGGTGGTTGGCTGTAATATTTTGTCAAATCTATGACTTATCTACTGTAAAGACATACTGTGCTAACCCTAGACAAATCAGAGTTTAAGTAGATCCTGGGCTGAATTATAGGATTTCATTTAAAGTGGTTTTCTTGATTAATGTAATCACAATCATAATGAATTTTACTATTAGGCACAGTAGGGGCTTAAAATGATTAGATAAGATTATCTACTTACGTAGACACATAAAGGTCATGTTACTTATGTTTCTTGCAGTTTAGAATCAAGATAAAATGTGCCTAAAAAGCATTGTTTAGGCATTATGTTACTCTAGCTATTTACACACTGAGTTTCATCAAAATCGGTTCTGTCTCCCATACATGTAACGTATGTATGTGCTTCTTACATAGGTGTTTTTTTCAGGTTTTGCAATAATCATTTCAATTTCGGTTTAATTCAGTCAGGTGTTTCTATAGGTGTTAGCATTCTTTACTGCCAAGAGTTTTGACAACTTTATGGCATATTTCTCATGGATACAAACCTATACTTAGATACATTCTCACAGTAACAGTAATATTAACAATTAATCATATCTAACTTACATCTTCACCTTCCCCAGGCACGTAATCCTTCCACCAGATATTGCACGGCTCGTCCCCAAATCCCACCTAATGACGGAGACGGAATGGCGGAACCTCGGAGTCCAGCAGAGTCCTGGCTGGCTGCACTTTATGGTGCACAACCCGGAGCCTCATGTCCTTCTGTTCAGGAGGCCTAGAGCTGATATACAGCCCCCTGTTAATGGATTAGATAGTAATACTAGCTCTGCTGTGAGAGTTTGAACTTGGATTTAACTCTATTATAATAATAGGCATTGAGGGTCAAATGCAGAAATGCTACTCAAAATTCGAGTTCTACTACAATTAAGCAGTTATTCAACTCAAAAATTCTGTGCTAATTTTAAATTTAAAAGCTCCTTAATAATAAAAGTATCCTTCAAATTTCAAGTAGATTTTCGGTATTTGACTCTTTTACTTCAATACTTAGCTAAAGTTTATGCCCTTATTTTTTTTTTAAATTATTCTTCCATAGTTTAAAATTGAAAATGATAATTTCGTTGATTTTCAAGTAATTATTCAAGTAATAATTTTCCAAAATGACAATCTAATTAATGAAATCCCTTCCAATGTATTTTAATATTTTTATGCACAGCTGTGATACATGTACCAGCTTAATATTTAAAAATACTTGAGTTCCTATAATACTATCCTAAAAATCCTGACTCTGCCCGGCAAATGAGCGGCATGATGGGTTCAAACCCTGCATGGGAGTTTTCGATGCTCCTTTTAAAATATTTTTTATAGAATGCCTTGAGCAATAAACAAAAGAAGTCCTTAGGTATTGCTTTCTCACATTATTATAGGTACTTACCTACACTATTATTATAAATCATTGGTGCCTAATTCTTATATTAGTGGATATTTAAATAAGAAATATTATTCACAAAGAAAGTGCCTAACTATTGACTAATATAGGATACCTAAAGAGGTTCCTATGAAATGTAGCTTATCTTATTATTAAGTTTGTTTTAGTTTAAATGGTTAAAATAAATACATTTACCTAATTTAAAACTTGATTTTATTACTCTATGATGCAACTCTGTAACTCTGTGTAACTAACTCTGTTGCTAACAAATTTTGATTAAAATTGTTAGTTTTTGCGATTATGGGTAAACCAGATGTAACGGGTTAGCCCTTTTAAGCCGAAAGGCGGTTGTTCTAGACGTCTAGGCGAACATTTGTTCTACAAATTTTTAAAAATTCGAACTTTTTTTGAAAATTTTGAGTTTATGTTTCTCTGAAAAAACCTAATTATTTGAAAATAAAGGTAATTGAAGGTTTGATTGTAGTAGACCAAACTAAATGAAAAGACAACATAAGGTCAATAACCTCGAACTCTAAGAAACAACTGATCTTCAAGTAAACTTTACACTTAAAATTTTCAAAAAGTACTTTGTATTTTCAAAAGTCGTAGAACAAACGTAGGTAGGTAAAATCTCAGGTGATAACCATGACAGTTAAACGAATAGGAATCAGTTAATAATATTTGCTAGCTATAGGTTATTTAAAATAAAACAAATAATTACTATGCAGAATGTTTATTTGGATTTAACTTCTAAAACATCATAAACACAGTAAAAGTAAACAAATAAATGCGAAGTATATAAAGTTGCCATAGTTAATCAGCAAAAAAAAAAGAAAACTACAAACTATACCAAAAGAAAATATAATAAAATTATTAACAAATACTATATAATATTAGTGTATTTTTGTTAAAATATAACATAAATTGTGCTTTCCCTTACTACCTATATTAGCCAAATTAATAAATGAAAAATATAGCATCCGAATATTCTGTAACTCCAATGTTGCCACGATAAAAATTACAGTAAAATTCAAAATTTTAAAACAACTCGAAACCGCTTAAATGTAAAGTTAATAACAGTTACTTAACATTCGTATAAAAGTTGTCTCTTTATTAAATCTTATCTAAAAAGGTAGGCGATTACTGTATAATTAATGTATGGAGGAGGCACAAACCGCCACGCCTCTTGTATGCCTCTTGTATTTGTTAAAAAATTCCGATACACCGAGTCTAAGAAGAGTTCACTTCACTACATATCGCGTAGAAGCTTCGAATAATCCATCTAACTAGGTATATAAATGTCGTTAACATGAATAAATTGTCGTCAGCCAACAAAAATGGATATCCACCTTACGGCCTACCGAAACGCTGCTGAAACAAAATATGAGTCGAGCAGCTCCTAAACCCAAAATTTCTTACTAGCTAGTTTTAAAGTTCTCTAGTTTTAAGTGGCGTTTTTTTATTCGGCCGTTAAAGTTTTTAAATTGGCAATTGGATTTTACTATGTAGTTTCCTAAACACACGACATTTAAGTTCTAATTTTTTTTCTTAAGATGTATAAGTATGTTTTATGTTTGTTTTAACAGTGTATATCCACTTTTATTGCCGGTTGTACAATTATGTACGTAATAACATGCCTTGATTATTCATTTTGTCTACAAACTACGTACTACTAAACTGTAACCATTTGTTTTTTTATTATTTAACTACCGCCATGTTGGCATTAAGTTTGGATATGTTGACTATAACAATGTTTTCACTAGAACATAGGCCATAACCGGTGTTGTGTCACTCGTAAAAATGTATCAACGGAAGGTTTAAAGCTAATATTGTGATATTAAAGCTCCCAGCTTCAGTGTGGCCAGCTCCTAAAAAATCTACCATTTTATAAACTGTTAAAATTGCTGAGGTAGATTTTTTTAGACGTGAATGGCCACTAAAGCTGCCATTGTATAAAATGATATCGATACTAACGATTTAAAAATCGTAACAATCGATTTCTCGATATTAACGTGATATTTTATACACGTGCTAGTTATTTATACACAGCAAAATGATATGGAAGTATACAAGAAGTGATATGACAATGAAGATTGTACTAATAAGATATGTACTTAAACGATTATAATAATTTTAATACGAATTTGGTACGTTAATATACATAAATGCTCGTAAACATGTCTTTTTCGTTGGAACGCTTCGTTCTGGCAACACTGTTTCGGAGGGGGAAAACAAATAGTAGGTTTAAGTAGGTAGAAAATCTAGTGTTACCATAGGAAGAAATAATATACCAAAATAGTAGAAAATCGACTCAATCACGCTACGTACTGCAACATTCGAGTGCTCTTATTGATACAATAAGCGTTGCATACGACACGATTCGTTTTTGTTTTAGCTATATCGAACTAAAATAGCGTCGTTTGTTAGTTCCTATAGCGTACAGGCTACTGATTTTATATTCCCCCGTCTAACAGAGCCCAATTAAAACAGCCGCATACATAAGGAATTCTGCATGTGTAAATACAGCACACTAGAAAAATATCGATGCGTTTTGAGTATTTACACATTCGGAATTTAGATTGTGTGGTGCTGCTATGTGTATGGAATGTAAAAGCTTTTGTATAATAAGGCAACCATTTAATAATTGTCCTCGTAGGTTGAATGTTCCATACAAATTTATGGAAAATTTATGAGAAATGCAAAGTATAAACCTTAAAATTTAAGGTTTATCAAATTCGAGATTCCTATTTCATTCTGAAATACACACCTACCTACATATTATTCATTTGAATCAAAATTACAATTTCATTTAAAAGTTATTGTTATCTGGACTTTTATTCTTTCATTTTATTATTATTTCTAAAGTATTTTGATTTTACATTTGTCTGAAAAATCAACCTCCAAAGGCCGGATGACAGTGAGAAATGTTAGTGATGAGTCGAAAATTAGTTCGATTTATTTACAACATCAGAAGTGGGATATCGTAGTGTCTATGTAGCAGTGTTGCCAGATCGATCGCGGTAGTTGCGCTGGCAACAAGCACCGTGCAGCTACAAGCCGCTACTCGTTGTTGGCCGGTTTCCCGTTCGTGTATTGTGGTGGCGAGGTCTGAGGCTGGTCGTGGTCATCCGTCATAACTGACACTAACTCTTCGACAGCACGGCCCAGGTCATCTAGAAATTAAATGAATACAGTTAGGTGTGTATGAAGCGTACATACATGAGTCACAAATTATCAGTATGATAATTATTTGTATTGTACTGACATAGGTCATAAGTATTAATTGGGACATAGTTTATATTTATTTTCTTGTGATGAACATCACAATACATAGGTAGGTATAGTTTACGGAAAAGGTGGGATAACATAAAATTAAACTCTTCCATATATTAAGCCACAAAAATGTTTTTATAATATTTTTTTATAAAGCAATAAATTCATTAAGTACGCAAAAGGGAGTCCTATTTTCAATGGTCTAGTTGCAGATAACGTGACGGTTTGCTAAAATAAGAGTTACTTTAACTTGACAAAACCAAATTACCTCAAGGTATACGTCCTGTGGTTGAGAGAGCAGAAACAGAAAAGAAACGACTGTCAATTTATTAATATCAATCCAAAATTAACAGACATGCACATTCAAGCGACGAACAACGCCCTAACTCAAAAGAAAACAAACGAAGCTAACGAAAAATATTATAAACTAAGCAGATCATTAATTTTGAGTCAAGTAGCCTTGAATATGAATCCTACAGCAACAAACGAAAAAGTCTAAAAATAATTGCAGGAAATCGCATAATGTACAAAGCTTAAACAAAAATGTTAAAAGTTCTTCAAAAGCTAAAATGAACTCTATTGTCGTTGAGTCTTGCTTCACCTGCACAGTGCATGAGGGAGTGGACGCTGTGCGGCGGTGGCGGAGGACGCTCCGCGTCGCGCTCGGAACCCACGCCCCATCGACCTCCACCATCTTATTTTATACCAAGTTTTAAAGTTAATAAACTAAGTACAACATTTTACATAAACTTCGATCTTTTATAAGAATTATAAACAGTACGTGACCGATGGTATACCCTTGAGGAACCCCATGAGATAATTACAGCTTTTAATGCATTTTTACTCATAAATATTTTATTTTCATGACAATTAGCTAGGTACCGATTTTATAAATTTTATATTATCACTTTAAGTAAACAATCAGACAATAAAATTAGTCGCCCCACCGTAAAAATTCTAAGTGAATCTAGTCAAAAGCCTGAGCGAAATCAACTTACTTGTTTGAGAGTCGTGGTATAGTCCATTGTGCATTTTGGCGGGAGAGTCCGTGGCTAGTTGCGAGGCCGTCACCGACCGCGTCTGGAGCGTGCCCGTGCGGGCGGGGGGAGAGCCTTGCACGGGCTGGAGGGGGGACAATCGTTAATGGTGGACTTACATTTTTTATTTTTTAAATCAATGGTGAGTGTTGTTAGTTAACTATTTTACGTACTATATGTTTGTATTTGTAAGTTGCAGTACCTAAGATATCATTATCATTATCCTCATCATAATCAAGGTCATCTTAATAACCATAACCATCATCATCTTTATCATTAGAATCTTAACCAGCTATTCAAAATCTAATCAACTTTGCTCTTTTACCTTTTTAGTATTATTTTCATTCTTAGATAACCTATATCTCTAATTTTACTTTATAGTTTTGGTCACAGATGACCATAATTGCTAGTTATTTAAGTCGTATTACCTCGTGTGTGTCGAGCAGTCGGCGCAGACGTTGCAGCTGCGCCTCCAGCTGTCTGTTGTGTTCCTCCAGGATCTGCATGCGCGCCTCTAGCCGGCCCTTGTGCTGCCGCAGTAGACGAGCTTCAGCCATCATGTCCTGTAAAGTTAGGGTCGTTTGTGAATACAGCTGTAAATATTCTTTTCGACAAGAGCTAAAAAATGTAGTCAATGGAACATTATTTAGACTATTTCCTAATAGTTTTCATACCTGGTCTGGCGGTGCATTCCGGTTGTCTTGGTGCTGGTCTTCCGGTGTGGAGCCTGGCGTAGACTTAGCCTTCAGACGCTCGTACTCCGCTTGAAGGCTGGCGTTCTCTTCTTCTAATTCACTGATGTCAATTACAAATAGATTAGGGTTTCAAATAGATTAAAAATATATATATATTTGCACTATGTAATTATCTTTTGCCGTTACCTTTTTATAATTTATTTTTAACTTGAGATGTCGTACTGCTGACGATAAGTAGTTTAAAGGTGTCATCTGATTCTAAGCTTATAAATTGGATTTTGTAGGCTATATTTAGCCAGTCTAAAATAACCCATTAGCTAAGTATTCGATTTATTATTATTACTCTATGGTCAATAATATCATACCGTATCATTGCCTCTAGCTCGACTCTCTGCTCGCGGTGAATGATAGAGACAACCTGGACAGGAGACCTGGGAGGCTCCTCTCCTCCACCGCCATTCAAGGATTGGCAGTATGCTGCTATTAGCTGGTGTTCCTCGTCACTAAAATGGAAAATATTTGATTAGAGAACATATTTAACTACTGAGGGTAAATACTCTTAGTAGTAGAGAATGGCGAAAAACAAAGGAAGGAGAAGAAGATCGGGAAAAATATGGTAGAGGAAGAAGAATATGAAGATGTATCTAGATGAAATATTGTTAAAAGAAAGTCTCACGAGTTTTGTTCAGGTATATACTCTTATTCTTTATTGGAGAACTTAAGGGAGAGGCCTGGTTTCAGCAGTCCTGTGGCTGAATATGGTGATGTTGATGAGGACGAAAGATGGTGAAAAGAAATGAAATGTAGTCCCAGTCGCAGTTCCAGGTCCTGATATCGTTATGTATGATGAATTGATGATGATGAGACGAAAGATAGTGAAAGAAAGAAGTGAAGTATATTTCCATTCCCTGATATGATAACAATGAGACGAAAGATAGTGAAAAGAAGAAATGGGACTACTCCCAGTCTGGTCCTAGTCCCAGTAGTCCCACCTGTCAGGCGTGTCAGGATGCGCGTGCGTGAGTTCGACCTGCGCGAGGCGCGAGGCGTAGAGCTCCAGCCGCGAGTGCATGTCGGCGGCGGGCGCCCCGCCCGGCGCCCCGCCGTGCTGCGGGGAGGGCGCCGGCGACTCCAGCGCGTCGCCCTCCAGCACCGTCTGCACCGGGAGGTAGCCCACGCGCGGGTGCTTCTTGAAGTACCGCGCCGACTTGAACTTGTTGCGGAGAGCGCGCGTGAAGTCGCGCACGTCCTCGCCTGATGTCGTCTGGAAGGAACGTGATGAAACTCTATCAGAGAGCTTACAGAAATGTTTTTTTTACGTCAGGTACCTACTGCGCTACGCTTTAAGCCGGTGGATGTTATTGTAACCAGTCGCGACTAAAACATTCCGCCAAGAAAACCCTCTTTGCCTTTTACGACGGGCAAGAGATACTGTAGCCATATTCTTTTAGACCCGACAGAGTACAAAAGTTTCGGTATGAAATTTATCATTCCTTATCCTTATCGTAAGATGACGCTGGATTAGTAAGGACCTACCTATTTTCAAATTCCTAAAGAAATGAGATAGTAAATCCTCTTACCGCAGTACAATATTCTTGCATAGGATGCGTCAGTTTATGGTTCTTCGCTTTGCGGCCGCTGAAAAAGCACTTCTGGCACATGTCGAAGTTAAAACACTTCAAACATCGGTACCTAAAACAGACAATTAATAAATTTGTTATTTATTTGTGTCTTACAGTCTTCGTAAAACTATTCAAGATAGAAGACATTCGGCAATATTAGGCAGGCATTTAGAAGATAAAGATATAAAGTTTGCTAATATAAAGTCCGAGTCCACATTCCTATTCCTAACTCATTTTTTTTGTCAGGACTTAGTTTGTTTTAACTGTCAAAAACCGAAAGCATTAACGACAGAAGATCAATATCATTAAAATAAATAGCTAATAAACAGTGGTTTGACTTATGTCTGGTGACATAAGTAACAAGTCTACCCGTTATCAGTAGGACAGTGTAAAGAACACGAAATGTCGGCAGTCGGGCGTTAAAAATGTTTAGGTACTTAATATGATAAAAGCAAAGTGAATAAAAAAAGGAATATTGCAAAAGTGCGGCGAAACATGAAGCTCGTATGGCATCATTCCTTACCTGAATCCCACAATAGGATATTCCTTACAGATGTTACACTTGGCCTGATGCCGCGCGGTCTCTGCGGCCGCCAGCCGGTGCAGCACCGGCAGCCACACCATGGATTGCGGCTCCTTCTGCAGCCACTGCAGGAAGTGGAACGCCTCGATGTACTGCAGTTGTCCGTCCGCGTCGCGCTCTAGAGTCTTGTCTTTGTTGTCCTCTAATGGCTTGTCTTTGTCTTTGTCTGGGGAATAGATTAATGTTTTATGCCAAATTGCTGCCAAATTGTTACAAAACAAAAAATACAAAAGTAAAACAGATACAAAATATTCAACCAATAAATAGGTGTGTAATAAATATTTAACCAACAGAGTGCGGTGTTGGTCGAGTGATATATACCCCGAATTTAATTCCGAGGGTCTTGGGTTCGAAAGCAGGCAGACCGCGCACTAATATATTTTTCTTTAAGAAAAACCAACTTTAGATTCTCCCTCCACCTCGGGACCACGCAACCCAGCCCGTCACTTTACCAATAGTGAAATGTGACTTTTCATTCAATAAAAACAAGTATGAAGAAAGCAAGTAGGTATATTAATTGACTTGACACTTAGGTGCAGTACTACTTGAGTTTCTTACCAGCTCTCCTATCCAAAGTTCCAGCTTTGCTTCCTTCCTTAGTAGCAGCTGATGCTTGCTCGAAGCAGCTTCTCACAGAAGGTTCAATGTTGGAACCACCGAACGCTGCCACCTCTCCCAATTGACGAGGCACCTGTCACACCATTTTTAAGTAAATTCCAAAGGATTTAGGAATGGTATAATTTAAAGAAGTCTAAATTTAAAAGAACTTACTTGTATGCAGTCGTGTAGTAACAATCCAAGTTTTCTTTGGTCTGCGCGACATGACGGGTCTGCTATTAGTCGGAACAGATACCTGAAAATTACGACAAAAACCCATTTAGGGATGGCAATCTTCCAAATCAGTTCTATCGTCAGTCACTCAATGAAGTAACTAGGTACCCAAAATATCTCATTCGTCCAGTACCTGTACTGTGTACAGTTAAGTGAAGTTAGAGGCCTTAGGAGACCTGAAAACTCTCAACTTAAGGTAAGACATACCACTACACGAGAGGAAGAAGAGGTTATTGGTCTTCCGCAATAACCATTGTATATATTTATAAGTTAGTGACAAGTTTTAAGTTTAAGAGAATTAAGTTAAAATAAAAGAGGCTCTTGCATTTTCTTATTTTCCGGATATACAATCTTAGAGAAACGTCGTCGTAGTCCCGAAACTTTCATGAAGGCATCCATAGAACCGGACTGGTCTTTATTAGAGACTAGAAGAAGAAAGGCCGCTAGTAAAGCATTTTATTTCAAAGTTAATTTCAGGTGTGTGACCTTTATAACAGTTGACTCAAAATTCGAACGTCGTTATTCTATTACCCATCATCTAGGTAATTTAAGAAGGCACCCTTACCTGTATTTCTCCTCAAGATGTCCCTTACACAGCAGTACGAGGCCGACCTTGAAGCTGAGCACACGTATCTGTCCGGTCCGCTGACTGTCGTATACGTTCAGTAGCCAGTTGATGGATAAGTCCAGGCAGAGGGGCACGTTTACTACGCTAGGATTCTCTGCTGCTATAACCTGAAATAATGAAGGAGTCCGTTTGAACTGACTTTAAACCAAAGGCCTCCTTCTTTGGTTTAAACTCCGTTCTCAATTGTCTTTTTTTTTTAAGTCTTCAGATTTTACTGTCTGTTTATTTGTCACTGTCAGTTGGGCAAAGATCAGTCAAAGTTCAAACCAAAACATTGGAATAACAACAGGAAAATATCTGAAGAATCAACTTGTCCAATCAGAGGCTTACGATCAATTTGGTTTCTTACCTCATACAGAGAAGTTAATACAGTAATCATATCAGGAATGTCGATGAGTCTGTCGTTCTGTGCCCTCAGTCCGTGAGAGTCGAACGCCTCAAGTGCAGCCGGAAGCTGCAGCATGTGCACTGGAATAAACATAGGGGGTTGCTAAAGGTTGTTTCATAGGACCAGTGTTGTTTATAATATATACAAAAGATTCATGAGATTTCTTTAAAAAGTAATGTACCTAATGTATTTTTCAGTAGGTTTTTAATTTTTCTAGGATTCTAGATTTCTAAAAACAAAAGCATAAAACAAAAAATTCAGTAAATTCTGCCTCATGATGAACTTCTCTTGCATGTAGATTTTCTGTCTATCACTGGTGTCTAAAATTTGCTAATGCTTCATCTTAGACCCCATCAAGTGTAAGTCCAACAACTTTTAAATCTATTAAGCGATGACAAACGCTAGCCTCCATGCAATAGTATAGTTGACTTACTGCAAAGCGCTTTCTGTACAGTTCTCAGTTTTAGCGCAGTCCTGTAAGCGGAGAAGCGGACTTCGTTGAGGTCCGCGAGCGAGTTCATCAGGTCGATCATCTTCGGGTGGTCCCAGTGGGTCGTCTCTAGTTCATGGCTGTAGAAACACAGTTGAGAATTGTTAAGCAATTATATTATACTTACGATAGATGTAAATTATTGCCATATTAAAATCGTTTAAGCATACGGAGTGGCATCGGAGTGGCCCATTATTTTCTACTCTTGTTGGCTACGCTGTTGGTAAACCTTTTTCAACTCTACCATTAAATCATTGAGTTTTCAATAATGTAGGAAATTTAGATACGATCGAAAGAAAATCATTCGTCTTACCCTTAGGTAATAGCTAATCCTTGCAAATAAAGTTGCTTGGGTTAGGATACTTCAGCCTACCAAAGGGTAGATGAGGAAAGCTGGAGCAAATAGGACATTTGCAGTGGTAGGTATATAAAAGTAAGCAAAGGGTGAATAACTAGGATATTCGTGAACACTAACCTTGTATATGTTGCTGCTCCGTAAACAGATCGCACAGTTCAACTAAAAGGAAGAGGATAGATATAGGAAATCTTTGTGTCCCGATGATACTTACTTTATATAGTAAGGTACGTTGGCAGGTGTGACGGCGCGTTCCCAGGGCGGGTCGACGGAGCCGGCAAGGAAGCCCTGCGCTGCGCCCGCGCCGCCGTCGCGCGCCACTCCGGCCAGTTGACGAGCTCTTTCTTCACCGCCCGCTGACAGACCTGATACCCTGGACCCCCGTATAATACATGTAATAAAGCTATCACTTGGTCCTTAGCTATTAAATTCCGACTATTGTCTATAATTGACTATTGTCTATCGTGAGAAACATCGCGAGATAATCGACGTGTCTTAAAGGACCACGATCCGAAGCCATAGGATTTTCGTCAATTAGACGTAGGTTCCCGTGACATCTTACTACTTTCGCTGCAATTGGATACGATTATCTGTGAGCTTCATCTATATATACAAGCCATGAAGTTTTAATTATTGTTGAAATTAAAGAAATGATTGCTTTCAGGAAAGTTTGCCAACCTAAATATTAAACGTACTTTTCGTACCACAGTATTTTTTTCCATATATGTAAAGGGCTTTGTCCTGACTGGCTGATGGTACAACGCATAGCTTAGACCGCTGATAGTAGTGAACTGAAATTTAAAGACATTTGGGTTTCTTTGTAATCCGTATTGACTTAGTTTGACTTACCTAGTATTCAAATCATCCAGCCTAGCCAACAAATGTTCAGGCAACTGTATCTTATCCCGGGCCAACGCCTGAGCTTGCGCATGCAACTCGTCTGCCAGTCGCCTCAACGGCGGCAACTGGGCGCGCGCTCTCGACACCGCGTCCAACTGGTCGCGGGCGTCGCGCGCGTCGCCCGGAGCTCTCCATGATGCGCGCGCAGCTTCGGCTGTCTGCACGCGGGTTGCGAGCTCCTCTAGAGAGGTTGTGAATGTGCGGACGCGCTGGAAAAGAAGATAAAAGACTTGTAAGTTATATGTTACTCCAAAAGATGTAGGTAGGTACTTGATGTATCTTCGTGTTTAATTTCATCAAAGTTGGTCATGTAGTTTCGGAGCTTAGGCACTCCCAACATACCTACATACAAACAAAAAGTGTTGGATTTCGAAAAGTGGGCAAATCTCTATAACTTGTAAGGAGTGGACTATTTGTTTTCAAATATCGAAAGGAAGCTAATTCCGAACAAATTATAAATACACCTAACCTAACTAACGTTACCTCTTTATAATATTAGCACATCTATCGTGTTTGAAAAAAATATAAATACCTTCTTATCTTTTTATTAAAATAAAGGCCAAAACAAAGAATTTAGACAGGTCTCTTGTACTTTTATGAGACTAAAAGGTCGCTTGACAGTGAATCATTTCAAACTCGGCTATCACGGATAAGCTTCATCAATTCCAAAGCCTAATTGTTCGGGAAATTACTCACAAAAGTCGGAACAAAATTCGAACGACGTTGTTAGAATACCCCAGTATATACTCAGAATATTATAATGTAGGTACATTTCTATATTACTAATACAGTGGCTGGCTAAATACGTACCAACCGACCTATCTAACTTCATTATCTAAGTAATTAACTTGGATTCTTCACTAAATTACTTATTGTTTCATGTTGTAGTTAAATTACTGTAGCGAGGTCGTAACTGCATCGATATTATAGGCAATAATTGCTACGTAATAGCTGAATGATTTTGTTTTATAAGCACTTTACTTCAAGATGTAATTTTTAGTGTTTCTTACACTTAAAAACCAGCGAAGCAGGTAAGACTGGAAATCAGAAGAAGAAGATGTTTGTTGTATGTATGGGAGCCCATTTTTACCACAATCCCTTCAATGCGTAAAAATGCAATGCTATTTAAGCCGGTGTTATGGGCACATAATAATATGGCGCAGGCAGTAGGCATGCTAGAACGGTGATCGAGGGCTCGCAGGTTCCAATCCCGCCGGTTGCAGATTTTAGATAAGTTACATAGATAGATAAATACTTTATTTGAACCACCATACATTACATATTTTATGAAACACAATTAAAAATTAAAAACGAAATAAATATTGTACAAATAGAAAGTCTTATCGCTCTAAACATTTTTTTCCAGGCAACTTTAACCAACCTTTGAGGGCAAAGTAAGTACTTAATAATTTTCAAAAATAAATTCGACTTGTACTGAAATTCTGGTCATAGATAGAGAGTACAAAGGCGACTTGCTAGAATTGGTGTTGTATAGAAAATCCGGCATCACTTGAGTATTTCGTAAGCAAGTCTAGGTACCTAGGAAACCAGTCGCCTATAGAAGCCTAGACCCTGCGGTCTAGATGCAGGCAGCGACATCCGACACGGTCGCACAAGGACGGACGATGCGCAGGCGCAAGGTCACTGTCTCGTAGACTTCATGAATAGACGCGAATGACGTCTAGGTTACCTACTCTATACCTAGGCACTTCAGTCGCCGAATATAATTAATCCTAGAGGAAACAAGGACTAACTTTTTAACAGAGATAATATTCTTATAGAATCTGTTAATCATCCACTTACCCTAGACTAATATAGGCATAAAAGTAACCTATGTTTTAATTCAAATCTATTTCCATTTCATCGCAATTGGTTTAGCAGTTTTTGGGTGGAGGGAGTAACAAAGTTTTATTTCTATAATATTACTAGATGGGTCCTGCGGTTTCACCCGCGTAACGCGGACAAACAAAGTGACACGTAATTTATATATTGGTACAGGTATAAATAATTCATAGGTTCTTATATGTTTCGAAGTCGAGTACTTATTCAAATATTGCGTTACAAAGTATGTCATACTTTAATAACTTCACTTTACTAAGAAATTGGTTAAGTAAGTAGGTATGTACGTTGATTAATAAATTATGTTATCGTCTCATACGTGACATGACAACAGGCAGAAAAAAACAAACGATAAAGTTAACAAGTAATTGGGTCCAATAACACAAGATTGGCTCTTTCTTGGAGATGTTTAAAGTAAGACAAAATTAGAGGTAACGTCACTAAAACGAAACACCTCAATATTTGCCTGGAAAAGATCGCTTTTAGCGATAAAGCGGCCCATTGAAACGTAGTTGTAATTCGTTTTAAGTACATTTTTATTTTATTGCTGTGTGTTTATTTTGTAAATATTTTTTATTTTTTAGATATGCAAACATAAAAAAAAAATTGCCGAATTTAGTCAAATGTTGCCAATTTAAAAAAAAAACTGACATCCATCATTATTCCCTTAGGCCCTTCGTGTGTTACTAAATATTATTTTAATTGATTTCTTTTTCTAAATTCAATACCTATCCTATTTGGATGATCTAGATTTAATATCATTTTTTTGCTTATTTTTAAGAAAATTATCGAGATGTTTTCGCTTTAGTTAGTACCTAAAGCTATTAAATTTCTTTGACCATTGTAAGAATTGAAAAGGAATGAAATTTCTTTTTTATACCTACTTTTTTATGCAATAAAATTTATGAAATTCCTACTTCAATATGTACCTACTGTTAAATAAAACTGTCCTATGACGTCATGATCTGTCACTACATGGCGATTTATTTCATGGCGATTATTTGAAACAAAACGTTCTCTGTCAAAGTCCCACTCCCTTCTCCCTATCCTGCCCCCTAAAGTCCCTTTACTTGTTTTTGTTTCCAAAGTCAAATATATCTTCGTATGTTTACATAACAACTGCTTGTCCAAAAACGGCAAATCTTATCACAATCAATTCAGTAGTCCGGGAAATAAACTTTCTCTTATCTGATTTAGTCCTTACTTGTCCGCTTTTCGTGAGATTAATCGATACTGATAGGTAGGGTTTTGTCGTGATATCGTAATGGGTTCGTGGAAATGTAAGTGGAGATATTTGTAAAACATGGTTGCTTCGTCACTACCGTTCACTATGGTCATTTTGATCCGATAAATTTGCGAATAACTTTATTCACTTTTATTCTAATGTTATTCGTGTATACACGTTATAAAATATGAAAATCTACAAATAGAATATAGATGTGGCTTCAACGCCTGAACGTGGAACTTGATTGTTTTAAAAAAATATAAACTAGCTGCGCCCCGCGGTTTAACCCTTGTAAGTCCCGATATTTTGCTTTTTTTATAAGAACCTTCTCCCGACAATAACAAACACAACACAAAAAGAATTATCGAAATTGATCCAGCCGTTTACGCGTGATGCTTTGACCACGCGAAATAGGGATTGATTTTTGTACAAGATTAGCCCCGCGGTTTCACCCGCGTAAGATTTATCAAAATCGGTTCAACATTTTTTATTTCATAAGAACCTTCTCTTGTCATAACAAACACAACAAAAAAAGAATTGGCAAAATCGGTCCAGCCGTTTACCTACGCGTGATGCCGTGACCAAGGAAAATAGGGATTTTTTTTTATACAAGATGTAACGGGTTTGCCCTTTTAAGCCGAAAGTAAGTAAGGTAAATATTGTGTCTAAGTACAATTATTATTTACATTATATTTAGGTTATTTAAACTATTTCTTGAATATGGTCAACACATTTATTTGCTGATCTGTCTAGTAAACGTGTAATTTTCTCAAAAATTTCGCATAGTAAGTAGGTAGTATCATACGTCCTTCTTTTACACATTTGATGTTTGTGCCTAGTGTTATCCCACTATTATGTTACGGTATGACCTTAACAAGCGAAAAACTACTAAAATCCTAGCAAAAACTAAGAGAAAATGTTATCATAAGACCCGCGTCTGAGAGTCTAGTAGGTACATATAAATGTGACCACTAAGATAAGGAAACGAACGTAAAAATAAGTTTGGCTAAATCGTCAAGATATAAAGTAATGTCGCCCGCGTGGCATGAAAAAATATATTTTTGGTAAAAATTGAAGATTATCTAGAGATAAAACATTATTAAACATGGTCACAGTAATATAAGTAATGTAATGTAAGCACTGTAAACCTATAGTAAGAGCGGTATTGGTCTAGGGACTAGTGATATCCCGGCCGCGCACCAAAGTATTTTTCTTTATGAACATCGCTCTTACGGTAAAGGAAAACATCGTGAGGAAACCCACGACTTAAAGTCACGCACAAAGGCCCAGTAGAGCTAATTGCGGAAACACACAGTGAAAACTTTAACTTTAAACAATATATTATAATTTATTATATCAGTCAGTACATATTATGTTAATACATTAAAATATAACTTATAATTAAAACACTAAACAATTACACTATTACATTACACTAAACAATAATTCAAGAAAAAATTTAGTCAAAAAGACCGCCCCGGATCGCACCTCAAGCAAAAGATCCCATCACACTAGCAGCGTTCCCTCGCTGCACCGCTTTAAACTTATATTAAGTATCTTTATTAGAACTAGGGTCTAGTTTGTCTTTGAAGATGCCCACATTTCGGCAACGAGTGACATACCAGCTGTGGTCATCATGTATGTGGTCGCGTCGAAATGTATGTGTTTGATGCGGTGCAAATCGTCGAAGTTTAAAAAGTCAATTTATAAATTAACTAGATACTGATGCTTAAGTCACGCTTAAGCCTTTAAAACTATTATTTTTGATAAAATAAAAACATAATATTTAGTTAGTTTTTAGTAAGTTTTATTTTTATTTTTGTACTTTTAGTTTTATTATATTGTAATAATTTATATTTTGACATTGTATTTCCTATTTATACTTACTTACAATTAATAAATAACTTATATAACTTATAGTTAAAAAAAAAAAAAATAAAAACATTTCATCGTATTTTGTTTAATTTCATTCATTAAGAGTGTAATATCTATTTAAATATATTTATTTATTTTATCTCTACGGCTAAAAATGGAAGTTAATACCACGCTTCGGTTGAAAACAACAGGGTACACAGACGAATATCTGGGATATCCGGCGAGATCAAATCCGAATATTATTATGTTTTCAGTATAGGTTTTTGTTTTTTCTGCCGAAGGTACGCACTGTCCTATTGGACTAAAATAATTTATTTCATAAAGAAACGTATACGTAGGGATCTTAAAACAGGATTTTAAAGTAAGTTCTATCATGTACAAATCCGGATTATCCGGATTTGTCGCTAGTAGGTACTTTACAAACAGAATGAAATTGTTACATTTTGTAGGTACGGTTTTTAATATATTTCATTATTTAGGTAAATAATAGCACACGGAGTAAAACACAAGTCTGTCTGTTTATCTATTTCTAAATCACTTCAATGATTTTGGCGCGGTTTTCATAATCATTTTATAATTTTATCGGAGTGTTTTATTTGTTTACTTTATAATTATAATATACAACGCATAGAAGATAAATAATATGCAACGTGTAAATCCGGAACGCAAAGCGGATCCCGGGCTTCTGAGAGGAAAGTAACCGGAAACATCGCTCGGATGATGATGATGGACGTGCAAATCCAGTGCAGTTCTCTGTTACGTACAGATAATTTAAGCATTATATTTTACAAGCACTGTGTACATCCAAATATTATATTAGGAATACTAAATTGGCGGTACTAAAACCACTAACTTCCGACTGCCCAAACTTGAAAATTAGTTTAAACAACAAACACCAAACTACTGATTAAACAACGCTATATTATTAACCATGGAATTTTCAAAATAATCTGGATATTATTTAACAAAATACAAATTCTATTATCTGGTCGAAATTAGGCTTTTGTTATAATATCTATACTTGGATATCTTTTCATTTTGAGGATATTATAGGGGTATTATCGGACGGTCGATCTGAATACCGCCCGGGCGTGGATACCCTATCCTAAAATCCGGTTATCCGGATTAAAAATCTCTGGTGTGCTTTTGACGTTTAAGTGAGATACTCGACTATTTTATCCGGATATTTTTTCTTTATTTTTACGATTTTTTGTCGACGGTTTTGTGTTTTTGTTTTTTATTTAGACAAGCGTATGAATTTGTACTTTTTTTTGTAAATTTACAGGCGACGACTAAAGTAGTAGTTTTAAATTGTTTTATATTTTGACCCGTTTTAGTTTTTAGAATACGTATTTTAGAGAGATGAATATGCGCTTTTATATGTTAATATTACTATTACAAAATAATTCCTTTGGCCTTGTAATTTCAAAACCTTACAAAAAAATAAACAGAAAATACACGTAAATAATTGAAAATATTGATAAACATACTACTTCTAATTAATACTTCCTACAATTATTAATTAGAAATAGTATGTGTAATTAATAATTACCTACTTCTAATTTAATATTAAAAAAATAGTTCGAGCAGTCACCGTGAAGGTGCTGAAATCGCGACACATTATTACCCAACTATTTTGTAATATGTATGCACGTGCAATAACAACGGATATTTCATTATTGTTCAGTTTTATTGAGAAATATTACAGTTCTGCTGTAACGCAACACACCTCTTGTGTTTGCGATTTTGATTCAGCAATTTACGATATTTCAGTTTTCCGAATTCCGATGATTTGCGATTTAAACGTCAGCAGTCAAAGAGGGAGCCACTATTTGATTAACGTATGTCCGAATGAACGCCCGTGGTGAGTCCTAGGACATGTCGATTTTCTCACAATGTTTCCCTTCACCGTAAGAGCTATGTAAAAATAGACATAAATTATTTATTAAGTACATTAATTGTTTTATAGATGTCCACATGCGATTTAATTTGTTTTTGCAGAAAAGCCTCTAAGTTTTGGCTTCGGCTCAACTCACGCTTTGTTCTGATTTCAAACTTACGTGTGTGAAATCGCAAGGCGTATGGTTGACCAAGCGAGTATGCCAAAATTGTCTCTTGTCAATTTAAGTAATAAGTACCTACTCATATTGATAGTCTTAAACCATATTGATTCAACCGGTCTTATTGAATCTTGAACCTATGTAGGTTCTATAGCCCTATAGATTGTTTTATATCGCAAAGGTTTTGAATTGGTAGTGTATTTCTGCGATAAAATGGGCTAATTGATATCTTAGTCATGCATGAGTTTTTATTTAAAAATGGCCTCTAATTATTTGAATAGTTAATACTGCAATGCAATTTGAAATAAAAAACAAAATGATACAGTTGCATATTGCATTATTGAATAGTATTAAGCCATTTCTTCGAATGTTATTAGTTTTGCGCAACAATAAATACCTACGATATTGAGCGGTCATGGGCTGTTAATTTTTATTATTAGACTTATAACTACGGCAAAGGGAGGGGTATGTTTTCAGTGCCCTTCAAATTTTCTTAATGTCAAAGTTTCCATCCAGTACTTTGTAGCTTACTTGAAATGTAACATGATAGGCTTTTAGTCGTATTTTGTAAATTGACATGGACGTCGAGCGACGTAAAGTTAATATTAAAATAGATACACTCTAAGACATACATAGCCACGCGAAAATTTCCACTGTACAATTCATCTAAGGCCATGAACCATCTCACTGATCGGGCGATACAATTTGAACTCCCTTAGAGTAAAAGTATAGGATCATACATCGAAACTAAACTTCGAAACTAGTGGCATACAATTTTTCACTGCTTTCGTGAAAATGACTATGATGCATGATACTTGTTCCGTGAAGTAAATTAGGCCTTAAGAGGTCCGCGGGACATTACAATTTTTTCCGTCTGACAATAGAAACATAACCTAAATTCCTCTTACTAAAAATTTCACTTTAAAATAAGGTAATTTCACACAAGAGCGAACAGTTTAAGTAGTGTAAACATAAACCGGAAGCAATAATCTCCTTTATCTCTCTATGTAAACTGGGAGCAAGGTTACAAGTGCACTGTATTTGAACGATAGATAGATACGCGATAGACAGACACATCGTCTATTTTAAGACACGAGTAGAGGGAAATCGATAACTATTCGTATTTGTTTTGTATTTCACATGCTTGCTATAGTTATTTGTCTTTTAAAATTTATTTGTTTCTTGATGTTTGAGTATCGTTCTCATTTTTAGAGTTCCGTACCCAAAGGGTAAAAACGGGACCTTATTACTAAGACTTCGTTGTCCGTCCGTCCGTCTGTCTGTCACCAGGCTGTATCTTGAGAAACGTGATAGTTAGACTGTTGAAAATTTCACAGATGATGTATTTCTGTTGCCGCTATTACAACAAATACTTAACATTAAAGTTAAAAAATATTGAATTTATTATTTATTGTGTTTATTGATTTTTAGGTATTCATAATAAAACGCGAGCAAATATTAAAAAAACTTAACGGTGAAAAAACAGAAGCGTCACTTTTAAAGCCACTTGAAAAACCAACAAGTCGCCGTGCGAATTCAAAAATAATATTGACCTAACCTATCCAAACACGAGCAGTTAATTACCATTGCGTCTCGTCGCGTCGTCGTCGGAAGTGTCGGATGCGGTGTGTTTTTTACAGTGACCGCTTAAACTAGACGTAGTAAAGTAACTGTAAAACAACATTATCCTTTTCTTAGTCAACTGTGCTAGTTGTACTTTGTACTGAGAATAACTGGATTTGTATATTAGAATATTATTAAGCTTAAGAAAACTAGATGTTTTCGCGATGTTAAATTCAAATGAAACTCATTTTCCAGCTTTAAAATTGCGTTGATTTTATTATTTGCAGCGTTGTGTTAATGCCGTTTCTAAGTTCGGAAACTTTACAGAGTTCTTACTCAGGGTAGACTGAGATTTAATTTGACATTTTTATTTTTCTACAAAGTACGTTAAGGACAGTTACACTATGTATTTCACTCGCTGCACTGGGTCTTCAACATCTTAGACCTCATAGCAATTACCATTTCAGGTGAGTTAGTGGTCAAACGCTGGCTTGGCGCATGAGACGGGCCGGGCCGCGGCCTAATTCAACCAACAAGTGAATTCTTCTTTAGCACTACCGTCTGAAACTCTATCCCCTATTTGTTTCACACGGTTTTACCTCTCGCATCCCATAATCTTCTTCAATAACTTTCTTTATCCTGCCCTAAACAAACTGTCAATTACAAATTACTCTTCGAATCCTTTTTCTAATAGAAACAACAAATCCAGGGCTAAGACGTCATAAACGAACAAACATGGCGGCCTCGACAGAACCGGACCAAAGCGGATATAACCGGATATAACTGGATCGAACCGGATTTGTAAAGGATAAAATCAAAGGTTTTTGCACTATATTGTTTTTGGAATTATAAAAATGAGTTTTGATGGCGTGTTTGAGATATGAACAGAATTTAGGACAAACTATTACTAACCTATATTTATTAATATACTTGCTACATTGAGAAAAACAAGACACAGAAAACTAAGACTTATACTTAAATGGTTGTAAATGGGTTAGTAGCCTTATCGCCATAAAACTACTAACCCAGATAACCTTTCGCTGCCTGTAAGTTTTAAAACTACTTTACCAAAAAAAGCTTAAAGGTTTTTCTGGGTGTTTTCCTCACAATAGGGTCATGCACATTCATAACTTTAAGACGTGGGTTTCCTCGCGAACTTTTCTTCGCCGTAAGAGCGATGTAAAAGCGCACATAAATGTTCCTCTAAGAAAAATACATTGGTACAGTCGGCCGGTATTTAACACAACGACCTTTGTAATGAAAGTGGGATATTCTACCACTAGACCAGCATAGCTGTACAGTTAGATACTTAGCTACTAATAAAATGACTGTAACTACCTACCTTTGTGGTGGGTCTTCCTACTAAAGAGTAACGAACCGACTATAAAAGCGTTTAAAGTTTAAGTACATCACCATTTTAATTACCTACCATCACCATCAAACACAGAACAAATGCCACAGTTTACCTAATAGTTGGGGCGGTACGCAATGAAAGATGGTTTAGTTTACAAGGGATAAGACAACTTAAGTCCGTAACTATAAAGTTTAATTTTAATTGCCGTCAATTTATTAACGACCCAGATGAAAAAGTATGTAAGTGCGATAAATACGATTTTACTGTGTTCGATGCATTTGGTCATATTTGCAAAATAACTGGTTTCCATGTGTTTGGTCATATTTGAAATTCTATTTCAGGGAGGCGCCTGTTTCAAATTAATAATAAAATTATTATTTAACTAAAACCGCAAATAGGTAATAGTTAAAATAGTTATTTACAGTAATTTGGCGTAGATTAAACACGATTGCGGACAGGCCCGCATAATTATCTAAATCATGGTGTCTATAAAAACATTGTAGGTAGATATAACAGTAAAAAAATCCGCCATACGGTCATTGACACCAAACATGTGTCTACACGCAACTTGACTAAATGGCAAAAAATGTGCATTTCAACCAGCGAGTTCTAAAATTTATAATATTTTGATGTTAAACTCAAAAACTAAAACCTGTTTTCAGTGTCATGTTGGGATTAAGGTAATGGCAAAACCTGACCTGGGGTGGGTATGCACTTTTGATAGACTTGTGTGTGGTATCCGGACGATATTCTTTTCGATTACTTATAGATATTGTTTGCATCAAAAGTCGATAACCACATTCAACACAGTTGCTTAGTTTGGGGCTAGTTTGCGCTGTGTGTAACATCCTGCACACAGCGCGATCAATTGTGGGTTGTCAAAATAAGATAAAAAATAACTCTCTATCTATATCTTTTATTTCAAAATGCCCTGGTTCGACATCCCACAATAATTAAGTTACAGCGATTTTGAAAACCTAATTGTGGTCATTAACTTATGATGCTATCCTATACCTACCTAGGTATTGTTTTTCACGCTTACAAATGACAAATCACCGACCGTCTAATTAGAGTGTAGGAATGCACTGTATATGACAGTGGGCCATCAGTTTTGTCTAAACACGGATGACTCACGCGCACGCACGCTCGGCTCGTGACAGCGCGATCATTGTTCCCTAGCTGCGTCTGCGCACGGCCGGTCGAATATGTTACACTAACTGACATAGACAAATTGATGTTTCGTTGTTGTAGTTCCCACCATTTTGATTGGTATGGACAACGTGAAGTTTAGGTATAAAAGAAAAACGTTTAAACGTAACAATTATTAACGAGTTTAGCGTAAAGCGGTTTTATTCGCGTAAGTTCCGATCCCGTGGGAATAAATATAAATAAATATTACACAACATTACAATATCGGAATATCGGGATAAAAAAGACTGTGTTACACTACGATAATGTAGCTGTCTAAAAAGTAGGTTATGGAATATTCCAGATCTCCAACAACTTATATTCAAAGTTTCATCGCAATCGGTTTAGTAGTTTTTGCGTGAAAGAGTATAACAAAGTCACATACATACACACAAACTTTCGCGTTTATAATATTAGTAAGAAGTAAGATTACAAAGGTTGCCTGGAAGAGATCTCTTTACGAGATAAGGCTGCCCATTGTGCCACCTATTTTTAAGTTGTGTTTGTTTTCTTTGTACGTATTTGTATTTCGTGTGTATAATAAAGAAAATATTCTTTCATTCATTAATTATGGATTTATTTTCTAAGAAGACAAATTATTAAATAACCTATGTGAGCTAACACTTAAAAGAACATTATTACGTGTGCCTCACCGATTCCTCTGCCTCCATAGCGCTGATCAGTTCATAGTACAGCATCTGAGCTTCTTCAGATATCTGTACTTTCTCCATCTCGCACGGACTATAGCCTCGAGTGGTCGTCATTTCACACGGACTGTAATTGCGCATTTTATCCATATCGCACGGACTATAATCCCGCACGTTGGTCCTTTCGCACGGACTGTAATCACGCACTTTCTTCATTTCGCACGAATTGTACGTTATCTCGCACGGTATATCACTTTGTACGTGCATTTTCATTGTTTATAGACTATTTACACTTTTTATAGCACAGAAGTTTTTTTCTTTGGTTTATTATTTATTTTGTTTTTCTGTACAGATACCTAATAATTGTTTTACTGAGTGGATGACAATAAAGTAATTAAAAGCGGTTTCAATTTTATTACAAGATACAAGTTAATATTTATGATTAGATATCATTTAATGACAAGAAGTTGTGAAGGAATATGACTACATCTCGTTATGAATAACCGACTTTATAAAATGATAAGCACCATCGCCATTTATCAGATTAATTAGAAGTAGTCCATTCGGATTAGAACAAGTAGAGGTAGTCCTAGGAGTAGGACAAGTAGAGGTAGTCTTAAGAGTAGGAGTAGTCCTAGGAGTAGAAGTAGACTAATGTAGATAAGTCTCAGGTATTCTGTTTAGACTTATTTGTAACAGCCTAATTGGCTTTCTGTTGTTAAAATATTAGTACCTTAAGTTACAGCTTTTTATAGTAGACACATTTATGAAAGTTACTTAGCGATGTCTCGCTTAAATAAGTAAAAATATAACCGTACTTATTTATCAATCACCATTAATGCCCTTCGAGTTGCCACCGTCAAAGAGAAATAATTCTTTCAAACATACATCGATTGTTTCCATAGCTATACGATTTATACGAGCTATGAAAACGATCGTTGTATGTTATTTTATTCAAAGCGAATAGTCGAAATAATCTTTAAAGTTTAATTAAGAATGCAATTCAACAATTTATGTTCGATGCGACATACCTAACTATAAAACCTCTGTAAAGTGCAAACACAGTCTCGTCTCGTCGTTGTGTCGCCACAAACAACTCCAAAAATAACGTGAGATTCGTCACAACTCACAGTATAAACCCTGTGATGTATGGCGTTGAAAGCGCAATAACCCATCGCGAACTTGGTGAGTTATGACGATACCAATTGAGCATTTCCGTTTGCTGGTTGGTCTGTCTATGGCTTCAAATCGGTACTTATTTTGGAAATGAATAGGTTAGTTAGAATATTAAAGTATCGAAATAATTAAACTAGGTACATTTAGTATACTAGAGACGCGTAATATAATAAAAAAGCCAGCATTGACATTGTCACGTCTGTCGTAAAAATTAAATTGCTTCCGAAGTTTTAATCGTCATTCATCGACTTTATCTTAGCACCCGCATAAACTCATTTTATTTTTACGTTAGATGTTACAATATTAGAAAGGAGTAATGCATCAACAGAAATACTAACAATATTGTAACAATAATGTCAGCGCTACAATACAATACTAGCGGATTTTAATGTTTATTTCGCGTAAAAAAACATGGAATATGTTTGAAACATCACCTCTGTACCAGTAAGTAAGTAGGTACATAATATCTCAATGGAGGTAAATAGGTACATGAAAACATTAGCTAGGTGCCTACTAAAATGTCAAAGGATATTTGAATTAAAACCCCCATTAGTTTCTTGTGGTTTCTTCTCATCAGAGGACGCGTTCCAAAACTACATTAAAATCATAGTTCTAAGATGATGTATCAAAATGATTATGAAAGAAATTATATTGAGTATTGACTAAACACAAAGTTAGTTAAAACCGCAGCGGCTAAGCTCTGTAAAGTGATCGGTCCTAAATAATAACAATATATCAAACGAAATGGGTACTTACTTCTCGTGTATTTAGGTTTCGAAGTAGGTACCTATTTCTAGATGTTGCACTTGGCAAACAAGACCGGCTCCATCCGTTACCGGGGTGCCTATATATAGCTTTTGCGGAAATCTAGACTTTGTTATTTATATGAACCTACTAAGTTGATAGCTTTATCCTAGAATTAACTGTGGCGCCAACACTAAGCATGTTCTGAGAAAATTTCGAAAATATGTGCGTAATTTTTGAAGAGTCATAGCCATTTTGATTTATGACTGATTTCTTAGTGTTACATTTATTAAAATACCTATTTAACTATATCACTATTTTTTATGTTGGTACGTAGGAGCTTTCATGTTAACACAAAATCTAGTGTGCCGGTTTATCCTTTTTATTAATATCGCTGTTACGGTGAAGGAAAACATTGCAAGGAAACCAAGTTATAAAAACTCTGTATGCCCATTTCAGATCAGAGCTTAATCATTATCATCATCCTATTCTTATCCCAATTTATTTAAGGTGCAGCATATTTTTTTCATTTCATCGACCATATATATCTCTTTTTGATATTATTCTTTCTCTCTCACACACATTTTTTTTTACTCAGGTGCTACCTCTCTACCCTTCTACATTTATGATCACAAGATCACAGCTTATACGGCTTAGATTATAGTCTTATCATAGATAATTGTAATTCTAACAACAACATTCGATGTTTCTTTTGTTTTTGAAGGTGTGTGAGTAATTTCCCCAAACATTTGACTTTGGAACTGCTCGTCCGTCATAGCCGAGTTAAAAATGCATTTCTTCAGGCGACCTTTCACTTAGTTTCTAATAAAGACCAGTCCATTTTTATGGCTACTTAAGTCTTAAAAGAGTCTGTTATTTTTCTTTAAGTACCGAAAATATCTAAAACAATAACTTTTCATACATTTTAATGAGCAAGGCAGTTTTCAAATTAATTAAATGAATTGTACCTATATACTTAACGGTACAGCATGGCGCCTGTATTAAGTGGTTAAAATTTAAATAATTAATATTAATGACTTCTTAAAAGAGTGAAGGTCCGTTTGTTTATAACATTTAGAGTGCATTAAGATATCACAATTGGAACTGTTTTAAAATACTTAACCAATAAAAATATATAATATGAATCGGTTGGTTGGTCAATTCGCATTTAAAGTTGATCACCACATTCAGATTTTTAAAATCGTTGTTCATCATAATTTGTGGGGTGTCAAACATGACAAAACGTTAATCAAATGCTAAAAATAATAAAATCAACGCAATTAAAACCGGGAAATGAGTTTAATTTTAATTCAAAATCGATAAAACACAAGTAAAGATTTTTTACATTTCGTACCTTTGTATCCTTCGTTTCAATCAAGATTCAATATTTAAACCAATCGCTATGCTCGTGGTTCAAACCTAGAATCCTTCTTTTGCTCAGGTTTCGATCCAAGTACTCGCAGCAAAAATCAACTTTGCAGCCTTATATAACAAATAACTATTTCTATATAGGGTTATAAAATTACTTTCGTTTTCTCCAAACAAAGAGTAACAGTGCTGCCATCACTACTAAAATTTTAATTCAATTTCGTGTTACTTGCAAGTATTTCTCGAAAACGTTTCTTTTCAGTAGGTACAAACCCCGCTAATTAAGCTAATTATAGGCGCTAACTACATTCAAATCGGACACGAACTTTACCTTTTACATTCCTAAAGTCGAGACGGTTCTGATTTAGATAGCTGCGCGGACGCATCCCTATACGTACTCATGTACGTATGGTCGTGTGTAATGTGTGTGTGTGTACATACTTGCATAAATACTTGTTTGATGAAGTACGGAGTCATGACAGGCCGTGCTTTAATTTACGTATCGTAAGGAATACTGATTACCTTTTACTCACAGGCGGCTAGGCTTGACTTATTTATCGCTCTAATATAGCAATTAATTATAGTCATAGTATAACCAATTTTATTATTACCTTGAGAAATTATAAACTTAAACTTTCCTCCTGAGTCATCCTACTAATATTATAAATGCGAAAGTTTAGGTATTTGTTTGGATGTTTCTCTTTTGATCATGCAAAAATTATTGAACCGATTGCGATGAAACTTGGAATGTAAACGGCTGGAGATTTGGAATAAAACATAGGGTTTAAATCCGATATTCTTGGGAAATCGGGACTTACGCGGGTAAAACCTCAGGGCGCAGCTAGTTTATAAATGAATAAATATAATAATTATATCATTATTTATTTGTAAATATTAAAAATTTGAGGTGTTTGTCCGCGTGTCTGTCAGTCTTTAAATATGTCTGTGGCATGATGGCATCGTAACTCACGAACGGATAAAACGATTTTGAAATAGTACCTACCTACTGTTTTTTTGGTTCGTAGGGGACTTATCATTACATAGTATAAAATAAAGTCGCTTCCCTGTGTGTCTGTCTATTTGTATGGATGCTTAGATCTTTAAAGCTACGCAACGAATTATGATGCGGGTTTTAGATAGAGATTCAATAGGAAGATTTATGTGTAAAAAAACATCGTGATATTCCAGCAGGATCAGGACTCACGCAAGTAAAACCGCAGGGCCCAGCTAGTCATGATTAAGTACAACATTCTAACGAACCAAGCCAGTGAACATCGCATATCTACATGCATGGTTCATTAAAGCTATCATGTTCACCAACCGCGTCTAGATCAGCGCGTGGCATCGAATCCTGCGCCCGCGCACCATTAGCACACATTCCGCATACAAACGTGCCAAATAAGAACAAAGTACCCAAACTATATTCACATCACATTGTTGCATTTCGCCAGTTTTCACTTGTTTTGTGAAATTCACTTTCTCACTGATTCGAATGAGAGTTCGTCCCTGGTATTTTTTTCAGCATCAAATATTTTTAACGCTTAAAAGCAAAGCTCTAGACCAATAGCTGCTTAATAGCTTTAGATCTGTTTTGTAGCAGCATTGCGTTGTAAATTTACACATCGTTAATATTTTCTACCTACCTGCTAATAATTGCGTAAAATTGATATTTTATAAACTATGGATGAATTTTTAACCACTATAAATAATCGCCAAATGCTAAGTGAGTCTGAGATGAAGTACGTCCGCTTAGCAGAAACTATGTAAAAGCTAAAATTTATTATGAACTGTTTATAACTTTATTGGTCTACCAGATGTGTCTTGCGGTTTCTCCCGCGTAAGTCCGGATCCGATAAGAAAGGGGATCTTGAGTCCCCTTTCTTATCTGATGCCTATATCATAAAATATAAACTACACGCTCTCTTGGTCTCAGCTCCTTACTATCAGCTGTTGAGGCTATTCATTGATCCACCAGTAAGTCAAAGCAATGCATTTTAGAAATACTCGTATAGATTTATAATCCTAATTTAAATACAATATTACTAATTATCAAATGATAAGTAAATTAATATGAGAGTGAATTAAAAAAAAGGTAAGTCGCTTCCTGTCTCATAAAACCATGAAGCCATACAAGACCGTATTTTTTAGAAAATCCCTTCTCAAATAACATGCTAAAAGACAAAAGAGCTAGCGAAGTCTTCACGGTCGATTGAACTAAGTTCATGTAGGGTCTGTTTTGATCATAAAATGCACAGGAAGTACCTCACTATGACTCAAACAAATAAAGTTATGTTTCATTGAATTTACAAAGTTTGTCGACTTTGTTTTAAATTAAAATAATTATAAAATTGTAAAGTGGTATTCTTGTTTTATTAAGTGAACTGCAGTTTATGAATGCAATAGCAGCCTATGTTACTCTTCGATAATGTAGCTTTCTATTGGTGAAAGAATTTTTGAAATCGGTCTAGTAATTTTGGAGCCTTTTCAATACAAACAAACAAATAAATATTTCCACTTTATAATACTACTAGCTGCGCCCCGCGGTTTCACCCGCGTAAGTCCCGTTCCCGCGGGAATATCGGGATAAAAGTAGCCTATGTGTTAATCCAGGTCCCCAGCTACCTATATTCCAAGTTTCATCGCAATCGGTTCGGTAGTTTTTGTGTGAAAGAGTAACAACCTCACATACATACATACAAACTTTCGCGTTTATAATATTAACAAACTTTCGCGTTTATCATATTAGTAAGATAAATAATAAAAGTAAGACAATAAGTATCGATAATACGGTAGACTACGGTATAGGTAGGTACTGGATAAATATGTAGACTCGTTACAAAGTAGGTACCTACCAGGTATAGGTAACAAACAAGTCAAGTAATCTGTGCCTAGGCGTTAGTATCTTGCCCTAGGCCTATAAAAGTACTAGACTTGCCTTATCTATTTGGCAAAGGATTCCATTCCTTTTTGGATCGATTTACTAACATGTCTGTTCTTACGTTTTATTTATACTGGTTTCAATACGGATTGCAAATCTATACGTATAAAATTTAAAGTCTGGACTGACTGAACTATAAGTATGTCAAACACAGCCTGTAGTAATATACCACTGGTTTCTCAGATATTAAATTTTAAGGATGTCTCGAATAAATGAGCAAACTAATATAAGTACATATTTTTTAATAAAAAATATTAAAAATACTTTTGATGTGTACCTACATCTTTATTACTTAAGTCCGACCCAGAGGATATCAAAGATATATTCAAAAACAATTGTTACTAAAAAAATAAGAAAAATATTTACTTTAGTAACCAGAATCGATAAAAAAATAAGGCATACCAAAAGGTACTTCTAAAGCAAGCTCTATTTACAAGTATAGGAATACTACTTGTGTATACTACTAACAAACAATATGTTTAGGTATGTTATTTGAGATGATAGTTTAAGTCATATGATAGCCTTACAGACAAACAGACTACCGTACCGACCGCCATGTGCCTTTATTATAATTTTTATTGAAAATGACTATCATTGAAGAAAAACAAAGAAAGTAATTGTTTTATTAACGATACATGAGCGTTTGACCACTATTTAACCTAATGGTAAGTATGATAGAGTCTAGAGTTTGATTTTTTGGGGTGTTTTTATTGTGTGTGGAAAAGATAAATTAAAATTAATATTATTGTGTTGACGCTTAGTAGGTACCTACATAAATATACTGACGGTGTTTTAAAATTATGTTTGTGATTTAGTTTACTCAATTAATTTATTAATAATACTTGATAGTAGGTATATAAATTTAATGTAATTTTGTATCGTTTTCATCTAATGCATTCGTAAATAAATTGTTTACACAATTAAACTATTGTTTTCCACTCAGCTAAACACAGAAAACTTAATTAGGTTTTCATTCATGTAAGCAAACTAATACTACTGCTAATCGGAATATAATTAAAATATTACACAAATTAGTTCAACCGCACGCACAAAATAAACACTGACGCGCTCCAAAACTAAAATGCGTTACTGCACTTTTTAATTTACATTGCACTCACTTCCGTAACATAGTTCTTTTTTTAAATTATTTTTTTTTCAATATGGCGCCGGGCGCGTTCGCCCGTGCGGCGTCTGCCATGACACTGGCTGTGCGCGGGCGCACTCCTCGTATGAATTTACATACGTATTATAATGCAAACTGCTTGGTGGCAGAAAGCTCGTCGAGATTCCTTGGAACAAGTTTAGGCACAAAACTCAAGGGCGTATTTTTTTGCAATCGATGCTTTTTACGCGATAAAAATATAACTCAATTACGGGTCAGGGTTTTTTTGCATAAAATTGTTTTTCTTTAACTGGTGTGGTAATTTTTAAGATTCCGTATCCATAGGTAAACGGGACCCATTAAATAAGACTCTATTGTCCGTGTCTGCACCAGGCTCCGTCTTATGAACCAAGAAAGCCAGAAAGTTGAAATTGTAATTGAAGATTATGTATTTCTATTCCACAAATACTTACTAAAACATGAAAATGAATTATTTAAGACGGGCTCCCATACAACAAACGTGATATTTTTGCAATTGTTTTAAATTGACAATGAAAAAGAGCGCAGGGTAAAGTGATTTAAGTACTCCACGCAATCGCACAAGTCTAAAGACACTATAGAAGTACTAATGAAAAACAAAGATCGCAAAAAATAAAATTATAATCTGCCTAAAGCCTAAAACGGTTAACATAGTAATTTGTTGCTTGTTTGTAGTTGTAACACGGTTAACATGGTAGGTACTGGTAATGGAGATCTAATCCAGAATCGTAGTAAATTATGCATTATTAATCTGCTTTTGAAAATACCGGTACTAAGTATGTTCTATAGAAACTAGATGCAAGGATATCGGCTTGGCCCGTTAGCATATCCGTTAGCTTTAAGTGATTTCCGACAGAACAACATTTGTAATTTTCTACAATTTTGATCAAGGATGATCGATCACATCACTTTGAAAGCTGCAATTTATACTACATTAATATGCCATTTACACGGCGTCAGTTTCCGACGAGCAAAACTACTAAGCGACTAAGCCAATCAAGTGAAGCAGTGGAAATGCATTGTGTATGGAAATAGTCTACCTTCTACTGGAATGTAGTAACGCAAAATCACTGCAAGTCTATTAGGCTAGACCCTAATAACTCGATAACCAATATAGTGTAAACCATCCAAATAAATTATAAATACTCAAGATTAATGACCAAACGACTCCAAAGGAGCTGATTTTCCATAACGCCAACATTAACGAAAAAATGCAATTTCCAATATTCGTAGAACAAATGTTGTTCGTCTAAATGTATAGAATAACCCCCCTAATAAATGCTCACGACTGTTCCAGATAATACTGTAAATTATGTTGGACGATTTGATTCGGTTACCAATTTACAACACAATAAACACATTTTCAACTTTATTACTACTTTTTGGTCCTTTTCAATAAAACTTGTTTAAATTACAAACGTCAACTGCAAAACATTAAACCAGAAACAAGTAGCAATCATCTTAAACAACTGTTATCTTTCTAATGGGGCATTAACCATAATTGAAAGATACATTTACCCATTTTGTCAATAATTCAGCCCCGTGGCTCTACAGCAGATCTCCACAGATAACTACAGCCTAACTAGTTATTATGAAAATAATACTAAATGCAAATTTTATCCTATTATAACTAATCTAGGAAATTTCCTATTAGAAATAAGTAGCGGCAATTTTAAACGGCATCCCTTGGCTATGTGCCGGCTTAGAGTAATCAAGGCAAGTATTCCGAGGGTAGCATTACATTTAAAACTATTTGGGCACTGATCATTAGAGGGAATTCATTAAAATAAAGCTCTCGCGCCTTGCGGAAGCGGGCTATACAAGCCCGAGCAAGTTCGGTCAATAAAATAATATTAATGTTTCGTAGTTCAAACTAAAACTTGGTTCATTTAAGAAAGTTGGTTTATTTTGAGTTCTAGAAATAACCCATATACTTTAACCGCATTTCCATTGTGAATGTTTTGCATACAACTTCTATGCAAAAGAGACGTCACAAGTTATTTGAGGTAATTTAAGTTTTATGGTTGCAATTGAGTTATTTCCAACGTTTAGCTTTATCTTTCTGCAAGTTGCTCGCAAAACTTGCATAATAGTAAAAGTAACAACAATATAACAAGTCGCCAGAAAACAATGTTCTATTTTAAACCGACTTGAAAAAAGGAGAAGGTTCTCAATTCGTCGCGTCTTTATTTAATGTTTGTTTACCGATTACTTGAAGATGGATTGACCGATTGAAATCATTATTTTTTTCATGGAAAATTAGGAGCCCCGAGAAAATTTAGGGAGGATCTGATGAGGATCTTCGAAGTAATGAACGGGAATGCTCTTTAAAACGTTGTATTCAATTCAATTATTCATCGATTACTCGAAGATGGCTTGACCGATCAAGATGGTGGAGGCTCCAAGGTGGTCCTATAAAATCTTAAGGATCTGATGAGTATCTTCGGAATGATTATTTTTGTCTGACAAGTTGGAAACTTTTAAAAGACAAAATAAGTTTTCAATAGGTTTTAAGCTCGAATAAAACTATTATCTGTAACTAAAACGAATCAAATGTTTGAATGTATAGAAAGCCAGCATTAATGAAATTAATCTATTGGCATGCTCGACAGTCGAGTCGGCATCAGCTCGATCGTGAATGGCAGCTTTAGAACAATGTCGAATCGAGATTGCTCGCAGTGCAATGCCAAATGTGAACGCGGACACTGATTAAAATGTCAACATTATTTCGAACTGTTTATGAGTTAATTTTGTGACGATGTTCGCTTTCAAATTTTGTTTAGTTTAACAACAAACAACCTATTTTAAGTTTTCTTAAAAATCAATATTTAAGTTAAAAACAAATATTTATTTAAGAAATCTAAGGCCCTGTCTAATTAACTGATTGACAAGTGACATTTATGTCAACGTATAGCCTAAACTGTTGGCCCTAGAGATATGAATTTTAGAGTGTTTTCTTTGTGATTTAAAACAAGATCTAAGACAATGTTTTTGAAACTTCCAACGAGATCGGAATTTATGCAAGTAAAACCGCTAAACTGAACTTGTATTAAAGTAGCTGTTTTTTACATTACAAAGGAATGCTCAATACTCTAGTCCTAACTTAAACTTAGGGTTAAAAAGTTCATCTTTTTTCACGGTATATACATTCCTATATTTTTAATCGTTTGTTAATTTATTTTTTTATTTCATTTATACCTACTAAATTTCAAGCAACATCAAACACATTAATTCAAAACTACATAAATAGAACTAGACAAAGAATTCTCACTATCGAGACATTAAAATACAATAAATTAAACAAAATCACCAATAAAGCAATCTATTCCCAGCCAGGCAGAAACGGCCGTAGTTAAATCTCTAATATCCCTATTACCGTTGTGTTATCGTTGTGTTATCGCTATTGTGTCGCTGGGAGGGCAATGACCTCTAGGTGCGGTGCAGGATGTTGGCAAATACTGACACAATGCCTCCCAAGTGTATGGGTTTGATTCCGGGCTGGGTCTTTAATGAACGTTTGATAATTATAGATTTGTAATAATAATTGAGATATGTGACTTAGTAGAGGTAGAGTTGCGTCCCAGATTTCACCATTAAATAATTGAATGGATTGAGTTTTGTATTTGTTGTCTGAGGAAATCAATATATAACTAAGTTTCTTTAGTGTATTTCGAGGGCGGTGGTTTAAGTCGGGGACAATTTTTATTCGAACACTTTGTTTTCGAATATATTAAGGGTTATTTCACTGAAAACAAACAGCTGTTTTAAAAAAGTAATCAATTAAATATTTAGAAAGGACAATTTACGGTTATTGACCTCTACAGCTGATTTTCACGTGAACTTTAAACTCAATTTTTTCAAAAAATTACATGAAAATTTAAAACATAGTACTGGAAAAACACTTATAACATGTTCAGTTACTTTATTACTATATTCCTACATACTCTTTGAATTGACAATCGTTGTATGGTAGAGTGGACTACAATCCAACACAAAATTGAATTAAGCGGAAACAACGTGGTCAACATAATTGAGTAAGTACATTTTCGACGAAACACCAAAACGTTGTCACAAAGCTCTGATTGAAAATGTTTAAAATCCTATTTGTAAACCATAAATATATAACGTTTTAATATCGAAAAAAACACCTCGATAGACAACTACGTAGGTATATACGTAAAAACAAGTTTTCCGCTCAATTTCAGCAAGGAAATTGAGTTTTAAATAACTCAGTATGTATTTAGCGATTCATCTCTGTAATTTCTGTTGAAATTGGATCTAACTGTAGCCTTGGGGGGAGGGGGAGACTGGGAGAAGGAGGGGGAGAGAAAAATTAAATAAAATTTGAGCTCCATAACGAGGAGCCAGTAGTGCTCTATTTAATTATGAATTTATGAGCAGTCCGGAAAATGCAAACCGAGAATGTTCAGGTTACTTTGAGAGGAGAAGCGAGAAATGGATTACTTGTTACATTATTTTTTTCTAATCGAGGTCATAGTACGAGAATAATCCACTTTAATTAAACGTATTTTATATGAAACTCGATGGTGCAGGTATTAAATCAATTAAACCTTTTTAAAAATATTTTTAAGTCATGCTTATTTATTGAAAATAAACTCATTTTGCGGCTGAAATAGCATTGCTTTTAATTTGATACCGCAAAAACAGAAGAGAAATCAATTAAACTTGTTACTTACAAAATATGTCATAAGAAAAAATAATAATAGTTGTAGCTAATAAAATAATTGGCAAGGTAAATCTTTTACGTCTTGTTCACTTAGAGGCTATCTTTTGAGAAAATAACCGAACGCCCACCTGTTGACTTCTTATTACTTACAACAAATAAAACATATAAAATCAAATTTAATCAAAAAGACCAGAATTGATTTGTTAAAAAAAAACCTGATCCGCGCTCGCTTCCTTTTACGCTATCAACGAACCCCAACCGCTGCAGCTTCTCCCAGTTCTGGTTAATTAAGACAGTGTTTAAAGTGGCACTTACAGCGACTAAATAAATAGCAGATACTAGATAATATTTCGAGAAATAGACGTGAAATGACATTGATTTTTATACTATTGCTTATAAAAGCAGAACTTTAAGAAGGTAATAAGTTTCGTTTTTATTACCTGTGCAGGCACTAAGATTGCACTTATATTCCAACTTTATATCCAATGTGATTTTGCAGTTATTTTCTAGCATAGTTAGTTCCAATGATATTTTTATGAATACCTATTCAATTCCAGCATTTATAAAATGAAGTATTTACCTATAAATCTCTATTGGGACATCTTGACATGTGAAAGTGTTTTTTTTAAAGTATTTTTTTAATTAAATTGTATTTAAAAATAATTAGGGTTTTGTTTAAATTAAAGTGCCTTGAGCAGCAAAAATAGGAAATATTCATCGGGAGAAATTATTTTTATAAAGTATTTATTTTATTCAATAGATGCATACAAAATGTAAAATCATTTTGAAAACGCCTCGTCGCAAGCCAAGAGCACAAAATCTAGCAATGCATAATAATTATTACTTCCCCTCCCATGCCTTGTTAGACGCATCGATAGTCCTAACACCTAACGTATGACATTAATATGTTAATATCAAGTCAGCAGCTAGTATTGGAAATACGCCAAAATGCAAATATACGGTTTATGTCCTTTTTACTTACGACACTGAGATTTCGACCACTTTGCTCGTTCGAACGAGCTTAGCTTTTAATTTTGGTTTCTTGATAAATCTAGCATGTTAGGTTTATGGCCGACGTCTGTGGCGCGTGGATAGAATGCTTGGCTATGATGCAGAAGGTTGGGGGTTAAATTTCCGCCGTGAAATAAATATTAGTTTTGGTTCTGTATTCTGTATCCAGTTGCTTAAAGCGCTTTAAGCAACTGGATCATTTATTTTATTTACGTAACCAGGTTTCTTGTCTGTTATATTAAAATTTTACTATATTAAAATGGTAAAAAAGTACAGATTTAATATTCCTTTAATTCTTACTAGATATTTTTTTAGTAGTTCAGTTTTAGATTTAATATATTATGCAAATAATTATAATAATGACACAAAAACAAAAATTAATTTGACAAAGATTTATTTTGGTTACAGTTTTTGTTATAGATAATCCGTCCTACCATGACTTCTTATAAGTCGTCGCGAAATCGCCATAAAAATACATGAAATAATAACAAATAAAATAAAAAAAACAAATAAAAGTTTAAGTTTAACAATAAAAGTTTAAGGTTTACTTAAGTTTAATGCTAATTATGTGAAATGTTAAAAATGTGCTTGACTATCGCATTAGGTATTATTGCCTGTAATGGTAGTTTTTAAGTTTTGATAAATAAATAAATAAAAATGTTTTTAAAAGTAGTCGGGGTGTTTTTTATTTAAAATTTACTTAATTTTTTGAGTGACAAAGCAACGACAAACGAGCATGGTAACGAGCGTGGAATATTTATATTCATATGTGTGGTAATTGATTGATAAGGTAATTTCAATTCGAGAAAACGATATTACGAACTGCGGTGCTTCACAAGGCTTCGGTACTCCATACCTCCAGATGTGGAAATACATTTATATTACCTATATCTAAGCAATATAGGCACAACATTCAAGTCAGAGTTTATTACCTAGAACTTTGTTATCAGTTGATAGAGTGATTAGAGATAAGTAATAGCCGTGTGCTATCGCTCAGAGCACCCTGCGGGCGACCACTTGTGAAATAAAGGCTAGCACAGATAGCAACTAGAAATATTTAACATGTAAGTAATTTCTTCTATGGTTTTCGCGATTTTGCATAATAAAACACTTTATTTATCCGGTTGAATGGCGTTTTTATTCATGGTTTTAAACTTTACACTTGGTTTTTTCAAGGTTGACTGAAACCTTGACAAAGCCAACTGTAAAGTTGGCGAAAGCTCGGTTCGTTTAAAACCATGAATAAAACGCAATTCAACCGGGTAAATAAAGTGTTTTATTATGTAAGTTATTTTTATTTATTTTTTTCAAGAAATAAGCAGGTAGCTGCACTTTTACGTAACAGTGTGAACCTACAAAGTTGAATTAGTACTTTTTCATGTCTTTAAGTTACTTACCGTGATAGCCTTGACTTTTTTAAAAGTCGGTATGTATGAATTTAATGAAGTTCTTACCTGTAACAAAAATATTTTACATTAAAATTTCACAAGATTTATTCTTAAGATTTCTTAAGATAAGCTTTATAATACATGTTACCTATTATCAAGTAGCGACAAGGTAGCTACATTGTTATTTACCCATAGTCGTAATTTATAATTTGTTATTGGGCTTTTTCATTTATGACATATTTTCTTTTGACTTTGGTAGAAATGAAAAGACTTTTAGCGAATTTTTTTGTTCTAAGAAAAGTATTTAATTTTAAACACTTCAGTAGGTAGATACCTATTTTAATTTGATAACTGAAAACCATCACCTTCTAAAACGGTAACCTAGTGCTAATCCAGTTTGTCCAAAGCCTTATTTTTGTAGATATCTCTATTTATAAAATTCAAAGTTCTGACTGACTAAACGACTATACAGGGTGCTCCGACGACCATCATTTAAGCCGAAAGAGGGTTGTTCTAGATGTCTAGGCGAACCACTTTTGTTCTACAACTTTTGTAAATTAAAAGTAGTTTTCGAAAATTTTAAGTTTAAAGTTTACTAGAAAATCAGCTGTTATTAGAGTTATAGCTCATTGACCTTAAGTTGTCATTTCATTTGGTCTACTACAATCAAAACTTAAATTGCCTTTATTCTCATTTCAACACAGGACCCGAACCGCTGGTCCTTAAGACATGAAGTTTGGAAACAAAAGTTCTTGTCATGTGACGTATCCCTTAAGATTTTTATTTAATTTCGAAATGCCCACGGGATCGTGACTTATGCAGGTAGAACCGCGAATCTCTGTTAGTATTGTACAAAATTCCCTCGACCCTTCAACGTAAAGTTCAACCTACCTACCTACAAGTAGGTACAATGTATGTATCTAAGTGTAAAACGAGAAGTAGAGGCAACAGTAACGTACAACAACGATAATTTTCAATTGTGGCCCACAATACGAGGTCGGTATGCGACGGTGGCGCCCTCGTATATCTGTCAATGTGCATTGTGCAGCGAAAGCGGCGCGCGCGCAGTTTTTTAGGGGAGTGTGCACACTGGATGATGGTATTCTATATTTAAAATTGTATCGGTTTTTAAAATATGAACGGTCAAGTAGGTTTTAAATAAAGAATATGCTATGTATGTTTTAAACGAATAACAAAAAAGGAGAAGGTTATCAATTCGGATGTATTTTTTTAATGTATTCATTTTATCAAAAATTAATACCTCTAGGTCCTCTAAGTACCTACGATGTATAGAAGGTAGAGATTGATATTATTCATCAAAATCAATGGATACAGTACAGCTTTTGCCACGCTGCACGGAGAAACGGTGCGGAGAGTATTTCGCTTTCTTTTATAATTAATGGTCTTATCGGCAGGCGCGGTGCTGCGCATTATAGCTCTCGATAAGCGGTATTATCATTGCAACTTGCTCACCGGTCTTATACTATGATTTATTAATTTACCTACTTTTGTTACTTTTGTTGTTTAGTTTATTGGTTCCGTACCTAAAAAGTAAAAAAGGGACCCTATTACTAAGACTCCACTGTTTGTCTGTCTGTCTGTTTACTTTAATTTACAGACGAATACAGAAACGCTACTTAAATTTGAGTGGTACTTAGTACTTAAATAATTGAAGAGCTTCTAAATTCAAAATGTGTACAGGTGTTTTTGAGTATGTGAGCTGCTTAATTGTTTAAAAGCCGATTTTTCATTCTACGGATAAAATATATCTATCGAATAAGTCCGAACTCAACCAAATTTAACAGCCTTCAAATTTTGATTCTTTTTAATATCATAGTGATGTTTTATGTTTTATGATTTGAAAAGTTGAATTCAAATTTTGAGGAGCGTATGTGACTGCACCTTTATAACAAACGTATTAGAGAATGGACAAGATAACATCTGTCGTTATTAACGTATTAGTCACGTGTTCCGCGGCCACGCCTATCGTTTCAGATAAACTACATCCGAGACGGTTTAGTCATAGGATCAATTTAATTGTTGTACCT
This sequence comes from Idaea dimidiata, assembly GCA_949358125.1. NCBI lineage: Eukaryota > Metazoa > Arthropoda > Insecta > Lepidoptera > Geometridae > Idaea > Idaea dimidiata. Next base: position 13,087,471 of record OX442329.1, read on the forward strand.
ACACGCTGTTTGATTTATCTAAGTTACTCATTGTGGTTGGAATTCGGTCATACTTATTATCTGAATACGAATATTATAGATGTAATATTTGTTTGTTTGTAATGAATAGATTCCGAAACTACTGGACCGACTTCAAAAATTCTTTCACCAATAGAATGCTACATTATCGAGGAGTAACACGTTCGTTTGATCAAGATTTTATCACGGGATAAAACTTTAAAATATGCACCTAGTAGGTGCGACTTTAAGTTGTATTCTGACTGTACATACTTAAGTATGTATTTAGTAAAACCTCAATAAATAAAAGTATTGCTACGCTTTTAAAATTGACCAAAATGCCATTTAGAAAAAAGTAATTTTATAGAAATATTTTTAAAGGAAAAATTCATCTTCAAAAATTCACTTGCGGCGAGTTTTGAACTCGCGTCCCTGGATCAATATTCCAGTGCCTATACCGCTCGGCCACGCAAGTTCCCCAGTTCCCCAGTTCGCAAGTTTTTTGAAGATGAATTTTTCCTTTAAAAATATTTCTAGTAAATATGCCTTGAGCAATAAAAACAAATTTACGAAGTAATTTTTTGTTTAATTTTATTGCAAACATTCTATCAAAATGAAACTTATATAATTAGGTAATTAATTAAGTTTCATCTTGATAGTTAGGAAATTATATACTTACCTAAGTTTCACTTTGAAACAATGTTTGCAATAAAATCGAACAAAAATTTTTTTATTGTTGATGGAATTTTGATGGCTAGGAAATTATATGTTTAATTTTGATATAATGTGTGCAATAAAATTCAACAATCTTTTTTTTTATAAATGGAATTTTTGTCCGAATCAAGGCCCAGATTAATCTCTACCGAAAGCCACATATTAAAGCTTGTAAAAAGTTTATTTACTCTGTAGAACTGAATACGATCGTAACATGAAAGCATATGTTACTCAATCATCATAACATTATGATACTCGATCCGACAGTTCCCGCCCTCAATCGACAGATGTTTAAGATATGAGCTGCTTTGTGGCGCCAAATAAATAATTATGCATTAGTAGTATATTTGCAGTAAGGTAAATCCAGATGACATTTTTAATATAAGTAGGTAAGAATGTTTTAAACACACAGTTAGACAATTTAGGCCTATTTGCGCATTATCTGCTATAGCCTTAGCCGGGGGCTACTGAGCTAACTTTACAGATCTTGTGATTTCGGATCTTGGACGTTCGTAGGGATTAAATAAATCACCTTTAAAAAACACGAAATTTGTTTGTTTTGTTTTTAAAGGTGGTTTCAATATAGTATGTATGTAACTTGTCGATAACGGATCTGTTTATATTTTGCGTACCTAAATAAATAGTTGTTGTAATAATGTCGATAAATCCCTGCCCTAGTGTTAAGTATATAAAGTCAATAGCTTTACATTTGTCGATGACAATATTGCAGTTCGTTATAGACGGTCGTTAGGCGACCACTTACGATGAGTGCTCTCTAGTGATGTGCATTGCTCACCTACCAGAATTGGTGTTTCGATAAAAACTACTTATTTGAGAGTTAAAATAATTTATTCAAGAGAGAAACTTTTTCAAAACAGCCTGTCGGATGTAGAAGAATTAATAAACAAAACCGGCTAAGTGCAAGTCGGAGCGGTGCACGAAGGTTTACGTACTTTTTTGAAAATTTCAACTGTCTAACTGTCACGTACAGAGAGATAGACGGACAGTGGAGTCTTAGTAAAAAGGTCCCGACTTTACCCTAAAAATAAGACAAGGTCAAAGAATTAATAAGCGAAATTAGCGAAACTATTCTCGGGAACTAAACTATGTTGCCAAAAGAAAACTGCTCGTTAGGCTATGAGAAAACGTATTCTTCGAAGCGAAACTTTTTCGTTTTCTGTGCCGAATTATGGTAGTTATGGCCTAATTGTAGTTCATGTTGCACCTATAATATTTTTAGTATTTTTTTTTCACAATTATTTTTTATGATGCGCTGTGTGTTAACCTTCTGCTACCTAGTATTCTATTTATTTTTACAATAATTAAATTCCACATCTCAAGGTAAAAAAAACCCTAACTACCTACTATTTTTCAATCTCTGGATCTAGACTATTGTCTAATAAACCATCATCGAATATAATAATATATACCATAGAATAAAAACGTCACACACAATCTTTCAAAAAGAAAGCAAGCCACATTAAAAATACTGGCTTATTTTTCTGCCTGCCTGTGTCTTGGCACAAATTAATAATAATTTTGGTCACTTATCGATAAAGTCATTCACAACACTACAAAAGGAATCAGCGGTCAGGTCTCTCGTTAGTACAGCTATCGGGTACCGTTCCGGATTTATATTTTCCATATTTTTCGCGCGGATTTTGTATTTCTGTTTCCAAGTTTAGTTACATGGCGGCCTATAGGACACAGTTTTATAGAAGGGAAATGTTTCGAAATATGTTAGCTATATTTGTTTGAGTGGTCCTGCTATTTACTCTTTTTGCTTTTTCGAAGTGAAATGTTGTGGTTTTATAAAGCTCTGTCGAATCAAAGTGTAATCGAATAAGGGAATATAGTCGGGAATATTTTGGCAACAATTTTTTTTTGAAAAACAACTTATTTTTCAAGTGTAGGAAACAGTTTAAAAATTAAATCTTAATATTCTGGTACAAAATCAGAGACATTTTTTAAATAAATGACACTTAGCAGTAAAACACAATGTTTACCGGGTATGCTTGTACCGACGTTTCGCTAACTTTACAGTTAGTTTAGTCATGGTAGAAGATGTAATATGTCTCTTTTGATATTCTAAAAAGTTACTGTAAACTACCGCCTAATTATTATTTGTATCTAAACGTTCCCGTGTATGCAAACTATAGAATTATTTTTAGAAAATTTTAATTATTTCTAGCTAACTCAAAAAGCCACGAAGAAACTCGTGGAGGTTCTTACTGTGCTTGGAAATTTTAAATTAACCTTTTTTTATATACAGACTCGTATGCCATTAGCTCGGACATAAGGTATTAAATAAGTTGAATGTTCGAAAGAACTACGAGACCCTAAGAAAAGGAAGAAAAAACGTTTATTCGGACAAGCACACAACTACACAATAAGGCCTATACCTGCCTGCAGCTTGTTGCTGATCTATGTAATGGATGATAATGCCATATCTCCGTTCAATACCAAAGTCATTGTAATAGTCGATCAAATTGTTACAAAATGTACAAGTAAATAGCTTCAGGTTTTGTTTTTCCTTTTGAGATATTTTTGGATAAGAAGGTAAGTCAAACGATTACACATGTATCTAAAAGCTGCATACTACAAACACAAACACACGCGCGCCAATGTGACTGCCACACAACAGTAGTCACGTGCAATTTAGTTTACAGAGTATTTCTGTTAGATGAAGATTTGAATGGACGGTAAATTGATTTTAGGAAATGAATGAATTTCCGGCAGCTTTTCACTCTAACCTAAATGGCGGACGCTCCAGATTTGCTACTTATAATCGGTGGATAGTTTAAACTTCGACTATTTTTATTTGGTACTAGATCAGCTTATTTATTTTTTTAAGAATATCGTTTGAAGTGCCGATATGAGGTGCAATTGGGTGGGTATTTTTAAAATTCAATCGTATCATGCAATAGCAAGAGTTACAGTCGCCTTTATTGATTTATACAGGTACTTACAATATAATTTCGGGCCTTTACATCAAACCAGTACTTAATTAGACGAAAGTCTCAAATAATTCAGTAAACTTCAATTTAAATTTGGCAATACTTAAAGAAATGCTTTCCAAAAATTTCGCACCCGACAGGACTTGAACCTGCATCTCTGGGAATCCGTTCCAGCGCCTTTCCAATTTGGCCACGGATGCATGTTCAATCGAGTCGAAATTAAGGATTGCATTTCTTATTGTTTTTACGTTTTTGGAGGCACGTAGCGCCATCTACTGACAATATTTGCAGACTGCCAGCTTGAACTATTCTATTTAAATTTGGCATTTAGAAATCATGCAAAAGAGAGGGGTATCACAATTCTCTTAATATTTTCAATGGCTACAATTAGATGGTACATTGGCAATTTCGTTTACATAAGCCCTGCCAGGCATTGCAAAATTATCGGGACTGTAATACCGAAGAAACGCGTGCAATCGGCCGACTGTTTATCTCGAGTCTGTAGATCAACGGTTCTAACAAATTGTTTTTTGTATGTGCAATGTTGTGCTCGAATTTAGTTTAAAACTTGTTTTTGTTTCTGTCAGAGTTTTATTTCGAAATGTCCGATTTAAGACCAACAGTCAACTTTTTAAATGAATTAGTGACTTCCCTATATATTATTTTACCAAATTTAAGGTTGACTAAATTAGGTTGTGCGTATTTTGAGCATTAAAATACTTAATAAAACAAACTTGTATTGTTTTATTATGCAAAATCGCGAAAACCATAGGTGAAATTATTAAAATACTTATGAGGAAATAACACAGGTTTGAGTTCTGCTGTGAGTAAGTGTAGTCTAAAACTAAAAAAACTTTTTAAAAATAGCTAATTTTTTGTCAATTTGTATTAAATACTCGGGTACCTACTATAAACAACTTTTTTTTGCAATCGTACCTCGGACGGCGGAGACAACTATCCGGTAACATAGGTATTTTAAGTACTTACACACAAAAAAAACTAACTTTACATACATTACAATGTACCGAGGTATGTTTTTATGTGTTATGGAGAAATTCAACAATTCGGATATACGTATTTATCTGGTTTATGCATTCATATCAATTTGATATAAATTAATATAGAAACTTCTCCTTTTTTGGACGTCGTCGTTTAAAAATGAACTGTATAGATGCAAAATGGTCACATGAGCTTAGACCTTTAAGCTTCCTTCCTCCTAATTACATCCTGGGCCTAAACAAAGGACAAAAATGCTTGCTCAGGCACATCGCCCATATACACGCGCGCGTGGCCTTGCATACATTAAAGTGGGGCTACCTACGTATACCTACTTACTGTTTACTGCGTAGTGTGTAGGGCTCGGTGCTTGTCTTGTTTGTTATATTTAGTGATAAATAAGTCGATGGGAGAACTTCAAAGTGAGGAAACAAAGTTAAAGCCAGGACCAAAGTTACAATTAGGGCCTAAGAATTTTGACAGGTTTCCTATGATTTACTAGAAGGTGAATAGTCGCTTGCCAGTAAAGCAATTTAAACTCGGGTCTTGAATTTTAAGGCTGCTTAGATAATTGGGCACTGGGCCTATGGAAGTTTTTGAGTTTGGAAGTAACTTGATTGAATGACATTTGCTTTAGAACTAAGTACTAGTTAAATAAATCTCTTTGGTATTCGGAAAATGTCTGATTCATTGTCAGTAGTTAACTATTAAGTTTTTTAAATTCAATTAAAATCAATTTCATTCAAAAACTCTCACGTATTCAGCCCAAATTGATCCATTTTCAGTCTCATATAAGATATCTTTTTATTTTACCACTTATGATAAAGTTTTTTTAATTCTATTTAATTTACGTTCTTAATTGAAAAAATACACTGAGTGCACATTTTTAACATTACCTAATAATTTTAAATATCATGGATGATATTAAAATAGGTATCTAATTATAAAGAAGTATTTTAAATATTTAAAAAAATATCTAATTACTATAACGAAGTATATTAAATAATATATATTTCTTTGCCTCTATCTTCAAATTATAACCAACCTGCTAGCTGATTATGTAACTTTGTGGCTAACACATCTCGATTGAAACAATTGAAATTATTAATCTTCCTGATTACGGTTAGATTAGCTAGTTTTTAAATACAACGTGAATACAACAATTTCATCAGTTTCATCGAGATATATTAGCAATACAGTTAAGTATTCAGCTAATTGAGCTACAATCAAATGATGTCACTACTAGGGACCTATCTACCTAACTAACTGCTAGCTATATGAACGCCTGCAACTCGCTCTGCTTTTGTTCGAACCAACTCACTGTGACCTAGCAGAGCCGTACGAACAGACAAGACACAATGGACAAGATTACATGTGTCTATGAATTAGATATGCTTCGCAGTCAAACTTGCCTTGTAAATTCAGATTTTAGGCTAGATATGTTAATGTTGAAGGAGTCTGTGTGTCGGTATACCAAGTTTAGTTACTTTGTTATAAATAAATAAATTCTGTGAACACCACACAGTGCCATCTAGCCCCATGGTAAGTTGCTAAGCTTGTGTTACGGTGACTAGACAACGGATATACTAATTATATTTATCTTTTTAAATACATTCATATTATACACATAAATACACCCAGACCAGATACAAATATATTTTATTTAAAGCATAAATATTTGCACCCAGCGGGAATCGAACCCGCAACCTTCTGCATTGCAGTCGGGCCTTAGCCCGCCGCGCCACTGACGCCGACGCCGGACCGTTATGGTATTTAGGTAAAAACAACAATCATTTTCTGGAAGAAATTAAGTAATAATAACACCCATTACCATTTCAGCCCTTATCCCTCCACTGCTGAACATATGCCTCCCATACGACGCGACAAATAGCGAGCTACCTCCATCCGGCGATTCCCCGCGATCACCGCCCATTGTGCAAGGTTTAATTTATTTTGTTCTTTCATTATTTAATTTTCATAATAGCTAAAATATTTTTTGGAAAAAGATGTCTGTCCAATCAAATGTACTAACACAATTTTTTATTTGTAGATTAAAAATACTCCAAACTAAAAAAATACTAATATTATAAACGCGAAAGTTTAGATGTTTCTGTTGAAGTCACGCAAAAACTACTAAACCAATTGCGAGTAAACTTGGTGTGCATATAGCTGAAGATCTAAATTACCACATATTTTACTTTTTAATCCGATATTCCCGTGGAATCGGGACTTACGCGGGTGAAACCGTGAGGTTAGGCTAGGATGTAATATTTTAGTACTTATAACCTAGTCCCCAATCTCAAAAGATTTTATTGTAAGTTCTAAATTCCTAAACAGAAACTTATCCTAATTCTAGAATCTTACTAATATTATAAACGCGAAAGTTTGTATGTAAGTATGTATGTATGTGAGGTTGTTACTCTTTCACACAAAAACTACTAAACCGATTGCGATGAAACTTGGAATATAGGTAGCTGGGGACCTGGATTAAGACATATGCTACTTTTTATCTCGATATTCCCGCGGGAACGGGACTTACGCGGGTGAAACCGCGGGGCTCAGCTAGTAGTACATAAATATATAGCTGTTGAAGTCGATCCAACATGCAATTACGAGCTATTGATCATGCAGCTTGAATTAACAGCTTCGGCACGGCGACAATCTAAGCACGGCGGCGCCATTTTGATGGAGTGCTGTGCTGAGTACCGAATCATTACATTGATTACTGAGTACTGCTTCTATACATTTATAGGTTTATAGCTGCGACCCGCGGTTACACCCGCGTAAGTCCCGATCCCGTGGGAGTATCGGGATCAGAGGTAGCCTATGTTACTTCTTAAAGTTTAAAATGTATTATTTAATATTATCTATCTAAAAATATTTACACAAGAAATTAATACTTCAAAGATAAATAAACAATATAAATAATCTAAGGTGAATGACCATTGAGTCCAAAAGTGCCCATCACACTGGCGGCATTACCCCGTTGAATAATGTAGCTTTCAATCGTGAAAGGTTTTCTGAAATCGGTCTAGTAATTTCGGAGCTAATTCATTATCTTTTAATCCCGTTATTCTCACGGAATTACGCGGGAATCTGTCGAGGCAGCTAGTCTATTATATTTACAAAAAAAAGCATAACATGTAGTAGGTATATGCGTTGCCTAGTACAAGCCTAATTGCTTAGTTTAAGGCCTAAACTGCGTAATACAACAATATCCATTTATAAGCTAGCATCGACCGACCAGTATCCGGTCGCAAGGCGTGATTGACCATTGCAAGAGAGCATTAACATACAAACACGCATCCTCTCCGGCTTAAACCTATATTGTGTTACAGAACTATTGAGAGCAGACTTCGATAACACACGTCCGGATTAGAGGTACGCTAGAGGTAATACAATTAGATAGTATGATAGAGAATACATGAGTATAAAGATTTTTTTACTACGATTAATATTTAAAAATTAGAAAATTAGCTCTAACAATTTTCTGTAAACTGAATCATACGATATACGATTATTCGAAAGCGAAAGCTTTTTTTTTTAAAACCTCACAATGATTTCTTAAGAGCTACCTATCTAACAAAACCTTACACAATGAGGTAAACAAGAGAAAATAAAACCTTAATCTTAAATGGTAAATACTGAATACCTATTTTAGTCGAAAATAGATCTAGGTGGCGTGCAATTGGAGAGGTCTATGTCCAGCAGTGGACTGCAATAGGCTGATGATGATGATGATGATGACCTATTTTGGGTTTTCTTAGTCAACAAGCGAGATCCTTATTAAACTAGTAGTTCGCCCCGAACTGAGACCTCACGAGAATCCATTTACAGAGATTTTGTTTTTTGTAGGATTTTAACACCAACAGCTTTATTTATTTATTTTTACAAAATAAGAATTATTATTATTATTAAACGAATAAATATAACGAAAGACAAGAAAAACGATTACATAACAAGAATTATTCCTTAATTACGACAATCGACCAGAATTTGTAACATTCCCTACAAAAATGTCAGATCTTGGAGTATATATCGCAAGCAACGATACCGCGATCTAGGAGGGATGATGAGCGCCATCTATTGACAAATTTTTAGAACTTGATTTTTTTCTCTTTTTGCACCCCCTATCTCCCCAACCCCCCTACCGATCCGGCTCATCTTCGAACTCATAAATTCTATGGACCTAAACTACGCGCATACCAAAATTCATGAAGATCGAAGCAACGATACTCAAGTTATCGTCGAACAAACATACAAAGATACAAGCGCCAGGCCCGTCTACACTGGACCTCACTCGCTTCGCTCGTTCGGTCAATAATAGTCGTAGGTAATGAAAACAAGTAGGTATTTTAGTTTCAAATTGCATAGTTATTATTTAACTCAACTTTTTCCAGTTGCGAAATCAATGGTTTAAATAAAGAAATAACCAGACACAGAAATAAACAGATAGGTATGACTAATTATTTTATCTCTATAATAAATATTTTAAATTGTACCAACAAGTAGCGCCATCTGTAAGACTTAGTGAAAAGATTGAGCAATCGATGGAAAGTTAGATAGTTTTACTCTAAGATGAAAGATGTCGCTGTTTTCAAAATTAACACACAAAGTTACTGGCCGATTTTTGTCAAAACTTTATTTAAAAAAAATTGTAAATATTATACCAACCAACTGCACGGTTTTCCTAAGCACGGACGAACTCGACAAAAGGTTTTTATTACACCCATCGAAATAATGACCACACCTGGTTTTGCTTAACCGGCACGATTATAGCAAGATCGACAGGCTTAGCTAGGCCACTAAGCTCCTAACTTATATTACGTAGATGGTGGGTATTACAGCAACAACGGTCGAATATTGATTCATCTTTTTTAAAGAGTATAATTTTCCAACGAGTTTGACTTTGGAACTGGTGACGCTCGTCCGTCACACGAGTTTGAAATGCATCATTATCAAGCGACCATTCTCCTTCTAGTCTCTAATAGAGACCAGTCCAGTTCTATGCCAATAATATAAGCTAGAAGTAGATACTGACCTGCACAGCGTCATCAAGGCGATGCCCCCAGGCGTCGCTCCGGTCCACCAGATTGTTCCACTTGTCAGCCAGCTTGGCCACCTCCCGTCGGATAGACCGCGCTAGCTCGCGCGCCTGCTCCTCTGCTGAGCGGTAGCCTCGGGAGTCACCTTCGCTGTCTCGTTCTGGAAAATACGTTTGTAATGAGAGTTTGAAGGCGGTTGGTTTTGATTGTTAGTCTACTAGATGGCACCACGATCGAAGTCATAGGTAAGGTAACCAAAAAGGCAAAAATAAAGTGTGAGTAGGACTCGACTCAAACGTACCATTAACACAATTGGGTGGGTGCGGTGCAAAAACCCTAAACAATCCTCAAGCGCAACAGCAGCGCGATTTCTATTTACCACTGGCGCCAGTAGGTATATCGAAAGATGACGCGTTTAACATTTAAAAATTACGTTTGTTATAGGAGAGCCTTGTTTAAATGGTTCTTTTGTGCAGTTTTTACCCGGCTGCCAGGAAATCGTTATGTTTTTAATAATTTATTGTTATGTAGCGACAAAGGATTTATCCGCGTAAGATTTATGAAAATCGGTTCAGCATATTTTTTCTTCCATAAGAACCTTCTCCTGATTATAACGAAGACAACGCAAAAATAATTATCAAAATCGGTCCAGCCGTTCAGGCGTGATGCCGTGACCAAGGGAAAAAGGGATTCATTTTTATATATTAAGATGGGTTCCCTACGCTACTTCGAAACACTATAGATGAGCACAGGAATTACAAGAGCAGATAAAAATTAAAAAAAAAACCACAGCAAATACAGTGCCACTTCTCAATAAAATAAGCTCAAAATCTTCAACTTAATATAAAAAACCCGAGCAAGGCTACTGCTACGGTTACAGCGCCATCTGGAGCGTGAGGAAGGCACTAATTATCCAATTACTTCCAGAAGGCCCTCAGCGCGATGCGATGAGATGCCTAGGGATTTAAAAAATAAGTGCCTTACTATGATAAAAATAATCATATTTTCTGGAGCCGTTGTTGAAACTTTGTCGTTGCGTTTTTAGTTTAATTTTTTGAACTCTATAAAAATGAGTACCTACTTAGATTAGTTTTTAACCGACTTTAAAAAAATAAGTTTCTCAATTAGAACCGTTTATTGTTTGTTTGTATATTGTATTTCTTTTTCTATTTGTGTAGTGGTGTGGCTCACCTAGTTTTTAGGTCACCCTAAGACCTCTTACTTGACCGATAACAAACGGGTATCATTCAAAATGCTTCGTTTTGCATTAATGTGACAGTTTAATATACAATTAATAGATAATTGGATGTTAAACTGACATATTATAGACTTCGCTTTGTATTCCGAGTTATTAAAAATACTCGTTTTAATACATTGTTGATACGATCAATCGAACAGGGTTACACTCACCTTAGTATTAATTTGTAATTTGACTGTTTTTTGTGAACGTTTCTTTTGTACTGAATTAATTAAATAAATAAATAAAAAAAAAAACAATATAAGATTAAACGGCAGTTTTCGAGTCTTGGCGGGAACTCGTTGAGGAGATATGGTGCTAAATTTTCATTTTTGTGAAACCTAGTTCATATGCGTGCGAATTGTTTAATTTCGGGGGCATATTAATCAATTTAGTTTCGTGAAGGTGTAGTGAAAATCGGTGCAAAACATTGACTTAGTGTTGTCTCCAAGGCTCCGTGAAGATTGTTTGTAAATGGCCGCCGTATTTACAAACGATTCCCTAGACTTGACTTTAACTATGACAACTTGACTGTTTCGATGCAAATAACTTGCATAATATATTAAAATACATGACACTGGCTAATTTCCTAATGGCCATAATCGGTTCACAACCGATAAGAAATAATAACGGCAGTTTTCAGTATTTTTGACAAATTAGAACAGTAAGTATGACAAATTACATCTAGTCTATCCGTGAACAAAGAGGTCTTGAAAGACCTTGAAACGTCGGGTGTTGAAAAATGTCTAACATAATAAAAAAACGCAATCAAAACCGACAAATAAGTATAATTTCATATCATCATGGCGAAAATAAAAAAAAATATCTATTCATAATTAGTTGAAATCAAATTTAGATGAAGTGAAAAACAGTTAGTAATACAATTGAAAACAATGGATGGAAGTGAATGAACGACTGAACGAATGAATGAATGATAGAGCTAGTGAACGCAATTAGAAGCGAGCCGAGAGCGCTAATTGCGAATTCCGTAGCGATGGACGGCCATCGTTCAATCAATCTCGGTCATGGGTCGGACTTAGGGACAAATAATTATAACTTTGGGGGGTTAGCAATATATTTTAATAAGATAATTAGCTAAGGACTCCCTGTCCGGACATCTACATAAATAACATGTATTCCAAACCTTATGGAAATTCGAAGATTATCCGATTTTTTTGCGCTTAATTACCCACTACTACGGAAACGTAATATTGATTTTCTAGGATTTTAAAAAAAGCTAACTAATCTTCAACTAGAATCAAAGAACATATAGAAATCATTTTTATAAATTGATTTTGAACTCATAGTTATCATAGAGCTGTTTAATAATTAGTACCTATCTAAAATTTGAAGTGATTGGTTTAAAATGTTATATAATGCAAAAGGCATCCTTTTGTACACTAATTTACAATGTAACAAAATCAATCTTAATAAATTTCTAATACATCCTACCTTCCCATCACAACATTTCTCGCTTCCTCCTTCACAACCTTCCTCTGAATCCGCCCCTGGCTCTCTATCTATGGTCGAAAGTAGCCAGCAATCATCGAGCAAGGATTGATTGCGTCACTATTATGTTTTTGTGGCCATTGATAGTGGCCCGAGAGTGGCCACTGGACAGTTGGCCACGGAGAGACGTGAGGCGGCGAAATGGTTCCAAGTTAGTATCTAGGTCACGTGGTACTGGCGATGTAAGGCTCTATTATTTGATTGGACGATCAATTTTGATATTGGAACGTTTTTATAACAAACTAGCAGCGCCCCGCGGTTTCACCCGCGTAAGGCCGTTCCCGCGAAAATATCGGGATAAAAAGTATGTGTATGTGTTATCGCCAGCTACGTATATTCCAAGTTTCATCGTAATCGGTTCAGCAGTTTTTGCGTGAAAGAGTAACAGAATTACATAGAGACATACATACAAACAAACTTTCACGTTTATAAGTAGGTAAGATGTAGAATTTCGTTGCAAGTAACGAAATTATAGCGATTTAGTAAGTGTATGAAATTAGGAACTAAGTTTTGGAGCGCACTTCAGGCTAATCTGTATTGTCTATTTGTTTGTAACGAATTGTCTGCGACACTACTGGATATAATTAAAAATTATTTTACCAATAGACAGCTACATTATCGAAATGTATAATATAGGCAACATGTAACATAGCTTTTATCCCGATATTCCAGAGGGATCAGGATTTACGTTGGTGAAACCGCGGGATACTGATATTCCACATTTTTATCACATTATTAGCACAGAAAACCAACCCACTATTATATATTTGTCTGTTCTTCAAACTTGGCTTACTTTTAGTAAGGTTGTCCCAGAATCCGTTCGATTCTAAAATATTAAAACAGCTGATTTTATAATATATAGAATAGAATAGTGTATCAAGGTATATCAAGGTAGACTTTTAAATAAGTTACGGTACCTAATTACCCGATTTCAAAGAAACGGAAATGCGAAAGAAAATCATCTGCTACATTTTCACAGCTAAGCTTGTAATATGGGTACCTTTTCCCTATGAAACATTTTAATAACCATTCCCTCTGAACACTAAAATCCAAAATAGTCTGTGTCCTTCAGACCAACAAATATCCCTACTCAAATACATGTCCTCAAGAGAACTATGTCCTCGAATATCCGGCTAGTCGATAAACGGCCCCTACATTATCGTGCGACGTTTCATGGATCATATTTCCTCTGGTCACTTTTATCGAGTGCTTCCATCTTCCACCCCAAAGATGATAAAACCTTATAACTTGCTAATAAGTATTCCCCCTCGCGAAAATAGTACGACTTTTTAGTAGCACTCTCGTTCAAGAAAAGCCAATCACAAAGATAACTAACTATAGACAGGTAACGCATCAACCATTCACCAATAGCCTTATCATTAAAAGGGGAAAAGGTCGGAGTAGTTATTCCGCTTTTGGTTCTGTCAGTCAACTTTGAAAGTTTTTGTCACGGAAAAAGATAAAGCATGATCTCACTACTCCGACCGTATAGGGTAAGAGGCTAAGCATAGATAGGAAACGCAATGGCCAATCACAAAGTTTGATAATTATCTATGATTTGTAAAAAGATGCAAAAAAAGAGCAATCAATTGGCTTTATTGTCTTTGTCCACTCCCTATGAGAATTGCGACGGGGTGAGGGTGGGACATTTTTCTAGAATATTCGTTTGTTACAGTTATTTATTTCGACGATGATGTTCGGATTGGGATTTGTTTGGATTCTTGGAAATGCGGTTTGTTTACTGCGGTTTTGTGTGATGAATGTACTTGTCATGTAAACTAATGGAAATGGACAGTTGCTGTCGTGGAAAAAATTGGTCAATCGAGCTGAACCGAGTAAGGGAACATCAGAATTGGAAACCTCTTTCTTTAGATATAATTGGGTAAACGCTTATTTATCTATCTATACATGTAGATTTCAAAGTCCCAACTGACTGAATGTCCTATATTATATCAACGCAGAGCCTAAATAGCTGGTCCTAGGACCAGCTATTTGGACTCTGTGTCTCTCTAAAGACATAATATGAAATTTGTAGAGTGTGTTCTTTTTAGGTGTAATTTTGTATTAAACTTTCTTTTCTCTTAATCGATAGTCATGCAAATAAGTGTATACATATAAAATAGGGCGGGATTATCCTAATCCAATCCGAATACTATCTAATCATGTATCACGGACAGAAGCTAGTCAATTATAAAAAAGTTACAGAAATTCCCATGGAATTCTATTAAAAAAGATGCGATGCGGTATGCATTATAAATTATAAAACAATACCATACAGCCTTTGAAAACAAAGCCTTTTGAGAACATTCATGGAACCTGCACTAAATACAATATTTTCCGAGCTAGTAGATGAAGAACGTCGATATTGCACCGAGCTCGCTTTCAAACGCGTGCTTGGTGTAAGCTAGTCCTTTTCAAGAAAATTCATTAGCAAATATACAAGATACTAGCATTGGAACTCTCACTGGAACGTCCGAATGAAAGGTTCACATTTATGCAGTTTGATTACAAACTTTTTAGAGTTTTTTTCGCGGAAAAAAACGTGTGTTTTTGGCAAGTTATTAACGCAATGTAGGGGGCATGTGTTTGTGTGAAGTGGAAGAGGGGTAGAGAATATTCCGTTGGACAATATCGTTTTCTATACATTTTCGAAGTAATGAAGTTTCGATAACAGTTTGGGTTTGCAATAGTTTCATTTTGATTGTATTACAAAGTGTAAGTATTTCGAAATCAAATTTTAATACGTTGTAATACGTCCATCAGGGTCCAGTGGCACAAGCAATATATACTTTTTATGGCGCTTTAGTGCGCGGGACATTTTTAAGTGGAGTAAGCTTGACCAGAATCAAATCTTCCTAGCTATACCCTGATAAAAGAACTGGTCTAACGTCTCGAGCTAACTAAGCCGTGGGTTTCTTTACGATGTTTTCCTTTATTGTAAGAGCGTTGTTAAGGACATGGATGGAACAAGTTGAAGATATATGGCGTCCATTTTGGAGAGACATTTGCCCAGTAGTAGACTAAAATACGTTGATGATGACTATATTCCCACTTCAAGGGTGTGCCAAATGCTACTTACGTTCAGTATCACTGGTGTCAGATAAAGGAGGCTCGTTGGCGATGTACTGTCTTCCGCTCAGGAGGTTACTTTCCACCACCGGCCGCTTGTCTTCCAACTGCCTCCTGAATGCTCGGTGGTCGTCCTGGAATTCATGTCAAGATGTTAGAACACCTAGTTTTATAGGTAGTCTAGGTAGGTAAGCTAGTGGCCTAAGTAGGTTCTCGACTCACGACTAAGAAAAATTCCAATGTTGCCTACATTGGAAAATATTGCATTTAGAATAAAAATCCCAGCAAAGATTCAAATATGACAAAAAAACATGTTATTACATTAGGTGTTAAGGTGCAGCGTTTCACATACTTGGCCAACAGTCGGCATGCAGAATGGACGACGCAAATAATATTTGATTAAAATCAATTTGAAAACCACACCGCCATGTAATTTGCTGTTAATGATTAAAACGGACACGTTAATTAAGTCAATATTAATCACGCAACACTTGCGTCGGAATCGACGCCATTTTGTGGCGAGCGTGATGACCGAAATGGCGGGCCGTTTTGGCGGGAAACCTGATTTACCCGCGTCTACGCGCGGATTAGCGCGCTCTACCAATTATTTATCTCCGAAATGTAACATTTGGGGAATAACGAGTTGGGCGGATAGTAATAGGCGCTGCGATATTGCTTCCATTATTTTGGTCAGATTTTTGGTCTGATTGCGTTATTCTGTATGTGAATGTGTGTAGTTAGCTAGGGTAGCTGTATCAAAGCAGTTGATTTGAAGAAAACATTATTTGGGATTACTTATATTTCTATTTTGGAACTCTTTACCTTTACCTTCTATTTCACTTAATTTCTAAAGATAATATCGAGTACGTTTTGAGAATTTACCATCAATGACCACCATCTGTCAATTTCAGTAGCAAATGGGTTTAAAGTTTGTTTTACTAACTCTACTATTATCATCTCACCTGCTGCTTCAACAATGCGTTGAGGTCTCCCCTCGGAGGTGCTAAGGCGTTCAATTCCGTCTCCTTCCGGATCACCCACTCAGTGAGTTCTCTCAGGGAAAGTAGCAACGCTGACCAGTGCTCGGCGTTGCTCTCCAGACGATTCCTGAGAAAACACGGGGCAATTGTTAAAAAAATATAGCAGAATATTGTACAGTACCGTGCAATCTAGCCCCGACCTAAGTAACTTACAATTTCTTTATCCTATTCCAGGCAGATATGAATTTAACCTCGCATCTTTCAACCATACACGCGACTACCTGCTTACGACGACGCAAATAGTTTTCTGAGAGAATAAGAAGTTAAATATCTATGTTGTAATAATTGTGTTTTTGGTTCTGTATCAGTAAGTATCTTGCTAAAAACGTAGGTATAATAAATTAATATAAGTTGTTTTACTATCGATGGTTGATGATTGGTGGATGGATGGTTGGTGGTGTGGGTGTTTCTTTAAGTTTTATATTGGCATTAACACATGTGCTACTTTTTGTCCCAATATTAAAAAAGGACCTTGATCGTGATCGAATATTAGGTGAAACTACGGATCACAACAAATAAACATAAAATTGTTTAGTTTTTATTAGACATGGGGCGGGTACCCGGTTTGGATCCGGTACCCGGCGGATCCGGCACTTTTTTTAGGATCCGGCCGGGTACCGGGTAATGGTGCCGGGTATCCGGCTCTGCCGGGTAATTAAATAGACCAAAAATAATGAAACATATTACACTTTTTAAATTATTTGTTATGCTGAACACAAACGGTAATCATTATAATTATGTTTTGCTCACTAATTTATCAGAAAGAACTAAAAAAACTAAATATATATTTTATTTGAATATTGGTAATTTAAGATGGGTAAGTTGTGATGTAAAAACGCCAATTTGTCTGCGCGGTTAGCATTTAGGCGACTGCGTTTCTTGTCATAAATTAGCCCTGCTTCTGAGAACAGGCGTTCGCTGTATACAGAACTAGATGGTGTGCATAGATATTTCGCCGATACTTTTCGCACCCCGCGGGAACATGCGCTAGCCAGCCGGTACGCTGCGATTCGAGCTATCAAAGACGCCAGCGCCACCTCTATTTCACTTCAGTTGCGCCTGAGCGGGCAAGGGAGACACAAGCGTCACGACGCGTTACCGCGGGTACGCCGGGTACCCACGAGTACCCGGCGCAGAATGTGTCGGGTACCTATTCAGCGAGTACCCGGCAAAACCACTACCCGCCCCATGTCTAGTTTTTATGGTTTTGTAATATAAAAAAACAATTGTGTATTTAATCAAAGCTGAACTAAACCACGGTCAAAAGCTAGTTACACGATAAAAGCCGAAGGTAACCGAAGAGTACCGAAGTGTGCCGCAAGGGTCCGGGCTTAGGCCCGCGGTCTGCGGTCCACGCCGCGGTCGCCGGTCGGTGGTTAAACGGACCCTAAACCTTTGATCTACAACCTCGGTTCATAACTTATTGTTGTTATAATATTATTAATGTAAAGACATTTGTTTGGATTCAATAAAGCTTTTTGGTGCGTAAGCAGTGTTATTGTATAAAAGTAGAAGGTCACGTCACTATTTCATTGGAAAATTAGCCAGTGTCATTAAAATTTAAATTCAGTGTCAAGTAGTTCAATAAGAATTTATGTAGTCAAATAAGAATTTGCAGATATCAAAACAGTCAAGTCAAGGCAGTCATTTTAAACCCAGCATACTACTTTCCAACAATTTTGTTATAGATTTTGGAAGCAACGAAAAAAACCACGATTGGCACTTTGGCACTGGTATTCACAACTCTTTCACTAAACTAAATTGATTTATAATATGGTAGGGAAATTAAACTATTTACACGCATTATAAGTAGGTCTCACGTAAATGAAATTGTGCAGCACATTTCCTGGACGGGGAACGCGCAAAATCAGAATATATACCTAAAGCGCGAAAACTCATTGCGGAATCCGTCGTAAGAATTCTCTTCAGAATCGACAGACTCCAGCGAAAGCTTAGGATGTTTGTGAAAGAAACTCAAACTGAGTTACAGTTATCTGTGACCAAGAAAGAGGCGTATTCTCACAGGAGCAACAGATAAGAGTTTATTATTTCCGTATGTAATATCTATAACATTGAAATATTGCAGTATTTCATAACCTCAATTACTCCCATGGAGTTGTTTCCACGTTTTTAGTTTGTCGGCCTCTGTAGCGCGTCGGGTGAACGGCCGACTGCAATACGGAAGATTGCGGGTTTGATGCCCGCTGGAAGCAAGTATTTATGCTTATAAATAAATATTTGTATCTGGTCTGGGTGTTTTCTATGTATCATGAAGTAATCTAGTACTCATAGTACGAGCCTAGTGCTTAGTTTAGGACTAGCAATCTTTATTTATTTATGAATTTAACTAGTGTTGTTGCCGACATTCATAACGATATTCGTGATCTTCCTTGGTTTCCAATGAATGCAAAAAAACGTGATATTCTCTATCTTTAGTGATACCAACTCCACGTTCAGTGAAGCTCTCGTAAGATACGTAAGGTAGTGAAGTAGTAGCATGGCTACGAAGCGTACTAAGTCGAAATTATTGATGCGTGTAAGTCTCAAAGGCGCGAGAAACTCACAATCCGTGATTTCGTTGAAGCACGGGACTTAGTGTAGCGCCCTCGATCAAGTGATAGTCGAATTTCGCACTGTGTTAAAGTTTCGGAAACATGTGACTCAGTGTACCGCTCTCGATCCAATAATTGCTGAAACTTACATTGCGTGTATGTCTCGGAAGCACGTGACTTACCGCACCGCTTTCGATCCAACGTTTTCCGGAAATACGCGGATAAAAAGTATCCTTTTTTTCAATGCAGGTCTGAAGATACCTCCATACTAAACTTCATTGAAGTTTCAATGGATGTGATTTATTTTGAAAAATATACTAGTGAAATATTAAAACTTATCATAGAGTTACATTTTAAGTTTATTTATAATAAGCTACGCGTTAATCTAGATCTCTATCTGCTTACCAAGTTTAATCGCAATCAGTACGTAGTTTTGGCGTGACGGAATACAAATAGAAACGTTCACACACAAACTTTCACATATTTAATTTTAGTATAAGAATCAATACATACACATCAAATTCACATCTACTGACTAACCAAATTATAAATCAACACGCACAGCCTATACCTCTCTGATCCTGGAGACATGAACAAAATGCGCAACACCCAAAAAATCTCATAAATAAAATACCAACAAAACATCGAAACAAAACGGTACAATTTATACAATAATTACGTTAAAAATATGTGAACAAAAATGCTTTTGTTTCCAATGAATGCAAAAAAACGTGATATTCTCTATCTTTAGTGATACCAACTCCACGTTCAGTGAAGCTCTCGTAAGATACGTAAGGTAGTGAAGTAGTAGCATGGCTACGAAGCGTACTAAGTCGAAATTATTGATGCGTGTAAGTCTCAAAGGCGCGAGAAACTCACAATCCGTGATTTCGTTGAAGCACGGGACTTAGTGTAGCGCCCTCGATCAAGT
The DNA here is from genome assembly GCA_949358125.1 of Idaea dimidiata. NCBI lineage: Eukaryota > Metazoa > Arthropoda > Insecta > Lepidoptera > Geometridae > Idaea > Idaea dimidiata. The sequence goes on from OX442329.1 coordinate 13,107,518, forward strand.
GATAGTCGAATTTCGCACTGTGTTAAAGTTTCGGAAACATGTGACTCAGTGTACCGCTCTCGATCCAATAATTGCTGAAACTTACATTGCGTGTATGTCTCGGAAGCACGTGACTTACCGCACCGCTTTCGATCCAACGTTTTCCGGAAATACGCGGATAAAAAGTATCCTTTTTTTCAATGCAGGTCTGAAGATACCTCCATACTAAACTTCATTGAAGTTTCAATGGATGTGATTTATTTTGAAAAATATACTAGTGCAATATTAAAACTTATCATAGAGTTACATTTTAAGTTTATTTATAATAAGCTACGCGTTAATCTAGATCTCTATCTGCTTACCAAGTTTAATCGCAATCAGTACGTAGTTTTGGCGTGACGGAATACAAATAGAAACGTTCACACACAAACTTTCACATATTTAATTTTAGTATAAGAATCAATACATACACATCAAATTCACATCTACTGACTAACCAAATTATAAATCAACACGCACAGCCTATACCTCTCTGATCCTGGAGACATGAACAAAATGCGCAACACCCAAAAAATCTCATAAATAAAATACCAACAAAACATCGAAACAAAACGGTACAATTTATACAATAATTACGTTAAAAATATGTGAACAAAAATGCTTTTGGCAAGCTTACGTGTACGCGTGGAAAGCTGGGATAATTCGGGCGCTTTCGGCGCGTCGTCGGTCGGTTTCGGGCTCGTTTCGGTACGCGAACTATGCGCGGGCTGCCATGTAGAGGCTTCATATTGCATATCTTGGAGCGAGGGACAAATATTTCAGGTATACGGGCGTACTTTATTAAAATTGATATTTGTTACGGTTCAGAGATGAATAATTTTGTAATGGTTTTTTAGATTGTTTGAGATGTTTTGATTTATATTGAATTTTAGGAAGAAATTTCATTAATATATTTGACTGAATAATATACTTACAATTACTTACTTTCCTACCTACTTTTCATTCCTACTTACTTACTGGCTTACGAAACTTATTGATAAACTTTTTAAATTCACACGATTTGTTAAAATAGTTAAAATAAATAAACAGTAATACTCGATTAAGACCCGGTGAAATGTAACTATGTTACCTATTAATGTTTAATTAGCTTTTATAAATGCGTAAACCGCAAGACGTACTTACGGTTACAGAACAAAATAGTGTAAATACCTAAATATTTAGTTCTGCAACCCAAAAATTACGCCTTTACAATAATTTCATCCAAATCGGTTGCGTTGGAATATTATAGTTCGGTAATTTGGTCAGAATTTTGAATTTTATATGACTTGTATATACTTACAGCGTGTTCCGACGATGACCATTTAAACCGATACTTTCGATCTACGACTTTTAAAAAATCTACCATTTTTTTCGAAATTATTGAGTTAATATTATTTCATTAATAGTACTTCACTGAAAAAATAACTGTTTTAAAAAAAAGGTAAATAAAGTTTTGATTGTAGTTGTCCGAACTGAATAAAAGAACAAAATAAGGTCGAACTCTAACTCTCGATAATGACCTCTAACTCTAAGAAACAGCTGATTTTCAAGCAAACTTTAAACTTAAAATTTTCGAAAACTACTTAAAATTTTCAAAAGTTGTAGAACAAAAGCTGTTCGCCTAGAAGTCTAGAACAACACACTTTTAACTTAAATGGTCATTGTCGGAACAGGCTGTATAGATAGATGGATATTGAACATCCCCAATATATCCTAGTACGTTTCGATAATATCCGAATGCAATGATATGCAAATGATAAGTCAATCATATCTGGTCGCCATTGTTCTGAAGGCTGACGTTTACAATTCATACATATGTATACCTACATATACACGTATTATAGAGATTGAGATATTATTATGTTACTAGTAGGTATTAACCCCCTTATTTATAAACGCTAATTAATGCGCTACATAACTTTGCATCGTTTGTCTTTTACTATCACATTAAGTTTCAAAGTTGACAGATAGAAACAAACGTCACATAACTTAGTCATGTGTAAATAATATTTTATAAATAAGGGTGCAAAGGCCTTAGATATTTCAAGTTCCTTTTACGATAAGTCTTGCTTTATTGTCACATGAAGTTTTAAAATTTGATAGACAGAAACAAACGTCACATAACTTAGTCATGTGTAAGTAATATTTTATAAATAAGGGTGCAAATGTCTTAGATATATTTCAAGTTCCTTTTACGAAAAATCTTGCTTAACATTATAAGCGCTAACATTATCTTACTAATATTCTAAACGCGAAAGTTTGTTTGTAAATTGTAAGTATGTATGTATGTGAGGTAGTTACTCTTTCACACAAAAACTACTGAACCGATTGCAATGAAACTTGGAATATAGGTAGCTGGGGACCTGAATTAACACATAGGCTACTTTTTATCCCAATATTCCCGCGGGAACGGGACTTACGCGGATGAAACCGCGGGGCGCAGCTAGTAAGTTTATATGTCTAAAAATATATGTCTAAAAAGAAGAAGAATATGTCCGTCACTTCATCAAACCATCAAACCGCATCAGGAACTTCAGTTATCAAACCGAACATAACCAGTTAAAACCAGTTAATTGCGGTCCAAACTAACTCGGTTACACACATCAGATGTTATTAACCGGTAATATGAACTAATCTAGGGCTAATCTGATAATTAAGTTACGGGTAGCTAAGTAGGTGCAGTGGTACAGAATCACAGAATATCTGAATGTAATAGAAGTATAAGTATTAAATAAGTGTATGTACAAGTGGTAAGTATTATAGCCGTTGTCTAGTTACCATAACACAAGCTTAGTATTTCGTAATTTGTTTTGTTATTGCTTAAGGAATTTCTGCCAGATTTTTTTTACGTTCACAAAATTTAGGTCACCCTGTAATTTTATCAAACACTTATCTCCGCATTGTTTTGTAAAAATGACTAAAAATTACATGCCACTTGTGTCGTAATGTAAATTTCGCATTAATATATAAAAACAACACAATTAAAAACCGAAACATGAGATTAATTTCATATCAAAATCGCGAAAATTAATGAAATAAGAATCTACTTTTTTGAGTTTGGTAAGCAGTTTATTTGTTTAAAAATTTAAAAGTTTTTAGCGTTTCAGTTATTCGGCCGTAAATATGGAAAAATAACTAATTTTGAATATTAGCTCTCCATATTCTCTGTCAAAAATCTGTTAAAGATACAAGTCTAAAAATTACTTGGATAAGTTAATTCGTTTCAGATTTTTAGAAATAAACTTTGCTATGCAAGAGTGAATGATATAGGGAACTACTTAAAGACTTACTATTTTAATTAGGTACTAATTTTAAATTTAGAAGATGCTTAATTATTTAAGTCCCTCTCATTTTTTTAATGGCGTTTCTGTATTTGGTTGTAAGTTTTATAAAACAGGTTCATCTTTTTTCAATATCCATTGAGTTTTTTATTTCGGCTTTCCATTCAAGTACTTTTAAAAAACGCTATAAAAAGCTTGTAAAATTGGAAGAGTTTCTGATTTTATTGTTCTACGTTCGAGAGATAAAAACAACAATTTGCAGCCTCAAATACGTACATCGTAGCTTTATAAAAAAACATACCTACTAGGTTACACCTAAACCATGAATTCCTAAGCACAATTTACTTTGACCAAACCAAACGTTTTTCAAAATAGGGTTTTTGTGGTCTTCGAGGGTCACATGTGAAAGAGAGCAAACGATATTATTTAGGGTTCCATAGGTACCTCAAAGGGTAATAAAAGGAGCCCTATAATATAGCTTTGTTGTCCGTCTGTTTATCTGTCTGTCCGTTCGTCTGTCAAGCCCATTTATTATAACAGACTTCAAAAAAGGAGGGGGATCGCAATTCGGTTGTGGTTTTTTAAAATAAAGATTGCAGCAGATATTACAGAGCTTCTTACTAATCAACAAGGCTTGTATTATAGTGACAAGATAGAACATGGACAGTTATCTATGCTGTTATTTATATTTCTCCCCGATATTCCCACGGGATCGGGACTTACGCGGGTGAAACAAAGGGACGCAGCTAGTCAAACTTATGGACAGAATACAACTCGCAACGTTTTAAATTTGCGTGCGTGTGCAAAAACCAAATAGTGACGCGTTTGCGAATATTTGTTACTTGTCACAAGAGACATGACAGATGTGATTTTTGGAGGGAAAAAATAACGCTTGTTCATTGTCAATTGTTTTTTTTACCAGATAAATGTTGGGTGAGGTTTTTTCAATACCTTTTATAGAAGGGCGTTAAATCTAGGTAAGTACACACCACACCTATTTGTTTTGATGTTAGATAAAAAATTACAAAATAAAAGTTAGACCATTCCGATTAGAGGGACCGATTCTCATGAAAGTTCAATATGAGAGTTCCTTAGAATATTTGAATAAAGCAAAACTGGCTTTTTGTTATTACTATTACTGATAGTAATTCTCAGTAATAATTCAATCATTTCATTTAATTATTTTTTGGACAATAAAATTTGTTATTAGGACGATTTAATTTTATTTTATTGGCACTACCATAATCCTATGAATTTTATAAATACTTTTTGACATATACTCCCTTAGAAATATTTTTAAAGGAAAAATTCATCTTCAAAAATTCACTTGCGGCGAGATGATTTTTGAAGATGAATTTTTCCTTTAAAAATATTTCTAGTAAATATGCCTTGAGCAATAAAAACAAATTTACGAAATATACTCCCTTACTTATAAAATATTATTTACACATGACTAAGTTATGTGACGTTTGCCTCTGTCTGTCAACTTTGAAACTTCGAGTCACAGTAAAATACAAACGATGCACAGATATGCAGCGCATTAATTAGCGTTTATAAGTACGGGGGCGTAAAGATTAATTACCAATGAATGAGTATTTGCGTAATAGGTATTTGTCTTACTTTTGGTGTGTACATACTAACTGGGATCAGCTGCGGTATCATCTAATTAGCATCCACCGCTGTCAGTTGCTATTTGCTGTCAAAAAGCATATTTTGTATTGTACATTGCTGTTTGAAGTAACAACCATTACGTTAAAGCAGCAATGTACTGCAACTTAGCAACTAGTAGCGGTGGATGCTAATTAGATGATACCACAGCAGGTCTCCAAAGCTAAAAGTGTTTGGTTGTCTTAAAAGAGAGCCTAAGTGACTCGTGACTTTTGGCAACCAACTGTTCCCGTAAACGGCCTTGTCGGCCTCTGTGGCGGGTCGGGTGAACGCCTGGCTGCAATGCAGAAGGCTGCGGGTTCAATTCCCGCCGGATGCAAATATTTATGTTGAAAAAATAAATATTTGTATCTGGTCTGGGTGGCCTTCTATGTATAATATGTATGTATTTACAAAAAAAAGTATAATATGTAGTATATTCGTGGTCTAGTACCCATAGTACAAGCCTAGTGCTTAGTTTGGGGCTAGATTGCGCTGTGTGTAATGTCGTGCAATATTTATATTATTTATTTAAGCACTCACCTTATAGCCATACTCTTCGCCTTCAAATGGTGCCACCGTTGGTTCATCTCGTCTAGCCTGCGCTGCAGCATGACGGCGTCTTCCTGAGAAGAGAGGCTTCCCAGAAGACGCCGGCCTGTCCCGGTGAGCGACGCGTACACATCGCGGTGAGTCTCGATCTCTGATTGGAGGTCCTGCGGAAAAATACAGAGTGCCATATGTCATTTATTTGCACAAAATATGGTTACAACATATGTAATTCCTATTAAGTAAACTTGTCTTAAAAATATTTTTAACAATTGCACTTTAATTGTTCCTGTTAAAATTTCACAAACAACTAACTGTGTCCAGCGGTTTCATTTGCGTAAGTTCGGTTCCCGCGAGAATATCGGGATATTGTTATTCCAGGTCCCTAACTATCTATATTCCAAGTTTGAACCCAATCAGTTTTGCGTGAAAGTGTAACAAAGTCCCATACACACATTTATACATACATAATTGCAGACTTTCGCGTTTATAATATTAGTAAGGTTTGTATTATGTATGAGAGTTGTGTTCGTTATATACATTTTTTTTAAATAAATAAAATATTTCGTTTTTTTTCTATAACGTTTTTTTTCATATTTCACGTCTTAAAATTATTCTAAGGAGTTTGATTTTGGAACGTAACCTCAGATGAGAAGAATATCTTAAAAACGTATCTTAACAATGGCATCGACTTTTGCTTGGCCCAGTTCCAACAATAGTTATAAATCTCATTTTTCGGTTTTAATTCAGTTGCTCTTATTATAATCAGCATTTTTCAACGCTCGACGATTCAAAAAATTTCCAGATCTCCTGATTACAAGTAAACAACTCAATATTATGCAACTACGACAAAATTACTTAATTAAGATGAAGAATTTGTAGATTTGGATGTCAAATATCTCAGTAATTACAAAACATACGGTTAACATATTTTGGTACCTATTTAGTTTATCTTTCTTATGCCTTTATTGACACGATTAGCGATTATTTATTACAACACATGTTTTTTTAATTAAAACAACTGTTTTAAAACAGAGATTTTAATTTAACAACGGTTTATCCTGTATCGTTTATTGGTTTGTCCTGTATCGTTTATATCGTAGAAAATAGTTTATCAACGTTTTTAAATTTCATGTCAGCGTCGAACAGTAGTTATTATTCAAACAGAATAAAACAAAATCTAACGTCAGTAAATCGTCTGAAAAATCACAGGGAAATAGTTTAGTTCTTAGTTTGGGTAGCAAAAGACATCAATTTGTAGGAGCGAGCAGGAATGCTCGGGATCCCTTGACAAATGTTCGCGTCTTGGGATGTTTCTTCCATTACTTACACGCTTACATACATGCACGCAGCGTGTGCTGTGCGACTTACATTCCAAGGATATGAATATGTGTGGTTGAATTGTATGTCATGTCCAAATTTGGATGGTTTGTTGGTTAGCATATATCGATATGCTAACCAACAAACCATCCAAATTTACAAGTAAATCGTTACTAATAACCTAGGAAAGACTAAGAAGGAAAGAAAGAAACAAGAGAAAAACTAGAAGAGATCGCTTTAAGCGATAACGCCACCCATAGTGCCACCTAATTTTAAGTTGTTTATGTATTTTTCTTTTCTTTTTATTGCAATAACGAATTAATCTATTAATCAGTTACGTATATTCCAAGTTTTATCGCAATTGGTTCAGTATTTTTTGTGTGAAAGAGGAACAAAGTCACATACAGACATATATTATGTAAATACAAACTTTTGCGTTTAAAATATTAGTAAGATGTCGTTCACATTTTCCACTTTAGTCGAGAAAAACTTTATTTAGAACACTATCTGAATCTAAAGTAACGGGTTCGACTTTCGAATTTTCAATAACAAATAACAATATCAAACAAGTTATAGCAAACGAATCAATCACATCAATCGGTCGGGAAACAAAAACCAATGAAATTCAATTGAACATTAATTAAAAACTCGTTACGTATGCTAAATGTTTGATTGTCCGTCCGTCCGTTGATCACTGTGGGTTCCAGAGACGGATTTAAGGCATATTTATGGGTGAAACTAGACGACCAATAAATTAAAAAAATCTAAGATGGTGCCTATTCGGGCAGCGCATTATTTGTTCATTACGGTTTTTTCTTATACATTGTATGTTAATTTCTTGTTTTTATTTTACTTATTGTGTTGTTGTGTGCTTGTGCATATAAACGTATTTTCATTTCTCGTTTCTTTAAACTTTACTAGTTGCATGGAAGAGATCGTCCTTAGGCGATAAGGCCGTCCATTGTGCCATTTTAGTTTTTCGTACAATTTGTTGTTTTATTATTGGTACAAAAAAGCGTTAATCTATTTTCAAATACCGTAAATCGAAATTAAAACTATTTATTATTTTCATCGTCATTTTTAAAATGTTGTTGTGATTTTCGAAGTTTAATAAATACCCGACGTTTCGAGGGCATTTCAGTGCTTTTTTGTCACGAGTAGAAGTATTGAAAAGTCTTCGAAACGTGGAATGTTTTAAAAAATCTAAATAAAAATAAAACGCTATTAAAACCGAAAAATTGATCATTTTGATGTTTATCATCGCGTGATGTTTATCATCACGAATATCTAAAATATTGATGGTAGATATATAATACAATCTGCTGAATGTTATTGTCCGGAATAAGGGATAACATACCGCATCTCCGACCAAAACGGTTCGATTCCTATACCTACTAAGTAAAAGTCCCCTAAGGTAAAAAATAGAATACATCCCTGTAAATGAAAAATTGAAAAAACCTGTCATTTTAAATTTAAAAATCGCAACTGCAAATTCAATTTGTGTTTACATTGAGCGATACCCGAATTTTTACACTTATCTGTACTTTCAGTTGAAATATCGGTTTTTACGTTTAAAAAAGGGGACATTTTTGAAATATATTCAATGTTTCATTCGGTTAGAGTTCAAAATTAAGGGAATTGGAGCAGACTATTGAAGCGGAGTTTTTTCCATGCGGCGGCGAATAAGCTGCCTGTTCTCCAAGAGGGTTTGCATCAGGCAGGCCACTGGTCTATAATATAATGTCACATCTATTTGCTCTAATTAATAAAGACTTATCTACTGACCCGAGGGAACTAGGTGAACAGTTATCATGACCATGCTAAAAAAGCAATTCCAATTATGATTCTTTGCTTCGTAGTCTGCTTTGCTATCTTATTTACGTTTTACCGGGTCTTGGTCGCGTATTATTATATAAATAAATAATAATACGCGTTAAGACTCAGTAAAATGTAAATATGTTAACAAATCGTGTGAATTTAAAAAGTTTGCTTTGCTATCTGTCTACGATTTCCCGGGTCTACGAATTTCCTACGTCTCTCGTAGCCGTAGACGCCGTAGCAGGTCTACGACACTTTTCCTTTAGGACTTCGCGCTATTGCGCGCAAAAACCCGTAACAGGTGGCACCACTGTTTCACTGTTAAGAGTTCTATACAAACACCAAATTATTATTATTTATACCATAAATATTATAAAAAATAAAATGAATTCGTAGACCCAGAAACGCGAGTTGAAGTCCCGCCGCGTGTGAATTTTTAAAGATTATTTTGTCTTTAAAATATTTAAAAAAAAATGTTTAGACCTAGACAAGAATCTAATTCTTTTTACTTGGCCAACCCAAAAAATCTCACGAAAATTCTTAAAAGAAATTTATACGGTCGCTAATACATCCCAATATTAGAATAACAAAGATACAGACCATGAGGGTACCGTCCCCTTTATTATTATAATACAGCTTTAATGGCACCGGATGCGCCGGAAATTCTATTGTTTTTTTTCTTAAGGATTTATCTTATTTTTTGCGTTGTTGTATTGAAACGTAGCGCGTTGATGTTATGATTAGTAATAGTGACGCGATTAAAACCGAAAAAATTGAGTTAACTCCCTTTTGTTTGTCATTGCGTACTGCTTAGTAATGAATGATAGATAAGTAATATTGTCACGTTGTTTGACACTCGAGAATAATAAACATTATTCTAATTACATATATTATAACTATTTAACAACATTATTCTAGTAAACATTAAAATAAGAAATAAAATCAGTAGAACTTATTAATATAATTATTTATACGCAGAGAATAATTGCATTCAGCGACATCTTGGTCGTTGTATCGGTCCGTCTCCCACAAAAAGGTGAACCTTTTAGACAGACTCCGTATCGATATTGTAGTGACAATTTAGGTTAGATACACATCAATGAACGGTAGATGGCGTTGCTTGTACGGCAGTAGAATAAATTGAAATACTGTGACTATAACTAGGTGTACATGTACTTGAGTGGCCGGGTGACGTGCGTCGTCCAGTGTTACCATACTAAGAAAATAATTGCATTTGATATAATTTTCTAGCCACAAATCTTCTATGTAGAATTATATTATAAAGTAATAGTTTGCAGTTAGATTAACGTATCCTTTTAGTACTCATTCAAAATAATGTGAGACATTACCTAAAACAGCGACGAAAGGGTGTTTGAAATGGATTAACCACAATTCATTTCCACCTTGTCCCAAAATGTCACATATTTTGGTGCTGGAAGGAGACTTTCGAAAATATAGTATGACAAACACTAAAGGAGCCCTTTTTCCTCTGCGCGTCGATCACCTCTAGACCCATTGCGAATTCCAAAAATAATTCTTAAATCTTAAATATATATTATAAAAGTAATTTACCCCGTAATAGGTGAGTTGTAGAATATAATCTACTATTATTGTTTTCACAAGTGATATTTCCTCAGCTCACGTTTCGGAAAACACTCGGAAAAGCTGCGCTTTCGATTCCCACGTGCTCAAGCTTGGATCAGTATACCAGATTGGTTTCAGAAACCATGTTTCCTAGTAAAATCAATAACTAAACTAAGTGAACAACCTATAAGTACGATCGCCTCGCATTTTGAATTGATTTTGTGTACTTAATTGTAAAAACACATGCTGAAGTTACCATGTGGCAGTTCCTATTGGAACTGATTCTGGTGTTAAATGTTTGAACCTCAGAATAGGATTTCAGTATATACCTAAGTAATTAGAACAAACTGTGTCTGAAATATTTCTTTTACTTTTTGAGAACTTAACCTAAAGATAACCTAACAAATTAAAATCAACTAAATTTAAGAACTAAATATAACCCTACTATTGTACCTAACTTATATCTAAGATACTAATCCTAAAATGTTGGCCGCCCTGCGACAAGTCTGTGTAAACGTCAGCCAAGGAAATTATTTATATTGTAAACTCATCTCTCGGTGGCTGATGTTCACACAGACTGGCCTGACAGTGCCTTTACTGATTTGTCTCTTCGACTGGTGTAATTCCAGGGTTCTACGTTCCGGTCTGGAACTCAAGAGCAACCGACCCACAGGACTCTTAGTAAAAATGGCTGCCGGACCAGAAGCACGGATAGAGCGGACCGTGGAAGATTGGTACAGGCCACCTTCCTGGCTGTGAACCACTTAAAATATCAATTTACCTAAACCATCACCGCTTCAACAGGAGTTGCATCACTGCCACCAGATGAGTCAATTTTAAATCATCGGTTGTACCCCTGAAATCCAGAGAGACATTACTGCATCAACCTATAGCTCGAACCTTTCTTAAAAACATGACCCAACCTTGATTAGGGAACAGTTTCATGTCTTAATTTAATAATCCGACCTTCAGTCTAAAATGATGTTGTTTTCCAAATTCTAAATTATTTACATAACTTACTATTACTGACTAAATTAAATCTATACTTCTCAAATACCTAATTAACTTATAAACTAGAATAATGCAAACTTATAGTTCTAAACCTAGACTTTTAAAAATAATTAACTAAAAATAACTAAATAAGTAACTCAATTACTTACTACTGTAAGATTAATTAGGCTTAGTCTTAAATAAATTTATGTGTCACTACCTATATCGGTCTTAATCTTTTATTTCGACGTTCCCTGTCTCAATCACCGGATAGGTAGGCGACAATATATAGAAAGATTTCCATTTTACTTAAACAAAATAGGTTTGCTTTAATTAAACTTGCTTGCATTAACTAAATTCAAATCGAAAGGTTAAGGTTTGGACGATTGTGTTGTGTAAACAATATTCTACACCTTAATACTAATTGGAGAACATTACAAAAACATAAAAAAACTTTATTTTCTTAGAATAAATCACAAAATAATTTAACACAATATTTACCGAGTTTAACTCGCGTTTTATTCAATAACGTCATTATTTTTAACGACCGAGCTTCGCCAACTTTACTGTTGTCTTTGTCAAGTTTGACTGAGATGTAATTTGTCTATTTTACATTCTAAAAAGTTACTGTACACAAAATAATGAACAAAAAGACATTAACTTGCTTATATTTATATGCAGCTAAATAAAACAAATAGCGAAATCATCCTAATGTAAAATTATTATTACTAGTTATTCAATCCAGATTTTCTTCAAATTAAATTGAAATTTCTCTGGCCCCGGGTGCGACACGCACCTTAATATGAAGGTTTTTGCGCGTCTACCGATATGTAGGGTAAACAACATCAATATCGGTGGGGGAGAGAGGGGAGAGGGGGGGGGAGTTGCGGCGCCCGATGGCCAGGTGGCGTCCCGGCATAATGTAGTGATATTATACCGAGTTGTTGACGAGATATAATTGTTGGATTTTCGTTTGTTTTTGGGTAATTTTTCAATATAAAAGATTAAATTAAACGTCACCAAAATTAAATTTATCATCTTCCAACAATAAAAAAATATTGCCCGACATTAAACACAGCGCAATCTAGCCCCAAACTAAGTACTGGGTTTGTACAATGGGTACTAGCCTAGTGCTTAGAAGAAAACTTCAAAATGTTTTTGAAGGATATTCTAAATCATTTTATAGGCCTCAGCTTACCTTTGGCATAGTAGTGGATAAAGAAGACTTAAATAAACGTTTTAAAGATATGGGCCAGTGAAGAATACCTTTGACTGATAAAAACACATACGGCGTAATGAAACACAATACTTAACTGTAAAGTAAGCGAAAGCTCGGTACATTGTAAGTACATATAAGTAGTATATCCGTTGTCTAGTCACCGTAACACAAGCTTGGAAGCTTACCACGGGGCTAGATGGCGCTATGTGATTTATTATATTATATTGTAACAATGACGTTGATAAATAAAATGCGAGTAAAACCCGGTAAATATTGTGTTAAACATTATGCAAAATCGCGAAAACGTAAGACAAAACCACATTCGTTGCTATTTTATTCGACGATTTTTCGATTTAACGTTTGATTTTGCAATTTCAACGTCAGCAGTCAAAGAGGTAAGTCCGAAGTAACACAAAATCTTTAGACAAACAATAATTTTATAAAGTTGCCGTTTTTCCTCACTCATTGCGGTACCCTAATGATCCCCACATACTGAATAAGGGTGAGTACACACGTGCTGTATTCACGGGCGTTAACGGCGGCGGCGCTGTGTACACAGGCCCTTGGCCTCTCATTACTCTCTGTTTATATCCTTACGCCGGGTGGAAACTTGAATTACGACGCCATTATCAATTATGGGACACCGTCAGGTGAAAATGGGTTTTGATATTTAAACTTATCTGTTGTAGAGATACATCATATAATAATCCGCGCTACCATGCTCGTTTGTCGTTCAAAAAATTAAAGTAAATTTTAAATAAAAAATACCCAGACTACTTTTAAAAACCACAGACAATTTAAAAAAAAATACTTGAAATATTTTTAAAGGAAAAAATCATCTTCAAAAATTCACTTGCGGCGAGATTTGAACTCCTATGGGTGCCTATACCGCTCGGCCACTTGCGTGGCCGAGCGGTATAGGCACTGGAATATTGATCCAGGGACGCGAGTTCAAATCTCGCAGCAAGTGAATTTTTGAAGATGAATTTTTCCTTTAAAAATATTTCTAGTAAATATGCCTTGAGCAATAAAAACAAATTTACGAAAAAAATACTTTTTAAAGTTTGGTTTTCTTTTTTTAATTAAGTATTTGATGTGTTTTTAATTTTTTTTTTAGCTGAACGACAACGCGACGATTTCGCGAGTACTTATAAGACATCATGGTAGAGCCCATTATCACGGTTGGACCGATTTCGCTAATTATTTTTATGTATTTATTTATTTATTTTAAACACATATTACAATAAAAACGCAAACGACAATTTAAATAAACAAACAAAATACAAAAACAAACACATACAATTTTTATGTTGTAGGTATTTGATATTGTCAAGAGAAAGTTCATATAAAAGGAAAATATGCAGAACTGTTTTTGATTAATTTTGGTATGGAGACAATTATTTAACCTTGGATACCTTGATTACTTTTGATTCCGATATTTTTACGCGATCGGGACTGACGTGAGTGAAACCACGGGACGCTGTTAGTTACTTATATTTTTGGTTTCTAAATACGTAATTGTATATCTGTAATTGCATCTAGGTGTCTATGTATATAGAAAAACTCTGAACCCGTATTCCCGTATTTAATTAACCAAAATGTCATTTCAACATCACTATTTCTAATATCATCTCAGTCAATAATTATCAATCTCAAATTTGATGGTGGTCAAATAACGTTGGACATTTTACGACAGAAAAGTTTAAATGTTATTTGACAATCGTCAAACGTGAGATTGAAAATTGACTATAATGCAATTGAAAATATGTTGCGATGGAACTATTGTAAATAAATACGGGAATACGGGCACATAACAATAACAAATATTTATTTTTATGGATAAATACTCGTTCTCGACATCACTTACAAGTTATGATGAATAATCGAATCATAAAACAGTTGTTTTGTCTTTTTACTTCCCAACCCTCGAATCAAAAGCAATCTCGCACAATCGAACCACCCCCTCCTTATTACCCACGCTGACCAAAACTCCTACCACAAAAGGTAAACAGTGGTCATCAAAAGCTCACAACGCTAGTGTTTGTCCCCCGAGTTTGTTTGCTGAATCAATCACAGACTGACAGATGAGTAGACGGGATATTAATGAGCTGGCTGTTATAAGTAGCATACTCATACTTGATGTCGTGTCTTTATTTAGAAATAATTATAGGTTTATTCAGAATTAATTAATTTTATACTTAAACTAGCTGCGCCCCGCGGTTTCACCCGCGTAAGTCCCGTCCCGTTTCAGTTCCCGCGGGATTAAAAGTATTCTATGTCCTTCTCCTGGGTCTAAGCTACCTCCCCACCAATTTTCAGACAAATCGATTTAGCCGTTCTTGAGTTATAAATGGTGTAACTAACACGACTTTCTTTTATATATATAGAAAGTGTAACACGCGATAATTTTAAAGAAAAAAACTTAAAAATAAGGTGTTCTGAGAGATATATTTGTTCAGCCTGTAAACGAAAAATAAACAAAACAATCATTTAATTTCGGCCATATTTCAGCTTCTTTTATTTTAACCGTGATTTGTGGTCTGGGAATTGACTACAATTTGTAGTGGTCCTACCACTACGGTAAATCAAATGGCGAAATATATCAAAGAAAAAATAACTGAGGCGTTAGTTTATTGCGTAGATGTAAGGTACTTTAGTTGATTTATATAAGAGGATGTTAGCACCGGACGCAATACAAATTTAAGAAACAAAAAAAAAAAAATTTATACGTAATAGGCTAGCATTTGACCTCATCTCACCTGATGGGAAGCGAGGATGAGGTCGACGATGAAGCATGCTTACCTAGAAAGTAGCTATTCACTCTAGATTTGAAGACTCCAAGGTTATAGCTTTTGGAAAACAGCGAAGCGGGCAGATAATTCCACTTTTTGGAAACAATGACTAAATTTAGCTTGATCACTGAAAATAATTTAATTAATTAATTAACAAATCTCGTACAGGAAGTCAACAGTTAAAAGGTAAGTACCTATGTTGGCTATTTTTGGGATAAATAGTTTCAGAACCTCGTCGTTGAGTTTCATCAATCGACTATTGAAGTGACAGATGTTTTGAAAACATATCCGTAGACCTAAAAAGATTCCTATAGCAATTCTGCATTATCGTGAATGTGTCATTGCATTTAGACACATTAACGATAAATTTGCACCTGGTTCTCACGGCTTTGTTCTATGACAGGTGTACGGGTATTGTAAAAGTGTCTAAATGCAATATTGCGGGCAGAATTGCTATAAGGAACTTTTTTGGGTCTACCGAAATGCCATCTTTGGACTAGTTCTGCCACACCGCCAAATTAACTCTAGGCAAAAATACATGAGGAAACTAAATGCCCATTTGGCAATTTTAATGTTTTTTTTATATCCATTCGATTATACCAAATTGTGTCCCACCTTTTGCCCAATACCCTACTACTGTTTAAAGGGTAGCTCCCTATTATCTGTCATTAAATACTATCCAGAGTCACATCAGTTATTAGATTAGTCTGACATAAGGATTACTATACTTATGTTGTTCTGTTTCCCCAAACCTATAACCTTGGGGTCTTCAAATCCAGAGTGAATAGGTACCTTCTAGGTAAGCATGCTTAATTGTCGACCTCATCCTCGCTTCCCATCAGGTGAGATGAGGTCAAATACTGGCCTATTAGGTATAAAAAAAAACAAAAACTTATGTATTTTTAAACTTTTTAAACTCACACGATTTGTACTCATAGTTATATTTTAACCGGGTCTTACTCGCGTATTGTTACTTTTAAATTCTCTTACCTCGACGTTTCGATCATGTTACAATGATCTTGGTCGCGAGGGGAGACCCGGTTAAAATATTACTTAAGTATTTTTGTCCAAAAAAAAAAACTAGACAAAATGAGATTTCTTGTGCTTCCGGTTCCCGTTCAGCTTAATGACATAATAAATCTTTGTCTGTTCATTGGACGAATGCTGTCTACAAGACCCTACTCCGATGAAGATATTCACAACCGAATTTAGTCTAAAGCGGAGCCTAATTTAGACTAGATTAATTTTATGATCAACCAGCTGCGTCCCGCGGTTTTACCCGCAAGTCTAGAACGTTAATCTATTTTATTTATAATTACCATCTATACATATATCTATAAAGCTATCACGTAAAAATGCTGTGTTAATTTGAAATGCAATCAATCAAGTTAAAACTACTAGACGGATTTTTATGATGTTTGATTTGATATATTTGTATTCGTTTAGAATAAGAGTGATAGAATAGAAGGTTATGCCAGACGTCTAGGTGAACACCTTCTGTTCTAAAGGAATTCTAGTATAATCATCGAATAGATTTATATATTAATGGTCTTTGGTATAATATTTTTTTTAACATATTTACAAAGAAAAGTAATTACGGTATTAGGTATATGCGTTGTCTAATCACCATAACACAACCTTAGTAGCTTACCATGAGGCTACATTGGCAAGTGTCATTTTTACAGAATTTAGGGCGACTTGCATAACACTATTTAAAACATATTTAACTAAATCAATTCTAAAATAATTTATAGGAAATCGAACATTGGACTCTATTTCATTAGGTGGACGATTGATAATATGTTGCCACACATAGACAGTTTGACAGATTTTAAATACGATTAACAGCTTAATCATGTTTAGGAACTGTTATGCAAGCCGGCCTTATTTATTTACTAAAATTGACGACACAGTGAGTCGGAACTCTAAGAAATACCATTACAGCAAACGTCCATCATAAATCAGTTTCTCATCAAATAATAATGTAATTATCCCGGGTTTTCCCGGAAATATATCACTTTTCAGGGAAATATCGGGAAAGAAATCACGTTTTTAATTATAAGCGAATATTATTTGAAGCGCGGAGGGAGTCGTTTGTAGAGATATAGTAAATTTATGGTAGTGATTTAATATAGAGTGAAGATTTAAATATATTAGATACTAAAATGAAACTCATGTTCCGGTTTTTATTGCGTTGCTTTTATTAATTTTTGCAATGCCGTTGCTGCGTTTCGGAACTTTTACAGATTTCTTCTTCAATGTAAGTAGGTGTTCAAAATTTTTCTTAGTTTAGCGATGTTGAATTACCCTAAAAGATGGGTTCCGTGAATGTTCCAAAACCAACATATCTTACAGATCATTTACTTAGGTGTGACGTAGTGACAGATATCCGAAGACAATTCGGATATCGAAATCTGACGAAATTGTTTAGTCAGTCTTTGATTTGGTCGATATTCTATGTCATTGAACGAATTTAACGAACCACAAAACATATGCTGAGTGTAAAAATGAGATATTCTGCGAAAAGAGACTTTTTCGAGTAATGTTATGTTTTTTTTTTCAATTTTTGAACTAACGAATTTACCTATGCGTTACTCTAATTTCGTATAAAAAGCATTTTATCTCTACAAAGGCATCTTTCTTTCGAACACCCGCCTTGTTGAGATTTATTACGCGGCAGATTCAGTTGAGTACCTATACTTACTTCTAGAGGTGAAGACCAAAGATTATATATTAATTGCAAAAAACAGATACGATTCTACGCATTTAGAAATTATCTATTTTTCGAAACCTAGAACTAATAATAGATAATAAAGAATATTTAGATGTCGTACTTTTTTTAAACACGAAAGTTGAGTCAATTATCCCACCTGATGGTAAGCGATGATAATGGTGGTGGCAGCACGCTTATTCGAAAGAAGACAGTAGTAGAAAAAATTTCAACCCCCGTCTGGTTGCAACGGTCTACATATCAAAACACGGACGAGTCCGTTAGGTGCTACGATATAAGCTAATAAGGGTGGAATCAGTCTCACAATATATTAGTGCCTCTGACGGACATATTAGTGACTGTTTATCAAATCGTACACTTCTACATGTACACATCACTTGTCGATTGGTTCAATCGGTGCTTTGAATTCAAAGGAAGTCTTAAAACTGGTAAGACCGAATGGAAAGTCGCCGAACGTTCAGGATTTTTAATAGTTTTCTAAACGTTGTTCTTAAGTTTCATCCATCATTGAACCAATCAATCGGTGCTTTGAATTCAAAGGAAGTCTTAAAACTGGTAAGACCGAATGGAAAGTCGCCGAACGTTCAGGATTTTTAATAGTTTTCTAAACGTTGTACTTAAGTTTACTTTGTGGGCACAAAGTTAATTAAGTTATGAAATAACAAAAAACGGCAAAATGCTTACAAGTCTGAAGATTTGCAGATTTGATAAACAGGATCTGGATAAACTGATGGATGGATCCTACAGCCTCCCCAGCTTTATCAAGAAAAGAAACCAGCATGGTTCCGTAAATTGGTGATACTTTGTGACAAGCTGGAAATACTTTGTGACAAGATTTTTCGAAGATTTAATTTTTGTTCTCAACGTACATCGAAAAAAAAAAAACATTTTTTAATAAGGTTATACGTTCAACTTTCGTACGTTCAGTTTTATTTACGTCATGCTGATAGTCAAAAACAGTGATGTCACAAAGTTAGTCATACTGTAACAAAATAACCCCATTTTACCCTGTATTTTGTCCATCATCCAGAATCATCAGTCATCCAGAAATTTGAAAAGCATTATCAAATCCTGTAGTTTAGGTAAGGTTTGTACACTTCCCCATTGAATTGTACGCACTACAATTTATTTAGCCGTGGTGATAGTGCGCTAACCACAAAATGCCGTGTTACAAATATGTACACGTTTTACTCGTTGTTCAGGGGACACTGGACACTATGGACGCCGCGACCGATCCAGACGACTTTATAGCCCATTTATTACAATGTATCATGTTTTTCATCAATAGTGTTTGTTATTGGATGTAAAATTGATTGTTTTATCATCATAATGATAATGTTTATGATCATATTGAATATTCATTAAATTATAATTTAAAGTTATATTGAATACAGGATTCATGATATTATAATTTTATATTACAATTTATCGGCTTTAAATAATTTTAAATTCGATTTTTCTTAGGTTTTCGCGATGTTGGATTGCAATTAAAATCTTTTCCGGTTATAATGCTTGAAATAATACAAGTAACGCGATTAAAAGTTGAAGTTAAACTCAACTTCAAATTATTTTCGGAATGTAAAATACCTGTCCCAAATACTTTGAAAAAAAAAAGCCTTTGACTTAGGTACCTAATAAATGTAACATATATAATGCCACGTCTGTAGACATGTTACTCTGGGACGAGGTCACAGGTGTTCTCAAACTCGAACTGAGTATCGTTAAATTGAAATGGACTCCAGCCCCATTTTACTACTTTACTAACTCTGTGAGTACAAGCATAACATTTTAAAATAAATACTAATATTATAAGGAGGAAAGATTAATTATCGATAATATGGGACTTACGCGGGTGAATAGAATACATATAAGTAAGAATAGATAACATAGTTACATTTTACCGGATCTTAATCGGTTATTATTATTTATTTTTGTACCTCGACAGTGCCGTTTCAACCATGTTGAATGTCCCCTTGCGACCAAGACCATTGTAACATGGTTGAAATGTCGAGGTAAGAAAATAAATAATAACGCGATGATCCAGTAAAGTGTAACTATAATTTCACAAAACCTTCTTCTTTATTTTTGCCTCTTCCCACTTTAGGTGGGGTCGGCTCTCCTAATTTGTCGGCGCCACGACATCCTGTCGTAGGTTGTCGGATCTGACAGGCTTTTTCTTTTTAATAGTTGGGCCATGCTGGTCCACCACGTATAGGGGGGTGACCTCTGTTTTTTATTTTTAAATAATAAAATCAGATCGTCGCGTGTCGTTACAGTCAATCTTCTCTTGTAGCACATCATAAGTTGAGTAGTGAAGTACCTTTATAGTAAAACAATAATAAAAATGTTGGTTCCTACACACGGCCCCGGCAATAAAACTTTAATCATTGTCTTTACTACCACGTTATGACGTGATTTTATACGTTTTTTACTAGTTTTTCGATAATAACGTTAAAATGAATAGAGATAGTGACAATTTTATATTATAGTACCTATGTTACGTCGTTTTATTGACTATTTTACTTTGTTATATTATGTACGTGGACATTTTAGTATCTTTGCAATTTTGACATTTTGTACTCGTGGACGAGTGGTCTTGTGCCATCTGGACCTTCACCCATATCATTTTGAGTGTTGAAAAAAAAAAAACACTGAAGACTTTTTCATTTTTCTTCTGATCGTCTTTTGTTTTCGTACTGATCGTTTTTGTAGTTTCAATCTTCTTCTTCTTCGATTTAAAAATCGAGTGTTCAAAACTTTTAGTGTTTACTATAGTAAGTAAATCAGTTCTTAATTATTTATACGTTTCAACTGGACTCAGGAAAGACTGAGTCTACCCTAAGAACGAAGCCTGTAAGACTTCGAAACGTAGGAACGTTGTAACAATGCTGATTAAAACCAGAAAATGATTATCATTTCTACTCAACTCTAATATTAATGTGACCCATGCTAAAACAACACAACATCAACACAATAAAACAAAAAACCATCTATAATACGTCACGTGTCAAGCGACCTTCCCAAACAAACTCCAGTCACGTCTCACCAATCTGAAATACTCCGGATTGTGTCAGAATAGGTCCCTGGATTTCAGATATATATGCAAATTCAATGTAACCCTTTCCAAGTGGTTGATATGTCAAGAAACTGGGTATTAGAGGAACCGGGTAATCCGGGTATAGTCGGCGAAGGTTTACACGTCAAGGCTTTTATAGCCTGCTAATTTATTGATAGCGGTTCGACCGGGTATCGGTTGTTTTCTTTCGTTTCGGACGTTTTGGGTTGCGATGACAGAATATTTTAGTAGTTTTTTTTGTACAGTGATATTTTAATTTTCTAGCCAGAGCATTTATTTATACATTTAATGGTTAATTTGTAATCAATGATAAGTCGCGACGGGAACGCATCGTGAATTCATTTATGACTATCGCCTATGTCTAAGTAATTTTCAACACGGCTCAGAAGCAACTTATCGAAGCGCATAAAGCCTTAGATATGCTTTGTCAAAGTTTTTTCTAACAAATTATTAAGGCTATCTTTGTAAGATAATAGATAATAGGATAAAGCTAATATAATATTGCTGATGTTAATTGAAGGACGCTAGATTTATTGTCACATTCTGTTTTTAGGAATAAGAAAGCAATCAACAAAAAGTGCCTACATTTTATATCTGTCGGTACATTATAAAATCACAACAAAATAAATTGAAAACTTTCTCTTTTTTGAAATCGGTTAATAAAATAGATCATCTAAATATACCAACGGCCTACGGCTAAATAATAACATCAATCTAGCAGACAATTTATTAGAGACTACGTTCTTATCCAAGACTCAAAACCGGGTAAGAATTTATCCTGTTCAAATTAACCGGTTATGTTGAGGATTGCAGCGTGGCCTGAATGGTTAATGTAAGGATTAAAGCTTTAACGGACATCACCCGGATAAACCCAGGCCGTGGTTTTCGCGCCATTTTACCATAATTTCACAGGTATAATCATTTGTCACGGATAACGAATTTATAAAGTTATTTTAGTGATGAATTAAAATTGAGGTGAGATTTCATTTGCTGCTAAAATTTGAGATCTTATTATGAGTTTTAGTTATACATAATCAATTAAAATTTAATTATTAAATATGACATTCACATTATCGTTTTAAATCGTCAGTAAACTACTGTGTCTTCGGAACGCCATCTCCAATGAGAAGACATTTAGCACTATAGTGGAAAAGAAGCAATAATGTATACTTCATTTTCTTACTGAAATTAGAAGTGCGAATATAAACTGGTTACCCTTACAAGAGTAACTATACAATCGTAGCTCTTATAAAGTACACAATAACTCTAACCAAAAAGCGACGTGTAAACTAGTGAAAAGAAAAGGACCAAAACTAAAAATAACATAGTTGTAAAACAATTGAATTGTTTGATAAAGTAAAGTTGGCATTGTGCCTGCTGGCGGGAGACACAGATTTCAGGATAAAGGATTTACAAGTTTCAGGAAGCCGGAGACCGGAGACATTCGCCCGGATCTTAGTTTTGAAATAATACTTCGCAAGATTTAATCTTGGTTTGTTTACTTAAAGTTAAAAGTACTATTTGGAACCTACAAACAACATGAACATAGGTGTTTGCCATTCAGATATTATGTACTAGTACTAGAGGTGTTGCCTCAAACATAATGTTCCATTAACTAAAATAAATAATATTAAAGCCGCTGCAGCGCTGACAATATTGTAAAGTCTATGGTAAAATTTTAATTAGTATCAGTACGAGCATAAAATTAAGAATAAATCAAGACTTAAGTTACATAAATAATATCAAACATTTGTTACAACGATAAAAAATATTTTACTTAATAATCACTTCTAACTTAGAAACAACACTGTAAGTAAAACAACGTCAAAAACACATAAAAAAAAAACAAAAACCATAAATCTCTGATGCCTCTTCTTCCATTTACAACCTACCTACTTATAAAGCAGAGAAATAAAAAAAGAAATACTAATAAAACTTACATAAAATAAAACAAAATACACTGTAAACGGTTAAACAAGCGAACATTCGGAAAAACGCTGCGTAAATCAAATGCGCTGGCGAACCGGTTCGCGGCGGTAATCCCAGGCACGGGAACCGGTTGTAACCGGATTTAACCGGATGAAAACCGGGCCGGGCACCTGCGATAACGACCGTGGCTCAATAGAGGTATGTTCGCCCGTTCGTTACTTCAACCGCTTTGTGGATTTTATGAGCTCACTACTTATTTGTGAATTGAATTAGTTGGCCGGAATATAATTTACTTTGGATTTATATTTAGTGGCTGGTAGACTTGTAAGTAGTTTACTTTAATATTGTATATGTCTGAAAACGAATTTTCAATAATATTATTTACAAGGTATTGAATACAAAAATGGTGCTCCCGACAGGATTTGAACTTGCGCTTAGTGGTATTCTGTTCCACCGCGTTACCTGTCTGGTTTAAATTATGGAATGCATACCTTTATGTTTTTGATCAGTAGTGACATCTATCGGTTATAAAACGTTACAGTTTACTTTTTTTCCTAAGTCCATTCTTATAGTAATTATCTGAACAATGTGTTAGAATAAAATGATCATTTTACTTTTTAAAATAATAAAATCTATGAAGCATTTCCAGTCCAATCAAGTAACTGCACGTAAACCACATTAAAATACTTCCATTAAACCGGTAAAGGTTCAGAATTATTAATTTAATTTATCTCACAATATGCATTCAGGCCGTACTCCGAAGACGCGGCGAGTGCGCGCGGAATAGCACGAACACCGCTAGAGTACGTGATGCCGTATTTACCCGGTTACATTATATCCGGTTTTAGTAGGAGGTTAACATATTGGGGGTTATCGACGCGCGGGTCGCGGGATATTATTTCAGAGCGTAGATTTGACGTTTTATTAATAATATAATAGTATTTAGATTTTCCTTCTGTTTTTGTGATGTTAGATTGAACTTAAACTCATTTTCTGGTTTTGATCGCGTTGTGTTTATTATTTTTAGCATTGTAGCAATGTCGTACCTTCGTTTCGTAGCCTTTACTTACCGACTACGCAAACAACGCGATTAAAAACTAAAGTGAGTTTCATGATTTATTAACTACTATTAACTACCAGCTGCACCCAGCGGTTTCACCCGCGTAAGTCCCGTTCCCGTGGGAATATCGAGATAAAAAGTAGTCTTTGTGTTATTCTCGGTATCCAGCTACCTATATTCTAAGTTTCATCGCAATCCGTTCAGCCGTTTTTGCGTGATTGAGTAACAAACATCCAAACACACACATTTTTACATTTATATTATTAGTAGGATTGGATAGAAATGTTTTTGTCATGAAAAATACACTTTTCACAGATTTCTATTCCAAATTTAATTTGATTGATAAAAAATGAGTCCCAAGAAGGCTGGCTGCATTACCTCTTAAAATGAATTGGTTACCAGAAGCTAAAACTAATAATACCTATATTGGTTAAAATTGTGTATTTACAAATTATTCTAACACGAGTATTTGTCTGTTACAAAATGCTTTCTATATTTTTATATTTCCTCTAAATATTATCAACACAAAAAAAGAAAAGATTAATCCAAAACATGCCTGAAGTTATATACTAAGGACCTCAAAGAACTTGAAGCATTTTACTAAACTAGCAAAAATAGATTTGACTTTCTATATTCCCCACCTTCCCTGAAGGTATATTACGTACTCAATAAATGTCACCTACGTAACACCCTACGAATGACACACTACCTCTCGATTACCATAATTCGATGAAACCAAGTAAATCTAAAGCGTCGTGTACACCGATATCTCTCTAAGTGAGTTACCTCACGTAATCGAGTCGAGTCGATTTGTCTGCGCCCTTAGGGCAATTTGCGGCCAATGATACCCGAGTACTGGTTTATTACTGCGTTTATGTGCTGCGAAACTGATACTGATGTATTAGAGGGATTTTTAGTTCATTCCGATAAGTTGTCGCCATTTTGTGGAAGTGTCTTAGCAGGTCAAGTTAGTTTTTAATGTAGTCATATAAAATAAAGTGCACTTGGATTTATCTTCCGCTTTCTCGATGTCGTATTGAAATGACCCTAAGGGCTCCGCCTAAGGCTCCAAAACGTAGGAACGGCATTGCAACAATACTGAAAATTATAAAAGCAACGCGATTAATAAGGAAACAGATTCCTTTTTAAGTGCACTTGTTCATTTTGAAGCTTTTGGACGTTGCAATCTTTAGATTACTTACTCAATGCTTTGTAAGTTTGTTAAAGTTGTGATTAATGGTGAGACGAAATCAACTTGATTTTCAAAGGCAGACATCAAGGGGTTTTCATCTCATCGTTCGTTTTTGGGGTTGTTTTGTACAAATTGCTATTTTTACATTACCTACCGAAAGTAACACATGTAGAAAAAGTATACAAAATGTAGAAAATAAATCAAAATTACAAAACAGGGTGTTTCGCGAATGACCATTTATGCCGAAAGGGGGTTGTTCTTGACGTCTAGGCGAATAAGTTTTGTTGTATTTCTGCTTAAATGGTCCTTCGCGAAACACTCTGTATACATACATTGGTAATTATGTAATATCTGAAACATTTGTTAAATTCCCGCTAAATCAATATTTCGAAAATATGCCCCCATGTGCCATAGTAAAAACCCCGGAACGAAGCTAGTTAAACATATTTAACGCACAACTAAAATCAAACAATGTTCAATAAATATTTAAAACAAAGAGC
Organism: Idaea dimidiata; assembly: GCA_949358125.1. Lineage (NCBI taxonomy): Eukaryota > Metazoa > Arthropoda > Insecta > Lepidoptera > Geometridae > Idaea > Idaea dimidiata. Next base: position 13,133,224 of record OX442329.1, read on the forward strand.
AAATCGAAGACTTTTAGCTTGACAAAGAATAATAAGTCTTATAATACTGAGATATTGTTCACTTTACAATGAAAAGGAAGGTAGTAAGTATCATGGGGCATATTCATTTATATTTCAAGTTAAATGATAAAGTGCCCTAAACTAGGATTAGGACACGGATTCTAATATTTAATTAACTGGTAATTGATATTTGAAAGTGGAAACTAATATACTCACTGTATTTAAATAATAAAATATTTAAGAGAAACGTCAAACTTTTAATTTTTATAATTTAATAAGCTTCTTCCCGCTGCTTCGCCTGTGTGTCCTATTGAAAACAAGATTAGGACGGTATTAGGATCAGGATTGAAAATGAAAAAATGAAAATGAAAAATAATAAGGATTAGGATTATCCCGCCCCCTATTGTCTGTGTACCAATTATCATGTCTACTGAATACGAGAATAAAAAGTTTCATACAAAATTGGAACCCCCTTTCTCACCTCTTTAGGGTGCAATTTTGAAAAAAAATAACGCTTCTTAGTGGAGGCCTACACACCACTAAGACTCCAAATTTCGAGAAGATCAACGACTTACGCTGTGCATTAATATATAGTTCAGTCAGTTAGTCTATCAGTCTGTTTTAAAACCACAGAAACCTATATCCGGTTTTAAGGTTTTAATGTACACTCGGATTTATGATCAAGTACCGCCCACCAATAGTTACACATAAACAGTTATTTTTGCAATAACAATTCAAAAACTCCAAAATTCCACTTACCTTTTCAAAATGTCTGACTTCAGCCAGCAGGATATAATTGATATGTAAAAATCTTGCATCTTCACAGGACCTGGCCTTAATCCTATAGCCAGGTTTCTTAAACCAGTATTTGTAACCCGTATACTCCGAACTGTTGAGGTCTACCTTTAGACCTCCACTGAAAGTCCAGTCACCTCCACAACCACAGCAGATTCCTTTGGTCATGAATTTCTCCCAAGTCCTGGAGGTTTCCAAGTGCTTGGCCGCCCCCACTCTCTGAGGGCGGCCTGGCCATGTCCCAGAATTTCTCTGGACCTGCACACTCTTTGGCCTTCTATGCACCTTCCAATCCTCAAGGTTCAGATCAGCTGGTGGTCTCCATTTCCATTTTGATATCACTCGTGGTTTTTAAGTTAGTGGAATCAATTTGTTTTAATAGAGAGTTTGAGTGTGGTTTCTCGTATTTGTGTTCGATTCATTTGGATTTTATTATACACTACTTATATTGAAAGGAAACACTTTTATTGTATTATGAGCATTGTATATTATGTATATGTGTCAATGGATTTAGATAAGAATTGCGGGTTTGATTTTGGCCGCGGCACAAATGTTTTGAAATTAATTAGGATATAATATTAATACATCGCGATAACAGAAGAAAAATCTATAGAATTAGTTTGAGCAAAACACAGCTAGATGTCGCTGTGTGCAATAGACTTATTTTCTACTAACTTGTTCCTTACGAAATCATAAACCTGCCTACTTCAAAGCAGTACCTTTCCTTAGCTCAGTCGGGGGTCATTAATCAAATCGTTCTCCCGTGATTAATTCCCAAATCTGTAATTATTCACGGAAATTAAGAGCGGGCTTGTTACAGGAGAACAGAGAAGTATAATTTAGGGCCTCAACCCTCAGCTGCGTGATGCGGTTACAACACCTTTCGGGTGAATCAAGATGGAGAGAGCAGTGATACTAGACTAAGGAATATTCATACGACTTTCGCACGTAAATTACGGACCTTATCATACGTAGGTACGTCACTAATATCTGTGCTAATACTGTCTTCGACACACACACAAAAACCATCATCTGAATTAAAAAACCTCCTCCTTTTTTGGGAGTCGGTAAAATAGCGACGATTTACCCTCACGTAAGTATTAGATGTATACCAATAGAATTAAAACAAAAATTGCTTTTGTTCCAAAAATTAATGCACCCAGACTTGAACCTGCAACCCCGTATTTTAGCGAGATGAACTACAAAATAAGAAAAATGTTTGAAATTCAAACTTCCTTTTATAATGCACTACACAATTTAAAACAATGTACCTAGGTTTTCGCGTTTGTTTCTTTATCCGTCCCCAAACTACGCATTCGATTTTGATGTAGTTTCAGCCAGGGCTGGGCGCTAGTAATATGTATGTCTGTTTTAAATAGGTACTTACAGTTTTGAAAATAATATTATACCTAATTCACTTCTTCGTATTCTTGTTTTTTCATTCTCAGAATACATCAACAAGAAGCAATCCGAGCCGGATCAGTTTCAAATACCAGATTTAAATCCGGGTAATGTCCGTAAACGATTCCCAACGGATATCTACATTTTTATTGTAAGTACCTACTTTGTAAAGCTTCTTTTAAAAGCTTTCATAATTTATAATGTTTTTATTAATTGTAAAGAAAAGTTTTAGCGATTTAACACGTTTACTGCCAAACGTTGAAAGTACCTACCTCCGTCTTATGAACAAAATATCATTAGTTAGAAATATGTTATTCCATCCAAAGGTTGCCTGGAAGAAGTCACTCTCAGCGGTAAGGACTCCCATTTGTGCACCTTACATTTTAAGCTTTGCTTTACTTTATGCAATGTAAATATTTGTGTTTTGTTGTATTATTTTGTGTTGTACAAATAAAGTTATTATCTATCTATCTTTTATGCCTAGCCCAATAAAAATAAATATAATATGATATAATAATATATAAAAATAATAAATAGATAGATAAATAGACAGACTGAACGAATCCGCGTTCGTAGCTACATTTAACACGTAATTTTGAATTTAAAAAAAATTGTGCACCTGGTCATTGGTCATTGAATACTTGTGATATAGGTGATAATCATCGGTCCTTATTCAGTTACATAGAAAAAAGTGAGATGGAAACGCGTAAAACAATCGCGCTTAAATTACTGTTTGTCTAGTCGGAGTTGCAGTATCAACCCATAAGAGTTGGTGTTTCTAATTACCTAAAATAATAAGAAGACTTCTTTTATATATAATTTCAATTGTAAACGTCTGCAGTGGTCCACGTGGCAGTCACTTAACAGACTCCGTAGTCAAGTGGGACGCTTCGCTAACAGAAGAGCAATGTGATTGTGGAGCTCCATCGCAATCCATGTAGCACCTGCTCCAGTGTCCATTGTGCCCGACCACCTGCACAATGGATGACCTCATGGAGGACAACGATGCCGCGATTGCTGTGGCGGAGCATTGGGCAGGCACAATTTAGTTAGGTCAAACCGACCGATACGAAAAGAAGAAGAAGAATTATAAACGTTAAAAATAGAAATTCTCACGGTGTTGCAATGCAACACGCAGTGTCAGCACAAGTGCATTTCAATGAATGTTCTAATTTTAAATGCAGAAATCATGTCCGAGTTAGAGTTAGACCACAATCGCTGGGCACGGTTAGGACGCGTTAGCTGTAAACGTGTTAAGATGAACTAATTTCCTAAGCAGAATAGTTCTAAGCTCGTTCTAGTCGTAGCTTCGGACGAAGCTTAAGTTGTGCTTGGATTGAACTTGGTATCGGGTCCGGCGAAGTAAGTACGTACTACCATTTGCAAAACATCACTTAACTCGAACTTAAAGTAATTTTACAGAGTTAGGGGTACAGGATGTGACTACTATTAAACCGACTTTAAAAAAAGCGGAGGCTCTCTAACTACTAAACCGATTGCGATGAAACTTGGATAATAGGTAGCTGAAAACCTGGAAAAACACATAATCTAGTTTTTATCCCGATAATCCCGCGGAAACAGGACTTCGTGGATATAACTGCGCGGCGCAGCAAATATGATAATAAAATTAAAAAAAAAACAAAGCAAACATTCGGTTTGGTTTTGTGAAAAATGTTCGTTTGCGCTTGAAATTACTTTTTTAAACTCAATGTTGGGTGACAATTAACAGACAACACCTTTCTATTTCGTTTGTTCGTAATTTTTGCGAAGTCCATGCTAAATGTAGGGCTCACCATTTTGTTATTATGCATACATAGGCACCCATTTCGGATAATAATGCACAGATTTCCAAGGTAATCCTTTATAGCCTTATTAATAAACATGGAGTAAGGTGGAAGTGATTTTACCACTTTTTGTTTCTGTCTGTCACCTTTAAAAGTTCTTGTCGCAAAAAAAGATGAAGCATGTTATCACTACTCCGGCTTTACTCCACGTTTTTAAGGGTGTACCTAAACGTGGAATTAATATAAATGCCAAACTATTCGCAATTTTATCGGTTTATTATTATAGTTTATTATTAAGTTGATATAGAGCGCTTTTAATAAGGCCATTAAAGTAAATCTAGTCACATCTAGAAAGTTTGAGTCTTTCGTAATTAAGTTGAATGCGGTTTATAAATCTAAAGTTTTCGACTTCAATTTAAAGAGATAGGTCGCAGCACTTCATTGCTCAGTTTTATTTCAAAGATTCCAAATAAAAAGACAAAGAAAATCTGCTTTTGAACTTATCAAAAAGTTTTTATAGTAAAGAAAATAAAATTTAAAAAAAACACTTAAAAACTATTGAAAATAGATCATACTGTTGCGTTTGGTCAACATAGCAAATGGTCTAATTTCTAATCGTACCAATTTTTGAAGTTGTCAAATTTTTGAAAGGTTCTTTCAGCAACTTTTAATCTCGGGACATTGAAGGTCCCGAAACATTGTAAAAAAAAAAGGCAATACGTCTGAAGCTAACTAAGCCGTGGATTTCCTTACGTTGTTTTCGGATATTGAAAATACTATAAAACTGAACTTTAGAACTACTATCACTATAAACAATAGAAAAAGAATGGTTAAAACTTAAAAATAAACTAATTAAAAACTCGTGTCTGACGGAAGATTTTCACCAGTTCCAACAGTTCAATATTCGGACGTCGTTGTTAGAATACCCTCAATCTAGGTAATCTTAGGAACATGCTTAGGTCAAGGTAAACCCCCGAATAACACGTTGAGGGTAGATCATACCGGTTTTACCCCATTAAGACCTTATGCAACATTTAGCCTTCTAGCTTCATGTTCTAATTAAGTTTATTGTCGTACTTTACATTGTGAGCATTAGAATAAGGTATAATTTTAGAAACCCTTGTCTAAGCGTTGAGATGTTATACATGTAGTATGCTACTGCAAACATTACAGTAAGATACATTTTACAGAAAGAAGAAAACATTCAATCGCTTAGATGTTTTACGTGTATTTATTTATTATAAGTCTGTACTGTCCCACTGCAGGGCAAAGGCCTCTCTACCTTTCTTCCATTTATCGCGGTCTAGGGCTATTGTGGACCAGTTGCTTTTAAAAAGTGTCATCGTGCCATAAAAGTAAAAAAAAAATAGCCTGTAATCTGGCTGTAAACGGATTTTCGAATGCATTTTTACAAAAACAATATTTTCTAAGGGTAGAACAAAAAATGCTAAGTTTCATTTATTATCAAATTTGTGCCTTCATAAAAATCTCATAATCACATAATCTAATCAATCTAATCAATCTCATAATCTAATCTCATAATTTCCAGTGTAGGCTGCATTTCCACCAGAATTATGTGAGAGAATACGTAGTAAGAGATGTTTTGGTTAGGACCAATAGAATCGCTTTAATACTTAGTCTCGTTAAGTCTTGATTTGCCTTCGATAAAAAACGGCAAATGGAGCCATTCTATGAATTTTAAGAAAAACATTCCTGATGCATTCTTGCACATCCTTGATAGTATCAAAGCCTTAGCGGTTTAAAATGAAACTAAAATGTAGAAAAAGTCCAGAATAAACCTAGTTTTCTATTTTATTCCATTACATTCTTAACAATTAACTAAATCTACACATTAAAAAAGTGTCGTCTTTTGTATGTCTTAGTTCAAGTTAAGTGTAGTTTAATTAGTAATAGCTTTAAGACCCAGACCGCGCTAGGGTACCTAGGAGTCTAGACTGGAGTACTGCCAACTTAGGTACACTTGTTTTATTACTGGCTTTTGAGAAATAATAGGTAATTTGCTTTCAGATGTCTTAATATTTTTCTGGAGTTTGTTTAAGACGACGTTTTAAGTGTTGGCTGTAAGCGGTTTAATTAAAATTAGAACGTTTCTCTGTGTTTGTCAATGACATTCTCAACTTAAAAAAAATGTGACGAATTTATATCCTAAGTCCCAGGACATATATGATTATATTGCATTATATAGGTAACTACGTTGTTGCGATACAAGCTTGTGCTTATTGTAGAACCATTGTCTGATTTATGTTATTTGAAAAATGTCTAATAAATTTCAGAAATTAAAGTAAAGAGAAATTTGTTTTCAATTTGATTTACGATATAATAAAGCTTCGCAAAGAGGCATACAAAACACCCCATGTTTTATATACCGCTCTACACGTAGTTTCTTAGTACCGAAACGGTTGGCCCAAACTCGTTTGATAATAAGCGTTCGTTTTATCTGTCTAGTTGATAACTTAGTTTCATACGTACTATGCAGCACATTGCACATTACGTCAAAGCAGCAATGTAATCCATAGTATCTATGAAACGGAGTTATCCACTAGATTGACAATACGGGTGCAAGTAGGTTTAGATTTCTTGAATTTAAGGCATCCACAGACTACAATATTGCCATAATTTGTTTGTAGATATTAACACATTAGCCTAGGTTACCTAGACAGTTTAGTCCTAGACTAGACAGTGCCCGGTTTGTTTGGTCGTGTACCTGTGAACAAAAAAAAAGAAATAATTAGATTTACAGCTCTAGGTTTAAGTATGAAATGCACATATATTTTTTACTGGTAATAAACTATCAGTACCCATATTATCTATCTGTTGACGTCTGACAACAGTGGAAAATGACAGGCACTATGCAGTACATTGCTGCTTTGAGGTGATCACCGGTAATAACCACGTTACGTCAAAGCAGCAATGTACTGCATAGTGCCTGTCAATTTCCACTGTTGTCAGTCATCCACTGGATAGATATTATGGGTGCTAATCAATCGGAATTGGGACTTCGTTGCGTTGCAGTCGGGATTATAGTTGGATTATTGCCCCAGTTCCTTGTTTCTCTAGCATTACGCGACTCTTACTTTTGTAATAGATGTCTTTTATAAGATCTATTGTCTCTGTTGGTACTTCGCATTCTTGTAAAGCTTTCCACATGCTCTTATGTGATATTTAACAATGAAATATAAATTAATCTAACGATAAATTGAACTATATAAAAACACTTAAACAGATAACATTGATGATTAATTAATAATATTCACTTTAATAATTTATCAAATAAAATTTAATCAAATTGTGCATGCAATTATGAATTGGTATTATGATATTTGTTTTATAAGTTATTTATTATGGAATTAAAGAGGCTTTATTATTATTATTATTATTGCCCCAGTTCCACTATAGTTCTTTATATGCGACAATGTGAATCATATGATCATTTAATTAAAAAAGAAACCTATAAGTTTCTTGTGCCATCATCTCATAGGATAGGGTCGCGTTCTGAAGACATAGTAGTTTTGCTGACGTTTCAAAATGTGAATGTTTTTATAGATATAAATTTTGAGTTTGAGTTTGAGGATGTCAAATAAATAAAATGATTCATAATATCTATTCCTGCAAATTTAGGTATTACATGCTATAAAAGAGCTGTTACAAGCTTTAAAGGTCACATTTCGTAATATTACATGTAAAAAGTAATAAGACACCAGGAAAGTGGCAAACCGCAGTATAAAAAGTACTAAATGATCTTGCAAATCGTGAAATCGGTTAACTTACTGTACGGTGATCGGCCCAAGTTTTTACAACACTTCGTTTAACGATCCTTTTAAATAATTCAGGAGTTGCGACGTCGAGGGTACACGGACGTTTTAACTGCGGTTTCAGATCGTAAAGTTCGTATAAAATGGTTTCTTTAAAGACATTTGGTTTCTAAGAGTTTGTTTTGATTTGTTGAAAAAATTGCGTCGCAAAATTTGAGACGTTAAGAAGAATCCCTAGAGACCAATTCTTTTAATTAAATGTTATTGAAATATGGTTGGAACTCGTAATAATCGGCTTAGAATTTAATTTACTTTGGTTTTGTTGGCTTTTTCAACTTGTGCATATTTTGAGAATTTTGACTTTTTGCGCTTACTTACTGAGACGTTTTGACGTTTGGCGATTTTTACGATGTCAATAATATAAAGACGCCTTAATAATTGTTCATTATTTTATACTTTTTAATTAATTAAAGTTTATGCAGAATTTACATTATGAAGGTAATGGCATGCATTTAAAAGTCATTTACACAATACAATGGCGAACACACTGTGGTATTATCTACAAATTTGTTAAGTTACCTACAGTTATTGTTGATATCACTTTTATGTAAACATTAATGCCCTAATGTGAATTTCGTTTTAGTAAAAAAAAAATCTAAATAGTGAGCCATAGCCTAAATTCAGAAATACAAATTTCCTCCCCATTATAACATGTTGGTAGATTATAAATTATACTGAAATGGCGCTGTTAACCCCAAGAATTTACATCGTTATTTCATCCAAGGGTCAGGAAAGATAATTCGAGCTGTAAACAAACTTCAAGCTTAGTACAAAGTTTTATAACGAAAAATACTCTTAGAGAACTTGTAAATAATAATAAAAACATGATCAAGTTCAGGATGAAACTTTGAAGTGGGAAATTAAATAAAAATAACTGCGCTTCTAACGATCTAATACAGAAAAGCTACTCATAATTTAGGTTCCACTTAAATAATGAAGTAGCTCTCAAACTCAAATTATCTCCTACCAACTTTAAATTTAGAAGCTCCTAATTTATTAAAGAACACTTTAAATTCCAAGGTTTTCTGTATTAGGCTCTTCGTTTTGATTCCTTAGGTAATGTTGATATCAAAGCCTATTTAGCCTCCATATTATCTATCCAGTGAATGTCTGACAACAGTGGAAAATGGCAGGCTGCATGTATACATTGCTGCTTTGAGGTAATCACCTGTTATAACCACGTTACGTCAAAGCAGCAATGTACTGTATAGTGCCTGTCATTTTCCACTGTTGTCAGACGTTCACTGGATAGATAATATGGGGGTAGTTCCGTCAAGAATATAGCTATATATACAAGTACTAATTTTCATCGTAATTGGTCCAGCAGTTTTCAATATACAAAGAACAATGGAAGTACTTTGCTTGCACTGAAAAGCTTGTGATGTACAGACAGACAGACACGTCAAACTTATAATACCCCTCTGTTTCTGTCAGGGATTAAAAACAATAGTATGAAAAACGCTTAACTAAATATTGTTCTTAAACATAGTTACCTAATAGTAGTTTATGTACCGAGGTACTAAAGCCCTGTCTTAATATAGCGCGTCATGTTGAATTCAGTATTTCTGTTGTTGCTTTAGGTAAAAACAAATACTAAAAACCAAATAAATCTTCTATATAAAAATAAATCCCTATTTCGCATGGTCACGGCATCACGCCTGAACGGCTGGACCGATTTCGAAAATTCTTTTTTTGTTGTGTCCGTTATGAAATGCTAATTCAACCACCTGCTGTCAACCTTGAAAAAGCCAACTGTAAAGTTGGCGAAAACTCGGTTCGTTTAAAACCACGAATAAAACGCGATTACACCCGATAAATAAAGTTTTTAAAAATGCTAATTATTGAATATCGGGACTAATGCGGGTGAAACCGCGGGGCTCAGCTAGAAAATAATAGGTTCCTTTCCAGCAAACGTGTTTTTTTGTGATACGGTACGGAAACTTTCGTGCGCAAGTACGACTCGAGCTTGGCCGGTTTGTATTAAGACTAGCTGCGCCCCGCGGTTTCACCTACGTGAGTCCCGTTCCCGCGGGAATATTGGAATAAAAAGTAGCCTCTGTGTTAATCCAGGTCCCCAGCTACCTATATTCGAAGTTTCAACTCAATCAGTTCAATAGTTTTTGTGTGAAAGAGTAATACTCACATACATACATACATACTTACATATACATACATACTTTCGCGTTTATAATATTAGTAAGGTTGTACCCAATAGGTTAGATTGGGACTTATTTAGAACATTGCAAAATGCAGTTAGCAGAATAGGATAACTAAATAAGAAAAGAAATTTACAACGGTACGGGCACGGGCAATGGGCGGGACGGGACGAGATGCAACGGGACGGGATGGAACGGTGAAACAAAACTGTCTTCTTGGCATTTAGCTCTTATTTCCATTCGCTACTCAGCCATTTCCTAGTTCACGTGTGGTGCAAGTTGAAAGAGACGAGAATTTTTAATTTTAAATTATTGTTCTGAGGTATTAACCTAAGATGGGATTATGTATTTTTAAACTCACATGTCGGTGTCAATAACGTTGTTTTTTTTGCTGTCGTTTCGGAGTCTTTACAGATGTCTTTCTTACAGGTGGACTCGTGATTAATGTAGGGCGTTGAAAAATGCATAATATAATGATGTAAACGCCATTAAAAACTGGAAAATTAGTTAAATTTCAAATAGCGTAAACCGGACCAAAATATGTTGGTTAGCTTTATGTAAGTATTTATATTTAGTAAGTATACTTATATTCCTTTCTTTACAGACACAAGTGACGAATTACATCTCATTCCACCCTAAGGAAACGGTCCGTAAATACAGTGAAACGTCGATACAGCATTGCAACAATTCTGTTACTAAATAACATAAAAAAACATAATACCAATTTCTGAACAAATGTATATTTTTTTTGTCATTGACATTAAAATTTGTAAATTAATAAGAATAATGTATAAAAACGCTTGACAGTAATGTGGCATGCCAAATTTGGTGGAGTAAGGAGATCCTATTTTTATATAACACCAATTACAGTGTACCCTTATTCGCAATTAATGAATTATGAAAAATAAAACGCGAGTTGAACCCGGAAAGTATAGTGTTTTTTATTAAATTCATTCAAACAGCAGAACCAAAATCTAACGAGAAAAAAATTAATCGCCGCTTCATCTAATACCTCGGCCCTCCCCGCACATTTCCCCCAGTGTCAGTCGCGAGTCGGCAACTATTCGCCACCCTGCACTTGCCACCCGAATTCGCCACCCCACATTCTTCCCGACATGTGACACGGATTTGTTATAGTGATTGTTTTTGCAGAAAGATCATTTATTTCGAGAACAATTTGTTACGTATTAAGTGGGCGGCTTCCATTATTTTTGTGGTTGAACTCGGTAAAAAAACTTTTCCGTATTTGGGATCTTAAGAACACAGTTTTATTTTCGGTTTCTTATTCATTTATTAAAAAAATAACACTTTTTTGAAAGAGTATTTCAAAATTCGCACGTATAAACACGTATGTGTGTTTGTTACTCAATCACGCAAAAACTACCAAACCGATTGCGATGAAACTTGAAATATAGGTAGTTGGATACCGGGAATAACACATAGGCTACTTTTTATCTCGACATTCCCGCGGGAATGGGACTTACGCGGGTGAAACCGCGGGGCGCAGCTAGTATATATTATTATATACAGACAGTGATTTGTGCTGACTGACTGACTGATGGATCAACACGCAAACTAAGCCGCTGATTCTAGAGAGCCGAAATTTACGACTTATGTGTTCATAATACGATGTAGGCATCCGATAAGAAAGGGTTTTTTGAAATACCCACGGGATCGTGACTTATGTGGGTGAAACCGCTGGACAATAGTGTTTGTACCTCTACAATGTTATGAGATTGTTTGTTTGTTTGATTGATTGATTCCTACCTTGAAAGAGGAGCCTGAAAAGGCCCCAAAACGTAGAATCGACATCGCAACAATGCTGATAATAAAAACATAGCTATTAAAACCGTTTAATAAGATTTATTTCAAAACAAAGCCAAGGAAACAGTTTGAATAAATTTATAAATAAAGAACCATGGTCATGTTTTTACTAAGCTTGAGCAAATAATGATCTAACATTAAAGTCGCAAACAAATAGATATTCTTTTTACAAAAAAAGCAGATGTAAACCAAAGCTCTAAAGCCAACAACCAAATCAATTTAAAACTTCACAAAACCAAATCTGTTCCCGCATAAATTACAACCCGTACATTGTGTTACAGATTACTAAAGTTCCATACCAGCGCAGCGGGGTTCTCGCAGAATGTCATATCGTTCTGTCAATTACTCGCTGCTCTGTGACGTGCGATGCTAGTGATTTGATTTAGTTTCGGGAATTTTGAACATTGTGTGCTGAATTTTGTTTGAATTAATTTTATTTTGATAAAAAGATTGTTCTTCCATTTTTATGGTTTTAGGGACTCGATTGGGTAAATTGATTATTAGTATATTTGGGTCGAAACGGTTTTGTTTGTAAAGCAGTATACACAGTTTTTGAATATAAACTATTAGTACAAGTGGTAACTGGTAAGCGTACCCCGGGCTCCCGAGAGGGATGTAAAAGAAAACATCGCTCGTATGATGGTAAGTATAAGTCTTAATAATTAGAACCATTTAATAGCGATGTTACCTCTGTTGGTAAGTAACGTGTAACTCAGTGACTTTACTTGATAAAAATTATAGATCTAAGGGTTGTATTATTATGTACTCTAGTTATGTACTAGTTTTTGGTTAGGATACAAAACGTAGGTATATTATATAAGTAAATGTAGGGGTACCAATACTCTATCAAAAGGTTCAATCAATGGACTAAATATCAATGAATTCGTTTGGTATATATGTGTATATTATCCCTGAAGAGTTATGAGTAGTTTAAATGTTGGAATATTTCGCCATTTCTCTGCAATTATTAAATAATATGACAATTACAACATAAGAAATATTAGAAAGATTTTAAAGGAAAACTGCATCTTCAAAAATTCACTTCCACTTAATAAATATGCCTTGAGCAATAAAAACAAATTACGAAATATAAGAAATATTATTAAAATTGGCTTAGTTGTTTTAGATGTAACATTACAAACAAAATAAAATAAAAGGTTAGTTAGTTAAAGTTTAACTTTTTTTTTAATCAAAGAAATTGCATGCTTACGTGCTTTCCACTTTTACTATGATTTATGACCCAGTGTGTACAGCGAGTAAAAAATGAAATATAATATGTAAATACCTAGAACCAATAACCCGTAATTATAAACGGCCCTGTAACGTTTTGTGTAAAGTAGTTATTTAGCAACATAGTTGTTTTTACTACTTAGTTCAGGAATTCCGTTTTAGTTTTGTCGGGAACGGCTTAACCTATTAGTTTTGTAACTTCCTGCAATAAAATACAACATTTTGTTGTTGTTATGGAACAAAACAGTGGTTTTTGTGCTATAATTGATTGCACACTGCTTGTTTATATGCTAATCACATGTAGATATCATTGCATATAAATAACAGTTTGAATTAATACAAATTTAAATATACATTTATAAATGCAATTGGCGATTTCCGATAATCTCGATATTACTAAAATTTATAGGATTTCATTGGCCTAGTTGTACCCCGCTGATTTTGCATAGTAGTGCGGGTTAAGCTACGCTTGGCGCGGCCTATATTTGGATAGGTGAACCGTAATAGACATTATAACAGAATAACAGAGTAACAGAATAATAAAAAACGGCCAAATAGCCGTTTTTTATTATTCTGGCCTTTGGATTAACAAATGATGATTGGAAGAGAAACAAAAGTTGAAAGAGGCGTAGTATTTTTTAATTAATCAAAGAGAAGAAAGCGTTTGTTGTTTTACAAACGTAAAATATAAATCAAATACAAACCTATCAATTTCTTTCTGAATCGTATAAGTAGGTGAGGTTAAACCGCAGTAGTATCACTCACAGTCGGTCGCGTTCACACCCAATGTTTTCCAAGATTTGTATTTATCGTTGTCCGACACACTGTCGCTACGGATAAGGAACTAATTACCAACTTTACGCACAAACATTGCTGTAAATTTGTTTGTGCAGTTTAAAATTATGCAGGTCTATCTTTGTTCTAGAATCGTAACTATGTAGATAAAAAGCGCCAGCGATTTTAAGATGTGTACAAGAAAGACGTACGAGGCGACATTCCAAAAGTTGTAGAACAAAAGTTGTTCCTTGGGATGTCATGTAGTGGCCCTGATCCGCTTTCATAATTCATTACCAATAACCCAGTGATACAAATATCTCAGGTTTGTCAGTCTAGATGTATGTGTGTCAGTGTATACATAGATGCCGGTCGCAAAACGTGTGAAATAGTGTGGAAGAGGGTGAGCGATTCGCAAACGATTATTTTTATAGATCTTCTCCAGAAGTATAGATTCTATGCGAATTCTAGCTATATACTGCTCATAATATATAAGATTATGATTAGATATCCGGACTAGTCTGTTTTGTTTATACAATTTGTAACGGGTATGCCCTTTTAATCCGAAAGGGGGTTGTTCTAGACGTCTAGGCGAACACCTTTTGTTCTACGACTACGAAAATTCAAACTTTTTTTTGAAATTTTTAAGATTAAGTTTCACTGAAAAAAACAGCTGCTTTTGAAATTAAAGGTTACTGAAGTTTTGATTGTAAACCATCAAACTAAATAAAAGGACAACATAAGGTCAATGACCTCTAACTCTCAGAGACAGCTGATTTTCAAGTAAACGTAATACTTATATTTTTCGAAAAGTACTTTGAATTTCCAAAAGTCGTACAACAAAAGCTGTTCGCCTAGACGTCTAGAACAACCAGCCCCCTTTCGGATTAAAAGGGCTTACCCGTTACCTTGTGTATTGGGGAAAAACATTTTCAACATTTGCAAAATTTCTATGGCAGTTTGATGGTTTGCAAATATAGGCAAAACTGTTTTGGTAAAACTTCAGTAGCAACTGTATATTAATATTAAGAAATAATGTATTTTTTTAATTTCCACCAGGTAGCTTGAGTTCTTGTGGTGCTGCGGTAGATGCATTACAAGGGTTCGCTTTTAAAGCCTTGATTAAATTAAGTTACAGAAAAAACGAATAGAAAAGCTGCTCTTTTTTTAAAGTCGGTTAAAAATCGGGTAAAATAATACAATATCGCATATATTCCTTATTATTTTTTGAGCCGCGTCTAAATTTGTAAACCACCGTGTCTCTGAAACCATTCATCATCTCTCAGACAATTTCCTTTCAGTAATAGTCTTTAGGTTCGGGACTCGTTACTTACCTACTTGTAGGGGGTACAATCTAACGATAAAAGTGAATACACAATGTAAATACGTTCAAAAATCATAATATAATGAACGCATTATAACTGAGAAGTTTACACTTACAAAAGAAGGTGAAATTTAGTAAATTTTAAAATAATTTAATGTATTATTATACATTAAAAAGAAAACAGATTTAAATATTTTTTACGAATAGGTTCATATAGAGTAACAAAGGCTACCTTAGATCTCAATATTCATTGCATTAAGAAACATGACTACAGACTACACTACAACCAATATTCAAGATCTGAAAACCTAAATTAAGATGTTCAATATAAAGCTACATTCCCTTAGATTACTTCGACAAGTCGTAAAGACTAAGCTAAAATCTGTAGTCTCAAAACTCACTCAGTGAAGAAAAGAAACCACATCAGCTCACGAGAAAACATCCATAAAACCTAAAGCTACCCAATAAAGTGAACTAAACAAAAACTACAAAAGAAATCACTTTCCACTACAAGATAATTAGTACAAACAAATAAAGGACAAAGTCAAGCTCGTTCTCGGTCGACTGGCAACCCTAGAGCTCTCATCATTTATTTCCCGGTTCCACTCACCCAATTACCGAAGTCGGACTGTTCCGGACAAACAAACATACGGACCGACAAATCGTAGTAGTGATTGATGGTACCACTACCCCCTGGTGTAGTGGATACATTTTCTTTTGTGCAGACATGGGTTTTTTTTTGTGGCATTGCATAAATAATGCGTTATTTATATCAACTACCTATTTTATAAATAAAGCTCTTCCTTTTTTGAAAGGTAATTACAATACACTTTTAGATTTCAAATTTAATTGAATTTAAATGAAATACTGAAACTTAAAATTCTTGTTAAATTTACTGCAGTGTTTTTTAATTAAATAAATAATAAAAAGTTCGGTTTTTATGCTGAACTTTATACAGAAAGTAAGTTGCTTCTTTGTCTCTAATTCTATCTTTCTATTGATACCTTTATCGCAAATTTTTTAGAAGTCCAAGGATAAAGTAGTATGTTTTAGTGCTTGACGACATGAAGTAGTATGCGTTAACTTTGTTTTATCAAAATCAGTTCAGTAGCTCGCACGAAGTCGTATAGAATATACAATACACATAACACTACCAATAATAGTCCAGTTTAAGACACCTATGAAAATCAGGTATTTAAATAAGGCAAGCTTTTTAAAATACAAACAACCTAAAAACACCAAAACTAATAAAACTCGTCGTAAGTAGGCAAATATTATTTTGAATTCATTACTCTGATCAAAACCATTTCCGAATCAGTAATGAATGGTATCGACTTCACTACACTATAAACGAATTTGAAACAGTTTATCCCATCCCATCTTATCCCTAAGTAGCAGGGTAGGTTTAAACCCAGGGTCGTTTACGTAATGTTTTTTCCTTTTTTTTCATCCCCCTCGTTTCGACTGAGTGACGACTAACGCGAGCCCCATTGTCAACCCGAGTTGGCCATTCTCCTTTATTTTAGCGATGACTTGTGAAATTGTCGAGTTATTGAAAATTGGTTTGGTGGAGTCACAGTTATGTTGGCTCGATATGTTTTATATAGAATTGCTGGCAATACAGACTTCGAAGCGATAACGAATTTCTGTACCTAGATACGTTAAATAAAACCTAGGAAATAATGTCGCCTACAAACGGTTCAAATATTAGAGAAAAATAATAATTACTGTATAATTACTGCAAAACTTTAATCCGTTAGGTTCTTTGTGTGACTCAAGTCGTTCAATTCGATCGGTGCGACGATTTTGTAATACACAAGTTGTGGATTCAAATAATGTCACGACTAAAATTTGGAAAATCAACGTTTTAATTTTTTCGAGCTGTTGGACGTGTTCCGGTACGTAGTCCGGTGCAGCTAGTAAGGAATACCTGCGGCCAAAAAGCCAAAATTCTTATCGAATAACGAAAACGCCAATCGAAAGTTTTTTTTTGTTTGAAATTGACATAAGGTCACGCTTAATTTTTGCGAACTTATGTCAATTTCATACAAAAAAATCTGTCGATTGGCGTTTTCGTTATTCGATAAGAATTTTGGCTAGGGCCGCAGCTAAGACAGCAGTGGAACAAGATCCGACCCGTCTTTAGATAAGCGTTCTACATCTAAGACAATATCATCATTTAAGTGTCATACAAAGTAATCAAGCGCTCGTAACAACAAAAATACATTATCTCTAAAAAAAATTACTGTCTAGCATCACGATTAATGAGCGGACAGTGGCGTCTTAGTAAAAGGGTTCATTTTTTAACCTGTGGGTACGGAACTCTCAATAAATCTAGCTGTTACATATCGATAGGGTAATTTATCTGCCGATCGTAGTGTAAAGTTCGCTAAAGTCAATCTAAACATTCAGCCCCAGGCTGTAGGCTTCGGAAAGCAATAGATTCAAAACCCATTATTTGTGACGTAATCTGCGATCTCTATAAACTAACTATACCAGCTAAATTACTAAACAACGAGCTTATGATTTATACACTAATTTACTTTCAATAACTTGTATATAATAATAATTTACAGGCGCCTAGGCGTTATACTCGTAATATTTTACGAGCGATCAAATTGGGTCTGCCGGAATACCCACCCGGTCTTAGGTGGCTGTTTCAAGTTTTTTTTTACTTTAACTGGCGTCTTTCATTGGTCTTCCATAACAATTATTTGCGGCCATTATTTTGTTTCTTTCTTATTCTTATTCATTCTTTCTTATCAGATGTCTACTTCATTATAAAGAAGACGCTCTCCAAATTTCAGCTTTCTACTATGAGCGGGCTATGCGTTGATCCATCAGTCAGTCAACACAATGCATTTTACAGATATAGATTTTTGTTATAAAGAGGTTTCTTTGATTTACTATGACTTGGGCTGAAGTAAATTTATAATTTGCATTGTTACATGGCTATCAAAATAAATTACACACAAACATCATAATATGTACCAGAAACTTCGGCAGCTCCGGCGTCATCCAAAGTATAACAAATTCTCCTACAAACTCTCAATTTTCCTATTAATTACCGATTCGAATTCATTAGTAGGAAGTGTAAATGAAGCATCGGTGATTTAGTACCGTCGAAATTGCCACATAAGTTAGAGCGAGCCGATTGGACTCGGCTATTTGACGACACGCCGCCGGTAAATCGATTTACTCATGATTACTGCAGCGGGAATCGATACGGTTCACAATTTACGTGGCCTGAAGTGTAAAATATAGCCTGGTTAGTATTTTATCACATTTTTATGTATTCAAATATTAGACTATTCTCTCTAAAGTGAAGTTACTTTTTGTTTTTTTTTTTCGA
This sequence comes from Idaea dimidiata, assembly GCA_949358125.1. NCBI lineage: Eukaryota > Metazoa > Arthropoda > Insecta > Lepidoptera > Geometridae > Idaea > Idaea dimidiata. The sequence goes on from OX442329.1 coordinate 13,151,697, forward strand.
ATAATTTCTTCTGAAGTCCGCCATGCAGTTTGATACGGTTTTTTTACTATATTTTAACTTTAATACATTTAGATGATTTCTTCCGGTTGTTTTATTCTTATAACTGATTCACACTTACACAAAGTGTACGTTTTTAAGAATCATTATAAAGTGTCTGCTGCATCACAGATAATTATTCGTGTTTATTCTTTTCGTATTGTGTTATTTCTAATATTAGAATTTAAAGGTCATCTTAAGGCCTCTAACTTGACCGAATGTCTTTTATTAGAGATAACAACCGAGACCAACTGCTTAACGTGTCTTCCAAAGCACGGAGAAAATCGTGAAAATGTTTTTTGCCACTCAAATTATCACCCGTCCATATAATGACCGCGCTAAACGTTGCTTAACTGCACGACTATTCAAGATCGACAATTGCAACTAGCAGTCGGTGAGCCACAACAGTATTATGAAAATAAGAGAAATTAAGGCATGTTTGCGCAAATTATTTGTTCTCCACTGGTACCCGAGTGATGGGACGCGTTCAAAAGTCCGGGCGGCCGTCCGCGAAAGAGATGGTGTGACGACATCGAGGAGGTGGCAGGCAATACGTGGATGAAAGAAGCTCGTGATCAAAGTTAGTGGCAACAGAAGAAAGCCTTCACCCGTATCTGGGTAACCAATCCCACATTATAAATATTAAACGTAATTATAAATCTCAAATGTTATGCATAAGATTGGAAATAAAGGCTTTTATTAGATTAGGTAAATTTAATTTAGCTGCAAACGTACGTGCACTACACGTTTGTAAAAACTCACACTTCGCTCTATGTCTAATACATTAAACTATAGATCTTAATAACCCAAAAAGCAAAACTATGTTAAACTGTCTTAATGTGAAACAACATACAACAACAACGGGACCACTCTGTACGTAACTAATAACTATTTGAACAACTATTTTAACTTCTGCGACAATAGCTATGCGACTGTAACGCGGTTTATAGATATCTGTACTGGTGATAATGTTTACTTAGTCGATTTGAGAGGTTAGTGGACGATTCGCACGTGCTAATTCGTGCGAAATGCTAAAAAATATTTTTGTGTAATACCATAAATTTGGTATTTATTTATGTCCGAGTGTTGATATCGATAATAAATATAAGGCGATAGAGGGCTGATCTAGACGTCTGGACGAATAAATTTAGTTCTACAAGTTTAAATCTTCTTATATATAATAAGGGCTTCTTGTTGACTACGAAACCCTAAAAATGAATCCCTTTTTCTTTAGTCACGGCATCACGCCTGAACGGCTGGACCGATTTCGCTAATTATTTTTTTTTGTGTTTGTTATGATCAGGAGAAGGTTCTAATGAAAGAAAAATCGGGACTTACTCGGGTGAAACCGCGGGGCGCAGCTAGTATCTAATAAATTCTGAGTAGGTAGGTCAGATAATAACTGAGTTTGTGTTTTTTAACAAGATAATTAACATCCATGTAAGTCCCAATCCCGTGTGAATATCATCAAAAGTAGCCTATTTAATCCACGATAATGCAGCTTACTATTGGTGTATGAATTTTGAAATCGGTCCAGTAGTTTCGAAGCTAATTTATTACAAACAAACAAATATATCTTTCCTCTTTACAAGACGGCATCTTAACTGAATCTACCTACTGACACCCATATCACTTCAGCAAGCTAATGCATTCCTTACATGACAGAGGCGGGTTCACGGCATAGCGGTTCAATTTATGGCTTTCTCCCGAGAGGTACGGGATTCGAGTCCCGAACAACGGACTCTAGGTGTTTGGGGTTAGACTAAGCTAGATTTATTAAACTAAGTCTGTATATCTTGATTTGTAACTGGAATTTAGTATTCCTAGGACAATTTTGATGGGTACTTATAAGCCTTTAGAGATGATTTATGGTACAACGTTCGAAGACCGAGCCGTGTCCGAGACACATCGATGTTTTTTTTTGTTATTTTGTACATATTTGTACTGCTGTTTTGGCATTGCATTGTACACTATTTAAAATACATTCGCGTATGCCCCATTTCTGGAATATCGGGGACAAAAAGTATCCTAATGTCCTTCTCCTAGTTCTAAGCTATCTCTCCACCAATTTTCAAGCCAAATCAGTTCAGCCGTTCTTGTGACTTTCTTTTGTATATAATATAATTTAACTTAAAGCTGTAGGGAAATACTACCAAGTCAAAATCATTTGGCAACAAAAAAAAATGATAAAATAATCGCGATTTAAACCGAAAAATGAGTATATCTTCAATTCAACATCGCAAAAACAGAAGAAAAGTTTAGTAATAAACAAGTTAGTAGATATGTAATGTGTATCTACAAGTAATATGTTTCTTTGAAGATTATTTTTTCTGAGGGTATAAGAGTTATGTAGGGTTGTTGCTTAGAACCTAACTTAAAAAAATATTTTCATAATTACAACTCGAAACTATTTAAAGCTTGAAAATATTGCAAAATGTAAACTTGAAAATATTACATACTAGCTGCGACACGCGGTTCCACCCGCATAAGTCCCGATCCCGCGAGAATATCGGGATAAAAGGCCTTTATATAAAGGCCAATATTTATATTATAGAGATGGCACATGTGTAAATCCAGATCACTTGCAAAGTTTTATTGTAATGGGTTAAGTAGTTATTGCGTGATTGAAAGCCAACTTCCAAACAAATGAACGTCTAAACTTAGGAACAATATTAATGGAATTTATTATTAAGGTTTTTTATTCAAGTCAAAATAGGTAGTGGTAACCCTAGTACAGCACTACTCGCTAATCCGATGCGGTAGGACGCCTCGGCATTTGGTCTCAGAAGGATTAAGCGGACCCACACGCTGGCACCGGCTTATACTTGTTATGTTTCATCTATCTATAATGTGTATCTTGTTTGCTTATTTAATTTACGGAAATTTTATCAAAAAGTATTAGGCTACGTCCGCACAAGCAGGAGCCTAGCTTAGAGTGCATAGAGGTTAGCTAGTCACCTAACTAACGGCCGAATATAGAAACGCTACTCAACATTGAGAACTACTTAAACAAAGAAGCAGCTTTTAAACTCAAAAATTGCCATACTAATTTTGTATTTAGAAGCTGCTCAATAATTGAAGTACCTGTCAAAGTTTAAATCACGTTTCTGTATTCAGGTGTAAGACGAACGCTCTAAAAAATTCGCGACCAACCGCACTGAACGCTTGGCACCTAGCTGTGTTTCTTGTCAGAATACAAGCCACTAGGCGCTAAGCAAGCCGCCTACATATGCGGCCGTAACCTAAGTAGTTTTAGTTTCATCTATTGATGACAAGCTTGCTAATGAATTATAAACCAAAAATGAAATTCAAAATCTTTTGGACACTAATTTGGCTAAAGTGCTATGGGGTATCGGGAATGGTAATATATTTCGGAAGGGGTTATTTCAGACCAAGGTGAAAAACAAAATTTTACGGAAAATAAGTCAGTCAGTCTAGACGTCTTTGCAAATAATTATGTTCTAAGACTTATGGAAATTCATTTTCAGAAAACTTGGCATATTTAAAATGTTGGTCTTTGTAATGTGTAGAAACCCAGTACGAAGTTTCGGGATCGGAATTTATGCAGGTAATGTTTGTGTAGGTATATATATAATGTAATATTTGTTTAAACACAAATAGCAAAGATAAACTAGGTATAGAAAAAATATAATCTAAATTCTTAAATGTAACTAAGAATTTTAGTAAATAATTATTTACCGTGCACAAATATCCGTAGGTTTAAGCTAAAAATCCTTTAGACTTTAAACCGATGACAAAGTTTGTGCTTTATTGGCGGCGGTGGCTTCTGATCTCGTATGGATTAAATGACAGGCCATAGCGGTTTACTATTTATTTAGTATACCAATACTAAAAACTAAAAATGCTAAAAATATAAATAAAATGTATAATATCTATAAATTATATTCAAATTAAACATGAAAATCACAAATGTATTTATGAACATTTTTCTACAAGAAAGCATAATAATATAATAATATGAAAGTTTATGTGAATGTCATTAAAAACCTAGTTTTAAAAAATATTTTAATTTATATATTTTGACATCTAAAAGACAAATGATCAATTTCATTAAAATAATGATTTTAACTTCATATTTCTTATGATATTTCTAGTTTAGTTTTTTTAGGTACCTAAGGTATTTTTGACACTGTAAATTTAATTTGATTTAAATTTGTAATATTTGTGTAACAACTAAATAAAGTATAGCTTCCTAGTTTATTAACTTTACAAATATCATATACAAATAATTTAACAGTGACAATGGAATACCATAGGTAATACGGGACGGGTACTAAATTCTCATATAATGACTCTCTATAAGTTTCTAACTTGAAGTCTATTTGCGGTAAAGATTAAGAAGTCAGTAGTACAAGCTTCCTTACTTCCATTAGGGTTGTCTCTTAGCTAGCGAACTGGGAAGCCTCTAAATGAGGTATTAAAATGACTAGGGAAATAATTAAATACCATTTATAGGGTTCCGTGCCGGAAGGGTGAATACGACAGCATTTTGCTAAGACTCCACTGTCCGTTCGTCTGCCAATTGGCTGTATCTCATGAGATGAGACAGTTGAGAAAATTTCAACTGTCTAGGTATCATAAGTTCATGAATTTTCACAATTTTTACAAATGTGTTTCAGTTGATGCTATAATAACAAATAAGTACTAAGTAAAAACCAAATAAATTAAATATTGAAGGGGAACTGCAGTACAACAGACGAGTTTTTTTTATTATTGTGGCATAAATGGGTACCTAGTTACGAATATTTGGCACGTGAGTTGCACTTGACCATGTTTGTTTAATATACAGCGAAAATACAACACGATAGTTGTTGTAGTAGTTGAAATAAGAAATACCTAAAACTGTTCAAATTTGCTAGTAACAATAAATAACGAAAAAAAGCATTATTACCAGAAACTTAAATAAACATAGCAAACCCTTTTCTTCCCTATTCTTAATCGTCCGACCTTTTTCTTTCGAATTCCGGCCGCGACGTCACGTGTGAACCCTACGTCACCCACACACGCACGCTCCGAACCGATCAATCAGAGAGGCCGGTGACACGCACACATGCACACAGCCAGCCAATAAAGGAAACAAGGTTTTTTTTCCCTCTAATATTATTGTAGGAAATGAGCTTTCCTTTATATTTCGAGGTTTATCTAACTGTACGACTTTTGTCTCTAGATTGGTTTGATAATAACCATAATAATAAATGGTCTCGTAATTGTTGACTTGTAAAGACTTACTAATTTCGTTTTGTTTTATACTTTCGTCGAAAGATGGCCGAAATAAAAAAAAATCGTTACTTGAAAAACTGCATAAAATAAAAATATTTTGGAAATTCAACTTTCTAGCATGAAGGTAGACTTTTCGCACGGTTTGGACATGCGAATTAATTACTAACCCTTATGAAATTATAAATGGGAAAATAGCTCTGTCTTTCGGTCTATGTGTGACGTTTTCACAGTTAAATCGCTGAACCGTTTTTGATGAATTTTGGTATAGACATAGATAAAACCATGTAACTTTTGATTTTGACATTTTCGGCGAATGTCAAAATCAAAAGGGCATTTCGGGCCTGACCTAGTTAAAAATAAAAAAACATTCACCTCCCTACTTTTAAACGATAATTAACAGAAGACCACGTTATGTGTCGCAGTAACAGACAAACGATACATAGTGATGCAGCTGTTAACCAGAAGGGGGTTAAACTCAAAGAATATTAGAAAAACATTTTTCACCAATACAACGGTAATAATTTTATACAACGTGTTTTAGCGTGGGTAACCTAAATCAGGGCCAAGTTAAGTTTTCAAGTAAGTATAATGTGACAGTGGTACCACGAAATTCACTCGAAACCCCCATTCTCCATCAAGTATATGATCCTCATTTCGGAGTACATAAGAAACACTTTAACAGTAAAACTATGTTGTTTACATTCGGGGCACGTAGGGCTTTTCAATCGAGAGCGGGCGGGCGACGCACTCGAGGGAAATTGGGCGGGCGTAGGGCGGGCGGAACAGTAATAATGACATTTAATTGAGTGTAATTTTGAAAAGATAATATAAATTTTTGATGCGGCTGCGATTTCGCATGCGAAATATTCAATCTTGTTTTCGTTGTAAGGATTTATTTTTGCTATTAATAAAAAAATTAAGTAACAGTAAAGCCTTTTCAAAACCAAAGTTATTTCTAATCACCATGGCAAAAACTGAAGAAAACTTAGCCTCCTGGCGACCAAGAATATTGTAGTTATAAGTAGTCAAAATGTCGAGGTATGACAATTTAAAATTATGTAAAATTAAAAAGTTTAGAAGTAGATGTTGTATTTACTCATTCCAACCTTGGCGTCAGTGTAAAATCAAGTGAAGATAAATCACAGAATCGTCACTATCTGATACTATAGTTAGACGACGATACGCCTCGAGGAGCTCCGCTTCGATTTGATTTGCATTACGTTATCGCTCCTGTAGGTAGGTATTGTAGAGCCTAGTCTAGACTTCACTTGGCTTTGGGAAATTGATACTTAACTTAGATTAGAGAACGTGCTAGTAACATTCATTTGTTGTGTTGAATTATTTAGCACTAGCTGCGCCGCGCGCGAATATCGGGATAAAAGTAGCTTATGTGGTATTCTATATAATATAGTCCTAATCTATAGAAATATACTTCAGCTTATGCTCCAGCTCCATATTCTAAGTTTCATCGCAATCGGTTCAGTAGTTTTTGCGTAATTGAGTTACAAACTCAAAGACAATATTATAATATTATTTAATATCGGGGAAATAAGCGCGGGAATATCGGGATAAAAAGTAATATTACTTTTTCCCGATATTCTCGCGAGAACGAGACTTACGCGCTTACTTATAAATTTAAATAAAAATTTCAAATAAAAAATAAAACTTTACTTCATCGCGTACACTAAAGCTAGAGGAAAACTAAAACCAGAAAAATGAGTTTAGTCTTAACCGAACATCACAAAAACCGACCGTCGGAAGTCGGAAGACCTACGAAGTCGGCAAACGTAGTGTAGGACGTCCTCAGGCACGATGGAGCGACGATTTGCGCAAGACGGCTGGCACAAACTGGATGCGAGAAGCCGAAAATAGATCTAGGTGGCGTGCAATTGGAGAGGCCTATGTCCAGCAGTGGACTACAACAGGCTGATGATGATGATGATGATGACAAAAACCGAAGAAAAAAGTAATGTAAGATAAATTTACATTACGAAAAGAGTGCTATGCCTTATGGAGTAATATTCACAAAAGTAAATTTCACACTCAGCAGTTACCAGGGAGAAATTTTATCAAATAAATAAATAGTAGGTACCTACGTACCGCCGTGTCTCTATGCATTTTTTTTGCATATGACTATGAATTGCATGCAACCTTTGAGTATTAAGCAAGCTATAGAGCGTTGGTATGCGAGTATGAACTGTAAGCACCGGTATGAACAGTCAAAAATGACAAAAACGATGTCATCAGTCATCTAGGGTTACTTGAATTGACTGTTTCTCTCGTTAGAATTTACTCTAGTAATAATTATGGTGAAATGTTCAGTGCCGCGATGTAAAAATGATTCGCGGATCACTATTCAACCTTAACATTTGAATATCAATGTACCTATAGAGCATCTGCTTACACTTTGCGCAGTAGGCAAATACCCATAGGCACGCTCTAAGCTTGCTTATGTATACTCTAAGCATGCAACTAACTTCGTAATGTAAACCCTGTTTTAAGTAAGGATCTGCAAAGAACTTTCTTTCTTAACTTTCGTTTAAATAATATGCAATCTAAACCATTAGACTCAAATAATTGAAATATTTCCAGCCCCTTTGAAACATAACTGATTTAAACGTTAAATTTAAACAAAATTAGCCTGTACCGTCTTTCCGATTAATCTGAGCCCTTTAGTGAACAAATTTCATTAACAGTTGTTCCTTTCTGATATCTAATTGGGTATTTCATTATTTTGGAACGCGTAATTTTCTCTTTATTCCAAATAAATTAAATACGAACTTTGTGAAATGTTGTGGAGTTTCTATTTGGAGTTTATGTTTTCAGTTCGGAAATGTAAAATCACAGTCAGATGCGCCAGAATTTCATAGCATATAGTAAAAATAACATATATATAAATAGCATTAGTGAAAGTAAAAATAATTCGTGATTTTTGTATGGCAATGTCTATATACATGTCATGTGGCTGATTTTGATATACGAGTATGACGAAATAAAGAATTACTTACTCCCTTACTTATAAACGCTAGTTAACAGCTGCATAACTATAAATCGTTTGTCTTTTACTGTGACATAAAGTTTCAAACTTGACAGACAGAGACAAGCGTCGCATAACTTGGTCATCTATTAATTATCGTTTATAAAGTAAGGGGTAAATAAAACGATTATACTAATACCTACTGCAATGTTTAATATCCCTTCGCGCAAAAATAATAAAACCGATTGCGATGAAACTTACAGTGTAGACAGCTAAAGTTTTGGAATAACGATGGACTACTTTTTATCTCGCTACTCCTGCAGGTTTTTAGGACTTAGGACACAAAAACAACTAAAAAATAATAGCTAAACAAAATATACGTACCAGAAAAAGGTCAAAGGCGTTATACCACGGTTATAATATTATATTATACCTATGTTATAAAAACTACATCCTCGAAATAAGCCTCCGAGTTAGTTACGATCTCGTTATACGCCGTTATACCTCGTTATTGTATAAAGAACAGCCTGCGTCGTTATTGCGTCTAACGCCGTTATTAGATACAGCCTTACAGGACTCTCGGGTCATTTTCACTGCGCGGAAATATAATTGATAACCTTCTTTATTGCAGACCTTATAAATGGCTAAATATATTGTTTTGAAATATTATCAGGTATAATGAATAACTAGCAGTATCCCACGGTTTCACCTGCCTAAATCCTGATTATCTTAATGGATACCAACACACCAAAAAACACACTCTGCAAAATATAATGTCCTTAGGACAAGCAGTTTGAGCTTTGCGTTGTTGATATACATGTATAATTAATATTATATTGTGTCCTAGAAATATTTTAAAGAAAAAAATCATCTTCAAATAAACGGAGAGACGCGAGTTCAAATCCCGTCGCGTGTGAATTTTGGAAGAGGAATTTTTCCTTTTAAATATTTTTAGTAAATATGCCTTGAGCAATAAAAACAAATTACGAAATAATATATTATGTGTCTACTGTATAATTATTGACGACCTTCGTGGCGATTCGGGCGAAGGCCCGACTGCAATGCAGAAGGTGCGAGTTCGATTCGATTTTGAATAAAACTTCACTTTGCATTTTATATCTATGAATTTGTTTGAAAAGTGGAAAATAAATAACTTTCATATTACCATAACGTCATATTTCGTGGTAATGGTAAGAAACCCTTTGTGCGCGAGCCCGACTCGCCCTATGCCGGTTTTACTTTTACTTTCAATATTAAACCACCATTTAAATAGTTTTCTAATAATCGAAGCATTAGGGACGGACACAAAACCCGGATAATCTGGACAGGCCGGGATGTCGTAATCCCGGACACAGCCCGGATAAAAATATAACTAGTATCTGACATTTTTTGCTAGTTTACGGTTTGCTATTCGTTACACAAGATGTTTTTACGTTGGGATTGTCAAGTTTCTTTATTTGTTTTATTCGACTACGGTAAAAAGGAGGTATAATCATAATTGACTGTTTTTCTAAATTCTAGATGATTTATACAGCACAAGTGACTTTTAAGGTGGGATAAACCCAGTGGAATAATGTTCAACCTGACCTCTAATCTGATTTATAAGTTGCACCGTCCTACGTATCGGAACAATTAAGCTTGGTAAAACACATACATAAATCTAAAATAATACTTAATGCTTTTGTTTTTACACGACTGCCAAAGGAAGTCACCTTTCACCCATAAGCCTATAAAAGCGGGGTAAGCCACATGTAAAAAGTTTTAAAATAAATCAGATTGCATGACATTCTTTAGTTTCTATAAGTAAGATTGTTTATAATTTTATCTGTCCGCTATTAAGGGAATAAAAAGTCGGGAATTATCGGATAATCCGGTAGCAGACAGGTTAATCCGGAACTTTCCGACATAACACGGGAAAAACCATATTACAACTAAAATTATTTTGTCAAAAGGCTGGGTTTAAGTAGCATGATATTCGGGTTTAATTGAAAATACTCTCGACAAATTAAAATTAAATATCACGCGTTCGCGATTTCACCCGCGTAAGTCCAGATCCCGCGGTGATATTTGGGTAAAAACTAGATCTCCAGGTATCCAAATAAACCAAAATCAAAACAAACAAAAATTTACACTACAAATTTCATCCCTATGACCCTATGCGCGATAACAACTTTTGTCACATTTTCACTGACGTAGATTGTCACTCTTAAGAGCAAGACAAAGCATTAAGTTACGCATAAAGTTTGTGAATTAATAGAAATTAACTTTTATATATGTACATACCTCCGTTTGTCCCATTAAATTTTACCTTGTTTCTTTTTGCCCCTATCCGGTTTTAAATTAATATTTCCTATTAAATTACTTCAGATTCTAGATACAGGTGGGTGATAGTATAAATGGCGGCATCGAGCTCGCTCTAGCGGAGGTTTTAGCGGGTTTTCAGCGCAGTTTGGCGGCTTTAAACTGTGGTTTTCACAGTGTTTACATGTGCTCTAAATTGAAGCGAAATAGAATTCTGGTATTAAGGAAATCGGCGCTTTTGTGTGTCTGCTAGATTGCTATTAGCTATAAAGAAGTATATAGGTAAATGTAAATAACTTTTTGCATTTACTTTTTATAAATTTATGTAGGTATTTATTTATTTAAGGCAGTGCGGTGACGTCGAATTGATGGGTTTAAAAATATAATGGTTTGTATCTCACATAATTAATTTGGCAGCTACACCAGTGAAAAGATAAAGCTTGAACTGGAGTATTGTGTTTTTGATGCGATAGATTGGTTTAAAAATCATTGATTGGGAGCAGCATCGTAAATGTTGTTTGACGTCACGACGTGCTTCATCTGAGAAGTACAATAGCATATTACAATTTTATGATACTTATGACTGAATAAGTATGTAAGTACGTACGTGTATTGCAGTTGCTAGGTTCAAAATAGTATTCGTATTTCGTATTAGGTAAGTATATACAAAGTGTAACGGGTAAGCCCTTTTAAGCCGAAAGGCGGTTGTTCTAGACGTCTAGGCGAACAACTTTAGTTCTACGACTTTTGAAAATTTTGAGGTTATGTTTCACTGCAAAAACAGCTGCTTTTGAAAATAAAGGTAATTTAAGTTTTGATTGTAGTAGACTAAACTAAATGAAAGGACAATATAAGGTCAATGACCTCGAACTCTAAGAAACAGCTGATCTTCAAATAAACGTTACACTTTAAATTTTTGGAAAGTACTTCGAATTTCCAAAAGTCGTAGAACAAAAGTTGTTCGCCTAGACGTTTAGAACAACCCCTTTCGGATTAAAAGGGCTTACCCGTTCCATCTTGTATAGGTGTTGGTCTACTGGTAAATACTCCGACTTTCATTCTGAAGGTCGTGGTTTCGAACTCCGGCTGACCGCGCACTAAAGTATTATCCTTGCGGAATAGTTAATATGCGATAAAAACATCGTTCGCACGGAAAACATCGTAAGGAAACCCACGACTTAGTTAGCTCAAGACGTGTTGGCCAGTTCTTTTCTCTGGGCATGACTGACTAGGCTGAAGACAATGTCCCAGGCACTACATGAATGGATTAAAAGTTTCTTGCGCTGTATAAATTATCTAAAATTAGATGAAAAGGCTATTTATATATAAAATAATATTCGTGAGCTGTTATTTTACTAATTACTTCAGTAAATATAGTATCTTATATACTCGTATAGCAACATTCGAGTCATTGGAATTCGGAAAAACCTTTATATCTGGTACAATCAAAGGCTCTCTTAATATCAATAACAATGATTTAATTAATTAATTAGTGAGTATTTATATTTACAGACAGAATCAATGAATAAACATGGCAGATATTATGCCACGGGTAAACAGTTAAGTTTGCTTCTGACCGGTTAATGTTAAAGTGACTACATTGAATTAAGCTTAATCTTGGATTATCCATCGAGAACAGGATCCGAAAATATGGGACTTAATTACAATAATAGTACCAATAACAAGACGCAGTAATATTGTTAGGAAGCAGGTAACCCGATATAAATGCCCCTAACTGTCATCAGCCCACATTCTCCAATCTCAGCTTAGGAAAAAACCAGTTCAAAATATAAGCGAAATATCGAGCTTCGTGTAAAAACAAAATTGTAAAACCCCGTTATTTAATCATATTCGTATTTGATTGCATTTGAAATCACTAATAATCGAGTATAACTCAATTTAGTTCCCGTATACCAGATAAGATTTAAATGGTTCTAATAGAAATTTCAAAAATATTTATTACTAGCTGCGCCCCGCGGTTTCACCCGTGTAAGTCCCGTTCCCGTTTCCGCGGGAATATCGGGATAAAATGTAGCCCATGTGTATCCAACAACTTGTTCTATATTCCAAGTTTCATCGCAATCGGTTCAGTATGTTTTCCGTAATTGAGTAACAAACATCCAAACACACACACTTTAACATTTATAATACTAGTAGGATTTGTACATGTTTAATAATTTCTCTACTGCTACAAGTACTAGGTACGCATATTTACTCAAAACAAATACGTAACACGTAATATATGCAGATTATATCGCGAATAAACAGACATACAAATGTTTACGTCGATTGTAAATACGGGATTTTAGGGTAGTTTGGGTAGGGGTTAAGTTATAAACTTTCTATTTCTTCATATTCTAAATAGATTGATTAAAAAAGCTCAGTGGCAAAATTACGCACTATGAGCAGTATTTTTTCAAAAGGTATTGAAAATAAATTTCAATTTTATTATTATTTTGCTCCCAAAATAGAATTTTAATTGATATTGTACAGACAGACGATCAGCACAATATGATGCAGATAAATAATGTTTTAATGTATCATTTAATGTAAGGTAATCACTGATCACTAAATTCATCTATCAAAGACTTAATAAGGTAGTTTCAGAATTTTCTTTTATAATACATAAAATATCAAGCTAAAAATAAACCTATCTATAGAACTTTAGGTTAATAACTAAGTTATTTACTACTAATAACTGCCTAATAATTATTTTTAAAACAAATAGGTAGATATCTAAAATCTTATAATATTTATAAATGATGAATCCCTATTTCGCGTGGTCACAGCATAACGCTTGAAGGGCTAGACCGATTTCAATAATTATTTTGTGTTGATTGTTATGATTAGAAGGTTCTTATTGAAAAAAAGCTAAATATCGGGACTTGCGCGGGTGAAACCGCGGGCCGCAGCTAGTTTTAAATAAAAAAGGTACTTGAACTATATTATAAAATGCTATCTCTTGTCACTTGCACCACACATACCACCTCAACCACAATGGTGGGAGCGTTTTAGTAAATGAATTTAATTAAATCCAACTTACTTATAAGGAATTAGGGGATTCACCGACAGACTGTAAACACTGACGCTTCTCCGCAAATTTAGGGAAAATTTCCTTAAAGTTTTACCCTAAGTACCTAGATGAGATATTTAGGGACGGTAACATTTACATCTATACATAAGAATACTTACATCAATAATTTTGCGCTAATAAATAGAACATTGTTCTTACCTGTAACAAGAAAAAACATTGTTAATTAGTGAAAAATACTTAACGGCAACTTAAAACAAAGTTATTCAAATTTTTTTTAATTAAAATACAAAAAATAAATATGTTTTTCTTCGATTTTCGAAAGGTTGGTGTAAAATTAAGGATTTACTAAAATAAATTGTACTGTACCAAAAGTCAAATTACAAAAATATTACTGAAAAAACTTTGATCTAGTGTGGCACAATAGACCGGCATAAGGGCGAAGTTCGTGCGAAGTGGGGACGTAAAGGGACCCCGGCCCCGGGCCCGGGACCCCAGGCTCCCGAGTGGGATACAACCGGGAACATCGCTTGAATGATGATGATGATCTGTATGGTTATATGGTGTTTAATGAGAAGATTTAACACCATATTTAACACAAAAAAGCAACACTATTAAAATAAAATAAAAATTTCATAGAAAAAACAGTTACTTCTACTCCTTCGGTTAAAAACTTTGATATTAGAAGTCCATAAAGCTTTCAAGACGCTATAGAAATTAAATTGTTTTTGACAATAAAGTAAAAGTTTCCATTGTTTAAATCAGCCAGTATCGTTAGAAGTCGAGTTCAATTAAATTCCGAAGTTGAAACGTTTTAACCGTTTTAATGAAAGTTATCGAAACATTTTAACCCGACACTGTTCTGACATCGGGTTATTTATGGGTTTTCATTGGTTTCCTTTCTATTATTTTGTTTTCTAGGTATACTATAGCAAGTAAGGAATGTACAGTTGGTAATTAGTTGTGTTTGTGTTATTTATAAAATTAATAATTTTAAAATCTTGTCCTAAGTGACCAATACTTCATCTCAGACCTTTTCCGTTCACTACTGAACATTGGCCTCCCTCATACGACGCCATAAATAGCGATCGCAAGCTACCTCCATCCAACGATTCCCCGCGTCCGCTACAATGTCGTCTGTAAAGAACTCTAATGATTATTGATCAGGGTGTTCTTTATGTTATGTATGACTAGATGTGCCCCAGTTACACCCGCGTAAGTCTTGTTCCCGCACGCATATCGGGGTAAAAGTTGTCTATGTGTTATTCCAGGTATCCAGCTACCTATATTCCATATTTCATCGCAATCAGTTCAGTATTTTTTGCTTGAAAGAGTACCAAAGTCACATACAGACATACATACAAACCTTTGCATTTATTATATTAGTAAGATATGATACGAAAAAATTTTAGAACTCCTTATACGGGATCGAGACTTAAGCAGGTGAAACTGCGGGACATAGTTAGTTATAAATATAAATGTTGTAATACGGAGAACGACTGTGAATAACATCATAATATGTGAAAATTTCAATTGACTAGCTATCACGATTTATGAGAATAGAACGCCTGGTGACAGACAGCGGAGTCTTAGTGAAAAGGGTCCCGTTTTTACCATTTGGCTACGGAACCTTAAAAAACTAGAAACCAACAATAAAATATAAGGGACGAAAGACAAAATGTGAGAATAGTAACCTTATTCCGCCCAATCCGGGGACTTTGAAGACGAAGTGGACGCAGCGCGTATTTATGAGGGTAGTTTTAGAAAAATTGTACAATTTCATGTATTGTGGGCAGATTTCCAGTTTGTTTTGGGGATGTTTTCACTTTTATTGGAGCGGAGAGGTTTTATTTTGGCTATTTTGCTTTTAAAAAAGGTAATTTGTTTTGGTGGAGATTTTTTATTGAGTAACTAGCAGTGTTCTGCTGTTTCACTCACGTAAGTTTTAATTTCCTATTATATTTTAAAAATGCAATAGACACACTAACTTGAAATCAGACACCCTAACTTGAATTTAGAATAGTTTCTTCTTCCGTAGTACTTACAAGTTATCTGTAACTACATAAATTGTCACAGAATACAAAGAAAATCCCTTAGATTGTATTATCTCTCAATAGTAGGTAAACTAACAACAACGTTAGAATTATGTTCCGACTTTCTTAAACGTGAGTGAGTAATTTCTCTAACAGTTTGATTTTGCAACTGCAAAAGCTCGGCCGTCGGAGATGAGTTTGAAATGCATTACTATTACACGACCTTTCTCCTTCTAGTCTCTAATAGAAACCAGTCTAGCAGCCCTAGACAATATTCTTATCGATTAACGAAATCGCAATTGACATTTTTTTTTGTATGAAATAGACATAAGTTCTGTTTCGATTGGCGATTTCATTATTCGATAAGAATGTTGCCTAGGGCTGCTGTTCTATGATCCGATAATTTCACGGTACCAAGAAGAAACCAACAAATAATATACGAAATATGATTAGAACCGTCACGTAGTTTCCAAGGCGAGTGATTAACAATCTGGGACAGTTCCCGCAGGGGAGGAACAAGGGATCATTTACAAGATTGCGTGTACGAAAGTGTTAATTTTTGTAATTGTCCCCCGAGACCGCCCTGGGGCGGGTTTTCCTTGTACTTTGACGTCACGGGTTATGACACTCCGCTCCACGAAAAAGCAGAACTAATTGTATAAATTACCTAAAAAAATAAAGCTTAGCTCTATATTTTGGCCACAAATTAACGAAAGGAATGTAATCAATCCTTTTTTTAAATGCAGTTTGTGTTGTTTTAAATAGTCAAATATATAGATTTTTGTTCTTTTCACTTTTTGTCGTACGCTGTGATTCACTCATTTGTGCCAAATTACAGATTGATTCAATAATATATTTATTTATTATTATTATTATGAAACTGATTAGACAATTCTCAAATTACATATATCAGACATCGATTCTACACTAAGCACACACACAGATTATTTGTTTATTGTACTTATCACCTATAATTACAAAAACAAACAACATAAACATCTTAACACTAGTGGGATAAAGGGTGTTCTTTTCACTTAAGGTGATCTTATTCTAGCAAGCTCTGGCATGCAGTTTTTATGTCAATAACTTTGCATTATCCAGAAATGGTTGTTTTTAGAAATAATAATGCTTTGACCAATAAAAATTAATAATTTTTGTTTTGTTTTTCACTTACTAGCAGTTACAACCAATTTTTTTTTTTGTTTCATGTTAAGTGGAACCCAGTGGCACCGAACCATAAACAACAGCCGTATTATTTATTTGGTTAATAACTCAGTTTCATAGGCATCTTACTGACGGTGCATTGTTGCTTGAACGTAACGAAGTAATAACAAGTGATTAGGTACCTTCAGTGATTAGCATTCTACTACAAATGGTGCCTATGAAATTAAGTTTTTGACCTAATGGATAATATTGATGCAGTTTTAATTTTGAGACCGTAACCTGGAAACCGAAGCGTGGAGCTAAGTGGAATAACCCGACATCACATCGATACGACTTGAGTAGGTACACACTACCACCGGGTGTAATTGGGCGATAGAAATCTCGATGTGTTGTTTTGATTTGTTTCTACCCATGACGGAGCGGAGCGAGTAGGTAGGTATAGGTATTTAGAGCGAGAGGTTGTTTGTTTGTTTTTGTTTAGTTCGATGATCATTTTGTCTTAGGTTTTCGCGATTTTGCATAATAAAACACAATTACCGTGTTTTAGATTGATGATGGTTGAACATCGTTGCACTTTGAGGACACACTTAGCTAACTCAACACTTACACTCAGAACAAAATATATTTTGCAAATATAATATGTTAACTTGTTTTTATTTGATTACTAGCAGCACCCCGCGATTTCACCCGTGCAAGTGCCGATTCTACGGGAATGTCGAAAAAAAAACCTATGTGTTAATATAAATCTCCAGCAGATACATATAGCTGGAATTTATATTAACACATAATAAGTAAGTAGTTTTTGCTTGATTTAAACACAAATATTTAAACTTTCCCAGTCATATTGGGCCCATGATGTCTTATAAGTCGTCGCGGTGTCGTTCAGCTAAAAAAATAAAATTAAAACACATCAAATAATTAAAAAAATAAGAAAATCAAACTTCAAAAAAATAATAGTTTTTTTTATTTGTCTGTGGTTTTTAATGGTCGGGGTATTTTTTATTTAAAATTTACTTTATTTTTTTGAACGACAAAAGGACGACATAGCAACGACAAACGAGCATGGTAGCGCGGAATGTTAGTAAATAATTAGTGTATTATAGTGTGATTTGTAGAATTTGTGGAATGTAGGTACCTTCGAACGATTGCAGATGCCCCGACTTTATAACATAGCCAAAAACATCAAGGTTTATACGACTTTCAGTCAACTAGTTCTAAGATTCATTGGGAAAGTTTTGGTCTACGATTAGGACGTCGAAACTTCGACCACACACCAAACTTCTCAAACATATGTATACCTACAGCTAGAAGCTGTGCTAAGTAATTAATCTGTATGTTGATAAATTACATTACTTTTTACACGACTGCACAAGGAAGGGTTAATAATATCTTTGAAAAACTACCTGTGCTCCGGGTTTCACCCGCGTAAGTCCTGATCAAGTGGGAATATTGGCGTAAGTCCTGATCAAGTGGGAATATTGGCATAAGTCCTGATCAAGTGGGAATATTGCGATAAAGAAATAGCTGACGTATTAATACAGATTTCCAGCTATCTCCGTTTTAAGTTTCTTTCTAATCGGTTTAGAAGTTTTTGTGTGGAGGATTAACAATTGTTAGGTTAGTAAGAAATCTAGTTTGTTTAATAACTTTCTAGATTTCTTACTAACCTTCACTTGCAAAGAAAATAATTATTTGTGTTTTTTTTTTTGTAATAAATATTCCCTGAAATTACTAAGCTGATTTCATAAGAAGCTTCATTATCGAGGAGTATCATAGGCTACTTTTATTCCCAACACTCCCACGGGACTTATGCGGGTGAAATCGCAGGACTCAGCTAGTAGATTCATATATTTTTCTTCGGTTCCTGGGCTGCGACTATGAAATTAGGCTCTTAATCCTATTGTCAAATTACACCGAATCTCAATTACCCGAAATACGTTAATACGAAATCACCAAATCCAGAACATTAATCAACCTCTAAATAACTATACTATATTCATAAACTGATTCTGAGCTTGTCACACTAATCATTTATATGAGATGCAGAAGTTGAACTGTTGGAAAATTAACCTTATTTTGTAAAGCATTGGGTTCAGTTTCACATTAGATAGAACATGTCTTAATACGTTTGTCACGGAATTGTATACCGTAACTCCATAACAGTAAGGTTCCATTTTTTCAATTTCAGAGCTATACGTGTAGTAGGATACTGTCTGTCACGCCTTGCCAAGTAATATTAAACTCTATAAGTGTTGATTTATGGTTTATTTTCGTACAAATATGATTATGTTAAGGCTCTGTGACGAAGGGATGACATCTATGAAAGTTTTGAAGACATAGGATATTATTAAAGTTTCTTAGACAGTATTTATCTAATGTACCATGTTTAGTTAAGGGTGTACCCAAACGTCAAATAAAATAAAATTGAAACAGGAATAGCGCCAGCGATTTTTCGATGCTAAATTTTAGAGCAAGAAATCAAAAATATGCTCATTACAAGTTGTACTTGTTTTAGGTACTTACGACTATGTATGTTTGTTCAATGTTCATGCTTGATTGCGTTCGAATCATTCACCTATTTACAAACCAGCTGCGACTTGGATTGACCTGTATAATAATTACTAATTTGTAAATGTAAAACTCATTTTAAGGATTATAAGTAGTATATCCGTTGTCTAGCCACCGTAACACAAGCTTAGTAGCTTACCACGGGGCTAGATGGCGCTGTGTGTTCGTCACAGGATTTACTTACTTACTTATAAGTATGTAACAAACTTTAACGGCTTTTTTGTTATGCATAATCGCGAAAACTATACAAGAAATTTAACTTTAACGGAATGATCTTTTTCTGATATTTAATTTTCATAAATAAAGTCACGCAAAAATACCCCGTAATAGAGCCAGTTGTGCAAACACACAGTTCAAAACTTTTTTTATCATAAAAAGCTGATTCTTGCTTTCTTTTTTACTTTCTTCCGCATTTTCACTAACAAGGTAAACTTAAGTGTGATCAAACGAAATTTCATGAAATTGCGCTTAGAAAACGAAGCAAACCTAATCTCTTATCTCATTCTTTCAATCGATTACGATAAAACGTCAACAAAAAAATACCTACCAAACACCGGCTTCGTATCCCGACTCCATCAAACTCGCATAGTCGTAAACACGACAAGAAAGCACTGAAAATCTCATAAAAAAGTAACACAAATACTCCTAAAATCGACTGTCAAAGTCTCACAATTTAGCCATCATAAAACCCGGTCGAAATAATAACAAATCAAAACTGTAGCGTGCCGCATCAGGGACGCGATAAATTCTGCTATCGGAGATTGAATATGAAATCTGCATAAAATTTCATTCCTCTTAGCCGTGTTTATTCGAAATACAACCTTAATGCGTCGGTGTAGGATTGGATTTCGTTCCGGTATCGAAGTCAGTTTTTTTGAATTTCGGAATAAACTGTGTTCGGTTTATTGATTCTCGACGTTTCCGATACAATGGAGAAAGAATTTGGTTTAGGTTTTTAGTAGGTATATGTGTCTGTATGTATAAACTGTTATTGTGGATATTTTCGCGTAAAATTTAAGATGCCGGCGGATGAAGGTTGACTTTTCCTTTCAAATGTAATTCTTACCAAAATAAATGTTAAGTGTCTTTTCAACTTATTGTAGGTTTTTGGGATTTAAACAAACTTATTTTAAAAAAATATTCTTGAAAACATCTGAGTTTTGCAAATAACCAAGAAAGATAATCGTTTTTAAGGTTCCGTAAAGGGTGAAAACAAGATCCTTTTACTAAGACTCCACTTGCACCATCCGTCTGACTGTCACCATAATGTACCTCATGAACCGTGATGATAACCAATCAGATTTTGGAGGTATAAGGTGGTGACCTCCAAAGGGAAAATCTTCCACTGGGCAGGTGGTATTGCCCGTTAGGCTGCGGCCCGACGATGTCCCGTCGGTAGTTGTATATGAGCTTATCTCAGAAAGAAAGTTAATATCGCGATTCAGGATTTCATACTAGTATCGCCATCTAGTAGGTGCTGTGGGCGACCGCCACAAGTTAAAATTTAATCATTTTTTTTATTCTACTGCCGAAACAACAACAAACTCCATGTTGAAAGAAAAACGCGGGATAATATCCATTTCAACTGAGTAGGTACCTTAAGGTATAACAATAAAGCACGCTTCAGTTATTAAATGTTCTTTTATATTTAAATGAATCCCCTTAGTCCCTTGGTCACGGCATCACGCGTAAACGGCTGGACCGATTTTATTAATTCTTTTTTTGTTGTGTTTGTTATATCAGGAGAAGGTTCTTATGAAATAAAATATCGATATTCCCACGGGATCGGGACTTACGCGGGTGAAACCGCGAGCGCAGCTAGTGTAAAAATAAATACTTATTCTGTAACTTTACCCATCGTATCGCGTGTAGGGAATCGAACCCACACCGCAGACCGCGCTTCCGGATTAATGGGCTGGATTAGAGGTTAGCCAATTAGATGTCTAGCACTAGGAATGTAGCAACATATATAGGTCTGAATTAGGTACACACGCTAATCACCAAACCTAATAAATACTTTTGTCGGTCAGTCTGTTACGTTGTCACATCGAAATTGCTGAACCGATTTTGCTGAATTTTGCTATGGAGATAGATGAGACCTTGAGTAATTTGGTCCTGATATTCTCGCAGGATCGGGACTTACGCGGGTGTAACTGCGGGGCGCAGCTAGTAATTAATACTTGCTAAATAACCTACCTAGATCATGGACATACAAGATTCGAACCTACAAACTTTTTCGTAGTAGGCGAGTAATTTTACCCATCGCGCAATTGCAATGACACGGCTGTCTTACGAAATCGTTACTTGCAGAAAACTACATTCCGCCCTACCATGATTGTTTCTCGTTGCTTCGTCGTCCTTTTGTCGCTCAAAAAAATAGAGTAAATTTTAATTTAAAAATACTCCCATACTTTTAAAAACCACAAATAATATAAAAGAAAAAACATTTTAGAAGAGGATTTTTTTTATTTTATTTATTTTGATGTGTTTAATTTTTTTTTTAGCTGAACGATTTAGCGACGACTTATAAGAGATCGTGGTAGGGCGGATTATCTGTACTGCGTTACCACTAAGTTTGAAGATAAATGATAATAAACTTCAAAACCAGGGTGTCCATGGAACACAATCACAGCGGGACAGTCCCTGTTTGCGCAGCTGTCACGTTGACAAGGGTGTCGCCGTGACGTTGGCGTTGTCATACGTGACGAGAAATGAGCTCCTGTATTGTTATGGGTAAATAAGTGAGATTGTCTCAGCTAATGTTTATCTTGGAGGGAAATTACTCCTGTGAATCTAACTAAGGGCTGAATACAAAAACGCGACTTTTACCTTGGGGGATACCTAAGAAATTTCAAAATGAATATAGGATTTTTTAAGTTTATTAAGCTGGTAACGGCCGAATACAGTATCGCTACTTAAAATGTTTAAATTACCTAAATAATATGGCAGATTTTAGACTAAAAAAATCGCTTACTCTATTTAAATTTAGATGCCGCTTAAGTAGCAATATTTTAACCGGGTCTTATTCGCGTATTGTTACTTTTGAATTCTTTTGCGGGGTCGCGTGTCCCATTGCGACCAAGATCATTGTAACATGATCGAACCGTTGAGGTAAGATAATTTAAATACGCGACTAAGGCCCGGTTAAAATATTCCTGTGAGTAAAAATCGTGTGAGTTTTAAAAGTTTATGATGTAAGTAGCTTTCAAAAAGTGTATTTTCTGTATTTAGCCGTAAGTAGTTAAGTTATCGATTTGGTAAATTATCTAATCTGCTTTGAATAAGACTTATGGGGTAATAATACGATATTGATTTCCAAATTATTCCAATGAGAAAACTCGGTAAAAAAACACCGTGTCAATGATTTTTTTTCACAGCTCAATTGTCCAAATAAATGTCCACATTAAAATTGCATATGAGTAGGTACACGAAAATGTAATTAGATCGTCTAAAATTTATACAACAGAACATAACAATAATAACAAAACTAAACTTTGAAATTGTATTTCCGACTTCGAAAACAATGAGTTCTGTATTTTACGAGCGTTATCTGCAATGGAGTTTAACCTCTATATCAATAAAATAGCTAAAATTGCGACCTAGATAAGTGTTTCAATTTGAACTGGACCAAATTTGATGCGTTTATCAAATGTTTTGTTGTTTAGTTACGTTAAATGAATTTGGGACACCTACATTTTTTGTAACAAAGACGTATACAGCCTATCAAATCTAGTTTATTCCAGGGTTCCTATTCTATAACTAAAATGGCTGAACTATGCCTCAGCTCTGTTTAGTTTTTCTCGATAACGGTTTTTGTTAAAGTTTTGGAAACGTTAAAGCTTTAAATGTGCTAGTGATTTCTTGCAAAATTACCAACATAGCTGAACCATTTTAGAAAAAAAAAAATGCATTGTCAAGATGCATATCCAAAGTAAACATTTTATTTATAGACATACTTATAGTTTTATATTATTATGGTTTTATTCAAAACAATTTATTTAGTAGTTTTTACGCAAAAAAATACAATTCTTGTCCATTCAATGGTTGGAAGAGATCGCTTGTAGCGATAAGGTCGCTCTTTGTACCATTTTTATAATCAGTTCTAAGTTTAATTAGCTGTATTTTTGATATAACTAACTCTCCCTAAATAAGTCGCTATTTTGTTTTCAATATTCCGTGTAAGCAAAAAACAAATAGCAAAACGCGAGCTAATTCAAAATAAAAATTACAGTCACTGAATGCAAAATGATCCTATTTATTGACCCGCTACTGTAAAATTAAAGGCAATAGTACATTTCAACGGGCGAAGCTCCTTCCATTAAGAAGGTATTATATGCAAATCAAAGTGTTCCTGTGGACTTAAATTAGATTTGTACTGGTGACTCACTCGTTCAGAAAAGAGGGGCGCCTTAGGAAGCTTAGTACAGGCCAGTGGTGGGAGACATTCGATCTTGATATTTTAGAAATAAAAAGTTATATTAAAACACTTCCTTTTCTTTATTTATCGAGCTTTCGCCAACTTTACAGTTGGCTTTTGATAGGTTGACTCCAAGCCAACTGTGAAGTTGGCGAAAGCTCGGGTCAAATAATGAACGAAAACGCGATAAAACCGGATAAATAAAGTGTTTTATTATGCAAAATCGCGAAAACCATAGAAGAAATTAAAAAGTTATATATTTTTTGTGATTTTACTTTATTTATACACGTCAGATGAGCGTTTCCACATTATCTTACCTAAAGCTAAATGATTTTTAAGGTCTAATATGTAACATGTCATCTAGAAGAAGGATGATGGCAGTCGACCAAGATCTGACCCGTCTCCTTTCTGGCTCCACCGGCCAGTTTTAACTGTTATAACTAATATGTAAGCATTTACAAAAGAAAAAAATATAAGTAGTATATCCGTCGTCGAGTCACCGTAACACAAGCTTAGCAGCTTACCATGGGGCTAGATGGCGCTGTGTGTTAGTCACATAATTTATATATTATTATCAAATGTTTTATACATTATTATATTAGTATCAAAGTTCCTACAATTCAAGCTTGTGCTTAGTGTAGAGCCGATTTCTAATGTAATTTGATAAATGTTTAGTAAGATTCATATTAATAAATAATTATTTAATTGATTTAAATTACTTAAAATATTTTTACAACGAGAGCGGCATCGTCAGAAATACTCCTGAGACAGGATTCGAACCCGTTCCCTTCGCTTGCCAGGCTAGTGCGCCAAACATTACGTCACAGTTACATGACACGGTGAATTTATGATTAACACCTCCCTGTTTTTTTTTTACGACAAAGACTCATTTTGAAATGCTAACTCAAAAGTTACGTTGAGTGACGCCTCTGATGGATCCAGTGCAGAACGAAGGTACTCCCTTAAAAAATAATTCTCGTTCTCAGAGAAATTTTTCAATTCCATTAAATTATGGCCCACATAATGTCTCCGCCATGCCCGCGCCTCTTGGCACTCTTACATAAAACGCCTTAAAAGATGATGCATCTTGATTAAATTTGTTTTTAAATTGATATTGGATTCTTTCGCATCACTCATTTTGATTGAACGCCTCCAAGGTAAAGCTTTTCATTTAGATTTATTATATCATGGTCACACTAGTGTTTGATTCGACTTTGTTCACGAGGTGTGGACAGCGATTCTTTGCGCCGTGATATTTATGTCAGACTACCTGCGCCCCGCGGTTTCTTTCCGCGTAGGTACCGATCTCGCGGGAATTTCGGGACAAAAAGTAGCCTATGTGTTAATCCAGGTCCCCAGCTAACTATATTCTAAGTTTCATCGCAATCGGTTTAGTAGTTTTTGCGTGAAAGAGTATAACAACCTCACATACATACATACATACAAACTTTCGCGTTTATAATATTAGTAAGATTAATGATGTCGAAAAACCATAGAAAACAATTTTTTCCGCTATAATTTTCGACATTTCTCTAATATGACATAAATACTATTTTACTTGAGGTTTTAATTTAGTAGTTCTATTGTCACAATAGAAATTAATAATTATTATACTTACTGACCTCTCTTTTGAAAACGCGCCTTTGAAAAGTCTTGTGATCGGTCACACGGTCAAATTTATTATATGACTTGTCACAAATATTCCGGGACACAAATTTGTATGACAGCTGAGCAACTGTATAAAGCGCCGAGGCGCAAACTACTAGATGAACTTTGCTATTATGCTTATTATGTTCTTTGCTGGACATATAAGCCTCATACCTACATCTATATATCTATATATATATATATAAAAGAAAGTCGTGTTAGTTACACCATTTATAACTCAAGAACGGCTAAATCGATTTGTTTAAAAATTGGTGGGGAGGCTGCTTAGAACCAGGAGAAGGACATAGGATACTTTTAATCCCCGCGGGAACGGGAACGGGAACGGGACTTACGTGGGTGAAACCGCGGGGCGCAGCTAGTAATATATAAACTAAGGAGTTAAAAACTACCTATTTAATATTTCAGTTGAAATATGCACCTGACGTCGCGCCGCGCCGAGACGCCGTTTCTAGTCTAATCTATTAGCCATGTCTAGTCTAGTCTTTTCTTCTCTTTGTTCAAAGATGGCTATAGTGATGGATTTTTGTTTAAATTTTTATTTTCGTGAACCCCAGTTTTAATGCGTCTAAATTGTTTAATTTCGGTGGGATATTAACAATTTAGTTCCGCGGTAAATAAACGAGTGTAGTGAAAAAAAAAAACAAAAAACAGTGTCAAACGCGGAATTAGCGCGTTACTAACAAATACTCCCATGGAATGGCAATGCAATAAAATCGCCATCTTATTGCTTCTTACGCTTTTAAAATTGTTTTAAACGATTTGATAGTACTCCATTAAACACGTGAAACTTGTCTGAAAATTTATTACTAGCAGAACGAACGATTCGAAAAGACCTAGAGACAAATAACATCGACCCAAAGACGATCCAGAGCCGTGAGCTCTGGAGAGAAATGATTAGGAGAGCCGACCCCCAGTAAAATGGGAATAAGGCCGGACGAAGAAGAGACTAGCAGAACGAACATAACTAAGAAACTGAACTGAACTGATGATGGTGATGCCTGTTACCATACGCTTGGCAACATTAGTTGACGGATTAATAGGCTGGTACATTCAGAAGTCTAAATCCAAACCACCGGTTTAGTATGTAGTCGTTAGAAATACTTTGCAGGTTATAAAATCTAATAAATTATTACCAACAATGTTTTTTTAACAAACTCGTAACAATGCCCAATAAAATTACTTTTATTGTCGCGAAAACTATCCAATCTTGTTGTGCGATAAATAAATAACTGCTAAGCCATTTTCAACCTTAACACAAACAAAATTTGGTTCAAACGCAGAAGATATTTGATCAAACGGTTTTAGAAACGTACACTCTTAAAAGCAATGGGGTAGAGTTGACTTTAGTAACGTTTTTTATGACATTTTTATGGTATTATCTCGTATATTACTATAGATATAGAACAACATGTTGCTTTCGAAAGACCAAAACTGTCAAAATAAATATTGCACTAAGGTCACATTAGCTTAAATGAAAAACATCAAAAATATTTAAAAAAAAACTAGTTTTTTGGAAAAGCAGATAAGTAGGTACTGTTACTAACTTTTTGTGGTTTTTAATAGATTTTTATAAATATTTCCTTCTATGACTAACTTTACCTGGTTATACGTTTTTGTTCCGTTAATGTCCATTATTATTTGCATTTGGCTTTTCCTATTACTTAGAAATAAAATACAGTTCCGTTTTCCACGTGTACCTAATCCACGTATTTATTCATATTTCATGAAATTTGACAAAGCGCTGTCCCATTTCATCATGTTTTATGGTCACCGCAGTTATGAATATTGTATGACGGTCGTGCGTCGGGGATTATCCGAGATATCCAGGCAGTATGGACGTCGTAATTAACTTGCTACTTTCTATGATTGAAGCATGGAGATATTATCTACTTAGTATGGTAGAGGTTTAGTGTAGAGGGGATGTCTCAAACATATTCCATGTCCCTTTTACACGAAATCTAAATAAAAAGCCGATGCAGCGCTGGCAATATTGTTACGTCTATTGTAAAATGAAATGAGGCAAGCGACAAAATTGGAATCAATGAATGACGATGGGAAAGGCATCATTGAGATGAGTGCAACCGAGTGGCGGCCGAGCAACAGACAACGAAGCTCGGACTAATATTAAGTACTAATCTCTCTTCTTTTGAGTCGTCATCTTCATTGCTAAAGGTCGTGTCTAAGATGAACTGTCGATCACTTGGTGCATCATGCTCCCCCACGATTCCCTGTCCTCGGCTGCCCTAAAAGCTCCGGTAATTGGTAGGCCTGTGAGCGTCTTGACCAAATCAGTCCAACGGGTGGGTGAGCGACCTCGTGGTCTTTTTCCGTCGACCTGACCAACCACCATGAGCTTCTCGAGACTATTAGGGTTTCTACGAGCGACGTGACCGAAATATCCGAGAATTCGCTGAAAACAGAGAGTGGACAACCTTTTGGTAATTCGGAGCTCGTTAAGAATGGACACATTGGCCCGGAATGCAGTCCATGGAATTCGCAGCATACGCCTCCAGCGAAAAGACCTAAAGCCTAAAGCTCTCGAAAGCGTCAATCTTTGCTCTTTCACTCTTCCTTATCGTCCAGGATTCGGCGCCATAGAGGAAGATCGAGAATACCAACGTACGCACCAGTCTCACTTTAGTTTTACAGGATATATTGCGGTCCTTCCATATTCTAGCGAGTTTAGTCATCGCTGTTTTGGACAACACATCGCTGTTTTGTTTTGGTTTAAGTACTAATATGAAGTTATAATATTAGGGGTTAAAGTATGAAATTGCCGATTTGTACTGAAAATCTTAATTGTTTATTTTTAAATTTTTATCAAATTTATTTAATCAAAATTGTTGCCATTATTATCTATACATTGCTGCCATCTAATGGGAAGGTTATTAATGCCTTTGCGATAGAACTCCAACGATCTAGACTGCACAAACTGTGTGAAAGCATTTTGTACTGCCTCCTGGGAAGAAAACTTCTTGTCACGTAGATAATTGACAAAATCACGAAAAAAAAGGTAGTCCGTTGGAGCAAGGTCTGGTGAATACGGAGGATGACGAATGGTTTCTAAGTGCAGTTCCTGAAGGGTCAATATGGTTTCTCGTGCTGTGTGAGGTCTCGCGTTGTCGTGGAGCAATAATGGTGAAGATCGATTCATGAGTCGCGGCTGTTTTACTGCTAGTTTTGTCAACATGGTTCGGAGTTCGGCACAATAGACATCTGCCGTAATTGCTTGACTAGATCGAAGAAAACTATAGTGAATAACACCATGCTGAGACCACCAAACAGTTACCATTACCTTTTTATTGGTAAGTTTTGCTTTAGGACACTGTTGTGGCATTTGACCTGGGGTCAGCCATTGCATTTTTCTTTTCCGGTTATCATAAAGAATCCACTTTTCATCACATGTTACAATTCGATCCAATATTCCTTCATTTCTGTACCGGTTCAACAAGGCAACACAAGTTTCAACACGCGTTTCTTTCTGCAGATCAATCAAATCATGAGGCACCCATTTTTCGTATTTTTTTATTTTATTTATTTGACGCAAGTGAGTCAATAAAGTGGGTAAGGTAACGTTAAACCATGCCACTAATTCCTGGGTAGTTTGACTAGGATCGGCTTCCACTATCTCTCTTAATTCATCGTTATTCACCTGTGTGGGCGGTCTTCCTCGTGGCTCGTTCTTTAAGTCTAAATTTCCATCACGAAAGCGTTTTAAACCAAAATCGCACGGTGCGTTCATTAGTAGACCCCTCTCCAAACGCAGCATTGATATTGCGGGCTGTTTCTGCCGCGTTAGTTCCGCGTCGGAACTCGTATTCAATAATCACTCGAATTTTCGCAGTATCCATCTTTCTTGTCTAAATTGAATAACAAAAATAATTGAAAGTCGATATTCAAATGTTTCACATTTTTTAAAAAAAGAACATCACAGAAACCATTTGAAAAAAGTTTCATTCGAAAACATCAAACCATGAAGATTCTATGTCAATTCAAAGAACCTATTGCAATAAAACGGCAATTTCATACTTTAACCCCTATTATAAAAACTAATATTAAGTTATAATATAACTAATATTAAAAAGATTTATTTGCTTATTTGTAACATAGGCTAGGATTTTCATCCCGATATTCCCAAGGGATCGGGACTTACGTGGGTGAAACCAAATCCCAATTAGAAATAAAATAGGCATACGACTAAAACATTACTTTCATAAACTTTATAGAGACGCGAAAGTTTGTCAATCACGTAGTGTTGATTGAGTAACAATTCCCGCGGGATCGGGACCTACGCGGGTTAAACCGCGGGGCGCAGATAGTAAACTAATAACAATACGGTTTATAAATATAATATCATTCTGCCAACTAAGTTATCACTTAAAATCTTAAGAAAGCTCGACGGCAATGTACAAGGCGCTATAGTCTGCACAGTTATACGTCCGGAAGTGGCTATAAAAGCTCACGGCGCCATTAGGGAGCATGCCGACCGTAACGCGAGCTTCAGGGAATGATAAAGATTTAGAGAAAAAAAGCTAGCATTCAACTTTTAAGTTTTGAGGTAATTCTTTAAACGTTTTTGTGCAATTGTTTTTTTTAGCCACACCCAAAGGGTAATAAGTTAAAAACACTACCTTTGGCAGTCATTAAAAACGGGCACGTAAAAACGTCTGTATTTCTGTTGCCGCTATAACAACAAATACTAAAAACAAAATTTAAGAAATAAGGGGGGGGGGGGAGTACAAAAAATATGTTTTTTTGGGATAATGACCCGACTTGCACTTGGCCGATTTGTTGCGTTGGTGTTTGATTGGTCTTCAAATAAATCGTGTTTATTTTGTTTGTCTCGTATCATATCATCAAGATATAGGCTAGCTTTTAAGCTCATCTCATTTGATGGGAAGCGATGATGAGGTCAACGGTGGAACTTGCTTGCCTAGACGAACCTTTTTTTGTATAAATTGGTATAACAAAGTAAATAAAGCATTAATCTATCTAACAAATGTTAATGGGATATTCCAATCCCGAATATCAGGATAATAAGTATGTACTTATTATTTTGATATTCCCGATTCTCCGCGGGAATATCAGTAAGTACCTATGTTCTTAACAACTTAATATTCCCGATTCTCCGCGGGAATATCAGTAAGTACCTATGTTCTTAACAACTTAATATTCCCGATTCTCCGCGGGAATATCAGTAAGTACCTATGTTCTTAACAACTTAATATTCCCGATTCTCCGCGGGAATATCAGTAAGTACCTATGTACTTAATAACTTGATATTCCCGATTCTCGACTGAGCATTTGTATCCTATGTGTTAATTCAGATCTGCAATCATATTTATATTGGAGTTTCATCGCAATTGTTCCAGTAGTTTTTCCGTAAAGTAGGTAGTAAGAAACATTTACTTAGGTACACGCAAACTTTCAGTTTTATACTATTAGTAGTTGTACACGACGTGACGGTGCATTTCTTTTTTTGATTGTGCTCTGACAGTTGTCATGACAACGTTATAACAGAAAAATAAAAATTGCTATAATATAGAGCTTTGTAATCTCAGCCTATTAAAATCTTGAAATACATAGTAAAAGGTGTTTGCTTTAAAGTAAGATCTCGGGCCTTCTCTCACAGCCAGCACAGCGTACGGACAGCCCGTATAGTAGTATTCCTCCCGCACCCGGTACCCAATCTTCTTAACAACAATGTAGACAGGCGTTATTGGTCAGTTTATGACATTGTACAACAATGTGGAACTCGTAACAACAGATAAAACCTAGGCTTTAGGTCTCTTTCTAGGTTTTTCACGTCTAGTCCTTATTCCATCAAAATCTATTAGTACTATCCTATCCTACTAATTTTATAAAGCACAAAGCTTGTATCTCAGTTTGTTACTCAATCACGCAAAAACTACTGAACCGATTGCAATGAAACTTGGAATATAGGTAGCTGGGGACCTGGATTAACACAAAGGCTAGTTTTTATCCCGATATTCCCGCGGGAACGGGACTAACGTGGGTGAAACCGCCGGGCGCAGCTAGTAATTTTATAAAGCTCAAAGTTTGTATGTTTGTTACTCAATTCAATGCCTTTGTTTAATATTATTAGAAAATTCCTATTAAATCCTATTACATTCATTCATTCTTCTAAGAATCATTAGAATACATAGATTCAAATCTAATTCACTAAACTCGTATTTATAGTACATATTTGACAAAATTATGTGGAAAAAGATGATTCATCTATTTCTGACAACGACATAGCTATCGTGATCAAATCGTAGACCATTGAAAATTACAATAAAAAATAGGCAAACACTTAAACTACTTCGTATAAAAGGCTTGCCTTTTTGTCTGTCTGGCTGCTGCATTCTCACATCTAAACCGCTGAACCGTTTTTGATAAATTTTCATATAGAGATAGTTGAGACCTTGGAGAAGGACATTTTGTTCCCGATATTCACAGGGTACAGAAAGGGTGTCATAAGAGGCAAAGCTATATCTTCCAGATAACGTTTATTAAAAAAAACATGAAAAAAAACTCGCTAAAAGATGCAGCATTGAAACTAATTATCGACAAGGCTCAGAATGTGTCGATTAATTATCACATTGTAAGCAAAAAGCAAACTTAAGATTATTTGTCAGCCGACCTTTAGTGCTATTGGTTATACAATTTTGTGAATAAAGATAAATATTTTAGGTTAAAAATTATAAAAAACAACACTTATTATAATATACCTAGGATATAGTTATTGTACCGTTTTTTTTTAATTTTTTTTAAGGCTTATTCAAGAATTTGACTTGCGATTGCGAGTAAAAACCGCTTACAAATCAAACTCTGGCACACCTGGGAAAAGTCCTTGTGGAAAATCCAACAACATATGTATAATAAAAGTAAATAGGTAAGTATGTACTATATCTATGTTATATACGTCCTAATACCTACCTACCTAAGTAATAAACGTCAATATCAAACAGAAGGTGTCTCAACGACAACAAACAGACCCACATTGCGCGCGCGCAACTAGGCCGTACACAATGACAGTACAGTGTCACTTTACTCACGATAACGTGCTTACAAGGTCACTGCTATTGTCGCTTGGATTATAGCGCGTGTAGCGCTTTATCAGCGAGATTGTAGTTCTTTATGTTCATGTAGGAAAAGTAAAGTTTCACATGTGTACATATTAAATTCAAGGGAAGTTCTTTGATTCTATAATTAAGGCTAAATAGGAAAAACATTGTTGTCTCCGACAATTCTATTAATGGTTCTAATATTGTAAAATAAAAAATAAAATAGTTTTTGTTACAAGTAACGATGACTCATATTATGAATAGACAATTTTACAAAAGAAAAAAAATAAAATTAAGAGGTAACAAATATGTGCATATTATTATATTGTTTGTGAATTTGAGAGCTAATTGGGGATAATCTCCAAAACCACTAAACCAATTTAAAAAAATCTTTTATTACTAAAAAGCTACATGATCGAGGAGTAAGTAACATAGGAGAGCCCGCGGTCGCCCCGCGGTTTCACACACTTAAGTCCCGATCCCGTAGTCTAAATATCGGGATAAAAAGTAGAATATGATGTTCTCCAAGGTCCCATCTATATTTATACCGTCCTCCGATGCAACTTCGTTATGTAGGTGCCACATACCGAATAACCAGAGACTAAAAATTTTCTTTCGGATAACAAGTACCTGCTTAATTATTTACACTTGTTGCAAGTTTAGTTTTGTTTTAACTTGACAGATTTATTAAATATTTCGTAATTTGTTTCTATTGCTCAAGGCATATACAAGGTGTAACGGGTAAGCCCTTTTAAGCCGAAAGGGGTTGTTCTAGACGTCTAGGCGAACAACTTTTGGAAATTCGAAGTAGTTTTCGAAAATTTTAAGTTTAAAGTTTACTTGAAAATCAGCTGTTTCTCAGAGTTCGAGGCCATTGACCTTGTCTTGTCCTTTCATTTAGTTTAGTCGACAACAATCGAAACTACAATATTCGAAACTACAATATTCGAATTTTCAAAAGTCGTAGAACAATAGTTGTTCACCTAGACGTTTAGAACAAACCGCTTTCGGCTTAAAAGGGCTTACCCGTTACACCTTGTAATATACCAGAAATATTTTACTACACTAGAATTTGTAAACAGAGAAAGGACTTGTTTTAACTTATTAAACCTAGGAATATTTTAAAGGAAAAAAATCATTTTCAAAAATTCACTCGCGTCTCCAGACTCGAGATCAAATCTCGTCGCGAGTGAATTTTTGAAGATGAATTTTTCCTTTAAAATATTTCTAGGTTTATTAAGTTAAAGCAAGTCTTTCTCTGTTTACAATTTCTAGTTTTTGCCGGAGACAACAAAGTTATTCCTATTCAGCCTTAATAAAAGCGGCTTATACGAGTAGTGAAGTACACTACAATCTAGATTATTAAGCTTCCATAGCATTTAAGTGGAGTATAATCTGCATCTTGGCAATTAGCTAATACCTAGCCATACCTAGCTATACCTGCGTAGCAGCTAGTTCGAGCTAATCAAGTATGAGGCAAACATTAGCTTAGCTTATCGACTAACAGCTTAATAGCACGTTCGGTTGATCTAGTAGGTATTTAGGTTGCACCTGGGTACCTGGTTATGGTTTGTGAACTAGCTCCGGCTTATGGTTTTGTTTGTATATATTGTGATATATATATATAAAACCAAGATTTAATTATCCTATATTATAAACTAGCTGTTACGCGACTACGTCTGCGTAGAAATAGTGCAATAGCCGACTTTTTCTTTTATTACTCTGTTTCTACTAATTGGATTTCGATGTTAAGTATACCACGAGGTTCCTCGAAAACATTTTTAATTGTACAAGGAACAAATTGAAAATCAGACAGACAGACATACATTTTTAAAATTACTGGCTGCGCCCCGCGGTTTCACCTGCGTAAGTCCCGTTCCCGTTACAGTTCCCGCGGGATTAAATTGCGCCC
This sequence comes from Idaea dimidiata, assembly GCA_949358125.1. Lineage (NCBI taxonomy): Eukaryota > Metazoa > Arthropoda > Insecta > Lepidoptera > Geometridae > Idaea > Idaea dimidiata. The sequence goes on from OX442329.1 coordinate 13,186,115, forward strand.
CGCGGTTTCACCCGCGTAAGTCCCGTTCCCGTTTCAGTTCCCGCGGGATTAAAAGTATTCTATGTCCTTCTCCTGGTTCTAAGCTATCTCCTCACCAATTTTCAGACAAATCGATTGAGCCGTTCTTGAGTTATAAATGGTGTACTTAACTAACACGACTTTCTTTTATATACAAGATGTAACAGGTTAGCCCTTTTAATCCGAAAGGGGGTTGTTCTAGACGTCTAGGCGAACACCTTTTGTTCTACGACTTTTGAAAATTCGAACTTTTTTTTGAAAATTTTGAGATTATGTTTCACTGGAAAAACAGCTGTTTTTGAAAATAAAGGTAATAGAAGGTTTGATTGTAGTTGACCAAACTAAATGAAAGAACAATGACCTCGAACTCTAAGAAACAGCTGATTTTCAAGTAAACTTTACACCTAAATTTTTCGAAAAGTACTTCGAATTTTTAAAAGTCGTAGAACAAAAGGTGTTCGCCTAGACGTCTAGAACAACCCCCTTTCGGATTAAAAGGGCTAACCTGTTACATCTTGTATATAAGATTTATTTTGTTCTACTAATTGATTGTAGGTATTAGGCGTTACTTTTCGGAACTCCATATAATTATCAACTATATTAAAACAACTAAAACACTAAATAACCAATACTAACTTTTACTATATATTTATTTTTAATATAGTTTGTTCTACTACATTTCCTAAGTCTACTGAACAACATTTTTTTTTTAATTTACGTCAAAGTACGGACTTTTTGTCCTCTCTTCCTTTATTTTAAGTATAGATGTGAAAGTCAGTGTGTTATACAGAAACGCTACTTAAAATTTAAGGGGAACCTTAATAATTGAGCAGCTTTTAAATTTAAAATTAGTAGTAAAGGTTTGGGAATTTTTGAGTTTGAGAGCTGCTTCACTTTAACATAAGTTTTAAGTTGCATTTAACTAACTAACTAACGAAACTTTGGATGTAGATAAATGGAGTCCTGTATTGGCACATATTAAGCTTTTTAAGTCGGAATTCAGAACTTCCGCGGGTAAAACCGGAGGGCGCTACCAAAGTACAAACACATCTAAACAAACAACCACGTTTTAAGACTTTATTCCTTCAAGAGAGGTTTCCTGATTGAGTTGAAACAATCAAATGAAATAAACACGGTAGGTACTCGATGTACAGGATGCTCCAAATTGTCACATTATACAGGATGTTGACATTACCTTGTTGACAGACAGACGGATTAGAGCGATCCCGTTTGTATTTATGTTATTTGATATTTATTGGCGTGTGATGGGAGACTCATAAAAGTCAAAATATTGTTTAAGTGTAAAAAAGACAGGACTGATGTTTATAGTTTAGGTTATAGTGTATGAATCATTCAGCTGTCATATTTTACACATTTACTTATCAAAAACGGCTCAGTAAAAAAACCAATTTGAAGATTTGATTCCGCATACAAAAGTAAGGACAAAGAATTCTGACAGGTCTCTTAAATAAGACTAGAAAAATGTTAATGGTCGCTTTACAGTGAAGCATATCAAACTCGGCTCTGACAGACTAGCTTCATAAGTTGTAATGTCAAATTGTTCAGGAATATCGGGATAAAAAGTAGCCAATGTGTTAATCCAGGTCTCCAGCTACCTATATTCCAAGTTCAATCGCAATCAGTTTAGTAGTAACAAAGTCACATACATACATACAAACTTTCGCGTTTATAATATTAGTAAAGTAAAAAGAAATAAGTTCTATATATTTTCTACTCACACTCATTCAAGGCTTAAAAAATAACATTTCCGACTGAATAGCGATGGAAAAAATACGTAGAAAATCCGGATAAATCCGGATGAAAGCGGTAAAAACCGGTTCAAAGAACTCTGAACTAATGATCATACAAGTCTTAAACTATAACAAATTTAATACAAACGTTTTTGTATTTTATTCCATTGCAATAAAGTCGAATTTAACAAAAAAAACAGCCTTTGTAACGCGTGCCTTTGACAGTTACTGTGTTTCTACTTCCTAAAATTAACTGCAAATCTAACAATTTAAATTGAACTCTACTACTTTGAAATAAGTCTATATTTAAGTGTAACAGTATTTTTTTCTATAACTGAAGTTCAATTGCATACGGTGTTTTAAAATAGACTTTAACAAAAGGTGGATAAGGTGTATTTTAGAATATATACGTTGAAGTAACAGATTGCATTGGGAAAATAAAGATGATAGGAATTCAGGAAATATGACTCCTTCATATTGAACAGTGAACACCTATCTATTTTATTCTTTGTAACACATATTTAACATTATATTTTTTTAAAGCGCTGTTGGTCTAGTGGTAGATACCTCGACTTTCATTCCGAAGGTCGTGGTTTAGAATCCCGGCCGCGCACTAATGTCTTTTTTAAGAAAAAAATATATGCGCTGTTAACATCGCTCTTACGGTGAAGGAAAACATCGTGAGGAAACCTACGGCCTGAAATCACGCACAAAGGCCCAATAGTAGGGCTAATTGCGGAAACATATTATTATAGTTAAAACTTTTAACTATATATTTTTAGGGTTCCGTACTCAAACGGTTAAAACGCTGTCCGTCTGTTTGTCTGTCTATCACCAGGCTGTACATTATGACATGAACCGTGATGGATAAACAGTTGAAATTTTCAAAGATCATGTATTTCTATTGCCACTTTATCAACATTATCTATATCTGTCTATCTATATTTATACTTATAATAAAGGAAGAAAGGACAAAAAGTCTGTACTTGGAAGTAAATAAAAAAAAAGTGGTCTAGGGGACTTAGGATAAGTAGTAGAACAAAACTTTACAATTTTTGTAAAATTCATGTCTTTCTGTCTGTTTCTCTGTCTGTTCCTTATACAATAAAAAAAAACTTTTAATCTGATTGAAATCCGTTTTCAATATTGGATAGTTCTATTTTCGAGGAACGTCGTGGTATACTTTGCATCGAAATCCAATTAGTAGAACCCGAGTAATGAACGAAAAAGTGCAACTGCTCGAGAAACGCTCGGCCGAACGCGCCCGTGATTACGCGTTTTTCACTTCCGCGGGTGAAACCGCGGGGCGCAGCTAGTACTAAATATTTGATTAAAATTGATATTTTAGCTCATATACAAGTACAACAGAGTTGTGTTTGTTTTCTTTGTACGTGTTTATACTAGACATGGGGCGGGTAGTGGTTTTGCCGGGTACTCGCTGAACGGGTACCCGACACATTCTGCGCCGGGTACTCGTGGGTACCCGGCAGCGGTAACGCGTCGTGACGCTTGTGTCTCCCTTGCCCGCTCAGGCGCAACTGAAGTGAAATAGAGGTGGCGCTGGCGTCTTTGATAGCTCGAATCGCCGCGTACCGGCTGGCTAGCGCATGTTCCCGCGGGGTGCGAAAAGTATCGGCGAAATATCTATGCACACCATCTAGTTCTGTATACATAACGCCTGTTCTCAGATACAGGGCTAATTTATGACAAGAAACGCAGTCGCCTAAATGCTAACAGCGCAGAAAAATTGGCGTTTTTACAGCACAACTTACCCATCTTAAATTTCCAATATTAAAATAAAATATATATTTAGTTTTTTTAGTTCTTTCTGAATTATTTTTGGTCTATCAAATTACCCGGCAAAGCCGGATACCCGGCACCATTACCCGGTACCCGGCCGGATCCTAAAAAAAGTGCCGGATCCGCCGGGTACCGGATCCAAACCGGGTACCCGCCCCATGTCTAGTTTATACAAGATGTAACGGGTAAGTCCTTTTAATCCGAAAGGTGGTTGTTCTAGACGTCTAGGCGAACACCTTTTGTTCTACAACTTTTGAAAATTCGAGCTTTTTTTTGAAAATTTTGAGATTATGTTTCACTGAAAAAACAGCTGTTTTTGAAAATAAAGGTAATTGAAGGTTTGATTGTAGTAGACTAAACTAAATGAAAGGACAACATAAGGTCAATGACCTCGTACTCTAAGAAACAGCTGATCTTCAAGTAAACTTTACACTTAAAATTTTCGAAAAGTACTTCGAATTTCCAAAAGTCATAGAACAAAAGTTGTTCGCCTAGACGTCTAGAACAACCCCCTTTCGGATTAAAAGGACTTACCCGTTACATCTTGCATTTGGTGTGTATAAGATATAAAAATAAATAAAGAAAAAATAAATAATTTATTCATACATTCATTCATTTAACAGACGTATTTTTTGCGAGAGTCCGATTCGCTCTTTGCCGGTTTTTTACACCCAGATCTTCGTGGTGGTCAAAACAGGACGCGGAATCGGTCAACTTTACAGAGTATGAAAGAAAGGATAAGTTTTTAAAACCAAATCTTGATATAACAATTTATTTACCGGGTTTTATCGCGTTTTATTCTTGATTTTAAACGACCGAGTTTTCGCCAACTTTACAGTGGGCTTTTTTAAGCTTTGTCGTTTAAAAATTATTAATAAAACGCGATTAAACCCAATAAACAAAGTGTTTTATTATGAAAAACCGGGGAAGAAATTAAAGAAATCTTCCGCTTTGACCCCGCTTCACCCGACCAATAACTAACTAGGTATTTCAGCAGGTAACTATTTCACGTTATGTTACAAGTAGGTCACTGTTTGGGATACTGCAGACTAGAAACTGAAAACGGCGAGCGCCGGCGAAATCACCTGTGTAATTTTTACCCGAGTGCGCGACGCAAAGGAGGGTAATGTGTTTATCTGTCTATGTATGTATGTATGTATGGATGGATGTTCTAGAGGCCAAACAGTAATCCAAATTAACTTTTTTGTTTTACAAAATGTTAACTTTATTATAAATTTTTTCGATGTTTCCCCTGCTTTGTGTGTGTTAAATACTTAAATGTGGGTTAACAGCTATAGGTACCACTATAATAAATAAAATTTTAAAAAGTAATTTACATAAAGAAAGAATTATAGAAAAACAACGATTTCCTCATCGTCACTCCAACTAGATCAAATTTTTTTTTTAATTTACATACCTAACACTATGAAAATTAGACATTTCTCAAATTACCTAAATAAAATTATAACTATCTAGCTATCGGTTCAGCACTCGGTACAAGCTTGTCTTTCAGTAACCAACGATCGACAGATCAAAGTGAAGCGACTGACTATCGGCCGACCTCAAATCTCCAGTCTACGACCACTGTTTACAATACCGCATATGTACAGTATCGGCTATAATTAACGTGTAATAGCCAATTTAATTGCCATTTCGTATGAATCCTTAGTACATACATACAAACATACATAGCTCATACATAAAACAATAGTTATTATTATTTGTAAGTATTTCTGTTTGTCTGTAACGCAATAGGAAATTGTAAGTATCTCCAGCACTCTACTTCGTAATGTAAGTATTGAAGTTGCTTTCGATTTCATTGAAATGTATAGAAATTACTAACGTTACATCACACTGAATTATCTATCCACGATTTCGCATTATACATCATGTAGGTATGCATGTATGTATGTGAGTTTGTTACTCTTTCACGCAAAAACTACTGAACCAGAACCGATTGCGACGAAACTTGGAATATAGGTAGCTGGATACCGGGTATAACACATAGGCTACTTTTTATCCCGATATTCCCGCGGGAATGGGACTTACGCGGGTGAAACCGCGGGGCGCAGCCAGTGTGACATAAAAGCTCATACAACAGATGTCGGTTGCACTGTACGCAAGTAACTGAGGTTATTTTACTCTTTTTAAAAGGATTTTTGAAGAAGAACATAAACTATTAAGCTTTTGTTGATCAATATTTGTATTTTATTTTAGTGTTACTAAAACTTTTAACTGCTACTAAAATCATTAAAATTGTAACCATAACTTTGAAACAGAGTTTTCTGATGAAAATCTAGGCTCCTATAACAGGAGCCCATTAGTTACTAAATATCTAAACATTGGTAATTTACTGCATTCTGCGGGATCTATTCATTCAGAAGGTTCTCATCAGATCTTCACCAAATTTTAATGGAACGTAAAAGATGAATACCTATAAATAATTTGTAATAATGAATATTCTTCTTCTTATAAATAAAAATGAATCCCTATATCGCATAGTCATGGCAACACGCTTGAACGGCTGGACCGATTTCGATAATTAAAATAAAATAAAAGTTTATTTGCAAAAATAACAGAACAAAAAAAAATTACCAAGTCGCAAACTAATTCTATAATTAATAGGTATTATTAAAATAGGTTTGTACAATAAATAATAACTTACAGTTTGTTATTTGGTTTTGTCCACAATTTTAAACAGAATCGAGCTAAAAAGGTGTTATTTGAACGATTTACTACGCTCCGCACTAGTGAAAACTGTGTTGCAGCAGGAATTCTTTTTTTGTGTTCTTTATGACCAGGAGAAGGTTTTAATAAAAGAAAATAAATGCTAATTTTTGAATATTGGGCTAACGCAGGTGAAACCGCGGATCGCAGCTAGTAACAGAAAAAATAATGACGGTAAAGAAACCCGGTAACTCACAAAAAACATACCTACATCCGAATTGATAACCTCCACCTTTTTTTTCGAAGCCGGTTTCGAAATCAAAGCCGTACTAAATTATTATTAAAATTGATTTGCACAGACTTGACATTTTGACATTAATTTGACAGCACAATGACAGCTGGGTTCTTGAATTTTTTGTTGACGTTTTTACTGTGATTTATTCACAGTTGTAATTTTACTAACTTTTACTCGCGACTTTAGGAGCTGCCGCCATTCTTAAAAAAAAACCATACCGGAAAAAAAAAACCGGTTTCAATCGCGTTGCTTTTACTATTTTTAGTATTATTGCAATGCCGTTCCTAACTTTCGAAGTATTTACATATTATACTCCTTCTTCATGGTAGACCAACAACGCAATTAAACCCGGAAAATGAGTTTCATTTCCTTTGATACTTTCCAACTTTTGAACTATCACTATACAACACTATTATGTAAATCTGTTAAGCAGTTACAAACAGACAGACTTTCACGTTTAATACAATAAAAGTAAGGTATGATGATTATAGTGAGTTATTCTGTCGTCTGTAAACGCGGTCGTTGACCCCGATTGTTCCAAGTTTTTGCCGCGGAACGGGACGAGCGACCCGCGGGAACTTGGCTCAGGGTTGTCACACAACAACAACAAAAAACAGGAAAAAGAAATACGCTCCTTTAGAATTATAGACACCAATTTTAAAAAAATATACTGTAGTTGTATAATTCGTATGCAATAAAAATGTTGAAATATGTCGCTATAATTTCTAAGTAAGGGATTTTTTTTTTAAATATGAATAATAGGAATTCTAAAGGAGCGATATGTGAGTACCTACGTACCTATAACAAAATTTTACGTACTTAATAGATTACTTGTACTTGTAACACATACTTCAACATTTTACTCGTTTTTGTAAAACTTGTAATAAAATACCAACTTAACTTTAAATTATCGTGTTGTTACTTAAGTTGTTTTTGTACCTGTTAGTGCTACTGCATAGATCGATTTATTGAATTTACTTATTGTATAAATTGAATTCGTACCTAATTATTTTATACTACGTAACGAAGGTACGAAATAGTATTAGCCATTATTTTAAATGATATATAGGACGCGGATTTCAATCTCTATGAAATATTGTTTCCTAATAATAATAATAATAAGCTAGGTTCATTATTATGTAGATAATAACATAAAATAGTCTACCTTGATAAAGCTGACTGTAAAGTCAGCGAAACGTTGGTACCTATGGCATTGAAGCAATGTCGTTACTAAATAAAACGCTAGTTAATCCCAGTAAATATTGTGTTTAATTACAAAGATTTGGGCCGGCTTGCATAACGGTTCCTAAACATGTTTAAGCTGTTAAACGTGTTTAAAATCTGTCAGAATTTCAAGAACTATCTTTGTGTGGCAACATATTATCAATCGTCCGCTTAATGAAATTGAGTCCAATGTTCGATTTCACATAAATTATTTTAAAATTGATTTAGTTAAATATGGTTTTAGGAACCAGTTCTTGCAATTCTGACAGATTTTAAACACGTTTAACAGCTTAAACATGTTTAGGAACCGTTATGCAAGCCGGCTTTAGTAACTTAAATTATTAAGATGGTAGGTATTCTAATAGTTTTGCAATATGGAACTGGTGAAGCTCGTCCGTCAGAGACGCATTTGAAATTCATAATATCACTATCAGGTGACCATTTCCCTTCTAGAATAGAGACCAGTCCAGTTCTATGCTAATTAATTCTTTCGATTAAAGCACCATAACAAAAAAATTCTTTAATTCCATAATTACAGTACCTACTATTAATGAACAAATAAAAAAACTCCCATGGTAAAAATACAGGCCATGTCAACACCATACAAAATATTTGACACGCCACGCCCCATAATTTAACTGATAAAAACAAAGATATATCTCCCATCATGGGTAACTTCTTTATTTTATACGATAGTACGTGGAGTTGATTTTTGAAACCATGCAGTTCAAATATGGAGGTTTTTTTTTTAATTAGACTCTGCTAGATTTTGTAGTCCTAAGTAGTTAGACCTTAGAATTCTAATTGCAGACTCAAAATAATTGCGATCGTTACACGACTCTGCATGCAAATGGTCCCTGTTTATACACCTGCATCACACATCGAAATAAATTCGTGTACACATCGACATTATCTTCAGATGTGTAGGTACATAAGTGTGATAATCCCCAGTTCTCTGCCAAAATGGATGTATCTCGATAAACACTTGCTAACGATGGTAGAGATAAGGTTATGTACCTACTTACCGAATCTTTACATAGTTTAAAAGAAAGTCGCTTACCGCTGTCTGTTTGTGTGTATGCTTTGATATTTAAAACTACGCAACTGATTTTGATGCTGTTGTATTTTTTTGTAGATAAAGTGACTCGATAGGAAGGTTTATAAATATAACACATTCTGATATTTCCCCGAGATCGGGACTTACGCGGGTGAAACCGCGGAGCGCAGCAAGTTTTTAATATTTTGACATTTCTGCTCTCTCATAAAAAATGCAATTGTAATAAAATACTTTCTACCAACTAATATGTACAACTAATAAAGATAGGCTCACACTACCGATTCCATTTTCTTGTAATAATGACTAAAAGTTAAAGTTTTTTAACTATGCATTTCCGCAATTAGCCCTATAACTGGGCCTTTGTGCGTGATTTCCTCACGATGTTTTCCTTCAACGTAAAGAGCGATGTTAATAGCGCACATATTTTTTTCTTAAAGAAAGATACATTGTAATGAAGACATAATAATGATAATTTTTGCAATCTTTGTTACAATCCTAAATAATCCTAATATATAAAAATGAATCCTTTTTTCCATTGGTCACGGCATCACGCATGAACGGCTGGACTGATTTCGATAATTCTTTTTGCGTTGTATTTGTTATGATCAGGAGAAGGTTCTTATGAAAGAAAAATGCTGAACCGATTTTAATAAAACTTACGCGGGTGAAACTGCAGGGCGCAGCTAGTACTTAAGAATTTACAAACAGTTTTGTACAGTAAAATTAGTAATTACATGTTATTTTGTTAATTATTGAATAAATAAACAGTATAGTCTACTAAAGGCGGTGTAATAGTTATTGGCGGGTATCACGCAAGCCTCGTCAATCATACATTGATTATTTGAAAGCAAACAAAAAGTATATTTATGTAGCATTTGATTTTGAAACGATTTAAATGAATCTAATTGCATTTGTTTCGTGTTAGAAATATTTTTTGTTTCGGTTTCGAAAGCTTTGCATTGTCAGAATTATAGCCGACTAGCTGCGCTCCGCGGTTTTACCCGCGTAAGTCCCGTTCCCACGGGAATATCGGGATAAAAATAGCCTATGTTTTGTTCCCGGTATCCAGCTACCTATATTCCAAGTTTAATTGCAGCCGGTTTGGTAGTTTTTGCGTGAAAGAGTAACAAAGTCACATACATACATACAATACAAACTTTCGCGTTTATAATATTAGTAAGATTTGAGAGCATTAGAAAAAATTTAAATTGTTATTGGATGTTGGAGTAACTAAAATAATTTTAATCCAGTCTGTCAGTAACCCAGAAAATATCAAAAATGTCAAAAAAAGGATTGAAAGAAGTGCAGACCACCTACATATATGCATATAGAATGAGTTGTTTATACACATAAAGCTAAACGGAAAACGTACCATCTTATTAATAACCTACAGATAATTCAAAGTATTTCATATAATTTCTAGTTTAGTGCTTAATCGGAGACTAGATGACGCTGTGTGCAAAATGTATTGTCACTAAGCAACCCTAGTAAAGATGTTGTGCAAAATATTCGGTCGTCCAGTAGCGCGACGCGGTCGCGTTCCGCTTTCGTCGACCACTTGAACTTGAGAATTTTAATCACACTTAAACGCACTTGACACAAAATACAGCTCGCACTTCATGTACAGGCGACGACGGAAGTGTTAACCCTACAACCACGACTTTTGTAAATTGTAAATATTTTAGCAGGTAGTACTAGAAATTTTGTAAAAAATAAATACATCTTCAAAAATTCACTCGCGGCGAGGTTGAAATTGGTGTCTTCGAATCAATACACAGATACTCCTATAAAATATTTCAAATAGAAATGCCTTCACACACCTTTAAAAAAGTCAGAACAAAATTAGAACTTCCTCTATCGTTGATAAATAATTGATATCAACGTTAGAACGACATAATTCAATTGATTATAATCTAATGGTTTTTTTTTGTAAATCCTCCTTAAAATTAAACTTGTATAATTCCGGTGGCATATAATTACTTAATTTAGTTTCTTGAAAGTATATGTACTGAAAATGAGACGTTGAAAACGTTTAAAATAATAAAAGAAACGCGATTAAACTGAAAAAAAAAAGTTTAATTTCATTCATATCGTTATTAATTAAATATGTACAGATTACTTACTCCCTTACTTATAAAATATTATTTACACATTACTAAGTTATGTGACGTTTGTCTCTGTCTGTCAACTTTGAAATTTCATGTGACTGTAAAAGACAAACGATGCATAGTCACGCAGCGCATTATTATTATAATTTTTTCAAATTATTATGAATTATATATACTTAAAATAAAGTGTTATTATACTATCCGCAACAACCTCATTTAGTACGAAATACCTTCTAAAGCCTCTAGATTCCAAGGTCAAAGTTGCCTCTAAATTCCTCACGATCACGACCAAAGTAGGTACCGAACTATTACCAACATTGTGTACAAGATGACTAACGTAAGTCCGATAACATCGGCCCAATGTCACGGAATATCGCGGCTTCTAAATAAGGTATGGCACAGTTAGTGTGCCACTTGATGCTTTTATGGCAGGACTAAGTGTGGCAATTGTGCTGGTCAATACAGTAGATTGCTCTTGAGCTCTGTGGTATGTTCCGGATGGAGATGGTTGTGGGTACGAGTCCCACCGTCAAATAAAAGTTATATACTTATATTGGTTAACTAAAGATACTTTTTCTGGATTTGAGTGTTTTCAAGTAGATAAAATGTTATACCTAATTTGTATTTTTTATATGTGTGTACCTACGTTTCAGCTTAAAACTAAGTGAACTCATTGATCGACTACTGATTACTAACTAAACTAAACTAGGGCTTATCAGATACGTTTTAATTTCTGCACACTATGCAGTACTATCTTCATTTTCTTTCTGTTCTAATATTGTTTTTTTTTTTACATAGAAATCGGTAAAGCTACTTGGTTTTGAAGATTTAAACAGTTGTAATAAACATAAACAAGATTTACAAATATCTAAAACTACTAAGAAATAAAATTTATATCGATAATAATCAAAATAAAAATTCTTATCTTCATTGACTATAATCAACCCTCTAATAATCACGGGTTTCGTGCGACCCATTCATAAAACGCTGTGTGGTCAAACTCAATAATAGAAGGTACGTTTAACCGTTCTAATCAAATGATTGCACTTCAAATTATTTTCCCAAACATTCCCATTGTATCGTCCCGGTCTATGGGAACAGCTGAGTTATGTTTATTGTAGTCCCGTTACAGCACTTTTGTGACCGCTTTTATCTATGTTATGGGTTAAAACTTTTGTTTTTCTTTTCCTTTGTAAATAAATTTGAATTTTAAAGAAAAGTGTTTTTGAGACTCGGAAACTTCAATTTGATAAAATTGTTGACATTTATGCGTCTTTGTTAAAAAACATTATTTGTCACTTCATTTTTTTGCTTCCTAAAGATATACTTAAAAAATGATGGACCGATTACAATTAAACTTAATGAGTGTGAAAATAACCCAAAGCCGCGAAATAAAATTCATAAAAGCTGCTAGTGTGAATTGTTTTGCATTTAGAATAGATTGTGAAGTGAATTTAAATAAAGCCAAAAATAATTTCGATATTTTACAATTGAAAAAAGAATTTCATTGGAATAAATACAGACATTGTTTTAAATAAAAATAAAATATCACCAAAGCGCAATGACCGCAGCGCTATAAAAATTCAATAGAACAGTAAAATACTCAGCAATCTTCGTTTCACATACATAGATAAAATATTATATATTAAAATGCAAAGCACATTGAATGTATCATCCGATTTGCATCGCTCTACATGAATCCAGCAACTCATGTTAAATGGTCTGTCGGATTGTCTGTCATTGTCTGAACTATGTTATGCACGTGGCTTCGCTTGTAATATGTTAATATGGAGCAGCAGTGTTGTGGCAGTTATGTCTTCATGCATCAAGATTTATGACGCAAAGTGAATGAGGATGTGTACGAAATGAAAATAGTTTTAAGTAGTTACCTACATTGTTTTGTTCCTTGTTTGTTTATTGGATAACTTTTTAAGTGATCATAAATAAATAAAAAAGTCAATAAAGTCAAACTCAAAGTTAGAAAAGACTGCCCGCTCGTAGGTTCAATTACTACCGGAAGATGTGGGTGAGGTGAATAATTTTAGATTTTTTGATTTTGTGATAATATCTTGTATGGTATTATGATGTGTATTAAATACAGTGTATTTTTAGAACGATATTAAAGCCAAAAGAGTGTTTTTGAAGAGGTCTAAGCGAACATTTTTTTAAAAAGATGTACAACAACCGCCTAGCCGTTCGCCTAGACGTCTAGACTTTTAATTAACTCACCGTCCTCGAAAACCTGTAATTTTTTTAAATTATTTTCGCGATATTAATAACCGGGAAATTAGTTTGATTTCATGTATACTTACAAACTATCCTTGTCAAAAAATTGTATACTATTGGCCGTATTGTTAGGAAGTTCTAACTTCAATAACCGCTGGGTATTTTTTAATCAAAGTTAATTCCACGTAAACACGTACAATAATTATTTTGGAAAAATCCCGATTTCACAGAAAATAAAAACATCGATTAACCTATTTAATTAGTAAATGCGTATAATTAACTCTGCCCACATGGTGGTCGTAAAGGCGCGTAATGGGCCCTCGCCCATTTGGGGTCATTTTAGTCCGTGCGTGACCGGCCACAATTGACCCAAGACCCTTCGGAGGGTTACCGCGACTTTTTGGATAACACTGTTTTTTGATTAGTACATTAGAGCGAACAGGCTCTGAATACGAATGCTTTTTTTGTGCGACTGTACTTAAATTACAATTAAGACGTTTTTTGGGTTGTTTTATGCTTCTTATTTTTCTTTCTCTGTACGCGTCAGTGGCTTTTAAACTGAACCAAGTGAAATGCAGTTTATTGTAACTGATAGCTGGATGTTCCGAATACTTCCGACAATGTTATAAGTACTTAGGTACCTTACCTAATGTTTTATTAAAAATGAAAAATATTTTAAATACAAAATCGTAAAATCCAATATGTAAGTTTGTACCTACTAATCAGATCTTGTGACGAATCAAATGTAGGTGGCTTCTGATTAATATTAAAGGCTCCGAAATTACTGGGCCGGTTTCAATAAATCTTAATTTGAGGACTCATTGAATTCTTAAAAGTTTCTTTTATTTCTAAATCGCACCAGTCCCAGTTAAAAATATAAAATCATTTCCGATTTTACTATTTATTCAACCGTGAGAATAAAACCTGCGCTTAAAACAGTTAAGTTGCTGTCAAAATTAACTGCATAACTCATCAAGTTTTAATTAAGGCGGTGTCAGGAAAGATGACGTGTTGAACTTAGATGACAACGTACTGACATGTTTAGGTTAAGTGGGCGAGCCACGGTGCGGCAACGGGCTCTTGAAATTATCTTAGTACTTATTTATTAATACCAAAGAATTAAGACAGGTCTATTATGAAAGACTAGAGCTTCATCAGTTCCAAAGTTAAATTGTTTGGCAAATTACTTCTTTTAAAAAGTTGAAACAAAATTCGAACGTTGTTATTACAATACTCACTATCTATGATAATCTAAGACAAATAACTTTAAATAATTAGAAAATAGTACCTACTGACATCTACAAAAAAGACCTAGCATATGCTTAGGTTACCAAGATGGTTGGTATTCTAACAACGATGTTCGAATTTTGATTTATCTTTTTTGATGTGCGAGTAATTTCCCGAACAGTAATGCTACTGCGCATCTTCCGTCGTAATCGGCATAGAAATCCCACTGCGCATAGGAATAACCTGCGCGGTGCAAACCATAGCATGTATTTGAAGGCGACGCCCGCGCCGTCGAGTTTAACCGTCACTGAAACCGGCAGCTCAAGAGATTCAATGACAGTTGAATTCGACGATGCGTTGCCGGCTTCAAATACATGCAAATCAACGCTGTAGTTTTCTTCGCGCAGGTTATTCCTTTGCGCAATGGGATTTCGATGACGATACCGAAGGAAGTTGCGCGGTAACTTCACCGATCGACTCGGAACTGGTGAAGCTCGTCAGTCACAGACGAGTTCAAAACGCATCACGATCTGACAACATTTCCCCCTCTGGTAGACCAGAGACTAGTCCAGTTCTATGAGCACACGATGTACCTACCTGAGAATCTACGAGTATTATTTATTGACTGTGGGAACTATGTTACTGTTTATTTATATACTGTAAAAACTATTGATTCGATGAAACCAAATAAATGGCTGGAAATTGCGTAGGAGGACATTATATGGCCTTTAATAGACAGCAGTAGGACAAAGATAGATTCTTTTTGGATATCTGTGTGTTATTATACACAGATATCCAAAAAGATATCCATGATATCCATCATCTATATTTGTGTGTTTGCGTTTTTGTGAAAGTACCTTCACCCGTGAGAGTACCTGCATGTAGCTATATCTCGATATTGTTACTCAATTTATCTGATAGTTTAAGTGTTTTTAATTAATTAATGTAATTGGTGTATACCGTATTAATTAAAACAATAAATAAATAAATAAATCTGTCTGTACCTTAAAAGGTACAAAAAGAAACCCTTAAAAGATCACTTTTTGGTCAAACAAAATGATCACGAGGATTTAAGGGTTCTTTTTTTACCTTTTGAGCTACGAAACCCTAAAAAATTTGAGTGCAATGACTGACTTTTGCATGTTTTATTACTTAGGAATGTAGAAGAATGTGGTTTCCTCTAAGCAACTATAATAAATGTTTAACTTGAGTATGTAATACTCCTACGTTGCCACAATGCCAGTCACGTGCTTCTGAGGCGAATGACATTTCACACGCAGATTGTTACACCAATTGTTTGTATACATATAAATACATAACTAAAGTATTCTTATAGATTTTTCGATCAAAATATTACATAAAAGTCTAAGAAGAAGACTTGACAGATTTACGTTCTTATAGATTTATATTGTTAGACGAATTGAGTTTTTAAACTTGCATGATTTCTCATGTTTACTTCATATTTAACTCTGTCTCCTCAAGATCAAGACTACACTAAACTATTCTAAACTAAACTATTATAACATAGTTGAAACGTCGAGGTAAGCGAATTTCCAAATAACAATACGCGAATAAGAGCCGGCAAAAAATCCCACTTGCAATAAAATAAAATGAAATAAAAAGTGGCGTAATATTATTTTAACTTCAAATGTTATGCAATTAAATATAATAAAAAATTATAGACATTAGAAACAAGAAAAATAAAACATTTATAAATTAAATTATATAAAAAAATCCCATAAGCCTAAAACAAAAACAAAAAAAAATAAGCCTATTCAGTGTTCTGTCTCTAAGAAAGATTAATTTAAAAAAAAACCTTATTTAAAATAGCAATTCGTCAGTCACTCGCAACGGCCTTAAGTAGTTGTTGTTGTAACCTTTACCAGATGACATTGGCACTTGGTACATGTTTGTTACACCGACGCGTGTATTTCCGGGGGTCTCACACTATTGTGTTTGCCTATTACTTAATACTTACTTAAAATAGCGTTTTTATAACCATGCACTTCGTAAATGGTAACTAGGTAACTTTTGTATTTTCTATGCTTATGTATTAAACTAGCTGTGCCCCGCGGTTACACCCGCATAAATTCCTATACCGTAACGTAAGTGACGCATCACGTATGTCAAACCAAGCGTTGCATAACCCGTATGATTATTCAAAACCCTATATCTTATTTCAACCATTATACTATCTCTGTACTAAATTTTATTCGAATCGGTTTAATCAAAACAAAAAAATCAAAAGTAGCCTATAACCTTCCTCGATAAATGGACTATCAAATACAAAAAGAGTTTTTCAAATCGGACCAGAGCAGTTCCTGAGATTAGCGCGTTCAAACAAACAATCAAACTCTTCAGCTTTATAATATTAGTATAGATGACTGATTGAGTAAACCGCTCTGATAGTATAGAGTTGAAATTTGGATAGTGTGTTCTTTATTATTGTGAAGTAGGTAGACATCTGATAAAGGTTTTTGAAAGTTTCCAAGGGATCGGGACTTTTACGGGTGAATTCCCGAAACAAAGCTGGTTCAAAAAATCAGGATAAAACGTGTGCACGTCACTTCTACAGATTCAATGTTTCTAAATATTACATTTCTTCAAAATCGGTTAAGTGGTTTCGAAGATTATTCCGAACATACGATATGGTTTACCAACTACCTCATTTTAATTAATAGTATCGTGTTTGCGTAAAGGAGTAACAAATTACATAATTTGTACGCAAATTTTTGCGATTTAGTATGAATATATTTAGTGGAATAGTATGAATAAGTAAATGAAGTACCTACGTTATTTAAAATAAAATAATTTAAATGTTATTATTATCTTTGTGCCCAGCCTTCACTTGCATGCTTAGTACCCGAAATCGATATGGTTTTTCATCTTTTAATCGCCTTTTTCTGCGTTATTCGAAAAATGAGGCAAAAAGTTTGTCGAACTCGTGTGCTAAGTCTACAGATTTCTACTTTTATTTTATATTTTTAAAATGTTTCCGGCACTTGGAAAACAAAACACTCGCACTTGTTTTTTTTTGCTTCAAAAAATGCGATAATTTACCTACTTGCAAATATTTACAAAATATTTAGCACTTCAAACTGCTTGAATAAAAAAACTACGTCCATGATATCATGAGAGAACTAAGATAACGTCATCAAAATTCATCACTAAAAATACTTAGTCATCACATTATAATAAAAAAAAGAAAAAAAAGACCCGGATTTGTCTGTCTAAAAAAACTATTAAGCCTTATTACAAGTCAGCTACAAATAAGGTAGCATGTACATAGATATGATTTACGATAGCAATCAGCTGATTCGTCAAGGCGGCATTCAAACTTACCTAACAAAGCGTGTGGATGAATGGGCTATTATACCCAAGCCCATAGCCCATGTGCGTACGCTCAATCGTAAATCCATTGACACATTACAATAACAAAAAAAAAACCTTTTTATTCAAACACTACAATCAAAACCCTTTTTTGCCAACACTACACCATAATACTGCACTTCACTATTTGAAAATAGAACACACCACCTGTCAATGTCGACGCGAAAAAGTGCGCGAATTCGCAGATTTGAAAGATGGTACTGTCGCGTTCACAGGTGCTTTGCCTTTTCGTTTTTTTTTTTACGTTCGCTATTTTTTGTTGTTGTTTATAAGGCAGAACGCGGTGCTCGCTCATGCGGCCTACTACATTGACTGAGTAACGGCTTGTCCGTCCGTACGTCCGCCTCGTGGCTTGCGTAACTCTAACGGGGCATAGAGTAAGTAGTTGTGTACAGAGCGGTCGATAGAATCAATAATTTCGTTTGCTTTATGGGTATAGTTAAATATTATTATTACGAGCTCTCTAATTTACATAATTTATTCTAATGAATTTCTTTTATTAGGCACCTACATACATAATCTGATAGGGAATCAATCATGTCGGTACACCCTAAAGACTTGGACTATTTGCCATATGGTCAATTGGCGAATACATTCTTTTAATTTAGCATCATTAATAAAAGTTAACGTCTTTATTATAAACACTCTAAAACATAGTTACAATACATAGGAACTTATTGAAAAGTTTATTATTATTTTATTTATTCTTTTAATAAAATATTGTTGATATTATTAATTTGGCAAATCAGACATTGTGCTCCGATAGTGTTTTTTTTAGGTTTTGAATATGGATTGGTATTCATCTTAGGCGATAAGGCCGCCCAGTGTGCTACATTAAATTTTGATTATTTTCGTTCTAATTGTGTACTTACCTGATTTAAGTTTGGGAAGAATAAAGCATTACAGTTTTTATCTATCTATCTCTTAATTTAAAAGGGAAAATTTATAATTTAACACTTAAGGCAATTGCTTAATTAAGTAAAGCAGAAGTTAAATATTCTGTTTGTCACAGTTTTAAACAGCTTAAGTAGGTACGTACGAAATCGATGTAGGTAGTGTAGGTAGGTAATTAAATTTTATTTTTCATTGGGGTTATTTAAAAAACTTTCTGTCATTTGAGATTCAAATTCAAGTGCTTCTAATATAATTTATTTATTAATTAGATATAGAACTAAACGTTATGCGCTTTTGGGACAATTTGAGAACAGACATTCTGCTATTGCGGCATTTTGAGAACATCAAATGCTATTTAGCGCCAGTCCCTTTTGGTTTATTTTGTTTTAATTAAAATATTCTTCTCGTAAAATGTATTCGCTCAAGTTAAAGTAACTTTACCTTGAAGATACCTACTTTTTATATTAATTTTGCCTGAATTATGGCGGTCATTTGTCCGCTTTATATTAAGGTAAATATCCAACGGTACAGAGCGGGAGACAGGAGGTCTCATTCATAATTTAAAAAGATTTTTCTTACTAAATATTAAAATCTTAACTAGGTACGAACATATTGGTTGCCTGGAAGAGATTGCTCATAGGCGATAAGATCCCACATTGTATCACTTTAGTTTTAAGATATTCTCTTTTATTTATATTTTTTTTGGTACAATAAAGCGTTAATCTACCTACGTCAGAGTTACAGAGCTAGTTGTTCTTATGTTTATAATCATTTATTTAATCTTTACTTAAAATATGTTTTGCGTTAATTGCATGTTGGTTTTTGCAAAAATACGAAAGTGACCTACATTTATAACTACAAAAGGATTACGAATATTTAAATAACGGGGTATTTACCATGTTAAATTTGTTTTCTCGATTTTTTTTTAATTGGAGCTCGATATTTCACCAGTAATTTCAATGGTCTTGATCACAAGACGAGAGGTTTAATAATATTCGTAGTGGAAAGAATCATGTAAGTTACAAATCGTATACAATAGACTTTTTCTTTTATAAAAATATTATTCTTAATCATTCATATAGATGTTAGTGCTCTAGGCATATCCATTATACATACTAGAAATATCGTGTGGTTAATAACGGCGGAAACGTAAAGAACACGTTCGAGGCTCGCCTCGAACCCGCGTTCTTTATCCCGCCTCGAAAGGAAAAATAATTGTAACTTTATACTATGTACTATATTGTACATATTATACTATGTACTATATTGTACGTATACTATGTACTATATTGTACATATACTATAAAGTAACCATTATCTTAGTGGCTCAAATTAATTAAATAAGCCTGTGTAGTGGGTTTAAAATTTTACCTCAGGTACTGAATTTTAATGTTTTTTTTAATTATATTATGTTATACATAATCTGTCAATGCCAATGAGTAACTAATGAGTAAAATTTTACCTGAGGTATCGAATTTTAGATATGACTTTATATTATTGTCAATGCCAATAAGTCAATGCCCAAATATATGAATTTCAGGTAAACAAGTCAATTTATCCCTGTTAAGTACTATTAATAGTTAACTTTATTTATTCTTAAGAATAAATAAAAACAAAGAAACGTACCTACTTATAGCAATCGCAAACTGTGAACGTATTAGTTGGTTGAAGACGAGTTTCACCAACATGCTTGTCTGACTGTTTGTTTACATCTCATTTCTCTAAATAGACGAGATAATTAGAAAGCACAACTTCTTATTGGAAGATGAATATTCTACATAAGCATTTTACGTTGACTTAAATTTTATACACTTTCCTTAATATTAGGCCAAACTGCATTAAATTTATGTTCATAATATGATAGACACTGTTCATTAGATATTATAACAATAGTTATAAATGTCATTGGTTTCTTAGTCAATATGGAGTTTCGTCATGTCCGTCTGTCCGCGGCTTATTTAAGATTAATATCTATTTTTGTAATTTTATTAAAAATGAATACATCAATATATTTAATCTGTCTCACACACAAACTATGCAGTTTAATGAAGAAAGAAGAAGTATTTTATAAAATCTACCACTTACTGCCATTTTGCTAATCGTCTACTGTTTTTGTCACGATAATCATTTCCGTTAATTATTTTAAAATTACTTTATAAATACAAGGTAATGTAAGTAAAATAAGTACCTATTTTATTTCATAAGCCCGTATTAGTGTCATCTGTATTTAATACACAAAACAATCGTTAGTTTTTAGTAGTTTGACTTCTTATCAATATAAAATTTATTTAGTAAAATAAGTACCTATTTTATTTCATAAGCCCGTATTAGTGTCATCTGTATTAAATACATATTGTATTAGTGTCATCCGTATTAGTGTCATCTGTATTAAATACAGATGACACTAATACGGGCTTATGAAATAAAATAGGTACTTATTTTACTAAATAAATTTTATATTGATAAGAAGTCAAACTACTAAAAACTAACGATTTTTTTAAAGTTAGTACTTTAGTCCGCGGGCAATTCATTTTCGCGGGCGAAACTATTAACGATATAAAACAAACATTTCATAAATTCGACATTTTGAGTTATTAGTCCTTTTGAGAATAGAAAATACACAGTAACCACCGGACATTCGACAATCGGACATTCAAAACGCAAACAAACGATATAATCTATGGCAGCGCGCGCCCACACCGTCCTAACACAATACCTCTTTAAATCACTTGCTTTAGTGACTGTACTTCTAGATACCCAAACTAGGTGTAGGTGCTCAATGCTCATGGTCAATACACTTTTGTTCATGGTTGTATCTAGATTGTTTTAAGGTCTTTTCGACTGAATAAGTAGGTAATTTAATGTTACACAATTTTTTTTGGCTCTATTATCGACGCCTGCGCAAGTGATAAGTTTTTTAAAAAGGAAATACCTAATATAATATGTTAAATTAGTCTGCATAAAACACAACTTTTTTAGGGTACGAATTTAGTGCTTACAAAAACAAATAAATCTCCCCCCCGAGATTGTACCATGTAAGTCATAATCCCACGGGAATATCGGATTAAAAAGTAGCCTTTGTATGTGTATTAATGTTCCATAGTTTAAGGTTCCGTAGTTTTAAAAATTGCTAGGTAAGGATTTCATCATCTATCGCACCAGATGGTACACACTTGCGCTGACACAGTCTAAAATGTAGCACGCTCACTTAGAAGATACCAGTGAAGTCGTGACTTGTTTGCCATAATATAACCATGACCTTTAGGGCAGGTCGGTGGCCTCCGCTAGTGCCACTGAAACTAGTTCTTTAGGTATAGAACTAAGTATTTTTATAGTTACCTAACAATAATTTATTTAAGTATTATAGTAAGAACCGGTTTTCTAGTTTGAATGTTATGAATGACTTTTTATTAGGCTTTTGGATAATTTACATTTGATACATTAGACGGATATATGTGAATCTTAGTGCGAATTTGTAACTAAATTTGTAAGACCAGTTTATGCCTAAGCTTAATTAAACTTTGACGCTTTTAGATTACACTTTCTTTGAACTGACTCGGAATATACTTACAGAAACACATTTATAAGTAAAAAATGTTTCGATTGGAGTCCAGTTCCAAGTTATAGTTTCTTTTTATATTATTTGCAATTGCAATGATGTTAAAATAACAATTCTATTAGGTACAGGAATAACAAATAGCCCAGTCTTAAAAACTGAATGTTTATTAGCCAAAAAAGGCTGAAATCTATAGAGCGTGCGTAGGCTTTGCCGAGCCTAAACTTTGACATAAGACAAATTTGGCAGGTATTTATTAAACTATCTTCACAACTATACAAAGTTGATGCTTAGGAAATTCTAAGTATTTCAAAATAAGTGACCTAAACTTTGCTAAGTTTTTGCTCAGCTATGTTAAATCTAAAGTAACTACGCTCTATAAATTTCGGCCTAAGACTAGACATTTTGAGATTTCATAGAAAGTTGAATAAATAATATATAAACACTAGGTATGTAACACAACATAAGCAATAAGAAATAGCTAGACGTTAAGTATAGGTATAGTACTTAAGTATGCCTAGGCATAACAAGACCTCTGTTTTATTTGAAACATAAAAACTTACGAGACTGAAATAAGCAAGCAGGCATGTTCCTGAATTTTGTCGACATGTTGGAAACTAGGCAGTTTGTTTTTGTATTATTATTATAATATAGTTACTTTCTTTCTTTCTCTCAATAAAGGTTTCTTCTTCTTGAAATGTCAAAATATCTTTATTTAATGTAACACATTAAGGTTTGTTTTGTCTTATTATCTAGTTAAGGATATTATGTGTCTTCGAAACCGTTTAGGTACAAAATGTCAAATTTGCTTAATGTCTAAAATGGTCGATTCGCAGAATACCTACCCAATGTGCAAAATGTTCGACTCTTGACGTAGGCCTTATTCAGCTAGACTTTAGGTGGCACCTAGGGGCAAGTCACCTATAGCCTTATTAATAAAAGGGGAATAAGTTCGGAGTAAGTTATTCCGTTTTTTGTTTCTGTCTGTTAACTTTGAAAGTTCTTGTCACAGAAAAAGACAAACCATGTTCTCACTACTCCGACCCTAAGTATTCTCTTTTATTAATAAGGCTGCTAGAATTTAATTGATTTATAACAAGGTATACAATTAAGAAACTATTATTATTTAAGTACGCGTTAGTTGGTACGCGTAAGAAGCGAAACGCACGTGATGTTTTAGTAAACTTTAGAATTTATATCGTCTACG
Organism: Idaea dimidiata; assembly: GCA_949358125.1. Classification (NCBI taxonomy): domain Eukaryota; kingdom Metazoa; phylum Arthropoda; class Insecta; order Lepidoptera; family Geometridae; genus Idaea; species Idaea dimidiata. The sequence continues at coordinate 13,209,535 of OX442329.1, forward strand.
TCTAAGAGGAAAATCCTGTGGAAAATTCAATATTTACTTACACATGTAGGTTAGCAGCTCGAACTATTGTTTTATGCATACCTGTGAACAAAAACATAATATAATTAATATTCCTAATAACAAATATTTATAAAAAGTAGCAAAACACAAAATTTTCCGGGTTTAACTGGCGTAAAGAAACCAGAGAAACCAACGTAAAGTCGGTGAAACGTTGGTACGGCTTGAAACAATGTCGTTAATAAATAAAACGCTTGTAAAACTAGGTAAATACAATACAAAATTGCGAAAATATACGAAAAAAAAACAACATTTTTGAAATAATTTATAAATAGATTTTTCTTCTGTTTTCGTCATGTTAGATTGAAATTTAACTCCTATTTCCCATTATCAGTCTAGCCCCGAGAAACAAGGTCTGTAAAAGTATCGAAACGTCGAGCATTGGAAAAATTCTAAAATAACACTATGCGATTAAAATAAATAAATGATTATAATTTACAATCAAAGTTTGAATAACGAAAATTACACGTTAAATAGAATTTGATCGTCTTTTGTAATATCTGCGATTCTGTTTTTTATAAGTACTTACTTTTTCTTAAATCGTTAAACGGTGGGTTAAAAATCGTTTGCAGCATTTATACAAATAAATTTTATCTCATTGCAGTCATCAAACGCCGAAGCATAGAACATATTTGTTATCAAGTAAGTAAAGTGCAATTGAATTCGTGACAAACCAGAATTAGTGATCCAAAATACGTCGAAAGCCAAAATCTACCAGTAACACAAACAAACAACCCCAGTTCAGGTGTTTGTTTGTGTTTGAAGTAGCGCCACCTGGCGGCTAGAGGTCTTCGGAGAGCTTTCCTATGTACTGGTGACAAAGCACTGAAAGCGGGTGTCAAGTGGTATCGACCGGCTTTCAAATAGGGAACGAAAATGTAGGGTAATTTGTTATACACAACTAGATGCTGTATTCTTTTACTAGATGTGCCCGGTTTTAGCCTCGTAAGTCCTGATTCCGTAGGAATATCGGGGTATAAAGTAGCCTATGTACTAGTACGGATCTCCAGCTATCTGCATAGCAGGTTTTGTCGCAATCGGTTCAGTAGTTTTTGTGTGAAGAAGTAGTAAACATGGTTTACTGGCTTTCTTTAATCTTAAAATATTTGTTGAATTAGAAGAGCGTTTCATAAAAAAAAACGATTGATCTATCTAACTAGTAAAATAAGGCTACCGTCTTCAAACTAACTATAGACACGGCTAGAGAATCTAGACCCACCATAAAATATTTAAAAAAAAACGTAAATCAGCCAACGTCAAAATTTCAAACATTTTGACGCATTTCGGCTATAAATTTGGCAGAATTGCGTCTTAACATTAGCAAAATAGCCATACCAAAGAAATTATACCTATTACTAAAACTAGAATGACCACATTATAACTTAAAAGTGTTCCGCTACATTGAGTATGCTCTCCCTTTCTAATAACACTACACTAGAAAGGGACAGCATGCTACAAAATAAACACATTATAAACCCCTGAAAAAATAATTAAATTTAATAATCTGTAACTATAAAAATAATAAGCCAGCGCCAATTAATAATAAAAAGTACGTCAAAACTCATCATAAAAACTTGAGAGAAAAAAGTAATGTGGTTTCATATTAAGAGGTAAACGAAATTAAAATTAATTTGTTCAAGCCATTTCAATAATGGTTCGTTAATTTTTATTTAACTTGAGGTTTGTGGGTTTGAGAGAATTAATATTTATGTTCCTCGCTTTCAGCTACAAATAATCAAGTATCTTTTTGATGAGCGTATTAGGCGTGCTACATCTTAGACTTACCTACCATTTGGTGTTAAGTCTGATGCAACGATCAAAATAATTATATTATAATATTTGTATCATAATTTACAGCGTGTACGTTAATGTCAGCCAAAAAGTTCTATGACTTTTGGAAATTCGAAAAAAAAAAAGCTCGCACTGCTCTCTTCTATAATTATAATAAAGGAAGAGAGGACAAAAAGTCTGTACTTGGAAGTAAATTAAAAAAAACGTTGTCTCGGTCTAGGGAAAGTAGTACAACAAAATTATATAACTTTTAAAATTCATGTCCGTCTGTCTGTTTCTTTGTATGTTCTTTATATAATTAAAAACTAGTAATTCGATTGAAATTTGGTTTTCAATATTGGATAGTTCTATTTTCGAGAAACGTCGTAGTATACGTTACATCGAAATCCAATTAGTAGAACCGGAGTAATGAACGAAAAGGTCGGCTATGCACTATTTCTACGCAGACGAAGTAAATAAAATAAATAAATAAATCCTGTGACGAACACACAGCGCCATCTAGCCCCATGGTAAGCTGCTAAGCTTGTGTTACGGTGACTAGACAACGGATATACTACTTATATTTATTTTTCTTTTTTTTTTAAGCCGCGAGTAACAGAATTTGCAATATAAAAATGGTTTAAAAATCAGCAGCGACCCCCATGATACCATACGACATGATGTTGTGGAAGTAACTGAAATAGACTAGACGCTAGACGGGCCGCCTTAATTAGTATGTATCAAATATATGCGGGTATTCGCAGATTTTCTTAACTGCGTAAGCTGCGGAACTAAACCTATCGGACAAAGCTTCTACATGTGGGCCCCTTAGCATATAAAGTTATACCCAGAAAGATAGCCTTACCGGCTATTTCGAACTCATCATTATCAATCCAACGACAACGTCTACGGCATCGTAGCTCCAAAACGGATAAAGCAGTTTTAATATAGGTTTTAACCATAAACATATTCAGTAAGATGTTATCAAGAAGCGATGAACATACGAAGTCCACACATGTGTGTGGGCGTGTGGCCTATAAAGGCCAGCTATCATCGTACCGACGGCTGTGGGGAGACGCCCACGCGTGGGACACAACCTGTTCCATAGCATCGAGGCGCTTGATCGTTGCCCAATAGTTTAGATAACATGGAAATATTTACACGTTCGGAGCCGTTTGATTGCTTGTCATATGCCTTTACACTTAATTGGGTTTGGACGTAAAAGTGAAGCTTACAAAAATAGATTACCTAGATTATCTAGGTTCTACCTAGATATAATAGTTGATATTCTAATACAGATTTTAAATTATTTTTTGTCATTTTTTGTTTTTTGCTATTTACGCGCCGAAATCAAACATCTTGTCAAACCTTTAGGTTTTATGGTGTTTTCATGTTACTCTGTACTTGTGTATGTGAAATAATAAATAAATAAAGCTGTGTGAGTTTTGACACAATTTGACTTTAAAACTGGTGAAGCTCGTCCGGCAGAGATGAGTCTGAAATTCATCACTATCAGGCTACCATTATCTTTCTAGTCTCTAATAGAGACCAATTCAGTTATTTACTCAAAAATAGATATTTCACCAAAAGAATCTTATCTTACTAATATTATAAACGCGAAAGTTTGTATGTATGTAAGTCTTCTTCTTCTTCTTCTTCTTCTTTTCGTTTAGTGGTGTGGCTCACCTGGTGTTAGAGTTTTTCAGATCGCCTTAAGGCCTCTAACTTGACCTAACGACTGTTATCAGAGATAACAACCGGGAAGTATATATGTATGTTTGTATGTGAGGTTGTTACTCTTTGACGCAAAAACTGCTGAATCGATTGCGATGAATCTTGGAATACAGGTAGCTGGATATCAGGAATAACACATAGGCTACTTTTTATCTCGATATTCCCGCAGGAACGGGACTTACGCGGGTGAAATCACGGGGCGTAGCTAGTCTAAACTAAATAAAATATTGCCACTAGCTACGCTCTGCGGTTTTAGTTGAATTAGTGCCGATCCCGTAGGAATGTAGGGATTAAACGTAGCTTAGGGGTGTTTTAAAATGAATTTTGAACATAAAGCTACATATACTTAGAGAAATGCTTTCCAAAAATTTCGCACCCGACAGGACGTTGAATTTAATGCTATGGAAAATAGAATAGTTCAAGCTGGCAGTCTGCAAATATTGTCAGTAGATGGCGCTACGTGCCTCCAAAAACGTAAAACAATAAGAAATGCAATCCATAATTTCGACTCGATTGAACATGCATCCGTGGCCAAATTGGAAAGGCGTTGGGACGGATCCCCAGAGATGCAGGTTCAAGTCCTGTCGGGTGCGAAATTTTTGGAAAGCATTTCTCTAAGTATAGTTGTCCAAGTGTAGGAAACACTTTAAAAATATAACAAAAACGGATAAAGCTACATTTTAAAGTGAATGTGTGGATTCAATCAGCCAGCGGGTATTGAATCCACACCTTGAAGTATGCGAATAGCGTGGGTTTAAATCAACCACGCCACCTCATCTATAGTAGGTAGGTTAGTATTAGACCGGTCGTATGTATCATCCTACAAAAAAACTCTTTAAAAAGTGAAATTTATCACAAACATATATAAAATCAAAGACCCAGTAGTCAAAACCCACACAAAACCTATTGAGTTATAAAATATAACTTTCTAAGCCCCTAATTTAAGGTCAAGGGTTTGGTCAAACACACTCGGGCGTACTTAAAGACACTATAAAGCTCCGCACAAACTATTTACACATGTCTAACGGTTAATATCCCACGCACATTCTTCGTTTTATGAATGAACCAATGGATTTACTATTTGCTTACAACTCACTTTGAATTCGATGAGGTTTTTCACCTCGATTTGAATTGCATATTTATGATTTTACTTTATTAGAATAAAAAAAATAACTTTTACATTTTATAAATCTAAATCATCTCAAGATCGCTTAATAGTTTTTTTAAACTGTTGAACATTTTGCAGTTTCGCTAAAGCTATTTTAAGACAAAAGTCAAATAATTCTGAGACGATGTTGATAAGTTTTAATTATAGGATACGTACTAATCGTAGTAAGTTTTTTTGCAATTTTACAACTTACTCAATTACACTTCACTTCATTCATATCATAGCAATTAGTTCAGTAGTTTTTAAGTAGAGATAAAATACGAGTAATTGTCGAAAACGTTTTAACTTCCACTTTAACAGGTATTTATTTACTAAAACAGTGCCCACTCGAGTTATCTTCGAGAAATATACAAATAGTACCTTATTTTTAAATGACCTAAAATATTATATACCAATCTAAGTTTAATTAAAGTTTCTATGTAATTAACATATTGATTGCGGTATTCGTGTAGTAGGTAGTTAAATACCTATTGCTGTGTAGGTGTTAATATATGGATACTGATTTAGTTCACTATAGTTATGTGTGATTCATGTGTGGACACTTTTACCAGCTCAAAAACCTGTAATAGAAGCATAATAGCACGAAAAAAAAATTTGTTATTGTTGTCGAATTTTCGTTTCTCTTTTTTGTCGTTTAAGTAAAGAGAGACGAAATTTTTTATCGATCAACAAAATAGACAAATTGTCGATCGATAAAAAATTTCGTCTATTTTTCTTTAACGACAAAAAAATACAGACGAAATGTTTCTCGTGCTCGTATGCTAAAACTACCAGCGTTATAATGCTTATTTAGAATTCCTTTATTATAAGTATAGATAAATCAAGGCGATTAAATGGTGCTACTAGCTCGTATAACTATCACATTGCATGAGAGACAGCCTGGTAATTTAATAGACAGACGGATAGTGAAGTCTTAGGAAAAGAGTCCCGTACGGAACCGTAGAAATCATATAAGTACGGTCAGCAAGGGACTGAGGGTACCTGACCTGGTGCATAATTTAAACTTTCATTTTTTTTTTCAATAGTGGTTAAGCAATTATTCATTATTATGCTTGTTATCACTAAACATGCAAAGTGTTAGTTATTTCATGCAGAATAACCAATAATTACTGAAAAGTTTTAGAAAAAGTAAAACTTTCAAATATGCACCTGGTACCCTCAGTCCTTTGCTGACTGTACCAATAATCATAATATAAGTATTTTTGATCTAAGTTCCTTGAAAAAGGATTAGTATAGTTTTTATTAAATTAGGTATTCTAACTGAAAAAAAGTTGATTTTAATGGAAATTTTAACTTGCAGGGCAGTTTTATATTCTCTTTATTTAAATATTCAATGAAATTCGACTTCTTCAATACACTAAACCAATTTTGAACTGTTTCCAGGAACTGATGGGCTCTTTGTTCCATGTAGGGTGTCTACAAAGCGAGGGAAACCAGGACACGTTGTAGGTCGTCGATATCAGAAGTCAAGTGCCGAGTCTCACACATAATGGTGGAGTGGGGTGATGTACTGTGGCTATGAGTAACGGTGGAGGCGGGATAAAATGTATTTTTATTTAACCTATTTTATTAAAGAATTTTTAATAAAGTTTCTTAGGGGATCCTTATAAAAGACACGCTATATAAATTTTATGTCTCTGGGTTCAGCCAGCGGTTTGGGCTCTGCGTTAATATATGTATAGGTCATTCACTCAGTCAGTCAGGCCTTTGAATTTTATATTTATAGATTAGTATTTAAGTTTTACTATTTTAATCACATTTTTACCTACGTTTTATTTATTGTTGAGTTTTGAGTAGGTATTCCTTACGAAATATATGAAAACAGAAATGACAAAAATATTCGTATTTCTCCGGTTTTTGCAGAGCTGATATAAAATTAAATGAAAGTATTTATTTATTATTTATTTTCCAACAGGACAAGACGTCAAGAAATACCTCAAAACGTGCTTAATAAAAAAGAACATAATAAAAATAAACTTAAAATATTGAAAAATTCAATATTGACCCAAATAACAAAAAATATAATTCAAATAACTAGTGCACCGAGATGAGACAGAAAATCCTTTATTTCCATAAAACCTTTGTCACCGTACAGCAAAGCATACCTCAGTAGAAGAGTGAAGAGCACTCTTGTTCCAACGGGCCACATCTCACTAATAAAACGATACTGTCCTATAATATTCTAGAATAATTGAATATTCTAGCGCATTTATTCAAAATAAAGTTGTACTGATATAAAGTGCGGATCTGAACCGGATGTCTGAGAATAAATTAAATTAGAAAAGGTATGGTTTTTGTCATATTGTTTGCAAAATAAAAGTTTTGATTAGTACCTACTTAACTAAAAGTACATATCTACCGCAGGATATTTTATCACTTTGGTTACCTGAAAGAAATCGCTTTCAGGATAAGGCCGCCCTTTTGTACAACTTAATTTGAAGGTTATTTAATATTTACTCTGTGTATTTTTGTCTATTGTATTTCGTATGTTATATGTTGTAGAAATAAAGATATCTATCTATCTATCTTTGTTTTATATGAACCTACAGACAGAACAACACTGTTTGTTTACAAAAAAAATGTTCATCAAAATATATTTTACTTTCACCGTCAATATTCAATAGCTATTCAGAACACAATAGATTCAGATACGATATCTTGAAAGTATTCTCTGTTTTTCCTTTTGTTTGAGAAAATAATATTTTTTTCTCTCCATTTCTTAAAGGTTGACGGTTGATGGAACTAGGATAATGTCCCGAGAAACACGTTGTCACCCTATTGTTAAATAATAACTTTTAAGACAGTGAAGAAAAAAGTTTCATTTTAAAGAAATTGTGTGGTCATTGCTACCCTAATTATTTTAAGCTGCTTTTCCACCCATAGATGTGCTATGAAGCTATGCTGCGAAGATCTACGCTACGAAAATACGCTAAGCTATGTGCAGCTATGAATATGATTGGTAAATATCAAACGCATTCATAGCATCGTAGCATAGCACATCTCTGGTGGAAAAACAGCCTTAAAGCTGCAGTTTTATTTTCCTTGAGATGAAAAGACGGGATAAAAAGTAGTCTATGTTATTCGAAAACTCCAGCTGTATCCATTCCAAATTTTATATTGAAATCGGTTAAGTAGTTTATGCGTGATACAGTATCACGCATAAACTACTTACTATGAAATTAAACTCACTACTATATGGATTTAAACGCGTTGCTACAGTATATCAGAATCGCAAACGCCAAAGAAAAATCTATAATAGGTATCCATCTTAGCATTTTCCGATTAGGTTATAATTTTTTTTACCGACTTAACCAAAAACAAAGAAACAGTGATAGATAAAATTATCAACGAATACGACGAAAACTAAAAACAGAATGAAAAGAAAGAAAAAAACGTTCGGTTTTTTAACTTAAAAATAGAATGGTCACTTTTTGGTCATTTCCTAACTCGCTCTACAATAATTCTTTCTTCGTAATTATTAACTGATTAATAAATACGTTGTGTGGGAGTCTATTACGGGCTATACGACTTTCTTATCTCAGATAAATTGGTTACCTTTGTGTAGACTAATGAACATAATAATGTTGTTATGATTGATGTTTATATTGTCGGGCCGAATAGGACACCCACGCAGTTATCAAATACCGATATGAAAATCGTTAAGGAAATTCTTTCTTAATTATAGAATTAAAATCAAATTACTAATAAGACGACACATAGGCCTGAGAATTACGTGTTGCTCTAGTTTATTCGAACTATCGTATCCATAGAAATCCCGAACCCGTAGGAATTTTGAAAAATCCTTTGAAAGGGACCGTCTCCACGAGCGTTAGAGCGCCATCGCGGCTATATTATTTTGTTTCTATACAACGCACCACGACGGTAATATCGCCGTGATTCTAACGCTCGTGGGGACGATCCCTTAGTGTAAACCTGCATATGACCAAAGAACACAAACTTCAAATTTCATGTTCCTAAGACTAGCGGTTTGGGCTCTGCGCTATAGTTTAGTAATTAAGCATAACACAGACGAATATAGAAACGCTAATGAAAATTTAAGTTTAACTTAAACAATTACGCAGCTTTTAAACTCAAAAATGTTCATACTAATTTAAATTTTAGAAGCTGCTCGATTATTAAATTTCAAATGGCGTTTTTGTATACCGCCAGTCAATAAGTCAGAACTTTATACATTTGTATTAAATAGATAGTCTATAACAGCAGAAACCAATTCATAACCTTTCACCCAACTCGGGAATCGAATTCACTTCCAAATCCGTTGAGTAAGTAGCCACTTACCTGATTGCACCCCCACCATTGATAGATAGCACTACCCCTGTATTTGGTTATTTATCTCCTTAAAGTTCACCTTAAAACCGGTTCTATCCAGTTTATTGCGGCTCTATCCGGTTATCAGTGGCTGTAACTAGTTATTGGGGTACTGTACAATGCGATTGAGGTTCCGTAGTATATTTTGTAAAGGAAGTAGTTGGAGATAGAGGTATTACTCGTAAATTTTGGATTGTTACTTTGTAGTTGTTATCTTGAATACATTTTCCTTTGGATAGTAAATTTTGTAGTCACAATGATGTACACATTTATAATTTATACTAATAATATAAAGAGGAAAGATTTACCTTTTGGTTTGTTTGTTATAATAATATTACCCACTGGACCAATTCCTAAAACTCTTTCACTAATAGAAAGTCACATTATCGAGAAGTAACATTGGGTACTTAGATCCCGTCATTCGCACAGAATCAGAACTTACGCGGATAAAACTGCTAGACGTAGCTAGCGCTAATTTATGCGCTGCATAACAGTGCATCGTTTGTCTTTTACTCTAATATGAAGTTTCAAAGTTGACAGACAGAGACAAACGTCACATAACTTCGTCAAGTGTAAATAATATTTTATAAGTAAGGGAGTTAGATTACTAAGGGCCATTTGCACTGCTATACTTAGCCCGGGCTAGTGAGCTAGCCCAGTGCTAACCTTACAAATCTTGTGTTTCGTCTAGCACTGACATTGCTAGACAAGGGCTACAAAAGGGCGCAAATGGCCCTTAGATGGTGGGTTCAACAACAACGTTCGAATTTTGATTCATATTTTTCAAAAGTGCGAGACTGATTTCCCGAACTGTTTGACTTTGGAACTGTTCACCAGTTCATCCGTCAAAGACGAGTTTGAAGTGCATTACTATCTGGCGAACTTTCTCCTTCTAGTCTCTAAGAGAGACCGATCCAGTTTTATGACTTATGCCTACGGATAAAAGTGACCATAATAATTTTCATCAAACTCACCAAATATGTTTGTAAACACGCAAAAGCTACTGAACCGATTGCAATTAAACTTGGTATGATGATTAAAATAAATAACAAACACTTGTTAAAAAGAACCAATTACGTGAAACAGTTTTTCCTTTAAACTTCTAGAGGAATAAAATAATGTTTCGTACAACCTACAGCATGAAATACATTATACTGTTTAGGTGTAGATATAAAATACCTATAGTACCCGCATCTAGAGATAAATGTTACCATACAAACGTATTGTTCTAACAAAATGATAATTATAGACATTAAAATTAAAGCGCTGTGTTTTACACTCTGAATTAAATTAATTAAATTAAATTAGTTTGTGCATGTGTATGTATGTATGGGATTTTATTACTTTTTCAAGCAAAAACTACGGAACCAATTGAGATGAAACTTGGAATATCCATGTAATGTTTGATAGAGCTGAGCTGGAACAACACTTGGGCTATATACCGTTTTCATAACTTTTTCTCCCGAGGGAACAGGACTTACGCGAGTAAAACGCGTCTGCGGTTTTACTATTTAATAAATATTTGTATTTGATTTGAAAAACTTGAAATATTACACCAAACGCAACTGAATAACTTTAACGTACTCTCTATTATCTATAGCCGTAGTATAAGTGTTTTACCTCAACGTTTATGAAGCAAGGTGTCAAGTAGGTATAAGTGAAGGAGAACGGTGAGCGGTCACACCTGGTGCGACAACGTCCTAAAGCCCGGAGCTCTCAAACTTGCCAGCTGAGCCAACCATTTTGAATATCACCCCCGTCTTCGTTACCTACTTACCTATTTCGTGTATTTTATCTGTCCATTTTGTCCGCGAACCTTTTGATTAATTCTCTTTTTTTTTGTAACGAAATATAATTAGGAAGATTATTTTTTTTTGTAGGAAAAGAAATTCGTTGAATCAAGAATGAATAAAATATTTTTTTAAATTCAAATTTTAGGTAGATGCTCTTTTATTATTTTCGGTACTTACCTACGTGTTTGTCCTACCTACGTAATTTTTATTAATTTTGATACGTGAGTTCTCATGGGAATATTTATTTAAAATTATGATTCTATTCTTGATCTTAGCTGAAACTGAAAAAGGGTATAAAAATATGCCAACCACATTGGACGCAATAATTTGACATGAATTCCAACGCTGTCTTTTGCGTTTTCACTTAATATTAGGTACATAAATATATTTCAATCTTGCATTTCCTTGAGATAATTTAAAATTTAGGTGTTTTAAGCCATCAAAATTAAAGGAAACGCATCTAGAACTGTACTTATTTCTTATAAGACATCTGCGATACCTCTAGTATAATTCGAATAGCGAAACATCAACTAATTTATTTTCTATGAACGTAATAATGTACCTATAGACTAAAATACCAAACAAAAAATAATCGCAATAACTTGCAACAAACTATTAATTGGTGATATTTAATGAAGCGGGTGATTTTGTTACAATCACTAAAACCCGCCCAGCTCGCCCTAAGTAGGCGAGTTGCTGAACTCGGTACGAAGTTGCCGTAAGTTGCTACAAGTTTTAATAGGAACGCAGTCTCACGGGCTTTCGCCGTTTTCAGGAGGTTTCAGAGTTGCATCCTTCCTGTAATATATCAGGGGCTTTTGTTCCCTTTTCGGGGCGAGCTTTGAGCTTTCCGATGGTTTTTGAATTTCATAACTGGACTAGCTGCGTCTTGCAGTAAAGCCGCGTTTGTATTGTGAGTTCAGCGGAGTCATTAATGTATACATAGGTTGCATAGGTTTAACATCCAACGATAATTTTCATAGTCTTAAATAGTCGTAGTTTCCGAATTTAAAGAATGATTTCGTTAGCCATGTAGCCGTGGCATAATATAGGGCTACCCCATCTCTTCCATGGGTGACTGAAAAGACGACTACGGGATCTGGGGAACCTACTACCAGAAAAGCGAACCTGAAGTTCTCCCCGTTCGGTAGCGAGTAAACTGCTTGCTACCAAGGAGGTTTAGTGTCAAACAGGGCGGAGGTCGGACTTTAACTACACACAGTTTAATAAGAGTTTATATAGGTTAATAAGATTGTCAAACGATAACATTAATTCGGTTGCGCTAATGAAATTAAAACTGTTACATTTTTGACAAGAATATAACTAAGGACTTTATTAAGGTGACTTATTTCTCCTTGAAATACCTTACGATTCAGCTACAATCAGTTAGTCTGCATTAGCGGGTATCCGGTCCCATCAAACTCGGTCCGGATGGGACCAATTCTTACCTAAATACGGACTCGTACCTACTTATGTGCTTGTTCTTCTTTAGGCAATGTCTTTGAATGATATAAATATGTTTTTTTTTTGTTTTAATCGAGTTGCTTTCATTATATAATGCCGTTTTCGACCATTTCGAGATAGTTTTGGCAATTTTTGTCTTTTCAGACATCATATTCACGGATATGGAAGAGGACAACCCTCCATCGAAACAGACCTACCATGCTTATAATATAGCATCTGTGTTTACTCACCTTTCGGTAGGTATACCAGACAGGGTCTGCTTTCCCGAATAGTGCAGTCTAGATTCAATTCTAGACTTCTAGTATCACCTATTTAGCATCCACCGCTACCAGTTGCTATTTACTGTCAAAAAACATATTTCGTATTCTACATTGCTGCTTTGAAGTGATCACCGGTAACAACCACGTTACGTCAAAGCAGCAATGTACTGCAACTTAGCAACTACTAGCGGTGGATGCTAAATAGATGATACCATAGCTGAGGTGAAGAAGGAATTGGCAATTCAGTTCTTCCCGTGAATATAGGAGGTTTGGAAAGACCTCGAAACGTCGAGTATTTACAAATGCTTAATATCATTCAGGCAACGCGATTTAAACCAAAAAGCGGTATTTATACATTACGACAGTAGTGGCAAGCAAATAATAGTCATTTTCATAAAAAAAAGCGTAAACACAGCGGTATTATTTAACTCTTTGATAAAATTGCTTCCAGTAACTGCTGCGAGACTGATATTGTGAAATTGGCTCTATAATGCATGCTAGTTTCGTAATGTAAATTAGGCTAAAAATGTGTTTTATTTGATATCAACATCGCGAAAACCAAAGAAAATTCGATGGTTTTTACTCCCAAAACTTTGAACCCAATTTTATTGAGGTAAGTACATACCTGTAATAGACCATTTTAGTTTTAAATTAGGTGACCTGAGATCTTTTTCTTTCAAGTATATTATCCCTATCTCAAATCCAATGCCAGCCAATATTACTTTATCAAAATCATTTCCAATAAACCGACCTCAAACTAAAAGTTCATGAAAATCCAAGATGGCCGACGGTTCCAAGTAACCACGTATCAAATGACACGTAAAAAGCCACACTATCTCCTACGAGAATAATAAAAATTTCCACAAATTATGAAAATTTCATCCAACAATGCATTTTGTACTTAAATGATTTTACATTATGGTTGAAAATTAAATTTTCAGAGTATAATTTTTCGTTCAATTATTGTTTGAACTCTATTTGCATAATGAAAGAGTTTAAAATCGTTAAGTTTGGAAGTGAAAATTCCAAGAAAATAAACGCAGTATGTAGGTATATAGTTGAGGACATTGTATTTGTATCGTTCTCCATATTTATGACACTATTCCGTATAAACAACTGCATTCCAATTGGTCACGACGATTACCGATGAAATAAAACCTCTGAAAATCTTATAGTATGTATTAAAATGCTTTGTTCTCACTGACTGACTGACTAAAGGATCAACTTACAGCCTAAACCGCGTATAGTAGACAGCCGAAATTTGGTGACTGTGTTCCTTATACTATAACGCAGGCATCTGGTGACAAGGGGCTTTTTGAAATGCCATGGGGATTGGGACTTCGGCGGGCAAAACAGCGGGACACAGCTTAGTATTTGATAAAAAGTAGTATTGAAAATTGCATACAAAAGGTAAACGCAATTTCATGCAACTACAAAGGAGTTTGCTACATAAACATAATCGTATATAGAGCCTGATAATATTTTATGAGCAAGCAGAGCAGAGATCTTTGCTCAAAATTTTTTTGTGACTGCATATTTGACCAAAATAATTTTCAAAATTTTTAGGAAAACTTAAAAAAGGTGCTTTTTTCTGGTTTCATCGTCTTTTGTTACAGTTTCGAGCAACTTTGCCATTATTTTATAATTTCAAGTGACAATGTCGAGTAAGTACGTTAATAGAAGAGACCACCATGAGCCAACTATTCCAAATGGTAACCATAATATGTCTTACTGTTATTTTGTGACAATATGTCTTACTTTGTGACACCCCACTTTATGACAATCAACACAAAATCTTTTCATTTTAAACGTATCCAATGATCCATTTAAAATAAAAACGAATCATTTATTTCGACGTAAGTTGAGAAACAATAATTATATCTTCGAAAAGTGAGAACTTGTCACATAGTATCCCCAATTTACGGTATAAATATTGTATATGTAGGTACCAGGGACTTGTTACAGTTCCGTCTTCGTTCGAGTAATACATTAATACTATATTATTAAGTATGATGGTTGGTACGTTTATAAACTTTTTAAACAAGCATGATTTGGACATAATTATACTTACCTACTATATTTTCCTCGTATATACAGAGTGAACCATTACTATTGGTAGACTTTATTAAAATTACTAGAAGACTAGGGAAAATAATTATGTTATAATATTTGGTTGCATAAAAATCTCTATTTTCCCTTCCCCTCGAGAACTGAAACTCAATATAATTTCCGAAGCACATGTATTTAGGAAGCCATACAAACATCTGAATCAGCTGAACATGCACAAACTTCGCGCAAATTATTTGTGCAGAAGCTCTTCCACTTGCCAACTTCGCGTTCCTTCGGGAAAAGCCAGGTGAGATTACACAAGCCGTTAGAAAACCTACCTTCTCCTCACAGCATAGAGTTGATTTTCCATCGCGATGTAAGTTATGCTATTTAGCAACACAAATAATTTGAAATTCCACCTTATTAATAAAAGACAGAGTTGTTTTTTCTCTGCTTAGTTTAAATAGGCTGGTTTAACCGTTCGACTTATTCGAGTTTAAACCTTATTACGTAGAGCATAAAGTTGAATTTTGTTTGTATTGCAAAGTTAGGCTGTTTAATTTTATATCAGTTAGGAATTGAATTAATTCATTGTTTGTTTGTTTATTCCCTCGGCTGTTTTGTTTTGGTTTAGTCGCAAGTTGGAGTACCTACTTTAGATATGATTTGGGTCGATTGGGAATTGGTCGTTAGTGGTTTTGCCTATAGATTTTTTAGGCTCATCATTTTATCCAAATTAACAAAATGTCCCGAAGTCCCAAGGGTGCAAGTTGTCCATATCAATGTTAAAGAAAGACAATATTCCGGAATAGATACAAAAAAACGATTGAAAAGTAAACCAAAGACGAAATTAAAACAAAAGTAGAACAAAAGACAAAAGAAATAGAAACAAAAGAAGATCAAATTAAAACAGACGAATATTGCTTAGTTGGCTCAGTTATTTATTATAAGGCGCTGTTATTCATTTAGCATCCGACAGTATTTCTAACATATATTTTTGCGGCAATTAGGGCTTTTGAGAATCGTTATAGTAGCATAAGTCCTTGTTCAATGTCCAGTGTGAATGATATCTAAATTATACCATCATTTGAGTTTTTTCATGTAGATTTAGAAATATTTTATTAGTACCTACCTATTAAACCCATAAATGTAGTCGCGGATCTTTCGGATCTCGCCGACTACGCAAATTCAGAGCAATTTTAAAAAACAACATTTTAAGTGTCGGCAGACACTTTTAAACCTTTGCATTTGTATTATCAATTTTTACTTATCACATATTTTGTCCTCTCTTGGTTTATTTTATGTAAAGATAAGCGAGTGTTATGATATTCCTAAAACATTATAGAACTAAAAAAATAATTATCATATACCTACATTTTTAATATTCTTATATTCGTATATAACAGGATTCGGTTTCCATACATGTTCGGTTTTCATACTCGTGGTAGGTCCACGCCATGTCTCATTAATGTTGACTTCGTTCAAAGTTATTTACACTTTATCAACTAACAAAAACACAACTTAGGTATCTGTACGTTGAACAGTATGTTGTTACCTAACTGTACACAACTAAACTTATTTTTCAACTAAAACAAATAATTTCAACATCAAACTAAATATCAAAACCAAAAACTTTCACCTTAACTCTAAAACCACGAGCTTTTAACAAAGCTTCGGGAAAGCCTCGAGCTTTTACGTGTTCCTTCAACTCTTAACTAATTATCGCTCCGATTTTTAGATGTTCCTAAAAGGAGTCCAGTAGATAGCAGAGTGGTATCTATCTATATATATTTTTAGGGTACCGTACTGTTCTTCTACCTGCCCTTATCCTAGATTATTGGGGGTGGCACAGTAGGTAAATCTATATTGACCATGCCTAATGCAAACGTGGTCGTTTTTATATTTTTGAGGAACTTTCTGATCACGCGTGGACAGCCTGAGTTTAGTTTTATACTTGCATCTTGAAAACTGAAAAATCTCATTTATTTATTTTTTATTAATTTGCATATTCTATCTCGGTTAACCAGTAGAGAGCTGGAATACGAATTACATACAAAACTTAATAAAATAAATGCAATTGAAACTGAAAAATTAGTTTAATTATCGCTAGTATCGTTAATTATCGTTACCGAATATAATATCAATCATAGTTACTGTTCTGATAATTGTGAACTACGAGTATTTAATAAAGCTATATTTGGAAATGTTTTTTTTTAATTTCATAAGAAAAAGACATCTAATTATCGGCCTATGAAAATCTTTAGTTTGCGAAGTCTCCAGGAGATCCCTAGAACTGTAGAAAGTGCGAACTGAAAATAATGACGTCCATTATGAACCTTCGGAGATTTTCAGTTAATTTGACTTTTGGTGAAGTCAAGATAATGAGGCAATTGTCACTAAGTAATGTAGAACGAACTTTTGGAGTTTTTTATGTGGATGTAGGTCAGGTTCGGACAGACATGTATTAATATTATTTTGACTTGTTATAACTTATAGGACAACATAACATGAAAATCGCAAGTAGATGTAGAAGATCGTAGTCATTAGGAATTAACAATGAAAATAACATGCAAATTGCGCGTCCGTCTCGCGCATTAAAGATTCAGACCCGTTATCACCAAAAAGCATGTAAGATAATTTGGAAGATCAACTCATATAAGTTAATTTTACTATTTGTTGTTATACCAGCAACAGTAATACATGATCTATGAAAATTTCAATGGTCTATCACGGTTTATGAGATAAGTACCTACAGTCTGGCGACAGACAGACAGACGGACAGTTGAGTCTTAGTGTAAGGGACTCATTTTTACTATTCGGGTACGGAACCCTAAAAAGGTACCGAAACGTATGAATCATCAACCGTACATTGTATTTCCGTTTTAGCAAGTACTGGAGTTCGCTCTACAGATGCTGCAATTTTTTATCCCATAACATAGATCCTCAATTGGATAGAACTCCCTCTGTAAGCTTACATTATTATTAATACCTGGTTATTGGTGCAAATTCTTCATTGGTTATTGATTTTCGTTCATTACCTGCAACAATAAAATATGTAATTTAGAGTGATTGAAAAAAAAAACAAACAAATATACATGGTTAACAACGAGGGTTTGACAAAAATACCAGACAAATTGAGACATATTTATTAACTAGCTGCGCCCCGCGGTTTCACCCGCGTAATTCCCGTTCCCGCCGGAATAACGGGATAAAAAGTAGCCTATGTGTTAATCCAGGTCCCCAACTACCTATATTCCAAGTTTCATCGCAATCGGTTCAGTAGTTTGCGTGAAAGAGTAACAACCTCACATACATACATAAATACATACACACATACATACTTACATGCATACAAACTTTCGCGTTTATAATATTAGTAAGAAAGTAAGAATAAGATAAGATATCGCAAATGTCTCGATTCGGTAAATCGCGTTAAATGTTATCTCCAAAGACTTGAACTGTATCCAAATTTAGAAATATTTCAGTGAACGTTGAAATCTATGTTATGTAGCGCTTTGTTACACAATTTTTGCATGTATTTTTATTTAATATAAGTTAAATCACATTACGAATAAGTACTACGGCTTTAGTTATAGACGAACGAAAATTTCAGTCGACCCAAATCTAAAACGATGTTTTCACTATGATCCTAGTATAATTATTTTTCGGATTGGATCCAAATTCAATTTTTTTCTGACATTTTACGTCGTAAAATTTTCGTTCGTCCGCAATTGCGAAAATAAGTGGAATTATTTTCTTACTTAATATTATAAATGTGAAAGTTTAGATGTTTGTTTGTGTAACAAACACGCTGAAATTACTGAACCAACAGCGATGAAACTTGGTATACAGGTAGCTGGAGATCTGGATTAAAACATAGACATACTTTTTATCCCGATATTCTCGCGGGATCGAGACTTACGCGGGAGAAACCGCGGGGTGCAGCTAGTATGAAATACTGAATACACGACTGAAAGAAAGAAAATACAATTTCTCAAACTTTGTTGTGTTTGTGGTGACCTATTTGTTGTTTGTTAAAAAAATTCGGTATTTACTTTAGTTATTCTCAGTCCTAATTAATAACATAGCTCTAACGTAAGGAAAATATCGTAAGAAATCCGACATGTCCTAAGACTCATCACAGTCCGAAAGTATGAGACATTCGTCAATCCGTGGCGCCTAACTGCCTTACCCCTCAAAGAAGGAGGCCCACGACGCCCAATGAGTGAAACATAACGAGATGAAAACTACAACAAAAGTTCTAAATCTATATACATATTTAAAAGAAAATCGAGTTAGTTACACCACTTATAACTCAAGAACAGCTAAACCGATTTGGCTGAAAATTGGTAGGAAGGGCTTAGTACCAGGATAAGAACTTTTTAACCTGATATTCCTGCCGGAAACGGGAACAGGACTTACGCGCCTGAAACCGCGGGGCGCAGCTAGTAGCTTATAAACACTTATGATCCTATTGGAAGCATCTGTGTTTCCCTCAATCTCACGAACTGTACAGTACACTGTAGAGAGAATTGTGAATGCCGCATGCCGTAGCGTTTGTTCATGCTTCGGTCCACCTACACCGGCTGTTACTGAGCTTGTAGTCGCGGGGGACGTTGTATATTTATTATTACACGCGCATTTATTTTAAAGGGTAAAATTTCAAAGTATTTAAGTACTACAAGCAGCGCTGTTTCACCCGCTTAAGTTCTGATTTAGTTGGAAAATCAGGACGAAAGGGAGCATGTGTGCTATTTCAGTTACAGAAAGCTGCAGAGATTTCTACGTACAAAGTTTGTCACAATCGACTCGACGATTTTTGCGTGAATGGGCTACAAACATAACATAAGCATTTACCTATATGTTATTTATTAGTATGGTATACGAAAATAATAATTTGAATATTAAAAAAGAATGAAAATATTTTTAAAACCTGTGGATACCTATTTACGGGATAAGTATTTAAAATAAATTCGTAATTTTATGACGTTACCTTAATTATCATCTCATTAAAATAGATAATAAAATATCTAAATTAAAATTTAATCAATAATTTACAATAATATTGTTTAGTATTTTATTAATAAAACTTTTGAATTGAATATTTAATTGTGTTTGTATCGCGTCACAATATTTTACTTTTATTTTCATCACCTTATTTCCAAATGAATTAAATAACATTTAATTTACATAACTAAATTGTTATTTTAAAGTGAAATTTAGCCATAATTTAGAACCATTAAATTCAATGAAACTACCTATTTTACTATGAAAAACATACTGTGACAAAATAAAATTTAATTAATCACAAATAAAGCCACTGTCTATATTCGCATTCGATATTGAAACTGGAAATCGATGTATGTTGTATTTGTTTATTAGACTAGCTGCGTTTCACCCGCGTATGTCCTGATCCCGTGGGAATATCGAGATTAAAAGTTACCTATGTTACTCCCAAAAATAAAGCATTCCATTAACTTAAAAAAAATTGTTACAAACAAACAATCAAATAAATCTTTTCTCTATAAAATATCAGTATAGACAAGTGTAACTGTCATACAGTGACCTTCTAGACTACAAGGGTTGTAGGTACACAATTATCTGTCTTAAGCAGGCACCTCGTCATAACGATTTTGTATATAGGTAAGACCTAACTATAGGTAGGAATAGCGCGCAATGCCACAATTTGCACAGTCACACGTACTTATCAATTTCATCTATTTTGTTGAATTTAATCTCATTTTCCGGTATATAATCGCGTTGCTTTTAATATAATAATGATAAGCATTTTCCAAACGCACTCTTTACTAATTTACAAAGCCTAAGTGGCGAACCGTAGCCCAAAATATACTCGAATGGAAGAGTTGGAGGGGAGGCCTTTGCCCAGCAGTGGGACAATTGAGGCTAATATAATAAATAATAATAATAAATACTTAACTATCAGCGGTCCACTGTGGGTTGATCCGTCAGTCAGTCAGAACAATGCATTTTATATTATTAAGATATAGATGAACCTAGATAAAACTTTGCAAACCTTTTATTCATATACCCCCTTATTTATAAACGCTAATTAATGCGCAGCATAACTATGCATCGTTTGTCTTTTATTGTCATATGAAGTTTCAAAGTTGACAGACAGAGACAAACGTCACATAACTTAGTCATGTATAAATAATATTTTATAAATAAGGGAGAATATAACTAGAGTTGTAGGGTTAGGGGATTTTGCCGAGTTAGGATTGACATCTGTTTATTTGTTAGAGAACATTTCAATATAATTTAGCAGCAATAATAAGAAAACGCGGGAACATCCGCCATCTTGGAGTTTTCATCAATCACTCGAGAAGCAGAAAGATTCGTTTAAATATTGCATTATTCAGAGTTCTATTTCATTCGATCATACTGCTACGCAGTATCTAGGTAGGTAGGTATCTACCGTTTTAAAAATACTTCTAATAATTCTTGCTACTATTCTAATGATAAGGTAAAAGTTTGTGAGTGATGGTGCGTGTGTGCTCCTTCACGCAAAAATCTCTAAACTCTAAAAACCCATTACGATGGTTCTCGCTATGTAAAGCTGAAGATTGGGAATGTGCTAAGCTAATTTATCCCGATATTCCTCCGGGGTTGGGATTTGCTCGGGGCGCAGCTAGTGTCTCGTGATAGCCATGTACCTTTACAAAAAAAACTCATTTATTTATTTGAAAAATGACAGCTCTTTGTTAACTTTTTCTTTGATAATTGACAATTCTATGTTTACATTTTTGATCGAAGTGTCTGAAAAAGGGTGTACACAGTTGTAAATTAAAATTTTAAGTGGGGCTCCCCTAAAATAAACGTGATTTTTTTGCGATAATGGATAACGCGATAAAAACCATTCGGAAGTCGCACTTGGCCGGTTTTTTTTAATGTTTCTCTCTATAATATCTGCACACTCCTTGCCAACTTACAGTGTGTTCACACATCGATAACCCTTTCGACCCCAAGACTCGATAAGATCCCCATAAGACCCCGTAATAAAGGTACCTAAGTAATTTGTAAGTTAATTAATGTAAGGGTCACACAGTGTCTCGTGGGTTAGTTAGCGGTTACTAAGTTTAAGTACTTTTGTTGAACCCTCCTTGTAAGGGGATACTCGGGTTACTTAGTGCGGGGTGTGCTTAGCGCGCACGCATCAACAGGTTAAAGGTTAAGATGAGATGGCAATCCTTCCGGTAAAGGAATTCGGGGAGTTCTTATTCATTAAACATTTTAAACTCACACGATTTGAACTCATAATTTTTTTTAAATGTGGACTGTGAGTCCCCTCGCGACCAAGATCATTGCAACATGATCGAAACGTCGAGGTAAGTGAATTTAAAAATAATAGTACGCGAATAAGACCCGAGAAAAATAATTCTTATTCATTGGCAAACAAAACCAATAACGGTTTGGTTCTTTGGATGTTTGTGCTTAGGTACCGCAGATTTTTTTTGTATTGTAGTGTAAAAATGGTTAAATAAAATTTGATTAAATTTTACCCAAAAAGTAAGATTTTATCACATCACACTAACCGCTGGGGGGCTGTTAGTAAATTATAATATAATAAAGAGAAAATATTTGTTTGTTTGTTTGTAACAAATACTGGACCGATTTCAAAAGTTCATCCACCAATAGAAAGCTACATTATCCAGAAGTAACATAGGCTACTTTTGATTTCAAAATTCCTACGGGATCGGAACTTACGCTGGTCAAACCGCGGGACGCAGCTTTGAATAATAATCGTATTATAATATGCAACTTAAAAATGTTTGCTAGCGCCGACTTAAAAAAGTTAATTTGGCGCAACATACGATACAAGTCAGGTATAGTTTGCGGTAAAACAGTGTAACTACACGAAGCTAAGCTAACCTTAGTTTAGCTGGCGGCGAACGATTATATAGCTTCATGTTAAACACTGTACAAGACATATTGTATAGTAAATAAATAGCTCCTACCAAAAACCGAATAGCAAAACTTGCAGCGACGAATAAAACTTTATGATTTCAACAGGATTAACTTAATTTTCAATTTGCCCAAACTTATATCAAAATGGTAGGTATACCTATAATCCAGTAAAATTTTCGTCTGAATGTATGAGGTTCTATGCGTTAAATCCAGTAGCTGTGATATTTTGCAGACTTGTTTATGAATAATCCATGTTCGTGACCTCCAGCGCCGAAGCTAAAAATGACTAGAATTGTGGACCTAATAGTTTTTGAGATGCCTTTTAAAGTTTTTCATTTTATTTTTGCATTTCGATTAAACACATACAGTGAAGTAATAAAGTTACTGGATTACTAAGTGAAAATTAAAATAAATCCGAAAACTTCACATAGATGGCGTCACCGAACGTCATTAGTGGGCCGCACATCCGGTTCCGGCAGGTAGCCGCGGTTCCGGAGGGGTGTTTCACCAACCACCATCCCCCCACCCCTCACATGCTTTGTACCAGTTTTATTAATTCATTTTGAAAATATTTGTGTTTTATGTGACTGAATTGGTTTTAGCAAGTTTATTTTCTTAGAAAAAGCTTAGTAACAGTGTTATGTTTGCAAAAAAACTCTTAAAATTAAATTGCTCTTCGATCAATTATTGAAAAATCCTTAGTTAATTTGTTTAAAAAAATGCTTTGTAAAATGGTACGGAATATTTTAAAAAAGCTAAGCTAACTTAGTTTAGACGGCGGCGGTAGACTAGTATCAATTTTGTGAAATATTTTTTTAAAAAATAATTTAATACGGTAAAGGAAATAATAAAAATCTTTTATTTACTTGCAATAGGAAAATACTCTAATTCAAAATATCAGTGAAACATTTTAATTCAATCAACTCTTTACGCCTAATTTAAACCAAATAAAACTTGTTTTAATTTAATAAAGTTATTTCATTCGATCCGATTTTCACGCATTTTTGGACGGAAAGCGAATTTTGTATAAATAGGAAAGTTGGTAGTGGGCACGGCATCTTCGACTTGGACCGAGTAAGAAGACTTGACCATGGCACGTCTAGGAGGGTTGCTCCTGTTACTTGCTCTTCTGACCGGCACTCTGGGCCGGCCACAAAGTAAGTTACAATACTTTTTACTTTAACTTTAAGATACTGTAAGATTAAGTGACTCGGGACTATTGACACTAAGGGTCGAAAGTTCCTGAATCCAACCACTGATGTTTAAGTTACATTTCTTTTAAATTTGTAAATCCTTGTACGAGTTCAGCGTTTTTACCTCTAGCCACAATAGTCCCAGGTTACTTAGGGCCGGAGGCAGAGTACAAAAAAAATCGGCCGAGAGATCGTTTGCTTCGTTTGACACTTACCTATCGTCCGATTTTAATCTTGTATTCTGCATCCGTCCTTTTTTGTGCCCAACAATAGTAGGCTCCATACCGCAGGTCGATTTAGCAATACGTTTGTGTTTATTTAAGTTCGGGTCTATGACTCGGAAATATCGAATATAAAGTGTGATTCTAGTGACTACTATTTTTGGACAAAAACCTTGTCCAAAATGTACATAATTACTTACAGAAGAGGAGGATACTGATGAGGACGATGGGCCAATAAGTCGTATGGTAGCGCCCTCAGACTTTCTCAGTTACGACCTTGTTGGTAAGTCTTCTTCTTTCTTTTAATATAGTGTTTGTCTTACCTAGTGTACCTAGTTTGTCTTACAAATTGCCTCTCTTTACCAAACGACTACTATCAGAGAAAACAACCGGAACCACCTGCTTTCGAAGCACAGTTTTGTATTGGGGTAATAATAACTACATGAAATTTGCTGGTTTAGTCTACTTAAACTAATCTTTTAAAACAATTATCGCACTAGTCACAAAGGCTGTGCAATCCCCAGTGACATGAACAGGAAAGTATGTGTGTGTACCCATATTGATGGAAAAACGTCTTACCCAAACTTTCAAAACAAACGAATGCAAATTTTCTAAGGCTATTTAGGCTACTGCGGTCAACCTTTGTTTTTTTCTTTTATTTAATAGTCTTTGTGGATTTCCATTTTTTTATTTGTGTTGTTATTATGTTTGAAGTCTATAATTTTGTACAGAAGTATGACAGAAGTTTTCTAATTATTTATTCGCGTTAATGAGCAATGGCAAATGCTCCAAAATCAAATAACTTCAAGTCCAAGCGCCGTACTTTTGGGTGAAATTTAGAATCTCTTCTACATGTTTGCAAAAATAAAGAAGGTAAACAGCGAAATATTATTCTATATTGCAATTATTTGCAACACGCTATCATAAGAATCCAAACATTTGCGGCTTTTTAGTAAAATAAAGTATCATTCAAATTTAAGATAGTTTCAAAGTCTGATAACTAGGCATCAAAGGGATGGAAAATAATATCCTAATTTAGCGGGAATTAGTACTCAATTTTACGGAAAAAAAAGATATTCCGGGACCGGGGTATCTGTTTACAAGTTTTTTTCTATGGTTTTTACAACACGCGTATTGAGACTGCAATATACATTTCGCCTATAAAACCTAGATTGTTGCCCAACTTTCATATAAATTTGTTTCCCGGGACCGGTCTCTTATTTATAGAAAAGATCGTATCCTTCTCCTCTTTGCGTCGATTCTCCATTGCTGGGGGATCGTGACATATCTATCAGGGAAGAAATTTCTCTCGCACGATGCTGCGCCATCTGTTTCGGCTTTCAGCGACTTCGTTCATGTCTCTGAAAGCTTTGGCAACACCTATGTTGAGTCACGGGTTGAATAGTGCGAATCTGGTTAATCTAGCGCATTGGACTCCTCCCTCTCCGATCTTTTGCAGTCCATTTTCTTGGAATCATTTAGTTTTTGGAGGTTTTTACCTGGTATACGGGCGATGTGGATATGTTGGATAAAAAGGAATTTCCTCCAGCACTACTTCTAAAAGGCGCCATTGTATTGGCGGTCTCCAGTTTTTAACGTCCACGTCTCCGCCCCATTTAGGAAAATGCAGAAGACTAGAGAGTTGACGAGAGTCATTTTTATCTGGTGGTGGTGATTAACGGTGATGTAACAATCTTTCCATATCCTACATTGCAGCCTTAGCCATTCCATTTCTCCTGCGAATTTCAGCCTCACAAGACCCGTTGTAGCTGATGCTAAAGTCCAAGTAAATCAAGGGATCAATAGTTTTCAAGTTGAGCACCCCATTGAGCTCCAGCTTAGAAGCACGATCCACCACCATGATCTAAGAAGGGTCACATAAGTTGTAGGAAATTTTAAGAAATTCGACACATGACTTATCAAAGCCTGTTTTTAGAAAACAGGCAAGTTTCCATACTATGTATTATTTTTTATACGATTTATTCCATTCTAAACTGTGTCTCTATATGCATTTTTTATTTTAACCCCTGGGTGTGTTTTAGGTAGTTTACATTGGTCAAAATGTTCCCAAGTGGGAGACATGTTTTACATGAGGCTCGGTTGGGAGTGCTATATCTGTGCCTGTTATGGATCACAATATTCTATGGTTTTACCTAAATGTCTGCGATGTGCCGGATGCAATGCTTATTGTGAGTATTCGTCGTATTGATTCTATGTGTACCTCCCACCAAAAACAAAAATCCTATAAACATAAATATCAGTCTAAAAGTGCTTACAACGTTCTTACAAGGACGGTTTTACGGAAGACCATACAACTCTATACTTAAGAGAAGGTATTTTTATAATTAATTCTTATAACAAGTCTAAGGTAAGGTTTAGGTTAAGACTTGCCTTTTACTAGTAACTGCATTTTATATATAAATCGTATAGCTACAAGATTATTCTTAAAGTCACTTTTAAGAGCATTATTCTATAATTGTTAGCAGTTACACAAAATAAACCGATAGTAACATTTTGTATATGAATAAGATTTTATAACATAGCTGAAATCAGTATAATTTATCTTGCTTGAGACTATTTTAAATCAAATTGGATCGCGCTATTAATTTTGTAACCTACTAGATTTATTTTGTAAATATCATTGTGATATTCAGTAGTTCCCCTTTGTCTTGAGAGAAATAATTGAATACATGGATTTATGCGACTGGAAATGATTGGCAGGAGTGGTTACAGGAGAAAAGTGAAGAACAAGTACAACCTAGCGTGTCAGGCTACATATTAGGGTCTTTAGGATTAATATTAAAGGGCGTCAAGTGCATACACAGGCGAAGTTAATGACGGTTTTGTGGCGAATTTATTTATTTCACCTTTAACATTTAAAAGTAAAAATTTGGAGAATTGAAAATCGGATGAAATGAAATGACTAGGTTACCCATGTTGCAAGAAACTGGAAATCCACAATCATACATACGGTTTTAAGCTAACACTAAATATGTATTTATCCAAGGCCATCTCATATTTTTTAGTAGAAGCAATAAACGTTTTGTCTAAAAACAGCCGGCGTCAAGAAATATAATACAAACATCTTGAAACTGAAATCTATTTCTTTTTTATCAAAAATCAAATTAACAAGCATAAGTTTAAGAGAACCCTAATTGTAAATTGTTTTAAAATAGAGACGAGTTACCTGGAATAAACTGCTACAAGTACTTATTTCCCTATATTGCTTCTATAAAGTATTTTATGAAGAGTAATCTCACGAGATTAAAATTAAAAGAATTTATAATCCGTTATAAAGGTATACTTCAATTGGGAAGCCATTGTGAAATTAATGAATTAGCGGTACAAGTTTACAGTAAAAATGACTTGCCCACGAGTTCAGAAACTATATACTAGTTACTTAAAATACATGTTTTTGATTAATATTTATTATAGCATCATATTGGTTGTAACTGTAAAGATGTTATAATTAGTTTCAATAAATAAATAAAATATTATTCATTACGTTAAAGTTCATAACACAAAATTATGGAAATATTCATTGTTCTTATGGTTTTAATATTATTATTTATAACAAAATAACTATGACTAATGATGTATTGCGTCATATCATTATAGATGCTATTGCGATACCTCAATAAGACAGGACTATAGGACTTAGAATATAGGACTAAGCGACTGTGTTTGTTATTGGATAGTTATAGAAACAACAGCTCCTATAATTACACCCAAAACCTTGTTAGTTTGTTGCCTATTACACGTATGCCCAAGGAAGTGTTATGCTTTTTAAGATTCTTTAAAGTAAAAACAAAACTAATCTTCAGATTGTTTAAAGTACCTATTTATTTTGCTAGTTGGGCTAAATGACTTTGTTACTCCTTCACGCTAAATCTACTAAACCAATTACGACGAAACTTGGAATAAAATTTTATCCCGATATTTCCGAGAGATCGGGACTTACGCGGGTCAAATAACTCATATTATACACAGTTAAAAAATCTTTATAAACAAGTTTGACTGTTTTATTTAATGATTCAGTGATCAGCTGTGAGAATATCACAATTAAGAATCGCCTGGAATAATATCCAGGTATCTAGCTGTATAAAAGTTCTATGTGCCACCGTAATCGGCTAAGCCATGCAGCATAAACGTTGTTGTTTAGTATTGTTTTATTCAAGATTTACTAATATTGAATTTTTTTCAAGATATTACTATATTTTTTGTTTGTGCAGGGCCAAAACCGATACCGATCCCCGACTCGGTTCCGATCCCGGCACCGTACCCCGACTGGATTCCGATACCTGACTCGGTTCCGATCCCGGCACCGTATCCCGACTGGATTCCGATACCTGACTCGGTTCCGATCCCGGCACCGTATCCCGACTGGATTCCGATACCTGACTCGGTTCCGGTCCCGGCACCGTATCCCGACTGGATTCCGATACCCGACTCGGTTCCGGTCCCGACACCGTATCCCGACTGGATTCCGATACCTGACTCTGTTCCGATCCCGGCACCGTATCCCGACTGGATTCCGATACCTGACTCGGTTCCGATTCCGACACCGTACCCCGACTGGATTCCGATACCTGACTCGGTTCCGATTCCAACACCGTACCCCGACTGGATTCCGATACCTGACTCGGTTCCGATCCCGGCACCGTATCCCGACTGGATTCCGATACCCGACTCGGTTCCGGTCCCGGCACCGTATCCCGACTGGATTCCGATACCTGACTCGGTTACGATCCCGGCACCGTATCCCGACTGGATTCCGATACCTGACTCGGTTCCGATTCCGACACCGTACCCCGACTGGATTCCGATACCTGATTCGGTTCCGATTCCGACACCGTACCCCGACTGGATTCCGATACCTGACTCGGTTCCGATCCCGGCGCCGTATCCAGACTGGATTCCAATACCTGACTCTGCTCCGATCCCGGCACCGTATCCTGACTGGATTCCGATACCTGACTCGGTTCCGATCCCGGCACCATATCCCGACTGGATTCCGATACCTGACTCGGTTCCGGTCCCGGCACCGTATCCCGACTGGATTCCGATACCTGACTCTGTCCCGATCCCGGCACCGTATCCCGACTGGATTCCGATACCTGACTCTGTTCCGATCCCGGCACCGTATCCCGACTGGATTCCTATACCTGACTCGGTTCCGATTCCGAAACCGTACCCCGAATGGATTCCGATACACGAAACGGTTCCGGTTCCGAAACCGTACCCCGATTGGATTCCAATACACGAATCGGTTCCGATTCCGGCACCGTACCCCGACTGGATACCAATACCCGAGTCTGTTTCGATCCCGAAACCTTACCCCGAATGGATTCCGATACCCGAATCGGTTTCGATCCCAAAACCATACCCCGAATGGATCCCGATTCCCGAAACGGTTCCGATCCCGAAACCTTACCCCGAATGGATTCCGATACCCGAATCGGTTTCGTTCCCGAAACCGTACCCCGAATGGATTCCGATACCCGAATCGGTTACGATCTCGAAACCGTACCCCGACTGGATTCCGATACCCGAATCGGTTTCGTTCCCGAAACCGTACCCCGAATGGATTCCGATACCCGAATCGGTTTCGATACCGAAACCGTACCCCGACTGGATTCCGGTACGGCAACCTTATCCAGAATCTTTAATAATTCCTGAACAAATAACAATTCCAGAAAAAATACGAGTTACAGAATCGATAATAATTCCAAAAGTTAAGCCATTCGGGCCCACACCATACCCAGGACCACTGCCGGGACCGTTTGGACCGATACCGTTCCCAGGACCACTTCCGGCTCCGTTTGGCCCAACACCATTGCCAGGACCTCTTCTTGGACCATTTGGACCGATTCCTTTCCCAGGACCATTTGGACCCACACCATGGCCAGGACCTCTTCCTGGACCATTTAGACCGATACCATTCCCAGGACCGTTAGGCCCAACACCAGACTCACTACCGGGTCCGTTTGGCCCAATACCATGGCCAGAAACTTTTCCTGGACCATTTGGCCCAATACCATTTCCAGGACCGTTTGGCCCATCACCATTGCCAGAACCTCTTCCTGGACCATTAGGACCGATTCCTTTCCCAGGACCACTTCCGGGTCCATTTGGCCCAACACCATTGCCAGGACCTCTTCCTGGACCATTTGGACCGATACCTTTCCCAGGCCCACTTCCGGGACCGTTCAGCCCTACACTAGGACCATTACCGGGACCATTTGGACCGATACCATTCCCTGGACCATTCCCGGAACCGTTAGGCCCAACACCTGACTCACTTCCAGGACCGTTTGGCCCAATACCAGGACCACTTCTGAGACCGATAGGACCACATTTGCCAAATGAGTACTGTAAGTATTGTTCATAATTATTTTTCCCGGGTCTTATTCGCGTATGTTATTTTCTTACCTCGACGTTTCGATCATGTTACAATGATCTGGTGGTCGCGAGGGGACTGCATAATAAATACATAAAATAATTACAGGTTCAAATCGTCTGACTTTAACATTTTTGTAAGTATTGTTATTAAAAAAAAATTGCTCGGGTTCCTTTTATTCAGTACTAGCTGCGCCCGGGGGTTTCACCCGCGTAAGTCCCGTTCCCGGGTGAGTATCGGGATAAAATGTAGCCTATGTGTTATTCCCGGTATCCAACTACTTACATTCCAAGTTCAGTAGTTTTTGCGTGATTCAGTAACAAACTCACATACTTTCAGCTTTATAATATTAGTAGAATTGGAGATCTTGTCTCATGTAGTGTAGCGCCTTGCGGTTATACCTACGAAAGTCTCGATCCCGTGATAACTTCGATGTTTTTCTTTAACACAAGACTCTCCAAAAATCAAGTCACCAAGACCAGCGGTTTGGGATCTCTGTTGATTGTTTGTTTGTTTGTTCAGTCAGTCACTCATTCAGTCTAGACATTTATAATAAGTATTAACAAAGTGATGTCGATTGCATGGCTTCTCATCTGGGCGATGATGTTCCCGGTTGCATACTTCAGTGCCCAAGTTATTACAGTCGACACAGTAGGTAATTCATCATTGACCATATCCACTGCAAAATAAATTTGGCAATATATTTATGACACAAACCCTTTTTCAGTGTTAAATGCTTGGGAGAACTCAAGGTTTGCTAGTCTTCCAAAGTCGCTTTTTACGACACCTCTAGTAAAAAATAAAGTAATCCTATTCTATGTCGTAGTTACAAGGCATTTAAGAACGAGGCCTTTATTTGATTTAGGTTTAGAAAATTAAGGGTCAAAATCAAAATGAAAAACAGAATGTTTTTAAAAATTCCCGAATTCAAATTAAGACAAATATAATGTAGGTAAATAATATTAGGTAGCAAATGAGAGATCAAAACTGCTGTGACAACAATTTTGGAAAACTAAAAATTAATTTAACAATATTCTTTTGAATATTGCTATGTGAATTGATAGAGCAGGAAGACATCGACCTGAACTTAAATAATAACAAAATAAATTAATGATGCTTTTGAATATGTTTTATATGCATTTTAGTGTAATATTATCTACTTTCTGCTGAGTTGTGTTTTTGTAAATAAACTATTTTCTTTCTTTTTTCTAACTTTTCGTTTGATTAAGCTAAGGTTTGGATACCCAACGTATGTAATCACATTTTTTGTTTGCAGGCCCACCGAATCCCTTAATAGGAATAATTACTCGCGAGGTTCCCGTGCCGGTACATGTTCCGTTTCCGGTACCGGTATTGAAAAAGGAATTAATTCCATTCGCGGTACCGAGTGAACCTCAACAAATACTTGTCCCCGGACCTCCAACACCCGTGCCAGTACCGATTAAGGAAGTTGTATCGGTACATGTACCGATAGACAGACCCGTAGTACAATATGAGCCGTACCCAGTACCGGTACCAGTTAGTGAACCTGTACCGGTACCATACAAAGAACCTGTGCCGGTACCGATAGACAGACCCATACTACTTAATAGGCCGTACCCAGTAGAGGTACCAGTAAGAGAACCTGTACCGGTACCAGTTAGAGAACCAGTACCGGTACCAATGGATAGACCCGTACTATTTAATAACCCGTACCCAGTACCGGTACCAGTTAGTGAACCTTTACCGGTGCCAGTTAGAGAACCTGTACCGGTACCGATAGATAGACCCGTACTATTTAATAACCCGTACCCAGTACCGGTACCATTTAGCGAACCTGTACCGGTACCAGTTAAGGAACCTGTACCGGTACCATTTATTGCATCTGTTCCGGTAGCATCATCATCATACGACATATACAAGCGAGTTATAGTAGTCAGTGGGGGATACAGAGTTGTTGTTGTGCCGGTGATGTATGGTGAGCGAAAATATTTTTTTATAATATCTGAGGATTTTATTTATATATTCATCATTTTCATTAACGGTTTATTTTTCAGAAAAGGCGGCAGTATCTCATATCTGGTTCGCCGGTAAGTATGTTATGTTCACTAACTATAATATTGAGAGTAGTTTAAACAATGAACTGTAAAATTCTGTGTATTTATAATCTTAAATCGTCGTGGTTTCAGCCCCCATGTGTCAGTCTATGGCTCCCATGACACCGACAGTTTCATCGACCGACTCGTGCGCTCTCCTTACATGCGCCATCAAATACAACATCGTCTATGTGAAGAAAACAACCAATCCGTACTGTATGTATAACAAGCAGAGCCCTGTGATTTCACACGCGTATCATTATCAAGTTTTATCAAAATCGCTTCTGTAGTTTCAAAGTCTATTCGTTACAAACAAACATCTTCAATTTTTATAATATTAGTGACGATAAAATAAATCAAAGGTAAAAAAAACATTTATTGATTAAAATATCAGGAAACATAAATAACATCAAACACAATGTTTGAATTTATGAGGATTTTTTTTAATCTTCTGACCAAGATATCTGTCTAATAAAATGTAACACATTTTAAATAAATAAATACATCATATTACATACAGCGCAATCTAGGCCTAAACTAAGCACTAGTCTTTTACTATGGTACTAGACAACGGACATACTAGATATTATACTTTATATTACAAAGATTAATTTGATAGTGTTTGATTTTTTTCGACAGATATCTTTAATGTGTAAATTAAAAAATCAACCCTAAATACAATAATGTGATCCCCATGCTTTACGACCTGCTTATTTTATGGAGCCTACGATTAGGCACAAGTGTAATATTCTCTATATCTTAAGTTTATAACTTTAATGCTTCAATTCAATTTAAAATGAATACGTAATATTTTGCAGGTGGTATGAGTTCTTTTGGTGCTGAAATCAGCGGGTGGGATATAAAAAGTGGTTTGGGAGATACCCTTGGAGTAGGAGGAGTATCCTACGGAGGTGCAAGTTCCTTAGGAGCTTTGAGCAGTCCCTACGGAGCTGCGGGAGGGCTAACTAGCTTGGGCGGTTCGGCCAGTTCCAACGGAGCTGCGGGAGGGCTAACTGGTTTTGGTGGTTGGGGCAGTTCTAACGGAGCTGCGGGAGGGCTTAATGGTTTTGGTGGTTGGAGCAGTTCCAACGGAGCTGCGGGAGGGCTAACTGGCTTTGGTAGTTGGGGCAGTACTAACGGAGCTGCGGCAGGGATAACAAGCCATAGAAATTTAGGGGGCGTTGGCGGTCAAAGTGGCTGGACAGGTTTAGGATCTTACGGAGGATTAGGTAGCTACGGAGGTTTAGGTGGCTACAAAGGTTTCCTAGGCTATGGAAGCCAATATGGCAGAGGTGCTGATGAAGAAAATCCTCTAGATGATGAAGTAATTTATGAAGTCCTCGATGATGGTTTAGTCCCTGATATTGATAGAAGCGCTGCAATCTTTGGCGGAGGACTTTTTGGTGGATTTGGTGGTGAAAATGGTGGAGGATATTTTGGAGGATACGGTGGAGGACTTTCCCTAGGAAGAGCAGCCGACGACGTCGTACTTGACATTGACTCCTCCAATGAGCATATACTTTGAGTTATTCCGACGAAAAGTTAACGTAAGTTAACACCTGTTTTAGTAGGAATAAAACTTCATATAAAAACGAGAAACATGATGTAGTGTCTTTGAAAAATTACATTGGGAGATATCACTTTTTGTGTACAGCATATAAAGCGTCTCGTCTAGATCAATGCTAAGCGACTAGGCTCATGTTTTGTTGACCAGATAATGTATAGTATTACTGACAACATAATAACGTAACTGACGCAGCACATTACTAATCATTTTCTCCATCCGTAATGATTTGTTTACTTTTAAAATATTCGATTTCAATTAAATTGCCTTAAATTGGTTATTTTCAATACGAATATGATTAAATGACGGTTGTTTTTACCATCAATTAAACATTATAAATACCCCGTTATTTACTAATATACGTTTTAAAATATTATTTAAAATGGTGTTTTTATTCATTTCAGGTAAACTACTAACTGCATGACCTTTGGACTCGAAAAATGGACACTAATCATTATAATTATCACTAGCATTAAAAATGACAGAACGTTTACACTTGCATCTATGTATATTATATTACAAGCATCCAGTGATCTCTGTGTTTTTCATTTTTACGAAATACAATCACAAATTGACCGATTTGCATGTTCGGCTTAAGTTTTAATCAGTAATTATTTTTTATTCTTGCTCCGAGAAACTTGCGAATAATTCGGCATTCATGATACCTACAGGGTATTTCGAGGATGACTATTTAAGCCGAAAAAGGGTGGTTTTAGACCTGTAGGTGAACAAATGTTGTTCTAAGACTTTTTAAATTTAAAACTTTTTTAGGTTAAGTTTCACTACAAAACAGCTTTTTGAAAATAAAAGCACTTAGGGCGACTTGCATAAAACCATTTCAAAATATATTTAACTAAATCTATTTTAAAATAATTTATGGCAAATCGAACATTGGACTCTATTTCATTAAGTGGACGATTGATAATATGTTGCCACACATGGACAGTTCTTGAAATTCTGACAGATTTGAAACACGTTTAACAGCTTAAACGTGTTTAGGAACCGTTATGCAAGCCGGCCTTAAAGTTTTAATTGTGTTAAACTAAATGAAAGGACTACTTAAGGTCCATGCCCTTTAACTCTAAAAAACAGCTGATTAACTTCAAACTTATTTTTTTCGAAAACTACTATTTTTTGAATATGCTCTAATAATAAACTGTCTAGTTAACCTGTAATTGGCAAATGTTTATTCGATTTTTTGATCTAAAATTTCGCATAGTCGCATCTTACGTCCTTTTTGTGCACATGTGACAATCGCTGACGCTAACCCTGTCACACTTTATTTAATTTGACGTTTAGGTACACCGTTACCGTCACATTCTCCGAATAGGTATATTCAAGAAAAATTATTAATATTAAACTGATTAACTTTATGTTTTATCGACTGTTACTAAATGATTAGTCATAGATACTCGATTAAGAATATTAAACAAACACATTTATGTCAGCTAGAATCTAGCTAGATGATGAAGTGCTGAAGAATATGGATACATCTAATTTAGCTTGTAGGTACAGACAGCAAAGGCTATGGTTATTTTAAGGTTCCGTACCAAAAGAGTAAAAATCCGGAGATTCCGCTTTATGTCCGTTTATCTGCCACCACCACAGGTCACCACTTACCAGGCCGTATCTCATGAACCATGAGCATTAAAGAAACCTCGGGCGTTGAAAAATGCTTAATAGATATTGAAAGTGACGTGCTTATAACCGAAAAAAAAAACGGGCCAGATTTCAATCCAACATCTTGAAAACGGAAGACTCTAAATGTAGAGATATTAAAAAACAACGTTAAAAAACACTAGCTCTAAGCCCGTAGTGTCATTTGCACCATTGACCAGCACCATTAATTGGGCAAACGACACTGTCATGTACCGTTTACACCATCGATGGGGCAAATGGTGCAAATGACACTATTAAAAATATATTTATTTTGCCTCAAGGCTTTCCTCGAGCTATCGCTCTGTTTAATGGCCATCCGCCCCGCCCCGAGACCCTCAGGGAAGAGATATTTTTTTTTTTATTTTTTTTTACAGAATTTTTCTCCCCATGAACAAATACTGTATCCCCTAAAACTTTACTAATGATAATGGAAGAATGAATCGCTTATTATTAATATAAAGTATTTTTATTACTTATTAATAACAAAGAATCAATGACAGCTAATCAATGACAAATAATGCTTAATTATTGTATCTTAATTTTTCCAAGAATAGTGGAATATCTATTTCACTATTAATTAATTGCATCTGTACGTAGTGTATATAATTATTCCGATCCCTAACCTCCTTTGATCGCTTTTTGTACGGGTCTTGTGTAAGAGCATTCACTGCATGAAATGCAGCGTCCTCCTTAAGCACTTTTAAGCAGTGACTCACTGTCGCGGGTCTTCTTTTAAAGCAGTTATTAATATGTCCATTCCATCCTTCGCATACATTATTTGTTCTATGCCTCTCACCAAAACAACACCAGATTTTTTTTTTCGGCATCCAAAATCTAGCCACATAATTAATAAATTGCTGCAAATTTTTATTACTTCCGTTAGCATCACTCTCTGCTATGATGTATCTGAATCCATCTTCAATTTTTGATTCTGGCAGAAGAGGTAAGATGGTGCAAAGAGAAACAATTTTTGTAGCGTTAGTCTTTTTTAAATTGAGACTTTTAGCTTTTCTCCGCAATTGGTTTTGAAAATGGTAAAAACAACCGTGATTTTCAACCATAGGAAACACTACTTTGGCTGCACTAATGAAAGATTGTTCAAAATCAGATATAATTTTCGAAGGACCCCATTCTGGGATTTGAGATTTGATGAGATTCATCATGAGAATATATGTTTCTTTTTTTTTATTGGTCAAAAGCACATATACAACAGGGACAACAAAGTTTTTGTCATCAGTGCTTCCTAAGTCACAGAAAAATACGTAGAGCTGAGTAAATGGCTTCGGACATTTCTTGAAAGTGCCGTCGCAAAAAAAGATTTTACCAATTTTCAGCAGTTCTCTTGCTTCTTCCGATGCAAAGACTAAAATTCTTTCGTCTTCATGACTATAATCAGCTAAACAAAAATCCTTATGGTCAAGAGGAATTTCAAGTTCTGTAACATCTTTATAGGCCATTTTTTTAACAGCATTAATTTTTCTTATTCTTCTGTATGCCACAGATTTGAATTTTTCATAAGATGGTATTTTTTGAACAATGTCAAGTCCTTTATTTTTGATTGAGGCTACAGTCTTTTTATAAACGGCTGGAACTGTTTCTTCTGAAGTAGTAGCCTTTTCTATGAAGGACCCTATTATTTCACAAACCGTGTTTTTATTTTCATCTGGCTTGCAGTTATCAGAATGCTTAATTTTTTTAACCACCTTTGATTCCTCCTAAAAAAG
Organism: Idaea dimidiata; assembly: GCA_949358125.1. NCBI lineage: Eukaryota > Metazoa > Arthropoda > Insecta > Lepidoptera > Geometridae > Idaea > Idaea dimidiata. The sequence goes on from OX442329.1 coordinate 13,246,921, forward strand.
AAACAAAACATAAGATACGAACTTTAAAAATATTTATACTATATATATACTTATACACAATATACAGCTAAATAAATGGAAAAATAAATAAGAATTTGATGCTAGTGGCACTGCGGGCAAAAAGACAGTTACACATACCTGTGATATAGTAATCGTCCCCTTACATTTTGTTTTCTTGTAATAGCGGCACCTCCATACACTGTTTAAATTTTTATACTTTGTGTGAAAATGGTATTGATACCCATTGTGTAATAAAAGTCGGCCCCGGCTCTGTTTCAGAAAAATTAAATCGGATTCGCACATTTTTCTGCTTTTTATGACAATCAAATCATATGAACGACACAAGAAACAAATGCAATGAATGTCAGTCATTAGAATGAATTTTCAAATAATTTCTAACACTTCAAGAAAGGAGGGAGGATATATTAATATACTTATATTGTTCAAGTGCTTTTAACTCTCTAAAGTAGTTGAAAACTTGACTCTGTTATTAAAATAAATATAAGTGCCAATTGCCAATTGCACCATTGGATATGTTTGCCCCATCAATAATGGTAGCAATGGAGCAATGGTGCAAACGGTACATCATAGTATCATTTGCACCATCAATGGTGCTGGTCAATGGTGCAAATGACACTACGGGGCTCTAAGTAGTTTCAGCTACCTGCGAATGACCATCACACTGCGACGCAAAATGTTGCGGTCAGACTGCCGTCGTCGTCGTGGAATTATGTGAATTAGCTTCAATACAAAATGTAGTACTTATCTCAATGACAGAAATGTATTGAAATTATCACAATTCATACTATTTTATTTAGGTAAGTAAGAAAAAAGTAATACGGATTCATTCATGTGAATAATAAACAAACAACAATCCAAAATTGTTATAATTGAACTTTATCCAATTAGTGAACATTTTTGTCTCTTTATTGTATTGGTTTATTTTTAAAGTGTTACCAACACTTGGATGACTGGTTTTGATTTTGGATGAAATTATTGGAAAGCATATCTTCAAAAATTAGTAACTCATTTTAAATTAATATTTGACTGTGTAAAATTTTAGAAGCCGATTAAATCACGGACCTAATCAATATCCAGTTGTCAGACACGGCAAAACTGTCGCATGGTCTTCTAATTTAGTAATACGATAGTATTTAAACAATCTCCGGCGAGTATGGCTTCATTGAGGGAAAGGTCACTGGAAAGGAGCTGAGGATGGAAGGAAATATGGCAGGATTAGGCAAAGGGCTGCTGTACTGTCTCTTGGCCGTCCTATTTGCTTCAGTCCGTGCTGATGATAAGGTCATCAGAGATAGTAAGTGAAGTTAGATAATTTGATATAATAATAAACAAATTGTAACCTGTAAACGTTCAGGAGTCTTCGACTGACGATCATGATGCATAGCGAAACAAAGTGTTAAAAGACCACCTACTTGGTGGACTGACGACATGGTCGCGGTTGCGGGGAGTCGATACCGAAGGATGGAAGTGCCTCGGGATCGCTTTTTGTGGCGTCGTCGTATGGGGGAGACCTATGTGAGGCAGTGGAGAGATAAGGACTGAAATGATGATAATGAGTGACAGAAATGATAATAACTTTTGGTCTTTGAAATATTTGTTCCTTGATCATACTAATTCAACAAGAAAATTGCAGATTATTACACAGAATATTCAAAAAAACTTTCACACTTATAAGTAGGAAGACTTTATGATCGATATAAAGATGAATGAATAAATAAATACTTTATTGTACCAAAAATTTAAATTAAACAAATATTACAAGGACAAAAACTTAAAAACTAGTGTCAGTAACAAACTTAAATATTTTCAGTTGAAACAAAGGAGTCGTCTTTTAATCCTCAAAAATCAGAAACCAGCAGAACTGGGGCATACTATGCTAGTGCGGAAGGTATGTTTGCAATCTATTTATTGTAAAGTTACTCGTGTTGTTATATAACAATCTATACTTATAATAAAGGAAGAGAGAAAGTCTGTACTTGGAAGTAAATTTCAAAAAAAGTGGTCTAGGGGTCTTAGGATAAGTAGTAGAACGAAATTATATATTTTTTTAAATTCATGTCTGTCTGTCTGTTCCTTATACAAATAAAAACTACTACTCCGATTGAAAACTTGTTTTCAATATTGGGTAGTTCTATTTTCGCGGAACGTCGTGGTATACTTTGCATCGAAATCCAATTAGTAGAACCCGAGTAATGAGCGAAAAAGTGCAACCGCTCGAGAACCGCTCGGCCGCCCGCGCCCTTGATAACGCGTTTTTCACTTTCGCGGGTGAAACTGCGGGGCGCAGCTAGTGATTTAATATAAATGGTAAGTTAGGGTAATTAATTAAAATGCTGATCGTTATTAGGGTTCCGTACACAAAGGGTAACAACGGGAACCAACTTATCTGCTGCTCACCAGGCATCTCATGAACCGGTCACGGTTCATGAAATACAGCCTGTTGACCAGCTCCCAAGCTGGAAAGTAGAAATTTCCAAAAATGATCCTATACTTCTGTTGTTTTTTTAGAATCGCACGCACAACATGCAGATTCGAGTAAACAACAGCATAACGAGCAGTTTTATGCGCCTGGAGTAAGTTCAAGCGCATATTCCTACAACGAACAGCAGAATGAGAACGCTCAGCACGCCATTCACGCCAGTCAGTTCCAACAAGGAAACATTGGATATGGACATTTACCCGTTCGTAAAGTGAATTTTATACCAAATAATGGTAAGACTTATATTATCATTTTATGACTCAATTGTGTGTCAAAGTTCAAGTGTCATTTTTTATAAATTGTCAACCAAATTTTTTTTATCAAAATCGTTTTACTCGTTTGTGAGCTACGTTGCCACTTACAGATACAAAGACATACACTTTAAACTCTTTTCTTATTCCGTCGAGGGTTTAAAAATATCTACCTTGCATGTATTCAACAGAATTTGGCTAATTTTAAAAGACAGCTCAGCTGTGATAATTACGTAGACATAACTCCAAAAGTAGCACTAACATAACTCTAAAAATTAGCCCTAAAATTAAAAATTGATTTTGTAACATCACAATTACTTAAAAAAGCTATCTAAAGACGCCACACGATAGGGTAAACTTAAAAACAAAACATCCCCAATTTTACACGCGTTCCCTTTACAAGGTTTGTTAAAATATTTTTTATTGTACCTACTGTTTTCTTACAGTTATCAATATGTATACTCATGCAAAATTACATGTTCTTAGTATAAGGGTTTCCTATTGACTACGAAACCCTAAAAACAATGGTAAAAATGTAATGCAACAATGTACAAAATCTTTGATAAAATCAGTGTAGGCGTACCAAGGTCCCATTGTTGGTCCCGCTCGGTATTCAACGTGAAAGAACAATAGCAGCATTAAGTGTAAAATAAATTCATTATGAACAGAGCTCGTAATTAATTCATACTTCATACTTTATTTATATATCAGATCATTTATTTTTGTTACCGATATCGTAATATTACTTTCATTTTACTACAAACGAAATTTGTTCAGAATGAACTACTGATTGTATTACTTGAAAAATAAAATAGAGTGAAGCTCATAAGAATAATAAGTAATCAGTCCGTTAATTTGTCCTACTGCAGGGCAAGGGCCTCCTCTCAAAATGGGTTAGGCAGTACGACACCACGGGAGCAAACATGGTCCAAACCCGTTATTTGTTGGCCTCTGCGGCGCGTCGGGGCAAATGCCCGACTGCAATGCAGAAGGCTGCGGGTTAGATTCCCGCCGGGTGCAAATATTTATGCTTAAAAAAAGATTGTTTCTGGTCTGGGTGTATTTCTATGTTCATTGATGTATGTATTTACAAAAAAAAAGTATCGACTTTCGGAAAGAAAGTCGGGGTATCTATCACTAGACCAATAGCGCACCGCTGAAGCTCGTACCTAGTTCTTAAAATTACATTTTCAATTAATTAGTTACTTCACATTAAACAATGACGCTTTTAACCTGTGGTATTTTGGCTGTCATTTCTCATTACGCACGAGTGCGACACCTAATGTTGTAAAACTTTTTTAAACCACATTCCTACTAACATTTACTAATTGTTTATCAAAATATACTTTTTATTAATTAAATATACCTGATTTCCTATGATGAAAAACGTCGTACAGTAATACACCTTAGTATCGATGATAACCGTTCTCAGTTCTCTTAGAACCTTCGCTTTCGGCTTCGATCCAAACACTGCTACAACGGTAATCAAGAACATTGCACACTTGTAGAATAATGTCCTATTATTTGCAGAAGTCATCACAAGACCGATACCACACACAGAATACTTCTGGCCTAATAGACAGCGGGGTAAGTCGTCGATAATCAAGCAGAGTCTATGCAAATTTTGAGCTGCGTCAACTAACCTAAGTTGAACTTTCAGGCTATGAGAAGACCATTAATTGTCTAAGAGAAGGAGAGCTCCACAGCTTCTGGACTCCGGTTTACGACTGTATGATGTGCGTTTGCGTTAGAGAAGGACCTTTCTTGGAGCCTGTCTGCGTGAACTGCGCGGGATGTTCAAACAAAAGACCGTTTCCTGTTCCTGTACCACATCCGATGACGACACAACTCCCGGTCTTCATCACGACAACACCAGCTGTTCCGGTACCAATTCCAGAAAAAGGTAAGCAACTAAATACTTGAAGACTAACAGCCATTCGAGACTTCACAAGCGACTATGCGTGGTTTCAATTTTTGTCACTTTCGCTGATGTTTGTTATCTTTCACAAGCATTAACGATTTCTTCTTCTTCTTCTTTAAAGGTATCATTTTAGTTTATTCCTTTTTGTTTCTTTCTATCTTTGTTAGTTTCAACTTCATCTATTCTTCTTTAGTTATACACGATACAATCGTCTAGCATAACATTTGCGGAGACATGTAAATGGAATTTAGTTTTAATATCTAGATTTATATTTTTGTATTGATATCTGTTTGTCTTCCTAACTAAATATAAATAAATAAATTAATTAATCCATACCTACAGTCGTTTCAGGTTACGACAGCCAGAATCCTAATAAACGATTCGAGTTTATTTATTTACTCAAAATGTCCTTAAATTTGCGATTAAAAGTGCCATGTAGATAATATAAATTGGTGAAAGTCGATGGATGAAACATTACGATTTAAAATAATCCATTTCATATTGTCCTGATGATTGTAAAATTCCGTAAAAACAGTAAAGCTAATAGAATCTACAAACACACTAACTGGGTTACAACCAAATACAGCTCCAGTAATACAACAACTCACCTACAGTAAAGAATGTGGGACATATTTTAGTATCGACAGGATCTAAGTAAAACGTTATTATTTAAATAACTAAGTGCTAGTCAAATTAATCAAAATATTTGTTACTTAGTGACATGCAGCCCAATGCCAACTGGAACACCGTTCGAGAATCCACTGCATCCTTGTCAGATTTGCATCTGTTATGAGTATGTCAACGCATATGGAAAGCCAGACGTCAAGATTGAATGCCGAGAAAATCCACAGTGTGGTATGTATGATAAAAATAGGTGGTGATAAACAAATATTGTAGGACTTTACTTTCAATTTAGTCCCAATTTAAGCAACTATATTATAGACTACCGGTACTATGCTTCAGATATACAACTTTATTATAATACTGTTTTTTTTGGAAATACACCCGTATGATACACAAAATACCCAGAATCAGAAAGCGCTTTTGATCAGCTACTTGTCCCCGCGCGGAAATCGAACCTGCAGCCTATATTCATAATAGAACATTAGGTGTACTTTCTTTCAAACATACTTATAGAACTTTGTTCACTTGCTGTCAACTCAGTTTTAAGTTCTTAACATGAAAGCTTGTGTGAGTCGGACGTAGTATCAACTCCCAAAGTTTTTCCATCTATCTTAATAACTGAGCTAATTTTGGAAGTTCGCTCTAAAATTTCTAAGAAGATTTATTTGGAAAATATTTCTGCGAGACGCGAAGAATGGAATTAATTAAAGTATACAAGTATTAGGAGGGTTTGTGTGGTTCGTAATGGAATGGAAATACTTCAACTTTTCCGGTCCCTTATGGAAAATACAGAGAGATTTTTTACGTTTTTTGGTAAATCACTTTGAATTTATGTAAAATTAATTGTTTGATTGCGTTTTCAGTGTTGCCACCTGAGCCGCTGCGTAAGTTATTTTTGATAAAGTATATATTTAAGGCTTCTGAGATTAAAAATCATTAAAACTTGCTCGATATAAATATTTGCATCATGCATTTATTTTGGGCAACATTTTCTTACAATAAATAAAATTACTTAAGAAGTCGAATATTCGTGAAGTCCTAGTTTCTTTGGGAATGGGAAAAAAAAGAATCTACCAAAATGAAATAATACACCAAAATGAAACATTAAGGCCCCGAAATTCCGATAATAAACCGATAATTTTTATTATTTCGGTACTTTTTAGGAAACCGAATCCTTGATATCACCGAAATTAATCCCAAGGACAAAAGTAAGCATTCCAACAAACTATTTACATAACCGATTTCATCCCTGCCGCTTAAATTTTGCGTTTGAGAAATTCACTCGGTCACCACCGTGATATTATAGATACAATTTATTATTACCTAATAAAAATACTTTTCCATCCAGATACATATTCATTCCACCAAAAGAAATCGCATAATCAACCACAATATTATTTTTTACTTTCAGCTCCTTATATTCCTGACAAGCCACATCCTCGTAAGTATCTTTATCTATTAAGTTTTCCAATTCCCATTTCCAATTTTTGCTCTTAGGCATTTACCAGCTAACTCATCGTCTGTTCGTCCGTAGTACCCAAGTGCAAGAAATTCCCTAACAACGTACTGTTTCCCCATCCGGTGGAGCCTTGTAAGGTATGCAAGTGTACCGTCCAAATCACTCCATATGGACCTGAGGATCAGATCACTTGCTTCCCGGACGCTAACTGCGGTAAGATGTTCTTTTGATCGAAACTTTTAAATTTAAGTACTCAAGGTTTTGGTAATTAAATAAATTCGTCTAAGCAAAATTTCTTCTATGGTTTTCGCGATTTTGCATAATAAAACACTTTATTTACCGGGTTTTTGTCTCAGCAAGACAGAGAATTCGGGGTGAAGTATTGTCCCTCCTGACTTGTGTTATCATCATACCATTACTCGGAGCGAACGCATAGTACATTTTAATTAAGAAACAATTAATTGACGAGGTTTTGCTTTTTGTGAACTTTTCTATAGTACCTACAAAGTACCCATACGTGAATAGTAGGTAAAATAAATTTTCACAATTCCCATTATGTCACTTACTATCCGCAACCAAACAGAAAACATTTACAGAGTCAAGTCTTATCATTCCTAATTCGCGTTCGCAAATAATAAAGTTAATTTTCGCACCAATTTTGAGTCCAAAGTAAACGAGAGAACAGGGTTCAAGGTAAACAAGGGTCCACGGTTGATGTTGTCCTTTTGTCTCGCAGATGTTATCCCACCTGTGACCGTGCGCCCGAACCCGGTACCTGTCCCCAGGCCGGTCCCCGTACCTGTCCCCGGACCACTACCCGGACCTTCACCACGTAAGTCGTCCTAATTAATTGTAAACTTTCCTTGTAGTTTTAGGAAAGAAGGTGGATTAATTGGAGAACTAGGAGCGTAAAATAGAAATTATAACTGACAAGAAACGACCATACGTAAATATTAATTAGTCCATTGTCGTCATTGTTAAGCATTACGAAAAATATAACTTTGCTTTGTTTTAACTCACAAGTAAGACCGACGATGATTCTGATAACTCTAACGAAATATAGATCTGTAGTGATCAATTTGAAATTCTTAAAGTTACAAATGTGGATTTGGTCAGCCTACAACCATTGTATAGGTTACAAACTGTCAATCAATATTCTGGCACTTTCATGACTCTCCGGAATATAAAAAGCCTACGCAAGTTTAAAGCCTTCGCCATATTTTTCTTCAGAGATCAGACCAAGTCAATCAAGTTTAGTATTGATACGAAAATTTGACATAAACCTAAAGATCAAATAATAAATCTCTAGCATCGAAGATGAACCCAACATATTCAAGTTAGTTAACTACAAAAATCATTACGCTTTACCATTATACAACTAAGCAATCATTCTGTCTTGCAGACGAATCTTGCCGGCCTTACACGCCGAACCAACCATTTCAGCACCCTTGGGACGAATGTCAGACCTGCGTGTGCATTGAAAGCCACAACATCGGAATCACCAATGTCGAAATCAACTGCTACACCAATAAGATTTGTTGTAAGTATTTATAATTAGATGTCTATTTATTCAGCCTTAATTTTCTTTAGAGGTCAATCTGCTTTAACTCTGGCAGTTTGATCGACATCCAAACGTAATTCAATCAAGCTTTAGCCACGTTAGCAATTTTAATTTGGCTCAATCTTTACCAACATTGATATTTTATGTTTTCAGGCATTGAAGTTCCGCACGAACAAACTGTAGGTAAGTGTCGCAGATTTCATTCCGCTTCGCTACTTGTACTTTAAAATAGCTTATCACTTTCAGTTTCGCCATTGATATAGGTTTTAATAAAGTTAATAATATATTTTAATTACAGTTCCGTACTCTCCAACACGTAAGTAAATATATATAATATATAACACTTATTGAACGCTGAGTCTCGGCGTAATGTTTCATAAAATAATTTTGATTAATTAACTTCTGAGAGTCTACGTTCGTAAGGTATTAATTTTCCGAGGCGGCAGATATTCAAGTACCAGTAGATAAGTACTTTTCGATCAAGCAAGTAAATATTTGAATTGTTAGCCATTATTGGTTTAGAGGGTTGTACCCTTATTTGAAGGCCATGGTTTTGATTACCAGCCAAAATAATTGCATTTGAAAAAATATAGTTATAGAAGAAGTAATGCATAGTACCTTAGAAAATTAATAATTAAAAAATATATATATGAGTTAGTTTATTTAAGATTACAAAGAGCAGCTATTTCTTCTTCTTCTTCCTTTGATTCTAACTTCACATGTTGATGATTTTAATATTTGATTTATTCTAATAATCATTAGAGTATATTTTTTCATTGGTTGTCGCCACGACGATTTGAATATCATTTTTCTGTTACAATTGCATTGTTAAAATGAATATAATTCTAATTACGAGAATTCTTATGAAAGCAGTATAGCAGTATTAAATCATTGGAAGGTAGAAATGTTGCATTGAGAAATAGGTTACAATCCTGAATCCATCGCAGATGTATATTGCATACAGGCCGTTGAGTTCAGAATTCGTTCATCCGAATAACGCATGCAAAATTTCCCCTCGTGAGCTAGTGAAATATATATTATACTATCCATAGTCGTCTGCAAACGACATCCAGCTCCACACTGTTACTCATAAATGCACATAACACCCCGTTAAAAACAAAAACAATAAAAATTTACTAGGCCCGAAACGACAGAGCTGTCAAAATTGACAAATGCAAACCCCAGGTGGGCTGGCATGTACTTAACGAATCCAATATCCGAGGCAATAAGGGCCACAAGCCACGGACGGGCAATAGAGCGCCAACAAATGATTGAATCGCTAAGTATATTGGGTATTGAATACCCGTTTATGAGGATACCTTAACGAAATTGCTGTTTTCGAGAACTTTAGTACCGTACGTTTTTAGCTTCCGAACTTTATTGACCATTTTTGTGGTCGGACTGAATTAATTTTAATTCGTTTTAATATTCAGTGCATGTAGCTGTAGTTTTATTTTAGGGTGGTAATGCGGCTGATAAAATGACCGTCCGTTTTAATTAAACTAACTTGTTTGTATTCATTGAACTGTGCATTACTTTTTATTAGGTTTTAATAATTAACTTTTAACTGGTATCACCCACTCTTTTCAAAAAGGGCGAGGGGTACAACCATTAATTGTTATAGTACAACAATAGTATTTGTATGGTTTTCTAAAAAGAACATGGACTAACAAGAACTAATCATTCTTATTCTAGCAACACCTGTATACCCATACGGTGTATCATCAGAAAAATCACTCCAAGAACAAGAACAGCAGAAGTACGCCATCTATAAGCAGCAAGCCCAAATTGGCACTCAACTCCCAGCTTCGTACGCGTATCCCAAACCAGGTTACGGATACGTTGCAAGCTATGGTCAAAAACCAACAAGGCCCAATTACGGCCCACAGCCTCACACCCAAGGGACCTATGGTCAAAGCTCAACGTTTGATCAAACTGAAAACTTTGATAAGAATTTAAGTTATGATCAAAAAACTTTCCAACAAGGGAGCTACGCACCTGGAATTTACAGTCCTGGCCCCTACTCTCCGGTGATGTATAATAAACCAGCGACAATAGACTACAGTGGAGGAGCTTATGGCCAGAGTTCATCATATGGGCAAAGTGAAAACTTTGACAAAAATGTGAATGCAGCACAGAGTGTCTACAGTCAAGGACCGAGTGTTACCTATGGCCCAGTAGGCCCAATAGACTACAGTGGGGGAGTTTATGCCCAGAGTTCAAATTACGGGGCAAATGAACACTCTGACAAGAATGTGAATGCAGCGCAGAGTGTCTACAGTCAAGGACCAAGTGTTACCTATGGCCCAGTAGGCCCAATAGACTACAGTGGAGGAGCTTACGGCCAAAGTTCAAATTACGGGGCAAGCCAACACTCTGACACGAATGTGAATGCAGCCCAGAGTGTCTATAGTCAAGGGCCTAGTGCTAGTTATTCCCCAGTAGGCCCAATAGGCTACAGTGGGGGAACTTATGGCCAGAATTCAAATTATGGGGAAAGTGAAAACTTTGACAAAAACGTGAATGCAGCGCAGAGTGTCTACAGTCAAGGACCAAGTGCTACCTATAGCCCAGTAGGTCCAATTGACTACAGTGGAGGAGCTTATGGCCAGAGTTCAAATTACGGGGAAAATGAACACTCTGACAAGAATGTGAATGCAACGCAGAGTGTCTACAGTCAAGGGCCGAGTGTAAACTATGGCCCTGTGGGCTATAATGGGGGAGCTTATGGCCAGAGTTCATCTTATGGGGAAAGTGAAAACTTTGACAATGATGGGAATGCAGCGCAGAGTGTCTACAGTCTAGGACCGAGTGCTACCTATGGCCCAGTAGGCCCAATAAGCTACAGTGGAGGAGCTTATGGCCAGAGTTCAAATTACGGGGAAAGTGAAGACTCTGACAAAAATGTGAATGCAGGACAGAGTGTCTACAGTCAAGGGCCGAGTGTAAACTATGGCCCCGTAGGCTACAATGAGGGAGCGTATGGCCAGAGTTCATCTTATGGGGAAAATGAAAACTTTGACAAAAATGTGAATGCAGCGCAGAGTGTTTACAGTCAAGAACCGAGTGCTACCTATGGCCCAGTAAGCCCAATAAGCTACAGTGGAGAAGCTTATGGCCAGAGTTCAAATTACGGAGAAAATGAACACTCTGACAAGAATGTGAATGCAGCGCAGAGTGCCTATAGTCAAGGGCCGGGTATAAACAATGGCCCAGTAGGATACGATAGGGATGCTTATGGCCAGAGTTCATCTTACGGGGAAAGTGAAAACTATGACAAAAATGTGAATGCAGCACAGAGTGTCTACAGTCAAGGGCCGAGTGTTAACTATGGCCCATTTGGCCCAATAAGCTATACAGGGGGAGCTTATGGCCAGAGTTCAAATTATGGGGAAAAAGAACACTTTGACAAGAACGTGAATGCAGCGCAGAAAGCCTACGGGCAGGGTACATTCGGACTTAAACTCGGACCAGGTAATTTCATACTTTAAATTTCAAACTACAGACAACATTCTTTTCCTAAAGATACACTAAGAGCGATATTAGACGGTTCACTGCGAGTGAATCACTATCCCTGCTTCACTAGGAATGAACAGTGAAAGTCATGGAGCTCATTTCAGGTTTATTTTTCAAAATGAGACAGTAGTTTATAGTAACTTTTTAATACAATACGAATGACAAATTACATCTCAGTCTCCCTTGAAAAAGGAGCCTGAAATGAATTCTGAAACGTTGAATCGGCATTGCAACAATGCTGATATTAAAAAAACGGTAATAAAACCGTAAAATGAGTTTTATCTCAGTAAAAACTTATCAATAATGAATTAAAAATGAACTTCCAAATATCGCCATTACTCATTTATTAAAATGTTATTTCCACAGAGATAGCTTTCTGCACTTTTAACATATATAAGTTTAAACAAATTGTAGTTATTTGTGTTATACATTAACATTTTTCAAATTTATATTTTTTACAGTTCGGTTGAGTTTAAAGGGGAAAACTAAATCTGGTAAGTATAATCGTAGAACGAATTTGATAAAACATATTTACTAAGCAGTAGCTGTGCCCGCGACTCCGTCTGCGTGGTGTTGCGCGTGGGCGTTAATGCATGCACATAGTATCGTTACCGAGCAGATTCATTGCAATATTTGCGATCTTTATTGGTTCCGTTCCAATGAACGCAAAAAATCGTGATTTTCTTTGTCGTTAGTTAAGAACGTGAAGTAGCATGGCTACGAATCGCAATAAGTCGAAATTCTATAGCCTGAAAGTCTGAAATTCACATTTATGAATGTCTAGAAAGCACGTGACTCAGCGTGTCGTTTTTAATCCAACATTAGCCAAAACTCCTATTGCGGGAATGTCTCGGAAGAACGGGACTCATTGTTTTCACTTTCACACTTTTCACTTTCACTTTCTTCTCCACAGGTGAAGAAAGTTGGATAATCCATTATTAGGAGAGGTCTTTGTCCAGCAGTGGAAGTGTTGTTATAATGATGATGATACTCAATAGCCATAGAGAAAACAGTACAATAAAATGTATGCCTCGGGGCTGTTCTCGTGCAACGCAAGGGAAATTAATTTGAAAAACTGTTTTAAGAAACACTTTTTTAAATTATGTTATTTAGGAGAGAAAAAAAAACTTGAGTTAAAGAGCGATGACTTTTTTTCAGCGGACCCTAATAAACAGGGCGCTTCAGATGAGGAGAAATGATTCATTACAAGTTTAATGTAAGTTTGCATTTGTTTAATTACAATTAGAACTTGCTTGGGGGAAAAGCTATTATGTAAAGAATTAGGCAATTCATTTTAATTGACGACTAAATTGAGACAGAGGACAAAGTTTGGAGTAATTGTTCAGATTTGTTAATTTAAGAAGAGGTACTTGAGGAGGAAATTTCAATAACTTTTACTAATTGATATGAAGTTGATGGCTTCGTTAAAACTGAAAACTAGGCACAAAATATTCAGGGATGGCAAAGGTGGGCAAAGAGACTTACGTCCAGCAAAGCCTAGAAAAAAAATGTGGATGATTATGTTCATGATGGTATGATTCAGCCATAAAATATATTTGGGGGAATTCGCATCATTTAAAGTCTTCATTCAATATGTGCTACAGAAAATACAGTAGCCGTTACCGAGTTTTGGGTCAAAACTCTTTAGGGCAGATTATTTGACGCACTTGACACTAGGAAGGAGTTTCATATGCTAAAATTGGAGCTTTATTGTTTTTTAATTTCCACAGATAGTATGAAGTAAGAAACCGACGACAAGCATGAAAATGGACCCGAAATATCAAATATTAATTTTTAAAGAGTGTCTCAAAGCAAAAGGTGTTTCAAAATGCATTGAATAAAATATGAAACATCGCGATTGTTTCACTCAGAACCCTTTATTGATGTTGTTTCACGAATACTTTGGCAGCTTAAAGGATTTAAGGGATATTATGCTCCTGATAGGGTCTCGTGTAGACGTCCCTTTGGTGTAGACAAACAAATTCAGATTTAAGACCTTTTATACTAGAACTAGATGTAAGGTGACCAAGTTTAAATAAAATAACAATATTTTGCTATGATAATATCAGAATAAATCAATCAATATTGAAATCACATAATTCACAATAATAGTTGTTATTGTGATAGTATATCAACTTAAATATTAATTTTATGGGTAAATTTCATTTTAAATAATAAAAACAAAAAACCAATTAATCAAATAACCCGCCCCTTATCGTTCCTGGTGCAAAGGAAATAATTGTGAAATAAGACACTTCTCGTTTCAGTTAGCTATATTATATAAAATATATAGTTTCGATAAAGTAGATTGACCCAAATTAGATAGTAGATAGACACAAATACACTCATGCCCAATTTCTTCATTCATTTTTTTTTTCTTAGCAATGTTTCTTATTACCAACATTTGTCAAAAGTACAATACAAAAAAAAAAAAGTACAAAAGTAAAATGTAAGAATTTCTGACTAAACAATACAAACCAACGAATATTTTTATACATTACTGAACTGCTTTACCGATTTCGATAAGATCCATCTCCGGCAACTTTTATTGTTTGATAAGAAATACAGTTTCATAAAAGTTTTATGTGAGTCAATATCTTTACGACACCCATTTGTAAAATATGTATATATTTCTTGAACAAAAATTATATGTCATGATTGTTGTATTTTTACAAAATTATATTGGAAGAGGTAAATTTTAAATATATTTTTTTTATTACTTGCTCTTACACTTATAGTATCTCGCGGTTTTACACAGGAAATGACGAAACGATAAAAGGAATATTAAGAAAACAATGACATAAAATATGTACTTTATCAGTTACCATTTAATTTGATGGACAACAACGATTCATGTCATTCGATTTACTACCAAGTGTGTTATGAATACGTGATTAATTCTATACTCATTCATTATATAAATATTTATTAAGCTGATTGGACTAACTTAGTCTTAACTGCCTTATTTTTATCTTGGATCGTATTTTGTTTCTGTTTCGTTCTTTTTAGTTTCTATTTCAATCGTCTTTTATTACTGTTGCGATAGCGTTGTATGTTGTTGTTGTTACTGTTGCTGTTGCTTTGTTCCACAACATTTAACAAATCAGAACTTCTTATTGACTTGGCCAGTTGAAACTAAAATAGGTGTCGATGAACGGAAACCATAGACGACTTGATGAATAATAAAATTTGCATTCTTGACGAATTTTGTACCCGCAAAGTGTCCGGTACCTACACGTACGTTTTTTTCACTTGGCGGGTTGAGCAATGGCCTTTTCATTTAATTTTAGATGATTTAAACAGCGGAAGCAACTTTTAATCCATACTATTTAATGGCGCTGCAGTAGTGCCCGGGACATTGTTAGGTGGAGTAGGCTTGCCCAGCACCTATACCACCCTCCCGGCCCAGTTAGCCATTTCCAAAGGAAAGAACAGGTCAATACGTCTGGAGCTAACTAAGCCGTGGGTTTCTTTACAATGTTTTCAACTTCACCGTATGAGCGATGTTATTAACGCACATAACTTTTCCGCAAGGAAAAATACATTGGTGCGTGGTAAGCCGGGTTTCGAAACCGCGACCTTCGGAATGAAAGTCAGGTATCTACCACTAGACCAACACGGCTCTTAGTAATGAATTATAAATAATCCTAATTAAAAAAAATACTTGTCCAAACAAAATAGGTATCCAAAACGGAAACATAATAATTATACTCGTACAAACGATGCGTTAAAACATAATACCCTTTTGCATACGCAATGCGCTCAGGATTCAGGACTAATCCCATGAATTTAACATTAGAAAGAATGAATAAATTAAAACCTCCATAAATGAGCGACTGTACTTAACACTAGAATAATCTCACGACGAACGACACTCTATTTCCGTTGGTGAATTATTTAAGAAACATTTTCAAGCTGAGGCTGTAAAGAAATAAAAACAATTGGTAACTAAATAGAACTGCACTGGTCTCTATTGGAGACTAGAAGGGGAAAGGCCACCTAATAGTGAAGCTTTTTTATATCGGCCCAGACGGCCGAGTTTCATGCGTTCCGGCAATTCAATCACACACCTTTAAAAAGATGACTCTTGATTCGAACGTCTTGTTCTATTCATCCACCAATCGAATCTTACAATTTAAGCAAATTTTGCACAAGCACTTTTTAATTTTCTTACTTCGACGTTTCAACTGTTACAATGATCTTAGGCGCGAGGGTATCGACAATTCAGTGAAAATCGATTTTTACATTAAAAAATAACTTTTCTTCGACTAGTATTCACAATACTAGTCGAAGAGCTGAGAGTCGAATTCTTGCACTCATCACCGCGGTGTTCCTCTGTGATATAAAAGATTTTGGGGGTTGTTTTAGTCGACTTGTGTTAAGTCTAAGTATGATGTACTTAGTTGAATTGTTTTGTATTTAGTCGAATTGTGTTTTACTCTAAATGTGGTGTAGTGAAATTCAGTTTTAGTCTAATTGTGGTTTAGTACATTATTCCGTAGACGAAGAAAAGGACATATTTTATACATGAACTTCTCTTAAAGGTTTAAGCTATACCAAACCCACCTTATTTCCGACCAAACCCCATGACTTCACGTCGCGTCACCCCGCCTTCCTGAGCTTCGAGCCTTCGACGTACCACCCACTTGTAAATGTGAAGGAACTAAGTAACGTCGCGCATTTCGGCGACGCGGAACATCGGGGTCCCGCCTGGTACGACTATAGGAGCCACTCAGAGGACTCCGATAATAATGACGGAATTGAATCAAGTAGTACTGAATCGTAAGTACTTATTAATTAAAAACTTTTCAATTCTAATATAGTGTAATAAGCTAATAAGTCACTGACACACACGTTTCGCGGTACGATTTCTGATACATGTATAAAAATGTTTCATCAATTGAAGTACATTTCTGCTGTCACTAAAAATCCTCTTGGTGAAAAACTTCCTGGATTTAGAGCAGTATTCCCGTTTTATAGACTTCGAAAATTCGCTACAGATTCATTCTCAATGTTTAGCAAAAATCCACTTGAAGCTCCCCCTTTCAATTAAAAAATAAATTATATATCGCAATCGATCAAGCCGTTTTCTACTAATCGGTAAACTAGAATGTTTCCAATAATATTTTCAGAAGTTGAAGAACAAAAATTGTTTGCCTAGACGTCTGGAACAACCCCCTTTTGGCATAAATGGGTATCCTCGTTACACCTTGAATACGCAACGAATTGAGAACCTCCTCATTTCCTGCTCCTCTGTTCCCTTCTTGTTCCTTTTTTTGAATGTCAATTAAAAGAGATTAAATAATCCCAAACCTCTATAGTACAAGCTCGTCATCATCGTCCCTGGAATCCAGCGAGTCATCAGAAGCATCATCGTTTGAAACCAAAGAGAGACATATGGCGTAAGTCTACTTATGCACTGATTTCGGTAGATAACCTGCAGAATAATTATTTATCTAACATTTGAATACTGCCATTTTAGAAGCCTAGCGGCTTAGTCAGAACTGGATGGCGTTGTATGATAATCTACAATATTTAAAACTAGCCGCGCCCCGTGGTTTGACTAGTCTAAATCCTGTTCCCGCGGAAATATCGGGATAAAAAGTAGCCTATGTGGTAATTCAGATCTCCAGTTAACTGCATACCATGCAGATAGCTGCTTAAAAATGCATTTTTTATGTCAAACGGGTGACGTTCGGATCTGCGTTCCCTTTTAGCGTACAAAGAACTACGCGTCCACCTTTCTGGTACGTGCTGCAACGATGTAGACCTCACTGCCCGTGTCGATATTTCCCCTTCTTCCCCTTATAGTGTTGTGGCTCACCTGAAGTCTGCAAGTCTAATGAGAATAGGTTTCTCCTAGACAAGCATGTTAAACCATCGACCTCATCGTTGCTTTCCAACAGAAGAAATGAGGTCAAATTCTAGCCTACCTCTTGTAAAAAACCGATATTGCAGCTTTAACCTCATGTCCTAGCACTCGAGTGTACCGAACCTGTACTCCATGTCCTCAAGATATGCTGAAGAGGTACAAGAACCATGGCATCAAATGGATCTGCGCTGCGTATCAGCGGGCCAGGCGAACCTTCAAGAGTGAATGTATGATGAGGTACAGAAACTGTCAGGATGGGACCTGTGAGTATCCTCTCTCAATTTTTATAAGGTACATGCATGTTCATTTGTTCAGTCCATCCGGTCAGGCAAATGCTAGGTAATCAATTTCTTTAGGGTCTTTAAGTTGATTTACTCGTATATCTCCGTGACCAGACATAAACTTATAAAAATGTTTAGGTAACATTTTTGATACAATTTTTAATATTCATATCATATTTGAAACCATTTTTAATATAAACCATTTTCATTTTCAATTTCCATAACTTTTCAACTTCACAAGATATTTTTAAATATACAGAATGAATGTTATGCACCTTCAAAACACCAATTTAAATATAAATGAAAATGCTTATTGCTATCTGATGTTCAAAGGTGCGAAGATCAGACGCCATTTATACGTAGCTTCCACAGACTGCAGACTTTTTATCGATCAATAGTATCACTATAGAACTAACTGGGAAACTATGACATTCCAATGTACCCATATCAGAATAGCACAGAATAGACGCTGTTGTTATTTATTCAATTAAAACGGTTAAAATTAATGAATATTAAATCGGAATAATCCATCCTAGAATATCATGCAAACTTTCCTAACCTTAACTTAACCTAGAATATCTTCTTTTTATTTCTTCTTCTTCTTCTCTTTCTTTCTTTAAGTATATAAACTGCACGAATAAAATTGGTTCAACGATTTTTTGGAAATGGTTCGAACGGTGCATCAATCGAAGCAGAATGTCTAACTCAAATTTCGACATCCCTAAGTATTGTCAGGAATTGAATCTAAACTAGTGCAGCATTTACTAATTTCAGTCTGTGATTTTTAGTTTTACTGAATTTCCCATCACAGAGAGACATTTTACTACAAATATTATTTGTAAAAAAACCTTGTTTAATTTTTTTTTTAGGAAGTCAAAATCAAGAACTGGCTTGTTCACGAGTCTGTGAGCTTTGAACAAACAATCATAAAAACAGTAAATTTAAATATTTGGAGTAAAACCTTTAAAAAAGTTTAAAATCAGACATCATTATTTTTATATGATATTTGATCTTAAAACAATCGGCTGATTATCGCCCGATCCCAGTCTGCAGTTTGTAGAGCTTTTGAAAATATATAGACACCTTTTGACAGCGCGCCAGCAGCTGCCAAATGGATCCCGAACGATCATAACATCTTTGTATATTATAGGGCTCGAAAATTGTGAAAAGGTATGATGGATTATCTGAACGAAAACTGGTATTTAACTGGCGTTTCGTGAATAAATGATTCCTTTTATTGGTTAATGATAGTGGGTAAAAATATACTTTCGACCCCTGTATTACGGAATTATAATATTTTTTCCTTTACGGCAACTGGTTACGAACCATCGGTTACGTACGCGGACGAAGGGATGAGATTTAAGTGTTATAAACCTGTTTTAAAGGGATAAGATACTTTAGGTTCTCAAATTTTTAGTTTTTTACACATTGTATTTCACCTTAGGTTAGGCCACAGCTAGGTTTTGTCTTTGAATAATTTGAATGAAGATTCATTTTTCAAAATAACCGCTAATTTTAATATGTAACAGCTGCATGATAGTTACAAATCCACTTGAATTTATAACTTCAATGGTTATATTTCTTTTTGTTTTTATTGCTCAAGGCATTTTAAACTTAGAAATATTTTTAGCAAGGAAATATATTTCCAAAAAAATTTTTTTGGATTGGTATATTTTTTTTTGCTAAAAATATTTCTAAGTTCAATGGTTATTTTTACATTACAGAACCTCCAACAATTGCAAACATATTGCAAATTAGAATTGCATTTTGTTGTTTAACTTAGTTACTTTGCTAATAAAAATTAGAGAACATCAAATTCCGCGCACAGAAATCTAGGTTGCTCTGTTTGGGGCTAGATGGCGCTGTTTGCAAGGTCGTACAATATTTATTTATTCATAAAGTTCAGGTTTTAACTGTTATGCAAACTGAGTAATGAAAAAAGAACCCGTAACTTCGAAACAGCAAAAAGTACGATAACTCTAGAACTTTCCTTTCCATTACCGACCACATCAAACTTCGGCCAAGTTCGGCCAACAAAGTTCAACCAACTTTAGACCAAGTTCGGCCAATTCTGACAAACAATATAATATCCAGTTCAACTTATATAAATTGCTTTGTTTTTTTCCTTTTCTAAGTTCTTCAGTTATAATGTGTAATTGTTTTGATATAATATTACGAATGTTTAAGTTTTTTTTAGCAATTCGAAATAGAATCATGTACTTATGTAACTTAGATAACATTTTTAATATGACTTAGAACGTAGAGTAAAAAAAGTAATGTAAATTGAATTAAGTACAAGAATCAGACGATTAACCCATTAAATATCGTTTTGTGTTTTTATAAACAGAAATCATTTTCTTAAAGAAAAACGGTGGAAACTCCTTCTTAATGCTTAGGAAGGCACGTCAAACAGTTAGTACCTTCGGTTATCTCTGATAGCAGTCGTTAGGTTAAGTTAGAGGTCCTAAGGCGATCAGCAAATTTTAATACTAGGCGTGCAACACCACTATAAGAAAATAAGAAGGTAAAAACCCTTTTACAAGGCTTGCTTGCGCCCGGTACAGTAAACCCACTGTTAACTAGCACGATTTATTTGCACACATTTTTGTTTTCAGTATTTGTGAAAATTCACGACCAGAGTTGCGTCGACGACCCCTTCCACGGACGACATTTTTTTTATCATTATAGTCAATAAATAAAATAAAAGTTTTTTAAAATATTGTTTACTTTTATTTTAAATTATTTCCTACATGTAGTTTAAAACATACATACATAGACTGCCAAAAGCATTACCCTTCCTTTTCGATTCGCCGTAGTTGGGTGAAAAGATGCTTTTCTAAATTCTGTACTCGACACGGCGGCGGATCTAAATGTGCAACTATAACAAATCCGTTGTAAGGTATCTAAACACTTCCGTCACAGTTGCTCATAGCATCAGGATCAAATGACTGCATCTTTCGTGTTTTCGACTGAGTGTTTTTGTTAAAGTTTAAGTTGAATTTCGATGTTTCGAATCCTGCCGGGTGAACATAATGTAGTTTCATATTATCATCTAACCATTGAAAAATAGTTATATTAGTTAACAAGTCCGTTAAAATCAAATTTATTTATTATATTTTTCAAAATCACTTCTAAAACTTTCAGTTAAAGACTATCCTTGCGAAAACACATCGATTATAAGAACTATTGAATGCAGCATAAACTTCCGACTATACACTAAAAACTCATCTAACAACACGATATAACTAACACAGACACAAACAACACAAACCAGCTATTGTAGAAGGAACCATAAATAAAACAAGTCATTAGTGCTAAAATACACTAAAAGCTAGAACAACCAGTAGAAGCAACAGCAAAAACTATTTAAACTGCAGATACACAGTGGAAGTGGAAGCAATCGGCGAATGCGGACCGAATGCTATAAATATTGAGAACGAGACCTAATACAATGCCCACAAATTGTAATAAACCAAGCACGCTAGTGGTTATTTGTAGGAGATAAAATTGTTTGTTAGATAGAGTGTGCAGTTGAGTGGTTGCTACATTGGGCTACTGTTCTGCGGTTTTGCCGCGTTCTGCGGTTTTGCTTGCGAAATTCCTGAACCCGAGCAATTTTGAAAAAAACCCGTCCTCAGTAAATAATTAAAAATAACACACACGTCTATTGGACCAGCGGTTTGGGCTCTGCGTTGATATATAATAGTTCAGACATTGAGTCATTCAGTCAATCCATCAGTATTATTTATTTATTCGTAATGGCATATTACAATTCGTTCACACTAATAACTAAATGGCAAAACAAACATGATTAAAGTTACAACAAAATATTTGCTGGATCCAATGGATGGAAACTAATTTGTGAATCCAATCAATCAGTTAGAACTTCAAATTTCATTTGTATTCATTATTTCCTTCTATGGAAGACCACAAAGTCAGTTAAAATGTGAAAAGTAATAGACATAATATCTCCAAAGATCATTGACCAATCTATGAAAAGACCTTGCAGAAACATCAGCCGCTGTAAAGTACGAAACCCGTTTTTAAAGTACGGAACAGTCCGTTACTGCTACGGGTCGTAGGTAAAAAATGTCCAAAACAAAATAAAACGACTCTATAAAATCATAACGATAAATAAATAATAAAACAACACCCTTTACCCAATTTCGTCAACAAAATAATATAAAAACATTTAGCTCCGTCCATAAAATATTAACAAATACAATAAAACGTCAAAAAAGTGTATCGAAAAAACATGAAATGTGAACGCCATAAATCAGAAGCGGGATTTACGATTTCTCATTGATATAAAACAAATACAACACGACTCGACTATGACGGCGGCGGCTACAACCGTCAGTTTTATTATATTAATAGTGACCGGTGAGTTAGCAAAACTATTTTTAATATTAGGTACCTTAATAGAAAGAAGTAATAGATATTTTTCTTCTGTTTTCGTGGCTTTGTATTGAAATAAAACTCTTTTCCGGTTTTAACCGCGTTGATTTTATTATCAGCATTGTTGCAATGCCGTTTGAATCCTTAGCAGAATCCTTCCTTCCTACGCTGAGAACGGAGTCTGCAAAGGCTTTAAAATATAGGAACGGCATTGCAAAAATGCTGATAAACAACTCCATTAAAACTGGAAAATGAGTTTTATTTCATTCATAGAATAATTCCTTGTATGATTACTAAATGATAATCCAAGAAGTAGTAGTTACCAGATTACGGCAAAAGGGTTATATTATTGTTTTATGTTTTGTAATGTTCCAGTGGATGTAGCATTGTCTGCGATATTCAACAACACTTTGCTTACTAATAATAATGTAATCGAAACTAGAAGAAAGTCAAAGAAACACCATTCAACATCGTCCTCTTCTGATTCTAATAGAGGTAACTAAGAGACCGTCTCCACGAGCGTTAGAATCGCGGCGATATTATCGTATTTCTATACAACGCACCGCCCGCGCCGCGTTAATATCGCCTTGTGAAGACGTTCACGTTCATAGAGATTGTGTAGAAGTAAGTGGCTCGACTATAATATCGCCGCGATTCTAACGTTCGTGGAGACGATCCCTAAATACAAAAATAGTAAAAGGACTAGTAAAGGTCCAGTAGTAGTGGTTTGGCAATATTTTTTTAAAGATTGGCTGTCTGCCTGACACCAAACCTCCTAGGCACCAAGAAGTTTATCCGCCAGCGCGCAGGGGGAACTCGAGGTCAGCTTGTCTCTAAATCCCTAAGTCGCCTTGTTCGACACCACAGGAAAGGATGGGGTCATCCTATTCTATGCCAGGTAGTGTAGTCCTGTAGAATAGGGCCAATTCATTGTATAGATTATACAATGAATTGGCCCTATTTTATTTGTATCGTGATAGTAAACGCTAATATATTATTACTCAAACTAGTGCCTATAGTACCTAGCTATAGAAAACACAACCAATTTTGCTAATAGAACAGTTTAGACAGTTAACCTTCATTGTTATTCCTTGGAAGAGAAAACCTATCCTTAAATGAGAACGCTCGCTGTTACAAATGTTTTATAATATACGGGGTGTAAGTTTTCGACTCCCCTAAGAGGGGACGAAAATTAACACTCCTAATAATTGTATAGTCAAAAAAGTCTTTAATCAAAAGAAATATCGTTAATTTAACAGAAATTAATTTATACTTTTGGATGAAGTAGTTACCATAAATGGATTTATTCTTGCTAATTATAGTATAAATTTACTTTACAGTATTTTCACTCAAAAAAAATAATAATTCCTAAATGTCCACCCTGTATTTGTCAATAAACTTTTGCACCCTTCGTGAAACGTACCATTTCCACCGCCTTCCAATAGAAATATCTTGAATATTGTCCGATCTTTGTTAAGCTATATTTATGGTATTTGAATTGAAATTGTTCAAATCTTTATATTAACTGCTGCGCTAACTGTTGTAAGGATTTAATTTCAACTTTATGGAAATGTTATTTTGAGCTTTGTAAGCTTTGCAATACAGATTTGCAGATTTCGCGAAGTTTTACATCAGATTTATCGTTAGGAGTTCTGTTTTAGAAATGTATGATCAGTGTTCACTTATTGACTTTTCACATGATTCCGAAGTCCGAGTTATTCCGCTAAGCTAATGCAGTAGCCAATACAAAAAATAGTCTGTTCTAAAGGTGGATTTTTACCAAACGAACAAGGAGCTAGAGCTAGAACAAAAGCATTCTTCCTTGATTGTTTAGTGTAAACGATAGCTTATTTTTTTTGTTTACACCAAACGATCAACGAGCAAGAACGCGAACCAAGAACTTCTAAGGATTTCTAACTACTACTATTTATTTAATAATTGTGCTAGAACAAGAGATTGCTCATTCCGGGGTGCGAGCGTTCGCGCGCTCTAGTGCCGCTTACATCAAGCAAGAAACCATTCTTAGAATATTCCATAGAATCTTTGCGAACTTACACAGTACAACTAAGGAATACTCTACCTTTGTTTACATCTAAAGAATTTGATGGAGTGGAGAGAATGAGGATTCGCTCGTTTGGTATAAATCCACCTTATGATTCACATCCGTTGCACTGTGCTGAGACAAAATAAACTACAAAATACTTTTAACAAATACGCGTATTAATTATTATAAACCTCCGATTATAAGACTCCGAGGACCCGGACGACAGGAACACTCTCGAGATAACGAGTGATAGCACAGAGACAAGCGACAAAACCACAAAAGAAAAAAAATCTAATCCAGAAAAAATAACACATCCAAAGTCCAGTGAGGAGAGAAAGGGCTGGTAAGATTATAATATTACTTTCGATTAGGAAGTACTTTTTTACGAAAAGAAAAACGATCTAAGACATCCTTGGATTTAAGTCTCTGATGCTGTAAGACAAAGTCTTCAATCATCTTCCATCATAGTCTTTCAGCATCAAAGATTTGAAACATTTTTGTATGTTTGCATATACAATTACTCAACTTGAGGTAATTGTTTAAAAGAGAAGTCTTCCCAAAACTCTTTTAAGAAAAAAACCATTGAGGTGCTTTTTTTTCTACTTCTCTTACCTATCAGACTATCTCACGGCGCGGACGGTAGCGTGTTGCAATCAAAAGAACTCAATAGGTACATTAGTTGGACTAAATGATAATATTACAGATTAAAAATGCATTACAATATCGATGACCGAAGTATCCAGTCATCGATATTCTTATCTACAGAAACTTACTTGTTGATTTCATACTATTATTATGTTCGTAACTAATATGTTCATGTCTCTTTGGGATCACAATCACAAAATTAAATAGGTTCCTGCACATATAAAATTAATACTAACTAACGACGGTACACCGTAGTAATGATCTCTTATTCCACTAGGGCTAGACTAGACTAGTGGAATGACATGTTATTATATTTAAATCATGTTCCAGGAGAAAATGGCACAGGAAATGTACTCCATGTCCCGAGGACATGAGACTAAAATGGCGAGATCCAAGCATAAAATGGATTTGTGGAGCTTATCAACGCGCACGGAGAAGTTTCAAGAGTTTGTGTATGATGCATTTTAGGAACTGTCAAGATGGCACAAGTAAGCTACTACGGCTTTAAGTTTTAGAAATGTCAAAGACAACTTCAAGAAATACCATATCTTGATCTTGAAATGATGTAATTTTACCGCGAGTTATTTCGGGTTAAGGGACATCTGGCCCACGCAAATACTAGCCTGCGGGTGAGATGTCCACTTTTTACAATGTGTTTGGGTAGTTTCGTCCAGAGCAGCTTACAGCTTAGACTTTAGACATACGGGCCAGATGTCTCCTAATAAAAACTCAACAGATGGTTAAAGTCAAAGTGACAGCTAAAAGTGGTTACGACAAAGTATAGTGATTGTCTGTTTGTTACAAAGGAAATCAGAAACTATGTTTCAGGATGTAAAATAAGCTGTTTAAGTTTTACGGTTAAAGAAAGTTGCAGACAGTAACTAATAAAAATTAAAAATAAATTGCAAAACGTTGCACGTACAGTACAGCGCAATCTAGTCCCAAACTAAGCATCTACGCTTATTAAAGACATATATCCGTTTTTCAGACTTCTATATATTTTGCGCCTGGATCTTTTTAATGTTCTTCATCATCTCATATCCCCCAAGTTTAGCTTAGTTGCACACTAAACCTTATAATTGGACTATTCTACGTGATTTATAATTCCACTTAACTCAAAAACTAAGACCTCAGACTTATTGTCCTAGAAAGCCAGCAATCTACAAAGACATAGCATATTGCTGGCTATCTGGAATAGGCTGGGATGGTTGTACAAAGCTGAAGGCTTCCGAAAGAGTTTTTTCTGATAACCTCCAGACCAGAACCAGAATTCCCTTAATTAAGATATTGTTATTTAACATTTTCAAGTGTTCGTGAAATTGGCTGACCATCGCTGCCAGAACGATTCAGAACGCAACGGCTGGAGAGCTGGTGACCACTTCTTCTACGAGTACAATGTGAGGATACGCGACGACAGCTCCAAAACTGTATCCACTTCTTCCGAGGAATCTGGACCTCTGTCCACTGATTAGCTGGACGAATATGATGATCATCATCGAATGCTGTTTTATCAGAATAAAAGCCTGTTCTTCTACTTTTCGTATAGTTTGGCTCACCTAGTGTCAAATTGTCAAGCCCTAAGGTTTCTTACTAAACCAAACGACTGCAATCAGTAAGGACTAACTGCTCAACGTGCTTTCTGAAGCGCCTTTTTATTACTAGCATACCTACACATTATACATATTATTTATTATTATTTATTAATGGTCATAGTGTGAGAGGGAAACAAATAAACAGGTGGAGGGATTGCGTTTAGGAAGAATGAGGGAGGGGTATTTTAGCTGGACGTTTTACGTACGTAGCGTTAAATGGCCAATAGTGATTTCACAATGGTACCCTTCAACGGTTAGTAGCGCACAGTAGTAATTTTTCGTTACACAAAGAAAAAACATTGGTGTGGAATTTTAAACCACGATCATCGGAATAAAAGTGTAAGTAAATTTTTTAAACCAACACGATTGGAACTAGTATTATTTTCCTGAGTCTAACTCGCATGATTTTTACTTTTTACGTTTCAACCATGTTGCAATAGTTAAAACTTTAGGTACCAATGATCTTATCTTGTCTCGTATGCCAACGCAGGTCGGTACAGTCATACACAAAAGTCGTTAACCAATTTATATAAGTTCGGTAATAATTTCCCAGTATCAGTAAGTACAGGTACCTCCAAAATAAGTTGTCTCACATGAGATGTATTAATGGAGAACCTTAAGACACGAACATATATCAACAATTATCATCCCCACGATAAATCCACACCCCGTCACGGCTCCATTAATCGTTTTGCTACGTAATTTGTCATACATACAGACACACACGACTCAAAACGTCTAAGTGCACGTCTGAAAACACAAACCGAACTATTCTCAACTCTATTACTTGATAGTTTAAGTCTATTTTTCAACGGTAAAATGGAAAGATGTATTTATGATAGACTGGTAGAGCAAAGGTAAATTGAGTTTTATGTAGTGAAAGATAAAGTAAGTTTTCGTGTGGTTTTAGGTATTGGAGATAAAAGGTGAAAATGCATCTCAAATGGAGAGCATGAAGTGACAAAAAGGATGCAACGTCCTGTGTCTAGTTTTGGACGAAAATGTGTGTGAAATATTTTTAAAAAGCCATTTTGTACATACAGGGTGACATCAAATAGATCGTCTGATATATACACTTGGGAAGAAAAGAGATATTTACCAGTGTAGGTACATAATTTACAAGACTATTAATATTAACCGCGTGGTTCATTTTGCGTAGATTCTTGGTTAACATACTTTTTCTAACTGTGAATGTTCTTCGCCCTTTGTTTCAGTTTTGAATAAATAAATAAATGAAAAATAAAAAAGAGTTAAATCGAAGTCAAGTAAAAATGCAGCAAGTTTCATCGAGATCGATTCCGTATGGTTCAGCATGAATAAAATGCTCCTAATTAACTTTCACGTTTAGATAATATAAAAAGAATATTTGCGAAATAATAAGATAATTAACAAAACTAAAATCTCAAAAAAATTACCCTTGTTGCATGGGAACCTCACTCATTTTTTTTTTAATTCTGCTTCTAGTATTTGTTTTTATATCGGCAAAAGAAATAAGAAATAATCTTAAAATTTAGATCTTACACGCGGTTACACAGCCTAGTGACAGACAGAAGGACAGCGGGCTCTTAGTAAAACGGTTCCATTTTTACGGAACCCTAAAAACCTACTTAATGAAATGTTGAATAAAATCACTCGCGTGGGTCCCGTTCCTGTGGGAATATCAGGAGAAAAATTCTATATGTTATTCCAGGTCTCCAGCTACCTATAATCCAAGTTTTATCGCAATCGGTTCAGTAGTTTTTGTGTCACATACATACAAACTTTCGCGTTTATAATATTAGTAAGATTGTTTCACAGGTTGTCCATTTACGAAATGGTGCTTGAAAGCTGTGTTTCATTAGTCTTATGTATAGACGTTAATGTATGAATGTCATTTGTAATTAATTACTGGCCGTATTTAATGAATTATTACATACGCAGTGCTTTAATAGTCGAATGCGTAATTATGATTATGTTTACTACATTAGCCGATAGTTATTTATCATTTTAACACATTTGCAAATATGCCCGGTTTCAGAACATCTGACAAAAACTCTCACTACCTATTGATTTAATAAAGATATCCTTGAGATAAACTCCAGTTATCTGTATCCGTTTTTCTATGCATGTGACAAGCCGTCACTGTCACTCCGCTGTTCGGAAACGCATTGGCGCTAGTTATCGAACCAATAGCGATATCGAATAGATAAACCACCGACAAACATACTTTAGAAACCGGGCAAGTCTTTTAAGGTTTCTGAACCTCAGGAAAAAAATAATCCGTTATATCACATAACTTAATTTGATTTATAACCACTGATTTCTTAGATAATCAGTGGTAACAGATAGAAAGACAGACGGACAAACAAGTGACCTTTTACTCGTTTGTCCGTCTGCCTGTCTGTATGTCTATCACCACTGATGATTTAAGTCTTCGAGTCTTCTCCTAGCGAGTTAAATTTATACCTTATATAAACAAATAGTTACAATTTAAATTTAATTTGGAAGTATTAGTAAGTATGTAGGTAATCGTCAAATGAGATAAAAAACTAAAACTAAAAAATGAAGAACAATGAGCAATCTACGGACGGAATCTAAAGAAATTAATAAATCAAATGACAAAAAAATATCACGAAAAAGGACAATTAACTTAAAAACCCAGCAAATACAGGTAGGTTCAGTCAAACTGCTCAGTACGGTTGTACCAGCTTATCTGAACCACGGACGACGGGGCCGTAACGACAGAGGCGTTTAATATGGCCGTTTGCATAAATACCGCACCATGTACACTGTACACACTGTTTTAATATAAAACTTTTGTGTCCGAGTATACTGAATTGTGGACGGGACAGGGTGTGCTCAATTTTGTAACTCATGTCATGTATGGATGTACAATCGGGTTGGAAATTGATTCCCCACTGCAAGGTTCAAAATTCTTAGTGGGTACTATTATATGTCGACGTAAACCCACCTATCTTTTTAAGAATCAAATACTGGAAAATTATGCACTTTAATTTCGGAAATGACTGAAGTTCAGTAGGAAGATGTCTGACTAACAAACAAAAAAACTATATCAAAATCGCTTTAACCGTTTGGGAGGTATGATGCCACAGACAGGTACCAACTTCTAACACGAGGGGTGTTTAAAAATTTAAAAAAATATGTTAGTATGGAACCACTTTCAAACCCGACTCGTACCTATGTACGAACCACCTGACTGACGGAACCGTGTCTAGAAATATGATTTTGCGAGTGAAATAAAGGTTAAAATTCAAACATTGTTACAAATCCTATGAAAACCTATTTTAAATTTGATAAGTTCTAACAAAAAGGATTTTCTTCACGTACGTTTTATTTATTGTATTTGGTCGATATTTTTTTTAGTTAAGCTAGAACTAACTGAATTATGACTTTTATGTTTTTAATAGCTGCGCCCCGCGGTTTTACCCTCGGAAGTCCCGATCCCGCGGGAATATCGAGATAAAAAGTAGCCTATGTATTATTCCAAGTCTCCATCTACCTATATTCCAGTTTAATCGCAATCGGTTTAGTAGTTTTTGCGTGATTGAGTTACAAACTTACAGACATACATACATACAAACTTACGCGTTTATAATATTATTAAGATAAGATAAGATTTGAAATGGCCATAGTTTTCGAAACATAACACAAAGAAAAAATAAAACGTCGTCGGGTCGGCATCGTTTTTCACCTGCTGTCAGAACTAGTTATTTAACAAAAAAACTCTATATTAAACCCTACGTCAACCACATACCGACCCTTTTCCCCTAACAAAAGACGTCACGAAATGTCATTACTCATGACGCCTTGAGATATGTGTTGTGTAGAATATTTTGTAAACATTTGCGTTTTTAAAATGGTTTTATTTACATAATGTCAGTAAGAGTTGCAATTTTGGGTGAAATATTAGGCTAACCTCCGGGCTTATTATGGCCCGGGCTACGCCGGAACTTGCCCGCGTTTTGGGCTGTTCTATACTAAAGAATAATGTAGTAGTGTCATACAGGGCCTTATTACCCGCAGTTCCGCATTAAAACACGCTGAGCTATTTGTTTGTTTCGTCTTCATAATTTAAATATGCGTTTCTTCTTCTTTTATATATATGGCTATATTCCATTTGGACATTAACTAGTGTCAAGTATTATTAATATTTGCAAGTTATTTGCATCGGAACAGTCAAGTCGTCATAGTTAAAACCAAGTCGAGGGAATAATTGTAAAACGGCGGCCATTTACAATGATTGTGCATGTGTCACCAAAGACCACGCTAAAGTCCATGTTTTGCACCTATTTTCACTTTTACTACACTTGTACATCTTCACGAAACTAAATTGATTTATATGCCCCGAAATAAACAATTTACACGCATTTGAATTAGGTGTCACAAAAATGAAAATTTAGCAACATATCTCCTCACCGCGTTCCCGCCAAAACTCATAATGCATTTATTAGCGTAAATGGTGCAGGATTATAAAAAACGACCATGAGCAACCTCGCGCACTAAAGGTTTCGTACATTATTCATTATCTCAAAAGTAACACGTTTGTTGGATATTTATTAACTGTTTTTTGTATTCGTTGTTATAGCGGTAATAGAAATACATAATCTGTGAAAATTTCAACTAACTGGTTATTACGGTTCATGAGCAACGACGATAAAAAGTAGTATATGTGTTATTCCAGATCTCCAGCTACGTATATTCCTAGTTTCATCGCAATCGGTTCCGTAGTTTTTGCGTGAATTAATACCTAACAAAGTCACATACATACATATAAATATACAAACTTTCGCGGTTATAATATCTTACTATTAATATTAGGGGTTAAAGTATGAAATTGCCGATTTGTACTGAAAATCTTAATTGTTTATTTTTTAAATTTTTAACAAATTTATTTAATCAAAATAGTTGCCATTATTATCTATACATTGCTGCCATCTAATGGGAAGGTTATTAATGCCTTTGCGATAGAACTCCGACGATCTAGACTGCACAAACTGTGTGAAAGCATTTTGTACTGCCTCCTGGGAAGAAAACTTCTTGTCACGTAGATAATTGTCCAAATCACGAAAAAAATGGTAGTCCGTTGGAGCAAGGTCTGGTGAATACGGAGGATGACGAATGGTTTCTAAGTGCAGTTCCTGAAGGGTCAAAATGGTTTCTCGTGCTGTATGAGGTCTCGCGTTGTCGTGGAGCAATAATGGTGAAGATCGATTCATGAGTCGGGGCTGTTTTACTGCTAGTTTTGTCAACATGGTTCGGAGTTCGGCACAATAGACATCTGCCGTAATTGCTTGACCAGATCGAAGAAAACTATAGTGAATAACACCATGCTGAGACCACCAAACAGTTACCATTACCTTTTTATTGGTAAGTTTTGCTTTAGGACACTGTTGTGGCATTTGACCTGGGGTCAGCCATTGCATTTTTCTTTTCCGGTTATCATAAAGAATCCACTTTTCATCACATGTTACAATTCGATCCAATATAAGGAACATTTCTGTACCGGTTCAACAAGGCAACACAAGTTTCAACACGCGTTTCTTTCTGCAGATCAGTCAAATCATGAGGCACCCATGATTTGACTGATCTGATATTTTATTTATTTTATTGATTTGACGCAAGTGAGTCAATAAAGTGGGTAAGGTAACGTTAAACCATGCCGCTAATTCCTGGGTAGTTTGACTAGGATCGGCTTCCACTATCTCTCTTAATTCATCGTTATTCACCTGTGTGGGCGGTCTTCCTCGTGGCTCGTTCTTTAAGTCGAAATTTCCATCACGAAAGCGTTTAAACCAAAATCGCACGGTGCGTTCATTAGTAGACCCCTCTCAAAACGCAGCATTGATATTGCGGGCTGTTTCTGCCGCGTTAGTTCCGCGTCGGAACTCGTATTCAAAAATCACTCGAATTTTCGCAGTATCCATCTTTCTTGTCTAAATTGAATAACAAAAACAATTGAAAGTCGATATTCAAATGTTTCACATTTTTTAAAAAAAGAACATCACAGAAACCATTTGAAAAAAGTTTCATTCGAAAACCTCAAACCATGAAGATTCTATGTCAATTCAAAGAACCTATTGCAATAAAACGGCAATTTCATACTTTAACCCCTATTATTAGAAACGCGAAAATTTGTATGTATCGTATATGTATGTATGTGACTTTGTTAGGTACTCATTCACGCAAATACTACTGAACCGATTGCGGTGAAACTAAAAATATAGGTAGCTGAAGATCTGGAATAACACTAGACTACTTTTTATTCCAAAATTCCTGCGGGAACGGGAATACGTGGCTGAAACCGCGGGGCGCAGCTAGTTAGTAAGATAAGATGAAAAGAAATGACGTTACCAGTTTTAACTGCGGGTATTCTTAGCCGAACCATTATAAAAATGAACATGAAAAACCTACATTATTTTTTAATAATTGAACCATAGACAAAAATACGCTTTCTAAGCACTTCTTCTAAATGAAGTAATTCAATTAGCAAGGCGCTAAAATGGAACTTTATCACATTGTGCTCAGCAGTTTCGTTTCGTACCTTCTTCTCGATTGAAAATTCTGTAAGATTCCTGTTTTAGAAGCAAGGAGCTTAATAAGGTAATTACCTACGCATTACTTCTAAAGGTAATTTAATTAGTTAATATGATGGATGACGTAGTATAAGTACCTACTTGCTTTACTTTAACGGAAATGAGAATATAAATACAGAGATGAAATTTTAATTTATTATATGTAAGAACCATTTGAAGTACAAATTACGAAGAGTTTTCATGTTGTGAATATATCATTTATGGGTTGGATTTATAAGAAGTTGACCAAATCGTTTGATTTATGAGAAGTTATAAGAAATGTGCAATTTATTGTCCGGTTGACATTATGAGCTGAAACAAATAAAAAGTATAACTATCCTAATCCTAATATTATAAAGCTGAAAGTTTGTATGTCTGTATGTGTGTTTGTTACTCAATCACGTAAAAACTGCTAAACCGATTACCATGAAACTTGAAATATAGGTAGCTGAAAACCTGGAATAACACATAGGCTACTTTTATCCCGATAATCCCGCGGGATCCGGACTTAAGCGGGTAAAACAGCGGGGCGCAGGTAGTAGGTGTACAAAAGCTTTTAATAGTTTTTCAACTTCACACAACAGCGCTTCTACTCCCAGATTGATTGGCTAGAAAACGGATATAATACGTAGGTACTTTTTTTTTCATTAATGCATACCTACTTACAAATCGAAACATTCAGACCAGCAACAAAAATTAAATAAATTATTATTATTACCAATTACTTATTCGTAAATAAAGAGTGACACAGATAAAACAAAGGAATTGAACTAGTGAACCTGCCAAACAAACTTACTATAATTGAATCGATTGAGTGTAGTTACAAATTACCAGTCGAACCTCCAGGGAATGAAGGCTGATTGGTCGGAGTGAGCGCAAATATAGATACTGGCTGGTATGACGTAGTACTGACGGGTCCGAGGGAGCAATCGGACATGGGACCTGTTCAGTGCCATTGCTTCGTAGAAAAAAGTAATAAGTATACAAGCTTACCTGTTTTCAGAAATCGAGTTTTCACGAAATATATATATTTTTTAGTATGATTGCTGGGCAACTACGATTTGGTAGTACGCACTATTAAACATGTGAAACTGGCTTAATTTATCCTTAAATGCTGTCAGAAAATCCAAAACTAAGAAAATGAGTATTATATTAGTTATTATTTATTTATTAGCATAATAATAATGCTAATAAACAATATAAATGGTTGTACTTATTTAATTTTAGAATATTATAACGCATTATTGTTTTTAGAATTTACAATAATAATATGTTAAACAAAAAGGTGCGGTGTTGGTCTAGTAGTTTTTATCTTTAAGAAAAAGTTATGTGGGCTAATAACATCGCTCTTACGGTGAAGAAATCATCATGAAGAAACCGATATCTCCTAGAACTCACCGCGGTCCGAAGACATGGGACATTCGCCAATCTGGGTACGCTCCCGTGGCGTATTAGGTACTGCCTAGCCCCTATAAGAGGAGGCCCTTGCTCTGCAGTGGGATCAAATTAACGGGCTGATTATGTTTAACCAAACAAATAAATTGCAAAATAAGAGAGATGTATAAAGCGCCGAGGCGCCAACTACTACTGTAGATTCAACCAGTTCAACTAGTCGATTGTTGTTTAGATATTTTAACTATTATGATTGTAGTGATCTTTATTTTCATTGACACAAAGTTAAATACATGTATGCTATTAAATTAACATCGCTCTGACGGTAAAGGAAAACTTCACAAGGAATTCCGCGTTTAAAAGTCACGAAGGTAAAATTACTTAGTTTTTGGAAAATCAGTTGAGTTTAGTAGAATATGACTTCTTACACCAATTGTAAATATGATTTAATTTTAAATAACTATATTTGATATAGGTACAGAATACATTTGAAATAGATTTTTAAAATCGGAAGATTGAGTTTGATTTCATGGTTTTCATTCCTAGAGTATTTACTAGAATAAATGGACAAATATACCTAGGTATATACCTGCCTACTATGTAGGTACATATGACGTCACTGACCGTGTCAAGATGGCCGCTACCAGAGTGACATGGTCCCTATTAACTCATAGACAGCTAGGTAGATACAGTATGTCTGTAACACTGTAACAGAGTAGCTTTAATTAACACGCTAGTTCTATAGTTGGCTACTGTTGTAAACACCTCGGACATAATAGCGGTATTTTGTTAGTTTTGACAGCTTCGTGGACTGTTTTCAAGTTTACAGTCTTCAAGTTCACAAATGGACTAAAGTGTCCCTGTCCATACGGTATGGGTTACAAATTGTTTGAGTTTAAATCACTAAATGAAGTTAGGTAGTTTTTGGCGAAGGCAGACAGGTATTTCACATTTTGATTATGATAATTTGGTTTGCATGGCCTACTTGATTTGAATACAACCAATCAGAAGCGATGTACCTCAGAGTATGAGTCTAACAAAATCCATTATGAAGATTAAATAATTGATTATAACCGAGGTAGATACCTATTACATATCGCTTGGTTAAAAATATTATATATCAAAATTTTATTATTTTTTATCATAAGGTTTTATATTTCAATATCTTATTTATTATTAAATGTAAATTACTCACCCCTGCACTGTATACATACAGACAGAAGTTGTGGAAAAACATTCCAGTACTCATACCTGAAAAGAGAAATAAACAAATTAGGTTAATGAAAATATGTTACAAGTATAAGGTAAAATCATAGGGTAAAATACACCAATTGCAAACAAAAACAGTCACAAGTAAGTGTAGCCTTTAAACAGGACAACGAATTAAAAAACACAAGTTTAAAAAACTTGAACTAGACGACCTGCCAACAATCTACAAATATTACAAAGGTGAAAGTTTGTAAGTGTTTGTTGCACTTTTACGCAAAAACCGATTAACCGATTGTGGTAAAACTCGGTATGTACCTACATAGGTGTAGTCCTGAAATAA
This sequence comes from Idaea dimidiata, assembly GCA_949358125.1. Taxonomy (NCBI): domain Eukaryota; kingdom Metazoa; phylum Arthropoda; class Insecta; order Lepidoptera; family Geometridae; genus Idaea; species Idaea dimidiata. The sequence goes on from OX442329.1 coordinate 13,283,098, forward strand.
TAGATAGGTTACTTATATTCTAAGATTACCACGGGGTCAGAACTTATGCAAATAAAACAGCGATGTGCTTTTAGCACGATACAAAATTATAAAGTCAAAAGATTTATTTGTTTCATTGTAACGAATAAACTTCGAACCTAATAGAACTATTTAAAAAAAAACACCTATAGTAAGCTACATTATCTAGGAACATAAGCTACTTTTGATCCCAATATTTCAAAAGATCAGGCCTTACGCAGGTCGCGAGGTGCTGCTAGTATTGTATATAACAAGAATTTCACACGCACGTGAGCCCGTAACTTTTCAATTTCTGTTTGTTTCCACAGTAACATGATTTCCAACGTTGTGCTGAAAACCTGAAATTTTTATCATCACCGCCCGCGTAACCATAAAAAGGACGTACAACCGTAACACGCTACACATGTGACCGTATGTGCTTTTTAAAGGACGTTCTTTTGAGTTTATTGTACCTACGATTTTTGTTTTGTTTATGTGTCAATGAATTTATAAACGTAATAGTTTGTATATCTATAACTTTTTACTCAATAACGCAAGAACTACTGAACTGATTGGGATGGAACTTGAAATATAGGTACCTGGAGACCTGGAATTTCAGACATTTTATGTCGATATTCCCGCGGGAACGGGACTTATGGAGGTGAAACCGCGGGGCGCAGGTAGTTTTAGCATAAAATAGTCTTATTTCCTCAGAATCCTAAGATATAAAATTAAATTCCCCGAAACGCTAAAGTCAGTATCTACCATGTTTTCAAGTTAATAGGTAGTAAAAGATAAAACATTTTTTTAAAGTGTGTTGTATGTAGGAACAACATTAAATAGTCTCCGAATATTGCTTTGGTTCCACTATAGCTTTAAATATGTGACAATGTAAATCATATAATTCATTGTAAAAAAAAATATATTTTGACAATTGTTAAAAAAAACATGATCACCAAAAAACCCATTAGTTTCTTGTGGCTTCTTCTCATCGGAGGGCACGTTCCGAAGCCACACTAGAGTCATAGTTGTAAGAACACCCGACGTATTTAAAGTGATCAATACATCCAATCAAATATAAAAAATTGACTTTGACTTTGACTTGACTTCTCTAGACAGTATGATCACAATCTTACAGACATGAAATAGGTACTTAAAATAGCAACAACCTAATTGAGAACCTCCTCCCTTAGGTGTTTGGAATCGGTTAAAAAAACTATTATCGTCATTCGTAGGTTAGGTACTAATTCTGGATCTTTAAAAAACTACGTCACAATTTCAAATCCCATTTCAATTTTAAAAACTCATTAAGAAACAAATACTAATACAAAAATGGTTTCACCAACAAATATTTAAAATGCCGCATTTACAAAGAGTTTTAAAACGTAGAATTTTTACTTTTGTTGGGATGAGGTAAAAAATTAACGTTGAGGTCAGTGGGTGTAATAAAGGACAAGAGAACATTAGGGATAATGGTGCATTAAGGGCGAGCCGCGTGTGACACCGTGTAACGGGGGAGAGGGGGGAGGGGTCCTTTCGGTGTAAATTAGGTGAACAAATTATACAGATACTAAGGGTAGATACCTATTTTAAACGCACAAGGAAAACAGTTTTCTTGTTTTTAAATCGAAATTGTAAGTATTGCAGGTCCAAGACCTATCAGGTGCAGAATTTTGGGAAATTTTCGTTTCTTTTTTTAAATGTCATTTTTTTTCCTATAAATGTCATAATAGCGACAACAAATTTGTTCAACATTTATTTAGTTTTAAATTTTATTTTTAAATGTGTTGTTTTCACAATGTTTTTGTGATAATAAAGTATTATCTATCTCATCATCATCATCATCATCAGCCTGTTGCAGTTCATTGCTGGACATAGGCCTCTCCAATTGCACGCCACCTAGATCTATTTTCGGCTTCTCGCATCCAGTTTGTGCCAGCCGTCTTGCGCAAATCGTCGCTCCAACGTGCCCGAGGACGTCCTACATTACGTTTGCCGAGACGCGGTCTCCACTATAGAACTCGTTTACCCCAACGGTTGTCTGTTATCTATCTATCTTTTTTTTTTTAAACAAGTTCTAGGAACATCACTCATAGCCAAAACAAGTGTAGTAGAGAGCTCAAAGTATTAGTAAGATTAGTAGGATACCGTTAAAGTTAGAAATTCGTCACGTAACATTATGAATCAATTCCATTCAATTTATTACAATAATAAAGCGTTATCCATCTCGATTCGCCCTCAACAATAAACACGCTGTATAAACAAGCAAATGTTTTTATATCATCCCCTATAACAACCACTTTTACAGTTTCCTGGGAACATAAAACACCATGTAGCTACGGAAACTGTGCATCGTCATATGATAATAATATTATATTAATGTTGTGCTTTTTTACAAAATATTGCGTATGATGATAAGAAAAGGATGTTACATAATACGAGTATATGACATACATACTAGGAGCGACCAAACGAAATCCCTGAACGTTACTTACGCTTATTTATCACTAGATGGCTCCAGCGGTAAAACTACATCGCAGTATCTTTGTTTTTATATTAGAAAAATAACGTTTGCTGTATTAAATATTTGTTTTTAGAATGTTCTGTTATAATGGCAACAGAAATACATCATTTGAGAACATTTAAACTGTATAGCTATCACAATTCATGAGATAAAAGCTTGATGAAAGTCGGACGCACGGACAGACGGGCAGATAGCTAAGGCTCAGTAACAGGATTTAACGATTTGGGTAAAAAAACATTGTGAAATTATTACATCACTATCTGCGCCCCGCGGTTTCACCCGCGTTAGTCCCGCTCCCGCGGTATTATCGGGATAAAAAGCCTATGTGTTAATCCAGGTCCCCAGCTACCTATATTCTAAGTTTCATCGTAATCGGTTCAGTAGTTATTGCGTGAAAGAGTAACGAAGTCTCTTACATATACATATAAATTTTCGCGTTTATAATATTAGTAAGATATAAAGCGATCGGTCAATATAAGTTATGTCACTATAAACAAAAACAACACCCTACATAAACTTTTCATGTTTTAATCCCTCTGTCCGTAAAATTAGGTTACAAAACTAGCATGATCTGTAAGCCGAGATGTCTAGGTCATAAATATTTAAAACCTAGACCGAGTTGGATGCCCTAAACCGGTTAGATATAACCTGGTTACAGCTAAACGGATTACTGGTTAAAGTTACAGCTTGGTTATGGTTTTCACCGAGACCATGCAAATTCTGGATTTGAAATTCGAACGCGGAATTGAGGCTGGCGTTTTGATTGGTCGATAGCTAGAGCATTGTATTGTTGGACGACAGATGATCGCACGACTTTTACGCACGGTTATATGTCGCTTTCAAAGATGCCAATCTAAATGTTATGTACCAGGCAGAAACTAAAGGAATCTGACTACTATTCTAAATGTATAAGTTTGTATTTAAGTACCTAAGTAAAAATGATTCTTACTGCTTCACGCAAAAAGTACTTAACAAAATGCGATAAAACGTAGTAAGTATGCAGAAAGCTTTCACATAAGATACTATTTATCCCGACATTCGCGCGGGATCGGGACTTACGTGCGAACAACCGAGGGGCGCAACTTATCCTACTAATATTATAAAGCTGAAAGTATGTGTGTGTGTATGTTACTCAATCACGTAAAAACCGCTGTACTGATTGCGATGAAACTTATGATGAATATAGGTAGTTGGAGACCTGGAATAACACTGGCTACTTTTTATCCCGATAATCCCGCGGGAACGAGACTTACGCGGGTATATCCGCGGGGCGCAGCTAGTATCTAATAAAATATTTATATTGTAACTTATTGTTTGTAAAATACCTAATAATAAAATATGTTCGCCACAGTTGAACATTGAGGCACGTTATATCAACATGCGTGCATAGCATACCTTTTTAAATAAATTCCAAATCTCGCTTCGAAGTATTTTTATTAAAGAGTATCAGGGATTCATTTTTCAGCAACGACTTCTAATAATAATGCAATAGACATAATATGAATAAATATATTTTAGACTGGCTACGCCCCGCGGTTTCACCCGCGGAAATATCTGGATAAAAAGTAACCAAGTTTCATTGCAATCGGTGCAGTAGTTGTTGCGTGTTTGAGTAACAAAGTCACATACATACAGACTTACATACTCGTACATGCAAGCTTTTGTTTATAATATTAATGTGACTAGCTAAGCCTCGCAGTTTCGCCCGCGTAATTCATGTTCCCGGAGGAATATCGGAATAAAAAGTAGCCTGTATGTTATTCCAAATCTCTAACAACCTATATACCAAGTTTCACAGCAATCGGTTTAGCAGTTTTTGCGTGATTGAGTAACAAAGTCACAGACATACATACAAACTTTCGCTAGGTATTAGATGAATATTAGTAAGAAGTAGGTATGTTAAATTTGCAATAATGCTAGTATACAAACGACACTATTGCAAACGCGTGTATACTTACAGAGTGCAGATAATCTATGTATGTAAGTACAGTCAGGTTCAAAATTGGTTCCCCACCATAAAGTGCAAAATTCTTTGTAGGTAGGTATACTCTTTTTGCAATCGACATCAAGTTGTCTATGAAGTCTGATTAGATTAGATTTGTCACTGAACGTGTGTAAAAGTTAAGTAGTTAATGAGTTAAGTTAAGTAGTCGACATACCAAATGTTTTGATTAGTCTCATTTGTAAAGGTTTCAGCCCTGATGTCACATGGTGTGACATTATTATGCGTGCATGGGGACATGCACGGTGCCAGGATGGTCGAGTATAAAGGTATTATAATTTCAATTGATTTTGACAGTGGCAACCTTTTTTTAATAAAGGTTGACAGCCAGAAAAAGAAATTGAAATTATTAACGACAGGGACAGATGAGACCTTTTAGGGATGTCGATAGGTCTTATCCCTCCCAGTGATGTATGAAGAAGTGTTTTTAAGAAAGTTATCCTCAGTGGGCCCCCACTTTTGAACCTACACTGTACATACACATTTAACTGTACCTACTTATGTGTAAATCTCATTTTTACAACCCCGATCAAAAAAATAACGTGTAAACGTTCGAACGTAAAGGAAAATACCGTGCTTTATCTAAAACAATATCCATCAGCGGCGTCGAGATAGTTCCACACCTTCGGTGGAGATTACCTATCAAATACGATGGGAAATCTCATTCTTTCGCTATAAAATACCTAACATTTTCCAGATAATGCTCACTTCAATTTATTTCCAATAACGTTTGTCCTGTGTGTAGTGCGATAAGATGGGTTTTACACCCGATATCGTGTAATGTATTTGAGACAGTCGTAAAAAATGGTGCAAGTTAGAAGTACTGGTGAAAAATAGTGTTTTATAGATGAAAAAATGCTGAAATTCTGCGGAAACTCCGACCTAAAGTAATTGGTTTCGAGTGTATATTTTTTTGGGTACGATCAGCAACGTATTTGCGTACCCACTTTAAGGTCGACTGTCGCTTGTACGGGTCTTGCGTTTATGTTTTTTGCAAAAAAAAACGATCAACAAAGATTCCTTATTTACCTTTTGAGGTAAGAAACATTAAAATTCAACACAGCGCCATCTAGCCCCATAGTAAGCTACTAAATTTCTGTAACGATGACTAGACAGCCGATATTTATTAATCTTACTAATATTATAGAGCTGAAAGTTTGTGAGTATGTGTGTTTGATACACAATTACGTAAACACCGCTAAACCTATTATCATGAAACTCGGTATGTAGATAGCTGGTGACCTGGAATAACACATAGGCTATTTATCCCGATAATCCTGCAGGAACGGGACTTACGCGTGTAAAACCGCGGGGCGCAGCTAGTACTTTATATTTTTGAAAATACATAGTTAGCTGGGGATATGGAATAACATACACCTAGGCTACATTTTATCCCGATATTCTCGCAGGATCGGGACCTACGCGGGTGAAACCGAAGGGGCGCTGTAGAATTTCGTAGCAAAGCCCACGGAATACCTAACCCATACAAAAATAAAAACTCTTGTAAATAGGTATCTACTTCGAAGTAACTTCGTCAGATTCATATAAACGAAAATCTAATGCACCCACTTCGTTCAATATCTTCATATTTCCATAGAAATATTTGAAATAAGATTCCATTGCTGTAATCCCGGGGCGAAATCGGGGTGTTTAGCGACGTCCCGGGCCCCGCGGGAACGTTGCTTATTTGCATGGTTATAAGCTGAACGTCATGTGATACTGTCGACTGGATTTCTTTTTTTGTGAAATATTTGATGGGCTTCTTGTCGCATCAGGTAGCCAGTTGCGTTGCCGAAGGTTGCGGGTGTTGTCCCGCCGCCGCGGAATATTTGTTTAAATATTTTCTATGTTTATCGTATCGTCTGTAATAATTATGGGTTTGTTAGGTATTATGGTGTTTACAAACAAAAGTAAAATAGGTATGAAATATATCCGTTCTCTAGTACTTATAGTACAAGCCTGATTCCTTACAAACTCTTTTGACTTACAGGGATGATTTACATTAGACCGTTTCCCGGCAGTGCCGGGTCCGAGCTTCGTTGTACATTGCTCGGCCGCCACTCGGTTGCAACAGACCGATCGACTGCTCGCCGAGCAATGGACAACGAAGCTCGGCCGAGTGACGGTCTAATATAAATCATCCCATATTTGTGTTTATTTTTCACTCCAGCGAGATCTCAAAGCTTTGAATTTATTAAATCTTATTTTCACGTAACGCTGGATATACCTACGCCTGAATTGCACGAAGCTATTAAAGCCACTATACGAAACCAAAACAAATTAGTATAAGCGATCTCTACCTTTCCCATATTAAGGGAAGCATACATTCCTAAAACATGATTTTCCTTTTAGGTAAGCCGTACCTAATCTTTCCTCTTTCCTTCAGATGAACATTATGTTTGTTTAGCAATATACAAGGAGTTTCGAGGATGGTAGTACTTACCTATAGGTCAAAAGGAGGTTGTTCTAGCTTGACGTCTAGGCGATCATCTAACATTTTTGGAGTTTTAGTTTCAGTAACAGTTTAACCTGAAGAATGAGTAGTTAAAGGCTCCAAAACTTAAGATTGCATATATTGCACTGCAATAGATAAATTGGCATCGTTGCATTCAGTCTACTGATAGGCTGAGGGGTGGGTGGGTATGGCCATTCAGTGAGTGTTTAAAATCGGAAAATGAGTTTCGCAAAACAGAAGAAGAATCTATGATATACGTTTCTAACATTGTAGTAAATGTCAGAATGTCAGTATGTACCTAGCTATAAAATTAATTGTCCTTTTTGCAAATCTAAAAATACAATTTTAAAGTTTTGCAAAATCGGGAATATCTCCCTTATCTCCCTATTTCCCTATTTTGCATAAAAATGAATTCCTATTTCGCGTGGTACAGAATCACGCGTTGGCTGCTGCACGCAACGGCTGGACCGATTCTGATTTTGACAAAAATATCGAGACATACGCGGGTGAAACCGTGGGGCCAGCTAGTATACAATAAATATCTATTGGTTCATATTATAAACGCGACTTCAATAAGGTTTTTAACTACATTCCACCCGACTTAGATATTGAAATTTGATTTATTAAAATTCACTCCGTATGTTTTTGTTTTCAAATACAGGTAGGTAGAAGATAAGTAGGTAGGTATACATTGTACCGGTTCCTCCCTCGCAATATACCTCTAAAGTAAATACAAGCAGGTACCTATTCTAAATGCCTACATTTGACTTTTCTCAAGCCGTCCCTTGTCTATAGTCTTCAGGTCAAGGGCGATCTCTTAAACCGAAACATCCTAAAGAGTGTCATTGAAAACACGACCACTTTAGCAAATACAACTCTTTAGAAAACTACAATCAACTTTCAACCCTACCCCTTTACGATAAGGCATCTGTGTTATTTTCGCAATAACGTTTTCGTTTTAGGCCGGTTTTAGAAAAGGTAGATTTGAGATTTTAAATCGGTCGATAGTTTATTTTTTTCTGTTTTCGCAATGTTGGATTAAAATTAAACTCGTTTCCCGGTTTTAGCACTTTGTCAAGGATAAGATTTATGAAGAAAAAAAATAATTTTTAACATTTTGCACCCAGGGCTTGAATCTGCAACCTTACAAAATCGTTGCACGCGCTGCCAATTCCAAAAAAAGTAAGTACTTTAAAAAAAACAAGATTTGATCAATGTTCAACGTTTCGAGATCTTTACACATGGTAGATAGTATAAGAACAGTTGAAATGGTCTGGTGTTCTAGCGGTGATTGGGGAGCTATCGGCCGATACTTTAATTTGTCGTCTGAGGTCGCCTTTAAGAAACTGAATTTTAAGACTTTGTGGGGCTTAAATCGTGTTGTACAAATAGAGGTTTTATTTGTTAGGTCGGTACTAAAGTAGGGGTTCTATTCTGTTTAGATTCTTAACCTGTAGAAGTACAATACTTATGCTACACAATAGAGAATACATGGGGTAAATGTACGTACTGTTTGCGCGTGGTTGAATGTTAAAACCTGTACGGTCAAATACTATACGTTAAAGTATTAAAAAAGATGAAAATCGAACTACATTGTGTTCTTTATGGGTCAAACATAAATAACACAATATTACATACAAAGTCAAAGTCAAAGTCAAAATAGTTTATTTCCTTTAGATTCTTGTACAACATTAAATGCACATGATCATTTGGCTACGTCTTAGGTGTATTGATTTTAGTGTGGCTTCGGAACGCGCTCTCCGATGAGAAGAAGCCACAAGAAACTCATGGGGTTTTTTTGTGATCATGTGTTAAATTACAATCGTCATAATACAGATATTATCTATAATTCGAACAGGAGCAATCAATAAATTTTGTCCATATATTACAGTACCTAATAAAATATATTATATTAATCAATACCACGAATCATTTATACAAAGAGGACATGACTTTGTCGGTTAGGCCTCGTGACACTTTAGACGTTTAGTTTGGGGTAGTTAGACTACGGAATTTGACAACGTTTTTGAGTTTACTTCGTAGTAAAGTCGACATAGGCCGGAACAAGCAAACTGTTTTTCTATTGACCTGTAGATTAAAAATAAAGCAGTAGACGGATCTTCAATCTCATACTCAGCCGCAATTTGTCACGCTTTGTTTCATAGAGCAATCTGAATACAACATCTCTACTCTATATCTGCTCTGTGATCAATACATACCAATAGCCATTTCAGAAAAACTATTCTTATTTGTGGAAGGATTTTAGAAGCATGTCATCATTCACATGCGTATCAAAGTACTAGGTATAAAAACAAATTCCTATAAAAATAAATTGTTGAGTAAACTCTATTGTTTATTATAAATTATATCTCTATGTTTCCATTAGGTAAGTACTAGAGTTCTTTAGTTTAAGAAGGTTTCTAAAAATTATCTGATATTTTGAAGTTTTTGTATTTGATACCTAGCACCTAACATAAATAGAACTAGGTTTTAATTAAAATATTTATTTATTTATATTTATATTTCTCAAATTACATATATCAGACATCGATTCTACACTAATCACAATCTTGTATCGCAGTAACAGTAGTAGTGTTGATTTGGTTTAATCTAAGGAATCTCGGATAATTTTAGAACTTAGTACTTATTTAAAATATTTAGGAATATTTTAAATCCCGGTTCCGTCGGATTTCGAATACCTTTTTTTAGGCTGTGCTTTAAAATGCTTTGTCGTGACTGACTGATGGAAAATCAGTCAGTCACGACAAAGCATTTTAAATAAATATTGATTAAAATTTTGTGAAGGTAAATGTAAATGTTTAAACATTTTAAAATCACACGATTTGTTAACATAGTCTTAATAAGATATTATTATTAATCGCGTATTATTATTTAATTATAATACTCGTAGGCGCGCCATTATGACACGGTAAAATGTAAGTCACCTTTAACGTCAGCTAAAAGTAATTACAAAGTTAATAAACTACTTTTCTTCCCATATTTATTACAGAATTAGTAATAAATTTGGGAACAAAAATATGTAGCAGAAATCGCAGGTCGCTATTTGGGTAGTAGGTAATATCCCTAAAAAGTTACATAAAAAAGGTCACTCATCCCAAAACTTTGACATTTCATAACCCTTTCATTCCCCACAAATAAAAATTAATAAAAAACCGGGTAAGTGCGAGTCGAACAAGCATGTCGAGGGTTCGGTAGCATTGTAAAAAAAAACACTATGTTACGAGCCCTACTTATATATTATTCTGTTTTAGTATTCGTTGTTATAGTGGCCACCGATACACCTAACTTGTGAATATTTATCTTACCGAGATATCATGGTACTGTTCATGAGATTACAGCCTGCTGATAGTCCGGCAGACTGGCAGACAGTCGAGTTTAAATAATACTTAAACTCCACTATCCGTCAGTTTATCTGTGACCGTTTTTACCCTTAGACAACAGAACCCTAAAAACACTCATTTAAAACACAAAACTCTGTCTAATAAACCGCTGCAAATAACCCAGTGTGTTTACAAGCACACTTCATTGTGTGTTACATCAAGTTAAACACGGACTTACAAAAATACCCGGACAAATATCAAGGGTTGAAAAGTTCTAAAGGGTTAACCGGAATTAGAAAGGATTACCCGAACATCTAAATTGCAACGTGTAAGTACCTACATAAAGCATGACAAGGATCTTTTAGAAAACGCGGCAAAAAACTGTACTAATTACCAGTCATATTTTGTAAAGCATAAAGTTCAAAATCCTTTAAATATTTCGATGGGTGACGCCAGCGCCCTTTTTTTTTTTTTTTTTTTTTTTTTTTTTTTTTTTTTTTTTTTTTTTTTTTTTTTTTTTTTTTTTTTGGTCTGGAAAATGCATGAAATTGCATCCCTATCGTCTTCGAGGGTAGCGATAGGGTATGTGAGGCTCTCTGGTCGTGAAGCGACCGGCCTACTCACTAAAAACCAGACCGGTTTCTCTCTCACCATTTTGTCGGAACTACGGGTGCACGTTCGTAATCTTCCAGTAGTCCGACAGCGTTGATCTGCTTCAGATCTCTCTCCTTTGCAGAGGTTAGCCTCCACGCCTCTGAGTAGACGCACGGGAAACCACATGCGCCCTGCTCGGGCCCTTGTACGACGACAGACCCCCCCGAGTCTGTCGCCTATGGCTCTTGTTATGGAGGCATTAGATCATTATGACGCCTGAGGCGTCCTTCTCTTCGGGTGCTAGCCGGCCGAAATATCTCCCGTTCTCTTTCCGCACTTTCTTTTGCTGCCATCACGGACTCGGCGAAGCGGAGAACAGCTGCCCACGCATCATCATCCCCCACCATTGCCAACACAACGGCCGGCAGCGTTAGGTCGCTCCCCACCACCGCCCTTAGTTCATCCCGCTCATTACTCCATGCCACGCAGTCTTCAAGCGTGTGAGTGGCAGTATCCACGTCGCTTGGGCAGTGGTGGCAACGATAGTCCTGCTCTTTTTGGGCTATTTGACACAGATACTTTCCGAAACAGCCATGTCCGGAAAGTATCTGTGTCAGTCTATAGGTTAGCACGCCATGCTGCCTATCCACCCACTCTTCCAGCACGGGGCGTATGGCCTCTATCGTAAAGTATCCTGCCTGCGGACGCGTCAGTCGCGCTTGCCACTCTACCATGGCGGCCTGGCGGAGCTCCAGCCGATGCTCTTCCACCTCCCGTAGAGCCGGCCGGTTGCCCCGTAAACGCGCCTCCTCTCGCCATCGAAACGCTGACGCAAGGGCTCTCGCGTCCAGGTCCCATGGCAGAACTCCCGCTAATGCACACCCGGCCTCAAATGATACTGTGCGGTAACCGCGTATCACCCTCACGGCCATGAGGCGTTGCGACTTGCGAAGTAAGGTTTTGCTCTGGCTCGTGAGGGTGTCCGCCCACACAGGGCTACCATACATGGCCATTGACCTAATGATGCCTGTATATAACTTCCGACACGCTATGGCTGGCCCTCCAATATTCGGAAGTAAGCTGCAGAGAGCCCCAGCTGACCTCTCTAACTTTGGCGCGAGAGTTTTGAAGTGACCCGTGAAATTCCAGGTTTCGTCCAGTACTAAACCCAGGTATTTTAATGTAGGGTTCACTGGAATCCTAACACCACAAACATCAATGGCTGCTCTACGTGGCGCCACGTAGCGAGGGCCATGAAAAATTATGGCTTCACATTTACTTAGGGCCACCTCTAAACCCAAACTTCGGATACGGGCGACCACGTCCTCCACTCCCAAAGAAGCCAAAGCAGCTGCAGAGAGATAGCAGCTCCCCCGGGCGGTTACCAGCGTGTCATCTGCATAACAAACAACACCCACACCCGGTAGGTTCCGCCCACGGAGAACGTAGTCGTATCCGATGTTCCACAGGAGTGGTCCAAGGACTGACCCCTGCGGAACACCGCACGTAACCTCCCGTCGACCCGTCTGATCTTCGCGCGTTGGGTAAACCACCCAACGGTCGCTAAGGTATGCGCAGATTACGCGGTAGAGGTAGGGAGGCACTCGGTGGAACCGAAGTGCCTCCCTGACGACACTCCAGGGAAGGGTGTTAAAGGCATTGGCAATGTCTAAGGACACTGCCAAGACAACCTCCCCCTGAGCAACTGCCTCCTCCACCAACGCTTTCACCCTCAGTATCGCATGAACCGTTGAGCGGTCTCTACGAAAGCCAAATTGTTCATCAGATAAGTCCGGACCATCCTTCCCCATGTGCGCGACGAGGCGTGCAGCTACGACTCGCTCGAGGAGTTTACACGCCTCATCGAGCAGCACGATGGGACGCCAGCGCCCTGCCCCAGTTTTAAAAAGACCCTTGTATCTCCATGTCGGATTAACGGCCCCAAATAAATACACGGTCGAAATTAAAATTTGAGCTCCTAAAATATATTAATGAGAGAAATTTATACGATTCTCGCCGTGCTAATGGACAGCCGTTTTTGGGATTAGCCATTTGAACGCCTGCCAAAAAATTCATAGCAACAAGTAAGAGGAATTTTAATAATTTTGTTAGTTGTTAATTATCAATGTTGCTAAACGTAAAATGAAGGGGAATTAGAAATAATCTTTTGAATTTGTCTTGTCTATAATAAAAAATAATTTAAAGGTAATCTAAAGTTGAGACCAACTAGAAGCTAATACCTTTCTAATCCTACTAATATTATAAAGCTGAAAGTATGTGTGTGTTTGTTATTCAATTACGTAAAAACCGCCAAACCGATTGCGATGAAACTTGGAATATAGGTAGCTGGATACCGGGAATAACACATAGGCTACTTTTTACCCCGATATTCTCGCGGGAACGGGACTAACGCGGGTAAAATCGCGGGGCGCAGCTAGTCAACAATAAATCTCGAATAATGTCCTAAATCGTAAGAGGTAATTTTACAGATAAAACACGAAACGTTGGAAGTTAAATATTCATTAACTTTCATCTTTTTTAAAACCAAAAATTAAAACAGAACAGAAGAAAAATACTAAAGCTTAAACCATCAGATAGTAGCTGGCACTATTTTAAAATTGTAATAACAGCTAAATGAAGCGCCTGCCAAAATTATCATAGCAACCCCAGGCGGTTGTAATGAAAACCTTGCATAGTTGAAATGGTCAGGCGGTTTTTATTCCCACTGAATCTGGGCTTCATTTGCATGCAAAACCGAAGTGAGCTCCAATCAGGGCACCATGATAGTAATCTAGAGGTTGGTCTGAATTCAAGAGGTTCAAAATACCAGTGGAATACAGAGTATGTCTGAAATATTCTGAATGTTTTTATTTTAACTGGCTACTAAATACGCCCCGGCGTATTTAGTATCGCTACATGCTGTTAAAAAAAAACGTAACATGACACTGGCAGCATTGCAATGCACATGTAAAGATTAAGAAAATTCATTTTGCCAGGTTTTCATATGATCAAAAGGAACGAGAAAACAATCAAAATATTTTTTCGATTGTGTATTATAACGTTTATTACAATAGAATCACGCACCTACGATAAATATTTATATCGTAATAAGAAAAAAATTCAAGTTATTTGTTTTTTTTTTAAACTAATTAATTACAAAATTATAGGAAGTCGTTTAAGCGTCTTATTTCTAATGGTTTTATCATGAATATGACAAATCAAACGTCATTAATATCGGTTAAGCCGTTTTAACGTAATCGAAATTTCGATAGTTTGAATTGCGACTACAGTTAGTAGGTACATAACTTAGTTTTATGTGTAGGCTTTATATTATTTTATGGTGGCGATGCGGCCTAAGAAGTAGCACGTGCGGTCTACATTTCAGGCCGTAATTTGGAGGCGACTGAAGCACTGGCTTTAGGCGTCACTAAATTGTACCGAATGTTACAATTTAAAAGCCAAATTATCCATGTGGAATTTATTACCTACCTATGCCCCGCGTAGGTGCCAATCCCGAATATCGGGATAAAAAGTAGCCTATAATATTATTCCAAGTATACATACCGAGTTTCATGGTAATCGATTTAGCGGTTTTTACGTGATTGAGTAACAAAGTCACAAATATCCAAACTTTTACGTTCATAATGTTAGTAAGAAATCGGAACCTATACCTACAAATATAACTTAATATACCTACACTATAATAAACCTAACCAAATAGATAGGTACATTTAAATATATATATATATATATATATTAACTGGATAAGATAATTATACAGATAGTAATATAGATAAGTACAAACAAATGTTGTGTAAGAGAATAAAAGCTTCTTTTTTTAAAAAAAAATTGGAAGGAACATGTAGGATGTTATAAATATCTTTGGTATGGTCTATATAATATAGAGGTACAACTTTTATAAAGAGTCCTCGTAATGCGATTTGTGTGCTTGCGACCAACTGCTCGTGTTCGGGACCGAATTATAATGGGATGAAATGCAATTTGTAGGTTAAATTGTTAAGAGGAGTTTTTATGCATGCATAGTAACTACGTTCTTAACCTAAAAAAATGATTAAACGATTACGAATTTTATGGAGACGTTAGTTTTTGACGCATCCACAGGAAGTTCACCATCATTTCTTTTAATATTGTACTACCAATAATTATCGTACTTCGTGGATGGTTTAGACTAGCAAATCCGAGATAGTTCGTTATTCCGACGACGATAACTATACAACCTTGTATTTTTAAACTATTTTGTCAAAACAATGTCTATTAAGTATTAAAAAGTCCGACTTAAAAACGTAGAAAACTAAAAATTGCACCTAAATTATTATTATTATTTCTTCTAATTGTTCTAAGGCCACCTTAGAACAATAAATCCTTTATTAGCCTTATTTATAAAAGGGGAATAAAGTCGGAGTAGTTATTCCGCTTTTTGTTTCTGTCTGTGAACTTTGAAAGTCACGGAAAAAGTCATTGCATGTTCTCACTATTCCAACCGTAATCCTCTTTTATTAATAGGACTATACCTAGCTATATGTTTATACTTAACACTATTTAGTTAACGTACCTACTAACAGTTAATGAAAAGTTCACACCCTTTCACACCGATACAAACAATATGTACCATATTATGTACCGTTTATACCTACAAGTGTTTTAGTGCAAAATCTCAACTGACAATGGTGTACTGTAGTGGTGTACCAAGTGTAGAGATTTTAATGATCCGATACGCGACACTGAGGTGCAGTCGTCTGCTAGTGATGGGACATCGACCGGATAACTTAAGTTTAAGTAAATATATTGCAGGACGATGCAGACAGCGCTATCTAGGATATGATATCGTATTCCGACACTGTGTCTCGATTATTGAACGATTATTAAGGCACTTTCCGATGAAATAGCTAAAGGATTTTTTGATAGATACTATTAACAGTAATTATCTTTAACGACCGTTAAAATCCCTCGAATTTCATAGTGCCTTCCACCAATATGTTTTGGATCTATATCATAAGAATGTAAAACTTTACGCGTATATAACGGTTATTAAAATTCTTGGGAAATCGAGTGGTAGTACTTTTTTATTAGCTTAAAGGTAGTTAAGTGTGGACGGTTATAATGTTGCGATATTTTGTAATCTACTAACGGAAATTAATTCAACATGCTTTTAATAGAATTTAGTAAGTATAGTTTATGTAGGTACTTAGGTACTTGTTTATTTTAGAAAAACAAAAATAGTTTTGATCGGATAACATTTCGGATTTGTTATACGGTCAAAGAATCAGACATCTACGTCCCAACACTATCCCCTAACGGAGGTGCGGAATGTAATGATTATGGAAGAATTTGCGGAGTTGCCTTTGTGATTCAAACGTTGTCGGAATTACGGGATAATTCCGGGATAGTGTCGGGGGTTCCGTCTGGGGTGGGCCGGGATTGGAGCCGTTTCAAGGAACAACTTGTTTTATTTCACCTTTCGGTTTGTTGGTAGTACCTACGTACCTTCCTAGTCAACAAGAAACCTTTAGGGCTTCTTCACACGTCACACAACCACACCAAGTTGCCGGGCGTATATTTTGTATAGAAAATGAATAGTACTATTCACACATACCACATTTTGCAGTCGGTCGGTGGTGTGGTTGTGGTCGTGGTGTGGTTGTGGTGCGTGTGAAGAAGCCCTTATAGTTTTTGATACAGATGCTCGTATATTGGTATATAGATATACTGGATATACAGTTATATTGATTGCCAGGAAGAGATCTCCCTTAGACTATAAGGCCGCCTATTGTTTCTTGTCTAAATCAACTACTTTTAAACTTCCATAACTTCGTGTGCATTCACATTATGATTGAGAGAAATCGCTTTAAGCGTTAAGGCCGCCTAATGTGCCATCTTCATTTAATAAGCATGAAATTCGCTTCGATTATTTCTCTACAACTACAGTACTAACATTGATTAAAATAAAGTAAGTAAGTATCTAAGTTTTGATGTTGCGATTTTGTTATTATTCTACAATATTATTTTCAACTTTAACAATATCAAAATAAAGTTTACAGTAGAATTACTTGGTAAAGCACTTGAGGTGACTCTAAAATCTACTAAAGTTTTCAAACTAATATCTGTTTGAAATAGGTGGCGTTCTAAGTTCCTTAAGAAGTAAGAAATACTTAACCTCTTTAAGTACTATCAGCCGTATTACAGTGCTATATAAGGTCTAAAGTCGTATAACATCGGGTTAATTGATAGATTTATACTAAAAATGTACAAAGTTCGCAAGTAGGAGTTTTCGATTGCCTTAAAACCTGTTGAAGAGTTATTTATAATAGAGTCAATTAATAATATTATATTAAAAAAGCACTTTTAAAAATGTCCACTAAACTGCTTTTTTTATTACCCGACTGCACGACGCAAAGGAGGGTAATGTGTTTATAGGTCTATGTATGTATGTATGTACCTATGTATGGATGTTTCTATGTGGCGTTCTAGAGACCAATCGCGTGGACCGATTTCGATGATTCTTACGTCAATCGATTCGTCTTAATCTGGCGAGTGTGACTAAAGACATGACAGTAATCCAAAGTAACTTATGTCACCACCAGACGCCATATTGTCAAAATTAAAAAATCCAAAATCGTCAAAGTATGTCAAGATGGGTATCGTTGAATAGGTTTTTAAAAAGGTTTCTTTCACCATTTTTCATTTTAAAGAACCATTTAGGAAATATAACGGTTTAAAGTTAATTTACAATTAGGTATTCATGCTTTTTATTACTAACGAACAAGTTTTTATTTTGTTACGAAGTTACGCTTGTAACTATCAAAGTTTAAGCCGTGATGGTACAGGTGACAGGAATTTATTGATATAAACTAAAAAAATATTTACATAAATTGTATACCTGCCTACTGAATAAAAGCCTAAAAACACTTAGGTACCTAAAAACGTTAAAAGAATAATAATAAATTGAAACAATAAATAACTAAACCCTAACTGAAATAGAATCTTACTAATATTATAAACGCGAAAGTTTGTATGTATGTATGTATGTATGTGAGGTTGTTACTCTTTCACGCAAAAACTACTGAACCGATTGCGATGAAACTTGGAATATAGGTAGCGGATTAACTTGGAATATAGGTACCTGGATTAACACATAGGCTACCTTCTATTCCCGCGGGAACGGAACTTACGCAGGTGAAACCGCGGGGCGCAGCTAGTACATTATAACCCCCTAATGAAATGAATAGATTACGAGACTTACCTACCATCAATAAATGAAAATAACTAAAAAGCGTAAAATAAAAAAAATAATTTAAAAAAAACAAAAAACCCGACTGCGTAAAAACTCGATTAAAAAATACGCATAGAAACAACAAAAAAACCAAAAAGAAAAAAACAAGCCCAGTAATTTGAAATTACGCTAGGTAATAATAGTTTTTTGATTTAACTTGGATTTTAGTATCGTATATCGATTAGAACGATATTATATAGCGTCAAGTTGGTCTCATATTAATTTCGTGAAGATCTGATGGGAACCCTCGGAATGATGACTACAGAATAGCATCCTAGAAAGCAGTAAATTACGAACGTTTGTACTTCTGCCTATAGAATTGGCCCCTAAAGAACTAGAGGTGCAGATCATTGGAACACCTCAAACCACCTTCTTATCAGAAAACTCCTCAATGTTCAAAGTTATGGATTCAATTTTGATAATTGAATGCGTAAGTATATTAGCATTTCTAAAATTTATTAAATTCAGGAAGCCGTGTAATGGCCGCATAACAGCTGTATAAAGGTAACCAACACTCCAGAAAAGTAACACGTTTTTTGTGTTAATATTCCATCTGGAATTCGAGCTTGAATACCGAACGATTTATTAATGTTGTACCTACCTACCTATACCTATAGTACCTAGTCGGGCGTATGGAAATTTTAAAGCCCGAAGGCAAACGATACGATTTTTTGTTGTATTGATTTTTAATAAATAAATTTGTGAACGGCACACAGCGCCATCTATGGTAATGGTAAGCTACTAAGCTTGTGATAGGGTGACTAGACAACGGATATAATACCTATACTTATTTTTCTTTTGTAAATACATACATATACTACCTGGAAAGACACCGAGACCAGATACAAATATTTATTTCAAAACATTAAATATTTGCACCCGGCGGGAACCGAACCCGCAACCTTCTGCATATCAGTCGGGCATTTACACGACGCGCCACAGAGGTCGTCAGAGGTCGTCGGAGGTATTTTAAAATTAATTAAATAAATCATGGGACGAACACACAGCGCCATCTAGCCCCATGGTAAGCCGCTAAGCTTGTGTTACGGTGACTAGACAACGGATATACTACTTATATTTATTTTTCTTTTGTAAATACATACATATTATACATAGAAAATAAGTATATTAACAGACTGGCTGTATTTCCGCAGTTTTAGTCACTTAAGTCAAGTAGCCACTATATTAATACATCTAAATAGATTCAAGATTATATCAATATCAGGTTTGTAGTAATTTAATAATTTAATTAAAAGTGTTTTTTTTATTTCGAAACGAATGCTTTTCCTACATGACCTTGACTAAATCAAGTCAACGTACAGAGTTTTCCTCCTATCTTTCTATAAGTATAATAGTTATGGTATTTTTTAATTTTAATTATTGTAGGTAAACAATAATGATTCTGTAAAATTCCTTACTCTTAGTACAGCCTATAGATACCTACCTACGTAGATTTATCTTGCAACCAATCCACTTTACCAAAATAAATAAGTTGGCAAAATAAATGGTCTCACAAAGAGGTTTATCACCACGTCTTTAGCGGATTTGAAAAAAAAATATTATTGCGTCACAAAAAGACGTGAAAAATCCCTTCGGACAATCGCAGACTGAAGACATAAAATCGGTCGACTGAAACAACAAAACAGATAAACGATTGTTTGCTTGGTTTACTTTCACAACAATCGTTGAAAATAATTTGTATGCAAAATAATAGTCACAAACTAAATCAACTTCGATGAATCGGTACCTGCGATAAGATGAAATATTTGTTAGCTAAGATAACATATTAATTTCTGTTATACGTCTCTATTAGGGATAATTTATTAATATATTAGACCGTTACAAGCGCCGACTGGATTCGAGCTTCGGTGTCCATTGCTCGGCCGCCACTCTGTTGCATCAGACCGTTCGACTGCTCGCTTAGCAATGGACAATTGGACACCGAAGCTCGGACCTGGCCCGTGTTGGTGGGTAAAATAGTTATTGAAATGGGGAATTGATAAATCGAGCTGTCGCCCGATTTATGAATCCCCCAACTGCGTCCAGCCCCAGAATCATGGTTAGTCGGCGTTTCACAAACGATTATGTTCACGGTAGCGTCGGCAGCTGTCAGGAGAGGTAAACAACTTTGCTAAGCAATTCGTAAACGGTTCCAGATGATTCGACACAAAACGAGACGATTATTCTGTTGACCCTCCCACTAGGTAGGTACTTACGAAGGGAAAAGTATAAATTGGTTAACGGTTAAGGAAATTAAGTTCAAATGTTTGACCGTTAAGGAGCTATAACGTACGAGTATAAGCTTATACGCTTTAAATACGTTCAAATAATTTTAGTTCAGGTAATTTTTCAGTGCTTTACTTTTTTCTGCTGATTGTACACTGTCGATAGCGGCATTGTGGTTTGCATTTCGTGTATCAACATTTATTATTATTTAACGTCAAAAATATGTAAGTTATATTTATCTATATCTATACTTATAATAAAATCGTAACTTACGGTGTCTGTTTTTGAAAGATATTTTTAAAAAACTATTTTTAAGGGTTTGTTAACGTAACATTTTTTTCCGGGTCCGGGTATTCGGATATCCGGATAAAAAATAAAAATTGCGTAATTTCGTTGTTTTTGAACCATCGTAATCGATCGTCATCTATCGTCATCGATCGTCATCCACAAATTTTGCCTTACAACGCGGGATCGCGACTTGCGCGGGTGAAACCGCGGGGCGCAGCTAGTTCAAAATAAAAATACTTATCTAAATATAGATGGAAGTTATTCTACATATTACTCCGTTCGCCTTAAGTCGGTACATAACGTGAAAAATGCCCCATTTTTACGATATTCTAAACAGATATTGAGTTCCGAAATATCATGTGTAATGAACCCCTTATAAATGACAATTTAATGTTAAATTATATGACAACTTATAACCTTTTCGAAACATACTGAGGCCATTTCAGTTTATGTCATTTTAAACTGGGAAATCTTACTAATATTACAAACGTGAAAGTTTGTATGTACGTCTGTCTGCATGTGAATTTGTTACTTTTTCAAGCAAAAACTACTGAACCGATTGTCATAACTTGGAATATACGTAGCTGGCGACCTGGAATAACAAATAGGCTACTTTTTGTCCCTTTATTCTCGCCGGAACGAGACCGCGGGGCGCAGCTAGTAAACAATATATCGAAGAAACAATTTAAATTCATGAGGTCTACGGCGAGGGGAGGGTGTCGCAACACGCAACGTGTCATTACTTGAAATTGTAAGTTTTATTGAACAATAACAGTTCGCCGGAGGCGGCAACAGGTTATGTGTGCTTGTAAAAACTTACACCCTTTCTGACCTAAACACAAACAAAGGAAAATAAACTTTAAGCACCCAAGATAAGACTCGAAACGCAGCGAGCGACGCAACTCGATTATAAGCGGAAATTAAATCTGTTGTTCGTAATTTTGTGGGCAATTGAAGTATTTGGTACAAGTGTTATCTTTGAAATGAGAGTCTTTAAATGTTGGAATTTCATTATTGTAAACGAGTTCGCCGTTTTGACGGTAGATACATTTTTATTATCTTTATAATTAAATATTTACGGCCAGAGAAATCATTTTCATTTAGAGCATGAAGTCGTTTCAACTCAGTTCTGCATTGTTTGTTTATGAAGTGTCATGTTGTCAGGATACTTCGACTGGGTCACTTAATTGACTGTTCAATTTCAAAATGTCACCGAGTTACTTGTCACGAAATAAACATAAAAGAAAATCTCAATAGACAATGTAGGGCGTACTAACGTATCTCAATATGCAGCCAGTAAACTTGACTCCTGTGACATAGTTTCAGTGTAGTCGTAATTACGCGACTCGGGGTGAGCTCTGCCCCTCTCCTCTCTATTACCAACGAAGGCCCACTCTCGTATAATCTTTTAAAAAATTCACGCGCGTTTCGGTTCACCCGCTGCGGACTAGGTTGAGCACCCCTGACTCCGCTCAACGAGCTAATGTAAACTTTAACAGAGCAGATTAAGGTTGACTTTCGTTCGGGCAATATTTTTTAATTTTAAATTAAATATTGTGCCAACCGCGACGAAAGTGGTAGGTACGGCTAATTAAAAATGTTTGGTTTTTTAATTTAATTTGTTGCGGTTGCTTTGATGGGTTATAATTGTAGAGGAAGTAGGTCACTTCCACCCACATTTAGCAAAAGGTGCTATAACCGCACGCATCTAATGCAGCAAAAAAATCTTCTTTAAAATCAGTATACTACATACAATTTACCTACATCAATATATAATAGGGGTTAAAGTATGAAATTGCCGTTTTATTGCAATAGGTTCTTTGAATTGACATAGAATCTTCATGGTTTGAGGTTTTCGAATGAAACTTTTTTCAAATGGTTTCTGTGATGTTCTTTTTTTAAAAAATGTGAAACATTTGAATATCGACCTTCAATTGTTTTTGTTATTCAATTAAGACAAGAAAGATGGATACTGCGAAAATTCGAGTGATTTTTGAATACGAGTTCCGACGCGGAACTAACGCGGCAGAAACAGCCCGCAATATCAATGCTGCGTTTGGAGAGGGGTCTACTAATGAACGCACCGTGCGATTTTGGTTTAAACGCTTTCGTGATGAAAATTTTGACTTAAAGAACGAGCCACGAGGAAGACCGCCCACACAGGTGAATAACGATGAATTAAGAGAGATAGTGGAAGCCGATCCTAGTCAAAATACCTAGGAATTAGCGGCATGGTTTAACGTTACCTTACCCACTTTATTGACTCACTTGCGTCAAATCAATAAAATAAAAAATACGAAAAATGGGTGCCTCATGATTTGACTGATCTGCAGAAAGAAACGCGTGTTGAAACTTGTGTTGCCTTGTTGAACCGGTACAGAAATGAAGGAATATTGGATCGAATTGTAACATGTGATGAAAAGTGGATTCTTTATGATAACCGGAAAAGAAAAATGCAATGGCTGACCCCAGGTCAAATGCCACAACAGTGTCCTAAAGCAAAACTTACCAATAAAAAGGTAATGGTAACTGTTTGGTGGTCTCAGCATGGTGTTATTCACTATAGTTTTCTTCGATCTGGTCAAGCAATTACGGCAGATGTCTATTGTGCCGAACTCCGAACCATGTTGACAAAACTAGCAGTAAAACAGCCCCGACTCATGAATCGATCTTCACCATTATTGCTCCACGACAACGCGAGACCTCACACAGCACGAGAAACCATTTTGACCCTTCAGGAACTGCACTTAGAAACCATTCGTCATCCTCCGTATTCACCAGACCTTGATCCAACGGACTACAATTTTTTTCGTGATTTGGACAATTATCTACGTGACAAGAAGTTTTCTTCCCAGGAGGCAGTACAAAATGCTTTCACACAGTTTGTGCAGTCTAGATCGTCGGAGTTCTATCGCAAAGGCATTAATAACCTTCCCATTAGATGGCAGCAATGTATAGATAATAATGGCAACTATTTTGATTAAATAAATTTGTTAAAAATTTAAAAAATAAACAATTAAGATTTTCAGTACAAATCGGCAATTTCATACTTTAACCCCTAATATTTATTTAGTGTTAAATTTTATTTTTCAATGTATTTGTTTGTTGTTGATCAAATAAAGTATTATCTACCTTTCTATCTATCTATCTGTATATTTTTAAAAACCAACATTCTCATCTAATCCGGAATTCAAGTTTTGTCCGGTAATTGAAAACCAAGTCCGGAATCCGGATAAAAGATTCCGTACCGACCGGTTTCCGTATTGTGCTCGTTACAGGTTTCAAAGGGATTCCCGTTTGACCCAGATTTTTAAATACGTACATACATTTTGATGAAATGCAGGAGTGTTGGCTTACGTACCTTGATTTTTTATTCAAGGGTTGAAAAAATCTACATAACTTTAAAAAGATCCTCAATAACGACATAATAGTAGGACATAGGTAAATACTAGTAGCACTGGGAATAGCAGAATCTCGCGATTACTAACTTTAGTGTTACGACCAAGAAGCGAGCAGAAACTGTCGACGTTAAAGCCATAGACAATTTCTGTTCGCTCCCTGTCCGGTAGTTTTTCCAAAATTGATGTCGAGTTGACGGGAGTTACGCGGCGGGATCCCTGTTTGGCCGATTACGAATCGTACTCTCTTGTTTGTAATGAAAAGGTGGTTTCACCGGCTGTCTCATCCTGTACCCTGTAGTTAAAGCGCTTATTCTATTACTAGCTGCGCTCAACGGTACTTACCGTGGAGCGCAGCTAGTAATAGAATAAGCAAATAGGGGCTTCTCTATCCCACGGGAATATCAGGGTGTGTTAAACAAAACCTGCCTCTATGCTCTATGCTCTATAAAACTCTATGAGCCCTACCATTATGTCTTATTATAAGTCGTCGAATTGTCAGCTAAAAAACAAATTTAAAACACAATAAATAATAAAATATAAAAATCTTCCAAAAAAAAGATGATTATGGTAGCGCGGACTGTATCTATTAAACAAATGGCATGAAAATCCGTTGCGTTTTCCTACGTTTTAAATATTTAAGCATACAATAAACAGACTGACAGCGGAAAGCGACTTTGTCATAAGCCGTGTTTACATTATGGAACTACCCCTTTACTTATAAACGCTAATTAATGCGCTGCATAACTATGCATCGTTTGTCTTTTACTGTCACATACATGAAGTTTTAAAGTTGACAGACAGAGACAAACGTCACATGACTTAGTCATGTGTAAATAATATATAAGCAAGGGAGCTAGTGTCACGAAAGTTATAGTCATCTTTGCAAAAAAAAAATGCGTAGCACCAGCGATTTTTTGATAAAACTGGTGTCGAGCAACTTTTTCGTCACTACTTTCGTTGTGAAAACACAGCTTTATATTATGTAATAATGATAAAATAATTCTAAAAATGAGCTAGTTAGTCTTTTTTTCATCGTTACTCCTAACATATATATGTAGGGATTTCCAAACACAATGTTTGATGATTGTAAGTATTTGAGATAGGTATCCGAACTTTGAATGTAAGGAATTAGCCAATAGGAGCAGGGAGTTAGGGTGGGGAGAAAAATGGCGGAGGAGAGAGATTTTTTTTTGAGAGGAGAAAAGAAAAAGAAGCGTACCTATGATATGGATTTTTTTTTAAATAAATATAAGAAGTTTATCGAGTGAAATAGATGTCAGTTCAAGATATATTGCGTGTAATTATTGGATCCCCTACAAATTCTCGTCCGGGATATACTCCAAACGACGCAGAGAAAAAAACATACGAAGAATCAGCGCGGCCAAACGACGCACGAGTGCCGCCACCTCCGCAACCACGAGAAAAGGAAGCAAAGTTAACGATGAATGCAAATACGATGATGGGAACGACGCAAAATAACGACGACGTGAAATGCTGTCCGGCCGCGACAATGGAAGATGCATCAAAGTTTACCGGTGACGATATAACCTATTCGTCCACGCGGTGGGCGCTCGATATAGAAGATAACGCTGAAATATTCGGCTGGAACAAACAGCAATTGCTGATAATGGCGAGACGGTCGCTGGCAGGAACGGCCGAACTATGGCTTCGGACTGAAAAAGCGTTCAAGTCCTACGATGACCTGAAAACTGCACTACAAAAGGAATTCCCCGAAGCAATGAACGTCAAGGAAATGCACGAGCTTATGTCCCGCAGAAAAAAAAGAACCAATGAGACGTGCTACCAATATATGCTAATAATGAAAGAACTGGGAAAAAGGGCGAAGTTTCCCGATTATGTCTCAATTCAGTACATCGTCGACGGGATCGGGGACACCGAAGCTAACAAAATGTTACTTTATGGCGTAACGACGTATCCGGCTCTGAAAGAGAAGTTGGCGCTTTATGAATCCTACAAAACCAAAGCTAAGAAGCAGGTTTCAGTGATCCGGCCTAGTAACAGTCAGCTATCGCCAGTAGTGCATCGTGCTGCGATTGAAAAGCCTCGGCAACGCTGTTACAAATGTGGAGAAATCGGTCATTTAGCGAATTCGTGCCCTAAAGGTGTGAAATGTTTCCGATGCAATTCATTCGGGCATATTGGTGCGGATTGTCCTGCCAACGTGGGAAACTTTAGCGGGAATGAAAACGATCGACGCAGGCGGTCTATGTTCGTTCAAAAGGATCCACCGTACTATCAACAGTCACTAGAGGGCGCAGTTGGGAATGAACAACATGAATCATACAGCACCTCCATTCACTCCGGTCAGTTTGAAGAAAATGATGGTGAGCAAAATATGTCTTCCGGTCTTGTATCAATCAATCCGGCTGTCCGTTCATTCACCAATAATTGTCAAAATCGCAATTTATTCTGTGGTATCAATGAAACGATTTCATGTAATGTAAACAAAGAGAAAGTCATTAGTAAATGTTTAAAATCTGTGAAAATTGGTAATTTAACAGTGAAATGTTTAATAGATACGGGTAGTGAATTGAACTTAATCACATACGATTTATGTTACAGGTTAAATATTACGAAATATCGCCCAAGTACAATATTGTTGACCGGCCTGGGATCTTGCAAGGTGCATTCGTTGGGTGAGTTCACTACGCAGTTGGCTTTAGATGGCCATAGTTACAGTACTAGTTTTCAAGTTGTCCCAAGTAATGCAATTCCATACCAAATAATATTAGGTCAGCCTTTTCTTGTAAATACTATTACCATCATTGATAGGGGTTTGGTTGAGGTACGGCCACAATACTATGATAGTTCCTATCTCATGTGTGTGCTTCCTGGTCTAGAACATCAAACTTACAGTGATATACCAGCGGTACAGAGTATGATAGATAACTACCAACCATTGAAAACAAAAGAGGCACCTATCAAGTTAAAAATTATTTTGAAAGATGATATACCAGTTTCACAGAAACCTAGAAGATTGGCTTTGATGGAAGAAAAGATAGTGAAGAGACAAGTTGATGAGTGGTTAACCCAAGGGATTATTCGACCTAGTTACTCGGAGTATGCCAGTCCACTGGTCTTAGTAAAGAAGAAAGACGGCAGTACTAGAGTGTGTGTTGACTACAGAAAAATAAATCAAAAGATGGTGAAAGATGAACATCCACTTCCTGTCATTGATGATCACATTGACAAACTGAGTAAAGCACGGGTATTCAGCACGTTAGATTTAAAAAATGGATTTTTCCATTTACCCATAGAAGAGGACTCCATAAAATATACCTCCTTTGTAACAAGTAGTCCAGAAGGTCAGTATGAGTTTTTACGTGCCCCGTTTGGTCTCTCTATATGCCCAAAATACTTTACCCGATACATAAACATTATATTTTCAGACTTTATTCGTAGAGGAATCATTTTAATATTCATTGACGATGTTATTATTATGTCTGACAATGAAAAACAGGGTATCCAGCGACTGGAGGAGGTGTTGAAGGTAGCTGCAGACTACGGGCTTGAGATAAACTGGAAGAAGACACAATTGCTTCAGAGGTCTGTGGAATACCTTGGCCATATTGTCTCCAATGGGTCGGTGAGACCTTCTCTCGACAAAACAAGGGCTGTAGCGAAGTTTCCAGTGCCCAAAGGACTCAAAGAGGTGCATAGCTTTATCGGTTTGACCTCCTATTTTAGAAAGTTTATTCAAAATTATGCTTTCATTGCCAGACCGCTGAGTGAGCTGTTAAAGAAAAAAGAATTCTGTTTTGGAGAGGAACAAAGATGTGCGTTTGAGACTTTGAAAGCTAAGTTGTGCTGTGAGCCTGTGTTAAAAATATTCGACAACCATCTGGAAACCGAACTACACACGGATGCTTCGAAGCTTGGATATGCGGCAATATTACTTCAAAAGGATCCAATTGATGGTAATTTGCATCCAGTACATTATATGAGTAGAAAAACTACAGATGCTCAGCAAAACTGCAGCAGTTATGAGCTAGAAGCCCTAGCAGTGGTTGAGGGAGTTAAAAAGTTCCGTAGATATCTGTTGGGGAGGCCTTTTAAGATAGTGACTGATTGTGAGGCCTTCCAGAAGACTCTGAATAAGAAAGATGTCCCAGCTAAAGTGGCTAGATGGATACTGTTCCTGCAGGACTTTGACTACACTATTGAACATAGAAATGGAGATAGAATGCAGCATGTAGATTCCCTCAGCAGAAATGTGTGTGTGGTAAGTGTAGAGCTACATGCCAGGGTAAAGAGGGCGCAAGAAGAAGATGATGAGCTGAAGGTCATGAAAGAAATCCTCAAGGAAAATGTGTATGAGGACTATACCTTAGAGCGGGATATCATTTACAAAGGAATAGAGAAGAAATTAGTTATACCAGAGGGCATGGATATGGAGTTGATTCAGAGAGCCCATGGGATAGGACACTTTGGTAAGAAAAAAATCAAGGATATATTAGAACGAGACTACTATATTAAGAAATTGGATAGTAAAATTGAAAAGGTGATGGCTATGTGTGTGCCGTGTCTCTTAGCTAGCAGGAAAGCAGGAAAGAAAGAAGGTTTCCTTAATCCAATAGGTAAAGGTGATTTACCTTTGGACACCCTGCACTGTGACCATCTGGGACCATTGGATTCAACAAAGAAAATGTACAATTATATTTTAACAGTGGTAGATGCCTACACCAAATTTGTGTGGATATATCCAGTGAAAACTGTTACAGCAAAGGAAACAATCGAGAAGTTAAAGCTACATCAGAAGGACTATGGAAATCCCAGGCGTATTGTGACAGACCGTGGAGCTGCGTTCACAGGTAACGAGTTTCAAGATTATTGTCAAGATGAGCACATTGAACACACCATGATTACAACAGGCATTCCTCGAGGGAATGGCCAGGTTGAAAGGATGAACCGAATTATCATTTCTGTTCTAGCCAAGATGTGTGTGGACCAGCCGGGTCATTGGTACAAGCATGTAAGTCAACTACAAAGGGCCATCAACAGTACTTATCAACGTTCAATCAACACCTCACCATTTGAACTTCTGATTGGAACCAAATTGAGGATAAAAGAAAACACTGAAATTTTACAATTTATGGAAGAGGAAGGTCGCAGAGAGTATGTAGATAGACGAGACAGCTTAAGAAGAGAAGCTAAAGTGCAACTTCTGAAAATTCAAGAAGAGAACCGAAGAACTTTTAACAAGAAAAGGAAGAAGGGGGAGAAGTACCGAATAGGTGATATAGTAGCGATACAACGGACTCAGTTTGGGAATGCCTTGAAGCTAAAACCAAAGTTCTTCGGACCATATACAGTGGTGAGAGAAGTAGGAAAAGATAGGTATGAAGTAGAAAAAATTGACAATGGCAAGGAGGGACCAAGGAGGACCACTACAGGTGTGGATTACATGAGAAGGTGGCCGTAGTTTACCTTTTTACTCTGAGCTTAAATTATCTAACTTAACTTGCCCAACATTTTTCAGTTTCTAGTGGTATACTTGCATTGCTTGGACGGTTCTATCTTCCTATGATTAGATTTTGGGGCTAGTGGCTATATTGCGTGGTGTAACTTATCCACATATGTTTTTGCAGATCTCAGGGTATGTAATTATTGTTAGTAATTTGTTTTAGTTAATGAGGTATATTGTTTGTAGTCACAGACTATTACACAGTGGTTAGCAAGTAGTTTTGCTGTCAAAGGTACAGTATTCTTATGTGTCACGCAAATAGTTATTTAGTTTGAATACTAAGTGCGGAAGTATATTTTTATGGGAATAATTAAGTTAATCTAAGAAACAGTTAATCACATTATTTAGTACGGGATTTGTAACACCTGTCTTAATTTACCTAAGTACCTAATGTTATATGATATTGTACGCTGAATGGGTTAAATGAGAGGATTGTAAGATTATGTTAACTTTTTTGAGTATAATTTAGTTGTGTACTGTCCGAGGCCAGACAGTGATGCAGAATGGCCGAGTTGTAGGGATTTCCAAACACAATGTTTGATGATTGTAAGTATTTGAGATAGGTATCCGAACTTTGAATGTAAGGAATTAGCCAATAGGAGCAGGGAGTTAGGGTGGGGAGAAAAATGGCGGAGGAGAGAGATTTTTTTTTGAGAGGAGAAAAGAAAAAGAAGCGTACCTATGATATGGATTTTTTTTGTAATAAATATAAGAAGTTTATCGAGTGAAATAGATGTCAGTTCAAGATATATTGCGTGTAATTATTGGATCCCCTACATATATTCAGATTTTTTCTATTTTTATGAGACCAATTTAAAACTAGTAAAAATAATCATTGAAACCTGTTTTCATACGCCAAAGATATCAATTAGTCTCCTTTGTGGGGAAAGACCTCTCTAATCAAAGAATAGAGCCTGTAATACCAACTATTATCATGATCGATTGAGAAACACGACCTGTAGAGGAGTACCGATGTACAGACAGACGAATGTGAATTATGGCATACTTGAAGCATTGATACATCGTCCGCTTGATCAACAAATGTTAAAAATAAAAAAATCTAAAATTAACTTACCCACTAATATTTAAATAATATGCAATTACCTGAAAATAAAATAAAACAATCAATTACTTTATAGTACTATCATAGGGTAGGTTAAAATACAATGAAATTTAGAATAAATAAATATTACCAAAATAGTAAATACCACCATTTAATTGTAACAAATAACAAGTTTTTAAAGTACAAAACATCGAAAGCTCGAAAACAAAAACCTCAAACATTTAATCCGCCCCGAGGCGAAATTACAAACACCCGGGTTGATTACTGAAACCGGTTAAATCTAGTTGAAACCTGATAATTCTAGTTAAAACCGCCTTTAACTGGGTATTGACATGGAAAACCGGGAAAAACCGCTGTTAAAATGTCAATTATATTAAGTTTACTCTAAAGTATTTTTTAAATAATAAGTTAGAGTACCCTTAATTGTTTTTTTTATAAATTTGCTTTACGACTTTGAATTTAAAATGCATAGATAAGCTGCAAATAAGTCATGTAGGCGGTAATATAGGACCATTGCAGACACGGCGGCTAACAAGGCGGGACGCGGGTCGATAGTGAACTAAAATTATATCTGAGTGCAGTCGGGTCATCGCCGCGAGATAAAGCCGACATGTACCGTTCGTAAATGCCGAAATAAAATCTTACTAATATTATAAACGCGAAAGTTCAGCTAGTACATTCGTGTACAAAAGTCATTTTAAGATGTACATATTTTTCAAAAAATACGTTTATTTGTTTTATATTAGTAATCTGGTAACCACACTAGTCTAGTAGCTTAGATCGGGGATAGATGACGCTGTGAAATTTCCAGCAATATTTTTCTATACGGTACCGATTTGTCTGTGTGGACAGATGGCCAGACCCACCAAAACTATAAGGCCACCTTGCCTACGGAACCCTAATACCATATTTTAATATCTAAGTCAAGTCGAGACGTAATTAACCGTCAATTGGTCCATTAGTGTCCCTTTCTCGAATGTTCGAACCCGGCCTGAAAGCCCTGTATAGAGGGCAGAGCTACCCGGCTAGAGGGCGGGTAGGGTACCGATTACCGTTGTATTTAGTGATAATGGTCCAAGGGCTACCCTTGTTTATTGATACTGTATATTGTGATAACACGTCACCTTGTCAAATGCTCGCTAAAAGGGTATTGTTTACATAAAAGCCGGAGATACACTTTGTTGGAGATGATTATGCAGCTAGTAGCCTTTTTGGGTGCCTTATAGGGTAGTTATTTAGATCTCTTATATAGCACATTGTTTTGTGTTGTTCAAAATTGTTTTTTTTGTAATTTAGATTTGTTTGTAGGTACTGATGTCATTATAAGGAAATAAGTTTAGTTTTTGCTTATTTGTAATAAAACCGCTGAAATCATTTTAATGAAACTTGATGTAAAGAGTAAAGAGTGGTGAGTGACACATTGTTTTTTTGTTTGCACTGGATTCGTTGCATCGAACAGACAAAATGTGTGGTAATGTTTGTTTTTTACACGACTGCCAAAGGAAGTGTTATGATTTTGCCGTGAGTGTATATGTACCTATATTTTTTGTTTATTGTAGAAAGTGTTAAACCTAATTATTGTATACCTAATCATTATGCTAATTTCTAAAAGTATTATAGCCACACCTTAAAAAATCTATAAAAAAAAAAAAGTTTTAACTGTGTTAAAAGTTGTTTGCAGAGACGTGTTGGCCATTATCTTATGTGATTGTTAATTCTTTTTAGCATTTCCAACGTTCTAATAAGAAGATGTAAGTCTTGAAATTTATAAAATACGAATAACTTTCAAATCTACTGTAAGAGCTGGTTTACATTGGGTCAGTGACAGAAGTCAGCGCCATACAATTTCGACCAAGTCAGTGATTGACCACGAAACTTCTAAGGCACTGACTTTTATTACTAACCTAATGTAAATCAGCTTTTAGACATCACACAGTCGCATCTTGTCCCAAAGTAAGCAACTATTGCTTGTAATATACGTGGACAATGGCGCTGGAAATCAATTGAAAATTAAGCCCTTATTTCAAGTAAGCACAATAAAGTGAACGAAATTATATTAGTTCCATCCACAATTGAAACACAATGAAAAATTAAACAACAAAAATTGTATTTCGCGCCATCGAAATAAACGAAACAAATAATATGATCGAATTAATCCAAGAGGGAAGCCGAATAATTAGCAATTTTAAAACCGCAATGCGTTTAACAATTGTCACATACATTGCTAAAGTTAATAATTAAATATTGTACCAACAAACGGGCCGTGGGAACGATGTTGCCAGAATTTTACATTAATTTTAATTTGTTCAGAGTAAAGAATGAGGGAAGGCCGTGTCGCCAAATGGGATGGCGAGTGTAAAACCTCAACCTACCTGTGTTGTCAAATGCATTTTGTATCATGAAAAATATTTAGTTAACGACTTGTGGTGCGTCTGGTGAATATCCGACTGGGCGCATCAGAAGGTTGCGGGTTCGATTTAAATAAAATAAATAAATAAATATTCCACAACATTGCGCACAGCGCAATCTAGCCCCAAACTAAGCACTAGGCTTGTACTATGGGTACTAGACAACGGATATATTACAAATTATTACTTTAAACCTTTTTTACTTATATTATTTCCTCTGCGGTCAAGTATTTAAGCTTGTAAAACGCCTGAACCTGTTACTGAATATTTTCTAAGTTTTATTAACACTTTTAGATCTATGGTTAACTGATTTGGAAACAGCTCAACTTATGAGGTTATTCTTGTACTTCATCCATCTTTAAAAAACTTCCAAATGATCAGGTAGTAGTGGCAAACGTGCATTTTCACACATGCAAGCTTGCGCTATTTCCACAGTAATATTATTAGTAAGGTTCAAGTAGTATTTCTCTGTAAAAAGGAACGTTTCATTCGCTAGGTAGTGGCAAAACTGAAACCTCTCAGATCTCAGCATAAAGGGGTACTTTGTATGCGGATCGCACGCGGAGTGGTCGCTCGCTGCTCGTAAACTATTTATATCGATAGTTCAATGATTGAAATGTGTTTTTAGCAATAATACGCCGTAATATTTTTTTAACTAGGTATATAATGTTTTTATTCGAAACCAGAATTAATGGATATGTAGGAACAGCCGTTTGTCACATTATATATTTGCAATGGCAAAAATGGGAAAGAAGGTACGTGAAATAAATTTAAAAATGTAATTTCGATTTTTGCTCATCAATTGGAGAAATGGAAAGTACCCTATTAGTATATTACGTATAGTAAGTACAAATAAGAAATTTGATTTCCAACTCAAAAGGAAGGGTTAGGTTTTTGGTAGTCGCTTTCAAACAAGCAAACTAACTATATTCAAGCGCTATCCTACTAATATTATAAAGCTGAAAGTTTGTAAGTAAATAAAATTTATGTAAGTTAATCACTCATTTATGTAAGAACCGCTGAACCGATTGCAATGAAACTTGGAATATATAGGTAGCTGGAGACTTTGGATAGGCCGACCCTTGGAATATTGAAAAGTAAAGCTAATTTTATTCCGATATTCCCGCAGGAACGGGACTAACGTGGGTAGAAATGCGGGGCGCAGCTAGTATCTGAATAAAAAAACTATTATGTAACTACAAAGAGTAACAAACTGGTAACCAAAGTGCTCAAATAGCATCATATGCAAAGCATTGTTGGCTTGTTGGCGATTTCAGCTCAGAAGTTCGCTATTTAGCTCAATGTCTTTTCGAAAAGGAAATCAAAGCGACTTCCTAAAGCGGTACTGCGGAGGATTTCCTTTAAACGAAAAACTGAAAAATTCAACGAAAAATTGCAAAAGCAGATAAGTCGAGGGAGGAGGTGACACTCGTTATAGAAAATGGAATCCGTCTCTTTTTCTTTTACTTAAAAAGATTTCTCGATAATGATACCACACGGATTTGGGATTTAAAAACATTTGTAAAAAAAATCTAAGCAAAAACGGAATAAATTACGTGTGCCGGCCTCGTTTAAATGAATACCTACTAGCTGGGTCCCACTGTTTCACTCGCGTATAACCGGATCCCGAGCATATTTCGAAGTACGCTTTCTTATTGGATGCCTTAATTATACAGTGGTAACGGGGATACTACCCATTTAAGCCGAAAGGGTGTTGTTCTAGACGTCTAGGCGAACAACATTTGTTCTACGACTTTTGAAAATGCGTTTTATTCTTGATAATTATGAGGTTACATTTAACTGAAGAAAAAAACTGTTTTTGAAAATAAACGCAATTAAAGTTTTAATTGTAGTAGGCTAAACTATGGAAGAACGTTTTAAGATCAAAGACTTCTAATTCTAAGAAATAGCTGTTTTTCAAGTAAACCTAGTAGTAGCTTAAAATTTTCGAACTGTCTTCGAATTTCCAAAAGTTTTAGGACAACAGTTGTTCGCCTTGACGTTTAGAACAACCTCCTTTCGACTTAAATGGGTATCCCTGTTACACCTTGTGTATATTCTTTATTCTTTAATGTACACACCATATTATATACAAACATAGCTTAGGAGATTACATGTACATAGGCGAGCTTAACCCTAACAAGAGTTCTCTTCCAGCAAACCTTGAGGCATAGAAAAGGCGATAGATGTGCAGGCAATTGGTGTGCAAATGGTTTAAATATACAACAAGAGTAAAAAAAGAAAAGATAATGTTGATAAATTATATGTATAAAGTATATACTAATACACATGAATACTTACATATTTATGATACAATATTAATAAAATAAATTAAAATATAAATATACCTATATAAATACGAAATACATACCCACCTAAATAAATTATAATAAAATAAATATTAAATATACATAATATAACAAATAAATATATGTACCCATATACATACATATAAATATAACTGTACCTTTACAAAGTTAGATAGTGTTCTCTCACTCTGGACTTAAATGCATCCAGAGTTTTGCTAGCGCGAATGGGATGAGGAAGGGCATTCCAAAGCTTGACTGCCCGCACAACAAACGCGTCACCAAACCTTGCAGCATTGTGAGATGGACATGACAGTATAAAAGTTTTAAGCGTTCTACATGAGCCGTCATTGGGAGCCAGGAACTTAAATTGTTCTCGAAGGTACAAGGGATAATGAGGGTAGAAAATAATTTTATATAGGAAAATAAGGATGTGGAAATTGATGCGTTGCCTGATCGGAAGCCATTTTAATTGACGTCGGAATTCAGACACGTGATCAAATTTACGTAGTCCATAGATAAACCTGATGCAGAGATTCTGAAGACGTTCCAGCTTATTAAGAAGATCCTCATTAGCATTAAGGAAACACACGTCGGCGTAGTCGATGATAGGAAGAAGGAGAGATTGAGCGAGATAGATTTTAGTTTCAATGGGCAGAAACTTTTGGAGACGCTTTAATGACTGAAATGAGTAGTTCAC
The DNA here is from genome assembly GCA_949358125.1 of Idaea dimidiata. Lineage (NCBI taxonomy): Eukaryota > Metazoa > Arthropoda > Insecta > Lepidoptera > Geometridae > Idaea > Idaea dimidiata. The sequence goes on from OX442329.1 coordinate 13,319,179, forward strand.
CCTTTGGCTGATTTGGTTGATGTGGTTTACCCAAGATAATTGCCTATCAAATACTACTCCCAAATTCTTGGCATGGTCAGAGAAAGAAAGTGGCATGTTGTCGAACATAATTGAAGGTGCGGGAGACAGATTATCTGCAGCAGACAACTGGTAGGAGTTACCTAATAAGAGAATTTGGGTTTTGGAGGGATTGACTAGCAGTCCATACTCTTTCGCCCAGGTACTAATTTTGCGCAGATCTTCGTTGATGTGCTCCACTCCACCAGGGAAGTCATCGGCTCTGAAATGATGATATATCTGGAGATCATCCGCATAAAGATGAAAGTTAGATGATATGACTTTAGTAACCGAGTCTATGAAGATTGAAAACAGAAGAGGGGAGAGAACCGCGCCTTGAGGCACACCCGCAGTGATGTTACACCAGTCAGATTGTGAGTCTTCCGTACGCACACACTGCGTGCGGCCTGACAGGTAAGAATTAAGCCAAGTGATTACTGGTTGGGAAAAGTTTAAAGACGAAAATATTGTGGAGAGAATGTCATGGTCTACCGAGTTAAAGGCACTACTGAAGTCTAGAAGCGCTAATATAGTCAATTTCCTGTTATCTATAGCGCGGCGAATGTCATCGGTTACTTTAGTCAATGCACTTACAGTGCTGTGGCCAAGACGAAAACCAGACTGGAGCGGGTTCAGAAGCCCATTTTGCTTTAAGAAGAATGAGATTTGCTGTTGAACTGCGTCTTCAAGTACCTTTGAAAGAAGGGGGAGAATCGATATTGGGCGAAATTGAGATGCCAAGGAAGGCTCTGAAATCTTGGCAAGAGGGATGACTACGGCAGACTTCCAAGCAGACGGAAATGTACAAGACGATAGAGAAAAATTTAAGATGTGAGAAATGATTGGGGCAAGTTCCTTAGCAATGGGTTTTATCATATCAAGATGAATTTCATCTGTACCGATTGCCTTGGTGGTGATGGATTGAATCGATTTGATGATTTGCCTAGTCGAGATTTCCGTAAACCCAAAGCAAGAATTCGCTAGTCTGGGCAGGCTGTTTATTTTGTTTATTGTCGATGCTTTGACACCCCTGTCTAAAGTGATCGGAGATTTAGAAAAGTGAGTGTTAATTACATTTAGATCTAGAGTGATTTTAGAGTCTTCAGCGACCTTACCTACTCCGATAGTTTTTAGAAACCTCCACATCTGGCTGGAATTGCACTTCTGAAGAGATCCAAATATATAACGTCGTTTGGAGTCACGGCACATCTTACTACAGCGGTTGCGTAGTCTTTTATAGTTCTCAAAGTTTTCAGGTGTTGAGTTGTTTTTTAAAAGACGCTTTGCTTTATCCCTGCTACCCATGATCTTTTTTATTGTAGGCGTAAGCCACGGAGCCGGGGTGTGCTTTACTTTGACTCGCTTAAAAGGCGCATGTAAATCGTACAATTTGGTTATAATGTTATTAAAAACCTCCACTTTACCATCAACTGACTCCGCCGATGTCACAGGAGACCAGTCAATTTCACCCACGTCAGTCACCAAGCGTTCCAGGTCAATCCCCTTGAAACTACGAAGAAAAAGAATTTTAGGAGTGCGCCTAGGCCGACGAATTTTATATGAAACAAAGATGAGGTCATGGTGGGAGAATGGTGCCGACAGTTGACCGTGACAGGCAACTTTGTCAGTATCCGAAACAAGTATGAGGTCTAGGAGGGAGGGTTTATAACCGGGTGCGTAATGGGTAGCCGATAGAGGCAAGGGGTGAATATTAAAGGCGGAAAGAAGAGATAGGAGTCTACGGCTACGGCTATCATTTTTCAAAAGGCAGGTATTAAAGTCTCCAAGAAGAATTGTGTGCTCATAAATAGGTACGAACTGTTCAAGTTTAGAATCCAATGATGCAAAATAGTCTACTTTCATATTAGGTGGATAGTAAACACCCAACAAAATTTTAGCGAAATGGAACGTGACTTCGACGAAGAGGTGTTCTGCGAAGCCCGAATATTCACTTGGAGATTTGTCCACTATTTTATAAGGAATATCCTGCCGCAGGTAAATGGCCACTCCGCCATAGCCTTTGTTAACTCTGTCATTGCGAATTAGTTTATAACCAGGTATAGAGTATTGTCGAGAAGACATGGGAGGCTTAAGGAAACTTTCTGAAACGAGGATGGCATCGGTTACATCGCAATCAAACGCTGAAATGAAGTCGTCATAATGGCTGGGGATACTTTGCGCATTTACATGAACTATGTTAAAGTTTTTGGATAAGTTATTGAATCTACACTTTAATTGGTCGCGCAGCACAGTTTCATCATCATCTACCGCACTATGATAATCTGCATCCAGAGAACCAGAAGAGGCACAAGAGAAGAAGCTATCGTCTAAATTCATTAAAATATCCAGAAAAATAATACTTATCTAATAAATAGTATACAAATAAATATTAATTATAATAAATATGTATACCTATATAAAGTAATGTAAAATACTAATAAAAATATAATAATAAATATTAAACACAAAAATTAAAACCAAACAGATTAAATTAATCATCCATCACCCATTCCACACCCGCCGACATTACTGTTGAAAAAATTATTATAAATAAGTTCACGAAAAGAAAAACAAAACAAACTCAGAAATATTAAAAAAAAAAAAAGGTATAAATAAATAGGTTCAAAGGAATAATTAATTAGACAAATAAAAAAAAAAAAACCCTTAAGTAATTACACTGGCTACATACAAAAAGTTGGCCGATGGCGTAATTTGACAGTGACAGCTGTCAAAATAATTTTCCTTAGCTGTTTGAAAAAATGAATTGAGTAAAAATATTATGATGATGGTTTTGTATTTACCCCACAAATAATTATAAAAATGGGAAGAAAAGTACAAAATAAAGTTGGTAGAATTAAAACCGAATAATACAAACCACCGTCACTTAGTACATATTACAGTAATTACTTTGTAATATGAAATATGTTGTTTTATCTATCACGGATCATCGCATTGGTTGTTTTTGACTTTCCGCAATCTTCCGGCGATGCCCGCTGTGCTGCTGCCCACCTGCCCAGAAGATTTTGCTTTTGAAGTAGATGCCTTAGAGCCCTGACTCAGTGCGCCAACTGAAGTCGAAGATTGTTTGGCCGACACCACCGGATAATCAACAATTAAGCGTTTTAGCTCGACCATCGTTGTAATCTTACGGCGACTGTTGCCCGGCAATAAGACAAGAATCTTACCGTCAGAAGTCCAGCTACGAGTAACCCCAAAGTGTTTACGCGCTGCCATAAAGACATCATGCCGGGCCTTGGTTAGGAACTCGGATATTGTGATGCCGGTGTTCTTCAAAGAGGATTTATTTTCCCAGACAGCATTGCGATGTTTCTGCTGAATGAAGCGAACTAGTATAGGTCTGGGTTTACTAGTATTACTTCCCAATCGATGGCAGGCCAATAAATCCTCTGGTACTATGGAGAGCTTCAATTTTTCTGAGAAGATAGGAATAAGCACCGCCGAGGGATTGTCTGTGTTGGAGTCTGGAATACCATGAAAAAGAAGCACCTTTCTCCTGGAAGCAGTTTCAAGTCCATCTAATCCTTGAACAAGGAGCTCCATCTGAGACTTGAACATAGACAGCGTTTTCCAAACCAGCGACTTGAAGTTGGCGAATTCCCGAGATAAGGTATCCAAATCTTTATGTGGAGCCTGGTTAGATTGCTGCAGCTTCTTCATGTCATCCTCATACCGAGTCATTCTTGTGTCAAAGGAGTTAGAGATTTCCTCCATGTTGGTAGACAGTTTCATGTAAAGGTCCATATCAGTGATTTATGTTTTGCGTGACTTGAAGTGAACCTAGTTAGGAGAATTAGTGCGGCAGGTGCAGGGTGAGTTAGTTAAACGTTTCCCTTAGGACTTGTCATGTAACAGTAAGTAATTAAATTATTATAATAAATATTTACTAGAGTGAAAAAAATCCGTTGCTTATTGCCCAACTACCCGCCCAAAAAAAAAAACAAAAAAAAAAGTATATGTATAATAAAAATGTAAAAATGTAAAATGTATAGAACACATTTTTCAAATTTCAGTTCTTAACCATCACCCGTTTAGGCTGTGCGTTGATTCTTCAGTAAGTCACCCGCTATAATATAGATATAGATTTACGAAATTACACACGTTCCAAATGTGTGTAACAAAACCGAATATCCATCATTGTTTAAAAAAAACTTGAGTAGAAAGTATGTAACAGACTGTACTTCAATGTGCCAACCAATCACGTTGCGCCATTTACTTCACGCACACATACGCAACGTATAAGAACACGATGTTACCACTTAACTACATACACTTATAACATACACAGATAAGTGGTTACGTCATCTCGGTAGTACGAGTTTATGGGGAAAAAATCCAGGTTAATTCACTAGAGATTAGGTGCACTGGAGATGTAGAGGAACTGAATTACAGTCTAGATTTTATTTAAATCCTAAAGACAGACCGTTTATCCAACGAACGTTGAAGAGAAAAATGTAGGCAAATTTAACTAAATGTAGGTAGATTTTGTAAAACGTCGGTAATGTTAACTTTGTTATCCGTATCCACGTTTTATTCTTGAGTTTTCGACTCGAATTTTAAAAGGACAAAGAAAAATGATAAAAGACTAGCTCGATCCCCGGGTAAAGCCTAATCCGGTTGAAATATCGAGATAAAAAGTAGCTTACCTATTCATTATTCCGAGGGTCGGCCTATCTTCGTATCGAATTTCATAGATCTCGGCTCGGTTTTTGCATGATTGAGTGATCGGAGAGTGAAAATACAAAGATTCATACATAAAAACATTCTTATAATATTTTTATAGTACGACGTAAAATCATAAAAGTCACTCAAAAAATCTTGACGTGTCATAAAACGTCATAAAATAACTTCAATAGAAGATATTTCAAGTTCCTTATGTTTTAGGAGAAATGTAGACTGTTGATGAGAAATCGGTCGATAGTTAATAAAAGTACACTTTTTCTTATTACGCGTAGTTAAGTGATTATTTTTTTAAAGTTTCTTTACAGTAGGTAATTAAATCTAGACAGATCGAAACAAGATTTCGCTTCGTATTCTATGTGGAAATGTTTTAGACTTTTCTTTGATTTTGGTGATTTTGATTTAAATAAAACTTAATTTTCCGGTTTTGATCGCATTGTTTTTATTAATTTATGCAGTTCATCAATGGCCGAAGTTTCGTAATCTTTACAAACTTCTAAAAATAATAAAAACAACGCGATTGAAGCCGGAAATGAATATGTAGGTTTTTTTTTTTTTTTATTATTAAACTAATCAGTATCGCCACTATCGCAGCAGTGGCGTTTAATCCTATTCTACAAAATAACTAAAACTAAATTATATTAAGCCTATACTTAAAACTAAACTTAAATACTACTATATTTAAACACAACTATATTTAATATCTATACTTTATAATATTATAAAGCTGAAGAGTTTGTTTGTTTGATTGTTTGTTTGTTTGTTTGTTTGAACGCGCTAATCTCAAGAACTGCTGGTCCGATTTGAAAAATTCTTTTTGTGTTTGATAGTCCATTCATCGAGAAAGGTTATAGGCTATATTACATTACGCTACGACTAATAGGAGCGGAGCATCCATGAAAAATGTTGCAAAAACGGGAAAAAAATCACCCTGTTCCGAGATTCTGTCGCGTGCGCTGAGTAAACGGTCAGAGTTACATAAAAACCATATATGAGAGAATTCTTCCTCTAAATAGGATCTAATAAATAGTCCGCGACAGCATATGCCTAACTCTTAAGGTTGACTCAATATAACATCTTTTAGAGTAATGAAATTTATTGTAGAACAATGCATTGTTTCCGAAGGTAATTTTGTAAATATGATATTAATCCTTATCCAATTAAATACGTTATTCATTAAAAGTATTTAATTTTAAACATAATTGTCCTTAACATCACTTGATTTCAATGAATATCTCACGAGATATTAGTTTTAAAATAACTCCACAATAAATAATTACTAAGTACCAAGCGTGCATTTATTATACACGTAGCGGGCGACTATGATGAGGGTGGCCAGCCAACTCTGTGAGGCATCATGCCGCGCGGCTCAATCGGTCGGCTCCATGCGAGACGGTTGTGTCACCAAACTGCAGTGCTTTTTAAAAATTCTTTTGCAATATCTCATTGTACTTTTGATTCTTAATATTTTGTTTTATGTTGGTATAATTAATATTATAAAGAGGTTACGTTGGTAACATGTATGTATGTAGGTATGTATTTTGGGGGTCATCTCAGAAACATCTAGACCTATTTCAAAAATTCTTTTACTAATAGAAAGCTACATTATCCAGATATGACATAGGCTACTTTTGATCCCGATATTCCCTCGGGATCGGGACTTACGCGAGTGAAACTGCGGGACGGCAGCTCTGAAAAATAAAGTCGTGTATTTCTAACTCAACAACCCGTGAACCGATATGAATGAAATTTGTACAGGGTTGGTTTAGAGGTAGAAATAATATACATATAGGGTACTTTGAATGATCGTACGGGTTAAGCAACACTTGGTACAACATACGTGATGGGTGAAAAAGAGCGGGTGACCCGATATTCATAAAACTTGGTACAGGGTTGGTTTAGAGGTAGAAATATTATATAGTACTTTGAATGATCGTTAAGCAATACTTGGTATGACATACGTGAGGGATCATTAACGTTACGGGATAGGAAGTTACGCGGGTGAAACCGCGGGGCGCAGCTAGTGTAGGATACAGCGAGCGATTACTGTTACTGGGCGACTTTAAAGTCTGTAATCTGCAGTGGTCCTAAGATTATTTTCGTGTCGGACGAAACCGGTGATTCGTCTCGTAATTACGGACTCTTTGATTTTCGACCCGGCATTTTAACTTACAACCATTCCTCTTTTTATTTCAGGTTAAAATAAAAGAATGGCTGATTTTTTTTCTAATTTTAAACAGTGATTTCTGGTAATCTTTTTTTCTTTTATCAATTCTTTGACATCTATATTATTTACGCGTCGTGGTCGATGAGTTCTGACTTACGAAAAAAATATCTTTTTTTGAATTAAAGTAAATAATTTTGTTTTGCCAGTTTTGTCTGTACAGTAAGATAGTATGTAACAGAGTAAAGACTGAATATGCAACTTAATAAATTAATATAAAAATAGAAGTAGAAGGTAGGTATATTTTCTTTTAAACAATGAGTTGTTGTTGAAGCAGCCATCTATCTTTATATGCAGCAGTACCCAGCTACAGCATTTCGTGGTACCTATGTAAGACCATACCCGTAAAATTATCTGGATAAAAATAATAATAATATTATAACATAATTATAATTTTATATATTATAACATAATTATAATATAATAAAATCATACCAAGGAATGTATCATAATAATGTGTTCCCTTTCCAAACTAAAATAAAGTACATTTTGAACAAGCCCAGTAATTTGAAATTACGCTAAGTAATAATAGTTTTGTAATCGATCCGAAATCGAAAGGGACCCATTCATTTTACCAATCTAATTTTTCCAATGGGTCCCGACTGTGAGTAATTTTTTACTCATTTATTATGTGTTCTGTGTGTATCGATTACAAAACTATTATTACTTAGCGTAATTTCAAATTACTGGGCTTGTTTTTTTCTTTTTGGTTTTTTTGTTGTTTCTATGCGCATTTTTTATCGAGTTTTTTACGCTGTCGGGTTTCTTGTTTTTTTTTAATAATTTTTATTTTTTATTTTACGCTTTTTAGTTATTTTCATTTATTGATGGTAGGTAAGTCTCGTAATCTATTCATTTCATTAGGGGGTTATAATGTACTAGCTGCGCCCCGCGGTTTCACCCGCATAAGTTCCGTTCCCGCGGGAATAAAAAGTAGCCTATGTGTTAATCCAGGTCCCCCAGCTACCTATATTCCAAGTTTCATCGCAATCGGTTCAGTATTTTTTGCGTGAAAGAGTAACAACCTCACATACATACATACTTACATACAAACTTTCGCGTTTATAATATTAGTAAGATTCTATTTTAGTTAGGGTTTAGTTATTTATTGTTTAAATTTAATATTATTCTTTTAACGTTTTTAGGTACCTAAGTGTTATTAGGCTTTTATTCGGTAGGTAGGTAGGTATACAATTTATGTAAATATTTTTTTAGTATATATCAATAAATACCTGTCACCTGTACCATCACGGCTTATAATATACTTTGATAGTTCCAAACGTAACTACGTAACAAAAATAAAAACTTGTTCGTTAGTAATAAAAAGCAAGAATGCCTAATTGTAAATTAAATTTATACCGTTATATTTCCTAAACGGTTCTTTAAAATGAAAAATGGTGAAAGAAACCTAATATTTATTTTTAAAAACCTATTCAACGATACCCATCTTGACATACTTTGACGATTTTGGATTTTTAAATTTTGACAATATGGCGGCTGGTGGTGACATATGTTAATTTGGATTACTGTCATGTCTTTAGTCACACTCGCCAGATTAAGACGAATCGATTGACGTAAGAATCATCAAAATCGGTCCACGCGTTTGGCCTCTAGAACGCCACATAGAAATATCCATACATACATACATAGACTGATAAACACATTACCCTCCTTTGCGTCGCGCAGTCGGGTAAAAAAGCCCATTACAAACAAACCAAACATACAATTAAATATTCAAGATTAGTAATTTAACATTTTAACAAAAGTTACCTTAAACAATAGATTAGTAAATTTTAAAGTGGTTAATCTGTTTCATAAATGTTAAACAACTTTATGAAATAGTTTTAATTAACAATTGTATTTTATATTCGTTCCAAGTAAAAAAAAAGGTCTTCAATTTGTAGATTATGTGGGTTTGCACCTGACAGTACCTAACGTACAGTTCAGGCCACAATACATGCAGTCAATTTCAATATTTTTACAACTTAGTTGTTGCTACTTATGTACACAACTGTACCTATGTTCAAAGGTAATTACAGGAAATACATAAAGCTAATTTTAACACTAATCCAAGGCATCACGGTACAGTTTACCACGACTAAGTATTGAGGTTATCTATGCAATTTCAAGATGAGAATGCTCTGAATTTGCTAGTTGTTAGTAAATACTTGAGTTTAATATTAAGAGCTAGTTGCCGGATGTATTAATAATGCACCTAGTGCAGCGTGGATGCGTCTGTTTAAACTATAATAGGGTACCATTTGCAAATGGGTTTAACTACTAAAACGCGACTTTCGAATGGGACCAATTGCGTTATCATCATGACCAATTGTAAATGGGGTTATTTGTTAGTCAATTAGGCACCGACAAAGCCTTCCAAATTCCAATATAAAGCGTAGACATACGTTATTTTCTTCACGCTTCGGGTGTGGAGGCAATATTTACCTGACATGTCAGTCATGGCGGAATAATAAGCAGCCTGTCAGCTAGCTGTCATGTCGGTACCATGATGACAGCGGGTAAAAAATAATCTATCGAACTAAGGGTTGTCTGTAATTGTATTGTAATTATTGTATTGGATAAAAAGGGATATGACTTAGATTAACATAGATATTGGGTATTTTAACAACGTTGGATTTGTTTTCGACTTTAATAAAAGTGTGATAGTAATTTCCTGAACAAATTGACTTTGGAACTGATGAAGTTCATCCGTCAGAGCTGAGTTTGATAGCTCCAGGCGACGTGGTTCGACCATAAAGTTCGATCAATCGAACTAAACAAACTTTTTTTTTCCAGTTGGTTCGATTAATCGAACTACCATGCTTCACTGTTAAGCGACTATTAACTTCATAGCGTTTTTTAAAGATCAATCTAAATTCTTTAAAATAGGTTAATTTAAATTATTATTACTAATAAGTCGCAGCCTAGACGCGTCGCGGTAACATCGCGAGATTCATTTGTGACCTTTTTTTTCTGTGGATCTGTCAATGGAATTCAGGGCGCTACGATTCGTAACGCATCTCTGCTGCGACTTATCAGTGCGCATATAACCTTAATATGTGTTTATTTTAAGGGCTGTAGTGTGTAGTCAAAAGTAACTTATAAATAGTAACAATAAAGTTGTTTGTTTTAGTGTATTATAGTTGCGGTGTGTCCATCCGTCTGTCCGCAGCTTAGTTCCACAGGTGCTTTTAGTACTAGGAAGCTAGAACTTTTCAAGATAATAGCTCCTTACTACCATATATATTTATATATATTAAAATAAATCATGCTTATAAAGTATAAGACTATTCATCATCATCATCATCAGCCTGTTGCAGTCCACTGCTGGACATAGGCCTCTCCAATTGCACGCCATTTCATCTATTTTCGCCTTCTAGCATCCAGTTTGTGCCAGCCGTCTTGCGCAAATCGTCGCTCCAACGTGCCTGAAGACGTCCTACACTACGTTTGCCGATTATAATTGATAAGACTATTGTATGTAATATTTTCTATAAAAAATGATACATATTTAGTGACCGGTATCTACACGGTTACATTGGAAATGATTTATATCTCGTCTACCATATCGTATGGGGTGTCATAAGGTAAGGTATGTAGCTTTTTCAAAAATAATTTTAAATTCTTTTTCGAGTCACGAAATAACACGTCTTAACTTTAACAGTAGATATGGCATCAGAAAGAAAACAGTTGAAACAAGTCACCGAACTAACACTACTTCAAATTCAATATATTTTGACGTTTTAAGTATTATTCATCTACTCTATCTTAGCAACGTCATTTGATTTCAGCGCTGCAGCGGTTTTTTTTGGAAACGGAATATGTTTGAAACTTCACCTTTACCACTACACATAATATCTCAATGACACACACCAGGAAATTGCCTTTCATGAGAACCCTCACTGAAACTTTAATTAAAAGGCCAAAAGATAGTCCGTATAAAGTAAATACTAAACAATAAAGTTGTTTGTATATAAAAGCTCACTCACCAGGCTCTCTGCTCTATATCAGTAATGTTAAGTTTATATCCCCCGCGAGGCTCTAATAACGATAAATAACACAATATAAAACATTATTGCGTTATTCTGTTATCGTCATATAGAATACAGTGTCAGTGTGCGGGCTTTATTAACTTTTATGTAGATCAAAGTTCTTGAACGTCGCATTTAGCGGAGTTTTAGATCAAACATTTAGAACGTGGCATTAGACGAGTTTTGAAAAAGTAAAAATCGTAAACTTAACAATTTGCTTCCGGTTCCAACATGTAAACTTAAAAAAAATAGAAATCGACTTCTTAAAACAGAATTGAGAACCTCCTCTTTTCTATAGTCAATTGAAAAACATACCGCAGATACAATAATGGATCCGAGTTATCATTTTATCTTCATTTTCGATCATCTTATGTGAAATAGAGTTTTGTCATTTACGTCATTTCAGCTAAAACGTGTACCCCCCACAAAAACCAAAAATAACTTCTTTGTTCCCAAAATACTTTTATAATTATAACAAATGCGTTTCAAAACACAAAAAAAAAGCTTTCGAATGTATTTCGGCGGCCATTTGCAATAATTTCGTATAACAAATAATGAATATTAGTTTTATCCTGATATGTCTCAAGGATCGGGACTTCTGATGATGAAGATGATGATGACTAATTTAATTTATATAACTTAATTTATTTCAAATTTAATGTTTATAGATAAGTACTCAGCAAGATTTTTCTTTTAAAGAAATGTTCTAATTAATTATTGATTAACAAAACCCTTATAAAATAACTTTTTTGACATAACGTAGTAGGTAATGCCAAAATCCATTTAAAATGGACAGGCCCCTATCTCACGACTATTTGCCTAATTTCGATCACAAAATGTCAAAGGAATTAAACAAGAGATCCTTAGTAGGGAATTATTTTCACAAATACAACTTTTAATTTGCTACCAAGTTGTGTTCTATCTCAAAGTTATAAAGAGCAGTTTTCTTTGGCATTTAGAGGTAATAAGACAATCAAAATGTTATGCAAATTATACTTTGCTGTACAGTTAAAGTTTATTACAAGCTCATAAGGTTTATATTACGTGTGAACAGTGACATCTGTTGTAAGAGTTGTCGAACAAAAAGTTCCCTTTTGATCTGAATCTTCGTACAATTTGTTTAATATTCGCAGCTTTCAGCTTTCGTTGTTTGTTTGTAACATAAACAACGTTGCGTTGTTCAAAAATAGTTGTTTGTAGTGGAAATTGTTATTAAAAGATATTGTTTAATGTTGGAATTTTGGATTTAGATGTTTAGTTGCTTTAATTAAATAAGGATTTTAAGAACAACTAGCTGCGCCCGGTGGTTTGAGCTGCGTAAGTCCCGATCCCGAGGGAGTATCGTGATAAAAAGTAACCTATGTTTAATCCAGATTTTCAACTATCTGCATACCAAGTTTCATCGTAATCGGATCAGTAGTTTTTGCGTGATTGAATTGATATAATCTTTCTATTGGTGAAAGAAAATCGGTCCCAATGTTTCGGGGCCACAAAAGTAATATTATATAGTATAGACGAAGTTAAGACTAGATGACTTCGTATTGCCATCGAACATGACACTGACATTATTTGTAACGTTTTATTGCTGGTCTATCGCATTGAAGACTAAAGTCACTAATGCTTAACAATAAATAATTGTTTCTGGTGTGGGTGTCTTTCTATGTATAATAAGTACGTATTTACAAAAAAAAAATACATTATGTAGTATATCCGTTGTTTAGTACCCATAGTATAATTGGCTTCCTGGTGATATACACGTTAATTTATACTTCTGTAATAGCTGTTGGATTTCCTAAATAATAAATAAATAAATAGTACAAGCCTAGTGCTTAGTTTGGGGCTAGATTGCGCTGTGTGTAATTTATGTCGTGTCGTCGTGCACTTAAGTATGGTAATTAATACTTAAATAAAAATAAAATAAAAATCATAAAAATCGGTCCAGCCGTTATTGCGTAATTGCGTTTCAAAGTAACAGAACTTTGTTATTCCGCGCTACTATGATCGTTTGTTGTTGCTTTGTCGCTCAAAAAAATAAAGTGATTTTTAAATAAGATACGCCGACTAATTTAATAAACCACAGATACAGTATCTAATTTATAAAATATTGTTTTGTATGTTATTTTTTTTTATTTGATGTTTTTAATTTTATTTTTTAAGCTGAACGACAACGCGGCGACGACTCATAAGACATCATGGTAGGGCGAAAAATATTATGTAAGCAGGATATTATAATAACTTGTAGTACCCACGTACCTATGTTAAACATAATGTATAATAGTAGATACGTCCGGCTTGGCTCGCTTCCATACAGGGTGTGCCAATATCAACAATCGAACGTTCGTAGCCCGAGGGGACCGGGGAATGAGCACTAGTGTAGACATTGTTGTTAAGTTAACGGGCCAATCTAGGTTAGCCTTATAGGATACCTACAATATCCGATAGGTAGATAGATATATAGTACACCAATAATATACCTACTTGCCTGCTATATATTAAATTACTAGCTAACCGCGTAAGTCCCGGTCCCGCAGGATTATCGGGATAAAAAGTAGCATAATTATTATTCTAGGTCTCCAGCTACCTATATTCCAAGTTTCATCGCAATCGGTTCAGTGGTTTTAGCATAAAAGAGTAACAAAGTCTTATACAGACATACGTACACACAAACTGTCGCGTTTATTATATTAGTAAGATAATTTATACAACGCAAGAGACTTTTTAATCCATGCTATATACGACGCTGTAGTGCCCGGGACATTGTTAGGTGGAGTAGGCTTGCCCAGAACCTATACCACCCTCCCGGCCTAGTCAGCCATGCCCAGAGGAAAGAACTGGTCAATACGTCTGGAGCTAACTAAGCCGTGGGTTTCTTCACTTCTCAGCCAGCTGATTATGTAATCTGTTCCTAAAAAAAACTCGATTAAAACCATTGAAATTGTTGTATTTACGTCATTTTTCACGTTATTCAGTAGCAATCAAATTGCACTTAAATAAATCTGGCGACTATAAAAGTCAAATTGTATATCCGCAATCGCAAAAATCAACAATTTCAAATGCTTCAATTGAGATTTGTTAGAAACTGAGATACGTTATCAGGCCGCAGAATAATAAGAACAACAATATCATTATATTTTATATTTATATGTATTTTTATTTTTTGTCCCGTAGGTCCCGCGGTTTCAACCGCGTATTTCTCGATACCGTGTGAATATCGGAATTAAAAGTAGCCTATGTTACTTCTCAATAATGGAGCTTTCTTTTGGTGAAAGAATTTTTTAAATCGGTTCAGTAGTTTTGGAGCCAATTCATTACAAACAAACAAAACTTTTCTTTTTACAATATTAAGTACAGATCACAAGATAAATAACCACCTATGTAACCACCTAACAAATTAGATTGTTAGATTGTCTTTTACTAATTGACTCAATATTTAGAATCTAACCAAATGCTCAAATTCAAGCTAAAATCGAATCAATCAAATCACCCACGAAATAGAGTTGATAACCGTGCAATCGATCAGTATTCACTTATAACCCTGTCAAAATAAGTCGATTCATCTTATCCATAGGTATAACAAAACTGAGTTCTTAAAGAAAGGTGTAGAGTGAACTTAGACTTGCAATAATTGGCTCGGGCGATAGTTCTCCCACTAATATTGTAAATGGGATTAGTTTAGATCTTTGTGTTTCAATCATGCAAAAATGACAGAACCGATTGCGATAAAGCTTGATAATTATGCAGATAGGTAACTGAAGATCTAAATTAACACATAGGGTACATTTTACTAAAATACATCCGAGGGATAATACTTACGCTTGTGCGTAAGACATCCCCTAAGCTACCCCCCTATGTCAATTTTCATTCAGATCTTTTCCGTTGTTTTTAGTTTTTGACTCTGAAATACCCTTAGAATTTCTTGATCCTAGGAGATTATCGAAATCAAAAGCATCACATGTCACTCTCCATCACTTAAACTATGCCTTTGCAAATTTTCATTCATATCGGTCGAACCAATTGCCCGTGAAGAGCTGACGAAAAACCAACACAAAAAAAACTTTCGCATTTTTAAATATGAAGCTTGGACAACTAAAATTGTATCGGCCGATTAAAAAGTCAGTAGATCTACATCGACTTCAATTGTAAAGAGGTTGCGAAATTTCGTGTTGCCTCGGGGCACGGCTAGGGGAGTCACACATTTGTCATTTTGACACCTTCAGCAGTGTACTGTCGAGGAAATGGGCGTTTGCTATTTCGGAACTATTTATTTTTTGACGTGATAATCTAATTGAACCCAGATTTGTAAGGATAGACTTCTCAGACTGTCTTTTCCATTGGGTACTTAGGGCGACTTGCATAAAACCATTTAAAAATATATTTAACTAAATCGATTTTAAAATAATTTATGGGAAATCGAACATTGGACTCCATTTCATTAGGTGGACGATTGCTAATTGCAACAATGCAATGTTGCAACACATTGACAGTTCTTGAAATTCTGACAGATTTTAAACACGTTTAACAGCTTAAACATGTTTAGGAACCGTTGTGCAAGCCGGCCTTAATCTCGCACTTAATTAGTCTGAGTTATTGTAGAGTAAAAAAATCTGACCTGATTGTTTGCCGAAACTACTGAACTGAATTTAAAAATTCTTTTACTAATGGAAAGCTACATTATGAAGGCTACTTTTTACACCGATATCTTCATGGGATCGGCACTTACGCGGGTGAAATCACGGGACGCAGCTAGTCCTACTAATGTTATAATAGAGAAAGTTTTAGATGCTTGTATGTGCAACAATCACCCTAAAACTACTGAACCGATTGCGATGAAACTTGGTATAGAGATAGCTGGAGATCTGGATTAAAACATAGGCTACTTTTTGACCCGCGGGATCGGAACTGACGCCGGTAAAACCACGGGACGCAACTAGTTATAAATAAATCTATTCAAAACGCTAAAAAAATAAACATACATTTGTTTCGGATTTAATATACCTGCTTGAATTATTTAATAATAAATTGGTGAAATTATACCACTGTTAAAGTTAGACTTTCCACCGGGTGGAAGTGCAGTAAATTTTAGCTAACAATGGTAGAAAGTTTGCATTTTGTTTTACGAGTTTGTTGTCTATGGAAGGTTAATTTTTACTTGCAATTGGAAAATTAAAATGTCGAAACCTGAATTGCCATTTTTTATGAATATTTCATAGCAATTAAGTAATATTTAGGTAATGCTATTATTATTTTTTGCAAGTAAAAAAAATACCTACCTACACATAATTTCATATTTTCCGCGTGTTTTTTACTATTTAATTTTTTTACCTTGATGTTTTAACAATGTGTCAATAGTCTTGGTCGCGTGGGACTGGAGCTGATTTTAGTTTTGAAATTATGAGTTCCAATCGGGTTAGATAAAAAAGTTTTAGCAAGTACCTACACACCAATGTTCAAAATATTAGTTACTTATTTATGAAGTGGTTTTTCTATACCTACATAGACTGCCATCCGATTTTCTATGACCGTACAATGTTCCCGATGGCAGTTATTCTGTATTCAAAAAATTCCTTTTATTTTTTGACTCCAACATTCCCTTCGAAATACCTCTCACACGAAAAACGTTCGCAATTCCGAACAAAAACTCCAAACATTTAGTACAGTCAGCAACAAAATACCTTTTCATTGTTTTGCAAACGGTACCTCAGGTACAGATATAACCTGATTACGTAACCGACTGACGAGTACAGACAAGTACGGGGAGTACTTGGAACTTTGTCCGCGATTGTACCGCGTCGGACAGTCGCGTTCGAAAGTGTTTACTGTCCTACTAATCAGAGTTGATGGTTGGAAATTGTACAGTTTGAAACACAAAGTGTTATTCCTTATTTCTTACTTACGTAAATTTTGACTGAATATTTTTACACCTGTTTTTTTTCTTTTCGCTTTTTATCGACTGTTATTGTTAAAATTAAACAGTACCGTACAATAAAACGCAGGAAAGTTTAGCTTGCAATGTTAATTTTTGATGTTTAACAGTTTAGCGAAATTGTTCTGTATTTTTTGATGTAAATATCGACCTACCTAAATATTATTACCAACTTTTGTTTATTTTGATTTCTTCGTATGTCAGTGTGGGACAAATCGAGTATTGATACGAGTGCATGAAATTAAGAAGACGTGGCTTCGATTCCAAAATCGCTAAATTTTCCCCAAAAAAAAACACATTACACATCCCCTTCTTTAAATCTTGTCTATATATTATTTGACTGGAAGAGATTGGGCTTAAGCGACAAAACCGCCCATTGTGTCAGTTTAGTATAAAGTGTTTTTTGTATAATTTGTTAATACTTGGGTATTTTTGATAAAATAAAGCGTTAATCTATTATTCATCTATCGCTAATTTGTAAAGTGATTATTTCTCCAATGTGCATACCAGAAGCACTGCGTTACATGTGTGGCAATTATGGAGTATTCCAATTGATGCAATATTGCTCCGACCTACGGTTTTTTTTTGGTTTTTGCATATAAACGGTACTGTTGGTACAGTTTAAAATTTGCATCAATCATAAAAATGCTATTTGCAGAAAAATCTTTGATTTAATATGTTAATACAATACCTTTAAAAAAACACAACTAAACACAAAGAGTGTTAAAATCACCATTAAAGCCTGTAAAATTCCGATATTACTCAATAATATTTATCCTCACAAAAAATCTTCACCTGTCGACGTTAAGAATATTCGGTAGTACTTCCCTACCTACTATTTGTCGTCTTCTATTATTGTAGTAAGGTTTCATTATAGGCAACATCCTGTACACATTCCCTGGAGATATATTTTCCTCACGAGGTACCGCAGTTTCCCCACAAAGTACAGATTCCCGTAGTTTGCGGTACGCCTTATGAAATCCGACCGTTCAGTGTTACGGTAAAAAGCAAATTGAGACTATTTGCGACGATAAAGCCGGAATTCGCGCACTTCCACGTGAAATTTTCGCGCAAAAATCAGCGAAAAGTGTCGCCTTATTGAGGTAAAAGCTCTGAGGCTTTGAATGAAGTTATCAGAGCTTTGATAATAATGTAGGATTACTGGGGAAACTTACTAGTTTGCTACGTAAGTTGGAATATAATATCTGTGGAAGATAAAGTTTCATGGAAAAATACATAGCTTTTGGGGTGGGTATGGCTGACTAAGCTGGGAGGGTGGTATAGGTGCTGGGCAAGCCTACTCCACCTAACAACGTCTTGGGCAAACAGCGCCGTAAAATAGCATGGATTAAGAAGTTGCTTGCGCTGTATAAATCATCTAAAATTAGATGAAAAGGTCAATTATTATTATTATTATGGTAAACGAAATTGGTGAGTAAATATGTGGCACTTTATTTTTAATTTAGTCGTTTAGTCAACTAAACATAAAATTACAAAATGAAAATCAAAATATAACCAGCACACAACAATAAATTAAAATTAAAAACTTAAACTAAGCTTATAAACTAAACACACCTATATTCAATTGTATGGCAATTATGTGGTATTCTTTTAAAATTTATAAGCGTTATTTGTAAGTACATACATACAATAGTACATAATATGCATATAGAAAACAATGTAGAACGGTATCCCATCAAGGAACCCAGATGGTACCGGTCGCGGTTCCGTACGCAGGAAATTAAAAGACCGAGCGTGGCAGAATCTGCATCAAAGCCTTTATTTACACGTAGAAATAATAGTTCTACCATTAGAATGACGCAGACGAGTTAGGTATAAATTATTAAATACTTCGGGATGTTGCAGACAGCACCATTTCAACGCCACCGCCACAAATTAAGCAACTACGCTTGTACTACGGGAACTGACCAACAACTTGAAACATAGTCTCAACGTCGAGGTAAGAGAATTAAAAAATGACAGCACTTGAACAAGACCCAGAAAAGAAAGTGAGTACAAATCGTGTTACTATATGTTATACCACAAAACATGAGTTAATATTTTTTTAGTTGAAATATAAGCAAAGTAAATGTGACGTTTCCGGGAATATTTGTACACTAGCTGCGCCCCGCGGTTTCACCCGAGTAAGTCCCGATACCGCGGGATTATCGGGATAAAAAGTAGCATATGTGTTATTCCAGGTTTCCAGTTACCTATACTTCAAGTTTCAAGGTAATCGGTTCAGTGGTTTTTACGTAAATGAGTAACAAACACACATACACACATACTCACAAACTTTCAGCTTTATAATATTAGTAGAATAGTAGGATAATATTAGTAGGATTCGTAAGAACTTTTAACAAGAAATTAGTTTGTAGAAAACACTACTTTAGTTGCTAAACGAGTTGTACAAACTAATGTATATTTAACTTTGTCTTAGTTAAGTAATTCTTCATAAGAATTAAATATAAAACTTATAAAACGCCGTAATTTACCCAAGACGTAACACGACCCCGTGTAACAAAACTACAAAAATTACACAAAATTTAAAAATTCATAGCTCGAAATATGGAAATGTGATTAAGTCCCAGAATGCAGGGGGACCCCTGAGCTTCGGGTCGCTGGCCCAAATTAACCGGGACCATGAATAAATGACATCCTTTGTCAGTCGGTTAATTATGCACAAACACAGTACACTCCCTTTACGCGATGGCGCGACGACCTTAAGGTTAAAACTGTGTAATAACCGTGTAATAAGGCTAGCTTAACTCACACACTTACCCCCTTACTTATAAACGCTGGTTAACAGCTGCATAACTATGTATTGGGTGTCTTTTACTGTGACATGAAGTTTCAAAGTTGACTGACATAGACAAACGTCACATAACTTGGTCATGTGTTAAACATCGTTTATGAGTAAGGGGGCTTTGTTTATCACATTTTACCCGAATGCAAGGAAATGGTTACGTTTTTTATTTTATCTTACTAATATAAACCCGAAAGTTTGAATGTATGTATGTGACTTTGTTACTCTTTCACGCTAAAACTACTGAACCGATTGCGATTGGAATATAGGGTAGCTGGATACCGCAAATAACACATAGATTACTTTTAATCCCGAAATTCCCGCGGGAACGGGACTTACGTGGGTGAAACCGCGGGGCGCAGCTAGTATTACACAAAACTTGAAATTCAAAAATAATTTGTAATTTAATTTTTAATACTCTATGCAGGCAATAGTAGATATATTTCAAGGAAAAATAATCTTGAAAATAAAGAAAATTAAACGAAAATAGTCTAAAATAGTATGTAGGGAAACACAAATTCTTAAAATTCATCGCTCGGGAAATCGTTTTTTTGTAAATAATTGAAAGGCTTGGAATATGGTGACATAACACAAGCCTTTTGGGTAGAGTACTTGCCTACCTACTTCTAGTATATTATTAAATACTTGAACTTTGTACTTTAGTATAAAAATACTGAAACCAGAATCAATTTTTTGTATTAAATCTTAGTCAATACTATTATTTAAAAATTGATATTTAAAATAAAATAGGAAAACAAGGCAAGAATACCAAGCTTTTAATTTAAATGTTTACTTCAACCCGTGACATCCAACTTTTGTGATATCTCCAGTCACACTTCAACCCCACTCCAAGGCCTAAGAAAAACTAATTCCAAAAAACCAAATTAAGTGAAATATCAGTGAAAAACCATCGTTTTATCCGTCCGGCACATCAGTCTCACTGACAACCCCAACTTGTTTACAAGGCGCAATTTGTTACGGAACAGCCACTGTAACCAGACCCCCGAATTCAGTGAACTCTAGAAAAACCCCAAGAACTTTCCAAAGAACCGAAGTGTACTGAGACCAAGTTACGTTGGGAATAGAGGATGAGTTAACAAAATTGTTGTTCGCATCATTACACCGCTGTGTATACGAGTATCGGGATCGTATTTTGCTAAATTACACGGAAAATTCGTTTTGATTATACGATCTTTATGTGTTTTTAATCAATTTATGTAGTGGCGAGATGATAGAGAATGACCAGGAAAACTTATAACCACAATACCGTATTTTTTTTTGGAAGTTGGTTTAAATAAACTCAACAAACGCAGTATCCTTCTTACTTTACGTATACCTACCTACCTAGAGTTATCCTTTTACACTAACACGATTGGAACTCATATTTACACGAATTAATTAATTAAATTTAAAATCACGATTATAAAATGAAAAGTAGGTTGGTAAATGAGGCCGGTTTGCATAACGGTTCGTAAACATGTTTAAGCTGTTAAACGTTGTTAAAATCTGACAGAATTTCAAGAACTGTCCATGTGTGGCAATATGTTAAATCGTCCACTTGGTGAAATAGAGTCCAATGTTCCATATTTTTTTTTAAATTTATTATGTAAATATGTTTTTAGATGGTTTTATGCAAGTCGCCCTAAATTTTTGGTATTTTCAAATGTGGAATATAATTTTTATCATTAAATTGTATTACAATATCAGCGCTATCTATTATCGCTAGATGTAGTGTCAAGTCGTCCGTCAAGTCCAGCCGTGCCGGGTCCGAGCTTCGTCATCCATTGCTCGGCCGCCACTCGGTTGAACAGACCGATCAACTGCTCGCCGAGCAATGGACAACGAAGCTCGGACCCGGCACGGCCGGGTGACGGTCTATGATTCATCCCTGAGCCTCAAAGGCCGATAAGCATTGTTATTAGAGAGAAGCTCTAATAACAATATAGTATAGTGTGTATATATAGTGTGTAATAGTGTCTGTCTGTAAGAAAACTCTTCCTTTGACATCTCTCTGTGAAGTAGATATAGTGTTACGACGTCTCCTTGGCTGATTAACGAGTCGTTTGATACCGGCTTTTGTACTACTTATGTATCTATCGGAAAAATAATATCTACTTTATAACATAAGCTGCATCCCGCAGTTTTACTCGCGTAAGTCCCGATACCGTGGGAGTATCAGGATTAAAAGTATAGTATCTATGTTGCTCCTCGATAATGTAGCTCTCTATTGGTGAAAGAATTTTCGAAATCGGTTCAGTAGTTTTGGAGATAACCGAAATATACATACTCACTCACATGCATACATAAATATTTGTTACCAACGTTACCTCTTTATAATATTAGTAAAGATATTATATTATTTAAATCAGCAACTGCAAATAATTAATATTGAAATAATTATTGGAAAATATTGATGTTGAAATCCCAAAATGTCGACAAACACTTAGAAAAATATCGTGTTAAACATACTTATAAAATTTCTAATCAAAGTTGATAGTATATTAAAAAACTGAACCTTTCCTTTTGGCATCACCGTAATCAGTCAAAACTTCATAAAAAGCAGCTCAAAATAGTAGCAAATTTAAAAAAAGTTTTAGCTCCATCATCACAAACTACACCGCTACAAAACAACGCCTTGTGAAAGCTAACCGTGACAATGAAGGATGACCGGCATGTATTATTCGAGGAATTTTCTTCATTTATCTGGACGATATTACACCCGTTGCGAAGGAGACTAAGACGTATCGGTATGGACTAGGCTCCTAAAGAAAATCCGTCCTTTCAAATTTATTCACTTTTTGTCCACCCAAAGGTTGGCTGGAAGAGATCGGTTTAAGAGATAAGCTCGCTCATTTTACTTATGTATTTCATTAGTTTAAAGCATAGACTAATAATTCCACATTTGTTAAACAAGAAACAAAACAATAAAAAAAGTTAAAAGCTAAAATAACAACTAAATATAAAACTAAAATTAAAATTAAATATGACCTGTAAGCATAGACTAATATTCATCTATTATAGATACATTTTACCTGTTCTTAATCGCGTAATATTCAATTCAGTTTCAGTAGGTATAACACACGATTACGACCCGATAAAATGTAAGAAGTTAAAGTTATAAATGTGTTTCCGCAATTAGCCCTACAACTGGGCCTTTGTGCGTGATTTTAATACCGTGGGTTTCCTCACGATGTTTCCCTTCACCGTAAGAGCGATGTTAATAGCGCACATAATTTGTTCTTAAAGAATTCGCGGCTGGAATTCGAAACCACGAACTTCGGAACGAAAGCCGGGATATCTACCACTAGACCCACATTGCTCTAAAATAGAAAAATAAGTAAAATACCGGTAAAATGCAGTTATGACAACAAATCGTGTAAATTTAAAAAAGTTTGTTGTTCATCTATGGTTTTAAGTTTAATTTATGGTAAGTAAGAAAATGTGTTTATTTAGTTACTCTATTTTTTTGTATTTTTATATATTATTATATTTTATAAAATCTGTTAATTTTGTTCCTTTATTTTTATGTGTTTTGTGATTTTTTATATTTCTTTGGGATTTTTTTGTTACAAACCAAAATAAATTAGTAAATTAAAGCCTTAATCTTTATGCCTGTGTTACCAGTGAATTCTTATCTGCAATATCAGCCGATCGTTTTATCCGCCGTCTGCTTCACACAAGTGCTAAATGCATTACATTATAACGATACAATACAGCTTAGACTAGACAACTCCAAGTAATAAGTATATACCTAGATCTAGGTACGTTTAGTGCATCCATTAGGCTAGTCTTTGTTCAAGCTTTATGATTACGTACTAAGTGGCTATTGTTTTGGACTTAGTGTGAGTTTCAAACGAGATAATCCGCGCTACCACGATCGCTTGTCGCTGCTTTGTCGTCCTTTTGCTCGACAAAGCAACGACAATAGATGTCCTGTGCAAAGTCGCGAAAACCTTACACAAAATTATGTCTTACAAGCTGCGCCCTACGGTTTCACCCGTGAAGTTCCGTTCCCGCGGGAATATCGGAATAAAAAGTAGCCTATGAACACATAGGCTACTTTTCCACTTTTACTTTTTACTTTTTTTTTAAATCCAGGTCCCCAGCTACCTATATTCCAAGTTTCATCTCTATCGGTTCAGTAGTTCATGATTGAGTAACAATCACACATACTCACAAACTTTCAGCTTTATAATATTAAGTAGGGTAAGTCGTTGCGAAGTCGCCGCGTTGTCGTTCAGCTAAATAAATAATAATTAAAAACAGGTCAAATAATCTAACTTCAAAAAAAAAGATTTTAATTTTGTCTACGGTTTTCGCGATTTTGCATAATAATTTACCGGGTTTTACTCGCGTTTTATTTAATAACGCCATTGTTACTAAAGACCGAGCTCTCGCTAACTTTACATTTAGCTTTTTCAAGGTTGACGGATGTAATTCGGTAAATATTGAGTTTAATAAAACACTAAATTTACCGAGTTACATCGCGATTCGTGTTCGCGAATTAGCATAATAATGCTAAAGCTAAATAAATGATAATTAGTAACAGGTCGAACAATCCAACTTAAGAAAAAAATTTTTTTTTAATTTAGTCTAAGGTCTAAAAACCAAACACAACATTACCAGCACTACACTTGAAGAACAAGGTAAAAAAGTTAAAATCCGCCGACCGCAACTATTGTCACAAAAAAATGTTATAACTGTCTTAAAATTATTGAAGTCATTTAAAAGTCAGAGCACAAAAACCAACTTCAATAAAACACAGACAAATTTAAAAATAGAATTCAATCGAACGAAAAGTTTTCTATATAAAAATTGCAGGAACCAACTACCGACTTCCTGTTTCCGACTTCGCTATTTAAACGTTTGACTTCCGGAACTATTTTGGACTTCGACCAAGTGAAGATGTAGGTTTATAATAAGCGCCAAGGCGCAATCTATTAGTTTAACTGTGGTTTAAGTTTGATTGGACAATTTACCATAATTTCAATTATTATATTTTGACAAGTTACGTCCTCCGGTTTTATCCGGATAAGTCGCGATTTCGAGAGAGCATCGGTATTAAAAGTAGCCTATGTGTTAATCTAGGTCACTAGCTATCTGCTGTCTCGATCCCATGGGGTCCAGAAATTCCCATGGGATCGAGACTTACACACTCAACATTTCGTGACCCTAGAATGAGCGATTTGGTACTCGTATATACAGTAGATATGTATGTATGTGACTTTGTTACTCTTTCACGCAAAAACTACTGAAACGATTGCGATGAAACTTGGAATATCGTTATCTGTGTACCGGAAATAACACATAGATTATTTTTATCCCGATATTCTCGCGGGAACGGGACTTACGCGGGTGAAACCGCAAAGCACAGCTAGTAAAACTATAATATAGTCGTCTTTGTTCATATATTCTCAAATGTCCGATTCGGCAATGGCTCGACAAGACAAAGGTATATCGACAAATGGCGGTGTTTCTTCAATAAAGTGCGCTTCATTACGCAAAACTTTGCCTTCTCGAATTTGAAATATACCATTTTCGTATTTTAGCAAACAAAGCCTT
Organism: Idaea dimidiata; assembly: GCA_949358125.1. NCBI lineage: Eukaryota > Metazoa > Arthropoda > Insecta > Lepidoptera > Geometridae > Idaea > Idaea dimidiata. The sequence continues at coordinate 13,344,480 of OX442329.1, forward strand.
CGTAGCAAGTTCTACGAGACGCTACGACGCTACGGGCTACGAGTAGCTACGAGCTACGGACTACGGAGCTACGAGCTACGGAGCTACGACGTCAAAAGGGACGCTTATTAACACTCCGTTGGCTTTGAAACGTAATATTTTGCGTTAATGAATTATTTTTGCTACTTTAGAGATATATTTTATATTTGATATAACAAGGTATATAAAGAAACTTTTTAAATTCACACGATTTGTTAACATATTTACATTTTAGAAAATTAAAATAGTACGCGATTGAGACCCGGTAAAATGTAAATAAGGTATATTAAGGCCACTATACGAGCTAAACTGAAAATCCCTGTTGGATTCATCGAAAATTGTTAAGTAGTTTCTGACGCAAAGTTTTAAAATATTTTCGTTTGTTGCGTTTGTAAATGACATTCTTCCCTACATTTTAGTGTACATTTAAAATAATAATGTCGAAAAGTGTTGAAGTCTTAGCAAATTTTAGACAAAAATATATAATTTTAATATGCATATTGTGTCAAAATCGGGGACGCAACTTCTTTCAATATTGTTCGCTATCTTTAATAGTTTTGGATCTTCCTGCAAGCCCATCGAAACGGTTCATCCCGTATAAACTTACTTTCTATTTTAAATCAGCACTTACAAAGAAATACATTACAACGCACACATTGACAATACACAATAACAAGTATGTTTCAAGTATTTCAAACTCGACTAGAAGAGCCGAGTGTTTCAGTAATTTTTCATATCGAAACAAAAGCCTGTTCGGATGTGGGTCAAGTGGCGCCCCATGATTTCAACCCTACAATGACGGGGGTGGCCGTAGGTACTTGTTGGTTCACCTCCCCCCGGGGTGGGATCAGGTACAGGAATCATACTTTATTGTAATTAAATTTTGAGTTAGGTTTTGTTTTTTGAGATAGGTGACGGTAAGATAAACTTACTCAGCAAAGAATTTAAACAGGTCTCTGATAAGTTAAAAGAGACTAGAAGGTTAATGGTCGCTTGACAGTTTCGCATTTCAAACTCTGCTCTGACAACCAAATTTAATAATTTCCAAGTCAAACTATTCGGGAAATTAATCCCAAATTTTTCAAAAATCAAAATGAAATTTTAAATAACACGCAAGACATGCACACAGCATCTCGCCTAAACTAAGGACTAGGCTTGTACTATGGGTACTGGAAAACGGATATAGTCTATATTATACTTTAAATAATTTACACGCATTTGAACTAGGTTGACAAAAATGAAAATTTAGCAACACATCGCTCACTTAGATTCGTTGTTTTTTCAGGAGACCAATTTCAAACTTTCTTGGAAGCTTATCTCAGATATTAATTATATTTGGTTGACCTAACTTTTACTGTTATTATTATTTTTTTACTTATTACTCGTTACAAGTCCCTCTTCATTAGAAAGATCTCAATTTTCTTAATAATACTGCATTTCTTATCCAAAAGTAGAGATTTTTGAGATAATACCCTGTTCATTCAAATGAACGACATCTCCTCGACGAGTTCCCACCAAAACTCTGTAACGCTACTTAAATAATAATAAAATTAATAATAATAATTTAAGAAAACATTTGACGTTTTAATCGTTTCATTCATCAACACCCAGCGATTGTCTTTTCATTTTCACGATAGACGTAAACACTTTTAGCTCACGCATTGGATTTTAATGTAGGTTTCATTTAATCATTATTTTGTCTAAGGTTTTCGCGATTTTGCTAAATAAAACACAATATTTACCGGGTTTCACTCGCGTTTTTTATTTAATAACGGTACTGTTTCTAAAGACCGAGCTTTCGCCAACTTTACAGTTAGCTTTTTCAAGGTTGACCTTAAACAACCGTAGTCAACCTTGGAAAAGGTAACTATAGAGTTGGCGAAAGCTCGGTCTGTAGAAATAATGCCGTTATTAATAAATAAATAATAAATATTTCACTACATTACACACAGCGCAATCTAGCCCCAAACTAAGCACTAGGCTTGTTCTATGGGTACTAGACAACGGATATACTACATTTAAAATAGTTATTACATTAAAAACGCGAGTAAAACCCGATAAATATTGTGTTTTATTTTGTTTTCGTCATTGTTTAGAGAGTTCGTTCCGAAAAGTTTATATTCATGACACATATACGAGTGAAGGCGGGTCGGATCACTAGTACATATATAATAAGATTATACATCTGTTTCACGTGAACTGACTACACTAGATAGTCAATTGACAGTAAACAAGCCACTTCATCATGTACCAAATTGCGGCCATTGATTCTCAAATAGAATTTCATTTCGTACATTATAGGAACCTCTCAGTTTCAGTTCTCAGTTCTTATTATATTAACAACATTTATAACTTGAACGCTTCGGTATACTGTTTAGTTTGCATAGAACTATGTATAGAAATAGTTTGTGATATATGTAAATATGGTTTTACCCGCGTAAGTCCCGTTCCCGCAGGAATATCTGGATATAAAGTAGCCTATGTGTTGTTCCAGGTCATCAGCTACCTATATTTCAAGTTTCATCGCAACCGATTTAGTAGTTTTTGCAAAGAAAGAGTAACAAACTTACATACACACATACATACATACAAACTTTCGCGTTTAAATAATATTAGTAAGAAAAAAGTAAGAAATAAGATCTAGTCAAAATATTTTTTTCTATTTTTTTCCGGATTCAGGTAATTAAATCTAAACCTACCCCTGAGAAAGAAATTTATAAAGATATCGAAAAGTAGGGCTTTGATAAAAAGCTTAGTATGTTAAAGTTTAACGGGCTAAAAACCAGAAAAATGAGTTTAATTTCAATCAGCAACGCGAAGACATAAGAAAAATCTAAATAGTTTTGATTTAAAATGTGAGCAGTAAATAAGAGGACAATGTACGATAATAATGTAAATAAAGACGTTCGAATAGATAAATTGCTTACCTAATGTATTTCAGTTTTTAGTTTATGTATTTGTTTATTTTTTATATGTATATAATCTATTTTTATTATAGTATAGTATTATAGTATTGTTAAAATCTTTTTCCACTAAATGTTGCCTATGTGCCTATTTTATGCACCACCTATTATTTATAAAAAGTATTAGTCGTAAGTATTTTTATTCTCCTGATCCAATTTCCAACAAAAAACACATCACCCATACCCTTCCTTAATTTTTTCCATTCATTGGTTGTCTAGAAGAGATCGTCCATAGGAGTTAAGCCCGCCCATTGTACTTTAGTTTACGCCCACTTTAGTTTAAGATCTAATATGAAACTTTGGTATACTTAATTTGTTTTTTTTTTGGTACAATAAAGTGTCAATCAATCGATCAATCAATAATGAATGAGACAGCAAACTTTGTCCAGAGCGTCTGTATGTCTGTAGGTAGGTAGATATACTACACAGTACACCCGGGTCGGTCGGCTAGAACCGGGCGCAGACAATCCGGGTTATAATTCATAACAGGGAGCACTTTGCGAACACACTAAATATAATTTTAAAGTTAGCGCGCGAACTCGCAACTTTGATGTGTTTATCCGATAGCACCGCAAGGCGCGGTGGCGGGCCCCTTAACTCCTCGCGATGGATTATTCAATAAAACGTTGTAAACATTCGATCGCGATGAAACTTCCCTCGGCTTACATGATGAGAACTCGCATTATCCCACAAGAACAGACAAATTTATCGCCCTCGCCCGCCGCACTCCCACAAATTTGTTTAGAAACAAGAATTCCCTTTATTATAATCGGTCCCGAACTTGGGCGCGGTATTTTATTTGAATTAAATTACTTTTAGAACACAAATCCTCTTTGCGGGTTCGAGTTGTTTTGTTTGCGGCTTCATACGAGCATGTCAAGTTTAGTACCTAGAGTACTAGGTAGATAGAAGTTACCGCACCTGTGAGAACCTCTCCTGTGCGTCGAGGATCTCGATGAAGAGGGAGAGCTTGTGGTCCATAATGGGGAACCCGTTCCGTGGCTGCATCAGGAGATGACGCACGGCCTCGCGTACGGCAGCCGGCGTGCTCGGTGTACCCGGCGTCGTCGGCGTCATCAGCGCCGATAACCCGTGGAAAGTCGCCGACGTCTTCGGCGGACCATTTGGCGCCCCTGGGAGAGATAACCGGCGTGACGCCGCCGGTGGCACGGCGCCGTAACCATTCGTCATGATCGCCGGCCGTTGAAGCTGGTAGTCGCTGCGAGAGGACGGCATATGAAACCGCGGTAGGGTAGCCATCGGCCGCGGTCGGCGCGCGACCGGCGCTACCAGCCGCACCGCCGGCCATTCCTCCTCCGGAGCGCCGATGGAGTGCGGTCGGCGCGCCAATTGCGGCGGCACTCTCGGCGCCACCACACTATGTGGCCGACGCCGATCACTGGTCACAACCGGCGCCGCGTAAGGGCTGAAAGCGTCCAAGTCGTGTGGCAGAGTTGAGAAGCGATTGGCGCGAGGTTCAGGCGCGGGAGGGGGAGGATCCTCCCAAGGCGCGTGAAGGGCTAGCGAGTCCGGCTTGCGCGGCGGCGGAGGCCTGGGCCTGGCCGCCGCCTCCGTCATGACGCAAGCGTCCGTCACATGCGTCCGTCGCGCGCGACGCACGCCGGCCGACTGACACCGCGACGCTTGCATCGACGCACCCCGCACACAGACGCGCGCTACCCTCACCCACACTAACACAACACACCCGTGTACGGACACTGACGACTTATTGTTTTATTTACAGGGCGGTCGGAATGTAAACACGATGAAACTGTTACACCAGAACTGATTTGTCTTTTACTTTTAGTTATTTAGACGAAGCTTAATCGGTAAAAAGTTTTCAGTGACATTTTTTAAGTAAAATTATCATGCAGCGATAATTTCTGTTAAGTACGTAAAAAAGCATCGAGTGCGTCGTAGCAAAACCAACAGATACCTACCCAAGTAAAGTTTTCCAATCGTGCATAGTTAACGAAAGTGTTGTGAAACTTCAAAGTAATTTCATAGACCCATTTCAGTGTAGAATGGTTTGGAGCGACACTTTCATTTGCCTCCACACGCGACGTTCCTGCCACAAACCGTCCCCGCGCTAATCTCCTACGACCACATACTACACACCAACCACTACGCTGTTTAAACTCCTTACTTTAAGAAAACACTACTTTATAGCGGAATTAATAAAAGTAGGAACTGTGCGGGGTTCTATTCTGTAATGTATGTTCGGTAGTGGGTAGTAGGTATGCCGTGTGTATCGAACGGTCGTAAATCAGCGTTTTACTACTGCAGCCGTGTGCGTCGCACAGGGTCGGCTCTAGGCTATAACATTACTGGGAGAATTCTAAATTATGATCGTCGCTTTCAATAAGTTTCAAAATATACGTTTTGTTTTTAATAATGTATCTATTTTATAAGTTGTTTACGTTTACTTAGAATTATTTTTAAATTTTGTAAATATGTATTTCAAAATATGAACTATAGGTGCTATTGTCTAGAGTTTAAAATAATGTGAACATATAACAGAAGAATGTTTAAAAAACCTGAGTTTTAATATAAAAAAAAAACTAAATTAAATAAATTCTGTTAAAAACTTAATAATAATAGGGGTTAAAGTATGAAATTGCCGTTTTATTGCAATAGGTTCTTTGAATTGACATAGAATCTTCATGGTTTGAGGTTTTCGAATGAAACTTTTTTCAAATGGTTTCTGTGACGTTCTTTTTTTAAAAAATGTGAAACATTTGAATATCGACTTTCAATTGTTTTTGTTATTCAATTTAGACAAGAAAGATGGATACTGCGAAAATTCGAGTGATTTTTGAATACGAGTTCCGACGCGGAACTAACGCGGCAGAAACAGCCCGCAATATCAATGCTGCGTTTGGAGAGGGGTCTACTAATGAACGCACCGTGCGATTTTGGTTTAAACGCTTTCGTGATGGAAATTTCGACTTAAAGAACGAGCCACGAGGAAGACCGCCCACACAGGTGAATAACGATGAATTAAGAGAGATAGTGGAAGCCGATCCTAGTCAAACTACCCAGGAATTAGCTGCATGGTTTAACGTTACCTTACCCACTTTATTGACTCACTTGCGTCAAATCAATAAAATAAAAAAATACGAAAAATGGGTGCCTCATGATTTGACTGATCTGCAGAAAGAAACGCGAGTTGAAACTTGTGTTGCCTTGTTGAACCGGTACAGAAATGAAGAAATATTGGATCGAATTGTATCATGTGATGAAAAGTGGATTCTTTATGATAACCGGAAAAGAAAAATGCAATGGCTGACCCCAGGTCAAATGCCACAACAGTGTCCTAAAGCAAAACTTACCAATAAAAAGGTAATGGTAACTGTTTGGTGGTCTCAGCATGGTGTTATTCACTATAGTTTTCTTCGATCTGGTCAAGCAATTACGGCAGATGTCTATTGTGCCGAACTCCGAACCATGTTGACAAAACTAGCAGAAAAACAGCCCCGACTCATGAATCGATCTTCACCATTATTGCTCCACGACAAGGCGAGACCTCACACAGCACGAGAAACCATTTTGACCCTTCAGGAACTGCACTTAGAAACCATTCGTCATCCTCCGTATTCACCAGACCTTGCTCCAACGGACTACTATTTTTTTCGTGATTTGGACAATTATCTACGTGACAAGAAGTTTTCTTCCCAGGAGGCAGTACAAAATGCTTTCACACAGTTTGTGCAGTCTAGATCGTCGGAGTTCTATCGCAAAGGCATTAATAACCTTCCCATTAGATGGCAGCAATGTATAGATAATAATGGCAACTTTTTTGATTAAATAAATTTGTTAAAAATTTAAAAAATAAACAATTTAGATTTTCAGTACAAATCGGCAATTTCATACTTTAACCCCTAATACTAAATTTCTCATTATTATTTCCGTAGTTGAATATTAAACTACTCTCCCGTCGTTTGCCTTGCACTAGGAGGTACTACGGTTCAACGGAGAGTTTGTTTCAGAAAGTATTTTAAAGTAAAACTAAAACGCCGTTCTATTTCAACAAAGAGAATTCAAAAAGATTTTACCTAGTATTGTACAGATTTTAATTCGGGCGAAAGAGGAAATTTGCAAGTTTGTGCCGTAACTTTATAAATAAAATATTAAAATTAGAAGAATTCACTTTTATTTTTCTAACTACTTTTTCTTTTGTTTAGTCGTATAAACTAAAGTAACTCAAAACAAAGAAATTAAGCCATAATCGCATAAATATCTCTAAGTTATACATACGCCCGCGGTTTCACCCGTGTAAGTCCCGATCCCGTGGAAATAATAGGATAAAAAGTACAGTTTGTGTTAACTTAGATCTCCGGCTATCTGCATACCAAGTTTTATCGCAATCAGTTTAGTGTTTTTTTTTTTCGGGAAAACGTATCAAACATTCTCGGTTACATACGTACATACAAACTATTACAGCTATAATATTAGTAGGATTATTCAAAAACTTACAACAGTTTACTTCAATAACAAACCAACGATGCACGTCAAGTGGACGTAGAAGTGCACTACAATGCATGTAATGCATTTCGAGTGTTCCACAATTCAGACGTTCCTTTTTTAAATTACATTTAAGTGGTACGAAAATAGCGAGCGCTCGAAAGGGTTTCGAGTATCGACTAATCGTTACGAGTCTATTGATTTCGGCTTCGGTATTGGGCTTTGAATCTAGATCTAGACAACTTAGTTGTTTTGACAAGTTCTAGAACTTGGGATTGGTACAGGTGATCAAATATTCTGACACATTCGATAAAATAAGGGCAAATTTCTACCCACGTCCAGGATTGGGTTAAACATTGATTTATACATATTAATATAGACAGACGGACAAGCTTAAACGTATAAGGGTTCTTAAAAGGTTTATTTTGTTTTGAGGTACGAAAACCCTAAAATCTATACCTACCAAATAGATTCCTTTTTAGGGTTTCCCTAGATGGAATATAGTCGAATAAGTATTTAAATTATGATCTGAAAAGGTACCATTCTATTAGTCTGAAATCACAAAAATTTTATTTTATAAGGTTGAAAAGTAATTTTTAATAATCACTAATACCAAGTGACAAAATAATGTGTTAGGTACAATAAAGAAATCCACACGCGGCGTACATCTTTAATAAATAACGCCAAGAAAACTCTCATTTCACGGATTTTTTTTATTAAACATTTACAAAGAAAATATTTACAACGGTCCCGGCCAGGAACTTAACAAAAATCACAAAGACCATCCCTTTTAATCCCGCCATAAACAAAATTAAGGGAGCAGGGTAGGACGATCAAAGGGCAAGAAACGCCCCGTCCGTCCGTGTGTTATTCCTGAAATTACATAGAAACTGTTGCTTTAATCTGTGGCGAAATGTTCCATATGAAACTATAAATCAATTTGAGGAAATGTGTTGAAGGGTACACTCGCCTCCTTTGGGCATAACCACTGTACTTTGTAGGGTAGGGAATGTCATAAAAATATATTATCGATAAAGTGAATTTCGATCAATAGCTATTGGATATTTATCGAGTACTTCGAGTACTACTTACATAGGACGTACGTAGACGAGAAAATGTTTGATCGTCTGATAGCATGGCGATATTTAAGTTGAAGCTAAATAAACGCCTGTCTTCAAATGAAAGTATGTATAGTACAAGAAATATAAGTGTTATATCCGTTGTCTTGTCGCCGTAACACAAGCTTAGTAGCTTACCATGGAGCTAGATAGCGCTGTGTGTTGTTCACATAATTATTAATTTAATTCCGATCCATCAATACACCTAGAGAATGTAACCCACCAAACTTAAAATTAAAGTTTCGCACGGACAGCACCAATTCGCTTGTGCGAATTGATTAATAACCTAGGTCGCATTGTTTCTATATCGATCGTCTTATGTTTCCATTTCGATCATATTTAGGCTTTGTTTTGGTAATCTTTTGTTTTTTATTCGAAACGAAGAACTCTATTACTTCTACAAAGGAACTAGGAATCTAGGATAGGAACAATCATTTCTCAAGTAAAGTAAAAATACGCCTTTGGCGTAGGGTCATTTTACACTAGGTGAAAAGACGATATCAAACCCGAGCTAATTTACATTACGGAACTAGAATCATGCATTATAGAGTAAATTTCACAAAAGCAGTCTCGCAGCAGTCACAGGAAGAAATTTTATTCAAATAGGTAAATAGTGTCACTGTAACTAGTGTAATCTTTTACATCCATCCATCCTACAACGAATGAGGTATTTTTTTACAGTTTTATCACGTGGATGCATCCGAGGGCTGCACCGCGCAATCCGCCTTAGATTAGCGGCTTTCAGACCGGCATCTGCAATTTGAGTGGCTCGCTTTGAAAACTACGACCCGATGCAGTTTGTAGCAGTATTTTAACAGTACGTATCTAAATCGCACACGTAAATAACGAGGCATTTTAAACTACATGGTAAACCCAATTGCGGATGAATGAAGCTACTGGATTCTAAAGATATTAAAATAAGAGAGTCTAACTTTGAGGAAGAGATCTAGAAAGATCTCGAAACGTAAAATCTTAATAAAATGCTTAATATATTTTTAGGAACACGATTATAAACAGTAAATATAATTTAATTTCAAATCAACATCGCGAAAAGGAGTAATAGTATTCATTACCTCAAATGTATCGCAAGTTAAATATGACTCAATGATAAAAGTTAAATGTGTCACAGGACATCTCTTGGCGACTTAGCACAAGTAAATCACTGGAAAGTGATACTGTAGATGAAAAATAGTACAAAGGGGAACATTCATATTCTTAAATTCGCCGCTCGAGGTGGGAGCTCGCGTGGTTGGTTAGAGCGCTGCATGGGGTACTGACTCACGAGGCGCGAGTTCAAACCTCGCCGCGAGTGAATTTTTGAAGATGAATTTTTCCTTTAAAATATTTATAGTATAGCAGGTTTTTTTTTCATAAAATATACACACATAATATCTCGATATGTGGCAGAAAAACGAGAATTGGGTGGCATGATACAAGCTAGTTATTGGTTTACTCGTACTAGCACAATCAGTAACCTTAGATGAAAAATACGATAAATTTAAATGCATCATCTGTGTCACTCGCCATCATTTAAACTTTCCCTATGCAAATTTCCAACCAAATCGGTCGAGCCATTTGACCACCATTGAGCCATATGCAAACAAACTTTAGGATTTATAATATTAGTTTGGATGTTAATTTTAAAGCAACAGAAATCCAATTTAAATAATCAAACACAAAGGATTGATTTACACCTATCGACTATCGATAAATTACATCGATGAATGAGCCCTACCCAACAACATCACACACTAAAGCCAGTTCCACACGAGCGAACATCGAAAGCGACCAGAAACCAACGCAGAGCGAGCGATGTAGGAATGTCTTTCATGCGTATTGAATGGAGATCGAATGCCAACACTAGGTATTATAATGGTTTTAATAAACAGTTTAAATAATTACCGCCATGTAATTAAATGACATATCACGATACATGATTTTTGATATTTGAGTACATATTTTTTTGAAATATCGCGAAAGAACCAATCAAGCAAGAGACGCAGAATATCTCTATTAAAAAGTGGGACTGGGAAGTGCCGTAGTGGGATAAGTCACAGGTAAAACCGGAACAAGATGTTTGCAAGAAACTTAATTAGAACTTTGACCCCCATGAGTTTCTTTCTGGCTTCTTCTCATGTGAGGACGCGTTCCCAAGCCATGGTAGTTTTTTGAGCTAGCTTGGGATGATTATTATCATCCCAAGCTAGCTCAAAAAACTACCTTATAATTATAAGTTAAATTCAAAACTATTACAATAACTCTATAGTGTGGAACGTTTTGATACAAATAATTATGAGGCGGTAGTTTACAGTAACTTTTTAGAATGTTAAAATAGACAATTTACATCTCAGTCAACCTTGAAAGAGCCAACTGCAAAGTTGGCGAAAACTCGGTCGTTTAAAAATCATGAATAAAACGCGATTAAACCCGGAAAATAAAGTGGCTTATTATGCAAAATCGCGAAAACCATAGAAGAAATTAAAATAAATTGTAACTAAAAAAAAGTAAGTATATTCAATTAAATTAAATATTGAAGGACGTTGCAGACATCGCCATTTTGTCCCGAACTAAGTAACTTGACTTGTACTATGTGTACCAGACAATGAATAAGCCACATAGTATAGTTTTTTTTTTGTGAAGACATACATATGATACACTAGCGCTTTTACCGGCGTATATCAGTTTCTCGCGGGAATATCCGGATAAAAAGCAATATTCCAAGTTTCATCGCAATCGGTTCAGTAGTTTTGCGTGAGGAGTAACAAAGTCACATACATACATACATACTTGCAAACTTTCGCGTTCATAAGAAGTAAAAAGATAGATTCATACAGACCTAGTTCCTAAACTAGCTATTGTAGTACTTTACGTAACTAGATAACAAAGTGTAAACAGAACTTAGTACTTGCTAAATGTGCTAACAATACCGAGTTACAGCTACCTAGTGAGCGTATAACGAGTACTGTTCGCGCTCTGGCTCGCAAGGGCGACCGCAAACGAAGGACATTTCATCGGACAATAATCATAATCATAAACTAGCTACGCACGCCGTTCTAGGCTCGAAAGTTTCAATTTCGTGGGAATATAAGCATAAAAGTATGAACAGAATTGGTTAAGTATTAATTGATTGTGAAGAAAAAAATAGTTTGTCACTAAATCGATTTATTATAATTGGTATAATGAAATGGTAACTAAAATATTGGTAAATTAATTGGTAATAGAAAACTAGCCGAATCACAGCAATGACGTATTTGTGTAATTAGCACAATTACGAAATTCCTACGTGTTCGATGTCAATCCGAACATAGTCCCGAAACGAGAAGAAATCAAGAACTAAACTTAGTGTTAATCCAGATCTCCAGTTATTTTCATTTTAATCTATAATATATTATTAATAATAATCAAAATTTTGAAAGGCTGTTAAATTTGGTTGGGTTCGATTCGAACTTATTCGATAGATATATTTTATCCGTTGAATGAAAAATCGGCTCTTGATTAAATAATAAAGATAAAATTGTCAAGTAATAAAATTATATCCTACTAATATTACATTTTGTGTGTGGTTCTTTACAATAGTCGGCAAGGTATTGACCGATAGAAAGTCTGCATAGAGCAGTCGCCCTTAGCTTCAACGAGCGCAGTTTGCACTTTGTGCAGGTACCTCAGTAATATTTTTATAATTATCCTAGTTTTAGTATTAATGTGTAGCTAATTCCTAAGGCTAGGCTTAATCGGTTTTTACCCAACTACGGCGAAGCCAATAAGATAGGTTGAGTTTGTTTACTCGTGTTTTTTTTTGTCGCTCAACGCCAGACGTCTACCCGTGAGCAAGAAGTCTGCAAAGACATCGAAACGTCGAACGATGGATAATGCTTAATATATAAATATAAAAGTAACACGATTAAAACCGAAAAAATAATTTATTTCATACCAAATTTGATGAAAAATCTACCTTTTACCTACTTAGGTATCAATTCTTATTTGATGCCAGTAAATTGACATAGTTGAAAAATGCGTGATTCTTAAAATGGCTTGCATTCTACAAACGCCTAATTCTTAAAATGGACTTTATCTTTAAATTGCCTATGATTGTATAAAATTATCAACAAACTAGGTACGAGTTTAAAAACAAATGTCAAAATACTAAAATTGGTGCAGAAAACCAATAAAATGCGAACGGCAGGCAATGTTTCATGAAATCATTTTCGATACCTATCGTTAGCTAATTTAATTAATTTGCGGTCAGATATTATTGATGGCAGGTGTTGTTACTTAGTAATAAATAAATACATGTAATAAATGCAATGTGAAAATATTATGAATCAAATTAATTTAATAACTATTCCAGTTAGGTACTTTAACTTTAAAGCAAAAATTTGATTTTAGATATTGCATAGTTTAAATGTATCTAAGTATGGTATTATTAAGTATATAGTTTGATATTTCTTAAAAACACACCAAAAGAAATTCCAACTGAGAAATGAAAAATCTATAAGTTTGTGGCGGTCGCTTACAGCACCTACTAGATGGCGTTACTAGTATGAAATCCTGGATCGCGATATCAACATTCTTTCCAAGATAAGCTCATAGGCAGCCCGTAGACACTCAATCTCGATCGCGATCACACAATTCTGATCGCGATCACGGATCACGGGATCGCGCCACAACATTACACATTCAAACTTGATTTCTTCAGTCCGTGTACCGTAACCGCCGCGTTAACAACACCTGTTGTTTTGTCATATTAAAAAGTACTGTGTGGTCATGGATTTACATGAGGTTGAAGCTGTAGTATCTCTTGTTTTGGCCCTTACTTTAAAGAAAAGGATTCGAAGAAAGCAATGGGTTAAACAGTGGTTACGTAAGAGAGAACTGTACACTCACTTAAATCTACTAAAAGAAATTCAACTAACTGCTGAAACTGACGATTATAAAAACTACTTCAGAATGGGGGAAAAATGTTTTGATGAGTTACTACAAATGATAACTCCATATATAATCAAACAAGATACCTGTATGAGAAAAAGTATAACACCTGAAGAAAAACTTGCAGTAACATTACGTTATCTTGCTACTGGCAGAAATATTGAAGACCTAAAATTTTCAGCTATAATGTCTCCTGCTGCTATAAGTGAAGCAATCAAGGTTACATGTCGAGCTCTTATTTATGTGCTCAGGGACTATATGATAGTAAGTAAACGTTTTTTTTTATTTATTTTAAGTAGGTAGGTTTATTTAGCATAACTACAAATTAAAGACATTGAAATATTAAGTAGGTAGGTACAAAACAGTGAATCACAATGATAACAACAAGAATATAAAAGTTAGTTAATTTTCAAATAGGTTGCAATTATTTACTTATCATCCAGCTTATAACTTGCAAACAATGAGCCCACTGTATAATCTTCAGTATCTGATTGGGTATCCGGAATATGTATAGTAGGGACATTCGTATTTTGGTGTATTATTATTTGTGATGCAAAACCTTTTTGGTAAGTAGAAGTAGCTGGTTGTGATTTTACCTGTGAGAGTGGGGAATTTATTCCAAGTTTTAACTGAGAGGATATTGTTTGAGGCACAATGGTCAAAGAATGTGATGGAGTAGAATAATGTGTGCCTGAGAGAGCAACTTCAGAAAATACTGGGGGTTCAAATGTGGACGTGTGTGGAACATCTACTGTAAAGGACTGCACTGAAGCGGGTGTAGGAGAAGGAACTGAAGAGTAGTGCAAGTCTGAGGGAGTAGGTGGATCTTTAGATGAGTTTTCTGACGAAGAGTATTGTGGTATTGGAGAGTTATTGGAGTTTTGTAAATACAAAGGAGAGTCGTTGTATGAATGTGGTGATATTGCATTCGTATTAGTAGGTTCGTTAATTTTCACAGAAAATCGGTGAAGGTTTCCTAACCCCGCCTCAAATAAAATATCATGAATCGCTTTCTCTGCAAAGAATCGTTGTTGAGGTTGTAATTTATCCAACTTATCAGCCCAAACGAATGCTAGTGAATTAGACGTGGTTGTTGATTGCAGAGACGTTTTTTGTGACAAAAATTGGTTAGCTCGATCTAACAGCTCGTTTTGCTTAGTCAACAATGTCTTTGGTTTTTGCTTATATTGAGACGGAGGAATTATTTCTGTAATTGAAGAAAATTTTCCCGGTGATGGATTTACTGTCCCTGGTTCCTTTACAGTTTCTTGACTACTTTCGTGGCTCGCAGCAATTTCTCCAGAATTTTCGTCCTGAAATATAATTAAAGGGCATTGTTTATCCAACTACTTCGAAATTTTGTTTTCACTTCTAATGCTTTGAAAGTGCTTATTTGTGCAGGATATAGGCTGCACAAAATCGTTTTTTGTGCACAAGAAAATGAGCCATACAGCCAAACATAGTAAAAAGTTTATAGATACGAGTATAATTTGTTATTTCATAATATTTACTTTATTAAGACGTGATATTAAGATGTGTTTTTTAAGACATAAAAGATATTTAAATTTAAATTAAAGTACGTTGTAAGATTTAAAAAAAATAAAGCGGCGGGAAACGGGTTTTGTTTTTTTCGTACGTTTACATATTAGTTTCTTCAATTATTTTTATTTGTTGCTTTATGTTTCAGATGCCGACACAAGCTGAAGAATGGAAAATAATTTCAAATGATTTTGGAGAAATACACCAATTTTGGAATTGTTGTGGTGCATTAGACGGAAAACATGTTGGCATAAAGAAACCAGTTGCATCAGGATCTATGTATTATAATTATAAAGGATTTTATAGCATAGTACTTATGGCACTTGTAAATGCAAAAAAAGAATTTATAATGATAGACATAGGCACCAATGGTCGGATATCCGATGGTGGTGTTTTATTCTATACCAAATTCTGGGAAATGTATCAACAAAACACTCTCAATTTACCAGAACCATCGGCGCTACCAAATACAAGACAGACATTTCCATACGTTTTTATATCTGACGAAGCATTTGCGTTGGGTCCCAATTTAATGAAGCCCTACGCTCAAAATGTATTAAACGAAAATAGACACATTTTTAACTACCGTCTTTCACGAGCACGTTCAGTGGTTGAATGTGCTTTCGGAATACTGAATTCAAAGTTCGGAATTTTTCAAAAAGATATATCTTTTGAACCCGACATTGCTTCATTGATAGTAGCAACATGTTGTTACTTACATAATTATTTAAGGAAAAATGCAAACTCTTATGAAGATGGTGAAAATGGAAATAATATAAACAGATTAGTAGACATGCAAAGAACTTACAGTCGTAACCCAGTCTGTGAAGCGAAAGCAATCAGAGAAAAATTTTGTAATTACTTTTGTAATGAAGGTAGAATATAACCAGCTTACGTACCTACTTGTTCATAGCGGTCCATTGAAATATTAACTAATTACAAATGTACCTACTACCCTATCGTATAGTAATTAGTAAATATGTATAGAAAATTAGATGCCGCAAATACAGTTACTTATTAACTTATTTTTATTTAGTTTTATTTAACGCTGGCAATTAGAATACTAAATTAAATACATACCTAATAGTAAATACACATATCCATTGCAAATTTTCATCTTTCTTTTCATCTATCTACCCACTAACCGTTTGGACGGTAGAGTGAGGACCACAGAGTACCTTATAATATACAATGTGTTTCAGCGAAGGGGTAGCAATACGAAAGGGGGTTGTTCTAGACGTCTAGATGAACAACTTTTGTCCTACGACTTTTGGAAATTCGAACTTTTTTCGAAATTTTTGAGGTTATTTTTTACTGGAAAATCAGCTGTTTGGCAAATAGAGACTATATTAAGGTTTAGAATAGTAGTTCAAACTCAACAAACAAATAAAACACTAAGATAAGAAACAGCTGTTTTTCGAGTAAACATAACCTCAAAAATTTCGGAAAAAAAGTCGAATTAAAAAAAGTCGTAGAACAAAATTTTTTCACCTAGACGTGTAGAACAACCCCCTTTCGTATTGTCACCCCTTCGCTGATATACACAGTATAGACGGACGGACATAACGAAACTATATAAAGGTTCCAAAACCCTAAAAAACCATTCCTCAAAGAAATAGTTAAATATCAAAAAATAATAATATATCTATCAAGTACTAAAACTTTTCATCAAATCGGTTTATAATAATGACGGATTAGATAACAATAAATATTTGAAAAAAAAAAAGAATTGAATACAGCCGAATTGAGAACCTCCATCTTTTTAAAAAATTACAAATAAAAATTCTCACCTGTTGACTACAGTTCGGCTTCTCGGTAAAATGTAAAAAACTTAGCAGTTTGAAGGTTTTTGATTTTGGTGTGTACAAGTCGTCAACACCAGCTCCAGATCTTTTTGATAAAGTAATTTTCTTTAGCTCTCGTCTAAAGTTTGATCTAATGCTATTTATTTTTTTACGGACATCTTCAACAGTCGCTTGTGGCTTAATTTTCTTGTAAACGTCGAGCAACTTTTCGTATCCAGCTTGTCGCTTGTATTTGTTTGTATAATATTTATGCTGCGGATTCCATAGCTCTGGTAAAGTTTCCAAAAGTATGATGAAATCTTCTTCCAATTTAGGTAAATTATTTGCCGATTCAATCGGCGGCGGCGGTGAGCGCGTGTCATCTGCGTCCATCCTCATCAAAGCGCACAGCGAGACTGATGCAATCCTGCACTTACACGCTCAATCTAGATCACGATAGGCGGATTGCGATCTTGATTTCAAAAAATCTAGATATTTTGTGATCAAATCCATCAATCCATCAATCTACTTCGTACATTATCAATCTGGATCGCGATCATTGATTTTGATCACAGATCGCGATCGAGATTGAGTGTCTACGGGCTGCCATATACAACTACCGACGAGACATCGTCGGGCCGCGGCCTACCGGGCAAAAACCACCTGCCCGGTGGAAGATCTTCCCATTTAGAGGTCACCACGTCAAACCCTCCAAACTGGTGACCCCGCACATGGACAACGAGCGCAACCTTCGCCGACATGAGCTTTCAACCCCGCACCACCCTCACCTACCCCCCGCAAATGCATCCTGCCAGCAGAAGCCGACAACCACTTCTAGCCACATCGGTTGGACCACGACGCCTGTATAGACACAAGCATTGGTTCACCCTCCAACGGCTACACCGCATCGCAATTGGGCACCTACAGCATGCTGAGTACATCCGGTACCTCATCGACTGGTCATCGACACACTGGATCTTCACGTGCTACGCCCCTTCACACGTCCCGACTCACCGTGGACATCACTGTTCCGACTCACTGGAACAGCATCTTTCCCGACTCACCGTGAAAAAAACTCAAGACTCCGACTCACTGGAGCAGCAAGCATCCCGACTCACTGGGATATCCGTCTCAACTCAATGAGACGCACATCAACTGGTACACTGGCAAAAAGAATCTGCATCGACCTCCGGTCTCCGAGGGGGAGTGGTGTGGCGGTCGCTTACAGCACCTACTAGATGGCGTTACTAGTATGAAATCCTGGATCGCGATATCAACATTCTTTCCAAGATAAGCTCATATACAACTACCGACGAGACATCGTCGGGCCGCGGCCTACCGGGCAAAAACACCTGCCCGGTGGAAGATCTTCCTATTAGAGATCACACGTCATACCCTCCAAAAGTTCAAGCAAAACTACACGTCATGGCTGTTCCGGGCTAGTTACAGAATCCATCACAGATATATTATATACGTAGATAATGCAAATACATGTTGCGTCCGGAAAAAAAATGCTTATTGCGTGATAATAAGCTTGGTGGCATCGGTGGCATCGGTGTCGATGAATAGATTTGGATTTTCCATCACTAAATATCGGTTGTGTGCGTACCAGTAGGTGACAAAAAATTGGCATGCTTGGTTTAATATAAAACCTGATACTTGCGTTATCTATGTATGTATATCTACATCAGGGTTTTAAGAATGGTCAATTTATCATGGTCTTAATGAGCATGTCTACTACTTCCTAAAGGTGATGTCTTAAACATAGTTATTTCTTTTATAATAACAATAAATATAAAAATGCCAGGCAATGTAGCATATAGCAAAAGAGAAATAAATATCTCAGCGAGGGCTAAGATGTAGTCGACAATTACAACGCCAAAAACATTATTGAACTTGCGGTAGCGTTGCCGCAGTGGCTACTGTCTTTGATGTCATATCTACTATTAAAGTTGAGTTCAATGATGTAAAAAGACTTTAATACCTTTTTGATATATTTTAAAGTGAATCTTTCACTTGGATGACTAAATTTTAAAATTTGGGACGAATTCCCCAAAGTTGCAGGTTCAAGTCGTTGGATGCGAATTTTTGGAAAGCATTCATTATTATTACGACTTTATTGGTTCAAACTTAGTATGTTTCGGCCTCTAGATACATACATACAGATACGTATCTATATACATACAGAATACCTACAGAAAGTTTGAAAACTAATAAATATGTAATTTGGCTAATCTTGGCTTTTATTACACTAACTATACGTAAAGGAACGACAGCTTAATGTTCTAACTTAGTTTTAAGACTAGCATTAATCCCCGAACCCACTCGTCCCCTACACTCTAGGTAACAGGTGGCTCGATTGCTCCAACTTCTGATGCTATCGTTATGGAAGAGCGCATCGCTAATGATACAGCAAAAGTTACAATTATTGTTGTTTTAATTAAGGCACATGTGTAGGGAAAAGATTTGTATTTTAATTAATATTGTACGTGATTTAAAAGGGGTGTTTCTCTTAAGTCCTCATTTTTTTGGCCCTTTATTTAATGCAAGAAAACGGGTTTTCTGCTATTTGTAAAGATAGGGTTATTCTCCGTGGTCCGGTGCCAGTGGTAAGTCATACAGAAAAAAATTAATTAGTGTTAATTCAAACTAGTTATTCCACTTTTGACTACTAAATGGTCCTTATAGGATTTTTGTTCATATTTCCCCATTACTTGTTACAACGTGCGTAGTGGGGATTTGTACAAAACACAATTTAGGTTGGTAGAGTAGAGCTTATATCAGTACCTACTTACCTTTATGAACTACACAATTCGGTGACACTGCAGTTGACTTACCTGTAGGTAATAAAAAAAATATAAAATATAAAATTTTCGTGTCACAGTGTTAGTTCTTATACTCCTCCGAAACGGCTTGACCGATTTTAATGAAATTTTATACCCATATTCAGTAGTCTTTTCAATAGGCTACTATTTATTTTTCATACCCCTAAGTGATAAGGGTTGTCCACGCCTAACATTATTATTTTATTTTTTTGTTCGATTTAGATAAAAAATTGCATAGGGATAGTTTAAGTGCGGGAGTCATGCGATTTACAACTTCAGCGTTATTTTTAGATTTTTGAGCAAGTTAACTACAATTTTCAAGAAATGAAACTATAACTTAACCACTGGATTGTGCTGTACAACTCTCGTAGACTCATACTTACTCATTTATTAACATCATCACAATAAAATTACAATCTTACTTCTTACTAATATCATAAACGCGAAACTTTGTATGTATGTATGTACCTATGTAATTGTATGTATGTATGTATGTACCTATGTAATTGTATGTATTACATAGGTACATATTTCACAGGTTACTCTTTCACGTAAAAACTACTAACTCGCAATCGGTTGTACTAGCAAAACTACTGCAACCGATTGCGGTGAAACTTAAAATATAGGTAGCTGGATACCGGAAATAACACAAAGGCTACTTTTACGGGACGGGACTTACGCGAGTGAAACCGCGGGGCGCAGCTAGTATTACAATATATAAAAAGAACACTTGGTCACGTCAAGAAGAAAAAAAATGTAAAACAATAGAAGATCCAAACTCAAGACACAACGCAACTACATGCGCCCCAGTCGTTAACAGAAAGGACTAAATACCAACAGTAATTTCAACAATTCCAACCCATCTTCGGTTTCAATTGTCGAGAGCTTGGAATGCAGTAGTTAAGTTATGTAAAGCCACGAAGTGTCATAAAAAAATGACGAATGCCGTGAGTTAACATCGAGTTCAGAGTGAGATTAGTGATAAGAGTAGGGGATTCTAGTGAAAGGAGCTGTCAAATGCCACATTTAACTACCAAACCCGAAATCTTTAGTGTTATGAGCATGATGGTTTTTTTTTAATGAGATAGGCTTGCATTTGAACTCATCTCATCTTATAGGAAGCAACGAAGAAATCGATTCACTCTAGACTTGAAGACTTCAAGGTTGTAGTTAAGGGGAAACGTCTAGGTGGACGTGAGCTCCACTTCGTGACAATACGTTCGAGAAGGATGTATGAGTGTCGCTTAATACGCAAAAATGGAACGCCTACCGTGAATGGGTGACGTTTGTTAGTATATCTCGTTATCTTGCTGTAACATGGGAATAAATTTAAATATTTATAGCAATGGACCATGAAGCTTCACGAAATCTTACTAATATTATAAACGCAAAAGTTTGTATGTAGGTATGTATATATGTAACTTTGTTACTCTTTCACGCAAAAACTACTGAACCGATTGCAATGAAACTGGGAATATAGGTAGCGGAAGACCTGGAATAATACACAAGCAACTTTTTATTCCGATATTCCCGGAAATGGGACTTCTTAAGCGGATGAAACCGCGGGGCGAAGCTAGTCGTAATATAAAACATGAACTTGAACAATCTTCCAATCATTTTTAAGTATCTTTGAAACATAACAATCTACAGGACTCAGTTAGTTTCCACTTTAACTTAGTAGAATCGACTTTAACCGGACTAAGTTATATATATTGAGTTTAACCGTCAAGGCGCCTTCGTCTAGGCAATTTAAAAGTTAGTAATAATATCGATAATACGCGGGCGTCGTTCGGTCGAGTTTGATCATGTTCTTTAAGAACTTCGAATTATTGGTGAGAAACGTGAAAAAATAAGTGAGAAACTGGTTTTACTTAATAACTTGTTTAGAAACTAAACCCAAAGAAATTAAACCCATTTTGTCGGTACAAAATCATTTTAGTAATGTTATAAGACAGTTACTTAAACTTGTGAATGGGATTTACCACGTCCTTTTTTAGTGACTAGAAACATTTGTCGACTTATTACTTGTGAAGGCGAAGGATTCCGTACCATTCATGGAAAAATAACGTTTAGTGAATATTTGTTTTATTCTGCTTTAGCTACGAGGAATAAATAGAATGGAGATCTAACTTCACTATTAAATTCGAAAAAAAACATGTTCCACGGTCACACAGTAGCAGATGCACACACTGACATGTTCCGTACAGTATAACGTATGATGGACCTTGGAATCGACCAATGACCAAACCAAATACATCATTTGTAAGCATTTTAATTGTCACAATTCGGTTTATAAGATACAGAGTAATAAAGACAAACAGACTAGACGGTCAGTGGAGAAAACTCCTCTAAGAAGTAAAAGGGTCCCGTTTTTATTCTTTGAGTACGAAATCCTAAAAAAATAGGTTAGCTAATCTAAGCTTTTTTCAAAGGTGAAAAAAGCTTCGATTCAAAGTGATAATGTAGTTTTAGAACCAAATGAGAGATGGGGTATCAAGAGTCATTAATTTTTCAAGAACCGATGCGGTGCCAGCAAGTTAGAACCATTTCTTAAAGGTTAAAACACAAACACATAGTTCATTCACCCCTCAACAGATGGCGGTAAGTACAACAATATCAAAACCATACGGTAGCATTTCATCTACCCTCACAAAGATGGCGCTTTTTATAAAAAGCGTTCAAGCAGCAGGCTCACTTGCCGATAGATAGCGTTCCGGTCCTCACCCCCTCTATATGGCATATTATAAACTACATACCTAATATTAAGTGGTATAATAACCTGCATCTTGATAACAAGAGCGACATCTGTATGTCTTAAGGTATATTAATTTGGTTTGTACTTAAAAGCACAGAGCTAGAATTTTCATCCCTTAGATCTTGTAGATCACAACCTTACAAGAAGTTTTAAACAACGCCATCTGTGATCTACAATAAGAACTACGTAAGCACATTTTAGGGGTCCTTTAGCCTTTACCTTGTCGTACTAAAAATCGTAACTCGCGACATCTCTCGACGTTTGCATATTATATTCTTTCCTTATGGGTGATTCCTATTTGTGTAATTATTTTTGTACCTTTGACGGAACAATTTGGAATTTGGTTTCAATATTATTTTTTGGCCCGTTTGCCTCATTGAATTGAAAGAAAAAAACGTCTTGGATTTTACTTTCAGTGTTTCTCACACTTCAAATAAATAATTGTTATTATTGTTCAAATACAGATCTATCTAGGTATCTAGACAGAAAACGGTTTTTTTTTTTTGAAAACTAAGTGTGCAGCTTTATTGAAAATCTTACCTTTAACAATTGAGGATCTCTCTCAGCAGCATCCAGCAACGACTCCGCTTCACTCAGCCACGCGACGAACTTCTCCAGCGACCGATCGAAGTTCTGCAGAGATGACACCGCTGAATGCAGCGCTTTGCCGCGTGCTACGATACTGTAAGACGGAAAAATAAAAATTCCACTTTGTAAAAGTCAATAATTAATGTAAGGGTAAGTACTTACTTTAAAAAAAAACATTTGTTCTGTCCTGAATACCAAATCACATTTCACTATCAAATAATAAGAATGTCTTGAAGAGCTTTGCAAATGCTGTGTGCTGATGAAGATTTATGAACTTATCCTGAAATCCCTTTTGTGGGGTAATCAGCTAAAAATGAAAAAATCGAACAAACAGTCCACTAATTGCTATCTAGGAGGAACATCGATGGACCAATGTGGAATAACCTAATTCCAGTTTGCCCCATTTTTTCATTTTTTATTTTTCTGCTTTTCTTAATTGAAGTAAAACAAATTTCCTTTCTGGTTTTCGCGATTTGGCATAATAAAACACTCACCGGGTTTTATCGCGTTTTGTTCATGATTTTCAAACGAACCGAGTTTTCGCCAACTTCACAGTTGGCTTTTTCAAGATTGACTGTTAAAGCTCGGTTCGTTTGACAATCATGAATTAAATGTGATAAAACCCGTTAAAGCAAGTGTTTTATTATGAAGTAAAACAATTTATAATTAATAATTTAAAAAAGCATCCAAAAATATTGAAAATTTATTAATTTCCATTCGGTAAATTTCTTAACTAACTAATTAAAGTAAAGCCAACAAGCTAACAACGTCGTAAGAAGTAGGTATTGGATCAGAATTGTCGGAACAATAATATTATTTAATATTCATTAAGAGAAGTTAGCGGTTCCCTAGCATCGGTTCCCTTCGCGTCCCGAAGGCAATCAAAACAATCATTTTATGTAAAACAGAAATGGAACACAGTAAACAGGCAGAGTGCCGAATGTTAAATTGGAGAGTCGATGTTAAATTACGGTAAATGGTGAACGCTATTTTATTACGTTCTAAGGTCTAATTGCTACACAGAGAGCTATAGTATTTATGCCGTAGGATTATTTAATAAACAGAATCTTCGCGAAAATCCTAGGGATTTCGCAAAAAACACGGATAATTAGACATTGTCTATGATCGTTAAATTTTACAGGGTCTCAATCAGGTATTGTCAGTCCCTTCACGATCAATACCATTTTAACATGGTTGAAACGTCGATGTAAGAAATTAAATAATAAACCGCGATTAAGACCCGGCAAAATATAACTATGTTAACAAATCGTGTTAATTTTAATAGTATGTCGGATATGATATTTCTTAATATTATTGAAATCAGTTAGGATTTTACAAAAAAAAACTAGCATTGCGAAAATAATCGTTGGCTGTTAGGAACGAAGCGCACTGATTGGTCGATCGAATCATCCAAAACAACATCTTCTCTGATTGGTAGATTACTCGACGTTTAACTTGTGAATTCATTCTTTCATGTGGTTTGTTTGTGATGCGTTTGTTATTGTGTTATGTTTTTATTTTTTGATCATTTATAGTACCTAGTCAGGAGTGTGGATGGACTTCAAAGTGGAAAGGTACCCTTTATAACTACGACAAATTACCTCTATGCCTAAATTATGAACCAACCACAATAAGAGTTGGCCTGCAAACCAAAATCAAGCCAATCAGAGTTAAGGAGAATTAATGTCACTAAAGCAATTCGTGTTTTTGCAAAATCTCTAGTGAATTCGCGAAAATTCTGTTTACAAAATCGTCCTACGACATTTGTATATGAACAGTTACGTAACATACGTTAGGAACTGCTTGTGAAATGAAACCACAGGGACTGGATGAATTATGAGGTAAAGAATTTATAACGAATTGTTGATCTTATTGTGCGTGCCTACACTGTATCATGAATGTTTTTTTAATAAATGGCATATTAACAGAAATTGGATTACGACATTTAGGTTGACTTGCGCTTCTGTACTTAGCCAGGGCTAACTAAATAACTAACGTGCTAACTCTTGTGATTGGTTGTGCACTAACATTTGTGTCGTTGTGCACGATATTTGTGTTGTTGTGCATTGACATTTGTGTCGTTGTGCACTGACATTTGTGTCAGTGGAAGATCAATCACAAGAGTTAGCACATTACTGTTTTTATAAAAACTCGGGTCTCGATCGCGTTTATGCACTTTTTATAAATTTAAATATCTTACTAATATTATAAACGCGAAAGTTTGTATGTAAGTATGTATGTATGTATGTAAGGTTGTTACTCTTTCACGCAAAAACTACTGAACCGATTGCAATGAAACTTGGAATATAGGTAGCTGGGGACTTTTATCCCGTTATTCCCGCGGGAACGGGACTTACGCAGGTGAAACCGCGGGCCGCAGCTAGTAAATTTATAGTTACCCCGATGGAGACCCGAGTTTTTATAAAAATAGTAATGAGCAGAAATCGTGTGAGTTTAAAAAGAGTAAGCACGTTAGGTATTTAGTTATAAAATAATAATAATAATAAAGCCCCTTTATTTCCCATACCTTAAATAACACTTATGTTCTTAAAAACTGACTAACACTCTTACTAGGTACTAGGTTCTAACATTTAATTTACTTATTCTAGTTTGTTTTGTTCTTGTATAGGAACCCCTCTTTGGGTATAGGCCTCCTTCAGTTTATTCCATTCTTCCCGATTCTTGGTCTTCTGCATCCACTGTCGCCCTGCGGTTTTAGCAATATCGTCAGCCCATCGTTTTCTTGGCTGTCCCGGTTTTCGCTTACCGCTCGGTGGCCCTTTCCACATGGTTGCCACTACAGTCCATCTCTTGTCCTTACAACGCGCGACGTGACCAGCCCAACGCCACTTTAGCTTCAAAGCGTAGTGTAAAGCATCTGTAACTTTCTTATAAGTTCACTTCTTACTTTGTGTATTTTTCTTAAGTTTAAAATGCTTCTTTCCATAGACCTTTGACACGTAATGATCTTGTTGCTGATATTTGTTGTATAGGACCAGGTTTGGCAAGCATATGTGAGGCATGGTAGTATACAAGTGTCGATGACTGTTTTTTTCAGGTGTATAGAGTAGTCTCCTTTCAATATTTCTTTTAGTGACCAAAACTTTTTCCAACTGTTGTTAATGCGACGTTCAATTTCATCTTCCATATTGTTTTTCCGAAAAGATATTTGTTAACCCAAATATATGTAACTATCCACGTATTCTAATTTGTTATTGTTGATGAAAATCGGATGTTTAGTGTGGTTTGTCATTAATTTTGTTTTGTCTAGATTCATCATAAGACCTACTTTTTGGCTTTCTTCATCAAGCTCGCTTATCATTCTTCTAAGGTCTTTGCTTGTCTCGGCAAATAGGACTATGTCGTCTGCGTATCTAAGATGACTTAAGTATTTTCCTAAAACTGTTATACCCTCTCTTTGCCAACCTAGTTTGGTAAAAATACCTTGCAGTACGGCAATAAACAGTTTTGGTGAAATTGAATCTCCTTGTCGCACTCCACGTCGAATAGCTATTATTTTGCCTTTCTTTTCCAATTTCACTCTGCTTGTAATGTATTTAGTTAACCCTGGCTAAGTATTTTTGTATGTAATTGACATTTTCGTATTGGTATTGTAAAAACAATTTGTATTCGTTTGTCTGGATGCTGTGTGCTTTTCTGTTTGACACAATCTCAGCAATAATTAGTTAGTATTATATTTTGACATTGTATCTACACGTACTTATATCAATAGTTTAAATTCAAGTTTTACAACATTATATTCACGTGCCTAACTATGGCAAAGTAGACGCACTATTATTGTTTTGTAAGACCTAATTATACTTACTCTATTTTCTGTGAATCAATAAATGATTATGATTATGTATAGCAGCACAAGTCAACTTTACTTTTCTAATTTTAAAATGCCATATAAAAACCAGCTTAGTGCGAGTTGGACACGCGCAAGTAGGGATCCGTAAAAAAAATCACGTTGGTTATATGGGAGATCCACTTAAGAAGCATTTCATTCTATATTAGTATTTTGTATTGTTATAGCGCTAACGTGGTGTCAACAGAAATACAGCGGTTCATGACATACAGCCTGGCGACAGACATACAGAAAGACGATAATAAATTCTTAGTAAATTAGTCCCGTTTCGACCCTTTGGGTACGTATATCTAAACATTTATATGTCCTATTTTCCTCGAAGTAACGTACCTGTTGTTCAACTCATTGTATCTATGGTTGATGGCCTCAGTGGACCGCTTGATGCGGCTGGTATCGTCGTTCCGATACACCGCTATGAGGCGCTGCGTCAGCTGACCGAACAGCTCTATCTGGTGCTTGTATTGGTGGACTTCTGCGTGGAACGACTGACAACAAAAGAAGACAAAGTTAGCAAAAACTTATATTAACCGTGCTTAATTGTCTAAGTAGCCCTCAAATGTTGAGTAGCGTTTAGTATTTCTCTGTCTGAGTGGCCTGTTTCTTTCTTGTGAGTTATTTTCAACGCCAGAATCAAATGCTAAGAGATATTGCTAAGACTTAAAGCAACTACTTTTACTTGACTATCAACTCGTAATCAAGATTTAGAAGGACCTCGTAAAGTTGGGCACTGATAAAATGCTTAATACAATAAAAGGAACTGGAAATTAGTTTAGTTTCTTAAGTACAAATTCGCGTGTTGCTGCTCATCTCAATGTTAGAATTACGTACGACAATTTCAACCCAGGTGTACAAGTTGAATTGCGATTCAAAATTCATGTCCCGGTATTCGTAAAACCAGTACATTATTGAAGGCAATGTGTTTGTGTTCTAAATAAGTGACAAACACGGTGTAAGTACAAGACATTCCATTACACGCCGTGTGACGGGTAACAGGGCCGTGTCTTATTTCAAGAGACTCGATTATTACACGGCTATACGACCTCTATACAACCCTCGTCTGACATTAAAGTAACGTCTGTTAGACTTACTCGCTTCATTTGCTCGGGCTTGTTTCGTTATTTTGATATGAAAATGGCGGATGTGCCTGAGACTTTTCTATGTCCCATGCGGGATGATTTGCAGGTGTATCAATTTATTAAAACAGGGAGGCTATAGAACGACCTCTGTGGCGCATCTGGAGAACGCTTAGCGGCAATGCAGAAGGTTGCGGGTTCGATTCCCGCTAGGTGCAAATATTTATATTTGAAAAATAAATAAATATTTGTATCTGGTCTGGGTGTATTTCTATGTATAATATGATTGTATTTACAAAAGAAAAATAAATATAAGTAGTATATCCGTTGTCTAGTCACCGTAACACAAGTTTAGCAGCATACCATGGGGCTAGATGGCGCTGTGTGTTGGTCTCAAATGTATTTATTTATAATAAATAAATTTCTAAACGTAACTTCTAAAACTTTGGACCCGACGGAACTTCATTAGGTGTTATTGTACGTTCTGGACCAATAAATACTTTACGTTCAAGACTAAAAAGCAAAGAATAGGTATATTGAGAATTGTGGGTTCAGGAGGTACAATAACTCCCTTTTGACGTTCAGTCGGGTCCGAAATTTCGGAAGTTACGTTTCGAAATAGCCCTAATTATATTTCGATTTGTTTATAATTTTACAATGAAATGGGTAGGTACAGCTAACAAGAACAGAGTTTTGTGGGCATAGTTTTTTTTTGTTTTCGTGATGTTGATGCGTAAATAAACTCTTCTTTTTTTTTCTGTTATTATCGCGTTTTTTGATTGTTTTTAAACAGTTTTCAATGCTTGACGTTTCGAGTCTTTTCCAAAACAGAAAATATTTCAGCTTATAAATTATCAACTGCGGTAAAGTAAGTCGTTAACAATATTTTTAAATTTGAAGCGGAATATTCAAAGTGCTTTCCAAGATTTATGGATAAGCTGCTCTTACCCAGGTGACTCTAATGGCTTCTCTGTATATTTGATAGTACCTACATACCGTATTATGTTTTTCTTTTTTCTATCTTTTAGCAAGCCAGCTACATCTTAGACAACATCATTTATCACAAGTGAGGGTTTGATTCAGCTCCCTATGTATTATAAAGGAAAGGAAGGAAAACCATAGTTCGAAGACATGGAGCATTCGCCAATCATGTGGCTTCTTAGCTTAGCCCCTCTAAGAGGAGGCCCAACAACAATGTAAACAATTTAAATAAAGCTAAAGTAACCTCGAACAATTCACCTTCTGTTCCCTAAGCTGAGCTTCAAGGACATCAGCAGTGTGTCCCGGCACCGCCATGGCCGCCAGCCGCGCCTCCATGCGCGCCAGCCAGGCGTCAGCCTCGCGCCGCCTGGCCTCGTACCGCTGGGAGTCTCCCAGCATGGCGTCCAGCTGGGCCTTGCGTTGCAGCACGCGCGCATTGGCCTCGTCCCAGTGCTCACGGAGGGCTGTCACTGAAATATTATAGAAAGGAATGCGTTAGAAACCAAGGATTTCAAAATATGGCCAAATCTTTGGCCTTTTAAAATGGATAGTTATATTGTTGATATTTACAACTTTTTTATATTACCTATCATTTAAAAAATGACGATATTTGAATATTATTCTAAATGTCACGTTGAAAGAAGACGTTATTATCTTGAGGGTTAGACTAGTGAACTTGGAGTTCTCTCCGTGCGGTGGCGGGTAAACTACTTAGTCTCAAGGGTTGTTGTCGGCCGTAAAAATAAAGCGAAATCTATGTGCGTGCTGTGGATCAATGATGACTTATCTAATGTGCCGACCCCAAATAATTTGAGATGTTAGCAGGCCCTGGGCTCCCAAGACATTGCTCAGAGTAGAGAGAAAGCGTATATTTCATATATTGCTGCTCTACTACTAGATCGTATACTATAGTTTCGTCAACGAGAAAGACATTTGGAATAATTTAATGTAGAAATATCGAGAAATAACTCAGAAATTAAACATAGTGTCCCGTTTTACAATAGTTTGATAAGAATGTAGGAAATCTGCTAAGGAATTAGAGCCAAGACAATATTATTTGCTTATTGAGCTCCTGCTTAGGTCTAAATTCCTGATAAATTTCAGAATGTCAGTGCCGTGAGCATGTGACCCTTTCGTCCGTTCAGACGTACTTCTCGAGACAACTCGGATGACGGGATCAAATGCGACTTTACATCAAATGCGATCAATACAACTTTTATAAACTTACTTAAAAAAGGAATATATACAATATGCTACGAAATCATTGGTACTAATGGTGAAAATAACTGAACAAATATTTTCAAACAAGTATTATGAATAACAAAGTTTGTATACAAGATGTAACAGGTAAGCCCTTTTAATCCGAAAGGAAGTTGTTCTAGACGTTTAGGCGAACAACTTTTGTTCTAAGACTTTTGAAAATTCGAAGTACTTTTCGAAAAATTTAGGTGTAAAGTTTACTTGAAAATCAGCTGTTTCTTAGAGTTCGAGGTTATTGACCTTATGTCAATAACCTCGAACTCTGTTCATTTAGTTCTTGTTCTTTCATTTAGTTTGGTCTACTACAATCAAACCTTCAATTACCTTTATTTTCAAAAACAGCTGTTTTTCCAGTGAAACATAATCTCAAAATTTTCAAAAAAAAAGTTCCAATTTTCAAAAGTCGTAGAACAAAAGGTGTTCGCCTAGACGTCTAGATCAACCCCCTTTCGGATTAAAAGGGCTTACCTTTAACATCTTGTATACCCGTTTTTTATATATTATAAAGCGTCTCCTACACTTGGATGACTATAGTTGAACAAAAGCTTTTTCAAAAATTTCGCACCCGACAGGACTTGAACCTGCATCTCTGGGGATCCGTCCCAACGCCTTTTCCAATTTGGCCACGGATGCATGTTCAATCGAGGCGAAATTAAGGATTGCATTTCTTATTGTTTACGTTTTTAAGGCACCCAGCGCCATCTACCGACAATGTCGGGTGCGAAATTCTTGGAAAAGCATTTCTTTAAGTGTAAGTTTGTATATACTTATTAGTTTGTTTATTCCCTTGAATTTGGATGAAAACTTGTAAAATGATAGTTTAAGTGATGGAAAGACATAGAATACTTTTGATACTGATAACTCCGCGGGACCGGGACTCACGAGGGTGAGACCGCGGGGCAAGGGTGGGATTCTTAATGTCAATATGTAAAATATCAACAGTAAGGCAATGCCAGTAAATCAAAAATACAGTCATCGAGTGATGAGATGTCCATAAACACTAACCCACTTATTTATAAACGCTAATTACTGCGCTGCATAACTATGCATCGTTTGTCTTTTACTATTACATGAAGTTTCAAAGTTGACAGACAGAGACAAACGTCACATAACTTAGTCATGTGTACATAATATTTTATAAATAATAGTATATGCTTTTTGAGAACATAAAAATCCCAGCATTATAAATCCAAAACATTGAGTGTACCAACAGGAAGCGCGTAGTATCAAAGTTAATTATGATCATAAAGCTCCACACAAACATGCATTCGACACACAGCTAGCACGAGTGGTGTGTTGTAGTCAGGGCAAACTGTGGTAATTACTATCTCTTTGATGTTTGTCTACTACCGACTACCTACCGACGGCCGCCGCCGGCGACAGAGTTAGTCATTATCATAATTAATTAAATTCGAACGAAATTAGTTTCGTATGTTCATAGCGTGTTAACTAAAAATGATACAATTATATTAGGATCTCATAAGAAATAATATCTTCAATATAATTCAAATTCAAGAAATAATATAGTAAGTAAATAAATACCTACTAGCTGTCAGTTAGGATTTGACCCATGTAACCTTTTTTTACCCCGGATGGGCATTTGTAACATTTTACAATACAAATATTATTTACTAAAGAAAATTATATATAAAATAATATTCTGGGACAACCAAGTAAATTTAAAATAGTATGATGTTAAATTTTTGTCTACAAATGCCTCATTTGATTGGAAACTAGGAAGTAACGGTACATAATATTTGTTAATAATGAATAATATAATATATAAATTCTGTGACCACACACACCGCCATCTAGCCCCTTGGTAAGCTGCTAAGTTTGTGTTACGGTGACTAGACAACGGATATACTACTAATATTTATTTTTCTTTGTATTTGTACATATTATGCGTAGAAATACACCCAGACCAGATACAAATATTTATTTTAAGCATAAACTTTTGCATTGCAGTCGGGCATTCGCCCGCCGCGCCACAGATACCGTCAATTAATCCCCATCGATGGGGATTAACAAAGGGTAAAACTGGAATAATCCAAAACCCACCTGTTTCTACATTTTATTTTTTGATTTTTTTTTTACGTCGGGAAGGTGGAGTAGAATTGAAAATCACTTAAAACGACAAACAAAATTAAATATAAGGTAAAACTATATTTTTAAATCGTACCACATTATCGTACACATTATGTTTACACAAAACTGTTGTCGTTGCCCGTGAGTGTACAGTGTTGTTGTTGCAGCACTTGACATTTGCATAGTTTCAGTGCCATTGAGTGTACAAGTACGTCCCTAGTTTAGGACTACACAAGGACTCTCTGCATAAATGTAGGCTTCATGATGTATGATGTGGGACATGGCAACAGCACTTTACAAGTCGTTGAGATAATCCGAGATAATCGTTTGTCGTTGCCGTGTCGTCCTTTTATCGCTCAAAAAAATAAAGTAAATCTTTATAGTGATCTTTTACCTTTTTACTGATTTCAATTGTTGTTGGTTGTGCAAATAAAGTGTTAGGTAATCTATCTATCTTATCTATGTCTTCTATCTTCTTTATCTATCTATCTATATATATATAAAAAAAGTCGTGTTAGTTACACCATTTATAACTCAAGAACGGCTAAATCGATTTGTCTGAAAATTGGTGGGGAGGTAGCTTAGAACCAGGAGAAGGACATACAATACTTTTAATCCCGCGGGAACTGAAACGGGAACAGGACTTACGCGGGTGAAACCGCGGGGCGCAGCTAGTCTATATATATAAAAGAAAGTCGTGTTAGTTACACTATTTATAACTCAAGAACGGCTGAACCGATTTGGCTGAAAATTGGTAGGGAGGTAGCTTAGAACCAGGAGAAGGACATAGGATACTTTTAATCCCCGCGGGAACGGGAACGGGAACGGGACTTACGCGGGTGAAACCGCGGGCGCATTTTAAATAAAAAATACACCGACTACTTTTAAAAACCAAAGATAATTTTAAAAAACTTTTATTTTGTTGTTGTTTTTTTATTATTATTTAAAGTTTTTATTTTTTTAGCTGAACGACAACGACACTTCGCTACAACTTATAAGACATCATGGTAGTGCTATTATGTGCTAGTACTAGAGGTGATGTCTCAAACATATTCCATGTTCGTTTTAAAATAGCGGCTGTAGCGCTGACAATTTTGTTACTTCTATCGTAAAAATTAAATAAGTAGGTATCTGTACAGGCGCCTGGTTATTATAGTACACTGACATTATCGAACTGAACGGCCTCCATGGAGTCAATGACGATTTAAACATAATCACTAACCCCCTTACTTATAAACGCTAATTAATGCGCTGCAAATTGTGCATCGTTTGTCTTTTATTGTCACACTAGCTGCGCCCCGCGGTTTCACCCGCGCAAGTCGCGATCCCGCGTTGTTCGAACACCTACCTACCGCAATGCAATAATCCACACTTAAACGGTCGCCCATTGAAGTACTGTTGAAGCCAGGCGCTACCGCGCCTGGCATCATCAGTACTTCCCTGGTCGTCCGTTTAAGTGTGGATTTTTGCACTGCGGTAGGTAGGTGAAGTAAGTTAAAGTTTGTATTTCGTCAGTAAGTGACGATGACGATGACGAAGGATGATGATGACGATGGATGCCGATGATGATGATGCCACTCTACATCACTTATCCTACCCCTGTGTCGATTTTCATTCATTGAATGGTTATCACCCGCGTAAGTCCCGATCCCGCGGGATTTTCGGGATCAAAAGTATCCTATGATACTCTCCATCATTTAAACTATCCCTATGCAAATTTTCATCCATTAATATTATCACCCGCGTAAGTCCCGATCCCGCGGGATTTTCGGGATCAAAAGTATCCTATGTTACTCTCCATCATTTAAACTATCCCTATGCAAATTTTCATCTAATAAATATTATCACCCGCGTAAGTCCCGATCCCGCGGGATTTTCGGGATCAAAAGTATCCTATGTTACTCTCCATCATTTAAACTATCCCTATGCAAATTTTCATCTAATAAATATTATCACCCGCGTAAGTCCCGATCCCGCGGGATTTTCGGGATCAAAAGTATCCTATGTTACTCTCCATCATTTAAACTATCCCTATGCAAATTTTCATCCAAATCGGTCGAGCCGTTTGACCGTGAAGAGGGAACAAACAAACAAACAAACAAACAAACAAACAAACAAACAGATTTTCGGATTTATAATATTAGTAGGATGAAGTTTCAAAGTTGACAGACAGAGACAAACGAAGTATCCCTTACTTCGTAAGTTTCTAGTAACGTCACCACAGCAACTGTTTACATTTGTCTTCCATCTGATGTCATATTAAAAAGTCACTGACACTGTTAAAAGGTCACTGGTCCAAGTACAGACGGAAAAAGTCTCTAGTCAGTATACCCCGAGGAAAGAGTCTGTTAAGCCTCCGAAACGTAGCAACAATGCTAGAAATAATAAACACATCGCGCTTAAAACCGGAAAATAAGTTTCATTCTCATTCAACATCGCGAAAACTAGAAAAATCAAAGAAAATAGTCCGCTTGTAGTTGTAAAGCAGCGGTGTTGGTCTAGTGGTAGATACACCGACTTTCAATCCGAGGGTCGGGGGTTCGAATACATGTGGACCGCGAACCAATGTCTTTATATTTAAGAAAAAGTTATGTGCGCTAATAACATCACTCTCACGGTGAAGGACAACATCGTGAGGAAACCGATATGTCCTAGAATCCACCACAGTTCGAAGACATGGAATATTCGCCAAACCGGGGTAGGCTCCCGTGGTGTCTTACTGCCTAACGACTCTAAAAGGAGGCCCTTGCCAAATTTACGGGTTAATTATAATGCAACAATCCGTTCTAATTTATTTTTATTTAGTGTTTTAATACAAATATTATAACAAAGCGTTGGTTTAGTATTGGGTTATGATCAGGCAATAAAGCCGAACCTTTCAAGAGAGATCTCAAATGTAAGAGGTGGGCGCTCGTCGCCGACACTGGAAACCCGGTTATTTCAGCTGAAATAAATACATGTACATACATAGAACTAGAAAGTAATATATATAAATATAGTTTGTTGGTAGATGTTCATAAATACATAATTATAAAAGGGAATATATACTTAGATTATAAATAAAACATAGAAATTGTGAAGAAATATTTAAGTAGATACCAAGACATAAGTTATTAATATTCAACACATTTTTTTACTGTAATTGCTTATAGTAAAGGTAGCAGATGTAATTGTTTTATTACAATAATAAATAGGAGAACGTAAATAAATTTAGTAAATAATTGTTATTCTCAATGTTCATAAGTCTTTTAATTTGTTATTTTAATCGACTTAAAAACAGAAGAGGCACTCAATTTGGTAGTGTTTTATGGATGTTAACCTATCACTCGAAAACAGCTTGACCGATCAACGTAAAATTGACCATTTTTATTTATTTAACACTCGCGTGCTGTCATGTTTAACCTAATAACTTGTCACTTATGGAAATAGCCGTTTACACCCTAGGCGAAGTGGTCACATACATAACTTACTCACAGTCGGTTAAAACAAATTGAAATGTACCATAGAAACAAACGGGGAGAATTTTCGTACAAAATACTTACAATGTACGTTTCCTTCAAACATTTTACATTTCAAACAAAATTTTCAATAGGCGACCGCAGCCGGTGGCGGAAGCTAACTATATAGACATTGTAGTTTGTGTTACAAGTTAAATAATAGCGTAGGTTTGAGTTTCAATCTGTTTGTTTTAGCCAACTTAA
This sequence comes from Idaea dimidiata, assembly GCA_949358125.1. Classification (NCBI taxonomy): domain Eukaryota; kingdom Metazoa; phylum Arthropoda; class Insecta; order Lepidoptera; family Geometridae; genus Idaea; species Idaea dimidiata. Next base: position 13,380,431 of record OX442329.1, read on the forward strand.
CATACCGACCGACATACTCGTAGTTACAGTTAGTTCGCTGTAATATAGAATCTTGTAATGTAAGTATAGGTATAACGAGGGTAATGTAATCCAAAATAAGCTTGTTCAGAACGTCTACATCTGCTTTTCTAGGAAATCTTGGAATTGGATGTTATCAAATATCTCGAATATGTTACTTTTATTATTGAGATAATAATATGCTATACTAAACATCAATGATCTTTATTTATTTGCAACTAGCTGTGTCCCGCGGTTTTAGATAGATAGATAATAATTTATTTGATTAACCACAAAAACATCCCATTTAAAAATATAATTTTAAACTAAATAAATGTTGAAAAAATAGGCGGCCTTATCGCTTAAAGCAATTTCTTCCAGGCAACCTTATGGGCATGGAAAAGGGACTATTTAGCTACGTAGGTTCCGATTCAGTTGGCATTTCGAAATAATATTATTAGATTTCTCCTATCAGTGGTTTAGGCTGTGCGTCGATCCATCAGACATTTGGGGTTTTTGTGATTCACACGGAATCTGGGGACATGGCTCACGCAGGTGAAACGGCGGGACACTTGTTAGTTTTTTTGTTTTTAATCTATTTAATAAAGAGCTTTACCGAACAAACGGTTATGTCGCTCTGTTAGGACATCATGTATTTGGTTGGAGGGGTAACAGGCGCTCTGGCGTGTCCTCTTTCAGAGGAAGCTATGGCGCTTTATAAACTTGTTTTTGTAGGGTTGAATAGACACTTGTTAGTTTAAAATAAAAGTGGTAACTATGAAAACACTATAAAACAAATGATAACTATGAAGTCACTAGACACTTTTGTATGCTATTGCTATTTCTTCCAGGTACAATTTGAGAGGTAGTTAAGCTTTGTGAAGTAAAATGTTGTAATTATATTTAAATACTAGCAGCGCCCGCGGTTTCACCCGCGTAAGTCCCGATCCCGCGAGAATATCGGGATCATAATAACCTTCCCCGATAAATGAACTATCAAACGAATTTTCAGTAGTTCTTGATATTAGCGACCCAAACCAAACAAACAAAAAAAAACAAACCCTTCAACTTTAAATAATATTTTAAGTAAAATAAGTAATAATATAGATAATAAACAACGAAGGTTAATTATGGCCAATGCAGCCTGCAAATTAATAATCATTGAATAGTCGACTGTAGATTTTGAAAAGTCGCGCGGGATAAGCAACGCTTGTCACGGTTATTATTTAGATGGGTGACCAATAATGTGCATGGAAAAAAATCATTTTTTCGACAGGACAGCTATTGTATCATCTAATTATCATCCACCGCTAGTAGTTGCTAAGTTGCAGTAAGTACATTGCTGCTTTAACGTAACGTGGTTGCTACCGGTGATTACTTCAAAGCAGCAATGTAGAATACGAAATATGCTTTTTGACAGTAAATAGCAACTAGTAGCTGTGGATGCTAATTAGATGATATCACAGCTGGACAGGAAAGGTCTCTGTAGCATTTGTACACTTTTTATAAATCTTAATATATAAAAATGAATCCCTTTTTCCCTTAATAATAATTCTTTTTGCGTTGTATTTGTTATGATCAGGAGAAGGTTCTTATGAAAGAAAAAATGCTGAACCGATTTTAATAAAACTTACGCGGGTGAAACCGCAGGGCGCAGCTAGTTTAAAATATAAATTTATAATTACCCCGACGTTTCGGCAAACGGATTACGACGGCCGTGGTCCCGGAAAGACTGGTATCACAATAACAATTCTCGATTCTAGTCGCCCGACCGTTTTATCTTAAGTCTGCGACTTAGCAGAACAAGGGACAAGGAATATAAACATAAAACAATTTCGCAAACAAAATGTTCCCATAAGTCCTTTTAACGTTTGTTCTACTAAGTCCTTTATGAAAACACGTTTCAGGAATAACATCGGAGTTTTTACATCAAAGTAAAACCTTCAAAAGGTCCACGCTTTTGAGGTACCTAATATTGTTAATTATAAAACCTTTCTCTAAAAAGAAATGGGTTTTTCTCGTTACCTCATTTTACAAACGAAAATAATGTGTCCTGGCTACGAAATAAAGTAAGTATAGATACAAGAGGTTAAATTAAACTCAACTTTCGGTTTAATTACGTGGTGTTTATTATTTTTTAGCAATTTTGAAACTCCCGAAGTTTTGAGTTTTTTACAGATCTCACATTCTTTACAGTTTACCTTGAGGAAGAGGGCATTGCAAAAATATAAAATAAATAAATATCGCAAAACATTACACACAACGCAATTACTAGCACCAAACGAAGCAACTAAGCAATATTCTTGTACTATGGGTACTAGACAAAGCATATGCTACATATCAAATTTATCGTTTTTTTTTGTTAATAGGTATCGCGATTGACACCAGAAAAATTAGTTTAATTTTAAATATTTAAATTATTGTAATTTTAGAATTTTTTGTTTCTGGTTACAGCGAAAACATTACATTATAATGTCATTATAATACACAATAGAATCTAATCTTACTAATATTATAAACGCGAAAATGTGTATGTTAGTATGTATGTCTGTCTGTATGTGACTTTGTTACTCTTTCACGCGAAAACTACTGAACCGATTGCGATTAAACTTGGAATATAAGTAGCTGGATACCGGGAATAACACATAGGGTACCTTTTATTCCGATATTCCCTCAGAAACGGGACTTACGCGGGTGAAACCGCAGGGCGCAGTTAGTATAATATAACAAAGCAGTGTTGGTCTAGTGGTAGATACCCCGACCTTCATTTCAAGGGTCTTGGTTTCGAATCCCATCTGACCGAGCATGAATGTGTTTTTCTTTAAAAAAATTATGTGCGCTATTAACATCGCTCTACGGTGAAGGAAAACATCGTAAGGAAACCGACCGCTTAAAGTCACGCAAGAAGGGTTCCCTACGCTACTTCGAAACACTATCCATCGAAACACCTTCCGCCGAAGACGATTGACCGATAGATTGTTTTACCGAATAGTTGTTTCCCCGATTGTTCATTTCCCCTATAGTTCGTTTCACCGAAGGCTCGTTTTACGTAACAAATGTAATTTCCAACACGCAGCCCTCTTTCATTTACTTGACACATGTGACCAAGGCCCACTTAAAGGGTTAGTTGCGGAAATATACAGTAAAAACTTTTAACATCAATACCATCAAAGCAATCTAAAACAATAACCATTGCGGCACTACACAAAGGCATCGCAATTAAATACAGATGTAAAGCGGCAATGAACACGGAAACTGCCGTAAAACTCGAGCCGAAAGTGTAAGCCGTTATTATGTTTCCAAGAAAAAACTTAGTTTAGAAGGGTTGAACAAGTTAACTCGTTTAAGGCTTTAGTTAGGGGTACTAACGACTAACGGAAAAAAGGCATTATTCGATGTCGCTTTCTGTTTGTGTATCTGTATATGTTTAGATCTATAAAACTACGCAACGGATTTTGATGCGTTTTTTTAGTACATATTGTGATTCAATAGGAAGGTTTATATGCAGAATCGGGACTTTACGGGACGGGTGAAACCGAGGGCGAAGCTAGTAATATTATAGAGAGGTAACGTTGGTAACATACTAATATTAAAAACGCGAAAGTTTATATGTATGTTTGTGACTTTGTTACTCTTTCACGCACAAACTACTTAACCGCTTGTGATGAAACTTGGAATATAAGTAGCTAGGGTCTGGAATAACACATAGGCTACTTTTATCCCAATATACCCACGGTAACGGGCTTACGCAGTTGAAACCGCGGGGCGCGCAGCTAGTGTATGTATGTGTATGTAAGTAAGTAGGTACATAATTAAATGGAGGGGTAATCTCCGGAACCACTAAACGGATTTCAAAAATTATTTCACCGATATAAGCCACATTATCGAGAAGTAACATAGGCTACTTTCGATCTCGGTATTCTCACAGGTTTTGGCCTTACGCGGGTGAAACCGCAGGACGCAGCTAGTCTATAGTAAAATCAAAGTTAACAGATACAATGACGTAATAAAGTATACAGGCTTTGTAGCACCAGCATAGAATAGCTATCCCATCTCTACCCGTGGGTATCGTAAAAAGCGACTAAGGGATCTGGAGGAAACTAGCTCATCTGGAATTGCCCCGGAGTAAACCGCTTTCTACCAAGAAGGGTTGGTGTCAGTCAGGCATCGGCCTTATAAATACCGCCGAATCTATTTACAGTAGATATGGTCAATGAAGAATTACCTACTGTGCTGATCCCAAATAATTGGGCAGAAAGAAGATCTATTGCTTAATTAACATTTATTTATGTTTAGACGTACAGAGAGAAAACCTCTTTCAATCGTCTCATTTCAAATTGATGTTACTGCCCAATATTCAATTAATTCAAAATGTCTATTATTGAATACACATTTACTGACATCAAAATCGTACATTGTAGTCACTGTGGACTGTAGATAGATACCTGTTATTAATAAATAATAATTCACGTCGGAGCGACGAATAAATCAACCACCCTACACTGCCGACGGACCTGTCCACAATGGAGTTACACGCGTCTCGCTTTGCGATACCAAACAGAATATAGCACGAGTTTTGGCGGGAACGCGGTGAGAAGAGATGTTGCTAAACTTTCATTTTTGTGAAACCTAGGTCAAATGCGTGTAAATTATTTAATTTAGGGGCTATTAATCAGTTCAACTTTAACGTTGTCTCCAAGCTCATTGAAAAATCGTTGTAAATGGCCGTGATTTTACAATGACTCCCTCGACTTGACTTTAACTATGACGATGACGACGTAAGTACAAAAATTAAAAATACTTATTTAATTGTCACACGTTAATTTATACTTCTGTAATAGCTGTTGAATTTCCTAAAAAATAAATAAATAAATTATCGTCACCCTTATGAAGTGTATTGGAAAGAATGATGCAAGGAATAAATGTTTTAATCCTGCTAATATCATAAAGCTAAAAGTTTGTGAGTAGATAATGTATGCACATAAGTATGTTTGTTTATTACTCAATGACGTAAAAACTATTTAGTACGGTTTGCGATGAAGTAATAAATAGGCTCTTTTTTAAACCAGAGATTCCCCCGAGAACGGGACTTACGCGAGTAAAACCGCGGGGCGCAGCTGGTTTGTAGTATAGATAATAAAGAGGCGAGGTCAGACGTTGTCGCACGCTCTATTATGCACTGTATCAACCAAAAAATAATTACAATACAGTACCGATAATTTTATATGTTAGTCGTTCGTTTGACATTTTATTGCGTTTTCAGTTGACGGGAGCTTATTGCGACAGCGGCAATTAGTGGGACAGAGCTTTATCGGGCGACTACGGTATTACAAACAATTAATTAATTATCTAGGTAATTGAATTTTCTGGTCGTTTAAATACTAGATTCACCTAATTTTGACAGTTGAATGATTTATTACCACAACATAAAGTATAAAAACAAAATCTCAGTTATAGAACGTTGTACTTGTAGGCGACCTTAACGGTAAAAGCGATTTCTTCCAGGCAACCTTTGGATGGAGATTACAAGCTTGAAACGGTGGTTACTTAGCTACCTTTTATTTTAGGTAAGCAATGTTTCTGTAAGATTTTGTCGTATTTAGAAAGACTTTATAGAGATTGTGCATTTCTTAGTTTCAACCTCCCGTGATTACGAAAAATGTTTGTTCGTTCTGTTAGTTGAATATTTAGTATAGTTCTACTTTGTTCCGCAATTGCGGACGAACGGAAATTGTATGATGTAAAATATCACATCTGAATTTGATTATGGGTTATGGTAGGGTCAGTGCAATAACTTCGATTTTGTCAATCGGCTGTTCGTTTCTTCGTGCGTATAAACAAAGTAGTCAAAGTTCGAACCTAGCTGGGAGAAGAACTTTGCAAAGGATTTAAAAAGATCTACAACACATACCCAAAGTAAATTGCCCATGTCCGTCCATGCCGGTCATCCATCGTCGTGTAAACAAATTCGAGCAAAACAAACACTTTTGTTATGACGGTTAAAATTCGAGGGTTTAAAATAGTTAAGTATTTAGAAAATAAATATTCATATTTTCATGGTCTTGAAACTATTTCATAAAAACCGTCCTTGAAAACATGTTTCCAAATTTGCAATTAAATAGAAGTTCTATTTTAAAACAGAACACCACAATTTACCTAATCGACAATATGTTATCATGGAACCCTTTCCAGAAACAGTAACGTGACGTCTCGCTCGCTCAATTCGCTCAGTTCATCCGTCATTCATACGTCCTCCCGGATTATGTAGCCTGTAGGTTAGGTACTTACTCCGTGCTCAGTTTTTGCCTCTCAATGTACGGTCTGTCTATTTCCGAGCTTAAATGAAGGTTATTTACCCTAACAAAAGAAAGGCGTGTAGGTATATAAGGAATAACGTTTCAGTAGGTATACGGATGTCTTTGTATAACTGTGTTATGGATGACTTGTAATATATAACCAGATGGTCCATTCTAGTAATAAAATTAACTAGAATACTTGTAATTATTGTATGATATTTATTTTTTCATAATTGTATTTTATGTATTATTGTGAAATTATTATGAATAAATACTAGAATACCATTTTAATATCATTGTAATCAAGTTTAATATTGGGTTTCACGTTTGTCTAATAACTTTCGACATTTTTCAATAAACTTTTCTTTGGAGAGTGGTGTTTTCCACACATTTTTTAGCCGCGATAATAATCGATTATGGGTGTATTCATTGCAATTGCAAAGATGTTAAAATTAAATTTCGAATAGTTTCAATATAGACATAACCTCCTCAGAATATTTTAAGTTAGTTTTTAGTAACTAGTAAATTCGGTCATTCTTATTAATGACAGTATTATTATTTAGATGAAAAAAATTAGGAGAGTCACCCTACTCCCCAAACGCTATTTGTCAATGTCCCTAAGACGCGATTATTCCGACCAATTATAAGAGCAACAACCGAAAAATCAAGGTAAATTGAGTAGGGTGACCACGTTTTTAAAGTACTGCGGTCTTTGCATTCAGTTTAAAATGCATTCGAGATTAGATTAAAAAACCCTCATATCCCTGAGTATAAAATAAAAGCAATGTCGTAGCTTTATATAAGCCAGGGAGCCTTTAATAGACCACGGGCACTGTCTGCAGTGTACTTCCACGCTACAATGAACTTTTATTATTATGAGGACAGTGGAGCTCCGGTCCAGATAGGGTTGTAAAACGGAAGATGAGAAAGTTAAATTTTCAGTTTACTTCTAATAATAAAATAAATATTAGAAGACGTATACATACAGCGCAATCTAGCTTCAAATCAAGCAACTAGGCTATAGACAACCGCAGATATACCACATACAATACTTTTCTTTTATGAAAGTATATGGGTTGTGATATAGGTACTTAAACTTATTTTAGTTAATAGTGGACAGTCAGCATTTGAGGCTATCTATCTGAATTAACTGACTAGCCCGGATTAGGCTATCATTCATTAAGTACGACATTTAACGGTGATACATCATCTAAAACAGGAATCTCGAACTTTATGTGGAAACGTTAAAAATAGTAAAAATACGTAATTTTTTTTAGTCAGAGATAAATTTGGAGTTCGAACATCATAATTTTAGGCTCCGTATAGGTACTGACCTTAGCGTACATTTTAGTTTTTTAATAACCCCGGTTCATGGTTTCTCTCACGTTTCACTATAATTGACGGCTCATTTTTCAGAAATCACAAGAGACTTCTTCGGCATTTTTAGTCAAGATTTCCGTAAAATGTAGTATAAAATTGTTAGATGTTGTGTAAATTGATAATCTCGTTCCATTAGCGAAGAGAAGAGAGAAGGCGCTGCGTTCAACTCGACGACAACTTAGATTGAAATTGATGGATGTATTGGTTTACCTGCGGGGTATCGATACCTACCTGTCTGTGTATGTACGTATATATAACCACAGGGTGTGGGAATAATATGGACCAGTTATATACAGGGTGGTTCAACTAGTGACGTCAACAAACTTTTTTTAGATTCCTCACACCCGGGACTGTCCGAGTACACGGAATTTTTTGTAGTTTTCTAGTTAAGTATGAATTTTTCTTTCAAACTAACTAACTTCATTTTTTCAGACTTTTTTGAGTCACTTTTAAGTAATTTCAGGAAGTTGATTTATTTACTTTTATTAAAATAACATTCAAAACAATTATGTCACAAAGAAAAAAATTTACAAAAAATCGCTAAACATATATTGGGTACCTATTTTCAGACAGACTCAGGTGTGAGGAATCTAGAAAAAATATTGACGTCACTAGTTGGGTAGTCTATCTTAATGATATTATTATTATAAACGCGAAAGTCTTTCACACAAAAACTACTAACCGATTGCGATGAAACTTGGAATATAGGTAGCACATAGGTAACTTTTTATCCCGATATTTCCGCGGGAACGGGATTTACGCAGGTGAAACCGCGGGCGCAGGTAGTTGGCTACAAAAGCGCAGTGATTAGTTGCGGAGGCGCGTCGCTGTAGCCCAGCGAATGATTTTAACAGAACCATAGAATATAAAAAATATAGCAGACAGTCACATAGAGATTTCGCAAACGGCCGAACAGACAGTAGAGTACACTAAGGAACGGTCAACGTATTACATACTATATTAATATCCATTTATTTTGTGTAGACATACACCGACGACCTCTGTGGCCCGTCATCGGACGAATGCCCGACTGCAGTGCAGAAGGTTACGGGTTCGATGCTTGCCGGGTGCAGGTATGCTTAAAATAGATATCTGTTTGTATTCTGGCTGTTTTCTATGAATCATATGTATGTATTTACAAAAAAAAGATATATTATACGTAGTATCTCCGTTAACTAGTACCCACAGTGCAAACCTAGTCCTTAGTTTGGAGCTAGATTGTGCTGTGTGCAACGTCTTGCAATGTTTATTTATTTATACATGGCTATGTTAAAGCAAATCCATTTATAAAAGTATTCCGTAACAGCTGAATATCCATACCTACATTCTACCCCCCTTTACGGTGATTTTAAAATCTAACGGCGTACTTTCTACCTAAGTAGTTCCCCATCTGACGGACTAAACCGTTTATTTCTAAACACATAAGTTTCGAAACACCCTGTATAAAGTTTTCTAACGTCTGCAACTTATACGAGGGCTCCAATAAGTTGTGTTGGAAGAGCCAGAAGTTGATCTAGTCTGTCTGTTGTTGAGAAAACTCGCGTATTTTGATGATGGATCACATACTTTATCGACAGCTATATTCTTACTGGCAGCGCTTCGCGGTTTCACTCGTGTAAGCCCTAATAACGCGGGAATATTAGCATAAAAATGCCCATGTATTCATTTAGGTCCCGAGATCTCAAAATTTTAAGACAATTGGTGGTTTTGACGTGAAAATGTAACAGACGCACAGACAGACAAAGGAACTTATAATATTATTAAGGTTTTTTTGTATGTAAATACAATAATGCACTATATGTGGAATCTTAGCATGCATACCTAGAGGCACTAAATGTGCCTACATGATGTACCTACATAATACAAGCACATATTGTGAACTACATCAGTTTCCACTACGTTCATTTTCACCAAAATTCCGCAACTAGACAAAATAATTACCGAAGCACTCTCGCACAATGCTTAATTTCAGCTCAACGATTTCGGTTTGTGACAATTCACGCACACGCACCCCCTAACACCCGATTAAAATAACACATTTCATTCGAAAATGTACTCTGAACCTATTAACAAGCGGTTAAATTTCCGACGACAAGCAACCCTAAAATTTCCTTGTTGAAATTTGAGCTTTATGTCATTTATATTACGGTTTGTATTTGACTGTGTCGCAAAAGTGTAGGGTGACTATGTTTTTCGTTAAAGAAGGGACAGTTCGGCAGTGACCGGTGTATATTTTTATTTGATGTATAACCTAGTGTTTCTGGAACCTATATTTCGTGTAATGGAACGGAAAGGGCCTTTATTGGAGGCTTTTGTGTCGAAATGATGTAGCACGTGTTTTGTTCGTAAACTTTGATCGAGCGAGCGGTGTTTATTTGGGGTCTCAAGCGGTCGCAGCCGGTCTCATGTTGTCATATAGTTATAGCTTTTAATACATTTATATTTGGATACAGTAGGTTTTGCTTGTTTTACGAGGAAAAGGGTAAATGTTTCTTTGTAGGTTTATTTCTTTAATTTTTCGTTATGGATTAAGTTTTTAGTTAAAGAATGTACTCGACACGATTTTCGATTTTTTTTTCGTCCTTCAATGTTTTTTTTGTTTGCCGTGATACGTGTCATCTGTATGTATCGATCCAGAAATTATAGGAGTTTGGTCTAGGAATCTAAGTACTTCAAAATATTTAATATTTATTAAACTAATTTTATTAACGGGAAAAATAATCATGTGTAATGTAATGTTTTAAAATTAATTTAATATGTTTTTCGTTTTAATCTAATCTAATTCATCTAATATAATTTAATTTAATCTAGTATAAAATTTAATGTAAACTAATTTAAATATGGTAATTGTAATTGTAACATATGGATTCGTTATCTGAAATAAAATTATTATTATTATTATATTATTGAAAATATTTTATTAAAAACCTAAATATATGCTTAGTTAGTCGTCCCCCTCGAAACTGGGACCAGGGACCACTTGACCTTTTTTAAATTTGATAGTAGTCAACTGGCCCAAAGGTACTATAGACATTGGGACGAGTTGACTACATTTAATAATCTCTAGGGGTGAAGTGGTCCCACTCAAGTTAAAATAAGACTTGGTAATTAATCAATAATGATACCAAAATATCGTTTTCGGTAGGATTCAAACCGAAGTATCAAAGTGCCATAATAATAGTATGAGATGAAACTGTCTAACTTATTTCAAAAGAAACTTATCTATCTATCCATTACCCATTTGGAACTACTTTACACAATAACATTAAAAGTTTTATCTCTAGAAATCAAACTTTATCCATTTGCCTTCTTTTAAACTTTCTCGATCCATTTTCCTATATTTATGTTCAAACGTTAGCCGAACGAGCGAAGTGGGGGGTCTATGTTACGACAGCTCGCTAAATGCTAGGTTCGTCTATTGGTTGAACGGTAAATTGAGTATATATACAGGGTAATAGGTTTTTAATAATTAATTGCACGGGGTCTATCGGGGGGTCACGGAGGTAAGGGTGCAAGAGAGGGATGAATTTATTTAGGGCAAGCAAATATAGTGGTGACCAATAAACTGGGCTGAAGTATAATGTCCTAATTTTTATTAAGGTTCCGTAAACAAAGACTTAAAACGGAACGTGTTACTAAGACTCTACTGTACGTCGGACACTAGGTTGTATAGCATGATAGCTATATAGACAAATGATATTTTTACAGATTATGTATTTCTGTTGCTGCTACTACAACACCTACTAAAAACTATATGAACTAGCTACGCCCCGCGATTTTACCCGCGCAAGTCCCGATCCTGGGAATATCAGGATAAAAAGTAGTCAATGTCTTATTCCAGGTTCCCAGCTACCTATATTCCAAGTTTCGTCGCAATCAGTTCAGTAGTTTTTACGTGAAAGAGTAACAAAGTCACATACAGACATACAATTTTTTACGTTTATAATATTAGTAGAAGGAAGATATTTAACTGGGTCACTCATACAACAAAGGTGTTTTTGTCATAAAGGTATCGTGGAGTTTAAGGGAGCTGATTCCCACTTTGCCGGTTTTTTGTTTCAAATCGTTAACTAATTAGAAGTGTATCGTGGAGGCACAGCTATTTAATATAGCAATAATTGAGTTAATAGCGGCCACAACGTTTACCGTATTTGGTAACATTATAGGTCATGTAATAAAAGATTTAGCGTTTAATAATACAGCTATTAAGTTTATCGCCTACAAAAAGTACGTTATTTCGAATTATAAGCTATTTACCGACTTCAAAAAAATATGTGTGCCGTCACCTGGACACCTGACAGATGTAGAAACATTTGACATTGACAGATGTGACAGGTGTTGCCACGGCCTTTATCGCCACGCCAAAAGTCTAGTACACCCCCGTCTATAGATGTTTCACGTCAAAAGAAGGACGTTCTCTATTCGGTTGAGACTATTTTTTGGTATACTATTTATTTTAGAGGATGTTTTTGTACCGTGTCAAGTGTTGACGGATATTCCAAAGTTTTCAAAAGAATATGGTGACTCTACTCGCTAAGTAGGGTGACCACACGATGCTCCCGCACTTCACAATCGAGGACAGACAGAGGGACAGTTAAACCGCGGCTACTCATATCGATTCCATCACGTACCTACCTATATTTTAAAATAACTTATTTCAGAACTGGGTAGAACCAAATGTCAATGCAAAAAAAATGTTCTCATAATTTTGTCCTCGCGATTTTGCATAATAAAATACAATAATAACCATGTTTTACTCGCGTTTTTTATTAAATAGCTTATTCAAGGTTGACTGAGATGTAATTCGTCTATTTTAACATTCTGGTCTGCATAATTCCACGTTCCGTATCCAATTGTTATAATAGTACGGAACCCTTTGTGTACGAGTCCAACTCGCACTTGGCCGATTTTTTTACTTGAATATTAGCGTTTAAATAACAGAATTATTTTAAAATTTTTGTTCCAAGGTTTATCTTTTATTCGGTTCAGTAACATAACTGGGTTACCTTTTTTTCCTTAACTATTCTCCTTTATATTTGAGTTGAGTTTATAAAATCAGAGAGGTTCTATTTTCTTGGAGGTAGCAAGAGTAAGGTTATTTACCATGAGAAGACATGAATAATAAATGAGCGGCGCGGTGGTCACCGGACGAGGGGTTGCCATTGATTTGCCATGTTTTTCAACCGAGGCTCGACGGACCGTTTTATCGCAATATTTTTGTAGATTTTATGAATTCTATGAGAGATATATTCTGACGTTTAAAAAAAAGTATTCTAGATTTATATAGATAACCGGAACTGAAAAATATGTTACAAAGAAAACGAAATTCCAAATACTTACAGAATTTCTAACCATAGAGTTGAAATAAGTTTGAAATATAAAATAAATCCATTTATTCAAATCATAAATTACAAATAATCAAAAGCTTAAATCCAAAAATGAAATACTTTTTAATAAAATTAAAATTAACAATAAAAAAGGATTACAAAAAAAAGCATTAAAAAAAAATACTTACACAAAATTAATGAAATAGTTTGAAGCTGGTCTCCTGAAAAAACAGCATTTTTGACATTATACTCTGTTCATCTAAGTGAGCGATTTGTTTAAATTATTATTCTTTTTTTAATTTATATCTTTTGTACATTTGTTATATTTTGTGCCTTGTATCTTTGTGTTAATAAAATGTTTTCTAGTCTATTCTAAATAAAACTTATTTATCTGATTTCATGGCGTTGCTTTTATTAAACCGCATTTAACGGGCGTCGAAAATGTATAATGTAATAAATACAACGCGATTAGAACCGAAACATTACTTTAATTTCGTAACTGCATCGCGATAACCGAAGTAAAATCAAACTAAACAATTTTCTAATCCTTATGGTCAATTAATAGAGTCATTATATTTGCATACATTTCGGAGACTAATAAGACGGCGAAAGTAGGCGTTAATCCCATCGAGCAAATAATACATAAATGACAGAAATAATAAATAAAACAAAACACGCATTCACACACAAAACAAAATAAAATCTTATACACAGACGATGGCATTACTTTTGAGAAAAAAATCGCGTATATCCAACGAAGGGAATTAGTTCGGGCCGCCATCTTGTATTCGAGTCACGTGACCCGTTTGTTGCCGTATTCCCGAGATATTCGAGGGCTATTGTTGATGGCAACACTGTAGCGTTATTTCTGAGACTTATTATTTATGTAACATAATAGTTGGGAGTTTTTTCACAATATAATCGTGTTTTGTAAACAGAGTTGGTTGGAAATCTTTTATGTTGGCAGTAGTTGTACCCGACTGGGGACAACAAATGTGTAAATTCATGGTTTGTATGTTTTATTATATGTTGTGCAATTTTAAAACATCATTTATTTCTAACTAAGAGTGCTCAAATCATAAAGAAAATGGGATACACTTATGGTAATATTTATTTAAAAAAACATAGGTGGCTAAGAATATATCATGTAGCTCCGGCGGAGAATAGGGCTACTCTATCGCATCCTGTGGGTGTTGTAAAATATGAATAAGCGACTAGCGAGCCTGGAGTTCTTTGGCGGATAAACTGCTTCGTCTCAAGCAAGGTTAAAAAAGCGGCCGGGCGAAAAAATATTCGCAAATATATTTGCAATATAGGTATTGTCATAAGACCTTGGTACCTTAATGTTATGTCGACGTCAAATAATTGAGATAGGGCAAAAAGCAGAAGAAGAAATACAGGGAAACTCTCACTTAAAAAAAAGATGATTATCAAACGTCATTTGATAAACATTTTGAAATGAAATGAAATTAAATGAAATTTATTGTTTGTGGATCTAGGTATAAAAAGATGGATACAAAATTAAAGAATCTCTAGTCCTACCACGTGGGCATACAAACATGGTTCTTAAAAAACATTGCGATTGAAATCTCTCTATTTTAAGTCAAGTACGAAAACATCAGTAAAAATCCCCCAAGATGTAATGTTTTCCCGTAAAATCTCATACCACCGTAACAAAAAGCTGGCAACACTCGAGTCATCAATCAGGAGCTATTATCTATCAGCTAGTCACACAAAAAGTTGGAGGGACCTTGTGCTAAGAGCGGGCAATTAAGGGGCTTTTTACACGATCTTGTATTGATTCAGTTAGGAAACAACGGTTAAGCGGGGTTTACATTTCGAAACTAATGGCTAACAATTTAAAGTCATTTTCGCAAAAAAAATGCAATAAACACAGCAGTACCTACTTTTTATCTTTTTGATAAAACTGCTTCCAGTAACTGCTGTGAGACCTATTCTGAAATTTTCCTTATACCTAATACATTACACTAGTTTCGTAATTAAATTAGGCTTTAGATTGGGGACCAATCTCACTAGGTACACTACGGATTATTAAGTGAAGATTAGCCCCCTTACGCTAATAAATGCGCTGCATAACTATGCATCTTCTGTCTTTACTGTCACATTAAGTTTCAAAGTTGACAGACAGACAAACGTCACGTAACTTAGTCATGTGTAAATATTTTTTTATAAGGGAGTTAATTTTTAACAGTCCACCATACTCAAGTTGCTCCGTCAAAGTTGCGAAGAACTCGCTGTTCGCTATATGGCGTCATCTTATAAACTTGAAAACATGATGTAAAAAGAAAAAAAAACACGTATTTGTTTAAAAATTATTCATGACAATTCGAAACGATCATGTGAAAATATCTACAAAATTGAACAAAAGTATTTTCACTTTGACTTCGTGGTCACACATGCCTACGAGTTTGGGACAGCAAGATATCTTACGCGCTGATAAGTCGAGGAAAACGCGTAGCTTTGCAAATTATTTATTAAAACACAAGCAACGAGATTATTATTTCATAACATCGTTTGACTAACAAAACAAACTGCTCTATACTAATATTTATCTTTTCGCTTTTATTGTTGTAGAAGAATTTAATTTACTAGTATTATTGAAGGAGCCGAGTGTCCTTACTTCTACAATAGCGAACAATTGGCCTTCAGTCCGTTCCGAAACTTGTCCTCTCGGGCACGAGAAGTGTGTACACAATACACTTCGCATTCTAACGTCATAATTGTCCTCCAAGAGTAGCGAATATTCGCAAGCTCGGGGCTAGTCGCCATCGTTTTGGACAAATCGTGGACAATTTCACGTGGAATTGTTTCAGAGAAATGACATGGCAAAATAGACATAAGTTCAATTTTGCTTTATTGTTAAGCTACGGTTGTCGGTCACTAGTTGAATACTCTTAGCATTACTTCTACACAACTTGCCACTTAAGCTAAAACTGGGTCTGTTACTCTGATTCTACGAACGAACGAAAAACTGTCATATTACCTACTACCTACAATAATAATAGGTTTTCGTTCTGAATGACAGTTTTTTTTCGTTTGTTCGTAGAGTAGAGGCCCATATTGATTCATAAGATTTCACTTTTGTTTTTGCGATGATAGATTAAATTGACTGCCCAAGGCTACCTTTCTTGCTATCTTCGAAGGCTTCTGTGCTCAATGTGCGTTCTAGTGACCTATTATTTATACCTAAGTCATCTACTAACTATAGGCAGAATGAGTTTATATCTCGACCGAGCAGCGAGTTTAAAAGATTGTGTAGAGAGATGAACGATATTGATCTTTTTCATATTGATTTTAAGAGGCTCAGGCGCATGCTGAGTCATCGTTTTTTTGTTGTCAATGATTAGGTGCTGTGTGTTGTGTATTATTGTGTATTATTGTTTTTTTTGTTTATTCTGTTATGAGTCGTAAATTGTAAATTAGTGTTACCTATGTAGTGTAATATTGTATTAGTAGTGTATTAGTTTATAAATTTTCTTGTGTTCTGTCAGGAGTGTTTATATTTTCTTAGTATGTTTTCATTTGTGATTTCCGTAATTGACTTTCTGTTTTATATTTTTAATTTCTTTTATGTGTATGTAGCTGTGGATGTCCTTTAAATAATTAAATTAATTAAACCTAATTTTTCAGTCTACCTGGAAAAAGAGACCCGTATACCTAAAGGTCTCGAAACATGGAGCATTCTAAAATTCTAAAACTAATAAACACTCCGAGATAATAGTCGAAAAAACGCAATTAAAATCAATTTATAAATTATTTATTGCACACAGAGTACGCACACCCCCTATAAATTACCATACAAACCAAAAATACGTATATTTTCACAACTTACAATGGGCAGCCTTATTGTATAAAGTAATCTGAGGCAGACCAACAGCAAAAGAGTTATAAAAAAAATATTTTCAATTTCGTTATAGGTACAGTACCTACTTCACTAATTAACCCCATAAACGTTTTAATTGCAGCCTTTATCTTGCGAAATACGAGCGTTTTAAGGGTTAATGACGTGCTCGATTTATATCGACCATCGACAACGATAGTGAGGGGACATCGATTTATCGACAACTCGACTAATCCCTAATGACTTCGATAAATGTACGCACACCTGACAAGGGCTTTATGAATGGAGGACGCTATTGAACATATATGCAGTCGTGCACACCCAAAAACACACGTTTAATTAACAATTATTATAACTTACACTTTTTAAACATACGTACCTACAGGATTTGTCTAACGTTATTTTTAAGTTATGGGTATAAATCATGATGTAGATGAACATTGTTTTTACGATTTTCTCGACGTTTCGGCGAATGGGTTACGCCAGCCGTGGTCGCAAGAAGACTCACGAGACCATCCGGTGTAACTCATTTGCACGTTTATGATCAACATAAATGCTCCCTTTATTCCCATTATTAGGAGTATTTATGTTGCCCATAAATGTTTACAAAGACCTATTTACAAAGAAAGTATTGTATATCCGTATAACTATTAAAAATCAAATTTTTAAATCTTGTTTTTTTGCACCAAAATTAGGGCCTTGAAATAAATAAAAAATGGTTTATCGATAAAGTTAACTCCCAGCACTAGTACATAGCGTCGTCTCTAGAAAGCCATGTTAAACTGGAGTTGTGTTTTTTTTTTTACTAAAGTCCGGAACGACGATTTCTGATGAAACTCTTCATTCTTTATAATAGGGGTTAAAGTATGAAATTGCCGTTTTATTGCAATAGGTTCTTTGAATTGACATAGAATCTTCATGGTTTGAGGTTTTCGAATGAAACTTTTTTCAAATGGTTTCTGTGATGTTCTTTTTTTAAAAAATGTGAAACATTTGAATATCGACTTTCAATTGTTTTTGTTATTCAATTTAGACAAGGAAGATGGATACTGCGAAAATTCGAGTGATTTTTGAATACGAGTTCCGACGCGGAACTAACGCGGCAGAAACAGCCCGCAATATCAATGCTGCGTTTGGAGAGGGGTCTACTAATGAACGCACCGTGCGATTTTGGTTTAAACGCTTTCGTGATGGAAATTTCGACTTAAAGAACGAGCCACGAGGAAGACCGCCCACACAGGTGAATAACGATGAATTAAGAGAGATAGTGGAAGCCGATCCTAGTCAAACTACCCAGGAATTAGCGGCATGGTTTAACGTTACCTTACCCACTTTATTGACTCACTTGCGTCAAATCAATAAAATAAAAAAATACGAAAAATGGGTGCCTCATGATTTGACTGATCTGCAGAAAGAAACGCGTGTTGAAACTTGTGTTGCCTTGTTGAACCGGTACAGAAATGAAGGAATATTGGATCGAATTGTAACATGTGATGAAAAGTGGATTCTTTATGATAACCGGAAAAGAAAAATGCAATGGCTGACCCCAGGTCAAATGCCACAACAGTGTCCTAAAGCAAAACTTACCAATAAAAAGGTAATGGTAACTGTTTGGTGGTCTCAGCATGGTGTTATTCACTATAGTTTTCTTCGATCTGGTCAAGCAATTACGGCAGATGTCTATTGTGCCGAACTCCGAACCATGTTGACAAAACTAGCAGTAAAACAGCCCCGACTCATGAATCGATCTTCACCATTATTGCTCCACGACAACGCGAGACCTCACACAGCACGAGAAACCATTTTGACCCTTCAGGAACTGCACTTAGAAACCATTCGTCATCCTCCGTATTCACCAGACCTTGCTCCAACGGACTACCATTTATTTCGTGATTTGGACAATTATCTACGTGACAAGAAGTTTTCTTCCCAGGAGGCAGTACAAAATGCTTTCACACAGTTTGTGCAGTCTAGATCGTCGGAGTTCTATCGCAAAGGCATTAATAACCTTCCCATTAGATGGCAGCAATGTATAGATAATAATGGCAACTATTTTGATTAAATAAATTTGTTAAAAAATTTAAAAATAAACAATTAAGATTTTCAGTACAAATCGGCAATTTCATACTTTAACCCCTAATATAACGTTTTGTTTTTAAATTCAAATCTCTCAATGCTCTCGGCGGGGCTTGAACCTAAAACCTCTCTTTCTCTAGCCGGTTTCGCTGAGCAACTGCGCCAAGCGAGCTCAACCGACAGTGTTGACTATAAGAAACGCATTATTTTTTTTCAAGTTGGACTCGACCATTTCGTTTAGTTTGATAATGTATTAGTGTACTATAATACTAAGTTGTTTTTTTTACACGTTCTAATCATTGATCTGAAATGGTATTCAACCAGCATCGGTCCGATAACCGAAGATTGGAAACGTATCTGTCTAGCTCAGCCCGACTCAATATGACTGTGACTGAAATAGTAATTTTTATGATCAGTTTCGGATCGGAGCACGTGAATACCCCACTGAATCCTCATTTAAAACATTAACTTTCTATCGATCAGCTAGGTGTATAATGAGTGGTCGCCATCTTGTGTTTTTGCGTGTAATTACCGAAGTTTCCCGCCTTTATAATTGGCGAGTCTCGCCGCGCGCCGCGACCAAAGATTACAAAGTTTTAGACGGACAAACGTGACACTCGTTTCTCGAAGAATATTTACCTGAAAGACAGGAAAGTTCGCTAACAAAAAGATTACCTACTTGACTTATCCTATTATCGTAAGAACATTGTTTAGCAGTTATTATGATTTGTTTACACAAGAAAACGATATTATATTAAATAATGTTTTATTTGCAGCACCCCGCGTAAGTCCCGATCTCGTGGCATTTTTTTTCTCAGTGGACACCACAAAGAGCACACTTTCAAAATTTCATATCCCTAGAAATAACGCTTTGAGCTCAGCGTTGATATGTAGTTCAGTCAGTCAATCAATCAATTAGTCAGGTCTTTGTATTGTAAGTTTTAATGTCAAGCTTTAAGCGTAAAAACTGTCGTCAAGAATTGCTATTCAAATAATAAAAAAATAGGTAAGTGTTTTCTAGGGGTTTTATTTATTGAAAAGTATCACAATAATAGTACTCTCTTTTAAAACGTATATTTAAAACACTAAAAGTCTCTAGCGGAGTACATTGCAAACCAATAAGTACGTATATTCATTATCCGTAATACCACACAGTCACACGACACGCGCCGCGTCCCGCATAGCTGCCACGTATCTCCGTGACAGATAATTCGACGTGATAGAACAAACACTAGTGGACCAGGTTTGTTACGCTTCACTCAAGTCACTTATACTACTTTAATCAATTATAGAGGTGCACAATACTTACGAATGCAGATAATTTATTTGATGAGATTTAAGTCATTTTCGGTTGCAGTCGCGTTTATTTTTTTGTTCTAGCATTGTTCAACGAAGACAGTGGCACCTGATGGGTATTCAGAGAGCTTCGGTCCGAATCCGATGTCGGAAAGGATATCTCCATCTCACTAGCGCGATTCAATAAGACAGTGACAGACTTCGTAAGTCGATCCTCGGTTTTGGACCGAAGCTCTCTGAATAGCTCTACTGGTGGACTCCCTACCGTAACTCTAAATCGTAAAGGTTTTTTGGAAAAAAAAATCGGAAAAACGATTTTAATTTCAATCCAACATCGCGCAAACAAGAAAAGACTTGTACTACCAGTTCAAGAAACTCGACGCGAGGTCACTTCTAACATTTACTATTAAAATATTACTCTATGACAAATAGTAACAAACATCAAATCCGACCGTTTTAAACAATTGTTATAAAAAGGATTGATAGCTCACAAGTAAGTTTCGTGGCGCGGCGCAAAGTATATGCTAATCGTTATTGCTTCAGTCACGCGATGTTGTACCTTATATACGTAGAGATAAGAGCGATAAGGGAGTGTACGACTCGGCGTCCGGTCGCGGTGGGTACCTCTACGGTTTTGGTGGATTTAGAAAAATGGTTTCAAAATAAAGTAACAGAGCTGTAATGAAGTATGAAATAATGTGGGCATGTATTCTGAAGCTATTTTGTTTTACATAATTTTTGTTTCAAACGTTTTATGATAAAAATTACTTATAATAGTTTTTTTTTAATAGAAAAAAATGTCATGTTTTGGAACCAGCTGTTTAAGTCAAGACCTTGTTTTTTATATGTAAGTAAAGTAAACAAAAAATCCACTATGCCTAGATAGAGGTAGCTAATGCATTTTAACCTAGGTAAATGCAACCAATGCGTACTTGGCTCATATTTTAATACCTAATAGTAATTTTAGTACAATTGTACACTAAAATATTAAGGATTTTAAACAGTAAAACTTGAGAAATAGCTATCCTAGAAACTTTATTTTACAGTTTACCAGCCAGCGTGAACGTCTGAGCTTCAATGGGTGCTAGCAGATTGTAAAATCCGTAGCTTACCTTTTATTGTACGTAGGTAATGGGGCTAATAGGCACATTGTGGAGGGGCGTAAAGTATTGCACTAGAGTTAATTGCGAGCCCTCGCTCGCGCCAGCGCAGGGCCGGACTTAGGACGGGGGGAACCAACCCTTTAAAGTAAACGTTCAGTGAGGTAATTCATTCTACTTCTTCTTTTCGTGTAGTGGTACGAGTTACCTAGTGTTAGAGTTTTTAAGCCTAAGGCCTCTAACTTGACCTAACGACTGCTATCAGAGATAATAACCGGAACCAACTGCTTAATGTGCCTTCCGAAGCACGGAGGAGCTGAAGAAAGTGTTTTTTCCCACACAAATAATTATCGGTCACCCATCTAAGTAATGACCGCGCCAATCGTTGCTTAACCCGCACGACTTTTAAAGATGGGCAAGAGCAAATAGGCCAATGAGCTTCTCAAATAATAATTACATAATTTAAACGTGTGCACTCTGCGTCTACGAGTATCTTCGAAAATCAACTTTAAAATAGTTGTTTTGGCTGTTTTTGTATTGAAATAAAAGTCATTTCGACAAACTGCGTTGCAATCATGCTGAAATTGAAACAAAGCGATTGAAAGCGTAAAGAAATGAGTTTTATTACGACTTTGAAAATCAAGAATTGTGTACAAAGAACCACGGAAGGATTTTTGATGATGTATTTCTTTTTGTAACATATTTCTTATTAAAGAACCAATTTAATATACGATTTTAAACTTACATGGTCGTTAATTGGCAGGTATATAAAGCCGTGTTTCCTTTACGGAACTAGTGTCGCGAAAGTTATAGTCATCTTTGCTGAAAAAAATGCGTAGCACCAACGATTTTTTAATAAAACTAGTTCTAGTAAACTGCTGCGCGACTTTTTTTGTAAAGTTGACTATAACTTTCGCGACACTACTTTCGTAGTGAAAACACAGCTTAATAGCAGCATGAACCCATCCAATTTAGCGCTAGTTACGGTAAAATTGTGTTCGCAAAATTGATTAGTAGTCCGTATATTACAAACACAGCAGACAGTTCCGCTGAGCGCTGCAAGAAAATCTTATCTCACTTCTTATACTAATATTTTAAACGCGAAAGTTTGCAACTATGTATGTATGTATGTGACTTTGTTACTCACGCAAAAACTACTGAACTGATTGCGACGAAACTTGGAATATAGGTAGCTGGAGACCTGGAATAACACATAGTATACTTTTTATTCCGATATTCCCGCGGGAACGGCACTTACGCGGGTGAAATCGCAGGGCTATCGATGAACAGCTTACTCTCGCGAATCGAATCGTAAGCTGTTAAATATGAACGAAGCGAGAGTAAGCTGTTCAAATTTTGTTAAATAGCTACTATTTAACAAAATTTGAACAGAAGCATGGATTACTTATGGCCGGAATGTTGTTGTTAATTTTTTAACCGGGTTAATGCAGTCCGCGATAAGTCGTCCGCAGGCCGAGTCGGTCGTCAGGATTAGAGACGTGGATTATTGTGGCCTGTAGCTGGGAACGGATAGTGTTGCTCAGGAAATTGAATTTTGAAACCTTTGTCGTAAATTCTTATAGTTATTCTGAAAGGTACTTTACGTTGAAGGAAAAGGCGGAGGGTTCGATTCTTGCCGTGATTTCAAATACATAAAAATGAATCTCTGTTTCCCTTTGCCACGGGATCACGTGTGAACGGCTGAACCGATTTCGAAAATTCTTTTTTGGTTGTGTTTGCTACGATCAGGAGAAGGATCTTATGCCAGATTTATGGATAAAGACTTACGCGGGTGAAAACGCGGGGCGCAGCTAGATATAAATATTTAAATCTGGTTCAAAGAATTACAAACAGGGCCTAGTTATAAAAATAACAATAAAAGCACAATTGTCCAGTGTTTAATTACAAGTCTATTTGCTTAATTCGATGCTAGATGCCGCTTTGTAATATTAATCAATTAATTAATTGTATATTTTATTCTGTGGTAAGAAATACAACAAAATAAAGCAGTATTTAATTAATCAATCTGTACTAAGGCCACCCCCGGGGGGGCAAGAGGAGATTGGGGAGAGTCATCCCAACCGGACCGTCTCGTTTTTATTGCGCGAGCACTTGGCGTTTTAATCAAGAGGTCGGGAATCGCACCAGTTTCATATTTTCTTGTTTATACGTACAGTTGTGGTAACTTCGTTATCAGTTGTTTGTTGTTCGTACTACTTTGTAGAGAGAACTGTTGGTAATCTTTATGTTTGGACCTGTGTAGTGGACAGATTGGACATAATTATAGTAGTTTACTATATGTTTTATTGTTATTAAAATTCACGTTCAGATAATTTATTAAGGATATTATTACATTGGTATTACATTGGTGTTATTATATAAAATACAAAGGTACAACCATATTCCGCCTTTTTGACATTCAATATTATTTGGAAAATAAATATTTTTGATTGACATAAAAAATATGATCTTTACTAACAAAGACTCGTAACAGAGATTAAAGGCGACTAATGGGGGAAACCTTGTTAAAAATTCTAAAATGATTTCTAAACAGCTTTTACGTACATACAATGAGATAAAACCAAACAATTATCTATTTTCACGCCTCCCTGCCTTTACACAGGTAACTGCCAACCAGCCCCCCCCCCATTTTTCCCCCGCCCCTCGGTTCGATCCGACCCCGTCTACCCCAAAATAGTATTCCGTAGTCGGCATGCTACGAGCGGCTACGACACGAGCTACGATAGTATTCCTCTACGAGACCATTATTCGTAGTACCTAGCGTACTAGGACTGAAAGGTTTTCCCTTTGACTAAAAGAAAAACAAGCGCTAAACGTTATTTAATTGAAGGTGATTGGAAAGTCAGAAATCTTATTAATATTATAAACGTGAAAGGTTGAATGTATGAATGTGGCTTTGTTACTCTTTCACGCAAACACTACTGAACCGATTGGGTAGAAACGGTTTGGGTTGGAATATAAGTAGCTGGAGACCTGGAATAACACATAGGCTACTTTATATCCCGATATTCCCGCGGGATCGGGACTGCACAGAGGGAGCCGTGGGGTGCAGCTAGTGTTTTAATAATTAATATAGCTAGAGTGTTGCCAAGAAATCCTCACCTATTGGCTCTTTCCTCCTAATTTCCTACGAAATTATATTTTAATACAGATTAATTCGTTTAAGTAAACACCGCAATGGACAAACATTTAAATCGAACAATAGAAGTCTTGTCCATTAATTTGTTGCCTGGAAGAGATCGCCTATATGAGATAAGGTTGTCCATGGTGCCACTTTAATTTTAACCTATTCTGTGTATTATTTGAATGTGTTTTGGTATAATAAAGGTTTAATCTATGTCAACAACATCTAACAGCATCAAAAGAGTAGTACTACAGAGAATAAATGATCCGTAGTACTGTCGGTAATACAACGAGTACAGCTGTACAGCTGCAATTACACGGGTCCAACAAAAACAGGTCCCTCGCGTCGAGTTACTGTGAACATTGTGACATACTGGCAGGGACCGATTCTGGGGACCGATCAAGCACAGAAAAAGTTTTTTTTTAAGATCCGGTACCTAAAGGAAAATGCGACTATTTTACAAAGACTGTATGTATGTCTGTCTATCACCAGGCTGTATTTCATGGACGGTCGCGGTGGTAACAAAACAGTAAAAAAAATCACAGATGTTATTGTATTAATTATATTTACAAATACTGAAAATGGCATGAAATAAAACTCAAATCTTGTTTCCATACAACAAACAGTTTTATATTACTTTTATTATTGGTGAGAGTGTTAACTTATTATCTACTCTTAACCGTTTTCGGTTACAGCGGCTAATGTCATTGCTGCACGCTATTTTATACGTCGTATTCAAAGTCGCCCAGCGGGTTATGGAAAGGGCTATGCTAAGCGTTTCTCTGAGGGAACGTATCAGAAATGAAGTGATCCGTCAGAGAACCAAAGTCATCGACATAGCTCACCGGATTACCAAGCTGAAGTAAATAAATCAAAATAAATATAATTAAAAAAAAGTGGAAGTGGCAGTGGGCTGGCCATATTAGCCGTAGAGCCGACAACCGTTGGGGTAAACGAGTTCTAGAGTGGAGACCGCGTCTCGCCAACGTAGTGTAGGAAGTCCTCAGGCACGTTGGAGCGACGATTTGCGCAAGACGGCTGGCACAAACTGGATGCGAGAAGCCGAAAATAGATCTAGGTGGCGTGCAATTGGAGAGGATTATGTCCAGCAGTGGACTGCCATAGGCTGATGATGATCATGATTTTATACTCTTCAATGATAAATATCGCCTTAAAACCGAGCGTATCTATCACAGCTGAACGTGTTCTAGAATCGAGCCCCTTGTTCACGAATTCACAAAGACAACGTCAGCGAACGACTAAGTGACACAAAACTCACACAAACTATTTGCAGAAAGTAGCAGGTTCTACTCCCGCGACGACAGATGCAAAAACAACATTAGTTAAAGCTACGACAGGCTTCGTTTCTATTAAGGTGACTATGCTGGATTGACACGTGAGACTTTTTTTAAATGATTTTTATAGTAAAATAAAAAACTGAAAAGTAAAAAACAAGAAGATACCTAAAGGTAAAGAAACCTTAAAAATCGTTCGACGCATCTAGGAGCCTTAAAAAATTGTGGATGCAGTCGGGTGGGACTCCTTTTAAAGGTAAAGTATAACGACACCAAATTGTGTTGAAGTCCCACCCGACTGCATCCACAATTTTTTAAGGCTCCTAGATGCGTCGAACGATTTTTAAGGTTTCTTTACCTTTAGGTATCTTCTTGTTTTTTACTTTTCAGTTTTAACGGCAGTCGGGTTTTTTATTTTTTTTAAATATATTTATTATTTAACGCTTTTTAGTTATTAGAGATTAGATACAATTACACCAGAGAAACTCATTAACTCTGGATGTGTATACTCCAGTAGCGAGGACTCGAAATCGGTTAAAGATAGGCTATCTAAAAGCCTTCAATATTATAATAGCTATTCTTTTTGAGTTTTGCTGAGACGGCTATGAAGTAGGCAGGTATCCATCTTAAAATATAATTACCAAATCCGAAAACTTCGTCGCGACTGGTGATACAAAGGCTGGCGGTTTCTTGTCCTAGCGGATTAGCCTTGCTATCCACTATCCTTAGCGCGACATTCCAAATTTTTATTTAATTACTTATTGTAAACATAGTAATTGTTATTTATGTTATCTCAATGGGTTATCTCTGACAAACTGACAAATCAAACATTCAAATTCCTTCAAAAGTTGAAACTCGGCGTCAAAGTCAAATCGAAAAGTTTTTAAGTAACGTTCCGTTGTCTTTGCTCGGTTTTTATGGTCAAGACAAATCTTGCTTTATAGCGTTTTAAATCTTTATTTTTATTTATTTATTATTTTAATGTACCCTATGTCACTCTAACGGTCATGACGAATCTAACGACGTATCGTTTATCTAAATCGGCCCAGCCGTTTAGGCCCTACGACGGCACAAAAATAGGTCACATACATACATACATACAAACATACATACATACACTCACGGCAAAAACATAACACTTCCTTTGGCAGTCGTGTAAAAAGATATTGATGCGCATAAAGTATAGTGTACAAATTGATTAATTTCTCAAATTATATAAAAGTTTCATTTACTTCGCCGTCTCATGGCATGTAAATTTTCCTTATATTACTAATATTGTAAAGCTGAAAGTTTGTGAGTATGTGTGTATATTTGTATGTATTGTGTATGTGTGCTTGTTACTCAATCACGCAAAAACTACTGAACCAATTGCGATGAAACTTGGAATATAGGTAGCTGAATTAACACAGGCTACTTTTTATCCCGATAAGTATTCCCGCGGGAATGGGCTTACGCGGGTGAGACCACGGGGCGCTGCAGTTTACATAAACGTTTAATAATATTCCGATTATAGATAATAATTAACGACTATTTCAAAGAAATTCTTATCGTTAACAAATAGATAGAGTGCATTTTCCTTTCCTAAATTTCCTTAAATCATAGTGCCCCTAGTCCCCGGGCAGTGACATTTCATCCCGGATTGAATCGGGAGTGAGCTCGCCCCGGACGGCCTTCTTACGATAAAGTACTGCATTAGCACCTTTATTTAAATACCGGGATATAAAGTTCGTAAAACTTAGGTCTCAAAACGCCTGGTCTCTACAGAGAGGTAGACAAAGATCACCTTTCTATAGAAACTAGGCTATCAAAGATCATACCATTAAGTCTAAAGTCGTGTTTACATTACGGAATTAGTGTCCCGAAAGTTATAGTCATCTTTGTGAACAAAAAATGCGTAGCACCAGCGATTTTTTGAAAAATCTAGTGTCGACTTTTTTGTGAAGATGACTATAACTTTCGCGACATTCCTTTCGTAGTGAAAACACGGCTTTATTTAAATTACGAAACTAGTGTCATGCATTATAAAGTAAATTTCACAAAAGCACTCTCGCAGCAGTAACAGGAAGCAATTATGTTAATCTCACTTTACATTGTCTGTAGCAAAGAATCTCTCCAATTTCAATCCATAAAATAATGAATATAATAAAAATAAATACTGCACAACATTACACACAGAGCAGTCTAGCCCCAAACAAAGCACTAGGCTTGTACTATGGGTACTAGACAACGGATAGACTACATATTATACTTTGTTTTGTAAATGCATTCATATTATACAAAGATAGACACCCAGATCAGATACAAATATTTATTTTTAGGCATAAATATAATAAACGACGCGCCACAGACGCCGGCGATATTGTAAGTATACTATAGATAGACGAAAGGGGTCCCTCTTTCATCCCATAGAATTCTAATTAATTAAAACTGAATAAAAGGCTGTCTGTCGGAACATTCGTCACGCTGTCGTGTCGGTACATTCCGTTAAGGAAGTACCAGGAAACAATAGGGATTACAGAGATTTATAAATAACTAATGTTGCGTCCCAGTCAATCTCAAATTAAACAATAAGGGCCCATCACTATTTAAAAAAAAATCGGGTTTTGATCGTGCTGTAGATAATCATGGTTTTAATAACCTTGACGTTTCTGCAAACGGGTTACACCGGCCGTGGTCGCGAGGTTGCTTGCGTGGGTTCTCGCGGCCACGGCCGGTGTAACACGCAGAAACGTTGAAGTGATTTAAAAAAAAAGATTATCTACAACGCAAAGACGCGCAGTTTTAAAAATAATAATCGTGTCAGTTGTCAATAGTTTCCGTTGTCGGAATAAATGTTCATATTCGCTTATACCACAAACATGTCTATGCTAGAACTACTGAGTTTTTATTAATCACTAGCCCCCTTACTTATAAGCGCTAATTTATGCGCTGCATAACCATTATATCGTTCGTCTTTTACTGTCACATGAAGTTTCAAAGTTGACAGACAGAGACAAACGTCACATAACTTAGTCATATGTTAATAATATTTTATAAGTAAGGGAGTAGAGTAGTATAGAAAGTTCTATTAAAGAACTACTGATGTCTTTTTATTCGATAGGTACCAACCTAATCTAAAACTTGTGTACACTAAAACTTAGAGCAAAAACCCACAAGTAAAACTAATCTCATCATCATCGGTCTGACCTGATCTGAGGAAACATCTGTTTGGAACTGAAAGCACTTACTGTCTGTTTTGAGAAATGTACCACTCATGATTATTGGCTTACCTGTAAAAAAACAAGGGTCAATTAGAAACTATTAGAAATTCTTACAAAACAAATTAGTCACGTCAGAGTTAAAATTCCGACACACCTACAAAATTTATACACCCACTTCGAGCCATTATTACGAAACTATTGCCACAACATTAATTAAAATCCGTTCAGTAGTTTAGCCGCTACGTGGAACATACGCACAGACAGACTGACAAAAACCTTTACCTCCCTTTTAGCTTCGTCGTGGTCGGGTAAAAATAACAAAGCACAGGAACACCACACCTCAGCCTTACTAGCTGCGTCCCGCGGTTTCACCCGCGTAATTCCCGATCCCGCAAGATTATCAGGATCAATGAGTATCCTAGATTACTCTCCCTAAGCAAACTATCCTTAAGCAAATTTTTATCCAAATCTGTCCAAAAAATAAAAATTAAATGTTAGGTGTGGACAACTCTTATGACATTCTGAGGTATGATTATTCATACGAAACGACTTGACCGATTTTTATAAAATTGTATATGCATATTCAGTAGGTATGATAAGGCTACTGTCTATTATTAGGTACTGAATATGCATATAAAATTTCACAAAAATCGGTGAAGTCGTTTCGTTCGGAGGAGTATGAGAACTAACACTGTGACACGAGAATTTTATAAATATATAAGATTAATATAGGTGGAGTGAGGTCTGAGTAGTTATTCCGCTTTTTGTTTCTGTCTGTCAACTTTGAAAGTTCTTGTCACGGAAAAAGACAAAGCATGTTCCTTCTTCTCCACCTTACTCCACGTTTATTGATAGGGGCCTTAGAGTTTAGAGTAATGGTAAAACCGCATTCTATTTATTATTCTAACTGAGATTTGTACATCGTTGATCTAGATATATACATGTTTACGTTACCGGCTGCACTCGCGGCCTCCTAACAGGACCATCTGGATCCGATCCATCAATCAAACATTATTTACTCGGCTGTTTCGATGGATCATTTTATCATTGAAAACTAGATTGACGTGCGTATCATCATTATTATTAGATATATCAATCACTAGTTTGTTTCGGTACCGATGAGAAATTCGATATTTGTTTTTGTTAGCCCGCTAATTTTGTACCACTGTAGGGCAAGGGCTTCTTCTTAGAGGGGTAAGGCAGTAAGACGCCACGGGAGTCTACTCCGGATTGCCGAATGTGAATGTGAAACTTTGCACAGTTTGCACATGTTCTGAAGGTATGGGCCTTCAAAACTTACCAAGTTTTTTTTTATCTTGAGAATGGGACCACTTCACCCCAAGAGAATATTAAATGTAGTCAACTCGTCCCAATGTTTAAACTACCTTTGGAACTAGTTGACTACTATCACATTTGAAAGGGGTCAAGTGGGCCCTGGTCCCAGTTTCGAGGGGGACGACTTCATCCCTAACCCTTCAGAACATGTGCAAACTGTGCAAAGTTTCACATTGATAAACGTAGCCTTTCGTAGTGACTTCAGCGCATAAATACCAGTATGTCACAATTCTGTTGATTTATCTTATCTTACTTATTATAAACACGAAAGTTTGCATGAAACGAAACACATGCATGTATGTCAATATGTGACTTTGTTCTTCTTTCACGCAAAAACTAATAAACTGATTGAGATGAAACTTGGAATAATATAGATTCTTAATCGGCACAGATATTACGCTAATTCTCTCAGTTTATCTCCACTACGTCCTTTAAAAACGCTTAAAGTCCCGTATAACGACAGTTCCAGTGTTCCCGCGGGACGTACCCCGTCGGTCGTCGCTCAACGGACGGACGAACAACTTTACAAACAACTACCATAACTCAGGATTTATTACAACGAATCATTATGCAAATCTCATGAAAAGGCATTGAATTAAAATCGACGAGTTTTTGACAAAAGTTCGATGATTTAAATTAATTTGGGTGTTTTACTGCGTTGCGGGGGTTTGTTCTGATTTTTACTTTTTTATTTCTTACAGACTTTAAAAGTTTAAGTTAACGAAATTTCGAATAGCTGAATTATAAGAACTGTAGATAAAGAAAGATTATTTATTTATTGTAACATACCAAAATAAACATAGGTAGGTAAAGTCAGAATACTAAGAAGTACTAATAACTCAGGCACCAAGTGCATTTTATAAAGTGTTTTTTTTCAATAACGGCTCATTAGTTTTTGGTCATTCTGCATCTAATAACAAACACTTTGGAAGCTTTAGTGATATCAAGCAGAACAATCAACAATTACTGAATAGTTATTGAAAAATAAAAAACTCCGGTACCTTAATTATTATTCTGACTGTACAACAAAAAAAAATGAACAACTTAAAGCGATCTCTTTAGTATCTGTCATAGAATGCTTACTTATGCAATGTGATTTTTTAGGGTTAGCCAATAAGGAACCCTCAATTCCCACGTGGTCCTCACTAACGCGGACCGCTGCTAGTTCTACATATAAAATACTAGCTGCGCCCCGCGATTTCACCCGCGTAAGTCCCGTTTCCGCGGGAATGTCGGGATTAAAAGTTGCCTATGTGTTATTTCCTATTTCCTATGTATTATTACCTAAATTCCAAGTTTCATCGCAATCAGTTCAGTAGTTTTTGCGTGATTGAGTGACAAACATCTAAACATCCAAACACACACACTTTTACATTTATAATATTAGTAGGAAGTAGGATTCCTCACACACGAAACCAAGGACTTAGATACAATAAGTTGTATACTTATCTTAAAAGCGAAATAACTTATAACTTGACTTCAAAGTCGAACTCGCGCTAGTTCTCAATAGACGCGTATTGTAGTAGTATTGTGCAATATAACCGTCCAACTGTCGGCCGTCGGCGTTGGGGCGGCTCGGGGTGGCTCGGGGACCAACTTTTAAATCGTATTTCAAAGTTTCATCCACCTTGGAGTTATCACTCTACTCTCTTCGCTCTATAGCGGGACAAAGGTGAAATATACGAGTTTGATGGTTACTTTTCTTAGTTAATAGCTTTCGAGACTTACTTGCGAGCCATCATTTTGTAATATTTTGGAATTATTGAAAAAAAATTTATCTCATTTTACATGTTGGGAGGTCCCCTAAAACTGTTTGTGTGACTTTAGATTTTTCTTTATTGTACAATTTTGTTGGCATGATCTATATATGTATAGGTATATACTCACGAGTCTCGTATCTGAGCTCCGCTAACAGACAGATAGACAGAACGCAACTATAAAGATTTCTTGTTGACTACGGAACCCTAAAAATGAGGTATCTCCTATCAAATAAAAAAGTATTTTATAAGTCGACCAAGGCGTCTTCGAGTAATCGAGAAACATACGTAAAAATATCCCGACAAAATTCAGAACCTCCTTTTTTAGAAGTCGGTTAACATTCCTCTCAAACAAAATCTTGTCTCAAGCAACCCAGTTCATTATTATTCGGTACACTCGAACACAAAAGTGTTTCGCAACAAATAGAATTATCTTAATAATAAGATAACAAAAGTTGCTTCGGTTCGTACCGGTTCGATGTACATTTTGCATATAAACGAACAGTTTGGGAACACGCCAGTCTCCTGGGGCTTTCCTTCATTCATAGATATAAAATACGTGTCCTAAAATAAAGAGTAGGTAGGTATTAGCTTAAGCTTGTTACACGAGGAGCTCATTAGCCTAGCTGCACCTGCCGATCTTGAATGGTCCTGCGGTTAAGCAACGCTCGGTGCGGTCATTATTTGGATGCGTAACAAAATCACCACATACATACAAACATAGATACATACGAATTATCGCGTTATTTTTTTATACGTAATAGGCCAGCATTTGACCTCATCTCACCTGATGGGAAGTGAGGATGAGGTCGACGATGAAGCATGATTGCGTTTATTATATTAGTAAGATAATATTAATATAGATAATAAAAACCAGAACAAGAACACATTTCGCACCCAATAATTAATAATGCGCTTTCACCTTAGAAAACTGCGGTGATATTGTCTTTACTAGTTTAAGTAATACCCTAAAGTAATTTTATTATTTAAAGTAAGCCGAGGAAATAAATAAGTATGAGATGAATGAAACGTACAGTTTACATTTTAAAACTTTAAAAGTACGCCCATTAAAATGTCTTACAATAAACTTTGCCCAATCAAGGGTGGAAAATGTCTAAGAACAGGAGAAACCGGGTGAGTCTAATTGTTTTCATCTGAAGGTTTTTATGATAATTGGTTTCCATGGAAACTATTACGGTATAATCTGGATCTTCTTTTCATTATTTAATTAGATAGCTCTTCAGAAAAACAAGGTTATATTTAAAATCGTATAATGTTATATTTTATAATAGGTACTTTGATATTTTTAATTAAGCACTTACCTACTTAATTGAAAAGAATATGAGTACCTACCTAATTTATAAAGACTTTAAATTACTTCTTTTACATTTTTGATATTGGTTTAAATTTTACAAGTATGTACAAATTGCACGACATTACACACAGCGCAATCTAGCCCCACGCTAAGCACTGGGCTTGTACTATGGGTACTAGACAACGGAACCACAAACTATATTTTTGTTCTTCCATTTCATAAAAAAACACTATGAAAACTCAAATTTCATCAACTATTTCTTTTATTAATTTTTTTTTTTAATTCATGTTAAAAAAAAGTTACCCTAGGGATAGAAACACAGTTGACCACAATAAAAATTAGACTTACGGAACAGAAGAGATGAAGAATAAATAAGGCACGTGATACAAATTTGGCATAAAGTCGTTCACAATAATAATGTCAAAACTTGGTGGGTATTTACTTCACGGTATTCAAATTAATTTAACAACTTTGATAGAAATTTTATTTTGAAATGGCACTCATTTATGAGAGAAGTGAGAAATCAATTAGTTAATTAAGTAATTACTTAATAAAGTGTGCATTGTAGAAATCAATGAGATTTCTACATTTTATCTATTAAATTAACTCGATTTTAGTTAAAAAAGAAATATTTTGTTCTATCTCAATAATAGGTATTATATATAATGCCTTTGATTAGCAGCAGATGAATGAGGACTGAGATGATAATGATGATGATATTATAAATGCAAAAGTCTCTATGTTTAGATGTTTGTGTTTAATTTCCTCTATGGTTTTCGCGACTTTGCATAATAAAACACTTTACACACCTACTGCTCTATAAAGTTACTTTATTTGACCAAAAACGTCAACGTAAAGCGAGTCTTTATTCCCTAGGTGCATAAAGTGCTCATTATGCACCTAGGGCACAAAGTAATTTAAATTTGGAACTAAGGTTCTGGTAGCATACGGCCATTTCGAACTGGCCACCTAGACATGACACATAAAAAAAATAAAAACTGGGCAATTTTTTTCTATTTTCACGGACGGAAGGGTAAAGCAAAAAGTTTTGGTTAGTATAAAGCCCCACCTTTTTTTTCATCAGCTAAGGCCGATGTATGGTTCGTTATTTTGATGTAACATTGTTAAATTTTATTAATATAGAGCTGTCAATATATTTCATATACGTTGCATTAATCTATTGTTTTGTTGTTAGTTAAATTCTTATTTTTGTAGCCCTTTAATTGTCTCGCAGTAGATGTGTAAAACACTTTATTTACCGGGTTTAATCGCGTTTCATTCATGATTTTTAGCCGTCAGTGATTTCGCCAACTTTACAGTTGGCCACCCTTTAAAAAGCCAACTGTAAAGTTGGCGAAAGTCAGTTAAAAATCATGAATAAAACGCGATTAAGCCCGGTAAATATAGAAGATTATAACAAGGGGATAAAGCAGCGTCTTCTGTCACGGGTGACGATTTAAATCGCAAGCGCAACGAAGGACTCAAGGTTTACACCCGAGCGTAGGGTGTTAAATATTTAAATCACGAGTGAAGCGAGGGATTTAAGACGATACCTGAGTGTAGGGAGGGATTTAAGTTCACCCAAGACTGAGACAGCTTTATCACCCAGGAAAATACTCTACTTTTCGTACCATTTGCGAAAAAATAAAGACAATAAATAGCTATGATTTAGCACCATAACGTTTTATTTTCAGAATATTTATTTATTTTATTCATGAAAATAAATTAAAACAAACTTTACGTGTATTTAAAGAAAACAAAAATGCGGCTAATTCCTATACTAATATTTTTCTGCTGAAAATAGCAAAGGCATTAAGCTCATACGGCCTCGTCGGTTCTCGTAAATTGATCAAATAATCATAACTGCAATATCTTAGAAAAAATCACTACTAAAAATGCGTATACCTTTTCAAAAAGATATATATACCGTATATACGTATACCTTTTTTAAAACACTTTATGTAATTTTCATGCAGTTCAATTGTATAAACAAAAATGTTTTACGTCGTAAATTACATATTATAGGTCAGAAAACTTGGATGTATGTGTGAGTCGCAAATGGTCATAATCGTTGTCATAATCCGGGGCCATAAGAAAAAAAAACAATGATATGACTTGATTTATAGTTGTATATTTTATGTAATTTTATGGATTTTGCGGATACATGTTGTCGATTCAAAATCGTTATTATTTTAAGCTACAATATAGAATCGACTGCGATGAAACTTGGTAATCATGGAAAAAGTTTTGAAATATTTTTAGACTTAAGGGGTATAATTTAGGTTTTAGTTTTCTTCACACAGTGATAGGTATACATACCTACGTAGAGTTAAAAGACCTCGGTGATTCAACTAAGACATAAACTAGACTGTTCCGCAAACAATCTAATCAGTAGGTGGGTATATATGGTGCCTTTTTCGTTTTATTTCAATCGCACATTCAGCGTAGGGTCTGTTACCGGGCTGGCATTGCCACGTCGCACGTCCCGTCGAGGGTCCAAGGTCACTGCTAAAGTGGAAGCCCCTAATCTGATTGGTTACTCTCAATGTCCTATTTACGGGGCCTTAATCGAGTTTCTTTTATTTCGGGAATCACTTTTAGTTAAGTAACTACTTACGATTTTGATACTAGATAGAAACTGTTTTATTATCATATTGTTTTATTCATTGATTCCCAAAAGGAATTGTGATGTAAAAGTATACATTTTTAAGTTCAACCCATATGGATAAAATATATGGATGAATAAAAACTATACAAAATATTTTTTTAATTCACACGATTTGTTAACATATTTACATTTTACCGGGTCTTAATCGCGTATTATTATTTATTTTCTTACTTTTTTATTACTTTTCTTACTTTAATAAATAATAATACGCGTTTAAGATCCGGTAAAATGTAAAAATGTTCGAAAAATGTTTTTTATGATATTTTAATAAAACATTTTTGGCGGCGATTGTATGTTTAATAAAAATTTTAGGTTTTGTAAACGGACAATGTATCTGATAGCAGTCTAGATCAAGTTAAAGGCGACTCGACACTACACTAAAGAAGAAAAAGAAGATGAACAACCATATATTTAAACAAAATTAATAGAGTTGTCAAAATAATACTATCGCAAGCAATATACCAAATTCTTTACGTACAGAGGTTTATTATATATATGTTTGTCAATAACAGCTGTAGGTCATAAAACAAGTGTAAATTTCCGGGTTTTATTGCATTTTTCGTTTTATTGCTGCACCGATTTAGATTCACGATCGAACATTGCACGCGTATAGCGGAGTTACTCGTCGTTATTGATTATTGTTTTAAACCGATAAAATGTGAATATTAGTTTTTAAAGATTATATTTATTACTAGCTGCACCCCGCGGTTTCACCCGCGTAAGTCCCGTTCCCGCGGGAATATCGGGATAAAAAGTAGCCTATTTGTTAATCCAGGTCCCCAGCTACCTATATTCCAAGTTTCATCGCAATCGGTTCAGTAGTTTTTGTGTGAAAGAGTAACAACCTCACATACATACTTACATACAAACTTTCGCGTTTATAATATTATATGTTGTTCAGTAACACATTTGTGTAATTTTTTTAATTTTAGATTTTTTCATCACTCATACTCAAAACCGGAATAGCCGTTTCATTCAGTTGTGGGCATCAAACTTAAACATTCACATGCGTTATCCCACTGAACTCATTATTATAAATGCGAAAGTGTAGAAGCATCTTTGTTTGCATGTTTGTCTGTCAATCAAATCAGATGAACCGAAATGGCTGAATCTTGGCACACAGGTAGTTTATAGCCTATGGATGTGATTCTATGTGTTAACATAAAATACTTTTTTCCAGTATTCCCACGGAAAAGGGAACTACGCGGGTAAACACTGTGCTTAATATTAATAACTTTAGTAGGCACAGCGATAAAGTAATAAATAATATAAGTACCTAATAACAAAAACGGAAATAATAAGAATCGAATACCAAACTAATTGAGATTTCATGTTTCCAAAAATATTAGAAAGAAAAGTAAACGTTGTAACATGTAAATACGAAAAATAATAATTTGTAAAAGCTTTCCAGAATACCTACATATACTGAAGTAGTAAAGTTTCCGTTTTAAACAACAAAAAACAACAAACAACGAGAACAACCGGTTGTTCCCCGTCATAACTCACGTGTTTAAAGAACTTAACTAAACGTAAACACTGTAAAATAAAACATAATGCTACAAACAATGTGGACGGACAAAGAAGGACATCGTTCATTCTGTATTCGTAGTGTGAGTTCACGTGGGTATATACAGGTAAGTGTAGTGTAGATGGTACACTTGTCCGTAGGAAGTTTCCTTTCATTTTGCAATCTGTATTACATATTATAATGATGATAATGATGACGATTTCATGTTTTTTTTATTTTATTGATCGTCTTTTATTCCTACTACGATTGTACACATGTCAGACTACCGGACCTCGTGGAGTTTTAAAATCTACAGTAATTAGTGCATCAAACCACGACGGATTTTAAAATTATATAAGGCCCAGTGCACACTGCACATTAAGTAGTTTTTTTTTCAGATTCGATGTGTCATTTCACCGGAACCGGATATCGCGAAATACTCCGTCCGGTAGCAGTGATTTCCTACTTCCCGTACAATTTTAGCGTTTACTCGAACAAGTCAGTAAAAGTCAGTAACGTCATCATAACGTGTGAATACGAAAAAACTCGCACGAGACTTACTAAAGTTTAGTACGTTTAGTTTAGTACTAAACTATCTTCACTAACTCGGTTTCTATTGCGAAGAGGTACCTAGTCATCACATGGAGATATTGGGATTAAACTTTCACCAAAACTCCATGTAAATTTTCATCCAAATCGTTTAAGCCCATTGTCCGTGAATAAGCAACAAACAAACTTACATAATTATTCATATTATAATAAGGATTATAATATCGTTTGGCTTATATTAAATACCGGTTTAATGTTTTCTACGAAGAATAATAAGTTATTAAATAACAGAAAAGTGAAAAACAAGATACTTCTAGTAGCTTTAGGAATGGTGGATGCAGTCGGGTGGGACTCCAAATAACATAAAGATAGTATGCCTAATTATATAACACTAAGTATTTGGTTTATTAAACTTATTCACCTTTTATTTGGAGTCCCACCCGACTGCATCCACCATTCCTAAAGCTACTAGAAGTATCTTGTTTTTCACTTTTCTGTTAAAAGTGCAGTCGGGTTTTTTATTTTTTTAAATATTTTTTTTATTTATCGCTTTTTAGTTTTTAGAGATCAGATTTAATTACACCAGAAGAAATTCATTAATTCTAGATGTATTATACTCCAGTGGCGAGGACGTGCATTGCTTGTTTTTGCTTACTCAGGGTGATAAGTACAAGAGCTGGCGGTTTCCTATTCAGCGCGAGAACGCTGCCAGCATCTTGGGCGCAATGCCTCGGGTTGTTGTTGCTGACAACTTTTTTTAGCTTTCTAATTTTAGGCTATTACTTAGGTTTTTTTTCTTTGAAAAACAAAGTGGTTATTTATGTTCACAGACTAGTAAGAAGATACTAAAGTATTTTATGTCATCTCTGCCAATTCCTTCAAACTCGGCGTCAAATGCAAATCCATAGATGAGATATTTATATACGAGTGAAATCGAAAAGTTTTTAATTAACATTCCGTTGTTCTTGCGAAAATTACCTGCGTAATCATAAATGTAGTAGCAACATAACTTTCGAAGATTAACTATTAGAATGACTATTAGAATACATTATTCACACGCGGATTGTTTTCGCATGCGAATATTAAATTTTTGTGCGAAAATTCAAAAATCCCAGTCCAGAGGTAGTGCTAAGCCATAAAATGAAGTAAGTAAAAATAATATATTATGAACGTCATTAAAGACAAGACAACCGAGCCGAAGGCCAGTGACATATGAATGAAGACAACCTACTTAAACGACTTCCGATAATTTTATAATTTATTATTTTAAAACTTAATTGTAAAACTTTACAAGCAATACTTTTCAAATGTAAATTTACGAAAGAATAAAACATATCGTTTGAGTGAACAATGTTACGCGTTTTCTCTGTTTTTTATTGTCTTTACAAATCTTGGTTAATAGCGTTTTACATAATTATTTTTATTTATTTATTATTTTAATGTACCCTATGTCACTCACGCGGTCATGAAGAATCTAACAACGTATCGTTTATCTAAATCGGCCCAGCCGTTTAGGCCCTACGACGGCTCAAAAATAGGTCACATACATACATACATACATACATACATACACTCACGGCAAAAACATAACACTTCCTTTGGCAGTCGTGTAAAAACCTGCTAAGGTCTCCCTTTTAAAGTACCTCTCTTCTTTGATTCATACAACTTATATATGTGTTTAAAACGACATCTAGCTATACCTATAATAGAAAAATGTTTGAACTAATGACACGTGTTAAAAGCCATTGAACCTCTCAGGTTACATGAGAGACTGAAAAACGATATTTGGATACATAAGACGTATCGTCCCTCGAAAAGCACAAAGCTCTTTCGGCAGTCGGGGAAAAAAAACATTCTAAAGAAAACAGTAAACAAAGAACAACGCTCGGAAAATCCCGATTATATTAATGATGGCAAACAACTTTGTTTATAGAAGCTCTGGGATTAAAATATTTCTTCAATGTATAGGATAGCAATATTTCTAGCACACAAACAAGCCGAGCTTGAGTTGTCTACTTGAGACTAGACAGGTCCTTTGGCTTGGCAGCCTAGATCAAATTTGCTGGATCCTATATAATATTAAAACATAGATGTATACCATGGTTTAATGAAACACAGCCGACGATTTAGGAAGAAGAAGTTAGCTCAATAAGGACTCCCTTAACCGTCATCACCTACCCGCAATCTTCAATCCCGTAAACAACCAGTGGCAATTTCCGGCAAAATATCGAGCTCCGTTAAAACAAATTAAAATCTGGTAAATATCCTGCTTTTAAATATACTATTTGTGGTGGAAAAAAACCAAGTAAATAGGTTCAAAAGAAACAACCAAGTAAATAGGTTCAAAATGTCTATTTCGCACTTGAACTGAGTTCAATGTTCATAGATGATTGGTGAGTGGTCCATTTTGAAATTGGATACAACCTCTCTGGCACCGGTGTAGTATAGTTTCGACATTGCACGTAAATTGCAATAGTTGATGTGTCTATTTTGCTTGCCAATTTAAACTGTCTGTCTGTCAGTCACGCTTAGGGACTGTCTCCACGAGCGTTAGAATCGCGGTAATATTATCGCCGAGCCACTTATTTCTATACAATCTCTATGAACTAGAATATTAAATACATGAAATACTATGAATACAATATCTATGTCTACACACGGCCATGTTAACGCGGGGCGGTGCGTTGTATAGAAATAACGTAATATCGCCGCGATTCTAACGCTCGTAGAGACGATCCCTTAGATGTTGGGTCGTGACATCGACCGACAGACTGTCGCACGTCACGTAGTGTAACGTTAGATGCGTCACGTGACATGACGTGTACTAGTTGTAATGTAAAAAACGCGCGTGAAAACGTCACGCATCTGTTGTAATATCTTTTTTACAATTTCACAGTCTTATTTTAATAATTATAAAACAAGAATGCAAAGTTGTGAATAACCACGAAACCTGAGTTAGAACAAAAAGATTTTTTTTAATAAACATAACACTTACACACCAAAAAAAAGTTAGAAATACGTACACCAGAAAATAACTATTTTAATAGACATAAAAGTTTTATTATGTAATTTTTATTTATTTTTCAATTTTCTTTCGGAAAAGATCGCACCGGAATTCCAGACAGAATACGACCGGAACCGCTAGACGCAGCTAGTTGAACATACAATCCAAACAAAATGTCGAAGCTATATTTACAGTAAATTCGTACATAAACCCACATCTATGTCGTTCGCCGTACGTTTGCCAGTCATTATTAGATTTACAACGGGAAGCGGGCGACGCCGCGCGCCAGCCGCCAGCCGCCAGCGAAGCTTGTTGCTCAATATTGCGTGCGGTTAGAGCCCGGACTTGCCTCTGTTTTGATACAACGCGATTTATACTGACAGTGCAGGCGCGCGAGCTAATAAAGAATGACAGACAACGCTCAGCTAACACTGTACGAACGAGAAACGTTGCTTGGTTGATATAATTTAGGAAGACGCGTTTTCGAGCATCATTTTTAAAATTCCCACCGGATATGACTGTGAATTCCCGGGCAACGCCGCAGAAAATGTCAGATGATTTGAGATGGTGTTGAAATTGTTACCCGATGGGATTACTTTTGGCTAAAAATTCCTGGTCCATTAACTTCCAATATTTGGGAAAGAAAACAAATATAAAGTGTATTATCAACCCCTTTTTCATCTTTCGGCTACGCGGCGATTGTGACGGCAGGCGTTTTTATTATTTTCAGTTATTTGCCCACGAACTGAGCACGTATTCTGTAAGTAAATGTACTTAACATCGCTTTAGCATTGTTAGATTTTTCTCAAAAACAGTTAAGAAATTAACCGTGATTTTGCAAGAAAATACTAATATTTCAAAACTGCGAAACGAAACTGTAAAATTTACCAAAAAATCAACTATTTTCGAGAAAAATCTAACGATGCCAAAGCGATTATGAGACGATTTAATACGATAGTGTACGTGCCTTAATCGACTGCAATTGTATAGAAATAAATAAAATATGTTTATTACATATCTACAAAAGAAATTTCATAAATGTATTGTCCCGACTGGGAAGTCTGCACAAATCGCAGCGGCAAATGTCGTGGCTTAGGGCAGAGATTCAGAGTCCAGTGCTTATCGATAATACGTGAGATCGTTGAGATGCGATGGACTGGAAGCTAGACGCCAAAGCA
Source organism: Idaea dimidiata (assembly GCA_949358125.1). Taxonomy (NCBI): domain Eukaryota; kingdom Metazoa; phylum Arthropoda; class Insecta; order Lepidoptera; family Geometridae; genus Idaea; species Idaea dimidiata. Next base: position 13,422,718 of record OX442329.1, read on the forward strand.
CTCGATACTGGAGGTTACCGTGATGTTATAGGGGGTATATTTTGCGTATCCATGGCAAAGTGATTCAGTGGTTTTAGGCGGGACTTCGGTATAGTTTTAAGGTCTTGACTAACCTTATTCATATTTACTTTACCTTGTTCCTATTCGCGTATGGTTTTTTAGTTTCACTTACCTCGTTTAGTAAAACTTATTGGTCGAAATTATAGTAATTAATGTAATTGTAACTGTTTACGGGCTCGTTTTCCGCAAATGGAGCTCCCCATTTGGGTGTTTTTTGTGTGATGGTTCATTTTGTCAGTAGGAGAACCAGACCAGCTCTTCCATTAATTTTGTCACAAATTGTGGTTTGTTTTAAAATTGTGGGAGGCTTTTTACGTCACCAAAGTTCCCAGCCTAATCTTCAGACATATCAAAAGAAAATGCGCGGTCTGAAATACGGTACCTACCATAACAATAACGTTAAAGTTACTCGAAACCCCATGTTACGACGTCAGTTAACATCAGTGATTCCTATCTATACCTACTCGACTACGGTGACGCTAAAAGAAGGGTAATGTGTTTGGCAGTTACGATTGCATGTTTGTGTGTTCTACTGTAGTTATAATCTATTATTCTTTTCGTTAACCAACTTATATCCACAGTAAAATGCGGTAATAACTTATAAATTAATTAAATAAAAATTAGAAGAACACCTGCTCGGCTGCAAATATACGTACACTCTAATAGGCACTAAAATAGTTTTATAACAATAGCCTCATTCCTCGCTCCACCAGCGCCTTTATAAATACTCTATAGAGCTATTTTACGCCGTTCCGTTAATGGGGCTCCCCTAGAAGCCATTATCGTGAATCTTGAAAGTTAAGCGCGAATGTTACTGCAACACTCGTTTAACTTTCAGAACGAATACAACTGGAGGACTGAGATTGTGTTCAGCCTCTTTACATGTATTTCTACCCTGTGTGGCACCGCTCCGCTCACACCAAGAAAGTCGATGCAGCGCTCAACGAAACCTGTCGTGCCATAACAGGATGCCTAAAACCCACCCCACTTAACATCCTGTACTCAATTGCAGGTATTGCCCCACCTGATGTCCGTCGTAGCGTGGCCTGTGCAGAGGAAAAACTACAACAGGAACTAGATCCTCGACACCCACGGCTGACCCACGTCCCCTGCGCCTAAATAGCCGTAATAGCTTTATGCCGTCCACACCACCTCTGAGCGGCACGGCAACAGCGGCCAAATTGCAACTGTGGTCCGAAAAATGCTCTCCCCCTTCGTGCTTCATTCTCCACTCCCCTCCGAATCCCTGGCAACTTACGGTGGCCAATCTGGAAATCCTCAAACCGCCTTAGGACCCAGGTTGACCGCTGCAGGGCGAATATCGCTAGGTAGACCAAACGAGCACGGAATGCCACTGCGAGAACAACCCCCAAACAATGGCGCATCTAACGATCTGCCCTCTTTGCCCTGTTACCTGCTCTGCAGACGACCGGCGACCTCAACAAGGTAACAGATTATGCAGTGTCCATGGCTAAGTTCTGGGCTGGTCAAACATAAAATAAATGAGCTGATGCACGAAAGAAGAAGACTTGATGTTAACTTTTAGTTTAAGTTAATTTTCACAGTATATTTGTTTAGCAATAATAATTGTGTGAGGGGTACGACTGAGTAACATTCAAAGCGTTTTGTTTTGATAATTTCAGTTAAATTTTTAACCGATTTGCAAAAAGAGGACGTTTGTTCTTTTCTATTCGGATGTATGTTCATTTTTATGAATTATTTACATTATTATTGGGTAATCGAAAATTTGCATATCGTAATATAATTCAAGCTTTCAAAGACGCGTTAAATAGTTGTGTCGGAATGTTATCTCTGATAGCAGTCGTTAGGTCTAGTTAGAGACCTTAGACCTGAAAACTCTAAATACGACACATGCAAACGAGAACAACGCTCGGATTGAATGTAAGCAATTTGCATCATCAGCTGCTATATGGCAAATTGCTAATATTATTGTAGATAGCAATTTGCATGAATCATGTTGTTGTTGACGAACATTGACGAACCGGCGAACCTAACATTTCTCCAAACAGGCCTTTGCTAAGCAGTGGTAGAACGTAAATTACCTAACAAATATATATAACCTCTTCCACTTTTTTAAGTCTGTTAAAAATATGTCCAAAGTCAAACTACAGAATAAAACTTCAGAAAATTTCTTCCACCCAGTAAACTATCTCTTCCAAGTTTATAAAAACAACAAACGTGTCGAACCAAATGTGTGACGTTGAATAAAATGTATTGTTTGTAAGCCGTTAACATTGACCTAAAGACTTGAGTAGTTGTTGCAACAGCGGGGTGAACGACCTCCCCCCGCTGGAGAGAGGGGGACGGGGTGTCACTCCCCCCTCCCCCTCTATCGATCCCGCTCATGCGTGAGTCGCGCCACGTGATACCAAGGTACCGTAGCCGGGTTACTCTTTTAACTGACTGAGATAAAAGAACTTCTTCTTTCAATTAGGTTAGTTGAGTCTATATTTTTGTCTTTTTGTTTTTAACATAATAAAAACTTAATACGTTTATTTTCTTAGTTCGGTTTGTAATACTCTAACGGGTTTTAAGCTGCGTTCCGATCTCCAAAGAGAAATGTCTATTTCACCTCTTTCGCGCTACGAATCGCTACGTATGGCTATGAATACGATCGATACGTGCTAAGTGTCGAAGAGTCATTTATCTTTAGTGGTGGAAACGGGGCTTTATAGTTAGTCTTGGCGTTTACAAATACGGGCTTATCCACATGACCAACAAAACGGGTCATATCTCACCTGATCGTAAGCGATAATATGGTCTAAGCTAAGATATAACACGCTCATGAATGAATGAATGAATAAATTCTTTATTGTACACATCATATAAATTACAAGATAAATAGATAGAAACAAATGCAGCTTAAATTTAGAAGATAAGACTTCAATGAAATAAAATCCGGTATGTCTTTCCTATTGGCTGGACTGGTCTATGATCGGAGCACGTCCTGCAGTCTACTTGGCACTACGATTTAGGTCGGTGGATAGTGGATGGTTTCCTAACTTGTGACTACAATATACTATGAAAACAACCATCCTCATCCATAGATTTAACATTTAAATGGCGTTAAATCCAACAAAAGATGTATAAATGAGGCACTCACTTTGCATGAAACTGCGTACTAAGGAGATTAGCAAACGTAAATCCCCATCTTTCTCCTTAAATTGTATTCAGAAAACACAAGTAATTTTAGTTGTATACCTCTTAAACATTATCACGGCCGATCTAAATTGGACTCTGTTCCTGAACCGACACGATTTATTTCGGCTTACAGGCGGCTATGATAAGAATAAGCTATTTCACTTACGACTGTTTTGCGTGTCTGCATCGATAAAACTCTTTCTGAGACTCCCGCCACGGGATTTCCAACCGTATTACCGGCGGTTAAGGCGGTCGGCGGCGTTGTGGCGGTGAATGTCGAAATGACGTATGTCTTGAGGTAGAGTTTGACAGATGTGACGTTTTGTAGAATGATTGGTCGTAGTTACGCGCCAGCCGTAACGAGCGGAATAAATTGATATCACGCGTTTAGGGGAAGTTTTGGGGTAGTGGAGGGTTAACATTGATAAAAAGTTTAAAGAGTGTTTGGGTACAATACTTATATAGTAACAATTTAAGTTGAAATATATTTTGTAAGTAGGTTAGACTAAATAGCAATTAAATGTTTGGTTAAAGAAAAGAAACCGATTGGCAACGTGGTTGTGGCTATCCCAGACTAATTTAACCATCAATCTAATTCCAACCAATGTAACTGGGAATCGTCTTTACTTTCAATTCGACCGATTTTAGTTTTTGTGAATACTTACATTCTCTTATTTCCGGTGTTTGACCTAGTGCGTATTCGGCCGGATTTGTATAGGATAAACAAATCCGGAAAATCCCATTATCATACTATTCAGATTCAATATCAATTTGAGATTCAACATCTAAATATATGTAACCTAGCTGCGCCCTGCGTTTTCACCGGCGTAAGTCCCGTTCCAGCGGGAATACGGTATAAAAATTAGCCTATGTATTATTCCCGGTCTCCAACTACCTATATTCCATCGCAATCGGTTCAGTAGTTTTTGCGAGATTGAGTAACAAACACACATACACACATATTCACAAACTTTCAGCTTTATAATATTAGTAGGATAGGATAGGATAGGATTTAAAAAATAAATATCACTAATAACAATTTAAATTAAACACAACACAGATAGCTCAGAGCATCTACTATTCCACGCGGGAGCCCCCTTCAGCCATGCAACAACAAAACGAAATTCATAAACAATATGAATCCAGTGTGGTTCCACTACGTGTTCTATTACCGATGCTGTTCATCAAACGTGGTGGATTATCGACACTTGGCGGCGAACACCCCGCCTTTTGCATGCACCGCCGACAAATGACAGACCTTATGCCGGTGGAGTAAGGACTATAGCGGTACAGAGTTCTGTTGTAGACTGTACCAGAAACTGATCCAATGTGTGCCTTATTGACGTAATGTTGATGGTTTCGGATGGAATTCACGGTTTGATACCGATATGATTCGAAATTTGAGTATGCTTATGATTGTTATGTAGTTGTTTATAGAATGAACAACACATCTATCATAGAAATAGTGTTAGACTATGTATTGGTATTTAGTGTTTTTGTTAGCATTTCTAATCAACAGGTACGTCCTGTGAGTACATCACTGACTTTGTTAAAATAATCTTAATCTATATACAAGATGTAACAGGTAAGCCCTTTTAATCCGAAAGGGGGTTGTTCTAGACGTTTAGGCGAACAACTTTTGTTCTACGACTTTTGAAAATTCGAAGAACTTTTCGCAAAATTTAGGTGTAAAGTTTACTTGAAAATCAGCTGTTTCTTAGAGTTCGAGGTCATTGACCTTATGTTGTTCCTTTATTTAGTTTGGTCTACTACATTAAACCTTCAATTACCTTTATTTTCAAAAACAGCTGTTTTTCCAGTGAAACATAATCTCAAAATTTTCAAAAAAAAAGTTCGAATTTTCAAAAGTCGTAGAAGAAAAGGTGTTCGCCTAGACATCTAGAACAACCCCCTTTCGGATTAAAAGGGCTTACCTGTTACATCTTGTATATAAAACTCTTTGTCCTGAGTGACTGAGGGATCAACGCACAGCCTAAACCGCTGGTAATAGAGAGCTGAAATTTAGAGGGTGTGTCCGTTATGTGATAAAGGCGTCAGATAAGAGAGGATATTCCGAAAATCCACCCCTAAGGGGGGGAAAGGGGGTGAAAACGTTTGTATGCAACTTCCAAGCCGCTTGACCCACAAACTTGAAATTTAACACACAGAATACTATGGGGTCATAGATGAAGCATTAAAAAAGTTATTTTTAGAAATTCAGTCCCTAAAAGTGTTAAATTGGGGATGAAAGTTGGTATGGGAATTGGTTTACCGCGTCACCTACAATCTTAAAATTTAATACGAATATTGCTGTAGGGACGTAGGTGAAGCACTAAAAAGTTTTTTTTAGAAATTCATCCCCTAAGGGTGTTAAATTGGGGAAGAAAATCTCTATGAAAATTGGTTCACCGCTTGACTTACAAACTTGAAATTGAACACAGAGATTGCTATGGAGTCGTAGGTGAAATACTTAAAAGTTTTTTTTTAAAGTCATCCCCTAAGGGTGAAAGTATCTATGGCATATTTTTTTTCCTAATTTGTTTTCGAGTATTTATTCGTTTCTCGTGTCGGTTTCGGTTCCGATTGCGGTTCCGGCTCTCAGTTTCCGGTTCAGGGGAATCTAACCGCCCCCCGAAAGGGGAGGGGGGACAAATTTTGGTTTAAACTTTTTATTCAAGAGAATTGGTACAACCTACCTACAGTTTTGTACATGCAATACATTAGGCGGCGCGGGATAATCCTAATTATATCCTACCCTGAGCCTATCCCGATTCTATACCGACCCTATGTTGATACAGATGGTACAGATAAACAATGGTGACGGAACCTATGCTGATCCGATGCCGATCTTATGCTGAACCTATGCTGATCCTAAGCAGATTCTATGTTGAACCTATGCTGAACTTATGCCGATCCTATGTTGAACCTAGGCTGATCCTATGCTGAGCCTATGTTGAACCTATGCTGATCCTATGATGAACCTATGCTGAACCTAGGCTGATCCTATGCCGACCATATGTTGAACCTATGCTAAACCTATGCCGATCATATCCTGATCCTATGCTGATTTTGCATCCAATTTTTAACCCAATTTTTATCTAATTTTGATATTTTATTTCCTGAATTTCCTAAATGCGGGCGAAACCGCGGGCAGAAGCTAGTAATTTATAAATGAGTGTTTGACCATGTCACCAGATGAAAAATTACGAAGTGACGTAAGATGTAGCGCGCACATCTAGAAGATAAGGAATATGAAAGTGAATCAAGTTTTGACCCATCATCCTTCGTGGCTGCATCGCCTTACGTCTCAGATCACCCACGAAGGTTTCTTTTACTTTGCACACACGGAGAGGTTACGTTAGTTTTAACGTAACCTCTCCCGGGCTAACGGAGCAGTATTGCGAGAATGTTAATAGAGCGGTGTTAGTCTAGTGGTAGATACCCTGACTAACACCACTTTCATTCTGAGTGGTTCGAACCCAGGCCGACCGCGGACCAATGTGTTTTTCTTTAAGAAAAAGTTATATACGCTAATAACATTGCTCTTACGGTGAAGGAAAACATCGTAAGGAAACCGACATGTCCTAGGACCCACCACAGTTCAAGGGGCATGGGATATTCGCCATTCAGGAGTATGCACCCGTGGCGTCTTACTGCCTCTAAAAGGAGGCCCTTGCCCTGCAGTGGGATAAATTAAGGGGCTAATTAGAATTACTAGCTTTACTGCTCAAGGAACGTGAGTAAAACCAACCCTCAGTTACGATGTTTATGATCATTATCAAGATGTATGTTACCTGATTCAGCCCCCTGCCCCATGGAGTGCAGGTCCTGCTGTGAGCGACGCCGCTGCCTGTACTCGGCGCGGTACTCCTGCCAGCGGCCGTACTGCGCTGGGTTGTTCAGGTACTCCTGGGAGGAAAAGCGGGACGCACGCGGGGGGGAGAACCCCATCTGCTGGTAGTAGTCCTGTCGGAAAACTACATCCGGGTGGTTCATCTGCGCGATCTGACTCCCGAATATCGCCCGGTGGCCGAAGTATTCCGGTTTCATGGGAGCGTCGGTCAGCTCATGCCCGTGGATCGAGGTGGAACGTTGAGGACCGTAGTCTCTCAGCCGGTTGGAGAATTCCATGCGGTGAGGAGAGTAGTCCAACCCTCGCGGACCCATCTCGAAATGGCCGTGAGGCCTGCTGCGGTAGAAATGCGGCGAGAATGGATTCTTGCTCTCATTCGTTCGAGCTTGATATTGTTCCTTTGCTTTTTGTATATCTTCCTTTGGTTTCTCGACTTTCTCTAAGGGTTCTTTCTTCGGCGTCTCCTTTTTCTCCGTATCCTGGGAGGCACGTCTGAACTCTTGCCCCTTGTCCGGGAGGTTTCCCGACTGCGGCGCTTGCGACATTATTGTATAATAAACACTTACAAAACACTACGCAATATTATGATATCAAAGTATATGTGGTATACGTTTATAAATTCACTTTTAATGTAGGATTATAATCACAACCGATAACTCTAACTGCGGGCGAGAAAAATTGGAAGTAGACAATTTGCACGTGCGATCCCGTGCGAATTATCCCCTAATTAAGTACAATGAAACAAAAACAAAATGTAAAATGAAATTCAAATAGAAATCAACATAAACCACGAATAAGTTTTGTGTGTTTGTTTCGCCAAATGTAAATTAATATTTCACATTGTTTCTAATGTAATCGTGTGAGTGTACACAGCAGTTGGAAAGTTGCACATATTCTGTTTAAATTCCAAGAATAAGATCCAGACATCTCTTTAGGTATCTACTTGTTGCTGGATTGGAACACATTCGGAAATTCTAACAATCTGCAGTAATTACATCTGGATAACTACTGTCTAGAGTAGCCATGTTTCCACCAGGCACTGGAAACCGGAGTCGTTCAGACATTTAGTTGTGTTGGAAACAAATAGTATAGAATTAACCAATGGTTGTTTTTAATTTACAAATGGGTGAAGTGTCTGTCGTTTATTTAGTCTGATTTTTACATTTTTAATGCCTCAATTTGATTTATCTATTATAAATATTTTTGAGGAAAAATACATCTTCCAAATTTCACTCGCGGGGAGGCTATTTAGAAAATATTCAAATCACTCCACAGTGGTATCAAAAAAATATTATGTCATTGTAACGATATACAATAAGTACGGTATTTGTAATTAACGCGAACCAAACCCAGAACACAGCGAATATTCACAGACCCCGCTCACAGGTTAACACGTCCATAAACATCGAACAATCAACGTTCCAAATCAACTTATTCAAATCCCGGCAAATCTGCTACCAAAGGTATCTATACTCAATTAATACAGCGCGAGTTGTAATCGACAATCGAATGTTGAACTCGATGTTTAAATCGAGTCCGGTCGAATCGAGTTCAGTATCGAGAGATATCGACGTGTCTGTGACATAATCTCTGCCCGATTAGGGTCAGCTCTTTGGGGATTGACTAGCGACTGTGACTGACCGCTAAGTAACTATAGCTCAGGGAAAACTCTATCGTGCGCTTTTTTTAAATTAGACATGTCTTTTTTTAAACGGTTGTTGAAATCTATATTATCCGATCTATAGATATATGTGTGTAGAAGAACTGAATTGCCTTTTTTCGTGTCACGCAAAATAATATAGGTACGATAGCTAGGTTTAGTGAAAGGTTTTGTAATATCCACATAAAGAAATATTCATTTTAGTTCGCGAATTGCCTACTAAACCTCGAAAACTGCTAAAAATATTCCTCGGTTATTTTTTTTAACTCGAATCCATAATTCCTCAGTTAATTATTAGAAAATATTTTTCTTGTTCGAAATTCGAAATATTACGCGTAACAATAACGAAATGTAAACAGCGTTCGACAGCAGACGGATCTCATCCAATCAGCCATGAGGCTACCGAAATAAAGATAACAATGAATTCATTCTTTAAAATAATATTCTAGTATCGTAACTGGCGTAACCGAAGCTTTCATCATTATAAAGACAACATACTTTGTTGTTAACCGGGTTTATTGCAAAGATAATTGATGTTTCAAACGCTATTTGTAGAAAATGCTAGACGAAATTGTGTTTTTAGTTGTGATCTTGTAAAAAAACAATGATAGCTCTATGTAATAAATGGATCATACAAGAGATTGGCGCCAGCTTATTGTAGTACCTTAACTAACTGAATCTAATTTTCAGCAGCAACTAACTGAATTAATAATGATGATGTTGAAAATAAACTTGTTTTTTTTCGGTTATTCGAGTTGTCTATCCATGAGCCAAATATACTTCGAGACATTGGGCTTTGAGAAATACTTTTTAACTATAATAAAAGCGACGCGATTTAAACCGAAAATGGTTTAATATAATAACAGAAGACTTAAACTGATTCTTAAGATACTAAGGAAGATCTCAGTAATGTTTTGCCTCGCTCTTGTGAGCGTCATTTACCGTTCGACAAAGTGTGACAAAGCATTACTTAGCTAAGGGCTCCCGGATCGCTTGTGAAATTCGATTACAGCGTCAAGTTGGGTTAGTGGTCTATGATTGGTTCTAGATCAGGACACGAGTGGTTGAATTGGTTCACGTAGAGCTAGTTTAGCTGTCTTGCGTTTAGATTGGTTTGATATTAAAGCGGACAGGTGTGGCATATCAACCAACGAAAAGCCCTGTTCTTACAAAGATTAATTTTAAATGAGAAATTAATCAACATACAACTATCATTTTTATAACCATACGATTGCATACTCTTTCGCGATGTGAAAACGATCGGAATACATTTTTTTTTCGTTTCTCGTTCTTTTTTTGTAATACGAATGCGAGACAATGAAATTATTTCTCCGTTGGGAAAAAGAAAATCACTGATTCGATTTCGTTGATCTAAAAATATGATGTAAAAGTTAACTCAAGAGCTATTAAATTCCGTAGCAAACTGCAAGTTGCGGCCAAAAATCTTGCAATAAATTACGTTAAATCAAAATCGTTTTAAGTCGCTGGAAGTTGGTAAAGTTTTCCAATTACTTCACTAGATGGCGGGAATGTTGCCATGAAATAGTGCAGTGTTAGCGAATGTCACGGGACCAAATAATTAGGATCACTAGGTAATTTGTAACGCAACGTCAATGGTCCCTGCTAACTTCTTAGATTTCTAAACTTTTATTCCATCATTTGTATTCCGTGAAAAAATCTTTCTGTATCAAGAGTGAACATTATTTGTATTTTTTACACATTACCGGGTACCGATTAAGTGAACAAAATCCTTAGATTTTAGAGCCGTTTCGATAATTCTCGTGAATACGAGGAGGACCAATTTCTGTCTGTTCTTACTTTCAAATCTACTTACTACATATATGTAATCAAGTATTTAAATGGGGAACCGAAGCATTAGATTTTTTCAAACGTCTTTCAAAATTATTAGTTTTAGCTTCGGCAGTTAATTTGGCCAACGAATTGGTGTAGCAATTCAAAGAGGCAATGCAGCCAGACTTTTGGGTACCTTACGTAGGGACCTCTTTTTGGATTTTAGATTTGTGTAAAAAGTAATGATATAATAAATATTTAAGCACGATTCTTAAACCAAAAAATATTTTAATTCATTATGACACTAATCTCTATATATAAAAGAAAGTCGTGTTAGTTACACCATTTATAACTCAAGAACGGCTAAATCGATTTGTCTGAAAATTGGTGGGGAGGTAGCTTAGAACCAGGAGAAGGACATAGGATACTTTTAATCCCCGCGGGAACGGGAACGGGACTTACGTGGGTGAAACCGCGGGGCGCAGCTAGTCTATCTATATAAAAGAAATTCGTGTTAGTTACACCATTTATAACTCAAAAACGGCCGAGCCGATTTGGCTGAAATTTGGTGGGGAGGTAGCTTAGAACCAGGAGAAGGACATAGGATACTTTTTATCCCGATATTCCCGCGGGCACGGGAAAGGAACTTACGCGGGTAAAACCGCGGGGCGCAGCTAGTTAATGATAAATGAAAGTATTCACATGACACACACAAACACACACCACAAAAAGATAAACTGCGTGACCGACCTATTATATTATTTCGTCAACCGACACCATTTGATTTGTCGCGCATATAATTTGTCTACCGATAAACGATAGGTGATCGAGATTTATACCCTGATTTATTTGTATGAAAGCTCGTTTACTTTCGAACTGAGAGCGGAAAGTGAAATAGATCGATCGTTAAAATGACATTATACGACTTGACATCGGATTTGATGACGATCATTTTTAATTTGGGGGACCATAATTTACTAATAATTGGGGGTTATCAAATTCAATTTAGGGTTAGGCACAATGTAATATTTATTTATTCGAAACTAGCTACGCCCCGCGGTTTCACCCGCGTAAGTCCCGTGCCTGCGGGAATATCGGGATAAAACTAGCCTATGTCCTTTTCCAAGGTCCCAAAATTCATCAAAATCGGTCCAGCGGTTTAGACGTGAAAGCGTAACAGATTTTATTTTTATTACAAATGAAATAAATCGGATGAATAAGTTTCAGTGCAATGTGAAAAATAAACACAAATAAATCAAGAATAAAAACAAATACTAGCATATATCATAATAATAATTTAATATTCTGTAATTTACAACGATAAACTATAAGTCTACATAAAAAGTTTTAGGGTCTAAAATAAAATTAGTCACCGGTAAGTATGAAATCGAAAAATCTATAATTTTATAATTTCCCGGGTCTTAATCGTTTTAATGTGTATGTTTAAAAAGTTTATTGAAAATCCAGCAAGAAATTAATGATGAATGAAATCCTACAAAAGGTTGCAGTAGGCAGAGAACTTTATAAGAATTCCTAATTTCTTATGTGGTATACTCGTAATAGAATTTGGTTTTGGCTTTGGTCCATGGTGCTTGTAGTACAAATCACAAGTAATCGGTTCACATTGCCGATAACCTGTACACAGTGTACACCGCGCCGCGCGTCGGTCGTTTGTTGGTGTTGTTGTACTTGAATATACGGTTAGTTGTGATTTAAGATGCAACTGTACTAAAGAAAAAGGTCAAAAACATGGATACGGTTACACAACCCTGAATTTTGGCGATGAGTCTTGGTTTTTCCAAGCTTTTATTTATTGTTTTGTTAAACCAAATTAAATCAACTCAACACTAAGCACACGCTTGTATCGCAATAATCTAAACTAACTAATAATATAAAGCTGGAAGTTTCTGGGTATATGTATGTGTTAATATATGTTTCTTACTCAATCATGTAAAAACCGTTGAACCGATTGCGATGAAAGTTGGAATATAGATAGCTTGAGAGTGAAACCGTGGGGAGATTTATTGTTTCCAATAACACACTAAAACAACCTACATGAAAAAGTATTCAATAACGCTTACCTACTACGCTTGTAAATAAACAATTTTACTGTTACTTCTCATCGTAAAGCCAAGAATTAACAGTGACCTTGTCATAAACGTACAACTCGAGCGAAGTCAGGGCGTGAAGTCAGTTCATTGGAGTAATTATTCGGAGGGTATGAAAGGGTAACCCTCCCCCGGGCGGGGAGAGGAGGGGAGTGTACGGTCGTGTTGGAGTGGGATAAAATTCATGGTGAGGAGAGGGGGTAAATACAAATGATTACTGTTAATTTCACAAACATTTTTATACTTCGAAGGGGATAACCCCTTAATTATTTATCCAATTAAGAAAGGCATTAGGATACTGGATATGTCTTCGTAAAATTTATACAATGTTTGTTTTATTTTGCAAAACTAATAAGAATTGGAATTTGTAAAGAAAATATTTGTTGATATGCTTATCTCTACTAAGCTCTGAAATCTGGACTGCCTTTAATGGCAACTAATTTGAGGTTATATTAAACTGGACAATAGACATGGTTATTTTAATAACCAGTAACTTCCACAGGAACGCACGGGATGGATACCGCAGACTTTTATTTATGTTACGATCTACAGGACTTTGAATTTTATATGCATATAATGTATATAGAATACTGATTAGTTATGAAATGTTTAGGTACTCGACGACTCCAGTCGCGAGGTAGTTCATTAACTGCATGTCTTGAAAGACAAGCATTCTGAGAGCTTCAGACATTGAACTAAAATAGTGGCGTCATTAGGTATCAATCGCAAACATTTACAAAATGAACAAACCCTAAACTTCGCACCAAAACTTTTTCCTAAGTCCATGAGTCCCGCAGTCCCTCCGGGACTCTCCCTTACTTAAACCGAGAATTCTCAACATTTAAGTTATTCCTAAAATATTTTAACACAGCTCAAAAACTCATAACTTTGTGTAACAAGATGCGGGATTATAATCGTGACTCTATTACAAGGAATTAGAGTTGATATTTTCGTGCTCGGCTCGAGGGAAATTTTGTGAAATTGTGAAGGGTTTTCTAGTAGAGAGGCAAGAAAATGCACATTAGAGGAGGCTGCCAGGTACCGACGGCAAACAAATAACGTCGGTCGAATATTAAATAATGACTGAGATAATAAATCATGGAGTTAGGTACTTAGGTATTTATCGTCTTTTTGTGATTTCAAACGTACGGTCAGCGCCAATGGAATATCGTCTTTTGATTTTCCTTTAACTGTCCTCTGTTCTTTTTCGATCGTCTTATCTTTTGTTTCGATCGCATTTTGTTTTCGCTCGGCATTTTCCAGGCACTAACCAATGACTATTATTTGACTGATAAATTCCACTTTTCACATACAGATTAGACATAGTCTTTTATAAGAGATGGTAATTTTTTATAAAATTTGGGAACATAACGATTTGCAGCTGACTACAATTGTCCAATTCTACTATGTAAACAAAAAGCACGTAGGTAAACAATTGTATACCTACTGTCGAACTATAAATAAAACCCCTAATCGGATTAAAGATAAATTTTAATATTTTATTAAAAACATTACCCTTCTTTTTGGCTTTGCCGTAGTCGGGTAAAAAGGTTTTCTGCGGACCGTACCCTGGCTTCCGTATCATTTGTATTCCATAGAGTCTCGGGACACCGGCTACGTGGCGCGGCGCGACGCGACGCTGTGACGACGCGACGCTGTGACGACGCGACGCTGTGACGACGCGACGCGGCGTGTCGCATGTCGTCGTGCCTATCATGACTATCAACTATTTCATAAAGATTCCAAGCGGAGGCTGTTCACGTGATTTCTGTACCTACATCTGTAGAGATTTGATTTGATTTTCAGTTAAATTACACCTTTGCCACAGCCTCTGTTCACATACTTCTGCCTATATTTGAAACTGATGTAAACTAATTGTAATTGTTGTTGGTTGTGCAAATAAAGTGTTAATCTATCTATCTATCTATCTATCTATACTTAGATTTCGACTACTTATGTGTTCGATCATACATTATGATGACTTAAATCGCCTATATTGTGATGAGTTACGACGGAAATACATTTGGTGCTATTTATGTTACAAAATAGAGATATTTTTAAGTATTGTGAATTTTTACTTTATAATCCATGGTGTTGCTAGTATCTAGTTCATTTTGAGGGAGAAGATAGATCGAGTAGACAGCTTCATTCGGGCAGAGATTCGGGCGTAACTTCCCCTTCCATTTCATCAATATTTATAATGCCATCTAATTAATTTTAACTTCTGTTTTCGCATGCAGTGTTAGATTAAAATTAAACTCATTCAACGGAATCATATGTTTAATTTCAATGTTATCTATTACTAGCAAGAGCGGCGTTGGTCTAGTAATAGATACCCCGACTTTCATTCCGAAGATCGTGGTTTCGAATCCCGGCTTACCACGCACCAATGTCTTTTTCCTTGCGGAAGAGTTATGTGCGTTAATAACATCGCTCATACGGTGAAGGAAAACATCGCGAGGAAACCCACGACTTAGTTAGCTCCTGACGTATTGACCAGTTCTTTCCTCTGGGCATGGCTGACTAGGCTGGGAGGGTGGTATAGGTGCTGGGCAAGCCTACTCCACGTGACAACGTCCCTACAGCGCTATAAATAGGATGAATTAAAAAAAGTTGCTTGCGTTGTATTAATCATCTAAAATTCGATGAAAAGGCCAATATATTACTAGCTTTTTGCTATAAGAACTGGTTTGCTATAAAAGATAGTTTTATCTAATATTCTCTTTATCGAAAATATGTAAAAGTATCGCGATAAAAATGTAAAACTATTGTTTACAGTATCAAAGGTAGTGTAAACAAACCCACTTTGCTGCGCACATTCGACATTAACCTTATAAAGGAGGACAACATGTCCGATTCATACATATTTATTGGCCCGGCTCCACCCGCCTCGTGAGGCGCGCCTGGACCGCTTCCAAGCCGAGACCGACCCGCCTAGGGATTTTAACTATAGAGCATTTTCGTATCGATAAGGACAAAAACGATATCGATATTTTTATATTTGTTGAAAATGTTTATTTCTATATATTTTAAAACATAATATATTATTATGCGAAACTACTGCACTGGTTTTGATGAAAAGTGAAAGATTCAGAATTACTACCTTGACTAAATTTTAACTTGTAGTTCTAAAAATCTTGATAAATTAAAACAAAAAAATATTTATAATAACAAAAAAACAATTTCTTTACGATTTAACATTTTTCGCAAAAGTTTGATATTATTACGGTCAAAAGTTGAGCTATTATTGTATCCATTAATTACGCAGCACTTACAAAACGTCGCTTTGTGACTCTCTCAGTTTCTCAACTTTTGACAACTTTGGATTTTTCGTCGCTTAGAAAATTATATAAAATCTGTGAAATACCCAAAAATGTTTGTTCTTTTTTGTTTCTAAGTTGCCTTTCAAGTACCTGAAATTTTCCCGGTTTTAATCGCGTTATTTTTATTCACGGCATTAGCAGCATTGTTGTGCAATGCCGTACCGAGCGATTCAGTGCCTTTGCTCAAGTAGGAACTTAATTATTTTCGCTTCATTTGATGGGATGATTTATATTTTAAATTTAGAATAAACTTATATTTAAATTTAAAATATAAGAAGTACATTTTTTGGTCTTAGTCACCCCATTAAATTCTACAAATTAATAAATGGGTATGTAGTCGGTTGACTAAAAAAATCATAAAAACCTTGAAAACTGGGGTTTTATTTAAATAAGACATAGATAACCGTTGTTACGTCCTTTCCGCACCGTATGTTATCGATAAGTACCCACTCACAGTTCAGATAATGATATCCCATCACTATTACAAGAGGAATATCGGAAGAATATATTATAAGTAGATAGTATATAGGTTCTACCAGTAGTAGTACGTAGTCGCGCTGTCTGCGACAACTCCCATGGAGTACGCTACGATTTCTCTTATAGAATATGTTTTTATATTGCCGTCACTTTTAAGAACATTTTAGCTACATAATTTTTGCGAGTAGGTGCATATATAAATTCCGTATTTAGGTAAAACAGTAATTCTACTAATTTAATGAAAGTTTGCGAGGATTTCTTTTGCTTGCTTACTGTATAAAGCTACTGAACCGATTCCGATTTAATTTAGGTAGTTGGTAGGTAGACGGAAACCGGGAAGCACACATAAGGTAGTTTGTATCCCGATATTTCCACAAGACCGATTTTTTTTCCGGAACAACCATAGCTTGTATAATATAATTTCTATTAAAACAAAAAAGTTAACAAACTTGATTTTTATACAAAAGTTTTTAGTACAATTAACACGGGGGTAGACGTGTCGTCTTTGATCGGCCGATAATGTTGTCAAAATAGAGAACGATATAAATATGTATTGTTTTGACAGTCCACCACATTGAAGTGGGGCATCTGTAAAAAGCGTGTATAAGGGACTGTCACAATTGACCCCCCTTTTTCCTCAGAATTTGACTTCTTACTAAAATTATAAACGCAAAAGTTTGAATGTGACTTTGTTACTCTTTCACGCAAAAACTACTGAACCGATTGCCATGAAAGTTGGAATATATGTAGCTGGTAACCTGGAACTACTTTTCATCCCGATAATCTCACGCGAACGGGACCTACGCGCGTAAAACTGAGGGGAGCAGCTAGTCATACATATTTATTATTTGTATGACAAAATCTAAAATACTATCGATACAATTACGATTTATAGAAACCTTTTTTACCTCGCTTGATTCCGTTTCTAGGGCCGTTCCCTTTTTGGTTTTTCCTTAGGGACTATATGTACCTTATTCTAATATTAAGAAGGGTCGTATTAGTATTTGTTGAGGCAAAGGTTGTGTCGCTTCAATTGGCTGTTTGAGTTCTCGAACATTGAGAATTAATTACTTTGAAGTGATTGTGGATTAATATTTAAAACCGTTAATTATGAACTTGGTTTATACAATTTAAGTTTGAAAGTTATATCGTGAATGAAGTTACTTGTAATGTATAAATACCGATACATTTCCTACTAATATTATAAAGGTGAATTTTTTGTCTAAGTAGGTATGTTTGTTATCCCTTTACGTAAATACTACTAAACCGATTGCGATTAAACTTAGTATGCAGATAGCTGGAGACAAGGATTAATAAATAGGTAGGCTATTTATTCCGATATTCCCACGGCATAGGAACGTACGCGGGTGAAAATGCGAGGCGCAGTTACCTTAAACAGCTTTATAAAAATGGTTCAATTCAAAAAATGAACGTACAGAACCTGCGGCCGAATATCTTGGCACCAGCCCGAGACCCTCGTCGTAGATAAATTAAGCAAAAATAATTTGTCGGTCGGTAAAGATTACCTTACGAAGCTCTATTTTACTGCGGGCTTAGAGGTGCAGGTTTCGCCCCGCGAGTTCACCCGCAGAGCTATAGGAAAAAGACGGTTTTATACCTGGCAATAAAATCACGTAGATATCTCATCGTACTTTGACGTTTTCTTAGTATATAGTAAGAGAAAAAACATAAAGCGTCGATTTTAAAAATGAATTACATATAAATTAATTTCCGTTGTGTTTACTTTATATAAATTGGAGCTGGTGTTTGTTCGGGCGGTGACCACACGTGCGGCGTGAACGACGGTTTGTTTACATTTGTTTATGCAATACACGTAGGTGTGGTCACACTACATACCTACACACCCAGCACTACACTATGGCGATGACCTAACTATGGTAGCTGGTATCGCGACATATCAATACGTTTGATGATTAAACCGTAGATCTCCAGAATAATCTTTAAATAATAAAGATATCAAACAGAAGCGCTATAGAAATGAGTTTATGACACAAATCTATGCTAATTTTATAAATGCGAAAGTAACTCTATCTGTCTATCTTTGACGGCCTCTGTAGCGCGGCGGGCGACGCCCGGACTGCGACGCAAAAGGTTGCGGGCTCGATTCCCGCCGGGAACAAATATTTCTGCTGACCATAAATGTTTGTTTCTGGTTTTGGGTGTATTCTATTTATTATGTGTATTTATTTACAATAAAACAGTATGTATGTATATCCGTTGTCCATCCATAGTACAAGCCTAATGCTTAGTTTTGAGCTAGATAACGCTTTGTGTAATACCGTGGAATATTTATTTAACTGAAACGTTATCACACCTTACTTAACCGATGTTGATAAATTTTGGTATGGACATTAGGGCATTGGAAAGGAAGGAAGGCACTTTTGATCCCAATATTCTCGAGGGATGGGGACTAACGCGGGTGAATCTGCGGGGCGTACTACATGTCACATTTCTTGACTAATTAGCATCTAAATTAGCGTACAAATGACATAATTTTAGACAGTTACACCTAGTTCCAATGTGCAATAAACCATCTCGATTAAATAAGGCATGTAGTTTTGAAATTCGTCATCTTGAAACTTTCATTGCAAGCGACTCGTCGCGCCGGTCTGTGCCGAGCTTTACTATATCAATAATGACAGGAGACCGGCTGCATTGGAATACTTGTCGACCACCACACGAAGCAACAAGTAATAAAGGCGAAGCAAACACACAGACACTCCCACCGGCAAACGAACAAAATCTCAAAGAGAAACACAATCATAAACAGAAAAAATAACAACACTGCACGTCGCGAAAAATAAATAATTTCTGATATAATATACTGTGTATATAGTGACCTTATATCTAACACTACATAATGATATGTATAATTCGAGCGTGGAGCCGCTAGCTACGCGAGCGTCGCGACGCGTGCGTTCCGTGCGGCGAGCGGGCGGCGACTGAAGCCTGGTTCGCGGCTGGAGCGGTAACGATCACGGCGCGGCTCCGACACCACGATAACATGGCAAGGTTAAGGAGCTAGTTACCGTCACAGAGGGCTACAGCGTCCGTTGTGACACGCGTCCGTTGTGGCACACCGGACCATGTCACCGTACAGACGGACTATACGCGTAGCGCGTAGCAACCTCTACAAGAAGTTGTAGTCGATCGACTAATTAATAGTGATTGGTGACATAATGGATAGGTGTCGATAAACCTCAGATAATCATATCGATAAAAGAGTCCTTTTTTATTAAAAAGATTGATAATAACTCACTGTCACTTTAATACACTCATTAAATTGTTTTTCCTCATTACCAAGTGTCAAACATTGAGCTGAATTGGTAAACGGTTTTACTACTGACAATTTAAAACAGACGTATAGGTATATTATTGACCTACCTAAAAAAAGTAAGTTTTAAACGTCGTAGGTATACTTATCAGCAATCTGGCCTGTAACTTAACAACAACTTATTAAAACAATGTTAACCATTACAGAAAAAAATGTTGAAACAAGCGCTTTTCGTGGTTTTCCTTAATTATACATAATACAATATAATTGGAGTATTTAGGTACTGTATTGAGTTACAAAACTACCTGTAATTCACTACCTTTTTCAATACACAGTTTAACATTGTTAAAGAATACTTACTCAAAACATCTGACCGCAGTACAAAATAAAAGCAAATTTAAATTAAGCATTATAAAACGCTCTTATTCTTAGGCCATAAGACACAGAATAGTGAAAAGAAGTGAGTAAATAAGTGGTGCGTCTAGAAAGAAGCCCCTACTACGTATCACAAACAGAGCTAATGGCGAATGGTAACGCTGACCCGTACCAATGTTAATATTTGTTCGCTACCCCGCCCCGATGCCGGCGTCTACAGTAAAAATATCGATAAAATGATAAGAGATTGTATAGTGTCGATATTATGTTGTTGTCGATAGTTTTTTCTCATAATCTGCTTTGGGATACCTACCTACATCTTTTCTATCATACTGAGTTTAACTGTTGGTGCCCTTAACTGGATACAATATGAAAAAAAAAAAAACAATCAAACCATATTGATTTAATGAATTATTCGTTTTAAAACTTCTTTCAATTTATCACACTCTGTTTGTTTCCAGGATTTGATCTCTGACAGCAACAACTATCGATTGATACAATAATTAGAGGTGTTTATTTTTTGCAAAAAGACAAGGTTCGATTCCTGGGTGGGTAATAAATTATTCAAAAATATAGCAACGGCAGTTTAGTTCTTGTCAAAATCGGGGAGAAAAGTCCTTTTAGCATTTTTCCATATCTCTTATAGTTTAGGATATCCCCCTGAAAGCCCATTAAAATTGATCATTCTGTATACAAGGTGCAACGGGTAAGCCCTTTTAATCCGAAAAGGGGTTGTTCTAGACGTCTAGGCGAACAACTTTTGTTTTACGACTTTTGGAAATTTGAAGTACTTTTCGAAAAATTTAGGTGTAAAGTTTACTTGAAAATCAGCTGTTTCTGAAAGTTCGAGGTCATTGATCTTATGTTGTCCTTTAATTTAGTTTCATGGTTTACAGTCACAACTTCAATTACCTTTATTTTCAAAAGCAGCTGTTTTTTCAGTGAAAAACAATATCAAAATTTAAAAAAAAGTTTGCATTTTCAAAAGTCGTAGAACAAAAGGTGTTCGCCTAGACGTCTAGAACAACCCCCTTTCGGATTAAAAGGGCATACCCGTTACAAATTGTATAGATGAGCAAGAACAGTTTTTACTAAAATTAAATTAAAACGTAACTAAAATAACGCGGTCAAAATAGCATTGGCAGGCTTTTAAATTTACCTATGACATTTGTTCTAAATTTCTAAATACATTAAAACTTTAGTGTGACTATTAAATGTTGTATCGATATCGATGAATAGAACAGGTCACGAATAATTGCAGTGTATCTATTCCGAGCGCATCGTGTCGGCATTCACCGTGAAAAACTATTACGAAAGTCGATTTTTGTAAGTGAATCATGCAGCCAATTTGGAGCCAGGATTTATATAGCGGACCGTACAAATTGATGGTAGCGGTCCAGTTCATATCATTGCATGAAAAAGTGTAGTTCAATTGAGATAGACATTTTGTTTACGATTTTTTATTTAATTAACAATAAAACTTAATGTAAAGTTCATCAGGTTTTTATATTTATTTAGATCCGATATTATAATTTTATTTTTAATGATTATATAGTGAGTTATTAATCTTATTTTGATATCGATATAATTTTAGTAATTTTCGAAAACATTTCACATCACTAGAAGACGGTAGACGTCCGGTGTCTCCGAGTTGCATTGACGCTCGCTACGAGGGTCGTAGCCCCTCTACGACGCTACTAGCCCTCTACGACCTACAAGGCCGTTATAATTTCATTACAATTTCATTATTATGTGCGTATTTAACATGAATTAGAAAACGTACAATGAAGTAGATTAGTAGACACATGTTCTTATTATTCGTCTCAATAGGCTGAACACTTTGTGATGTTGTTGCTCTTTGGATAGGTCAAACTACACTTCCCACTTGAAATCCTACTAATAACATTATTATAAAGCTGAAAATTTGTGAGTATGTGTGTTTGTTACTCAATCACGACAAAACCGCTGAACCGATTGCGATGAAATTGGTTTGGAGATTGGAATATAGGTAGCTGGAGACCTGGAATAACACATAGGCTGCTTTTTATCCCGATATTCCCGCAGGAACGGGACTTACGCGGGTTAAACCGCGGGGCGCAGCTAGTTAAGAATAAATACGAAAATTTAGATGTTTATTTATTTCTTTGGATGTTTATGTTTCAATCACGCAACAAAAACTGAACCGATTGGAATAAAACTCAGATAGCTGACTATCAGAAAAAACACATAGGCTACTCTTTATCCCGATATAGCCGCAGGATCAGGACTTACGCGAGTAAAACCGTAAAGCGTGCCTAGTACATTAAAATTACGTCTGTTCACTTATGTTGCCATCATAACAAACACACTCACAGTTGCCAGTTTAAAAAATGCAACTGTTTACTTTCATTACACCAATTTCGACCTAAACTCTTTTTTAATAAAGATTCAAATAACCCTAGCAAGAGTTGAATAAAATCTTGTAAATGAGGTAGAGGATATTAAGTCTTATCTTTGAAGCGATAAGGTAGGAAATGGATTTTGTGACGGCTGCTTTATAGTGCATCCGCCCTTAAGGGAACATGAATTAATTTAGGGAGAAGAAGTAGAAATTATAAATGTTATGTTAAATAAATGTTACATATAGGTGATGTTGATTTGTAAAGTGTAGATGAGCTTTTGACCGGCTTAGGTGGTAACTGGCACGCTCAGATTCTGGCACTAGTGCGAGCTTACCACTTTTTCTAATAGCTCTGGGTTAGGGATGAAGTCGTCCACCTCGAAACTGGGACCAGGGATCACTAAAACCCTTTCGAATTTGATAATAGTCAACTGGGTCTGACGGTAGTTTAGGCATTGGGACGATTAAACTACATTTAATATTCTTTAGTGGGTGGATTGGCTAACTCACCTGGTGGTATGTTATGTAGTGATTATGGTCTAAGATGTAGCATGATTTTTGTTAGTTTTATTTACAAAGTCTAAGATGTACTACACAGTATAATATACTATGTAATCTTAATAATATTTTAAATTTTAGCCGTCGGTTGCTTTTGCGCTACTTTGAATCTAATATTCTCGAGGGAACGGGACTTACGCGGATGACACCGCGGGGTGCAGTTAGTATTATAAACGAGAAAGTTTGATTAGTGTGTTTATATGTATGTGACTTTGTTACTCTTTCACACATGTTTAGCTTACTATGCCAAAAAAACACGCATGCTAAGCTAAACTAACTAATTTAACTATTTTTTAGCTGATCGTTCACGCTGACTATAATAAGTAGTTAGCGGGAACGATCGGCTAAAAAATAAGACGAGGACATTAATTAACTTTTTCTCTTTTAATTTCCCCACACAGCGAGATCAAACCCCCTAACTCACGCAATACAAACTGAAAGTTCGTCCACTTGGTCCCCTTAGTCCGCCGGGTCAAGTATCACTCCGTACGATAAATTACGGTGAAGTCAAGGGAAGGGGGAGCAAGGGGAAGAGGGAGGGAGAGTTTCTATTCAGGCGAAGGTTTCAGCAATAAGGATAAAGGAGACTGCAGACAAGAAATCAGATAATAAGCAATCGGTATGAAATAGTTGAACGATTGTTCATAAATTGTCAAGTTTACTCGCAAAAATATTAAAATAGCTGCCTCCTGAGGTTTTCCCGTAAATACCGCATCCCGCGGGAGTATCGGGAAAAAATGTAGCGTATGTGAAAATCCAGATCTCCAGTTGTCTTTATACTAAAAATCATCGCAATCTATTCAGTGGTTTTTGCGTTAAAGAGGAACCTAGTGACGTACAAGGGTGACATTTTTAGAAAATCACAAACTGAGCAAACGGACGAGTAAGGGATGATTTATATTAGACCGCCAAGGGTTCGAGCTTCGTTGTTGTTCATTCATTGCTCGGCGAGTAGTCGATCGGTCTGTTGCAACCGAGTGGCGGCCGAGCAATGGACAACGAAGTTAAGACCCGGCTGGCGCTCGTGACGGTCTAAAATAAATCATCCCTGATAAGTTTTATTATCTCACTTAGAAAAGTCAATTTAATAACATATTATACTTTTATGAAATACATACTCAATACCTCATACAGGCAAAGAGTTATATATTCAATATTTTTTTTTTATTACATTGTTTACAAGTGGCCCATTCTAAAAACTTTCAGTGTTACTTACAAACTTTCACATTTATAATATCAATAGGATTGTATGTGTATCAAAATAATAGAAGAAGCGTTTGTTCTAGACGTCTACGCGGACAACTTTAGAAAAAATTGACTTTTTTTCGAAAATTCTTAGCTCTTCTCTTTGTTTGCACGAAAGTCTGCTGTTTATACAAGCAAATTTCATTATAACATGTATACTTACAAAATTCTCTATTCACAAAAACTCAAAATTTCCCAAAGCCGTGGAACATAATACGTTTCTTACAGAACTATCGCGATCGGATCTCACACGGCGGAGATATTCAGTAACGTACACACAAGGAAACAAACATCCGAATCGATCATCCTCTTTTTTAGAAGTCAGTCAAATACTTTATTCGCCTTGACTTCTAGAATAAATCCTTTCATCTTACGTTACCCTAATCATCATCATCAGCCTGTTGCAGTCCACTGCTGGACATAGGCCTCTCCAATTGCACGCCACCTAGATCTATTTTCGGCTTCTCGCATCCAGTTTGGCGCCAGCCGTCTTGCGCAAATCGTCGCTGCATCGTGCCTGAGGACGTCCTACACTACGTTTGCCGACGTTACCCTAATACAGATCGCAAATGGCAGTAAGCGACGTGTCGGTCGATCGTCTAGTCTCTCGTTTAGATTCCTCTCATAATGAGATTAACCGACACTTGTGCTCCTCTTTATATTGTCATAATGAAGATTAGGGGAACGAACGAACAAGCGACGACGTGCTAACTTCTCGTGTTACACGGGTAGGTATGTGGAGGGAAATTAAACCGGATATCTATTGACGATTGAACTAAGTTAGCTTAGCTTAGCTTCGTATATAGTAGAGCTAATTAAAAATACTTGCAGGCTTACCGAAACTAATTTAGCTTAGTTGGATGTGGTCGGCTTATGGTGTAGTGATTAAGAAGGCACCACTTCTTGGACCCACTAGTGGGTCGTGAGGCAAATATACGGTGGGACGAACAACATTAGTATGTAATACTTGTACGAATAGTTAATTTGCAGGCAACCTTGTATCATAGAACTGTTTTTTAAAGGAAAGATTTAGCCACAAAAACGCCCAGTGCGTTCTATAAACGCCCAATGCGTTTTATGAACTGAACGCCCAGCGCAGGCTTAAGTACTTATAAATAAAAATCTGTATAATTTCCAGCTGTATAGAATGAGCATAGTTGTTTAATTGTTTCAGTAAATCCGGCCGTCTCAACGAAGGGCTTAGATACCGTTTCATCCACAAGCACAGATTTACATCCGGTCAGTCCAAACTGAACGCAAACACTTCTCGTGTATGACGACTTTAATAAATCGACACGTTTTCGGTTGTCTTAACCCTTTGACTGCTAAAATACACACGTGTGTATATTTGCGATTCAGTTAGCAGTCAAAAAGTTGCCGCGGTACAATCGACGAAGACATTAACAACTCGGTTTCAACAATAAACAACCCTCAAAAGCCCTATTAAAAGTAATCACCGATCGATTTTCAACAAAAACCGATAACCGTTTACAAATCTGGTTGAAGTAGTCATCCGCTCACTTTGTGACTTATCTTGTGTCGTTACACAGTATAATGGTAGGCATCTGCCTACTCGACGACCGACAGCGGTTCACGACTTTCACCGGTAATTATTTTGACGATACTTCAATTACGAAGAAATGGAATGTTTTTAATGAAATTTTGATAATGTATTCACGAGTGGTTTCTTAGGGCTTTGTTATATTTAGAAGGTAATTATTATTTTAAGTATTTAGACTATAAGTACCTATGATTGTTTTTTCGAGGGCTCCTGTGGCGCATCAGGCGTATACCCGGCTGCGATGTAGAAAGTTGCGGGTCCGAATTCTGCCTAGGACAAGTACCTATTTGGGGTGATCATAAATGTTTGTTTCTGGTACTGAGTGTTTACTAATGTCTATGAATATAATTATGTAGTATATCAATTGTCCAGTACACATAGTACAAACCTAGTTTATAAGTTCGAGGTTAGGATGCGCTGTGTATAACTTCCATCATAATAATCATCATCATTATAAATGCATCGAACTATGCGGAACTAATTTATGGTGTAACTAAATTTACATAACTAAGATAACCTAACATCTAGATTGTGGGTATTCTGTCAACGACATTCGAATTTTTATTCATATTTTTAAGGTTCCGTACCCAAAAGGTAAAAACGGGACCCTTTTACTGATACTTCGCTGTCTCTCCGTCCGTCTGTATCTCATAATTCGTGAAATTTACACATATGATGTATTTCTGTAACCGTTATAACAAGAAATAGTAAAAACTTTATATTAATGATTTATTTTCACCTTTAGCGCCACCTAGTGATAAATTGGCGTAAGTTGTAAAAAAATAAACGTAAACACGTGCGTCTTCATTGCGTTCACGGATTTTGGTTAGCCCAGTGTTTATCATTAATTATGATAATAGTACGGAACCCGTGCGCGAGTCCCACTCGTACTTGGCCGATTTTTTTAAAGGTGTGTGAGTTACCGGAGCAGTTTGACTTTAAAACTGGTGAAGCTCGTCCGGCAGAGACGAGTCAAAATTCAAAATATATTTTTTTTTCAAGAAGTCATTAACGTTATCGTTTTGAAACGTGAGCAAACTATCGCGTCGTTAGAACGCGACCTCTAATGAGAAGAAGCCTCAAGATCATCATGGAGTTTGAAATGCAGAACTAATATATACACTTATGTATGTATACTACACATAAGCCTACCTTTCCCGTGCAGCTGCTGCCTGTTCTCGGTCCCCTTGAGGCTCTCCGCGGTGTGCAGCAGCTCGTCCAGCTGCGGCTTCTGCTGCTCCAGTTCTCGAAGCACCCCCTGGAACAAGAACACCTGGGTATAGAGGGCTGCTTCATACAGGGACGTTTACTGGTACAGACTTATGAAACTGAGTTAGATAGTATAGATAATACGGGCCAGTTCACAGGCAATTATTGGTCTCATAATAATAATATTTTGCCCGGGGCTTATTTTTATTTTTGTGAGTGTAAAAAGGTATTGGTTCGCAGGTACATAAATAGAGACTGTTGAACCAATGTTCGAATTGGAACATTGAACTTCCAATTTCCAACATTGGAAGTTGCTATTTATGTACCAGACAGACCAGTATCTGACCTATAAATTGCACCCGTATTATCTTTGTAGAAGCCAACTCAATGTCATAGATTTAATGTAGTAACCATCAGTGATTACCGCTAAGCATAATTAAGTATTAAATATCCGTTGTCTAGTCACCGTAACACAAGCTTATTAGCTTACCATGGGGATGGATGGCGCTGTGTAATGTTTACAGAATTTATTTATTCATAGTGCCTATTAAATTGAAATAACCGTAGGATAGGTAACAATGTAATGTGTGGAACTATGATACGGCCTCTGTGACGGATCGGAGAATACCCGGCTGCATAGAAGAAGCATTGCGTTGCATTGCGGGATCATGTACCCTTATCGCTTGCTCTACTAAGAATGACTTCCATTGTCCTATCTATAGATTTACTAGCTGCGCCCCGCGGTTTCATCCGCGTAAGACCCGTTCCCGCGGGAATATCGGGATAAAAAGTAGCCTATGTGTTAACCCAGGTCCCCAGCTACCTATATTCCAAGTTTCATCGCAATCGGTTTAGTAGTTTTTGCATGAAAGAGTAACAACCTCACATACATACATACAAACTTTCGCGTTTATAATATTAGTAAGATATAATTCCACAGGAAGTTTCAAAACACAACACATCTAGAAACATCCCGTGTACTCGCACGCGATATAAATTTACCCATAAAATATTAACCCAATCCGAATGATACAGTCAAGGGCTTACAACCTTTCAAATTACAACCTTGCATCACTGCAAAAAGGTTGACTTTTAAAGGGTTGAGTATCGAGGTTGGGGGAGGGGCAGAAGTCGGCGCTTAGTGTTAAATATTGAAGGAAATGTTGCGATAAAACATGTTGTCTACAATATGTAGGTGAGGCACGATAACGTATGATCCACGGCGAGGTATCCTGTGCCTACCTCGCGAGGGAGGGATACGTCCTGATTTGGGAATCGCATGAATCTTGTACTGCTGTTAATATATTAATGGGATGTTTGTAGGGCATATTTAGAATAGGCAGGGCATTAATAGCATGTCACTCGATATCTGACATGGTGAAAAACAAACGAAATTAGCAGATGCGAACTAAAACGATATAAAATGCTAATGCTATTTTTTGTAAGTGCTGTTTTTGTTGCATTGTGCCACAAAAAAATAGCACTATCAATATTTTTAAAAGATTCTATTAAAAAATAACACTAACCCCTTTGAAAAATATCATCTTATAATTAGTATTAGAAATTTTCGAATCTCCATCTTATCTGTATTGCACCTTCATATGTTCGCGGGTTGACAAATAAACTTAGCACTTATGAAAGTAAAAAATAGCATTAGCATTCACACTGCTATAAAAACACAATTGTTAGGATTAGCTATATTTAAAATAGCAATTGTCTAGTACCCATAGTACAAGCCTAGTGCTTAGTTTGGAGTTAGATTGCGCTGTGTGCAATGTTGTGCTTTATTTATTTAATTCCGTTACAAGAATGTTTCTAGTACGTAAAATAACAGTCAATACACCGCCTCGCCACCGCCACGCTTCCGCCCCGCTAACGCCCCGCTACCGCACCGCCACCGTCCCGTCACCGCGCAGTCATTACGCAGCGACGAACGAGACATTCATTAGGGTAATGCTATACCAACCCGCTCGCCGTGTATTTATACTGTGTTATTCACCACGATCTGTGTGTACGAGAATATATTTCACTACGCAGTATAGATACCTATATAAATAACTAAGTTGTGTTTGAAGGTCCCACCTTTTATTAATTACTTGCTGTGTCCCGTGGTTTCAACCGTGTAAGTCGCGATCCCGCAAGATTATCGGGATCGAAAGTATATTATGTTACTCTCCATCACTGAAACTAACCCTAGGCTAATTTCCATCTAAATCGATTCAATAAATAAAAAATACATGTTAGGTGTCGACAACCCTTATCACTGAGAGGTATGAAAAACAGATAGTAGCCTATTCTCGAATCTACTGAATATACATATAAATTTTCATAAAAATCGGTCAAGCCGAGTATGGTAGTCGTAGACACACACATAGACAAGGAAATTATGCAATAGGGGTACCTTTTATTTATTGAAGAGCTCGCAATTATTCCACCGACAGTAAACTATTATAGCTATATTAATGCATCTACATCATTTTACAAAGCTATGTCCTATCTGGCAAGATAAGTCACATTAACGACACAACTTTCGCCCCCCGACACTACAGCCGCAAGGGTTCCGCACACAAGTTAATGACGTTTTAACTACCGTTCTCAGGAACCCTAATAGTAAACAGACATCTCTAACATTATTGCTAACTGCCATCGTCTTCCATTATACAATAATCGATCGCTTTTTATTTATGTTTTGATCGTATTTTGTTTCTTTTTAGGATTTTATACGAATGGGTAAAAAGGGAATACTTTTGCTATGACTCCGCTGTCTGTCTATATATGTCTCATATGAACCATGACAGTTAGACAGTTAAAATTTTCGCAGGTGATGTATTTATGTTGCCGCTTTAACAACAATTACTAAAACAGAATATTTAAATGGGGTTCTGTTAACTATAATATTTACTACACTTATTCAATGGCTGCAAAAGAGAGTATCCCTTTTGCTTCATTATGAAATGGTCTACCAATTCCTCTGAAAGTTCTTATTTAATTCGGAAGCGTAGCTTAATTTGTAAAGCAACATATGACAGGAGATAATTTGTACTTCTTTCCTTAACCTCTAAAACAGTTTTGGCGGAAACGCGTTGAGGAGTTGTGTAGCTAAATTTTCATTTTTGTGAAACCTTGTTTAAATGCGTGTATATTGTTTAATTTCGAGAGCATATTAATCAATTTAGTTCCGTGAAGATGTACAAGTGTAATTAAAGTGGAAAATGGTGCAAAACATGGACATAGCGTTGTCACCAAAGCTCGCGTGAACCGTCATTGTAAAGAGCCACCATTTACAATGACTTCCTTGACTTGACTTTTACTACGACGACTTGACTGTTTTGATGCAAATTGCAAATAACTAGCAAAATTAATAATACTTGACACCGGCTACTTTCCAAATGGCCATAATCGGTTCACACCCGATAAGAAATAAAAACCTCTATAAACATGAACAAAATGATAATATCGTTTAGATGTATTTTATTTCGGTCCCTAACAAACGATTGCAGTAAAAACCCACGCTAGGGTCCTATTATCTCGGCCTACTAAACCTCGATGCAATTTCCGTTTCCATTCCAAAAGTTAACGATCTCTTCTAAAGAATAATTCCTCGTAAATTAAGATTAGTTGAATTACCTCCGAGTAATAACAATATAGTTAACTTATTACAACTACGCAGACGTCCGTCGCGGTCGGCGGCCGAGGCTCGAATGCCACCCGCTCTATCGATCTCCCCGCTTTATATACCCACCAGAAACGCTGAGCTCGCGCCTCCTGCGCGGTACGTTCATTTCTAGACGACAGACGGGAATCATGCACCAACCTAAAGTGTCAATTTAGACCGGTTCAACTCTTCTGATAGGTAGGTACGTATTTTCCATTTTTAATGTTTTTTATTAGTGATTTTCTTTTGCAGAGATAAGCTTCTACCCCAATATCCGGTAGGTAGGATCTAAATATTATCGGTTTTTTCAATGTTGTCATTATAAAAAATAACCGTATGACATATTACCTCTTCACTATGGATGTCCTGATCTCGAAATAATTACTAGAAACCATTTCTACCTACATTTTATAAAAACACAATCACTTTAAATTTCAGCTTTCTATAAGTAAGTCAGGGCAAAGTCTTTAACAGCTATAAAAGTTATTAAATGTTTTAAGATTAACGTCAACGATATTATTTCAATCCAAAAGTAAGCTAAGTAAAGTACATATCTCATAATAAGTAATTATTACAAGTTTATGTACCTATCCCTACACAAACACCCTACCTATGGTAAGCTATAAAATAATGTTAACACGAATAATAACTCTACGCTACGACACCTCCCGTAGCGGTGCTACGAGATACGAGTTACGCTACGAAGGCTACGATAAATGCGCGTGTTTCGTGCGGACGGACCAGTGACTAAACAGTCAGTCGATACTTCGCCTAAAGTAAAGACAAAGCAAATAGATAATTAAAGATAGACGATAATTTTTGAAAGAAACTTATTGAGAAAGGAACTTTTTAAAGAGGTATTTTGTAGAGGGGACATTTCGGTTTATAGACATTTTGGACAGGAGATATTTAAGGGATGTGACGATTTGGAGAAAGCACATTTCGGCATAGGGACATTTTGGAAAGAATACTTATATGCGACATTATGATCCTTGCAAAAGAAAAAACCCATGAGTTTCTTATGTCTTCCTCTTATTGGAGGTCGCGTTACAAGGACACGATAGTTTACTTAACGATTCTATTAAATATGTGATAATATTTCAAAGATTCAAAATATTTTAAATTTGATGGTTTTTTTTCGAGAAAGGTACATTTTGGAGGGGCAACTTTCTGGGCAAAGCATATTATAAAAATCGGAAAGGGCCATAGGAAGGAGCAACAATCGTCCGTGTAAAGTCGACAGTCTGCAGCGCCCTCAGTGTAGCATTCCGGAATGTGCTAATGGCTACCGAACACATTCCGGTTCAGTTTTAATGTTGTTTCAACGATGAATACTTGTTGTTGTAATTGTTGAAGGTATTGTTCGTATCTACTGTTTGTGGGGTTCAACTATACGGACTTCTAGAAGATACGCAGACATTACCATCTGCTGGCGGACGGAAGTTTGTCTATTCGGATAGTCGGCTGATATGGCGGCGGTACACAAATATTGCAACAAGTAATAACAATTGGAAGTCAATATACAAAATGTACCAAAGGATACCCATTAAAGCAGAAAGGGGGTTGTTCTGGACGACTTTTCTTCTACGACTTTTGAAAATTCGAACTTTTATTTTGAAAATTACGAGGTTATGTTTCACTGAAAAAACAGCTGTTTTTGAAAATAAAGTTTTGATTGTAGTAAACCAAGTTTGAGGTCAATGACCTCAAACATTTGAGATACAGCTGATTTTCAAGTAAATTTTAAACTTAATATTATCGAAAAGTACTTCGAATTTCAAAAAAGTTGTACAACAAAGGACTACCAGGTAACCTTAAATGTCAAAGATGTATTTCTCGATACAATAAAACTATTTTTATTTGATCTCTTAATAAGGCCCAGTCCGTATAAGGTGTAAGGCGAGCACGTGTGGCGTCCCGGCTGCCGGCCGTCGCCTAGCAACCACACCCGCCCGCTCTCCCTTCGACCAGCCGTTGGGAGGGGGAGGGGGGAGAAAGGGGTGGGACACTACTCGATACAGACTAACGTGTCGATAGTCGATATCGATAGACATTATATTACACAATAATAAATAATACTAGTAATTCTGTAAACAATAGCTTCGCAAAGCACTTAAGCACAATACTCATCATAACTCACCTAATAACGTGACAGGGATAGGGCTAGTAGCAATTTTCAGTAGTTTAAAAGAAGGACGTACGATACAACTATGCATTATTTTAGTAAGTAAATTCAAACAATTCCTAATAACAAGATAAAAAAATAAAAATAGTTTATTTCCTTTAGATTCTTGTACAACATTAAATGCACATGATCATTTGGCTACGTCTTAGGTATATTGATTTTAGTGTAACTATTGCAAATTTAGTAAAATCGTTCTACCAATTTCAAGTGTATGTTATTATGCTTTAATACAGAAAAAAAAGAGGTATGTTTTATAAATACGCCATGTTTAGCTATAAAATGAAATTAAAACTAGTTGTTTTAGATTTAAAAAAAACTGTTATCAAAGTTAAGCAATCGTGTACCTAAAGAAAACTTCTAAAATGAACATAAGAGAACGCAAAATAAAATACCAAAATAGTATTTCCTAAATGTTTTGTAATTACTGAGAAATATTAAAATCACGTTCTAACGTCGAAAAAGACAAATTCAACCTTGAAAAAGCCAACTATAAAGTTGGCGAAAGCTCGGTTCTTTAAAAATCATGAATAAAAACGCGATAAAATCCGGTAAGTGTTTTATTATGCAAAATCGCGAAAACCATAGAATAAATTAATATTATAAACGTGAAAGTTTGTATGTTACTTTGTTACTCTTTCACGCAAAAAACCACTAAACCGATGGCGATAAAGCTTGGAATATAGGTAACTGGGGGGGGAATAACACATAGGCTAAAAAAAAGGAAGATATAAAAACAAATATAGTAATATGTCGACATGTTCCCATCACTACTCGCACCGCGCACGCGCGCACCCGCCGCCCCCACACTATAAAAGCGAGACACCAGCTGATTCCGCGCCACTTCGGCACTAGAACACGGCCGGGCAGCACGTAGGGGAGTCGCGGGCATGCGGTCACCGTCGCCAAGGTCAAGGCGAATACAATGTTTAGCGAAAAGTAAAATAGATATAATAATAAGTTGCGTTTTGTACAGTCGTAAATTTTCAAAAAGAAAATGTATTTCCTTTTGTAAATCGGTTTGAAGAAAGATTGTTTAGTTGAGTTTTTGTAAGCTTTATAACGAACGATTGGTACGTGTATTGAAAACATTGTGAGGTGTTGAGCCATTTTATATATATCTAGCAGAGTCTCGCGTATTTAAGTACTGATCCCGTGAAAATTTCTAAAAACCAGACTAAGGCTAAAATCTATAGTGCGTACTTTGATTTTGCTTAGACTGAGCTTAGCAAAAGCTAAGCATAAACTTTGAATTGGAATTTTAGTCGAAATTCAATTTGTAATATACGAATAAACTAAAACGAACTTCATAGTCATAATAGTTATAGTAATAGTTATATGCAAACTTTAGACAGTTGGGAGAATCGCTTATAAATACCAAAATTGCCTTGAGTCAAAGTTTTTGCTTGGCAAAGTCAAAGTACGGACTATAGATTTCAGGTTCAGTGCAAATCTGAGAATCACAATAAACACATACTGCAAATTCCACATCTCTAGGACCAACGGTTTAGGATGCGTGTTGATATGGCAATTCATTTGTATTTATTTTCTGTATAACATATGTTAATTCATTTGTATTTATTTTCTGCACGTCAATGTATCTTACATTGACGTACTGAAAATAAATACAAATTGATAGGTACCGCACAGTATTCGTAGACCATTGCACTGCATATACTTCTATAGCCTTATTAATAAAAGGGAATAAGGTCGTAATAGTTTTTCACCTTTTTGTTTATGTCCGTCAACTATGAAAGTTTTTGTCACGGAAAATGACAAAGCATGTTCTCCTCACTGCTGTTTTATTATTAACCTTTTTTGGCAAATTAACCTAACCTAACCTTAATAACCTTTGGAACGTAACCCAAATTTTAGTTAGTAACCTATAACAATTAGGGGATTCCCACGAGATTTTGACTAATGTAGGCGGAACCGCGGGGTACAGCTATCATAAATATATTTTAAATAAACACAAACCGCTGTTTATTTTGTAAGTAAGGGAGCTCCTAAATCAAATCGTTTGAAAATTAGCCGCCATGTATACTTCCCTCACTGGGATAATGGCGGTCGCAGGCTGAGGGACTTATTGGTCGGCCGATTGGATTGATTCAGTTTGAAGACTGAATAACGTCCGGATGTAATCGATCGACCGATTTTAAGTTGATATTTGACGTTTATTTGACAAGTTTTCAAGACAAGTAATTGGCTGACAACGAAGATGTCGAAAGCTCTAAATGGAGAATGTAAATAGGTATGAAAAATCGGTTGAAAATTTGTTACAGTAAAGCTTGTATGTATACAAATACAATAGTTGTGTTGTAGTCAAAAATATCTATTAGTTTTGATTTTACAGGCATTCAAACTTATGATAAATATAGAGTCTCGCTAACAATCACGTGACGTCATTTACAACGCTCCCTTAATCAAAACGTTAGACGACATGTACTGTGACACCGACACAGAGCGCGAGCGGACTGGGCGTGTGTGGCGTATGACATTACTTCGGATTACGAGTCCGCATCGCATGTTTACTTCTATAAATCGGAAACAAATTATCGTATTGAAGTAATTCTTTCACTTGTATTTTTATTGTTAACAGAGAATATGGAGAGCTTATATTCAAAAATAGTTATTTTTTCTTATTGGGTTTATCTTGTCATTTCGCGGTGTTTGATTAATATTAAACTGATTTTGCGGTTAAATCAAGATGAGTTTATTACTTTTACCGTTTTCTAAGCTCTAAATTCACCGATAGATTTAGCCGTGAGTAAGTGAAAGTCTTTACATTTAACTAAATGGTCGGCCGACCTAGTGTGTCCCGTCTGCGTCACCCCTAATGTAAGGGAGGGTAAGTCATTAATCATAACTACCCTCAGATAAGCGAGGGTGTCACAACGGAAAATATGGACTTTCTCCGCACTTGACTCAATCTCCGCATACGGTTACAAAAATGAATGTCACTTCTTTCCTTCCTTAAAGAAATAATTAGAATTCTTAGCATTTTACGGCTTTTGCGTGAATTTCAGGCGGCGAATATTTTGGCTTTATAAGAACGTTTTTTAATTTCAGACTATAATCTGACTTTTTGGTTCCTTGTATTTGACAATATTTCTATGGAAATAAGTGTCAATTGATTGTATTTAATTAAAAAATTAAGTATTTGTATATTTTTGTGAGTTCTATCTTTGTAATGACTATCTTAGAGAATAAAAGCAGAGCAGATTTTGGCGTAGTAAAGGGGTGCGAAATGCAATTGTTCGCTATGGAGTGTCATTAAAAGATAGACCAAAGCGTCAGAAATAAATTAGTTTTATTGGATTATTTTCAGTAGGTATAAATGTTCGTATTCTATCTACCCGTATAAATCTCGTAAGGTCATGTACCGACGTGGAAGAACAAATATTCACTTAATTAGAACACGGAGATATCATTAATATCTATTAGGGTCTCATTCGACCCCGTGCGGGACTCACGTGACCCCGGACAGACATCGCCCCGTATATTCATTGGAGAAAGTATCCCGAACCATCTCACTAGCATACTAATTTAAGAAGGAAACCGATCGATTTACAAAAAGCAATCCTATCGTGTTCCATTAAGGTGCAAAGGATTTTAGCAAACTTTGGCGATATTAAATTTAGAGTTTTATTTATTAGATGACAAAGTGCATTTTTGTTTACTCGTTTTGTTATAGTCCAAGAGACGGGAGGCAAGGAAAACAGTCGTAAATAAGAATGTGTCGAAATTGTTGTAAAATGAGATGTGAAATGAGATTCTCGTTCCGAACGTAATGAAAAAGATATATTTTATGGAAACATGCTTTCTTTTGTAATGAAATTCCGATGAGTTTTGAGAGGGTAGGTGAGGAAAACAAACACTGGCATTGTAGAGTTTTTTTTTTTTTTTTTTCTTTTCCCTTTTTTTTTTTATCTGCGATCGGCTGTCAGCCATAATCAGATGCGATCTTGAGTGGGATTATTTTTGGTGTTACTACATTAAGTGGCACCATTTACTTAAGTCGACACTGTTAGTCTCTCTGGTCTAATTCTAGTATGTGCCATCTTTTTAGGCGTCTTATGCTCTCTTGGGTTTCAAGTAGATCTTTTGCTAGCGTGTTGCTATGCTTGCGTAGTCTTTCCTTATACTTTTTGCAAAAATTGTTTACTTCCTCCTTTACTGTCGGCATCTCAAGGTACTCGTGTATTTCTGAGTTTCTGACAAACCAGTGTGCG
Organism: Idaea dimidiata; assembly: GCA_949358125.1. NCBI lineage: Eukaryota > Metazoa > Arthropoda > Insecta > Lepidoptera > Geometridae > Idaea > Idaea dimidiata. The sequence goes on from OX442329.1 coordinate 13,459,844, forward strand.
CTGGAGACTGTTCTTAGTGCAATGTTTTGAAACCTTTGAAGTATCTCCAAGTTCGAGTTGCTGGCGGATCCCCACAGTTCTATTCCATATGTCCAAATCGGTTTTATAATTGCTTTGTATATAAGCAGTTTGTTGCTAAGTGAAAGTCGGGATTGACGCCCCAAGAGCCATGAAAGATTTTTTAGTTCCAAATTAGCTTGTGTTCTCTTGGCCTTGATATGGTTTGCCCAAGTTAACCTTCTATCTAAGTGTAAGCCCAGGTATTTGACGGTGTTATTAGTTGGTAGAGTTTTCCCTTCCATGCAGACAGGACCGCAGTCTCCTCTTCGGAGAGTGAATGTTATTTGAGTCGACTTGCTTACACTAGGTTTGATTCTCCATTTTTGTAGCCACTTATCTATTTTATCCAGTTGGGTCTGTAGTTTTATGGAGGCTATTCCAGGATCCGCATCACTTGAAAGGCATGCCGTGTCGTCTGCATAGGTTGCTGTTATCACATCAGGTGTCTCAGGCAAGTCCGCCGTATATATGGAGTATAGTACTGGTCCCAGGACTGATCCTTGTGGAACTGAAGCCTTGGTGAAGTAGAGTTTAGAATAGGCTTCTCCGAATTTCACTTGGAATCTTCTTTGGTCTAGATAGGATTTAAGAGTCATGTAGAATGAATTTGGCAAAAGGGTTTTGAGTTTGTACAGCAGTCCTTTATGCCAGACTTTGTCAAATGCTTGTTGTATGTCTATAAACACAGCTGAGCAGTACTCCTTCTTTTCAAGGGATTGTCTGATTGTATGAACTACCCGGTGTACTTGCTCTACTGTTGCGTGTTTTTCACGAAAACCGAACTGGTGGTCTGGGATGACCTTGGCCTCTTCCAAAACTGGTTTTAGTCTGAATAAGAATGCTTTTTCGAACACCTTAGATAGAACTGGGAGCAAACTTATTGGTCTATATGAGCTGGGATCTGTTGGAGGTTTTCCTGGTTTTACTATCATGCATATTTGTGAGATCTTCCACAGGCTTGGATAGTGATGCACTCTGAATATAGAGTTAAACAGTATGGTTAGAAACACAATACATTTTTTAGGCAGTTGTTTGAGAACCTCTCCTGTTATCAGATCAAATCCGGGCGCTTTTTTATTTTCCAATTTGTGTATTATTTTCGCTAATTCCCTGGGTGTGACGGGTGACAATGGCGGCGATAGCTGCTGATCGCTGAGGATCATCTTGTCGACTATATCCTCAAATTCTGTCATAGGTGACTTATTAGGAGTAAAAACCTCTCTCAAATGCTCAGCAAATAGTTCTGCTTTTTCGTTGTCACTTTTAGACCACTGAGCATTGCGGTTATTCCTTAGCGGTGGAACATGGTTGTGAGGTCTTTTAAATTTTTTTGTTATTCTCCACAGAGAGTAGTTGTCTTTTTTATAGGTTGATAGGCTTGCCAACTTCTGCTGAAATGTTTCGTTTTGGTTTTCTTTTATAAGGTTCTTGAGCTCTCTAGAGATTCTGTTGTAGATTGTCCGATCTTCATTGGATCTAGTAAGGTGTAGTTGTCTTCGTTGTTTTCGCTTTTCTGTTAGCTTGTGACGTATTTGTAGTGAGACATTGTTTTTGTAGGTGGTGTATTTCAAAGTTGGGGTAGCACGCCATGCAGCCACTTGTATTAGGTTTGTTATGTAGAATACAGCATCCTCAATATCCTGTTCAGTTTTGAGTCTGATCTTCAGGTCTACCTCTTTTTCAAGATATCTAGCAAATGATTCCCAATCTGTCTTATGGTTGTATAGAGTTGGTGCTATTTGTTTATTTAATATTGACATACTAAATGTTGCAATAACCGGCGTATGGTCAGATACTGAGTCAAAGGAGGATTCTATTTCAAAGTATATATCTGATAAGCCTTTGACTATAAAGAAATCCACAAGATCAGGAGTTTTGTCAGGATCAGTTGGCCAGTAAGTCGGTTCATCTGTTCCTAGTGTTGTGAGTCTGTATTTATCAATACTCTTTTTTAGTTCTCTCCCTTTTGTAGTTATTAATCTCGATCCCCAGTGAGTATGCTTGCAGTTCCAATCCCCACCAGTTATGAATCGATTTCCCAGACTATGAAAGAAGCTATCAAACTGGTGCTGCTTTGGTTTATGCCTTGGTGGGCAGTAAACAGCGCTTACGTTTATAGGGCCCATTTTCTCATTGATGGTTATAGTTATTGCTTGCATCCAATCTTCTCGAAATTCACTGTGGAGATGATGTTTTACGTTGTTTTTTATAATTAGTGCAGAACCACCGTGAGAAGTATTGTCAGGATGGTTCGTAGAGTATACGCTATAGTTGTCCATTTTGAAACATTTTCGGTCATTAAGATGAGTTTCTGATATTAAAGCAATATCTATCTTGTTTACCTTCATTAGTATTTCTAGTTCTTGTTTGTTCGGCGTTAAGCCATTTATATTCCAGGTAGCTAATCTTAGTGAGAGCATTATGAGAGCTTACTCATGAGCGTTATGATTAGATTCATCATTGTGCTTAGCTGTGTGATGAGTTGGTCAATCCTTTCTGTCTGTGCTATCATTAGCGCTTCTAGTCTCGGCATGCCTTCGTCTTCAGTTGCATCTTTTCTTATTTGCGTTCTTTGTGGCTCATTGCCAACGTTGTTTTTTGGTTTTGTTCTCTGTGATTGTATGTTGTCACTATGTTCGCTAATTCTCATGTGTGCCCTTGGTGGCTCTAAACGATCAAATTTGTTTCCTAGGCTCTGTATGCCTGTGACATCGACTACCTTTCGAGTTGCGGTTGTTGTTTTTTTTCCCAATTTTAGAGTTTCACTGTAGAGTTGGCCACTGTCTATTGCAGTCTGGTGCTGGGGTTTGATTTGAGTAGCTGTGGTTTGGAAAGTGTCGTTGGATACAGTTGGAACTACATTTGGTAAGACATTCTGATTATTTGGTGCTGAATCTTGATTTTTGATAAAGTTTGCTTTTTGTTTAGGTCCAGGTTTGTTTGTGAGATATTTTCTTGCATTGCATTGTAGAGTGAACAAATTTACATAATATGTGTGTGGCAGTATGGTGGCAGTCTCCTAAACGGTGCCGTGACTATCTTGAGTAGCACAAGATCAGGAAATCAGATAAGGACGAATGTAGGTAAATATAAGGGAAACATATACCTCGCAGTGGGAAATCACAAGTAGGTAATTAAAATATAAACGAGTTATACTTCCGGGACTGTAAATTATTACCTTTTCTTGTGATCAGGAGGCCTGTAAAGACCTCGAAACGTTCGGGAGTTAAAAAAATGCTTAATATAATAAAAACAAAGCAATTAAAATAAACAATAAGTTATTTTTGGCATCTTCGTGACAATCGAAGTTTTTTTTTTGTTATTTTTTTACTAGCAATGTTAAATTTTATTTTAATATCAACACATTCGTTATTTCGCTTTGTTGTTAGGTTATTACTAGTAATTGAAAAAGAATAAATTCTTTGCACATAATACAGCGTCATCTAACCCCCTATGATTAGCTACTATAAGCTTGTGTTAGGGTGACTATACACCATAAGACATAAGACTTATATTTACTATTTTTAGTAAATGTATGTATTTACTAAAATCGCGTAATTTAATAAATCTGAAATGCAATTGCAAACTCAGAAGTTTTTTTAATAGGTATTAAAAATTCATTATATAGGTTGTTTTTGGGATGACCATTTAAGCCGTCTAGTTCGTCATCGATATTCTAGTCTAGGCAGACAACGTTTGTTCTACGACACTTGGAAAATCAAACTTTTATTTTTTAAGTTTTTGGTAAAAAATAAAAATAAGTTGGTATTTAAAGTAGGTACTTACCTATTTACGTGGTTTGGATAAGATTACGAAATACAATAGGATAATGCGGAGGGATCCGGATTCGAAGAGAGATAATCTGAGTGGAGTTTTATTTTATAAAACGAATTTCTATTGAAAAGTTATGATTAAACTTTGAGACGATACTTTCCGAAAACAAAGCTCCTTCGTGTTACAGTGAATATTAAGTAGGGACAAGCTTTTCTTTTGTTAAGATATTTTTGGTTTGTACAACACGCTGACAAATGCGGAATTAATTCTACTTTAGTCATTTACCCCCTTACTTTTAAACGCTAATTAATGCGCAACTATGCATGGTTTGTCTTTTACTGTCACATCAAGTTTCAAAGTTGACAGAGACAAACGTCACATAACTTAGTCATGTGTAAATAATATTTTATATTATGTCTTGTAGTTGTATGTCGTGTATTATGTAGTCTTGAAACTGAAAGTGTCAAGTATTTATGAAGCCGCTTAACTGCTTAAAAGCACTCTTTTTAATATAACGTTATAACGAGAAAATTGTATTCTATCGTGTTTTGACTGTACGAGCAACTACTCAAAGGTATAAAGATACATTCTATACTTAAAGAAATGTTTTCCAAATATTTCGCACCCGACAGGACTTGAACCTGCATCTCTGGGATCGGTCCCAACGCCTTCTCCAATTTATACACATTCTAATCAAAAAATCCTGTTTTCGAAGTTGGTTAAATTGTCATTTGAAATCGACTTTAAGCCCGCCATATACTTATATACTTTTTGTCACTGACGTCACCAGAACGGCTCCAACGCAAGACCAGTGCTAGTTGAAAGTCAGGCAATTTTGCGAGTCAGGGACAGTCTTGGAACATATTATGATACGAGTACATATTAATATTTATAAAATTCTCTGTCCTGACTGACTGACTGACTAATAGATCAACGCACAGCCTAAACCGCTGATATTATTAGCTGACATTTGGACAGTGTGCTCTTATAGGTATTCGATGAAAATGGTTTTTCAAAACAGCTTATGAGATCGGGGCTTATGCAGGTGAAACCGCAAGACGCTGTAGTAATGATAAATAGTTATTTGATTCGATTTTGTATTCGAGTTCTAGCACACATTTCAAACTTAAAGTTCAACTTAAAGATATTTTATTCAGTCGTACTCATTTCCATGAATCAGTTTGCCAAGTTTTTACAACTAAGTTTGGATGTGTGGTTTCGTGCCTCGATGTAAAGAAACCACAAGAAACTTTTGGGGGTTCATTGTTTCAGAGTAAGGGCTATGCGAGTACATTCTGACGAAGTTTTACTTAACGAAACCTGTGTAGGTGGTTTTATACGAGTATGAATGTACTTTTCTGTCAGACAATTTGAATTAATATATAGAACTAAGTTTTTGGGATTTGTAAAATAAGTATCCTACTATCCTACTAATATTATAAATAGGAAAGTGTGTGTGTTTGGATTTTTGGATATTTGTTACACAATCATGCAAAAACTACTGAACCGATTGCGATGAAACTTGGAATATAGGTAGCTGAATACCGGGAATAACACAAAGGCTACTTTTTATCACGATATTCTCGTGAGAACGGGACTTACGCGGGTGAAACCGCGGAGCGCAGCTAGTGTACAAGAAATGTACAATTTAAAAATCAGTCTTTTCGTATACTAAATTGTTAAAAATATCATTATAGTATCATCGTAATAAACCTTCAGTTTAAATTTGACGTTTGTTATAATATTTTACTTTTTACAATAAGACAATATTTAAAGAATATCGTTTTTCATTCAATAAATTTTCAATTACAGTCTAGTCGCAAGTTGCACTTTCATTTTGAGTGTTTTGTTGGCAATGGTAATGATGTTGAAACGAAACTTTGGTCTAGGTATTCTGAGATCTAAAGCCTTGGCAGACTACAGAAAGATCCTTGACGGTTCAATAAAAGGGCAATAGGGTTAAGGTGAGACGTGGTGTATGTATCGGGCGATGTTTCAGTCGACTTACCTTCTGCTTGTCGATCTGCTGCAGGATGTCGTCGACGTCTCCGACACCGACAGACGCAGCCCGCAGCATCTCGCACTCCACCGATATCCAGTCGCGGATCTGTGCACAATGACATACGTTTTATTAGCACATACATACCTACATACAGCTACGTAGAGTTTCCACACTGATAGTAAAACGAAGTAATATCATGCAAGCTTGCCTCTATTCTAAAAAGGGAATTTAAGTCTTGGAAAATATTATGAAATGATGTGTAATGTTACTTTAAAAAAATATAACCGAGTGCGGAACCAAATATGGAAAAATCTTTGAGGTTAGATCACGAATAAAACAAATATAATATCGTCTCCAAAAAGAGAAAAGAACTATCTGCCTCTGTTTAACCTCCGATTAATTTAAATAAAAAACCGTTCAGTAAACGAGAGGGAAAACCGACGCGATCGGAAACCGATCACAAAACCACAAGGAATATTTCTCGAACGATATCCGATGGATTGGGGACTTGAGCCTTTTTCAATAGAAATTGCTGCTTGTTGGTCATCTGTGACCCGCCAGCCCACCGCCGCGTGGGTCGGGTCGGGTCGGCTACGGTGAGAGGCTGAATACTGATTTGGGTAGGGTGTAGACATCTGGCTTTTGAGTCGGTCGATCTAATGTTGAATTCGAGAAATAAGAAATTTAACATTGTGGTATTTAACTTTTAAAACTTAAGCCTTAATCTTACCTTGGTTAATTTCTAAACGAAAATGTTTATATAAGTACCGAAATAAAAAAAATATAATGATCGTTTTTTGTTATAGAATCACGGCGAAAAGGCTCAGCGGGAAATTTTACTGAGACTTCTCGTCAGAACATGCTGTTATACACACTTTCATTTTCCTCTCTCGTGATCCTGACAAATCCCTTGTCTCGGGCAAAAATACCGACACGAAACGAAGAACATGCAAAAACGAGAACGCGAAACTCCTCACATTCCCGCTTCTCGGGTGATTCCGGAGGTTCTCGGCGCTCACGGCGAGAACCCCCTCTTTATTTGGAGGGGCCTTTAGAATAGTTTTGTTTCCGTTAAAATTAAAATTATGTATTAGTAAAAAAAAAAACCGTGTCCATATTTATAGTATTTTGGTATTGTATTGGCTTAAGTACAACATTATTCTCAAATGAGCAGTCTTTATCATATAAAACAGTTATATTGGCAAATGGTTTCTGAACTTGAAAGTCAATCAACCAATCAGCGGCGAGGTAACATCGAGTCTGTGGTCTGCAGACGACCCACACACGTCGCGAGATCTCAAACACATGGGAGCAAGCGACGTGATGCCACAACGCCTCGTCATGACACGTCACATTCTGACGTTTTATTCCTGACATGTCATTTTTGTGACGAAAAATGAATACTGTCTCTGCGAGCATATTTACTTTTGAGTAGCGTCTATGTCGACTGAATTTTGATTTATGTGTGGTATTTTTCATAAAGAAAAGCGGTAGTTAAAGCGGTGTTGGTCTAGTGGTAGATACCTCGACTTTCATTACGAACACGACCGGTTTCTAATCCCGGCATACCGCGCACCAGTATCTTTTTCCTTGCGGAAAAGTTATGTGCGTTAATAACATCGCTCACACGGTGAAGGTAAACATTTTGAGGAAACCCACAGCTTAGTTAGCTCCAGACGTATTAACCAGATCTTTCCTCTGAGCATGGCTGACTAGGCTGGGCAGTGGTGTAGGTGCTGGGCAAGCCTACTCTGAAGTAGCATAAAATAGCAGGGATTTAAAGTTGCTTGCGCTGTAGAAATCATTTAAAATTAGATGAAAAAGGCCAATTATTATGGTGTTTTTCAGTACGGTTTTGTCCAAAAAATCGTATGCATATTTTTCCATAGAAATTGCAGAGCATCGTATCCCGGCCTCGATTGGATTCCAACACCTTTTCGATCACTAGGATACAAAGCAAAAAAGCCATTGAACTGTACGTGGGCCGTTAGTAGATCCAATCTTATTTCTATGTCAAAATTTAATTAAAATTTTTGATGAAATAAAATGGCTTTATTTACAATGGGTTGGAGGTTTTATTTTCAAAATACTACTCTACTTTTTATAACGTAGGTAAGTCGAGTAAAAGCGGCAAAGTGAACAAATAAGTAAGTAGAGGTGTTTGTGCAGCTTGTGAGTACTTTTAAGCTCAAAAGCTACTAAATTGATATTGACGATATTTCGTGCACTGTACTGAGTCATAGATAATACGGGCGCTGCACAGATGAAACCGCGGCGCAAAGTGAGTACAACATAAAATATAACTAGTAGTTCGCCCCGAACTGAGACCTCACGAGAATCCATTTACAGAGATTTTGTTAACCGACTTCAAAAAAAAAAGGAGGAGGTTATCAATTCGTCTGTATGTATAATATTTTTTTTTGTATGTTTACTGATTACTCGAAGACGGCTTGACCGATTAAGATGATTTTTTTATTAATAGGTGGGAGCTCCAAGATGGTCCCATAAAAATTTGATGTGGATCTGATGAGGGTCTTCGGAGTGATGAACGGAAATGCTCCTCAAAACGCATTTATCAATCCAGTTGTTTATCGATTACTCGAAGATGGTTTGACCGATTGAAATGATTCTTTTTTTAATGGAAAGGTGGGAGCTCCGAGATGGTCCCATAAAAATTTGATGAGGATCTTCGAAGTGAGGACCGGGAATGCTCCTCAAAACGCTGTATTCAATTCAATTGTTCATCGATTACACGAAGATGGCTTGAACGATTGATATAGTTCTTTTTTTAATGGAAAGATGGAAGCTGCGAGGTGGTCCCATGAAAGTTTGGGAAGGATCTGATGAGTATCTTCGGAATGATGGACAGGATAGCATCCCAGAATTCAATAAAATACTCATTTTGGACTTCTACCAAAAAGAATAGACCCCTAAAGAACTAAGTACAGATTGATGGGGCATCTGAAACCACCTTCTCATCAGCAAACTCCTCAATAATTAAAATTACGGTAACAATATTGTTGATTTTTAGGTAGGTAGGTATACTAAAAAGGGTAAAATAAAAAAATAATTTAAAAATTAAAAAACCCACTTCAAAAAGAAACAAATAATAATTTAAAAAACAAACAAAAATTAAAAAGAATTGATAAAAATGACCAAAATAACCTCTACATAGGTACAGTGCCACCGACTAATTAATCTGTTTTATCATCTGAAGTCGGGCAGTTTTACTGGTTGGTTCCATATTGTACTTAGTTTGGCTGCCCGACTTCAGATGATAAAACAGATTAATTAGTCGGTGGCACTGTACCTATGTAGAGGTTATTTTGGTCATTTTTATCAATTCTTTTATTTTTTGGTAGTTTTTTTTTTGTAGGATTATAACACCAACAGCTTTATTTTTTTACAAAATAAGAATTATTATTAAACGAATAATATAACGAAAGACAAGTAAAAAAATATTTAAAAAAATAAAAAACCCGACTGCAGTTTTAACAGAAAAGTGAAAAACAAGATGCTTATAGCAAGTAGCTTTAGGAATGGTGGATGCAGTCGGGCGGGACACGATAATTTTATAATTAATAAATTCTAAAACTTAATTGTAAAACTTTACAAGCAATACTTTTCAAATGTAAATTTAGGAAAGAATAAAACATATTGTTTGAGTGAACAATGTAACGCGTTTTCTGTTTTTTATAGTCTTTACAAATATTGGTTAATAGCGTTTTACATCATTATTTTTATTTATTTATTATTTTAATGAACCCTATGTCACTCACGCGGTCATGACGAATCTAACCACGTATCGTTTATCTAAATCGGCCCAGCCGTTTAGGCCCTACGACGGCACAAAAATAGGTCACATACATACATACATACATACACTTACGGCAAAAACATAACACTTCCTTTGGCAGTCGTGTAAAAACGATAACACAAAAAGAATTATTCCTTATTTACGACAATCGACCACAATTTGTAACATAAACATGAATTATTTACTTTGATCACTAATAGACGTTAACATTCCCTACAAAAATGTCAGATCGCAAGCAAACGCAACGATACCGCGATCTAGGAGGTATGTTGAGCGCCATCTATTGACACATTTTTAGAACTTGATTATTTTCTCTTTTTGCACCCCCTATCTCCCCAACCCCCCTACCGATCCGGCTCATCTTCGAACTCATAAATTCTATGGACCTAAACTACGCGCATACCAAAATTCATGAAGATCGAAGCAACGATACTCAAGTTATCGTCGAACAAACATACAAAGATACAAGCGCCAGGCCCGTCTACACTGGACCTCACTCGCTTCGCTCGTTCGGTCAATAAGACAGGTTAACTCGACCGAACAATTCTGTTATCTATCGCGGAAACAATTGAAACTTGAACAATCGATACAAATTAAAAGATTTCTTCGATATTACGACGATATTGTGAAATGTGTTTCAATATAATTGTTTGTACAGATTGTCTGATAGGAGAGACAAAACCCGCAGGTTGTGTAGCTAGATAGCTTGGTGTGAGGTAGTGTAGTCATCTCGTCGTGACACGTCCCCAGGGTCGCGTGCTCCGATCCGCCGTGGAGCTGCCGGCTGCCGGACGTAGATACCACTAACTAGTGCGCTGTCCAGGTTTCGTTTTTCGATCGGTTTTGAATCGGTTTTTAGATAGGTTTGAAGGTTAGTTTAGTTTGTGTTTATTTGATGAGTAAACGAAACGTTATGACATGATACAATTATGAATAACCAACCTTAGTAGGTTACATTATAAATGTGGATTTTTGTGCGTGAGTTAGTAAATTAGTGTTTGTAACGCGTTCACACAAAAACTACTGTACCGATTGCAATGAAACTTGGTATGCAGCTAGCTAGAGATGTGCATGAACGAACACATAGGCTTATTCCGATATTCCTGCGGGATCGGGACTTACGCGTGTAAAACCGCAGGGCGCAACTAATCATGTACAAAGTTCACCAACATTTTTAAACAATAAAGAACTTGATAAACAAACCTTACACTAACTTTGTGTAATTGTTAGAAAAAGTTAGGAAGAAGTTACAAAAGCACGTGATTTCTTGCGGGAAATCCGGCAGCTGGTCAAAACATAATTATAAAATACCTACTTAAAGTTTAGTTTAAATATGATCAACTCTGTAAGAAAAAAGCAAATAAGTACAATTTCTAATCTTGCTTGATTACCTATCTATTGCGGGTTTGCGCCTGACTGGGTTAATAATTTACCGAGTTTGGTAAAACGGTGTTATTTTTTAAGGTTCCGTCCATGTTATTTTTAAAAAGTAAAAACGGGGCTCTTTCACCACTCCACTGTCCGTCTGTATGTCACCAGGTTGTATATCATGAACTGTGATAGCTAGACCGCTGCAATTATCACAGACAATGTGTATGTTATGTTACCGCTATAATTTGAATATTTTATTATGTTACAAATTGCATCCTACTAATATTATAAAAGTGAAAGTGTATTTGGATGTTTGTTACTCAATTACGCAAAAACTACTGAACCGATTGCGATGAAACTTGAAATATAAGTAGTTGGATACTGGGAATAACACATAGGCTACATTTTATCCCGATATTCCCGCGAGAAATAAAATCCAAGGTTTAAAACTAATTCTGCTTGGCGCAGATGGGGCTTAAAGCAGGTGCATTCCATTCAGTAAGTCAGTTTAATGGAACGTTGCACGGGTTACCTTCACTCGAAGCTGCCCCCCCCCCGCTTTGTTAAGCGCCGTCAACACAATCAATATTATCAAAAAGTCTTAAGTTTCAGACATAATTAATATAAAAGCAATTAACTAGGCCGTCTTCGTCCATTTGTTAGATCGTCTTTCATAATTACGGCGTCAAACGTTTTAAGTTTTTTCACGCTTTTTGAAGTGAAACGATTTCATCAATTAACATTATTTGACATTTAAAATTATCTCTTCGGATTTCGGAAATGAAATTAAACTCATTTTTAGATCCCGTACCTCAAAATTAACCCTTATAGAATCACTTCGGTCGCTGTCGTAGGGCTAATTGCGGAAACATTAACTTTTAATTTTCACTTGATGATCATATTGAAACGCCTTACAGCTAAAAATAAATAAATAAAATTATCCATTTTAGTGTGGCATCGGAAGGCGCCCTCCGGTGAGAAGAAGCTACAAGAAACTCATGGAGGTTTTTTCTCGTAACACAGATAACTATAATTTGAACAATAATAATTAAGGTAATAAACACTTTATTTATCCGGTTGAATCGCGTTTTTATTCATGGTTTTAAAGGAACCGAGCTTTCGCCAACTTTACAGTTAATAAAAATGCTATTCAACCAGATAAATAAAGTGTTTTATTATGCAAAATCGCGAAAACCATAGAAGAAATTATAATTAAGGTAAATTACAGTTAATAAAAACGCGATTCAACCGGATAAATAAAGTGTTTTATTGTGCAAAAGCGCGAAAACCATAGAAGGAATTATAATTAAGGTAAATAATAAAATACAATATTTACCGGGTTATCACACGCTCGGTGCATTGTAACAATGCCTTTAATTTATAAATGCGAGTAAAAAAACCCGGTAAATATTGTGTTTCATTATGCAAAAACGCGAAAAAAGTAAGACAAAACTAAATTAAGTTAAATGTTAAACTGACAAATTAATAACCCAGGTCCGTTGTCGGTAGGACGATTGGGTAATTCGATGAGAAATTTTATGGTTATGAGGAATTTCAAATTCTGAGTACACAAAATATTTATTTGTTAACTGAAACAAGAAGTTAAAAGTTAAAATTGCTTCTTTTGACGAACAATGTACAAATGCAAACCGGATATTTTTAACTTCGATATAAAAGGTTCTTTCAACGTCCTCAAATTTATCTCTTCCACGCAATTTATTTCATTTCTCTTGAAAACATGAAATGTTATTACATCGTAGAGGTAAAATACTTTCATTATAAATATTCTACATTGCAGCGCGAGGCCTGGGCTCTTACGTCTCAAGAAATATTATGACTTCTCTATCGGAAACGAGGTTTGTTATCTCTATATAATAATAGAGAGGTATTAAAATAATTTAAAGAAATGTGAAAATGAAAAAGAATGAAAAATATTTTGGTGAAAATATTTTGAAATGCAAATTAATGAAAAAATATTTTCATTTTTTTTTTACTTTTTGGACTAAAACCTCTGTTTCGCGATAAAATACATGTAGCTATGTGACCATCATAGAGTGCATATAAAAAGCGCTTTTTAAGTAATTATTTTGTCTTCATAATTTTAATCAAATCAGACACGACTTCAAGTAAGTACTTCCCATCTCTATAGCAGTAACATAGGTATTGTATCTCTTTCTATTACAAGCAAGCACCGTCCGCGAGGTTTACGCGCACTTTGCCGATCATTTTTTTTTACATTTCACCATTTTTGTGGAGAGTCGTAAAAGTATATTGTGAGTGGACCCTCTCACTGAGATTACTGAGAACATTCGATGTTTCTTTATAAAGATTATATAAAGACTGGAGTATGAAATATCATCGGAACACGAAAGGACGAAAGGAAGAGAAAGGTTCGGGTCTATTGTACCGCGTCTTACAGTCTAGTAATTTGTGTACTTCATGAGTAAGAGCGATGTTATAAGCGCACGTAGCATTTACAATCAGCATAAATACTTCTCCCCTTCGGAAATCGAACACGCAACAACAGCCTATGAAATGGCTTTGTCGTTAAGCAATAGTGTAGGTCTCACCTGTAGCGCGGTGGTGTCGAAGTTCGCGATGAGCGTCGCGGGCGACGCCTGCGACTGCGCCGACCGCCGTCTCGACCCGCGCACACTCCACTCTGAAACAATTACACAAAGATTAGATCATCATTTAAAAAAAAACATGGATTTAGAAACCATTGATGAATATGTAGTTATCTAACTAAATAATAATAGGTAAGAGAGAAAAAAATTAGGTTAACAAACTTTTGCGAAACTGCATATTAGGGAAGGTAACAAAAATTCAATAATTTTTATTATTGATCTAAATAAATTAAGAATTGTCAGTAATAAGCATCGATTATTGAGTTCAAACTTTTGACTTCAAATTAACGAGTTATTCCCACAGGACCTAGTTTCCCGAAGGGGCCCTCGGAAAACTAGTTCCTGGGAATCTCCGTTAATCTCTAATAAACAAACTAACATAAAAACTAACCACAAACTCAATAAAAGAAATCATGGTAAACTTATTGCTGCAGTTTTAAATAAAACCACGAAGACAATAAATCGGTAAAGCGAGACCGTTCCATTTTGGACAATGATTCCATCTGAAGATACATTAGGTACTTTTTTTGTCCATTCAGAATTTAATACGAATCAAATAAAACAAATACAGCGATGTGAATCGCAACACGTCTACGGTCCCCAATCACCACAAATAATATTATTACTATCACCAACACATTTTTGTACAGCACCATTTCTTGCGCACATTTTTACCATCGTCAACAAAAACAACACGAGGATTTCCTCTTGTTCCAAGTCGAATAAAGTTAAATGTGCATCTAACGCCAGAAAACAAAATGTAGGAACATTACTCGGGATGAACAAACAAACAACTACATTCAACCTACTTATAGGGAACTAGCGAAAACATTCAACCTGTGTCCTTAATGTTTTTTATTTTTATTCCTTAAAGCATTTCACTAAAAATATTTTGCAATAAGAAATGCATCTTTAAATATCCTTCCGTGACGGGGTTCGAACCCGTTTCTCTTGCTTGCCGGGCGAGTGCGGATAATGGCAGTAGCAACCGGGGTCGAACCCCGTCATGGGAGGATTTTGAACATGCAGGTTTTCCTGTAAAATATAATTTTGTACTTAATAAGCAATTTAATTTCGTATAGTGCAACAATTATTCTTTCTCAAAATTTGAACGCCTCTATCTCTGACTCCGGGTTTTTAAAATTGATATTCCAATTCGATTTGGTTACGAACAGTAGGTAGACAATAGTATTTTCCATAAGAAAAATCATTATACTGGTAAAATATTACTATGTAAAATCATACACATATTTGTTTGAGGATTGATTAACAATGTACGGCATGTACGAACGGTAATATTTATGAAACACAGTATGATATACTATCCTGTCTGTACCACTCAAATATTAATTGTATTTGAAAGAAAAACAAACGAGCTCCCAAATTGAATAACACCAGACAACCTTCAACCCTAATCTAAATATCCCTTGAACCTTTTAAAAATATTTGAATGGCGATGGGACTGTCAACAGTAACCATACAATGGCTCCCTGACCTAAGTTAATAACTTGGACTTCAAGTTTGTCAAAAGTTATTCAATATTCTGTAAGGTAAATATTCAGATGTTAACAGGTATGTACAAAATAGAGCTGCCGTATAATTAGGAAGGTAGGCGTGACCAGTCGCAGGCGACCGGCGCCAGGAAACGAACCTGAGATCGATGCGCGATGCTCGTCCGAACATAACGATTACAAATAAACACCTTCAACTAAGACGTTCAATATCTATAGTACAATAGAGAAGACATCGCAATTTCCTTTAGTGATATATTGATAACGATATGAAAAGTTTCAATAGGGTTTTCTCAAATAAGCGAAAGTGCTGTAAAAATATATAGGAACAAATTTTCATCTATGCAAAATCTACTAAATTGATTTCAATTAAATCTAAAGCTACGGTTCCCTATAAAAATAAACTTTTTAAATCCAACAGCTATACTTCTGTAATAGCTGTTGGATTTCCTAAATAATAAATAAATAAATCCACATGATTTGAACGACAAATAATAATACGAGATTAAGACCCGGTAAAATGTACAGTTACCTACAGTCTAAACCACATCTGATCCCCGTATTCCTCCGGGATCGGGACTTACGTTGATGAATTCATTTATCATCAATCGTTTTTTTTTATTAATGAATGATTGCAGAACTAATTGCGCCTCGCGAAGTTTTTCGTTAAGAATACGTTCATTATATTCAAGAACTTCAAAGTATATATTAAATTTGTGTACGATGTTTTCTCTATTATACCGGTGTTTAAATCTCTTTCAGTTTCCACAAAAAACGATGCGATTGAACGAAGTCCGTTCGTCGACCGTGGCCCGCCCGTGGCCCCCTCGTGTGGCCCGCCCGCGACCCACGTGGTCTTATTTTAGTTAAGTTTGACTTTGGGACTAGATGGGTTGGTTTATTTGTTACAAGAGAGAAGTCTCTCTGCATACTACAGTCCCGAGGGACTTCTAAATATTTTGGGAGTTGCGTACTTCAACGAGACAAACGGGGGGTATACGGGACCCTTAAGACACGATTCTATTACACGAGACTTGTATACAAGTAATGACGTTCACACCTACTTATCCACATGCAACTTGCATACAAGCTAGAAGTTGTAAGTATGTTAATAATTTCAACTTGACGTATCTTTCGTAAGTCTTGTCTATTGGAATCGCGGCATTTAATAATAATAATAAATTATTTCGCAGTATTATCGTAGCCGTATTTATTTTTATTATTGTTAATTGAACGGAAAGTCAAACAGTCAATAATTTGATATCTACTATGTCTACATAAAGTTTATGTGATCAGTTTGTGTGTAGCAGTGGTAGTTGTTACCCGCGACTCTGTGTGCCCGCGGAGGGTAATGTCTACATTAACCGCTTTACCGCCGGCGGCGCGCGGCGGCCGGTAATGACTTCGTCTGTTTGTCTACACGACCACGCGTACTCATAACATCGTTTGAATGGGAAACGTTGCGAACAATTCCGCTCGATCGCATTTGTCAACGGTATATACAAAATTTAACTAGAGAAACGGAAAATACATTTCCCAGCTGCAGAAACAGTTTTTACATACGAAATCTATTCTTCTTTTTGTGTCTCAAATAAGGTAATAGTTTTCAGTATCGCCCTAAGGTATCTTTCTTAACCTAACGACTACTATCAGAGATAACAACCAGGATCTGTCAATAAAAAACGTCATTAACAATTTGTTTATTTCTTTGCTCATTTTACAGATTCTAATATTAACGGATACAACTTAAGCATAATAGGCACTTAATTTGTTGACATTCAGTTGACTCTTATAGTAAAAGTGTCCCAGTAGCTTTCTCCCCCTTCCCTTCCCCCTTCCTACCCGCTGTTCACAATCAACTCTCCCCTATTGTTCCCCCTCACGCGAGTCTCGCTCGTATCTTCAGCCACATTCACACAATTTGCGAGCCGTAATCTCCACCAGGTGGGGCAGAAACGTTGCCTATAAAACTAATTTATAGTGAGGCAAGATGGCCGCGGTGACGTCACGCGTCGTGGCCCACTAGAGTTATCGCGAGGGGTCACGTGGTGGCCCACAAGAGTTATTAGCGAGGGGGTCTTGCCGGGCAGCAGTCGGTGAGGTTGAGACCTTATGATGGCGGTTGAACTGTTAATTGACGCAAGATAGGCTTACCCTTGACCTCACCTCACCTTGGTATGCTTGCTTGGAAGTAAGCTAATATCTATAGAATTAAACTTTCAGGTTATTTTGATTTTGGTATCGGCGGATTCTCTAATTAAATTCTAATATTATAAAGGTGAAACTTGGTGATTCCTTCTCACAATAAGGCTTAACCGGTTGCGAATGAGCTCGATATTAAAAAAATTGGAGACCTGAACACATGCCACTTTTATCCCGATCTTCCCTCAGTATCGCAACTTAGATGAAACAGTGGGGCGCAGCTAGTATGTAAAATTATAAAAACGATGAAACTGGAGCCTTAAACGCATAGATGGTCCACCAGTTAACATTTTTGCCAGATATATGACACAAGTAAAAAGAAAACATCAAGTAGGTAGATTGCTACATGTATAGGTAAATCTTATCCTACTAAGGAATGATTTAATTCGTAAAAGGTGTAATTCCGATAAAGCTTCCGCCTTCCAAATACCTGATAGTCCACACACACATGTCTAGGGTGAGTGTGTTGTGTGTGTGTGTATGTATGTATGTACCCTCACACACACAAACACACAACTCCATTATAAATTAGGAATTTTGTCCTATGTCCCGTCTTTTGTTAGATGTAACCAGAACACGCGGGAAATGTACATAATGTTGTCTGCGCGATACAAAAACAATAATGCCCGAATTTCCGGGATTCCGGCTAATATTGGAATTCCGGGTTTACGTACAACGAGTGTTTTGCGGGAATTTATGAATTTTAATCGTTTCGGGAATTTGGACAATAAACGTTACCGGCCACAATAATCATGATGGCAGGACGCGTGGGAGGTTTACCCTGGGAGGCGGTAAGGAAGGATAATTTAAAACAATTATTAGGTATGTACAAGTTTTAAATATAATTAAGAAATAATAAATAAATATTGCACGAACTAATCACTAGGCGTGCATAATATGGGTACTAGACAATTAATATCCTACTAATCCTACTGTCTTATCTTATCTTACTAATATTATAAACGCGAAAGTTTGTATGTATGTGAGGTTGTTACTCTTTCACGCAAAAACTACTGAACCGATTGCAATAAAACTTGGAATACAGGTAGCTGGAAACCTGGAATACCACATCAGCTACTTTGTATCCCGATATTTCCGCGGTATCGGGACTTGCGCGGGTGAAACCGCGGGGCGCAGCTAGTAATATTATAAATGTGAAAGTGTGTGTGTGTTTGTGTGTATTTGGATGTTTAGTTATTTGGATGTTTGGATGTTTGTTACTCAATCACGCAAAAACGGCTGAACGGATTGCGATGAAACTTGGAATATAGGTAGCTGGACACCGAGAATATCACATAGGCTTTTTATCCCGATATTCCCGCGGGAACGGGACTTACGCTGGTGAAACCGCGGGGCGCAGCTAGTAATATTATAAATGTGAAAGTGTGTGTGTTTGTGTGTATTTGGATGTTTAGTTATTTGGATGTTTGGATGTTTGTTACTCAATCACGCAAAAACGGCTGAACGGATTGCGATGAAACTTGGAATATAGGTAGCTGGACACCGAGAATATCACATAGGCTTTTTATCCCGATATTCCCGCTGAAACGCCACTTAAGCGGGTAAAACCGCGGGGCGCAGCTAGTCTAATCAATATTAGTAGCAAATGTAATTATTAGTTATGTTATTTCATGTATGACTGATGATTACTATTAGAAAAAAATACTTATTCCCACTCATTCCAATTTCTTAGAGACAAATGGGAACACGCATTTTTTACAATGTAATATCTTCACCATCAGTCATAAGTAGACGAGTGTAATCCATGTACTATTTAATGACATGATATCTCAGTGTCACAGAATTCCCGCGACACTCGCGACACCTGTGTGACACGACGGGCGATGAGCGATCCCTCCCTCGGGACGAGCGAGCGAGGTTTGAGGGGTTAAAGTGGAGCTCCATCTGTACCCTATCCATACTCGACTAGCACCGTCCTACGGTTTCACCCACGTCCTAGTGCCGTTGAAATTTTAAAACATTTTCGTATCTCGAAAAAGTCTAAGTGGATACCTACACAATGAACACACACACACGTGAAAAAACACACTCCAAATTTCATGTCGTGAGTGAACAGGTTTCTTCTAGGTAAGCGTGCTACATCTTAGACCACATTGTTGCGTTCCTTCAGGTGAGATAGTGGTCAAGCGTTTACCTATAAACTATTTTAAAAAAAATGTCTCTAGAACCAGCGGTTTGGGCTCTCGTTATATACAGTTCAGTCTTTAAGTCAGACAATCAGGCAAGACTTTGAATCTTATATATATAGATAGATAGAGAAGAGCGGTGTTGGTCTAGTGGTATATCCCCCGGTTTTCATTCCGACCCCTCTAAGAGGAGGCCCTTGCCCTGCAGTGGGACAAATTAACGGGATGATAAATAATAAAAAAAATCATATTATTAGATACAAAAATAAGTACTAATACAGAATTGAACTTCGCAATGCGACACTTCTTTACATTCCGTAAGTAGGTACTGTAAAACACTTTATAGTATAATTTGTAGCTTGTATTTATATTACTTAAGTTTAAATGTCGTGGATTTACCGTGATTGTTTCTCGTTATTTTAACGTCCTATTCTCGTTATTTATTCGCTCAAAAAATATAATACATTTTTTAATAAATAAATCCCGGCTACTTAAAAAAAACTATAGATAATAAAAAAAAAGTTTTTTTCATTATTATTTGTGGTTTTAATAATTTAAATTTATTCCTTTTTTATTAGCTAAAGATTTAGGTCCTGCAATAAGTACATAAAGGTAAGGGCCCATTATCAGCCGCGCTCTCGAAAGGTCTTCAACAAAGTTTTTCTCTCATTTTGAAATAGACTGGGTACTATTTTGTATCGTTCCGCATTGTGAAATATTTGTAGGTTTAGTTACCGAAGTTTACAGTTTTTTATATCCACTTCTTGAACAATTACCTACAGTTAAAATACCCTTACGGAGGATTTGTATTAGTTAGACCGTCACGAGCACGAGCTTCGTTGTCCATTGCTTGGCGAGCAGTCGATCGGTCTGTTGCAACCGAGTGGCGGCCGAGCAATGGATAACGAAACTCGGACCCGGCCGGCGCGGGCGCTCGTGACTGTCTAATATAAACCATCCCTTATTTAGTTAAAGTACAAATGGGATTAATCCTCACTAATATTATAAATTAGCTGCGCCCCGCGGTTTCACCCGCGCAAGTCGCGATTCCGCGTTGTTCTTACACCTACCTACCGCAATGCAAAAATCCACACTTAAACGGTCGCCCATTGAAGTACTGTTGAAGCCAGTATAGCCTATATGTTAATCGAAGTCTTAAGCTATCTATATACCTACCTAATTTTATTGAAATCGGTCCAGCCGTTTCCGAGATTAGCGCGCACAAACGCACAGACAAACGGACAAACAGACATAAAGTTAAGCACGGAAATGGGTTCTGTTACGTTAGTACATACCCCTAAAAACAGTTTTTTCAAAATATCTTTCAAGAACAGAAACCGCTAAGTTACGATTTTATTATAAGTATAGATGCGAAAATAACGCTGTCTGTCTATCTCTTACACTTTCACGTCTAAACCAGTAAACGAATATAGATTAATTTCGGTACATAGATAGATGGGAACTTGAAAAAGACATAAGCTCATTTTTATCCCGATATTCCCGCAGACTAACGAGACTAACGCGTGTGAAACCGTCGGAGGCAGCCAGTTTACCATAAAGCAATGCAAGTGTTTAGGCCGCCATCACAGCTCTGACTGCGCTGCGAGATCGATTGAAAGTTATGCCCTCCATAGACGTGAGATGTGACGAATTACACCAATATTAAGGAAAGTCCTTGACTTCAGAGACAATATACCAAGAATTTGAAGACAAATTTGTGGAATGCTAATAATGATGCTCGAGATTTTCGTGCTTACAAGAATTCCTTTAGAGAGGTTAGGTTGTGTTAGGTTATATAAATCACTAGCTGCGCCTCGCGGTCTCACCCGCAGAAGTGAAAACGTGTTAACACGGGCGCGGGCGGCCGAGCGGTTCTCTAGCGGTTGTACTTTTTCCTTCATCACTCGGGTTCTACTAATTGGATTTCGATGAAAAGTATACCACGACTTTCCTCGAAAATAGAACTATCCAATATTGAAAACCAGGTTTTGTCCTCTCTTCCTTTATTATAAGTATAGATTATTTGAGAGACTCGGAACGTTTTGAGTCGCGTAAAGCAGTAGGCAGCCACTAGCTGGCTCCTACATTACTCTGTACGACTCCCGAAAGCCATTCCCGACACACGGAACTGCGATCCTTTCAATAAACTCCATTTTTGTTACAATGATTTGTAAGCGCTAGCTGTACTTCGCGGTTATGCACGCATAAATGCCGCTAGTGTGGCATAAAAACTAAAACGTTTACTGCACGCTGATGCGGGATTCTGTTCATCACTCCTCAGAAATCCTCACCAATTAATGTATACCCTTTCCAATAAAAAAAGAATTATCAAAATCGAACCACTCTGTAAAAAGTTATGCGTGGTCATACATTAAAAAAAATACACGTTGACTAACCTTCCTGTGTGTTTTCGTCGGTTAAAAAGTAGCCGATGTGTTTTTTCCCAGCTTTTTGGTGCATCGGGCGAATACCCGACTGCAATGCAGAATGTCTATCTTACTAATATTTTAAACGCGTAAGTTTTTATATATGTATGTATGTATGTATGTGAGTTTTTTACTCTTTCACGTAAAAACTGTGAACCGATTGCGATGAAACTTGGAATATCGGTAGCTGGATACCGGGAATAACACAGAGGCTATTTTTATCCCGATATTCAACCGCGGAGCACAGCTAGTCTGTGTATAAATGTTTTGTATGTACAAAAAACAAATGAATTTAGGTATTATATCCGTTGTCTAGTCACCATAACATAAGGTTGGTTGTTTACCAAGGGTTTTGATGGCACTAAATGATGTTCACACAATTTATTAATTTATTTTCGACAATCGACATACCGAGTTTCATCGCCATCGGTTCTGCAGTTTATTGAATGAACGGATAACAAACAGCCTCTCGAATTTTCTCGTGTCTAACATTATCATGGTAATATTATTATGGTCAGAGTTCTGTTTCCCTATATCATACATAATGTATCAAAAGGTATGATTTGTGATTGTTGTGGGATATGTCGGCATTAGCGGGGTCCGGTCGTGTCTTGATCTACAACCTTATTACAGAACAGAGTCTAAGCTTAAACCATGGTTTATTGTCAGGTTGTAACAATAGACAGCTTCCGTTAGATAGAAATATAATAAAACGTGATGGTAAAGGAATCAAATTTTCTTTAAGATAACACTAAAAATATAATAAAAAACAATTGATAACGGGATATTTACCATGGTTTAATTTCTTTTACTAGTCAATGCGTAAAGTCATATAAACTATAAAAAACAAAGTCTTCGAAATCATGTGAACTGAGAATTTTTCACATTTTCTACGATCATCACGGCACCGCAAGAGTTAATATACTTACATCTCACCTTTTATTACCTGACTCTTAAACTAGTTTTAACATCTAACCTACAAGACTTCGTATTGTAATAACCCTTTGATCTTCGAACGCCCGGTCCACGCGGAGATTAGCGTCGCCGCCCACCACGCCACACTTCCCTCCACTTCTCATCTTTCTAACATGTAATATCCACCACTCTTTACTCACCGGCTTTACACCGCTAAAGCCGGCGAGTAAAGACCGATCTATCCCATCCCATGAATAGATATTGACTGAGATATATAAAAATGGCCTGTAAAACGAATTAAACCGTGTATTTATTGCTAGAACCTACCCCATCTCCCCCTGCGTCGTCGTGTCGATGTTATCAGACGGACTAACGAGCCGGATTATCCGGGCTGTGGAGAGATCCGGATAGTCGGCTGTAGCGCAGTGTGCGACGACACGATAACTTGTGATGACTAATTAACTTCTAATGATATGGTTGACGCATGTTGACCAACTTGATATCTCTCACTTTATGGAAATAGTAAGGTTTGTTCCTTGGTTGTTAGAATTGTTAAGTTGGTATATTGTGGCCAAGCAGTCGGTGGCCGTTAGGAATTTATTAATGTAATCCTGCCCCGTCCATTTGTTCCCATCGACCACCGAGTTTGCAGTGATCTAGAGGGTAAAAATGCAACATATTGGTTGTAACATATAGGTACCTACTTGACACGTATCTCTGATTCTAAACACTTGACACGTATCTCTGATTCTAAAAATAATATTCGGTGGTTTCGATTCATCATCATCATAAGCCTGTTGCAGTCCAATGCTGGACATAGGCCTCTCCAATTACACGCCACCTGGTTCTTCATAAAACTACTCTTCGGTATATATATCCGAAGTCAGGCTCGGGCGGCGGGGGACGATGTGCGGGGGGTCCCACTCACGTCCTCAACTAATTAATTACATCCGAACAGTTCTGAAAAACTCCGCCGAGTTTCCAAGTCGTATTTCACGCAACATGCCCGATATCTGTCTACCTGTGTGTGGCGTGCGTGGCTCATTTGTTTTGACTCGTTGTTGTGGACACATTGATGATTCACACATTTGCGTACGTTTGCTGAAGGATTTTGAAACATATGGAAAGTAATGTAGGTCCTTATTTGCATGCAATTTAAGTAAATGTCGCGGAGTCCTTTAATTGCATCCTATAAAGAGGATCTTAACTATTTGACAGATATTAATTATATATTTCTATGCCTTTGCCAATGCTGAATGCGGTCCGACATGCGCCTTTCAATGTGAGTCTTACATTAGTCTCGGCGTTATCAGCGTGGTCACTCCAAAGCGGAGGGGGGGGAGGGAATGACAAATGGCGAACATCGAAATGTCCGGCCTTCCCGTATCGGACGCGTGCTGAATAAACGATTTCGGTACTTACAAATAATCACTTCTCAACCCATTTATTCACAAAGTTTTGAACTGTCAAAAGTTTCTCAACTAAAAATAATCTGTACAGTATTTAAACGCGTGTAACTATTCGGTGTGAGAAGGGTCGGGAAATCAAGCGAGAGATTTAGAAGGGTCAGTCTTATTTGCATAATGAAAACTTGACAAAGGGAGAGTTGCTTTCGTCGTCGTCGTAATGTCGCCTTGCCTTGGCTTTAATCTGTAGGTTTCTTAACCCTCGTACCCATTGGAGGACAAACGTCGAGCGACATGTGTCTCCGAAGATATCGGGTGATCAGCTGGATGCTAATTATATGATACCACAGCAGGACCTCACCAGACATTTGTTGACCACTGATGAAAATTGCTTCTACTCTACAGGTCGTATAATTTCTCAGCCGATTTTGATGAAACTAGGTATATATACAAGTTCTATGAGAATATGGAATTATTTTGTCGTGGGGGATTTTTGACTGGTGGGGTATTTTTTTCCACAAAAAAGGAATACTATTTCGTACCATGATATCTGATTTTGAGGAATATTTTTTTTATTTACAAGGTAGTAACTTGCACTTAGTCAGTGTCGCTCGACATTTGTCTCCTAATGGGTACGACACTTTACTGTGCATGTAGATATCTACCCTACGTGTACTACTGTGTCTGCTATATACTGTGACGTAATGGTGGAGCCTTGGTAAACAAAGAGATAAGTCTTCGTTAATAGAGCGAGCGACCTTCGAACCTGTACCTGTCTAATACGAAGGCGTGATGGTATGGGGATATTATGAAAACATCTTTCAAAAAGTTTAGTAATAAGTAAATTTAGGATAAACAACATAAAATGTTTAGTGCTGCATCAAGTGGGCACTTACAAAACTTGAGTTTACACATTCTTAAATTTAACAAATACCCATATATAGTTTTTCTGTGTTTGTATTTCCAGTAGTCGTAAAATTGCATATTGAACGAGTACCGCGTAATAGAATATAGGCAGTGCAGAATACTAAACAAATTAACATTTTAAACTCACACGATTCGAACTCATCATTATTTTTCCCGGGTCTTATTCGCGTATTATTATTTTTAAATTCTCTTACTTCGACGTTTCGATCATGTCACAATGATCTTGGTCCCGGGAAAAATAATTATGAGTGTAGAATACTATCCCTAAACAAATAGATCTAATACAACATGACTGAAATAAACAACGACGACCGCGTCCTTTGCCTGCGATTGTGACGTCCATTACGCCAAAGAGAATATTATTATATTCACTACGTTCATTACGCACTAGCGTTAACACGTCCATCCGCGTTCGTCGCTCGAGTGAAAATGAGAGTAATCGAACATGATAATTAAACAATATTCACAGAAAATATGTAATTAAATGCGATTTCTGATGATGACATACGACACCGACGACGCGACATCATGCTCGGTAGTATGTATTGTGTACAACGAATTTACCAGTGGAATTTACTATAAATTTTAACAAAGACGTGGTCTAATGTTATTTATTACAATCTTGCATACTTAAGGTATATTGTTTACAACGTAATATGTCTGTCAAATTATAATATGTCTAGAGTTAGGCGATTAATGTCGGTATTAAAAAAGACGAGGTATAAAAATTACGAGTTTTAAACATAAAAAAGGTCAAAGTATAAAAATATCGAGTAATTTTAAATGTTAGTAATATTATTATGTATTAGTTCGGAACCTACGGAGACATAAAATGGATGTACTACGAGGAGAATTGTTTAATTACTTAATAAGTTTGTGGATTTCGAAGTTCGTATGTACCTATATATGAAGGTACGTTTCAAACAATAATGATAGTCCTACTAATATTATAAATGTGAAAGTGTGTGTGTTTGGATGTTTGTTACTCAATCACGCAAAAACTACCGAACCGATTGCGATGAAACTTGGAATATAGCTGGATACCGGGAATTAAACATGGGCTTTTTTCTTTACTTTTTATCCCGATATTCCCACGGGAACGGGACTTACGCGGGTGAAACCGCGGGGCGCAGCTAGTCAGGAATAAACTGTATGGTATATCGATAGATAGAAGCCGTTACGGAGGGGGAGAGGGTTCAGAACATAACCTAGACTTGTAAAGTCGTCTAGACACATGCCATAGCCCCGTACTCACCCGGTCTAACGTACGGTGAATATTTGTTAGATGTTCCTAAAACATGTAGGAGGTACTAAAAACGATCTCCACTAGAGATGGGCCGACTATGGTTTTAGGAGATATTCGGTTAGTCGTCATCAAAAATTTAATGAATAATTGTACCGTTTTCGAAAAACATAAATAGAGCTGAATCATGTTGAGACATTTAAGGTGCACCCTGGTTGTGAGGTGTTTGATTACATTTTTCTGACTACTGGTCTTCTGACTAGGTACTGCTAATTCGATAAATATTGTTTTATGGTAAAACTGCCGACTAGTCAGCTTTCCCGACTAGTTGGCCCATCACTAGCCTGCACACATGTTCTATAGATAGTATAGTAGGCATATAAAGAGTTTCTGTCCACCCCACTAATGTGCAGCCAATGACCGCAACTAAAGATAAATTTAAAGTCACTTCAAAATTGAGTAGTAATTAAATAATTGTGCGAATAGCTTCAAAAAAAATTTAAATAAGTATAGAGATTTTTGAGTTTAAGCTGCTTAACTTTTAAGTGGAATTCAAATTCCACTTAAGTTTCTGTATGCGGCTATTAGTAGCCTCATAAAGTTTGTCCCTAAATACACGTAATATAATTGTCAACAATTTGCGAACAATGAGGCGATGCCGTCAGCCGGACGACCGGACCGGGGGGTACCTAGTAGGTAGGCACCCTGTAATGATCGCCGGAGGGTCGGGGAAAGTGCGCCGATTGCGGCGAACGCGCCGACTGTGACGGCACAATCACATAATACCTTACTAATGTGTAAGGAGAGGTGATAACGACAACCACCCGACACATACATACGTAGCTATATCTATAGCTTCAGTAACACAACTACACACGAGTACCAACCTTATTTTGTAATCTATAGAGTGGATTATTCGTTTGCCCTTTTATCGGTACGTTTTGGTTTAATCCAATGTAATAAAGTTGTTATTTAAAATAACTGGATTATATTCGGTAGGTAAGTGGGTCCAGAAATAGTATTTATAATTAGATCGGACCCTTTTTAATAAGGGTTGATGAACACATTTATTTGGGCGTGTTCTGCGACATTGGTGTAGAAAATAGAGTAGAGAAATACATTCCTAATTATGTAAATGATATTTATAATTAGGTAGCTAAAGTAACATTACCTAAGTATACAGTCACAATTACAATCATCCCGCTCAGCGTCGTGTTTTTGTAGCTTTGAATGTATTTTTACTTTACATATCCTTTTTATTGGTTTTATTGATGTTTATAATAATCCCCCCCCCTCCCCATCGTTTACACAGCACAATACAAAAAACACGGCACAGGTACATGATAGCCCCCCTCTCTTCCCCCTATAGGGAAAAGTACTTGACTATTTTCACTATGGTTACAGATTTTTTATCAAACACCCCACTTTAAAAAACGAACTTGCCCGACATAAAAACAAGCCTTTTGTTTTGTTTTTAAAGTCTAAATTGGTTCGGCGCAGTTCCCCCGCATGTACGTGACTAGAATTGTTTCGCGGCGTCACCCGCGTCGCGTCCCGCGCTCTTTGAGGACTATCGCTGTTTAAAACACAAATCAGAGTACGCCAGAATATTATTCTGATATTTCTTATTAACCAACTTCAAATAAAGAAGTAACAATACCCACACAGGCTCCGGAGCCGGGAATCGAAACTGTAAAGCTGCGGCCGCATAGGCAGGAGCCTCGCTTAGCGGCTGAAAGCTAGCAAGTCACCTAAAACGAACGGTCTAAAAAGTTCGCGGCCGGCCCGCACTGAGCGCTTGGTGCCTAGCTATTCTATTCTGACTAGATAGTAGACACTAGCTAGGCAAGGCGCTAGGCGCGTAGCAAGCCGCCTGCTTCTGCGGCCGCAGCCTAAGTTTTGCTGAAAAATATTCAATGATTTTCCCAATCCTGAAAATAAACTTAGTAAGTCGGAGCATATATATCAAGGGGCGTAGCTAACGCCCTATCTGCCGTATCAACTATACGGGGCCACGGGGGCCCCCAAACTTTAAAAATTTAAACTGATAAAAAATTACCTAAGAAGTTCGATAGGACAGAAACGCCTGTCAGACCTGGCACTAATGTCCATAGAGACAGAAACTTCAGAAAAACTAAAGTAATTATTCAGCTATAAATGATTATAAATCAGTTTGCCGATAAAAAGGCAAGTATGTATATTTAATTTGAATTGTTTGTATAAATTTGGGAAAAGTGACAGATACCTAGATAATTATGATGAATAAATATTTCTCTTAATTTTATGAAAAAAAAAAAACAAAAACAATTTTGTGAGAAACCCTTCACAAGAGCCCCAAACATATTATTTTTATGAATACATATAGAGGGCCCGCCAAAGCACACTACGCTTCTTTATACCTATAAAGCTTTGTACAAGTCTGTAGTTCACTGGAGCCTTCGTTATAGGCTTAAAGTAAGTAGGTATTTGGAGGTCGTAATGAACGCGTGTAAACCGCGACGCGAAATTATAACCGCTATGGATAGTAAATGACGTCCGAAATGAGCAGTTTCCGGTGTAATATTCATTATTATAACAACAATAGGGCCGATTAATCTACGTACAACGACATGGCTATACTACAGGCTGTGCATACGTGGAAAATAACACGGGTAACTATATAGGGTGCGACGGGCGGTCGGTCTGCGGCGGTAGGCATTCTGCCCACAGAACACTATTACTCCTAGCGGAGTTCTGCCGCAATGAGCGATACTGTCCTATTGTACGTAACATCATTAGTCCGTCACGTCACGTCACGTCACGTCACGTCACGTCACGTCACGTCACCTATGTCACGACATTATTACGTCACATCATGTTATATCACGTCACTAGTTTCTTCAAAACGTTATCATTAAAATGAATGAAGGTCTCGCAATTGCAGTTTATAACATCATACAAAAACCCAACAAACAGTAATTATTATAACCACTCAAAAGACAAGCGAAAATATAAATTTAATTTCATAATTATATTTCCCGGCAAATTTATGAAAATATCTGTCCAAAAATATTTGACAGGAATTCTTGTCTCTTCGCAGTTTTATCTGGAAATATGCGTTACCAAGCTGAATTATTAACAAACTAGACTGAATATAAACAGTCGGTCGATGATTCGACGATTTTCCTAGAAGCACTTCAATATTTCTTTTTGTTTTTATTGCTCAAGGCATTTTAAACTTAGAAATATTTTTTATATCATGACACGTGATTCCTGTGTAGCTCAGTGGTTAGAGCAGTCGCCTGGTTAGCGAAAGGACGCAGGTTCGAATCCTGTCATGGGGATTTTTCGGAAATATATTCAAAAATATTTCTAAGCACTTTAATAGTCATAATGGACTATCGCAAAATTCAAATTCAATAGTCTATCGTACTTATATATTATCTTCGAGCTTACACGCCGCGGACGCAATTCGCAACAAACAAACACGACTGGTAAGAAGAGATAACACAATAGTTGTACCGTTGTGAATATACAGTAGTTATCTTTAACGCTCATTGTCTCAATCATGGGACGAAACCGACCCGCTCGTCTCGGGACGAGACGCGGGTGGCGACAAGACGTCCGTCGATTTGTCAAATGATGAGAATGATGTGTGGTGAGATCGTGTAGCGGGGAATTGGCTTGGAAATATAGGTGTGTTATACGGACCTTTATATACAGTATTTATACTTTGATAGTTTTCGTCGGGAATGTGTTAGCGAAATGTGGTGTAATTTAGTTTTCATTTTTGTGAAACCTAATTAAACTGGGTGTAAGTAAACGATTTAAGTTGGGTGGCATATCAATCAATTTAGTTTCGTAAAAGTATACCTACTAGTGTACTGTAAAATAAAAATACCAAACATGGTATTTTCTCGTTGATTCCAAATTTCCTTACAGAGTTATGGCAAAGAACCTAGCCACCGTATTTGACTTTGTAAAACATTTCCTTAACTTGTCCAATTATGACGAATTAACTGCTTCTATATCAACAAATAACTTGCAACTTTTATTATACACTTAACACTGGCTAATTCCCCAGTGGCCATATTTGGGTTTAAGACAGAGAAGACATACTATACTAAGATACGATTGGATACGGTCACTATAACTATACTGTCGGTCGACCATCGGTCGTTCAAGTTGTCTACAACGCGTAGGATTGTAAGGAGCACGAAGGACAATAGATCTCAAAAGTGAAGTGCCGCGACGCGACGCGGTTGTTGAAGACAAATGGTTTTCATTATAACGTTAACTAGCTCTGCTAAGTTTAGACTTATACATAAATGGTTTTATTTATAGCACACATTATGTACGTTTTTGTTTGTGGCATGTGTCTTTTCTTTCATTTTTTAAGCGTGTAATTAATTAAATGCTGTGTATAGCTGTTCTAAATGTCTCAGACACTACAGCACCAAAAATGGCATGGATTAAAAGTTGAAATCATCTAAACTTTGATGAAAAGGCTAATTATTATAGTTGTTACAATCGATGTGCAAATTAATTATGATTTCTTTAACTATAATTTGTTTATTTAGATTATGTTATTGAGATTCTATGTTGATACTCTGCCAAGTAAATCAAATATGAAATAAATAATACCAAATTTCACGGTTTTCATTTTGTCAAAGCGTTGGCCGCCCCCCTGCCAGAAAAAAAGGATATAATTACAAAGTTACATATTGTAGTGTTATATACGGCGTTTTTATGTGGAATGAAATGAAGAGACCAATGGTGCACACAGAACATCATTTTATCGATTTTAACAGCTTTTACACTCAGTACAAGGTACCTACAGGGGGCAGAACAATTGCAGTTGCACAATGAAGCACGATGAATTATGAACAGAATCTTTTGTAATGCTACGAACGTACCAGTCTGTAGGTAATTATGTCTAAATGTTCATGGTATAATAATTAATATAATTTATTGACTACGGTAAAGGAATACTTCTTGAGGAAACTGGTGTCAGACGTATTGACATAAACAGCATGGATTAATAATCATTTACCTAGATTAGATTATGACTATTTACAAATGTATGTATGGATGTATAGTATATACATACATACATATAGTTGCGAGTACGGTCGTGTGTGCGGTGAAGTGCGTAGTGACGTGGGAGTGGGTTCAGACCCGGCGCGGTTCATTTCACATCGACGCACTTTACAAAACACATAGCTAAAGGTGTAGCGCACTGTTAGTTGTTTGAAAAAGCCAATAAGTGTGAATAATTTAACAATGTTTGTAATTCAAAACTTAATGGTGTGGCTACTGAATGTACTATGGAGTTTTTAGTCATGTATACAAAAGATAGTCGTTAGTCATGACTCGATACGTGTAATAAAAGGCGTCGCTCGTTGAACTTAAATAGGATATTGTTTGTAAGGCTTCCAGATATAACGTTCATGATACGTAGCAGGTACATGGTTCGTGTGTGTGTAGTTTACCGCCGACTTGCAGAACTACCGTCGTCGGACTAACTAACTAGTATCTAAGTTCGACGATAGTCCCGCAAGTTAGGCTAGCTCTCTTATTCATAAACACTGACTATGTTTACCTTTTAATACAAACAGAAACCAAATATACCTTACTTATATTTAAGTACTAGCTGCGCCTTGCAGTTTCACCCGCGTAAGTCCCGTTCCCGCGGGAATATCGGGGTCAAAAGTAGCCTAAGTAGTCCCAAATTTCATTTCTCCAGGACCAACAGCAGCCGGGTCATGGCACGCAGTTTTTGTAACTTCACAATAAACAACTTATTAATTCATCCAAACTTATCGAGCTTAACTTTGTTAAAAATTAATTAAAGTCTCGCGTCACTTCCAAAGGTTTTAGGGACATCATGTTTTTTTAAATAAGATTCGGGGCCGAGTTCGAATTAAAAAGATGTGCCGAGTCAAGACGAGGTGTAAGTAGGTACCAGCTGTTTGTTGTGATAGCTTGCTAAGTAGTACATACTAGTACTATGAGCTAAGAATAAATGAGTCTGTTATTACATAGTATAAAACAAAGTCACTTCCCGCTGTCTGTCTGTTTGTTTGTATGTATCCTTATTTAGTAGATTAGAGTGATTCAATAGGAAGGTTTATAGGTATGTACAGTACAACACGTGCTGACATTCCCGCGGGAATGAAACTGACGCGGGTGAAACCGCGGGCAGCTATTAACTAATAAATGTAATTAAATTTATTCGTGGACATTGTTTTTAACCGCCGACGGAAAAAAAGGGTTTTATAAGTTTACAATAGCTGTGTAATTGTCTGTTGCATCGTAGCTTCTAAACGGATGAAACTATTTTGGTATAGTTTTTTTTAATGTAATTTATAATTCTGCAACGTCCACACCAGATACAAATATTTATTTTTAAGCATAAATATTTTCACCCGACGGGAATCGAACCCGCAGCTTTCTGCATTGCAGCTGAGCGTTCGCCAACGCGCTACAGGGGCCGTCAAATAAAATAAAACTGACTTCATAGTCATAACAAAGAAACAACGTTTAGGTAATTATTTAAGAAGTATGTGAAGATCCTTTATAAATACCAAAAATTGACAAAGTTTTTGCTTAGAAGTCAAAGTATGGACTATAGATTTCAGCCTAATACTGGAAGGTAAGCCACACCACTATACGAAATGAAGGAGAAGCGAAACAGGTCCTACAATTTAAAATTTATTTACATAAAATACCTAAGAAGCTCATAAGGAACAAAATTGCAAAGCGGGTGGGCTTAGGCCTATCTGAAACGCATTTCCGGCTCCGCTCATTTGAAGTAAAAACACTTATTTGTAGAAGAGGTAGGGAGCTAGCTATATTTGATCGTTCGCTTCTTCATTGAAACCAGCGCATTTCCTCTTCTTATTATTTCTAACCCCTCTGTGCTTCCGTCAATGTTCACTCGCAATACTCGAACCCTTCCCATTAGACAGCACCTCACTCCACTAACCGCGAGCGATGTAATAACCGACTACTGTACACAGACTAACAAATACACTTACAGGATCAAAACGTACCTATATACGTAGGCAAGTATCTAAATTTTATTCGCTTTTTATTGACACATTTCAGGTTATATTCTAATTTACGGTAACGCGGTTCATGGTCGTATTACATTCAATTTTGTTTATTTTGACGGTTATAGTATAACAAGCAGCGCCCGCGGTTACACGAGAAAGAAGAAAAGAGAACAAAAAGTCTGTACTTGAAAGTAAATTTTAAAAAAAGTTGTCTAGAGGACTTAGGAAAAGTAGTAGAACAAAATAATATACTTAATTTTTAAAATTCATGTGTGTCTGTCTGTTTCTCTGTCTGTTCCTTATACAATTAAAAACTACTATTCTGGTTCTGGTTTTCAATATTGGATAGTTTTATTTTCGAGGACGGTCGTGGTATACTTTGCATCGAAATTCAATTAGTAGAACCCGAGTAATCCCGTGCCCGTGATAACGCGTTTTTCACTTCCGCAGGGGAAACCGCGGGGCGCAGCTAGTAAGTATTAAAAAAGAAAAGGTAAATGAAGATACGCTAGTCAATGTTACGGGCAGGTATTGTTTAGGGGTTATCGGTTACCCGACCACACTTCTCCAAACAGTTAATTCTGTGTTAGACACGAAGACAAAGCTAGTTCATTTGTCTTCGTAGGCTCTAACTCAGAACAAACATCATAACATTGTATAAAACAAAGTCACTTCCCAATGTCTGTCTGTTTGTATATATGTTCAGATCTTTAAAACTACGCAGCGGATTTTGATGCGTTTTTTTAATTACCTAGATAAAGTGATTCAATAGGAAGGTTTGTATGTCTAATGCATCCTACTATTCTCGCGGGTTCGGACCTTACGCGGGTGAAACCGCGGGGCGCAGCAAGTGTAGATATATTAGAACAAAATGTCTGCACTTAGACTCGAATTTAAAAAAAATAGTTTATAAGTCACTCAGAAGAAGCAGTAGAACATGATACCATGACGTATTTTAAGTCGCCGCGAAGTCGCCGCGTTTTCGTTTAGCTAAAAAATAAAATTTATTTCAAATTTAAAATTCTTCTTTTTCTATTCTAATTCGGAACCTAAAAAAAGGATTTATCAATTTTCAAAAGGTCAGTACAAAACTAAAACAATATGCCGCATGCAGCTGCTAGTAAATTACAAAAACATGAGCTTACATCCACCGTGTACTGTAGTTAGGTAATTCAGGTGAACAAAACGCAAAGCAATTTTATAAAGAGCAGTCTCCGTACGGAGCCAGCGAAATATTCACAATATTATTTAGTAACAGAATGTACGTAAGAACCAGTATCTACATACCTACTGCTACATTACAAAACAACTAAGTACATTAAGGTCCTGCGACAAAAAGCCGCAGATGTCCTAATACCTATTATACAAAAACAGATGCGTCCCGCGGTTTCACCCGCGTGAGTTTCCATCCCGTGGTAAATCGGGATCAAAAGCCTATGTTACTCCTCGATAATGTAGCATTCTAATGGTGAAAGATTTTTTGAAATCGGTCTAGTAGTTTAGTTTTAGTTTAGTTTTAGTTAGTAGAGCCTATTGCTTAGAAACAAACTTTTTTTGTTTAAATTAGTATTATAGATCAGTTACAAAGTGTTTGTTTCAATGTTCAATGTTCCACGCTTGTCTGAGCTAACATTCGAGAAACCAAGGTTGTGACCACAATATATGGCTCGCAAGTGTGCATTGAATTCGGAACCGACCCGATGTATGTGGCACCAACAATAGTGTAAACTTCGATTAAACGCGGTACAAGCGAGCCGCAGATCGCTGACGCATTGCGTATCGAAGCTCAAACATTTCAAACAAAAAAGAGGAAAAGACAGTAAATAGTCCCACTATCTTACTAATATTATAAACGCGAAAGTTTGCAAGTATGTATGTGGCTTTGTTACTCTTTCACGCAAAAGCTTCTAAACAGATTTTATTTATAAACATATTTTTCTTTAATCGTCGTACTATTGATGCCTACCTACTGGTTTATTAAGTAAAGATAAATATAATAAAACTAGCGATTGTATAACTTAAAGAGAATATATAACAATAATAGAAGCACCGAGAACTACTGCCGACAAACTGCTGTGCAGTTTGGCAGAGCTATGTATGTGTTATTTTAAGTGTTTTTTTAGTAAAAATAAATTAAAAAAAAAAAAAAAAAGATTGCAAATAAATTTGATATGCAGATAGCTGGAGATGTACATAAACACATTAGCTACATTTTATCCCGATATTCCCACAGGTCTGACGTGTGTGACACTGCGGGCTGATAGTCGCTGCTAGTCCTATCCTACTTATACTCGTATTATAAAGCTGAAAGTATGTGAGTATGTGTTTGTTACCCAATTACGTAAAAACCGCTGAACCGATTACCATAAAACTGGGTATGTAGATAGCTGAAGACCTGGAATAACACACAGACTAATTTTTATCCCAATATTCCCGCGGGATCGGGACTTACGCAGGTAAAACCTTGGGTCGCAGCTAGTAAGTAATAAATTAAAGCGTATAGACATAACAATTTAATTATTTGTGAAAAACCTTCGCTATCAATCAACGTATTTTGTTCCCAACAGTGTGTGTACGTGGTGGCGATCAAAGTAAATAGCGGTACGATGTAACAATCAATGTCCGGTGAGTGTACCGGCGGGTTCCGAACGCGCGTCAGACACACGCGCGTGATTGATTCGATACATACAACACTCCACACGGGGTAAAGGTTCCTACAGTCCACATGAGCGTCGCGCCGTACCGCGCCGGTTGTCGGAACATTACGTAGGCAACTAGGCACTGTTGTAAATCAAATTCAGCAATTTCATGAGCAGTCAGTCTACCATTTATGTTCTTTCCAGTTACATAGTACCTAACTTAATCCGTTGACTGGAGAAAACGCGCACGTTGTGTGTTTGGTCGGTTTTGCGTTTGATTTTGGGATTATTTGCGATTTCAGCCCCAGTAGTCAGTGTTCGTGCGTTTGTAATCTGTCTTACCATTTGCTTTGAAAAAAGTTTTCGCATTTCTTTAATTATAGCCATCCAAGTGTAGGAATCATATAAAAAAAAGTTTTCTTTTCAGACTTAATAATACTTGTTTATAGTGAGATTAGGCCCTTTAACACCCCAAAAGGGCGCTTTTAACTTGAAAATTTAAACGTGCATTGATATTATATAGCCTATTCTGTGGTTATGCCACCGTTGCGACTTATCAATGAGTGTTCGGAGTTATAATTTAACAATACGAAAGTGACAGAGACATAATTTATAAACTGATTACATTAAAAAAACCCAGGAAATTTTACAATATCATCGAGTGAAAAAGACAATTTTCCTCCATTGAAAATTTGGTGAAAATTGTACAAAAACTTTGTAATTTAGCGTTTCAAATCAACTCTCAGAAAACCCATTATACCTACCCACAAAATAGATTATAATCTGACTTTGGCAAGAAATGATTAAATATACGTAGGTATTCAGGTATTCAAAACGTGATGCTATTAGATACCGTATAATTTGCTTTCCCGACATCAAACGAAATAAAAGCTATTAGGTTTTATAACGTTATAATAAGCTTCCGTTGCGTTGGGTGGTAACAGATATAGTCGGCGCGGCGGCGGCGGCGTGCTTGCAAGGCGAGGGTGACTCGACTGAGAACACGATAAATAAGGGTGCTTCGCCCTCGAGGGGCGAGGGGCGAAGTCTCCGACCATGTCACTACCACTCCACGAGTGCACTTCGAGGTGTTTAGGGTCTGGCGCTGTTATACCGTATAACAAGTTTGAAAATCTGAACTAAGGTATAACGTAAATAAAATACAGTCAAAATATGAAATAAGTTACCAGACGGCAGTTTATTACGGTTACAAATGCAAACAAATGTGTATCTTCTCTAAAAATCTTTGTCCTGACTTACTGATGAATTAACGCACAGCCTAAAAGCCTACTAAGTGGACTGTAACGAATTATTGTGGGCCTAAAAGACTTTATGTTTATTTATAAGACCATTTGTACTTTACCTACTGCAAGCAGTTGTGAATAAATTCATTAAATACATTTTTCTTGGTAATTGTTGCAAAATAAAACTTCGAGTTTTCGCGTATTTTTGCCAAATTACCAACAATTGTCAAAGTTTGTATGTCTAAATATAAATGTCTAATATTTTGACTGTACTTGACATGTCTATGGAGTTAAAATAAACTGCAAAGTAACAAATATATGGACAAAGTAAGGTCAAAGTAAAGTAGCCTTTGTCGTCGCGTAGCGTCTCGGAGGGAACTGTTGGACATGAATGTTTACATCTTTTGTAACGCGACTTGTAACTTGCAACGACTGACTCTGACCTTGAGCGAGAGATCGACTAAACACAGCCTGCAACACGCTCCAACAGCTGCAACTATTCGAGAGTTACCTACTTCTATAGGTCCAGCTGTACTGTTACTTCTGTAGTTAGACCACACCACGCACGACACTAGCACGACACGGCACGTGTTCCGAGGCGGTCGTGCCCGAGCACGCGCGTGCTGCCCGCCCGCCCTGACAACACTGACTGCCGCCCGCCCTAGCCCGCCCAACCACCCAAACGAGAGCGAAAACATCCCCAACCGATCATGCGTCCTACTCTAACACCTTACTGCGTGTATACCTCCATCTCGGGATGACTTTTCGCGTAGTGAATGTGTCGGTTTCATTGACACCTTGCTGTAATAAAGGAAGTGAGTCGATTCGATGCCGGCTGCGGCGGGACCCTAGTGTAGCCAGTGGGGGTACCGCTCCCGGACCGCTTCTGGCGCGGGAACGGACGGTCATAATACCGGACTGCTTAGTAAGCTGCATGTGCAAGTTATAGCCCAATAAAATATAGTTGGGATGAAATTGGGGGAACTCGTCGGATTGGTCCATTATGGAGATTGGTTTCGAAGAGTGTAACGATCTATAATACAGTAGGTAGGAGAATAGATCTATAAGAAACAACACTATGGTGTATATAAATAATATAGTGAGGACAGTATAAGCGTGTATCAGGAGAGTGAACACCGACAATAGAGGCGATCCATCAGTGTCGCGAGATCTCGCCACTGCACCGCACAGACACTCGGCGACAAAAGCCCACAGAGCACCCCTCACGACGCGCGACACATAAATCTCTTCACCTGTGATAGTTTAATACCCATAAGCGTTCGGTCGGAAACGCGACGGTTTCACAGGGAATTGAATGTTCTGCGAGCAAGACGATTACCGCGAGTTTGTGCCGCGTTTTAACGCAAACGACGACGTCGAATCGAGGGCGACCTAATGACGACGCGATGACATTAGCGACCGTTTATATTGTGTGCTTTAGAAGGTCGACCTGGATACGAAAGGTTGCCTGTAGTCGAGCAGAACGACCGGGTCACCTCACCTCGCCCCAGCCACGTTCACGTCATATTATCCGGTAACAAATAGTCCCCAACTATCGCAACTCTGACAGTAACTCGCTCAACTTTTAATAGCTTCTTAGAACGGACGGACGGACTCGTTTGTCATAAATCAGGATATCTTTCTAGTTGTTTAAGTCGGTGGCTTTGTGCCTTGTTGGTGTACTTATGTGAGAGACGTTATTGTCGGCGCGAACAACGCGGTCGTCGCGGCGTGACGTCACGCCGAGAGTCGAGAGCGCTCTCGAGACTGTGTCATGTTTCTACATTACACTACACGATACGAATGTACGTCTACTAAACTGACTAGACATAAAGATAAAGATAATTTATTTGGTCAAGAATTTCGTATACATAAGGTGTTACAAAAATATAAAGTTCTGCCTAAAGGCGTCCAAACATTTTTGAGTAGGTAGCTTAATCTAGTTATAAACTGCAGGAATATCAGACTATCCCGTTCCTGCAGGAATATCGGGATAAAAAGTAGCCTGAGTAAGCCTAAGGTCCCATCTATGTCTATACCAAAATTTATCAAATCGGTTCAGCGGTTTAGACGTTAAAGCGTAACAGACAGACAGAGTTACTTTTGCATTTATTAAGGATGGCTTCGTACAACTTTCATCATCGTAAACTTAATCACCAGAAACAGAGTGTGGCGATAATGTATGTCCTACATGAAATAACATCGATTGTATTACTACACGACTCGCGAGCGCGATATCATGTAAACAATCATTTTTAATTAAGCCGCGACGCGGGCGCGGACTGTCTACTGTATACTTTGTACATTAACTATTTATTGACTGTCCGATCACAGTGAATTTGTCGCGTAATTATGTTTGTACGGGACACCAATTACAAGTACAACGTGCTGCGTTGCATTTATGTACTTCATTTTATAGCAAGCTAGCAAGATCCTATCGAAAGCAAAAAAAAACAAATGAATTGACATAAATATTATCCCCATTAAATACTTTGGGTCCTATTTCCCGTTGACTTAGAACAACGATATTTGGAAAAAGCAAATCTTTACTTAACTACAGCAAAAATAATAGATATAAATCCAAAAAATTAAAAAGTCAAAATTTAAGGGTGCATGTCCTGTCTTTACATACATCATTGGCGCAAATTAATCTAGTGTTCTAAATTGTGTGGGCCAACCTTAATTAAGGTAGATATATTTTTAACCACGGCATGAATACGGAACCCTTGGTAAGCATATACGACTCGCACTTTACCGGTTTTCGGAAACGAACACATAGTGACTGTGACATACTCTGAGTGAACTGTAGTCGAAGCTGAAGTAACGCGTTCACAGCACACATTCCCTTTCTTTACTTTAATATTTGATAAGAGATCGAATCAATATTGGATCAGAGGCGTCATGTTTACCTAAATCTACTGTACACGAAGCAAATACGGCCTTTACAGTAGCTACAGAAGTCTATGTATGGTGAGGGCTGACATTAAGGTGCTTTCAATGTCAATAAACAAGATTTATAAGGACGTGTTCATACGAGCGCGGCGGCGGGGCGGAGGCGGGCGGAATACGCACGAGTTGCACACCTCGATTTATGTGTTAGATATTTGAGGTTAGTTCACGACGTAGTAAGAGGTATCTACCAAACAAGTTATATTACTAAAAGACCGTCTCCACGAGCGTTAGAATCGCGGCGATAATACTTTATTTGTGTACAACGCACCGCCGCGTTAATTTCATAGAGATTGTTAGAAATAAGTGGCTCGACGATAATATCGCCGCGATTCTAACGCTCGTGGAGACGATGCCTAATAGTGTAATTTAATACACTATTAAGGATCGTCTCTAATAGACCTAACAAAGAAGTAAATAAATTAACTTCTTTGTTTGTGGTCTAATAGTGTTATTTATTAGAAAGAGACAGCATGCTCAATGTAGCGGAACACTTTTTAGTTCTACAAGAGCATTCTAGTTCTAGTAATATAACTTCTTTGGTATCTACTAAATTGCATCATACAAATTTATGTAAGACTAGCAGCATTCCGCGGTTGCACTCTTGTAATTCCCGACTTACCCGACCAGATTTGGACAATAATGTGTTTTTTGTATGACGTAGACATTAGCTCCCTTAATTAGAAACGCTAATTAATACGCTGCATAGCTGTGCATCGTTTGTCTTTTACTGTCACATGAAGTTTCAAAGTTGACAGACAGAGACTAACGTCACATAACTTAGTCATGTGTAAATAATATTTTATAAGTAAGGGAGTAAGAAATGGTTTTTCGAAATTACCACGAGATCGGGATTTACGCGGGTGAAACCGCGGCACATAGCTAGTACTCGTTTGATATCGCAATCAGTACAGTAAACCATCCTCTACAGCCCCCCGGAGACATCATAGCGCCCTCTATCACAAATAAACAAAGTGTTTGTCTGACGTTCTTGTGCTTACATTACACGCGGGAGGGTTCATAATTGATGCCGTTTTTGGGGAGGTTTTACTTAAGTAATTGCTAAAAATATTACAGAAATTTGGTATTTGTGAACACAGCGCCGGGCGAGGGCGCTGTGGTTCGAATACTTACAACAACAAGGAAAGAATGTAATCAATGCAGTTTTTTACATAATATGTTATGTATTATTATAGTAGTTGACCCGCCGCACTTTGTTTTATTTATTTACTTTTTCATTAATTTTAATCTGAACGGTCTTTTGTCTTTATTCATTCGTAAAACAAATCATACTTTTTATAAAAATTTGTTAAGCCTTTCTTGCATTTTCACATTTCTAACCAACACAATAAACTTACTTTCCCAAAGTAAAAAGCTAAATATTTCGTAATTTATTTTTATTGCTCGAGGCATATCTACTAAAAATATTATAAAGGAAAAATTCGTCTTCAAAAATTCACTCGCAACGAGATTTGAACAGAGACGCAGAGACGCGAGTTCAAATCTCGTCGCAAGTGAATGTTTGAAGATGCATTTTTCCTTTAAAATATTTCTATTAAAAAGGTTACTTAAAAAAATCGATCTGATTGCAGTTCTGAATGATTTGAAGGTAGATGGGGTTGCTCCACCAATTCCTATTTAATAATCCCGATCTATGAGGAAATGTAAACTGATGTTCGAATATCCATTTATGTGTGTATGACGTTGGAATTATGATCCGGTAGCACGTTATTCGTCGTCGTCTGTGCATAATGGAGTGTTTACACAGCGCGGGCAATATTTGTACGATCCGTCAGCTGCAGGTCGTGTGTACGCGACCTTATTCTCACGACATCTATCTATCTCGTCGACAATAAAAAGACAGATATTATGTAACTCAAAAATTAATGATATCATTATGAAACATAAATTCAAAACAAATATTAAGATTCACTACCTTATTTACACCTGAGTACACTTTAGAAAAAAATAATATTATTTACTTAATTATGAAAAAACCAGCTACGCCCCGCGGGTTCACACGTGTAAATCCCGTTCCCGAGGGAATATTGGGATAAAAAGTAGCCTATCTGTTATTCCCGGTATCCAGCTACCTACATTTCAAGTTTCATCGCAATTGGTTTAGTCGTTTTTGCGTAAAAAGTAACAAACTCATATACAGACATTCACTTACATACAAACTTTCGTGTTTATAATTTTTACTAAATATAAGTAAAATTTAGTAAAAATTATAATCTAACTATTCGTATGTCTATAAAAGGCTTTGTCCTGATTGACTGATGGATCAGTTCACAGCCTAAAACGCTGATATTTTACTGGTTTTTTAGTTAATTTTACTATACAAGATGTAACGTTTAAGTCCTTTTAAGGCGAAAGGGGGTTGTTCTAGACGTCTAGGCGAACAACTTTTGTTCTACGACTTTTGGAAATTCGAAGTACTTTTCGAAAATTTAAAGTGTTAAGTTTACTTGAAGATCAGCTGTTTCTTAGAGTTTGAGGTCATTGACCTTATGTTTTCCTTTCATTTAGTTTGGTCTACTACAATCAAACCTTCAATTACCTTTATTTTCAAAAGCAGCTGTTTTTTCAGTGAAACATAACCTTATAATTTTCAAAAAAAAAAGTTTGAATTTTCAAAAGTTGTAGAACAAAAGTTGTTCGCCAAGACGTCTAGAACAACCGCCCTTCGGCTTAAAAGGGCTTACCCGTTACATCTTGTATAATGATGATTATAATGATTGTATAAGCAACGATAAAAAAGTATTTTCAAATTTCCCATGGAACCTACGCGATTGATACCACGGGACAAAACTAGTATTATAGATGAAAGAAGAATAATAATAATAATATAATTTAGGCTATGCTAGTATCTACTAAAAGAATTTATATTCAGGGACCTCGTTAAATCACCCTCTGCAATTAAATTCAATTTTCGGCGACACATTTGCGCGGGAAAACGGGATGGTAAAGCGATGGAAATTGATGCAATCCTACAATATACATGACAACGTAATTACAGACGGCGCCGACCGACCACATGTAGGAACATTTATGATTTTGCTTTATAGGGGGAAAAGGTTTAATTTTGATGGAAAGCGATGTTGGAGTGAACCATGAGGCGTCGCGTCGTCCGCGTCGTGTCGTCCACGTCGTTTGAGTCGACTGTGGACTCGCGTAACTCGCTTTAACGCTTACCCTCGCATTTAAAATAACTAATTAAATTAGGCGTTTCTTTTCGGTACCTTCTTTAACATAGTTCCATAATAACTATGACAAAAAGCTTATTTAGGTTTTAGTCCCGACACCTGAACATAATCGCATTTTAATTTTGTCCGCTTACAAAATTAAATGGACAAATAGGAAGCTTGCATTGTCCACTACCAAGATCGTAGTCGAGTTCGTAGCATATAACTTCGAGCGCAGCTACGAGCTGTGAACTCGTAGCTCGTAGCTGCGCGCCGACCTGTGCCCCTACCATGAGTTGAATAGACAGTGTGACATTAACAGTTTGACCGTATAAACAGGGCGCTAGCTCCGCGGTTTCCTGCCGTAATGGTTACGATTTGCCAAACAGTTAACGTTACAGTGCACGTATTTATGTATCAGCTCGAAGTAGAACTACTGAACTATAACCTTATAAGGACCTAGATTTAATACAAAATGGCCGCTATAATGTGACAGTTCAGTAAGCTAGTGGAGAAAAATCGTCCAGTCAGACGATGCTATTTTACTGGCTTGAAGTCAATAGCTCGGAATTTGAGACCACATTAATAATCTATCGAAGTGGAAAAATATGATTTTAGACTAATATTCGACGGATGTGATATAATCCTTCCTAAAGTAGTTCCCTGAACCTGTAGTAGCGGTCTCGCACGACGCGTCTATATAGCCAACTGCGGCGCAACGACGACACCGCAGTAATGAGTCGCAGTAATCACCAAAGTAGTAGGTCAGCTCAGCGGGTGTGGATTGTGGATGCGGTGTACAGAACAATAGCTGCCTTACTGAGGCCCTGATTACAGGGGAGGGTGACCCACATCGCTTTGTGCGCTCACAGCAGAATATTGAGAATAGGGGCCCAGTAGTAATGGTGATAGTGTGTCGCTGAAGTTTTTGTCTTTTGTCTCAACATTTATTTTTTACATGAATAGGCTGACATTTGATTGACCTCATCTCACCTGATGGAAAGCGAATAAGGGCCGGTTAGTGTAGGCGATAATGGATCCCAGAAGTTTTTGTCTTTTGCCTCAACATTTTATTTACGTGAATTTGCTAGCATTTGATTGACCTCATCTCACCTGATGGGAAGCGAATAGGGCCCGGTTAGTATAGGCCATAGCTGTGGGCTCCCAGATTTTTGTAACTTTCTTTCA
Organism: Idaea dimidiata; assembly: GCA_949358125.1. Taxonomy (NCBI): domain Eukaryota; kingdom Metazoa; phylum Arthropoda; class Insecta; order Lepidoptera; family Geometridae; genus Idaea; species Idaea dimidiata. The sequence goes on from OX442329.1 coordinate 13,504,514, forward strand.
ATTTCTTTACAGATAAGCAAGCATTGGATTGACCTCATCTCACCTGATGAAAAGCAAATATGGCACAGTTAGTATAGGCGAGTGGGCTTCCAGATTTTTTCTTCTTTGTCTAAATTTCTTTACAGATAAGCTAGCATTTGATTAACCTCATCTCACCTGATGGAAAGCGAATATGGCACGGTTAGTATAGGCGAGAGTGGGCTCCCAGATTTTTTCATCTTTGTCTCAATTTCTTTACAGATAAGCTAGCATTTGATTGACCTAATCTCACCTGATAGGAAGCGACGATGAGGTCGACGGTGTAACATGTTTTTTTAATATAACGAATGGGATGATGTTCCTTGTAGTTATTTCTTTAAAATAAATGATTACTATAAACTATATATCTTGAGTTAGTTAGTTAACTAGCTCACTGGTATGACAACGCTTATTAATATGTCGCGCTAAACCCTTTGTGACTATCGATTGCTTACCTGATTGCCTCGACTAATCCACTGATCAGTCGAGGCAATCAGTAGCGTGTCGGTTGTCAGGCTAGTTCGCAGTACACAGGGAATACAAGACGAGGTGTCAGCTGCAGGTGGGGGTCCCTCGTATGTCACGTCCACGGTACATGTGACATGTGTAGTCTACGTACACTGGAAGTGGCCACCGGTAGGCTGTCTGTCGGATACACCTACCAAGATACCTTAAGAGTTGTCTAATACTTACAATTGGTCTGCCTTAATTAAGGGATATATACGAGCTAAACTGTAAAAATCTCTGCCGGATTCATTGAAAATTGTTGATTATTTTCTGACGCAATGTTTTAGAATATTTTTGTTTATAGCGTTTGTAAATGACATTGTTTCCTACATTTTGGCGTAGTTTCAAAACAAAAACTTCTTATTGTTTCTAAACTTTAGGACATTTTAGACAAAAATATATTTTTTTGGCTAAAATGTGATAAAGCTTCAACAACTTTCGACATTTCTATTAAATCTAAAACATTGCGTCAGAAAATAATCAACAATTTTCGATGAATCCGACAGGGATTTACAGGGACTGCATACATTTTTCGTATGTGTATGGGATCTATTCAATCAATGCAAGTTTTCGTAGCACCACCTACCACTGGGTCATTACAAACATACAGCTCAAGCAACTTCACATGTAAGGATGCAGTCAGTAACTATAAGGAATGAAATGAAATATCTTTAAAATAGGCCTACATTTTTTTGGTTCTCCCAATATTATAACTAATGAATAATAAAATAAATAAAGGATGAGATAAGGAAGTTATTAGTAAATGAGACAAGTGGTTAGTTGCAACTTTTATGTTTATTGTTAGACAAAGACTAACTACTACATATTATGTACATACATACCATACACCATAACATACCCCTTGTACAGAACATCACATAAGCATAGAATGAGATATAAATAAGTACATAGTTATAATCATGTTAGTAATAGGAGTAAAGAGGTAGAGGATAAGGGCTAGAACATCAGTCACGAGTTCTAGAGTCCATCAGTTCAATTCATACAAGTGCAGAGTTGAAGCGCGTTAAAGCGTCCATATAACTTAACATAGTAATTTCTTTTTTATTGTTTTTTAGAAGAAGAAGTGCATGAAAACAGTGGAAATTTTAACAAAGTTACGTTAACTAATAATCAGATAGCAGCGTCCCGCAGTTTTACCCGCGTAAGTCCCAATCTCGCGAAAATAACGGGATAAGACTAGCTTTCCTTTCCCAAGGTCCCATCTATATCTATACCAGAATTCGTTGAAATGGGCTCAACGGTTTAGGCGTGAAAAAGTGTTGTATTTGTTTGACGGACTGATTTCCGCAAATCGACATTTGGGCGCCTATTTTGCGTCCGAGTGAGAGTTAAACTTTAATTAGTTTAACCGAACACAACACAACTTCCCCAAAAAGGCAAAGTACCTTTCTTTAATGGTCTCTGTTACCTCAGAATTAGAACTAAAAATCTGGTATTTGTTAATCGGACGAAAAGTAACAAACAGGTAATTTCGCATTTATAATATTAGTAGGGATGAACATTGCATTCTGCAGTAGTGTGAACTGATCAAATGGCCCTGTAAACCTGGACGACAATTCTCGCGCAGAGATTTATGTCATATTAGAGATATGTTAAAAAAACATTTCAGAAAAATTTGTTTTCTATGGACATCCGCAATGTTTTTACGACACATCTTTAATAAGACATAAATATCACGGCGCGAGAGACGTCGTACTGTACGAGATCTACCTCCCTTTCCCAGCACCATACACCAAGCACACACTCACCGTTAGCACTCTGCTGACTGTCGACGGAGCTCTTGCGGGAACTGTCACTGGACACGTCACTTTTACGCGCGGGATTTTCGCGGACAGCCTCGGGAATCGGCGGCGACTCTCGGACCGAGGGCTCACTGACCGCGCTCATCGAGTCACCGGCGGCGGTGGCGGCGGCGGGCGATATACCTGCGAGTCTTTCGCGCACTATTCTCGCGCGCTCGCGCAGCTCGCCCGGTAGCGTGTGCTGCGCAGCGACACACTCCCGCTCTAGATGCGTGTATTGGCTCACCACGGACGATAAGCGCGCCTCCATCGCTGGGTCTTGTTCCTGTAATGTTGGTAACAATGAAGACGTGATAACAACTATACCGTTTCAGGATTTAAGATCAAAAAGATAAATATAGAACTGTCAATTGTCAAAGGAAAAAATAAAAAAGAGCTGTCACTTTCAATAAATGTATGAGACTTTTTTATATTTTTGATCTAAGATGCTGAAACAGTGGGACTTAAATACAAGAAAAGTAAAGTCTTAGATTTTCTTCTGTTTTTACTCTGTCAGACAGAAATTAAACTCATAATATGCATATTTGTATTATTATTATTTTTTTCCTCTTTTTTGGTTCTCAGAGGATCAAGTAAATGTAGATGTAATATGCGAAGACTTGTAAATGGTGTTGAGTTAATTAATTTATTATGACTTAGTTTTTATTCACTGTATGTTTTCCAAATAAAATAAAATAAATAAATAATATCTGTTACATATCAGTCTACTCTGAAGAAGAGATCTGTAATCTCGAAACATCGGTCGTGTGTTTAAAAAAAATAATCAAGACAACGCGATTAAAACATAAAAGTAAGTTAAATTTCCAGTTAAGTGCTCTCATTTAAATGTTCTGTATTGAAAATTGTATTTTAACGACCCTTATTTGCAGGTTTTATTGTAAAAAATTTAAGTCGTCCTTTAGTCCGAATCTTTTTTATTCTCACGAGCTCACGATGTTCCCGGTCGCATCCCCCTCGAGAACCAGGAGTGTGCAGCGGTATGGGCTCACTCACCGTGCTGTCAGAGTCCACCTCCCGTTCAGCCAACTCCTGCAGTTCGGTAGCGAGGTCAGCGAGCGCACGTTCCCGCGCTGCGATCTGCGACCGGTGCGCCTCGAGAGCAGCGGCACTCTGCAACATACAACACATTATGACATACAGTCAAGTGGTGGCTAAACACAGGGTTCATATCGAACGTCATAGTCAAAGTTTCGAATTCCTAAAGACCGTAAATTTATAAGAATTATTCCGATCTGTCATCTTGCTTTGTCTTTTCATGAAGAAATAGGTTTGATCTGTCGGCTTTATATCAACTAGAGAGGACATGTCAAACTTTATATACACCTTACTTGATACAGATCTGATCACTGAGTGCAAGGGAGATGGATGAAACTTTTTATTCCAGATAACCACTCGTTATCGACACAATAGTTATCCATAACGAATACAAAGTAGATCTCTAAGATCCCATTAACAGGAAAGGATACCCACTCGTTCTCCCAACAAACGTAGTCGACTGTTTTCATTATGGATAAAGATATTAGAATACGTTTATGCCATAAACAAAACCTGTATCTGCCTCGACCACGCCCCTATGTTTTGAGTATTTTTCGTCTTAAACGTCAGTACGGAGTAGTAGGGAGATAATCGTGTGTTAACAGATATATCGAGCCACTTACTTCATATACGTAAACGAACTGTCTCACACATAATATATTTTAGGTTTATTTCGTACGCAGATTGTAAATGTGTTCGGGCTATATTTACCCGCAGAGTAGACGCTCCGATATCCAAGCAAAATACAGGTAAAGTTAAAGCAAGTGTAGAGTGGGTCACACGTCAAATGCAAGTCATCGAGGTGACAATGGGTACAGGAGTCACGTGACACAGGTGCCTCGTTATCCGCGGTGATATCGCACAACTTTTGCGGTATCTCACACAACTATGTGTGATATAGAGTATGCAAGGGAGTATTTTTGGTGTATTTATTTATTTAAACAAAGAGTGAGACAAAATCGTTTCAGCTCATAATGTCAATTTCGCATAATGTCAACCGGACAAAAAATGTACATGTACAAATGTACATAACGTCAGAAAAAGTTTTGTGTCTAATATGGCATAATTTCAGTGTGTTCCTTTTGACAAATAATATGTAAAAGGTATAGGTCCAGGTTATGCTAAAGTATGAAGAAATATAGACAGGCATTTGCGGCAACACACTGTTAAATAAATGGCAATAAAATCAGACGATAACATTGCAGTAAAGATGTGTCGGTATGCTATTAACAGTTTACTACTGCATTCGATAGAAGGCACCCTCGTCAGAAGCTATCACGATGTTGGACATACCGCCGATATTGTCGTGAAGTTACAGACAAAGTCAAATCCCCAAGTCAACGATCCATCCAGTAAAAGCTGCCATGATCCCTTGATTAATACCTGTTATAACTAATACTGGAGCAGTACTCCCACACTACACTCACCTCCTCCAACTCCCGGATCAGTTCCCGCTGGTCTCCCGCGGCGTCCCCCGCTTCGCTCACCGCTCGCAGCTGCTGGAGGCACGTCACTACTTCCTCCGAACGAGCCTACAAGTTAACATTACTCGTTCAAGTAACTGTTTCATAATGATAGCCATTAAAAACACGGGCGTCTGTATACTGTGACACCAAAACTAGTGTCAATTATGAATGTTATATACTACACTGCTTTGTATGCGCTAACATTATATAAGCGCACAACAATGTGATCAGAACCTGAGCTTAGAACAGTAAGTAAGGGTAGTAACTTACTATCCTAACTTAATGTCCTGATTACTGTTCTGTCTTACTATTGTAACTTACATAGAATCCTAACATTCTGTCTTAATTTACTATTTTAACTGAATTTCTATATTCCCTCTGGCCTAACTTACTAAGACCTAATAAACTACGATTGAATGTTTACAATTACGATTTTGGATGTTTTTTCGGCGATTTACAACTCAATTGCTAAAATATAGATGTGGCTGTAATAGAACCGGTTTTTAATTAAGTAGACGAATTGTTTTCATTTCATTTCCAGCAAGCGTTGTTTTGTTTAATTCGGAGATACGATTTTTGTCTCCTCCAAACTTACCGAATATAGCTAATTTGGAAACTATACCTACTAGCCATATTGAAGAGATTTGTTTAAAATTTAATAGACATTGTATTTCGATTAAAACGAGAATGATTATAAGACGTACGAAATCGTCCTGACGAGTTGAGCCGTTCATCGTCCTAGTACAAGGTTCTAATAATAAACAGGATAGCGGAAATACAGCGCGTGCGACACTTTGTAATATACACCTACACTAGATGAGCAATACAATTTCAATGGGTTTAGCACTTTTTGAAGGCATAAGTAACAAAGAAATACACGGACATGAATTTTATCTTTAGATAGAGGGACTAAACTGCACTTTTTTTAATCTAACTAAAAAAATTAATTTTACAGGCATTTTGTCCACTTTTACTTTATTATTAGTATACATTAAACAACAGGTGGACTGCAGCACTCCGTTCGACAAGCACCATTCAATCAATTTCGCAAATTATTTCACAACTAGAGTAAAAAGATACTCTACGTAAACAACCCACGAGTTTCCTCCACATTTATTTACTTTTAGTAACAAAAACATTCTACAATATACAATACACACGCGTAACAGACACAAACAAACAAAGCTCTCACATGTTCTCATCGATGGTCATTAACTAACACACAGACGTGACGCGACCAACACTAAACGACGCGAAATTTTACAATACGAAAGTGATGAGACGCCGCACGATGTTATACCGTAGACAATATACTGCGAGCGCACGCGCACACCCGTCGCGCGATCTCACCGTGTGGACGTCGCGGGATATTTATAGGGTTGGTATAAATAGCGGGCGGGACGAGGGCGGGGCGGTGCGGGACGGCGGCGGCCGAGTGGAGGTATAAATAGAGACAAGACATCTGCCCTTATACGGAAGATATACCGCTTATGTCACAGCCAGAAAGGCATTCCGATTATGACATAAGCTCATGATAGCCGAATCACCTCAGACAAGTTTTTGAACAAGGAAGGTTTTTGATCATTTGCGTCCCTTTTATTTACAGTCGAGCCCTCCGGTGTTGTAAATCAGGAATAAAGGTTTGTTATAAATTTGCATTAGATGTTAGGTGTAGTTTTTCAGCAAGGCACCTACAAGGTCTGAGTCTGAGTTATCCTACATTTGACTTAAATTTAATTGTTTTGTTTCTTTATGGAGTCAAAGTGTGGGTGACGGTGGCAGTGCTGTTGTTAGACTGTAGCGCCACTGAGAGCTTCTTACAAGTCATTTTCTGTCCTAGTTTGCAGTTTTGCACTACCAACATATCAACATAATTATCTTAGTTCAATTTCTTGAACATGAACATGTTTTTCCATTCCCTAGCTTTTACCATAACAGTACGGGTCGAGACTCAAGTCTCCGATCCTATGTTTTTGAGACTATGGGGGTGACATGAAAATACTCCGGTTGTACAGTTGTACTCTCGAACACAAATTTTGACACATTCATAGGGTAACTCAAATCATAAACTACCTTCCTATAAATAAATCGATTAATATGAAATTTTGTACAAACTACTATTCTTCTTCTTCTTTAAAATGGCTTTTCCTTTCGGACATTTTCCAGTGTCAAGTATTATCAATATTTGCAAGTTATTTGCATTGAACGAAACAGTCAAGTCGACATAGTTAAAGTCAAGTCAAAACTACTATTAAATAATGATGACGACGCAAGTAATATTTAGTATTTCTGTAAATCAAAGATGGACACTGACACAAAATGACGGATTACTGGAGATATACTTTTTAAATTGGTGTTGAATTTAAATTAATTTTGAATAAATAAATAACATAATTTTGGCTAATTTCTTTTGATGTTGTTAAAAAATGAAAGGTCTACATTACAAACTGGCTACATGTATATTTTTTTTACATTTATATGCATTTAGTTAGTTTCGTTAAGCTGTCAATGATGAGATGTGGTACATACTTTGACGAGCGAGTGTCTGACGGCGAGGCTGGTGGCGTCGCTCGGGTTGAGCGTGGTGGCGGCGTGTGCGGCGGCGGCGGCGAGCGCTGCGCGCGCGCGGGCTCTCGCCCGGCCCGCCTCACGCCGCGCCGCCAGCGCTAGCCAGCGCGAGCCTAGACCGTCCAGTTGAGCAAGCACGGAGCGTGCCAGCGAGGCGCCCGCCGCCGCCGCCACGCCGCGCGCACGTCGACCCGCCGCCTCGAGCAGGCCGCGCCACGCCGCTAGCTCGGCGGCGGCGGGCGGCTGCTCGCTCGCGGCGGCCGCGTCCAGCGCCGCACCCGCCTCCTCCAGCTGCTGGTAGAGCTGCGTCCACTCGGCGCGGCACGTAGCCCAGCGCTGGGCACGCGCCGCGACTCGCGCCCCCAGCGCCGCCAGTTCGGCCCGCAGCGCGCCCGTCTCCGCCCCGCGCCGCGCCGCCTCCTCCGTCTGCTGACGAAACTCCTCGAGCGCGGCGCGCGCCTTATCCAATGCATCCTCCTAGACCACAAAAAAGCAAATATTATGTGGTAAGGTTTCCGTGGCGATTTATTTTATGTAGCGTTTATAAGTACCATTTTGCCTTACTGAGCTGCTGGAGCTGCTGTGTAATGCATAAAAAATTAAGCAAATAAGTAAGGGGGTTAATCGATTGACATGAATTTACACTAACAGTAGGGGCGGAATAATCCTAATCCCAATTATAATTCTTAACTTCAACTGGGTTGGAGAAGTTGGAAATTGGAACACATAAACCAGTCATTCTGGTGGGTCGTTGGGAGGGTGGGGGTCACTACTGATAGTTGGTTAGGACGTATATTAAGATAGTAAGTTCAGACATTAAGATAAGAAAATTATTGAGAATAGTAAGTTGCAATAGTAAGTCAGAACAATAATTTAAGGTAGTAACTGACTGGCTCAACTCGGGTTCTTAGTCCAAATACAGTACGATCATATGTGGTTTGATGGAGTCGTTTACGATTTTGCGTTTATTTTTAACCGACTTCCCGACGCCTCCGACAAAAGAAGGCGGTAATATATTCGGCGGTTTTATATTGGCAAAACTGCGGGCTGAAGTTTAACCGTGAGTACCTGTAGCGGGAAGTCCTCGTAGTCCCTGCCGGCAAGCGGCGGCGAGTCGAGCGTGTCGCGCACGAGTTGCGCGGCGGTGTGCGCGGCGAGCGCGGCGCGCGGCGTGTCGCGCGGTGCGGCGGACAGCGCGGCCGAAACGCGGCGGTCCGGCAGCGGCACGCGAGCGGCGCGCAGTATGCCGGCCAGCTCGCGCAGCCGCTCGGTGCGCGGCTCGGCGAGCGCTAGCTCCTCGTTCAGTGCGTGTAGCGCCTGCTCCGCCATATCCGCGTCGCGCCGGCACGCCTCTGCCTCGCCGCTGAATACATTACATACACACGAGTACATTATCGTGGACAGTATAGTTGGACTTACATACACACCTAGCAGATAATTTGTATTTTAGACAATTTCTTACATTTATTTTTATAATTAAATAATAGTAACCTGAGCGCGGTGCGTCGTGCCCTCAGCCGCTCCTGGTACGTGAGCGCGAGGTAGTCAGCGAGGAGGGGGCAGCGCTTGTGCGCGCGGTAGGCGAGCGTGTCTCCCTGCGACTCGAGCTCGGCGGCGCGCGGCGCTATGTGCGCGGCGGTCCGCGCGGCGAGGTCGCGCCGCTTGCCGGCGTCCCGCTCGCGCCGCGCGCCGCCCACCGTCACGAGCGCCACGTCGAGCGCGCGCGCCGCCGCCTCCGCCTGCGTCTCCCACGCCCGCGTCTCCGCGTCGCGGTGCGCCGACAGCAGCGCGCGGACTACGCCGTCCTCTATCTCCGGTGCCTGTGCCGCTAGCGACTCCAGCTCCGAAGGGGACAGCTCCTGAATAAACAACAACATTCAGTTAATATACACGAATTACATCTCAGTCAACCTTGAAGAAGACGACTGTACAGTTGGCGTAAGCTCGGTCGTTACAACTAATGACGTTACTGAATGAACCGCGAGTAAAACCCGGTAAATTTTGTGTTTTATTTATGCAAAATCGCCAAAACCAAAAATAACATTCAGTTATCTATACACATAAAGTTCAATGCCTTGACTGACTGATTGACTATATATCGACGCACAGCCTGAACCGCTGGCTCAGAGATATGAAGCGCTAAAACATTTTTTTTTAAGTTTAGCCCCTAAGGGTATTAAATATTGAATTAAAGTCTCGATGGACGGCGGACGATGTTATTTCCCTGATTCAAAATGACTGTCACGTTTTGTGTGAACACCAGCAACGTGAAAAAGCACTTCTAACGGATGTAATGCGAACTAACAACATCACTCACCAATATGAGGGATGTAGCAATTTTATAACGATAATAAACAGTAGTAATTTCATTTTAGACATAAATGATCTATTTACCTCTAACGGTGTGGCGGGCGTCGGCGGCGGGGTCGTAGTATTGGCATATTCCGGTTCCGCGTCCGACTCGTCGCTCGTGTCGGACAAGGTGACTACTTGTGCGGCGAGTGGCGCGGCGAGCGGCGTGGCGGACGGCGCGGGCGCGGGCGGCGGCGTGGCGGCGGCACGCGGCAACTTGGGCGACACGCCCACCACCTGCGCCTTGTCGCTGCGCTTGATCGGGGTAGATGTGCCCAGCGGGGAGTCCGGCTGTAGCCATATTACAAGCATGTTTCACTCCGCTCGACAAAAACATTTGTATGCTTACCATTCATCACAAATTGGTATTGGTTTCAGGATATTGAAATTTTCAATAATAATAGTAAAACGGCCGTAGTTGTAACGGCTTGGGACTGACGTCAATGACGTAAACAAATCGTCAACTTTTAAGGTTTTTAGACGCTCGTATAAATAAATATTAAGTATATGTGGTGTTCTATTCTATTCTTTTCTATAAGTTTGAGTTCTCATAACTCAAGTTAAGTAGTGTCTGTCATATGCCGAATTACTTTGGAGTACTTTTAGAGAAATCAAAGTATAACAATATATTAGAAAAAAAATATCGTCAAAAATTCACTCGTTAACCCGAGACGCGAGTTCAAATCTCGTCGCAAACAAAAAACAAGTTACAAAATATAGTAGTTTTTAACAATGGGCTTTTTAGCTATCGTTGTGTCAACCCTAGCTCCACGCACACACACACACACCTCGCTGGGCGGCGAGGAGGCGAGGGCGGGCTCGACGCGCGAAGCGGCCGCCAGCCGTCTCACTCGCACCTCGTACTCGCCGGGCGGGAGGGCGACGGGAGCGCGGCGCGGCGCGGCCGGCGACCGCACCGCCAGCGGGATGCGGGAGGCGGGCGGCGACGCGCTGCCGGCCCGCCGCCGCACCGTCTCCGTCACCGCCTCGTACGTCACCTCGTCCGAGCGCTGCAACACGCGCGCCCCACTCAGCTCTCTTCTATCTCTCCCTCTCCCCCACCACAAGCGACATGGTCGATGTATTTACAGTGATCGGTGTGTGTATGTACATGGAGCGACGGACGACTGATATTTATTGTATTATCGCTACGTTTATAGCTCGTTGTTGCCTTTAGCTGCGTGTAGCGTGCACCCGCGCGGGTGTCCGCCTCTTATACTGGGATGTGATCGTCGGCAACCCTATCTCATCGAATATAAAGTCGAGACTAATATGGTGGTAATAGGCTAAAAGTTAAGCTTGAAAAACTCGGTCAGTCTAGAGTAAGCCTTCTTTAAGTTTGTATACTAAATTTAAACACTTATTTCTGTAACTTTTAGTCATTTACCACCACATTAGTCTCAACTTGGTACTTGATGATAGGGTTGCCGACGATCGCGTCCCAGTTTATCACGCAGTTTACCGGATTAGGACTGTTTAACATAATACGCATAGAAGCGAGGTGCGATCTGTGTGTGAAGGAAGCGGTGAAGCGAGAGCAGTGCGGCGTGAGTGCGAGTGAGATGGACAATACGGTAGTGAACGATGCGCCCTTAAAGCCCGTGTCAATGATATACATGAGGACAGTTCATAATTTTAATATCGGCTTTGTAACCTCAAATGCTATGAAACCAACATTTATCACCATATCGTAAAGTAAACTGAATACATATCGACCAATAATAATCACAGTCATGATACATATATATCTAAGGGCTTTCGCGCGTGAGCCAATACAACAATTATAACTAAACAATGCAATGGTTTCCGTTGCGCAGTGCTGATTTTGACGGCCGGAACTGACTGCTGAGGTTAAATAATTGTCAGATACATTGACGTATATGGCATAATACTGACCTCTTGACCAGGCGCGGTGGACGCGGCCGGAGGAGGCTGCATCTCGAGCGGCATGTCCGCCAGATGTTCCCGCCAGCGTCGGTCTGCGGCCTCCATGGCGGGCCGCAGCGGACCGAGCGCGCGCGGTGTTTCGGGGCTCGTCAGTAGCGCGTGCAGACGCGCTGCCGCCGCCGACAGGCGCGACATCTACATGAAACGAGATCACGGTTGAAGGGAAGTAAAGAGATATCTAAAATTACGTCACAAGTTAAGGGGTAGGGAGGGGGGTCGATGAAGTGTGTGACAAGGCGGTAAGAGGGGTCTTTAACTTAGTGACTTCACTTTTACTAATCTATTATTGCAATCTAAGTGATAAAACACGAACTTTGAACTATTAACGAAAAACAAAATATATTTGATTATATCTTAATTTTATTAAAAAAAACTTTAAATGGAAATAAACTTAATTTCGGAACCGCTGTTATATATCATTACAATAATTTGCGGAGGCCGGCCCATTTAGGGTTCGCACATGGCTTCCTAACTTAGTTGATGTTATTTTGGTAAAATTACTACTTTTGGTTTTTTTCTGTTTTGTATTGTTTGCTGTGTGCTTGTCCTAATAAATATATTTCTATTTTATTCTTCTATTCTAATTTCTAGATATAAAAATGCAAATGTGACGTCACACTAGTGAGGGGAGGAGTCTTACAAATATGACGCGTGACAAGGACGGGGAAGTAGTCAAAAAACCATGAAATTCGTGATCTAATTAACCCCTAAAGATCCCTTCACGCTATTGCCCCCCACACTATAGGAGGGGTTTACCTCAAGTGCGCGCGCGGCGGGCGGTCGTCCGGGTGCGGGCTGCCAGGCAGCGAGCGCGGCGAGTGCGGCGGCGGCGTCTCTAGCGGCGCCCAGTGCGGCCTCGAGCGCCGCCTTGACGCGGGTGACGCGTGCGCCGAGCCGGTTGTAGCGCTCCTTGAGCGCGTCCACGGCGGGCCCCACGGCCGCGCCGCCGCGACGACCCAACCTGATCACCGTCTCCACCTCGCCCTTCACCTCGCTCAACGTGCGGTACAGACGCTGCAACCGACACACACCGTCACACGCTGGGTGTTGTATACTAGTTGATACACAATTGATGAATTACAAACAAATATACAACAGAACGTGCGTACAGTGACCCAAAGTACTAGTATCGTTTTATCAATATAATTATGAATTAGTAGAGAAATTAAAGCGTGTTGAGTATTCAATAACTAAAGTTCCATTAAATAAATAATATTTTGTGTGATTTTCAAGTATTGTCATGTACCGAATAATGTATAAGATTTATCTTGATATGTACCTCATTCCATCCTTATTGTAGTGCCAAAGTGAAATAAAAAAAATACATCCATAAGTTAAGTACGAGTAGAAGGTACAGAGAGGAAGAATTTAGAGTGCTCACCAGCGCAGTGCGAAGATGTGTCCGTACGGCGTCCGGATCGGGCGGGTCTTCCGGTAGCTCGGATAACTCGGTCTCTACCGCGGCCAGCGTGGCGTCGGCGGCCTGCAGGCGGGCCGCCAGTGGCGTGTCGGGCGAGGCGGGGGCGGGGGCGGGAGCGGGCGGCGGGGACAGGTGGTCGACGCGGTCGCGCAGCCGGCGCGCCGCCTTCCCGTGGCCCTCCTGCTCCCAGCGCGTCGCCTGCGCGCGCAGCGGGACGAGCAGAGCGGCGCGCGCGGCGGTTGGCGCGGCGGTAGCGGCCTCCACGCCGGCGTCGGCGGCGGCCTGGTCGCGCGCGTGCGCCTCGAGCTCGGCGACTCGCGCGGCGGCGCGGCCGGTGAGCGCCTGCGCACGCGCCGCCAGTGCATCGGCCTGCGCGCGCGCCCAGCGCGGCATGATGCGCGCGGCGCCCAGTGCACGCGCCACGCCGCGGATGCGACGTTGCCGATCCGCGTCGCGTGCACCGAGAGCCGCCTCCAGCGCAGATAGCGCTGCCGCCGTCTCCTCGTGATCGACGGGCTCCCCTCGCGCTTCACCCGTCGCCTCTCCTGGACGTGCGAAGTTCAAATATAATTGAAAGGTATGTGTTATTTTTACAAATTTTGGCATAATGACAAACAAACCTAAGGTTTACGATTATAATTTTTTGTTGTTTGTTAGATATTAACTTACGCTCACACCCAATTTTTTTTGTTAATCCAATTTTTACACGAGAGATCCTATAATTGGCTTTCTATTTCTAAGTTATGTATAATCTGTTATTATAGCTGTTGGATCTCCGAATAAATAAATAAACCTTGCTGGTTTTAAATGTTAAGTTTAACATATATTTTTTAAGTTATTTAATTTGATAAAATTGTTATAATTGGTGCACGAAATCTTGAAAGTAATTGTCAACCTCGTCTGTTTTGAATTTAATAATAGTACGTAACCCAGTCGAAGTAGTGTCACATTTTGAACGATGTGTAGTGTGACATTGACGAGTGTTGTATCAGCGTATCTGTATAGTACTAACTCTCGAGCAGGTCGAGCCAGGCCTGCTCGGCGGCGATGTGCGCGCGCAGCTCGGCGGCCTCGAGCCAGGCGTCGCTGAGCACGCGCAGACGGTCGTACACGCCGCGCGTGGCCGCGCTCCAGCGCTGGTTGACGCGCGTCACGCGCCGCACCAGCGCCTCGGGCGGCGCTGTAGCCGCTAGCAGCAGCTCGCCGCCCGCCTCGTTCAGCGCGCGGAACTCTGCAGACATCTGTACACACGAGACACATTAGGGATGATTTATGTTAGACCGTCACGAGCGCCACCGGCCGGGTCCTAGTTTCGTTATACATTGCTCGGCCGCCACTCGGTTGCAACAGACCGATCGACTGCTCGCCAAGCAATGGACAACGAATGACTTTTGATTTGGTTTGAAGGTATTTTGTAAAGATAATTAATAAAATAGATAAATGAAAATAAATATTCTTATTATAACGAGATGGGGACAATCCACTTTTGTATGTAGACAGCTTTTGATTTGTGCTATTTTAATACAAAAGTAGCCCGTCTTCGCGTCGGCCCGGACGGGACCCGTTCTAATAAGAATCATTCCTAATCTTCTTCTTTGCCATCTAATCGAGATCTGTAATTGAGATCTCACAGAGTCTTGACAATTTTGCAAAGAAACTAGTAGTCTAGCATTGATAGTTTCCGAGATATAATCAATACAAGTTTGACAACTGTTTGACAAGTTGGAGTAGAATGGATCGTTTCTGAGATATAGCTAAATTACGTTCGTATGCAATTGCTCCATCTACCATCTATTTACGCAAAATACCATTTTTACCAAATCGTGTACCTGCTAAAACTTAACGTTTCATTTACGTCTCACAAGACATATCGCCGTCAGCCCTAAAACAAAAACCAGCAACAACTTAGTAAGAAGCAAACGTATCTTCTTTGAGTACGTACCTCGTCGCACTCGTCCTTGAGTGTCTGGAAGCGCGCCTTGACCTGGTAGAGTTGCGCGGAGTCCTCGATGGTGGCCTGGTCCTCGACGGCCTGCGGTAGGCGCGCCTCGAGCCCGCCAAGCCAGGCGTCGAGCGCATCCAGGCGGCTGGTCACGCCCGCCGCACGCTCCAGTGCGCGCCGCAATGTCTCGTTGTGAGTCCGCAACTGGGCCCCGAGTGTGCCCACTCGCGCTCGCCTTGCTGCGCTCGCAGCGCGCAGTTCATCTATCAAGGCACCAGTACACGTCTCGGCCAGCTTCTCCACTTCGGTTTCGATTTCAGTCGATTTCGTTTCGTAAGTCTCTTTCGCTTCGTCGTATTTCTGAATGATTAATAAGTCAAAATAAGAACCGCATACTCGAGACCGGCAGAATTCCTGCCCAATCGCGACAGAGTGTTATTACTCCAGAGTTCAAGGCAAGGGATCTGTGCAGTAGTGTGGAAGTTATCGTGGTATAAAGGTCATAATCCCACACCATGAAGCTCTACAAGCGTATAGTTGACTCTCGGATCCGGTAGGAGTGCACTGTCTCGGGAGGTCAATATGGATTCCGCCCCGGTCATGGTACTATGGATGGACACTATTTTCGCTCTAAGGGCGATCCTTAGGGCGAAAACAGTTAATGGAGAAATACAGAACGAAGATCTGTATCTTTGCATTTCCTGTTCGTGGATTTGCATTTCCTGTTCGTGGATTTGCAGAAGGCCTTCGTATGTGTTCCTCGCGTGATGATCGGTGGGCGCTGCGGTGGCAGAATCCTAAATTGAAACCATCAGCAACATGTACCGAGACTCCAATTCTGTGGTGAGAACTGCAGTTGGTGAGACACTAAATCTTTCCCCATTACAATCGGAGTACAGCAAAGATCCTACCTATGTAAGTACGTTCTTGTTTAGAGTGATATTGGAACTGCACTTTCCGTCCACGAGCAACCCCTGTGAATGCATATATAGCATTGATGCATTTACATGCATTCGCAGATGATATGCGCTGGCAGATTCGGATAAGGAATATCTTGGAAGACGCGCAAATGCGGGGAAATTCACAATACCCACCTTTAAATGAAGGAGTTAAATTTAGAACCCATTGTAAGACGGATGAGTATGCTGGGCTGGATAGGGAACCAATTGATTCGATATGGACAAACGATGAGTGTGAATATAGTTGTAGAGGAATAGAGAGGAAGAAGATATCTTAGGGGTCAATCTTAGATATCTCATTTCTCGTATCTCACATACGAGAAATGACAGTCATGTAGATTAATGTAGATTAAAAGAGGATTAAATAATTGTATCGGGATCATAGGGGATCATAACTCACGTTGCTTTCATCGACGAGCTTCTCCAACCGCTCGACGTCCCCCTGTGGTAGGGTGGTTCCCGCGTGCTGCGCAAGGAACTCTTCAGCGGCGGTGAGCCAGGCGTCTATTTCCGCCGCACGCTCGTCGATGGTGGCCAGCGCGGCGGCGGCTCGGGTCAGAGCCGCCTGCTTGCCGGCTAATACCGCCTCCGTATCTTCGTAGGGCGTGGACAGTTCTTCCAGGCTCGTGTGCAGTCGGAGCATCGTTGGTTCTGCTCCATCCACCTTGAAACAATAAGATATTCATTCAGAACGTGCTATACTATGGACAAAAATTGTGGTATATTAGCAAGCATTGTTTGTATGGCAGGCAGTCATATGTTGAGTGTGAGCACCTGAACGTGCGGTGGGCGCAGCGCATTGAGGCGTGCCCTTAAGTCTTTCAGACGTTGCTCGGCGGCGGGCAGGTCGGCGCGCGTGGCCAGCGCCGCGTGCTCGGCCATGGCGGCGGCCTGCAGCTCTTGCAACGCCGGTGCGCGTGCAACATGCAGTACACGAGCGCGCCAGGCAGCCGGCAGAGCGCGCGCAGCCAACGCCTGTCCGCGCGCCGCATCGCGCGCTTTTGGCTCGGCCGCCAACCACGCGGCCGCGTCCTCCACCAGGTTCACCGTGTTCCGCAGCGCGACCAACTCGCGCCCGATGTGCTCCCAGCGCGCCCGGAGCGTCGCTATCGTCTCGCCGTGCTGCCGCGCCTCCTCTGTAACGTGACGTCGTAACG
This sequence comes from Idaea dimidiata, assembly GCA_949358125.1. Classification (NCBI taxonomy): domain Eukaryota; kingdom Metazoa; phylum Arthropoda; class Insecta; order Lepidoptera; family Geometridae; genus Idaea; species Idaea dimidiata. Next base: position 13,521,708 of record OX442329.1, read on the forward strand.
TGCTCCTGTTATACGAGTAGTAGGGACTGCACTGTACGGTACGCGGTCCGTGTGGTGTGAACATACCGTGCAACCCCGCCTGGTCGAGCCTCGTCTGTATCTCCTCGACGTTGGCGAAGTCTTGCCTCTGCGCGGCCAGCTCGCGCTGCACGCGCTGCAGCACGCCGGGCACCGCGCGCCACCCGCCGCCTGCCCCGCCGCCCGCGCCGCTCTCCAACAGCCGACCACACTGTAGTTGGGATATCGTTACACGACCAAAAACACCAAACCAAGTAATAACTAGTCACATAAAGAGCTTAAAGTCAACTTCTACTTTTCGTGTAGTGGTACTTGGTGTAGTGGTGACCAAGCGTTGCTTAACCCGCAAGACCATTTAAGATCGTGCAGCTAGACCTATGAGCTCCTCCTCAACAAGCAGAAACAATCCTGTGTCATTTCACTTTAGCTTCACTTTCAGTGAAGAAACTTAGCGTTTATAGGCAACTAGATAATTTTATTACTTTATCTCTAGATATGTGCGTACACGTTACCTCTTGTAGTTCAGCCTCAGCTTTTTCCGCCCACTCGACGTACTTTCTGTAGCCGGCTTGGAACTCGCCGGCGGCGGCCAGGCGCGGCTTTTTGGCTGCGTGCTCATCTGGTGACTGGGACGGTTCAGGGATGGTAGTCGGTTCTGGTTCAGGAGCAGGGGTGGGAGTCAGCTCCTCAGGCGTGGGGGGTGCCGCTAGCCCGGGGTCTTCGTCGGAATCTTCACCGCTCACCTACGGACACAATAGAAATTAGGCTCAAATCGCACTTTCTAATAAATTATCGATTACAGAGATATGAATGTGTGCTTACTTCGCTGGAGTCGGGACTGGCTCTGGGATCGAGCTCCAAGCCCGGCACGTCAAGGTCCCTAACGCGCTGTGCCTGCACGTCCAGCATGAGCTGCAGCGCGTCCAGCGTGTCGCGCACGTCCTCGGCCTGCAGGCGCGCGGCGCGGGCCTCGGCGCGTGCCAGGCGGCGGCGCGCGCGACGTAGCTCGCGGGCGCGGGCCACGGCCTCGCGCGGCGCGGCCGGGTGAGCCTCCAGCCGTTGCAAGTCGGCGTGCAGCGCGGCGGCGGCGGCATGCAGCGCGCGCGCGCGGCCCAGCCGCCGGTGCTGGCGGCGCGCCCAGCGGCACGCGTGCGCCCAACGCTCCGCCAGCGCGCGCAGTCTGTCTTCCGCGTCCGCCGCCCCACTACCACCTTCTTCGTCTTCGACGACGAGCACGCAGTCGGCTAACGCGTCGACGCTCGCCTGTCGCTCGCGCAGTTCGGCAGCGAGCGCGGCGGCTTCGGCTAGAGCGGATGGACCGGTTCGAGCGGCGGCGCGCGACATTCGGTCCTCGACGCCGGTAAGCCACGCCGCGAACTCATCCAACCGGCGTTGCTGCTCGCGCGCGAGCTTGCTATGAACGTCTGCTTGACGCGCCATGGCTGCTCGCCGCAGCCGTTCCCAGCGCTGGTCTAACAGCCGCACCTGCAATCGCACCTCGGCAGCCTCATCACTAGATAGTCCCGCCTCGAGAACGAGGCGCGCGCCCTCCTCGAGGACGGCCCCGACGCGCGCCTGCTCTTCCGCCAGCTCCAATAGGAACTTCTCATGGGAATGAAAAGTCTCCTTGAGCGCTGCAAGTTCGTCTCCATCTACTGGTGGTGGCGCAGCAGCCAGACGTTCTTCTGCCTCCAACAGCCAAGCGAGTACCTCCTCGAACGCGGCAGAGTACCCCCCCAGCTCTCCTGAGCCGGTAGTCGCAGCAGACAGCGGACGCGACGCCCGCCCCGTATCCTCGCCCGCGGTCAGCTCGTCAGGCGCATGTGGCAACGATTGGAACAGGCACATCAGGTAGGTCATGATCGACTTCTTGTCCGGATGGTCTGTATGGACGTCTTCAGGGTCTAACAAGCGCGGTATCGCTAGATGTTGATGTGCCATATGAAACGCGTGCTCGAGCCGCTGTAACGGAGGACGCTGGGCTATCGCGGCGTAGTCGAACAGCTGCGGTCTCCAGCGGTGCAGCAGCGCGTTGAACGCTCGTCCATCGCTCCAAGAAGAGGTGAAATCTCTGACATCGACGCCGGCGTAGTCCCTCGTCTGAGCACGGCACCAAGCCAACAATGTCTTCTCGAGGTTGGTATGTCGCAGCTCGAGGCAGAGGTCTCGGAGATGGGCCGCTACCTGCCAGTGAAGAATCACCGACCAAACGAGGCCGAGAGTCAGCTTCGGGTTCCCGTCGGCTATGTCTCCCGCGCAGATGTTGACCAACTTTACGCCGTTCGCCTCCAACACCTGCAGCGCGGTGTTCACGTTGTTGATGTGATGCACGCGCATCCGCCCGCGTTCACGCTTCTGTAACGTTACAGAGTTTCAGATTGTACTTACTGGTCACTCGCCACACCTCTGGCCACGTGTATCGTATACTCACGTATTGTTGCGCGGTGAGTATCTCCAGCAGCGACAGGAGCACCTCGCCGTCGCGCAGGTCTCGGAACAAGTCCTCCACCAGCTGCTTGCCATTCTGAAATTGGTATAATACAACGACATATAATTATTTACATATTTTTTTTTTAGGAAATCCAACAGCTATCACAGAAGTATAAATTAACGTGTATCACCAGAAAGCCAATTATAGGATCTCACGAACAAAAAACAATACTTCATGTTTCAATTATTATACTTCATGTTTCTTTTAAATTATGTTAATGACTTATGTAGCATCGTACTCGCAGTACCACCTACTTATAATAACAAACAATATCACACTTACTTTAACTAGTTGAGAATTAATCCACTTGGCGAATGTTTTCTTTTGGACGTCTTCTCTTTCGTCTGAAACGAAGCAACAATACAGTTATAATACGAGTATATTTTGGGTTGAGACAACAGATTAAGCTGATTGTTGTGTACACAGCAGGTAGTGTATAGGTACTCTAACAAAGATATTATTAAACGCGAACTCAGCCCCCATATTATCTATCCAGTGGACGTCTGACAACAGTGGAAAGTGACTGGCACTATGTAGTACATTGCTGCTTTGAGGTAATCACCGGTAATATGCACGTTACGTCAAAGCAGCAATCTACTGTGGTGCCTGTCATTTTTCACTGGTCACAGGTCGCAATAGCTGGATCATGTCCTGTATCTGTCTACTTCGAACGTTCTTTATCTAGTTAATGACACCTTAGTAGTTACCTGTTTATTAATAGCCGTGTAAACAACTAATAATTCCAATTACATAATAGTGTCACTTCACGGAATGCACACAACCGTGGGTAAGCGAAGCCTTTCGTTATCGAGAGAAACCAAATCAGCAGGAGCCCTCGGTTGCGTAATCAACACATGGGAATAATGCGATAAAAGTACCCTATGTGAGTTATTCTAGGGCTTCAACGTCAACCATCACATTACGATATTCGTTGCAAACAGTTCAGCAGTTTTTTTGCGTGAATGAGTAGCAATCATACTCGAATACTTTCTCATTTCTTTACACACAAACTTCTGCCTTTAGGATAATAATAAAGGTTCCAGATAATTCGTTGTGGGTCTAAGCCTCGTTTGCACGTAGGTAATTCCACAGACTTAATCGAATGTCCGGTGATAGGTATGCGTGAATCATTTTAATGGTAGAATTAACTTGTAGTTAGACAAGTTCTCCATTTCTATAAATAATGACTACACCTTCCTTACTAGACTACTTACCTATCTAAGTAACGCTAGAGAAGTCATCCAACGACCGTTTGCCTTGCTCTGCCTTTAAGAGTCTGCACATTTTGCGACTTTACCTGTATCATGCTATGTTGGTATAATATCTCCTAACTTCTTAGGTTTGAGCCCAAATATCGATTAATACGTTCCATAGTAATTATAGAACAATTTTGATAAAATACCTAGAGTTGAATTAGAACGTAAGAATGTTAACTTCGGTATACTTACTATAATAAATTAATAATAAACATGCATATGCCTAAGGTAGACTGTTTCATAAACGTTACTGAGTTATGCCAATACTAAATATTATAAACTCTAGTTTCGGTCAAGGAAGTAACGCATGCCACCTCAGTATGGGTACTCCATAACTCCATACATAACGTAACAGTCGTCTTGGCTCTTCCTTCCCACACGCCGCGACCCGGCGCGGGCGCGACGACCGCTCGCGACACACGCATACTAATTACAATACGATGACCGACGACACGGCCCATACAACCACATGCCTATTTAAATGTTAATCCGAGTGCCCACTAATATGCAACATGTGTCTCTCAAGCTCATGTCAGTACTTAACTCTTAGACAGGCAGGGGGCGCCCGAACCGACCGATATGCGGGACCAAGTGGCGTCTCATGTCGTCGCGTGGGTGCACCATTACGACATAATAGAAATCTATTCATGCAATTTTTACAACACATCGATCTCGATCTGGACAACATTTGTGCGTTTTTGGACAAACGATTGGTTGTTATGTGTACTGTTTACAGCCAGATAGCAAAACCGAAACGATCGTCACAAATGGACGTTGACTCAATTGAACTAGTAGTTTACCTTAATTGTAGTTAATCGCATCGCATTTTACTAACGCAAACATAGCGCATTGAGATCTACATCGAAACAATTACTGACGGGACGGGACGGGTACGGTATGACGGTAAAAGTTGTAAATAATTAGGCATATTTGCTAATTTATCAATAAAACGTGCAACAATGCGTCCGATGATGCGTACAGTAGACATTCCTTGCGCGCCACCTGCGCCCGCGACGCTCTTACTCGAGACAATTTCTCTTGATTAGAGAAAAGGCAGTCAACGACGACGATGCAACGCGGCCATCTATGTACACTGGAGTAGTTCCGCGGTTTCACCCGCCTTATTCCTCATCCCGTGGGAATTTCCTTTCTTATCGGATGTCTACATCATGCGCTAAGATAAGATTTGGGGCTCTGCTAATTTTACACTATTGAGGGAGTAGAGTCATCCAATGTATTTAATCAGATATATTTTACTAGGATTACATGTTTTGATTATTTTTTAAAAAGGTAAAGTTCTTAAAAATTTGACATATTAAATTAGTGTAGGTACCTACAAAACTATGCAACGCGCCCGGGACACGCGCACGCCCCGCTGCAAGGGACAGTTATTGTTGACAGCTCAGGCGCATGAATATTAAACGGACAGTTTAATGCGTTATTGTCCAGGCGCGGGAGACATTCCCGCCTCGCCATCATTCGGGACATATAGCTACACAACAGTCGACTGATGATTATATTATTAACGCAATATGCCTTCTCTAATCGAATAGCAGCTCTCAAAACAGACACACAAATTTATTAGCAACAATTGGGGCTTGCGAACCGTCCGCGTCGTCCATCGACCGGTATAGATACCTACGTGGTCTAGTCAAGTAGACTATGTACCGGCCGGCTGCAAGCACCTAACCCGCGAGCGATCGCACGATGCGGTGACATCACCTCCACTCATTAAGTACTCACAGACACAACTAGGTCATAGTTCATCGGCTCTCTTCACTTTTGCTTTCTATAGCCTACCCAGCTACTACTGCGGCATTCATTGTTTACAATATCAATAAACCTATCTGTGAATCACAGAAGGAATACATAGTCCGTCTTGTCGTATCGTCCAGAGAGTTGCGCGACCCCGTTACATTATCTTACATGTGAGATACAAACAATGATCGTTCGATATGAGAAGGCTCTATAAAAAGACGTAAAATGTTGCATCACCAGTCGTTGCTGGCTCGACTGGTGCGTCGCTCGCAAACCTTCCGAAAGGTTGCCGAATATCTGCGAGTACGAGACGACAAGTGTGTCGAAAACGTGTTAATTTGTCGCCGCAGGCGCGGGCTAAGTATGACGTGTATATATTATTAGTCGTGCAGTGGACACTGGATAGCCTTCAATTAGCAGTAAATGGGACGGGCGACAATATCGACTTATTAACTAAATAAAACTTAACCAACCAGAGAAAAATAGTGATAACATGCATCACTGAGCAATTTGTCAAAATGTTATCATATGTTATCAAAGAGAACAGCCGGCGTCTGCGACTAGCGCCTGCGCCCGACATATGACTGTGCATATTGTACATAGGTAGGTAGGTATATACAACTAGTTAAGTACAGATATACCGAACTTTATTGAGATTTACGAGGCGAGCGTTCGCCTTCGACACACGCCTACAAAGGGGGATCCTAGCGTTAAAAAAACTTATTTATAAGTTTTTTTATAGGGCTGTTTATAAACAGCCCTATTGATAAATAGGAAATTAATCTCTTTACTGTGGCTACTTATAACTTTTATTATTTTTCTTAACTAACTAATTAGGAAAGGAGAAATAAGGCGATGGGTCATTCTAGGTACGTAACATAATTAACATGTGATGGACCCAGTAGAAAAGTACTAGTTATAAACAGAGGAAAACTTCCAGATTTACAGATTTTATTTGTTCTATGAAGTAGTTTATATATAACACTACTTAGCACTTAGTTTTGCCAATTAACTTTACATTCGTTTTTCAGTTCCTATTGCCAATTTTAGCCTCAAAATGTCTACCACTATCACTAGGTAGGTAAATATTTTCTCACAATTCAATGGAGGAAACAATTACAAAAAAATGTTTTGTTGTTAGAATTTTTGGTCATCTTCACGGAGTCAACTTACAAACATGAATAAATGTAATTAAATTGACATATACATTTGCATATGCAAATGCAACTATATTATTAAAAGAGTATTAATTTTTCTTCTGTTTTCACAATGGTGGATTTAAAAATTAAACTCCTTTTTCGGTTTTCTATGAATTGTGTTACATATACATACTTCGAGCATCGTAACAGATACCTTTACAGGTAGGGTTACCATATCGATTAGTACTGAGATCTCAGAATTTTTGGACTGTTCTCAGGATTGTGGCTGGATTTTGTATATCTCATCTCAGGACCATAGAATTAAAAAGTACTTTGTACATAAGTATGTAAGCTTAAATTCTAAGGTCAGTACTTTTAGAATTTTCATGAAATTATCAGTTTTGTCATACCTACTTAATTTTAAGTAAGCTTTCTTTAATAAATGATAATAAAATGCTTAACATGTTCACCTCTTTAAATTAAGTAGGTGTGTTTAATTTAAAGTATTGATCATACTTAAGATACTGTTAGTTTTTTTCTTTCAACCATTGAGACCCTATGATAGAAACATTCTGATATGAATTGTATTGAGTTATGATTAATTTAAAACTAGCTGCGCCCATCGGATTCACCAGCAGAAGTGAAAACGCGTTATCACAGGCGCGGGCAGTCGGGCTGCTCTCAAGTAGTTGCACTTTTTCGTTCATTACTCGGGTTCTACTAACTGGATTTAAATGCAAAGTATACCACGATGCTCCTTAAAAATAGAACTATCCAATTGTTTTTAACAGACAGATAAACAGACAGGCAGACATGAATTTAAAAAATTATATTATTTTGAGCTTCTTCTTTTTCTAAGCCCTCCATTTTTATTTTCTAATCCCCCCACTTTTATTTAAATTTACTGCCAAGTACAGACTTTTGTCCTTTCTTCCTTTATTTTAAGAATGGAAGAAGATAAAAATACATTGCAGTATCTTCTTGGACTACGACCATAGCTCCTGGACGCAGGACATGGACAGGACACAGCTAGTATTGTATAAATGTAGTGAAAGCATTCAATTCTACACTACCAAAAGTCTAATGTCCATTGATCTCCCTAACTAACAACATCCAAGAATAGAAACACTAATTTATTACGGATAAGACATATCCTTCTCAGCATCAGAGCTGTTCCCAGTTGCTTCTCTTGTGGAAGCTCAGGGTCTATTGATGACATACATATCTTACATACAGTGAAATCAGCTGGGGTTGGGACACATCCCAATGAAATTGAAACCAAATGAAATGACACAGAAATAAGACACTGTCCATAGATAGGTATGTATTATGTCCGCAACAAGTAAACCGGTTTCATAAGGAAGAACATGATCTACTGAAAGTGGGCTGAGATAACATTTCATAGCAGCTTTCTTCAAGACAATTGGTGCATGACCAACATGTGTTGCAGAATCCTGCACAACATTCACTCCAATCTGTCCTCTTTACTTACATTTATTCTTTATACTTTTGACATATTTAATAATTTCTGAGACTATGCAATGTCATACCTACCAGAATGGATGAGAACAGATGGGCACTAAAAATATAAATGGTCTATACAGACCACAGTTACTTACAAATAGATTTAGCAATATTTATACCGACACCAACTCTCATTGGCAGCAAGCAGTTAACAGGCCACCATGCAGATGTACTCCAGGTTCCTTCGTTTTCCCTAGATTTTTAAGTCATCTTTTGCTACACCCATGAATAGAGAGAGATAAGGAAGCCTAATTCTATACGGGGCTACACAGAGCAGAACACAGGCACTATTTTGTATACCTAAACCAGCCTCCTCGTCTCCTAACTAGGTAGTTAATGATAGATTACCTGTTGTGGTAAAATTACGGAATGTATGTAATCTATTACAAGATGTGGATAATCTGAGTGTCAGAGGAGAGTTGTTTGACTATTATCAACTCGCGATGTGTACAGAGCGGCGCTCTGATAAGATAGGAGAGCAGTCGGCGCGAACGCAAGCGCGGTGCAGCCACCCAGATCTCATTTACACACGGTCTAAGAATATGTTACTCACCCACGATACTAGACTCCATTTCAATAACTCTTTACTCCAACACGCTCCGACTCACTTAATCCACTTTATCTAATGATAAAACGTAAAGCAGAGACATCACAACAGGACGCGGACACACATCGCCACTCCTAACTTAGAAACTTTATCCAAACTTTTCAAAACACAACTAAGGCCACTGCGTTCCTTCTTAGAGGTACAACTGAGCACGACCGACACCTTGACGGTCGAATTGGGTTAGTTTTTGTAAACTTCGATACGAATAATTTCACAAAAGTGAACACTTAAACTTAATAATGAGAAGAAAACATCGTCAAGGCACCAACTTGAAACTTAGCAACAACTCGTCTCAGCGAGCGGAGCAACGAACCAACGAAACGACAGCGACCGACCGATCCGACGAAAACTGACATTCGTTTGACAGATACGTTTAGTGTTGCCATCCTATCAATTTTCTACCATGTTAGTTATACTGAATTTGGTAGTCAGTCCTTCATGTATTCTTCATTATGTACTTTGTACTTAGACGTAACTTATTATTAGGAAGTCAAAGTTTTTCTTACTTTTAAAAATATTATTGTTATAAAAGTACCTAATTGTGTTGATATAATATTTTGAATCAAATATTGTGAATTTTTGACAAATTAGCCAAACATCGTTTTTGAAACTTCTCTACTGCGATATACGGACGTAATCGCAGTAATAGCTTTCGCAGATTAAAGTTTAAGTTTCCTAAAATAGAAGCAATGCATTACTCTGTGGTCATGTTGATGAATATTACAAAAATAGCTGTACCTATTTAGCTATTTAATTCAGTGTCAATCTAATTAAAATTAGGTTTGAATATTCACTCACTTTTGGTGTAACTGAGGTGTTTTTCGTAGGGAGTGTAGGTGGTCGCTGGTACCTCTCCGAGCTCCACGATCCACGTGACCTTCCTCCTCTGCAGTGTCGGAGACAGAGACTCCATCTTAGCGATAATAGTGCATCCTTTGTTAACACCGCATCACTAACTAGTTTGTTTGATTAAGATCATTATTTTTATTTGTTATAGAGCTACAAGTGCTGTATTTAATAACTAGGAGTTCGCCCCGAACTGAGACCTCACGACCCCCTATCTCCCCAACCCCCCTACCGATCCGGCTCATCTTCGAACTCATAAATTCTATTGACCTAAGCTACGCGCATACCAAAATTCATGAAGATCGGAGGTACGATACTCAAGTTATCGTCGAACAAACATACAAAGATACAAAGTTACAAAGATACAAGCGCGATGCCCGTCTACACTGGACCTCACTCGCTTCGCTCGTTCGGTCAATGAATATTATTCATTTATAGCTAGCTACATCGCCGTGTACCCAATTTTTATATAAATTAGCTGAAATATGTACGTATGTAACATGTTATAAAATATTTATTTGTAGTATCCGACCGAAAATGTTTTTCCGGCCGAAACTGAAACCGAAACGCACGTGGTCAAGTATGAAATTCTTTAAAATACTGAAATTTGGTGCATTTTACCTATTATTCTGCAATAATTAGGACATGAAATGGAAACACAGTATAATTGTGTTTGTTGTAATCATCTATACTATACTTATCTATCTATCTATATACACTTATAATAAAGGAAGAGAGGACAAAAAGTCTGTACTTAGAAGTAAATAGTGGAACAAAATTACATATTTTTTTAAATTCATGTCTGTCTGTTTCTCTGTTTGTTCCACAATTAAAAACTACTAATCCGATTGAAATCTATTTTCCAATATTGGATACTTAGTTCTATTTTCGAGTAACGTCGTGGTATACTTTACATCGAAATCCAATCAGTAGAATCCGAGTAATAAACGAAAAAGTCGGCTATGTACTATTTCTATGCAGAAGAAGTCGCGGGTTACAGCTAGTTTATTTAATTTAACATAAAAATATTGAAAATATTGTTATTTTTTTTTTCAAATTAAGTTTCAATTTATATTGATTGACGGCCTCTGTGGCGCGTCGGGCGGATGCTCGACTGCAATGCAGAAAGCTGTGGGTTCGATTCCCGTCGGGTGCAAATATTTATGCTTTAAAGTAAATATTTGTATCTGGCCTGGGGTGTCTTTCTATGTACAATTTGTATGTATTTACAAAAAAAGTATAATAAATAAATAGTACAAGCCTAGTGCTTAGTTTGGAGCTAGATTGCGCTGTGTCAACTGCACACAGCTCAATCTAGCTCCAAACTAACTAAACTGTGATATTTATATATTATATTTATATAGTTCAAATAAAGTTAGGCGAGGGTGCACAACAACTTCCGAAATCAGTTTCGGTTTCGACAAAAGTTTCGGCCGAAACTGAAACCGCCGCAGAAACTTGATTTTTGCCCGAAACCGAAAACAAACTTTTCGGTTGGACAACATTTATTTGTCATACTTAAATAAAAAAATAGCTTTATAATATCTACGTAACTTACTGGTACTTACGTATTTATTTATATGAATTACTGAATTATTATTTATTACGGATAGATAATTAGTCGATACTGTTTGCAAAATTCATAATACACACGTTGTGTGTGATATGATATTATTTGAGACAGGTAAGAATGATAACAAAGTATAATAAGAATTGTAAGAAGTAATTAACATTATCACGATTGCGTAATTTACGTACGACTAAGTTATCGTAAGCTCCCTATCTGTTCAGCACTTTCGTTTTATTTTAGAACGTTTGCTGTGTTGGTTATTTTTAGGTGGATGTGGTTCACCTTGACGACTGGCTTTGAATCTGCAGCTACACTGCAGATATTGCCTTGAACTTGCATTCTGCGGTCTGCCTACGGCCAGCTTAGAGCTTATAGGCAAGTTTGTCCAAGTTAAATGAATGGTTCACTGAACGATACATACTAATAAAGCTGCACGCACATGTTTGTTCTAAACGGAAGCATTGTGTGCTTAATGTAACAAGTAGAGGCCGCCTGCGGAGGGTGTGAAAGCCACAGAACAATAACACACAGCACTGGTGTATCACGCGTGTCACGTGCTTATTTCTTAAATTAACGGTCGTTGACACTATCCCTCTCCGCGGCCGACCCCGCTGCTCTCCATTCCCGGCCTATCATCAATTTGATCATTACTCATAATATCACAACTCAATAAAATATAAATACCAAACAATTAAGCTCTCATTACGACAATTGTTACGCGGAAATTTTTAGACAATACGATCCACTTAACTCTCTTTCTATAACAATATTTTTTTTTGTATTTTTTTTTCAAGATGTATTTTTCCTTAGTATACTCTAAGAAAGTTTATCTTTTAGGGCTACATGCCTAAAAAGGTATAAATACGTAAGGCGCAGGCCCACATTATTATTTTGTTTTGACCAAACTCATGGTATCTACCTAAAATAATTTAATGCAAGAATAATTTTATCATAAAATTTGCATTTTAAAAAGGATATACGTACGTATTTACTAAACTTTTTACTATGCATTGCCAAATAATTATGCACTATGCTTTATTAATATACTTTGTTGGTTTCTGATGATGGTATTTATTTTATTTATAATAATAAAGTTATTTTATTTTATTTAGTATAGCTGTTACCCGCGACTTCGTTTGCGTAGAAATAGTGAATAGCCGACTTTTTCGTTAATTACTCGGGTCCTAGTAATTGAATTTCGATGTAAAGTACCTACACCACGACGTTCCTCGAAAATAGAACTATCCAACTTTGAAAACCTGATTTCATTCGAATTAGTTGTATTTAAATGTATAAGGAACAAACAGACAGATATGAATTTTAAAAATTACATAATAATAATCAACTATTTTTCCATAGTCCCCTGGACATCTTTTTTTTTTATTTACTTCCAAGAACAGACTTTTTATCCTCTTTTCCTTTATTATAAGTAGGTATAAAGTATAGAAGATAAATGTTTTCATAATTATTTTATTAGTTAAATGTAGAGGGAGTTTTTTGTTGTTTCAAGGAAAATAAGATTAGATAGTCTGAACGGAGGGAGCGAGTTCATCTTTGACATTTCAGTTTATTTTCATCTGGTAAGTCTCCAATAGGGACAGTTGAGTAAAACATGTTCGATGCTTGCTTATCTGTTGATTAACGTCTTATTGCTTATTTTAATTCAATATAATTTTAATCCAATATTAACCAGAAGGTAATTAAATTACACTCTATGAGTGCATACCTAGTGTAGGCACTCATAGAGTTTCATTCTTCTCGAAGTAGGTATTTGTTTTTATCTATATGTTAAAATAAATATTAAATAATATTCGCACAGCTACCTAATAGCGAGCAGCTTTCTGATTTTAATGGAGGAACTTATATAGCTTTGGCACCCACCCACTATACATATTATAAACCCACCCACTAACATACCTATTATGTAAATAGATATTTTACACACTAAATGTATTCATTATTTTTTCGGATTGTATTCACCCTTTTTTAAACTAAATTCAGTTTCTTCATTTTTATTGATTATAGTCGATTGCAATTATGTTTATAATAACACCATGTATTTTTATTACAAGGAAAAATTATTTAAACCTAAAACATTATGACTTTTGTTTTAATCAAATTCAATATAGGTACTTACTAGAATAAAGTACCTACATACATAATGAAACAAATTAGGTAAAAAAACACAGCAATACTACAATTAGGATGAAGTTTAAAATTATTTTTTTTAAAAGACCTATGATTTACTGCTTTGTCATTTTTAATAAACAATCGATTTTTAAAATGTCTTGTTGACTAGATAATAAGTAAGGAATATCTATTATAATAGTACTTATATCATTACTATAATGTATTTTAAAGAATATTATTTATAATAAACTTTGGTAAGTAATTGTTTTGTCTCATAAAATATTTAACTGTTAGAATCTATTTTGTATCTTTTTCGCAACTGTCGTAATAGGCAGTGCCTAGATTAAAATTTATCTTATCAACTTGGACCGATGGCCCTGCGGCTCAGTTATAAACATAGGTAACAAATTCGTTTATCATCACTGACACAATGCACTAGTAAATAATATCTAAGTATTATTTGATATGCAGATACTTTGATTCCAATAGGTACCTATCGCCGACGCGTGAAATACCGTAATCGCAAAGACGGACCGCGCGAATGCGTGCTCGCTCGCGATCACCCGATGAGCTACTGTCATGTCAACCAAAAAACGCAGGGAGTGACATTATGTACATGCATCTTTTTATCTTTAACTTAAACATTAATAATGTAGATAATAGAGCTTTGTTATTGTACCTAGATAACAAGTTAACAAGCAGGAACATGACAAATGGTACAAACATTACCACCATTTCAGAGTTGGGAGTCCTAACTTAGAGATGGTCTAACTTAACCTAAGTTGGGGCAGACAATTATTTTAAGTTAAGGAAAACAATTGTTTACTTACAAGTTTTTAATTATTATTTCTACAAGCCTTAGTACTTAACTTATTAAGTATTATTTTTTTTCGTATTTCAATCATTATTATTGAATGGTTCCTTTTACGGTGATTCTATTCAATAGCGATTCATACTGTCCTAAAATATCTTACCTCCATGCCTAAAACACAATTAAAAGTTGACAAAAAGTCAGTGATTCAAATTCCCGCGCTTTTTGAGTGACTCGCTAAAGTGCTACCATCAATATTTGAACTAATTTCTACCATTCTACTTTTTAGATTTTTGTGAAACAGCGCCATCTTGTTTATAACTGTCACATTGCTTTTTGAAGTTCTTACATATATTGTAGAGATGGCGCTGGCGTTAGTAGTACAATTTGATAATATATTGAAATAATTTACATGATAAATAAATTGACATTAAATTATAATTAATATAATTTAATGTCATCTCTCGGTCACTCACTTAGTAAATCGAAAACGAAGGCAGTTAGAATCACAGATATGTAAAAACTTCTTAGTAGACTCATTGGTTTGAATAGAAATACTTTAGTATCTTCTTACTAGTCAGTGGAATAGAACAGTGTTAGTTTAATCTCATTGGGTGGGTAGGTACATAAAAAACAAAAGGAATAAACCTACCAACTTAAAAAAATAATAATAGCCTAGGTCTAGGTGTAGCTCAAATTGCAGCAAGATGCGCTCCAACAACTTTACCTCTAAGAGAAGCCGGGCCCTATTCATGTCTGGATCTGGGTCTCTATTTTTGAATCGCTCGTGCCACTTCGAGTGGTTTTAAAACCTGTATTTCTGCTAATTTTCGTTAGCTTTCTGTAATTTTTCTATGTGAATCGCACGACCGCAACAAGAAGTATCAACCACTCGCCGCAGGAGTTAGAGATCGAACGATAATCAGTAGATATCGAATTATTTAAATCGCCTGACGAGCAACGAGCGATTCAAAAATAAGGCTCCAGGAGCGCTGCAAAGTTTTTTTTTTGGGGTACGGTAGGTACTCAAACACTCTGAAAACATACTGTAGGCAGGTTATATGACTACAATGTACATAGTCCTATGTGTGTACTCCTATGTGTGGGGCTGTGATTGATGACAACCCTTTTGTTGTATGGCTGCTCGCTCATTCGAACCAAAGACCTAAGTACTTACCTACTTGGTTTTAAGTTTTGTTTTGAAGACAGTTTAATTTTCCACTTTTATATTTTTAGCTTTATTTGTGCTACAAACCCTCGCTTTTTGTAAAATTGCGTGGTTCCAGGTCAATGAGAATACCATTTAGGTTTTCCACCCAAGAAATATTGGGTGCCTCCTTACGACTAGCCTGAAATGCAAGGTCTTACAGCACACTGCACGCACAAGCACAACAAAGAAAAAGTCTTTGTAGCACAAGCACGACAAAAAGTTGAAAATTAAGGTATAGGCAGAGATATGTACCTAATAGGTATATTTTTAGTACTTCCAAATTTTTGCGAAAATGCTAAATTGCTTATATCTTTTTATCGTGTTATACTCTGAACCTTGATTTTTATACGATTACTAGCTGCGCCCCGCGGTTTCACCTGCGTAAGATTTATCAAAATGGGTTCAGCATTTTTTTCTTTCACAAGTACCTTCTCCTGATCACAACGAAGACTACAAAAATAGAATTAGCGAAATTATCGAAAAAAATAGGGATTCATTTTTATAACAAGACTAGCTGCGCCCCGCGGTTTCACCCGCGTATGTCTTTACCAAAATTTAAGTTGTGGCATAAGATCCTTCTCCTGATCATAGCAAACACAACAAAAGGAATTAGCAAAATCGGGCCAGCCGTTCACGCGTGATGCCGTGCGTGACCTCGCGAAATAGGGATGTATTTTTATATATAAGACTAGCTGTTACCCGCCACTTCGTCTGCGTAGTAATAGTGCATAGCCAACTTTTTCGTTCATTAATCGGGTTCTACTAATTGAATTTCGATATATAGTAGGTATACCACCAGGTTCTTCGAGAATAGAACTGTCCAATTAAAAACCAGATTTCAACCATACAGGCCGTACAGGCTCAACATCTCTTAAAGTGCTATGGAGAGGGATATGCTTGGTATATCTCTACAGAATCGAATCAGAAATGAGAAGATACCTACGTGGAGAAACAAGGGTCACCGACATAGTCTAACGGATTAGCGGGCTGAAGCCATATAGCGCGGAGAACGGATGGCGGATGGGGCCGAAAAGTTTTTGAGTGGAGACCACGGACCAGGACGTCCACCGACGCGATGGACGGATGACCTGGTTAAGAGCGCCAGCGGTGGATGCAGGTTGCTTTCAACTCGATGAGGGAGGCGTATGTTCAACAGTGGACGTCCTAAGGGTGATATGATGATGATTATGAATCGGATTAGTAGTTTTTAATTCTATAAGGAACAAACAGAGAAACAGACTACTTTTCCTTAATCCCCTAGACAACTTTTTTATTTTACTTCCATATACAGACTTTTTGTAGAGTCTT
Organism: Idaea dimidiata; assembly: GCA_949358125.1. Lineage (NCBI taxonomy): Eukaryota > Metazoa > Arthropoda > Insecta > Lepidoptera > Geometridae > Idaea > Idaea dimidiata. The sequence goes on from OX442329.1 coordinate 13,538,376, forward strand.
CCTTTATTATAAGTTTAGATTAGAAGATAGTTATAAGATAGAAGAAGATTAACAGGGACCATAGACCATCAACTCGATACCTACCTCTGCGCGTTCTCGAGATAATGGGTCTTGAAGTCTTGACAGACGGACAAGGACAAAAAAGTGATTTTATAGGGATTCTTTTTTACCTTTTGAGGTAGGTTAAGGAACTAACCCTAAAAACTATTTACCATTCAACTTATCACCCTCATCTAAAGAGATTAAAACTAAATTGCATGACCTCATGAGATTATTACTAGATAGGGTCATGAGACAGATATCTTGGAGACCACATTAGAGCCGTTTTAAGAACGTCCTTTTTTAAATCGGTTAGAAATGAAACTGTGACGCTGAGTAAAAGTAAACAAACAACGAGGCCTCTTCGACTGACCTAGTTTTGGTGAGAATTTACTGAAAATAATGTAGGGGAAGCACATCTTTAGCTAGATAATGGTATGGTACCTGCCTACCTATATGCGTAGTAGTGTGCGTGTCGTGGCGGCGGCGGTCCCTGGCACCGACGTCGCCGGGGGCGCGGCGGCGGGCTCGCGCGGCACTCTGCCCCGGGAAACGGCCGCGACCGGAGCGCCGCGCCCGGATCGCAGCCTCATGACGCTATGAACGCGACCCGGTCCGACGCCTCCACTGACACTGCGGATGATGTCAAGGTGCGTTCATCTGCCGAGATCGTAAGGTGTCAGTTCGTTAGGTAGTGCAGTGTAGTTATCTATGTGTGCTCCATCCATCAGGGTCGTCCGCTGTGCCTGTTCTACTTCACGCACCCGTTCGGCGTGTTGTCGCCAGAGGCGCCGCGCGTCTACGACATGGAGAGCGCGCCGCCCTTCTGCTGGCCCCCCTCCGACCCGGCGTCGTACCGGGCCACGAGCCCGGTGCGCCGCGTGCCCGGCCTCGACTCCTCCTCGGAGACATGGTGCTCGAGCGAGTGCGGACGGCGCGCGCTACCCTACGCGCGTATGTTGCCGCCGTTGCGGCTGCCGAGCCCGCGCGACCTCTTCGATGCCAGTGAAGAGGACTTCTGGCCGTGCCGGCGCCGCCCGCCTCCGCCGCGCTTCTCGCTGCCTCCCATCGAGCTCCCGCCAGCACCAGCGCCGCCAGTCCACCGCCAACCCGCGCTACCGCCGCCACCGCCGCCGCGGCTGCGTGCGGAGCCACCGTCGGTCGCACCTGGCGCCACGCCACGCACGCGCCGCTCGCGTCTCTCGCACGCCACCGCCTCCCGCGTCGACAAACATCGCCGCCATCCCCGACGGCTGCGCGCGGGAGACCTAAAACGACTCCTCTCACGTCTCATACGGAGAGCTATCACAGGTCAGTTGTTTACTTCCTATTTTCTTCAAAACTATTATTCTGCAGATCCACAACTAGACATCACCATCACTGGTCTCGATAAAGTCGTCTTGTGAGTGTTAAGGTTAAGCCACGGAGGGATTGGTTTAAGGCATTGGAAACGTGTGTAACTCTAGAGACTGCCATTTAAGTATTATGAAAGTTTCTGGGTGAGAGTCAATTTTACCGAGATTTTACCTTACCCTTCTGAGACATCGACAACAAAAAGAGATTCTCCAACAAAACGCCTTTCGAGCCTTAAGTTTTTAAAAGAACTCTTTTGTATTTTTCTTATCTTAATATGAAAAACTTAAATGTCACGTTCATCTAAATCTTTCATGCTTACTAAGTGTTTTTTAAAGCTTTTTTAAGTGTTAGATAGATAGATAGAACTGTGTATACGCGCTTTTTTGAAACCTTTGATTTTGTTGAGTTATTTAAAATCTAGTTTAGGTACTTTTGTATAAAAATCCATCGTAATGCGCCAGAGTTGTAGTTTGTCCTGCCATCCAACGACTATAACGAGCTCTCATATAAATGTATTAACAACTGTTGCTATTGTAACTGGACTGGAATTGTTATGTCGTGATATATTACTCAGTGTAGAGTGATTGTCGGTGTGTGAGTGTTGAGGAGGTGGTGAGGACAATGGTTCGAGAGGTGTTGGAGCGTGCGCCGGTGTTACACGCGTGCTGCTGCTGCGTGCCGCTCCGGGCGGGCGTGGTGGCGGTCGCGGTCACTGGGCTGGGCTGGGCCGGCGGGTACCTGTGCCTGCACTGCGGGCGCGGCGCGGCGTGGCTGGCGGCGCACGGGGCCGGCGGCGCGGGCTGGCAGACGGCACATGGCGCGGCCGGCGTGCTGCTTGCCGCGCTGCACGCGCTTCTACTAGCGGGCGCACTGTGCGCCTCGCGCGGGCCTCCTCTCCTAGAGCTGTACGCGTGGGCGATGCTGCCGCTGACGCTGCTGCTGCTGCTGGCCGGCACCGTGCTCGCGTTTGTCGCGCTGCTCGCGAGCCAGCTTCTGTTCGCAATGGGAACTATACTCGTAGCACTGGTCACCGTCTCACTAGCTATGTACTTCGTCGTCGTCACCATCAACTACAGAATGACCTTACCTTGAAACATTTACTCTATTGATTGCTGGAACAATTCGCTCGTGGAACTCTTCAAAGTAACCATGACTAGTAGAGTAAGATCCCAGAGCCGCCAGACCTACGTCATTTTTGCAAGGCTGAAATTTTGAGGATTTCTAGTCTACTTTGTCGTTAAGAAAGTATGTACAGTATGCGTACTTACTAACTCGAAACGGGGTTCTTTCACAGGTAGCGCGAACTAAAGGTGCATAAAAAGCATAAAAGTTTCTGCGATCATCCAATTTAGATCCTACTAATCTATAGATAACAAAAAACTGTTTTAATTACAACATCCCGTTGGAATTAAAAAAAAAAATAGTTGCAACCGATTTTATAACAAATTGTTAAACTATCAAAATATTCGATACGCGCTCAGATAAGTTTGCGGGGGGATACCTACTTCTCTGCGACAAACGTTCAATCGAATTTTGTTTCTTCGAGAACTTTTCATCGATACCTCTGTACTGCGACGATTTATTAAATCGACGTAATGTTACTGCGATGTTACGTTACATCGAAAAACTATACTGCGAACGATTTTACTACGAAAATACCATACTGCGAAGGGCTAGGGGGGAAGTCGTCCACCTTCAAACTGGGACCAGGGACCAATTATACCCTTTCGAAGTTGATAATAGTCAACTGGGTCTAAGCCCACTAAGTTATAGAGCTATTCGATATCTTAATTTTGGATGACAGCTGTCAAACTTAAAACGTCAATATCTCGGAAACTATTGACGCTAGACCACTACTATCTTGGCATAAGTTATAGAGCTCTTCGATATCTTCATTTTGGATGACAGCTGTCAAACTTAAAACGTCAATATCTCGGAAACTATTGACGCTAGACAACTACTATCTTAGCATAAGTGATAGAGCTTCTTAAGATCTTCATTTTGGATGACAGCTGTCAAACTTAAAACGTCAATATCTCGGAAACTATTGACGATAGACCACTTCTATCTTAGCATAAGTTATAGAGCTCTTCGATATCTTCATTTTGGATGACAGCTGTCAAACGTAAAACGTCAATATCTCGGAAACTATTGACGCTAGACCACTACTATCTTAGCATAAGTGATAGAGCTTCTTAAGATCTTCATTTTGGATGACAGCTGTCAAACGTAAAACGTCAATATCTCGGAAACTATTGACGATAGACCACTACTACTTATACTAAGATATAGAGCTTCTTAAGATCTTCATTTTGGATTTTTTTTCATTTTTTTTAAGTTTGACAGCTGTCATTCAAAATGAAGATCTTAAGAAGCTCTATCACTTATGCTGAGATAGTAGTGGCCTAGCGTCACTAGTTTCCGAGATATTGACGTTTTAAGTTTGACAGCTGTCATCCAAAATGAAGATCTTAAGAAGCTCTATATCTTAGTATAAGATGGTAGTGCTCTATCGTCAATAGTTTCTGAGATATTGACGTTTTAAGTTTAACAGCTGTCATCCAAAATGAAGATCTTAAGAAGCTCTATCACTTATGCTAAGATAGTAGTGGTCTATCGTCAATAGTTTCCGAGATATTGACGTTTTACGTTTGACAGCTGTCATCCAAAATGAAGATATCGAAGAGCTCTATAACTTATGCTAAGATAGAAGTGGTCTATCGTCAATAGTTTCCGAGATATTGACGTTTTAAGTTTGACAGCTGTCATCCAAAATAAAGATCTTAAGAAGCTCTATCACTTATGCTGAGATAGTAGTGGCCTAGCGTCACTAGTTTCCGAGATATTGACGTTTTACGTTTGACAGCTGTCATTCAAAATGAAGATCTTAAGAAGCTCTATCACTTATGCCAAGATAGTAGTGGTCTAGCGTCAATAGCTTCCGAGATATTGACGTTTTACGTTTGACAGCTGTCATCCAAAATGAAGATATCGAAGAGCTCTATAACTTATGCTAAGATAGAAGTGGTCTATCGTCAATAGTTTCCGAGATATTGACGTTTTAAGTTTGACAGCTGTTATCCAAAATGAAGATCTTAAGAAGCTCTATCACTTATGCTAAGATAGTAGTTGTCTAGCGTCAATAGTTTCCGAGATATTGACGTTTTAAGTTTGACAGCTGTCATCCAAAATGAAGATATCGAAGAGCTCTATAACTTATGCCAAGATAGTAGTGGTCTAGCGTCAATAGTTTCCGAGATATTGACGTTTTAAGTTTGACAGCTGTCATCCAAAATTAAGATATCGAATAGCTCTATAACTTAGTGGGCTTAGACCCAGTTGACTATTATCAACTTCGAAAGGGTATAATTGGTCCCTGGTCCCAGTTTGAAGGTGGACGACTTCCCCCCTAGCCCTTCGCAGTATGGTATTTTCGTAGTAAAATCGTTCGCAGTATAGTTTTTCGATGTAACGTAACATCGCAGTAACATTACGTCGATTTAATAAATCGTCGCAGTACAGAGGTATCGATGAAAAGTTCTCGAAGAAACAAAATTCGATTGAACGTTTGTCGCAGAGAAGTAGGTATCCCGTTTGCGGGTGGTCAAAATAGGAAGTAATGTACTATAATATACTTATACTATACTATTTTTATTAAGGTAAACTGTGCCTAGGCAGTGGCGCCCTGAGCCGTGTGCTCATTTATCTTTAGTTTGCGCTACCTGTGAAAGGGCCCGGCTTTCGAGGTAGTGAGTAGTACCCGTACGTCTTAACTACTATTAGACGAGAAATCCTCAAAATTTTAGCCTCGCTAAAATTACGTAGGTCTGGCAGCTCTGGGATCTTGGACTATAATAAAATTCCATTGCTCGAGCAGTAAACGATCTCACATTGTATGAATTTTATAAATTTTGAACATTCGATCAACCTCCTCTGAATCAAATGCACCGCCTCCGACAAAATATGACATCTACCAATTTATGTAGATAAGAAGACTTATATGATAGAGAAGAGAAGACAAATGAATCCTAGACATCGTAGGTAGGAACTTCATTAATGACAATCTCAGAACTCTCTTTGCAGTTCGAATATCTATTCGTGCTGGTATAGAACCTTGGTAGAACTTAGTCAAATGAATGTAGGTAAGTAGGTACTACGTCTTTGTTTTGAACAAGTCTTTGTTTCGTACATTCGGGCGTGTGCAACAACCACTCGCGCCGCACCACCACACCCGCGGCCGCCTCGCCGCGCCGCGCGGTAACTGGGTCACCCACCAGCCCGCGACCTGCGATGATGACGCGACGCGTCTGCTCTACCTACCTACCTGTAAGTGTAAACCGGGAATCGATACAACAACAGTAACGTGCTAAGCTGGGGACCACCGCGACCCTCACTTCATTCACATAAAAGTACTTTCATTATCTGCTCAATTACCAATAGACTATCTTCCACATTCAGCGTCCTAATCGAACTCTGTCGGTCGCTACTTGTACTTTTGTTTGTCTTGGATTTGGATTTGTAAACAACACGCTCACAAATGCATATCGATATAAATAAAAATTTAAATATCTACTAAGTTAATAATGGGAATAAGTACCCCTAGTATGAGAATTGTGAATAAGAAAAATGTTAGAATTAAAAAAAAACTGTCAAATGTAAGTGGAACTAGTGCGCCGAGGCTTCCGTACTACCCGTTATCATAAATAGTCGTAAATCGTTACCATTTTAATAATGGGTGGCTTTATACTTCAGTGCCAGTTAAGCTAGTCCTCAAAAATGTGGGCGCCATACAACTCACTGACAGGACTTGTTTAATCTAATCACAAACTATGTGTACCTAGTACCAACTCGTGTCTTAGGGGCGGCACCCTTTTCCATTTCTTTTACTGTTTCGTTATTGTCCTGTAAGACCTTGCTATTTGCCAAATTATCTAAAGTATTTACCATTTATATTTTTTATCTAAAACCTAGGGTGGGTACTTCCACTTGGCCTTGATTTTACAATTTTGGGGAAAGAAAAGGTAGATATGTCAAAAAATAAGACATTTATCAAATTATCATACATTACATTAGCATAACATTAGGTACTTATACATTATCATAACATTACACCTAAGTATAAGTACATTATTTATTATATATAACTTTACACACTTATATATACGTTTTTCTAGAAATATGTCCATAAGGTTTCTTTATTAAGTAGTTAGAAACTTTTATAATATTACCTCAGGTGCTAATTTACGTAAGGGTCAATTTACGTTAGTGTCCTCCCTAACCCCCTTTCTAGATAGATAGTTGTGATAACAAAAATGTGCTCCACACGGCTACACCCGTCAAGTCTCGTCCTTCAAAGGGGAGGAATAATAAGGAATAATTACTAGATAAGGTTGCATGGTGAGTGCACCAGTTACAACCCTTCCAGAAGAAAGAAACATTACCTATGGTGTGAGAGCTTCGAATATATGTCGGTGGTTCGGTGTCGGTCGTCTAGTGCGTGTAGTGTAGTTTATGTAGCGTTTCGGTCGGTCACCACCAGCCGACGGCAGCGGCGCGGCCGGCAGCCAGTCAGTGTCCGCCGGCCACCACGGTGAGCAGCCGCACAGAACGCGCTCCGCGGTTAGAGCCCGAGCGGTTGAACCGCGCGCGAGACGCGACACGACACACGACGGGATAACACCGCGATACCGCATAATCCCTGCTGGGAGACGGACGCGGTCATCCCGACTACCATCACACTATACACCTACCTACGGGGCACGTTGATATTTCTACTACACCAGTGAGTTTAATCATCGATTTACTCAATATTTATAACCTGTAACCTACCGCAACCATAACATTAAAATTAAATGAAAACATTGATAGAGCCCGCCACTGCACTAACAACGGCGTGACTACATCGAATTCTTCGGTCTTATATACCTAACCTAGTCGCGTGGACTCCCTCCATTTCATCAATATTAGTGTTCTAGGTACTAAGCCTGTATTCTATAGAGCGTGCTTAGACTATGCTAAGCCAAAACTTTGACTTAAGACAATTTTGGTACTTATTTATAACGCGTTCTTCGCAATTTACAAATTTCAAATTTAGAATGGAAACAACCAATCAAAAATAATGACCTAAACTTTGCTTCTCTGTTATGGCTATGAAGATCTTTTTATTTTATTCTACATAATCGTATTACAAAATGAATTTCAACTAGGTACTTATTTTAATTCCAATTCAAAGTTTTTGATAAGCTACGTTTGAGCGTAGTCAAAGTACGCACTATAGATTGCAACCGGCATATAGGAGACATACAAAAGTGGCCAATTAACTGCAAAGCTCGATGCTCGAAGCTTTATATCACACTAAGTACACAATGGTAATCTAATATTATAAAGCTGAGGAGTTTGATTGTTTGTTTGAACGCGCTAATCTCAGGAACTGCTGGTCCGATTTGAAAAATTATCTTTTTGTTTGATAGTCCATCGAGGAAGGTTATGGCTACTTTTGATCCCGATATTCCCACGGGGTTGAATCGGGACTTACGAGAGTAAATCCCGCGGGACGCAGCCGGTAGGAATAGAATTTGGTACAGGGTTTGTCCATCCTATTTATACCTCTATGGGCCCCTATGGGTCCTATGGTATGGGTACTTTAAATGTTCGTACGGGTTAAGCAACGCTTGACGTGACACATACGTGTTGGGTCAAAAAGAACGATCGCACCAATTTGATTTAAATTTGCGACATGGTTTTCAATAAGATATAGGGTAATTTAATGAACATACGGGTTAAGCAACGCTTGGTATGACATACGTGATGGGTAAAAATTACGGTTAAATCGATTTTAATGAAATTTGATACAGGGTTAGTTTAGAGATAGAAATAAGATATAGGGTACATTAAATGATCATACGGGTTAAGCAACGCTTGGTATGATATACGTGATGGGTAAAACTGACGGTTAAATCGATTTGAATGAAATTTGGTACATGGTTAGTTTAGAGGTAGAAATAAGATATAGCGGGTACTTTAAATGATCGTACGGGTTATGCAACGCTTGGTATGACATACGTGAGGCGTCACATACGTTATTATGGGATAGGAATTTATGCGGGTGAAACCGCGGGGCACAGCTAGTCTTCACCGATTTTTGGCCCAGCAAGAGAAACATCTAGCTCCGCTTCAAATCTGGCCAAATTTGTTTTCGTCAGTCTATGATATAAATTGGTTCTCCCCTTTCATGCAGGTTCCATAACCACCAGGGCTGAAATTATTAAAACAAATGATTGATTCCCGGTCGTCCCCACCTTGTCGTCCCCACTGGGGACGAGTGGGAAAAAAAAAGTTTCACTCGTCCCCAGTGGGGACGATTGAAACTTTTTATTTCCCACTCGTTCCCGCTATAGTCCGAGAGGCAAAATTAGGTACAATTGTTTTAAAAAGTTTAAAACGTATTTAACACAATTTACAACAAGTTATACACCTACCTACTGAGTTAACTAAAGGGAAAAAAACAGGAGTTTAAATCACCTACCTACCCGAAATAAATATTTTAAAAAAATATTAAGTATGACAAAAAATACAATCAAGACGCAGCTTGTTGTAATTCCATGCAAGCTGCTAAGAGTCCTTAATGTTCATTTGTTTTCATGTATTTTAGTTAATAAAAGTGATAATATAAAACCCTGTTTTAAACTAGGTATGTTTATAAACACTTAGCAAAAATTACCTTATTTACTTAGATGATTCATCGTAGCAAAGAGTCCGTGTTCGCGAAGTCTACACTTCACAGAAAACCTAGTTAAATGACAAAATGTGGAACATTGGAGATATACAGTGGAGATATATGTGTAATTATATATGCTTACCTACTAGTTACTTGTTTACATTTTAAGTATAAACAGTAACATTTCCTTTAAAATGCTGCAAATATCCAGAAAAAACATAACCAACAATAATGACCCGGAAAACTCCATCAAACTTTATTACAGAACATTTGTACCGTGTCACGTCATCGCGTCACGTCTCCGTATCATTTCTTGCAATTCTGGAAACAGATCAAATATCTAGGTAACGGTTTCAAAGAATCTGTGTGATCTCTATTCGAGCAAGACGAAGTTAAATAGAATAAGCTGTTTAATGAAGAGAGTTCCGCATCTCGTCTCCACAGTCGACCGCGCACGCGCATGCGCACGGCTCATAGCGCGCGCCGCAGCATGCGCCCAATCAGATGAATACCAGATGCCTATCGTTATTTATTGCAATTGCAACTAGGTATAATGGGTATGTAAAAGCACTCTCTAGGAGAAAGCAGAGCAGAACACAGAGACACTGTTGTGTGTACATCTAGTAATGGCCCGACTGAGACGGGTTCATTACACTGTATATTGTACGTTATCATGCCTTTGATTAATTCATTTTACACCTTATCGGATTGTCTCTTTAATTGGAACATAATTAAGCAGAGGAAAACAGTAGATACTTATACGGACGATGACGACGCCCAGTATACTGCCGATAGCATGTGGTGTGTTATAGGCGTCAGTAATACGAGGCGAGACTCGACACACGGGACGACGACACGACACGACGATTCTTCGCAGAACTAACGGTCTGCATCATACAGTCATACTCTCATTGTATTCTAGAAACATATCTCATACAAGTCATACATAAGTGAAACTGGATCAACTTCGTACCTACTTAACTCTTTATCCACATGTTTTGACACCTATCTATATTTTTAAGAACTCACCTCAAATAAATAAGTGATTCTCAGAATTTAGTTGAGTGAGAAAAACTGAAAATCAACAACAGAGTGACAAAAACTATCTGCAAAATATTCTACAAAATCTGATGGATGTAGGCCGATCCGATCCGAGGAACGTTAGAGTAGGGGGAGGGGGAGCAGTAGGGGTTATGCCGACCTCTCGTGGTGGTGTCGACAAGGCTACCCTGTAGGAACACCGCATTATCACCGCTCTGACGATGACGTCACCCTCTTACGTACCTACCTACCTACTAACAATCTACATCTTGGACAGTTTTCAAGACCACGTAACTCCAAAATATTTAGTACTTAGCTTTCCGTTTGAAGCTTACCTTGTCAGTTCATAATAGCTCTTGCATTTAAAACTGGATGTCCAATTGTGGATCAACAAGACTAAAGGTCACGCCGCGCTACAACACGACTTACAACAATGCAGTATTATAGGTATATACGTAAAGTAATGCTGATTGGTACCTTCCTGAGCTCGGAGGATATTAATCAAATGATAATACAGAAGTAGGTGAGTACTGGCACAGTGCTCACCAAATAACAGCAAGGAGCGGAGACACGCGGGCCGTACGTCGTGAGTCGTGTAGGGGACGTATATTTTGTGAGCGCACGCAATGCTCCTTACTTGTCATTATTCTATTTCAGTGACGTCGTCGGTCGTGGTCGTGGCAGAGCTATAAATAAGTAGTCTTGGAAGCGATGTTGTCGACGAGACAGTGTTGTTGAACTTTGTTAATCTGTCTGTAAGGAACAACGTTGTAGTGGCGAGCGTCTACATAAAATGGTACTTAAAACATTCCTAAAATGGTACGGGTGATACTATTCGGGTGTATGTACGTATATTGTACCTATGTATTCGCCGCATTGCTATGCGCAGCCACCGCCCGCGCCCGCACCGCGCCGGTTGCCGGGCGTTACCTCGCTCACAACAAACACGCTCAGCACCCAGCAGTGAGCCCAGCACCGACGACGAGGCAAGCGAGGCTGTCTGAAACACAGCCTCGTCCTCGCTCCAGCGACCTCCCTCGTCTCGCGCGTCGAGACACGACGACGTGTTGCTCTCCTTCAGCTTGCAGTAAACCGGTCTACCGCGAGTCATAAGCGGTGCTACTGCTACTAAATATACCTCCCCATTCGACGTCTACATTAAACACAATAATACACCAACGAGATCAACAGACATCATAAATTATAATGTAATGCCTTCCTACCGTTCACTACCCTGCTGAACGAACATACTGGTATTCAGATTTGTATGTCATAGAACTATCTCTTTCGGCTTGCTTCAACGATCAATGGCTTCTATGATCTTTTTAATCAGAGACACCATTGATTCAAACACAAGTTAGTTAGACACTGTGACACTCGTGAGTTGAGTCCCCCTCGCAGTTGTACACTACCTAGTGTAAGTATATCCTATACTAGCTGTGCCCCGCGGTTACACCCGCATAAATTCCTATCCAGTAACGCATCTGACGCATCACGTATGTCATACCAAGCGTTGCTTAACCCGTATGATTATTCAAAGTACCCTATATATCTTATTTCAATTTATTAGGATTTTCTATAATTTCGCAAAATTTATACTACTGTTACATTCCATAAATTTTGTAGCACATAATATAAAAATTTAAACACCTCGCATTTAGTAGCAATTCATACACTTATTTGGTATTACAAATCATAAGCAGTGTATTTACTATTCTAGCTCATTTTAGAATCAGTATTCATATTCAACCATTAAACTACCCCTGTACCAAATTTCATTCAAATCGGTTTAACCGTCAATTTTACCCATCACGTATGTCAATTATGTTTAGAATAAATACTTATTTATTTAGATAAGGATTAATATTATATTTACAATATTACGTTCGGAAACAATGCATTGTTCTACAACAAATTTGATATTCAAAACGTGTGAGTTTAAAATGATTAACAAATTTGATTACTATAAAAAATGTTATATTGAGTCAACCTTAAGAGATAGACATATGCTGTCGCGGACAATTTATTGGATCCTTTCTAGAGAAAGAATTCTGTCATACATGATTTTTATGTAACTTTGACCGTTTACTCAGCGCACGCGACAGAATCTCGGGAAAGGGGCAATTTTTTCCTGTTTTTACAACATGTTTCATGGATGCTCCGCTCCCATTAGTCGTAGCGTGATGTAAATAGCCTATAACCTTCCTCGATAAACGGACTATCAAACGCAAACATATTTTTTAAATTAGGAGCAGTAGTTCCTGAGATTAGCGCGTTCAAACAAACAATCAAACAAGCTCTTCAGCTTTATAATATTATTAGTATAGATGTAGGTACAGTCAGGATACGACTTATGGTACCAGGTACCTACACAGGGCACCCGAGACAAACCAATAAGATTTTGTGGGTGTTACATGTTTTTTGAGACTTTCTTTTGTAATTTCACTATACTTAAGAAATAAAAAAAATATTGTAAAGTTTTATTTTTTTCATTAACAGTTCATTAACTTTTGGTTATTCTGCATCTAATATCTAATACCTACTTCGGAAGCTTTAGTGATATTAAGCAAAATAATCAAAAGTTAATAATTTAAAATATGGACTACCTTAGTCGTATTCTGACTGTCTACGTACTCTTTCTGCTTTATCAAGTATAATTTATTAAAGTACCTCTCTACCTGCCCTCATAGTTGTTATGGTCAGTATAGAGATAGGCTCTGCTAGACGGGCGACGTGACTAGTTATATTGTAATACAAGGTAACAATATGGTTGTTCTCCTTGAGTCGGTCGCGCGTGGCTTCCGACAGCGACGCGACGCCCGCGCCGCTTAAGTGAAGTTGCGTGAACGCAGCGTGCTGTGTGCGAAACATGAGGTGCAGTAGGTACGATATGGTACATTATATGCACTGCGAATGACTCAGACTCACTAGACAGTGTAAAGCACTAAAATAAACGCCTTTCTTAGTAATAATTTCTAATTGGATGTACCTTTTTACCTCTTGAGGTACAATTTTTTTAAGTACCTACCTACTAATTAAGTACATATTGCGTACAATTTAATGATGTAGTTTTATTCAGCAAAACGAATGTTGGGATTTCTGTGGAGCATCAAATCCTCTAACTCTGTCGCCCGGGGTGACGATTCGCGCTGAAAGGAAACCTATTTAGCTGCGAACAACGTTTCATCGTTGTCTCTGCATCGATTTCTCTGTACTGCGACGCTTTATTAATTCGACGTGTTGTTATACTATACAGGAGTAGCCTCCTGAGTACCTAAACGATTTAACTGATCGCGAAGAAAGGGTAAGTACCGCTTAGCGTCGCGTCGTTTGTTGCGATGGTAAACCTAGTTACCATAAGTAGTAAGGTGCATCGGGGTAAGAGCGGATACGGGGTAAGAACATATGACTTAAATAACTGCCAAATAGAATGATATTTTACACTACTGGCAACATTATTCAATGCACCATTTTGTCTTGCCTAACCTGACAGTTCGCATCCGTTGCTGCGACCAGTAGGACGTGTGTAATCCACCGCCAAGTGAAAAGTGAACAAATTGAAAAAAATACTAAAATCCTGTCTTACCCCCACCGACTTTGGACTGAGATATTGGTGAGTACTTGAATGTTTTATAAGTTATGAAGATTTATCGTTAATAAATGGAAGGAAATAATTTATAAATTGGTTTAATCAAAATTACTCTAAGACGTCTGTAGACTAAGATCCGTACTTCCCCCAATCATATTATTATTGGTTGAGGTGATCCGGTCATTCCCGTAAACAAAAATCACAGTGGTTGTCAAACTTTCAATTGTTTCCATTAGCTTAGACCTCTACGAATAGGATTTTTTATAGGTAAAAGTAAATTATGTGTAGTTACGTATGTATAAAATGCGGTACATATTTATATGGCAAAGTCTAATTCTTAATGTTTTTTTTTTCAGGGATACAAAATGCCACGAAAGTATACTAGAAGATCGCATAGAGCATCAATATACACGAAGGAGGAGCATAACAAACTACGCTGCTTCACAGATATTGCCAAAAACATTGTAGAACTTTAAACATAAGTTTTTAATTATTTGTTGAACTTAAGTTACGCGCTGAAAGTATACATTAATATAACAATGTGTTGATTGTTTTGAAGATTATCTGAGTCAATAAATACTACGAAGTTCTCATTAAAAATAACAAAGAAATTTGATTTTATAAAAAGTTCTGTTTTGTCTAGGTTAAGTATCCAACCAAATCATAATATGGTCATAGAGTATAATTTAAGTTCCATTTTCAATTAAGTAATTGTAACAAAGACAAACTAAATATCTAGATAAATAATATCTTACCTAGCTTATCTGATAATCTAACTGAAAAAAAAATTAGTACTTTTTGTAGAGTAGAGTTGCGAAAGGTTGAGAAACAAAAGATTTTCAAAATTTGGTGTTCGGGGTAAGACCGGATCAAAAACAGTAAAAAAAAATTAAATTGATCATAACTTTTTAAGTTGAACATAATGCTCTAACAATCTTTGGAGATTTATTAGTATGGGTAAGACCAGATATTTTCTACTGGTAGTGCTTGTTATTACTAGCACACAGAATGTTTTAGAAGGTATGTCGGTCTTACCCCTTCAAGGTCCGGTCTTAACCTTGAAAAAATATTTTTTCTTTTCTTTTTGAAAGCGTATAAAACGGTCACCGTTAGCGGGAATAAAACTTCAATAGTAGAAAACGCTAGCCCAATGTTTTAACATTAATCTAGGCACCTACTAGTGTACGACTGATTATTATGAGTGAGTAGAATTTGGTTTAACCAAAAGACTATAAAACTTTTTTAAAATAGTCCGATCTTCCCCCGATGCACCTTATTTAATAATATCATATCTGTACGTACGTATAACTCACTACGTACGTTGCCGGGTTGTTGCTCCGCGTCTATATTTGACCAAAACTGAGTCACGTTCGTTTGGGATGAGTCAAGTGCAGCTGTTGCTTGCTCTCCTTGTCTTATACTTATATCTTGACCCTATTTCTCTCCTCTGACTATCAGAGTCAGATAGTCAGAGGAATGAGAAATGTGAAATATGTGTGTGTGAGTGAAGTAAGATAATATTGATTGACTGGTACCCTGTATTGTGGTACATAACGCCCGCCGTGGTAGCTACAAAATGAATGCAATTGAGGAGCATCTGTTCAAAAGGTCTTATTTCCATGGTAAACAAACTTTACAAAAATAAAAAAAACTGCCTGTTCCTATTGTATAAAAATTTATATACATTTAAAGGGCTATTCATGTGTAGGTTAACAATACAATACAATCTACTATAAAAAAATATAAAAAAACCGAATACAAAGTTTTTTTTATTTAATTTTAGTTTAGAAACATGGCTTTTTGATCAGACCCCACAGAAATACGACCATTTGATATGTCACTTAAAGAAATATGCCCTTTTTATTCAAAAAATCTATTTTTCGTTATTCTATTTCTATCTAATGTAATTCTATTTCTATTTATATGTAAAATCTATTATTCTAATTATTATTATTTTAAATCTTTTATTTAAAAAATCTATCATCTGTCATATTTGAGAGGTGCAGAGACAATCTTTTTTTTTTGCAATGTTTCATTATGGCATTGACAATTCAGTATACAGCCACCACTAGTGAATCAAGGATTTTCCAAAATATCATTCTATACGTATATTATTTCAAGTGTGTCACTCGCGGGAAAGTATGAAAAAAAATATGACCTTTTAAAAAGAACGAAAAATGAAAGATGCTTTTTGTAGTAGAAATATGCCTGTTTTGTCTAAGACATTTGGAGAGGCCAACTCCATCTCACATGATGCAGAAATACGCCTGTATTGAATAGAATTAAAATTTTTTCAATGTTTTTCTATGGAAATTATGCCTCTTTTGAGCCAATATTTAGGCTCATCCGATGGATGGCATAAAAGCCATCAGTTAAGAAAATGAATAAAAAAATGTTTTTTCGAAAGTGAAATACGACCTGTTGAACAGACACTCAGTTTTGGCGGGAATGCGTTGAGGAGATGTGTTGCTAAATTTTTTTTTGTGAAACTTAGTTCAAATGCGTGTAAATTGTTTAATTTCGGGGGCATATTAATCAATTTAGTTTCGTGAAGGTGTACAAGTGAAAATAAAAGTGAAAATCGGTGTAAAACATGGACTTTAGCTTAGCGTTCTCTGCAAAGCTCCGTGAACAGACATTGTAAAAAATAGCCCCCTTTTTACAATGATTCCCTCGACTCGACTTTAACTATGACGACTTGACTGTATCGATATCGTTCGATGCAAATAACCTGCAAATATTGATAATACTTGACCCTGGCAAATGTCTGAAAGGAAAAGCTATTTTAAAGAATAAGAAGAAGAAGAAGAAGAAGAACAACAGACACTCCTCAATTACTAGTTAATTTCAAATTTTGTTTCAAATCTTCGACAAGTATTGTATATTTAGGTACTTAGTTCAAGAGTACTACTAGGTACTAATTCTGGTTTTCGCCAAGCAAGCTTTTCTGCCTAGGACATCATAATTAAATAATAAATAAATTGTTTATTTCCATTAAAAACTATCCCAAAAACACAAATAATTTATATAATTTGTGTTTTTGGGATAATAATTTATCCCAAAAACACAAATAATCTAAGGGCATTACTAGCCAATAACTTACCTAAGTCAAACGTTAATACTATCTAACCTTTATAATGTTACGTGGTGTGTTTCAGAAGGGGTGGTGTGTCGCGAGAGCAGCGCAAGTGAGTGTCCCGACACTCGAGTGTCGCCCGCGCCGGCCTTGCGCCGCGCGCTACACATGCTGCGCGACGCCTGGCCGCCGCCGCCACCGCCACCACACGTGCCACGCAGGTACACAAACACTTTAAGCAGTCCTGATGCTCAACATTATGAATATGCATTAGGAAAACGCGGCGGACTGCCGCGTCCGTGCTTTCCTCATACAAAAAACAACGGTACAGAGACTGCTCGGTCTAGTATAATTTCTTCTTTATGCTGTAGGTAGTAAAAAAAAACATAAGAAACAAAATAAACTGTTGTTTAACCCTTAATAGAGCAACATGAATATTATTCCCACATTACATTTCACGTTGAAAACGGTCAATTGGATAAATGTTCCCAGAAAATGTCACTGTCAGCTGTTTTACAATTTATAATCTATCGGTCTATTAGCCTATGCCGTTTATGAAACAAAAGAATAGAGAAAAAAAAGGTGTCAATGTCAATGTTTCAAATTTCTCTCAGGGGATTAGTGGATTATTGTGCCGATTTGTTTGTAAATTGTAATAATGCCGAAAAAAAATCTGGTAAGTGTTTATTTATGCTTATTTTCGGTAGATGTGGAGTTGATGTACTCGTGTATGTGTAGTATTTTCCAAAAAATCAAATAATAATTGAGTTGGATGCGTTTGAACTTTGTGGGAAATATTTGCTTGTTGCCCGTTTAGGTTTCAATATGTAAATTCTACGTGGGAAAACTGTTTCCGTAAGTAATGTGGTTTTATAACCATCTCATAAGTTGTTTCTTTTACGTTTCAGAAGCGACTTAGTGATATAGATATTGAAGCTCAGTTGTCAGCGCTGTTATATTCATCGGAAGAAGAAGACGTAGAAGAAGAAGCTGCTGGCTGTTTTACCTCCGATAGTTACAATGTCGATTTTGATGAGCGCTTGGACGAGATAGAGAATTTATCAATTGAAGAATTACATTCTGTATTGGTCGGTGAGTCAGATTTATCTCTTATCCAAGATGACACACAAACAATACTACCAGTTCAACAGGATTCTTCCTCTATTATCCCTCAAGTTGCTTCTACTTCAAATGATACCACAGTTGATGTCCAAGCAGGCACTACTCATATGTTTCCAGAAGTTGTTATGGATCATGATCAAATCACTGCTCCAACATCACCACATGTTGCTGTGGGTGATGTCCAGATAGACCGTTCACCACCCATAGTTTCTGTTCCTGATGAATGCTATAATTCAGACCTGACATTGTCATTCTCAAGAAATAGATTTCCTCACTTACAAAATAAAACAAGGAATTGGTCTCAAACAGTTGATAATTTGACTTGGCCTAGTTTCCAGAAGGAAATGGTAGTAAAAAAAGGTACACTAACAGAAGTCAACCACTGGATTACTTTATTGATTTTTTTCCAGAAGAGTTATTGGAGATTATTGTTGAGAACACAAATATTTATGCGTTTCATACGCGTTCAAAAGCTGACGTAGGATCCCACATGCCGGTATTGGCCAAATTTCGAAGATGCAGAATGTGCAGCACTCGTGTAAAGGAACAACGGAGCAAATATATGTGTAAGGTATGCAAGGTGGCTTTGTGCGCCGCCCCTTGCTTTGAAATGTTTCACATTTGATTTTAATAAATAAAACAGATATTTTCTTTCATTTTAGTGTTTTATTTTTAATAGTTATCTTTGACAACAATGAAGTTAGGCTGATTTATTATAGGTACCAGATATAATGTGTGAAATTTATTTCCCACTAGTTGGGAAATTATTTCCCTCATGTTACTAAAGGCTATGAAGTAAAAGTGCATAGGGAATTATTTTCCCACATGTTTTCCTGAAAAACTGAAAACACGTAAGGATATACTGATATAAAAATCTAATTCTGTTTGTACCCATAATAACGTTTTTGCCCTAAAATTTCAGAAAACACTTTTAGTTTTACTACGCCCTATTAAGGGTTAAAATATTTTGAACTGTTAATAAAAACTGTTTTTTTACAGCCCTGAACCCTCGCTACGAGTTACATCGCATCGTTCATTTAAATTACATATTTGTATTTTTCAGAAGTACATTGTGCAGGAAGAAATCGAAGACAAATAAAGTGCCAAAAGAGACTGATGCAAGCGTCGCAATGAGCGGTGCGCAAGCGCAGGACGCAGTGGGTCGACCGGACGCCTCGCCGGGGATGCTGCGTCGACGTTACTCCGTGCCGGAGACGATCATGAGGAAGTCAGTGAACGTTCTGTATTTACATTTTATGAGCAATACGTTACCTATAACTTGTTTGGTAATGAGAAAAACCGACGTTGCTTTTCAGATACCATCTAGCCCAGCAGTGCTCCGAGTCGGAGGAGGCGGCGTCGTGTGCTCGGCACTCGGCGGGGGGCAGCGCGGGGCGGGGAGGCAGTAGCTCGCCCGTCGAGTGGTCACCGCACCGCGCGCGGCACGACCGCGAGCTGATGCGCAAGGCGACGCTGCTGCGACGGCTGTGGCAACGCGCGCCGCCCGACGCCTGCTCGTGCTGTGAGCCGCGCTCGCTGGCCGGCTCGCGCCCCGAGCTGCGCCGCTCCCCGCTGGCGTGGTCCCCGCCAGACACGCGCCGCGCCGTCCTCGCCACGTTGTCACACTCCGACTCCACGTTCCAGTCGCACGCGGGAGACGGCTGCTCCTGCACGGACGCCTTCACCGACAGCGAGATCTCCGAGGTGCATCCCCCACCGGTTCCCCCGGACGACCGTTCCTACTCTGACTCAGACCCTTTCTCGACCTCCTTTCCTACGACCAAGGAGACGATAAGGCCGCAGGAACCTCCACGATGCGAACGATTGGTAGAAGAATCGATCGAGAGGCGCGTCCTTGTCGAGAGCGAACACGATCGAAACATCCTGCCGTATGACCGGCCGTTGGTCGTCGATACGTCCGGCCCGTCGTACGAGTTGCTAGAAATAGTCGTGTCGGAGACGGTGGACGGCTCCGGAAGTGCCGCGCCACCTACCGAGTCCACACCCGCCACTGGCACGAGCTACGTCCGCACCGCGCCCTCCACTCGCGACCTCGACATCGACATCGACAGATACGTGTCCAACATTCTGGTCGAGAGTCTGAACTCGCTCACCGACCAACTCGAGAGTATGAACGCTACGATAGGTAACGACTGCAAGATTAATATAGTCGAGAAGGAGATCAAGGTGAGGCTGCAGAATACTGGAGTAAATACGATCGTGCACCTAAGTCCCACTTCCAATAATCAGATTATATTCGGCAACGAGGAGTTGTGCAACGAGACGACGACGACTATGACGACGAGTCGCGACGAATGCAACAACCCGGTGATTCGCGACGAATCCAACGACAACCACGAGCCTTCACGACGGCCGCATCCCGCGCCGGCTTCCACCGCCCCCAGCTTCGACGCTCTTCAGCACGACGACGTCAACGAGGCTGTCTTGCAACAGATACAGAAACTGTTTCGCGACGAGTTGCAGCACTGCGAGCCGGACCACGACCGCAACGCGATCTCGCATATCGAGATATCGAACGTGGTCGACGTGTACGTCGGCTCGACGGACGCCTCCTCCGGTGAGCTGGTCGCCGGCGTCGCAGTCGGCGCGGGGAACTACTTCTGCGATTCGCGCGACCTCGCCATCGTGCCAAGATTCTCCGCCTATCCGCATACGGAGTCGATGGAAGTGAACACATCTTCCTCGGAAGACGCCGAGTTGGCCGGGTCCGAGTGCACGAGTCTGGTCGATAGCCTCGACGACCCGAACTCGCCCCGCGGCGTGGCATCGGCACGGCGTCGCGCGCTAGTCCGTTCTGCCATCGACGTGCTGGACCTGCTGCCGGAGCGCGCCCCCGCCACGCCGCTGCCACCGCCCGCCGCCACGCCACCTCCGCGCGACAAGCCCGAGGCTTTTTTCGTGCACATCGAGGACGACACCGTCGAGCCGGACCCTGATGACGTCACCGTCGCTCACTACATGCCCGAAAAGATCAAGCAGAGACTGTATCGACGACACCGCAAGCGAGAACTTCGCATGGAATGCGCTCGACGCAGTAAGGTCAGTACTATCACTGATAGTAATTCAGCGTGGTTCTACTTTCTAATTATTGTCCAAGTGTTCGTGTTCACTTTATAAAATTGTTTTTTTTACAGAACCAGCTCAAACGTGAGGTCGAGATGGCGTGGCGCGAGGAGGCCGCGAGCGATGCGCGCCGCCGGCTCGACCGCGACTGTCGCGCGATACTCGAGGAGCTGTTCGATGACGTCATCGCGAAGATCGCGCTCGACGAGTTCAAGGGGATGCGGATCAAGCGACGAAACAGATTGCAGGCGAAGTCCGACGAGACCTTGTCCAGACGATCTAGGAAGATGACCGAGAGAAGAACGTCTTTGGAGACCGCGACGGAGGACCGGTGTCGACGGCATCCAAAGCCGGGCACCGAGCGGAGCTCCCGGGAGCTCCGCGGCGATGTCGTGCGGACCGAGAGACATCAGATCCACGGAAAGATGGTCGCTCGGCCCTCGCCTTCCCTCGCCGCCTCCTCCGCCTCCGCCTCGCGTCCACCGCGACGGTTCTACCAAAAGTCCGAAATTCATGAAGGTGATAAGTGCATAGAGATATTAGAAATCCTAGAGTACGTAAACGGTTCCCAGAGTTCACCCGAGACGACCACGAACTCCGACGAGAGTCAAGCCCGAGGAAGGGGGTCGAGAAGTAAAAAATCTCGGATACCCGTTCCGGTGTACGAGAGGACGCAGCGGTCCGTGGTGAGCGGCGAGCACATGCGTCTGACGGGCGGGGACGCACTCGCCGGCCTGCTGCTGGGCGCGCTGGCGGCGGACCGACCCGCCCTCGCCCCGCCACCCGCCGACCAGCCGCGCGAACGGACCAACTCCTCGATGTTTAAGCGCGTGTTCGATATAATACCGGAGGAACGCAGCAGCCTCAGCCTGGAGTCGTCGGCGTCGTGTGAGGAGCGCGCAGTGCGCAGCGCCGCTACCTCGCCGCCGCGACGACTACGCCTCGAGCAGACCACGATGACCTCACCGTGCAACAAGTCGGCCGGCACGAGCCCTATGCGCGCGCGGGAAGGTATCCTGTACCAGCACCGCACCCATACCCTCGCCGTAGAGTAGCGCTACTCGTACCGATCGCACTACGCTGACCGCATCTCGCGACACGCATCTGCTACACACCACCGTGCTAGGTTCGTTCACACACCGCGTACGTCGCTCGCGCCGACCGCACCGAGACCTCATCGACAGAGCACCTTATTTTTTATTAGGTAGTCGTCGTTTTGTTGAATGACGCTTGTTACGTAGTTAAGAAATAAAATATTTGCGTTTAAAATAAATCCAGATCGTTTCATTTATCCTAAGGATACAGAGAAGTAGGCGTAGGATCGACCGAGGTAGCGACATCAGTACCGGAGGCGGCAGCGCCAGCGGCGGCGACGCTAGCACCGGCGACGCGGGCCGTGCGCCGGGACTCTTCCGACGAAACGTCGCGAGATCGATACAAGAAACGAGACGAGGCAACGACGATAGAAACGCGCGGCCGACCGATCGCTGACGAACGACCGGAGAAGCCGGTACGGGATGAGCCGAGCGCGCAAGCGCCGGTCGAGACCCGCGACCAAAGGACGAGACGGGACGAGGCGTTTGATGGGGTAACGGGACGTGGTCGACGCCGGCGGCCCTCGGGCGGCGCGCACGAGGACGAGTCTAGTGACAGCGGCGACTCGGGCGGTTCCTTGCTCTGCTCGCTGGCACCGCGCTGGCTAGGCACCGCGCGCCGTCCCCGCCGCCGCCCCGTGCCCGCCCCGCGTCGCGCACCGCCCGCCCCGCCCCCGCCAATGCCCACACAACCCGCGAACAACAACGACACACAAATACCGACAGGTAAATCTATCTAAATATGCTAAGATAATGGTTAAAAAGTGCCTGAATGTTAATTTCTGACTGAGTGACAGAGAAGTAGTGATCGAATAATATTTGTTCATACAGGGGGATGGTCGGTGACGGTGGCGGGGTCGTGCCGCGCGGCGCTCCCCCACGACGTCGAGATGCGGCTGCGGTTCCCGCACGACCGCTCGCCCTCCGCAACTGGCCGCACCGCAGCCTCGCGCGACTGCTCATGCGTCCAGTGCGCCGCCTGCGCCGAGCGAACGCCGCGTCCCGCGCTTCCCGCACCCTCCTCACACAACGATCCTTCCCTTACGCTTACTATGAAAAAAGAAGCCCAAGGTACATATTTTACTTATTTCTATGTTCATTATTATTATATTTATGTATATAGCATTGACACGCACGATGATCCTCACCTTTGACATTTAAGTATTTTGATTAGAATGCAATGCTTTTGTAGATTCTTCGATCGTCGCATCGAAAATGTCTAGGAAGAGCAGAGAGCATCTCCCCGAGCTGGAGGAGACGTACCGAGCGTCGCGCAGCAAGGTGAAGAGTTCGATGAAGGTAGGTACCGAACACCGACGTGTGAGGTGTAGGTGGGTGTAATGCGGCGGCAGACGTTCATACCTCGAAGGCGGTCGTTTCAGACGCGGCGGGGGTACTCCCTGCACTGCTGGCTGCCGGAGGACGCGGCCGGCGCGAGGGCGGGGCGCGCGCGGGACGCGGCGCCCGGTAGCGCGCTGTCCGTGCTCGGCTGCGCCATCATCCCCGAGCTGAAGCCTCGCGTGCCCACCATGAGCGAGCGGGACCTCACCAGGGTCTACACGCCCCGACACTACCTCCGCTCCTAGTACACGTTACATTACGATAGTAGGACAGCAAAACGTTCTCATCTCACAAGTGTTCCGCTACTTGCTTAGCGACTAATTGTATGTTCAACCGTTTTGGAAAAAAAAATATTTATAAAATGATTGAACTATAGTCTGCAAGTGGTCAACAGAGTAAGGCCCCTTATGTAGGTATAACGCTCTTTATATTGATGAACTGAATAGCTTCTCAGAATACAATAAATCTTTCCTTTTTGATTTACATTTGTTGTAGAACCAGCCTTATCATAAAACTTCTCTGTGGGGGAGTTCACGGGTTGGAATTTGGAGAATTTAATAACGTCGTTTATGATTTGTATTAGCTAACATAATATAAAATGTTTATAAGTACCTAGAAATTACTGTACGAATGAATGTACATTTAAATAAATGAACTAGGTAGGTACCTAGTACCTATGTTCCTCCGGTACAGATTACAGAGTTTAAATCGTCTAAAATAGGTACCTATCTACTTAATTTATTAATGTTTTTGTTAGGTATTTTAAAACTGAAATTGGTAAGATTGGTATAATAAATCATGATTGATAAAATATAGAGCTATGTAAGGGTTTTGTTATTACTATTATTACAGTTTTTATACTAAAATATAAAAGAATTGGAAATAATACGATTTTCTTTCATAAAAGTACCAAGCCACCTGCTAGCAAACTGTTTGTACAGGCTACATACCTTAGGTGTTGTACAACCTGTATAGTACGTTTTTCAATTTTAGACCGTAATCTGACGTTTTGGTTCCTTGTATTTGTAAATTTTTCTACTGAAAGAAGTGTCAAATGGTTGCATTCAATTAAAAAATGGAATATAGGCCTGAATTCAGCTTGTTAGAAGGTGCTTACTCCCGGAACAATGATAAGAATAGTGTAGTGCAGAGGTACTCATTGGTGTAGTGTCACCAATTTATCACCTTCGAGTATAAATTTTGAATCGAATCCTTTAATTGCTAGAGCTGTTCCTCCCACAGAACGTGGCACTCGTCAGATTATTAGAACCTTCACCGACTTTACGTGAGCCTCTGCAACAAGCCGGCATTAAAGTATGCCATAACTTTGGCGAAGAAATAAGGAAAAATAAAATTGATTGCAATTGACATTGACTGAGAGATTGAGAGAGAAAAGATTGCCATTTCACACCAAGGTACCCTAAAAATGTTTTTTTTATTGTAGTATTTTGTCGGCGTGATAAAAATGTTTACTCTTCACCTTCCAGCGAAGTTCTTGCTTCTTGCAATAACAAACTACGGATAGACGGACAGACGGACATGACGAGACTATAAGCGTTTCTTGTTGCCTACGAAACCGTAAAAGGGTTTGTATTCGTTACTGCAAGATTATAGTGATTGTTCATAATTCATTTATTGACTAAGAATATAGGTTACATTGGTCTTACATTGGTATATTTAGTACAGCCATATTCTGCCTTTTCGGCGTTCATCAATTTGTTATAGGTAGGTACACAATAATTATTTTGTTATTGGTAAAAATGATTATAATATTATGTCAAGTATTAGGCATATCGATAGCATGTAGGTAATTTGAATTATCAATAATTAGAAATAACATTTGAATTTGAAAAAATGAAATTAAATTTGTCAATCAATGGGCATATTAATAGAATGTCAATATTATTTTACTTTATACTTAATTAAGGTTTTGTCCTCTAGGTATTGTCTTACACTAGTATACGCTTTATTAATGAGCATTGTCTTCAGCCTTTGTCTAAAAATGTCAGTGTTATTACAGTCAATAATACATTTTGGCAAATTAATAAAATAATGTTTCGCTGTTAATTTGGATAAGCCGGTTGTGGAGATGCAGAATTGAACACACTGATGATAAGCCAGTTGTGAACTGTCCAGTGTCCATATCATCTCTCCTACTTTGAACAGGAACAGGTTAAAGAAATTTTTGACGAGCTTCTACGAAACGGCAACATACAAACCTCCAATTCTTCCAGTGCAAATAGTGATGGTCAAAAAAATCTGGCAAACAGAGACTTTGCGTAGACTTCGAGGCATTAAAAGCAAAAATGTTATCGATTCCCACTATCGATGATCAAATCTAAAATATACGTGGTAACATTTTTAGGCCTTTGACCTTGTTACTGGTAAACTGATACTGGTGCTGACCTCACAGGATTTGTTATGCCTAACACCCATTACAAGTTTATAGTTTATAGTTATATTCCAACGGGATCGGGACTTAAGTACGTGGGTGAAACTGCAGGACGCAGCTATAAAAAGAAAGTCGTGTTACTCACACTATTTATAACTCAAGAACGGGTTAACCGATTAGAATGAAATTTGGTGCCTATATACAGGGTTAGTTTAGGGGTAGAAATATAGGGTACTTAAATTAATCGTACGGGTCAAGCTTAGTTTGGTATGACATACGTAATGGGTCAAAAAGAACGGTTGAACCGATTAGCATGAAATTAGGTACAGGGTTGATTTAGGAGTGGGAATACGATGTACAATGCTGTAAATGATCATGCGGCTTAAACAACGCTTGGAACGACATACACAACTAGGGTTCCCCCTTCGGAAGTTCGCCTTCCATACTTTAATGGGAACTGGGAACATAGGCGCCGACAGCTTTACGATTCTTCAGGCGGAGTAGAGCCTTGCGTACCTTTTCAGGCGTAATTGACACAATTCCTTGATTCGGAGGGAGTTCCGGTGGCTGCATCTCTTTATACTACTTATTTAGCAGCTCGTGGAAATAAGAGCTCCATCTCTCCTTCACCACGAGGTCCTCGCATAGCAGGTTACCATCATGATCTTTTACGCAGCGGCACTTGGATATATCCCGCGCCGCTTTGATCCTATAGAATGCGCCAACTTATAAATAAGCCTGTCCCCTCAGACATTTCCAACTTATCCGTCTGGCTCTGGCTACTGCTCTCTTTGTGGCGCGTTTAACGATCCTGTACGCGCCGCGGTCTTCAAGAGAGTTAGACGCTTGCCACTTTTTCTTCATCCTAATCTCCCTCTGAACTGTGTAGTTCCACCACCAAGTTTCCTAGCTGCTTTTTCTTTTGTAACTTGCTAAATAAATAAAATATTACTTGACACTTGGTAATTCCCAAATGTACACACATAATTCGGTAGAAGTAAAATAATAAAATATCTTACATACTTAATGAATAAATTAGTATTTTATAAATATATTATGATCAAAATAAGTTGACGTTATTCAACAAATCAACAACATTGGCACCTATTCGTAAAAATATGGAAAATCCTTAGGAAGCATAAATTATCGAATGGTTGTAGGGACTTTTTTGACAAATCAGTTTATAGATTTATACCACGAATTGTTTTGTGCGTCGCGATCGAAATGTGACACAGAGTGACGGTAATAGTGTTCTGTGGAGTGACGCGAGCGCCCGCGCGCGGCGCCGGCCGGTGCGGTTCGCAGTAACACTAGGTAGGTACCTATCTCAGTCGCAATTTTCCTGTAAGTAATAGATGCGCGCACGCAGACAGCGGGGACTGGTTTGTAAACTGACTCATTTGACAAATCATTTATTTGAGTACACACACACACACCTTTATTATTGCCATTTTAAAAATGCACAATGCAACACAACACATGCAAATGCATCTACCTACTTAAATAACACTTTATAGAACTAAGTTATGGGCAATGAAACACGACTGAGTTAGGCTTCATCACAAGAGGCGAGGAGCACACATGCATGGGAATGTAGAGCGGGTGTGCAGGCAGCATAAGAACTTCCCGCGCGTCCGTCTCATACCTACCTAGGTACCAAGATAGGAAGAAGACAGTAGGTTAATAAGTATGAGATATTGGATCGATATCTATGAAGTATAGATGGCGAAGTCATATTCAATCTAATTCATTATTTTATTTCAGTTATCCAATTTTCCTCAAGTAAACGACGGGTTTATCCCCATTAAAATTATGCGCGAGGTAGTTACTGTAGGTGTGACCTGTGCGCACTATGTACCTATTGACCTAGTCAGGTGAGATATCTGTGTCTAACCTGCAGCGTAGGTACGTCGCGTCGTCACTCAAAATCATTTCTCGATACAGTCTACTGATTTGTGTTGCATTAATTCAAAGTATGTTATGAACTTACGGTGCCTGGAAGATGCAGCTCGATCCTTATGGTGTGTTCTGTGACTTATCCAAGGCATTTGATTGCGTTAAACATGAAACATTGGTCACTATGGTATTAAATATAGCGCTCTGGTTGTTATCTACTTCTATCTGATCAATAGGGTTCAGTGTTTTTGACGCCAACGGAGAACGATCCCCCGGCTTTCCCGTAACCCGGGCCATTCCTGTTTCTAGTTTGTATTAATGACCCACGTGTTTCCTATTGCTTTCCTAACCGTCCTAAATTTACAATATAATATGGAATATAAGTCTAAAATTAACGAAATATCTTCAGCTAACTTAAAAAGACGTCTGACACAATGAGACTCTACCGGTCGGTTTAAGCTGCGTGGCACCTACCAGGGTAACATACGACTGGTAGGTATATTTTCTAAATTAAAACTTTCACAACCTCGTTTTTGTATAAATATAAGATTGGGTAGGTAAGTACGTAGTAGCTTATACCATAGAATACGTAATAGCATCCACGGACAAGTATGCAGTATTTAGCATGTGCTGATGTTTGTATTGTATAATAACTTGCAACCCAGGACAAACAGACGAAACGGGGTACACTTTTGTAAGTGTACCTCGTGTGTTGTCACACAGACACAGAGTCGATGTATTGTAAACCTTAACTCAACAATAAACTTCGGTAGGTATTTACTATGTACCTACCTACGTGTTATTACAAGCCGTAATTAATGTATGAGTGAACGATACTGCTCCTGGAATATCCACCCGTAAATACAAGCTGGTTCTTTCATTCATTAGCATTACGTACTCGTAACCACTGAACCGCTCAACTGCTCTCGCGGGAAACCCGGTCACTCAATTACTTTAAAGTAATAGCTGTACTTACTTAATGAATTTTTATTAGTCACCTTGCGCCCTTGCGCTTGACTAACAATAGGCATACCTGTTCGGTAGATACATAGGTATATTTAGGTACATAAGTACCTTGTTAATGATTTATAGTAAATACTTAATTGTGGAATAAGTATTTAGGTGAAAGACCAGGTGGTCTCGGTGGACCTACGACATTGTAGCGGTCGCGGGAAGTCTTTGGATGGAGGTAGCTAACGATCGCCATTTCGCCATTTGAGGCGTCTCGCGTCGCGTCGTATGGGGGAGGCTTACGTTCAGTGGACGGATAAGGGCTGAAACGATGATGATGAGTAGGTAGGAACTTATCGTAAGTATCTGTAACAAAAACAAAGCCAAGACTGTTCGGCTAAAAATTTACCAGATCCTGTGAAGCAACAACGGTTAATTTGTCTTAGGTTTTCCCGATTTCGCATAATAAAACACAATGTTTTACTCGCGTTTTATTTAATTACTGCATTATTACAAAGTACCGAGCTTAGCGAGCGAGCCGAGCGAGCGTTGGGAATAACTGTTAATTGGGACCCTACTCTATGATTTTCCTACTTTCGGGTTAGCTTTTGCGCAAGGTTTGTACCTTGGGATCCCGACATACCGTTCTGTACCTAATAGTGATACGAAATAAAGAATATAGGCTATAGAGTTGGTCTAGGAGTTAGTTGATGTTTGGGATTGGATCTTAATAGAATCTGGTGTCTTTATGACAGTGAAAGAGGAGAACGCGAATCTTAGCATGAATTCATTTGCTTTTTTTTGGCTTGTTAACTCTATACAAGGTGTAACGAGTAAGTCCTTTTAATCCGAAAGGGGGTTGTTCTAGACGTCTAGGCGAACAACTTTTGTTCTACGACTTTTGGAAATTCGAAGAACTTTTCGAAAAATTTAGGTGTAAAGTTTACTTGAAAATCAGCTGTTTCTGAGAGTTCGAGGTCATTGACCTTATGTTGTCCTTTTATTTAGTTTAATGGTTTACAATCAAAACTTCAATAATTTTTATTTTTCATTATTTTTTGTTTTTTCAGTGAAACATTATTTTAAAAAATTTCAAAAAAAAAGTTTGAATTTTTTTCAAAAGTCGTAGAACAAAAGTTGTTCGCCTAGACGTCTAGAACAACCTCCTTGATCGTTGTGTCTTTTTTTACAGATCAATGCCAGGAAACACTTTGAGCCATGCTCAAAGTGTTTCATTTTATAATAGAATGATCTGTCTACCCGGCCCCTTTATACCTACGAGAAGGCATTTTAGAGATTCAAAGTATGAGAAATCTGCCTATTTCCTAATTTATTTGGTGTTGTTCGAGCTAGGATACCTGACATAAAATGAGTAATTAAATCAGTTTGCTGTTAGGTTAGCATAGATGAGCAAGTCTATAGATATAAGGAGGTAGGTATGCTGTTGTTACAGAGGGAACGCCCGCGACCGCAGTTTGTTGTAGCCGTGCCGTCGTGGAGACGGAGTGCAGGTTGGTTGCAGCCAGCCATCGACCATCGGCCATCACATCACACGATATATGCAAGCAGTCGCCGAGCGAGCCCGCACAGTATCGGTCGGTCGGTCGCGCGCGATACACATACAGAGCCCGGCCGCTTAACGCACGACGCGGGTCAGTCGCGACATGAAGGGACAAGCGAAGCGGTTCCTTAACCACAAGGGAAACCCGTACGATAATGAGATATCTCTACCGACATCGGACCCATCGGCCAAATCAAGACAAAGGGATCTCGGATTTTTAGATCTAGTAAGTCCAACTCTTCATCTATTTATTTCAAATCAACAATCTATCTCTTTTTTTTTCAAATATCATTAACTGGGCCATTAAACGTACAGTCGTGACAACCGGTTGATTCTTATCATCTACCAACCTACTTATAGTGTGAACATCATCTTAAAACTTTGGCGTAATTATGTTGTAAGTACAACACTGATTAATGACTTCATCAGCTAATTTAAAAAGTCACCAGACTACGATTCCGGCGTGGCAATTCTATGCCTAGCTTAATTCTAATGGATACCTACACGCTTCCAGTAGAATTAAATTCGTAAGTTTCGATCAAAAGAACCGGTTCAACGATCAGAACTTATATTAGTGATAGACGTGCAGATCCTTAACCTTTTAGGGCTCATTTTTCCCAATTATAGTTCCTATTTATCGTGAACAAAAATCTTACTTAAGAACCCATGTAATCTACATTGCCATTAAACCACTATTGAACTCTATAAAAATACTCTTGTTCACGCCCAATTAAAATGTATACCGATCGGTATACCGATCGTGTTATTGCATCCTCGACTATCAGACATGCAGCGAGTGTCTTGGTCCTTTAGGGAATGACAACGGCCCCATCCAATATAAAGCTCACGCATATCTCATACCCATAAAGCATACGTATCGTGATATTACCTGAATCGAACACAATAGCATAGTTGGTCAGACAGCTCCCAGACCCCTGAGACCTATAGAGCTAATGCGGAAACTAGCAGACACCTCGGCCACTGCCACTGTTATCTATAGATAGGTTATAACATAACTTAATGTTATCTCTATCTTCGTGAGAACTAAACAATAAAATACTATGCGATTTGAATAACTACAATGTTAAATATAATATTATTATAATATAAGGTATTAAGGTATTTCCTAAAGTAACGTAATCCGCGTTACCATGATCGTTTGTCGTTGCTTTGTCATCCTTTTGTCGCTCCAAAAAATAAAGTAAATTATGAATAAAAAAATACCCGACTCTTTTAGTTTACCAATGCATTCCGTTGAAATCATTTATTAAAGTGAGTCAGAGGCGGTAGATGGAAGAAGAAGGAAGAATAATGCAGGAACTATTAGTTGAGTTATTATATTGTTCTGAGAACTGATTCATCTAAATCCGTTTTAGGCATACATGTAGTACTTACTTAAATTGTTAAAAATACTGTGTACGGTATCTTCTTTTGTACGCAGCGTGCTGATATGTAGCAAGTAGCTCCAATTATAGCTAGTCCTGGAACGAAAGCTGCTCGATCGTATAGCAGATATAATTCTGATACCATTATTGGCATTGACGACGACGTTGACGTTACTTATCGTATGAGTAACGTCGAGGTAGGTACAAACTAAGTCGACATAAGGTCCTACACAGCAATGGGTCAACATTTACCGCACTAAGACTGTCTTTGACCAGCTGTGGTATCATCTAATTGCATCCACCGCTACTAGTTGCTATTTACTGTCAAAAAACATATTTCGTATTATACATTGCTGCTTTGAAGTAATCACCGGTAACAACCACGTTACGTCAAAACAGCAATGTACTGCAACTTAGCAATTACTAGCGGTGGATGCTAATTAGATGATACCATAGCAGGTCTACTTACAGCCTGGCTCTCTCTCACCTACGTGTGGCAGTAGGTCGACGACATGCGGTCAAGAACAACGCATCGTTCTCGTGGAGCTCGTCACACCGGTGCAACAATAAACCGTGCAGCTGTACTGTAGGTAGAGATCGTCGTCCTGTGGAGATGCGAACAGCGAGTCGTGTGTAGTGTAGGTGCGAGCGATACAACGCGACCGGACGAGCGAGCGAGCTCGGGGCGAGGTCAGGAGACGGAGCGCGCAGCGGGCAAGTTCAAGGCGAGCTCGACTAAGACCGACCGGTTACTGATGCTCGCGAAACACTCGATCGGACGATACTAGTCGCTTTATATGTCTGAGTTATTTATTTAACTATCTAATGGAAACAGCAGGTAAAATGTGTATGCTTGTGCTGCCACTAGCTATACCTACTTCCTTGCGTTACCAGCGCGCTAACGCGGGGAAGCACTACGTTGCGTACACTCTACAATACCTACTGACACTACACGAGTGAAAGTTATCTTGTGACAGGCGACGATTCATCAACGAACTTGAGATCGCGCGGTCGAAGAATAGAGCGGGGCCGGGGGCTATCCCCACACGAGTCGGTATATTGGTATCTTGGGGTCGACCCGTCATCTTCGTCTTCGTCGCATCGAGTGAGGCAATTAACGATACGTTTGACGTTTGGATATTACACAGCGCAAGCGTTATAAATCCAAAAGATTAACATTAATCAACATTTTCCTCGAGGTTGTAGGTGCGGGCACGCGTGCGCAGGGAATCCCAGCGCGGTTGTTGAGACACCACCGTTGCATGCACCTCGCGTCACCCGCCCGCACCGCTCTACCTTCATTTATATTAAGTATATGAATGTATAACTAAGTAGTCAGGTCAATAAAACGTAGTTTCACACTCTTAACCATAATAATACTATTGTTGATATAATGTAGCACAATTAAACCAAAATTTCCACATAACTTCTTTTGTATTTATAAGGAAATTTAGGTTTCAGTGACTCATTTACTTAAGGAAAATTTTAACGACTCGACGGAAGAATTTAACTTTTAGAAGTAACCACATAATAAACAAAAGTTCTTCCTTAACCGCCCAACTAACAAATCAACTTCAAATGTAGCTATATATCGAGAACAGAGCAGTCGCATATCCGTGGTAGACACGTTTCTGCAATGCGAAAATGGCCCCACTTTTAGCACTTTTAAGTAATACAATGTATCTACAGTAGCTCCACTTAGGACTAATCGGATACATGTTGGTGATAGATCTGTGTTATTTTTATCTTGTTGGTGTTATATCAGTGGCCTTAAATCAGTTGTAACACAATAAAGAAGCAATAGGGTCACAGCGACACCGATGTATCAAGTAATTTGATGACATATTGGTGATTGTGATTCTATAATAACTATACATTGTCGGCTAGTATTTTGGCAGAAAAATATCAATAATAACTTTGGTTAAGGTTTTTATATAATGTTAGAAGTTACATTTGAATGTCCATTTTGTTTTAAAATTTGTGCGTGTAATTAAAAAATCATAAATAGTGTAAAATCACATGCGCTTGAAATTCTGTTGATAAATTTATGGTACAATATTAGTGTTTTTTCAGTGGGCCTCTCTAATTTATACTTTTTAATAAAATAAAGATGATTTAAAAAATTAATTGATTTTGTAAGCAGCATTATACAATTCATTAGTGTTATCATTGCTACTAAACAAACGATTTACAACATCTTGCAGCCATTACAATATTTAGGGTTATCTTAAAGCAAGAAGATAACTAAGTCCGTCCTAATAAAACTTATAAATTCCTCAGTCTTCTTAATCTGCACTCAATCAGGAAAAAATGGTACCCGAGAAAATGGAAAAAGCGATTAAAAACACAAAATTAATTATAAAGTAGTTGTCTGATTAATATTTTGTTAATTTGGCGACAAAAACTATGCAATAACGCAGAAAGGTCCAGTAAATGAATTTATGTGAATATATATGTGTCTATTTAGGTTTAAATTAGAAATAAAAACGTTTTTATGTCAATAAAGATATATGAGCGCACACAGATCTTCTTTGTAACTTATTAACGTTATTAAAGATCCCTTATCAAATATTTAGCACTAGTGTTAATAGATGCTTATATAAATCATATCTGAGATATAAGAGCTACAATGACATCCATTATATCACGTGTTAGCTACAGTGGTGATCAATATACAATTAGCTCGATTTTAGTGATCTTAAAGCCATATTAGTTTACTATTGCGTTTTAATGGCATCATAGAACCCATTGTGCAACATAATTGTTCTTTATTCAAGTTAAAAGTTTCAATTTACTGCTGTGTTATATAAGTTGTATAAAGTAGCTGACAAAACGTTTATGTCGTTAAGTATAAAGGCAATTGAGCTGTTTAACCTTATACAGCTTTTAAGCGTTTTATAACACAGATATACAAAAAGCAGTTATAGAGTTACGTATATACAAGTTAAATATCATTACTTAGTAATAAAAAATTGCCTGTTAACTCAATTTTGTTAGTTGGGCGTTTCAATAGAAAAAACTTTACAGTTTTTGGTCGTATTTGAGTTGGTCTAGTTAGCTGCTTACGGTCTACTATACTATGATAACACCTAGGTACTTGAACACAGTGATGGGGACTTTTTTTATCTTTTCCTTCATTCACCCTTGCTTTGCCGATTCATTTTGTTTGTTCGATTTGACCACCTTTGATAAGTGTATTTATTTAATTACAAAATTAATTAAAAAGTCATTTATATCTAACGTAGTTAATTAATACACTTTACATATGTAAACGACCTAGATAGTTTTGTTAACAGTTATTTTTAAGGTTCAGTAGTTCAATACGAGAATTTGTAAGCAATATATATATTACAAACTAGCTGCGCCCCGCGGTTTCACCCGCGCAAGTCGCGATCCCGCGTTGTTCTTACACCTACCTACCACAATGCAAAAATCCACACTTAGACGGACGACCAGGGAAGTACTGATGATGCCAGACGCGGTAGCGCCTGGCTTCAACAGTACTTCAATGGTAGGTGAAGTAAGGCAAATTTTGTTGATGACGATGGATGACGATCGATGACGATGCATACGATAGATGACGATGGTTAAAAAACAACGAAATTATGCAATTTTTAAATTTTATCCGGATATTCGGATATCCGGACTTTATATCTGGATAAAAGTAGCCTATATGTTAAACGGAGTCTTAAGCTACATGCGTACCAAATTTCATTGAAATCGGTCCAGCCGTTTCCGGGATTAGCGCGCACAAACGCACAGACAAACAGACAAAAAGTTAAACATGGAAATGGGTTCTGTTACGTTAGTACATACCCCTAAAAATAGTTTTGAAATATCTTTCAAAAACAGACACCGCTAAGTTACGATTTTATTATAAGTATAGATAGATACCACTATACGAAGATACAATACTTACCCAATTCATATTAGGAAAAGTCATTAGAAACATTCACAACAGTAAAAGTAGAGATAAGTAGGTACCTAATATTAAAAGAAAAACTATCACAATTGAGTAGACTTTACAAGTGAACGAATAATGGGCGAGAAGCTGCAAAATGTTTCGTGTCAACTAGGTACAGAACACGGCACGGGCATTACGGTACAATACACATGAACCGAAAACCCACGCACTCCTCTGCTAACCCAAATAAAAGTCTGTTGTATAATTATGTATATTATTCTTATAAATATTATTGTCGTCCAAACAAATGGTATATTTAGGTACACACCGTTCGTTCTCAAAGATGAGTCACAATGAGGAACGCGTCAAACAACTTGGAGTAAACACTCGGGCGCTCGTTGATGTCTTTTGTAAGGATAAATCCTGCGCAAGCATATTATCGCCGCACTATAATCTCGGACGGCCATTGCATTGCGAACGAGAGATGGAGGAGATACACCGATTAGATAAACTGATTATTAGTAAGTATGTATTCATGATCATCAAGTAGCGAGCGCTACCGACCTGCGTTATAGTGCCAACAACTGCCAAGTGTCCCATCAGTCTCCTCCGCTCTCCCGAGACAGTACTATTCTAAGTACAAAAGATATCAACGTGATCTCGTCTCGTTGTTTGACGCTCGATCATCTACTTCAACTAGTTTAAACATAAGTAAGTATTATATTATTTACTAGCTGCGCCCCGTGGTTTCACCCGCGTAAGTCCCGTTCCCGCGGGATTATCCGGATAAAAATTTGCCTATGTGTTATTACCGGTATTCAACTACCTATATTCCAAGTTTCGTCACAATCGGTTCAGTAGTTTTTGCGTAAAAGAGTAACAAACTCACATACATACATACTTACATGCATACAAACTTTCGCGTTTATAATATACGACCTGCGGTTTCACCCGCGTAAGTCCCGTGCCCGCGGGAATATCGGGATAAAAAGTAGCCTATGTGTTAATCCAGGTCCCCAACTACCTATATTCCAAATTTCATTGCAATCGGTTTAGTAGTTTTTGCGTGAAAGAGTAACAACCTCACATACATACCTACATACAAACTTTCGCGTTTATAATATTTGTAAGATGTAAGAAGTAAGATGTATTTATCCCAAATTGCAGGCGTAGAACCCATAAAAACAGAAAGACAATAAAAAAGTGCACTTCGTCGAAAAAAACGGGCCCGCTTGATGTTAGAGTAAATTGAGACGACTACGCTTTTTTTTTTCTTTTTGCGCTTTAATGTTCGTCGGTTGATTAGACACAAACATGCGACGTACTGCGTGTGCCTGTGGCAGGACCGTTTCGAGATATCAAAGCGAAAACTACCTTAATGTTAGGGAACATGGTTGAAATTTATATTTCAAAATCGTTGAGTGCACGGTCTTCTAGGTGCAAAGGCAACAATGTAAATTGTCTCTGGTAGAACTTGAGTATATATATGTAGTATCTATAAATATTTGAATAAACAAGACATTTGTGCATCAATTATTATCATCATAGAGGACGGAAAATTATCCCATTTGAAATAGTTTTGCGTAGAAACAATTTGTTTTGAGTAGCCACTAGCCAGCCACGTCGCGTGTCGTCTTATCGATGTCGCGGAGTCACTTTTTTAAACGAATCTACGTACAATAGGTAGGTAGGTATGCATGTAATAACTAGGTATTCCGACCGGTTATTTTTTGTTGTGTGATCAATTCTACGCGTCCTCGTCCGGTCCGTCGCATGGCATGTACAAATGCGCGATGTGACGTCCTCTCGTCTAAAGATGCCGAAATATCGAGTTAGTAGGTATATTCTTATTTAGATACCTATATTAAATCAGCACAACAGCGCAGTGCGCCGCTGTGACGCGTCGATCACGTGGAAATGTCGACGTACGAAGTACCTATACCATGAACCCGTTAAAAACGATAAAGAAAGCGACTTGAATCTTCAACAGATTTAAGTGTTTGCAGATTGTTGAACTCCGAGACAGAAACATGAAAAGAAAATCATACAATAAGTACCTACATAATATTTACTCGTAATAAGAAATGATATAAAAAATTCCACTGGCCCTATGTTGAAAAGTTTCTCTTGAAATAAAAAGTGTTAAAAGCCATTGAAACTCACACAATAAAATTTGTAATTAAGTAATTATATTATTCATTCATGGTAGGTAGGTACATTTTCTTTCCGGGTACTATAATTTAAAATACCTAAGGCCCGGGAAACGTTTGATGCATGAGAAGTGTTTCTTTTAACTTAAATTCGCCAACAATAGTTCCAATTAGTAGGTTACTAAAATTATAAGTTAGAGGTACCAACCAACCTATGGTTAAACTAATCTTTAGTGAGGTTGGGTGGGTATTAATTTCAAATAGTCAGATGTTACCTAGTTTTTAATTCAATTTCCTTTAGTGCAAAAACAAACAAATAAAATAGCATTATCTTCGACTTTGTAAAAATAAATGTTTTCGTCCGAGAGACGGCGCGGCGCGGCGCGGCAAGATACGCTAATCTTTGGTAGTCATAGTTGTCACTAAAACATCGCATAAAACTAAATAGGATTATAATGTTTTGCATAATATTCATCGTGGGTAGGTATATAGGTAATGTTTTTAGGAACTATACGCAACTAGTTTATGGTCAGTCTAGTTTTTATTGGGTTGGTGGGGGACCAACACTAGGCACAGTGTTGTCTCGTAACAGAAAGTAGGAAGCTGCATGGTGCAAAATTGAAGTCTTGAGAAAAAGCTTAATTTCCTGCGTTTTTGTCCCAAATTGCGAATATTCTCGCCTATGTGACACAATTTCGGTTCGCGGTCAATTTACCCGAGGTCCTTGGTAAACCCTAGATATAGCCCGAGGGAGACTCGTGCTTGTGTGTGCTGTGTTGTGTTGTGTGTGTGACCGGATGGACCGGTCGCGGTCGCTCGGAGTAACGTCGTCGGACGGCCGAGCGAGCTACATCGAGCGCGCTCTATCGCTTACAATTTCACATTTAGTATTTTGTTAGCATTTTCCTTAAACGTAAACCACAGCTTTATTAGTATTTGATTACCTATCAGAGTATATCAGGTTCTGTGGTTTGCTTAGATACGTAACACACGCGATTGGACACACGCCATCGTCGGTACTATTAATTAACTAAAGATTAGAGAAGCCGTTGCTTTTTTGTAAGTATTAGCGAATAACGATTTACTTTAGATAGTGAGACGGGTATGGTCCAGATGGTAAATTCCAACCTGTGATTCCACCACTATACGATGAAGTGGCCGTCGTCGCCAGCATACCATCAAGTGGCCTTCAGAGATTAGATACACCTAAGTACCTACAACTAGACTTCTACCGACATCTTAATGTCTACTGTACCCACCCAACTAAGCTCGATTTTCGTAAAACGTGCATTATAAAATGTGTGGAATGTTAATGTAGGTGTCTGTTGTGGTTTCAGTGGCGGTACTCGACATGCGCGGAGCGCACAAGCACAGTGTGTGGCACGTGCCTCGGAGTGGTGGCGGCGCTCGGGCTGGTGGCCGCCGTGCTGGCGTACGGCGAGCTCACCTCGCTGTTCGTGGCGCGACATACGGCTAGCGAGACGCCACCGTACGCGCGCCTGCTGGCGGCCTTTGGCGGCGGCCGCCGGCTGACGCGCGGCAACCGCTCCGCCCACATGCAGGCGCTCAAGGAGGACTCCGTCGCGTTCGCCTATGCCTCGCTCGCGATCATGGCGGTACAGCTGACGGCCGCCACCGCCGCCGTCACACTCGCCAACTGGGCGGCCGGCGCAGCCGTCGCACGCCTTCGGGGCCGCCTGCTGCGCGCGCTGCTACGTCAAGAGATGGCCTTCTTCGACACTAACACCTCGGTCAACTTCGCTACTATACTCACCGGGTGAGTACCCACACTATCCTACACACGCAGCAATAGATCGGAACGAGCTGTATGTATACTAACAATGATCTACACGTGTACAGAGACATGGAGGCCCTGCGCGAGGGTATGGGGGAGCACGTGGCGATGACGGCGTACCTCGGCGGGACGGTGGTGTGCGGTGGCACGCTAGCGCTGTGCTATGGGTGGCAACTGACGCTGGCGGGACTGGCGGTAGTGCCGGTGTCCATCGCCATGGCAGCGCTCGTGGCGCGCCGGCAGACGGCCTGGGCCGGCGAGGAGACGAGAGCGTACGGCGTCGCGGGGAGAGTGGCCGAGCAGGCTCTCTCGGCGCCGCGCACTGTGCGCGCCTTCGCGGGGGAGGAGGAGGAGGCTCGCCGGTACGCGGCGGCGCTAGGAGGAGCGGCACGCGCCTCGCGGGCCCGCGCCGCTTGGGCCGGCGCCGGTTCTGGCCTCGGCTGGCTGCTTACCTACTCTCTGAACGCCGTCGTGTTCGTATACGGCGCGGCGCTCTGCGTGCGCGACCGGGACCTACCGCCCGATGAGCAGGAGTACCACCCGGGTGTCATGGTCACGGTCAGTAGATATATCATGTTTCATTTCGTTACCATCTGAGTTTTCCCGCTACTGCCCTGCTAACAAGACATTGTTCGTCACACAGGTGTTGTTCTGTACGTTCATGGCGGCGCAAAACGTGACGATGTGTCACCCGCACCTCGAGGTGTTCTCGACAGCGCGCGGCGCCGCGAAGTCCATCTTCGAGGTGCTCGAGCGCAAGTCCAAGATCGACGCGCTGGCCTCGGCAAGTGACGGCAAGAAGACAGACCTCAAGATCCGCGGCGAGGTCACGTTCGAGAACGTGTACTTCAACTACCCGGCGAGACCCGACGTGAAGGTTCTCCGCGGGCTCTCGCTGAAGGTGCGGCAAGGAGAGACGGTCGCGCTCGTCGGCAGCTCGGGGTGCGGCAAATCGACGGTGCTGCAGCTGCTCCAGCGTCTCTACGAGCCGGACGCCGGCGTCGTCTCAGTTGACGGACGACCGCTGGACACCTTGCCGCTGCTCGCGTACCGGACCTCAATAGGTGACTCTCATAAACGATACGTGGGTTAGAGTTGATGTACATCTATTATACTCAAACGCAATATAATATGATGAATATTGTGACAGGTGTGGTAGGTCAGGAGCCAGTGTTATTCAGCGGCACTATTCGCGAGAACATAACGCTGGGCCTGGAGGGTGTCACCGATGAGGATGTGATCGCCGCCGCAGAGACCGCGCACGCTCACCAGTTCATCAGCAAGCTGCCGGACGGTTACTCGACGATGCTCGGTTCTAACGGCGCGGAGTTGTCCGGCGGTCAGAAGCAGCGCATAGCAATAGCGCGCGCGGTTCTGCGGCGGCCAGCGCTGCTGCTGCTGGACGAGCCGACTTCGGCGCTGGACCCGGCATCGGAGCGCATCGTACAGGCGGCGCTAGATGCGGCCGCTGTCGGCCGCACCACGCTTGTCGTCTCGCACCGCCTGCAGACGGTAGTCAATGCGACGCGCATCGTCTATATGGAGCAGGGCAGCGTGCTCGAGCATGGCTCGCACGCCGAGCTACTCGCCGCGCGCGGCGCCTACTACCGCCTCGTGCAGGAGGACCTTGCCGGTGGCGCGCCCGCAGCCCCGACGACAGCGGTCGAGGAGGCTGACGACATGCCGCCCTCGCCCGCGCCCGCTCTTCTTAGAGCTATCTCCAGACAGTCTTCCACCTTTGTCAGAGGTAAGTTGCTGACTTTGGCGTGATCGCAAACCTAATATCACTAACGTAACCTAACTTGATGATTTATTGTGAACGATCTACTGTTTACTTGCAGCATCAATAGGTGGTGCGGTACGTAGCAGTTGTCGAATGGGAGCAGTTCATGACTTTCTTCCACTTCCCGTCCCGGTGGAAGAGGACGAGGATGAGTTGAAGGAACCCGGCGCTGGCAGCTGGCAGCTGCTGCGGCTGCAGGCGCCGGAGTGGCCGCTGCTAGTCGGTGGGGGGATCGCCGCGTTCCTCGTCGGGACCACGATGCCGGCGTTCGCGTTCCTCTTCTCCAAGCTGTACGGGATGTTCGCGTGGCCGGACGGGGAGGAGATCCTAGCGGCATCGCGTCTTTACGGGGGACTGTTCTTGGGGGTGGCGGCGCTCTGCGGCTGCGTCACGTTCCTGCAAGCGTGGCTGTTTAACCGAGCGGGCGCGCGGCTTACCGACCGCCTGCGACTGACCACTTTCAGCCACTACCTGCAACAGGAGCAAGCGTGGTTCGACTCGCCCACCAACTCGGTTGGCGCGCTTTGCGCCCGACTCGCCGCCGATTGCGCCGCCGTGCAGGGTGCTACCGGGACGCGACTCGGGACCGTGCTGCAAGGCGTCAGCACGATGGTCATCGGCGTCGCCCTCGCGATGGCCTTCTCCTGGAAGATGACGCTCGTCAGCCTGCTGAGCGTGCCTTGCGTGATCGGCGGCATCTACCTCGAGGGCTACGTGAACAAGCGCACGGAGGAGCGGCAACGTCGCGCCCTGGAGGCGGCCTCGCGGCTTGCGACCGAGGCGGCGCTCAACGTGCGTAC
Organism: Idaea dimidiata; assembly: GCA_949358125.1. Lineage (NCBI taxonomy): Eukaryota > Metazoa > Arthropoda > Insecta > Lepidoptera > Geometridae > Idaea > Idaea dimidiata. The sequence continues at coordinate 13,580,452 of OX442329.1, forward strand.
CGTGCAGTCGCTCGGCGTGGAGGCGACCATGTTGGAGCGGTACGCGGGGGCAATGCAGAACGGGAACGGGGGCGGGGTCAGCGCGGTGCGGGGGCCGGTTTACGGACTGTGTCTGTGCGCACCCACGCTCGGGTACACCGTCTCGCTCGCATACGGAGGGTATCTCATCGCGACGGAAGACCTGCCTTACGAGTACGCTATTCTGTAAGTTTCTACCAAAGCTGTAAGATGACAGTACTACGAGACGACACTAGTCACTTGACTCACGTCTCTATCTAATTCACAGGGTGTCGGAAGCGCTGATATATGGCGCGTGGATGTTGGCGGAGGCGCTGTCATTCGCGCCGTCGTTCGCGGCCGCGCGTCGCTCCGGCGCGCGCATCCTGGCCTCACTGTCCCGAACACCGCGCGTCACTACCGAGCCGACAGCCAGCGAGCTGCCGGGGTGGTCGGCCACCGGGGAGGTTGAGCTCGACGGTGTTACGTTCTGTTACCCCGGCCGGTCGAAGCCGGCGTTAGCCGGTGTGACGCTCCGCGCGGCTCCGGGCGAGACGCTCGCTCTGGTGGGAGGCAGCGGGTGCGGCAAGTCCACGGTGCTCAACTTGCTGATGCGCAATTACGACCCGAGTGCGGGCAGCGTGCGGCTGGACGGGCGTGACACGCGACGCTCTTTCACCACACGCCAGTTGCGCTCGCAGCTTGGCCTGGTGCAGCAAGAGCCGGTACTCTTCGAGCGCACCATCCGCGAGAACATCGCCTACGGAGACACCTCGCGGGAGGTCCCCCTGGAGGAGGTCATACAGGTCGCCAAGCAAGCCAACATACACAACTTCATCGTCGGGTTGCCAGAGGTGAGTGCCAAAACTAGTAGTGCAATTTTTATCCAAAAATCAACAATAGTAAGTGTAGGTAGCAATACTTTATGATTGATCCATTGATTTTCTAATCCTTGCATGGACATTAAGCAACCCTAGTGTCTGATAAGAGAGCATCACATGATAGTAAGGTGTGATATTCCAGGGTTACGAGACAGTTGTCGGCGGGTCCGGCGGCGGCGGCGCGGCGTTGTCCGGCGGCCAGAAGCAGCGCGTGTGCATCGCGCGCGCACTCGTGCGGCGGCCGCGCGTGCTGCTGCTCGACGAGGCAACGTCGGCTCTGGACACGGCGGGCGAGCGCGCAGTGGCGGGCGCGCTCGAGGTGGCGGCGCGCGGTCGCACCACTCTCGTCATCGCGCACCGCCTCGCTACCGTGCGCCACGCCCACACTATCGCCGTGCTCGATGACGGACGGCTCAAGGAGCAAGGCGACCACGACACGTTGCTCGCGCGCCGCGGACTCTACTACCGTCTGTGGCAGCAGCAGCACCCGACCTCTGCTAGTTGAATGGAAGTACGCTACGCGATTGAGACGTTCTTGCCTGCTATTTGATACTCCTGTACTTGTGTACATTGTGTATGAATTTGTCTGGAATGGGTTAAGTATACCACTTTGACCCATTGATAATTCCCATTGATGCCATCGATGGGGATTTATAGAATGTTTGTTAAAATATAAACAATCATGTGCATGCGGTGAACTTTTTCGCGTCAAACACTATTAAGTATTATTAAACCGGGTCGATATTAGCATATAAAACTAAAAAGTCGCAGACCGAAAATTCATCATATTTGGCTCACAGCTCCTCAGCTCATCAATTTTGGTGTGACTTAGTCATATCAATAATGATGTAATAAATAAATATCCCCATTGCTGTCATACATACCTACTGATTTCAAGCATGAGAACAATTTAATAATCTATGTAATATCTACGTAGTTCATCACTACAGGTAAGCAGGTGTCGTTATAGTTAATGTTAGAATGTTAACCTAGTTAATGCACCGACGCGACAACAATACGACATCTTCTCTGGATGAACTCTTGTTGTTGTAGGTACCTACCTATTGGAGTAGCGTTTCTTAATACCTACCTACTTTTGTATTATAAATATTGCTAAATAATTCTAATTAGATAAATACTTAATTTAAGAACTGAACTTGAGACAAATGTAATTATTTAAGTAGGTACCTAAATAATTATAATTTATTATTCGTAGGTACTCACCTAACTTAGCTAATTACTAAGGTATGTACCTACATACGGAACTGTACTGTATTAAAACTGTGATTTATTTAAATTTATTTAGAAATTAAGTACTTACTTAACGATGCGTTAAGTTCAACCTTTATTATAATGTAAACAAATAAAGATAATGCCTACTTACATTATACAAGATGTAACGGGTAAGCCCTTTTAAGTCGAAAGGGGGTTGTTTTGGACTTCTAGGCGAACAACTTTTGTTCTACGACTTTTGAAAATTCGAAGTACTTTTCGAAAATTTTAAGTGTAAAGTTTACTTGAAAATCAGCTGTTTTTCAGAGTTCAAGGTCATTGACATTATTTTGTCCTTTCATTTAGTTTGGTCTACTACAATCAAAACTTTAATTACCTTTATTTTCAAAAGCAGCTGTTTTTTCAGTGAAACAACCTCAAAATTAACAAAAAAAAAGTTTGATTTTTCTAAAGTCGTAGAACAAAAGTTGTTCCTCTAGATGTCTAGAACAACCCCTTTTCGGCTTAACAGGGCTTACCCGTTACACTTTGCATATTATGTAAGTAGTTATATATTGACCTATTTATAATTAAGCATATTAGATACCTAAATAGTCAGTAAATAAAACACAGAGGTTTATAAAAAAAATAGTTTTATTTATTTTGTAACGAAGTTAATGAATAAACAACCTATACTAACAGTTAAAGAACAATAAGTATTGTATCGTATCTAGTATTGAGCGTCGTCAACTTCCACCTTAACCGCGTACACAAGACGTATCGTGCCGGCATTGGCAGCACGATCAGGTACGAAGTGGAAGCACGACCAAAACCAGGGCATCACAACATAGTCAGTCGACACTGACAGACAGATCTTGCTGTCATTAAAAGTACTTATGTACCTACAGTCTTCCACGATTTGCAATTAGAACTACGGTTGTAGACAGTCATAGCGACCCGTACCTACAGTACATTAAAGTCCCAGCTACTCCCAATTATGTGGTATCATTTAATTTTCTTTACCTACACTACCAATATAATTAAATGGTTTCTATCTAATACCATACCTATAATACCTAATAAGTAACATAATTTAAAAACTTGCGAAGACATCAAAAGTTAAATATTTTTTATTTAAGGCAAAATATCAGTCACTTGACTTGCTTTACGTACCTACTGTTGTTTGGACCCTCTAGTTCCTCAACTGTACAACTACCTGTAGTGTATCAACGTGTGGACGCGGGCGAGGACGAGGGCGAGGGCGGGTCGTGTGCGGCGAGCGCGGCCAGCAGCAGCGCCAAAGCCGGGTCACGCAGCACGGCAACCGGGTCGCAGCAGGCGGCGGGCGCGGCACCCCATGTAGCCGCCGCGCCCAACCCGCGCGGCACCGCGCACAGCGCCACGAGCCGCGACCCGCGCGCGTCCATCACGCGTGCCGCGCGGTACGCCCAACAGAGCGCCACGCTCGCGACACACCACGCGGCCTCCCGCGCCGCGCCCCCCAACAGCACGCCCGCGTCCACTGGCCCGCGCCCCGCGAGGTCTGCGCAGCACTGCGCGTACAGCAGCGCCAACGCGCACAGACCGCGCGCCACTGCTCCCGCGTCGCCGCCGCCTCCGCCCCGCCACGCGCCGGCACCGTAAGCTATTGCAACAGGGAGAGCCAAGCCCAGCGTCGCGCCCAGCGAGGGCAATACCGCACGCCCCTCGAGCGCTAAGGTCGCGAGCGGCGTGACGAGCTGCGCGGCGAGATGCGCGGCGACCGTGACACTAGCGGCCGCCTCGTCCTCACACAGCGCCACCGACACCCAGCAACACAGACCGCTGTCAACGTCGAGCGCCACGTGGCGGACCTGGAGCGGCGGTCGCAGCGCGGCCAGCGCAAGCGTGGGCACGACGAGCGCAGCGTGCGCAGCGGCGGCGACCAGTACGGCTCGCGGGGGCAGCGCTCCGCGACGCCTGCCTGCCGCCCACCATACGTAGCACAGCGGCAGGTACCGCGAGGACTGCGCCGCTAGCAACCCTGCATCCACACAAACACACAACGTCGCTACCTTGGCCTTGGTCTGTATTATACATACCTACAACGCAACGTAGAGTGCCAATCAGATAAATTGATGAACTCCGAGATCAAACTTTTTACTTCAACAACACTGGTATAACTGCAACAATTTGTTGAGTTTCCTGCAACTCTGTTTCCTGTTCTAATTTAAGAGTAAAGCAAATTGAACAATATTTGATGTACTTAGATATAGTTGCCGAGACACTAATTAGTAATTACTTTTAATAATAAAGTGAGTATTAATAAAGAAACAAAACCCTACTTCCATCATGCCTCAAAAGAGTCAGATTAATAAATCACCTTGGAACACTAATAAAATCAGAAAAATATTACTTTACCTAAATACAATTACAACACGTCTTAGTAATAAAATCGGGAAACTGTAATTTTCTTGGGTGTATTTTTCCACAAATCCCGTTCATGCTCGGAATCCAGAGATGGAGATTTCTGGATGACCCTTTTAAAAATCCCCATTGGTTGAATGGGTAAAATGGAAAAACCCAACATTTATGTAGTTATGAGATAATCTTACTAATATTATAAACGCAAAAGTTTGTATGTATGTATGTGAGGTTGTTACTCTTTCACGCATAAACTACTGAACCGATTGCGATGAAACTTGGAATATTGTTAGCTGGGGACCTGGATTAACACATAGGCTACTTTTTATCCCGATATTCCCGCGGGAACGGGACTTACGCGGGTGAAACCGCAGGGCGCAGCTAGTATAATATATTAAGAACACCCGACCCTTATAATATGTTGTTCATGATGTACTTAATAATTAATTAAATGGATACCTTCCTCATTCATTTTCCAACGCCTTCTATTTTTTTCAAACCGAGTGATTTGATTAGAAAAAGAATGAAATAATTACTTAAGCAGCTGTACTTAACTCATCTCCCGGCATTATTGGTGTTGTTCTTGCTCAATTTAAATCAAAAATTCTCAAGTGTCGTGTAGGTTTATCGGTCTGTTCCGATTAGTTACATTAATGTAACTAGTCCAACATTTTTAATCCTTACAATATTTAGAAATTAAATTTTATAGCAGGTTTCACCAGCGTAATTCCCGTTTCCGCGGGAATAACGGGATAAAAAAAAGTAGCTTATGTGTTAATCCAGGTCCCCAGCTACCTATATTCCAAGTTTCATCGCCATCGGTTTAGTAGTTTTTGCGTGAAAGAGTAACAACCTCACATACATACATACAAACTTTCGCGTTTATAATAATAAGTAAGATTAGTCTTACCTTTGACAATTCTTTGCAATGGTCAAACTAATAATACGGGTTCTGCAGCTAATTCGACAAGTATTATTAGTTAAAATAAAATGTTTAAATAAATTGTGACTACATGGATTGAAAATGTCCGACTACATTAATGTAGCACCAATGTACCTAATTAAGTATACGGAACAAATTGGTCTACACAGTTTAATAAAGATGAAAAAAAACTATTCGCTAAGTATCATAATTAACTTAATCAATTAAAGTATTTAAACCATACCAACCCACGTAGATATACTAGGTATTTTTGAAAACTTAATCGACCGAGCGAGCGAAGCGTCTATGCTTCAGGTTGCCCAAATTTCCTTTTTTCGGTTTGTTGCTTCTCCTCTACAGGTCGTATTTCTAAACCAATTTTGATGAAACTTGTTAAACAAGTTCTATGAGCTTATGGTTTTTTGTCGTAGGGGATTTTTGATTTGTGGGGCAGGTATTTCTCCCCCAAAAAGGGATGCCAGATATCCCACAAAAAGGGCACATATTTGAATTACTATGCTTGTGTTTTAAATACATAGGTACCTACTAATTGTTTAAAAAGGCTGTGTTCGCATAGTGCTCGCGAGATCTACTGTTCGCAGAACGTTTACAGAACAATGCTCAAAGGGAACATTGCTATAAAAAGAGGATGACGTTTGTGAGTTGGCCAGATCGAGCGGCGTTGATTTAGTTGGTGGTAACTTCCGCCGGTTGCGTTATACCTAAATGGGTAAGTATAGTAGAATAAAAATTAACTCGATCACATTATTTAGAATGCCTGTGGAAATGCCGCCCGACATACTTACAACCCGCACGGGACCATTACCGTGTAACTCCCGTCAAGTTCAAGTCGACATCGATTTGGGATCGTATTCCCGCTGTCGATAACGCGGTTGGAAAAAGCTACCACGCAAGGAGCGAGCATAAATAATTGTCTATGGCTACGTCGACAATTTCTGTATTCCCAAATCCACGTCGAGTTGAACTCGACGGAAGTTACGCGGTAAGAGGGCAGTTATTGAGTTAACATACAACTGATTGGCGTCATCAGTCCAGTGCACAAATAAAGTGACCAGCTGTGGTATCATCTAATTAGCATCCACCGCTAGTAGTTGCAAAGTTGCAGTAAGTACATTGCTGCTTTGACGTAACGTAGTTGTTACCGGTGATTACTTCAAAGCAGCAATGTAGAATACGCCATTAGAATACGAAATATGTATTTTGACAGTAAATTGCAACTAAGTAGAAGCTGTGGATGCTAATTGATGATACCACAGCTGAGTTATCTAGCTGTAGGTAATTTCCGGTACCTAATAATGAGAATGCTGGGTGCAATGGTCACTAAGTGTAGCATCGAGCAGCGAGCGGTACTGTACGGAAAGAATATGATTGATCGATCATCTATGTAAGTGAGCATGCGGAGTGTAGTTGCCTCCAGGCGCGCCGACAGAGGGCGCCACGACGGCGAGCGCGACGCTCGCGAGCACGCCGCACACCACCCAGTACTTCCGCAACAATTCGAACATGTCTACAGAGTACGGCCTCGGCTCCCGCCCACGCACGGCACACCTCTCACCACCACACTCACTTGACACATCATCACACATCGTTCTACCCATCGCAATCGTGCGAGGTGCCATGCCACTTCTCTTTAGTAACGTGCCACAAAAGGAAATCAATGTTACCGAGTTCATATTTTAAAAAACGGCGCATCTGCAATGCCGCACAAATCCCGATCTAAATGTCATTGTCAATCAAGTGTTCGAGTCTTGGCGGGAACTCGTTGAGGAGATGTGGTGCTAAATTTTCATTTTTGTGAAACCTAGATTATATGCGTGCAAATTGTTTAATTTCGGGGGCATATTAATCAATTTAGTTTCGTGAAGGTGTACAAGTGGAATGAAAGTGAAAATCGGTGCAAAACATTGACTTAGTGTTGTCTCCAAGGCTCCGTGAAGATTGTTTGTAAATGGCCGCCGTATTTACAAATGATTCCCTAGACTTGACTTTAACTATGACGACTTGACTGTTTCGATGCAAATAACTTGCATAATATATTAAAATACATGACACTGGCTAATTTCCTAATGGCCATAATCGGTTCACAACCGATAAGAAAATAAATAATCAAGTGTTCGGAGTTTTGGCGGGAACGCTTTGAGAAAATGTGTTGCTAAATTTTCATTTTTGTCAAACCTAGTTCAAATTCATGCAAATTTTCTAATTTCGGGGACATACAATTTAGTTTCGTGAAGGTGTACAAGTGGAATGAAAGTGAAAATGGGTGCAAAACATGGTCTTTAGCATAGTGTTGTCTCCAAAGTTCCGTGAACAAGCATTGTAAAAAATGGCCCCCTTTTTACAATGATTCCCTCGACTTGACTACTATGACGACTTGACTGTTTCGTTCGATGCAAATAACCTGCAATTATTGATAATACTTGACACTGGCAAATATTTGAATGGAAAAGCGATTTTAACAGAAGAAGAAATGAAAAAAAGTGACAGTTCTACTACTTAAAAAAGTAAACAAATTGTGATAGAAAGTTATGGAAAAAATATTTGTGGAATCAATGATATAATACTTAGCAAGGAGTATAGTAATTAGCCAAGACCGAGAATTATTTTAAATAGAAAATGCTTCACAAATTTCTAAGGAAAACAGTACTTATTCATAATAAGAAATTTCCACTTTTGGGGTTAGAAACAAAAACAATTTATTGTAGCTCTTTCGATTTGTACTTAAGCTTTTGAGTAGTACGCTTTTTTATAAGTGTGTATCTTGTGCGCTAAATGATACGCCTAACTAAGTTTGTTTGTTGCACAGATGTGCGCGGACGAAGTCTGCGTACGAAGGGGAAGGCAAGACGACCGTCCGGGTGATCAACCAGGAGCAGGAGCTCGGCCTCATGATCGACACATACGCCACTGTCAGTCATACATTATATTAAACTCAGAAAGTCTTTATTAGTCATCAAACAAAACATTATAAATATATTTCTCCTCTACTAATTCAGTTAGCTGATAGTTTTAATAAAGTAATACTGTTTCAGTATGGATTTCGTCTGAACACAGGAGTCACAGTGCTGGGCCCTATGGCTATCTTTCCAAGGTTAGTAAAGGGGGTATCATTAGGATATCCCAGTCTAGCCACTGATAACATCACCTCCTACCTTGGTTCAAATTACCAAGTTCTTAACCTACAATAGAGTACTTCCAAAGTAATCTATACTTAAAATAAAGTACGGGAGGACAAAAAGTCTATAAGTAAGTATAAAAATAAGTCTAAGTATAAAAACTCGGAAGTAAATTTAAAAATGTTGTTTAGGGGACTTAGGAAAAGTAGTAGAACAAAATTATATAATTCTTAAAATTCATGTCTGTCTGTCTGTTTCTCTGTTTGTCCCTTAACAATTAAAAACTACTACCGATTTAAATCTGTTTTTTAATATTGGATCTTTCTATATTCGAGGAACCTCATGGTATACTTTACATCAAAATCCAATTAGTAAAATCCGAGTAATTGATAAAAAGTTGGCTATGCACTAATTCTACACAGATGAACATGTTGCGGGTAACAGCTAGTAATCCTACTAATATAAAGCTAAAAGTTTCTGAGTATGTATGTATGTTTGTTATTCAATCACGTACAAACCGCTGAACGGATTGTGATGATACTTCATGTTTGTAAACCGATATTTCCGCGGGAACGGGACTTACGCGGGTGAAACCGCGGGTAAATATAATTATATTATACTATTATTAGTATAATATAATAGTAGTGTGTAACTTCGACATGTTTTCAGGACTGTATTTTCATGGCAAGTGACGAATTCAGCTGATATAACAGAGGAGTCCCTGAGGCTGTTCAAGGTGCTGGAACCCAAAATAGATCTCCTGGTATGACCCTCATTTTAAAGTTTGGTCCGAAGCAGATGTTGGCTGGACAAGCCTGTTACTGTGTTATTGATTGAGCTGAGCAAGATGCAAACAACTTTTCTAACATTGGTTTTAGACCAAAGTTTGCTAATAGCCCTGATCTACTAATTTCTTCCAATTAAATAAAAAATAAATACCATCTATAAATAGGTATAATCAACAACAACACAGTTTTATAAAAGAAAATAAGACAAGGATAGACAGTTGACCGCCTAGTGAGCCACATGTAATATTTCTTCTTATAATATCTTAAGTGTATAATTATTATGTATTAGCCGCCGTCTGGCCGATGCTATGCTAGTACAAAATAGGTCTAAATCATTATTAAAGACCTTCTTTAATTTAGGCAGGCAGTTAGTACAACTGATAGGTGCCTGTATGTAGCTATTTTAAGTTTGTTTCTATTTTGGTTGGTACAAGTATTGTTCTGCAGGTGATAGGTCTGGAGTCTTCTGAGCGTGCGGTGGCGGGGCGCGTGGTGCAAGCAGCGCGCGCTAACAACCTGAACGTGGAAGTGCTGTCGACAGAGCATGCGTGCTCCACCTTTAACTTCCTGATGGCGGAGGGGCGCTGCGTGGCGGCCGCACTTCTCCCGCCGCGACACCTTGCCATGACTGACGACGACACGTTGCGTCACCGCCTGCATCACGACGACCTCTTTAACAAGCCGTTACACTGACGTCTGACACCCGCCACAAAGCAAAATTAATGTTTTGAATATAGTTGTAGTCCCAACTCTGCGACATTGTGTCGATCATCCCTCAGGACCGAGATCAATGCATATGTAATCTAATCTACAGGTAATGTAGCTGTACTGTTTTAGTGCATACAAGGTAGAGTCTATTTGTTTTCTGTTAATAAATTGATAAAAAATTGTTATATCAATATTTTATTTACTAGGTACCTATACCAATGTGATATACATAATCAAAGAAGTTTCTTTGATTAGGTATATCATTACTAGAAGTAGATAACGTAGGAATTTTACAGGAAAACGAACACCGACATACCGACACTACATAACCTGCTATTTAGACCTGAAGCGAAGCGCTACGACTAATTTTATAATAAAAAACTATTTGGTTATACAAACTTTATTTAATTCTCTTCGAAATATCATTAAAAACTACAAATTTATAGTTACCCTCACAATCGTGAAAGTCAAATATCACCTGAAACTCACGATCGTGCGGGCTGTTTTCTGGGCTAATCATAAACTTGGTTTTTTTTTAGTTCTATTTCCTAGGTCCATAAGATAAACAGAAACGTATTGAATAGGTTTCAAGGTAGAATTTAAAAAAAAATACTATAGGGTGTAAAGGGCTAAGAAATCTGAATTCCTACCTAATCAGGAAACCGAACGTATGCACCGGGCCTTACACGAAATTAATATAAAAAGCTGCTGCAGCGCTGACAACATAGTAACGGTTATTGTAAGGATGACACTATCACTGGCAGCGCTTTTTCCCTGCCTCATTCACGCTTTAGACGTTGGAATGATTGAAAAATTCCTACCTACTTGAGTTTTGGCGGGAACGCGGTGAGGTGATGTGTTGTTAAATTTTGATTTTTGTGAAATCTAGTTTAATGCGTGTAAATTTTTTAATTTCGGGGGCATATTGACTAAATTAGTTTCGTGACGGTGTGCAAGTGTAATGAAAATGAAAATCGGTGCAAAACATGGACTTTAGCGTTGTCTCCAAAGCACCGTGAACAATCAGTTCACATACTTGACACTGGTAACTTTCGAAATGGCCATAAACGGTTTGAAACCGATGAGAGAAAAAAATAACCTATCTTATTAGCAAATAAAAAAAAAACAAATTGTGAAATTGTAACGATGTTTACTTACAAAATCAATCTTGAACAAGATATACGTTAGTATCTTTATAGTTTGTGAGCAAGGTTAAAAAACGTTTTACGAATATTGAACTGAATCTATAAATAACAAAGCCGACCAAGTAAGAAACCAGCTGTATGTAAAGTGCCAGTAAAAGAAGTCAATAAAACAAGATGACGACGACGGGAGGAGCCCTGTGTCAATACGACTCTTCCGATGTATCATATCAGGTATTACCTTGCACTTTTCAGGACATGCTTAGCGTCTGTGTGCGATACACGGCGGAATATGTAAGTGCAAATAGATTAGGCTATGTTTACCTGCCTGACACCAATTTAACTTCTTGGAATCTAACAATTTACCTGCCATCACGTGGGGAGAACTCTACGTTCGCTAGTCTCCAGTCTCCCGCAGAATCTTTAATGGCCTTTTCAAACCCCAAAGTAATAGTTATTCTATTTAGGGACAGCTCTATTCTATGCTGGGACTACACACTAACAAATAGCTTCCTTACAAGCTGAGTTATAGTAGGGATAAAGCATTGAAAGATCAAACCATAAATTAATTAGGAAATATAAATTGCATAATGTGCTATCTTCGTAGAAAACGAGTCAATAATAAGCTTAGGTCAATATACCTAAGCATCACTTAAAATACTTTCAAATAACTTATATGGCATTGTTCAAAAAATTAATCATAGAAAGGTTTAAATGTGCACTTTTAAAATACCCTATTTTTTTACATTGAATGAAATGCCAAAAAGGGTATAATTATGTTCAAAAAAATTGTCTTAAAAGGGAGCAAGTTTTTTAATATACCCCATTGTTTTACATTGAATGAAACGCCAAAAAGAACATCCGATTGTGTTTGTTCGAACCTAAACAGATCGATAGAGAATTTTAAACCCAGTCGAACTCTATTCAAAGTGTCCAGTTGGAGTGGTGAAGCATATTATGCTTTATTTGCAGAATACAGTTAAGATTCACAGAATCATTACAAATATAATATTTTCTTTGCAAGATGATCAATAATGGCTATTAAGTCTACAAAGTTATGCAAATAATAAAAGATAACAAGTATGTATGCATGGATGTTACAGAGTGGTGATAGTGTGGATGGGTCGGGTGGGCTGTTACACGAGCGTCTCGTGGCGTACGTACACGCGTTGACTCACGGGTCGCGGCGCGGAGTGTGGGGGGAGCACTCGTACGCGCGCAGCCGCATCGCGGGGCGCGGGGAGCGGGCGGGCCGCGTGCGGTCCTTGCTGGCGCCGCGCGCGCACAGCCCGCCGCCCGACCATATAGACGTGGAGAGGCTGGACGAGCGCGCGCCCGATCCGCCCGGCTCGACCGACTTCGGTCCACCGCCAGTAGACGACGAGGGTGGCGCAGACGGAGACGACGAGTGGGAGGACAAGGTGGCGGCGCAAGCACCTCACGCGACGCACGCGCGCCTCGCGGCCGTCGCCAGCGACGTACTTCGCTCGCTCACGTTGCAGCGACTGGCTACTATTGGAGGCGGGGTGGAGGCACGGCGCGGGCAGGCGCGCGCGGCTGCACGGCGGCTGCGGCGCGCTCTGGCGCTGACGGCGGGTGCGGGCAAGCCGCCGGCCGCGAGTTGGCTGCACGGCGTGCTATGCGCGCAGCTTCCACGTGCCACACGGCGCCTCTACGAGGAAGTGGTGTCGGAGCTTCGTGGTGCGGCGCCGCGCCTGGCGGAGCGGCTGACGGGCGCGTGGGGCGCGCCGCCTCCCGCAAGGGACGCAGCGCTCGGCGCCGGCGGCGCGGTGGGCCCCGAGGCCTCGCCGTGGCTCGTGTGGGTGAGTTCCGGCCGCAACGAGTTGGACGCGCGGTGGGAGCGCCGGCTGGCGGCGCTGCTGCACACGCGCGTGCTGCGCCCGGCACCGGATGCCGGCGGCACCGAGCCAATGACGCCGGCGGCATGGTGCGCTGCCGCCGCCGCTAGTGTCCGAGATCAACTCACCGAAGCCCTCATCGACGCCGGGTAAGTACATAACTAATAGTCGTTACAAAACAAAATTATTGAGCTCTCTCGACTGAAATATGACATCGTGAATTGAACGAGCACCTCACGTATGTTTGCACGTCCCTGTCTTTAGCGAACGCAGCGTGGTGCTGGGCGGAGTGGGTGCGGGTGCAGCGCTAGCGGGCGTCCTGGCGCGCGGGTCGGGGTGCGCAGGCGGTGCGGGCGGAGTGCGCGGCTGCGCGCTGCTGGCGCCGCCGTTGCTAACGTGCGAGGGAGCGCCGGGCGAGGCGCTGGCCGGCGTGCGGCTGCCGCTGCTGGTAGTGTGCGGGGGCAGCGCGGCAGGCGCGGGTTTGGCTCGGGCGCTGGCGGGGCGCGGGCGGCGCGTGTTGGAGGTGCGCGGCGCGGACGCGGAGCTGCGCTTGCCGCGCGCCACCCGGTTGCGCCTGCGCTTGCCGCAGCGCGCGTTGGACGCGGCGCTGGCCGAGGAGCTGGCGCGTTGGGCGCTAGACGCGGCGGACGCGCCACCCGCTGCGGACGACTCGCACGACGAGTACGCACACCTGCCCTCCGAGCCCAGCCACAGCCCCGCACCGACTCCGACACCGACGCGCTCCATTGAAGTTGTCGGTCAGTACATACATTTACCTAATAATCCTGGTCACAGCACCATATTTTTCCTACCTAAATTAACAATAAATCCTGGAGCTAGTATCGTGACATAGTATGTCTATGTACGGTTGCAGAAGGTCGCGTGGTGTCTCGCTGCGCAGGCGGAACCCCGCTGCAGCTAACGGCACCCCGGCGCGAGCCCCCGGCAACGCCTCGCCGAGAGCCCCCCGCGACGCCCCGCCGCGAGCACCCGCCCCTGCCGCGGCGCGAGCCCTCGGCCCCGCTGCACGCTGCTGACATCATGCAGCTGCCAGTCGTCTTTGCTGACGACAACACAGCCACCACTGTCACAACCGGTCAGTATTGACTTTAGTTCTGTTTTGCTAAATGTAACATTCTTCTGATGTGCTCGAAAAGAGCATTACTATATTTATTACATAATAAATACATTATTCAAAACATCTAGGGAAGAATCTTACAATGCTTATAGAGGCTGTCTTTTACAATTCCGGTCGGGGTTTCACAAGGGCACATATTAGGACCTTTTTTATTCTTAATCTACATTTATGACAAGGTAAAACTAGTTAGGTAATTGAATGTTTCGAGTGTCCGCAGAGGGCGGTAGCGGTGGGAGTGGCAGCCCGGTGACCGTGACATCGGGGCGGGCGGCGCCCGTGAAGCTGACGCGCGTCATCCTAGCGTCGCGCGGTGGCGGAGGCGGTGCGCCCGGCGTGCTTCTGCGGCGGCCGCTGCGGGTGATGGGACCCGCACCCGCAGCGCCGCCCGCACCCGCATCCGACCGGTAGACGAGCCAGTTACTGCTTCATGATGTGTTCTCTATTAAGCAGTACGGAGTGTTACTTTGTTGAAGGCAATATAAATTGGACAATAAATAAAATACTTATGTGTTAAACAATAACAACCGTTTTTTATTTGTATCGTCTATAATTTCTGTTAGATATTTCACCGGCACACTGGATGATCATGTGATTGACATTGTCGCATATTTAGGGTTATTGCAGAACTGGAGCAATATTGATCACGGTTTAGTGATCAATATTATATTTCTCCAGTTTACTTGTGGCGACATCGTCGCACAATAATTACCGATTATTACGTCACTAGCGTTTGCTAAGACGTTTTGTAAAACCGGAGGTGGCAACACTAGAGCGTCTCTTGCCATCTCCCTCATACACTCCGCTCCCGCGCACTGCCCGAAATGGCGTCATGTCGCGTTAATATTCTAGTGTTAGTTATGATAGTTATTAACAATCTCTGTGCTATTCTGTGTAATGAATGAATAAACTTCTAATCTTCCATCTTCACTAAGTGTTTCATTCACCACATTCCGCATAACATGGGGACATCATTCCCCAAATAGTTTCCTGTCTTGATATTTTTACTTAGTAAATAAGCTACAATTTGTGATTACTCGAGAGACTTGGACAATAAATCTACCATCAACATAGACGACTAGTTTCTTTACTCCACCTGGGCACCCAACATTCATCATAGAGAGTCCCTCTTTCTCAAGAAAATCAGTCATCCTCTGTCCCCTAGGGTTCCGTTGCCCATAACTAAATTGTCCCATTCTCAACAGTAACTCATGATCGCTTCTCTTGCCTAGGTTTTTGTTAAAATCGCCCATAACAAAAGTGAAGTAAGTTTTAACAGGATGTTTGTCCCTGCTGATGTCCTCAATGGTCTCAACTTCATCATCTGGGTGTGCCTAGTATGCTGAACAACTTTGAAGGAACATCTTTTGGATATTCGAGTTGTGAAGTATGCGACCCTGTTTGACACACTTTCGATGGTAATACTCGTAACGAGGGATTTGTGGATGAGAAACCCGACCCCACCTTTGGATTTTTGGTCTCCTTCCCGGTAGAAGAGTAGCTAACAAGACTTCAAGGGTATTGTGCCCGCTCCCCTAATAATAATTTGTACTTTTTATTAATTCGAATCGAAACTGAAACCGCCGGACGCTGTTAGCCTTTCATATAGAAAAAACAGACCTCCCAAGTTTTCGATCGAAGGTCCACAAATTCATGCATGCTTAATGAAAAAAACTACAGGAGGGAGGAATGTAAATAGGCATCTACCTACCTACACGTGGAACATATTTACCTATCGATATTTACCTACCATGATTTCGCTAAATAAGGCAAGTCGGTTGCGCTGGGTGGCGCAACCACTTAGGGTGGGGGATGGTGGGTGCGATGAGGGTGCATGGTGACGCATGCGCGCCGTGTGCGCGGCGCGACACTCCCTGGCGAGGCGCCGCGCCGACATGCCGCGCCGCCGCCGTTAGAGCCGCGCCACACAGGTGCGTGCTGCCTGCGGTCACAGGTACGGCAGGCCGCGCCACGCCGCCGCCTCCGCCCCGTCCGCGCCGTACACCCGTCACGCGTAAACACTATCGATCGGTTTATACGATTGTGCATTACATTAAAAACAGAGTGGTTCGCGAGTTGCGATTAATCGGTTAGGTTCGTGTTCCCTCTTTGAAGACGGTCGATTATCGCAGCGGCAGCGAGGCCGAGGACAGAGTCGCTCGCGTGCCGTCCTCAGACCGCCTGCATGTACCTATACCGCCGTTGACGTTGCTTATTGTAATTAGGAACGCGTTGTAAGTAGGTATGGTCCCCGCGTAGCACGGTTGTTAGAATACATTCTAACATAACAGAAACCAGTAGATCGATGTGAGTGACCTGAAAACGAACGGTGTCGGTAAAACTCGCAAAGACAGTGATCTACCGAAATACCACTTTCTGAGTCCTACGTAATAGAATTGCATTGCTGCGAAAGTTTACTACGGCCAAACAATAACTAATCTGTTTTATTTTTTTTCTTGTGGATTTGCACAATTTGTAGATAGAAGTTACTGGTGAATTTTTTGTAGAGTCTATTGCGACATTAAATATTTGCAAAAAAAAGTAGCAATCAAAAGCTTTTTACGCTCCACAAAGGTGAGATAAAGGTGAGGTATCGGGTGAGATTGTGGTCACACAGATATGTAGGGGTCTAGTCTAGGGACAAACCCCTGGATTGTTGTTATTACAGAGGCTACATACAAACATCTTGGGTTACTAAAAATCCCTGAAAGGGACTTGCAGTGGCTAGCCTGGAAATTGTGCTTGCAAACAGAACCCATTGCAAGGAAACACTGTGTGCGGAGGTTGAAGAATTGCCCAAACATTGGCACACCTGATAGCTTTCGTTTCTGCCTTGTAAGTTACTATGCAGCCGGTCTTAACAGGGCCACAGGCAGTGCAATAAACAGTGCTGAGTTTTGGCCGAGGTTTTCTCTTGTATCTTATCTTCTAAGATCATCCCTCGTGGAACTTGATATAGGAAGAAATATCGAGAAAACCCTATGCTATCCCTAGGGATTTCACTTTCTCCTTGTCATCTTCATGTATCTGTTCGTACATCGACTTATGACGTCAAACTAGGTTAATGTAGTAGGGGAACCTGTTGTACTGTGAACCCAGATCCACTGTGGTACTAAACAAAAAAATCATACTTAGCGCTTTTTTGTCAATACAAGATGTGACGGGTAAGTCCTTTGCTTCCGAAAGGGGGTTGTTCTAGACGTCTAGGCGAACACCTTTTGTTCTACGACTTTTGAAAATTCGAACTTTTTTTTGAAAATGTTGAGATTATGTTTCACTAAATAAGCAGCTGTTTTTGAAAATAAAGGTAATTGAAGGTTTGATTGTAGTAGACCAAACTAAATGAAAGGACAACATAAAGGTCAATAACCTCGAACTCTAAGAAACAGCTGATCTTCAAGTAAATTTTACACTTCAAATTTTCGAAAAGTACTGCGAATTTCCAAAAGTCATAGAACAAAAGTTGTTCGCCTAGACGTCTAGAACAACCCCCTTTCGGATTAAAAGGACTTACCTGTTACATCTTCTATAACTAGTAATACTTTTTCATGAGCCATCTTTGAATTACAACCAATTTTCAGAAATAATGCCTGGAGCGTACGAAGGACTCTAGATTATAAATTATTGTTTGTTGTGCTAATAAAGTATTAATATGTCTATCTAGAATTAACTCCCAAACGTAGCGAGAGTCATGACCCCTGAACTTCTGAGCGAAGCGAAGTAGTTCTGTTTGTACCTAGAGCCCTAAGTGGAGCGTGGGATTCAAAAAAGCGCTTTAATGTAGTGTGCTGTGCTGATCCCTTTCTAATTACACTATGCTCAATGTAGCGGAACACTTTTTAGTTTTAGTGAGCATTAAAGTTCAAGTAATTAAATATAGGTACCTACTTTGCTTTATATAAACTAAAACTTTTCTCCACCCTTCTGTCAAAATAAAAATGGAAGATAAAAACCCAGTTTTCTGTTTTTTTATGTGTTAAGTCAAAGTGACCAGTTCAGAATGGCCGTATGCCACTGGAAACTTAATGATTGCTAATTATATCCTCTTTGACCACAGCCTCCATGAATTACAACGTTCCAAAAAATAAGGATATTATACTTTATAAATGAACTCAACCATAAAACTAAAGAATATTGCTTTTCCGCCGTTTAACTTTTTAAAATCAGCGCGGCGAGGCAGTCAGTTCGAAATATAAAAAAATTAAGCATATTGTATGATTCACCGCTGATGCTGTGGTGTTATCTATTTGCGTCGTATAAACTAACGCATGTTTAATGAGCTGTTTTATTTATCCAAAGTCATAGTTTGCAATTACTTTAAATATTTGTCTTTGTATGTACTTATAGATGATCGCACAAACATTATGTAATACTTTTGATACTATATGCGGCAGTCGTTTTTTAATAATCGTTAAATACAAAACATGGGTCCAGGGTACAAAAGGTTCCCCTACCAACATACAACTCTTGTAAATAAAAGATTTTTTGGTTACTCTTTTCACACTCGTGAAAAGAGTAACCAAAAAATCTTTTACTTACTTACGTGATTTATCATTGAATTATCGTCACTAAATACCTATTCAATACCTACCTCAAACAACATGACACTGTAGGACTGTAAGTCGATATCTTCGTCGACACACTGTCTAGTGCGTCTAGTTAGGTTGTACGGCTTCTCTTAGTTGACAGAGGTCGATGGTAATAATGTAGATACCAACTGTTGATTGTAGTACGAGCTATGTTTGTGACGGCAGGTGGAGATGTGGTCGGAGAAGCCGGTGCAGCCACCGGAGCCCACGTCCGGCAGTCGCCGGTGAACGCGTGCCGGGGGCGCATGGTGCGGCGGGATGCCGGGCGGCCGCCGGGGGCTCGTCGCCCCGCAGAACACCTTCCTAGAGAACATCATACGACGATCCTCCAGCCAACGTCAGTATTATCTACCTACTAGATACACTTCAAATGTGCAAATTAGGTACACGGAGATGTGTGTCCCTGCAGATGCGCCTTCTCAGCCGTGAGGCATCTATCAACAGGCGTCTAAGAACGTTGATTATGTGTCCGCAGCAGACAGCAGTTTCTTGCTGGCGAACGCGCAGATCGTGGACTACCCGATCGTGTACTGCAACGAGACCTTCTGCAAGATGAGTGGCTACAACCGCGCGGAGGTCATGCAGAAGTCTTGCAGGTCTGTGACACTATATAGTAGGTACCTATATTTACAGAAGTAGGTGATATGTGATGTGCGCGTTGCCTCGTGCAGATGTTCGTGGATGTACGGCGAGCTGACGGAGAAGGAGGCGGTGGAGCGAGTGGACCGCGCGCTCGACCATCACCTCGCGGACCAGTTCGAGATCCTGTTATACAAAAAGAACCGTGAGTGAGACTACTTTAGCGATGTCGTAAACGGTACAATATTCTAGGCCGAGAAGCAAACAAATTGTGTTTTTGTCTAGTCTTTAATATTTTGAGTCATTTGTTTTTTTTAGAAGGAAATTTGATATCGTCGCTTCCACTACAATCATGTATCATAATTATCATGGTGCAGTGTAACTACGATGGTGTTCGGTGACGTGTACTCGTCCGTGTGATGATTGCAGGGACGCCGCTATGGCTGCTAGTGCAGGTGGCGCCGATCCGCAACGAGCGCGAGCTGGTCGTGTTGTTCCTGCTCACGTTCCGCGACATCACGGCGCTCAAACAACCCATCGACGCGGACGACGTCAAGGGAGGGCTCTCCAAGTTCGCGAAGCTGGCGCGCTCCGTGACGCGCTCCCGCTCCGTGTTGGTGTCGGCGCTGCCCGCGCTCAAGGAGCCGGCGCGCGCCTCGCACCTCGCGCACGTGATGTCGCTATCCGGCGATGTGCTGCCGCAGTATCGGCAGGAGGCACCCAAGACGCCGCCGCACATACTACTGCACTACTGCGCGTTCAAGGCCATCTGGGACTGGATCATCCTCTGTCTCACATTCTACACCGCCATCATGGTGCCCTACAATGTCGCCTTCAAGAACAAAACGAGCGAAGTGAGTGTCTGCTTTATGAAACCTCTAGATCGTGTAGTATTACGTAGGTAGGTAGCATTGTAATATTGTGTGTGTGTGTCAGGACGTGTCGCTGCTGGTGATCGACTCGATAGTAGACGTGGTGTTCTTCATCGACATCGTGCTCAACTTCCACACGACGTTCGTCGGCCCCGGTGGCGAGGTGGTCTCGGACCCGCGCGTCATCCGCAAGAACTACTTCAAGTCGTGGTTCCTGATCGACCTGCTCTCGTGTCTCCCGTACGACGTGTTCAACGCGTTCGACCACGACGAGGACGGCATCGGGAGCCTGTTCTCCGCGCTGAAGGTGGTCCGGCTGCTGCGTCTGGGCCGCGTGGTCCGCAAGCTGGACCGCTACCTCGAGTACGGCGCGGCGATGCTGATCCTACTGCTCTGCTTCTACATGCTCGTAGCGCACTGGCTCGCCTGCGTCTGGTACTCGATAGGGCGGTCGGATGCGGACTCCGGCCTGCAGTACAGTTGGTTGTGGAAGCTCGCTAACGTGACGCAGACCCCGTACAGCTACGTGTGGTCGAACGAGTCGGACGGGCCGGAGCTCGTGAACGGTCCGTCGCGCAAGACGATGTACGTGACCGCGCTCTACTTCACGATGACCTGCATGACCTCCGTGGGCTTCGGCAACGTCGCCGCCGAGACCGATAACGAGAAGATCTTCACCATCTGCATGATGATTGTCGCAGGTGCCGGAATTCTTCTGTTATTAGCCGGAGCACGGCGACCCCCCGAGCAGGACAGCTGCGCGGGGGGCCGCTCCCTGTCCCTGTCACCACCACCGGCTAGATGCCACCACTTGTTACGTGTGTTGCACCGGTTGTCGTTTTCATTACCCTGTATTGTAGACGGATGGCCGAACCCTCAAGAGAGCGCGTCTTACGACCGACCATCCGGCTACAATTCCTTTCATTTTCTTTCCTACTTTTTTTAATACTTAATACAATGACATGATTATTTTGATAATTTATTATAGTTATTCCTATTTGGTTTGGTATGATTATTTTGATAATTTATTATTGTGATTCCTATTTAGTTGCCGCACTCATAAAATGCAAGCGATCCTTTCTGTCTACGAAGAGTATTTGCAAACTTCCTATCACATTATAAGGAAATGGGGGTGGGAAGTTCGCAAATACCCTTCATAGATAGATAGCATAAGGACTCGTAATAAGAGTATTGGTATCCGTTTATCATCCCCTCCCACGTCCGTTCCCTGTCCAACTCAATGTGCAGGCCCACGAAGTGTCTCGATGCTAGCGTTTGTTTGATTACGTGTCTCGACCGCACTCAACTGTGGACATGTCGATTGTCGGTAGGTAGAATGTCTTATTGTGCTTTCTTCCTTCGTTGTATCGTGTGTAACTGCACTTTCTGCTATGTAAGTACCTACCTATGTATGGAGGGAAAGTGTAGTAATACAGGATGAGGGTGGTTTGCGTGTGTCTGGTGTGGTGTGTGTTTGTGTAACGGTGGGGAGGTTTGCGTTTGTGCAGCACTCCTGTACGCGACGATCTTCGGGCACGTGACGACGATCATCCAGCAGATGACTTCAGCGACCGCCAAGTACCACGACATGCTGAACAACGTGCGCGAGTTCATGAAGCTGCACGAGGTACCTAAGGCGCTCAGCGAGCGCGTCATGGACTACGTTGTCTCCACCTGGGCCATGACAAAAGGACTTGACACCGACAAGGTAAAGTAACGTCCTACCCTTCAACTATCCCTTGAGAATTTTGGGTGGAAACGCTTGTGGTGCAGGCCCGTAAAGTAGGTAATAAGAAACGTAAAACTTTTGTAGGATTCTAAACGAGAGATAAATTGTATTATTTTACGAACACATTTTCGTTATAAACTAACGGATATCTATTCGTAAGATTCTAAACGGTTCGACCAATAACAGAAGAGCTTTTAATTTTACGTTTCTTTAAAATACGGAAAATTACACGCTGCACTCCGATTGGTCTATGTCGACAGGGGTACGTATTAGAATATCTAAAACCACGAAAAAAAAACTATACGAAGCACCCCGACTAAGATAGGTTAGGTTTATGTTATATTATAACATGATAACACGCAGCGCCTAATTCTGTTAAAATAGGCGTGACGAATGAGAAAGGAGAAGGAACACGTGACTTGTTCAACCAATAAGAGCGCACTTGACACTCACTTATTATTTTACGCATGAAGTCTATAAATTTGCGAAAATGTGGTCGTAAAATAATACAATTTATGTCTCATTTAGAATCCCACGAAAATTGGTTCTTGTTATTTTCCGGTGACATATACATATATACCAACGAAACATACAATGTACATAAATTGGACTATGATAAAAATGTCGAACATGACTTTTGTCGTTGCCTCTAGATCTCCCACTGTCCACAGGTGCTGAACTACTGCCCGAAGGACATGAAGGCGGACATCTGCGTGCACCTGAACCGCAAGGTGTTCAACGAGCATCCCGCCTTCCGCCTGGCCTCTGACGGCTGCTTGCGCGCGCTGGCGATGCACTTCCACATGTCTCACTCCGCGCCAGGAGACCTGCTCTACCACACGGGGGAGTCCATCGACTCGCTCTGCTTCATCGTCACCGGCTCGCTCGAGGTCATACAAGACGACGAAGTCGTTGCGATACTCGGTACGTACCGTACCGTATAAACCTAGCCTACTGTACCTACATGTAAGCATATTAATATGTATGTAAGGTAGGTTCACTTGGCCATGTGCAATACGAGTACCTACCTACACGCTCGAATTTTTGGATACTAAATACTAATGAGCGGAAATGGTATTAATTACTATGTTATGACTAGATGTAGCAAATTTAACTCATAGGAAACTTAAACTTGCTTATAACGATGATTCCACTGTATACCATAGGTCTGACCTATAATTAGCTAGCTACCGACAACGACGTTACTCTGAGTATGTTCTGTACTGAGTGTGTGTGTGTGTGCGTATCGCAGGCAAGGGCGACGTGTTCGGCGACTCTTTCTGGAAGGACAGCGCGGTGGGCCAGTCGGCGGCCAACGTGCGCGCACTCACATACTGCGACCTGCACACCATCAAACGGGACCGTCTGCTGGAGGTGCTCGACTTCTACCAGACGTTCGCCAACAGTTTCGCGAGGAACCTAACGCTCACGTACAACCTGCGACACAGACTCATCTTCCGGAAGGTGGCAGACGTGAGGCACGAGCGCGAGCTCATGGAGCGGAGGAAGAGAGAGCCGCAGTTGGAACAAGCGCAGGACCACCTCGTCCGGAAGATATTCTCTCGGTTCCGCCGCGAGCGGAGCGTGGCGGCCGCGCCGGGGCCGGCGCCCACGCGCTCGGGCTCCATCGCCGTGCCCGCGCCCGCCTCGTCCCCCGCCTCGCTCGCTGCCCCCGCCCCGGTGCCGTCGGACCCGGAGCGCGGGTCGAACACGGTCGCGACGGCCCCGGCGGCGCGCGGGAAGTGGGGCCGGCTGCTCGCCGGCGGCGGGTCGCTCGACGCGGGCGCGGCGGGCGAGACGCGCGCTCCCTTCGCCCGCAGTTTGAGTGCAAGGGACCGCCCCGCACCCGCACCGGACCCCGCACCCGCGCCCTCGCCTTCACCCGCACCGACTGCCAGCCATGCGACCACGCTTGCGCTGAAGGTACGACCTTATTGCAGTATTTTTTATAGTATTTTCATCTCAAAATTTTACCAATACTACTACACGAAACTAAGAGTAGAGTTTTCCACTAGCAGCAGCTTTATCCTGAGACTATAGTTATTTAAGCAACACACGACTTTTGTTTTGTGTTCTTTTTACCCGGCTGCAAAGAAGGGTTATGTTATTCACGTATATCTTGTATGTTTGTAATATTCTTCCTCAGCTCCAAACCAACCAAACCACTCGATCTTCTTCGACTCATCTTCCAAACCACTCGATGGATTATTTTGTTTAATCTTTCGAGTTTTTATATATCTTGTTATGTAACTGTGTGCTTGTCCGAATTTCTTTATACAATGATGATAGTGTACCTAAATAATGTTGTCAGGCGTCGTTCGCGAAGGGTCGCAGCGTGAGCGCGCTGACGACGGCGAGTTCGGTCGGGGGCACCCGCCAGGACACGATCGAGGAGGAGCTGGAGGCGCCCCGTCCCGCCCCCGCCCCCGCCCCCTCGCCGACCCCCGCCCCCGCACTCGCCCCGCACGACGCCGCACTCGCCGAGCTGCGTCGCGACGTACGGAACGAGGTCCAGAGGCTGCAGCAGAAGGTAGCAACTAAGCTAGCTAGCCACGCTTCTTAGTATCGTATCAATTTCGTGTTACGAATAGTGAATGTTGTGTTGGCATATCTAACATTTTAAAGAAGTTGGAAGCGATATTCATTTCCAAAGGTTTTTGCGGTGTTATAATGATACATTTTGTAAAGGATGACAATCAAGTAGGTATATATACCCTTTAGAAGATAGGACAATATCGTTGCTTAAGTCTCAGTAGGTATTCCTAAGTGCCCTGATTAACCTGGCTTCTATGCCGGTTTAGGGGTTTCCATGTCGCCTTAAGGTCGATATGGCAGTTTATTATTCTGCGGCTAGTTGCATACGCAGGTCTTGAAAGAGGGAGTTTGAGGTAGGACTTGATTTTTCTAGGGCGGCTCGAAATGGCTTCGGAAGTGATTGCAACTGGATGTGTGTATGTAGATGTGCGGTATCTACTGAACGTATACATGGTCGGTGTTACAGTTGGGTCGCGTGGAAGAGCTGCTGACGCTGCTGGCGGCGCGGCTGGGCGCGGACCCCACGCCGGCGCCGGCGCCGCTGACGGGCGACAGCAGCGCGGCCCCGGAGCCCGAGCCGGAGCCCGCGCGCGCCGCGCCGCCGCCACAAGCGCCCGATCTCGCCTCGCTCGCCAGAAAGCGTCGCTCCAAGGTCAATTCACGACTAAATCTGATATTATTCTACAGATACTTATACCTAAAACAGGAGGCAAGTAGGTACTTATGAGCATTAACCGTAGAGTACGTACCTACCTACGGTTACTATAACCTTAGATCAAAACAAAGAAGGCAGATCTTTACTTAGTCAAAGGTCCCACCACTATTCCCTCACATGCGTCGCTAGACAGTTTTATCTAACCCCCTTGTTATAAACGCTTATTATTGCGCTGCATAACTATGCATCGTTTGTCTTTTACTGACACATGAAGTTTCAAATTTGACAGACAGAGACAAACGTCACATAAGTTAGTCATATGTAAATAATATTTTATTATAAGTAATAGGGAGTTGGACTATAACTATAATACACTCTCACTGGCACATTCGACATGTCTTTTTAGCTACGAGTGTGTTTTTAATTTCGGCATGCGTGGTTTCTAAAAAATCAGGCTACTGTACCGCTCTGCCGATGTTTATGCTGAGTCGTTGCGTTTCCAGGGGCGGAGTAAAGGCACGGCCCCGACGGTGCCCACGCCGACGACGCCCCCGTCGCCCCCCGAGCCTGCGAGTGAGACGGGCGCGGGCGCGGCCGCGCGGCGCCGCGAGTTCGTGTAGCGCTATGCGGCGCCCGGCGCGCCCCCCTCCCTGCGCCGCGCGCCCCGCAGTTAGCTCGGTGCCTTCACTCGCGCTGTACATACGGTGTAGTAGTTATACGGTCTAGGTCTAGTCGCACCACCTAGGTAGTCTAGGTAATATAGGCACGCTGCAACGCTTGCGACACTCCAACGTTCATAACTAATTATATATCGAATTTGTATAAATAATATTAATTAATGAAGTGATACTAATTTATATCACAGTTGAGCAATAATCGCCGATTCGTTTCTAATTATATGAAGACAGGTAGGTACTTATTTCATATTTTCTCTACACAAATGACCAAGTTTTTTATAATAACTGCGATATTTTGTGTGAAACGTGGCTGTTGTCGTGTGACAGTCGCCCCGCGGCACCGGCGCTGGACGTCGCGTGGTTTTTTTTTAAGGGGGCCTCACAGAACTATTTGAAATAAGAAGTCTTGGAAAAAAAAGAGATACTTATACCCCGACCAAGACCATTGAAACATGGTTAAAACGTCGACGTAAGAGAAAAAATAGTAATACCCTTTTAAGACCCGGTATAATGTAGCTATATATGTAACTATGAAATCCCAAAAAATTAACATAGGTAACTCAAAAAGCGATTCCGGTATTTTTTTTACATTATGAGGCCCCTTTCATTTTCTGATTAGTAATGCGAAGCCCTTTTAAATTTTCCGAAGGGCTCCACTAAAATTTAAGTCGCCCCGTGACACATAGCGGCGGTCCTAGCGCCGGCCCTGCGCGCGACCGTCATGTCACAGAGCTCGTTAACTTTTATACGCTTCGAGAGTCGATTACTATTAATATATTAAGTACAATATAACAGTAGCACTTCTCTCACTCCCGCTGGGAACACCAGGGACATTATTTTCCTGATTACTTACATTGCAGTTCAATCGTCCCAGACAAGTCTCGGGAGTTACATTTTCTCACAGAGAAATAAATACTTAGCATTTTCTACTCCGAAAACTGTTTACAAAAATGTTACCTATAGGTAGGTAATTTAATTAATTTATCTAAAAACGAATTAACACTTTTCAAGTTTTAACAACATTTTGCAATTAATATAAATAAGGATTAAGGTAACTACTAACAACTGTAAAACCGTTCGCGAAATAACTTAAAGTTCCTGTAATGCTTGAACTGCAAGTCTCGTAATCAGCGGAATAAAGCCCCAGACTTACATCGTCCGTAGCGGCCTATTCCCCGAGTCGAGTGTGCTCGGTCGCGAGTGAGGGAGGGGCTATGCTACGAGAGTTTCATATTCTAAGCCTATTAATATCGATAATATGTACGACTATACAAAGAGAGAATGTTTACATTATATACGTTACGTGATGTTGGTTGTATCCGTGGAGTGTGGAGGTATGTTACGTTACGTTACAGTACGTTTTTTAATTTCAGACTATAATCTGTCGTTTTGGTTCCTTATATTTGACATTTTTTCAACAGAAAGAAGGGTCAAATCGTAGTCTTCAATTAAAAAACGAAGTAGTTAGTATTTCGGTTGAACCGGGACATATCGGGCCTCGGCCGAGAGCCGTCCGACGCTGTTACTGTTTGTTCAAGTTTGTAAAGTCTATGAGATGGAGCGAGACGCGGTCTAGCAGACCGCTAGACCGCGGGACCGCACTCTACACTTAGTGTTTCTGTCTGGAGCCGCGAGGGGGCTCCACACTGCAGCCCTTCGTTTTCAATTAAATTATATTCAAAATGACAAGCGGAACAATTTGTTTTATTTACCTACTTCAACTCCAAAAACGCACACAAATAGCTGAATCGGTGGCCCGATTCTCGAAAATAATTAATTACAAACCAGTTCGATGGCAGAGACATTGCAGTCGCAACTCAATCGAAAATAAATACATCCCAAATCGTAAACGATAACTTTAACTGTGCTTTATTAATGAATAGTCCTAATTTGGACCATTTAGGACTTACTGAATACAGGGACGCTACTCGACAGATGAGTTCTACCAACTTAAAAAATGTAACAGCTCTCAACTCAAAATTTTACAGAAAACAAAATCGCTACTTAATATTTGAGTTCTACTTAAATGATTGAGCAGCTCTCAAACTCAAAAGCTTATTTGAAATTTGAGGTATAAATAATTAAGCAGCTTCTAAATTTAAATAGCACTTTGAGTTTGACTACTGCGCATTTGTAGAACTCAAATGTTAAGAGCGTTTCTGCAATCAGCCGTAAAGCTTAACAAAGTATTGAGTTTGAGAGCTGCTCAATTGTATAAGTAGAACTCAAATGTTGAGTTGCGTTCCTGTATTCAGTAAGTCCTAAAAAGTAAAGTAAACGTTTAAACGATTTAAAGTTAACGTTTACGATTTCGGATGTATTTCTCTGTGATTGGGTTGCAATGTAGTTATTTGTTACACAGTTATTTGTAATATTTACGAGAATCGGGCCGCTGAACTATCTTTACTGCAGTACGTACGAAGGTACCTATTAAACTGATAGAGAATGACTTCCAAAAAGCAAAATAAAATTAAACAAATTTTGTGACTGTGTATGGTATTGGTTTCTAACTGCAAAGGGTTTGTAATAACTGTTAAAATATTCAATTTATCTGGAATTCAAGGCAAATCAGATTTGCTCTATTGGTTTTTATTCATAAACGTCTATTAAAACTACTTTAGAAGAAAACCGTTTTGCATCAGTGAATATTTATATTTATCATCTACAAAAGGGGCAACTTTAACTCGAGTAGATTAATAAACGTTTTAAAGGCTTATTCAAACGTTAGTGGTATTCGCTATAGTTGCGGGTAAAGTACATGGCCACGGAGGGTTTGTTCAGGTATATCAAATCTAGTGTATATAAATATTACCGCATTACCGGTTTCCTTTGTCGCAGACAGTAGATAATACCGTTTCAGTTAGAATAGGGCTTAGGCGTCCGCAAATGCAGGAGGCAAGCGAGTCGCCTGGCGAATCCCGTGACAAAAACCAACCGGTGTGTTTACTACGATGCACCTAGCTAGTCGCCTAGCCTCCTGCCAATGCGGAAGTAGCCTTAGAGTAGAGTATAAATAAAAGTCGTTTACAGCATTAATCCTAAGTTTAATATATACACGGTAGTGTGTCGCGCTGTGGACGCGGGCAGTAGGTAGTTCAGTTTCGTCGGTCGGTGTGTGAGGTGTGCGCGGGCGCGGCGGCCGAGCTGCACAGGTCCTGGTACGAGAACTGCGGGAAGTGCTGCTCCTCCATGAGCGGCGCGAGCTGCGTGTCGCGGTCCGGCGGCGTCAGCTCCACGCTCTCGCCGGTGAACTCCGAGTCGAAGTAGCGCGTGTCCGTCTCCGAGTCCACGTGCGGCTTGAACGGGACCGGCACCTTCTTGGCGACGAGGTCGGCCCAGTTCACGCACGCGAAGAACGGGTGCGCCATGATCTCGGCCGCGTCGTCCGGGCCCGCGCCCAGTCGCGCCGCCGGCTCCTTCGTCAGGAGACCTGGAACCGTTCATATATCTCGTTAACAAAACGATCTGACACGATGAAAAGTCTCGGTACAGTAACACACTAACCTTGCAGCAGCGCGCGGTAGACGGTACAGTAACACACTAACCTTGCAGCAGCACGTGGTAGTCGGTACAGTAACACACTAACCTTGCAGTAGCACGTGGTAGACGGTACAGTAACACACTAACCTTGCAACAGCACGTGGTAGACGGTACAGTAACACACTAACCTTGCAGCAGCACGTGGTAGACGGTACAGTAACACACTAACCTTGCAGCAGCGCGCGGTAGACGGTACAGTAACACACTAACCTTGCAGCAGCACGTGGTAGACGGTACAGTAACACACTAATCTTGCAGCAGCACGTGGTAGACGGTACAGTAACACACTAACCTTGCAGTAGCACGTGGTAGACGGTACAGTAACACACCAACCTTGCAGCAGCGCGCGGTAGACGGTACAGTAACACACTAACCTTGCAGGAGCGCGTGGTAGACGGTACAGTAACACACTAACCTTGCAGCAGCACGTGGTAGACGGTACAGTAACACACTAACCTTGCAGCAGCGCGTGGTAGACGGTACAGTAACACACTAACCTTGCAGCAGCGCGCGGTAGACGGTACAGTAACACACTAACCTTGCAGCAGCACGTGGTAGACGGTACAGTAACACACTAATCTTGCAGCAGCACGTGGTAGACGGTACAGTAACACACTAACCTTGCAGTAGCACGTGGTAGACGGTACAGTAACACACCAACCTTGCAGCAGCGCGCGGTAGACGGTACAGTAACACACTAACCTTGCAGGAGCGCGTGGTAGACGGTACAGTAACACACTAACCTTGCAGCAGCACGTGGTAGACGGTACAGTAACACACTAACCTTGCAGCAGCACGTGGTAGACGGTACAGTAACACACTAACCTTGCAGCAGCACGTGGCAGACGGTACAGTAACACACTAACCTTGCAGTAGCGCGCGGTAGACGGTACAGTAACACACTAACCTTGCAGCAGCACGTGGTAGACGGTACAGTAACACACTAACCTTGCAGCAGCACGTGGTAGACGGTACAGTAACACACTAACCTTGCAGCAGCACGTGGTAGACAGTACAGTAACACACTAACCTTGCAGCAGCACGTGGTAGACGGTACAGTAACACACTAACCTTGCAGCAGCACGTGGTAGACGGTACAGTAACACACTAACCTTGCAGCAGCACGTGGTAGACGGTACAGTAACACACTAACCTTGCAGCAGCACGTGGTAGACGGTACAGTAACACACTAACCTTGCAGCAGCGCGCGGCAGGCGGCGGACAGCGCGCGCGGGAAGCGCACCTCCTCGGTGACGATGAGCGAGAAGAGCACGTCGTGGTCGCGGTTGTAGAAGGGCAGGCGGCCGCACGCCATCTCGTACAGCACCACGCCCGTCCCCCACCAGTCCACGGCCGGGCCGTAGTCGGTGTCCTCGAGCACCTCGGGCGCCAGGTACTCCGGTGTGCCGCAGAACGTCTTCGTCGTGCGACCGTACGTTATGTTCACCTGGGACACATATATTATGACTAATTATACCTACTGGTACACCTCGCACACACACAAATCAACTATTGCCTATTGAAAAGCTTGTGATTCTATGTATAAGGGTAATTCTATGTGCGCGATCGCACAAAGTAGTTGAAAGCCCTACTCTATTGGTAGAATTCTAAAATAAAACAAGTCACTTAATTTTGATATGGGTTTCTCTTCACCACTACAAAAGACCTTCAGATGGTATAGCCAGAGCCAATATCCTATTGGATATCTAAATAATTAAGTATTAAAATTAAATAACGAAGTATAATTTAGTATTATTTATTTATTTGTTATTTTATTGTTTTGATGTATCTATATATAATTATTGTTTAATATTTTATATAACTGTGTGATAAAAATTAAAAAAAAAAAAATGGAATAATAATAATAGATATATTAATATATTATATTACTATACTATCACCTTATACATATAATGCCCCCACACACTATAATGTAATAAAGTGTGATTAGGAATGTCTATGCTAACACACATATACACACACCAATACACCCTCATATACCAACATACACACACAAAACACACCAAGCAACACACACAAAGCATACTAAACTTTGATACAAACAAAGAGCACAAAATTTATAGGTATACATACATAGCCCGACAAAAGCTCAGCGCTTGGACCACACACCATTCTCAATAACTTGTTTTGCCCCGGCTCTGGTACTTGCGCTTTGCACATTGTCACAGCGCATGCGCGTGATCACAATAACTCACAACTACCTTACTTTTTTGTATCTAATTTTTGTTCTCATCATATTTGAGTTATTGATTGTATTTATTCATTTTTTGTTCTCGTTTACTGCTGATTTTATTATAAATAAGTAATTGTAATTGCTTAGAAGTAAGATATTTTATGTATTTAGTTTATTTTATTTGAAGAATAATAAAAATTAGTTAGGAAGAGTGGGTTTACCTGGCACAGGTATATATATACATAAAAGGTGAACCCTACCTCAATATGGATATGTAACATTTTTGTATATGAAATAAACTATTTTTCTATTTTTTTTTCTATTTCTATCCTGTAAGTATACCTTGCAGAGTCCAAAGTCTGCTATCTTGATGTGTCCGTCCTTGTCCAGCAACAAGTTCTCTAGCTTAAGGTCGCGGTAAATGATGCCCTCGCTGTGCAGATAGCCGAGCGCGCTCACTATCTCCGCGCCGTAGAACCGGGTCCGCTCCTCGCTGAAGGCTCGCTCGCGAGACAGGTGGAAGAACAGTTCGCCGCCGTTCGCGTACTCCATCACGAAACACACGCGGTCTGCTGTCTCGAACGAGTACTTGAGCGCCTGCAACCATACATTGACATTAGGTACAGATATAGCTCAGCAGATCGATGCTCACTGCTCAGGAGCGAAGGTGAACACTGAGCACGACACTCCTCTCGTACACACTTTTATTTTACAACTAGCTACTCTCCCTGATGTCACTCGCGTAAGTCCCGACCCCATAATTTTGCTGAAAGTATTTCTAAAATATGTCCAGTAGTTTCAGAGCTTGTTCGTATCAAATGATGACGATAAATGAACTTTCAATCACTTTTTCAGTAAATGTGACAATGTGGTTACAAATGTATCTGATATACGAAAATAGTTATAGTAACGTAACTGAATACAATCTTAGGTAGGTGATGGCGCATAGCGCTACAACTGAAGCCAGCAATAAGCTGCGGCCGAAGCCTCCCACCATGAGACTCCTATACCAATGCAACTGACCGTTAGGAAGGGATGTTTGGTTTTCTTGAGCACGCGGTTCTCTGTGTTAGTGTGCGCGACCTCATCTTTTTGAATAATGAGGTGCTTCTTGAGGATCTTCATGGCGTAGATCCTGCCGGTGCCCTTCTCTCGAGAGAGCACCACTTTCCCGAATGTGCCCTTGCCCAACACCTTCACGAACTCAAACTTCTCCAACGTCTGGAAATACGCGACATCATATAATATAATAGTAGAGGTGATGAAGACAACAAGTCCAGTTCTTCAAGTTTTCCAGTATGTACGAGTAACTCACAATCCTTCGCGGATCCTTGTAGCTCTTCCCGAGCTGCGCGATATCATCGGTGTCGTCTAGTCCCGGTCCCGCGCCCGCTCCCGCTCCCGCCCCCGCTCCTGCCTCCGCCGACAGCTGCGACGACACGTACCGGATCGCCGTAACCCACTCCTCCCTGAGGAGACATGACATACACACATGCATTACTCTACACTAAACTCGCGGTGGACATCATTTAACATTTTCAGAGCCATTTCATTTGGACGGACTCTGTGGTGTGTGAGGCGAATATCCGGCTGCGACTTACAAAGTACCTGATGGAATTAGAACTATCTGACGCTCGATGGGATTTGGGTTTCCACCTAGTTTTGGTATAAATTGCTATAACCGTCAACAGATCACAGGCAACGTACGGCGCATAGTTTTTTGGCCCAGGGCTAAACAAATTTCAGCCATTGATAAACCAGAACAGTTCCAGAGAGCAGCCTGCTGCGCTATCACATGATGCTTTCGCACCACACCCACGGCAGCGATGAAAGCAATGCTCTGTCTCCCACCATTGGACCTGTTAATTCATCAGGAATTGGCCGCCGCGGCGGCACGATTTCGTACTTCCAAACAATGGATCAAGGGTAAGTCATAGGCGCATACTGGAGGACGCGATAAAACATGAACCTCTCGTGGAAGCCCACAATAACAAGGTCTCAAAAACATACGTCTTCGAGCGTAAGTACGATATATTGCTGGTAGAATCTGGAAAGGACTACTTCGGTATAAAGTAACTCAGAGTGCATACGGACAGTTTAAAAACCAACCCCGGATCGGGAGCTGGCTCATACTCTCCTTAGATAAACATACACTCATGAATACCTTTAGGGTCTTATGCATTAATCTTCCAATGTGAATGCATAGGTCTAATTAGTGCCATTGATGCAATCAGAATTGAATCCAATCAAGTTGGGCTTAGAGCCTTGAATACTGTACTTAAGGCTCTAAGATCACCACAATTGAATCTGGACTTGTGCTTCAATGCTACCAGGGCCTGCAAAAGCTGGCCCAAACACATAAGGTAAGCCTTCAGTGGATAAAGGGTCACAGCGGATCGAGCGGCAATGATGCGGCAAACAAACTAGCCAGAATGGGCTCCAGTACCATGCCCGTGGGACCAGACTCGATGGTACCTTTGCCTTTTTATCAGGTAAGAGCATGGCTAAGACAACGCGCGAAAGAGCGGCACGAAATGAGATAGACACATAAAGTAAGTCATAGGCAGTCTAGGGAAGCTCTACCGAGACCTAAGTTAAAACTAGCTAGTGTTGTTACATCTTAAAAAATATGATCTTAGAATTATGGTAGGCACAATAATAGGTAATTGTACAGTGACAGCACACTGTGTAGAGTGTGCCTGTTGATAGAAAAAAACCATCGCCTACGCAATCTTAAGAGTGCGAGAGCCTGGTTACACATCAGTTCAACCTGCTTGGCAACCACACAACACTCTGGAAAGCGTGTAAAGATCCTGCTCTTTTGGTCGGAGCTGGGTTGGCTTGAATAACATCACAGACAACCAGTCACGTACAATGAGTCCACTGGAGGACCTAAGTGCGAAAAATGGGAGCCCAAGAAGATTGAAGACATCTTATCTCATTGATTGACCCATATAATATAAAGCAGTCCTTCAAGCACAATTATTCTTCCCTGTGACCATGTTGTTAACAAAGATATTCATTTATTGTTTTATCATCAGTTTTGCTTAGTAATCAAGTATTTTTATAGGGCTTTATTGAGATGACACCCATTATGCCTGAACCATATTGTTACTTCTTCTCATGTGTAGGTGCGTTCTGAAGCTACGGTGGTTTTTTAAATAATTACAATAGAGTTCTTGTAAGTCTGCTTACACAGGAACATTTTGATACAAATATTTGATAAGTTGGTAGTTTTTAGAACTTTAGTACAATATGAATGAATAAAAAGTTCTGTACACCAATTAACTACTCAGTCTTCCTTGATAAAGGAGCCTAAAATAGACTATGAAACTTTGGTTTGGTATTGCAATAATGCTGATATTAAAATAACGTGATTAAAAAACGTAACATGACTTTTATTTCTATATTCTTACTAATACTCCTACTTTAAGGAAGATCTGTCTTCCTTCTGTATTTCTGTCTTATTTAAGATAAGATAAGATAAAGTTTATTGTTTCATAAAAAAAAATTTAATTGTCACTTTATCCTACTGATGTTACAAAGGTGAAAATTTGAATGTTTGTTACTCCTTCAATCAAAAACTGCTGAACTAATTGTGATAAGACTTGTTACATGGAGTCCTGCAAGAAAAGGCCGCCCAAATGTTGGGTTTTATCAAGCGGAATTCACGGAATTTTAAATCTACTAGAACTCAAAACTTTCTGTACAATAGTCTAGTTGAGAATCCATCTTGACTTTGCTAGTTCAGTATGAAACCCAGTTTATGCTGCACCTCCCGATAGAGTCGAGAAAATTCAGAAAGCCGATACAAGGCATCTTGCTTTTCAGTCTCTCAGTGTCTCCCATAAGCAAAACAACCAAGAGATTGAGTTTCTTCAAATGAATTACGCTTAATGAACAACGTTCCATAACAGATTTAATGTTCTTATACTTGTCAATAACTTATTTAAATGTGAGTTCTTGACTTCAAAATTCCAGGTATCCATGACATAAGGTTGGTTCAATATTTTTGTATACCTAGGTGTAGGACTAATTTAGGCCAAATTAGCACATGTGTATTAAACACAATGAATTGGCATCTAAATTGGAAATAGATATTTTTAGTGATAAATTGTCGACTTTCAAACATAAACTTATGGGGCATTTCATGATACAACATCAATTTGACAAAACCAATTGAATATTATTTATGTCTTTGTCTCCCAATTGTGCAGAATTGCACTTTGAGTTTTTTTTAATTGTTATAGTTACCGTCAATTCCTTCTCACTTCTTTCATAATAATAATAGGTATGTAGCACAAATAATTTTTGGTGATAGTTGTGTACACCTGTACTTGGTAGACACACATGTCAATGAATTAGGTCTACTAAGAAATCTTACTCTATTTGTAAATAATTATAGTGTACATGCTGTATGTGTTCCTTTTTAAATAAATAAATAACATGTTGGGTAAATGTTTTATGCCGATAGTCTTCAGGATTGGGATTAATATGGGTGTTGCTATTGCATAAGGCATGGAATAGACATGAATATTATTAACCAATACAATATTTATTACATTCAGTAAGGAAAATATAATTGGCTAGACATGGGTAAGACAGTCACTTAACACTAATGAATTATATAGACACTTTCCTGTTGACATCCAACTTGCTGACGCCACCAATCTATTTTAGTGTCCAACAAATAAGGAAAAACAATTCAATAACTCTTTCCCGTGGTTTATTGTGACAATTTGAACTTGAACAATAGCTAAGTTATGACAGTCACCAATACAATATGTACCTACCAATTGCATTTGAATTGAAAGACCAAACCATGCATGCTGGCAGGTCATTTCAGTTCCCTTTTGCCTGATATAGGTACTGATATCATTAGCCATGTCAAAAAAACTGATAAAAGATGAGATTATTTATTAATACCTGTAATAACTGTTCCCGTAACATTCAATTAATTAATATAATAATAATAAATAATTAACTATTAATGTATGAAGCTCGATGGATACCGAGCTTGTAATAAGAGATTAAATAAGTTAATGAACCAATTGGAGATCATTAGAAAACACAAAACAACTTGTTTACATCAAGTTTGTGAATGAAGAAGGTCAGAGGTCAGAGGGATTGAATGACCGACGTGATGTGAGGTAGAGTGTAGTGGAGTATGTACTGACCGTTCTTTCTCGGTGTCGACGGAGAAGTTCCTCTCGATGATGGTGGTCCACTGCAGGCCGCGGATGGTGAAGGTGTAGGGGCGAGGCTTGTCCACCGCCATGATTTGGCAGTCGCGCACCGTGAACTTGTTGAGCGGGTCGCGGTAGTTGTTCCTCTCCGGCTGCGTCTTGAACCCGACGAGGTCGCCATTGTCGAACAGGATGAAGTAGCGGTCGCGCCAGTTGCGGATGTGCTCGCCGCGCTTCTGCAACCACCCTTCCTTCACGATCACCAGCGGAGCGGCGGCCTCCGCCATCCTAGCCTTCCAGTCTCACCACTCCCGCGCCCGACCACGACCACGAATGTTTGATAACAACACCACTACGCCGCGGCCGCGGGCCCGACCACGTTTCACGCTTTAGCTTTTAGCGCTACTTTTTACCTAGACTTTAATGCACGGACACCACTTTTAAACGACATTTTATTATAACGAGACGTGTTTTTATCTTGATTTCGATGCTTTTCTTCTAAAAAATACGGACGTAAACGATGTTAACGACTACATACGTAGCCTCGCGGTGAATGATACGTCTATTTTTAAGTTGATCTGTCTGACGAATGCTTTCGCGACGACACTATACAAAATGTATCAAACAGAGGGAGACGGAACGTCCAAATGAGACACCAAACGGTACAATTTCAATTTTGTAGTATTGTAACCTATTTTGACAATTTAGTACGACATGTCTGCCGCTAGTTGCAGATATAGCGCTAGTAGGGTGTTTTGAGATTTTTAATTTTACGTTTCTTTTCACGCAATAAAGATCGGTGCCTAATGCGCGGCAATTTTAATTTGTACATACCTTCTAAAACTACTTGTAAGGCAACAAAGTGAATTGTAGAGAAAAATTAAGGGTATTTACGAGCCAAACAAAACATCCCTGTCGGATTCATCTAAAATTGTTGACTAATTTCGGACGCAAAGTTTTAAAATATTTTCGTTAGAGCGTTTGTAAATGACATTATTTTCGACGTTTTGATGTAGATTAAGGAAAATCCATAATTCAATTACGAAGGAAAACGTCGAAAGCCTTAGGCCTTTGCACAATTCAGACAAAAACGAGTCATTTTTTTGACTAAAATGTGCTATGGCTTCAAAACAATAAAAAGTTTTTGTCTTGAAACTTTGGATAACAATGTCATAAATTTCCATTAAATTTCAAACGCTCTCGAAACTATTCTAAAATATTGCGTCAGAAAATGATCATCAATTTTTGATGAATCCGACATGAATTTTCAGAATAGCTCGTTTAAATGTTTAGATGTTTATGTACTTAATTAATTTGTTGCGATATTACGTTTATTCGGTCTACATACGGTCACAGGTTTCTCAAAGTTTTTGGGACCTATGACCACGACCTACCTAGGTATTGGACATTGCAAGTTTGCGGCTACGTATGTTATGTTATTTAATGAATC
Organism: Idaea dimidiata; assembly: GCA_949358125.1. NCBI lineage: Eukaryota > Metazoa > Arthropoda > Insecta > Lepidoptera > Geometridae > Idaea > Idaea dimidiata. The sequence goes on from OX442329.1 coordinate 13,618,642, forward strand.
ATTAACACTTGCGGCTTGTAATATACTTATTATATTCTATACCTACCATCTAACTTGAATTCATAATGTTATAAATTTCCAACTGAGCATTTAGATAATAAGTATATCTAGGTAGGTAGTTCTCGGAAATAGATTAGACCTATTAGTACCTATCAACTTGCTGAGTTATGTCGTGCCGACGTCATGAATCGTAGAGCAGCACATTGACGAGAGCGGAGCATAGGTCACAGTTCGGAGTGGGTGTCATGGGGTTACGTAAGGAGAGCGATGCGCGCGCCGGCGGTCGATGGCGAGAGCCGGGCAGGGGGCAGGCAGCGCGGCCCGACTGCGCCCGCTAGTCGGTCGGCAGTGAGTGCTGCAGCGGCCGCGCGCGACGGCTCCGTGTTGCCATGAAGGTATAGAGATCCTTTGTCCACCCGTCTACTACCGTCCGTACTGTAGCGGGTACGGTAATGCCTTAGTTAGCAGTAAGTAGCGCCCGACTCGGGCCCGGTACGTGTCTCCGCTACTATCCCACCTAACGCCGCGCGACGATATCACTCACCTCAACACATCCGCCATACTTCTTTTCACTGGTTGCATGAACATCTAGAATCTAGATAAATCTCTGTTTCGCTAGTAGGTACCTACATGTATCCACATAAACGACCTATATCTAGGTATCGATTGATGGGTCTGTTACTTCTGTTGCAGTTCTGAAAGGCACGAACCAATTTTGTTCGGTTTGATACCTACACTAAAGTACCTACCTCTTGCTCAGTTGTCACAGAGGCAAGGAAGTGCCTTCAGTGGGTCCTCAGCTAGCTACCTAAAGTGCCGAATTCGCGATCAATAAATTTAAAAGTTCCAGTCTATTCGGTACCTTGACTAGCATACGCACTCTACATCTATTCATTACATTATCTAACTACCATTAAAATTTCACAACAATATCATTCATTGTGTGTATCTGCTTTATGTTTATCAAGATGTTATTGATGCAGGTAAATGTTAAATTAATAAAGTACTTACTTAGACATTGGGACGATTAAACTTATGCATTAAATTAAATAGGTTAAGTTTAATCGTCCCAATTTCTAAACTACCGTTGAGCCCAGTTGACTATTATCAAATTCGAAAGGGTATAATTGGTCCCTGGTCCCAGTTTCGAGGTGGATGACTTCCCCCTAACCCATAATACTTAGGTAGGTAGTTACGGTGTTGCGTTATCGAGTACTGATCCAACATATAAGTACCTAATTCTTTGCTACCAAATAATGCCTCATCCAAGAAATTATTTAGTTCCTTAATTGCCTTCATGGATATTTGATGTGAATAAAATAAAGCATAGATTATATGAATTAAAGTCGGTTGGCAAAAATATACAGATGGCTCCTCAATTAGTAAACCCCTAGTACAGTTCTGTATTAATTAAACGGTCAACTATTTTTCTTTTCAGCGAAATATAAATCTATCTCGAAACTCGTATAATGCTAAAGTTACCCAAAGGACTTAAAAAGAAGAAAAAAGGTAAAAAGTCCAAACGGAAAGAGGAGGAACTCTTTACAGAAGAAGAATTAGAAAAATACAAGAAAGAACATCAACAACAGGCTTCAGATACAGGTGAAGGTACAGCAAAGGAAAATGAGGAGTGGAGCAAGTTCAAGGACTTGACCACCGGAGTCGACTCTGTACTCAAGAGGACTCAGGGCGACCTTGACCGCATCAAGTCGACATCGTTCTTCCAGCGCGTGACACCGAAGGAAGTAAAACCAGCTCCACCTAGGCCACAACAGCCAGGAAAGCCAGTGGTAGAGATAACAGCGGCTGACTTCCCGCAGCTCGTCGCAGCACGAGCGGCGGCAGAGCAGGAGGAGGAGCGTAGCGAGTACGCGGGAGTCACCGACGACGAGTCCGAGTACGAGGACGAGGACCAGGACGATATCTTCGACACCTCGTACGTGGAAGCGGTCGAGCGCGGGGAGGTGAAACTCGCTTACGTACCGGACTCACCGGACGATGTTCACGACGATGATATCTTCGACACGTCACACGTAGATGCTTTAATAAAAGGACAGGATAATAAGACTGCCAAAGGGAAAAAAGGTTTAGATATCGGAATTGCGGTCGAAGTTCTTACAGGACGAATTGACAATTTGACCGTTACGAAACGTCCTTCAAAGCGAGTGATACCCGGCAATCTCCTCTTAGAGGACAGCGCAGGTTCGCCACAAAAAGGCGTCACTGTCGCTGCGCCTGAGCCGGTCGAAAAGAGCATCCTAGATTTCGATGCTGATATTCCGATAGATACACCTATCGATCTCAGTGTTTCTCTACACACAGTTCTTGCACAACAAAGCACTACATCAAATAAAGAAGAGGAGATACCGAATGAAGAAAAACCGTCCGAAGGATATGAAGAAATAGACGAATTTACTTTGTTAGCGACTGAATCGTTGGAAGTGAGTGCAGAGGTTACTAAATTAGAACAAAACAAAATCAAACTTGAACCCGTCTTACAAGAATCGTGGTCAGCTTTCGAAGCCGATAAAAATGAATCAGTATTTGCGGATGGCATCGTTGAGGATCAGATTGACGTCATAGATACGTATCTCGACGGAGACGATCCGTTCGACACTAGTTTCGCTGACGCCGTTATACCACAAATTAAACAAAAAGAAGTGAGTAAAGAAGCAGTAATTTTAGAGGACGACGACGAGTTCGATCCCCGAGCGGAAGAGTTTCAGTATAAATTTAACAATAGACGTAGGTCTTCGGTTCGAATTCATTTGACGGATCCATCCGGATTGAGGGAATCGATTACTTCAGACGACGTGATCGACAGAAAAGAGCCATCAGCTCGTGATTTACTAGGTGGAAGTACAACTGATTTAACGCAGCTCGGAGATTCACCTTTAGATCCCGTCGATATCACCGATGACTTTGATCCATTCGATACGAGTATCGTAGATAAAATCGTAGCACCCGGTAAAGTTGAACTAAAATTCTTGGAACAAGAACTTATCGGTAACGATCCAACACCTGCTCCGGTGTATCGGGTTCCTAGTGATCCAGATTTTGATCCCCGAGCTGACGAGGGCCCGAAAAGACCAGAGCGGAGAGCATCTCGGCCAGAAAACCTCGTCGTCAGTAAAAGCGTCGTGTTTCAAGTCGACGAAAGCGTAGGTTTAGAAGTTGAAGCAAAAAATAAAAGTATAAAACCAGTGACGCCATATTACACCCGTGATATTTCAATCACAGAAGATTTGAACGAAGAAGCTGAGGCTGCCGACACTGTTCCGGAAACTTTAACAAGGACACGGTCGGACGAAGACTTGGGACCTAAATCGAGCTATCAAACTAAACGGAGACATTCAGAATATCCTCAATCAAGTCAAGCAAAAGTTAAAGCTACTGATCTACTACACAGCGCAGACACCGACATTAAAACAAAGATTCTGACGCCTACTGCACCTCAGGTACCTACAAAAGAAGCTGAAATCGATCCATTCGATACAACATTCGCCAGTAACATAGCTCCAGGAAAAACAGAACTCAAATTGTTGACAAAAGAATTTTCTTGCGACGAGTCTGATAAACCTGCAGATAAGGGAGAACCTGACCTGCTAGAGCCATCAGACGACTTCTTCCAAGTGAAGGCGCTCACACCGGAACCATCACACTTGACTCAAGAAGAACAGGATTTTGATCCTTTTGACACATCTTTCGCCAGTGATCTCAATCCCGGAAGAACTGAAATTAAACTTTTAGAATCAGAGTTCCTACATCAGTAGATCACAGAACACAATGGCGTATAATCCATTTCTTAGTATGTTCGAGCCCGCGGCTCAAGACCCATTTAAAATGACATCTGAGGCGGAAGAGGTGCCTCAGGATCCGTTTTCGAACGCAGAGTCGAGTCCGTTCGGCGGAGGAGGGAATCCGTTCGCCGCTAGCAACCCCTTCTCGGACTTCGGCGGAGGAGAATACGAGCCACCCGTTGGTGATACGGTCCCGGTCGACATCTTCGGACCGGCCGATCCCACGGGGAATGGAGCGAAGCACTTCGACGGATTCGAGAACCCTGTGATAGATCCTTTCGGCACTCAGGTGACAAAGCCGACCGAGCTCGACTTGATATCGACGACCACCGACGAGTACCCGATGATAGCGGAGGAGGTGGCACCATTCGCGCGGCCCCTCCCGCCAGAGACACAGAACTTGATCCTGAGCGTGACCGGTCAGATGGAGTTCACGTCATCGCACCTACTGGACCGCATCCCTCCGACGCGCACGCCGAGCCCGGTGTCTGCGCGGGATATCCACTCACCGTGCCCGACGCCGGAGCCGGACCTGTTGGAGGAGCTGCCGCCGGACGAGCCGGCCACCGGCCCCGTGCGCCCTGCGCGCCCGCCACCTGCGCGCCCCCCCGCGCCGCGCCCTCCTCCACCCCGACCTGCACCTCCTCCCGTGCCGCAGCAGCCACACCGGCCGCCGCCACCTTCGGCACACCATCATCAAGATGAAATCAATCTCTTTGACGCACCCGTTCCCGTCGCCGTTAAACCGACCAAAGAAGCTATTTTAAGCTTATATTCGGCACCTAAAAAGGAGACGAAGCAGATTGACTTTTTGAGCGATGATATTATAGAAGACATGCCAAACGACCCCGGGAGTGATATATCGACAGCGCCAGCGGTGGCAACGGTCAGCCAGGAGCAGCCCTCTGTCGTTCCGGTTACGACAGCGGTAGAAGGTGCCGGTTCCACGAGGGGGTCTTTCTCGGAGCCGGTCGCTGTCGAGACGGAGACGACGACGCCATTCGAGGCGCTGCCGTTAGCGAGTTCTGTGGCGGAGTCGCCGTTACCGATGGACTGCTCGGAACCAGCTGACGATGTCACCAAACCGGTAAATAAATAATAGTCGATCAATATCATGAATTAATTTGTAATCAGTATCTTATATAATACTCAAATCTTATTTTACAACAGGTATCGAACACATCACCGTTTGCGGATACCGCGATGGACGACTTCTCGATCCAGCCAACATACACAGATGAACGGGAGAAGAATCCCTTCGAGAACATGAACGATGAGGTCGAGGCGTTTGAAGGAGAGTCTAACATATTTAATATTCCTGCTGCAGAAGCAAACTCAGCTCTGACCGGGAATATGTTAGGTGCAACAGAGAATTCCCCCTTCGACGACGGCAACTTCATAGCGGCAGATAATTGCGGGTTTGGTGCAGAGACCGAAGGATTCGGTGGTGCACCCGCACCAGATTTCGGCCCAGCTGCTACTGACATATTTGGGAGTGCTGCGGATGCTTTCTCCGACACTAAACCCGCCGCCGCTACCGGAGATATATTTGGAAGCGCGACGACTGCAGAGCCGGCGTGGGGCGACGCCCCTGATGCCGTCATGCACGACGGCTTTCCGGAGTCCCAGGATGCGTTTGACGCATTCTCCGCCAAGTTCGAGTCAACTTCAGCGAACCATCTGAACACGGCAGCTTGGGGCGACGAGGGCAGCTCGGACGGCGGCACGAGCGGCTTCGAGGCGGACACCTTTGACGCGTTCCTCAGTATGGGAGCGCCGCCGCCGCCAACGGCCACCCCTCGTCTTGAACAACAGGGGTCGAGGGAGTCTACTGACGACTCCTTTAATGTCTTCATCAGGTCAGTTCTATATTCATAGTTCCCACAAAAATTAATAAGTAAAATAAGAGTCACAAGTGCACGTTTACCAAAGATCAGCAAGTTTGCCACTTTAAGAAGGTTACATGTGTATTTGATGTTGCAGGCCGAAGGAGAGCGGGAGTGAGGAGGGCGGGGTGGTGCCGGTACTGGCGCCGCCGCCGCGGCCGCAGGCGATGCCGGAATCGCCGCGTGTTAACCCCTTCGACAAGAGTGGCGGGTTCGAAGAGCGCATGCGCGTCGAGGCTGCCCCGACCGCTGCCCTGGACTCGCGCCGAGACTCCGGCGGGGAGACGCCGCCGACGCCGCTCTTCGACGAGGACGTGTCGCAGCCGCTCGAGGAATTCCCGCGGGTCAAATACGACGGACCAGGTTGGGAGATGTATCTCCGACAACCGAACAAGAAGAAGATCACCGGACAGAGGTACGTTAGCCTTCATTAGCATAATATTACAGTTGCCATCTCGAAATTTATACATAATTGAGTGTGCGTTCGGTGCAGATTCTGGAAGAAGGTGTTCGTCCGGCTGGCGATGGTCGGCGAGAACCCAGCCGTGCAGCTGTTTCAGGCAGCCGGCGACAAGGAACCGTTCCAAGAGCTGCCTCTGCAGGCGTGCTACTCGGTCTCGGAGACCGCGGCCCAGCAGTTTGACCAGTTCGGAAAGATCTTCACCGTGAAGCTGCAGTACGTTTTCTACAAGGAACGGCCGGGCGTGCGCCCCGGGCAGGTATTAATTAAATTGAAAATGCACTGTCTTTTGGCGAATTCTAAATAATTAATTAGTTATTACATATAATAATATGTAACATTAATTCCAAAATAGTCGGAATTCCATAAAAGTCATGAAACAAATGTTTTTCGTCTAGACGACTAGAACAATCCTTCTCGGATAAAGTTACCCTTTGAAACACATTTGATTGTAGATAACATTTATCCACAACATTGATCAATTTTCATACATCGTAATCTTAATTCGTGTCAAAGGTGACGAAAGCGGAGCGCATAACGAGCAAGCTGACGCAGTTTGCCGCGTACGCGATCCAAGGTGACTACGCCGGTGTCAAGGAGTTCGGCAGCGACCTACGCAAGTTGGGCCTGCCGGTGGAACACGCACCGCAGATCTCGCAGCTCTTCAAGTTAGGTTCGCTATGCTACGAGGACGTGAAGCAGTTCGCGACTACTATCGAAGAGCATTTGTTCCGACTGTCGGCACACCGCGATCGGGCCCTTACCTACAAAATGGAGGAGGTCCAAATCACTGCAGTTGATGAACTGTACGTGGAGCAAGATGCTGAAGGTTCCATCCTCAAGCAGATCGCAAGGGTGCGACTCTTCTTCCTCAGTTTCCTCAGCGGTAAGTACCGCATATCTACTAACTAGAAAAACGAATGGACTGATTACCTATAATGTATTTCTCTTTTCGCTGTGGTCCAGTCAAAAATGAGAGACTCACAATTTTCCAAGTTGTAAGTTATGTAACGCTCCGGTCAATCAAAAAGCTTAATCATCATCCTACCCAGTGACTAAAAAAAGAATTATCAGTGTTAGTCGTGAATTAATTATTTTGGCATATTGACTAGTCTAACCTCACTCTCGCCTGTATGAAATTAGTGTGTGTATGATACCGCAGGTATGCCGGACGTGGAGCTCGGGGTGAACGACCTGCGTCGTCAGGGGCGCGAGGTGGTCGGCCGACACGACATCATACCCGTCGTCACCGAGGAGTGGATCCGCGTCGAGGCGCCGGAGTTCCATGCGTGTGTCACACCGCAACACTTCCAAGACACACAGATCATCAGGTAAGTGAATACCGTGAAGAATGATAGGCTGGCGATCTCATGTAGATGTTCCAGGCTCAGAAGGTCTATCAGCTTTATGTATCACGCGCATGTCGATGGAATCGTATTTTGGCGGTTCCATCCTACAGCTTACCTAGCTTCTCAATCTGTACCATGGCATGGTATAGATTGAGAAGCTGTCCCGGAGTAAAAAATTGCTTAATTATGCCGAAGCTTATAGCTCTATACAAGCCAATTCGACTCACACTTAGTGGCTATCGAAGCACAGTAGAGCACGCTTGGCGTGGCCGAAGCCTCCAACCAAGAAAGCTCTGTCCACGGCAAATACCGGGTAAAATGCGATTACTTTATAACAATATGTCTAACTTTGTAACACCCCACTTTTTGACAATCAACATGACGTATCACAAAATAATTTATTTAGAACGCATCCAATGATTATCAAAAAAAAACGAATTCTTCATTTCCATGTTAGTTTAAAAACATCAATAGACGTAGTTATAAATAAATAAATAAACAAATATGTCAGGCACAGCGGGTTATTCTCGCCCATGAGATTTATGTCACTAAAGATAATGTCGAAAAAACGTTTTCTTCGGCGTTTTCTATGCACATCTGACATGTTTTTTCGACATGTCTCTTGTGACATAAATCTTACGGGCGAGAATCACCCTGCTTAGCCACAACCATAGACTAAATTATTTTCTTTCATCTATGGCCTCAACTAAGCTACAGCTTTACTATGAGAACTAACACAACTAATATAACAACATAATACCTACATTAATACTTTATATTAATACATATTTAACACAACAAATTAGCCAACAAATATGCTAATCACACACATGTTGACTGAGGCGGGAATGAGTCCACCACCCTTTTTTCGTCAGTCAGGCATGGTTACCATTACTCTAACTGAGTTGTGTATTGTATAAGGTGTCTCTAATTCATCCCGGAATAAGAATGTGTTATGTGTTGTCAGGTTCAAGCCGCCAGACGCGTGCTACATCGAGTTGATGCGGTTCCGCATCCGCCCCCCCAAGAACCGCGAGCTGCCGCTGCAGCTGAAGGCCACGTGGTGTGTGACGGGCAACAAGGTGGAGCTCCGCGCCGACATCCTGGTCCCCGGGTTCGCCTCCCGGAAGCTGGGCCAGGTGCCCTGCGAGGACGTCTCCATCCGGTTCCCGATACCCGAGTGCTGGATCTATCTGTTCCGGGTTGAGAAGCACTTCCGATACGGTTCCGTCAAGTCTGCGCACAGGTATGTCTGTCTACACTTTATTTAATGAATATCGTAACCATCTTTTTTTTTGTTCCTGATTCAAGATCTGTATGTATGTCATCATTATCTTCAAACAATCAGGTTTAATGGAATTTCGTATTATAGTACTTTTGGATGAATTTTTTTTACATTTATTATAGTTGCTTCGTACCGATATTTTATAAGCAACAAATTATTATTCGTAGCAAATAGCAGGAGTTGTATTTATTTAGCGCGCAGCGTTCGTAGAGTGTCGTAGCACTATAGGCTACGACTGACTACGAGCGGAGCTACGATGCAATATACGCGAGATTCTACAAAAAGCTACGACAAAGATAAAACTATTCTCATAGCAATATAAGGAAAAATATATCGTTGCATGTTTATTGCTAAAACAGCGAAGCCCATTCTAAGAGTTGTCGTGTGTGTTTAGACGTACCGGCAAGATAAAGGGCATCGAGCGTTTCCTGGGCGCGGTGGACACGCTGCAGGAGTCACTGATCGAAGTGACGTCGGGACAGGCGAAGTACGAACACCAGCACCGCGCCATCGTGTGGCGCATGCCGCGCCTGCCTAAGGAGGGCCAGGGCGCCTACACCACGCACAACCTCGTCTGTCGCATGGCGCTCACTAGCTACGACCAGGTACCTATAGTTAGCATCGTGCACGATCGGTGGCATCGTGTGACGCATGTCGCGTCTGCCTAAGGGCGGCCAGCTGCTATTCTCTAATGTAACACCCTAGAGCTCGACGCTGTTTTAGCGTCGAATCTGAGCAATACGACGCTCTGATTGGACGCCCACTCTGATTCGACGCTGAAACAGCGTCGAGCTCTAGGTTGTTACATTAGAGGATATCACTGCAGGGCTCCTACACCACGGACAACCTCGTCTGTCGCATCAACGTGACGTCTAACGCTCATCAATCCTTACGTTGAGGTCCCCCCACTGATGCACCGTGTTCCCCGCACGGAATGCCTGCATTTGGCTGTCGGTGGGGACGCTATAACATATATTCTATTCTATAAATAGTCAAGTATTATTTATAGAAAAGAGAGACAAGAGAGTGGTGTGATACACCTCGTTGTATCTCATGACACCAATCTACATAGACCTCGTGGTATACTCGCAGGTACCGGAGGCGCTGGCTCCGCACGCGTTCGTGGAGTTCACGATGCCGGCGACGACGGCGTCGCACGTGACCGTCCGCTCGGTCTCTCTACAGAGCCACGACAACGACCCGCCCGAGAAGTACGTGCGGTACCTCGCGCGGCACGAGTACATCGTGGGCATCGAGCGCACGACGGGCGGGCCCGCGCCGGCGGCATACGCCGTCGCCGCCAAGGTAGAGCCGGCGGCACCGCCGCAACCGGCGGCACCGCCCACCCCGCAACCACCTTCCTCCGACTCAGACTCCGATTAGATCTACGTATCTAATGCCGCGTCGCACCTAAATATGAAACCCCTCCGAAGCGTAGCTTGAATTCGCATACCAAAATTATAATGACGACTTTATTAGTAACTAAAACGCATTTATTAGACGAGCAATACGAGGACAGATAAGATAACTCGACTACAATATTATGTATTAAATACTTAGAGCTTTTATCTCTTTCGTTTATTACGATATTTGAATCTGTCTTATTCTGTGGTTATTTGACCTATACTTAACGTTTTAGGCTTGAACGTAGATGATATGCAATTATGCATTTTAATCAATGTGACGCATGCAGTAAGGTGGTCACGGTCACAGCCCGCGAAGATACGAGTATCCTATCTATGAGCGAGGTTGTGGACAAATTGAGGACTATTCCAAATGTATTCGTTGAATAGTTACATCGCTACATAGAGTTTCTTTAAGAATGAGTTAGCGAATTTAGAACGTAAGTATACATATCTATGTTTGCGGTGAGAGGCATTGAAGTTAGCCGGTGGTGAATAGGCGGCAGCTTCGATATCAGCCTGTAATTTGGGGGGTTGCAGTCGCGGTCAGCATGGCAGACAATATAGTTTGTAAATAAATAATAATACGATAATAAAGTAGGTTATTGTGCATGTAACGAGCGAACCAGGACGCGGGTCCCACCGAGACAACTCACTGTGTACTATATATTAACACTTTAATCGAAACCTGTACATAAACTTATATGTTTAATATATCTAGTGATATTATATTTAGGCAATGATTAGTTATAGACGACGTATATACTTACCTACATATTTTGATGAAGGGCACGATTATGCGCAACATCGATGACGATATAACTTCGATAATGCAACAGAATCTGGCCCTTCCTTACTTACGAGTCTAAGATAAAAGCTTCACCTGTTGTATTTCCAGTTAACTTGTTGAAATGTATATTTAGAGATTTAAGCAATAATGTTATATCGTAAGTAGCGTTTGTCTGTGTGTGATATTATATATATCTACAACCACGTACAGTAGGCATGTCTGTATGTATTTATACTCAAGTATTATGAAAACGGCACAAAATGTTATATTATATACATACGTAGCGGTACCTACCTAACTTGTGAGATATTGGTGTATTACATCTTATGGCTTAAAAAAACTGTCATATCTATTATGTATCAACTTACATACAATGTAATTTTATAATTATAACAATCATATTGTATTATTAATATATTAAATACAGTAGGTGTTTTATTACGGTCGCGTTGGTTCGATTGTATCCAAGTAGAACATAGAAGTTAGTACACCTACCTACCAGCCACAGCCAAAAGTCTGGTCACATTACTACGACATTACATAGCCTGAGATTCTAAATTTTCTACTAATTAACATGTCTATCTATTATTTATTGATTTATATAACAAACACTTTCAGACTTACAGCATTTAAACACCAAAACGTCTGAAAGCCATTTCGGGAAGCCATTTCCCTTATCTAAGGAAATCAATTGTCCTATTGATGAGACTAATGGGAATTAATGAATTCTAACGTTATGTTTGCCGTGATTGCTTTAAAAAGAAGCTAGAGTGGGTACGGCAATAGTAACAATTCTATAAACTGGAATCTGTGCAGCAATGATCCAGTGAGTAACGAAAGGGCATAATTTCTTAATGCTTGTGGGGCCCTATTTTTGAATCACTCTTCGCACGTCGATTTATACTGATTTTCATTCGACCTCGTCGACAAAAGATATTTATTGCAAAAATTATAGTAGGAGTTGCAAAGATCTAAAATTAATTAGGTACATACAATAATTCGAGCAGAATAAAGATTGACTTGACAGAGACAAAATTAGGGTTTCTTTAAGCTTGGTTCTCGTAATGTTACATAACGGGAAAGTCACGCCTATTTCGATAGTGTCAAAAAGTATAATCTCATTTCGTCTATTAGGTTTATGAAATAGATATAATACCGATCGATATAGCAACCGTTGTCGTAGTAGCTTCATCTAACTATAATATAAAATATATTTATCTACAATAAATAGATTTAATACATATTTACAACATAATTGTGTAATTAACTATAAATATTATGATACCTACTGAAAGTGAGATGTAATAATTGTATTGAGTGACCCGGAGTGCTATTCTTGAATCATTCGGATTTCAATTCGTATACGAAAGCGTGAGTTTCGCATTCGCATCAAGAATTATTTTCGTTCAAGAATACATCTCTTGTTCTGATATTCCAAATAATGTTGTTTATGAGTACGTAGTACCTACCTGTACCTACACAATGTGGACCCTGTTTTGTTGTCAATAAAAATAAATTATGATTGTCGTTTCACTTTTATTTGGTTTACAGTTACCTACATGCAATTTGCTCGTAATAGGGTTAGTAGTCAATTCGCACGATAGTGCTTACCTACCTAACCTAACTATAGTCAGGCAACAACCACCGTAAATCAATAATGGTGGACAATGATATGCATAATATCATGAATTCTTGCTAGCAATTGATTATAAATTGATGGGTCGGCAGGGAGGCATTGTGGAAAACACTGATCGATTCTTAGGTACAGAAATAATTCCCGATAAATAGAAAGTTAATCGACCACGCAAATCGGATTATAACGTAGCTGATTGGTTGTGGAACTTAGACTGGCTCACTCCCACACGTGTCGGAAGTGCATCGAAAGGTCACCCCAGATCGATCGCAGTAAGCAGGTACATAGCTTACCTAGCTGCGGTCCGCGCCACGTCTCAGGTGGCAGGATACGTTGTATGGTTGGAGTGCTCATTGACCTGGAGAATTATTTAGTTCAGTATAAAATACATCACAGGCTGCTCAAAGTATGCAGGACGAATTACAATACAGTATAGTCTACCTATAGTGTATTTGTAGACCCAAGGACGAACTTCAGGACTAGTTTAATCTTATTAGTAAGATTTCGTTTTAAAAAAATATATTAAAATATTAACATTTGAGAGCTAGATAGGAATCTATTTTGATTGAAAAAAAAAAAAAAAACAGAAGACACCCTAATAGGCAAGCCAGGAATTTGAACCTGTTGATATTCTATTTAACAAAAGTTTTAAGTGCCTATGTAATGCGCTTAAAATCCAAATTGTAGTGATTCAGTAAGTCCGATCTTAATGAACGTCACCTTTATACACATGTAGGTAGGAAGCTAGGGCTGAGTGATTGCCCTTTCTACTAACGTGATATAGGTAAATAACGCTAAGGTTGTCGACTACCGAAGTCGAATGTCATTTTTCTTTGATGTAGCTAGGAGCGATGGCGTTGAGCATGCGCGAGGTTAGCGCCACAGATAGAGTGGCAGGAGTCATCACGGCGCATGCGCGGCGCGGCGGTCACATCGACGGCATATCGCGGCGCTCCCCGCTGAGCGCGCGACGCGGAGCGCCCGGCCTTCGCCCCTCTGTAACCTGCTACCAGTGCTGTGCTAGACCGACGTGTCACATGTTCTACTGACACTCTGTACACCTGCCGAGCGTGTCGCGTCACAAATGACGAAGTGATCGCATTGTGTGCCGCCCGGATGTGACCACGATTGTCTACCGTTGTCTGTTCAGGTGGGCTTGTCATTCTTCACATTGTGTTACTGTTATCTACCTCAAATCTATCACCGAGTGAGTACCTTATGTCACGCAGAATGTCACGTTAAACAAAGATACGTAGGTATAAATGGCAATATGCAGAACAATTATTCGCTAAAATATGTGTGTGGCTCTATGATTTTAAGTGTTTGATTAGAGGGTGACCTTATTTTTTAGTTGCGTTGCGTAGCGCGAGTAGCCAGGACGTGTGGTCGCGCCGCGACGTGACGTGACACGACGTGATAACGTTCACTCGACACGAATGTGCAAGTTGTTCACTGATCTAGATCTATTGACTTTTTCTTATTTCTAGTAGTTTAGGTAGAACTAAGTTTTTTATTTACTTAGTTTTAATTTTGCATTTGTAACTACCTAGTTGGACACCACGAATCAATCTGCGAAAGTAAACTTAGGTACCTACTCTAAACTATCTTTCACCAACATACCATTTCCCTGAAATATGGGATGACGAGAAAATACGATGTTAATCACAGTTTTTATTACAATGCAATGGATTGGAGTCAATCCCAGCCAACTCCTAAAAGTAAATACATATAAAACATACAGTCTTTAAATCTAAGTAAGTATATTAAAGTTCACGAAAGTTGACGCAGAAATTTAGTGTTCTGTCAAATTTGACCTAACATCCCCGAAAACCTTATAAATAACATGATCCCTATTATCGAAAGATAACTTTTTAAAGTCAGCTTTGTTTCAAAAAGGAAGTTCGAAAATTGATTCAACATCAGTATAATCTAGATTTTTCTCCTGTTCTTTTGATTTTGGCTTGAAGTTAAACTGATAACATAACCATAATTACCATATTTAATCTGTTGTTATTAAAACCTGTCAACACCAATTTCGTATGTAATATTATTCGTTATCGATTCTCTACGAATATACCCCCTTAATTAAATACACTGATAACCAAACATATCTTAGAAATTACGATCGTCTTTTTGTCCTTATTGTCTAAACATAACGTCCATCCAAAGATAGATAATTATGGTACTGTCTCTAGACGATGGTGATGCGCTACTAGGTCGCAACGCCAGCAGCAGTAGCTGGCAGCATGGCGGCTGCCGGCGGCAGCGGGTCGCGGCAGCCGCGCCGCGGGCCTGCTCCCATCGCCTCCTTCGACCACGACGGTTCAGACGAGGTGAGACCACCAGTACGTATCTATCTCACTCTATCACGCCTTATTCACTTCTATGTAGTGTTGTCTCTGTTTCATACACACGTACCGTGTTCCAGTCGAGTCCAGAGAGCAAGGCGGCGGGCGGGGCCCGGCTGCCTGAGATCCGTGAGACGCCAGCGGCGCGGGCGAGCGGGTCGCTGGCGCCGACCGAGCAGCGCGCTCGCTCGCACTCGACGCCGGCGGCGGGCGCGCTGGTAGCGCCGCCTGCGCCGCGCATCGACATCTCACGCGCCTCATCCTCCTCGCACCACGACTCGCGCGACTCCTCTCCCGAGCTGGCGCTCTTCGCGGGCAGCGGCGGCGGGACCGAGGACGCGAGACAGAGGCTCGAGCTGGGCTTCCGCGAGGATGGTGCGATGGATCTCCGCTCCTCCACCGAGGAGCTGTCTTTCCTGGAGCCGGCGCCGGGGGAGCGTGCCGCGGGCCCCGCGCTCGGTAATGTTCCGCCGTTGCCACCGGCAGCGCCCCCGCCGCCGCCGGCATGTGTCGCTGAGCGCCGCCACTCGCGCAAAGACAGCCAGAGTTCGGAGGCGGCGTTGCTCGGCGTGTCAGGGCGCACTTCGCGGCTATCCTCGGTGGGCAGTCAGGGGTCGGCGGTGTCAGCGGTGTCGCGAGTGTCGCGCCTGTCTATAGTGTCGGGTGTGTCACGCTCGCCTTCTCCCCATCGAATGCTACTCGAAACCTCATTCTGCGGCCCGAAGCCGATTGAAACAGATCCGGAGGCGTGCGCGGCCGCCATCGCCGAACATATCCTCGACATCGTGAAGTTGGGAGGCGAGCCCCCACCCGCCCCCGCCCCCGCCCCAGCTGCCACCCCCGCAGTAGACGCGCGCGACCACCGCGAGGTACGCACCGAAGCAACGGTGGAGACGGTGCCTGCGACAGCCCCCGCCGTGCGGCCACCCGAGCCGGCGGCGGTGCCTGCGGCAGAGCGCCGTGCGCGGCCCCGCGTCAGACGCGAGCCCTCGGAGCCCGAAGTGTACAAGTCGAGGAACCGAACGAAGGACATCATCCGGATCAAGTTGAAGCCAGACGATGAGGTTCACATTTGTTTTTTTTATTTATCTTCTAACGCTTCAACCTGATGACCAAGATCTTCAGATGGACTCTCCCATTGAAGTTCTATCATATAAACTCTTATTCCCATTACGCTAAGACCCCTAGACGGCTCTTAGACAAATCAAATGGATTTCTATACCCAGCAACTTTGTCTGTGCCAATTTTATGAATAAGTTGCATATTATTATAGTATGTAAAAAAAAAACGTAAATATGAGGAGCAATTTTTTTTCTTTAATTTATCCAGGATGTGGACGAAGAAGAGAGTGAGGGTTGTCCCCGGCCGCCTGCGTCCCTGGCACTGGGCACGGCATCATCGGTGGCTGCCCCGGCCAGTCCGCGCCGGCGCTCGCCCACGCCGAGCGGCGGCGGTGGCGGTGCGCCAGTCTCGCGCAAGTCCTCCTTCTGCTCGTTGTTCAAGTCGCGCGAGACGATCGCATCACCGGACTCACCGTCGGAGGCGCTCCGCCGCAAGCGGAGCCTCACAGAGACGCGGTCCCGCAGCAAGTCCCGCGACCGCCGAGAACAAGCCGCCGCGGTCGGTACGCCCTCCTCTGCCGGCAAATTGCGCGGCTCCGTCTTGTCTCTATTCCGCACGCCACGGCGGTCGCTCGTGGACGCGACATCTGCACCGAACGGGTCGCGTGATGCGTCTCCCGCGCCGCCTCGCGTCGCCGCCGCAGGTCCCGTGCGACCCCACGTCGGGCCCCGCACTGACCCCGCGCTCAAGTACTACGAGGAGTCATCTATCATCCACATCCCGCTGCGCACGCCGCCGGACGAGGCCGGGCCGGCGGCGGCGCGGCGTGGCTCCGGCGGCGACGCGCTGGTGACCGTACCGCCTGCGCGCGACCCTCGCCCCGCCTCCGCTCCCGCTCCCCGCGCCCTCCCCGACCTCTCACCCGCACAGGTGGCCCCGGGCCCGGCCCCACGCGCGCCCTCCGCTGCACCGAAGCCTCTCTCCAAGCCGCTTCACCGCACCGTCCTCCCAGACGGCACAATTATAATCCCGCTTCACTCGCCGACCGAGCGAACCGTCGAGAACGGGTTCCCGGAGCCGAGCCCACCGGAACTGACCCAGGTCCCCGCGCCACGTCCCGCCGAGGCGCGTTCTCCCCCGACCCCTGTGCCGTTGCCTCCGACATCGCCCCCGACCCCAACGCCGGCACTACCTCCCCGGCAAGACCCCCCCGCCGGCGCCGGGGAGGAGAGCCACCGGAGGCGCAAAGAGCGGCTCGTATTCACGACGCACGTCGGCAGCCGCGAGCAGGTGTTCAGCACACAGTTCAGCATCACGAAGACTCCGAGCGTGACCAGCGAGATCTCCGGCTCGTTCCCGAGCTTCGCGGAGAGCGAGCCTCCCGTGCCGGTGCTCCGCGACAGTCACGTGGGGGCGAGCCCGACACCTCCGACGCCGGCGACGCCGCAAGACGCGCCGCGGGACTCCTCCGAGTCGGAGCCGAGCTCGGAGGCGGGCCCGCCGCGAGCGGGGAACGACGTAGAACGACGAGGGCTCGTGGTCAGTTACTTTACACACGACACGTAAAAGTACCTACTCATCCGTATTTTATAACATATAATATCTATCTTCTGACGATAAAGGTACTTGCATTCTTGACGTATGTTTTATTTGAGGGCTTCAAGAATTCGTGAAAAGCTTGTTGACATAACTTTAAGATTTCAAGAAATCCCACAAAAAGAAAAAAGTAAGTATACCTAATGGCATCATTCGATAGAATGAGTAGGTACTTTTCCCTCGCTTGTAGTATCAGTAGTATACTCGTAACTCCCGGTTTCGCATATCGTCAGGTACAGGAGTCGTTCGAGGAGGAGTTGCCGTACGTGCCGACGACGTTGCCGCAGGAGCGTACGGCGATGGTGCCGATGGTGCCGGTACGGGAGCGGGGCGGTGTGCGCGTGGCCTCGGTGCAGCGCCCAAGGGGGTCCTTCTCAGCGGGGGGCCCACGCGTGCCCCCCGCGCCGCCCCCCGCGCCCGTCGAGGGGCCCACCTCCACAGACAAGCTGCGCATCAAGCTGCCGCGGCGCCCGCGCACCGCAGCCACGTCCGCGCCACCCGCACCCGCACGGTCGAGGACACGCAGCGGGAGCGAGACAGGTAACCGTTTATCTTATAAACTTTTTTATTGTCTAACGATTTTAAAAATAAATATTAAATTGTAATATTTATTTTTATTAGTTTATAAAGTAGGTAGGTATGTGTTTTCATTTTTATACATTTATATTATATAATATATACCATATAATATACTAACAAGCATGTGCATGCGGTGAGCTTTTTCGCGTCAAACACTATAATTATAAAACGAGGTCAATATTAGCATATTAACATACCCTAGCACAGGTCTAGGCCTATATGGGTTGTTAAAAGTCGCAGACCGAAAATACATTATATTTGGCTCACAGCTCCTCAAGCATAAATTTGGTGTAACTTAGTCATATCAATAATGATGAAATAAATAAATAAATAATAAATTGGGTTTAAGGGGGCATCTTGGTTTAGTTAGAATGTCGAATATCCTATCCGGCGCAAAGGATCGGTAGGGGTATTCAGAGAAGTTCGGTCCGAATCCGATGTCGGTATATTATCCATCTCGCTCAGCGCGATTCAAAAAGACAGTGACAGACATGTCAGCCAATCTGAAGAACGGATTCGCTGCCGTGGAAACCACAACAGACGTAAACCAGGACCTCGAAAATGTGACTCGGATCCTCAGGGAAAAAGGTACGAGATTTTGTAATATGCAGCGTAAGGGCAAAAAGTCTAAGCTTTCATAAGGGACTCTAGGGCTAATGAAGGTGACGTGAACCCCACCCATCACTTCGTCGGAAAAGCGGACTCTAAACCAAGGGATCAGCAAGCACCTACGATGCGACCTCCGGTGCTTCAATACTCTTTCAATTGAAAGAGCGATCGAGCAGAATCGGGGGTCAAAAGTGTTCGTACAATCTCTTGGAAGAAGCCACCTGATGAAGTTGACCACAGCAAGAGGAGAAGTCGTTGCTTCGAAGCCTTCAATCCTTTCGGAAGTAGAGAACTTTTATGGCCGATTACACACATCGCATGCATCTCGACCAGATCTCGAAAATGAGGAACGAAATCGAGATCGCTCTTAGACAACTCATGAATGGAAAAGCGCCTGGAGAAGCCCCTTGTGTACTTTTTTTTTTACTTTTCATGAACTGAAATTGTTAACATTGCCCAGTATGTATATTTGAACCTACTTGAAGCAGCAAAGTTTGTGAAGCATAATTTGTATTTATTTACTCAGGCGCGGAAACCTTTTTCTAAACGTGTTACACAGTTTGATACTTTTGCGATTCCTAGGATTCCAAAAACACCGTTATATCGTAAAAGCTGTCAAACTATGTGTTAAAAAATGTATAATAACATTCCTGAAGAATTTAAATCCTTACCTATAAATTTATTCACAAGGAAACTCCGCGCCTGGCTGATTGAAAAACGATTTTATTCAGTTAATACATTTTTTAACGATAAATGACATTCTGATTATTTTTTTCTATTTTATTATATTGGCATTGTATTTTAAATTATTTATGAGATGTAAACTTTAGCGTATATATTACTACAAGTTGTTAATATCCTCCAAGGATGTAAACATTATTATTTATTATTTTTTCTTTGACCTTATATTTTATATCTTTGGACATGATAAAACTAGGTAAATTAACATAATTTTATTATTTATATTGGGAAACTACTTTTGTGATGAAACTTTTGTAAGAGTAAGAAACCTGACAAATGTAAATTTGCATGCCAAATGTTGGCAAAGTATGTGAAACTATATAAAGGGACACCTAACTGTAATACCATACTTTAGGCAAATAAATCATTTTTGTATTTTTGAGAAGATGGCGTCACCACAGAGCTGCTAAAAGCAGGAGGTAAACCTGTACTGAGTTAGCTCCATTAGCTTTTTAACGCTGTCCTGTTCAAAGGAAGAACTCCAGAGGCGTGGAGTAGGAGTGTGGTGTCCTGTTATTCAAAAAGGGAGACAAGACCCTGCTGACCAACTATCGACCTGTATCCCTTCTAAGCCACGTCTATAAGCTGTTTTCTAGAGTCACCACAAACCGTCTTGCGCGTCAAGACTCGACGAATTCTAACCACCGAAACAGACTGGGTTTCGGAGCGGATATGGCACCATAGACCACATCCACACAGGGCGGCAGATTATACAGAAGACCGAAGAGTACAATCAGCCCCTGTGTCTAGCATTTGTGGACTATGAAACGGCCTTTGACTCGGTTGAAATCTGGTCTGTTCTGGAGTCCCTGCAGCGCTGCCAAGTAGATTGGCGATACATCCAAGTGATGAGATTTCTTAACGAGGCCGCCACCATGTCCGTCCAAGTACAGAATCAGCAAACATGGCCCATGTTTATGATTTTGTGAGAGATTTTAATGTAAGCTTGATAGTCTTTAGTTATAGTAATTGATATGTAACCGTTAAAATTAAAGTAAAATCAATAAATAAATAAGTACCGTTGCATCGAGGAGTGAGACAAGGGGGTGTTATTTCCCCGAAATGGTTCGCAAGTGCAATGGAGGATATGTTTAAGTCGCTGAACTGGAAAGGACGTGGCATTAATGTCAATGGCGAGCATATCTCTCACTTGCGATTTGCAGATGGTATTGTCATTATGGCAGAAACGTTGCAGGACCTACAACGGATGCTGAATGACCTGGCTGACTCTTCTGTACGCATTGGCCTACGGATGAACATGGACAAAACCAACCTATACCGGAACCTATTGCGATACGCGGCGCCGTTCTCGATGTTGTTCAAAAATATGTTTACCTAGGGCAAACATTGCAGCTAGGAAGAAACAACTTCGAGGGCGAGGTGAACAGGAGAATTCATTTGGGATGGGCAGCATTTGGGAAGCTACGTCGAGTTCTTACATCGTCAATCCCACAGTGCCTAAGACGAAGGTCTTTAATCAGTGCGTCCTACCCGTCATGACATACGGAGCCGAAACGTGGACACTAACGGCACGATTGGTCCACAAACTTAAAGTCGCTCAGCGGGCTATGGAAAGAGCTATGCTCGGCGTTTCTCTCGGCGATCGCATAAGAAATGAGGTGATCCATCAGAAAACCAAAGCCTTCGACATAGCTCAGCGGATTGGCAAGCTGAAGTGGCAGTGGGCTGGCCATATTAGCCGTAGCACCGACAAGCGTTGGGGTAAACGAGTTCTAGAGTGGAGACCGCCGTTTCGCAGACGTAGTGTAGGCCGTCCTCAGGCACATTGGAGTGACGATTTGCGCAAGACGGCTGGCACAAACTGGAAGCGGGAAGCGAGAAGACGAAAATAGATCTAGGTGGCGTGCAATTGGAGAGGCCTATGTCCAGCAGTGGACTGCAACAGGCTAATGATCAGACATGTCAAGTCGATCTTCGGTTTCGGACCGAACCGAAACTCTCTAAATATCCCTACAGAACTGTAACGGTATACGTTCGGTAGGTACTGTCACATTACCAAGGAGTGCCAAGGTATTGGCTTTTAGACTAGTTTGTATAATATACCTACTCGTTTATAACTAGGTATGTTAGTTAGGTTATGTTAAACCTTTTAACTTGTACTTCTAGCTATAGCAAACTTATTAATTTATTTGATCGTTATTTAATATGACTAAGTTCCACCAAAATTATGCTTGAGGAGCTGCTGTGAGCCAAATATGATAATTATATTTTCGGTCTGCGACTTTTAACAATATAGGCCTAAAAACCTTTGCTAGGGTATAATAAGTGTTTGACGCGAAAAAGTTCACCGCATGCAATGTAAATTATTATTGAACTAGCTGCGCCCCGCGGTTTCACCCGCGCAAGTCGCGATCCCGCATTGTTCGAACACCTACCTACCGCAATGCAAAAATCCACACTTAAACGGTCGCCCATTGAAGTACTGTTGAAGCCAGGCGCTGCCGCGCCTGGCACATCAGTACTTCCCTGGTCGTCCGTTTAAGTTTGGATTTTTGCACTGCAATAGGTAGGCGAAGTAAGGTAAAGATTGTATGTCAGTATCCTGCGGGATTTTCGGGATCAAAAGTAACCTATGTTACTCTCCATCACTTAAAGTATCTATGCAAATTTTCATTCAATAAATAGTTATCACCCGCGTAAGTCCCGATCCCGCGGGATTTTCGGGATCTAAAGTATCCTATGTTACTCTCCATCATTTAAACTACCTATCCCTTTGCAAATTTTCATTTAATAAATAGTTATCACCCGCGTAAGTCCCGATCCCGCGGGATTTGCGGGATCAAAAGTATCCTATGTTACTCTCCATCATTTAAACTATCCCTTTGCAAATTTTCATCCAAATCGGTCGAGCCGTTTGACCGTGAAGAGGGAACAAACAAACAAACAAACAGACTTTCGGATTTATAATATTAGTAAGATTAGTAAGATAAGATATTGAAAATAAAAAAAGGAAATTGAAACGTACAGCTATAGAAATGTTTAGGTACTTACCAATGTGTAGCGTTTCTACTGTAGGTACATGTGTGTACATTGCAGGGGAGTCACGGCCGAAGCAAGAGTGGATTGACTTCGAGGAGGTGCCGGAGCGGCGCAAGCAGCCGAAGCGGATCCAGACGCTGCCAGCAGGCGCCGTGCCGGGCGCGGTGCCGGCTGCCGTGCCGGGCGGCGGCGGCGTCGTCTTCAGCTACGTCGAGCCGGAGCATTGCCGGTGCGAGTGTCACACGCACGAGCCGGCACAGTCCGGCGACGACCACGCCAGGTGAGTGTCTCCTGGAGCAACAAGGCACGGCATGTGTCACGTGACTGGATATAACGTCCGCCTCGTGTCGGTTGCAGCACGTTGTCGGCGTCGGGCGGCGACGAGGAGCACGTGGTGTCGGAGTGCGCCCCGGCGCCACACCCGCACCCGCACACCGCCAGACACCGCGCCGCAGACTTGTTACAGTAGCGCGGTTTTTATATACTTAATTGTATTATTCTCTATTGACTCGAACGAGATGTAATCTTTTTTGAGATGTAAATTTACCTGGTTCATTAGGTATAAAATAATATTTATAGCTACGTTTATATCTTTCCTATTAGCCAGAGTTGACCTTGCATTTTCGATGTTTATTATATCGTCTCGCAGAGAGTATATTGTGAGTCGATGAGTGTACGATAGGGTTGCGGCCACGTTGCAGCAGTAGCGGTCAAACTTGTGGTCTTGGTTAGAGCGAGATAACTAAACCACGACATTTTAGGTATAACCTTAAAGTGAAGGTCTACTGGTCATCATCAGCTGCAACGACAGAGCGCATGCAAGTGTTCTATATCAGCGCTCAGTCTAATCAAGTCGCAGGCAGTTGCGAGCCGTAAGTGCGGTTCGGCCGGAGCGAACCAATAGACGTTCACATTTAAACGTTAATTTTATCGATTGTTATTTAATATAATTATGTACATTTACTTAGTAAACGTGTTAGTTAAACCAACTGCTTGTGAGTGCACCGAGAGACTGACGACCAAGCGTCTCACTTCGAAGTTTAGAATTACTAGGACATTACTAAATAGAACGAAACACCAGTATTCTTGGACAACCCACAAACAAACGGCTATGTTAACGAATTTTAAATGTTATCTTTACTTATACATTTTGAGTACCTACCTACTTAAGTGATAGACCTAATAATAGCACCATAGCCTAGTGTCTGCTGAGTGTAGTGTGGGTGATAGAATGCGATTATGATTGGTTGTATCGGGAACAGAGATAAGTTCATGATCTTGCTCAAAACCCATGATAGAAGCTTAGTCGAATCCGAAAGACCCAATATTACTTAGAGTAAAAAAAGCAGTCTATGGTAAACGGGCATATATCTACCTAGGTAGTAACTAGACTTGAAAAACCTGTGATTTCTCACAAAATCTTGTTTGTCAAGTTATATCGTTACGTCCCTGAATCAACTATTGTATAAGTTATTGTAAACTTTTTGATAGAAATACGATATATGAATCAACTCAGTTACCTACCTATTAGTTAGTCTATACTACAAGTAAATAAAAGAACTTCTGAAAACAGAAACGACACTTATTTGAGGGCTACCTACTTAAATAATTAAGCAGATTTTAAATAAGTTTGCGTGTTTTTTGAGTTTAATAGTCTAAGATGCCCTCAAATTTTGAGTACCGTTTTAGTTTTCGGCCGTTAGACTGGTATATAAATAATAGCAAGTACTACGAAAGTCTTTTATCTACCAGTATAAATCTAACTGAATATGTTCGAATTTTAAATAATTTCGGTAAGTAGGTAATGTGTTGCAGCTTCTGTTACTGCAACGAGGGATGTTCTATGCGCACACGACTTGCATTTTCTATATCTTTGTTATGGTATTTGTGTAATTTTACCTCTTTGTGTATCGCTTTGTGATCTACTAGCGTCCCCGTCTAGTGTCCGATCCGATGGTTAAATACGTACCTACCCTCTATCTATCTATAGATAACTCTATCATGTAATGTACCTGATCTGTTGGACAGTTCTATACCTATGTATTTACGTACCTACTCTGGGGGGCTCTATTTCAAGGAAAACGTTTCATCGTTCATTTCCTACCACAATTATATTTCCTCCCGCATTTTGCGAACAAAGAACTTGTGATTGGAAGTTAGTGGTTCGATCCTCAAAATTATCCTGGAAGGTACTATCACAGTAGAAAAACTGCCGTTTGTCTGAAATTATCGATCGTTCGGAAAAAGCAAGTAGACCCCCTGGTACGGTAGGTATTATGTATACATTCAGCAGTTACCTATGATGTTGTTGAAACTGCTTTGTCTGTAACTGTACAGTATTTTGTCTCTTTAACATTTTCCCTTAACTAGTAAAGCTTCGATCACATTGTGCTGGTGCGAGTTGCAACTTACATTTTGGTTTGGGTTGCTAGTCATCGCTCAATGCGATCGAACCTTTATCTGAGTGAATCAAATGTCGACTCAAGGTTTTACACGTCCTACACCATATTTACCTAACTACCTACGGCTATATCCCTACCGGCTATCTGCTAGTGTAGTCGGCTACCTTTAGTTAGTGAATCAGTACCTAAAGACGTTAGTTTACTTGTAACGCAATAATTATTGTACGAAATATTATGTAAAAATGTTAAACAAATTCTATCAGTTTAGACAAAAGTCTGATATATAAAGAAATATATGAATTTTTGCTTTCTTTTATTCTTGAGTTTTATTTCAGGGTTCCCCCTATTTATAATAGACAAACTTAACTGTCAGTTTCTTCATTGTAAATTAAGTCACAGGGAAACAAACGTCTTGAAACTATTTTCGATGAACAAACTGACCGTAATTGAAACACGGTGTTAGTTAGAAACTTACTCAAATAATAAAACACTTTATTTATCCGGTTGAATCGCGTTTTTATTCATTGTTCTAAACGATCCGAGCTTTCGCCAACTTTACAGTTGGCTTTTTCAAGGTTGACTGAGATGTAATTTGTCTATTGACGAATTACATTTGTCATTTGACAAATAACATTTGTCTAATTTTAAAATTAGACAAATGCAAAATCGCGAAAACCATAGAAGAAATTACTCAAATAAATAAAACGCCAAAAGTTAAATAAAAAAACATTGTAATTACAGAGTGTCTTGTTAATGAGAATGATCACCGTTCGCATCGCGCTTCACTGTTCATTGTCGATATAAATGCAGTATTATACAGTTGTTATACATAGTGTAATGTAACATCGAGCGGAGAGAGAGATCACTTGAAGATCTTCCCCTGGTTGAACTTGCGGCCCTGCTTGTCTGTGCCGGTCCATGCGAAGTATTGGTTCACGAGGGACTTGGTGGACTCTTCAGCGGGGTCCAGTTTCTTCCAGGAGTATGACTCGTAGTCAATCTGTGGGACATGTCTGTGTGTTACATTGTATAAAGGGGTGGGTCAGATCCAACAGGTAGTAAGAGGGGAATGTGCATTTGATCCTGCCAGTGTACGTTCCCATCTAACTGACTGGATGGGAATATATTTGTTCCTACCAGTCAGAGGGGAACGTGCATTAGATCCTGCTAGTCAGTTAGAGGGGAACGTGCATTTGTTCCTGCCAGTCAATTAGATGGGAACATACATGTTCCTACCAGTCAGTTAGAGGGGAATGTACATTCGATCTTGTCAGTCTGTTAGATGGGAACATACATATAATGTTCCTGGCCAGTCAGTTAGAAGGGAAAGTACGTTTGTTCTTGCAAGTCAATTAGAGGGGAACATACTTGTGTTCCCGCCAGTCAGTTAGTGAGAGGTAACATACCTGCCAGTCTGGGGACTGCTCGAAAGCGAGGTCGTGACCCTTCCACACCCACACTCCAGATATGGTGCTGTCGTTGTCAGTTCCGAACAGGCAGACGGACGCGAACGCGAACTTGCGCATCTTATCCAGTCGCTGGAACATGCCTGAAACACACATTCATCATGTATTACGTAGAAAAAACAGAAGTAAACAAAGAAACAACCACATCACTTACACAAAAATCATAAGTTCACAAAAATAAGGGACACAAAACTTGAAAACACCATTAACCGTTTTAAATTCCATGGAAATAGTATAAATTTATAATGAATTCTCTTTTCTATATTGTAGCTAGGAGCGACTGAAAATGAATCCTATTGACCACAGAGATGAAGAGTAATATAAATGTAAAATAAAACACATTATTTACTGGGTTTTACTCGCGTTTTATTCAATAAATGCATTGTTTCAATGCTTGTACTGACGTTTCGCTAACTTTACAGTCAGATTATCATGGTAAACAACCATGAGAGGAAGTCTTGGAGTAATACTGCTGATTCATTAGTTTTAACTGTGATTAAAGAAAATGTTATTTTGGGTGGTAGTTTTAATTTCACAAACAAACAATAATTTTTAGGCAATGGCTTCAAAGTTAGTCTATGGATAGTTGCAGTCTGATTCGAAAAATATTAACAGTAGTAGAAAGTATTGTTCTTTTGAAATTATTAATTCTTTGTTCATTGCAAAAAAGCTAGTAAATGAGATCCTCATTAGATCTCTACAGTTTACACATAGGTACGGATAGTACTGACCTGTGATGAGGTTACAGCTCATGAACACCTTGGCCAGTTCCTCGGGGTACTTGTACTCTGCATACCAGATGGAGTACGCCTCGGGGTCGAACTTGTCCCAGAAATAGGGGATGGACACTGCCTCATCCTCGTTCGAGTAGCAGCGCTTGAAGTCGTCCATCACGAACTTTCTACACAAACATTATAGAGGTTTAGTTTAGTTGCTAAACATTAAGTAAGCTGAGCAGTAAAGTCAATTTCAGACTCCTGAGAGGGATGCAACTGGGAATTTTATAGTTTACTCACACATTTACTGAGCCCATTAGTGTGCTTGGTTAGGCTATTGTGTCTCTGATAGATAACCTGGATATTAGAAGATGGCGTCCCAAGCTGTGGTCCGCAAAGTCAAATAGTAGACTTAATAAAGTGGTGTGGAATTTTGTAGTTGTATATTATGTATGTCCCAACAATTTCAGCTTTAATAATATGATGAAACAAATACCGATCGCGATCTTCCTCCATCTGACGACCGCTACAATGTCGTTGGTCCGGCGAATATACGTCTTTAGACAGATTGTGACCCCAAGAATAGACTTCAGTAAACTACATCAGTGTCTACTGTACAGTACAGGTAGAGTGCAACAAGTAAGTGTACTAACTCAGTCTGTACGGGTGCCTCGTCCTCAGCGGCCGGCTCGGCAGGTGGCGCGGCAGCCTCCTTGCCCTTGGGTTGCTCCTTCTTCTGGTCAGCTTTCTTGTCCTTCTTGCCGCCAGCGCCTGCAGCTGCGCTCTGGAACACGACAAGTAAGATAATGTAACTAGTGTTATTACGACTAGTAAGATAACTAGAAACAAAAAATTGTTTCTGCATCCACTTATTTTTGTTGCGGTATGCACAAGCCCACCGGATGCAGGTCAAGACAACTAAATAGACATGAATTATTTTCTTTGTGTACCAACCTTCTTGAGGTCGTTGAACTTGTTGGCGTCGTAGACGGGAGCGGCGGCGGCGAGCTGTACGTCGCCGACGACCGCCTTGACCGGCGGCTGGCGCGCGACTGTCAGGAACCAGCGTGTCACGTTCACCAGCGAACTGCGCACTGACGGCTCCAGAACCGTCTGAAATGGAGCAAGAGAACAGAATGTAGCACTGACAGAGTGGCTGTTATTTTTTTTTTAATTCCAATAGCTGTAGGTAGGATTAATACATGCACTTTTAGAAGTTGTGAGACTTAAATACTGACATTAATAGCATTTTTACAGTAAACTGTACACCCTATACGGTAACTTATTGTATTGATCTGTGCTATTGACGGCAGAATACTGCTGTCTGACAATGTCATATTAAATTAGCACTTTAGCGATACTACATACCAATTAAGAGTTAAAGTGAATTAAATAATTTTAATCAATAAATGACTACAAATATCTGAACTATGTTTGAAGCCTCCATTGAGAGATACTGCAAATCCACAAAGCATGAATTACGGATAAATATCGTCCTTCTGTGCAGACGTAGCTTTATTATGAATAAAGTACAATTTTGTTATTTTTTAAAGTGTTTCTTACACTTGGATGGCTAAATTTAAAGAAATGCTTTCCAAAAATTTGCGAGAAAACAAGATGGGCAAAAATGTTCGACAACTACTAGATAAACTGTGGCAATACCTGGTAGGCATGTATGAGCGTGGCGAACACAACAATGTCAGCGAGTGTAACCCTCTCGGTGACGAGGAATGTCCGTGTCAGCAGATGGTCATCGAGCGTGCGCAGCGCCGCCAGCAGGTCGGTGCGCGCGCGCTCCACGTTGCCCTTGTTGAACTGCATGATGCCGAGGTAGGGGAACACCCACGCGCATGACGCGGGCAGCACTTCACTGTCCGCCCAAGATGCCCACTGCCATACCAACGCTTGGGTGATCGGGTCGGAGCCGCGCAGTGCCGCGTTCGATACTGTAAAATGACAGGTACTTGGTGTTACACACACAATGGCTATAAAGCAATGCAGTGGACTGGTTCTTATCAGACTGTAACTGACTGACTGTCCGTAAGTTTCAGTTTTTACCAAGGAGTATGTATGTTTTAGTACATAATTAATAATTATCGAACCAGTTAAGTACTTTTTATTTTTACTTCATCAGGCACAATCTACTACTGGCCTTCGTTACTACCTTCCACTATCCTGAATAAGTAATTCTGTTGCCAGTAATGGAAGATACTTTACTTTGAAATAGATGGTTACTTTACTATCTCTACCTACTTTCACCTCAATCACACAAAACAATAACTTGCAAATACGAGTCCTGTCTCTAATAAAATATTTCCAAAAAAATCCCCATGACAGGATTCGAACCTGCGTCCTTTCGCTAACCAGGCGAATGCTCTAACCCCTGAGCTACACAGGAATCACGTGACATGGTATAATTTTTCGGCCATATCCTTCCTCGCTAATTGTTTTACCAACTAAGGCTTGGTTTCTGCGCCATCTACCGGTCAAGCTTTGCAGCTTTTATTGACTGGTTCAGGTGGTTTACTTTACAGTAAACATACCCAACATGAGATGCGCTTTCTCTCCAATTTAATATTCCTTTTTTGTTTTTATTGCTCAAGGCATTTTAAACATAGAAATATTTTTAGCAAGGAAATATATTTCCAAAAAAAAATCCCCATGACAGGATTCGAACCTGCGTCCTTTCGCTAACCAGGCGAATGCTCTAACCCCTGAGCTACACAGGAATCACGTGACATGGTATTATTTTTCGGCCATATCCTTCCTCGCTAATTGTTTTACCAACTAAGGCTTGGTTTCTGCGCCATCTACTGGTCAAGCTTTCCAGACGATACCTATCAATTTTATGGATTCTTCTTCAGTATCCACAATGCTGATATAAAATTAAACCCATTTTTAAGGTTCCAAACCTTTGAAGGTGAAAAAGGAAGCCTTACAGGAAAACTTGTTTGTTCTATTGTAATTACGTTGCTATTATTATTTTTAGCATTTTTTCAACACCCCTTGTTTCAAGGGCTTTAATGTACCGGTAGATTACAAGTAGACTGAGGTGTAATCTTATTGTTACTACAGTACAGCACGCTCAATTTACATAATTTTTTTTGTGTAATCTCTAACCAAAGAATTTATATAATTAGATCTGAATGGATAGCTAAAAAGTGGTTAGATACATTGTGCATGCTGTCCCTTTCTAATAACACCATTAGCAAGGGATAGAGCTCTGCATCGATCATGCTGTTCCTTTCTAATTACACTATTAGAAAGGGACAGAACTCTACATTGAAACTGATGTGCTTTTTAGTTCCACATGAGCATTTCAGTTGCTATAGATACAACTTTTTTGTTTCTTACTCCATTGTGCATCGTATTATAGTTTTATTTGTACTATTATTATAGTACACTAGCTGCGCCCCTCGGGTTCACCCGCGAAAGTCCCGTTCCCGGTGCACACATACACACATACTCACAAACTTTCAGCTTTATAATAATAATATTAGGTAGGATAGAATGATAGCTTCTTTTGTACATTCAAAGTAAAATATCAAGATGAAGTTATTCACTCTAGTAGGTATCTAGCATTAGAATGAGTCAAGTCATTCCAGATCAGCTGATAGGTACACATTATCAGGTTCCTAACTATAAGAAGCCGCTCCTACGTTATCTAGAAGAGTGTTGGTGAAAACACCACAATAGTGCAATATTGATATGCATTTCGCAGGGGAAATAGATGTTAGGTTAGGTAAGATTAGCAGGTATTCAATATTGAATAAACTATGAACGGGAGACTTACCATAGTAGGCGATAGCATTGCTCTCGGTCAGAACGATCTTTCCATCGGCACTTTCGTAAGCTGGCACCTACAACACAAACATTTTACACGTCATCTTTTTTTCTAAAAGCCGATCAATCACTGAACATTTATCACTGAACCGAACAAATCGACACTCACTTTACCGGACGGGAATTTCTTGAGGAACTCCTGCGATTTGTTAGTCTCACCAAATACGAAACTGGGAGCTATTTTAACATCGGCCCCGGAGTACTGTGCGGCGATCAACGCCTTGTAGGCACGGAAATTCTCCGGATAAGTGTACAGAACCTACGAAAATAAAACCATCAATCGTTACTATAATGTTTATTCTTGCTATTTCACCAAAACTATGTTACTTTGTCTTTAGATTATTCGGATATATCAAGGTAAAAAATAACCTACCCCGGCCGCCATGGTTGGAATTTCGGAAAGAGAGGAGAGGGGAAGGGTAAAATCAAGAGGGTAGCGGGGATTTGACATTATTTTATTTATTATCGGTTGTGAACCGATTATGGCCATTAGGAAATTAGCCAGTGTCAAATATTATTAATATGTTATGCAAGTTATTTGTAGCGAAACAGTCAAGTCGTCATAGTTTAAGTCAAGTCTAGGGAATCATTTGTTATAATGGGAGCGGATCCTCCAGAAAAACCTCCTGATCCTCCAGACCCAATGAGTTCCGTAGGACCCCAAAAACGAAGGGCCACTGTGATGGACACATCGAACCCAAAAAAAACAGCTACTGACCTAGAGACGGCGTCTGCGTCTATCCAGAATCTTTATACTCACCTAGTGATGGTGATTGGCGTCAACTCGTACTCAACTGACGATAAAGGTCCATTTTTAGTTACAGTTGCAAAACCTGATGAAGGCCTACCAATCAGACCCATTAAATTCGGACAGTTCCTTCATCAAAATAAAGTCTCCAACATCATTAAAGACGGAA
This sequence comes from Idaea dimidiata, assembly GCA_949358125.1. Lineage (NCBI taxonomy): Eukaryota > Metazoa > Arthropoda > Insecta > Lepidoptera > Geometridae > Idaea > Idaea dimidiata. The sequence goes on from OX442329.1 coordinate 13,650,527, forward strand.
TTAAAAAGATTGGCCGCAATAAACTCTCTGTGGAATTCCGCACAGCAGAGGATGCCAACAAATTTTTGGACAATCCCATCCTCGCCAGCCACCAATTTAAAGCATCCATTCCATCTTACAATGTGTCCAGAATGGGAGTTGTCCGATCCGTTCCTGTCGACTTGTCTATGAACGAATTTGTAGAATCCCTTAGCCTTCCCCCTAAATGTACCTCATTTGTGCTCAAAGCTCGTCGTATGAACAGAAAAGTTCACGATGGAGATGTTATTAATTGGGTTCCGACCCAAACTGTCGTTCTCACCTTTCAAGGACAATCCCTTACTTCACATGTATATTGCTTTTATACATCACTCCCAGTAGAGATTTACCAACATCCGACTATTCAATGTCTTAACTGCTGCCGCTTTGGCCATATTAAGTCTCAGTGCCGCTCCAAGCCGCGTTGCTATAAATGTGGAGAGGAACACTCAGGCGACCAATGTCAATCCACTGAGCAAAACTCCAAATGCCTGTATTGCTCAGGCAATCATTTCTCAATTAACAAAAAGTGCCCAGAGCAAGAAAGGCAAAAGGCAATCAAACTGCTTATGGCCAAAGAAGGTATCTCGTATTTAGAAGCCTCCAATAATCTACCAAAATCTTCCAGATCTTTTTCAGAGGTTGCTGCTTCTGGCCCATCCTCCTTCGCCAAACCTACCCAGGTCCGCCCTCCCATCCCCAACTATCATGAGTCCCACAAAAAGACCGTAACAATCCCACGGAAACCAAGGGCACCCTTAGGTAAGTCATATGATAAATCAGCTCATCAAGCCATAACTTCTCAAGACTATCACACTCTTCCTAACGGCTGTGCCTTGGATCCCCAATTTCTGAGAATTTCACCTAAAGCACGCGAAGTCTCCCAAGAAAACATCCTTGAATCCCTACTCTATTTTCTTGTTTCTCAAATGTCCCAGAATAAAATAACTGTACCGTCCCACGTTGCCCACAAACTTTCTCAATTAACCTCACCGATCAACAATGGCTCCAACTGTGATCATGCAATGGAATAGCCACAGCCTTCGTCCAAAGAAGGCTGAACTTATTAACTTAATTAATAAATTTCACCCAGCCGTCATTGCCATCTCGGAGACATGGTTGATTCCGGGCTCTAACTTTAGAGTACCTGGGCACTCATGCCTCCGAGATGACAGAGAAGATGGCTATGCTGGTTCCGCTTTGCTTGTGAACCGCAAATTTTCCTTTTCCCAAATATCTCTTCCTAGTCACTCTCCTTTGATTAATGCTGTAGCAATTAGAATTTTCAATATATCCTTTATATCAATATACCTCTCTCACCCTAATAATGATATCATATCTGATCTAACAGCAATAATCAACTCTGTTCCCCCCCCTGTCCTCCTACTGGGAGACTTCAATGCGCGCCATACCAGCTGGGGTTCACGTGATTGTTCTTCATTCGCAAGTTCGTTCATGGACATGTTGGAGGAATCCAACCTTTGTGTGCTTAATAACGGTTCTATCACCTGGATAGGTCGACCTTCCCAAAACCCAAGTGCCGTGGATCTTTCTATTTGCTCTCCCTCACTTGCCCCATTGATATCATGGGATGTCCTTCCTCACCGGCATGGAAGTGATCATTTCCCTATCATTTTAACCATTCCCAATTCTGTATCTCCCCCCTCGGACCCATTTCCTCTATTTAAATACAGACTATCTAAAACCAACTGGCCAAATTATAGTGACACTTTAGAAGGAAAAATCGATAGTTTGCCTAGTGTTAGTTCAGCTAATATAATTGATTATTATTCTCTTTTTATTGATGCAGTGACACAAAGTGCGAATGAACATTTTCCCATTAAAAAGACTTCATCTAAATTCCACATTTCTAATCCCTGGTGGGATGCAGAATGCACAGAGGTTGTGAATAGGAGAAAAGAGGCTGAACTCACTTACAACAGTTCTATGACCGAAGCCAACTTCTTGGCCTACCAACAATCCGCAGCACGAGCTAGAAAAACTTTGACATCCAAAAAGAGAGCTGGCTGGTCGAGTTTTTGTGAGAATCTTACCCCCAGAACTCCTTCAGCTACAGTATGGAAGCAGATTAGGCGATTTAGAGGCGCGTGTAATTCAGAGAACATAGTTGTTAATGATCAGGCTTCCTTTTTAGAACCCTTTGCCGACAAACTTGCCCCCCCATGGGTCCCAACCAAAGACTCAATCTTAGTTTCCCTTCCTTCATCCAGCAACCATGAACATAACACCCTCAATGACCAATTTTCATTTAGCGAATTAAGACTAGCACTAGATGGACTAAAAGACTAATCACCAGGGATTGATGGTATCCCTTATTCATTTATTACCCATTCCTCCGAAAAAACAAAAGTATACTTTTTAAACATCATTAATGAAATTTTTAATACTGGCTGTATCCCTGAACCATGGAAAACACAAATAATTGTTCCCATCCGAAAACCCGGCACTGATCCATTACTCCCGAACAGTAGAAGACCAATTGCTCTTTCATCGGTCCTATGCAAAATCATGGAACATATGATAAAGCATCGCTTGGAATGGTATGCGGAAAACCAGGGTATTTTAGCAAAAACCCAGTACGGTTTTAGAAAGGGGTCAAGCACCATGGATAGCCTTAGCGTGTTCACCACTGATGTCCATATTTCGCTCCTCAAGAAACATCACTTAGTAGCAGTATTTTTGGATATACAATCAGCTTACGACAATGTGCTTCTCCCAGAGCTCTGGAAGAAACTTCACCATCAGAACATCCCGGAGAAACTTATTCGTATATGCGCTAACTTATTGATGGAGAGAAATATTGTCATCAAAACACAATTCGGCCTTCTTTCTTCTAGAAAAGTGTGGAATGGTCTTCCACAGGGTTCCGTCCTCAGCCCATTGCTTTATAGTTTGTACACAGCAGATTTGGAGAATGTTGTTCAACCATCTTGCCAAGTTCTCCAATATGCGGATGACCTTGTCCTCTATGTGTCGTCCAGGGATATAAACCAAGCAGCAGATCGACTTAACAACTCCTTACACTACCTAAACGAGTACCTGAGTCTGCTTGGCTTGTCTTTGTCCGCTGCAAAAAGTAAAGCAGTGGTTTTCTCAAAAAAAAGAGCAATACCCCAACTTAATCTTCGTGTTGAGCATGAATTGATCCCACAATGTACAGCAGCAAAATTTCTCGGAATATGGCTTGATTCCAGAATGACAGGAGCTACCCATATCAACTATCTGGTAGCAAAATGTGAAAAGAACATTAACATCCTTCCCGCTCTATCTGGAGTATGGTGGGGTGCCCATCCCTTTACCCAAAGACTTCTTTACAATGCGATAGTCCGAAGCCATCTTGACTATGGAACTTTTGTTTTAGAACCAGGTAATAAAACATCGCTTGTAAAATTAGATAAATTACAGTCCAAAAGCCTTCGCATAATATTAGGAGCAATGAAATCTTCCCCAATAAATGCCATGCAAGTGGAATGTGTAGAGCCTCCGCTATACCTGCGTAGGCAATTCCTAAGTGACCGGTTCTTCTTCAAAATTATTCAAAATTCTGATCACCCTCTTCACGATAGAATAAAAACCCTTTTCGAACTATATGGCGATACTTCTTCCTCAAAATTCTCTTGTCTGACCAGAAGCTATGTCAAATTTTGTCGCCTTCCAAATCCTGTTATTTCAAACCACATGCTACCAATTTACTCCACTCCTTTTCAAGTCCTAACTTTCGAACCAGATGTTAAAGTTGATCTTGGTGTTGATAAGGGATCTGTGGGTACTGTCCCCACTTTTAACTCGCTAATGGAGAATGAATACAACGGATGGATCAAAATATACACCGATGCGTCTAAGATGAAGCAGTTTGACGACGTAGGAGCAGCAGTTTGGATCCCCTTGTACAACGTAATTTTAAGCTTTAAATGCCCTCCACTAGCATCAGTTTTCACTGGAGAATCCATAGCGATATTGGAAGCCATACGTTTCGTAATTGCTCACAACTTAAACAATGTCCTTATCCTCTCAGATTCTAAAAGTTCTATGGAAGCTATCCTATCCCATCCCTTTAGATCCAAAACCAAATTCCCTATTACTTATCGGATCAGAGAGGCTTTATTTAATTGCAAACGATTGGGATTGAAAGTAGTCGTGGGTTGGATTCCTGGTCACTCGGGTATACCGGGCAACGAGTCCGCTGACTCATGTGCTAAAAATGCAATTCATGTAGGCACTTATGAGCATTACCGTCTTTATCCTCAAGACATTTCTGGAGCTCTTAAATCTAATTTGTACACTGCGTGGACTTTAGACTGGGAATCGTCCAAAAATTTGAAAGGTAAATCTTATGGCGAAATTCAAACTAATATACCCCACAGACCCTGGTTCTCTAAATTTAGGAGAATTGATAAAGATATAACTTCATCAATTTCTCGTCTTCGTCTCGGCCATGCATGTTATCCTGTTCATTTGGCAAAAATTAGGATCCGGGATCATTCTGTTTGTGAATGCGGTCTGGAGGAGGGTAACCTAGATCATATTTTCTTTTCCTGCCCCCTGCGTAGTTTTTCACTTTATGATGTCCTTCCTTCTGATATTCCCCGTCCTACCCGCTTTAAATCTCTCCTTTCCCTTGTTTTTACTCCTTTTACTAAATTGCTTTCTAGATATTTATCTACTAATAATTTAAAATTTTAATCTGTGTGTATCTGATTTATATATATTTATCTATTAGACGTTTATATTTATTGTGTATTTATATGTGTAGATAACTATATATCTTGTGTTGTCTTGTTTTGTCCCCAGAAAATAATCTGCTGGAAGTTTGGTTAACAGTCACCGGCCAAATTCGGTAAACAATTCGTTCTCCAAATGCTGTTATTGGCTGAACTCGTGTCATTGGCAGAATTGTTTAGCGTACGCTATACAGACGCCATAACTAAATATTGAATTGAACAAAAAAAAAAAACGTTCCAATGCACACAGCACACAACAGATTCTTCTTCTTCTTCTTCTTAGTTAATGGCTGATGAAGAAGAAGAATATGTTACAGATTCGATCCCGCTAAAATAATACCCATTCTATTTCTTTTCGGTTGTGAACCGATTATGGCCATTAGGAAATTAGCCAGTGTCATGTATTCTAATATATTATGCAAGTTATTTGCATCGAAACAGTCAAGTCGTCATAGTTAAAGTCAAGTCTAGGGAATCATTTGTAAACACGGCGGCCATTTAAAAACAATCTTCACGGAGCCTTGGAGACAACACTAAGTCAATGTTTTGCACCGATTTTCACTTTCTTTCCACTTGTACACCTTCACGAAACTAAATTGATTAATATGCCCCCGAAATTAAACAATTTGCACGCATATGAACTAGGTTTCACAAAAATGAAAATTTAGCACCACATCTCCTCAACGAGTTCCCGCCAAGACTCAATAATACCTATTGACACTGACAGCGACGACGGAACGAACGAAAAACAAAAAAAAAAACGTTCCAATGCACACAAATTTTAGGAGTTTTAGTTTGAATAAATTGATTAATTTAATTACAGTTTATTTTGCAATTTAAGAACAATTTCTACTTATAAGACATGCGTTTTCAATATTTTTCTTACATTATTAATCCTTCGTTATTCATTTGGACCATGAATTGATATTTTTTAATTTTCAATTTCATTCCATTTTTGACCACAATAGACTTATTGCGGCATTTTATCTGTGGTGGCCCAATTTATTTAGATCGATGGTGTGCAAAGGTGTACCGAATTTGATGCGAATTTTGCTTTGAAACAAATTTTAGTTCGGTGGGAAAGCATTACAGTGCTTCCTTATACAATTTCTCAGTAATAAGTGAAATAAAACAGTAACCAAAATGGTAAGTCAGAGCCATTCTTATTTACACCAATTCATACCACTTATTTTCAATGCCTAGGGACCTTCAACTTCAATCTTCGATTTCAAATTACCTTATTTTCCGAATAGTTATAACGCAGTGTTATTTTGAAACCCAGTACCAGACTCCCGTGTGAACAGACGCACACGTAAATTTCAATGTATAATTTCAGGGTAACGAGAACTCCATCCCAATGGAACTCTGTTCCAACTGTAAGTATATCAAACTACCTACGATATTAGTATATATCCTTCTACTCGTAACTTAATATTTCTGTTGTCCTTTCGTTTCTAACTTATTTTGAAGATACCTATACTAATTGCTTACTTGCCTATGAATATCTAAGTACATTTATGTACCTATAGTAATATTTTTAATTGGCTTTTAAATTAAGTAAAAGCTACATCAGTGTTTTCAAAATTAACTATAAAATTGGAAGATAAAACTGCTTTATGTGTATTGTGGAGTAACATTAAGAGCGGGAACCTTGTGGGGTGGAGATCCCCAGACTCCACACTCCACACCCACGATGCTAGAGCAATGTATGTAAGTAAGATGAGTGGTAACAAGTCATTTGTTTTCAGCGCGTGTTAACTGCATTGATTTTAAGGTGGAGAACTGTGAGTGTCGTAGTGTCACTCGGGCAGATGTTCCTCTCCGTGTTAGAACGTAGCACCAACCGACACCATTATTACTTCCAGAACAATTTTTCTGTTGAAATCATACAACTATCTTGTAACATTTGAAGGACAGATACAGAGAAATTATTTGCAGAACTATCAATGAAAGAGACATGCTAAAGTTTTGTGCTTTATATGACATCTTTCTGTTTAATTTCTGCTTCCTCCTGTGCTTGATATTTTAACGCTTGATATTCGAGTACTATAAATATGTTTGAGATGCATAATTCCTCCTTCCTGATACAAATGAAAAAATTGTTCTGGAGATAGTGGCTGCGGTGGATGGATCGTAATGCCATCATGAATGTTTGTTGACTAGTGCATTGTACGCTGTGGCCGCTCCGATAGAAGTGTAGTGAGCTATGACATGACTTGATTAGTTGCTATGTGATGCAGGTGCGAGGAATATATGCAAAGAGGGGAGGTCACACGCACAACCAATTTCTGTTCTAACTAGTTAAATGTAGCTCGGATACATGTATTATAGATCTCCGTAAAGGTTGATGTACATGCTCCACTTGTTTGACCTTTCAGATTGAGTTTTAATAAAAAAATAGCTGAATGTCATGCATGCTAGAGTCAATGAAGTCAATGAGTCAATGAAGTCAGTAGTATGAAGTATAAGTAGTATGAAGTATAATTAGGCTAAAATACCTTAAAACAAGCTAAACATACCAGTATATAGCATACACACTTATGTTATTTATTATTTCCATTGTAAAACCTTTTTAGAATGTATAAAATGTTTGGAGATAACAATTCCTTTGTAATAAGTAAAAGTCAACTCCAAAAAGTTTTCCACTGCCCAGACTTTCTTAATAATTAACATATTTTAGTAATTATAGTAATTAATAATAGTACAATTCCGTCCAATTTACACTACAAGGATAACATACCATATTATTATAACCTAATCTATATTATGTACATATAGTGTAAGGCGAGTGACCTCCTCTATAGCTTATAATTGTTAGTTATCTGTACCAACCACCGTAGCGTGTGTAGTTCGCTCGCTACATGGTTGGAGGCAACAACATGGCATGATATCTACTAGTCGATCGTGTAAGTTCACCTCTATGTCTGCCCTGTTAGGGTCATGTTTAGATGCTTCATTCAATGTTCTCATCGGGAAGTCGCATCAACAAGCGGAGAGGCGCTTCTCTTCGATACTAGATACCTACCGCTTTATATGTGTATTTTTAAACAGTTTGTAGCAAAGGGCGTTCTTTGTATTTATACCTATACCTGCCATTATCTCAAATAGAACTCTCGTTCGTAACTCTTAAGGCGTAAAGTCGGTTGTCTGGTGCAGACGTCCTTCGTCGCAAACTGTAAAATTTCTATTATGTGTAAATGTTGTTATAACGACAGTCTCGTAATGACATGGAAATGGGAATATAAATGAGGCGCGATAATACGAGTACCTTCATGGGTAAACAGAGAGTGGACCGAGCCCGGTTCACTCGACACGACACGTATTACAAATATATCGTTTTGAATAACTTTTCGATGTGGTTTCGATCGACCTCTTTGACGTAGGTGCATAGACCTACTAGTTGTTATTGTGGAATGTTGTACATTAGGTGACCGTGCCTTGTTATAGCGGCAAACATTTACTAAAAATAGAATAGATCTGTTTAATGAGAGAGCACCGTAACTCCCGGATATTTACACAACTATAAAACTACATACCTACCTGCTACCCACATTATACTAAAACTAGACGACTGTAAACAATATTATGTTAATTATTTCATAACTTAAGAAAATTTAATAACTCTAAAAAGTTTATAAGTACCTACTACTTTGAAACAAAAGCGTACAGAAAAGACAATTCATAAATTTAAACAAGTACCTATGTAATATTATGTCGAATAGTACACTGCACTTCCCAAGGCTCTTTTCGCCAACTTTGACCATACATAACTCCAACTTATTCAACTATACTTCGTACAATACAATCTATGGTCCTTCGAGGAAACATACGCACAACGTAGCAGTAGGTAGTGTAGTGGTGTGTCTGTGTGAACATCGTACCTACCCACATGATGGTCTTACGGTATGTCTGTGACAGTCGACGCGGACGAGATCCGTCGACTGGGCAAGCGGTTCCGGAAGCTCGATCTGGACAACTCTGGCGCGCTGTCTATCGACGAGTTCATGTCGCTGCCGGAGCTTCAGCAAAATCCGCTCGTGCAGCGAGTCATCGACATATTCGACGCTGACGGCAACGGGGAGGTGAGAACAATCATCATTGGCCTTTTCATCTAGTGTTAGAAGGTTTATACAGCGCATGCTATATACAATTTGTTTTTTATTCATACTTTTTATGGTACATTGTTAGATCAAGTATGCTTGCCCAGCACCTATACCACCGTCCCAGCCTACTCCCAGCCTTGTTAGCTTCTGCATTTTATAAGTAGGTACTCCCTATTTTATCAATTTTAGAAATGTGAAAAACCTTTCTCATGTAATGTTTCTTACGCTTTCACGCAAAACTACTTAATCCATTGCGGTGAAACTTATTTGTACGCAATAGCTGAAGATAAGGATTTACACGTACATTTACACGCTACTTTCTATCTCTAAATTCCCACTGGATCGTGACTTACGCGGGTGAAACAGCAATTCCTAAATTATTGTGTTTTTAAGGAATAGACAAGTAAACAAAAATCATACGAAGAATATGTTTATTAAACTTAATTACTTATTAGGTACCAAACATTATTTAGAAATTTAAAAACCAACTTGAAAAAAGAACACAAAATAACCTCTACATACAGTACCACCGACTTATCTGTTTTCTTATCTGAAGTCGGGCAGCCATGCCTACTAAAATATGAAGCCAGCCAGTAAAACTGCCTTTTGTTGAAGTAACAGAAGAGAGATTATAGGCAGATGTTAAGAAGTAATGATCCCATTATGATTAGGTTAGGTTACATAATATCTAATTACCTAATTTAAAAGACTAGACTGACGGGGTACTTCCGAAGTAGCAAGGTATTATAAGGTATTTGTGGTGTTGTACGCTCCAGGTGGACTTCAAGGAGTTCATCCAGGGCGTGTCCCAGTTCAGCGTGAAGGGAGACAAGCTGTCCAAGCTGCGGTTTGCGTTCCGCATCTACGACATGGACAACGACGGTTATATCTCCAACGGGGAACTCTTTCAGGTACGATACGACGCGGCTAAGCACGTCACGAGCGGTTAGTCGCGTCACAAGCAGTTAGTCGCGTCACAAGCAGTTAGTCGCGTCACAAGCAGTTAGTCGCGTCACAAGCAGTTAGTCGCGTCACGAGCGGCTAGGCACGTCCCGAGCGGCTTTCCACGACAGCGAGCTAGTCGCGTTATGAGCAGCTAGTCGCGTCACAAACTAAATGGTATTATATGTTTTTATATTTTGGACCGCAACTAATTCACGTCTTTCCGTCGTGCTTTCATTGGAGATGCACTTTTACCTTTGAAAATATGTCGATATTTAGATTTAGTCAACATATTCATGTCGTATTTTAAGCGTTCCTCCGAGGACAATCCATGCAAATGCCCTACTCTGCCACCTGATTGCGGCATGACTAAACTTTCGCTAATCCCCAACTCGACAAGATAACAGTAGAGTGTGTTTGCTTTAAACATCAATAAACCAGATAGAGTAGTTTTATTTACCTTTCTTTAAAACATTTGGATTTAACGATTTGGTTCTGGGAATGGTCAGATAGTCCCACTGACAATATAAATGCGAAAGTTTAGATGTTTGTATTTTAATCACGCCAAAGTAAAATTTTGTATAATCGCAGCGCTATCTCTGTGACGCTATTAAAATATCGGCCCGTGGTATACGCCGGGGCACGAAAGTGTAGCGTTGACCGTTAATGCGCAGAAGTCAAAAATAAGGTATCTGAGGGGGCTGAGAGGGATAAAGGGCGGGCGTGCGTAGCGCCGATTGGCTCTCCAGTCGCTTTCCGTCCCTCGCACCGATACGACGCCCGCGCACTTCCAGTGTACAGTCGCGTACACAATTGCTTGTTGTTTTGTTAGTTTTTGTTTATTGTTAAGTTTATTTTTTTAAAGATTGTTTTCGTTAAGTTTGTTTGTAACTTTCAACAGTGAATATGCCTAGAACAAATACTGTTTTGAGAAGACAAGCGCGGAAAATGGTGTACGATGTGCATTGTTTTTTGAAAAAGGAAAGTAATGATTTGATTGATTCTTTAAAACAAATCAAACATGAGATTCACGAAGCTGCAAGTATATTACTTTGTAATTTGGACGCCAGCACTGAAGATGTAAGCCAGATTATACAGCAAACTCGACAAACTGCAGAAGTTATTAAGGCAGAAAATTTAAAATTAGATGGTATTATTAGTCATTTGGGGAAAATCCAAAAACGAACAGCAGAGGCTACAAAAACCTCAATCGCAACGGTGAGGAAAATCTCCAAACAAGCTGATAGTACTGATTTAATCACTGTATTCAGAACACCTGGAAAAAAACGTCCGAGAACACGTCCAGTAACAGGTATTGATAACTTCGACCAAGGAGTAATAAAGAGGTGCATTCATAACTTCCATAAGACAAATAATGAACTTCCCACCGTCGGAAATCTGAAAAGGCAGCTAGAAGAAGATATAAATTTCAAAGGCTCAAAACGAAGTCTTAGGCGAATAATTAAGGATTTGGGGTTTCGGTGGAAAAATACCGAAAACAATCGGAAAGTGCTGATTGAAACTTCAAATATACGTTTGCAACGTATCGAATATTTGCAAAAAATTAAGAAATATCGCCAAGAGAGAAGGCCTATCGTATATACAGACGAATCTTACGTAGATTCTTCACACTCCACTCCAAAAGCCTGGACCGATGGTACTACTAAAGGCCTCAAAAAACCTATTTCGAAAGGACAGCGAGTTGTCATTGTCCACGCAGGGACTGAGACTGGGTTTATACCTAATGCGTTGCTAACTTTTAAAGCTGGTACCAAATCAGGCGACTACCACGACAATATGAACTATGAGAACTATACAAAATGGCTTAAAACACAGTTAATACCTAATTTACCACCCAATTCCGTCGTGGTAGTCGACAACGCGTCGTATCATAATAAACAGTGGGATCTCGCGCCATCTTCTAATTCTAAGAAAGCCGACATGCAGGCTTGGCTCACAGAAAAGGGCATTCAGTACGACGAGGCATTACTGAAACCTCAGCTATACAATTTAATTAAAGAAAACAAAGAAAAATTCAAAACATTTTCAATTGACCGAATCTTAGGTGAACAAGGCCATCAAGTGCTCAGACTACCACCATACCACCCAGACTTGAATCCAATCGAAATGGCATGGTCGGATATTAAACAATATGTAGGAAGCAAGAATGTGAAATGGAGTGTTAATAAATGTATAGAATTAATCCAAGAAAAAGTTTTACTGATGGGTGCATGGGATTGGGGAAAGTTATGTGAAAAGGTTAAGAAAATAGAAGATCAGTATGCAAAAAGTGACCATTTCGTAGATTTGGTGACAGAGGAATTTATTATTCGCGTTGATGCAGATAGCTCTGAGGATAGTCTTGGTGATTCGGATGACGATGCTAGTGCAGACGATCGAAGCAGCCCTGAGCCCGGGCCCTCAACGAACAAAAGGCCCCGTCGAGAGATCATAGAAGGCGTGGTACCATTTTCTGATTCAGATTAGGAACAAGCAAGCAGCGGCGGTACATAAATGTGTGTGATTGTCATATTGTCGATCTCTAACTTTTGAAAATAGTTTTTTTTTTATACTCATCTGAAATAAAAATTGTATATTTTGATAACGTTTTTATTATTCTAATCCTCGTAAACTTAAATAAATCTTGGGAATTGGAACTATTAACTTTAGGTAATAAATAATTACCAAGACATACACACACCCATGCACGTATGAACACACAAACTACGCAGTTTAGGTAAAGTTTCTATCTACCTATCTATAAGTTTCACTCGCTTAATACATTTATTACTTACCTACTCCTTAAGATTTAAATTTTAATACACATGACATTCATTAGGTACTTAAATACGATACCAACTATTTGACATAAAATTAAAACCATAAGTTATAAGTACCCGGTGCGACCGAGCTTCGCTCGGCGATTCTTTTTTGTGGCGTTTTTCCGGGAAATCTAACTATAAACTTACCAAGCCAAACTCTATCTAAATACAAAATTTCATCCAAATCGTTAGAGTAGTCGTCAAGATCCGCCAAATATATATATATTATATAGGTACAATAACGACGGTAAGAATTGCTCGTTTAAAGTAATAAGATAGTATTTGCGTGCGCGACAGTACACATGCGCAGCTATCCCCTCCAAATTTCGCTCACCGCTACACTTTCGTGCCCCGACCTGTACCTACGATTTGTGACCTTGGTTCCAGGTCCTCAAGATGATGGTGGGCAACAACCTAAAGGACACGCAGCTCCAGCAGATCGTAGACAAGACCATCCTCTTTGCGGACAAGGACGAGGACGGCAAGATATCCTTTGAGGAGTTCTGCAACGTGGTTGGCAACACCGACATACACAAGAAGATGGTCGTCGACGTCTAGACCACACGTCTACGTGTCTAGACGTCTACTGTCGCTGTCTCTCCTTCCCTTAGCGCTGCGTCGTTGAGATCTAGCTAGATACTACACGAGTGCGGGCGGCGGGCCGTGTGTTGGCGTCCAGACGTCAACTGACGTCGTCTGAATTTATGTTGGGAGTTAGGTGTGAAATTACTGTTTTGTAGGGAAAACCTAGGAAATTATTTTTCTTTTAGGTAAGTATTTGAAATATATTGATTTATTTTTAAATGGGAAATCTGAATCTAATGTAACTTTCTGTGTCGGACACTTATTGTGTCTTATGTTTTCGATTAAAAATGATACCAAGAAAAGTGACTGCTCTTCAACATAGAAGTTTTCTTTGAAATTTAAATATTTTTCTTCAATGTCTGAAATCGTATAGCGCAAAATTTTGATCATGTGAGAGGGTTCATAATATTCAGATTATCTTTTATAAAACAAATTACTGAAAAAATATTTATACTACCTAATATCTAATACTGGAGGGCTACAAATAAAATAACTAAGCAGCTTCTTAATTCTTGATTTTAGCGCAAGTTTTTGAGTTTAGGAGCTGTATAATTATTCAAGTGGCAGATTCATATAAAAATAGTCAATTTCGTACTTATCTCCCAACTTCAACGATACGTAACACAAAGAGGAGTCGACGACGTATTAGTACAATGAATCTGATTATTATAAGTTCAGTCATGTGTGGTTTAGTTTGAACTTTATCTCAACGTGATAGAGTCGAGAGTTGTCACCTCGCATCATGTGCCATACTCACGGGTCCCGCACGGTTCAGACCCGGGTTTTATTGATTCTAGTGTTTCACTAGACTTTGAGTAAATATTATAATTCAGTGTGCGGCTAAAGGCGCCACTTGGCGTGACGTCACCTGACGTTCTAGTGCTCGCAGTGACGTCACCCGACGTCCTAGAGCTCGCAGCGACGTCACCGGACGTCTTAACGCTCGCCGTAACGTCACCCGAGGTCCTAGCACTCTGCGTGACGTTACTAGACGTCCTCCCGTTCGATGCTCGCCCATGGCCCGCCCCCCGCACTCTCTATACATTTTAAACTCTATTAACAAATAAGATATACAATGTATTCTAGTTATACAATCTATTTAGATTTTTTATCGTAGTCGAATCAAATTAGCGTTTTTTTTAAATATATTTTAATTTTGTTGCGTTGCGGTAATTTTAGTTGTTATTTAGTATTTTATGTATACAGTCGGTAGCGAGCGATTACACTACAAACTTACCACTTGTATGATATAGTCCGTTTTTTTTGTTTGTTGTTGTGTTGCATTGTTTGACAGATACACCCGGTAACGAGTCTTTTTTTGTGAAGCGGACTATATGAGACGAGCCACTAAAGTCAGTCAGTACGTAGTGCTAGTGGCGTTGTTAGGTAGAGTTTATATCGTATACAGTTGTAGTCACAGACATTGTAGCACATCGGTCGTCGCGAGGACGTCGGACGTACAGTGACGTACTGACAGATAGTGTACAGTCGGCGGCCAATGTGCAAAATGAGCGTTCTAAAATAGGTTTTATTTTAATATCTTCTAACGAAGCAGTAACTGCTTTAAAAGTTAAAATAATAGCAATTCTAGAATTTACAATAGATCTTCACTTTTGTCACCTGACTGTTATTTACTTTCGTAATACATAAATTACTACCGACGCGCTTTATGATTAAACTAGACACCTTGCGCTTGACAGATGTAACAAAAACTACGAGAAAAACAACCACAATGGTCTCGTGAGCCGGCAGTTCTAGTCTAGTATTGTTATATTTCCTGTGTCGGCGTTTATCGTCAGTATTAAGTGCGAGGTGTCTTGTGAAAACGTTAGAGTAGTTAAATAAATACAAAAAGACAAGATAGAAGTACGTCCGGTGTGTTCGCTTCGACGTCATTACACGTCTAAACTATCTCTTCACAGATCTTCTGTAAACAAAATTAACTTATCTTCCATTGCCGAGATTACAAGTCGACAGGTTTTTCTTATTTATAGATTTCACATGAGCTAAGGAAAGTCGGGGTTTCTTGGGGTTTGCTATTGTTTCCGTTTTATGCCAACTAAAAGTCAGTCGATTGGCGATCTCGGTAATATTAAGTAAGTAGTTTTGTCTACAGGCCCTTATCGCAATATCCGAATTCTTTACATAGATTATACAATTTTATTGTTATATTGGTAGTTAAGTTTTAATACCGTGATGTGTGTCCTTCTTACTTCGTTCTCGCGCGTTCGAATTACACTGAGAACTAAACTTGATATCTATTAGACCAACTAGAATTATATTTCCAAGTTTTACTGATACTATGCATGCCTGCATATTTTAAGAAAATTTAAAAGTTATATGACGCTTGCATTGCTTCTTGAACTCATACAAACATGACGGTGTGCTGAGTGCTGAGATTGACAGTCCAAAGTAACGAACGTCATAAGCCGCCGCGGCTGGTTAAGGGTTTTGCGTGTAACTTTGGAAATAATAAATTGGTATTCAAGTTTATTTCTCAATGTACGAATCGAGAATACATTTATCTTAGAAAGATAGATAGCGCTAGATATATCATACATAACACAATTGAATCCTCATCGTTCCACATAGTTTTACTACCAGTAGTACTATAAACATTTCGCTGAAATCCTTGTCCTTCACAGGTATTCGCCACCCTGAATATAAAGTTACGGCTAACACCTGTAGTGGCCGAAAGTCCCGTTACACCTGTAGTGGCTGAAAGTCCCGTCACACCTGTAGAATGAGCTAGAGCCTGCGCTTGCTCCGTGAGAGTCGGAGCTAGTTATTATGCAATAAATAGCTTTGTAAGACCATTCTATCGCTGTAAAATAAATTTTATTAATGTTCGTTCCTGTATTCTGTCCTTAATTTCGCTACAACTTTAGATATAACCTGTAATAATTTATTGTACAGTTTATAATAATACCTAATGTGTGTCTTGTCTGTTGTCAGTAGGGGTATTGCACGTAACTTAGACGTGTAGAGGCGCGCGGCGCGCAATGTGTTATTTAAAAGTCGCGCGATCTTTGATACACGTAACATTTACTTATAATGTGAGCCTTATTTTAGAGCCTTTACTTGCAATGATTGTTCTAAAACGCCATCCAAAGCAGTACCAATAGCTACAATAGTATAACAATGATTGTGTATAGGTTAACGTTCTACCGATTTGTGGCCCAGTTCATTTACGTTTAGCCGTATACTATAGCAGAGGTTGACAGGTCGTCATGTTACCGTTACGTGACCAGCATGCGCCTCACGGGCGCGGGCGTTGTATCTAGTCAAGTCACACAATATCCAGTATACGTACGCATACGGTATCTACGCCTAGCTTTACCACTCACCACCTTTATTGATGAAATAACATTTCTGTACACATCTTGAATTGATGGGACTCAAGTGACTTTTTTTGACTCAAGTCACTCGCTTCTGATATAAAGTAACTCTAGTTCCATTCGAGTCAAACAAAAATCCCTCGCGATTCGGACATGTTTTTCAAATTTTAATAGTCATTCTTTTCTAAAACACAAGTAACTAAAATATAAATCACGCAAATAAAAATGAACGTAGATCAATCGAGTGTGTAAAGTCGACTCGAATAACGAGTTTTAACGAGTCGAGTCACTCGCAAATCGAATCGGGATTTTTTCATTTGAGTACAAGTTTAACGAAACCACTCGAGTCCCATCACTAACATCTTGTAACAAATAGGTAATCCTAGGTGATAATATTGTTCTTTATTACTATTAGAATTGAGAAACTCATGTCTTTTCCCAGTGTCTTATGTGACAGAATGAATGGAAATAAATTATATTTTAGAGGTGTCATGTTAGCTTAAGGTACAGAAGCATAAAATACAAATATTCTAAAAAAATAAAATATTTCAGCGCTGGCTCGCTCGGCAGACTTTGATACTTTTAACAATGTTGTAATTATGAATGTAGCATCGCCATTGTCTGCTCATATCTTCATCAAAATATTATATTTGTAGGTAGCATGTCTAAACCAAGTCTACTCTAAAGTGGAACTCATTATAAGTTTTATTAAATTTTCAAATTTCAACTTAAATGTCTGTTTGTTTTTAATCCTTTCCATTAAACTACATACTGTCTTAAATAATAAACCCTAGCAATGTAAGGTATTGCCAATTTACAATCTTAAGTATAATATCTTTATTTAAGTCTTTAAGTTTATTCTACAGAGAATTATGTATCTTCTAGGCATGCATTATCTTATTATTATTAGGGGTCAAGTCAATCTGGGGAAAAATCAATTCTGTTATTAATAAAAATGTATATTTACAACTACACCTACTTATTGAAACAATATATGAATGAAACTTATACGAATGTAGTAGCGATAGCAAGTAGTTTAGTGTAATCTGCTCCTTTGGCATGTGTCCGTTCCTTGAGAATGGTCCTCAGTATGGTGGGTATGGGCACATGAATGCGGGTCCCGAGCGGCGTGCCATTGTCGTCAATCAGAACTATGTTGTTGCTGTCGAATTTAGGCACTTTCACATTCTGCGTCTGTTTCAAACCCACCAAAATACCTTTCTTCTTCTGACCCTTTATAGCGACCATTACCCTATCTCCAATATACCCTATACCTGTAAATGTAGAAGTAGAGTCAAATTAACATTGATGTCTACAAGAAGGTTGAGGGTTTAACAAGAATTTCAAAGGACTGTTCTAGTAGTATTATTGACACAAAACTGGGATTCTTGAAATGAAATTGAACGGGGATGATGTTGGTTGAGAAAAAGACAGGTATTACGACTAGAATCCTTACGTTTTTTATTGTAAACACAAATAACTTTGGGTGGTTTTCCTTCAGCCATCGCTCGTTTACCAATTTCAGAGTTATCGACGACTCGGAGACGTGTCAACAGTTGTACCTCGTCGAGGCGGGCTGTCGTATGGAAACCGCATGATAATTGACCCGGTCGTATTTTATTTAATAACGTTCTGAACATTATTGCAGATATTTGTAAAAATGAATAGAATTTTTTGGTTATGTTTTGTTGATGAATTTGACATTTGACATTAGTGACGTTGCTAAAACGTAAGTTGCTTTAGTTTTCTTTCGTTGGCTTCGTACTGCTGACATCTACGGCCGATGTCCACGCATAGGAGAATTTTTGGCAAATGTTGTGTACTACTTGTAGTAATTATATATACTTTAAGGTTGTGCTGAATTATTGTAAAATCTACATAAAAACCATACCTGTTTAATTTCAGCGTTAGTTAATAACTTATGTGCCTCCCGTGAAAATAGTACCTAAAGTGTAGTTTCCTGTAGACGTATGTAAGTACTGTCTAATGTCTATTTATTGCATTGCATAGGTATTGCAGTCTGCAATATACACAACCAGCTACCTATATTCCAAGTTTCACCGCAATCGGTTCAGTATTTTTTACGTGATTGAAGTACAAACACACATACTCACAAACTTTCAGCTCTAAAAACTTGAGAGTAATAATCAGTGTTGCCAACTTAGCTATTTTATAGCTAGGTTTGGCAACTTTTTGATGTCAGGCTGCTACAATTTTGTAAAACTTGTAGCTACATTTTGAAGCTACTTTTTCTAGCTACTTTTGGCTTTGAGATGTTTTTAGTCAAAAAAGTGGGTAAAAATATTTAAAATCAAGTGTAGTTGAACAAGATTCTTTCCGGTGTTCCCAGCCTTCTACATAAGACTTCTCATTCTTTCGTACTTCATCGTCTTATTTAATTTGTTAACAATTAATAGTTATATAATTTTTTTATAAAAATAAAAATAAATAAATAATTTTGTTTAAGTGTTTTATTTTGTAAATATTATAAATTTCTATATTTTTCATCGGGAAGTTTAGCTACTTCTAAGCTACTTTTTAGTAAGAAAAAAAAAACAATCTAGCAACTTTCTGCTAAATCCTAGCTAAAAGCCTTTGATAGCAGTTGGCAGCACTGGTAATAATTACCTACTCACACTCCCTTACTTAGAAAATATTATTTACACAGTACTAAGTTATGTGACGTTTGTCTCTGTCTGTCAACTTTGAAACTTCATCTGACAGTAAAAGACAAACGATGCATAGTTAATGGAGCGCATTAATTAGCGTTTATAAGTTAGGGGGTAAGTATACAAGATGTAACGGGCAAGCCCTTTTAATCCGAAAGGGGGTTGTTCTAGACGTCTAGGCGAACACCTTTTGTTCTACGACTTTTGAAAATTCGAACTTTTTTTTTGAAAATTTTGAGTTTGTTTCACTGAAAAAACAGCTGTTTTTAAAATAAAGGTAATTGAAGGTTTGATTGTAGTAGACCAAACTAAATAAAAGGTCAATGACCTCGAACTGTAAGAAACAGCTGATCTTCAAGTAAACTTTACACTTAAATTTTTCGAAAAGTACCTACTTCGAATTTCCAAAAGTCGTAGAACAAAAGTTGTTCGCCTAGACGTCTAGAACAACCCCCTTTCGGCTTAAAAGGGCTTACCCGTTACATCTTGTATATAGGTAATATTAGTAGGATGCATTTATGAGATGATTTATACTAGATCGTCAGAACGCGGGCCGCGGGCAGGAGGTGACGGTCTAACTACCTACCCTAAAATAAAAATTGCTGATCCTTAATAAAACACTTTATTTATCCGGTTTTATCGCGTTTTTATTCATTATTTGACCCGAGCTTTCGCCAACTTTACAGTTGGCTTTTTCAAGGTTGTCAACCGGTTGTCAAACTCCAGTCGCCAAAATCCAGTTATGCAAAATCGCGAAAACCATAGAAGAAAATTTGCTGATCCTTATCATCCGCACTGGTGACTGATACGTTTCGCCAAAGCAGCAATAGCAAGGTCATCAAACTTAGGTATCACGAGATTAATCATAATAGGTGCTGAAGACCCTGCAGGAAATATTTAGGAAGGAAATATGCAGTATGCACTACTAGCTGCGTCCCGCGGTTTCACCCGCGCAAGTGCCGATCCCGCGGGTATATTGGGATAAAAAGTAGCCTACTAATGTGTTATTTCAGGTCTCCATCTATCTATATTCCAAGTTTAATCGCAATCGCTATAGTGGTTTTTGCGTGATTGAGTAACAAAGTCACATAGGTACATTTATACGACATTTCGCGTGTATAATATTAGTAAGATAAGAAGTAAGATTGTATGGGGAAGCATTAGATAGAATTAGAACTCTTTGGGCTCTTAATAATTAGTATTACACCTTTTTATAATTTAAAATAGGTACCTTAGTCTTACACTAAGTTATTACAAACAGTATCAATTAGCAATACGCTAAGTCCCTACCTAGCTACGTAACAACTTTTCATCAAAGTGAAAGCCATATTAAAATAAAATCACTTTGAGTTAAAACCTGCGGTTAAAACATAAAAGTAATGTAACCCGATAACATCCAGGCGAGGCGAGACAAGGGGAGGTTAAAGGAACAAACATCTAGTAGTATCTCAATGCAATGATCGCCGCGGAAATAAGATTCGATAATTTTTAGAGGCATATTGATTACCGAGAACCTAGAGGTAAATAGATAGTTTGCTAAAATAGAGTCAGAAAGTAGGTAACGAAAAGGTAGGTACCTTACATATTTCGCTTTGTACCCAGGCTTTCAGAACTAAGTAGTTGTACAAGGTGTCGGTTGATAGAGCTACACAGCAAATCAAAACTAAATATCCATCTATAACGTAGTAGACAATAATGTTACTGCAAACTATCAACATTGTCCGATATTTCGACACAACTAGCAGAGCGCCATATTATCCGATCCCGCGGAAATATTGGCCTATAGAGTAGCCTATGTGTTAATCCACATCTTCAGTTATCTGCATATTAAGTTTTATCGCAATCGGTTTAGTTGTTTTTGCGTGGATGACTAACAGACATATATACTAAATCGACTAAGGGATGATTTATATTAGACCGTCACGGGTCTGAGCTTCGTTGTCCATTGCTCGGCGAGCAGTCGATCGGTCTGTTGCAACTGAGTGGCAGCCGAGCAATGGACAACGAAACTCGGATCCGGCCGACGCTCGTGACGGTCTAATATAAATCATCCCTAATACTAATCGATGTAACACAACTTCCTGAAGAAAATATATGAAATATAAAGAACCAAAACGTAAGATCGTAGTCTAGAATTAAAAAATGTACCTACTGTAAATATCTATCTATTGTGTAGTATAGTTATTAAACCTCTACGTTCGCAAGGAGCATCGTTAGAGTTCGCGCCAATGATTACAGGCGGTAACTCAATAACTGCCGAATCGGTTATCGGAAGGAAATAAAATAAAACGACCGACTGTCGTCTCGGCTTACCTCATTAGTAGAGGGTACCTCCGATACAACAGACCGAGCGACACCTACAAAGGTAAGACGTTTAGTTCCTTTATACTTGCTATGCTCCCATCCGGTGGCTTTGTCTGCCTGTCCAAACAACTGCGGATCCATTACTGTGTGTTGTCAGCAATGTCACTACTCACCTTTTAGGCACCTCGACAATGGATCGCGGTAAAGGTACGTATATCTCTACCGGGAACAACTAGTAGGGAGCTGCGGTTTCACCCGCGTTGTTACGACTATATTGGGCCTTACCATGGCCTAGGTACTTATTGCAGAACCTAAGTCATCCTGCTAATAAAAAATAAATAAATTAAGATTGAAAAAAAAAACTGTAGCACTGTAGTTTATTATTGTAAATGTTTAGTTTCGTTTTACCAACAAAAGGATGGCGCAGCTACATCGTAACTTTAAGATCGCGCTATAATTGTGTGTAGGTACACGTATTTAGAATCGGCCATTCAATACTAGATGGCGTTGTTATGATACATTGTAGATCGCGCTTTCCTTGTCGCACACCGAATAATTACCTTAGGTCGAGAATTTTGAATGTTATGTATGATCCACCACTCGGACGGTACTTAATGCTTAGGTAGCTGAACGAGCATTCTCGTTTCAACCGAATTGAATCGTATGCTGTTATGGGTGTTCTCCAGCTCCCGACTCCCGTCCTGCCTGGCATTTTACAGCAAGTCGAAACACCTCATTCGTCCATGTTAAAATTATGTAGTAGTTGGGTACATTACGTCGCTTGTAGTCGTACTACGGAGTGCTAGTCGACTATCTCCCGTCTAACCTGCGGGCTATAAGACTTCATAATAATTATAAAATAAACTTGATTTTTTTTATTGTGGTTTTTTATTTAGCAGTTTGAGCTGTTACCTATATTAAATAAATCTATTTTATAGTACCTAGGTCTGTTCTCGCGCTGAGGATGATAAAAAAACGAGAAACGATTGTGTTAAACACCATTAGACATAGGGCCATAGCAAACCCGTAGTAAAGTATAATTTTACCTTATATTGTGGAGTTTGTATTGTACACTTTTTAAACTCAAACGCCACTAAACCACGCCACCGGTCGTGTGGTCTTCTCGCGACCACGGCCGGTGTAACCCGTTTGCCGAATCGTCGGCAAACGGGTTACATACGGGTAATTATAAATTTATATTTTAAATTTTAAGTATAGATTTATAAAAATTGCACATGTAAACGCGATCGAGACCCGAGTTTTAATAAAAATAGTAATGACTTTGTCTTTTTATAACAGGGACGCATGGGTGTTTCGACCTGCGGTAAAATGCCAGGGCCCTGATTCTCTAAAAACATAGCATGCGACAAGCAGGCCTTTAGTTTTGAAGACAACTTAATACTCCAACCACAGTCTTGTTCTTCCACCCTGTGTAAAGCATTAACTACCCTCTGAGCAATAATTTGATTGTGTAAGTACCTACTTTATTCTATTCATAAATTAGGTCCCTACTTATTACTTTTACATAACCTAATTTCTAAATAGTGATATTGTAAGTTAGCCAAATCTTATTATAAACTATTAAATACGATTTACCTAAAATTACATAACTTGGCAAATACTTATACCTACATACTGTACTTTTTCAGAAACTTAGATCAAAAATGTAAACAAAAAACTCATATGTACCTAATTATTTGAAAGTGACATTTCTATGTTTACATTTTTTATCTAAGTTTCTCAAAAAGGATTAATCTAGAAAGTTTCTAAATTGTTGAAATCTGAAAATATTGAAGCCACGCCTTGCGTTGCAAGCCTTGCGTGGTTTAGCTAGTAAGAGCGTTAGGGTATTGACCTAGAGGCGCGAGTTCAAGCCTCGCCGCAAGCGAATTTTTGGAGATGATTTTCCCTTGAAAATATTTATAGTTGATATGCCTTGAGCAATATATAAAAAATACTAAAACATGGAATTTCCTTGTACAGAATGCTGTTTCATAAAATGTTAAATATGCAAACAAATGAGTAAACAAGACGACATAATTATTCGTGACTATTACGTAACTTCTGCTACAGTTAACTAAACATTGTATCAAATGCTACTCGACAACCCTAAAAAAGCATGCCCTAGAATACTTACAGATTCAATACGTCTCATATTGAGGCTGGTCCGATTCAACTCGAGTAATCTAAAACAAAGCACTAAAAGTCGAGGCAATTAGTGCATTTAATTAGTACCCCGCAAGATGGAGGCGCTGCATTTTATTGTAATGTTCGCGCCCACTTACTCACTCACGACGATTTTTTGCCGCCATTTTGAAAGAGGTGGCGAATCAAATAATGGAGAAATAATTTAATCAGCGGTTTTAATCCGAGGTATGAATTTTGTTGCGGGGCGATATGGTCGAAAGTTGAATGTTGTGAAGGACGAAGGGTGTTGAAAAAAGTGTGCGGTCGACGTGTGTGCGGCCAGGAGCGCCCCCGAAGCACCCCCGGAGCACCCCTGGGGCAACCTCGCCGCGTCCCGCGCCCTCCGACTCGAGACGCGACGCAAATTGAAATAAAATTGCATAATTCGTATACGCAGAAGGCCAGCTCCGACCACGCCACAGCTAGAGGCTCCGAAGGACGATTCTCTCGCCTAATGAACTCCATTTAAGTTTTATTCACTGGATGAATTAATTTTTCACTGAATGGGGAGGATTTGCTTCGTCGTTTACTGTTTTAACTAGATTTTGTTTTTGAATATTTTTATTTGGGAAAATGCTAGAAAACTTCAATACTTAGGTACCTACTTGCTCACTCTTTTCAGGGGTAAAGTTTGACTATTTTAATTGCATCCATATCAAATACTTAAGAGCTAATGTAGGTATAGCTTAGTTATTTTCTAAAATATTGACATGCATCTTGTTCAGGCATTGTAGAGACAAACTCAGTTTACGGTTTTAATTGCGTTGTTTTTATTATCAGCATTGTTTTAATGCCGATCCGACGTTTCGGAAACTAATTCAGACTCCTTTTTTTCGAGGTAGGCCGTAAAATGAGTTTTAATTCAATACAAAGTAGCAAAAACGAAAAAAAAACTAAATGACACAAACATTGTGAGACTATATACAGGGATACAGGAGATAGTCCTATTTTATTTACTACACAATATAACCTACATACATACCTACTATAAAAGTATTTAGGAATCTTTTGTATGTAGCAGAGCTTTAGGTTTCTTTTCCCTTTTTGGGATGTTTAGGAAAATGACACAGTCCGTTCAATCAAAAGTAAATGAATGGACTAAAATAATTGTAGTTTAATTTATTTCAGGTTTAGCCATAGATTTTAGCAGTTTACCTATGTATAAATAAAAGAACTATTAGAATTGACCAAGAGAGCATATAAGGAGAATATATACATGCTAGCTATGGATGGCATTTTCAATACTTTACACCTATCTAAAATGATTTTTGTTTCATTTGAGATGTTAAGATAGATGCGCACCTCCATGTACTTACTAGTAGGTACCCACCTACGAGAGTGGAGTCAAGTGACTTCCACTCCTCAATATTACCTTATCAACAAGTCTCAACAAATCTTCAATCTTCATCTCCTTTCCTTCTTTACCTCGCGTACCTATATATACGTTACCTATCCCACTCTTACAATTAAATCGGGTGATTTTTCAATTCAAAGCTACGTCAAATTACAAAATGTAATTTATCCACACAGCCAAAAAAAAAAAAAAACATAGAAATACAATACATACATTTTGTATCGTTTACCTAGCGGTCTGGATTCCCAATCAAAAATACGTGGCACGAAACATCTAACTCCATACACCTATAGTTTAATACTGTAAATACAGCGCGCATCTTGAGAGTCGAATCTACAATGGAAGCACTTTTAAGTTAAGTACTCTATCAGCCAATTAATACAGAAACGCTACTCAAAATGTGAGTTCTACTTAAACAACTAACCATCAATCACCTAATACTAGTTTTTTTAATTTAGAAGCTGTTTAATTATTCAACTTTACCACTTAAATTTTAAATGCCGTTTCGGTTTTAGGCCGTGTGTTTTAAGTAGGCCGTGTGTTTCATGTTAAACTTTTATTGAATTCTGACTATCTGGGCCCTGATTCGGTAAGGACAAAGCATGCGGAATGCCGGCGGAATGCAGGCGACACGTGCAGGAGATGTACGTTAATTCGTATTCTGTAAATGTTATATTATTTAATTACTACTTAATTATTTAAGTAGTCTTCAAATTTAAGGGCTACTTTATTATTTAAATAGCTCCCCTTGTTTCTCAGCCAATCAGTATTAAAGGAAATTATAGAATAGCTTTTATTTTAACTCATGCAACAAATTGTCTTATGCAATGCTCGTGCATCCTGCCTGCTTGTCGCATGCTATGATTTTACAGAATCGGGCCACTGATAATTCTGATAAACTTACCTATGTATGTTTCATGTTCCATGTAAGTCATGGTAATTGGGAATCTAAGTTAATTTTCTAACCATTAAACTATAGAAACCTACTTTTTTCTGTTTTCGCTATGTTGGGTTGAACATAAATTCATTTTCCGGTTTTAAGTAACTTAGAAACAACGACATGTATCCACTTAACTGCGGTCTCTAGCCCGTATGCCTAAACTAGGAAACTCGGCCGCCGATGAGATTTTTTGTGTCCGAGTTACTCCCTAAACCCCCGTAGATATATGGTTAGAGCTTTCGGGCTAGAGTCGACGTGGAGCGTCGGTGTCCCTCTATATGTCAGTAGTTGTTGTATATTAGTTAATCGGGGTGTTTTAATTGTTATTAACATTTATCAATGCTCTACGTTTTAAGATCTTTACATATCTCTTCCTCAGGGAGACTAGGTATAGAACCTATTAAACTATTCTGAATTTGAAGTATACCCATTAACTAACTATAGTGAGGTAATGGGTTTACCAAAGTTATTTTCGTACCTAATGCCGTAGGTAAGTAGTTAGGTATGTACGTATTTTCTAAGCCGAAGAGTTTTGCAGCATCAAGGAAATATGAATGTTTTCTATACGTAAAATAAAAAATCCTACAGCGTTAACAGAATTTATGGGACACTACCAGTGTACTTTTCGTTCTTGCAAAAACATTCCTATTTTATCGCCCGACGGGTAAAAGTTCAAAGTGTTTGTGTAATCTGTCTGTTGCGTCGTAGCTCACGAACGGATGAAGCGATTTTGATATTAAAATGTAGTGAATTTTCCAGTTTTAATCGTGTCGTTTTTATTATTTTCAGCATTGTTGGATTACCGGTCCGATACGATTCGAGCCCTTTATAGATTCCTTCCTCAGGGTAGAAACAGGGTTTCCCCGGACAGTCTACCGTGAGGAACCCTGTGTCAATTCAAAATCGCAAAAATTTTGACAAAGTTTTTTTTTAGGTTAAAGTTGTACGGGAGGATAAAAACTTCAACGAATATTGAACACCTAATAATTGATCGGTGACGTTTACAACTGGGAGCTAACAGAATATAATCACTGTTATAGGCATGATTTATACTAGACCGTCACCCGGCCGAGCTTCGTTTTCCATTGCTCGGCGAGCATCGGGTCGATCGGTCTGTTTCAACCGAGTGGCGGTCAGACAACGAAGCTCGAACTCGGCACGGCCGGGAAACGGTCTAATATAGAACAGTTTACTTAGGTGTATATATTGTGAAACTTCGAGCTGCAAGTAGCAAGCGAAACTTTGACTAGTAGCGCGATAATTGCAGGTTCATTACTCGCCAAGACCGCGACCAACTACAACAAAATAACTGGTGTTTTACCGGAATATATCCCCAATGATTAAAGCCCGAGTCACAGCTCGCTCCACCCGGCTGGCACCCCGCTCGCGCTCGCTCGACACACTCCATTATGCGAAACTGTAATCATGAAACTATCCCTCTTTCGAAAACCTGAGGCACGTCAAGTATACTGTGACTAGGATGTTAAAGAACGCTATAATTATGTCGAATCCGACGATACGATTGTAAGACTATTGTGCTACCATACCATATGAAAGTATTTACTTTCAGAATATGGTTTTTTTAACACAACGAACCATATGGTTTCATATGATGCGTTGTAATTACAAGTAATTGAATATTATTATCTGAAAAGACCTCGAAACGTAGGGTGTAGATATTATTTATGTCTATAAAATGTGTGTCTGGCTGATCAATACACAGCATAGGTAAACCGCAGATAGTATGTAGTACAGAGCTGTTTGGAATGTGTGTTCTGTTTAATATGATGTAGGCATTAGAAAAGGAAGTTTTCGAGAATATCGAGAAGGATCGTTCGGCAATAACCGCAGAACGCAGCTAGTGTTGTGCAGAAGCGCGATTAAAACCGTAAAAAAAATGGTTTCATTTCAATATTTGAATGTTAGACAGATACGTTTTCCTCCTCCGTCGTTGTGATCTGCTAGCTGATTGCGTAAGAATGTTTAAGAATTGTGGCAACTGTCATTTCAATTTGACAATTGAAATTCATCACAGAGGTAGAATACCTAGTAGCAAGTAAACATTAGCTATGCCACAGAGGTATTTATTTACAAAATATTTGAAGTTGCAACGTTATTGCGGCCCTGTATTTTACTACTGAAAAACCCGGTAAATATTGTTTCATTATGCAAGATAGCAAGAATCTAAGACGAAACTATATACTTACAATGTCTGTAATCCGCGACAGGAATGTTAACATCTAAATGGCGTCAACATCCCTGTCGCAATATAAGGTTACGTCAATTTCACCTTCAGTCGAGTACAACAAGGCGGGTCGTGTCCGACCTGCAGAGAGGTATATAAGTATGCTAGTCGAATAAATGTAACATCTGTCTTAATACTGATTTGGATTCATACACTGCTGATTCCTGAAACACTCAAAAACATAGAAAACACATAACTTATTCAAACAAGTCCAAATGTTCATCGACTAGGCAGCGAGCCCAATGCTAATAAATTACAAATTTATATTTCGGCCATTTACAATATATTTACCCCGAGGCAGCTAAATGTGTTTAGTAAGTAAGAATAGAATGTTTGGTAGGTATGTACCTATATCTGTTTGATACCTTTGAAATATCAAATACAACATTATCTCAAAAGCTTGTACAAGCCTAATGAAATACTTCGCTAAGCTCGTGGCTGGAACGCGGCGGGCGTAGCCGGTAGGTATTCATTAGCGATTTTGCAATTTTCCTAGTTAACATAATTACGATGAATTATCATAGATGATGCATTATGAACGAAGTCATTAATGACTCAACTCCGCTCGCCATTGGAGTGTTATAGATAAGCAAATAATGGTTACGATGTAATCTCTACTCTGTATAGATGTTAGTTATCGCGCCCCCGCCACACGTAACCACCTCGCCCACATAATTATTTAAGTTAATGATGTACTACACCTTTCTTGCCATAAATGATTTCTTTTTGGTCCGAGTGCGAGTGAGACGGTGTGTGCTTCCACCGAGTGTGCGACAGGGACAGAAGACAGACGGGGTGGTGCCTCCGTGCTTGATTATAAAACAGTCCTCGCTCTCGAAAGCCTCTGAAACCAGTGAGTTGGTTTTTAATCTCGTTTACTTATGTACTCTTATCGTTATGTATAATTTTAATGATACACACTTTAGATCCGTTCTGTTTGTTTCAGTGTGGTTGAGAATGAAATTTCTTAGTTTAGTACCCACGCCTTTACTTACATAATAATGTCATGGTTTAAAAATGTAAACATGTTAATAGCGTAACTATTATTACATTAAGCATTTAATGAACGCCAGACGTTTTGTGGTATTTCCAGACCTGCTCACGGGTAAACAACAACAAATAATAGTGGTTTATGCGCCGAGGTACTAAAGCCCTGTCTTAAATAGCGGACGTCATATTGAATCCAAAGCGTACGAAGGACTCTAGAGAGCTAACTCCCGAGCGCAGCAAGGGTGTTTTTTTTTTAAATTTGTTTGTTTATTAAACTAATCAGTATCGCCACTATCGCAGCAGTGGCGTTTAATCCTATTCTACAAAATAACTAAAACTAATAACTATAGCTAAGAACTAAAACTAAATTATATTAAACCTATACTTAAAACCAAACTCAAATACTACTATATTTAAACAAACACAAAATCAAATAACTAAAAGGAACAACAAAAACTGTATCACTATTACTACACTAATTATAATTTAGGGTCACCGGACTGTAGAGCCATTTGCCCTGGCGGCTTTCCTCAAAGCACACTCGGCAAAGGCAAGGAAAATGGGTCGGCGTTTGTCGTCCAACATTAAAGCAGCCAAATTACCTATCTCTAGTTTCCAATCCATCCTGCACTCACATTCCAACGAGGATTCCACGCAGCGAGGGTGTTAAAAACCTTACTCCTGAGCGAAGTGAAGGAGTTAGTCCTGAGTAAAGCGTGTTATTCAAGCGCCCAAAATAAAGACAGGCTTTATTACCGAGGTGAATACTCTACTTTACACATCTACTGCGAGACAATAAAAAGGCTACAAAAATAATCATTTAACTAACAACAAAACAATAGATATAATTTACAGCTCTATATTAATTAAATTTAACAATGTTACATCAAAATGACAAAAAAAAACATCGGCCTTTTTAATCAAACATTGCATGACACTAACATAAGAAAAATCCTTTCTTCTAGGTACTATCTATAAAGAGGAAAGATTTGTTTGTTTGGCTCCGAAACTACTGGACCAATTTAAAAAAATTCTGTCTCCAATAGAAAGCTACATAATTATGGAGGAGTACCACTTTTGATATCGATATTCTCAGGGAATCGGGACTGCCAGATTTGATAAAATCACTGCGAGTGTGCTATGTTTATAAATCTTACTAATAATTATAAAAGCGAAAGTTTGTATGCATGTATGTCTGTATGTGGCTTTGTTACTCTTTCACGCAAAAACTACTGAACCGATTGCAATGAAACATGAAACATAGGTGTAGCTGGATACCGGAAATAGCATATAGGCTTATTATGCCGATATACCCGCGGGAACGGAAGTTACGTAGGTGAAACCGCAAGACACAGTTGGTTAATTATCAATTGACGTAAGTACCTACATATGAAAACAACTACGTGCGCCCCGGCGAGGTTAGAACTCGCGCCTCTGGATCCACAGAAGCTAGTGAATTTTTGAAGATTAATTTTCCCATTAAAATATTTCTAGTCTTGAGCAATAAAAGCAAATTACGAAATAACAAATTATAGTCAAGTAACTATTTGGAATGACATATTGTAAAAAATATATTTTGTTCCAAAACTCAATACCTACAGAAACCATGCAAACACTAAAATATCTTATTAGGATGTTAATAACAACTCAATTTTATAACCAATTCCCAATATTCATGGGACTCACATTTTTGTATTTTTTTACAGATAAATTACTGCAGAAAAGTAGGTAATGTTTGGACAAAAAGAACATAATTTTCATAGCATATAAGCACCTACATAATTTAGGTAAATAGGCCTAATAGTGATATTTAATCATATATATTCACTTTACATGAGAAACTACAGAGAGATAGTTCAATGTTATTTAGGTATATAACGTCGTAAGGCAGATGACCCGGTTTGGCCATTTTATCTTTGAAGCATTCATAATTTTATTGTGGTTGTTGTCACAGACTTATTATATTAAAACACTTTATTTATCCGGTTTCATCGCGCTTTTATTCATGGATTTAAACGGTTGACTTGAAGTCAACCTTGAAAAAGCCAACTGTAAAGTTGGCGATAGCTCGGTTCGTTTAAAACCATGAATAAAAGCGCGAATAAACCGGATAAATAAAGTGTTTTATTATG
The DNA here is from genome assembly GCA_949358125.1 of Idaea dimidiata. Classification (NCBI taxonomy): domain Eukaryota; kingdom Metazoa; phylum Arthropoda; class Insecta; order Lepidoptera; family Geometridae; genus Idaea; species Idaea dimidiata. Next base: position 13,681,898 of record OX442329.1, read on the forward strand.
CAAAATCGCGAAAACCATAGAAGAAATCATATTTTATTATTTGTAAAAAAGCATTAAGAATCAGACTATTTAGCTGGTTATTAGGTGTCCTTAGTCCACCAAAACCTTTATTTGTTTATACATTTATGTAAAAATATAAATACAAATTTATACAGAAAATTGAATACTTAGTAATTGCTGGAACCGAGTACAAATATTCTTATACTCGTATTTTATCCCGGATCTTATCTGCTTTTTAAATTTGCTTACCTCGGCGATTCGGATTCGACTAGATAAAAAGACCATAGGTAGATATAGTTTCCTCGCGACCAATACTATATTTAGTTAACGTAGAGGTAATTTAAAAAAAATACGCGAATAAGACACGGGAAAAGTAAATAACGAGTATAATTCGTATAAGTTTAAGAGTTTGCAAATATTTATAGTTTGATGGATTTTCTCCTCTAAAGCAAAATACGAATGATGAGATACCTACCTCTTCACAGATCTAAATTCACCTAGTACGTGTGAGCTTTTTTTCAGACAAAGCCTAACGTTGATCCATACGTTCTTATTAAATGATAGGTTGTTGATTAACTTAGCTGATTTTAAATGTTATTTTATATATTTAGCTTTCGCGGAAACATCGGAATTAAAAGTAAGACCTTTTCCAAAGTTTTATCTGTCTCTAAATCAAAATTCGTCAAAATCTGCTCAGTGATAGACAGAATTACATTTATAATATTAGCAGCGTACTTAGTCTGAAATAATCCTAAGAATATTATAAATGTGAAAGTGTGAGTTTGGATGTTTGTTACTCAATCACGCAAAAACGGTTGAACGAGTTTGGATGAAATTTGGAATGTAGGGACCTAACTGGGGACCTGAAATAACACATAGGCTACTTTTTATCACGAAATTCCTGCGGGAACGGGACTTACGCGGGTGAAATTGGCGAACCGTGTAGAAGCTACACAACAGCTACACAGTTTTTTCTTACAGAGTCGGTCAGCAGGTGGACATATTCTTTTATAATGGAGATTTTATAGTCAAGGTGTTATAAATAGAGCTTTCATTTGAAACCCATACGCGACGCGTGTGAAGTGTGAAATTTAGATGTTTGTTTGAAAGGAAAAACAGATTTAGCTTGAAAATTGCCACACATGTATTATAGTTTATAACCTTTTATTCAGGTAACCTTAAAAGAACTGCAATTATGCGGGTAAATCCGCGTGATCCTGTTAATCCATATAAAACGATAAACTTTTTGACAATTTGATCTTATCATAAACATACTTGTACAAACAAGTAAAAAACAAGTAAGTGAAATTTTATAATGTAAGGATACCCAAGTCAGTTATTTAGTTAATGTCTATGAAACCACTTTTAAACTGTATTTTTTTTTCTATACGTTTACCTTTCAACGTTTATAGCGACCGTAAAAGGCATCGTTTATTTTTATAATAACTATCATGACTACTTGACAATTGCAAGTAGTTAAAATAGTAGAGTGGATTTGAGTATTTTAATAGTCAGTAGAGTAGCTATAGATTACAATTATCAGAGAGCTGAGAGGCTGCAGGATCTAGCGACATCACTGGATTTTAAGTGATCAATGGTATGCCAGAGAGTCGGCCATTTCATCAGAGTTGATCAACTCTTTCAGTTGATTTGATTATCATCATCACTGACGTGAAGTGTACCACTGTCGCTTCTCCTGGACAAGTCGACACCCGGTACAGCGGGCGAGAATCCTACTATATTATAAAGCTAAAAGTTTGTAAGTTTGTGTATATGTATCCAACCGTAAATCAAGTTTTGAAATAAGAAATGTCCCACTCAAACAATCCGAAACCAAGGAGGATCTAATTAAAATGGTGGAATGTTTGGCTGGTAATGTGGGAAGCTGTCTAACGAAAACATATATTAAGGATATTTATCGAGTTAGAGCTAAGAGCAATAACCCTCGGAATACGCCTATCATTATTGAGACTTCTTCGACAATTGTTAAAACCGAAATATTGAAAATGTCTAAACACTTCAACAACCGGCATAAGACTAAGCTGAGAGCCGCTCACCTTGGGTTCAAAACCTCTGAAGACACGCCGATATATCTCTCAGAACATCTGACGGCAATCAACTCTAGACTGCATTTCATGGCGAGAGAACTAACTAAATCGAAGAGGTTTAAATTTTGCTGGACCGCCTATGGAAAAGTTTATGTGAGAAAAGAGGACAACTCGCCTATCATTAATATAAAATCTGAGGCTCAGGTACAACGTTTAATGCAAGAAATATGACTAGTCTTATATTTTTTTCTTAATTATTTTATACACTATTTAAAATTTACAAATTTTATAGATATTGTTTGTTTTAGTTTTCCCGCTGGGCTTTTTATTCTAAATTATATTTTATACTTTTTAACATGTGAAAATTCTATGGGCTGTGTTTGTTTTAGATTATTATTGTTTGTTGTGAATGTTATTGTTTTTTTGCCACGTTGTATTACTCAAAAAACACCAAACGCGAGATACTGTTTCAACACACAAACATGTTATAACCAAATAATCCATACAGCTCTCGTGCATTTGTATGTTTTGATAAACGCTTTTTTATCCCGTCTCCATTATGTTAAAAGAGATTATCTTAGTTTTGTTTTTTCTGGTACATATATTTCTGTAAATGGATAGCACACTTAATCATATTCAAGAAATAGACGATCTAGTTATAGCACAGACTTTTCAGTGTGATGTTGGTGAGCTGTCACAAAAATTATGTGTTAAGTCAAGAGATTTAAAAATAATCACTCAAAACATAAGGTCAGTAAACGCTAATATTGATAATTTAAAAATCACACTTAATACCATAGATTTTATTCCAGATATACTCGTACTCACAGAGTGCAGATTAAGCTCCAATGCACCAATCCCGTCATATGCTAATTTTACATCTTGGGCAACCACAAATCATATGAACCAAAATGACGGGGTTGTTTTGTATGTACGTGACAACCTCTGTGTGTCTAATATAAGGGAAATATTTTTGAAGCATGCATCGTGTATACAAATCGACACAAATGATTATACGATTCTAGGTATTTATCGCTCTCCATCAAACAAAAAAGCAGATTGTTTCATAGAATCTCTTGACCGTCATCTAGAATCATTACAGAAAAACAAGAATATTATTTTAGCTGGAGACATAAATATAAATTTAATTGCGAGGGAGAATGATCCAAACTATGAGCGTGCAAATAGGCAAATCTATCTTGACATGTTAACGTCCCACTCTATGGCACCTGGGCACTTTTTTCCAACCAGAGAACATAATTGTCTAGACCATTGTATTTTAAAAATTGATAAAGCAAAAATTAATGCTCAAATTGCTGTTTTAAACACCAGCGTAACTGACCACCTAATGATATTTTTAAACCTATCCAATGAAAACTCTAAAAGAATTAAAATAAAAACAAAAACAATAACTGACTACAATAATGCTCTTTGTAGTTTATCACAAAAAAACTTAGAAGACCTGATGCTTTGTGATGACCCTAACTTTATTATTGATCAAGTGATTGATAGAATTGTTGCGTCTTTGCAAGAAAACAGCAAAACCGTAACCCTCCCTAGAAATCAACGAAACATCAAACCATGGGTTACACCTGGGATTATTAGATGCATCAACCACAGAAATAAGTTACAAAAACAATTACGTGCTGAGCCATTCAATGAAATCTTAAAAGTAAGTTATAAAAGATACAGAAATTTTTGTAACAATCAAATTAAAAAACGGAAAAGACAATATGAAAGAAATTTACTTCAAAACGCAACAAAAAATTCAAAAACTCTTTGGAAGGCTATTAACGCTATTACTTACTCAAAAAAAAAACAAGATAATTCAAAATTGCTAAACTCCAAGGCTTCCCCCGAAGAATCAGTTAATTTTGTAAATGATTTTTTTGTAAAAATTGGTAAATCAATCGCAGAAGAAATGCTTCCTGCATCTAATTTGATAATTGATTCATCTAATGGAAACCATTCATTGGGTTCTTTTGTGCTTGTGGACACTGACTGTTATGAAGTTCACAGGATCGTGATGAGTCTTAAGTCGGATAGCGCTCCCGGCTGGGATAATATTCCAACCCCTTTTTTAAAGTCTGCTAGTGGTATAGTAGTGCCTATTATTACTCATTTGATCAATCTCTGTTTTCAAAGGAGTGTGTTTCCTTTGGCTCTGAAGAGATCTATGGTGGTTCCAATTCATAAGAATGGAGATTTCAGTGATGTTAACAATTATAGACCTATATCACTTCTGCCTTCCATTTCCAAAATTTTTGAAAAGATTCTTAATAATAGGCTCCTAAATTATTTTAATAAATACAACCTGATATCTGATGCTCAGTACGGTTTTAGATGTGGTCGATCTACAGAGGATGCGGTTTCCAATCTAACCTCTTTTATAGTCAATGAATTGGACCGTGGTAAAAAATGTCTTGCTGTATATCTGGATCTTAAGAAAGCTTTTGATACCGTCCATATACCTTTGCTTCTAACGAAGCTGGAGAAAATGGGTGTTAGAGATGGGTCTTTATCTTTATTCCAAGATTATCTTTCAAACCGAAAACAAAAAGTAAAGATAGGTCAGCTTGTAAGTGGGGAATTGGATATCGAATACGGTGTCCCACAGGGTAGTGTTTTAGGACCTACCCTGTTTTTAGCGTACATCAATGAAATATGCAACTTGAAATTGAATAATGCCAAAATTATTTGCTATGCTGATGATACTGTAGTAGTTTTTTCTAACAGCACCTGGGATAAAACTCGTCTTGACGCGGAAGCAGGATTAGCTAAAATCTCTAATTGGCTCACCGCCAACTTACTTACACTCAATACTTCCAAAACAAAGTATATGTGCTACTCAATTTACAATCATACTCAACCTAGGGCGGACTTTAAAATTAGGATTCACAATACTTTAGCCGTTCACAATAACTGTAATTGCCCTAAGATTAGTAGAGAGTCTTCTTTAAAATACTTGGGTGTCACTATTGATCAGCGAGTATCCTGGTATTCTCAAATAGAGTCAGTAAGCGGTAGAGTCAGAAAGCTGTCGTGGGTTTTTAAAACCTTAAGATATGTAGCTAATGCAAATTTATTGAAAAGAATTTATGTGGCTTTGGCTCAATCCGTGCTGATCTATTGTATTTCAATATGGGGAGGTGCCGCTAAAACAAAGATACTCGAACTAGAGAGGGCCCAACGTGCATTAATAAAAGTGATGTACTTCAAACCCTATTCATTTTCATCCTTGGCACTGTATGACATTGGTAATTTATTATCAATCAGAAAGTTATATGTCTTGCACGCTGTTCTTAAGGTTCACAAAACTCTTACATATGATCCTGACTTATTTAAAGGCAAAAGAAGAAATGACACGGTTCTGAAGGTTGTTGGAAGTAAAACGGTATTTGCCAGAAATCAGCACATTAGAAGATCCGCACTTCTGTATAATTTGTCAAATAAAATTCTCAACATCTATCCTAAGACGTATTACGAAACTAAGCAGGCTGTGACTGAGTGGTTGTTGGATTATTCGTATGATGAAACGGAATCGTTGTTGGTCGTGATGGTGTAAATACGAATATTGTACCTAATTTTCATTTCGTGTTTGGTTTGTGAGTGGGCTTTGGTTTCCCGATGGCCAACTCTTATGAGGCTGGTTGCGAGGGAGACCATTGACTCGGTCGTATATTGGCATTAAGCAGAGAAAATGCATTTGTTTTATTTTTGTTTAACTTACAATGTTTTTGATTTGTTCAGTTTGCTCAATTTTATCTTTTACGATGTTACATTTATTATTAAATTTTCTATTTGTTTGTTTATAATTACCTAAATGAAAAATGTATATGATTTAGGTAGGTACTTACTCTTTTTTATTTTATTTAATCTTTTACAGTTTTAAATTAGATTTTAATGGATTTATTAAATTTTCAATAATTTAGATCAGTATTTAAAAATTGATGTTTACTTCTGTTATTTCTAATAATTAGTTAAATTAATGATTTTGCATGTAACTTAATTAAATTTAAGATATGGAAGAACGGATCCTTCTGACACAAGTATACTTTTATACTTAATAGAAGGTTCCCATACCTAATTATGTTATATTGTTGTAAATGAATAAAAATTATTATTATTATTATTATTTGTTGTTACCATTTTGGATTCTCGGGGCTATGGAGCACCCGGACCTTTGGAAGGCGTGCGTGGGGCCGAAGCCAACACGTAGAGGCCCGTTTTAGTAACATTTTAATTTTAAAATATGTGATGGGCACCAAACCGGCAATTCTCCCTGTCTGCACTATAAAATGCAGCCAAGGACAACCCCCGGGTCGGTTAGAACTATGAATAAACTACGGGTGAAAACTACTTGGGCTATGGAATTGGGTTGGTAGTGGATTGGGTATTGGGGGGAACTATGGGGAATATGGCGCCTGCCGTCACAATGTTCAACAAACACGTAAAAATGGCAGACGGAGACTCGCCAACTCACAAACTGGGCCACCCTAATTAAGCCGATTAAATTACAGCCAGGGGGCAACAGGGGCGTGAGAGGCTGAAGGATGGAGGGACCTCACTGGATTTTAAACCATCCTAGGTCGAGATCCTGTGGAGCGGGCCAACTCATCACTGACGTGAGGCGTCCATCCTCCGAGTATTTCTGCTCTCGCGACTCCACTCTGACCGGCCGGTGAAGGCAAGCCAAAGGCGGGGGACCGCTTCCTCGTCAGTGTTCACTCCGACCAGCCAACTAAGGCAAGCCGGAGGTGAGGAACGGTGTCTTCCCCCTGGAGCACTCGGGAACCCGCGGGGTCGCTACTCCCCGACACCTCGCCTCAAGGTGCCCTGCGGGCTTATTATTATTATTATTATGTGTGTTTGTTACTCAATCACGCAAAAACTACTGAAACGATTGCTATGAAACTTGGAATATAAGTAGTTGGATACCGAGATTAACACATAGGCTACATTATATTATCGAAATGAAACATAGATAAGAAAAACTTTTCTAGTTTCGTCATTTATCTAGTTAATCAGTTTACTATTTCTGCTAAATGTAATCGAAATGTTATATTAAATTGTAGTTATCAAGAAAATATGAATGTGTCTTTATTATTTGAACGATGTAACAGGCGTAGTACTTCCTCACACAAAATGGCGGCTGGCAAATTATGAAATTATGTCGAACAAGGACTCCTAATACAGGGAACTTACAGGGTTGCCGCTTACTTTATTGTAAAATTATGACTTCAACTACACTGCAGTGTCGCGTCATATACCAGCCCCCATATTATATATCAAGTAGACGTCTGACAACGGTGGAAAATGACAGACACTAAACTGTATATTGCTGCTTTGACGTAACGTGGTTATTACTGGTGATTACCTTAAAGCAGCAATGTACTGCATAGTGCTTGTCATTTTCCACTGTTGTCAGACTTCCACTGGATAGATGATATGGGGGCTGGTATAACGCGAAATCTTAATAAACAGTCTTCTGGTTTTAAAAAATAAATAACAGATGACCAAGTTATATGTAACGTTAGCCTTTGTCTGTTAAGTTTGAAATTTCATGTCACATTAAAACACAAACGATATATAGTTATGCAGCTGTTAACCAGCGTTTATTAATAGTAAGGGGGTTAGTGTTTGTTTATACTCTCTCGTGCGAGAACGACCTGTACACTGTAGCTGCATTTTCACTTTCCCAGTGCAATATTGACTTTGTCTAGCATCGAGTAACTCGATTTTGTACCTACTTTAGAAACTGCAAAACAAACAAAATATCGTCTAAGATTCTGTATTCCATCCCTAACAAATAACAAGATCGGAAGCGATTTTCCTTACAACCCTAGCCGGAGCCTTGAACGCTTATTTTCAAACCATTTTGAACTTTATGATATAAGTTAAAGGGCCAGTTTTTGTCGATGCAGTGTGGGGACGATCGAGAATGGTCGTTGATAAGATTATAGAGCGCTTGCAGGGCGTGATTCACCTAATTATATAATACCTACTTAAATATTATGTAGGTACCACTATACAAAGTGATTATCTATTAAGTACATTTACACAGTTTAAGTTATCGTGGTTTATTGCAGTTGTTATTGGTTGGGTTCGAGAATTATAGATAGGTAGGTACTCGTATGTATTAAAAATATATTTTAACTAGCTACACCCCGCGATAACACCCGCGTTAGTCCTGTTCCCGCGGGAATATCGGGCTAAAATAGGCTAGATATGTGTTAATGCAGGTCTCCAATTATCTATAATTCCAACCTTCCTTTTTTGTAAGCCGTACCTTCCTGCATATATAATTTACGCCATATTTCCACACAATTGCGCTTACAACATGTACGAGAATGTAGTAGGTAGTTGTAGATAGGTCTCCGCGAGATGTACTCTATACTACGGCTACGCATTGAATTCTTTTATATTCATGTATTCAGAGGCGGCACATTATTTGGTGTAACGACGTCATTATATACGGTATACCTACCTATTATATAGCCGGGTTGGCTTGCAAGGACCACGTAGCTCGTAGGCGTTATCTTATATGGGATTTTATATGGTTGAGGCTATGTACTAAGCTCTTTGTTTCACCATACATTTCATTAGATCGTACTAGTATGTATGTAAGGCGTACTGCGTGGTGATAAGTCGCGGTGGAGGGCTTAAAGGTACCAGTTCCATGAAAAGTAATGTTTTTATTACTTTGTGTGTGTGTGTTTTTTTTCTATTTGGGATTTAAAAGTTTGACGTAGTTAACTTCTTATTCAGTTTTTTTCCTCTGCCTTCACCATATTGGATTGAAATTAAACTTTCTTTTCTGGGTTTCATCGTTGACATTTTAGTCTACTCGTGAGCAAGAGTTCTAGGAAAGACCTTGATACGCAGGGCGTTGATAAAATGCTTAAAACAACAAAAGAAACGCGATTACACCGGAACAAAAATGGATGGATAATGTAGTATCTTTTATTATACACGTAAATTAATTAATTATGATTTATTAAACCACAGCACATCTACCATTCAACCATTCATTTTCTTAGTTATGGATTTCTGTCAGCAATATAGGACAAATAAGCCAGTTTCACGTACTAATAGTGTACTACCACTATTATAGTGTAATCGTTTGAAATAATTTTCAATGCGTGATGGCGACGATTTTTCTCCAACCCCATGGAACATTTGTTTGAAACGTGCTAATTTAGTTTTTGGCACTGGTATTTTTATTTTCACTCAACTCGTTGAACTTCGCGTAACTAAATTGGTAACTTGCCGCCGAAATTAAACAATATAAACGCAATAAAACAATGTTTTGTAAAAATGAAAATTCAGGACAACATTCCATTAACGCGGCAAAAACAAAAGACCCATCTACCATTCGGAACTGCCCGGAAATAGGAGAGTGACATTTACAACAATTGACATAGACAACAATCAATATTATCACATTTTTGTTCACTGTTTTGGTTAAGGTTTTAATCTGGTTTTAATTTTTGATTTAATATTTATATTTAATTTATTAATCTTTAATTTGTAACTTTTTTGTGTTATTATGACATGCCTATGTTATTTAATGTAATGATGTGGTGAAACAAAATGAATTATGAATTATTACAAGAGTTTTATTTGTTACTTATTTAGTTCCAAAAGTCATCCCAAAGTCCCTGGTCATGAATATCTGACGAGCCGAGTTCTGGGACGCAAGTTTAGCTCGTTAGCGATCGCGTCCTATTGTGAAAGATTCCATATAGGTATAATAATATCTCTAAATTCGAAACATTCTCCGCGAACATGAATATAAATTGGTAGCAAACTGTGTGGAAAAATGGGATAAATCACTTGTTGGAAATATTATGATAACGACTTTATTATGGAAATTGTGTAGTTATAACAGTTATTCGAAGTCGATATCTATTTTATTTATGTGAAAATTATGTTGGTATTTTATGTCAAAAAATTTAATCTTTTTCATATGATAATGAGGGACAAATTTTAATGGCATAAGCTCTTAAGCACATGGAGTCAACTACAGCGCTCCGTGGTTTCAGTAAGCACGCGTAAGTCCCGTTCCCGCGGGAATATCGAGATGCAAAATTATAAAGTAGCCTATGTCCTTTTCCAAGGCCCCATCTATCTCCATACCAAAATTCATCAAAATCGGTTCAGAGCGGTTTACTTGGCTCCTCAATCCTTACGGACATGTTACGTAATAGCGTTACAGACAGACCGAGTTACTTTCGCATTTATAATATTAGTAAGGATTTAGTACCATGCATGAGCATCTTGCACACTGATGGATAGTGTGCGTCAGGATGGGGGGTGTAGGTCTAAAAATCGTTAAGTTTTATACATAGACAGACAGAGGAAGGACTGAGGGCAGTCTCAAGACTGGCCATAACTTGGTGACGAAAAGAGCGTTATTTTAGATTTGATTAGATAAACTCTTTATAGTTTTAAATTTTATATAATATATTTGACAAATTACGTAATATTAGGGGTTAAAGTATGAAATTGCCGATTTGTACTGAAAATCTTAATTGTTTATTTTTTAAATTTTTAACATTTTTATTTAATCAAAATAGTTGCCATTATTATCTATACATTGCTGCCATCTAATGGGAAGGTTAATAATGCCTTTGCGATAGAATTCCGACGATCTAGACTGCACAAACTGTGTGAAAGCATTTTGTACTGCCTCCTGGGAAGAAAACTTCTTGTCACGTAGATAATTGTCCAAATCACGAAAAAAATGGTAGTCCGTTGGAGCAAGGTCTGGTGAATACGGAGGATGACGAATGGTTTCTAAGTGCAGTTCCTGAAGGGTCAAAATGGTTTCTCGTGCTGTGTGAGGTCTCGCGTTGTCGTGGAGCAATAATGGTGAAGATCGATTCATGAGTCGGGGCTGTTTTACTGCTAGTTTTGTCAACATGGTTCGGAGTTCGGCACAATAGACATCTGCCGTAATTGCTTGACCAGATCGAAGAAAACTATAGTGAATAACACCATGCTGAGACCACCAAACAGTTACCATTACCTTTTTATTAGTAAGTTTTGCTTTAGGACACTGTTGTGGCATTTGACCTGGGGTCAGCCATTGCATTTTTCTTTTCCGGTTATCATAAAGAATCCACTTTTCATCACATGTTACAATTCGATCCAATATTCCTTCATTTCTGTACCGGTTCAACAAGGCAACACAAGTTTCAACACGCGTTTCTTTCTGCAGATCAGTCAAATCATGAGGCACCCATTTTTCGTATTTTTTTATTTTATTGATTTGACGCAAGTGAGTCAATAAAGTGGGTAAGGTAACGTTAAACCATGCCGCTAATTCCTGGGTAGTTTGACTAGGATCGGCTTCCACTATCTCTCTTAATTCATCGTTATTCACCTGTGTGGGCGGTCTTCCTCGTGGCTCGTTCTTTAAGTCGAAATTTCCATCACGAAAGCGTTTGAACCAAAATCGCACGGTGCGTTCATTAGTAGACCCCTCTCTAAACGCAGCATTGATATTGCGGGCTGTTTCTGCCGCGTTAGTTCCGCGTCGGAACTCGTATTCAAAAATCACTCGAATTTTCGCAGTATCCATCTTTCTTGTCTAAATTGAATAACAAAAACAATTGAAAGTCGATATTCAAATGTTTCACATTTTTTAAAAAAATAACATCACAGAAACCATTTGATAAAAGTTTCATTCGAAAACCTCAAACCATGAAGATTCTATGTCAATTCAAAGAACCTATTGCAATAAAACGGCAATTTCATACTTTAACCCCTATTACAACAAAAAATGACTCAACTAATTATAGTAAATGTACAATCGGAGCTTTAGCGCTAAAAGCGATCTCATCTAGTTAACCTTTCTATTCAGATCCTTCGTTGAGTAGTTTCAGTAGAAACTCGGTATAGTTTGTTAGGTACTTTAAAGTTTCAGTGGCTACAACCACAGAATTTCAGAAAATACATTTTTAGAAAACGAGCAAGATTATTATTTCTTTCTTTCTACTGTAGGACAACGGGTACAACGGTTTAGTAGAATATAGTAGTATCTACTGAGAACCAAGTTGATAGGTAAAGGAACACAGTGGAACGTTAATTTGGCTCCACTTACATCAAATTGTTATCGGCGACGCAATCGACCGTTTCCATTTCTACGGAAGAAAAAGGTGTTTCTACAACGTTAAAATAAGGAGGGAAATTGATAACTAGCCGTGTCCCGCGAATATACCTGCGGAATACTCCAGGACCCTTTCTAAGCGGACTTCTAAAGGTTTCTAGGAGCAGTGATTTAATCAATCAGTCAGGTCTTTGATATTTGTATGTATGTATATGAATTGTTACAATGTATAAAGAACACACGGCGACATCATTTCAGCAGAGTTAGACTTGACAGGAACAGCACAAAAATGTATCATCATCATCCAAGCGATGTTCCCTGTAGCATCCATCTCCGCTTTCTTACTTTTGCGTCTCCACTTCGCATGATCTGGGAAGGCTATGAGCCCTTATGAAGTCAAGCCAGCATTTTTTGGTTCTTCCCAATTAGCCACGGCTAGACGCCACTAAAGAGATTTGTTTTCCACGTAACTGGCCGTTTTTTGGAATATGTGACTGTACCTCTGTAAGCGACATTCTTACAATTTATCTGCAATGTCACGAAAATTAAAGCTGTTTTTGATGCGAGAGTTAAAGAGAGCGACACATCCAACGCAGCATCTTCATCTCCGTGGCATGCAGTTCCTGCTTATGTCGCACAGCACAAAAATTTATTATGAAAAAATAATATAATATTTATAAAAATATATTATTCCTAAAACCATAGTTAAAACACATGCAAAGCGTGTCTTTTTTCAATAGGACAGTAGGTGAGATATCATGCTTATATACTCTAATGCTCGAACAGAAGTAACTCTGGATGAAGAAGTGAAGCTGCTAAATGATTATTCATCCCGTTCTTGCTTAAACTGTGTCAGACGGTGGGCCAATAGGTAGTCAGAAGTCTGCGGTCGAACTTACAGCGGTATTTGTACATTATCCCAGGAATTACTTATAGAAGATGAAGCTACAACGTCGTCAAAGTAAAGAATAGTTTAACAACTAACATCAAATTAAAGTAAAAGCCAACCCGAGCTCAACCAGTTTCTATTACAAATACATATCGTACACTTTAGGACAATTGCTTTAGATTAGGCTTGGTAAATAATGATATGAATAAATTAATATTCGCCGTGCCCAGGGTATGATACCCATCTATAAAAAAATAACAGAGCTGTAGCAAAATTAAAATAATATATAGAATAATTAGACTTTTACGCCTCATGTGACCGGTTTGTCCAAATAAACTAACGTTAAGTAGATGGAACTGACCCAAATAGCTTGCTACCTCGTGTATTTATCGGATCGAGGGTGGATCGTCGTAATAAAACCTCAATTTCAAGTGATGGCTTCCATCTATTCTAGTAACAAGAACATTAATTTCTAAATGAGGATTTGTACGGTATTGTGGAGGCTTTTACGGTAATTGTCCGAGGGCGAGAGGCGCCCCTTGAGGCGCCCTGGGAGACGCCCCGCGCGGCGCCCTGCCAGACCTCTCTCGGTGATTGCTTCAGTAGTCTTACCATGACGACGTTAACGAGATAAAAGATCCATTGGAGGTGACGTTTGTGGGTAGAAATAAATTGATAATTTGATAAGAATCCTATCGTAAAGGTTCTAGAGAGTCTGTGTATAATAATATGTTAGTAATTTATTCTTTTCACACAAAATTTACTGATAAAATTGCAATTTTGCATATTTCATGATTCTTGGTGTCCCTATACATAGGCAAAGATTGCCTAGAAAGAAGATTTATTTTAGAAATAATCTCTAAGGACTACTTAAAATTATTTTTTATAATCCTAAAAATATTATAAATGTGAGAGTGTGTGTGATTTAAATGAAATTTGGAATGTAGCTAACTGGGGACCTGGAATAACACATAGGCTACTTTTTATCCCGAAATTCCCGTGGGAACGGGACTTGCGCGGGTAAAACCGCGGGGCGCAGCTAGTGGTGAATAAAAAGCACAAACATATGAAATAATTAGTAATCAGCATTTTGGCCACTTTTCCCTCCACCAAGGGTATAGCTGATTTAGATATAGTTTAGTTTTTAATTAGTTTAATTTTAATTTAAGTAGGTAAGTAGTTTTATTTTAGTTTTAATATTATTTTTGTAACTATTTGATCTGGTACGTAATTAAATAGCAACTATCCTTGTAATCAACAATACCTATATAATTTACTACATTATCATTTGTTCCTTGTCGAAATTCGAACCCGCAACTCTCCACGATAAAGGCAGGGCAACAGAGGCCGTCATCTTAATGCACAAATGTGGTGTCATCATTAAAATTATCACATTTTTAGAGCTTTCAAATAAATCACTCATTAGGGATGCATTTGCTAACGAAGGAGGCGCTTCCCGCGGCGTATCCCTACCACCCTGTATGTACCGTTGGGGGTAAGGCCGAGAGGAACTAGCTACTGTGTTGTTATATGGTGTAGGTACATGATACAATGTACAACGCCTTGCTGTGTTCACCAACATTAGGTAAAGCATAGTAGAAAGAAGTAAATACTATACAGACTTGCCTGTTTTCAGAACATGGGCAGTGACAAGTCAAGTAAATATCAATAATTTACTACAATTTAAAAATTTATATGAAAGCAACTGAAACGTGCCAAGTACTAGCCAAACTGTAGTACAAGTCACAAGTAGGTATTCAATGAAATTAGTCAAAACAAAGTATAAACTCATATAAATTCTGGCGGTGCCCGTATAGTTGGGAATAAGTGAAAAAAAAAGTGAGCCGTCACGGGACGCCTGACAATCGAAAACAGATGTGAAACATTTGACACTGACATGTTTTCATATAGCATGGCGGAGCGTCGCCACGGCCTGTTTCCTCACGCCAATGATCAGGTTAACCCCGCCTAAAGAAGTATACTTCAAGAACTCATACATTTATTTGAAAGTGACTCTGTGCATACTTTTTCTCTGATTTGACAGTTCGATGTTTACATTTTTGAACTAAGATTCTGAAACAGGGTGGTATATAGGTGAGCCAAACCACTACACGAAAAGAAGGAGTAAATGTGTTCAGGAAACTATCGTTGTCCGCTTGCACTAAGCGTGATACCGTTCAAAATGGCCGGGTACATAACGCAGTGCCTCCCTTTGTCTATAGCTAACGACGGCGTTCCGTTCCTCCGGTGCGGACGCGCGCCGTAACGACCTCCCCCCGGTAATGACTCCCTCCCCCCTCTCCCCGCATAGTCATCTGCCGTGGTAGTGGTGGGACATCACGGACATACGAATGGACGGATATCCGGTACTAGTCGGACTCGTTTTTATGTATATATTTATTATTTATTAAACTTGTAACACAAAAAAGGTAGAAAATATACGTTTAGACTAAAATAAGCTTAGACAATGTCATCTACAAACGCTATAAACGAAACTATTCAAAAACATTGCATGACAGGTATCAATTTTTGACGAATTTCATGACAGGGATTTTCAGTTTAGATTTTTTTAACCTAACAAAAACACTCATAGGTGTTACTTCGGTTGATGAGAGTTTTGGCGGGAACGCGTTGAGAAGATATGTCGCTAAATTTTCATTTTTGTGAAACCTACTTCAAATACTTATACAAATACTTTTACTACTAATAAATTTAGTTTCGTAAATGTGTACAAGTGTAATGAAAGTGAAAATCGGTGCAAAACATGGACTTTAGCGTTGTCTGCAAAGCTCGCGTGAACCGTCATTGTGAAGAGGCATCATTTACAATGACTTCCTTGACTTGACTTTTACTACGACGACTTAACTGTTTTGATGCAAATTGCAAATAACTTGCCAAAATTAATTATACTTGACACTGGCTACTTTCCAAATGGCAATAATCGGTTCACAACCGATAAGAAATAATAACTTCAGTTGATGCTGAGAAATTAAAGTCATGTTTCTGTTTTAATCGCGTATTTGTTACAATTGTCGTAAACTTTTTTCAACGTCCTACATGTCGAGGTTTGTTTGAATAGTAACTGAATCAAAACTGAAAAATGAGTTTCATTTCACATAATAGCAGGTACTCAGTCAAAATTATTAGTAAAAAGTTTTGTTAAGTTGGATCTTTATCCGGCTTTATCCGGCCTTCTACATCTGAGCAACAACCCCATCTCTATTATAAAACAATGACATTAGTGCAATGTTTTTATGCATTTCCTGTGAAATGCCGGAGAGGGTCCAAATGAAGCGTCGTTTAGTGAAGTAACGCGTCGTGGGGGAATCGAGCCTCCTTTGCTTAGTACTTGCATCACGTAAGGGGTGGGAGCGTTTAGGGTCCTTTTGTGGGGGTTTTTAATGAATAGGCATTATTGTAAACGGTGTAGGTATTTTATACAGCCGTAGGTATCGTCTCTATGCAATGTGTTCATTTATTTATAATTATAATTTATTAAGTATAATATTTTTATTTTGTAGGTGCAAACATTGAACTGTGAACCTCTCTCTTCCTTTTTATCTGATTACGATGGAACCAAAACGAAAGTTCCTAATGATTTTGACATTCTATGTATGTATGTGTATTCCACTGCAGTGTCTGATTTGAAGTCGGTTAAAATAGTAATAGTTCTTTTGCAATAGGTAGGAAGTATTATCTTTTACTTTTAGCACACTTCGGATCCTAAAATGGAAGAGTTGGTGCATCGATAATTTCGCTTTTTCTCCCATTGAGAGTTACGATCTTAAAAGCGAGCGCAGCGCTGCGCACATTATTACAATTAATAAGCGATACTGATAGCTTTAACTTTATAATCGTTGATGTCAAATGTATTGACATTATAATTGAAACACTATTAGAATAAGCTAACTGTAAAGTTAGCGAAACGTAGGTACATTGCCAACAATGCCGTTAATGAATAAAACGCGAGTAAAACCCGGCAAATATTGCGTTTCATTATAATGCAGAAAACTTGAGACAAAACTTTGTATTGACATTAAAATTTCATAATATTGTCCGCAGCCGTAGACCTCCGGGGCCGTAGCCATAGCCGTAGCGTCGTAGCAACCTCGAACAAAAGACTTCAACGCACTCATTTACATTTCATAGTTCTTTCACAATATGGCGTATAATTTTTTAGCTCAGGATAAACTGGCCCGACTGGTCACGTGACAGCGACGACGCGTCACGTCGCTAGTTGACTTGAACACACTA
This sequence comes from Idaea dimidiata, assembly GCA_949358125.1. NCBI lineage: Eukaryota > Metazoa > Arthropoda > Insecta > Lepidoptera > Geometridae > Idaea > Idaea dimidiata. The sequence continues at coordinate 13,699,203 of OX442329.1, forward strand.
AACTGTAACGTATAAAAAGTCATCTGCAAACTAAATGAAAACAATATTAAAAGAGCTTCATTCGATTTGTGAGTTACGATGCCACGTATGGTACACCTGAACAGATTCATGGACACACAGACAGACACCTAAAACTTATAACACCACTCTTTTTCCAAGACGAGCAACAAACCTACTTTCAATCTGCAACCCTAAATATACCTAAAATCCTTATTTCGTAACTCCATCAATTTGCAAAATAATTTGAATTTCACTTTTTCCCCTCACAGTCGAGTGTCGACCTCATTTTAATATTTTATATAAACCAGATATAAATTATACAAGGAGTAATAACGATCTCCAATTGACGTCGGAAGGGAACCCTCGCGTTCGTTTCAAATAATGACGCTATAACTGAAGGCTTTGATGTCGAGCCTTCGTTAGCGTCGAGGTCTCTGAACACAATAATGTGGAAATGAGAAAACATCAAAAAAGTCGTCCGAACGCGAGGATACCTATCACAGTTACCGCCACCGCCACCGCAAGTACATCCTGCCCTTCACTTTGGATCATCAAATTAGAATTATTACTTAGTGTATTAAAAAATTATATATATTTATTTAAAATTTATTTTATTCAAAATGATATTTACTTTTGTACTGAAATCTATTTGTATTTTTACACGACTGCCAAAGGAAGTGTTATGCTTTTAATATAATAAACATGCTATATTAAAAAAACAAATAGATTTCCTATTTGCATGAAAGGAGTTGTTTGCGGAAAATAAATTAATATTATAATATCAAATTTTAAATAACATTTGGGCATAATATATTAGCAGGTCAAATTAAAGCCTGAAATTTTGTGCTTGCAAGCACAAAATTGGATAGACGGATAACACAATCATGCTACCTTTAACCCGACTGCGCGACGTTAAAAAAAGGTAACTTGACATAATCGACCCGCTATTTTTATGTCCCACTATAGGGCAAGGGCCTCCTCTTAGAGGGGTTAGACAGTAAGACGCCACGGGAGCCTACCTCGGATTAGCGAACGTCCCATGTCTTTGGACCGTGGTGAGTCCTAGGACATGTCGGTTTTCTCACGATTTTTTCCTTCACCGTGAGCGATGATATTAGCGCACATAACTTCTTCTTAAAGAAAAAGACATAATATTGGTACGCGGTCGGCCTGGATTGACCATACGACCCTTGAAATGAAAGTTGGGGTATCTACCACTAAACCAATACCGCTAAAAAAGTAATATTACTTCTTACTAAAATAATAACGAGAAAGTTTGTATTGTGTGACTCTGTTACTCTTTCACGCAAAAACTTCTGCAACGATTGCTGTGAAACTTGGAATATAGGTAGCTGGAGACCGGAAATAACACATAGGCTACTTCTTATCACGATATTCCCGCAGGACAGGACTTACGCGGGTGAAACTACGGGGCGCAGCGAGTATCCCTATATTTCCACGGAACCCAAAACTAACGCAAGTGTCACGGTAGGGCGGAGCTATTATGGTTCATTATATTTAACATTTTTGTTTGGTTTAACAACATTGAAGATGATGCGATGTCCTACAGTGTACCTAGTTACGGCATCACAGTCCGAGGTATTGTAATTGTGGTTATTGTGTCCCTCGTCGGGAAGTAGGCAGTTGTTTATGTACCGTGTACCTACATACCTACAGCCACCAGCCAACCTTTGATATTTACCCCCGAAGCGGGCGGTGTTAGACGCTGTTAGGGAAATTAAACCTTTATATATAGAACTGTTTTTAAAGGAAAGACATATCCACAAAGACACAGCGAACTGCCGACGTCGAGCGGGATTCGACCAACAACGCATCTCAACCGTATCCGGGTCCAATTAGTCCACCGACGTTGGTAGAGTCGTTGGATTATATCTCTTTCCTTTAAAAACAGTTCTATGAGCGCCCAGTGCAGGCTTAAGCACTTAAAACAAAAATATAATTTCCTTTAAAAATATTTTCATTTACAGTTGGTAAATAGTAGTACAAAGACTCCATCTTTGTTTGGTATTACTTTCACCACGGAGTTTCGCTTTAATTAACGTTTGAAATTTTATGAATTCATTGCTATGGCTATCTAAATTTATTAAATGCTTTGTCTTGACTGACTTCGCTGATGGATTCATTATTTATTTTGTACTAGCTGCACCCCGCGGTTCACCCGCGTAAGGCCCGTTCCTGCGGGAATATTGGGATAAAATGTAGCCTATGTGTTATTCCCGGTATTCAGCTACCTAAATTCTAAGTTCATCGCAATCGGTTCAGTAGTTTTTACGTGATTGAGAAACAAACATCAAAACTTCCAAACATCTAAACATCCAAACACACACACACTTTAACATTTATAATATTAGTAGGATGACCAATATTTTTTTATTATATAAATGTACAATTAGGTCAATTCTCATTACATAGTGTAAAACAAAGTTGCTTCCCTGTCTGTCTGTTTGTATGCTTAGATCTTTAAACCTACGCAACAGACTTTGATGCGGTTTTTTTAGTAGATAGAGTGATTCAATACGAAAGTTTATATGTATGGCACATCTGTTATTGCCGCGGGATCGGGACTTGCGCGGGCGAAACCGCAGTTCGCAGTTACTTAAAACAAAAACTAATCTTTAGTAGTTTATAAGATTTAATATGAATAGATAAGATCTTACAGATACTATTTCAATACTGCTAGTTTTTCTCAGTAACCAAACAGAAATACGAAACGATGGACGCAAAAAATACTTTTGTATGGGCGCAGTTGTTTTTACCACCCTTTTTTATCAAAGATGTAGTTCCATCGAAATATAATAACATTTAAGTTTAGATAATAAACACAATAATTTGACATTGTGTGCGACAATGAACCTCGGACCGTGTTTCGAATGCGCCCCGCCCACCACTACGCCGCGTCAGCCCGCGTCTCGCAAACAATCGTCTAATATTTCAACAATATAGTATTTAATGTCAAACAAATGTCGCTTGTTTTGACAAGTGTCACATGACTACTGACATTTTGGCAGAGTTTGTTAATAGAGCTGTTTAATAATAGTGGTGTACATTGTATTATACAACAAAGACTTTATGTATAGTTCCACATACGTAAATAAGTTATTTTAATTATGTAAAACAAAATATCTACCTACTAGCAACTGGCAGCTGCATTTATGTACGGTTCTTTCAAACGGAAAGTTTTTGTGGTATTGTTTAGATATATGTATTTGAAAAATTTTAGTTTTCCAAAACATAGAAACAAACATTTGATATTCTTAAAAAATACAATTTACTAGAAATATTTTTTAAAGGAAAAATTCATCTTCAAAATCATCATCATCATCTAAATCATGATTTCATCTTCTTCATCTTCAATTTTTGAAGATGAATTTTTCCATTAAAAAATATTTCTAGTAAATATGCCTTGAGCAATAAAAACAAATTTACGAAATATTAATTACAATTTAATTTAGTTACACCACAGTCTTGTATCAAAATTCAAACAAATCGTTTGTATCTATTTGTTGTGGCACTGCAACTGTTCAAATAGAGTCAAGCATTCTGAACCCATATTCTCGTATTTAATTAATAAAATTTTCATTTCAATATCATCGCAATATAAATTTGACGGTCGTCAAATAAAATATGACATATTACGATAAACTTTGTTTGGAGAAATGCCAGATGTTATTTGACAACCGTCAAAATTAAGATTGAAAATTGATTGCAATGATATTGAAATAATGTTGAAATAAAATTTTTGTTAATTAAATACGGTACTACGGGGGCTGGTCCTGCATTATGTCAACTAAACGCTACGAAAAGTAAAATAAAAACAAACCAATAATATGGTAAAGGTATATGTAGCGTATTTACAAACCGTCACGCCAGCGTATTTCCAGCGTGACGTAAAGTTAGACAAACATAAACGGTATTTGTAGTGAGATGTCAATAAAGTCTGGCAACGATTTGCGATGCGGAGAGCGTCTCCAATCGAGAGCACTTCACGTAACCGGCGTGTCGTCGTCTCTCACACACACAAACACACACACTTGGTGAGATCCATGCGGGAGGCGAGAGCCGACGAATAGATAGATAGATAGATCTATCTATCTATTATAGAACAAAATGTTTCTGCAAATAAACTGTTAATCTATCTAGATTATCAGTTTATTTGCACAACCAACAACAATTAAAATCAGTTTACATTAGAATTAATAAGTGAGACAAATTACACAGAAAGCTTAAAAGTAAAAAGTTGCACAAATGGGCGACCTTATCGCTAAAAGCGATTTCTTCCAGGCAACCTTTGGATGGAGAAGGTCAGTAAAGATTGTGTGGTAGGCAGAGAAAGTTAGAATATGCTTGACATAGTATAAATAGGGGATACAAATACCGAAATAGATACATATATCATACAATAATAAACATAAATAGCTATTAATTTTATAAAAATTAATATACACATATACATGTATAACAAAATACATACATAAAATAAGATACATTTAACTAAATATATAAAGATAATGAACAAATAAGTAAGTACATAATTCGGTCAAACAGTACTTAGGTAGTGATTAGTCACCATATTCTTGAAAATGGCCAAGGACTTAGCGGAACGAATATTCAAGAATCATCATCTCAGCCTTTATACGTCCACTGCTGAACATTGTCTCTCTCATACGACGTCACAAACAGCGATCCCGAGTCGCCTCCAGCTCCGTCCAACGACTTCCCGCGACCGCGACAATAAATTAAATTAAATAAAACATAAATAAATGAAATATTGCACGACATTCCACATAGCGCTATCTAGCCCCAAACTAAGCACTAGGCTTGTACTATGGATCCTAGACAACGGATATACTACATATTTATACTTTTCTTTGTAAATATGTTTGCATATGATAAGTATATATAGAAAACACCCAAACAATCATTCATGGTCTACAGAAATATTACTTATTTTTCGATATTCTACGCTCATGTTTTCAAGCCTACGTCCTACGCAAATACTATCAGCGGATTAAAATTAAAGAAATACTAATTGTATTATAGTAAAACATAGTAGGTTGGTTGTGAGTGAAACCCGATTTCAGTTATTTCAATAGTTTTAACCTTGATTTTGTTAGTCTTTCACACACAAACTACTAAACAGATTTCAATGAACTTGGAATATAGGTAGTTGAAGACCTGGATCATGTATTATACATGAGATACTTTTATCCCGATGTTCCTACGGGAACGGGACTTACGTTGGGGAAACCGCGGCTCGCAGTTACATATAACAGTTAAACATACTCCTAGACTGCGTTTGTTATAGTATAGTTTACAGATTGGCAGGATGCATAGATAAGATAGTAATAAATAAACAAATTCTGTGACCAACACACAGCGCCATCTAGCCCCATGGTAAGCTGCTAAGCTTGTGTTACGGTGACTAGACAACGGATATACTACCTTCTTGTATTTATTTTTCTTTTGTACATACATATTATACATAGAAATACACCCAGACCAAGATACAAATATTTATTTTTAAGCATAAATATTTGCACCCAGCGGGTGCCAGATGAGCCACAGAGGTCGTCAATAAATACCTACTTATTATGGTTTTGTAATTTTTGAAATCTTTTATTTGTTGGTTCAGCTTGTGGAACGCCACGTCCGCGGCCCTCGCCACTCGTGCGTCCGTTGTCGTGAGAGGATGCGAGGTAGGTCCCTCTCTCTCAAGTGACATCTTTCCGCGAGTTTTTCCTCCGATAGTTGTGAGGAGGCTTGAACCAGTAATAGCAAATTGACGACGTTACTTGGTCGTTACTCACGAGTGCAGTTTCCACGATTGACGGGACTTAAAGCGATTTTAGTTTAACAACTCTACTGACAGATTTTTCTTTTGTTTTCGCAATATAGTATAATAGTATAATATAATAGATTATATATGATTATAGAAAATATAATATAATAGATTGAAACAAGACCTATTCTTTTTAGGTCTACCTTGAACAATACATCCTTAAAATAATGAGCATTGATAAAAAGCTTTTCTAATAATAATTAAAGAAAACCGTAATAAAACACTTTATTTATACGGTTTTATCGCGTTTCGAGTTATCGTGCTTCGGGAAGCTATTGAAATTCAGAAACACCCTAATAATTTCAATAGGGATGATGGCTGGAAAGTGCCACCTGTCTGGGACCCTGTACTTCATTTGATTAAGTCCCAGGCCCAGCCGACAACCGCTGCAAGACCACAAGATACCGTTAGCCATTTTTGTAGGACTTAGTATTTTTTGTTATTTAGATTTGTTAATTCTTGGTTCGATGTAAAAATTGTTTTTAAATTTCCGAGTAAAATGAGAACCCCCATGAGTTTCTTCATGGCTTCTTCTCATGTGAGGGCGCGTTCCGAAGCCATGGTAGTTTTTTGAGCTAGCTAGGGATAAAAATAATTATTATTTAAATTGAAAACTAATACAATAACTCTATAGTCTGCGTACACTGGAACGTTGTTATTGCAAATAATTATGAGGCGGTAGTTTACTGTAACTTTTTAGAATGTTAAAATTAGACAAATAACATCTCAGTCAACCTTGAAAAAGCCAACTGTAAAGTTGGCGAAAGCTCAGTTCAAATAATGAATAAAAACGCGATAAAACCGGATAAATAAAGTGTTTTATTATGCAAAATGGCAAAAACCATAGAAGAAATTATAAAGGAAACCGACTAAAACCAAAAAAATAAAATAAATTTTCTTGGGGTTCTGACGCGAGGCGGTTTGTGGCTGAGTTGGGGCGTCGCCTCAGGGAAAATGGTCTGAACCCCCTACTCTGGACTACAACTGGAGTAAGGGTACTCTTTTTAGCCCAGAATACATCGTTGGCGATTCAACGAGGTAATGCCGCCAGTGTGATGGGTACTTTTGCACTTAATGGTTATTTACCTTAGATTATTTATATTGTTAATTATCTATGTAGTAGGTATTTATTTCTTGTGTAAGTATTTAGTGTTCTAATAGTAGTTTATGCACCGAGGTACTAAAGCTCTGTCTTATATAGCGGGCGTCATATTGAATCCAAAGCGTACGAAGGACTCTAGAGAGTTAACTCCCGAGCGGAGCGAGGGTGTTAAAAACTTACCTAGATTCCTGAGTGAAGCGTGGGATTCAAGCGCCCAAGATAAAGACATGCTTTATTACCGAGGTGATTTACTTTACACATCTACTGCGAGACAACTAAAAAGTTACAAAACTAAGCATTTAAGTAACAACAAACCAATATATTAATGCAACGTGTATGAAATACATTTACAGCTTTATATTAATTAAATTTAACAATGTTTTCTCAAAATGACGAAACAAAACATCGGCCTCAGCCGATGAAACAAAAAGTTGAGGCTTTATATTAACCAAAACTTTTGCCTTACCCTTTTGTCGAAATAAAAATAGACGAAAAATAGCCCAGTTTGTAGTTTTTTGTGATAACAATGTGTTATGTCTAGGTGGCCAGTTCGAAATGGCCGTATGCCACCAGAATCTTAGTTCTAAATTTAAATTAATTTATGCCCTAGGGTTATAATGAGCACTTAATGCACCTAGGGAATAAAGACTCGCTTTACGTTGACCTTTTTGGTCAAATAAAGTAACTTTGTAGAGCAGTAGGTGTGTAAATTAATAAAATATATATGTGTATATATATAATATATAATATATATATAAAATATAGGTGTGTAAATTAATAAATAAATTTGGATAACTGTAAAATACTTTATTTAGGTAGATAGGTACAAAACACTGCGCACATTGCAACATCTCCGTAAGTGAAAATGATTGGAATTCAATTGCTCAATGTGACGCGTCGCTGAACCTACATTACGAATTGATTCGAGGGTACTTTTATATTGTCATCAGTTATGTAATCGGATTGTACGCGTAGAACGTAACGCGCAGTTGACGAACTTCAGACTATTTTGTATATGCGCCCGGCGGGTTTACCCGCGTAAGTCTTAATTCCGCAGGAATGTTTGGATCAAAAGTAGCCTATGTTTTAATCCAGGTCTTCAGCTATCTGTATATCAAGTTTCATCGCAATCGGTTTAGTGGTTTTTGCGTGATTTAACGACAAACAAACATATAAATTTTCGCATTTATAATATTAGTAGGATATGTGTGTTGCAAGAAATTTGTATGATTCCGTCGTTGACATACGGAGTTGTCAGTTTTATTGAATAAGAAGAAAGAGATGACGTCAGAATAATAACTATGAAGTTTATTTTCCGGGCATCGCCCGCCGCTGCCGTTGCTTGGTCATCTGTGACTTTCTGCAACGTCTCAAATCATCAAAACTCATCAAAATCAGTCTTTTAACAAAAATAATTTAGAAATTAGAAATTTAGAAATACGTGCCCATTTTTCTAAAACTCCACCTATGTATTGTCCGCGCCTCCCTTACAGTCGCTAGTCGGAGGTACACAACGCGTAGGGGAACGAGGGGCAACTGTAATCACGTTTATTGGCAATCGAGAGCAATCTCGTCCCCTTTCCTCGACGAATGTCTACGCAATAAGAATTAATAATATTGGATATCTTTCACCATAATCACGCGGGGGTTAGAAAGCTTTAAAATCCAAATAATAACTAAATCCAAAAAAAATCTTTTCGTTAATGTTTTAGGCTATCTGGAAGGTGTGTGCTCAATACAAACAGAGTACCTATAGGTAAGTATAGATTCAGAGAAAAATTCTCTCAGTTGTGTGCGACCAACTAAGTAAGAAAGAAAGAAAGTTTCTAAGTAAGAAAGAATGTAGATAGGAACATTAATGAGGACAGACACACGATGTTGGTGTAATTACGTGTTCTTAAATTCTGAAATGAAATTCATTTTACGGTACTAATCACGTTGGTGTAACAGGAATAGGAAATTTTCAGCATTGTTGCAATACCTATCCAACGTTTCGGAGCCTCTGGCAGACACATTTCTGTGGCAAGGCAGACAGGCTGTAAAATGAGTTTAATTTCCATACAAAGTCGCGAAAACAGAAGAAAAAACTACAATAATCTTTTTAAAATTTTCAGTTTTATTTCAAGCCAAAGTACGGCATTCTATTAAAAAAATAGTATGGAAAAATACATAAAAAAACGATTTAGTCCTGATTTTGTAGAATTATTATTATGAGCCATGTATGAAATGTTACCGCAATTGGTTAGGAGTTTCACATCTTTTATTTGAAATGTTAATATTCCTCTCACGTACATTGTCAATTATCTACAAGTATTACAAATAAAAGTAACCCATTTGTTAAATTTTACATACGTACACAACAGTTCGATAAGCAACTACTCTATCAATTAAGCCACGGCTTTGTTGGCGTCACAATCATCCCTTATTATCGCCAACATCAACCCTTACTTAACATATTTTATATTTATAATTTGGTTATTCAAAATTCTAACAAACGAATGGAGGGTGAAAAAGCTTTATCGTAGAATCTTTTTGTCGTCGAATATTATGTAGTACCTATGTACAGAAATAATAATTGTATGTGTCACCGCCCATAGTAAAATAGTGTGAACAAATTCTGGATAGTTTCATTTGGAACTAATGATTCTCCGCTGTTTTCTCATAGTTACAGGATTTTTCCCCTTTATCTAAAACTAGTCATTTTTTTTAATTTACTTCCAAGTAGGTACAACAGACTTTTTGTCCTCTCTTCCTTTATTATAAGTACAGACTAAGAAATTATCACCTTTTAATCACATTAAAACAATTTTTTTTTTTAAACTGATGTCTAAAAAGTCTTCTGAAGTCTTTAGTCGTGCAGTGTAACGTGGGGTTTGTTTAAAACGAATTGAACTCTTAAAGTGGTAAAATTTTGTGTCTATCACTTAAGGTTGATCTCTTCCAGCCTTCCAGCAGCCTAAGTACTTACTTAGGCTAAATCGTGAGAATTTAAAAAGTTTATTAAGAAGACTTCTTCTTAATAAACTTTTTAAATTCACACGATTTTTACAAAATAGTACGCGATTAAGTCCCGGTAAAATGTAAATATAGTAAGTGTTCTTGTTTTCTCAATACCCTTTAAGTTATATTTTATAGGGCACTGAGCTGTGTGTTAGCAGTTTCACCCGCGTAAGTCCCGATCGTGTGGAAACTCTGTAAAAAAATCTAGATCTCCTGCTATCTATTTTCTATGTTTCATCACAATTTGTTTAGTAGTTTTTACGTGAAGAAGTAACATTACAATATTATAATTATAATTTTGCAATTTTATTGCAATCATTCGCGTTTATAATACCTACATATTGATAGGAAGTAGAATTTTGTAAAGTAGAGTTTGAAAGTTGCGTTTGAATTCAAATTAAAAAATGTGACTAATATTATATTGCATTATTATAATATAGCCCCCTACATGTTAATTTCGGTTAAACGCACGTCTTTCAAAGATACATGCTTATAAAGTTCAAGTAATGAAATCAGATGACATCCTAGTGCAGTATATAGACGTCGAGCTTAATACAGAATAAACCACGTCATTCGAGATCTAATATAATAAATAATTGTTTTGTCAGTCGGTCTGTCCGTCGGCTGAGCCGTCAGCGATGTGGCGATAACCGATGAGTAGGTACGAAAGGTGGAGGTTTTACACAATGATGTGGGGTCGAGCTTTGTTTGTTAGAGTTGTTGATAAAATAATGAGCCTTAAATATAATTGGTACTTCGAAACGGTTGTTACATTAATCATTGCTTTTTCGTGTTATGTTGTTTATTTTTTAGTTTTTTTGTCCTTCTATTTTCATCGATAGTATTTGAATCCCCTGTATGGATACGGCGATCCAAGCGGGGTTTATATACTACCACCGGTCTTTGAATTTATAGTTTTGTTTTGCGAAAAATATCAATGTGATAACAAAATGTGATTGATAATACATGTCTTGCTAGTCTTGCTACACACACACCACCCAATGACTGTGACAATGTTTTCCAGCTGTTTAGTATTACTATCACTTTTAAAACTGAGTGAATAATCCGGTTGTGAATATCTTAAAATTGAATAAAATTATTTCTAAGAAAAAACCGCTAATTTGGTTAAATTTTCGAAATAGTCGAGGAAAAAATGTCATTTTGAATTGGCAATAAAAATAACCCAAATATTTTTTGACATATACTCTAAAAAGTAAATTTTGTTTTGAAGAAAAGAAATCAAAGTAAAGCAAATTATTAGTCTCTGGGGCATAAAGTGTGTATTTAATCCCTAGGGCTTAAAGTTATTTCAATTTCGAACTGGTCACCTAGACATAACCTAAAAAAAGAAAAGTTGGGTCCTTTTCAATTTTAATTTCGGAAGGGCATTAATTTTTAAGCTCCAACTTACCCAACTAAGTTTTATTAAGCCCCAACTTAGCTGACGATGCCTGGTTTCGTCATTTTGATATAACATTGATTTATTTAATTTATAAAGAGTTGTAACATAATATTTCATACTCGTAGCATAAATCTATTATTTCGTTGCTAATTAAATGCTTATTTTTAAAGCCTTTTTTATTGTCTCGATAATAAAACCTGTCTTAATCTTGGGCGCTTGAATCCCACCCTTCACTGAGGACTCTAGATACAGAATTCCTCCGCTTCGTTCAGTTTTTAACTCTACAATTCTTATCAACTGTACGGTACTTCGTACGCTTTGGGTTCAATATGACGCCATCTATAAGACAAGACTTTAGTACCTCTAGGCATAAACCACTATTAAATCTCTATAAACTCGTAAATCTAATTTTCTTTAGATAGGTTATTAAGTATTCAGTCTTCTGCGCGCTATCGGAAGGTCTTCTACATTCTGTAAATCGCACGTACTGAAATCGTAGCGATATAAAACTATGAGTACGTAGACAGTCGTAGCACACGTCCACGTCTGTAGCACTAAAGCAGGCTACAGACGTAGAGTCTAGATATTTATATAATTTAAAATTAATTAAACAGATTGATTATGGCCTTTTGGATAGTAGCCAGTGTCAAGTATTATTAATATTTATTTGCATCGAAACAGTCAAGTTGTCATAGTTAAAGTCAAGTCGAGGGAATCATTGTAAAACAGCGGCCATTTACACGGAGCTTTGGAGACAACGCTAACGTCCATGTTTTGCATCGATTTTCACATTTACTACACTTGTACACCTTCACGAAACTAAGTTGATTAATTTGCCCCCGAAATCAAACAATTCCTGTAAATTGTTTGATTTCGGGGGCATATACATATCACAAGAATGAAAATTTAGCGAAGTGTTTTTACTACCTAATCTATAGAAGCGTCGAGCGCCAACTGCTAAGTAAACTGTGGTATAACTGGCCAGTTTTTTTATTGGCGAACTGTTAAGCAAAAACAAAAAATAACTAAAGATTAAGTTTCGTCAATTCAAGGGTTAAACAAAATTCTCGTGCCATTTATTTCAACCAGACAGGTATCCTGTCACGATCGCGATTTACGTGCAACAAACAAACAGAGACAAAAGTACCATTGATCGATATATCGATCGGAACAACGCCTCGATCGGAAGTATCCCATTACACCACACAAACAACGACAAGGATGGTAAACTTTTTAAGTTTCGAGAATTATGTAGGTACTCATTATTAACATAACTCTCGAGATTTACTCCCTTACTTATCAAATATTATTAAACATGACTAAGTTATGTGACGTTTGTCTCTGTCAGTCAACTTTGAAACTTCATGTGACAGTAAAAGACAAACGATGCATAGTTATGCAGCGCATTAATTAGCGTTTATAAGTAAGAGGGTAAGTTTTTTAAATTCTCGTACCTCGTCGTTTCGACTGTGTTACAATAGGTAATCTTGGTCTCCGAAAATATGACTAGGTTTACCAGGTTATTGTTTTATCAGTAGCAAGCCATCGCTGAGCGGGGTTACTTACTGGTCAATGACATATACTTACTGTGTACTGGTACACAGTAAGTATATGTCATTGACCATCTATAACCATAGAAGAAAAAAGTAATAGTAGCTACTATGAAAACTTGCCAGTTTTTGCTTGTCTGAAAACAGGACGTGGTCGATCGCGGAAAACAAATATCTTTAAAAGCTGAGTAACAATAAGAAGTGACAACTACTAGATAAATTGTAGTACAACTCATTAGACTCCTTATTCGTCCCATTCAAACAATGCTAGTCAAAACCAGCCTTATACCGACACCTGTCAATTAGTCGAGCTGTCACAACTGACAGCCGGAGCTGTCAAACGGACAATGACCTCTATTGAGCCACAATTAAGAATGGTCAACTGGAGCAGATGTGCGCAGGTGCAAGGATTTTTTGCAGGATTCGGTTTAAGATGCCCCGTCACGCAATGCAGTTTCGAGCGACCATATTTTATCATTGTATTTTCAATACTTGCTTTAGATCATTTGTTTACTACTAAACTAAAAATGTCAGGCTGACATATGGACATGACGAAACTGCTAGTGTTTTCAGTCTTTTCAGTCTACTACGAAACCCTAAAAAGAAAAGATATCTTAATTGAACTGAAACAACATTACTACGTTTCATCTCAATTCTTTCGTAAAAATAGGTAGGGTAAGTAATAAATAAATTTACTTAATAAATAAGTACGCATAATTTTAATTGATTATTTTTAGCAGCTTCTCTTTGATTTTGATGACCTACAATTTATTCTTAGGAAATCATGTAGAAAACGAACCAGGAAAGATGAAGCGAATTTTTAGTAAAACAGGTAGAGCCTAGTAAAGGTTCATTATCATACTTTGAGCGATTTTCCCAGTTGCATTCCTATCGGGAGCCCGGGGTCCGCTTTCCTACTTTCACGTTTCGTAAAGGTCCATCTTAATAAATAAAAGTGTCCCGTCACTGGGTGTTGTCGGCGAGAAGAATCTAAACGATTTGTTTTGATTGTGACCATAATAGGTACCTACATTCAATAGATATTGGATTAAAGTTACAAATGTCTTTGATATTAATGTAGGAACATGAGTGAGACGAACGTTTTTTTTTTCTAATCAATAAGAGAAGGAGGTTCTCAATTCGGTCGACGATTTTTTTTCTTTTTCTTCGTGACAATTTGACAACATTAGATCATTGATAGAATGCGTTCGAGTGTCCGTAAACATCTTTTGTGACATTTTAGAACTATTGTGGAATCATTCATCACTTTTATCTTGTTTTTTTTTCTTCTAAATAGTTACAATATTCAGTGTCGATTGTTAGGACACTGCGAATGTGATATTCCATCTTTTGAAAGGTTTGTTGCTATGTTTGATGTATTGATTGAGTTGTGAAGAATTCGATCTTGAGATTTGGGTCATTTGGAATTTAATGTTGACGTGCTTGAATATTGGACAGTAGTATAAAACATTTTATTTTTTAATTTTTTTTGCGATTCTTTTATATTTACGAATTAATGTAGTTATAGATACCTCCATTATGTTTTTGCGACAACGTAGGTACAGACTTTTTGTCCTCTCTTCCTTTATGAAAGTTTATAAATATTACAATAAATAAACATGAAGCTTTTGTTTTTTATCTAGTCTAGGTTCTCATCCGATTGTAGAGATTATTACCTACCTAATAATTTTTAAACTTAATTACATACTTATTGTATTCTTGTCATACTTTTGTGTATATAAATAGATTAGGTCGGCATATAGATAGATTGCCAAGGTAGCGCTACAAGGTAGTGCTTAGAGGACAGTTTTCAAAAATTCTATATAAGCACTTCCGAGCAATTTTATGATTTGAGTAACCGTGCGTGTTCCAGCCGCCATTTGCAATCGTAATCAAAATTACAGCACCCTTTGCTTTTCAATCTCTAACATATTTTCGTACTGAGGAATTCTTATCGAGAAGGAATAAAGTTCAAAGTTGCTTAGTTTTTAGGACATAGATTGTTGTATAAAAAACCGCGACCTAAAGCTTGAGGCAAAGTGAAAATACGAGTGGTGAGTTACTGAGCCGAGCATAATTTTGAGTTTCTTTTCTGAAAAGTCGCGCGCTGATTGGCGGAGGCATAGCTTGACGGCTCGCTGTGATTGGTCGGACAACGCTCCGTGAAAAAAAACCGTCTTTATGCCGACTCCAGCGATTTATTCACGACTATTAGTTATGGTTGGATGAACGGATGCCTGCGGCGAGCACCGTAGAGATGCGATACTAACATACTATCGATTTAACATAATTAAAGTATGATGTTTTTTTATTGTTACTTGTTTATGATAAAGGCATTGAAAACATACCTCCATCATAAACAGGTACTTTTGAATTTTTTGAAAAAGTATCTTAACCGATTTTAACTAGCTAAAGTATCCACCTTACCTAGTTAAAATAGGTTAAGAATTTGTCTTCAAATAATAATAATGTCATTAATAATGAATTTGTTGTTAAACAAACTCATTATTAATAGTACTCATCACGTCATGCTATAGTTTTTTTAATTCTAAGTTGATTTTTAGTAAAACTGACAAAACGCTAAGCACACAAATAGCTGTTTTACTATACAGTCAGCATCAAAAGTAGATGAGCATTTTCATATTCGTAAAATTGAATGAATGAATGAATAAATGAATGAATAAATTCTTTATTATACACAACAAATACAAATACGTACAAAGAAAACAAACAAAACTTAAAAATAGGTGGCACAATGGGCGGCCTTATCGCTTAAAACGATCTCTTCCAGGCAACCTTTGGATGGACCAGAAGTCAAGATAGATGAAAGGTAGGGTGTTTACACAGGAAAAAGGTAAGTGAAGTACATATAACTAAAAACAATTAAAACTATAAATTATACATACATATTACTACATATATTAATAATATATATATATATACCTATATTACATGTAAAATTGCTATTTTTAAGTAATAGAGTGCCAAAACAAGACAGACTTTCTGAAAATAAATCTCTATCATCTCTTCTCTTTTGATTTTGATGCTGACTAACATGTACACTAAAACCGCCGAATTCAGAATATTTAAATTTTGAATTAATTTCTTGAGTAGAAATATTTTAAAGGAAAAATTCATCTTCAAAAATTCACTTGCGGCGAGATTTGAACTCCCGTCCCTGGATCAATACTCCAGTGCCTATACCGCTCGGCCACGCAAGTTCCCATCTCGAGCAGCGAATTTAAGAATATGAATGTTTCCCTGTCTACTATTTTTCGACTACGGCTCGATTGAGACGCCATCTACAGGATCACTTTCCAGTGATTTACCTGCACCAATGATTAACTTTACAGCTAACGCTTTAGCCAAGAGATGTCACTCTTTTTCCTATTAAATATTTCGTAAATTTGTTTTTATTGCTCAAGGCATATTTGCTAGAAATATTTTTGAAGATGAATTTTTCCTTTAAAATATTTCTAGTAAATATGCCTTGAGCAATAAAAACAAATTTACGAAATATTTAATTTCTTGAGGTTCGCGAAAATGTAAAGAAAAGTACGTTTCGCTGTATTTACCCGATCCGATATTTTAACAATGATGTTATGAACTTCGAAATTGTAAATAAATATCGATACCGCAATGTCCCCTCACTATGTTTACTATTCTCGAGGTGTATAATGGGACCAGTGGCAGTTGGCAGTTACCATCTCAATCATCCCACCTTTTACTTGACGGGGGAGCGGGACAGCACCACTTTTACCATGAGCCAGACGAGGACAGACGACACGCATTCAAAAACTTGTGCATTTGAATAACGAATGCTATATTCGAAATTTTTACATAAAAATGCATCTTAGGGCTTATGTGGTATGGTAGATTTTGCGTTAAGTTAGACTTTATAGGATGTTGTAGTCAGAAATATCCAGCATGTATGTTTTCTTTAGATATGAATGCAAATAGTAATGGCGCATTTTTATTCTGAATGTTTACATAGAGGGGTTGTGTGCCCTCCGGGCGCTTCGAGGCGCTCCGAGGGGGGAGCGGAATATGAAATAGTGTAAATATGAGTTCGCCATTTTGAAGTAGAGTCAGCAAAAGACGCGGGATTAGAGGGTGCCGAGTGCAGAGTGGATGTAGGGTAAAAGCCACTGGTGGATGGAGAGCTCTCGATTGCGATTACAGTGATTGTAAAATCAACCCGTATTCGACGTGTCTTGAGGTACTTGTCTAAGTGGGGAAAATGGTTTAAAATTATGCGGGATGAAGGTTTTATTAAGAGATCTTTAGGAGTTGTACGATCTCAACTGCTTATTTTTTTTCACGTAAGTACTGTTACCTGAGACCCAACTGTTCGCTTGAAAGCTACTAGAGATAGCAGTTGAGACCAAGACGTAAGGCAACCTTCGAAGCAAAGCGGAGTTCAATTACAGAGTTATCTATCACTGTTAAAGGAGTCATTCACTGGGTCAGAACTCTCAAGACGGTCAACGCTGTCGAGGGACCTATAAGGAACTTAGGAACTATGGTGTTATGATGAACTGGTTGCGTTTGACGCAGCGTGGTCAACCAAGACTGGAGATCATACCTTAACATGGAAACAAATGAGTAGTGTCCCCCATTTAAAAAACTGTTTACTTTGTTTGTTTTTAAATGGTTGACTGGTTTGCCTTGAAAACACGTGCAATATCTAAAAAACCTATTAAGGTGAGGCATCGATAAACTAAACACTCATACCATTGTACTATGGGTAGCTGGCTCGAATTGCGATGTCTCAACGGTAAACGCCAAAACAGCATTTCTCGTTGAATACTAATAATATTGCTAATACGATATAATGAAAATAACTGTGGAATTTTTAATTCAAACAAATAAATCGGATCTATAGGTCACATCCTTCTTTAGAAAGACTTTCTCTGTTCTTCGAAATACTTACTAATTAATAACATGCTAATTAGGTAATACTGTATTACCAATTTGAAGTGCAGTAATTAATACAAGAAAAATCAATATAAAATGGAAATTTCTGTTATTAAAGAGTTGTTTTAATATTTTTCTTGTGTTATAAATGTTAACTAACCGTGTACACAAACTACCAAAATGAAGGCAAAATGAGGAATAATCAAATACTAAAATATGGTTATCGTATGTTTTGTAATTACCGATTTATTATTTTGACATCCAAATCTACAAATTTTTCGATTCGTCCTAAACCGGATACAGATTCATTACCTTTTTATTATATTCACAAGTTTTATGACCCTGACTTTAGTAAGGTGTTAAAACCTGATAGCTGTTCGTCCACCGCCAACTAAATTATGTGTAATCGCCAACTAACTGAAAATTAGAAAAACATGACTTAACTAAGCTTAGCTACATTCAATCCAACTTAGTTTCATTCGCATTGAATCATCGGCCTTAAAATTAAAAATATTTTAAAGGCAAAATACATCTACAAAATTCACTTTCGGTGAGGTACGGAGGAGGTTATTTGATGATGTATATTTCCATTAAAATATTTCTAGTATGCCTTTAGCAATAAAAATAAATTAAGTACGAAATATCCGGCTTTAAAATTGTCATATTGTTAGTGTTTTCAACTAAACCAAGTTTCAAGTTAACTTATATTACGTATTACTTACGTATTACCTAGTTAAATGATCAAAATGAGCTCTTGTTTATATTTTCCTGGTATCCAGCTTCTTATATTCTAAGTTTCATCGCAATCGGTTTAGTAGTTTTTGCGTGGAAGAGTAACAAAGTCACATACATATATACAAACTTTCGCGTTTATAATATTAGTAAGAAGTAAGATATACATAGAAATAAGAAAGATAAGATTTACACCCTTATTTATAAAATATTATTTACACATGACTAAGGTATGTGACGTTTGTCTGTGTCTGTCTACTTTGAAACTTCATGTGACAGTAAAAGACAAACGATGCATAGTTATGCAGCGCATTAATTAGCGTTTATAAATAAGGGGGTTAATGCCAAGCCTTAGCATGTGGGGTTATGATCAACCCTACATAATCTGGCATTTCGTTGATTTGTGTTTGGGCCTAGCCGGAAGACCACATGCGTCCTGTGGAGTTTGATACATAAAATTAAACACATTGATTGATCCCGTCAAGTTGTAGCCGAGTTTCGAACAAAAATGCATAGGCTACCTAAGTTTCGCGTAGAGAAATTAAGTCATAGACATTCAAATTAGGGTGAAACTTTACTTTAATTCTACGAACAAAAAGATACTGCGCCTCAGAAAGAAATTCTGGATTTTCAGGATTTATTCAAACCTTTTTCATATTTTTTTTTCCCAAACTATTATTATACCTACTTATACCATGTATTGTACCATGTTTCTGTCATTAAACTACAGATTTTCAAGGCATGAAAGAAGAGGCCCAGTGAAAAAGTTACAAAGTCACATACAGACATACATACAAACATATTTGCAAACTTTCGCGTTTATAATCTTAAATAAGATAATATGAGATTGATTTTAATCTAACATGGCTGTTTTCACAACAATTATTATTAAATAACGCCGTATTTACCACCGGGGTACTTGTCTCGTGAACATGAGTTATAATTACTGGTGAAATATCGAGCTTCACAAATTTAAACATGGCAAATACCCTGTTATTTAATAATCAGATTTTGACAAAGCTTTCGCGTTTATAATATTAGTGATATATGGGATTCCTCCAGAACTCAGCCTCGTCCGAAACAACGGGACGCAACTAGTCGATAATAAAACATGATATTGTTCAAGTGATGAGATTAGCATAAGCGGTGTTACTCAGCGTCCCAGTCATTAGCAACTTGTCCAAACTCGTTATAAGTTATACCTCCCCTCTCCCTCCGCCGTAGGCACCCGACCTCACCCCCCCTCACCCCACCCTGGACAGATTGACTTGCTTTCTGTAAAAACTAATTCGATGAACAATGATAGGAACAGGGCTGGACTAAGGCGGTTTCAACTTTAAATTGTTGGTGCCAAATGAATGAGCGCTGTTAGAGTTAGAGGCCTTAGGCTTCGTTTACACCAAAACCGATTCGATCAGCTGATGACTGACATAGATTATAGACTAAAAAGGGATCGTTGGTAACCTAGCTCTCTTGTTGAGACTAATATGGTGGAAAGTGAAATAAAAGTTAGTATTAACTATGTAAATAAATATTGCACGACATTACACACAGCGCAATCTAGCCCCAAAACTAGGCTTACAAGGGTACTAGACAACGGATATACTACATATTTTACTTTTTTTTGTAAATATATACAAATTAAACATAGAAAGACATCCGACCAGATACAAACATTTATTTTTAGGCATAAATAATTGCACCCAACGGAAATCGAACTCGCAGCCTTCTGCATTGCAGTCGGGCGTTCGCTCGACGTGCCACAGGTGCTGTAGAACTACGTAAACTAAATTGAAAAAAAAAATTGGAGGTTGCTTTTTATTTTTGCGTCCAGCCCATCGTGTGGGGTATAAGGCTGAATCGTGGCTGATCGAATTTCTTTAACTATAACTTTTACTTCTCTTTCCATCACATTAGTCTTAACTTGGTATGTACTAAGTGAGCTAGGCTCCCCTAGCTACGATCCCCTCTTAGTAATACCACTCTGACGAGTAACTCTGACGTGTGTTCGACTGATACCGGATTGTGTGTAAGCGAGCCTTTAGAGTGATTTGATAACTCTGACACTAGGTGAAACACAAAACTATACGAAAAGAAGAACATTGAATTAAACATGGTGCCGGCTGCAGGCAGAGCGGCTGCAAAGGGTTAATGGTAGAGTTTACTTGAGAGAGCAGAGATAACGTCACTCAAATTTTATGACTTTTGACCCCCCCCCCGTCCTTGTCACAGCTAGTCACATGAGCGAGACCCATCATCATAGTGTGATGTCATATTTTGCAATTTTACATCTAGAAATTATTGAATTAAAACAGCAGTTCCGAAATTAAGTTTATTCTCATTTAAAGTTTCTATTAACTATAGTAAGTAATATAGTAAATATATTATTATAGCGGTGTCCCAAAAAGTAGTTTCATGACTATAATAAATAAGGAGTAGTGATGGAGACCAGTCTCTTAAAGATGGAGGATAAGATGACGGCTCATAATTCTACCATCAACCCTTTTTTCGAAATTGTAACAAATTCTAAGAACAACAACCCTTGCGCTGTCCCTGCATGCGAGAGCGAGCAACGCCGCGGGTAACGAACTAACTTATTATGAATCGTGAGGCCGCAGGGCGAATGCGTGAGTTCGTGACTTTCAACCGACAACCTCACCCCCTCACACCCCCCAAAACCCCCTCTCTACCCCTAGCACCCCCTCGACCAACAGATCACGCAAATTATTTTATGTCATAATGTATTGACGATAATTTTCGCACAGATTTTGTTATACAGCGTGACTAGTTTTTTGCAATTTAATGATATTCTGGGAGTTGGGTTTATTTTATCCATAGTCCCATAGTCATAGTTTAAGTATATTAATAATAAAAATTAGTTGTAATTTTTAATGTATTTGTTTATTTTGTCATTTTTATTTTGCTTGTTTTAATTTGGTACAATAAAGAGTTAATCTAATCTAATCTAATCTAGTCCTCGGGGTTTTTCGTTGGGATCGCGGTTTAATTATTAGTAGACTTCGCAAATTTGTTTTTGGGAACGGTCGAAGAATATATCTAGACACTTCACCTTAAAAGGCAACGTGATCTCAGTTTCGGCTATGGCACGCTAACTACAGTTGCAAAGAGTATGACGTATGTTTATTCTATGTCATATCTGTGTTGGAGCTGAAGCTACTTAATCACACTAAAATACTCCAAGGAAGATAGGTATGGTTTAAGTTGTAGGTTATAATATAGTTTTGTGGGATAACAATGTCTACTTTCTATACCTCCATAAAGTAGGTTTGTTTTCTTCTCCTTTTTATTTATTTGCCATAGGCCCTCAAAGCCAAAATCACAAATTTAATCTTGTGGATTCTGGTTGTACGGGTGATATTCCATTGAATATCAGAATGCCCAGAAGATGAGTTTAACATGGTTTTAATGTTGTTTGATCCAGTATCCCAAGTTCCAGCCAGCTTCTAAGGAGTAAAACTACTCTGTTACATTATAGTAGGAAAATGACAATGCGGCCAAGGATCCTTTTTCTTTTACTTAGCTGTTTTCTAGATGAGTTGAATACCTGCCTTAATATTTATTACTTACGTATTTCTGATTAAATCATCATTTAAGTAAAATATTTTTCTCAACTTAACCTTGTGGTTAGAATCCTAAAACGAGTGTATTCTTGATGTCGACATAAGATAAGAGATGTTTTTTTCTGAATTCCCACGGGATCGGGACTTTACGCGGGTGGTCGTATATTTTCAATCCTACTTATATTATAAAGCTAAAAGTTTGTGAGTATTTGTGTATGTAATATAATTTATGTGCGTGCTGTATGTGTGTTTGTTACTCAATCACGCAAAAACTACTAAGCCGATTACGATGAAACTGGGAATATTGCGGATATTAGGCGCAGCTAGTGTTTAAATAACTTTGAAAATGTATCGTATATTTTACAAAATTTTCATGTCTAGTCACCGTAACACAAGCTTCCATGAGCAAGAAGCAGCCTTCCATGAGGCTAGATGGCGCTGTGTATTGGTTATAGAACTTACTTATTTGTTATTTTTTTAACAAAAAAGTGATATAACTGTGAACGAGAGATCACTACACCCTGTACCTGTACCAAGCTGCTGTGATTGAGTATATCTGTCGTTGGAGGGCGGATTGTTGGGAATTTGTCCTCGTTAGCCAGTAATGAGCAGCGCGTCTCTACCAACCAACCATCTAGATACCTACTTATTTATTTTCAATGCTTCTTGGTACTTTGATGTCATCTTCGTCTTTGCCTTTATGCGTCCACTGCTGAACATAGGTCTTTTCCATTAAGCGATCCCAAGCCACCTCTAACCAACGACTGCCCGCGACCGCTACAATGTCGTCGGTCCACCGAGTTAGTGATCTCTACAACACTCCGATTCGCATTGTATCGTGGTCGCCATTGGCACTCGAGGACTTTTACTTTCCAACGATATTTAGTTATATGGCCCGCCCATTGCCAATTCAGTCTGCTAATTTTAAAATTGAGAGCTATATCGGTAGGTACTGTCGGTCATATATGTTTTGAATGATTACATTAATGTATATTGCTAAACATAATTTTCTCTCACTGTGCTTCAAAAAGTACGTTAACTAGGTGATGGTATCGGTTGTCATCTCTGATAGCAGTCGTTAGGCCGAGTAAGGGATGATTTATATTAGACCGTCACGAGCACGAGCTTCGTTGTCCATTGCTCGAATACGAATACGTATACGAAAAGTTACGAAGATTGATTACATTTTTTAATGTTATGATTCCTACCAACTGAGGTAAGTGCATTCGCTGGCTCCAGATAGATAGATTTACATACGCTTTATTTTCACAACAAATATTATACAGAATTAGATGCGTAAGACAAAACACAAAACTATAAAACGTTGCACAATTGGACAATCTTATCGCTAAGCGATTTCTTCCAGGAAACCTTTGGATGGAGGAGGTCATTACATCATGTCAATCTCAGTTAATCGACGTATTTTTTTATTGTGGCACGGCAGTTCTGCCCGACCTTTAGAGTCAAAAATATTTTATTCAGGACACTTGTACACAATGGCGTAATATTGATCACATTGATTCGTCTTATAGCTATGATTTTAGTGTAACTTCGGAACGCGCCCTCCGATGAGAAGGCGCCACAAGAAACTCATTGGATTTTTTTTGTGATCATGTGTTAAATTACAATCCTAATAATACAGATATCTATAATTCGAACAGGAGCAATCAATAATCGTGTCCATGGATTCTTAGGCGCCAAGCGCACAATGCTAGTTAGGTGACTCGCTAGCCACCAAGTCCTGCATATGCGGTTTTTATAGAAATTAAAATAGCAGATTGAATATAACCTATAGTATGTATGTGACTTTGTTACTGTTTCACGCAAAAACTATCCGAACCGATTGCGATGAAACTTAGAATATAGGTATACCTGGAATAATACATAGGCTTTTATCCTGATTATCCACGGGAACGGGACTTATACGGGTAAAACCGCGGGGCGTAGCCAGTTTATTATAATGTAAAGAGAAGCCGTGGTTTATAACAAGCCTGTCTAACTGACTATCTGAGTTAGTTAGCTCATATGAAGGCTCTTCAACCCGCGGACTCTACTGACAACACTTCAAAATATAAAACATACCTATAGCCTATAGGAATACCTTCCTTTAAGGTTAAAAAAGATGCAAATTATTCGAGATAGACATAGAAAAACATTAATCTTGAAAAATAAATATAAGTACTTAAATTAGATATGTAGGTAATTATTTATACTGCTATAGCTACCTACCTGTCTAGTCTAATGTAACAGACCAAGTCAGCGTTAGTTAACACCCCGTAGGTACATCTATCTAGACTAGGTATCTAACTAGACAAGTCGAGCAAGTAAATTGTGCTACAAATTGCTGCTATTCAAGTTCATTTCAATCGAGAGCTGAACGGCTACAAATTGTCAATGTTCAAATTAAGTCATTACAGCGGAGTAGTTCGGGACCGATCCACATTTACACTTCAATGCTCAATCTATTTAATTAGGGCTGCCATTTAACGTTAATTTCGGATTTGGAACGCGGTCCGTCGCGTCGCCAATGGCGGCGGCCGACGGCGGCCCGAGGCAATCACGGCGAGCGCTGATTGGCTGCCGACCTCCCCACCACTAATTATTGGCCAGTGTGAAACAAAAGCGCGGTTTGATTGCTAATATGGCCGCCGCGACATGGATGATGCATTGTTTCCCAATTTGCTGAATATGAACTCTGCAGTTGTAATGGCAGCGTGTTATTCGATAGTGCATTTATTGGACACATTTAATTCGGTATTTAATTAGTAGTTTTCGTGTTACTTATTACGACGATTATATTAAATTTGGAAAGTAAAAACGAAAACATTGGTGAGTTTTTCTGACAGTGCTAAATTTATTCTTTCTCTGCGTTACAACAACCATAAAAAATGTTGCATTTTCGTAATAGTAACAACTTTTAAGGTACCTAAAAGATAGTTTTATTGCCTCATAATTTAAATACTACGAATAATGGTAAGTGCCTACATAACACAGATCTATTCCACTCAAAGGTTGCCTGAAAGAAATCGGTTTTAGCTATAGGGCCGCCCATTTGTGCACCTTACATTTTAAGCTTTATCTTTACTCTATGTATTTGTGTTTTGTTTCCTTATCTATCAATCTAAGTACATATAAATTGATGTTATCAAATGGTACCGATAATAAAATCTTCTTATTACGTGTGTTTGTGGTTCACTAAAACCATTGGGCCCAAGGTAACCTCACCAGCCAGCCTACTCCTGCTGAAGCTGGCTTTGGCGTAGACTTACCCTTCGAGTTTGGTTAGAAGAGAGAGAAGGAGGAATAAAAGGATGAAGGGGGGATAAAAATCGAAATTTGCCAAATCAATATAGCAGACACCGCTAGGTATATCCTATTACTGGCTGCACCTCACGGTCTAACTCGTGCAAGTCCCGATCCCTCGAAAATAGGGGAAATACAACGTGGCCCAAATTACTCCCAACGATGCATTCTCCTAGTGAAATTTCAATAAAAACTGTACAATAAGTGCCTAGGAAGTTTCAGAGAACAATTTGAAACATAGTAATATAAGTGCCTAGGAAGTTTCAGAGAACAATTTGAAACATAGGAATATAAGTGCCTAGGAAGTTTCAGAGAACAATTTGAAACATAGTAATAGTTGATAGTCCTTTATAAAAAAACGACAATATTTACAAAAAAACTTTAACGGGTTAACCATGAAGTTTTGATAGTTTCTTTTCATTAGACGGCCTGTTTGTAATCACAATAACATACAACTCTTAATTATAAAACATTTCAAAATGGTCATATTATATTTGCATACCTACCTACTAACATCTTCTTACTGAATAAAAGCTCCTGCACCACTATAGTCTATTCATAAAGCGACAATATAAATCACATGATCACTGCGAAAAACTCATGAGTCTCTTGCGTGTCATTCTTTTGAAGGTTGCGTTTTGAAGACGCCATCCTAAGTTGTAAAGTTACATTAAGAAAGACGTTTCAAAACTGCCATGTTAATTTTCTTAATGCATAAACATTTTTAGAATTGCAATTTAAAACTCGATTTATATCCTGCAAATTAATAGTTGCAACAATGCACCTATATGTGTTGTTAAATTACAAAAGCAACATTTTCAAGGTGTCTCGAACAGAAAACACTTCTGCTTGAGACACCTTTAGTTAAAAGCACCATAATCTTATGTACAACCGGG
Organism: Idaea dimidiata; assembly: GCA_949358125.1. Taxonomy (NCBI): domain Eukaryota; kingdom Metazoa; phylum Arthropoda; class Insecta; order Lepidoptera; family Geometridae; genus Idaea; species Idaea dimidiata. Next base: position 13,725,546 of record OX442329.1, read on the forward strand.
TAGAAAAATAAAACATTAGTCCAATTAATCTACCAATCTGCTGTGGTATCATGTAATTAACATCCACCGTTACTAGTGGCTAAGTTGCAGTACATTGCTGCTTTGACGTAACGTGGTTGTTACTGGTGATTACTTCAAACAGCAATGAACAATACTAAATATGCTTTTTGACAGCAAATAGCAACTGGCAGCGGTGGATGCAAATTACATGATACCACAGCTGATCTCTATGGAAAACCTTATTTGTTGCCACTTTTGATGCCTGGCTGCACGTAGATACCTACACCACTCATAAATTAAAACACAGTATGACTAGGTAGGCACTTTTTATTTAAATAAGTACGTAACTATCTATACCTACTCCCAATATACTCGATGAAATTATATACCTACTCCAGTTGTTTGCTAAGTCAGTAAGTTTTAACGAAATTCCCAAATCAGTCTTTCCGTTTTGCCTCTGGAGCGCCACATAGGACCGAAAATACTTACATAGACTGATAAATACATAACCCTTCTTGGCGTCGTTTGCGTTGTCGGGTAAAACTAACTCCGACTGGCGCAAGTAGAGCTAACAATTTAAATAAGTTTCAAAATATCTACCAGTAGAATCACACTGGCCAAAAGAGCATAAAAACAACAGTAGAATGTGCGAATCAGCAGAATAGAGTGTTGGTTTACCCACAGTGCTCGATTAATAGACAGTGCGAATGAACTGGCGTATACCTACTTATGGGTCAGCTTTTGTTTTTAATTAATGACACATCTTGTTCACGTGCAAGACTTATTATTCAGTTATTGAGAATAAGGACACGTACCTATACGTTAAAATTGATGGCAACGTGTAATTGAATCTCGCTACTCCGAAAAACAAATTGACATTACAACATTGTTATCGTATTTTTATAACGGACCCTACATTAGAAAGAAAATATGTTTAGACGGACGAGCACACAACTTTAAAAATGGCACACAATATATTAATTTAACATTTCGTTAATGTTTCAATAGATAAATTAACATTATATTGAATTTAGATTTTTACATTTCTGAAAATTCAATTGACATACAAACACTGAAAAAATACTAATCATGTATTAAATGCAAAAATTAAAAAAATAGTCCCTACCCTATAGGTATGGTACCCAAAAGGTTGCATTGGCTCTATAAATAGCACTTTAATATATAAAATAAATTATAGTTTAATTTAGATTTATGACGAAAATGTATTAATATGTGGCTCAAAAGTAGGCGAAGTTAAATTAACTTATAGTTTAGTGGTCTACGTTCGGTTGTGCTCGAAATCCAACCAATGTAAGCGTTTGTTGGTCCTTTACATAAAAACCGCGGAATCGATTGAGATGAAACTCAGCACATAGATAGGTAGCTGAAGATCTCAAATAATACATATTTCGATATTCCAGCAGAAACAGGACTCACGTCAGTAAAACTAAAGGAACTGATAGTTACTACCTCATTCATACTTCGTTTTCATAAACATCATGATTATTTTTATAAAATAATGTTGATGAAGCATCATAACTTAGGACAGTCTTATTTTTGTTGACTTTTAGATATACATCATTTTTCAAAATAATGTTTAATTACAGTTGTTTTTATTAGAATTGTGTTTACCCATTGTACCTAGTAGGTATGTAGGTAATAAGAACATTTCGTTAACATTAGATATCGTATTACGATAGTCTTACTAATATTATAAACGTAAAAGTTTGTATGTACCTATGTATGTCTGTGACTTTGTTACGCAATCAAGCAAAAACTACTGAACCGTTATTATTGCGATGAAACTTGGAATATATGTAGCTGGAGATCTGGAATAACACAAAGGCTTTTTATCCCGATATTCCCACAAGAATAGGACTTACACGAGTAAAACCGCGGGGCGCAGCTAGTAATTAAATTTAGTTAATATGAATTTTCATATTTACTAAATTTAATTCATTTTTATCGTAGTAAACTATTTTAGTGTTATTGCGGGGTATGCGTGGTAATTGTTCACCATGTAGTATTAGTATTTAGGTACCTACCTCTTAATTATTTGTACTCTTTATTTATTACCTTTTTTATATACTATTTCTTTTGTATGTGCTGTGTGTCTTGTGATGCATAAAATAATATCTTATTTTAGTTTTTGCGTGAAAGAGTAACAAAGTCACATACAGACCTTCATACAAAATTTCGCGTTTATAATGTTAATAAGGTAGTATCCCTCCTATATTTAGTTGGTCTAATTAGGTTTCTATGAATTTATTATTTTATATTCATAACATTGATTGTAAACACATCGTGCATCGAGCGACAGCCCTACGGTGCTCGGGTGTAGGGGGCAGGGTCGCCCCGCCCCGCAACTTAGGTTTTTTAATCAACCGCCTTCTGTCATTAGTATGCCGCATAATGGAGTGCACCTATACCTACCTACCTACACTACACGTATCGTCTACCTACTTACTTACCTAGAACGTAATGCGTTTACACTTAGCGCGTATTTGGACTAAAAACTTTAAAACGACCGATCGTTTTTGGATAATTATTATCGATCAGTTCATAAAGTTTTTTTAAAATTTTATGTGCCGATCAGCAAGCAATCGGCCAACTGTTTAGTTTATCGTCTGTATCCATATTTATCCTCTGGTTCATAGGTAACATTTAGTTTTTTGTTGGTTGGTATTAAACAGCTTCATAAAGTTTTATTGAAATTCTTATGCGCCTTTGAATGTGACGGTCAATAAGCCATCGCATTGGCCAACCGTTTAGTTCGTTGTCTGTGTCCACACTTTTATACTGTTTTATGACATTATGTGCTTTTACAATAAGTATAACGAGTTGTTAAAGCCCTTCAATAGGGTGATTTGAAACGGTATTTTTTTGGATTAGATAAAAGCTTTTAAATATAAAAATAAACTCAAAGGTCCATGAGATTATTCATTTACTTAATTTTGTCTTAATATTCCAACAAAATTGATTGTAAAATGGTTATTAGTAGGGAATAATTTCAAGTAATTCATTTTAATATTTTTTAATCTATTTTACCTAGTAGGCAATGAATAATGCCTGCCTTCTACTGCGAGCGAAAAGGACCTATTAATATGTCAGTTTAACAAACAACGATCATGTTCATCCACGAAAAAGCCCAAAATAGTCTTGTGACCATGGAAACGATCGTTGTATGTTAAACTGATACATTAATGGGTCCATTCCGCTCGCAATGGAAGGTGGGCATGATACTTGTTTTGTTTATTATTACTCTTTATTTTAACATAATAAACGCATACACAGAATGAGCTAGAGTAAACTGTAACTCAATCAAATTTTCGTTGTAAATTATTATGTATTTTTTAAAGCAATCAGTATAAAGTAAGTACTCAGACTTATTAAGTGGGTACTCTATCACTCCTCTATAGTTATGGAAGAGGATCTTTAAATCATACAATTTGAAAAACCATCTCGACTTAGAGCAGTTTTTGAAAAAGCCTTCGAACGATACTTGGGTATCAAAGTATAACCGAGTTGGTGAGGTTGCTTGCATAGAGAGCGCGCAATTATGCACCCTACGCGGGTCGCGGGGAGCGAGGCGCGGGAAGCGGGCGCGGGCCGTGCAGCCTCCCCTACCGACACTCAATAAAAAGTAGTGTAGCGCGAATTTGTGGTGGCCCTGACGCGAACCCGCTAGGGCTGTCGCGACGTTTTGACATGAACGTTTCGAGTTTAGTAGCGAAACTCAGCGGCTTTACCCGCTAAAGTCTCGGTAGGATGTGTAGGGATATAGAAATAAGGAAAAACTCCCTGTTCTAACCACTTTTTGTGAAAAAAATTTATATTAAAATATCAGTAGGTAACCGAATTGGTATCAGGATTAAAATCGTAAAACATAGATGAGGTTTATATATCCATCCTATAACCAGGTGAAGATACAAGAAGGTTTTGTTATTGACTCAGGGCAACAGGGGCTTGAGAGGCTGAATGATGGATAGGCTTCCCTACCTGGCCCACTTACCACCTACATCCATCCTTCGAGCAGAGTGAGAGCTCTGCTCTCGCGACTTCACTCTGACCGGCTGGTGAAGGTAAGGCGCGAGTGGGGTATCTTCTTTTTGCTTGATCACGAAGCAGCCAACAATGATAAACTATAATATGTTGTAGTAATACTAAAATGAAAATAGTTGTTAAAGAACTCACCATCCTGCTTTAACAAAAGTAAAACACTTGGAAGCAGGCGTCAAGTGGGATCATTAAGAGGAATTCTCGAAGCTTGTTTATGTTCAACGAAAAGCCATTCACTCTTTCAAAATATTTGTATGATTAACATTGGTAGGTAACAAACAATATTACCTTACAACCTTTAGCTTTATTATGTACTAGCATGGATATTTTCAAGAACACTTTCTAATAGGATGCCAACATCACATAAAGAGCACACTTTCCGGAATTTCAGCCTCTACTATTGACGTTTTAGGTTGTGCGTAGAAATCAGTAAGGCATTCAGGACAAATGTATAAATTTTTAAAACTTAGCACGAATATTCTTAGGATACAAAAATGTTCAAGGATGCACCACGGTCCGAAGGCATGGGACATTCGACAATCCGGAGTAAGCTCCCGTGGCGTCTTATTGCCTAACGTCTCTAAGACACGTCTATTTGTCCTGTTGCAGTCGGAAAAATAGACGGGAATAATCGGCAGAAGTCTACTTTTCAGCGAATACGAAGATTTGTATTCCATATATTATATTTCGTTTTGTTTTTATTGATCAAGGCATTTTAAACTTAGAAATATTTTTTAGCAAGGAAATATATTTCCAAAAAATCCCCATGACAGAATCCGAACCTGCGTCCTTTCGCTAACCAGGCGACTGCTCTAACCACTGAGCTACACAGGAATCCTGTGTAGCTCAGTGGTTAGACTGTCATTGGGATTTTTTGGAAATATATTTCCTTGTTAAAAAAATGTTTCTAAGTTCCATATATTACTTAAATAATGAAGTAAAGTTTAGACGCAAATTACCGCTGCTACATAGGTTGGCGTTTAACTCAGCCGGCAAAGACTAAAGTATATTCTAGATACATTGTGTGCCTGCAATATTGGTCTATATAGTTTCGTCCCAATAAGTCAAGCTTGACTCACGCTGCATGATTTGCTGTTAACTTTTTCATTTCATTTTAGTAGGTTTTCTGTAGGTACTTAGGTAAAATTGTTCTTCAGCTCACTACATATAATGGTTCCTTTTTGCCTACAAAACTCTAAAAATGCGATTGTCAAGTACGATTTGTTCGACTTAAAAAAAGGGATATTATAATACCCGAACACACATACCATAGGCATATAGCATAATATGTGCCTTATCCCTGGTATCTGTGCTCAATTAAATGTGTTACTTAGATTTAAATAAAAATTTAGACTGTGTAGGTAATTTTGTACACAATATTTAGGAAATTAATTAACTAAATAAAAATTTATTCAAAAAACTTAGGAACTATTTAAACTTAAAACTCAGTTTTTACAAAATACACCTAATTAACTGTTTTATCTATGCCTGAACTAGTTAATCCTGAATTAATTTGTTTCCTTTATTTATTACTAGCTGCGCCCGCGGTTTCACCCGCGCGTAAGACCCTTTCCCGCGGAATTTCGGGATAAGAAGTAGCCTATGTGGTATTCCCGGTATCTAGCTACATATATTCCAAGTTTCACCGCAATGGGTTCAGCGGTTTTTACGTGATTGAGTAACAAACACACATACATACATACATACAAACTTTCAGCTTAATAATATTAGTAGGATTTATATTTTATAGGTCTTTCTGTTGTTTAAGGTTAAAATAAGGTATCAGTTAATTACTATTTTTTTACAAAAACTCGGGTCTCGATTTATAAATTTATATTGAAATTTGAATTCTAAATTTGTTTTTAGAAAAATAGTAATGAGCAGAAATTGTGTGAGTTTAAAAAGTGTGTAGGTATCAGTTATATTTCAACTAGAGCTCTTTAGGTGAAATACCTACCTAGCATATAGCACCTAAACATGGTCATGGTCACAAGCATACCTACATGCTTGTGACCATGGGATATTAGAAAGTCCTCGAAACAAGAGTCTTCAAACCTACCACAAAATAAACGCGGCAAATCCTACCTACTATACCTATCACAAAAAATGTCTTTATTTGTTCATTATGTTGTTGTGTAAACTCTATTATTGATCATGATAAGTTCTCACATGACACTCCCAGTCTCACATTTCACCTGCTTTGTGAAGCCTCCGCAATACACACAACACGGACGGCCGCTTTGTGTGTCTGTTTGTTTGTGTTGACATGTTTGACAACTATCACACTGGGATTGTTCTACCTTTAGGTTGTTCTTGTAGTTTATTTTTATTTAGCTTTGTAGGTTCGATTTACCTACTGAGAAAAACTAATAACCATAATCAAATTTAGAAGCCTTCAAAAGTTTGATTTTATTTTTTAATTAAAGATGGTTAAGTTAATAAAACACTTTATTTATCCGGTTTTATCGCGTTTTTATTAATTGTTCACCCTAATAATTTCAATAGGGATGATGGCTGGAAGGTGCCACCTGTCTGGGACCCTGTACTTCATTTGATTAGGTCCCAGGCCCAGCCGACAACAGCTGCAAGATCACAAGATACCGTTAGCCATTTTTGTAGGACTTAGTATTTTTTGTTATTTAGATTTGTTAATTCTTGGTTCGATGTAAAAATTGTTTTTAAATTTCCGAGTAAAATGAGAACCCCCATGAGTTTCTTCGTGGCTTCTTCTCATGTGAGGGCGCGTTCCGAAGCCATGGTAGTTTTTTGAGTTAGCTAGGGATAAAAATAATTATAATTTAAAATTGAAAACTATTACAATAACTCTATAGTCTGCGTACACTTGGAACGTTTTGTTGCAAATAATTATGAGGCGGTAGTTTACTGTAACTTTTTAGATTGTTAAAATTAGACAAATAACATCTCAGTCAACCTTGAAAAAGCCAACTGTAAAGTTGGCGAAAGCTCGGTTCGTTTAGAACAATGAATAAAAAGGCGATAAAACCGGATAAATAAAGTGTTTTATTATGCAAAATCGCGAAAACCATAGAAGAAATTATGATGGTTAAGTTTTTATTCGGTGGTGTGATATTGGACAAAGTTCAACAATCTCTATATATATGTAGTGATAGTTAAAATTAAATTTCAAAACTTAGAAAATTGAGCTATCGTCTTCATCTAATTTCATATTTTTTTTAAATTTCGAAATTAACTTTCGAATTCAAAAACTTATATTTTTTAAATTTTTTTTAAATTTTAATCCATACTTTTATGCCAGTGTAGTGCCCAGGATATAATTGTCTGGAGAAGGCGTGCCCAGCACCTATACCACCCTCCAGCCTAGTCAGACATGTCCAGAGGAAATAAAGTGAACACGTCTAGGATCTAATTAAGCCGTAGGTTTCTTCACGATGTTTTCCTTTATTAGAGCCTATAAAAAATGATATTTGTGTATGTTCCGCTGGGATTCGAACGCATGACTTTCCGAACGAATGTCGATGTATTTGCCGCCTAACCAAGACCGCCCTAAACCAAACTTAATTTTACTAAATCAATCTTGTGACTATAGGTATAGGGCAGTAAAAAACGCAGTGCTGTGAAATCATTCGAAAATTTAAAAAACCGACTTAAAAAAATATTTAAAAATTCGAAATCCGATTTAAAAAAAAGTACAAAATAACCTTATCTACATACAGTGCCACCGACGACGTATCTGTTATGTAAACAGTTTTGCTAAATATTTCTTTTTGTTTTTTTTTTTGCTCATGGCATTTTAAACTAAGAAATATTTTTAAGCAAGGAAATATATTACCAAAAAAATCCACATGACAGGATTCGAACCATGATTCGAACGAAAGGACACAGGTTCAAATCCTGTCATGGTCATTTTTTGGAAATATATTTCTTTGCAAACATATTTCTAAGTTTACTTAATGAATTTAGATTGTAGTTTGGCTGCCGGACTTCAGCTTACATACCTAACAGATAAGTCGGTGGCACTGAGTGTAGTTAAGTTTATTTTGTACTTATTTGAAATAGGTTTTTGATTTTCTCTTTCTTTCCTTTTTGGGCATTTTCGACTACCACTAAAATCATCAAAAGTTACTATAACTTTAATCATCGTGGAGTTTTCTGATAAGAAGGTGGTTTCAGGTGGTCCATTTATCCGCTCCTAAGTCTTTAGGAGTTGATTCTATTGGAGAAGTACAAAAATTTATAATTTACTGCATTCTGGGATGCTATTTTGCTCATCGTTCCGAAGTTTCTCATCAGATCTTCACTTACTTGAAATGGTACCAACTAGAAACTAAAAGCTGTGTAATAGAAAAATAATCATCACGATCGGACACACACCAACCTGACAATCCGGTGACATACCCACAAAAAAATAGCCGAATAGATAACCACCTCCTTTAGGGGTATGTTGGCATGACATTATTGTTGGTTACTTCAATAGAGTTTTACACCGACATGATGTAGTTGTTGTTTCTGCAGTTTGTAAAGCGCGCGCGGATTCTGATGCCGTAACTTTATCATTCTCATCTCATAAAGGAGTTTTCTGATAATAAGGTAGTTTTTGGTTCTCCAACATCTGTAGATATGTAGTTATTAGAGGCCAATTATTTTAATAGAAACCCAAAAGCAACTTACTGCATCCTGGGATGCTATCCTGCTCATAATTCTGAAGATACTTACATATTAACAACTCGAAACTCTCACCTTACAAATACAAAAAGAAATCGGATATAACTTTGTCCTAGGCTTTTGCGATTTTGCATAATAAAATACAATATTTACCTCGCGTCTCATTTAATAACGGCATTATTAGATGTGAGTCATATCAGTCAACCTTGAAAATATTAAGCTATTTGTAAAGTTAGCGAAAACTCGGAACTTTGTAATAATGCCGTTATTAAATAAAACGCGAGTAAAACCCGGTAAATATTGTGTTTTATTGAGAAATCAGGCTTCAATTTAGGCAAACTTACAAAAAATATACGGCTCAAATTGAAGGTTCTCTATTCGATCCGTATATTTTTTGAGGTCGGTTAATAGAAACTATTGGCACGTTGAATTAGGCAGTCAGACAGGTAGCAGGGATTTTGATTTAGAAATATGCCATGCACCTCCGTCAGTTTCCGCTTTCGCCAGAATGTAACGGGACAATCGGTAACAACCATTTATCTCGGTTCTGTTTCGGTTGGAAAAGGCTATAGGGAAAAACTGAACATACCAGATTTCCAATTACCTCAATTATCATAAGGCTTTAAGTGGTAGATCTTAAAAATTGTCGAGTGAATAGGCCATACCTCGTATTTTATTTATCTATACCAATTCACGTATTTGTTTATTTGTAGGTATTGTATTTTATAAATTTTGTAATTTCAAAGTTTTTTTTTAATTAATAACATCGCTCTTACGGTGAAGGAAAACATCATGAGGAAATCCACGGCTTAGTTAGATCCAGACGTATTGACCAATTGAGACGATTGTTATGCAGATAGGTAGCTGAAAATTTGAATTAATCTATAAGCTTTAACATATTTTCTATGCCGTCATTAACGACCACATTTTTACACTATTTAGGTATATTTTTTCAAATGACCAATGTTAATTTTAGTAGTTTTATGCAAGATTTTCTTATCAGATATAATATTGTACGTAGTTTATGCACCGAAGTACTAAAGCCCTGTCTTATATGTCATATTGAATCCAAAGCGTACGAAGGACTCTAGAATCTAGAGAGTTTTTTAACTCTCGAGCGCAGCGAGGATGTTCGCTCAGGAGTTACATAACTCCTAGGTACCTAGATACCTAGAGTCCTGATTAAAGCGTGGGATTCAAGCTCCCAAGATAAAGACATGCTTAATTAGCGAAGTGAATACTCTACTTTACACATCTACTGCGAGACAATTAAGAGGCTACAAAAATAAGCATTTATTTAGCAACAAAACAATAGATTACTACTACGTGTATGAAATATAGGTATTCACAGGTCTTTCTTCTTCTTTATATTGGCTTTTCCATTCGGACATTTGCCAGTGTCAAGTATTATCAATATTTGCAAGTTATTTTCATCGAACAAAACAGTCAAGTCGTCATAGTTAAAGTCAAGTCTAGGGAATCATTGTAAAAAGGGGGCCATTTTTTACAATGTTTGTTCACGGAGCTTTGGAGAGAACACTAAGCTAAAGTCCATGTTTTGCACCGATTTTCACTTTTATTTTCACTTGTACACCTTCACGAAACTAAATTGATTAATATGCCCCCGAAATTAAACAATTTACACGCATTTGAACTAAGTTTCACAAAAATGAAAATTTAGCAGCACATCTCCCCAACGCATTCCCGCCAAAACCTCACAGGTCTTTATTAATTAAATTAATCAATGTCACATCAAAATGACGAAACCAAATATCGGCCTTAGCATATAAAAAAAAAGTTAGGGCTTTATTAACTAAAACTTTTTGCCTTACCCTTCCGTCGAAACGAAAATAGAAGAAAATATCCCAGTTTTTATTTTTTATGATAAAATATGTATTTATGTCTAGGTGGTCAGTTGGAAATGGCCGTATGCTACCAGAAAGTTAGTTCCAAATATAAATTACTTTTCGCCCTAAGTGTATAATAAGCACTTTATGTATCTAGGGACCTAAACCCTGAAAATATGTTTTATTACAAGACTGCCAAAGGAAGTGTTATTACAATAATAAATCGCGAAGAAAAACAGAAGAAAAAACTATTTCACTAATCATTTTTATTTTTCAGTTGTTTGACTTTTTTTAATTGTTATTTGTTTATTTTTTATTAGCCGGACTAATCACCTGAAATAAGGTAACCATGGTATCCCCCATTACCTATGTACTTATTTCATTAAATAGGTAGGTAATTGGTACTTTTACCAAGTAGCAATTACAAGAAATGTACTTGTAATGTAACAAGAATTAATGTGGGTTAATTCTTGATTTTTTGTAAAAGTGGTCATTGCGTGTGTAAAAGTGGTCAAGTGGTCAGATGATATCAAAATCACAATCGTTATTGTGATTATGATGTCATTTAGATCATTGTGGTCTTTACCCGTCGACTTGGTTCATTTTTTTATTTATTGACAGTGAGACTTAATCCATTGATTAATTATGAGGGGTAAGTTCAGGGAAAAGATATTTCAATCATTTTACATAAAAATTAATTTAAAAAAAAGTACCTACTGTTAGACATAGGCAGCATTTTTTCCATACTTATAGGTGGAAATAAATTCTGTCTAGGTGCACTGGTAGGTATGGTACCAATAGATAGGTAGGTACCTACCTAAATACAAAATGTCTACCTAAATAAAAACTAAAAGAAATACCATCTTTATGAATTTAAATGATTATAATGAAGAATATGAACGTATTAATTTCTGTTTTATGTGATCTGAAAAGACCAAACCGTAGGTATAAAAGAGTTCAAGTTACAGGTAGATCTGGCGAGGACCAATGATTGTTAATGGCACATTATGCATTCAACGCAAGGCAGAATTACACCGGACTGTTTAATAAGACATACAATACCCACCTGCTCGATGTGCCTCTCGCCTTAGTTCACGAGACGCCCCCCCGCGCCCCGCACCTCGCTCTCTTCACCCCCCGCTCCCCTCACTCCTATTCATTTCTTACAATTAATCAAAATTAAATCAACCTCTGAGTGCAAGTGTGACTTTAGATTTAATCAATCGGCACGTACGGTCCCATTTTACGTGGCGTACCGTGGAGTAGGCGTGTCGCGGGGAACAAATCTGGCCAATACACTGCGGTAACAAAATATCCGTATTGGCTATTAGAAGGCCCCGCCCGCGCGGGGTGGAGGGAACCCACTCGGAATTAGAAAGGTAGTAAGTGCAAGCTACAAGCGCAGTGCTTACTTCCTTCTATAGGTAGAGCGAGGATCGTGCTCTCAGAACCATAACGTCGGATGTAGTACCGGAGGGATGGTGAATTGCGTCGGTTTTCAGTCGAGGGTCTCGCGGCTCCATACCGGGGGGTTTTCTCGTTTTTACGCGATGACGGGCGGCGCCGGTGGCAGAAGCGCCTCGCTCGCCGCGCCGGCTGCTCGTCCCGGTGTTCACGCATAGTTCGCAACGAACAGCATTCGCGTTCGATAAAACTTTAGGCCTAATTGAATTCTAATACGAAATCGTAGTGGTAAATTAAACTCAACTTAGTAATAGTGTTTAAGACTGTGAGACAGTAATGTAAGAGTAGTCAAGTATAAATATGCAAGCGATGAGTGCGAACACAAGCGCGCCGCGGGCGCCGCAGCGGAGTCCGTTCGCGATCCAAGAGCTGCTGGGTCTCTCGGAGTCGCGGGAGTCCCGGGACAGATACTTCGAGAACAGAGACCCTGACCGGGTCCTCAACCTGTCAGAGCGAGGGTACACCCCTCAGTTTCCGCTCCCAGCGTCGGTGGCCAGCCGCGTGGCCTACGCCGCTGCCTTCAATGCCCAGGCTGCTGTTGCGGCTGCTTTCCTTCCGGGACCACCGCTTCTGCATCCACCACCTGGTGAGTTGTAGTTATTGCCATAGATTTTTGAAAGGTTAGGTTGGGATATTTACTACGTAATAAAATTATTTGCAAAATATGAGTAATGTAGTGTGTCTTATTGTGTAAACTTTTGTTGGCTACAATACAATTCACATAAGTCTAATGTTTAGGGGCAATAGCAGAGGATAACTCTTTATACCATAACCCTTTCATTGCAGCCGGGTAAAATAGGGAAAACAAACGCGATGACGACCTGGTAAAGTAAATAATAAATAAATAAATATTGCACACAGCGCAATCTAGCCTCAAAAAAAAGCATTAGGCTTGTACTATAAATACTAGACAACGGATATACTACCATACTTTTTATTGTAAATACATACATTATTATAGGTAGGTACATAGATGTCAAAGTAACTATGTTAGCCAATCGTGTTAATTTAAAAAGTTTATAGGAAATAAAAGACTAAATATTGATAGACAAGCAGGCAGACAATGACAAAGATGATAATCAAAATCGGTTGAATAAATAGAATGAAAAAAACTCTATAGATGATGAAATGAAGAGACGCATTGATGATGTAGCGTTTGTACGAATCTGTAGGTAAGGTAAAGGCATTTTGTGGGTTAATTTTAACAATCTTTTGCTAATTCAATTATTTTTAATAGATGGGTAATTTATTGATTAAATTTATATGATGGTTGAAATCTATAGGTATAATTCAAAAGTCTAATACCTAATATTATAATTTGAAGGACAGTTTAACACCTTATACAACATTTTTGAAATATTAAGAAATATTTGACCACTAAACTTATCATCTTAGACACTTTTAACTTTTGGAAAATACCTACCTTAGAACTTGGTGAGGTTCTCGTAGCTGCGTGAGCTATAGTTAAATTTTGGAATCATTTGGCTTAAAAATAATTTGACGAAGTTTATTTTTGGTCCGGTGACAAAAACGATTTAACCAAAATTCTATACTGTTATTTGTGCCAATTACCTATACCTAATTACAAAAGAATTACAAATTCTTACTTATTACCTACAAAATAACGTTACATTTCATTCTATTTTTACATTAAAACTAAAATAAGTAAAAAAAAATCGTGTAAGACCAAAGGCGCGGGCGTCGCGCGTCTGCAATCGCTCGCGCCTTTGTCACTCGCTTTAATTAGGGCTTTTTATAATAATTAGCGTGTTTAAACCTTTATTGTGAGACAATGAGCTTTGAGAGGGTTCGATGGAGATCCGGTTACATCACTCCATCTTGACGAGTATCGGGTTATTTAGCCGACGCGACGCGACCAGCGACGGTCGACAAATTCAGTACAAAAATTTTGATCATCTACCTACAGCTATATTAAACTTATTAATATTTCGTAATTTGTTTCTATTGCTCAAGGCATATTTGGGGGGTTTATAAGGGGTTTTTTATATAAGGGGTTGAGGCACTGGGGTACTTGATCCAGGGACGCGAGTTCAAATCTCGGCGCAACTGAATTTTTGAAGATGATTTTTTCCTTTAAAATATTTCTAAACTTATTAATGTTATATTTAATGTACATTTTTAATACGGAGTTTAGCTTGATTTTTTGAAGACACATTCCATACAAAGTTTTAACGGGTAGGTAAAACTCGCGTTAATCGAATACCGTTTCCTTTGAATTTTCAAATAAAGCGATTTTATCTTAAGGTATAAAAAAAGGTTATACCAACCTACCTATATGCATGTAGTTGTAGGTATTCTATACTTATAGGCAGGAAGGAGTATTTATAATAGCATAGATAATAATCTTATTAGACATAATAATGTTTAACCAAATCTTATTAGACATTGCGTTAATAGCAATAATACTAAGTAATAAAATTGTGCCTCTTATGTAATTGCGATTTAAGCATATAGGTAACTAATACTTTATGGCAGAAAACTGTAGAGCAAACTAGGAAGGTAGGTACGTACCTCACCCTACGGTTTGCTTACCTAGTTTCAAATACGCAGTCCATTATAATTATAGGTGCCGTATATTTTTTAAATATACTTAGGAACTATGATTCGGGATATTCTAACTAATGTCTGCGGTACAATTCCATCTACAAGTAATAATAATAATAATAAATAATAATCTATTCTTATCTGAGTATTTTGACTTCAGATCAAAATACTCAGTCTTCTCAGTCAACCTTGAAAAAGCCAACTGTAAAGTTAGCTAAAGCTAGGTCGGTTTAAAATCATGAATAAGACACGAATAAACCCGGTAAATAAAGTGTTTTATTATGCAAAATCGCGAAAACCATAGTAGTAATTAGTAGTGCATATTTAAGCCCAATAATATGTACCTATAGGTACGGCTTAAAAAAATATTCTTATTCATGTAATATAATTAACATTAAGAGTAATCAACTTTTAGTCGGATTAATTAAACCTACCTACGAATCAATAGCTTTACCTTTTTCAAATATTTTGGTAGACATCTCATTTTTGCCGACGGCAAAAATTCTCCAAAGAAAACTGTAGATTTTTCGCGACTTTCTATTGAAATAAAACTAATTTTACAGTTTTATAACCGCGTTGTTTTTACTATTGCTGTTTTTGTTTCTACCTGAAAAGTCGAATCGAAAAGTGAGTCGTCGAAAAGCCTCCGAAACAGAACGTTCACTTGGAAAAACCAAGTGAACCAAGTGTTAAAAATTCGTTTGGTACTTGCCGTGGTTGCGGTTGCAACCTATATACCTACTACAGTTAAACACCTTATCCTAAAACAGTCGCAAACAAAAACGGTAGGTCTTAAAATTAAAATGTACTCATAATTAAGTTGAATGTACCTATATAGTTTAAAAGTATTGGTTCTTACTCGTAAGGAAGCACACTTACATATTTGATTAGAATGATCTGCTCTATAAATTGAAATTTTGGAATTATAAGTAGCCTAGGTTAAACCTGAACTTCTTGATATCTTAATACCTAGTGTAATCGAGAGCGGTCAAGCCGTTCCTATGTTAATTAAAAATGATGCCAATAATCAAATTAAAAGTTTTAAACCGTAAATATTATTCAACTAGCTGCGCCTCGCGGTACACCCGCGTAGGTGCCGTTCCCGCGAGAATCTCGGAATAAAAATTACCCTATGTGTTATTCTAGGCCTCCAGCTATATACAGGTGAACGATTTTGATGGGCTTTTAGGGGGAAATCCTAAACTATAAGAGATAGCGAAAAACGTTGAAAAGAGTTGCGTCTCCGATTTTGACAAAAACTAAAATTTGCAAGTACTTAACATGCAAATTTTCGCGTTTAAATAATCGAAGGAGTGAGATATCATAAACAAGTATTCTTACGATTAATAAAAATATCAAATTAAATAATCGATCAATTAATTTCGCTAAATCCCTGCCGTTTCGCAAATGGCGGCGATCGACTCCTGCGCAGAAAACAATGGCTAACACAGAGCTAACAATGCGCGCTCTCGACTATTACCTACCTATTGATTAACTTCAGCTGCTCTCTGTCACATGCCGTCTCTCTCGAAATGGCTTTGTTTGAAAGATATATAAATATTGCCAATTGCAGTAAAACAATAATATGTGTGGCTAAAAATCATTTTCTCGAGCTCCTCCGTGCTTCAATTCTCGAACTAACTAACTGAAAACTCTAACACTAGGTGTTAACTAGTGAGCTAGCATGACGACCTAGTGACACTAAGTACCATACGAAAAGGAGAATACCCTTTTGGTACCGAACCTTTTATTAAGAACAATCAAATCACCACACAAAATAATCAAATAAACCGTCCTTGATTATAGCCATCGCCAGCAAGGATGCTGGCGGCACCGCATTTCCCCTTTGTACGGCAAAAGCTATCCTTATATTTTATAATATCAAATAGGTACTTACCTACATGGTAGTACCTGATAGTAAGTAATGAAATGAATGAATGTTTTATTTACTTGTAAATAAAAATGTCATGGTTCTCCATAATCCCTGTCAAAAATAAAAAAAATACAAGTGAAAGAATGATATCGATATGTCAATTCGTTTCCGATTTATAGATGTGAACGTGCGATGCCGAATCGTACTCGGGTGTGACGTCATTACACAGCACTCGCTTAGCCCGCTCGCGCTGTCAGAACGGTGTCGTCTTTGTTATTTTATTAGCGGATCGTTGTAAATGACGTCACGTGACTTTTAGCGGGTCTCAAAGTTTTTCGTTTTAAGTTTAAATGCCTGTAAAATCAAAACTAATTGGTATTTTTGACTACAAAACGAGTGTATTTGTATACAATATACATACAAGCTTTCCTATAACAACTTCTCAACCGATTTGGCATTCCTATTAACATTCATCATTATGTGTAATTATCATGATGATTAATTTAGGGGGACTCTGACTGAACTGTCGTAGAACAGAAAAATAACAAGTTCTAATTTTACTTCATTGAAGGTAGATATTCCTTCGTAAATCATTAAGATCCTGTTGTTTAAATCCCGATATTGGTTAATCGTAGACATACATAGGTTACTAATGTAACTCCGTAGCAGTCAGGGCGCGGGCGGGACCACAAGACGTCAAACTCTAATCTGTGGCCTTTACGTTAGGAGTTGCTTGCGCTGTATAAATCATCTAAAATTAAATGAAATGGCCAATTATTATTATTTATTTATTAAATAATTTGTAATCAAAATTGGCCTTTAACGACGAAAATATACTTTGTGTAATTATAATTAACGATGTAGGTACTCTACAACAACCAAATAAACCTTCTGTGTTATCTGATAACCACCAAATCCTGTATAAAAACTAAACATTGACCCAAACCCTACCCCGAACAATGCCACCTACAATTGTCTTTATAAAATTGATAAAAAAACCTATGAAAAGAACACTCAACACACGCCAAATCACTACAACACCTTACTTAAAGGTTTTAAGAGAACGTGATTTTTTTTTCTTCATTGAATGGTATTTTGAAAGGACAGCGCTCACACCTCCGGAGGCTTTGTGAAGCACAATGAGGCGAGATAAAGGCTGATCTGTTTGAATAAGATTCAGTTCGTTAGGTAGGTAGGATGATGTGGTCACTGGCTGCCATCATTGTGGTCTCTATAATAGATTCGTTCATGTTATTGTGCCGGTTATCGTTGTTTTACATTTTATAACGGAGAGTTGTTGGTTTTTTTTTTAATTAAGTAGGTAATTGATTGTTTTATTTTACTTTGTTTACTTGAAACTCGAAGTTGTTATAGTAACGTTAAACTAAAGACATATTCGAAATAGAATATGTATGATCAAAAACAATTTTGAGCATTTTTTCAAACTATTGAAATCCTATAAACGATTTTTTTAAATGTTCTAATTAGGTTCTATAAACTTCTAAATAAAAAAATCTTATAAAAGGGATGTAAAAGTCGTTAAATACTTACATAAAAATTAATGTATGTAATGTAGTGTACATGTAAATCCATGAAGTAACATAGGTTTCCTTCTTTATTATTCCGTTATCTTTAGTTTTGTAGCACATTTTTGGTACCTAGTTCATTCTGCAATAATCTCCCGTGACGTGTGACAATAAAGGTACCAACTGTAATATAAACTTCCAAAAACTGTAAACAAACGTTGCACAGTGGTGTCTGTATGCCTAATATGGGTCAGAGAGGGTATCGATCGCGGTGGCACGCGGGCGTTGCGATGCGTCAAGCCAGAGCCAGTCGCGGGCCTTCACCGACGGGTTTTGTGAGGTGACAAACACAGGGTTAACTAATTACATGGTTATAGCTTCAGATTATTGATTTCTTAGCTAAATTGGAGTTGATGGCTCAAGTTAGAGGCTTTAGGGCGACCTGACAACTCCAACACCAGGCCAAACCACTATGAGGAATTTGGTAAATTGTGGTAATCGCACTTTGTTGTTTCTATAGTGCTACGCGTAAATAATCCTTCGACATTTTAACGTTAAAAATATGAATTAATAAGACTGCAACATACATTTGTTGCCGGTGTGAGATTTTGTACGGCAGTATCGAAGTAACAGTTGTAAGGGCATAAATGGCATGAGATACTACTGGCTGTATATCTCATGAACTGCAACAGCTAGACAGTTAAAATGTTCATAGATGATGTATTAAGGGCCTATATTACCCTAATAGCGTGACGGGATAAAGCTAGCGAATTTCAGATGTGTAAGTGAAGGACGTAAGATGCGACTATGCAAAATTTTATTGCGTAAAATCAAACAATTGCTAGTTTCAAGATAACTAAACGTTAATCTTGAAATTCAAAACATTCACTGCCTGTATTGAGCTAAGTTCAGTTCTTATACAAAGTTTTATTAGTTTTCGTACAATATTGACCGAGTAATATCACTTATTTGTACAATTTAGAGGGAAGTTTGGATTTTTTTTCTATAGAGAAAATTTTCAGGAATCATGTTTTCACGACATTCACGTGTTAGTAAATATCCTCGACTTTAATAAATATGGTTTCAAAAACTTTTATTTCAAATAACTTTTGTAGTAATTGACCCTAGAAACATCAGTGCTAGCCTACTACGACACCTTAAAACAAAATAAAATAAATATTTAGGTAGGGTTTCCATACAACAAACGTGATTGTACAGAACTCCTCGAACCCAGCGCGAGGCTGACTCGCGCTTGGCAGATTTTAAATTTTATCCCGACTTTCCCGCGGGATTTGAACTTTGCATGCACTCTTAAGAAAATAGTAGGTACTTATTAGCTGTACTTGCTATGTACTAGCCTAACCTAACCTGAGCTAACCAAATAAAAATCAATATTATCAGTAAAACAAACGCGGGCCATGCCTTTGAATCCTAATAGCTCACCCACATTGACCTCCACCATCAACTTTGGATTCTTAACTACCAGACCGACGATCGAATCTCAACTCTATACCGTAGGAACATGGTTCAATATCGAATGGTGCGAGGGTGGTGGAGAAAGGGTTGGAAGAGGGTGCGAAGAGAGAGCGGCTCGACACCTCTGCACAAAGCCGGGCGGTAATAGCTAGTTTCGTAGCACTAGTTGCAGCAGTCTGGTGCGCCTGGATACTAGATACTTGCACTACAAGATTAAGTCACTAACGAATTATGTAAGCAAAGCTTGGCGCGGTCATTACTTGGATGGGTGACCGATAATGTGTGTGGCATTCAATTTTTTTTACGAGCACCTTCGGGATTCGGATGGTAAGGACGTTAAAAAGGTTGTCCCGGTTGCTATCTCTGATAGCAATTGTTAGTTTAAGTTAAAGATCTAATGGTGATCTGAGTCTAGCACTAGCAGAGCCATACGCACACCGTTATACGTAAATAAGAAGACTAGGTACTTAGAATTCATTCACTAGATTTAGTCTTACAAGAGCATAAACATACAAATAACACGGGATATATAGCACTGTACTTAAATTGTCCATTAGCAAGGTTAGTGGTTAACTCATCTTATTGATTTTTATCGGAGAGTTACGGGCGAGTTTACTTTATTATACTAGTTTTCAATTTCTATTCAAAGATATTTGAATAGTAAAAAAAAAATATTTAAAAAAATAAAAAAACCCGACTGCTGTTTTAACAGAAAAGTGAAAAACAAGATGCTTCTAGTAGCTTTAGGAATGGTGGATGCAGTCGGGTGGGACTCCAAATAACATAAAGATAGTATACCTAATTATATAACACTAAGTATTTGGTGTTATTAAACTTATTCACCTTTTATTACCCACCCGACTGCATCCACCATTCCTAAAGCTACTAGAAGCATCTTGTTTTTCACTTTTCTGTTAAAACAGCAGTCGGGTTTTTTTATTTTTTTAAATATTTTTTTATTTATCGCTTTTTAGTTTTTAGAGATCAGATTTAATTACACCAGAAGAAATTTATTGATTCTAGATGTATATACTCCTGTAGCGAGGACGTGCATTGCTTGTTTTTGCTTACTCAGGGTGATAAATACAAGAGCTGGCGGTTTCCTATCCAGCGCGGGAACGCCGCCAGCATCTTGGGCGCAATGCCTCGGGTTGTTGTTGCTGACAACTTCTTTTAGATTATTACGTAGGTATTGTTTTCTTTGAAATATAAAATGGTTATTTAAGTCTACAAACTAGTAAGAAGATACTTAAGTATAAAACGTAGTGATTATATTCTCTTTGCTTAAGTATTTTATGTCATGTCATCTCTACCAATTCCTTCAAACTCGGCGTCAAAGTCAAATCCATAGATGAGATAAATATTTATACGAGTCAAATCGAAAAGTTTTTAATTAACGTTCCGTTGTTCTTGCGAAAATTACCTGCGTAATCATAATGTCATGTAGTAGCAACATAACTTTCGAAGTTAACCATTAGAATTACTATTAGAATACATTATTCACACGCGGATTGTTTTCGCATGCGAATATTGAAATCCAGAGGTAGTGCTAAGCCATAAATTGAAGTAAGTAAAAAGAATAATATATAAACGTCATTAAAGACAAGACAACCGAGCCGAAGGCAAGTGACATATTAATAAAGACAACCTACTTAAACGACTTCCGATAATTTTATAATTAATTATTTTAAAATTTAATTGTAAAACTTTACAAGCAATACTTTTCAAATGTAAATTTACGAAAGAATAAAACATATCGTTTGAGTGAACAATGTTACGCGTTTTCTCTGTTTTTTATGGCCTTACAAATCTTGGTTAATAGCGTTTTACATCATTATTTTTATTTATTTATTATTTTAATGTACCCTATGTCACTCTCACGGTCATGACGAATCTAACGACGTATCGTTTATCTAAATCGGCCCAGCCGTTTAGGCCCTACGACGGCACAAAAATAGGTCACATACATACATACATACAAAAACATAACACTTCCTTTGGCAGTCGTGTAAAAATACCCAAATTAACAAACCGATTTTATTTTTTCTAGATCTAGCCAAACAAGCAGTTCTGGGCTCACTGATAAACTAAATTGAATCTTATCATTAGCATTTTAAACTACAATTTTATTTGCTTCCACCATCACTACCCCAGTCTCTAATTAGCCTGAAACGAACTATTGTAACACGTTTGTATTTTAAACTTTATTTACATAGCCTTAAGGTTGGATCTCGTTTGTGTTCGACAGTACAATAATAGAGGACACTCGACCTGGCCAAGCACTGAGATTTCAACTGAATTTCACTTTTTTTTTTGCTTAAAAAGTACTTTGTAGAGTAAATTAAGAAATGCTTTGTTTAGTTAGAATTACGACGACATTAAATTGTGGAGAATTAGTTTTGTATTTTATTTACCTTCTTGTTGCATAAGCCCAGTTTTTAAGTTTACAATTTAGGTGGCAACTGAACGCATAATAGTTTTGAACACTGCTGGCCAATGTGGTCAATTCTCTACTCGGAGCTCGAAGTTTTAAACTTTGTACTAAAACAAAAAGTATTCGACATCACTTTGACCATTTTCAAAAATTGTTTTTTATTTATTTTGTAATTAAAAAAGTAAATAATGAGTTTATCTTACTTATGTTTATGTCAAAAGTTGTGTGTAAGTAAGTAAGTAAACGAGTATGCTTGTTACTCTTTCATACAAAACTACGAAACCTACACATAGATACTTACTACTACTTGTACTAGACTACTTTTTATCCAAATATTGTCGTGGAACTAGTTTTTTTGTATAGATTATTTTTTTTATGGCGAATAGGGTACGATGTTACATACCTGTAAGTGTAATTAATTAAATAACTTATATTAGGTACCTAAAGTTACTTTACTAATAACAAGAGTATTCGGTCAGATAACTAAATTGAGTAAACACGTTAGTTTCGCGCCATTTAACCGTTAATATTCTATTCAATAATGCCTCATTACACTCTCCAACTCCAATAAAACCCGACTTCTCTTTCATATTTCACTCGACGCCAAATACTTCTATCTTCTATCCCTCTCATGCTTCCTAGCTTCGCGTGCTCCCGTCTCTGTCCCTCCGGATCAGTATTGCCAGATTATGATAATAATTCGCGGAGAGAATACAAATTGGGAGGTTATATAGAGAGAGTTATTTAACGCGATAACTTCATGATTTTATTATGTAAATTTAACAACCGTTTATACGACCTAATGAATTTATTACGGCTATATATTTTGGAATATTACTTTGTGAGTGAAATATATTGTGGATGTCTTTTGCTTGTTTTATTTTTGAGTTTTAGAATAAGCAAAAGAAAAACAAAGCTTAAAACCAGTAACATTTATATCGATATCATAGTTACGAGAAACAAAAGTTTTTACTTTCAAACAGTAATTGTGTCACAACGCGTTTAGTGTCAACTCGTCCACTTTATACGTCGTTATGAGTTTTTATCACTATTATTAAGAGATTATCCACTGAACTGTCAAGTGTTTTATAAAGGACATGGACAAATCTCGCCCTAGAGTTTCAGAACACTAAGTGTATTGTCTTTTTTACCATAATTATTAGTGTTTTTTTTTTAAATCAAATCTATTTTTCAAATTGAGACGGACAAGTCCTACCTTAATAACATTTATAAAAGTTTTTAAAGATTCAACCGGTAATTGTCCATCGCCATATTGATTGATTCGGGCTACCTGTTTAGTGTTTACCATAGGTACCATGACGCTAGGAAACCCATAGACTAAGGAAACGTAGTGATTTCCAACCTCAATGAGGAAACCACACTCACTAACAACCAATCGATATTTGTTTCAATCACATGAAGGCTAGCACTATAGTTTAATCGATTGCATAAATACTAAATCAGCAATGTACGTAAAGCACTTCGACCCACAATTAGCGCCAAAAACCACCGGTATACGTAATAGCGAAAATAATCGTTTGTTACGTTTGATTTAATCGAGTCGAAATTATGCACCCACGCCTAGCTCGTTTGCTTGCTCGTCTGAATGACGTTTGGTCGTCTGACTGACGTTTGTTTGTTTGTATTTAAATGCTCGCTCGTTGATCGATATGTTGTGTTACTTGTTTGTGCTTTTCCTCGAAATCCCTTGCCTTTTTATGTGATTGACTCCCTTGCGACCCTGGCTCACCATTCAGATACCGACAGACATACTAAGAACATCGACTTGGCAGTGATTTTTATGGATTTGAGCGTGTAATGACTGTATGGTTCCTAAGCTGGACAAGACACCAAGCTTCTGTAGTCGATCCTCCTGCTCAATTTTTAGATCAAGTTTTATAAAAAATTGATTGAAATAAATAATGTTAACAATATTAACTCTTTTTTTTACAATTCATAGAATATTCATGAAATATCAATAATAATAGGTAGGTATGTAATGAAACAACTTTTCATATATCTATTGAAGGTAATCCCACTCAGAATTCATACGTTCATAACCTCAAAAACGGGTAAGTTTTTTGTTGTTTTTATAGTCTAAGCAAGTGTCCGTGACTAGATTTAAATTGAAATAGCTTATATGGTAATTGTAGAACTCAAAAAATGTCATGGCTCCCTGAGGTCCCAGGGCGAAAATGTAGGGACAGATGTTCATGTCCTTTTTTAATTAGTGTGAAATCTTGAAGCCGAATGTTTTGTTTTGTTCTTTTACCTAATAAATAGGTACTACCTAGGTACCTAGGTAGGTACCTACCAATATTATTTTTAGATTGAACTAAACAGAAACAAATGCAAACATAGCATGAATCACTTTAATTCATAATTTACCGGGTCCCGTATCGCATCTAAGCGCTTGTTTTCTCAACAAAACACACCCCTGAAAAATCTATATCCCACCCCCTTTACCCCTCACGTACCGTACACCCTACACCGCACCCTCCGCTTCAGTTTTGGACTTTTTAACCCAAGATGGCTTAATTTCCTCCAAACGATTATTGTACGTTTCTTAAAAAACCCCATTAGAAGGTCGCGGGTGAGCCGCTAGCCGAGGCCGGAGAGGGTTCCGTACAGAAATGTTTGGGGGATTAGCAGTTAACAGGTTTGCGGACAATGCGTGGGATGGAACGGTTTTTGCAAGTGCGAGGTTTCGCTGTTAAAACGGAGCGCTTTTGTTTGGAGTGCAAAAATTACGGAGTTTTTGAGATTCAATGATATAAATGTGTAAATTTTTCGGAGCTAAATATGGTTTTGTAATAAAAAAAATACCTATTCGAGTTGGCATAAGATTTTTTATGTTAAGTAAATATTTTATATACCTACCTCCTTGATTTTTTAATAACATTTTGATTAAAACTCTAACAAAAGTAAAAATGTTGTCTGTCAATCAAATTTTTTTCTACAAAAAAAGCTTTGTATAAACAAAATAAAAATATCATTATTTCAGGTATGTACCCATATAGAATGAAAAGTCACAATAGAAATTAGATCTGAATTGATCGTTATGAATTCGAATTGATCGGATGATCGGTATGAAAATTATATTTTATTTATCACGCTTTTCGTGGTCTCTATGGTCAACTGACCCCTCTTGCACAGACCCCACGGGGTCAGATCGGTACCTACTAACTTACCGCCCCGGTATCCCTCATGACTGCGACAGACTTACCTACTACAGTTAAATTTAATTAGTCAAATACCATAGCGGGCAAGATGTATGGTGTAATCAACCTGTCTGGGAGAGACGACTTCATTAAATTGCCGAATTAAACGCTCGCCACCGAAATAATTAACATTTAGCTGTTTGTTTTGATGCTTCTCTACCGTTAGCCTTTGAAGATATTAGGAGGGAGGATTATTGTGTCTTATTTTTTTAGGTTTATTTTGAAGTTTAAATACAATTTCATGATCATGCATCTTAATTTATTTAATTTAACATTTCTATTACGTTCGTCTGACCTTATTCCTACTAAAATTATTTAAATGTGCAAGTATCTTTAAACCAGTACCTATGCTACTTCTTCATTATTATGGTTTTGCCGGGATATTCAATTGTCATATTATAATTTTAGTCTCATTGCATTTGCACCGTTGCGTTGTAGCATAGTGTCATCTGTAGGTACTTACAAGCCACGGACCCAGTGGGACTAAAACCTATATAAAAGTTGTACACCTTATTAATTGGGAATAACAACTGGATATTTGGGAAGGTCATAAAGAAGCCGATACCCCCAAGCAATTTTATATTACAAACGCGATATTTTCGTAAGAATTATTGAAATATTTAACAACAAGGGATTTTTTTAGAAAGCATTCCTAGTAATAGAAAATGTTGTGAATAGGATTTTTAATTAATTTCAGCTACCTCAGTAGACTCTGAGTGTCACATAACAGCCAATTGCTAAAGCGGACGCGCCGCCGCTCCGAGCTGCGGAAATTCCGCCGCGGCCTCCGCCGCCGCCACACCGTTCACTGCCGCGGTATTGTTTAATTAACTGCCACCAAACGTTGGCCCTGACAAACGGGTCAGATCATAGTGCTAGCGGTGTACCAAACCTTATGCGTTTACAGACACTGTTTGTCTGTTTAGAGTTGGAAAAGCCACATATTCAATTCAAAAGCGCGAGACTTGCATAAATTTAAAATGAACTTAAACGTCTATGTAGGTATGAAATAATTTTTGCGTTGGGTCATCTTCGTACCTGCTTTTTCATCTAACACGATTGATCAAAAGTCGAGACAAAATAGAAAAACAAATGATGAGCTTTCTTTTCTAATCAGATGTATTTTTTTAATTTGCCCTTAATTGTTACAAGTTTGCGGGAAAAAGATATAAACCCTGATATTTAAGAAGTACTTGAAATGAGCAAAATGCCCAACAGTTAAAGCTGAGATTAAACTAAAGTAGCGCAGTATGTCACCAGCCCAAGTGAAATCGTTTCATTGAGATCGCAATTTTCTTATTAAGTGGAGAACTGAGGCAATCCAGCAGGTTTTAATGAGCTCCCGTTTCGAGATGTCTTCACAAATAAAGTTAGCGGAATATGGACGATCAAAACTTGAGACCTTTGTTCGGCGAGACCTTTATTCGAGTGTGAAGAGACTCTATAATTGGTAGTAAAGTACTTTCATTGAAAACATAACTTTTGGGCTTTAAGCATTGACCAAACTGCCACAACTAGTCGCGAAAATCAAGTTGAGATGACGTGCATCAACCACCCATTCCTTTAGGACTACGTAAAGAAATATTTCCACATAGCCTTACTAGAACAATGTTAGCCTTCATCACTACAACTTTACAGTTATAAACTCTGTTTTCTGTGACACAAGGTTCCTTTGCTGCCAGCATGACACGTGCAGGTTACGTGTGTTTACGAGGACATCAAAGAACGCCGGAGCGAATGCCAATTGGTTTTTTATGGTTTTGTGTGGAATAAAGGGTAGAGTCGTAACTTGTTCCAGACTCTAGCTGTTGTGTAGATGAGGATACTTCAGTAGGCATCTACTTGTTTATCAAAGTTTATCATTATTTTTATTAAGTTTATCACATTTCATACATGGAGGTATCTTCTTGTAATTAAAAGTTAACATCCAATGATACTTTTATATTATCTTTTTGGGTAAAGCTAAAAAAAAAACTTATAAGATCACTCGCTTGTCGATCTGTTTTCAAGCTTTTACCGATGTTATTTATGGTATAAACTTTTGGTAGTCATATTTTTTTGAAGAAAACTCTAAGCGACAAACCGAAAAACAGTCCGAAAAAAACTCTAATTAAATTAGTTAATCATCGAAAAGCAAAACCTAAATAACTATTGTACGCCCGCGGCTTCGCTCGCAGCTTACCAACTTTTACACCAGTCTGACCAGAACAGCTTGACCTATAATGTCCAGGTACAACTTTTCTGCGATAGTTCCTATTACATTGGTCCAATGTGCTATAGATTCTTGACCAGATTGCGTAGATCTGCGTGAGAGTAACGCACCGCTCTTGTGTGAGGAAGTTTCCAGAGTTGTAGCGGGAGTTGGCAGGTCTCGGTATGGTGGCGAGGTCCTGGTGAGACGTATGCAGTAGTGCTCACTTCACACGTAGGACAAAGGTTCCTAACTGCCTGCTATTAACACTGCTCGACCCCTACCAGTGGCTAGTGATGTTAGCGTAACTACCAATTTTTTCGATTTTATCGAAGAAAAAAAATATTGAAATACTTTTTTTGACGACCTCTGTGGCGCGTCGGGCGAACGCTTGGCTGCAATACAGAAGGTTGCGGGATCGATTCCCGCTGCGTGCAAATATTTATGCTTAAAATTAAAAGTAAATATTTGTATCAGGTCTGGGCGTATTTCTATGTATATATTTATGTATGTATTTACAAAAGAAAAATAAATATTAGTAGTATATCCGTTGTCTAGTCACCGTAACACAAGCTTAGCAGCTTACCACGGGGCTAGATTGCGCTGTGTGTTCGTCACATGATTTATTTATTTATTATTTATGTAAAGCCTATCATTGCTGTTAAGCGTGGCAACGCGACCAGAATGTTGGGCTGGTTTGCGCTGTGTGCGTTAAAGGGTTGTTTGATTGAGATTTTTTGTATGCATATTTTATTGACAATATCTATTCAGTTATATTTAGAATAAAATGCATTTTGTTCTAAAATAAACCATTCACTCCTGCAAAGCTTGAACCCACGACCACCCGTTATCTAATGGGGCGCGCTAACCAACTGCGCCAAGTGAGCTCAAGTGACAGAGTTCCGAATTCCGAATGCATTATTCTTATTTTTCTAGTCAGGTGGTTGGTATTTTGTATGTGGTTGTTTTTATACAATTATTAAAATTTTGCATTAATTAGTAATCTTGTATTAATATTATTCTTTTGCAAGTTTATTAGATGTACCTAGATATATTATTATCGTAAAGTCTTTAAATTATATCTTTTAACCGAAACATTTTCAGTTTATTATATAATTTTACTAGCTGCGCTCCGCGGTTTCACCCGCGTAGGTCCCGTTCCCGTGGGAATAACGGGATAAAAAGTAGCCTATGTGTTAATCCAGGTCCCCAGCTACCTATATTCGAAGTTTCATCTCAATCGGTTTAGAAGTTTTTGCGTGAAAGAGTAACTACCTCACATACATACATACATTCATACATACTTACATACATACAAACTTCCGCGTTTATAATATTAGTAAGATGAATAAATTGGTTCACAGTAAAGTGACTCTCAGTTCAAGAAAATATTTAAAATTAACGTCATGAGCGAAAAATGGCTTTAATTCAATATATTTAAAAATATACTTTAAATTGTGAACGAAGTTGTCGCCAACTAATTAGCAAAACCTACGAAAGCGCCTCTTACGTCCCATCACTTCGCGCCCGGGGCAACTCACCCTGCAAACAACATTACACCTTATCCCACGCTCATTAGAATCCTAATTCCATTGCATAAAAATGACATTATTTGACTCGTTTCCACTCAACCCAATTTGGACTCTAATAAATGAGGTTAAGGTGTAATTTTTGATGGTGAAGCGTGTTTAGCGAATATTTTTGGTAAAAAACAAGACAAGGGCGTTAGTCCATTGAACAAGACCGATAAATGATCCACGAAATCTTTGCAATATTAAGTATTAATGAACGTGTTTTAATTGAATCGTCTCAATTTTAGGGTTGATAAATAGTGGGATGAGTTGAGACATCTGCGAGTTGCCCCTAAACCAAAATAGGTATGTTTTCGTGAATTAAATAGGTAGGTATACGTTGAATTTAATGCTACTATATCTATTTAAAAACAAATTAAATACATATTTTTGTTCCCAAAATTGCTGTAGTGTATTCTTTTTGTGTAGTGATGTGACTAATCTAACGTGCAGCGATATTATGATGTCTCACCTAGTGTTAGTTATCAGATCATCGTATTGCCTCCAACTTGACCGAACGACTGCTATCAGATATTACAACCGCGACCAACTGCTTCGTGCCTTATGAAGCATGGAGTGAGAGAACATGTTTTTTTGCCACACAAATTATCAGTCACCCATCCGAGTAACGGCCTCACCAAGTGTTGCTTAACCCGCAAGACCATTAAATAACGACAGGTTAGTTAATGAGCTAATGAGCTACTAATTCACACCTATGGTAGAATTGTTTGAGCACCTATGTCCATTAAAACACCTTTCAGTGGTTTGTATTTGGTCATAATTCTCACCAAGTAAATTAGTTTGAGCACCTCTGTCCGGACACAGACATCACAACATTATGACATGCGCTGCACACAATGCAATCTCCTCAATAAGTGACACCCGTACGTACTCGATTGACAATACACAGCGGTGCAGGGGGCGTGCCGGACAAATGTTGACAGTCTCTGAAAAGGACGTAGACAAAAAAAAACTATTAAAAAAAACAATCGATATGTTGTTTCGTACTCAGTATAAATCTTGTAGCACCTTTTAAACCATAGACCGGCGCAGCCTCTAAGGAAAACTGGTCCTAAGTCTTCCCCATATTATTTTGTTTGTGGAAGAAATAAATGAAATTTATTTATTTATTATTTTATTTATAGGCTTTTCTAGGTTAGCGTGCTACATTTTATACTCTTACATCTCTTACAATTCAAAATAGTTTATTTTCTTTATATTCTTTTACAACAATAAATGTATGTATGTATGTATATGATCATTTTGATACGTCTTAGGATTACGTCTTAGTCTTCAATTACGTATATCTATTATCTGTCTGATGTGAGATTGGTCTAAATATAATTAACCAACTTACGCTGGTGAAACCACGGTATTAGAATTACACAAGAAGTATTTCCATCCTACTAATATTAGAAATGAAAAAGTTCGTGTGCCAAGTAAGAAAGTAAACGAGAATTTAGTTACCTCGTGACGCAAAAACTACTGAATCGACCGTGATGAAGCTTGGTATAAAGATAGCTAGAGATCTGGATTATGGCAGAGATTACTATTATGCCGACATTCCACATAGGATTCTGCTAGTATATCTACCTACCTACTTACATACTTATTGATTAATAATGTAGTAGGTACCCAGCTTACCAATAACTACCTACCTACCTACCTTAATTACCTTGGTAGCAATTTAAGACCAAGCCAATTAACATAGTTCTTGCATGGTCCACAACGCGTACGTTCGCCCGACATAAGTCGCATTCCACCATTCTCGCATATAACACCGATAAATTAATATCCAATCGACTGGGGTTACTTAATTGGACCAGCTATCCAACTTGTAATCCGGCAAAAATGTGCTTCTGTTTCCCACCGTCCGGTCAACATAGACCTCTCTCCACAAAAACTTTGGTCTTACGCGAGGGTCAGGTTATGGTAGCTGTGAAGTTATAACCCGGCTAATGCGCGAAGGTATTTCAATTACAGCGGTGTGTGCGACGACCGCTGACTTCGGACTGAATAGTCGGGCGATGTTCCACGGTCTACGGTTCACACGCAGATTTATTCCTTTCGTGTAGGTATTTTAATTACCACCACGTCCCGCGTGGTTACTTTAAAATGACGTGAATCAGGTATATTGCAGTTTTAGTAATTTTAGGAATCTATGGTAGGGAATGATAGCATGACAATAGCTTATCGGTTATATTTCTTTTTTCTTGCCAATTAGAGTTACTAACAATCCCATACTATTGCATATAGTATTTATTAATACCTACGAATAACAACACATGTGCACTGCAGTTTACGTTCCAGCATGTGCACTGATCCTACGGCAGGTATTATCCGTCGAGCAGAGTAATAGAACTGTCCAAAATTTCATTCCAACAACATGGCAATTACGAAACAATACTTTAAAAATGAAACCATAACTTGCAACTAGACTGCAATCGAAATTTTATTGACTCAAAAATGCATGAAAAACTGTATTCTCCAAAGGAAATATTATCGAAATTATATTAAAAAAAATCAAGTATGAAATCCAAGATAGACTGCGATGGTGTCTTTCTATGTATAATATGTACCTATGTATTTACAAAAAAAAACAATGTAGTATATCCTTTGTCTAGTACTTATAGTACAAGCCTAGTGCTTAGTTTGGGGCTAGATTGCGCTGTGTGTAATGTCGTGCAATATTTATTTAATGATATTTATAATATGATTATTTTGGATAATATTAATAAACGAGTCAAATCAAATTGAGATATTTTGTTATTTCAATAAGACATTTACATGTTCGTTTTGATTCGTCAGCAATATAATACCTAGTGTGTATTCGGAACGCGACCTCCGATAAGAACTAGTCATAGGAAAAGAGGTGTCAGAGTTAAAAGAATTATTAGATGTAATGGAGACCGAGAAAGAGATAAAAGAGGTAGAAATATACTGTCACTCTGCAGAGCCGCGGCTGCCCTCCGCATTTCGCCGGCTAATCCTCCAACAAAAGACCGCTTATAATTCGAGATGCGAGTAAGTCCACGAGGTAGGTAATTGAAATTTTATTGCAAGTATTTTGATGAAATGGCTTAGCGGCTTCCCCCGGCTTTGTGCGCGCCCGTGCCATGCCGACTCTGCGACGTGCAATGTGGTCACGTTATTGGATTTTAAGAATTGGTAATTTAAGAAGTAGTGTTTATATTAATTGATTTTATTTAATGCTAGTTGGAATACTGTAGTCTCACTCGCGGTCCCGTTTGGTATTTAGCAAAACCTTAACATATCGAATGCCTACATCATATAAAGAACACACTCTCCAAATTCAGATTTGACGGCCTCTTTGGCGCAGCGGGCGAAGCTCGGCATTTTATAGAGAGGTTTGTATGTGTTTTACAGACTGTCGAATTGGTAAACATTTGAAATGTAGCCTATATTCTTCCGCCAAATACTAAAACGCTACTTAAAATCTGAGAGCTACATATATAATCAAGCATATTCTGATCTGAAACATTTGTATGCCGCTAATTTCGAATTAGTTTCTGAATTCGAAATTAGTGGCATACAATTACCTAATTGTATGCCACTAATACCTACCGTACGTACGTAACGTACCTACGTTCAATTCATTTATTGATTTTCAATTGTATTTCTGATTTTGGCAATATTTACTTTTTCTTGTGTTTTTAAAGCGGCTTTATTCACACGCCGTCAGTAGGAGTCTAAATAAAAAAAAAATTGAAAAAAAAAAAAGCAAAAAAATTTAGGTAGATACTTCAAATATTGCATTGCAACGGTATCAGGAAACAATTATCAATTCGTCAAAATGATTAAGTTTCAAAAGTCCCGCTTATGTTTTCTTTAGTCAGACACCAACGTTAAGTAAAAAAATATTACAAACGGTAGCCTACATAAACATCACCATATTTCCACTTCCCAGAACACAGTCGAGTGTAAAATTGGTCACGTCCAGTTATGTTGTGTAAATAAACAAAAAACGGTTTTTAAACTCACAAAATATTAATAACTTTTGCTCACAATTTATGTCGACACCAAAATATGAACCTACTTCCAATTATAATTGAAATCAACCGGCAGCTAAATAATTGATATTTCTTTACCCGACCGCGGTAAACCAAAAAGGGAGGGTTATGTTTTTTTTTTTCGATTTTAGTCGCTCCTAATTATTGTTCATCGTAGATGTGCTACGTGAGTGCTACGAACTTGATACAAACTCGAATAAGTTTTTTGTGGACATATTTGTATTGTAAGGCCTGTAGTAACTCTTTGATGGATACTTAGTTGACTTACTTCATGAATACCGGCCAAGGGGTAGGTAGGTATATCGCCACACATTACCTATTTATTATTATTATTAGTGTGCCGTGTGTAGTGTAGGTACATATTACCAAAAGCTTAAATTCACCTATCTGCCTTAAACCTAATCTTACTCAACAATTCCAATTAAAATATTCACCTAGACAATAAGGGTACCCGCTCACCCACGACAAGAGACGCGTCGCTGCGGGTTAGTACGAGCTTTACGACTACAATTTCTCTTTATGACTACATTTTAAAAGGAAAAAAGGATACCTACCTACTCATCGATATATATAAAAGAAAGTCGTGTTAGTTACACCATTTATAACTCAAGAACGGCTGAACCGATTTGGCTGAAAATTGGTAGAGAGGTAGCTTAGAACCAGGAGAGGGACATAGGATACTTTTAATCCCCGCGGGAACGGAAACAGGAACGGGACTTACGCGGGTGAAACTGCGGGGCGCAGCTAGTTCTCTATAAAAACGTAGTCAACTGTTTCCTGTCTGGATAAAGTCTGTCTTTGTAATATGCAGAAAAAAAACGAGGGGAATATGGTCGGTCAAAGCAGATATATACTACATAGGTTTTATGACATAAACACATTTTCTCTAATGTCATTCCGCCTTACCATGATGTCATATAAGTCGTCACAAACTCGTCGCGTTATCGTGGAGCTAAAAAAATTAAAAGCACATCAAATTATAATAAATAAAAAAAGATATTCCTAAATTATCTGTGGTTTTTAAAAGTAGACGGGGTATTTATTATTTTAAATTTACTTTATTTTTGTAGCAGCAAAAGGACGGCAAAGCAACAAGAAACGCTCATGATAGCGCGGTTTATCCAAGGAAAAAAATCAAAAATATTTATTCCGTAACAAAAAGGTGTTTTAACAATTTCAATATGTTGGGCACTCCTTTTAAGCATTTAAGATGCCAGGAGTGTCCGCTCCTCCGTTCAGGAAACAGTCGACTACATAATTTGATGGAGAATGAGTTTATAAAAAGAATCTCTCGACTGAATCTCGATAGGCCTATATCGCATTAGGGCTCCATCGCTTTTGGACTACATCGCAAATAGACCAGAAAACGAAACGACTAAGTTGTGTTCTAAGCTACACGTACCTTGCCGCGACTGCGACAGGGCGACAAGCGGGCGCGTGTCGCGCGGCGTGGCACGTCGTATGCGTCAACAACGAGCGAACGTGCTCGGAATTAAACACACCCGTTAAGAGGCAAGACGGCCGAGTCGCGGCAATGAATACTGACACGCATTATCTTGTAAACTATCTATGTAGGTTAAGATATTAAACGCATTTTTCTGATTTTAATCACGTTGATTTTATTAATTTTACCCTATGTTTCGAGTAATTTCCAGGTATCTTCCTTATGGTAGACCCAGCGATCTCGAAACGTGAAGGATTGATAAAACCCTATAAATATGAGGAAACTGAGTTCATATTTTACAAAAATAATTTTGATTTTGACACCCATAATGATTTTGCGTGACTTAAGATTAAAGAATTACCAGTTGAGTATCAGATATTTAATGGAATAATATAATAAAAGCCACACAGCTGTTACAGTAACATAATTATTATCAGTCTATTGTACAAAACTCCTTTTAAACATTATTATCTCAGCACACAATAAATCAAAAGGCACTTTCAATCAAATTGAATCTTTAATTATTGTTCAACAGCTGTATTAAAATAAATACCGGCTAAGTGCGAGTCGGATTCTTGCATGAAGGGTTTCGTATCATTGTCACAAAAAACACATTTTTTGTTGTATTGGAGTATTCTGTATTTGTTGTTATAGTGGCAACAGAAATATACCTACATCATTATGAAAATTTCAACCGTCTAGCTATCACGGTTCATAAGATACGGCCTGGTGACAGATGAACAGTGGAGTCTTAATAAAAGTGTCTCGTTTTTACTCTTTGTGTACGGAACCCTAAAAAGATCGTTTCAAACACTTTGACAGCTCAATCGGTATTGATGCGAGGTAAACGGGATGACTCGTCACTACTCTACGACCAAGTTATCTTTGCGGGCGGATTTCTAATGAACTGAAAATAAATCAGGCAATTTGTGAGCTCAAGTAGATGGTGGCGCCACGATTTATAAAACGATTAACTTGGTCGTACTTTGTCTTGTTAATTTGACGTGACTGATGTCGGACTGATGACTGACGACTGATCCAGTGGGGACGAATCAATTAATGTGCCTATTAAATTATATCAAACTGGAATTCAATATGTTCCTATTATGAAATCATTCGATTATAGAGTTGTACAATAGCGTTCTATTGTTGGTAAATATTTTTAAGAATTCATTTATGGAAGTAGGTTTGACTTTGAATAATTCAATTAGTAAGGTATTTAGAGTATCTAGATTCTTTTATTTGAAGCTCCTTAGGCTTGATCAAGGTCAAGTCATTGTTACAAATAGTAACAAATAGGGTCAGTAACAGACACCCGAATGTTCCTATAAGGAGTTATCTTAAGTTGCAGATTTAATAAAACTAGGTAAGTAGACTATAGATACATTTTTTCTTTTATCGCGATGTTAGATGGAAATTAGACTCATTTTTCCGGTTTCAACCAAGTTGCATTGCAATCTACCCCTGAGGAAGATATCTCGAAGAGTATGGTACTGAAAAAAAAAACAAAGCAACGCGATTAAAACTGGCAAAATGTGTTTAATTTTAAATTGGTAATTATTAAGTAGGTATGTAGTTTTTTAGATTACTAAATTAGCTTATTAAATTCTATAGATAAGCTGTCATAAGTTTATCTATAGAATTTAATAAGCTACTTCAATGACAACAGTTGAAAAGATGTAACATCTGTCTTGGCGAAGTGTTGGCGACGTGCGATCCCGTCGTCCGCGTCGTTGTAACACGATCTCACATTGTCGTGTAAACTGGTGTTTTGTGCTGGGAGAGGGCCGTACGCTGGGCGGCGTGTTGGCACCACATTATGATAGACGGTGCACTTATTTTGTTAAGTTAAAATTGTTACCTTCACCTTGAGATGAGGAGAAATCTGTTGTATAATACTTACGAGCTGTTCGTTAAAAAGGTAGGTAGGTGTGGGATGTTAAGAAATTTATAAGAAAAATAGGTAATCTTTTATAGTATAAGATATCCTAATAATAATGGGTAGGTACTTAGTATTATAAGATAAGTTTTAGGTATGATTTTGATTACACAAGTTTCCTGACCAAAATTTTTATTTCTGTAAAATCAGTTATTTCAGTCAGTAGGTAAAGGAGATGAACTTCAGTAGTACGTAACTCATATTTTGTTATCGATAGTGTGAAATCGCTCGATAGATGTCGAGTGATGGTTCTTTGGACTATGAGGTAGGTACCTTGTCAGAACATTATTTGGTATAGATAAATTAAAATAGCGACAACTAAAATAGATACATCACCTGTGAAAATTTAAATCGGTTATCTACCACGGTTTATGATGTGCAGCCTGGTGACAGGCTGAACAATAACCTTGGTAAAAGGGTCCCCTTTTTTAAAGTACGGTACCCTTAAAACTTACGGAAACTGTCAATATATATATTTGATGTCTATGTTCATACAAAACTATCTGCCTCATCGGACGCGCCTCACTGCTGCGATACCAATAGAAAGATTTCGTTAGCGAAGTCTGCTCCATAGTATTTAATCTCAAAGCGAAACAGCGACAAAAGTGGGCGTTTATTTTTTTATGCACATACATTGTGTAGAGTAATTTTCAGTAGAAAATATAAATAATTCCGACACTTAACTTCAATCAAATTTCACCTTTCAACCGTCGCTCGGTCGTCGGTCGTCGGAAATGCAACGCAATTTGTTCATTGTTGTTTTATCGTTGCATTGCGTGGAATAACAGTAGAGTTGTCTGTTTGTATGTTGTATTGTACAATGGAGGCTACACGTTACGCGCTAATACTTACATACTCGCTTTATACCTTGTAATTGAGGAAATGTTCAAGTCTTGTGTGAGACGCCATTTTATTTATTTTAACACTAAGTACAAAAAAACATAACCCTTTTCCGGCAGTAGGGTAAAGAAGCTTTAAAGGGTTTTATTTAGTTCACTTTTAGGTATTTTATCGTGAATTCTTGAAACTAAAATTTTAAACACTTCCTCTATAATTAGGGTTAAAAAAAACAATCTTCTTTATTTTCTCCCCTCACAAAACTATCCAATATCGTTCAGATTCTTCTACGTGTCCGTACAAAATGTTAGGTACCTACCTTGTAATTCAAAACTATAAATAAATCCTGAAAATTTAGGATGAACAAATTTGCCTGAAATTGGCGCACAAGTAATTTATAACCTGAATGAACATATTATTTAATACTTTTGTTCCAGTATTCCCACGGAAACAGGAGACCCGAGAAAACACGCGGAATACCAATAAACAGTTAGCTTTAATATACATCTAATTCGCTTAAAAACGCAAGCATTTACAACAACAAAAACTATAACAAAAAAGGAGGAACCGTTTTCGCCAACAGATTTTGCCTACCTACCTAATGAGTCATCTGGAATTCCTAACAGAAGTAAGCTATTATATTACCTCCCGAGCTCCTGTCTGACAAGCGAGGAGGAAAACAATGACATAATAGGTGGTAACGCAATAGGCACAACATCTTTCGCGTGTGCGAGACAAAGGCACAACGATCGATCGAAATCTGAAGACGTATTCATTTAGAATAGGCACCTTTTGCTAACATTTCTAACTGGTTCATTTCGGCATCCAATTTGGGAAAAAAGTGGCCAAGATTGATTCTAGAATTAGATTTCAGCGTGTATTTATTTACTGGTTTGTTTTGTTGCAGGCTTCCCGCAAATCAAGTCGCCTTACAGTCCCACCTCACAGCCGCATCTTACAGGTTAGTTCATTATATTTTAGTACGTACCTACTTGTAAGTTATTTCTTCTAAGTGCAACCATTGGGAAGTTTTTTGTATTTTCAAAATGATAAAACGTTACTAATCCTTTGTAACCTAAACGGTGTAATAACTATTTAATACGTTTTAAGTACCTTACCACCGAACTGTCGAGATAATATGGGAGTAATAATAATTATTATTACTCCCTTATAAATAATTATTCTACGATTATAAGCGAATGTAACTTATTCTTTGTCTATATTCAAATCAATCCTGAAGATCTTCGTTCAAATCATTGTAGATTCGGTGCCAAAAAAGCCAGAATAAATAAAACTGCTAACCTAGGTAATTAAAGTTTTAAATTAAACAACTGAATGAACGATGTTGGTAGGTAGTACTAATCATTTGAGATTTGGGAGATTTTTGCTACGCTTTACCTAAAATAGGTATACACTAACCATACGTAAATATCAGTTACTTTTTTTGAAAAGTATTTAATGTAAACATTCCATCACCGACCATATACAAAGAGGACGTCGCCCCGTGACACTTTTAAACGTAACGGCTTACCAACTAAACTAGAGTTTGGGGTAGTTAAACAACGGAATTTGACTACGTTTTTTTATTTTACAAGGTATTCAAGTCGACATAGGCCGAAGCAAGCACTTTTGCTATTGACCTGTAGGTAGATGAAAAATAAAAAAGTATTAAAGATCTTATAGTATTGGATCTTAAATCTCACACTTAAACGCAATTTGATCACGTGTTGTTTCATAGAGAAAATCTGAATACAACATCTCCATTCTATATCTGTAAATATATAAAATAAATAAATCTGCTCTGTGCATTACACAACCTCTCTAGACCCTATGTGTAGATTTAACAAAAATATCAAGTCAAAAGTAATTAAGTTCAAATTGTATAATGTACGAAAGTATAAATATCCTGAAAACGAAAACCTTTTAAGCAATATCGTTGTCATTTAAAGTCGTCTACAATCAATAATAAGGTACTGAATCGACGCGAAGTAAATCTGCCAAATTGATCTGGCAATTTTCCTGAAGCATCACCAGCCAACTACTAAACAATACATTTGTCGGTGATTTAGGAAAGTGGCTTCGAGGGCGCGAGGGAGAGAGGAAAGGGAGGGAGAGGGGGAGGGACGTCCCCTCCCTCTCCCCCGGCTTTGTCTCAGTAATGAATCCGGCAAACATCACCGCGCAGCCGCCCTACCCTGCCAATACTACCACAAATCATAAACCAATATATTACCTAAAGAAATAACAACTTTACCCCTCTACGATAGAGTTTCTTATCCGATGCAGTCACTAACATGATTCTTGCCGCGTTCGTAAGACGTGACGCTTAGATATTGTTAACGCAAATTAGAGGATGATAAAGATATAAGTTGGAGTTTGGAGGGTTCGAATTACTTAATTCTAATCCTTATTAAGGCGAAGTTTATTTGTCTCAGTGAGCTCCGAGTTGATTCCTCTAGTCCCGGGGTTGCGGTTAATGTGTGATGTGTTTGTTTGTTTGTCCAACCCCAGAGTGCGTACGTACGGAGTATGAAAAGCGTCCTTACACAAAACACCACCTGACTGCTCCCGCTCGGCAGCCATTTGTAAAAATTACCTTCGACGCCATTTTTGCGCGGGAATTTCATATTTGGAATGCCGCAGGGTGGAATTCGCAGTAGATTTGACATTTCATCATGGCTCCCAGTTTTTGTATTGTTTCTAAAACAATACCGGGGTGCGATAGTCTTTTCTTATGACTTTGTTTAGACGCAGCCATATTTAATTTGGAAATTAGGGTCGTATTGTTACAGTTTTTGGAACTCGAAAATGAGGCCTCTATTAGTAGTCCCTGGCTCTTTCGACCCACCGGTACAGTAAATCTAAGTCGGTACTTTTTGAAGGTTTTTTTTTTATTTCAGAAGCGGAAGATACCCTACTTATTAATAATATGTAACACCTCTTACAAAAGGCCGACAACTCAACGTTATCGGTTACGGACACATTTGTAAGGAAACAAACTTTTTGCCGCGACATCTCGAGACGAGTTCCTTCTGTTTTCATGTTGACACATCGAGCTGCACTTACCCTATTTAAAAACCAGCTTTATGTCCTTACCCTAGAGTTATAAACCCCGTATTGTTTCCGAGATAAAGTGTCAAGTGACAGAGAGGTTTTAGTGGCGACAAGTTGTAACAACAGGGCGAGTATATTAACGCCACTTCTTCACTTGATTGGGTATTAGGTTTCTTTGGTAAAATTAATTTGTTTTAAAAGAAAATAAGTTTGTTTTGAGAGTAGATTGTCAAAGGAGTCTCGAGTTTGGAAATTATTAATGAAGCGTGAAGGGGCGCGTGCTGTGGAATTTAATATTTTAATCTCTTTAGAAGTTAAATGTATCTAACATTGTGATTATTATGATACCCTTCTACTGCTATAAGGATCATAAAGTAATTGTAATAAGTCGTTTAAACAATTATTTTATCAAATTTTGTTTAAAAGACTTATTCCAAATGTTTGGACTTCTAATTTATTTACCGAATCAAAACTATTGTTAAGTCCAGTTAAACAGGGAAATGTTTAAATTATATTAAAAAAATAGCCATCACTGAATCCTCTTCCTGTTTAAGTACTAAACTTTTTAATAAGGCCTCTAGTGTTGTGTTTTTAATAATGCAATAATACATTCATAGTACATTTTTTGATGGTAGAACTTCAAAACCGGTAAATAAAACGCGAGTTGAACCCTGTAAATATTGTGTTTTATTACAAAACTATATAGCTGCGCCCTGCGGTTTCACCCGCGTAAGTCCTGTCCCCGCGGGATTATCGGGATAAAAAGTAGCCTATGTGTTATTCCCGGTATCCGGCTTCCTATTTTCACCGCAATCGGTTTAGCGGTTTTTACGTGTTTGAGTAACAAACATACATACCTACACATATACTCACAAACTTTCAGCTTTGTCATATTAGTAGGATAGGATAAATGCTTTTTACTTACAGAGCTCCGTATACTAATAAAATAGCAAACAAAACCCATTGGAGTGCGTTCTGAATGAGTGTGTCCACTTAACTAGACACTAGTCAGAAATGTATCAATAATGAGGCGGCAAGTGGCGTGTATCGAGTGTCGGCAAACAGCGCCGAGTGGCGACTAATTGTCGGCGGTGTCCAGTGTCCAGTGTCGGGCGGTGTCGTGGGATTGGTACCACATGTGTGTAACTTCTCTATACTACAGTGAGGTAAAGTGCCAGAGCTGGTGAACGAAGTTTTCTCCTATACAGAGGCAGTGAAGAGTGTGGTACCTAGTCTTAATTACTAAGTAGGTAACTAGCTGCGCCCCGCGGTTTCACGTAAATCCCGATCCCACAGGATTATCGGGATCAAAATATGTTACTCTCCATTACTTAAACTATCCCTTTGCAAATTATTCTCCAAATCGGTCTAACCGTTTGACCGTGAAGAGGGAACAAACAATCGAACTTTCCGATTTATAATATTACTAGCTGCGCCCCGCGGTTACACCCGCGCGGGATAAAAAGTAGCCTATGTTTTATTCCAGGTCTCCAGCTACCTATATTCCAAGTTTCATCGCAATCGGTTCAGCAGTTTTTACGTGATTGAGTAACAAACACACATACATACACACATACTTACAAACTTTCAGCTTTATAATATTAGTTGGATGTATGTATTTATGTATTCACAAAAAAAGTATGATATTATGTAGGTAGTATATCCATTGTCTAGTACCCATTGTACAAGCCAAGTGCTTAGTTTGGGGTTAGATTGCGATGTGTGTAAAGTCGTGCAATATTTATTTATTTATCTAGCTTTCGAAGGAAAATGTTTAAGCTCGAGCGATCATATTTTATTAATGTTAAAGACATGACTATGGGTGTAGTAAAACTGTAGCAAGTTCCTATCTATAGGTATGCAATTAAAATAGACCCGAGTCCCGAACCGTCTCGAAGGTGATAGCTTGTCGTAATGAGCTGGCACTTTACCTTCAGGACACTACCTACTTATTATAATTGCTAATGGTCTTTCTCAACAACCCCGCCCTTCCAACATCGACCTTCAAACACTTGTTTCAAGGTTCACTTTCCGACAGGGACAGTTCCGACTAAATTCATTATAAGATCGGTGCCCGGGGGTGGTGGAGTCTAATCGTAAAATGTTATTGTCTGCTCGAAATATAAATTCAATTTATTTGGCTTTTTTTCCTTCTCTTTCATATTTTGTTGAGTAAGAAAGGGAAATAACGTTAAGTGAGTAAATGGTTTAAATGAAACTTTGTTATGTTTATCAGTGTACAGGGTGAGTTTTTAAAATTGACTTAACAAAACTCTTAACTGGGCTAGCGAAAAGGTTACTAGGCCGGGATTGACTAGAAAAATTTAACGAAAGCATCATAGAATGTTTAAAAAGAATACTGTCCAGTTTTCTTATTGAGTTCAGATTAGGGTCAGTCAAATTAATTGAAGATCGACCATGTACGCAAATTACAAAATGACTTATAGTTTTTATGTAAAATGTACCGAATGAACGAAAAAAAAATAGACCGAATGAATCGATATAGCACAATGACTTCATTTCTGAATTTTAACTCTGAACCCATAATAAGCTTTATTTCACATCATCCTAAAATCGATACACTTTTAAACGAACACTCTATTTAATAATTCTTTTTGTTTTATTGCTTAAGGCATTTTAAACTTAGAAATATTTTTAGCAAGGAAATATTTAGTAAGCGAAAGGACGCAGGTTCGAATCCTGTCATGGGGATTTTTTGGAAATATATTTGTTTGCTAAAATATTTCTAAGAACACTCAATTGTTGTTGTTATTGTAGTATTTGTTTATGTAATTTGTTTTGTAATATTTTGGTACAATAAAGTTGTATCTAATCTAATCTAATTGTTGAAATCAATTCGCTTAGTCCAAACAAAAAGCAACAAAATCGATGGTAACTGCACCCGAGACGCGGCTCACGTACTGTCTACTGCTACAAAGTAAGGCTGTACGTAAGTGTGTCCTGTCCAATCGTAGGCCCGCGTCGGCTGGCTCTATGGAAGTGGCCAATAAGTAACTGGCTGTTACATTGACCGCTCCACCCACACTCCTTCGCAGTACGTGTGTTTACAACAGAACAGTTTCTTTAAGGAAAACTGAAATTATAATCAATATGAGAAACTGTGTTTTTGTAGTAAAACTGCAATGTTGAAAGATCAAAAGTAGAAACAGACGGATAAGCGAGTAATCTTATAAGAGTTCCTATTTTAAACTTTAGAGGTACCCTAAGGTTTTTTTCTTCAAATGTTATCACAAACGAACACCTACGTAGTAGAATATTCAATGTAATTTGGTCTATTTTTTTATTTTATTTCTTCCAATTACTCGTGAATTTGAAATTTGAAATCTTATTGAGTACGAAACCCTAAAAAACATAACTTTTTATTTTAGTTTTGTCGTAGTCAGGTAAAAATAGAAGCTATCATAGGTCTTATTTTGATCTTTCTTGTAACCGTTACATTTTCTGCATTTTTTCTACAGTATAAAGTTTTCCATACCTACTTAATATTCCATTGAGTAGGTACCCCAAGAAACAATATAGCTAAAGTACCTAACAAACCATTATATTGTAACGCATCGCTGCCCGCGACCGGTAATGAGGCATGCCTCCCCCCGCCTCGCCTGCGCCGGCCTAATATTGCAAGTAATGTGTATCGTTACCATCGCTTATTGAACAGTTTTCTAACTCACTGATCTAGATACTGTGCATCAATTTAAAGAAAAAAAACTTTGTTGATTGTCTGTTTCTTTGAGTGTTTTCGTTTTGTGTTTATGTTTTTAATATGGAACACTAATCATCATCATCTGAGCGATATTTCGGGTTGCATCCTTCTCGCTTTAGTACCTTTACGTCTGAACATCGCACGATATTCGGCATTCTGTGTACTGTGTACTGTTCCTAACATAGGTAATAAAATAAATAGGTACTTCTTAAATCTGTAGGATATTGAAATTCGTATCACAATCCGTTGCGTCGTTTATTAGCTGAAATCAGCGGACAAACAAATACGGACTGACAAAAATATTTTTATGAAGAATCCTTTTTCATAGAGCTGAGATAATATGGGCTTTCTCGTAAT
This sequence comes from Idaea dimidiata, assembly GCA_949358125.1. Taxonomy (NCBI): domain Eukaryota; kingdom Metazoa; phylum Arthropoda; class Insecta; order Lepidoptera; family Geometridae; genus Idaea; species Idaea dimidiata. Next base: position 13,769,800 of record OX442329.1, read on the forward strand.
ATACAACGATTTGGTGTTACATTAACTAATATCTGGCTGCAAAAATATAATATTTCATAACATTTTCCTTAAAAAACTTATCACTTAGACTATTAGAAGCATTAGGTATCCGTTGCTATAGCTATGTCCCCCGTATCCTTACGTCATTACCTACCTACCCTCCGCACAACAATATATTTTTCAAAAAATTACGGAACCCTCCCCTTGCCTCCCCATCTTACCCTCGGTAACGAGCCCCGAGGGGTATCAACCCCCCCAAAAAATGATTTCCCGAAGTTTTCCGGTCCCTTGCTACCTACAGGCGTGTTATACTATGCAGTTTAACTACTAATGCTGGATGCTGATAGGATTCTGAGCTTTGGTACAATTAACTTAATTTATAAAGCGGTCTGTGGATCGGAAGTGTCGACGTCCGAGTAAAAGTACGATGCTTGATACCTTTGCTTTTTAATTTTCTTACTTTTGTGATTAAGTGCGTTTCTAATATTGTATGCCAGCAATTTGTGTGTTAGACGTTAGACCATTTTAGCCCAAGTAATCTCACATTTATGTTATGTATGAGGCGTTGAAATATATTTGTGTGATATTATAATTCTACTTTGTTATTGAATTGGATGTCATAATCATTATGGATAGGTCCATGAATCAAAGTTTCTGTCTATAAAGCACTTCTTTTTTTTTTAATCAACACGTGTACTTAATACATATATTTATTTAGATATACTTAAGTCATGGGCAGGTAGTTTGCCAGGTACCGAGCTTATCGAGTAGCACGTTGTCTTTACACATGATCTGACCTTTACACATTTAAAATAAATAAATAAAATTTATTCAATAAAATAAATAAAATAATTTGGAGTCTATATGAGTGTGAGTGGTCATTATTATCACAGTTGCTAATTTATAAAAAGCTAATACTTCTTTCAATGGCTAGGAATTACGTAGGTATAGTAGGTGTAGGCTCTGCCTCCATCGCCTAACTGGAGCCTGAGAACGACAAAGGGTGTTAGAACAAACTGCTTTCTTACTTACTGAATAAACGGTAATTCACTTGCAATTGTAAGAAAATAATTTTCTTGTTTTGTAATTGTTCTATTAAGGTCGATAATTAAAAGACTATCGGAATACTTATTTGTAGTTTCAGAAAAGTGATTGACGAAGTAACAAGACTAAAATTTTGCAAAGCAAACGAAAACTGGAATGTTTAGGTTACTTAAAAATTGTGTAACTTTAACATTCAAGCTTTTGTTATCACCCGCTAATTATATAGGGCTGGCTTGTGTAGCTACATTGAACTAACTAATCCGGAAGCTAGCACAGATTAGCGAGATCACGACATTTGGAAAACACCCAGAACCAGAAACCAACATTTATTATCAGCAGAAATATTTGTTTACGGCGGGAATCGAACCCGCAGCCTTCTGCATTGCAGCCCGAGCTTTGCCCGCTGCGCTGCGCCGTCAAGCATTAATATAGACCATAATAACCCTAACTTCGTAAGGTGGGCACGAATGCAAATGGCCATAATTATACGAACGGTTCTTGTTAAGTTAATTAACTAATGAAATAATTAAAAAAAACGCAATTAAGATTAATGAAACTGCTGATGTGACACGTTTTTTTTTCTGAAATTAGGTATGTAATACACGCAAACATACATAACAACCTACATACCGGGTTTTTTCGGATTTATCTCAACCAAATCTAAATTTGAGTTTACATCTCTACAGCTATACCTACCTATATCTAGAGAAGTCCTCGTCCGTCAGCTCGTCAGTGGCAGTGGCACTTAAATGAGCTCCCTGTCCAATATCACAATATTCGTACACAAAGAGGGCTTTGTGCTCCTCTCAGTACATCGCATCTTTTTGCTCCATTTTACTTCACACCTGCGGAGTGTGAGAACCATTGTAATGTGATATCTACCATCTTAATGCTTTTTTAGGTTATACTAAAACGCGTGCGTTGTACCTACCTACCTACCTACATCACATGCATACAGACGAACTGGCGAATTGTGATCAACGGAGAAAGAATAGCAAATGACGTTTTTAATATTTATACGCGACGAGGTCAAGGCCCAGTTTAACTAATAGTTGGTGCGCCTCGTCTAGTCAATGGTTAGATTTCTTGATGACTTATTAATAAGAATAGGTACCCGTTACTTATGGTATGTGAGGTGGTGTATCGGAAAAGCAAAGGAAAACAATGTAGGGAAACCCATTTGTTAGTTAGTCTTAGACGTGTTGTCTTATGTCCTTTTGAACATGGACTAGACTGGGATAGAACTTGGTATAGGTGCTGGGAAAGCAGACTTTACCTTTTTTAACACTACAGCGCTGTGCACCTTTAGAATTATATACAACAAGATTTAGACCTGCTAATGTCTATAATGATGAAATCTTCGCAGTTTTCTTCCGCGTCTTTTACTTTCTTAATTAGGTAATCTCGAATTTATTCTGAGCTGGGCTTTTTAAGTGATTTTTTTGACCATTGTGTATAATTGTTTTTATTCCAACCAAGCTATAGGTAGTGCCTGGGTCAACTCGTCTATGAAGTGACTGTTCAACTTTGGACCCTTCTAACTGTTATTTACCTATTAGTTTTAACATTTTTATTTATCACAGATTTATTTTTTGTTTCATGTACTGTAGCCGTGCGACAATTTTATTCAGGTAAATTGAATTACTATAATATTTTCACTTTTTTTTTACACACGACAGATGAGCGCTTTACCATTATCTCATCTAATGGTAGGTAAGTGATGATAATATTATGGTCTAAAATGTAACACGTTTATGTAGAAGAATGAAGAGGCAGTGGGACAAGCCGAATCAATCTTCCTTAGTGATCTTTCCTTTCCTTACTTTTTACTATTTCATTGGGCGACATCTAGTTCTTCCGCTGAGCATGTTTTTTTTCCATAGAAACTCGGGTAATAGGTACTTCGTAGCAACGTACCTACCTAAGTATGTAGATAACTAGGTAGACACTCGTACCCGTACTAACACGTCAATTTTTCCGCGAGCAAACATTCGTCGCGAGATGAAATCGAATAAGTCGAACATGTCGCGTCTCCCTCAATTGGCCTGTTACGAGAAAATTGCCAATTTCTTGTACGAAACACCTCTAATTGCGTGTCTCGTCACATTCGCACACAGGGATTCTTTAATTTGAGTATTTCGAGTGCTTTACACTCTCTGGAGTTACTGATTGCCTGCACATATATGCAAAGAGTACCTTTATATGTAGAGAAGAGACACATTGGAAAGGTTATGCCAGACCTTTTGGACATTTAAAACATATAGGCTTTACCTACGTCTCGGATAAAAGTTAAACTACGAAATCTTCCAGTAGACCAAAAATATTTTAAAATGTGGTAAACCCTCAAATAAGAAAGCCCTCTGCGGTGAAAACCAGATCCATAATCGTGATAATTAATATTTTTCACTACTATCTTTTAGATCAAACTGTTTCTTACAAGCTTTCATTCACCATCAAAACGTAAATTGTAGACAAATTTAGCGTGTAATTAATAATACCCAGCGACCGTTGTACCACCACATCGGTCGGCGCGGGCGTGCTACAGTAGGAACTACCGCCGAAATCGACTGATCGCATCACCCGCCAGCTTCCGGCTGCAAATCAAATCTCCTGCTCGTCGCAGCCAATTGGCTCGCGATTGCCAATTTGCGGTGAATGCTTCACCACTGCCTCAATAACTTGACGATATTCTAATATTATATTTGGCACTTACTATGTTACATTGAATCGAGTTTTATATATATTTTGTTATACTACAAATGGAATATATTTTATTCCGAATATTAGGTAGGTAGCCTACTAGAAATATTATTTAATGTTATAGTTTTCGTGTTCTTTTCCATTGTGACTGATTTAGTAGACCTCACAAAGTGGCATCCTTGGTACACTTCCAATGTTTAAAACTGACTTCAACAGCACAATTCACTCGGTTTTTACACGACTGCCAAAGGAAGTGTTATGTTTTTGCCGTGAGTGTATGTATGTATGTATGTATGTATGTATGTGACCTATTTTTGTGCCGTCGTAGGGCCTAAACGGCTGGGCCGATTTAGATAAACGATACGTCGTTAGATTCGTCATGACCGTGAGAGTGACATAGGGTACATTAAAATAATAAATAAATAAAAATAAAGATTTAAAACGCTATAAAGCAAGATTTGTCTTGACCATAAAAACCGAGCAAAGACAACGGAACATTACTTAAAAACTTTTCGATTTGACTTTGACGCAGAGTTTCAACTTTTGAAGGAATTTGAATGTTTAATTTGTCAGTTTGTCAGAGATAACATAAATAACAATTACTATTGAGTTTTGGCGCGAATGCGTTGAGGAGATGTGTTGCTAAATTTTCATTTTTGTGAAACTTAGTTCAAATGCGTGTAAATTGTTTAATTTCGGGGGCATATTAATCAATTTAGTTTCGTGATGGTGTACAAGTGAAAATAAAAGTGAAAATCGGTGCAAAACATGGACAAAGTCCAGTCCAAGAGCTTAGTGTTTTCTCCAAAGCTCCGTGAACAAACATTGTAAAAAATGGCCCCCTTTTTACAATGATTCCCTCGACTTGACTTTAACTATGACGACTTGACTGTTTCGTTCGATGAAAATAACCTGCAAATATTGATAATACTTGACACTGGCAAATGTCCGAAAGGAAAAGCCATTTTAAAGAAGAAGAAGAACAATTACTATGTTTACAATAAGTAATTAACTAATAATTTGAAATGTCGCGCTATGGATAATGGATAGCAAGGCTAATCCGCTAGGACAAGAAACCGCCAGCCTTTGTATCACCAGTCGCGACGAAGTTTTCGGATTTGGTAATTATATTTTAAGATGAATACCTGCCTACTTCATAGCCATCTCAGCAAAACTCAAAAAGAATAGCTATTATAATTGAAGGCTTTTAGATAGCCTATCTTAAACCGATTTCGAGTCCTCGCTACTGGAGTATACACATCCAGAGTTAATGAGTTTCTCTGGTGTAATTGTATCTAATCTCTAATAACTAAAAAGCGTTAAATAAAAAAAATTATTAAAAAAAATAAAAAACCCGACTGCCGTTAAAACTGAAAAGTAAAAAACAAGACGATACCTTAAAAAGAAACCTTAAAAATCGTTCGACGCATCTAGGAGCCTTAAAAAATTGTGGATGCAGTCGGGTGGGACTCCTTTTAAAGGAAAAGTATAATGACACCAAATTGTGTTCAAGTCCCACCCGAGTCCATCCACATTTTTTTAAGGCTCCTAGATGCGTCGAACGATTTTTAAGGTTTCTTTACCTTTAGGTATCGTCTTGTTTTTTACTTTTCAGTTTTAACGGCAGTCGGGTTTTTTATTTTTTTTAATTATTTTTTTTATGAACTTTGCAACTGTACTCACCGTGCCATAGCCGAGGAGACGTTACCGTTCAAGGCGAAGTATCTCGAAATATCCTTTGACCGTTCCTATAACCAAATTTGTGAACCCAACAATACTTAACTAAATCAATCCCAACGGAAAAAAACACGAAAACTGGAGGATTACCCTGTTATACCTAGTAGGTGTAAAACAAAGGCGCTTCACGCTATCTATCTGTCTGATGTCTGTTTTATGTATGCTTAGAATTTTAAAGCTACGCAACGGATGATGATGCGGTTTTTCAGTAGATAGAGTGATCAAAAGAAAGGTTTATAAGTACAACACATCCTGATATTCCCGCAGGATCGGGACTTGCGCGGGTGAAACCGTACCCTCTTAAGGATAAATACATTTTCACTTTCAACTAGACCGCGAGAGTTTTGAAGATGTATTTCTCCTGAAAAATATTTCCAAGTTCATTATTTTCGACAAATAATAGCTATTTGGAAGACTAGAAGGATGAACATACGACAATGTTATTGAAGAAGAAAAATCTAAAAGTAGGTAATGGAAATCTTAAAAAAATAGTAGGGTAGACTGGGTACGGTTGAACCAATTTCACTTATTTTGTTCATAGTTTTACTATTTCTTAACTAAACGTTGCAAAATATATGTTAAATGAAACTTCAGGATTTTGTCTACTAATGGACATGATAAGTTAAGTTCTATGTATAATATTTTTAATACTAGCTCTAATTAAAAAAAAAGTGAAAATTGTTTTAATCGTCCCCAACCCAGGGGCGGTTGAAACAGTGATTAGGGTCAGTTGAGGGTCATATAAATGATACAAATTACGATGTTATAAAATGTTTTAACGAATGTTTATCTAATGCATAGAACAATTAAGGAGATTTTTGGTTAAAACAATCAGTCTTTAATATTTTAAGTAATTCTGACCATCCCATTATTAAATTTTTAGTTAAAATCTACTTAACATTGTTTTGATGCAAAATAACAAAATAAACAAAACAAAAAGCAATATAATTGTTTTTTAAACCGAATGACCCGGACATAACGGAGGTTTCCTCGCATTCGAATGTGTCTTTGGAGCGTATTTTTTTTAAATTATGGTTCGTGTCATTTTCCACAATGAATTTCCTGATTTAACCTCTTCATAAGGGTCTCTGCGTTTTATTATGTCGATTTGTACATTCAAAGCCTTTCTTATATGTTATTTCAATTTTTAAAATCATCAAAAAGGAATCAATAAAATGTTTCAACTGTACCCATAAAAATCGTTTCAAGTGTACCCAGTGCCTATTTTAAATATAAAGCCGTAATATTTTTTATTACAAGAATAAGATTTAAAAACCAGTTACAGTGTTATATTCCACTAGCCTCATAATACACACAAGCACACACTCAATACCGTCACTCAAATAGAAACGAAAATAATTGAAAAACTGTTTGAGTAAAAATACTTACTTTTGGTTGAAAAAATACAATAGGGTCCCCTAAAAACAACCAGAACGCGCGAAAAGCGACGCAACAATAAGATTCGAGCTCGCGCGGGCCGTCCTCTTCTTTCTCCCCTTGGACCCTCCTCTGTTCCACTAACGGTTTGTAAGATATTCGAGTTGTTTCAACCGACCACTGTTTCAATCGTACTCAGTCTACCCTAGTTTAATCTCAGGTCTTTGGTATGGTGCACCCAGGACACGACTCTCCAAGATCTATTCACAGAAGTAGTTATTGGAGAGGCGTGACTAATCCTTCCACCACAATGGCACAAAACGGTTCTTCTCAGAACCAACTCAATAAACCGGCACTCTACGTCATCTCGATAAAATGCCATTGACACGAAAAGAATAAAAAAAAGGACTTTGGTATCCTAGCTAGCGCCATCTAACGAGCTTTCAGAGTTCCGAGTTTTGACGGCCTCTGTGGCGTTGTGGTTCGATTCCCGTTAGATACAAATATTTATGTTTAAAAATAAATATTTGTATCTAGTCTGGGTGTCTTTCTATGTATAATATGTATATATTTACCAAAAAAAAGTATAATATGTAGTATATCCGTTGTCTAGTACCCATAGTACAAGCCTAGTGCTTAGTTTGGGGCTAGATTGTGTTGTGTGCAATGTAGTGCAATATTTAAAGATACTTTTTGTTGTGATGCGGATGATACTGACCTAAACAGGTTGAGTTATAGTTGTGAAACTAAACAGTATAGTTTAAGTGATTATATTTATAAGTCGACGGCACTGACGTCCGGTAAAACTTCATTTAGTTTATGTGGCGTCTTTCTATGTACTTAACTGTTATGTAAATTACTTATTCAATAAATAAATAAATTTATTTATTTTAGCCGAAATTTACATCCTCGGTGGTACTTACAATGTATCTTTCGCTTGTGACACAGAAGGTCGTAGATTCAACTGCCCCTGTAATATCGACGTTTCGAGAACCTCTTGCTACGGTTTTTGGGAAATCGATTAAAATATATATCAAAGTATACTACTAATAATTAATAACCAAATTCAACTAGCATTAACGTTTCGTTTCACGTAGAAAGTGGCAGCTAAGTACAAGTAGCCCTGCATCGCACTTCCCCCGTTCAGGGAGTACTTCCGGTTCAATTATACCCTGCCTGTACCGAGCTGGGGTAAACTAAACCTTATTTTGAAGTCCTTACAGTTGGTTTTAGCTTAGATGTGAACTCTTGTAGGTATGGGACGTTAAATTTTATGTATGGGTAGTTGTAGAGTTATGAAAACAATAAGAATAATATAGGAGCCATTTTGGTTTTGGCGTTGCCCTGTATGCGTATACATAACATAGCTTCTTTAATTCGAACTCTATTTTACATATAAATAATATTCAAATTCGTTTAGATTTATAATTGGATAAGTATGTAAGAAATAAACTTTTTAAATTCACACGATTTGTTAACTTAGTTAGGTACATTTTACCGAGTCTTAATCGCGTATTATTATTATTATTTTCGACGTTTTAACCATATTACAACTAACTTGGTCGCGAGGGGACCAAGACCGTGTAAGAAACAGTAGTACTATCAGTTCGTTGGGTTTTAGAGCGCTATTTACAGCCATAATTTAATTTAACCAGTTGAAGAAAATAGTATTTTAAATTAGCATACAGATTTAGGATTACGCGATATATAAAAACTACAGCTACTATGTGTTAATTCAGATCTCCAGCTCGATCTGCACATCTATCGGTTCAGTAGTTTTGCATGCAAGAGTAGGTAACAAACATACTCATTTCCTTACTAACTTACTTACACACAAGCTTTCACATCTTACAATATTAGCGGGATAAACAGCGGCTCCAATATCCTCGGTGTCAAATTGTACGAGTGTGATCCATTTGTTTTGTCCGTGGGTGTAGCGAGCGAATGTCCGAGCGTGTCCGATTGATTACTGGCTGGCGATCGGACACGCGCGCGTGTACGTATTTACATTTTTGCATAAACAAATAAGTCAGGCATGTAGAAATGTAATTTGTTTCTTTAAGGTTATTTAAAAAAAAGTAATATTTCGTCCAAAGGCTACTTGTAGTACTTAGGTGCTAAAAACAGGATTAGAATAAAAAAACTTAAGCTGGCTTGCGCTTCTAATCTTTGTGAGATCTGAACATATAACCCCTTACTTATAAACGATTATTAATGCGCTGCGTAACTATGCATCGTTTGTCTTTAAAACTTTAAAACTTCATGTGACAGTAAATTTACTGTCACATGAAGTTTCAAAGTTGACAGACAGAGGCAAACGTCACATAACTTAGTCATGTGTAAATAATAGTTTATAAGTAAGGAAGTTTGTATTAACATTAAAATTTGCTAATCCGCATTAGATACCCTGATAGTTAGTTCGACGTAGCGGTGCAATCCAGCCTTATAGTTGTAGCCTCGAAATGATCCAAAGGGCGAACTGGCTCTATTTTTTTTAATAATAAATACTGCACTCTGTCAAAGAATTGTCATCAAAAGCATTATGAAGTGCATTATGAAGTAAAGTTTTAGGCGAGCTATGCATTTTCATCCCAAAAATAATTCAATTGATTTCTACAAACGTAAAAACACAATTCATTGTCTACCTCTTGACCTCCGGGAGTTCAGGCCGGTGGTATATCAGCACCCCAATACTTACACGATTCGTTCCACCATCCCTAAAACATACCAACTGGTGCAACTTACAACTTGATTCTTATGACCATATAACTATGTTTTTTAATAGGTTGTAGATTTTTAGGGAAGCTGATTTTGATCAGTTGAACTGAGAGATCAAAAAAATCTTCGCTGCTTGTTTTTGTGTTACATTCGATTTTTATTTACTTACGGTGAAGCGAACATTCTAGAATTCACCACAGTCTGACCGAAGCTATCGAATATTCGCTAATTCGGAGTAGGCTGTAGTGGGACAAGTTATCGGGCAAATTTTTTTAACCGACTTCAAAAAAGGAGGAGGTTCTCAATTCGTCGCGTATATATACATATATATTTATTTTTTTAACTTTCATGTTTGTAGTTATAATTTTGTCCTCTCTTCTTTTATCATCATCATCATCGTAAAATAAAAACATAACCGAACCCGCAGACAACTTCTAACGTCCCAAAGTAGCCTGCTACAACATCTTCTAACACTACAACAGAGGGCAAACGGTTTTATAGAAACTAAATAATTCATAGTAGTATTCATTGGCGACAAATTGAATTATCCGTTGTAAGCGCGGGGTGTTACTGTAGCGGTCCCCAGGGAGGCACCGTGCTAACTCTGTTTACTAATTCATTCGGCAATCACATGCGGTAATTATGGGACGAATTCCCGGGTGGAGCTTGAGACCATAGTAGAACGTCTCATGTAAGGGGTTAGTATGGGAAGAGTTACGGATTGGGATGATGAAAAAGAAAATTTCAAAAATGATTTTGTTTTCTGCATTAATTCTAGCGTACTGTTGGTGTACATGATAAGTAAATAAATAAGAAGTACATTTCTGCAGTCAACTGCATTGATGAATCCAAAGTAATTCTTTTGAATTTTAGTAGTTTAAACCTTTTTGGCAGTCTAATTAATAATTTTAGTCTAGAAGATTTTAGGATTCATGTCAGATACAAGTTAAGATGCAGGAAAGCCTTTAATAATTCTAATTTTATTTTAGATTCTAATTTTAGACTTAGAGTTAGCCCTAATTTGAAAGTCAACAATATTTATAAAGAAAAATAAATATAAGTAGTATATCCGTTGTCTAGTCACCGTAACACAAGCTTACCACGGGGCTAGATGGCGCTGTGTGTTCGTCACAGGATTTATTTATTTATTTATTAAATTGTTTCAGGTGTCTCATCACTAGAAGCGGCAAAAGACTTCACAGTAGACGGTCTCACCGGGTACAATGGGAAGAAGAAGAAGAAAAAGCGGAGACATAGGTAGGTCTTTACAATAGTAATAATCTGGAGGCGAAAATCGACAGTTCATGTTTACCCAACTACGGCGAAGTCAAAAGGAAGGGCTATGTTTTTGACAAGTCATGTGGCATGATATATATTCCAGAAAACAAAGTTGTATGAGAGCTGCCCAAGTGTACAAAGTACTAGGTGTAAATTGTGATATAGCTATCATTCAACAAAAAAACCGTCTAAGGAAAAATGGGGTCTAAAAAAAAAATATTAAAAAAAAATAAAAAACCCGACTGCCGTTAAAACTGAAAAGTAAAAAACAAGAAGATACCTAAAGGTAAAGAAACCTTAAAAATCGTTCGACGCATCTAGGAGCCTTAAAAAATTGTGGATGGACTCGGGTGGGACTGCAACACAATTTGGTGTCATTATACTTTACCTTTAAAAGGAGTCCCACCCGACTGCATCCACAATTTTTTAAGGCTCCTAGATGCGTCGAACGATTTTTAAGGTTTCTTTACCTTTAGGTATCTTCTTGTTTTTTACTTTTCAGTTTTAACGGCAGTCGGGTTTTTTATTTTTTTTTAATATTTTTTTTATTTAACGCTTTTTAGTTATTAGAGATTAGATACAATTTACACCAGAGAAACTCATTAACTCTGGATATGTATACTCCAGTACCGAGGACTCGAAATCGGTTAAAGATAGGCTATCTAAAAGCCTTCAATATTATAATAGCTATTCTTTTTGAGTTTTGCTGAGATGGCTATGAAGTAGGCAGGTATTCATCTTAAAATATAATTACCAAATCCGAAAACTTCGTCGCGACTGGTGATACTGAAGTGGGGTATTTATTAGTGTGTTTATTAGTAAGAGTAGAATAAAAGATAGCGTATTCCGAGACAGACGTGTTTAGCTTGGTCCTCACCTGCCCCCCACACCTCATGGCGACCCTTGCCTTGCCGTGGCGTGAGCGAGTGTCGGGTGACCGGCGAAGGTTCGACGAAAGGCTGGCGGTTTCTTGTCCTAGCGGATTAGCCTTGCAATCCATTATCCATAGCGCGACATTTCAAATTTTTAGTTAATTACTTATTGTAAACATAGTAATTGTTATTTATGTTATCTCTGACAAACTGACAAATCAAACATTCAAATTCCTTCAAAAGTTGAAACTCGGCGTCAAAGTCAAATCGAAAAGTTTTTAAGTAACGTTCCGTTGTCTTTGCTCGGTTTTTATGGTCAAGACAAATCTTGCTTTATAGCGTTTTAAATCTTTATTTTTATTTATTTATTATTTTAATGTACCCTATGTCACTCTCACGGTCATGACGAATCTAACGACGTATCGTTTATCTAAATCGGCCCAGCCGTTTAGGCCCTACGACGGCACAAAAATAGGTCACATACATACATACATACATACATACATACATACATACACTCACGGCAAAAACATAACACTTCCTTTGGCAGTCGTGTAAAAAAGGAAAGTCTAGAAAACATTGTCCCATGTTGCGTTGCCCAAGCAACATTCCCTGAACGGGTGCAGACGTGACTAGAATGTGGCTGAAATCTTTTATAAGGAGCGAAAGAAGTATTTTACACTACCAATGTTTGTTTAGGTTATATTTGTTGAATTTCTAAAGAGGAGGTTGTATTTCTTAGGTGTTAGGTACCTACCCCCATATCAATGGCTTTTTTTAAACCAACGGAATCCAAACCAACAACCTAGAATGTCGCCAAGTTTGTTGGTTTGAATCTCCATGCATGTTGATATTATTAGTACAATAAGCAATGGTGCAAATTGAACACACATTTTAAAACTTTTGTTTCTGCCTTTTTTAGTATCTAAATCTGAACTTTATCGTTTGCACAATTCTATAGATATCTTAACTTGTTATAATAATAATGTCCTCCATAATCTATCGTTCATAAGTAAGTGATATAACCTTTAATAGTTTATTTATATCAATGGTTTTGTTTCCTCCCAGCCGGACTATCTTCACATCATACCAGCTGGACGAGCTGGAGAAGGCTTTCAAGGACGCTCACTACCCTGATGTTTACGCCAGAGAGATGCTCTCCCTCAAGACAGACCTTCCAGAAGACAGGATTCAGGTTAGCCCAGATATAAGTAGGTTTAAGAAGTGATGAAAAGAGCAACTATTATTGACCCTAGTCAACTTTGTGAAGTAAGGAGCTAGTATGATGTAATCCATAACTTGTTGTTCAGATTAGTTAGACCTCAGTGTTTTAATAGAGTGGTGTTGGTCTAGTAATAGATACCTACACTTTTAATTCTGAGGGTCGTGAGTTCGAAACTGGGCCGATCGTGCTCCAATTACTTTTTCTTTAAGAAAAAGTTATGTGCGCTAATAACATCGCTCTTACGGAAATATCTTAAGGAAACCAACATGTCTTAGGACTCATCACGGTCCAAAGACATGGATGGGACATGGATTAAAAAAGCTCGGATTAAAAATGCATAAAATGTAGATCAAATATATTGATCGTAAGCTAATCATATGAAATCAAATAAAGACCAGTCAGATCAGTCACGGCCTAAAGTTCCATATCTTCGAAACTTGACAAGTTTTTGGACATAATATTTATTTCTTGTGAAAAAACTCATCGATTCAAGTTCATCATCAGAAATTGTGATTTCAATATCCTTCAATTAATTTAATTTTCTACTAATCAAGCCATGTTAAATAGAAGTAGTCAATCGGCAGAAAAATATTATAGGTAGCTATGATTTCATCTTTGATTCGATACGACGACGAACTTAAACTCTAACAAAGATTGTTATCTCAAATCATTGGTGGTTTCTATACTAATTGATGGCACAAAAACTCCATTGAACAGCGTCGAACGTCGCAAAAAAACGTCTATTATTGTATTAATTCGACAATTGGCATCGATCGTATCGAGTGACGACACACGACACCACTAGTCTAGTGAAATAGAGTGGAATAATCTTGGGATAAAGCGTTCTTTATGTGAAATGATTGTTGTGTTGCCTAGCTGATCTGGTCACTAAAGTTTTGCGAACAATAAGCTCAGTTTGTAGGCGTTAAATCTGGTACTCATCTAGGTAAGTAGTACTTAAGTAAGGTAGTCTTTACGGTTTGTTTCCTATCCTATCCTACTAATTTTATAAAGCTGAAAGTTTGTGAGCATGTAAATACACAGTTACTCACAAACTCAGCTTTATGTGTATGCGTGTTTGTTACTCAATCACGAAAAAACCTCTGAACCCATTGCGATTAAACTTGGAATATATGTAGCTTAGGACCTGGATTAACACTTTGGGTTCTTTTTACCTCGATATTCCCGCGGAAACAGGACTAACGTGGGTGAAACCGCAGGGCGCAGCTAGTATATAATAATAACTACCAATTCTTACAAATAATTTATCAATCCTATACAATAATCAAGGTTATTTAGTTTCTGAGTCGTTGTTTTATGAAGTCAATCAAATCAATCAATACAATTAGTAACTCAATCTCTTTTTTATCGACCCCCAATGTTCATTGGTGACGTACCTCCATCACTCTGTTGTAGTGTAGGTTCGACACCCGGCAGCGGGAACGCGATACTTTACACAAACAATAATTCAACCTTTGAGGAAGGAAACGTTTTTGCAAGGAATTTCTATCGATTTTTGCAAGAAATCGTTGTAAGTTGAGAAGTTCTGTGCTATTGTCGGGGTGGTTTATTGCTGTATTGGACGGACGTTGCGAATTAAAATGATAATGTACCTGCACACGATGCTAGTTTTCGAGCCGTTGAATCTGAAACTGCCGAAGGACTGCAAATCTAACAGTTCAGAAAGAGGAGCATACGTTCATACACAATGTTATTTTAGAGATACCTACGTTACTGCGGAGAAGTTTCATGATATTTTGTTTCTTAGACAACTTTTCATCGACATCTTTTAGGCTCCCATACTTACTCAAAGGGTAATAAAATCGGGACGATTTTACTAAGGCTCTACTGTCACCAGGCTATATCTCATATGAATCGTGATAGCTAGACAGTTTAAATTTTCACAGATGATGTATTTCTGTTCCCGCTATAACAACAAATATTAATAACAGAATACAATATTTGTTTCACTATACAAGTTTAACAAACGTGATTGTTTGTGATAATGATAATGTATGATTTGATTATACCTAATGGTGATATTTTTTGTAATAACCTATCTACCGGTTTTTATTGTATTTTTGTTCACTTACCTGCTGACTACATGCCATTAGCTTCAAGCCGGTAGGTGCTCTTTAATAGGCAACGTGTAAATGGTCCATAACTACACTTGTATGAATACAAATAGCAGATACATAGCTTTGCAAGTAATTTTCAATGGATTCTTTCTTATACTTACCTATTATTTTTATATATTTGGAAAAACTCATAATAATTATTATTAATAGTTCTTTTTAACACAAAACAGCTCAAGCATCGCTCCCTTCGAAACGGGAAAACACAAATATACCCCCCCCCACTCCCCTCCCCACCCTTGACTCCCCCGCACCCGTTAAACATCCCTACATTTATGAAAATTTCATTTTACACCACCACGATGTAAAACAAACCTTATAATAACCGCATAGAGTTTGAATTACCACTCAATTACGATGTTGAACAAAATTTTCAGTTTCAGTTGAATATTGTACTGTATTTCCTCAGAATAAGGTATATTTTCCATCGTGTTGGCGTGTTTTATGAAATTATGGTTGAATTTCGGTATAATGTCGAGTTAGGGATTAGATTTTCACGAATGTGGGGCGTTTTGTGAAATTGTGAGACGTTGCAATAAATTGAATAATTTGCAATCGATAACTCTGTAGGTAGGTTTAATTTGACTTTGAATGTATTCTCTAGTAAGATGTTTATTTAGATAATTGGTCTAACAGATTATGAAATGTGGAGTAGAAAGCTTAAGTACCTACCTAACTAAGAGTGGATTGTACCTAAGCTGTGACCATTTTGAACCAAGTATCCTCGCGACCAAGACTATTGTAACATAAGTCGAAACGTCGAGGTAAGAAAATAAAAAAAAGCGCGATTAAGATCAGGTAAAATTAAACCAAACCGTGTGAATTTGAAATGTTAATTTTTTTACCTAAAAACCGAATAGAAGGTTATGAATTCGTTCCTATTTAATTGTATAGTATACGTAAGGCTTACTCCCGTACTTATATGAAATCCCGGAAGTAAAAAACTTTTTTATAGGTACATCATTAAAAAAGATACCATTAGCTGTTTTGGTTGTGCGTTGTTAATTAGATTAGTATTTACTAATGTAATGATTAAAGTGGGAAAACTTGACCATGATGATGAAAAAAATTTTTTTCCAAGTGTAATAAAAATAAGTAGGTAAACGGAACGTGACGGAAATGTCCCTAATTTGAAAACTTAGATATCAGACTCACGGCAAGAAGTGTCGCCGACACTTCTCATCAGGAAAACATGTTGTTATTATCACTCTCATTTTTCCTGTAGGTAACTTTGTGAATTTAACTACAATTAAGTAAAAAGATAGTTAAAAAGATGCAATTTAGTTAGGACAAATTCATCGCAACAAAACAGAGATACGTTTTTTTTTTTTATTATATTTTGTCGCTATGAGCACTGACACAAAAGTGAGTGTAGGAGTTTTCTCTCTTTTCGCCCGGGAAATCCTTTGTCTCGGCCAAAAAAACTGACACAGAACAGAGAACCAGGCGAACGCGAGACCGATTCACGTTTCTCGGGTGTTCTCGTGTGTTCTTGCGTGAGTCTGTATAGGGGCCTAGAAAGTTTATAAACTCTGCCATTGTGAGTTAACCACCAATGCCTTATTACGAGCAATTTTGTGAACATTGAACGTAGAGTTTTCATCAGACTTTTCTTCAAGTAAGTACTTATCGATCGAGACTAAAATTGCTAGTTTAAGGCCTAGTTTGGTTTTTAAGCTCGTTTTATTCACCGAAATGTAGGTAGGTATCCTAATTTCGACTAAGTAGTTACCTACCAACACCTCAAAATAACAAGTTTGTAAGACTTCACAATAGCCTGTGGATCAAGTGTTAATCGATTTCTCTGCATTACAATCGCACTATCTACCTAACTACCTACCTACTCATGAGTCACATTAGGTAGGCAATTCAACACTTCCATTGCTAAATCCAAATATCCTGCATAATTCAATATCCACTCACAACACTAACAAAAGACTGGATTTCACTAAACCTCGCTCGAGTCGTATTTTCCGCCTACTCACGCCATCTACCGTCAACCGGCGGCATCTCGTCGTCATGGTAACCGAGCGCTGATTGGCCATTTTTGCTCCATTCTACCCGACCAAATTGATTTAACCACCAAAAGTGATCGTTTTATAAAGCACCTTATCCATTCGTTATAGAGTTGAGTTTGGCTTGAGATGTGGTTTGTTTAAGACGTTTTTGTATTAAGTTGTGTACGTTATTAGGTCCGCCCTTCGTAGCGGCATGGCGGACGCGTTTTGTCTGAGTCTGTCTGTCTTTTTACGGCGTGTATTTGTGTAACACGTTAAGAACATGTACTACGTATAGTTACTCGTAGCTGTATTTGAAGAGAATCATGATGATTAAATTATACGAGTATCTACCTACCTAGCTAACCTACTGTTAGTGTATTTTAGGTTACTAAATTGCGTATCTACCTTGGTATCATTTAATTTTCTGACTCCAGATTTAGATTGATTAATTCGAGATATTATAAAACTAGCTGCTCCCCGCGGTTTTACCCGCGTAAGTCCCGTAACGGGATAAATAGTAGTCTATGTGTTAATCCAGGTCTCCAGCTACCTATGTTCCAAGTTTCATCGCAATCGGTTCAGTAGTTTTTGCGTGAAAGAGTAACAACCTCACATACATACATACAAACTTTAATATTAGTTAGAAGTAAGATATAAATAATATATAATATATTATACAATTTGTAACGGGTAAGCCCTTTTAATCCGAAAGGGGGTTGTTCTAGACGCCTAGGCGAACAACTTTTGTTCTACGACTTTTGAAAATTCAAACATTTTTTTTTAAATTTTGAGATTATGTTTCACTGAAAAAACAGTAATTCAATTATGTCAGTGTATGAACGTTTTGGAGTGCTCAGATTTTATCGCAAAATCGCGGAAATCCTTAAAGTTATTTCCGCGGTATTAATGCGTCTTTGTGATTATGAAACTGTAAAATATTCGCAAGATATTTTGAATCGGCTTGTAACTTATTTTTTTGAGGGTGAGTCCATCTAACTTTGAATTTAAAGGAGAGATAGGTAGACCACTTTTTAATCCGTATAAGTCCCGTGCTCACAACCACGGCTGCAACCTATATCGAAACACTGAGATAATTTAATCTATAAAAACTACGAGATCTATAACCGTAGTTTTAATAGTAAGAAATTGTATTAAAGTTTAAAAATGTCTAGCTTATGATTTTCTCCGAGCGCTCACAAGCTTGTAGCAAGAAAGCGACGGTAGGTGCGGAGCCGATCCGGATCCATTGCCAATTACCTCCGATATCCGATATCAGAGCTATAGGGATACAGAAACCTTTACCAACCTCTGTGTTGTGTCCAATATAGGTACTATTGACCGCACCGTACTAAAATGATAATGAATGAAGATTATATTGCGTAGAAAAGAAAAACACATGTCTGTTGCTAGCAAGAATAGTTTTAAAGGTGTCAAAATACGATCAAATACCATTCAAATAATGAGTTACTTTGTTTTTCATTGTATATGTCGACCGACATACACTAAAGTTATGGAAATTATGAAATGAAGAATACATTTCAATAATTCTCTGCCTACTAGTTAAATTGATATACTTTTTAAACTAAAAGATTGGAAGTCATATTTACACATTTTTCCGGGTCTTAAGCGCGTGATTTTAACTTGTTAATTTTCTTTACCTCGACATTTCGAACATGTTACAATGATCTTAGTCTTGAGGGCAGTTAAATTGAATTTTGCAAAGCAGCATAATTCCAATCTAATTTGACCTCTTAGCCGAGTTCATCATTTTTGTTTGTTTCGCTTCATTTTTGACAGTATTGTGTCAAACAAAATTAATAAATGTATAGAAAAAAAATGGATTTTTAACTTTGTAGTTCATTAGTGGCTTCATTAGGTATATTTTGGAGTCTGCACCAAGATGGTGTGACTGTTATATTAAAATAAAACAAAACCAAATAAATTATAAAAGCGGCCGCATTTATAGACAAGTCTACTAACTTCGGCTACCTAATGCAACAAATAAACATGTGCCAAAGTAATACATTACTGATCCAATTACTGGAGTAGACTATAAATACGTCTGTAAATCTACGAAGAAGATATGACTCTATAACCAAGTCGATGATATGCGAGTAGGAAGGTTAGGTATCTACAGAGCCCGCACAGAACCGACCGTGAGACGGTGATCGGATTTCCCGGCAATTACGTCTGTTCTGTACCTATCTGTACCACCTTACCTTGCTCGTACGGACTACTGTAGGCAGACGCGTGGTCAGGTAGTATTCAATTAAATTCCTCGTACGTATTGCACTTAGGTGCATAGATCAATCCTATATTCATAATATAGGTTGGTGCTAGACATGTTAAGTCGACAATAAGTTTGCATATAAAATTTTAAATTGACCAGTTCCGCATATAAAATTAAACCAATAACTTATGAAATTAAATCAATTAGGTACCTACATGTCAATTAAATCTAATCCATCTTACATACTAACACAGCATAAAGTAAATACCCTGGGGATTAATCTAAGCTATTTGTATATATTTAACTGATACTAGACCTAGTTCCGTATTTAATTTATTTTCTGAGGACAAAAAACAGTTACAGTTTAGACTTAAATCGAAGTATGATTCAGTCACTATGATATCTAAAAATACAATAAATCCAAATTTAGAAGATCAAAATTTTAGGGCTTTTAAATTTGGTTGGGTTCGAACCCATTTGGCAGATATCTTTTATCCGTGGAATGAAAAATCGGTCACTTAGGTAACAAGGATATTATGATGTTAGGATATTAGTGAAATATATTACAGCACCGATAAAAAGCTTGGATTAAAAGTTGCTTGAGCTGTATCTAAAACTAGATTAAAAGGCCAATTCGTTAAATGTGGTCTAAGGTAGGTATACCTACATGTATCTAATCTACCTATATAGTCGGTTAGTAGGTTAAGTGATTGTATCTTAGTTTGATAACTTGACTTTAAGGCCTGAAGCGATTAAAAAGTGATATATTTCTTAATAATGTCACACACATTATAATCTTAATATTTTGAGAACAATATTTCCCACCTAAATAAATGTCCACAAAATATCTTTAACCAAAAACCAGAGCACAAAAGAACGTAAGTAAGAGCTACAATACCATCTAAATGTTAATAATAAAATGTTTGAGAACGTATCCCGGTACAGGTGGGTACAATGGGAGAGGGATAAGGGGGAGGGGGAGATACGGAACGCCGGGCCGCGGGGAGGTGGGGGGGGGACGGGGCGAATTTAGCAATTAGCGTGCGTGCGCAAATTCCGGCCCGTCCGACGTCCGGACTAATAGCCACCTAGGGAAAGTGACCACGCTTTTGAGGTGTAACCGGATTTTGTGCTAGGTTTTATTGTGATTTTTCTTTTGTGATAAAACGTTATGTTGTGACCTACTTTAATTTATTCATATATAGAAAAGGGGTATAATAATCAGGCGCTTAATTTTGGGACTAGTTGACGGGACTGTGTGAAGCATCCTGTAATATTTATTTAAATAGTCTTAAGGTAAAGAACAATTTATTTGACTTGCTGACTGGAATTATATTATGGTGTACGAATAATCTTTTACATACACTACACGAAGATTCCTATAAGAAAAGGAGATCTGCAACTTTTCCTAGAACCTTGGACGTGCGATGAACTAAGACGAACAGTACCAGTTTGCAATCTACATTCATTACCATTTTACAAATATCCTTTTCTCTACCATACAACTCCGGAATAGTCAGATATCTGAACTTGACCAACTATAATTGTCGTTTTCATAACCTAAAAAAACCTTCATTACAACAAAAAAAGTTGATTATAATTAGCTTTTTTTTTGTTTTATCACAATGATAATAGAGCAAGATCAGTCCGTAAACGCAGCGTAAATTGTCGATTTAAAAACACTCGAAAAACATAAAACACAACAAACAAATCCCAACCAAAGCAGACGCGATGCCATTAAGTAAACAAGGTGCACACCCCGAAAATGATTCTCCCCAATATGCCCATTTAAAATATTTTAAAAAAATTGACAAAAGTTATCAAAAGAATTTATATTCAATCATTTTTTCTGTTTATTCTTGCTACACTTCAGTTAAAACTTCTACAAAAAACTCATTTTTTTAAAAAGCAAACCAAAATGTTCAAGAACATTTTATTGTTAGGCCCTCATAAAATACCAATACAGGTATATATCTCCCTGAATCTAGGGAGAAATCTCTAAGTTGACAACCCTGATAAAAAAATACCACAGATGAAATATCTATGGAAATCGATTTGTCATATTGACTATTTTATCGATTTTAAGTATCGATTCTGCTTTCCTTGACGTTCTTTAACATAAAACTGTAATTATTAATTTTATTTCCGTGCCTTTATTTATATTCCATATTTATAAATTAAAAATTAAGAAAGTACACTTTGTTTCGTAAAATATTTAATAAAATAAATATGATTAATTCTAAATCATATGAATAAAGATCTATATCGATAATTATTGCGATATTGCCATTACTAAATAAAATTAAAATGGTGGCTTGTTTACGCAATTATTTTTTTTATTATCATGGTAGAAATGAAATAATATGATCCCGTAGTTGTAGGATTTAGATAGTGCGGTCATAAAATAGAGAAAAATATACTTAGTTTTAATAACATAATGAACAAATGGTCTATCTGAGGCCAATATTGCATACCTCCTTAATTGCCTAACTCGTATAAGTATTTACAATCAACAAATTATCCTACGAAAGCTCGTCAAGATGGTCCCGTTAGTTCACACGAAGCAGACCGTTCATTGGAATCGTTCAACTTGGCTTATATTCCCATTTTGTGAGTTCATTACTACCCCCCACCCCCCTCCCACCGTCTCCTAGTTACCACCCTCCCCCTTCCTCTCGCTTGTCTCGGGTAATTACTTCACTACCACTGTGTAGGATTGGTTATTGTAATTATATAATTTTGGGTTTGATACCAAAAAAGAAACACCTGGGTAAGATATGATGACTACCCTTAATTACAAAACGAAGTCTAGTCTTAGTTTTATAATACTAATAACGTCTAGCCTAGTTTATTGTTAGGTTTAACCCACTTACGGAAAAGCTTCTGATAGACAATTAGAACATGCTTAATCCTAAGTTAGCTCAGCATCGTATAACCACAGTTCACCTAATTAGCATAGACTGCACAGAATAATAATACTTTGTAGAAGCAAATACTTTGTATTTAAACCTATTTTGTACTAGAAAATACTCACTTATTATTACTGGATTTATTTAGTAAAACCAGATTTACCAGAAATAGGCACTGCATGAATGACAAACAACTATACTTGTATTTTCAGTGCTTATGCCATAAAAAAATCAAATTGTTTTTTACACACAAATTTTTATTTTTCAGTTATTTTATTTTATTGTAAGTTAGCTGCACCCCGCGGTTTCACTCGCATAAGTCTCCATCCCGCGGGAATATCAGGATCAAAGTTGACTAGGTATGTCCCAAAGTTCCATCTGTCTACATACAAAAATTCAGATAGAGTTGTTAATTTTCGCATTTATAATACCTACCAATAACAGGTACGTTAGTATAGATTTTATTTTTGCTACAATAAAGTGTTCTATCTTATCTATACGTATAATATCTACCTTTCAAAACACCACAGAATATGTTTACACAGACAAGCAACTGTCGCAGAAGGCCATCTTGCGATAGTTTACCGTAATCCGTTCGAGTGGTGCTCCGGGGCACTTAGAGGGCGCTTACAGGGCTGACTCATTAATTTGCCATATGGCAACACTTGTCCAGTGTTTTTAGCTAACTGCCTTCTATCTCGGCCTTTGTTACTAGACTTGGTATATGGGAGCATATTCTTATTCTTCTTTAAAATGGCTTTTCCTTTCGGATATTTGCCAGTGTCAAGTATTATCAATTTTTGCAAGTTATTTGCATTGAACAAAACAGTCAAGTCGTCATAGTTAAAGTCAAGTCGAGGGAATCATTGTAAAAAGGGGGCCATTGTTTACAATGTTTGTTCACGGAGCTTTGGAGAAAACACTAAGCTAAAGTACATGTTTTGCACCGGTTTTCACTTTTATTTATACTTGTACACCTTCACGAAACTAAATTGATTAATATGCCCCCGAAATTAAACATTTTACACGCATTTGAACTAAGTTTCACAAAAATGAAAATTTAGCAACACATCTCCATAACGCATTCCCGCCAAAACTCTAGGGGAGCATAACGGATAGAATACTAAATATATACAACTTAATTTATGCAGGTACATAGAAAAATTTATTTATTTATTTAATTAGGTACACCAACAGTAATACACATTGATATAACTCAACAAAAAACAATGCCAGAACACTAAGGTTAAATGTATTTACCAGTTATAGGTAAACACAACTTTGCCTTAAAGATACTATTATTAAAGTAAAAGACTAAAACTATATAGACCATACACTATAAACAGGCCTTACAAAGGGTTTCAGCACTTTATTCAGCACACAGAATTTTAGAATTAATTTCATTATATTTAGAGCAAGCTCTTGTGATAAAAGAATGACGCCCAAGATTAGTTCTCGATTGGGGTAGGGAAAAAGTTCTTGTTATAGGATAACGAGGGATCTTAGCAGGAACAGATAGTCGAAATAGAACAAGCAATTGTGAACATTTTGTTTTGCCTCTAAGGATTTTGTAAAATACCTACCTATACACCCAGAAGCAGCGATATAGTAGTCAATTTTAATACTACTATTTTATATACCTACATTTATTGGTTATCTACCATAATTAGGTACTTATATGAACACCACGTTTTTATTTCGCGGAGCTTTTATGTTTCGAAATCATTCTAATTATTAGGTGGTATTACCTAATGATTAGAATTATTTAGAATCGAATTCAAAATTGTTGTTAGCCAAAGAACTGGTTAAAATGTTTTAAATCCTAAGAAAAACACGGACAATAAATGTGTTGTTCTGTACTAAACATTCAACTTCCAACAAATAACATATTTCGTTGAAAATATTAAAGTTTCCAACAAAACAAACATCAGATTTCGTTCAGTTCATAACAGTAAGAGTAACTCAATTTGTATGAAAAGGACTATAACAAAGTTAAAACAACATTAAGTACGTATCATAAACTATGAACAGACAGACAAACGACTACCACAAACTACTCTAACGTAATCCGATTTGTCTGATTTATTTCATTGCAAATAATCTATTTAACTCATGTAGGAACTATAAATCACCATACACAACATTATAACATGCGTAATCCTTTAAACCTATGTCTATAAATCTAAGGGCTATTTTCCCCAAACAAGGGTGGTCTCGTAAGTTGGTTATAGGGCAAGTATTTAGGGTAGTATGTTCCCTAATTCGCAATAATGAATAGCTACAATGACTCGTAAGTTTTTAATATTGAAATATGGAGGAAGATGAATTTTTAAATATTTTTAATGATGTTGACATTTGACACTGATGGTGAGAGATATGTTAAAACATTACCCCCTATGAATATTAAGTAAAGCGTGAAAAGTTACGCAACGACGGTGGTATTTTATACCTTGACGTAAGGTTTCAAAGTTTTCTGACTGGAACAAATCAAATATACTTAAAAAATAACTTCTCAGTCGTTCAGTTATAATTATGGAACACCATTATGCCATACTTCATTCCCTAGTTGGTCAAATGGCAACATTTATCAGATGATATTGAAGTCCTGAACCCAAGCTATATTTTTTAGCCATATATTACTACCAAATGACATAATAAGTAACTTGAAACATTAATTTAATTCACTTTTAAATATTTATTTCTTATCATTAATTAGTTTTATATTCCCAGCAGTCACTAGCTGCTTCGCCACGCTGATCGTTGGGAACTCATTAATTACCTCTTGCCCCGTACATTTGTTTCCATCGGCCACCGCCATTTTCAGTTGGTAGTCCATTCTAATAACGTACTCGACATTGCCACTAGATAATATGTATAACAATGGCAAGGATGATCGAACTGAAACAAAAGACGATATCGTAATTCTAATTTAAACTATTGAAAGCAATAAACATTATCGATTCACCTAACGTATCAAATCTGACATTGACTAATGTGTATTCTAAACGCACCGAAGTTGGTCAATAAAGCGCACAATATAAATGTGTTGACTCCCTTGATAATTATTGTCAGTCGGCCGGTCGTACTACGTTGGGTCTGTGGCTCGGTACACTTGCGCTCATTGAATACACCTCTTTTGTTTTTTTTTATTACAATTCGTAGCTCTGTACAAAAAAGACAAAATTTAAGAGGTTATTATTTTGACAATATGTAGCCAAACAAATAATTACTTACTGCAGTTAAAATTTCAACGTTTTCACATAAGAGTAGGTAACTTAATCGAACCAACCATATAAACAGTAAACAGGTCTATAGATTATAGAAAACCTATAGATCAATGCAAAGCAATATTTTTCCAGTCTGTTGTGGTGATGCTGGCTGAACAAAATAAAAGACTAGAGTCTATCTAGCTAGTGTCTAAAAAGACTAGATTATTCTAGATCTAGTCACTACTCTATACCTAACTCTAAAGACAAGTAACACTTTCCTTGCAGCCGGGTGATAAAAGAAGCCAATATATCTACCGTGTTTAAATATTCTAAAGATGACATTGTAGACCGAGTTAGGATACATAAATTATTGCGAAGCGTCCCCAATTCACTGATCTAAAGTATAATTTCATTTTCGTCCCTCGATAATGTTATTAGGAGAGTTTGGTGTCCGTACCGCGGCGGATGCCGAACTGGCGACCGAGTGCCGACTGCCGACTGCCGGTACTCATGTGAGAGCGATTATGGTGTTTTCATTCGATTAGGGTTTGTAGCGGGCCTGTGACAATGGGGTTGTTTAGTTGTTACATGGGGTGTGGCTGGAGATTAAAACTATTACGTATTATGAGGTTTTTGGAACGTTCGCCAAGCTTGTTGTTTTAATTTATTCAAGGAATTATTTGTTTCTTGTTTTAAATGAAACGGATATTTTTTTATTTATAACAAGTAAGGCAGATACTTATTCTCGATTTTTCTATTTATCTATATATTTCAAATACGTAACTTTAGCAATAATGGGTGTTACAATATAAACCCGCCAGACTCTATTCATAATGTACCTACCTACCTACATTCATATACAAGATGTAACGGGCAAGCTCTTTTAAGCCGAAAGGGGGTTGTTCTATACGTCTAGGCGAACAACTTTTGTTCTACGACTTTTGAAAATTCGAAGTACTTTTCGAAAATTTTAAGTGTAAAGTTTACTTGAAGATCAGCTGTTTCTTAGAGTTCGAGGTCATTGACCTTATGTTGTCCTTTCATTTAGTTTGGTCTACTATAATCAAACCTTCAATTACCTTTATTTTCAAAAGCAGCTGTTTTTTCAGTGAACAATAACCTCAAATTTTCAAAAAAAAGTTCGAATTTTCAAAAGTCGTAGAACAAAAGTTGTTCGCCTAGACGTCTAGAACAATCGCCTTTCGGCTTAAAAGGGCTTGCCCGTTACATATTGTATATAAGAACTTACAGTGCAAGCTGAGGAGCATAGTAATAAATTTTATATTTATTAATTATTATTAATAAATATAATTATAGATTTTTTCAAAAACTTAAATTTCATTCAACTGGTAACCCAAATTGACTAAAGCTAAGCGTTTAAACTCTTTGGAATAAACATCTCTTAAAAACTACAAGATACCTCAAGCCACCTACCCAACATTATCATCTCATTAACCCGTACAACGACTGCAACAACAAACAACAATCCTCGCTGTAACAACAACAATAGCGCCCGCGCACGGTTGTAGAGTAGATAATAACACTGTAATAGCGCGGGAACGCTGCGCGTGCGCCGCGGCGCGTGCAGTGTTGCGTGTAGCGGTGGCTGCACGTTGTAATGATGAGGTGGATTGTGGACGGGCTATAGGCAGATATACCTTTAGATGTATATCTGCCTCACCAAAAAATCCAATTGTGTGAAGCAATAGGTAACAAATACTTAATCTAACCTTCTCACTAACATTCGTTTTTATGATTACCTTCAAATTCTAAAATTTACATTATTTACTCAATTAGATTTCACATGATCGTCAACAATTTAGTGTGTCTTCAGAACGCCATCACACACAAAACACAAGAAACTTTAGGGCATAAAAAAGTTTATAAGAGAAAGATAATGCTTATGCGTGCATATTCGAGATTTAATCAATACAAACAAACTCACTCGTTTAATTGTAACCCGCCTAATTTAAACTAACAACCACTTGCTCATCGAAATCACGTCATAAAATGGTGTTAATTCGCTCATCTGTCATAATTACCGGCCGGTCACGTGTCCCGGGATGACGTCACGTGTGTCCCTCGTCCCGCTTGTACTATGGACACTAACGAGTAGGATTCCCGGACACCCGCTGCGGAGCGCGTGTTTTTACTGTTACTTATTTTAGTTTAATTATTTTGGGATAATGATATGTTTTTAGCTTTATTTTAGGGGTTATCGGTTCAATAGAGATCGGTGGGGGTTGCGTTGAATGTAAGAATACTAGTTTACTTTTATTACTATGTTATTTTTAACCTATCAATGATGCAAATGTTTATTTAAAAAAAAGCAATCAAAACAAAAACAAAAGGCGATCATAAACCTGTATCATATTTTCCAAAACTAGTTAAAACGTCAACTAATAAAGGTTGTGAGAAAGAGACGTCCGCATCAACGAGCGCGACGGACTATCGAAACCAAAAACAACGTCGAGAAACACACAAACAAAGAGCATAAATCTAAATAAAATGGCGTGCCTTTTGTTTATCCCGTTTGTCCAGATTTTATTATGGCCCCGGGATTTTATTTACGTGTTATTGCGATAATACGGGATAATGTCCCGCCCACGAGTGACTCTACTCAAGACGTAGTGTAGATTAGATTAGTGTAGACGACACAATAGATTGTTTGGTTGTTTTTGGTTGGTTTAGGGGTTGAAAGAAATATTTTTTTAAATCAAGTTTTTTTTTCGTCATTTTTGAATGATTGAATCCAAAGCGTAACAAAGGACTCTAGATTTACCTCCCGAGCGTAGCGAGTGAGTAAGAGTCCTGTGGGAAGCGTGGGGTTCAAGCGCCCAAGACTAAGACAGGCTTTATTACCGAGGTGAATATTCTACTTTACACATCTACGTTAACTGCGAGATAATAAAAGAGGCTACAATAGTAGTTCATGCACCGAGGTACTAAAGTCCTGTCTTATATAGCGGGCGTCATATTGAATCCAAAGCGTACGAAGGACTCTAGAGGGTTAACTCTCGAGCGCAGCGAGGGTGTTAAAAACTTAACGTTTTTATGTTATGTACCTAGACTCCTGAGTGAAGCGTGGGATTCAAGCGCCCAAGATAAAGACAGACTTTAGTACCGAGGTGAATACTCTACTTTACACATCTACTGCGAGACAATAAAAGGGCTACAAAAATAAGTATTTAACTAACAACAAAAAAATAGAATAATGCAACGTATATGAAATATATTGACAGCTTTATATTAATTAAATTTAACAATGTTACATCAAAATGACGAAACCACACATCGGCCTTAGCTGATGAAAAAAAAAAGTTGGGGCTTTATACTAACCAAAACTTTTTGCTTTACCCTTCCGTCCATGAAAATAGAAAAAATTTGCCCAGTTTTTATTTTTTTTATGTGTTATGTCTAGGTGGCCAGTTCGAAATGGCCGTATGCTACCAGAACCTTAGTTCCAAATTTAAATTACTTTATGCCCTAGGTGCATAATGTGCGCTTTATGCACCTAGGGAATAAAGAGTCGCTTTACGTTGACCTTTTTGGTCAAATAAAGTAACTTTGTAGAGCAGTAGGTGTGTAAAGGTTATTAAATAAATTTATCAAAGTTGTATCAAAATGACGAAATTAGGATGAAAAAAAAATTGCGGTTTTATACGAACAAAAATGTTTGCCTTACAATTCCGTCAAAATAAAAATAGATAAAAATAACCTAATTTTTTTGTGTTATGTTTAGGTGACTAATTCGTTCTGGCCGTATGCTATCAGAGCCTTTGTGATTATATCCTTTATGACAAGAGCCTTCATGAATTCCAACGTTCCAAATTTAAATTGCTTTATACCCTAGGTCTTAAAGCCGAACATTATGCTCTAAAAAATAATAACTCGCTTTACGTTGAGCTTTATGGTCATATAAAGTTACTTTGTTAAGCCGTAGATGTGTAAAAACTATTTCGTTAATGATAGTTTTCTAATCAATAATAATCATTGACAGTGTAAGCATACTTATGTCTGTTGAAATTCTCACATATTAATAAATATTATTACATAAGACATTTGTTGAGTTTTCTTACGACACAGTGGAATAATCCAAGCTCATGGTTTTAGGTTTAGTGTAATGTGATAACTATAGTCTGTTTAAGGCCTAAGATTTGTAAATTGAGTTTTAAAGAAAGTAGGTTCCTACATAATATTAGGTACCTTTTGTGAGGCACATTTCTTTTAAAATGTCATTGTTTACTATTCGTATATTTACCTAAGTACTTCTCAGAGATTTGTATGATAATTTTATATCCAACAAGAAAACCTACGACAATATCTAATATTCTCCCACTGAGATTTGATTGCTTTTCTCCTTAGTATCCCGAATGTCCGTCAATATCCGCACGATCGTGTAAAGGCTCCCTAATCTTACACAATCCCGATATACCCTGCGGCCGTTTAGTTAAACTACCGGCGATTGTCCACTAATGTAATATAAGGCATTATGTCTGTCCGTTTGTTCCCTCTCTCCACCCCGGGGGGACGAGAGCGGGTGACGTATCGTCTAACTGATGCAATTACTTGGAAACACGTCCGTCTTTTCTGTTTAGCTTCCTGTATTTACTTTTGTTATAATAATAAATCTATAGGTAGGTACCTATCGATAACATGCTTCCTGAAGAATCAACTGATAGCCTAAAACGCTAGTAGTAAGACGCTGAAATTTGAAGACTTTGTTCTTTATAATATGATGTAGGGATCCGATAATAAATGATTTATCAAAATTCCCACTGAATCGGGACTTAGTTATGGTAACCAAAATGATGACTGTATTGCCTCCTTAAATAGCAATAGGTAGGTACAGTCAGAATACGAGTTGAGGTACCAAATGGATAATTTAAAGTTTTGTTTTTTCAATAAAGTTCAGTCATTGTTGACATCTTGACATCACTAAAGCTTCCGAAGTGTTAGTTATTAGATGCAGAATAAGCAAAAATTAATGAACCGTTATTGAATAAAAGTGACTACACCTTAAGTCGTATTCTGACTATACCTATTCGTTGGCCAAAAAAACAGTCAACCTTTGCAAAAGGCTTTGCAAAAGTTCCACGAAACAAGGTGTGCTATATAAATACACCTCAACTTCCAATCAATTGTTCACGCAGTTGTTTAAAATAAATAGCGCCAAGTTAAAAACTAGTTAACAAGAGTAGCAGTTTTATACTTCTCTACTTCTTAATATAAAGTTTTATCTTACTAATATTATAAACGCGAAAGTTTGTATGTAAGTATGTATGTATGTATGTATGTGAGGTTGTTACTCTTTCACACAAAAACTACTGAACCGATTGCGATGAAACTTGGAATATAGGTAGCCGGGGACCTGGATTAACATATAGGCTACTTTTTATCCCGATATTCCCGCGGGAACGGGACTTACGCGGGTGAAACCGCGGGGCGCAGCTAGTTATAATATAAATTCACCTAGAATTTACATGTCATTGATCTCCCTTTTAACACTAGATATGACATCAGAAGGAAGACAGTTCTAAACTTTCACTGCAGCAGCGTTACCACAAACTCAATAATGCTTTTGACGTTTTAATCGACTTCATAAATTAAAAAAACATCACAGATACAAATAAATATGAACTGTCCTACTATCGATTATTTTAATCAATATCCTAATACAATTACATCGACATTAACTCGATTGTTTCGCTGTCTCGAATCGGTTATGAATACTAATATGATCGAACAAAGGGCACGCGATTCATTCGCTAATGTACGGATTTCTGTCTGTCTGTCACGACTCACGCCCGTTTAATTACTTAATGACTTGCTTTTGTGCGACTTGATGTTGCATTCCTTGATAATGCCGGGCTAGTGGTTTGAAAGTTCTGTTTGTTTAGATTATTTGGAAACTTTTTACTGTGCTTTGTTTGAATAAATAGCACTATTCCATATCTCTGTCTATCTGTGTCTGTCCTAACCTTTGTTTATTTTGAAACTTATTTATAGTAATTAGAATAAACCCAATCTTCGAACCGAGCGTGCTACGTCATAGACCATTTCATCACTTACCAACAAGTGTGATTGATGGTGATTTCGATTTCGCTTAGAATATGTACATTAAAAAACTACGTGGTTCCGGAACGCGCCCTGACCTCAAGAAACCTAAGTTTCGTACCCATAAAAAACCTAAGTTTCTTTATTGCGATAATTATTAGAAAACGTCAACAACGCCCTTGTTCCAACCACCCCCATCCCATATCATCGTCCCCGTCTTATTGTGATATGACCCGCGAACATTCGCGCGAGCATCGAGCGACGTCGCAACTAAACATAATCAAATAAAGAA
This sequence comes from Idaea dimidiata, assembly GCA_949358125.1. NCBI lineage: Eukaryota > Metazoa > Arthropoda > Insecta > Lepidoptera > Geometridae > Idaea > Idaea dimidiata. The sequence goes on from OX442329.1 coordinate 13,801,583, forward strand.
TTTAAAACGCTTTCACATGATTTATGTATGACCATCCATATAGTACTCCATCCATAGATGATCGATGTTTTGTTAGATTGAACTCATTTATTTAATTTGTTAAATAGTTTTTTAATGGAAATTTATTGATGTACTTCTGAAGTTACTTAACTTTTTCTGTTTAAAGCTATTGAGGTGCAACGTCACCGCCACCGTTCACTTGTAATGTAACATTATAAATTCGACTTACAAGGTGCGTGCTGCATGTGATTTTAAATCTGGAACGTTACATTACACGCGAATGCTCGCAGTGAGGAGGCACCTTTGTTAGATCATGCTTAGGTCAGTTGCCTAGAAGATAGGTAGATGTGAACCACCCAAAATGTACAGGTGAGCAAATAATTCCATTCCTCCGATGCGCATCTGACTGAGTAAAATATTTTCTTTACTAAAAGTCATCCCAAATTAGTAGAATGCAGTCGTAGTTAGTCTATTGTGCAAGTAAAGGTCCAGACACACAAATATTGACGATGTCTGTCTGTTTATACGTCACTCGGAGATGCCAATTTAGCGGATTTGTCGCTAGATCCAGCGACTTTTCATCTGTTACAGCGGCTTAAATTTTGTGTCTAGCGACAAAAAAAATAGGAAAGCGACTTTTCTAACTGCTTTGAGAGGTTAAATATAAACAAAAAAAACTCGACTGGTTACAAATAGTACAAGTCATTCAAATTATTTTCTTTTATTCCAACAGTTCAAAAAACTATGCTCCATTCTACCAAGCGTAAAACAATATACTTAGAATTAGAGGCATGTGAAAGAATTGCGTTTAGTTTCCTAGCCCTCAGTAGACTGAGGGCTAGGAAACTAAACGCAATTCTTCGGTTCATTTAAGGCCGAACACAGAGACTCTACATACAATTTGAGGGCAATTTAAATAATTAAGCAGCTTCTAAACTCAAAAAAATCTACTAAATTTGATTACCTGAAGTTGGAAGTTAGTGACTTCTAGCGACTTTTTGACATGTAGTGTTGGCTACTCTGACGTCACCTCACCTGCTCATCGATTACACACCGCCAACTGGATAAATACTCGTTTAATTATAGGAGACTCTCTTACACCGAAATGAACATTTTTCTTTATTAGTGTAGTATCACTCATAAACTTCTGGACTGATTGCGATGATTTGGTATGGGTGCATAATTGATAGGTTACAAAGGTGTAAGCGTTTGAACGATCCATAGATCGGCTATTAAAAGGAATTGAAAATCCTTTCTAGTAAACGTTACACAATAATCGTGAACACTTAAGATAGATAGATTACTTAATCTCTATTTCCACAACTAACAACAATTACAACCAACAAATACATGTTACAATCAGTTTACATTTAAAGTTAGACAAATATATAGAAAGCTAAGTAATCAAAAAAGAAACAAAAAATAATTAAAAAAACAACCAAAAAAAAACAATTGATAAAAAAGACCAAAATAACCTCTACGTAGGTACAGTGCCACCGACTAATTAATCTGTTTTATCATCTGAAGTCGGGCAGCTAAACTAAGTACATTATGGAACCAACCAGTAAAACTGCCCGACTTCAGATGATAAAACAGATTAATTAGTCGGTGGCACTGTACCTACGTAGAGGTTATTTTGGTCTTTTTTATCAATTGTTTTTTTAATTATTTTTTGTTTCTTTTTTGAAGTCGGTTTTTTAATTTTTAAATTAGTTTTTATTTTACCCTTTTTAGTATACCTACCTACCTAAAAATCAACAATATTGTTACCGTTATTTTAATTATTGAGGAGTTTGCTGATGAGAAGGTGGTTTCAGGTGCCCAATCAGTTAGTTCTTTAGGGGTCTATTCTTTTTGGTAGAAGTCCAAAATTAGTAATTTATTGAATTCTGGGATACTATCCTGTCCATCATTCCGAAGATACTCATCAGATTCTTACCAAACTTTTATGGGACTACCTCGAAACTTCCACCTTTCCATTAAAAAAAGAACTATATTAATCGGTCAAGCCATCTTCGTGTAATCGATGAACAATTGAATTGAATACAGCGTTTTAAGGAGCATTCCCGGTCCTCACTTCGAAGATCCTCATCAGATCTTCATCAAATGTTTATGGGACCATCTCGGAGCTCCCACCTTTCCATTAAAAAAAGAATCATCTCAATCGGTCAAGCCATCTTCGAGTAATCGATAGACAATTGGATTGATTAATGCGTTTTGAGGAGCATTTCCGCTCATCACTCCGAAGATCCTCATCAGATCCACATCAAATTTTTATGGGACCATTTTGGAGCTCCCATCTATCTATTAAAAAAAGAATCATCTTAATCAGTCAAGCCGTCTTCGAGTAATCGATTAACATACAAAAAAAAAAAAAATATTATACATACCGACGAATTGATAACCTCCTCCTTTTTTTTAAAGTCGGTTAAAAAGTTGTACATGTTTTTAGCCTTTTATCGTTTTTAGCGATAAAGTCGCCCACCTTATCACTAAGAGCTATTACTTCCAGGCAACCTTTGGACGGAGAAAAGGTTAGTTAAGCTAAGATAAGATTTAGAGTGAGAGTAAAAGTTTGTATGAAAAATTCTGAAGTTTTTCACGGTGTGACAGCAATCCAAGATGTTTATTCATACATTCGTCATGTTACAAATAATATTAATTACATGTTTTTATTGCATTAAAACAATATTAATAACAAATGCAATTAATTAATACTTATTTTCTGCAATTTGTACGCGGCCAATTGGCGCGAATTGTTCCACACACATGTTTTATATGAGTTTTAGTTTTCTATTGAATTATAACCTATTTTAATTTTCTAAGAAAAATAAACTAGTAGCGTCTTGCGGTTTTACCGGTGCATAAGGCCTGCGCACATGCATTTCCATATCATCTCAGTCAATTATCAATTTTAAATTTGACGGTCGTCAAATAATATTTGACATATATCTACAGAAAAGTTCATCGTTAATTGTCAAATTTCATTTGACAACCGTCAAATTTGAGATTGAAAATTTACTGAGATGATATCGCAATGCTGAATTGAATCGTTAACTTCATTCATTATAGGACGCTTCTGATCGTGAAGAAAAACTGAGATAAAAATACCAGATTACAAAACTTCAGTTATAGTCTGAATTACAAGTTTCACCGCATTCGGTTTAGTTATTCATTCTCGTACAGGCAAATAAACACAGATTGCAAGATTTATCGGCTCAAATTAATTCAGGGAACCAATAAGTACCGGAAAACGGATAAAACCCGGAGATATCGGTACATCCAGTTACGGAGCGACCAGGTGTACCGGTAAGCAATAATCGATGGCGTCGATAAAGGATACAGACTGAGTGATATTGTTATAGCTTAGAGAATTAGATGTGGATTAAGATAATTTTACTACAGCTAAGCTAATATGCCTTGTAGTTTCAACATTAGAGGGCTGGAGAAACACTGCGCAAGCCTTTAGTCCAAGACACAATGACGGATCTATTCTGAAACATACCTCCGACTAACGTATCTCTGCCGAACGATCCGCCGGCAGAATTTTTCGTGTATGAGTTGTTCAACCACGGAACCCTTTCAAAACTACGTACGATTCGCCGATAGAACAATTTGTTCATGACCGAATCGACGATAGGACATTCCCACTACGAACGTTTCGCCGACAGAATAATTCATTCAAAAGTGAATCGACGACAGAATCATTCCTCAGCGAAGGATTCTTTGACAAAGCATCAATTCAGATAGACGGGTCGGAACTGTTTGCACTGTACCTATATTCATCTGCTAAAAAGCAAACGACATCGTGGACATCGTTGCCAATCATCTGGTCAAACAATGAGCTATCTAGTTACATATTGTACATAAAATTTAAGTCCTACCTGATTGACTGACTAAACTATAACCAACGCACATCCTAACTAAACTACTATGGACACTTACTAATATTAAAAACACGAAAGTTTGTATGTTTGTATATAAGTATGTCTGTGACTTTGTTACTCTTTCGCGCAAAAAACACCAAACCGATTGCAATGAAACTTGGAATATAGATTGCTGGAGACCTGGAATAACACATAGGCCGCGCGACCGCGAGGCGCAGCTAGTAAAAATATGTTGACATAAAATTTAGAGAGTGTTCTTTGCCATGTGTAGATATTCACGAAGACTGAGAGTTTTAGGAAATCGAGCCTTATACGTTTAAAAGTTTTAAAACCACGGAGCACTGCTAGTCTATTATAAAAAAAAACACAAGAAATAAGTCGAAGAAAACTTGATGAAAGCCTTTCCAACCCTCGACGTGGAGACCTCTTCAGGCGAAACATAAAACAAATTTAAAGTCTATCGAGTAGACCCAACAATTTACGTAGGTTTCCTTCGAGACTCTTTGAAAAATTTACAAAAAGGATCAACTATCAAGATTCAAGGCACTCCAATTTGTTGACAGGAGAGGCGAAAGGAGCAAATTGGACGGCGAGACCCGCTCGAGGGCTCCGGCCCACAAACTATTATATACTACCGAGGAGAGGACCCGGCCTTCTCGGACCCTTCTCTCGCACCGACTTAACGCAAACACGATATACCTACCTACTGTTAGAATATCTAGCAAACGCAATCTTTTTATCACATTTTAAAGATTTCAATAATTGTGCCTCGAGTCAAAGGCAAAAGTCAAAATAAATAGTTTTTTCAATAAGTATTCGTTTTAAATCGTCATAATATTACAATTTATTGGGTCTTCAGAACGCGACTTCAAAAGACATCGTTTTTTTTTGCAATATTTAAAAAGAGAATATTGCAAATAAAAACGAGATTAATTGCTCTTATGAGAATAATACATTTTTCAGACAGACTATCAAAAATACAGATTATCAAAGGACAGTAACTATTCTTAAAGTACAGGGTACATGTAAGTAGAAAAACTTAAAATATTGACAAAATTGAACTTATTTATTTTTATTTAAAGGAGAAATAATTCAACTAAAACATTTCTTTAATTTTAAAGGGACAAACAATTTAAGTAAAACTTATTATTTATAGCGAGCAATGTTTATTTTAGAAAAAAACTCTAACATTTTACACCTTATAGATACTTAAACTATTAGTTAATTATTGAATTCCACACGCTAACCTCCTCAAATAAGAGACCCATAACAAATAGAAATGCTAACTCAAAACCGTCAAAAGTTAAATAGAGATAAAGAAATTCTTAATGAAAATAAGTAGATACTCTGTCTATCAATCTTGAAGAGCTCTATTATCTCCTTATTATTTTAATATTGTTGCTATTCTAACAATGAACTACATTTTATTTGTATTAACCACTAATGAGCGTGTAGGCACTTCTAACGAACACCAATTTATAAGCTCAACTTCAACTATCATTAACTATTATATTATCAACTATATTCTCTTAGTAATAAGAGTCACCGTTACATAAATCGATTGTAAATTGTACTTTTGTGTTGCAGACAAAGCGATGACATGGGTAACATGTAAAAGTGTCAAGTGAATGTTTTGAATGATAATAATAAATGTGTGATGAATTAGAGAAGTGTTCACGGAAATGTAGTGTTATTTTATTAGGTATGAGGATCGTGAAGGACCGCGATAATTGGCAAGTAATTGTTGTTTTATCTATCGAGGACGGTCACAAAATGTTTAGTTTACGTTTGGTCACTTCAGTTTGATTGGTTCGTTGGTTCGTGTGGTCTTGCTTATTAGATGAGATGTAGAAACATAACACTTAATTGGCAGTCGTGTAAAAAGGTAAAAAGTCAAAAGGTAGAGTGACATATATTTTAGACACAGAGACCCGTAGAAAAGTACACATATTAATGGTTATACTTCTCTGGTAACGTATCATAATAACTATTTTCACCAGCACTATTTTCAACTTAACTAAGGTCGATTCGACTACAGTTTAACACAACTACGTTCGATTGAAATATGTTTATTTTAACTAATGGATGGGTCACCTACTGGACGACTGAACTACGGGGATACTTTTTAACTTGCAAAGAGATCTCTTAGCAAATTAAAAAGTATCCACGGAATTGTACTAGTGATTATGATCATAATCACTAGTACAATTCCGAGTTAACTAAACTCAAAGAGACTATAACTATATTAAGTAAAAGAATAATGATTAAGATTTTAAATCCAAACTTTTTCATTGAACTAAAAACGCCATAGTTCAAAATTTATCTCTGTTTTTTAAATGGCCCTTAACTTCATTTTGTTGACTCTTTTCAAATGGGCTTAATAAAGAGAAGGTTCATAGGTAGTAGAACAGTAGCGTTGGTAGTATAGTGTCACCCTGCAGTATACAAACAGCAACGATGCAATGGACAGACGGAATGTATTCGCCACCTGTGTTCATAGTAATCAGACGTATTGTCTGCCTGTATTAGGCTAATGTTTGGTGTTTAAATAACACTATATGTCTACCTACAGATATCAAACTTGTGTGAATACACAGACCTACATAATTTATAAATTCAACAATATTAAAGTTCTATTTATAGGCAGGGTAAATCATGTTGACCTTTGTGGGTATGAAGATTTTATAAATAAACTCCTATTCATGAAGTACTGAAATTTAACACATTTTTCGGCTTTAACCGCGTTGCTTTTATTATATTTACACGACGGTCAATAGAAGTGTTATGTTTTTGCCGTGAATGTATGTACGTATGTGGTCTATTTTTGAGTCGTCGTAGAGCCTAAACGGCTAGGCTGATTAAGATAAACGATACGTCGTCGTTAGATTCTTCATAAACGTGTGAGTCACATATGAATACATGAAAATAAATAAAAAATAATTACATTACAATACGCTTCTAGACCTTTACAAACTCTTAATAATAAGTTTAATTTCAATTCTACATCGCGAAAACAAAAAAAAAACAAAGAAATACTATTTATTGAATTAGGTAGGTAGGTAAGTACTACTTGTTATATTATTCGTCTCCGTCATACCACTTTACGCAATAAATTTCATATCCAATAAGTTATCGCATCACAAACTTTACAAACCAAATTATGATAATCTGATACAATATTTCGTCAATTACACAATTTAATGAAACACTAAATTCAATAGAGACGAACGGACAAACGGACACGACCAACGTATCACAGTAATCGCTATTAATTCGATATTAAACTCGAAACATATCGAAATCGATTTCAAATCCGAGTATCATCATAATCGGACGTATGTATTTGAATACCGATGCACCACGGATGTAATTAAAAAATGTATTTAGGGTCCTTTGAAGTGAAATCCCACGTAATCGGCTTGCCGGTTTACAAGTGCCTTTTTAGTAGGATTATAAAATGGCAGAGTAGCCAGAAATGTTCATATAAAATGTACGTACATCTGTCCGTTCATCAGCTACGTTTGCCTACCTAATCCCTTATTGCTTGCCAAAATGGCAGGGAAACGTTTTGTAAAATTTGCAATTAATGCAAACACAATATGGGTATACAAAGTTATGCAACTACAGGATTGTCCAATGTACATCTCACTAGGTATTATTGGTAAGATCTACTACTTAATTCCGTGATAGTACTTTTTTATACGTTTGACCACTAGGTTAGGTATGTCACCTGATAGTAAGCTATGAGTTGGTCTAACTAAGAAGTAGCTCGCTCAGCTAACGATAAAGAGGCTGGGAGCTGCTAAATGCATAATTGCATAACCACCATTATACTTACCTATTTATTACATGTGCTCTAATCTAAAATCGTCACTTATTTGCCTACATTTAGATAATTGTGTAGATTATAGGTACTTATTAAATTGCATTGTTAAAACTTAAACACCTCTACTTAGTAGCCATACTCACACAAAAAAATAATGGCTACCATAATCAATAGTAAAATACTACTCGTAAATTGTTCAAACAATATTGTAGAACCTTCGCCATCGCGCTAGTGTCCATCGGTCCTCAATTGGTGAGTGTAGCGCAAATTGCTCCAGTTATTATATCAATTATTTGATATCGGACAACTGGGCAGACCGATTGCCCGAAATTGCTTATTCACGGCCGCTAGTTGCCTAGTTAGGACAGCTGGGCGCGTGGTATCGGCTACAAGAGGTAGCGGGGTAAGTAGGAGTTTTATTGGAATTGTTATTTTATAAATAATTTATTTATTTAATATATTTACACTTCAGGGAAACTAACAGCTATCAATACATACTAACAATAGAATAGAAATAGTAAAGCCAATCATAGGTATCCACAACTAGAAATAGTGTAAATAACATTGCAATGCTTATGAGCTAAAATAAGACTTAAATGAATACAATATTATAACTATGCTAATATTAGAGTTCGAACTATGCACTCAACATTAACTTAAGCATGTCGCTAATTAAGGGATAGTATATTTATTTTAGTCCTCAGTGAAAAACTGGAAATTATTATAGGTATTATATATCTTATCATATGAGCGTTTTCAATATTAAGTGTACCTTGTACAAGGTACACTTAATACCTTGTACAAGGTACAATATAACGATCTCGGCCGACAGGCGGACCAATGTATTGCGCTATTAACTTCTCTTCTAAGGTGAAGGAAAGCATCGTGACAAAACCGACAGTCCTAGGACTCGCCACGGTCAGAAACAATCCGGAACAAAACTCTTCTATGAGTTTATTCTATGAGATATGAGTAGATTAAATTAGCGGGATACAAAAAAATCTGTACCCAGATCTGATAATTAAAAACACTTCCTTGCCATTGTCTAAAACATTTCAGTTTACGTGATAATTAAACTGCCGTACTCTACGCTTTAGTTATTTATTACCAAAGACAGAAATTATTCATTAATAAATGTGCCCTTTATCACGTAAATGCCATTTCGATGAATACACTCGTGTAGGACAATTGCAATGCATGACTATACTCTTAATTAAACGCAATTGAAGATGTTCAATTAAACAAACACTGATAACAATGAATAGATACACATGTTATCCTATTTATTACATTATATTATTTTAAACTCTTTTTACTTAGTTTTTTAAACCTGCTTTTAAATCATTTTATTTAATATAGTTTTTTAATTTACATTTGGACTAAATACAATTATAAATTACTGTTTTGTAAGAACTATTACATTAAAATTAAAATGAATAAACTATGTTTTAAAAATATCAAATAAAACTCATTTGACGGTTTTAAAATATGTGGACTAAACGGTTTACTAATGTATCCAACCTCACTCGTTTCATTCAGCACTCCGTTTCCGCCTGTCCCAAACACCACACCCTCATAAACCGCCCGCGACACATCTTGTTTATTTTTCACGTCGGAAGTCGGCTCATTTTCTCGTTAATATTATATTTTCATTACCAGCCAGCATTGTTAGTAGAATGACGTGGCGTTCTGGCGTCTCAATCCGTCAGTTCAGTCGTCAGTCGTCCGTCAGTCGGTCATTATTAGTGAATTTATCGAAAATTGTGTTCAATTGCTTCCGCTTATTGACAGATAACCGATGGTATAATTCGAGGGTTCCATTTGCAAATCATAGTGATATAACAGCTGTTTATTTATTGTTAGGTATATTTAGAAATTCAGGTTATTTACTTTACAATTTCGTTGTCAGAAACTTAGATCAAAAATGTAAACAAAAAACTCATAATTATTTAAAAGATACAGCTCAATCGCTTACTTTTTCTTTTGATAATTGACAGTTCTGTGTTTACATTTTTGATCTAAATTTCTGAAAAACCGTATAGGTTATCTTTAAAAAAAACATTGTTTTCCTTTATTATTATGATTTTGTAAATTGACATGCCAATATTATGCAATGTAATTTTATGGTGAAATAAATGAATTGAATTGAATTAGAAAGACATAAAGAATTAAAGCCTTCTGAACTAATCGTTAATCCTGTGATACCCAAACGTTGCATGGCTCTCGTACGTAAACCTAAGAATTGTATTTAATCTCTCAAGTATCTATACTTACAACATTTAGAATAAGTGAATCATATTCGTGCTAACGTGCTAACTCGATTCATTCGCCGGATATCTGCTTCAAGACGCGGCCGAGGGATGATCGAGGGTGAAAAGGATATAAAATTCAGTTATGAACCATGAAATCGCGACTATATTGATTTTCGTATCCGGCCTGAAGGACCACCGACTCTCCTTCGAGGGGATTGGCTTTTAAGACTTCAGCTATACTTACCTACTTGTGTAATTTAATTGGATGAAATGTCTGACTTGCTTATTATGTTATTGAGGAGATTTCTATGAAAGGAGAAATAAATTGGATGACTTAATCTTCAAATTGATAATTTGTTTTCGGTGGTAGTGAATCTAATACCTATATAAATTCCGTAAAAGTAGATCTAAGTAAATACAGTTTAAACCGATTCGAGATCTAAGTTTTGATATCGATTATTTAATTTAACCCTAAACATGTAGTGAGTGTTCCCGAATTAAATTAATAACACACCTATCAATCTGCCCTGCACATTACCTCATTGACTAATCAAAACATGTCGCCACCCCGGGCTGTAATAACCTGTTAAGCGCCGCACGGCCCGCCATTGTCCCGCAAATTGCCGCCAAATTGTTACCAGACTTCCATTTTGCACGGGCCTGCATCTGATTGGTCGGCACGCCTCCCGCCGTTTTGTAAATCTCTGAAGAAATTATGCACTCCGTGAATAAACTCAGTGTTTGGACCGTGTTTTAGCGTAATGAAACATCGGACAGACGTCGTTTCTAAATGAGCCTTTACTAATTGAGATGTTTTATGTTAGCTTGCTGTGAGATGTTCACTTTACAAATCTCTCACGAATAAATGCCTTTATTACTTGTTTGAGTTTTTAAGTAAATTTCCTGTTCATATTTTAGAGAAAAGTGCATTAATCGTCATCAAATGGTTTTCTTTCAACACTAGGTACTGACTGTGGTTCACTTAAAATCAAAATCAATTAGAACATGACCTCTAGGGAATAAAACTATCAGTTAAAAGTCTTCAACAAAATTAAATGGTAAACAACACGTTATAGGCCCCGAAATTATCCCATCACTTTAACACTCAAATTAATAAACAAAATTACAATAAAGGAATGTAAGTGTATCCCCCAGAGAATAGAGTGAGCGTCCCCCGAGGACCGACCCGATTATCGCTCGGTGCTGGTGTGGACGCAGTCTGCCCCTCGTGTCCGATACAATACCTCGTGTTAATGGTATTGTTTGTTACAGATTGATACGGTGAAGCTGTTACAATTTAATAACAAAAAACGATATGGTAAATTGATAAACATCCTATGAATTACTCATGTGGATGCGATAATAACATTTATTCAATTGTATAGAATGTCAAGTACAGAAATGCGTAGGTCCCTAATTTATTACGTCTATTCTACGATAAGTAAAGCAATGCTAGTAAACAAGACAGCTCACCGAACCGATGGCAATCAGCACCGACACAACTAACGAATACCAAAACATTCCAAATCCACACAACAAATGCTTACCCGAGTTACATTGCGTGCCTTCTAAGTAATGCGTCCAACAAAACTAGACATGCCATTTTCTAAAAGTCACGCGTTAAGTGGTATTTTTGCGAATTCGGAGGGTTCAAGTAAGGTTGGTGCGAGAGAGGTATGAGTAATAAATTGCTTGTGTGTTGTAATTCTCGCGGAGCGTCATTACCGCGCGTCATTGCCGCGCGTGAATGTGCCAAATTAACAATTAACGGTAGGCTTCGTTCGAATGTTAATTAGTAAAGGGTGTGTAGTGTTACATATTGCATTCCGGGCCGGGTGCGGGTGAACCGGAGCGGGCGCGCGGCGGGTGACGAACTACCCTAATGTATGTTTCACATATTAACACTAATTTCGGGTGTCTATGACGATTTTGCTGTTTGAGCCTCTTTGTATGCAGTTTTTGTATATTAGGCTTAAAACGTAGTTGAAAAACGGGGGACATAATAATTTTCTTTGCAATATATCTTATGTTTATTGCTTAAGGCATTCTACTAGAAATATTTGACAAGTAGAAATGCATCATCAAAATCATTCCGCTCTCGGGTTGTGTTTGACACTATGATTAGCGCACTCGCCCGGCTTCGAAGCCCAGGTTCGAATCTGGGAGAATTTTCGATGATACATTTCCTCTTTCTCCTACTAAAATATTTTAAATTTTGTTTGTTACCCATTTAAGGGTAATGTATTATTTAAATTAAAAAAATTCACAGTAGCAACCAGCAACTTAGTATGGTTGAAATAAAATAATGAATTTTACGTAAAGCACATTGTGATCCCCAATAAGTAGTCGTTATTGATTGTATTCGTGTCCGTGTGGACAGTAATCGTTGGATTAGTCCCAGTAGGTCCCTCCGGCGGGGCGCGCGGGTCCGCCGTGGCCCGCGGGTCATTGCCGGCTCATTGCGCACAGGAAGGGTTAACTTATTGGATTATTGTTTCATTAGTTTACTCAAGCTTCGGGTTTGTTAGATCCGTACAGTACAGTAGTAACGACTGGCAACATAGATAACCTAGGTTATCTAAAAGGCTTTGTGGTATAGTATATCGAAACATTTTTGTAACTTTAGAAAAAAATAAAAATAAAAAAGGTTCTTGTAACTCACGTTTATACCCCGCGGTAATAATATCCGGAAAAGCTTATGATATCCAGATCTAAAGTTATCTTCATTTCAAACGTTTCTGTAATTTTTGCGAGATTGAAACACAAAGAAACATTGATACGTAGTTTTTTATTTTTATAATTGTAGACCACGATTTGACACTTTTCTCTAAATAAAAAATATTAAATATATAAGGAACCAAAACGTCAGATGAAATCGACATCTGAAATTGTAATGCATTTCTTAGCTATGGTATTATTAATACCTAACGATTACCTACCCAACATCCTATTCCCGTTTATATTAATAAGTATTTAACAGAATTATTAATAGCTATATACATGTTAGTAGCATATACCTACATACGTACGGAAAGGTAGGTACATAGATAGTACGATACAGTACACAGGGTAACACAATACTAGAGTATTAATTTAGAGAGAGAGCTCGGATCGAGTTTAATTAACAAATTTAATTAGAAATTAACTGTTTTGTAGAGAGTTGCCTTGCCTGAGAGAGTGTGGTCGGAGTTAGCTAGGGTTGGCTGACAAACACGTCTCGGGGATTATTAAAATGCGTAATTTATTTAATTAACTCGGCATTTCAAATATTATTAGATGATGTAGATGTTATTAGATCATGCTAGTATGCACAAAGTGCTAGAAGTGGTCTTATACAAATTCCATGTTCCATAAATATATAAGCCGCTGCAGCGCTGACAATTTTGTTACATCTATCGTAAACATGTAATGACAATGCGACCATGAAGTCGATGAATGACGCTTCCAACGTCATTGGTATCATTGAATTTAATGTAACGTTACTTCAGGGGCTTGTTGCAACTGTGTTACTTCTGCTGCCAGTATCTTACCATTTCTTAGCGTCTCGTCTTGTCCTGTCACAGGCGAAATCATTGCTTCACACACATTTCACACACTACACACCCTATGCGCCAAAGAAACAGAGTATTAATGTCAAATTTGTTTACCATATTGATAGAACAAGGCGGAACAAACTGAGAACCTGACAGAATATTAATTTTGTTCGACTTTTGTACAACTTTACATAAGTCCCCTAGACAACTTTTTTAAAATATACTTTTAAGTACAGACATTGTGTCCTCTCTTCCTATATTTTAAGTCATATAGTTAAAGATTAGGTATGAATGAATTAGAGGCAACCCTTACATCAGAGCAAAGTCAATAAACAGACGAACGTTGCCGGTGAATTTGAAAATTTAATTTAGTTGGGTTTTGTTCGCGGTAATTGGTTTGTTTTCTACGCTTAGTTAGTCGCTTGTGATTGGCGGATATGTTGCCAGATTATAGACTACCTAAGTACGCACGGATCTAGATAAAATAATTCACACGATTTGTTTGTTAAAAAAGTATTCATTTTCTTTATTGATTTTGAGCGTTAATCGTCGTATTTTCAGGTGATATTTTATTATACAACACAAAATGATCTAAGATGTAACACACACACACCCACCTAAGCTGCTAATGATAAACTAAATACTTATTTATTTATTTATTTATATAACAAACACTTTCAGACTTACAGCATTTAAACACCAAAACGTCTGAAAGCCATATTTCTTATTTCTATATTAAGCCTTATTTCTTCTTTGTTCTTTTGTTTTTTTCGATCATCGTTTGTTTCTATTTTGATCTACTTTTGATATGTTTCGATTATCTTATTAACTTTTAGTGGGTAGGTACCTACATGCGTTTATTTCTGAAGATCTATCTGGAACATGCTGTACTTATATTGACATATAATAGATGAGATTATAAACTAGAGCTCTTCACATAGATATTAAAAACGTCTTGTATTTTGTCCCCAGGTGTGGTTCCAGAATCGCCGAGCGAAATGGCGCAAGACGGAGAAGTGTTGGGGTCGGTCCACCATAATGGCAGAGTACGGGCTATACGGGGCCATGGTGCGGCACAGTCTCCCACTCCCGGAGACCATCCTGAAGAGCGCCAAGGAGAACGACCAGGTCGCGCCCTGGCTGCTAGGTGAGTTTGGTGAGAAGCGCTCCAACTATTCCTTGTTACATTTCTCATTATCGTCCAGTATCACCGGACTATGGAGCCCCAGATCTTAGGAAGGCGTGCGTGGAGTTGAAGCTAACATGCAGAGGCTCTTTTCAATAACAATTTTACTCGCAAACGATGGAGTGGACATCAAGCCAGCGATTACATCTGTTAGCATTATAAAATGCAGCCAAGGACATCTCCGGATAGGAAAGAACTATTGAGATATCTATTAATTTATTATTAATTATTTATACTTGAGTCTGATTGAGACAATTTGATATCCTTCGAGCCCATTAACCAACTACCTATTTTGCACCCCATTCCGGCAACTCATCGAAGGATCTTTCAATAAGATAGTACCTACGACGTATAAAATTAGAACTAAATCCAGTACTTAAATAGCAGTAGGTACATTAGTGAAGTATCGACGATGAGCAACAGCCTGCTTCAACTAAGGTAAGTGGAGGATCGGATAGAATAAATATGTCTTAATTTAGACAACTCGTACCACAAACTTGAACGGAAATAAAGCTCAGTTCTTCTGTAAACCAAACTCTACTAATGATATTGTGGGTGGGTATGTCAATCTTTACTAATTCGTACTACTTGCCTACGTCGTCAGGACTAAGTGTGAGCTTCATATCAATTCATTAATTATCATCTGATTCCATCTTCTAAGAAAGGTCGGCGGTCAATTGGTGAAAGTATTTGCGGTCTTATAGCTGCAGTTTTGAGTTGTTAGTAGTTGAGACCAGTCTAGTCGTATTAAGTCCCTTTGCCCTGTATCTTTTCCTCTGTAATGATCTTGGAAAATCAATTAATTATCAAATATTTAAAAGTCTTTGACTCGTATCCATAAAGAGCAGTTTTAAAAGTTCGCAAAAAGAGTAGACCCGTCAAATTATGGCCCGTAGAGCCCATGTCACCCCTCATGCTTGTACTATGTCAATGTTTGTTCAAGAGTCAAGCCCGGCCGTGACCGAGCGAGCCCAACCGTAGCACCAGGCTGTCCCCTCCCCGCGCACCCCGCCCTGCGCCCGCGCCGGTGAGTCCTAAACTACCTCCTTTCATTCACGCGGGTCATTGCGCGTGAAGTAATTAGCTTAGGTGCTTGAGCAAAATTGACATAGTACTAACTTAGCATAGACACTAGCTAGTGCATACTCGTTCATCGCGTGTTATAATAACATAACATAAAACTTCTCATAGTACCTACTCTTGCGCTTATTTAATGAAAAAATCATTGAGAAGTGACTGAAATTTATTATCACCTTTCGTTAAATGGTCGTTAACAATTTGCCGTTATTTGGAAAATAAATGTATTTATTACCAGCTGCGCCCAGCCGTTTCACCAGTGTTAGTCCCGTTCCGGAATATCGGAATAAAAAGTAGCCTATGTATTATTCCAGGTCCCCAGCTACCTATATTCCAAGTGTCATCGCAATTAGTTCTATAGTTTTTGCGTGAAAGGGTAACAAAGTCACATACAAACAAACTTTCGCGTTTATAATATTAGTAGGAAGATTTTAACAAAGCATTTCTTTAATTTCATGTTAGAATTATACGTATGCGTAGAAAATCTATTTAACCCAGTCAATTCAGTCCTATAATTTTTACTTTAAAATGATTCTCAATCCATTGTTTTTTCAACCACTACCACAATAAGTACTATTGCGCTAACCTACATAGTTTCAGCCTGAGGTTTCAGCTGAATAATTTGCAATATTTCTTATTGAACCCGTTCACAGAACTACTTGGAATATTTATTATTAAAACAATCTCTGGTTTGACATCGAAGAAGAAGATATACAAAAGAAATTATAGTGTACCTAAGTATTAAAGGTAACATCTCAGTATTACATCCCATTTCAGTAACGACACAATTTTCCCACAAAAGGCACTTATTTTCAGAAATGTACCTAAAGGTACTTAATTTTATTGCTATTTCTTAATTATATTAAAATATAATAACAATGCACATAGCACATAGTCTTAGATATAAGGATTGTTTAGTATATATTAGTGACTTATTGATTATCAATTTCGTATATTTTGATTTTCCCACTTACAACAGCAACTAAGTACTCATTTTATCTGTTGTCTATTTTTATTTCCTTTTGTTGTAAGGTATAGTGATCTAGATAATAAATATAACTATGTTCCTTGTAATGTTCGTTTATCTGAATAAGTAAAAAAGTATGAGTATATCAGACTTGAAATAGTCTTCTATTAGATTAGATTAGATTAACTCTTTATTGTACCAAATTAAAACAAACAAAATAAAAATGACAAAATAAACAAATACATTAAAAATTACAATATAACCATTTAAGTGACATATATACTATAAACTAATTTTTATTATTAATATACTTAACACTGTATAAAAAAAACAACAATATTATCGGTATTACTTTCAAACTTTTGTAGATATTTTGTCCCATACCGAAAATTGAATACGTAGCCTATTGCACTAAAGACGTGTGCCTTTTTGCCTTACCTTAAAAGTGGTCAAAAATCAAGAAATATGAATATATTCAAAATGTTATTTCTATTTTCACTGCGATATTAAACCTCTTAGCCTCCAGATATTTCGCTGCAGAGTTTTGAGACAAAAGAAACCATAATTTTTAATCTCAACTGTTGTTCATTTTTCACCCAAAGCCTTCTAGCGTTACGACGTAACTACAAACGATTTCTATCCTAATTTCGGAGGAATAAAGTTGAGTATTCAGCAGTGGTGTGCCGAGATTGTGACAGCTTATGAGCAGCCTTTATCCGTGTGTGTTGTTTAGGTATGCATGTTTTGTTGTGTGTTGGGTACTGGAGGGGAACATATTTGTTTTCGTAGCAATCTGGTCTTGATAACACTCGCTGGTGGCAGAATACCAACTTGGTATGATATAATGTTTGGTGATGTTATGAAATTGTAGTTTTGGTTATTTGGCGGTGACCTCTTGTAAGAACTGTACTCAAGTAAATATTTTAGATATACAAAATTGTAGGTACTTAAAAGGATACCATTGAACTTAAAAAAATTAAAGTTTATTTAAAATAAGCTGGGCACACCTTAGAAACTGAAGCGGCTGTAATTTGAAAAATAATGACTAGACAAAAAGAGGCTCAATTCTTCGAAGAGGTACACAAAAATGTATGAAATCAAATCCTGTAACCTCCAGTATCGCAAACGGGTTTTCATCCAACCATAGAGGTCCATATCTACATAGATTCAAACGAAATGAAGTTCTACTCGTCTACGCCTTCTCATAAATCCTTCATTTGCATGGATGAGCAGAGTCGGAATATCAGACGACTTCTGTGGCGCGTCGAGCAAAAACTCGATTACAATGCAGAAGATTATGGGTTACATTCCCGCCGGAAACCAGTATTTATTGTTTCTGGTCTGGGAACTCTGTAAGTATGTTATGTTATTTACATAAGGAAAATAAATACAAGTAATTATATCCGTTGTCTAGTCACCGTAACACATACTTATTAGCTTACCATGGGGCGAAATAGCGATGGGTGTTGTTTATAGATTTTAATTATTATTTATTTGTTTTTATATAACTTAAATAACCTTGTTAATATGGCAAAATCATATTATGCAGTCAGTGTTAGAACCGAGTTACTGGGTTGATCCGAAATTCCAAGGTACTGGTTTTTAGTCACTAACCCTGATCTAGAACTCTCCAACCTTCTACTTACAAGTCTACTTAATCATCTCTTGAGATAATGATCAATCACTAGCACAGCCCATCCATCCTTTTTTTTACTAATAATTATAATTAAATGTGAAAATGTGTGTTTGGATGTTTGTTACTCAATCACGCAAAAACGGTTTGCGATGAAACTTGGAATATAGTTAGCTGGATACCGGGAATAACAAATAGGCTACTTTTTATACCGATATTCCCGCGGGGACGGGACTTACGCGGGTGAAACCGCGGGGCGTAGCTAGTTGTAAAATAAACTGGTGTTATGCTATACCCGCACTGATGAGGTTGCGGTGAGAACACGCCACCGCACCGTAGCGAATTCTTTGAACATAACCACAGAATAGTAAGTAACCTATAATAACCTTTATTATAGGACACACAAGGTTTGTTTCTATTTCGGTCGAAACTCTGTAACATTAATTGTAAAATCGTAAAATTTGATAAAATGATAGGTATTATCGTAGACAGTCGGTAGACGTTCGTAGACGGTCTACAGACACAGTTAACTTTATACAAGTATGTGTGGCAGTCACACACACAACCATCCAATTCAAAACTAGTTTTACAGATATGAATTAATAAAGGTAAAGTTCTCTCTCTTAGGGCTGACACAGATTACAGACTGTACGATCGGCCGACAGCTTGACGATAATCACCTTACACAAACCAAAAAAAAATATTAGTCGTTCACCTGTTTTGCACTTTACGAATTCTAACTGCGTCACTCGATTTTTCTCGCTAAAAATATGAAGGAAACCTATTGAGCAGTGAGTAACCTATTTGGGATGAAAAGTAGAAGAAGTGTTAGGTCAGCTACCTACTAAAATTATTAAGGTAAAATTTAATAAAAAAATAACTACGTCAGTTTAAAATCTAAGCTGTAAAGCTACCTATTAATATAGTACCCATTAAGATTTATTACAATCGATTCGGTTATTTACTGTACCATATTTACTAATATAGAAACATTGACTTAAACATTCTCCACTTTTTGCGATGTTTAATTGAAATTAAACTATTTTTTTGGTTTTAATCTGGTTGTGTTTACTAGTTTTAACAATTTACTTATGCCCAACTTTTCAAAACTTAAGATCTCTTCTTCAGGGTAGACTAAGATATAATATGTATTTTTATTGTTCTAAAAAGTTACTGAAATACCAACGACCTACCGTCCTACCTATACAAACATTCACAAATATAAAGATCGGGTGATTTCAAGTTTTTATTCTACATTCCCCCTTAAAGTGGGTAGCGCTCCCCCCTCCCCCGAGGAGGTGAGCGGGGGGTAGAAAGGGGTGGGGGGAGCGCAGCGGGTGGGTTCCAAGATGGCTGCCGTATTGTCTAAGCGTTGATTAACGCAGATTTGAGGGCGCGCACACCGACACGACAACGTACATATTAATTATATACTTAACTCGTTTTTCCACTGGTATTTACTCGCTTATTTACGTTGCGTCGAGTGTTTACTGAGTGGTGTCGAGAGCTGGGCCGGACGTCCGGTTATTTAGTGGGAACCTGTTTGTTTGGATGTAGTTTTATGTTGACGATATATCGTTGTATTGAGACTTAAAATAAACATCTACTTCTATACGTTGCACACTTATTTTTCATAATTAAAATTTTACATAATATTTTTTATTATTGTAGGAAAAAAAAAAATAAAATTTTTACTCTTATTAACCGTTTTCCCGTAAGTGTAAGTACGTAAATAAATAAATGATTATATAGGTAACTAATTCAAAATAACGTACGTTAATTTACAATATTATAACTTTTTTCTATTTAATTAATATTTTCGGCAAAAAGAGAGCCATGTTGCCAAATAATCAAAATATTTTATTTATAAGTATTCTACAACTCCAATATTTCATTAACATCAATACAAAATGTATTAAAAGACCAAAATCATACAAAAAAAAAACAATTTATTAAGGTTTATTTTTTGTGTATTTTTATTTTCCTAGATAATTATTAGATTTTGTATTACTGTGAAATGAAAAGAAATCATTTTAGATTTTTTTTTAAATAAGGTACATCTTAGTCTACACTGAGGAAGAAATCTGTATTGATTTCGAATCATGGGCATTAATAAAATGCTACAAATATTAAAAGTAACACGATTAAAACCAGAAGTAAGTTTAATTTCAATTCAACATCGCGAAAACAAGATAAATCTAAATCATTTCGTAATAACAATCACAGATAATAACTACACCAAGTTCTTACAAAACAAAAGCCGTAAGGAGTTAATTACACAATAAAATCTTTATCTCATAAAAGACATTTAGAAAATAATGACAATTAAATCATCAGAGACAATTTCACGAGTTTCTTTGACGAAGATCAAAGACTGGTGAGAACGAGAGAAGTGTCTCTCGATGGTAATGGACAGATGCATTAGAATCTGCCTATTATCCACTCGCTTTGTGTGTGCCGACTGATTACTGCATATCACTTGTATTCCATTATGGGTGAACGCAGAATTAATATTGGAAATCGGCCGACACTTGGAAATAGGAAGAGACAGTTAAGCGAGTAAGTTGGTATTGAACGGTTTTAAACTCACTTGGTTGTTTTAACTACAAATATTGTGTAATTACGGGATATTTACATTCTTTGAATTTGTTTTTTTCTACGGTGTTCGATATTTCGCCAGTAATTGCAACTGGCTTGTTGCGCTCCGTAAAAAACTAATTAAAACATGGTTTTATTGAATTATTGTTTTTTTTTCTACATAGGTACCTAAAGTTACTTACTGTGGCAAGTCCCGATCCCGTAAAATAATCGCGATAACTTAGCCTAGGTTACACCCAAATATGTAATAAGTAGTATTCCTATATTTTTTTCAAAACGGGCCAGTAGTTGTAGAGATAACCCCGAACATTCACATGAAATGTTACCAACGTTACCTCTTTCTTATTAGTAGGTACATACCTAGGTAGTATAGATTTCTGACACCTACGAACTTTCCGCAAAAATGCTTGAAAGATTATAGCATCTCCGCTAGCTTTTCCGTATAATTTAAAAATATATTTAAATAAAAGTACCACCTCCGACCTCCACCACCAAAAACTAAATCGAAAACGCAAACTTAATTTTTTTGCTTTTTTTCGCTTTTGGTTTCGTACACAAGTAGTCGGGCGATCGGTTTATTTCTGTTCTGCGCCCATCCTTATATTCCATTACGTAAAGAGTGCAAATGGACTGATGTTTGACAATTTTTCACTCAACTTTCCTACAAGTTACTGAGTTAACAGCAGCAAGGGAAGTGTGCGATGGTCTAAAGGTGAAAATTAGATTTAATTTTTGAAATACATTACGTATTTTGTATATGTTTTTATTGCTTAAGTCATATCTCCTAGAAATTTTTAAAAATCTAGTAGGTAGCAATAAAAACAAATGACAAAATATTTGATAGAAAAACAGCGACAACCCTAGGCAAATGTGTTAACTGAAAAAGTTAATCAATTGGCACAGGTAAATCACTGGAAAGTAATCCTGTAGATGGCGTCTCAATCGAGCCTTAGTCGAAAAATAGAAGACAGGGGAAACAATCACATTCTTAAATTGGTGGGAACTCGCTTGGCCTAGTTGGTTAAGGCACTGGGGTACAGACCCAGAGACGCGAGTTCAAACCTCGCTGCAAGAGAGTTTTTGAATATAATTTTTTTCTTTAAAAAATCTAGTATACTCGTACATTAAGTAATTATTTAAGGTAGTAAATTACACCCTGATGCATCAAGATTAAAAGTAGATAATTATGATATAAGCAGGAAGACAGTTGTAAACAGCCACTGCATTTACCTTAACCACAATCTCAATTTTTCTTTTGATGTATTAATCGTCATTCATCGACTTAATACTTATTTTATTTTTACGATAGAGTATTATCAGCACTGCAGAGGCTTCTATTTTATTTATATATATTTTGCATAAAAGGGACATGGAGTATTTTTGTGACAACACCAGAATATCCTAGTGATTAGATACCTTTCGCTGAGACTTGTAATAAAGCAGAGAGAATTTAAAGGAATTGGTAATCATTTTTTAAAACCATTTATCATTTTATTCCAAGCCTTACTTCTTCTATATAACCGAGCTACATCTTATATCTTAATATCATCACTTACGATCAGGTGAGATAGCGGTCAAACGATCATCGTGTTTTAAGAAATATTACCTACTTAATGCAATACCAATTCACCTACTAAATGGAAGGTACTTTAACAATTAGAATAGTATTCAATACTCTCCAGCCAGTTCGTAGTTTACACGAAATTACCCATAATTTATCACAACAAGTAAACCCAAGTATACCTAAATCATGTGGATTTATGTCTCTTACCCTAATGGAGAAACTTAGATACTAATGTTAGGAATCAGACCCCCCCCTCTCTCCCCACCTCCCACTGAGTCGGCGGAGGGGAGGGGTGGAGTGCTAATGACCATTTAAAGTCTTGATTGATCGACCCTTGTAATATTAAGCACATAAAATTAATTGTAATCTTTTATATTACATCGGAATTGAATCCGATTTTGTAAGTAGCTGTACCCGTCAATTATACTTTTAATTTTGTTTTAGAGTAAAAAAGTAGGTAATTCTTCGCTTATGAGAATATAAAAAAAACCTAATGAAAACGAAGAAATTTGGGTTGCGTTGGTTTAGGAACTTCTTACATTTTTACATGAAGTCTAGTCGTTCCGGAGAAACAGTGTCTTACAGATAGAGAATTCTATAATCTTATATATTGCTTCGATTTTCACGATGGAATCATTTTTCGATTGTATCGGGTAGCTTTTTTAGCATTTTTCAATCTCAATGCTACGTTTCGAGGGTTACGAGTTTTGTCGATGAATAAGTCGCGGTAGAGGTGCGTCGTCGAAGCGTCGTGAATTCTTCCTGTTTCCTCCTCATGCACCCATAACTAGTGATCTGAAACTGGATAGGTAGCTAGAACAGTAGTAATCCATACTTATGATAGAAACTTCGCACAAATTAGTTTTTTTATTTTCAGAGAAGAAATAGAAAAACTACCTAACTAGTCTTAGGAGTCGTAATTATTATATCCCCTTCAATCTGGAATTAGAAAGCTCGTGCTACAAGACAGAAGAATTTAAACCTTCCCCAAAATTCCATCGTTTCTAACACTTAATTAAAATACTCTGCATTTTTAATAACTGGCATTATTTTTACGAGATTTCAACTGCGTTTCCTCACTGCATACCTAATCAGGCACTTTATTTACTGCTCCTATGTGTCCTGGGTACAGACTCAGGAATGAGCAATGAGCGGGTTTACCACCCCGTATTTATGAGCATTATATTAACGTCAGACAGACGGATAGACAAGACGATGTGAATATAAATTGATGTTTCATACAATTTATTAAGGTTTACATAGTTGTTGTCGGTTTTCCGAGCTGGATTGAGTTTGAATCTAGATTTTTAATGAATGATAATGGTTTTGTTTGAAACGCATTACTATTATGATGAGGAATCAAAAGCTGCATAACATTATTTTATAAAAAGGTACTTTTCAGGTAAGGTAGGTTTTAAGGTTCGTTAAATAACTTAAGGGTATTTAAATCGCGAAGTGAAATTTGTTCAGGTCTGGTGGTGATCTGTGTGGTACTGGTCAAACTATCCTATATAGGTAAAGAAAAACTTAATACATTGTTCGTTTATTCATTTGTTTTAGTTTAATGTTTAGAACTTTTCGGAAGTAGGTAGGTATTAGCTACTATAAAAGCTTTTATAGTTATAATAGATAGCCTTTTTAGATGTACCTACAGACGTTTCTAAGGAAGACCTTGGCTAAAGTCTCTCTCAGGAACGTGTCTTATAGTCTAATTTGAAAAAAGCAATCATGCTCTTTCCTGCAGAAGCGCAGGGAAAAGTCTGACATCAAAACTATAAGAACAAACTTTTTAATATTAGACGTTGTGTAATCAATATCTTACTTTATTTTATTATTTTAATATTATAAACGCAAAAGTTTGTATGTATGTATGTGACTTTGTTACTCTTTCACGCAAAGACTACTGAACCGATTGCAATGAAACTTGGAATATAGGTAGCTGAAGATCTGGAATAACACATAGGCTACTTTTTATCCCGATAATCCCGCGGGATCGGGACCTATGCGGGTGAACCGCGGGGCGCAGCTAGTAAATCAAATAAACATAGCTGCGCCCCGCGATTTCACCCGCGTAAGTCCCGTTCCCGGGGGAGTAACGGGATAAAAAGTGGCCTATGCGTTATTCTAGATTTTCACCTACTTATATTCCAAGATTGATCGCAATCGGTTCAGCGGTTTCTACATGATTGACTAACAAACATACTCACATAATACAAAAGTTCAGCTTTATAAAATTAGTAGGATTTTTCTCGGGTTTTATTCGCGTATGATTATTTTTAAATTTCTTAATCATGGTCGCAAGATCGGAGACTCAGATCTCCTCACAACCTTTTGACCTGCCACGGCGAGTTTTTGTTTATATAGCGCACGTTGGAATCCCTACATTATTGACTGATTTTGTATTCAACCCTGAAGCTAACCAAGAGTGTATCATCTGCAGGTATGCACCGGAAGTCGCTGGAAGCGGCGCAGCACCTCAAGGAGTCAGGGTCTGAACGCGAGGGCTCGGAGGCAGAGCCCGACCGCGCCGCGTCCGCCTCGCCGCCGCACCATCATGACAACCATGATAACCAGGTAATATAGACATTTTATATGGAACTAGCTTGTACCTGAGGTTTTCCTCGCAAAGTCCCGATCCCATTACAGTTTTTGTTAGTGGATAGACCTACACATAACAAAGAACACAACTCCAAATGTCATGTTTCTAAGACCATAGGTTTGGGCTGTGCGCTGTGCTTTGATATATACCTAGTTCAGTTTTAAGTCAGGACTTAGAATTCTATAATTTTTACTAGCCGTGTCTTGCGGTTTCACAAACGTTCCGGTTCCGTGGGAATTTCGGAAACCCTAATATTTCGAATGCCTTTATGATATTAAGAACACCCCCTCCAAATTTAAGCTCTCGACTATCTACTATCGGCACTATACGCTGTTCGTTGGTCTATCAGTCAAGACAAAGCATTTTGGAGATACAAATATTAATTGAACTCTCTCTGTAAGTACCTACTAGTCGCTGATCCCACACATTATGTTGTGGAAATGAAAATAAACCTATTTCAGTTCATTTTCACAACGCAACCAATCTAAACCACAGAAGAGGCAATATAATAAGTAGTAATCCGGTTTAAAGTAATGTATCTCCATTCAGGCGCAGAGTTCCCCAGCTAGCAGCACAACAGCATCATCCTCAGCCAAAGGACGCGCCTCCTCCGAGGGTCGGGAGTACGAGGATCCGGAGTCCTTCCGCAACAACAGCATCGCCTGTCTGCGAGCCAAGGCACAGGAGCACCAGGCCAGGCTGCTGTCTAATAACCTGTTGCTGCAGGTTGGTACACTTGCATGTTAGCTGTAGCACAGTTTACCTAGTAGTTAGCGCCTTGCAGACCTCTTACCCAACGTTTCATAGGTGAACAGGACTGGTCACGTAAGTTGTAGGATATTTGACACATGACTTGTCAAAGTTTGCATAAAAATACTTGTTTTTACTATAGCTGTAACTGTATTCTTATGTAGTCCATCCAACGACTCCCTACGACCACTACAATATCGTCGGTCCAACATGGTCTTCCAACACCCGTTTCGCATCGCATCGAGGTCGCCATTTGAGGACTCTTACTTCTTAACGTTTATCTGTCCTTCGATATATTTTACCTGACCATTTCAGTCTGCTAATTTTGTATAGCATGCCTTTTACCGAATTTACGATTATTTACATTATAGCTCAAGCAACTTTTGTTCCTTGCTTTTTATGGCGCTGTAATTGCCCAGGACTTTCGTTTCTAACTTAGATACATTTTTGTATTCCAGGTCCGCAGCTTATCTCGGGTGGGCGCGCCCCCGGGCCCCGCCGGCCCCCCGGAAGAGGAAGCCCCCGGCGACATCGACGTGGGCACAGAGCCCCCGCCGCTCGAGCACCCGCACCACCCGCACCTCTACTGACCACGATAATGTGGGTTTCGGGGGCTTCTTGAGGCTTAGAGCTGGCACGGCTCTGACCACGATATTGTGAGTTCTAGGGGTTTATTGCTGGCACAGTTGGGAGTGACGCATCACAGAGTGATCGCATCGTGTTTTGGCGATTTGTTAAGAGCGTATCCTAGTATGGACGCTCTGGCTGTATTATAGTTACTGTAACACAATGTAGTGCGTGCGTGCGTTTCGGGGACGATCATTTTTGCAAAAAAAATCGAAGTTCTGCAAGTCGTACAACAAATATTGTAGACGTAGGTACACCTATCTTTCAGATTAATGCGCCGTCCTTGAAACACGCAAGAGCGCATCATAATAATTTTGCTATAAAAAGGTGTTGTGCCTGTCTAACATGCCTGTGTATGCCTGTATGTAATTTGAAACAAGAGGTAGGTATCTAAGGATCTGCACGATGAGCGGATTGTTTCAAGTTCCTACCTACATAATACTACATATACGCGTTACAGGTAAGGTTACGGCTGTGGTAGCAAATACATAACGTTTGAACGGGGGCCGCAATCGCGCACACGGGCTAAGCCACATTGTGATTTTTGCATAAACGCATTTAACTTCAACATAATTTTAGATAGGTATTTACCTACTTATGTAGGATTACATGATTTGGTTTAAAAAAAGCTTTGTTCTCAAAAACGCCAAAGCACAATACGATTGGTTGATGATATATATGATGCGTTCATTCTGATTGGTCAACCCCGACTATCGCAGACAAACAACGCCGCTGATTGGCCGACAGTGATTGTGAAAAATAAACTGTTAATAATTATAAGTGTAATTATGTAAATTGTTGATGTTAAACCGTATTTAAATCCAATTGATTTCGTGCAATACATTTAGTTAAGTATTTATCTGAGTAGCGCCGTGTTAGAACATTGTAAAGATTCCCGATTATAGATGTAACAAACCCTTCGGTTTAGTCCCGATCTCGGGAGAAATAGTATCCTAAGTTCTCTATCAGGATTCACTGTACTTTCATACCAAGGTTTATTAAAATCGGTCTAGTGGTTTCGGAGATAATCTTCAACAAATTCCTTGAGTATATAATATTCTCAAATTATTTGATTATACTCGACCGATTGTAATCATCGTACTCAGTTAATTAAGAAACTTGACTTCCAAGTTCAGTAAAAAGAATTGCTTAGCTAAGGTCTCACTTAGGAACGATCCTAAGTGCTCTGACTGACACGTACAGTACCTACGTCAGTGTTCAAAAGTGATCCCTCACCGTTGTGTTCGGGAATTGATGATACAATATTTGAATGAATGAATAGATTAATCATTTATCATTTATTTGAAATATGGTTACAGAAATGTCACATAAATATTATTCCAACATATTATTTCACCAGAACTTAACTTGGTATCCAAATGTTATTGTTAAACTTATTGAATGTAATTAAAAAAATATACAATAGGCTTTCGTGTCCAGCTGTGTTGGATGATTTAGAAAAATCCTTCAAAAATTCAGGTTTCTAACTGCGACTCGCAAAAACACGACTATCACAAAACATGATAATATCGCAAATACACGAGAACATCTTAAAAACACGAGAAAATTATCATTAAAAAACACGAGCATATCGCAAAAATACGAGGGAATGTTTTACCTACCTACTTAATTTCGACGAAGCACTCGTAACGCCCTGCTTCGGATTACCAACAGTTACAACACAAGTTCGAATCCTGCTGGTATCTAATTTTTAGAAACGTTTTTTTACTTTTAATTTCCTTGGTCGGGGTAATACTTTAAGAAATAATGCCTGAATTATTTAGACACAATCTGATAAATTGACGATTTGGCTTTTTTATTTTTAAGTGTTACCCAGAATTAAAGGAACTATGTGTTTAGAAGAGTCTAACTTGAAAAAATAAGATTAATGCGATCCTCATATTTATCCTAGTCACTTGAGTTCACTTAAGTCCCGCTAGACAAGGGAATGTCGTGGGTTCAAGTCCTTTGGAAATTCAGGGACTTTTTATTATGCAATTGGAATAAAGTCTATGGTAGTTTGACTTTTGAACCTTGACTGTACCTACATACATAACAGATTTTCTAAACCTCTCAATCAACCTAGCACTAGGTAACTTACCTATGTATATGTTTAATTAAACACTTAAGTAAATAATACATAATTATAATTAAATAGATAATGTAATGACCCAGTTATAGTATATTGTGTAAGATAACAAAAGACTATGTAAATTAGATATAAAAAGTTCCATCATAATTGGCCTAGCAATGTGACCTAAACAGTAAATTTTTATCGGCCTGCAAACAACGAAAACAAAAAATGAGTTAAAAGAAAATTTAACGAAATTACCTACATCGAAACATTCCCAAAATATTACCTTCATAGAAATACTTTTTGTACTTATTTCAAATGTAATTTCATTTGTACTTAATTTATTGGGTTTTCTGTACTTATTTAGCGTAAACTACGAGATTACACCGTACCCCTAGTGCGAGTTTTCTTTTAGCAAATGTTACAATCGCCAAAATCAATGTTACAAATAATTCGAAAGCGCCTAAAATACCTGTTACGATGCTTTAACATCATTTATTTTTATTGATGTGAAACAGATGTTCCAAATTTACACCGCCGTTCCAGGTTTACCACCGCCTATAGATATAGGTATAGGCGATGGTAAACCTGATTTTTGGCGTGGCGAGTCCTTTAAGAAAACTTAATCTGTCAATGTCAAATGTTTCACATCTGTCATTAGTTTTTTTTTTCATAAATTCAAAAGTTGTCTCTATCTACATGATAATAATTTAATCTATACATATACCTAGTTAAAATGTTATAATAACCTACCTTTACCTGGCTTTGTCCACATTGACTGTTGGATCATGACTGAATAAATCGCTGAAAGTACAGGGCTGAAATTTAAGAGAATGTATTCCTTATTATGATGTAAAAGAATTGTAACCTGCTTTCTGAACTTAATTTAAAAAAAAACTTGCACTACGGGTACTTTTCATTTTTAACCAACTGCAACAGAAGGACGTTCTCAACGACGAGGTTGTGGCTAAGAATTACAGAACGATAAAAACAAAGCAAATGAAAACGAAAGAATACATATAGTAAGTTTAGCATAATCTCAAATAAACTGTACTTAAATGAACTAGAGTTGTAATATATTTATTGAGAAGTAACGAGTTAAGAGAGTTGTGAGGTCGCTACCTTATGACGATTGATGAATAAACAAGTGTATAAAACTACATCTGGACATTTCATTTTATATCCTAAATAGTTGATGTTTATACTTAAAGAAATGCTTCCCAAAAATTTCGCACCCGACAGGACTTGAACCTGCATCTCTGGGGATCCATCCCAACGCCTTTTTCCAATTTGGCCACGGATGCATGTTCAATCGAGTCAAAATTGATGAAGTCCTTGCTGTTCAAGTCCTGTCGGGTGCGAAATTTTTGGGAAGCATTTCTTTAAGTATAGTCATCCAAGTGTAGGAAACACTTTAAAAAATATCAAAAATAGGTGATATTTACCTATAGCAGACCTAAGCTGCCCGATTGGACCCGGCCCGCGCTCGTTACGGTCTAATATAAACCACGTTTATCTGAATGCCTCATCCCTGGCCATCGCTAAAGATTTTGAACTCAACTCAAATTGTAAGTATCTATACGTCTCACCCGAACGACGGACGGCTTAAGATTTAGAAATAAAACAAACATCAACGGCTACAACGAAGCCTCAGCAATATATTTCAGTATACAAACAGCAATGACGCCAAAAACATAAAATTATCAAAAATTACTACCATCATTATACTTATCACATATTTGAACAACGATTATTATTGGTTAAGCACATCGACATACAGCGTGATCAAGAAATTCTGCCTGATTCAACAGATCCGATTTAAATTAAATTATAATAAAATTATTTATACAGATTCAGTTTAATGTAGCACATAACAATGAAATAGCAATACATAGTAATAAATACGTCTTTTTTACAGTCTACCCTGAGGAAGATATCTGTAATGAACTTCAAACGTTGGGATAAAACGTTTGATAAAATGTTAAAAATAATAAAAGCAACGGTAACAAAACCCGAAAATGAGTTAAATTAAATTTTAACAATTTTCCCGTTTTATTCCTTAGGAGATACAAACATAGTTTAATTTTTGTTAAGTAATCAGTATTTCTTTTCTATTTCTATTAAGATCTATTATTAAACTTTTCTTAGGGTTACGTAAAGTTGCTTTAATTATTCGACATTTCGAGGTCTTTCCAGACCTCCTGTTCATTGGTAGAGATATCCGTCAATAGGTAAACAGACGGGATCTTTTTCGATCAACATGTTATAGAAAATATTAGTTACTGTTGCCTCAGTTTGGCTATGACGTTTTGCGACAAAATTTTTTGATCAACCTGTATTTAAACATTTCTTAAAATATTCTTAATTTCTAATTAATTGTTTTAAATGCGAAAGTTAGTTAAAATCTAACATTATACCGCAGTTAGCTGTAGGTACCATACAATAAGCCTTACACGCCACTACTTAAGACACATCAAAGAAGGACACATTCTTTCGTTCAATATTATAGACCTTGTATACAGGTATATTATAACAATTAATTATAAATGAGTAAAGAATAACTGTTGGCACTCCACTTCAATAAATTAGCACAGTACAGTTTTCCAACTAGAATTAAAATCAATTTTTGTAGGAAAACTGTACTGTGTCAATAAATTGGAGTGAAATGCGAACAGTTGGTGTCTTTAGCAGTTATTATTAATTTATCAGAAATATTTTAGAGAATAATTACCTCTCTACTAACATGTAAAAAAATACAAATTATATACTTATATAGCCAGAAAGTCACTGTACCTACTTATAGCTTTCATATGCCACTTTAGCCTGACAAAAGTAAATTAAAAAATTAAATAAGTTATATAAATCAATACTTACTCATTCAAAAGGTGTTTTATTAAATTATTGGCAAAAAGGAATTATGTAATAATAATTATTAAGGAATTATGGAATAATTATGAAACTTGTAAATTGACTATTTCGAGCAGAAGTTTCTTGAAAAACATTTCCATAAAAGTTCAAAATGCTGGCTTAAATTATTAGTTTTACAATTAATAGAATTTGTATATTCAAAATTGAGATAGATTTGGATGTTTACTCAGACTTTTTGTAATATTCCTGAGCGACAAAAAAGCTGTCCGACTCTATCAATGAAAGAGAATTTGATACCGGATAGGCGCGAAATTGTATTTCTTAAAATCGAATCTACCCTTATCGATTAAATTAAAAATCGATTCAATATAGATATATTAAAACATGTCTGTTTCTTATACAGTCAGTGCGGTTGGAGCTGTACTAATGATTATTTTAAAATCTTACACTATTAGTACTCATATTTACATTTTCCCTGGCTTTTTCGCGTATTCTCATAAAACCCGGAACAAGATAAATATGTTTTCCACCACTCTAGAAACAGACTTTCCCATCCTAAAACGTAGGTGTAAATTAAGGCGTCTATTATTGTCATTTGACTTTAGAATAATTTAAAAACCTAATTATGTTAAATAATTAGTCTGTAGTGGTAAGATTACGATCTAGAATTAGGGACTATGTATTTAGTCGTCTCTAATATAGTTATTATAAAAAGACGAATAAATACATTTGCAGCACTGCGTCATTGTTTATATAATATATTTAATGTTTAGCTCCGTTCTATTAAACAATAGATGGCGCAACCGTATTACGGAGTGCCATTCGAGTTTCTCCCGTCTAACCTGCGGGATACACATTCCTATTTTAAATTAAAATTTGAATACGCCATCTCCGGTATTCTATAACTTTAAGTATATTTATAAGTATAAATATATTTACTATTTTTTTTCTTCTGTTGAGTGACTGGGCGGAATGCAATGAGTACTTATAAAAATACTATAGAATAACAAACAATATTGTATACTTTTACTTTTAAATATGGCTACTAACGTTTAGTTAGGCAGTAGTTACTTCATAAGCATTTCTTATTTTAAATTACATAATTAAAACTGTCTACCTTAAGATCTTTTGAATAAAATAAGATGTATAAATAGGTAGATAACTCTTAATATATTCATTTTAATATTTATAAATACATATTACATATATTCATTTTCGTGAATAGAAAAGACACTAACTGTTTACATAGTAGGAACAGTTTCCCTACTAAAAATAATTTTAATAGGAAATTTGTACTGTGGCAATAAATTGGAGTGGAGTGCCAACAGTTGGTATATATACCCTATAATGAATTAATGCAGTAAGTATAATATTTATAATGAATTTTATTTAAAAAAATCAATAAATAAATATCTTAATTTACTTTATACATAGCACAAAATCATAGTATATTAATAAGAAAATATACAAATCTTTTTTAGGTGGGTAATATTAATAGAATTTAAAAAACTAAAACCCGACTGCATTAATTTTAAAATCTATATATCTATATGTCCTGCATTATTACAAATTTTTAGACACCTCACTCGTTAAAATCGGTTTAGTAGTTAAGGTACAATGGAACATATAAACATACATAGACTGCCAAAATCATTACCTACCCTTCCTTTCAGCTACGCCGTAGTCGGCTAATAAGTACATAAAACATCTAGCTAGATATATAATAATGCCAGTTAGTTATAAATTTTGCATTGTTTTGGGTATAGTATACAGTTGAGAGGTATCATCGGAGTATGGAAAGACAAAATTAGACGGTTCATACAAATTAACCTATTTCATGGTCTATGCCGTCGGCTTGACCATTGAGATAACAACCTTCAATTATTTACCTTTAAATACATACGTGTCCTTTCGCCTAGTCCCGCCTTTGAATACATACGAGTCGTGTCATAGGTGACGCGCGAGAGGGAAACAGAGCGCGACTAGGCGAAACCTTTCGCCTAGTGCACCTAGTGTTCTACCAACAAGAACCTTATCTAGTAAAGTCCGAAAACCAAGTCGTCTGGACAGACTAGAACAGGGAGATCTAAGACTTTAAAAAATGATGGGAGACTTTATCAAAAGTTTTCAACCTGAGGACCACTCATTTTCAGATTCTGAGAATGCTTCAGTTTCTTCCGAAGCATCAGAAGATGAAGAGAACATTCCTTAAACTTTTTCTCCAAAACCTCTATCATCATCTGTTGATGAAGATTTCAATTGGACCCCAACAATCAAACAACAAGAGCCTTTGATACCCGCACCTTAGCCACACATTGCCACTCAAGGTGCCGAGTATCAACGTTTAGGTGACATAACTTTTAACCAAATCCGTTACGGTGAAATTCAAAAGAAGCTGAATGCTAGTCCCGTCTTTGAGCCTTTGAAGGTCAACCGTATCATATCTACACAGATACCTCAAGCTAATCAAGAACACTTGATTCGAATGGACTATACTTTGGCCACCATCTCCCATGGGCAACTACTTCAGCGAGAGGCATTTGCAAAGAGGAAAAGCCTTAGCCAGACTTAGCCAACAAATATTCAGCTATGAAACAAGACTTAAAAAATATATTGTAAACAGATACTACTTTTAAATATCTTTCGGATGACTTGCTACAGTACGTGTGTGGCAGAAGAGCTGAAATTATTGAACAAAGAAGGAATAGCTTCTTTCCAAAAGAAATATATCAGGCCACACTGCTCGCAACAATACCACCATGAAATACGCATCTTTTCTGCGAAACACAATTAACAGAACTATTAAAACAACTATCTCAGCAAACCTTTTTTGGAAAACCTTACAAAAAAACAAAAAAGTCAACAATACGATACGCCCAATAATAAATCTGAGAGGCTTAAACACATATCTTGCCTTAAAGAAATTCCGAACCACTTCAAAGTACCTCAATTCTTAAATGAAACAGATTTCCTTATAAAAATCGACATTTCACAGGCATACTATCATATCCCCATAGCTCATCATCATCGAAGATTCCTGTCAATAGTCCAGCACAACAAAGTGCTACAATTCACGTCTCCAGCTTTTGCAAGGGTGACGAATTGGATCACAACTGCGCCAAATGAACATAAGAGTTATCATGTACCTCGACAACTTTTTACTGGCCAACCAAGACCTGGTAAAATTGTAAAACGATGCCAAATTAAAAATACAATTCCTTACAAGACTCGGCTGGATAATTAATATGGACAAATCTCTACAAACTCCATCTCAAAGCATCGAATACCTGGGATTACATTGGGACACTATCAACAATTCAAAAGCATTAACACAAGAGAGGATTTCCTTCTTGAAAAGAGACCTTAACAGGATCGTAACACGTCAAAACTGGAGTTGGCAATCCGCAAAAAGTCTGCTGGGAAAACAAAACTTCGCTTCTTTTGTCTACACTCCAAAGACATACAAATGGCAGCCAACATTCTACCAGAACAACTAGCCCGAAAGAAGTTTTCCATTCCAAAGGCGTTCAAACAGTGCGTATGGTGGATGCAAAACCTCCAAGAGAAAGATTCTCTATTCAAATCCTACGTAACCGTATACATCACTCAGATGCTTCAGACTAAGGATGGGGAGCACAGATAAACCAAACGCACATCAGTGGCAAATAGAATATTCACCAAGAACGTTGGCATATCAACAAAACAGAGTTATTTGCGGTCATTCAAGCTGTTGATTCCGAACAAAATTTAATAAAGAACAAAAGAGTTATTGTGAAATCAGACAATCGAATTCATAAAAAAACGCATTTTTAAAAAATCTTTGGGGTGTGGGGACAAAATCACCACAGTTGACAGACCTCGCTTTTCGGTTGCTGATATTAATCAAGCAGTAAAATGCAGAAATTTGCCCTTAATACATACCGGGGAAATACAACGATGTGGCCGCAGCCTTTCCCGACAAATAAGCCTAGCAGACTGGCATCTGTCAGAGAAAGCTTGCAATCGCTTATTTCGGAAGTGGGTTATCCCCGAAGTGGACCGATTTGCCTCAAAAAATCCAAAATAGTCCCAGTCTATGTATCACGGGATGCAAAGGACAAGGAATAGACGCCTTCAGCAGGAAATGGGTGTTCATGTTAGCATGGATTTTTCCTCCCCCGCCCCGTCGTTGATTGCTCAAGTACTAGCCCATCTAAATCAAGCCGAGGGCACATCTGATCGTTCCACGTTGGGAAAGTATTTTGGAGGTCCGACCTGCGATCTCGAGCGAAATTGGGAAACTACAACATCATCTGAAGATCTGATTTGGACAGGGTTGCTGATTGGGGTAAAACTAACAAAATGCACTTTGCGGCCCACAAGACACAAGCAATCATCTCAACTAGGAAGCTAAAGTATGACATTCCAGTTTTTCGTCTTAATGGACATGTGCTTGCGTTGGGGGAGAGCCTCAGAGTCCTGGGACTTACCATAGACAGAAACCTCACTTTCTAACCACACCTGGAACAGTGCTACCAAAAAGTGATAAACATTCATAAAATCTTGACGAGGGCGGTAAAGGCACAGTGGGGTCTTCACCCGGAAGTGGTTAGAATTTTATATCTGGTGACAGTGGAACCAGTCATACTCTACGCGGCGAGCTCGTGGGCCGAAGCATGTGGCAGCAAGTACATTAGAGACCGTACCTTAGAGCAGATCACTAGAATGTTTGCGTTAAAAATAACCAGAGCCCATCGCACTACTTCCCTGGTCTCTGGTGTGCTTCTTGCCCGCATTCTACCGTTAAATGTGCGTGTGGGGGAACAGCGGAGGCTATACAAAGCCAAGAGGGGAAAACCGGTGGAGGAGCTACCGGGGAGGTCCATCCAGAGGAGGACAGGTATATCCTCGCGGTCGCACCCTTCTATGAGGAGAGGAATTAGCTTCGGAGAGATTACGTCCCAGGCGGACAGTGACGCGGTGGTGGGTTGGCCGAAATTTTTGGAGAGAGATTTTCTCCGGGAGAAGCCGGAGAGTTCCGATCAATGAAAATAAAATTGGCGAATTACTGCTCTGTGTACCAGGCTGAGCTTGCGGCAATACTGAGGGCAGTGGAATACATGGTGACCACGAAGACCTCTGGTACTATAATCAGTGACTCAAGATCGGCCTTGGAGGCGATATCTGATGTGCAGGCAGATAATCCGATAGTGACGGAGATTCAGCAGCGCCTTGAGGAGCTAGAGCAGATGGGTGAAAGCGCGGGATTCTACTGGGTCAAGGCCCACGTAGGCGTCGAAAGCAATGAAAGAGCGGACATTTGGCGAAGGATGCGGCCTTAAAGATGAAGACTGCGCCGGCCTACGACGCTGTTCCGTTGTCGTGCGTTAAAAGACTGACGAGGGAGGCGGGAATAAGGGAATGGCGGGGAGCTCTATAGTGGCTCGGACAGTGGAGCCCTCACCAAAATGTTTTTTCCCGAGGTTAGGGAGGCCTACAAAATATTAGCCAAGATTGGCATATCTCCGGTGAGGACTCAACTGTTTTCCGGTCACTGTGGGGTCAGGGCCTATCTTTTTAGGTTTAAGCTGTCGGCCGACCCTTTTTGTGTGTGTGATGGGGTAACAGAGGAGACCGTTCCTCATGTCATTTTTGGGTTTCCGAGATTTGCCTATCAGAGGCTCAAGTGCGAGACGGAGATGGGCAGCGTCTTGGACGCTCAAACGGTTCGATCGTTGATGAAGGATGATCGCAGTCGTGGCGCCCTGTTGGCCTGTACGGAGGCTGCTCTGCGGTCTGCTGCGAGGGCCAATGGGACAGTCAGGGTCTAGCATTGTGTTACTTATTAATTTGATTTGTTGATTTATTAATTAAATGGAATTTAAAAACCCGGTGTAACATAAATAAATAATAATCATAACAAAACAAATGAGAACAACACACGGAATGAACCCGCGAATACAATCATCTAAGAAATTGCAAAGAAACTTTAGTTCCGAATAATTATAAGAGATGGCGCTAGTGAGGTGAATTGAGTTTCCTGGATCGCGGTATCGTTGCGTCGAGCACTCTGCTTAAGTAGTCTGCTAAGATTTTGTTTTGGATCGAATAAAATCGATCGAATTGTATCGAATCCAATACTGGCTTTGGTACTGCGAATATGTTGTGTACGGTTCCCTGGACCTTCCTGTACGTAGTACCTGTAGCCTGCATTCGTTGCCTTCTCGTAGAGCGTACGGTTTCCCGGACATCTACGAGAAGCTCCCCCTACGACCCCTGTAACCCCTCTACGAAAATAAACCACCTTCGTCCCTCAACCGTAGTTTCTCTACCTCCTCCCCCCTCACCGGTAACCCCCCGCGCTACACCGGTAAATATTGTGTTTTATTATGCAAAATCGCGAAAACCTTAGACAAAATTAAATCAAAATGTAATAAAACATTACTTCAAAGAAGTTTTCAATACGCCTTTCAATGACCCTAATGACCTATGTTTGATTAATACCTGCAAGTTTTGTTACTGAATAATTATTTACTCAATAAATATTTCTAAAATATATGTATTTCATTTTTCATTTTATTTAAAGATAAATACAAGCACTTTCACCTTTCTTCGTTTAATTAACACAACACTGTAAATAATACATTATTTTCACAGTACGCTATCCCCGTGTCGTCAAATCCAAAAATGTCTCAATAGTCAAGTCGACGGCACAGACCATGAAATAGCAAACGTTTGACATGAAATAAATATTATCCCTTTGTGGGAAAAACGTTTGCTATTTTTAGGTTAAGCTGAATAGAAAGAAATATACCCAATACGTTGGAAATATCTATTAGATTTTACTTAAGTCTGTCAGGTACAATTTCATTAATATAATATGTATTATTAAAATAAGTCGTTTAATTTTTCTTTTTGGTAACTTTTTAGAATAATATGTATAAAATTAAACTGTTTATTATTTTAGCTTAGAAAACTAAGAACAGGTTTTTAACAGAATTTTTAAATTACAATTCTGTTTTGATAAAATGAACTGTCTAATTTCGCCTTAACTGAACTGCTCCAATGTATTATAATAGTAAAAACCCTAGAAAGGAGCATTTTACAGCTATTTTTAAGTACTACCACTAAACCAATAAAACGAATGACTCACTTGGCGGCTGTATGTCTTAATAATAAGTTTTTCCAGGCCCCTCCATATCCTCGGAGCTCTTCAGCATCAGGTAGTAGCTGTATACGCAGAGTAGAGAGTACGCCACCACTCCTGGAATATATACGATAGATAGATTAACGCAAAAAGACAACTATAACCAATACAAAAAAATAAAAAAATAAACAGCCGTATACAGAAACGTCATTTAAAATTTGAGAGGTTCTTAAATTATTTAATAGTTTCTAAATTCAAAATTTGTATGGCAATTTTGGAATTTGAGAGCTGCTTCTTTGTTTAAGTAGTTCTCAAATGTTGGGTAGCGTTTCAGTATTCGGCCGAAAGTGGAACAATGGGCCACTTCAGTTTTTATCTCTTCAAGGGAAACAGTGAATGCACAAGAATGAAGAGGATGAGTGATGTATGTACCGTTATAATGATAGCGCTATCTATGGTGCGAAGGCAGAAACAATAAGGACCGTAGTTTGCGTAGGTACCGGTAGATGGCGTGTATTTTTAGTTTTAATATCCTAGTGAATATTTAAAAGGCGAAAGATTGTGTACAAGTAGATTTGTTTATTACTACTTTACGCAAAAACAATAGAAGCGATTGCGATGAAACTTTGTATGCAGGTAGGTAGCTGAAGATAGCAGGAAATAACATATTTTTGCCCGATATTAGCGCTGAAAAGGAACCTACGAGGTTTAAATCTCGAGGCGCTGCTGTTAGTGGTCAAATCATTTTTAACTAAGAGAGAGCAAGTAGAGAGACACAGTATATTATAGTAGCAGCCACAGTAACATTGAGCGGTGTTGGTCTAGTGGTGGATATTCCGAGTTTCATCCATTACATTACTCACCAAAGAAAAGAACACCCTCCAGGAAGGACAGGAAGATATCGGAGCCGGTGTCCGAGAACCCTCGCACGCAGATCTCTACCAGCAAGTACAGGAGAGATACAGACAGTAGCACGCACATCGTCACCAGCCACACGCGCAGGCCACGTATGCTGCGCTATAAACATAACAATAGGGGTTACATACCACTTACACTTCGACCATACTACCACTACATAATACCATCTCATGTCCTTTACAACCTTTGAGCCCAGAGGTATCAATTTCGGGAATAATTCGAAGCCTGTGGCTGTCAAAATATTAATGGGTCGATCTAATGGTAGTTCTAAAAACCCTACATATCCAAGTTTAAAAACTCAAAACCTGAAATAAATGTGAGGCTGTAAGTACAATTGAAGCCGCTTTTAACGCCTAAATGATGCATCAATCGTACAGTATACAGTAGAATAGAACTGTACCACTATATTGTGAAACAGTAAAAATGTTTGATATAAGACAAATAGTTTTAATAGCGTTGTAAGTTACGAGCAAACCCATTCGCGCGCTGTAACAAAACCATAAAGGCGAAATGGCTGTTCTTCACGAAAAATAAGCAGTATAATATACACATTCATATTAGAAAGTCCAAGATTATCAGGACTGATAGAAAATGGACGAGTCTGGAATAGTTTGGGCTGGACATAGAAATGCACAATAAAAGTAGGTACCTACCTCAGGTACCAACCCAATGCAAGTAGTGTACTGTACTGTAATCAGTAGAATTTACCTTATAAGCGGAGTAGATCAAGGTGGAAGCCAGCAGGACGTGCAAGGCTGAGACCACTGCGACGGTGACGGCGATCTTGTGCCACGTGGAATAAAGCTGGTCACTATCCTCCACCGTGCCAATATTGCCGTGCACGCTGCTGGCGAATACTGAGCTAACTATCATTAGGGTTATAGCCGCTAGCTGGAAGGAGAGAAAACACATATTTATATTTATTATTTATTTATAGTCAAATAACACGATAATTAAACCAATTAATTTAATTGACTAGCAAAAAGGTTCATTCAGATTTCTCACAAAAGCTCAAACACACTGACAATATCGATCTCCATTCGTCCGTAAACAGATTGCTTTCAGTGCTTGCATCCAAGAGAGCGTTAAACGCGTTAAGGCTGCTCAGAATTGGAGACATAGAGTGAGACACCGTGCGAGATGCTGGAAGCGCCAGAAGATGATGATAATAAACTTAAAAAATAAGAATTTGAAAGTAAAAGCCAAAATGACAATTATTGTATTCAGCACGGTCGTTATGAAGAGAAAAATGTGATCAAATCAGATCAAAGAGTCGTCTACACCGTCAATCTTATTGTCGCTTCGCATCAGGTGAGGTGAGGTTAAATGTAAACCTGTGTCATGTAATTCAAAACATAATAACAGTAGTAAGCCACTATCGTCCTTTGGAGCTCTTATTACTGGCTTTGAAAGGTTTTCCATTATGAGACATTTAAGCAATCATCAATAAACATAACCCTATACGGCGGTAAAGGAAAATATCTTGAGGAAATAGGCACAAATAATAATCGACAGTTCCAAGAATACAGAAATGCGCCTATCCGCCTGTGGGATCATCATACTGTTTAGTTTTTGAATGAAATGATTTCCAACATTTTGCACCGGACTGGATATGAACAAGCAACCCCTACAAATCACTGGATAAGTGATTTACTGAACTGTAGATGGCGACTCAATCGAGCCTAGTCGAAAATGGTAGACATGGGGAACATTCATATTCTTAAATTCGCTGCTCGTGATGGAAACTCGTGTGGCCGAGTGGTTGAGGCACTGGAGTATTGATCCAGGGACGCGAGTTTAAATCTCGCCTCGAGTAAATTTTTGAAGATGAATTTTTCCTTTAAAGTTTTTCTACAGAAAAGTTTGTTTAATTTTACCATTGCGACGACTGTGCGACTGTCAATAAAAAAACCCGACGGCTTCAAAACAACGGAGTGTTGTGGCGACCACCAACTCGGTGGACCAACAACATTGTAGCGGTCGCGAGAAGTCGTTGGATGGAGGCTGTTTGGGCTAGCTAATTTGTGGCGTCGTCGTCGTATGGGAGAGATCTATGTGAGGAAGTGGACGGATAAAGGCTGAGAGAATAATGATGATAATTGCCAGTCAAAGACTTACCAAATGCACGAACCCGACGACCTTGGATCCCATCTCAAGGCCCATGCAACAGCAGAACGAGGTCAGGTGTGGGAGACCCATCTTTGCTGGCTCTGATTCTCTGAAAAATATTAATATTAAATGTTTAACAATAGGACAAAGATTCCCCATCACTATTCGATGTTCCAGGTTGCCCGGGGTCCGATTAAGCACAGTAACTGCAAATAGATTAGACAATGTTTACGGCCGGCAGGCCTCCTACCAGATACCTTCTCTGCTTAGAACCAAGCACTATACCTGCCACCGCGCAGGGAAAACTTAGACATAGCTTCGTCTCCTAAACATTTAACAATCAAACCATTCACTGTTCTTAACTTACTAGCTGCGCCCGGCGGTTTTACCCGTGTAAGTCCCATTCACGCGGGAATATAGGGATAAAAAGTAGACTATGTGTTATTCCAGCCAGGTCTCCAGTTAACTATTTTTCAAGTTTTATTGCAATCCGTTCAGCAGTTTTTGGATGAAAGAGTAACAAAATCACATCCATACATACAAAGTTTCGCGTTTATAATATTAGTAACATCTTAATAAAGAGCCTATTCCATAAACGCTAATTACACTTGTGTACAAGTTAATTTGGTTACAAATAATAAAATGGAATGCTGTATCTGATAGAACGAATATCAATAGGTATTTTGACCCGAGACCGAACGACTGCGGGAAAGTTGTATGACTTTTGCGACCTCGTAGGGACAATACCGTTGATATTTAGGTTAAAGTTATTAATAATTAAGATCGTAAATGAAACTCACGTCGTATTTTTGTCCATCGCAGTCGCTCGCTACTCTAGCAATGCTCAACAAATCAATAAAACAGACTAGTCTAGGCAAAAGCTAATAAAAAACAATAACACGCTTGTACCTACAGGTTTTTTGTATAATCTTCTGTCTACCAATTACTCTAATTATAGTCTGCAACTTGTAAGACGTAGCGGGGATTCTTTTTTAACGTGAACGCAGATTGATCCGAGCCGAACGAATCGAATTTTTGTCGTCCACGGGAAACGGTACCTGATATAATTAGAGATAAAGTACATTTACACATTTATAGTTCCGATGACGTCGTTATTGCCGACGCTGGCGAAGTGTAAATGTAATGGAAGTTATCTCTAATAATATACGGTACCGTTTCCCGTGGACGACGAAAATACGATTCGTTCGGCTTGGATCAATCTGCGTTCACCTTTAGACGGGTCTAGATCGCATTTTAGATAATTATAAACATACAGACTGTTCCGGCGATGACCATTTAAGGCGAAAGGGGGTTGTTCTAGTCGTCTAGTCGAAAAACTTTTGTTCTACAACTTTTGGAAACTTGACGTTTCTGCAAACGGGTTACACCGGCATAGGTCGCGAATAAACAACGACGCGACCTAGACCCGTAGTTCTAATGCGCGTTGTTGTGTACTAGTTTCGCAGCGGGTTTGTGTCCAGAATCCGTAGTGCGAGTTTTTCGTAGGTTGCAATGAAACCTGACAAGTATGTAACTAGTTAGCTGGATTGTGAAAAAATATACTTATAGAAATTCTGTAAGACACATTTACCTAAATAAGTAATAAAATGCTTAAAGCAGCTATTATACCTCTGTGATGAAACATTACCCGTTTCATTGAAATTACATTTGTAACAAAGAAACGCAATATGGCTCCTGGTTATCAACTAGCTGGCGGCTCTATTTTGAACCAAATGCGCCAAATTCCAAAAAATAATGTCGAATTATTTAAATGACCTGCGGCCCTAGCCAACATTATTATCGAATAACCAAATCGCCAATCGACAGATTTTTTTGTATGAAATTGACATAAGCTCGCGAAAAATCAAGCGACCTTATGTCAATTTCATACAAAAAAATCTGTCGATTGGCGATTTCGTTAATCGATAATAATGTTGGCTAGGGCCGCTGAAGTGCAACGAGCGATTCAAAATTACGGGTCCTGTGTGCCAAATTTCAGTCGTTATTGCGAGATTGATACCTAAACTAACATCTAGACTTTCGCATTTATAATATACTAGCTGCAGAGTAACAAAGTCACATACATACATGTAAAAAAAATTGCATTTATAATATTAGTAATAAGCCACAGAATAAATAATAGTACATACTACCTGAAGCTTTGACCCGCTGACAAACCTCAGCGCCCATAACTTAACCCACAACAAACTTATAGGACTAGTGAACCTATCAAGGACGATCAGTCTACCCGTTGATTTTATTATTTGCAAGCAGTTGAGGTGGACTGCCTACACAGATATTTTAAAAATAACTACAACATACCGTTATGCTTGGGTACATCTTTAAATATCTATCTATCTATACACTAATTGCAGAGAGAGAACAGGTTTTGGATCATTCACACGTTGCCGATCACTGAGTCGACGACAGTTGAAACCTTTAAATATATAGAGCCCTTAGTATGAGTTTTGATAGTTTATCGTCTCGATGAAACTAGCAGTTTACGTCCATACATTATTTTAGTTCATAATAGTTACCGCTAGGGGCGCTGATGTAAAATGTATGAAGTAAACTGCCAGTTTCATCGAGACGATAAACTATCAAAACTTATGCTAAGGGCTCAGTAATACAGTAAACCGATGAAAAATAATCGTTTCAACTGACATTTATTTTTATTATTTCGGCTATTTTGTATGAATATAGCAAGCCGTTTAACGTATGGACGGTTAAAGGTTTATTACATATTTTAAATCACACGATTTGTATTATTTAACTTTTAAACATACACTACTTGAACTCATATTAGAACTTTCACGTATTGTTATTTTACCTCGACTATGAACCATTTCGATTGGCTTTCAGGGGGATATCCTAAACTATATAAGATATATAGCGAAAAATGCTGAAAGGAGTTGTCCTCGATTTTGACAAAAACTAAAATGGCATTGTTAGATTTTTGGAAAAATAATTACCCTAGAAAGCGAATTTTGTCTTTTTGCAAAAAATAAACACTATGTTACTGTACCTTTAAATATGCATGCATATGTAAATAGAAATGAAATAATAAGTGTAAACGAAGCGTTTAAATATACGTTATCTAAAATACAGTAAGCCGGTAAAAAAAATATCGTTTCAACTAACATTTATTTACATTTTTTATAAGTCTTTTATATTATTTCAGCTATTTTGCATGACAATGGCAATCTGTTTAACGTGTGGACAATTAAAGGTTTACTAAATTTTTTAAATTACACGATTTGTAAGACTTAACATGTGAATATGAGGACTACTGTAATAAAAGCAGAAGCAGCAGTTTTTGACGGCCTCTGTGGCGTGTCAGGCGCACGCTCGACTGC
Source organism: Idaea dimidiata (assembly GCA_949358125.1). Lineage (NCBI taxonomy): Eukaryota > Metazoa > Arthropoda > Insecta > Lepidoptera > Geometridae > Idaea > Idaea dimidiata. Next base: position 13,846,533 of record OX442329.1, read on the forward strand.
AATGCAGAAGGCTGCGGGTTCGATTCCCTATGCTTAAAAATAAATATTTGTATCTGGTCTGGGTGTCTATCTATTAATAATACCTATGTATGTATTTACAAAAACAAAAAGTTTAACATGTAGTATATCCGTTGTCTAGTACCCATAGTACAAGCTTAGTGCTTAGTTTGGGGCGAGATTGCGCTGTGTGTATTGTTGTACAATATTTATATTTATTTGTGGATTAAAAGCTATAAATGTGTCACGGAAATAAGCCTGTCTTACGTCAAGCGCACGTCACAAAAGATAAGCTTTTTCCGCGCGAAAATATTTTTTGAAAATACTATTTTCCATAACTTTAAATAGACTCATTGATTTTCCATACATTTTTTGGTCAAGAACATTTCGATTAGTCCAGTTGCAAATTATAGTTTCACTAGCTGCGCGCGTGGTTTCGCCCGCGTAAGTCCCGTTCCCGCGGGAATATTAGAATAATAATAAAAAATATTCCAAGTTTCATCGCAATCGGTTTAGTATTTTTTCAGGGACCGTTTTTGGTTACCCTTATTTGAGTTAAGACATGGTTTTTTTAAAGGCTTAATCGAAAAACCTCATTCAATTGGTTATCATTTTAATGGGTAAGTTTTTTCAATAAGCTTACCCCGGCAAAACCCCTTCAATGGGGTTATGCGATGGCTGAGTAAGTGGTAACAGCATCAAACGAGGTAGTTCATTTTAAAGGTAACCCTATAATGATAGTGTAACACGGTACTAAACGGTAACACTTTGTCTCCGAGTAGTGAAATTTATTCCTTATGGCTTTGGAATTAGGTAAAAAAAAGTATGTTTAGAATCGGCTCGGTGAGTCGTCATTATCATGGGTGGCGCCATCTTCCTTGCCTAATTATTAGACGTACACGGGAATTGTTTTTATTGCTATTGACATAAAGTACATTTTATTTTTCTTTCGGCAAAAATAATTTGGTAAACATTTAAAACAAGTTACGCTTCTGATTTCTGTAGAAAGAAATTGCAAATAAATATAGTTAAATTTTATTGTTCAAATTCATTTTTTGTTTTATTTAATTGGATGTATTAGATCACTATAAATACGTCGAGCGATCTTACAACTATGACTCTGACACCCGAATACAGAAACGATACTCAATTATTTAACGGCCTTTTAAACAGTTAAGCAGCTCTTAAACTCAAAATTCGTATACTGAAACGATACTCAAGCGTCACAAATAAGCAAGACTTACACCCGAATACTGAAACGATACTTACATCAGTCACTCAATTGAATGCTTCCTAAATTTAAGCATCTCTCACAATTTAAGTGGTATTCTCAAACGAGACTTCGGCGACTTGAGACAATGATTAGCTAAGTATCTGTTAAATTTTTACGTTATGGCAATATTGATCTAAAAAGTTTGTTCTCAATAAACTAACACATTTTATTTTATTACTTTACGTTGTGAATTCGTTCCACGCAGGATTATTTGGATGAGTAAATTTTTTTAGATAAACATTTAGTTTAATTATCCGACAGAACAGTTGAGTTTAAGTTTTTTTTACAATTTTAATTGTATTTCGATGCTTTTTTAGTTTCAAAGTTATTTTTCAAGTAAAAAAATAAGTCGTTTGTTATTTAAACATAACCAGCGCGCTAATCGTATTTAGTGTAGAACGAAACGTTTTAACTTATTTGACAGTGACACATGAATCACGCGCGTCAATCAGTGAAAGAGGAGAAAATTTTCTTTGGATAATAATCATCTTTCTTCTTTAATTTTATAGTTAATAATTGTCTATTGAAAAAATGGAAGAGAAGAAGAAAAAAAGGAAGTAATTACACGAACAACGACAAAGAAATGTTATTAGAATTGATAAAGAAGTAAGATGTTACCTCAACTATAAAAACCATGAACATTCTGTCTTTGAATGTCCGTCAACCCCGTTCACAAGTTTTCCTATTAGGATTATAGGTGCTGCAGATCCCAACATCCCAAGAGGGATGCAACCGGGAACATAGCTTAGATCATTATGCAATTTTATAGTTAATAATTGTCTAGTGAAAAAATGGAAGAGAAGAAGAAAAAAGGAAGTAATTACACGAACAACGACAAAGAAATGTTATTAGAATTGATAAAGAAGTAAGATGTTACCTCAACTATAAAAACCATGAACATTCTGTCTTTGAATGTCCGTCAACTCCGTTCACAAGTTTTCCTATTAGGATTATAGGTGCTGCAGATCCCAACATCCCAAGAGGGATGCAACCGGGAACATAGCTTAGATCATTATGCAATTTTATAGTTAATAATTGTCTAGTGAAAAAATGGAAGAGAAGAAGAAAAAAGGAAGTAATTACACGAACAACGACAAAGAAATGTTATTAGAATTGATAAAGAAGTAAGATGTTACCTCAACTATAAAAACCATGAACATTCTGTCTTTGAATGTCCGTCAACTCCGTTCACAAGTTTTCCTATTAGGATTATAGGTGCTGCAGATCCCAACATCCCAAGAGGGATGCAACCGGGAACATAGCTTAGATCATTATGCAATTTTATAGTTAATAATTGTCTAGTGAAAAAATGGAAGAGAAGAAGAAAAAAGGAAGTAATTACACGAACAACGACAAAGAAATGTTATTAGAATTGATAAAGAAGTAAGATGTTACCTCAACTATAAAAACCATGAACATTCTGTCTTTGAATGTCCGTCAACTCCGTTCAAGTCCAAGTTTTCCTATTAGGATTATAGGTGCTGCAGATCCCAACATCCCAAGAGGGATGCAACCGGGAACATAGCTTAAATCATTATGCTAAAATAAAAGTAATTGTAGCTTTTTTTCCCAGATGCAATGACAACAAAAGCAAAATATTTCAATTTGAAATTGAATAATGCGAGATTGGAGAGGAAATGTACGCTTGAAAGGCACAGATTGGAGAGGAAGTGTTTACTTGAAAAGCAGAACTAGAGGTGGAATTATTAAAAAATAAATACCTAGATTTTTGCTCATTATTTGTTTTTATTTTTATATTATTATTGTTAAGCCTTTATTGCAGATTCACTTACAAAACATTAATATTAAATAATATATTATATTAAGTTGAATCAGCATATCTGACACATAGGTCTCTTCCACCCATACCCCTGTATATCATTAGCAAAGATATCCTATAAAATATGCTATTGTTTCATTATTTTTTCGGTTTCTATCCAAATAAATTTATGAAAGTAAATAAAATTCCCAAATGAAGTGTCAGAATTTATTAGTGTTCCTGTCTTATGACTTGTCGAAATGGTTAGTTGGTGTGGAATTATACTACTACTAAATAATATATAATAGAGTATAAATATTGAACTGAGGTATGTTAAATCAAATTCAGTTTATGAACTTACAATATAATAATAAACAAGGCATAATACCTCTAGTACATACAAACAAGTTTTATTACAGTAGTTGAGTCCTTAATTTAAGATTAATTATGTAATTAGCATATATATCGTGTATATATAGGCGTGTCTCTTTTCGGCAAGACGGACTCCATTCCAGCTGTCTCCTTCTTTCCGGGATGGGTCGATACCATTGACTGACAGATTGGAATTACTTGGTGTTACCCTCACAGCAGACCTTAACTTTGGGCCTTTTGTTGAGTCGAGAGCCCAGTTGGCTTCAAATAAGTTAGAAATCCTTGGCAAGGTTAGGCAGTACTTCAGACCAGGACAGCTTCTGAATCTGTACCAAGCACAGGTCCAGTCGTGCATGGAGTACTGTTGTCACCTTTGGGATGGAACAGCTAAATACCAACTTGATGCTCTTGACACTTGTCGAGTCGCGCCTTTCGAGTTTGGGACATCGTCGCGAGGTCGCTAGCCGTTCGGTCTTCTATAGAATTCACTTCGGGGAGTGCTCGCAGGAATTGCATGAGCTTGTTCCCCCTTGCCCTTTTTATTATAAGACCACGAGGGGTACGGTCGGTCGCCATCCTCATCTGGTAAACGTTCCAATTTCGCGTACAAAGCGTCACGCCTCCACCTTTCTTGTACGCACTGCCAATAAGTGTAAAGGGTGATGAGCAGTTGGTCCACTGATTGAATTGGACTTTTTCTTTTGGTTACTGGTTGCAAAGCACTGCCAATCATTGAATCCAGATATAAAACTGTCTCCTTGGATATGCGAAACCGCGCACGGAATTTAATTATTATTATATTTTTCAAATGAATGATCCAAAAGTGAGGATAATGAGGATAAAGACATTTTGTACAAATTTTAAGACCGGTCGAAAACACTCTCAGATCTAACAGCTACTCACGTCGATTTGACAGCTAATTGAGAGTCCATTTGCGTTGAGCGACGTTCCAGTATTCGAATTTGGCATTTAAGTACGAGTAATTTGAGAAGTTCGTAATTGTAAGTCTTGCTTATTTGTGACGCTTGAGTATCGTTTCAGTATACGAATTTTGAGTTTAAGAGCTGCTTAACTGTTTAAAAGGCCGTTAAATAATTGAGTATCGTTTCTGTATTCGGGTGTTACAATTACGAACTTCTCAAATTACTCGTACTTAAATGCCAAATTCGAATACTGGAACGTCGCTCAACGCAAATGGACTCTCAATTAGCTGTCAAATCGACGTGAGTAGCTGTTAGATCTGAGAGTGTTTTCGACCGGTCTTAAAATTTGTACAAAATGTCTTTATCCTCATTATCCTCACTTTTGGATCATTCATTTGAAAAATATAATAATAATTAAATTCCGTGCGCGGTTTCGCATATCCAAGGAGACAGTTTTATATCTGGATTCAATGATTGGCAGTGCTTTGCAACCAGTAACCAAAAGAAAAAGTCCAATTCAATCAGTGGACCAACTGCTCATCACCCTTTACACTTATTGGCAGTGCGTACAAGAAAGGTGGAGGCGTGACGCTTTGTACGCGAAATTGGAACGTTTACCAGATGAGGATGGCGACCGACCGTACCCCTCGTGGTCTTATAATAAAAAGGGCAAGGGGGAACAAGCTCATGCAATTCCTGCGAGCACTCCCCGAAGTGAATTCTATAGAAGACCGAACGGCTAGCGACCTCGCGACGATGTCCCAAACTCGAAAGGCGCGACTCGACAAGTGTCAAGAGCATCAAGTTGGTATTTAGCTGTTCCATCCCAAAGGTGACAACAGTACTCCATGCACGACTGGACCTGTGCTTGGTACAGATTCAGAAGCTGTCCTGGTCTGAAGTACTGCCTAACCTTGCCAAGGATTTCTAACTTATTTGAAGCCAACTGGGCTCTCGACTCAACAAAAGGCCCAAAGTTAAGGTCTGCTGTGAGGGTAACACCAAGTAATTCCAATCTGTCAGTCAATGGTATCGACCCATCCCGGAAAGAAGGAGACAGCTGGAATGGAGTCCGTCTTGCCGAAAAGAGACACGCCTATATATACACAATATATATGCTAATTACATAATTAATCTTAAATTAAGGACTCAACTACTGTAATAAAACTTGTTTGTATGTACTAGAGGTATTATGCCTTGTTTATTATTATATTGTAAGTTCATAAACTGAATTTGATTTAACATACCTCAGTTCAATATTTATACTCTATTATATATTATTTAGTAGTAGTATAATTCCACACCAACTAACCATTTCGACAAGTCATAAGACAGGAACACTAATAAATTCTGACACTTCATTTGGGAATTTTATTTACTTTCATAAATTTATTTGGATAGAAACCGAAAAAATAATGAAACAATAGCATATTTTATAGGATATCTTTGCTAATGATATACAGGGGTATGGGTGGAAGAGACCTATGTGTCAGATATGCTGATTCAACTTAATATAATATATTATTTAATATTAATGTTTTGTAAGTGAATCTGCAATAAAGGCTTAACAATAATAATATAAAAATAAAAACAAATAATGAGCAAAAATCTAGGTATTTATTTTTTAATAATTCCACCTCTAGTTCTGCTTTTCAAGTAAACACTTCCTCTCCAATCTGTGCCTTTCAAGCGTACATTTCCTCTCCAATCTCGCATTATTCAATTTCAAATTGAAATATTTTGCTTTTGTTGTCATTGCATCTGGGAAAAAAAGCTACAATTACTTTTATTTTAGCATAATGATTTAAGCTATGTTCCCGGTTGCATCCCTCTTGGGATGTTGGGATCTGCAGCACCTATAATCCTAATAGGAAAACTTGGACTTGAACGGAGTTGACGGACATTCAAAGACAGAATGTTCATGGTTTTTATAGTTGAGGTAACATCTTACTTCTTTATCAATTCTAATAACATTTCTTTGTCGTTGTTCGTGTAATTACTTCCTTTTTTCTTCTTCTCTTCCATTTTTTCACTAGACATTTATTAACTATAAAATTGCATAATGATCTAAGCTATGTTCCCGGTTGCATCCCTCTTGGGATGTTGGGATCTGCAGCACCTATAATCCTAATAGGAAAACTTGTGAACGGAGTTGACGGACATTCAAAGACAGAATGTTCATGGTTTTTATAGTTGAGGTAACATCTTACTTCTTTATCAATTCTAATAACATTTCTTTGTCGTTGTTCGTGTAATTACTTCCTTTTTTCTTCTTCTCTTCCATTTTTTCACTAGACAATTATTAACTATAAAATTGCATAATGATCTAAGCTATGTTCCCGGTTGCATCCCTCTTGGGATGTTGGGATCTGCAGCACCTATAATCCTAATAGGAAAACTTGTGAACGGAGTTGACGGGCATTCAAAGACAGAATGTTCATGGTTTTTATAGTTGAGGTAACATCTTACTTCTTTATCAATTCTAATAACATTTCTTTGTCGTTGTTCGTGTAATTACTTCCTTTTTTCTTCTTCTCTTCCATTTTTTCACTAGACAATTATTAACTATAAAATTGCATAATGATCTAAGCTATGTTCCCGGTTGCATCCCTCTTGGGATGTTGGGATCTGCAGCACCTATAATCCTAATAGGAAAACTTGTGAACGGGGTTGACGGACATTCAAAGACAGAATGTTCATGGTTTTTATAGTTGAGGTAACATCTTACTTCTTTATCAATTCTAATAACATTTCTTTGTCGTTGTTCGTGTAATTACTTCCTTTTTTTCTTCTTCTCTTCCATTTTTTCAATAGACAATTATTAACTATAAAATTAAAGAAGAAAGATGATTATTATCCAAAGAAAATTTTCTCCTCTTTCACTGATTGACGCGCGTGATTCATGTGTCACTGTCAAATAAGTTAAAACGTTTCGTTCTACACTAAATACGATTAGCGCGCTGGTTATGTTTAAATAACAAACGACTTATTTTTTTACTTGAAAAATAACTTTGAAACTAAAAAAGCATCGAAATACAATTAAAATTGTAAAAAAAACTTAAACTCAACTGTTCTGTCGGATAATTAAACTAAATGTTTATCTAAAAAAATTTACTCATCCAAATAATCCTGCGTGGAACGAATTCACAACGTAAAGTAATAAAATAAAATGTGTTAGTTTATTGAGAACAAACTTTTTAGATCAATATTGCCATAACGTAAAAATTTAACAGATACTTAGCTAATCATTGTCTCAAGTCGCCGAAGTCTCGTTTGAGAATACCACTTAAATTGTGAGAGATGCTTAAATTTAGGAAGCATTCAATTGAGTGACTGATGTAAGTATCGTTTCAGTATTCGGGTGTGAGTGTGGCGAGTTAATTTAAATGATTTGATGAAAGATTTTCATCTAAAATGTCATAATTTAATTTAATGTCATCCTGCTCAATAGATCGAGACAGTTTGGTTATTAACCAAGTTCTTGACTGAAATATTAAAAAAATAAGATAGCAAGCTGTATTTTAATACAATTATTAAGGTATTAATATCTACCTTTTGTCATATAAAAATGTTTACTAACTATAGAGTTAGTATCAATGATGTCAAATTTATTAATATTACATGCTATAGTATGATTTCGCAAAGGTACTCCAACAATTTTATTTGATTAATAGAAGTTAAGGGGCCGTAGTAGGCCAGAACTGATGTTTCTAGGGTGAATTAACTACAAAAGTAATTTGAAATAAAAGTTTTTCATATTTATTAAAGTCGAAGATATTTACTAACAAGAGAATGTCGTGAAAACACGATTCCAAAAAAAAAACTTGATAGAAAAAAAAACCAAACTTCCCTCTAACTAAATTGTACAAATAAGTGATGTTAGTCAGTCAATATTGTACGAAAACTAATAAAACTTTGTATAAGAACTGAACTTAGCTCAATACAGGCAGTGAAGGTTTTGAATTTCAAGATAAACGTTAAGTTATCTTGAAACTAGCAATTGTTTGATTTTACGCAATAAAATTTTGCATAGTCGCATCTTAGGTCCTTCACTTACACATCTGAAATTCGCTAGCTTTATCCCTGTCACGCTATTAGGGTTATATAGGCCCTTAAACGTAACTGTGTGTTTTTAACGTTGTACCTGCTGAAGAATCATTGAAATACCTAGTCACTTAACCATAATATTATTAGAGGGAAATAATGTCACAACCGAGGCGAGATGCAGTACATAGGTACTTTGAATACGATGAAATGACTAGAAATGCAATGTGGAGGGGCGGGGAAAAGGTAACCCATTAGAAAGTCTATCAAAGGACTACCCCATCGATGAGGTTTCCGTAATAAAATGTGTAAGCCTTTCGCCTGGGAAACTCAATGATTGGGTTACCATATCAATAGTGGTGTAGGTAGGTTACCCAATGAAGATGGTAACCTTATCCAGATGGTAAGCTGAGCAAAGGGGTTTGGGTTCGATATAATTAACTCCAAAGCGGTGTTTTGCGGTCCCTGTATTTTTTGCGTGAAAGAGTAAAAAAGTCACATACATATGTGCACACTACTAACTTTCGCGTTTATAATATTAGTTATAATGTTAGTTACATTATGAGGGAACTTATTTTTTGCAATAGCAATAATATTGAAATGAAAATTTGGACAATTCTATTACAAGAATAGCCTCCCCAGAACACATATACCGTACGTAGGTATACGGTCTGCGAAGCGTGAAGGCTACGCGAGTAACTACCATATGACCACATACCAAATATTGTGTGGTCAGAGTTCATTAAAAACAATTAAACGTAACAGACTGTGCAGTCCAGAGATCAAGGCCACTTTACTGATGGATGCTCTAACAACAGATAACACAATTGAACAGAAAACAAACTTGGCTGTATGTAGTTAGTAGTTAACCTAATATTCCCTAATGCAGCGGTTCCCAAATGGTCCACACGGTCCACAGCGTCACATGTCACAGGCGATAAACTTAAGGAGTATTCTCTTAAGGACGCGAATCATGTGACATCCCTTCCGATTGAATAGTTTTCTTCATAACCGGTATCAAATAGATCTTTAAACAATGTATTATGTTATTGTACATGATACAAGAAGTGTCCCCTTCATTTCCAAAACGATAAAAAATAACTTTAAATACCACTATTATACAGGCAAAGTTACCCTGTTTTACAAAATAAATCAATTTTTCTTCTAAATCCTTAACCGCTATATTTTCTGATAGGCATCATATAATAGAAAATACAATACCTAGAACCTCTTCATCGCATTTTATAAAAATATTATTTTAATCTTCGTTAATGAGAAATTGACAAGGTTTCATTTTTTATAAGGCCTTAAAACAAAAATACCGTTTCTTAATTTACCTTCAGTGATCTCAAATGTGCTTTTATTTTATTTCTAGACGAGCTATTTATCGAGAAAAATAATAAAAATGAAAAAATGCCTGATGACGTCATTACTACGGCTGTATAAAATATTATCTTGGCCCTTTGTTTTAATACTAGGTGACAACAGCATGAAGTGTAACGTCAAAATTACTATGTCAATTTTTGCAAACATAAACATAACCTCTGATTGTTATTTTATTATATCTAAATTTTTTAATGTTTGTAGTATCTGAGATAAAATGAGTCAGGTTAATAAAGATATTGTATTGCCAATAACAGATCCTAAATATTGTTGTGTACCACTCTGCAAGAACAACTCAAGAGACACCGATAAAACATTTTTCTCTTTACCTACCTAATCTTACAAAGCAAGAGTGGTGCAAAGCGTTAGGTATTACATGTCCGAAACGTGTTATATTCATAATATGTGAAGATCATCTTAATGTAAGTATAACAATGAATACCTAATTACAACATTAATGGACCTTGTCCACTGCTTGTGTACTAGTTAAATTTTAGACAAATTATATTCATTCTCTAACCAAGAATCAGTTAGAGAAAGATTTTTTTGTCTTTGATCTGCCTAAGAAATATGATTATAATAATTGACTTCTATACTTAAATTTCTTTTATAGTTGGAAGAAGATCTTGAAAACTATAGATATTGGTTAACAATGAAAGTACGGCCAAAGTTGAAAAAAAAATTACCACAGTTTCTATCTAAGAAAGTTACACCATCAATAGAGCCTCAAGTATTAAATGAACCTAAACCCAGCACTTCTTCAGCATTTCAGCAGGAAAATATGGAATTACAATCGCCAATTATAATTAAATGCCACAAAGGAATACAGGTCAAGCCAAAAACATCTGATCGAAAAACATATTGCGCTTTATACAAAAAACAAGTGACAACAACATTCTTCGCAGAAAATATAAACAAAGATGATGAAATCCCATCATCACAAGGAAGTACTAGTTCTGCTGATTTCTCTGAACTGTCATCTGATGTCTATACCAAACCTACAATCCAGGGTAGAAGTTTTATGCTGGAGCTTATTAAAAAAAAGCCTCAAAATTACCTAGGTTTACCAAAAAATTATTATTGGTTAATCAATTATTTAGAAAGAAAACTGAAAATAAAGGCAATTTATTTAATTGTAACACTGTACAAAATAAGAAATAATGTTCCTTTTTACCAAATTTCAGACATATTTGAAATATCTAAAAGTACATTATGGAGAATATTTTTTAAGACTAGTTATTTTATCTGAATTCTTTAAACAATTTATATTTTGTCCTAGTTCATATGATATTAAAATTAATTTGCCATCAGTTTTTACAACCAACAAGTATTTTTCAGATGTTTATTGTATAATAGATTATAATAAATGCAAGGTAAGTAATTCCGCAAAACTGAGTTTAATTTCGTAAAAAGTGATAGTTGTAGTTCAATGAGAAAACGTCGAGAAAACAAACAATATTCGCGCGTCTTCGTCTTATTGTTACGTGTAACCAGGTACTTTTAAAAATTTCCCTAATAGCAATTTCATCGCGTGTGTTAAAATTTAAATATAAATTACTTAATTATACCAAGAGTTGATTTTCGAAGTCATACAATAATATCCCTAATTTTGTACATTTTTTATGTATCACACATTAATATTGTATATTATTATAACAATTATTATTGTTATAATTTACCCAAAAGTCTCTCATTTTACCCGAAATATTGGGAAAAATCTATCACTGGAAACTCTGATCACAAAGTGACAGTTTTTTTTTAAATTGAAATAAGGTCAAGCTAAAATCCATTATTCAGCCGTATAACTGACGTCATAAGGCGCTTACGTCTTTTTAGAATGAATCAAAATTAAAAATCGATTTTATAAATGAAAATGAGTGAATTTTGGAAAAATAAAAAATACGGGTACCCTAATTTTTGGTCTAGTTTCATATGAAACCATAAAACATATATGTAAAAAAAATGAAACCTTGTCAATTGTAGATTTTTTCACGCAATTCCATCTCATCTCGCTCATTTATATGCAATCGGACAAGGACCGATAATTATCATCTATCGCCGCCTTAATCCGCACATTGTATAACAAAGCCAATACAATATTTATAGCATAGTTTGATTGAAGGTAAACCAGTAAATGGCAAGCCTCCCCAAAATATTGTCAAAGTACCTACCTACTTAAATATGATTGTCGGTTTTAAAGGTGATCTAGACAAGTGAAGTAGATACTTATGGTATGAATTCAAATTCAAAATATTTTTATTCATTTAATAAATATGAGTTAATTTTTAGAAATGTCAAGTAAACTATCGTGTCTTCGGAACAATGCCTCCAATGAGAAGAAGACACAAGAAACTCATGGGGATATTTTTTATACTTTTACCTTTCATGGAGACCGGTAAAAGCGCACTTAATCATTCCAATCACAAAGCCATTTATTGCCAAATCCAACATATCCCACTAAAAGTTTTCTACTTTAATTTAAAACATGTTTGTTGTATGGCAGCCCCACTTAAATATTTATTTTATTCAGTTTAAGTATTTGTTACTAGCTGCGCCCCGTGGCTTCACCCGCGTAAGGCCCGTCCCCGCGGGAATATCGGGATAAAAAGTAGCCTATGTGTCATTCTCAGTATCCAACTACTTATATTCCAAGTTTCATCGCAATCGGTTTAGTAGTTTTTGCTAGTGATTGAGTAACAAACATCCAAACACACACTTTCTCATTTATAATATTAGTAGGATTAAAGCGGCAATAGAAATTCATCATCTGTGAAAATTAAAGTGTCTAGGTATCACGGTTCATGAGATACACCCTAGTGACAGACAGATGGAGAGTGGAAAAAAGATAAAAAAAAAATTAAGTACTATTGTTTTGGATTTATTTTAGTGTGACCTACCTTTTAGGACTCAACAACACAAGGCCCAGTATGCCAGAGATAGAGGTTCAAGTCCTGATGGGCGTGAATTTTTTAGAAAGAAAGAAATATGTTAGAGATCTTACATAAATATATAATTATTATATATCTTTACAGAAAAATATCTTATCATTATTGCATTGCCCTACTAGAAATAAATTAAAATTTGTTTTAGGCTGCTCACAATTTATACTTTGATTTTCTTTTAAGTACTAATAAAATTTGCCAAACTACTTTAAATTCACCAACCAAATGGCACATGTGTTGAATTTAAATGGTACATACTTATTGTATGTACAGTAGATAGACTGCCTCAATGGAGGCCATCTGAAAATATTTAAATAAATACTTGGGGCCCGTTAAAATTATTTCTTAAGAGTAATCAGGGCAAGGAAGTACCTACTTCCTAAAAACATTTTACAGCGCGATCTAGCCCCATGCTTTTATTATGGTGACTAGTGAGTAGCATCTGTGTTATTTCAGGTATCCAGCTATCTGCAGTTTCATCGCAATTAATTCAATGATTTTGGAAACATTATACAAATACAAACAAACTTTCACGCAGTAGGATTAGGAGCATATCTAAACTCTAGTATTATACTTAGATCGATGGTTCCCATGATTCTAGGTATTTAGAAGAGTTCAGTACCTTTGCACAGTTACTGGATCTGAAATACGGAGTAACTAGGTCCTGTCAATTTGTACCTACCTATACCTACTCGCAAAAATTATAGTAGAGGTACCTAAGTACCTACTTGATAACATTTGACACCGACTGGCTTTATGGACCCAGTCGTCCGAAACCACGGAAGATAAACATTTTGAATTTAGCTGATATAGGTGTAAGTACCTATAGTGCAATGATTGAATTAATGAGATAGGTAGGTACTTACTTACTGTAATGTAGGGTAGCTAAATGAGTATCTCGTCTTTTTTTTTTGTCGGAGAAAAATAAAAATAACTATTCAACTAGGCCCATACCATAGTGATTATATTCTCTTTGGCCCATACTACCATTAGGTTCCATTAGGTAGGTAGCTCACGAAACAAGATAAAAATGTTTTATCAATTCTAACCTTGATAAGAAAGACTCCTCTTGTTTACACAATTATTACAGCACTACACACACAATCGGCAACGTTTCTGCACTAAATGAGTCAAGGAAATCCAGTAATATAATTTAAATTTCTTGATAGCGTACGTAAAATCGCTGCAACACGGGTTTCTCCAAAACACAAAATTGACAAGATGAACAAAAGAGATAAAAGATCGCAACGGCGCTACGAGCAAAAGAGAGAGCCAATTGTTTTGACGATTCGCGTTGACGTCTGGACCGCTCAATGACGTCATGACAACGTTCCGTTTCACATGAAACTTTCGTTTCTGCTAATGGTTGGCGCCAATCTGTCGCGCCTGAGACGCCCCTGTCTGAAGGGGAAACCTATTATAAAAATCACGGTATCGTGGTTTGAACTTTATTCTTTTCCTGATATAGTATCAAACTGATTGCAGAAAAAGTTAAATATTTTTAGGTAATCGATCAAGGATACTGCGAGTGGTATCCACATAAATATAGAGCACACAATGAAAGAACACTGCGTTAAAATTGTATTTATGAAAAACTAAATTAATGTATTACTGACGTTACTGAACATACACTTTACTTACTGGAAAATAAAAACAGACTAAGTAAATTGAAAAAATATTTAATAGGTAGATAGGTAAATGCTTATGATATAGTATAAGTATAGGTCATCCTCGTCATCCGAGCGATAGGTCATCTTCATCATCCAAGCGATATTCCCGATTAAATTCCCCTCGGGAGCCCGGGGTCCGCTATCTTACTTTTGCGCAGCCACTCGTATGATCTTCGGCATACAGTGTAGTGATGCTTTTGCACGTATGTCAGCGGTAACCACGTCAAGTGAGCAATTCTTGGTTATTGCCATTTTGCCATGGCCAGGCGCAGCTGGAGGCGCCATAGCAAAAGATTTGTTCCCCACGTAATTAGCCGTAATTCTTGCAATTTATTAGCAATGTGTCGGTATCAAAGCTGCCTCTGATGCGGAAGCTCAGCATCTTGTTATTCTCCGTGACATAGACTTCCTTCTTATGCATCTCACACACTGGTCACCCCTCACTACCATGCAAAATGACCATTTAGTTCAGTTACTGTCCCTTCATTTTTACCAGCATTTTGGGGTCACAAATGACAACGGTTGAAATATTACCTCTAAACACTTAAGTTAAAATAAATTAGTGATATTGATCAGTTACGTTACTGATCACACGATCTACATTTTACCGGGTCTTTGTACAACCTAGACAATTGTAAGATGGTTAAAACGTCAAGGTAAAAGAAGAATAATAGCGAATGATTAACCGCCCGGTCTCAGTATGTAATATGTATGATATGTAATGGTTAATTAAACTATCATTAATTGAACAATTTACATAGAAAATCTTTACTTAGTAGGTAATAGTTTAACCAACGATATGTTTCTGAGTACGACAGTTAGACCCAGTAAAATTTAACTACATATTCTAATAATCAGAAAGTAGGCCTTCCACACGTTTATACAACAGATAACTTTTTATAACTTTAGTAAAAAGTTACAAGGCATTAGATCCATGCCTAAATAAAATATTTACCTACCTAGGTAGCCTAGGTACCTAAATTTTCATTATAAATTTACTTATGTAATATCACAATAACGCTAAGCTATAAAATGTCATCGGCTTGAACTCGTCTATCGTTGGTCTTGACCGGCTGGTAGATTCTGCCCGACTGCTGGAACTGGCTCTCGTCTTCTTCGTACATGATCTGCTTATGTCGGCTGTGGACCACCACGATGCAGTACACTGATATGCCTGGAATGATAAAAAACTATGTCAAGCGATCATATTTCATAATTTTCGTTTGTATTTACATATTATATTTTTAGCTGGACCCCGCGGTTTCACCTCCGTATGTCCTGATACTGCTCCTAAATTGAGCTAAGTGATAATCCAGATCTCCAGCTATCTGCCTGCCTACCAAGATTGATCGCAATCGGTTCAGTATTTGTACATTGCTACTTTGATTACCGCAATAAAGCAGCAATGGACTACATAGTGCCTATGAAATCCATTTTCACCACTGATAGATAACACGGCTGCAAAGTCGGTCGGAGTGTGCGTTTCGCTATATCATTCCTTGTTCGCACTATGGGAATAGTTTGGCTGAGTCTGTGTTTCCTGGCGTACACAACTTGTAAATCTTTTATATACGTTTGCACCACCTAAGACTTTTCAATCACTAGTTTATTATTGTACTTACAGGCTCTAATAAAATAAACGCAGATGAAGATAATTTCAACCTCGAGCATCTCGCCTGTGTCCTGCAGCACCAGACTCATTCCTGTCAGGGTTATCATGAAGAATAGGGCCGTCATGATACCGGTAACTATCGTCCAAGGGAGAGTTAGAGAGGCTAGTTTCTGAAACGATTCGTCGGAATCATTAGGTCTTGTAGGAATACAACTGATAGGTAATTCATTTAGAAGGGCTACCTTAGAATACTAGAACTTTTTCAGTTTATTTTTTATACAAACTTGTGGGATAAAACATACATAGACTGATAAAATCATTACCCTCTCACGGGTCCTGTTATGAAAATAGGCCACAGTCCTTGCGCAAACGATATTCATAAAATATCATGCCTATCTGCGCCTGCGCCACGAACCTCTAATACACAACTTAAACATAATATTATTATATTCATAGAATTTACATTTTTGTGACTTGGTGGCATTATTTGGCGGGCGTTTATTTTTAACTTTTGTTGGAGGCTGAGGCTTAATGTTGGTGTGTATGTATGTATTGCACAAAACGGAACGTAAAAATGATTGCTGGCTGCTAATAAAAAAAATAGCGGGAAATGTTTTATAAATCAAATTCGCAAAAGAGTATGAATAAAATAGTAGGTACCTACAACATCTTCACCGTAGAGTATACTTAAGCAATTATGTATACTCAAAGATCTTCACGCAAAACAAAACAACCGATTGCAATGAAACATAGTGCGTAGAGCACACTAAGTTTAAACCTAACTAAGAATTAAATAGGAACTTGGAGGTGTCCTATTAACTTACGGTATTTAATACCCAAATAATTTTATTTTCTTAAATTATTCGTGACTTTATTAAAGTCCAAACAGTACCTACCTTATATGCTGCCACAATAAGCAACAAAGAACAGACGAGATGAGTTCCACTGACAACTGCAGCAGTAATGTACAGGGCTGACCTATGCACGGAGACTTTGCCATCTTCACCCAGTGGTGCTAGGGTCACCATCAGACAGTTTACTGTCAGCTCCAGAAGGGCCCATACCTGGGAAAAGCAACAGTAGATACTTAGAAACGGTAATTTACAGTAATTGCAAAAGCAAAACATAGAACGTTACGTTGCTATTTTAAAAACAACAGGCGCAATTATTATTCTTATTCCAATTTTGTAAATACAAACTCAAAGCAAGTAATATCTAAAAATAGAAAACCCATTTCTAAAAACCAAATCCAAACACTGATTGATCATGAAAAATCTTAATCAGAGATGTAATCATTCTCCTGGAATCGCACTTAGATAGGGCAATCGTCAAGGTTATAAGAAAACAAACAGAAAAGACCTTGTCCCTTTATCCTTGGCTTACTTACCGAGTACACGTACCCTATAACAAGGGTCCCTGTATGTAGATTGACACAGAAACAACAACTTTCCACCATGGGAACCCCCATTTTCGATGCAATTAACTAAATCTTAACATTGACTAGAATCGGTTGGCACATCACTAAATTTAGTCGGTTATTATCGCGAATGCATAGTTTGCGTTTGAGGTGTTCTGCGTATGTATTATCACTGATAGATAATGTTTCAATGGCTTGCTACGATAACAGAGTACCTGGTATATACGTAGACAGGCACCTAGTTAGTTCATCGTCACTATATATTTGTTATTATTTTAGTAGGTACATATAAGTCACATACTTTACTACAATCTACAGTTTTGTGAGATCATCTGTTTGTATTAACGAAGATTATACAGATTGATTGATAGTAAGTGTGAAGCTTACAAACCTAAACTTCCTGCAGTCTAGAATCGAGAATCAAGAAAATTGATTGAATAACTGTGGACATTAAGGTGATATGAAATATTAAAGGTATCAACAGTTTGTCCATCCCGGACATACAATATAGAGTAGAGGTACTTAGGTACTTAATTTAAGCACTTCTTTAAAATTAAAAATAACAAAGCAAGTTATAATAAAGTAAACATCTAAATCTAAATATTCTTTGACACTATAGAAAGCTTTAGAGATTAACCATTTTCTTAATTTGTTGCAGAACAATTTGCCATCTAGCATTTTTATTTCCAGCGGTAGATTATTAAAAATTCTAATAGCAGAAACGAAGGTACCCTAAAGCGTGCGTTGGAACTATTGACGATAACTTAATTAAAGAAATCCATCTAGTGGTTTGGAAGATACTTCCAAGCTGAATAAGAATATTACAAACACACATACAAGATAGATGCGAAAAACATAACCCTTGCAGCCGGGTAACTAGACGAATTATTAAAGTTTACGAATGCGAGCTAAGCCAGAAGGAAATGAGTAAGGTAAATTTTTATACCCAGGCTACAACTGCTGAATTCTAAGTTTTAACAAAAGGAAATTACCAAACTTTGCACATTACTTAATTGCATAGAGATAAGCAAAAATTTAGATATTTTTTTAATTACCGCATACATTCTTAGCATAGTTCTTCTTATCATTTAATATGGCGGCAAATTTTTTTTTTATAGAATCTATACTATACCTTTTTTTATTAAGGCATATTTCGTATAAAGTAAAGTGAAACGAATAAACTTTTGGAGACACCCGAATTTTCCTCTTAAATCTTATCAATAATTGATAAGCATCAAAGATTCAAGTAACTGTGGTTTAGTAACCGATTTCAGCAGAACTTTGTCTAGTCATACCTTAACAAAGAATCACGAACATTGCCTTAGACGATTATAACCTAATCTCCTGTTTTTATTAAATTTACACCTTTTATAGATCCGGGAGTAGGTAACATGTTAAACAGTTAGACCACCGCACCGGCATGTTGTAAAATAGAAGGATCTACTTAGTCATGTTCACGGCATCCCAATGGCATTGAGTTTCATCAATGATGATCAAACGGGTTGATTATAGCCTATAAATAACTTCAATTACTACAAAATATTAGGGGTTAAAGTATGAAATTGCCGATTTGTACTGAAAATCTTAATTGTTTATTTTTTAAATTTTTAACAAATTTATTTAATCAAAATAGTTGCCATTATTATCTATACATTGCTGCCATCTAATGGGAAGGTTATTAATGCCTTTGCGATAGAACTCCGACGATCTAGACTGCACAAACTGTGTGAAAGCATTTTGTACTGCCTCCTGGGAAGAAAACTTCTTGTCACGTAGATAATTGTCCAAATCACGAAAAAAATGGTAGTCCGTTGGAGCAAGGTCTGGTGAATATGGAGGATGACGAATGGTTTCTAAGTGCAGTTCCTGAAGGGTCAAAATGGTTTCTCGTGCTGTGTGAGGTCTCGCGTTGTCGTGGAGCAATAATGGTGAAGATCGATTCATGAGTCGGGGCTGTTTTACTGCTAGTTTTGTCAACATGGTTCGGAGTTCGGCACAATAGACATCTGCCGTAATTGCTTGACCAGATCGAAGAAAACTATAGTGAATAACACCATGCTGAGACCACCAAACAGTTACCATTACCTTTTTATTGGTAAGTTTTGCTTTAGGACACTGTTGTGGCATTTGACCTGGGGTCAGCCATTGCATTTTTCTATTCCGGTTATCATAAAGAATCCACTTTTCATCACATGTTACAATTCGATCCAATATTCCTTCATTTCTGTACCGGTTCAACAAGGCAACACAAGTTTCAACACGCGTTTCTTTCTGCAGATCAGTCAAATCATGAGGCACCCATTTTTCGTATTTTTTTATTTTATTGATTTGACGCAAGTGAGTCAATCAGTATCAGTATCAGTATCTTTATTTGCCAAAAACACAGGTGAATAAATAAGATGGTTACAATATTAAGTTCCAATATGTTCTACCTTACAAAGGCATGCAAATGTTAAATGTTAAATGCCATAAAATGTAACATGTCTAAGGATTAATACATTTAATTACATAGTAAAATCACAATGTCTATTTCAATTTAAAATAACATGTCAATTCATTAAAAAAAAAAAAAAAAAAATTATATAATAATATTGGAGTAATTATTTCATTTTCAAAATTTAGTTCTAGTTTCTAATTATTAAGTAATGAGAAAACAGTCAATCAATATTTAAAAACTCATTAACCGAATACCAGCACTTTTCACACAACCAGTTATGGAGCTTGCGTTTCATTTGTTGTAAAGGGAGATCTGCAATGTCTCCCGGAATATTGTTATAGATTTTTATGGCCATGTGAAAGACATTACGTTGAGTCAGCATCAACCTGGCTCGTGGATAAAACATTTTATCAGCTAACATCGTTCTTTGATCTCGAATGTACTTATCTTTATATTTTACAAAGAATTCTGGATTTTGCTTTACAAATATCACCAGTTGTTTAATGTAAAGAGACGTTAGAGTCAAAATTTTATGCTTTCTGAACAATGGCTTGCATGAATCTAGACGCTTAGCTCCGCACAAAGCTCTAACACATTTCCTTTGAATTACTGACACTTTAGGAGCCTCAACACTATTACCCCATATTATTAGTCCGTATTGCAATACCGATGATACATAGCCGTGGTACGCTTTTAATGCCACACTTATTGAAGAAATATCTCTAAGACGACGCAATACGTACACAAATCTATTCAGTTTCTTGCGCACTTCCTCACAATGAGTTTTCCAACTACAAAATCGATCCAAGTAAACGCCTAAAACTTAACAGAGTAGACTTCTTGTATTGTTGCGCCATTATATTCAATACAAAGGTGTCGTGGTTTGGCTTGCATCGTTCGAAATTGCATTAACTTCGTTTTATCCACGTTTACTTTCATGTTACTCCTATTCAACCAAGAGACAATTTCAGTCACAGCCCTATTAACGTCTGTTTCTAAATCAACACCTGCTACAATAAAGTGGGTAAGGTAACGTTAAACCATGCCGCTAATTCCTGGGTAGTTTGACTAGGATCGGCTTCCACTATCTCTCTTAATTCATCGTTATTCACCTGTGTGGGCAGTCTTCCTCGTGGCTCGTTCTTTAAGTCGAAATTTCCATCACGAAAGCGTTTAAACCAAAATAGCACGGTGCGTTCATTAGTAGACCCCTCTCCAAACGCAGCATTGATATTGCGGGCTGTTTCTGCCGCGTTAGTTCCGCGTCGGAACTCGTATTCAAAAATCACTCGAATGAATTTTCGCAGTATCCATCTTTCTTGTCTAAATTGAATAACAAAAAACAATTGAAAGTCGATATTCAAATGTTTCACATTTTTTAAAAAAAGAACATCACAGAAACCATTTGAAAAAAGTTTCATTCGAAAACCTCAAACCATGAAAATTCTATGTCAATTCAAAGAACCTATTGCAATAAAACGGCAATTTCATACTTTAACCCCTATTATTTATGACAAGGGAACGCACTCAAATACCACAATATCACTGATTGCCACATGATAAAAAGGTAGGTAAATAACCGTTAATTTCTACACAACTAAAGTATCACACTCAACTCTTATCTAGGTGTACAGGTACTCGTGAAATTCAAAGATTATTCATTAAGGCGCCAAGAATCTAATCAGTAGCACGCCTTTCTGCCACCTTGAAGGACTGTTTTGTATTATCCATAGTATTTTAATTAATTTTTGCACAAAAATGTGTTTGTCAGTGACGAATTGTTGCTGCTGTTTTACGTTGAGTGTGGGAGCTAAAATCATTAGTGTTGTGTCCACTGTAAGTTATCTTTCAATTGTTGAAAGTGTTTGTTTGTCTGATTACAAATTGTGTTATAGTATGTTTACCTTTAGTGTAGTGTAGACTAGCATCGCCTCTCGATATCATCAAATTACTAATAGATTTATTAATAAACGTGGAGTATGATCAGAGTAAATTTACCACTTTCTGTTCCTGTCTTAGCAGTTAAAGTTAACACTTTGAAAGTTCTTGTCACAGAAAGAGATAAACCATGTTCGCACTAATCCGACCTTACTTACAAGTTTATTAATAAGGCTACAAGAGAGTAACAGAATAAAACTCAGCTCTTTGGCTGCTCTTTGTCTTTTTTCTGACACTCTCTTCAATTAGTTAAGTTATTTAATATTGAATTATGCAAATTCGTAATAATTGGTAATGGTTCAAGGAAACATCAAGACACTTCGCTTTGAACGGACGTGTCGTCCTCTATGGCACGCTAGTTACAGTTCCAATATTAAACCAATGCCAAAGAAAAAAAAACGAAAAAAAAAAACTCCAGTACTTATATACCCAAAAAAAACCTGTAGATGATTAATACATTATGTGACGTAAAAACCAGGTCGGATTGTTGAATAATTTTGGAGGTAGGTACAACTAAAGAAGCAATTTTTGTTAACTGTGACCCCGTCCTCCCTTAAATCTTTACAATCACATAAAGCACTACGAACAAGTATCCAGTAAGTACTACATGTATACAATTTTCCCGACACATATTCGCATATATATTACGAGTATATATTCTTTTGCCCCGACATTTCAACTAAGTATAATATGTACCCGGTCTGTTTGATCGCGGCCATATGAAGTAAAAATCATGAATCGTACCTATTAGTTTAAAAAGTTTATCTATCCAGTATCCAGTTTTTAGCTACAAACAAACGAAAAAAATGATTTCTCTATGCATTATTGATGTAGATTAGGAATTTCCAATCGATTAATATGAAATTAATCTGTTTTTTAATATAGAAATACATTGTTATCTGTCATCGGATGACTCTTCGTCTGAGCATTTTTTGGACCAAAGTAGGTGTTCGAGGCAACAGGGTGTGCCTGATTCTTGACTGTCCACGCATTTGACGATTCATCTTGCGATTGTGGGTTCGATTAGATCTGGAAAATAGTAGATTGTTAGACAAGGGCTGAATGTCACGCATTTCACCTGAGATATTTCTGGTCAATAGTTCGAGTTTGAAATGAGTTTCATTCACCTGAGCTAAACTTACTAATAATATAAACGCGAAATAAGTACATAAGTAGCTGGAGACTTGGAATAACACATATAATAATATAAGTAAGTATGTAAGATGACACAGATAGGCTACTTTTTTATACCGATACCTATACCCTTTATACGATAGTAGACGCACGCAGCTAGTATATAATAAAACAGGTAAGTACCTAAAATAGAGATTTTTTACTGAATAAAAAAAAGCTAAGACTAGGTGAGTTTTAGCTTTTTTTATTCAGTAAAAATCTCTATTAAATACTGCCAAAATTAGAACAACAATCGAAAACTTATCGATTGGTAACTCTGATTGGCTACAAAATAATCGCGTTGATCACGATATGCATCTAGACGGCCACACCGACAAATGAATAAAAAGTAGCATGCCATCATAGCATTACCTATAGTAAGTGGCAGAATACAAAAATAGGTCGTCGTTATGCGATGATCGTACGCTAAACACGTCCCTATACGAATCGATAGTTTTATTCTCGTCTACCCGCATTTCGCTATGTCTTCGGTTAAATGTGATAGTTGCAAAAAACCCCTAACTAAATCGATGGCTAGGGTTGAGTGTAGCAAGTGTGAGCGAGTTGTTCATTTGACCAGCAAATGCACTGGTCTGAACAATAAGCAAATGGCTGCACTCAGAGCGGCATCGAGTTTGGAATGGACATGTCACGAATGTCAAGCAGAATCTCCCCGCCGGGGATCTTCGGTCGTCATACCAGGTGTCGACGATGATGATGAAGATGAGGATTCACCTGTTGAAATAAATTCAAAGAAGTTGCTAGCTAACCTCTCGAAAGAAATAGAGAAAGCACTAAAAAGAGAAATGAAAGAGCTTCACGAATCTCTTCAATTTAATAGCGCTAAGCTAGATGAGATGTTTGAATGCATTGACGAATTTAAAAAAACAATCAAGGTTCTGGAACGTAAAAATATAGATCTTACTAATAAAAATACCAACTTGGAAATCAGGGTCGGTGCGATGGAGCAACGTATTCAGGAAATGGAACAGGAGAAACTAGGTTCATTTGTTGAAATTGCTAATGTACATGCTGAATCAAATGAGGAAGTAAAGCAGGTAGTTGCAAGCGTAGCTCTTAAGCTGAATCAACCAAAGGAAGGTATTAAAAATGCGCGTCAAATACGTGGAAAAGATCCCAAATCGCATAAAATACTGGTCGAGCTAAGAGACGAGGACACACAAGAAAAATGGACTACTGCAACCAGAACTATCAAAACTACGATAGCGGATATTTATCCAAATATAAAAGATGATAACACTGTTGTACTGATAAGGGAAGCAATGTCCAAATCCAACAAGCAGCTTTTTTGGAAAACTAAGCAGGAATTGAAATTCAATTTAAACTTTAAATATGTGTGGTTCCGAAGAGGGTACATAAGAGCACGCAAGGATGATAATGATAAGCCCTACATTGTTAAAAGCATTAACGACCTTCAGTCCATTGTCCTTAATAATAAGCCCTAACCATCTATTAATCATCTTTTATATTCACTATCTAAAATTAGTTTTACTATGATGTTTAATAATTTACTATTAGATGACATTAATGAATTAACTGATTGCACTAATTTAAATGATTTCCTTGCCTTAATACCTAACTCTCATATAAATTTGCTTTGTATGCATATCAACATAAGGTCAACTATTAAGAACTTTGCAGCACTCGAGCAGTGCGTTTTGTCAGCTACAAGCCGTATAGACGTAATTGTTTTAACAGAGGCTAATATTTCCGACAGTATTAGTTGCTTGTATAATTTACATGGCTATCAAATGTTTACTGCATTAAGAAAAATAAGAAAAGGTGGTGGCATTATCATGTACGTACATAATAGTCACAAATGTAGTATTAAAGATACACCCACCCGTTATTTTGAGAATATTGTATGTTAAAATACAACTCGGTCAGGCTATACTACTAACCTCTGCTCGTTATACCGCCCTCCTTCCTATAATAAGTACTTGTTTATTGATGAGTTACAAACCACACTTAATCAGCTAACAAACAACACAGATTTATACTTGTTGGGTGACATTAATATCGACTTAAAGCGTGATGACCCTGTGAAGCATACATATAATAACACTTTGCACGGCTTAGGGCTTCTGTGCGGGATCACGGACCACACTAGGATCGAGTTCAAAAAAGGCAAGCTTAGTAAAACTTGCATCGATCATATTTACGCGCGATCCCGCGCACAAGACTTGTTCACCGCGGCTATCGGAACCAAACTGGCCGACCACCGAGCGGTGTGTGTTGCGTGCATAGGTAGTGCGACTATACAGAGTGTCCCACAAAGGAGTATTCGGCTGGATAACAATAAGGTTGCCGAAATTTTGGATGTCCCACAAAGGAGTATTCGGCTGGATAACAATAAGGTTGCCGAAATTTTGGATAGTATAGACTGGGCCGAAACAAAATGTATGCAATGTCCAATGCTTATTAATGATTATATAAGAGAAAAAATTGACGAAACTTATAAAAACTCAAAATACGAAATTACATTAAAAAACAGAAAGAGACTACATAATAACTGGGTAAATAGTCGTGTTAACCAGGCATGTTTGTATAGAGATCAATTATTTAAAAAATGGATAAAAGATCCGCTTAATCTAAACTGCAAACGTGAATATAATAAACACAGGAATTATACAAATAAATTAATTCAAAAAACAAAAAATCATAACATTAAATCAGAAATATTGCTAAATAAAGACAATCCTAAATTGCTATGGCAAATTCTAAATAAACTTACGGGTAGGATTAAGCAATCACTAGATGAAGTTATATCGACAGCTTTTAGTAAAGGGGATATAAGTAACAAACAAATTGCAAATCATTTTGGAAAAACCTTTAGGGATAGTGTGTGTGCCATAACCCCAGATTGTTCCGTACCTCTACTTGATAGAACTACCTATGCAATACCTCAAAATGTGACGATGCGTTTTAGGCCCGCTACTGCGAAAGATGTAGATACTATTATTAAATCTGTCAACAGCAGAAAAGCACCCGGTGTGGATGGCATTAGAGCGATGGATATACAGCGAATAAGTAAAAGTATTGATAGCGTAATAGCTAACTTAATAAATACAAGTATTGTGACAAATAAATATCCTAAAGTTTTAAAAATGGGAGTAGTTAGACCGATATATAAAAAAGGTAGTAGACAGGAATATGAAAACTATAGACCAATAACTATATTGCCAGTCATGGACAAAATAGTAGAAAAATATATCAGTAGAGAAATTCATGCGTTTTATACAAAAAACAATGTTCTAACAGAAAACCAATATGGATTTCGACCACATAAAAGCACAACACAGTTACTTTCTGTTTTTACTGACTCCATTTATAAACATCTTGACAAAAGGCGGCACATTATGGTAGTGTTTATAGATTACAGTAAAGCATTTGATATGCTCAAGCATGATACGTTACTAAAAAACTTGGAAGACAGTGGTATACGTGGTAATTTATTAAAGTGGTGTTCAGACTACCTAAAAGACAGACAGTATGTTGTAAGAGTCCATGATGCATACAGTGATCCTATTCCTGTTACAGAGGGAACGGCTCAAGGTTCGGTGTTGGGTCCGCTCCACTACCTTACTTACGTCAATAACATGTCGAATCTTATCAAAAAATGTGAAATTTACCAGTTTGCTGACGACACTTGTTTGGTAGCGGCTGCTGAAACTGCCGAAGAGGCTCTGAGTGCATTGCAAGAAGACTTTGATATGGTAGTTAAATGGTCACATGACGTTGGATTGGTGTTAAATGCTACTAAAACGAAATTGATGTACGTTAGCACAAGCCATAACCGTAACTACAACAATGAGCCGAAATTAGTAGTACATAATCACAACTGTCTGCACAGGCAAGTTAATAATGCAAGACCGATTGCTTGTGACTGTGATTGTGTAGACGTTGTAGATAAACAAACATACCTAGGTCTAACAATTGACAACCATTGCAACTGGAAAGAACATATCAACAACGTTTGCAATAAACTCAGAGGTATGCTTGCTAAATTCTCATTAATAAAATGGAAAACTCCGTATTCCATATTGATATTGTTATACAAATCGTTAGTTGAGCCCACAATAGATTACGGACTATCTAGCTATGGGAGAACATATAAAACTCACCTAGATAGAATATACACGTTGCAACTTAGACTCCTAAAGCAAGTGGTACCGCCAAAGATTAAATCGAAATTCAAGACTGATTATCAACAGCTGTTTAGTTATTGCAAAGTTTTACCGGTACATGTAAAGGTCAATCTATCTTTGCTCTGCGAACAGTTTTTCAACGATAATTTGTACACCGCACTTTCATATAGTGGCGATAAAATCAGAACACGAAACATGATTAACCCAAAATTACCGTTACCTACCCACTATAACAACTTGTACGGGAAAAGGAGATTAAATTATATAATTCCAGATCTAATCAATCAATTAACAGTAAAATTTAAAACCTCACTGACAAAAAAAAACTTTAAATCTAAACTAAAACAATTTTTTATTGATACGTTAGTTTAACTAATAGAAATACCTATTTAATACTTACAATTACTATTACTTGGGACTTGACGACAGATACTCGCACACGTTTACTCATTAATCTCTAATACGTATTACATGTAATCAATATCTACCTATTTATTTATTTTTATCTATTTATATATATACTACTTATCTACTTACCTATTTTATAATATATTATGATTGTACTACTAATAATATATTACTTAACATTACCAATCCCTAACACCTTGTACGCATAATATCGATAACTAACGCATTATGTCTATGCAGCGATTTGCTCGAGCCGTGTTTGGCTTTCGCATAGATGGGATGCAATATTTAGTGCAAGTGGGTATTTTTCTTTGAATACTTTCGGTGACGAGCCGAGGTTACCGTGGTTAGACGAGGACACAAGTTGTATTCTACCGATGATGGATAAGGACGGAAATACTTTTTGTTTTCGTCCTTATAGACTATCTAATAATAACTGTACCTACAGATGTGTAATGTTTTTGGTGGGTATGTATCATAACATAGCGATGGATGTAGGATGGGAATAATATTATTATCGTTTCATTCATTTGTCTTATACAATTTATAAATTTATTTAAACGACTCACTGGTGCACGGTAAAACTCGTAAGAGCTTTTGAGGCACCTTTATGCATAAGTTATATGTTGTTACTTTTTTTGTAAGTAAATAAATAAAAAATAAAAGGTAACTCAATTATCATGACCAAACGTAAAATTTAAAATAAACGGCTCACTTTTCACCCTAGGGATAAAATGAACAACTTTCCACCTGGCTATCGGAAAATTAAACTTTCCGAACAGGAGAGATAAAAATACATTTACCTATTTACATGTCAGACTACTATTTTCATAAAATCACAATAGTGCCCAACTACCTAACCTACACATACTTTTTTAAAAACTTAACATTAAATAAAACTCAAATACTAATTCACATTTCAACAAATTAAAAACTGTTAAAACCTAAAGCAAAAATTTGTCGACATAGTCCCCTCGCGCCATGGTAACCAGGATGTTGGCGGGGTTCCCGCGCTGGATAGCAAGATTTTTCTGCTAGAACAAGAAACTGCAAGCCCTTGCTTGTATCACAACACGCCTCAACAAGATGCGCTTCCAACTCCCTTAGAAATTCCTAAGTAAAGTACAGAGCCCTCAATAACCAATGGCCTCAAAACCTAACGGCTTACAAAGAGTCAAATAAGTCTTTTAAAGTCGATATCTCGCGTATATCAAAAGGTCTCTGAACAGCTATAAAACATGAGAGTTTATAAGAAGTCTTTATGTTTCCAGATTCAATCTGCAGCATTTCTGGTGATATTCGGTACCGCATTGCTGGGGTACCAGGAACTGCCGCCAGGTCGGTTGTTCTTCTATGCAGGGATGGCAGTCACAGCTCTCATGCAGTTTGCATTCGGATGTCTTCTCATTGTCGGAGCATTTAAGGTGGGAAGTGGTGTAGTTTGATGACTAGATCCTCAAATACAACAAGTTCCTTGTTTGTTCATGATCATGAGCCAAACCTGTAGCCATTAGATTTACGTACTCCAACTATCTCAACTTTGTCTTCTTCCTATCCTATTCCTGCCAATTGTTTGTAGTTGGCGCAGTACGTTTTTTCGTTTATCATCTCATCGTTCACCTCAATTTCTCTTATGACCCGTCTTCACCATATTTTCCCATTCCTCATGCTTTCCATCCCTTAACCTACACTCATAAACATTACTCTTCTAGTCAGGGGATTCACTTCTCTTCATCAAATACCATACCAATGTAATCGGTTCCCTATCATCTTTTCAGTAACTGGCGCTACTTACACTAGTAAGATCTTAGATACTATTAAGTCCCTAAGCAAAGTACCTAAATAACATAAAATAATTGGCAACACATTGGCTTTCAGCGTTAATTATTATCTTGAACAGCGATAAAGATTAACTCACACACATATGGTCTCGTAATTAAAAGGTTGAACAAGTACTTACATAAATTGCAATCAATGACTGATAATATCAGATATAACGTAAAAAAGGCGCGGCTGTAATTTTTCCAACGAATGACAAACAAAAAAGGTCGGGTCGATTGAAACAGATGGGTATAGTGATAAACTGCTGCCAAAGCCTCCCACCAAGTCGAAGGGACGCGAGTCACTACGCCAAAGATCTCAAAAAAAAGAGCAATACCTTGGCCTTAGACGGATCCCCAAGCATAAAGTATATGGGGACATTCTTCCAGGAAGAATTTATTTTTACTAAAATCAGAAAACCAGATGTAATAATGTTTTTGGTACATAAATCGTTAATCAGTCTCTCTTTCGAACCCTCCAAAAAGGAGCCGTAGGCCATCTTTGACGTTCGCGATCCAGTAAACTCTAATACTCTCTTTGCCTATTGTCTCCAGAAGCGTCCAGCCCTTACCTGGCCCTGGATGGTAGTCACATGGATTCAGTCAGTAGCTCTGCTCATCCTGACGGTCACGGGGACTGTGCTGCTCAGCTACAACAGGAAGGTGGATACCACGGCCGAGATCAGTGCTGTCATTTCTGCCTACTTTGTTTATGGATGTAAGTTCTTACAATAATTCTATTCGAGGGTGTGCGTTCCTTTTTCCCAAAGCATCATGCATCTAAAATGCAGCAATTGGTACGTAAAGAAATAAAAATATATATATAAAAAGTTGAACTCACTAATCTCGTCTATATTCCCCAAGAACTACAACCTTGGAGTTTTCAAGTCTAGAGTGAATAGGTTTCTTCTAGGCCAGCATGCTATATCTTCGACCTCAAAGTCGCGGGCCTGCATTACCTTATATATAAGTCACAATTATAAATTAGTCACAAGATTTTTTTTTTGATAATGCCTTGATATTATTATTTTTTTATATTCGAAACTAAAACTGTGTATTTTCCTCCAGTGATCCTGTTCTACTTTGCATCAGTGGTGTACAGCAGACGGCAGCAGATGGTCATCGAGAGCAGGACCTTCAGGGCCAAGAGGATGATGGGGCATCGGGTCTTGCCCAACTACTATGTTTAATGCTACATTTATATCCTGTGGTATCTATTTGACCTGTGGTATAAATTGTAACCAGAAGTATACTCGAAAAACGTAGTTCGGCAAAGCTGCTTGCGACTGCGTCCGTTGCGTTTTCATTGTCAGCTGACAGATGGGCATCGTTTATTTTTGTTAAAATAGCTAAACTAGCGAGGACTTTATGATCTCAAAAAAAAATTTACTTTAAGATGAATGAATGATATAAGTATTCAAAAATGGTACATTTTTATTAGTTATACATAACGAAATAAAACAAAAATGATATAATATTTTAAGGAGTTTAATTTATTTATTTTATCAACCCCATCTGGTTTTACATTGATCTATGTATTCTAGGTGGCTTGCAATTGGAGAGGCCTATGTTCAGCTGCAACAGGCTGATGATGATGATGATGATGATCTGGTTTTACGTTCCGTTTTCCATTTGATTGGAATTTTGACTGGATTTTTTTTTAAATCCCATATGAATTCAATCAGAAATGCCGAACTATCAAGCCGTAAAAAATCTAATTCCTCAAATCTTAAATAATTGAAATGACCTTAGCTCGGTTTGTCGAGGATATGTAACGAACGTTATATGTTCAGAACTTTTTGATAAATGGCACTGTGAAAATTCTATAGGCAGTTATTTCCTCGGGTTAGGGGTGAAGTCGTCCCCCTCGAAACTGGGACCGGGGCCCACTTGACCCCTTTCGAATTTGGTTGTCTCGGCAGTATTAACTTAAAAACCTATAGAATTACACAACAGTGACTTCTATGACTTGTACTATTATGTACTTATTCTATCAAAAGTCCAGCAGTGGTATTCTCTGATGTAACAGCCTAGAGCTCGACGTTGTTTCAGCGTCGAATCTGAGCAATACGACGCTCTGATTGGACACTCACTCGAGCTCTAGGCTGTTACATTAGAGAATACCACTGCTAAAACTATAAGCTGTCATAGGAAGGTGAGACTTTGCTCCACCGTTTATTGAACTATCTTTAAGAGCTGCGATAAACCCACCACTAACCACTAATCGTGAGTCGGTCATTAAAAGGAAACCCCTGCCGTGGAACCAACATGTAGAAACAAACAAACAGTTATACAATGCGACGTGGAAACGTTCACGGTGCCGGCTGACAACAATGAAGACATGCAGCAAGTGCCAGCGAGGTGATCGACTCTACTACACATCGCGCGCTCTAATGCAGATGTTTGCCTTTTGTTTTGCAAACAATTATACAATCGACAAATTGTCTCTCGTGCTTATTATGCTTACTGCTGGAGGTTTCATGTTTGCACTAAAGATAACAACATTTTTGCTAAAAAAAATTCCTTGTGTATAGAAGTTCGTATATAGACTGTGACAACCCATGGTCATCCTTTCTATGCTTTTTGACGCAGAAAGCTTTTTGGCAGCACAATTTCTTCTACGGAACAAATACTTGTAGATATCTCTATATACAGTCTATACTGTGCTAGTTAAATCGACTGTTTTGTTTATATTCGGTAGAGATTGATGTCATAAGAGGTTTCTGAACCTATTTTTTTTAAAATGCCTGCCAAAAACACATAGCAACAAATTAAGTATACTCAAAAAATACCAAAAAATACCTAAAATATCAAGAAGACAGTTTAGAAGTAATAATATTTTTAAAATATAAAAATAAATCCCTATTTCCCTTGGTCACGGCATCACGCGTGAACGTTTGGACGGATTTCACTAATTATTTTTTAGTTGAGTTTGCTTATATCTCGAGAAGGTTCTTATGAAAGAAAAAATGCTGAACCGATTTTGATAAAATTACGCGGGTGAAACCACGGGGCGCAGCTAGTTAAATCTAAATATGAATCTGTCATTATAAGCGCGAGCTATCTACTTCACTCGCACAGTAGGCCCTATCTATAAATCTAGAAGGCGGAAAATAATCGTTTTCACCATACAGTAAAGTAACAATGTACGGGTGTTTGTGGACATATTTATAAATATGAGTGTGACGCCGCGCGCGGCAGAGCGTGCTTCGGCCGAGCAAGCTGAATGGAGGTGTCGGCGTAGACGATGGTGAGAGAAAAAAATCCTGATCAATATTGTATCTAATTTTAGAAGAGGTTTACTGCATCAATGGGACCAAAATTATCTAATGTTGTACTCGTTTAAAAACGCGATTGAGACCCTGTAAAAAGTAAAATGTAACTATCTATTGTCATAATGTATGTATACAGGGTGAATGTATGTATTTTCAAAAACAGCTGTATTATTAGTCAAACACAATCTGAAATTTTCGAAATACAAAAAGGTCGAATTTCTAAAAGTTGTAGAACAAAAGTTGTTCGCCTAGACGTCTAGACTAACCCCTTTTTGAGGTTCGTCTAGACGTCTAGACTAACCCCGACATGTCGGAGAAACATTCTGTACCTATATTTTTTTGATAATAGTACGGATCCCTTCGTCTGACTCGCATTTGGTAGGTTTTTTAATTAGAGATCCGTGAGATACTTAGTCCAGTTCAGTCTACCTATAAATAAAGCTGCTGTAAAGCTTTCAAAACATCAGATTAAGGGAGATTGACAGTCGAACTGTGGAGTCTAAGTCCCGTTTTCCCTTTGGGTACGGAATTCTAAAAAAAACAAACGTTGTTATTAGGTACATCCGTTAATATTGTTTACGATTTAAACTCCCTTTCCAAAGTGAGCTAATTAAGTACTTTCCCATGGGGGTCCATTAGCAGATGTTAGAGATAACTCGAAGACGTTATCTGTCGATTACTCGAGATGACATGATAACACGCGTGCTTTACGCTGCCGGCTCATCGGCTGCACTACCACAGTATAAGATTGCTACAGTATTACGTCTTCGTACAAATATCGCCTTCTGTTTCTATTCCAATAGTCTTTTGTTTCTGGTTTATAATGAGCATATTGTCAGATTGTCACTAGCTTAGTACGTAACTACTAACTACTATAGGCTTCAATGGAATCGTAAGCTTTCCATGGCGCCATGTGATATACTGATATTCAAATAATTTCTTTTTTAGTTTTATACCACTGGAGAACTTTCTGTAGCCCGAGTCTAAAAGAACATGGCTATGGTATCCCCATACTATAGCCATGTTTCTCTGAGAGGCTTTGGCCGTAGTTTTTTATTACCCCCCGGCCTAAGTCATTGCGCCAAGCAGACTCGTCCGTATTTAAATACGTTGATCGATGCAGCCCCTAAAGAAGACGGGGCGTATATTGGTCCACTGTCGTCTTCCGTCTTCTAGATAAGAGTGTTACATCTTGGACAATTTGATCATCAAGTATGATAGTGGTCAAAATCGCATCTAAAAAGAAAAACATTCTCGAAGAAAAACAATCTCGCTTAGTACAACTATAACACGTAGTTGTACGCGGTGGAATAAACAAGACTTTTAATACTTCTAGTCCCCTAAGTATTGATCGATACGGCTAAGATAAAGTACTGTATAGACATTTATACTGTGTCACTAACCGACCGCAGTGGAGTGATGGTGAAAGTGGGTTGCGTAACAAGTCGGCGGCGCAGGCGCAGGGTCAATGTGAGCATTTTGTCAGATTTTGTAATAGAAGATGAGTGGGGCCTTTGAACTGGTAGTCGGTCTCTTGTGATTGGTAGGTACGTAGTAATTGTTTTGTTTGTCGGTCTGTAAGTACATAGTTGGTAATATGTATAAGACCTAAACTTTAAACAGTCAGGTTCATCGAAAATTGTTGATAATTTTCTGACGCAATACTTTTGAATATTTGTGTTCACAGCATTTTTAGGTAACAATTGTTTTACGTTTTGGCTTTTTTCTTACTTAAGCTATCGTTATGTTGTAATAGCTGTTGGTTTTCTAAATACATAAATAAATAAAGCAATCTCTACCAGAATTTTTGACTTTAAGAGCTACCTAATTGCTTAAGTGGAACTCAAATTTTGAGTAGTGTTCCTGTATTCGGCCGTAACAGTGCTTGTTTACTCTACATTCTCAGAGTACGTACCAATCGGTGCGTATAAAGGCCGGCGGTGTTATGCGACCGATGTTTCCGAGACAGGTGCCTTGCCTCGGCCTCGGCCAGTGAAAGTGATGACACCTGCCCCCCTCTCTTGCGGTGGATCCACTTCGCCTCCGCCGTGGGAAATGTTGTAGGACGTCGCTCTAAACGTGGTCTTTAGCTAGGCTTATCAAATTACAGATTACAATATAAATTGACTAAAAAAAGAAGAAGTTCATACTTATTTGTCTTCCATGTAGAAGTGTGGATTTCCTAGTGTTAGAGCTTTCAGGTTATCCTCTAACTTGACTCTAGCGACTGCTATCAGAAACAACAACCGTGACCGACTGCTTAATTTTGGAATACTGGAGAATGCGTTGCAATGTTTTTAAATGGGATTTTATTTATTATTTTTTTATTATTTTTTTCATCGAATCAACAGCTCTAAGTACTAATTCTATTGGAATGTCAGGGACTATCGTTGTTCTGGGATAGTATTTATTTTTTGCGATATACCACCCATAGTTGACACCGTGCTTCGGAAGGCACGTTAAACAATTGGTCTAGGTGGTTATCAGTGATAAAAATCGGTAGGTGAAGTTAGAGGCCTTAGAGTCAAAAAGTGTGTAGTGTGTGTAGTGTTATCGGTGGTTGTGGCTCACCTAGAGCCACAATCACCGAAAACACTACACGAAAAGCAAGAATAATAGATCCCACTTATCCAACCAAGGAAAGCTAGGGCCTTTTTCCCCAGGTTCAGCACTTACGAACGAAACAGCGTGACACAACTTTATCAGTAAATTAAAAAAGAAAACATTCTCATGGCCGAATGGAGCACAGTGTTACATAAGCTAGCGATACGAGCGTCAAACCGCTCGCCGCTCGCCGCTCGCGTGTCCGTAATTCATTAAGGCTTGATAAACACTTCGTTTTACATAATACCCCCCTATCTGGGTCACTGAATGTCTGTGCAGAGCTTTAGGAATGTCGGCCGAGTGGTACCTACTTAGGTACTTGCGCTCATCTAGCCTCTCTTACGTGCTTTAAAAAGTACGTAGGTACCAAATCCAATTTATTGCTTTCGTTTTGTCCTTTTGATTAGTTACGTTAGGTACTCTTTATTATATTATGAACTGACTAACAGAATTTCGTGGTTTCATCCGTGTTAGTCTCGATTACGTGGAATTTTCCAAAAACCCTTTCTTATACCTACAGTCCTACATACCACAGTGAACACTCTTCAATTCACAATTTCATGTCTCTGGGACAGCCTTTTAGGTAAAGACAGAAATTTTATTTCTTTTTGGACTAACTGAATGCGCGGTCATTCATTCCATCAGGACTTAGAATTATATTTTATAGATTAGGATTACGGACTTTTGTTTTCTTGGAAATGCTGAAGTTAAAATTTGTTTCAAATCAAATAATACAAGATGTAACGGGTATGCCCTTTTAAGCCGAAAGAGGGTTGTTCTAGATATCTAGGTGAACAACTTTTGATCTACGACTTTTGGAAATTCGAAGTACTTTTCAAAAATTTTAAGTGTAAAGTTTACATAAAGATCAGCTGTTTCTGTGTTGAGTTCGAGGTCATTGACCTTATGTTGTCCTTTCATTTAGTTTGGTCTACTACAATCAAAACTTCAATTACCTTTATTTTCAAAAGCAGCTGTTTTTTCAGTGAAACATAACCTCAACATTTTCAAAAAAAGTTCGTATTTTCAAGTCGTAGAACAAAAGTTGTTAGCCTAGACGTCTAGAACGACCGCCTTTCGGCTTAAAAGGGCTTACCCGTCACACTTTGTATAAGTACAATAATTGGAAAATACAAAACTGATATAAAACATAAGGTACCTAGTTATAAGTTGTACATACTATTGACATAATGTACTAGCGAAGAAACTTCAACTTTACCCTTTAGCCCTTAGACCGCAGCAGGCGCAGCTTTCACGTAAGTACATATTGTATCCACTCATCGCCTGCGCGTGCGACGTCGCGTCGTATAGACGGACATATTTCTTGATCGACGCTCTCACTGATATGATGATTTGATTACACCATTACATTAAGGACGCGACTCATGTGAAATCCCTTCCGATTGAATAGTTTTCTTCATAACCGGTATCAAATAGATCTTTAAACAATGTTTAATGTTATTGTACATGATACAAGAAGTGTCCCCTTCATTTCAAAAACAATAAAAAATTAGGGTTATTCCTATAATGCCCACTGATAATCCCCACCAGTGGGGATTTTTGAACTTTTTGTCCAATAATCCCCATTATTAGCCGATTTGTGTAAAGTGGGGATTTTTGGACAAAAAGTTCAGAAATGCCCACTGCTTAAAAAACTTCTTTCAAAATGGGGATTCGTAAAACAAAAGTTCACGAATTGCTCAAAAACTTATTTAAAACAGGAATTTGTGCACAAAAAGCACAGAAAGTTTCATCATGAACTACACAAACTACTACAATTTACAGTGTGGGTTCATAATAATTTTGATTAGTGGACGGAATGATAGGAACTAATATAGGTAGGTACATAACTTTCTTACACATTGTTATTTTATTTACAAATTTTATTCAACATTGGCAAGACGTATTACATCGCTTATTAAAATAACAAACAATTAAAATAATACATACACAAATGTAAGTATTTCATTTCACAAGTCTACTAAGTAAACTATTTAGGTAGGCTGTAAAACAACTAGCCTTTGATAAAAGCCGACTGTTACTAGTTTAAAAATGTTGTTTAAAAATAACTTGAATTTGGACCTTAAATCATTATATTGAGACTAGCTGCGACCCGCGGTGTCACCCGCGGAAGTGAAAACGCGTTATCACGGGCGCGGGCGGCCGAGCGGTTCTCTAGCGTTTACACTTTTTCGTTCATTACTCGGGTTCTATTAATTGGATTTCGATGCTAAGTACACCACGACCTTTCTCGAAAATAGAACTATCCAATATTGAAAACCAGTTTTCAATCGGATAAGTAGTTTTTAATTGTATAAGGAACCGACAGATAAATAAAAAAACAGACAGACATGAATTTTAAAATTTATACAATTTTGTTCTACTACTTATCCTAAGTCCCTTTGACCACTTATTTTTAAATTTTCTTCCAAGTACTGACTTTTTGTCCTCTCTTCCTTTATTATAGTATAGATGGAAGAAGATTATATGACACAGTTGCCAGCACAAAAGCACACTTTTTTGGACTTGCATGTAATTGGCTAGTTTTTCTATTGTCTGTAAATAGTTCTGCAATATGCACATTTGGTATCATTTCGTCATTTATTGTTATTGAGTGAATTGATTTAAAATGGCCGGTAGCTCAAGAAACAAATAAGTGTACCATATTAAAATAAAATATAAGAATGGTTCTATTATTTGGGAATGTGATAAGATTAATTAGACAAATTATGTAAACGTGTTATATTTATTTTATAAACAATTGACAAACAACAACATCGTTGTTTGCGATTGGTATCTATTTTATTTAAAATTATTATGAACTATTGTTATTAGCTATTTATCTATATTGATTAAATGATTAAAGTGTCGATGCAGTCCAAGATGAAGCACACTGACCTGGAAGTACCTATTAATATAAAATAGGAATTAACATATTTTTTTACCAATTTCATTGTTTTATTGAATTATCTGACCCAAGTAAATAGTTTGACTTTATTCTATCTGGAATTAGTAACTTGTGGAATGAATTACATTTGTGTATGTATTATTTTAATTAATATTGTTTGGTATTTTAATAAGCGATCTAATACGTCTTGCCAATGTTGAATAAATAAAAAAATTGTAAATAAAATAAAAATGTGTAAGAAAGTTATGTACCTTTATTAGTTCCTATCATTCCGTCCACTAATCAAAATTATTATGAACCCACACTGTAAATTGTAGCAGTTTGTGTAGTTCATGATGAAACTTTCTGTGCTTTTTGTCCACAAATTCCTATTTTAAATATTTTTTAAGCCATTCGTAAACCAAAAGTTCACGAATGCCCATTGGCATTCGTGAACTTTTGTTTTACGAATCCCCATTTTGAAACAAGTTTTTTAAGCAGTGGGCATTTCTTAACTTTTTGTCCAAAAATCCCCACTTTACACAAATCGGCTAAAAATGGGGATTATTGGACAAAAAGTTCAAAAATCCCCACTGGTGGGGATTATCAGTGGGCATTATAGGAATAACCCAAAAATTACTTTAAATACCACTATTATACAGGCAAAGTTACCCCTGTTTTACAAAATAAATCAATTTTTCTTCTAAATCCTTAACCGCTATATTTTCTTATAGGCATCATAATATTAGAAAATACAATACCTAGAACCGCTTCATCGCATTTTATAAAAATATTGTTTTAATCTTCGTTAATTATTGATTTTACGAGAAATTGCACATTTTTTCACGCAATTTCATCTCGCTCATTTATATGCAATTGGACAAGGACCGATGATTATCATCTATCGCCGCCTTAACTATGTTCATTATTAACTTGTCAGAATAACTGTCTTGTTATAACTTGTTATAGACACATTTTTCAAATGTTAGATAGGTAATTAACGTTGTTAATTTTATAGATGCGTTATCTTTACAATAGTCTATTATACAAAATCACATTTTACCTTGTAGATGTGCGCTTAGAACGAAGTTTGTGAAACGGTTATCGAATGAAATAAGAGTCCCTGACAAACGGAGAGACAGACGGACATGACGAAACATAAGACTATATTAATAATTGAGGGTATTCTTCTTTTCGCCTGTATGTGTGTGGCTCACCTATTGTTAGAGTCGTCAGATCACCCTAAGCCTCCAACTTGACCTAACGACTACTATCAAAAATAACAACCGGGACCAAATGCTTAAAATTCCTTCCGAAACATGGAGCAATTTGAGAATCAGCTATGATATTAATATGATTTAGCTTTCTGTTTTCTATAATCAACTTAACATTATTCTAGTTTATTCTATGGTGCATGCTGGTGACCGCAGGCGTAGCCCACAAAGTGGTGGACAGCACCGAAGACATCGGCCCAGAAGCTTTTACCAACGTCACGACACTCTTCCCCATCGCCAACAAAACAAACTCCAACAACGCCAACAACCAAACCATACCAGACCAGGAATTCAAAGACTCTTCAAATCCAAAGACTGGTGCCACAGTATGGAAGATAGACGCTAAATTCGGTCAGCCAGACCTGGATGCTGATAAGGAAAATATGACCAACGTGGACACGAATAAAACGAAGGAATTCCGACCTAGTAAACATTTGGGAAGTTATATTGAGGTGGAATCAGGCCCGACTGGGTCTACTTATAATTCTTTTACTCCTATAAAGAAACCAGCTTCTGGATTTATAAGGTTAGTACTGTTCCAGAATTTTTTTTTTCTTAATTAATTTAAAGTATTCACTAACTAAAAGCGTATAACTAGATATTCTTAAAACTTTTGTTTGTGATTTTTTTTGTTACTCCTTCACGCAAAAACTGTTGAATCAATTTCGTTGTGACTTGGTATTCAGGCAGTTGTAGATGGATGAATGGATTGCGAAACCTTATTCGAAACTATTAATTTGAAAAAGACCTTTAGCGAGCGAATTACATACTGAGACGCCGATCGAAGCCTCGTTGGCATTTATTAGACTAGTGTGTACGCACTTTTAATGAAATCTCGATAAATATCGGTCGTGAGTGAACCTTCATTGACAATCAGTAAGGCTATTTCTCTGGTTGATCGATTGGCAGGCAT
Source organism: Idaea dimidiata (assembly GCA_949358125.1). Lineage (NCBI taxonomy): Eukaryota > Metazoa > Arthropoda > Insecta > Lepidoptera > Geometridae > Idaea > Idaea dimidiata. The sequence goes on from OX442329.1 coordinate 13,886,823, forward strand.
TCAAGCACTTTCGCTTTGTTTATGATTAGCTATAGGATTTACGTAAAGGTAATTAGAAGGAGCTGGCTTACTCGGTGGATGGAGGAGGGGCGCTATTTGTGGCGTTGTATTGGGGTGGCTTATGTTCACAGTGGACAGATAATACCTAGCTGAGATGATTGATAATATAAAGGAATTTTACCGAAGATTGAAGGAAAGTAGTAAAATCAGCTCATCTAACTCTCGAAGATGCATCTTTATACCAAGTTTCACTAAAAACTGTGGAATAGATTCAGGACCCTCTATTGTTTCCTCTTTAAAATAGTATAATAATTTACCTCTTTTCTACTCCAACAGTTATACAAAAGAAGAACACCGTTCACCTCAGAAGACTCCAAAAGAAATCTACCAGAACCACAAGCAGTTTCCCTACAAATTCGACAGCACCATCTACACTAGAGCAAAACACTCCTGGGGTGAAAGACCAAATAACCCAGACTCCAAACCTTGGAAAGCAGACTTTGATTCTTCTGAGGCCTGGCCGAGGACACCGGGTCCTGATTCCTTCGAGGCCAGATTTCCAAAACCAACGCCTGACTCCTTCAACACCAGACCTTGGAAACCAGGCGTTGACTCTTTAGAGTCCAGGCCGACTGTGGAGTCTCCTGTAAAGCTGCCTGCAGGCGGACTCTATAAATATCAAGACCCGTTTAGGGAGAAACCTGGCAAGGACCCAGATGATGACTTCGGATTAGAATTTAATGAAGGTGGAAAAGAAAATTCTGTGAAGAAACGGTAAGTTCACTTGTATCCTATCTAGGTGAAAGTTTTTGTTATGTCTGTACGCAAAAAAACACTAGACCGATTGAGATGAAACTTGTTTTACAGAAACTAGAGATCTACATCAAACATATTTTAACTCCGATATTAATACTATACATTTAAAGGAACAATTTTTTGAACGGCTTTATTTTTATAGTACTTTTGAGTGCTACATAATGATTTGGATCTGGTGCTGTACTTTTTCAAATCACTCCCCGGACCATGGAGGACAACCCTCGATTTTTCCCCCCTTGTCGCATGATTTTTGTACAGCATTACGAAATATTTAATTAGAAGAGGTATTGAAACTGAAAATCATTAGAAAGTCAAAACAAATTACGACTTTGTAGTGCACTATTTTTGTACGGCACTACGTATTTCCCCTTTCGGCCGCCATGGCAACTAAAGTTCGCAACCGGTTGTGATAAAGGAATTTTTATTCTTTGTCAGCAACTATTTGCGAATAGTTTCTTATTATTTTTTATGGATCTATCGATGGTAAGAGTGTCGTACAAAAATGTACCCCTCTTTGACCTCTTTCTGTTCTTTTGAATTCTTACCTGCACTGAGTTGGACAGTTTACCAGTGTCGGCATAGTGCTGAATCTTATTATTTAATGTCCTTCTATCTTTCTAAATTAGTAGGTCTCCTGGTGGTTCAAAAGACCAATCAATTTTTAACACGGGCCTGTAGTCTTCTACATGTATAAATAAACCATAGCAAAATTGGTGGTTTTGGAGGAACAGATACAAAAACAGTGACTTTGCTTAATACAATTTAGAGATTCATTGGTATATAAGAGTTCATAACTTTCTACATTAAAATATCATCATTTAAATTAACTTCACCAAATCCATACATAATATAAAGATTAAAGAACAATAATTCTGCTCGTCACACCTACAATATCTATTGAGATTACATTAAAATTGATTTCCGTGAATAACGCAGTCATCATTCAGAGAGAATATGAAATGACGTGAGTTGATAAATCTCGTTAAAACTAATAATTCCGTTTCCTTTGTCAGTTTCGTTTACTCATCGAGTTAATAATCGAAAAGGTGACGATAATGTTATGTAAATCGACATTTATTATTGACGAAATATAATATAGAAGTGTATAAATGATTATACATCGGATTACATTCTGTAAAAATACAGTATTATACATGTACCTATTTGCTGCGCCCTGTGTAAGTCCCGCGAAAATATCGGGATACATACCTACTTCTTATCCCATTATGTACGCATATGTTGTCCAGATCTTCAGCTATCTGCATACAACATCAGAAATTTTGCATAGTGTGACGTAAATTCGTAAAAGGTATTAAGGTGACTGAGGGATCTGGGAGGAGACCTTCCCGCGCGGTGACGAGTTAACTGCTTTGATAAAACACTTTATTTACCGAGCTTAATCGCGTTTTATTCAAGATTTCTAACCGACCGAGCTTTCGACAACTTTACAGTTGACTTTTTCAAAGTTAACTGCTTTGCTTTCAAATGTTTCTTTTGATTTCGTTTTTAGGTCAATGACATATATCTACTCTGTCGAAGGTGGGGTTTTCGAGCCAGGCTTCACTGGGAATATTGCTCAGGTGAAAGAGAATCTGATTGTGATACTGTAATAAATGATTTAATGACTTCATAATTAAAGAAATTTAGTACCGTCGATAAGTACCTACCTCCTTGCCAACAATCTCGAACGACAACTATCACTACAAATTGTATTTTCGCCGATCATTAATTTACGCCTTTTTAAAGCGATCATTCGCAAAAAAAACATGTTTCGATTATTAAAGATATCGATCACTTCTGACCGTAGACTGCCAACTAATCGATAGGTCGATACCTCGTCGAAGACTTTATTATATGGCGGAAGAAAATACGAAAAATCTGTACATAGTAGAACAAATAAATTTAGCGCCACTATCGCTTTGTTTAATCCTCTGTATTTCTTTTCCTGTTACACATAGATACTTACGTCAATAAATTACAAGTCTCAGAATAAAAACAAAATCAAATTTTTAATTACTTATTTTTTAAATTTATTAAACAGTAGTTGAGCTACGCGATTTCCCCCGCGTTAGTCCCAAAAATTGAGATCAAAAGCTTATAACATACGTCCTTTTCTAAAGGTTCCATCTATGTTTATACCAAAATTCATCAAAATCGGTTCAGCGGTTTAGGTGTGAAAACGTAATAGACAGAAACACTGACAGACGTACAGATAGACAGAGTTACACTTTCGCATTTATAATATTAGTAAGGAAGTAAGTAATAGTAAGCATTATCGTACTTAAACATCAACCCTCTTACTGATAAATGGAAATTAATGCGCTGCATACCGAAGCATTGTTTGTCTTTTACTGTTACATGAAGTTTCAAAATTGACATACAAAGCCAAACGTCACATAACAATAATATTATATAAGTAAGGGAGCAAGTCTTCAGTCTAACCAACCCACATTCTCAACCACCCTGACCAATCTCAGGAACCCAATTACAACGAGTAATTTCCACGATAATTTTCTTTCTTCAAAATCATCCCATAACTCAAGAGTTGCGACCTGTAATTAAATCGCGTAGGTATTTTGAAAGTAATCATAAATTATGTCCGGATTGTCCTTTCACTGAAACCGGACGCGACTAACACTTTATCAGTAGGTAGGTATGTTGCGGAAATAACGTGGCTTAGAATCGTTGAGAATGGCAGGCAATTAGTTAATAGTTATTTCTTTATATTTTATTGCTCAGAGCATTCTAATACAATTATTCTCATGGAAATGTGTGTCATCTAGGTACATCTTAAATCCATGGACCTTCGCGTGCCCCTTACTTGCCGGGCGATATCTATATACGCATATTACGAATGGTTCCTTTTACGGTGATTCTTAGAACGTCGAAGTTTTACTACGGTGAGCATTGTTTCATCGATGAAGCTTTAACGTCGCGTTCTTTTAACGTCGTCATCGTTTTTACAGTGACTTCCTTCCAAGCAGAACATATCGAAGCCGCATTCCGTAGCAATCGAATGCCGCAATTTTCTCTCACACTCGCCCGGCAACCCTGTAGTAGGAGAATAATACGAGTAATGAAGAAATTTTTCAATTATTTCTTTTAAATGACTTCAAATTAAGCTATAAAGTACAAGCAATGGGAAAACACTAAATTATATTTATATAATTTTTTGCTAAATAGGTACCTTGCATAATGTAGGTACTCACATCAGTCCCGTTAGTTTAAGAAAACTTAGTGTTTGAAAAATAACAGCCTAAAGTTTGTGCCCTGTAGCATAAGATTCTACTGCATTATCAATAGATTAATACATACAGAAACACCCACACTAGGGTAAAAGCCACACACATATTTATTTAAATTAAGTACTGCAATTGTTCTTATGACCGACATTTTCAATTATTGACAAGGTCCCCAAATTCTTAAATGATTTAAAAAAAATAACTGTTCTTATACTTTATCATAAAACACACATCCGTTCAAAAACATGGGGACATCATGTTACATATCTGACATAAATGTAAAAACTCATTACTCTAAAGATAAGTAGCTATCCCATTAGAAATAATAATTACCTACTAACCTAAAGCAAAAAGCCTAACGGCGTTCAATTTCACCTTTCAATAACTACTAATTTGCGTAATCAGGGCATTTCACTATCTTTCTAGGCATGCAGTTGGCCTACAACAAGTACATTCAGTGTCAGAAATCCATTACCACCTTTACGTTCTAACATTTAAGTATATCCTTGTCATGACATTTTAATATTACAAAGATTATAACGTTTTTTGGATTCAACGAACTTTAATTTTATTGTTCCATAAATTGCATTGAACAATAATATATTGTTTCCTTATACTGACGTTTCAGGGTGAACTAACTCTAAAGAAACCGTCTGTAAAGACGGTTAAACGTCGGTACGGCATCAATAAATAAAACGCGAGTTAAACCCCGAAAATAGTGTTTTATAACAATGCAAAATCGCGAAATTAAAGGAAAAAACTATTTGTCCTTTGGAGTCCAGTGGAATACGTCATTCTACTAATACAAGATTTCATTCCAATTATAACGTAGAGAACGTGATACACTTTTAACACTAACTGTACAGTGTTCGTACACACGTAAATATCGATTAGCATACTTTATAGCTACTATAGAGTCATAATAGCGCGATAGCAATCGCTATAGATTATGCTATTGGAACGTATTATAAATCTACCGAAACATATCATTATTTGTTTATTATAGGTAGAGTTAAATTAAATTAATGTAGCAATAATCTAGCACGATTATCGCGTGATCATATCTATTGGCTTTATAGCACTTAAAATGTTTGATGTAATTTTCACATTGTGATAATGTATGAATCAAAATGTCTTCTTTTAGATCACTAACAAATTAATAAATCTAAAACTTAAAGCATTCATTTACCGAGAGATGGAAAAAAAACAGAAAAATTTAAAAATATTTTAAAACTAAACAAAAAAATCATTTACAAAATTAAATTAAGTAACATAAACTATCTAACCTAGACCTCAAACATATTCAAGAAGCCCGCCCCGCGAACAAAAACCTGCGCAGTACAAACGACCACAAAATTATCTTAAAAAAAAACTATCTAATGCTAAATATAGCATTAGATAGTTTAAATAAAACAAGGTGTAACGAGGATACCTATTTAAGCCGCAAGAGGGTTGTTCTAAAAGTCTAGGCGAACTACTTTCGTTCCACAACTTTTCGAAATGCGAAGTAGTTTTCGAGAATTTTCACTTTAAAAAGTTTACTTGAAAATCAGCTGTTTTTTAGAGTTAGAGGTTGTTCTTTCATTTAGTTTGGTCTACTACAATCAAAACTTTAATTGACATTTAAAAAAAAAACAGCTGGTTTTTCAGTAAACTAAATTTTTTTTTTATTTCCAAAAGTCGGCGAACAAAAATTGTTCGCCTAGACTTCTAGAACAACCCCCTTTCGCCTTAAATGGGTATCCTTGTTACATCTTGCATATACAACAGTTTTTCAACCCTTCACAGTGGCAGTCCGTTCGAAGACCTGCTCCGGATCGTGACCGCCTTCCTCCCAGTGGGTCTCATCATCTCAGCGCTGACCCCGAGCCTCATCACCATCGAGAACACCGGACCTGGCTATCCGTTAGTAAACCAATCATGCGAATTTCAAACACGCCAAATTAAACTCCCATCTTATCTTACTAATATTATAAACGCGAAAGTTTGTGTATACGTAAGTATGTATGTGAGTTTGTTACTCTTTCACGCAAAAACTACTGAACTGATTGCGATGAAACTTGGAATATAGGTAATTGGAGATTAAAAATAACACATAGGCTATTTTTTATCTTGATATTCCCGCGGGATCGGAACTTGCGCGTGTGTAACCGCAGGGCGCAGCTAGTAATAAACAAACAAAATATAGTAATTAAGTACTGTACGAGTAGTTCATAGTAAGTAATCAGTCATGTTACATCCAATCAAAGAGCAATGCAACACTTTCTTCTAAAGTTATAAAACATTTTACGAGTATACACTCGTTAGCGTTCCTCGCAATAACGGGGGAAACACGCAAATTGTATTCACGATAGTTGATATATTGTTGAAAAAAAAAACAACACGAATATTACCTAAGTTGGTACATATAAGCATTTTCCCAGTTTTCCTTCACCGTTGGTACATTGCTCTCGCGGTGAAAGAAACAGTGTCGTTAATGATGGAATCCATCCATGGCTTACCCTCGGGATTTCAAGATTTCCAACGAGCAAACCGTTAGAGATGAGAAATAAATTAAGGACTTTTTGTTAGGGAGGACAGTGAAAATTATTTAATATTTTTACGTCTTTAGCTTTAAAAATCCCTAGAATCTCATTGTGCCATCGATTAATAACTAAGCATTAAAACTATTTGAAACTAAGCACTATCTTTGTGGTAAAGTTAAGAGTCCTTAAAACCTGGAGAAACCGAGCGAGGGTGAGTTAATATTATGTGTTTAGGTTAATGTGTTTAGATGTGTTTTGCTAACTGGCCAATTCTCGACCACTTAAATTGCCACTCTAGCATTGGTTGGCTCATGCATTACTGCACTTTGACCCAAGCAACTGTACCAACTGCGTCAATTGCACCAACTTTTTGCAAATAAAGAAAGTTGGTGCAACTGAAGCAGCATAAAATGTATCTAGATTAGATGTAAAGGCTTATATTGAACTACTGCCTGTAGGTAGGTTGAAGGATCATAATAATTTTGTTTACTTTATAGAGAAGAAGTGTATGGTAAAAATATTGTGGCCACTTTGAAGATTAATAAATTGTATCTTTACTTCTGGTAAAAGGGCTTACATGTCTATTGACTAACATTGAATATAGGTACCTATTTATTTACCAAACTCTCACAACATCCTGCGACAAAAAACTTTCTTCAAAATGTACACGTACAAAGAAAATACAAGTATAATCGATAAAACAGTACAGTCGGAGTGAAAAGAAGTGTTTGTTTGTGGTGTGACTTTCGTCGGTTGTGTAAGTTTGGGTGCGCGGGCGGAGGCACGTAGCCCGTGCGCGTGCGGCGCGGCGCATACCACAGAGTATCACATCACGAATGTGTTATGCATGTGCAATATAATGTGCATCATTGTAGATATATGTATATTTATCGAATAAATTATAAATTGATTAAATCATAATAACATAGGTAGGTAGTCGAAACAGTAATGTTTCGACCGCTTCTTTACCACCGTTCACTTCCTGAGACCACCCGGGTTACCTATGTCCCGCGGTTTCACCTGTAATTTAGTAGGTGTAATTTAGCGATACCATGGAAATTTTTATAAGTAAAAAGATGATATCAAGACTGTAGTTTCAAGTTAGTAGTATTAGGTAGCTACTTTTTACACCATATTCACAAATAATTTTAACCCTATGTGGAGTCGTTTTGTGAATACAGCTGGCAGGCTGCATCGACTTTCAAACTGTGATGATATTGGATTCGATTCAATGCCCTATGTCGACCAGTGGATCCTGCCACCAGATGATCATCATCACAAACAAGCTATATATTTTTGCTGCAGGCATTCCCAAAACCTTCCGTACCGTCGTTCAGATACCGGTCCTGTGACTAGTGGCGGTGGCGGTGGCGGCGGCGGTGGCGTTGGCGGCGGCGACCTCTCCTCTCTTCCCGTCATCAGCGAACGCTGTAGACGACGACTGCTGTGTGAACTGCATTCCGACACGAACTACTTACAAACGTATGTACATATGTATATGTTATGTGCGTCAATTCATTAACATCGCTTTTACGGGGATGGAAAACATCGTGAGGAAACCAACTGCTTATATTTACCCGTTCTTTACTCTGGACCTCTGGGCATGCATAGCTAACTGGGCAGTGGTAAGTACTAGACTGGACCATCCTACTCCACCTAACATCCACGGCATCACAGTGCCTTATAAAGCTGCTTGTACGCCAGTAGCTTGGGTCGCCTCAGCTGTCATCTAATACATATTACTTGCATGTAAACAGTGTGAGTTCTTGCAATGCAGCCGCTCGACAGGCTGACTCCTAAGCTAGCTCTGTGCAAGCGATCCTTGCCCTCGCGCACACAACTCGCAAAACTAAGCCACTTGAAGCGAAAAGCTTTGATTCAAGTTTGTAAGTATACTATAAGTACGCTTACTTGTACTATTACGTATTAAGATAGTTTAAATAAGTATGTATGTAATAACCAACTGTTATTCTGTTTTTATGGATTTACTAGCTACGCTCCGCGGTTTCACCCGCGTAAGTCCCGTTCTCGCGGGAATATCGGGATAAAAAGTAGCATATGTGTTATACCCCGTATCTAGCTACCTATATTCTAAGTTTCATCGCAATCAGTTCAGTAGTTTTTGCGTGAAAGAGTAACAACCTCCCAGAAATACATATATAGGTACATTCAAACTTTCGCGTTTATAATATTAGTAAGACTTGCTGCGCCCCGCGGTGTCACCCGCGTAAGTCCTGTTTCCGCAGGAGTTTCGGGAGAAAAAGTAGCCTATGTGTTATTATAATTTTATTTTTGATTCTCCAGCAGATCCCCGCACCGCCCCGGCAAGCAGTGTTATCGGATTCGCTGCGAGGACCGCGCCGCTCTTGCCGACACCCTGCGAAGGTTATTGGACCATAGGCGGGCACACAACTTGCACTGATTCTCGTTTGATTTATTAAACATGTTGTTATTTGTTGTAATTGAGGTTTTAATCTACTATAGTACCTACCTAAAAAAATAACCTGTTACACACAGCGGGTATAAAACGTAGGAGCTTTGCAGAGAGTATTTCGCTCTTTCGTGTGTTTTGTATGCGAGCGCAGTGCTGTGCATTATTGCTCTTCTCGTCGATTAAATTCACAGGGTAGTTAATGGGCTGCATAACCGTCAAGTACATATTTGAGGTATGTGGTGTTTAGCGTCCGCGGCGTACCCGCTACGCGCCCGCAAGGCGCTTAAAGCAAATGAAATCTGATTACAGGTACATTAGCCAGAGCAATTACATATTATCTACTTACTAACTCTATGTACTACGTTCCTACCTACGAGTACATTATGTCAATAGAGGTCGGATGTGACGTGAAAGCGTCCACGTCCGGTCCATTTCCGAACGCGTTTGACGATATTTACCCTACATTTGATTTGATTCTTACATTACTCAAAAAACCCGATCGTAATAGCTGTTTCTGTCAGCGGTTTTGATGAGAGCATCATTAAAGATAGCAAAATAAAATATAGGAAACTCTGTATACAAAACAACGGATTTAAAGAACCGGATGTCTTTTAAATCGGAACGTTATTGGCACCTAATGGATCTACAGTACCTACGTTGTACAAATCAACGTCCCAAACCCACTTGAATAGTTTGCAAGTTTTATTATTGAGTGGTACAATAATAACTTGATGAGATTGAGTGCCATTATCGTGATAGGTAAAAACTACCCAACTTTATTAATTTATTATGCAATCTGCTAGAGATTCATTCACTGCAGTCACTCACTGTGGTAAGACCATAAACCAAAGGCAATTTACAACTTAGGCACTTTAGGTTTTAAATGACCTGGGCCCTGATTCTACAAGGACAAAGCATGCGGAATGCCGGCGGAATGCAAGCGACGTGCAGGAGATGTACGTTATTTCGTATATTCTGTAAATGTTATTTTATTTCATTACTTAAGTAGTCTTCAAATTTAAAGGCTACTTAATTATTTAAAGAGCTTCCCTTTGTTTCTCAGCCAATCAGAATTAATAGTAGTTTATGCACCGAGGTACTAAAGTCCTGTCTTATACAGCGGGCGTCATATTGAATCCAAAGTGTACGAAGGACTCTAGAGGGTTAACTCCCGAGCGCAGCGAGGGTGTTAAAAACTTAACTTCTGAGCGAAGCGAAGGAGTTATGTACCTAGAGTCCTGAGTGAAGCGTGGGATTCAAGCGCCCAAGATAAAGACAGGCTTTAGTACCGAAGTGAATACTCTACTTTACACATCTACTGCGAGACAATAAAAGGGCTACAAAAGTAAGCATTTAACTAACAACAAAAAATTAGATTAATGCTACGTGTAAGAAATATATTTACAGCTCTATATTAATTAAATTTAACAATGTTACATCAAAATGACGAAACCACACATCGGTCTTAGCAAATGAAAAAAAAAAGTTGGGGCTTTGTACCAACCAAAACTTTTTGCTTTACCCTTCCGTCCGTGAAAATAGAAAAAATTAGCCCAGTTTTTATTTATTTTATGTGTTATGTCTAGGTGGCCAGTTCGAAATGGCCGTATGCTAACAGAACCTTAGTTCCAAATTTAAATTACTTTATGCCCTAGGTGCATAATGAGCACTTTTTTACGGAGGGCGTTGGCTGTCAGAAGTAACATGATCGCTCGCAGATTTGCACGTAGCACTTGCGATATTAAAGTTACGCTGTTTAGAGCATATTGTCAAGTCTTCTACTCATGTAGTCTGTGGGTCGAGTATACGAAGCTGGCAGCCAACGAGAGTTCAATATAACAACGGCCTTAGGATGATGTTGGGACTGCCGAGGTACTATAGCGCTTCTGGTATGTTTGCCGAAAATGGGGTAGCTTGTTTTCCGGCAATAATGCGGCAGAGAAGTGCTTCAATGATGCGCCGGGTCCGGGTAAGTTCCAACAGCTTGATACAAGTAATAGCAAGCAAGTTGGAGTCTTCTCTCTGGAGACATTGGATAGGAATGCATAAAATAGCTATCTAAGGTCACCCCTGCCATTACTTATTTGTCCCTATGGTTTCATCAATCAGTTTTTGAGCTTCTTATTATTTTAGTTTGTTAAGAAATTGGCCGAGTTAAATAAAAAAATTGTATTGTTGTGGACATTCAGATTATATTATTATAAATGTTTTTTTAATTTTTAAGTATCGACATTTCATTTTAGTTTAATTTAATTATCTAACATTTGACATTTATATAATTATTATTGACAATTATTATTTCTATTATCTTTTGATTTTTTTACGTACCTTATCGGACATTATAGTATAGGGATTGCATTTTAATTTTAACTTCTAACAAATATGGATTTAATTATAATTTTATGTAAACGAATTGTAATTTTTTCTGAAATAAATAGTTATTATTATTATTTTCTTTTTATATTCTTTTAATCTCGGCTTAAAACCGGTTTTTAATCTAATTCACGGGCCTAAGCCAAGTGGAATAGATTGTTGTAATGTGTTTGAAAAATCACTAGGTTGCGATTCCCTTCCTGACTCTAACTGCAAAAATTTTCGGACGATCCTACATGTATTTAAAATGACGGCTTTTTGTAAATTATTTATTGTGAAACTAGGTAAACCAAGTGAGTTCAGTGACTGGTTCAGTTGTTTAGGGATAACACCGGTTGTGGAGAGAACAATCGGGACTATTGTAACATTTCGGAGGTTCCATATGCGTGTGATTTCATCTTTCAGTTCCAAATATTTTGTGAGCTTTTCTGTAATAGTATTTTGGATGTTATGGGTATTAGGTACAGCTATATCTATAAGTAACGCGGTCTTGTTGAGTTTATCTATTAATGTGATATCCGGTCTATTGTAGTGTATAGTTTTGTCTGTGAGTATTGCTCTATCGTAATAAAGTTTGTGGGTTGAATTTTCTAAAATAGTGTCGTGAGTATTTGTAGTATGGTTTTATGGTTTTTGTGGAATTAACTTGTGTTTAAGGGCTAACTGTTGATGTATTATATTGGCTACCTGGTCATGTCTATATTTATAATCGGTCTGTACTATTGCTCTACATGCTCCTGTAATATGTTGTATCGTTTCAGATGAACTATTGCAGCGTCGACATAGATCTGTGGGTAGGTTGTGGTTTTTAATTATGTATTTCTGGTAGTTTCTGGTTTCTATGACCTGGTCTTGAATGGCAATCATGAAACCTTCGGTCTCCGGCAAGAGCTCGCCACGAGTCACTATATTATATGCACCTAGGGAATAAAGACTCGCGCTTTACGTTGTCATTTTTGGTCAATTAAAGTAACTTTGTAGAGCAGTAGGTGTGTAAAAGAAATTATAGAATAGCTTTTATTTTTACTCATGCAACAAATCGACTTATGCAGTGCTCGTGCATCCCGCCTGCTTGTCGCATGCTATTTTTTACAGAATCGGGCCACTGCTAATTGCTAATGAGCGTTTTATGAAACACGTCTTAAAATTCTAAAAATTTTATGATCTGTTCTCCAAAAATATATGCTTTCCTACAAATTCAAGGGGAGAATTTCCCTTTGAATCAAAAATCCATCCCTCTGTTTTCTTAGTTCATTTACCTATCATTTACATATATGACTTACCGAATCATCAAAATTACTTCACACACATTGTATTTTAAAGCAAAATCAGTAAGTGTGTATGCTGTCTTTATATCATCCGTGTAGAGGGCATATACCTATAAAAAATATAAATATATATATACCTACGCGACAAATTGAGAAACCTTTCATTTTTTTTGAGTCTGTTAATAAACAGCCATAACCAAACGTCATCCTTTTTTGAAATCAGTTACATAAGGCCGGGATTCTATAGATCATTACAGCCAATAAAGTAAAGTAAATATTTAGTTTTCTCTAATAAAAACAACAGCAGAACACTATATTACTATACTATACCTACCATTTGCCATTACACCGGAATTCCTTCCAACACTTATTGACTTAACCGACTTCAAGAACTGTGAGTAACATCCGCATTGCGAAGAAAGCGAGATTTTTGTCCGCTAATAAAACTAATAATAATTATTCAGATTTGATTAAATATTATGTAAAACATTATGGCACCTAGTTTATCTATAAAACTAATATGTATAACATTATAAATATGTATGTTTTATGTACTGAGTTATCTCCGAAACTAATGAACCGATTTTAATGAATATTAATAGAAAGATACACTCAATCATTGGTAGTCATTAGGTCAAGTTAGAGGCCATAGGGCGACTATAAAGCCTACCGCCCACACCTTAGACTTAACAGACAGTCCGCTGTGCGGAACCTGCGTGTATGCGGAGAAAACGGCCTCGCTCGTTCTTCTAGGATGTCCTGCATTGTCGGAAATTAGACAAACTATTGGTGACGTAGAAATTTACGGTTATATTGTAAACTAAAAAGTGGCAGGAACTAACGCAGGAAAAAAACGCACGGGGCGCGGCGGCGGCGTAACTATTGTATAATTTTGTATGATGATGAATAGCTGTGTTTCTTTTGACCCCATTGCGGTTAAGTGACGCTATGAATTAATTTGTTTATGAGATGAAATATTTAAATATTTTATTTTTATGAAGACAACCTTAGGGTGATCGTAAACTAGGAGTTAAATATTCGGCCAATAACTCGCTGAAAAACATAACTTTATGTGTTTTAGGTAACCATTTCTTTAAGGAATTTTAATGTAGGTTTATGTGGTTTTTCAACCCAGGAGCGGTGAAGAAGGGGATATAGATTTTTTGGAACCTTGATACCATCGACCGTTTATTTTGTCTGTCGCTTGTACATTGAAATCGATCTAGTAGTTTCGGTGCCGTTACAAACAAATACAACTTTCCTCTTTATAATATTATTTAGTATGAATTAACCTTTAAAGAAGATGTAAATATGTCCATATTACTGACATCTCTTTACAAACACAACAACAAACCCTCGTTAATATCGTATCCATCATAAAACTAATTCTAGCTTCAATTTAACTATAAAACTTTCTTCAAACAAACAAATTCACATGTCAATAAACAAAAACATAAAAATTAACGTTTTAAACTTTCGTCCGCATTCATAGAAGTGGATAACAAAGATATTCCATAGTTTTCTACTTGGTATAGAGAGGACATCTTAATTATCACTTTACCTGCTAAAATCACAAACGTGCGAGTTCCAATCATTTACCATAATTTTTACGATTACGAATATACAATTTGACAGTCATTGCTATTTAAACTAGTGACTGAAACTGTCAAATTGGATATAGGTAATCGGGAAAAATGCCGTGAAATAAGCTATTTCATTTATTACAATCAAGATTTGTTGGCAACAGAATTACATAATCAGCTTGTTGTTGAGATATTATTATTAAAGGCGTATCGTATGTCCGATAACACACGAGTATAGCTGTTAATATTGCTATGCCCATGTGCATATTGTGAACGCGCACATTGATATATTATACCTAGCGTAGGTATTCGCAAGCCTTGTTCTTACAGACTATCACGTTTAAGATGAAGAATCGAAGATGTTGAAGGTTCAGGTTTGTTTCTCAGTATACCTAATGTAATATGAGCCTTTTTATCGAATTATAGATAATTTCTACAGCTCAGGCAAGTTTTAAACCATGCTTTTATGGCGATGTTGTACCCGGGACATTATTAGGTAAAGTAGGCTTGCCCAGCACCAATACCACCCTCCCAGCCTAGTATACTGTTTAATAGGTACATATACATTTTTAATTAAATGTTCTTTATCACGGCTTCATAGCTTTTAAATTATGTTTTCTCTAGACCTCTTTAATGGTAAATATCATCTGTTGCAGGTAAGTGATAGAGCTTAAGTAAGAGTAGAGCCGTGTAATATAATGACAAACAAGAAACAATGCAACATTCTAGTAATATTACACCGTAGAAAGCTGGGGTGACTAGATGACACTGCGCACTACGCAGTTAGGTAATACATGTGTCGGTCGACCAGCTAATTCACGGATGTGGACTCAATGAGAAATTCTATATGTTTGGTCAGATAACACTTTACTGAGTGTGGACTGAGATTTAGCACGCTCATCTTAAAAATAGGAAAGTCTAGACCTCCAGAAGGTACCGCAGAAAGTGGCAGGTACAATAGTATTAATGCTGACCATAAACGTTTGTTTCTGGTTCTGAATGTCTTCAATATGTGTCATATTAAAAGTAATATAATATCCGTTGTCTAGTATCCATAGTACAAGATACTCGACGGTACACACCTAGTTGGATGCGATCGTCCTATTATTATAAAGTTGAAACTTTGTGAATATGTGTGTATGTGTAGATGTGTGTTTGTAACTCAATCACGTGAAAACCGCTGAACCGATTACCATGAAACTTGGAATACAGGTTTCATGGGAATAAGTAACCTATGCTAAGTAGCCTATGTTTTAACATAGGCTACTTTTTGTCCCGATAATCCCGGGGCGCAGCTAGTATAATACATGGTAAAAAAAACTCGGGCAGCCGCGATTCAGATCAAATTCAGACGATCACATCCCAGTCTATTATACTAAGTAAGTAGTTTGGGGCTAGATAGCACTGTGTGTAACGAACGTCGTGCGTTATTTATTTATTTATTTTGTTTCTCGGAAATGCAAAGCTCTCTAGGATATTGACTACTTATTGATGATATCTCATAAAATTCCACCGTCAGATTACCCAACACTTAACTGAGACTGAGAGATTGGGCTGCGCGCCACTAGGTCTGGCTTCACCACATAAATGTAGGTAAATTGTTGCGAATATTACAATATAAGTTACGATAATAATCAGTGTGGGCGGAAACGTACGCGTGACCTTTGCGTGCCTTCTGCAGACTGAGAGTTTGAACTTTATGGACAATGAACAGGTGTCAAATATGAACACACTTATAGATAACTTTTTCTAACCTAGACTAATATCTATATTTTCTATACTTATAATAAAGAAAGAGAGGACAAAAAGTCTGTACTTGGAAGCATATTAAAAAAGGGTCTAGGGGACTTAGGATAAGTAGTAGAAAAAAATTATATAATTTTTAAAATTCATGTCTATTTGTTTCCCTGTTTATCGGTCGGGTATTTATACAATTGAAAACCACTTATCCGATTGAAATCTGGAATGTTCAATATTGGATAGTTCTATTTTCGAGGAAGGTCGTGGTACACTTTGCATCGAAATATAATTTAGTAGAACCCGAGTAATGAACGAAAAAGTGTAACCGCTCGAGAATCGCTCGGGCGCCCGCGCCCGTGATAACGCGTTTTCACTTCTGCGGGTGAAACCGCGGGTCGCAGCTCGTACTACAATAATACTATAAAGCGATGGAGTTTGGTAACTACTGGTCCGAATCAAAAAATTGTTTTTGTCTTTGATAGTCCATTTATCGAGGAAAATTGGAGGCTTATGATACTCCCGCGAAATCGGGACTTACACGGGTAGTACCGCAGGCGCTGCTTGTTATACTATTATATTGTAAAGAGGAACGATGAAGATGGAAAGAGCTTGTTTGCCCGATTTCATAGTTTTTTTCAAGAATAGAAAGCTACTTTATCGAGGAGTAATATAAGCTTTTTTTAATCCCGATATATTCACGGGATCGGGACTTACGCGGGTAAAAACTTGGGAAGCAGCTAGTATTTAATAAAATAGATATTTCTTATTTTATTATTTTTGGTAAAAAGTGTAATTAGTTAACAGTGTGTTATGGTGTTGTGGATTACTCGGTGGTCCGACCCCACCGTCGCGGGGATCGTTGGATGGAACTCACGATCACTGTTTGTGGCGTCTGTCTTTTTCCAAGGTCCCATCTATCTCTATACAAAAATCTTCAAAATCGGTTTAGATGTAAAATCGTAACAGATTGACAGAGTTACTGTCGCATAATATATTAGTAGGGATTTGAAGCCGGATAGAGTCCCATATATTTATAGTTATCTATCGCCTAAGTCTACAGTATTCTACTTTGTCAAACAATGTCAAAACATAACATGCGTGTAGGTGTTCTTGTCAAGTGGCCCCCGGGGTGGCAAGTCATGGGTGGTGGACAGCCAACGTCCGGCGGCTTTTCTCCGGTAATTGTCGCGTCCCGCCCGCCGCGTGTTGCGTCATCGGCGTATGCGCAGGTACGGTCTGCAGACACATTCATTTTACTAGAGATTTGTAAACCGGAAAACAGTTTAGGTTTCTTCATGTCTTTTTATAAAATAAAATGTTTGTATGTAAATTATCTTAATACTGTTGAATACTAAAACGAAATTTTAGTAAATGAAAAAAAAACTACAATTTAACTTACGTGCTATTAAAACCTTCAATAACACAATACAACTAAAAAATTATGTTAAAGTTTTTATGAAAAAAAAAAAAACAAAAAACAGTATTTTCTAAGTGTGGAAATAACAGTATTTTCTAAACTCTTTAAGAAATAATGTCTATATAGGTACTAAGTCGTCATATATTTTACCTATTTCCTTCCGGTGTTGTATTAAATAAGCACACAACAAACAACGATTACAACTGGCCTAGTTAGCGCATCGCTGTCGGCGTGTTAGTCTGACGGTACATGCGCGGGCGCACAGTGAATGAGCGTTGCATTACACAACAACCTGCGCTCTCACTGCGGCCGCATGCCAGTTACACTTGACGCACCGCCGGTACCGCGCGAAATTTAAAAAAAACCTGTGCTTTAAAAAAAACCTTTTTTATTAATAAAATTAATTCTATATTCGAATTAATTTTCTGGATATTTTTCCTAAGTATTTTAAATACAAGTGAAGTCGTATAAGTGAGAGTGTTTGCGCGGAGTATGCGCCTGAGTTGGTGATTTCACTTTCTACGCGGTACGGGACATATCGGACGGTGAGTGTCGAACGTTGCGTAATTTGTATATTTATATACATAGGTATATTTTATATAGGTAGATATTTATTAATTGTGGTTATGTAAGTATATGTATGTGTGGAAAGAAAGAAAAAGAAATGTGAAGATAAAGTTAAGATTACCAAAAATTTACACACACTGAATTCAAAGAACTAACAGAGTCGATACGAAAGTCTAATCACACCAAAAGTAAAAAAAACACACTTTCAACTTTTATTTTGTAAACTTAAATGTCATATTGTAATCAATTAATAAGATTTAGATCACATTGATCTACCTAGATCTTTGATCATTGGTTGAATGAGCGATATCGTCCTTAGGCGATAAGGCCGACCATTGTTCCTCACTAGATTTCAGTTATTGTCTACACTGTCACTAGATATATGTTTGCTTATTTTAGTTTTTAGTATAATAAATTATTTATCTATTTTTGTACCTACCTTTAGTTGCGCCCCGTGGTTTCATCTAACGTAAGTCCCGATTCTTGAATCGGCTCAAATAGTAGTTTATCTTATCTTTTCCTTATATATAAAATTCTCGTGTCACAGTGTTAGTTATCACTTAGCATACTCCTCCAAAACGGCTTGACCGAATTTTATAAAATATTATATGGAAATTCAGTAGGTCGGAGAATAGGCTACATCTATTTTTCATACCCCTAAGTGATAAGGGTTGTCCACCTAACATTTTTATTTTATTTTTTTCTAGTGCAGGGCGCAGCTATAGTATACCTTCCTCCTATATTATAATATTAGTAGTATTAATCATCCATTATGATGAAAATGAAAGTATAACAATATTATCGATTCTAACATAAAAGTACCTAATTACGGAGAAGAAAAACACATAATAACATATACCAACGTGTTTTATCGTTGACAAATATGTTAATTACCTGCCCGTAGCTAATCCGTTAAATATCGGTTAAGGACGAAAGATACGCGCATTTGAAACACTGATAATTTGACCGTAAAACATACGACGTAAAACATAAATCTCAATTTTAATAATATACCTAAACTATTGTGGTAGGTACTTAAATAGTATTCTCTAGTAATGGATTTCCTGATTTATTTCGTTAGTATGCTATTCAAATCCTTAAGAATACTCAAATAGGTACTATAAGCAGATCATAAACTCGAAAATTGTCATGTTAGTAATTCGTCCCTATTTATAAAAGCTAATGCGCTGCATAACTGTGCATCGTTTGTCTTTTACTGTCACATAAAGTTTCAAAGTTGACAGACAGAGACAAACGTCACATAACTTAGTCATGTGTAAATAATATTTTTTTAAAAAGAGTGGCTTTTATTAATGCTTATTTTATATTTTTATATCCTAACTTACAGTATTTAGATAGAGATCCACAAATAACTTACACCCAAATAAAACAGCGTCAACTATGGGCTAACAATGCAAGTCTCGATTGGAGCAACATTGCCATCATTGACCTATAGAAACTTCATACATAATGCAACACCTTTTTAACTACATACGATATAGCTTCAATTCAAGCACTGGTACATGACTAACATACATATTAATGTACATTATTTACTTGTGGTGAAACTAAGGAATTTCTCAAGTATAACAAAATACTGCAGAGAGCATTGCTTGGCCTCAAATCTCATCATAGAATTAAGTCTCAGGTTCAGTTTGTTCTATTTTTACACAGGCTGCGATAGATTTGCTATTGACCATTATCACCTGATAGTTAGCAATCAGATAGTCTAAGATGTAGCACGCTCACCTAGAATTAGGAACACGGCAGTGGAACAAGATCTGACTTCCTTTTTGGAAGAAAGTAAACAAGTTATTTACAAAATTGACAAATTGGACAAAATTAACACTCAAAAACATCAGCCGAAGATGTGGTAGTTTTACAAAAAATAGCTGCACGACTGGCTGGCTTGATTTATGTGCTAATCGAATTAGCTAATTCGATGTAGCTCATCCCTAAGGAAGCCTGAGTATGATAGATGTAGCTACGTAAATGCACTATTAATAAAGCTATACATTTTTTATTAATTATTTATAATTCATAGACTAACCTAATTGGAACAAAACGTCGTGATAGTTATCAATAATACCTACCTTGAAATTCAAATGCAACCTTTCGTTATTTAAAAACAAGGTTCCACAATTAAATGATTGTTTCTGTACAAAATAAATATTTTAAAAAATAGTAGAAGGTAATTAAAATTAAATAGCCAAAAATGAATTAAGAACATCCTCCTGCTGTTGAAACCGTTGGTCGGTTATAGTTTTATACCATCATTCAATGAAAAGTTGATAACTAAAGGTCCTCGAGTTTTTAGTTTTGTTATTAGTAGACTTCGCAAATTTGCTTTTCGAAACGGGCAAAGGCGATACATCGAGATGCTTCGCCCTGCGGAAACGTGTTCACGCCAACTTCTTACAGGTCTTCCAAATCCATTAATACCTTAAACAATCTCAACGGAAAAACGATAAACTTGGAGACTGTCTCTGTATGATGAGTATTGAAACCCTTAGTATTTTATATACATAGCGCTTCAGTTAAAACCTATTTATAAATCCGCAACTAACATAGTAAGTAGGTGATATTCTCGAACTTTACGACAGCGACATTGTGTAAGTTTTAGTACCCAATGGAGTTAAGTAAGCCGTTTCCCATGTGAATTGTATTACATAAACACAGAATGTGGGTCGCGCAATATGGATGCAAAAACAGATCCATTGCTTGTCACAACTTATCTATTGCATTTCTTGTTCATTTACAATACCTATTGCGATTATTTCAAGCATTAACCTTTTGGGTACGGAACCCAAATAAACTGTATAATGACGTTGAACATAAGTACTTATACGTATTATACCGAGATACCTTACAACTCATCAAAACAACCTAGGAAAATAAACCCGCAACATTTTACTTTCTGAAATTTTCATCTATAGTTAAGGCAAACTATAATAGTCTGCCGTTGACATACTAACAGTCAAATACATAAACGCTACTTATAATTTAAGGAGTACTTAAACAATTTTGCTGCACCTAAACTCAATAATTCCCAAACTTAGCTGTATTCGGCCGTAATAGCCTACTTACCAATAAAGCTTAGAAGGCGTTTTCAAAATCAACAGGTGTGTCCTAAATATCTACCAATTTATTTTGGCCAAACCTTACTAACATCAATTGAAAAAGCGGTTTTCCTAATATAAGCTGAGTTAGTGAATAGTTAGGTATTCGAAAATGAGTCAAGGTTTCGACCGACCACATTGGTGTTATCTGTAAATAATAAAAATAGGTTTAAATTTAATTTAATCATCCTATCTTACTATATTATAAAGATGACAGTTATGGGATTGTTGCTTCTTTGCGCAAAACCAATTAAGATGAAACTGAGTATATGGATATGTAGATAGATAGAGATAGGGGCCCGGTGACTTTTATCCCGACCCAAAATTATTCAAAAATACCAAAGCTTAAAATTTTCAGGGCCTAGAACTATTACTTCATATAAAACTTCAGGTCCTATTGACTGACTGAACAACGAATAACCTAAACAAATGGTTCTTTAGAAACTAGAAGTTTCGAGAGTGTGTTCATTGACAAGTGAACACACGAACACACCCTCGCAAGTATTTTCACATCTAAGCAAGTATTTTCGGAAATTCCCACAGGAACGTGACTTACGCGGGTAAAAACAGTTTAGACAATCATAAATAAGTAGATCATTACCATTAAATCAAGAACTTTCATCAAAAAACTAACACGATTATGTTAAAACATTCGCTCATGACTGCTAACGAGTATCAAATTAACCCAAAAAGAAACGATTACGAAACACATCTCGATTCGCAACTTCGCGTCAAATTACATAACATGACGGACTTCACATTTGACAGATGGACTTTTATTTCTAGTTTCTGCATAGTTTTATAATAGTTAAAGCAATATTTTATTATTTATGTACGAATCGAATGTGTTCAATGAATATTTATTTATAAATGTGAAAGTCTTGGTGTTTTATTAGATACATCTTCTGATATTTGTCAAATTAAAGTTAAGTAATGGAAATATGTAAAAAAAAAGAAAAGAGACTCAAATTCTACGCCTTCTGCCCGGCTTGCAAGCAACTTTTATCTAGGATATGAAAGTTCATATATGTACAAAAAAAATTGAGTTGGAACACATAAATACGAGTATGTTGTGTGAAGCTGTACCATTTCTGTCTTTTTGATAATCTGTCTTTTTGGGAATCCGTCTTTATGAAAACAATCCCCTATTTTATGTATTTTTCAGGATATGTTTTTTGCACTTAACCCTACCATTAGTTTCATGGAAGAGATCGCCCTAAGGTGATAAGCCCGCCTATTGTGCCACACTTGATTTAGGTTTATCTTTGTAATATTTGTTTAATGTAAGTTTTGGTATTAATGTTATCTGTACCACTCACCGGGTTTAATTATAAAACTTTAATTCTATGTAGGGCAACGTGCTTTATCTTAAACCCTTACCAACACTTACTTAATCTTCGGTACGTGGTCCATCACTAGTATATATAGAAATATGAACAACAAAATATTAGAAGCATTGACCTCAATAGTAAATTTTCGCGGGTATTTTCGCGGCCTTACATCGTGTTGCACTCGACCTCCTTACTGATATTATGACATGACGCAATTGCTTTCACTGCGCACGCGGCCCGCGGCGGGGCGCGGGCGGGAGCGGGGCGGTGCGAGCGCAGCAGCAAGTGGCAAGCCATCGATTCCGATTTTGTAATTATAATGGAATGCAATGCTTTCTTATTTTGTGTTCGATTTCCGCAGACTTACGCAATACTTCTACTTCTCTATCTTAACACTTCCGTTTTTGGACGCATTCGGATCATTTGCGTGGAGTGTTCACACCGTGTCCGATTTAGAGTCATTTCACTAACACTTAAAAACCTAAAGATCCTTCGAACCGAATGACCCTTTTTCATCATTGCATGGGAGCCAATGACTCGGAAATCGACAGCGTGTAAATGAACCATGATACAAAATGCTTATTCATCAATCAAGATGGATAGTTAAACGCTTTATTGTGCCAAACACGCATTTTCATAATTTAATATAAATAGTAACGGGGCAAAGCTACTGAGCCACGCACGACTCCTGCGAATACAGGGTTATAGGAAATAAGTTTGCATCCACTTAATTGATGGTAATGCTACTAACTGATTTAAAAAACTACCTACGACAAACGATTTTAAACTTATGGTAACTTATGGTTATTTTCACTACGATTATTCGAATAATATTCGTGTAATAACAAAATCAAACATGGTAAATACCCGTTATTTAATTATATACCTGCGACTTTTAAAATTAGCACATTACTCTCCAAAAATTTGTAGGTCATGTTTACTCGAAAGAAAACTGCTGTTTTATTTTAAAGGAAAGGCAATTAGCTTAGAAATAGGTAGGTCCAATTTAATTTTAAAAAATAAGTTTGTAATATCAAAGTTGCTCCTTTTTTTTCAAAAGCCGTAAAACGTAAGTTGTTTACCTAGACGCGTAGAACAACCGCTTACATTGTTGCTAGCTAATCTCCTATAACCCTGTAGAACGATTCGCTACAAAAACTGTTCTTGTCGTACAAAAGACATCAACGCGTGATCTGTTCCAGTATTTTACACTGATTAATTATAATGACTTCATTTACAATTTGCTTTAAAGAGTTTAACCAATGAATTATTATTAATTGTGTTACATTTTTTATTAATTAATTAAGATTGTTTTCTGTTTTCACGATGCTGGATTGAAATTAAACTCATTTTTCGATAATTGTCGCGTGGTTTTAATTATTTTAGTATTATTTCAACAGTCGACGTTTCATGACTTTCAGTCGGCATATCGAGACGTTTAATAATGTTTTAATAATTATTAAAAACATAATTAATTATTAGAAAGTAATAATAAAAATAAAATGAGAATTTAGAGAATAGATGGGGTTATATTATGCAATCCAAGCCAGAAATACATACACATTTATCTATCTATCTATATCTATACTTATAATAAAATCGTAACTTAGCGGTGTCTGTTTTTGAAAGATATTTTGAAAAATCTATTTTTAAGGGTATGCACTAACGTAACAGACCCCATTTCCGTGTTTAATTTTTGTCTGTTTGTCCGTTTGTCTATTTGTCTGTGTATCTCAGAAACGGCTGGACCGATTTCAATGAAAATTGGTATGCAGATAGCTTAAGACTTTGATTAACATATAGGCTACTGTAGGTAAGAGTAAGAACAACGCGGGATCGCGACTTACGCGGGTGAAACCGCGGGGCGCAGCTAGTATATATATATATATATATATTTATCTTACTTCTTACTTAATATTATAAACGCGAAAGTTTGGATGTATCTATATGTCTTTGTTACTCTTTCACTCAAAAACTACTGAACCAATTGCGATGAAACTTGGAATATAGGTAGCCTGGAATAACACATATGTTACCCGATAGCCGATTTTATCTTGATATTCCCGCGGGAACAGTAGGTACTTATGCGGGTAAAACCGCGGGGCGCAGCTTGTCTGTCATAAACTTCACTCGGTCAAAGTAACACCCATACAACGTTTGTGGCTCCATACAACAACAACAAACCGGACATACAAATCCTTGACACTGATGTATGGCTGGAGTGGAGAGCGAACATGGTATCCTAATGATTTCAATGTATGCCTATTGTATGTAAAACTATTCTGATTGTTACAAATGTATTCAATAATCTCTATTTGTGTGTGGGAGATTTGAAGATCATCACATTTAATACTTTTATGTTGTACTACACAGGTTTCGGGATATCTCTGTTATGTACATTGCAATTTCATCACAGTCGGTTTTATAGTTTTTTTGTGAAAAAATACCAAAAATTCTATCATACCTACATCTTATCATTAGCTTTTCGCTTAATCGTTCCTCATTTTCATCTTAGACTGCAGCTACACTTACCGACCATCAGGTGTGCTGTTAGTGGTCAAAAGCTATGGATAATCTATACTAATACTAATATACTAATACTAATACTAATAATATTATAAAGCTGAAGAGTTTGTTTGATTGTTTGTTTGATTGATTGTTTGTTTGTTTGTTTGAACGCGCTAATCTCAGGAACTGCTGGTCCGATTTGAAAAAATATTTTTGTGTTTGATAGTCCATTCATCGAGGAAGGTTATAGGCTATATTACATTACGCTACGACTAATAGGAGCGGAGCATCCATGAGAAATGTTGCAAAAACGGGAAAAAAATCACCCTGTTCCGAGATTCTGTCGCGTGCGCTGAGTAAACGGTCAGAGTTACATAAAAACCATTTATGAAAGAATTCTTCCTCTAAAAAGGATCTAATAAATAGTCCGCGACAGCATATGTCTAACTCTTAAGGTTGACTAAATATAACATCTTTTAGAGTAATGAAATTTATTGTAGAACAATGCATTGTTTCCGAAGGTAATTTTGTAAATATGATATTAATCCTTATCCAAATAAATACGTTATTCATTAAAAGTATTTAATTTTAAACATAATTGTCCTTAACATCACTTGATTTCAATGAATATCTCACGAGATATTACAGTTTTAAAATAACTCCACAATAAATAATTACTAAGTACCAAGCGTGCATATATACACGTAGCGGGCGACGATGATGAGGGTGGCCAGTCAACTCTGTGAGGCATCATGCCGCGCGGCTCAATCGGTCGGCTCCATGCGAGACGGTTGTGTCACCAAACTGCAGTGCTTTTTAAAAAATTCTTTTACAATATCTCATTGTACTTTTGATTCCTAATATTTTGTTTTATGTTGGTATAATTAATATTATAAAGAGGTTACGTTGGTAACATGTATGTATGTATGTATGTATTTTGGGGGTCATCTCAGAAACATCTAGACCTATTTCAAAAATTCTTTTACTAATAGAAAGCTACATTATCCAGATATGACATAGGCTACTTTTGATCCCGATATTCCCTCGGGATCGGGACTTACGCGAGTGAAACTGCGGGACGGCAGCTATGAAAAATAAAGTCGTGTATTTCTAACTCAACAACCCGTGAACCGATATGAGTGAAATTTGTACAGGGTTGGCTTAGAGGTAGAAATAATATACATATAGGGTACTTTGAATGATCGTACGGGTTAAGCAACACTTGGTACAACAAACGTGATGGGTGAAAAAGAGCGGGTGACCCGATATTCATAAAACTTGGTACAGGGTTGGTTTAGAGGTAGAAATATTATATAGTACTTTGAATGATCGTTAAGCAATACTTGGTATGACATACGTGAGGGATCATTAACGTTACGGGATAGGAAGTTACGCGGGTGAAACCGCGGGGCGCAGCTAGTAAGAAATAAAATTAACGAAGGTACCAAAGAATTTAGACAAGTTTCATACTTTAGCATTCTAGTTCTAGTAATATAACTTATTTGCTAGAAGGTTAATGGACAATGAAACATTTCAAACTCAGCTCTGACGTACGAGTTTCATCAGTTCCAAAGTCAAATCTTTCAGGAAATTACTTACACCCTTTATAAAGTCGGGACAAAATTCTAAAGTTGTTGTTAGAATACCCACTATCTATGATAATCAAAGGTAGGTAGCTAATTTGATGCTTATTAAAATCAGCTTAGCAAAAAATCGGCAGAAAAATATTCAATTTAGTGAAATGACGTGACGGCATGGATTCGCTACGAGACTCGTCGCCGTGTTCACTCCAGCTGAAAATTGGTAAAAGTTTGTCATTTTGTAGCAGAAATGTTTAGGTAGGTACTGGTGACAGTTCGTATTTAGTTTCCACTGGATACGATTTCACTATTAATCCACCGAGGTAAGGTTAGGATGGAGATGAACTGTTGGCTCAAAGTTTTTTACAGTCGGTTTTGCTATTCGTTAAGAAGATATATCACATATATCGGAAGACTTAAGTATGCTAGTACTTGTACTAGCATATTATTATCTACATCTTCTGTATATCAAGAGAACAAGCTAACTCTCTCGTAGCCACCCAAGTGCATCAGTCTTTTAAACTACATAGCACCTAATTGTATCAAAAACATAATTAACCACTCTCTAAACTCTAACCGAGTAGACGTTAATTAAACAAACGTTAAACAACAAACAACCCAGTTGTTTATCCACACAATAAACAAAACAAAGGTTTGTCTTATCTATGAATCATCTAGAGATCCAGTGCGCAAGCGCATTGAAAGTGAAAACTAGACCTAGACGGAACTAACCTTAGCTTATCGTGGATAGACAAGACCTGAAACTCATGGTAATGTAACAAATTGTTACTTAGATAAATTATTTTCCACTATCTGCGTCCCGTAATTCCACCAGCGTCCCGATACCTTGGGAATATCTTAAACCTATGTTATTTTACAAGGTCCCATCTATACCAATATTCATTAAAATCGGGTCAGCAGTTTAGACAAGAAAAGGTAATGTTACTTTCACATTTATAATATAGTACGTACAGATATTTCGTAGTACAGATCATCCTAAGACAATGGTTGAGTTATGTTATCCGGTTAATTAAATAAATGTGAAAGTTTAATCTAATGTAGGCTTCTAACTTTATAAACGGTACAATCAGTTTTATAGAGATATTTGTTTAAAATATGATTTACTTTAACACATTTTAAAAACAATCGGTATTTGAATTAAAGCTTTTCGAAGCTGTGATGGCAAGTAACTCCGTGTCATCATAGTGCATTTCGAAAACTCTAGATTACTGATTATCCAAAACGATCATGTCTTATACAATAAATAAATTTCTGAATTTAAACTTGAAACAGATTTAATTAACTTTGTTATGAGACCACACAATTATTTTTGATTCAGTGGTTAATTGTTGTCTTCTAAATAGGTCACAGCTGGCAAATTACGTTAGATAATTCCAAAGTAGACACCGAGAAAATTCCAAAGTAAACGACCTCAATGAACCTCAACAATAAAACGACGATTAGATCAAAGACTTCACACAAAACCCACGACAATATAGGTCACAGTTTCTAATAGATAGTCCAAGAACCAGCAATATCATGAGAAACCGTTCACTTCCTACATCTAGTGGAGAAATGTTACCGAACAATAGCTTCGACTGTTACACGTGTATTATGATGTCAACCGTGTTTTTTATGGAGGTTTCCCGCGTGGCCGTGGAAAATTTGCGATAAACTTGAGCTTTCAGTTGAGAAAGGAGAAAGATTCCGTGGAAAAAAAATCTCATGCTTTCACTAATTTTCATGTTCAAAACTAACATTTCAAACAGGATGAAATACACAATTAAAATCACTTTAAAACACATTTTTATAGACGAATTCAACGCGTTGTTGTAGGTAACAGATGGTTTGTTTTCACTATACGCTCCAATTGGCGACCGCGACTGCGACAAAGGAGAAATTATTACAGATTTTACCCGCTGGTTTAACGGTGTAAACGGTGTTATTTATTTTATAATTATTAAAGGAATTTTTACCTAGATACTACATAAATGGAGCATAGTTTATCCTTGTCACGTATTCCTACTAATATTTGATATTATTAATATAGTGGTATTTCAAGTTATTTTTATTGTTTTTAAAATGAAACAAACTTCTTGTATCATGTACAATAACATAATACAGTGTTTAAACATCTATTTGATACCGGTTATAAAGAAAATTATTCAATCCGAAGGGATTTCACATAAGTGGGGTCCTTAAGCAAAAACTGTACTAAACAATGAAATATTACATTGAAGACATCTGGCGATCTGGAAGAACTTAACTAATTGAGCAGTTTTTTAATTCATAATTAGTATGTAAATTGCTGACTGCTGGTGCTGTTTTGAAAATTAGTTCTAAAACTTTAGGTGGCTTACCTATACATCCGTTAGATTGTTATTTCTGATAGGTTTCGGTATTTTATTTATATTAAAAAAATCCTTTATTATCCATATGGGTTTTAGATTAATAACTTACAAATCATCTTTATTTAATTTTATAAAGATTATAATATAATTAAACGTCAATTTAATAAAGATTATTTACAATTAGAACTATCTAAAAAGAATTGCAATTTACTTCTTCAATAGATATTTTGCAATGTTCCCACGTGTGTGGCCAATTGACTGCCAGTCGGCCACGCAATGTGCAGGAGTGGCCATTAGCCGACCATCTCGCCAATTGTCGGCGTCACTTGTAACAGACCAGCCGATACAGGCGGGATGTCTTTGATCATGATAAATCATTAGGAGTTATGCGAATCATTATAATTTACTTGTAGTAATCGACTCCAGGTAAAGGTAAATTACTGTATGTTTATAATGTCCTGTTTAGTCTTGTTTTACACATTAAAGTAACTATGTAGTATATCCGTTGTCTAGTATCCATAGGACAAGCCTAGTGTTTAGTTTGGGGCTCAATTGTGGTGTGTGTAATGTCGAGCAATATTTATTTATTTAGTTATATATTTAAAGGCCAGAATGATCGCCATACTCGGTAAGGACTTCTACGCCCACCTATAATAGTTATGTCCTTCGGTTTCACCCGCATGAGTCCCGATCCCGTCGGAATTTATAAAAAACTTATTGTTTTCCTATCATATTTTATAAAAAAGAACTCCCCAAAATTTTATGCTGTGCGTTGATCCATTAGTCAGTTAATCAGGACAAAACCTCTTGATTTATAGGTACCACCTACCTATATAGATTCAAAGAATGAAAAATGACTGGTGGTACTTTAAATGGTCGTATGGGTGAAGCAAGTCAGTATACCCTACCGCAACTCTACTCGTGGTAGAGGTTTTAACATTAGAAAGCGAAACATGAACGTCACAAAGTAAAGTCCAACAAACCCAACCCATCCGACAAGTTACTAAACTACCTACACTACATTAAGTACAGACAACTTCAAAGTTACGATGCCACGGACACGTGTTCCGTATGTAACAATTACATGTTTGATTGGCTAAGTTATTACATAAACGCATGCGTCTAAAGTCTTCCTACACCGTATCCACATGCGCATTATTGCGCATGTGCTCGTAAACACGCGGTCCAACTTAATTAATAGGCAAATAGGTACCTTAATAATCATCATTTACACCACGTTAGTTAACTAGTAAGTAACTGAACAGTGAATAAGTACCTATTAGTTGTAATTGTTAGACGTAAATCATGCTTATTAATCTTTACAAAGAATGAAACAAAATATCTTTCTTTGTCTATGTATAATATGTATGTATTTACAAAAGAAAAATAAATATAAGTAGTAAATCCGTTGTCTAGTCACTGTAACACAAGCTTAGCAGCTTACCATGGGGCTAGATGGCGCTGTGTGTTGGTCACAGAATTTATATATTATATAACTTAACAATCACCATTTACACCACGTTAGTTATCTAGTAAGTAACTGTACAGTGGATAAGTACCTATTAGTTGTAATTGTTAGACGTAAATCAATGCTTATTAATCTTTACAAGGAATAAAACAAAATATCTTTCTTTGTCTGTTTATAATGTTTATAACTCTGCCTAAAGTTAGTTCCGTTCGCAACGGAAGCAATGCGTTTGGAGAAACTCTTCCCAAAGCTCTTATTACATAAAAGCTCTTCCACATAGGCAAGTGTTTATCACTCGATAGTTTAATGCGTCTCGATTCCCTGCACAGAACTGGGATTTAAGTCGCCTTGTGTTTAGGAAGGTTTCTTTACTAATGTCGGGCAGAATTGTCATTTCTGTGATATTAACACTGCTCTCTTCTCTGATAATGAATCAATATCCGTATTTATAGGTTTTTAAAATATTACAGCCTACGGAACCGTCCTAATACGTAATTAATAAGCTATATTTAAAAAAAATAAAAACTATATCAAAATTGGTTAATCCGTTTTGGAGCTAGATGCCAGACAGATAGGTACACAGGCCAGATACCGTCTTTGAGTGACAATGCTGCTTTATGTAAAGTCGGAAGTCTGCATTTATAATGAAATGGTTTCTTAAGTAATGTCCCATTAGTATCATTAGGAAGTATCTTATAAGTTATAATAATAGATTTCAAATTATGATTGCGTCCAAAGTTAGAAGACATTACTGGTAGTAATTTTCACAAAGGCTTTCTCCAATCAATCAATAGCATATCAATGTAGTAAATAACCTCCATTTTACCGATGGATTACTGAGCAATTTCTACCTCGATTCGTCTCTCATTATACCAAATACGGAGCTAATGTGAACCTTGTCATCTTATGTTAGAGTCTACCATTATTACACGTACATAAACATATCAAATTGTTGTTTTACGATTGTTAATTTTCTTATTTTGAGCCGTGGACATCGGACACCTTAATTATTGACGATTACATAACAGATTTCACATTTATAGCTTGATTTATCTGTGACGAAATACGTGTAAAGACATAAAACTGATAAATTGATCAAATGAATGTATTTAAAAATATAAATATTTTTAAATGAGCCACAATGGGTTTCTTATGGTTTTTTTTCACATAGACGGACGCGTTCCGAGACCAAACAAGTTTTTTATTAAAAAAAAATTTTATCGTTTCAGATGATTCCCGTGATACGAGCTGTCGCCATCCTATGGCTAGTAGCCATAGTCGCAGGTGAAGATCAAAATACGACCACCACGAAAACGATACGCACCACCATCCTACCCTCAAAGACCACCAGAACAGAGCTGAAAGTCTCCCGAAGTCTTAACCCTCACGACACACAGACTCTCAATGTGAGATCCAAATCAGGACACGTCACCCAACTTATAGTCAAAAAGAAAGACACAAAGTCCACAGTGAGCAGTACAACTGCCACTCCAACTACAGCATCTGTCAGACTAAACGTTACATCATCAGAAGAGAAGAACAAAACTGAAACTCGAGACCAAAGAAAGCTTAACTTCATGGGCCCAGTGAACAGCGACCTCGCCGGATACGACTATTACATGAACCGGAACAATCACGCCGAAGATCTGGATGTAAAAGCCGAGTACGGGAACTGGTCCCCTGTCTCTGTGTACCCTGAGTCCCACATCCAAGAAGATGGTGGCAAACCAGACATCGATCCGGAAACATCCAGCTACTACCCAACTTACGATAACGAGAAAAAAGTTGAAAATAAGAAAGTGTACATTACGTCGAGTAGTTTACTTGACTACAGTGGACCTATAAAGAATTACAGGTTTGACCCTCACAATCCAGTCATTAAAAATGACAGAAATCCGGTGTACATCGAAGTGGTGAGCACAAAGGTATCCGATGGAGAAGGCAAGAAATTCAAGGTTCCCGATCCCGTTATGATCAGCTCGGAACCGATGTACGTCAAAAAAGCTTACGACAAATACAATAAGCGAGGGAGGTCTATTTTCGCAGTGGGCGATGATGGTATCCCTGAGATACACGGAGTACGTATGCCTGACGACGAGTCTGATAAAAAGACGTGGCGCAACGCAAGAGTAGTCAACGGAGAATTGGTGCCATATCCGGAAGGTTATACCCCTCCTAAAGCCATTCTCGACGCAGACGTTTACCCTGACTTAGCGGAAACAGATCCAAGTTACGGACCATTCACAAAAGAAGACAACTTTGAGCCGAAAGATGGACCTTTTACCAAATTCGACAACGTGGTTAAATTCGAGGCGAGTGACAGCGGTCCGTACATGACGAGTGACAACCCTACCTTAGCGTACAAGAAGAAAGATATCTACTACCTCAAATCCGGGTACGGTCCTTTCACTAAAGCTGATAACTCGAAAGTGGCTAACTCGAAGCTAATCGAATATATTAAACAGATAAACGAACAGGAATCAAAGAGAGACTACTTCAGCGGTCGCAGCTCGCGCTCAAATAACGGAGATCTCGACTACGCCGAGAGTCACATCCAGAGGCGTATGTTACTGCATCCAGGTGAAGTCAACTTCCCGAATTCCGCTTTATATTCACCCAAGAACTCAAAGCCTTCCTTTGATGAAAGTGTCAGGAACCCCATTTTACAGTACGCTCACCCGGACCTCGGAGTGCAGCCGGCGAAAGCGACTCGTGATGGCGACAACTCATCTAATCAGAAAGTGAAATACTACACGAACGTACCTAAAAGCGCTCACCCGTACCCGATGGAGCCTATCAACGGTTACAATCAGCAGCGATCCTCTGCCCCCAACATCAACGCGAATAGATACTACGAAGACGAGTACAACAAATTCTCCTATTATGAGAACAGCTACCATCAGCCAACACAGACTCAGAGGTATCCTTACAGCTATGGGTACGTAAAGCGCGCACCTGAACCTTCTCTATGGCAAAGATTTACAAACTCAATGAAAGATACACTCAACACTGCATCTCAGACTGTGCAATCGTTCACTAGACCTATTACGGATCCCATCGCCAAGCTAACACAACCTGTTTTTGAGCCAATAGTAGAAGCTACTCAAAAAATTTCGAGCAACTTAGGTTTGTACCAACCGAATAGCATTCACCAATCTCAAAGATACGCACAAGATAAGATCGGAGTAGCAGCAGCGGCATCGGGCGGCCCTGCTATGTTACCGGCTTTAGGATTGATGGCTGGAGGAGCAGCATTAGGTCTTGGAGCAGTTGCGATGGGAAGACTCCTGGATGTTAACTTAATGCGCAGCGCTGGACTGAGCGAGGACGATATTCAAGATGAACTAGAAAAAGAGCACAAGAGATCTTTCGGTGTAGATCCTTACGACATTGACAGGAAAATCATCAGCAGACAAAAGGTATACGAGGACAATTACAAGATGCCGAGTGAAAACGTATACGTCGTCATGTCTCCTGAGGAAGGGAGCAGAACGAAACGTGACGTCATGAATTTAATTGAAGAGTCGTCGTATGAGGGAGTACCGTTGAAGAGAGTGAAGCGGAAACACGTAGTGAAGAGATCTTTGAACGAGGACCTTTCTGAAGACCTGCAGAGGATAGACAGCAGCGCGGGAACATTGTCCCTGACATCTGCCGCCATGGACTTGGTCCGGCAGACTGACTGGAGAGACTCCCAGTGTGCCAAATTCACCTTCTGCAAAGTCCTCACTTCGCAATCATCAGACTCTCTCTTTGCTATGGAAAAGAAAATGGAATCTCTTCTCAAAATGTAAGTAATTTTAATTATAATAAAGCTGACAGGTAATTGAAACTTAATTATGTTAACGCAACTTTTTATTCTATCTATGGCGAGACACGCACTTAGTTTTTGTCGCCGGCAGCCGCCTCGGAAAAACATTAACTACTTTCGTGACATGAGTTTATTATCAACTAGCAGTGCGCTGCGGTTTCACCCGTGCATGTCCAGCATGATTATGTAAGACCACCAGATTAAATTAACTTTGAAAAAGAGTTAAGTTTTGATCCTACATTTCATAGAAATCGGTCTAGTAATTTCTACAATGCATGCCACCAATTTGGCAACGCCTTAAACAGATTCCAGGCTACACGTACAACGTTTTATACCGATGTCTAACTGGGTCACATTAAAAACAAATAAAATAAAATTACACGAGAATCCGGTTTCTCATCATCTCGAAACAATTTAAATTAGCAGTCAAGAGTTATCCAACTGTAGCTAATTAAGGCGCATCATAAATTACACAAATTAAATAAACAAAGCAACAAACGCGTATACCTACGCATGACATTTCATAACATTTCAACAGGCGAACCTAACAGGCGTAAGTGCCAAACAATAGATGGTATCGTGACTAAGCCAAAAGGCATGAAGTCAAAGGCCAAGGATCGAGATACTATCCAACTGCAGACCTTTGGCTGTGGCATTTGTTAAACAAATAAATCAAAAGCTTCTATTGGTTCGATAGATTACGTGGGTTGAAGACAGTCAAGCAATAACAATTAAATTGTTCATATTATATCTCTTGAGCACAATACCACGAATAAACCGGTTTCTTCTAAGTAAGAGCTCTTCATTTTAGACCACAACTTCAGTTACTATATAGTACGATAAAATATAAGCCCGGATACACAAACAACCCTAGATGCACAATTTTGCTGACGTTTAACATGAATTGATCACTCACAAGAATAACACCAATTGTTTTTACCCCAGGTGGCTTTCCTGTATTCGACTGTTAATCACTTATTACCATCTTACCATGACATTTCAACTGTTACAAAACTCTTAATTGCGAGGTCATTAATCGTAACTTACGCGGGTGAAACTAGACATCGAAATAATCTAGTTTATAAAGCCAGGCGGTAGTGTTACCGTATAATCTAGACATTTAAATCTCAGAACTCGTCCGCTAATGTGTTATCGCTGCACACACGTGCCGAATACAGATGCAAATAAAGCGGAAACGTCGGCGCGGGCGCAACTTGCGTAACGGAGACACTTTCAGTCGACGGAATTATGTGATTTAATGTTGACGGAAAGTCACACTTGAAACTCTGGTTAGTTTGTTAGCAAACTGACTTGTATATAAATTACTAGCTGCGCCCCGCGATTTCACCCGCTTAAGTCCCGTTCCCGCGGGAATATCGGGATTAAAAGTAGCCTAAGTGATATTTATTGTCTCCAGCTACTTATATTCTAAGTTTCATCGCAATCGATTTAGCGGTTTTTACGTGATTAAGTAACAAATACTCACATACAAACTTTCTGCTTTATAATAGTATTAGGATTGTAAACTAGTTTTAATTCTAATTAGATGAGACTTTTACGTTTCAAAAATAAAAATTCAATACCTTATTTTATATAGATTGATTCAAGGATATCCTAACACATCAATTGTTTTCAAAGTAAAGCAACATGCCAGCCATTTAAAATTACAAATCAATGATGTGAGTACAATATATATTTTTTATTTATTTATTTATGTATCAAGATAGATAGGTATTTAGTACCTATCTATCTTGATACATAATATTAACCATATTTGACTTATCGAATAACAACACAGTACCAAACTTTACCTAATATATATGGAGCCCGCGCGTAGCGCCCCGAGGCGTACATAACGTAAACCTACCTAGTTGCGTGCTTTCATCTAAATGCGAGTGCCAAGAATCTCTACATTACATTGTCAGTTACCTTATTAAAAAAAAAAAACAAAAAATATTAAATGGTGCTACGATTGGGATAGAGTTAATCATTAGCCAGACACACCCAAGGGCACGTTTTCGTTCACGGGGCTGCGGCTCGATATGCTCGTCAGCTTTAACTCAACTGAATGCCATCAACTCTACCATGATGAATAACAATCAATTTCAACGACTCGCCCCTAACTATAGGCAGGTACTAACTTAGAAAAACTAGATACTTACTAAAAAAGATCCAGCTAAGAGACACCCACTGGGCGACTAAAACTATAAAAATGGTGTCAACGTCCCCCAGTGGGAGATGTCATCTGGGAGACGTTAGGAATAATCCGACATCTATTACCTCAGTAGTCACAATACATAAACGTAACTTCAACTAACTACCCTACCTACAACCTGTAGTACTCAAGTAGTTAGCTAGTTAGGTAGGTATCGGTGTAATCTTACTTTCTAGGTTCAACGGCACACGGACCGGTCGACCGGACAACCGGTGATCAATCCAAACCGGACCTCATAAGGCGACCGCTAGTTTTTCCGACTCGGGAAATCGTGTGCAGAGAGTTTTCTGCTTATCTTAACACATATTTTTTTTTCGAAAGTGGGTTTGGTTTAAGTAATTTTAATACTTAATAGCCTGCTAAATATGTTCCACTTTAGGAAGTAAGACGCTACGGGACTCTGTACCTACCTAGATTGGCGAATGTCCAATTCGTCCGGAATTTGAACTCACTATCTTCGAAATAAAACTCGGGGTTCAAATCAAATCAAAATTAATTAATTCAGTATACAACGGGACATTTTAAATCGTTAGCACCGTGTATTCGGAACGCGACCTTCAAAGATAAGAAGACACAAGAAACTCATACGCGTTTCTATTACTCTATCGATATCGGCTGAATACAGAAACGCTCCTCAAAACTTGAGTTCTACTTAATAACTGGGACGCTCTCAAATATAAATTTTCCCATACTCATTTTAAACTTAGAAGGTATTCAATCAATATTTAAGCCCTCAAATTGTGCCGTTTCTGTAATCCGCTGCATGACTACTAGATCACAACACCGCACCGCTTCTGATTTGTGGAAATTTTAGATAATAAAAGTAGGACATAGCATACCAGAAATGACTTGGTATATTTAGCTATAGAATATCAACTTTGTAAATGGGCAGTAGTAAGTATATTTAGTATAATACAATATTAATCCAAAAATATCTAAAGTGAAAGTGAGCAATAGATACATTTTACGCATCGTTTCCAACAAAAACTTTATCACATGTACAAATTGCACTAATAACGGTTCTGCCATCGCATTCGACTAATAAATTATATGAGGTAAATAGTTTAATGGTATTAAGCTATATTCGTAATGATAATTATCATGGTGTTTGATAAAATTGCTTTCGTTTATTAAACAGACTAGTTGTACGAATTTTGAGAAAATATAGTATTGAATTTCATCAAAATAAGTCCAGTTGTTCTAGAAATTCTTAACCTCTTTTTAAAAATAATTTCTTTTTATTATAATTAATAAGGTATTAGTTTAAATTAGTTGGATCTCGTGGTTTCATCCGCAAATTTTAAAAAGAAAAAAAAACTAGGTAAAGCTCTTATACCAGAACCCGTAGAATGAATTATTTCATTTTCATATATTCATTTTTATTTCGTAAAAAAAAAAAGCGCCCCTAGCGGACGATATCGAAGTTACCAGTTTCCATACAAAATAATACGCGTTAACTTAACCATCACGTTCGCGTTTTTTTTACGAAAAAACTCACACTACGGGTTCAGTTACTTATCTAAAAGGAATTCTCTAACTAAATGACTGTAAAATTTGTAGCATGATATTTATTAAAATAACCGCGCCTCGCGTTTTCACCCGCGTAAGTCCCGTTCCCGCGGGAATATCGGGATAAAAAGAAGCCTATGTGTTATTCCGGGTATCCAGCTACCTATCCAAGTTTCAACGCTATTGGTTCAGCGGTTTTTACGTGATTGACTAACAAACACACATACTCACAAACTTTCAGCTTTATAATATTAGTAGGAAGGATATTAATGAAAGAATAGGCAGACGAAAATAATAAGTACTTAATTCGATCTATACACAAATAACTCTTTATTAAAGTATGTACGGCTTCATTTAGAAATATTTTTTAATATAAATCTAGAAATATTGAAAAATAACCTGATTATAATTCAGTAAAAACACCAACACAAACGTTTTCCCATGTGAATAAACCTCGTATTTATAAAACTGTGCAATTTGAAGTGTCATCAAAAACATATAAACTGAAGTTCTGTCTGTATTATACTCGTAGATTATTACAAACGTTTACAGATTACGTGACAAACCGTAATGTCACATTATCAAGTGTGACATAAATACATTTACATTAGGTTATACACATCCAACAAAGTGTTTTAAGTTATAATGACTAGTTGCGCTCATTTCACCCGCGTAAGTCCCGATACCCCTTTTGGTTACGATTACGTTATAATCAAACAAATCTTTCTTCTTAATAATCTTACTTCTTATCTCATCTTACTTCTTACTTAATTTTATAAACACGAAAGTGTGCAGGTATGTCAGTAAGTGACTTTGTTGCTCTTCCACGCAAAAACTATACTGAACCGATTGTGATGACCCTTGAAATATGCTGGCTGGAAATAGCTGGAGACCTGGAATAACACACAGGCTACTTTTTGTAATATCGCGGGAACAGGACTTACCCGAGTGAAACGGCGGGGCGCAGCTATTACTTGCATAGATGGATATTTTAGGCAAAGCGGGCTTGTGTTTTATGTTATTTTGACTATACTGCATCAATTCGATTCTTGTGAATTACACACGTTATCATGACTGTGATTCATAGGTACCTATTTAATAATAATAAGGTTTTTAATACAAAGATTTGTCTAGAAGCTTTATAGGTTCAATAAATTGTGCGAAATAAGTTAGTTTTCTTTTCTTTCTTCTTTAAGTCTTTTAAGTTAGTTCATAGTTTTAAGTTATAAGAAATAGGCCTAACACAACCTATCCAAAGCATTATACTCCAAGATCGAATATAATTCTAGAAATATATTATGCTATGTCGAAATGTATATATTAATACAAAAGCTAATCGAACCTGCTAAATAAAAGGCAAAAAAAACAATCAATTCAATCAAACAGATAAATAAACTAAAAAACGAAGCTACCAAACGATTCAAAATAAAAAATCCAACTTATATTCAATTCGTAAAACGTCATGTCATGATATACCCATAATCACCTGCTGGTGTACTCTTTCATTTACTCCTAATTTCATGCCCGAGCGCCCATGTGAGTCACTGACCAATATACAGAGTAAAAACTATTGTTATTTAATAAACTTCACATTAAGTTTAGAGTTTA
Organism: Idaea dimidiata; assembly: GCA_949358125.1. Taxonomy (NCBI): domain Eukaryota; kingdom Metazoa; phylum Arthropoda; class Insecta; order Lepidoptera; family Geometridae; genus Idaea; species Idaea dimidiata. The sequence continues at coordinate 13,926,288 of OX442329.1, forward strand.
TTTATTTCTTTTAAGTGCTGTTGCGTCACTATTGAGTAATATCGGGTAATAGCTGGTGGCTTGGTAGGTCAAGCGTGACGATACTATTTTTAGAATACAGAATCTATCTAGCTTGCTAGGGAGTTTTGGTTGGTTGCCAAAAATATATATGTCATTTGCCGGACTTTTATTTGGGTATTTTATTTATGTTTGGTACATATATTTTATTCAGCAATGTATCTTTAAGTCGAAACGTTTAATGTTAAAAAAACAATACAAAATGTACTACCAAAACAAAAACTACTATCAAAATTAACTCTGAAAATAATACGGAACAAATTAATTATAATAATATAGATCTATATCACGGTAAGAGCTTTATCAAATTACATAGAGTTCCTGCTGAATATAGACACACTCGTTGTAGTGTTGTAGTTAAAATTGTTAACACTATACAAAACCGCTAGATTCAGCTTTTAGTGAGTGAGCTTTGAGTGCAGTTTTTTTTTTAATTACACTGTTAATTAATTTAAAAACAACCCGTTGCGTCTTCGCGAAGTCGGATAAAAACAAATCTTCTAAGAACGTTTTCTCGTAGCTATACAGGGGTTGTAAGCCTACTCTGTTAAAGTTTACGAATTTCGCCAATTATTTATTTGCGTGTTACCTAACAGTTAATGATCGGGGCTGCCATGTAAAAGTGCGCGTATTTCTCGCCGACTTTGTCCCGGGGGTTGCGATCTTGGTTCGCTCGAGACGCGAGCTCTGAGCCACCTTTAATACGTTACGTGTGCGAGCGCCCGCGTCGCCGGAATGTCGTCGGTCTACTTTCACTGGTGACCACCAACTTGCGTAACCGTTACCGAATACAACGCTATTTGGCGGCAAGCAGTCTGAGACATAGACGCGATTCTGCAGGGGCGCGGATCGATATGTCATTCACATTGAGATATTACAAGCAACGACCCACGGTTTTTAGGTAGGCCCTGATCCAACGGAAATATCGGGATAAAGAGTAGCCTATGTATTAGGGGTTAAAGTATGAAATTGCCGATTTGTACTGAAAATCTTAATTGTTTATTTTTTAAATTTTTAACAAATTTATTTAATCAAAATAGTTGCCATTATTATTTATACATTGCTGCCATCTAATGGGAAGGTTATTAATGCCTTTGCGATAGAACTCCGACGATCTAGACTGCACAAACTGTGTGAAAGCATTTTGTACTGCCTCCTGGGAAGAAAACTTCTTGTCACGTAGATAATTGTCCAAATCACGAAAAAAATGGTAGTCCGTTGGAGCAAGGTCTGGTGAATACGGAGGATGACGAATGGTTTCTAAGTGCAGTTCCTGAAGGGTCAAAATGGTTTCTCGTGCTGTGTGAGGTCTCGCGTTGTCGTGGAGCAATAATGGTGAAGATCGATTCATGAGTCGGGGCTGTTTTACTGCTAGTTTTGTCAACATGGTTCGGAGTTCGGCACAATAGACATCTGCCGTAATTGCTTGACCAGATCGAAGAAAACTATAGTGAATAACACCATGCTGAGACCACCAAACAGTTACCATTACCTTTTTATTGGTAAGTTTTGCTTTAGGACACTGTTGTGGCATTTGACCTGGGGTCAGCCATTGCATTTTTCTTTTCCGGTTATCATAAAGAATCCACTTTTCATCACATGTTACAATTCGATCCAATATTCCTTCATTTCTGTACCGGTTCAACAAGGCAATACAAGTTTCAACACGCGTTTCTTTCTGCAGATCAGTCAAATCATGAGGCACCCATTTTTCGTATTTTTTTATTTTATTGATTTGACGCAAGTGAGTCAATAAAGTGGGTAAGGTAACGTTAAACCATGCCGCTAATTCCTGGGTAGTTTGACTAGGATCGGCTTCCACTATCTCTCTTAATTCATCGTTATTCACCTGTGTGGGCGGTCTTCCTCGTGGCTCGTTCTTTAAGTCGAAATTTCCATCACGAAAGCGTTTAAACCAAAATCGCACGGTGCGTTCATTAGTAGACCCCTCTCCAAACGCAGCATTGATATTGCGGGCTGTTTCTGCCGCGTTAGTTCCGCGTCGGAAATCGTATTCAAAAATCACTCGAATTTTCGCAGTATCCATCTTTCTTGTCTAAATTGAATAACAAAAACAATTGAAAGTCGATATTCAAATGTTTCACATTTTTTAGAAAAAGAACATCACAGAAACCATTTGAAAAAAGTTTCATTCGAAAACCTCAAACCATGAAGATTCTATGTCAATTCAAAGAACCTATTGCAATAAAACGGCAATTTCATACTTTAACCCCTATTATAATCTCCAGCTAATTGTATTCTAAAGGTCATGGCACATTATCCCAGCAAAGCAACGGCACGGCTCCAATCCTTGTCAAATAAGTTATTTTACGCATTCATGAAAGATAAATACACTTTTTAAAGAGGGAAACGTGTCAAGATGTTATTAACGTGTCAACAAAGTTATTTACAAGATGCAAACTAAAAAACTTGTTTTTCACGTCAAAAATCGTTTTTGGTCTTTTACACTGGTCAAAAGCGCAACACTGTTTTTGGAAATTTAGTTGTAATATTTGGTTCATAGATGAACCAAATATAAACAGCATTACTAGTATTAAATAAAAAAGGGCGACGTTAGATTTTTTTTTATTAGGACCATAGTGGAACTGGGTTCACAGTACAACAAGTACTACTTATATTTTATAATACCTCCCCCCTACTTATATTTTTATGGGCATTTCATAATATACGCAATAAAAATCCTCATTGTCAATCAAATGTCTTAATATTCTTCTAGTATTCTCCTTCTGCTTGTCTTTCTTTTAACATATCATGCACCCAATATCTCCTCCTTCTATTTCTTGTAAGTATTTTCCTGTTCTTCGTCATGAGCAATAGCGATTATTCATGTTCGCGCAATATAAACCGATTCATAATAGTGTAAGACCGAGTCGTGTTCAATATAAAATTTGTGTTTGCGGTGACAGCAAACTTGCACTTTGTTGCCTGTGCATGGACTACGAGCTTGCACCTTGCTGACGACGCGTAGGTATCTAGTGCGCTGGCGGCTAGGCATAGCCTAAATTCGAGGCGACGACGCCCCGCGCGCGGGCTGTAGTCGCAGTCTCTCAAAAAGAATTTGTCGAGTACTTGTCACAGTTGTGCCGTTGCTGTGCTGTAAAGTGTGCCATGACTTCAGTTTCATTGCAATCGGTTTAGTAGATTTTACATGATTGTAACACAAACATCCATCAAACTAAAACCTACACATTTATAATATTATTGGGTTTAAATCGTAGAATTAAGGTAATCGTTTGCCTACGTATCTCATATTTTACAGATGGTAGAGGTCTAATAGAATAATAGCACGCTAACATAGAACAGTTAATGTTAGATTTTACTTATTAGCATCCTACGAGGATAAAGTTGCGGAAAATCAACGGATTTTCTGCAACTTTAAAAAACAGCCCTCACCAAATAAAAACTTGCCATCTTTTAAAAAACAATCAATCTTTTGAAGACTTTTTAATTTAGTTAGGTTCGATTTTATTCTACAAATATTTTTTATCTGTAGTGGGAATATCTCTAGATAGAAATATCTGCCGGGAGTTTTGGCGGGAATGCGTTGAGGAGATGTGTTGCTAAATTTTCATTTTTGTGAAACTTAGTTCAAATGCGTGTAAATTGTTTAATTTCGGGGGCACATTAATCAATTTAGTTTCGTGAAGATGTACAAGTGAAAATAAAAGTGAAAATCGGTGCAAAACATGGACTTTAGCTTAGTGTTCTCTCCAAAGCTCCGTGAACAAACAATTTAAAAATGGCCCCCTTTTTACAATGATTCCCTCGACTTGACTCTAACTATGACGACTTGACTGTTTTGTTCGATGCAAATAGCCTGGAAATGCTGATAATACTTGACACTGGCAAATGTCCGAAAGGAAAAGCCATTTTAAAGAAGAAGAAGAAGAAATATCTGCCCAATAAAATTTGACACCAATAATTGACATGGGCATATTTTTTAAAAAGAAATATTTTTTTTTAAATTTCTTTGAATTTGGTCGCATTTCATATTATTATTTTTAGCTGTTGGATGAACAATCACTCATTAATGATTTATTTTTTCAGGATATCCCTTGGCAATGGCGACAGCGCATCCTCGGTGGCTCACCAGCTCGGCGACGTGATGGCTGCCAGCAGAGACCACGACTGTGCCAGATTCACTTGCGACAGACATTGATGTGGGGCGTGGGAGAAGGTAACAGATGGCCGCTACGCAATTATTGAAAGCTACCAACCAACCGACAAATAAAATGAAAATTTCATCTGTCTCGCCATCACGGTTTATGAGATTACAGGTGACAGACAGACAATAATAAGCTCCTGTTTTTATCCATTCAGTACGGATCCCTAAAAATACCGCTTAAAAATACAGTAGATTTGGAATTTCTAAGTTTCAGTACCTTGAGGAAAAAAAACTATTATTAGATCACTCACTCGCTTGTCTGTCTGTTTCGAACATTAGTGTAGCGGTTATTTAAAATAATACGAACTCGGCTATATGCACAAATTGTGCTGAGCCAAAGTTTAAAAATAAGGACAACATAGTGGACTTGACTCAAATGTTCAGTTCAAGAAAATAAATAAATTTTATTTCTTTTAATTGATGACGTTCGCATTGTTGGATAAAGTTGCAAGTCCAGTGATGCGAAGCGAAGCGATGCGTTATCAGTAGAAAAAAGTAGCATACGCAGTTATATTCTAAACAGACAACTACAGTTGCATACAACTTCCAACACGCATTACAGAAAGCACGATAGACAAAAAATCTAGAGTAATTAATTTATCAAAGACAGTATAAATTATCGAACCATCAGGAAACATATGATAAATAGATTAATGTTATCATTCCTATTTGTCAGACATGTATATTTTATAACATGTTGCTTTTTCAATCGGTAGAACACAAAAAAGGACAAACAACAAACAATCGAAAATAAATGAACACGTTTGTTCATTTTTTATTAATATGCCTGTCTGGAAAAGAATTAATTAGAGGAAATGTTATTTTTTCTGTATACCGATTGTACCAGTCTAAACGAGAGAACTTAGTTACTACGTCTTGTGTTAGGTATAGGATAAGTTAAAACATTTCATGAGAGAAATGTAAAAGTGATTATATTAAAATAATAATATTTATTGATAGGATAAATAAATTGAAATTATTTAAAAATAAGTCCAGGGTGAAAGTCACTGTTTATTTGTGAAATATATGTATGATAAATTTTAAATTGAATTGTGTAATATAATATAGAAGACAAATAAATTACGTGACATGACAAATACAATTTGGATTGTGCTTGCCATAATACAGACGAAAGATTCAAAAGAGAAACGAAAACTATTCTATGTAAAAGTGTTTTTTTATCTTATCAGACAAAAATATCTGTCCAAATGTATCACCGCCGATTAAAAACGTCATTATCCTAAAAAAACGATTGTAAACAATTTTCAAATTGTTTTTTTTTTCTAATTTTATCGACTGATATTTTTTATCTGTAGAATAAAAAATAGTGTGAAACAAATTTGTATGAAAACTATCACGCGCCATATTGTAATTTGTTCCTAAAATACTAAACATCTTATTTCGTCACCCTGTCGCTACGTATTTATTGTTACCAAATAAAATGTAAAATGCACAAAACCCCCTTATAATATATTATAATGAATGCATAATGTGAAATGTTTTCAATCTTAAATCGTAGTTAGGATTGTGAAATTAAAATTCAAGTGCTATAGGTAGAGATAGTCTAGGTAGATCTAGCAATGTGTTTTAGACCCGATAAAATCCACAATGATTTTTCAGGCTCTATTTTAAAATCACTCGCGCCGCTTCGAGTGGTTACTATATTGTACACACTCTTCGATACGCATTTTTTTGTATTTATAAGTTCAACTGTTAGTGTCATCCAAAAACAATATTGTTAACTAGTTATACCCTACGGGTTTACCCGCATAGTTTCGGTACCCGTGGCATTACCTGATATAACTGTCCAGTGTCCAGATTATGAAAATAACATCCAAATCCTGTTTACCGATTTTGTGTAACGGACACACAAACATCTAAACTTCCGCGTATAATTTTAGTAAGATTTATACATTCCTACCTACACATATAAACTACACATTTGATTCATGCGCTAAAAAAACCTAAGTACTTTAAAGCTATCGTTACACCACCCGATTAGTCGGACGAAACATTCCACACATAACATAAAGATGTTCGTGTACACATCGACATTTTGTGTCGATGTGTGCTGTAGGTGTGTGGACTAAGAAAGTCTGTCGGGTTTTGAACTAGCTGCATTAGTTGAAAGTTCTATTTCTAGCTCTAAGTTGCATTTTCAATATAATATCATATTTCTTAATAAATTAAATTAATATTTATTCTTAAATTATAAAGTTTGCGCTGTAAGTTGTAAATACGCTTTGTAAAAGGACAAATGTAAATTATTTATTTATTTTTATACGAATAAAATAAAATTTTCAAGAAAATAACACTTTGTATTTTGCAATTACTAGATATATGAACTCCGATAGTATGCAATGCTGTTATTTTAATAAATAACTAAAATCACAGCTGTCATATTACTCCTGTAACAGAAATATACTTGTAAGTAATCAGGTGCTCTATTTTTGAATCACATCGAACGAAAAATCAGTAGGCATAACCTACTGATTTTTCGTTCGATGTTCTTTATTTTCTATATGAATCGCACGATTGCAACAAGTGGTCTCAATCACTTGTCACGGAAGTCACGAATATAAGTGGAAATGTAGCTGTTTAAATTGCTCGAAGAGCGATTCAAAAATCCCATTTCGAACTGTTTTTTAATTATTGTTCGTCTCACGTCGAGCTATTTAGATGGATTGGTTTCTGCTGATTCAAATTCAGAAATTTAATAAGTTTAAGGCTAGTGAACTTAATACTTGATGCAGAAGTCCAACACGACCATAAATCAGTAAGAAACGAACGCAATTTCAAGCGCTCGACTTGAAACGAAAGATTCAAAAATATGGCTCCAGGCTCCATGATTCTTTTTAAATACCACTGGAGAGAAAGTTAGTAGGTACTTAAATCAACATTATTATTTTACCCAAAGACTCCTTTATTTTAAAAAATAAATAAATAAAACAACTCTGAAACTTAAAATGAAACATTCCTCCAAATAAATTTAAATAAATGTGTCCTGAGAAACCTACGACAATTTTTCCTATTACCTAGATCTCAATTAGATCTTTGCGAATTTAAACATCTTCACATAATTATGTAGTAGGTTAACGGTTGAATATACTGAAACGCACATAAAATTTGAGTTCTACTTGAAAAATAAAGCAACTCTCAAACTCAAAAACTCCCATACCAGTTTTTAATGAACAAGCTACTCAATTATTTCAGTACTGCTATAATTTCAAGTGATTCAAGATTTTACTATAACTACGCTCAAGTGAGCGTAGTTATATAACTGTTGAACCATAAGAAACAATTCACAAAAGATGGAGTTGTTTAGTTGAGAGGTGTTTGGTCCCAGTTAGTAATAATTGCGAGTGAGAACTCCCCAGTAATACCACCCCTTTAGGTGCATAGACAAAAGAGTCCGTACCACTGTCGCCACCTCCATGGTCGTCTAGCTTCGGCACTTCCCCTGGAAGGAGGTTGTCAAACGTCTTTGGATACTTAGGAGGCACGGCCTCGGGAGGTTTCTGAGACAAACTGTCGCCAGCCTTTGGGTTGCAGTCCAAACATGGTATGCAAGGGATAAGGTCTTCTTCCATAAGGTACATCTGTGAAGATTGTTCAAACCAAATATTTGGATATCGGACACGGCTCTAATGAAAATCATCCTTTAAAGTTTTCCTGACAGATTAACAATCTATCTAAAAAGAATATGAACAATCCAGTAGGGAGGACTTTGTCCTGCAGTGGGACACGATAGGCAAATTAACCTGCCATTAGACACCAGCCTGCGGGACGCACCACCTGTGACATGTGACTCACCTTGCCATCGGTACCCAATCCTTGGTATTTGTTGGTAGACACGGCATGTTCGATGGGCTCGGGCTGCGCGCGTCGCACCGCGTCCGACACGACCGTGTGGGACCCACCGACCCACCGGTGACACATGTGCTCTCTGTTAAAGTAAAGACAACAGAATTTTACAAAATCGTTTTATTTTTTTTATATCGTACCTATAGGTTAGCATTTGACTACTATCACACGTCATGGCAGGTTATGTAGATGCAGTCTAAGTCAGCAGTACGCTGACCTAGACCCCCAAATATGTATCATTTTCAATTACGACTCTTTTAACACCATCTACCAGACCTTTCAATCAGAAGAACCATCATTGTGTAGGTTGTAAAGGTACATATTACATTAGTTGTGCAAAGGCTAAATGTTGAAAGCTTGGGAATCACTTGATCCACATCATTACCTGTCGTCGGGCGGCTGCGGCAACCGCAGACAAGGGCCTTGCTCCTCTCCCAGCGGAGTGGGCCGTGCCGCCGGTAGTGCCTGCGGCCGCCCTGCCGCCGGCTCCACCGGGTTCATTAGTGCCGGGACCATGCAAGCGCCGCAAGTGCCGTCACGGGATAGATGCCGCATTAAGAGGGCCGCCTGGATATAAGGAGTTTTTATCCTATGCTTTTGGTTCTCAAAGGCTTCTCACTCGACAGTCAATGTGTGACATCTCGAGTCTAACTCACGCTTCGAGGGATTCGTATATGAATGAATCTATGTGGGTCGGTAACTGATTTACAGGAATCAAAGACACTCCTATTGTATGGGCTCTTATTCAATGAACAGGGCTACTTAAACTGGTTTTAAATTTTGCATGAGGTCACCCTTTAATTTTTAACTTTTTAAGTACCTTTTGGGGTACGGAACTAGAAAGACCGGCCAACGAAGATGTTATCTGGTGTAATGTCCATTTACCTGAGGTTCTCCTAGCATGACGGCGAGGTTATGGAGCCGCTCCTTGATGTCTCTGAGCTGCTGCTGCGCGTCATCTCGCGCCGCCAGCAGCTGCATCAGCTCCGCTTTCTGCTCCGCTATGCCACTCAAGTCTTTCATCGCACCCTGTTGAGAACTCAACCCTTACATTGCCGGTCCTGCTAAATATACATATACATGTAAAATTCAAAGACCTTGCACAGCGTAAATCGCTGGTCCTAGAAACATGAAATTTGGAGGGTGTGTTAGTTGTAAAGTGAAGGTATCCACTACTTAACTGCCCAGAAATGTTATTTGGTAAGTCCCGCGGACTCTTAGCAGATTACAATCATCATCATGCAGTATGGCAAACTGTAGTTAGATGATGAATGATACAAAAGCAAGATATGGTAGGCAAGATAAGGTAGGTGATTTCAGTATTATCTTACCATCCAAACGCCTTCCTGCCGGTTGAACTTGTCGTAACAGCAGTCGAGACGTCGCTCTAATTCGCTGCGCGCCGCAGCAAATCGGGACTCTGTTAGTAGACCGGTCAGGCGGGAGTTGTCCGCCTGTTTGTTGCAATATCAGCTTGTTAGCTAAGAATATACAGGCTCATTGGCCTTGCTGCACCCGCCAACCTTGAATGGTCATGCGGATAACTACTAGGATGGATGACAGATATATGGAAAATAAAACACTTTCTCGCTAGGGAAAGTTCGTTAAGCAGTTGGTGCCTGTAGTTATCTCTGATAGCGAAATTGAGATGTAAAAGTAAGAAAGCGGACTCCAGGCTCCAGCTTATTTTCACTACAATTATTAGAAATACTTAAAAAGAAAAAAATCAACTTTGAAACTCGCGACGAGGTTTGAACTCGCGTTTCTGCGTAGATATTGATATTGTGCGAAATATTTCTTGTAAATAAGCCTTGAGCAATAAAAACAAATTAGTAAATACTACAATTATTGTAAAATAACAGGGTATTTACCCCGTACCGTACTTAAAAGAAATCAAAAACTTGGAAGTACACTGCTATTAACAAAAATTGTAACAAATAAGGGTAGTAATTGAAAAAGCAAGCTGAGGATTTTGTAAGTGTAATCGAAACGGTTGAATCTTACTTTATCGCGAAGCCCATCTTGAACTTCTTCGCTATCAGCTTTTTGCTCGCGCAGTGTTTCCACACATTCAGCTAAACTCTGTGGAGTGATTAATTATGGTTATCGTGGTCACAAAAATTCTAGACCGTTATATATAGTTAGGTACTCGCTAGGTGACTCGCTAGGCTCTTAGACGTTTAGCCAGCCTAACTCACCTTAAGTTCTTCTGCAAGCTGGTTCTGGAACTGAGTGAGCCCGGCGTGGACATGCAGCGTGTGGTCTAACTCATCCACCAGACCTTCGTAACGCTCCGTCAACTCCATCACCGCTGCATTGATACCACATCAACTTATTATTATTATAATATTCGGTTTTAAACTTACATAGTTGTTTTCCCTACAAATATTATTAAATAACGGGATATTAACATGATAAATACGTTACTGTCACTAAATTGTACCTACTATTTAATTCTTTGTCAGCTTTAAAATATATAAATAATCAGCCTGCTAACACCATTACACGAAAAGAAAATCAAGAGGTCCGTTAATTTGTTCCACTGTAGGGCACGGCAATTTTAGTTAGGCGTTAGGCAGTAAAACGCTACTGGAGCTTACTCCAGATTGGTGTATGTCCCAAATGGCTTCGGACCGTGATTAGTCCTAGGACACGTCGGTTTCCTCGAGATGTTTCATGTATATGAACTTAGCAGAGCTTTGTCCAGCTGATCAAAAAACAATATGAGTTCTATTCGCATGCAACAGAGTTTTATAGTTCCTGATACCTTTTAGAAATAGTTCTGGCGTTTTTGCCTTAAAAAAAAAATAGAAAAAATGCTCTGCTAACTTCGCGGTTTTTTTCAGCAGATCAAAAATATATTTTAGTTCTTATTAAATACAGCTTAGTTCTACAGTCCCTGATACTTTTTAGAAATAGTTTTGGTGTTTGTGACTCATAACTGGCATTCAAATGTCAGCAGAGGATACTAGATCATCAAAGTAAACGATAAGTACTTATGTCGTTGTTTCAAATTTAAGCTGTGGGAGAGGCTAGAACTCATGCATTTTTAGTAGATCCTGGTCAAGATTCGAATCGAGTTGTAAGCCGTAGTGCTGACATTTGAATGCCAGTTAGAATTCGCAAACACCAGAACTATTTCTAAAAAGTATCAGGAACTGTAGAACTAAGCTGTATTTACTTAATTAAAACTAAAATATTTTTTTGATCTGTTGGATAAAACCGCGGAGTTAGCAGAGCAATTTTTTAATTTATTTTTTAAGGCGATAACGAGCAATAGAACTCTGCATGCGAATATAACTCACTTTCTTTTTTATCTGCTGGACTATGCTCTGCTCAGTCACAAACAGATGTTTCTTTACCGTAAGAACGATGTCGCATATTAATTTTAGCATTGTTTAAAACATTAAAACTCTAAGGTGTATTTACCTGCAGTTTCAGCATTATTGTTAGCAGACGCAAGTAGTGCCAGACCTTGCTGTAAGTCGCCACGAATCATCGTAATTTGTTCTTGAAATGCCGTGAGCTGCACAACACGAATAAGATGTAAATAAGTTTAGAATTATTTTACACTAGCAATTTATGAACACAACATGCCTAACTGCCATACTCAAGACACGTCTAATGGTTACTTAAAGTAGCACTAAGTAAAGATTTCTTTAGAAAAATCATAATTCTCGGGATACCTGTGAAGTGAGTCCAACATCAAATCCGGCCAGTTGTTCCGAGTAGTCAGATACCATTGAGTGTAGAGTTGAAATTCGAATGTCCAACTTCAGGGCTACGTCCATTTTTTCCGCTGAGAAAAAACTAGTGTTAGGACGTGCAGGTAGTTCATCTTTTATTGAATGGTTATCCTTCTATTAGCAAAGACTTTAAGGCGCTTTGTGATGCATTGCAGTTGCAATTGCATTTCAGACGTACTAAATGGCAGTCGCAAGAAAAAACACCGCCAGCGAGGGGAGTTTATAATATTGTTTAATAAAATCATGCAGTTTTGAAACTTCTTATTGGTGTCCTCATGATGTCTTCGTTTCATTTCAAGTGTTAGTATCTACAAAGTACTGTAAGTGTAATGTGTATACTTCAAATCATACAAAGATTAGGTATAAAATAGTGCTCTAACCGACTGCTTTAGCAATGGCGGCAGCGGCTTCTGCAGCATTCGCCGCTTTTGATGTCATACTCGACAGGTTCTTTGAGAACAGTTCTTTAAGGCTTTCCATGGCCTCCCTGGCATAAACAAAATATTACCTAATTATTAGTCGGGGAAAAACCATGATATATAGATTAATACTTTATTTGCACAACCAACAACAATTGCAATCAGTTTACATTTAAAGTAAGACACAGAAAGCTTAAAGGCTTTTTCAAAATTGTACAAATGATAAAAGCTTTAAAGGTTAGTAAAGTTTGTGTGGTAGGCAGAGAGAATGGATGTTGTTGTATATCCAGAGGTTTTATATTGGAAGTCTTTGGTGAAGAAAAATATTACGAGGTGATGAAAATACTCCTATATATAGGTTCGCTTCATCCCAAGGAGGGTTTGGCGTCAGTCAGGCGGCTTGCCAAATCTATTTGCAGTCGCTATGGTAAGACTTGAATCATTTGTTTAAACCGACCTCGGGCTGCCGTGAGGAATAGAGGAATACCACTGAGAACAGCGTTTGGATGAAATAGATCCTATATGGACCTAAGAACCTTAAAAAGTGGTCCTATTCGTCTGATAATTCTTACACTGCCGTCGTATATTTTTCTAGATGAGCGTAATACATCTTAGACCATATCATCACTTACCATCAGGTGAGATAGTGGTCAAACGATCATCTATCGGCTGTAATAATTTATACATGAAATCAGAAAAAATTACAGAAGTAAGACAAAATAACGGGTCTTACTCAAACTCATTGTGCGTAACGTAGGCTGCGTTGCCCCTCCCTGTTCTACTGCTGGCGATGGATACACGGCTTAGCACGGAGGATGGAGCTCCGATCGTTCTTAAACCGGCGCCGGTAGTCGAGACCAGCGTCGGGTCGATGGCGACGGACTTACGCCCTGAAGGAGCCCCTAAGCCCTGCAGCGGGAGCGGCCATCCACCGAGCTTAGAGTCCGTCGCTGAGCCCGCACCACCCTTACCCAATACTGCACTACTCTTAACCGACCCAATACCGCTAACAGCCCCCATTTGCAATTTAGCAGCTTGAATCTGAAAGTGTCAACTTCTTCTCAATGAGGAGCTCGACGGCCTCTGCGCCTGCCGATCTTGTATAGTTGTGCGAGTCTGGTGCAAAAATGTGATTAGCAAAATCATCGCTTACCTACAAGCAACGTGTAATTGAGGTTTAAGCATATCGTTTGTGAAAGGAAGTGGCGTGATGGTGCTTTTCAAACTGTTTTGTTTTTGTTGTGTAGACGATAAGCGTTGATGATGTGCTGTATCAGTATGATAAACTAAAGCAAAATTAACATTTATTTGAATAGACCGATGACCCAAGCAGGACCACGCGGTAAACCAAGACGGCGCTGTCGGGATGACTTTGATTCGTCTAAAATTAAAATTCTGCTTAGGGTTGTTGTGAACCCTAAGCAAAAAAAACAGTAGAGATTCGAGGCCTTTGTTATGTAGTGGCACAGTTTAGGTTCCTTAACAAAATCATGACTAACGTCAGTAGCCGCAGTTTCCATCTCCTGCGTGAAGTACTCGACTTGGTTGGCTACATCATCTGGCAGCGCGCCTGCAGCCGCCAGCTGGGTCAGGAGTCCAGCCATGCGAGTTATGGCCTTCTCCGCCGCATCCACTCGAGCTGCAACCTGGAATCACTAAGAGTTATACTACCTACCTCGAAAGTCTATCATACTTTGATAAATAACCTGATAAATACGAGGTAAAGACTGGAACTAAGCTTCGACTCGACTGCTTATATTTTTTTCGGAATTAATAATAATAATAAATCACGGGGCTAGATGGCGCTGTGCAACACAAAGCGCCATCTAGCCCCGTGGTAAGGTGCTAAGCTTGTGTTACGGTGACTAGACAACGGATATACTACTTATATTTATTTTTCTTTTGTAAATACATACATATTATACATAGAAATACGCCCAGACCAGATACAAATATTTATTTTTAAGCATAAATATTTGCACCCAGCGGGAATCGAACCCGCAACCTTCTGCATTGCAGCCAAGCGTTCGCCCGACGCGCCACAGAGGTCGTCTTAATTACAGAATTAAGACCGCTGCCTGTAACAGTCCAAACGTAGGATTGTATAATAAAAACTCCATTGAACCGGGAAAATATTACGATGGTGACAGATAAGTCACCGTCAACTTTTAATGCCTTATTCCAATATTTTTTTGGATCATCGTTGCCGTTGTCGACTACGAATGTCGGAAGTCGTAAAGCTAACTTGTTCAAAATTTGTAATTTTCAGGTTAATTTCCTGAAGATTAAACTGAATACCTAAAAAGGGGTTTTACGAAGTTAGTCAACAACTTCTGGTTGCAATACCTGCATGGCCTGCATAGTATCGCCCAGCGTGGCGCTGCCTTTAGCCAACTCCTTCCTAAGCTGTTGATTATCCGGCATGGCCGGCATCGGAAGCGGACCAGCATTCTTCTTGAGGTTACGCACTTCCGCCTCGAGCTCATCAAACTGTGACAGAGTCACGCACTCAATGCTGCCCACTCTTGTAGTGCGAGAATCTAGAGATATTAATAAAAGGTTTTGATGGAGCAAGGATGTCATCTCATCAACAGAAACGCTTACTGACGAATGAAACCCTTATGATAGCATCCCCGCTTACCCACCTTTCGGTACAACGGCAGTGGGAGCCGCTGTACGGTCAGATGATCAGCAGAGCGTCGTCTGAGATCAATTATATATAAATAGATCGTGTCCCCAGCTAGTGCTAATATTGCTGACGAGTAGCGGCAAAGGCGCGGTGGCTTGGGGTGAAGTCCATATGGATCTGTTTATATATTCTGTGCTGTATAACCAGCACGCCACTCGTGCCAGCACCAAACAAGAGATTTTTAAAACGCGCCGATCCGCCTGTACCGCTCTGTGATTAATTCTTTAGTGAGAATACACCTAAAAAAGACGTCAAAATGGTCGAAGATTGTTTATACTCACCAGAACGCGTTGTGGGACCTTTTTCCACTGAAAAATAAATTTAGATTCATATTATTAATTGTGTTAAAACTCTATGAAAAATCAAAATCAACAAGCCCGATCCGACAAGCAACTTATCCAATTTAGGTCTGATTTTTCATTCTACAAAAAAAGATTTCTATGGAATAAGTTCAAACCCAACCAAATTTAACAGCCTTCAAGTTTTGATTCTTTTAAATATCATAGTGACGTTTTTTAATCGGTGGTGTTACATTTTATTTGTCAGATATATTTATCTAGGGATTTGAAAAATCAGCCCTAAGTGAAGAAAATTGAACATTACCAACTAAAACTTTGCCTTGTCCTTTAGCACCGCGTTCTTCTTCTGAAAAAAAATGAAGGGTCCATAATTATTTATTAAAAGATTCACAATTCGATTTTAGTTATAATTAGCATTTCAATTAGCAAAGCATTTCTTGCTTTCCAAACAATTTCGCACTGGACTGCATCTCCGGGGATCCGTCCCGACGCCTTTCCAATTTGGCCACGGATGCATGTTCAATCGAGTCGAAGTAAAGGATTGCATTTCTTATCGTTTTACGTTTAAGGCACGCGGATTTAGATTTAGTTAATTTCGATTTTAGTGATTTGTTTTAGTAAAGAGTTGCTTTACATTTGATTGATGGTACATACATAACAGCTAGTATATTAAAATTCAATTTATTTTTCGGTTTCAATCGCGTTACGTTTTTCTTAGCATCTGATTGCTAAGAAATCAGATGTTATCAAAAATCAGAAATTAGATGCTGAAACAGAAGAAAATCTATAGCCAGTATATTTACCTCTTATAGAGATACCAGTTCCAGACGCTGTTCGGCCTTTCTGAAAAAAATCGAGTAGCATTTATATTCATGGCGAGAGAAAAAAAAGTTACCATTATTTAAGTAAACCTTTACTTCTTTCGGTCTCATTAATTATTAGAATCAAATTGAATTCTCACTCACAATACTTTATCCTATGTGGGATCAAGACTAAAACTGTCTTGTACGCACAGACTCACCTTTGCCAGATTTTCCTTTTCTATCAGTCTCGTCTTTTCCGTCTTTATCACCTCGTTTCTTTTTGCCAGACTTCCCTTGATCGGATGCGCCATCATCGTCACCTCCACGACCACCTTGCGTCCCACCACTGCCTGATTCTATAAATAAAAGTAATAAATATTGCAGGACGTAACACACTTAACGCAATCTAGCCCCAAACTAAGCAACTAGGCTTGTACTATGGGCACTAGGCAACGGAAATACTACGCATTTACTTGTTTTTGTAAATACATACATATCATATAAATAGAAAACACTCAGAACCAGAAACAAACATTTTTGTTTAGCATAAACACTTGTTACCGGCGGGAATCGAACCCGCAAATCTCTGCGTTACAGTCGGGGTTTCGCCCGACGCGCCTCAGAGGCCGTCACTATACCTTTATGTTTTTTATCCTTTTGTTTAGCGGACTTTTTCCCATCTTTGCCTCCGCCTTTTAGATCATTGTCTTCCAAGTCTGCTGGTTCAACTATATTTAGTGGTCCTTGTTCTTTAGCGTCTTGTTCTTCGTCTCGATCTATCCCATCCTTGTGTTTAGCGGACTTCTTCCAATCTTTGTATTCAGCTCCAAGACCATCGTCTTCTAACTCAGCTGAGTCTATTGTCCCTGATGATGGTCTATCCTGTGAGTCATCTTTATCTGGCTTGTCTTTTTGTCTTCTTCTGGCGGACTTATTGCGTTCTTTCAATCTTTCCGACTCATCCAAGTCAAGAATGTCAGAGGACCCTTTATCTAACGCTCCTTCGACACCTGTTTTATCCTTTCGTTTAGCTGATTTTTTCCGATCTCTGGTCTCTGATGATTCAGGTGATACGGTTGTCTCAAATTCTCGATCCTTCTTTTCCCCTTCTTGATCTGAGTCGAACTCTCCAGACTTTCTTTGTTCCTTAGCTGAATCAATTCTGTCTTTACGTTTTGCTGATTTTTTTCTATCTTGCTTTAGATCGGTTTCACCATCTTTATCAATCGATTCAGAGCTTTTTATTATTCTGTCAAATTCATCTGCGGTTCTGTCTTGTCTATCTTTTTTATCTTGTTCATCTGTTTTTCTTCTCTTGCCTGGTGTTCCTTCATCGTCTTCCATAACGTACATAGAATCCATAATGTCCATAGAGTCAATTCTTTCACGTCTTTTTCGTCCTTTTGATAAGTCAGTCTCGTAATCCCTTTTCATAGCTTTTCGTTCTTCGGATATCAGTTTCTCATCGTCTTCTAAGCCATTAGTTCCGATTGGAATGGCCATTTTATCTACTTCACCGGCAGATTTCGGTCTTGTGCGGTCAGTAGTATCTTCTTCTAGTGTTTTACTGCTAACTTGGGCAGACTTTGCTCTGTCTTTACGTTTTGTAATTGTATCTTCAGGTGTAAACGGTGCGATTCCATCGTATTCTTTCGGAGCTTTGGACTTGCCTTTGCTTTTTGATTGTTCATCTTCTTCATCAGATCTAGCTGAGACGCGTTTTTTGTATAGAAATCCACCTAGTTTTCTTTTTTCTGTTGCGGTTTTTTTATCATTAGTATCTGGTTTTTTTATTTTTTCAGGTTTGATTTCATATGATTTCATTGCTTTAAGCTGTTTGAGCTTGTCAAGTTCAGAAACAAGTGTCGTACTATTAGGTTCATCTCCATCAGACTTATATTTTGATTTACGAGGGCGTTTTCGAGCCTGTAAATCTACACGATCGACACTATTCCAACTATCATCAGTAGCCCAACCTTCGTCATCCCCAGCTTTGTGCTTTTTTTTCGTCTCGTCGGATATGCGTTTAACTGTTGTAGCTTTTTCCTGGGCGTCGGGTTCGTCTGACTCAGATATAATATATTGATCAACAAATTGCTCTCGTAGTGATTCGATTAATGCTTGGTGTTTGCGCCTTTTTTCGTAATCCTCCCAGTCATCACGCTTTCTTCGTTCTACGGTTTCCGGTCTACGATATCTTGTGACAGGATTTTTCATCTGATCGGGTTCTACCCTGTAAGTGTCTTGTAACTCACCTAATTCCTCCATTTTCTTGTGTTTCTTCTGTCTTGATACTTTTTCAGAAGCTTCTTGTGCACTTCGAGACGGCTTACCCTGCTTCCCTCGTTTTTCAGTTTCGACTTCATCTTCTGACTCAGATGGTTTGTGACTAGGTTTTCTTTGGTTGGTAATTTTCATAGCCTCAACGTCATCAGTTTTACCTTTATCATTGTTTTTGTATTTACCCTCATCATCCTTGCCTCTTTCGGATTTCGATTTCTTTCTATCTCGCTCCTTGTTAACGCTATCTTCATCTTTTTTGGTTGGTCCCCCAGTCTGCCTGTCTTTAGCAGGTTTAGATTGACTTTTTCTGGAGGCTCTTTCATCTTGCCCAGCCTCTTCTTTCTTAGATTTACGCCGGGAGAGCGACATGCCATCATCGGAAGAGAAGCTATCAGAAGATGATCGACGTTTCTTTTTCTTCTTTGTGCCTGGTGGTTCCGGTCCTGGCACTTTCGCTATCTTGACCTCCACTTTTGTCTCCAGCATTCTCATCTGCCGTGCTAGTATGTGGAGGATCATTTGTACCAGTTTGTAGTTTACAGTGTTTTGCTGAAACCAGATGAATTAGATTAATAGGATCAGACAAAAACAAGTAACGCAGTAGGTACCTTTACTTTGATCGGTGGAACCATTAAATATAAATATATAATATAAAACTCGACTCATCTTAGCCGGTGTCGAACGTGGTTTAGACTGAAATCATAGCTCAAACTTTTGTATGAATGGTAGTAGTAAATGAATAATGTAATTTACTGCCACGAAATATTTTCAGAACAGTTATCAATCATAAATCACTAAAGCTCAACGGATATTTCCAGCACTCGCATGCCAATATTAATTAGAAATTAATAGAATTTATTTATATCAATCCTAAAAGTTAATGAAAATCAATTTTGAAAAACTAGCTGCGCCACGCGGTTAAAGCGCGTAAGGGCCGGGACACATAAACACGATACGACGTCGTGTCGTACCACGATGCGGCGTCGTTTCACGGTGCGACGTCGCGTCGTGGGTATCTACGACGAGCATCGTAAAAAACTACGTCGCGACATCGTAATGTGCCACGATACACGGCACGACGTCGCGTCGTAGAAACTCACGATGAGTTCCTGTGTCAGTGCCGCAGTTATTATTCTAAATTCATAGATTCAAAGATCTTCTTAACAACAGCAGGAGCAGGACGCGTCTAGTGCGGTCCATTTCTTGAAATTAACTGCGACAATTCACCCTATATTGTATCGACGGCGTCGGCGTTGGTTGTTATCTCCGATAGCAGTCGTTAGGTCCAGCTAAATGGCTTAGGGCGCCCGGACAACTATAAGAAACGTGAGACACACGATTATACCTCCTCTTGTCCCATGGCCATGTTAATGAGGTCCTCCACACTGACCAGAAGCAAGGCGTCGCTCATGGCCGGCTCGCCCAAATCCTTCCATCGTCGCGGAGGCTTTGGAGCCATCCTATAAAATACACTAATACACAAAATAAAATTATTACTATAAAGACTACGGTATAAAACAAATATTATATAGATAATACGTAGGAACTTTTTCAAAATGCTTTGGATTATTTTTCAAAATGTAATGTCAAAGTTTGTATTATTCTTTTGTCAGTAAGAAAATTTTGTAGTTTTTGTTAGGCTGTATTTGATATGAAAGAAGGTTTAGTTTAGGTACCAAGCGATTCCAGTCAGCGCGCGGTTCAAGTGCGGCTGACTGGAGTGACTGGAATCCTAGGCTCCATTTTCAATCCACCGAAATACAATAGGTAAGTAAAGGCCGCTTCAACGTCTAAACTTTATGGCCCAATAGCAACGCCCCGCAGTTTCACCCGCATAAGTCCCGATGTCGTAGAAATATCAGGATAATAACACCTATCCTACTAATATTATAAAGTTTGTGACTATGTTTGAAGGTTTGTTACTCAATCATGTAAAACTACTGAACCGATTGCGGTGAAAATTGGTAAGCAGATAGCTGAAGACATAGAATAAAACATAGGCTACTTTTCATCTTGATATTCGCACGAGATCGAGACTTATGCAGGTGAAATCGCAGGGCGCAGCTAGTGTGTAAATATAGATCTTTAGCTAGCTGCAGACCAAGTTTTATCGCAATCGGTTTATTCGTTTTTGTGTGATTGAAACACAAACAAATTTAGTAGATATAGCTTGCCTCAACTTGAACGTAAAACCGTGGTAAAACCACAGCTAACCTAATAGTATGTGCGAGGTGCGTGGTAAAACTATCAAATTTTAATAATAAAACAAAAATTCGATTAAATTATTTATTTATAATAAACTCCTCTCAACATGTCACAAATTTTTAAACAGCAATTAATATTAATAATTAAAATATCGCATAGTATATTATTGTGTACACGTCGATCGAACCTGCGACCCCACCGGCACGCGACTGCCATGGCACAGTGGCACAGTGGCGCTGTAGGTAATACTGAACTTACAACTCGACAATGGCTGCGTTAGAAGCATTAAAAGCATGATTTCAACATTTCTTTACATTACACTCTAATATTAAAAGTTGGAATGCAAGAGGGTACGATACGAATTCATCAATTATATATCACACTGTTCAACGGTAGGTATATAAGTTATATATAATTTAATATAGATGTATAATTTATATTTAAAATATAAGAACTAATCAACAGATGGCGCGGTACATATCTGATCTATTTACAAGTTTGTTCGCGCATGCAACTACTATACGGTTGATTGCAATAGGTATGATTTACCTAACTGTCTACTAACACGTAACGATCTATATAAACAGGTATGTTTGTCTGTACGTTAGGATCTAGTCTTCCAAGTTACGGAAGGCGGTGTTCATATCTTCCGCTAGCTGGTCGAAATCTGCCTTGATCTTGGCTTCTCCATCCTTTACGGGGTCCTGGAAAGTAGATAAATAGATTGATTCTTTATATAAGTAAAATTACAATCAAAAGATCTAATGTGTGGTTCATGTGGATTTGGTTTGGTTTATGTAGTACCTATGTGTGGTTCATGTGGATCTAATGTGCGGATCATGTGAATCTAATGTGCAGTCCATATAAATTCAATGTGTGGTTTATGTGGGTCCAATGTGTGGTTCATGTGGATCCAGTGTGTGGTTCATGTGGATCTTACTAGTCCATGTGTATTCTATGTGTGAATTATGTGGATCTTTCGTGGGGATCCAATGTATAGTTTATATGAATCAAACGACCAATATGTGGTTCCTGCCGTGTGGATATGTGTGGTTCACCCACGTACCTTGAACTTCATGCTGGAGAGCGTGTAGAGAACGCTGCCCATGGCGTCACGGATCACGTTCCATGTGACCTTATTGTCGGACTGTGCGGTGGACTCGACGGCGTGTCGCGACATGTCGTAGAACGCGATTATGTTCTTCAACATGCCGACGGTCTTGTAGAACGGACAGAAGCGGTCGTACGCGGAGTAGCTGGAATGAGACGGTAAATAGTTGATGTTGTACTTTCATGGCTCTGTTCCCAGCAGGCCCTAGGAGCCACTCCTAGGAGCCGCTCCTAGGAGTCTTCCTAGAAGCGGTTTCGGATATCAGTTAAGACTGATCTCGTATCCAATACTAGATTGGTACAGGCACGAAGACAGGACCTACCTGTTCTGCTGTAAGAAATCGTCCTTCAATAACTTGGCGACCTCGAGAGTGATCTTGTCAGTCTCCGCGAGCGACGCCTTGCCCACCAGCTGCACGATTTCCGACAGATCTTCCTCTTCCTGCAGGATCTCCCTTACCTGTGGCACAGAACATATTCTCAGTCTTCGAGTCCAATTCCTAGGCAATACAGAAGAAACAAACCAAACGAGCAATCGCAATGTCTACCATTGCAATCGCTCGTTTGATTTGTTCAAGGATTCACAGTGTGAGAGATAGTGCAAGTTACCTTAGTCCTGAGCGGTACGAACTCGGGGTAGTTCTTGTCATAGAAGTCGTCCAAAGCGCGCATGTATTTACTGAAATTGTACAATTTTAGCATCTATAATATCTTCTACCATAGCTAGTTTTCAAACTTAATGAAAAATATGCTAGATTTTACCATCATCAGCATGTACTATCCTAGCTAGAGAAAGGAAGAACTGGAAAAATTTGAGGAGGATTTACAAAACTTATATTAAAACTCAACTATAGTAAACAATTTCTAGATCCTGTTGTAAGGAAAATAAAGCTGCAATTATTTATGCAAGTAAAAAACAAGGCCTCAACCTCTTACGTAATAAAACTTCTTCAACTTACTTCAAAACATCCTCCCAAACCAAAACCACATCCTACGTCCTCGAATGGGATCAAAGCACTCAGTATGAAAGCTGCTCAGACAATGGCACATTTGACGGTTTGCCGTCTGTGTCTTCTGCTGCTGCTGACTTCTTCAGCGGTACAGACAGATAGCAGCCGTTGGCAAGTGCCGAACCGAGGCTCTTTAGAGCAGTTGATTTTAGGACGATAAAGAAGAAATCCTAGAATGGTCTGCTCACCTGTATGAGATAAGCCAGTTGATGGAGGGGAAATGTTTCCTCTGAGCGAGCTTCTTGTCCAACCCCCAGAACACTTGCACAATACCCAGGGTGGCCGCGGTTACAGGGTCCGAGAAGTCACCTCCGGGGGGTGACACGGCGCCCACGATGGACACGGAACCTGGGGGAGAGTGGACAGTTAGCTGAACGTGTTTTTCCAGATGATCAAAATAACTACTGTTTTAAAAGCAAGACACACTCAACATTTTTGTCCTGCAATAGTTAATATATTAATATTTATATCGACTACGCACGGTAAGAATCATCTTTCTATCAGATTTTTCTGACTGATTTGTGACAAATCTGTTTTGGCTCGCGAGTCATTTATCGGAGAACTAAAAAATCGACAAGGAACTTATTTTTATAATAAATGTTTCCTGTTTCATTCCATCGCTCACCTTCCCTGTCGGGGTTGCCGAGACACTTGACGCGTCCGGCACGCTCGTAGAAGCTGGCGAGCCGCGCCCCGAGGTACGCCGGGTAGCCGGAGTCCGCCGGCATCTCCGCCAGCCGTCCGGAGATCTCACGCAGGGCCTCGGCCCAGCGGGACGTGGAGTCCGCCATCATGGACACGTTGTAGCCCATGTCACGGAAGTACTCCGAGAGGGTGATACCTGAAACAGTTACATTACAAGTTATAACACGCGATTACACAGTTACTTTAAAAAAAACAGTTATGTGGCCATAGACCATAATCGAGCCATTGTCCAAGTGCGCCGTTTAGGTTGAAAGTGACGCATTACTGCGCGTCAAACGTGCCGTATAAACGCTGTTGTTTGAAGCAATGACCAGTGTGCGAGTAAACCGTAGCTTACCTGGGAAGACCTTAGGTAGCCGATGGAATCAGGTAAAATTCAAATTACAGAGAAAACTATTTTTTAAATGTATTACCCAAGTAAACCTAGGTAAACATAATATCTAACGTCGCTTCAGAGTTTCCACTTAGCTGAAGAAAGATTAATGCCGGTGGTGGAGATAGATCTCATCGAGATCTTCATTCATAATCATAACAGTCTAAGGTAAAAGAGCTATTGCGAAAGCGATTGATCTTTAACTACTAGTATTTTGGTCATTAATATAGGATACATTACCGGTGTAGATGGAAGCTTCACGAGCGGCGACAGGCATGTTGGAGGTGTTGGCGACGAGCGCGGTACGCTTCATGATGGACTCCGTCACGCCGTCGATCTCCACGCTCAGCTCGGGGAAGTCTCGCAGTACTTCTGACATCTCGTTACCTGCCACATTACATGTCACAAGTTAATACATACACTTGCGAAGGCCCGAAGCTTAACACGTTCACAGTCCAGTGTACGCTATCCTGTACACGTGGATGGGTTCTGGCAAGTCCGTGTACCCTATATTGTACACTGATTTACTTTTATGCCAAGTTTTGTATGTGTAATTTACGGATATTATTTCCAAAAAACAAATATAGAACTACAATAAAACGAATGAACATGCATACAAACACATTAATATTCAACAAGCGAAACATAAGTCTTAGTATGGAATGTATTGAACGTACGGGTGATTTATATAATTTGTCGACTATATTGGTAGTTATCATACCTCTCTCCCCGCAGCCGACATAGACAATGACATCGGAGTTGGAGTACTTGGACAAGGCCTGTGAGATGACAGTCTTGCCGCAACCGAACGCTCCGGGGATGGCCGTCGTACCGCCCTGGACGCAGCTGTAATGCGATACATTACGAGATTTATATCTAGAAATCAACCTTCGAGGTGAAAGGAGACCGTTGTAGACGACTTTAGCCCTTTATACAGAAATTAAAGAAATTGTAGATGCACCAACTTTTGTTATACGACTTTTCAAAATTCGGTCGTTTTTTTACGCGACTACCTAAAGAAGGAATTATTTTTTAAGCATATAATGTATGTATTCTATTTTCTTTTGTCAGTCTCTGTACCCTGAACCACAGTTTACTTAATAGTTGCTGCTCTCCTGAACGGTTAAATGGATTTAGCTAAAAAGTGTCTTTTCATTCGTAACGACAACGCGAGTGTCTTTAGTGATATGAAAACTTAAAAAAACCCATAATGGCAGAATTTAGACGCGATTGTGTAGGGATCCAAAAAAAATTGTCGGCTTTTGTAATAAGTTTTTTTTAATATTTCGTATTTTTTTTACAAAAGGCTTTTCTACTAGAAATGTTTTAAAGGGAAAATACATCTTCAAAAGTTCACTCGTTTTAAATATTTATAGCAATATACAGGGTTACAGAAAAAGTCGTGCTAGATCCGTTGAGGGCGTGGAGTACCCATCATTTCTGACTTATTTCACTATGAAACACCCTACCCTAAACTTAACCCTTTTTGAGATATTCGACTTTTAATTTTTTCATTGAAAATTGCCGATATTTAAGCTACTAAATTTATTTTTGTTTATTTTGTGTGTCTTATTATTATTATTATTGCATTTTGACATGCGTAATAAGATGCTTAAAGACGTCAATCATTAAAATAGTACATTAGTTAATTGAATAGACCGTAGCAGACAAGTGAAAGTTAAGAAATAAAAAAATAAATTAGAAAGTTTATTTTTCTCTAAGGGATATCTAAAAAAAACTATATGGCAATTGTTCGGCAGATGTTTTTTAAAATATCTACGTTTCATCAGCTATCTAACGAGGTATAATAATCAAGTGTTTTATTCAAATACATTATAAAAAAAAATAGTTTCATAGGCGACAGTGGAGAAGAAAATTTATACTTAGCCCTAAAAAATAAAATAAAACAATAGGTAAGCATGAAATGTTATTTATTAAAGCTTTTCACACAACTTTTTCTTGTTTACAGTTCATGTTCAACATGGCCGCCTCTATTTCTGATACATTGTCGCATTCTTCTACGGAGACCAGTCTTCACTACTCCAGTAGTCAATGTGGTCCTCATTTTGTTAGCTGCATCCACAATCCTTTGTCTTAAGTCTTCCACAGACGAAACTGGATTCGGCTCGCTGTATACTAGACTTTTCATGCACCCCCACACATGAAAATCCATGGGGGTAATGTCCGGACTTCTTGCTGGCCATGGCAACGGCCCACCTCGTCCTATCCATTTGTTTGGATAATTTGTGTCCAGCCAGTCTCTGACACTTCTTCTGAAATGTCCCTGATCAGGTTGAGTGGCAGATCATCCAGCAAATCACTCAAGTCTGCTCTCAGGAAATTTTCGTAGCTTTCCCCATTTAAATTATCCGGGAGAAAGTAAGGTCCAATCAAATGATTGGAGATAATGCCCATCCACACATTCACGCTGAATCTACGTTGGGACCCCTTCACTCTTTTCTTATTGGGATTCCTTAGTTCTTTTGGGGCCCAGTAATGGGCGTTGTGATAGTTAGTTATGCCATCTTTATCAAATTTGGACTCATCCGTCCACAAGATATTTCTTAGAAAATCTGGGTCTTCCACATCAGCATTTAGCATAAATCTGCAAAAGTCCATTCTCCTCGCGGGGTCTCCTTCTTCAATAACGTGTACCGGCGTATAATGGTATGGGTATAGGCCAGCAGTGTGCACGGTAAACCACACTCTCCATTGCGAAAGTCCCAGATCACGGGCAACAATATTAGTGGAAGTAGTCGGATCCGCTCGAAAGCGTTGCACTATCTCATTGTCCTGTTCTTCGTCGTCAATTCGTGGTCTTCCCATGTCTGTATTTCGTCTCAAAACAGAGCCAGTTTCACGAAGTCTTCGATAAACTCTGTCAAAAACGGCCACATCCGGCACTCGACGACCGGGGTAGCGAGTTATGTATTCGTTGCGAGCTTGCGCAGACACACAATTGCAGTATCCGTAACAAATAAGCATATCAGCATATTCTTCAGGTGTGTAGGACGTCATCTTCAACACTTTCGTATCGCAGGTATAAATCAGAGTCCGGTTAACAAGCACAGTAGTCACAAATCAGAAGAAACAGTCCAGAATCACAGCCAAGTCGAGAAAAAGAGCAATACAATGTCACATCTACTATGTACGAAGCACAAAAGCAGACTGACTGACAACCAAAACAATACCCCTTGTTGTATTCACAGCCCTAACCGGTCTCTACACATTTTTTCTTTCATTCGCACCTACATAAATCGTCACTTGTCTCGCTCGCACGGTGCGTCTTAACTTGAAGGACAATAGGCGCGGTACCGTTAGAACTACTACTACTACTGGAGCGTCCCTTTTTTCCACGAAATGTAATACAATCCCTAGATTGTTATACGTCGTTAGATAGCTGATGAAACGTAGATATTTTAAAAAACATCTGCCGAACAATTGCCATATAGTTTTTTTTAGATATCCCTTAGAGAAAAATAAACTTTCTAATTTATTTTTTTATTTCTTAACTTTCACTTGTCTGCTACGGTCTATTCAATTAACTAATGTACTATTTTAATGATTGACGTCTTTAAGCATCTTATTACGCATGTCAAAATGCAATAATAATAATAATAAGACACACAAAATAAACAAAAATAAATTTAGTAGCTTA
Organism: Idaea dimidiata; assembly: GCA_949358125.1. Taxonomy (NCBI): domain Eukaryota; kingdom Metazoa; phylum Arthropoda; class Insecta; order Lepidoptera; family Geometridae; genus Idaea; species Idaea dimidiata. The sequence continues at coordinate 13,953,695 of OX442329.1, forward strand.
AATATCGGCAATTTTCAATGAAAAAATTAAAAGTCGAATATCTCAAAAAGGGTTAAGTTTAGGGTAGGGTGTTTCATAGTGAAATAAGTCAGAAATGATGGGTACTCCACGCCCTCAACGGATCTAGCACGACTTTTTCTGTAACCCTGTATAAAGTGATAATGGTGTACTCACGGGAACAGCGAGTCCAACACACGCTGTCCGGTGAGCAGCGGATGGTTAGCGGGGAGTTTCTCTGTGCAGGGCCGGGGTTGACGTACCGGCCACACTTGCAACATGGTGTACTTGTTCCTCTCGCCGTCGAACTCCGTCTCCAGCACCACATCCTGACAAGTAAGACATACTATTTAGCATATATTCGCAAAAAGATGACAGCAAAAGAAAAACTCTCAACTCATGAGATCACTTGGGTCCTTTTCTCTTTGCTGACGATTCAAAACGATTATATGAAATCTTATTGAATAAATATTGATTTGAATTTGCACAATTTAAAAGTCTACAGATTATTCTCACAATACGCCTAAGAGAGATGCGCGCTTCGTTAAGGCTGTTGTTTCAGATTCGCCAAAATAAGGTTAATAAGTAAATAGAGTAACTAAAAATATTTATTTTGTTTTGCCTCAAGTGGAAACGTTTCGATGGTCCTTAGCACGCAGCACTTTAGCCCGCCTTCTGTCTAGCTGGTAAAATAGTGGTCTAGAGTTTACATATATCAATTGCCATCATAGTGTTTCAGCGTCTGGGATAAGTACTCACTTATCCCAGACCTTGAAACACTTTATTAAATGGTCACCCATCGAAGTGAATGGGTGACCGTTTAAGTGTGGATTTTTGCACAGCGGTTGTTATCTAAAGAAGGAAGAGGAGCTCCAGGAGCTCATTGGCCTAGCTGCACCTGCCGATCCGGAATGGTCGTGCGGGTTAAGCAATGCTTGGCGCGGTAATAACTTGGAAGGGTGACCGATAAAATTTGTGTACCTGACTATCTCGAGCTCCTCCGTGCTTCGGCGCGTTAAGCAGTTGGTTCCAGCTGTTATCTCTGATAGAAGGCGTTAGGTCAAGTTAGGTCTTAGGGCGACCTGAAAATTCTAACACTAGGTGAGCCACACGACTACAAGAAAAGAAGTTATCTATAGTGTAAAATACTTACGGTAACTTTGTAGTTGCCAGCAGGCGCGATGTAGGTGACGGTTCCCTTGGCGCGCGGGGGAACGAGCATCTTGTGTTTGACGAGCGTGTTCTCATGAACGATACCGTACAGGTCACCGCCGGTGATGTGCGATCCGACCTGCGATACATACACTGTGCTCACTCTCAGGGGCATCGAGGGTTAGTCTAATGTCACTCTCAAGGAGGTCCCATAGTTCAATTATAGAGCCGTTATAGCATAAATTATAGACTAACCCCCTTACTTATAAACGATGATTAATAGTGGACTAAGAAATGTAATGTTTGTTTCTGTCTGTCAACTTTATAACTTTATGTGACAATCAAAGACAAACGACACATAGTTTATGCATTTGTTAATCATCCTTTATAAGTAAGGTAGTAAGAATATTATTTTAGTTAGTAGAGCAAATAATAGAATAAAAATTACAAAATAAAAATAGTAGTCAAATTGTAGATGTTTGTTAACATATAGATGGTTATAATTGTATAAGTAGTCTATTCTACGCGTTTTTATGGCCGCGTGCCGCAAAAACGTAAACAATGAGAAATGCTATCCTTAATTTCGACTCGATTGAACATGCATCCGGGGCCAAATTGGAAAAAGGCGTTGGGACGGATCCCCAGAGATGCAGGTTCAAGTCCTGTCCAGTGCGAAATTTTTGGAAAATATAAAGTATATTTTTGGAAAATTTCTTTAAGTATAGTCTATTCTAGTCACTAAAATCTAAGAAAAATAAAAATATACTATGATTACTAAATTATTATAGTAGAGATAATTTCTCTATACTCAAGTAACATTACTCAATTGCCAGTAGCCAGTAAATAAGTCTTATTACTACTTATTGAGTATACAAAAGTATTCATCATCGTCATCATCATCTCAGCATTTATCCCCTCACTGCCTCACATACAAATACGCTACAAATACCGATCGCGAGCTACCTCTATCCGACGACTCCCCGCGACCGCTACAATTTAACAAAAGTATGCAAAACTACAAAAGTATTAGACTATTATAAAGCAATTATGTTTTATAATTGGTAAATCATATCGATGTAACTAATAACGATATGTACTTTGACATTGAGCGGGTTGAACTCCCACGCGGTCTCTCGGGCGAGACACGGCACGTTAACTCCCTTGGGGATGTAGATGCTCTGCGTGAGCTCGTTGATGTCCTTGAGGGGACGCTGGATGCCGTCGAAGATGGAGCCCAGGATGCCGGGGCCCAGCTCCACGGACAGGGGCTTGCCAGTGCGGAGCACCGGGTCGCCCACGGTTACACCTGACGTTTCTTCGTATACCTGTAGGAGGGATCATATCATATTTGACGGCCTCTGTGTGTCGGATTAGTACCCAACGGCATTAAGGAAGATTACTTAATAATAGGGTATTTACCATGTTTAATTATTTATCTGCGGAGCTCGATATTTCGCTAGTAATTTCAACCAGCTTGTTCACAAATAAATAATTAAACAAAGAACAAACACAATAATTAAACGCAGGTTCGAATCCTGTCATGGACAAATATTTCTAAGTTTAAAAATGCTGAAGTTTGGCTGTAGTAATTATATGTCTGCAATCTCACCTGGATGGTAGCCAAGTCTCCTTCAAGCCTGATGATTTCTCCGACCAGCTCGTTGTACCCCACACGTACCAGCTCGTACATAGCCGAGCCGGACATTTTCTCCGCCGTCACGACTATACGAATAATAAATACATTATAGAGAGCGGTGTAGATCTAGTGCTAGATATCCCGACTTTCATTCCGAAGGACGTGGTTTCGAATCCCGACTGACCGCGCACCGATATCTCTTTCTTTAAGAAAAAAATATGTGCGCTATTAACATCGCTCTTACGGTGGAGGAAAACATCGTGAGGAAACCTACGGCTTAAAGTCAAAAAGTCCCAGTCAAAAAGTCAAAAAATAAACTTTTTAAATTCACACGAATTGTTAACGATTAGTACGCCATTAAGACGCGGTAAAATGTAAAAAGTCAAAAAGTCCCAGATGTAGGGCTAGTTGCCGAAACACATTTTAAAACTTTTAACTTATGATAGACTAGCTGCGCCCTTCGGTTTCAACCGCGTAAATCCTATTCGGGTATAATATCGGAATAAAAAGTAGCCTATGTGTTATTCCATACCTATATTCCCAACTTCATCGCAATCGGTTCAGTAATTTTTGCGTTATTTAAACACTAACAAATATCTAAGCTTTCGCATTTATAATATTATTAGCAGCGCCCCGCGGTTTCACCCGCGTAAGTCCCGTTCCCGCGGGAAATATACAAAAGAAAACCTAAAAAATATACAAAAGAAACTCACCGGGTCCGGAGACAGCGAACACATAACCATATTTCTCTTCATTCTCCTCCCCTCTGATTGTCTTCAAGCCTGACTTTTGCGCCATCTTGAAGGATTATACTTCTATTTCCTGTTAAACATTAAATAAAGAAATTATTTAATTATTTAGTAGTGTTGGTCTAGTGATAGATAGATCAATAACTTGATTTGTGAAACATGGACAAGAAAACCAAACACAAATGCATAGCTTAAAATGATAAAGATAAAGATAATTTATTTGGTCAAGAATTTCGTATAATAAGGTGTAAAGTTACAGAAATTCTGCCTACAGGCGTCCAAATATTTTTGAGTAGGTAGGTAGTGTAACATACCCAAAGGGCCTTTTGCGATGTCTTTCAGGCAACCTTTGGATGAAATATGTTTTGGGTAGATCTCCGACTTTCAATCCAAGGGTTATGTGTTAGGCTGTTAACACCTGTTTCATTAAAATATTTTGTCTGATTTTAAATCACTCTTACAGTGAAAAAGAACTTAAGTAAACCCATGATTGAAAGTCACACAAAAAAGTCCAGTTATAGGGCCAGTTGCAGAAATGGATTGCATCATTAAAAACTTTAATGAAATTATTCACAAGAACACATAATTATGCATTACTATGTATGTACGAAGTATATATGTATGATAAAAAGTAGCCTATGTGTTAGTCCCGGTATTCAGCTATCTATATTCCAAGTTTCATCGTAATCTGTTCAGTAGTTTTTGCGTGATTGAGTAACAAACATCCAAACACACACATTCACATTTATAATATTAGTAGGAAGTAGGATAAAATTCTAAATGGTGTTTGGTATGGAGAGGCTAATGTATAGCAGTAAACAGCTTATAGCTGATGAGGAGGAAGTAAATTATCTTCTATTTCTTTAAAACATTGGAGATTAAATAACATTTTGAGTATGGTATAGCCTTAGGGCAACCTGAAAACTCTCAACACTAAGTGAACCACAGGCATGAACACTTATAAGTAATTCGGAAGATTTATCTCAATATCTGTCATTTACTAAAATACCTTTTTACATTTTCTGTGTAAAATCTTTACCACTTACAGTTTATGAAATGTCTAAGGTATTACAAAGACTTGGAAATGTGAAAATATACTCTGGTGATGTCTCTAAAACATCTGCCAAAAGTTATGTAACCTGTATGTATATTGTTGCAGTATGCAGTAGTTTTAAAATGGTCTTCTTTTGGCAATATTCTAGTGTAACCTCTGGACTGGAAACATTGCCACAATATAAATTGTTCAAAACGTAGCTGCTTAATTTAATATAACTAGGTTTTGAATTTAATATATTTTCCGTTCATTTCATTTGGAACTGTCAAAAATCAGCTGACTGAAGCAGAATGTTTATCAGTTTTTGATAATAATCATCAATCAAGTTGTCATCAAAGATTTTCAGCAGTTTTTGTGATTTTGTACATAATCATAAATTCTTACTAATATTAATGCAACTCTGTCTGTCTATTATGTTTCCAGACCTACACTGCCTAATAGATTTTGACCTTGGAGAAATACACTGGCTTTTAATTTTTTAAATTTTACTTTAGTACTTAGATATGGTACAGAGTTCGGAGAAAAGTGTCAAAGATTTAGAAAATAGTATAAAATGGATATGAGAAGATTGGGAGTGAGGTACCTGTAAAGGAATAAAGTGCTTTGAAAAAAGAAAACATGATAAGCTAAGCCCAAAGTGGCAAAAGGAAAGCGAGCACATATATGAAGATTAAACTATTTTATTTTTGACCTAGATTTCTAACAAAAATGATGTAATATTTCTCTTTATTTTCTATTATAGCATAAGTTTTTGGAAATATTAACTAGTGGCGATGTGACGGCACCTACCCAGCGACAGTAGATTTTATAGAATTTTAGACATACATGTCACAAAGAGGAGACCCTACCTTAAGTGGGATAAAGCACAGATGGAGATAAAAGAGACATAGCTACAAGTCACATGTTAAGAATTTTGTATATATCTATTCAAATGGTGAGTATTGTGAGTATTACAGATCGTTTTAAAAACATTAACAACGCCTAGATGAAGATTCTTGCATCGTAACTTGAAAACTTGAACTGAAAATTTATTTATTTACAGCCAGTACCTACTCAATAAATCAGGTACCTATTCTTTGTATGCATAGTTCAAGCAAACCACACAGTATTTAGGTAGACAGGTACCTACTTTTGTTTTTACCTATGACTGAATTTAAGTTTTGATTTTGAAAAATGTGTAAGTACATTTGAACAGAGCATGTAAACTATGCTTTGTAAAGACGTTCCATCTAAGGGGCAGGGGATGAGGTGATTTTTTAATAAGCTTGTACCAGTAGATATACTCTTGGTGTTAGGATTTCAGGTTTAAATTTAGGTATATGCCAATTACACAAAAGATCTTTAATTATTTTCGCCGTAAATTAAAAGGGCATTCAACATAATACTTCACTACGAAATCCACGAAATTCGAATTGAACTAGGAATTTTGGTCTAAACGAGCTCAATCACATGATAAATGGGTGGAGATTATCACAATACGCACTTCTTACATAAATTCAGTAATATTCTATAGGGTCAAAGCCACTCTGATTATTTACGGTAAAAAACACAAGTAAACACTGAATTTTAGTTTAGTTATCAGCCTGACAACCCAAAAACGTATGAAATTATATGGCAAACGAAATTTCCTGACTAAGGCTCTATCGAGAACAACCTTACCAAATCTTTACAATTTACAGCGAGTATCCAATAGAAATTACACAAACACCAGTAAAAACCAACTAAATACCTCTGTTTATTCTAATTTCTAGATGAAAAAGTAACTCACGAGACGAGAAAGACGAGGCGAGAATGGCGGAGAACCACAACTTATCACAAGACCAATGATAAAATATGTAGTCAGCTGACCTGAGTCTATGGCACGTTGTCTACGATCATCTTTTCATTGATTTTTGTACAGTGATCAAAGAAGATTTTTGCAAGACAAAATGAAATGCTAGGCAAATTTGACTTTTATTTACCTGAGATAAGGTTTAGTTGATACATTGACTATGTCAAAGGTTCTACAGTTTAGTTAACCACTGTCCAACATGTTTTTTTTTAATTCTCCAGCACTCAACATTTAGTAATGTTAATGTTAATGAAATCATGAAAATTATTAAAATAATGACAAAATGTTGTGGCGAAATAAAAAAATTATAACATATCTAAAATTCTAAAATTGAAAAAATATAACTAAGCATTACTTTTGATTTTCTATCTGTGGGAAAGGAATGAATAAAATCAAAACGTCAGTATTTTTTTTCTCGCTCCACCTTACTTTGAAGTGTGGCCAAGTTCACAGATTTCGCCACAAATCTAGCGAATTGGGGTAGGTACGTACCTACCGTACACGTATCACATGGGAAAAACAAGTTAGGTATTAGTAAGTTAGTAGTTAAATAAATAATTATGAGAAGCTAAGAACGGCACCGTATAACTATAATGATAAGATCAACAGTAACGCCAACCTACACCTAGATTGTCCTAGCTACTACGCTACTTTCGCTGGTGAAATCGCAAGATGTAAAGTTTCATAAAATTATGTTTTTAGTATGGCAAGTATGGCAGCACTGAATTGAACGAACTACTAAATCAAACAAAAAAAATCATCATTCATTCAAAAAATAGTTTTGGAAATGGAGGTCGGTTGGCGTCGTCGTATTTTCGTTTGATTTTTTAGATTAGTTTAGTTACTTTCTTTGGTTACTTTTGTCAGTGTTGTAATTAGTGAACACATATAACTGCACCTCAAAATCCTCAGGTTTTCCTTTGCTTTTTGTGGATAATTCTCGTGGAAAAGTGTTATGTATGTGTATACGTAGACGCAGAATTTGGTAATTATCTAAACTATAAACAATAAATAACACGTACGTTTTCTTTCATAGGAGTAATAAAGACGTCCAGCTGAGTAAATCTCTGTCGTGGCTTCTTAGACACGGAGCTATCAAGGAAGGTTTGGAAATAAGGTAAGATTAGAAAAAAATAACACGCCTACTTGAGTAAACTACCTCCAGCTGTTTGTACAAAACACAATACTTTCTCTCACACAGGCATCGTTTACTACTAAACAACGTTACTTCTTTTTGATTTATACATTATAGCTGCGGCCCGCGGTTTCACCCGCTAAGTCCCGTTCCCGCAGGAATATCGGGATAAAAAGTAGCCAGCTACCTATATTCCAAGTTTCATCGCAATCGGTTCAGTAGTTTTTGCGTGAAAGAGTAACAACCTCACATACATACATACAAACTTTCACGTTTATTATAATAGTAAGATTATTATTATACAAATTATTGTTTTAATTGAAATAAATGACTTGTATAAATTTGTCAAGTCAGTGAAAAATAATGCCATGCGAGCCCAAATGTTTTTTTTCTGGTCTGAATGCATTTTCAATAGATGCATAGCGCATTTATATACCATGCAGGAAGTAGAAGTCTTCAATGGTTTACCCAAACCACAGCAATTTCTTATTTTTTTTTAAATTATAATTACCTAATTATAATTATTATTATGCTTATTGTAAAATAATTCTGCATGCACACTACCTATTAAATAAACTGTGGTTTATTATACTTTGTCCTTTCCTTCAAATGAATGGTAATTTTAACTGTAGAGTGACTTAAGAACACAATAGAAATATATGTATAATGTTCTAACAATGAATTAAATTCATTCAAAAATCTACATACAGTACATATAAATATAATTGAAACTCCTGACTGACTTTCTTAACTAGAAAGAAAGAAAAATAAATTATTTATTCAATAACCATTTTAGGTAATTTGCTTCATAATATGTAAAATTCAATATAAATAGGTAATGGAAAAGGATATACCTAACTAAGCTATTTTGCTGCATTGCATAGTGCAGACGTGCATAAATGCCATGATAGTGCAAGAATGGTGTGTAAAGTGAAATTGTGTAACTTATTGTTGCTAATATTTGTAGAACTGTGTTTAGTTTTATGCTACCAGCTAGCTACAACTTGTAGTTCACCTGTGTAAATCCCGATCCAGTGGATTATCGGGATCAAAAGTAGCCTATGTTTTTTTAATTAGTCCAATAGTTTTGGAGCCTATTATTTATTACACACGAACAAATAAATCTTTCCTCTTTATAATATTATTATAGATTTGGAGTTGCATTCTGAGCACAAAGTTACAAATATCTAAACTTTCAGTCCCGAAGGCTACATCAAAGTTAATAAGTTACTAAATCACAAGTCTTTACGAGGTAAATACAACCAAAATGACATAGAGCGAGTGGTAAACAATAATGATAAACAAAGATTCAAGCTGAAGTTGAATGAGTCTAATGTACTGGAGATAAAAGCAAACCAAGGGCATTCTATTAGTGCAGTTAATGATACTGAATTAATACCCATTCTTGAGGTAAATTAACAAATCAACCTTTAAACACATTATATAATGAAAACCAATAATTAATTAAGATTAATTATTTAACTAACTTAGAAAATAATTAATTATTTATTTATCATCATTTCACAAATTGCTAGTAAAACCATACCTATAAAAAATAGTACCATATAAAAGTTAACAAAATTTAGAAAAAAACAAATTACCAAAATTCAAGGGTAATTCGAAAATTATCACAAAAAAATTTATAAATATAAAATTGTGTTGATTAACTGAGTTCGAGTATTGTCTTTTATATCCAGAATTTTTTAAACAATATCTCAAATCAATATAATTCAGTTATTTAATTCATAATGTCTGTATTGATTTCACTTATATAGTTACAAATTGGTTACAAACAAATATTTTTAGATAGTCTTTATCTATGGAAGAAAAACACGCACAAAATGTACTTTTACTGAATTAGATATAATAAAGAAACCAGCTGCGCCCTGCTGTTTCACCCGCGTAAGTCCCGTTCCCGCGAGAATATCGGGATAAAAACTGGCCTATGCATTATTCCCCGTATCCAGCTACCTATATTCCAAGTTTCATCGCAATTTGTTCAGTAGTTTTTGCATGAAAGAGTAACATAAAGTCACATACATTCTACTAATATTATAAATGTGAAAGGGTGTATGTTTGGATGTTTGTTACTCAATCACGCAAAAACTACTGAACCAATTGCAATGAAACTTGGAGTACAAGTAGTTGGATACCAGGAATAACACATAGGCTACATTTTACTCCGATATTTCCGCGGGATCGGGACTTACGCGGGTGAGACCGCGGGGCGCAGCTAGTACATACCTAACATACATACAAACTTTCGCGTTTATAATTAGTAAGAAGTAAAATAAGATACCCAAGTTATCGACTTGAATATTTTAAATTATTAAAAATATTATAAAATTGAGAATAAATCATGCAGGAAAAACATACTTAGTTAATTACCCAAGATTTTCAAAATATTTAGTAAATGAGCTGTACTTTAATGTACTAATTAAGTAACTATTTATTTATTATTGATTATCATTAAAAATAATATTAAATCACATGTTCATTGCTATTCACTTCACTTTTAGTTGTGCAGTGGGTCATGTAAGTCATTCACTATACTTATTTATATCTTTTAATTAAATATTTTCAGCCCAAATATAAAAGTGTTATTCACGGCACTTATTTAAAATGCTGGCCTGAAATTAAATTTGTTGGTTTATTTCGTATGAAAAGGCAGCACATTCATCTAGCAAAAGGCACTTTTAATGATACAAAAGTTATAAGTGGTCTTCGTAAAGATGCTCAAGTATACATTTACATAGACTTAGCTAAGTCTCTCAAGGATGGTATTAACTTCTACGAGTCAGAGAATGGAGTAATACTGACTAGAGGCAACGATAAAGGATATTTAGAACCTAAATACTTTGAAAAAGTTATAAATATTGCTACTGGTATGTTGTGTTATGTGTGTGATCATCAGATAACTTGTGTTTCATTTGTGTTTTGTACTTAACATTGTCTATTTTAGAAGTGCAAATCATTATTAATATTTCTTTCTCGAACCATTAAAATTAAATAAATGGCCTCATTATAATTATTAGCCTAGCTAGAAAAACTGTTATTTACACATTGTTGCTTTTATTTATTAAATTTACATTTAAATAAATGTTTTACGAAAATTGGCACCCGACAGGACTTGAACCTGCACATTTGAGGAGTCCGGCCCCAACGCTTTAATCCATTTTGGCCGCAGGTGCTCAATAAATTAGATTATTTATTCAATAAGTACCATCCTCACATACCTCAGTACTTGTGTTCATAATATGATCTTCAAAACTAGTCTGAACTGTTTTTCTTAGTCAAATGGAGTTTGGACTAGAAAGAAACATCATAACTATTCATAAGACATTGTATTTTAAATTACCATGCAGTAATAATAAAAGATATGTTGTATTTGTCCTTTATTTTAGTCTACATTATTGCTAAAGTAATGTAATACTTTTTACAGGTGAGCAATTGTTTCCATGAGCGATGGAGACTACAGCAGCAGCCCCTATGATCCCGCAAGCACCAACTGTCCAGCCCCGACCGGCACCGAAACGGCACTATCGACGAACATACAACAACTCCAACTTGGTACACAGTTACCAACTGAACCAGCAAAGTTATGCCACCACACCCAGTTACTACGTGGTAAGAAGACAAGGAAGAAATACTCTAGAACACAATGACAATAACAGCCCTGGACAATCAAGTGAAGGCTCAGATCAGTCTCCAACGCAGAATGGTCGTCGAGGTCGGCAGAGGGGGTTCAATGATCAATCGAATCAAGCTAAAAGGAAGAAGGTTATAGTGACTGGTAAGATTTCCTTTTATTTTAAACATTATATTAATTAAATTAGTGCCAATTTCTTACATCTGCGGATGCCTGGAAGAAATCGCATTTAGCGATAAGGTCGTCCATTGTACCTATGTATTCTAGTTTCGAGTTAAATTTTGCTAATATTATAAACGCGAAAGTTTGTATGTATGTATGTGAGGTTGTTACTCTTTCACGCAAAAACTACTAAACCGATTGCGATGAAACTTGGAATATAGGTAGCTAGGGACCTGGATTAACACATAGGCTACTTTTTATCCCGATATTCCCGCGGGAACGGGACATACGCGGGTGAAACCGCGGGGCGCAGCTAGTTAAAAGATAAAACTGTGTTTATTTAGTTAGTTTTTCTTTGTTTCTTTTTATTTATTGTTTTGTAATTTGGTACAAATAAGCATTGATACAATCTTACTATCTATGCTTGTCTTCAAAGTCCAGTGACCTAGATTATGCCTTGATAGATTAGTCGATTCAGGTTTTCTTTTGAAGTAGCTTAGACTTATTTATTTAAATGATGTTTACTGACTATTTCAGGTTACCCAACATACACGAATTCTAATGAAATTCTGAAACTATTGGCACAGTTTGGTTCTGTATACGTAGAGAAGTGTAATAAGATAGTGACCGTGTTAAACTTCGAGAGAGAGGAGGAAGCCCAAGCTGCCGTAAATGCCAGCGAACAGATCATACTCTACGGAAAGTTCCTCAAGGTTAAACGTTACACCAGTCGGCAACATGTCCAAGAAATGGCCAAGTCGGCTAAAAGGACTAAAACTCCTCAAGGTAATATCAAATAAGTTATAAATAGGCTTTGTGATTTCTGAACCAATTTTTAAGATCTACATACCAAACTAGCAGTGCCCCGCCGTTTCATCCGCGTAAATTCCAATCCCGGAGGAATATGAGCATCAAAAGTAGAATATCAGGGCCCTGATTCTCTAAAAACATAGCATGCGACAAACAGGCGGGATGCTAAGCATTGCAGAAGTCGATTTGTTGCAGAAGTAAAAATAATAGCTATTCCATAACTTCTTTTAATACTGATTGGCTGAAAAACAAGGGGAGCTATTTAAATAATTAAGTAGCCCTTTATTTTGAAGGCTACTTAACTAATTTAGTAGTAATTAAGTAAAATAACACTTACAGAACCTACACGTCACCTACATTCCGCCGGCATTCCGATATGCTATGTCCTTACCGAATCGAGCCCCTGGTAATCCAGATCTCCAACTTGCGGGGTTATTCACAATCACGTCTTTGGTCGGATGACGAATATCATTGTCTCGCTCAGCACTACTGTACAAGGTGTAACGGGTATGCCCTTTCAATCCGAAAGGGGGTTTTTCTAGACGTCTAATCGAACAACTTTTGTTCTACGACTTTTGGAAATTCGAAGTACTTTTCGAAAAATTTAGGTGTAAAGTTTAATTGAAAATCAGCTGTTTCTGAGAGTTCGAGGTCATTGACCTTATGTTGTCCTTTTATTTAGTTTGATGGTTTACAATCAAAACTTCAATTACCTTTATTTTTGAAAGTAGCTGTTTTTTCAGTGAAACATAATTTAGTTTGAAAAGTTTGAATTTTTAAAAGTCGTAAAACTAAAGGTGTTCGCCTAGACGTCTAGAACAAACCCCCTTTCGGATTAAAAGGGCATACCCGTTACAAATTGTATAGTAACAGCGACAGGCATATTATTATGTCAAAAGTTCAACAATAACCCCAGTCAATCAAACAATCAATCAAAATTTCTTAATTTAATTGAACATATTCGATCACTTTAAATACGTCGAGTGTTCTTACAACTATGAATCCAGTGTGGCTTCGGAACGCACCCTCCGATGAGAAGAAGCCACAAGAAACTCATGGGTTTTTTTGGTGATCTTGTTTTTATATACAATCGTCAAAATATAAATATATTTTTTTACAATGATCGTAATATCATTCACATTGTCGCATATTTAGGGCTATAGTGGAACCGAAGCAATATTAACTTTTTAAACTTTTTTTACTTTTTTTTGTGTCCCCTCGCGACCAAGATCATTGTAACATGATCGAAACGTCGAGATAAGAGAATTTAAAAGTAACAATACGCGATTATTAAGACCCGGTTAAAATATTACTACGGAGCAATATTCTACTATAATATTTAAGTGATTAACCTACTAACTAAAGTTTAATTACCATTTCAGCGGAGGACGAGATAATACACCCAAAAGATATAGAATTAGAGGGAGATTTCTATGATCAAATGACCAAGTTAGAGGCGGCTATCAGACTGACAGTGGAAGAGATACAAAACATCAGTAAACTCTACACAGATGTGGAAAACATCCTGCAGAATATCTATCCAGGTTTGTATAGATACCAGTTGCTGCACTGCTCTGCTGATTATGTAACAGATATGGTAAGAAAGGATCAGCAGCACATTTAGTATTAAAGAAATGATATCCTATAGACTTGACAAAAGAGCGGTGTTGGTCTAGTGGTAGATACCCCGACTTTTATTCCGAAGGTCGTGGTTTCAAATCCCGGCCGCGCACCAATGTGTTTTTCTGTAAGAAAAATTTACGTGCGCTATTAACATCGCTCTTACGATGAAGGAAAACATCGTAAGAAAATCCACAGCTTAAAATCACGCACAAAGGCCCCAATAGTAGGGCTAATTGCGGAATCACACGAGTTGAAACTTAACTTATCCTATAGACATTGTGATAGACATGTGATTTAGTTGGCTTCAGATGTATTGACCAGGGCAGTTATTCTATAACTAAATCGCCTTAACATCGCCGTAACTTCGTAAGATATTTCTCGAGGCGGTTTACTTTTTATGGAATTTTTGCAGTTCTGCCAAAACGCCTTTAGCGAATTAATCCTTCCTGCCCTCAGGGATAGGCTCAAGAATTCCACTAATACAATAAATTTTGACGACCTCTCTGGCGCGGCGGGCGAAATTCGGACTGCAACGCCGAAGGTTGTGGGTTCGATTCCCGCTGGGAATAAATATTTCTGCTAACCATAAATGTTTGTTTCTGGTTCTGGGTTTATTCTATGTATCGTATGTATGTATGTATTTACAAAAAAAAGTATAATATGTAGTATATATCCGTTGTCTATACCCATGGTACAAGCCTAGTGCTTAGTTTGGGGCTAGATAGCGCTGTGTGTAATGTCGTGCAATATTAATTTATTTAAATGCGAAATATTAGATGTTTTATCATTTGTATTTTGACGGCCTCTGTGGCGCGTCGGGCAGTCGCTCGACTGCAATGCAGAAGGCTGCGGGTTCGATCCCCGTCGGGTGCAAATATTAATGCTTAAAAATAAACATTTGAATCTGGTCTGGGTGTCTTTCTATGTATGTATTTACAAAAAAAGTAGTAAGTATATATGTAGTATATCCGTTGTCTAGTACCCATAGTATAAGCCTAGTGCTTAGTTTGGGGCTACATTGCGCTGTGTGCAATGTAGTGCAATATTTATTTAATTTAATTATTTATTTATTTGTATTTCTATCACGCAAAATATACTGGTTGCAATAAATCTTGGTATGCAGATAAATGGAGATCTGATTATACATACATAGGCTACACTATTCATCCCGATATTCACGCGTCATCGGAACTTCCACGGGTGACACCACTGGCGCAGCTATGCAAACTATTATAAAGGCCTATATTTCTAAAGTATTGTGTGTGTATTTCAGGTTGCAAGGCGATCCCGTTTGGTTCAATAACAACGGGTCTCGGCATCAAGACATCGGATGCTGATTGCTTCGTGGAACTACCGGAACACATGATGTGTCCCGGAGTGGATGTCACCTTCGTGGGAGTCGCCAAGCGCTTGCTGTGCAACCGACCTGACTTGTTCACTGAGGTAATTCATATTTACATATGTCCCAACAATTTGTGTTGACCCAAATATGCAAAATTGCGGATATTAATACTTTTTTTTTTTTTTCAAATAAAACACCTCGTTATCTGTCTGTACCCCTGTCTGCAGGTGGTGGCCATCCCCGGCGCCAACACCCCCATCGTAAAGTTCCGGCACGTCCCCACCGGCACGCGCTGCGACCTCAACTGCAAGACTCCGCTGGGCACGCTCAACTCGCGGCTCGTGCGGGCTCTGCTGGCGAGTGACACGCGCCTCGTGCCCGCCGCACTCGTCCTCAAGTACTGGGCGCGCACGCATCAGCTGTCCGGCTCCGGACGGCTCACCAACTACGCCTTAATACTGCTGCTGATCTTTTACCTGCAGGCGAGGCACGTCCTGCCCTCTATAGCGACCTTACAGCAGCGGAAGGCGTCACGACTGGTCGACCATTGGGATGCCGGCTTCCTACCCAGTTTACTGAAGCCTGCGCTGGATGTCGTAGCCCTACCTCATCTGCTCGGAGGATTCTTCGAGTTTTACCAGCAGTTCAACTTCGATATATTAGTCGTGTGTCCGTATTTAGGCCGGGCACTGCCGAAGACTGCGTTCGAAGGCGACGGGGCGACGACCGGCCTCGAGCGGTACTCTGACAACGTGCGCCGGCGCTGGGTCGCGCCCTTACGGCATGCGTCTGCCATGGTCGTGCAGGATCCCATAGAGCAGAGCCATAACGTCACCACTGGCATGTCGAAGAATCTCGTCGCGGATTTCAAGCAGTACGTTAACTTCGCGGCGGATAAGTACCGCGCGTCTTTGCCTACATGTCGCAGTTTTCTGCCGGGGATACTGCTGGAGGCTCCGGAGAAGATCGTGAAGCGTCCGTCGGCGGTGCGCGTGCGCGTGGCCGCGCGCTCGCTGCGCGCCGTGGCCGGCGACTGGCGGCGCGTGCTGCGAGCGCTGCTGGTCGACGACGTCTTCCTCCACATGCTGGCGCTGCGCCTCGAGCCCGCGCCGCCGCGCGACGGGGAGTCGCTCGAGGTCTACGAGCGGTACCAGGCCACCGCCTCACGTGTCACGTGGGCCGGGAGACGGTACGCCGAAGTGGGACGAGTCGACGCGGACGAGTTAAAAGCGAGAGAATCGACGACGGGCGCGAAATTAGCGCGGAACTCCGAGGGGCCGCTCGAAGACCCGCTGAAGTTGGACATAGAGCTGATGTGGGGCGACACTCCGCGCACGCTGTCGCTAGTGGTGCGCGCGCCGCAAGGCGACGTGGCAGCCTTCAAGGTGCTGGCCAACTTCCTGACGTGCACGATGCCCAACTGGATCAATGTGCTGATCAAGCCTCATCTGGTACCCCCGCCGCGCGCCTCGCAGCAGCCGCAGGTCTCCCGGCCCGCAGCGGCTGAGGGTCCAGTGGCTCCGGCGACTGAAACTTCTGCGGCTCCGGCGAATCGAACCACTGTGGCTTCTGCGGCCCTAGAAGCCCATATTCCGATGGCGCAAGCGGCGACGGCTACACCGACTCAGGCCTTAGAAGTCAAGACCGTGCCGGCCGAAGCCCCAGCGGCCCCAACGGCTGAAACCTCGCTTGTCGAGACTCCAACGACCGAAGCCCCACCTTTAGTATCTAGCATGGCCAAGCTGAAAGTAGAAGACGCCGTCAAAAAACAATCGACCGAAGACCCTTCACCTTCGGTCGACTAAGCTACGCGGCCTATCAGCCACGTTCGCATGTTTAGAGATAGAGACCTCTGTGCAGCTACCAGATGGTATCTCACCTACACAGGGACAAAATACCTTTCAAATTGACATTTAATACTTTAGTTTAATTAATAATGATTATTTCATATGGTTTATTTTTAAGATTTAATTAAATCTATAAATTTTTAGAAATAAAACTTGTTCCTTTGTATAAAAAAATGTTTTATTTGTTTCAAGCTGTAGTGTTTAATTAAGTAGGGTATCTCAGTCAGAACGCTCTTTTTAAATAGAAAAATAAGAATTTAAATAATGCTCTAACTCCTCCTCGCATCAGACCGATTTTTCTGTGCTTTTTAGTTCCACGTGCGCAATGGAGTTTTTTATTTAAATAATCGATTAATAGCAATACAAAAATCGATTGATAATAGATATTTTTAAATCGATTATTTTTTCACATCCCAACGTTAAAGAAGTTTTGAGTTAAAAAGAGTGAAAAGTCGCACCAAGTGGTTCGTGTATTATAATAATGAAACACTCGACGCTGGCTAGCTAGTTCCTTTGCTTGAACCTGAGGCTTGAACTTGCTATTATTATTAAAATTTCTTATCGGTTGTGAACCGATTATGGCCATTTGGAAATTAGCCAGTGTCAAGTATTATTAATATACTAGCTGCGCCCCGCGGTTTCACCCACATAAGATTTATCAAAATCGGTTCAGCATTTTTTCTTTCATAAGAACCTTCTCCTGATTATAACGAAGACAACGCAAAAAGAATTATTGAAATCGGTCCAGCCGTTCAGGCGTGACGCCGTGACCAAGGGAAAAGGGGGAAGATAAATGCGAGTTAGTTATTTGCATCGAAACGGTCAAGTCTAGGGAATCATTTGTAAACACTGCGGCCATTTACAATGATTGTCCACGGAGCTTTGGAGACAACAATAAGACCATGTTTTGCACCGATTTTCAATCAATCTTCTTACTAGTCTGTGGGAGTTTTGGCGGGAACGCGGTTAGGAGATGTGTTGCTAAATATTCATTTTTGTTAAACCTAGTTCAAATGCGTGTAAATTGTTTCATTTCGGGGCATATTAATCAGTTTAGTTTCGTAAAAGTGTACAAGTTTAAATGAAAGTAAAAATCGGTGCAAAACATTGACTTTAACGTTGTCTCCAAAGCTCCGTGAACGAACGTTGTAAAAAATGGCCCCCGTTTAACAATGATTCCCTCGACTTGACTTTAACTATGACGACTTAACTGTTTCGATGCAATGCAAATAACTTATTATTTATTTATTATCGGTGGTGAACCAATTATGGCCGTTAGGAAATTAGCCAGTGTCAAGTGTTATTAATATATAATGCAAGTTATTTGTTAAACACTGAAAATTTTATTTTCACTTATCTCGTTGAACTTCGCGTAACTAAATTGATAACATGCCGCCGAATTTAAACAATTTAAACGCAATAAAACTATATATTTTTTACAAATATTGAATGCCGTTTTATTTTTTTATTTATTATCGGTTGTGAACCGATTATGGCCATTAAGAAATTAGCCAGTGTCAAGTATTATTAATATATTATGCAAGTTATTTGCATCGAAACAGTCAACTCGTCATAGTCAAAGTCAAGTCTAGGGAATCATTTGTAAATACGGCGGCCATTTACAAAGATTTTTCACGGAGCCTTAGAGACAACACTTAAGTTCATGTTTTGCACCGATTTTCACTTTTATTCCACTTATGCCCCCGAAATTAAACAATTTGCATGCGTTTGAACTATGTACTAGGTTTCACAAAAATGAAAATTTAGCAACGCATCTCCTCAAAGCGTTCCCGCCAAAACTCTCTGCAAATAACTTGCAAATATTAATTATACTTGACACTGGCTAATGTCCAAACAGAAAAGGCCATATAAACGAAGAAGATTACTAGTCTGTCAGGTGCACTAGGTAAAATAGCGCGGAGTTTTGGCGGGAATGCGTTGAGATGTGTTGCTAAATTTTCATTTTGTGAAACTTAGTTCAAATGCGTGTAAATTGTTTAATTTCGGGGGCATATTAATCAATTTAGTTTCGTGAAGGTGTACAAGTGGAAATAAAAGTGAAAATCAGTGCAAAACATGGACCTTAGCTTAGTGTTGTCTCCAAAGCTCCGCGAACAAACATTGTAAAAAATGGCTTTTTTACAATGATTCCCTCGACTTGACTTTAACAATGACGACTTCACTGTTTCGTTCAATGCAAATAACTTGCAAATATTGATAATACTTGACACTGGCGAATGTCCGAAAGGAAAAGCCATTTTAAAGAAGAAGAAGAAAAAAGCGCGTGCGAGGTGTGTGTTGGCTATTATCACTATATTTATTATTTGATGTGATTAAATATTCCTCGCGGAGGTTGAATTGTTGTAAAATTAAATAACATGCATTTAAAACTAACTATTAACGTGTACATGGCACAATAATCATATTTATCACTAAAATTGTCGCTAGAACTTCCGTAGTAAACTGGATTGTTGTCGTCAATATGGAATCAACAACAACAACAGGTGCGTACTTCTCATATTGTCAGTACATTTAACACTGTAACAAAAAATAAATCACAGCTTTAGCTTCTAAACTCATGGAAAATAATTTAGGTGTAAGTAGGTAAGTACATAAGCCAAACAAAACTCAACCAATTTTTTTTCTGGCGGATAGCTTATTCCGTTTTTACAGCTACCGAAACATAGCTAGAAATAATCATTTTATTGTTGTCGGGGGTTTAAAACTACTTTACACATCTACGGCATTACAAAGTTACTTTATCTGACCAAAAAAGGTCAACGTAATGCAAGTATTTATTCCGTAGGTGCATAAAGTGCTCATTTTGAACCTAGGGCATAAAGTAATTTAACACGTCCCATACTAAAATTAGTCCTATTTCTCCCAAAAAAAATTGGCCCTCTCTGCAAGTCTCCAAAATAACAAACAAACCAATATGATAAGTTCGGGACACTAGAATAAATGCTTATTTTTGTAGCCTTTTTATTGTCTTGCAGTAGATGTGTAACACCCTCGCTATGCTTGGGAGTTAAATCTCTAGAATCCTTTGTACGCCTTAGATTCAAAATGACGCCTGCTATATAAGCCAGGGCTTTAGTACCTCATTGGTACCTTGGTGCATAAACTACTATTTGTTACGCTACAGATGATATCTTAGACGTGTCTCAGTTGGATTTCTTGGGTGATTTTGAGACGCAAGTAAACAATATACTACAGAGAGTGCGACTGACGCGGTCCGAAGTTGAAGAGCTTGAGCTACTCGTAAACGACTTGGAGACAACACTGCAGACATTCTGGAGAGGTAAAGTAAACAGCTTTAAGCTTTTTTAAACTCTGACCAATTTATTTTTAAATATTAGCAAATCCCACTGAGACATTTTCAAGGAAAAATACTCCTTTAAAAGCAAAGTTAAAAAAAAATAAGGTTTACATTTTTTAATAATTAGTGAGCAATGTGCTTTTTTTTACACCATTTGATGGGTGATAAAACTGCCCATTTGCACAAGTTAATGCCATCTGGATAATATTCTGCTGTGCAAATAAAGTTTAAAATTTATCTTAGAAATCATGTTTTAGAAACTTAGATCAAAAATGTAAACACAGAACTGTCAATTATTAAAGGAAAAAGTAAACAAAGAGCTGTAACTTTCAAATAATTTTATAAGTTTATAGTCACCTCATATTAAACTTAGAATTTAATGGTGCTGGTAATGTGAACTTTGTGATGACACTTTTGTACCTGATTATATTTAACTAGCTGCGCCCCGCGGTATTACCCGAATTATCGGGATAAAAAGTAGCCTATGTGTTATTCCAGGTCTCCAGCTACCTTTATTCCAATTTTCATCACAATCGGTTCAGCGGTTCTTAAGTGATTGAGTAACAACAAACACACATACACACAAACTTTCAGCTTTATAATACTAGTATGATTCTGTAGATCTTATGTGTGCAATTTTCTGCAACTTTTGTTATCTGTTTGATTCCAGGATGTGAAGTACAAGCATTTGGCTCCATTGTGACCGGGCTCGGAATAAAGACTAGTGATGTGGACTGTTACGTGCAGCTGCCAAAAACATTTGTACCTAAGAAGAACCCTGTCATGTTAGCCAGGAATTGCCTCCGGAAAATGCCCTGGATATTCGGAGAGCTTTTTGTAATACCAAATGCTAAAGTACCGATATTAAAATTTTTGCATAGACCAACAAATTGCAATTGTGATGTGAACTTTAAAAGTCCTTCTGGTGTGAGGAATAGTAAATTAATAGCGTTTATGCTGAACCAGGACTCTAGGGCTTTGTCCTTAGCTGTCATTGTGAAATTCTGGTCTAAAGTACACTGCTTCACAGGCACCAATCTCATGCCCAACTATGCTTTAATAATGATGGTGATATTCTATTTACAAGTCCGGAACATTCTTCCATCTGTATATGAGTTGCAACGACGTGTACCATTAGAAATGGTCGAAGGCTGGAACACTGCCTTCAATACACAATACTACCAATATAAAAAAATTGACAATAATCTCTATGATATACTAGGTGAATTCTTTAAATTCTATGCAACATTTGACTTTGAGCATGAGATTATTGCTCCCTTCACCGGATGTCAAATAAAGAAACAATTATTTTCAAACATTAAAACTGTACCTGACAAGTATAAGAATTACGTACACAATGTTGTCAATAAAATATGTTTAGACATGAGAACAAGTTCGAAAATTTGTGTGCAGGATCCATTTGATCATAGTAGAAATTGTTCAGTCGCTGTGTTTCCAAAATTGGCTCAGAAAATTATTAATCATTTTGAGTTTGCTGCAAGAATGTATGAAGAGAGGAAAGAGGAGGATTTCCTCCGAGCAATATTCACGGATGATCCTCAAGTCTCTATGAGAGCTACAGCCGCAGCTCCCACTTCAACCCACAGCCCTCGCCGTACCAACCCACATGGAGTGACTAAAGCAAAGAACAATAATACTAAACAGAAACTAAAAAAACAATTCCACAGATGGTTTATGGAAACTAGGAAAACGGCTATAGAGAAAAGTTAATGTTTAATTATTTTTCTGTCATATTAAAATTAAATTTACAAATATTGAATTAAAATTAATTAAATCAATTGTTAATTAAATTGTTTAAGAGCAATAGTAATAGCAAATAGTAATAACAGCATTAATGTAGTATTTGTGCTGTTATTTAATACTATTTTCTTTTGCTCTTTTTTTGTTTTTCCCTAATAATATCACAAAGTTAAAGTTGAATCATAAAAGCTACAGAGGTAGTAATGTAAAGAAAAAGGAAACATTGGTTTTAAACAGCATATAAAGGCGATGGCGCGCAGTACAGTACAGTAGCGTTACGTGCACCATCGAGTTCAATGCGATGTCGTATGTCGCCTTCAAATGTATGCAAAACAACGCAATGGTTCTCGCCGCTTAGTTTTCGCGCAGGTTTTTCCTTTGCGCAGTGTGTATCCCAAACCGACGTCGAGTGGAACCCGACGGAGCTTGCGCGGTCGAGTGGCAGGATGATCGCGTACCGTTTCTACTTGAAATGAACGTAGTACATCCAACAAGTATACCGGATGAGATGCAGGGCCGCGCCGACCCTCGGCAGCGCCTGTGTGCTTCAGGACGTTTCAAAGTGATCATATAGGTACACGTATTGTGTACAAGCTTTTTATTGAAATTAACATTTTGCTTTGATTTTCCATAATTATTTTAAATTTAGAAGCTGCTTAAATTTTTAAGTGACCCTCAAATTTTAGTAGGATCTCTGTATTCGGCTGTAAATCCCGCAGTAGATGGTGGTCAAGTAAGTGCCGTTTACCTTTACTAAACTTATATACCTAATCGTGACGTGACCTACTCCTTTACTCATTGTTTGACAACTCATTATAGTAGAACCTCAATTTGGATTTAACTAACCAGAAGGAGTCTATTACTTGGCCGTCTAGTTCCACGGATATCTGCAATCAATCATAATAATAAATTAAGGTTTTTGGGGAATCCTACTAGGTTCGGAGACGTTAATTTAAGATGAAAAAAGATTGTTCTTGGAGTCAAGGCGAATACATTTAGTTCTATAACTTTCGGAAAATGTTGAGTATAAAGTTTGTTTGATTATTGATTAATTACTAGCGCTGCCCCGCGGTTTCACCCGCGCAAGTCAAGATCCCGCAGGTTTACTCTTCAACACCATCTCCAACTAACCCTATGCAAATTTTCATCTAAATCGGTCGAACTGTTTGCTCGTGAATGGAACGGGAACAAACAAACTTTCCAATTTATAATAATAGGGGTTAAAGTATGAAATTGCCGTTTTATTGCAATAGGTTCTTTGAATTGACATACTAAGAATCTTCATGGTTTGAGGTTTTCGAATGAAACTTTTTTCAAATGGTTTCTGTGATGTTCTTTTTTTAAAAAATGTAAAACATTTAAATATCGACTTTCAATTGTTTTTGTTATTCAATTTAGACAAGAAAGATGGATACTGCGAAAATTCGAGTGATTTTTGAATACGAGTTCCGACGCGGAACTAACGCGGCAGAAATAGCCCGCAATATCAATGCTGCGTTTGGAGAGGGGTCTACTAATGAACGCACCGTGCGATTTTTGTTTAAACGCTTCCGTGATGGAAATTTCGACTTAAAGAACGAGCCACGAGGAAGACCACCCACACAGGTGAATAACGATGAATTAAGAGAGATAGTGGAAGCCGATCCTAGTCAAACTACCCAGGAATTAGCGGCATGGTTTAACGTTACCTTACCCACTTTATTGACTCACTTGCGTCAAAACAATAAAATAAAAAAATACGAAAAATGGGTGCCTCATGATTTGACTGATCTGCAGAAAGAAACGCGTGTTGAAACTTGTGTTGCCTTGTTGAACCGGTACAGAAATGAAGGAATATTGGATCGAATTGTAACATGTGATGAAAAGTGGATTCTTTATGATAACCGGAAAAGAAAAATGCAATGGCTGACCCCAGGTCAAATGCCACAACAGTGTCCTAAAGCAAAACTTACCAATAAATAGGTAATGGTAACTGTTTGGTGGTCTCAGCATGGTGTTATTCACTATAGTTTTCTTCGATCTGGTCAAGCAATTACGGCAGATGTCTATTGTGCCGAACTCCGAACCATGTTGACAAAACTAGCAGTAAAACAGCCCCGACTCATGAATCGATCTTCACCATTATTGCTCCACGACAATGCGAGACCTTACACAGCACGAGAAACCATTTTGACCCTTCAGGAACTGCACTTAGAAACCATTCGTCATCCTCCGTATTCACCAGACCTTGCTCCAACGGACTACCATTTTTTTCGTGATTTGGACAATTATCTACGTGACAAGAAGTTTTCTTCCCAGGAGGCAGTACAAAATGCTTTCACACAGTTTGTGCAGTCTAGATCGTCGGAGTTCTATCGCAAAGGCATTAATAGCCTTCCCATTAGATGGCAGCAATGTATAGATAATAATGGCAACTATTTTGATTAAATAAATTTGTTAAAAAATTAAAAAATAAACAATTAAGATTTTCAGTACAAATCGGCAATTTCATACTTTAACCCCTAATATTAAGTAAGGATTTGCAGTATTTGTTTATTTATTTTATATTTAGGTAAGTACTAACTTGTTCCATCTGTATATGTGTTTTATTAAACGCCTTGAACTTAGTGTAGCCGTAGTCTTGTGAGCGGAACGCGGACCACGGCGCCGGGTCGTCTGGAAGTAGCGAGATTTAGCTTAGTAACCTGGGTTAGCGCCAGCAAAACTTAGTTATTTCTAAACTGACCGATGTACTTTACTTACTTCTAAACTGATCTCTGCCCTCCTGACATCCAGCCGAACCTGTCACTATGTGAACGGGGGCTCTGGAATTACACAAAATTTAATTTTGAAAACGATGATTCAATATAGCCCTTATTTACCATAAATATATTATCTCTAAATGTTAGATTTCTTCGTAAAGGGTTTAAGGTTTTTTGAAAAGAGCGTTTTGCACCTTATGAAGTATTAGTAAATACCTACCGCTCAAGCTAAAACAGATATTTTCCATTCAAAGGAAAATGAAATCGCTTTCTTCGATAAGGCTGCCCAATTGTGGACCTTGCATTTTAAGCTTTATCTTTACTCTATTACATGTGTTCTTTTTCTTGTGTCGTATTTATCTATCTAATTTCTTCAAAAATCTAACAATGCTGAAACATTCAAACCTATTTAAAGGTCAGTTTATTTATTATTTTCTATCTATATCAAAATAAAAACAAATCATAATTCTTTTATATATCACATTTATTTGGCTACAATGTAATTATTGAAGGTACCTACACACATAAACCATTGAGTAGGCACATAACAAACATTACCTAGGTGGAAACTATTAACACAAAATAATTAGACAATTCATTACAGCTTCACAAAGAAAGAGTAGAAAAAAATGGGTTGCCACAAGCTATACCAGAACAATTTTTCTATGGAAATATTATTTGAAAAATTAGAGTGTTCAGCCTCACGATAGATCGAATTAAATTAGCCAATTTTCATTACTTAGAGAGGCAGCCTGAGAAGAAGAGAAATAAAAATAGTACCGTCTAAAGACATTTTGCCAAGCTGTACTTCTTATAATTATTATTTGGTTTCTTTTAATTCCGTCCCTAACAAAAATTACTTTTTGTTTGGAACGAAATTATAATATGATCTAAAAATAACTAATCAATCGATCAAATCATTTGACGTAGATTTAGAAATGGACGAGCTGTCAGCGTATCACAGACTGAAATAGCGATAGGTGACTTTTGTATTAAAATGAATTTAACACATGATCACAATAAATTTACCAAAAAAAGTAAGTATAATATGTAGTATATTCGTTACCCATAGTACAAGCCTAGTGCTTAGTTTGGGTGCTAGTTTGCGCTATGTTAAGTAACGTCGTGCAATATAATTTATTTATAAACAATGCATCTCTGTTATCTGTTGTTAAGTAGTCTTGTCCATTTCTATTCCTTCGTCTATGAATTAAATAGACTGATTTCATACAGGTTTTAAGGAAAAACTGTTAAAAATATTGATCTGAAGTCAATTAATTTGCTCGATAGATCAATTAAAACTATATAGACTTATGTATGAATGAAACTAATATGAAAAAAAAAAACTTAAAATGCATTACAATAGCATTATTATAAGTTGAAATTATTTAAAACCAAGATATTTAATTAGCACTTTTTTAATTTTTACCTTGCTACCGTCCGCTGTTTAGATATTATTTTAGTATAACTGCCTAATAAGGCATTTATACTAAAAATATGCAAGATAGCAGGTTTATATTTTTTATAAAATTCAATGATCCAAATCAACTGCGCCAAGTAAGCTCAAGCCACAGGGTATTGAGTCCAATGGGCGCACCTGGTATGATCGTGGGTTCAAATCCCGCTGAGAGCATTGCATTTTAGAAAACTCATCTAAATACGAATTTGTATTTAGAGTAGTTAGTGAAGTGTAGGTAACACTAAAAAAATCTTTGAAATATCCCGTTTATAAATAATTTTAGCAGTAATAAAAATAACAAAGTTAGTTAAACCACTAAAAACCTATGTATGCTAAGTACTTATTTAAGAAACACAAAAATGTTTTGTGTGTACATAGTATAATAAAAAATATTAAAACAGTTTCTGAGCATCACTCAAAGTGAGATAGTTTGAGATTCATCATTTAAGGAATGTACCTAATAAATTATTTTCAGACTTTCTACGCACAAGGTGTAACATTAGGTCGTATAACAAACAACCCTTAAGACGAATTCCGCCAACTTCGTCACATCCTGTAACTCCCAGCATTATCCGCTACAACCATTTCGATCCCTCATTTAGATGCATGTCCAACAAATATATTGACGTCAATTAGAGCATATTTAGAACCTTCTTCTTTTTCTTTTATATGGCTATATTCCATTTAAACACTAGACAGTGTCAATATTATAAATATTTGCAAGTTATTTGCATCGAAACAATCAAGTCGTCATTGCTAAAGTCAAGTCGAGGTAATCATTGTAAAACGACGGCCGTTTACAATGATTGTTCACGGAGCTTTGCAGACAACGCTTAAGTCCATGTTATACACCGAATTTCACTTTCACTACACTTGTACACCTTCACGAAACTAAATTGATTAATATGCCCCCTAAATTAAACAAGATTTCACAAAAAATGAAAATTTAGCAACACATCTTACTGCGTTCCCGCCAAAACCTGAAGGCGATTAAAACTCTTACAGTAGTTTAGTGTAAGACCTCAAACAACAAAGCAGCGGTAACGCTAGATTTTTAACCTGAGGATCTTCGGAGTGATGGACAGTTTTGCTCCTCAAAATGCCGGAAATTTTCAGTTTCTTTTAGTGACAGCAGAATTTGCACTAAAATCAAAATAAAAACGGACTACCATGTCACGGGACTCGTCAAGTTCTTGTTACATTAGGTGAACTTTTGTTTTTACTAAAGTAAGTATTGTGTTTATTATTTGGCCATTAATTCTATTAAAAGTTATTGTTACTTTAGAAATTAAAAGTAAAAAGAACGTAATAAGTAACCTCGAATTGATGTCAAAATATTTGTTGAACAATAAGTACAAAGTGTAACGGGGATATCCATTTAAGCCTAAAGGGTTGTTCTAGACGTCGTCGAATCCAAAAACTTTTGTGAATTTTAAGGTTGTTTCATTTGAAAAAAAGTTGTTTTTAAAATTAAAGTAGTTTTGATTGTAATGGACCAAACTAAATGAAAGGACAACATAAGGTCATAGAAACAACTGATTTTCAAGTAAACTTTACACTTAAAAACTTTTGGATGTTCGAAAACTACTTCGAACATCCAAAAGTTGTATAACAAAAGCTGTTCGCCTAGACGTCTAGAACAACCCTCTTTCGGCTTAAATGTCCATCCTCGTTACGTCTTGTTTTTCACATTATGCTTTTCAATCACAATCTTCATTTCAACATTGTTATAAAAAATATAGCAGTTATATAGAAAACAGCAGTTGTAGGTGTATAAATACAAGTCTAAATACCTAACACAGCTGTTTCAAGTTTATTAGATCAAAATAGTTAGAAATTTCCAGGTTAAATACATAAATATCAATTTTAACGACGGTAGTTGCTGATGTACCTAAATTTTTGACTAAACCTATTATTTAATACAGCAGTTCCAGGTGTAAACAGATCAAAGTACAAAAAGACAGCATCCGCAGACGAGTATAGGTCTTAATATCTAAATACAGTAGTTGCCGAAGTTCCACAAGTTTTCAGGTCTAGACACCTAAACACAGTAGTACCAAGTAGGTTTAGGTCTTTATAGCAATATTTCCAAGTGTTATAGATCTAAATACCCGAAGATAGCATACGCACATTAAAAAAGGTTTTAATATATAAATCCATCCGTTGCCGATGTTACAGGTCAAAATACCAACACTTTGTCGTTCAAGGTGTTCCAGAAGTTACAGGTCTAAGTACCGAAACACGAAGTACATGATCGCAGTTATGAACAATGCCCAGTCGCTGACGTCGTAGAAACAGCGGTACCACAGATCTCGGCGGTAAGCTTCCAGCAGCGATGGATATCAAAGGCTGTACGACGTGTGCTTGTCTTTCACCAGGTAGAAAGAGTCTATCACTTTGCCTTTCTGGTCTACGTCCACCTGGAATGATTACATAGAGGTTCTAAGTTATCTATACTAATATTATAAAGAGGTAACTTTGGTATATGTGTATATTGGGGTAATCTACGTAACTATTGGACCGATTTAAAAGTTCTTTCGATAATATAAAGCTACATTATCGAGGAATAACATAGGCATTTGATCCCGATATTCCTACGGGATCGGAGCTTACGCGGGTGGAACTGCGGGTCGCAGCTAGTAAACCATAATTATCGGAGGGGATTGTATAAATGCGAGGGGGAAGAGAGCGAGAGCAATTTGTTTTGTAATTTTTTATTTTTTTTATTCTAAATCAAAAATGCACAAACATTTACAGCAGATTGCGCACTAATATCTATAGATATGATTTCAATTCGACCTAAGAGTTATGTTTTTGGTGAGATGACCCACACCATTTACTGTGCTTATATACATCTGCTTTATAGTGCGGAGGCTAATAAGGAGACCTACCGCGCAAGTTGAAGCCGACGGTCGTCGCAATCCGCACCAATTTTTAACAACAATTAACAGCCTTAGCTTGAAGCAGACGCCGTCGATTTAAACTGTCATTTAAACCGACAGCTCAAGAGATGCCGGTCTCAATGATAATTTAAAACGACGGCGTCGGCTTATAATAAATGCAAATCAACGCCTTGGTCGCCGCCCACGTTATTCGTTTGCGCGGTGCGGATTTCGACTGGCGTCGGTCTCCATGAGTTACCTGCTCCATGTAGAGATGTGTCTTGTTGTAGACCAACATCCGCGTGTAGCCGTAGTCGCTGTTGCGGAATGCAGACCATGCCGGGGGAATGGCTGGTACACGGACAGACAGACAATGTATTATATAGTTACATATAGGCTTGATAAGTTATGGTACATTATTAGATATTAATGTGGAACTAAGAGCATTTAGCCGTCTCTTTCTAATGGAAGCATGTAGCCAAAACTGTCAGTATTTTATATTAAAAATAACGCAATTTGAGATATACAAGATGTAACGGGTAAGTCCTTTTAAGCCGACAGGCGGTTGTTCTAGACGTCTAGGCAAACAACTTTTGTTCTACAACTTTTTAAAACCCAAACTTTTTTTTTTGTAAATTTTGAGGTTATGTTAACAGCTGCTTTTGAAAATAAAGGTAATTGAAGGTTTGATTGTTGTAGACCAAACCAAATGAAAGGACAACATAAGGTTAATGACTTCGAACTCTAAGAAACAGCTGATCTTGAAGTAAACTTTACACTTAAAATTTTCGAAAAGTAC
The DNA here is from genome assembly GCA_949358125.1 of Idaea dimidiata. NCBI lineage: Eukaryota > Metazoa > Arthropoda > Insecta > Lepidoptera > Geometridae > Idaea > Idaea dimidiata. Next base: position 13,983,643 of record OX442329.1, read on the forward strand.
TTCGAAATTCTAAAAGTCGTAGAACAAAAGTTGTTCGACTAGACGTCTATAACAACCCCCTTTCGGCTTAAAAGGGCTTACCTGTTACATCTTGTATAGTGTAAATATTAATGCATCATCTAACATTCTCCTTTGGCAGGATTCGAACCTGTGGCCCTCGCTTGCAGAGCGAGCGCGCTAAGAGTAGTACAATACAACATGATTAATTAAATAAATTCTGTGGACTATGTTAAGCTACTAAGTTTGTGTTACGGTGACTACACAACGTGTATAAATAAACTCAGTACTCACGTATAAACCCGTCAGTATCCTCCTGACAGCCGGCCGAGCCGGTCACCACGTGCACGGGGGCCCTACAACATCACACAGATTGATATTACATTATAATAGAAAAAAGTTTATGCAAACTTGCCTGTTTTCTACCAAACGGGCTTTGACTAGTCACATAGCAAAGAAGATCGGCGTTTTTCGCGTTAGAGCTCAGATCTAAGGGGTAGAGGTACATTAATGAAATTTTAATGGCATTACAACTGATTTACGTGATCTAAAGCCACGGTATTAGTATTTTCGTTTATTTTCCGTTAGATTAAAATATTTGGTAAATTAAAGTTTCACAGTTAAAAGCTTCAAACCTGAAAACTCGGCACGGCGGCTCAATCTCTCCTAACTTAGGAGAATAGTGTAGTGCTCCTAATTGTAAAACTTTAACAATATCTTTTAATTTAGCGGAAATAAAACGAAAATACTAACACAGTGGCTTTAGATCACGTAAACCTATTGAATAATTCATATTTCTTCTTTTAGGAATGTAAAAATTTCATATTAAAAGTTGTTTGAAGTGCAAAATTTGTTATCTGCGGAACATAGCTGGTCCATTTTGAACGGTCTTCTTTCATACACCTTATGTAACCTTCTCTACATTTTATGTGACCTTTCATAAAGCGTATGTAACCTTTTCTACAACTTATGAGACCTTTCCAACAACTTATGTGACCTTTCCAACAACTTATGTCACCTTTCCTTCAATATAATATGTGACCTTTTCTACAACTTAAGAACCTAACCTTTTCTACAACTGATATGATCGGTCCCGGGAAATAAATTATAACAGTTAGTTAAAACATAAAGCAGCGAAACAAATTACATATTGATGAAAGCGGAACGAAACTTAACTAATTTTGCATAACATAACACACAGCACCATCTAAGGCCCAAAACTTTGCAACCAGGCTTTTATTATGGTGACCAAATAACAGAAGCATTGCCATAAAGCCATGATAATGAATTTTGAATGAGTATTTACCTTCAACCAAGCACCCACAGACCCAATCAAAGCACCATATATAGACACATATAATGTAACTGGTTTGAGCCTTTTAAGCAAAACGAAATACCGATGTTTATTTAAAAAAAAATGTAGTTTTTTCAGTTTTCGCGATGTTCGATTAAAATTAAACTCATTGTTACGGTTTTAATCGCGTTGCATTAAGCATTTCATCAACTTTCTACGTGGGCCAAGACTAGACCAAAAGATCAAAAACGAGTTAATGTGTAATGAGTACACGACGTGACAGCGCATTTCCTTTTTTTAATGGGTTCTGACAGTTGTCATGACAACGATATAACAGAAAAAATGAAATTCCTATATAGATCTTTGTAATCTCAGCTGCTATTAAAATCTTGTAATATCATAGTAAAAAGGTGTTTGCTTTGAAGTAAGATCTCGGGCCATCTCTCACAGCCAACACAGCGTACGGACAGCCCGTATTTTGAGTTCAATTTTAATTAGTTGTGCCAACTTTTCGTGAGCTTTGAGTTTGCGTTAGTGAGAGTTGATGCTGAACGAATACATGAAATCCCACACGAAATTCATATACTAAGAAGCATTTCTTTTGTGAGACAAATTAAATGGCTCTTAGAGACGTTAGGCAGCCAGACGCTACGGAACTCCGGATTGGTGAATCTTCCATGTTTTCGGACAGGTTTTTTGTCTGTTTCTTGTAGTTTCTACCCCAATAACTTTCTTGTGGTTTCTTCCCTTCGAAGGGCGAGTTACGATACCACATGTACGGTACACGTACGTACCTACATCCGTCCATTTGACACCGTGCGCGTGCGACCTTATTTCGCAATACTTACTTTGAATGGACTTTATTAATTTTAGTATTCTTTCGTACTCGTAGCAATAAGCAACAAACATTATCTTGTAGTAACTAAACATTAAATCATTTTCAAACATTAAACAGGATTTTAATCATAAACAATTAAGGTGTCTCGAACATCTTTGGTCCTTCGTCGTAACCAGTGGACCAGTTACAGTGAACTTAGTGTTTGTGTGTAAGTGGTTCAAATTGGATTGCAGTGCATTAAAGGAGGTCAACTTTCAAGTAAGGTCTCTTTATATATTACTGCTTGAACATCTCAATAAACACCTTCAAACATGGAAGACATTCTCAAACATCAGAATCAGCTTATGAGCGCAATCAATGATCTTCTGACTAACTTCAAAAAGGACGGTGCTGACAGGAAAACTCCGTCTCGTATCAAGAATAGAATAGAAACACTTGATAGTTATTGGAAGGATTTCCAACATAATCATAACCGACTGCTAGAATATGAAGATCAAAATCATGCTTATTTTATAGAAAATTGTTATGACCGTACTGTAGCATTTTACAAGGACGCTCGCACCTATCTTGTGAACTATTATGAGTCTAGGAAAGAGAGCAGTCCTCTCATTAAACCCGCAACTCTAGCGATACCTAAACATGTAGATAACCCATCAGCTCCGACCTCACCAGCAAACCCTGCTGGACCGAAATCCCCGTTGCAATATCAAACAGTAACATTTGATTTGCCATCAGTATCAGGTAAATCTGAAGCTACTCATTTTACATCTACAGGCACTAACAGCAAACTAGACGAAATGTTACGCTATCAAAAAAGTAATTTCAAAGCGTTTTCTCATACCATCTCAAACATCGACTACGGTTCCATGACCGAACGCTACGAATTAGAAGAGTTTCTTAAGAGTATCAACTCGCGCTGGTCTGCTATTGACTCTCTACACTGGAAAATAGACAGCGAAATGCAAGAAGAAAATCTTGAATACGAAAACGCATATAATCAGTATGAAAAGAAGATGCTTACTGCCTGGAATACTTCAAAAACACCACGACTCGGCAGCCTGATGGAAAATATGTCGTCAGACTACCTTTGATACCTAAAGCAAAAGAATACCTTGGTGAATCAAAATCAAAGGCGGTTGCGCAGTTCAAACAGTTAGAAAATAAATTTGCAAAAAATCAGGACATTGAAAAGGATTACAAATCATTTATCCACGAATATATGGATCTAAAACATATGCTTCCCCTCAGTGTATCAAACAACATGAAACCTGTGTATCTTCCGCATCACTGTGTAATCAAAGATTCCACGACTACAGCTCTACGCGTTGTTTTTAATGCGTCCTCTAAAACATCAAGCGGCCGCAGTTTAAATGACGTCATGCTCCGCGGGCCTAACCTTCAACAAGATATAATGTCGCTAATAATCAAGTGGAGACAGTATCGATTCGCCTACACAGCAGATATCGAGAAAATGTTTAGATTTGTAGCTGTGCATCCAGCTGATCAACACCTACAAACAGTCTTGTGGCGCGACTCTCCGTCGGATTACCTAAAACAATATCAACTTTCCACAGTTACTTACGGTACAAAAGCTGCACCATTTCTTGCCATGATGGTTTTAAAACAGTTAGCTGACGATGAAGGTCACAAATTTCAGAAGAGCACTGCCGCAAAAACCCTGAAAGACTCCTTTTACATGGACGATCTTTTAAGTGGAAACCACGACATACAAAGTGCTAAACAACTACAAAACGATTTAATACAATTACTGCAAGCAGGAGGTTTTAATTTAAGAAAATGGACATCAAACACAACTGAACTACTCCAAAATGTTAGTACGGCAAGCATGACTGAACAATCATACGACTTTAATCATGATGTGTCAACGAAGACTTTTGGGCTCCGCTGGCACCCACACTCAGATGAATTTACATTCGATCAAAAAATCAACATGTCAGATCATAAAAGGTACACAAAACGCAATCTACTATCTGATATATCGAAGCTTTTCGACCCGCTCGGCTGGCTTACTCCAGTAACAACAAAGTTCAAGCTACTATTTCAGCTGGTTTGGTTACATAATGTGGGATGGGATGATGAACTTCCATCTAAATTATATAACGAGTGGTTAAAAATCAGGGGTGATTTAAAAAACATCAATGAGATTCGTATACCAAGATGGTTACAAACATGTAAAAATGACGTCATAGAGTTGCATGGATATTGTGACTCATCGATCCATTGTTATGCCTGTGTGATATATTGTAAAGTAATGAAAGAAAATCAAAACAACTCAGTAGTTCTAGTTGCCGCAAAGTCAAGATTAGTACCACCAAACAAAGGTATCACATTACCGAGACTAGAACTCAGCGCGACCTTACTACTATCACAACTTATGCGTAAAGTACAATCATGTTTATCGGAGTACAAAATTAAGATCTTTGGTTGGTGTGACTCGACAGCCGTACTAGGTTGGTTGCAGGGTGACCCGGGACGCTGGAAAACCTTTGTAGCTAACAGAGTAGTTCAGGTAACAAAAGTTTTACCACCAGAAACATGGCGCTATGTGAAATCAAGCGAGAATCCAGCTGACTGTGCCAGCAGAGGAATAACCATGGAGCAGCTCTCAAAACATCCCCTTTGGTGGAGGGGACCAAAATCATTATCTACGTTTAATCCAGATCAACCCAATCAACACTTTATCACAGACGAAGAAATCAAGAAAACAAAACAAAGCAACGTTACAATTACTTATGCTCCTGAGGATGACGTCATCCTGTCATTGCTCGATAAAAACAGCTGTTGGTCTCGGGTGACACGTATTATAGCTTATGTGTTACGTTTTAAACAAAACAATAAACAAACGTTCCTAACAGTTACGGAACTTAAAACAGCACGGTTAAAAATCATTAAACATGTACAAAGCATCGAATTTGATAGAGAGATAACGTCTTTACTTCAAAATAAACAAATCGACTCGAAAAGCAAAATTTTATGTTTGACTCCATTCTTAGATCAGGAAGGCCTCCTTAGAGTGGGAGGTAGAATCAGGAATGCCTTTATAAGCAAAGACATGATGCATCCATTGATCTTGCCACACAAACATCGAATGACAACCCTACTGATTGATCACGCACATCATTTAACATATCATGGTGGACCTCGCGTTACACTAGCGAGACTGCGCCAACAATATTGGATACTTGGTGGTAATCAAGCTGTGAAATTTCGTCTACGCCGATGTATTATTTGCAGACGAAACAACCCTTCGAAACATAGTCAGATCATGGGCAATTTGCCAGAAGCAAGAATAAATCCTTCTAGACCATTCCACCATACTGGCGTGGATTTCACAGGCCACGTCTTTGTAAAAGCAAGCAAAGGAAGAGGCATGAAAACATACAAGGGATATATTTCAGTCTTTATATGTATGGCTACAAAGGCCGTACATCTCGAGTTGGTTTCAGATTTAACCGCGTCCGCATTTTTAGCAGCATTAAGACGAATGGCCGCGAGACGCGGGGCTCCGGCACATATATACAGCGACAATGGAACGAATTTTGTAGGTGCAAACCGAGTCCTGAAACAAGAAGCAGTCAAATTAAAAAACATGATCAATGAAGAGTTCCTATCAAAAATCAATGAGATGGAGATAACCTGGCACTTTGGAACACCCCTAAATCCAAGCGCAAACGGGTTATGGGAACGAGCCGTTCGTAGTCTAAAACACCATCTTCGGCGCGTTATAGGCGAGCAAAAACTCACCTTTGAAGAGTACACTACCCTTCTCGCCCAGCTAGAAGCCTGTCTAAATTCTAGACCGCTCTGCCCGCTTACAGAAGACCCAGACGATGTTGATTATCTCACTCCTTCTCACTTTTTATCAAGCGGTCCAGTGTTAAGCATTATAGAGACTGAAAGAGATCAAAGAACCAGATGGCAGCTAACTCAAAAAATATTCGGAGACATCTGGAAACGTTGGAAAGCAGAATATCTAACACAATTATCATCTCGAAGCAAGTGGCTGCAACCAAAACCAAACATGAAGGTCGATGATGTCGTCGTAATCCACGACGCTAATCTGGCCCCTGGGAGGTGGGCCCTTGGCAGAGTCATCGAGCTACACCCTGGCACCGACGGCTATGTACGAGTTGTCACGGTGAAAACAAAAAATGGAACAATTAAGCGACCCATAACGAAGTTATCAATACTACCAGTCTACCCCGAAACAATAGAAACTCAGAAATATGAAGATGTAGATCAAAACGATATCAATGAACAAGTTCCCAAGGTCACAAATAAAAGAAAACAATCAACCTTTAAACTAACCAACTTTATATTTACACTACTACTAATGTTCACTATGTGCTCGCAGTCTATACATTGTGCATATAACGTAACATACTTCCAAGAAAACCAAGCCCTTGCGTCTCATAAGAGATCAATGGAAAGTAATCGTGTATTATGATATGAAACCTTATTGGATTGGATCTAAGTTATTGCTTCAATACATTAACCACCTAGACGGCTCATGTTCAAAACAAAAACAACGTGCTCAATGTGACGTGGTCTTATTACAATTACGTCACGGGTACACCGAGTTGCAATACTACGCTCAGCTGTTACTTAGTCAGCACTCGAGCTCAAGTATTACACGGCGAGTACGTAGAGGTCTTATCAACGGAGTCGGAAACGTCGCGCATGCACTGTTTGGAGTTTTAGATGATGATTTCGCACAACAATATCAGGAAGACATTGAACTCGTTAGAAAGAATCAACAACATCTCGCCAATCTATGGAAGAACCAAACATCTGTTATCGAAGCACAGTTTAACTTTTTGAAACGAATGGAAATTACGGTAGAAACACAGCGTAAACTATTCAATCAACATTTGAAGACTCTTGAAAACCAAAACAATATTTTGAAGCATGAGATAGAGAACACAATGGAAACAACAGAATTTACTTTATCGTCAGTTATCGCTAACAACATTTTAAACAATTTAAAGCAGATTCAAGATACACTTCTAGATACTGTAACCGATATTTATCACGGGAAATTCAATATACACATATTATCACCTGATCAGTTGAGAGACGAGTTGAGCACGATTTCGTGTCAGCTATCTAAGGAGGTAGCATTACCTATAGACGATATTCATAGTGGAGCTGGGTTATCAAAACTTTATCAGTTGCTAAGGGTTAAGGTAAGAGTCACAGATCAATACCTATTATTTGAAATTAAAATTCCACTCGTAACCAGAGAAAACTACGACATCTTTAAGGTTATACCTATTCCTCAAATAGTAGAAGCCAAGATGGTAAACATTGTTCCAGTCGCCGAGTTCATGGCCATAAACATTCAACACGACTCATACTTACCTATGACTGATAGCGATTTACAAACATGTTCGCACCTAGATCAAACAACTAAACTTTGTGAACTGCAGAGTCCTATTTATCACTTGCCAAGCGGTCAAATGTTATGGCAAAAGTTTGTAACGCGTCAAACAATAACAAAACAATGCGAAAACAATTGGAATGCACTAAACAACATAAACGAATACATGTTCTATTGCTGTGAGGAATGTGCAATAAGAATAATGTGTAGCGGTCAAGTTACATTAGTCCGCGTCATCAAAGCCGGTCTACTATCAATCAGCAGCGACTGTGTATTAAAGGGAGACAAATTTACAATTTACTCTCACAATCATCATGTCAACAACCTACATGTAAAAGCCGATGTCATAACTATCGACATTCCTCAAGTGAACCACATAATCAATTTGACTGTACCATTCAACAACGATGAGATAAAAACAGACGTCGAAGTCGAAGATCAACAGAAGTCGCTAAACGCAATACAGAAGCAAATCGAACAGATGAAAACAGAAAAAGCAGAGATCGATCAAATGTCCAAACATGATTTACATCATTACGTGGTTACATATACATTAGTTGCGGTGTGCCTCGGAGCAATCTTCGCGTTCCTGATCAAGCGAGTGCGGAGGGCGCGGGGGCGCGGCAGCCGCAGCCAGGAGCGGTGCGTCGCCGCCGAACCCGCCACCGCCGCTACTACGGGAATACCGGCACCGCCGCCACTACCGACGCCGACGCCGGCTCCTCGAAACTCTATATCGGACATATCTCGTGCGTGTGTCGATGACAATCAAGTTGATAGTGTACCTAGTGAATCAAGTGTTTGTGTAAAACCAAAAATCGTGTCGGAACTATATAAAAAAGACAAGGCTACCGTCCCTTCAATTCCGTCGCGCGTATTTCCCATTTACCACCAGGACGATTAACAAACACTATCCTACATCTTTCCCCCGGGAGTATGTACGGTACACGTACGTACCTACATCCGTCCATTTGACACCGTGCGCGTGCGACCTTATTTCGCAATACTTACTTTGAATGGACTTTATTAATTTTAGTATTCTTTCGTACTCGTAGCAATAAGCAACAAACATTATCTTGTAGTAACTAAACATTAAATCATTTTCAAACATTAAACAGGATTTTAATCATAAACAATTAAGGTGTCTCGAACACCACAGTTTTTTAAGACGTTTGACGTACGTATTCAAATATGTTTTCCATATAAAAACAAGAATGAATAAACAAACAGCCAACAACCAAGCAAAGTTTTTATAATGCTTATAGGATATCCTGTCCCCATATACACGTTAATTTATACTTCTGTAATAGCTGTTGGATTTCCTAAATAATAAATAAAATAAATATACACAAATCATCCTGAAAAGATGCAGAGGTGCATTAGGGAAATGTACTGACCTGGGGTTAACATAGGGGTGCTCTGTAGAGCCGTTATAGACCTTGTAGTCGTACAGCGGCCAGGTGCGCTCGTACGAGTGCTCGTGGGCCCACACCACTAGATCTACACCGAAATCCTTGAGGAGAGGCTCCAGACCTGGCGAATACATTGTATGTTTAACTAACGTGGTGTAACCCTTGTAAATCCCGATCCGTCCAAATTTCGGAATACGAAAAATAACTCGTTACGTATTCAGCGACCTTATATATTATGTACCTATAGAATCTTTGCATGCATATGAAACAGCATTAAAAAAATACATATATTTATTTTATTTCAACATGCGTAAGCGTAACCCTTTAAATCAAATAAAGAAAAGCGGTCCGTTGCCACTTTTCTGTAATTTTTGTTTTTGGTACAATAAAGCGTTAATCTATGTAGGGTAAGCTAATAACAATTCAACACACGATTCCCCAAGCGTCCCCTTCACACCTCCCAAGCGTCCCCTTCATATCTCCCAAGCGTCACCTTCATATCCCCCAAGCGTCACCTTCACTTCCCCCAAGCACCTCTACATGCCCCAAGCGTTCCCCTCCTCTCCCACTCCGTACGACTCACCAAACGCTCCCATAATCCCCGTCCTAGTATACTCATGTTCACAATCCCGTTTATCGTGTAAATCCGAGCAGTACATCGGCCTATGGCCCATTACAACAATCCAAGGGCGTTTCGACCTGAAATATACAGACAGATTAAAATACGTTTGTTTGTAAATATGTATTTACCTAGGTATCCGAAGAAACCGGTTCTAGAATATTCGTGAGCGCAATCTCCAATATCATCGCTGTTGCTGCAATACATAGGGCGATGTCCAAAGACTATCACCCAGGGACGCTTTATCCTGAAATCGAGTTTTGTAAGCTGGGGAGGTTTATCCAAAATTTCATATCAACATCATTGCAATTGCAAACAAAACACTCAAAGTAAGACTATATTTTGCAACTTGACTGCAATTGAATCATATATTTTTGATAATTTTATTACATGAATTGGCCATCTGATAAAAGTCACGTAAATTTGTTAGCCACAGAATGACATAATCAATTAAAGGTCTAAAATATAAGATGACAGCAGTGGAACAATTCCCTTCTCAGCGGCTGCACTGTCTACGTATCGGAACACGGACGAGTTTTTACTTGAAATATTTTTAAAGGAAAAATTCATCTTCAAAAATTCACTTGCGGCGAGATTTGAACTCGCGTCCCTGGAGTTTTTACTTCTTTTATAAACTCCAATAGCCTTATAGCCCAAACATGGAAGACAGAGTAACGAGAAAAGCACAAAAAGTGGTTAAATTACTTCGACCTCACTCCATGTTCATTAATGAGGCTAAATACCGAAAACAAGGGCTTCTTTAACATCCAAGGTAACTTTGACAGTCCTTTAACAAACCACCAAAATCTCAATTTAACTTAAATTAAATTTAAATCCAAAATTATCTATAAGAATTATTATGGTTTGATTGTCAAAATATTTTAGTCTGATTCTTATGTAAATTATTATAATAATTACTTAAAATACTGATGACGTGCATTTATAAGTATCCTCTGTTACAATTATATTTTGTTAAGTAAATTTATGGGACAAAAGATAATAATTGGGTACTTAAAAGTAATACATATTATTTTGCTTAAATGATGTCAAATTAACCCATGTTTTTACCCAACAGTCAAATGTGTTAGAAGCATGGTCACATTTTAATACAATGACAAAGAAGCCCCTACCCGACGTTGACATAAAATAAAAATATTTATGATTTGGGGGGTCGTTAATAAATAAACTTCTTAGCTATTTGAGAACCAACGGACATATTATTCTATTGGCGAAAAAAAAAACATAAAAAAACGATAATAAAAAAAACGTCCAAAAATATCTCGAGACCTGTATAAAGTAGCCCCCGTTTACGGTAGACTTTACTCACCTATTCTCCGGCAAGTTAGCTTTCTCGAGATCCTTCTTCAGCCAGTCATACTGGTTGACGATCAGCTTTGCGCCGTACTTGACGAAGTAGTAGACCTCGGTGGAGATCGATACGAAGTGCACCGGACCGAGGTCGAAACTGTAGTACAGGTTGCTGGTAGAGCCCGGCATGGTGAAGCGGGCTGCGTAGTTGCTGAAGTTGCTGGAATTGAAGGGGTTGCTTCGTAAATATAATTATGTTTATAATAATTTCAAATGGCGTTTTTTTTTTTAATTAAATCTTGGTGTTGCATGTTGACTTGTCAAATTTGAAGAATGTGTTGAAGAAACAAGACTACATTTTGTTAATATTCCTACTAATATTGTTAATGCGAAAGTACCTCCGTCTGTTACGTTTACACGCTGAAAAATATATTAGTTGATTTTAATGAATATTGATACAAAATTGATAAAACCTCGTAAAAGAACAAAGGCGAATCCAGCGAAAATATCAAGATGAAAATATCTGTGTACCGTCTCGTAAATGTCGTGTGAAACGGCGTGAGTATTTGAGAATATTTTTAATGCAACTACATATTTAAATATGAATCCTGGTCACGGCACCAATTGTAAGTACACCCATACATATAATAAATTATAGGTAGGTGTATGTATACGCACTACGCCTGCTCGTGGTTCCCGGGGCAGGTCATGTACGGCACGCGCGTCGCCAGTGGCTGTATCTGCTGCATGAACTGGTCTCCGACGCGCGCGTCGTCTGTATCCATGTCGTAGGCGAAGTCTCCAACGTGGAGTATTACGTCCCAGTGGCCTTGCTCTGCTTCTTGTTGCAAGTACGACAGGGACTGTAAATAAACGTGGCTGTAAGCAAATATTGCAGGATGTTGCATACAGCGCCATCTAGCCTCAAACTAAGAAACTAGGTGCTACATATCCCTTTTAGGATTTCGTGCTCAAAGGGTAAAAACCAGACTACCTAGGAGTCCTGAGACTGCCTGTCACTAGGCTGTATCTCAAGCACCAGTTAAACAGTTGAAATTTTCAATGATAAATTATTTTTGACTGCAACTTTAAAAACCCGTAGAACACTATGCATGTCAGATGCAACAAAAAAAAGGTTACCGTTTAAGGTAGGTATGTAACTTTTATGACAAATGTATTGCTTTTGGGAAAAAAAAGTTAATATGAAAACCAACAAAGCACTTAAAGACGAGAGTAAGTAAGTATGACGTACATGAGCGTTCTTACTGCCCATATCTCCGTAGATAGCAGCGCGCAGCACCCAGTCCTCGCCCGCCGGCGGCGTCTTGAACGTGAAGATCTCAGACCAGCCGTACTTCGAGCCCACGTGGTACACTGCATACAAACATTTTAGTGATAACTCACACTTAGGAAAGGTATTTGACCGGGCATTGTATTACATTAGACCGATGAGTGATGACCTAGGACTTAGGCTGGTGAGTGACAAACAATGTCCCGCGCCTCCACCGAGTGATAGTTTCTTTAGCATCACCTGGCAGGGCCACATGTACATCACATAACCTAATAATCTAGTATGTGTTCTCAATAAAGTTTCGATTGCAGTGCAGTTGGACGATACTTATAGTTTTAGTTCGCGTGTGTTGAAATGAAACTGGACAATTCTATTACAAAACTAACTCCCCTGAGCAACAACAACCCTCACCATAAGAAGTGTTGAACTTAAGTCCTTTTAACTCCACAGTATGTATCCACTGCTGCCGCTTCTCCTTCCCTCCATCCACGAACAGCTTGGCAGACCCTTTCACCTGCCTGTTCATGAGCGTCTCTCCGAATTGCACTATCGATGCCTGGGAGTCGTTGAATGTTGACCATGTTACTGTTATGTCGTTTGGATTCGCTGGAATAGAGACAAGAGTTAATTAGCAGATGATGAAGAGGTGTATTAGGACCTAATAATAGCTAGCGCTCCGCGGCTTTACTAGTACAGTCTTCAAATTTAAATTCAAAATAGAAAGTTTTAAAAATTTCAAGACAATAAGAACCCCCATGAGTTTCTTCGTGGCTTCTTCTCATATGAGGGCGCGTTCCGAAGCCACGGTAGCTTTTTGAGTTAACTAGAAATAATTTAAATTCTAAACTACTATAATATTTCTTAAGTCTGCGTACACTGGAACGTTTTGATACATATAATGATGAGGCGGTAATTTACAGTAACTTTTTAGAATATTACACCTCAGTCAACCTAAGTCTCAGTCAGTCTCAGTCAGCTAACTGTAAAGTTAGCGAAACGTAGGTACATTGTGGCAATGCCGTTAATAAATAGAACACGAGTAAACCCCAGTAAATATTGTATCTTTATTTTTTATAATGTGGCATTAAAAAGTACATACAACCCTAAATTTTCACGACTATCACCAACCCCTATTTTTTAAGTATCAAACTTTAGCAGGAAACCTAGAATAACACTTAAAAGCTCTAGAAATCGCTTTAAGCGTTAGTTTTACTTAACTTTTAGTTAAGTTTTACTTTTAAATGTGTTGTTTTTGTAATATTTTTGTGATTGATCAAATAAAGTATTGTCTATCTATCTAACGAAATTCCCGCGGGAATAGGACTTACGCGGGTGAAACTGCGGAGCGCAGCTAGTATATTTGATATATTAATATATACAAAAATATAAATAATAAATACATTATAATTAGGGTCAGTCATTGAACTGTAATCAGCTCATATATTGTCATACCTACTCCTTATCGTGGGCTCCACACACTTGGAACGCTAAGACAAGTTTAACATTACACTTATTTAGTAAATCTATTTTGTTGTAAATATAACGTATGTATATTATATTCACTTATATTAGGGGTTAAAGTATGAAATTGCCGATTTGTACTGAAAATCTTAATTGTTTATTTTTTAAATTTTTAACAAATTTATTTAATCAAAATAGTTGCCATTATTATCTATACATTGCTGCCATCTAATGGGAAGGTTATTAATGCCTTTGCGATAGAACTCCGACGATCTAGACTGCACAAACTGTGTGAAAGCATTTTGTACTGCCTCCTGGGAAGAAAACTTCTTGTCACGTAGATAATTGTCCAAATCACGAAAAAAATGGTAGTCCGTTGGAGCAAGGTCTGGTGAATACGGAGGATGACGAATGGTTTCTAAGTGCAGTTCCTGAAGGGTCAAAATGGTTTCTCGTGCTGTGTGAGGTCTCGCGTTGTCGTGGAGCAATAATGGTGAAGATCGATTCATGAGTCGGGGCTGTTTTACTGCTAGTTTTGTCAACATGGTTCGGAGTTTGGCACAATAGACATCTGCCGTAATTGCTTGACCAGATCGAAGAAAACTATAGTGAATAACACCATGCTGAGACCACCAAACAGTTACCATTACCTTTTTATTGGTAAGTTTTGCTTTAGGACACTGTTGTGGCATTTGACCTGGGGTCAGCCATTGCATTTTTCTTTTCCGGTTATCATAAAGAATCCACTTTTCATCACATGTTACAATTCGATCCAATATTCCTTCATTTCTGTACCGGTTCAACAAGGCAACACAAGTTTCAACACGCGTTTCTTTCTGCAGATCAGTCAAATCATGAGGCACCCATTTTTCGTATTTTTTTATTTTATTGATTTGACGCAAGTGAGTCAATAAAGTGGGTAAGGTAACGTTAAACCATGCCGCTAATTCCTGGGTAGTTTGACTAGGATCGGCTTCCACTATCTCTCTTAATTCATCGTTATTCACCTGTGTGGGCGGTCTTCCTCGTGGCTCGTTCTTTAAGTCGAAATTTCCATCACGAAAGCGTTTAAACCAAAATCGCACGGTGCGTTCATTAGTAGACCCCTCTCCAAACGCAGCATTGATATTGCGGGCTGTTTCTGCCGCGTTAGTTCCGCGTCGGAACTCGTATTCAAATATCACTCGAATTTTCGCAGTATCCATCTTTCTTGTCTAAATTGAATAACAAAAACAATTGAAAGTCGATATTCAAATGTTTCACATTTTTTAAAAAAAGAACATCACAGAAACCATTTGAAAAAAGTTTCATTCGAAAACCTCAAACCATGAAGATTCTATTTCAATTCAAAGAACCTATTGCAATAAAACGGCAATTTCATACTTTAACCCCTATTAAATTATATATATCTATTTATGTTTGTTATTTTAGTGTATATTATTCATCTATCTAAGTAACTATTTCACCTATTTATGTTATGTTAATATTCTGTATCTGTCTGTCTACCACACAAACTTTATTAACCTTCTCCATCCAAAGGTTGCCTAGAAGAAATCGCTTTTAGCGATAAGGTCGCCCATTTGTACAACTTATACTTTTAAGCTTTCTGTGTATTTGTCTTACTTTAAATGTAAACTAATTTTATTGTTGTTGGTTGTGCAAATAAAGTATTAATCTATCTATCTATCTATATTATTGGTTACTTAATTTTACAAAATTACCCACAATGTTTAAGATAAATCTAACAATGCTAAAACATAGTCGAGTTAGGTACCTATTTAAGTTATAGAAATGTGCACTAGACTTTTCAAATTTACACGATTTGTTAACATTTTACTGGATCATGGTAAACAATAATACTTGTTTCAAATGCAATTATGTGTTCTATTATAAATAACCTATTTAATCTATCTTTTTCTACACTCTATACTTATAATAAAGGAAGAGAGGACAAAAAGTCTGTACTTGGAAGTCAATTTAAAAAAAAGTTGTCTATAGGGCTTAGAAAAGTAGTAGAACAAAATTATATAATTTTTAAAATTCATGTCTGTCTGTCTGTTTCTCTGTTTGTCTGTCGGTTCCTTATACAATTGAAAACTATATATCTGATTGAAATCTGGTTTTCAATATCCAATTAGTAGAACCCGAGTAATGAACGAAAAAATGCAACCGCTCGAGAACTGCTCGGCCGCCCGCGCCCGTGATAACGCGTTTTCACTTCTGCGGGTGAAACAGCAGGGCGCAGCTAGTTAATCAATAAATGTAGTTTCGATGTATTTTTCCTTGGCGACATTTTCTGACACATGGCTTCATAAATAAATCTTTATTATCTCCAATTGTTTAGACAAACAATCGTAATATTCTACAGAAGTTTAATGTAAAATAATTCATATTGTTTTCTTCTGAATTATATGTGAAGTTTTTCAAAATTAAAAGCAATGACACATGCAATGATTTTTACAGTTTACATCCACACTAATGTAATAATGAGTGCGATACATGACTTCGAAAAGTATAACACCGAATACCACGTCCCCGTACGTAGGTACCAAGTTTACTACTACAAATCACTTAACAACGAATGCACGCCACCACGAAAAACTCAGCACCGAAGTCGTGCGATCTCGAATAACAAAACCTCTAAATTCACTAACAAAAAATCACTTAGTACAACGAATTCACGCCACCACGAAATACTTAGCACCGAAGTAACTTATTACGAAAGTATTTCGTGGTAGCGTGCCTTCGTTGTAAAGTGATTCCAATCAGTAAACGGGGACGTGGTATTCGGTGTTACACTTTCCGAGTCATGTATCGCATCTTATTATAAAGAGGAAAGATTTGTTTGTAACAAATAGGCTCAAAAACAACTACACTATCGTAATAGGCTACTTTTAAACCTGATATTTCTATGGGATCTTACACAGATAAAACTGCAATATGCAGTTAGTGTAGGTATGTGGCACCGGAAAATAACAAAAACCGCAAATTTATACATTTTCAAGGAAATTTATAAACCTTCGTAGGATTTCAAACGACATAAATTGTATTATTTTACGCCCACAAATTGCCAAATTGATAAACTAACCGAACAAACGCGTAAAATAAAAAGAATTAAGAAAAAAAGACTAAAATAACCTCTACAAACAGCGCCACCGACTAATTAATCTGTTTTATATCATCTGAAGTCGGGCAGCCAAACTAAGTACAATATGGAACCAGCCAGTAAAACTGCCAGACTTCAGATGATAAAACAGATTAATTAGTCGGTGGCGCTATATGTAGGGGTTATTTTGGTATTTTTTATCAATTCTTTTTTTTGGTTGTTTTTTAAATTTTTAAATTTTTTTTTTTTTTTTGAGTCGGTTTTTTAATTTTTAAATTATTTTTGTATTTCACCCGTTTTAGTATACCTACCTACTTTCGACTGCCAGAAAAATCAACAATATTGTTACCGTAATTTTAATTATCGAGGAGTTTGCTGATGAGAAGGTGGTTTCAGGTGTCCCATCAATCTGTACTTAGTACTTTAGGGGTCTATTCTTTTTGGTAGAAGTCCAAAAATGAGTAATTTATTGCATTCTGGGATGCTATCCTGTCCATCATTCCGAAGATACTCTCATCAGATCCTTACCAAACTTTTATGGGACCACCTTGGAGCTTCCAAGTCGGTTAATTAGTAAGCAATAACCAAACGCCATGTGTGCTCTGATTGGTTAAATAAGTCACGTGTTCCTTCTTCTTTCTCTCCACCGCTATTGTTTGCCACGGAACATAAAAAACCGGTTGCTCGTGGGTTGGGGAAAGTTTTTAATGTAGTTACTGTGTTGGAACTGTAAAAAGTTTTATTTTGTTATGGTTACTAAACTAGAGCCATAATGAGCGACCTAGATGCTGCGGATGTACCTAAGTCTATGGACACAAGCATTGCCGCTGTCGACATCGACCAAGTATTTTTCTCGGGGTAGCCTGATTCCCTAGAGAACGCGTCCCCAGGTGGCGGATAGGGGAAGGCTCAATGGAGTTTCAAAGCTCCATAGGGTAGGGGGGAAATAAAATACCCCCCGCGGACCACAAGGCCGGAGATGGACACTCCGTGATCAAATCCCGCGCGCAGGCTTCTTCGACATATTCGGAGCAGAGGCTGCGTGCGTGCTAAGTGTTTCGACTGGAGTACTTAGTAGGGTTGGCGGCGGATGAGCCCTTAGCGGGCCAACGGCAGCGCCCGAGCCTCGTAGTGGGTTACAGTCTTGGTGTCAGGTGGCAACCGGCCGAAAAAAAATCTATATAGCCAACCAAAACTTCTCCTAATTATGATAATACAAGGCAAAAGAGATAGACTTACAACTAGGGCGTACCCCAAAAGCGACGCGAACTCTGGGAATGTAAAAAATGCTAGGGCGTACCCCCCAAGCGACGAACTATTTGACCGATTGACCGATTTGCAACTGCGAACCGAGGTTCGCAGTTGCACCGACTTAGGATAGCGACATGGAATCTGGGGTCCCTTACAGGGCGTGGACAAGAACTAGCAGAGACCCTGAAAAGGAGAAACATAAATATCTGTTGCCTGCAGGAAACGCGCTGGAAGGGGTCAAAATCCAGATACCTAGGACAGGGGTATCAGCTGATCTACCATGGAATAGACAACATGCCTACCGGGGTGGGTATAGTCTTAGATAATCAACTCAAAAAGCGGATAGTAAATGTGGAAAGAAGAACAGATCGCCTCATTGCGGTAAAACTGGCACTAGACAACCAGCCCATATTTAATGTCATCAGCGCGTATGCCCCCCAGGTAAACTGCACCAAGCAGGACAAAGACAAGTTTTGGGAGGAAATGGACGACTACATGTCGGGTATACCTTTAGAGGAGAACAAATTTGTTCTTGGAGACCTAAATGGACATGTTGGTGGATGTTCGATCATCCACAAAAGCGCCCACGGAGGATACGGATATGGGAGTGCAAACCCAGAGGGTGACAGGATACTGGAATTTGCGTCGCGTCACGACTTAATGCTAATAAACACCGCTTTTAAAAAGAAGCCCGAACATCTTATAACATATAACAGTGGAGGGAAATCTTCGCAAATTGACTTTATCATGACCGACAGCAAACTTAAAAGGGGCTTCAAAGATTGCAAGGTTATACCAGGGGAGGCCTTAACATCGCAGCACAGAATGCTGGTGGGTATATATAGGCTACCGAAACCAATTAAAAATACCATAGACAGAACTGTTCGAATCAAATGGAAAGAGCTGGCAGGTGGAAAAGCCGATTCGTTCCGTGAAAAACTCCAAGAATTTCTGGAAAGAGACTTAGAGATCGACTATGAAAATGCAAACTCTATGTGGTCCAACTTCGAACATGAATGCAAAAACTACGCCAGAACCATACTAGGAATATCCAAAGGCGGTATAAGTACAAATAACGACCCATCGTGGTGGAATTCCGAAGTAAAACATGCAATCAAACATAAAAAAAGATCTATTTAAGACCTGGCAGGCATCAGGGCAGGATGAAGACTTTTCAAAGTACAAGGATGCCAAGAAAATCGGGAAAAAGTGCGTAACGCAATCTAGAGCAGAATCACGAGATGGGCTGTATGCTGGGATCGAGGGGGCTCAAACAGATTCCGAAATCTTTAGAATAGCAAAGCAGAAGCATGTATAGACACAAGATATAAAGAGAAACAAATATATTAAAGATAAAAACAAAAGACTTCTAACTGGCAATGACGAAATAAGTAATAAGTGGTTTGAATATTACAAGCACCTTATGAATGAAGAGTTCCCTAGAGACGAGATCGTTCCGGTTAGGTCAGTTGAAGGACCAATACCCAATATAGAGATACAGGAAGTGAAAGCCGCCGTAGCCAAAATGAAAAAGGGCAAGGCAGTTGGACCAGACGAAATTCCTGCCGAAGTCTGGAAATTCATCGGGCCTGTAGGTATTGCGTGGTTAACAAGACTATTTAACACTATAGCCAAACAGGGGACTGTACCTGAGTCATGGCGCCTCAGCCATCTTGTTCCGTTTTACAAAAATAAAGGAGACATAACAGACTGTGGAAACTATAGAGGAATAAAGCTGACCTCGCACACCCTTAAAATTTGGGAACGCATACTTAATAAACGCATTATGCTGCTTACTGATCTAACGCCAAATCAGTTCGGTTTCACTCCATCCAGATCAACAACTGATGCGATACAAGCCGTAAGGATACTCGCGGAAAAGCACCGCATAAACAAGGAAGATCTACACCTCATAATAGGGGTTAAAGTATGAAATTGCCGTTTTATTGCAATAGGTTCTTTGAATTGACATAGAATCTTCATGGTTTGAGGTTTTCGAATGAAACTTTTTTCAAATGGTTTCTGTGATGTTCTTTTTTTAAAAAATTTGAAACATTTGAATATCGACTTTCAATTGTTTTTGTTATTCAATTTAGACAAGAAAGATGGATACTGCGAAAATTCGAGTGATTTTTGAATACGAGTTCCGACGCGGAACTAACGCAGCAGAAACAGCCCGCAATATCAATGCTGCGTTTGGAGAGGGGTCTACTAATGAACGCACCGTGCGATTTTGGTTTAAACGCTTTCGTGATGGAAATTTCGACTTAAAGAACGAGCCACGAGGAAGACCGCCCACACAGGTGAATAACGATGAATTAAGAGAGATAGTGGAAGCCGATCCTAGTCAAACTACCCAGGAATTAGCGGCATGGTTTAACGTTACCTTACCCACTTTATTGACTCACTTGCGTCAAATCAATAAAATAAAAAAATACAAAAAATGGGTGCCTCATGATTTGACTGATCAGCAGAAAGAAACGCGTGTTGAAACTTGTGTTGCCTTGTTGAACCGGTACAGAAATGAAGGAATATTGGATCGAATTGTAACATGTGATGAAAAGTGGATTCTTTATGATAACCGGAAAAAAAAAAATGCAATGGCTGACCCCAGGTCAAATGCCACAACAGTGTCCTAAAGCAAAACTTACCAATAAAAAGGTAATGGTAACTGTTTGGTGGTCTCAGCATGGTGTTATTCACTATAGTTTTCTTCGATCTGGTCAAGCAATTACGGCAGATGTCTATTGTGCCGAACTCCGAACCATGTTGACAAAACTAGCAGTAAAACAGCCCCGACTCTTGAATCGATCTTCACCATTATTGCTCCACGACAACGCGAGACCTCACACAGCACGAGAAACCATTTTGACCCTTCAGGAACTGCACTTAGAAACCATTCGTCATCCTCCGTATTCACCAGACCTTGCTCCAACGGACTACCATTTTTTTCGTGATTTGGACAATTATCTACGTGACAAGAAGTTTTCTTCCCAGGAGGCAGTACAAAATGCTTTCACACAGTTTGTGCAGTCTAGATCGTCGGAGTTCTATCGCAAAGGCATTAATAACCTTCCCATTAGATGGCAGCAATGTATAGATAATAATAGCAACTATTTTGATTAAATAAATTTGTTAAAAATTTAAAAAATAAACAATTAAGATTTTCAGTACAAATCGGCAATTTCATACTTTAACCCCTAATATTTATAGACTTGGAAAAGGCCTTTGATCGGGTTCCAAGGGAAGTACTTTGGGAAGCGCTAAGAGCTCAACACTTGCCTGAGCACTATGTAGCTCTGGTACAAGACATGTACCACAACGTGCGTACGAGAGTGAAAAGCCCAGCCGGTACCAGCCAGGAATTCGAGGTCCGTGTAGGTGTGCACCAGGGATCTGCACTGAGCTCCCTTCTTTTTAACCTTGTGATGGACCATATCACAAGGGCTGTACAAGCCCCGTTAACCTGGAACCTACTTTACGCAGATGATGTAGTTCTCATAGCTAGAACACCTAATGAACTACAAGCTCAACTATCTGCCTGGGTTAACACATTAGAAAAATCAGGTCTTAGGGTGAGCAAAACGAAAACCGAATACATGGAATGTTGCTTCAGTAACCAAGGAGTCGTTAACGGGCCCTCTCAAATATACTACCCTGACGCAACACCCGTAACAAAGGTAACTCATTTTAAATATCTCGGTTCGATGATTGCCCAAAATGCGGAAATAAACGAAGACGTCCAACATAGAATAAACGTGGCCTGGCAAAAATGGCGGACACTAACAGGGGTACTCTGTGACCCCCGTATGCCTATTCGCATAAAAGGCAAAGTTTACAAAACTGCGGTACGTCCGGCTTTGATGTATGGTGCAGAATGTTGGGCGGTGAAGGAAACGCATGTCCAGAAAATTCATACCACTGAAATGAAGATGCTCAGATGGTCGGGTGGGGTAACCAAACTCGACAAAGTACGGAATGAATACATTCGAGGTAGTTTTGGAGTTGCCCCGATACGAGATAAGCTATCGGAAACCCGTCTCAGATGGTATGGTCATGTCATGCGGCGACCTGACGACTACGTGGTCAAAAAGGCTCTAAACCTCCCGGAACACAAAAGAGGTAGAGGTCGCCCCCCCTATACGTGGTGGACCAGCATGGCCCAACTATTAAAAAAGAAAAGCCTATCAGATCCGACAACCCACGACCGGATGTCGTGGCGCCGACAAATTAGGAGAGCCGACCCCACCTAAAGTGGGAAGAGGCAAAGATAAAGAAGACATCGACCAAGTATTTGCCGTATGTTAAAGACGCGTAAAATTAAAAGGGCTTTTGCGATTGTTCTAACCGTTTAGAATCTTACGAATTATTATCAGTTAGTTTATAAATTTACCACGAGACATCGCAAATTTATAAATTTGTGGAAATGTGGGCGTAAAATAATACAATCCCACCAAAAACATAAATGTAAAAAAGGAGAGCCAAATTCCATACAAAAATGAGGCGTGGCTGTGTACTTCACCGCAAAAAGAATGGAGATCAAAATGAGTAGTACCAAGTTTTATGCTAAATCGAAATATGTTTTTATAGGAACAAATAGTAGTTTATGCAACGAGGTACTAAAGCTCTGTCTTATATAGCGGGCGTCATATTGAATCCATAGCGTACGAAGGACTCTAGAGAGTTAACTCCCGAGCGCAGCGAGGGTGTTAAAAACTTAAAAGTTATGTACCTAGAGTCCTGAGTGAAGCGTGGGATTCAAGCGCCCAAGATAAAGACAGGCTTTATTACCGAGGTGGATACTTTACTTTACACATCTACTGCAACACAATAAAAAAGCTACAAATATAAGCATTTAACTATCAACAAAACAATAGATTAATGCAACGTGTTTGAATATATAAACAGCTCAACATTAATTAAATTTCACAATGTTACAACAAAATGACGAAACCAAACATCGGCTAAGGCCGATGAAAAAAAAAGTTAGGGCTTCATATTAACTAAAACTTTTTGCCTTACCTTCCGTCGATATAAAAATTGAAAATGTTTTTTTTTTTAAGCGTTATGTCTAGGTGGCCAGTTCGAAATGGCCGTATGCTACCAGAACCTTAGTTCCAAATTTAAATTACTTTATGCCCTAGGGTTATAATGAGCACTTTATGCACCTAGGGAATAAAGACTCGCTTTCGTTGACCTTTTTGGTCAAATAAAGTAACTTTGTAGAGCAGTAGATGTGTAAATATAATAATGAACAACTCTATTTCTTTGCTTTATTGGATACCTATAACAATTGCTGTTATTTAAAAATGTGAGATCTTAAAGTTGGTTAGATTTGTCTTGGCCAGATAAACACACGTAGTTTAATATGTTTACGTTAAAGAGGATTTGAGTTATAGAAGGATGAAAAGTGGCACCAAGTGTTTCATGTAATGATACACTCGGCGCTGGCTAGTTGCTTGAACTTGGCTTGACACGCTGCCGCGTGTCTAGCTAGATTTATCTCTCGTTTAGAATCCTACGTAAGTTTGTAAATTTCATAGGAAATTCATAAACTTGCGGTGTTTATTATCTTGTATGTATATGTATGTTAAAGTATGTTTGTATAATGTTCTATCATAGTGCTTAAATAGTACCCAACATGGGTACTGTTTGTACAGATGTATCTCTACTCACCTTTTCTTTGTAAAAATACAAAAAGTAGATAGTAAACAGTAGCAGGCAAAACATAGTAAGTAATTCTTTGTACCTATGCAAATAGCATGAGTAATTCTGATAGCAGAAAAGGAAGTTAGTTATATTTAAAATATTACTAACTTCCTTGTCAAACCATCATAGTTTTTAATGAGTTATTGATATGTTTCCACAGTTGTTGCTCTGTGCTATAAGTACCTAGTACAGTACCCAGCATGGGTACTGTTTGTACAGATGTATCTACTCACCTGTTCTTTGTAAAAATATAAAAAGTAGGTAGTAAATAGTAGCAGGCAAAACATAGCAGGTAATTCTTTGTACCTATACAAATAGCATGAGTAATTCTGACAGCAGACAAGGAAGTTAGTTATATTATAACAATTGCAAGAATCACTGATAGATAACAAAAATTAAAAATCTACTTAGGAAAGAACAAAAATCACCTCTACATACAGTGCCACCATATTATCTGATTTATCATCTGAAATCAGGCAGCCAAACTTTATTATGGACCCAGCCAGTAAAACTGCCCGACTTCAGATGACGAATCAGATAAAGTCGCCACTGTAAGTAGAGGTTATTTTTGTTCTTTTTTTTTAAGTACATTTTTGAATTATTTTTTTGATTCACCCTTTTTGCAGTCAAAAGTCTACCTACTTTCGACTGCCACTAAAAATCATCAAAATTTAAACAGTAATTTTAACTATTGAGGACTTTGCTGATAGAAGGTGGTTTCAAGTGCTCCATCAATCTGTACCTAGTTCTTTGGGGGCTGATTATTTTTGGTAGAAGTCCAAAAATGAGTAATTTACTGCATTCTGGGATGCCATCCTGTCCATCATTCCGAAAATACTCATTAGATTCTCACCAAATTTTTAAGGGACCATCTCTGAGCTCCAAACTTTCAATAAAAAAGATCCATCTCAATTGATCAAGCCATCTTTCAGTACTCGGTGAACAATTGAATTGATTACTGTGTTATGAGGAGCATTCCCGTTCATAATTTTGAAGATCCTCACCAAATTTTTATGGGAGCATGGAGCTCCCACCTTTTCGATAAAAAAGAATCATCTTAATCAATTAAGCCATCTTAGAGTAATCAGTTTACATCCTTGAAAAAATAAATATATTTATGTGTGGCAAATATAGAACCTCTTTTTTTTATGTTGGTTAAAAACAGGAAACTCAAATACTTAGCTAGGTAGAAACCCATCTATTAGGGATTGTTGACACACCAATGTTTAATTAATAAGAGAATAAATATTGTTGTGAGAAAACTAAATAAACATAATATGTATTAAAAACAGTACCTATATATGACAATGTAGGTACATTTTTGGCCTTATTGCTGGAAGCACACTATTTTACACAACCATAGGTACTGTTTTCTTACAAAAATGATAGGTGAGCAGTAGGCCACTTCCTATCTCAACTGATAAATAGTGACAGTGAGGTTTCAGTTTTACCTATCATACTAGGTACTATTCTTACTTATTCATCCAGTAAGTAGGAAAAAGGCAATGGAATAAGAACCAGTCTGACTTCCTTAGTGGCTGCGCCAATCTTCGCATAGCAACATGGAAGAGTCCGATCGATTTAGGTAGGTAATTTATTTTTATTTACAAAAGTATTTTCAATAGGTACCTATACATATATCCTACCTATCCAGATCTACACAAACATTCTTTCTTACCTCCAAAAGCGATATGTATCTGCTCAGGCTGGCAGTAGTCACAGTCGTAGTGAGGCCCAGGTACCTTTAACTGTACCAGCTGGGACTTGGCGAGGCCCAGCAGGACCCAGAAAACTAAGTGCTTCATCGCGATGCACATTCGACGAACGCTCTATCGCAACTAAAGTGTATAGAAACGATCAACATGTATATCGTCGTTGTTATTACTTTTAATGATAAGGCACTGATTGACCTTTGTTTGTAAAAACAAATAATACGTACCTACGTCCTCTTACGTCCTAGTTAGAATAAAAAGTTGATAAAAAGCCTTAACAAAACAAAGCCCTTTTCCTGACAAATAAATACACAGAACACTAAACTCCAATCTAAAACAGTTATTTTTTTTGTTACTATTTTTTTTTCTCATCGGGGTTCAAAACCGAATATGGTCATTTGGAAAGTTGCCAGTATCAAGTATTCTTAATTTTTGCAAGTTAAAAGTTAAGTCAAGGAAGTTATTGTAAATGGATTTTTTTAAGTTATTGTTAAAGTTATTTTAAGTTATTGTTAAAGTTATTGTTAAATTATTAAAGTTATTGTAAAAACATTTCATGCGAGCTTTGGAAACAACGATACAGTCCATATTTTGAAGAAAAATGCCGAACTTCTTTAGTTCATTATCTCCTTTTATTTCTTATCGATTGTGAACCGATTATGGCCGTAAGGAAATTAGCCAGTGTCAAGTATTATTAATATACTAGCTGCTGTGCCCCGCGGTTTCACCCGCATAAATTCCTATCCCGTAACGTATGTGACGCATCACGTGTGTCATACCAAGCGTTGCTCAACCCATATGATTATTCCAAGTACCCGATATCTTTTTTCAACCACTAAACTATCCCTGTATCAAATTTCGTTCAAATCGGTTTAACCGTCATTTTTACCCATCACGTATTTCATACCAAGCGTTGCTTAACCCGTACGATCATTTAAAGTATTTACATCCTTAAACTAATCCTTGTACCAAATTTCATTCTAATTGGTTGGTGCGTCGTTCCTGTTGATCCATCACGTATGTGTCACGCCAAGTGTTGCTTAACCCGTACGACAAATCTGGACAGGTGTGTTCTGATGCATTTACTCAGTTACGGGACTCTGATAATAAAGTAAGTATTCCCAGTAAGAAACAAGAACTCTAAAATTCCTTCTCCTCCTTGGTGGGATAATGAGTGTACTCAAGCAGTTAGGGTTAGAAAAAAGGCAGAACTCACTTATAATGCAAATATGACAAGTGAAAACTTTAATAACTTATTATATAATTAAAAATACAAAGAAACTATTCAAAGAAAAACGTTTTAACGGTTGGAGAAGTTTCTGTACTAGCAAACCTTGAAAAAGCCAACTGTAAAGTTGGCGAAAGCTCGGTTCAAATAATGAATAAAAACGCGATAAAACCGGATAAATAAAGTGTTTTATTATCTAGCATTTCTCCTGACACTCCACCCAGCGTAGTATGGCAGAACATGAAGCGGTACAAATGTGCAATGTCAGACTCTGGCTTTCCACACTTCCACCTTCACGTAGCTCAGAGTTTTTAGACCATCTTGCTCCTCCTTTTGTTCCAGAAGAAGGTCTCTCCATTCCTCAATTTTCACCAGCCCACATTCCACAATGTGGTCTCAATGGTCCCTATTCCCATGTAGAATTAAAGGGTGTGCTATCTTGGGTGACAATAGTTTGCAATATGCAATATTATTTCTTTCTTTTTCTTAGTTATGGCTTCTGTCAGCAATATAGGACAATTTAGTCAATTTCTCGTACTAGTAATGAACTACCACTATTATACTGTAATCGTTTGAAATAATTTTCAATGCGTGAAGGCTATAGAAAAAATAGCGACGATTTTTCTCCAACCCCATGGAGCATTTGTTTTTATCGTGCTAATTTCGTGTTTGGCACTGGTATTTTTATTTTCACTTAACTCGTTAACTATGTTTTGTATATTTTTTTTTTTACAAATATTGAATGCCGTTTTTATTTATTTCTTATCGGTTGTGAACCGATTATGGCCATTAGGAAATTAGCCAGTGTCAAGTATTATTAATATATTATGCAAGTTATTTGCATCGAAACAGTCAAGTCATCATAGTTAAAGTCAAGTCTAGGGAATCATTTGTAAACACGGCGGCCATTTATTTACAAAGTTTTTTCACTGAGCTTTGGAGACAACACTAAGTCCATGTTTTGTACTGATTTTCACTTTCATTCCACTTGTACACCTTCACTTTCATTCCACTTGTACACCACAAGTGGAATGAAAGTAAAGGTGTACAAGTGGACACATTCTCGTCCTAAAGATCTTTCCAGGTCATAAGTTTAATGCTATAAAACAATGGACTTAATACAGAGCCACTCTTTCAGAGCCTTCACTTTCATTCCACTTGTACACCACAAGTGGAATGAAAGTGAAGGTGTACAAGTGGACACATTCAAAATTTAGCACCATATCTCAACGAGTTCCCGCCAAAACTCCAAATGCCGTTTTTTTGACAGGTAACGTTCCTGCGTCATGGAAATCCATTTTAAAATCCAAACTTAAAGATTTAAATGTTCCTCCCATACTCATTAATTTGATCACCAACATACTGTCAGGTAGAGTAATTAACTTGGCAATACATCTCGGATGCTATGGAAGGGTCTATCGCAGGGCTCTGTATTAAGTCCATTGCTTTATAGCATTAAACTTATGACCTGGAAAGATCTTTAGGACGAGAATGTGCTTTGCTTCAGTATGCTGATGATTTAGCCTTATATTGCTTAGGATAATCTTGTTAATAGTCATAAATTGACGGATGCATGAAAGCAGTTGGGTCAGTGGATGGACACCAATGGACTACAGCTGTCAGTACCCAAATGTACTGTAGTGCTTATTACCAGAAAAAAAATTACCTCCTCCTGTAACTGTAAAACATAATGATGAAACTTTACCTGTCAAACACCAGGCAAAATTTTTAGGCGTCATACTGGACGCAAAACGCACAGGTTTACCTCATGTCGAGTAGATAAGTGGAAAATGTGAACGCAGTATTCTCCAATCACACAGTTATTGGTAAAATCAAAAACTTAATTAGAATATATCCATCTCAGTTATTGGACTCATAAGCAATTACCATGCTTAGTTAAAAGTATGCAAAATTTATTAAATAGAGACACCTACGTACCGCTCTCTTTGCCTTCCGTTATTTAGTAGTCTCTATGAAGCTGTGACTTTATCTCCTAGTGTACACGATAATGTGGATGTCGATAAAAGTAGTGGTTGTGCTCTTATAGAATTTAAGATCTCTGCTAACTCCCGATGGGCAAATTGGAATTTTATATTTTGTGATGCGTCTAAATTTTCTCCAGATGGATGCAATGGTGTGGGAGTCTATCACCACCAATATAATAGTGTCCAAACAACAAAATTACCTCCTCAATCATCAGTGTTTCCTGGAGAGTGTGTGGAAACCAAAAATAACTTTTCTGTCATTTTTGAAATCAGATAAATTGTATAAGTGTGTGGTCAAAGGATATTCTGTTAAGCTAGCTTGGATTCCTGGTCACACAGGTATCCTAGGAAACCAAAAAGTTGACGAATTGGCTAAAGACGCTGTAGTAATAGGAGATGTGAGCCGATATTTTAATTATCCCCATGACTTAATGAGTCAGTCTAGACTTTCTCTCCAAGAAGCCTGGGATAAGGTTTGGACAGACAGTGCTAAAACCAAGGCTAAATACTATTTTAAAATTAATCCGACAACCAGCAGAAAACCTTGGTTCTATCGCATTAGACTTTGCAAATCAACTACATCCATATTAATTAGGGCAAGTCTTGGTCATGTATGCAGTCTTGCTCACCTGGCCAAGATTGGTGTTGCACAGGATGCCTCATGTGGTTGTGGTTGTGAAAAGGCTGATATCAATCACGTGATTCTTGGTTGCTATCTCAATAATAGTGTTAGACTCTATAAAAGCCTTTTGAACATATACATGTTGAATTTCCAACCAATGTCCTTTGTTTGTTAGCATCGAATGATCCATGTATATACAAGGTGTAACAGGTAAGCCCTTTTAATCCGAAAGGGGGTTGTTCTAGACGTCTAGGCGAACAACTTTTGTTGTACGACTTTTGGAAATTCGAAGTACTTTTCGACAAATTTAGGTGTAAAGTTTGCTTGAAAATCAGCAGTTTCTGAGAGTTCGAGGTCGTTGACCTTATGTTGTCCTTTTATTGAGTTTGATGGTTTACAATCAAAACTTCAATTACCTTTATTTTCAAAAGCAGCTGTTTTTTCAATGATCAAATTCAATTCAATTTTCAAAAATAACTTTGAATTTTCAAAAGTCGTAGAACAAAAGGTGTTCGCCTAGACGTTTAGAACAACCCCCTTTCGGATTAAAAGGGCATACCCGTTACAAATTGTATAAGACTCTATCCATGTATACAAGGTGTAACAGGTAAGCCCTTTTAAGCCGAAAGTGGGTTGTTCTAGACGTCTAGGCGAACAACTTTTGTTCTACAACTTTTGGAAATTCGAAGTAGTTTTCGAAAATTTTAAGTTTAAAGTTTACTTGAAAATCAGCTGTTTCTCAGAGTTCGAGGTCATTGAACTTATCTTGTCCTTTCATTTAGTTTAGTCGACAACAATCGAAACTACAATTACCTTTATTTTCAAAAACAGCTGTTTTTTCAGTGAACTATAACTTCAAAATTTTCAAAAAAAAAAGTTCGAATTTTAAAAAGTCGTAGAACAAAAGTTGTTTGCCTAGATGTCTGGAACAACCCCCTTTCGGCTTAAAAGGGCATGCCCGTTACATCTGTATAAGTTATATAAGATAATAATATTAAACTATAATGTATTATTTATTTTAAATTATATATTTTGTTATTTTTATTGCTATTTAATGAGTATTTTAATATTATTTTTTGTAAACTTTTTGGACTCTTATCTTTTTTTCCAAATTGCGTTTTTATTTTTGTAAATATTTTCATGTACATAGCTCGGTTAATGTTGATTCCCTAAGTTTCTTTTAAAAAAAACCTAAAACGTAAAAAAACTACAAAAAAACAGAAGAAACAAATAAATACACGAAGACGAGACACTGGCAGATGGAAGACGGGCCAGTTATTCGATCACTGTGCTGATCGAAAAAGAAAAAAGTCAAGTCTAGGGAATCTTTGTAAACACGGCGGCCATTTACAAAGACTGTTCCGGAGCTTTGGAGACAACGCTAAGCTAAAGTCCATGGTTTGCACGGATTTTCATTTTCATTCCACTTGTACACCTTCACGAAAGTGACGAAACTAAATTGATGGTTTCACAAAAATGAAAATTTAGCAACATATCTCCTCAACGCGTTTCCGCTAAAATTCTAAACCTCATTCAAAAATCAGGCGCGAGGCTGCAATGCGCAATATTATTTTGCTTGCCCACAGAACACTAAGGTAAACAAAAAAAAGATCTTTGCTATCTCACTCACTCGTGTCGTTATGTCTCTGTCTTTGCTACGCGCTTCTAGCTCACTTCTCATTCCACTCGCCACTCGTCGACGAGTGTGGTAAAATAAAATACAACAGTTCGTAGGGAAACTGTATCACCCACATTGTCAACATGCCGCGATCTATAGGAAATATGGATTGGAGTAATGAGAAAACTTTACATTTTCTTGATCTATTAGCTGCTGAAAGTGTAATTTGGGATCCAAACCATAAGCAGCATAAAAATACGCAAAAGGTGAGTTTTCCTATCACGGTGTCACTCTATAAATTTCAGAACACAACCATGACTGACATCGACATAGTGCGATGCGTGGCGCATGACGATTATTTCCGATAGAGAGAGTAAAATAGTTCAGTGAACGCCTGGTTGTAAGTATACCTATATTATATAAGTACCTATATTATTGTTCATCCCTTCTAAGTATTCGAAAAGTGTCGCTTTGTTCCTTCATTAATAAGTGGGCAAAATAGCTCTTTTCCGTTAAGAACTTTTTATGGGATTTGAATTTGAAACATGTATTATACAAATCAAATGCAAATGTATGAATTACTGGCTTCCTATTTTTTTTTGTATTTATAGAACTTCGTCTCTTATTTATTTTTTCATAGAAAGGGGATGAAAGTACTTAGTATACATACCTATAACTCGAGAACAAATTATTTTTCCCTTGGGCGATGTACCTACTTTGAATCCCTCGTTGCACTCAGGGTTCTTCCTTAGAATCCTTCGTTACCTCATGATTCTAAGTAGCGCCCTTGCCATCAAAATACTATTTTGCTCCCTTGTTATATCAATCTTCTATTTATACCCATAAATTATACCTACATATATAAGACAAACTAGATATAGACCGAAAACCTATTTTCATGTGTATGATCTAGGTAGACACACGTTGGTAGCTAGGTTACCTACCTTTTCGAACGTCGAAAATTTTCGGTCAAAGAAAGCGAGTATAGACTTGCTGTAAGTACCCGACAGGCGGTGGCGAAGCTCAAAATAATGATAATGAATTAGCATGTAGGTAGATCTACTTCTATTCTTTAAGTTATGTAAGAAGATGGTATCGCTAGGCCTAATGATTATGGAAAAAAATGACAGATTTTATAGCTCCATGTGCGGGTCTGAAATAAACAGCGTTTTTACTTGGGTGTTTTTCGTGTAGTTTCCGGTTTGCCGTGTAGTTTACGGAAATACGTTTTTTTTTAGATAGCCGAATGCTGGATAAAACTAGGGGAAGCAATGAATATGTCAGTAGAAGACCTTAAACAAAAAAAGAAGTCATTGATGGCAAGTTTTAGACCGTTAGTGAATAGGAAGAAAAAGTCTCTTCGGACAATGCTTACGGAAGACGATGTGTACCAACCTACGTGGTTTGCATACGAGGCGATGGAAAACTTCTTGGGACCTCTTTATTTTGGAGATGAATATGAGGTTGTTCAAGTAGGTACTTAACATCA
The DNA here is from genome assembly GCA_949358125.1 of Idaea dimidiata. Lineage (NCBI taxonomy): Eukaryota > Metazoa > Arthropoda > Insecta > Lepidoptera > Geometridae > Idaea > Idaea dimidiata. Next base: position 14,015,984 of record OX442329.1, read on the forward strand.
TAACATCATTATGTTAGTATCGTGTGTACAATGTACATTTATCTTAGTATGATATTGCATTACAGGCTACTAACAGCGCGAGCGCGAGCACTAGCAATTCACAAGATGATAGTGATAGTAATACTAGACATTACTCGCCACAACAAAATACATTTACAGTTGAAGTTGAAAATATTAAATCTGAGCCGTACTCGGATACAACAAGTAAAGATCTAAACGAATTAAACGATTCTATAAGTAATTTAAACAATTCCCTAAAAAGACACATAAGCGGAGATGAAGAAGACGAGTGCGATTGGTACGGGAAGTTACTCGCAAAGAAATTACGAAAGCTACCAGAAAACGAACGAGAATTAACCATGTATGAGATAGATGGAATGATTGTGAATCGTCTATGTAAACGCAATCATTCGTCGACTTCTCAAAATTCCCCACAAAAAGCTTCTCAAAACATCGCAATGAGCACGGCGAATAGCACGGACAGTAAAGCGTGCGTCTGCCAAGATGCGCGGGAGCAGCAGAGCGAAGGCAAGAGCGACCAAGTAGAGCATCATCATGTTCTGGAAGTCAATGTTGAAGAACATTCAGTTGAATATAATAAATGTTAATAAAGACTTAAACACGGCTAGCGATAGAAAATAAACAGTTGATTGTTGACATAATTTTAAGATTTGTTAACGTTTCATTGTTAAAAACATCGGTGAAATAAAACAAATATTTCAACAATCATTTTAATCATTCACAATGCGAATGTAATATTATACTTAAAACTATCTACTTACAAAAATCCCTAAGTAATAGACGATACATGGCAAAATATAAAAAATAACTATCTAATATTTAATTTTATTTACAACTTAAACTAGGTAGGTATTAAAAAATATATATATCTATACTTAGAAAAACGGCTAAAAAGAATTGTACTTTAAGCGATAAATAAAATGCAAATTTACACTTTTGATTAAATGATGAACAGATGATTTTATCAATGAGTTCAATAAGGCACTAAAGGAATGATTAAATCAAGGCTTGTTGAAATTATCGAAGAAAACACATATCATTTTGGCCCAAAACTAGTCTCTCCTTCACTTTGCCCAGATTTCCCTGTTTTTCTATTCACTTGGGTTAGACTAACCTCTCCTTCACTTCTTAGAGGAAGTAATCCAACTGATTGCGGATCGTAACTGTTTTTGGACAAGGTAGACGTCGAACTACATTCAGACAAAGAATGAATTTTCTTCTTTAATCTCCTCTTAATTTTTATTTCTCCCAGACTACTTAGTTCTGAGGATGAATTGTCAGCATCTACTGAGCTCGAACTACTAATGGTAGTTTTTCTAAAAATAATATTCAATTTGTCAGCTTTTAAACTTCTCTTAGAAGGTGATGGACTATTTCTGTTGTTAATCGTAATGTTAGATAGAACTTCTCGTGAAGTTTGCGGTAACCTGAGACTAAATCGCGGGGAAGATAAGTTTACAGATATGTCGTCCGCATCACTTTTGATGTCGACATTGCGGTTTTCTTCATCCGTCACAAATACCATTGGGCTGGTGTTTATATTAACTGGAACAGTTAGATGGAAAGGCGATGTGGTACGAGTTTTAGTTCGTTTCGGTGAGGTCATTACACTTTTTACATGAGCAGGGGATGTTTGTGTATTTTTCTGTACAGCCTTTACATTTTTTCCTCGGGTATCCTCGTGTGTACTCTCATTCGAAGTAGATGGTTTGTTTATATTTTTCTCTAGAAGGTCGCCATACTCATCCAAAATTAACTTTTTAATGAAATCTTTTTCTAACTCGAACATTTTTTCAACTTCTTGTTTAGGGTCAATAGAAGGCCACAGGTCATTATGGATAGGTTGTATGGAAGTACTAGGTTTGTCATCTCGAGGCGAAGTCTGCGTCTCCTTTAGCGATATTTTTTCAAACACATTACTCTGTGTTGCGTTGTCTTGGGTGTCTATTGAATGAATAAATTCAAATATTTCCACAGAATCCTTGAAAGAAAGATTGCTTGTCTTTGTGTAAGTTACATTTTTATCTGTAGGATCTCTTTCAATAGGAGAGTCGCTGTCGGCATAAGGAGAATTTTCAGTGTCTGACCCATTGTTTGATTTCGGCTTGTTACCTGACTTTTCACTATGCTCAGTTTTTTCATCTTCGAAATCGTCAACGTAACTTTCATCGCCTTCTCCATCATCATTAACATCATCGTTAGAAATTTCGTCCATTTTTTTTTCTTGCTGTCTTTGTTTTTTATTTCTAGACAACGTGTCACTAACAGTTTTTTCAATGTCTAACACTTCTTGGAGTAAGTTTTCGTCAGAGGTTGTTAAAATTCTTGGAGTGTCTTTCAGATTTCTTGGGCTATCTTGATGGAAAGAATTTCCTCGGCTAAAGATTTTATCTAAAACAGGACTTAAAGGCAACTCATTTTTATTAGGTAAATTCGATATTTCTTTTTCGATGTCACTGGCTCTTACTCCACCAACTGTTAATTTTGAATATGGGATGTATTCTGTATTATTGAAAGTTAGTAGCTTTCTTGGACTAGTCTTGCGATTAGCTGTTTTTGTTGTTTTCTTAGAAGTAGATGGTCCGTATACTGTATTTAACTTCCTTTTCCATTTCTCTAAATTCGATTGATGGTGTTGTTCCAGTTCAATTTTAGTCAAAATATTTTTCTTAGATCGACTACGAGCAGAGTTCTTTGGTGAATGTCTAATAGAAGTAAAAATACGTTTTTGCACGTCCAATTTTACCTTTGAGTCTGAACTAATATTATTAGTGGATCCGCTGCTCTCGCAAGTCGACATTTTAGAAATTTTTCTTATAGTATTATTAAAGTTTTCTTTAGAATTGATTTGTGCATCCTCTTTTGGAGGCGTTGTCTTGTTTTCAGTTTTGTGGCGCAAAGCTATTACTGAAACATTAGATTTAACTGTATCATTTACCTTATCATTAGCTCCAGGAAGAATATTTAATTGCAAAACATTCTGTCGTTTCAATTCACTTCTTATATTTATACTCGGCATATCTTGGACCTGTAAAACTTTACTTGGGCTTCCTTTTGGTTCCACATAAGTGAAATTTATTTCATTATAACCTACAGCAGGGGCATTGTTAACAACTTTGCCGTTGTTCAATTTAACTGTTTTAATATTCTCTTCATTTGTTGTTGATTGTGTATTATTGATTTCCATGATCCTCGTACGAGTTACTCCTAAGTTTCTATTTACAGTTGTTGGCTTTTTAGTAACGACGGGTGCATGTTCCACGTCAGTGTTAAGCGGTTTATGTTTCGAAATGTTATATTTAGAATTGTAATCAGCATCAATCTTTAGGTTACCCACGGAGATATTTTTTGGTGGATTTACAATTTTGAGTCCATGAAACTTCGCGTTGACGATCTCTTGAATATGAACTTTATCATTGAATTCATCGTCGAGTGTTGTTAGGGGTGTTTTATATACGACGCCGGGTTCATGGTGCTTCGCAAGTTCTACAGAGAGCAGCTTTAAATCATCAGCAGTTGACTGCAGCATTTCATGCAATTTCCTTAGTATAATTTCATCCTCTGGCCTTAGTGCCGGCTCTGGATTCCAAATATCGTCATCTATTATGTTGACCATTTCAAACTTTTGGCTGCTCTTATCCTGAAATTGAAAACAGAATATATTTTGTTTATTATAATTCAATACTTGGTTTAAAACTAAATTGCACTAAAGCTTTATGTAATACTGACCAAATATCTATCGACGGGGTACCGCGTAGTGCCTGATCTCATCTGTTCGTTAGACACAGAGGTTCCGGCATCCTCTCGCCCGCTCCGTGGTTCCGATCTGTAGACAAGAGATAAACGACTTTGTAACTAAAGTTAATCGAGTAAATAGACTGACTAATCACTTTGCGTTGTTCCAAAATTTTAATTGTATATGAGGCGAGTAGATTGCGTATAATGTGACATTGATTGGTATTTACAATCAATTATTAGAATTTCATTAATTTCTTTTAGGGCTTACATCTATCTATCTTTAAATCTTTTTATTTAAATCCGATAACTAGAAGTCGGTAACTCAAAGTCCGCTTTAATCTTACATCTCGTCTACACAGTTCGAGCTGCTGCGTAGCCAGTTGTGGCTACACGCTAGTATCTCGGCTCGCCTTAGACGTTAACAAAACGTTTGTCTACGTTTCAGGAGAGGAACTGAATTGCAGCGACTCGGTAGGCTGACTCGCACTGTGTAACGACCTCTTATTTAGACTTTATTGTTAATTTTCTAGATCAAATTAGGACTATTTATTTTTAATCATATTAAAAGGCAATAGATTATAGATATCTCATCATAATTATATCACAATGCATTTTCATTAGCCGCAGTACTACTCAAATCAATGCGTTGAATGCACGTTACCAGTTTTCACACAGATAAGAGATATCAATCTTTTAAACTCTATTGTGTTCGCTGAAAAGGTGTAAAAAAGGATTCTAAAATAAAAGTACTAAAATTACAAAATCACATCAATTGTATTTCACCAACATGTACATTAACGTCTTAATCGAAGCATTTCACTTGCTGCTTACAGTAAGAAAGAGATAACTCTCGAAAATTATACAATTTCTGTTTAATAATCGTCCAAGTCTACAATCAAGCCTAAGGGTAAAGGCGGACTAACACATCTGATTTGTTAAATGTACGTTTATGTAGTTTACATTAAATAATGGACCTACAATAGATCCCTGAGGTACACCTCTTCGGGAATATCTATTTAGATTCGATAATATGGTTTTATACCTAGTTCTATTCCTATTGAATAGCGGGACTATAATATTCGGAAAAAAATAAATGATCAATCAGACAATAGTGGTCTGAATTGTTCAGTATTATGAAATGCTTCACAAAATACGACGTTCACGAAAGTTGTTAAAGACACAATATAATGTGTAGGTATATTGAATAAAGAGTTTAAAAACGTACATTTAACACATCAATGTAAAAATAGCGCACATTTTGTGCTTACAATTATTTTTACCTTTGCCACTTTCGGCGAAAACTAAATTATAGTTACAGAGAATAACCCAATGGGTGTTTTCAGATAACACTAAATAGTATCAATTTCGAATCTATCAGATATTACGACGTTAATAAGTAGATATAAGAAGGGGTAAACCATTAATTGATCAATTAAGTTTATCAATAAAGTAAAGTAAAACGATTAAAGACGATTCAATGAAAAATTAGAATTTTAAAACATTTTAAAAACAATAGATGTAAAATTTTATAGATAATATTAATAAGTTTAACACAACAACATTGTTCACATGTATTAATACTGGATCGAAAACCACCGTCAACTTCAACGGCGGTTAAGAAACCACTCTATTTATCTAAATTATTTACATCAATCGACAAAGTATATACAAAATGTATATTTACACAAATATCACCTAAAATAAATAATAGACATGTCAATTTAATTGAAATGTACAAGTAAGAAATATTTAAAGACATTATCGTCTCGATATAAAGATACACACTAATGTGATTCAAGTAGATACAGTTACAGTAGGTACATAAGACTTATAATGAAACACTAAACTTTAAGGTACTCGAAATACCTGAAAGCGGCTAGTCAGAGTACCAACTACCCACATTCAGGTGGCAGACATCGAATCTAAGCGTCCGTAGTCTGATAGCCTTCGAAATTGACATATACTACGAATCGTATATAATATTATGCCATATAAATATATAATGATAAGTAATTATACAATGATTATTCCACTTTATACAAATATAGCAGCGAGTTTTAAGAGTTCCTATAACGGCCGCGCATACGCGGTTCTGACAAATTTGACATTTTACAAAATGACTAGGTACGCCCCCTAGAATGCAAAGCGATCTCGCTAATACTGCCGCACCCAACGAAGACCGCTGGGCGAGTCCATCATCCTCACCAGTTACCTTACCGCCCGATATCCTTACGAACAACTAATCAAATCATACGAGCACAACGTACAAGATGTGCGATCCAAACTAGAATTTAGAATTTGTTAATAAAATTACAACTTTAGAAAAACAAACTAAACGAAATAAAGCTAGACTGATGCCGAATGTTTCGTCGAACGTGAACGTGGTACAGTAACGGAACTCGATCCACTCTAATTTAAACGCTTCATAGTAAAATAACACTACGCACGTATCGAATGTAATAAATACAAATCTACTGTACAGGGAGCGTGCATCTCGATATATACCAAAAAACTACTCTTTATACAATCAGTACTTTCGACTACATAATGTCATGATCATATAAATCGCATAATACTCGTATAGTAATAGAATCACATAAATAAATGCCAAGTTCACTATGGTTCGGGACCTAAGGGTAACTAAGAAAATGGCATCCGAAGAATTATAACGGCTGACAAGCAGCGATCCATCCTCAACGCAACGTTTAACGACAACTCCAAACGAAAACTTTATCAGATCTCTCCGCAAACGTGCGCGCGAGCACAACACATCTTTCACTTAAAATATTCTCAAAATAAACGGATATGTACTACGTTTCAGAAGAACGTAGCGCCGAAAGAGCGTAAGACGCTACCTATCTCAACGGTTTTTTAACGAGAACCGAACAAATGGAGACAACGTCTCTTAACATGGAGAAACGCGATCCTCGCTCCTTTTTATCGTCATCGTTTGGTGTCGCTGTCGATGAGCGAACTAAGTAACAAGTTTTCTATTTACAATATTTGTATATACAATAGTGATGTATTGTGAGGGCAAGGCACCGTTCGCTCGCCGGCGCCGCCCGCCGCGGAGCCGCGCGCCCCAGGGCGCCTGCGGCCGCATGCCACGGCGTTACTCCTCCCGTGCGATTCACATCGAGAGGGACAAGAGAAACATTCGGGGCGCCGACACTGAGCCCTAGGTCTCCCGCTCCTTCTTCGGCTTGAACTCCTCTCCCAGAATCGTTGCGATCTCACCCTGCATGAACGCCCACGGCACTGTCGAGTTTGCTAATGGGCATTTCTCCCCGCTCGGACAGTAAACCTGAAAATTACACATCATTATCATTCCATCCTGAATTTTAGGAGTAAATTACCAAATTCAAGCATATGTTCTGTTAATTTCACCAAGTGATAATACTTATATCTTACCTCTGATCCTTGCTGTCGCTTGATGGAATCCCGTGAGCAGGGAAAGCAGAACTTGTGATGAGGCTGGCTCGGGCACTGGACGAAGTGCGTGTCCTCGAGCCGCTCCTGGCAGAGCGTGCACTTGAGGAGCGGCGCGCCAGCCGGCTGCGCCGCGTCCGCGCTCTCGCCCGCCTCCGTCGACGACACCGATGTCGTCGACGACACGTGCCTCGAGCCCGACGACCGCCGCCCGCCGTTCGACCCTGTCGGACCGGAGACAATCGTTAGCTACCGTCTGCATGAGACAGAACAGAGGGGACAGACTCAGCAGACGCTGTAGCTGGACGAGCGGTCGTCGGGCACCGATCGATCGGACGCCCGCCCGAGTCCGACCCCTCTATCGTACGATACGGATACCGTTCATTCTGTACCGGACACGCGCTTGCGAATCGTAACGCTCCGATTACCACTTTTACTTCACAATACGGTTTTATGTCTGCACTAATTATTGTCGACACACCGCACCGATCGCACACGGTTCCGGTTGTTTACCGTTAAGAATGCACAGGTATCTGAAAGTACCTGAGGAGTTGGGTGAATGTTGGCTGGAGCGACTGGCAGATCGTTGTGGTGGGGGCTGGGGTGGTGACCCGCCGGCTGATCGCGGCGACCCTGGGGGTAGCGTGTCAGCTACTGACATCAGCGCCGCCATCGGCGACGGACCGGCTCCGCTGGCACCAGTCACTGGTGGAGAGCCAGCCGTCCGACCGAGCGGAGAGCCAGCAGATCCGTTTGTGAGAGGTGCAGCATTACCATAACCTGAAATACGTCGATAAATTATATATCTATGCTGCAATATACATACCTAATGTTGATGTGGGCTAATAAAAGTGCGATAATTGCTTGGTAAACGTTGATGATTCATTTACAATATATGAGTTACCTATCTAATTTTGTATGTTGCGTATAGAAAGTAGTATTAAATATTGATGATACTTTTATCAATAATCATGTATCTTTTATTCTATACCACACACATTAGTTACCAGTTGTTATCATGCGTCTATATTATTTGAAGTACTATACAGTACGGGAGGAATCAAGGATGACACATCATTTGCGATGGATGGAGCGACGGATAGTAAACACTGTTCCACACGCTCACAATATAAATAACATTGTGTGCTACGTAGTAAGTGAACCGCGATGTGTCATTGCTTGGACGCAGCTCGGCCTTTCTGTCAAACAGGCAATTGGTACAGCAGACGGGTAGGTAAGTAAATAAATTGAAGTGATACGATTGGTAGTGCACCCAGTCGTGTCGCCAGCAGCGACGTTGCCAAACCGCACGTTATGTGGGTCCCGTATGCGTGTGTACTCGGTTAATAGGCCGTTTGCGTTGCTATGTTATGAAATCTCTATTGCGACAAACCTGATGCAGCTGATTAACTTACGATCTTAATTTATTTTGTCACATCACTATTAATGAAGTTGTTGGTCAATTTAAATTTAACGCAGCATAAGCATAATTCTTGAGAATTTTGCATTTTGCTACGATTCGAATGTAAACAATGATCAACATAAAATGCGAAGGGTCTGCAAGTCGGGATATCAGTTGGCGCGAAAGGCCCGACGGGCCCATATGGCGGTGGTGACGTCACGCACGGTGACCTTTTTGGCCAACGAATCGTGGCGGCCGCGCTCCCTCTACACACGCCAACGGAATGTGGTCGAGCGACTCTGCCAAGCGTAGGCAGGCGCTATATTTTTTCGCTCGTCGTTCTACCTACATACGTACGCGAGCGAAAATGTCGTCACGCGAGGTTGCCGCACCGCAGCTTGTGTCGTGCATGCATTCACAGCGAGGAGCCGCGTTTACATTACGTGGGTGTTTTGTACGTAGTGAGGCTAGCGAGTTTGTGTGCGAGAGGCCGCGGGCGCAGCCTCGCTTTCGAGAACTCTGAACAAGTCTAACCGGTTTCGTATTTATGGATTGAGTTAATGTACCTACCTAGAAATGAATCCCGTGGAGAACGTTTGCGCAAAACAACCACAATCGTTCGTCAGACAAGCATTTCATTTTATACACATGATTATTATTTTCTTTTTCAACAGACACCTTCAAATTGTTTTAAGGATTTTATTATGATGAATCTTAATTAGCACTGCGGTAGCTGTTATTGATGTGATAGACGGTCATTGATCACATAGAATAAAAACAAAGATTTCTAGATTCAAATAAATAATCGTAATAATGTAATATTTATTCTACAATCTCATAGTCATCTTACTCACATTTTTAGTACTCACGTCATACGAATTCACGGTTCATTAAATCATCGAGCTGCGTTCGTGGTATGAGGGTTTAATTAATGTCTTTATCGATTTAAAACCAAGCATTATAGCGACTTTTTGCTACACATTTTGCGAAAAGCACCTGTAATGAAAATTGACTTACCATTCGACTTGAAAGATGAGGCGTCAAAAGAAGGTGTTCGCAGGGGATGCTTTTCTTGTTTGAATACTCTGTCCGGGGCAAATGGAGCTGCCAATGATACAGCGGGTAGAGAATCACCACGAGTTAGTGGAGGACGAGCGTGCTCTTCCAATAGCCTCTTTGCAGGTTCATGATGATTTTGGTGATCATCGTCTTCCAACGGTCTTTTAAGCGTTAGACCAGGCGCAAGACGAGGTCCAGCATGCGTTGGGAGATGATGGGTCGGCAAATGAGTAAGCCTTCTGCCTTCATGGTCATCTCGACGGCTTCCGTACTCGGCCAAAAGGCCAGCGTTTGTCGCGGGACGAGCATGATGTAAAGTGAATCCGGTTGTTGGTGCGTGATGGGCCGGTGGTGCTGGTTGGCCTCTGGCCGCGGTTTCAGCTCCATTTTGATGAGCATCTAAAGGCGCTCTATGAGCTCCTTTGGCGTGTGTTGGACCGCGACCCTCTTGAAAGCCGTGAGCTCGCTTTAATTGCCGTGCTGTGTCTAGCACGACTTCGATGCGGTCTGCACCTTCATAGTTGACACAGCCTCTGCACACCGCCTCCGAAAACTCGTGCAACATCGCCCACGGCATCCGGGGCAAATCGCACAAGTAGCAGTGCTGCCGCTTTTGCATAACCGACATCTCGCCGCCCGGTGTTGATCGGAGAGCGAAAGATCGGTTTTCTTCGTTTCGCTTGTAAATTGTCACTGATTTATTTTACCCTTCAGAAAAAAACACCGTCACCATGTTACACAAAGAACACTGATAAGTTTCACATTCGAGTCCGCGATATGCAGACGCAGGAGTTCCGTTAGTAAGAAACACTCGCTCGGTAAGCGGGTCGAGAAGAGACTGAGCTCGGGTAGTGTCGGAGCTCGGCCACGGCCCCCCTCGCCCCGCCTGCGGGGAGGCGGCGGCCATTATCGAGCGGTGACGTCAGCGCGCGCACCGCGACCACGACGACGCGCCGTTAGCCGCGACGCGGATGCGATGCGCCTCTCCACCCGACCGACACCCGCCCGCGACCCATAACACGCTTATCGTACAATAAATAACCTTATACATGCAACAAATTCTGCCTACACTAACAACATAACTGAAAGCAACGAATTTCGTATTATTAAAACTGATAACAACTGAGTAAGGATGATTTTAATGGAATTCAGAAATATGACTGTCCACTATAAGTTTTATAAATACCGCTGAGGTGTGGTGGTTGGAATAAATATTAATGATTGATGATGATGACATTATAAAAAGCTATTATTTTCATAATCCTAAAACACCTAGCTGTGTAACTAGTGTATGACTTAGATAAGAATATCAGACTGCGTCGCAGTTTGTAGCAAGCAACACCAAGCCTTTCTTTACACGTGAGTAATCGGCTATACTTAGAGTTATGTAAACAGTAAACATTCAAACACCATAATATCTAAATCGTATTCTACTACGAAATTATTTAGAGATAACAATTATGAATCACTTCGTAAGTCGCCGCGCATTCTCTCAGTATCCTCGAATCCGTTAGCTATTTACACTACATCGACTCGACTCAACCATCCCTATGTAATTCAACGAAAGTAAACAGCGCTTGTTGTAGAATATTAATTAGCATTATAACTATCATGATCGATGCATTTAATTTCATTCTATTTTCGCTCTGTTTCCTTGCTGTTCTGTCTGCCGAAGAGGAATGGTTGCACTCAAAATTATTATTATTTAGCGTTTGGATCCGGCTCAGAGACGGGATGAGGGGGACGTGAGCGCGACCGGTGTGGCGGCCATCTTGAGACGTGACGTCACGTGACGAGTCAGCCGAGCGAGCAGAGCGGCAACCTCGCACGTTCGCCGCTTACACCGTTTACGCCGCCATGTTGCCGTTGCCACTCATCGCAGCGCTGTTATGAGGCTGTTATGCTTTAATAATAATGAAGGCACCTCATCGCTTTTTGTATGATCTGAGAAAAAACAGTTATACGGGCAGGTAGACGTTGATTCGATGTTATGACTAACCGGTGAATGGCGATTATGGTTCTGAGTAGTCCGAACAAATCATCACTAATGTTTTTATATTCGACGCAGGGCAGTATTGTATAAAAAATAACATATTTATTGACGCGCATTTAATTGAAAACGAATGAAATCGCAAGTAGGTAGGTATAATTTTTATTGTAGGGAAAGTCCCCTACAAAAAAAATTATACATTAAACATTTCCTGGACAAACTCAACGTAGGTACCTATATACATATAGGTACATTTCATTATTTTGTTTCACACTTTAACGATTGTCCTCGTAATGAATATAAAACAAGATAAAGCTAATGGATGCATTAACAACCCTGTTAATTTAAATAGGTTACGATTTTAATTAGCACTAATACATACTTATTTGATCAAAGCTTGGTTTTTTGCGTCCGAGTACAAGAATTTACAATCAAGTAATCGAATTTGCTTTGGCTCTTAGTTCTAGTCCAGTAACTTAATTTGGCATAACCACCACTAGCTAGGCACCATGGGTAGGAATCAGATGTTTGTTAGATGTTTTATAACATTGTAGTTCTTTTACCTGTAGTTCCTTTTAAATAACCAAAGAAAATTGAAGTTTGAACTTAAAGATTTTTGATCATCATTATATCTCAAACCAAATTAAAAATATATTATATTTATTCAATAAGACAGTCACATGATCGTTTTCTAGTGTTTCTTCTGAACGCAACCTCCAATAAGAAGATACAAGAAACACGTCAAGGGGTAAGTCATGTTGCGTATATTTTGATTCGAAGGAATATATTATATTATGCATAAACCATATTATGATATTATTCGTAAAACCATAGCACCCAAGCGGTTATTAGATAACAGACTGTGGCCTAGAGTGGCCTATGCTCAGAGTGCTGTGGAAAACTACACCAAGGCAATCGGTGTTAAGATCTTGAGAAAGGCCAGAAGCAGCCCTGGTAAGTTATTCAGTTGTTAAAACTGGTTTAATCTTACCACAACTGCAACGCTTAACGTTGATTATGATCTATTCATTCGTAAATATAAAGCCCTTTTAGGGTCGCGTTCGGTACAGTACTTAAATCATCATAGATCATACCATAAGACATAACTGCTGTGAACATATATTTGGAAACCCTACTTCTTGGGACTAAGCAGTTTACCCGCCACCGCTTGAGGAGAACTCCTGGTTCGCTAGAATCCAAAGGCAACCAAGGGATCAAAAATCCATTTGTCGCCTTTTAAGACACCCACAAGAAGATATGGGGTAGCCTTAGTCTATGGTGGGACTACAAGGGGCATTTAGCATCAAAATATAGATAAACAAGTATCATTTATTAATAGTACTTAATTTAACATCCAAAGACTTATCTTATCATATTTTTGTGATAAAAATGAAATATTGTGAAATTATGGGTCAACGCCTTAAATACTTTTCTTATCGTTGAGTGATATGATTTCTTTAAATCGCATATACTTACTGACAATACCTACTTATTTATTAGGTTTATTTTATAGATTTATATTTTTATAACTAAACTGTCTCAGGAGAATGTTGGCACCTTTAATAATGTTCAGTTTCAGTTTCAGTTTCTTTATTTGCATAAAAGTTGGTACAATTAACAAAGGTACATAGGTGTTCTTATAAAATAGAAAGTCTCTCAACTTTAGTCAATGTATTGACATGCAAAATTTTACAGGTTGTCACAATAAAAATATTGAAATTCTTCAAAATTAAATCATTATAATAATCATCAATAAATAATAAATTTTTTTAAATATTAATTTACGAATTAGAACCTCAAAAAGTAATTTAAATTAATATAAATGTCAAACAGCAACGTGTCACATTATATAATTACTCACATAAAAGATCAAGTTAAACAACACCTAGGAACTCATTAACTGAATAAAATTTCTTTTCCAATAGCCAAGATTTAAGTTTTGTATAAAACAACTTAGTAGGTAACTGTTTAATGTTGTCTGGTATTCTATTATAAATATACACACACATTGCTGCACAGTTTTTCATATATAGTTGTATTCTTGGGATTTTAGCTAAAACCAGCCTATCTGAGTTCCTTGTTGATCTCGGAAATATATCACTAGCCACTGTGAAACAACTCATATTTTCTCTAACGAACTTGGCCATCTCAAAAATATACATGCAAGGCGATGTCAATATCTTTAACTTTAGGAAAATTGGTACATTAATAAATGATAGAGCAATTTCAAATAGTCTAGCTATTTATTCATTTTGTTTGTTTGTAGTTTGTTATATACATGGGCCGCACTAAAAGGTTTGCACTTCCAGCTAATCGGAACGATTTGAATTTTGAATGTTAAATTTTTGAAACGTTGCAACCTTCTTAGTAATAATAAAATTGGCGGGAAATCATTTGTCAATGTTTTTTTATCACACATCAAAGTTATACGTACGCAACGAAAATGGAATTAAGTCAAAAAGATTTTAGAGCGATGATTTTTGTAAGATTTTAAAAGATCTCTCTTTCCGCAAGACTGTGCTGCTCGTCTTAAAAATGCTGTTGGGAGAGAAGCACTTTGTTTGAGCACCGTGAGGCGATGGTATGCTGAGTAGAGGTCGAGTTTCTTTACATGACAAATTTCGTGAAGGGTGGCCTTCAACTGCAGTCAACGAAAATAAGCGGCTAATTGGAGAAAACCCGCGATTACTTATGAGACAATTCGAGGACTATGGGGAATTGGCATGAGCCAAATTCAGAAAAAATTACACGAACAATTGAAAGTTCGGAAACTTTGTTGTCGTTGGATCCCTCATGACAGCGGAGCAGAAGCGGGCTCGCGTGGAATAGTGCTCACAGATGCTACTGAAGTACGACCACGGACATTCTTATGCTTTTTATGACATTGTCACAGGAGACGTAACGTCGATTTATTGTTTTGACCCGAAAAAAACAGCAGTCTTATGAATGGGTGTTTGAAAATGAGAACAGGCCAACAAAAGTGAGGCAGGCAAGAAACGTTGGTAAAAAAACGTTGGTTTCTTTTCTTAGCTACGGGTCCCAGCTGTACAATTCCACTTGAAGATCAAAAGAGTGTTAATGCCGACTGGTATTCTACTATTTGATTACCCAGGATGTCAGAAAACTTTCGCGAAAGACGTCCAAAAAACCGCATTCTTCTACATCATGACAACGCTTCTTCACACACGGCCAACAAAACAAAGTCATTTTTAGCTTCCGAAAAGTACAACTCATCTTGCGCATAGCCCCGACCTAGCACCCTGTGATTTCTGTATTTTCCCCAAAATTAAAGATTTGATGAGAGGTTTCACTTTTACCAACTCCTAAGAGGCAGTGATAGCGTTCAATCAGCACGTAGAAAACATGCCTTCAGATCTGTGGTCCTCCTGTTTTAAAAAAGGTTCGATTGCATGAAAAAATGTTTAAAATGTAAAGGAGAGTATTTTGTAAAGCAATAAACAAAATATTTTGGTTATAACATGTTGTTTTTTAAGTTAAGCAAAACTTATAGTGTAACCTACGTAATACCGATTTATCAAAGTAAAAGTTTACAATCATCTAATTTAAATTATCTTGAGTAGGTATATTTTTCTTCTGATTTCGCGATACTGATATAAAAATAAACTTTTTTTTTCAGTTTTTTTCGCTTTAATATTTAAATATTTTTCCATGCTCAACGTTTCGAGAACTTAAGACGAGTGCACTGGTAGAATGAGGTCACTTAGACTGAGTTTATAAGGTAGACTCATATGGACAAATTATCGGTGTTTAAAACATCAAGACACGTGTTCTAAGTCGGTTATTAACATATGGCATTTGGAAAATATGATCGAACGATGAATTCCTTCAACATTCAAACACACACATTTAAATCTGATCTGAAATCTCATTCATGAGATTTTATCTTCGAAATTGAATCCTGATGGATATTTTCGCTTTCATTGTTTACACTTATGGTAATAATATAACTACATTGATAGAATACATAATGAGATGTATAATTTAAGATATTTAGATACCGTAGGCAACAAAAGGATATCTATCGTAGAGTGTAAAAAAGAATCACTTGAAACAACCAAGCCGTCTTCGACTAGGTACTCGAATAACATTCCTAAAAAAATAAACCTACGCGTTGAATTGAGGACTTCCTCCTTTTTTTTCAAGTTGGTTAAAACCGAGCATAGTTTGTGTCTTAAGTAGCATTGAGCCTGGTTACAATATCTTCTGCTTTACTTGAATGCAATCTAAAAAATTGCCAATGTTCAATATTTGTTGCCTGAAATATACCTAATATAAGTTTTCATAGACCGCAGAGCAGTCTCGTAGTCTTTGTCGATCGTCACGTATATTGTGCCGAAGTGCCGGATCAATGTTCGGAGGGTGTCCGCGGCCGGCTGTCCCAGCGCATGCGCGACACGTGTCACTGTTTATTTACGTTCCGTCCACGTACCGACGGCAACGGGCCATTTCGACGACCTATCGGAGCCAATTCTACATCAGTAGCTGGAATCCGATTAATATCAATTAGCTTTGGGATTTCGAATGAATTAATGTATGTAAGGGTATGATGAACAAAGAAACGTCATTCAAGATAGATATCAAGTATAAAAAGACGAAGTGAGGATGAGATAGTATAATAATATATATATTAGGTATTAATTACTTAAAACCTAACATTGTCAGTTACAGAAATAAAAATATCTAAGTATAAAACACAAGATAAAATTAGAAGAAAAAGAACAAGACAATAAACAGGAATAAACAATGACACCATGACCGCATAAATATCCCTGTACATGTTATAATTAGCAAATGAAGTGGATGTGGATAATTTAGACTAAATTAATATCTTTTGTAAATCCAATATAATACCTACTCATCAATAAAATACCTACTATTTCATGAAATATTCCAAAACTTGATATAGGTACCAGAACCAGTCCTTATAGATGCGTTTAATATACGAAATATAAATAAAATTCCCACACATAATGGAAAATAACCTTCAAAACCAGATTATAATGTCGTCAATATAAGCGAGTTTAAGTTAAGTATAAAAATATACATAATTCTTTTTATTTTGGACAAGTATAACCGGTGCCATGTGTATATAAATTTAGTTTATTACTGAAACCGGAATAGTTTTCGTTATCGAAATAAACACTACGTTTTATAGGTAATAATAAGTGTTTTTTTACTTACGCGTAGGTGAAGGTATGCTCTTTGTAATTCTAATTGTTAAAATCATCCCATATGAAATCACAATTGAAATAGTTACATGGTAACACTTTCGTTGTAAAAAAATTCTGAAAAGGCAAATATTGGAGACGATTTTTACAGTTTTTCAATTCATAACGATTTGTGAGCTACGAGCTAAGAAAGGATACCAGTTGTTATAAAAAAAGGTTATTTTTCTAATTGGAGATTATATTCAGCGTTTAATCTATTCAAATTCTGAAGATATTATAGTTGCGAAATTCTAACTCGACAGAACGACAGATAGGGAAGAAAGTTACTTTAAAAACTGGATAAACAAGTGAATTACTCAGAATTTTGCTCATCAGCTTAAAGGAAGAATAAAGAAGAGAATCAATATTCCATTATTGTAATGAATTTACAATAGTTTTCACCCTTGAAAATGCTTGTATTGTGAATCATGGATACAACAACCCCGGTGTTACATCATCACGGCACGAACCGTTGGCGGGGTAGCGCAGGGCGCGGTTCGCAAGGGTAGTATCGACTTGTGACGTCACACTATCTTAACCCCACCCGACAAGGATTGCCCAGCCAAAACCAGGATCGGCTCCTCTATTGATCTGTGTTCTAACATATTAGGGATATACTTATTTATTTTTATAATTGTTTCATTTTACTGTTACGGTCTGCGTTTATTTTTTTTAGTTTCTGGGTGCTTCATAAAATATTTTAAAATAAACACATTCTCTTTGTTTCCCTTTAAACTTTAAATTCACTGCTTTTAAAGAGAAGGTATAGCGATTTGTAAAATCTTTCATTTTGATATAATTACAACATAAGAATTCCTTCAGTCCGTACCAAATTTAAAGAAACTCTTCTTAAATTAAAGGTTATGTAGAATAGTTTAGTACCTATTACTATTTGTTACGTTTACAGAAATGTGAACTCGGAAAAAGTACGACCTTGCAGTAGCACTTCAGTTATTTTCATACCGTAACAATAATCTTTTAGTTTCCAATAACGCCGCTATCTAGTGACGTCAATATAACGCCTAAAGTACCCGTAATATCTACATAATCATAATCGCCTTTTATCTGCTTGGACTTGGAGTAATTTTCCATCGATGCATCGATTGACGCATACAATTTTTTGTAAGCAACCTATGTTACTAACATAACATATAACAACATATTTTTGTAACCTATGTTATATCTTAATGTAAGATATTGCTCCGATCTTGATATTCTCCTACAATGTAGGAGATAGATTTTTCTGTCGTTTTCGCGAAATTGAGTTGAAATTAAACTCAATTTTTTCGGTTTTAATCCCTTCGCTTATATTATTCTTAGCATTTAATCAATGCCCAACCAACGTTTCGAAATCTTGTTGATATTTTATGCTCTTACATGTTATTATTCGTACGCATCGATATTTCATACGAGACCTATGTTAACGTTTAAAGGATGTCGTTTACCCCAGACAGGGGGTGACGTGTACCGTAGCTCAGTATTGAGCGGTCCTTTGTCACCAATACGCATGCGTTGGAATAAAGATCTGCTCACTAACGATCGATGCGCCGCGTACCTAGGAACTTGGGCCAAATTTACCGCTAGTAAAACTGATAAAGCAGTTGAAAAAATGTATTGGAGATTCTTATATCTGCAGGTAGTAACAGGACAGACCGAAAATGTTATATGTCGATAGCCGATAACTAGTACTTGCATTATCAGATTAGTTTACTGATTACTGCATAGGTGTACAATTTCTGTCTATCTCTTATCGACTAAAGGAAAAGTGTCTGTTGCGTG
Source organism: Idaea dimidiata (assembly GCA_949358125.1). Lineage (NCBI taxonomy): Eukaryota > Metazoa > Arthropoda > Insecta > Lepidoptera > Geometridae > Idaea > Idaea dimidiata. The sequence goes on from OX442329.1 coordinate 14,034,630, forward strand.
TTTTATTTATTAAGTAGATGGCGGTCAGATCTGTAGGCCTATTATGTAACTTTTACTGTAAGCGCTTTCAATCTGAAAGCGCTTTCAATCTGAAACATTGCTTGCATAAATTTTGCGATTCTGTAAGCAATGTTATAACCTTGCAGCGCCCTTGCTATCGACATTTACTACAACCCAACACAACACTAGCCGCAGATAACCCGACTTAATTAAAGAGTCAATTTTGCGGTGCTGCGTCATATATTATGGAGCGTATTTAATTTAACAGTGTTTTACATCTGTTTCAAATGTCATTTTCGTTTGACGTTGGCAATTTAGAAATGGGCAAATATCGGTCTAAAAAAAGAAGATCATCTTTTCTTTGAAAACAATGGAATAATAAATGGTTATTTTTACTTAATTTTGAAGCTAAAAGAGTAAAAGTAAGTGCGAATTGTGAACATTTGAGCGTTTTACTAACGTATGGATGATTATTATTCACGTCAAGCTAATTATTAACTTGTTTTTCAGCAAATTGTCTATACGACTAATAAACGAACGAAGACTGGTTTATGATCTACATTTTTGTTAAAAGACAGTGATATTTCCCTCAATACACAGTCCAAGAGCTCTAGGTCTGCTACGAGCTCATCAGCCATAGAAGTAGAACCTCGAAAATACCCGAAAACGCTTCCGAAAATCTAAAATGTAAGTTTACCGCACATTTGATATTTTGAAGTTTTAGTCGATATAGTAAAGCAAAACTTCGTTGTAACCCAAGATAAGTGGGATATTTTTGACTAGACAACTTTATTCTTTAGTTTTACATCTCATCTATGACTTCATTGATCAAACTAATTTTAAGAATCCTTAAGTTAGGTTATAATAAAAATCTATTATTGCCCTTATACTTACTTGCCTGTAATTGGATGGCCCCATGCATGGTCATCGTAATGGTATAATTTTAAGACCTGCCTGCCAGCGAAATAACTCTGTCTGTCGCAATACGCAATAGCATATTCACACCAAAACTGACGACGAACGAAAGACGACATAGTTAGGCAAACGCGAGTGAAACTGTGGGGCGCAGCTAGTGCCTTTTATTTTATGTTTACTATTTTACAAACTAATTGTAATTTTTTAGATCACGATGTAAACTTGCTGTGCTGGACCTTGTCCTGGAGGAGTAGAACGCATCATGATGTGAAGGAGTGATCGGTGTGAGATGTTACCGGATTGGGAGCAACTAACATTGAAATCCTGGAGTGATTGCAGCAGCTTGTTGTATGGCAGAATACAGAAAAGCTACTCAAAATTTAATGGTTATTACGGAAAGCAAATATAAAATAAAATTGAGTTTAAAAACTGCTATTTTATTTATGTAGCCCTAGAAAAATTTAATGGTTATTACGGAAAGCAAATATAAAATAAAATTGAGTTTAAAAACTGCTATTTTATTTATGTAGCCCTAGAATTTATTTATATAACTGTCTCACAGTAATGATTAAATCTCAATTATTAAAATATGTAGTACTTAGTTGTTTTTTAAAATCCAAAATATCAGAGAGATAATAGGTAATTACATATTTATTTATACTTACCTTTTTCAAGTGTAGACACCCTACCTCTCACCTTTCTTAGCTTCCTTTCCATTCAAAGGTTGCCTGGAAGAGATTGCTTTCAGCGGCCGCCCATTGTGCCTCCTAAATTAAAGCTGTATTTGTTTCTATCTGTGTATATTGTAATTTTATATGTAGTGTACAATAAAGAATTTATTCATTTAGGCAGGTAGTGGTAAATTTAATATTGAAACAATATTCTAATGTAAGGAAAGTATATTGTATATTTTCAATAATGCTTGTTAGGGAATCTCTGCACAGGATGTTCCTGACATCTCAGTAGTGTCTTCATTATGTCACTGTAAAATAAAAATAAATGTATGTTAAGACAAGATAAATAATCACCGACTAAATCCATTAATATAGTTAAACTTAAGAGATGGTCTGCTAAAGTAGATAACTTTTGTATGCACTGTTGGCACTTACTGTAACTTTTTTATGAATGACAATAAAAATGTGTCCTATGAATGCACTTAATTCTTCCAGACATTCCAGACACTGAAGCATATTGATGCTATAATAGTTATAAATAAACTAAAAAGATTGTTGATATACTAATTTCATTTGTTCTTTAAAATTTAGTCTGTAAAGATGTGTTGAAAAATAATGATGTGAGCGGGGTTCAAACCGACTCAGCATGCTATGGCTAGCTAACCAACTGAACTATAAATAAATAAGATTTGTCAGTGTATGTATAAGTACATAGTCACAATGTAGAGTTGGATAGACTGCGTTCTTTGAGTTCATCTCGTATTTTTGTACTTCATTTGGAAGCTGACAGAAGTGTGATCACAGTGTTTAACATAGCTTACCAAAAGTGGATTTTGTATGGCGGAATCGCACTAAACTCGTTGTGCAGCAGTACCAAAGGGTCGCTAGCATCCCTTATTCTACACAGACAGGCCATGAAGGCCTTCTTTTACCGTCACTTCTTGGTAAAATTCCAAAGAACTGGCGCTTGCCATTATTGCTTCTGAAATTGTTTTTTATTTAACAAATAACTCTTTCTTAGGGTAAAACAGAGAAGCACGTAAATATTCAATTTCCACACTATTTTTTCCAGGCTTTCAGACTAGAAAAGGCCGAAAACTAAATGTTTCAATGATGAGAAACAGCCTCGGACCTCTTTCAATAACATTGAGAGTTGATAGTGATCCTAGTTGTCACTTTCATTGTAACAACCATACGTGATCGCGTTTTTCATACAATTAGGTTGTATCGATATTGTTTCTCTTTCAATAAGGTTCTTTCAGTAACACAAACTGTCAAATGGTGCGTACACAATCGCAAATGAGTGAAAGATCGTGTGTCAAACTCAAATTTTTGAGTTTGACACACGATCTTTCACTTTGCAATATGTTGCAAAAAGTTACATAATAGGCCCACTGGTGTTACCTCCAAAACTAGCGACCTTAAAATCTTTTTTCTAAATCTTCTCTTAAGATTTGCTCCGAGGAAAGATGGAAAATAAAAGAATTTTATAAAAAAAAACAACTCTATCCATTTTTCACAAGCACAAAAATTTACAGTCTTGCTTTGTACGTTTTTAATTTATGTAATGTTATATAATTTGCAATGAAATTTCCAAAAAATTACTAAAACAGTAATTGGACTCTTCATTTGCTTAGAACAAAAACAAAAACCCAGACTAGACGATCAACCCCTAGGGTACCTAGTAGCTACCTACAATCTAGACAGATAGGTACCTACGCTAGGGTGGCGCAGAGCTGCAGTCAAGGCGATCAATATCACGGCACGGAGGGAACACTAGCCAAGCCTGGCCTGGCCTGAACCTCGCCCCTCAAATATTCACCATCTGTCCATTTTGAATGCAATCAACTCAAATTTAATGACTGCGCTGCGACCATTTCATTTGTACGGCTTGACGGTTCAGTTGATAAGATTGTAGGTACATAACTTTCAATGTTTCATGTTGTTCTAGCTGCGCTAGGAAATGCCAGCTTAAGTCCGTGTAAAGCCTAATTTACATTACACAACTAGTTTCGTAAAGTAAATACTGTGAGAATTCTAGGATAAATACATAACCGTTCTTGGCTAATCGGATAAAAAGTAGTTTATGCGTTATTTCAGGACTCGAAACTGTATTCTTAATACATTTCATTACAATTGGTTCAAAATTTTTAGACAAAGATTGACAAACATTCTCACAAGCTCACTTACTTTCTTACAAACTTTCATACTTACAATATTTATTAAGTACATATTATTATAACAATATTTTAATGGTTCTTATTCTTATTGTAAACTATGGACTATGGGCTTATGTTCGCTTCTTTGCGTTGAGGAGTTCCCTTATGAAGAGCCACTCCTGGCTGCATTAGGTTATATCTATCTTTTTAGGCATTGATAAAAAATTGCAAAATTTCATAATAATTTAATAAGTTTAGAGTAAGTGGTTCTAATTTCAAATTACAAGAATTCATTACGAAACCCCAAAAGTGAAGTAAATAAATCCTTTTAAAAACATGTACCTACCTAATCTAAAATTAGGTCTAACGTACGTACACCCCTAATTATTTACTTGACTTGAGTTTCGGGTTGCTCGGTTCCATATGTCAACAGTCCTGGACCTTATTGCCCAACAAGAAACCGACCTCATTAAGTTGCCAGAAATTGGTGATCGATACCAAGCCGTATCCCGTATGGATCCTTGGCCCGTTTTCCCCGCGACCTGGTGTTTGCCCCGACAACCTCGGCATAGCTGGGGGTCAAGGGTCAAGTGTTTTTTTTATAATTGACAGTGAGGACAGAGTTTCAGCCGCGTATTCTCTGATATGGCGATTTTGTAAGAATTTTAAGGATAAAAAACGCTTGTATTATTTATATGCGATAGGCTAGCATTTGACATCACTTAACCTGATGAGAAGCTACGACGGTAACTAATAAGTATACACCCGAATACAGAAACGATACTTACATCAGTCACTCAATTGAATGCTTCCTAAATTTAAGCATCTCTCACAATTTAAGTGGTATTCTCAAACGAGACTTCGGCGACTTGAGACAATGATTAGCTAAGTATCTTTTAAATTTTTACGTTATGGCAATATTGATCTAAAAAGCTTGTTCTCAATAAACTAACACATTTTATTTTATTACTTTACGTTGTGAATTCGTTCCACGCAGGATTATTTGGATGAGTAATTTTTTTATAGATAAACATTTACTTTAATTATCCGACAGAACAGTTGAGTTTAAGTTTTTTTACAATTTTAATTGTATTTCGATGCTTTTTTAGTTTCAAAGTTATTACATTTTCAAGTAAAAAAATAAGTCGTTTGTTATTTAAATATAACCAGCGCGCTAATCGTATTTAGTGTAGAACGAAACGTTTTAACTTATTTGACAGTGACACATGAATCACGCGCGTCAATCAGTTAGGAGAAAATTTTCTTTGGATAATTAATTCTTCTTTAATTTTATAGTTAATAATTGTCTAGTGAAAAAATGGAAGAGAAGAAGAAAAGAGGAAGTAATTACACGAACAACGACAAAGAAATGTTATTAGAATTGATAAAGAAGTAAGATGTTACCTCAACTATAAAAACCATGAACATTCTGTCTTTGAATGTCCGTCAACTCCGTTCACAAGTTTTCCTATTAGGATTATAGGTGCTGCAGATCCCAACATCCCAAGAGGGATGCAACCGGGAACATAGCTTAAATCATTATGCTAAAATAAAAGTAATTGTAGCTTTTTTTCCCAGATGCAATGACAACAAAAGCAAAATATTTCAATTTGAAATTGAATAATGCGAGATTGGAGAGGAAATGTACGCTTGAAAGGCACAGATTGGAGAGGAAGTGTTTACTTGAAAAGCAGAACTAGAGGTGGAATTATTAAAAAATAAATACCTAGATTTTTGCTTATTAATTGTTTTTATTTTTATATTATTATTGTTAAGCCTTTATTGCAGATTCACTTACAAAACATTAATATTAAATAATATATTATATTAAGTTGAATCAGCATATCTGACACATAGGTCTCTTCCACCCATACCCCTGTATATCATTAGCAAAGTTATCCTATAAAATATGCTATTGTTTCATTATTTTTTCGGTTTCTATCCAAATAAATTTATGAAGGTAAATAAAATTCCCAAATAAAGTGTCAAAATTTATTAGTGTTCCTGTCTTATGACTTCTTTCTGTCTCCTTCTTTCCGGGATGGGTCGATACCATTGACTGACAGGTTGGAATTACTTGGTGTTACCCTCACAGCAGACCTTTACTTTGGGCCTTTTGTTGAGTCGAGAGCCCAGTTGGCTTCAAATAAGTTAGGAATCCTTGGCAAGGTTAGGCAGTACTTCACACCAGAACAGCTTCTGAATCTGTACCAAGCACAGGTCCGGTCGTGCATGGAGTACTGTTGTCACCTTTGGGATGGAACAGCTAAATACCAACTTGATGCTCTAGACACTTGTCGAGTCGCGCCTTTCGAGTTTGGGACATCGTCGCGAGGTCGCTAGCCGTTCGGTCTTCTATAGAATTCACTTCGGGGAGTGCTCGCAGGAATTGCATGAGCTTGTTCCCCCTTGCCCTTTTTATTATAAGACCACGAGGGGTACGGTTGGTCGCCATCCTCATCTGGTAAACGTTCCAATTTCGCGTACAAAGCGTCACGCCTCCACCTTTCTTGTAGGCACTGCCAATAAGTGGAAAGGGTGATGAGCAGTTGGTCCACTGATTGAATTGGACTGTTTCGTTTGGTTACTGTTTGCAAAGCACTGCCAATAACTGAATCCAGATATAAAACTTTCTCCTTGGATATGCGAAACCGCGCACGGAATTCAATATCATTATATTTTTAAAATGAATGATCCGAAAGTGAAGATAATGTGGATAAAGACATTTTGTACAAATTTTAAGACAGGTCGAAAGCACTCTCAGATCTAACAGCTACTCACGTCGATTTGACAGCTAATTGAGAGTCCATTTGCGTTGAGCGACGTTCCAGTATTCGAATTTGGCATTTAAGTACGAGTAATTTGAGAAGTTCGTAATTATAAGTCTTGCTTATTTGTGACGCTTGAGTATCGTTTCAGTATACGAATTTTGAGTTTAAGAGCTGCTTAGCTGTTTAAAAGGCCGTTAAATAATTGAGTATCGTTTCTGTATTCGGGTGGTAGGTTAAAGTTAAAGTTTTAAGTGTGTGTATCCGCAATTAGCCCTTCAGCTGGGCCTTTGCGTGACGATGTTTTCCTTTACCGCGAACGATGGTGATAGCCCACATATATTTTTTTCATAGAAAAAGACATTGGTGAGCGGCCGGGATTCGTAACCACGACCTTCGAAATAAAAGTCGGGGTATCTACCACTAGACCAACACCGCTCTCGGTAAGTATGGTAGGTATTGCGGAAAATTAAGGTTTCCTTATATAATAACTAGTTGCGCCCCGTGGTTTCACCCGCGTAAGTCCCGTTCCCGCGGGAATATCGAGATAAAAAGTAGCCTATGTTATTTTTTCCGGTATCCAACTATCTCCATTCCAAGTTTCATCGCAATCGGTTCAGTAGTTTTTGCGTGAAAGAGTAACAAACTCACATACATACAAAGTTTCGCGTTTATAATATTAGTAAGATGATAAAATAATGTGCGTGTAAACAAACTGCGTCTTATATCTACCCCAATTCCACGTGGCTTCTGTTTATAGGTATATATGGTGATTTATTTTCTTTTATTTTTGATAGCTGTAATTACTAACCTAATTGTGCCATATTTACCTAACAAATAAAATACCACTAATATCATAACCATGTGAAAATTTAAAAGTTCGTTTATTTGTTTAAATGTATTTCAATCACGCAAAATATACTGGATCGCATGTAATAAAACTTGGTAGTTTGGCTGGCGATCTGAATTTACATATAGTCTTTTAATCCCGATAATCCTGCGAGATTGGGATTTACGCGGGTGAAACCGCGGAGCGCTCGCGCTGCTAGTAAGTTGTATGTAATAAATACAAGAACAATCATGGGAACTTATAAATTAGAAGAAAAATAACTTACGTTAATTAACTAAGTACTAATTGGGCCGGTAAATCCGGCAAAGAACAAGGTTACCCCATTTCTTCCCGCCGGTGTCGAGAAATTCAGCGCGGATAGATTAGGATAGATAGATTAAGCGTATTTATACCAGAATAATGAAAAAATACAATAACAAAACAACAAAGTGTTCTCTTTCAGGCAACCTTCGGATGGAAAACATCGAACGAGAGGATGGGTGGGTTGGGTTTAGTATGTTTTTTTTACCACGTAGAATCGAACTCACAATGGGCGAGTTACAAGCGGGCGTTACCCTTCGCACCACAGAAGTCCGTAACAGGTAAGGTGAGGCCATTATAGTCAGTTCCCGGGAACGAGAGCCTTGGCCTCGTTGCCTACTTCTCAAACGACCTGTTGATTCCATTTTTGTTGACACACATTAGGATAGGTAGGTACCTACTTACCTAGTTAACTTAGTACCTACCTAGCAACGTCGATTACAAAGAATTATGTCGGCAAATATAATGTGTGTAACTAACGGCCGAATACTGAAAAAACTCATTTAAAACTTGAAACTACCTACTTAAATAATAAAGCACCTTCTAAATTTGAAATTAGTAATTGGGCAGTTAAGAGAGCTGCTTAATTGGTTAAGTAAGTAGTACTCAAATTTTCATTTTGTTTTTGTTGTACTTAAAGTTTATTAGCACACGTATACGGTACACCAAGTGACCGCGCTGCGAAGCAATGCCGCGTCTTGCGCGAGTGACGGGGGGAGGCAAGTGTAGTGGGGAGTGCCACGCCCGCCCCCTCGCGTCTGCCTGCCGCTCCAACACTCCAGGGGCGACCTTCGCGCCGACCACACGTCTCTCCCCACGTCACTCCTCACCAGAATCATGGGGCGACCCATAGACAGGGACACGAAAGCTGTCATCTATAACGTAGCTAAATATTTCCAGAAAAGAAAGGCTAAAAAGACAACCTATGAGTTCAAAAATGACATAAACATCGCTAAAACTGTCGCTGAAGCGACAGGATACTCCGAACGGACTGTCAGAAATGTCATGAAGGAGGGTAACGCATCACCAGACACTCTAGGTCCCTTAAAGTTTAGAAATCCTATCAAACCTAAAGGAAAGAAGAAGATTCCGCTAAACGATACTCAGTTAGAAATTATAAACAAGAAAATACACCAGTTTTACGAAGTAGATAAGAAGATGCCGAGCGTTCGGAAGTTACTTCAGAGTTTGAAGGAAGATGGACACTTGAAGTGTGGACGGGAGTACTTGAGGAAACTTCTGCATCAGCAAGGGTACCAACTGAATGAGCGGAAGATCAAGAAGAAACTGAAGAAGCCTGGAGTAGATAGTATGGTGACGAATGAGAGCGTAGACCATGTAAACCCTGAGCCAGGGAATTATTTAGGATTTATGTTACATCACCAACACGGGGCCTTCACAGCGCCCGCGCCGCCTCCTCATCAAATGCAGCATCTAGCGCCATCTCTTCCAGCTCCACGGCAACAACCACCTCCGCAACCAGAATTCCATCACCACCTTGAAGTGGTGAGGATGGATCATCATCACCACCATTCATAAATTTTTAGTTTAACTTATTTTTTCTGTTTGTTTTGTCCTTGACTGAGTCTGTTTTGAAATTATTTTAATTTCGCTAATATGTAGGTAGTTATGTTAATTAAGTCTAGATTTTAAAAATTGACTTGTAATATGTTTTCTATAAAAATAAATACTTAATTATAAGAAAATATAATAGAAATAAGTCATGACTATTGATATTGCGCGGCTACCTCGCCCGTTGCTCCCCATTTCGGCCAATTCAATAGTGACTATGACCTCTAATCTATGGCACCCGCGCAGCCGCATTGCAAATAGGGCGGGCGTATGACTGGGAGCGGTAAAGATTTACTGATTTTAGTAACCATGCACTTCGTAGTGTTAAATTGTGTTGTAGGTAAGGGTCGAATCAGTCCTAAACTACATATTTAGATTTAAGATGTTTTTGGGATGCGTGAGGGAAGGAGACAGAGTAACAAGTGGTACCGTATCGTCGACTATCAGTATTGGTATAGCACTTGTTTGCATTTTAAGGATGCACTGAAAGCAAGCAACTTTCCCGGATCAATAACCCGGGCCGGTCGCTCGGCCGGGATCGATACCCGGTCGGAGACATAGATCGAGTAACAGTTACTACTCAACATAAGGGGTGGGTAACTTTGGGTAAGAGCCGGCCCGAGGGATCCTTGCCCTGTATTCTTTACACACTGTAGGAGGCACTGAGTGCGTACGTAGTATAGTGAAGTATTGTCTTATGTAATCCGACTTTACTCCGGCCATTTAAGTGAGACTTCGAAAGAGTGGTGTTTTATAGGTTTCTCAATAAAATATATTAAATTACGAACTTGGGTTAAGGTGTTAGAATGTATTCAAGTCTAATGAAAACGTCAAACTGAAATTTTAAGTACTCATCGAAAGTTTTTGAGCTATTTTGAGGATGAAGCATAAACTACTATACTAATTGCGATATAGACAGCAGGACTTCTGGAATAACACAATTACACTTTTGACCCTGATATTCCCAAGGACCGGGGCTACGGGGTGTCCCGATCTAGTGTGAAAACGCGAGGTGCAGACGAATCTAACCTGTTTATGTACTTACTAGCTGCACCTCGCTGTTTCACCAGCGTAGTTCCCGTTCCCGCCTATGTGTTATTCCAGGTTTCCAGCTACCTATATTCCGAGTTTCATCGCAAGCGGTTTAGTAGTTTTTGCGTGAAAGATCCGAAATTAACAAAGTCACATACACACATACAAACTTTCGCGTTTATAATATTAGTAAGAATAACAAGTAAGATGTAAGTATCAAAACCAATTATTTATAAGTAGGATGGGTAGGCCAATATGCTGATGTGGTTTGACACCACACCGTCGTCGCCATCCAGTCTACGACAAAAATAGGTTATAGGAAAGCGTAGGGAAAGACCCTAGCACAATACTAAAACTGCTAAATAACTGTTGTGTGTTACCACACGTATACCAAGGATCAATGTTTGTACTATACAATAAAACCATGCGGTTTGCCTGTTTGTTTCTTCTAGCGACAGGATAACACCATGTTTTCCTGTAGAACTTGTGACTAAAAAGGAAAAATAAGTAGGTACCTCTATATTTACATAATTTGCAATTGAGTCCGCGTATCCAATTATTTGAAACGATGTACCCACTCATAGTAGTTATATAGTTATACCTATTACTATGTTTTTAACATTGTCCTAAGTTGTTTAATTGTTTATTTCCAATTAACACGTTTTTGCAACGTTTAATCAAGGATACTCCGCCCTATCATAATCTTTTATAAGTCGTCGCTAAGTCGCCGCTACATCGTTCAGCTAAAAACAATAAAATTAAACACATCAAATAATAAAATAAAAATTAAAAATCAATTACAGAAAAAACTTTAGATTATCTGTGGTTTCAAAAGTAGTCGGGGTATTTTTCATTAAAAATTTACGACGAGACGACGCAACGAGAAACAATCATGGTAGGGCATGGATTATTTATATAACAATAAAATAATTATTTGTAATAGGCACCTACCTAATTTCTATTGTCCCACTGCACGGCAGACTAATAAGGCCAATCAATTCCAGTCTAGCTAGTACGTAGACTATTCATTAATTTACACACCTACGGCTGGGTTCCCTACGCTACTTCGAAACACTATCCATCGAAACACCTTTCGCCGAATACGATTCACCGAAAGATTACTTTACCGAATAGTTGTTTCACCGATTGTTCGTTTCCCCTATGGTTCGTTTCACCGAAAAACTTTTGACCGAAGCTCGCTGTACCGAAGGCTCGTTTTACGTAAAAAATGTCATTTCCAAACACGCAACCTCCTTTCATTTACTTGACACATGTGACCATAGAAATAAGAGGTAGTAATATAACTAGAGAGTCCACTAAGGTAGTAAAAACGAACCGAGGGATAGGATTTAAACTTTACACGTCCTTGTCTGAATATAGCGCGAGAGCTAGCGCCAATATTTGGGTAGGTATTTGAGGCAGCTAAAAACTTGTAATATACCTCTCCTAATATACGGATATGAAGATCTGCTCAAATTTCAAGAAAGTTTCTTAAAATTAAAAGGCTACTTAAAATTAGAGGGCCAAGTAGAAACCCAAATATTGGAGCTAGCTCTCGAGCTATATTCAGACAAGGACGTGTAAAGTTTAAGCCCTCTCCCTCGGCTCGTTTTTACTGCCTCAGTGAACTTTCTAGTTGTACTACTACCTCTTATTCTATGGTCACATGTATCAAGTAAATGAAAGGAGGTTGCGTGTTTGGAAATGACATTTTTTACGTAAAACGAGCCTTCGGTACAGCGAGCTTAGGTCAAAATTTTTTCGGTGAAACGAACCATAGGGGAAACGAACAATCAGTGAAACAACTATTCGGTAAAGTAATCTTTCGGTCAATCGTCTTCGGCGAAAGGTGTTTCGATGGATAGTGTTTCGAAGTAGCGTAGGGAACCCCCTACGGCTCTATAAAGTAACTTTCTTTGACCAAAAAGGTCAACGTAAAGCGAGTCTTTATTCCCTAGGTGCATCATAAACCTAGGGCATAAAGTAATTTAAATTTGAAACTAAGGTTCTGCTTCATTATCAAGTTACACAGCCAATATGTCTGCCTAAACTAGTGCCATCAAAGTTTCCCGGAAACCTGATAACCACACCAAACAGCGGTGCAGTTGGCTGATAGTGTATCTGTATACAATCGACTTTGTTGTCTAACAGACAGACAGACTGTCTTGACATACCTTTTTTGGCTTCAATGAAGCCCATTGTTAGAGGAATAGCGCAAAAACGTGGCATTTAACTTCACGGAGCTTTAGGCTTTTCAGGATTCCATTCTGAATCTTCAGTTAAGATTGGATAATTCGTCTCGTTCAACTATGTATGACGTTTTCAACTATGTTACAATAATACGCGATAAAAAAATAAAAGGTAATAACAAAGTGTGTTAACAAATCGTGTGAAGTTAAAGTTAATTCGCCGTAATATTATACAATTTGGTTTTAATCTTTGCAATTTCAAATGAAAATCAAATACAAGTAGGTAAGTATATTTGTAGTTAAAAAGTTAAAAGTTTTAGTTTTGTGTTTTCCAATAATAATTAGCCATACAACTCGGTCTTTGGGGCGCAACTAGTTATACAGGGTTACAGAAAAAGTCGTGCTAGATCCGTTGAGGGCGTGGAGTACCCATCATTTCTGACTTATTTCACTATGAAACACCCTACCCTAAACTTAACCCTTTTTGAGATATTCGACTTTTAATTTTTTCATTGAAAATTGCCGATATTTAAGCTACTAAATTTATTTTTGTTTATTTTGTGTGTCTTATTATTGCATTTTGACATGCGTAATAAGATGCTTAAAGACGTCAATCATTAAAATAGTACATTAGTTAATTGAATAGACCGTAGCAGACAAGTGAAAGTTAAGAAATAAAAAAATAAATTAGAAAGTTTATTTTTCTCTAAGGGATATCTAAAAAAAACTATATGGCAATTGTTCGGCAGATGTTTTTTAAAATATCTACGTTTCATCAGCTATCTAACGAGGTATAATAATCAAGTGTTTTATTCAAATACATTATAAAAAAAATTAGTTTCATAGGCGACAGTGGAGAAGAAAATTTATACTTAGCCCTAAAAAATAAAATAAAACAATAGGTAAGCATGAAATGTTATTTATTAAAGCTTTTCACACAACTTTTTCTTGTTTACAGTTCATGTTCAACATGGCCGCCTCTATTTCTGATACATTGTCGCATTCTTCTACGGAGACCAGTCTTCACTACTCCAGTGGTCAATGTGGTCCTCATTTTGTTAGCTGCATCCACAATCCTTTGTCTTAAGTCTTCCACAGACGAAACTGGATTCGGCTCGCTGTATACTAGACTTTTCATGCACCCCCACACATGAAAATCCATGGGGGTAATGTCCGGACTTCTTGCTGGCCATGGCAACGGCCCACCTCGTCCTATCCATTTGTTTGGATAATTTGTGTCCAGCCAGTCTCTGACACTTCTTCTGAAATGGGCAGGGCAGCCATCGTGTTGGAACCACATGTCCCTGATCAGGTTGAGTGGCAGATCATCCAGCAAATCACTCAAGTCTGCTCTCAGGAAATTTTCGTAGCTTTCCCCATTTAAATTATCCGGGAGAAAGTAAGGTCCAATCAAATGATTGGAGATAATGCCCATCCACACATTCACGCTGAATCTACGTTGGGACCCCTTCACTCTTTTCTTATTGGGATTCCTTAGTTCTTTTGGGGCCCAGTAATGGGCGTTGTGATAGTTAGTTATGCCATCTTTATCAAATTTGGACTCATCCGTCCACAAGATATTTCTTAGAAAATCTGGGTCTTCCACATCAGCATTTAGCATAAATCTGCAAAAGTCCATTCTCCTCGCGGGGTCTCCTTCTTCAATAACGTGTACCGGCGTATAATGGTATGGGTATAGGCCAGCAGTGTGCACGGTAAACCACACTCTCCATTGCGAAAGTCCCAGATCACGGGCAACAATATTAGTGGAAGTAGTCGGATCCGCTCGAAAGCGTTGCACTATCTCATTGTCCTGTTCTTCGTCGTCAATTCGTGGTGGTCTTCCCATGTCTGTATTTCGTCTCAAAACAGAGCCAGTTTCACGAAGTCTTCGATAAACTCTGTCAAAAACGGCCACATCCGGCACTCGACGACCGGGGTAGCGAGTTATGTATTCGTTGCGAGCTTGCGCAGACACACAATTGCAGTATCCGTAACAAATAAGCATATCAGCATATTCTTCAGGTGTGTAGGACGTCATCTTCAACACTTCCGTATCGCAGGTACAAATCAGAGTCCGGTTAACAAGCACAGTAGTCACAAATCAGAAGAAACAGTCCAGAATCACAGCCAAGTCGAGAAAAAGAGCAATACAATGTCACATCTACTATGTACGAAGCACAAAAGCAGACTGACTGACAACCAAAACAATACCCCTTGTTGTATTCACAGCCCTAACCGGTCTCTACACATTTTTTCTTTCATTCGCACCTACATAAATCGTCACTTGTCTCGCTCGCACGGTGCGTCTTAACTTGAAGGACAATAGGCGCGGTACCGTTAGAACTACTACTACTACTGGAGCGTCCCTTTTTTCCACGAAATGTAATACAATCCCTAGATTGTTATACGTCGTTAGATAGCTGATGAAACGTAGATATTTTAAAAAACATCTGCCGAACAATTGCCATATAGTTTTTTTTAGATATCCCTTAGAGAAAAATAAACTTTCTAATTTATTTTTTTATTTCTTAACTTTCACTTGTCTGCTACGGTCTATTCAATTAACTAATGTACTATTTTAATGATTGACGTCTTTAAGCATCTTATTACGCATGTCAAAATGCAATAATAATAATAATAAGACACACAAAATAAACAAAAATAAATTTAGTAGCTTAAATATCGGCAATTTTCAATGAAAAAATTAAAAGTCGAATATCTCAAAAAGGGTTAAGTTTAGGGTAGGGTGTTTCATAGTGAAATAAGTCAGAAATGATGGGTACTCCACGCCCTCAACGGATCTAGCACGACTTTTTCTGTAACCCTGTATATATTTGTAGTTAATTTAGACTAAAGTGTTTTTTGGAAGAAATTCTCTTTCGCCACTGGTGGATATGTTGTTCGTGTACCACAGAGTAGAGTGTAGGTATAAATATTGTAGGCAATGTACTAATGGTATTCCTGATAGTAAACCTTTGTCTTGTCTATCTGTCCGTCGTCGTATGGTTCATGCATCCTGCAACGACCCATGACTAATGTTACGTTATTTTTATCATTATTACTAGTTGCGGCCCGCGGTTTCACCCGCGTAAGCCCCGTTCCCGAGGGAATATCGGAATAAAAAGTAGCCAATGTGTTATTCCCGGTATCTAGTTACCTATACTTATTCAAAGTTTCATCGCAATCGGTTCAGTAGTCTTTGCGTGATTGAGTAACAAACATCTAAACATACACATTTTCACATTTATAATATTAGTAGGATTTCATTTATAATTGTTTCGTTGGCTGATGACGTAAATTGCACATTAACTTAACCGTTGTTTTAGGATATTATTATTTAATTATTCTAAAAATGAAACATTTTCCTTGTATGTAGTCGTAAAAACATGACTGTTATTCAGCAGAACAGTTTCTAAATGTATTTCAAAACAACACAGGTTTTAAAGCTTGCATTAGGTACACAGAATTCAGGACTTCAATATCTAGGTACTGGTAGTACATTATTAATTTTAAGTTTCAGTTAATTTCGTTTAGCCGTTAAAAGGGTTGGTTACAAAGATCTGGAAAAAATATATTATTATTTTATATTTGTTTATTTATACAGGGTTATGGGTTTCGAATCCAAAACCGTTCAGGGGGTGATTCTTCACATCAAAACGAATAAGTTTTGTTCTACGACTTTTTGAAATTCAAAGTAGTTTTCGAAAATTTTAAGTGTAAAGTTTACTTGAAAATCAGCTGTTTCATAGAGTTAGAGGTCATTGACCTTAAGATGTCCTTTCTTTTAGTTTGGTCTACTACAATAAAAACTTAAATTGAATTTATTTTTAAAAACAGTCTCCTTTTTTCAGTGAGATATAACCTTAAAATTTGCAAAAAAAAAAAACGAATTTCCAAAAATCGTAGAACAAAAGTTATTCGTTTTGATGTGGAAAATCACCCCCTGAACGGTTTTGGATTCGAAACCCATAACCCTGTATATACAAGTAGTATTTATTATCATTTGTCTACAAAGACTCAAAATTACTATTTATTTATCTATATTTTATATTAATTATCATTATGTGTGTGTCGTTGTTTGTATTTGTCATGTAGTTGCTATCATTGGAAACTGTTTTGGCTTATGTCTTAACTATTGTTCTATATTTCTTTTGTAATAAATTAAGCTGTCTGTTTCTTAATTAAAAAAAATAATAATAACTATTTACAACCCGCGGTTTACCCGCATAAGTTCCGCTCCCGGATAAAAAAAAGTAGCCTAGTATTCGAGGTCTCCAGTCTATGTTCGAAGTTTCATCGCAGTCAGTTAAATAGTTCCAGCGTTCAGAGTAACAAATTTTTGTACTGAGAAACTTTCACGTTTAGTATGTATTATGTTAGTAAAATTCTAACGAAAAGAACCGGCAAACCGAAGCCTGAGCAACAAACTGCAAAGTAACTTGAAGTTAACAAATTTTAATTGTCAAAGTATACGCAGGTAACGTCTCTAAAAATAGCCCGTACTAGATATTGTTAAATTGGAAATTATAGTTAAAATTCATTTTGTAATATACTTACGAATGAAATAAAAAGAACTTCATAGTCATACATAACTCATAAAAGACAAGCAAAGTTTTGGGTTAGGTCATTTTTTTGACTAGCTGCGTCCCGCGGTTTCACCCGCGTAAGACCCATTCCCGTGGGAATATCGGGATTAAAAGTTTCATGTGTTATTCACGATTTCCAGCTACCTATATTCCAAGTTTCATCGCAATCGGTTTAGTAGTTTTTGCGTGATTGAGTAACAAACACACATACTCACAAACTTTTAGCTTTATAATATTAGTAGGAAGTAGGATTGGTTTACATTCTAAAGAAAAACTTCGACTTTACTAAGCAAAAGCTTCAAATAGTGGCGAAGCTCGTTTTATAAGTACCAAAAATTGTCTTAGGTCAAAGTTTTTGCTTAGCAAAGGCAAAGTACGGACTATAGATTTCAGCTTCAGAGTTTGAGATCCTGGCCTGGCCCTGAGACCCAGCAGTCATTGTCTTATCGTCATCTATACGCACCGCCACCGATATACGCGTGACCGGGCAACGAGAAAGTTTTTTAAATACCTAACTCTAAAATTAGTTTAAATAATAAATAATAATAAATATTGCACGACATTACATAGAGCGCTATCTAGCCCCAAACCAAGCAAGCACTAGGCTTGTACTTTGGGTGGGAACTAGGCAACGAATATACCAAATATCATACATTTTTTTTGTAAATACATACATTGATACATAAAACACACCCAGATACAAAAACAAACATTTATGGTTAGCAGAAATATTTGTTCCCGGCGGGAATCGAACCCGCAATCTTCGGCGTTGCAGTCCGAGCATCGCTCGTCCGCCGCGCCATAGAGGTCGAGGCAAATAACTAAGTTGAGTATCGCATGATGATGCAAAACAGTTTTTGCAACAGTAGTATGTTATTAGAATAGACCGCCATGCGCCATCTGCAAATTTGGTGGCCGTTTGGAAGAAATGGACGGGGCAAGATTACATTCAGATTATACCGGCTGCTTGGCCAGGGTGGCCATTGGGAACTAATAAAGCTTAATACGGATTTTACAGTTGACTGGCCAGGCATTAAGGCAGGGGTTCAAATCAAGTTGTTTTTGCATGTTAACTGGACGAGGAGTTCGCTTATGATGACCTTAACTAGATTGGACAAAAGTGATATTACTGTGTAAGTAATCTATATGCCAACTAATAGGCAGGGAAAAGAAGATGTCCATCCATACCTATACCTACGTATGTTATCTTTAAACGTTTTTTTTATTCATGGCGATAGGGAATCATTCAATATGTCAAATAGGACTGCAAACACAAATGGATTCAAGCTCTTTGCCATATTCAAATCAAGACCACACAGAGCTGTAATGAAAAGCAAATACATTTTCCTTGACAAAGAAATACAATGACTAAACGGTTGATTAACACACACGGCATCCGCTATGCATATTTATTTATTAAGCCTGAATCACACCAAGGTCTGCATAACAAACTGTGAAGCGAAACTCTATGTAATATTCTTGATAATAAAAAAAGTCACGCCGCTAACATCGGCGTCAATGAACCTGGCTATGTTGTAAACAAAGCCTGATTGATGACCTCACTCGCGAACCTTGTGATTATGTCATGGCTTTTGATTAATCTAATGAGTAATTTGTTAAGTCACTAGCTAAGGAATAGCAAGCATTGATAAGCAATACTTTTATGTTCCCGGAATTTCCCGGTTAAAGAAGAACTAGAATATATGGTATAACATTTGGAGCCTAAATATGTAGAAGAATGTAAAACTATGATTTTATTTAAAACTAAATTGAAAACGGAATTTGGATAATTCGTTGTGATGTCTCGATTCCTCAAGTTCAAAGAAACCAAGTTCTGCCGGAATTATACAGTAATTCTAGAATATTCTGTTCTATCAGGCAGCCCTCCAACTGCCAGTTTTACCTACTTAAATTCTAATGCAAACAACTACATATGTGCGAGTAAATGTTACATAACTGCACCAACTAACAGATATTCGTTATCGAGTTGAGCGCGACGCGATAATATGTTTGGTATTTCATTTAATTTCAAGGACAAAATATCGAATATCATCAGGCAATTACGTAGGTATTACTATTTTCGAATTTTAAAAAAAAGGGAAGCTATACGTTTAAGGAAAATGATATAATTTCATTCGTTATTATATTATAAATCTGATAATTTAAATGAACGTTTATCAATCTCATTCCTATTTTTATGATCAACGAATCATATCTCTTTAAAATCTTATAGATAACATATTTTGTCAGTTGCAAGTATAAAATGTTTAAGGTGAACCAACTACTTAGGGAGCAATAATGTTTATTGCATTTGCTACAGAAACAGTTATCCGTTGTGCAATAGGAGTCAACAGGACCCATTGTCAGTTACCATGTGTCATTAATATACTACAGTTGTATCATGTAAATGGACTGGTCTCTTTATGAGACTAGAAGACGTCGCCTGATAGTGATACATTTCGAACTAGTCTATGAATGACGGACTCGCCTCAGCAGTTCCAAATTCAAACTATTCGGAAACATTTAAGATGAATAAAAAATCGAACGCCGTTGTTAGAATACCCACCATCTAGGTAATCCACAACACAGTCCAAGAGTTGTGTATTATATTGACAAGATCGTCATGTTACTGTGATGCAGTTTACGTTATTTCCAAGAACTCGTTAATCGAAGATATGAATATGGATCACGTAACGATGATTGTTTACAATCGTTATTATTAATCGCATTGTTTTGATACCAGCAGACGTTTGACGTTGCATTGCCGGGGTCAACGTGTTTCATCTATTTCTTCATCGACTAGTTGTCATCGATCATGCACTTTGAAGGTCGCTGACGTCTGCTTCCTGATCCTAAAAGTTTTGCAGTCTGCCAGTATCATCATAGCCGCCTCATAATATTCAATTTTGGAAGTATATACGACTAGTTAATCTTCCATTACTTCTTCTTTTCGTATAGTGGTGTGGCACACCTAGTGTTGTTTCAGTGTGTTTATTTTTCAGGTCGCCCTAAGGCATCAGAAACAACTGCATTCAGTGAAAACAACCGGTACCAACTCCTAAACGTGCCTTCCGAAACACGAAGGAACTGGAGAAAGTGTTTTTTTGCCACACATATTGTCATTGATTCCATTAGTACATACTAATAGTTTACAATCATGAACGGTTAAATTTGTAAACCGGTTATCTTTATTTGGAAGTGTTAGAGCGTAATCTCATCTTCCATTCTCGTTCTAGATTCGCGGCTATATATTTCATTGTATTAGTATAATTTCATGTACCTATATGCGTAGTATTTTCAGTATTTATGACAATAGTCGTCGGGCGCTCGGCGTTTGCCGGCCACGTCAAGCCTGCGTGGAGATAAGGCGTTATCACCACTCACAAGCCGCTGCGTTGCGCCTCGCAGTAACTTTCCATGGCCATATCGCACAATATAATTATACATGCACACTATTTCATACATCGACGTGTGATTTCGCGTTACAAGCGGATGTTTACTTGTAGACGATAATGTTCGATAAGTTATTCCCGAATATGTAAGCAATGTTATCGGATAATACAATTTTGCTATGTTGTGCAATTACTTTGTACTGTAAATCTATACTACTAATAGAGCAAGAGCAAACATTCTTTGTTTGTATACGCTATGAAACTAATAAAGTGATTTTCATGAAACTCAATATGTGGTTACATTTAATTATCGGGAGTTATTGAGATATTTTTATCGTATATCAGGGTAAAAATATCTTGTAAACAAGATTTTGTGTGAAGTGGAGACGTATGAGCAGGAAAGCGGACACCAGGCTCCCGAGAGGGATGCAGTCAAGAACATCGCTCGGATGATGCTGATGACGCTTACAGGATCGCGAGTGAAACCGCACGTCGTTGCCATAGACAATCTGATCAATTTCTCCGATGTTATATTAGACAGAACCCATCAAATGGAATTAACGAGTGAGTTTATAGCATTGCGTGATTTCATCGAGAACAGAGCTCCAATACAACAGACAACATATACGCAGCAAACATTAACTGACACATGTTCAATTACGAATAGTGGTACAATAGTACAAATTAATTTCATCCACACGTTTCCACTCCAGATAGGTATAAGTGTTTCGTCACATTAGTTACTCGTAAGAAAATACGCAATACTTTGTTACTATATTGTCTCACTTATCGCTACCTCGGACGTGATGTCTATTTACAAAACATGGGTGATCTGAGGCCGGCATATGCCCTATCTGTGAACGTTCGTAGGTCATCCAATTAAACAGCACGTAGAACAGATAACCGATGTTTTTTCACTTTTTACACAATATTATCTCTCTCTACTATGACCATTGACCACGACACGAATTGCCGGATCACGACGAAAATAACTTGTTTGTTGGCTGATAGTTAGTTAATGGGTTTGTAAACAATGATTTTGTGTAGGTACACAAATACGTCACTTTACTGATTGGCTAATTTCGACTCCTACGAGAGCGAGTGCCGTCTGACCTCCCAACCCTCACTCAAGGAAAAATCTGCGTCCGAGCCTCCTCCATTCTTCAGCAGAGCTAAGCAGGTGAGGTTGGTTTGGGCCCAAAGGTTTTAGTGGGCCCCATACAATTGACGGCGTCTGTGGCGCGTCGGGCGAACGCTTGACTGCAATGCAGAAGGTTGCGGGTTCGATTCCCGCTGGGTGCAAATATTTATGCTAAAAATAAATATTTGTATCTGGTCTGGGTTTCTTTCTATGTATAATACGTATGTATTTACAAAAAAAAACAGTATAATATGTAGATTGTAATATATCCGTTGTCTAGTACTCATAGTACAAGCCTAGTGCTTAGTTTGGGGCTAGATTGAGCTGTGTGTAATGTCGTGCAATATTTATTTATGTATTTACAAAAAAAAAGGTATTAGGTATAATTATGTTGTATATCCGTTGTCTGGTACCCATAGTACAAGCCTAGTGCTTAGTTTGGGGCTAGATTGAGCTGTGTGTAATGTCGTGCAATATTTATTTATGTATTTAAAAAAAAAGGTATTAAAATTATGTTGTATATCCGTTGTCTGGTACCCATAGTACAAGCCTAGTGCTTAGTTTGGGGCTAGATAGCGCTGTTTGTAATGTCGTGTAATATATATATATATACATACCCGCTCGGATGATGATAATAATAATTACGTCACTTAGATATTATTGCTTAGCAATTATGCTTACAGGAGTATTTTATATGAGGTTATTTTTCTTTTCTCTTAGAAACAGATAATTCAAATACTAGTTAAAATAAACATTAAAAACGTATTATGTGATACATCAATCATCAGCCCAACTACTAAACACAAGACATTAATCACAACAAAAAGATTGCAAAGACAAACTAACTACGTGGAGTACCTAGTAAGTACATTGGGCCTTACCCTGATGTCTTATAAGTCGTCGCAAGGTCGTCGCGTTATCGTTCAGCTAAAAAAAATTAAATTAAAAACACGCCAAATAATTAAAAAAAAAAAGAAAAACAAACCAAAAAAAAAGACTTTTAAATTGTCAGTGGTTTTTAAAAGTATTTGGGGTATTTTTTATTAAAATTTACTTTATTTTTTTGAACGACAAAAGGACGACATAGCAACGACAAACGAGCATGGTAGCGCGGTTTATCTCATGAGCTTAAATAACTGAGCAATTATTATGGACGGTTTTGTTTGTAATAAACGTCTATACCACGTTGGATTGACTACCCTGAAGAAGGGATTTATAAAGGTATCAAAATGTGTCGGGCATTAGAAAAAATAAAAAACCGACTTAAAAAAAGAACAAAAAATAATTTAAAAATTTAAAAACCACAAAAAAAAAAAGAATTGATAAAAAAAGACCAAAATAACCTCTACCCCTCTATCTACATACAGCGCCACCGACTAATTAATCTGTTTTATCATCTGACGTCGGGCAGCCAAACTAAGTACAATATGGAACCATACAGCCAGTAAAACTGCCCGACTTCAGATGATAAAACAGATTAATTAGTCGGTGGCGCTGTATGTAGATAGAGGGGTAGAGGTTATTTTGGTCTTTTTTTATCAATTCTTTTTTTTTTGTGGTTTTTAAATTTTTAAATTATTTTTTGTTCTTTTTTTAAGTCGGTTTTTTAATTTTTAAATTATTTGTTTATTTTACCCTTTTTAGTACCTACCTACCTACTTTTGACTGCCAAATAAATTACCAATACCTATTGTTACCGTAATTTTAATTATTGAGGAGTTTGCTGATGAGAAGTTGGTTTTAGGTGGCCTAAACCAACTTCTCATCAGCCTAAATTATTTTCTGACGTCGGGCAGCCAAACTAAGTACAATATGGAACCATACAGCCAGTAAAACTGCCCGACTTCAGATGATAAAACAGATTAATTAGTCGGTGGCGCTGTATGTAGATAGAGGGGTAGAGGTTATTTTGGTCTTTTTTTATCAATTCTTTTTTTTTTGTGGTTTTTAAATTTTTAAATTATTTTTTGTTCTTTTTTTAAGTCGGTTTTTTAATTTTTAAATTATTTGTTTATTTTACCCTTTTTAGTACCTACCTACCTACTTTTGACTGCCAAATAAATTACCAATACCTATTGTTACCGTAATTTTAATTATTGAGGAGTTTGCTGATGAGAAGTTGGTTTTAGGTGGCCCATCAATCTGTACTTAGTTCTTTAGGGGTCTATTCTTTTTGGTAGAAGTTCAAAAACGAGTAATTTATTACATTCTGGGAAACTATCCTGTCCATTATTCCGAAGATACTCATCAGATCCTGACCAAATTTTTATGGGACCACCACGGGGCTTCCACCTTTCCATTAAAAAAAGAACCATCTCAATCGGTCAAGCCACCTTCGAGTAATCGGTGAACAAGTGAATTGAATACAGGTTTTTGAGGAGCATTCCCGGTCCTTACTTCAAAGATCCTCATCAGATCCTCACCAAAGTTTTATGGGACCACCTCGGGGCTTCCACCTTTCCATTAAAAAAAGAACCATTTTAATCGGTCAAGCCACCTTTGAGTAATCGGTGAACAAGTGAATTGAATACAGGTTTTTGAGGAGCATTCCCGGTCCTCACTTCGAAGATCCTCATCAGATCCTCACCAAATTTTTATGGGACCACCTCGGGGCTTCCACCTTTACATTAAAAAAAGAACCATCTTAATCGGTCAAGCCACCTTCGAGTAATCGGTGAACAAACATAAAAAAAAAAAAAAAAAAAATATACGCTACGAATTGAGAACCTCCTCCTTTTTTGAAGTCGGTTAAAAAAATAATAAACACGACGCGATTAAAATAGAAAAATGGGTTTAATTTCAAATGTATTTTATAAATAAAGTAGTTGATTGAAACTACAGGAAAGATAGACAGTCTCAACAGTCCAAATCTTCTACCCAAACGTAACAATACATTAGTAATTTTTTTGTAAACACCATGTTACGACCGGTCGAGTTGTGACGCCAATGAATCTGATAAAGTGCATATTATGGACTAACACGTCTAACTAGAAAATCGGTTGGAGATTCAAAGAAAAACTCGCACAATGGACTGGACCCAACTAACACAGGACAGAGAAAAATAGAGAGATGTGAGGGAAGCCTTTGCCCTGCAGTGCGACAAAATAGGCTAAAAATAAATATAGAAAGTCAATCTATTTTTATCTATAGTACAACATACATTAAAATAAATAATAATAAATAAATCCTGTGACGAACACACAGCGCCATCTAGCCACGTGGTAAGCTGCTAAGCTTGTGTTACGGTGACTAGACAACGGATATACTACTTATATTTATTTTTCTTTTGTAAATACATACATATTATACATAGAAATACACCCAGACTAGATACAAATATTTATTTTAAGCATAAATATTTGCACCCAGCGGGAATCGAACCCGCAACCTTCTGTATTGCAGCCAAGCGTTCGCCCGACGCGCCACAGAGGTCGTAATACATTGTAGAACATTTGAACGCAGATTTTTGCAATGAAGACGAAATATATATACCTAAGTAGATATGTAACACTTAGTTATGTATTTAGATTTCTAGATCAGAACAACAAAATGTAGATATGCAAGTATACAATGGAGGTTCGTTATCTTAGATGACTTTAGCAACGTACATGTTACACAGCAGTTCATTGTGGCGTATACAATACCCAGGATTACCTACTGAGAGATTAGACATCGACTTGCGTCAACACGTTATCTCGAACCTTTATTATAGATCACTTTTTGATACATAGCTTATCGTGCATATATCGAACCATAGTAGGTTACTTTGGTTCATATATGAGACGAGCTGCGACCTGCGGTTTTACCAACGGAACTCCCGATTTCATAAGAATATCGAGATCTTAAGTACCTAGCCTATGTTACTCCTCGTCAATGTGGCTTTCTACTGGTAGAAGAATTTTAGAAATCGGTCCAGTAGTTTCGGAGCTTATTCGTTACAAACAAATAGACAAATAAATCTTTGCTTTTTATAATTTCATTATACTAGTCACATGGTGTTTGGAATTTAGGTGATAGGTAAGTGGTATGATAAGAGAAAAGATACTAGATGATATGCAGTTAAACGAATGATAAGGGGAATAACATTTTAGGTCTTAAAAAGAACTTAAAAAGTCATGTTTCTATTGTAATGATTGATGATGATTATTATGAATTGTGTTTGAATGACGTAAATAATGTTTTACCTATTACTTAATTGTTTATTCAATTTGTAATTTTATTTTATAGCTGAAAACATTGTCGACGCATATTACGAGAAAAACAGAGTAGAACAGAGACCGACCTAAAATAATTTTAATGAATTTTGAAAGACAGGAGAAGAACTAAAACCAGATGTGAACAATATTCAATGTAATAGGGGTTAAAGTATGAAATTGCCGTTTTATTGCAATAGGTTCTTTGAATTGACATAGAATCTTCATGGTTTGAGGTTTTCGAATGAAACTTTTTTCAAATGGTTTCTGTGATGTTCTTTTTTTAAAAAATGTGAAACATTTGAATATCGACTTTCAATTGTTTTTGTTATTCAATTTAGACAAGAAAGATGGATACTGCGAAAATTCGAGTGATTTTTGAATACGAGTTCCGACGCGGAACTAACGCGGCAGAAACAGCCCGCAATATCAATGCTGCGTTTGGAGAGGGGTCTACTAATGAACGCACAGTGCGATTTTGGTTTAAACGCTTTCGTGATGGAAATTTCGACTTAAAGAACGAGCCACGAGGAAGACCGCCCACACAGGTGAATAACGATGAATTAAGAGAGATAGTGGAAGCCGATCCTAGTCAAACTACCCAGGAATTAGCGGCATGGTTTAACGTTACCTTACCCACTTTATTGACTCACTTGCGTCAAATCAATAAAATAAAAAAATACGAAAAATGGGTGCCTCATGATTTGACTGATCTGCAGAAAGAAACACGTGTTGAAACTTGTGTTGCCTTGTTGAACCGGTACAGAAATGAAGGAATATTGGATCGAATTGTAACATGTGATGAAAAGTGGATTCTTTATGATAACCGGAAAAGAAAAATGCAATGGCTGACCCCAGGTCAAATGCCACAACAGTGTCCTAAAGCAAAACTTACCAATAAAAAGGTAATGGTAACTGTTTGGTGGTCTCAGCATGGTGTTATTCACTATAGTTTTCTTCGATCTGGTCAAGCAATTACGGCAGATGTCTATTTTGCCGAACTCCGAACCATGTTGACAAAACTAGCAGTAAAACAACCCCGACTCATGAATCGATCTTCACCATTATTGCTCCACGACAACGTGAGACCTCACACAGCACGAGAAACCATTTTGACCCTTCAGGAACTGCACTTAGAAACCATTCGTCATCCTCCGTATTCACCAGACCTTGCTCCAACGGACTACCATTTTTTTCGTGATTTGGACAATTATCTACGTGACAAGAAGTTTTCTTCCCAGGAGGCAGTACAAAATGCTTTCACACAGTTTGTGCAGTCTAGATCGTCGGAGTTCTATCGCAAAGGCATTAATAACCTTCCCATTAGATGGCAGCAATGTATAGATACTAATAACATTTTTGATATTTTGATTATTTTGATTAAATAAATTTGTTAAAAATTTAAAAAATAAACAATTAAGATTTTCAGTACAAATCGGCAATTTCATACTTTAACCCCTAATATTAGGTAATTACTTTAGTAGATTCATAAATGGTACATTAATAAAATTATAACATTGGCTCCCGTGGCGTATAAGCCCTCTTAGAGGAGGCCCTCGCTCGCCCTACAGAGGGACAAATTAGCGGGCTAACAATAAAATGCAGATAATAAGAGACCGATAAGTGCCGATTAGTACAGAAAGGTAATATCGAGGTTGACTATAAAAACGAACTTATCAATGCACACTAATTTCAAATTTTCATTTTGGTTTTCGTTTACATTTTACGTTTGGTAAAGGTAAATAAAACACCTAGGTCAGTTTAAATAATGTGACCGTTTTACCTGTAGCTACACAAGTTAGGTCTAATCAGCTTCTAACTTTATAACACAACTAGCTGCACCCCACGGTTTCATTCAACCGCGTAAGGGTGATTATAATTATTAGACCGTCATGAGCACGAGCTTCGTTGTCCATTGCTCGGCGAGCAGTCGATCGGTCTGTTGCAACAGAGTAGCGGCCGAGCAATGGACAACGAAGCTCGGACCCAGCCGGCGCTCGTGACGGTCTAATATAAATTATCCCTAAGTCCCGTTCCCGCGGGAACATCGAGATAAAAAGCCCATGTGTTATTTCCGGTATCCAGCTATTCCAAGTTTCATTACAATCGGTTCCGTAGTTTTTACGTGAAAGAGTAACAAAGTGACATACATACATACAAACTTTCGCGTTTCTATTATTAAGTAAGATAAAACTATATTATTATGTGCAATCTAAATTCAGTCACTGAATACTTAACAAAATGTTTTCACCGTAATAATTAAGCTACTTTTAATATTAGGTACGATTTAAATATGTGTTTTGGTGTAGATGGATATTTAAGTGGAAATTATTTAAAACATAACAAAAAAATATATTTTAAACATACTTATTCTGGAATTTCCGACCATCATCTTTTAAACAACAATTTTATTGTTGGAAATTTTTATAAACTTTTATAATTAATGCTTTTTAGGGTTCCGTAACCAAAAAGTAAAACGGGTTCGTTTTACTACGTAAGTCTCCACTATCTGTCTGTCACCAGGCTGTAAGTATCTAAAGCTGAAATCTAAACGTGAAAGCTAGACCGTGAAATTTTGGATCACACGTAAGTATAAAGTCAAAAAACGCATTTAAAGTCAAATACGCATATACTTAGTCAAAAAGCATTAATTCAAAGAAATTTTCACTGACGCCGTATTTCTATTGCCGCTAAAACAACGATTATAAAGCGTGTAAAAAAACTAATGTCGTTGTTTGAATACTTACCATCAAAGTAATCTAAGTATTGGTTATTGTTTATTCCACCTACCTACCTGCATACTTAGCTTTTAATTTTGCGCATTTATAGAACTCTGTAAGTACCTACTTCAATATTTATAAGGATAACGTTGTTTTCCGAATACCGTCTCCGAGGTAGGTATTTCAGATATGCGCGCGAAGTAGTCGTAAAACTTATTTTAGAATAAAACATCAATATTTAGTAGAATTAACTGACTGAGACACATTTATCACCAGTTTTAGTAGTTCCAAATATAGTGAAAATTACTGCAAGTAATTTTATTGACTGTGTTTGGTAAACTCAACATTCATAATTAATGTTAAATTATACCTACCTATCTCATTTGTCCACGGGAGTTAAGTAGTAACGTGGATTACAATTTGTAAAAATATGAACAGATGTTTTTAAAATTGTGATAAGTACCTAAGTATAATTAACTCATATTACAAAATTACATCTACTACCATTTACATATACTATCATCAAAATAGATGTAGATAAGTAAGTACCTAAGTAATTAGAGTTTAGTAATTATCCACTTCCTGCATAGGCATAAGCACTAGGTACCTAGTGTTTTTAGTTCAGCCTTTTTTGTCTTTACCGTTAAGTTTGATTTTATAATTTAAAAAAACGTTTAGGTAAGTGCACAAAAATAATAGGGTTGCCTTGTCTCGTAATTATGCGACACGCGTCTCGCTCGGATGAGCGAACATCGCGACACGTTCAAGATTCAAATTCAAATGTCAAGGTGAAGGCGAGACGACGCGAAAGGAAACGCATAGTGACGTCATCGGGCCGCGAGCGCGACACGCCAGCGCCACTACGCGAACTAGAGTAACCTACCTACAACTACATACATACACTCAAGTTTTATTTGGGACAATCAATGATACCGCGCTCTAAATATAACGATAATGGTAATAGGAACCTACGAACATTGACATTATTATGCATTAATACTAGAGAAAAAAGCCGCTGCAGCTGACAATTTTGTTACTTCTATCGTGAAAGTATTATTAAATTTAAAATAGATAGGTAGCCATACTTCAGTGGCTTGTTTCAGCTGTCTTTATCCTGTTGCCCTATCTACTGTTTAAGTTGAGATCAATGTAAGAACCTACTAATCTGCTGTTTCTAATTAATAACGGTTTATCGAGAAGAATGCATTAAAATGGAACGATTGCATTTATTCGTGACATATGAGATGAATGACATGAAGACATTGTCAAAGTGACACACGTCACGCGTATCAGGGCGGCGCGATGTCATGTAGAATGTGAACTGTGTCGTTAACTACTAACGGTCTAAAAAACGTCACTGTCACGACAGAGTATGAAATTAATTTAGTACAACTACAATACGTTCAATAAAAGTAAATTTAGGGAATTCTAACCTTAGACGAAAAAACGTTTGTTCAAATCAGCATATAGTTTTTCTTCGATTTGCGATGTTCATTGTTTTCAGTTTTAATCGCGTTGCTTTCATAATATTAAGCAGTTTTGAACGCCCGACTTTTCAAGGGCTGTCCATAACTCTTGGTAAAACCAAAAAAATGAATTTTATATATTTTTTACGTTATATAGCACCACATTGTTCGAATTCACTGCGCAACTAAAAACATAACGGAACTAAACTTGCATCTTTTCAATTCAGTTCATAAATAGAATGGGATATTTTTTGTTTTATTGCGATGCGCCGACGCAACGGTACGATAGTTCTGCGCATTTCTCACAGTGTGGTCTGGTTCGCGTGCTATTGCGAGAAATGTTAATAAGTTCCCTGGTCTAGTCTCATTGTGTGAAATAATTACAACATCTGAATACTCCGCCTGAGTTCTCACACTCGCACGCAACATGTCGTGAAGACTTCTTTCAAGTAAATTTTCTTTTAGGTGCATTGTTTCAGTTTGCAGTAGTGTTATTAAAGGTCAGACTTATGAACAAACCATTTCTGTTGATTAACAAACATGAGTAAGACAAATACACCACAAAGTTTTAAACATTGTACAACATTGTGAGTATTTTACGCCAAAAGAGATTTCATCCAAGCAATCATCATTTATTAAAGGTAAATGCATCTGACAAAAGTTTCAGAAACCTCCATACAACAGGATTTCAAACCATACAACTGTTGCAGTCAGTATTTAGTACTAAGCACATAAGGAATATTAAGGGAATACCTATATTAAGATAAGACGCTCTTTTAACATTCTTGTTAACTAATATTCCGTTCTAACATTTCCGGGGTCTATAAAGCGAGTTTAACTTGGCCACTCACTCTCAAGTCACAGTCACAGACATAGATCATTAACCAAAAAAACTACATCTAAATAGACATAATATTTCAAAACGTGACGTCTGATCGCTCTGATTGCAAGCCAGAAGGAGCAAGGTGTATCCGTGAGAACGTTCTCAGAGGGTTCCGGTCTGACAATGCGTTGGCCTTGGATACGGTATCATTTTGTGTCTCAACTCGATCAAGACAGGGCAGGTGATACGCCGCGTTTTGTCGTACCTACTAACCTTGTGAGGATTTTGATTTGTTAGGGTATACATCAAGTTCAGGAGGGTGAATTTCTATGATGAATGGTATAATTTATGTGCATGGTTATTCCAAAGAAATTTATTGCCCTAGACGGAGTTATTCAAGGGTAGTCCTAACTAACCCTAGCCACATTTCCCCCAATATATTTTACTAGCTGCGTCCCGCGGTTTCACCCGCGTAAGTCCCGTTCCCGCGGGAATATCGGGATAAAATGTAGGTTATGTGTTATTCCCGGTATCCAACTACCTATATTCCAAGTTTCATCGCAATCGGTTCAGTAGTTTTTGCGTGATTGAGTAACAAACATCCAAATATCCAAAGACACACTTTCACATTTATACTATTAGTATCGGGATAAAATGTAGCCTAGTGTTTGGATATTCGGATAGAGCGATACGATTAAACAAAAAAAACAACAACTAAAAGATTATAGGCCAGATCAGATTACTCTTTATGTCCTACAGCTAGCAGATATTTGATCAGTCTCAGGTGGACAGCGAGAAGCGAAGAGTTGTTGAGAATGGGGTACGGTGGATGGTTTATCGTTTTTTTGTAAATGGATCCATTTGATCCGATGTGATTATACTACAGAAAATGTCTAAGAATTAAGTAAAACCCCGGATAATGGCTTCTGACCAAAAATAAGAGTATAATTTTCTGCTGAAGTATGACTGAACCTACCCGGAACATGACATTGGCAGCCCGGTCACTGGTCACAGTTCATAAGGACAAAATTCATGTTTAATAAATACAATTTGCAATATTTGAATAAGTATTAAACTACACATTGCTATGTAAACTCCTAAAAATTCTACACGAAACACCGAAAGTTTTCTTATCGACTGAATTGGTTAGGTATTTAAAATTCAACACAGAATTATTGTGGTAAAGAAACACAGGTCACAGATGAATATGTAGTTACTGGGGTGGGCTCGAGAACATACACGTTCTCATATTACGTATTCTATCGACACTCGAATATGAGCGGGCGACCTTGAGCTACCCGCTTTTGGTAACATGTCTTATTTGGTTTAGCCAAAATGAACGTGACTCTATTCTACCTCAAGAGGTGTATTATTCTAGCTCTGATTCATACGTTTGTATTCTCAGGCTTTTTGTAGTCGTTCTATTTTGACGACTACATTATTTAGGCAGTCGATTTTGTATGGATAAAAATAGACTGGCTCAAATGTATTGAGTATGAAAAATACACAAATAATAATACGGCCTTCGGAATTCGGCAACTTATTCAGCGTCAGTAGTACCTTGAACCATATCCTACCTACATATAGGTATATATATAGTAGTTTTTCCTTGTACCTGTGCTTCCATGTTGGACACAAACTAGTTTAAAAGTTTTAACAAAGTATAAATAAAGTTACAATGGCTATTTCTAATCTAATACATATATTATTGTGTTTCTATCTCTAGACTGTCAGGTGATAATAATCTTGCAAATCTTTTGAAGTCATAAAACTAGACAATAGTAATTTTACACAATTATTCAAATTGAAACGAAACGCCTGAACGTTTATAAATTATACGGTTGAGTAAGCTGACATCATACGTTTAAACGCTTTCCCCGACATTATCATAATAATATAGTTACCTATAAAGAAATATGGTGAACCCCAACAAATATTTTTTTGCTATAGTAACAGAACATAATATCATTGATAAAATATTCTATCTCCAAGTAGGCAGAATTATGTTGCAATATTTTGAAGAAAAATAGAAAACAATTGATTGCGAATCGAACCCCATCAAGAAAACTTTGATAAAAGTAAATGTAACTGTTAAAATAAACAGTTATATCTTAGGAACGTCAACCCGTTTTCCGACAAACGGACGCGTACGGACAACCAAAGAGTTCCATTTCTTGTAAAATATTAAGGTCAGGGATGCAGAACAAAAAAAGACCGTAACAATTCTTTACCCGAATCAACTCCAAATGTTACCTGTCCAAATGTTTTGTCTTTAATTGAAGGGCTTACCTGTAACAAATAATAGTTATTATTACTATTAGTAAGTAAGAAAGCATTATTCAGATAACTGTTAGCACACTCGTTCTTATTTTGGAGAATGTTTGTCTACTTCTTCATACCAATGTCCCAAAAAATTTGAAGTCGGCACAGTAATTAAGGCTTCATTGACCACACCTACTGCAAATAGGTTTGACAACATTTTTATGGCCGGCCGTCTGCCTGACAATTCTTGGGATCAAGCAGTTTACTCGCCAACGCGGGGAGAGAACTCCAGGTTCGCTAGTCTACCTCACAACCCTTGGTCGCCTATGACCCCCACGGCAAGATATGGGGCAAATCCTATTCTACCCGCATTTGCCGTGGAGCCAGGATGGCCTTACTGGACGTGGCTACTCTGGCTATAAAAAATCATATTATTTTGTATTTAGCACAAATCAGTAATTATTACTATGTTCCTGTGAAATGTTATTATTTATAGTTGTTTGGCCAATTCAATAACTCATGTATGATACAGAAGCTATTTGTTTTCTTTCACCATTATCGTACCTATTGTTAGGTTCATTAGTTTTGGTGATTATTATATTTAAGAAAATGTAATGAAACGTTTAGATTTGAGTTTTGTTTTGTTTTTAAATATTATTTTTAGTCTATGGTTTATATTATCACGTTTGCTGTTTAATGATGGCAATACCATATTGAATAGTGAACGTGATTGGCCGAATTTGTGGCGGGAACAAAAGATCGTTCAACGATCGGGTGACGTCAGAGACAACATACGATCTAGTCCGCCAATCGGCGGGCTAGGTTTTCCCGCCACAAAGGTTGGTTTTTGTCAAGTTGCCATGTAAAAAAGGGACCATTGGTTGGATTCCCGCGAAATTGAGAGGACAAATTTTGGTTTGTATGAATAAAGGAGTTGATGTGTATTTGGAATTTTGAGTTTTCGAGATCTGCAGCAGCTGTCCTGCGTTAGGTATACCCATACTAATAGTGGACAATAGACTATACTATAAACATTTAGGTAGGTACTAGCGGTTATTTTTAATTAATGTTTATTCCATGTTATCCATGCTCCTTTGGTTTACTTTTCTTCCAATGTTTCTCCTGCGTCTAGCTCAGAGACACTCGTAGCGGAAGTTTATTTAATATTTATTTTTGTTTTTATTGCTCAAGGCATTTTCAATATGGAAATATTTTTAGTAAGGAAATATATTTCCAAAAAATCCCCCTAAATAACCTTAGAAATATTTTTAGCAGGGAAATATATTTCCAAAAAATCCCCATGACAGGATTCGGACCTGCGTCCTTTCGCTAAGCAGGCAACTGCTCTAGCCACTGAGCTACACAGGAACTGGGGATTAGGGACCTGTCATAGGATTTTTTTAGAAATACATTTCCTTGCTAAAAAAATTCTAAGTTTAAAATTAAAATGCTTTGAACAAAAATAAATATAAATAACCTTTTTAAACAAAGAACAATATACAATATTAACCTCTTCCATTAAGTAGTCGCCTTTGTTAGAAACAAACAAAAAGAAAATACAACGAAAAGCCCGACAACATTCATGTAGTTTTACTAAAAATAATATGTAAAACAACTGAACGGTTTTAAAAATCTAAAAAGGATTTAATCAATAGACGAGATAAGATACAATAGTCAAAATTATACTCATTGGCATAAATTACCGTTACGTAAAAGAGTAAATAGAACATGGTAGAATTATAGAATTTATCACTGTTTGTTTTAATGATGGATTATTATACCTACTTGTACTATACATTGTACGATAACTATTATACTTCCATTTACATCAGTGTTGGTATAGTTTGTTATCTCAGAACGCAGTCGTTAGGTCAAATAGGAGACCCTAACGCGACCTAAAAACTCTAACACTAGATGGGCTGTGTGGCCACCACTACACAAAAAAGAATAAGATTTGGATCGAGGAAGTCATACTTTGATATACAAATCAACACAATATAAATACTTACTAATAATGTGTAAAACAGAGGATTTTCCCCCCGTAATCTATCAATCAACCCTGTTAAGCTAGTCATTATACCGAGTGAATGAAATAAAATTAAAGGACATTGCATTACAGCAGTTGCAGTTGTTTTTATTGAAATTTCGTAGTTGGGGAGTACTTCCTGGAAGTGAACCCTGGGTATGGAGCTAGGCGCGGAGTCAGCACGCGATCTTCCGTGCCAGCGCGAGCGGTCTGGTCTTGTCGGCGCGCACGCAATCGACGTGTCGTGACGCACGACATTTGTCTCCGACTTATACGCCGCTATTACACAAATATCTATCTACATTTATAATTATCTAGATAACTACTCAGTGTACTGTGTTTGCTTGGAAATATACTGTATTAGCAGTCTCGCGGTTTCACCCGCGGAAATCTCGGGCTAAAATTATTTTCTATACCTACAAATCTTCCAGAACGTGTTCCAAATTTCTAGTATCTAGGAGGAGCGGTATAGGCTGTTCATTGCAATGAGTCTATTAAACTTATAGAGACGCCATTGCAGAACAAATCATTATTGAAAAGCGGCACAGTTGTATGCTATACAACCTCATTATTTATATTCATTCACATAATTTAAAGAAGAAATAGACGAAACTATTGTTATCTCTTTCTAAAACATAAAGACTCAATGCTACTTGCATGACGTAAGAAAGAGATGTCATAATATTATTATGACATCTCATAGCGGTTAGGAGAGAATGATAAAACGTCAAAGTCAAAAACTTCGTTGAGTTTTTGGAAAAAAAAACTATTTCAGAAAATAAACTAAAATAAATAAATACAGCTTTACTTACGTATGAAATGAAATATTTTTGCCAGTTTTTGGAGTATAATTCGTGCATCGCCTAAATACGCACGAAGGCATTGTTGTCTGTGAGTAATGTTGTGAAAGTGAACTAAATGTACTGTGTGATAACAAGCGGGTGATCGTGACGTGAGCTGAGATGGAACTAAGACTTCTCTGGCTAGATAGCTTGCATTTGTGTAGACAAGAAATTTGCCCTATTACGTATCTAGAAGTTTTTACATAACTCTGGTTCATTGATTTATATGTACTCGTAGTATAGTTCAGTCAGTTAGGACTTCGAATACATATATTGTATTTTAGGTTTGGGACAATGGCACACAAAGGTTAGGTTTAGCGAAGGAGCTAATAGCTATGTTACTGGCCGTACTCATCGAAGATATATTTCTAAGGGAGACATTAATAAATAAATAAATATTGCACGACATTGCACACAGCGCAATCTAGCCCCAAACTAAGCACTAGGCTTGTATTATGGGTACTAGACAACGGATATACTACATATTATACTTTTTTTTGTAAATACATACATATTATAAATAAAAAGACACCCACACCCAACAAAAATATTTATTTTTAAACATTAAATATTTGCACCTGACGGGAATCGAACTCGCGGCATTCTGCATTGCAGTCGAACGTCCGCCCGACGTGCCACAGAGGCTGCCATTAGAAAGAAATAATATTAGGTAAGACATGTTGTAATAACGCCTTTCAACGTTCCGTATATTAAATCTGTATTTCTGTAATATTTCCTTTATCTTGAGGATGATTAAAAAGTAAACCGATAGTCCTATCAAGTGTCGATATGTAAAAACCGTTGATTATTAACGAACTTCTAAAAACAACTTAACATTGTTCGACATTTTCCTTCCTCATTCTCAGAAGCAATTTTTTAATATACTTACAGAAAGAACGGCCGACACGTAAAGATACTAATCTGGCAAGCATCATTAGCGTAAGTTCTGTTCGACACGAAGATGTGTCGTGTCCAAGTAACATTAGAGGAGGTATTAGATGGTGGATGGATGGTAACAAGTAGCGAACACCAGTGGTTGGGGCTCACCAACACGCTACTCCAGATTAAAACAAATTAGTACATTGCTCACGCGACACCGACGGGTAGAAAGCGTAGATCAGACACGCAAGCATGAACGACCGCGGTGCGATGACGTGCTGTTTCTGATCTGACCACCTTTATCTAGATGGGGAACACCAATCCGAGAATAAATAATTCTGTGGTTTAAGAACCAGTTCTTTTGACCACACCTCTAGTTAAAGAACTAAACTGTCCTTGTCTTGAAAAATGACATCATTATTATAATCCACCATTTTGTATATTTCCCGTTACCGATCTGGTTTAATTATAGACTCTGTTGTGGTAAAGTTGAGGGTAAAAACCTTCGGCAGGTCCAATTCCGGTAATGTGTCTCGTGAAGTAATAACGGACGTGTATTTGGAGTAATGTCTATCCACAGTCGTTAGTGTAATGGAAGATAATGACCGGTGGCTGAACGTCAATGTCCTCGGTGCAACTACTTCTATAATTAAAGACTAGATGATATTTGTCACATTATCTACTTAGAAAATTGTTATCGTATTGTCTGTTTTGGCCATATGGGTCAAAGTGTTAGCTTTGCGCTTGCTTAATCGTTATCTCGTAACAGTCGAATACAGAAATGCCACTTAAAACTTTGAGGTGCTAAATAATTTAGCAGCTTCTTAACTTAAAATTAGTATAGGCTTTATTGAGTCCGAAACCTGCTTCATTGTTCAAGTAGAACTCAAATGATAAATAGCGTTTCTGTATTCGGCCGTTAATTTTGCATTATTTGTTTGAAACCTTAATTTCAAATGAAGAATTCAGTTGCTTCTAAAACTGTATTTGACATTTACTTTTATTCTTGTTTAATATAGGGAATTATACTTATATCAGGCACGTTCCTAACGCGCTGGCATTTCGTGTTCGGAAGTCATGTCTCGTGTCTGGAACCCCTAAACCGGCTCATAGGTTACGTGACGAAAATCATCTTTCGACGAACTTAGACATTTGAGAATGTTATCGTTACACGCTAAATAGTGTGTTAACACATCAACTATCATGTTGTTGATGGTATCGAGCATTTTTATATCACTTTGAGAGGCTTCGGCTTGTCACGACCTACCGATCTAAATGACATCCTCAAGCTGATACTTTTCCGTGTTTCAATACCTTAGGCTAGTGTAGCCAGAGGTATTGGTATGATACAGATTCGGCATAATGCAAGTCGCCCGATTCAGACTGTCAGGCAGGCAAGAACGGTTTTAGTGTCATGCGGATTCTCTCACGCAACGCGGGATGCCAACTCTACATGCGTGAGCAATTTTTATGACAAATCCCGCATGCGCTATATTATGCTAATGCGCACTATAACAGCATAAAAATAAGCTAAAATAAACAATTTACTTTAACCACTCAAATGTTAGAGACATAATTTGGCTGATGTTCCGTCAAACCGTCAACCCACATTCACTACGTGACCTTTGCCGAGTCAGTCCGGGAGCCGCGATCAGCCAGCAATGGCATTAGACTGACATTTCGTGACCACGCCAGTTCGCGTGGCGTCATTACAACAATTCCATTGTTCAAATTTTATACGAAGCACCTCAATTCAGAATCATTAAGGTCAATAAGACACGAAACAATATAGAAGAAAAACTTGAAATGATTACAAGTTACAATTACTAAATTAGATTTATGAGCTCGTTTATTCATAGTAAAGTAACTGTTTCTAGGTTATCAACTACCGACAGACACAAACAAGTTAGTCATTATAAAATTAAATTAAAGCCACCAAGCTGACCAGTTTAATCGGGTGACGTCAAAAATGCTGTGGTTTACAAAAAAGTTACCCAAGCACACAATCATGGATATGATTAGTCTGTGTTGTGAGGTCATAGTTTCATCACGATAGATTCATCTAAAAGTAAGTGTAAGCAATCATGTGTGGTGGTGGCGCAAAGTGATGATAACTAGGGTTGGTACTGATTACGAGATGAAAGGAAGTATGGTACCCGCGAATGTCCTGATTCCAAGAGATCTTAGAGATAGCAAGTAGTAGCCTATGTAAATGCTATTCTAAATTTTGTACCCAACAGGACTTGAACCTGCAACCTTTACAATTCCTATGTAAATAGTAACCGATTGCGCCGCACGTGCTTAGGTGCAAAAATTTGAATAGTATTTATTTTTTTAGAATAGTAGCTTTTATAGTCTATACGAGTGAGAAAGATAAAAGAGCATAATATTTGTCAGATACAACCATAACCACGTCACCAGTTACGATAGTCAACCCTTAGGTCACCGGAGGAATATTCCGCTCCGTTACCACATCGCACTCATACTCGACACGAATCTGACTAATTGCTGTCATTATTGTATCGGTATTTACTGGACAATTAACTATAACTTATTGTATTTAGGAAGACTGTACTTTGACTAAGTGTGCCTCGCAGACTCACTTGCTCACGGTCCTGGGGGTAAATAAAATATGGAGATAAACTATATGGGTGATTTATATTGGTCTGGCCATCAGGGTTTTAGTTCGATTCTGAAAACTGGTCAAAAAAAACCAAACCCGTAGGTACATCGATATTCTCGCTAAGTGACGAGGACTGCTTCCGATGGTGGATGGCCATTACAAGAAAAGAAGAGGGTGCCCATAAGACTTATTACCTATAACAAGTATTATAAAACAAAAGAACCAGTAGTTTATTCAGCAACACCAACATATACATATGTGATTTAACTACATATTTACTTACAAGTTATGTAATTCTGTCAATAATGGAGGGTTTCTACTGTATAATTATGGAAAACCTGAACAGTACCTCAATGTCAGCTGTCAACAAAATAGTGCAAATTGTAAAAACACGATCGTCGATCATACATCGTGACGAGACTGAATCTAGTCGGTTCATATAGTCACATGTATTGTTTATATTCAACGTAAATAAATATGATCATTTTAAAAAGGTTATTATTTAGAGTTATGATGGTACAAATATAAGTGTAGAAAATATTATATTATAGGCATCCTACTAATGTTACAAAGCTGAAAGTTTGTGAGTATGTGTGTATGTCTGTTTATTACTCAATCACGCAAAAACTACTGAACCGATTGCGATGAAACTCAATTTGTTTATGATGTCGATAACAATCGACATCAAAAACAAATTCGAAATCGAAAGTTCGTTTAACCATTTGAAATTGAAATTTTCTTTACAGAACTAAAACTCAGTACATGTTACGTCAACTTTAGATTTATTTTGGTGAATAAATGAAATATAAGTTGTTTTTTTTGTATGTTTAAAGTGTTATCTTCCTATGTCGTGAACAGATTGTTTACATAACGCGCATGTCGTCAATAGGTTTAATATTCTCTAGGCCAGCCTTCACCCGATCAACAACATTTAGTGGACGACCTCGCTGCATCACAATCAGCCTGATTATTGTTAACGATACCTATTTGATTAGAGACAATAGATGTTCCCTTTGACCTGACAGTCGTTATTGTGGACTCCAATGCAACTATTGCAACATCACCACACATTTGCTTATATTTTTACCATTGTACTCGTATTTACACTTCTTTTGCCCAATTGAACAGGAAAAACTATCAAAACGTCGTAATGCCTGCAAATGGCTTTATTACACGGGATGCCGAAGATCGTGTGAAATGGAATCGTAAAAGTAGGAAAGCGGTGCCCGGGCTCTGGAGAGGGCTGCAACAGGGATCATCGTGAGGGTAATGATAAACTAGTTTGTTAGTTAATTCAGTCTGTGTGAATTATCCCAGCCAATGTGTTAACAGTAACACATATAATAAAAGGTCGCTCGATACTAGAGTCTAGAGTGAGGTGTCATTATCGTGTAATCTGTTTGACGCAATCCATTCATATTCAAGGTGAACTTTGATGACAATTACGGTACGAGTAGTTCTTAGATAAATAAAACAATATTATCAAACAAACACTAAGAAAAATACAGAATAATAATGATAAATATATTTGCTAACCTCTTGATGTGATCAGATTTGATTGGGACAGCCAATCAAATTTGCTAACCTCTTGATGTGATCAGATTTGATTGGGACAGCCAATCAAATCTGATCACATCAAAATTCCTAAAAATATGTGCTTCAATTCTAAAGTTATTTAGAGTTCTAAATATTTTTAAAGACAGAAACTATTAAATTATATAATTTCGTTGACAATATTACGAATGTTAATCTTTTCCGTAAATTCTTGAAGCTGCGTGTTGAATGGCAAAACGCCAGGCTACTAGCATCATCATCATACTAGCATGTGTCTCATTATACTTACATATTCACTAACGGTACTACGAAACAAATAATTTTGAACTTTTTGCACTTTACAACGATGGTTGCGAACAAAATATTAGACATTTTAAATTAATGTTGTCAATGGCCGACTATTAAAATTTATGAGACAGTATTTTTAACTGACTGACTACGCGTTTAAAATTCGAACTTTTCTTGATAGTTAACAAACATTTTAACGGTTTTGGAAAATAAAACATATAAGTATTATTTGTTTCAGAGTTTTAGGTTACCAACAAAGGTTTTGCATCAATTGAAGTTACATTGAAGTACTACTAAAAACACATAAACCTTAATAGAATATTCAGATACTTAATATGTTTTGTAATTTTACTTTTTATACATAACCAATGATAAAATTAATAATTATAAGTGGCGCTTATCCAGTCTCTGTTGTATGAATAATTTTATTACTTTTGCAAAAGGTACTCCACGACATAAAACAATGACACGCGAGTGGTTGTCCTCGTATGATGCCATGGTTATTTTTATATATCTATTTAAAATTATATTTAATCAATGTTTTTCCTCTTAATGACGCTTAAGTTTTTATACAGGCTACGTAACTTAATAAAAATTGTTTTAAAACTGCCAAAAAACTAAAAGACAAAGAATGTGCGAACTGCTGTTTACTAGTAGATTTGGAGCCAGTCGCTGGCATCATAACAATAATAGTATAACAATAATGCCCAAGATCTAAGCAAAAATACCACTATCCGTTTATTTATACTGGAACAAATACGGAACAGTTTTAATATAAATGTGATTAGTAATAATTATTATTATTGTTCTGTTGTTTTTATGAGTCAGCTATAATATTGTGGTTAGCTAATGATGATGATTATACTGTATGACTATTAAAACTACCTAGTTCCCTTTTATAAGCAAAAAGTATGAATAAATATTATGCGTAATATAGTTACCCCACACACCCATTCATAGTTTTCCGTCTATGTGGATTAGATTCTGAAATTGTGGGGCGGCTCTAACTTTGTCAATATCTGACCCTAGAGAGCAACTTAGGCTTTTCAGATATGTACGATCTATCTATACCCACCTCAAATAGGAACTACAAACATACATACATCACGGTCAAAAACATAACTGTCCTTTTGCCGTAGTCGGGTAAAAAAGTAACCCTTACAAATATGTCTGACTTACGCAAGTAAAACGAATAAAACTAAATAAACAGACCCTGATTAAACAAACCAGAGTAATAATAATAAATAACTATCAACCAAATTGTTATTAAATGTTTTAAAACTATTAATTCTAAAGCAGGCGTTATACCGTAGACGAAGGAACATTATAGGACAAACGAGCCAAATCTGCCGATACCATTCAATTTGTATTCTATTACGAGCCGATTTTTCATTCCACGGATAAAAGATTTCTGTGGAATAAGTTCGAACCCAACCAAATTAAAAAGCCTTCAAATTTTCATCTTCTTAAATTTAGATTTATTTTCTTTTAAAATATCATAGTGAAGTTTTTCATTCGGTGGTGTTACATTTTATTTGTCAGATATTTCTATCTAGGGATTTGAAAAATCTGCCCTAAATCTATTATCTAAAAAAAACATGAATAGTTATGTTATATATAATGTCAAATTGAATTCAATTTTGTGGGTTTCTCCCTTATGGCCCCGGTCCGCAGCGGCCCCGTTAGAGATGGCCACGATTTCCAAATTCACTGATAAAGACTATTGAAAGTAAATTTTGATTAAAGTATCGCATCAGCAAAAAAGTCTTTAACCAAATTAAAATTATTATAGTATTTTACTGACACTGACAGACAGTCTACCCTGAGATCTAAAAGATTGTCAAAATGTCGGTTATTGGTAAAATGGTAAAAATAATAAATGCAACGTAATGAAAACCGAAAAATTAGTAAGTATAATTCATCATTGCAAAAACAGTAGAACATCCAGATATCTTTTGTTTCTTTGTAAATTGAAAAATCAACTCTAGAGTCATACGCGGCTAAAGACAATAAACTTATTTTTCGTCGCGCTTCCTCTTGATCATTTCACAATCATCCACCTCTCTCTATTATCTAATGTCAAATAGACTTCGTCCATATCTATTCCTCCATCTATTCGTTATTCTATACATATACCTAGGTCTATAGCTAATATCTAACAAGGAAATAGGTAGATATAGTATTTACGATTTGCCAAACAAAAATAGCTAGTGATTGACGTCACTAGCGCTGCTGGTAGGTAGGTACAAGCACATTTTACCCACAGTGGTACACTGTCAAGGACGGTCGAGGCGGACGCGCGCTGGTGAAGACAGAAAAGGTGCCTGCAGAAGATGTGTATTTATAGATATATAGATTGATAAATAAATTCTTTGTTCAATTCATTCATCAAACAATAAAAAAAATACACTGAAAGCTTAAAAGTAAAACATTGTACACATAGGCGACCTGTCTCTCATGAAGCGTGATAACTAGACAGTTGACATTTTCATAGATGTTATATTTGTGTTGCCACTATAACAACGAACTCTATAAACTGGATAAAATAAATGTTTGATTTACATCCCATATAATCCCATGCAACAAAAACTATTTTTTTGAGCACGCTTCGCATATCCAGCTCGCACTTGGCCGATTTTTGTATACACTCCGACCAAGGTATCTGTCTGTATCCAGCAATAATGCGAATTTCATTAAGTGAATCTTTAGTTCTAATCTAGTCAGCAGAACAGAAGTGGTTAGAACTTGGTTAGAACTGTAACCTTCTAGCCTCTTCACGTACATCCGAGTGAGAGTGTTGTGGATGACGTCACGGATTATTTCAGTGCCAAGGTCCCTACAGCTACAGCCGACCGACGCAAACAACTCAACGTTCGATCACTCCACACGCAAATAAACTGATAAACAATCAGACATTCTGTCAGTGCGTACCTATTTCGCGTCTACTACTGAGAAAAAAAATACGGTTCGAAGAATAAAAAGACATGGATGATGTAAGAAAATATTGAAACTAATTTATTTTATGGACTGACGCTTGCGTTGCGTGCTTGAAGAATTTAACATTGAGAAATACTAAATGGACACAATGGGGTAGTAAGTATGAGTACCTACCTAGGTACATTTAAATACCTTATGTTACAATTACAGCGTTTTATTGCAATTTGTTTAGTACTTGGTTCTTGTGTCAAACAAACATCTTTTTGGAAAATCCTTCGAAATCGGAACTTAAGCGGGTGAAACCGCGGTACACAGCTAGTCATATAATTCTGTTAAAGGCCTATATAACCCTAATAGCGTGACAGGGATAAAGCTAGCGAATTTCAACTGTGTAAGTGAAGATGCGACTAAGCAACATTTTATTGCGTAAAATCAAACAATTGCTAGTTTCAAGATAATTAAACGTTAATTTTGAAACTCAAAA
Organism: Idaea dimidiata; assembly: GCA_949358125.1. Classification (NCBI taxonomy): domain Eukaryota; kingdom Metazoa; phylum Arthropoda; class Insecta; order Lepidoptera; family Geometridae; genus Idaea; species Idaea dimidiata. The sequence continues at coordinate 14,079,308 of OX442329.1, forward strand.
CATTCACTGCCTGTATTGAGCCAAGTTCAGTTTTTATACAAAGTTTTATTAGTTTTCGTACAATATTGACTGAGTAATATCACTTATTTGTACAATTTAGAAGTTTGATTTTTTTTTCTATCGAGAAATTTTTCAGGAGTCGTGTTTTCACGACATTCACGTGTTAAAAAATATCCTCGACTTTGTAAATATGGTTTCAAATAACTTTTGTAGTAATTCACACTAGAAACATCAGTTCTGGCCTACTACGGCCCCTTAATGAGACGACAGCGCTTAACTTCAAAGAAATCTGTAACAAATAAGGACATAAAGGGAGTCGGCACTTTCTTACAGTACAAGACAATCAATTTACGGTACCGTACCCTAATTTTTTATTACAAACAATACAAGTTACACTAAAGATAATGTAACAAGTGAAAGTGACCGATTTTAAAAGAAAGGGATATTTTATGCAATTGTTCTGGTGCCAAAATGCATGTTGTTGTAAAACTGTATCTAACTGTTAAGGTAATTAAGAACAGTCTATTGAATGAGTAACTGAAATGGAGCGGGACCTAACAATAACTGGTAATAAAGTTTGCTTTCTTTTAAAAGGAATAGATATCCACAATAAATGTAAATAAAAGGATCTTTAGTTGGAAATAAATATTTGAATCTTTGAAATAGATTTTGGTCCGATCGTTTCGTAATCAACAACAAGAAACCTTTACAGTTTCGTCTTGTCCGCCTATCTGTCCGGCACTTAACTAAATAGACGCTACTAAGAAGAAGCTATATTAATATTTTGCATGAGTAGGTATTTATACATATTGACATATTATCACGCCACATACAGTCGAAAGTCGTACAACTAAAAACCAAGTTCTAGGGTACTTCGATCGAGTGGTGGCTCCTTTGACTTTAGTGTCGTAGATCTATTTCGAAACCATTGTAGGTTTTCAGATACTTACCGTTTTTTAGGATTCTGTTTTCGAAATATGGAGCTTTAAAGTGCTAGTTTTTTGAGTTACGTGTACTGTAGGTATACAGAATAAATCGCCGTTGATCAGTCAGGCTTCGATGTTCTATACGGATTCAGAAACTATTTTCCGCGTTCCCGATAATTATTAAAATTTGATCTTCAAAAATATTTATTTCATAACGATATAATTATTTACAACGTACTATCTACCTACCTATTTAAATATTATGAGGTAATTACCTACATTGGATAGGGACATTTGTTTCGGAAATATACCAAATCGGAATCGAGCTCTGAAATTCGTGTCAGTAATTTAATGAAATGACCACGACACCATCATATTAGCACACCTACCTACTCTTACGATTTTATACTAACACGGTTGTACTACCCTGTTATTGTACATATAGTCAGTTGCTTGCAGTGTAGGTAGGCCTACCTACACTACTACAAATATGCCGCCGCCGTCTCTGCCGCCGTCCGCGCCTCATCTATTTCGCTCGGGCCGGGCGGGCGTGGCCGCGGCGCGGGGTGCGGATGAGCGCAAGCAGTCACAGTACTAGTTAGATGGTGCGGAGCGGGGGTCGGGGGGAGAGGCGCCGCAGGGTGCGGTGAGGCGAGCGGGCTAAGCCGTCAGTGCAGCCCGAGTCACCGCGGGGGGAATACGCACGCACGCGCGCAAGCGACTTGTGTCCCCACACAAATCGCAGACCAACTCTCGCGCCACGGCTCGCTCGGTAACCGGTAACAATGCCGAACGCCATCTACTGTTCTGTTGTCGGATGTGAGAACAACTCACGGAATCAGAGGCAATTGAGTTTTTTTCGATTTCCAGTAGCGAAGAAAAGGTTGGTACCTATTTATGTAATTTAACCAGTAGGTAAAACAAGTAAATATGACATCGTATTTTCCTCGCTTACCTAACTATACATAATATCTATCTACCTATCGATAAAAAATTCCACCTCCTATTTATTAGTAAGAAAACGGTACTTTCAAACATACCTTCTTCTCTAACGCTTGATTCAACCGAACTGGATTTTGCTGCGATTCCCTTCCTACCCTACAATACAAACCTCAATAAAAATCTCGTTGTTAGTTAGTAGTCTTCTGAACGAGCCCTAATACGTGTTTTCTAAATGTTTTTATATTGACCTTAGTTGTACTTTGTCGGCAAATCTGCACACAAGTCTAAACTATTTTACCCGACTTGAAAAAAGGGGGAAGATTCTCAAAGCGTTACGTATTTTTTTTAAAAAGGGTATATTTAAATTTTCTAGTAAAAGTTACAACTTTAAGCACTAGTATTGAACGGAAAGGAATGGAGACAACAGCTGCGTTCTTTATATGGGATCAGGGTTAATACGATAAAAACTGTGCTAGTAACTCCTAGTTAAGTAATGTCTTTGTAGAAAATGTTATATTTAAGTAAAAAAAATGGATTTTGTTGTTCGTTTTCAGAGTGGTGCAATGGGCAAAAAACATAGGCCGTACTGATATAATCGACAAACTGAAACCATCGACGTACCGCGTCTGCTCCATACACTTCACGCCAGATAAGTTCATAAATAAAAGACTAAATAGCTTCGCAGCACCGACAATTAATCTACCAGAAAAACCGGTCGTTAGCACAACTACGAGCGATGCGCCTGAGCCGTTTCCAGTAGCACCGAATTTACCTACTCCAAGTGTCGCACCACAAACAATGTATGTTGCAATGGCACCACAACAAGCCGGACCGTCAAACTCCCCAATGGCAGCTCCGACTCCGGCTACAGATCCTACAAATATGTTTGTAGTTAAAGAGCTATTATCTTTGGTACAGAGTACTACCACATCCAGGGCCAACAACTTTGTACCCAAATATTTTTTTTGGCATTCAAAACTTAAACACAAATTTGCCGGAGACACAGATGGCCTTAGAATCTATGCACTAAATTTCTATTTAATCAATCCAGAGCTGTATAAATTGTCATACAAAGACTCAATTCTACCGTCACCCGTTACTGTTAGAAAAACTAACATTCATTTCAATCCTGAGATCGATCTGAACAGGGATCTTTTAGCTTTGCTGTCCAAAAGATTAAAAGCTAACCGTCACAATTATAAATTTTGCACAATAAGTATAAGTGAAATAACACTAAAAAAGAACCTTTACTATGATATCGGGAACGATGAAATTATTGGTTTCCATGATATTCATGGACATAAAGGGAAAGAATTGGCTAAATATGCTTATGTAATGCAATTAAGAGGTTGTGCTGTAGACTATAAACAGCCATTAGGATATGTATTTTTGGGCACACAGAATCAAGATACGTACCGTTTTTTGAAAGAAGCCCTAAAAAATTGGATAAACAACACTATCCTCCGACTAACTGAAACTGGATTTATTATTATTGCTGTCATATCGGAACGCGTTCAAATTTTAGTTGATGTAGCAGATATGTTCGGTGTTACCGTCGATAATCCTTATTTTGAAGTTGATAATAAACGAATATATTACATGTACGACGTCCCACAGCTTCTACAAGAAATATACGCTAATTTATCAATGTTTAAAATCTTAGATAATTGGACCAAGTTTCCAATTTGGGAATATATAGAGGCGTTTTATAAGAGAGATCAGCAAAGGGAGGTTAAATTAGCTCCTAAACTAACGGACGCACATTTTAGGCCAATTTCGTGCTCGAAACCAGGTTACGCAAAAGATATCCTAAATTACGCAGTTGCAGCAGGAATGTCGGTTGATATAGAAATGGGTCATCTACCTGACAATGCTAGACATGCGGTTAATTTTATTTTAAAATTTTGTAAGTTTTTGGAAATTCTAAATTCCAATATAGGGACACTTTCTACCGCCAAGAAAAACTACGAGCATCTCAAAAAGTTTTTAGAATATTTACAAAATGTTAGGATCATCAAGGATGTCGATGATGATCCAACAGATATAATTGAACTTTTTATAGGGATGCAAATAACTCTTAATTCTATTTTAATGTTACAAAACTTTTGTCTATTTGAAGGTATTAAATATAATTTGATTATTAAAAATGCAGTCACTCCTTTTATAAGAGAGATACATAAACAAAGTGGAATTTTGGGTGAGCTCACTCCAATACAATTTAGAAGGGCGTTTTCAAAATTAGTTATGAAATGTATTTTTAAAAACACACCATCGAACATTTCTACTGAAGAGCAAAATGCGATTTTTGAGTATAAACCTGATATTTTATTCAAAAGCAATATGACAGTAAGAAAATCAGTTTTAGCTGTCCAAACAATTGATTACAGGTTTGATTTGCCTGAAAAAAACGGTTTTACATATTTATGCGGTTATCTTGTAAGAAAAGTTTCAGATAAACATTTTTGCCCAAGTTTTAATCATTTTAAGACATACCATGAAGGATACGTCCGTAACAATAAACTGCTTAGAGAATTCGAAGCTTTTAACGAAGGCAAAAAATATGGAAACCTCACTGTTCCCTCCAAAAAAATTATTATATTCACAAAAATATATGAAGCTATATTTTTGAAATTATTTGAAACATACACAAAATCTAAAGGCGTCGGACGACAAATGTTAGATTATTATTTAGATTTACCTTATTCCTTGCCATGTTCGTGTTTTCCAAATGAATATTTTATTAAGATGTTCTTAAGATTTCGTTTATATCATTCTATTAAATTGTGCAATAGGAATATTAATCGTGATGATGAAAGCATTCCCACTTATTTAACTGCTGATTGTTTGTACACTGATGATGAAGGTTATGAAGAAAACGCTGACGATTAGAATGATATTCTTTGAATGTTTTGTTACTATTTTAGTACCTAGTTATAAACTCGTTCAATTATTTTTAATTATAATGGTATAAATATATTGAAATGCTTACAAAATTCGTAAGATTTATTTTAATAATGTTATAATTTAATGTTTAATTAATGTTGCATTTATTATTTTAATTATGTTTGTTGTAATATCGTATTTGAAATGTTAACATGTGACTTAGAAACACTGTGTCAGCTTCAGTCTTTTTCTTTTTTCAATCTTCCACCTATTTGGGGTCGGGTCTCAACAGCAGATGTCCAGGGTTGAGTTATCTTTAAGCCTATAAATAGGATTCTAAAGTCTTTCATGACATTGGACCCCCGTACCTTGTTGATAAAAAACTATATCTACCTACTGTATTTTAGAATAAGCAATTCTTTTAGATAGGTATTGGTATAAGTTAAATATGAAAAGGTTTCTTGTAGACAAGCATGTTACAGCGTAGACCTTATCGTCGCTTCCCACCAAGTGGGATGATGTCAAATGCTAGCTTAACTCATGTAAAATGTAAAAAAAAAACATTGTTAGAACAAACAACTAATTTTAAAATATTTTATGAAAACAGTAGAAAGAACAAGGTTTTTAATTTATTATTAAGCTGTGTCTGAGATGCAATTAATGCAATTTTTACAGAGTTTCTGAGTCACACGTGAGTTGGCTCCGTCAGTTGCATGCAAGTTGCGTAATTTACACCTGAACCAACATCCTTGTTGGCGTTACGCGTTACGCAACTCGCACCGCGAGACTGCTCACTATGCCACAAGCATACTCCTAAGAAAATCTATAGTCGTATAATTTAATAATAATAAGTAATATAATTATTGTTTAATGTAATATGTTAACTGTTAAGATTATTTAAAAGATGATGTAGGTATCTTTTTATTTTACAAATAAAGACTTGAAATTAAGAGAAGTTTTTCTTTCTAGATTTTTAATAATAGGTGACTCGACGCTATTGTGACTATGAGGCTATTGTAGCTTATTCATTTATCAAATTTTTAACATAACAATTTTTTTTAGTACCTTGCAATTAAATATTGGTGATCTATCTCGTCACAATGCCGGATACCTGTCTACATATTATGCTTGACTGAGTTTTATTTTAATCGGCTCTTTACTTTTCACACCTTCATATTACCTGTACCCTTTATATTATTATCTTTGCCTGTACCTCATACAAATCACACAAGATTTAATGAATAGGTAGGTAGATAGATAAATGCTTTATCTGCACTTTTGTGCATCGATAATAATAGTATGTATGTTGTTACCATTACAATGACTAAACATAAAAAGTAAAATAGGCATTAGGCACCCAGAAAGCTTAAAAGTAAAACATACAAATGGGCCGCCTTATTGCTAAAAGCGATTTCATCCTGGTAACCTTTGGATGAAAAGGGTCAGTCAGTAAAGTAAGTATCTACTTTATCTCTACCGGCATAACCAATGTGAATAGGCACCTAACTATATTTAAATTTGATAGAAATATAGGGCATGAATCGCATATTATTATCAGCTACCTAAATATTTAGATTCAGAGCCTGCTGATGTCATTGTCAGGAATACGCGTTATCGACTGTGTAAAACACAAACATTGATCGATCGATGCCAACGACGGCGTGCGCGGGCGCTCGGCGCGGCGGCGCGTACGTTACCACAGATACACTACAGTCACTACGGAGATATCAACATCAGGCGACACTAGTTAATTACACACACATGTGTAAGAGAACACGTAACACAGACAAACTGGGTCGATGACGCTGCGACGGAAGATGTGCAAATGTTGGCGGAATCTTGTCATATTTGTCGAGTGTCTTATCTCAAGTAATTAAATATTTATTTGCAAATGAGCATACCAAGTTGTTGACTATAGGAAATGGTACAGAGAACGGTGACAGTAGAACACGTATATATAAACACCCGTATATCTAGTATTTCGTATATGTAATATGTCTAGTTGATAACTCAGTTTCATAGGCACTTTGCAGTATACAAGATGTAACGGGTAAGCCCTTTTAATCCGAAAGGGGGTTGTTCTAGACGTTTAGGCGAACAACTTTTGTTCTACGACTTTTGAAAAATCGAAGTACTTTTCGAAAAATTTAGGTGTAAAGTTTACTTGAAAATCAGCTGTTTCTTAGAGTTCGAGGTCATTGACCTTATGTTGTTCTTTCATTTAGTTTTGTGTACTACAATCAAACCTTCAATTACCTTTATTTTCAAAAACAGCTGTTTTTCCAGTGAAACATAATCTCAAAATTTTCAAAAAAAAAGTTCGAATTTTTAAAAGTCGTAGAACAAAAGGTGTTCGCCTAGACGTCTAGAACAACCCCCTTTCGGAATTAAAGGGCTTACCTGTTACATCTTGTATTGCTGCTTTAAAGTAATCATCACCAAATCACGTCATTTAACAATTTAATGCAGAGTCCAGTTTGTCCAGTTATGAACTAAGTTTATTAGGCACTAACAAAATAAGAAGAAATAGGAAATTCCCGCTTTTTTGAAGCCGGTTAATGATAAACGATAGTGATGTAGTTGCTATGGAAAACAGCAATGACATTTGCTGAAACTGGAAGATCTGCAAATGTAGGGTTACTTTTCATGCCGCGAGGTTGTGCGCGAGGTGTACCAACTGTAAGATAAACTGTGTACTTAGTTAGACCGAGCGACCAAGTAAACTGTGGTTAAACTGACGCAGAGGCTATTTGAATCAGTTACCTACAATCGAGCCTACAATATTCTTAATAGATTATTTATTTCTTTGTTTCATTGTTGACCCACCCACTAACCGAATCATGTCAGACATCACGATTTTGTATTTTTTTTACTGACGTATTCCAAGGCATATGTGCCTCGGTTTTTGCGCGTAAATTATACCCGAACCCTTCCACGTGTAGGAACCAGTCAAGGACAGAGTTCTCGATCGTTTTGTCTGTTTGTATTATTATGTTAATGCCGGAGGAAGTCGGGGCATCTGCCATCACAGCTGTGAGCAATGTGAAATCATATGTCAAGCTAAAGGGGTTCGTTTGAGAATTGCAAAAGAAATTCATGTTATTGCCCCAGTTATATCGGCTACTATTTTATCCAAAAAACTATCTTTAAGAATGCGAAGGATAATAACTTGATAGGTAATAATTATTATCGGTTCTGGTCCGGCTGCATAGAAATGAGCAAGATGGATTTGGACGAGTAAGAAAAAGCGATGATTTCTCGTAACATGTAATAAGTAATATTCTTTCATCAAAGCAGTAAAAAGGGTACTTTTACCTGAGTAATATAGTATTAAACTATGTTTTAAAATATTTATAAATAAATTGATTTGAGCTAAAGCTTAAACTAACTTTATTTTCTATGAAAAGATGTCCTCCGTAAATTTGTTTTTATTGCTCAAGGCATAGGCTCAAGGCATTTACTAGAAATATTTTTAAAGGAAAAATTCATCTTTAAAAATTCACTTGCGGCGAGATTTGAACTCGCGTCCCTGGATCAATATTTTAGTGCCTATACCGCTCGGCCACGCAAGTTCCCAAAAAGTGCCGCCGCAAGTGAATTTTTGAATATGAATTTTTCCTTTAAAAATATTTCTAAAAGATGTCCTGTCAAATAAAGTGTTTAGTATATCTATTTCTATATCTGTCTAAATCCTACTAATATTTGAGTATGTGTATTTGTTACTCAATCACGCAAAAACTACTGAACTGATTGCGATGAAACTTGAAATATAGGTAGCTGGATACCGGAAATAACACATAGGCTACTTTTTATCCCGATATTCCAGCAGGAACGGGACTTACGCGGGTGAAACCGCGGGGCGCAGCTAGTATATATCTTAAACAGCGGATTTGTGGCTTATTGTATCTAAGATCGTGATTTCATCGCTCCCTTGACGTAAATTGGTGAAGCTGATTTTAATGCGTCTGTCATCATCATACACAAAAGCTACACTTATGTAACTTTTGGACCGTTTTATTACATAAGCGATGGGACATTGTAGATCCAAACTTATGTGATAAAACAGTCCATAGGGTTTGGACTTCTCAAACTTGTTTATTTAAGTGTGGATCAAAAGTTTTTTTATGGTTTAATTGATTTGTGTGATCACAAATTCTGCCAATGACACGTAGTGAAGAAAGTACAAAAGATTTTCTGTTCTTTTTCCACAATTTTACTGATTTTATATTTTTGGACCAAAATTACAAGCAAGACATTTACGTGACATAAGATGACATATGACATTTATGTAACTTTATAGCTCTTGATTCATCGACAAGTTCTGATCAGTATATTATAATTTTGCGATCATTCGATGAGTCGTATCCGAAAAGTTATTCACATCCAAAACATATGAAAATTTTTAACGACTGTCGGATTACGTGGACGTCAACAACTTATACATAATTAAATCTTTTTCATTTTCTTAAAGTGGTGTGTGTGGGCGTGGCTCACCTGGTGATGGAGTTCTCAGGTCACCATAAGGCCGACTAAACGATACTATCAGATATAACAACAGGGTCTAACAGAGTCCAACAGCTTAAACGTACCTTCACATCCAAATCACATGGAACTCGAACTCAAGAAAATGTTTTCGCCCCACAAATTTTATCGGTCACCCATTCAAGTAATGGCCGCGCCAAGAGTTGATTATCCAGCAGGACCATTCAAGATCGGCTGATGCAGCTTGGTCAATAAACTCCCCGAAATACATATAAAGATTACTATGAATAAAACCTGTACATAGGCGAGCTTAAGAGTTATTTTCCAGCAAACCTTGGCGATGAGTTCTTTAATAGTGAAGTGCATGCCTATTGCCTAGTAACTTGAGTACATATACCTATCCTACATGTACCAGGTACCTACTAATGATCTTTCTCTACAATTACCCAATGAGTTGCACGAACATGCAAGATGCAAATATACAAATTCTACAGTTTAGTAGGTATTTGCATTTGTCTCAGTTTATGCAAACTGGGTGACTAGACTTCAGCTAAAGAGCCATTCACACGTTGTCCATTACATGCTGATAACGTCACTATCCAATAAACCGGTAAATCCAAAACGCATCGCTTTGAAACGTCACCAAACTACCGTGTGTTCGGAACGCAACCTCCAATGATAAGAACACACGAGAAACGTACGTATGCACTGTGACTACTAACTCCTTTTTTATTAGGGTAAGCCAGTCAAATAATTTTACTGGCAATCGACAACGTATGAGTGGTATACATGTGGTATATGGTATATGACTACTGTTGACAGCCACGTCATATATCACGATGACATTACATGATACTTGATGAAGCAATTCTTAAACTATCAACGACGAGCGAGCGACGGCGACGGCGCGGGCAGTATTTGTCGGTGAATTGAAATGTCAATGAAATATCTTTATCTACACCCGACACGGTTCACTTAAGTCTCTGGAATGAAACAAATTATTTAGATAAATATTATGCTATGTTCGGTTCTCAAAGCAAATGCTGAAAGATTTCGCTTTCCGAGACGTAGGTAAACGTTTATCATCTTACTTATAAACAACTAGCAGCGCTCCGCAGTTTCGCCCGCTTAAGTTTCGTTTCCGCGGGAAAAGTAGCCTGTGTGTTATTCCAGGTCATCAGCCTGCTACTTATTTAAAATTAGTCCATTAGTTTCCGAGCCTATTCGTTAAAAATCAAATAAATACATTTTATGACACGATACAGATGACTAAGTTTTGTACCGTTTGTTTCTGTTGGTCAATACTTAAAACTTCATATCCCAGTACCTAAAAAAAATGTTTTACATGACAACTACATAGGTTATGCATAGTTTATAAGTAGGGGCAGAGAATACATAATAGTGTAATAATCAGAGTAAATCTATACCCGTTGATTGAACAAAGCGGTTGATTAACAAAACATGTTCGAATTACTAATAGCCAAAATTGAATCCTAACAAAGAGCATGGAACGATAAATCTATAGGTACCGCATTAAAGGATATTTCGAAGGCGGGTCGCGTACAACCAAGGACCTTTAGGCAGAGGCAGCTCCATTGGCATTCTACGCGGATCGGGCAGCATTAGTATTCCTGACAGGCGAGCCACAAGTTTGGTATTCGCGAAACGCAGGGACACTACGTCATGCTTTAGCAGAGGTGAATACGTGCCGGGACCAGGGATGTATTTCACTTTTATTATCTACATTCTAAAATTAATTAACTTGAGTGAATAGGTTTCCTCTATTTCGTTACCTTTTTTTTATTGCTCAAAGCATTTCTGTTTCTTCTAGGTAAGCTGTTACATATTCGACTGCATCGTAGCGTGCAATCAGGTGAGATGAGGCAACATGCTAGCTTATTTCATGTACAAAGCCAAAGAAACGATAACCTCAGCACAACCCGGCAGGTCTAATTTGACGTTTCATCTAAAGAAATCAAAATTATTTGACTGTAGTAAAAATAATTGTAAATGATTAAAGACGGAAATTGCGCGCAATTTTCTAAATTAGAATTGAATCTAGATTTCAATATAAATATTAATCCAGTTCTTTCAATATGAGCTTATTTAACCCCGCAGGTGGCATGGTAGCAATCCTGTCTGTAATTATCAAGCAGGTGATGGAAGAGCGCACGATCGTGCAGTTGATTCAGCACGTGGTGCCACATAAGTATAATAATTTGTTTGACGTAAGCTGTGCGATGTTAGTATACTTCTCGTGTACCTGCTAACAGCAACTACATACATCGATTGACGCAAGTTTTAGTTCTTTTACCCTGACACGTGATTGGCAAACAGTATAATGGTCGATTTGTGAACGGATCCGTTAGACAAGGTCTTGAAGGATCATTTGTACAAAGCAATGAGTTAGCTTACACGTGGAAATATTGCCTACTCGAATGTTTTCCAAAAATAAACATAATGAATTGGTTATATTTAAACTACGTCCCGCGGTTTCATATTAAGTTCAGGTTCCTGGTGAATATCGGGACAAAACACAATATGTAGCCTTTGTTACTTCTCTATAAGGGAGCTTTCTAATGGTGAAAGATTTTATGTAATCAGTTCAGTAGTTTCGCTGCCTATTCATTACAAACAAATCTTTCCTCCTTATATTATTATAATAGATAGGTATTTCATAATTGAATTGATGAGGCAAATCAATAATATTAATCAGGGGTTTTCCGAGTTCTTAAATCTATTTGTACCGTAAAACAAACATTCATTTAGTCCTTTTTAAATGATAATATTATGTATGAATCAGTTTTTGTAAAAGTTGTAGATGTAGTAGTGTTACATAACACAGGCTTTAAAGTAAACGGACAGACAAAATTTGAGTAGGGTGACATCATGTTTACAAATAAATTTTGGATAAATATGAGGACTAACGGCCGAATACAGAAACGCTACTCAAAGTTTGAGTTCTACTAAACAAATTTGCAGCTCACAAACTCAAAATCCCAAACTACTTTAAAAAAAAGCAACTCAATTATTTAGCTGTAATTAATTATTCAGTGACAGACAAATATACTTATTTTTTAATTGAATGCAACCATTTAACACTTCTTTCTATTGAAAAATTGTCAAATACAAGGAACCAGAACGTAAAAATATAGTCAGAAATTAAAAAAAACGGAGTATAGGTGCGTAGGGGTCACAAAGTCACAATCGTTGGTCGGTTGCGATCCGCAACCGATTTCTGATTATAAAAATAAAAACCCCGACGCGTGAACATCCGGTGTTGGTGCACTATCATGGAATGATACCGCGACTAGTGACCGAGGTCCTACGGATACGAGTTATTTTAAATATGGAATACATTATTCAAAACAAATGTGGCATTCGTGGTCAGAAAGATAAGTGATGATTTTTAAATCGATATTAGAATTATTGACATTTATGATCTATGATTTAATTCGTAGATGCAAGTTAAAACCCTCGTATAAGATAACGTAAATCAAAAAAAGTTTAAATGCGTTTTACTAGATACGCATCTCTGTCAATCATCTGATAATCTGTATACTTACCGCTGACGTTGAAATCGCAAAACTGAAAATTACGTGTTGTTTTCAGCAGTCAAGGGGAAACATCATGTTACGAAATATTCAAGAACTATTGTGTAATATCGATTGTAAGAATTGAAAAAGGTTTTTAAACAACAACAAAGAAATCATAAATAGCTCGGCTGTGTTTAGATACAATAAAACTATACTTATACCACCATAATACCTCACGAGGGCAGATATATGGCTTCTGCTTTAAATATATGAGTAACTGAGAGAATAGGGATCATTCTGAAAATATCTATTCTATGTATACTTATAATAAAGGAAGAGAGGACAAAAAGTCTGTACTTGGAAGTAAATTAAAAAAATGCCTAGAGGGCTTAGAAAAAGTAGTAGAACAAAATTATATAATTTTTAAAATTCATGTCTGTCTGTCTGTTTCTCTGACGGTTCCTTATACAATTAAAAACTACTTATCCGATTGAAATTTGGCTTTCAATTTTAGATAGATTTATTTTCGAGGAAGGTCGTGGTATACTTTGCATCGAAATCCAATTAGTAGAACCCGAGTAATCAAGGAAAAAGTGCAACCGCTCGAGAACCGCTCGGCCGCCCGCACCCGTGATAACACGTTTTCACTTCTGCGGGTGAAACCGAGTGACGTGGTGATTGTCACATGACTCTATTTTTTAACTGACGGACACAATGCTAAAAGTGTTGGCGAATTCCTTGTAATAATGGATCGCAACTGTTTTATTAGTTTGTCTTGTATTTATTTAGATGTTTCATAGTACATTTTCTTATTAGAATAACAACAAAATATATATTCCTTCATTCTTTGTTGTTGTTTTTTACTAAATACTTCTTTTCTTACTGTGTTGTTGTGTGCTTGTCCGAATAAACTTAAGTAAGTATTTTGTTTCTAAAGTATAGCTCGTATATATTTTATATCGTCTGATATTTTTCCAAGATCTTTGAACCCAGGATAGTTAAAAAGTAAACACGACTAAAGTAAAAGTAGTACTTACCTACCTATTTAATAAAACTTAAGCCTGACTACCTCAATTGTAAACCTCATTAAAACACAAAATAATATTAGTCCCATAGAAATTAGTAATGTATCTTCTTCTATACTTATAATAAAGAGAGGACTAAAAGTCTGTACTTGTCTAACTTATAATAAAGGAAGAGAGGACAAAAAGTCTGTACTTGGAAGTAAATTTAAAAAAATGTCTAGGGAACTTAGGATAAGTAGAAGAACAAAAATATATAATTTTTAAAATTCATGTCTGTCTGTCGGTTCCTCGAGGAAGGTCGTGGTATATTTTGCATCGAAATCCAATTAGTAGAACCCGAGTAATGAACAAAAAAGTGCAACCGCTCGAGAACTGCTCGGCCGCCCGCGCCCGTGATTTCGCGTTTTTCACTTTCGCGGGTGAAACCGCGGGGCGCAGCTAGTTAAATAAACAGTAGATAGGGAAGCTAATTAAGTTAGTACATTTGTTACAGAAGTAATGGAAACATTTAGACTAAGTTATTTTTAGATGTAAGGTCAACCGGTCGTGGATGTTAAGATTAAGGAAAAATACGTAACTGAGATGTGTTTAACGTTTAACCTTAGAATATATGCCACTTAACTAATTTTGTCATTACCGTATACAAACTAAATCTATATTTAAAACCAATTATAGTTATATATAAGGTATAATAAAATGGCCTATCCTATCCTATCCTACTAATATTATAGAGCTGAAAGTTTGTGAGTACCTATGTGTGTTTGTTAGTCAATCACGCAAAAACTATTAAGCCGATTGCGATGAAACTTGGAATATTCCAAGTTTCATCGCAATCCATGCGATAGTCCAGATCCCCAGCTACCTGATATTCCCGCGGGAACGGAACTTACGCGGGTGAAACACACCTAGTAGGGTCACAGCTAGTAATAGTTATATTTATTACTATTATTAGTGCCTTTTGGATCTTAGTTATCACTAGATAGATAAAACGAAAGCTGAATTCATCCCTGTAGCTATAGTATCGGCGTATTCAGAAAGCGTCGGTTAAAGGACGGGATCGCGCCACAGTACAGTCCTCACACACAGATGCGCTCTGAGTAAATCGTGACTCGGATTCATTCCGGCCAGTCCCCTCGCCCCTTCTACCTGCCACGGTCTACCGTTAGGGTTGGCTGGACAACTTTTGAGAGCTGTGCTGAAGCCGCAACTTGTTTATTATGGAGTCGGTTTATACAGATAGGTTGTAATGTACTTCGACTTCAGTATTTACGTTTTTCCCGAGTGTGATTCATTATACTTTGTTATTTTTAACTCCCGACAGAAAAATAGGGTAGTTATAAGTTTGACGTTACGTCAAACTCATCCATTGGCCTGTGGCATCGTAGCTCACGAACGTCGAACGGATGAACCGATTTCAACGTCGAGGAAAAATCATTTAAAAAATGTAGTTTCTAAATGTCGTGTAAGTTTGAAAAGTTTATTTGACTTTAGTGTTATGTATTCTATGACTTCTGACGTAATCTTGAATTTTTAGACAACATTTTGATACCTACCTAAGTACCTACTACACTTTAAGTTTACATAAGCTTTAATTGGGAAACTAGGAAACTGGTGATCTGAATTAACATACAGCCTTTATTCCGATATTATCGCTAGATTGGGACTTCCGTGGGTGAAACCGTGGGGCGTAACTAGTATTTGTATAATAGGGTTGGCATTGTAGCACTCAATGCATAATGCGTGTAAATTGAACATTACAAAAACTTAAGTGTAGTTACAGGTTCGATTTAACAGAAATCACACCATTTTATCGCTCCCCAAATACCTCGGAATCCCATTTTTTGACTGATTTGACTACCCCTACCTTAAGCTTGTACAGCACTTGGAAGATAAATCCTGGATTTCGACGTAATCATTTAAAGGCATTTCCCAAATAACAGCTTTAAAAGCGTCACAAATAAGGAATTCCCAGGAAATTACCATATCATACAGCTATTTACCTAAATTAAATTGCAGTTGAACAGCCCTAAGGCGCACCATTATCGAGTGTCAGCCCTAATGGTAACACATGGCAAGTGGCGAGGAGAAAACGGTTCTACTGCAGTGAATACAGATGAGCTGTGCGCTTGTCCTATGAAATTTTATTGAGTTGAAATTGCGGTGATGAGGATAACGTTGTCGTGAGAATGCATTATTCGAAGATAATAGGTTTCAACAAGGATATTGCTGAAGAACTTAAGTGAATAGTAATTTTTACTATTTAGTTATATTATCTACTAGGTCCCTACTGCTTAGCTCTTTTATTGAGTACTACCTGTGCCCACGACTTCGTCCGCGTTAAATCACACAGTGTTAATCCACACTAAATTACGGGCGACCAGGGAAGTAACAACGACAACACCTTACCTAGTGCCTAACATGCAAGGCACTAGGTAAGAGTTACTTATCGCGCACTACTTATAATAACTAGATAATTATCCAAGATGTAACGGGCAAGTCCTTTTAATCCGAAAGGGAGTTGTTCTAGACGTCTAGGCGAACACCTTTTGTTCTACCACTTAAAAATTCGAACTTTTTTTTTGAAAATTTTGAGATTATGTTTCACTGAAAAAACAGCTGTTTTTGAAAATAAAGATAATTGAAGGTTTGATTGTAGTAGACCAAGCTAAATGAAAGGACAACATAAGGTCAATGACCTCGAACTCTAAGAAACAGCTGATCTTCAAGTAAACTTTACACTTAAAATTTTCGAAAACTACTTTGAATTTCCAAAAGTCATAGAACAAAAGTTGTTCGCCTAGACGTCTAGAACAACCCCCTTTCGGCTTAAAAGGGCTTACCCGTTACATCTTGTAGTTAATATTATTTAAAAAAACTTTGTTGTAAATTGTATCCCAGAATGTGATCGAAAATATTAAAATCCATACTTATAATAAATTACACAGTAAGTACATACAAAGTACTGATCATATCCATTATTATTGTTATTTGCGCAGGCAGACACAAACCTAACCGTACCTTATGCACTCGTTCATAGAATGTGCAACAATGATGTAGTAATTATACACGACATAGGAGAATGTATAATAATCCTAGGGAGACGTGCCTAAAGAGGTGTTCACATTGTCACGCTCAGCCGCCTCTCGGTCAGTGGCGTGTCGCTCCCACGGCACGCTCCGCGAGCCAAGCGCGAAACGACACGACGCGCTTTCTACACACAGTGTTGGACACGCATATGTGGATGGTTGCTGGTTTCTGTATTATACTCAGCGGAAACCTTTTTTTAAAGATATTATTTTGTTAAGATGTTAGATACTTTATGCTTTTAAAAGCTAAGAAATAAACTAAATCTTACATTTATGTATATTCGTTTCATTTTAGAGCATGAACCATTTAATCAGAAGCATAAAACAATACGCGTAGATAATAAGTGAAGAAACACCGTTTAAATTTAGTCGTAAACAAATATTTCTTCTTCAAATAAATACCTACAACTAGCATTTGAATAAAAAATCTTTTTTTTTAACATTAGAACAAAGATCTACGTAGAAAAAGTTCAAAAAATAACAACAAATGAACACAGAACGAAAACGTTTTCACACATTAATCAGTTGCACATTAAGAATGTGCAAACATTAATATGACTTGAGCTTACCGTTTTAAAAGCGAGTTTCTAACCGCTATACAAAAACACGGCAATCAATAAATAAAATGAAATGCAAGTCATCGTGTCGGTGAACGGAACGGTCACGGCTAGCGACTAGCGAGCTAGCTGACCGTGACGAGAGCGTCACGGGATGTGACGCTCGAGACGTCCGTCCAGCGGCCGCCCGCCAGCCGTCTCGCTCCGCTACCCGCGCCTCGTTGTAAACGCATCTTTACATTTGCATAAAGAACATTTTGATTAGCAGTTCATTTACTTGAAAATATATCAATGTTGAATCTAAACAACTACGCTCGACTCCAATACTACTTCGGTCTATTTATTTTTTTACATGATGTATGAATTGGCCTGACCTGGACCGGGCTGCTTGGCAGATAGCTAAATAAAGAAGCTGATAATAAAAAAAAATGATTTTAGTGTTTGTTATTATAGCGGAAACAAAAATCAACTGTTTAGTAATCCACCCTGGTCACAGACTCTTAGACGGGCAGACGGACAGTGGAGTCGTAAGTAAAACTCTTTGGATACAGAACTTTAAAAACAAAAGTATACCAAACAGGGTGGGTTTGGTACCCTGGATATTAGAATTTTGTAACGATTTTCGTCTACTTATTGACTCATATAAATGGTATTTATAGTATTTATACTTATAAAATTGTTTCCTACCTATCCGAACATTGTCTTAAACAATACCTACAAGCAATTCGAGACACCTACACAAATAAAAGTATAGAAACGTAGCCGATACGATCGTTCAGTTCAATAATGTCTAGTGTACTATAATATGGTGTGTGTCAAAATGTCTAGTGTACTAAAGTATCTTGTTCTAAAAAGTCTAGTGTCTTAACCGCCAATTCCAACTCGAGGTAAACACATAAGAACGTCATATCGAAAATATTCGTGAAAATACACAAGAGTAACGGAATTCGACGAGCAAATATTGCCTCTCTCTACCTACTCGGGACTATGATAAGATACTAGGTATCCGTTATCACACGGTTATCTGATGATAACGTCAGAGTGTTGATACTTAATACTGGGTGGGTGGGTATGTAGCCAACATCGGCTTTTTGTCTGTACTGTATTAGCTGATGCCTAACGATATATACCTATGAATCTGGACTGATGCGTCACTCCCAAACTAAATTATACGACTCTCAAACTGTTCATTGTTTTTGACAAAAAGTCGAATGGAGTTTAGGACTGAGAATTAATAATATTTTAATTTAAGTATTTTCATAACGTAGGCATATTTTTAAAGACACACCGAGTTTGCGCGGTCGACTGGCCAGTCTAAAAAATATGGCTCTGGCATTCCGTGGTTGTCGTAAAACGCGACCAACAGGGGTTTTTTTAGTGGGAGGTTTCGGCCGCGGCTTGTTATCACCTACTGGTCAAGTCGTAGTCTGTGGCCATACCACGGTTCGTGGCCTAATTTGCTGGTGTAAGATTCTGGCAGCTTATCTTTGAAGAATCATCACATTTCGCCTCACTATCTTCCAAAGACAATGTGTCTTCACATCAACAGTTACTGAACAGTTTTCGAGAAATATCTAACGATGCTGATGCGATTTTGAGAAGATTTAGTTATGGACATGCCTGGTTGTTTCGTTCGCGTAAGAACCAATGACATTCATACATAAATCAAACTAATGAATACCAATCGATCAGATATCTATAAATAACTCTTAGTCTAAAACTATAGCCTTATTCAGAAGTTTATAAATAATAATACGTTATAAGCGTATTAAAAACGAATAACCTCGTAGGCAACGCAATGATTGAGGTCGTCCATTCTCATTTAAAAAACGTTTACATAACATCAAAATGGTAATGATGTCGGCGCGGGCGCCGCTACAAGACGTCATCGTCACAGAATCCGCATTGGAGAAGGTGGAAAAAATAAAAAAGAAAGTTGGATACCGTTTGGCGACCCACATGGTGCGCGGACGCCGAATGGCGAAGACGTGACTAGGTAGGTACAGACAGAACCACAAATACTGATATAAAACGAAATTGTCTTATTATGTACACCGTACACAGTACTTTATATTTTGTCTTCGGATGTTTTAAGTATTCCCCTCACTAAAGTTCTGAAGCGTGCTTCCTAGACTGTATATCAAGTATAAATTCTGTGTGTTGATCCATTAGTTAGTCAGTAAGGCCCAACCATTTTATAGATTTGTCTAACAAATAGGTATCTTGCTCAATTTATTTTCCAAAGTAATAGGTACCTAAACTTATTGTTTCTAAGAATGAGAACTAAATTGTAGACAACAATAATATAAAGTTCTGCTGACTGCAACTATTTTTATAATTATACTAACAGGAAAACATACTGTTGTACTTGCTAGAAATATCGACAGCTTAAACAACGATAATGGCTGACTAGGCTGGAAGGGTTGGAAGTGCTGGCAAGCCTACCCCACCTAATAATGTTTAGAGCACTACATCACCATAAAGCGTGGTTTAAAAGTTGCTTACGCTGGATAAAATCATCTAAAATTAGATAAAAGGCCAGTTGTTATTATAAACAACGACAAACATCGGATTTTCCGTTTCTGGAAGAAGTTGCGGCGACACCATAACGCATTCTTCAAATATTTTTTGATTAAAAATCAGTTAATCCCATTTTTTCTTACCTCACTCAAGTTAATACAAATTGTTATTGCAGCATCTGACGATTAACTTAAAAAAATGTAGATTTTGCTTCTGTATTTGCGATGTTGTTCATCTCAAGATTTCAGTCTACCCCTGAGAAAGAGGTCTGGAAAGACAATAAAATAAAAGCAACCCGTTCGGAAAATGAGTTTGGGGGTTAAAATAAATGCGGTTAAGAATTCCACAGGCACAACAAAATAACGTAGAATGTTCTCATAATGAAGGCTGCAGACTACGACGGTTACAAGTTACAATAAATAGGACACGATCTCGGTACGGCGTGGCTTCGTGACCTGAAGCGATCACGATGTCGCTCTAGCCAGCCTGATGGCTTCCAAGACTTGCCTCGAGTCTTGACAGCCTGTCTCATGTGTAACACGTCATTATAACCAGCTTAAATTACCTAGATTGTGGGTATTCTAACAACGAACGTTCGAATTTAATTCATCTTTTTTATTGGTCTGAGTATTTTCCCGAATATTTTCACTTTGGAACTGCTGAAGCTCGTCTGTGTTGGCTTTGAAATTCATCACTACCAGGCGACCTTTCTCTTTCTAGTCTCTAATGGACACGTGAAAGAGGTAGATCCTGTGTACAAACAGTTAGTTTGTATTTATTTCGAATTATATTAATATTGATTAGCAATATCTGAATGTACTGAGTTACACCAGTGAATCGGACCCAAGAATGTTAAGTCACTATCATAGCCCATAAAATGTAATGAAATAATAAACCTCGTAATACACTAGTACAGGTATAGAAAGATGTTCTAAACCAAACTTTAAAGAGCAACAAGTGCTCCCAAAATAAAACTACTTTTAACATAACCTCAATAGAACCATAGCACTCAAACACGGTAAGCACCAGCCATCAATTTCACAGGCGTAATTCCATAGATTTATTCTTAGCACCGCCGCAAGATACATGGGCATTAAGGTAAAGGTACTTACCTACCTATTAATAGAAGTGCCCAAAACGGTCAGTGTCTGGGATCATTGGCCTGATTAGGCAAGTTGTTTAGACAGCAACACACGGAGGAGAGGGGAGTGAAGGGAAGGTGGCTGTAGCTCGGCCTTAAGCTAACCAGATCGTGGGTGACGTCGTACCCGTCCAGTTAGAAAGTTGCCTTGGGACTGTTATGTATTCTGTGGCTGTGCTTGCGTCACACACTGGGGTCGACGACCCAGACGGTGCACTGTGCCCGTGCACTGTGCAGGGCTGATGAGGCATAACTTTAAGTACATTGTCATTTGTAACGTTTGTTTACTATATCAGCAACACGTAGGTATGTACCTACCTACCTACTTATGCTATACACGTATTTTTGTTGATGTGGAGAAAATCGTCATTGTGTGCATGCGGTGTAATTTAGGTCAAAAATGGATTGGATGGTGTAAAGTTTAAAATATTTTAATTTTTAACTAAAATATGAAGTTTAAGTCCTGCATCTCAAGCAGATGGCCTAATTTCGCATCTCGTAATAAAAATATCCAATAAGTTTATAATTCATTACAGTCAATCTTTACTTTCGAATTTGGCGTTTGTCATAAATAATATTTTATACTTTTTGATTTTCTGTTGTGAGTTACAAGTTCTTAGTTCGATGTAGCTGCGCAATTCACGAAGATTGTGTGCGCGAAGCGAAGATATTTGGAGCTTTCACAAGACAAGAAAATTCGTCTTTAATATTTAATTACTAAGTTTAATAGCTAAGAGAAACATAACTTCTGTACAATAATAGGTAAGCATGTATTATTTTACCCGCAGTTGGCAGAACTTAGCTGAGCACAGTCGTCAGCATCTAAGATAATGGAATGTATGTAACTCCGGCACCGGCGACCTGCCTCGCCACGCCATCGCCAGTCCCTCGCCCGCCCGCATACTAGTTCCACAAACTTGATTCTCAAACAGGTCTCCATGACACGCCACACGCACCTTTCTCTTTTGCCAGTACCCAGTTCCTTTCACGCACTTAAAAATACCACTGGTTAAAACCAGATAACGTTGACACATAGAGAATTGTTGCCGACATCACTGTTCTTCTAAAAAAGGTAATAAGTGGAGGTCTTGCGTATGGTTTGGCTGTCATACCACCAGGTTCGATGACCGGCCTTCGCCTAGTTAAGATACGATGTGGAGGGGCGTAAAAGGTACGCCCCTACTAAATGTCAAAAATAAAAAAAAAATCAGACCACGGCATTTTTGATTTAGCAAAAGAACTCTGGAGTTCTTTGTGAATATTACAACTTACATAACTTCCAGTAGTTTATGTTCAATTATTATTATTAGTTATATGGCATCTGTATAACGGTAGCTAAACAATTCTACAAATGACAAAAGATCGGTCAATAACAAAGCTTGCAATAGAAAACCACTTAATATTAATATTAACCTATTATCGGTTTTCTGAACAACCAAAATGCAACCCAGCTTTGCTCACATCACATTGCACAATTGGTGATGCGGTGCGTACAAAAATCCGGAGGTTGCAGTTTGGAATACCCTAAGATTTAAAGAATTTCGGGAAAAAATCGCTTTGGGTAGGTATTTACTGTTAAAGAATCTACTAGATAATAAGTAGGTAGCTTGGATACCCTTATCGCTCAACAGTCGTATGCGTTCGCTATCACTAAAAATGTTAGTCAATAGCCCGGCCTTGGAACGTTCGTGATTGTAAAAGTTACGTTCGTATACAAACACATACAAGAGCGAACTATTTGCTTACTGATATAGCTATAGTCAATATTATAAGTACTTAGTTATAAAATTGTTTGTCCCGACTAGCAACGCTCAGCTCCAACCGATTGATGGATCGGGTAAGGACGTGCTTCGTGTAACCATGTCGGATTCGCACAGATCTACATGAAGACCGGCCAACTGCAAGCTGGACTCGTGCACTATGTGTTCCGTTATCCGTATCATTATCACAAAAAAAATCGTGTTTGTTGTCCCATATAAATAACTTATTTTGTTCTGTTAAAGTATTTGTATTTTGTTGTTTTATGGCGGCAAAAGAAATACATCATCTGTGAAAATTGACTATCTACCTATCACGGTTCATGAGATACAGCCTGATGTGATGACTGTGATGACAGACAGACAGACAAATCTACCTTTTTTTCCGCCTAATATTCAAATAATACTTTGAATTTACACAGTTTTGTCAATCCACCCTACATGGTGACCCATGGGTGATATAAAAATATAAGCAAGTAATCAGCACACTTTCAAAGAAGATTTGCTTTCGATCACTGATTCAAAAGAAAAGAAATACGAAACTAATGAAGCTTTCAGCGTTCAGAGCTAATAAGCAATGGAATTTCCCATGTAAAATTATTGGAATTTGCAAAATAAGCAATTAAAATTTAGGCGAAATTACCTAAAGATGCTAACTCATTCATTCATTACATTATGGAGCGCTAAGAAGGTACGATGAAAGGATTCAGGTATAAGAAAATAAATTAGAAATAGACGACGTATGTTCAAACTTTTTTATAGATTTATTAGATACTTACTACTGAATTCCAAAAAGAGCCTCTAAAATTGTGCCCCAAACTCAACGCAAAAAATATTTACAAATTCAGCAAAATTTTATTCAAGGCACAGTACAAATAGTCATGGATACCTATACAGTACAAAAAGTACAGACCATAACTCTGCCGTGCTATATCTAAAAATGGGCTCAGTGCAAAAAGCTAATTTTACACCAGACCCAAAAAACGGGGGAATACTTTTAAAATTCATTTTATTTACATTTTTAGATAATGTTATAATGTATAAAAATATAGGTTTTTATCATTGGTTTTTATTTATTTTGTCATGAATGCGTTTTGAATGCTAAATAATTATATTTGTTTAGATTATTTCCTCAATTTATTTGCTTAGCCCCTTTTAAGCTATGGATTTTTTTAATTTTTTTGTTATTTAACCGCCTTTTTCCGCGGTGAAAGATAGAGAAACCGTTTTTAGACAGATCAATAGTTTTTATTTATAAGTAAAATGGTTAAAAAAACCCTAAGCCGCAAATGGGTTTATGGTACTGGGCTGGCTTATGGGTTTAAATATCGCACGGCAGAACTAAAAATAGTGGTAAAGTGAATAGTACAAGTTGTTTGAACAATGTTGATATGGCGTTGAACGTCACAGTGAGTCATGGTGTGGTCGGTGTCGACTCGACCTTGGCAAACAAAGAGCACTGTAATAACGCCGGCAAAAGTACTCCCGAACCGGCAACATGGATGTGGCTTGAATAACATTCATATTCGACACTTAAGGTGACATACTCACGATATAGCCGGCAGGGATTTCAATATTTCTCACTAATTACAAAACATTCAGAAATACTATTTTGGTATTTTATTTCACATTCTCCTATCTTCATTTTGGTAGTTTTGTTTACACGATCAGTTAACATTTATAAGAGAAAAAAAATGTAAAACAACTCGTTTAAAACCGAAATTCTCATTTTACAGCTAAACGTGACATATTTAGACCTAAAAATATTTTTAGCAAGGAAATAGGTATATTTCTAAAAAATCCCCATGTCAGGATTCGAACCTGCGTCCTTTCGCTATCGCCTCGCCATCGCCTTTCGTATCGCCTTCGTTATCGCTTCGCCTTCGCCTTTCGTATTTAAACCTCTTGTCTTTTCCGTATTAAATCATAATAACACACACTTGAAATTGGTAGAACAGTTTACTAAATTAGCAAAAGTTATCTTGTTATTAGGAATTATTTGATTTTACATTTTACTCACTAAAATTTTGCATCCTGACTGATTGAATGAACTATATAATTATATCAACGCGGAGCCGCTGGACCAGAAAGAACGCGCTCTTAAAATTTCATGCCTCTGGGACCAAGACATGAAATTTGGATAGTGCGTTCTTAGTCCAGTAGATTTATACATCTGCGTTTGCGTTAATCCGGTAAATTTGATTTTTTGTGATTAGCCTAATGAATAATTCAAGTTTGTGACCTCGAGCGCCGAACGCAAAATTGTCAAAAAACGAAAAAAAAACTCATTTTTTTTTGCGATTATTATAACACTTAAGGACTAGTTTTTAAGGGCGTTTCAAAGACTAAATTTTTCACAATCACTAGAAATGTGTCTGTAGACCCAATAGTCTTCAAGGTGTGGCCTTTTAAAGTTTGTCATTTTTTTAACTTTGCAATTTTTAGTCGTATTTTGGACATCACTCGAACAACTCCAATATGAAAAAAAAAAAAAAAAACCGAAATAACCTCTACATAGGTACAGTGCTACCGACTAATTAATCTGTTTTATCATCTGAAGTCGGGCAGCCAAACTAAGTACAATATGGAACCAACCAGTAAAACTGGGAATATAACTACCTACCTTACAATCAACAATATTGTTACCGTAATTTTTATTATTGAGGAGTTTGCTGAAGAGAAGGTGGTTTCAGGTGCCTAATCAATCTGTGCTTAGTTCTTTAGGGGTCTATCCTTTTTGGTAGAAGTCCAAAAATGAGTAATTTATTGAATTCTGGGATGCTACCCTGTCCATCATTCCGAAGATACTCCTCAGATCCTTACCAAACTTTTATGGGACCACCTCGGAGCCTCCGCCTTTCCATTGAAAAAAGAACTATATCAATCGGTCAAGCCATCTTCGTGTAAATCGATGAGCAATTGAATTGAATACTGCGTTTTAAGGAGCATTCCCGGTCCTCACTTCGAAGATCCTTATCAGATCCTCATAAATTTTTTATGGGACCATCTCAAAGCTCCCACCTTTCCATTAAAAAAAGAATCATCTCAATCGGTCAAGCCATCTTCGAGTAATCGATAAAAAATTGGATTTATTAATGCTTATGAGGAGCATTTCCGTTCATCTCTCCGAAGACCCTCATCAAGCCGTCTTCGAGTAATCGGTGAACATACAAAAAAAAAAAAAATTATACATACAGACGAATTGATAACCTCCCCCTTTTTTTGAAGTCGGTTAAAAAATGGTCGATATTTTCGCGATTTTTTCGATTCTTCACAAAGAAAATTAAAGAAATAGTCTGGTTCTCCCACAGACTTAAAGAACCTAATTAGAGAGGTATTGTGCCGGATAACGAGACCGTATACAATTACATAACAATATCCCAGGCTTATGTAATATCGTGTCAGATATAATTTCCTTGGATACAGGTGGTGTAGAATATAATGAAACATATTTTACTTTTATATCTAATTTACGAGCATCTTTCTTAGAAATAACGTACTACGTTCAATAGAATTTATTCTTGTATTCCTAAAGAATACCTTTATGTTTTGTATATTATATACAAACAAATACATAATAATGAGAGATACACGTCCTAATGAATCACTGTATCGTGACTTCTAACAAAGCGGTGTAATAACAAACATACATATTACACACATTAATTACCATTATGTAGAAAATCACGCAATCTAGAATTGCAACGGGCAATGTCAAGTGGTTATTATTGCAACCTATTAATGTGAACACTTTAGTGAGTATTTATTTAGTGATCCTGCTTTTAGAAATTATTAAGAAGATCGAATTTAAAACTATAAGAAGGGTTGGCTAGAGGATAAAAATCATAGAATAGTTCACCAATTCCAACTAGACAACCTAGCTGTTTCCTAGTGATCATACTACATTGCAATCTGTTTGCAAAGCTGGAGAAATTCAGTCCGTAGCACCTTTAATGAGATTGCGAAGGTTCTTCAAACCGAGCTATACATAACATCAACGAACTCGTATTCTACTAATATTATAAATGTGAAAGTGTGTATGTTTGGATGTTTGTTACTCAATCACGCAAAAATTACTGAACCGATTGCGATGAAACTTGGAATAAGTATAAGTAGTTGGACACCGGGAATAACACATAGGCTACATTGATCCCGCGGGAACGGAACTTACGCGGGTGAAACCGCGGGGCGCAGCTAAATTTCATAACAACCATGAGATAAGCAGCAGCTAGTGTGCCGGTGGTCTGCGAATGAATAAACATCAAACGTCTCTGCAAACGCTTCCTAATTGCCACTGCACATGGTTTAATTATGCGTTAAGTGCAACTGAACATCGGCTGCATGCGTAATGGTTGAATTATCCTGATTCTTACTGCCATGAAATAAAGGCAAAATCACTAAGAAACGCCTTAATATTGTTAAAAGTATTATTTGTCTTCATTAAGTTT
Organism: Idaea dimidiata; assembly: GCA_949358125.1. Classification (NCBI taxonomy): domain Eukaryota; kingdom Metazoa; phylum Arthropoda; class Insecta; order Lepidoptera; family Geometridae; genus Idaea; species Idaea dimidiata. The sequence goes on from OX442329.1 coordinate 14,106,611, forward strand.
CGTTTAAATTAGAAACGTAAGACCGAAAACTAAGTACAGTTAGACAAAACTATATGAGGAAGTTTGACAGCTGAACGATCAAGGGTTAACCAGGTATTTAACAGAGACTTTCTTAATTTCACAACGACAGAGCAAGTACCTGTGGCGCAATTGGCTAGCGCACGACACGGAATGTCGGGTTTGCAGGTTCAAGTCCTGTCGGGTGCAATTTTTGGAAAGCATTTCTTCAAAACAAATTAATCTTCCGAATGTAAATAAAATAAAAATCGAGGCAGAGACTTTGGACTGGGACTTATGCTAACAAACATTACGCGATATTAAGTTCTTCGGAGAGCTGCGCGTTGTGGCAAGCATGGTAGTGTTGTCAAACGCAGGTTCATATGAGTGATGATAATTATAGTGGTACAGGAACTAGCGGAAAACGAAACTAATGGTTTAATGTTTGAATGGCATGACGGCACTTTGTCCACGGGTTTCGCTCGTGCAATGTCATTGCCAAGGTCGGCGCGATAACGCGTTCGACATGGTGCCACGTTTAATTGCATTCCAGCGATATCGGCCGCAGGCTGCCTACTGGTTGCATCACCACAACGTGATCGCTGTATTGCACAGTTCGACACGCCTGGATAATATCGCTCGTGTAACACCAGCTTTCGATACGTCCCTTAAAAATCATCGATTGAATGTCACGGATATTACATATTATGTTCATTCGTAACTTCTCATGCATGAAAAATAGTCCGTTAATTTGTCCCATTGCAGGGCAAGAGTCTCCTCTTAGAGGAGTTAGGCAGTAAGACGCTACGGGAGTCTTCGCCGTATTGGCGAATATGCCATGCCTTCGAACCTAGAACACTTCAGTTTCGAAACGATGCAATGTTTTCATTTCAGGCATGCAAAGCAAGCAATATTAAAATAAATTTTCAACAGTGAACTCTTCGGGCCACGGCCATTCTTAGAACACTAAACTTCCAAGACTTGATCATTGAAATTGAAAACGTCACACGCCTTTGCTCTGTCGATAGATTTGTCGTGACTAAATTAATAAAATGGTGTTGAAAACCAGTAGGCAGAGATCCTCGGAAGTCTGTGCGTGGTGGAAGTTGTTAGTTGACTAGTAATGCCTTTACGCAACCTTCTAGGCGCATCGATTGAATAATTAATAGAGTTTGTGACACCATTTGCATGCATTTTATGTTATACATTCAGGATGCTTTTGGCGCTGAGGGATTTTTAAACAGAAAGAGTGAAGGGATACTCCGTGGAATGTTTTATTGAAGGATTCAGAGAAACTATTGGTTTTAATAAGAAAATGGTATGTTTTTACTGCGCACCGATCAAACAAAACCCATAGGGACGATTTAATAGCGGTTACTTTTCCTGGATATAAATATAAAGATTGTACTACTGATATAGTGATTTATTAAAATCCGTTTGGTGTTTTAATTAATATGCCTTTGCTTAGAAATATTTTTTCACGGAAATATATTTTCAATAAATTCCCATGACAGGATTCGAATTTGCGCCCTCCCGCTAACCAGGCGAGTGCTCTAACCACTGAGCTACACAGGAATCTGCCTTTGATGTGAATGTTCAGGATACTTACCTTTTATTCGCTGCCTCTAGTCCGTAGGCTTTAGAGCGGTTTGATGGCATGGTACATTCCATAATCTCGAATAGAATATTATTATTTTTCGATTTAAGTAGACAGTTTTCTTTGTCGGCGCACTTGTTGTCGACTCACATAGAAAATTAGATATATGTGACTACTTGACTGAGAACTATTTGTATAATCTATTTTAATGAAGCTTGAAATAAATTATTGTTTACCTAAAAATATCGTTTTTCCACAGGTTATGCATTATTTGAGTAAGTACTGACCGTACCTAATTACATTTTAACAGTAAATAATATGAAATATACATTCCAGCACGAACTTAAGGAATTCATAATTTATGTAAGAAGGTAGGTAGGTATATAGGTTATAGCGGAGTCATGCGGTTACACCCGCGTAAATGTAGCATTTTATGTTAACTGAGGTTTTTTTACATGGGATTTGCTAGCATTTGACCTCATCTCACCTCGAAGATGAGGTCGACGGTGTAAAATTCTTGCCTCGAAGAAACCTATTCATTCCTTGGCTTGAAGACTTCAAAGTTGTAGTTAAGGAGGAACATCGAGCTACAAGGTACCTGGTTAAAATCATTGATATAAGCAAACAAGGAAAGATACGTCATTCATATAGTCACTACAAATGGAAATGAGACGACAAAACTGTGGCACACTGGCTTCGGTTGGTTCAAGTTGGTTGTGGAAAGGTATATCGTTGCTATCTCGTTCGCGCTGCAGTCTGGAACGTCCCACTATCTCTGTCGCACGGTATTGTCACCGTGCGTGCCAGTTAAGGGTGCACTCGACTGAGGGCGCCACTGTCACTGTCAAGCCAGTTGCAATTACTGGCGAAATATCGAGTTCAGTAAGGCTATGTCCGCACATCGATTTTTAATTCGTGCGTATAATATTTCGAGCTCAATAGAGCTGGGTAATAACCTAGAAATAGGATTAATTTTCGCCTGTGCCGACACTAATAAGACTTTAATAACATTATAAGGAAGTACCTAGGTAGATACTTATTCCACATGTTTAAGGTCGTCAAATACAAATAGTTATGCATGTTACACGCTGATAACGTTAATAGGTATTTCTAGTAGGTATTGACTTTGAACTTGAATTACGTTTATCAATGCGTTCCATTTCTAGAACTACCTACCGACTATGAAAATTGATTGAATTTTTATTGAAAAATATCTAACCTTGAATATGTTGTTGTACCTATCTATATACTTTATACCGTTTTTTATACATCATTTTACAAATCATAATATTTTGAGAATATAATATTTTAAAAACAAACCTACAATTTACCTAGATAGGAACAGCGTTTTGGGATTGAGTTATATAGTACAAGATGTAACGGGCAAGCCCTTTTAATCCGAAAGGGGGTTGTTCTAGACATCTAGGCGAACAACTTTTGTTCTACGACTTTTGAAAATTCGAACTTTTTTTTGAAATTTTTGAGATTAAGTTTCACTGAAAAAACAGCTGCTTTTGAAAATAAAGGTAATTGAAGTTTTAATTGTAAACCATCAAACTAAATAAAAGGACAACATAAGGTCAATGACCTCGAACTCTCAGAAACAGCTGATTTTCAAGTAAACTTTACACTTAAAATTCTCGAAAAGTACTTCGAATTTTCAAAAGTCGTATAACAAAAGTTGTTCGCCAAGACGTCTAAAACAACCCCCTTTCGGATTAAAAGGGCTTACCTGTTACATCTTGTATAGACATTCAGAGAGTCAGGTAGGTAAATTGTATATGTATAGATGGTAAATCAGCTTCATTCCAAAATCATACAAAGGACTTGAAAGTTTCAAATTTTCAAGGAAATAAAAAGTTTACCAGTGAAACCTACAAAATATAAAGTTTAGAAGTAAAATGTTACTCTCGAGACGCAACAAAAACAGAAACAAGAGCGCAGAAGTGGTAAAGTTGGAACTTCCATCACGTGACCGTGTTTAGGACTCCGCTCACGTTGCCTGATTGTTACCAATTTCTTTGTGAACGCACCGCAAGTTTGCGACGCACGTGACCTTTAGGACGTGCCTCCCCAAACTCTTGGAAAGTTCTAGAAAAATAAAACAAACTTCAACCAAAAAACAAAGTCTGTGAAACCTCCCGAATAGCAAACTTGTCAAGAGTTTTCTCCTGAATAATCCAAATACAGGGGGTAGGGTTTGGTATCACGCGGGATTGACGCCAATATTCTGCAGGGGAATAAAAATTTGACAATTCTATTGATTTAGCTTGTTATATTTTGTGATTGTATGATTGTTGGTGTTGTACATGATTTTATATCTATAGCAATGAAATATCAGTGTCCCGCAGTTTTCCCACGAAACCACTAAAATTAAAAAAAAAAAACTTAGTTGATACACCTACATAACGTAAAAACAAACTCTCCAAATGTCATTTAGTGACTGTGCGTTGCCGTTAGTCAGTCCAGTTAGTCAATCATCATTCGTCAGTCAGGACTTTAAGATTTTTAATAGGGATAGACTATCGATTGATACATCAAAGTGGGTACTTATTTATTTATTTGCTAGCTGTTACCCGCGAGTTCGTCTGCGTAGAAATCGCGCATAGCCGACTTTTTCGCTTATTTTGAGTTCTACTAATTGGATATCGATGTTAAGTATACCACGAGCTTCCTCAAAAATGGATTTCAAAACCAGATTTCAATTGGATTAGTAGTTTTCAATTGTATAAGGAACAAACAGACAGATATGAATTTAAAAATTTATATAACTTTGTTCCACTACTTTTCCTGAGTGCCCTAAACAACTTTTTTTAATTTACTTCCAAGTACCTATAGACTTTGTGTCCTCTCTTCCTTTATATATGATCAAACGAACTTCCCAAGTGAAGTTCGATCAATATTATATTAACCGCTTCATCCGAATATATAGTAACTAATGTAGTACTCTTAACCTACAAGGTAACATTCGCACGCTTTTAGAGATTTTGAAATCGATTTTGTAACGAATTTCAAGTCGATTAATCGACTAACTTACCTATCCCTACTTCTCCGCCATCTTTTACCTCATTCTTTTTAGAGATGTCAGACGAAAGAGCAAAACTCTTCTAGGGTTTTGGGATGGGAGGGTGCTATATATTCGGATGAAGCGGTTAATATAATATTGATCGAACTTCACTTGGGAAGTTCGTTTGATCATATATTATATGGCACGCTTCATCCTTCATATATAGTAACTAATGTAAGATGTTTAGAGCAAGTTTTGCTTTTGAGTTCTAGCTTAAATAATACTATTTTTATGAAATTAAACGTTTTATTTCTATTATAAACTTAAACAAAATGATCCAAATCAATAATGATTATTCTATGTACCTTACAAGTAATCAGTAATTAATTTTTCATTAACTATGTATTATATATAGTCTGTCTTAGTTTAATCAGTCAAACTATTTAGCACTGATTGTGCAAAGTTGTTTTCATTTATGATGGGGCGCTGATAAAATTTGGCAAACACTTCTGAGGAGCTTGTCCATCCTGCGGCCTTTCTAATAGTATCGATAGAAACTCCCGAAGTTGCGGCAGTGGATGTAGAAGCATGTCGCGTGGAATGTGCACTGTACGCAGCTACATCGACTCCGCTTTCAGATAATACCTGCTTAATCCATCTGCTTATTGACTGTGCTGTCGCGCCTTTGTAGGGGCGCTTCACAGTTATTAAGAGATTCGACATTTCAGCAGGCCGTTCTGTATTAGTCACATAAAGATAGTCTTCTAAAGTGGTCGCCGGACAAATTCGCAGATTATTTCTATAATATGGCAGAAACAGGTTTGGTTGTTCTCGACCTATACCTGATGTCTTTATTATATCTTTTATTTTAATATGTATGCCGTTAAGACTAATATTTATGTTTTCTAGTTTGATTAAAGAAAGCGTTTGCACACGTTGTCCTGTGCACAACGCTAATAAAGACACTAATTTTTTGGTAAGCTTATCTCTACTAAGGTCTCTATTAGGGTACCAGTCACTGATGTGATTAAGGACTATCTGCGGATCCCATGTACTAGAATACTTTGGAAAGCTAGGTCTCAATTTATATACCCCTTTAAGAAACCGTACTATGCGATCATCAGAGCCTACATTGTTTCCTAGTAGCATCGACAATGCAGATCTATGGCTATTTAAAGATCCATAAGATGCTCCATTATCATATTGTATGCTCAAAAAATTTAAGATATTCGGCACGGAACATTCAAAAAAGCATTGTTTTTCTGCACAATATTGCCACCATAGTTTAAATGTTACATTATATTGTTGCATCGTGTTTTTTGACAAAGAAGAAAGTGTTACGTCTAGCGCCGACTCCGGGACGCCGCGGTTTGAGAAGGCTTGCCGCAAAGTACTGCGGCTCCCAGGGTAAGACGATTCCTGAAACAGGATTTCACATCATGTTCACGGGGACCAAACCATAGTATCTTTGACACTATAATAGACATTAGTTTGGGATACCAGGCCTGAGAAGGCCAGAAGGGAAATACTAAAATTCCTGTAGCTTGTTCTGCGGTAATTTTTTGCAGACACTTAAGAATAAGTGGGAAAGGGGGGAAAGCATAAAAGAATATGCCATTCCAATTTAACGTGAAAGCGTCTACACATATGGCATCTGGATCTCTGTGCCATGAAACATAATCAACACATTTGGTATTGGCACGTGAAGCAAACAGGTCAATTTCTGGTATTCCTAAACATATTGAGATGTGTGCAAAAGCTAACTCTGATAATTCCCATTCAGTATCAGGGTTCAGTTTTCGAGACTCCTCATCCGCTTCATTACATTTTGTGTTAACATAAGATGCAAAGATCCAAATGTTTCTTTGTTCGCACCATTGCCAAATGCTTCTAGAAAGGTCATTTAAATGAGGGTATTTGATACCTCCCATGCGGTTTATGTAACTAATAGCAGTTGTATTATCCACCCTTAGTAAAATTGCACAATTAGATTTGGAATTTGCAAAGTACTTCAAGGCCAAAAAGGAAGCTAACAATTCTAAATAATTTATATGGGAATGAAGTTCATTATTTCTCCAGGCTCCAAGGTAAAATTGGTTGATTTTAGTGACTTAGTTGCTCCGAAAACGTTGTGTTTCCACCAAATTAAGTCATTACTTATATTAGGATTCGGTTTGAATTTAGTTTCATAGTTAGACCATTTTTGCAAAGCTAAAAATTTTTGTCTTTCTAAAATTTTCGTATAAAGCCAGCCATATTTTACCGCAGGACATGCAGCTACCAAAACTCCAATCAATTGCGAAAATTCTCTGATTGTGCACTGACTTTTAGAAGTGAACTTATCAATAACATCTATTATCTTCTGACATTTTGTAATTGGTAAGGATATTGTTTGATCTATGGAATTAAATATGAATCCGAGAAACTTGCAAGTCTGTTTTGGTGTGAGGGAACTTTTATCATAATTTATTACGACGATGTTGACGATCTCTGTGGCGCGACGGGCGAACGCTTGGCTGCAATACAGAAGGTTGCGGGTTCGATTCCCGCTGGGTGCAAATATTTAAGCTTAAAAAATAAATATTTGCATCTGGTCTGGGCGTATTTCTATGTATAATGTGTATGTATTTACAAAAGAAAAATAAATATAAGTAGTATATCCGTTGTCTAGCCACCGTAACACAAGCTTAGCAGCTTACCACGGGGCTAGATGGCGCTGTGTGTTCGTCACAGGATTTATTTATTATTTATTTATTACAAAGCCAAGACATTCAAGGAGCTGAATAGTCGTATGTACATTTTTATGGCATTCGTTGTAGTTATCTCCCATACAAAAAATATCATCTATGTAAAAAACATTTTTAAGCCCCTGGTAACGTAAATAACTTACGACTTCTCTCATAATTTTGGTAAAAGTTCTGGGAGCTACTGATAGACCGTATGGCATAGCAGTGAACTCGTAAGTATGGTTGACTGAGTTTACGTCTTCGTATTCAAATCTTAAAAATTTTCTATCTTGAGACCGAATTGATATAAGAAAATATGATTCTTTTAGGTCTATGGTAGCCATAAAACCTTTAGAAGGTAATAACCTGGCCGCGGTGCGGTGGTCCTCCATTTTAAAATGCAACCTAGGAATGAACTTATTTAAATGTTTTAAATTCAATATGAATCTTTTATCTCCGTTTGGCTTTGATGCTAAAAATGTTTTTGATATAAATTGATTTTTACATGGCATACACGGTTGGATCGCGCCTAAATCTAATAATTTGTCGATAGCTACACCCATGTCTACTTTTTCTGATGGTGACAGTAAATTACGTGTAACGTACTTTTGTGTTACCTTTGATTGGAACGGTATGCTAAAACCGGTTCGTATCCAATCTAAAATTATGGGATTTGAAGTAACATTAAGCCAAGAATTAAAATAATATGAAACTCTGCCTGCATGTGGTACCTGAGTTAGTTGCGCGTTACAGGTGTGCGGGCGTCGGACCCGCTGTATTGGACTGTGGCTGTTGCGACTGGTTCGACGGGAGCCGACGGTTGTTCGTTGATAGGGTATAAGTCCGAGCAGGCCCCCTCCGCCCCCCCCCCCCTGTTCTGTTGGAAGCGTGAGGGCCCGGACCAGTTTCCCCGGTAGGAAGTGTTTGACTGGTGTGGGCGCGAACTTGATGGTGTTTGTTCGTTTGCTTTAGTCTGTAGTGTTTTTGTCGTTTTCTTTATAGATAAACCCTGTTTTTCTATAGCCTTTGAAGCTTTAATTTTTTCAGCTAACTTTTGTCCGTATAGAGTTTCATCTCTTTCTTGGGTGTCGATAACATTAAGAAAAGGTTTCGCTAATGAATAGTTAATAACCGATTTTCTGGCTTGTGTAAGACCGAAATGCAAATCGGAAAGAATGCGGCAACCGTCACTAAAAATTTTAATTGCTTCTAATTTTTTGTCGTTGCCGGAAGTGCTAGTAAGTGAAAGCGTGAGTGCGTTATTTATGGCAGAAATGCCCACGCCTAGCTGTTGCTGATCGAGTTCTTTTCTTTTGTCCCTCTGCCTCGCTGCTTCTGAAATTGCCGCCGAAACTTCTTCGTTTAACTTTGGTGCTTGAAGCAGTGTACAATTGTCTGGAACTAGATATTGTTTGAATAATTTTTCTTTGTCTTCTTTTAGAAGGCCCTTTTTCAATATTGGATCCCAACGCTGAGCTAAACTTTGGTGTATTTTTTCGCCAAATTTTGGGGTACAGTTTGTCGGTTCTCCTAGTGCTAGTAGAACTTCTGGATCGAGTTCCGGGTCTAAGTCTTGAGGTGCAGTTGTCTTCCTGCGCACTAGAAGGCTTGGTAACATTGACATGATGTTCGGAATGCGCGTCTGCGGATCCTTCAACCTCCTGTTCCTGAGTCGGAGTTGGTAGCTCGTCTTGCGACGAAGCATCGCCTGTAATAGACGATTTTTTGTTAGGAGTAGGTATAATAGATTGACCCTCGTGTTAACTCACGGTTAACCGCCAGGTATATACACCTGATTTTTTGTTAGGAGTAGGTATAATAGATTGACCCTCGTGTTAACTCACGGTTAACCGCCAGGTATATACACCTATATTGTTACTATTTGTAACCCAAAAGTAGGTATGTAAAATACCTCAGACTGCCTTCGTGATGACTCTCGGTCAACCGCCAGGCAAATATATTTTATTATGTAGGTATGAATGACATGCTCATACGATTTTTTCTTAATATGTCGTAGGTAGGTATATTACCCACAGTAATATTGCTTATGGAGCGTATCATGCCTACAAACGTTATAACTTAACACAGTATATTGGTTTTTTTCATTCACCGATAAATGTGGGTAGTTTTGAATACATACCGGAATCAGAAGATTCAATCAAAATACGACGACGTTTTCTCCTTTGATCTTCTAATCTTCGTATTTTACGATAATTTTCGATAAGGTCCTCGTAGTTACGTCTCTTCGGCATTTTTCTCCAATTTCTTCTTGAAATTATTTATTTTTGGAGTATGCGTGTGATCACTACCTCGCACGAAAAAAGAATGAGGTAAAAGATGGCGGAGAAGTAGGGATAGGTAAGTTAGTCGATTAATCGACTTGAAATTCGTTACAAAATCGATTTCAAAATCTCTAAAAGCGTGCGAATGTTACCTTGTAGGTTAAGAGTACTACATTAGTTACTATATATGAAGGATGAAGCGTGCCATATAATTATAAGTATAGAAGATTTGGAAAATGATAAGGTTCGAATCCTGTCTCGGGCCTACTTGACTTTACATGACTTAATAAAATTTTTTTTTTTTCTTTTTAACCGACTTCAAAAAAAAGGAGGAGGTTATCAATTCGTCTGTATGTATAATTTTTTTTTTTTGTATGTTCACCGATTACTCGAAGACGGCTTGACCGATTAAGATAATTCTTTTTTTAATGGATAGATGGGAGCTTCAAAATGGTCCCATAAAAATTTGATGTGGATCTGATGAGGGTCTTCGGAGTGATGAACGGAAATGCTCCTCAAAACGCATTAATCAATCCAATTGTTTATCGATTACTCGAAGATGGCTTGACCGATTGAGATGATTCTTTTTTTAATGTAAAGGTGGGAGCTCCGAGATAGTCCCATAAAAATTTGATGAAGATCTGATGAGGATCTTCGAAGTGATGAACGGAAATGCTCCTCAAAACGCATTAATCAATCCAATTGTTTATCGATTACTCGAAGATGGCTTGACCGATTGAGATGATTCTTTTTTTAATGGAAAGGTGGGAGCTCCGAGATAATCCCATAAAAATTTGATGAGGATCTGATGAGAATCTTCGAAGTGAGGACCGAGAGTGCTCCTCAAAACGCTGTATACCATTCAATTCATCGATTACACAAAGATGGCTTGACCGATTGATATAGTTCTTTTTTTAATGGAAAGGTGGAAGCTCCGAGGTGGTCCCATAAAAGTTTGGTAAGGATCTGATGAGTATCTTCGGAATGATGGACAGGATAGCATCCCAGAATACAATAAATTACTCATTTTTGGACTTCTACCAAAAAGAATAGACCTCTAAAGAACTAAGTACAGATTGATTGGGCACCTGAAACCACCTTCTCATCAGCAAACTTCTTAATAATTAAAATTACGGTAGCAATATTGTTGATTTTTAGGTAGGTAGGTATACTAAAAAGGGTAAAATAATAAAATACTTTATTTATCCGGTTTTATCGGTTAAGTAATTATGAGGCGGTACCCAACTAGCAAAATATTGTCTTAGAAATATCCCAAGACCAAAATTTTTGGTCACTTATAAGGCACTTACAGACATCTGTAAGTGTCGATTTGGGCGCAATTTATAAGGGAAAACACCCTTATTGATGTCTTACAGTTGTTTTCATTAAGATTATTCCATCTTACAACTATTTTGCTAATTCCACAATAAGAACTTTTTATACTTAGATGAGCCTTACATTAGAATGTCGTAAGGGCAATCACTCTTCGAAAGTTCGTACTAAAGCCATCGTAAGAGTGATTTGACTTCGTATCACTCTCGGTAAGTTAATTGTGAGTGTATTTTCTAAACAGTAATTATGCTGTGTTGATGCCACAGATTATATTGAATTTTAAAAACTTAAGTTTTTACTTAATAATAAACTTTCATTGCCATTTTAATAATAATTGTAAATATATCGAGCATGCTTTTAATTATTTATGTCTTTGATGTTGCAAGTAATGAGCTTGCGAAGAATTTTTTTTCGAGTAGTTTTCGAAAATAATTGTTTAAATTTTCATGGGCTCTTTTCATAATATATTTAGAGAAATAAAAATTAATAAAATTTGTTTCAAAATTTAATTGTATAGAAACAATAAATATGGCCGACCATTTATAAGACTTATTGTTCTTCTCTAAGATAAGCTTAAGGCTAAAAGATCTTTTGTAATACTTAATAAGTCACTTCAAAGAATGTCGGTCTTACACAACACTTGGATGAGACAAATTATTGTGGCCATTTTAATTATTTTAAGGTTCTGCTTTAAGCAATCACAAATACAAAGTGGTAGGTATCTAAGTACTTAATTTCAATATTATGATTGCAAAGGTGGTTCATGTCATGTATTGTTTTAATTTTTTTGTTTGTTTAATGTCGTTTTAATAGTGAATACCGCCAAGCTGAGTCAAGATTATCATAATGGTTGTCGTAATGGGTGTTGACTGTATTAGGAACATTTAGTTTTAAATGCTTAACAACGTGAAATGGTCCTGGATAATAACGCATTTGATATTTTCAGAAAAATGTGTCGCTTGTGCTTAAGCATCTAATATTTTTAATATCAACGTGCCTTGAAAACCTTTACCTATTACTAAAACTATTGCATGACGAATAAGTAATTAATAAATAGGTAGGTGAAGCTAGACATTATCCGTTTAATAACCGAATCATCTTCCATACTATCATCTTCTGCTTCGTGACTTGAACTATCAACTATTCATTTCTATATTGTACGGAACCATCACAATCATTACCAGCTCTAACTTCAAGTGGTTCAGCTAAGACTTGTACTTGTGCAGCAGATTATTACTTATGAAAGAATTTACAAGACAATTGCCAGTGAGGATATTCTCATAGAACCCTTATGAAAGAATTTACAAGAGACTAGCTAGATAAATAGTTCTCAAGTAACGCAAAATAAAGACAAAATGACCTTAAACAATTCTATTTACATACCTAAGTTCTTAAATACGACTCTGCTAAGACAAAATTGAATTTACTGATTGTTGCCCTTATAATTGTCTTAACCAAAGATTTAGTAAGAATAAAATTATTATGGGGCACTCAGTGCAATCTTTAGTAAGAACAAATTCTCTTCTGAAATGCCTAATTAAGTGTGCATTAATCCTGAAGAGCAATAAGTTTTATTTAAGGTAATTGTAAAACCTTTATTCTGATATATATCTTTGAATTAATTCTTATATACATCTATAAACGTAGGTATAAAGTGCGAATGGTCTGCAAGTGCAAAATGTTTTAATCTATGCGTTAATAAGATTTGATTTTTTAGTCAAGATACGTCTTAGTATTTTATAATACTATAACACTTAAAAGGATTCGTTTCCAAGACAAATTTGCTAGTTGGGTAGTTTACTGTAACTTTTTAGAATGTTAAAAATAGACAAATTACATCTCAGTCAACCTTGAAAAAGCCAACTGTAAAGTTGGCGAAAGCTCGGGTCAAATAATGAATAAAAACGCGATAAAACCGGATAAATAAAGTGTTTTATTATGCAAAATCGCGAAAACCATAGAAGAAATTAAGGGTAAAATAAAAAAATAATTTAAAAATTAAAAAACCGACTTGAAAAAGAAACAAAAAATAATTTAAAAAACAACAAAAAAAAAGAACTGATAAAAAATACCAAAACAACCTCTACATAGGTACAGTGCCACCGACTAATTAATCTGTTTTATCATCTGAAGTCGGGCAGTTTTACTGGTTGGTTCCATATTGTACTTAGTTTGGCTGCCCGAATTCAGATGATAAAACAGAATAATTAGTCGGTGGCACTGTACCTATGTAGAGGTTATTTTGGTATTTTTTATCAGTTCTTTTTGTTGTTTTTAAATTATTTTTTGTTTCTTTTTGAAGTCGGTTTTTTAATTTTTATTTGTAAAAATGGGGAGGAGAGAACTTCTTTCCGGATCATCCTGTATAGAAATATTTTCGAAACGTGACTGCGGGAAAGTTGTTCGTGCAAGGATTTTTAAAGGCTTTTAATTTTTTTTACTGTAAAACTTTGGATTGTATTTATTCTCAGAAACTCTCGGTTATACGGTACCTTACCTACCCATAAATATAATAGAGGCGTACCCGATATGGTAACGATAGATGTGGCTTTTTGTGAACTTGATATTTCCTTAGGAAATATTCCAGTACTTCCTTAGGACTTAACACGTAATTTCGCACGTTCATAATAACTTTGCACCTGTCGATGTCGTAGTTGGTCGACAGCATTCTAATCTACACAACAGACCCTTGCGGGCCAAGTGCTAAGTTATTTTGACTGTATTGAAAAGCAGTATTTAGTACTTAAACTATTCAACATTGATAAACTATGCAACATCCATGCATTGCACCCGACAGGATTTGAACTTGTAATCCCGGTGTTCGTATGATTATTGCGCGTCGCGTCTCCACTTGACAACTCATTGATGCTTAGCTGCATGATGCATGGAAACAAAGACCGCGCCAGGCGTCATGTTGCGCTTAAATGTTGCCTAGTGAAGACACGGCTTTAAACGATAAAGAAAACCCGATAAGATAAGGCCGTACGTGTAGGAGGTAGAATAGAGGGAACTATCGAAATATTTAAACAATAATAATATTGTCTTCAATCTATCATCGTATCGCGGACAATTTGATAGTGATTTTGATATCTAATCGTGTTATCTGACGGCCTGCGTTGGTAGGTACGTACCTACTGCGTAACAGTCGCCATGCTATCTATCGCTATAGTGCTTGCCAGTCACGTATTATTGTAACTATTACGAAGCTGAGTAATTGATGACCTATTCATGTAGAGGTATTAAAATTATCCACAATTTCATTTTGACATTATTTCATTTTAGTTGCAGCGGTTGCTGCGGTTTTAACCGCGGATCAATCACTTAGTCAGCCAGAACCTATGTAAGATGGTGGCAGCCATAAAGTGAATATACCATATGAACTTAATAAAGGTATCTTCTATTCCATACTGACATTCCAAGGAATCCAAGCATATAGGGACTCTTTAGTGTCGACCATGGAGTAAGGAAATGCATGTGAAGCGTCTCAGTTCAAGGTGAGTGTGAAGGAGACGGGAAGGGGGAGAGGGTGGGAAGCTGCGCGCACGCAGGGCGACGACCCGGGCACCGACCCCGTGCCCTTCGCGCCTGCGCCCTGCCCGGTTACACTCTGGATATGTTGCACTAGCTGCGCGTCGCGGTATGAACCGAGTAAGGACCGATCCTATACGAATATTGGGATAAAATGTGGCCCATTAATGCAGCTATCAGCTTAGCTGTTTATTGCAATCGGTTCAGTAAGCTTTTACGTGATTGAAACAGAAAGAAACATAGGTAGGAAGGTACCTAGATACCAAACTAGTTAAGTATTTTAAAACCCGTATTTAGTAAAAACTTGAAAATACTAAAGTGAACACAAATTAGGGAAATATAAAGGAAATGCCCAGAAAATACAGGAAATAGAATACAATAAGTAGGTACTTACATTTTGCAACTAGTGTCATGCCATACCATTGAACCATTGGCAATGCGCGACTTCGTAAAGGGTGCAGTCATCGAAATTTTTGTGTTAAAACAGATTTTAAACACAATTAAGCGATTCAGTATAGTGCGACTAGCAATAAACACGCGAGTAAGTGTCTAGTAGATAAAATATTTCATTCATATCGTAGAGTAGGTACACTTGATAGCAATCGAGAGATGCGGTGAATGTAAAACATTTCGTAACAAATAACGCCACCGTCTGATTCTGAGTCACGTATCACAAATATCCCGCTCCCTGTTACCTGAATGTGTCGTGCCAATTGTCGTAAGATTCGTACGCAGGTGTTGATATTATATCGTCAAAGTAACTAGATGGTGTGCCGCGGTTTTCTATGAAGTCCTCGTGAGAACTTCAGGAAATTCTTCCTGAAGTTACCTATGTGTTGACAGAGAGTACATAAGTAAAGCAATGCAGCATTATCATCTCAGCCCCCTTTTTCTATCTGTCCATTACTAAACATAGGCCTTCCCTATACGATGCGACGTCACAAATAGCGATCACAATAGAAATTACAGAACCAGTGAATATTAGAAGTTTAGTTTAGATAAGGCGACTATCAGTAGCGAATATGGAAATCGTTCGATCGCGAACGCAGTTTAGCCACTGGAAGGATGTCTTGACAAAATGGATTTTACATAAAAAACTTTAATCTAGTGTGGCAGTAATAAGCAGTCTTATCGCTTAATTACTTAAAGGAATCCAACATAAACATAGGTGCAAAAGAAATATATAAAAATTAACTAATATGAAAATTATTAGGTAAGACATAGGTCTTCACACAGATAGATTACAATATTGATGGGATTTAGAAAGATAGACAGGTTGGATTTATAATGGTATTTAAAAACATTCCTATGTTTTTAAATACCCCCTATACACTCCTGTGTTTCCACTTTTAAATCATCAATGGCAAGCTGCCTCGTCGCGTCGCTGCATTCCTTCCGACAGACGTCAGCTAGATGTGCAACGCAGGAGCATCGTAAAATCGGAACTACAGTTGGCCAGACAAGATACATTCTTTGACCGTATTAGGGCAACGCCCTGACCGTGAGTACACAAATAATAGTAGGTTTCTACATAGTAAATACCTAAGTGTTACCAATATAAAGGGTACCTATCTTAGAGTAATAATAAGGAACCTGTGTACAAATCGAATTTTATTGAAATGTCACTCATTGTCCGATTTTAATCGCGTTGCTTTTATTATTTTCGGCATTGTTGCATTGCCGATTCTACCTTTCGAAGCCGTAAAACCGGAAAATGTGTTCGGAAAATGTGAATCAGTGTCTGAAATAAAAAAATTGCAGCTTCTTAGTACTAACCGTCTCTGAGCAAAGCCGCGGACGGACGGACAGACATGACAAACGAAACCTATAAGGGTTTCTTGTTGACTACGAAATCCTATAAACGGTATAGATTTAGACGAAGGTCGGCGATTTAAATGCCAGGTTAATGATTATGGAAAAAAAACTATAAGTAGGTAATTTTGAAAACCAATGCAAATATCTCAGTCGGGAAATGTTCATTGAAAATTATAGGGAGTTTATCTATAGGTACTAATATTTAATACTAATACAAAGTAAGATTTGTTTGTTTAAAACAAATAGACTCACAAACTACTCGACAATTTCTTTTTTTTTGTTTTTATTGCTCAAGGCATTTTAAACATAGAAATATTTCCTTGCTAAAAATATTTCTATACTCGACAATTTTCAAAAAATCTTTTATTTATAGAAAGCTACAATATAGGAGGTCAAATAAGCTAATTTTGATCCCGGTATTCCCATAGGATCAGGACTTATGCGGGTAAAACAGCGGGCCGCAGCTAGTGAGAATAAAGCTGCGCACGCGGCGCCGTTGGACGCGTGCCAGTGGCACCGGAGCTGACGTCACGCGAGTCAGTACAAGCCCGCGTCATAGAATAGTTCTCATAGTACAGACTACTAGCTCTCATTCAGACGCGGAAAGTCATACTCGAAAGCATTAAGGACGTCGTATACAGTGAGATCTACCTTCAGTTCTGCCTAATAGAACGAAATACGGCGACGGCCCTGAAGCAATTTAATTTAGTGTCAATGATTGCCGATCTTAGATATGATTTTAAGGGGGATATTATTTAAAAGATATTTCCTTTGATTTGAACATTGCAACTGTACCTAGCGTGGCATACCCTATAGCCGAGGATACGTGAAGGCCCGCCAGAGCTAACCGATGTACTGCTTGCAGCTTCCGGCGACGCTCTAGCACAGCGGAGTGACGGGCACCCTGGGTTTTTAGAGGGTATAGCCCTGGTACTGGCACACACCATTCAGACCAGGGGGAACCCCACTCACCAGGTCGCTTTCCCCCCAGAGAGGCCTGAGACCATAATTAGATATTCCCAGGTTAAGAAAAAGGATACGTGAAGTTCAAGTCGAATCGTTTCATTGTATCATTTGACCGTTGTTCCCAAAAACCAGTCTAGCATTGGGGACTAGATCAGTCTTAAACTTGATGGTATAAACTCGGGGTATAGCGGACCCCGCACGGAATGCCTGCATCTGGCTGTCGGTGAGGAGTGGGGAAGCTATAGAACAAACGTTGTTCGCCTAGACGTCTAGAACAACCCCCTTTCAGATTAAAAGGGCATACCCGTTACACCTAGTATAAATAGTCGAGTAGAGAGTGGTGTGTTCCCAAAAACTAATTTGTGAAGTCCACTAATAACTTTCTAACTAAACCAATCCTAACGGAAAAAGGAAAATACTCGAGGACTACCCTCGTAATTATATTATGTGGCCGACCGGATGGATATACAATATACATATTATATCTAGCCAAATAAGTGTTAATCAGTACCTAACTAGCACCCAGTTAGATGGCCATTCCCCATGTCCAGCAATCTAATAAAAACAATAAAAAACATCACTCTTTCCTTGCAGCTGGGTAAAATCTACCAAATTTAATAGCGAATGGTTCAGCCTATGTCTTGTCTTATACTTAAAAATTTGATTACCCACAACAAGACAAGTGAAGCTAAAATATATATCGTAATATTATTATATTAAAGATGATTTCATGTGCATATTAAATGTAAAACTTTGCAGTAGCTATAACCGATAGCGTGTAGAGCCGATTTCTAATGTAATTTAATAAATGTTTGGTAAGATTTCATATTAATAAATAAATTCATTCAATTCAATTCAATTCAAAGGGGTATTATCACTAGACCAACACCGCTCAACATCGGGATAAAATGCATATCTAAATCTAATCCTTACTAATATTATAATTGCGAAAGTCTGTCTGTCTGTCTATTACGCTATTACGTCTAAGCCGCTGAACCGATTTTATTGAATTTTGGTATAGTGATAGATGGGATCTTGGAGAAAAACATAGGCTACTTTTTATTCCGATATTACCGCAGGAAAGGGACTCACGCTGCACGAATTTATTTTGTGATTACTTTTTTTTTGTTAATTGATTGAATAATAATTGATTTACTTTGTGATTTTGTGAACGTGATTAAAAAGTCAACCATGAAAAAGCCAACTGTAAAGTTGGCGAAAGCTCGGTTCAAATAATGAATAAAAACGCGATAAAACCGGATAAATAAAGTGTTTTATTGTGATTAAAAAGTTTAAATATAAATCCAACATGGTGAAATAGAAAAAACCTGCTTCAAATTTTTTTCAAAATTAAATTTCCTATTGCCTCCTGTGAGGATTGAACTCACGACCCCTGGTTTACGAGACCAGTGCTCTACCACTGAGCTAAAGAGGCGCTGGAGTCGCGCGCAAAATTACGCGCCCATTTATTTGGTTAACCATGTTCACCATACTTAACAATTATTATTAATTTAACAATAATTATAACTATTAGGTTGTTCATTGCAGTTTTAGTCGGCACTTTAATTTGTTATTAATATTGATAGCTAACGAGTTACTATCATTGTTTTCATTAGAACTTGGTACTAGGATACCCGTGCCGAAACATCGATTATAGAATTAGCTATAACGCGGTCTAGACCCCTACTTATAATAATAACAGTGGATGGAAATCGTGTAAGTTTAAAAAGAGTTACTAGTTACATATAATCCGCCCTACAATTATCGTTTCTCGTTGCTTTGTCGTCCTTTTGTCGTTCAAAATAAGTAAGTAAATTTTAAATAAAAAATACTCCGACTACTTTAATTAAAAAAACTTTTTATTTAAGTTGGGTATTTCGTAAATTTGTTTTTATTGCTCAAGGCATATTTACTAGAAATATTTTAAAGGAAAAATTCATCTTCAAAAATTCGCTTGCGGCGAGATTTAAACTCGCGTCCCTGGATCAATACTCCAGTGCCTATACCGCTCGGCCACGCAAGTTCCCCGCACGCAAGTTCAAGTGGGGAACTTGAGTGGCCGTTAATTTTAGTTTTAATATTTTAGGTTTTTTAATTTACTTTTTTAGCTGAACCGTCGCGGTATAGCGACTACTTATAAAAGATCATAGTTTACAGAAATTAAAACATTTGTGATCATTTTGCAGTTTAACTTCAAAGTTACATTCTTAAAATGAGCTGAGCCCTTGGTATAAGTTTTGATAGTTTATCGTCTCGATGAAACTGGCAGTTTACTTCATACATTTTCCATCAGCGCCCCTAGCGGTAACTATTATGAACTAAAATAATGTATGGAAGTAAACTGCCAGTTTCATCGAGACGATAAACTATCAAAACTCATACTAAGGGCTCTGGCATTTTTGAAAAACAATCTCGAGTATTGAATACCTATAAAAAGTCGATGTGGTTTAATTTTATTTCACTTACCTGTCTGTTTGTAATTCTTGTAATTCGAATTCTGAAACAAAGAAACGTAGAAATAATATTGTGCAAAAAGAATTGCCGAAACCCGGGATCGAACCAGGGATCGTTAGGACTTCAGTCTAACGCTCTCTAAACTGAGCTTTGTCTGAGCTACAGAGGGTAGGATACAATAGTCTCCGAAAATATGAATCTGTTACAATATTTTCCACCTTTACTAATAAAAAACACGTTTTTAAAACTTTTCTAATAAATCACAAATTCTTTAAAAACTAATTGAACAATACTACTTGTAAAAAAACAACTAGGTACAATACAAAAATACTTTCCACAGAATTAGATATTTCATACTGCTAGCGCCATCTGTGTAAAGCTTCCAGATACTAATTACAAAACAAGATCAGTGTGATTACAGGTGGCGTTACTAGAACGTTAGTTAATTTTTAGGCAAAGAAAGATTCATAGTTTTTATATTATGCAAAACCATCTGCATTATATGCAATTAGATCACAAACACTAATCTAATTTGAAATTGCTATTAGATTTTTCTGTAATAAACTCATGTTTGCAATTTTGAATTGCATTGAGTTTATTATATTACACATTTTTCATCAAAGATTACCTTGTTTCTACTATCTTGCTTCTGATAAAGCTAGCTACTGAAGTAATGCTACCTCAAATTCAATGATACTTTTGATGTTTTTTTATTCATCATCCATATCTTAGCAGCCACAACTATTTATTTTTATTTTGTGTGAAAGTAACAAATGCGTCTTGGTATACCAACCTGGAGTTGGCTGAACCTGGACAGCCTTTTCCTCTGCCAACTGGCCGTCATTGTCGAGAACGACTCCACAACTGCGGTACAGGTGGCTACGGAGCTTCACCAATTTCTCAGTGTCTTTGTACTCTTTAATTTCATCCTGAAAAGTTAGATTCATTAAGATTTTGTTGGCCTTGTTGGTTATATTGCTTACCAGATATGCTAATTCAAAATGAAATAAGAATAAATGAAGTTGTCTGAAATTTAATGTCACTTCTAATATGAGTGAAATCAAGAATGTTTAACTTACCAACAATTTTATTCAAAAAGTTTAAAAGAAAGACAGAAAGACTTACCTTTAAATCTTTAAGTTTAGAGTGATATCTACTCGAATAACACTGCCTGAGATGTGAATCTGACCATTTCTCCCCTTCGGTAGTTCCCAGAGTAGGCACAGAGCCTTTTACACGTAAGTTTCGAATTACTTTACTAGTTCTTTCATTGTGCAATGCTAATCGAGGGGGAGATACGGCAGGATTCAACGATTTCACTGTTCTACGAGGTTTCACTATTGATGTTTGTTTAACTGGCTTTTCAGGGTTGTAATCATTTAAAACTACAGGTAAATCACTGAAAACACCGGAACTAACGTTGGAAACCGTTTTTTTCCCGCTATCGCGAATAGAAAACGGTTTATCGTGTCGAGTTACGACTGAACTCGAATTAACACTCGATCTTGAGTGGTTAAACACACGAGACATTACTCTATTGTACTTTTTGTTACTTCTTTCAATACGTTTATCCATTGGTTAAGATTATAGGATAGATTTCGTTATGAGCCGGCAACGAAAATCGAAAAACCGACTTTGAAAACAAAATCAACAGCCTTTCACAATAATATCAACACAACAACAAACAAACAAACGCGAAGACACTCTGTGACAGTGACAACAAAGACGTAGGCAAAAAAGGCCACGGCCAGTGTTGCCAACCTCACAATAGCATAAAGAATCGAATGTAAAACAGTAGATGAAATCAACATCATCATCATCATCATCAGCCTATTGCAGTCCACTGCTGGACATAGGCCTCTCCAATTGCACGCTACCTAGATCTATTTTCGGCTTCTCGCATCTATGTTGTGCCAGCCGTCTTGCGCAAATCGTCGCTCCAACGTGCCTGAGGACGTCCTACACTACGTTTGCCGAGACGCGGTCTCCACTCTAGAACTCGTTTACTCCAACGGTTGTCGGTTCTACGGCCAATATGGCCAGCCCACTGCCACTTCAGCTTGCTAATCCGGTGAGCTATGTCGAAGACTTTGGTTTTCTGACGGATCACCTCATTTCTGATGCGAGCCCTCAGAGAAACGCCGAGCATAGCTCGTTCCATAGTCCGCTGAGCGACTTTAAATTTGTGGACCAACCGTGCCGTTAGTGTCCACGTTTCGGCTCCGTATGTCATGACGGGTAGGACGCACTGATTAAAGTCCTTCGTCTTTAGGCACTGTGGGATTGACGATGTAAGAACTCGACGTAACTTCCCAAATGCTGCCCATCCCAACTGAATTCTCCTGTTCACCTCGCCCTCAAAGTTGTTTCTTCCTAACATGTGTCCTGTGTATAGATGAAATCGTGATTTTGAATTTTGAACATCAAATCCAATATTTATTTTCAGACTTACGTTTTCGTTCCTTGTATTCTGACATTTTATGGCGCGTTGCTGGCACAGAACACTATTACTCCTCTAGCGGGTTGCCGGCACCCAGTAACAATTCTGCAGTACGCGAGGGATGCGGCGCTCAATGGGTTATAAAATAACTTACTCCATGCTATATAGGCTTAAAACAATCTTATTTCCTTGCTGTAGTTGCTGTTATAATATTAAAAAGTCATTTTTTGTAAATTAAATAATAGTTATGTACCTACTTTGTGAGTTTTGGCGGTAATGCGTTGAGAAAATGTGTTGCAAAATTTTCATTTCTGTGAAAACTAGTTCAAAATAATTCAAATGCGTGCAAATTGTTTAATTTCTGGGGCATATTAATCTATTTAGTTTCGTGAAGGTGTACAAATGGAACGACAATGAAAATCGGTGCAAAACATGGACTTAGTGTTGTCTCCAAAGCTCCGTGAACAATCTATGTAAATGGCCGCCGTGTTCACAAATGATTCCCTAAACTTTACTTTAGCTGTGTGACGACTTGACTGTTTCGATGTAAATAACTTGCATAGTATATTAAAATACTTGACACTGGCTAATTTTCTAATGGCCATAATCGGTTCACAACCGATAAGAAATAAAAAAATAAATGTATATACTTTGTGATAATAATAATCCAGCACTGGAGCATAACCTAAAAAGCAAAACATTTGTAAGCGAGCAAAGAGAATATACATTATATGATGATAAATAGATAACCAACCAAGCAAATTGATTACCTACTAGTGTGATTCTGATTGTGTTCTTTATTCCAAAGCAACGACTACTGGCTGAATTCTACTTTAGTCAGTTTGTTTCTTCAAGGTGGAGGATCGTGGTATCGTGGTCCCTTGGATTGTAGAATCTGTTTTACAGATCTGTTTTTAAATTTACAGCAGGTAGGTAGGTAACATAACTGTCAATATTCAGATAAACATTGTAATTCATGAGAAGAAGAAAGGCAAGTCTTTAATTAAGTACAATATAAATATCCTACAACCAGACAAGACTGGGTAATTTACAACAAGTGTTGTAAATTTGACAATCACTTTAAGAAAAACAGATTTTTACTAGTTAGGATCCTAAACTTAGAGCCCTTCTATAGTCATAATGGCAGTACTTTACAGGTACCTTCATACAGTAAGTCTCATCTTGTAGGAATATCTGGATAAAACATAGCCTATGTGCTATTTTAGGTCTCCAGCTATATATACTACATACCACGTTTCATTGTAATTGGTATAGCCTTTGTTTCACCTGTGGAATTCCTTATCATGTGAGAATATTCAGAGTAATGTATTACAGTATTATAGGTCTCCCTCCAGCTATCTATAAGTTTCATCACTATCAGTTAAATAGTTTCTGTGTGAAATTCTAACACAGTCACCTACCTACTTGCAAACTTTCATTTAGGATAGTATGATTGTTATTTGCAGAAGTTTCTGCTTTTTATGTCAACTGAGCGATAGTTATGAATTTTAATAATTATATTTTTGTGAACATTTAAAATACAATAATCATTATAATGATTTCAGCGATGACCTCAAGTGCTGTAGGTGAATTTATTTCCTCTAAGAGTTATGCTGATAGCAGCACACCTGGTGACAATGAAGCGAAGCCACTTGCCAACAGGTGCAGAGGGAAAAAAGGCAAAAGCTCAGCATTTTTCTCTCCAGTTACAGTTAAATATAACAATATGGATGATAATAAAATACCAGGTTTGTCAATAAATATTTATAAAATTGAAAAGAAACCAAATTTACAACTTTAGTTGTGTTTCTTATATCATTTTCATCATTGTTGCAATGCCGTTCCTACATTTTGGAGTCATCCCCAGGGTGGAAAAAAAATAAAGAAACGGCAAAGCAACCACCACTAGAAAATAAGTTTCATTTCAATTCAGCATCGCTAAAAACCGAAAAATCTATATTTTTAAAATTGTAATAAAAAATTACTTTTTTCAACTAATTTAACTTTAACTAATTACTGTAGATGTGAGTCCAAACCTCGCCGCGAGTGAACTTTCGAAGATGTATTTTTTCATTTTAATAATTTTCCGGGTCTTATTCGCTTAGTTGTTTTTTAAAAATAACATTGAGGAGAAAATCTTAATATGATTTGAAATCGTGTGAGTTTAAAAAGTTGATGATGTATTTTTTCCTTAAAATAGTTCTAAAACAAATTTATATCAGTCTTTTAGTCAGTCGACGACGTTTCAACCATGTTACAATGGTACCCTCGCGACCAAGACTATTGTAACATGCTTGAAACATTGAGGTATGAAAATAAATTATAATATGCGATTAAAACTCGGTAAATTGTTGACTACGAAATCCTAAAAGTAGAAGCTATGATGCCTCCACTGAACATTCGCATACGCGTATATGTATACATAAATAGAAACAGCTATCTAAAAGCGCACATCTTATTTTTCAGAAATTACGAAGAATCTTATGAAAGATTTCTTAAATTGTAAAAGCGCAGAGTCTCAATTGGGTGTTGCAAAGGGTATATTCGATTCACTTGAGCAACTGTCTAAGGAACATGGTACTGATTCACTGGATAATGTCATAGAGTTTCTTGCTCTGGTGTTGTTTGAATCGGAGCCTAAACATCCTGTAAAATGTTTACTTGTTAGGTAAGTTTAGTAGATTGTATTATAGCTGGGTGGTGCTTTTATCACGCCAAGCACATGTAACTCAGCGTCTTTTGCAGCTCCTTACGGTTTAATGCAATTAATAAATAAATAAAATCCTATGACCAACACACAGCGCCATCTAGCCCCATGGTAAGCTGCTAAGCTTGTGTTACGGTGACTAGACAACAGATATACTATACTTATTTTTCATTTGTAAATACATACATATTATACATTATACTATACTTATTTTTCATTTGTAAATACATACATATTATACATTTAAATACACCCAGATCAGGTACAAATATTTGTTTTTAAGCATAAATATTTGCACCCAGCGGGAATCGAACCCGCAACCTTCTGCATTGCAGCCAAGCGTACGCCCGACGCGCCACAGATGTCGTCTACTAATATATTCTTACTATATAATTCTACTAATATTATAATAATAATATTAGTAATTCTAATAATTCTACTAAAATTATAAATGTGATATTGTGTGTTTGGATGCTTATTACTCAAACACGCAAAAACTACTAAACCGATTGCGATGTAACTTGGAATATAAGTAGTTGGATACCGGGAATAACACATAGGCTACATTTTATCCGGATATTCCCGTGGGAACGGGACTTACGCGGGTATTTTCGTTCCCGCGATAAAATAGTGCTAGGGACACACGTAAAAATTGGTTCAAAATGCACTAACTAGTAGCGTCCCGCGGTTTCACACGCGTAACTCCCAATCCCGCGGAAACAAAAGGTAACATTTGTTCAATCAAATGCATCAATTTTTTTTTAAAACAATTGATTCGGAGATTATTAGTTACAAATATACAAATAAATCCTTCCTGTGCATAATATTAGTACTTATGCATAAAGATGTCAAACTTAATTATTTGATTATACATCGCATCACTCTTACGATGAAGGAAAACACACATGGCCAGGACTTACCACTTACCACGGTTTTCCTCTTGGAGGGACGTCCTCTTGGATTTGCCCTCTAAGAGGAGGACAAATCACTTGGCTAATTATTATTTGATTGATAAAACCTGTGCTATTTCCATGACTAATGATGTTGTTGACAGCTCATTTTGGCCCTATTGTTATCTTTCCAGAAAAATTGATCAACTAGGGGATTTTCATGAAGTATTTATGAAGCATTTGGCTCGAATAGTTCTGGTATGGCACTCACTCACACATGATTACTCCACGTGTGTAAAGTTTGTTATGGGTATAGATACTTGTTTGGATAAATTTACTCTTGGTTTAAAGACAATCAAAAATAATGCATTGGAAGTATTGAACGAGTTATCCACATGTCTATTGCATTGCACGAACCATTTGCGGTAAGTTTTTTTAATTAAATAAAAATATAAGTATGCCTACTGGCTACAATATTAATCAAGCTAAGTGTTGAAGCGAAAAAAAAAATGAAAGTTTGTTGTTTATTTAGTTCTCAAATACAATCAAATTATAAGTTTAATAAATAACTAAACATTACATAATTGACTAAAAAGTAAAGTTTTAAGTTTGTTCTGCTGCGCTTCTTCGTTGTTGGGGCACCGTACGCGGTCCGTAGGAGATGCTTCAAAATTGTTTCCATTACTGGCGTAAAAAATAGAGTTTCTTTATTCATTGTTTCTTTTAAAAATAATACCTACTTCCTTCCTAGGTATCTTCGTATATCGCACGAACAAAAATTGCAAGTGACCAAAGTTGTCCATCAAACGTTAAATTTGTACTTAAAAGTGTATCAAAAAGCAGAATTAGACCAAAATAGTGCAAAACTGTTAGAATATCACATGTCAGACAAAATGGCAGAGTTAGTATTCAAAGTTGATATCTCGGTGGATAGTAAAATTCTGTGCGCTGTAATCCATGTCACGATGCTTAAGAGGGCATCAAAGTTGCGGGATCCTTGGTTTTCTGGAAATCCTATGGGATCACTAATGCGATGGCAACAGTATTGGAAAGAAAATGAGAATGTTCTGTTTTCTTATTACTGCGTGTTTATAAAATCTGCGCCGAGGACGACCGCGCGTCGCTTGGACTTCTCTAGTTCGCCAGAGGTCGCCCGAAATATTCTTACCTTAGTAAAGAATGTTGTCGACATCACCGACAGGTAAACTGATACAAATTTAAAATTATCTTGAACTAATTTGCTGTCTTGTTGGCCTATTGTGATCTACAATAACACTACAAATTTACATTGTTAACGTTTCACAGCTTATCAGGGCATGTTGACGTGGCAGTTTGCGGCACGAAAGCCCTTGCGGTAGCTGCCAGTTGGCTTTCTGACGCTGGCCCGAATGGGAGAAAACCAGAAACATCTGATGTTAAAAAGGCTGAAATCCATTTAAACGGGAATGAATCTAACTTAGACACAGATCCTTTGCAAAAGCGGGAACATGAGGGTGAAGTTTATTCTGACGACAAAGAATATGAGACATACGACAGCGAATATGAGACAATCGATAGCGAATCTGAGCTAACCGATAGCGAAGAAGACGTATGGTTATACCCTTTAGAAAAGCGCGAATATGCGGATGGCGAAGTTTATATGGGTCGGACGCTGGAACTAGCGCGAATTTTAGCGCAGTTCGCGGAACGAAGGGCGATGCACCATGTACCGGCCGTGAGACACCTTGTGGAACAAATACAGGCAGACGTCGTGCTTTACTGTCTAAAGTTTCACCCGCAAGGTAAGCTTTAATAATAATATGTACCTGCATTGTAAAATAACCGACTTTTTGTCTTATTTCGTTTTTGCAATGTTTATATAAGTCGAGTCATTCGTATTTCACGAATGACTAGACTTATTTTCTCGAAATTTACAGTTAGAAACTTTTCGAATAACTTACCTATTGGCTACAATATAATCGAGTTGGTCACGACGACGTGCATCTAAGCGGCCATGCCGACACGTAATAAAAAAGTAGAAAGTAATCTTGGCATTATAGCGAGTGGCAGAATAGAAGAATAATTTAAGATCCATAGCAAAACAAAAAATTAAATTGTACGTTTTTTAACTTTAGAATCTGACGTTTTGGTTTCTGGTATTTGACATCTTTTTTTAGAAAGTAGGGTCATTTACTTTCGACTCAAGTGATTAAATGCCCTACTTTTCACCCGGCTTAAAATTAAACTTTCCGGAACAGGAGAGATGAAAATTTTAATTTCAACTTTTTGCCTACGTTTGGTTACATTATGGGACAGTTTTTCAAAATATGCCATGTTGCCTATTGAGTATGGTAGTGAGTAAAGACAATAAAGCCAATTCACTGAGCAAACCGCGATTTTTCTACAAAACACAACTCACCGTTGCGGGGGTGAGGTATGATTGGCCATTGCGTTACCTATCTATACCTACTACCTAGTCTCTTTGTGGTTTACCGTTCTTGCTACTAATACGACGTACTATTTCCGAGAGGGGTGAATACTTATAAGTAGTCAATTGGCTTTATTGTTTGGAAGTGAGTGATGTGTACGTATGTTGTGTTAGAGGTGTCAGGGTGGCTGAAGGTGGACGGGGGACGTGTAAACCCCGCTTTACTGCGGCTCGTGGGAGCGGCCGAAGGCGCCGCGCTGCGAGCCGCCGCCGCGCCCAAGCAGCTGTTGCCGTTGTTGCTACACGACCATAAACAACCACATGTACGTATGGCCTGTTTAACTTAAGACACAAGAATGATCTAACTGTGTCTCATAGTAGCCTCCAGAAAATAAACAAGTCGTTGTTTAGCACCAGAATTCTTTATTATAATAAACTTACATAATGACGCATCTTGATTAAAAAATAATAATTTATAATTGAATATGAATTGTGTAACAAGGCGTACTATGTATTTGTGCGGTGTACGTCAGATTCTGAACTGAATAAAAAAATAAAAAACCCGACTGCCGTTAAAACTGAAAAGTAAAAAACAAGAAGATACCTAAAGGTAAAGAAACCTTAAAAATCGTTCGACGCATCTAGGAGCCTTAAACAATTGTGGACGCAGTCGGGTGGGACTTCAACACAATTTGGTGTCATTATACTTTACCTTTAAAAGGAGTCCCACCCGACTGCATCCACAATTGTTTAAGGCTCCTAGATGCGTCGAACGATTTTTAAGGTTTCTTTACCTTTAGGTATCTTCTTGTTTTTTACTTTTCAGTTTTAACGGCAGTCGGGTTTTTTATTTTTTTAAATATTTTTTTTATTTAATGCTTTTTAGTTATTAGAGATTAGATACAATTACACCAGAGAAACTCATTAACTCTGGATGTGTATACTCCAGTAGCGAGTAGGAAGTAGGCAGGTATTCATCTTAAAATATAATTACCAAATCCGAAAACTTCGTTGCGACTGGTGATACAAAGGCTGGCGGTTTCTTGTTCTAGCGGATTAGCCTTGCTATCCATTATCCACAGCGCGACATTTCAAATTTTTAGTTAATTACTTATTGTAAACATAGTAATTGTTATTTATGTTATCTCTGACAAACTGACAAATCAAACATTCAAATTCCTTCAAAAGTTGAAACTCGGCGTCAAAGTCAAATCGAAAAGTTTTTAAGGAACGTTCCGTTGTCTTTGCTCGGTTTTTATGGTCAAGACAAATCTTGCTTTATAGCGTTTTAAATCTTTATTTTTATTTATTTATTATTTTAATGTACCCTATGTCACTCTCACGGTCATGACGAATCTAACGACGTATCGTTTATCTAAATCGGCCCAGCCGTTTAGGCCCTACGACGGCACAAAAATAGGTCACATACATACATACATACATACACTCACGGCAAAAACATAACACTTCCTTTGGCAGTCGTGTAATAAATTCGGAATTCGGCAGATTCGCCCGATTCGGCCCGATTCTGTAAAAACATAGCATGCCACAAGCAGGCAGGATGCAGGAACATTGCATAAGTCGATTTGGTGCATTACTAAAAATAAAAGCTATTACTATTAATTTCTTAATACTGATTGGCTGAGGGACAAGGGGAGCTATTTAAATAATTCAGTAGCTCTAAAATTGAAAGGCTACTTAAATAATGAAGTAGTAATTAAGTACAATAACATTTACAGAATAGGAAATAACGTACATCTTCTACACGTCGCCTGCATTTCGCCCGCATATCGCATGCTATGTCCTTACCGAATCGGGGCCCAGATCGTGAATTGGGCAGATACTTGGATTCCAAAGATAGGTAGATAAATAAAATACGGTAGATAAATATAGATATAAATGTACATGATATCCGTTTTATGACGACGATTATAATTTAAGACAAGATTACAAAAAAAGGAAACTCACCAGTTTCTTTTCATCGGAAGGTGCGTTCCGAAACCACACTAAACTAATCTCATGTACATATTTATAATATAAAATGTTCTTAATGGAAAGTACGTATTTGACTATTGACTATGTATGGTAGTGATGGTAGAAAATAAAAAGTTTCGGTCGTTTCTTTACAGATCGCGGCGCTACTCGACACGTACATAGAGAAAGACTGCTCCGACCTAGGCACTGAGCTAGTGTTCGCGCGCTGGTTCGCCCCGGCTCTGGAACTGGTGCCGCGCGCGCTCGGCTTCGTAGCGACAGACATACTTGTCAAGCTACTCGCTAAAGCTATAGACATTGACGATCAACTTATAGCACTCGTGTAACTACTTTTTTTATTAATTACTTAAGTATTTGGAATCCTGTGACAGATGACATTGGCACT
Organism: Idaea dimidiata; assembly: GCA_949358125.1. Lineage (NCBI taxonomy): Eukaryota > Metazoa > Arthropoda > Insecta > Lepidoptera > Geometridae > Idaea > Idaea dimidiata. Next base: position 14,137,139 of record OX442329.1, read on the forward strand.
ACTGCGCTAAAATTAGCATGGATTGGAAAAATTACTTGCGCATTTTAATCGTCTAAAATTAAAATTGAAAAGGCCAATTTGTATTAAGTATTAAGCATTACATAATTACGATGAAGGAAAACATCGTGAGAAAATCCACGGCTTAAAATCACGCACAAAGGCCCAATAGTTAAAACACAATTTGACAATAAATAAAATGAATTGATTCCAGTTTACCTGTCATAGAAGAGCCCAGTGCGACGCTGCCGGCCAATCTAAAATGCACTCTATTCCTGATGAATGTGATATCAAAATCGAACGCTAGCAAGAAGTATCAGGACAGTGAGGACAAATGGAAAGGATTGATTGGATATGATGTCCTAGAGGCGGCCATATTGCATGAAGATGATCAGGTACACTCAACGGCGAAAATTACTGACAAAGCGATTTAACATAACAGAAAACAAAAATCTTGTAATATTAAATTCTCGTGTCACAGTGTTTGTTCTCATACTTCTCCGGAACAGCTTGACCGATTTTTATGAAATTTTTATATGCATATTCAGTAAGTCTGAGAATATGCTACTATTTTTTCATTTTCTTAATTTACATAGGGATTGAAAACTCACATAGGGATAGTTTAAGTGATGGAAAGTGTGGCAGACATATGTGTCAGCACATATCTTCGTAATCTATCGCTACCGCGTTAATACGTGTTTATAATTGTAACTTGTGATTTTCACATATTAACGTGATCGTTGCGCTACCTACCGTATCCCTTCTTATCTTGATATTTGTACTTAGTATTTAAGCAAAAGATTGCTATGACCTAAGAGGTTATTACTTGGACAATAAATCTACCATCAACATGGTCGACTAGTTTCTTTACTCTATCTGGGCACCCAGCAGAGAGTAACATAGGATGCTTTTGATCCCGATAATCCTGCGGGTTCGAGACCCGCTCGGATGAAACCGCGGACCGCAGTTAATTTACAATAGAGTTGGTTACGAGGGGCGTAAAAATGTGCCATGCTTTTATGGTATTATGACGTTACTCCATTGTCATCCAATCTATAACAAATTGTAAAATAAAACAAATAATCCTTTTCACCCAAGGGATGGAAAAGCAATTTTCCAGCCGGCTATTTACTCAAGTAAATTAAGGTTTACGAACAGGAGAGATGAAAATATTACTTTATTGCTGTGTCCTATCACACCTACATATCGTCAATAGAAATTGCAATTGCCATAGCGTCACGTTGGCCAAAATGAGTTTTTTATATCGTTTGATTGGATTTTGGATTCTGCGTCGATTGATGTCAATCAGGTTTCGAGTCAATCCGAGCCATTGTTCTGACCGTTTAGCATTTTAAAAAAAATAGGAATGTGTGACAATCAATGACAAAGAAAAACTATGGTTTTGCATTAAAAACACTTTATTTACCGGGTTTAATCGCGCATTATTCATGTTTTTTAAACGACCGAGGTTTCGCCAAATTAACAGTTAGCTTTTTCAAGGCGGACAGCTCGGACGTTTAAAAATCATGAATAAAGCGCTATTAAACCTGGTAAATAAAGTGTTTAAAAAAATATTTTGGCCGTTACACCAAAACTTAGATATTATGAATAAATGATTGAATTGTATTGCATTATAGCTTTCCCACTAACGATTTATATACCTTTGAAATACCCATGTGTTTCGTTGTCCAGCTAGTCCGTCTCAGTATGGATGTGGCGTGGGTGGGGGCGGGGATGGGGGTGGGTGGGGGCGCGGCGCGGGCCTTCCTGCGTCACGCCGCGCACCGCCCGCGCGCGCTGCACGCCGACACGCTGCGACCGTTCACACAGGTGAGCGACAGACCATATACTAGAGCCTTGACTGAAGCAGTCCTACCATCAGGTAGGACGAAGCAGTCCTACCATCAGGTAGGACTGCTTCAGTCAAGGCTCTAGTATATGGTAAGACTATCAAGTCTATTTATAGCATACTTACTTTAAATCTTATCTATATCTATATATATAAAAGAAAGTCGTGTTAGTTACATCATTTATAACTCAAGAACGGCTAAATCGATTTGCCTGAAAATTGGTGGGGAGGTAGCTTAGAACCAGGAGAAGGACATAGAATACTTTTAATCCCGCGGGAACTGAAACGGGAACGGGACTTACGCGGGTGAAACTGCGGGGCGCAGCTAGTTTCTGAATAGATCGTTTAGTGATTATAATGTAACATTAATACTCCTATTAAGTGGCAGACAAACAATATTGTAAAACCAGATTGTGTGTAATATAAAACGTGATTAACGATTTTGTACTATTATACCCACTTACGCCCACCTAGAATATCTGAAACGTCTGAAAAACATAGACTTTCCAAAGAGACTTCGTCATCAGCTATGACGACTTGACTGTTTCGATACAAATAACTAGCAAATATTAATAATACTTGACACTATCAAATATCCGAATGGAAAAGCCATAATAAAGAAGACCATATACTAAGAGGACCTGCCCATAACGGGTAGGCTTTTTACGTCATCAAATGGGCGTGGCCATACCAGCTTTGTCAATCGATTGACAGTGGTCAATAGATAGCGTCACTTTGTAACATAGAGACGCTGCGCCATTACCCGATTAAGTCCAGGGGCCTTATTTTTGAATGGGAGTAAAAAGTGGGCGGATCTTAATCCCCAAATAGTCACGCGTTGTTCCATAGGAAAATCTAATTACAACACCTCTACACTCTACATCTTCTCTGTGGGTAAGCGGGACTCGAGAGCGTGCACACCGAACACGATATAACCAGTTGACTGATCATAAGTATTCCCTCGGAGTTTTGACGGGAACGCTTTGAGGGGATGTGTTGCAAAATTTTCATTTTCGTGAAACCTAATTCAAATCCGTGTAAATTGTTTAATTTTGGTTGATTATTAATCAATTTATTTTACGATTTGTTAAAATAAAATATTTTAATTTAACAAATCCGTAAAGGTGTACAAGTGTAATGAAAGTGAAAATTGGTGCAAAACATGGACTTAAGCGTTGTCTCTAAAGCTCCGTGAACAATCATTGTAAATGGCCGCCGTTTTAAAATGATTCCCTAGACTTGACTTTAACTATGACGACTTGACTGTTTCGATGCAAACAACTTGCAAATATTAATGATACTTGACACTGGCTAATGTCCAAATGGAATATAATCATAAAAGAAGAAGAAACACGATAAAACCAGTTGACTGATCATAAGTATTCCCCATCACGAAAATAGGACGTCATTTAGTAGCACATTCGTGAAATAACGACCGGTCACACAGAGTCCAAGTAAAAATAAGTAAGGCCAATCACAGAGAGTCTGAGTGTGGCTAAGTATACCTAGATAGGTAATGCAATCACAAAGTTTGATAATTACATCACCCCCTACCCGCAACAGTTAGTTGTGTTTTGTAAAATCGCGGTATGATCAGTTAACTGATTTATCATCTTTGGGTCGAACCTTGTCAAACTAAATCAAAAATGACTGCAAGCTTCAACGCGAGCGTGACGACGTTACGGCTGGCCGGGAAACGCGCGCGTCTCCCTTTTAAAAGGCCCCATTTACATTTTAATCTCATCGCACGCTGGTTATAATTTCGTCACATTTGCCCGTCTGCCTGTCTGTCCGGGACTTAGAGACGCCTATTACTAAGAAGTTGAACTTTTACGATCCTGCGTGAATGTATCTGAAAGTATACAAGATGTAACGGGTAAGCCCTTTTAAGCCGAAAGGGGGTTGTTCTAGACGTCTAGGCGAACAACTTTTGCTCTATGACTTTTGAAAATTCGAACTTTTTTAAATTTTAAGGTTATGGTTCACTGAAAAAACAGCTGCTTTTGAAAATAAACGTAATTGTAGTTTCGATTGTTGTCGACTAAACTAAATGAAACAACAAGATAAGGCCAATGACCTCGAACTTTGAGAAACAGCTGATTTTCAAGTAAACTTTAAACTTAAAATTTTCGAAAACTACTTCGAGTTTCTAAAAGTTGTAGAACAAAAGTGGTTCGCCTAGACGTCTAGAACAACCCCCTTTCGGCTTAAAAGGGCTTACCCGTTACACCTTGTATAAAACGTGTATATTTTATATACACGTTGTCACATGTCACGTGATTCCTGTGTAGCTCAGTGGTTAGAGCATTCGCCTGGTTAGCGAAAGGACGCAGGTTCGAATCCTGTCATGGGGATTTTTTGGAAATATATTTCCTTGCTAAAAATATTTCTATGTTTAAAATGCCTTGAGCAATAAAAACAAAAAAGAAATATTAAGGTAATTTTTTTTTGCAAATCTGTAAAGTGGACAGTGAAAGAACATACTTTATTTAATCTAAACACTGAATGTAATAATGCCTGATATTTCATTCTACGGATAAAATATATCTATCGATTAAGTTCGAACCCAACCAAATTTAAAAGCCTCCAAATTTGATAAATAAATAAATATAAATAAATAGACCCTTAATGATAATAGGCCCTTAATGAAAAAAAAGTTACAACATACAACTGGACTGGTTTCTTGTAGAGACTAGATGGACAATGGCCGCCTGATAGCGAAGCTTTACTATCTCTGCCCTCACGGCCGAGTTTCATAACTATTCAGCTATGGTATCATCTAATTAGCATCCACCGCTAGTAATTGCTAAGTTGCTGTACATTGCTGCTTTGACGTATCGTGGTTGTTACCGGTGATTACTTCAAAGCAGCAATGTAGAATACGACATATGTTTTTGACAGTAAATAGCAACTAGTAGCGGTGGATGCTAATTAGACGATACCACAGCTGGACAGTTAAACTGTTCGGAAATTTACTCTAAAGACTTTTAAAAAAGATGACTTAAAATTCGAATGCCGTTGTTCTATTACTGCCGCACCTACCAACCTAGTTAATCTAAGTTTACGATTATAATTACATTTTCAGTTTTTGAAACGTCTCGAGAAAGAATACAGATCGTCTAACTACGAAGACGCGACTTGTAAAGAGATATTTGAGGATTTGCGCGAAATTTGTTTCTCGAATTTGGTGAGCGGCGCCAACCATTACAGAAGGGGGGTCGCATTGTTTGTTCTCAACACCATCGCCGGTATGCAGCTCCCGGAGAGTGACAGGTAGAGGTTTGATTAATTAATTGGACTAGCTGCGCCCCGCGGTTTTACCCGCGGTAGTTCCGTTTCTGCGGGAATATCGAGGTAAAAAGTAGCCTATGTATTATTCTACGTCTTCAGCTGTCTTATCGCAAGTTTCGTCGCAATCGGTTCTATAGCTTTTGCGTGAAAGAGTAACAAAGTTATGTAACTTACAGCCGAATACAGAAACGTCATTTAAAATTTGAGAGCTGCGTAAATTATTAAGCAGTTTCTAAATTTAAAATTAGTAAGGCAATTATTGAGTTAGAGCTGCTTTTTTGTTTAAGTAATTCTCAAATGTTGAGTAGCTTTTCTGTATTCAACTGTTTGTTACTCTTTCACGCAAAAACTTTCACGTTATAAGTTTTATTATTATTATTTCGTATCAGTTGTGAACCGATTATGACCTTTTAGAAATTAGCCAGCGTCAAGTATTATTAATATTTTGAAAGTTATTTGCATCGAAACCGTCAAGTTGTCATAGTTAAATTCAAGTCGAGGGAATCATTGTAACCTGGCGACATTTTTGTCGCTTCCATACTAATCCATAGATTTGAAGCGAGAGAGAAAATAATAGCCTGGCGACTAAGTTGCTCGTACGCGGAGGCTCTTAGTGGTTATAATCTCTTTGAGTGTAGTTGTCAAGAAATTGTACAAGTTGTTATGATCTCTTTTTGTGGTTATAAGCCCTATAATGGAATTCGTAACAATAGGCTCCTATATCTAAATCATACGTAGATTATATGCTATGAAGATATTGGCTGTGTAGACTTGTAGAATAGGGTAACCCGTTCGTTCTTGCACGAGAGTGCTACTAAAAGACGTACTATTTTCGTAAGGAGGGAATACTTATGAGCAGTCAATTGGCTTTGTGCGCTCCAATTGAGATAGGGTGAGGAAAAAGAAGTATATTTGCATGTTACACTTGCAGTTCCTGGACCCTGCAACGGATAGATACAGTTCTACGTCATCTAGACGACAGTTACGACTCCAACAAACAAACTGCCGCCGAGATACTCAACACCTGCCCAACGACACTTCTAAGGGTAAATCATTATGCCTACACTTAAATAAATAGGTAAACATTGCACGACGTTACACACAGCTCAATCTAGCCCCAAACTTATCCTCTACTACACAACGAATATACTAAATATTATACTTTTTTTACACTTATTATTATTAGGGGGTTAAAGTATGAAATTGCCGATTTGTACTGAAAATCTTAATTGTTTATTTTTTAAATTTTTAACAAATTTATTTAATCAAAATAGTTGCCATTATTATCTATACATTGCTGCCATCTAATGGGAAGGTTATTAATGCCTTTGCGATAGAACTCCGACGATCTAGACTGCACAAACTGTGTGAAAGCATTTTGTACTTCCTCCTGGGAAGAAAACTTCTTGTCACGTAGATAATTGTCCAAATCACGAAAAAAATGGTAGTCCGTTGGAGCAAGGTCTGGTGAATACGGAGGATGACGAATGGTTTCTAAGTGCAGTTCCTGAAGGGTCAAAATGGTTTCTCGTGCTGTGTGAGGTCTCGCGTTGTCGTGGAGCAATAATGGTGAAGATCGATTCATGAGTCGGGGCTGTTTTACTGCTAGTTTTGTCAACATGGTTCGGAGTTCGGCACAATAGACATCTGCCGTAATTGCTTGACCAGATCGAAGAAAACTATAGTGAATAACACCATGCTGAGACCACCAAACAGTTACCATTACCTTTTTATTGGTAAGTTTTGCTTTAGGACACTGTTGTGGCATTTGACCTGGGGTCAGCCATTGCATTTTTCTTTTCCGGTTATCATAAAGAATCCACTTTTCATCACATGTTACAATTCGATCCAATATTCCTTCAGTTCTGTACCGGTTCAACAAGGCAAAACAAGTTTCAACACGCGTTTCTTTCTGCAGATCAGTCAAATCATGAGGCACCCATTTTTCGTATTTTTTTATTTTATTGATTTGACGCAAGTGAGTCAATAAAGTGGGTAAGGTAACGTTAAACCATGCCGCTAATTCCTGGGTAGTTTGACTAGGATCGGCTTCCACTATCTCTCTTAATTCATCGTTATTCACCTGTGTGGGCGGTCTTCCTCGTGGCTCGTTCTTTAAGTCGAAATTTCCATCACGAAAGCGTTTAAACCAAAATCGCACGGTGCGTTCATTAGTAGACCCCTCTCCAAACGCAGCATTGATATTGCGGGCTGTTTCTGCCGCGTTAGTTCCGCGTCGGAACTCGTATTCAAAAATCACTCTAATTTTCGCAGTATCCATCTTTCTTGTCTAAATTGAATAACAAAAACAATTGAAAGTCGATATTCAAATGTTTCACATTTTTTAAAAAAAGAACATCACAGAAACCATTCGAAAAAAGTTTCTTTCGAAAACCTCAAACCATGAAGATTCTATGTCAATTCAAAGAACCTATTGCAATAAAACGGCAATTTCATACTTTAACCCCTATTATAATTTGTTCTATGGTTTTCGCGATTTTGCATAATAAAAACCTTGAAAAAACCAACTGTAAAGTTGGCGAAAGCTCGGTTCGTTTAAAAATCATAAATGAAACGCGATAAAACCCGGTAAATGAAGTGTTTTATTACATATTATGATGATACATAGAAAACACCTAGACCAGTACAAATATATTTTTAAGCATGAATATTTACACACGGCGTGAATCGAATCCGCATCCTTCTACATTCCAGTCGGGCATTCGCACGACGTGCCACAGAGGTTGTTTGACTCTTAGATTCTCATTCAGTCAGTCAGTTCTGAATGACTGACTGACTGTGAATTAGTTATCAGACTAAAAGGAGGGATAGGAACACACCGACATATTGGTTTCATTTTTTTTACAGGAAGCAGTATTGTCAAACAATATGGGCAGTATTCCGGCGCTGCTGTCGGGGGTCTCGTGTCGAGCACGCGACGCTGACGCCGCCGTACACAAACTGGAGCTACTGGTCACTGCCTTGCCGGATATTGTGACGCAACACCCGAATACAGGGCATGACAAGTAAATACTCAATATACCTATTATTACTATGTATTGATTTATACAAGTTGTAACGGGTATGCCCTTTTAATCCGAAAGGGGGTTGTTCTAGACGTCTAGGCGAACAACTTTTATTCTACGACTTTTAGAAATTGGAAGCTGTTTTCGAAAATTTTAAGTGTAAAATAAAAAAAATACTTGAAAATCAGATGTTTTGTAGAGTTAGAGGTCATTGACCTTAAGTTGTCCTTTCTTTTAGTTTGGTCTACTAATTTCAATTAATGTTTTACTACAAGCAAAACTTTAATTGAAATTATTATCAAAAACAGTTGCTTTTTCAGTTTAATTTTACCTTAACATTAAAAAAAAAACGAATCTCCAAAAATCGTAAAACAAAAGTTATTCGTTTTAATGCGGAAAATCAACCCCGCACAAATACAAACATTTTAAACCGTATTGTTCTAGTATTGTTGCACAAGGGTTGAAAGTTCGAGCGCAAGAAATATCTCCGGTGAAATGGGTCACTTTCAACCCTTGGCGCATCAGAGCCCTTAGCATGAGTTTTGATAGTTTATCGTCTCGATGAAACTGGCAGTTTACTTCCATACATTATTTTAGTTTATAATAGTTACCGCTAGGGGCGCTGATGGAAAATTTATGAAGTAAACTGCCAGTTTCATCGGGACGATAAACTGTCAAAACTCATACTAAGGCTCTGAAGTGGAATTGAGTATCGTAACACTGACCGTTGCAGGGCGGCGGTAGAGCCAGTGCGGTTCGCGGCGTGCGCGGCGTCGCTGGCGGCGGCACGCTCCGCGCCGCACCGCGCGCGCCACGCCGCGCTCGCTCTGCTGCGCACGCAGCTCGCGCGCCTCCCACACACGTAAGTTTTTTTTTAATCGACTATAGTTATTAGTTTTGGCGGGAATGCGTTAAGGAGATGTGTTGCTAAATTTTCATTTTTGTTAAACTTAGTTCAAATGCGTGTAAAATATTTAATTTCGGGGGCATATTAATCAATTTAGTTTCGTGAAGGTGTACAAGTGAAAATAAAAGTGAAAATCGGTGTAAAACATGGACTTTAGCTTAGTGTTCTCTCCAAAGCTCCGTGAACAGACATTGTAAAAAATGGCCCCCTTTTTACAATGATTTCCTCGACATGACTTTAACTATGACGACTTGACTGTTTTGTTCGATGCAAATAACTTGCAAATATTGATAATACACGACACTGGCAAATGTCCGAAAGGAAAAGCCATTTTAATAAAGAAGAAGACTATGGTTATTATTTATTATCGGTAGTGAACCGATTATGGCCATTAGAAAATTTGCCAGTGTCAAGTATAATTAATATATTATGCAAGTTATTTGCATCGAAACAGACAAGTCGTCATAGTTAAAGTCAAGTCTAGGGAATCATTTGTAAACACGGCGGCCATTTACAAAGATTGTTCACGGAACTTTGGAGACAACACTAAGTCCATGTTTTGCACCGATTTTCACTTTCATTCCACTTGTACACCTTCACGAAACTAAATTGATTAATATGCCCCCGAAATTAAACAATTTGCACGCATTTAAACTAGGTTTCACAAAAATGAAAATTTAGCACCACATCTCCTCAATGCGTTCCCGCCAAAACTCCCCGACTATAGTTGTTTTTAAAGCAGCTAATGCCAGGTTTTTTTTATATTTGCTTGTAAGTTATTTGCACCCCTTTTTAAAAAGCAACACATCTCCTCAACTCGTTCTCTGCAAAACTCTAAGTCATACATGTAGTGCTTTGTCTCCTCAGGGTGCTTCACCCGGGACACGGGGCGGGCCACGCGCCGGCCGCGTGGCTTGCGCTGGCGAGAGACGCGATGCAGCTGGCGGGCCACACGCTGGACGACGCGGGGCCGCTGGTCGAGGCCGTGTCCCCGGAAGGATGTGTCCCGCCCTATTTCTTCGGGCACGTCGTCGAACCACATCCCGACCATACGAAACCGTTAGTACGACACCATAACCATTTTAAATTCACTAATTCATTTTATTTGTTAAATTTAAGCTTTTATACAAAGAAACTAAATACAATATAATTAGGTAAGTAGTCTAAGTAGATACACTACAAAACCTATAAACAAATTTCTATCTAAGTACAAACTTACCTATCCTACTTCCTAATAATCCTACTAATATTATACATGTGAAAGTGTGTGTGTTTGGTTGTTTAGATGTTTGGATGTTTGTTACTCAATCACGCAAACACGGCTAAACGGATTTGGATGAAATTTGGAATGTAGGTAACTGGGGACCTGGAATAACACATAGGCTACTTTTTATCCCGAAATTCCCACGGGATCGGGACTTACGCGGGTAAAACCGCAGGGCGCAGCTAGTAATATAAATGTGAAAGTGTATGTGTTTGGATGTTTTGTTACTCAATCACGCAAAAACTACTAAACCGATTGCGAAGAAACTTAGAATATAGGTAGCTGGATACCGGGAATAAAACATAGACTAGTTTTTATCCCAATATTCCCGCGGGAACGGGACTTACGCGGGTGAAACCGCGAGGTGCAGGTAGTATTCAAATTAATTTACGGGGTGACAATCTATCTATACAGATCTATAAAGGTAATTTAGATCAGATTATAATTGCTGATAAAGATTAAACCCTCTAAGCAAAGTAAAAAAACTTTGCACAAAAACAGTAAATTACTATAAAAAACTAAAGCTAGCCCCCATACATTTCGTTTTCAGTCACGTGTACATGGTCGGCGAGGAGGAGATGACGTCACAGATGATGCTGCTCTGTGCTTGGACGAGCGCCAAGGAAGTACGTACAGAAATACAGAGAGAATATTTGATTTGTCTAAAATTTTCGCGATTTTGCATAATATATACTGGGTTTTATTCGCGTTTTATTTAATAATAAATGACGTTATTCAATAAAACGCGGGTAAAACCCGATATATATTGTGTTTTAGAAAGAATATTGTTTATCCTAAAAAGAGAATATTACACTTACACCAGAAACAAACAACAAAATAAGAACAGACTTCACAAAAATAATCATTAAAATTGGTTCATGAACCATGAAGTTACAATCGAACACACAAACAAATTGAGTAACCTTAGGAGGAGGTGGTCTTTTGAACTCGGTTAAAAATAATAAAGTAACTTATATAAGATGTAACGGGAAAGTCCTTTTAATCCGAAAGGGGGTTGTTCTAGACGTCTTGGCGAACAACTTTTGTTCTACGACTTTTGAAAATTTGGAGATTATATTTCACTGAAAAAACAGCTGTTTTTGAAAATAAAGGTAATTGAAGGTTTGATTGTGGTAGACCAAGCTAAATGAAAGGACAACATAAGGTCAATGACCTCGAACTCTAAACAGCTGATCTTCCAGTAAACTTTACATTTAAAATTTTCGAAAAGTTCTTCGAATTTCCAAAAGTCATAGAACAAAAGTTGTTCGCCTAGACGTCTAGAACAACCCCCTTTCGGATTAAAAGGACTTGCCCGTTACATCTTGTATAAAGATGAAACCATAAGAATCTGCCAAAGTCATTGTAACCCAAACTTTAAAATGAATCATTGTTCTTGCCTGTGTTGAGAGCAGGACTTTTGTTTTTGAAAAATAAAAATTCAGGACAACGTTCCACTAATAGAAAGATGTCCTGAATTTTTACGCGAAGTTCAACGAGTGTAGTGAAAATAAAAATACTAGTGCCAAACACGAAATTAGCACGTTGCAAACAAAATATGTTCTATGGGGTTGGAGAAAAATCGTCGTTATTTTTCTGCAGCCTTCACGCATTGAAAATTATTTAAACGATTACAGTATAATAGTGGTAGTACACTATTAGTACGTCAAACTGGCTAAATTGTCCTGTATTGCTGACAGAAAGCCATAACTAAGAAAATGAATGAATGTATCGAGAGCATGCGCTGACAAACTTTCAGCTTTTACCAAAAAGTGACGGCTCTACTGCAAAAATACTTCAACGGCCCCAACTAGAGGCGAGACCGTGCTTTGTTACTAAAGTTAAAGTAATGTTTGTGGATATTTCCAGGCGTGGTTGATCCTAGCCCACGCGTGCCAGCTGCTGGGCTGGGAGGGGCTGTGCGTGTGGTGGGAGGAGCTCGCCGAGCGGCTCGCGCGCGCCCGCCACCGCGCCGTGTACGACCACGCCTCGAGGGCTTTCGCCACCATCTTGCGCAGGTACGTCAGTGGTGGGAGGCCCACCACACAGTAGGGACATCGGAGCGGAGTACATAAGCTACGGCCGCCATAATCACAGCGAGGCCGAATTTAAGGTGTCGTCAGTACCCAGTGCACGGCATTTTTTAGATTTTACTTGATATATTCAAGTAAAATCAAAAAAAGGCCGTGCACTGGTACTGACGTCTATGAAATGGATGACGTCAGGACTTACTTCGAGGCCTGACCGATAACGGCATGCCGTCTTTGTATATGGTTCGTGATTTGTGAGTCGTGTTGTGGGTAGTTTTATTTTTATTTTATTTCTTATCGGTTGTGAACCGACTATGGCCATTTGGAAAGTAGCCAGTATCGAGTATTATTTTCTGCAAGTTAATTGCAATTTGCATCGTCATCACAGTCGAGTCGTCGTAGTGAAATCAAGGAAGTCATCGTAAACGGTAACTCTTTACGATGACGGTTTCACGCGAGCTTCGGAAATGACGCTAAAGTCTATGTTTTGCACCGATTTTCACTTTCATTACAATCGGAAACCTTCACGAAACTAAATCGATTAATATGCCCGCGAAATTAAACAATTTACACGTATCTGAAGTAGGTTTCACAAAAATGGAAATATAACAATACATTTCTTTAACGCAACAGTATATTTCATTACGAGGGCGGAAAGCCTGTCATTGCAAAGAGTTCCGACAAATGTCTACCCGAGCCGAGACGTGAGAGCGTTCTTGTTCCGACTGTCAAAGTCGGAACAAGAACGCTCGAGTTCGGAAAAGGTAAAGAAAAAGCTCGAATAAGTAATAAACTTTTTAAACTCACACGATTTGTACTCATAGTAATATATTAACCGGGTCTTACTCGCGTATCGTTACTTTTAAATTCTTTTACCTCGACTTTTCGATCATGTTACAATGATCTTCGTCGCGAGGAGACTGACAATACGCGAGTAAGTAATAGCCCACATCCCGAGCGCTATACGTCCCTGCAATACGCCTCTTTAAGAGCAACTGTATTGTAGGTTGTTGGAGTTGAAGATGGGTAAGGCGGTGTCGGAGGTGGGCGAGCGCGCGGTGGGGTGGCTGGGCGCGGCGCGGGCGGACGGCACGCGGCGCGCCGCCGGGCTCGCCGCGCTCGCGCTGGCCGTGGCCCGCGCAGACACCAGCCTCGCGTACCTCCCGCTCCACGCCCTCCTACAGATACACCAGGTGGCCACTCTATATATTATTGACTAGCTGCGCTTCACGGTTTCACCCGCGGAACTCCAGATCCCGCGGGAACATCGGATATAAAGTAGCCCATGGGTTATTTCAAATTCCTAGCTATTTATATTCCAAGTTTCATCGCAATCGGTTCAATAGTTTTTGTGTGATTAAGTAACAAAGTCACAGACAGATATACTTACACAGTACAAACTCTTCAATTTATAATATAGTGTGTGTGTATGTAGCCGGGCGGTCACCACGTGACGTCAGCGCTGCTGCGTGCCCGCGAGTGCGCGCGCGCAGCGCACGCCGCGCTGCCCGCCGCGCTGCGACATGCGCTGCGTGACGTCGACGACCCTACGGTAACTACACTTACTACTGGGAGTTCGCCCCGAACTGAGACCTCACGACCCCTATCTCCCCAACCCCCCTACCGATCTGGCTCATCTTCTAACTCATTAATTCTATTGACCTAAACTACGCGCATACCAAAATTCATGTAGGTCGGAGCTACGATACTCAAGTTATCGTCGTACAAACATACAAAGATACAAGCGCCAGGACCGTCTACACTGGACCTCACTCGCTTCGCTCGTTAACTAGGAGTTCGCCCCGAACTGAGACCTCACGACCCCCTACCTCCCCAACCCCCCTACCGATCCGGCTCATCTTCAAATTCATAAATTCTATTGACCTAAACTACGCGCATACCAAAATTAATGAAGATCGGAGCTACGATACTCAAGTTATCGTCGAACAAACATACAAAGATACAAAGTTACAAAGATACAAGCGCCAGACCCGTCTACACTGGACCTCACTCGCTTCGCTCGTTCGGTCAATAATGTACTCTATGGCCTACCTACTCTATCATATAATAAATAAATAATAATAAATGATTTATTAGCACATATTAGACAATACAATTACAAGTATCCCTGTTGCAATAGCATGAGCTGTGGCCCGGGAATACAGTTCTGCCATATATATCTGTGTAATTAAATATTACTTAAAATTTCCAAAATGCATGCAAAAATGTTCCGTATCTTAATACAATATTTTTTATTAAGGTAAGGTGTAGTTTATTAGAAACGTGTAATATTTATTGTCAATAGTCAAATAGTTTATTTCATTTAAAACGTCTATACGCAATACATGTAGGTACGGACATGATTACCTTGAAATTTCAACGGACTTCTACTCCTAGCTATGGTTTTATTGTGGATTCGAAACGCGCCCTCCGATGAGAAGAAACCATAAGACCCTCATGAGATTTTTTATTTTTATGGTCATGTGTTCGTGAAATGAAACGACGTACGTTGTCTGTCCAGATGCAGTGGGCGTGTGTGGGCGTGGTCGTGGCGGGCGTGCGGCGCATGGCGGGCGCGCACGCGCCGAGCGGCGGCGGGCTCGGCCGCGGCCGGCTCGCACACTCCGTCTTCACCTCGCGGTATCCAGGACTCTATCCCTATATACTGGTGAGAACTTGAGCGACGCGCGTCTGTGGCTTCTCATGACGTCTATGACGATTAACAATAGGTACGTCTACTTGTAATTGAAAGAAATAAAAACTAAAATGTTGAACTAATTTGTTGTTAAGTATACTTACAAGGTGAGTGTCAGTCGTAAAGATTTTTTCAGATTGTAATCCTTGTTAAGCATTTTTAGAAACTACGAAACCTTACACTGCGCGTGGCCGGATAAGGCACGCACTTGCCCAGTTTTTTCCTTCGGGTCTCACATCTATGTAACTGCATCTGCCTGTCTATTCACCGTTTTCGTCGCAATGTGAAAGTACCTAATCGTCGTGATGATACTGTGCACTCCCTAACAGGTTGAGTTATAGTTGCGAAACAAAACATTAGGTATAGTTAAGTGATATTATTTATAAGTCGACGGCACTGCCTTCCGGTAAAACTTCATCGAGTTTATGTGGCGTCTTTCTATGTAAGTGTTATGTAAATTACTTATTCAAAAATTAAACCCTAAAAAGGGACGCTGTTATTGTAAGATGTACCGGTTGTGTTCGCAGGAGTGTTTGTCACGCGCCTGCGCACCAGAGAGCTGCCTGCGCGCGTCCGTGGCGTGCGCGCTGGTGGTGGTGGCGCGGGTGGTGGGGGGCGGGGCGGGGGGAGGGCGAGCGGTGCGCGCCGCCGCCGCCTCGCCCGCCTACCACGTGCGCCGTCTGGCCGCGGCCGCCGCACTCACCGACATACCGAGAGACATGTGCGTTAACTACAATCCTACTAATACTACAGTAGACCCCGCGAGCACCATGCGAACAAAGACCTTTTTGAAACGATCAGTATGATATTTCTTTTTGTTTTCATTGCTCAAGGCATTTTAAACTTAGAAATATTTTAGCAAGGTTCGGCTTACCTAAAAATGTGTGCATGTGAATCTGTGTGCTAACACACAGGTTCGAATCCTGTCATGGGGATTTTTTTCAATAAAATATTTCTACGATTAGTATGTATTTAAACCACAAGTATTCGAATACCCTTTCTGTGAGAGAAATTTCCCACCGATCAAAAATCTCCCACGACGAAAAAAAACCATATGCTTATAGAACTTGTACAGTCTCATCAAAATCGGTTGAGAAATACGACCTGTAGAGGAGAACCGACATACAGAAAAAAGAAAATTTAGCCAACCTGAAGTATTAAACGCTTCGCTCGCTCACGCTCGCCCGGTCAATTATAAACGCGAATGTTTGCATGTATACTGGGTGAACCATTTCGTTGGGTTTTTAGGGGGATATCCTAAACTATGAGAGATAGCGAAAAAATTCCAAACCGCTGAGCCGATTTCAATAATACTTAGAGTATACAAATATACAACGAGTGCAAGACGAATGCATCTTGCGTAGAAACAATGAAATCTGTGGAGACGTTTTATAGCGTGACTGACTATTGCATGAAGCAGCGTGGACATAACAAATATGCAAAATACGCCCATCTTTATTTGAAGGTTACATGCATCCTACAAAAGACGACTGTGTGGACCGTAGGCCTTAACTATGTTTATTTTACGGCCTCTTTGCTCGTCGTACGTAGATCCAACTGCAAAGCAGAAGGTTACGGATTATATTCCCGCCGGGTGCAACTGTTTAACGTTAAAAATAAATATATTTGTTCCTGAGCTGAGTGTTTTGTATGTATCATATATTGTATTTACAAACAAAGTATAACATGTAGTATATCCGTTGTCTAGTACCCATAGTACTAGCCTAGTGCTTAGTTTGGGATATATACTGCTGTGTGTAACGTCGTGCGATATTTATTTTATTTATGACAGGTACCTCGAGCACATCAAAGACGTACTGCGCACGCTGAGTGACAACAAGACGACCAAAAACTTGTGCCACGGACTGATCCTGCGAGTGCTGGCCATCATCGAAGAAGGTATAGCTTCAATATATTCGTATATTTATTTTTTTTGCATAATAATTTAGATCAGGTTTAAATACTACGATAAAAATGTAACCAACATTGAACAAATGTTACTTGCAATGTAATTTTATTTTAGAACACAAAACCCGTTATTGTAACTAAAATATAATAGATGGATATGTCGCACCGCAAACATTTTTGTAGATATTAATAAGACCTACAAACCTGTTGTACATTATGTTGTTCTATCATTAACATTTTTCGCTTTGCAGGCCAAAAACTATTTTGAATTTTCGATCCAACGCATATTACACTTTTTTTTAAAATAAGTTTAAGCCATTTTTATACAATTTCTAGCCCCGGAGCTGCCCTGGGAGCCTCTGTTTGCCTTGGGCCTGCTGCCCACGCTGTGGATCATAGACTCTCCTTGCTTCCCGCTCGTGCACGAATACCTTAATCTTATCATCCTTCTATTTAATGGGTAGGTAAACATAATGCGCTTCTTTTTACAGTCATCATCAGTGATAACTTGCTGAGTTGATGATAAACCTCAGTCTACCCTGAGGATGACATCTGTAATTATCTCGAAACGTAAACGTATTGATAAAATGCTAAAAATAATAAAAATGACGCAGCTAGTTATCTATAAAATAAATGAATGATAGTTTTATAAATGACTAATTCGATGATAAATAACTATAACACTAGTAGAGATTTTCAATAATACTGTTCCTACTATACCAGATACCCTACATCTCTGACAAGCGAGTACCGCGCCGCCCTGGGCGCGGGCTGCACTCGCGCGGTCGCCCTGGGCGCGCTGCCCGGGGCGGGGCTGTGTGCGGCGCGCGCGCTCGCCCTGGGCGCCGCGCTGTTACCCGCGGCGTCGGCTGCAAGCCTCATCGTTAGCGGGTTAGCAAGCCCCGTGCACGAGGTATGACAGACATACACTCACCATCTCAGTATTAATGACATTAGATACACAACACACACAGTACACCAAAAGTGTTGCCGATCGATAGTTCACTATCGATAGACAACCGATAATAGTTATGAAAAAGCAATCGATAGGTATATAGATAGTACCGAGTAAAAAAGAAATGGCATATAGGTCTATAGATAGTATCGATAGTTTAAGCTATAGATAAATGAATAAATAAATATTGCACGACATTACACACAGCGCAATCTAGCCCCAAACTAAGCACTAGGCTTGTACTTTGGGTACTGGACAACGGATATAGTACATATTATACATTTTTTTTTGTAAATACATACTTATTATACATAGAATGACACCCAGACCAGATAAAAATATTTATTTTTAAGCATAAACATTTGCATCCGGCGGAAATCGAACCCGCAGCCATCTACATTGCAGCCAGGCGTTCGCCCGATCCGCCACAGAGGCCATCAAAATCGATAGGGCAATACTATCGATACTATTGCACCAAACTTAGATATTGTAATTATATTTTAATTACAAAACGAAAAAAAATATAAATAAACATTTTTAAGATTTTTAGAATCTATACTATACTCTTTAGTTAAGTACTACTCTATGGATTTGTAGAATGTGTTCCCTGTCAACCGTCACAAAATGCCTCTCTCGTAATAATGTGATATGAATATATAAAGTAGTAAAACGTAAAGGTGTTTTCCTTTATTAGGTGAATCAATAGAAGACTCATTACAGGCATTCGATATCTTCCAGCCTAATAGTTTATATATTTTTCATCACATCTATTCGAAAAGAACTAATCCAATCCCTATAAACTAGGCTGGAACTAGCCCTTTGCTGACGCTCACGCTAACTCGCCGGCAAAACGTTTTGCCTCCCTGTTAGCAGGGATTTTACTTTTCCGGCTACTGATTGGCCGGGGCGATTTGAATTTGGAATGTGTATATTTGTTAAAAGTTTCAATCACCAAAGAGTTCCAATAGAAATAGAATATAAATAGAAGAGGAATACACTAAGAATAGAACAGGAGTAGAATAGGAGTAGACTATAAATAGACTAAGAGTAGAGTAGGAGACTCGGAATAGACAAGGAATAGTCTTGGAATAATCTTTGAAATATTGGGTTAACAAGTTAAAGGTGCTCATTTTCTCATAGAGGGCGATGAAAATTAGAATGTCTACCTGAGGAGCAAATACTATTTTTAGCTCGAGTGAGGTACTTTGAATCCCTCGATTCGCTCAGGATTCTACTCAAGAATCCCTCGCTACGGTCGGGATTCTACTCTAGAATCCTTCGCTTCTCTCTAGATTCAAAAAACACATACAATCTACTATTAGGATATATCGCATTTTACAGGTTGTCCTTGCTTCGCTCGAATGCCTGCTCTCTGCCCGGGGCGAGACCTCTGACGACGACGACGCCGCTCCCACGTTGCCCACCCATCCCGCCATATGGTTCGCTTTGGCCCGGCCCGCCATGCTGACGGTCCTGACCCGTCTGCTGACATCACACTGTCACCCCGCGGTCCGTCAGCAGAGCCTACGTGTCTTGGTCGTAGAGGGCGCGTTTACGCATATTGTAGGAGAGGAGTATAATGCCTTGAGGTAAGGTAGCTCTGTCTATTACATACTTGGATTGTTTTCTATAGCACTAGTGCTGTGAGAGCGGTCTCATGACCGAAGAGCGACCCCCATGAATTTCTTGTGGTTTCTTCTCATCGGACCCGCGTTTCGAAATCACACATTATAGCTATAGGTACGTTGACATATCAAGATGATCATGAACACGTTTCAAATTAAATAAACTATCAGACTATTGACTATCAGAGTGGGGTAATTTTAAAAAAGAACATTTGAATGAAATCCTTTTTTAATTAATTACTTTTGCGCACGGTTTCGCAAAAGTACGCTTCACGTCCGTGTAACCGCGGTGCGTTGCTCATTTAAATTTCTGTAATACAAAAACGCAACTTAAAAGTTGAAGGGTTGTCAAATAACTGAGCAGATACTAAATTTAAAATTAGCATTGCAATGATACAACGGCGGGTCACTACAACCAACGCCTACACTGCCGTTTGTAAAACCTTAAACAAAATTAAAAAAACGTACTTTTTCAGCCACGGCCTGAGCTACAGTATGTGGCTGGTGTCCCGGCTGCGTGCGCGCCTGCAGGCGTGCGAGGCGCGGCCCGCCTGCGCGCGACATCACCGCCTCTATGCGCGCGCGCTGGCCGACCACTGGCGGACTCTCACACCGGCGGACCGAGAGGATACCGGGGTATTCATAACTACTTATCATACTGTCTTCTTCTTCTTTAAAATGGCTTTTCCTTTCGGACATTTGCCAGTGTCAAGTATTATCAATATTTGCAGGTTATTTGCATCGAACGATACAGTCAAGTCGTCATAGTTAAAGTCAAGTCGAGGGAATCATTGTAAAAAGGGGGCCATTTTTTACAATGTCTGTTCACGGAGCTTTGGAGAGAACACTAAGCTAAAGTCCATGTTTTACACCGATTTTCACTTTTATTTTCACTTGTACACCTTCACGAAACTTTAATATGCCCCCGAAATTAAACAATTTACACGCATTTGAACTAAGTTTCACAAAAATGAAAATTTAGCAACACATCTCCTCGACGCATTCCCGCCAAAAACTCCATCATACTGTCTTTTGGTTTCATAGCTTAAGACTGTATCCCACAGTTTCAGCCGCGTATCTCGCGGATAAAAAGTAGCCTATGACCCTCTCCAACCCATCTATCTCTATACCAAAACTTATCAAAATCAGTTCAGCGGTTTAGACATGAAAGCGCAACAGACAGACAGAATTGCTTTCGCTTTATAATATAAGCAAGGATGAATGCGTCTATTTGATCCATTACAACCTACCTCTGAAGCGAAACGGTTTTTTTTCTTCACCCTAAGCTTGCCTGGAAGTAATCACTTTTAGCGATAAGGTCGCTAGTTTATGCAACATTCTGTTTCTGAGTTTTTTGTGTTTATTTACTTAATTTATTGTAAGTGATTTCTTGTATTGATTTTGTACAATTAAAACGTTTATCTATTTACCTCAAATCTAAATCAGCCGGGAGCGCATATGCACCCAAAATTGTATCATATCAGTTATTATTGTGTGTATCACTTATGTGATGTGCGCCAATAATATCGCTCTTACAATGAAAGAAAACATCGCGAGGAAACCGACTTCTAAATATATATAACTCAAAGGTGACTGACTGACTGACTGACATAATGATCTATCAACGCACAGCCCAAACCACTGGACGGATTAGGCTGAAGATTGGCATGCAGGTAGATGTTACGTCGTAGGCATCCACTAAGAAAGGATTTTGATAAATTCTACCCCCAAGGGGATAAAATAGGGGATGAAAGTTTGTTACTAACAATACTACTTAACGCGAGCGAAGATGCAGGCAAAAGATAGTGTCCTATAAGACTCAGCACGGTCTGAAGGCAAGGGATGAGGCGCTTTAATGACGACTACGTCTCTGAAGGCTACTTCCGTAGGCTAGTTGAGCGCCCAGAGCCTAGCGAGTACCTAACTATAAATAACGGTCTAGAATGTTCGCGGTACGCGCCTAGTGCTTAGTTTGGGGCTAGAATGTGGTGTGTAACGTCGACCCATTATTTATTTATTTTCTTGACAGAGTGCAGTGTTCATGGTCAGGGAAGTTGAACAGATAAGTAGACTCATCTGGCAGTGGAGCGGGAGCGGGGACGAGGAAGCGCGGAGTGCAGCGAGGGATCTGTTGGACCTCGCTTCCTCGCTGCGCGCCTACGACACCGACGAGGGTGAGGGAGAAATAAAGAGAAAAATAGAATATAGAATAAGAAATAAAAAAATATTGAAAAATGAAGTATTTACCATCTAGTCGTTTTTACGGAGCTCAAAACAAAACCGCAAAAATCTAATATTTCTTTTTTGTTTTTATTGCTCAAGGCAATCTAAATTTAAAGATGGTAAACACCCCGTCTTCTTATTTTCGTGTTAGATTTGTCAGCTCGTCCTAAGGCCTCTGATTTGATTTAACGACTGCTACCAGGGATAACAACCAGGACCTACTGAAACATGGAGAAAATGATTTTTAAATGACGACATGTGTACCGTCCAGTTGTTTGGTACACAGCTTTGAGATTAGTTAGCATGTTAGTTAGTTGTAATGTAAGTCTTAAGTAACTCGATTTATTAATGGTATATTAAGTTACAGTAGACAGAAGGTAAACAATGCGACTCTCGCGACACGCTAAGTAATAGCTGAGTTTTGTACTAAAATTAAAGTTTGCTAATTAAGTGCAAATAACTGAAAAAAGGTACCATGGCTCGAACAACGTGACTGTTTACGTATCTGCAAATAACTTGTAAATAAATATTTTAATGACTATTAAAATATTTATTTATTAATTAGTTATAGAAAAACCCATCCCCGTTACTAAGAAGATACACAAATATTTTGTAGGTGCAATTCTGAAATTTGTATTATATTCGTTTTAAAGTGGCTATTTAATCCATATGTTTAAATACTTTTTTACAATGGATATCACGTTGCTTGTATTGTAGATACCCCGCACAGCCGCTCCCTGTGTAACACTCTCTACCTGAGCGCGGCGGCGGCGCGGCTGGGCGACGTGACCCCGCCCGCCCTGGGCACTGTAACCCCGGGCTCCCTGCCCGCCCTGGGCACTGTAACCCCGGGCTCCCTGCCCGCCCTGGGCACTGTAACCCCGGGCTCCCTGCCCGCCCAGGGCGCCGTGACCTCGGGTTCTCCGCCCGCCCTACTGCTGGGTATGGCACTCCTTGACTTTGGTGTCCCGGAACAACTTGATGACGAGGTAACTAGCATAATTTGCTTTACATATTACTAAAATGGCTATGGCTAGGGCCGCCTAGGCAGGTGACTTGCTTAGCGCCTAGCAACTTGCACTCTGAAATTCACAGTGAACAAACTAATGAATGGACAACACCTGAGGAAGGGGAAGGGTTTCGTATGTTTAAAAATGGCCTATACGTTACAAACAAATATTTCCTATATACATATTATTAGTATATACTTCAATTTTTCTTTTTTCATTTCAGTACCGAGATTTCGAAAACGAAACCAATTCAGAATTATACGAGGAAGGAATATGGACAGACAGATGTTCAGACATGTTCATAGCGAACTACGCACGTACAAACCCGGGACAGACAGTAACTCCGTACATTTTGAACATCATCACTAGATATTCTACTTTGGAAGACATCTGCAGGGTACATCTCGGTAACTTTGTCAAGTTGTTGCAAGGTGACTCGAGTGAGACGTATGTACATGACAAAGTTGACTTGTTTGTGGACAAAGTTACAGCGTTCGATGCTTCTGTTATGTCAAAGTCATGTTAAGGTCGTACCATAACACCTGTGCGATAACGCTAGCGAATTTCAGATGTATAAAATATATGTTTTTTTTTTCTCATGCCATGAGATTCTGGTAGAACGCATATACCATGCTCCGTTCCGTCTCGTGGGTAAAAAGAAGGTCGGACTATGCTTTTTTTTTCATGCCAAGTGATTGTGGTAGACCTATAAACACGCACGCATATATTTCTGGAAATAACTAATAATAAGCGAACTTGTTACATTCGTTCGTACATGTAAAAAGAGTTATAGTACCCATAGTGATCGAACTAGAATAATAATACCATATTGTAAGTAAAATTTGCTTGTTTTAAAATATATTATTTGTAATTAAGAAAGATTTTATATTTTATATACCTAATGAAAATAAACAGAATATGAACTGAGGCTGTATGTTATTTCATTGAATTATGTCAGGGTACTATTATCAACTAGCTGTTGCTATGCTCTGCGATTTCACCTGAGTGACTTCTGAAACGGAATAAAAACCCCAAATGGTTAGAATTACTAAAATTCTAAATTTTTTGTGATCCTTGAGTAAAAAGAACACCAGTTATTGACAAATTTCTAAACTCAACTTTAGGTTTCATGGAGGTATTGGGCCCTACCATTATGTCTAAATCGTCGTGTTGTCGTTCAGCTAAAAAAAACCATCAAATTATTAAAAAGAAAAACAAACTCCGAAAAAAAAAGATTTTTAATTTTCTGTGATTTTTAAAAGTAATCGTGATATTTTTTATTTAAAATTTACTTTATTTTTTTGAACGACAAAAGGATGACAAAGCAACATCAAACGAAACGACACATGGTAGCGCAGAATATTGTTTCGTTTAAAGTAAAAATGAAAATACCATGCCAAAGTGAAGTCGATGAATGACGATTAAAACGTCAAAAGTACCATAATATTATACAGTAGCGTTACTTCAGTGACTTGTTCCAACTGTTTTTCTTATGATGCTATTTACTATTAAGCGGAATTTACATTACAAAACTATTGGCTAGCATTTATAGTCATTTCCACTAAGAAAATTGCGTAAACACAGCGGTCATTATCTTTCTGATAAAATTGCTTCCAGTAACCGCTGCAAGATTGCTTTTGTGTTTACTGCATAATGCATGACACTAGTTTCGTAATGTAAATAAGGCTTTAAGGATAAGATCAATACTTAGGACAAATACTAAAACAAAAGCCACAATCAAAGTATTTTATTTCTCCGTATCCGATATACTTCATTTGCTACTTGACTGTTCTTAAACTTAAATGGTTCCTTCCTCAAGACGACAGATTCCTTCCTCTCTTCACTTTTACTCTCCGCTTCGTCGAAGAGGTCTTTCACAGACACCAGCCGGTGAGAGTTGCCAGTTTTTAATAACTTCTTTATACCTATTAGTAACAGAGAAATACATTTATTTATTTTACATTTTAAGAAAATCAACAAAAATTTAATAAAATAAGTAAGCCAATAAATGTTATTCATAACTAGAAACAGTGTAAATAACATCGTAATTGCTTAGCATCTAAAATAACATTCTATATTGTTAATGTTTAAGCAGTCTCAGATGTAGCACGATGACTTAGAAGGTGTCAGTTTACCAGGTTTTGAAAGACATTTTTGCCATGAGAACAGACTCAGGCAGCCACTGGTTTAACTCCTTCGGAATGGATGAAATAAGGAATGACGGAGAAAAATGCTTAGTACATTATAATCTTGTGTATGTGTTTCGTTGTCTTTTTGGTTTTTACATCAATCGTCTTTTATTTTGAATGTCTAAGCAAAAGCATGTTAGTGCTTCCATGGAGTACTTTTGCGTAATGGGACCGCAATCTTACCTCTAGTAGACTTCCTTACCTCTAGTACTTTTTATTACCTCTAGTAGTATTTTATACCTATAGAAGACTTCTTTACCTCTAGTAGACTTTTATTACCTCTAGTAGGCTTTCTTACCTCTAGTAGACTTACCTCTAGTAGACTTTTTATTACCTCTAGTAGACTTTCTATTACCTCTAGTAGACTGCCTCTCAATGAGAGAGAGCAGTCCCCAGTCATCTCTGTCGGTGACACTCTCCAGCTGCCAGGCCGCGTTCCGGACCTCAGCCTTCAGTCGCTCGCACTCTTCAAAGCTAACGTTTCTACTGACGTTCATAGTGACGTCTAGAGGGTTCACGATGTATAGAGGTTGGGAGGCTGGTTTCCTAATAAGATCAAATTAATAAATTCTATTATAAAAGAGGGCATCAGGCGCTAAAATACATCGATGAATGTCGCTTAAAACGGTAAATGTATAATTAAATTTAAGGTAGCGTTACTTCAGTGGATTGTTTCATGTTTCCTTCCGATGCCATATCTACTGTTAAAGTCGTATATAATTCAGTGTGAGTGCGTAAAGTTTACCGAGTAGCCTCGTGACGCTCTTACAGTTATCCAAATTTCGTTTCCTGGGACTGGTATAGTTGTAGGCAAAGATATCGGATTTTTTTTTGCTACGGTTGTAGGAAATTAAATAAATAAATTCTAAGACAAACACACAGCGCCATCTAGCCCCATGGTAAGCTGCTAAGCTTGTGTTACGTGTGCATCAGAATAGCGGGTGTACAAATGCTAATCATTTTGTGGTATTCATTAGACGACCGAAATAAGACAGTATAACCACTAAACTATATATTACTTGTATATTATGGAGGTGAGTATAACATATAACACTAACCTAATAGCCTCCCCATCCGTAAGACTAAGTGCATGTTCCTTAAAGTCGAACTGCGCGTAGAACTCGAAGAACTGAAGCAGTAACGTTCCCAGCTCGGTGGCGTTGTGGCCACGTGGCTCCACGCTCCGTTCCCGCGGGGGCTGTTCTGATGTTACATACAAACGTTACAGTTAGACTAGTTATGCCGTTTAGCCCCGCCATAGAATAAGGTTACTCCATTTCGACTACTTAGGGGTATACGAGAGAAAACCATGAGTTCTCCCTCACAGTGAAGGGTAAACTTTTTGGTCCCAAGGATGCTCATCAGAGACGCGGGCGCGGCCATTAAAATATTGCTAAATCTATTTGCAGTAGATATGGTGAGTTACCTACGACAAGTAATTTGGGGTTTTACCCGCGGGCTCTTAAGAGAACAATGCCCTGGTGAGAAGCAGTAACGTTGTGCAATATTTAAATATTTATTATATATGTTACCAGATGAGCAGGTGTCGAGAGTGGGCAGGATGGCGGCGTCCTTTGTCTTCTGTTGCAGGAAGAACAGCACCATCAGCGTCAGCGGGAAGTTGGTAATCCACCGGCCCGGGTGGACGTTGGTCAGCCCCACCTACAGACGCAAGGACAGGATTATTGACACTGGCTAGCTTTAACGAATAAGCAGTTTCCTAGTCTATAGCTATAGAATGCTTTGTCCTTACTGCTGTGCCTCAGCCTCAGCCTTTCTATGAACTATAATAATAATAATTTTTATTTTGCCTACACACGATTTATCTGTACAGATGAACTGTAACCGTTAGATAATCTAAAGTTTCTGTAGCCTGCTTTAAGCTTTTTGTCATTTTGATTCAGTTTGCCAAGGTCCCATTGGAGTTTTGACGAGAACGCGTTGAGGAGATGTGTTGCAATTTTTTTTTATTTTTGTGAAACCTAGTTCAATTGCGTGTATATTGTTTAATTTCGGGGGCATAATCAATTTAGTTCCGTGAAAGTGTACAAGTGTAATGAAAGTCAAAATCGGTGCAAAACATGGACTTTAGCCTTGTGTCCAAAGCTCGCGTGAACCGTCATTGTAAATAGCCATCGTTTACAATGAATTCCTTGACTTCACTTTTACTACGACTTGACTATTTTGATGAATATTGCAAATAACTTGCAAAATTCAATAATATTTGACACTGGCTACTTTCCAAATGGCCATAATCCGTTCACAACCGATAAGAAATAAAAGAACTGACCGTGGCGGCCCAGCGTCGCACGGCCAGCACGAGCGGACGCACGCGCGTGTCGTGCGAGCTCAGCGTCCACAGCAGCCGGGACATGTGCACGCCGGACCTGCAACCACCGAACATAACCTCACATGGAATCAAGCCCGTTTTACATCTTGCCTTCTCACTAAGGATACTATATAGGATAACTACTTCACAACCTGCCACTCAAGCTAAAACAGATCTACTCCATCCAAAAGTGGCCTGGAAGAAATCGCTTTTAGTGATAAGGCCGGCCTATTTGTGCAACTTACATTTTAAACTTTGTTTTTACTTTATGTAATGTAAATATTTGTGTTTCTTGTTGTACAATAATAAAGTTATTATTATCTATCTAGTTACGGCCCCTCAATCCCAGGTAATGTTTGTGTCATCAGCAAATTCATAGGAATATTCCACGAGTAAAACAGATGATGCAAGTATTCCTACGAAAAGGATGTTTAGTCTAAGTAAGCTTTCATTATAAGTTAAAAATGTATTCAAGTTAGTCTGGAAGAAGCCTCAATGGCGAATAAACGTCTCTAAAATAAAAACCTCGTGTTTTTTTATAAAGTTACCGCCGTGCCAGACTTTGAGTGGCGCAGCCGGAGCGGATTTTTCATAAGTGAAATTACATAGTGAATCCAAATTTATTCACGTAAATTCGCGGAAAATCTGACGAACCAAATAAATAACTCGGCACTGCGCGGCGGTCAACTTCTGGGAGAGATGAGCTCGAGCGGATGGTGAGTAAACTTCCTTGCCTGTCCATTCTTCGGCCTCTTATTCCCGCATCGTACAATCGAGTACATTAGTGTTAAGTGAAACTATCTGATTTTGTTGAATTTTATAATATTCAGTGTTAACGAAATTTTATATTAAAATCTAAAGGTATCTAAAGGGAATACATGAATAGCTTCCTTTTAACCGACCTTATTTAAAAATTGAATTGAATTTTAAAAAAAAGGAAAATTATTTTACAGTTTTTACAATTTACTTTTACAATTTATTTTTACAACTTTTACAAATTTTACAATTTGTGTGTACACACACACACACGTGTACTTTTAGAAATTCGATCTTGAATTTTATTGTGTGCATTTTATTGTGTGTTTTATTAACTTTATTTTTCAAAAATGGAACAAATTCAACTTATTCCAAAAGAAATTTTATGTTTAATTCCTAAATATGAAGGTGATGAAAACCTACTTAATTTCTTCATCCAAAAATGTGAGTACGTCGTTACTAATTTTCGCGGAGCAGGTACCGTTGCTCAAAACGCGTACATCTATCAATGTATCACCTGCCGATTAGCCGGTAAGGCCGCGGTATTAGTAAGTGAACGCACAGATGTTAGGACTTGGGAACAGCTTAAAGATCTACTTACCCAGCATTTCGGTGACAGCAGGTCCGAACAATGTATTAAAATCGAATTGGAATCCTTAAGAATAAAACACAATGAAACATACCCCGATTTTTGTAAGAGGGTACAAGCCCTTAGAAGTGCCTTATTTGCAAAGGTAAACTTATTAACTGACGAGGGTGTAAAAGCGGCCCGCATGATTATTTACAATGACACCGCATTAAACATTTTCCTAAATAACTTACCTAAAGAAGTGATTAGGATAATTAGGCAAAGACAAGTAGCATCCCTTGAAGATGCACTTACCATCGTTATGGAAGAGCATAACTTCATGAATCAATACGACGCTTTTAATAATATAAAACAAAATTCCTCAAAACCGGTTCAACCCCAACAGCCATTGGTTCCTGGCAACAATAATTTTAAATTTGGCATACCTAATAATTTTGCAAACAGATTTACTCCACAAACCTCTTTCCAGAATACGCAAAATCAAGTACAGAATAAATTTAATTTACAAAATAAATTTGGTCAACCCAATCAATTTAAATTTGGAATAAACCAGAACTCCGGGTTTAGACCAAATTCTCAGCCAAACCAAAATTTTAATAGATTCAATCAAGGAAACAATAACTTCAGATTTGGAATTCCCCAACAACAACAGAATTTTAAATTCGGCATACCAAATCAAAACCTAAATAGGCCTCCACAAAATCTTGGTAATAATAATCAAGGTTTCCGTTTTGGCATTCCACCACAGAGACCACAGCAACAGAACACCGATGTCTCTATGAGAACGGTCCGTAACAATTATATAGATGAAGATATGTTAGGCACTGATGTATTTTACCCTAACGAACCTGAAATTGACACTGACATCTATAATCAAGCTATGTGCGAAAACTTTTATAATTCCGACCAGTTCGAAATCCAGGAAACTTCACCAGCTGACAGTGAACTTCCTTACGATCAGGATTTTTCCGAGACTATAACAGACCAGACTGTGAAATAATAAATTTAAATTGCGATAGTATTTTACGCCTTCCACATATTTACTTACCAGAAATAGATGCTTACTTTATGATAGACACCGGTAGCGTTAGATCATTTATGAATCCAGCCTTAGCCTTTAAATATTTCCGAAATTACATTTACCAAGAACCCTTTGAAGTTGTTAGTACCCATGCTCGTAGTAGACATGATAAAGTCATTCATATCCCTTTGCTAAAATCATTTAAAACCGCAGGTCAACATAAATTTTATTTATACAGTGTAGATCCTCGTTACGACGGCCTCATTGGCGCCGATCTATTACGACAATTGAGTGCATCAGTAGACATGAACAAACAAGTATTGAGAATACGCGACCATGAAATCCCAATAGTATATAGCCCACCTTATGAACTGTATTTAGATCCTCGTTCCGAGACTCGAGTTAAAGTCCCCACTGACTTACCTAATGGCGAAGCCATAATAAATTTCATCGATTTTGGAAATGGAGTACGTATGCCTTCAGCATTAGTTACGTGTGTAGACTCATTCGCTTATACAGTTATTCAGAACTTATCCGACGAAAAGGTCTCCTTGTGTTTCAATAACCAACTTAAGGTAACGAAAGTTAATAATGAAACCCTTTCCAAATGTGAGCTTAACTTTACTCATGACACTAACGATATAGAAATAGATAACATGTTAAAAGAAAATTTAAATAACATAAAATTGGAACATCTCAATAACGAAGAGCGAGAGGCAATTCAACAGCTTTGTTATGAATTTAGAGATATTTTCCATTCTGATAAAATACCATTAACCCATACAGGACACGTAAAGCATAGCATTCGCACAACTAACGAAGATCCAATCTACGTTAGGCCCTTCAGGCATCCACCAGTAGTAAATGAAGAAATTCAAAGACATGTAGACAAAATGCTAAAAGAAAACGTTATTAAAGATTCGCATTCCCCATGGTCAGCCCCCGTACATTTAGTCCCGAAAAAGAGTGAAAACGGTGAAAAGAAATATAGGCTAGTAATCGACTACAGACGTTTCAATGAAATAACTATAGATGACAAATATCCAATCCCTAATATAACAGATCTTTTTGACAAATTAGGAAAGTCCCAATATTTTAGTACAATAGATCTAGCAAGTGGATACCATCAAATAGAAGTTAGAGAAGAGAACAGACATAAGACAGCATTCACAACTCAAGCAGGACATTACGAATTCCTTCGTATGCCATTTGGACTCAAAACAGCCCCAGCTACCTTCCAACGTGCTATGGATTCTACTTTAAAAGGACTACAAGGCATTAATTGCTTAGTTTATCTTGATGACATCATAGTCTATTCCACAAGCCTCCAAGAACACATAGAGAAGCTAAGAAAGGTATTCGAGAGACTGAGGGAAAATAACCTTAAAGCTACGCTAAATAAATGCGAGTTCCTCCGGAAGGAAGTCCTTTACTTAGGACATACGATCACAGCCGAAGGTCTTAAACCAAATAATGACAAAATTGATGCTATATTGAAATATCCATTACCAAGAACCCCGACAGAAATCAAGAGCTTTCTAGGTCTTATAGGCTACTATAGGAAATTTATCAAAGATTTCGCGAAAATCACACAGCCGATGACTAACTGCCTCAAGAAGAAAAATAAAGTTGTAATAGATGAAGCATTTATAAAAGCATTTGAAACATGTAAAGAATTACTGACGAATGCCCCATTACTACAATACCCAGATTTTACTAAGCCTTTTGTACTTACCACGGACGCATCTAACTTTGCGATTGGAGCTGTACTATCACAAGGTCCTATAGGCTCAGATAAACCTATAGCTTATGCGAGCAGAACGTTGAATGAAGCTGAAACTCGTTACAGTACCATCGAGAAAGAACTCCTCGCGATAGTTTGGGCAGTCAAACATTTCCGACCATACCTTTACGGTCGCAAGTTTACAATATATACCGACCACAGACCTCTGGCGTGGCTTGGATCAATTAAAGAACCAAACAGTAAACTAACCCGCTGGAAACTTAGATTGGAAGAGTTTGACTACAACATAATTTATAAAAATGGAAAACAAAATTTAAATGCAGACGCTCTATCCAGAATTAAAATTAATGCATTAAATGACGGTCATACTGAATCAAATGATCCCTTTGACGTAGATTTTAACAAACAATATACCCAACATCTTGTAAAAGAGCATTGCCGTAGGACTAAACACCTGTATGAATATCTTACCAATAAAATGATAGCCACTAAGGAACGCATTATAGATAAAAGAGGGGGAGAGAAAGAGTTTAACATAAATGAAGGTGATAACGTTTTTATAAAAGGGATAAATAACAGAAGAAGTAAAGACAAACCTTGGTATTCAAAAGCAGAAATTACAGGAGCAATTATCAGAAACACCGTTCCCATTAGACTTAAGGGACGAGACACTAAGGTCCACATTAAAGATATTAAACGTCCTCCACAGGTGCATCCTGCTTCTGATAGCCCACAGCCAGGGCCATCTTCTAGAGAAGATTGAAAAGAACCCGGGAGTATTACCAGTTAGACGGGGACTCGCTCAGGTTCAAATTGACAAATGGACTCTCATTAAAATATTAGACCTGGAATTAGTTCACAATGACTTGAAAGAAAACATTGACAAATTTGACACCTTAGTTAATAACTTTGCACATTCTCTAAAAATCGATACTATTGGCTCTGAATTAAGTAATGTAATAAATCAAGTAAATTTTATCAAAAACATCACTGTAGAAAAATATCATCAGATGGTCCCGATAAACAGAATCAAGAGAGGTCTCATAAACCCTTTAGGTTCTCTCATTAAACTTGTATCTGGAAATTTAGATAATGACGATGCTAGCAAATATGATCAATTGATTGGCGATGTAATGACAAAACAAAACGCGTTTGAAAATAAAATGACCTTGATTACCGAAATGATTGGTACAGTGGAACATTTTGCACTATACATAGTTCCATTATTAATACAGAAGAATTCCTGAACATTTTAAGTCCATTAGAAAAATCTGTAAAGTTTCCATATTCTGTAAATTCTGAAAATGTACTGAACCTAGAACAGTGTTCTAACATAAAAGCCTATGTAAAACAGAACCAGATAGTATTCATCATTGAAGTACCAATTGTAGAAACCTCTAATTATACCTACTACAGAGTCCACCCTCTTCCTGTATTGAGTCCTTTAAACCAAACCTTTGTCATTTTACCTAAATACCCTATCCTTTTGGTAAAGGGGTCTAAAACCATCTCGCTCGCTCAACCGTGCCCTCAGATTGAAGACTCTTTGTTCCTGTGCCCTGAAAACAGTTTGTCATCCTTGCTGAAAGACAACTGCGTCGCTTCCTTAGTTTCATACGAAAACAATGTTACATCCTGCAAACCATTACCAGTAATCATCGAAGGCGTGAGACTGGAACTTATACAAAAAGACAGATGGATACTTTTCACGAACAAGAAAGTCACGGTGACCCGGTACTGCACCAACGAGGTCCTCAGATACGATGTCCTGGGGACATATATACTTACACTGGAAGATGACTGTGAAATCAACATAAGCAGACTTTACATGAAAAGAAAAATTACTAACATGGCTCCTGATATGTATCGACCACTACCCCTGCTGACTCTACCTGAAGTGGAGTATCCTGCTGAAGAAAGAATCTCACCGGCATACTACGATGATGTCGATATAACAAAACTTCACGCATTATCATATGTATTAAAGAAAAGTGACATTAGTAACAATAAGAGTTTTATGGAATTAAAAAGTGTTAGTTTAGGAACAATTATTTTATATGTAATCATAATCATTTTTGTAAGCTTTTATATTTTCATTAAATTTAGAAATAAGCTTACATCTTGTAGAAACTTGGGTCAAAACCATATTTCTATGGAAAATACTGAAAATGGTTTTGACACTAGGGGGGGAGGAGTTACGGCCCCTCAATCCCAGGTAATGTTTGTGTCATCAGCAAATTCATAGGAATATTCCACGAGTAAAACAGATGATGCAAGTATTCCTACGAAAAGGATGTTTAGTCTAAGTAAGCTTTCATTATAAGTTAAAAATGTATTCAAGTTAGTCTGGAAGAAGCCTCAATGGCGAATAAACGTCTCTAAAATAAAAACCTCGTGTTTTTTTATAAAGTTACCGCCGTGCCAGACTTTGAGTATCTATCTATCTAGGAAAGTTATTGACGTTTAAAACTATTGACATAAAATTATGTTGTGGTACGAGTATGGTGTTGTCTCAAACTCATCTGTTGTCTCCTTGGAGGATATATTAGTATTTAGTAACCATGTATTGTGATAAAGATAATAATTTATTTGAACAAGAATTTCGTATACTCACAAAAGTGTTACAATAATTGTGAAGTTACAAAAATTATGGCTATATGTGTCGAAAATGATTGTTTGGATTTCAATGCATCTAGGTAGTTATAGGGCTCTGGATTAAAACATAAGGTACTTTTCATCCGGATATTCCAAGTTAATATAATAACACCGTGGGACGCAGCTAGTTGTATCTACAAGATGTAACGGGTAAGCCCTTTTAATCCGAAAGGGGTTGTTCTAGACGTCTAGGCTCCTTACATGTTGTTATAGCAGAGATCGCAGTCCAAGTCGGCGAGCTGGTGCCTGCACTTCAGTATGGGTACTCTGGCGTGCAGGATGCGCTGCAGGCGCGCCGCGCCCGCGCCGCGCAGCTCCAGCGCCGCCGCGCACAGCTCCAGGTGGCGCGCCGCTAGCGGACCACTCTCGCCCCATCGCGTGCCTTGGTACACCAGACGTTTCTCCGATGAACACTGGACATTACATTATTTATATATTATAATACCTCTTATTTATGCGCTGGGCTGTATTCAGTTATATATCCTACTAATATTATAAATGTCAAAGTGTGTTTGGATGTTTGTTACTCAATCACGCAAAAACAACTGAACCAATTGCGATGAAACTTGGAATATAAATAGTTGGTTATCACGAATAACACATAGAACACACACACACATTTTATCCTGATATTCCCGCGGGAACGGGAATTACGCAGGTGGAACCGCGGGGCGCAGCTAGTTTTGAAATAATTTAAAGAATATATACAGAGTAAACTCCTTTAGAGATCTCCAAACATTGGGCATAGATTTAAAGGCTAATAATAAAAATGAAAAGCAATTAAAACCGAAAAATTTGTTTCTACCATTGTGCAAACAGAAGAAAAATCAGTTGGAAAAATATGTCTTCACAATGCAAGGAAAGACTCAAACCTGCATCACTTAGTTCTTATGACCAAGGTATGAAAGTTGCATGCAATTGAGCTGGCCTTAAAACTTGAAAATATTAGGGGTTAAAGTATGAAATTGCCGATTTGTACTGAAAATCTTAATTGTTTATTTTTTAAATTTTTAACAAATTTATTTAATCAAAATGGTTGCCATTATTATCTATACATTGCTGCCATCGAATAGGAAGGTTATTAATGCCTTTGCGATAGAACTCCGACGATCTTGACTGCACAAACTGTGTGAAAGCATTTTGTACTGCCTCCTGGGAAGAAAACTTCTTGTCACGTAGATAATTGTCCAAATCACGAAAAAAATGGTAGTCCGTTGGAGCAAGGTCTGGTGAATACGGAGGATGACGAATGGTTTCTAAGTGCAGTTCCTGAAGGGTCAAAATGGTTTCTCGTGCTGTGTGAGGTCTCGCGTTGTCGTGGAGCAATAATGGTGAAGATCGATTCATGAGTCGGGGCTGTTTTACTGCTAGTTTTGTCAACATGGTTCGGAGTTCGGCACAATAGACATCTGCCGTAATTGCTTGACCAGATCGAAGAAAACTATAGTGAATAACACCATGCTGAGACCACCAAACAGTTACCATTACCTTTTTATTGGTAAGTTTTGCTTAAGTTTTTCGATATTCAAATGTTTCACATTTTTTAAAAAAAGAACATCACAGAAACCATTTGAAAAAAATTTCATTCGAAAACCTCAAACCATGAAGATTCTATGTCAATTCAAAGAACCTATTGCAATAAAACGGCAATTTCATACTTTAACCCCTATTATTATAGTATACTGGATACATATTTCGTATAGATGCTTACCATGTCATCAGTCAAACTACTAGTTAAAACTAGATCCAGATCACAGCCCAATTTACCAAAGCCATTCACTGACGAACCAAATGGCAAGACTGCAATGTTTTCGTACAAACTGTCCAATATGCATTCTATCTGAAAACAATTTTAAGGTAAGTAAATTCTTAGAATTGTGATTAATGATTTAAGAAAAGGTTCCACTGCAGTCTTCCTTCTTTTAAATGAGCATGATATTAGAAATCACCACATACCATCAGAAGTGAAAGTGGCCAAATGCTAATGTATTGTTTAAAAAAAATTGTCTCAAAGTATAACTGGACTGAAAATGTGGAGTGCCCATAATTAGCTTGGCCAATATCTAGGTATCGCCTTTTCTGATTAGTTTTAGTAGTTAGTGTGGAATAAATCTAAACTAAGTACTGTCAAAGGAGTACTAACCTGCCTTGCAACCATGTACCGTAGGCGGATACCCAAGTCATTCAAAGCAGTTTTCTGATACAATGTCTCTATCTGTTGTGAGACATTCTGACACAACATCAGGCTCCCAAACAAACTGTCCTCATTCACCACCATCTCTGTATTTTTGCTAACTAAATCTATACCATCAGGTAAAGTTACTTTTTCCTTCTTTCCCGTTGACGCCCGAAACCAGAGGAATGGGGACTGTAGTGTCGTAACATCGGGATCTCGTAAATGTGCACCACAGTTTTGTAATACATCTTTAACATTTTCTTCACTACTAAATTCTATGAGCATGAAATTCTGAAATGAAATATTATTGGTAAATGAGACGTCAAATAACTATAGTGTATTTCTAATATTGACTACTACTATAAGTGCTACACGCCCTCCAGCGAACGCCTTGGCCAAATATAGGCGATTTTTTGTAAGCCTTGGTATGTTGAGCCATAGCGACAAAAGTGTGAAGAAACCCTAAGACGTAACACAAAGTGCCTTACCTCTCCTACAGAGGTTTTATAATGATGAACACCATTGATACTAGCATACTTAGAGCAGTATCCATACAGCTCTTTGAATGAAGCCTCAGAACTGACTTGGACTACAATACTTCGTCTTGCCTGTGCCCTCCTCTGTGCCACTATATCATCAAACGATACTAATTGCTTAGGAGCATCTGAAATCGTAAAAATGTACAGTGGTAACCTCGAAGGCACCTTCAAAATTACATTTCATGTCAGTGAGAGTGTCAGAGGTTATACCTGAATAATTACGAAGAAATGAACATTTACAACCAGAATACAACAGATTTAATGGTTTTCTCAAACTATACAATTTTCCAGGATTTAAAAAAGTATGAAAAACAAACATTTTTAATTTTTCACTGACAACTAAAACATTTTGAAAGAAAATGAAAATAGCACAGACTACAGATTAGAATTAGCAAGACAATGCAAAATGTCATTTAGAGTAACTGTCATTGGTCAGTGTCACTTCATCATAAATGGCTATATTCCATTTGAATATTTACCAGTGTCAAACATGGACTTACGCGTTGTCTCTAAAGCTCGCGTGAACCTTCATTTTATAAAACCGTCGTTTACAATGACTTCCTTGACTTGACTTTTACTGCAACGGCTTGACTGTTTTGATGCAAATTGCAAATTATTTGCAAAATTTAATAATATTTGACACTGGCTACATTCCAGAGGGTCAAAAAAAAAGTGAGGTTAGGTTGTTAGGTTAGTTTCAAGATTCAAATGAAATTAATAAATGAAAACGTTTCAAAACCTTCCTAAGTCTTGACTGCCTAAACCATGGGTTCCAGAATATTGCGGCGAGTTGTGCCATTGGTATTGAACTCACGACTATCAATTTATCCACTCGTTAATCGTGACGCACAATTTACGATAAATAACAACATTACCTTTACTGGAGTTAGAAACTATGCAAAGAGTAAAGACAAAGGAAAAGGTAAAAAGGAAAAGGTTGGTAAAGTTGTCGTTAATCCTATGGAGATGTCTGAATTGATTCCAGTAGATAAACTAAAACAAAGGTGTCAGGCAGCGATAGAAGAAATGAAGGAAGACTTCGCTAAAAACCTGTCCCTGCGCTCAACGACGGGCTCCATAGAGTCTTTACCCATTAAATTTGAAGGCAAGGAGTATGAGCTACAAGAACTCGCACAAATTGTTAGAAAGAACCCTAAAACTATAGTGATAAACTTTGCTTCATTCCCTCAAGCAATTCCTGATGCTTTGAAGTGCATACAATCTTCCGGTCTCAATCTAAACCCACAACAAGATGGTACTACACTATTTGTGCCTGTCCCAAAGGTGACCAAGGAACACAGAGAAGCATTGGCTAGAAATGCCAAAATTTTATTCATTGGATGCAGAGATTCTGTTAAAGAAATACAGAATGAATACATCAAGAAAGTAAAAAAACAGACTGGAGTTTCTGAAGATCTTATTTTCAGGGTAAATAAACAGATAACAGCGCTGTGTGAAGAATATTATAATCAGGCTAGGAATTTGTATGAAGTTAAGCGAAATGAACTTATGGGTCAAGGAAAATAAAAGATTTTGGATAAATATTAAAATAGATGGATAATTTTTGGCTTGGTGCCTGCATCAAGTTTGTGATTAAATTGTCATTGAATGGAATAATTTGCAGCTTACACCTTTGTAAGGTTTGGAGCTCTATAGCCCCAATACTGAAGAAGATCGGCGTTTTTCCTTAGAACATTAATGAAATTTTAAAGGCATTCCTAAAACACAAGATATGGATTATTCAACTGAATTACGTGATCTAAAGCCGCAGTGTTAGTATTTTGATTAATCAATATTTCTTTTTTTAGGAATGAAAAAAATTTGTATTGAAAGTTTGAAGTGCAAAATGTTTTATCTATAGAACACAGCTGGTCCATTTTGAACGGTCTTCTTATGTATATCATCCAACATGTCATTGTGCTAAACAATTTTTAAGCTTTTCATTAGTTATTTGTGTTAAAATAAAAATCTGTTTTATAGTTGTATATATTTTAGTCAAGTGGAGTCTATAAATTTAGTTAAGTCTTGATCCCGCGGGATTATCAGGATCAAATGTATTCTATGTTACTCTCCATCATTTAAGCTATCCCTATGCAAATTTTCATTTAAATCAGTTGAACCGTTTGACTGTGAAGAGGGAACAAACAAACAAACAAATTTATTGAACTGTCGCTAATTTATGTAGGAAAGTAGGATAATGAGTTTTGGCGGGAATGCGTTGAGAAGATGTGTTGCCAAATTTTCATTTTTGTGAAACCTAGTTCAAATGCGTGCAAGTAAATTGTTTAATTTGGGGGTCATATTAATCAATTTAGTTTCGTGAAGGTGTACAAGTGCAATGAAAGTGATAATCGGTGCAAAACATGGACTTTAGCGTTGACTCCAAAGCTTCGTGAACAATCTTTGTAAATGGCCGCCGTGTTTACAAATGATTCCCTAGACTTGTCTTTAACTATGACGACTTGACTGTTTCAATGCAAATAAATTGCATATAATCTTACTAATATTATAAACGCGAAAGTTTGTAAGTATGTATGTATGTGAGGTTGTTACTCATTCACACAAAAACTACTGAACCGATTGCGATGAAACTTGGAATATAGGTAGCTGGGGACCTGGATTAACACATAGGCTACTTTTTATCCCGATATTCCCGCGGGAACGGGACTTACGCGGGTGAAACCGCGGGGCGCAGCTAGTAATATTAATAGTACTTGACACTGGCTAATTTCCAAATGATGATTATCGGTTTACAACCGATAAGAAATAATAATTATAAAGTAGGATATTATTATAATTATTATACCTATCGTTTATCTAAACCTACATTTGCCCCTTTTCAAGAGAGAGTTTGATAAGGTTAAGCATTATCAAACTCTCTCTCGTTTTAAAATATTTTGGACTATTGTATAATGTGTTTATGTAAATTAATTGAGCAGTTAAAATAATAGTATATCAATTTTTATGTGACACCGGGATAATAATATTATGGATGCCAGCGACTTTGCGTGTTCAACTTTTAGATAAACCGAGTTGGTAACACTGAACTGACAGACAGACAGCAGTGGTAACTGACAGTTTGGAGTCTTGGCGGGAACTCGTTGAGGAGATGTGGTGCTAAATTTTCATTTTTGTGAAACCTAGTTCATATGCGTGCAAATTGTTTAATTTCGAGGGCATATTAATCAATTTAGTTTCGTGAAGGTGTACAAGTGGAATGAAAGTGAAAATCGGTGCAAAACATTGACTTAGTGTTGTCTCCAAGGCTCCGTGAAGATTGTTTGTAAATGGCCGCCGTGTTTACAAATGATTCCCTAGACTTGACTTTAACTATGACGACTTGACTGTTTCGATGCAAATAACTTGCATAATATATTAAAATACATGACACTGGCTAATTTCCTAATGGCCATAATCGGTTCACAACCGATAAGAAATAAATAAAAACTAACAGTTTGACAGGGATTTTGCTTTTTAACAAGGATTTTTTTTGTGGTGGTAAATAATCTCTGCAACAACAAATAATACAGCAGTAACTTATTGTGTTTTTTTACTAATTAACAGAGTGGATAGGACTGAATGTGTACTAGGGCTATGTGGTCCAATTCGACATGTAGAGTGTGTCTAGCGAACGACCGCAAGATGTACCGTCTTGTGAACACGGCGCTCGAGATAACGTACGAACGAGTTACCAGTGGCAAGGTAAGCAAGCCTCAAATTTGAGTGCTAACAGGAAATTAATCTTTTGCAATAAACCATACTGAATAATGACTACGAATTATTGGCTGCACTTTAAGTAAGTTAAGACTAAAAATTTCAAAGAGGAAAGCTTAGGAGAATTCATTTCCAACTTTACCTACAGCTTTGTGTTGAGGGGCGGCCGTGCTGCGTGTGCAGCGTGTGCCTGTCGGCGCTGCGACGGTGTCGCCGGTTCATAGACGCGGCGCGGGAAGCTAATGACGAGCTAGAGCGGTGGTTCCAGAACCAGCCCAATACAGTAATAATAATTGGCCTTTTCATATATTTTAGATAATTTATACGGCGCAAGCAACTTTTAATCCATGCTAATTTATGGCGCTTTAGTGCCCGGGGCATTATTAGGTGGAGTAGGCTTGCCCAGCAGGCACTGGGAATAGGCATACCACCCTCCTAGATAGATAGATAATAACTGTGCTTGTACAACACAAAACACAATATTTACCGGCAATTTATGGCTTTAACTCGCATTTTATTCAATAACATCATGAGGGTGTGTTCCAAAGCCATTGTAGTTTTTTTCAATTATTACTAATTTATTTAACGTTTTATTATGATATCTTAAAAAAGCCAACTGTTAAGGTGGCTTTATGGCTTTAACTCGCATTTTATTCAATAACATCATGAGGGTGTGTTCCAAAGCCATTGTAGTTTTTTTTTCAATTATTACTAATTTATTTAACGTTTTATTATGATATCTTAAAAAAGCCAACTGTAAAGGTGGCGAAAGCTCGATTGTTTAAAAATAATGACGTTATTGAATAAAACGTGAGAAAAACCTGGCAAATATTGTGTTTTATTAGGCAAAATCATGAAAACCTTAGACAAAATTACAAACATTTATAATTAATTTATAAGCTTTGTTGACTGTTGGTGTTTTTGACAAAGCTTAAAATATTAGTTGCACAAATAGGCAGCCATATCGCTGAAAGTAATTTCTTCCAGGCAACATTAGATGGAATAGATCTGTTTTAGCTTAAGGGGCAGGTTGTGGAGGTTGTTACTTTAGTCAGCAATGCCCAAAAGAAATAACTGATCAATACATCTGTAGCTAACTAAGCCGTGGGTTTCCCCATGATGTTTTCCTTCACCATTAGAGCAATGTTATTGATGCACATAACCTTTCTGCAAAGAAAAAGAGATTGGTGCGTGGTCAGCCGGGATACGAAATCACAAGCTTCAGAATGAGAGCTGGGTTATTTACCACTAGACCAACACCACTCTACACACAGAAACAGATATGATAGTGAGTACATCAATAGTTTGATTTTTGACCTTATGAATCACCTATGATATTGAAATATGTATCTATCTATAGTATATACTATTAGGTCTGATTATTGTTTTTACAATCAACATAGTATCCTACTAATATTATAAAAGTGAAAGTGTGTGTGTTTGGATGTTTGTTACTCAATCATGCAAAAACTACTGAACTGATTGCGATGAAACTTGGAATGTAGGTAATTGGGGACCTAGAATAATACATTGGCTACTTTTTATCCCGAAATTCCCGCTGGAACTATCGCGGGTGAAACCGCGGGGCGCATCTAGTAAATAATAATATTAATATCGGGTATGATAGATATAAGAAACGTAAATTTATAAATTTCCTAGGAAATTTATATCTTTCGTAGAATTCTATACCAGAGATATATAATATGATTTTACGAACACATTTTCGTAAATTTATAAACTTACGACGTCTCGTAGTAAATTTATAAAGTAACGGATATCTATTCGTAAGATTCTTAACGGTTCGACCAACAACAGAGGAGCTTTTAATTTCACGCTTCTTTAAAATACGGAAAATTACACACTGCTCTCTGATTGGTCGATGTCGACTGGGGTACGTATTAGAATATCTAAAACCACGAAAAATACTATACGAAGCACCCCGACTAAGATAGGTTAGGTTTATATTAGAAAGGCGTGATGTATGAGAAAGGAGAAGGAACACGTGACTTGTTTAACCAATCAGAGCGCACTTGACACTCTTATTATTTTACGCATGAGGTCGGAAAGTTTATAAATTTACGAAAATGTAGTCGTAAAATTTATCTCTCGTTCAGAATCCTAAGGACATTGCTTTTTTCAACACTACATAACATACACCACACCAACTGACCATTCTGCTTTCAGATAAAGCTCAAAGAGCGCCCATTATTTTTGCTCACTCAAAGCCCTGTAGAACTCTTCGAGGCGATATATATCGACACATCCTCTGATGAAATAGCCAGTATGATAGCAGAAAAAATCAAGTCTGAAGGCCAAAGTGATGATAAACATGATTCAGATGATGAAAATGAAAAGAAAGAGATGGCAGATACAGATGATTACCTAGAAACAGATTACCTAGATACATACTACCTTGAGAGCCAAAGTGCAAAAGCGTTGTCTAAGTCTGAATGTGGCAATTTATATGATACAATAATTGCCGTAGATGATTTAAAGACATCTGATATTATTGAAACTGAAGTTAAGTTATTAGACAATGATAGAGTGAAACCGAAAGATACCTCGAGGTCACAACCAATCATATCCTTAAAGAGAGAGAAATGGATTGATAACTTTGAGAGTAAGTACCATATATAACCTTTACCAAAAAGACGAGTATGTATTTTTACCTTAGTATATATATATTTTTTATTTTAAAACTTACCTAAATAATCCGCCTGCTTAAAAAACAAAATAAAAACCTAAAAGATAAATTAAAACTGAATATAATACAAAACAAGCTCAATAGTCACAGAATACAGTACTTTGACAGTAGTAGTGTAGTTTGATTAGTCTAATTTTTTTAATTTGTGATCATAATTATTACCAAAGACAGGTATTGTTGGACTCCTCATGATGTTTAATTAATTAACCCCGTTGTCACTTGGAATGTTAGGGCCATAGATATTAGGGGTTAAAGTATGAAATTGCCGATTTGTACTGAAAATCTTAATTGTTTATTTTTTAAATTTTTAACAAATTTATTTAATCAAAATAGTTGCCATTATTATCTATACATTGCTGCCATCTAATGGGAAGGTTATTAATGCCTTTGCGATAGAACTCCGACGATCTAGACTGCACAAACTGTGTGAAAGCATTTTGTACTGCCTCCTGGGAAGAAAACTTCTTGTCACGTAGATAATTGTCCAAATCACGAAAAAAATGGTAGTCCGTTGGAGCAAGGTCTGGTGAATACGGAGGATGACTAATGGTTTCTAAGTGCA
Source organism: Idaea dimidiata (assembly GCA_949358125.1). Lineage (NCBI taxonomy): Eukaryota > Metazoa > Arthropoda > Insecta > Lepidoptera > Geometridae > Idaea > Idaea dimidiata. The sequence goes on from OX442329.1 coordinate 14,180,897, forward strand.
GTTCCTGAAGGGTCAAAATGGTTTCTCGTGCTGTGTGAGGTCTCGCGTTGTCGTGGAGCAATAATGGTGAAGATCGATTCATGAGTCGGGGCTGTTTTACTGCTAGTTTTGTCAACATGGTTCGGAATTCGGCACAATAGACATCTGCCGTAATTGCTTGACCAGATCGAAGAAAACTATAGTGAATAACACCATGCTGAGACCACCAAACAGTTACCATTACCTTTTTATTGGTAAGTTTTGCTTTAGGACACTGTTGTGGCATTTGACCTGGGGTCAGCCATTGCATTTTTCTTTTCCGGTTATCATAAAGAATCCACTTTTCATCACATGTTACAATTCGATCCAATATTCCTTCATTTCTGTACCGGTTCAACAAGGCAACACAAGTTTCAACAGGCGTTTCTTTCTGCAGATCAGTCAAATCATGAGGCACCCATTTTTCGTATTTTTTTATTTTATTGATTTGACGCAAGTGAGTCAATAAAGTGTGTAAGGTAACGTTAAACCATGCCGCTAATTCCTGGGTAGTTTGACTAGGATTGGCTTCCACTATCTCTCTTAATTCATCGTTATTCACCTGTGTGGGCGGTCTTCCTCGTGGCTCGTTCTTTAAGTCGAAATTTCCATCACGAAAGCGTTTAAACCAAAATCGCACGGTGCGTTCATTAGTAGACCCCTCTCCAAACGCAGCATTGATATTGCGGGCTGTTTCTGCCGCGTTAGTTCCGTGTCGGAACTCGTATTCAAAAATCACTCGAATTTTCGCAGTATCCATCTTTCTTGTCTAAATTGAATAACAAAAACAATTGAAAGTCGATATACAAATGTTTCACATTTTTTAAAAAAAGAACATCACAGAAACCATTTGAAAAAAGTTTCATTCGAAAACCTCAAACCATGAAGATTCTATGTCAATTCAAAGAACCTATTGCAATAAAACGGCAATTTCATACTTTAACCCCTATTATAAATAGGTTAGGTTAATATAGTATAGGTTTTCCATAACTGATTTTGGTGCCGATTTTGATTTGCGCCATCTTGGCGCTATTGTCTATTGAAAGATGATGGTGAGCGTCCACGGAACTAATATTAGAGATGGACAGTATCGATCAAAGGTATCGATAAATCTACGTTAATATTTGGTGTCGTATGGTGTACGAGTGTTATCAAGACTGACCTGTCTCTAGGTACTTACATAGGTTTAATTTTTATCACCCTTGCTACGTTTGGGAGTGAGTTAACTCTCACTACCTAAATTATCCTCCAAATCATTTCTCCTATCTGCTCAGCTCAATAAAGAGATGGAGCTGTATTACACCCTTATATAAAACTAGCAGCGCTCCGCGGCTTCACCCTCGTAAATCCCAATCCCGCGGCAATATCGGGATAATAAGCCTATGTGGTAAACCGAATCTCCAGCTAATCTGCATACTTAACAAGTTTCATCGCAATCGATGTTTGCGTGATTGAAACACAAACATCCAGCCAACCAAAAATCTTTCGCATTTATAATATTAGTAGGAAGTAAGTATGATTTATTTTAAATAAGACAAAGTAAAAATGTAAGTTCATAATAAAATAAATCCCCCTACCCCTACTATAGATAGAACCTTACGCTACCGCGCCCCGCCATGTTAGGTGCAAAGGCAAAGATCGTCCGTCAGCCATTGGTCAAGTAGATAATGCTGTGTGGCCGTGGAACATGTTTTATCGAGTTTATTAAGGAAATTAAAACTTCATAATATTAGTTCCTCGTAGTGTTCCCTACATTAATTGATGGTACCTTCCCAGACAGTTACGCCTGCAAGCGTCGGAAGCCGACGTCATCTGCACGTCATCACGAGAACTCCGACACACCGGTCATTAAACTTCGCAAGAATGGACGCGTCTCGAAATGTTTTGTTTGTGACAAATGTGATTTTAAAACTGAACAGAAACGTTGTTTCCAACGGCACTTAAAGACCCATCCTCAGGAATTTTCATGTGATAAGTGTGATTACAAGACTATTTATAAGTCCTATTTTAAACGTCACTCTATGATCCATACCGGTGAAAGGCCGTATGCTTGTAACAAGTGTGACTATCGATGCATTCAAAAGGTCCAATTAAAAAGTCACGTACTATTAGTCCATTCTGAAGAACCGATATTACTAGATTTTGCGTGTGATATATGTGATTATAGAACTATTACCAGTCAGCGATTAAAAAAGCATTTACAAATACATACGGGTGAAAAACCATTTGCATGCAATCACTGTGATTATAAATGTATCAGAAAGTCTACATTGGTTCAGCATCTACGCACCCACACAGGCGAAAAACCATTCGCATGCGATCACTGTGATTATAGGAGTTCAGAAAAAGCGAATTTAATTCGACATTTACGAATCCATGCTAATTTAAGACCGTTTTTGTGTGACCAGTGTGATTATAGATGTAGTAGAAAAGATCGTTTAAAAGACCATGTAACACTGGTTCACGCCAGTGGCAAGGTATCACTGAGACCAACTACGTATAAACCAATGGTTTATAGAAAAAGCATTGGAAAGCCATATTTGTGTGATCAATGCAGTTATAAAACTAATAATAGGGCTAATTTCGATCACCATTTGATGCGGCATACTGGCGAGAAGCCATTTGCCTGCGACGAGTGTGATTATACATGTAACTCCAAGGCATATTTAAAAGTGCATAAATTAAAACACAGCGGCCAAAAGTTTATGTGTGATAAATGCGATTTTAGAACCATCTACGAAGCTCATTTAAAACATCATTTATTGACCCATACCAGTGAAAAACTTTTCGCATGCGATAAGTGTGATTACAAAAGTTATTATAAGTGCTATTTGCAAAAGCATTTATTGAAGCACACTGGTGTAAAACGGTTTGCCTGTGATAAATGTGACTACAGAACTAACAATAGGGGACACTTAACTTGGCATTTAAGGACCCACACTGGTGAAAAACCGTTTGCCTGCGATAAATGTGACTTCAAAAGTACGTATAAAGGGAATTTGAAACAGCATCTACGAACTCATACTAGTATTAAAATTATTAAACAAAAGAAAACAAGCCAATAAAAATATAATTTGAATAAACATGCTTATGTATTTGATATACTAAGAATTAAGATCATTGTGTACCTACCAATTTCTCTGTTAAGACTTTTAGATCAATGAGATTTAAATAACCTACTTGAAAACTAAATTTAAACGCAGAAATTTCTGATTCAGATTAAAAATTTCAGAATATAGAAATACTTATTTAAGTATTTCTATAATCTGATATTTTGAAACAAAGAAGTATGCCTGAGGTGTTTGTGCTTATTTATGAAATACCATGCACTATCAGATTACATCCACGTGTGTCCCAATCCTGTATAATAGGTGTACTAATATCAGCCTAAAAAGGAACCAATGTGTTATTCCAGGACAAATCCTATCCTACTTCCTACTAATATTATAAATGTGAAAGTGTGTGTGTTTGGGTGTTTGTTACTCAATAACGCAAAAACTACTGAATCTATTGCGATAAAAAAAGAATTGATAAAAATGACCAAAATAACCTCTACATAGGTACAGAGCCACCGACTAATTAATCTGTTTTATCATCTGAAGTCGGGCAGTTTTACTGGTTGGTTCCATATTGTACTCAGGTTGGCTGCCCGACTTCAGATGATAAAACAGATTAATTAGTCGGTGGCTCTGTACCTATGTAGAGGTTATTTTGGTCATTTTTATCAATTCTTTTTTTTTTGGTTGTTTTTTAAATTATTTTTTGTTTCTTTTTGAAGTCGGTTTTTTAATTGTTAAATTATTTTTTTATTTTACCCTTTTTAGTATACTTACCTACCTAAAAATCAACAATATTGCTACCGTAATTTTCATTATTGAGGAGTTTGCTGATGAGAAGGTGGTTTCAGGTGCCCCATCAATCTGTACTTAGTACTTAGGGGTCTATTCTTTTTGGTAGAAGTCCAAAAATGAGTAATTTATTGAATTCTGGGATGCTATCCTGTCCATCATTCCGAAGATACTCATCAGATCCTTACCAAAATTTCATGGGACCACCTCGTAGCTTCCACCTTTCCATTAAAAAAAGAACTATATCAATCGGTTAAGCCATCTTCGTATAATCGATGTACAATTGAATTGAATACAGCGTTTTGAGGAGCATTCCCGGTCCTCACTTCGAAGATCCTCATCAGATCCTCATCAAATTTTTATGGGACCATCTCGAAGCTTCCACCTTTCCATTAAAAAATAATCATCAAAATCGGTCAAGCCATCTTCGAGTAATCGATAAACAACTGGATTGATTAATGCGTTTTGAGGAGCATTTCCGTTCATCACTCCGAAGACCCTCATCGGATCCACATCAAATTTTTATGGGACCATCTTGGAGCTCCTACCTATCCATTAAAAAAAGAATCATCTTAATCCGTCAATCCGTCTTCGAGTAATCGGTAAACATACAAAAAAAAAAAAAAATTATACATACAGACGAATTGATAACCTCCTCCTTTTTTTTGAAGTCGGTTAAAAACCTAGAATATAGGTAGCTAGCGATAACTTTTTATCCCGATATTCCCGCGGGAACGGGGTGAAACCGCGGGGCGCAGCTAGTATTCTATAACTATATCGACTCAACATCAAATCAGCATCAACTCGAAAACGGTTTAACATTTTTTTGGAAATATCGGAGTATTACTAAAGCTTTTGAAGTGTTAGTAATTTTTGTGCACTTGCTAAGCCGTACTTATTTGAGAAAAATATGACGATGTTGAGACCTAAACCGTCTCAACATCGTTATATTTTTCTTTAGAATACGTGCACAGATCCAACCAAGTTTCATAGCTGTCGGCTCAGCTCCTGCTCACAATGAAGGAGCAGCTAACCTAGCTAACACACACCTCCCATCACAAACTTAATTACTTTGATAACAGGTCCGGTTTAGGTTTTAAGGCTGGTTAGGTAAGTAGGTATAACATTTTGGTAAGAAAAAACAAAGTATTTTTTTATTTTATTGTTTTTCGTTTACAATCATTAAACTCATCCACGAGAGCCAATTTCTCACACAATAAATAATTAAATACTATATAATATATCCATAAGAATAGTTAGAACTACATTAAAACCAAAATTAAAGGTTAAAACTACAGGTTGGCTGTTTTGCAACCTGTGGCTACAACCATATAACTTTAATATGACAACTATAATAATTCGATTGCTATGCGCCAAAAATTTCATTCTTTGACCTCTCTGTGTTCTCTGTCACTGTTTCATAAATAAACGTCACACGCACAAGTAACATAAAATAATCTGTGAGAGGGCAACGTATTTTTTTACATGAGATAGGTTAGCATTTGACCCTATCTCACCTGATGGAATGCGATGATGAGGTCGACGGTGTAACGTGCTTGCCTAGAAGACTGTCTCATTTACGGAAGGGCGATAGGGAAAGAGAAAGGGTTTATGAACTAAAATCTTCGTGTTAAGCGACTGAACTATAGAAGTTATATATTTTTTTATTCTGGTAATAACTCCACCAAAACTCATGAATGAGTTTTTTTGTGCGTTATATCGCAAATTGCAATCGCATAAACATTTGCCACTTTAGCAGGCAAAGTGTTAAGTCCTTAGTTAAAATGTAGTTCTAGCTGAAACGCAAATATTTTAAAAGGAAGAACACTGTGACGTCGTGGGTGAGCGCGAGTTTCAGCTTCGATTCCCGCCGTCAACATATTTGTATGGTGTAAATTTGTTTCTGGTTCTAGACGTTTATTTTGACCTATAATAAGTGTACCCTATATATTTACAGAAAAATGAATCTAAGTAGTAATAGTCTATCGTTGTCTTGTACCTATACTGCAAGTTTAGTCGCTTTAGGGGCTAGATGGCGCTGTGTGCGATGCGGTACGATAATTTATTAAAACTAAAAGAACGTAGTTATCACACGAATCAGTCAGTCTTGATTGGAGCGACCTCCGAGGGCTCCTGTGGAATGTCTGCACTTGGTACTGATGCCATCAACCCGCTTCCGATGTCGCTATTATCCCCTGAAAAAGCAAATAGCAAATGAACTATTGTTTGTTACGGTGCATAATTAATTAGATATAATGTTAGAGCTGCCCTTAGAGCTGGAAATAAAATCGCAAATTTGTGAATCAAAATCGCAAACCTGAGATGTGTACGTTTGTCTTTCCGCGCGCCAGTCTAAGAATTTGTTTTCGGACGTTTTATGTTGATGCGTAGATCTATTCTGATGATTACTTGCAATTCTATCGCCCTAAACAAGTCTTCGAAAAGTTACGTTTTCTTTAAAAATTAAAGTTTTAATCCTACTAATAGTGCCAGAGTGAAAGTTTGTGTGTAACTAAACTTATTTGTACTTCTTCACGCAAAAACTACTGAACGGATTACGATGAAACTGCGTTTATGCACATAACACATAAGATCTGGATGAACACAGGTTTTTTTTTCCCGAAATTCCCGTGAGATCAGGACTTACAGGGGTGAAACCGCGCTGCTACTAAGACGATTAGATTTTTTTACAGCGAACATTGAATGAAGCTATAAACACATACCGACCGACCAACTACAAAAGTTAATTAATAGATATGTACTATTCTACCAACCTATAGGCTTTAGGCGCATTTCACTTATTTTAATTATAATTATAAGTTTATACCTGCAATGTAGGTACCTCTACTGCAATTAATATCAATAAATATCCTCCAGGCCAATTTCGGTCACGGCGACCATTAATTATTTTATGTTTTACCTAATCATTTTTCACGCATCGTTTGATATTTAGATAAACAAGCTAATGTATGTAGACATGCTTTAGTTTTACTTATATGTATAATTGAACCACTTCAAAACTGATTTTAATTATCTACTACCTACTTAAATAATAACAATTCACTTGAACTGTTTCGTTTCATTGATATTCAAATTATGGCAGAATAATTAATTAGCTATTATCATAAAACATTTTAAAGTACTTAGCTCTATTATCTAATAAGGCTGATCTCCCATATCTAGGTACTGTTCGTAGGTATCTAGGTCCTAACACTATGATTTTTCTAACACTATCCAAATTCATTTGACAAACATTTTCTATTTTGGCTTCTATTATGTCTAGGTATTTTTTTAATATTTACATAAGTACCTAAATAAATGACCATTGAGATGCAAAGATTGTGGGAGGCATTATATTCAGTTAAAAACTTTTATAAATAACTATATAGTCATTAATTAGAGTCAAAATTGTCCTAGTTATCTACAAACAAAAAGCACAACATCAATACCACACAGACATACACACAAAGCAAGCTTCCCCTTGGCCCAGGCCAACCCAGGCCAGTGTACCTGAATGTTGGTGCCCAACGTATCGATAGCACTATTGATAGTTGTCGAGACCGTGGCGAGGGTCCCGTTTACGACCGCACCTATCGTACCCACCAGGCTATTCACGAAATTGCTCCACGCATTTACTGAAATACGATCGTATTCATGTTACAAAATATGTTTAACAGCCAAATTCAGAACCCTTCCTTTTTCAAAGTCAGTTAAAATGCTCTCAATGGGACTCGAACCCATAATCTCATCACTCATATTGGTGGAATGTGGAATGCAGTCATGGCGCTATAAATCGTGGTTTTTTACATTCCCTACGGCTTCTGATTTTTAATTTAAGTTGAATACAATGATTTCAATTTCTCGCCTCCAAAATATCATGGTTTAAGTAATATTTTTATGAAACACACGCAGAATTCTTTGACACACTAAAAATGCGTGAATGTTAATTTAGTTATAAAGATAAAGACGTATTTAGTATTCAACATTGAAAATTTGAAAATAACTTACCACTATGATTGTTGTGCGGAGGTTTTCCAATCAGCAAGATGCCACCCTTTTCGCTCTCAACGTTTTCACTCTTGACTGTATCCCTGGGCTTGTCTGTATTAGCTGCTGCCGCTTGGATTTGGTTCTGAATCCTCTGAACTACGGGGATGTTGTTCAGGATCTGTCTGATGGGTCCAACGGGCGCTGGGGAGAGTGTGGCAGGGGCAGGGGCAGGTTCAGCTACTGCTGGTTGCGCTACTTCGACTGAGTCTGGTGGGGTTTCTTTCGCGGGGACTGAGTTACTGCCGGCTGCGACCGGCTGAACAGGGGCTACGGGCTGGACGGGGGCTACAGCACCTGGTCGGTTCGGGAATAAATTAGTTATGGGCGCGAAAAGCCCTTGTAACAATCCTTGAGCACCACCTGGGCTCGATCCACTGCCCTGCTGCCCTTGTTGGCCCAATGAGAAGATTTGATTGAATTGGTTTTGAATATTGGTTCCCCAGTTCTGCCATGGGTAGGTGGGTTGAGAGGACTCGTCGGCGAGCGGTGCAGGCGAGGCGGTGGCCGTCTGGTTGCGGTTGAAGAAATTCTGCAGCCCGTTAACAGCGGGGTTGTTCGTGAAGAATTGCCCGATAGATTGCGAGACGTTGTTAACTCCGTTTGAAATTGCATTTTCAAGATATTCTGCGTACTGAACGAGGACGTTCTGTGGAGGATTCGCAGGAGCGACAGGCGGACTTGGCGCTGCTGGGCTCGCCGGGGCTGTCTGACGTAGACTTTCGCTGGATTTGAGATGAGCGACGAGTTGAACACCTTCGGACAGTGTGTTCACGCCGCTTTTGAAATTATCTTCTAAGATCTGGAGACGAGATTCGATCTTTTGGAAGTCTTCCTTAATCTGAGACTCCGCCGGTGTCGGTTCGGCCGGCGGCGGTGAAGCCGGGGGCTCGACAAAACCTTGAAGAGTTTCGTTCAACTTTTTAATTTGATTAGTGAAACTGTCACGCAAATTCTGAATATTCTTTTGAATCAAACTCAGCTGATCGGTATTAGATATCCAACCTTGAATATCATCTGAGACACCTTTGAATCCTTGCCGGAGAAGGTCTTGGGTTCGTTCGATGTTGTCTTTCACAGAAAACAGTTTGGCGGCTTGTTCCAGGTAAGTTTCCGGGTTTTGAGTTTCGTGCTCCTGGCGTTGTGGCGGGCCTGGGTTCCTGAGATCCACAACAGGTCTTTGGATTTCATCTTGTGCGAGTTCGTTAGCCTTGATTTCTGATTTCGGTTCATCGAGAAGTATCGCGACGGGGATGGATGGAGGCGCGCGGGCGGCGGCGGCGCTCAGCGCACAGACCGCTAGCAATATGTGCGCGAGCTTGGGCATGGCGCGGAAGAGTGGCGCGCACGCCTCCGCACCCGCATTTATACAAGAAAGCTAACGGTGCCGCACATCTCCGCATCGGATCGTGCTCCACCTCATTATCTCTCATTATTTGTTATTAAATGGTCCACGAGCCGCCAAGAGGTATCCCTCGCGAATTAACTGTTATCTAGCCTTCCGTCGCGGATCACAGAATATGCAAAAATTCAAATTTATTTGTCGCTATCTTTTAAATAAACTGTTACCTACTTAGCTACTACTTTATGTCAATTTCATTTGTTTCTAGGAGATAGGCAACTAGGTAGGTAGGTACCTATGTGATTTGCACACACCGTTGAAGGAAGGGTAGGGTAACGGGTCATTTGTTTGTTTCCGCGACAGGTTTTCAATTATATTTAATTGCTACATTCGACAGGTACGTGGGTATTAGCCTTACTTTTTTATTAGTTTTAAGGTGAAATTAGCATTTGTCTTATAATGTAGGTAATGGGTCTAGTTCAAAACCGCAGCGAAGTACAGTTGCCAAGTGTGTCAAATGAACACTTGTATGCACCACAATGTAAAAAAATAGAATTGTTAATACCTACCTATGAAAGGTGCTATTGTTTTAAACGCCTTTTGTTTACTAAAACCAGTGAAATACAGGAAAAAAGTTGGTACCTACCTAAAATTGTGTAAGTTTCAGATACTTTCGTTTTCGAAACGTGTGTTAATGCTAATGTCTACAAAAGCCACGGGGTTAAGAAAGTTTACAATAGTAAGTATCTGCCTATGTCCACAGAATGATACACACTTTTAGGAAAGTGCCTTTGTTTTCCAATACTTATAGAAAGACAGATACTAGGTGGGTTAGTTAGTGGGCAATGCGCATATGCGAATCCTTGCGAATATTCCCCTGCATCTGAATGGTTTTGAGTATTTCGCTTAGGTAGGTTACTTTAGACATCCTAAAATATAAACTATTTTAGGAAAATCCTTGTATTATACCTTATCCTTCTTGGTTAAAATTTTAAGAAAACATTAGGTGCTATAAAAATACAACCTTCACGCAAAATATAATATTTGCGTTTATTTAACAAAATTTGTCATAAAGATTTACCTTGTGACAAGTCGGAACGAATGACAGTGGAACTAACCAGTATCTTTTTACTAGTCTGTGAACTAACCTTTCTAGAATTAAAGACTATCATTGGAAAATATTTATTTTCCTTGATTTTCCTTGACCAATCTTTCCCATAAAATATCAACCATTTCACCCCCTTCCATTAATTGGTTGATTGGAAGAGATTGCCTATAGGCGATGACAAAATTTGTCATCGCCTATGGGCCACCCATTCTGCTATTTAATAGCAGAATGGGTGGCCCCATTCTGCTATTTGTCATATTTTGTGTTTTGGGTACAATAAAGCGTTAGTCTATCTATTATAGGGTATTTAAGGGAGTCTAGTTAGAGGGGATACCTATTTCCCTGCGACAAGAGATTTGATGACCTTTAATACAAAATAGTTATTCCACAATTCTGATCTAGGTCTAAACCTTCGCTAAATCTTTAGGCCTTAGCTTAGGACTAGACCTTTTAACGTTATAAAGGTTTATTCTGAAAGGTCTCATTTTATCTAGACTTCCGTAAAACTCAAATAGACCTACGCTATTTCACATGTTATAGTCAACAACGAAATTAGAGGAAACCCAAACCCAGGGCTCGCATACCTCACTGGTCAATGCACTTGATATCAAAAACCTGTAATTGACCGGGATTATGTTTAATTAGCACCATTTATAAATATTTATTCAAATGTATGCACGCAACGTTTCGTAAACTAGCCATCATATATCTTTGGACCGTTAAAGTTGATTTGTCTGCAAATATTTTTAATCGATATGTCTGCTTTTAGGCACTGATGACCTGGTTAGTTTTGACAAATTTAGGTGCTTTGAATTTTGTACTAAATACCTACTACCTACAATTAATTAGAATAGAATGTTGTGATTCGAAATTAGGATCGTATACTTACCACCTTTCCAACTTGCCATAGTACCTACCTAATTTTCGCGTAAGTTTACGCAAAAGTTATGCATACTCACAATCCTCTAGTGAAAATTGCAATATTAAATAAATAAAAACTAAACGTAGGTAATAAATAGGTGTAATACCACTTTTTACTTAGACACTGCTTATACAATTCGTATTTCCTAATTTTAAATTGCTAATGTTTACATCATCATCATCATCAGCCTGTTGCAGTCCACCGCTGGACATAGGCCTCTCCAATTGCACGCCACCTGGATCTATTTTCGGCTTCTCGCATCCAGTTTGTGCCAGCCGTCAAAAATAATCAGCAAGTCAGTCAATGTTTACACCTAACTGAAAGTTGGAAGGATATACTGCCCAGCAAGTCAGCAGCAGCAATCACGGGTAAAATTGTTTAGATGCATTTTTCCTTTAAAATGTTTCTAATTCAATAGATACCTACGTAAAATGAAATCACGTAGTGTTTGGATTTTTGACGAATCAAATGCCAGAACCTATGCCTCGAAATCAAGATTTACACAAATAAAATAGCACAGATCGCCGCTGTTTAAATAAATCTGTCAATCCCGTTACTTGACAAACAGCCTAACTATTAGCAAAGTAAGTTTACAAAATAAACAAATGTAAATCCGTTGAGAAGCAGTATTTGGTACCATAGAGTTAGTACTGGCTTCGTAACGGACCGCGCGGTGACAACCGGTCTGTTAACTCTATACAGTAGATTATGTGTGAAATTTTAATGTTTCTTCTTTTTATTTGTTTTTAATCTCTAATCGAGTTTCAGTGCACCATAATATGTCACCCATAGATCGAGCTGGGTCCTCAAACTCAAACATACCTACTGCAAATATGTATGATTATTTGACAATGTTTTACGGTCCGCTGCCCGCCTGACATCAACCCTTTGTCATCAAGTCAATCTATTTTCTTGTGTCATGTTTGTTTGTCGTGTGTTATCTTCTCCAAGCAAAGACTTTCTTTCTTTCTTTATCAGTTTAAAACCAGCTTGGATGCTGCCATTCGCCATTCGTTGGTAGTTAACCAATATCAAATAAAAAGTTGTTTCGAAATGTATCGGGTAACGGTAACCACCTGTTTTAACGATACGGAGGCGGGTTCAACAACCTCTAAAGAGAGGGTAGACTTCAATATTAACTCCCAGGATGTCGAAATGATTCCTGAGTAGATCCCGGTCCCGTGGGAAAGCCCATTGTCCGTCTGTTCCCATCTGGGAACATCACATTACTTAGATGTGATGTTCCCAGATGGGAAATTTTATTTCTGTGAAAATGTCTGCCAGATATTAGCATTTTTGAAAATTCAGATAAACATGTTTAAACTGAATGTCTTTATCCAGGGAGAAAATATGACTAGGTTACTAACATAGCCATTCCTCTGTATATGCTAGTCAAAATAAAAGTACCAACGTCTTTAGAATGAATACCTACGCACCTACTAGTTAGGTAGGTAGGTATGTAAGTATATAATAATATATATACTTACTATCTTTGCAATAAGTAACTTCATAACTGGACTAGACAGATAATCTAACATTGTGTTTTCTCCTTGTGTGTTATCGCTATCAGTTGATATCTGTTATCATCATACCTGAGATAGGAGACCGAAAAACAAATTATCGATGTTGTATTTTCAAAAATATTCTACTAGGTACGATACATACAAAAATAAAATATCAGTTATTCTACTACTAAATAAGGGCGTGACTACTTTAAAACAATTACTTGGCTCCTCAATCCTTACGGACATAAAAATGAAAGTTACGTACTGTATGCAAAAACTACTGAACTGATTGTGATAGAATTTGAATTATGGAAGAGCTATTTTAATGCTTAGATTTTTTATCGTCTTATTATCGCGGGGTAGTCCCAATACAGTCACAATCCAAGTTGCATATATGAAATGAAAATTGTATACCTACACTAAACGTACATACCTAGGTACCTACCTACATCAAAAAAAAAATCGTGAGCCGTAACCGGGGCTTCTTTATCATTCAGAATTAGACAGTTTTTGGGGCTACTTTAACAAACCGCCAAAAACTTAATTTCAATTAAATTTATTTTAATTTGAAATCCAAAATGAACTAAGTATAAGAAGTAAGATAGTTTGATTGTGAAAAGGTCTAGGTCTGATTTTTATCTCAATTAAGTATTATAATAATTAGGTAAATTAAAAGACGGACTAAGTGTCATTGTAAGTACCCTTGGTTACGAATATATTTTGTTAGGTAAATTTATATGACAAAATTAATAAAAAATTAATAACAACTTAATAAATATTTTTTGGCAAAAATAATGACAAAAGTATTAGCCCGTGATTTTAACATCTTTGACAACAGTCACAGTTTCATACAAATAACAAAGAAGCCCCTAACCCATGAGGCTACTTTGTCATAAAATAAAATAAAAATATTTAAAATTTGGGGGGGGGGGGGGGGGTCATTATTTTCTAAATTTCTTAGCGATCTGATAACCAAGGGTCACATTGTTCTTTAACGTAAAAAACATGGAATTTACGAAATTATAAAAAATACGTTCAAAAATACCTGAAACCTGGACCTTCCCGCGCAACTTCCGTCGTAATCGGCATCGAAATCCCACTGCGCAAAGGAATAACCTGCGTGGTGAAAACTACAGCGTTGATTTGCATGCAATGCATTTGAAGCCAGCACCGTCGAGTTTAACTGTCATTGACAGCGAGGTCTCTTGAGCTGTCGGTTTCAATGACAGTTGAACTCTAACTTTTCGCCCCTGTCTCCTCACGTGAAACTGGCCAAATTGCTCTACCTAAGCTGCTAGCAAAAGGCCACAAAGAAGAATCTCATCTGACAGTTGACAGAGTCGACGCGTCGCCTTGCGACTTAAAGCTATGGTTGGAACCGTGCAGGGTATTCCTTTGCGCAGTGGGATTTCGATGCCGATGAAGACAGAAGATGCGCGGTCGGGCCCTGTATAAAGTGGCTAAGTATCGATAATCTCTTTCGATACAAGCCTATTTCTAAGTCTAATGGTGTAACGACCGCGTTACCTAAGTGTGAATTGTTAGTAAAAAAAAACAAAACTTAATTTTTAATAAAAAATATACTTATTATATAATTATAATATAATTATCTTACTATTTACTTAATTAAAATATAATTTTATTGGTAAATTATTGTGGAAAACTTTGAACTGATTAAAACTTGGAAGAGCACAAGAAAATCCGGGATTCATTGTTTGTCTTTCCTTGAGTTCCTTGCTTTCCATACAAATATAAAAACACAATTCCATTCTTTAATTAATGTTATCCGATTTCTATGTTTATTACCCGGCTGCAAGGAAAGGGTTTCATTTTTGTGCAACCTAGTTTAAATGCGTGTAAATTGTTTAATTTTGGGGGGCATATTATTATTTATCAATTTAGTTTCTAGTAGGTGTACAAGTGTAATGAAAGTAAAAATCGGTGCAAAACTGGACTTTAGTTTGTCTCCAAAGCTCGCACGAGCCGTCATTGATGGCATTGTAAAGAGCCATAATTTACAATAACTTCCTTGACTTGACTTTTACTACGACGACTTGACTGTTTTGATGCAAATTGCAATGAACTTGCAAAAGTTAATACTTGACACTGACTACTTTCCAAATGGCTATATATAATCGGTTCACAACCGATAAGAATAAATTAGTCCTCTTAAGGGTTATTTAGAGGTTTGTTCCTTTATGTTTTGCTACATTAATTATTATTGTTATGGAACTCTATAGCGTTTTTTTAAACCAGAGTTTTTTTAAATTCCGTAGGTGTACATTTGACTTGTAGGTACTTATACAATGTCTTCAAAACGTTAGTTTTGGATAAATCGCAAAAAAAAAAACCTATTAACCTCTTCAATTTCAATAGCCCCGCCCGGATTACAATATTTACGTAGGTAGTTATAGGTATGTTTTTCTCAGGTAGAATGTAACTAGTAAACTGTAAAACTAGTTTAATACTGCGCCCTCCTGTATTTATTCCTGACATGATTCGCCAAGCACAGCCCGAACACGACAGCCACCAACTGCGAACAAATACCAAATGAATTAATTTCTCTGATTTTCTCATCAATTGCTCAATTGCAGGGAGCGTCGTCGTGAATAGACATACCCGTCGTGTTAACTTACTCGTCGTGCTAACATAACCGTCATGCCCACATACCAGTCATGCTAATATTATAACCGTCGTCGTGCTATCATCCCCGTGGTGATAACATACCCGTTGCGCTATTATGCGTGTCATGCTAACATAACCGTCGTTATAATACATACTCGTCGTGCTAACATACCTTTTGTAATTGATAACATACCTGTCGAGCTAACATAACCTTCGTGTTAACATATTATACCAACATACAACGGTATAAGCCTCTACAGCAGCGAATGGCCACAGCTTCGACGCCAAGACCAAAGGTATTCACGGAGTTCTGGACGATAATGGTGCAGCTGTCGTATGAGTTGAACATGTGGCATGGCCAGGGCGTGGCGCAGCACGACAGCGGGAGATGGTTGCTTAAATACCCAACGTCGTGCTAACTTACCCGTCATGATAACACAACCGTCGTGTTAACATACCAGCTACATTAACATACCTGTCGTGCTAACATATTACACCCACACACACTCGTATACCCACCTCTACAGCAGCGACAACAATGGCCACAGCTCCGATAGCCAGCCCGAAGGTATTCATGGCGTTTTCGACAATGGTGGTGCAGCCGTCGTATGAGTTCAACATGTTGCAGGGTCCGGGCGAGGGGCAACACGACAGCGGGAGTGGGTTGAGGCCGTACGACGCCGGACCCGACGTGCCGCAGCAACGGAGCTGGGGTACAGAAAAACAATCATTTATTAGTGATAGTTTTACGGCAAAAGCATAGGCATATTATCATTATAATATCCCTTACTCTTTTTCTTTTTAGTTCTTTCAAACCTTTATCGTAGTCTTAAAGTCTGTGACTTTATTTTATAACTTAGAATTGGCTCGAAACAGGAGATCTCTTCAGCGGGAAATAGCACAGAAAGGAATTTTTCGTATTCGCATCTTGTTCGTTCTTATCGAAATAAGGTAGCCCATTTAAAAGTTTACCGTGACTTATGCCATATAATTTTATCTTATGGTTGGCTCCGAACAAGCTCTTTAACGGTCAATAGCACAGTCATAAAATTTAGACCACCATCACATTTGGATAATAGTGGTTTATAGAGGTTTAAACCTACCGTGGTCTGCAGCTCCGAGAACGCTTGCGGGTCGCGTGTGAACGCCTCTGCCATCCACTTGGGCACCTCGGCTACTGCGTCGTCCAGCTTTACGAAGATGACTACGGCGAGCGCTATCTTAGCCACCATCAGTACTAGCATGAAGATTGAATACTGGAGAAAAAACATTAATTAAAACAATAAATAAATAAATAAATTGGTAATATATTTTAAAATATGCGTGTCTAAAATGCTACCTCTTCCAAAGTCTCCAGGCTCAATTTGAACCTTGGGCCTGTTTATTTGCGTCTGTCTTCCGCTGTTCCACAGGAAATTCTTAGAAATGAATATTTGAGAGAAAGTTGGAGATTTTCCTTTATAAATTAATAAACACGAAACGATATTCTTTTTAAATGTAAACAAGTTAAATAACGATCACTTTCGCGAAATTTCTCATAACAATAATACTCGTAATATTAAAAGTTTAAGTGGCGTTAAGAGGAAAGGGTACCCTACTTTTTAACCGACTTCAAAAAAAAGGAGGAGGTTATCAATTCGTCTGTATGTATAATTTTTTTTTTTTTTTGTATGTTCACCGATTACTCGAAGACGGCTTGACCGATTAAGATTATTCTTTTTTTAATAGATAGATGGGAGCTCCAAGATGGTCCCATAAAAATTTGATGTGGATCTGATGAGGATCTTCTGAGTGATGAACGGAAATGCTCCTCAAAACGCATTAATCAATCCAATTGTTTTACTTTACAATTGTATCGATTACTCGAAGATGGCTTGACCGAATGAGATGATTCTTTTTTAATGGAAAGGTAGGAGCTTCGAGATGGTTCCATAAACATTTGATGATGATCTGATGAGGATCTTCGAAGTGAGGACCGGGAATGCTCCTTAAAACGCTGTATTCAATTCAATTGTTCATCGATTACACGAAGATGGCTTGACCGATTGATATAGTTCTTTTTTTAATGGAAAGGTGGAAGCTCCGAGGTGGTCCGTTAAAAGTTTGGTAAGGATCTGAAGAATCTTCAGAATGATGGACAGGATAGTATCCCAGAATTCAATAAATTACTCATTTTTGGACTTCTACCAAAAAGAATAGACCCCTAAAGAACTAAGTACAGATTGATTGGGCACCTGAAACCACCTTCTCATCAGCAAACTCCTCAATAATTAAAATAACGGTAACAATATTGTTGATTTTTGGGTAGGTAGGTATACTAAATAGGGTAAAATAAAAAACTAATTTAAAAATTAAAAAACCGACTTCAAAAAAGAAAAAAATAATAAAAAAAACAACCAAAAAAAAAGAATTGATAAAAAAGACCAAAATAACCTCTACATAGGTTCAGTGCCACCGACTAATTAATCTGTTTTATCATCTGAAGTCGGGCAGTTTTACTGGTTGGTTCCATATTGTATTTAGTTTGGCTGCTCGACTTCAGATGATAAAACAGATTAATTAGTCGGTGGCACTGAACCTATGTAGAGGTTATTTTGGTCTTTTTTATCAATTCTTTTTTTTTTTCTCTAAACAAACGTTTGCGGCTGTTTTTTCTTAGGATTTAGACATTAGAGCAAGTATGTTTGTTTAATCCATGAAATCTATATGCTCAAGATCTTAATTTCTTTTTTCATATTTAATTAAATAATTAGGTACCAATGCATCGGTACCTACTGTATTACCACTACCTAATCGTATATTATATAGGTTTGCACTTCAAGATATACATAGGTAAGGTTTTTGAGTATCGCATCCCCTTAAACAACTCGCTTTAAGGGCATAGATTGAGGTGCCACAATACTACGCCTTAAAACTTATCTATATACCAGTTAAAAACCAAAACAAGATACTTACAGTAACAAGCATACAGTTGCTTTCTTTAATAGCGCCACAGCATCCGAAGAACGCGATCAGAAAGACTATTCCGCCGACCACCATGGATGACACCGGGGCCACGCTCAAATTGTTCTCCAACAACACATTTGTGATGGCTGAGATTTGGAGCTGGGCTGCTATACCTAGCCCGAGCAGGGCTAGCCCGGCCAGCTGAAAATAAACGTCTTTAGTTATTTCAAGTTTAGTTTAAAAACGTACTTACCTACATACGTTAAATGCAAGTTGGGAAACCAGACAACAAACTGAATATTGTTACGAACATCAACAAAAGATTATAACTACCTATTCTGCCCTGAGGCCCTTTATTCCATTTTTTTTTTTCTAAATTACTCTTTAACAATTAATTATTATTTATTATTATTACTTATTGTTTAGTACTAATAGGTATTAAGTATTGAATATACACAGAAAATCTTATTTTGCAAGTTAGTGTTTGTGCCAGGTTTGTGTGTTGTAGGGCGCTGTTACTAGCGCCCTACAAAGCATGGATTAAAGTTGTTTGCGGTGTATAAATCTAAAAATTAGATTAACTAAATTTTAATTAGGGTGCGGTTCCGCACTGGTGGAACCGCATTCCACTTGTGTAAGTCTCAAACCCATAGGAATATCGGAATATAAAGTTGGTGATGAGATGACTCAATAGTACAAATATGTTATTCATTGGAACATATTATGGTTCCAAATATAGGCTTATCGTATCTTATCTAACTAAAACAATGATACAGTTTATCCTACTAATATTATAAATGTGAAAGTGTGTGTGTTTGGATGTTTGTTACTCAAAAATTTGGAATATAGGTAGCTGGAGACTTGGAATAATACATAGGCTACTTTTTATCCCGATATTCCCGCAGGAACGGGACTTACGCGGGTGAAACCGCGGGGCACAGCTAGTAGACTATATAGATGTACGTACAGGCTAGAATAAACTAAGAATATATAGTCAGCGCGACTATTTCGCCGTTAAACTAACTTAACTATCAAGCAATCGGACTATCATTAACATTCCCGGTTGAGTTTGTGCATTCATAGTCAGTAGGTTCAGAGATATGTAAAAACTTCTAGATACGTAATAGGGCAAATTTCTTGGCTACACAAATGCAAGCTATCTAGCCAGAGAAGTCTTAGTTCCATCCCAGCTCACGTCACGATCACCCGCTTGTTGACACACAGTACATTTAGTTCACTTTCACAACATTATTCACAGACAACAATGCCTTCGTGCGTATTTAGGCGATGCACGAATTATACTCCAAAAACTAGCAAAAATATTTCATTTCATACGTAAATAAAGCTGTATTTATTTATTTTAGTTTATTTTTTGAAAAAGTGTTTTTTCCAAAAACTCAACGAAGTTTTTGACTTTGACGTTTTATCATTCTCTCCTAACCACTATAAGATGTCATAAAATTCTCTTGTCTGACCAGAAGCTATGTCAAATTTTGTCGCCTTCCAAATCCTGTTATTTCAAACCACATGCTATCAATTTACTCCACTCCTTTTCAAGCCCTAACTTTCGAACCAGATGTTAAAGTTGATCTTGGTGTTGATAAGGGATCTGTGGGTACTGTCCCCACTTTTAACTCGCTAATGGAGAGTGAATACAACGGATGGATCAAAATATACACCGATGCGTCTAAGATGAAGCAGTTCGACGACGTAGGAGCAGCAGTTTGGATCCCCTTTTACAACGTAATTTTAAGCTTTAAATGCCCTCCACTAGCATCAGTTTTCACTGGGGAATCCATAGCGATATTGGAGGCCATACGTTTCGTAATTGCTCACAACTTAAACAATGTCCTTATCCTCTCAGATTCTAAAAGTTCTCTGGAAGCCATCCTATCCCATCCATTTAGATCCAAAACCAAATTCCCTATTACTTATCGCATCAGAGAGGCTTTATTTAATTGCAAACGATTGGGATTGAAAGTAGTCGTGGGTTGGATTCCTGGGCACTCGGGTATACCGGGCAACGAGTCCGCTGACTCATGTGCTAAAAATGCAATTCATGTAGGCACTTATGAGCATTACCGTCTTTATCCTCAAGACATTTCTGGAGCTCTTAAATCTAATTTGTACACTGCGTGGACTTTAGACTGGGAATCGTCCAAAAATTTGAAAGGTAAATCTTATGGCGAAATTCAAACTAATATACCCCACAGACCCTGGTTCTCTAAATTTAAGAAAATTGATAAAGATATAACTTCATCAATTTCTCGTCTTCGTCTCGGCCATGCATGTTATCCTGTTCATTTGGCAAAAATTAGGATCCGGGATCATTCTGTTTGCGTATGCGGTCTGGAGGAGGGTAACCTAGATCATATTTTCTTTTCCTGCCCCCTGCGTAGTTTTTCACTTTATGATGTCCTTCCTTCTGATATTCCCCGTCCTACCCGCTTTAAATCTCTCCTTTCCCTTGTTTTTACTCCTTTTACTAAATTGCTTTCTAGATATTTATCTACTAATAATTTAAAATTTTAATCTGTGTGTATCTGATTTATATATATTTATCTATTAGACGTTTATATTTATTGTGTATTTATATGTGTAGATAACTATATATCTTGTGTTGTCTTGTTTTGTCCCCAGAAAATAATCTGCTGGAAGTTTGGTTAACAGTCACCGGCCAAATTCGGTAAACAATTCGTCCTCCAAATGCTGTTATTGGCTGAACTCGTGTCATTGGCAGAATTGTTTAGCGTACGCTATACAGACGCCATAACTAAAAAATTGAATTGAATTGAATAATATTATGACATCTCTTTCTTACGTCATGCAAGTAGCATTGAGTCTTTATGTTTTAGGAAGAGATAACAATAGTTTCGTCTATTTCTTCTTTAAATTATGTGAATGAATATAAATAATGAGGTTGTATAGCATGCAATTGTGCCGCTTTTCAATAATGATTTGTTCTGCAATGGCGTCTCTATAACTTTAATAGACTCATTGCAGTAGGTAATGCTTTTCAGCGATTGGTCTAATTCTACAGAATTAGAACAGGCGCTGAAAAACATTTCGCAAATAAGAATTTCAGATTGCTTTAATCGAAAACAGCTTCACTGTATCTTTTAAAGGTATACCCTTCCCTCCACCAGAGGTACCACCCAGAGGAACCACAGGACTGTCTGTGTGTCTGTCTGGGATCTCTATAACATAATAAAACTGAAGACGAAATGAATTGCGTCTTAGTCGAGCGAAATGCTTCTCAACAAAAATAATTAAATTTTAGCAATAAATAACTAACTAACACTCCTAAACTGGATAAAGAGTACATCTAAATGTTGCTGAAAGAAATCGCTTTAAGCGATAAAGCCGCCCACTGTGCCATCTAATTTTGAGTTGTTTATGTATTTTTCTTCTTTTTATTGTAAGTAATTATTAAATTAATGTTGTGTGTTGCAATGAACAATTATAATTTTGTAGTTAGCGTTAATAATACCTACCTATTTCTATTGGCCTGGCCACAATATAGATAAAAATACTATAAATAGTAAATTAGTATTTTCAGTCGGTAAATCTTGTTTTTATTGAGGCGTAGTCACAAACAACACACGACATTTAATTCATTTAATTATAACGTTTTAAATAGCTTTCATGTAAATTTATAGAAGCTGTTCCACCCGCCTTTTTTATCCACCGAACTCGTATAATTATATTTCTAGTATTTTTATATTTTTAGACTATTCCATTTATAGATATCGGCAACAGGACTACTCACAACAAATTTAATACCTACCTACTGAAAAAGAATCATAAAACTTATTGGGAATAATTGAAATAATAGGAAATAACCTCATTTCCTTCACCGCTGCGGGCGCGGCGTAAAACTTTGCTCAAAGCGGTCGCACATTGATACCACGATAAGTCTCGCCAATGGCTCGAGAGGATCCTATCTTATCTCTTATCTACGACGTTTTAACAACAATATCGATTGCCTACTTCGCTTCACAGAATGCTGATTATGTTACTAAGAGTTTCTGCCCATACAAAGTCTCCTTCTTTTGGGGTTGTGTTGTGGCTCATCTTTAGAGTTATCTGGTAGTCCTATATTACGGTGTAGAGAATACTCAGTACCTACTACCCAATCAATAGACAAATAATCTTGTATTTAAACGACATTGCCTTTTTTATCCATGATGGAACGGGTTACCTACGCCAGTTCGAAACACGCTTCACCAAATTACATTTTAACCAACACGAATCACCTAATATGCTAAATAGAACTAAGCTTTATTTTGAAAATTTGATTTTACATCGATGCACGATTTACTCGGTTCTACATTTCATCTAACTAAACACTACAATTAAAATAATATGTTTCGTCGAAGTCTAAACACTACTGACTACAACTAAAATATTATATTTAATCAAAGGACTGTTGGGACTTTGTCTCATCTACATCTACACTAATATTATAAAAGGGAAAGATTTGTATATTCGTGTGTGTGTATGTTTGCAATAAATAAACTGAAAAATTCCTACTACTTTCATCCCGATAATCCCACGGGAACGGGATTTACGCGGGTGAAACTGCAAGGCTGAACCGATATGAATTAAATTTGGTAAAGGGTTAGTTAAGGGGTAGAAATAAGATATGGATTACTTTAAATCGTATGGGTTAAGCAACGCTTGGTGTAACATACGTGATGGGTCAAAAAGAAAGGCTGAAGCGATTAAACTTTGGTACAGGGTTAGTTTAAGGGCACACCCTTGCCCTTTTACTTTTAAACCCTATGAATAACGATCATACATAACTTTATTATAGGCACTGAGTTAGGTATTCGCAAGATGAGACTTTTTATCAATTTACTAGCTGCGCCCCGCGGTTTCACCCGCGTAACTTCCTATCCCGTAATGTTAATGATCCCTCACGTATGTCATACCCGGTGTTGCTTAACGATCATTCAAAGTACTATATAATATTTCTACCTCTAAAGCAACCCTGTACCAAGTTTATGAATATCGGGTCACCTGCTCTTTTTCACCCATCACGTATGTTGTACCAAGTGTTGCTTAACCCGTACGATCATTCAAAGTACCCTATATATTATTTCTACCCTGTACCAAATTTCATTCATATCGGTTTACGGGTTGTTGAGTTACAAATAGAAATACACGACTTTATTTTTCAGAGCTGCCGTCCCGCGGTTTCACTTGCGTAAGTCCCGATCCCGAGGGAATATCGGAATCAAAAGTAGCCTATGTCACATCTGTATAATGTAGTTTTCTATTTGTGAAAGAACTTTTGAAATAGGTCTAGAAGTTTCTGAGATGACCCCCAAAATTCATACATACATACATGTTACCAACGTAACCTCTTTAAAATATTAATTATCAACATAAAACAAAATAATAAGAATCAAAAGTACAATGAGATATTGCTAAATAATTATTAAAAAGCACTGCAGTTTGGTGACACTACCGTCTCGCATGGAGCCGACCGATTGAGCCGCGCGGCATGATGCCTCACAGAGCTGGCTGGCCACCTTCATCATCGTCGTCGCCCGCTACGTATACGTATCTATATGTACGCTTGGTACTTATTAATTATTTATTGTGGAGTTATTTTAAAACTGTAATATCTCGTGAGATATTCATTGAAATCAAGTGATGTTAAGGACAATTATGTTTAAAATTAAATACTTTTAATGAATAACGTATTTATTTGGATAAGGATTAATATCATATTTACAAAATTACCTTCGGAAACAATGAATTGTTCTACAATAAATTTCATTACTCTAAAAGATGTTATATTGAGTCAACCTTAAGAGTTAGACATATGCTGTCGCGGACTATTTATTAGATCCTATTTAAAGGAAGAATTCTCTCATAAATGGTTTTTATGTAACTTTGACCGTTTACTCAGCGCACGCGACAGAATCTCGGAAATGGGGGATTTTTTTCCCGTTTTTGCAACATATTTCATGGATGCTCCGCTCCTCTCAGTCGTAGCGTGATGTAATATAGCCTATAACCTTCCTCGATAAATGGACTATCAAACACAAAAAGAATTTTTCAAATCGGACCAGCAGTTTCTGAGATTAGCGCGTTCAAACAAACAAACAAACAAACAATCAAACAAACAATCAAACAAACTCTTCAGCTTTATAATATTAGTATAGATAGTATAGATTTTATCGTACGTGTACCAACTAACTAACTACCCACGGATTAGTATACTATAGGTACCTATATCAATTAATTAAGGTACCTTCGATAAAAAATAAATGTATTGATTAAATATAACTAACCTAGGTACAATTTAAACATTATACGAGTATAGGTAGGTATTATACCACGTATTACCGAATCATTTGCGTTCTTACTTTTACTATTTTCAGCCATAGAACTGAAACTGGTCCCATAGGTACGTTCCAAAGTTAAACTTCGGAAAACTCAAAATTCGAACGTCCGTGGTTGTTCTATTACCCACTATCTAGGTAATCTAAGCTTTCAGCATTGTTGCAATGCCATTCCTACGTTACAACTGGAAAATGAGTTGCGTACGTGGACATAATTCTGCTGTAGGTTTACCTATACCCTATAAATATTAATAGAACATAATGGTTTATATATTCAAAAATAATTATTCATTTACTGCACTTGCAGGTGTATAAAAAAACTGAAAATATCCTTCTACCTAAAAATGCTGGTTAACAGCTGCATAACTATGCATAGTTTGTCTTTTACTGCGACATGAAGTTTCAAAGTTGACAGACAGAGACAAACGTCACATAACTTGGTCATCTGTTAATCATCGTTTATAAGTAAGGGGGTTAATCTTTATGTCTTATGAATTTTCCTATATTGGTCCCTGTATTTTCCTGTAGATGTGTTATAGGTACACCTACCAAGCTATTCTTTGAAATCCGGAACAATTTAAATAAATTAATTAGAGAAGATACTTGAAAAGACCTACGGCCTGCCCCCGTAACTACCGTCGAGTTCAACTGGACGTCGATTTGGGAATACGACGCGATGCTTTCGATAACAGGGATGGAAAAAGCTACCGCGCAAGAAGCGAGCAGGAATTGTTTATGGCTTTAAAGAAATTGTTTATGGCTTTTTATTCGCTTTCGAGCTTTAAAGTCATATCGAAACCACACCGAATACGATGTGGTTTCTTTCATGTATGTACCTGTCTAACTATAAAGTAGACCTAAACTCTATCCTTTTATCCATGCAAAGAAAAATTATTTCAATTTTAGAGTATCTACTTGTACCTACGGTACCTACCTATAGGTATGAACATTTCTTAACTAAAAAAAGATAATTCTGATACCGGACCTTTATGGTAGGTACCTAATAAGTAATTATAATTAAACTTCCACAAAAGGTTAATAAATGGTAGAAAAATAGATTCTAATTTTACCTTCGTTGTTTTCAATTTATTAAAAAAGTGTTGTTACTACTTACAGCAAACACCAAGTTGGTGAAAAACAGAATATATTTGACCAAAAATTCACCGCAACCCATTTTGAAACTGATATAAAACTAGGCAGGTAAACAAAAATATATCACGGCTGCTTTGTGGCAACGTTATCAAGTTACTGAGTATGTGGGTAGGTTTTACCAGATAAGTAGTGACTAAGTACATATTAGGTTTTTATCAGTAGGTACCTGAAATTCAATACTATATTTTTAGGGTTCCGTACCCAAAAGCTGAAAACGGAACCCTTTTACTAAAACTTCCCTCTTTGTCTCTTTGTTTGTCTTACTGTCTGTCACCTATACTTATAATAAAAGAATAGAAGACAAAAGTCTGTACTAGTATGAAGTAAATTTAAAAAAGTTGTCTAGTGGACTTAGAAAAAGTTGTAAGTAGAACAAAATTATATAATTTTTATATTTTTTGTCTGTCTGTCTGTTTCTTTGTTTGTTCCTTATACTTCTAATTGGATTGAAATCTGGTTTTCAACATTGGATAGTTCTATTTTCGAGGAACGCCGTGGTATACGAACCCTAGTAATGAACAAAAAAGTCGGCTGATGCACTATTTCTACGCAGACGAAGTCGCGGGTAACAGCTGTCTTATATACAATTTGTAACGGGTATGACCTTTTAATCCGAAAGGGGGTTGTTCTAGACGTCTAGGCAAACACCTTTTGTTCTAGGACTTTTGAAAATTCAAACTTTTTTTTTGAAAATTTTGATATTATGTTTCACTGAAAAAACAGCTGCTTTTGAAAAAAAAGGTGATTGAAGTTTTGATTGTAAACCATCAAACTAAATAAAAGGACAAGATAAGGTCAATGACCTCGAACTCTCAGAAACAGCTGATTTTCAAGTAAACTTTACACCTCAATTTTTCGATAAGTACTTCGAATTTCCAAAAGTCGTAGAACAAAAGTTGTTCGCCTAGACGTCTAGAACAACCCCTTTCGGATTAAAAGGGCTTACCCGTTACACCTTGTATAAACCGTGGCAGATAGCTGTAGTTACTGTTGTTGTTAAATAACAAGAAATACTACAGAATACTTCCAGCATAAGTACTAATTTTGTAAGTGGGGCTCTCATACAACAAATTTTAATGATTGTTTGTAATAATGGTTATTAACATCAGTTAACGAAAACATCGTGAGAAAATCGACATTTCCTAGTCTCATCACGGTCCGAAGGCATGATACTTTCGCTAATCTGGAGTAGGCAGGCTCCCGTAGCGTCTCACTGCCTCCCCCTCTAAGAGGAGTGGGTGTAGTGGGACAAATTAAGGGGCTTAAATATGATTTTATATATTAATAGTACGGAACCTTACGTGCGAGAGTCTGATTCGTCGTGAACCGTTAAACGGTAAAATGTTGTATTCAAGACGATACTGAGACAGACGACACACATGTAAAGAAATTAGTGCCCGCCCATATCGACATTTTGTTTCGATGTTTGCTAAGGTGTAGTTTATCTCAGTGTCAGTGTGGTGGTGTATATTTAATAGTTAAAAGCTAGTTTCGCATAACTGACGCCTCGTGAGATAGTCCTAGCAATACAACGTTTAGTTTAAAGCAATCTTTAGATATTGCTTCAAAATAAACGTTAGGCTAAACATATTCAAACTCGTTTGTTTGCAAATAAACCTGTTCGACATAGAAACGTTAACGTACCTATTGTTTGGTAAAAACGTGGGTAAAACCACCAGTAATATTGTGTCATATACAAGATGTAACGGGTAAGCCCTTTTAAACCGAAAGGGAGTTGTTTTGGACTTCTAGGCGAAGAACTTTTGTTCTTCGACTTTTGAAAATTCGAAGTAGTTTTCGAAAAATTTAAGTGTAAAGTTTACTTGAAAATCAGCTGTATCTCAGAGTTCGAGGTCATTGACCTTATTTTGTCCTTTCATTTAGTTTGGTCAACTACAATCAAAACTTCAATTACCTTTATTTTCAAAAGCAGCTGTTTTTTCAGTGAAATATAACCTCAATTTTTTTTTTCGAATTTTCAAAAGTCATAGAACAAAAGTTGTTCGCCTAGAAGTCCAAAACAACCCCCTATCGGCTTAAAAGGGCTTACCCGTTACACTTTGTATATACGAGTATAAAACAAGAAAGTAGTTTTATAGACCCACAGAAACGCTACTTAAAATTTGCGGTCTACATAAATAAACTTTTTAAACTAACACGATTGGAACTTATAATTTCATATTTACCCGACTCTTAAATAATTTGGCGACCTTTAAATTTATTTATTTTTAATTTGAGAGCTGATTAAGGGGTTTTGTTTCGGCCTATAGATGCAGCTTCTTTAATTATTCTTGGCTACAGAAAGTGAAGACAATTACCTTGACATTTAAGCAATATAGCTATATGTAGGTAGGAACTTATTGCGAGTGGTTTGAAAGATATTCTGAGGGAATCATGAGGGAAAATAGGAATATGTATTAAAAAAGACCGGTGCGAAAAACATAATCTTTTCCTTGCAGGCGAGTAAAAATAGATAAGAAAAATTATGGGAGAAAACATTTTAATAATTTTTATACAATTTCGTTATAATTTTCAGGGTAAAATCTCGTAAAACTTACCAATTGCCGCGGCGACCACCTACTACTAGGTAAACTTTGGTAAAATCATGACGTAACCAGCAGCTACGTAACTTTTAATATTCCTAATCATTCATTTACACTATAAATGGGTCACCCTACCCTATTACCATGACTTGATATTATGTTAATTAAATGACAGTTCATTCAAAAAACCAAAACTACTACACCTACGTTTAGGTATATACCTACTTACGTAAAAACTTGAAAGTGTCGCTACGTCACAAAATTTACGCGGATCGACGACGCGACGTGTCGTCCATCGTCATCGACAACCGACAGCCAGTTGATGATATTGTAAATAGTTTACCCAAGTAGTTAACTGTGGTACGAGTTTTTTTTTGGAAATTTAAATATCCTCTACATCTCTAGTCACCGTATCACAAGCTTATTGTACGATTTCCAACCTCGAGACTCGTGAACAAGCTGGTTGTAATTACCGAAATATCGAGCTCTGCGAATAAATTATTAAACATGGTAAATACCCCGTTATTAAGTAATTAACCGACTTCAAAAAAAAGGAGGAGGTTATCAATTCGTCTGTATGTATATTTTTTTTTTTTTGTATGTTTACCGATTACTCGAAGACGGATTGACGCATTAAGATGATTCTTTTTTTAATGGATAGGTGGGAGCTCCAAGATGGTCCCATAAAAATTTTGATGTGGATCTGATGAGGGTCTTCGGAGTGATGAACGGAAATGCTCCTCAAAACGCATTAATCAATCCAGTTGTTTATAGATTACTCGAAGATGGCTTGACCGATCGAGATGATTCTTTTTTTAATGGAAAGGTGGAAGCTCCGAGATGGTCCCATAAAAATTTGATGAGGATCTGATGAGGATCTTCGAAGTGAGAACCGGGAATGCTCCTCAAAACGCTGCATTCAATTCAATTGTTCATCGATTATACGAAGATGGCTTAACCGATTGATATAGTTCATTTTTTAATGGAAAGGTGGAAGCTACGAGGTGGTCCCATGAAAGTTTGGTAAGGATCTGATGAGTATCTTCGGAATGATGGACAGGATAGCATCCCAGAATTCAATAAATTACTCATTTTTGGACTTCTACCAAAAAGCCCTAAAGAACTAAGTACAGATTGATGGGGCACCTGAAACCACCTTCTCATCAGCAAACTCCTCAATAATGAAAATTACGGTAACAATATTGTTGATTTTTAGGTAGGTAAGTATACTAAAAAAGGTAAAATAAAAAAATAATTTAACAATTAAAAAACCGACTTCAAAAAGAAACAAAAAATAATTTAAAAAACAACCAAAAAAAAAAGAATTGATAAAAATGACCAAAATAACCTCTACATAGGTACAGAGCCACCGACTAATTAATCTGTTTTATCATCTGAAGTCGGGCAGTTTTACTGGTTGGTTTCATATTGTACTTAGTTTGGCTGCCCGAACATGGTAAATAAATACCCCTACTATAATTTTAGAAGATATTGTAGCTTACCATGGGGATAGATTTTGCGCACACAATAGAGCTACCAGATCTCTCTCCGTGTCGTAAAAGGCGACTAAGAGGAATTTGGGGAAGACAAGCGAATCTGGAGTTCATCCCGCGCGGTGGTGGATAAAGGTGGATAAGGCGGCCGGCCTTAAAATTGTTATCAAATCTATTGCTTACTTAGGTACCTACTGAGCCAACCCCAAGTAATTTGTCCTCCACATACCTACAAATCCTACCATCACACTGGTCTGACCGGTATGATCTATCTACATCGGTCGTGTTCTCTATAAATTGGAGTGTATGTAGCAGGTGTTGTTAATATAGGTCTCCAGATATCTGCATACCAAGTTTAATCGTAATCGGTGCAGTAGTTTTTGCTTGACTGTGTAACAAACATTTTAACACACACATTTTAACCTTTAGAATATTTCACTTAAGTACAATATAATCAGAATCACGTCAAAGTTTAATTTCTATAAATATCTTGCAGTAGACGTGAGACTCATGTAGGTACTGCTGAAATTTTGCTAACAGGTCGAGTGTGTGGGTGTGGGTAGGTCTATTTTTTCAAAACTGGAGGAAATGTTGCGAAAGAGTTTATTATAGGGAGGCAACATCAAAACCTCTGATCAAAAAAAAATCCTCATCTCATTACAGTTTTAACCTTAGTTCAATATTTCTTATGTTTATTGCTCACGTCATTCTACTAGAAATATTATGCAAGAAGAAATTAATGCATCATCTAGAATCCTCCCGTGACAGAGATCCAACTAGTTTCCCTTGGATGAGAGTGGTCTTTTAATTGCGTCACGTGGGTACTCTTTTCCGTGTGGCATTTTATAGGTACATACTATATCTTCAGTATTAGAGTGTATAGTTTACTAATCATTATAACTAGGAACTCAAGTCCAAGAACAATAATCATTGGGTTGGGTAACAACAAGACAAGTGCAATACGAAGCGAGCGGTTAGCGGGCGGTCACTGTCAATGTTGCGTAAGACGACATGGATCATAATGAACGTGGCATAAAATTAAACTAAACGTGCTGACAACCACAAGACTAAGAGCGCGCCCTTATGTAGCTTCTTTTACTGCCTAACTTAGTTAATGAAGTAGATGCACAACATTACAGCCTAAAGAATCTGTTTCTGTAAGTACTCAACGGGAATTAGTAATAAAATATAAAGTGCCACAATAGACCATAACTGATCGATGCGGCATGTTAAAAAGTCCAATCAAGCAACAATAATATTACTTCTAATTGTACTTATTTACCCACGTTAACTAAAATTACGCGCCATTGGACACAAAAATTACAAACGTTACCCAAAAATTAAAACATGACCGTGTAAGAGACTGCTAGCGCTCTCGCCCACATTCGTTAATATCCCATGACAGACTGTCTGCACCGACAGACTCTACTACATTATACCGGCGCCAGCGCCGGTTTTCACGCAGTCCTCGCGAAAACACGGCAAAAACAACACGTATCTACCACAAAACTACGAATTCAAACACAGTGACATAAGTTCTTAATTAATAGATATTTAGTTGTCTAAATAAGTAATACTCGCAAGCATTGAACTTAAAGTTTAATAATAATTTAGTATAGTTGTGTTGTTAGAAGTTCTAGAAGTTTATAAGTTTGCTAACGGCTGTAACCGGAGCCATGGAAGTTCTCAACGTAAGTTACTTATTTATTTTGAACTAATAATGTGATATACTAACTAACTACTGTTTGATAATGGCACCAGAAAAAAAATGTATAGAAGCAACTTCTTCCAACAAACGGTGACCAAAATTTGACATTGAAATTAACCAGTTGTCTTGTTTGCTCTATCTAACTCAAGGTAATTTACCCTCACTTTTTGTAGCCATTAAAATTTTAAGAAGGTGCATCTTAAACTGAATTCTTTTATAAACACACCACTGTTTAATAGCCAAAGTTCTATTAATTACCTATATGTCTATAGTTAAAAAATACTGTTTTCTTGCCGCCATGCAAGAGTTGTGAGTCACGAAGCCATGTTTATTTTAATTTTTGGCGTCCAAACATTCAAGTTAAATTCTTACAATGAAGTTTAGTCATCTTTTGATTGAGAATAACTTCAAGATAATTGTCTGTCTGTTCTCTTCAATTTGTTTGTAGTTAGGTGTAGTACAACATAACTACCTAATAAACTGCAGACAGAGACAGTGTCAGCTGTAAGTGTAATACAGCGTAAGCTGTTGCTTATATCACTAAGGCATGTTTTACAAACTGCCCTTCTTTTAAGTCCCTGAGGAAAATTTGAATTTGGATTAGAAGTGGTCCGGTTCGAATTTTAAGAATTTTAGTAGGGTAACCTAAAATTTCGATTGGCTGAAATTTTCCTTTGTTCGTATAAAGAAGACCCCTGAAACCTGATGAAACTTCCCATTACAGTTTCAAAACTATAAGCAGTACAAAATGATATTGTGATTGGCAAAAACTTAACATAACACTTTTGTTTTTTATTTCACTTTTCGAATTGGTTTGAAGCAAGCCAAAAGTTCTGCGAATTTACGTTCTGTCACATTTATATTATTCCTGGGTAGTTGTAATGCAAGTATATTTGTGATATTGATGTGTCGTTACTTGTGAGAAATTGCATTCAATATGTAACATACTAAGTGGGGCCTACCAGAGTCTATCTAAGAAAGTACATAAATTAAAGTAGCAACAAATAACTTGAAAAAGATTGCAATTCGAGAATTATGTATCTATAAGTAGGTACGCTAAAATTGTTTTTCCATGTAGAACCTTGATAGTCACTATTTTTGTAAAACGCCACCTTAAGATAAGAACACATGCAACTGGTTGCAAACAAAATATTCTTGGGTGTTTCAAGGTTTTTATATCGTTATATTAGAATTGTTGAAATTATCCCCAATATTTGGATTTCACAGTTGCATTAAAATGTAGAATATTTTTAAAGCCTGAATAAAATTTAAGCAGTTGGAAAACAACAATCTTATATAGGGTGGCGTGGGTATTGCAAAATAGAGTTAATAGGGGTTAAAGTATGAAATTGCCGTTTTATTGCAATAGGTTCTTTGAATTGACATAGAATCTTCATGGTTTGAGGTTTTCGAATGAAACTTTTTTCAAATGGTTTCTGTGATGTTCTTTTTTTAAAAAATGTGAAACATTTGAATATCGACTTTCAATTGTTTTTGTTATTCAATTTAGACAAGAAAGATGGATACTGCGAAAATTCGAGTGATTTTTGAATACGAGTTCCGACCGGAACTAACGCGGCAGAAACAGCCCGCAATATCAATGCTGCGTTTGGAGAGGGGTCTACTAATGAACGCACCGTGCGATTTTGGTTTAAACGCTTTCGTGATGGAAATTTCGACTTAAAGAACGAGCCACGAGGAAGACCGCCCACGCAGGTGAATAACGATGAATTAAGAGAGATAGTGGAAGCCGATCCTAGTCAAACTACCCAGGAATTAGCGGCATGGTTTAACGTTACCTTACCCACTTTATTGACTCACTTGCGTCAAATCAATAAAATAAAAAAATACGAAAAATGGGTGCCTCATGATTTGACTGATCTGCAGAAAGAAACGCGTGTTGAAACTTGTTTTGCCTTGTTGAACCGGTACAGAAATGAAGGAATATTGGATCGAATTGTAACATGTGATGAAAAGTGGATTCTTTATGATAA
Organism: Idaea dimidiata; assembly: GCA_949358125.1. Classification (NCBI taxonomy): domain Eukaryota; kingdom Metazoa; phylum Arthropoda; class Insecta; order Lepidoptera; family Geometridae; genus Idaea; species Idaea dimidiata. The sequence goes on from OX442329.1 coordinate 14,214,504, forward strand.
CCGGAAAAGAAAAATGCAATGGCTGACCCCAGGTCAAATGCCACAACAGTGTCCTAAAGCAAAACTTACCAATAAAAAGGTGATGGTAACTGTTTGGTGGTCTCAGCATGGTGTTATTCACTATAGTTTTCTTCGATCTGGTCAAGCAATTACGGCAGATGTCTATTGTGCCGAACTCCGAACCATGTTGACAAAACTAGCAGTAAAACAGCCCCGACTCATGAATCGATCTTCACCATTATTGCTCCACGACAACGCGAGACCTCACACAGCACGAGAAACCATTTTGACCCTTCAGGAACTGCACTTAGAAACCATTCGTCATCCTCCGTATTCACCAGACCTTGCTCCAACGGACTACCATTTTTTTCGTGATTTGGACAATTATCTACGTGACAAGAAGTTTTCTTCCCAGGAGGCAGTACAAAATGCTTTCACACAGTTTGTGCAGTCTAGATCGTCGGAGCTCTATCGCAAAGGCATTAATAACCTTCCCATTAGATGGCAGCAATGTATAGATAATAATGGCAACTATTTTGATTAAATAAATTTGTTAAAAATTTAAAAAATAAACAATTAAGATTTTCAGTACAAATCGGCAATTTCATACTTTAACCCCTAATATTTTACTTGTTATTTTTACGAAAAACTAGAACACAGTTAAGCGTCTATATACTGCGCTTCCACCTTAAAACAATTGAAATAAAAACACTAAACGATCACGAAACAACATTACGTAATACAAAAACTACTATTATGCTTTCCTAAGAAAATCAATTCAAGATCGCGGGTTCTTATAAACTCTTATCATTCATAATAAAATTGATAATGATATCATAAAATTATTATTAACAATCACACATTGATGTGTGCCTCTATTTCGCTCGAAGCTCCGGGATAGAAAATAGCTAATTCACCATATGCTTTTAAACCAAGTTTCTTCAAAATCCATTCAGTATAGAGATAGTTTTAGATAAAAGAAATAAATATTGTAATACAGTGTGAATTATCTGTCATTTGATTCTGCTGAAGAACAGCAGACAGGGTCTAAAATACTGCTTTTTGACAGCTATTGTTTTATTTATACTTACTAAAGTTCGTTGTTTTTTTAAATCTATTATACTTATTCTGTCATTAACTTTCTAGCCTAATTAGTCGTCTTGAAAACCTAAACCGTTGCTTTCTGTTTAATTACTACTTTAGTATACTTGATAGATAATACATAGATAAATAGACGTATTAAGTATTCACACACAGTACCTTTATTATAAGTAACAGAACTGATAACGGTACCTAAACGGCCTGGAAGATACCGCTCTCTGTAGTAAGGGCGTCTATTTTACCTATCACTCTAACTCTAGCTAGATTAAGATACGTACATTTTAAAAGACCTGACTGACCTTATGCCCTACTTATCAACGCAGAGCCCAAACCACTGCCCTAGAGACATGAAATTTAGTAAAGGTGATTTTTGTAGTGAGGAGGAAATATTTTTTTGATCGATCGGAACTGAAACCCCGCATGAAACTGCGGGACTCGGCTAGTTGCAAATAGAATTATGGGTGAGTACCTACTAAAAAGCGTTTTATGCACACTATTTAACTAAATTATGAAATCCAGGCGCCCTGTTGAGTCATCCATTACACTCATCATAGGTAGTCTGATTCAATATGGCGCCTGGATTTCATACTTGAAGAAACCCGTATGACGTAGACAGACTTAACGTTCGGTCTTCCGACGGACGTTTGTTTCCGACGCGCGCGGTTTCAATTAGTTTTCAGAAAAATGTTTGTGAAATGAGTAACGTCACTGTTGTCTATCCGTCTACATTAACATCTGTTATGAAGTTATCTTAAAAAAATACAGAACTGAGCCATGTTTGAGACATTTTAAAGATATATCGCTTCTAGTGCTATAGGATTAGGTGCCTAACCTGCAAAGTGATTTCTCTAAAACCGCTTCCTATCTTATATTTTATAATCAACAATTAAAATAGCGATGTATTCAAATAGTGCGCGATATTTTCTACCGAAACCTATGTGGTAATGATTAAGTTCGTTCACCCTGCGCCCGCGCCGCGTCATCGGCTGAAGTTTGCGCAGTGTTTAGCACTGGATAACCTTCGCTATTATGTCTAAGTACTATATAGTTTGCAACATCACTTCCTTGTCTAAAGTCGGATTACAAAAACAGCTTGTACCTACTCACTCATTACTTGCAAATGGCAAATGGGAAGCAGTCGGTCCGTCACCTGTTTATGTATCTGTTGTTATAGCAGCAATTTTGTTGCTATTAAAAAACAGAATAAACTAAATGTTTCGTTGGGGCTCCTGTAAGTACATACAACAAACGTGATTTTTAGGGTTTGGTACTCTACAAGAAACCCTTATAGTTTCATCATGTCCGTACGTCCGTCCGTCCATCTGTCTGTCTGTCCGCGGCTTATTTTTTGCTGATTATAATTCTAAGGAACCTTTCGTGCGCGAGTCGAACTTGCACTTCGGCGGGTTTTCTATTTACTTTTTGTTCTAGATGTACCTAGGTTTAATCGTAGATTTAGACCGGTATAGACATCCGATATAACCAATTTTGATCGAACGAAGCTTGTAGAGTTAGAGTTTGACTCTATCTATAAGACGTTCATAATTAATTATGAATGGTAAGACGGCGGTCTAAATTGTAGCGCACTTAAGCACATAACACATAAATAGGTATCTGGAAAATGAAATTATAATGTACCTAGTTTCTTGAGAAATGAGACAAGGCAGGTCAAATAAAGACGTAACGACTGATAAAATAAATTAACCCTGAATCGAGCGTAATTATTTAACTGTATTCACAGATAGGTGTGAGTCATTGACATATTCGATAAAATACTTAATGCCTAGATTCAGGGAAAAACTAATATAAATAGTCTTGTTGACATTTTGACAAAATTCACGGAAAACGAGAAAGAAAATCAGAAACTAGGTATGGGTTACCTTAACTACAAAACTATACGAAAAAAAGGCGAATACAACAGGAATCGAACCAGCATTATTCTGCGTTGCAGCTGGTAAATGTCATATTATTATTTTGACTGACTGCGTCCCGTGGTTCGCCGTAAGGCTGGTTCTCCACCAAAGATGTGCTATGCAGCTATGCTGCAAAGATGTAAATCTACGCCACAAAAATACACTAAGCTATGTCCGTGCACCAATGAATATGATTAGTGGATATCAAACGCATCCATAGCATTGTAGTATAGCCCAGCTCTGGTGGAAAAGCAGCCTAAGTCCCAATCACGTGGTAACACACGCCAAAGTTCTCCCTTTTCAATTTTCATGTCCCTAGGACCAGCATTTTGGACTCTGCCTTGATATAATAGTTCAACCAGTCAGAATTTTAAATTTAATTTGTATAGATTGGTCATTAAAAAATAGATGTGCTTAATTCAGTATCATTAACTAATGCCCCATAATTTCGTCCTTGACATCATTGTGTGATAATATTATCTGGTAATGTACGTACTTACGTAGTACATGTATACAGACAGCAGAATTTATTTGTCAAAGTGCATTTTATAATTAAACCAATGGTTAATTCACATGCTGTCAATGAAGTAAGCCAGTAAGAAAAGCATCATGTGAAGGGATATTTGCAAACATTTTGGTTAATTTTAGATAGGTTGACTGGAAGTTACACGGATAGGTATAATATACAAGGTGTAACGGGTAAGCCCTTTTAATCCGAAAGGGGGTTGTTCTAGACGTCTAGGCGAACAACTTTCGTTCTACGACTTTTGGAAATTCGAATTATTTTTCGAAAAATTTAGGTGTAAAGTTTACTTGAAAATCAGCTGTTTCTGAGAGTTCGAGGTTATTGACCTTATGTTGTCCTTTTATTTAGTTTGATGGTTTACAATCAAAACTTCAATTATCTTTATTTTCAAAAACAGCTGTTTTTTCAGTGAAACATAATCTCAATATTTTCAAAAAAAAAGTTCGAATTTTTATAAATCGTAGAACAAAAGGTGTTCGCCTAGACGTCTAGAACAACCCCCTTTCGGATTAAAAGGACTTGCCCGCTACATCTTGTATAGTTTAGTTGCTGAATAGGGTTGCGTAGGGTCTATTATTGAAAACTCTACAAATATTATTTTTAGAAAGAGTACTTACTACGTTTTTTTTTTGCAAAATTTCGTTACTGATAGCTATAGAAGTGTTAGAGATTTTTAACAAATTACTGAACCGTTTTTAAAAAATATAACAATAGAGCGCAGGCATTTTTACAATTTAACCATAGATATCCCTAATGTGTCCTATATAGGGCCCTAGGTAAGTAAGTTGGTAGCGGTCTATAAAAAACTATATTCAATGCTTAAATATTTACATGATCATATTGAAACGTCTTTTAGTGTGGTTTCGAAACGCGCTGTTGTTATGTAATATGTACCTATGTTATGTATGTATGATAATTTAAGTAATGTATTAAATTATGTATAATTTAAAGTCAAAAGACTCTGTCGAAACTATTGTCTGTCTGTCATTCATATACTAAATACGTTTTTGTGAATAAGTAGGTATATAGGTAGGTATTCGCGTTAGTCGTTAGATCGTCCATTACGAATCGGATATGTAGGCAATCCATAAATAGAATAATTTAGGTAAGTAAAATACCTACTCAGAGATCTACGTCACTCGCAAATAATTTAGTTTTGTTGGACTAATATTTAACTTACATAACTAATAGGTGTTATGTGTTATGGTTGTAGTTAAGACGAAGAAGGCCTTGTCTAAGAAATAATCGCTAAAGTCATGCCTTCCCTGAAAGTGTGAAATGTCAATGAGTATGATCCGACATCACATTACATTGTATCCAGTGACGGGGTGTAAATGCAACTAATTAATTATGTGACTTACACAATAATTACAACTAATTTATTGTGCATATAGATTGCGCGTAAATCATAGTTTATCGTCAGGTTTCATCCATTTATTCCGGCTAGTAAGACGGCTTCCGGTAGAAGGGCCTATAGATTTGTATAGCTACTTATAGGTTAATTACTTGGCTCTCTGTGGGGACTCTAGGTTTTTTGTGTACCTATTAGGTACATTCTACAGTCTACAACTTGCCAACATCTTATATTTGTTTAAGATTTATGCATTTACAAGGTAGTAGGTACCTACTTAGAATCTACTAGTGTTGTAGTATTTAATCAACACTTTATATGCAAGATAGCATCATTTTGCACTATACTAGTCTGTGTGTAGCTGGTATAGTGATGTGGAAATATGCGGTAGATAAATAATTATATATTCTTCTGACACGGTGGAGTTCATTATAATTTATTGACACGGAATCAATAAGTTTAAGGTAGAGCTACCTACAAACAAACTACTTGTATCCACCGACTGGGGCGTGGGGCAACATATTTTCTTTCCTCTAAAGAGCTAAAGAGCTAACTAAAAAAATGTTTCGCTTTCCAGTTCGCCGGCCGGTCCTTTTCTGATGTGATGGTGGTATGTCCCACCTAGTATAAGAGTTATCAAGTCGCCCTAAGGCCTTTAGTTTGATCTAACACCTACAATCCACCTCCTATCACCATCAGTTTACGCAGCTAGGCCTTGTCCTTGCTCATTGTGAAACAAATGACATTAAAATTGTGTCTTGTGGCCCAGAATTGAATCGTCAAGTAGTACCCATGCCCATGACCACATGAAGTCTCAATCCAATATAGATCTTTTTGTATTATCATGAAAGTAGGTCTAACCATTTTAGCCCTATTATACCGCAGCCAGTCTGACACTAACCAGAATCTCTCGAACTACAAGTGTATTGTTTAAATAGTTGTTCAATAAACAAAACGGTTAGAAATAAACGTCGTTATTGGGTAGCCAATACACAGAATACTTTGGGCAGATTGCCAATCATTTGTGAATGCTTGTGTTTAAGTAGCGCGCGGTGTGGTCGTGTTATTGTACTGATTATCGTGAAATCCTCTTTTGATTGATCTACGAACACATTTTGAACGCTAGTCTACCTATCTATACATGTATGCATAATTCATAACTACGGTACAAAATTATAAGTCGGTAAAATCAACAGCCCTGTCATTCAAATAGTTACAAATAAAATTACTTTATCATGTTCTGCAAAATTCTTCGAGGAAAACCCATCCACAAAACGCTCTAAATGCCAACTTAATTGTTCAACTTAATTTACTTTATCGAAATTATAACATCTCTTGGCTTTACCAGTATTACTCACAAGTATACTAAAAGACACAATCAGTTTGTTGCAAAAAAGAAATATAACGTAGGTTATGTCGCCCACAATCAATGGAGACTTCATAAAAAAGCAGGCGACCTTGATTTGGGTAAGATAGGTAATGAATGATTATTTACACTCGTAGTAGTGGGTAGTAGGTAGGTACTTATTGTACCTTTACTGACCTTCTCTCCACAAACGTTGACTGGAAGAAATAGTTTTTAGCGATAAGGTCGCCCGTTTTACAACGTATTTATAATAAATGGCGTGTCGGTTCTAAGTGTAATTCCGCAGTGTCATAGTATGATGTAGGATGTAAGTACAATTTCGTCAGTTTTCTCACTAGTTTTTCCAGCGTTTTTCCTCAAAAACTATCTGCCAAAAATTGATTTCCCAGAAAGACTATTTTTCTTGTATTTTAACGCTTTCACATTTTCTCGTGATATTGTGTAATTGCCAATTCTACTTCATTCGATGCTTCGGAGCTAATTTATCGTTCAAAGTCCTTGTATTTAAACGCATTTTCTTTTTTCCTTTCTTCCTTCTTATTTTTAGGGTTCCATACCTAGTAAAAGGGTCCCTTTTAACTAAGACTACACTGTTCCTCGGTCTGTTTGTCTGTCACCAGGCTGTAGATATCTCATGAACTGTGAGAGCTAAGTAGTTGATTTTTTACAGATGATGTATTCTGTTAGGTACTAAATAAACTAACTGAATAAGATCAATAGTTAAGTAGGGCTCCCATACCTACAACAAGCGTGTTTTTTTATCATGATGCTAATAACATTATTTTGATTTTGTTGCAGCAATCCAAAGATTCCCAACTTCTACTTCCTAAGGACAAAGTACCAATGGCGGCGGAAGAAGGTAACGAATTATACTATTTTAGTATATTAGGTTGGTACGAAAATGCAAAAATAACAAAAATAATTGATGTAGGTAGATATTACCGTACTGTGTACTTACCGATAGATGCAAGAATAATTATATTTTATAGCACTTACCTATATATATTAGAAGACAAGAACTCTGCGGTAGAGAATAAAAACCGATCCATCTTCCTTTACGGCTGCATCAAACTACTTATAAGAACACGGACAAGTCCGGCTTGCCGTTTTTATAACGGGACTTTTTATAGATCATGTGATTCTCCATACAAAAAGAAAACGTCTTTTACTTCCCTTAACATTATCCGATTGTGGTGATGATGCTTTTACCCGACTACGACTGCGCGAATCGAAGATATTATCCTCTTAATGAAGTTAATCAAATTCTGAAAATATACTGCATTTTGTGGAGCCATCTCGTTCATCACTTCGAAGATCCTCACCAAACCATTATGGGACCAACTCGGCTCCTAAGGTGGGAGCCGAGTTGGTCCAATGGTCAATTAAAAATATTTTCAATGGATCAAGCCGTCTTCGACTATAATCACATTAATCACAAACCAAGTCACTAGTCGTCGCGGGACCATCGGTCACCGATGGTCAAAAAACGCGACGAATTAAAAATCTTTGTCCTCCTCTCATCATGTTTATTTAGGTCCTTTACAACCTTAGAGCCAAGAGGTATTTAAATCTTATACCTAACTTCGGGTTGTTTAATGTTGTTTTCAGCATTGTTGTAATTCCATTCCTACATATCGGAGCCTTTACAGATTCCTTCCTCAGGGTAGACAGATTTTTATTGGTCATTCATATTGTTCTAAAAAGTTAATGTAAAGTAAATTACCGTCTCATCTAATAAGTATTTGTAACAAAACGGTCCTGTGTACGTAGACTTTATAATTACATTACAAGGTCATGACAAGAAACAAGAAACTCATAAGGAATTTCTTTTGCGGTTCATGCTCGCAAAAATTATAAGCACTAGGTACATCATCCGAAAACAAGATTTATACCGGAAAATGAGTTTCATTTTAATAATTAGGTAGTTAATAAGGAAATAAATTGAACTATGTTTCTACTTCATTCAGTCGCGGTCTTATGACACGAATTGTTCAATGATTGAGCATATTTGTTTGAACTCGCTCGACTTATGGTTAAATATCTGGAACTTGGTATCACTTCTGACTCACTGGCATTGACCGATATGTGGTCAATTGAGTCTGTTTTGGTTCATGTATTACCGCTCTGTTCAATGGAATTTCGTCAATTGACGACTATATTGTACTTAAAGCTTAAAACACCCCGCGGTTTCACGCCTTTTCAGAGGTATTTTATTCTAATCAAAAACCGTGCAAGGTGTAGGTTTACATTCATAAGATTGAACTTTTGTCACAGCGAAACAATAACTATTTACTTTACTTTGGTTTACTGAAAAAAAAAAACAATAAGCACTTAGCTTACCTGAGTCTAACTGTATGTTTCTCCATAGATTTCAGATTGCTGCCAAACGGCAATGGCGGCGGTCCTGTGCTAAACGGTGATTCGACAGAGCTGGCCGGGGCAGCCGGTGCTTTGCTCAACGGTGACGGAGACAGGCCGAAACTGGCTAGAGCTCGAAGCAGTGAAACTGACATTCCACTTATTGATGATCCTGATACCAATGATAACAGTAAGTAGGTCTACTAGGGTTGAAATGTGGTTCCTTACTGTAGAGTTACTGTAGTCTAAACTGTAGAGTCAATCATATCAATGACTTGTGCAGTCTCGGAAAAAAAAAATATTCTCGAACGATTCGAAGAGTTAGTAACCTAATTCTAGCAAAAACACCTATAGTGGGTACATTATAACATTTTACAAGGTAAGTAGGCAGGTATAATTACAAAAATTGCAAAGTTAACACTTTAACATTAAAAGATTGATGCAATCCTTAAACCTTTTTTATCCCGATGGGCACCTAGGCCTAGCAGTAAGGGTACTTTTAAATTTATAGGGATTGCAGGCAAAAGCATGCCGATTCGGTAAACTGCTTGGTAAAAGCGATGTTGTGATAACTCACAGCACTATGCTGTGCTGTGAGTTATCAACATCGCTTTTAACTGATAGCACAACCAAAAGTTTAAAAAAAAACTCCCACTTATTTACGCTTCAGTAATTAACCTCTGGACTATATTTAAACATGACCACACAAAGATAATTATTTTAGGTTCAGTACTGAACCACAGAATACATAGTAGTATCTACACCCGAACTAAATGATAACGGGACACTAGTGGGACACTGATAGTGCAGGATGTGGTTCTTAAATGCGGCCAATTCTCAACAAAACAAATAGGTAGATATAATTACCCACATTTGACGTTGACGACCTCTGTGGCGCAATGCAGATTTCCACCCGGGACAAGTATTTATGCTGACCATAAATGCTTGTTTATGGTTCTAGGTATTTCTATATGTGTATCAATGTTTACAAAAAAGTACTGTATGTAGTATACCTACCTATATTCGATGTCTAGTAGGTATACCAACATAATTATTCATAATTCGTTTATTTCATGATCATGGGTTTACATAGATAAATAAATAAATAAATTCTGTGACGAAGACACAGCGCCAACTAGCCCCGTGGTAAGCTGCTAAGCTTGTGTTACGGTGGCTAGACAACGGATACACTACTTATATCTATTTTTCTTTTGTAAATACATACATATTATACATAAATATTTGCACCCAGCGGGAATCGAACCCGCAACCTTCTGTATTGCAGCCAAGCGTTCGCCCGACGCGCCACAGAGGTCGTCATAGATCTTACGAAATACTTAATAAAAGGTACATCCTTTGTGCCTTTGTGCAAACCTAGTTGCTTAGTTTGGGACGTTACTAGATTGCGATGTATAAATAACGTCTCGCAATATTTGTATCTATTTACTTATCAGTATTACGGTGGTTAGGGACTTATAAATATTCTACTAATGTATTTTTCCTGCTACTGGTTTAGCACTAAATATTTTAAAAGGTTCTTACACGCTATTGTAAAGTACTAGTGGCTGAAAGTATGAATTCAAGGAATTGAAAGAATGAGTTTCGTGCGATCGCTTTCCTAACTTGCTTACCTTTATGCTAAAATTATTTTAATTAGTATACTATATTCCTACGTATATGTACCTGTGCTGTGCTATAATAACTGTACTAGGTAATTCAGGTATTTCCGGTAATTTTCACACGGTATAATTATTATTATGTGAAAAAATAACAATGATGGATTAGTCATTGTTTTACCTAAGTGCACTTTGCAAGTGAAAAACCCCTGCATTAAGGGTAAAAGATACTTGTTTATACTGTTCCTACAAAGGTAGTCGACTGCATCCTCGGCAAATACACTTAGAGCAAATATTTACCTATACCATAAAACCTATAATTATGTTTATTACATAGGTACCTAATTATTCTATTTTTTAAAATTTTATTTTGATTGTAATTAGAAAATGAAAATAATAAAACAAAACGTCGTTATGTCAGATGTAGCCGTGGGTTTCCTCACGATGTTTTCCTTCGCCGTAAGAGCGATATTTTTTTCTTAAAGCAAGAGACATTGGTGCGCGGCCGGGATTCGAAACCACGACCATTGGAATGAAGGATGGGTTATTTACCACTAGACCAACACCGCTCTGTTAAATATGTCATTGACATATTTGCTCTAATGTTTTCATCCAGGGAGGAAACAGACGACTACCTACGTCTGTATGGAGACTGAGTAGGTGAACTTTCCTCTTAAGACTGGTTCTAAATACGTGCCCCACCTATTTAAAGTTTCCTCGCAGACGGTTCAGTAGTTTTCGAGTGAAGAAGTAAAAAACACCCTTACAAATTTTCGATTTTATCGTATATTTAAATAAAATTAAAATTTTCTGTTACAGAATTCGATATGAAGGACAAGAATGGCAAAACAGATGGTGTATGTAAGTATTCTAATGAAATATTTCTTTGCATATTATTGGGCCATTTTATGAAGTTTTTTTTTAAATAAACAAGGTAGTTGAGACATCATAATATAAAGAACCCACTATCCAAATTTCAGCTCCCTACTATCAGGGGTTTAGACTGTGCGTTGATTGATCAGTCAATTAGGACACCTAGGCGAGACCACAATCTCATGAGATGGTATAAGGCAAAGGTCAAAGTCTACGACTTTTCTATAGTAAAATAATAAAAAAAATATTTATAAAAAAACAAAAAACCCGACTGCGTAAAAAACTCGATTAAAAAATACGCATAGAAACAACAAAAAAACCAAAAAGAAAAAAACAAGCCCAGTAATTTGAAATTACGCTAAGTAATAATAGTTTTGTAATCGATACACACAGAACACATAATAAATGAGTAAAAAATTACTCACAGTCGGGACCCATTCATTTTACCAATCTAATTTTTCCAATGGGTCCCGACTGTGAGTAATTTTTTACTCATTTATTATGTGTTCTGTGTGTATCGATTACAAAACTATAATTACTTAGCGTAATTTCAAATTACTGGGCTTGTTTTTTTCTTTTTGGTTTTTTTGTTGTTTCTATGCGTATTTTTTAATCGAGTTTTTTACGCAGTCGGGTTTTTTGTTTTTTTATAAATATTTTTTTTATTTTACGCTTTTTAGTTATTTTTATTTATTGATGGTAGGTAAGTCTCGTAATCTATTCATTTCATTAGGGGGTTATAATGTACTAGCTGCGCCCCGCGGTTTCACCCGCGTAATTTCCGTTCCCGCGGGAATAAAAAGTAGCCTATGTGTTAATCCAGGTCCCCCAGCTACCTATATTCCAAGTTTCATCGCAATCGGTTCAGTAGTTTTTGCGTGAAAGAGTAACAACCTCACATACATACGTATGTGAGGTGGTTACTCTTATACATACATACTTACATACAAACTTTCGCGTTTATAATATTAGTAAGATTCTATTTCAGTTAGGGTTTAGTTATTTATTGTTTAAATTTATTATTCTTTTAACGTTTTTAGGTACCTAAGTGTTATTAGGCTTTTATTCAGTAGGTAGGTACAATTTATGTAAATATTTTTTTAGTTTATATCAATAAATTCCTGTCACCTGTACCATCACGGCTTATACCACGGCTTATACTTTGATAGTTCCAAGCGTAACTACGTAACAAAAATAAAAACTTGTTCGTTAGTAATAATAAAAAGCAAGAATACCTAATTGTAAATTAACTTTAAACCGTTATATTTCCTAAACGGTTCTTTAAATCGAAAAATGGTGAAAGAAACCTAATATTTATTTTTAAAAACCTATTCAACGATACCCATCTTGACATACTTTGACGATTTTGGATTTTTTAATTTTGACAATATGGCGTCTGGTGGTGACATAAGTTACTTGGGATTACTGTCATGTCTTTAGTCACACTCGCCAGATTAAGACGAATCGATTGACGTAAGAATCATCAAAATCGGTCCATGCGTTTGGCCTCTAGAACGCCACATAGAAACATCCATACATACATACATACATACATACATACATAGACCGGTAAACACATTACCCTCCTTTGCGTCGCGCAGTCGGGTAAAAAGCCCAGTTGTTGTCGACACGCTTTCTATAGTAAAATAAAAAGCCCAGTTGTTCATAAAACACCGAGGTATCAATCAGTCATCGGGAATACCCTCATAAGTACAACAATTAACACACTTTCGAATCGACATACTCGTAACACCAAATAGGTACCTATTCAAGAAATGTGAAAAAACTTGGGTGTTCCCACTTTCTACAACGTAATTCAACGACCATTGATGCATGACTGCTTTACTAAAGATTCTGTACCTACAGTGCTGACTTACTGCATTTTAAAGGACTAATTTTGTAAGTATTCTTCACACAAATAACTGTAGATTATCGACAAAACTCGGTATGTTGTGTAGATAAGTGCAAGCCTGGAATAACATATAGGCTACTTTATACTTATTCTGTAGTTCCCACGGCATCTATTTTTGCAGTACCTAGTAGCTGTATTAGCTACTGCTGAGTAGAACCTAAATATCGGCAATTCTACAATGGTTTACGAAACAACAACAGAGTTGAGACATAAACATAAGGCCGCCCGGCCGTTAGACTTCTTACCAATAAGCTGAAGTCCCATAATCGGTTCAAAAGTAACTACGCCGCCAGTAACTTACAGTCTTTATATTTTTGACGACAGATTTATTTATGTTACAGCTATCACCATGCCTGACAGCACAGACGGTTACACAGACCACCTTCCAGATGATTCAGGCAAGTATTGTAGCTTGCAAAGAGAATATAATCACTACGTTTGTAGCTTGTCTTTCAGTATAAACATAACCTGTTTTTTTAATTAAAATCAAATATATTTTCCTAAAGTCCTAAAACGAAAGTTGATGACTAATGACGTGTTGGTTTAACCGAAAAATAAGTTTAATTTAATTTTATGAAATCAGAATCGCGAATTATTAACAAAAATGTTTTTAAAGAAAATTATTGGAATCATTGTTTTCTTTAGTTCAATTCAATTTATCTCAGCTCAGTAATCAGCTGGAAAAGGCCCCTCAACGACAGAACAAGCTTAATTGTCCAGCTGTGGAAATCCAGAAAAGCCGTTCTTGTTTTACCTTTATATTTTTACATTTCAGAACACGATACCGATGGTCTCGGCCTAAGATTTGGTGATCCCGATCAGCCGGATGGTGCCCATCGTAAGTATAGCTTATACTTATCTTGTAAATCATAAAAGCCTATGTTACTAGCTACCTAGACATCAATCTATCCTTTTTGTTAATTTTTATCAAAATCGGTCTTATCGTAAGTTTAAAGACTGTTACAAAAATACTTCCATCTCTTTAATATTAGATTTTTATAGCGTTATTTGTTAGAGCTAAATCCCTGTCAAATTCATCGAAAATTGTTAAATATTTTCTGACGCAATGTTTTAGAATATTTTCGTTTATAGCGTTTGCAAATGACATCGTTGCCGACGTTTTAATCTATATTTTAAATAAAAATATCAAAAGGCGAAGAAGCCTTAGAGCACAAATACAGCCAAAAAAAAAAACATTTTTTGTCAAGTCAGTCAGTTTAACTTGTATAGGGGCCTTAACAATATATTGATGTTCATGTCAAAGAGTCAACGTCGATCGAAATCGAGATTTAATTGGGCGAACATTAAAACTATACATTTTTCGTTTACTTGTATTTCATTTCAGCACCAGATGACATCGCTGACGCACTGACGGTAAGTGAACAGACTTAAGTAGAGTAAAGAATTTAATTTTTGTTTAGACAATTTTATGATAAATAATTATTTTCCCGGGTCTTTTTCGCGTATTATTATTTTTAACCGACTTCAAAAAAAAGGAGGAGGTTATCAATTCGTCTGTATGTATATTTTTTTTTGTATGTTCACATGTTTTTTTGTGTTACTCGAAGACGGCTCGACCGATTAAGATGATTCTTTTTTAATGGATAGGTGGGAGCTCCAAGATGGTCCCATAAAAATTTGATTTGGATCTGATCAGGGTCTTCGGAGTGAGGACCGGGAATGCTCCTCAAAACGCTGTATTCAATTCAATTGTTCATCGATTACACGAAGATGGCTTGACCGATTGATATAGTTCTTTTTTTTTAATGGAAAGGTGGAAGCTGCGTGGTGGTCCCATGAAAGTTTGGTAAGGATGAGTATCTTCGTAATGATGGACAGGATAGCATCCTAGAATTCAATAAATTACTCATTTTTGGACTTCTACCAAAAAGAATAGACCCCTAAAGAACTAAGTACAGATTGATGGGGCACCTTCTCATCAGCAAACTCCTCAATAATTAAAATTACGGTAACAATATTGTTGATTTTTAGGTAGGTAGGTATACTAAAAAGGGTAAAATAAAAAAATAATTTAAAAATTAAAAAACCGACTTCAAAAAGAAACAAAAAATAATTTAAAATACAACCAAAAAAAAAAAGAATTGATAAAAATGACCAAAATAACCTCTACATAGGTACAGTGCCACCGACTAATTAATCTGTTTTATCATCTGAAGTCGGGCAGCCAAACTAAATACAATATGAAACCAACCAGTAAAACTGCCCGACTTCAGATGATAAAACAGATTAATTAGTCGGTGGCACTGTACCTATGTAGGTAGAGGTTATTTTGGTCATTTTTATCAATTCTTTTTTTTTTTTTTGGTTGTTTTTTAATTATTTTTTGTTTCTTTTTGAAGTCGGTTTTTTAATTTTTAAATTATTATTTTTTAATTCTCTTACCTCGACGTTTCGATCATGTTACAATGATCTTGGTCGCGAGAGGACTAAGAATAAGACCCGGGAAAAATAATTATAAGTTGAAATCGTGTGAGTTTAAAATGTTTAATTTTATGATTGTTGGTTAGGTATTTTAAAAGAAATCACGCTTTTACACAGGCTAGTAAATTTTTTTAAAATTACCAACACATTATTTACCATTAAAAAAGATACTAGCTGGCACAGTAGGTAGTGCCTATTTATTTGTATATTATTTGAAATATTTATAAATGCCATCCATATTACAGGAAGCAGAGGAAGACAAAAAATCCGACTTCAACAACGTGAAACACCTGACGCAAGGCATGATGGACGTAGCGCTTCTCTCGGCTAACGCCAACCAGCTGCGTATCGTGCTCGAGTCATCTAACGCACATCCCTACTACATTTCTAGCATCGTGCTTATTTCGGCCAGTCTCATCTGTCAGGTCAGTTGGGTATAGGTAAGACTTCAAAATAATGAGCAAAGCAAGCATACAACTCCATTTTACATGGACACTACCTATTGAAGAAACACCGATAGGGTATCAATAGATATATCTTCGACTGTTTACTATCTCTAAGGTAGAACTCCACATACACTCGCATTGATTCGGCTAACGAGATGATGCAATAATGTCGCATGTCGTTAAAAGTGCTCAGTTTGAAATTTTGTAGTGACAGGAAATCTGTAAAACTAGACTCAGGGATCTAACTTTAATAGACTCATTGCAGGGATCATTGATTTTTGACATTATTAAAATAAATATTGCTCGACATTACACACATCGTAATCTAGCCCCGAACTAAGCACTAGGTTTGTACTATGGGTACTAGACAACGAATATACTTACTACTTAAAATACTTTTTTTTTTGTAAATACAACCAGAAACAAACATTTATGGTCAGCAGAAATCTTTGTTCCCGGCGGGAATCGAACCCGCAACCTTCTGCCTTGCAGTCCGGGCGTCGCCCGCCGCGCCACAGAGGCCGTTAAATTATTATTTATTACATTGTATAATTGTCATGGATATGCTTTAATTAAGTATAAAATAGATATCTTCAGCGAAAATGTAAAATAGACTAAGCACTAAAATGCTCTAATGGCGCTAAAATCTTATTACATTCCATTATGTTGACTCCTATTCAGGATTATCTTTCCTTTCCAGGTGGCAGTAGGCATCACGCTGATCATGGACTACCAGTACCACATGACGAATCAGCCGCAAAAGGCGCGCACCGTCTCCCGTTTCTCAATGCTGGGCATCTTCTTGATCATCATCATCAACGTGTTCATTGCGGCGTTCAGCGTCGCTTCGCCTGTGGTCTACCGGGCGCCGCCCGTAGCGGCCCCCACCACGTAATATTAGTACCTACTACGGGTAGGTACTGGTTATATAAACTACGACTATTGATGATGTAAACTTCAACCACAGTACATAGAAAGGCTGGGACCCCCTGCACAGCAGTATGGAAACTACCTACAAATGCTCGAAAACGGCTCACTCATACAAACACGCGCTTCGACGAGCCCCTGGAGCCTTATTTTTGAATCGCTCGTTGCACTTCAGGCGATTTAAATAATTCGATATCTGCTGATTATCGTTTGATGCCGGACTCCTGCAGCGAGTGGTTGATACCACTCGTTGTGGACGTGCGATTCACGTATAAAAATTACAGAAATTGAACGAAAATCAGTAGAAATCGAGGTATTGAAATCGCTCGAAATACCTCATTTGGTTCAAAAATAGAGCCCCAGATCGCGTAGATATGTCAGAGCCCTTGGTATGAGTTTTGATAGTTTATCGTATCGATAAAACTGCCAGTTTACTTCATACATTTTCCATCAGCGCCCCTAGCGGTAACTATTAATAACTAGAATAATGTATGGAAGAAGTCAAAACTAATATTAGGGGCTCAGTACTGAGTGCCGCGTCACGACGAGTTTGCACGTGTATGCAGTTTCATACTGATCCCTTTATGTACTGTGCTACAACTTAGTAATGTAATGTACTGTCGACCCTAAATCGGTAAGGGCAGTAAGAAAACTTAGAAAAGGTGCACAGATTATACTTGCACAATGTAACAGTTTATGACATTTCAAAATTATTTTAAAGGCGCCTTAGCAGTTCAATCTATAAATTGATAATTTCTCTTGCTTTTTAATATATTATTATGGCAAGTCCACCGAAGACTTTTATCAAAGGTGCTTTAATCATTAAATTATTGGTGCTCCCTAAAACTAGCCGTCTACTGGCTTAGTATTTAGGTACCTACTTAAATTTAAGTACTTAAAAAAATCGAATTATTTTTGTAATACTTCTTAGTATAGATAGGTATGTGCGTACACACAGTTCAGTTTTTTACTAACATTAGGTGAAATTGATACAAATTATTATCTAAAACTGCTGTGTGTATGCACCATAAGTAATTATCAAATTAATCTCAAATTATGGCTACTTACTAATTATGTAAACTTTTGAATACTCGAATTAAATGGTACATTTTAGTAAATAGGGTTCGCTAGGAAAAATGAAAATTAACAAAGGAAAATAAAATGTAGGTGGCACTCTAAATTCACGACTGCTACCGTAATTAATTAATAGCATAGAAAATTAAGTCAATTTCTACATTATTATACAAACGTAGACATTTATAATAGCAATAATCGATGGCTTTTTCCAAAAAACTTTTCTATCTGAAAAATGTAATGGGTCGACCGAACTATGTTTCTTGTTATTCCAAGATTCAAAGTTCTAGCGAGAAGCATAGTTTGATCAGTGTGATCTACTCACACAAATTACAGCAGAGAGCGATGAACATCGAGTGCGTCATGGAGTATAAAATGCCTAAGCGACACTACGCAGTTTGTCGTGGCTTGGCTGTCCTATGCTATAAAAAAGAAAAATTAGTCATTTTAATAATAAGCATTAAGCTAAGACACGCGATAAGAGGTCGATAGTAAGTCGAATATCTAAGCCATATTTAAGCGTAAGCGTAAGCTAAGGATAAAATGTTTTCAATTAGGTTAAAATAAGCTTGGTCTTTGACATACATGTTAGAAAATCAATCACACAACTGTTTCAGATTAAAATTCTGACCTCCTATCGCCTTAATGAACTTCCTGAATATTAAACTTATGAATCTGCATTTATTTCTTTGTTATTTTAATCTACTTATTTATGGTTTTAAGCAACTTTTTCATGTTTTATGTTATGTATGACAGATTTTTTTTACATTACCTAATAGACGACTTCTGTGGCACGGTGGGTGATCGCCTACCTCTGACGCTAGAGGTTGTGGTTTTCGAGTTCGGCCGTAAAACTAGATACAATATATAATTTATACCTACAAATATATTGTTTTGTAGGTAGACACTCATATTTTGATTATTTTATCTTCGATTTTTATTTATAAACTGAAACATAATAAATATAGTTACCAGTACATGAAATTAACGCGATCTGTATATTTTTGAAACGTTTAGTTGTTACTTGTTACAGACTCGCGCCGTTCATTCAATATCTCTTCAGTTTTTAATTTTGAGGCTACATACACATAGTATATATGTAAAAATCATAGTCCCTCGAATAATAGTTGCAAACTGTGATTAAAATATTTTTAAACATATAATTTTATTGATACCTTAATTTCGTAAAATCTCATAAACTTAATAATTAGAATATATTATTATTATTACTCGTTAAATGAATCTGAATGTTATAAAACTTGTCAAAAAATTCTGCTTATAAATAATTGTATTTATTTTTAAATAAAAATACTTATTGAACTTTGGTTGTTTTATTTTTTACTTATATCTTATATTGACCTTGACACGACAGTTTTATTTCCATTCGTTACTAATAGCAAGTGTTCCGTTTCACCCATTCATACACACTGGTAATAAATGGATGGAACACCTGGGAATAAATCGTAATTTTAAAGCATGTCGGTTTTTAAGTGGTTCCGTTTGTAAAGCTACTAAAATCGTGCTCTCACAATCTAACTACAAAAACAAAAAAAATGAAGTTAAAATAAAACAATTTATTAAACAATAAAATAATAGTAAATAAACTAATAATCGTAAAAAACGAACATAAATTAATTCGAAACGAAGGTAAGTAATTAGTATGGGGAAACGTTGCTTTTCTTTTCTAACATAATATTTAAAGGCGATTAATTCCTTCAATTAGATAAAATCGCGTTTATATTTCATCTTGTCATAATAATTGAAATTTCACTGAGAAAGTAAAAAGACTAAACGCCATAGTTTTACATCGGCGTTTATGACATTTTTTTTCCCTCTAAGTACATTTCACAAGAAATATTTAACACATTTATCTATTTCATTAAATAATTCTCACAACGTTCCCCGACCGTATTAAATTAAAATAAAAATAGAAAAGAAAAAGAACTTAGAAACGAGAGAACCGAGCACGAAACAACTACTAATAAAAATAAGACTAAGCGACAATAGTTTTAACCAAATAAAAATATTTTAACTTCTTCGTAAATACGGCATAACATCGCGATCGATATAGTCGGATTCGTTTCACAAATCAATATTTCACGATCGCTGCTTAAGAGCGTATAGTATTAATGCTGTTTAAATAGCAAAATGTCTACTACAATTGAAACAGTCAAGGACAGAAATCAAATAGCTTTTGAGATTTTGTACCCACCAATCACACATAAGCCAGACAAATTAGATAGGCATAGCAGTAAGCCAGTAAATTATAATTTTCATACATACAAAAGTTTTTTAGTGGCTTACTGAAGTGACTTGAAAAACGGTGATCGATCAATTATTTATCTCCATCTAGTCATCATAACAAAAGCTTATTAGCTTACCACGGCGCTGTGTGATGGTCCCTGAGAAATTTATTATTTAAATACGAAGAAAAACAGCTGAAAACATTTGCTCAAGCACAAATCATCTACGCTCTTAAGCTTGCAAGTTAAGGGCCCATTCAAACGAACCTAGTTACTAAGTCAACAAGATTTATTATTTTGTTAATTTTCCTATATTAACTGTTCTACACTGTTCGCGGAGAGTTCTAACAGTCTCCAGGCAGCTTTGGGGTTTAGTTCCTGAGGGTCCCTACATAGGACCCATACATAGTTTACCCTCATGACTTTGTCCGGGTCCCCTTCCACGACGTTATTCTTGGCGTCCCGGACACACATGATCTGCTGGGATTGGAATGTGATGACGAGGACAGGCCCCTGATCCATCATTTTGCCCATGACCAGGTCTATCTGTTCGATGTCCAGGATTTTGGAGTCTAGATGGTATCCAAGTGTTTTGCACTGTTTTATCGGTGTCGCTAGGATGTTGAAGACGCCTTCGTAGCACCAGTCCTGGAAATTAGGATTAACCAATTAGTTAATTTTGTGACTATCACAAAGTGTCATTTAACTCCTTGGTAAGCTAGTAAGCTTAGGGGATGTCGTTTCAATTACTTATATGTCACTTAAATTACTAAATCTGCAACCATGTTGCTTATATTTACTAATCTAACAACCATAAAATAATATTAAATTATAAGAATCTCTAAGATCTTTTGAATCTATTAAAAATTAACTATTTAATATTAATTTATTTTTAAAGTGCTTTTTATACATAGATGATATTTTTTCGAAGAAATGCTTTTTAAAAATTTGCACCCAATTCCTGTCAGGTCTCTCCTGCATCTCTGACATTACGAGTCAAAAAGCTTAAGAATTATGCCACAGGATCTTTGTCTTGTCATGATGAAAGCAAAAACCAAGCATGGTTTTTGGAAAGCATTTCTTCACAAAAATAATAGCTGTTTAAGGCCTGATTTTTCATTTTACAGATAAAAGATATCTATTGAATATGTTTGAACCCAACCAAATTTAAAATTCAGTTTTTTATTCGGTGGTGTTACATTTTATTTGTCAGATATCTCTATCTAGGGATTTGAAAAATCAGAACTAAGTTAAATAATGTTTGATACATTCAAGAAACCCAACATATACCTAGTATGTGTATAGGTAATATTTATGATATATTGTTTCTACAAATCTTAACTGCGCCACTTATCACTCAAGCTGTCACAATAATTCTACTCCAAAGGCCGCCTGGAAGAAATCTCAGCGGTAAAGCCGCCTATTTGTACAAGTTAATTTACAGGTTTTTCAGTATTTTCTTTTTTGTAGTGTTTCCTATGTATACGTTGTACAAATAAAGATAAAAATAAATGAATACCTTCAAGATATCGAGATCTCCCCGCACCATGGCCTCCAGTATATTCGGTATGATGTCGTTGGCGCAGTCCTCGAGGAACTTCTGCGCCGTGAACTGCGGGTCCACCTTGCAGATCTCCGTCAGCGTGTGGGACAACTCCGTCTTCTCGAACATGTTGCCCACGAGGGAGCCCAACTTCTCGGTGAGCAGCCGCGAGGCACGGACCACTGCGTTGTCTGACTCCTCGTACTTCAGTTTCCAGTCCAGTACCTGGATAATATAAATATATAAATATTGCACGACATTACACACAGCACTATCTAGCCCCAAACTAAGCACTAGGCTTGTACTATGGGTACTAGACAACGGATATACTACATATTTAGGTTTTTTTTGTAAATATATACATATTATACATAGAAAACACCCAGAACCAGAAACAAACATTTATGGTCAGCAGAAATATTTGTTCCCGGCTGGAATCGAACCCGCAACCTTCTGCGTTGCAATCCGAGCTTCGACCGCTGCGCCACATAGGCCGTCAATAGACCGATCAAGAGAGCCGTCAAGAGGCCGATAAAGCATGAGAGGGTAATCCTCAACTATTGTGTTTTCCCGTTGGGATTATTTTAGTTATTAGTGGACTTAACAAAATTGATTTTGGGAATGGTTAAAGGATACATCGAGATGCTTCTCCTTAAAACGGCAATAAGTCCTCGACTATGTCATGGTAGTATAAGTCACCTCTAATAAAGACTAGATAGGTAAAGGCAAGGAAGGTGGGAGGGAGGGGTGCTATCGAGGGGAGTGCGTCGGTACCTTGAGGCCTAATAAGAAATGTTACTTCCGAATGTTCGGTTCCGAATGAAAGCCGACCGAAGTTTTGATTATTGCCCTAATACGAAACAAGTTCGGATTCGGCAAATTCATTCAGGGCCATAGACTATGACCAATTACACCCTAAATCTTTGACACAACTAACGTCAAATAAAGTTCGGTCGGAACTCGAACCGACCGACCGACTAATCGCAGTTCGTAGTAGGAAACGTATGAATGTTCGGCCGAAACTTCGTATTTTGTCATTTCGTAATAGACTTCCAGTTTCTGAAGCTATGGCTGTGTGCGCTACTTAACCCACTTTAAATACTTCGAAGGATTTCAATATGTTTAGGTAGGCCGTTTGAGAATGGTATAAACTGTCAGGCAATGGATTTCTGTAGTTTTAACTAGTATATTAAACTAGAACGCCATTTTATACCTTCAAAATATTTTAAAGGAAAAATTCATCTTCAAAAATTCACTTGCGGCGAGATTTGAGCTCGCGTCTCTGGATCAGTACTCAGTGCGTAGTCGAACGGTTAAGGCACTGGGGTACTGATCCAGGGTCGCTAGTTCAAATCTCACCGCAAGTGAATTTTTCCTTTAAAATATGGCCTGAGCAATTATAGGGGATTATTCTAGTAGGGGACGCCAGCCCAAGCACCAGACGGGTGATCTGACCTCTCATGTTGGGACCATTCCACCCAGTTCCCCAAGACCCCTATAGTTTTGAGTTAACTGGTAACTCACGGAGATGGCGACCCACTAAATCTACCTGTTACTTTGCAGAATTTTAACAACTGCCCCCTGGCTTGAGCAATAAAAACAAATTACGAAATATGTTATACCTTGTTAACGTATTGGTTGTTGTTCTTGAAGTTCTCCCACTGCTGGTAGAACTTGGAGTCCCGATGCAGCTCCACACCCACTGTCTCCGTGTCCGGGGTGAATGTCCGCTCGTCCATCGCTACCTGGGGGACAGTACATTCAGATCATTGCACCACATCCTACTTCTCCTTCTTTTTGTATAGTGGTGTGGCTCATCAGAATTAGATCAAAATTGTAAGCACAATTCAACTGGTGAACAACAAAAGTGACAACAGGAACCAGCTCCTGAATCGCGTTGTTTTTATTAACGGCATTGTTGTAATGCCGTCCGTTCCTACGTTTCGATGTCAGAAGTTAGAAATGTTTAGTGTAGATAGATTAAGGCGGCGATAGATGATAATTATGGGTCCTTGTCCGATTGCATACAAATGAGCGAGATGCAATTTGTCGTAAAATCAATCATTAACGAAGATTAAAATAATATTTTTATAAAATGCGATGAAGAGGTTCTAGGAATTGTATTTTCTAATATTATGATGCCTATAAGAAAATATAGCGGTTAAGGATTTAGAAGAAAAATTAATTAGTGGTATTTAAAGTTATCTTTATTGTTTTTGAAATGAAGGGGAGACTTCTTGTATCATGTACAATAACATAATACATTGTTTAAGATCTATTTGATACCGGTTATGAAAAAACTATTCAATCGGAAGGGATTTCACATGAGTCGCGTCCTTAATGCTTTATTTTAATAAACTACGAATAAAATCAGTAAATAAAATACACTGAAAGCTTAAAAGTAAAACGTTGTACAAACCTTATCAAATGATTAATGTATCGAATGATAAGTGAGTGAGGTATAATGTAAGCAAAGAGAATATAGAGCAGACCTCGACTCGTTTCCGCAGCGCCATCGGCGAGCAGTAGACACGCCCCTCCATACCTCGCGGCCGGATCTCAT
Source organism: Idaea dimidiata (assembly GCA_949358125.1). NCBI lineage: Eukaryota > Metazoa > Arthropoda > Insecta > Lepidoptera > Geometridae > Idaea > Idaea dimidiata. The sequence continues at coordinate 14,238,758 of OX442329.1, forward strand.
TCTTTACTACTTCCGTTGCCTAAAATTAGAAAGTATATTTTAGATTTTTTCCTATTTTCGCGATGTTGTGTTGAAATTAAATTAAAATTGGTTTTATTACTTTCACCATTGTTGCCATGCCGTTTCTACTTTTCGAAGCCTTTCCTTTTCCACCTCAATATACCCTGAGGAAGGAGTCTCCGAAACATAGGAACGGCATTGCAACAATGCGGAAATTAATAAAAACCACGTGCACAATCGAAAAATGAGTTCTGTAAGTAGTAGAGTAGAGTAGTAGGGCCTCCTAAGGCCTCTACCTTGACCTAACGATTGCTATCAGAGTTAACAACCGGAACCAACTGCTTAATGTGCCTTCCGAAGCACAGAGCAGCTCGAGAAAGTGATATGGTCCATAGGTTCATACCTGTGATATAGTCTTGAATGCCGACGTCGCTCCAAGCTTGTGACTCCTGTCAGCTATACTCTCGGCGGCGTCCTTCGCTGTTTTAGATATATCTTCTGACAATCTACCTGTAATCAAATGCAGTGTGGTCGGGATTAATCACCCAGCAATATAGATCTATAGCTTACAGAAGCAATAAAACCAGCCAAGTATCAGTCTAACTCGTGCACAAACAGTTCCATGCCATTATTACAGCATAAATATTTATTTTATTCTCTTTATTATTTTTGTTGTTATAGTGGCAACATTAATAATTTTCTTTGAAAATTTCAACTGTTTTGCTAGTTCATGAGATACAGACAGATGGCCTTGTGAGAGTCTGGTGGACGGTAAAGGCTTAGTAAAAGGTAAAACCTTACAGTACTCTAAAACGCAAACTTACCAGCTTTCTTAGCAATGTCAGTTTTGCTAGCCTCTTCAAGTACACTGCCCACCTTCCCCCGTATACCTTCCAGGGTTTCCTTAAACACCTCAGAACTCTTGGACGCTTCTGATTCCACCGCATGAAACTTTCTCCGAGCAGCCTGCACAGGAACGTAAATAAATCATAAGTTTGTGAAGTTGTAGTGTAGGGTGTAATACATTCTGTGAACATCACACAGTGTCATCTAGCCCAATGGTAAGCTATTAAGCTTGTGTTATGGTAAGTAATAATGGTTAGAATACTTAAATTTATTCTTTTTTTGTACATCATACATATTACACATAGAGACTAGTCAGAGCAGTTAAAGTCCGCTGAAGTTGTATGAATCATACTTAAAGAAATGCTTTTCAAAAATTTCGCACCCAACAGGACTTGAACCTGCATCTCTGGGGATCCGTCTTAACGCCTTTTTCCAATTTGGCCATGGATGCATGTTCAATCTAGTCGAAATAAAGGATTGCATTTCTTATTGTTTACGTTTTTAAGGCACGTAGCGCCATCTACCGACAATTTTTGCAGACTGCTAGCTTGAACTATTCTATTTTCCATAGAATTAAATTCAACGTTGAGATGTCGCTTCCGACTACCTGTTTTTGATATATTTTTAAAGTGTTCCCTACACTTGGATGACTATACTTAAAGAAATGCTTTCCAAAAATTTCGCACCCGACAGGACTTGAACCTGCATCTCTGGGGATCCGTACCTTCCAATTTGACCACGGATGCATGTTCAATCGAATCGAAATTAAGGATTGCATTCTTATTGTTTACGTTTTTAAGACATTTTTGACGTTGAAGGCGTTTTTGTATGAATCATTGTTACACCATAAAGGAAAAACTAATGTCCCAATTATGATAAAACTGTGAAAGTCTACTTTTAGAGATTTGGATAACACACAGGTTGTTTTTCATTCTATACTTAATCTCATTTCATTCCGAAGGTTCAAAGGTAAACTGTAGGAAAACGTCATGGCTAAAAGTCAAACAAAAAATCTTGGACCTGACTGGCATTTGTGATAGTCTCATATAAATCATCCCTTATATTGCTAGATGTGAAAACACACAGCAATAACTTTAACTTTCAGAGTGTTGAGCAAGAATTGAGCACTGAAAAAGCTATGGTTTTAAATAAATCAATGCTTAGGAAAATATATTCTAATGCTAGCATAAGTAGGCAACCATGATCACATCCGCCGATCACATTCTGTTTGTTACACATTTTTTAAACTTACACAATTTCTGTTCATTATTGTTAAATACTAGATTTTCAGGTCTAGATCATGTTAGTACAACAAAATTATTTTAAATTTAATAAATAAATTTAAATTTACCCTAACGTTTCGGAAAGACTGGAGTGGTGAGCTTCGTTTACCGTTGACTAATAACCGCGCCGCCGGTTGATTGAGATTGGGGGTAGGTACAAAAATACCTACCCCCAATCTCACAAAAAGTTATGAGGGCCACAGCACACTACACTAACAACATCCCGCGATATACCAGGCGTTTGCACACGATGCTTACAAACATTTATCACTGGATTCTACACAGATGAGAGTTTAAAACCACTTTCCCGGTAGAAATTTCTGTGTTTCTTGATTTCAACTGCTTCATGTACAATTCGGGAGTAATATTGACGTTGGGTAGAAAGGACTGTAACTCTATCCAGTGGTGGATAGAGTTACAGTCCTTTCTTAAGATGCATGTAACTCTATCCAGTGGTTTGGTCCTGATTCCAAATCTGTTTGTTTAAACTATGGTTAAATCAATAATACCTGCAAAGCTTCAGAGTTCTCCAACTTTTGAGCCTCCTCTCTAAACTTCTTGATATTCTCCTTCATTTCTTTGTTCTTTGCAATGTCTTCCTTGATGTTTTCTATAATCGAAGAGAAAAACCCCTTGCCTGACGCGTACCGCCGGCATTCTGACAGTGCTGGGATACTTTTGTACTGAAATTAATAAGCTATAACTGTAAAACTAATATGAACTAACTATAAGTTTAGGTATGGTCTACCTACACTTTCTTAATTGAGTGATGTTTCCAGTTACGTTTTTAAATTAGCCCAAAATATCCCCCTACTCCCCCTAATCACCCACAGGAAAAGATGGGGTATTCTATGCTGGGGCTACAGTCTTGTCTAGACTATCACCGAAAAAGAAGATTTTTGTGGAACTACTTAGAAAAAAATATAAAAATAATTAAAGCATTTATGAAACAGTATAAAGAATTAATTAACTCTTTAATTAGAGTAGTTAGTAAGTAATTATATTAAAGTAATAATTTGTAGAATTTATGTTGTTCAAAGTTCACAGAAGATTCATAAAGAATAACTATTTACCTGATCTTGTTCGATTCTTAGAACTGTGGGCTTAACGTTAATGGGAAGCAGGCATTTCCACCGAGCGGGACTGTATAATAGTTGCCGACACGAGTGCTGAAATATAGCGAAAAATACACATAAAAGCGATGGGAACAAGATGAACTTTTCGCATAACATAACCTTAAATTTATTACCATTATCTGTTAAAACACTGGACACTGATCAAATCAAATACTTCCACTAAAAATTATAAATAATACTAATAAATGTAACACACTTTGGTTTAAAAATGTGTTTTTACGACAAACAAAATCTCGTTCATTTTTTCGTGCAATTTCCTGTCAAAAGAGACATTTCGAATATGAAAATTTGTTCTCATTTTATTACTCGTAAGAATGTTGAGTTCTGCGATATTTTTCACCAATCAGAATTTGTACTCAACATACTAGCCAATCATTATTTACGTCAAAGACAATTTCTATGAAAAACTCAAGTAAATAAAATCCAAAGACAATGACTACGAAAAGGTCACAAAAGTTCAACAAAAAATCAGAAGAATTTTCAAGTGACAAATGTTGAATGAATTTGTCGGACTATTGTCGCATCGTAAATTAAATTAAACAATTTACACGCATTTAAACTAGGTTTAACAAAAATGAAAATTTAGCAACACAACAATCTCTTAAACCCGTTCCCGCCATGTTCTCTGCCATGCCAAAACACTAAAAAAAAAACAATTTTATTTTTTAGAAAATTAAATACAAACGAGAACAAACGGAAAATAAGAAAAATATTCATAGACAAAGAAAAAGTTTAGTATATCCGGTTGCCAAGTAGACAAGATTTTTTATTTGAAATAATTATTATTTTCAATTGTTTCTTTTAACAAAATAGCCCCAAAAATTTTTGTATCAACTGAAAGCCAAGAATCTTCATGGAAATGAAATATATTATTCATAAGTATCCGAGTAATGCAAAACATGGAAAAGTATCCTCCTATGCAGATTTAAAAAACTATTTGTTTCCGGTGTGAAGACAGTTCGAGAAACGAAAGTGTATTTTTCATTTATTTTCTGTCGTCATATTTGGCTACGCTAACGTGTTTCAATTTAATGTTATCCTTATAATTTATCGTGTTCCTCTGTGTTTGATCCCAAAAACATACAGTGCAAGCATATTGTGAGTGAGGAGGAGGAATTTGCGAACTGCTTTGTCATAGACAGTGGAAGGTAGGTATCTATATCGACGTACCTATAACACATAACCTATCCTCGTCGAATCTATACTTTGACATAGAAATACATAGTAGGTTATCGCTCGCGCAGTAGGTATCTGTCTGCTGCGGCTACCACGTTTTTGCCAGCTGGTGCGTGCATAGCGGCTTCAGTTTTTGGTTAGGACCGTCGTCTTGCAGCTCGTAATTATATATTTTGATTTACGTTGTGGTGACAGATCGGGTGCGCTCGGCGCGAGTAGCAGTTCCCTGGTGGCAGTCAAAGAAGCCAGATCCAGTTCATCCCGTTTGTCAGGACTCGTCCATCTGGGCGTTACCGTTTTATATGACTTTAGCAAGATTCACAGGTGAGTCCTAATCCCAGATTACATTCATATCCTACCATAATTATTATTGTACAGTAAATTTTTTTACAATACTGGATCAATACTTGAAGCATATTGTGCTGATTTAGTAGTTCTGTGCTACAATATTGGTATGTTTTTCTTTTAAAACCTGTGTCTACAATAAACCACAATAACTATTTACTGCAAATCTATTTCTTAAATTTTCAATACCTCAGTGAGCCTTGAATCTGTGACCCCTGAATAGCACAACTTGTCATGGACAGTTTTCTTTACAATGGAGAGGAGAGGAGAGAGAAAGTAATGAAAGTTCATTTTGAACTAGTTTATACTCTATTTTATTAAAGTCTTATCAGAAAACATTACAACCACACAAACCAAAGATAATGCTGACTATCTATAAAACACAAACTACATGAATGTATATTTAATTTGTCTGCAACAATTTAATTATCATTTATTATGTCTGTGAAAATAAAAAGTTAAAAACATTCTTATATTAATCTTGTAGGTGCTCTAAAAATGCTTAACATAGGTAAGTGTTATTTTGAAAGAGGCACTTGGGAATAGTCCTAAATTCAGTTTTAGTAAAGTGCTTTTTATAAGGAAATAATATAAAAAATCCAATCTGTGTATATAAAATTAAATATCCTGACTGATTAATATCAACGCTGAACCCAAATTGTTGGTAAATTCTTTATTTCTTGGTGGACAAAGAATATTCTACAATTACCATAGGATGTCTGTCTTCCTATGGTAATTGTAGAATGTTCTTTGTCCACCAAGAAATAAAGAATTGATCGAAATACCCACAAGATCAGAACTTAAGGCGGCGATAGATGATAATCATCGGTCCTTGTCCGATTGCATATAAATGAGCGAGATGGAATTGCGTGAAAAAATCTACAATTTGTCGTAAAATCAATAATTAACGAAGATTAAAATAATATTTTTATATAATGCAATGAAGGGGTTCTAGGTATTGTATTTTCTAATATTATGATGCCTATAAGAAAATATAGCGGTTAAGGATTTAGAAGAAGCATTGATTTATTTTGTAAAACAGGGGTAACTTTGCCCGTATAATAGTGGTATTTAAAGTTATTTTTTATTGTTTTTGAAATGAAGGGGACACTTCTTGTATCATGTACAATAACATTAAACATTGTTCAAAGATCTATTTGATACCAGTTATGAATAAAACTATTCAATCGGAAGGGATTTCACATGAGTCGCGTCCTTAAGCAGGTGAAATTGCGAGACTGCGTGACTTGCGAGACTTGCGAGTTAAACAGAAACATCTTTTTCTTTCAAGGTTGGTGCAAAATAGTTATAAAGACACTTCAAGTGTAGCAATATCAAATAGATATGCATAAACTCTAGAGGTTCAACCTCTACCCCCTTATTTATAAACGCTAACATTTACACCATTTTCAGGGTTTCGTATAAATAGTCAACAAAAAACCCTTAGGTGCAGGTGTGCAGAACAAACATAGAGTAAATGTCAGTACAAAATGTCGACATCTTGCTAATTCATGCTAGCTAATACAGATTAAGAAGCTGAGCAAGACAGCCTTATAGTAGTAGTAGTTTTCATGCCTTTCTGTCTATCCGGGGCCTAGCTCAGAGACGCATCCAAATAATAATCTGTGGCTGTGCATGAGTAGGTATATCTATTGATTAAAACAGCTAACCGGTCTTTTCAAATTCATAAGTAACTAGCTGCGCCCCGCGGTTTCACCCGCGTAAATCCTGTTCCCTCCCCGTATTCTATGATTATATTGTATAGCTGTGTGAGGTGAGGGTTGTTATAAGTCCTGTTCCCGCGAAAATATCGGGGTTATAAATAGCCCATGTGTTATTGCAGGTCTCTAGCTACCTATACTCCAAGTTTAACCGAAATTGTTTCTGTAGTTTATTGCGTGAATGAGTAACAAAGTCACGTACATACATACAAACTTTAGTGTATATAAAATTAAGTAAGATAAGTAAGATTAAATAAAATAAAATGTGCCATGTGCAAATGCCATTAACACCAGAACTATTAACTTAACTACCTAGTAATATCACACTAAACATCCACCACAATTGATTCAGTAATTTTGAACAATATAAAAAATGTATAGTACACACAAACTTTTGCTTTTACATCATTAGTAGATTACCTACTGATAAAACTTGAAATACGTACTTAGATTATTGCATAGTCATGTGGTTAGTGTTGGAATATTTTGAAATTGTTAGTTAGGTGTAGTTGTAGTATATTCAGTAGAAACAAAGTAAATAAAAAACTAATGTCATATCTGTCCATGGGAATAATGGGATCAAAAGTAGCATCTGCCTCTCGTAAAAAATCATTAAAATTGGTTCAGCCGGTTTAGGTGTGAAAACGTAACCGATGGTTAGTTCCGCATTTAAAATACTAGCAAGGATTCTACAAAACAGCCTAGTTAGACAATCAAGAACTAATGCTCAATTTCTGAACTTACTTAAGATTTCGTAACCAAAGGGTTATTAAACCATTTTACTAAGACTTTATTGGCTTTCTGCCATCAAGCTCTTATCTCATAAACTGTGAATGCTAGACTCTTGAAATTTTCAAAGAGGATAAACCCATGTCTGTCGCGGCTATGACAACAAAGAGTACCTACTAAACAGAATTAAAAAAAAACCCAGAATTTAATAAAATAATAGAACTTGATACGAGGGTCGTACTGAAAATTTAAGGAAAATGAAAAACTCAGTAAACTGAATAGTTATTACTTTTATTATATTATCTTATAAAAAAAGAGTCCATTTAGGGACCTCGCCCATGGCGACTTTTTGTAGCGATGTTATAGCGATGCTGTCGCGCGTTCGCATCGATACAGTCGCGATGCGATCGCTAGCTGTGTGCCCTCGCCCACATAACCACGATTCAGTCGCGATGCCATCGCGATACCGTCGCGCTTCTGTCGCGATGCAAACGCGATTCAGTAACGGCACAAAAATGCCTATGATCGCTACAGTTGCAAGATGGACTCCGTTGAGGCAACATTGGTCACGTTGTCTTTGGTGCTGCTTTGTAAGTAGCCGAAGCGTGGGCAACGAAAGCAGCGTCAATATTGCTTGGTGGACTTTATGCTCGGTTCTCCACTCACGCGCCACTCCCGCTCCGTTCTTTCCCCGATGTCGTCCGACACGGTCGCGCGTTTGCGTCGATACAGTCGCGATGCTCCCTTACATCTGAACATCGCTGATCGCATCGCATCTGATGGAATGGAACTACTGAGAAAAGCTAGTGCTTTTCTCAGTAGTTCAGTTCTAAAGATGAGTAGGCATAGTTGCCTACTCATCTTTAGAGGAGTTTTTGGGCCTCAGTCAAATTTTGACCTATAATTCGGGCAAAAGCTTCCTAACCACTAAATGTTCATGTAGGATTTTGTGCATCCAAATAAAAAAACGTTAATTTATAAATTTCCTAGGAAATATATAAACCTTTGTAGGATTCTAAACGGGTGATAAATTCTATTATTTTACGAACACATTTTCGTAAACTTATAAACTTACGACGTCTCGCATAAACTAACGGATATCTATTCGTAAGATTCTAAACGGTTCGACCAATAACAAAAGCGACCTTTACGCCCTTTACGCTTATTTTTTGTGAAAATGATGCAGAACCTTTCGTGCGCGAGTACGACTCTCACTTGCCCCTAGCTCTATTTTTCTAATACTTGGATACGTCCGTTGAACGATATATTAGAAATCCAATGATTTCAAATGTAAACCAGACAATACCAACCCGATGTTATTATTCTAGGCTACGCTAAACTCTGCCTACGTACCTATTTGTGATTCGACTCGACTCAATCACGCGAGTCGCACGTGGACATCGTTAATTTTAGAGTTCTTTACGTTCTCTAAGCCTGTGCGAAAATTACGCGCCTCTTTGCTCTGGTGGTTGCGTTTACACGTGCGAGCATTGCTGGCTAGAGACGATAAGCTTGTGAGTGTTATACTTATGTAGGTGTCTTTATTGCATTACTCTGAAGTCTTAAATACTGTTGGTTGTAGCCAGAAACGATAGTAAATGAAACCTAGGTACCTTCCTAGTAATTACCATAGAATTGACGGCCGCTGGCGCGGCGGGCGATGCCCGGACTGCAGCAACGCAGAAGGTTGCGGGTTCAATTCCCGCCGGGAACAAATATTTCTGCTCACCTAAATATTTGTTTCTGGTTCTGGGTGTTTTCTATGTATCGTTTGTATGTATTTACAAAAAAAAGTATAATAGGTATGTAGTATATCCGTTATCTAGTACCCATAGTACAAGCCTAGTGCTTAGTTTGGGGCTAGAAAGCGCTGTGTGGAATGTCGTGCAATATTTATTTATATTTAATAAATTATAGTACCTACACGGTATTACTTATCTTAGTAAGGACTATGGTTAATTTACATATGTATGCTGAAGATCTGGATTAATACATAGGCTATTATCCCGATTTTCCCACGGGATCAGGACTTACGCGGGTGAAACCACGGGGCGCTGCTAGTTCCAAATAAAGTAGCCGACATAACTAGGTAGTACAAAGTTAAATTTGCAGAGTCATTGCATGAGTTACCCACCCATGCCTTCTGATCCTCGATCGATACATATCACATCTGGCAGTACCTATGTGCTTTTATGTTCCTACTAGCTGCGCCCCGCGGTTTCACCCGCGTAAGTCCCGTTCCGGCGGGAATATCGGGATAAAAAGTAGCATATGTGTTAATCCAGGTCCCCAGCTACCTATATTCCAAACATCGCGATCGGTTCAGTAGTTTTTGTGTGAAAGAGTAACAACCTCACATCACACATACATACTTACATACAAACTTTCGCGTATATAATATGAGTAAGAAGAAGTAAGATTTTTTAAGCATGTTTTTGTACTTAAAGGCTAAGACTGCGTATTTAAGAGTTGTAAAGGATGAGGTAACAAGGAATATGTTTGGAATGAATAGAATCCGCTCCATTTGCCTAGCCTCGTTTAGTTTTATTGGTCGTAAAAAAATGTTTTTTTTTACTATATGGTACATCCATTACCCACTATTGCACGGCTAGTCTTCCTCAGGTCCTTTAGTCGCCTTTTCCGGGAAGAGATGAGGTAGCCCTATTCTATACCGATACAGAAGTCCAACGGCCTGTAAAAAACTACTAGTCTTTGCAAAGTGAATCGTCAATATATTATTGAAATGCAATATTAAATGTCCATATCGTATTTTCCGTAATAAAACGGCCAAGTTTTTCTTATCACCATTTTCCATTATTAGTTTACCGTACACGTCAGTGAAAAACGTGAGTTTCGCGAATCCTATCGATTATTTTCATGATCAAATGTTTTAAATCTGTGAAGTTTGTTTCCGATTGTGTCCGTTGCGCTGTCAAACCGTTTGTGTTCTGAAGAATCTCAGATCCCTTCGTCAATAAAATAACGTTAATCACTTGGTCGAGGTGAGTTTTGATACATAATTTGACCTGGCTTTATGTAAATACATAAATATTGCAGGGCATAACACACTGCAGAGTTAATCTAACCCCAATCTAAGTAACTAGGCTTGTACTATAGGTACTAGACAACGAATATTCTACATAGTAAGTACATAAGGAGTTAGTTTAGGCTGCTGGTTCAGAACTACCTCCCCACTAATCTTCAGTGAAATCGGTTCAGCCGTTATTGAGTTTTAATTAAATGGTGTAACTAACACGACTTTCTTATACCTATATACAATATCTTGGGTGTCTTTCTATGTATAAAATGTATGTATTTACCAATGAGTTTTTTGAAGTTACATATCTCTGGTATTTACAAAAAAAAGTATGATATGTAGTATATCCGTTGTATAGTACCCATAGTACAAACTTAGTGCTTAGTTTGGGGCTAGATTGCGCTGTGTGGAATGTAGTGCAATCTTATCTTACTTCTTACTAATATTATAAACGCGAAAGTTTGTATGTAAGTATGTATGTATGTGAGGTTGTTACTCTTTCACACAAAACTACTGAACCGATTGCAATGAAACTTGGAATATAGGTAGCTGAGGATCTGGATTAACACAGGCTACTTTTTATCCCGATATTCCCACAGGAACGGAACTTACGCGGGTGAAACCGCGGGGCGCAGCTAGTATTATATATAATATAACCATAAATCAGTAGGTACTAAGTTGTTTTAGATGAAATTCATAGAGGTTCTATCTCTTGATACTCGTGGTAGACGGACGACTTGCCGAAACTAGGCGCTGTGTTATGTCAGAGATAGAGGTCAACGACCTCTCCTTTCACATAGCGAGTACCTACTGCTCCTCTTCGCAATGCTGTGTCACGTCACATGCGGGTTGGTTAGTGCACTGCACTATTATAGGTATATCTAGGTTGGATTTGTATGCATATCCTTGTTCAATGAACATGTTATGTATGACACAAGTATGTACTTAGTCCTTAAACAAATTCTGCTATTATAAGAAGGAATCTCTAATACCTACCTATCTACTTTTTTCTTCGGATTAACAGACCTGACTTGAACTCATGGATTTATGCACCCACGTAAGTCCTGATCTTACGCTCGGATAAAAGTAGCATATTTGTTAATCCGGATCTCCAGCTATCGGTGCGAATTTAACAGTCTAATCAAAGTTCATAAAAATCGGTCGAGCTGTTTTGCAATATTGCATTTCGCACAACGAACTCAAATTTGTTCCTCGTAGATTTCGCAATTTAAAATTTAACATATTTATCGGTTTTAAAAGGGTTTCTTTCTCATTTTTATTAATTTTCAACGCCGGACAGCAGCAAATTTTAGCAGATTTCTCTAATCCAATTTGTTTTTAATAAAGTATAGATTAAGTACCATTGGTACAAACAAACAAACAAACTTAAGTGCCCGTAATGTGTAATAAATAATTATCGATTTCATTACGATCGAGTGAAGTTACGTTGCAAGTATCTAATCGGTGTAAATAAAACGTCTACCTACTTACTTCATTCATTATGTAAAGCCATGCTTGCTTGGTCCGCGTTGTACCTACTATGGTTTGCCCGCAGTTTAATGGCAATGTTTTCAAGGTTGTACGTAGTGTGCAGCCACGATTTTAAAATTGAAAATATGCAATGTAAAATTTAATAAACGTACTTACCTAGGAAAAATTTATTTCTTATAATACATACAAATCCAAACTAATATTGTTAAATATTTCGTAAATTTGTTTTTATTGCTCAAGGCATATTTACTTACTAGAAATATTTTAAAGGAAAAAATCATCTTCAAAAATTCACTTGCGGCGAGATTTGAACTCGCGTCCCTGGATCCAGGGACGCGAGTTCAAATCTCGCCATACATATTAACTAGAAATATTACAATATTAACTAGAAATATTTTATAGGAAAAATTCATCTTCAAAAATCTCTAGTACTGTTAATTTCTAGTTAATATTGTTAATCCGAAAGATTGTATATTTGTTTGTTTGTTTACTCTGGATGAACATTTTCATAGGGATAGTTTAAGTGAAGGAGATGGTTTTTTAAGCGGACCCCGGACTCCCGAGCCCGAGAGGGATGTAACCGGGAATATCCCTTGGTTGGACAATGATGACTTTAAGTAAAGGATAGTGAAAAAATCCTGCTAATATTATAAAACTGAAATATGTGAATATGTATGTTTGTTACTTAATCACGTAAAAACTACTGGACCGATTGCGGTGAAACTTTGGTTATAGATAACTGGAGACCTGGAATAACACATAGGCTTTTTATCCCGATATTCCCACGGGAACGACACTGACGCGGGTGAAATCGGTGGGCGTAGCCTTGCCACAGCTAGTATTTTTTTTAAACGTGAAAATTAGTGAGTAAGTATGTTTGTTACTCCTTCACGCACCTAAAGCTAGCCTAGTCCCAAAGCCATGGTTCGAACCTAATCCTGAGCAGCAGACATTACGTAAGGGGCGACCTACACGGTCCAGTGAGCAGATTAGATGAAATTACAGTCTAGATTGCGTCGCGCTACATAGACTCGGTGTAATCGACTACTTAACTGGATGCTTTGGACACGAGACAATAAATCACGAATGGCTTGCTACATTTGTTTTTTTCTTATCGCTTTTCGGTTGCGTTACGTCAACCGTGGATGGCAGCGAAGGAATACATGTGCTCGTGCTAGTTGATTAATTTTCATATGGCTAAGAACACTCGCGTTGTAATTTCGAATAATGATGACACTAAATGACGCTAAATTTTATCGAACCGTTTTCTGGCTACTGAGAACGGCAAAAGAAAATTGCATAACTTATATTACTTTCATACCTATACATATACGCTCGAAAAACATATAACCCTGCTTAGTCGTCAGGAAAAATCAGTACTGGCACCTGGTTTGCATATTACTTATTTTTATCTGCAGTACTGTTTTATCTATCTTGTGAGATGAGGGAAAGTGCAATTACCACTATCGGTCGTGTATCTATAACTATACCTATTTGTAAAATACTTTGACCTGACTGTCTGACTGACTCTGACTGATCAACGCCCAGCCTAAATCGCTGATAGTAGAGAGCTAAAACATGGAGAGTGTGTTTTTTAAATATGATGTTGGCATCCAATAAGGTTTTTCGAAATTCTCACAGGATTGGGACTAGCTAGTTAGTATAATATTTTTCTCTAAATCTTACGCAGAAAGCAATATCTTAAAAAAGAATAAAAAATAGCGGTGTCTGTTTAAAGTTTAAATAATTTCTCAAAAAACTTAAAAAAATGTTCAAATAAAAAGAAACCTTATGAAACTAGATATATTTAGTTGAAGTATTTAAAGATACCTAACGACTTAATAATTCTCAAATAATGACAAAAAATTCTGTCATTCACTTAATAAAAATCCAATAATTGAAAGAATTTTCCAAGGTACCTACTCATTTCGCGGGGGCGTTTCAAAGTACAATGACTTGTAGAAAATCTCGAATATATTTCCATTTTTCCTCCTCCAGCTCTCATTGTCTAAGAGGCTTTTGTGAGATCCTCTTAGCTCTTATTCTTCATAATTCATTCACTTAAGATTAACTACCTACTTTCTGCGGGTTTACCCGCGCAAGGCCGCTAGTAGCCTGAGTGTTTTTCCAGAACGTCAGCTATCTACATACGGAGTTTCATTACAGGCAGTTTACCGGTTTTTGCGTGAGGAGCAGCAAACGCACACATATTATATGTAGTAGGCGTAGCAGCGCCCCGCGTTAAATTTGCCGTCTCACCCGCCTAGTTCCCGTCAGAATACCGGAATAAGAAAATAAAAACCCAACTTGTGGTTGTAACTAAAAAGTAAAATACAAGATTAACAGCACTTGCCTTGAAGTGAATCAGTCATAGTTAAGCGGTCTAATTTAGCTATTCCTCTGATATCGTAGCTTAGGAATATCTAAAGGTAAAGAAACCTTACAAATCGTTCGATGCTTCTTCAGAGTCGTGTAAAAAATCCCATGTGTTAATCCAGTTCATAAATTTACTGTGTGCCAAATTTTAGGCAAATTCGTTAGCCGTTTTTGTTTGACCAAACATCTAACCTTAGCAATTTTAATAGATAAATAGTTAAATATCTTTATTTGTAAAAGATAGAAAACATGACAAACATTTACAAAACGTAAATACAATTAAGTTGTACAAATGGGCGGCCTTATCGCTGAGAGCGATTGTTTTAGGCGATCTTTGGATAAAGTAGAACTGTCACAGCTTGAGTGGTAATAGTCGGTAGTGCAGATATATCAAATTTTAAGACATTATGTGGAATTCATATATTTAATGTTAGTGCTATAGAGTTTCAGAAATGAAATCTACTAAGATCGTACGAAATTGCGTAGGTTTATAAATCGTATGAATGAATATGGTAGTCACGTAGGTGGTCTGATTGAACTGGCTGCCTCTGTTCAGTGTTATGGAAAATAGATCCGAAACTCGGGATTCTGAATGATAAAGTTTCCACGTTGCTAAGGAGTTTCTTTGCGATATTGTGATTGACCTTTTTTATCTAATTTTAGATTTTCTATACAACGTAAGCTACTTTTAATCCATGCTATTTATGACGCTTTACTCCGCTGTAGTACTTTGGATATTGTTATAATAATATGAACTATATTCGACATATATTTTCGGTTTTAATCCAAAGAAAAATCGGAAATTAGAACAGCTGATTTTCAAGTACTTAATAGGCCCAAAATGTTGAAAAACTACATTTAATTTTTGAAAGTCATAGAACAACATTGTTCGCCTAGACTTCTTAAACCAACCCCCTTTCGGCTTAAATCACCGTCATCTAAACAAGCTGTATTGGCACTCGTTAATACTTCTTATATTTCGTTTTATGTAGGCAGCCTTCGTCGTGTAACTAATGGTGAAACAGTTATTAGATTCTTATGTTCCTTTTTACGTACCACATCAGCCCGTTAACTTGGGGCCCACTGCAGAACATGGGCCTCGTCATAGAGGGGTTAGGCATTAAGACGCCACTGAGCCTACCCCGGATTGGCGAATGTCCCATGCCTTTGGACAGTGGTGAGTCCCAGGACATGTCGGCTTGCTCACGATGTTTTCCTTCACCGTAAGAGCGATGTTATTAGCGCATATAACTTTTTCTTAAAGAAAAAGACATTGGTGCGCGGTCGGCCTGGTTTCGAACCCAAGACCCTTGGAATTAAGGTCAGGGTATCTACCACTAGACCAGCACCGCTTTTTACGTACTACATTTGACAATCATTTGATGCAAAATCCCTAACCTAACTTAAGATAAAAACTGACTCAACTGTGCTAAGCTAAACTAAACTAAGTTTAGTTCGTGGTGGGCTGTCAGACAAACCAAAAGCATTGTGACATATAAAAGCGTTTGAAATAAGCACAACTGAATTGAGAACCTCCTTTTTTTAGAGCCGTTTAAAATTCCCCCTACCCTATCTTAAGTGTTTGTACAGTATGGTCGGTAGATACAGTGCACGTACATCCTAATCCTAACAATACTCGAAATACCCAAAGGCATAATCCATTTTATCATCCAGTGAAAACAAAATATCAATCCGATGAGTAGGGCAAAAGTTCACTATTTATTATTGTGTTAAATTGTAAAATCTAGTTCTCTTGAAACACGGTTCTCGGGGTGCGAAGCCGCAGTGGGAGGTGGCTGAGACTCGCATGCGCCTAGCGTTCCTATCGATCCTGGGAGACTCCCTCCAACCAACCCCCTATAGCAACCTACATATAGTTAGGGAACTACCTATAGGTGATATCGGCTGCATCCTCCACTTCAGTATGCAAATAGCGCAAGCTCTAATCGGAAGCTAGACTAGACTAGATACTCGAATCTTTTTAAATAACTTGAATCACTGATGAAAAATCTTAATAGGGGTAAGCGAGTGCATGCCCTTGGATGTTGTGGAAGAATGTTTGCTTGCGTTGCGAGGTGCTTTGGGAAGTTGTTGTGGTTTTTACCGGCACATGGTCCCGGCGTCCACGTGTCTAGTTTGACTTGGATAACAACCTTGATTCGTGTCGCCTGCCACTTTATGGAACGTGGCCGATTGTATTTTTTGCGGTATTAGCCGCACTAATCGACTGCCTATGAAAGAAGTTATGAATTTGGTTGTGTTTGTAAGCTCGTGTGGTGCGATAGGTGCCCACCTGGGAGCAGAACTTTGCGGATTCGATTCCTGCTAGGAATAAGAATTTTTGCGGGCTTCTTTTTTTCGTATAGCGGTGGCTCACCTAGTGCTTGAGTTTTCAGCTTGCCCTAAGACCTCAAACTTGACCTAACGACTGCTTTCAAAGATAACAACTATTCTGGTTATATTAGGGGTTAAAGTATGAAATTGCCGATTTGTACTGAAAATCTTAATTGTTTATTTTTTAAATTTTTAACAAATTTATTTAATCAAAATAGTTGCCATTACTATCTATACATTGCTGCCATCTAATGGGAAGGTTATTAATGCCTTTGCGATAGAACTCCGACGATCTAGACTGCACAAACTGTGTGAAAGCATTTTGTACTGCCTCCTGGGAAGAAAACTTCTTGTCATGTAGATAATTGTCCAAATCACGAAAAAAATGGTAATACGGAGGATGACGAATGGTTTCTAAGTGCAGTTCCTGAAGGGTCAAAATGGTTTCTCGTGCTGTGTGAGGTCTCGCGTTGTCGTGGAGCAATAATGGTGAAGATCGATTCATGAGTCGGGGCTGTTTTACTGCTAGTTTTGTCAACATGGTTCGGAGTTCGGCACAATAGACATCTGCCGTAATTGCTTGACCAGATCGAAGAAAACTATAGTGAATAACACCATGCTGAGACCACCAAACAGTTTTACCTTTTTATTGGTAAGTTTTGCTTTAGGACACTGTTGTGGCATTTGACCTGGGGTCAGCCATTGCATTTTTCTTTTCCGGTTATCATAAAGAATCCACTTTTCATCACATGTTACAATTCGATCCAATATTCCTTCATTTCTGTACCGGTTCAACAAGGCAACACAAGTTTCAACACGCGTTTCTTTCTGCAGATCAGTCAAATCATGAGGCACCCATTTTTCGTATTTTTTTATTTTATTGATTTGACGCAAGTGAGTCAATAAAGTGGGTAAGGTAACGTTAAACCATGCCGCTAATTCCTGGGTAGTTTGACTAGGATCGGCTTCCACTATCTCTCTTAATTCATCGTTATTCACCTGTGTGGGCGGTCTTCCTCGTGGCTCGTTCTTTAAGTCGAAATTTCCATCACGAAAGCGTTTAAACCAAAATCGCACGGTGCGTTCATTAGTAGACCCCTCTCCAAACGCAGCATTGATATTGCGGGCTGTTTCTGCCGCGTTAGTTCCGCGTCGGAACTCGTATTCAAAAATCACTCGAATTTTCGCAGTATCCATCTTTCTTGTCTAAATTGAATAACAAAAACAATTGAAAGTCGATATTCAAATGTTTCACATTTTTTAAAAAAAAGAACATCACAGAAACCATTTGAAAAAAGTGTCATTCGAAAACCTCAAACCATGAAGATTCTATGTCAATTCAAAGAACCTATTGCAATAAAACGGCAATTTCATACTTTAACCCCTATTATTTGTTTTTGGTTCTAGACTTTTCTGAATCGTCATGTGTGGTCGCCATAATTCATGCCTTATAGCTAACTAAAATACAGTAATACAAGATTTGCTTAGTTTGTGGCGCCAAGTAAAATGTCATTGTAATATTTACGTTCTGCCGGTCGCTATAAATTTGGGCTATTTTTGTTTCGCTTTAAACAAATACATACAACTTTTCGTCTGCTTCAGATTGGGTCTTTAAGGATTGAGGTTGGTGGGCTAATAT
This sequence comes from Idaea dimidiata, assembly GCA_949358125.1. Classification (NCBI taxonomy): domain Eukaryota; kingdom Metazoa; phylum Arthropoda; class Insecta; order Lepidoptera; family Geometridae; genus Idaea; species Idaea dimidiata. Next base: position 14,256,871 of record OX442329.1, read on the forward strand.
TTAAATTTTTGACTGACTTTGCGACCGCAAAACTTTATCCATCTGTGGGTATTTCATACATTAATTTTAATTGTGTTTTATAGCTTTTAAATTCTGTTTCAGGCAGTACGTTAAAGGTATATTTTTGTTGCCAGTATTTGAGAGTTATCTAGGTGTCCGAACTAAATATTTTAGGTTAAGTAACGGTACTAAAATCTAATTATTGATCGCTCTGCGGGAGGTCCCTCATCTATTCACGTCAAAATCTCGTCCCTTGGGGATAGGTGTTTATTAATAGAATATTGTTATAAGTATAGAATTTACCGTTTGAGATTATGTCTCATTGTTGATTTACATTATCAAGCTTCATGGATTATTCTGTTGAATGTGGAAATGATATTTAGTATCACACTAATAATGCCTTTAGTTGCCTGCACTGCCTTTTAATTCTACAACCGAACACTGAAACATTACTCAAAATTTAAGGGCTACTAAACAGTTAAAAGGGATGCCCTTAAAATTTAAGGGCATAAATGAGGGAGGCCTATGTCCAGCCAGCAGTGATGTCCAAAAGCAGCTGTTTTTTCAGTGAAACATAATTTCAAAATTAAAAAAAAAGTTTGAATTTCCAAAAGTCGGAGAACAAAAGTTGTTCGCCTAGACGTCTAGACCAACCCCCTTTCGGATTAAAAGGACTTACCCGTTACACCTTGTATACAAGAAAATATAATTAAGTATTAATTAAGTAGAGAAACACAGGAATCCGAACAACTACCTACCTAGGCACTAATTAGGTAGTGGTTCGTTTACTGAATGTTGAGATAGCATCTATCTATCAATGATTACTTGGAACCGAAACTTAGTGGTAATTCATACTAGAGTCTGCCCTCATTGAAACATCTATCTACTATATACTACCTAATACATTTATTTTAATGAGGATAATTTATGTTTGTAACGAATAAGTTCCGATACTACTAAACCGATTTCAATAATTCATTTACCAATCGAGAGCTATAACATAGGCTACTTTTCATCCCGATATTCTCACGGAATCGGAACTTGCTCGAGTGAAACCGCTGGACGCAACTAGTCTTTGTCTATAAAAGAAGAACTAAAAAACATTAAACGCTTTGTCCTGACTAATGGATTAACATACAGCCTAAACCGCTGCTGATAGTAGGTGGTTGAAATTTGGAGAGTGTATATTCTTGATGTGACGTAGGCTTCTGATAAGAAATTTAGAATTTTTTGAAATTCCCACGGGATCCGGACTTATGCGGGTTAAACCATGGGACACACTGCTAGATTGACTAGCTGTGTCCCGTAGTTAAAACATAACAAACTCATTTTACTCTAACTTTCTATACGACGATTCGATTACAAAGTTCCCTTCGAAGACATTTTCACAAACAATCTCTTCAATTTCGTTAGTAATTGTTTATAGAATTAAGTGAACGATATTATATTAAAGGCTGTGTTTATATTTAGCCTCAAGGTCTTCCATCTCAGCGGATCCCTTTAGCGTAAATTGTATCGGTACGCGTGATCGACAGAGGGTGAAATTTGTCGTCGAAAACGAGTCGGTCGTCTCGTCTCGCCTACACGCAAACTGCGTCATATTTTACACTCGTGTCTAATTTATTATCTTTAGTAAAGTATTGTTGTAAAATTAGTAGATTTTTTATTATTTATTACACTAGCTGCGTCCAGAGCCTATTCGTTACAAACAACTTAATCTTTCTTTATAATATTAGTACCTACCTAGAACCCACTTGTATCGTGCCCAAGTGACTCTACCTTCCTTCCTTTGCCCACCCGTGGAACGGTACCGGCTAAATTAAATCGTGAAGTGAGTTAAAATGAGACACGTTCACTTAGAAAATATAGCCTCCACTTTGTGGAGCATGCCACTCTGTCTGGTTTGCGCGGAACAAGTCAGAAGGTGTTATTAGCATAGTGAGTTTGTACGCTATTACTTCTCAGCATGCTCGATCATAATTATCGTCATGTTTGCCAACCTTACGATATCATGGTTAAAGAATAATCGGAAACGGCCCGTAACTTACATTAACCGATATTTGTTCCATTGTCTCGACGACATGTCGTATACAGATCCAGTTTCATTAGTTCTTTGTTACTTAGCGCTTTTTTTATTAAGGATGCAATGTGGAATGATATTATTTAATAGTGATAGATATTAATTATGACTGTGGTTTTGGCATTGGTTAGGTCAGGCAATTAAGACGAGTCAGATCTTGTTCCGCTGACATCTTTCTCCTTCTAGATGGCCGTGCTTCATCATAGACCATCAGATAGTGATCAAGCGCTCATATATAATGTGTAAAAAAACGTTTTCATTTATCTATCATTGTCAAAATATCTGGCAAAATTCTAATCCTAACGGGTCAAAATACAACTCTATATAAAAGCTACTAGACATTTGCATGCTTTAGTGACGTGGTTGTGTAGAGAGGAATGTTAGTTACAAATAGAAGCTCGTTATCTATCGTAACGTAGGCAATACTGATAACACACTGATTTACCAGCTACATCTAGTAGCAGCCTGTATGTAACCACATGGTACTTTCCGCGAACGGTGTTCCCTATAGCTAGATCGGTAGTCGGTAGATTCTCTCGTTGGTACATTAAAAAAAAAACATCCCAATGTGAATCAGATTCGCGAACGAAATTTTCCGTACCATTATTACGAAAAAGTCACGTTTGTTGTAATGAGAGCTCCTCGAGAGAGAGAATTAAATTATTATTGTTTTTTATTATTATTTTATTTTTATTTGTTGTTTGAGCGCCAAAGGAAATACTTCATCTGTGACAATTTGAACTGTTTGGCTACCACAGTTTATAAGGTACATGACAGACAGATGGACCGTTTATTCTTTGACTACGGGATCCTAAAAATAAAAACATATTCCCTAATTATTGCTTAAACATTATAACAAGCTACCTACTCCGATTCTTCTCGGTCTTATCTTAATAATAAATAATTATTTAGAGTTGCCATAGTACGTCTTATTTCATTACCCTCTCTTAACTATCAGCTTATCTATTTCTCTGTCCAACATAGTCAATAATTTTTTTCTTAACCATTTTATATTGATTCAAACTCATCACTCTTCTAGTCTCATGCTGTTCATCTTTCTGCATCACAATCCTTACCAACTTACTCGACTTTCAGATAAATTATCGAACGTTATCAACATATGAAGTATTCTAAAACGATAATCTATTTATTTATCACGATTTGTGAGTCACGATTTCAAATATCATTGAAAATCTACTTAGTAACACCCACCTACTGTAAATGTTAAGACCTACAGTTAAACGCAATAAGTTTGTGATCAATTGTAACTGGGAGGTTGGTATTAAAGACATAGGCGAATGATACCATAAGACGTAAATCAATGTTATGCTATTTGTCTTAAATAAATAAATAAATGTGAAAGAAATCAATTTTAATGTGAATCATTTTCATCATCTAGGACCTTATCCGTCCACTGCTGAACATTGGCCTCCATACGACGACGCCACAAATAGAGATACCGAGCTACCTCCATCCACTGACTCCCCGCGACCGCTACAACGTTGTCGGTCCACCAGTAGGTGTTCTTACAACACTCCGTTCCGCATTCCATCGTGATCTAGTCGCCCTCTTAAATGGTTATCAGTATAATTCACATGATCACTGCAAAATCCCCTTGAGTCTTTGGTGTCATCATCTCATCTGAAGTCGCGTTCCGAAGGCACACTAAATTGCTGACGATTCAAAACGATTATGTGAAATGTTAATAAGTGAATAAGTCTGAAATATTTGTAAAAAATACTTCACATTTCACAAGCTTAAGAAACTGACATCGAGAATGTATTGTATTGAAGATTTAGTAACATTCTTTAGCTAAAGTTATTAAACTGGATCGTCGTTTGGTAGAGCGTTTCCTGCGATTGTGTCCGTCAATGTAATGTATTTACACTTACCGATTGTAATTGACACCCGGAACGTTTGTCTGTCTACTGTGATTAGATTACAGATCAAGTTGTAAATGACATTGTGGTACGGATGCCCTGCCACTACTAGTATAGGTTTAGTTATCTATCTTCTTAATCTTACTAATATTATAAACGCAAAAGTTTGTATGTAAGTATGTATGTGAGGTTGTTACTCTCTCACACAAAAACTACTGAACCGATTGCGATGAAACTTGGAATATAGGTAGCTGGGGACCTGGATTAACACATAGGCTACTTTTTATCCCGATATTCCCGCGGGAACAGGACTTACGCGGGTGATACCGCGGGGCGCAGCTAGTAATATTATAAAGGCAAAAGTTTGTGTGTATGTTTGTCTGTATGTATGTGACGTTGTTACTCTTTCACGCAAAAACTACTGAACCGATCGCGATGAAATTTGGTAGGCAGATAGCCACCATACCTACGATGCGATTTTCATACATATGCGTCCACCGCAAACTAAAGCAGCTATGCTCACTTGTTTGAAAAACTGGTGAGCTGTAATAAACTTAGTTGAGTTAGCGGTGGAGAAGCGGATTTAGAGCGGACAACTAATAGCTAAATTAACTCCCAGAGGGGATTTCACTCAAAACACAATCTTGAGGGCTCTACACAGTAGCAATTTCATTAAAATAAAGCTGTATTTTATTTTCTCCATCGTATAAATGTCTTCAGAGGCGATTTCAGGCTGAAATAAAATATCTTCTGAAGCATTGTCTTAATGTAAACCATTTATTACTGAGAGTGTAAAGTATGATATGAATTGCTAGTATTTTTTCCGGCGTTTTGCTAGGCGCGGTCCCATTGCCGCAATGCGGTGCTCTCTATCTGCAAACCACTTAACTTTTCGCGTCTAGTACGTTGTCTAAAATAAAAACCGCTTAACATAGTTGCTGTGTGAAAAATTCTCTTTATTAAAAATGCTCTAGTGGCTACGCATGGAAATGATTGCTATTTTTAAATCATTGCTATTTAAAAAAAAAACAAATGTTTTTTATAGGACTGTAAGTGCCACTGCTATAATTGTTAGTGCTATTTTTCACTTTCAAAGTGACAATTATTAGTAATTTTAATCTTGAATCATGGTCTGTTAATTGTAAAAATGGAAATGATTTTTCACATTGTGATTGTGATTAAACGGCGATTTTAATGAACTTTTCCTCAAGCTTGTAACAGGTTTCGAACTGTCAATGTTATTTTCTCTTGAAATGAAAACATAATGAATCTTACACTACATTCGCGAAGTTCATTGAATCAGCTTATTTGTTATTTTTATCGATTGAATTACTTTATGTTTTGTAATATTATTAATAATACAAAGACGCAGATGGTCAATGGTCATTCTCATTAGATTATTTATATTATATATATATTGTAAATTATACTAGGATAATTAAGAAATAAAATAAATGTGATACCCTTTTTAAGACGCAGACAATAAGGAACAATTTAATTGGCGCGCGATTTTTTTTAGTAGCATTTGCTATTTGCGATTTTTTAATCACAGTGTGATTTATACTATAGAGTGACGTGCTATCTATGCCATGCCTACTAGTGGCATCGACGGCAAAGATTTGATGATACGACCTTTACTTTTTTACTACTACTACTTTTTTATACTTTTTCTTTAATAGGCATGTATACGTTTAACCTATAATGCCAGAAGGTAGATGACGATATAGGCCTAGATGTAGTACGGTCATCCAAGGATAAGGTATGAAATAAGTCCCGAACCGACTTCTTTCACATGGTGCGGCTACTTGAATTTCAAGACGAGATTTTTATCGCTAAGGCTGTCCTTGTGAAGAAGCGATGGTATTTTTTTTTTGCTTTTTTTGAGATGCTGAAAACTATCACAGTAAGAATCACATTCTTACTGGATTACTAAGAAAACGTATGTTAATAATAGAGTTTGCATAGATTTAGTTTCATGTTTTATACAAATTGACGTCACTTGTTTGGTTTTTCTTTAGTTTGTGCTCTACTTATTAGGGATACGTTTTAGGTAACATTACGTCATATTCGTTATTGCTAGTACTTTTTTAAAGTTTCCAAACTGGTCTGGCTCCTATATCCTGTTGTTAAATCCTCATTCGAGCGATGTTCCCAGTTGCATTCCTTTCGGAAGCCTGGAGTCCGAATAAAGTAGGTTTGGCAACCATTAAAAAAAAACTAATTTTTTTCAGCCGGTCTTAAAACCATTGGCCAATCCGAAGGCTATCGCGGTCAAAGTTTAAAGCCCATGTTACTCCTCGATAGTGTAGCTTTCTATTGGTGAAAGAATTTATTGAAATCGGTATAGTACCTTCACACAAACAAATAAACATACTTTCTTTATAATATTAGTATAGACAGGGTGCAACTTGAATAATCTCACCGTACTGTTCACCTTTTTCATCACATTCGCCTTTTTTGTAAGGCTTTAACGGAGACGTTGACAAACTGTTTCCACACTACTCTATCTCTGTTCTGCACTATAATGTGTGTAATGTATTGTTACAGAGACATCAGTACAGTGCGTGGAGTGTAGTCGTTGCGTTGCGACCAGGAGGCCGGCCCATAGCCGTCGAGCGTGCATGACGCTTCACATATCCACTAATACTACTTCTCGCAGGTAAGGGGACCAAACATTCTAGCATCGGTATAGGGTTACCCCATCTCTAACAACTTGTGAGTTCTGTTCTCCCCGCGCAGATTGACTGTTTGGTATCTAGGAAGAAGGAGACTAAACAACGGTATTCAGGAATGAACTCCGGAAAGTTCAAATGAGATCTTGGGCCTATAACCAGTGCTCAGTTCGAGTGTTCGAACTTCGAGTGTTCGCTCAGTTCGAGTCGAACCAGTGCACCCTCTCGACCTGACACCGGTGATGGAAATGACTGTGCCTGTCGTTGTCATATTTAATCGCAGTTGTAGTTGATTTGACACCGACAATTTCTAGAGCATTGGGTATTTGTTTTGTGTTTTGATTGTCTTACTGCTCTTAAATATCCAAATAATAAGAAGTAGATGATTAATGCCATAAGTTTTATCAAAAAGAGCCTAAGTTTAAGTCTGTAAGCATCATCATTGTGTCAGATTCTTAGATCAAAAGGGTAAACAAAAACCCAAACATTAACTTTTTCTAATCTAGGCGATTGATTTAAATGCAAGTCGCATTTTCTGATGTAGAATGGTTCTATTCAGTAACTAGGCATTGGTGCCAAAAGTGTATTATTTGTCCCTGGATGCTATCCGTAGTCTTAGGTGCCATCCTCGCTGTCCTAATAGTGCCAAGGTAATTCAGCCGTTCCATGGTATTGCCCGATGGTGCAGTACAGCCTTACCTTACGTTCCTAAAGGTATGCCTTCGCCTATGTCCACAGACCATCAAAATTTTGCAGTAACAGGCATCGGAAGCTGCTGCCACTGAGGCAGACGTGACTGGACTCAGCCGCGGGAGTCCTCGCCCGCATGACTGTCTAGCAGCACTGTCGCAGCGACAACCATCACATCGCTTACACTATTACTATACCTTACCCGGTGAGTCCAAAGATCACGCTAGCGATATTACTCCAAACAATATAATATTGGAGACTTTTTTGTGATGTGCCTGACGAACGAAGTATTATTTATTTAGTTGTATGTCTGCATTACATTTATCCGAAATCCTAGAAATTCTATAGATTATAAAAGAGTCTGATACGAAAATTACCACTGTACCTTATTGGTTCGAGGCAAAGGATGTTGGCAATAAAACATTTTTTATTTCTACATGGTGTTTGAAGGAACATAATCTACTCCATTGATAATCTGTCTTTCGGAAAGTCGTTCTTGTGAGAATAAAGCATAATATATTCAATAAACATTAGGAAGCTTTCAATTCATTATACTAATTATCTATTTTTCTTCTTTTCCAGATCCATGTGTAAAAATTAGCAAAAAAAAGTAAATAAAATAAAGATTGTATAAAATAATCCGCGTGATCTCGTGTCTGTTAGAGTTAATTGTATTATATTGTAGTAACAGATAGAACATATAGAACAGAAGGAGAAAGGATCGATCGTCGCGATGGGTACTGTCAACGTCAATCGGAATGTTGCCGACGCGTTCTATCGGTACAAGGTATGTGCGGCATTCGTTATTGATACAATTTTTAAATAACATGGTTGTTTTCACTTCTGATTTTTGTTGTGGTGTGGCTAAATGGTTAAGAGTTTTCAGGTCGCCCTAGGGCTTCAAACTTTGACCTAACTACTGCTATTAGAGATAACAATTAAGCAATGGATGCAATTGCTTAACGTTGTTTTCACTACTTAATAATTATTTCATTTGTTTTTTACGATACTTGAAATTATGCCAGTAATTGCAAACGACTTGTTCACGAGACTTTCTTCTAAGCTTCTAAGTTTTGAAATTGATACATAGATTTGTATATCGCAATGTAGTAGTTGTTTTTCTCGCTAATTATAAATATCATTTATATCAACAGATGCCGAGGATCTGCGCGAAGGTGGAGGGTAAAGGGAACGGCATCAAAACTGTCATTGTGAACATGCCCGAGGTTGCCAAGGCAATCGGCAGGCCGCCTACATGTGAGTACTACCAATGTTGCTAATGTTAAGGTGAAAGTTTAAAAGTAAAGTATGTAAACAAATATGCTTGTTACTCTTTAATTTGCTACTGAACTAAAATACCCGTCCGCGTAAGTTCGAGACTTACGCGATTGAAACCGCGGGCCCCGCTAGTATGTTATTAAAACACAAGGGATCAAGATTTTCACGGGTGTTATTAGGACACATCAAATTAGGTAGAGAATAGTCGCGGACGCCCACAGCGCCTACTAAATGGCGTTACTAGTATGAAGTCCTGAATCGCACATACAACATTCTTTGTGAGATAAGCTGGGTTTACCGGGCAAAACCTCCTGCCCGGTGAAAGATCACACCACCTTGTACCACCAAGTATCTAATCCTACAGAGACACAGCTTCACAAGTCCGCGACGGTAGGTACTCCGCTACATACGCAGCTATGTGTCCATGACCTCTCACCGACAGTGTTCCAACAACCGAGAGGATCTTCGGGCGTCCTCGTCAAACCCGAGCAGATAAACTGTAAGAAGTCTCGCACCCTTCGTGACACTTGTAGCGCATTACCTACGCTCCGGACTTGTATGAAGTTGTATCCCTGTAGGATTAGATACTCTGTGCTCGTACCTCCAAAGAGAGAATAACTGATTGCTTGTTTCCTTGTATCTCCAGACCCGACCAAGTTCTTCGGCTGCGAGCTGGGTGCGCAGACGCAGTTCGACTTCAAGAACGAACGGTTCATTGTCAACGGCAGTCACGACTCTGCCAAGCTTCAGGACTTGTTGGACGGGTAATTGTCCTTATACTAGCATGACCCTGATATTATCTTGAAGTTCCTAATAATAAATCTTAAAAACCATTACAATAAATCATTTATCTTTAAAAAATTATTGTCCCCAAAATATCTAATAAGATTCTTAAGAGAATGATTGTTTGACAAGCGAATAAAAGTGTACTTAGTTTAACAGGAGTAAAAACAAAATACTTTTTTTAAAGTCGGAAAAAAACTCTTCCATAATATAAACATTTAGCTAGTGATTATAGGTGCTTGTGATCTTTTCTAAGTGATTGAAGAATGAATTCCTTCATACGCGACTAATATCGATGTTTCCAGTGTCCCATGATATTTATTTCTTTACTTACAAGTCGTATATTACTATGTAATTGGTTCCAGTTTCATACGCAAGTTCGTCCTGTGTCCGGAATGCGACAACCCGGAAACGGAACTGATAGTGTCTACCAAACGGAACACAATATCGCAGGGATGCAAGGCGTGTGGCTACCACGGCCTGTTGGACTTCAACCACAAACTGAACACCTTCATACTGAAGAACCCGCCCACGGGGGAGCCCCAGCCACAGGTACCTACGTCACCTCACCACTACATGACCTCAGCTCACCACTGCACTGTATGACCTCACCTGGCACTGATATGAACTCACCTCACCACTATATGACCTCAGCTCACCACTGTATGACCTTACCTGGCCCTTATATGATCTCATCTCACCACTATATGACCTCAGCTCACCGCTATATGACCTCACCTTACCTCGACCTTCATTCCGAGGGTCTTGGCTTATTACTAATTGCTCCAAGCTCCTTTATATGTTCTGACCGGTCTAAACTTTGCACAAACTATGACATACCTTTATATTGATAGTAAAACTTTTTAAACGGGCTCAGTTTAGGTTGCCCTGCAGCTAATAACTTGGGTCTTGAGTTCGGAGCACTTTACCTTATGCAGGAAATATGGAGGTGAAACACATTTCTCCTTCCACAGCTTAACCGTTTTGCCTGCGTGGATCCTATGCGTGGGTGACTCAACTTTTGTCGCATTATCGCTGACGTTAAAATGTTTAGTATCATTTAAAAGAGCAAGACCAAGATAAGTCCACGCATGAGGTCTTTTGTGAATATTGTTGTTAGTCTGTCAAGTCCTGACTGTATCCTGTATGTATCGTTGTACTGAAGGGCTCGGTGACGGAGGGCGGTCGCGGCAAGCGCTCCAAGCGGTCCGGGCCCGGCGCGGGAGACAAGCCGGCTAATGGCAACCACGACGGGCATAATGATAAGAACGTATGTATCCTACTTATGTTATTCAAGTCTTCGACATAGCTCACCGGATTAGCAAGCAAAAGTGGCAGTGGGCTGGCCATATTAGCCGTAGAACCGACAACCGTTGGGGTAAACGAGTTCTAGATTGGAGACCGCGTCTCGGCAAACGTAGTGTAGGACGTCCTCAGTCACGTTGGAGCGATGATTTGCGCAAGACGGCTGGCACAAACTGGATGCGAGAAGCCGAAAATAGATCTAGGTGGCGTGTAATTGGAGAGGTCTATGTCCAGCAGTGGACTGCAACAGGCTGATGATGATGATGAATGTTATTCATGTGAAATATTTCGGTAAGTATAGGAGTGTTATTATTACTCCTTCGCGTAAAAACTACTGAACCGATTGTGTAAAACTTGGTATGGAGGTAGTAAGAGACCATTGCGCAGTTGTTAGCGCACTCGCCCGGCAAGTGATGGACACAGTTTCAAATCCTGTCACCGGAGAATTTCTGATGGTGATGAATTTCTCCTTGTAATAATATTTCTAGTAAAATGTCTTGAGCAATAGATATAAGAACTATTGCTACAATACTGTTATTGGTAACTAACAATACTCGAAGGACCACAATTCTAATGGTGCCTTTCCATGCTTTCCAAGCTTAGGCAAACGGTTTGAACCTCAAGCGTCTGTCCACAAATGCATTTGGAAATCGTTTTTACTAGACCGGATCGGAGACAACCGTCCACAAGCACACGCAAGCCAAGCCAAACATCCTCTTTTTTTATATGCTTGTATTTGTCAACACTTGCCTTGGCAAGGGTGGAAAGCCGGCAAAAAGGAACTCTGCAATTGTGATCCCACGAGCCGGATCTCCATAACAACATTCGTGTAGTATAGCTAACACACCGCTGTCCTCAGGAGAGCGGCCCCGCCACGCCGACCACTCCCTCCACCAAGAAGCCATCCAAGCACTCGAAGGATGGTGACGACGATGATGATGGCAACTGGACCGTTGATGTCAGTGACGCGGCTGTCAAGGCGCGCATGCAAGGTACAAATGGTCGTTAACTCTGATAGCAGTCGGTAGGTCATGTTACAGAACTAGATAAGTCACGACACTACACGAAAAGAAAAAGAATGTATAGATCGTGTCATAATCGTTACCTTGCTTATAAAAATCTTCACTTTAGGAATTTCTGTGTCATACAAGATTTTATCCCACAATCTAGGATTATTTATTTACAAATTTCATTAATTATTATCAATAAATACAATGTCTATTCTTAAAAAACTAAAAAAGGGATTAAACTAAATTAAAATTAACATGAAAAAAATGTAAAGGGCTGGGCTTTACTTAAATTCTACAAACGAATGAATAAAAAAAAATTTCATCCAGAAGAAACTCTGTCATAATGCCTACTATAATGAAGTTCCTTCATGGAATTAAAGTTGAGGCCTTGTTGCTAACACTTGTGTACACGTTCTCCGCCACAGATCTAACTGAAGGCGCGAAGTGTATGACGGTATCTGAAGACAGCGAGAAGAACGAGAAGCAACGCATGGACCTGTTCTACGCGTTCCTCAAGCAGCGCGCCGCCGCCGGCGACCTGCCGGCGCAGGACCTGCTGCACGAGGCCGAGAGGTATGCTGCTAGGGAATATATACATCTTATCTAATTACATATAACAAACTATGGTCTTTCCCATAACTTGTGATTGATCTTCCCCATAATCTCTTATTGGTGTTATCCTTAATCTCCTTTCGATCTTCTTCATACTATGCTTGAGTTCTCTCCCATAATCTGATATTTGTGTCTCCCAAAATCTCTTCTTTTCTTCATAACCTTCCCTGTACTCTGCTTTAGATCTCTCTCATAATTTGGTCTTGATTAAAATCTCCTACTAGTCTTTCTCATTATCTGCACTGGTCTTTCCTCATAATCTGCTATCGGTCACCTATCAGGTCTTCCCTAGTCTCTGCTTTACGTCTCCCTTATAAACCATCGGTCTCACCCATAATCTACCATTCGTTTCTTCCTTAATCTTTTATTGATCCTTCCCATAGTTTGGCCTTCCTCATAATTGCCTATAGGTCTCCTCCTCCTCCCGTATCTGCCATCGATGTCCCCCGTACTTTCGTAAGGGTCTTCCTTGTATTCGGTTTTGGGTTACCCTTAATATCTGCCATCGAACTCCCCCATAATCCGCTGCGTGTTATCTATGTCTAACTGTTACTAAAATGTTCGTTCGCAGATTGGAAGTGAAATCGAAAGCTCCTCTAGTTCTGTTCGAGGTGCTGGTCCGTCCGGCTTCCCTGGCGAGCGACGTGCGGCGCCACCGCGCGCTGCTGCTGCGCTTCACCCGCGGCGACGCGCGCGCGCAGCGGGCCGCGCTGCAGGCCCTCACCGCGCTCGCACACCACCACCCCGAGCTGTTGCCCAAGGTACTACATACATAGATAGCGCTACACCCGCGGCGACGCGCGCGCGCAGCGGGCCGCGCTGCAGGCCCTCACCGCGCTCGCACACCACCACCCCGAGCTGTTGCCCAAGGTACTACATACATAGATAAATGTGCACCTGGTTCTCCCCGCTTTGTTCTATGACAGTTGCACGGTTATTGTGAATCTGTCAAAAAACAATATTGCTAGCAGAATTGCTGTAAAGACCTTTTTAGGTCTACAGGTGGTCTAATAGCCTAGCGGAACAACACATTCAACTACGCCCATTTACCTTTGCTCAACTGCTCATCCAATACCAGGCAGCATTCTGAAAAATATTAACAAATCTGCGTTGATTTTAAAAACGAAAAGTTCAATAGTGGCCAAGTATGGCTAACAACCTAATAAAACAGTTTTATTGGGATTTTATCCATATTTCACCAACATTAGTTGTTGAACGATAGAAGGGTAATGGTACAAAAGTGACCAAGTTTAGATAAAATACCAGTAAAAGTAAACTAAGATAGAGATACCTTAGTTGTAATTTAAAATAGTGTGCATGTTGGTGTATACTGTAAGCTACTATTTGTCTTAAATAAATAAATAAACGTTCTATTTCCAGGTACCCGGAATCCTAAAACTGCTCTACGACGAAGACATAGTGGAAGAGAAGGCTATATTAGAGTGGGCAGCCAAGCCTTCCCGTAAATACGCATCTTCAGGGGAAGTGAGACGTCGGGCCCAGCCGTTCTTGGAGTGGCTACAGCAGGCGGAAGAGGATTCTGCTGATGATGATGATGAGGAGGACATTGAGGTAATTAAAACTTCGAAGAAACTAAAAGAAACTTTCTTCTTCAGGAATGTAAAAGCAATTTTCTACCTAGCATGCCGGGCTAAATGACGTCTCGTGACCTACTCGATTACATTGTAACCAATAGATTCTTATTCAATGTGGCAGTGTATGTATTTTTTTCTGGAATCTTACCAGAGGCTCAATGTCTACCTTTTTTGCTAAATTAATAAATTTAGTTTTGTGTAGGTGTAAAAGTGTAATTAAAGCGAAAAATCGGTGGACTTTAGCTTTGTCTCCAAAGCTCCGAGAACAATCATTGTAAAAAATGGCTGCCAGTTTACAATGATTTCCTCGACTTGACTGTTTCGATGCAAATAACTTGCCAAATATTAATAATACTTGACACTGGCTAATTTCCAAATGGCCATAATCGGTTCACAACCGATAAGAAATAAAAAAAACCGTTGGCTAACAGTCTACAATTCGACTACACAGATCGAGTACGACGACCGCGCGGGCGCGACGCCCATCAAGGCGGTGCCGGCCGCGCCGCGCGCCGCCAACAACAAGCCGCCCGACGATGACGATGTAGACGTCGATATCGACGCCATCTAGACGGCTCCCAACCGCCACACCGCCACGCCACGCCAGGTATAATACATACATACATACACGCCCCTTGATGTATCACAACATTTCTAAAAAAAAACAAGATTTCTTTGATTTAAAAGCAAGTAGTCTAGTAAAATCGTCGCAATGCAATTTTTTGGCGTCATCTTTTTTTTAATTCTAAATTTTAAATATAAATGTAATAATAAAACACAATATTTACCGGGTTTTACTCGCGTTTAATTAAATAACGTCATTATTATCGTTGGCTTTTTCAAGATTCAAAATATGAATTAAAATCTATAAATGTATTACTGAAATATTTTATTTGTCAATCTGGTAATATTTGAAAAATCCATTCGCGTTGACCACTTAAATATAAATAAAAATTGTCTTAAACACAAAAACGCGTTTAATTTTTTTCAGTTTAACATCCCACTTCTGATGATAGCTACCAAAGTTGTGATACACCAAGACAACAATTAAAAAACCTTGCAAAATTTTAAAAGAATAGGTACTCCCAAATAAATGAACTATAGGCTACAATTAGAAGTATATCGTACTATAGTTTATGGTGTTTTATGGATGTATCAATTCCCGATACCTAGATATTAATCTCTGTATAAGGCAATAATTGTACTGTTTAACTGGTAATAGATTAATGTACGGTCAGGGTCAGATCAGGCCCCATACTATCGATCCTGTGAACGTCTGACAACAGTGGAAAATGACAGGCACTACGCAATACATTGCTGTTTTGACGTTACGTGCTTATTACCGGTGAACCGCAATGTATTGCCTCAAAACAGCAATGTATTGCTTAGTGCATGTCATTTTCCACTGTAGTCAGACGTCCACAGGATAAATAATATGGGGGCTGATGTATAAAAAGCTACACATACTTCATTAGTTTATTGAATTAGCTACTAGACATGTCGAGTTGCAATAAAATTCACCGCCGTTTTTTTGTAACCGAAATTCGTCTTGTTACGATTCAGTAAAATGCTTTGATATCTTCTTATAAATAATAATGAATCCCTATTTTCCTTGATCACGGCATCACACGTGAACGGCTGGACCGATTTCGTTAATTCTTTTTTTGTTGAGCTTACATCACGAGAAGGTTCTTATGAAAGAAAAATGCTGAACGATTGATAACTCTCGCAGTACATTATAAACACGTTATTCTGGCCCTGTAATGCTGGCAAAAGGGCATAAGTAATAAACAGAATTGAATGAGTTAGAAAACGCGACTAACAACTTTTATACAACAAATAGATGTCTTAACTACTTTTTATTATTGTAGCCTGAGTAGTCATTAGGTCACATTATTCTTGAACTTACGACCTTTTTGAACAAACCAATAGCTTATTTATAAGCGAGCACGCAAATACCGCAGTATACCAAAGTGCCAGGTACATAGATATTTTGAACGAGTCTCTCTTTGTACTCTGCTTCTGACCGTACCGATATCCCGAGCTTCAGCGTCCATTTCCCCGAACGTTCAACTGCATCTTGGCTTTTGCCTCCGCGATTGCCGTGTTAGACTTGTCTTAAATATCCTTTTAATATTATTATAATTGCGTTTCAAATGCAATTGAGCTAGAATAGAAACTATTGACTTTGTTACTTATGGACAAAGATGAAGTTTAGATCGCAGTTAGGTCTCAATCGAAACACTTCATGACTTCACACAGTATTGATATTGAAATGAAATTTTAGACAAGTCTAAAACAGGAATAGGGCCTGATCTACGAGTAAACAACGCATCAGCGATGGCAATACGTTATATATTATATTTAGTATTTAAATTGTATAAATAGTCGCGGGGGGTTTAACCACTTTGAATAATGAAAATTTTAAAATTTATAGTTTAATGCGTAGAGATATAATTTACTTCTCATTTAATTGAAGGCCAATTAAAATTGGACTGAAATTAAACTCATTTATTGGTTTTAATCGTGTTGCTTTTGTTATATTAAGCTTCTTTCAACGTCCGACGTTTCAAGGTCTTTCCGGACGTCCTGTTCACGCCACTCTACCCTGAAATTGAAATGAGTTTAATTTCACACTAGAATTATGAAAACCGAAGAAATATAATACTATCGTTATCATTTTGTATCTTAGTCATGAAATTGACTTTTTATTGTCACCTAGGCAAGGGTAACAATAGAAAGGTTGTCAGTTTTAAGTAATAACTATTGAATTTCCAAATAAATAAATAAAAATTTAAACTTTTATATCTCTACATTTAAAAATAATACCATTTCTGATGAAATAATTTCGTAATATTTCGAGTATAAGGTTTTGAATTCCCCGCGTAGATTTTTATATTTAATTTATTAAGGTTAGTTAAAACGTCTCGTTGTATAGAAGACCTGCTCGTGCAGGCGACCTTTTCCTCTTATTACTATTATTAATAGAAATATTTTGAAAAAATTGCCATCTGACAATTAATTAGATTGTTTTGTATTCAATACATTTTTGGATTCTGAAGGAAGTTGGTTGTTTTATTTTAGAATAATTACCCTGTTTTTTTAATGTAAATAAATACAAGCCTCGTTGAATGACATAGTAATAGTATTCTAATATAATTATTGAACGCTTAGTACATTACTAGACATTCATTAATTATAACAATATCTCATTCAAAAAAGAAAGATAACAATATCTCATTCAAGAAAGAAATAAACTATCTATTCCATGAAATAAATTTCATGCATTAGTATATTTTTAGCCGAGGGCTGAAAGTGACCCATTACTCCCAAGATATTCTCGATTATGAAATGGGTCACTTTGGGCGCTTATTTACCACCGTTCACCTCCTGAGACCATAGATGGTTTTTTACAGCAGCTCACCTCAACATATTTTTAAACATTTTTATTATTAGGTACTTATTATAAAATATCTTTATTAAATAATCAAAATAAAATACAAATCTATGCTTGATCTTATTTCGGTTACTTAGAAAGTTGAAAAAAAAAAATTAACGTATTACTAAGAAGTTGTAATTGATAGTACATTATCATCATTTTCCATACGCAATTTACTTCTTTTTTTTAATGAAATTTCACTTTGGACTATATTTCTTTTAATTTAGCTAAAAGTTTTGATAACAACCACCTTGTTGTTGGTGCACCACCACCACGGTGGACATTTTATATTTCCAACTGAACACACAGGTGAACAAAGGTGAGCCGCTGTAAAAAAAATGTTCCTATGGTTTACCCGGGTGGTCTCAGGAGGTGAACGGTGGTAAATAAGCGACTTTGGAAATAGCTACACTCTTAGGAGGACGAATGGGAATAGCTTTGAGTATACAATAAGCAAGCTATAGAGCGCTGGTATGCGAGTATGAACTGTAAGCACCGGTATGAACAGTCAAAAATGACAAAAACAATGTCATCAGTCACCTAGGGTTACGGGAATTGACTGTTTCTCTCGTTAGAATTTATTCTAGTCATAATTAAGGTGAAATGTTCAGTGCCGCGGTGTAAAAATGATTCGCGGATCACTATTCAACCTCAACATTTGAATATCTATGTATAGAGCATCTGCTTACACTTTGCGCAGTAGGCAAATACCCATAGGCGCGCTCTGAGCTTGCTTATGTATACTCTAAAGGGAATAGTAATTACGAAATATTAGATAAGAATGAGAAAAACTTTGTAGTAAGAAAATAAAACAAAAATAATTCGAAATAAACTAATTGTATTAGAGGCACATTGATAATGATGGACATACATCGTTATATTTACAATCATAGATAACTAAATTAGTGCTAAATCTATATGAGACAATACGTAATTGCATGATGTTGAACTAACGTGACTAGGGTTACAAAACCGCGGATTCTTAACGTGTAAAAAAGAATTATAATAAATCTTAAACTATGAGGAAATTATTTAGGAGAATATTCTGCGATTTTGTGGTAAGGGTTTTTTTTCGCTCTCTGAATAAGCGGATCCATAGATATAGATTCCAGATTGCGAAGCAAAATTACTCGCAAAAAACTGATGATTCCCAAATATATTATTCCTCACAAGAACTTAAACTAATTTGTATCCTGCCATTATTGTATTATATAATAATTATTAATAATAAAGTAACTTAAAATAATGCAAAAGTGCTTAAAATCTTAATACTAAGCTCAAAAGCTCCATCACATGCAAAATGCACAAGTGTTGCTAGCATATCGACGGAATGTGAAATTGTTTAATTAAATTCGTTCATTTCTATTGCTTAGTTTTAAATAGCTATTATAATTAGATCTGCAATATACTTTAAGCACCGAATGCGCTTTGTAGGCCATTTAATTTCTTAAAGCCTGTAAAGCATAATAGACAACAAAATAAATTAAACATGAAAACATAAAAAACGGCACATACAAAATGCTTTTTTTTTAAATGTAGTTTACGATTTGACATTGGCTATAATCACAGTGTGTATACTGCCTCAACGATGGATTAAAAAAAAAGTAAGAAAGATATGGAATATAATTGTTTTTAGGTATAAAAAGTTAAGACAAATTGTATTCATTTCTCAATTTAGTCAAAGAAACTACGTGTTAAAAGCCAAGCGCTCTTTGAGATATAAAGTTCTTCTTTCGGCCAGTTCCTTTTTGAAATGAATCTACAAATGTGTCTTTGGCCTTACTACATTAAAAATGCGTTTATAACTTATACACCAATAAAAATTAAACATAATTTCAAAGATAATCAAATAAGTAAAACCAGTATGTACAAATGATTATAAAAATAACTTGATCAAGAAATTAAAATCCTCTCAACTTATAGAAGTACTTACAAAAAAGCTGACATCACCAACTTAGCGCCATTTTGAAATTCAGTCAAAATGGCGCTAAACTAGCATACTAATCGCGTTTTACATAATTATATTCGACATTTTATTTCAAGTACCTAATGGTAGGTCAAACATTAAAAGGCTTTTTTGTTTTCTACACTTTTTCAAAGTATCACTTTTCATTATGGTCCCTTAACACTACCCAATGTTTAACTCGGGTATTAATAAGTAGGTACATGTTTGAACTCTGTTGTCACGTTTCAGATTAAACTGTTTTTTTTAATAAACTATTTAAATAAAGTTGAATGAACAATTATTCCGATAAACACTTCTATTCCTATAAATAAAGATGATCAAATGTAACCATTAAAAATAAACTACGTTCCACCCTAGGGACGAAAAGCCAATTTTTCACCCACCTATGAAAATTAAACTGTGAGGCATGAAAAATTTGGTTGCACGGCTGTAAATAGATGTATCCAAGTGATACTTTTGTATTTTCCAAGCATCCTATGGAAATAAATAATTTTGACTTTGACTTTAGGGTGTAAGTAAATCGAATGAAATCAATTTATGTACCTAATTGGTTATATAATCGTGTTATTTGACTATAAATACCTACTGATCGTTCGTATCAACAGCAAGAGTTCAAAACCGTACACTAGGTAGGTGTACACAAAATTTTACACGTTGACCTACCACTTGCTCCACTCATACTCTACTCGGCCCATACTCTATGGTCTATACTAAGAGTACAGTAGCTGTAGGTCTGTAGTACGGTGGGTACTCAATCGATGGCCCACTGCATGACGGCGGTGTCCATGCCGCCGGCGGTGACGAGCCGCGTGTCGTCCGGCAGGAAGCGAGTGCACGTCACGTGGGACGAGTGTCCGCCGTATTGGTGGCACAGCGACTGGAACGGTACGATACGGATATACAAGATGTAACGGGTAAGCCCTTTTAAGCCGAAAGGGGGTTGTTCTACGACTTTGAAAATTCGAAGTACTTTTCGAAAAAAGTGTAAAGTTTACTTGAAAATCAGCTGTTTCTCAGAGTTCGAGGTTATTAAACCTTATTGTCCTTTCATTTAGTTTGGTCTACTAATGGACTTAGGAACAATACTGGACTGATTAGTTGAACATTTTGCCTTACAATAGACAGAGGCTAATCCGAGCCGAATGAGATAGCAATCGACGATGTAGTGTGTCTCGTTCTTTCATCTTGCCAGCCTACAAAAATTATCATATTAAAAAAAACATTAAAAGAGGTTGCAGTTATTGTACGGCCAGATTAAGCACGACCCGATAATGTCCCTATAATACACGACCTGTTAATTGGACGCCAGGGTCTCCTTTTAACACTCCGTACAAATTGTATAGGATCTTAAACGAATATCCTGGCTTCCATTTATCAGGTCTTAAATTATCGGGTCGTGTAATAAGTGGTTGTCAAGTACATTATTGGCTCCCATTTCCTTTTTATTATTTTAATGGTAACCCAAGCGTCAGTGTCATGGTGGCATCATGGCGGTAAAATATTAATTATTTAATTTATAGAATTTCTGCGTTAAATTGCATGAAATGGTGAAAACGTGTTGTGTTTTTACTTGTACAAGTGAATCATATGGTGGTTGCAATATATCATTTTATAGGTAAGCCAAAATATGTTTATTATTGTATTCTACAAATGTTTTGTTCTATTACAAGAATTTATGGTGACTATGATTTTTGGATTTTTGTATTGAGTTCGGGTAAGTTTTTTTTTACTGTAATTTTATTATTTCAGCTTTCCGAAAAATGAACAAATACGACAAAAATGACTCAGCAGTATGGATGAAGTAGAAAATTACAAAAAAATCAGTCGTATGCAGTCGTCACTTCGATCTTTCCTGCTTTTACTCCCGTCGATTATTGAAAGCCGATGTAATACCAACAATTCCGCTGGTGGTACGAATACTGTTAGATATTTTACTACTTACCTGCTGAACATAAGTGATAATAAGTAATTAGTCAAAAAGTTTTATTTTTGAAATTTCCTCTAGCTTTACATTTGATGAATTTTGAGGGAAGTACTATATTAAATTTAACGTAATTGACCGTCATGTCTGTTTAAATTTGATTTCGTCAGTCAGTATGTAGTATGTGTCTTTGTGTGTATGTATTTTCCTTCTTCTTCTTCTGCTGCTGCTTCACACCAAAGAAAATTAATTTAATTTCTTCTTCTTTCTTCGAACCTGTGCCTCTTGCATGACGGGCGAGAGCGCTAATCTTTGCCTCATGGGAACCCGTCGTGATACGGTGATTTTTGATGATACATTTCTTTTTGTAAAATATTTATACTTATTAATCAAAGTGTTCAAAAATTAATAAGCATACTATAACAATTAATAAAACTGTTTTATACCGTGTCCTTTTGTATTATTTCATTAATCCTTAAAGAGCGTCTATTGCTAATGGAAATCTTCAATTTGCCAACAGAGACTGAGACGTAAGTCTCAGTAATATTATAAACGCAAAAGTTTGTATGTATGTCTCTGTGACTTTGTTACTCAATCACGCAAAAACTACTAAACCAATTGCAATGAAACTTGAATATAGGTAGCTGAAAACCTATAATAACACATAGGCTATCCCGATAATCTCGCGGTAACGGTACTTACGTGGGGGAAACCGCAGGGCGCAGCTAGTAAATAATACAATTGCACTTGCATTAATAAATCTAACATCTGTCACATAAAAAAAAATCTTATTGTCACCCTATTAGAAAATGACACAAGTCCTTTGATACAACCATCTTGCTCAGCTCGTTTTTATTCTGACAGTGTTTCCTCCAGTTATTTATCTTACCTCCATGGGTCTACTACAATCAAAACTTCAAATACCTTTATTTTCAAAAGCAGCTGTTTTTTCAGTGAAACATAACCTCAAAATGTTCAAAATAAAAGTTAGAATTTTCAAAAGTTGTAGAACAAAAGTTGTTCGCCTAGACGTCTAGAACAACCGCCTTTCGGCTTAACAGGGCTTACCCGTTACATCTTGTATACAACCACATGTAATGGTCGTGTGGGTCGTTTCTTGGATGGGTGACCGATAATTTGTGTGCCAATATCATTTTCTCGAGCTCCTCCGTGTTTCACTTCGGAAGGCATGTTATGCAGTCGGTCCCGGTTGTTATCTCTGATAGCAGTCGTTAGGTCAAGTTAGAAAGAAGCCTCAGAGCAGACTGCGAACTCTAATACTAGGTGAGCCACAATTCTACACGAAGAGAAGAAGGCAAACATCACTATCAGTTATCAACGATATAATTAATAAGAGAACAAAATTTATTGCTTCATCATAACATAAAGCAAAATTTGTTCTCGGCACTTCTACTTGATTTTGATATGACTTTGAGAAGTTCAACATTTTAGGTGTGCTGCATTTCGTCATAAAGGGGATGATCTACTAACCTTTGGTTGTGTAACGGGGTATGCGAATAACTTGACTTTGCCGAAATCATCACCCGTCGCCACGAGACGACTGTCGTGCGATCTGAAACGATAACATTATATAGAATTAATGCCTGCTATAACTAGGATAGGAACAGTCATGAATTCGCAGGAGATCCCCGAAAATCACATCATTTATGTTCCGGTACGTTTAACCTAACCACAAAATTGTTGGGTTCATCCTATCGTTATATTATAAATGTACAAGTTCGTGTGTAGGGTAGTTTTTTTTTTTGCAAAAACTACAGAACCAATTGCGATGAAACCTGGTATGCGGATAGTCTGGATAAACACGCGGGAGTATCGGGATAAAAGTACTTTTATTGCGAAATCGAGACTTTAATTATAATTATATTTAATTATAAATGTACAGTTTGTAAGTAAACAAGTAGGTAGTTTTGTCACTCCTTTACGCAAAAACTACTAGACCAATTGCGAAGAAACTCGGTACGCAGATAGCTTAAGCCACGTAAGATCGGAGAGAATTACGCGGCTTTAACAGCGAGGCGCTGCTGGTTATTCTATACAAGTGAATGGCCGTACATACCTGGCGCAGGAGTTGATGTCAGTACCGTCGGCGTTCTCCGGCCAGACGCCCACCGTGTGGAACGTGATGGGGCAGGTGTTGGTGGCCCACGTGACGTCACGCATCGACGTCGGTGACGTCACCTGTCGGCACGTCGTCGCGTTCCCTGTACACAATACATTGTTGGAAATGTTGCAGATTTTACGTACATATCACCATAAAAAACAAAGGATTTAACAAAAAAAAAGTTGCTTGCGCTGTATAAATCATATAAAATAATCATATGATAATTGCCAATTGTTATTATCTACGTAGGTACATATCACGGCGTTATTACGGAGAAAACAACATACTGTAAAACGGTTTGAAAAGCATCCTATAGATCTTTGTAACTACGTCGAATTATGCATAGCTGAGTGTATTTTTTATAATATCTTTTTATAATATAAATAAACTCAATTATCTATGAAATCTATGCTCTATGGCCAAACGTTTCCAAAAACCTCAATTTCCACCCTACGGAAAAAATAAGCTATTTTTCACCCGGCCCATGAAAAATAACTTTCCGAACAGCAGAGTTATACCTATTTTACAAACAACATATTTTATACCTATTTTTATAGGGTTCCGTACTTGAAGAGGTAAAATCGAAATCCTTAGGTATAAAATCACTTTGTTGCCCATCAGTCAACCAGCCAGCACGACATTTAATAGATGGAAGAAGATATACTTACAATAAAGTAATTCATAATCCCCGGAGTTGCTCCTAATGTACTGGCTGTCTTCGGACCAGTCTAGATGAGTGATGTAGCTTGAATGGCCCTGGAATTTTACAAATAACTGTCATTTACTTTCAACATGCACCCCTATTTAATTAGCTTTATTATCTCTTCAAGAACAGTCGGGTTAAAAAAGTTGAATATCCTTTGGAAAATTGAGTTCTCTTCTCTGGTTTTAGTTAATTTTATATTATGAGGTGGAATCTATGCTAGTGATTGTTATGGCTCTATGCATATATACATAATATATACCGATCTATAACTAAATTAAAAAAATGGCGGCAATGGCGAGCAAACGAAGCGCCGAGGCGCATATTTACAAGGCATCTACTGTGTAAAACCAAAGATCTTGCGTCTTTTTTTGCTAGATAAAACTATTTCAATTGTTTTAAGTGTATCTCACAATAGGACAATTTAATTTTTGAAAAAATTATTTCCAATTTAAAAAAGAAAGTTTATTTAATCTCTAAAACAATCCATTAAACTATGTTTTATTATGGCATAATCGAATAATTGACTTGCGCTGCTTTTACTTAGCCCCGGGCTAGTGAGCTTGCCCAGTGTTAACTCTTGTGATTGGTCTTGCACTGACACAAATGTCTGTGCACAACCAATCACAAGCGTTAGCACGTTAGTTAGTTTGTAAGGGCTAAGTATAGCAGCGCAAGTCAACCTAAGCATCCAAGTTTTACAAGCGCAAGATAAGTTTTTAGGAAGCAATAAAAGTAAACTTGTCAAGGAGCCACTAAACTAATTATTAGCATTTACGTTTCCTGCGAAATATTTAGCATACACGAAACAAACAAATAAATAGCTCTTCTCTTCTTCTCTCTAAGAAATAGCCGTAGCGCTTTCTATTATAAGCACATTATAATAATTATACTAGCATCTAATGGCTTGCCTTAATTACAGGTTTGAACTATTTGATACAACAACCAAGCCTAGATACACAATGTAGTTTACCCTTCTACGTTTTCTCTCCGTGCACTAGACAGCCATGGAATGAATGTTCAATGAATTAGATTGTTGTTTTTATAAAGATACAAAGAAATAAAGTCAATTTAAATATACGTGCGTGGTACCCACCAATGTGTTGCCAGTGATAAGATAATTTACGAATGCGGGACGAGTTTGCTAATTATAGGCCTAGTTAAAAGGTTCACAAATGACCATATACGTAGCTTAATATTTTTTCTTGCTCTTGGCAGTGGGTCGTCTGTGAATACGTTCCTCAGAGTCGCTCAGCCATGGAGAGAGATCTATGATGGGAATCTCCCTGCATAGAACCCGATATACGAAAATCCGTAGAACCAGTCATCAACATAGCTCTCAAAATTAGCAGACTGAAGTGGCAATGGGTAGGTCATGTAGCACAAAAGACTGATATAATAATCGGTGGGGAGTAAATGCCCTCGAGGCAGACTACCTACTCGGTAAACCGACGACATTGTAGCGGTCGCGGGGAGTCGTCGGCTCAGGATCGTTGTATGGGGAGGCCTATGTTCAGCTGCGGACGGATAAGGGCCTAGATGTAATGTGGCACCCCCCACCCACTACTCACCAAGCACTTCCCCTGACGCGCGTACCGCTCCCCCGCGCGGTACACGTACACGAAGTTGTCCCGCGACCCGAGTGCCACCAGCTTGTTGTCCGGGGAGAACTGGATCGTCTGGATCGGCTCCGTACTGGAAACGTCAACGATTCCCTTTTACATCTTATCGGATCTATGCGGATTCGATAACTTTAAACCAAGACCAATATGCAGGTTTGCCCAGCACTTATACACCCAGAGGAAATAATGGTCAATACATCTGGAATGGAGTCAACACTATGCCTTCATTAACAATACTTCAAGATAAGAGCAATGTTAATGGCATAAAGCCGATCAAGGAAATCTTCAAATTCTTCTAATAAATGCCTATATCATCACCGTTTCTGGTAATTTCACCGTTGGATAGCCCAGAATTTAATTGAAATTTGAATTGTACCTACCGAATGCATAAAATTTTGGAATACACATTTTTTAAAGATAACTAGTTTGACAAGTGTTCAGTCTTTTGTACAGTATCTGTGAAGGCTACGAAACGTCCTTACAATTGCAACAATGCTGGAAATAATGAAGACAACGCAAGTATAACCGCAAACTGAGTTTAATTACGGAACTCACCCATCCTGATGTTCAGCCAGCAGCTCCCTGGAGTGAGGATCGAACACCATCCACTTCCCGGTGAGCGCGCCCACCGCCAGCGCGCTGCCGTCCTGCGCCCACGCCACGCTCTGCGCGCGCTCGCCGATGTCCTTGCTCCACACGGTGGAGTGGGACAGCGCGTCCCACAGCTGCAGCAGGCGGTCCCAGCCGGCCGTTGCGAACTGGGGGAGAGACGGGTGCGCGGCCAGGCCCCATAGCTCGTCCACGTGACCTGGCATAATACCACAGCGTTTGATTTGATTGCTCCGAATAATGAAGTCCTCCTTGACGTATCCTCAACGGCGAATGACCTGGCTAGAGTGACTAAATTGGAGGTTTGAAAAGTATGTTACAAAGATGGATGTGCAACTGGCCTGGCTGGTTGGGCTCTTAGAAGCGTAGCGCCTATCTAACGATAAAATATGATGCCCACAGACGCCCATTCCTGTCTGGCGCAAATTCCCAATGTCTAACGACAATTTGCTTTGGTAACGTCACTAGAGTGACAAGAAGAGGCGGCTGGCCTTTCTGGATGGCGCAAATTCCCAATGTCTAAAGGCAATATAGTTATTGCGACAACACAAGAGTGGCAGAAATGCGTGCCATAGCAGCCCCTTCATGCCTGGCGCAAATCCCTAAAGTCAAGAGATAAAACAGGAGATATAATATGGTGACGATGTTAAAGTGGCTCTCATATCTTTCAGAAATACTTAATGCCTGGCGACAAAATCGCTATAGTGACAACACCAAAAGTGTTATTGTCACCTATATGTCACCTTGGTGCCCTTGTTAGTCTGTCCATGGATCTGGACTGACGTTACATACCGAGTACGGCCGGCGAGAAGCCGAGCTCCAGGTCTCCGTGCAGGATGCAGTTCTTGGTGGTCCCGATGTACAGCTGACTGCCGCGACCTTCCGCCACCACGCGCACGCCGCCGAAGTGTCCTTCGATCTGCACAGACAGACATACATTTTATTAATTTGAAAATTTGCAGGTTTATTATAGTAAAAAAGATATCTTACATTGGCAGCGTCTAAAAAGGGTATGAGGCCTAGCCTAGCAGCACCTGCCGATCTTGAATTTTCGTGCGGTTAAAGCAACGCTTGACGCGGTTATTACTTAGATGGGTGATCGACAATTTGTGCTTCGTAAGGCATGTTAAACAGTTGGTCCCGGTTGTTATCTCTGATATCAGTCGTTAGGTCAAGTTAGAGGCCTTAGGGCGATCTGACAACTCATTAGGTGAGCCACAGCACTACACGAAAAGAAGAAGCTTGCATAGAATAATACAACTTACGACGTTCTCAATGCCAGCGGCGGTCATATCCGGGTGGAACATGACCACTCTTCCGTCTTTCCCCCCCGCGGTGATGACGGCTCCATCCTTCGTCACCAAGATGCTGAATACAGACCCTGGGTAAAAAATAAATGAACAACTCATCAGATATAAGATACCATAGATAGACATAGGTTTAAGTTCTAAGAGATTGCTTCCTAAAGATGGGTGTTCTAGACGTCCACTAACCCAACGACTTATGTCTATCACTTTGGAAATTGCAAACTTTTGATTTTGAAGTTACTGATGGGATTAGTGTGGTGTTGTACGCTGTAGAGTCCTATTAAAACAAACAAATAACCTATAAACGTACCTGAATGTACTCCCCGCACCAGCTTCAATATGGTATTGGTTCCTCGACCCCAGACTATGACGTTGCCATTTGAGTCACCGGATAGGACGTCACCTACGAACAAAATTTTCAAAAAGATGTCACATGAGCCGAAGACACTATTTTGCGGTAACTAGTATGCTATAGTCTCGCATACGACTGAAGTCTTGACGGAGGTGATCTCCATGTTCTAGTGTAATTCAAGTAGTCATCAAAATATGGGTAACATTAATCTAAACTAGGAGTCATTTCATCTAAATCTTTGAATTTTTGAAAAGTAAAACCGGCATTCCTCAAACCGAAAGTCATAAAAGGGAATTCGTATAATCCGAATGGTATCGTAATCGCCGTTTTAGGGATATCTTTATTTTATACTGGTATTTGATAATAGGCTTTAACGAGGTCAAGCAGTATTTACGTCCAGAAAGGCTGTGTGATAAACCGGGTGTGTGACGAATATTTCCAAGATTGTTGCATTAAACAACCTATAATCGCCAAAGGGAAGCCAACCATTGTCCTTTTTCGACGCAAAACGTAAAGGATATGTCCATTGGCTGTGTAAAGGTCAAGTTCGCTTCCTTTCGCCCACATGGCGTCGAACTCTTGCTTTGCAATATTTAATTTGTCTGGATGCAAACGACGTGAAGAGAATAATATGGGAGGCCAGGCTAACTACTTTAATTCTAAGAAGGAACGAAAAAGAAACTGTCATCCAGAAAGAAAATCTGTTATCATAGTAGGTATCATCCGTTCGAAATAAAATGTTTATAAATAAAAGTAACCCTGCAGGTGTAGTTTGTATGTGGTGTGGTTGTAGGATACTTACCATTGTGATTGAAAGCCAAACAAGTGACGTATTTGGGCTTATCTCTGGTCTCGAAGACTCCCATACGCTTGTAGAGCATATTGGTCTGGTCCAAGGTCCAAAACGCGATATGGTTCTTGCCGCAGGTCACGATCTGATTGCGGTCTAGAGGGTGGAACTCTACGGAGACCACCGTATCTACTGAACACTGGAAATGATGATATATACGACGTTAAAGTTTTGAGCAGCTCTTTAGTTAAAATACTCTAAATATTTCAGATAATTTTTAGTCAAAGAGAATCGTTATTTTTGGAAATAATTAAAACGTCATTTAAAGATATTTTGCAGTTTTGTTTCTTTCTAAAAACTTGAAAAGGTGGATTGACTGTGCCTCTACGCTTATAGGAGCGTATGGGAATGACCACACCCACATGAGACATCTCCTTTTTTTTATGGTGACTGTAATATTCACCTTAGTCTCAGCCAGACAATGTCCCTTCTCAGGCCTCTGCCACTCCCACACCGATATAGTATGATCAGGGCCATCATCCACTGCAGCCAATAGCGAGCCGCCATCGGCGCGCGAGAACGAGATGCAAGACACCGCGCGGTCTATCTGTCCCGCTCCTAGTACGGCCAGGGTTGCCAGGGATACGGAGTTCCATACGCGGATGTGGGGCTGGAATAATAAAATGGAGTGTAAGCAAGCACCATGACATACATATAATGTACAGTACTTATAGGCAAATACAAAAAAAGACAATTGACTGCTCATACCCCGCGATTTAGCAACAAAACCGTTGAGGTGAGTTAGTAATCAAACTTTGTGATCTGCCGTTCTTTCACGAGAGTGCTACTTTTTAGTAGTATTACTATTTTCGTAAGCGGAAATACTTATGATCACAGTCAATTGGCTATATAGATTGTCTTTACTAGCTAGATTCCAGCTGTTTTATTAAAAAACTGAAGCTGTTCTAAGGGGCTAACCGGCGACCCCCTTTGAAAGGCCTTGTGCCCCCCGGGAGTCGCAACCCAAGGGCTTTAATACACCGAACTATTCAAACAATTTGAGGCGATAACGTTTAACTACTGTTTAGTTCTAGGTAAGTATATCTTAAATAAACCTATTCGTGCCAGTTCTATGACATAAAAACACTTTGCGCGATAAAATCGCTCCACGAATTTATAAATTGTAAATAGCCCCCATTTTATATTGTTTGTCCTTTTCTTATCCAAGCTGGCTCGGAGAACTAACGGTTCGAAGAGTATCTGAGCATAATTATTTTGTATTCGTTTTCGAAAAAATTCGGGCGAAGATGAGCGGCCAAGTACATTCTGTAGGGTTGCCACGGTGCGAGTAGCGTCCAAGTAGATGTCAAAGCGTGACTTGACATCTCTACAGAGCACACTTTGACTTTGTCGACGCGGCAGGGTAATAAATAGGCAGGGTCAAAGGGAGGGTAATCTCAGAGTATTCGTGTTTTTCCGTCGGGATTGATTTTGTTATTAGTGGACTTTAAAACACAATTCACTCGGTTTTAAAATGTGCAACTGTACTTAGAATGCCATAACCGAGGATACGTTGCCGTTCAAGGCGAAGCCACTCGATGTATCCTTTGACCGTTCCCAATAACAATTTTGTGTCGTCCACAAATAACTCCTCAATACTTCCTTACCCTAGCATCGAGCCGGTCATGTCCGGCACACTGCCCGCTGGCAATAACCATCTTATTCGGGTGCACAGCGAGACATTTCACGTCGTCCGTATGTCCCGTGTAGTGCCTCTGACATTGCTCCTCAACGTTGAACAGCACCACGACCGCTGCTACGAAGTACACGATCTCACCAGTCGGTAGCAGGTACAGGTTGTTACGGCAGTCTTTACCTCTGGAAGAGGATAATTAGGGCATTAGTCATTGCAATGACCCCTTCGTCGTTATCAGTTGCGTAGGTCATTGAAAGCCTTAGTCTATGAAAGCTCTAGCTATAACAATGGGGCAAATGCGTTTTTTTTACATGAGATAGGCTAGCATTTCACCTCATCTCACCGGATGGAAAGTGACGATGAGGTCGGCGGAATAACATGCTTGCCTAGAAGAAACCTATTACTTATAATACTGTCAAAATAATGGGAAAAATA
Organism: Idaea dimidiata; assembly: GCA_949358125.1. Taxonomy (NCBI): domain Eukaryota; kingdom Metazoa; phylum Arthropoda; class Insecta; order Lepidoptera; family Geometridae; genus Idaea; species Idaea dimidiata. Next base: position 14,287,738 of record OX442329.1, read on the forward strand.
GGAGGTAGAAACCTAAATGCTTACAGTACATTTTTATTACATAGATTCCTACACAAATAAACAGCAGAGTAATTTCGAATGGATGAGGAAGGTCATCAAATAATGTAAGCATACAAAATCGAGAATAATTTCATAATTCTGTAATTGGGCATTCAATTTCAGTAAAAAGTTTAAAATTTAAACCAAACAATTTTTAACGGGGTTTTTTTAATAATAAAGTAGATACCCAAAGATAAGGGGTTCACTACTCCATTACGAAAAAACGTCACGCAGAATTACAAATATCGATGACACGTCGTCGATTGTTTGTTTGAAAGTACCTGTGTATGTAGTAAACGTTACTAGAACATGTAATGGAAACCTTGAGTAAATTAAAACACCAAAAAGAGATTGCCGAAACCGCGATCAAAGATTAAACCACGTTAATTTATCAAGGGTCAAGGCGATCGTCCACAACCACAACTCCAGCCAAAAGTTGTAAAAAGACAGGTTCTTTAGAAAAAGTTGAACTTGCATTTCTTCAAGGTGGATTTGTACTCACAAATTGCATGAGTCCATTTATGCGAAGGTGAGTCATAGTAACGTAAGAACTGTCGTCAGTAGATAAGGTAGACAGATGGTCAGTGAAGCGATACGCCAACGACCTTGTACGTGGACATCACCATTCTACTTTTTACGGAAACATGCTTTATCTAATTGGCGGATGGAACGATTTTCGACGTTTACAAATTACAAATTGACGTTTCGTGGGATCGGCACTCGTTATTTCCAGTAAAAAAACGTAGCTGTTGCGACATTATTGGTTTCCGTCGATTGGGTTGTTGCTAAATAAGGTTAAATTGCGCTGAGTGTGGTTCACTTTCAATTAATAATAGGGGTTAAAGTATGAAATTGCCGTTTTATTGCAATAGGTTCTTTGAATTGACATAGAATCTTCATAGTTTGAGGTTTTCGAATGAAACTTTTTTCAAATGGTTTCTGTGATGTTCTTTTTTTAAAAAATGTGAAACATTTGAATATCGACTTTCAATTGTTTTTGTTATTCAATTTAGACAAGAAAGATGGATACTGCGAAAATTCGAGTGATTTTTGAATACGAGTTCCGACGCGGAACTAACGCGGCAGAAACAGCCCGCAATATCAATGCTGCGTTTGGAGAGGGGTCTACTAATGAAAGCACCGTGCGATTTTGGTTTAAACGCTTTCGTGATGGAAATTTCGACTTAAAGAACGAGCCACGAGGAAGACCGCCCACACAGGTGAATAACGATGAATTAAGAGAGATACTGGAAGCCGATCCTAGTCAAACTACCCAGGAATTAGCGGCATGGTTTAACGTTACCTTACCCACTTTATTGACTCACTTGCGTCAAATCAATAAAATAAAAAAATACGAAAAATGGGTGCCTCATGATTTGACTGATCTGCAGAAAGAAACGCGTGTTGAAACTTGTGTTGCCTTGTTGAACCGGTACAGAAATGAAGGAATATTGGATCGAATTGTAACATGTGATGAAAAGTGGATTCTTTATGATAACCGAAAAAGAAAAATGCAATGGCTGACCCCAGGTCAAATGCCACAACAGTGTCCTAAAGCAAAACTTACCAATAAAAAGGTAATGGTAACTGTTTGGTGGTCTCAGCATGGTGTTATTCACTATAGTTTTCTTCGATCTGGTCAAGCAATTACGGCAGATGTCTATTGTGCCGAACTCCGAACCATGTTGACAAAACTAGCAGTAAAACAGCCCCGACTCATGAATCGATCTTCACCATTATTGCTCCACGACAACGCGAGACCTCACACAGCACGAGAAACCATTTTGACCCTTCAGGAACTGCACTTAGAAACCATTCGTCATCCTCCGTATTCACCAGACCTTGCTCCAACGGACTACCATTTTTTTCGTGATTTGGACAATTATCTACGTGACAAGAAGTTTTCTTCCCAGGAGGCAGTACAAAATGCTTTCACACAGTTTGTGCAGTCTAGATCGTCGGAGTTCTATCGCAAAGGCATTAATAACCTTCCCATTAGATGGCAGCAATGTATAGATAATAATGGCAACTATTTTGATTAAATAAATTTGTTAAAAATTTAAAAAATAAACAATTAAGATTTTTAGTACAAATCGGCAATTTCATACTTTAACCCCTAATATTATGGTTTGGGACGATAATTACATTTTGACGTCTTTTGGCGACAATATCTCAAAAGGCATGACTATAAGATCACTCTGTCCGTTTGTCTGTTGTTTTTCTCAGGAACGGGTGGAGCTAGCGAGTTAATATATTTATAGGTACCAGTTATTATGGCCTTTTGCCTCTATTTGGTGTATAAAAATCAAGGATCTGAGTCTATACGATAAATAGATATGTGTTCATATTAGGATGTTCATGTAAACTTGTAAGTTGGAAGTTCAAGACGAACATGAATTAATTTCAAGATTTTTCTTCTAAATATTATCTACAAATTTATAATTTTCTTGACTTTGAATGCTGCTTATACTATAAAAACATCATTCCATCGGTTTTAGATAGAGGTACTCTTTACTATACGTACCCAAAAAACAATACAATGAAATACAACTTATGTATTAACTAGCAGCGCCCAGTGGTTTCACTCGCGTAAGTCCCGTTCCCGCGGGAGTTTCGGGATAAAAAGTAGCCTATGTGTTATTCCCGGTATCCAGCTACCTATATTCAAAGTTTCATCGCAATGGGTTCAGTAGTTTTTACGTGAAAGAGTAACAACCTCACATACATACATACATACAAACTTTCGCGTTTATAATATTAGTAGGATTAGTAACTTACGTGCCAAACAGCTAGCCTCATTTAGGGATAGATTTAAAGCATTAAAAGCTTACGGAATTTGTACTAAAATGAAACGACCAAAAACCCTTGCTATAAAAATACAGCCTTTTTCATAGATGTAGGTAAGTGATAAGGATACGTGGTCCTTGGCAAACGGTCATGTGCTAGATTTTATTGCATGTAGGTACTTGCGTGAAACCTGAGGATATTATTTGAATCTATGCTAGATTCCGGATATTCAACTCAATGATTATTATTTTGTAAAAATATACTTAGGTAGGATATCTTTATTTGTGCAACATACCAACGAGTATACATAGGAAACATAACAGACACTTTAAATTAATTTGTACCCAATGGACGACCCTATCGTGGAGAGTGATTTCTTCCAGTCAACCTTTGAATGAAGTAGAATTAATTGAGAGGTACTTCTGAACGTAATGTTCAACGTTAATATTGTAACGTTTTGCTGAGGTAATGTAGAGCTATCAAATACAAAATAGGTACTTTTGTAACAAAGTGTACTTCTTCAGATCCTGGGAGACGTTGAAATAATCAACGAAAACTTTGGCGAGTCAATTTCTACCGTTTCGAGCCAGGCTGGCCGATAATGGGACCTTTATCTCCCTGTATTCGTTTAGTTTGTCGTTATATTTGCCAGTTAACGCAACCAGAATGTAAACCAACGTAAAACAAAAAAGGGCCTTGATGTTTTGAGCAATTTTCCACTCACTGGCTTTAGAAGTAACTCTCAAAGACTTTGAACTATGTTCGTTTACATTTAGGAATTTTATGTTAGTCATAATTTTGAGGTTAAACTATCGTTAAAAATAGCTTCTGTAAAAATTACGTTTAATCGAAACGATAAGCACCTGTGATAAAGCCGCTTTATTATCCAAAGAAAGTTAAGAGGTATGTGACTAATATTTTAAGTGATAGAAATATTTGAAATAATAAATACATGTACAAAAAGACAATGCAAGGCGGGATTCGAACCTGCATCTCTCAGTTTTCATAATTAAGCTTCGTTCAATTCGTTAACCGACTTCAAAAAAAGAAGGAGAATTTTAATTCGGTTATTATGACTATCTGTTCTATTTTCCTAATATTCCTAAGTGACCATTGGCAATATGACTGGGTTCACAACATGGTTTTACTCTTGGACTGTGTGGGAGGTAATGGTAAGCCAATTTAATAAGACAATTGGTAAATTGGACAATAAACATAATCCAGTAGGAATGTCTCGCTATTATGCCTTTTAGTGGCAAATTATTAGACAAGATTATGTTGTTTTCAATGTTCCCTTTGAGAAGTTATGTAATCTTTGGAATTTACAGCCAAATACAGAACTTTAAATTTGTGAGGTAGGTAGGTACATAAATAATTGAACAGTTTCAAAATGAATTTACACTTTATATTAAACACTTAGTTACACCAGGAACTTATTCAAACAAGTCCAAGACTTCAAGTCTTTGTAACTTGGCGGCGAGCCCAAAATGCTGGCTAAATTGCCACGCTGAATTGCAATGCTTATTTTTTGTGCCAAGTAAACTCCAGCATTCTGGGCTCGCGTTGTGGCGAGGCGCCCGCCGGTTATATCGGTTTTTATCTCACCAAGCGTTCAGATAAAAACCGATTTATTGCCTGTGCCCCCGGCCCCCCAAGTTTCAAAATTCACATTCAATTTTCAAAATTCAAACTCGATCCCTGACGTCGCCCTTAGGGGTGTACGCTCGGGTATAGCGGCCCCTGCCGGTATACCGAAAGGTGGAACGGTAGGGACGCTATAACATATATAAATAGAGCTTCGAGAACGGGTTGTTTCAAAATTCAAAATGAGTAAAACTATTTTTGAATTCAGGAGCTGGTTAATTATTTAAGTACTCCTCAAATTTTTAGTAGCGTTTCAGTAATGGGTCTTTAAACTTTTTTCCTCTTATCTGAGATACGCGACGTGGTTATTGCACTGAATTAAAATTTAAATAATCGTTTCAGTAGGTTCAAACCCCTATTATTATAACGCCATATTATGGCGTCATGTAGGTACCTAACTTTGTTATAAAACATCATAATACCATAAATTATTGTTAGTCACCAAGCACACTAATACCCAATTTTAATTTATTAAAACGACCCAGAGAACAGCTGTCCCTTGTTGCTAATAACCTAACTAGAGGCTTAAGGTGTGCCTTTAATATAGCCAACTACTTAGCTACCTCCCGGTGTATGGGTAACTATTAAACAAAATGAGTAAAACGGAAAATGGGTTGAGAATATACACAAAATAAATAGGTAATATATTTTTTTTGGAAAGTTATTTATTAGGAAGGGTTTTTTAGACATTTGTTCGGTTCGGTTTTAGCGAGGCCGATATGAAACTAACTAATTTTTTAGCTTTAATCGCTTTGCTTTTATTTAAGCGTTTTTGTCTCTTACATGTTTACCCGTGAACTGAAAAAACCTCGAAACGTCGGGCGTTGAAAAACGCTAAATAATATTATGAAAGCAACCATAAAATTCATTTAATTTTAGGTTTCGTTGATCGTTTATTTCAGTGTAATGAATATCCTCGACGTTCCTAAATATTGTTTTGTAACCTATTTGTAACCCATTATTTTGATTAGCATAGGTAATTTTATTGATATGCGTTGAGGTAGATCAATTTGAAGTCTATTAGTCTAGTCCATACGGGCTTTTAAATTATTATATTAGCTACAAATGACCTTGTTTTGTATCGACCTTTATGATAAAAGCTATGGATAACGGTCACCATGGGTTTCCAATTTATATTTCATACGGGTGTACAGTACAATACACCGATGGCCATAATTCTCTTTTTAATTATGTTGTTAGTTACCATGACAGTTACTGGGTTATTAAAGTTAATGAGTTTAATAGAATACCTATTTTAGGCCTAGATCGATATTTTTGAGCGCTACAGAGCTACTTTGGGAGTTCGTGACCAAGATAGATAGATAAATGTATTATTGGTCAAAAATAGAAATCAGGTTACTCAAATTATACAGAGATAAACTTCAATCTATTGTGGCACAATGTGCGGCCTTATCGTCTAAGGGTGATCTTTTCCATGCAACCAATGAATAGACAAGATTTCAAAGAAGAGGATAGGTACCTATGAAGATAGGTAAAGTGTTTAAACTACATAAAATTGAATAAATAGGACAATAAATCTATCTATACTACTTATAATAAAGAAAGAGAGGACAAAAAGTCTGTAGTTGGAAGTGGGCTAGGCAGGGGACTAGTACTAGAACAAATTATATAGTAATTTTTAAAATTCATGTCTGTCTGTCTGTTTGTCTGTTTCTCTGTCTGTTCCTTATACAATTAAAAACTACTAATCCGATTGAAATGTAATTTTTAATATTGGATAGTTCTATTTTCGAGGAAGGTCGTGGTATACTTTGCATCGAAATCCAATTAGAAGAACCCGAACAATGAACGAAAAAGTGCAACCGATCAAGAACCGTTCGGCCGCCCGCGCCCTTGATATCGCGTTTTTCACTTTCGCGGGTGAAACCGCGGGGCGCAGCTAGTAGATTATAAATTATTTTACAACAAATAAATCGTATTTGATGTTGTACTTATGTCATCAAAACTACACACATAACTCTGTTATCGATTTGAAGTTCAATCGATATTCAGTTCCTCGATTATTTATGTATGATTCTTTCGCAATGTAGTTATGGACTCGGATGATGGGTGGTGCTAAACAAAGTACCTATCCACTTAGTGGAAGGCTTCGATCACGACTAAATTCCGCGTTAAGCTAGGTTTGTATGGATACAGATCTTGTCTTTATCTATACAAATGTTATAAAGGGCAAAGATTTATTTGATTGCATGTAACGAATAAGCTAATTCAGACACTACAGGCCCGATTTCAAAAAATCTTTACCAATAGAAAGCTAGGTATATTATCGTGGAGTAACATATGCTATTTTTTATCTCGATAATCTCATGGGAACATGTGAAACCGCCGGGACGCAACTAGTCAACTATAAATAACTTATACCTACGTCAATGTTATGTAATAAAATTCATTTTTCGGAAAATTAGTTTTATTTCCGAAAAATGAGAAGATAAATCTATATAAAATGATGTTTAGTATCTCTACGTACCTATATCCATAGACCCATTCGAGCTTGAGTTTGTTTTGCGGCGGCGGCGCAACCTTGGCAGGGTCCAAAGCATCCATGTCTGAGGGCCCGTACAGAACGATGGGTCTCCCTCGCAGGTACATCCGCATGGAGCCGTCTTCTTCATTGTATTGACATGTGCTGGTACTGAGAATAGGTGACCATTGGTTAGTGAGTTTTTGGTGGCGGTATGGCAGACTTTGGTTTGGATTCTGTTGTGCTTTATAAGGGGTGGTTTTTTAATAACACTTTTTTATTTACAACTTTTAACTAAAAAAAGGGATCCTTGATTTTTATTTTAAAGTGTTTCCTGCACTTGAATTACTAATGTTTGAAAACGAACCAAACGAAGACATTTTTGGAAAGGAATTTATAAAAAAAAAGATTTCATTGTCATAGTTTCATTGAGACTTTGGGGAGTTATTTTTGGGACGTTATTGCGGATTTAAGTGGAATATTTTTAGAGAATTTATTTTTGGAATTTTACGGTTTTTAAGGGACAAATCATGGAAATAGTATTTTAAGGGAAACCCCTTAAAATAGGAATACTTGTTTTTTTTTAATGAAATTTGTAAGTAGACCTTAATGAAAAAAAACGTGAAATAATTTTATCTTGATCGACCATCGTATCGTATTGTTTTGTATAAAAGTATAATTTGTATAATACAAACATTTTGTAGTCAAAGTGCTGTTATTTACGTGCAAAGTGCAATCAAATTAGTAAATAAAAAAACATGTCAATTAGTTAAAATTTAAAATATTAGTTATTAGTATAAATAAAACACAGAACACATAAATGTATTAGTTAGGATTAGTAACCATAAAGCAGAATTATTAAAACACAGAAAACGTTTAAAAATACCCGCTAATTTGCATCGGCAAAGCTTTAGTTTGTCAAAAGACTTACATAGGGGTGAATGACATTATTGCAGTTACTTTAGCAATCTTCTGCCTACACAAATTTATATAAATACAATTCTGTATGTATGCTCGCTTAGCGTGAAGCCACCGTAATGACCATTAGAAGAAAAATAATCTAGAAAAAAAAAAACGAAATATACTTTTTTCAAAATATTATATCGTGAATCAGTTCAGTAACAAATTGTCTAATTATTATTGTTAGAACTCAAATGTTTATCGTTCAACGATAATAATTTAATATTTAGAGCAATTAAAATACAATAAAGCCTAAATTACCTGCCCTCCATAGTAAGATACGGATCGACAAAAACTTTTAATTTTCGAACGAGGTTGCGGCGGCGCAACTGTAAAAAAAAAATTCTATCCGGTTTTAGGCACCGCACCGATTCGGCATACAGCCAGTCGTCAGGAAAAACGTAAACAGACTAAAGAAACGAGGACCGTGACCGTGTTTCCAATTACAGCATTTACCGTACAATTGGACTGCCAATGTAACCAATTCCGAGTTTTATGCGAGACTGGTTTAATACCAAATTAGTAAACTAGCGATGTATCGTTAACATTGACCGTTTGCAGATAGATTTGTTTGTTTGCAGGTGGTGTGATGTTATCTCCTCCTAGGTTTTGAGTCATCAAGTGATTCGCATACAATGAGTATGACGTATTCTGTCTGAGAGTATTATTAGATGTCACATTCAATCAAGACAATTAATTAGGTAAATTCTGGTAAGTAATATGAATTTTCATTTTTTTTAAATTAAATATTACCTGTGGAATCGTAAACTATCTACTATCCGGGTTGGGCGGCTTATATCCTGCTTTGTAGGCTGATATCCTGCTTTGTAGTCAAGTAAAAACATGCATCTTTAACAATACATCTATTAGTAGTCTTACTGCACTCGTTGTGTGCCTCGGCGCTTGTTAAGTTTTACGCAAACCTATGAATGTCCACGAAACGTGTTAACTTTGGCCATCCCACGTTATTTGCCACCATAATGTTAATCCTCACAGTTCACAGGGCATACTGCGCTATTATAGGGTTGGTCTCTATTCCCTATGGGTCTTTTCTCGATTTTTATCAGTGACTTTTAAACTACAGAGAAAAACTGAAAGTATTATTAAATAGCGGGGGGTATGAAAATGATCATGTTAGTTAAAAACGTAACGTAAGTAAGTCGTAAGAACCTGTACATGTAGATAAAGATAAAGTATGATACTTTTACGAGTAGGTATGTCTAAAAATTATAAAATTATAATTATTTTTCCCGGGTCTTATTCGCGTTTTATTATTTTTAACGCGTCGTAAGGTCGCGAGGGGACAAAATACTTGTTTTAATCGTAGAAAATACATCGGTAAATACCTAAACTAATTAAATATTCTGTTGTACCGTGACAGTGCATAAATGTTTTAAAAATGAAAATAAGTGCAGAAAGTTCATATCTACCGACGTTTAAATTTGCTACAAGGTTATGGTAAAATAGCCACCACTCTCCTACAGGCAGTTCTGAAACGACGACGAAATAATATAACTTTGAGTGTTGTTGAAACATGATGAATCAGATTTCTAAAAATCGGGTTTTAACCATCATAAAATCATGCAAAATATTAACTTGACACTACTTAAATGCACAGTAGACAATAATAGCTGAATTGGCAGCCCTGAACTATCAGACAATGCTCTGTACAATGTGTAGGAGTATACAATACATCATTTTTTACTGCCATCCTCTACAATCAAATGATTTGTGTACTTGGATCTTATATGGTTCCACTGCCTTATCTAGATAGGATGCACTATTAAAAATGTAAAAATATTTCGTCTCAAATTTATTAAAATATACCTAATATTTTAATGGTGCTACGAATAACTGCAGGCTGAGGGAAGTCGACTAATTCATACAAACGGAAAATATTAAAGCCTACACATTACCTACTTTATCTTTTTTCATAAAACTATTCAAGATGTAACGAGGATAATATATCCGGAAAGGGGGTTGATCTAGACGTCCAGATGAACGACTTTTGTTTTACGATTTTTGGATATTAGAACTTTTGTCAAAATTTTGAGGTTGTTTCACTGAAAAAACAGCTATTGTTGAAATTAAAGGTAATTAAAGTTTGGATGTAGTTGACCAAACTTTTTTTATGATTTTGAAGTAAACTTTACACTTATAATTTTCGAAACCTAAGTACTTCGAATTTCCAGAAGTTATACTTAGAACAAAAGTTGTTCGCCTAGACGTCTTGAATAACCCCCATTCGGCTTAAATGGTCATCCTCGTTACACCTTGTATATTATGTAACTCGGTATTTTTTATACGTATTACCTATAGTACTTATGTGAGTAATAATCACATATTTACCTAATAACGAATAAGTTCATAATCACCTAAATATTAACACATCGTAGTTACGGACTATACCTACCAGTGACATCGGGTATAAATAGAGTACAACCCGCCGCTGCTCCAGCACCATATCTACCAAGATTATTGAAAAATAGTCAAAACGTCGAGCTTAGAGGATTTAAAAATAACAATACGCAAATAAGACTCTAAAAAATAAAATAAAAATATAAGAACAAATCGTGTTAGTTTTAAAGGATTAAATCTCAACAAATCGCCAAAAAACCAACCAGCTTATTTGCATTTCTTCTATAAGCACATCACCTCAAACCAAGTACCCTTTTGACAAAAACCCACCACCAAAAGCGATTCTTGCCACCATTTTTCAAACTCAACTTACCCATGTTTCATAACAGGTCCGATCTGTGATGGCTTATACAGATTAAGTAAAGACTTTGTGCTCGTAAATCTAAGAGAATAGTAAATAAACAATACATTAGATGCAGAAAGTGGAACGAAACGTAGCAAATGTAGGTAGGTAGGTATAGGTAGAGGAGAATGTGCGTTTTGCGGTTTTCATTTGATTTGGGGTTTCCATTTCTATTGACCGAATACTGAAACGCCAGTTGATGTTTGAGTGCTAGAGCAGCTTTATATAAATACAATATTAGTAGGGGAAATTTCAAGTTTAAGAGCTGCTTAATTGTTTAAGTAGAGTACCTAACCTCAAATTTTGAGTAGCGTTACAGTATTCGGCCGTAAGTATAGTATTTTTGTGAGTTGATTTAAAAAAATTAAAAACTAAAACACAGGGACTGCACCCGATCTCGTAAATTTAATTTTATGGCACTGATAAGTTGTGGCAGAGGCGCCCCGCCCCGTCCGCGCCGTAGCGTCATGCATGAATGAATATCTTTGTGATTAACGCCTATTCTGTGGTTATGCATGCATATCAAAGGATTTTTTAAGGCGCGGGCGACGTACCTCAGACTTATCAGTGCACGTATGGCCTAAAACATGAAAACGCAAAACTTAAAAAAACGTATAATAATATTCTGGCGTAAGCTTTGTACTACAAACATCTCAACTAACATTGGTGCGACTTTCTACGAGTATGTGTTTGAGTATGTAAGCATGCAGCTTTGCATCATTTATATTCCTCGGACGACACCTTATAGAGGTTACTGCTACATCGATCAAAGCAACATATTCACAACTTCGTGCCCACATTTAACAACACGCTAATATGAGTTGAAATGTGTAGGGATAATCAATTTAACTTTTAAAGCTAGAGATTCTTAGCTAGAAATTCAAAAACTCTCTTGGATTCTACTAAAAAATCCAAATTTTTCGACACGGTTCGAAGGCCTAGAATAATCAAAGTAGAAATGTCGACCTGTTTTTATTAAAATATCAGATCGAAACGTAAACACCAACTCACCTGCTATTAGGCAGAAGACCTTGCGCGTTAAAGTCACCAGTAGAATTCCATCTTTTCGTAAGGTTATTCCCACCGGGTGAGGGCGTCTGGTGATCTCTGCTTGACGTCGAGTTGTTTCGCGATCTAGTGGGAACAAACTACATCTACACTACTGCTCTACTGCGCTAGAGTCATGAAGTGGAAAACCAATTGGCTGACCATGGTCATGGTACGTTTTCAACTGAATCTCCTGCTATTTTGGCTTGGTTTCACGCTAACTATGGTCGGGAAACGCGTCAGCCAGTCAAAGTATAGGGAAAGTTTAGGTCAATCAAAATGCTTAATCTCAACCTTTTCCCCTACCCGGTTTGGTTTCTATCATGGTGGCCAATTGGTTTTCTCGTCAATTGCTAGCTAGAGGCAAACAACACAAAACAGTCAGCATAAAAGTCTCAAAGCCGCTATACATCTTTTAATTGTGGGGTGTCAAAACAGGACAAACTTTCTGAAAGTATATTAAAAGATAAAGTGCCAGTTTCAGAACATCTGTTCTGTTTTGATACCCCACAATTAATTATGATACTTAATAGCAAATACTTATATTTGATTATGGTCTTTGTCTTTTTCTGCTGGTTGTCAGTAAGGGTAAGTTGATGAGTATTCATTGCAGTCTGTTTATTCAAGCGTTTACGATAGAAATTTATAACCAGCCCATTTCCAGATCCACGGATTTTAAATCGATATTTAACTTTCAGTAGATCGGTTATTAATTTCAGGCGTTAGATGGTTTAGACTTTTGATATAAGGTTTGTTGATATATCTACCTATATAATATAATATGAGGAATAGGATCCAATGATGATCAAGCTTTAAAGTTGAGCGCAAAACATAAATACTAAGACCCGGTAGCGCGGGAATACGGGAACACGGGAATACAAACAATACAATACTAAGACTCTTTGTATTTCCGTGTTCTAAAGGAGCTAATATTGCCTCGATGTCTACACAGGATTAGAAAGGCAGTTTGGGTATGTCTACACAGGATTAGAAAGGCAGTTTGGGTAACAAACCCGTGCGCAAGGCAGCTTATATTGCCTCCTATTAAAAACGGCAATGAAATAGTACTTTCAGGAACAGAAATTCTTGTAATGTTCGAGTTTCTAGGCATCATCTTACCAATATTATAAATGCGAAAGTTTGTATGTATGTATGTGTGTGACTTTGTTACTCAATCACACAAAAAAAATATATATATACGCGACGAATTGAGAACCTCCTCCTTTTTTGAAGTCGGTTAAAAACTATTGAACCGATTGCGATGAGACTTGGAATATAGGTAGTCATAATAATGATAAAAAAATATATATATATACATAGGCTATATTTTATCTTGATATTCCCCCGGGAACGGCACTTACGCGGGTAATCCGCGGGGTGCAGCTAGTGTTGCATATATACCAGCCGCGGTAATATGAGGGTTCCGGATCCGCTTCTGAACTACACACGGTAATGTGTCCTAGGAGAGGCCACATTTACCGGGTGTAGTTCAGAAGTTCAGTTTGCTTACGGTCGAATACTGAAACTTTGAAATTTGAGAGCAACTTAAACCAGTACGGTGCTCTCTCCTTACCGGGAGCATTCACGTGTAGGTACCTAACTAATACTACCTCACTGATGTAATCGAATCTGTAACGTTACATTACACGCGAATGCACCTGGTTAGGGTTAGTTATTAACTCTAAAAATCTCAAAATAATTTAAAAGCTGCTCAATAGTTTAAATGTGTTCGTTTCTGCATTCGATCGCCTTTATAAACTTTTAGAAAAAATAGTTCGACTCTAGTAAAAGTATATTCAATCCCAACTAGCAAAATTGAGTTAACAGGCAATTTTTTATTACTAAGTAATGATATTTAGCTTGTATATACGTAACTCTATAACTGCTTTTTGTATATCTGTGTTATAAAACGCTTAAAAGCTGTATAAGGTTAAACAGCTCAATGGCCTTTATACTTAATGACATAAACGTTTTGTCAGCTACTTTATACAACTTATATAACACAGCAATAAATTGAAACTTTTAACTTGAATATAGAACAATTATGTTGCACAATGGGTTCTATGATGCCATTAAAACGCAATAGTAAACTAATATGGCTTTAAGATCACTAAAATCGAGCTAATTATATATTGATCACCACTGTAGCTAACACGTGATATAATGGATGTCATTGTAGCTCTTATATCTCAGATATGATTTATATAAGCATCTATTAACACTAGTGCTAAATATTTGATAAGGGATCTTTAATAACGTTAATAAGTTACAAAGAAGATCTGTGTGCGCTCATATATCTTTATTCACATAAAAACGTTTTTATTTCTAATTTAAACCTAAATAGACACATATATGTTCACAAATATTCATTTACTGGACCTTTCTGCGTTATTGCATAGTTTTTGTCGCCAAATTAACAAAATGTTAATCAGACAACTACTTTAAATTAAGTTTTGTGTTTTTTCCATTTTCTCGGGTACCATTTTTTCCTCATAGAGTGCAGATTAAGAAGACTGAGGAATTTATAAGTTTTATTATGACGGACTTAGTTATTTTCTTGCTTTCAGATAACCCTAAATATTGTAATGGCTGCAAGATATTGTAAATCGTTTGTTTAGTAGCAATGATAACACTAATGAATTGTATAATGCTGCTAACAAAATCAATTCATAATTTAAATCATCTTTATTTTAATAAAAAGTATAAATTAGAGAGGCCCACTAAAAAAACACTAATATTGTACCATAAATTTATCAACAGAATTCCAAGCGCATGTGATTTTACACTATTTATGATTTTTTAAATACACGCACAAATTTTTAAACAAAATGGACATTCAAATGTAACTTCCAACATTATATAAAAACCTTAACCAAAGTTATTATTGATATTTTTCTGCCAAAATACTAGCCAATAATGTATAGTTATTATAGAATCACAATCACCAATATATCATCAAATTACTTGATACATCGGTGTCGCTGTGACCCTATTGCTTCTTTATTGTGTTACAACTGATTTAAGGCCACTGATATAACACCAACAAGATAAAAATAACACAGATCTATCACTAACATGTATCCGATTAGTCCTAAGTGGAGCTACTGTAGATACATTGTATTACTTTAAAGTGCTAAAAGTGGGGCCATTTTCGCATTGTAGAAATGTGTCTACCACGGATATGCGACTGCTCTGTTCTCGATATATAGCTACATTTGAGGTTGATTTGCTAGTTGGGATCTTAAAATCAAAGTAGGTACATTTAGTACTATTATGAAAATGAAAGTAAACAGTTGGATACTCAAATTAATGAAGAATCACGATGTTATCTTGAATGAACCAAATTAGTTTTTATACATCCTCCATCAATTTTTAATTAACTAGACATTGATAGTCCCCGATTTCCTTTTCTAAAATTTTAATCAACTAGCGACCCGGCCAGGTTTGACACAGTTGAATTCATCTAAATGATAGCGAAAGGCGTATCAAAATCGCATGCTTATACATACATACGAAAAATACATACAGTTTGTTGTTACTTGACTATTTCTACCGAGTCTCGCCATACTTCACCCGTAAGCTGTTTGTAGATCTTCACGAACTATTTCCCTACTATTTCTACGATATTCCTTGTTGTAATCCCTTAATTCTAATGGCAAAATAGTCTCGTCTCGTTGTCTTATGTCATTTACTAATTGTTGTCATTCCTTCAAGGTTTCATTTTCGCATATAAACCGCCGCACTCACTGCCCGAGTACTTGTTCCCCCAAACAGACAATTTTGGAGATTTCAAGTCTAAAGTGCTTAAGTTTATCTGGAAGAAACCGTGAGGACTTCGTCATTATCGGCATCTTACCTGTTAAGAAATGAAGATTCCGCCGGCGAGTCCGACTTGGGGAAACTTGTAGACTGATGAAGATCTTAACTGTAAGGTTGAAGTGGTTGTGTGCGGTGAGGCGCGGACGCCGGCGAGTTTGACTGGAAAGAACCCGTAGACTGGTAACGACCTTGTCATTATCCGCAACTTACCTGTAAGGTTGAGGTGGTTGCGCGAGATGAGGCGCGGGCGTCGCGCGAGGAGACGGCGAGGGCGCGGGGGAGAGAGACGATGAAGACGCCGGCGAATCCGACTGGAGAGAACCTGTAGACTGGTGTTGGGGACCTCGTCTGAAACAATACAAGAAGAAACGTTACTTTGGGGTACCATATTGCATGAGCTACATATTAAATCTTAAATTACAGGCCTGATCGGATGAACTTACCAGATTAGCCTGGTTAATTTGGCATTTTTGGGGACCATTGACTATGATGATACTGTTCAATGTCTTCTTTCTGACCTCAAGAGGTAGTCCCATTTAGAAGAATAAGGCTTTTAGAAGGCTTAGCTTTTTTTTTGGTAGTGTTACAAAAAATGGTCAAACTGCAACCACTTACACTGTGGAATATTGTTGTAAATTGTTCATAATAATCAACAATTTACATGGATTTTGATGGACTAGGACAAAGCGTAATTTGCTTGTTTCGGATCGGATATCTGAATTAGTACAGGACTAACCTCTGTTGTAAAGAAGATGCACTGGACCCGTAACTGGATGTTCTTTTGGCTGGTTCTCTGTATGAAGGTTGTCTTATCCGGAGTTCCCTGGTTGGAGTGCCTCCTGTTGAACCTGGAATTTAAGAGCAGTATGTTCGTTCAGTAACTTTTGTTTTGGATAACCTGTAAGGAAAACGTCGCTCCTGATTAATCCATATGTAGAGACGACTAAGATTGAGCCATTACAAAATAAGCAAGTAAATGACTATTTGAGTACTTCTTCACGCAAAAACTACTGAACCTAATGTGATGAAACTTGGCATGAAGTTAGCTGGGTATCCGGATTAACACCTAAATTACTTTTCATCAAGATGTTCTCGCGGAATTATCTCGGGTTAAGCGGGTGACACCGCGAGGCGCAGTTACTAATAAAAACACTTTAATTTTTTTTGTAAGGAACAGAATGATCATTTGTAAACCTTAAACGCTATGTTATGTACCTACATGAGAATAAATAGTATGAGTTAATTTCCTTCGAGACACAAAAAATATCAATGCTTCATAGTATTTTAATTTCTTCACATCAATTTTCGTAATAACACTAAAGTGGGGTTCTAACCTCAATGCCTATTGTATCAAGTAATATAATTGTTTTAAAACAGGAAACTTAATACTCAATCAAATTGATTGGCAAAAATGGCAACTAAAGACAGTGAAAGGAATAGCGTAATAGTCATAAAGTTACAAAATCGTATCTATTACATGCAAGTAACATTTGATATGTTATTTCGGGTGAAGTTGTTTATTATAATGATGTTATTATGTTTATCTAACATTTATGGGAACTTCCAATTGAAATGTAAGCGTAGAAAGGTGAAGAAGTTGCCTCTGGGTGAATTTAAAGTGGTTAAGAGGCATCAAATGGTACTTTAGATTGATTTAAGTATTTGAGATTGCCTTTAGGCATAATTCCTACTTTCGACACCAAATTTTAATCAATTATTTTGATTTCGAAACTCTAATCGGTATGTTAATAGGTGTATTGTATAACAATTTACCCTTCTTGACACAACTGAATATAATTCTGACATTACTTTTATACTTTTACGACTAATCATAAGTTAGTATTAATGAAGCTAGACATTTAGGTAAGTTGCGTAAACCTTATATGCGCAACAAAATAGCGTCTCCATGAGTGTTCTCTTCTTATTTATCAAATGTTATAATATTATAGAGAGGAAATTTTAAAAATATATTCCAAGAAATCGACGACAGAAAAGAATTCCGCCAACTTCAGCGGAATTCATTTCTCTCGAAAAGCCATACCGCTTGATTAATTTTTCGCAATGACAGCATGGGAAGCTACATAAGTAGCTAAATATTTACCTGAGTAAGCACCATTTCGTTGAGGCGTAGGAGGCGCAGCGGGTGCCCGGCCCTCCAGCGCATTAAGTCTCCGCAAGGCATCAGCCAAGGTAGACCGAAGACACAGCAGTTCTTCCGCCTGCCTGGCACACTTCACCTCCAGCTCGGCCACGCGGGTCGCCAGCCCCGCGCCCTCCCCTTCTAACATTTCATCTGGAATTATTAAAAGGGTAATGATTAGAGACAAGAAGTGAGAAGTGTTTGTAAAAAGATCTACTGAGAATTGGAAGATAACATCCTGAGGAAGCACCAATCAGCAATCGAACGAAATGATAAAAGATTGTGGAAGCCATAATCCAGGGATGGTTGTAGCAATGCAAGGTTGTAAGTAAATTGAAAGATATTGCTTCCTTCTTCCTGAGTCAATAATGTGTATAAAATAATATACCTATTTAAAATACAAAAGGAACTGGGCTCTACGATATTGTTGTTTTTAAAGTCAAATGTAAAATGTTACGTTAGACGACGAAACCGCGGAATTATGATATTTTCCACTTCTTCTCTTTTTTGTGTAATGGTTTGGCTCACCTAGTGTTAGAGTTTTGAGGTTGCCCTAGGGCCCTAAAACTATGATTACTGATGAGATAGCAATCGAAGATAGTAATAAATTATTAATTTATAATTTGCAATAAGTTATGGTTAAATGGCATAACGGTAATTAGGTTCCTAACAAGTTCGATTATTAACAGAAAATAGTCTCTTTGCCCTTTGCGTGAAAGGGCTTTGCACAACTGCATGCAACTGAAATGGCAGAGGGCTTACTTCTGGGAAAGCAAGACAAAATATCAATAAAAGTTTTCCATCGTATTCTATCGTACATCGTCTTTGAAGCACGATACTTAAATTAAATTGTTAGAAAATTGACGCCTTTAAGCTGATACACCGTTAAATTGCGTCGACTTGACCCTGGCGACATTTTAAAACTTGTATGTTGACTAATATACCTATAATGTTTGTTTGCTAATTCCGAAATTTTAGATCTTCGCAGATGTTTGATGTGTTGGAATGTGTGGAATATAAAAAAACAACAGATAATATCTATTTACAACTTTTTATTGCTTAAAAATAATACATACAAAATAAATAAATATAAATATTCCATGCACTCACATTAATCTTGAATACTAAGTTGATTAATCTAATAGTGTATGACCCATATAAGGAAGATTGTTAACTATCTTTTTATAAGTCGGTACAAATGCTAAATACATGATAAAATAAATAATAACTGTTAAATAGATCCAAGCGACATTAACGATGTTACAAAATAACTCTAACTCCTTATTACTTTTCTCTATAACATCCCAGCGAGGTCTAACAATATGTTTCAATTTAGAATTAAAGACATAAATGTTGAACTTCATTATAAAATCGGGAACTACTCTTTCGGATTTTCTAAACACCATAGAATTGTGAGTCAAAATTAAAGAAAGAGCTGTAATAAATAAGGAACCTTTAAAGTAATTCAAAATCAGTGGAGAAGTTTTATTATGGGGAGGTATATGTTCTTTTAGGTTTATTAAAAAGTTGTAGTGACACATTAAGACAAAACACAGTAGAACAATACGCATGTTATTAGCTTCTAAGAATAAGATGGATATGGAAAAAACTGTTAAAACTATGAAAGGGTATACGATAACCGCTGACAAGACTCCAGCGTGTCTTTCCAAAGTAAACGTCATGGTCAATTGCTTCTCCACGTTCTTGTCTTCTGTCTGTACGTAGTCCACGATCTCCCATTCCACGCCGTTATCTGACGCGATTATAAGCATCGCTTGCTTATCAAATGCTAGCTTAAGCTTCGTCCTAGGTCTCCCGAAGGTCATCTGTCCAAATATTAGTTGGCACTTCTGAGAATCATACGGCCAGTAACTTAGATCTGTGTCACATGCAGCATTGTACATAATTTCACCATTACAATAACTACGTCCATCATAACGTATCTCACACAGTCCGTAATAAAAGATGTTGTTATCGTCTATTGTATTGTAGAGTCTGATATGCGGTGTCCATATCTTATAAGTTGGAATCAGGATTTGTTTGAGGTCATCGTACTCTGCAGGGTCCCATGAGAGTCTCGGATCGAACCAGGTGAAGTTAGTTCTTGTAGCGGCGGTGAATTTTTGCTCCAACCCGTTGAAAGAGAAGCTGTGCAGCATGTATTGAACATGGACGATTAAAGGGTGTGTTTCATTTGAGAACGGTGGTACTACACTATCGTAGTTACATTTTATAGCTTTTCTTAACTTTGCTTCGAACGCGTTTTCCAACGACCGATTGTCTAACACACATTGTTCTTCGGCAATACACAGTTGCAGGAGCAACGGTAGCAATGCAAACACAATCATAGTCAGTGAGATACTAAATGGGATTAGTCAAGTTATTCCTGTGGTCGTTGTTAAGAAATTTAATCTGAATTACGCCCACTTTCATAGAACGTCGGATCACGACAGCCGAACGTTATAATAGCTGCGATTTTGTGGGCACGAGTGGTTCTCTTACACACAGGGTATAAAAGGATTCTTCAGAAGGTCATATTGATATAGCCAGGTCGAATTAAGAACTTGAATTTGGTCAGAAAGAGTCATATTTTGATTGGGCAAGATTGCTTTAAAATTCAGGAGTTGACCGTCATTTGCCGAAGCAGTCTGTCGTAATAAACAATGCAAAACAGATCACAACATTTGCAAAATTGCAAATTCACCTCGTAATGCCCCCGCTATTGTCTCCGAAACAATACCACAACTGGTGTTGCATTTGGCACCCTATTTTGTTTGCAATTCAGTCGATTATCAACCGAACTATTGATAATGTTACGAAGGACGTGTACTATTTACATTGCAGGTGATTTATGAATTGTTTTATTGTGTATGATTGTTACTTGATTGTTATCGTTGTTGCATAAGTTGGTATTTAGTTCAGAAGTTCGTTGGCATTGGATTATCAAAGCTACTGAAGTAATGCCCTTTGGTATCGGTGCGGTTGTAGGGGCTTGACTGATATTGACGGAGCGTCAACAATTGCTATTTGTTTTTAACCGACTTCAAATAGGGGGAGTATTATCGTCGGTTTTTTAATGTTTTGCTGAAACAGAGGTATACATTACTATAGAGGTATGACTAACAGTCAGTAATGTATCTTGCAATTGTACCCGCAATGAACCCTATCCTTTTGTAATAGAGTAGCTATGTTCCTTGTTTTTGTTAGCGCGCTAATTTGTCCTCTATAGGGCAAAGGCAACATGTCAAGTAAAAAACCTTCTCTTCTTAGAAGGATTAGGCAGTAAGACGCCACGGGAACCTACTCCGGATTAGCGAATGTCCTATGCCTATGGTAGAGTAAGTTACTATCAATAATTCAGTAGATCCTTATACCACGTTTCACTGAAATCGGCCAAGTAGTTGATCAGGCTATATGATTTAGTGCTTTTTAACGCTACCAAGTTTAAAAAAATATGTGGATTAATAAAGGTATGTAGATATATTACTTACGCCACGCCGCATACACATCGTTCATTGTATCTCCAGGTGAATCACTGGCCTTTGAACTTCTGGATTCTTGGTTTTCCATCTCGTATACGTCAGAGGCACATGATCTCAATTACAGTTTTGAATAGCTATTTGGTCTGTTTTCGTCTCTTCCAGCTTACAAGACTTGGTGTTAGTTAAAATTCTAATTAATGTTATTATCAATATCAGTTTCGTAAAAAAACAATAAGTAAGAGCCTTTTACATATTGCCAATTGTTTTAAAGACACAGGTTTTAAATGGATGAAAAACGTGCAGACCTTTCTATTTTTAACCTCCCGACGGATAAAGAGGGGTGATATACAAGTTTGAAGTATTAGTATCTCTGTTGGCATCGTAGCTCCCAAACGGATGATACGATTTTGATATAGTTCAATTTGATGTATGTTTTTTGGATGTATGTTACTGGATATCTTTGTCGTCTTAGGTGTGATCGTGATGTTTTTTTAATTTAACTCTACACAGACTGTTGTTGTGACCATACTTCGGGCAAATAAATAACATTCATTCATTCAGAAAATGAGAGTGATATTAATTTCTCACGCTTACTTCAAAATTATGTACACTCAATGTATATGAAGACTACAATTTTATGGTGGGAAATAATAGGTAGATAATAGGGGTTAAAGTATGAAATTGCCGTTTTATTGCAATAGGTTCTTTGAATTGACATAGAATCTTCATGGTTTGAGGTTTTCGAATGAAACTTTTTTCAAATGGTTTCTGTGATGTTCTTTTTTTAAAAAATGTGAAACATTTGAATATCGACTTTCAATTGTTTTTGTTATTCAATTTAGACAAGAAAGATGGATACTGCGAAAATTCGAGTGATTTTTGAATACGAGTTCCGACGCGGAACTAACGCGGCAGAAACAGCCCGCAATATCAATGCTGCGTTTGGAGTGGGGTCTACTAATGAACGCACCGTGCGATTTTGGTTTAAACGCTTTCGTGATGGAAATTTCGACTTAAAGAACGAGCCACGAGGAAGACCGCCCACACAGGTGAATAACGATGAATTAAGAGAGATAGTGGAAGCCGATCCTAGTCAAACTACCCAGGAATTAGCGGCATGGTTTAACGTTACCTTACCCACTTTATTGACTCACTTGCGTCAAAACAATAAAATAAAAAAAGACGAAAAATGGGTGCCTCATGATTTGACTGATCTGCAGAAAGAAACGCGTGTTGAAACTTGTGTTGCCTTGTTGAACCGGTACAGAAATGAAGGAATATTGGATCGAATTGTAACATGTGATGAAAAGTGGATTCTTTATGATAACCGGAAAAGAAAAATGCAATGGCTGACCCCAGGTCAAATGCCACAACAGTGTCCTAAAGCAAAACTTACCAATAAAAAGGTAATGGTATCTGTTTGGTGGTCTCAGCATGGTGTTATTCACTATAGTTTTCTTCGATCTGGTCAAGCAATTACGGCAGATGTCTATTGTGCCGAACTCCGAACCATGTTGACAAAACTAGTAGTAAAACAGCCCCGACTCATGAATCGATCTTCACCATTATTGCTCCACGTCAACGCGAGACCTCACACAGCACGAGAAACCATTTTGACCCTTCAGGAACTGCACTTAGAAACCATTCGTCATCCTCCGTATTCACCAGACCTTGCTCCAACGGACTACCATTTTTTTCGTGATTTGGACAATTATCTACGTGACAAGAAGTTTTCTTCCCAGGAGGCAGTACAAAATGCTTTCACACAGTTTGTGCAGTCTAGATCGTCGAAGTTCTATCGCAAAGGCATTAATAACCTTCCCATTAGATGGCAGCAATGTATAGATAATAATGGCAACTATTTTGATTAAATAAATTTGTTAAAAATTTAAAAAATAAACAATCAAGATTTTCAGTACAAATCGGCAATTTCATACTTTAACCCCTAATACTTAATACACCAGCTTTTTGATTACTCATTTCCGAAGTGATATATTCATGAGAAAAATGAAGTGTGGGAAAGTCATAGGAAATCGTCCGTTAGCCGTTACTTATTATAAGAAGTCGCTATTCGTGGTACTTACACGTAAAATGCAAAATTTATTGTAACACTAGCTGCGCCCCGCGGTTTTACCCGCGTAATTCCCGTTGTTGGAATGTTGGGATGAAAAGTGTGTTAATTTATGTCTGCAGCTATCTGCAAACCAAGTTTTGTCGAAATTGGTTAAATTAACTTATTTACTTACACACAAACTTTCACAGTTTATAATTATTATTAGTAGGATATTTTTGAAGTACATATAGTATTTTTACTTTATTTTATACAGTACACGTAACGGTTAACATTTGCGTTTCTAACCAGTCAGCCAGCAAAAGTCGGTAGAATCGCGGGAACATACAGAAAGCTATCGCGAATTCAAATCGCATACATTTACCGAATTGGAAACAAATTCCCGTGAACCGTGGAATTTGGACAACGGTACAGACTGGTTTTACATTTGCATAGCTAAGCGATGTATAACTGCATCTATCGGCCATATTTATAGAGGGTCTTGAAGGTAACAGTGTCAATGCTGTAGTTATGGCCGTTTTATAGACCACTAGCTGCGCCCCGCGGTTTCACCACCGTAAGTCCCGTTCCCGCGGGAATATCGGGATAAAAAGTAGCCTAAGTGTTATACCCGGTATCCAACTACTTATATTTAGCATTTTATTAGGTTTATATGAACAAAAATATTAAAACTAAGATAAAACTATACTTAAATCAAATAAAATTAATAAAAAACTAAACTATATCTAAAGCAAAATAAAAAGTAACATATAAAAGGTAACTTAATAAAATGAAAACTAATGATTTATTGTCTGTGGATCTAGATTTATACAGATGGTAAACGTATCTGTCCCGGAATATTGGGATCAAAAGTACCCCTTGATAATGTAGCTTTCTATTGGTGAAAGAATTTTTAAAATCGGTCCAGTAGTTGACCGAACGAGCGAAGCGAGTGAGGTCCAGTGTAGACGGGCCTGGCGCTTGTATCTTTGTATGTTTGTTCGACGATAACTTGAGTATCGTTGCTTCGATCTTCATGAATTTTAGTATGCGCGTAGTTTAGGTCCATAGAATTTATGAGTTCGAACATGAGCCGGATCGGTAGGGGGGTTGGGGAGATAGGGGGTGCAAAAAGAGAAAAAAATCAAGTTCTAAAAATTTGTCAATAGATGGCGCTCAACATCCCTCCTAGATCGCGGTATCGTTGCGTTTGCTTGCGATATATACTCCAAGATCTGACATTTTCGAAGGGAATGTTACAAATTGTGGTCGATTGTCGTAATTAAGGAATAATAAAATTCTTGTTATGTTATCGTATTTCTTGTCTTTCGTTATATTTATTCGTTTAACAATAATTCTTATTTTGTAAAAAAATAAAGCTGTTGGTGTTAAAATCCTACAAAAAACAAAATCTCTGTAAATGGATTCTCGTGAGGTCTCAGTTCGGGGCGAACTACTAGTTATGGAGATTACCCCCAATAAACTTACATACATACATAAATGTTACTAACGTTACCTCTTTATAGTATTAGTATATAGATATAGATTATGATACATTTTTTTTGTCATTTTGCTAATTTGTTCCACTGTAGGGCAAGAGCCTACTCTGAGGATAAGGTAGTTTAGACACCGTGGGAGCCTATTCTGGATTGGCGAAAGTCCCATGTTTTTGAACCGACATGTCAGCAGTAGACCTAAAAAGGCCGCTTTAGCAATTCTGCTAGCAATATTGCTTTTTGACACATTCACGATAAATGTGCACTAGGTTCTCACCGCTTTGTTCTATGACAGGTGCACGGTTAGTGTGAATCTGTCAAAAAACAATATTGCTAGCAGAATTGCTATAAGGACCTTTTTAGGTCTACAGATAGGTACGTTTAGAAACTTTAATGCCAAAAAACCTAGACCGTTCTTATTCACTCTCAGTGTTTTCACCGGATTTCGGAGTGTCAAAAAACGGCACATCTGTCACATAGTCGGGATCGAAGTCCCAAAGGGAAAAAAACGATCCCGATTATGTAACTTTTGCTCCAATAGAAAAAGAGTATCAGAATGGTCTATAAATATGGGTGTAACTGTAACCTACAAATCCCTGCAAAGCACGTTTTAACATTCGTAACCGGAATCGGAATTTGGTCAAGGGCTTGGCAATTATCCTAAGCTATTGACTATTGACACAGATACGGGGAAGATGTCCGGTCAGTAAATAATGGGTGTGGAAAGAGGCTATTGCCATGGCCAAGTGGAGTTACTTTAGAATTGAAAACAAACAGACAGACAGACGGACAAAATAGTGATCTTATAAGGATCCCCTTTTTTATACCTTTTTAGGTATGGAACCTTTAAAAGAATATAGGGTTTTCCTAAAAAGGGATTCAAGCCAATAATCACCCAATTCAAAACAAAATCGATGCGGCATCTATACGTTGATCAATTTTTATTTTATCATAATTTTAAACCATATACAGATTTTTGATTAAATCATGTATAGTTTTTCCTTCGGTTTTTAGTTCTGTTCTGTTCTGTCATTTATCATAGATAAATATCTATTATGTTGTATTCTGTTGTGTGTTAAGGTCTCGAAACGTCGGAACGAAAACCGAAAAATAACTTTAATTTTTAGCTCTATATTATCCATTCGAAATGGTTAAAGATTACGTCTAGCTTTTCTCACAACACTTACAACGATTTATAAATAAATCTAATTCGACATTCTTAATTCGTTTTAATAGCACTACCTGGCGCGATAGCCGTGGCGAATAAAAAACCACACCATAATGATCCCATGAGTATTGTTCGAGACCGGACGTGACGTCAGAGCACCATCATTTCAATTTCTAATGGCGCACTTTGTTGTTACATATTGCTACCTGCGCAGGCGCTTCATATATAAGCTTGTGCTTAGTGTAGAATCGATGTTTGATAGATAAATGTAATTTGAGAAATGTCTGTGTCATAGTTAATAAATAAATAGGTAATTCATTTGATTTTGATTTGATTTGATATACTTAATGTAGATAGAACTTCGCTTTAGATTGTGAATTATGCTATATTTCTATTAGAGAAACGTAACTTTAGGCCCTTATTCTAACAAAAAAATCGTGAACATTTTTCTTGTTCTAACAAAATGGTGACCATTTGGGAAAAAATATAGCAATGAGTAATATTCGACTACTGAATTTTATAGGTCTCTCTTAAAACGACTTGTGAACCTGTCTGTAGATATGCTTAAAACTGAAGGTTACTACCACTTTTAGTAGCCCCGAAAAATCAAAGAAGGCGAATCTAAAACCACTTGCTTTATATGACATCTCACTGGTCACCTACATCTCACCTTTCCCTGAAAAAATACTGACTTCAAAATTAAGTTTGTTTTGTACTAAAGACACTAAAAGTGCTAATATCTAGCTCAATACTAGACTAGACTTTGTAGACTATGTCTAGACTTTCAGACGCCCGGCTACTGTAACTTTTTAACGTAGGTCATAAATAACCGAATCAACAATAACTACAACATTTATCCATTTTCTAAAGACAACATTTTCTCAGTAAAGCACTTTATTTACCTACTAGCTGCGCCCTGCGGTTTTACCCGCGGAAGTAAAAAACGCGTTATCACAGGCGCGGGCTGCCGAGCTGTTCTCGAGCGGTTGCACTTTTTTGTTAATTACTCGGGTTCTACTAATAGGATTTCGACCTTCCTCGAAAATAGAACTATCCAATATTTAAAACCAGATATCAATCGGATTAGAAGTTTTTAATTGTATAAGAAACAGACAAACAGACTGACATGAATTTTAAAAATTATATAATTTTGTTCTACTACTTATCCTAAGTCCCCTAGACCACTTTTTTTTTAATTCACTTCTAAGTACAGACTTTTTGTCCTCTCTTCCTTTATTATAAGTATAGATTAAGTACTACTCTAAGAAAATTGCTTTTAACATTATAAACTGCAGATAAACCTTATAATTTTCAAGCTTTATTACAACAAGATAAGGATTAAAATCTGCTGTTTATTTCGATCTCGATTTTTCCACGGTTCGTCTTGATCATACGAACTTTCACGCTACGCTCGTGAGAAAGGACGTAGTAAGAGGTATTGTGGTGGAAAAGCATCGGCTTTATTTATTAGGTTTTCGCGTGATAGCCGATCTTGGTAAACGGTAATTTCCTTCGAGTGGTTTACTATTTACTAACATTACGCAATGTAGTGTTGTTCGTTCATTCATGACTCAATCACTCTTTGTTTCATTTGATTACAATCACTACGAAGTCTAGTAAGTCACCATAGGTATTATTTTGACAACAATCTAATCATCCTCTCCTACCAATATTATAAAGTTGAAAGTTTGTGTGTATGTGTGTTTGTAACTCAATCACGTAAAATCCGCTGAACCGATTGCGATAAAAATTGAAATATAGGTAACTGGAGACCTGGAATAATACGGGCTACTATTTATCCCGATAATCCCGCGGGAACGGGACTTACGCGGGTGAAGGGCGCAGCTAGTTTAGAATAAACGTTTCAAATAATTTGAAAACTTAGAGGAATATTGAACTGATGATTATTCACAATCACAAAACTATTGTTGTAGATTTTCGTCAGTTTATGCTTTTTGAATATCAAAACAAAGCATTTTTTTTTAAATTCATAGATAGTAAGTAAATTATTATATCGATTATTGTTTTCTCCTCAGACAAAAAGCGTTAAAATCAATAATTGCTACAGTAAAACATACGGACAAGACATTTACACATGTGTACAATTTATTTACTTTCAAAACACCGTTTAATTACATACACATTACTTATTTAAGCAATCACTTAACCTTTACGACCGGAGTTTAAAGTTAAATTGTTTTACACTTGATTACTTAAACGTACGACAATAAAAACTGATCCTTAACCTTGATTGTAGGTTATACTGTTATACCTATTTACAAAACTGTCTGTGCAGTCTGACTCGACTATTAATTTCCAGTAAAATACTGAAAACCGTAATAATG
This sequence comes from Idaea dimidiata, assembly GCA_949358125.1. NCBI lineage: Eukaryota > Metazoa > Arthropoda > Insecta > Lepidoptera > Geometridae > Idaea > Idaea dimidiata. The sequence continues at coordinate 14,315,958 of OX442329.1, forward strand.
GAAAAATCGGGCTCTTTGGCATACCAATCGACAGATTTCCTTCGAAATATTGTGTAGGAGTCACGTACATATAAGTAAATAATTTTACAATTAAATCGTCTTAGGCTTTTTTAATTTTGTTAGTACAAACAAATGGTTGTACATAAAACAAAATTTTACTAAGAGATTTTTCGAAATAATTGAACAGAACTGAGATATACTTGAGACGATTAGATTGCAGAAATCTGTGGCAGAAATAGTTCTCCTTTACGCATAAACTACTCAACCGACTGTGACGAAAATAGATAGCTGGAGACCGGGAATGACACGTAGGCCACTTTGTATCCCGATATTCCACTAGTAACGGTACTTACGCAGGTAAAACCGTAGCTGCTAGTCCTTTCATATGCAAAAGAAACAGCAGAACCTTGCTAGTTAATCATTTTGATTCTATATTATGTAGTCATCAAATATATTCTGAAATCAATAGAAAATCCGGTTTGAATCCATCGTATTTATATATGCGATCCACGTCTCAGAGACAGAGTTCGTTAGGTATAGAGGTATATGTATTATCTAACGTTGTTTTAAATTCAATATCAATCTGTGTGACGTCACATTTCGCATTGAATTACAATATTATTATAGTTTTAGTTTATCGTTTATTTATAGTTTTAGTTTATGATATTGAAGTTATGCTTCAATATCAAAACGGTATACAAGCTATTTCGTAATTTGTTTGTATTGCTCAAGGCATATCTACCTACTAGAAATATTTTAAAGGAAAAGTTCATCTTCAAACAACTCGCGGGAACTCGCGTGGCCTAGTTGGTTAAGGCGCTGGGGTACTGACCCAGAGATGTGAGTTCACACCTCGCCGCGAGTGAATTTTTGATATAATACCTACTAAATGTTTAATTCAATATGTGAATTATCATTTTACATTTACTACCAAGTAGATTAATTAGCATGGCAATCTAATGCTAATCGTTGGACAAAATCCATATACTTTTAGAAAAAAATAGCTAGAAATAGAAAGAAAAGTAAAAACAGATTTTGAATTAAGAATCCCGTACCTCTCTGTCATACATAATTATAAGTTTCATTCATATATTCAAGGCGAATCCATTTCGTGTTTGTTTAAAATATAATTCATAGGGATCTCCTTAATGCAGGTCCAGCTAACAAATTAAATTTAAAATCCCAGCTTTGCTTAAAAAACTTAAAATAATAAAAAAAACGACTTAAAACAGTGATGTTGACGTGATGACGCAGACTACCAGACTGCAATAAAAGCGCATTGGTATTCGATTGTTGCTCTCGAGTGCAGTTTTGTACTTGCCTGCCACACAGCCAGCATAGCTTGTAACTCTATGCAGCTATGGATATGGCAACACGCCCCCGGGACACGAAATTAATTTGTTTGTTTCAATTAAATTTCCACAGTAAGTAAATAAGACGTATATGTACAAAGTTCGGTAAATAGAAAATTATGATTGTATAGTAGGTAGATAAGCATACAAAGGTAAGGTTGTTAGTTCACGGATGATGATCTCACGTATTTATGATCTATCTTTACTTAAGTACAGACATACGACGATGTACCTAATGACTGACAGTATGTTTACCACCTAAAGTTAAAATATGTATGTACATTGTACTACACCGTGTTTTTGTTTTAGTACTACTATCACTATTTTTAGTGTAATTCAGTCATTAATTACCCTTTATTGATATTATTATCTCTGATATTCAACAGTAGGTAACTAAAATTATTCCACTTAAAATTAAACTATTTTTCTTGGTTTTAATCGCATTGATTAAGCATTTTATCAATGCCCTACGTTTCAAGATGTGTACAGACCTCTTTCTCAGTGAAAGACTATGGCTATTATTTATTGAGGACTATGATATTATCACAGTTACCAAATATTTAACTTTCTTTTCGTGTAAATTGTTAAGTAGACGACTTCACTTTCAAAATTTGTTTAGCACTTAACAAAAGTATTTAACACATTTTATTATTTAATCTCATTCATTCATTACCCAGTTTCTCAGTGATGAGAATTTAATTAAATTGTTACCAAAGTCCTCATTATGTTTATGAAGCACCTCGACCTTTGCGGATAGCCTTCCGAGCTCGCATCACTCTGTCTACAAGGCCATCATCATAATCGGTGAAGTTGTAATGACCTGCTATTAAAAACTGTGGTTTATGCAAACCTATGCTATCTCTGGGTTATTTTTATTACGTTTAAAAGTCACGACTGATGATGCACTCTTCATTATTTTACCCGATTTAAAAAAGGAGGTGGTTCTCTATTAAGCTGTATTTAATGAAATAAAGAGAGAAAACATTTATTTGCAGGAGTAAACAGTAAAAACAATTTAACAACGTAAAAAATAAATAAAAATAAGAATAAACTCTAAATCGGCCTCAGCGAAGCGAATATTTGGATACAGGTGATATGAATAGAGTCAGTTACTAGAAGACCTCAATGGATCTCTTCAGAAAGTGGCAAATCGAGTATTTTCAGATTTCAGAATACTAATCGATGTGAATTGTGATGTGACATTACGGTTAGCGGTTTGCAATTCGGAGACTTTATTTCACATTATGTCTGATCTGAGCAATATTTTTTAACGACTGACAGTTATCAAAAATGATTATTAACAAAAACGAACTAAAAAAATAAGATATCGATAAGCCGTACAACATGCAGGAAAGCTAGATCTACCTAAATAAAACTGCACATCTTCAAGTGCACCTTTTTTTAAATGTTTTGTAATTGTTTGTCCGTCAATAAAATTGTAACACAATGTAAAACCAATCGAACAAATGGTACTTTACCCACGTCATACGAATCTAACCCTTTTCCATGAATCTCTTACATTGACCGATCATGGCGCGCCCACAAATTAAATTAGCACATGGAGCATAACTTCGTCTACTCACGCTAAATCACATGTTATCTTTTACACTGATTACACGAAAACAGACCAAAATACTTTGGAGCAAGGATTTATAATTCACTGATGGCTTTTCCTCATAGATATTTAGGTATTTTTTTGAAAATATTATACACAACACAGCACTGAGAGATATTTCGAAGTAACAGGATACTAGTAAGAGTTAAATACTTGTTTTTTTTTTAAACAATAACACTAAAGTATGCACGTTTACCGGCAGCTTCAGCACCTCTAACTGAATTATCAATTGGGGCCACACAGCTGATTAAACATAAAACGACACAGTTCCCAAATAAGATCGTAGAGATGGAAAGAAACCTAATCCCCTTGACAAAAAAGTAGAAAGTGCCAAGGGACCAATTTTCTACGACCATGTCGAAGTAAACAGGGTGAGGTTCCGCGCATGCGTGGAATACTGCAGTCGGCCACAATAGAGTTCCTACATTAGAAAGTCGTCGAAGAAATCTAAACTCTATTCGAAATGACAAAGAATAAAAAGCGGCTTGAATTAATTCTGATCACATGCGGACATGTCTGGGGTATTACAAATATTTTGTTTGAGATTTACAAACAGTTACCAAGGAAATACTAAATAAACCACCTGAGTACATATAAAATGTGAAAACATTTGCTTAGAAACTTGGAATATTTACAGCATAAATGGAGCTCAATCAAACAATGTCGGCGTATACAAAGCAAACTAAAGAATTCATTAAAATACTTGGGAAATCCCGCTTATGAAAATACTTTGCCATAAATGGAAATTATCACGCTATTCCCAACAATACCAAAATACGGGTATAATTTCAATGGATAATGTTAAAAACAATAGTATTGCACTCATCAGAATTATAAAACGTAACCCCGTAAAAATGGTGAAGAAAAACATCGTATAGAACTCGATGTTGACTTAGTTGGCTACAGATGTATTGATCAGCTTTTATCTGGGGTTATTTCCTTATGAAAGTCCTAAGAAAGCGTCTTAAATAAAACAATAAATAAATAAATTTGTATAAATGATCTAGATTTTGATAATTTGGTGTCTGCGCAAGGCAAATTCATAGGACCGCTTCTGTTTACCAATTATACTAATGACAACACCAGTAACACGATTGCTTGCAACTTTATTTGCTTGAGCTGTTTATCTAGTGGTTCTATGTAAATCGATACCGGCTTGGTCAACAAGGTCATGAATGATGTAATATTTGACATCACTGCTATCCTGTTCAGTTCATGTTGATTTTAGATATCTATCAGTTGACGGCTGATAACTAAATTGCGATTTATATCAACAGACTTTTATCAATATTTTTTTGCAGTCTCTGATTTTGTACATTTTCTGTTGTTTATTTTAGATCTTTATCAAATGCACTGTTATGTATGCACGAGGTTACCTAGATTCCTTTTCACAAAAGAAGTCACCTAGACACGGCGTACAAGTCGCGTGGCAGAATGTACTCAAAGTGTATTTTTTTTATTTTAATGGAGTTTGAGCTATTTTTGAAATGAAATAATGAAATTCGTGTTTGAATCAAAATGATATAGGTAGCTAAAAGAAATACATAGGAAGGATATTTTGAAGAACTAACTTTAGTTCAGTTTATTCCAGTCTCTCTCTACTGTATTAACTTATGAAGGAACTTCTTTGTTTTTAACCTAATCGTAATGACAATATTATTACGGCCAGTGTCTATTCATGACCTGTCCATTGTTTCTAAGAAATTGTACATCTTGTGAATAGGAAAGCTGTATTATATTATGTATGTATGTATAATGTAGGTAATGTAGTACAATGAAGTATTTAATTTTATTTGTAAACTAGCTGCGCCCCGCGGTTTCACCCGCGCAAGTCGCGTTCCCGCGTTGTTCGAAGGGAAGATCCCAGGGAAGTACTGATGATGCCAGGCGCGGTAGCGCCTGGCTTCAACAGTACTTCAATGGGCGACCGTTTAAGTGTGGATTATTGCATTGCGGTAGGTAGGTGAAGTAAGTTAAAGTTTGTATTTCGTCAGTAAGTGACGATGACGATGACGATGGATGACGATGATGATGATGCCACTCTACATCACTTATCCTACCCCTGTGTCGATTTTCATTCATTGAATGGTTATCACCCGCGTAAGTCCCGATCCTGCGGGATTTTCGGGATCAAAGGTATCCTATGTTACTCTCCATCATTTAAACTATCCCTATGCAAATTTTAATCCAATAAATATTATCACCCGCGTAAGTCCCGATCCCGCGGGATTTTCGGGATCAAAAGTATCCTATGTTACTCTCCATCACTTAAACTATCACTATGCAAATTTTCATCTAATAAATAGTTATCACCTGCGTAAGTCCCGATCCCGCGGGATTTTCGGGATCAAAAGTATCCTATGTTACTCTCCATCATTTAAACTATCCCTATGCAAATTTTCATCTAATAAATATTATCACCCGCGTAAGTCCCGATCCCGCGGGATTTTCGGGATCAAAAGTATCCTATGTTACTCTCCATCATTTAAACTATCCCTATGCAAATTGTCATCCAAATCGGTCGAGCCGTTTGACCGTGAAGAGGGAACAAACAAACAAACAAACAGATTTTCGGATTTATAATATTAGTAGGATTTAGCGTTTTATAAGTTTGTCCTAGGTATATAATATTACAATTAAAACTATTAATAAATTGTTCCTTTGTTATGTGAGGTTAATTTTGTTCTTTTGTAATAACATTTTCTTGGTAGCCCGCTACGCCCCTCTGCAGTGCAAGGGCCTATTAGAGGAATTAGGCAGTAAGACATCACGAGAGTCTACTATGGATTGGCGAATGTGCCATGCCTTTGGAACGTGGTGAGTCCGAGGACATTTCCTCACGATGTTTTGTTTTCTTGATATTGATTTGAATATCGATTTTCTCATTTTCCGTCTAAAATCACGTTTCTTTTATTATTTTTAGCATTGTTTCGGAGCTTTTATAGACTCCTCTCTCTAAGGGTGATAATAAAACAACGCTATTCAAGTTGACTTTATTGTATTTAAGCAGCTATTTTATTTAGAGGCATCAACGGTATCCGATTATATTTGACAATGATTACTCTATCGCAACATAATGGACAGACAAATTGATTTACTAAATACTTTTGACATAGTTTAGACTTTTGTTTGCGAATGCAATTCACGACAATCGAATAGTTTTTACTTGAAATACACGGTCCATTAGAGACGCCTATTAAAATTATTTGAAATCGAAGAGTTTGTTGATATTTTTTATACTGTTCGTAGTACGATAGAGTTCTTTGAACTAAAACTGAATCAAGATATTCTTTTTGTTATTTCTAAAAGCAAACTGGACTAAAAGCAAAGTTTTTGTCTTTTAGTGAAGGAAACGAACACCTAAACCGGTGTAGAGATTGTTTTTTTTCGTGAGATTGGCTAGCATTTGACTCATCTGACCTGATGAGAAGGGACGATGAGGTCGAGGAAGGATTATACTGTACATTATTGCTCCAGTGCCATTATAGTTCTAAAGATGCAACAATGTAAATGACACTTGATCATTACAAAAAAACCCATGAGGCCAGAAATTGTAAACACCTTCCTTAAACACTTCTCTATGAGCGAGATAGAAGTGGTGATGGCAAGTGATGATATTATTATCACTTGGCATCAGATGATGTAGTGGTCAAACGCTCATCTATCGTGTGTGTGGCGGTCGCCCACATCACCTACTAGATGGCGTTACTAGTATGAAATCCTGAATCGCGATATTAAATTTCTTTCCGAGATAAGCTCATATTATACAACTACCCACGAGACATCGTCGGGCCGCGGCCTACCGGGCAATACCACCTGCCCTGTGGAAGATCTTCCCCGCACATGGACAACATGGACGGCTAAAAATAGCCACAACTGAATTGGGTACCTCCAACTTTCATTGGGAAAAGCATCAGTGTTTATGGTTATCCACAAGTCACATGTGCACTAAACCGTGGCGTCACGGGCGTGTTTCCCGAACATAAAGCACCGGAAATAGTGGCGGATGTCAGGTGCTATGTTAGGGGCTAAATTATCTACAATCAATAGTCTTTATTGGCGTAATTGTGTTTGGGTTCACTTCGTTAGGGCGTGCTTTGTAATGACTCTGCTCTTCTAAAGTTATTATGATAGGTTCTGAATGGTGAACCTGAAGCTAAACGTTTATAGGCAGGTAAAGAAAATTTTTCTTATAATACTGCGGTCGCAAACTCTAAAATCCTATCAGGAAGTGCTGGCCAAACATTTTAAGCGGTGCTTAAGAATGTAATCTCACTAATATTATAAATGCGAAAGTTTGGATGTTTGTTAGTTATGGTGTTTGTGTTTCAATCACGCAAAAACTACGATGCCGATTGCAGGGACATTTGGTATACTGATAGCTAGACACCTGGATAAACACATAGGCTTCTTCTAATATTCTAGTAAAATCAGGAATAACGCAGGTAAGAAACAGCGGGACGCAGCTAGTCATTATTATACAAATTAATCTCTATTTCGTGTGGTCAAGGCATCACGTGTAAATCAGGAAAAGGTTCTTACGAAAAAAAATGCTGAACCAATTTAAAAAAAAATGATTGGGTCGAGACTACGCGCGTGAAACGGCAGCTATAGTAACGTTTAATGAAAAACAAAGTATGAAGCACAAAATTAGACCTAATAACAACACGCTTACGCTTAAAGGCTTACATTATTATAAAAGTACTTATTAATCTCTTTACAGGGCAATGCCCGGCAGGAACACTGAAGCCACAACATCATCAAACAAGACTTGTTCCCATGGATATGGTTACTAATTGCAGGTTCTCTCGCCCTTTAAGAAATATAGTAAAGAGTACAACCGGGGACAAAACAAATTGGCCTCTCTAGCAGATTTTATTGTTTGCAATAGGCTCTTCAAATTTTGCGGGATTGCGGCATTCCGAAAACATGGGCTCAAAATGTTTTCGTAATGCCGCAATCCCTCAAAATTTGCAAAATTAATAGCCTAAAATATAACAGAACTCCAGTGTTTATGAAATAATAAATAACAAACAAATTCATGGTTAAGAAAAGTGACAAAACATTAATAGGTACATTACTTTTATTTTTTACAGGTCGAGCTATTATGTACTGCGAAGTCTTCACATATTTGTTCCTTATTATAGGTATTTCCCAAGTTAAGGTATCAATTGAAGTTGAACAACTGTTTGTTAAGTGAGAGAACACTAAACAGAAACCCATCCAAGTGTTAATCGTATATAATTATGAAGTACTAAAAACGAAGTTGACACCAACGAAGTGAAGGTAAGAATTTTCTCCTCGACGATACACGACTTGCATGCAAAGCAAATTGCAACAAGAACCTTGGGAACCGAACAACAAAGAGCTACAACTGTTTCTTCCTTCTTGCACCGATAAATTAGATACCACAAGAAACTGTAAACTTAAACGTTAGTATTTCGCAGATTTCACACAATTTTATTGACAAGTTTATTTAATTAAAACAGTGTTTAAAAGTCTAATTTCTATTTTATCTATGTAACAATTAGGTATGTCCCATTGTTCTTATGTGTGTGTGTTGTTGTCAATAAATGTTTTTCTTTCTTTCTAATTTAACTGAGCTTCGGAATGTGAAAGGCGTTTTCTATAAGTGTTAACAACTCTGTTTTATTGTTGCAGTGGAAAGGCTTTGGTCGTATCTTATGAAGATGACACCAAAGTTCTCTCAAACTATATTGAAAATTTCAGCAACATAGATATTAGGAAAGTTGTCGCTGAGCTCAGCAGTCGTTAGTTCAAGTAAGAGGTTTCAGGTCAATCTGACAACTTTAACACTAGGTAAGACTAGAAAATTTCTACACGATACAAGACCGCTTTCAGGTATTTTTGTATTTTTTTCTAGTTGTAAAAGTTATTGCAATGGATGGTGCTTTCAACAGACTCGATAATTCATTCGAGGAGAATTTCGTGCAGACACCGATTAAACTTTGTAGGTATTAAAAGTATTTCAGACAGAAGTAATATTTTTGCGTGTCGCATTTTATGACAGTTGAAATGCTTCATTGGAGTTTACCATGGCTTTACGCGAATAAGACATAAAAGTTTACGGTATAATTTTTATGAAATCGCGTGCTTTATTGCTACGGAGTCTGACATTTTGCTGGTTCATATTGACATGGCCTTTAATTTTTTAGGCTCCGACTTTCATGAGTAGAAAATCAACTTTAAGATTAGTGGCATTTCGCATAATGTATGTTTTATCTGTTACATTGGGTAGGTTAGCATTTGACCGCGAGCTCGAGCGACGATGAGGTTGACGACGTAATTTATAAAAAACCTATTCACTCTTGACTGTTGTTGTGTATGTCATCGTAGCTGTACCATAGTTGTTGTTACAACAAAATCCAACTTACTAGCATGATCATCGTTGAGTAGGTTGTGGTAGCGGTGCTGCTTATCGTTAGCTTCGAGCTTCATCATCACGCCGGTCACCACACCATCGCGACTTTCTGGAAAAAAACATTCGATTAATTCCAACTTGATGTGTAAAAGAAAATACTTGTAACTAACTAATTAATTAAGTGACTCGAGTCACAAATCTAAAGCTATAAGCTATAGCCAGGACAGAATTGAAAATGTATCAATTAATCCTGGTCGGTTTTATTAAGTTATCAAAATTAAAACATCGTGAGGAAACCCACGGCTCAGTTAGCTCCAGACGTGTTGACCAGTTCTTTCCTCTAGGCATGACCGACTAGGCTGGCTGGTTTAGGTGGTGTTTGGTGTTGAGCAAATCTAATCCACCTAACAATGTCCCGGGTAGTACAGCAACATAAATAGCATGGATTAAAAGTTGCTTCAGCAACATAAATAGCATGGATTAAAAGTTGCTTGCGCTGACAGATCACCTAAAATTAGATGAAAAGACCTATTGTTATTATTGCTTTGAGCATACTTTGTAGTTCGTAGGTAGGTAAGTACTTCATTGTTTTCTGCAGGTAATCTAAGACTATGTATTCGTATCTCTAATTTTAAGGAAAGACCAGGACCATTTTGTGTTAAAAAGAATTCCTGCTACGTAGTTGACAAGGCGTCTAGAAAGTTCATCTAATAAAATAACAAAGGCAAACCTGCCCGACTTGTAGAGTTAGAAGAAGAATTTCAGAACAAACCAAAACGAGAAATAAGTGTAAATATTTGCGTTTGAAAACTAGTTTATTTATTGCTTTAAATTTCCAAGAAGTCAGTTTCTTCACATTCCATAGTTCACATAGTAACGAGTAACGCTACGTAATTCGATATAAAGATATGAATGTACAGTTTTCATTGCTAATTTAATAACAATTTCATAATAAAATAACGAGGTTGCAAAAAGTAGGTATTTTGAAAGGCGGGCATTGACCGCTGCAACAATTGCAACGATTGAGCAAGTTTATTGAGAGCATGTGAAGTGTCATGATTATTAACAATATCCGTTGAATTGTGTGAAGTTTCCCCCCGTAAAATGAACCATTTAGATTAGGTCAATTTCCGTAACAATCCTTGAAGCAAGTCCGAAATATCTTTATCAATGGCTATGCAGTAAACAGCCTGTATTCTATGTTGTAATTATATGTTGGATTGGCTGCGTCTAAATGGGCCATTCGTTATAATAACTATCTCTAAGTCTGATCCATCCATTGGTTTGCGTTAAAAATTAGTCAGGATATATGATTTTGTGACTAACGTTTTGTAATTTGGAAGAAAGGAAAGGAAGTTTCCGGTTGTGGTTGTGGTTCCGGTTGGGAAATATGTTTGTAAGGATTTTTTTCGGAATCTGATGACTAATATAACTTAAGCCTAAGACAGGATTTATTTCCTTTCATCTAAAGAACATTCACCTTTTCATGGGTTTTATTTATAATTTTTTAATCGTTTCAAAATCCAAGCTAGGCGCTGCATGAAAACCATGACATGGTGAGGTTTCAAATGAACGTTTTTTTTCTACTTCTATTTGTCAAAGATAGATAACCCGAACATCGATCGGCAACTAAACTTAGTTTAGCTTGGGTCTGTATAGTTTGGTCAGTTTTTCATAATTGTCACCGCATTGGTATTAGACCAGTTATGCTAACAAACGCCGAGGCGCCAGCTACTAGGTAAATTGTGGAAATGTTCACTAAATTGATTTGAAAAATTGTCGAGTTTGGTGGCAAATGGCTTAACTTAAGCTGGGAGACATTTGCCCAGCTGTGGGGCAAGTTTCAATTTACCCGGTTTTTTCTAGATGTCGGTCAGAGAACTGGACAGACTAGAAGGAGAAAGGTCGCCTGATAATGATGCATTTCAACCTGTCTCAAGTCAAACTGTTGAGACCCACCAGTCTCAAGTCAAACTGTTCGGGAAACTATTCACTTCAAAAAAGATGAATCAATGTTCGAAGATCGTTATAAGATAGAATACCTAAAATCTTCCGCGTATATTTGGAACCATACCCGCATATTAGGTACTAGGTAGGTACTTAAAGTAAAGTAAGTAAAATATAGTATAATATGCATAGTAATAAATCTAGGCAGCCACCTGACTGGCCTCATGTGGTATCAGTTATTTATAATATGAGGTGGTTTATATAGACAATATCTCGACTTTATCTTATCTCATTGATAGCGATCGACCTTTGCGTATTCTTGCCGATTTATGCTTTTAGCTATATTAATCAGTTTGTCTATTGGAATGTTGGGTAAAGATTTTTTTAAATAAGTAAAGAGATTATTAAATGTCCTCGAGGAGCGACAACGATGCAATTGGAAACGGAGTATTCTCTCGGTGGACCGACGACATTGTAGCGGTTACGGGCAGTTGTTGGATGGTAAGTGGCTCGGGATAGGTATAGAGTTGTGGCGTCTCGTCGTATGGTCATGTTTAATATATAAAAATTCTCAATATATTAGATTCCCATAGCACCAGAATTTAAACAGTTACCAAAATCGTCAATGCCTCTTAGGATCAGTTATCTACGTGTAACACAATGATCAGAATTATCGACCGAGCCGATCGATCAAGCTATGGTTTTATTGGAATTTCGTTCGGAAAGTTACAATGTACACCTGAGCTAAGTCAGGGCAGTTGGCTATTGTAGGTTCTGACGATACTGGTGATGATTTAGTCATGAGATAACAATGTGACATTGCCGTAATCCAAGATCAGCCTTATGGTTACAATTAGGACATGCCAGTACGCACAGAGCGGCGCGGGCGCCTTGCGTCACATAGCACGCCTCCGACAAAATGTGTTTCACATACCACCCGGTGCACTAGGGCTGTCTAACGGATACTGAAACTTTACTCAAAACTTAAAACAATTAAACAGCTCATAAACTCAATTTATCGAATTTTTATTTTTATTTTAGATTCTACTTCGTTATTTAAGTAGTCCTTATTTAAGTGGCATTTCTTTATTTAAGTGGTATTCAGGCGTAAATCCTACTAATACTAATGTATGTGAAAATCTGTTTGTTTCTTGGTTTTACATGGGAAAATGTCTTCAGCGACATGGATGAAATGTCGCATAGGGACGGGATCGCACGGGATAGGCCAGGTAAGGTTGTATAATTACAGACTCTAAATAAGAAGAAAGTCAACTTTCTAGTTCCCTTGGACAACATCGCGATGCGCAGTTAGTTATTTAATATTTGACACTTCAAGGCCGGTTTTAATGACCTCCCTCGCTCGAAACCCGATTTTAAAATGCACTGTTGTGGTAATAAGATGTCATCTCTAGGTGTAGATGTGCAGATAATCAAAATAAGATAAAAATATTTTAGGTTAGATAGTGGAGGATAGTGACAGACATAATGGGTCAGTTGATTTCAATTTCGACAATAGTGCAACAGAATATTATGTTTCTATATGACTTTAAAAATAGAAAGTATATAATATGAATTAATCCGCATGATAATTTGCCCCAAGGCCAACAATTGTTTTAATATTATTTATTGATAAGAACGACCACGCTACAGGCCTCCACTGCTTATCAACATTACATAGTTTGGTTTTAAATATTCATATTAAGTCTTGTATTGAATGTCTACAGTTTCATGGTTAATTAGGAGATTTAGAACAAATTGTAGTACCTAAGTATTACTTGTTGGTCGAGTGGCAGATATTAAAAAAAGCATTTTTGATAATCTGCCCCGTGCTACCATGATCGTTTCTCGTAGTTTTATAGTCCTTTTGTCGTTCAAATAAATGAAATTAAAAAATACCCCGACTACTTTAAAAACCACAACAAATAAAAGCCTTTTTTTAATTTTTATTATTTAATGTTTTTTTAGGTGACTAAGGACAAATTGTATTTAAATAAAACTTAAGCTTCTTAGTACCTACTACCCGTCTCTGAGGAAAGTCGCTGACGGACATGACGAAACTACCTTCTTGTTGACTACGAAACCCTAATTACTAGTAGGCACACGTGTAACTTCTGATCCCGCAGGGAAGGTACTGTCTTTTGATACAGATAGCTCTGAACCTTTTCTCCAGTTAAAACATCCTACCTTTCATCTTTCTTCACTTCTTGTCAATCCAAAAAGAGCCTAAAAGAGATCGGTTTAAGCAAGCGATCTAATTTTAAGTTGTAAGTTTTTTCTTTTATTTGAAATTTTATTTTGGTGTTTAATGAAGAGTTAATCTATCTCTCTATAGCTCACACAATCAATCGATTGAAATAAAAATTATAAAAATCACAAGTATCAACCCTAGCCACTACCTGCGCAGGAGTCGTCGTAGGCAGCGCAAGCGCCTGTGCATTATCCTACTTAGTTTAAAAAAACAATAGAGGCGCCATGTTTTTTGTGTACATAACACAAAAACTATGTGATTACATCACGTCTTCGGCGCGGGCGCACGTAATTTTGTATTTAGATAAATTAAATGCTTGTCCGACTTTTCTAAGTTCTTAAGCTAAAAGAGTTGTTAGACGATTTTTTATAACTTTAAAGATAGGTTTGTTGAGAATTGATGAAAATAAATTAAACTTTGATCCCTCTTTTTAGGGTTCTGTCTTAAAGCGTAAGTATAAATGAAACCCTTTTACTATGACTATTTTTCGTCTGTCTATCCATTAACCGTGATAGCTAGACATTTCCACAGATGATGTCCCTATTTCTATTGCCGCTATAACAACAAATACTTGAAACAGAATAAAATCAAAATTTAACAAAAAAAAAGTATAATATGTAGTATAACTGTTGTCTAGTACTTACCCATAGTACAAGCTAAGTGCTTAGTTTGGGGCTAGATTGCGCTGTGTGTAATGTAGTGAAATATTTATTATTTATTAATTTAAGTGGGGCCACCATAAACGTAATTTTTATATGATGTGAAGTTGATGTGGAGTGATAATGGTACGGAAGTCGCAACGGAACCCTTCGTGTACGAGTTCGACTCGCACTTGGCCAATTTTTATCTACTACTATCTGTCTGCCTGATTGCCTGGAAGAAATCGTTCTCGGCGATAAGGCCGCCCATGTGTATAACTTAATTGTATAAGCTTTTTAGTATTTACTTATTGTATAATTGGCTTTCAGTTGCTTATTTGTGTTGTCTATTTGTTAAGTTATAGCTGTTAGATTTCCAAATAGTAAAAAAAAAAAAAAGATAATAGTACTCAGTTACTATTTATCTAGCTAGTAAAACACTGCTCTACTACTTCTTATAAAAAAATCAAGATTCCACCTAGATTCTACCATAAATAGAAATATCTAAACAAGGCACAGCTAATTAAATTAGTATTCAGTCAGAATTCCATCGCGGTCTGGTAGTCAATGTCACCGTCGACATTGTGATTGTCGTGCGATTTCTGTGCAAACAGTATGCTAATTACACAGTTTATCTTTTACGGAATATAGAAGCAGAACTGCGCCATTTACCATGGATTTAATGGCATGGCACTAAAATATACAATGTTACTTTAATATAACAAAAGTACCTAGGTAGGTATCTTGTACGTGACAAACGAATGAATCGCGAGTTATCTTCTAGAGTGTGCTACGTCTTGGACCCCATTCTCATTACTATCTGGTAAAATAGATAGGTAACAAATCTCATAGTCCTATCAATTTCTAATAACAAAAACAACGCGAAAAGAGATAGGTAGATAGATTACTTCTCTAATGTAACACACGAAAATGAAATTGCCAATAATAAAAAGAAAAACATAAACAACTTTAATATAGGTGGTACAATTCGGAACCTTTTGGACGGACGAGTGGTTTTAATAGTACAAAGTGGTAAAGAAGCAGTTGCATTGTAACTAAACGGAGGTAAGTAAGTAGAAGTGTATAATCTATATCTATCTATATTTATAATAAAGGAAGAGAGGACGAAAGGTCTGTACTTGGAAGTATATTTAAAAAAAAAATTGTCTATAGGACTTAGAAAAAGTAGTAGAACAAAATTATATAATTTTTAAAGTCATGTCTGTCTGTCTGTTTCTTATAAAATTAAAAACTACTAATCCGATTGAAATCTGGCTTTCAATATTGGATAGTTATATTTTCGAGGAACGTCGTGGTACACTTTGCATCGAAATCCAATTAGTAGAACCCGAGTAATGAACGAAAAAGTGCAACCGCTCGAGAACCGCTCGGCCGCCCGTGCCCGTGATAACGCGTTTTGCACTTCCGCGGGTGAAACCGCGGAGCGCAGCTAGTTGTACATATACTAGTAACTTCACATAATTAGTAATTTTAGCAGAGCTAAAGTCTAGGTCATTTAATTACAAAGAGTACATGCAAGCAAAACAATTACGAAAGTTTACACTCTAATTCGGCCAATCACTGTATGTAATCAAAGATTTATTTTATCATCAAGATATACAATAAATATTATAAAAAGATTGGTTTGATTGTAACGAATATGCTTCGAAACTACTGAAGGAAGAGTAATATGAGCTACATTTGATCCCGATATTCGCACGGGATCGGGAGATACGCGGGTGAAACCCACGCAGCTAGCAGACAATACAATTAAAATATCTTTCCGACCTGTCTCACACAATGAATGACCCGGCTTATTGTTGTTTTCTTAGAAATTGTTCAGTCACAGATGATATGTGGTGTGTTGTGGCCATAGTTACGGCAGTAAAACAGATTTTATAACGATAATGTATGAGAAACTTGTTCAGCAGTCTAATATGGACCGTTTCTAGAAGCCCTGTAGGCGTTTTTATAGCTTAAATATGTATGTTTTTTTTTTGTACTTATTATATTTACCTAGCAACAATCTAAACATCGCATCGGTTTTATTTTTACAAACGACAAATGCGTGGTTGTTATCCTTTTCCTTAAGGCTCGAAATAAATATCCAAACTATGTATTTGTAGATTTATAGATTGATCTCTGGACGGATTTAATATGAAAACCTACCAAATACTGGTCAAAGATCGACTGATTTATAATTAGTAACACTCGAATATACCAAATTGGTAATTGTTTTCGAGAGCAGCAGTGTTATTATTACCCACGTCGTATGATTTTAACTAAGATTTAGAAACAAAAATTGAGTAGGTAGGTATACGTACCAATAGATACCAACGACAACAATAAAAACCTTGATATTACTAATCAAATAAAACATCCTCAAACAGACCATAAAACAACGTGATAACTGCCCAGCAGCGGAACCATAAACAGATCAATCGATTTCCTTTCCTGTCCGTATGTCATACGGTCGAGTTTCATGGCCTGACAGACAGACAGACGCATTGTATGCAGATGTCATGGCGAAAGCAGAACCCCTCGGGCAGTCTTGGTTGAGCGCGGGAAACGAGCACGCCTTTCGCCTCTGAACAATCGCCTAGGAATATCTAAGATTTATCTCTTCAGGTCAACATTCACATTTTTTGTAAGATTCTGGCGGATGCTTTGCCTCTTTTGTGGCTAAAGAATCTTTTGGGCAATCTGTATTATGCATGAATGGCTTTAGAACTATATTTCAAGTTTGAAGTGTGTGATAATTTGATAATTTCTAGCGAAATTTACGTTGTAAGAATCTTCGTTGCCTATCCAATTTAGTGCTATTGCTATACATCAGCAATTAAAGAACACCTAGGAGATCAAACTCAATTGTCTAGAACTAGAACTGATCAGCAAGTGGTCTAATTGGAGCCCAATGTCGCCGATTCATCAGCTGTCACATTCATTTATTAGCCAAGTCATGGAACAATCTATTTAGTGATTACGACATTCAATGAAAGCGGTTGACATTAATAGTAAGTTCTGTTATGTAAGCATTGGCTCCACAGATCATATATCTGCGGCTGTGGGTATGTGTAACAGATTTTTGATGATGATCGGAACGGGACACATAATATACTTAAATGCAAATGTCTTTGGACATGATGATGAATCGTCTTTTGTTCTTTTTTCGATCGTCTTTTGACCACTATCAAATTTTGGTACATTTGGTTCCTAAAGATTTAATGTAACGAGGGTTTAGTTGACCACTATCAAATTAGAGAAGCGTTTTAAAACAGAAACCAAATGGCCTGATCCCAGTTTCGAAGGAGACCATTTATACTTAAAGAAATGCTTTCCAAGAATTTCGCACCCGACAGGGTGCAAAAAAAAAAACAGGAGACCATTTGCCCATTATCCCAGAGATCTAAAGAATTCTTACTCCACTAATATTATCTAATAGTTTGCGTTAAAATCTAACTGTGGCTGGTGCAAGTTGGACTTAGAGTTAATTCTAATTTACAACGGAACGGTTTTTCATGGTTATACTATAATAGGTACATTAATTGATGTTAGTCAGAAAATCCCAAACACATTTTAAATGACAATTGTTCTTTTAGGCGTCTCTAGGTTAGGCATTGTTCTAATGCAACCTAGAAACCTATTTGGAATGCGAAAATTGCAAAATAACATTCAATCTTGAAGGGAACTTCGACAGTTGTTTACTTCGATACGATACTTACTTCGAAAACATATGAATCGACAAGGCTTTGTTTCGACTACACATACTTCTACTAGGTGCTTATTTTCCGATGCAATGTTTTTGTTTAAAGAGTTTGTAAATGACATTGTTTCCTACATTTTAGTGTAGTTTCAAGACACATTTTTAATAAGGCTTCTAAACATGAACAAGTTTTTGTTTTTAATTTACACCATAATGAAGAAAACAATGTCAACTACAAACACTTTGAACAAAAATATTCAAAAACTTTACCTAGGTCAGGAAATATTCGACATTTTTGATAAATCCGACAGGGATTTTTAGTTTAGGTCTTATGTACCTAAACTTAAGGTCCCTTAAGTTGAAGGTAATGTTAAAATAATTATACATCGAACATGTTGATGTTGAAGTAAGATCTGTCGAATTATTGATCTTCGAAAGTTTGTGTTGTCAAAGTATGCATTCTCGGCGTACCTATGTACAGTCGAAATAAAGTCTTGTCGTTTTTTTATACGTTTCCGAAGTATCGTGTCGAAGTAAACAACTTCCGAAGTTCAGAAGTATACCGGACCGGACACCCATCCTAAAAGAAGGAGTACGTCGTCTACAACGTCGATAATTAAGATGAATTAAAAAAAAGTAGGGACAATTATTGTAAATAGTACTTAAGGTAGATAATTTTTTAAGCCATCGCAAAATAGCAATGAGAAATAAAAAAAAAACATCAACGATCGTAAAAAGCACGACAGTCTTACACTATGAAAACGTTCGTTGCACATTGTTTCCTTTCTCATTCCTATTTTGCAGTTGAAACACGGCATTACATCTATTTTATGAGGTCTTTAAAATAATCTCTAAGTCATTAAAGTCTGAGATATAATTAAAATCCGCCTACTTTATTGTTGTGATTTGTTTTATGGACAATAAGCGATTAACATGCAGATTGTTTGTAATAAGTTTTAATCAAAGTTTACAGATTAGGTAATAAGTAGGTAAATACAGGTTTTTTTAACCACCAGCTAGATAACTTAAGAACCACCAGCTAGATAACTTAAGGATGACTGGAACTTTATCCAAATTAGAAAGAAAGATGGTTTGTTAGCATAAAACCACACGATATTTTAGATACCAGAGAAATGAAACATAATACGTAACTACTTATTCAAAGTTACAAATAACAAGCGCCGAGGAGCACAACTTAATTATTTACTTAGTAGGTAAACTGTAATAACAGCTTCTTAGTACGAAGAAGCAGCTGCAATCTAAGGAGTCGTGTGGTGTTTTAAGGATCTTGCTCAAGATAAGTAAAACAAAAATAAAAATATATATAGTTACGCGACGAATTGAGACCCCTCTCCTTTTTTTTTGGAGGCCAGTTAAAAATCAAGGTCGGTAAATACAATTTGATGTTAGAGAAATGCGCGCAATTTGGGCTCAAATTCTATATCTTCGTTCGACAAGGACCATTTTGCGTGTGTAAATTTTTCATTTGTTTTTTTAAGCTTCTCTTGGTGCGATTGCAGGGTACGCTACGGCAGCCAAATCATGTTGCCACATACAAGATCATTGGCAAAGCATTTGTCAAAACAATGGCGAATCGAATTGCGCCCGCGCCAGGGGCGTAAGTGACTAACTCGTCCTGTTTTGTATTGCATTGAAATGCAAGGTCGAACACCGCTACTGTCCAAACTAGCAAAAAGTTAAGTAGCTGTGTATAGTTGGTGGCTGCAATGGTTGATTTATCTTATGTGGTCATGACTAGATCCAGTTAAATAGTTCTTGTTTTTATTGCTGTCAACATTTTACTAGAAATGTTTACCACGGATATATGCATCCTCAAAAATCCTCCCGTGACGGGGTTGGAACTCTTGCCCCTCGCCACGGGAACCTACGTGATACGGTGAAATCCATAAATGATTATGCGATTCCCCTGTTTGTATTCTGACTAGAGCTCGACTTAGTCTGGTTGGTGTTTACAAGCCGCGGCTGAAGCCTCCAAGTAACTCTTTTTTGTCGCCGTAGTCATTTTTTTTAGATCTACAAAATACAAAGTAGGTACGGGTTTGTTTTAACTATATTTTTTTTTTCAAAAGGGTCAAATTACCTACATACACTGAGAGTACCTCTAAACTACCTATCAGCGCAAGGTCATTTCAAAAAATTAAATGCTAATTCTAGTCAAAGTAAATGGTTACATTAAATCCTTACGTTTCATAACGCAAATGACGCAACTGTGACTAAATAGTTTCATACGTGCATGCGCGTACGCAAGCAGATTATATCGTGTCAGATCGCATGCTCCGATTTCATATACAAACATCACGAACTAACTTGTCTTTTTATTTGTGAACGGTCTACTCACGAATTATATTAAATGTGAGGCGTGTCCGCTTTTACCACAGTTTTGAGTTTGTGAGAAGTGAGACGCGAAGTGCGAAAAATAGGTTCTTTGAAGAAAAAAACAAAGTTAAGTGCGAATTTATCTAATACGCACAAAGAGTTCCGTACAATATTTATTGAATTTCTACGTTAAAAATAAAAAGGTTTATGATTTTATCAGTGTTCTATATTTTATATTATGTACTACTGGCAGAGCAGTTTTACAGTTTTAAGTTAAAAACCTGGGTCAGGGGCATTACAGGGTCGTACCATTCGAGAATCATGTAAATTATTTAAAAGCAAGATCTTATTAATACCACTGATAAAGTAAAATAACCGAAATTCAAAAAGTTAGTAAGGTGTCTCTATACGAAGGAATAAAATAACAACTTACCTATATCAAAAACGGCATCATCCGATATTGGTAGTTATGATGCCACAGCACAGACAAACAGACACCTCAAATTAATAATACCCATATTCCGTTTGTGGTTAAAATGCATCTTAGTATTGACTTGATTGGCTACCCCTACTTGCATGTTTTTGAGAAAAATAAATTCAATACTCGACTGACGGACATCAGATTGGTTCTATGGGTTTCGTTGGTTTTCTCTTGTTTTTCTTCAATCAAGTACCCTGGTATTTAAGATATGGAACCCTAAATAAGGTTTTCATAAAGATTCTTAATTTATTTACTACGCCTATTCATACATTCCAAAAGCTTTTTGCCTACTTTCTATTCGCATTTTAGGTCATATCATGAGTTTTGCCTCAATGTCTTTCAGCTTACTTACTGGGCCAAGTTACTTGCCTTATAGTTATGGAATACATACCGACATGAATAATGAGAGTTTAAGGCGGCGATAGATGATAAGCAACGGTCCTTGTCCTATTGCATATAAATGAGCAAGATGGAATTGCGTGAAAAAATCTACAATTTCTGGTAAAATCAATAATTAACAAAGATTAAAATAATATTTTTATAAAATGCGAGAAAGGGGTTCTAGGTATTGTATTTTCTAATATTATGATGCCTATAAGAAAATATAGCGGTTAAGGATTTAGAAGAAAAATTGATTTATTTTGTAAAACAGGGGTAACTTTGCCTGTATAATAGTGGTATTTAAAGTTATTTTTTTATTGTTTTTGAAATGATGGGGACACTTCTTGTATCATGTACAATAACATTAAACATTGTTTAAAGATCTATTTGATACCGGTTATGAAGAAAACTATTCAATCGGAAGGGATTTCACATGAGCCGCGTCCTTAAGGGGAAATTGACCCGCTCACTCGTCGATAGTAATTCACTCGCAGTGAACTGTCTAATATCGCCCTTACTTTAATATCGCCCTTACTTATTATGATAAACACAAACAGTCAACTTTAGATTAATAGGAATTCGTTTTAGTTAGGGACCTACAAGTATGTTCCCTCCCTGACTAATACGAATTTTCAGTTTACTAGACATTGGACTTAGTTATTCGCGAAATGACATAAAGGTACGACGACAGAGTCGATTATGGACTTACAATTAATTAATTATGTCTCATAAAATGCCCTATTCTCATAATAACCTATTCTATTTTAAAGTCATTAGCCGAAGGATTTATTTTCTAGATAAAAAAAAGATAAAATTAATTGATGACACTTATTAAGCCTTCAAAAGGCATCACCGTTGCGTAGGCTCGAACCACGACCAAATACTTACAACTAAACAAACAGATTTAAAGATAAATTAACTAAATCGTCGCAAAATACCAAAAAATTAAGTCGAAACAGCCTTGGTGCGTCCATTTAAAAGTACAGGACAGCGAAAAGCACCAAACATGGCTGTTGAATACACTTCCTACGCGAGATATCCTGGTAAGTAAGTATTGACATTAACAATACTGGTCTGTTTAAGAAACCTGTCCGTTTATTTTGGTGGTAACCTGTTTTGGATCCTGTTCTTTATTAAGGGACGAAATACAAAATTTTAAATTGAAAATCCGAATTGAAATGCGACCTTATGCGCCGGCGCTGGGGATGTGTGGAGCTCCCTGCTGGCCTGGGTCAGAGGTTTAAGAAAGACTAAATCTACTGTGGTTACTCTTTCTCCTAAAACCCTAAAAGGAATCCCTCACTAGAGCCATCTCGAGCCCTTAGACTGGTAACCGAGTCTACCATCATGGGCCACATTGGGGTGAAAGATTGTCAATCTTGCAATTAAAAACTACTTATCCGATTGAAATCTGGTTTTCAATTTTAGATAGTTCTATTTTCGAGAAAGGTCGTGGTATACTTTGCTTCGAAATCTAATTAGAAGAACCCGAGTAATGAACGAAAAAGTGCAACCGCTCGAGAACCGCTCGGCCGCCCGCGCCCGTGATAACGTGTTTTCACTTACGAAACCGAAACCGCGGGGCGCAGCTAGTTGGTAATTATATCTCATGTCTTCGCTTCGTTCTATCGTTGAAAATTCCTTTGACATAACCACAGACTAGACGATTGTCATCAGAGATATACTCATTGATTGTCATAAAGAAATTCGGATTGCGGCGAGGACGCATCGCCGCGGCGACTTATCCATGCGCGTATAGCCTTAACTACTCGTTGATTCTGTCAAAATATTATTAGGTCGATAGACTCACACAACCGAAACAGTTCTTATCATTGTTATCTGATAAGAGAATTGATAGCGACCAAAGAATTGATTAAATATCTGTATATAAATACTGACTAACATACCAATGGTGGGTAAATAAATACATGATAGGTAGGTAGGTATATGAATTAAGCAGGTATTTATTACGTCACTTATCGTTTAGGTATTTTATTATTGTTGCCACGTTTCCGGGTTAGGTTTGTGTGTAAAATCCCTAGACATAATCTGACGGTTGAATCGATTTCGATAAAACAGGCTCGTGTTAAAACCCGCTCGATTAATTTCACCTTAAATTGATCTGTGTATAGGCGCAAATATATGCCACTCGGCTGGCAGCACACGTACGTTTTCCGAATTAATTTTCCGTTTTCGGATTTCTGAATGCTTTAAATCTATAGTAGGTACTTATAAAATGTATTGATAACCGCATAGGTACGTTCGTTTTATTTCTGAACGAAAATTAAAACTAACTAAAACCTAGGAGATAGTATTGTGCGCTGGGTCGCAGAATTCAGTAGTAGAGGTACATATACTTTCGGAACACTTTTATTATTATATGAAAGAACTAGCTGCGCCCCGTGGTTACACCCACGTAAGTCCCGATCCCGCGGAAATATCGGGATAAAAAGTAGCCTATGTGTTATTCCAGGTCTCCAGCTATCTACGTACATATACCGAGTTTCATGGTAATCAGTTCAGCGTTTTTTACGTGATGTAGTAACAAACACACATACATACATACATACTCACAAACTTTCAGCTTTTTAATATTAGTAGGATTAAAGCCTAACAAGAAATAAGGTAAGTACTACTTAGACACAAGGGGCTGTGGCTAAGTACCTACCTACCTACCTTGTTAAGGGAAAGCTGAAAATCAAAACAACTTAGAGCACTCCAAGGGACTGACCTAACCGCTTATCTACCTAGGTACTTAGACATAATCTAGCATCTAGGCTAGCTAGCCGGTACCTAGGTAGGTACCTACTTGCGACCATGGAGTCCTGTTCACGTCAACGACCTGCAATGAACAGGTATGGCTGTCAAGCCCTTTGCGGTTTCTGTGGTGTAGGCAAGGTGTAGGTAGTTATGCATCAATATATACCTAAAGTAGGTAGGTGTTGTCTTTAGGGTGCTTATAAATTATAGTAATAGTAATACTAGATACCTACGTACACCTATCTTCCTAGGTATTAAGGCAGACGGCATGGCAGACCTTTAGAAAGGGTGTCTCCTTCCTTAGGAGTGAAACGAGGAGAACCTGATGATAATTGTCCTATTTAATAAAACACGACTTATGCTTTATTATGCAGTGTAATCAGTTTTAAAATCCATGCTAATTATAGCGCTGTATTACTCGTATATCAGCCTCCCAGCCTAGTCTGCCATATCCAGAGGACAGCAGCGGTCCTAGCCAACATACTTATCGAATACCTAACGAAATCGCCAATCGACAGATTTTTTGTATGAAATTGACATAAGCTCAGTCGATTGGCGATTTCGTTATGTATTCGATAAGAATGTTGGCTAGGGCCGTAGAAGTCAACACAACACGAATCTATGTGTCAGGGTTTTGTATTCACGATGTTAGCTTTCATCGTATTTTGCAATTTTAAGAGAAGTAGGTAATGTAGGTAGGTGAATAAAAGAATTTTTAAATAATTAAACCGGTCAGAAGCTTATCGGAAAACCTTTTGACCCATAGATCTGGAACCATTAGCTGGGTAGCCAAACAAAAATGAGTATAGACCACACAAAAAATCTTCTTTTATTAGTTGTTACTTTGTTTCTCAAAAGAACCATGATATTACTAGTGACCACCGTCATCACCGTTATCCCACCATGGTCCAACACCATATCAAAACTTAAACTCACCGAGAGAAAAAAAGATCCAAGAATTGAGTTCTCTCTCACGACTGACGACAAATCCAACTTGAAAACGACAGTGTTTCGCGTAATTTCTGTCACAAAATCACGTGAAAACTCAACTAAAACACTAGTCACAGTTTAAAAACACAAAAACATTAATTACACAGGCACTTTTATTGTAATTTTGTGTGAAAAACACGGAAATTCTCGTAAAGTTTTGTGTGGAAGGTAACGCGCGACCGAACACGGCCTACCTCGGTGACGGTTGTGTTGACACTAGCGCTACGTCGCGCTCCCATGGTGGCGGCAGCAGGAACTAATTAGCATGTTTGCATGATGAGGCGCCTGGCTGCGCTTGCGTTGCGTACAATAGTATACATGTCGCAGAAGGCTCCAGGATGGGGCTCCGTGGGCGCTCGACGTCATTATTTTCCATCGTGGGTAATCTCGAGCAAACGAGTGCAAATGATACGAAGTAACTGAGCGAAATAACTTTATTGCTAATTACAATCAGAACAGACACGTCCGCTCGGTGCGGCTGCAATCGTCAGAATGACTGCTCGACCGCCCGCTGCTACGGCCGCGTCCAAGCGGGACCACGTGGCTCCCGCTTGCGTTCAGTTGTCGGGCTTGATTCTCCGACACGGCCATCGCTGATGGTTCACACGTCCTCGTGTGGGCAACCTGGAAAATCATTTGATCGCAGTACTTTTGTTCGGCTATTCTGACTACTTAGGGTTCATTTGAGGACTGTTCACTACTTACAATGAAATTCTCATTTTTACGGTTTTTACGACAATGATTACTTTTAATCAACACCATGAACAACATAGCGAATTACATCATTATTGGAATGTCTCTACAATCACATCTCATTACTAGATCGCAACAATTCAACTTTTCACATTGATCAATAATCAAAAATCACAAGCGCTGCACTAGCAGCTCATCTCATTTCCGCACCAACGGAGACGAGGGTAAACCCTTAAAACATGCCGTCGCACCAACGACCCATCTTGTTTTCGCACCTACGAAATCAAGGATAGCCACAAAAGCATGCCGTCGCACCAACGACTCATCTCATTTTCGCTACGACGAAAATGAGGATAACACGCAAAAAAGACATCTTACTTTACAACGCCACAACGCTTAGGTACAGTATGATGGATTAGACACTATCAACATCACCGTCCTCTACATTTAAACCTTGTTCTACATCTGCCGGACCCTCTGGGTTCGGTACTCTTCTTACTCTATCGTGTGGGTACTTGTATGTTCTCTTTGAAGTTAAAGATTTCAGAAGGTACCTGTCATTTTCTAAAACCTCTAAAATTTTAAAAGGTCCCTTAAACTTAGGGTCCAATTTGGTTTGGTTTCTTTCTTCATTTTCAATGAGAACATAGTCTCCCACACCGAAACGATTAATTTTTGCCTTATTCTTATCAAATCTGACTTTATCGTACATTGCAGATCGACTAATATTCTGAGCTGCATGTTCCCGTATCGCATTTAGATCAACTTCATCAACGTTGTTATCATCTATCGCCATTAACCCCAGAGGTCGTGCTACTTTTCCTATCATTAATTCTAATGGGCTGGCTTTAGTAACCCGATTCACGGTTGAGTTCATCGCTAATTGTACCTCGCCCAACGCATCCTGCCAAGAGCGATCCTTACTCGACTCTACCGCTGTTAGCATACTTTTAAGTGTGCTCATCACCCGCTCTACCTGTCCATTGGCACGACTGCCCCCAGTTGCGATGAGATGCAACTGAATGTTGCGACTCATACAATAGTTAGCAAATTCCTTACTAGCGAAACATCTGCCCTGGTCAGCAACTATGCGAGAAGGCGAACCAAATAAAGCCACGCCAGATTCCAAAGCCTTAATGCTGCTGCTGGTATCTATATTCAGGGAATGAAAGAGCAAGGTAAACTTTGTGAAAGCGTCTATCAGGACGAAGACATACTCTTTGACGTCATTCTTGCCACTAAGCTTTCCTGACGCGTCAATGTGGACTGTGTGCCATGGAACACTTAGTTTGAGAATCGGATGTAGCTCCGCTTGAACTCTACCTGTACTTGGCTTGGAAATTCTACAGGTAATACAATTATCGACAAATTTTCGAACAAACCTAGACATGCCTTGAAACCAGTAGTACTCATAGGTTTTCTCGAGTGTTTTCTCCCACCCTAAATGCATCACAGACTCATGAATGTTATTTACAACCGACCACCTAAATGCACGAGGGACTATAGGTAAACAACGATTCCTATTATTTCTCTGTATCTTACGATGAAGAATGCCTGACCTGATTTCATACGTACTTCTGATGTTTTCAGGCAACACTTCATTCTGGAGATCTGAAAGAATTTTTTGAATTTCAGGATCTCTCTCTTGCTCTACCTGAAGCCAGTTGCTAGAAAGTTCTGCAATATTCACACGTTTCTGATCTACGCGCATCGGTTTAATTGAAGTGGGGGATAGTTGTGGATTACGGGAGAGACAATCGACATGCTTCATTCTGGAACCCTGCCTATAAATGATATCAAAGTCAAAAGACTGAAGATAAGCCCACCACCTATGTACGCGCGGAGAGAGCTCTACCTTACTCTTGGTGGCCTTGACAGAATTGCAGTCTGTGACGATTGTGAATTTACGGCCCTGTAAGTAGTGTCTGAAATTTTTGACTGCGTTCACTACTGCCAAGGTCTCCAATTCATAGGAGTGGTACCTAGATTCGGGTGAAGATGTGCGTCGACTGTAAAAAGCAACAGGATGTTGTTTTCCGTCAGCTTTTTGAATCAACACAGCTCCGTACCCGTCTGCACTCGCATCCGTATGAATTTCTATTGGCAGGTTCGGGTCAAATATTCGTAGCACAGGCTGTGAAGTCAAGAGGGTGATTATTTTCTGCCTGATTTGTTCATGAGTAGGCTCCCATTTGATTTCACAACCCTTACCACTGGTCAACTTAAATAACGGGGCCATAATCTTAGAAAACCCGTGAATAAATTGTCGAAAATAGGATGCCAAACCTATGAATTGTCTGAGCTGCGTGACAGAGCTTGGAGGTGGAAGCCGAGTTAGGGCCTCTATCTTTTTAGGATTTGGCATGACTTTACCATCCTCGACAATAAATCCCAAATATTCAACCTTACGTTTTAAAAAGACACACTTTTGAAGATTTAATGAAAACCCTGCTTTAGTTAATGTCTCAAGAGTAATACGAAGGCGCTCTATCCCCTGCTCTACATCAGACGCTACGATCAATAAATCGTCGACATAGGCCACCACGAAAGAATGGCCTAGATCTCCAAGAGCTCGCATGACAGCTCGTTGATAAACAGACGTAGCGTTTTTTAAACCAAACGGCATGGTTAAATATTCCCATTGGCCGTCGGGTGTAACAAACGCAGTTTTCTCTATAGAGGAAGACTCGCAAGGGATTTGATGATAGCCGCTAATGGCGTCTAAACAGGTAAACCATTTTGCCCCACCTAGTCTAGCAATTTGGTCCTCAATCAATGGAAGTGGGTATCTGTCGGCTACAGTGTTCTCGTTGAGCTCCCTGTAGTCGACGCACATTCGGTCAGAACCATCCTTCTTCTTAACCAACAGTACAGGACTGGAAAATGGAGAACAACTGGGCCTAACTACTCCTGCTTCTAATAGTTCCCTAACTTTTTCTCGAACAACTTGCCGGTCGGTCTCGCCGAGGCGATAAGGACGACGCTGAACTGTTTTCGTAGGGTCAATCAAGCGAATTTCAAGCTGACCTGTATTTACACGAGACGTAGCTACACCTCGAGAAAAAGATGTCGAATAGTCTTGCAAAACTGTGATCAAATGCGACCTATAATTTGCGGGTACATCGGTATCTATGTTTTCAAAATCTAAAGTGCCACTATCACGCGATTTCTCACAAATCAAAATCTTTTTGGGATACGACAAAACAACACTATCCGACGACACGTTAACATTAAAACCCAGCGACAAAATTTCTCTGCCAACAAAAATATCCTCGCTCATAAAACTATCAGGTACCACATGAAATAAAATTTCTAAATTGAAATCACCTATTGATACTCCAGTTAAAACTTGAAGCGTACTGTATACACTATGCTGACCTATCCCCGTTAATTTTACTACATTGTTTACTCGTTTTCCAGAAAATTTACCTGCGATACTTTCTTTAATCAGGGAACATTCAGCTCCAGAATCGAAACAAAACAAGTATGACTCACTATTATTACTTAGTTGACCACGTGGACTGCTCACGCTGCACACGTTGACCTGGCGCTCACGTTCAGCCGCGGGCGATGGTCCCGCTGCGCTCGTCCCCGGTGTCGTCATCCTTCCGCCGCCGGCACCGTTAACGCCTGATCTGTTATTGCATTTCGACGCAAAGTGGCCCAACCCGCCACACCGGAAGCAAACGACTCGTGACTGCGGGTTGCTGATGGCGGACGATGACGTCACTGTCATCGGTCTCCTTTCCTTTGAGCGACACTCTTGCGCACGATGACCTACTTTGCCGCACTGAAAACACCTCGCTGGCGGTCCTGTCTTGACACGTTTCGAATCCGTGCGGGTCTCATCCATCGTTTGTGGCGCTTTTCTTCTCATAAACGTGGTAGCCTGCAATTCACGCTGCAGCCTGTCTCTCGACGTGATCTCGGTCGTAAACGCCAAACGTTGCAAACGCTTATCGAACTGCGTGAGATGTGCCAACACAGTCGATACTATAATCTCTTCTTTGGTCATATTTTGCCATTTTGAGGTTAGTTTTGTTATTAGTCTTGCTGCATAAACCGACAGGCACTCGTTTTCTTTCGGTTTACTACCATGTAGATTAATGAGGGTAGCTGCCGATGTTTCGATGGTGTCGTATCTGGCAGTAAACAACTCTTGAAACTGTGACCACTGCATGCCGGGAAAAGAAACATGTGACAGCCATTGCGAAGCACTTCCCTTTAATGCACCACTGAGCGCTATTATTAGCGGCCCTCCTTGTAACGGATTTTCATCAAAACAAAGGTTAACCGTATTGCACCATGCTCGTGCGTCTGCATCGGGTTTCTCCGGATCAAATTCGGGTAGTTTGATATTCTTACTGTTCGTATTTGCCGGTTGTTTGATTGCTTCGATCAGGCTCAGCATACTGTTGTTTTGGAGTTCGAACATTTTTCGCAACAGGTCTTCATTGGTTTGTGGCGGTTGCAAATGCGCAGATGCTGGCTGCCGTGCTCGAGGTGATCCCACTTCTGATGTCGCAGAAGGCTCCAGGATGGGGCTCCGTGGGCGCTCGACGTCATTATTTTCCATCGTGGGTAATCTCGAGCAAACGAGTGCAAATGATACGAAGTAACTGAGCGAAATAACTTTATTGCTAATTACAATCAGAACAGACACGTCCGCTCGGTGCGGCTGCAATCGTCAGAATGACTGCTCGACCGCCCGCTGCTACGGCCGCGTCCAAGCGGGACCACGTGGCTCCCGCTTGCGTTCAGTTGTCGGGCTTGATTCTCCGACATACATATACAATACAGTCTATGCCTTTTGTTGGTAGGACGTGAAGGTAGATTTATGAATGGACTTAAGTGTATTGTTCCTCAAAATCAATAGAAATAAGTGAGTACAAACTTATAAATTCTCTAGCTGGGCCCCGCGGTTTCACCCGCTTAGGATTTATCTAAACCGGTTAAGCATAAGAACCTTCTCGTAATAGGAGCAAACTCAACAAAAAATGAATTAGCGAAATCGGTCCAGCCGTTCACGCGTGTTGCCTAGGGAAATCGGGATTCATTGATGATAATAATTATAATTAAATAATTTAAACAATGTATAATATAGGAGGTAGGTCTTCGATACTTACATACCTACCTAATTATCTAGATAGGTACAATTTGTATTACCGTCTTGAAAGTAACCAGCTATGCAAAACTAACTTAGTTATTTTAACTGCCGTTGGACGTTCGGCTTTAGTCTAGGTTAGGTTCCTATCTATCACAGTACAGAACATGACTAGTCCTAGACTATACAGACTATAGAATTACTTCTAGCAGGACTAAATTATAGTAGTAAGTGTACTCGTACTATAATTTAATAAAACACTTTATTTATCGGGTTTAATCGCGTTTTTATTCATGACTAGCTGCGCTCCGCGGTTTCACCCGCGCAAGTCGCAATCCGGCGTTGTTCTTACACCTACCTACCGCAATGCGAAAATCCACACTTAAACGGTCGCCCATTGAAGTACCGTTGAAGCCAGGCGCTACAGGTGAAATAAGGCAAAATTTGTATGTCAGTAAGTGATGACGATGGATGCCAATGATACGAAAACAACGAAATTACGCAATTTTATTTTTTTATCCGGATATCCGGACTTGTTATCCGGATAAAAAGTAGCCTACCTATATGTTAATCGAAGTATTAAGCTATCTGTATACCAAATTTCATTTAAATCGGTCGAGCCGTTTCCGAGATTAGCGCGCACAAACGCACAGACAAACGGACAAACATCCAAATCAAACGGACAAACAGACAAAAAGTTTAACACGGAAATTGGGTCTGTTACGTACGGTGGTACATACCCCTAATAATAGTTTTTTCAAAATATCTTTCAAAATCAGAATAGATAGATTTTAAAACGAGCCGAGCCTTCGCCAACTTTACAGTTGGCTTTTTCAAGGTTGACTGTAAAGTTAGCGAAGGCTCGGTTAGTTTAAAAATCATGAATAAAAACGCGGTTAAACCCGGTAAATTAAGTGTTTTATTATGTAAAATCGCGAAAACCATGGTAGAAATGATGTACTATAATTTGTTTGTCTATGATGACGGGTACTTAGTCCGAATGGCCACATGGTTACGTAGCTAGGTTTTTGTGGCGCGTCGGGCGAAGGTCCGACTACAATACAGAATCATAGTAAAAATTATAGAAAAGTAAGTATTATATGTAGTAATATTATTATCTGTTGTCTAGTACCCATAATACAAGTCTAGTGCAGTGCTGTTCTAGTGGTAGATACCCAAACTTTTATTCCAAAGATCGTAGTTTCAAACCCGGCCGAGCAACAATGTCTTTTTCTATAAAAACAAAAATTTGCTCTATTAAGCTCTTACGGTGAAGGAAAACATCGTGAGGAAATCCACGATGATTAAGATCACTCAAAAAGGCCCAGTTTTTGAGCTAATTGCGGAAAAAACAAGTCTAACTTTAACTTTACAAGTGCTTTACAACTTTTAACTTTACAACTTTACCCATACTAAGATTGTTCTAGTAGTATTTAACAGTGCATTATTATGTTAAACAATGTTAAAATGTTGTCTACATACGGGAACTTCAACAGCAGGTAACAGACAGACAGGTGAAAAAATAATAGCAGATGGTCAGGCAGGGGCCGTTTATACTACAAGTTTTTATATGTACTTAACCGTTTTTCAACGATCAGCTGTTAGTTAAGTGTCTCAAAGTTGATCAATGAGTCCTAACTAACACTAAGCGAACTCAGCCGTGTTCCGATACGTAGACCAGCTGTGGTATCATCTAATTAGCATCCACCGCTGTCAGTTGCTATTTGCTGTCAAAAAGCATCTTTTGTATTGCACATTGCTGTTTGAAGTAATCACCGGTAACAACCACGTTACATCAAAGCAGCAATGTACTGCAACTTAGCCACTAGTAACGGTGGATGCTAATTACATGATACCACAGCTGTGCAGCTATCACGCTGTACCTAGTATAAAGTTCCACGATGCTATACTTACTATAAATATCTACCTATAATATACTCGTATATTATATATCGAATACACAAGCTTCAAATGTCAACATGTAGGCTACATACAGCTATAGTTAGGGCCAAGGTAAGCAGGTACAGTGAAACTACAAGATTGACTCTTTGACAATATATTTATTTATCTGATTTACATCTATTACTCGTTCTATTGGTAAATAAGTAGACTTCAGTGGCAATGGGCAGCCATATAGCTCGAAGGACAGATAACTATTGGGGAGTAAAAGTCCTCAACAGTTTCTGTCCTGTCCTATCTGTGTTGGATGGAGGTGGCCCAGGGTGACTACTTGTGGCGTCGCGTTGTATAGGGGAGGCCTATGTTCAGCAGTAGACGGATAAAGTCTGAGATGATGATGGATCGTTCTACTGTGGGAATCGAAGCCGTAAGATTTTAGCTCGTCCTACAAAGGAGTATATTAGTCTGATCAATGTTCTAGAACTCTTGAAACTGATTTACCCAATATTTTTTTAGTTTCTAGTAAAATTCTGTTTCTATTTGCATTAAAATACTTATGGAGTTTTCATGGTAGGATCTTACATGGGACATAAAGCTATGTTATGCTACACCTACTAACTAGCTAGCTTGAGCGCGTAGTTTCCGTACCCTTGGGAAAACCGAAATCATATGTGTTAATCCAGGTTAAATAAACTACCTGTGGGCTACATTTCAGGCGGTTAAGCGTGGTTGACATACAAACATTTTGATAAACACGCAAAAATCTAAAATTTCGTTTTTATCTAAAATATTAATATTATAAAGCTGAAGAGTTTAATTGTTTGTTTGAACTCGCTAATCTGAGGAACTGCTGGTCCGATTTGAAAAATTATTTTTGTGTTTGATAGTCCATTTATCGAGGAAGGTTTTAGGCTACTTTTGATTTTTTGTTTTGGTTAAACCTGGATTTGAATGACATTTGGTACAGGGATAGTTTAGTGGTTGAAATAAGGTATAGGGTACTTTGAATAATCATACGGGTTAAGCAACGCTTGGTATGACATACGTGATGCGTCACATACGTTACGGTATAGGAATTTATGCGGGTGAAACCGCGGGGCACAGCTAGTCTACAATATTGGTCTTATAAAAACTAAGTATTTTCTGTTAAATGTGGTAAATTTAAAACTGTCCATAATTATTTCTTAAAATATGTACAATATAAATAAATAGCCTTCCCATGGACAATAATAATTACTAAAATCGTTTGCGAAAACTATGCAAAAGTTTGCGAGCTAAACTGCTTAGAAAGACTACCTACACAAACCAAGCCTTAGTTTCTATTCTCGAAGCAAGCATACAAGACCAAAGTAACAAGTGTCGATTGCCTAACTGCACCCAATTTAAGAGGTATAATGTTAACCGATTATCTAAGAAAGTGAACACAATGAACATTCTCTGCCCCAAGGTACTCTAACAACGTTATAAATAAACCTTGTAGAAAGTTCAAATAGTAATTGAAGAAAGCCATGTTTCATTTGAAAGCATCATCTTTAAGTCTTATATGAGTTAAGTGAGGCCATTTCGGGAATTCGAGATGTTTTCAAAGCTTTAACTCATTAAAAAGTGAATAAAAATTAGAATGCGCATACTACGTATTTTATTGAACAATCAGCTATTTTTTGCAAGTTATGCTGCTAAAATAAGAGT
This sequence comes from Idaea dimidiata, assembly GCA_949358125.1. Classification (NCBI taxonomy): domain Eukaryota; kingdom Metazoa; phylum Arthropoda; class Insecta; order Lepidoptera; family Geometridae; genus Idaea; species Idaea dimidiata. The sequence continues at coordinate 14,350,177 of OX442329.1, forward strand.
GGTATTATTAATACGATACTTCATATGAGGCTGGGGCCTACTTTGTACAAACGAACGAAGAATTTAAAGCGAAGTTTTATATGGCATTGCAGTTTCTACTAGTATTTCTTTTTGGATCACACATTTGATTTCGAATTCAAATTCAAATTGAAGAAGTCTTACAGGCGTATTTATACCTATACAAATGTCTAACTCCCTTACTTATAAAATATTATTTACACATGACTAAGTTATGTGACGTTTTTCTCTATGTTAACTTTGAAACTTTATGTGACAGTAAAAGACAAACTATGCATAGTTATGCAGCGCATTAATTAGCGTTTATAAGTAAGAGGTAAGTAATTACTTTGAATAAGTAATGCCTTGTCACGTTCTTATTAACAATTATATCAACATCAAACATAATGTGACAGACATATTTTCTAAGACAAGTAATTACTAGACTCGTCTACAGATACGGCAGTTAGAATCGTCCAGAGTTTTCTTCGACGACTCTAACCCCCTTAATAAACGCTGGTGTATAACTATGTATCGTTATTCTTTTCTTTTTCTTAGTTATGGCTTCTGTCAGCAATATAGGCCAATTTAACCAATTTCTCGTACGAATAGTGAACTACCACTATTGTACTGTAATCGTTTGTAATAATTTTCAATGCGTGAAGGCTGTAGAAAAAATGGCGACGATTTTTCTCCAACCTTATGGAACAATTGTTTGTAACGTGCTAATTTCGTGTTTGGCACTGGTATTTTTATTTTCACTTAACTCGTTGAACTTCGCGTAACTAAATTGGTAACTTGCCGCCGAAATTAAACAATTTAAACGCAATAAAACAATGTTTTTGTAAAAATGAAAATTCAGGACGACATTTCACTAACGCGTAAAAAACAAAAGTCCTATCGTTATTCGAGTTCGTTGATCGTTTGTTTGAAGTTTCAAAGTTGTCAGATACAGAGACAAACGTCACATAACTTTGTCATCTGTTAATCAACTAGATACAACTTTCTTGGTTAATCATCGTTTATACGAGTACGTAAGGGGGTAGGTGTCCTACCTACCCCCTTACGTACTATATACCATTTGTAGGTAGGCTATATACCATTTTTGTTCGTCAATTTCAATACAACATCACGAAAACAGAAGAAAAGCCGGTGACATTTCGTTAAACACACGAAATAATAAAACAGCGAATAAGCAATAATAAATCTTCAAAGAATCTATTATATCCTTGTACAGATATGCGTCAGTTACCTGTTTTTAAGGTCGCCTAGTTTAGTATGCCTAGATTAGGACAATGCCTGAGTTCTTAATTGGTAGTGCTAGTAACCGGTGGAAAACCTTGGTGGAGGGTATTTCAGGAAGTCGCGATTGGTTCCCCTCAAACCAATCGCGACTTCCTGAAATACCCGTGTAAAATAAAGTAATTTCTGTGATCATCACAGAACATCATTCGTTAATGAAGATGACATATTTGGCTATGGCCTAATGCCAACAACAACCCCTTTGGTACCTTGTTCTAACAAAAATGGAAATTTGATATCGAAATTCGACAGGTGTCTTTTTCCTTTTCACTCATAACGACATTCTTAAGTATCTATGTCCCGCTCTTGCACGTGTCTAAAGGAATTTTATCCTCTCTTTCTGTAGCCATGAAAAATCAAAGAAGGCGCACCTATTTTATCTGACACATCACTGGATATCGATGGACAATAGTTAGTCAAGACCAGAGACATAATTTATGTCATTCGCTTCGCTCATAGAAGACTGTGCACTTGACAACTTTTGCTATATCAATTTCAATCATGTTCTTTAACGTTAAGGTAGTTTGTGCTTTGAAAAATCAAAACGGTCCTATCTGGGATCCAATCTGTCCTTATCTAACTAACCGACGAAAACTATACTGAAAATAAAAAACCGACTTCAAAAAGAAACAAAAAATATTTTAAGAAACAACCAAAAAAAAAGAATTGATAAAAATGACCAAAATAACCTCTACATAGGGACAGTGCCACCAACTAATTAATCTGTTTTATCATCTGAAGTCGGGCAGTTTTATTGGTTGGTTCCGTATTGTACTTAGTTTGGCTGCCCGACTTCAGATGATAAAACTGATTAATTAGTTGGTGGCACTGTCCCTATGTAGAGGTTATTTTGGTCATTTTTATCAATTATTTTTTTTTGGTTGTTTTTTAAATTATTTTTTGTTTCTTTTTGAAGTCGGTTTTTTAATTTTTAAATTATTTTTTTATTTTACCCCTTTTAGTATACCTACCTACCTAAAAATCAACAATATTGTTACCGTAATTTTAATTATTGAGGAGTTTGCTGATGAGAAGGTGGTTTCAGGTGCCCCATAAATCTGTACTTAGTTCTTTTAGGGGTCTATTCTTTTTGGTAAAAGTCCAAAAATGAGTAATTTATTGGATTCTGGGATGCTATCCTGTCCATCATTCCGAAGATACTCATCAGATCCTTACCAAACTTTCATAGGACCATCTCGGAGCTCCCACCTTTCCATTAAATAAAGAATTATCTCAATCGGTCAAGCTATCTTCGAGTAATCGATAAACAACTGGATTGATTAATGCGTTTTGAGGAGCATTTCCGTTCATCACTCCGAAGACCCTCATCAGATCCACATCAAATTTTTATGGGACCATCTTGGAGCTCCCACCTATCCATTAAAAAAAGAATAATCTTAATCGGTCAAGCCGTCTTCGAGTAATCGGTGAACATACAAAAAATATATTATACATACAGACGAATTGATCATATCTATCTATCTATCGTACATTTTTTTATTTTTTTTTAAAACAAAAAAAAATATGTAAAGAATAACATTAACACACCCATAAAACCTAGAGGGGTTTACCTTAGGTGTCCATTCCTCATAAGTAAATAATAGACTTGTTACATAATTCATATTGTTATACACACATAAAACACACAATACTTCGAGCAGCAAAAAGAAAAAACACAATAATTATACTATAGACAACATACCCACCCCACAAAGCGAAAAATAATGTTAAGGTCACATATTTAGTGTCCGCACATGACGTTTAATCAACAAACAAGAACAGCAAGGTACTTAGTTAAAATATTACAATGGTGCAGGGTAGGCAGACACATCTTCCAACAATGTAACTGATTATTATAAAGGTGGTAGGTGCCCAATAGTAAAATCATCCAGCGACGCGCGCGCACCCACCCTACCCGCCACAATAAGTGAGTCTATACAGGGTTACTGGTAACTTACGTTACAAATAAATTCAGCACAACTTATACAACTTACCCGGTTTATGTTCATTATTATTATTAGAGCAATTATGAAAAGTATGTTCGGTTAAAAACTAAATCAAAATAATCCTATATCAATAAATCATTGATTTTGTTGTTAAAGTTATGTTATTGTAGATGAAGTTATTTTATTTTAGAATATTTTTTTATATTTTTTTTTAATATATATTTTTTGATAACCTCCTTTTTTTTGAAGTCGGTTAAAAATAGCCTTACTGGGAACTCTCTATCATCAAGCAAGACCGTTTTTTGAACAAGTAAGCTTTCTAGTTATGAAGTACTATTATTTATATGGTCCAGATACGTATACGAATAATCTTAATCGGTCAAGCCGTCTTCGAGTAATCGGTGAACATACAAAAAATATATTATACATACAGACGAATTGATCATATCTATCTATCTATCGTACATTTTTTTATTTTTTTTTAAAACAAAAAAAAATATGTAAAGAATAACATTAACACACCCATAAAACCTAGAGGGGTTTACCTTAGGTGTCCATTCCTCATAAGTAAATAATAGACTTGTTACATAATTCATATTGTTATACACACATAAAACACACAATACTTCGAGCAGCAAAAAGAAAAAACACAATAATTATACTATAGACAACATACCCACCCCACAAAGCGAAAAATAATGTTAAGGTCACATATTTAGTGTCCGCACATGACGTTTAATCAACAAACAAGAACAGCAAGGTACTTAGTTAAAATATTACAATGGTGCAGGGTAGGCAGACACATCTTCCAACAATGTAACTGATTATTATAAAGGTGGTAGGTGCCCAATAGTAAAATCATCCAGCGACGCGCGCGCACCCACCCTACCCGCCACAATAAGTGAGTCTATACAGGGTTACTGGTAACTTACGTTACAAATAAATTCAGCACAACTTATACAACTTACCCGGTTTATGTTCATTATTATTATTAGAGCAATTATGAAAAGTATGTTCGGTTAAAAACTAAATCAAAATAATCCTATATCAATAAATCATTGATTTTGTTGTTAAAGTTATGTTATTGTAGATGAAGTTATTTTATTTTAGAATATTTTTTTATATTTTTTTTTAATATATATTTTTTGATAACCTCCTTTTTTTTGAAGTCGGTTAAAAATAGCCTTACTGGGAACTCTCTATCATCAAGCAAGACCGTTTTTTGAACAAGTAAGCTTTCTAGTTATGAAGTACTATTATTTATATGGTCCAGATACGTACCTACAGTCCTACACGGCATATGAATGGCAAATGACAACTGGCGATGACCTAGAAGTGATCTCGTCGTGCCATATGGCGGCACCAGCTGCTGGCCGTGACCGACCACCCTTAACTTTACTAATGCACTAAAATGCACTGTACTAAGGCTAGCTTGCTAGGTATACTAGACTTAGATACTGGGTTGCTATACTAGGATAGCTTGTAGTAGAATTTACATGAATTGACGAAATCTCGACATTTTGTATAGACGTTTGCTGTGTGCGGAGAATAATTAATAATACGCGATTAAAACCCAGTAAATTGTTAGGGTTGCCTAAAAGAGATCGCTTTTAGCAATAAGCTAGCCCATGGTATTTAACTTTTAATTATTTTGTTTGTTTCTTTTGTATGTTCTTGTATTGTAATACTTAGTAATAAGTTGTACCAATTGAGGGTTAATCTATCTACGTTACAAAAATTTGGCCACATTAGAGAAAATATATAATTGAATGCTGATCGCGTACTTAGTTTCCCAGGGTCACAGCCCCGGATATTAGTTTGTGCAGCTGTAATCATCATAATGCCAGTTTATAATAAGGAAATCGTAAACTGAAAATTGTTTACGTAACAGCTTTATTGTTTACCGATCGCTTATAATCTGAATACTCTCTTCTTAAAAAGTTGCCCTTTAGGATTCTGTACCCAAAGGGCAAAAATGGGACCGTTAAGACTCCTTCTCCATCTCATGATCTGTTAATGCTTTTTAAATTTTCACAGATGATGTTTTTCTGTTGCCGCTATAAATTAACTAGCTATGTCCCGCGGTTTCACCCGCGTAAATCTTGATCCCGTGGTAATATCGGGATCAAAAGTATCAACCCTATGTTAATTGATAATGTGGTTTTCTATTAGTTAAAGAATGGTTGAAATCGATCCAGTAGTTTCAGAATATTTCCTCTTTATAGTATAGAAGTATTGAGGTATACAAATTGCCGAAGGCAGATTGTGAGTGTATTCGAAAGTGTCAATGTAAACGTTATAGTCGTTCTAAGGTGACCCTGATTTATAAAGAGGATAAAACATTTTCACACATTTATTTTAAAAGTTTTAGGATTAACAGAGCGACATAACCGTTTGTTCGGTATAAAGCTCTTTTTTAAATAGATTAAAAAAAAGGTTTTAGGATTAAATCTCATACTTCGGACTTTCAACATATTAATGCTCAGTTGTATTTGTCATTACTTTATTTGTTATATGAGAATCTGGCGTAAATGAAAAAAGGCCATATTATTCTAGGGTATAATATGGCCTTTTTTCATTTACGCCTTCAATTGAATTCAAATTTTAAGTAATCGTAATAGAGGAACAATCTTTATGTAAAGAAGCATTCAGATTATTGTTAAATTTTTCTTTTCGTTTTCGTTCAACTTTTGTGAATATCTGAGAGAATATCGTATTAGTTATTATATATCATTTTGGTGACTACCGAATGAGCGTTATTCAATAGACCGACATTTAAAAATGGCAATTCTTAATTCTTCAAGTATGTATTGTTTTTTTTTAATTTTAAATCGCATTTAGGGGTTTTTTGTATTAAAAAGAAAGTTAAATTTGGATAAGGCATACCTACACACAGCCAAATAGATCCGCAATCTGTTATTAAATAATCAGATGTATTGGACACCTGCAGTTCTAATAACTGTTATTTAGTGAATTATCGGTTGGATCTAACTGTTATTATCTGTCTATACAATGAATTAAGTATCGTAAGTTGAATGTCGAGTTAAATAAGGTTGTTAATATCAATGATATTGTGTCGGATCATTTGAAACGTTTATTTATAGATACATAATGTTGATTTTAAAATAAATACATTTGAGTAGTATTTTCAATACATATTAGGCACAGAGTATCCAATTAACTACACGGTGCCTTCAATCTAAACTTTAGCGACTCAAAAATGTACTTTCTAAAGACTGTATTCTCCTTTGAGCTTTTGGTCTTCTGAACACGTTCACAGTCCAATGTACGCTATGCTTTACACGCGGATGGGTTCAGACAAGTTCGTGTACTCTATATTGTACACTGATTTACTTTTATGCCAAGTTTTGTGTGTGTAATTTACGGATATTATTTACAAAAGACAACGAAACTAGCTAGTTTCGTTAATTGAGTTTAGAACTACAATAAAACAAATAAACATGCCACACAAACATATAAATATTCAACAAAATTAATAAAGGTGTAAAATGTATTGAACGTACGGGTAATTTAAACCATTAGTACGGGGTCTCTGAACGTGTTAAACGAAAGGTCTAGAAAGTTCGCGACCGGTCGCACTGAGTGCTTGGCGGCTAGCTGTGTATCTTGTCAGAATAGCTTAGCAGCTAGCTGTGTATCTTGTCAGAATGCAAGCAACTAGGCGCTAGGTGCGAAGCAAGCCGCCTGGCCTATGCGGTCGCAGCCTTAGGGTTTCATGTCGCCCTAAGGCCTCTAACTTGACGTAATGAACGACTGCGATCAGATAAAGGTACTTTAGGTACCAACCCTTTGGTGTACCGAACCTTAGTTTAGAAACTAAGTCTTACAGAATTGCCACATTGTGAGGCAATTAATCAAAAACTGTTCTAATTTTGGTCTAATGGCTTGGCAGATGTAGTCTGACGATATCAGTGTCTAAATGTTTAAGTCGTGCGAAACCAATTCTCAAAAAAAATTAAACCAACGTTTTTTTTTCTGAGAAGAATGGCAGCCCAAGGCGATCTGTTACACAAATTATGCAAATCCAATTGATTTATATTCCGAGTCGAGTCCACAGTGTAGTAATTAAAACAGTGAGAGTACAGCGGAGGCGTTGTGGGAAAGTAACAGTGTAATGTATGTAGTAGGTGATTGACATACATTAACTACTATACCTAGGTAGATGTTAGTTATTATTTTTGGTTGGGTACTCGTACTTGCTGTATACTGTGGGTTTTGACGTGTAGTTCCTGTTCCAGTGGGAATAAAAAGTATCCTATGTTGATCCAGAATTCATCTACATCCATCCAAATTAAATTTTCTTTCAATCGGTTCAGTAGTAAGTAGTAGTAAAGGAAATTCACATAGGTACTATATACACACTTTCCCGTTTATAATATTAGTAGGATAGGGGATTCTAAGATACCTTTTTCACGACCAGCAGCCGGCGGCGTCTTTGACAAACACCTCAAGGAACATTACACAAAAGTACGAGGGGCATGTTAGTGGAATTAATTCTGACCTGGCGACGTAGTCTATCAGTGGCTACACCGGTATCGGATTATTTGCATTACCCATTTGAAAAGCCATTTCCGCACTTTAATCACGTTATCCCGTTTGATAGGTTCCTTTCTTTCTTTTTCTTAGATATGGCTTTTGTCAGAAATATACGACAATTTAGCCAGTTTCTCGTAATAATAGTGAGCTACCACTAATATACTGTAATCGTTTGAAATAATTTTTAAAGCGTGAAGGCTGCAGAAAAAAAGGGCGACGATTTTTCTCCAACCCCATGGAACATTTGTTTGTAACGTGCTAATTTCGTGTTTGGCACTGGTATTTTTATTTTCACTTCACTCGTTGAACTTCGCGTAACTAAATTGATAACATGCCGCCGAAATTAAACAATTTACACGCAATAAAACTAGGTTTTGTAAAAATAAAAATTGAGGACGACGTTCAACTAACGCGTCAAAAACAAAAGTCCTTGATAGGTATCAGTTAGAAGCCTTAGGGCGACCCCCCAGATTATCTATCTTGTGGATGCCTGACAACCGTGGAAAATGACGGCACTATGCAGTACATTGCTTTGAGGTATTTACCGGTAACTGGGGGCTGAAAACTCTAACCACACCTTAAAACAATAAAAATATATCTATTTATACTTCGTAACAAAGTTAGAGTTAACTTATATTATAAAATACGTTTTACCTAACACATTGCGTAAAAATACGAAACTTTCATACATAATTTGTTAAATTAAAAAAAAAGTAATATGTATAAGCAAATGAAAGTATTAGTAAAAGTTTACTCGGACTACCGTAAGCTATTTGAATAATATGTAAATACAACAACCGTGTAATAATTTCCTACAACATAATTATGATGAATTCACTGACATCTGATGATCTCGCGTGATAAAACTCACTAACACGGATTTAGTAGTTTAATTAATGTTAATTTAGTGAGACGCTGACGTCGGCGGTTTTGAGCTTTGACTTTTACATACATAAACTTTAACTTTCTTACTTCTAAACGATGATTAACAGATGACTAAATTATGTAACGTTTGTCTCTGTCTGTCAACTTCGAAAATTCATGTCACAGATAAAGACATACGGGACAAACTTTAGCCGCTGTTAATCAGCGTTTATAAGAGGGATTATTTATAAACTAGCTGCGCCCCGCGGTTTCACCCGTGGAAGTGAAAAACGAGCGTTTCTCAAGCGTTCCTCGAAAATAGAACTATTCAACATTGAAAACCAGATTTCAATCGGATTAGTAGTTTTTAATTGTTTAAGGAACAGACAGATAAACAGAGAAACCGACAAACAGACAGACAGACATGAATTCTAAAAAATATTTTAATGGTTCTACTATTTTCCAAACTCATCTAGACAACTTTTAAATTTACTTCTATGTACAGACTTTTTGTCCTCTCTTCCTTTATTCACATAATATGGTGTATGACTGACACTTTATTATAATATAATGACATTACCTAATAAACTTTATACTAAAACTAGACCTAAGTTAAACCTACTAACAAATGAAATTGTACTGTTTCGAGAATAAATTATTTGAATTTGAATTTGAATTTTATTATAAGTATAGAAGATAGATAGATGATAGACGATGATTAACAACTGCATAAACAATGGTTAGTTTGTCTTTCACTGTGACGTGAAGTTGTAAAGTTGACAGACAGAAACAAACGGTACATAGTCATCTGTTCTTCATCGATTACGATAGGGGCTAAGAAATTTTCTTTGGATTTAGCTAGTCTTCAGCTCATCGGAGCTATGTACGCGGTCCGATTAAAAACGCAGTAGTTAAGTCTTATTAATTAATTATTCCTACTGCTAGTAGTTTTGGCAATGATTACGCAGTTTGACCCGTCACCGCGCAGGGAGAACTCCAGGTTAGATCACTTCGTCGCCTTTTACGACACCCGGGAGATAAGATGGAGTAGCCCTATACTATGCCGCGATTACATACATAGTTTCTAGTGTTGTAGGTACTAGATACTATTGGCTGCCTGAAAGAGAAAGCCCTTAGGCGATAAGCCCTTAGGCGCCCATTGCAAGGGATCACACTTGTTTTAAGTTTTTGTCCCTGTAATAGTTGTTTAAGTTCCTGGTACAAAAAGGCATTCATCTCTTTATCTATTCTTATAGGTTCAGTATCAAAACATCCTGCAAACTGACTTCTTCTTCTTTTCGTATAGCGGTGTGGCTCACCTGGTGTTAGAGTTTTTAGATCGCCCTGAGGCCTCTAACTTGACCTAACGACTGTTATCAGAGATAACAACCGGGACCAACTGCTTAACGTGCAAACTGACTAAGATGTTGACATGTCTGATTTGGATTCTACTGATCTGGCTTATTGGCACAGCACCGCATAAATAGCCCATTAATTAATGACTAAGCAACGCTATAAAATATCATGCCATTTTTACGTTTAAAAACTTGAACCATCAATCAACAACTGCCTTTCAAAAATTAACAATTCTACTTCCTAAAACTTAAATAACAGCTCATATTAACGCAAGAAAGTCCTTGCGGAGGGCAGCGGGGTTCATTCACATTACATTCCTTGGATATCTACCTAAGTATACTTATACTATACCCGCCTGGTCCGAACGGCTTGGCTAACTGCATTCCCTGAGATGCAGCATAACTGTTAGTTTAGACTTAGGGCAAGTAAATACCTAGAATACCTACACACTGGAAGATGGCCAATTTATTTTTCAAACCTATATAGGGCTAGGAATTTCATTTTCTTCTTCCTGCCACCCTCCCTGTCTTCTTCAATTTGACGGCCATTGTGGCGCGTCGGGAAAAACCCTGACTGGGCGGTATTAATGTATAAATGTTTGTTTCTGGTCCTGGGTGTTTTCTAGGTGTAAGTGTAGTAGACACTCGTAGTACAGCCTATAAATATTAGTTGCTTAGTTTGGAGCTCGATTGCGCTGTGTGCAACGTCCTGTATTTTTTTATAATTCTCCTCTTTTTCTCGGCATTTATGTTTCACCTCTCTCATACATATCCCATCTTACCCATCCGTCTTCTATAATGGTATTACTTAATAGGATAATAGGTAACAAGTAGTCTCTAAACATTTTTTTTTAAATTTTGTTGTTAAGTAAGAGCACCTGTGGTGTAAAAAAAGTTGTGTAGCCAACCACACTAAAATTACCTAGGTACGAGTACCTACACCATTAGAATTCTAAAACAGATAGCATATGCTTAAGCTACAAATCACTTCTTCTGCGTCTACTAAAATATTTTGATAATATTTTTGTAACTTTGGTTACCCATGTAAAAAAGTAGACGTTTCATTGCAAAAGAAAAAATAAAACAAATAATGTAGTAAAAAAAATATATATTATTTTTAGAATAATAATTACAATAAATGTTCAAATTGGGCTCCTTCTGCCTTTTATGCAAGTTCTAAATCTTTTTTACAAAAAATCTTTGCAATGTGTAATTATGATGACAAAATTTAAAACAATCTATACGTATAAAAAATATTACTACATGTATGAATAATATAGAATGAAATTAATAATAATTAGGTACATTATAAATATAAAACTAAATGTAATACTATAACTAAACAAAACACTTTATAACTAAATGTATTACAATACAATAATGTAGGTAGTACCTAATAGCTAATATTTCGTAAATGTACCGCCAGCTGAAATAACTTAGTAACACTTCGTTCGCCTATAACTTGCCTAGAACCAACTAGATTTTCGCAAAAATCGAAAGCACGAAATGACTCGAATGTTCAAAAATTGCCGCTCCGGTCCTGTCCACTAACCAATCGGTGGACCATTATAGCCCAAAGGTTTTCAATGGGATAGGTCAGGAGAACGTGAAGGCCAAGCAAGGTATTGTATTGATTGACAGCAGGATTTCTATGAAACCTCTGTCGCTCTATATACATGCGAGGTGTGTATCGGGCCAATTGTCCTGAACAAAGACCTGAGCAGGCCATTCAGGCTCAAGATACACCTCTTGCACAGTAGGCAACATAGTTTCCTCCAAACATGCAGATAACTTGCCCCTGTTGCCCACTCGGGGATCGGGGCTACTCGCTGACATCTACGCCCACATGTTGACCACGACGCGTCCCGACACATAATCTCATTTTGGACTTTATTCGTCCACTGCTGAACATAGGCCTCGACGACGCGACACGACGCCACAACTGGCGATCCACCTCCATCCACCGACTCCCCGCGACCGTTACAATGTCGTCTATTTCCTACATTCTGCATCTCTGCATTCTACACACTGCAACTGTTTAAACTTACTAGAACTTTGGGTCTAAATCATTTGTACATAATAAAAGTAAAAAATAATATTTCGCCAAACGGGTTACACAGGCTGTGATCTCGGGAAGACAATTTTCGATAGATCCTGATTTTTTGCAATTTCCGGCCCGTAAGGTTAATAACAAACTTTTTAAATTTACGCGATTTCTACTTTCCGTTTTTCATTTCAACTTGGTCGTCATTCTTTTTCTCCCTAACTGTTATCAGCCTCGACTCGCGATTCAGTAATACATTGCGTGGCTCGTATCAAGTATTACACGCCAAATAAATATCACCGACCTTGCCGACTGGACCTTAAAGATTTTCCGTCGCTAAATATGACGTGCAAAAATAAAAATCTCTGAAATCTCTAGCGAACGAGGCTCGCAAAGCTTTTGTCTCTTATAGCCGTACCAGACAATCGAACCACACTACCACACAACCATCGCATCACAGACACATAAGTAATAATAATGTGAAACTAACTGTGGCGTTCGGACGGTACTTACATATTTTTTCAGGAAAGTGTTCCGTTTATTAAAACATTATTTTAGGCTGGTGGCCTATTCTGTAACATCTTTATAAAAAATTTGTAAGTAAGGAAGGTTTTCATCGAACATTCGACTTCAACAGCAAATACAAGTGTGTCGGCGTAAAAGGCTGTTCTCGAAACGTGGCCACCGCTCGGGATTGCACTCTCTAATTCTTCACGTCTCATGTGACTATCCTAGAGGACAAGTCCTTCAGGATACTTTCTTCGTCATATCGCCGAATCCATTGCCCAACGGTCCACTAAGATAAAAAAAAAAGTTCAGTTACTCACTGCAGCTTACGATAAAATTCAACTATATTAATCACTATATTGCCATATCACTATATTGTTCACTTGCACAACAACACAAACATTTTTTAATTTAATACTGGAAACTAACCGATATGTTTATAATTGATTTTTAACATCGTCGTTCGTGTGTTTGCATAGAGTGCACTATGTGCAGTAAGCAGTAGAAAATTTGGTTAGTAGAATATATAGTAAAAGCGACGGTTCTTGATGTGACGGTTGACGGTAGTTTTATGGTTGATACCATTTCGATGTCGCGCTACTCACGAAGTTAAGCTGATTACCACTATATCACTAAAATAGTCAAGAGTCTAGTCTAGACTATTTCGTGATATAAGTAGTATACTATTAAAAAGGATCCTGAGCCTTGATTGGTCAGCAAAAAAAATGTTAGGGTGATTAGCTTCGAACGAAACATTTTTGAATAGTGACTGCGGGACGGTATCTGATAGTACATACCGACATGTTAGTAGCACAATGTGGGTAAGCCATAAGACATGCTAGATTACTTAGAAAACAGGCAACAACGGACTGCCCTCAGATTGTGAAAATGCTTAAAAAAATCAGTTAATTAAACTTTGCGACTATAAGTTCAATAACTAGGTAATTTTAGTCAAAAATTTTAGACGAATAAATTTTTACCATTATTACAAAAAATCACGTTTGTTGTAAAGGAATTACATAAATAGGTACTTTATTTTATTTTGTTTTTAGTATTTGGTCCTAATGCGGAGATAGAAATACATTTTCTGTGAAAATTTATTTCTGACTGGTGACAGACGGACAGTAAAGTCTTATTTCAAAGGTCCCATTTTATCCTGTGAGTAAAATCCAATCTCTGTACCAAAAATCAACAAAATATTCGCGCGGTTTTAGCCGCGTAAGTCCCGTTCCCGCGGGAATATCGGGATAGAAAGTAGCCTATGTGTTAATCCAGGTCTCCAGCTACCTATATTCCAAATTTCATCGCAATCGGTTCAGTAGTTTTTGCGTGATTGAATACACACACATACATACCTACACACATATTCACAAACTTTCAGCTTTGTAATATTAGTAGGATTAAGTATAATTTTTAGTGCAACTTGAGCTTTTGCGGTCAAGCTTTTGCCATTGCATTGTATGACACAAGTGCATTTTACATCATGTTGAGTAACATTTAAGGCTTTTAACAAACTAGTACTAATGTCGTACTAACCTTAGTACTAGTTTGATCAAGAGTTGATGGCGTTTGTCAACTTTAAAAATCATCACAGTGACAAAACACACAGCTAGAAGTACTAACATAGCACAAGTTGATAAATAGCTGTGTACTTGTCCAGATAAAGAAAACTTCTTCAACTAAAAAAAAGTCATTTAATTTACGTAAAATTAATGGTAATTAATATTTATTAGCTTAAAATAAATAAGCGTCTTGAAGCCATCCCGTTTTCTGGTCATTTCACCTTCACAACGAATGTAAAACAGCAGGCTTGCGTTGAGTTCGCTTCATTCCATAATTTCACCTTCACTGGAAATTTGCCCTGGAATTTATAAAATTTTAAATAAGTATATAATTTATTTTCAAATTAGCAGTGCCTTGCGATTCATACATGTAAGCCCCAATTCCGCGGGAATATCGTGCAAACTGACGGTCGTTGACAAAAAATTACCCTCGTTGTATGGAAATTGGGGAAGTACCTATACATTGACCCGTCAAATATAGTCCTACAAGCTTACAAACTATCTTAATTATGAATGGAACATTATTATACGAATTATCTTTACTAATATTATAAAGAGGTAACGTTGGTAACAAGCTTTTATGTGAGTATGTACGTTGGGGGTAATAACGGACCATATATACTAAGGGGGTAATCACTGAACGCACTGGACCAATTTAAAAACATCTTACGCTAATAGATTTTACTGCCATCATCTTTGGTGATTATGGTCACCGCTTACATTGACAGGGTTCTACAGTGTCATGGAAGAGCTATATTTATAATTATAAATCATGGTCAATCAATTTCATGAATTCTTAGCAATAACTGTTTAGAGACATTTCATAAAATCTTTAGCTAACCGCCCATTTGAAAGTTTCAATTTCACAGCGAGACTTTAACTAGCTGAACATTTAAAAGCATCAGCCCTTACCACCTCCATAACACCCAACGAATCCCCGATGCCGCTACAATGTCGTCGGTCCACTGAGTAGCTGGACTTCCAACAACAAAGCATCTATAAGTAAGGATTATCTTACCGAAGCCCTTTTATCAAAGGTGAGGTCTACATCGAAGATCCTCCGCTCGTCAGCGTGTAAAGGACACGTGAGCACTCCACACCCATCCTTCGGTGGCAGGACTATTGTGGAATACCTGTCGTCACCCAGGACGTCTCCATTAATGGATAGTCTTAGCCTCTCTGCGGAGAAGTCTGAAAATAATAAGCGTTGATGATGACAGTTAATCTTTGAAAACCTTCAGTACTGTACCACACTGTTTTTATATGATTGAAAAGCTCACCTGCCTTAAAGGTTGCCTGGAAGATATATCATTAAGTGATAAGTGAGTACCATTAGTACCTTAATTTAATTTTTAATCTAGGTATAGTTTTATGTTTACCTAATCAGTTCTATGTTTTGTTGTACTAAAATTTTGGTTAATGACGACCGACGTGGTCTGAGATATAGCATCTACACATCTCATCTAGAACATAGGGAAACGGCACTGAATGAAGCTCTCACACGTCTACCTTAGTGGCTGAACCGGTCTGCATATGGGTACTTTATAACTTACGAGGTGTCAAGTTAAGCGTGAGTCCATATTTCTTGTTCCTCTTGCAGGCACAGAAATAGGGCCCCTGAAGACAGGGGTCCACAACCGCAGTGTACACAGTGCATTGGTTTTGGTCCACTGGAACATACAGGAGTAATCAGGTAATAGGATGAAATGCTTTCGGGTAGTTCTTATTAATAAAAGAGGAGTAAGGTCGGAGTAGTAATTCCACTTTTTGTTTCTGTCTGCCAATTTTGAAATTCTTGTCACGGAAAAAGACAAAGCATGCATGTTCTCACTATTCTGACTTTACTCCACGTTTAATAATAAGTATACTAGGTATGTAGGTATTGACGTGCGTTGAACAAACCACGGAAAAATAGAAAAGCTAAAGAAATATTTAACCGAGCTTTCGTCAACTTTACAGTTGGCTTTTTCAAGGTTGACTGAGATGTCAACATGTTGTTGACATGATGTTTCATGTTAGTCAACCTTGAAAAAGCCAACTGTAAAGTTGGCGAAACCTCGGTTCGTTAAAAATCATGAATAAAACGCGATTAAACCCGGTAAATAAAGTGTTTTATTAGTACAGCTGTGTCTACGCATTTTTTTTGTGTAAATTATAAATTGCATGCCATTAGTTTCGTAATGCTTTATTGTCAATCAGGCAGGACTTTGAATCCCTTGTATATAATTAAGTATATTACCTTCTTTGCAAATCTTCTTCCTTACATACTCGGGGTCTGCCCACACTGCAGCCAGCAACGCAAACAGCATCAGTCTGATCATTCTTTAAGATACTGAGAACAGTTTAAGATCAAAAATATTATGCTATAAAAAGAATAATAGCCTGCTGTAGTAGCCCCGTGATAAAACTGCGCAGTTTTTAGTTTTGACTCTGTTTAGTAGTTTTTGCGTGATTGAGTAACAAACACACATACATAAAAACTTGCAGCTTTATAATATTGGTAGGATAGGATACGTACAGGCAGAAACATCTTATCCTACATTACCCTACGATTTTCTTGTGGTCTTAAAGAACTCTTTAACTTATATTCTCAATTCACATTGTTATAAACGAGGATGTGAATTAGGTTTTGAGTAAAAAACAACAACAAAAAAGTTACTTACCACAAAAAGCACTCTTTATTATCACCAAATCCAAAATATACAAATTATTAATTACAGTACAGTATGAACTTTTACTTAAAACCTCGTAATTTAAACAAAACAAAATTATAAAACCACACTGATTGTAAAGTAACAGCTTTACCAAACGAACAAATACTCTGAACTGACTGATTAATGAACTGTTTAATAATAAATAATTAAAATAAGTTTAAATGACGCGTTGATAATGAGACTTGTACTCGTGAAGGCAAAGATCGTATTTTAACCTTAAATGGGGGTACTTAGTGCAAGCAAACACTATCACCGCACGTGTGGAATTCGACCCGCGCCGCGTCTAACCACAGATTAAAAAAAAGTTAGTATTTATCTTAGAAATATTTCGCAAGGAGATACATTTTCAAAAAGTTTCCATTGCAGGATTCGAACCTGTGCCTCTCGCTATCCAGGCGAGCGCGCAAACCACTGCGCTACACGAACCCTGTGATTACGTGGCAAAATTTTGAAAATGTATATACTTCCGTAAATATTTCTAAGTTTAAATATGCCTTTGGCAATAAGAATATAAGAATTAACAAGTAACTATTATTTTAATCTGTCGTTCAGACGCGAAAGAGTCACCTTATCCGTAACCTTACCGACCAAAGGGAACTTTTTAAAGTTAATTAGGCTACAGACCATAAGATTTAACTGCGCAGTTTTAACTGTACAATTCTAAGTCTCGCCTACTCACTCTACTTAACTAGACTTAAAAACTGCTCAGTTAAATCTAATGATTTCTAGCCTGCTAGATGATCATAGTGGGTATTCCAACAAACAACAATGATTCACTGTCAAGTTTGTGACAGTTCACCTTCACCGTTTAGGTATTGTATTAAATTCCCGGGTAGAGCGGAATTACCGCATAGGTAGGTTAGGTTAGGTTAGGTTAGGTTAGAGACTATCTAGGTTGTCTGTTGATGTCGTGGATCCAAAGTATTTTCCTAACTGGTGAGTCAAATAAGGCTAATAAAAGTAAAACTTCCTCTTCATCGCTATCCTTCACTGAAATCAGATGCTCTGCAGAAATAACAACGTACTGACGTGTATGTTCTTTGGCGACACAAAACTGAATGACTAACTCACGAAAACTTCTTACCTTCCTGCGAAACTTGGTTCCGCGCGGTATATACCTACCACGCTGTATTTTACCCACAAGGTTAGCGAAACCCGCTTTGGTGTGAACAGTAATATTACCGCATACCCAATGGGTTTTCTCTGCCGCAAACGGCAGCGAATACCGCTTAAGTCTGAATAGGCCTTAAGTCCCGTTCCCGATAAAAAGTAGCCTATGTGTTATTTTTAGATCCCCACCAATCGGTTCTGTACCCTTAGTGTGAGTTTTTTCGTCAAAAAAACGCGAACGTGATGGTTAAGTTAACGCGTATTTTGTATGGACACTGGTAACTTTGATATCGTCCGCTAGGAGCGCTTTTTGAGTTTCCATACAAAATACGCGTTAATTTAACCATCACGTTCGCGTTTATTTTGCGAGAAAATTCACACTAAGGGTTCTGTAGTTTAAAAAAAAAAAAGTTAAAAGAGTATGAAAGTCACATACATACATACACACAAACTTTCGCGTTTATAATATTAGTAATATTATAAAGAGGAAATATTTATTTGTTTGTTTCTTTGAACTGAATAGGTTGAGAACTGCTGGACAGATTTGACCAATAGGAAGCTACATTATCGAGGAGTTACTTTGACTAATTTAAGTCTCGATAATCCAACTGGATCAGGATTTACGAGGGTGAAACCGCTGCATGCAGGTAGTCTTTTCATAAAACACAAATAAAATAATTAATCAGGTTTCGTTTATGTCTTAAATATTTTTAATAATAGCACCATGTAATAAAAATCAATTGGTGATTTTGATGGTGGTTCGAAAACAGCAGACTTGGCCTTCATTGGCCTCATCCCACACCTTCCACTTCAATGGATATAAACCCTGAAACAAATAAAAAATCGTAAATTTACCTAGCAGTTCAGAAAATATGCATCAAAATATTGGTTTCTAAAAGATAGTTTCTATTCTATTTATTTTATATGGGATAGGATTTGACTATATCTCACCATTGAAAGCGACGATTATGCCGCGAAGAAACGTATTCACACTTGACTTGGTGATTTCAAGGTTTAAACTTTAAACCCCCTGAAGCGGTCAACTGGTTTCATCGTTTTTGTTGTTTTATCATTGAAACTTACTTTAGGTAGTTTCTTTCCAATACGTAAATTGTACGTAAATTGCTGCGACGTTCCTTGTGCAGTTGGACAGGATGTGTAGTCACAAGCGTTGTCACTGCCTAGGCCAGCGAAGGGGAGATCTCCAGTTGAACTAGCCCAGTATACCATGGTCTTTAAGGAACTTGCAATGAAATCTAAAACAAAGTGGCTTGGTAATAATTATAATGTTTTATAATCGGGCTGATTTCAATTATGAAGCTTAATCATTGAAAAAAATCAATAGTCTATGGTGGGCATATATACGTCAAACCTGGGTACCTGACAGTGAGGTATTCAGAAGTTCGATACCGACGATTTGAGACGTATCTCTCCGTCTTGCTTAGCGCGACTCAATATAACAGGCACTGTCATATCCATAATTTGTTTTGAACGAAGGCTTTGAATAAAACCCATGGAGGTAAGATAAATAACTGGAGGAAACACTGTCAGAATAAAAACGAGCTAAGCAAGATGGTTGTAGCAAAGGACTTGTGTCATTTTCTAATAGGGTGACAATAAGATTTTTTTTATGTGACAGATGTTAGATTTAATAATGCAAGTTCAATTTTATTATTTACTAGCTGCGCCCTGCGGTTTCCCCCACGTAAGTACCGTTACCGCGAGATTATCGGGATAGCCTATGTGTTATTTATTATAGGTTTTCAGCTACTTATATTCAAGTTTCATTGCAATTGGTTTAGTAGTTTTTGCGTGATTGAGTAACAAAGTCACAGACATACATACAAACTTTTGCGTTTATAATATTACTGAGACTTACGTCTCAGTCTCTGTTGGCAAATTGAAGATTTCCATTAGCAATAGACGCTCTTTAAGGATTAATGAAATAATACAAAAGGACACGGTATAAAACAGTTTTATTAATTGTTATAGTATGCTTATTAATTTTTGAACACTTTGATTAATAAGTATAAATATTTTACAAAAAGAAATGTATCATCAAAAATCACCATATCACGACGGGTTCCCGTGAGACAAAGATTAGCGCTCTCGCCCGTCATGCAAGAGGCACAGGTTCGAAGAAAGAAGAAGAAATTAAATTAATTTTCTTTGGTGTGAAGCAGCAGCAGAAGAAGAAGAAGGAAAATACATACACACATAGACACATACTACATACTGACTGACGAAATCAAATTTAAACAGACATGACGGTCAATTACGTTAAATTTAATATAGTACTTCCCTCAAAATTCATCAAATGTAAAGCTAGAGGCAATTTCAAAAATAAAACTTTTTGACTAATTACTTATTATCACTTATGTTCAGCAGGTAAGTAGTAAAATAACTAACAGTATTCGTACCACCAGCGGAATTGTTGGTATTACATCGGCTTTCAATAATCGACGGGAGTAAAAGCAGGAAAGATCGAAGTGACGACTGCATACGACTGATTTTTTTGTAATTTTCTACTTCATCCATACTGCTGAGTCATTTTTGTCGTATTTGTTCATTTTTCGGAAAGCTGAAATAATAAAATTACAGTAAAAAAAAAACTTACCCGAACTCAATACAAAAATCCAAAAATCATAGTCACCATAAATTCTTGTAATAGAACAAAACATTTGTAGAATACAATAATAAACATATTTTGGCTTACCTATGAAATGATATATTGCAACCACCATATGATTCACTTGTACAAGTAAAAACACAACACGTTTTCACTATTTTATACAATTTAACGCAGAAATTCTATAAATTAAATAATTAATATTTTACCGCCATGATGCCACCATGACACTGACGCTTGGGTTACCATTAAAATAATAAAAAGGAAATGGGAGCCAATAATGTACTTGACAACCACTTATTACACGACCCGATAATTTACGACCTGATAAATGGAAGCCAGGATATTCGTGTAAGATCCTATACAATTTGTACGGAGTGTTAAAAGGAGACCCTGGCATCCAATTAACAGGTCGTGTATTATAGGGACATTACCGGGTCGTGCTTTATCTGGCCGTACAATAACTGCAACCTCTTTTAATGTTTTTTTTTTATATATCGTAATTTTTGTAGACTGGCAAGATGAAAGAACGAGACACACTACATCGTCGATTGCTATCTCATTCGGCTCGGATTAGCCTCTGTCTATTGTAAGGCAAAATGTTCAACTAATCAGTCCTGTTTATTTTCTAAGTCCATTATAAAACCCCACAGGTTATTTTTTGGTTCTCAATAGACAGAGGAACAGAAATTGACGTGGCGTCCGTCAGTCTAAAATCAGCCTATGTTGTATAATATGTAAGGCCGGCTTGCATAACGGTTCCTAAACATGTTTAAGCTGTTAAACGTGTTTAAAATCTGTCACAATTTCAAGAACTGTCAATGTGTGGCAACATATTATCAATCGTCCAGTTAATGAAATAGAGTCCAATGTTCGATTTCCCATAAATTATTTTAAAATTGATTTAGTTAAATATGTTTTTAAATGGTTTTATGCAAGCCGGCCTAAGTAATACTTACTAGGAGTAAAATCAAATGACAAGGTTGTATTATGGCCCTTTTTGATGGGGCAAAACTTGGCTTTTGCATCTTTTCTGTCACAAGGAGTAATCCGGACCTCCGGTACTTGGCATAGATCTTCTGGCACTGAAAACAAACAAACAAATATTATTAGATTAGATTAGATTAATTATATTTGATTGTCCATTGCGGTTTAGCGCGAGAATGCTTCTAGCATTTTGGGCAGTTTTGCAGCGGGAGCGCTTGGGGATGGGTTATTTTAGTTTTAGTTTTTATTTATTTATTTTGTGTTTTAATGTGCTCTCTTTTTTTAAGTTAGGTTTTGTGTTGTCTGTTTGTATTTTTCTTAATAACAAATAATTATAACAGAACTTCAGACACAGCGAAATCTATACTACTAAGTAGTTAGTAATAGGGGTTAAAGTATGAAATTGCCGTTTTATTGCAATAGGTTCTTTGAATTGACATAGAATCTTCATGGTTTGAGGTTTTCGAATGAAACTTTATTCAAATGGTTTCTGTGATGTTCTTTTTTTTTAAAAATGTGAAATATTTGAATATCGACTTTCAATTGTTTTTGTTATTCAATTTAGACAAGAAAGATGGATACTGCGAAAATTCGAGTGATTTTTGAATACGAGTTCCGACGCGGAACTAACGCGGCAGAAACAGCCTGCAATATCAATGCTGCGTTTGGAGAGGGGTCTACTAATGAACGCACCGTGCGATTTTGGTTTAAACGCTTTCGTGATGGAAATTTCGACTTAAAGAAGTGTGTAGTGGAAGCCGATCCTAGTCAAACTACCCAGGAATTAGCGGCATGGTTTAACGTTACCTTACCCACTTTATTGACTCACTTGCGTCAAATCAATAAAATAAAAAAATACGAAAAATGGGTGCCTCATGATTTGACTGATCTGCAGAAAGAAACGCGTGTTGAAACTTGTGTTGCCTTGTTGAACCGGTACAGAAATAAGGAATATTGGATCGAATTGTAACATGTTATAAAAAGTGGATTCTTTATGATAACCGGAAAAGAAAAATGCAATGGCTGACCCCAGGTCAAATGCCACAACAGTGTCCTAAAGCAAAACTTACCAATAAAAAGGTAATGGTAACTGTTTGGTGGTCTCAGCATGGTGTTATTCACTATAGTTTTCTTCGATCTGGTCAAGCAATTACGGCAGATGTCTATTGTGCCGAACTCCGAACCATGTTGACAAAACTAGCAGTAAAACAGCCCCGACTCATGAATCAATCTTCACCATTATTGCTCCACGACAACGCGAGACCTCACACAGCACGAGAAACCATTTTGACCCTTCAGGAACTGCACTTAGAAACCATTCGTCATCCTCCGTATTCACCAGACCTTGCTCCAACGGACTACCATTTTTGTGTGATTTGGAAAATTATCTACGTGACAAGAAGTTTTCTTCCCAGGAGGCAGTACAAAATGCTTTCACACAGTTTGTGCAGTCTAGATCGTCGGAGTTCTATCGCAAAGGCATTAATAACCTTCCCATTAGATGGCAGCAATGTATACATAATAATGGCAACTATTTTGATTAAATAAATTTGTTAAAAATTTAAAAAATAAACAATTAAGATTTTCAGTACAAATCGGCAATTTCATACTTTAACCCCTAATATTTACTAAGCAGGTATTTAGTAAAATATACCTAGTAGTTACACAAATACTTGTAGTACAGCTGCACTTGCCGATCTTGAATGGCCATGAGGGTTAAGCAACGCTTGGCAGGATCAATACTTGGACGGGTGACAGATAATTTGTGTGGCATAAAACTTTTTTCGAGCTCCTCTGTGCTTGGGAAGGCACATTAAGCAGTTGGTCCTGGTTGTTATCTCTGCTAACAGTCGTTAGGTCAAGTAAGAGGCCTTAGGCCGACCTGAAACCTCTAACACTAGGTGAGCCACATCACTAGACGAAAAGAAGAAGAAGTTTATTCTTCTTTTTCTTTTCGTACTTATGTACTACTAGCTACGCCCCGCGGTTTCACCCGCGTAAGTCTCGTTTTCGAGGGAATATTGGGATAAAAAGTAGACTATGTGTTAATCCAGGTCCCCAGCTACCTATATTCCAAGTTTCATTGCAATCGGTTCAGTAGTTTTTGCGTGAAAGAGTAACAACCTCACATACATACATACATACTTACATACAAACTTTCGCGTTTATAATATTAGCAAGATAAAGATACTGGACTACCTATACATATTAAGTACCTATTACACTTTTTTTGCACTACCTATAGGAGTGCTGACGGGTCACTGGGACACACTGTATTTAGGAAATCCACGCATACGGATAGGTATCTCAACGGTCGGTCACACCACCATCCTTCACAGTTAGCTACTGTTGGTAAAACTTTGTTGCAGAGAGCATATGGCATCTGTGACGGGGCCCACCTGGCGGAGGAGGTCAGGCACGTCAAACAAGTCCTACGTCGCAACAACCTCCAAGTGCCGCGCCACGTTCACAGGAGCCGCCCCAAACCACCTACAGTTGATCGAGTCCCGGCTATCCTTCCATACATCAAGGGAGTCACAGACAAAATTGGAGGAATCTTGAAACGAGCTTCGATTAAAACTTACTATAAGCCACACAGAAAGATCCAACAATTGTTAAGACCAGTCAAGTGTAAGATACCCCTGGAGGAAGCAGGCATTTACAAGATCGATTGTGAGTGTGGCGCCTGTTACATAGGGCAAACCCAACGAAGTGTTGCCACTCGTCTAAGAGAGCACATGGCTGATGTGAAGCACAGGCGGTATCAGAAGTCTGCAGTTTGTGAACACACGCTGGACAAGTCTAACCATTTCCTTCGCTTCGATAAAGCACAGGTACTGGCTACAGAGAAGCGGTATGTACCCAGGATGCTTCGGGAAGCTATTGAAATTCAGAAACACCCTAATAATTTCAATAGGGAAGATGGCTGGAAAGTGCCACCTGTCTGGGACCCTGTACTTCATTTGATCAAGTCCCAGGCCCAGCCAACAACAGCTGCAAGACCACAAGATACCGTTAGCCATTTTTGTAGGACTTAGTATTATTTGTTATTTAGATTTTTTAATTCTTAGTTCGATGTAAAAATTGTTTTTTAAATTTCTGAGCAAAAGAGAACCCCCATGAGTTTCTTCGTGGCTTCTTCTCATGTGAGGGCGCGTTCCGAAGCCATGGTAGTTTTTAGAGCTAGTTAGGGATAAAAATAATTATAATTTAAATTGAAAACTATTACAATAACTCTATAGTCTGCGTACACTGGAACGTTTTTATTGCAAATAATTATGAGGCGGTAGTTTACTGTAACTTTTTAGAATGTTAAAAATAGACAAATTACATCTCAGTCAACCTTGAAAAAGCCAACTGTAAAGTTGGCGAAAGCTCGGGTCAAATAATGAATAAAAACGCGATAAAACCGGATAAATAAAGTGTTTTACTACCTATAGGCTCTGAAAAGTCGGAGCGGCATTGCAACAATGCTAAGCCAGGAAATTAGTTTTCTGTCAATACAAAGTCGCGAAAACAGAAGAAAAAACAGTAAGTGAAAAACTGTAGGTACTATAATGAGCTAGTGCCAATATGGGCGTTTTATTAGAGGTCAAGCTCCGAGACAATCAATTTCCCCTTATTGTTGATTTCAACATAATAATGATAACGTGGATTGACATTTCACCTTTTCGCAACGTCTATGAGATTAGATGCCTTATCGCGCGCGAGTGCGTTCCGAGTGCTTTAGAACTTGACAGAAATAAATGGGTTTCATCCATTGAGATAGTCCGCCGTACCATGATCGTTTCTCGTTCTTTTATCGTCCGTTTGTCGCTCAAAAAAATAAAAATAAAGTTTAAATTTAAAATACCCCGCCTACCTATAAAAACCCACAGATAAAAAACGTTTTTTTATTGAAAAAATTTTTTTAGCTGAACGATCTAGCGGCGACTTAGCGAAGACTTATCTATACATATACAAGATGTAACAGGTAAGCCCTTTTAATCCGAAAGGGGGTTGTTCTAGACGTCTAGGCGAACACCTTTTGTTCGACGACTTTTGAAAATTCGAACTTTTTTTTTGAAAATTTTGAGATTATGTTTCACTGGAAAAACAGCTGTTTTTGAAAATAAAGGTAATTAAAGGTTTGATTGTAGTAGACCAAACTAAATGAAAGAACAACATAAGGTCAATGACCTCGAACTCTAAGAAACAGCTGATTTTCAAGTAAACTTTACACCTAAATTTTTCGAAAAGTACTTCGAATTTTCAAAAGTCGTAGAACAAAAGTTGTTCGCCTAAACGTCTAGAACAACCCCCTTTCGTATTAAAAGGGCTTAACCGTTACATCTTGTATAAGAGATCATGGTAGGGCGGATTATGTACAATGTTCAAGTTTAATATTTACCTATTATATGGTAGTAGGTAGTCTAGTTCTATATACTTGTACAGTTCACCAAGTTAGTTAAGATGACTGTACTGGTTAAGTTAATTTAGTAGTTATGTTTTATTTTATTTATTTATTTTATTTTTATATAACAGGAAAACATACAGTTCTATTTCTTATCGGTTGTGAACCGATTATGGCCATTAGGAAATAAGCCAGTGTCATGTATTTTAATATATTATGCAAGTTATTTGCATCGAAACAGTCAAGTCGTCATAGTTAAAGTCAAGTCTAGGGAATCATTTGTAAACACGGCGGCGATTTACAAACATTCTTCACGGAGCTTTGGAGACAACACTAAGTCAATGTTTTGCACCGATTTTCACTTTCATTCCACTTGTACACCTTCACGAAACTAAATTGATTAATATGC
Source organism: Idaea dimidiata (assembly GCA_949358125.1). NCBI lineage: Eukaryota > Metazoa > Arthropoda > Insecta > Lepidoptera > Geometridae > Idaea > Idaea dimidiata. Next base: position 14,376,553 of record OX442329.1, read on the forward strand.
CCCCGAAATTAAACAATTTGCACGTATATGAACTAGGTTTCACAAAAATGAAAATTTAGCACCACATCTCCTCAACGAGTTCCCGCCAAAACTCCAAACATACAGTTATACATGACAGCTTACAACACTAAAAAGATAACTAAAACCCAATTACATGTTTTCACATATACAAGACTAAATACAACAAAAATACACGCCTGTCCTTGCAATGATGTAAGATGATGATGATTGACCAATGATGGTTTGATTTGAGCATGCTTAGTAGTTAGTTTAAACTAAGGATGATAGTTTAGTTAGATGTTTATTGTCCTAAGTCTATGGCGATACTCACTAATTATTACATATTATAATAATAAGGTGAACTAAAAGGTAAATAAACTTGTTGTTAGGCGTGCAGATTAGGTCGTCTTAAAATCAGCTAGTTTGAGACCGTACATACGCGTAGTACAGAATACATACATAATATAGTATATATTATGTATGTATTATACTCGTAGTATCTACACCTCTACGTGATGTCTCAATTATATTCTATATTCCTTTTACGGATTATGTTCCTTTTAGAAGTATCGCTGCGCGCTACTAAGACGAAATCGATGAATGACGAATAAAACGTCAAAGACATCATTAAGTGATTAACGTTACCGCAGTGGCTGTTGACAACTGTCTTCAGTTACTGGTATTGAGCTGGATAAAAGTTCTATATTATAGTAGAGATAGTGAACTAACGCTGAACTATTTCTTATAAAAAGTTAGAGAAACAGTCACGCACGGGGTTTCCTTTTTTTATGAAATACGTCAGCAACACTAACATTTAGCAATAGGTAAGTTTTAACTTCAAGATAACCTTTAAAAAGTTATCACCGCTTGACGCCTGACTTGGACAATTTCGGAATATCCAAAATTTGATTGTCATTTTGGTGTAGGTATTTTCAACATTTTGGGAAATTCTACGTTTTGAGAGTCAACAATTGGAGAAATTCAACATCTTGACATTTCAACATTTAGACGTTAAAGGACAAAAACTGAAATACCTAATAATTATGTGTATTAAGCAAATACTAGTAAAAAATAGTCTTGTTTATTAGGCGGCGGCCCTGGTGATAGACAGACAGACGGAAGCATTCACACTAAATAAAATAAATTAATATTTCAGGACGTTGCACTCAAGGCAATCTAACCCCAAACTAGGCAACTGATGGGGTCAGCATAGTAGGTAATCCCACATTAATAAAACATACTACAAAATTTGTAGTAAATATATTTGGCAATATTTCTACGGCCGCGGCCGGCCCATGGAGTTTATTCGCCTCTGGACAGGAAGAACTCCAGGTTCGCATGTCTCTCCCAGATCCTTTAATAGACAGGAAGAGATGGGGCAATCCTATTTTTTGCGGAGGCTACAGCTATATTAGTTATAATATAACCAGTAGTGCTCCGCTATCTGCTTACCAAGTATCATAGCAATCGGCTCAGTGATCTTTGCGTGATTAAAACACAAACATCCAAAATCCAACAAATCAACATCTGAACTTTCGCCTTTATAATATTAGTGGACTTAGATGGTTAAAATAGTAATAATAGAACAACGACGTTCGTTTTTTTTTATATGTGAGTAAACTTCCGAACAGTTTAACTTTGGAACGTATGAAATTTAAAACGGACGAATATGAAATGTAAAAAAAGCTTTACTATAAGTCGGCGTTCCTTCTTATAGCTAGTCTCCAATAGAGACCAGTTCAGTTCTATGGTTAGTGGGATTAGAAATAAAAAACTGCTTACCATCGTTACATTTGGAGATGAAGGCTACTTCAGCAGCCGCTAGAGCCACCACCGAAAGCACGAGAATTACTTGCTTCATTGTCGATCAGTTGCGAACTACTGACGCCAAATGTTAACAAACAGTAACTACACGTCAATTTGGACGTCCTTTACTCTAAATTGTACCCCTACCACGATTTTCGGAGTAATTGATTCTAATTGAATTCTTTGTAAATCATCTTGTTGTTTTCGTGATTTAGGATAGGTAATTAAGTCTAATTTATTTTAAGGCCTCATAATCACCTAATGACGTGACAGGGATAGGGCTAGCAAATTTTAGATGTGTAAAAGAGGGACGTAAGATACGCCTATGCAATATTTTAGTAAGTAAAATCAAACAATTCCTAATAACAAGATAACTATTGGTAATTCAATAAAAGTGTTCTACCAATTTTAAGTGTATGTTATTATGCTTTAATACAGAAAAAAATAGAGGTTTAAATACGTTACGTTTCGTGTAAAGATAACTAGCAAATATAAGAGATTGAAAAATAAGATACCAAAATAGTATTACCGAATGTATTGAGATTCCTGCCGCCAATATCATGAGTATGTCACCTTAATTAATTAATTAATTCAGTTAATTAATTTTTTGTCGTAATTGATTCAGTTTTGAAATCAATTTTAGTTATAGAAAACGATTAAAATGTCTCAAACATGCTTCGACTTTTTATTTATTGAATAGGTGCTCAGTTAGGAAGTAATTAGACTGTATTTAAGTGTAATTTAATAATTTATAAATTAGTTGTGGATTATGAAGTCATTTGGTAATTGCCTATTTTGAGAGTAATTATTTGTTCTCAATCAAGTAGTTGCCTACCTAACTTAAAAAGACTAATAAATGCTATATTAGACAATTTGTACATTTATTTAGGCTGCCTTCCTAGAAACAGAGTTTTTGATATTCAGTCAGAATAGTTAATCACCTAATATTTCTGTGCACAATTCGAAAAGCGACCGTGGTAGGGGTATCAGTATATTATCGATTGACTTATTGACCCGGAATGAGCTAATTACAGCAGTATACGATAGCTGTAAGTACTCAATGAAGATCGTTTACACGTCGCGTTGAGTTATAGGTACATACATTATAGAAATACAGGATTGCTCCGACGACGACTATCTAAGCCAAAAGGGGGTTGTTCTAAATGTCTAGGCGAACAACTTTTGTTCTACAACTTTTGTAAATTCGAAATAGTGTTGGAAAATTTAAGGTTTAAAGTTTACTACTTGAAAATCAGCTGTTTCTTAGATTTAGAGGTAATTGACCTTAATTTGGAATTTAATGTAGTTTGATCTACTACAATTAAAATTTTAATTTTAAAACAGCTGTATTTAAGACGTCTAGAAAAACTCCCTTTCGGCTTAAATGGTCGTCGTCGAAATACTCTGAAGATATACCTACCTACATGCTTTATGTAAGGAGTACCTACTTTGGTATATTAAGAAGAATCGAAAGAACTAAACTAAGTTAGATCAGCTACAGCTTACCTAGTTGGCGCTCTTAAATTTAAATTTGTATCTCAGGACCGGTCTCTTATTTGTTTAAAAGGTACTTGTAAAATGTAGACAATTTTATAATTTATAGTAATTTATTTATCTGCAATGTCTCGTGTTTTCACCCGTGTCACTCCCGATTCCGTGGGAATTTTGAAAAAATCCTTCTTAGTATCCACTAAGCCACCACCTACACAATCACACATCACAACAAAGAACACACTCTTCTAATTTAATATCTCTATAGGACAGGCGCAAGCGGTTAGGCTGTGCGTTGATAAATATTAGTTCAGGTTCAGTCATTCAGTCCGTCAATCAGTCAGGACGGACATTGAAATTTATTCGTATGTACGTGTAGGTTTCGATTACCCGACTGCGCGACGCAAAGGAGGGTAATGTGTTTATCGGTCTATGTATGTATGTATGTATGTATGTATGTATGTATGGATGTTTCTATGTGGCATTCTAGAGGCCAAACGCGTGGACCAATTTTGATGATTCATACGTCAATCGATTCGTATTAATCTGGCGAGTGTGACTAAAGACATGACAGTAATCCAAAGTAACTTATGTCACCACCAGACGCCATAATGTCAAAATTAAAAAATCCAAAATCGTCAAAGTATGTCAAGATGGGTATCGTTGAATAGGTTTTTAAAAATAAATATTAGGTTTCTTTCACCATTTTTCATTTTAAAGAACCGTTTAGGAAATATAACGGTTTAAAGTTAATTTACAATTAGGTATTCTTGCTTTTTGTTACTAACGAACAAGTTTTATTTTTGTTACGTAGTTACGCTTGGAACTATCAAAGTATAAGCCGTGATGGTACAGGTGACAGAAATTTATTGAAATAAACTAAAAAAATATTTACATAAATTGTACCTACCAACTGAATAAAAGCCTAATAACATATAGGTACTAAAAAAGTTAAAAGAATAATAATAAATTTAAACAATAAATAACTAAACCCTAACTGAAATAGAATCTTACTAATATTATAAACGCGAAAGTTTGTTTGTAAGTATGTATGTATGTATGTATGTGATGTTGTTACTCTTTCACGCAAAAACTACTGAACCGATTGCGATGAAATTTGGAATATAGGTAGCTGGGGGACCTGGATTAACACATAGGCTACTTATTATTCCCGCGGGAACGGAACTTACGCGGGTGAGACCGCGAGGCGCAGCTAGTACATTATAACCCCGTAATGAAATGAATAGATTACGAGACTTACCTACCATCAATAAATTAAAATAACTAAAAAGCGTAAAATAAAAAAAATAATTTATAAAAAACAAAAACCCGACTGCGTAAAAAACTCGATTAAAATACGCATAGAAACAACAAAAAAACTAAAAAGATAAAAACAAGCCCAGTAATTTGAAATTACGCTAAGTAAAAATAGTTTTGTAATCGATACACACGGAACACATAATAAATGAGTAAAAAATTACTCACAGTCGGGACCCATTGGAAAAATTAGATTGGTAAAATGAATGGGTCCCGACTGTGAGTAATTTTTTACTCATTTATTATTTTTATGGAAAATACTGCATTTATTATAAAAAATAATATATTCAAAATATAAGTAAAGTACATTGTCAAGTTAAAATAACAAGGCTTATTTTATTTACATTATGTACTAGGTATTTATAAGGTTGAGATTCCACATAAACGTAGGTAAGTAATTTTACCTATTTTATATTGTTTTATGGGTTATTTACAAAATTTAATACAAAATGAATCTCTTTGGCATACCATTAGAGACTGCGAAAACTTAACTTTAATTTTAGTGTTTACATTACGAAACGAGCTTTGCAATTTTTATTGTTTTTTAAACTAACTTTACATTTTAGAGTCGTTTTCTTAAAAAAGTTGCGTTGATACAACGGTACTATCTACGTACTTGATAAAGTTGCTTCCAGTAACTGATACGAGACTGCTTTTGTGAAATTGACTCTATAAGGCATGTCACTAGTTTCGTAATGTAAAAATCTTGCTTAAGAGCATAGCGTATGCTATTATTGGCTACTGCCGAATTTTTACGTAAATTTATGGTTCCCAAAATCCATTTAGAATTGTGGAAAGAAACACAAGTAGGGTACACTTTTAAATGTACTTACGTCATACAACATATTTTGACGTTTCGATGCTTAAGACATCCTGCTGGTTAAGTAAAACATACTTTTGCTTTAAGTTTAATAAATTTACTTACTTACATATTGAGTACCTAACTTAATTACTTATTCATAGAGAAAATTACAATCTTACATTCTACAAGAAAAATAGGACCTTATTGTCCTGTAATAAACGTGAAAAAATACGCTTTTTGATATAACTATTAAGTTTGTTACTTAACGTCACAAAAACTACTAAACCGATTACGATGAAACCGGTTTTTTGCCGGGCTGAAATCGCTTGGTAGTTGCAGACAGCTTAGAAATGATTAGGTACTTAACTATTGCACATTATATATTTTTAAACCCTATTTATATTATTTACAGAGAGCGGTCTGGGTTCAGAGGGATATACTTCAACTTTTATTTCGAAGTTACGCACTCTATTAAAAAAAAACATATTAAAAAATTCTACCGTGAAGTAAAAAACGTAAAATTTATTTTTTAAAATTAAGAAAAAAACTTAATTTAGGTACCTAAGTAAAATGTAAAATTATTTCTACTCTCAACAATATCATACTAATATTATAATGCTGAAAGTTTGTGTGTATGTCTGTATGTGTATGTATGTGTGTGTTTGTTACTCAATCACGAAAAAATGACTGAACTGATTGCGATGAAACTTGGAACATAGGTAGCTGGATACCGGGAATAACACATAGGCTACTTTTATCCTGATATTATATACAGGAAGATATTATATACCGAAGATTTTCCCACGGGAACGGGACTTACGCGGGTGAAACCGCGGGGCGTAGCAAGTTGGCTACGATACTCTTTCAAAGAATTTCCGTGTCTTCGATGCAGAGGTTTCAATCAGTCTGACGTTTTCTTTAAGTTACACTTTTGTTGTGAATTTCCAGAATTAAGTCTAAGATAGGTCTAAGGTTACAGAAGCAAGGTATTAATCGTTGACATCATTATCACACAATAGCAAGGGTGGTGGTGGTGTTATGATCATCCCTGTGGAACTCATGATGAACCCCCGCTTCCTTCAGGATCCTCATCCGCGGTCCGAGCGGTACTCCGAGTGCGCGGAGCTTGTCTTCCCCGACGTACGGGAGTTCTGCTGCACCTACCTTCTCCTTTTCTAGTAGACCTGCGTATTTCTGTAAGAGTATTTGAATGGTTAGCAAAATTTGAAAAGTTGTGTGTAAAAATACTTTTAAATACATTACACTAGCTACAACCCGCAGGGTCACCCGCGTAAGTCCCGTTCCCGCGGGAATATCGGGGTTTTAGATAAATATAGATTTGGTTTAGGTTAAGTTCAATTTATATAAAATGGATTACACTATACAGTACTGACTGTTAAATCTGTGGTAAAAATAAATAAATAATAAATTTCTTCTTGTCTATGTCAGTAGCAAAAATATGGTGATATTGGTGTTGATATATTATTGTTGGTGCTCCAGAAGAAAAATAACTCCTGGTGGGATATGCACCAGGAGTTCTTAGCATAAAATGTCGGTTTCTTGACCAACGAGAAACATGGGACGTGTAACATGTCTGCTAGTATATGTCAGTACTCCCAATCCTAACCTTATTTTAAGTCTTTTAAAATGCAACCCTAAATAAAGACATTTGGAATTAAATTCAAGTATGTACAGACCTCATATCCAAGTTTCTTCAAGAACAGCCTCATGAGAGGCGGCTCGTCTCCGAAGAATTTGGTGAGTCTCTTGACGCGATCCGGGTTGCTGAACGAGAACGGGTCCTGGTGACGGTGACCGGACCTGATGTACTGCTGGGACCTGCAGACAGTAGAGGATTCATATTTAAAGTGCTTCTTACACTTGGAGCACTGATGTTGAACAAACGTTTCCCAAATATTTCACACCCGACAAATTTTTGGAAAGCATTTCTTCAAGGTCAATATTGTGAGCTTACGAAGAGGTCAGGCTTGTCAATTTTGATATTATATTTCGGTAAATGTTCTCAGGATCCAAAAGAACATCATCATCGTAGCTTATATCCGACCACTGTCACATATAGCAGTCCCCAATACTACGCCACAAACAGCGATCCCGAGCTACTTCCATCCAAGACTCCCCGCGACTGCTACAATGTCGCCGGCTCACCGAGAACTTTACAAAGTGGGACGCGACGAAATGTAATCGGACTACATGACCTTTTTTTCTAAAATGTCGTTTGTTGCTACAAGCTTGAAGTCGAAGAGTATTAATAAACGTCATCCATAATAGTAGATGGCGGTGCTTTCATTTTCACGTATTGAAGGTTCCAGATTAGGCTGTAAAGGCGATAATTTATACAGCGCAAGCAACTTTTAATCCATGATATTCATGGCGCTGTTGGGCCCGAGACACTGTTAGGTGGAGTAGGCTTGCCCTGCAACTATACTACCCTCCCAGCTTAGTCAGCCATGCCCCGATGAAAGAACTGGTCAATACATCCAGAGCTAACTAATGCCCGGTTTCTGAACATCTGACTACCTATTGATTCAATAAAGATATCCAAGAGATAAACTGCAGTTATCTGTCTCCGTTTTTCTATGCATGTGACAAGCCGTCACTGTCACTTCGCTGTTCGGAAACGCATTGACGCATTGATATCGAATAGATAAACCACCGACAAACAGACTTCAGAAACCGGGCATAAGCCGTGGGTCGCAGAAATCTACAGAGTAAATGAGAAGGATGATACTTACTTGTACATATGCCTGAGCGCGAGTATCTCCGCCCGGATGTTGTCCATCTCCTGCATGACGAGATGCTGCGTGCGCATCTCGCTGGAGAGATGCGCCACCGAGCGCGCCAGCGTCACCACGTGGGACTCCAGGCGCTGGAACCGCTTGTTTATACCCTGCGGACAACAACACACCACGTCTCATGAGGGAGCTCGTTGGCCTAGCTGCTCCTGCAGATATTGAATAGTCTAGAGTCTAGAGTAATAACAGTTGACGCGGTCATTACCTGGATCGGTGACCTTTAATAGCAAAAATCATTTTGTCGAGGTTAACAGTTGGTCCCGGTTGTTATCACTGGCAGTCGTTAGGTTAAGCCTTAGAGTGACATGAATAACTCTAACACTAGGTAATCCACAGCATATTATTATATATTATTATATTGTTACCATTACTAATACTCGGGGCTATGGAGCACCCGGACCTTTGGAAGGCGTACGTGGGGCCTAAGCCAACACGTAGAGGCCCGTTTAAGTAACATTTTGATTTAAAGATTTGCGATGGACACCAAACCGGCGATTATCCCTGTCTGCACTATAAAATGCAGCCAAGGACAACCCCCGGGTCGGATAGAACTATGTATAAACTACGGGTGAAAACTACTAAGGCTATGGAAATGGGATGGTAGTGGACTGGATACTGAGGGGGAACTATGGGGAATATGGCGCCTACCGTAACAATGTTAAACAAACATGTAAAAATTATAATTATTCGTCCATTGCCGAACATAAGCCACCTCCATAATGAAGCCATAAATAGTGATCCCGAGCTGCCTCTATTTATCGACTCTCCATCATTTGTGTCCTTTACAGTCTAAAATCCTCATTATTCTAACCTTATAATCGTTCTTCTTCCTATGGTCGGAGCTGCGCCGCTTGTCTCTCGCCGGTCGACTGCTGACGGACGACGACGGCAACGACGACATGCTGCCGTAACGACGCTTCGACGATAATCTGTGGACAATCACAAATAAAAATTGATAATAGGTACTGGTTGTAACATAATTTCATGTAGAAATCTCGTCGTAACAATCGTCTAACGCCTTTATTTTAAATTTGCTACTTTGACAATAAGGACTCCCTCCAACTCAAGGATGTGAACTGCCGGAGAAATGCCCTTTAAAAATACATCGATGATCTGTCAACAGTCAAAGCGGTGTCCAGGTAAACTTGCACAGGCATATGATGCGTACCTGGTTTTCCAGAGATAGTCCTCGTAAAGAAATGTTCAGATATTTACTAACTTTATACTTAATCCTTATGATCCTGTACTTCTGATGTTATGATGAAACGTGTTTCCTGAATGACCCAAAGTCAAGTGATCTTGGAACATTCAAGTCCAGAGAGTATAGGTTTCTTCTATTCAATGTTGGATTTATAAGGACCTCATCGTTGCTTACCATAAGGTGATTTGAGGTTAAATGCTAGCTAAATGTAAAAAGAACATTCTTCATACCTGGCTTCCCAAGGATGGTTTTGCAGACTAGGCGGCCGCCTCACACCCAGCAGTTGCAGCACCTCAGCGTACATATTCTCCAGGCCCCGCAACTGGCGGCGTATAGCTCTCGCATCTCCCGGCCCTGTGCCCGCGTTGCTCCGAGATGCTTCGGAGTCGGAGCGCGCGTCGAGGAGGGAGGACAGGTCCAGGCTTCGAGTGGTTGTCGATGTCATGTCGGTTGTGTCTAGACCGAACACTGGAGGATGGAAGATGGTAAATGGTTAATAAATATGTAAGTTTCGTGGCTATTGAAATGTGGCACTTGAAACAACAATGGCAAAGTTAGAATATTTTAATACCTAAGTGGCAGTATCAGCTTTTTAGTTGTCTTAACCCTGGGTGATGTCATCGTCATTATCTCAGTCCTTGTCCGTTCACTGTTGACATTGGCCTTTCCTCGCCTCGGTGATGGCGTACTTGGCGCAACTTGTTTGCCTATTATTACTTCTTTGCATTATGCACTATAGGTACTCTAAATATATGTGGATGTAACTTACAATGCTTCTTATAATGGTAGTCTCGTTTCGCAGAGTGTTTCTTATGCGCGTGCCACCGCGGGGACTCGCGACCACGACGTCTTTCTTCAACGTACTCCGAGGAACGGCCCGGAAGGCTGTGAAATAAATGACTTAGGAATTATTCAACTGAAATTGACAGGTCAAGCATTGCTTGGCGAGGCGTATTAGAAAATATTTTTTGCCACACACATTATCGGTCGATAGTAATGATAATTGTGGTTGTTTGGCAAAAAATCATTTTTTCGAGCTCTTACGGACTTTGGAAGACACGTTAAGCTGTTGGTCCCGGTTGGTATCTCTGATAGCAGTCGTTAGGTCAAGTTAGAAACCTTAGAGTGACCATAACTAATAACTAGGTGCTGACTATGTGAGCCCCACCACTGTACAAGAAGACGAAGGAGACCTGACACTTTCATCTTGGTGAAGCAAATGATAAGTTGCTTCAAAATTCTTCCTACAGTAGTATTTAGGCTAGAACTTAGTAGAAAAGCAGAGATAGCGATCTTCCAGATAAAGATAACTCTCAACCAGGTTCCCAGGATAGTATATCTTCCAGATTGGGCAAAAATTATCCAACCTGGGAGGTATACTATTCAACCTGGGCGTTGCGGAAAATTTTCCATATACCCCACCTGTTTCTCTTATGATGATCTGAAGAAGGTGAGAGTGGAGGTAGCGGCGGGGTCACTGAACTGCTGGAGCTGGCGGAAGAGTCGAGTCTCATGCCCGCTAGCTTCGGCTCCAGGATCTGACGGAGCTCGCATTCCACTAGGTCTGCCCATTCGTTTTCACCGTCTGGATAAGGACAATATACTTCGGATTAGATGGAACATTCTGTAGAGATTAGGATCAAGTTTTTTCATCATATTTTGATGATTTATGCACTAAAAACAACTTTAAATCTATGTTTTTTTATGGCGTTGTAGTCCCCGGGACATTTTGAGATTAGGAGCCTTACTATCAGATCTAAATTGCAGGATATTTTAATTGAAATTATTTTTGGTATAAATACAGGACTCTCTAATACATCAGAAAACATTTGTATTTTTTGGTGAAAAGTTCATGTTAGACTCAGGTCAGTCCCTTAGGTACGGTTTTATTACTTTCAATTTCTCCAATAACTTACTTGGTCCAGCAGTTTGTTGACTGGTGCCAGGCTGTGGCTTGGTGACAGCATCAGAGTCAGCTGATGTGTCGTGGAGACTGGCTTCAGGTCTTCGGCCGCTGGAGTAGGCCACGCTGCCGCGACCGGAGTCCACGTTCGATGACTGACCGCCGTTCTTGTCGTAATCTAAAGGTCAAGGTTGTTTGGTGATATAGATAAGTTTCTACGTTAACATTCATATTCCAAAAGAATCTATTTAAAATTGCTTGATTTGGATAACTGTTATAGATTGCCTTTAGCGATCGAAAGATTGCTTATAGCGAAAAGGCTGCCTATTTTATCTGTATTTATTATAGGTACTGTTATTTTCTGTTTTTTTTTTGTTTTGTAATAAATCGATCAAACATTGATTAATCAATCGATTTATTTGTCATGTATAATTGACAATTTTTTTTTTTAAACTTGTCCATGTTCAGACATATTTAAAACAAACCTGTAGTATAGTCGTATGAGTGATCTAGAATCCATGATAATCCTGTTTCAGACCAAATTATATGTCAATGACCTTTGCAAAGACGATATTCTTTGCCTCCATCTTTGCTAAATACCTATCATAAAAGTTATTGATCTAACAAATAGATATGAACAAGTTAAACCTTACCGTATCATATTAAATTTTACAACCAATTAGAAACGTATAGTTTTACGACTTGTTAATTTATTGAAATTGTAAATTTGATTTATGAACGATACGCTAATGAGGACTTTCAAGCATTATGACAAAGTTTTGCAAGAAATATTCGTTATTGAAAACTGTACCGTGTCGGGATTTGCATTCGCTATTTTTGCTTCACCTTGCGCACTTGTTATTTTGATCTGCCCCTCTAGCCCTTATAACAATCAGCCAGCCATATGGCTGGCTGATTTGCTGGCAGCAAATAGCAAAGATAGGAGTCTCGTAGTATGCTGGAGTGACCGGATCTGACATGGTCATGAATTGTGCCATCGACACGACGAATAAGTAAAAGAATTGTTATTTTTATATACGGTGCAGAATGCAGCCTAAATTAAGTCACTTACCCCCTTACTTATAAACGATGATTAACATAATAATATGACCAAGTTATGTGACGTTTGTCTCTGTTTGTCAATTTTGTAACTTCATGTTACAGTAAGAGACAAACGATACATAGTGATGCAGCTGTTAATCAGCGTTTATAAGTAAAGAGGGGTTAGTGTCTAAAAAACATCAGAAAGCTGACAAAATTTACCTGAGCTAGCTCCTGAACTTGCTCCTTTTTTGCCATGTGCTTTCAGATCCTCTATCCTGCAAGGAGTCTGTCTCGAAGACGACGGCTGTGGCGTCATTTCAGTCTTGGCTGTCGAAACATAAACACTATCTGCTGACTTCTGACTAGTACGCTCTTCCCTTTCGTTGGCAACCTCATCTCTTTGTTCTTTCACAACAGAATCAGGTGTCCTTCTTTCTCTATGGCTCGTATGGTCTGGAGTTCTTCTGTATGGGTTCTCTGTTATTCTAGATTCTATTGACCTTCCACTAGTTCGAACTCTTTCTTCGAAACTAGCTCTGCTTTGAGGTTGGAGTCTTGTTCTGAAACCGCCATCGTCTGATTCTCTTTCTCGTTCCCTCTCTGGTTCTAGAAGGTTGCTGTGTGAGTTTCTTCTGGATTTGTCGTGAATTTGTGGGGTGGTGATTTCTGGTCTCTGTTGAGGTTCGTCGAGGAGGTGAGGGTGGGAGGCCGCTCGGCGACCTTCAGTTAGACCTCGTTGTCTGATGGTCTCGCGTTCTAGTTGTTGAGGACTTCGGAGATCGGGCCGAGAATGGTTTTCGAACTGGAATTAAAGACATTGTGGCAATTAGATTTCTGATTTTCGAATGTTTATAATACAGTATTTATGTTACTACATTTCAGGTTTAGGTCAGGTTATATTTACAACGCCTGGCGCCTAACTCAATAACAAATTTAACACACATTATAAAATATTGGACACACTTAGTAGACGAATCTGAGACAATATAAAATGTAAAAAAAGTTGCTGGGGAAAACCAAAGAAATCATGCAAAAAGCAATAACAAAAATAGACAACAATCAAGGTTTAAGATACTATAGCAGCTTAATTTCACATAAATGCTACCTTCATTATCTTAATGTCCCAATCAAATGAAGTTATACTTTTTCACTTTCAGTCCATTAAAACAAATCAGGTTTTAAACAGTCCGTCCATAAAATTAAGACGGCTTTAAATAAAGTTCTTACTTATTTTATAACTTTTTATCTTGTTTAAATACAGCGATCAGAGGCAATCAAAATGTGACCTTTCTGTTGAGAAAGGATCAAATGAAGTATTTATTTGTCCTGTTGACGATATTTATTTAGAATTTTTATTATAAACTAGTAGCAGGGTCCCAGGGTTCACTAGCGTAATTCCCGGTCTCGTGGGAATTTTGAAAAACACTTTCAGGGACTTCGGACAATAGTGAAAATTAACAAGCACTATGCAGTACAATGCTGCTTTGACGTAGGTTATTACCTCAAAGCAGCAATGTACTGCATAGTCCCTATCATTTTCCACTGTTGTCAGACGTCTACTGGATAGATTATATGGATGTAGTAGATCACATCACAAAGAACACATCCTCGAAATTTTATCTTCCTAGGAGCAGCAATTTAGCATAGCAGTCAGTCAGTATTTTGAATTTGATATTTATAGTTAGACGAACTTCTTTATGATTACTTATGTACCTAAAAATTATGTAAGTATTATGTTACACAATAATATAATTATTTAGGTATTTCAAGATGCCACCAGTTATCAAAATACTTAACACAAAATATTAAGCAACCGGCCTCTTATAAAAGAAAAAAAACCCAGCACAATGGCTAAAACGTAGTAAAATTTAATAAAAATGTTAAAATCTTTGTCTGTATGTAAGCTCTAGTTATAATTACTGAGCGTGGGATTCAAATAATTGGTGGGAATGGTACAGGCCCCTTTGTTGTGGGAACCATAGGGTCATGGAATAGGAGCGATTGGGAAACCACTTGTTCGTTTAGAATATGCGAGTCTGTATGGAATAAAAATTTGATAAAACAATGGCACACTATACAATCTATATCTATACAATTATTTGTCCTTACTGATTGATGGATCAGCGTATTATATATGGTATAGCCTACATCGCTGATAGTAGTGACCTATCGGGGCTTTCATTATAACAGCACCCTTTAAGTAAACAAATGTACTTACAGGATGATTTAATAATGTAGGCACCCGATAGGAAAGTGTTTTTCGAAATTTCCACGGAATCGGGACATATGCAGGTGAAATAACTTGACATAGATAGTGGACCATAGATTTCTTTACACTACGATTTGATTTTGCCGTAAAACCGATAGTTTTCGTAAGTGGAATGCTATTTTTGTGTAGAATAACTATTAAATATTGTTTTATAATATAACAATTAACAATATATAACAGTATAAAAAAATAACTTTTTAAATGAAGTTTACAAGTAAACAACACAAGGAAATGGAAAGTGATACAGATATTGTTGATGTTAGTTGCATAACAAGTAATAAGGAATACAAAAATAATCTGTAGAAGATATCAAGTTAAATAACACCTGCTCCACTACCATCAGATAAAGTATATTTATAGTTTCGATTGCTAATAAAATATGGACAAAGCTTGATTATTGTGTAACAATAATATTAGACTTTCTATAATATATTTATTTATATATAGAATAATATGCGATCTCGGAGTCTTCAAGTCAAGAGTGAAAATATTTCTGGTACGATAGAATACTATAAGGTCTCAAGGGCGATCAAAGAAGATTGAATTAGAAACCAAATACGATAGTAATAAAAACGACGATTGACGATAAGACGATTGATGTAAAAATCAAAAGACGATTAAAACATAAACAAAAGATGTTAGAATAAAATTTAAACAGAAGACGAATTAAATACTGTCGACATTCGGCATAAGATTAGAAGTGCACAATCACCTCATTGTTTTCAAATATAAATAGCGCTAAATGAAACAAGTAGGCAATTTCACAAAATGTGTTATGTACTATTCTCATGTGGAAACAAAGCGAAGCTAAAATTAAATACTCTGGTTAATTTAGTAAAAAATAGCTTGTCTACTTAGTTAATTAAAGCAATAACTGTCAGAGATAATAAGTAGGTACTAAGTTATGTGCTTGTTTTAGACGATTTATTTTAGTTAAGTAATGCAAACTGCAATGTTGTTGATAAAACTGGTGAAACATTAGCTAATAATCATAATATTATATTGTGATGGTTTTTATGCCAGCTTAGCAAATTCTGTAGTAAAATAACTTTTTGGTTTCCGAATCCAAAATGTAAAAACTGGACTATTATGGTTATTAAGACTGCTCTCTGGGCTGTATCTCATGAACCATAAAACAAGACAGTTGAAATTTTCATTCATGTATTTATATTGCCGATATAACAACAAATACTAACAATAGAATAAAAAAAATATTTACTCCCATATTATATCAAATATGATTTTGTTGTGATATGGTGCGGAAGTTTTCGTGCGGGAGTCCGACTCCTACAGACCGGTTTAATGTAGATCTATTTGTCGATTTTTTTATGAAGTTTAGGCTGTAAAGTCGTGGATTTTCTAGTCTAAGGATTAGTGACCTAGCGTCAACAATGATTGATTAGTCACTGTAACATCATTACAATGAGATTCTCTTCACTTTCGCTAGATATAAATCGGATGGGTGAATGCAAACTAAACTCTATAGATCTATTATGGACTTTGGTCAGTGAACTTTTATGTTTTTTTGTTTAAATAAAATGGCAGAAAAACACTGAGGAAGACTCAGGAAGCATTAGAAAGATTGCGTTGAATTTTTTTGCAGTGACTCGGCAACAAAATTTTGGATAATGGTGGCTAGGGATAGAGGAAAATCAAATAAAACTGTTGATCAAGAGCCACAAATGGTTGTTGTGCAATGGGAAAACGAATATGCGTGATTCCAAGGATCTAAAGACTGTTTTCTCGCTAGGGGACTGAACTATCTACTTTTCCGGTCAATCAGGCAGTGTCACTTGGGTACAAGGCAGCTTTTATTTAAGATAGCCCAACACTAGCTTTGGGGTCACGGTCTGTCTATAAATGATTCCAGACGGCGCTCTTCTGAGCACTTGACGGTACAGCGGCCCTTGTCTCTGATTCCGATAGGTGAGTAAGCATGAAAGCTACGAAGTTTAAGAAAGCATGATACCATAGAACTGGACTGGTTTCTATTAGATACTAGAAGAAGAAAGGTCACCTGATAGATGCATTAAAAACTCGTCTCTGACAGACCAGTTTCAACATTTCCAAAGTTAAACTGTTTGGGAAATAACTCGCATGCCTAGGTGGATAAAAATTCGAACGCCGTCGTTAGAATATCCACCATCTAGGTAATCTCAGCATAATAGATTCGTTATAGAGTGGTTGACTAACACACAGTAAAGTTCTTACCTGACTCTGAGGCCCATTCTTTAAAGAGGTGAAGTTGGCCATAGTCCTCATATCATCTCGCTGATACACAGCACTTCGTCTCCCCGGAGGCCCGTACTGCTGGTACAAGGCATCAGCTCCGAGGGTTTGGGGGCGAGCCAGCATCTCCTGGCTTCGGGCCTGGTGGCTCAGCATTAGTTGCTGCTGTACCATTTGTTGCTGTTGGATTAGTTGCCTGGGGAAACGAGGTAGATAATGAAGATTTTATTTCTTGGACTTCATTTATAAATGGTTTTTGGCGAAGCAAAGCTAGCTCTCGGTGAGACTCAACTCAAGAAATTATTGTGGAAACATTTGATTTTAAGTTTCAAAAAACGATTTTTTTGTGAAAGTGTTCATATGCATACTAATCTATATCTATACAATGCTTTGTCCTGACTGACTGATGGGTTAACACAGCCAAACCGTTGATAGTAGAGAGCTGAATTTTAAAAAGAGTGTTTGTTATATGATCTGATAAGAAAGAATTATTCGAAATTACCACGGGATCGGGACTTACGTGGGTGAAACTGCGGGATACAGCTAGCTTATTATAAATGCCGTGTAAGATTTTAATTCTTTTTGCACTAACCATTTACTTAATCGCAAGTGTTACTAGTAAATATGTAAAAATATTCCTGTGTAAGGTAGACACAAAACGATTACGAATCTAAAATGTAAATATGTCGATGAATATTTCATCAAATCATGTCTTGAGTCAACACTTAACATTATTTAATGTTTTACATTTACCTGTGCGGTGAAGGACTTGGGTAAACCATATTGTTGGCCATTCCATGAGCAGGTGCGTACTGCATCTGCGGCTCAGGTCTGGTTTGAGGGACTGGTCTTCCATATATTCCTTGTTCAACCTTCCTTACTCCACCATCTCTAGGAGGGGTTTGTTCAGGTGGCTCTGGCCTCTTTCTCTCTTCACTATTGTTCAAACTCTGTTCGGGTTCATTATTTTTCTCTTCAACCACTTCTTTACTTTTAAATCTACTCGATATCATGTCTTTTAGTGTGTGATAAGTTTTACTGACAGATTTGTTGGTTTTGGGAGCATCTCGCGTGCTGTCTTTGCCGGTTTCGACTGTTACAGTTATCATTTGGGAGTTGTTGGGTGTGTCGCTTTTGGTGAAGGTTTTAGCAGGTACTGGGGGCTTGGGTTGCTCGTAGTTCTGGATGTTTCGTGCCACTGCTCCTTGGTTTTGGTGCATGGCGTAGCTGTATTCGTGGTACTGTCTGAAGTCACCTGAAGTGCCCGCTTGTTGATTCTGTAGATTAAAAAATGCTATTTGTTAATTTGGAATTTATTATCGGTAAGTAAAATTTAAAACAATGATAAACATTATATCGTTTTTCTAACAAACGCGGGTATAAAAATAGTTAAATGTTGAATGAACAATATTATAAATATATTATAATAATAAACTCAGAAAGATAATATTACGTACTTTTAGATTAGTTGTGGTATATTCTAATATTGAAATCGTGTTATTAGAGGCAGTTAAGGAAATCAGAAAATTGTAATAACGGTACTTTGGTATTAATATTACAAAATTATTATAACAAAGTAAATTATGATTGAATCAGTCTAGCCACTCAAGTTATTAAGCAAGATTTGTGATTAACGGAAAATTTACCAACCATTGATTTTTATATGTCGCCAGTGCATTTATTTATCTTTATTAATATTTTTTATATTATATGTAACGTTTGTACGAAGCAACTTATTTTCTTTCATTCTTAAATTACATTTAACTAAAATGTGTCCATTTATTTCGTTAACCTTTACGTTTACCCCTATAAATGAATTCGTGTTCTGTAAGACAGTATACATCACCGTAAGGGATGATTTATATTAGACTAATCGAGTCCGAGCTTCGTAGTTCATTGCTCGGCGAGCAGTCGATCGGGCTGTTACAACTGAGTGGCGGCCGAGCAATGGACAACGAAGCTCGGACCCGGCTGGCGCTCGTGACGGTTTAATATAAATCTGGAATCGGGTTCCCAGCGTTCAGTCATCCCACTCAGATCAGAACTAAGTTTTTTGTGGAAAGGTGTTTTTTAAAACTTCAATCAGTGACTTATTGTTGGTCATGGGTAAAGGTAAAAAAATAGGCAGTTCCGAACAGCAGATAATACTTGGTCAATAAATCTACCATCAAAATGGGCGACTAGTTTCCATACTCCATCTAGGCATCCAACATCTTGCTTAGAGTAAAACTTTAAATTTATGATTTTATTAGACGATGACGGTTGTCAAGTATTTATCAAATTAAAATACCTAATCTGAAACAGCTCAGTATTATCATATACCTATCTACCAATTCAAAGCACAATATTTATATGGTGAGAACTGAAGACAATAGGCTATTGCGGTCGTGGTGGTTCCACGCACTAACTGTCGGTGAAAGGTGGGACCCGTTCCCACAGCTGGGAACGACGACGTGGCGAAACAGTAAAAAAAAATATGTATTTTATCTATAGTAGGACTAGGTGAGCCCAGTGGTTTTGCTTGAGTAAAGCACAATCTTTAAAAATGATGGGAATAAAAAGTAGGTTGAGTTGTCTGGTTTTCGATTTAATGTTAGATGGAAATTAAACAAATTATTCCAGTTGTGATCGCGTCGTTTTTATTATATTCAGCATTTTATCAATACTCTATGCTTTTTCAGGGATCTATCGCTTTATGAACACCGAAAAAATGTGTACCTACTTATTAAAAGTACTAAACTTTTGGTTTTAATAGGTCTATGTTACCTACCTAATTGTGAAGTTTTGACGCGATCGGTTTAGTCGTTTTGCGTGATATAACAAGTACAAACAGGCAGAAACGTCGAAAAATACCGGGCCTGATAGTGAAAAATTAAAGAATGTGAAATTATGAGTGTTTTTTATTTAAATTTATAACTCACGTACATTTTCCAATGCAAATTCAACCATTTTTCAGATCTTCAGCTGTAACTAGCTAGAACTCCAAAATTATTAAGCACTTTTTTCATAATTTAACTTTTTTTAAACGCATCCAACCACTTACACAAAATCCACAATGTTTAATTTTCAAAACTACACTTACAATTTAAAAAAAATGTTCTATATTCAAAAACCGTACACACCTCACGTACTGATTTATAGTTTTTTTTTATCTTAGCAATAAGGAGACTACATTATATATCCACATAGGATCCAATATATTCACATATTTTCCCAATGTTTTTAAACGAACACTTAAGTTATTTTTAAAAATAGAATGAGGCTCTAAGATTCCACACGAGCGCCCGAGGCGATGTCGGGACCGCGACCGGATGCGCCTGAGTCGAAGTGAGTACCTCTACACACAATCACAGCATAAACATCGGCGGAGTGCTCTCACAGTAGGCTGACTGCATAGTAACCACGCGCATCAAAATTTTAAGGAGTAGCTACATTCAATAGTGTTAGGAGATGCACAATGGAGCGCGTAAGTGGGGAAGCTTAAATACGCATTAGGTCTAAAACTCAAAATAAAACGATGATTGAAATAAAAACATGAGGGTGCCGAAACTAAAACAAAGACAATAAAAGCAAAATACGATCGAAGTAGGCACTTTCCGCGCTGGCTTTGATTTTTCTATCTTTCAAGAGATACAGGCAAGTCATTCTACTACGAGTATGTATCTTTGTACGGTGAGACAACGCCTTGCGAGAAACAACCGAGGGTTTGCTGCGCTGAATATACCGCGAACTAATTACTTCAAGACATGCTATTTTGGATTTGCTCTACACGCAATGTTTTGACCGTGATATTATATGAGTCAATAGATTTTTCGGTTAGTGTCTTCAATTATTTTTTCACCGATATTTTTCTTTCTTTATTTTAACTTTAACGTTTCGTTGAAACATGGTTTTACGACTTTTTTATTAATTGTTTTATAGTAGATAAAGGTATTTCATATATATTGTAGAAAACTATCTGTCTGTCGTGTTATTAATCCAAAACTGCTGAATCAATTTTGATGCAATTTCGGGTGCTTTAAGTATATTTAATGTATAGATAGGTATATCAAATCATTTTACAGAATTTGAACAAGGCGTATATAGTGTACAACAAAATATCAGCACTTTTTTTATCTCAATCTTGGACAGCCTGTTTAGAAAAAATCTGTTATGTGTTATATATAAGTTTAATTTCTGTTTTACTTTGGTGTTTATTTATTTCTCTTTGTAACATTTCTTGTAATAATATTTATCTGTTTGAATACTTCATACTCAAAACATAATAAATTCGTAGCAGCGAGCCTCTCATTGTCTAAGTACGAACGCGAGGGTCCGACCGTTGTTTCCCAGTACTCGCTCGGCCAATAACCGAACTATGTATTTTATAGTCACTTTGTTCTACAAATCAAGGACGGACCTACATTGGGGGTTACCATCTTATGGTAGGACCTAAATCGTGCTACTAACAAAAGAAAATTCAACTAAAAAAAATAATTTGAAAACTTTAAATAATTTAATTAGGAAAAAAGGAAACTTTTTTTTTTAAATTAATTATTTAAAGATTTTTAAAAAACCAGCCGGGGATTTATTATTATAATTTATTTGATTAGTTGAGCTATTTAAGTCCTGCAATAAGAAGACCATGGTAGCCCCATTATATTATGAAGATATTCGATTAGATCTGTCCTGCGGTTTCACCCGTGTAGGACTAAATTCCTAAGGAATTTCGGGGTACAAGTTCACATATTCTACTTATTATTTGTTGGCAAAGATTTACCAGACGTTTCAAATATAGAATACGTGCCCTGGTCAATGTATCCAGGTGGCTTCCTCACATATGTTAAGGGCAAGGAACTCCTCGAGTACCTTCTAGTAATTTGTTAGTCGCGTCACGCATTGTGGTCACTGGGAATGGCGGGAAAAGGTAGTCTTACTTTTGTTATAATAATATTATGACTTAAATTGGTCATTTTATCTCCAACTAACAATAGCAATTTTAACTTAAAGTGTGCTTCTCTAGCTGGTAATTTTGTGTGGATTGGTAGAGTTCGACATCTACAAAAGGAACTGATAGCACTTTTTCGATTAGCTATAAATTGTATGCAAAAAAGGAAAACAAAGTAATGAAAACGTTATTTTGTAAAAAAAAAAGGTCTAACATATCTGTTATGTTATCTAAAATGAGGAAGCCAAACTATCAATCTAGACGTACCCAGTAAAACTGCCTTTTAATAGAAAAATAATTATAACATGGTGATACATGTTACTATTCAAAAGAATTTATAAAAAAAATAAAAAATAAAACACAAAAAATAAGTTATTTGTTAAGTGCTGTTTGTGTCTTGAAAATAAATAAATGAATAAGTAAATAAAATAAATAACGATGAACCCTATCGGACCTCTAACGACGAAGAAATCCGTATAAAATAATAGGGGTTAAAGTATGAAATTGCCGTTTTATTGCAATAGGTTCTTTGAATTGACATAGAATCTTCATGGTTTGAGGTTTTCGAATGAAACTTTTTTCAAATGGTTTCTGTGATGTTCTTTTTTTAAAAAATGTGAAACATTTGAATATCGACTTTCAATTGTTTTTGTTATTCAATTTAGACAAGAAAGATGGATACTGCGAAAATTCGAGTGATTTTTGAATACGAGTTCCGACGCGGAACTAACGCGGCAGAAACAGCCCGCAATATCAATGCTGCGTTTGGAGAGGGGTCTACTAATGAACGCACCGTGCGATTTTGGTTTAAACGCTTTCGTGATGGAAATTTCGACTTAAAGAACGAGCCACGAGGAAGACCGCCCACACAGGTGAATAACGATGAATTAAGAGAGATAGTGGAAGCCGATCCTAGTCAAACTACCCAGGAATTAGCGGCATGGTTTAACGTTACTTTACCCACTTTATTGACTCACTTGCGTCAAATCAATAAAATAAAAAAATACGAAAAATGGGTGCCTCATGATTTGACTGATCTGCAGAAAGAAACGCGTGTTGAAACTTGTGTTGCCTTGTTGAACCGGTACAGAAATGAAGGAATATTGGATCGAATTGTAACATGTGATGAAAAGTGTATTCTATATGATAACCGGAAAAGAAAAATGCAATGGCTGACCCCAGGTCAAATGCCACAACAGTGTCCTAAAGCAAAACTTACCAATAAAAAGGTAATGGTAACTGTTTGGTGGTCTCAGCATGGTGTTATTCACTATAGTTTTCTTCGATCTGGTCAAGCAATTACGGCAGATGTCTATTGTGCCGAACTCCGAACCATGTTGACAAAACTAGCAGTAAAACAGCCCCGACTCATGAATCGATCTTCACCATTATTGCTCCACGACAACGCGAGACCTCACACAGCACGAGAAACCATTTTGACCCTTCAGGAACTGCACTTAGAAACCATTCGTCATCCTCCGTATTCACCAGACCTTGCTCCAACGGACTACCATTTTTTTCGTGATTTGGACAATTATCTACGTGACAAGAAGTTTTCTTCCCAGGAGGCAGTACTTTCTGTGCTTTCACACAGTTCGTCCAGTCTAGATCGTCGGAGTTCTATCGCAAAGGCATTAATAACCTTCCCATTAGATGGCAGCAATGTATAGATAATAATGGCAACTATTTTGATTAAATAAATTTGTTAAAAATTTAAAAAATAAACAATTTAGATTTTCAGTACAAATCGGCAATTTCATACTTTAACCCCTAATACATATAAAATCCTCAAACCTCCTTCTTATTTAGAAGTCTTTTAAAAAATCATAGCCTAAGTCGAATTAAGAAACCCCGTCGGTTAAAATATAACTTAAAATTGTGCATTTCCACGAGCCGCACTAAGCCGTAAATTCAAAGAGTAAAATGATCAATCTCCATAGGTATCTATTACTAGCCTCGGTCATTTCATCGCAATCCACCGTTACAAGATCTTAGTCGTAGATGATCTGCAAGTGGGACTCGCACTTGACTTACTTCCGCGCATTAAAAACGGTTAAGGCGAACATAAGTTAAAGACAAGATAGTCGGCCGATAGTGCTGTGAATATTGTACGATGTTACGCAATGAACTATAGCCCTAGGTGTTATCCAAGTAAATTTATGAATATACTAATCGAGTAATTTTATATTACTTGGAACTAAGCAATATAAAAATACTCGCATATTATATCGGAAAATACTGTGTATTTCGTAGCATGATACTCTATCCTCAGTTTACAAAATATTACGAATTGATAATTGACGCTTATTTAGCAAGTTTCAAGATAAAACTCTTCAATATCGATACGAAACCATTCGATCGACAAATCGGTTACATAAATAATTTTGGCCATAAGGGTATTTCAAGGCTTCCGGAATACTCGCGCAGTTTTAGTAGATTGCTGTCTTTCTTTTACGGTCGGGGATAGTAGGAGTAAAGTTTCCAGACTGTTGTGGTTGGAGGAAAGTTTAGCGGAACTACGAGTTTATGTACAATGGCCCGATTATGAGGATAATTGCGGAATAATATCTATCGGCCGATTTAATATCTGTACATCTACGGTTGCCCCTTTAAAGAACCTAGTTTAAGCAGCGATAGTGGTATAATGCAGTGTCATTCAGCTTCTAGAGATTACTCGTACTTGTCTTTATTGAATTGGCGGCTGTAAGGCTTAATGGTTTTATGCATAACGGAAACAGCGGACTAGTTTGCTTTTATGGGCTGGTGTTATGTCATAAAGTAACAGTTAAGTTATCCTTAGTGAAACAAGAAGCGGTATTTGAAGGTCGTGTCTTTGAAATCTCGACATTGTTATTTCATATTTCTGTTATGTTTTAACAGAAAAATAAAGAAGAACAAATAAATATTTAAAACAAAACAACTGTTGAAACAACTTATAGCCCTACCAGACGATCGAACCGCACCGCGCCGCCCGTACGTATTAGTGACATTAGTAATAATGTGCAACTGATAATAAATAAGTCGTATTCTGTAGCTATCGGTCACAGAATATATAATAAACAGTAGGTAGGTACATAATTAGACGGCACGGCACGGCGGGCTCGAGCTTCTGTTACGGCACAGTTCAATTACCTTTTTGATAACATAATTTTAACTGAAGGAAACTTACATTTCTAGATTTAATTACCAAAATCTAAGAATATAGTGTGATCGCCTTATACAGTGTTTCCGTCCCACTTTAGGGCCAAACAAACCAGCAATGAGTATTCATGGACGCAGTCGGAAATGTCGAAGGAAGTTGGTTTCCTACGTGTTTCTCGTTGTAAATTTATTAATTGTAGTTAAATAACATGTGAATTACGTGTATTTTTCTAGATAACCATACTCCGACTCAGAATCTTACATCAAAAATGTAAACAAACACCTCATACATTTTATTGAAAGTGCACTTTGTTTACCTTTACCTTTCAAAGAGTCAGTCCGGTAACATTTTTGCTCTTGAGATAGAAAATGGTAAAGGTATTTATTCTGTTTGGAAATGCAATTTGTTTTAAAACAAAATAACTTTCAGGTGGGTTTGCACCAGGCTGGATTAAAATTTTTAGTCCATGGGTTTAGATTTTTCAACCTGAAAACTCTAACACTCTGTGAGCTACACCAATGTATCTAGAAAAAGAAAAAGTATTGTGAAGTAGGATTATTAACAAAACTGTACCTCAGAATGAGTCCATGCCGACAGCGCTTTCGGGGGAGTATCCGGGGCGACAGCGCCAAACCTCCCTCGTTTCCTCGCCTCCTGTAGGATCGGCACCTTTGAGTTCTTATCACTGGATGACAAGATCACCTCGCGTTCTATCTGTTAAGATACGAAGAAATTGTTACGTTTGTTTTAGAAGCTGTGAAACGTCCTGTAGTTGTTAATATTGTAAACTAATTTGACATTGAAATTCGACCGGTGTTTTTTTGCTCTCACATAAAATGCTTCAAAGTCAAGATCATTTATATTCTCTTTTTGTAGTTATAAAAATTAAAAAAGGCGCATAAAAAACTTGATTTTTTATAGGGCTACCCCGTCTCTTATCTGGGTGTAGTAAAGAACGAATCACTAATCTGGGGGAGGCAAGCGAATTTTGAGTTCTCCCCAGGCAGTAAAATTTGAGTGGTCCCACGGTTTTAACGTAGACAATTAGGTACGCCTTGCACGGTTTTCAATTGGAAATAAATAACCTTGTATAATACAAACATTTTATGTACCCCAAATATGTCTATACAATAACGGATCAACGCACTAAAACATTAGAAACTAAAGCATCACTTAACTTATTATCTATCACTCCAAAATCCTATTATCAACTCAATACAACTTACTAATTAACGTTATAAGATCACAAACAATAATCTCACAAATCACAAACAGAGTTTTATCATAGAAACATCGAATGAACCAATACGAAAGATGTCTTCACGATAAATGAACAATGGATCACTTTCACTGATCTAACTACAGCCTATCAGAATATTGTAAAAACATAATAACGTATGTATGGGAGAAATCGCTGGTTGGATGTTGGATCCTGGGTTTTTGTACAGATATACATCTTTGACTACGTAACTGTGTATATTACATTGTGGAAAATGGTTGGTATATTGAAAGAGCAAAATGTTGCTTTCAAATGTGTCTACAGATTTTTATTCTGTTATCGTGTTTTCAATGTCTACCCCTGAACTAGAGGTCTGGAAAAACCTCGAAATGCAGGAAGTTGAAACATGCGTACGACGTAACACACAGAGCAATCTAGTCCCAAATTAAGCATCTAGGCTTGTACTGTATGTAATTAAGAACGTAAACACTCCATACTTGCGTACATGCGATAAGAACATATTATATAGAACCACATCCAGAAAGAGAAGTAGACATTTATGGTCACTTATAATTTATAATTACTTAAGTCGACGTTTCAAAATGATCTGTATTTGTGTACATTGTTCTCAATGCATAAATTAATTGTAGATTTTCAGGGAATATCAGGATACAAATTAGTCTATAAACTATTTTCAGCTCACTACATACTAAGTTTTATCGCAATCGGTTATGAATTTTGGCGTGAAGGAGTTAACTAACATTATGATATGCTTATAAACTTTCGCGTTTATAACATTACGTAGGATATCTAAGGTGTATGGATGATATGTGCAAATGAAACGGTGCGGAACTAAGGTAGCGTGGGAATGGTGTATCTATATTAAGGGTCATGTTCTTCTGTACGGAATTTTATACTTCCTCGTGTTTTAGAAATAATAGCCAACTAAGAATAAAATGTACTTAGTGATATTTATGCAAAATATGGTTAGGGAAGTCTGTCTATCCGTCTGTCTCTCCGTCTGGTGGTAAATGTGTTAGCACTACAGTTTCTTACCGAAAGCGAGTAAATCTAATTATTTTGGTTAGTAGAATTCGGTATTATGTCATTATTTGATCATCACACTGGTGTTTTTATGCGGGTAGATTCTGGCGCAGGACCAGAGCCCTAGCAGCGGAGCGGAGTAATGGACAATCGCACAGTCTCCAGAGATTTCGAACATTGTAATGGGAAATTCACAGACCGTTCCGTCCATCTTTACTTGTACGCACCCTTGGAGGCGATCACAGCGGGTTATCTCCTGTCGGGATAAAACAAAAGGTGTGTACTTACAGGAAACTTGGCGGAGTGTGTGTGTAAGGCTGCAGACTGCGCTGGCGCACCCGGTAACGCCGCCTCGGGCGTCGGCGGCATCCTGTACGGTGGTACGCCTTCCGCTCCACCTGGTAGACAAACATACTCTTGTTTAATTATAGATAGATATACGCAGCCTCCTTGCGATAGGGACTTGTTGTAGTAATATTGTCGAAACGTCCAGTAAGAGATTTAACAACATAATCCCTGCGATTAAGACTCGAGACAAACTATTACATGGTTTTTTGTTTTAGGTATTTTCTAGAGAAAGTTACACTCATTTATCTTATTAATAAGACAAATTTAATCGGACTTTGTCCACAAAAAGTCTAAAGTCGCAGCAAATCCGAAGCTCGATACAAAAGATTTCAACGGGTGTAGTTTAGAATCGAACGAATGTTTTATCATACACTTAAATGGTCAACAAAATCTGGTTTTTATTAATGAGGACACAAGCACCGACCCGCATAAGTCCTGATCTCGTGGGAAATTCGGAAAACCCTTTCTTAGTCCAAGAACATACCCTCCAAATTACATGTTTCAATTTCTAAATTTTAAACTCAAAACTGTTTGATAAAATATTGAAATAATATTTTGCCTAGTTTTATTACGAAAAAATAGGCTATCATCCGCATTAATATTACTTTGATTTCAACGGTACAGTTTGATACACTACTTCTAGAGCATTTGACATTCCATTCCATAGTATAAGAAAACATAAATTATAATAATCAATACTAAATTAGAGTAGGTTAATTTTGCTTTGACAAGTCGAGAAACACGCAATTTAGTGTCGGATATGACTGGTCTGTTTGTGTAGTAAAGTGAAAAGGAAAAGGTTTTTATTAATTCGGTTTTTAACTGTACAATAACCGACTTTGAAAATCCGGAGGTTTTCTATTTGGGTGCTTTTTATTAATATCACTCTCCTGGGTGACTCCATTTCACAATGCGGGTTCGTCCGTATTATGAACGTAAGACGGTGCCGACATTAAGGAGGACGCATTGTAGTTTAAACCATCAAGATAATAATAATCTTCTAGGGAAGTGCTACAACATCCAACTCAGTGTGTTTGATGATGTAGTTCTCTCGGTTCCCTTTTCGCGTTCACCTTTCTTGTATGTACTACACCGAATGGAAACTCATGTCTTTCATTAATATTTCCCCTGAACTACATCTTGGAGTCCTCAAGTCTACCCTATCGACCTCGTTGTCTTTTTCCATCAGGTGAAATGAGGTCAAATGCAAGCCTATTTCATGAAAAAAAAACCCGCATGATTTTCATGAAACCTCTATAAAAAGAATTGCTGAGAAAATAGCTACTAACAAAGCGTAGATATTCTGTCCAGTTCAAATCTCGAATTACAAATTGTTTTTACACCCTTAAACCTCAGATTCCGTACATTTTGTCAAAATACGGCTTCTGTGCGGTTACCAGACAATGAGAAGGACATAGGCATGGAATAGTCTAACAGGAAAGTTACGGGCTTTTTATAAGTATGTATTCCTTCTTACTTATTATAAACGATGTTTAACAGAATATGACCAAGTTATGTAACGTTTATCTCTGTCTGTCAACTTTGAAACTTCATGTCACGGTAATAGACAAACGATACATAGTTATGCAGATGTTAACCAGCGTTTATAAGTAAGGGGGTAAATATTTAATTTGCCTGTGCCCGAGCGGTCCACAAAATATGGGTTTATATCTCAGTGTAGATCGAGTCATATATCCGCCATGATTGCGTGCGAAAGCGTTGTTTTCTTATCCACATAATAGGTACCTACACAATAGATATAATAATAGGTAGGTAAGTAGCCAAGTACCTAATACAACTTAATTCTCTTAATTTTATAAAGGCGAAAGTTCGTGTGTGTCTGAGATGTGTGCGTGCAATCTTTTATTGATCTTTCACGCAAAACCGCTGAACCTACTGCAATAAAACTCAGTATTTGTGTAACTGGAGAGCTAGATGCATACATAGTCCACTTTGTATCCCGATATTCCAACGGATCGGGACTCACGGTAGTAAAACCGCTACTACTAAATACTACACCGCATAAATTAGTAGGTAATTTACATTAGGTCAGTGATAGAAGTCAGTGCCTTAGAATTTTAGTAGTCAGCGACTGACTTGATAGAAACTGTATGGCATTGACTTCTGTCACTGACGAATGTAAATCAGCTCTTTTATCTCTGTTTATAACATCGAAGGCGGGACTTCACAAATTACCGGTTTATAAGTATTGTGATGTAAATAACATCGCTCATACGATGAAGGAAAACATCGTGAGGAAACCCACGGCTTAGTTAGCTCCAAACGTATTGACTAGTTCATTCCTCTGGGCATGGCTGACTAGGCTGGGAGGGTGGTATAGGTGCTGGGCAAGCCTACTCCACCTAACAACGTCCCGGGCACTACAGCTTCATAAATAGCATGGATTAAAAGTTGCTTGCGTTGTATGAATCATCTAAAATTAGATGAAAAGGAGAATTGATGTAGGCTAATTTCAATTCCAATCATCAAGTAAAACCGCGATATTGCATAGTATTGAGTAAGAAATGCTTATAAATTCAACGTCTAGACTGTTCCGGTAAAAAGTCGTTCGAACTACTTTACAAATTGATCGATTGCCGTACAGCATCTTATGAAACGGGTAATAAATTATTTAATAAGAGTCAATTAATCAAATACGGTTTTTTAACAAGATGAGAAAGGATTACACAATAATATGACAATATTATATAAAACAGTTCTTAAACGAAGATACTTTATGATAAAAGAACAATGGTAAAAGTTAGATTTAAATAATTAACTTAAACTGTAGAGAAGAAATTGCCCGATGGGAATTGTAGGCCGATCTTTAGTTTATAAAAAACTTAAAATAAAAAGATTTTTCAAATAAACACTCTTGCCGCGTTCCAACAAATTGAGACACGTGGGCATTTAAAATGGTTTGAAACTAGCTAATAATTAATTGATTGCTCCTCTGACGTAAAGACATACAATAAAAAGATCTATTCTAGAGTCAAGAATAGATCTCGACTTGAGACTCGATTTCCTGACGTATTAGCAAAGATGACTCAAGATTTTGACTGAAAATTCAATTAGAAGTTATTGTAAAATAGTCATTAAATAAGCAACAAGAAGGCAACTCTGTCAATAATTCTCCAATGATGCTGATTAAAAATCATGTCTCAAATATAGACATATCTGCTTGAATCATGTTTGCAATACAAATACCTACGGGGGGAATTCCAAATCGCAATCGCAAAAATTGTGATTTCAGTTACAATTGATTTTGGCCTTTTTTCCAGGTAAATTAGTAAATTACAATCAATAATAACCCAACAACCCATATTGAGTTTTACTGAAATTATCATAGATTGGAACATAGAGAGTGTTGTCTTTACTAAGCACTAATTTACCTATATACTCTTATGTCACTTATGTCTGCGTATATACAGCAGGAAATCGGCCCTAAGAAACTTCGTAACTAATACCTACTATTTTAAGACAATCAGCCGATAAAATATCTCTAGTCTACTTCCACTCTAGATAACAAAGGCACGGGAAAAATCTGAGTAGCGATCAAATTGGCGGCAATTTTGTAATTGGAACGTTACTTTGTAGAGTGCCAGTACGTTATTCATAGAGAATTTTACCGTGAAGGTTGAATTATTCATAAAATATTATCTTTATTTTGTTGCTTGTAGACCGTGCTGAATCGAAATTAGTCGACCGTTTCATTTTTTTGTTGAAGTGCTTGCTTTAATTTAGAAAAATGGATATTTTTAAGGATTCCTTAACCTTGGACTGTGTTAATTATTTAAAATTATTATAAAGATAGCGAGACGGCTATTAACTTATTCCATAAAAATGATTAACATTTAAATAAGATAAGATTGCACCGACCTAAGTGTCGAAACAATAGTTTCGACACTTAGGTCGGTGCAATCATTATGAAAGTAGAACCACTGCGGTTTTTCGGTGCTCTTCTGTTACACTTTAATAGGTACCTCTGCGTCACGCTACATCTTATACCCCTAAGGTCCCTTAAAATCTGGTGCAATCGCTCAATTTTAACTCAACCATATTTCATCAAAATCCGTTCAGTAGAAATAAACACAAAGCCAAAACTTTTTGCTTTTTAACATTAGACTATAGGTACTACGATAACTATAAAATAAAAATAAAAATGGCTTAGAACACGTCTTTAAGGTCAGGTAACACTACTTCATCTTTCAAAGGGAAATACACCCTTTTGTAAGTTGATTAGAATTCAAATTCCTAAAGTATAAAGGTGGCTTAAGACGACAGGTGGCATCAACCTGCTCAGTTTTTTGTATGTCTATTGAAGTTTAGTTTTGAGATCTTGTAGTAGATATTTCGAAATGTTTTGTTGACTAAAGAACTGTGTGGAACTAATTTTGAAATGTGATGATTAAAAGACGTTCCCTTAACGTCTTAATAAGATCTTTGATCTTTTATAGTAATTGGTCTTCGTTATAATGTAGGTTTTAGCTGTGCCCCGCAATATCGGGATAAAATGTAACTTATGTGTTATTCCCGGTATCCAACTATTTATATTCCAAGTTTCATCGCAATCGGTTCAGTAGTTTTTGCGAGATTGAGTAACAAACACACATACATACATACACTACACATATACTCACAAACTTTCAGCTTTATAATATTAGTAGGATATTATAATAATTAAATAAAAACATAAGAAACTCAAAGGGTTGTTAAGAGGTTCACATAAGCGTTTGTTTTTTAATCATCATCAAAATGTCATGTGATGCATATTGTCATATTAATTAAGAGATATAGTGGAACAATTACAATTATTGTATTAAGTATAAAAATATATATAAAACGGTATAACTGTATGAATAATTTCCATGCATTTTTATCCTTAAGGTTAGATGACGTATTACAACGCGCCATATATCCTGCATAATTTGAGTTTTTAAAATTCCTCACGAATTAAGCAGACAAACACTCACGCGCACATAAGGCCACGTGCCCATGCCCACATCGGCAACGCTTGAAAGTTGTATACTTCAAACACTGGCTTAACTTTCAATATAATAACATTCGGCCTTGAGCTGTCACTCGACCTGACAACTGTTAAGTGTAACGTTCCATTGTCAAACATGACACGACTTATTTTTGGTGGCTTTAGGTTAAGATAAGGACTTTTGTTTTTGACGCGTTAGTAGAACGTCGTCGTCCTAAATTTTCATTTTTGCAAAACCTGGTTTTATTGCGTGTAAATTGTTTAATTTCGGCGGCATGTTATCAATTTAGTTACGCGAAGTTCAACGAGTGAAGTGAAAATAAAAATACCAGTGCCAAACACGAAATAAGCACGTTACAAACAAATGTTCCATGGGGTTGGAGAAAAATCGTCGCCATTGTTTCTGCTGCCTTCACGCATTGAAAATTATTTCAAACGATTACAGTATAATAGTGGTAGTACACTATTGGTACGAGAAACTACCTAAATTGTCCTATATTGCTGACTGAAAGCCATAACTAAGAAAATGATAATGGGTTAAGGTAACACGGAGCCTTATAATACGAAATATTTTGATTAGGGTTTTTTACATCAACATCGGAAAACCGAAGAAAATATAATTTATAATAATACTAGCTGCGCCCCGCGGTTTCACTTGCGTAAGTCTCGTATATCTAGATAAAAAGTAGCCTATGTGTTATTCCAGGGTTACGCTGTTATTTATTATTATTATTTTTATGTATTTTAGTAAGATGAGATTAGTAGTAGGGTAGTAGGTAAAATTATAAAGAATTTCCAATTTGAAAATGAGAAGTATCTTTAGAAGTTATTGTTTGTACTATCAAAACATTTTAAGTTCCTAAGCCTATTTTAAACTTTCTCATACATTAAAGACCAATGATTTAATTACTTTTCTCAATTACTGCGTAATGAAAGGAAATACTTGTTTTCTTCAAAGATATAAACTAATGAGATCTGTGTGAAAATATCTCCGTTTGTCGGGAGACGTCACTTAGAGCTTTCCGGCCTTAGAATTATACACTTGAAATTTTCAAGATCCAGAGATCACTTATACGTTTACAACTTTTATTTAATAAAAGTTCGTACATGTCTTAATCTAAGGTATTAGTTAAAAGTACCAGTAAACCTCATTGCGTTTGTCTTGGTACATATATTCGTAATTTAAGAGATATCATTATCACAAAATCACAGTGAACCTATGGTGTTAAATTGTAAGTAATCTAAACTAATATTATAAATAAAAAGGGAAAACTTCGGATGAATGTTTGTTGTAAGAACTAATGAATCGATTTTGGTGATACTTTAAAGTTGGTATTATGACTATAATATGGGCTATTTTTTCCGCTATTCTTTTCCCGATATTTCCACAGGACCGTTAGGTAGGTAGGTAAGTACTTATGCGAGTGAAATCGTAGGACGATGCTATGCTAATTATTAAAATAATGTAACAGCGTTATTAATAAAACGCTTCCTACGCGTAGATGGGTTTATTTCTTTCTACCAACTTTGGAAGTAGTCACAGTAAAAGACAAAGTATGGTTCGGCTAGTACGACTTTATTACCCGTTCATTAATAATAACGCTGTAAGAGCACATATATCAATCCAAGAAACTTATTTACGATGCACAATCACAATTTACTAGATGCATAGATAACTGTTAATGTAGGTAGAAATATACAGATGGATAGAATCGTACTCTTAGACCGGATTCCTCGGGATTGCAGCAAAAAATTGTCGCATCTAGCCGGTGGTATTTTTAGATCGTTAGAGAGAATGTGAAGCTTTGCACAAACCTGCGTGACTACTTGTGTAACCAATATGCAATAAATTAATCATAGATCCCATTGACATTGATTTGTCTACCCCGATGAAAGAGTCTGTAAATACTCCGAAATGTAGGGACGACATTGCAACAATGAAAATAATAAAAGCAACACGATTAAAACTGTAAATGAATTCCTTTTCAGTTAAACATCACAAAAACAGAAAAAAAATCGACATTAAACATTGATCTCAACTTTAAATTATATATGACATCAGAAGAAAGACAACAGCCATTGTGGTAAGTAGAGGTAACGTTACCGAAAATTTAATAATACTTCTGGAATTCATCGATCTACTACATCATCTTAAAGACTGTAGCGATGCTAATATCATTACGATAGACGTAAAATTATTGTCAGCGCTGCAGCGGCTTTTACATTCATTTCGCGTAAAAGAAACATGAAATACGTTTAAGACATCACCTCTAGTACCTATATAATATCTCAATGAAATTTTAAATTAAGTTAAACTAGACGTCGAGCTTGCAACACTTAAAATACATAGTGCCGGTATGTGTAAAGCTTTAATTTCTCTAGTTTTGGTTAAGCAACACTAACTGCGAGTATTTTCTATCTAGTTGATAACTGAGTTTTGTGGACCCTTTGCAGTACATTGCTGTTTTGACGAGGAGCAGCATTGAGTTGGATCCAGAACAGTAGATCTTAAAGAGTTAAACGCAATATAGAACCTATATGGAAGAAATTTGCAAACAAATTAAACAATATTATGATCAGGAATGTACCCAACAAAAATTCCCGTTAAAAAGACGTTAACTATAAAACTGTATACGGAATCCTTAAGGACTGTGAACTTTATGTTATAATAATGTAATGTAGGTACTAGCTGCGCCAAACATTTTACACGCGTATGGCCGATATGTATTGAGTTTGTGTTATTTCAAGTTTCCAGCTATCTACCTACATTTCAAGTTTCTCCTTAATCACTTCAGTATTTTTGCGTGTAGACGTTACAAAAAACATTCATACTTCAATAAATACTGCTGGGTATTACATGCAGCGCCATCTAACCCCAAATTAATCAACCAGCTTTGGATTCTAAATAAATAAGTTTATAACTTTATTGTAAATAAATTTATAATAACCGACTGATCGCGCATAGCTCTTACGGTGAAGGCACCATCGTTAAGAAACCCACGGCTTAAAATCACTTACAAAGGCCCATATATGGTGCTAGTCGCGGAAAACACTCCATAAAGCCTTAACTTTTACACTTACAATATGATATACAGACACACCCAGACATATTAATACGATAGAATGCAATGAAAAACATAACTTCTAAAATACCTAATAAAATAAATCTATACATACCACACAATCCGTACAATGAACCACACTAAATACCGTTACGATCACAATGACGTTTGGACCACATGACAACGCCGAAAATGTTGTCAAATACACAACAAACAAATTTTAAAGAATGTATTAAAATAACACAAGACATTCACCTCGTGCGGGAGCTTGGTGCATACTGCCGGCGACCGCTGGCAGTGGAGAACCCGTTTGGTATAAAAAAGTGGATCTTCCAGCCATTGGGACCCTTTGCATATTTCCCTGCCCGTTGATAACTTCGACTAGCTTCTCAGGGACTAGTTGATTGTCAGGTAGGCTCGCATTCGGCATTCTGTTTGGAATCCTTCCGTAAGCAGGTTTATTTTGATAATTTTGATTATCGAGTTTTACAGGTTGTGAATTCGCAAAAGCGTTTACTTTCAGTATTTCATTCGCTTGTTGGAGTAGTCTTCTTTGGATGTTTTCGATTTCTCCTTTCGGGACTTTTGTGTTGACGGATAGCTCAGCAATCAGTTGATTCACGTTGAACTCAGCCATTTTTGATTGGTTTTCCTTAACGTCTGTTTTATTGACTCTAACTTTCATGTCTTTAATGTGAGAATTGATGAAGGAATCGTTCTTTATTCTTTTTATTTTTTTCACTACTCTACTTGCCATCACAGTGGGGTGAGATCCATTTTAATTGGGTGCGTGTGATTACTTTCAGATTGTATTTAAGTAAATTTACGATTGTATTGAAGCTCTGTTACAAATTAGTTTCTTTAAAAGTAATTCTTCAATACCTAAGTTCGATTTGTAGGCTATAAAATCGGCTCGGATTCGCGCACGAAGGATTCTCTGTCATTATCATAATCGGAAAACTAAAATGAACGTAAAAGCAACGTTAGCATTTATTTGTACCCTTGGTGCAATTATTTCACTAGATGGCACTAGTGCTAAAAATAAATCGCACTAACGTTGCATTCAAAATAAAATCACGTTTGTTGTAAGCGAGTGAGCCCACATATAATTTAATTTATTCAGTTTTTAGTTTTTTTTTTATTGCAGCAACAGTAATATATCTTCTTGTTGTCTAGGTAAGTAGATATCCCAAGATCATTATATTTCCATACAAGACCAAAACTATTTTTTTCTAAAAAATAATAAGTTCTCTATTAACATTGCTCTTACGGTGAAAGAAAACATCGGGAGCTTAATGTCACGGAAACAAGTCCAACGAAATTATAATTATATTCTGAGTATATGTACATGCTCCATATAAAATTATAATAATGGTTCATATCTAGTTAAGTATAAGTAAATGCTTTAGTTAAAAATGTAGAGAAATAAGTAGGTAAAGATATCATTTTTTTGTTGTAATTCCGCTAATTTGTCCCACGGTAGAGCAAGAGCCTCCTCTTAGAGGAGTTCGGCAGTAAGAGACCACGGGATCCTACTCCGGATTGGCGAATGTCCCTTGCCTACGGACCGTGGTGAGTCCTAAGTAATATTGTGTCATTTTAAATTAGACAGAAAAGACGCCACGCGAGCCCACTTCGGATTGGCAGCTGTTCCTATGCCTTTAAAACAGTGTTGAGATTTATGAATGTGTCGTTTTCCTCACAATGGTTTCCTTCACCATAAGAGATAGCATAATACATGGTTCTTATTAAAATACTAAACAGAAAAATAGTCCACCTATTTGCTTACATGTGTTTTATAATTTCAACCTAGAACCACTTAAACTTACTTTTAAGGAAAGTTATGAAATCATAATTTTATACTTTTAAAGGTTATGACTTCATAATTTATAATTCTTCGAAACAATATATTTGTTTGGAGTACGTAGTTTGGTAACATAATATTTATGTCATTTTGCGTAGGGAGCCTATTAGAGTTGCCATATTGAGTTATATGACGAAATTTACCTGACATAGTTCTAGTAGACAGCATGACGCGATATTAAGATAAATGATTTGTTTTTTAACGGACTTCAATTTCTGATATGATATATCCATAGTTGTGGCGATTCGTCGCCACGTAAGATATATTAAATCTATTTTTAAAATTTTATTTATTTTTTAGGGAGGTTTATAATTTAAACCGAAATGTAATTATTGTTCGTGACGTTAAGGCGAATAGAAAATTTAAACTTTTTAATACAGTCAGCCAACAAATGGAACATGAAATATACTTTTACTGTAGAGTTTTAAAATTGATATAATTTATAAGATTGTACCCATAAGCTTCAAACACTCAATCAGAGTACCTATCTTCACAAAAACGTTTAATTTTGTATCATTTCACTCCACGGTAGATATCCACTTTTGTGCTTTGACTATACATGAGATAAATTGCCACAATACAATCACGATACAGTGCAATTGCCACACGTAATAAATACCCTCCTTATTCATATAATCGACATGGTTTTCGATGTGGCACAGGTAACCCTAAGGCTCCCCCACATAGGTACTCATTTTACCGCAAAAATGCTTGTGATAAACGGTGAAATGTGTAAATTCATTGCGGTTGTCGTAGATAGTGTATGAAAATCGGTATTTCGAAAACGCATGCGGTATACGATGCATACACATTACACACATACCTTAAAGGTGCAGTACTGGGAGAAATGTTACAGCTTCCCCACACGGGTTAACTGTTGCGTCCCATTTTTGCAGTATTGCGTCCCGATTACACGCAGCTACGTTTTTACCGGCGGCGGTAATATCCGCATGCATTTTCGCGATATCGATTTTGGTACATTTTCTATGAGGACCTCAACGAATTTACATACTGTTGCGATATTACCGTAATACGCCGGTGCGTCTCACCACGTGCGGTAAGATCTATTACCGCACGTACGCACGTAATAACCCGCCTGTGTGGATGTGGCTTTATTCTAGAGTTTGCGCTAACTTGTTCCAAAACCAACACAATATAATAATTACCTTATTTGTAACTTTACTGTGGTAATAAATATCAAAGGTTTCAATCGAGCACCCGAACCTAATGCAAGTTCTATTGTAACTTTGACCGGCTAGAGAAAGCTTACTGTTCGAGATTAGGGATTGAATTTATGGGTAACTTTGGCTATAAACCTTTGGTTAGGTAAAACAGAGTGGGTAGGGTAAGCCCCACTAGCTGTGCCTTATGGGTTTGCCCTGTTCCATTCGGAATAAGAATATTTCAGTATAACCGGGAGTAAGAAGTGTCCATGTGGGTATTCTAGGCATATAATTCACAATTTGTTCAGAATTCGTTCAGTTGATATTGAGTGATTGATAAACAAACGTCTAAGCTTTAGCTTTTATAATACTATTGGGATATTACCTTATTTCATACTTCACATATTCTTACAGTTGACTATTTTGATTCCTTACAAGAATACAACCAAGCACGAGAAAAAAAATCGTCTCTTTTACTCGAACCACGAAAAAGAAACGATAATAAAAAAAAATTAAGCTGACCGTCCACCGCCAACTAAATAAGTTTAGCTTAGCTTCTTAGTTTTTCAAACAAAGCTTAAAACTAACTTTGCTTAGTCTAGCTAGTCTGATTAACCCCGTAGAGATGCAAGTTTTTGATGATGAGACTATTTTAACAAAGTACATCTATCTGTGAATATGGAAACACCCTGAACGTCAAGATCAAAAAAGAAATCGCAGTATATTAATAAGTTTAATATGAAGTAAGTATAAATAAGTAAAATATTTTCATCAAAGATCTAATGAAAATTTTACTCGGAATTTGACCAATCGGTCAAATTCCGAGTAAAATTTGCTTATCTCTGCCTTTGAGGTGAATTTAGGGCACAAAATGAATTATATGAAATATCTTGTTTCCCCCATAATAGTTCCATATTCGGACCAAATATAGTTATTCTGATTTAGTTACCTTTTGATTCCAATAAATACCTACATAGATTATTTTTTTCAATGACAAAACCTACGCACTCAACAAATCCAAATCGACATTAAAATAAAAGTTGTTGTCCGATATTGATATTGACAGTTTGACACTTATTTGCAACCTAATAGGGTCGGGACACCATTTGCGTATTTGTCAATCATGACCATATTTCTTTAAGGACTATAGTGGACTAGTAATTCTAGTTGATTGAAATGAAATGTTATTAAAATTTTAAATGAGAATGGCAGGTCTGTATGGAACTTTTGACCCGCAATATCAGAGAGGGTATTGTCAGAAGACCGGTGCCTGGCTGCCTCTGTAATCGTAACTTAATATGCCAAGGCAGATTCTAATTGTGCATGGCTTCTTAGTTTTTGCAAGGATCACATACGTTTAAGAAATTGTTTTACCGTTTTGTTTTTCTTTGTTTTTTTTTAATTTGATTGTTGCATAAATGTTCCGTGTGCTTTTTACTTATAAAAGTTTGTCTCATCTATTATATTCAATTGATCTCGACTTGCTTGTTGCGGTTTTCCTTTGTGTTTTTTTTTATTATTTATTTTTTAAATTAAATTTTGCATAAATGTGCAGTGTTCTTTTAATTATAAAAGTTTATCTAACCTATTATATTCAATTAATCTCGACTTGTTTGCGGTATATTTTACGTTTTTAAATTAAAATAAATTAACAGTAACTTAATAAAACCCATTAAAAACTTAATTTGTGCAAATGCCGTTAAACAAATAACATTATTCGGGCAGGACACCATTTGCCTTAATTCTTTATTTGCAAAGCTACTCTTTTAGTTTGGTTTTCCCTTTTAAAAATACGATCTTATTCTATGAACTGTACAAAAGGAGTAGTAAACTAGGAAACTTATTGGTTTCTTGGCGAAATAACAAATAAATAAAGTACTAACAATTTGTAGTCGTTTCGTGAATATTGTCACGAACGCGTGATTCAAGATATTTGCAATTCAGATGAACATTACTTACACCTACGTTGGTACTTGCCCTTTGTAAAATATTGTACTTGTAATTTTTTTATAATTTAACATTTTTTTCCTTACCGACGGCGGCGATGTAATTTCTTTTAGGTTTTTGTAACACGCAATTTCAAGCACAACAAAATGACCTACAATCAATACAACCCTTTACAAAGCATGTGCTAACAAAAAGTCATCATTCCACTTTTTCACGCAAAAACTACTTGAACCGATTGCGATGAAACTTGGAATATACGTAGCTGCCGACCTGGAATAACACATAGGCTACTTTTTATCCTGATATTAGTTATCCGGGACTTCGCGGGTAAAATTGCGGGGCGCTGCTAGTCATTAGGTACATAAGTATATTGTATATAAGTATTGCGGTGAAACTTGGCATGAAATTAGCTGGAGACGGGTCTAACGTAATATGGTCAACTAAATCTTGATATTCCCACGGGATCTGGACTTATGCTGGTGAAACCGCAGGGCGCAGTTAATGTCAAAATATTATAGCAATATTATCGCCCGCAGGTAATTGCATTTTAATTGCAATTCGCGAACAATACAAATGACTACCGGCAGATGTGTTCAAAGAACAAGCGATTTAAGATTGATCACATCCTTTCAAACTACAGGATTCTTGCTTCTTACTTCAAAATAATTATAAATGTGATAATAACTCTGTCTGTCTGTTACGTTTTCATTTCACGCCTATATGGCTGAACCGATTTTGATGAATTTTGGATAGATTTACCTTGAAGAAGGACATGTCTATATTCAAATAGTACGAAATAGTCTTTATCTTTAAAGGCATTTGTAGTGTTTACCAACAGCTGAGCAGAAGTCAGTTAATTGTCCAGTACCCATAGTAGCTACAAGCATAGTGCTTAGATTGAAGCTAAATTGCACTGTGTGCAGCCACAGTAGGGTAAGAAGTTCCTTTATTTAGTAGTAAGAAGTAGAGTAAAAAGTCCTTTCTTTACAATGGTGTAACGCCGTGCAATATTTATTTTATACTTAATTTCTTCCATGGTTTTAGCGATTTTGCATAATAAAACACTTTATTTACCGGGTTTAATTGAGCTTTATTTATGATTTTTAAACGACCGAGCTTTCGCCAACTTTACAGTTTTCTTTTTCAAGGTTGACAGTTTTCAGTTGTTGTAATTGGTTAATAAAGAGTTATATTATTTGTCACTTTTGTTTATAACTAGCTAGGCCACGCGTTTCCACCAGCATAAGTCCCGATCCTGCGGGAATATTGGGAGAAACAGCAGCCTATGTTATTAACCCAAATCTCTAATTATCTGCATATCAACATGAAGTAACAACATACTCCAAAATTCCACCATTATAATAAAGTGGCTGCGCCCCGCCGTTTCACCCGCGTAAGTCCTGTTCCCGCGGGAATATCTAGATAAAAACAATTGATAAAAATGACCAAAATAACCTCTACATAGGTACAGAGCCACCGACTTATTAATCTGTTTTATCATCTGAAGTCGGGCAGCCAACCTTAGTACAATATGGAACCAACCAGTAAAACTGCCCGACTTCAGATGATAAAACAGATTAATAAGTCGGTGGCTCTGTACCTATGTAGAGGTTATTTTGGTCATTTTTATCAATTGTTTTTTTTTGGTTGTTTTTTAAATTATTTTTTGTTTCTTTTTGAAGTCGGTTTTTTAATTGTTAAATTATTTTTTTATTTTACCCTTTTTAGTATACTTACCTACCTAAAAATCAACAATATTGTTACCGTAATTTTCATTATTGAGGAGTTTGCTGATGAGAAGGTGGTTTCAGGTGCCCCATCAATCTGTACTTAGTTCTTTAGGGGTCTATTCTTTTTGGTAGAAGTCTAAAAATGAGTAATTTATTGAATTCTGGGATGCTATCCTGTCCATCATTCCGAAGATACTCATCAGATCCTTACCAAACTTTCATGGGACCACCTCGTAGCTTCCACGTTTCCATTAAAAAAAGAACTATATCAATCGGTTAAGCCATCTTCGTATAATCGATGAACAATTGAATTGAATACAGCGTTTTGAGGAGCATTCCCGGTCCTCACTTCGAAGATCCTCATCAAATTGTTATGGGACCATCTCGGAGCTTCCATCTTTCCATTAAAAAAATAATCATCTCAATCGGTCAAGCCATCTTCGAGTAATCGATAAACAACTGGATTGATTAATGCGTTTTGAGGAGCATTTCCGTTCATCACTCCGAAGACCCTCATCAGATCCACATCAAATTTTTATGGGACCATCTTGGAGCTCCTACCTATTCATTTAAAAAAGAATCATCTTAATCCGTCAATCCGTCTTCGAGTAATCGGTAAAAATACAAAAAAAAAAAATATTATACATACAGACGAATTGATAACCTCCTCCTTTTTTTTTGAAGTCGGTTAAAAAGTAGCCTATGTGTTATACTAGGTCATTAGCTATCTAAGTTTCATCGCGATCGGTTCATCGATTTTTAAGTGAAAAAGTAACAAACAAACTCACAAGCTTTCAGCTTTATGAGATTAGTAGGTAAGTACTAAGTACCTACTAGAATAAAATTATGTAGAAATATTAAATCGACCGAATCACCTCCTTTTCCTCTCGCTAGTACAAGGCTCCCTAGTTTAAGAAACACTTGTCTTATTCGGCCGGAATCACGGTCGAATTGTCTCGAACAATGTAACCTGGTACAGTCGTACAGTCAAACAGATAGTGTAAGAACCGTTTAATTTGTTCAAATCAAACAATGGTCTCGTATAACCGTACCTTGTTAGTTCAAAGTAGCTTTACTAGGTAAATGTGCATTTTAGGGTTGCCATGTTACTGAAGAATTTTCCTATTCTTCAGTGGCATGGTAACCCTTAAGTTGGCAAAATTTTTAAGATAGTACTTGTATTTGTTTATTTTTAAGTATGTTTGTTACTCTTTCACGCAAAAACTACTTTACCGTTTAGCAATGAAAGTTGATATGCAGATAGCTAGTGACCTGGATAACGTACAGGCTTTATCCCGATATTTTCGCGGGATTCGGCATAATGTCAATGAAACCGCGGGGCGCAGCTAGTATTTTATAAACCAAGATATGGGTGTGTAATAAGTATATGACATTACTATAGCTACTCCCCGCGGTTTTACTCGTTTTATGATCCCGTTACGATTATTTCTCGTGAAATATTGGCAAAATTCACAACACCACACTATAAAAAGTCATCAAATCTCATGAAAAGCCTTTTAACTAGAGGTCAGACAAATTTTATTGCTTTGTAAAGCGGCATTTATTATGTGAAAGCAATATTTAGTAGGTATTATAAATACATAACTAATCGAATTACAAATTGACCACTGATTATGACATCCTAAGTATTGGCGTTACAGATTACTGATTTTTTATCGGCCGACGAAGTCAAAACAAATAAATTAGTTTCAATTTACAGTTACTCTGTACATCGTGTACTTTCATGTGTAGAGGTAGAGTCTATGTACTCGTGAACAGAAGGCACTGTAAAGTCCTCAAGCCGTCGCGACGATGTTTGTCAATATGGAAACTGAAAAATGAGTTTAATTACATGTCAGCTTCGCGAAAACCGAAGATATAATACGCTTTAATAATTTAATGTTTAGAAAAGAAATGTGCGTTGTTATTCAATAGTATTGTGACGGGAATAACTGACATATTACTGCGAAATAAAAAAAATAGAATCTCAAGGGATCGTTTTTCAAGGGTTTGTTTATCTAATCTGATCTAATATATTATCTTACAATCTAGTGTTAATTATCTAGTTTAAATAAGCTCCAAGCAGTTGAAAGTATGTGGTCTGCGTAACCCATTCCAATATTTACTGCTTTTTTATGTCAAAAGAAATTTGTATAAAATTTATTGTGAGGTCAATGAAGTGATTTATAATAAAATGGCGGATATGTTTGTTGCACATACAGTTCCAATTTCCTGCCGTGTTTTAGATCATCTTGTTATTTTAGGTGACGGATATAATTATTTCAAATAAAGATTTTCTAGGTAAGTAACCCTGACGA
Organism: Idaea dimidiata; assembly: GCA_949358125.1. Lineage (NCBI taxonomy): Eukaryota > Metazoa > Arthropoda > Insecta > Lepidoptera > Geometridae > Idaea > Idaea dimidiata. Next base: position 14,421,179 of record OX442329.1, read on the forward strand.
GGTTTATTTTAAGTCTTTTTCATGAGTATGGTTGACTGACGTGAAATGTTAGTAGTTACACCTGAAACGTACTTCGGAAGGCAAGTTATGCACTTGATCCCGGTTGTTATCTGTGATAGAAGTCGTAATGTTAAGATAGAGGCCTTAAGGGCATTGAACACTGGGATATCACTACACGAAAAGAAGAAGTAGGTAAACTCTAAATTAAAAACTTTTCGAAATTTGTAGAACAAAAGTGGTTCGCCTTTATTTCGCAGGGCTTTTCGCGTAGGTACGTAGCTTCTAAATTGGCGAAAAGTATTTTAAATTTTAAGACGCGGGATACCTATCTACGAAAATTGTGGAACAAAAATACAGTATTTTTATTTCGCAACCTTATTATTATATTCTTGTTAGCCCGTTAATTTGTACCATTTTAGGGCAAGGACCTCCACTTAAAGAAGTCAGGCAATAAGACGCCACGAGAGCCTACTCCGGATTGGCGAATGTCCCATGCCTTCGGACCGTGGTAGGTAAGTCCTAGGACATGTCTTCTCATAATAAGTGCCAACTAATCTCCTAAGCGTAGATTTATATTTAAATTAATACTCAATACTTATTATAATCGTAACTAAATAAATAACATACTTAGTTTAATACGATAATCCATTAACAATCGGCTTACTAACAAAGCTTCAACACAGACAACTATAATGGGTAAAAAATTACACATCACCCGCTTAGCTAACTGTTAGTTTAGTAAGTGCTCATTAAAATCTAGGTAACAAATAATTTATTTTAAACCGACGATTATGTTTAAAACGCACTATGTAAAGGTTGAGTAACACTTCTTAGGGTTCCTTAACTAAGGGTTAAAAACGGGACACTTTTACTAATATCTATCACTGTGTATCTGGGCCCTGATTCCCTAAAAACATAGCATGCGACAAACAGGCGGGTCGCATGAGCATTGCAGAAGTCGATTTGTTGCAGGAGTAAAAATAGCTATTTCTATAACTTCCTTTAATACTGATTGGCTGAGGAAAAAGGGGAGGTATTTAAATAATTAAGTAGCCCTTAACTAATTAGCTACTTAACTAATTATGTAAAATAACATTTACAGAATACGAATTAACGTACATCTCCTGCAAGTCGCCTGCATTCCGCCGGCATTCCGCGTGCTATGTCCTTACCGCATCGTGCCCTAGGCTGTATCGTGAACCGTGATAATATAATAGCTAGACAGTTAAAATTGTCACAGATGATGTATTAATCTGTTGGCGCTAAAACACCAGAATAAAATATTTATTTATGTAAGTAACCAATACGTCCATACAAGAAACGTGATTTTTTGTGATAATGGTACGGAACCTTTCGTCTGCGAGTCCGACTCGCACTTAACCGATTTTCATAACTAAGTTTGTTGGTCAACACGATTTAGTTTAACTATATAATTTGATCATCTTATATGTTACGTGAATTCTTAGTCGGGTTTGGATTGTCATCGATCACTTCACTAACACTTTATTAAAATTATGTAACAAGCACCATTTCACCAATTATATTAACACATTATTTTTCGTTTTCTATGCGCCATTCTTTATGGATCATTTATGTACACTTTAGAACAAGTTTAGTAGTATTCAGCTAGAACGAAAATGATGATATGTAGGGTTTTTTTTTATGGCATTGATCATTATTTGCTTAAAAAAAAGATTTTTATTGAAACTAGACATCCAAAAATATTTTCAAATTATCAAAATGCACTTATTGTCGATTTAAAATAATTTATAATTAACACTTAATTTATAAATTAGTTATTTTTTAAATTACAAATAAACACCAACAATTCTAACTTTTCACCATTTTTAAATTAGAACACTTCAAATTAGCGCTCGTTTTAAATTCGTTCGATTTTCGAAACAACCTTTTTTACATTTTTGACACCTTTTCAAATAAGTTCTCGTTTTTAAATTTGTTCGATTTTCGAAACCCCCGCGCTCTCTGATTGGTGTTCGCGGTAGAGCACGAGTCGCAAGCGCAGATCGACTGACGCCGTGCGTTATTCCGTATTGGGGGGTCGAGATTCGCTCCTTTGCCTCGATGACGTAGACATGAGAACATAACAGACATGGCCTACTCATTTACTTAACAAACAATTGTTGTAATACTGTTAGAGTGAAGTTTTTTTTGGCATGCAGTTTTGAATATTTTTATTAAATGTTTCTGACCGACTTCGAGAAAAAGCAGGTTAATTCAGTTGTGGCTATTTTTTTATTTTTGTTATATTCACAATATTTTTAACGCAAATTGAAAAATGTTTCTTTACATGCGATTAAGACCCGGTAAAATACAGCTATATTTTTTTTTAATTCATTCTTGACGATTTTTCGTCACTTTGAGTTACTTTGAGGAAGAGCTACCTAGTGTTTGAGATTTTTCCCATTATGTGCGTTCGATTTCTGATGGGGACAAGTATTTATGCTGACTTACTAGGTATATTAAATGCATAGTATATTTATTCGTTTTGTAGTGACCATAGTACAGGCCAGTGCTTAGTTTGGGGCTAACTTGCGCTATGAGGACTAGGTACTAGCTGCGTCCCGCAGTTTTACCCGCGTGGGAATATCGGGATCAAAAGTAGGAGGAATGAATATCGTAAAAGTAGGAAGAATCAAAATCGAGGAGTCTATGTTACTCCTCGATAATGTAGCTTTCTGTTGGTGGAAGAATATTTAAAATCGGTCCAGTAGTTACCCTCAATTTTTGACATTCGAGGTATTTATTGTCTTTTAATAATGATAAAATAACCGAGTTCAGTTTAAATGCCCATTCATTAAAGTTAATTAAGTAGTTATGGTTTTTATTTTTATAACTAGCTTTTCGCCTATTTGTAAGTATATTACATACATTATGTAATCAATATCAACGTTACCTTTTTATAATATATATATACTATAGATTTATTGAATTCATACTTAACACCGTACGTTATTTACGAAACTACACCTACGTGTGTATATCTGCGATGTCTGCTCAATATTTTATCTCAATAATCATACCTATACCTTTTGTGAGGACGGTTTCTAGTAAAATGAATCGATGAACTTACACCAGCTGCATGCTTACAAAAACCGAAATCGTATAAAACTTAAGAGTCCACGTTTTTGGCAATTTTTATTGTGTAGGCAAATACTAAGTAAATGTGTGAGAAAATATTATGTGTTTCGGTTTACGAAATAGTGTGAGATTGTATGGTATTCTTATGGTATTCGAGGTCTTTATTGTCTTTTAACAATGATAAAATAACTGAGTTGAGTTTAAATGTCCATTCATTAAAGTTAATTAATTAGATTATAGTATTTATTTTTATTACTAGCTTTTTACCTATCTGTATGGATAAAATTCAAAGCTCTGACTGACTGGTATATAAACGTACGCACTGACTAAATCGCTTGTCTTAGACATAATATGAAACTGAGAAACCGATTATCGAAAAACAGAAACAAAAACTACTAAACCGATTGCAATAAAACTTGGTACGCAGATAGCTGGAGATGTGATCTTATACCGATATTCCCGCAGGACTTACGCGGGGCGTTGCTAGAAGTAATACAAATTACTGAGTAAAAAAAAACTATTATGAGATATTTTTGGATTTTTTTCAAGGAGTTATTGTCCTATAATTTTTGATGTCATGGTCTCAACGGTCAAATAATGGATACCCGTATTAGGATCCATGAGGAAACAGCTCCAAAGATACCATTTCCTGTTTCTATCGTTGAATAATGTGGTTCTAGACATCTCGATAAAATTTATTTGATTTGCCAATCGAATAGGTTTGTTTCATTTCAATTTTATTTGCGTATTTTAACCGATTTTTGAAACAAGGACGTTTTGTATTTTGTGTGAATATGTTATATACCTCATTATTTTGAGGGGTTCGATGGTGATGAATTTTTTTTTTATAAAAATCAAATTTTTAAAACAATAACACAAATTACATCCCAGTCTACCCGTGAGCAGGTGGTTTGAAAGGACCTCGAAACGAAACGAAAATTAAGCAAAGCGATTAAAACCGAAAAAAATTACATTGAACTCAACATCGATATAAATCGGCGTTGTATTTATTTTTATTGTTATCATTTTTTCAATCAATCCCCCATTCCTTAAGGTATATACAATCCAACATCGACAAAACTTTTTAACGAAAAAATCAAATCTATTTAAAAACGAGATAATGGGTCTATACAGACGGATAAACAGACAGACAATGAAGTGATCTCATACGAGTTCCTCTTTTCCTTTTAAAGGTACTTTTTAAGGGTACGGCACCCTTAAAAAGCACCTTTCCAAGTCTGTCCCATGTCTAACTCTACCGACAAATGGTACAGTACCGTCTTGTGTTCCACCCGGGTGCTCCCACTAATGTCTGTCTGGTCCACTGCGTGCTAGGGCCGGTGTATTGAACCTGGTCTGCTATTACACCGTGGAAAGTTTAACTAGCCTGTGGGGAAGAAAGTTTTCGAAAGTCCAAATGATTTTATAGGGTTCCTTTAAAGAGATACGTAGGAAATTCCACGATATCTTGAAAATACTATTAGGGGGCTTCAGCTAAATACTATACCTAACTTTTGTGCAGCTATAGAGGAGAAAAGACTAGACTGCACTAGACTACAAGACTAGAAATGGAGTTTACGTATGGAGAGAAATAGCAATATTGTACCTGAAAGATGACCTATAGTTATCGTCTTCCTAGTCATTTAGTAATCGTAATTTCAATGTCAAATAAGAATTCCAACCATCAGTGTGTCTTGATTTGAAAATTTGGCAGCACTGCTTCCACTATGCGATTGTGTTACTATCATTTTTAAGTATGTAAACCATGTAAGTGAAGTAGCTAACGGCCAATACAAAAACGCTACTCAAAATAAAAAAGATTGACTTATACTACACTTTAGGTACAACTAAGCAGATCTTAAGCTAAAAGTTCCAAACTAATTTTGAATTCAGAAGCTGCTCAATTATTTAAGTACTACTTAGAGTTTAAGTGCCGTTTCACTATTCGGCCGTAAGACTCTGTAAACATATAGGAAGTTTCCTGTAACATCATTTGTATGGAAAAAAGATTCCGTAACGTAAAGATAGTATAATAGGTTCGAGAAACTTACTCGTTCCAGATGATGAATATGACTTAATTAAGCTCGGTTTGCCATGGATTCAAGATTTAATTACAACTAAGAGTTCTCGAAGACATTTCCTGAATTGGTTAGAAACTTAAGGGCACTATCACCTTTACCTATTGAAATAGATAATTGGTTGCCATTTTAAACAGACTTCCGAAGAACGAAGGAGCATGTTTTCAATTCAGCTTGTTGATGAAAATCAAGAGATGAGAGAGTTTTTCAGAACATGGTTAAAGGAATAACAAGTAAGTACAGATACAATCTATTGATAGAAGATAAGAATAAGAATGTAAACTATTATGTAGGTATACCTACCTACGAGAATTACTCACACGCTCCAAATAGTGATACAAACTGCTCCGACTTCGTCTTGCCAATAGTTCCAGGTCGGATTGTATTTGAATCCTACTAATATTATAAAGCTGAAAGTTTGTGCGTATGTGTGTGTTTGTTACTCAATCACGTAAAAACCGCTGAACCGATTACCATAAAACTCGGTATGCAGATAGCTGGAGCCTTGGAATAATACATAGGCTACTTTTTATCCCGATATTCCCGCGGGATTAGGACTTACGCGGGGCGCAGCAAGTTGGATATTTACTTGAACAAAACAAGGAGCTGAACCCTATAAAAATAAGCACTTCTTAAACTTATACAAAACTAGCAGCTGCGCACTGCAATTTCATTCGCGTAAGTTCTGATCCAGTGAAAATATCGGGATGAAAGTTTGCCTATGTGTTAATCCAGATCCTCAGCTATCTGCGTACCAAGTTCGGTTTAATAGTTTTTGTGTGATTGAAACACAAATAAACATTAAACGCTTCGGCTCAGGAGTACGATTTCAAATACATGGCTATATGCCTAATTACGGGCCACTAAATTTTCCAAATATATGCATCTTTTAAGTCGATCTGTATTTCAACTTCAAGTTTAGTTTAAAAACGAGCAATATTTCTTGAAGCAACGACGCAAAGTGGCGAGTTTTGACGAAGCGGCACGCCACGCGCCGCGGAGCGCATCGTGGCGTAACATTCGTGGTGTAACACATTCATTACACTTGCGTCTGAACATCACACATAATATGTACAGTACATACGTAGGTATAGCAAAAGTAAGGTACCATATAACAAGGTGTTATATTGTAATTGTAAGTTACAGATACCGGGCGTATCCACGGGGCGTACCTATAACCATTTATTAGAAAAAACTTTCAAATTGTTGTAGAAAGTAGATCGATTATGTTTGGGAAATTGTGTTTTATATTTATAAGCTGGAATTAAAATATGTCTGGTTTTCAAAAATGGTTAGTTATTTCATGACAGATTGTTGTATTTTTGCGTTTTAGTATAAGGATCGTAAGTTTTTTTTAATACTTTTAACAGCATTTGTCCTCATCTCACCAAATGGGAAGCGACGATGAGGTAGACGATGTAGCATGCATATCTAGAAGATACCTATTCACTCTAGACTTGAATCCTCCCAGGTCGTAGTTCAGGGGAAATTTTCAGGTGCCATTGTTTCCTACATTTTGTTGTAGTTTCAATAATATTTTTGCATCGATAAAATCTAAATCGTATAGTTGCCAATTACCGATTTTCCTTATCTAAAATATCCAACAAAGTCTTTAAGACTTTTTCCACCTACTTCAATAACCTGACAGAATCCGGAAAAATTAACCTTTCACACCGACTGGACATTGCAACCAAAACTGCAGTCATGTTGGCCTTTCAAAGAGTTTCATTAAAAACCCGTTTCAAGTATCAACATTGTTTTTTTAGAAAGTATTTTAGCGTGACTAATTTTGAACGAATGACACAAAACTGGTGCAGGGCAGGGTTAAAATTTAGCACAGATTTTGTTAACATAATGTTACATTTACATCCATTTTCTAAATCTACTTATTATAGACTTATTTGTTTGACTCGAGTTGGACTATGTGAAACAATTAAAAATACTTATCCTTTTTATTATAATATACAAAGGTGAAAGTTTAGTGTAAGTGTCTATGTTTGAGGCTCACGCATGGTTGTGCAGATTGCCACAAAACTCTGTATGTAGATGGTTGGAGACCTAAAATAACACACAAGATACTCTCATCCTGATATTCCTACGGGTTCGGGAATACGCGGGGCGCGCTGCTCCTAGAAATACTTATCGAAATTGGACTTCATTTGCTGGAGTAGGTACAGTGTCAACATTTACAAATCAACAAGACTTACAAACAACATAGGTACGAGTCCAATTGGAACAACGTAGGAACGAATCGAACTCCTCCTTTTTTCAAGTCGGTTAAATATGGATGCGGTCGTGGGACTCCCGTCAAAATAACTATATCATATCTAACCTGCATCAATCATTGCAAGGTTAACCATATAATTACACGGTTGGGTAAAGACGAATTATGCGTTTCACCTTCACATAACCTATTGTTATAATTAAATTAAGTTTAAGACGCAGAAGGTCGTGGGTTCAAACACCGGCCTGGAAAAAATATTTGTCAGGTATTTTCTTGGAATTTCTATCACTCAATCGAATTAATTACCTTCTTTAGTTTTAAAAATATAATTGATATTAGAGATGGAAAGATTAGATTAGATTAGAGATTGACCTAGAAGTAACGTGTTTCTATATTTTATAATCGGAAGACAATGGCCAAAACACCATTATACAGCGGAACTCCAGTCGCGAAATACACTATTTACCCACACTCATCCAAAGTCGGTACCAATTTTGTAAAAAGTATAAGTACTATGAATAAAACAATAAACTTACGAAATAATGGTCACTTAGCAGCCACTAAATCATTAACCCAATGAAATCTAAAATGCACACTATTTTAAAGACAACCCAACAAAGTTCGTCTATCTATAGTCCCACACAAGGGGGTGTCTACACAGGTGTATCACTTCCGTTACTGCAGGTACTACTGAGACGAGCCTTTAGCTTGGTATTTGCAAGTTGCAACCCTCGCTCGGTAGACAGATGTGCCAGGACGGTTAGTGGGTTATTATGGGACGATGCGATATAGTAGGGGAAAGTTAGGTTGATGTCTTGATGCGCTTTGTCTGGATAATATGCTTTTATTATTAGTCAGTCAGTCGCAATTCTAAAGATAAACTTATTTTTAGGCTGCTTATTGGCCATTTGGCATACTTAAATATGTACCTACGCCAAATAACAAATAGGTCTGGTAAGTTTTTTTAATGTACCTATAGGCCATCGACATACAATGATGGGAACCTTTGCACCAGGAACAGTAAGGGGCGGGTTATTTGATAATTTTGTTTTAAAAATATTTAAAATGAAATTTACCTATTCAACTATACTTTTACTTTAGCATATTTTAGTGTAGTTTCCAGATAGTTATGACGTAGAATGTTGAAGCCTCAGACTATATAAATATGTTGAAGTCTATTCACAATTCTAAAATATGTAGTAATGAAACAATAAGTCAATCAAAAAGTAGAAAACAGTGTCACCTACAAAAAAAACAACATCCCGCCAAGAAATAATCTATAATTTTCGATGAACCGGATAGGGATTTTAAGTTTATCTCGTTTTATCAAAATAAGCATAGGCTAATTACCGCAAGATTCTGTTGTAGCCTGTGTAATAAATACCCTATCTCTTTCTTTAATCTTCCATCTCACTCCCATCGTAATTATTGGCTGTCCAACTTGTGCAAATAAAATATTGTCTCAGTAACACCCACTTAATGATAGCAAACGTATAAAGTGACGGAAGTCATTTCAATGATTTATTGAATCAAGCCCTAAAACCTTATAAGAATTAATTGACTTAATCAAATTGTATGAGCGCAACATTTCAATTTATGACACTACATCCTATATCCCACATATTATAAATGCGAATGTTTAGATGTCTGTAAAAATGTTTGTGTTTCAATTACGCAAAAACTACTGACCTGTTTACAATGAAACTTGATAAGCAGTTAGCTGTACATATTATGGATTAATACATAAGCAACTGTTTATCTCGATATTTCTTTGGGATCGGGCCATAAGCGGATGAAACCGCGAGGCGCTACTAGTATTATTTATAGAGACACCTAGACCAGAAATAAATATTTAAGAAGAAATACTTGTTCTCAGGAATCTAACCAGCAAAACTTTTGCATATCAGTAATGTAGATTTGTAGATAATTCAAATGTTTGTGTTATTACTATTTTTATTAAACCTTGGGTCTCGGTCGCGTTTGTACACTTTTCAACACACAAAACAGGACCACAGGAATTTCAATCGGGAAAGTTGTTTTTAACTCTTTAAGTGATAAATGTTTGTAAGCATCGTGTGCGAACGCCTGATATATCGCGGGATGTTGTTAGTGTAGTGTGCCGCGGCCCTAATAACTTTTTGTGAGATTAAGGGTAGGTGTAAAAATACCTACCCAGTCGACGGTAAACGAAGCTCGCCACTTCAGTCTTCCCGGGACCACGGCCGGGCAAACGGATTACCTGTTTGCCGAAACGTCGGGGTAATTATAAAATTATAAAAAATGAACTAACGCGATCGAGACTCGAGTTTTAATAAAAATAGTAATGAGCAGAAATGGTGTGAGTTTAAAAAAAATGTGTTTGTGTCATGGCGGGAATCGAACCGGTTACCTCTTTAACTGGCGGCGGGTGTTCACTGTTCACCTGCCGAAGAAACAGAACAGAGTCTGTGTGTGGCAATAGAAAGTTAGAATGCAAAGACAAAGCAATGAGTTTTTCTTTTAAGGAGAATGAGTACCGGAAGCAGCGAAATTCATTACTTTGAACTACGATGCGCGATGGTTCCTTTTGGCTGTACCAGGATAAAGGTGATCTTTTAGTCATAGATAGTTGAAAGATACATCATCAAAGATTGAAAAAGTGACGTACTTCGAACTCCCTTCTTTTACTTACAGTACAGGGTGGATACCTTATTGTAGCGTCGCAAATGGACCACGAGATTTTTCCATTATCACGATGATTTTATTAGAGAGATCAAATTAGTCATGGCTTTATCACTTATTTTAAAGAAAATGGATTAATTACCTTTTTAAATAAAACTGCTTAACCCTTTAAATATTATTGTGGTTCATTTGTATTAATATGAGGTGTTACCATACGGTAAATTAAATCATGATTTAAATACAATTTTGTATTGATATGGGTTTTAAAGAACAAATGAAATGTTTCAAGAAGCAGATCATCAATGAATACGATTTGATAGTCATCCATCTGAATCCTTAACCGTCTACTGCTGAACATAGGCCTCCCCCTTACCACGCCACAAATATCGCTCGCGAGCTACCTCCATCCAACGATTCCCTGCGACCGCTACAATGTCGTCGGTCCACCGAGCAGGTGGTCTGCCTATACTCCATTTCGCATTATATCGCCACTCGAAGACTTTTACTCTCCAGCGGTTATCCATCGTTCGAGCTACCTATATGGCCAGCCCATTGCCACTTTACCTTTCGAGCTATGTCTCCTACGGCTTTCCGTATTTAGGATTTTATCACGCAGGGAAACTCCAAGTATAGCTCTCTCCATAGCCCGCGACTTCAATCTTTTAACTAGACCTATATTTAGCGATCACGTCTCGGATCCGTAAGTCCACTGGCAACACACACTGATTAAAGACTCTCTGTCTTAAGCCTATGTGGTATCTGTGATGAGAAGACTTCTCGAAGCTACCTGAACGCCGCCCATCCGAGTTGGATTCGTCGGTTGACCTCTTTGTTGAAGACTGCCTCGCCTTGCCTCGTCTGTTCCGATTTGATAGTAGGTTATTTTTATTTTCGTACTATAATATACTTCGCGAGCATCCGGTAAGACATCTCCTTAAGGCGAAATTGTTTAAAAAGATGACTTGGCGCAGTGACAAGCAAATGAACGTAGCTGTAGATACTAACTGTGGAGGCATTATTTGCTATACTAAACTACAAACGAGGTATGTTTTATATAAATATTCTTCGCTTCGCGCGTTCTTCTAGAAATTCTTCCCGTAGGTAGGTCATTTTTAAATATCTTAAGAAACTATTTTACGGGCGAGTCGAGTAGTAATTTTCCACAGAACGAGCGTAATTAAAAAAACCTCATATCCACTTCTTAACATTATCCGATTCCGGTGATTATTTTTATGTAGTTACCTCATAGAACACATTAAAAAAAAACAATACTGCTAAGGGGTGGAATATAGGTTATTCTTTTTGTATGTTGTCAGGTGTCAAACAATCCTCATAGCAGTCTAATGGCCGATTTACAATGGACCCTATGTGTGGTTTTATGCTTTATCTTGCTTAATCCACGTTTGCGAAAATGTGACAAAAATTAAGTCAATGCATTGAGTCGTTTGTGAGTATGCCTGTTATGAAGCGTGTCTCCGGATAAAAGAAAGCGGAATGTAAAGTTAGGTCTCCTGCACCCGTATTATCTATTCAGTGGACGTCGGACAACAGTGGAAATTGACAGGCGCTATGCAGTACATTGCTGCTTTGATGTAACGTGTTTATTACCGGTGATTACCTCAAAGCAGCGATGTACTGCATAGTGCCTTTCATTTTCCACTGTTGTCGTCTGACAGCCCCCATATTATCTAATCTAGTGGACGTCTGTCCACTAGATTAGATAATATGGGGGCTGATCTATCAAGCTAGTAAGATCTATCATTGGGTAGGTACGTATAGACTAAAAGTAGTAAACACCTACTTAAGTGTTACGTAGGTAGGTACTTAACAAACTTTGTACTTTACGATTACGTATTTTGATCTATAAATCTGTAACAGCCACCTACACAAATCACGATTTGATAATAATTCGGAAGTAGTCAAATATATAGAGAGCGAGGCGTATTGATTATGCTGTGGTTATATAAACCCACAGATAAACCTATAATTAAGGACTTATGGAATGGAAAAATACATGAAATACATGCTTTTCCTTTTTCTATCGTGGCGCATTGCCAAAAAGCCACATACTGTTCAGTCAGGGTAAAATATTGGGAGTTTCTTTTTTATTTTATAATCGTTTTATTTGTGGGATTATAGCTTTTGTTTCAGATACAGTTTTTATTCTTTTAGTTATTACTAGCTGTGCTTTGCGGTTTCACCAGCGTAAAAGTCCTGGGGCTCTATTTTTGAATCGCTCGCGTCATTTCGAGTGACTTTAATACCTCTATTTCTGCCGATTTTCTTTAGTTTTCTTTATTTTTTCTATGTGAATCGCACGACTGCAACGAGTGGTATCAACCACTCGCCGCAAGAGTCAGAAATCGAACGTAAACCAGCAGATATTGAATTATTTAAATCGCCTGACGAGCAACGAGCGATTCAAAAATAAGGCTCCTGATCCGATAACATCGATCGCCTAATAAGTAGTTAAGGTGTTCATCCAGATATCTAGCTATCTGCATACAAAGTTTAATAATTAGTTCAGTAGTTTTGTGTGAAGGTAAGCAAACTACTCGTTAACTTAAATAGGTACTTAATACGGACAAACTTCACATGTTTTATAATATAAAGCTGAACATTTTCACCGCTCATCATCTGTATATTTAAGTTATTTTTTTTTAGAAAATAAATATTGCACGACATTTCACACAGAGCAATGTAGCTCTAAACTGAGCACTAGGCTTGTACTATGGGTACAAACCTAGTGCTTGTATAGACAACGGTTATACTACATAGTTTACTTTTTTTTGTAAATACATACAAATAATACATAGAAAGACACCCAAACCAGATACAAATATTTATTTTTAAGCATAAATATTTGCACCCGGCGGTAATCGAACCCGCAACCTTCCGCATTGCAGTCGGGCCTTCGCCCGACGTGCCACAGGGGTCGTCATATGGACAAATACCTTTCCTAAATTACACCTATAGATGATAGCACCAAATTAACTTGACTAGCTTTTTATTTTATTTATATAAAATTGAAAATAAAAAAACATAATGCAGGCCAAAAATCACAAAGATTTGTCTGGCGTGCTCAACTTTGAAAGAAATAAAAAGTGTTTTTACCTAGTCAGTAGTTACATTTATCAAAACTTGCATATTAAGAGTAATGCATAATATTTTACCACTAACTGTACTATATGCATATTTTTGACTTAATTCTTCACATGTTGCAAGTACTGTTTTAAGCCAATATTTTGTATTTCAACACAACATTAAAGCCGGTAATCATCTTATGAAAATAATAAGCAGTTTTATGTGTTCGATAGTCGTTAAGTTGATGTTAAGATATTGAGTTAAATATTACTTACATTCCATTTTGTAAAGGTTAAGTGCATGGCTAGACGTCAGGACTCGTATTCTATAGCTAAAATGTTCCAACAATGCTTCAGCAGTGTTAGATTGTTCTCGAAAACGTTTCAGCAATAATATAGTCTCATTTAATCAGGTCTTGTTATGATAGTCTTCATCGTGAAGAGGTTGCCAGTCTCCTCACGACCAAGACTATTGTAACAAGCCTGTGCTTAGTTTGGGGCTAGGTTGCGCTGTGTGTAATGTTGTGCAATATTTATTTATTTATTTATGAATGAAATGTCCGAAAAGAAAATAAATAATAAAACGCGATTAAGTCGAAAATGTAAAAATCGAAAAAGAAAAAGATATATTTTGTTTCAGCCATTGTTGGTAATATTAAGACAAATTAAATAACCCTCAAATTATTGTTTTAAAAAAATACCCCGTTTCAAGCTCGAATTCAATCAAACTTCAAAAGATTTCCCTAGTGAAACTGCGAAAAACAAATATTGTTGAACAGCTTTCGGCAAAACTCTGACATTGTTAATACATTTTTAGGGCATTTTAGTTACAGAATAGTGCACGCACAGGTAGTCCAACCAAATCTGTTCCAATTAGCCACTGACCCCAAAACCCCTATTAGGGATCCATAAAAACAGTCTTAACATAAACTATGGTTTATTGGTAATAATAACTAAAATTTAGCCATGAACTTTCAAAAGTGATACTGAAATCGTTATTCCCGAAGATAGAAAATGGGACAAAAAGGTAACACAGGATTTTTAACACGGTATATTTCATCTGCCGGAAGCCTTCTGAAACTTAATTTTCTAAACCAGAATTTACTAAATACCATAGCTAAATACTATGTATCCTACTAATAAGTATTATAAAACTAAAAGTTTGTGAGTATGTGTGTTTGTTACTCTATCACGTAAAAATAGCTGAACCGATTACCATGAAACTCGGTATGTAGATAGCTGGAGACCTGGAATAACACATAGGCTTATTTTTATCTGCATATTCTCGCGGGATCGGGATTTACGCGTGTGAAACCGCAAGGCGCAGCTAGTTTAAAATACTATGTAAAGTTTGTGTGAGCAATACCCAATACCAACCATTAAAAGTATTTACCTTACCTAGTAATTTGTATGTACAAACGTTGCAAGTACAGACTATTTCACATTTCTTTATGAACCACCTTGAGATAAGTAGATAGATAGATTAATTTTGACATTCAGTCAACTATTAAGTATTTATAAACTGGTGTGCCGTGTAATTGCTAAGTTAGACGGTGCCTAAGTTACCTAGTGGCCTAGTGAAATAATAAATATTCTAGTACTAGCTGCGCTCCGCGGTTTCACCTGCGTAAGTCCCGTTTCCGCGGGAATATCGGAATAAAAAGTAGCCTATGTGTTATTCCCGGTATCCAGCTACCTATATTCCTCGTTTCATCGCAATCGGTTAGATAGTTCTAGCGTGAAAGAGACACAAAGTCACATACATATATACATACATACAAACTTTCGCGTTTATAATATTACTAGCTACGTTTCGCGGTTTCACCCGCGTAAGTCCCGTTAAATATCGGGATATAAAGTAGCCTATGTGGTAATCCAGGTCCCCAGCTACCTATATTCCAAGTTTCATCGCAATCGGTTCAGTAGTTTTTGCGTGAAAGAGTAACAACCTCACATACATACAAACTTTCGCGTTTATAATATTAGTGAGATAAGATATAGTAAGACTAGTAAGAAGTAATATTAGCAGTGTCCCACGGTTTCTTGTGTAAGTCCCGCTCCTGTGGGAATTTCGGGATGATATAGTACCTATATAGCCTTTGTGTTAATCCAGGATCTAAAGCTACTTACAAACTGAGTTTCATCACAATCAGTTTAACTGATTTTGCGTGAAGAAGCAAAAATTTAAACAGGTCTTTCTTTCTATGATTCAATTTCTTAGATATAACCACGGAATAGGCGATAGTCACAAAGTGATTTGGTGACGCTACGGCGACGCGCCTCCACAGTGCCCGTATAACCTTATAAATCGATTTCTTTGTACCTTGGTACCTTTATATTAATACTGTGGCCCTGTATTAACTGTATGTGACTTTTTTGTTTCTATATTACAAAAATCTAGATTTTTTAAATCAAAACTAAAATCTCGTCCCTTACTTATACCTCAATATTTGATAATAACGCCATCTCTCAACTAGATCTCGTATTAAAACCTTCTTAATCAAAGGATCTAAGACCGTTCTTGACACAGATTAACCGCTCCAACTAACATTTTGAGGTTACAAAACAAAAAACTTACATGATTCATATTGGTACGAAATATAAGTAGGGGGAGAGCCCAAAATCCCTCGTCTTCTCGGATCCAGCTTGACGAAACACTCAAAAATGTTCAAGAAAATCTCAAAACACTTCCACTGAACAATTAAAATTACTATTACACTGTATTGCTTCAAATTTTCGTTAGTTAAAACACGTTAGTTTTTCATTGAGCGCGAGATATCAATCACAAGTTGTTTAGGCTTCTGCGCACGATTCGATGTATGCAGTCCGAGCGAGCGAGAACACAATACTGTCGGCAATTTAAGTAACTTTAGATCGTAAACAATAGATTTTCGTATTTAATTAATTATTTATTCAATGTTAAACGCTACAAGACCGTTCGGTACGTAATAACTTGCAGAATAATGTAAGACTTCTTCGATAACTTTTACTTACAACTTATGTAAGTAAAAGTTATGACAAGTCGATGATAGAGCAGAAGCTTTTGAAGTTTCTCTCAAATACCCATAACAAATATTGGTTATCTCTTTCTATCAAGCATGTGTGGGCCATCTGGTAAAAGCTGTCTTGCTGCTTTCCAAGTACGGCTCCCTACGAGTGCCTAAGTGCTTACCATGAGTGCCTTCTAACTTAAGTTGTACAAGAAAGGGTTACATAGATTCTTTGTAGGTACTTAGTTACAGAAAGGGTTACTTACATAGATTATTTGTAGGTACTTAGTTACATAACATATCTATACTCTATACTTATAATAAAGAAATACAGGACAAAAGTCTGTACTTGGAAGTAAATTAAAAAAAAGTTGTCTAGGGGACTTAGAAAAAGTAGTAGAACAAAATTATATAATTTTTAAAATTCATGTATGTCTGTTTGTTCCTCATACAATCAAAAGCTACTTATTCGATTGAGAATTGGTTTTCAATCGATTGAATATTGTTCTATGTTCGAGGAACGCCGTGGTATACTTTACATCGAAATCCAATTAGTAGATCCCGAGTAATGAACGAAAAAGTGGAACCGCTCGAGAATCGCACGCGCCCGTGATAACGCGTTTTTCACCTCCGTCAAACCGCGGGGCGCAGCTAGTTAGAAAATATATTTTTTGTTAGCCACAGTCCCAGTGAGCTTATAGCGTGACGTAGGAAATGGGCAAGCATTCAAGCTGGTATCCATGGGGTTGTGTCTATCTATTGTAGCAGTTTTTTATTTGAGTAGGGCAAATGTAATTTCTAAAATGTGATGTAATATAACCGAGAAGCCCCGGTAGAATAGGGATACCCAGTCTTTTTCCATGGGTAGGTATCTATAACTATAATTGGAAACTAAGTTACGGGGAACCAGTTGCATATTGCATAGTGCAATTGGGAACCTCTCCTTTCGTAGTTTAATTATTTTGCTCTAGGTATTTACTTGTATTAGAAATATTTTAAAGAAAAAAAACTTCTTCAAAAATTCACTCGCAAAACATATCCAACCAGCTTCTTTTTCGAAGTCAGGTAAAAAGAATAAATAAAATTAGCACGTAGGTACTTATAACATTTTGTGTACAAAAACAAAATGTTATAAGTTATGGGAACTGTAACCAATTCACACCTGAGAGACCAGAATATTCGCTAACTTCAAAGAAACTGCCTTGTACCAAGTATCCCTGCTAAATTTGCATAACAATTTAATGTTCACAGAGCATACTGACCGAAATACGAAGAAACGAAGTGGCCATGCGTGACTTGGTTGCATGCTGGAGGTAGACCGTCTTCTGCGAACACTTGGGGATCTATTTTCTGAAAAATAAAACATAATACATAATCTAAAGAAGTTTGTCCTAGTAGTTGTTACTCCTCCATTGGTTCTCTATAAAAATACAGAACCGATTGCGATGAAACTTTGAATGCAAGCTGCAGATCTGGATAGGCTTTTATCGCGGGATCTCCCGATAGGGTCTTACGCGGGTGAAACCCCGAGGCGCTGCTCGTTTATCATAATCTCTTGAAGGAATTTAAATCACTATTCGTTAGTATGTAGGTATGTAGTAGTAGCTTGTAATACGAATGTTAAAAATTAGAAAATTAAAATCAGCGCCATCTACTAGCAAGTATCAAAATTAAAATGATATTTTTACTTGGTTGGTTTTAAATGGAAGGAAGCTCGTATTCGTGCACAGTTTTGTTTCCAGATGGTGGTTTTACAAACATTAAAATACGTGTACGACTCGCACTTGACCAGTTGATTTAGCGTACCTCTAAATGGTTATCTTATTAAATTTATTATGTGATTTTTAGTTTTCCATCATTTTACTACATTTTTTTGATGGTTTTTTTCTAGAGGCACGCACGTATACTCACATGTTCTGTATTATCTTTCCCCTGTTCTTGGTTGAGGTTGATGTTTTTTGTCTGCATCGTCTGTAATCCGCACACCGGTACACCGGTACTCTCTGCAACAAAAACAATGTAGGTACGAGTACCACTTGATAATATAACAGTAATTAATATGACTGTGATCTGTGATATAACTGTGAGATTGCTATTGTGCAGGGTGCGTTTCAAAAGTAGGAACCTAGTTCACATTACCTAGTTTGCTTAAAATAGAATCATACTAATATTATGAAGATAAAAGCTTGTACATCTATCTCAGTTTCAGAGATACATGTATACGCTTTATTTGACCAACGAATAAAATACAGATTAACATTGTAAGTTAGAAAACTAAAACGGAATGTTTGTTACTTCTTTACGCAAAAACGACTGAACCAATTGCGATTAAACTCGGTATGCAGATAGCTCAAAATCAGGATTAACACATAGGTGTCACAGACGACGTCATTTACTACATTATTAGAAAATTACGTCATCAGTTGACACCGGAATGGCATGTCTGGCGTAGTATTGAACCTAGTAGTTCATAGTTAAATGCCAAAATCATTGATATTGTACGTACACCCCACTTTTATTAATAGTGTAATCTTTCTTATATATAAAAATGAATCCTTATTTCCCTCGGTCACGGCATCACGCGTAAACTGCTGGACCGATTTTGCTAATTCTTTTTTTTGTGTTTGTTATTTCAGGAGAAGGTTCAAGAAATTAAAAAACTATCGATATTCCCACGGGATCGGGACTTACACGGGTAAAACCGCGCAGCTAGTGAGAAATAGCGAAATTAGCAATAGGTAGACTCAAGCATTACGATCAAGAATCACTTATAGAAGCTACATTACTGTTTTACTATAGACACACAGCCTAGATTATCATAGCATGAATCAGGGCTGCGGTCGGTCGATATTACATGGAACAATGACTTCCACCTGCCGAGCACACTGAAGACCGCAGCCGTATCCTGTCACAGATTACATTACCAATACCAATAGGTAAACCTACCTACCTATAACTGTTAACTACCTACTATAATAGACTATGACTATGGAAGACCCTTTGGTTGTAATTGAACTAGTTGTACCCTTCGGTCTCATTGGCGTAAGTCGTGATTTCGTATAAAAATTGCGTAAAAATTAGCCCATGTTTTATTTCAACCTTCTGCTATCTATTAGATCCAGAAACGTTACATTCGTCGTCTTCGCTCCTAGAAGACTGTGCACTTGACAACTTTTGAAATATCAATTTCAATCATGTTCTCTAAGGTTAAGGTAGTTTTTGCTTTGATATATAAAAAAAACGGTCCTGTTGAATCTAGTTGGGAAAAAAAAGACAGACTGGGGTCTCTCTAACATCAAACGGGACCGTTTTTTTGACGAAGTAAGCTCGTTCTCGTGCGAGATAAAAAGTACCTATGTTATATTAGGTTATTTAAACCACAATTAACATACCTGTGACATTAATCAAAATCCGACCAGTCCGTTTTTGCGTGATAGACACACAAGCAAATACAAAAATAAACATTTTACCCCTTAGAGTATACATACATAAGCAAACTATAGAGCGAGCCTATTTTTGCCTATTGCGCAAATTGTGAGCAGATGCTCTATACATAGATATTCAAATATTTAGGTTGAATAGTGATCTGAAAATCATTTTTACACAGCGGCACTGAACATTTCACCATAATTATTACTAGAATAAATTCTAACGAGAGAAACAGTCAATTCCCATAAGCCTTGGTGACTGATGACATCGTTTTTGTCATTTTGACTGTTCATACCGGTGCTTACAGTTCATACTCGCATACCAGCGCTCTATAGTTTGCTTATGTAAACTCTAAGTTTTACCCTCTTACTTATAAACGCTAATTAATGCACTGCATAACTACGCATCGTTTGTCTTTTACTGAAGTTTCAGAGTTGACAGTCAGACAAACGTCACATAACTTAGTCATGTGTAAATATTTTATAAGTAAGGGAATAAACTTTTGCGTTTATAACGTTAGTAGGAGAGTAGCATACCTGTCCGCAATTTTACAGAAACGAATGCGATCCCATGGCAATAATAAAAAAAACCGGCTTAGTGCGGGTCGGTCTCGCACACGTAGGGTTCCGTTATCACAAAAAAAAAAACGTTGGTTTCATGGAAGTCCAACTGAAATATTTATTACACTAACTCCGCCCCGCGGTTTCACCCGCGTAGGTCTCGTTACAGCGGGATTCAGGATAAAAAGAAGCCCATGTGTTATTCTCGGTATCTAGCTACCTATATTCCAAGTTTCGTCGCAATCGGTTCAGTAGTTTTTGCTTGAAAGAGTAACAAAATCATATACATACACACAAACTTTCGCGTTTATAACCCTCGTATTAATAAGATAGTACGTACCATTACGACGACATATTTTGTGAAATTGTAAATGAGAACTGTAGTATACCTACATAAATAACTTAGATTAATAAAGATAGTAAGGGCGATATCTTGCATAAAAAAAATTAAAAACCTATTTTACTAAATCAATTTTAAAATAATTTATGGGAAATCGAACATTGGACTCTATTTCATTATGTGGACGATTGATAATATGTTGCCACACATTGACAGTTCTTGCAATTCTGACAGATTTTAAACACGTCTAACAGCTTAAATATGTTTAGGAACCGTTATGCAAGCCGGCCTAAGATCCGTTTGCTGCATTTGTTGTTATAGTAGTAACAGAAATAAACCTGAGAAAATTTAAACTGTCTAGTACTGACAGACAATGGTGTTTTAGTAAAGTGTCGGGTTTTACTCTTTATACGGAATCCTAAAAAGCTATCTTTAGTGCTATCTTGCTTTGGCATTACGAGCGTAATAATATTAATAAGCGCTAATAAAAATATCAATAAAATAAAATTCTATGACTCTAAGGGTGTTGCACGCTTCATACAATCCAAGCGAAGTTGACACGATCTTGTTATTAAATACATGCCATTTTATCATAATATCGTGTCAACATCGCTTCAGGGCATCGAATACAGGGCCTCTACTTTAATTCTTATTAAAGCTCGTAAAGCTTTTATAAGAATTATGTTATTATAATGTTAATTATTTGTTACAAAATTACCGACAATTGCTGAACTTTTCGGACTAATATAACGATGCTGAGGCTGTGTTGAGGCGATTCAGTTTACCTTTAGCTTTATTTGCCTAGAATAGGTATCCAGATATGTAACTCACAAGCCTTGAAAGCCCCAGGGGGCCTCTTATCCTAATATATTTATTCGAATACGAATTTAACAGCTTTGTTATTATTATTATTTCTTCACTAAATACCAACTAGTTCTAAAGGAAGTACGTCAGTCGGACGTCAGTGATGTGGGCCGGATGCCCCTTATCATGCCTCTGATTGTGATGAGGAATGTCTAAGTAATAAGCAACTGATAAACTTTGTTAGAACTATGATGGGGAGATAAAATAGTTTCGAGAAGTTGGTGGCGTGGTGGCTGTGGCGCGTCGGATGATTGCGGGTTCGATTCCCAAGGGGACAAACATTTATGCTGATGATAAATATGATTTGTAATTCAAGATAAGTGTTTGTTCAGGTTCAAGGTGTTTTCTATATTATTCATATTCATATTCATTAATTGATAACTTAAGTTACACGTCATTTATCAATCAATTTACATTAGATTGGGTACAGATTTCTATTATTAAAGTAACATTACAGTATAATCTTATGTTAAATTAGTTATATTAGTTACATTTTGCCGTGTCTTATTCGCGAAATAATTATTATTTTATTTTCCTACCTCGACGTTTCAACCGTGTTACAACGATTTTGGCCGCGAGGGGACTGCACGCATGATTGTTCATGTTTGCAGTCCAAGGCCATTGTAACATAGTTGACACGTTTAGGTAAGAAAGTAAATATTAATATGCGATTAAATGTAACTATGTTAACAATTCGTGTGAATTTAAAAGAGTTTGGTTTATTAGTTTGAGGGGCTAGTTTACGCTGTGTGTACTTACAATATCCTACAATACTATTTATATAGACTATGTGTTCTGGTGTGATTGGCCTTTTTCCGTCGGGGGTTAAAAACTGACCAAAACTGACCCTTTGGTAACTAGTTTTAATTTAAAACACGTGCGTAGCTAAATCAATTTGAAAATTTCGTTTCATCACAAGGGCTGTGTTTAAGGAGCCAATTACACTTGTATCCGAAACGCAGGTTCGATAATAACTCGTTAAGCTTTCCCTGTGATTTCGAGCTACCTATTACGAAGCTCTACACAGCCTGGGGGCCAATTACGGCTCGTTTTATTCGGAAGGCGAGCACGATTACTGATTATAACTATAATTACCTAATTCGGTTTAAAGGGATTTTAGGGTTGTTGTGAATGTATGATGTGTTGACGTATTCTAAACATTGACCTTTTAAAGGCCCATGTAACCCTAATAGCGTGACAGGGATAAAGCTAGCGAATTTCAGATGTGTAAGTGAGGGACGTAAGAAGCGACTATCTAACGTTAATCTTGAAATTCAAATCACTCAGGACCTGTATTGAGCTAAGTTTAGTTCTTAAACAAATTTTTTAAGTGGGCGGTCGACGAAATATGATTTAGAGGAAAGTTTGTGATTTTTTCCTATCGGTGAAATTTTCAGGAATATAGTGTTTTCACGTCAATCATGACTTAGTAAATATTATCCTCGACTTTTGTAAATATGGTTTCAAAAACTTTTGTTTCGAATAACTTTTGTAGTAATTCATTCTAGAAACATCAGTTCCAGCCTACTATAGCCGCTTAACCTTGACAGTAGATAAATTTGTCTTTGGAAGGAAGGCAGTTGTAAAAACCCCCCGCGGTAACGCCATCGCAACGTGGCTATGGCATGCTAGGTACTGATCCAATAGTTAAAACAGACTTTAATATAGATTTTATTCGGTTTAAACAGGTTGCTGTTTAAGGCGAAACGTCTCGACGTATTCTTTGACCGTCTCCAAAACCAAATTTCTGTAGTCCACTATTAACAAAACTTAATATCCTAATGGAAAATCGAAAAACGCGTACAGGGCCTTAGTCTGCGAATTGAGAGTAATAAAAACAATAAACAAATTAAATGAGATATTAATCATGTTGTCAGCCTTTTAATATCGCCATTGGCCTTCTACACTAAGCTTTTGTTTAGATGATGAGAAGTAATAAAAGCAAAGAGAACTATGTCATGTTGCAGTTCAAATGAAAGATAAATTTTATACTACACTAGCCGTGTTCCCCGGTTTTATACGCGTATGTTCCGTTCTTAAAAACCCTTTCTTATTGAATGTCTATATCTTAAAAAAACCCTCTCTAACGTTTAGCTCTCTACTATCAGCGGGTTCGGTTGTGCGTTGATCAATCAATCAGTCAGTGGTCCGAATTATAATAATATACATAATAACATGTAGTTGGTAACTGAGTTTGATAGACACCCCAGAATATACACTTTGCTGATTTGACCTAACGTGGTTATTATAATGTTTACCTCAAAGCAGCATTGCACAATTTTCGCCTAGATAGATTATGGATGCTGGACAAAAAAAATATAGTAACAGTTAGATAAGACTCATTCGAGTCGTCTCTGAACTGCTTTCTACAAGGTACTTCTTCCCAAGTCTCCATTAAACCTTATTGCATACACAACACCGCATCCTCGGAATCTAATTTAAATAAAGCCAAGTACATCGTCCACAACATGAACTACGACTGGTCTCTAGGTTATATTTATCATTTTAATATCATGACATGACATCCATGCATTCCTACTTGCTAGGCGATTCTAAGAACATCGGATTTGCAATTCAAATAGACTGCAACACGGCATATTAATAGATCTACGCCGACCATTATCAAAACCACTGTATGATTGTCCAGAGACGTCGTTAATTCAGTCAGTCCCATTCATTCGTTGTGAATGAACGAAGAATGGGTTCTACAGATTATACGAATAGTAGGTAAGTTGAGAACACGATTTTTTTAATGAAAAATGGGGCAAGTGCGTGCCTTGTCGGGCCACGCTGGCTCAGTGTAGGGTTTCGTAGTTTACAAAAATAACAGAGATTGCAATCTGGAAAAGTCGTTACAACTAACACCTACCTAGTTAAGTACAAGTATGTAATATTTAATCTATGGTAATATCCAACTGATTTTTTTCGAAATTTTATTTCTTATTTCTTTAACAGCTCAGCTGTTATAATTTTCCTTTAAACTTATATTTGTATTTCCGATGACGTCATTATCGTAAATATAATATGTATGTATATGATGTGTCCAAGTACAACCACTTGGTTTTTAGAGGAGGGGTAAAATTACTATAGAAACTAGCACTTTAAAGGATAAATATTTCGAAAACGGAACCCTAAAATTAAAAACGGACCGACAGACGGACATGACGAAACTATAAGGGTTTCTTTTTGACTACAAAACCCTAAGAACTGCTTCCTGGGGCTTAAGTAATGAAATGCTACAGTATATACCTGTGGCCCGATTCTGTACAAACATAGCATGCGACAAGCAGGCGAGATGCACGAGCATTGCATAAGTCGATTTGTTGCATGAGTAAAAGAAAAGCTATTCTATAATTTTCTTTAATACTGATTGGCTGAGTAACAAGGGGAGCTATTTAAATTATTAAGTTGCCCTTAAATTTGAAGGCTTCTTAAGTAATTAAGTAGTATTAATAAAATAACATTAAAAGAATACGAAATAGCGTTCATCTTCTGCACGTCGCTTACATTCCGCCGGCATTTCGCATGCTATGTCCTTACCGAATCGAGGCCCTGGCTGCTAAAAATGTTGGCCGCAGCAGCTGTTGTAAAGTTATTATAGATACTGGGTGCAAAACTGAAAATCATTTTTAAATTGTTGAGCAGACTTTTGCCCCTGACACATTTATACAGAGATCAAATCAAAAACAATGTATGATCGAAACAGAAACAAAAGACGAACGAAACTACAAGAAAAGACGATCGATACAGATTTATAAAACGATCCGAAAACAAAAGATGATCGCAATCAAATAAACTGGCAGTTGAGAGCAGTCAAACTTAAAATGCTTAATATTAAGCAATCACGTTTGTTGTTTGGGGCTCTCATCCAACAAACGTTATTATTTTTATAATAACGCTTTTTTCAAGGTTACAAATAAAATATGTTTAAAAGTTCGTGCAAGTATATGAGTTTGAGGACTATTTTGTACCCCATACCTCTTTAAACTTTCTAAAACAATTTAGCAAATTGGCAAAAAAAAAATCGGTCAGTAATTTGAGTGTTTTAAATCGCGTTTAAACAGGAACTCGTTGTAACAAACGATTTGTGGAAGTGGTCATTAGCAGTTAAAAATAAACACTACACTTCCTTTGGGAGTACTGTTTAAAGATATTAATTTAATATATTGAATTTAATTTTGAATGTAATTTAATTACTTTACACGACGTGACTTCTGTCGGGCGGCTTCTGACCCCCGGCTGTAACGCAGCAGAAGGTTGCGGGTTCGATTCGAAAATGCGTAAGCTTAATTATTTGTTTAATTGGTTGTTTGGATGTTTGTGTTTCATACAATACTGAACCGATTGCAATGAAAATAGGCAAAGGGAAAGTTCATTTAAGTGGAACTGTTGGTAATTTAAAAAAACACTTAAGATTTCTCTATGATTCTTGCTAAATGTTTACCCTTAAAACTAATATTCTAAAGATTTTACCACAAGACGATTCTACATTTATTAACCACATTCAGAACACAATACAGCTCTTGAATTCATTCTGTCAAACTATCTACAAGTTCTAACTCAATTGTGGCTAGGACTCATCCTAGTTCAGGAGTTTGGCTTCATGCTTCATTGAATTAGTTGAGATATCAGAAAGGCGGTCTATAGACACGGTCAGTAGGTTTAGCCGTTTGATTCGGATGGGGTTTGATTGGCTTTTGAGTCGGTATGACAGGGGAAATGTTAATGGCGAGTTTCTTCATCCTACTATCCTATTAATGTTATAAATTATCATTAAACTTGGAATATATGTAAACCAGCTGGAAACCTGGAATAACACATAGGCAAATTTTTATTTCGGTAATCCCGCGGGATCGAGACTTACGCGGGTGAAACCGCGGGGCGCAGCTATCTCTTTCAGCTTTATAATATTAGTGATATAGTCCTATCTCACTAATATTATAAAGCTGAAAGTTTGTGAGTATGTGTGTATGTATGTATGTGTGCTTGTTATTCAATCACGTAAAAACTACTGAACCGATTGCGATGAACATTGGAAAATAGGTAGCTGGATACCGGGATTAATACATAGGCTACTTTTTATTCCAATTTTCCCGCGGGACCGGGACTTACGCAGGTGAAACCGCGGGGCGTAGCTAGTTGTAAATAATTAAAAGTCAATGTCACGTTCTGGGCACATAATTAACTAATAAAATGTTTTAACTAGTCTTAGCTCTCTTCTATTTTTTTTTAAATGTTTTGCAATTTTATTGTTATTAGTTTTTACAACGGCTTTTAGCCGTTACTTTGACTTTCACTGACGATGAAGAAACTGGGCGTTAGTCAAATAAAATAAAAAAACAAGCGGTTTTAATCGGTTGATGGTGCCACAAACTCCGAATAAAAATTAATGCTTCCTTAATTTCAACTCAGTAACATAAATAATACATTTATAAAACTACTTAATTGGGACACATTCGGTACATGGATACATCCGAAAAAGGTTGGAAAGCTAAAAAGGGTTAAAAACCAGAAAGGTATAGATAATTATTACTAAATTAAAATGAATTAAGTTGCGTAGTCTTAATAACTAAGTCGGGGTAGCAGTTAATCCCGACTATCATTTTACCGAAACCGGTTCAAAAGTGGTTCAGTTCAAAAACCGAATGGGCCCCGCCCTAATCATTATAAATGCGGGGAAATTAATCTTGTAACCATTGTAACTATATTTTTTTTATTTGTTACTTTATTATAGACTACGTTTTACTCGGTTAGTAATGTTTTCAGAACAATAATCTATTCCAGTACATCTACCATGAATTGACACGTAAATAATTGCACTGTAACACTGTAACGTTAGAAGTTTGACCTAATTAAACAATTTTATTTCAATAAAGTTAAAAATACGGAAATTAGTCCGTAGATGTGGTGTCCAAAAGTTTGAAAACAAAAAGAGCATTTTAGACAGGTCGACCTTTTCGCTTGTTCCCTGCTGCAGCGATCGTGAGCCGATATTTTGTATTGCACAAATGCCAAAACTGTTTTTTTTTTCTTCTTATTGGTTGTGAACCGATTATGGCCATTAGGAAATTAGCCAGTATTATTAATATATGCAAGTTATTTGCATCGAAACAGTCAAGTCGTCATAGTTAAAGTCAAGTCTAGGGAATTATTTGTAAACACGGCGGCCATTTACAAAGATTTTTCACGGAGCTTTAGAGACAACACTAAGTCCATGTTTTGCATCGATTTTCACTTTTATTCCACTTGTACACCTTCACCAAACTAAATTGATTAATATGCCCCCGAAATTAAACAATTGTCACGCATTTGAACTAGGTTTCACAAAAATGAAAATTTAGCATCACATCTCCTCAACGCGTACCCTCCAAAACTCCCCAAAACTGTTAAAGTGACAATGTAAGTACGTATCTACATATAGTAGGGATACAGTATGCAGACATACGCAGAAATTTTAGTAGTTCGGTTAACTTTTCAACACGCGAATGCCATGTATGTCATGAATGTAAACTGAATGAGGTCCTGAATAATATGTAAATAATAATAATTAGTGACGAAGTAATCTGTGGATACGTAAATTACACAACAGGTCAAGAGTCTCAAGGTCTCGCAAGTCAAGAGTTGAACTCATATAATATCGGCGGATTACGGTTTATGCGAGTAAAACCACGAATCATAGCTCTGCTGGTGCTACACATATTTTTTATCCAAACAAATGCATAATAAATTGAAGAAAAATAAGGTCTCTAAGTATAAAGATACTTCGAGCCTGAGGTCCTATACAAACAAACTATGTTTGCTTTCAGAAAATAAGTTTGGATTTACTACGTTTTGTTAACGTTATGTTTGATCATATTCCAGCCGTGGAAGCTTACGGGCCACGGCTTTTTATATTGAAACTTTTTACTGCTCTTATTTCTGCTGAATTTTATGACGATGAATTCTATTTTAATTTAGACCTAGGGTAGGTATACTGTCTTGTTAAAAAAGGCAAAAATTATCTTTGAGTTTTCCGAGTGGAAACAGTGGTAGATAGTGGTACAGGATTGTTAAATAACTAGCTGCACCCCGCGGTTTCACCCGCGTAAGTCCCGTTCCCGCGGGAGTTCAGGATAAAAGTAGTCTTTGTGGTCTCTAGCTACCTATATTCCAAGTTTCATCACAATTCAGTAGTTTTTGCGTGACAGAGCAACAAAGTCACATACATCCATACCAACTTTGGCGTTTTTAATATCTTACTTATTAGTAAGATGAAGTCATAGTTGTGTCTGTCCGCAAGTAGGTATAGTTGTTAAAATGTCTTGTTTCAAATATTTAGTTTCTTATCACGTTTTAAACGCAGCTTGTTTAAATAATCGATGATTTTGAGAACAATTAACATTTTCTTTCAATAAACTAAGATGTCAAGTCGAAAAAGAATCTTGCAAATTAACTCTTTTACGAATTATTTTTTCTTAACTCGACTTGTTTTTTTAGAATGTTTTATTATGTTTCTTTGTATATTTTTTGTACAACCAGTGTCAATTTTATTAAATTTAATACTAATATCCAGCATCCATAATTATCTAACCTAGTTTAATTGGCAGATTTTCATGTTACGTCAAAACAGTAATTATACAATAGCAGCATTAAATAGTAAAACTGCTACATAGTGTCTATGAAACTCAGTTATCAACAAGATATAATTAATTAATGCACCCGTATTTTAAGTATGGTATACCTACGTATTCGTTGCCTAGTACTTATGGCATGGCACTATGCATTGTATATTTTATTTTTTTAATTCTCTTTTTTCTTACGCCTTTAAAATCCAATATTCATTTAAAAAATTTCGTTAACACAGAATAAACCTACTAAGTGGAAATTAAGTAATACTAATGTTTTTTTTTCTTCGTAACATTACTATTCGGCCAATGTTATTTTTATTACATTTTAATATTCAATTCAGCCAGCACTTTACATTGAACCTTTTTCTCAAGCCCTGTTATTGTTTTTCTTTTAAAAAGGCGTAGTAAAAATAGCTCATAAAAGCCCGAGGCTAGGGATGTACTACGTTCGTTTTACTACAGGCATGTGTTTAACATTTTGGCGTGACATCCGCTCGGGATGTAAATTGTAGATTCCAAGCTATTGTTTATTCATTTGAATCATTTATTCTCTCACAAGTAGGTACTTAGTTTGATAAATATTTTTATAATCAAACTAGCCGCGCACCGCGTCTGTCCTTCTCCAAGGTCCTATCTATCTCTATAGCAAAATAAATCAAAATTAGTTCAGTGGTTTAAGTGTGAACAGGTAACAGACAGACAGACAGAGGTACTTTCGCATTAATAATATTAGTAAAATTATGTTTTGTTGTGACGATGGGGTTAAAGATGTAGCTAGCTACATTGATAACTCACACTTGGAACACTTATGCAAATCAGGTACCCGCCTCTGGCTATAATGCATAAACAGTACAAAACCATTATCTAAAGAAACAAATAAACAAAACAAAATGAATGTAGTCTAGAAGTATGAAACTTACTCTTACATTACGTACCTATTCTACTCCTCCTATTTTACGTGCTTTTGTATAATTCGAAATCTTATTCTTTTTAGGGTTACGTATTTGTAAAAGGGACCCTTTTACTAAGACTCCACTATCCTTCAGTCTGTCTGTCACCAGGCTATATCCCACGAATCGTGATAGCATTGGCATCACTATAGATTTCAATCTAACTTGGGACCCGCAGCTTTCTGGGTTGAGTCAGAGGATGTTCGCGTCCAATGCTTCGCTCCGAAGGTTGCGGAATTTCCTTCCAATTGCCACCAAAATTATGGTGGCCCAATCTCTTATGCTTTCCGTTCTCGACTACGCAGATGAGTGCTTTCTTGACCTGACTGAGGACCAGCTTGACAAACTTGAGCGGCTGCAAAATCTTGCAATTCGCTTCATTTTCGGCCTGCGCAAGTTTGATCATGTGTCTGAATACCGGAGTCGGCTCAGGTGGCTACCCATTCGTCTGCGTAGAGACTCTCATATTCTATCTCTTCTCTACAGAATTCTTTTTTTACCTAACTCTCCTCTCTATCTGAAATCTCGTTTCAATTTTCTTCACCCTCCCTCTCAATCTGTCCGTTCTTCCAAGGCCCTTCTTCTCGCTGTTCCTAGCCGCTCTTCTACGTTTTTCAGTAGCTCTTTCACCGCTCGTAGTGTACAACTCTGGAACGCGCTGCCGGTTACCATTCGGCAGTCCAAGTCGTTGGCAGTGTTTAAGTCGAGTCTCTATAATCACTATCTCGCTATCGCGGAAGCAAATCAAGTGCATAACTATTATAATAATTTGTAGTTCATGTATGTTTATGTAACTGTCATAAAGATTATTAGTATGATTTAATATTACATTTATATTATTAATTTTATGCATAATTTGTAGATATGTGTTTAATATTATTATTTTTATTATTTTGTCATATTTTTATTTTTTGTATTTTTGTTTTAAAACATTTATTATCTGTCCTTTTTATCTATATAGCTTATATTTTATAGTATATATCTTTTATAGTATACACCTTACCCATCCCCTTCCTTAAATCTTGTCCATTCATTGGTTGCCTGGAAGAGATCGCCCTTAGGCGATAAGGCCGCCAATTGTACCACACTAGTTTTTAAGTTTCTTTTTTTTTTGTGTTTGTAATATTTATTAATTTATGTTTCTGGTGCAATAAAGTATGTATTCATTCATTCATTCATAGCTAGTTTTGTTTAAACTAAATTAAAAACAACTTTCCTTACCTTACACCCTTAAAATCCCCTCTCACTGACACAAACACTATCACAACACACAAACACACGCATTAGTTTTCCAATCACGGCCACGTTCGAAATTCAAATTCGTGCGTGCGCGCACCGCGCCTTACTACATTACACTGGAGAAGCTTTGCTGCGCTTCACCGGGGTTCTAGGAAATATTTGAGTTTCAGACATATTGGAAGAAATCATGTTAGCGTTTAATGCTTATGTTAATTATTATGGGGTTGAGTAACCTAGGATTTTATGGGAATCTTGGGGCTACCAAGCAGCCCGTAATTAAAAAAAACGGTTCTTATCGTTTTTTTTGACCTTGCAGCCTTGGTCTAAAAGAATGTGACCTAGCCGTCGTAAAAGAAATTTAAAAGAGTTTTCTCAGTGGGAGGTTTTGGCCGCGGCTTTACCACCCACCAGCCTAAGTCGTAGTGCCAAGCAGCCTCGTCCGCGTCCTGATACGTTAGCCGGTGTAACCAATAAAGAAAGAAGGATCATGTTACACTACCGTATTTCAATCTTTTAGATGAGTGTGCTACATTTCAAACCACATCACCACCCTTACAACTAAGAATAGTAGTAATTAGTAAGTGAAAACGAACTCTCTACCAACTACTTACCTATAGTCTTTGCTTATAGTAGCTTAGATAAAGGCCAATAATTCTTGGGAAGTATACAGAAATTCCACATGTACTGACTTACAATGTAAATACCTGCTCACTTTCTCACACTTACGAGTTTACAGCTTTTTCCTATTTGTGAGACAGTAAAGTGTAATTTATAAACTATTGTGTATGTTATGGTTCAGTAGTAATGGAGTAGCTACAGCCCGCTGTTGCTACGATTTTTTCCATTTTTCTCTTTTATGGGTCTTCCTCTTTGGGGTCCCGTACCCAAGGAGTTAACGGACACACCACTCTCTACTAGACTATTTATATATGTTATAGCGTCCTCACCGACAGCCAAATGCAGGCATTCCGTGCGGGGTCCGCTATACCAGAGCGAACATTCCGTAGGGCGACGTCAGGGATCGAGTTTAAGACGGATCTAGTCTCTAATGCTAGACTGGTTCTCATAAAGGAGAGTAACCTCATGCCCAAGGACATTATCTGGTTATCCAGACAGGTACCGGAGCAATAAGGCCGCTCACCACCCGCACCTCAATGAGGAGCTAACGACAACCTCGCTATGGCCGGCAGGGAAGCCACCTCCCACATCTCCATGTTCCCGGAGACCTGGTAGTTCCCCCCTGCCCTGCTGCCAGCCGGGGAAGTTAACCGGGGACGTTAGTTAGGGAAGTTAGTGGAGATTTAGTTAAAGGCACCCTTCTTTACTAAGCTCCACTGTCCGTTTGTCTGTCTTTCTGTCAACAGGCTGTCTTTCTCTCATTAACCGTGATATACAGACATAAGTTATTTTCATGATCAGGTTGTGGGTTCGAATTCCGCTTGGTTACATTGGTTAAAAAAAGGATTTTCCTAAAATGCAAATTTTCTTTCTATTTCTTTGTTTTACCAAGTAGGGATGCTATTCTTAAATCTAACACCATGACTGCCACATACAAATTGTTTCCTTTTAATTCAACTAAATATTCTAATCACGAAATAAGCGACAACAATCTTTATATTATCTATTCAAATTTAGTTACAACGGACATTTACAATCATATGTTAACTAAACTATGTTATAAAACTGTTTAGTTTTTACAGTCGTATACACAAACGGCCCTATGCGTGGACTTAGCTTTTGTTACATTTTCGTTGACGTTGATTATCATAGCAAGATAAAGCAAGGGGTCGTTTGTGAACACGGCTGTTAGTCCAAGCATTGTCATTACTTGGATTGGTGACCGATAATGTGAGTGGTAAAAATACATTGTCTCGAGCTCCTTCGTGCTTCGGAAGCCATGTTCAGTAGTTGGTTTCGGTTGGTTTCTCTGATATCAGATATCAGTGATCTGAGAGTCCTTAGGTCAATTTTGAGAGCTAGGGCGACCTGAAACTCTAACACTGCGTTAGCTACACCACGAAAAGAAGAATGTCCCAATTTTAGCGTCACAATACTATACTATATTATTTTAATTACATATGAGATTTAAGATTTCGAGATCCCGTGGGAATTTTAAAGTACTTGTCTATGCATTAATCGAGATCTCCAGTTATCTACATAACATTGCATTTGGTACAGTAGATTTTGTTTGCAGGAGTAAAAACATACTCCAATACTTCCACACAAATTTTCAAATTTACAAAATTAGTAAATAGGATTTTATTTAATAGGAGTAGAGCTTATATAGCAATTAACCCTTAACTAACCTTGTACCATTTTTAACCCTGAATATTAAATGAAACATTTACCGTGAAGGTTTAAGATATTGGTATCGCACCCTCAAAGATTAAATGTAAATAATAACATGAATCCTATTACAATTTCGTAAGCTGCTTTGAATTAACTTCGCTTAGACAATTTGGGATTAATTTCAGATTTATTACAAACTTAGAGGTATTAAGTCGGTATTTATTATCTTTACTTAATATTTTATTATAAATGCAACAGTAAATCTGTCTGTCTGCCTGTTTGTTACATTTTTTATCTATTAATACAAAAGCTTTGCCGAATAAACAGTAATGTCCCCTGTAAGACCGTAATTAAACCTCAACGTCTCTACAATCCAACAAAAGCAAGTTTGTAAAACGCCAAAGCTTTCCCTAACAGAGGGTGTGCCAGAGCGTCTATTTTACGTCCTTACCACTGAACCGATTTTGATGAGTTTCGGTTTAGAGAGAGTTGGACCTTGAAAAAAGACGTAAAGGTTTCATTTAATCCATTGTGAACATTTAATATTCACGCGGGATTGTGACTTACGCGGGTGAAACCGCGAGGCGCAGCAAGTGCTTTATAATTCTCTAAACGTAAACGAAATGTCCACTTTTAAAGGAAGTAGGAAAAAATTAATACCACTTCATTTGGCAATGAAGCCATTATCTAAAATTTATTTTCTTTGACTCTTATCTCTAACTGAATAAAGTTCAAAAATGGAAAATAGAACTTTTTGCTAAAAGAATGACGGCCAGATGTGTCATATTTGATCATATCCTTGGTTTTTGTGTGTTCCGTCCTCAACAAAAAGTTTAGGAAGCAGTTTATTTTTTGTGCAAACACTTGATACGTTTAATCGGTTGTTTTAAGGGACAGTAGGCGATAAAAGGTTAATGTTCTTTTTGTGGGTCGATTTTTAGGGATAAAGATTTGTGTGACGTTACTATCACTTTCTTACCCGACTACGGCCAAAGAAAGGTTATGTTTTTAAAATATAGAAAAAAATGTCATAAATAAAATGTAACGCAATTGGATGTATCATTAACATTATATTTATATCAATCTTTTCAAAAATCCTTCTTAGTAATAATCTACTGATACTTATACAATTTGTAACGGGTAAGCCCTTTTAATCCGATAGGGAGTTGTTCTAGCCGGCTAGGCGAAAACCTTTTGTTCTACGACTTTTGAAAAATCAAACTTTTTTTTCTGAAAATTTTGACATTATGTTTCACTGAAAAAACAGCTGTTTTTGAAATTTTTAGAAAAGTACTTCGAATTTTCAAAAGTCGTAGAACAAAAGTTGTTCGCCAAGACGTCTAGAACAACACCCTTTCGGCTTAAAAGGGCATACCCGTTACACCTTGTATATATAACAACGAATACCACCATCGGTTTAGGCTCGGCGTCGATATAAAGTTCAATCAGTCAATCAAGGAGAACTTTGAATTTGGATTTTTAAAGATTTTTTTGTTTATTTTCTACTTATTGCACCATATTCTAAAAAAGAAACCTTTTGTTTTTTTTTCATACACGATTGACCGTAAACATCTAGTGATAGAGTTCTTCATTTCAGATGACAGGTGCTAAACTGACGAAACAAAAGACGATCACAGTGTAAATTATCTCTCAATTACAATTTATATGTATGGACCTAGCAGTTATGCTCCTCGGTATAGACAACACGTAGGTGCTTAGAGGGTGTGGACCATAAAACAACTCTCAAGTAAGTTTAACTAGAAACCTTGACAGAATTAGAATCGGACATAAAAATAACAACCCAGCTTGTGGGCCATTAATTGAGCGGTCGTTATTGAAGTGGGCCATAAAATCACCATCTATCGTGGCACGGTGGTTTAGTGGCCCCCATCACGCGAACATCGTGTTTTTTTAAATAGCAAGTAGTTATTCAGGGAGAGATAACAACGAAGTGGTTGATGAAGCGTCAGAAAAACCGTGTAGTTTAAAAGACAGAATATAAACGATTTGACTTTAAAGAAACGTAGTAAGGTATTATTAAGGTATACCTATATTAACTTTGATTTAGGCCTGATTTTTGATTCTACGGATAAAATATATCTGTCGAATATGTTCGAACCCAACCAAATTTTGTTTCAAATTTTGATCTTCTAAATTTAGGGGTCTAGTCTAGGGATTTCATAAATCAGCCCTTAATCGGTCATTTAGATAGGAAAAAAATGTGGCATAAACATATTGACAAACATTATATACTTACAAAATATAGGATAGGTAGTAGACCCAAAATAGTACATCGAAAGTGTCAGTGATTTACGGATAGATATAGGGATATAGAGATATAAATGAATCTGGATATAGATCGTTGACCTACCACGGCAGGTGCCCGACCAGACGGAGGTAATAAGTAATGTGACCATGCTACAGTTTTTTTTATATTTTTTCATCATTTATTATAAATATTGCTACAAAAAGTATAAATTGTACTAATATACAAAATTAAATGTGTTATTAAATAGTTATATGCTATTTGTTTGTAGAAAAATTTAAGCTGTTTTGTGGGATTTGTCCGCAGAAGCGACACAACACCACGTCTTACTGACATGTATTAGGGTATCTTTATTTTTCATATAGTGGTTTGGGTTACCTAGTATTCGTTATCAGGTCGCCCTATGCCTCTATCAAGACCTTACTACTGTTGTCGGAGATAACAACTGTGATCAACTGGTTAACATGCCTCGTCGAAGCACGGAGAAAATCGTGTAAATGATTTTCCGCCACACTCACTATCGGTCACCCATCAAGAATAGGCTGAGAATACTGTCTTGTTCACGAGACAGCAACGACAAGACGTCTCGTGAAAATACAACCTTATTGGCTCAAAATCCTGCGTATTCCTGTAATCGTGGTCTGGTCACTGTACAAATGATTGATGGGCCCCACAGTAGCGAGAGATTCGAGGATAATCATTCACTCGCCGAGGTTTTTCACATTATACCAAGTGGATATTCGTCCTTGGACGTCCGGAATACAATAGTTAAGATTTTCCAAATCGTCAACCATTGTCGTTTAAGTAGACCTTAGGATCCATTTACACGGAGGTTTGGAGAGAACAGGCGGATTTCAATTTTGGTTAAAATTATACTTCGTTTTTTAAATGTAGACCGTAGTAGTTATACAAAAATCTTACTTCTTACTAATATTATAAACGCGAAAGTTTGTATGTATGTATGTATATGAGGTTGTTACTCTTTCACACAAAAACTGCTGAACCGATTGCGATGAAACTTGGAATATAGGTAGCTGGGGACCTGGATTAACACATAGGCTACATTTTATCCCGATATTACAGCGGGAACGGGACTCACGCTGGTGAAACCGCGGGGCGCAGCTAGTAAAAAATATGTCAAATACAAGGAGCCAAAATGTCAGTTAATAGTCTATAATTAAAAAACGTACTATCAATTGAAAAGCTTGTATATTGTATTATTTCGGTACCTTAATAATAAATTTAATTTCGGAAAAGTATACCAATTGAGTGAAAATGAAAACCAGTGCAAAATATGGACTTTTTCATTGTTTTCTTATTCTACAACATTCACACGTTCAACATTTTAAATACGAAGGCGGATTCGTTCGAGTTCTAGTACGTAGGCCGGTGTAGTCACTAAAGAATCTGTTTTATTGGTTACACAGGTTGGGTTTGAGCTAGTTTATCAAGAGCTCTTCAAGAGAAACGTGCTATATCTTAGATCGTGTCGTGACTTAAGTAGGTATGTACCATCTGGTGAGATCTAAGTAGCAAAATGTTTACTAACTTATTTTAAAACTCGTCGGCCTTTAGAAAAGTAATATAATAAGTTGGTACTTATTAAAAGCAACGCGATTTTTTAAAATTGAATAATTTTTTTTTTTTTTCAAATATCGGCATTGCTTAAAACCTAAGAATAATCTACTATATTCTTCAGTACCTACGCTTAGTGTGAGTTTTTTCGTAAAAGAAACGCGAACGTGATGGTTAATTAACGCGTATTTTGTATGGAAACTGGTAACTTCGATATCGTCCGCTAGGGGCGCTTTTTGAGTTTCCATACAAAAAACAGCGTTAACTTAACCATCGCGTTCGCGTTTTTTTTTTTACGAAAAATTTACACTACGGCTTTAGAAGCAGAGACGCAGAGACGCGAGTTCAAATCTCGTCGCGAGTGAATTTTTGAGGATGAATTTTCCTTTAGCAATAAAAACAAATACGAAATATTATATATTCTTGTGTTAAAAATAACTAGATCTAGGTACTTTGCGATGCTAAAGGAAATAAAAGAAAAAAGTTTAAAACAAAGTCGCTTCCCGATGTCTGTCTGTTTGTATGTATGCTTATATCTTTAAATCTACGCAACGGATTTTTATGAGGGTTTTTTTTGGGAAATAGAGTGATTGAATAAGAGGTCTATAGGTTTATAATTATGTATTTAACATCCTGATATTCCCGCGGGATCAGGACTTACAAGGGTGAAACCGCGGGGCGCAGATAGTTAAAGTATTAAATGTTCTGTTATTTTTCTTGTTTCTTTATTTTCCTTCCATTTGAATAACAAATTAGTATAGTACCTGTAGTCTACTTTCCTTAAAATATTGATTGATTGGTTCCGTGAAGGTTCCGCCGAATGAACGATTTATTAGGGGCCGGACCCGGAAGTGATGTAATGTGTATGAATGGCGGGTGAATTGGCCCCTAAACGTCGCGTCGTCGTCGCACGGTATGAATATTGGGTCTGATAGGTTAACTCTGTATTGAAATATACGAGGATCTATTGATCCGGACATTTTACGGGATATTTCATAAGGGTAAGTAAATATGTTGGTGGATATGCCATCTGGGGGAGATTGGCGAACCCGCGGTCTATTATAGCGAGGTGGCGGGTAAACTGCTTGGTTCCAAGGAAAATTGGTGTCAGATTGGTGGCCGGCCGTTACAACATTGAAAAATCTGCGGTAGGTAATTCTGCAGCAAATTCAATGATGCTTGACGTTTTTATCGTCACTCATCCATCAATTTTGTTTTAGCGAATTATTGCGGGCAGGATACTCATTTCATTTAGCACGATAGACGTTACAATATTTTTAGTGCTGCAGCGGCTTTTTATATTTATTTCGCGTAAAAGGAACATGGATAAGGATTGAGACATCATCTCTAGTACCTACCTAGGTGAACATGCATAGCGACGAATTGAGTAACTCCTCGTTTAGTTTTAGGAAAGTCGTTAAAATTCTCAATTTTTGCAATACTTGACTTTAAAATTTTGCCGGACATTGTACCCGTGCTAAGCTCACGCTTTGTCATTTACTCGTGTCTCCGGAATGTCACAAATGACGCCCGTTTGTATTCAAGTATGTGCCACGAATCGTGCCACGTTCACCCAATTACTGGCCATTACTAAGTATACGTTGCACTTTACACACTACATTATTGTGACAATTTTATTTTGTATACTAAGTCTGTAAGGAGTTTCTGTAAGTTACTGATTTACATTATTTTACCTTACAAGTTCTTTTGAGAGAACTTTGCGTATTTGTGTTAGTTTAATAGATGATATTATGCAACCATAATGCCTTTTTAACTCAGCAAAATACTATTCTGTGTTTGACCCAATACAAGTGGGTTATTAATTATAGAATTTATGTATTTATTGTTTTACATGTTAATTTGTTTGTTGTTTTCATTATCTTGTAAACCAATGCAATAAAATTTAAATGAAGGTAGGTAGGATTATAGTGATTATATTAACTTGAATTTCGTTCAACATCCTACAGTGGACATTTTGATATAGTTGACTTTATGAGACTTAAGGAATAGGCACTTACTTCCAAGATATTTCCTACATACATTTACCACTATAGTAAAGTGAGGTTTTCATAAACTTGTTATTACGGGTGCCGCTTCACGCACGCTATGCGTTACATATTTTTCTTCGTTGTTTTTAATATATAGTTGGTTGAAACATATGCCTTTTACCTACCACCCTTCCATAATTTATACACCCTGCACAAACGATCTGTTAGACAGAATAAAACCTTTCAACCATTACCAAATGGCCATTTATCTCGGAAACTAGTAGAAAAGTTAGATCGGTATTTTTATTCACAGCAATTTAGGTTAAACCATTATCCATTCTCTGGATGTACGCTGAAGGGATGATCATAAAACAAGAATAGATAGATACCAGCTTATGTAGTTTCGACTTGTCCTCACATAAACTTGGTTTTCCTATTTACTATATTAGGTTATGTAATTCAAGATAGATCCGCGTTGTTATTATCTATTTCGTGGATTTTTACATGACTAGGCTAGCATATGTCCTTCTGCCGTACCATGATTGTTTCTTGTTACATTGTCGTTCTCTTGTCGCTCAAACACATAAAATAAAATTTACTCCGACTACTTTAAAAAACCACAAATAATTAAATCTTAATATTTTTGAAGTTGTTTTTTTTAATTAATAATAATAAAGCCTCTTTATTTCATAATTTATTTCATTAATAACTTATAAAACAAATATCATAATACCAATTCAATTTTTTTTTAATTAATAGATGTTTTTTTTTATCTGAACGACTTAGGTACGATTTAGGTCCTGCAATAAGAATATCATGGTAAGGGCTCTTGTCTCACCTAAAGGGACGACGAGGTCGACAATGTAACATGCTTGCCTAGCAGAAACCAATTCACTCTAGACATGAAGACTCCAAGGTTGTAGTTAACAGGGAATATCGACGCGGGCAAAGAGTTCCACTTCGTAGCAGTACGTAGGAAGGTGGTTGCGTGACGCTTGGTACGCGAAAAAGGAATGCGCACCCTGAATGGATATCCTAGTTTCTTAAGCACTATGCAGTATTCTTACATTTCTGATTTGCTGTTATATGGATGTATGGTGGTACAGTATGAACATTGCTGCTTTAACCTAACGTCCACTCAATAGATAATTATCAAAGATAAACAGTGGTCATGCCACACGAACTCTGATAGGTGATCGTGTTTTGACTAGTTACCCTCATTACGAAAACGCACTTATTTTGTTTCAATCACCCTTAGTTTTCTTGTGATGAGTTAAAGTTCATTTTCGGTACTGTAGCGCTAAAATAATATAAACGACGTAAAAAAGAGTGCTATAATATATTTGTTTTCGCTTTTAATTTAAATAATTTTGGTTTTAATTAACTTATGTGCTTGTGCGAACATGTCGAGAAAGTGTATTAACGATCCTAAATCTTTCTGTTATATTTGTGGTGAACTGACTTAAAGGCGATGGATTGCAATGGAAATGGATTTTTGTATTTAAAAGAGAAATTCCCCAGGATAAGTGATGCTAAAATCAAAGAGGGCATTTTCGTAGGCCCTCAAATCAGGGAATTAATAAAAGATAAGAAATTTGAAGAAAAATTGAACGTTTTAGAAAAATCAGCTTGGCAGTTTCATTTCAAGAACGTGGTTGCAAATTTTTTGGGTAACCATAAGATTGAGAACTATAAAGAATTGATTAACGAGCTCCTATTAACATATGAAGCTTTGGGTTGCAATATGTCGCTTAAAATTCATTTTTAGACTCACATCTGGATTTTTTTCCTGACAATTTGGGGGCTGTGAGTGATGAGCATGGAGAAAGGTTCCATCAGAACATTTCGAAGATGGAAAAGTGGTACCAGGGTAAATGGGGTCCAAGGATGTTGGCTAATTACTGCTGGACGATCAAAAGGGACCAACCGGAAGCCAAATATTCCAGAAAATCGTAGACCTCTAATTTACAAATCAAATTATTTACATGTATCTGGAGAACTCTTTGATATTTGCTTTATAATTTATGTTACTTAACCTAATAAAATTCAAATGTGATAAAAAAAAATACTGCGTATTTTTAATTATAATACCTAATACATAAAAAAAACACTAAAACAGTTCGTGTGGCAGAACAAAGATTAAATTTTGTTAACCAGTGAATTGGTGCAGAATGGAGGTCTTAGGACAACACGGGCTACTTATATGTTGGCTGAGGATAAGTTAACCTACTATAATAATATTATGATAATAAAATCGGTTCAGTAGGTATAGCTTAAGTGCACAGTGGAACATAAATACGTAGACTGCCAAAAATATAACCCTTCTTTTTGGCTTCGCCGTAGTCGGGTAATCTATACTAATATTATAAATGCGAAGTGACTCTGTCTGTCTGTCTGTTACATGTTTACGTGTATAGATTTGGATAAGATCTTGCAGAAAGAAATAAGCTACTTTTGATATACACCCCTCCGCGGGTAAAACGGACAGGCATAGCTAGTAAAATCTACCTACACTCTGTCGATCTATGCGCAGCTCTTAAATAAAAACTGTAAACTTAAACTGTCTGTCCAAAGATTTAAAGAACTAACTACAAGTCCGACACTTTGTACAGACAACTTTGATTAGTTTCAGAGCCTTCGATGAAAGTTCTATTGTTTTTTCTGGGCTTTGCGTGTCTTGGTTTTTCTAAAGCTGGCTTGTCAGAGTACATGATATCACGGACGATCGTTTATAAGCACCGTTTCACGGACAACTAGTGTGCAGAGCGCTTCTGTCGGTGATCGTCTACTGTGCCTGATGATTCACAAAATCATGGACCGTGGGAAGCCAGCCTAAGCTGATCATGAAACAATAAAATACTACGGCAGGTATGCCATTCCGGTGTCAACCGATGACGTAATTCATTCGTCGTCGTCTGTTGTGGCAGACTTATGAGCTCGATTATTACCACGAAAAGTTAATCTGGGGAATAAAAATATTGCCGTCATAATTTCCCATCATACTTTATTCATGATCACAAATGACAACAAAACAAAATGATGTCATTTAACATCTTCCGTGACATTTTCTATTAAATGAGGCTCAAAAGACGTGGCCTGAATTCGCAAAGCAAACAATAAATAAATATTGTAAGAAATCTAGGATTCTTACTTACATTATCAAGCTTTATATAAGAACGTAGGGGCACAATTTATAACTTCATTTCATTTATTTCTTGGTTCATAAACGAAGGGGTTATAATAGTAGTTTATTCACCGAGGTACTAAAGCCCTGTCTGACATAGACAGAGCGTTGGCCCGATATCATCCACCACACTATCACGCCCTGCACCCACCCGTAAGTAAAAGACAATGTTTCATGATAAACATATATCCAAATATGAAAATATTTAAATATGAATCCAAAGCGACTCTAGAGTCAAGGGTGTTAAACACTTTAACTCCTGAGCGAAGCAAAGGAGTTATGCACCTAGAGTCCTGAGTGAAGCGTAGGATTCAAGCGTCTAAGATTAAAACAGAATTTATTACCGAGGTGAATACTCTACACATCTAAAGCGACACAATAAAATGGGCTACAAAAATAAGCATTTAATTACGAACAAAACAATAGATTGGTGCGTACATGTATGATATATATTAGAGCTCTTTGTAGAGCCGTAGATGTGACATTAAGACAGATCATCCATGCTTTACCTTATTGACATACGAGATTTAAAACAGTAGTTCGATTATTAAAATGGGATACG
The DNA here is from genome assembly GCA_949358125.1 of Idaea dimidiata. NCBI lineage: Eukaryota > Metazoa > Arthropoda > Insecta > Lepidoptera > Geometridae > Idaea > Idaea dimidiata. Next base: position 14,464,167 of record OX442329.1, read on the forward strand.
TTTTCTTAGTCACATTATATATTTTATTAACTTAGTAGTTGCACAACGCGGTTTTACCCGGTTATGTCTCTATATCGTGGAAGTTTCGAAAAAGCCGTTCTTATCTGAAACTGAAGCTCACATAAAAAACACACTTCAAATTTCAGCCCTCTACTATCAGTGGTTTAGGCTGTGTGTCAATCCATCAGTAGTCAGTAAGAAAAAGTATTTTATAGAAAAAATATAGTTGAATATAAATAAGTAGACGTCCTTCAGTATTACCCACGTAAGTCACAAAAATGAAATAAGAACTAAATAAAACAAAAATATTGTCAACAAAATTAAATAAAAACTTTCTTATAGCCCTAAAACTCATAGAATTAATTTCAATTCGAGTATGTTAGATTTCCAAAAACTGATATAACAATAAGACCTAACTTTTATAGACGTATCTACACTATAAAAGCTGCGAGTTATTGTTTAATCCGAAGCTATAAATGTTACCGAAATGGTAAAGGCCGTGCTTTGACTACTGACTACAAAATCACAATAAAACATACCTACCTTACTGTGCTCTGACGTGGCTCTTTGATTATATTAGAAACTAGCTGTGTCCTTCAGTTTAACCCGCGTAAGTCTCGATCCCGTTGTAATATTGAGTGAAAAAGCCTTAAAATATTGAGGCCTTTTTTACTCTTTGATAATGTGGCTTTCTATTGGTGTAAGAATTTTTGAAAACGGTCCAGTTTATTTGGAAACAAACAAATATTTTTTTCCTCCATATAATATTAACTATAGACTGTATAATATTAACTATAAACTATACCCACGACTTCACCTGCATGTATAACAAACAGGAAACGGAATTGGGATAGGGCTGAATAGTGTTAGGGTAGAATTAGGATTATCCGCTACTGTATAAAAAGTTTCATACATAATTGGATAACTTGCACTGTTTTTCCCCCATTAGGGTGAAATTTCCAAAGTTCATAATTTATGCCAACTTGGCCTACACATCACAAAGAACACAATCACCAAATATCATGTCTTTAGGACCAGCAATTTAGTCTCTGTGTTAAAGGAAAACATATCTACCTTTCTTTGCTCTGAAGTAGGTCTAATGCTTATGGTTTTCTTATTCATGACTCGAAGTTATTCGATCAACACCCATATATGACATAGCTTTACCAATAACTTCAATAGAAATTATATTGCAGACTGTCAATTTTATGTTGCTACCACTGGCTCTCGCGTATCCTATCATACTTCTTATAGTTACTAATATTATAAACGCGAAAGTTTGTATGTATGTATGTGATTTTATTACTTTTTCACGCAAACTCTACTAAACTGATTGCAATGAAGCTTAGAATACAGGTAGCCGGTGACCTTAAATAGCACAGGCTACTTTGTATTTCGATATTCCCGCGGTAAGAGCACTACGCGTGTTTTTTTATAATTGATAGGTAAGTGTTTGACCACTAATTCACTTGATGGAAAACGATGATATGGTCTAAAATGTTGCACACTTACCTAGAAGATACCTGTTCACTAGTGCCTTGAAGACCCCCAAGTTGTCCCCCAAGACATCTGGAAAGACATACTCAGGCAACTGATTACATTCCCTCGCAGTACGAATAAAGAATGATGATGCGAAGGCTTGGCTTGGTTGGGTAAAACTAAATCGGGGTTATCTATATTTTTGGTGCAATATTTATTTATTATTTAATATAAATATTTATTTATTATTTATAATATAATATTTATTTATTATATAATACAATGAACACGCTTTATTAAGAATATAAAACAAATTAAGTTAAAATACAAATAAATTAAAATCAAAAACAAAATTATTTTATTAAATAAAAGCAACTAGCAAGTAAACAAACTAAATAAAAGTAAGTACTTAAGTAAAATACTAAATGTAATACAACCACCGTAGCATCTTGAGAACCATAGATAAATCAAATTGTAAACTGAAAGTAGGTACTCTCCTCTTCTCTCCAACTCTTGTTAATCATTTTAAGAAATATTCTTGACGTGATTTGAAGTAATAGCAAACGTAAACCGTGGAAATTGGGAAAATATTACCAAAAGTTTCAAGTCTGCGAACGTCAAAATATGACCACTAAAGGCCCCATTATGGTTTGATTCCACGAACATTTCATACTTAGGGCAAGTACTTTGTTGTTATAACGGCTCTTTCGGAAAGAATATAGATTTATATAAGTATCTTCGTACCCTTTTTTATTTTAGGAACAAATGACATTTTAATGTAGAATGGCTTCTGTTTTTTAGGGTTTCGAATCTAAAGGGTTAAAATGGGTCTCTTTTTGTAAAACTGATATATCTTTCTCTCTAGGTTGTAGTTAAGTCTAGGCTATAACCTAATCCTAACTTAATATCTTATCTATACTATATAGATAGATAGATAGATAGATAGATTAATACTTTATTTGCACAACCAACAACAATACAATCAGTTTACATTTAAAGTAAGACAAATACACAGAAAGCTTAAAAGTACTATATACTATATATACTATACTATAATATTATAAAGCTGAAGAGTTTGATTGTTTGTTTGTTTGAACTCGCTAATCTCAGGAACTGCTGGTCCGGTTTGAAAAATTCTTTTTGTGTTTAATAGTCCATTTATCGAGGAAGGTTATTGGCTACTTTTGATCCCGATATTTTTACGGGGTCGGGCCTTACGAGGGTAAATCCCACGGGACGTAGTTATAAAAACGAAAGTCGTGTTAGTTACACTGTTTATATTTCAAGAACGGCGGAGCCGTTAGGAACGAAATTAGGTACAGGGATAGTTTAGTGTTTGAAATAAGATATAGGGTACTTTAAATAATCATACGGGTTGAGCAACGCTTGGTATGACATAATGTGATGCGTCACATACGTTACAGGATAGGAATTTATGCGGATGAAACCGCGGGGCAAAGCTAGTAAACTTATAAAAGTATTGAAATTTTCACAAATTATTGTATTGAAATGTAACTCATTTTCCGATTTTAATCACTTTGCTTTTATTATTTTTAGCATTTTATCAATTCCCTATGTTTCCCCCCTATAAATCCATTGCCAGTCAACCCAATATCAGAAAAATAAAAGTATAATCTAAATGTATTTATTTACTAGGCCACGAGTTACACGTTCGTACGTTTCTCCAGGTTTATATACGATATATAGTATATAGTCAAACGGCATCGGGACTAACACTGGTAAAACCCAGATTCCCTCCACAACATTAGCCACTGACCTTAATGTAGGAAATGTCCGTGAATACCATTTCCTTACATTATGATCATTAATCTTAGACGCTCATGTACATTTTCGTTAGGTACTTGCATACGTTGAATATACATGCTACGATAACTTTATTCGTGTTTAAACGGCAATATAGTGAGTAACTTTTTTACATAATTAGTAACTTTAGAAGGATATATTAAATACAAAAATATGGTTTCCGTATGTTTTGTAATTACTGGGATATATTGACATCTGAACTTATAGATTCTTCAATTCGTCATCCTAAAATCACGTACAAATGTATTCCAACTGCGAGGCTACGCCCAAAACATTAGCAAAGTCTTCAACTTTTACAGCGAAAATGACATCTTGAAGCAACGGATTTTTTCCTCTATGTAAGCAACTCTATGTACAGGTGGCTACTCTGACCTCCCGCGGGGACTAACGATGTTGAATATTTTGAAATATGATCCCGTTTCACATAATAATGACCAAAGACGAATGTTTGTAATTCAATATCAGGTTCTAAGTCATTGTTTGTGTAAAAACGTTGTTTTTTGTTTTTTATATGTACCTACCTACACATATTGTACCAAATGTATATATTGGTATGTAGGAAAAATACTATTTGTTACACGACTGCCCAAGGAAGCGTGTTATGTTTTTCAAAATTCAATTCTCGCTGCGGGACTGAACCCACGACCTCCCCTTCTCTCCTTTTCGAACCCCATCACAGAATCGGAACTTACACGGGTGAAAACGCGAGGCACCCCTAGTGTTCAATATTCAGCGGCATCGTATGGCCTTAGGCTGACATGCTAACTGGCCGTGTCTACCTAAAACAATATTAATTTGGGATACAATATTCTGTCTTCAACCATTAGGTATATTCTGTAACACAGGGTTTCTTAATTGCTTGTTTTACTCGCGTGAGTTCCGGTCCCGTGGTATAATCGCGATAAAAAGTAGCCAATGTGTTATTACAGGATTCCAACTACCTATATTTTAAGTTTCATCCAATTTTCATTTCATCGCAATCATTATTGGTAAGATACCTATAGTATGCCTGATAGTAAAAATTCAAAACATAATTTAGTTAATAGTTAGTACTCATATTGATTGTATGAAGATGCCTTGTTTTTATTCAATGAATTCAACTTATTCATACTGTAAGCTGAAGCTTTAAAGTTTGTTAACCAACTTATGGTAGAGGTTCGAAGCGTCTTGTCGAAACTCCTTATAAAAACAAAGTCTGTAAAGTTTTAGCAGTAATTCTTGAAGAGTCTCCAAACACTCGTAAAATGTCCGGGATACGGACAAGATCCAATCCGGGGGGCTGATTCCGTTCGAAGTTTCCAGATGCAACTCTGGATTTAGGTACATCACTATGTCAGGTACTTAGTGAGAGCTAAGTATATAATAGATAAGTAGCTTGCACTGTTAGAAAGTAGACTAGAAGGTTCCATACAAAGATACAAAAATGACCATTTCACCTTTGAATTTTTGATTCTTTATTTTTAAAAGTGTTTAAGTAATTTCAGAAACAGACTTGGAAGTAATGAAGCTGTCCGTCCGTACTTTTATTCTTCTAGTCTGTAATGGAGACCAGTCTAGCTTCTATTCATTTTACATAGTTTCTTTCGAAATTGAAACCAGAGCACAAATGCCCTTTTCTCAAATTTGTTAGTGGTCAACTAAGCTTACCATCGAAATAGAAATAAAAGATGATCGAAACTAAAAGAAAGGACGATTGAAAACAAAGAAAAAAACAGTCGACATAGAGTTACCGTCGATCGTATTCCGGTATATATACCTGTAGGTTCATGTATATCTAGGTATATGGGACAAAACACGGAAAATGCTGATGAAATTTACGATGCGTTATTATTCGAAAAGGTATACATCGTAAACAGGGTCAGCATTTTTACATTATTTATGGATTTGTATTAGGTAATGGAAATATTGATACCTTCCTTCTGCCTCGGCAATGGAATAATAGGATATTAAACAACTCGACAGGTAGGTACTTTGTTCTGTGTGTTTGTCGGCTAACTCCGAAACCGCAAAGAGTTATGGTATTTATAACTGAAATTGGTGTACTTAATAATAATATAAATCCATATCCAGAAAATAAACAATTAATTATTTTTAAGCAAAATACTTGTTCTTGTCAGGAATCAAACCAGCAACCTTGAAATGAAATGAAAATGAAATGATTTATTCCTTCTGCATAGCAGAGTATTCGCCCGACTCAAATTCCGCCGAAGAACAAAAAAAATACGACCTTAGAGCAATAGTAATAGTTTCAAATAACAACTAAACAAATAGGTATCGACCGCCACAATACAAGTACTTTGAAATGTTCGTTCACCCTTCGACAAAAGTCTGTAAAACAACCCCAATCCCCAATGTAAATTGAAAGCAATAATCGTACAACAGCTATAGCAATAACTGTTTCCATTTCAATGATACACTCGCTTTTATAATCACTATGGGAATGCTTTGTGAATTGTGAGTTCAGAAGGTATAAGGTGGAAGGATTCCGTACACAAAGAGACGGGATTCTTTTACTAAGACTCCACTATTCGTTATTTTTTATTCAGATATAGGTATGCGCTTGACTATAGCTCGCCTGATGGAAGTTGACACTTTAACCTACGATCGATGGAGCGCGGTTACTTATTAAAAACCGATTCACTTTCGCCTTGAAAGTGCCCGGGAAACAGTGACTGAGGCAAGGAATTTACCAGTTTGGCGGAACTGCCTTCATCGTGTCCACTTCACCTGCGTTCACCTTCGTTCCTGTTTCCACTTTCATCGTGTGAACACACGATGAAAGTGAAAGCGCAACGCTTGGTTCGAGTTTTTGTTCGTTCGTCTATCTGGCCTGTTTGATCCCAGACGGTGCCTTTCTGAGCTCTTGAGGGTACTGTAGCGGAAGGTGGGTAAAGGGGGATGATAGATTAGAGCTGGACCGGTCCCTATTAGAGACTGGTCCAGGTGTATGTTATTTCAGTTAAAGGAGAAAGTTCGCCTGATAGGGAAACTTTTTACCTCTTCTCTGACGGCCGAGTTACATACGTTCCAAAGTTAAACTAAAGTGTGAGTTAAAAGAATACTTGTGATACGCGATCCCCGTTCGCGATCGCGTGCGTACGTGATTCCGTGTAGTGCAGTGGTTAGCGCGCTAGCCTGGATAGCGAGAGGCACTGGTTCGAATCCAGTCATGAAGAACTTTTGAAAATGTTTCTAAGTTTAACAACAGGAATATTTGATTTTCATGCTATATCGAGTGTGTTCGGCCGACGACGTGTCACAGAGGTTTGGTCTTATACAACTTCAGTCTATGGGGACTCTACCTATATTTTTATCTATCGAACAAAGGTGCCGTCAAACTTCACTTATTTACATAAGAAAACTTATCACGTTCAGAAGTTTTTTAGTCTACCTTTAAAGTTATCTGTGAAGCTACCAAAAAATACTTCCTAACTTGGTTAAACCCACGAAATATTTCTTTAACTTTCGATTCTTTTTTTAAAAGGCGCCTGATGAAATGATTTTAGCAATATCGTAATAACAACTGTTAGGCAGAATAAATTGCTTTTATATAAACAGTAGGCACTGCCGTCTACGTGATCTCAAAATTTAAAAAGTGTAGAAAGAAAATAAATCGAATTACTAACATTCTTTCCTGTATAGATAAAAGATAATAAATTACTATCTCAGCAGGCACCGAGCTTCGTAGAAAATTGCGGAGATAAAAGGCTGCCTTGTATTATGATATTGTTTTAGAGCAATAAGAAGTGAGCTACCTAGATACCTCGTTAGGTATCGTATTTTACAAGATTATACATTAGGTACCCTATAAATGCATGCGTTTGTTATTATTATGTCTAAATGTAAAAACGTATTAACCGATTGTGATGAAATTTGAAAGGTACTGTATTTCGGATGCTATCGTACCAGAATTTAAAGAATACAAGGTGCAGAATTTTGGAAAACATTTTTTCAAAAATTAAATGTGTAAGAAGTAAGAAGTGAACTTTAAAATAAATTCTTGGTGATTTGAAGTAATATCTCAATGGTTAGTACCTAGATAGCTACATAATTATGACAGTGGACATAATGATACAGTTGATATTATGATACTGTGGACTTTATGATAAATGTACATAATGATACTGTGGACGTTATCGATAGTATGGACTTTTTGACACAGTGGACATTTCGATATAGTGGACTTTATGCGACTAAAGGCTTCTGAAGCAAGAAAAGGTACCTATGTATTTCCAAGATAGCTAGATGAAGTATTTATTGTATACACAACAAAAAAAATATAAATGTATAGGTAGGTATTGTATTGAGTATTATATTATTGAATTCAGCCAAAACCGGCAAAGGCGGTACAAAGAGCAATCTTGTCACCTGAAGCGATTTCATCCCGGCAACCAAAGCCAAAATGGAATGTCGTTCGTCTAATGCTGCTTCGTGCGGTTAGCTATCGACTAATACCTTAATGCTAAAAGGGTTTCGGCCTCTGCCCACGCCTTTAAATGTCCGGGTCTCCATAGCCCCTTGTTATGAAAACAAAATGCATATTAATAGCGATGAACATAATAGAATATTATCCTAGACTAACACCAGGTCAAACCAAAGGTCAAAGGTCTCCTTTTGTCTAAGAGGCTGTTCTCACATTTGATTACTAGCAATCGAGATAATACTAGTTCAGGATCATTAACTTCTTTCGAATTATTTCAGAGGGGTTCTTAGGGATTGTCTTAATGTGTTTTTTTTATTTCACCATTTTTTTATTTCTCTCAGTCTTAAATTATGGCTATTTAGGAATAAGCCAATGGCAAGTATTACATACAATTTAAAATAACTTCAAAAAAAACAGAAGGTTCTCAATTCGTCGCGTATTTTTTATTGTTATCGATGAGATGTTGTCCGATTACTCGAAGATGGCTTGGCCGATTGAGATGTTTTTAGGGGATACCTACTTCTCTGCGACAAACGTTCAATCGAATTTTAGACAGCAACAGTCGTCCATTCTACTATGTATCATAAAAATGTATTTACAAAAGGTATAAGGTTTATCCACCGTAGAGCACTCAATAGTACTCATAGTACAAGCCTAGTTCCTTAGTCTGAGCAAGATGGCGCTGTGTGTTTGTTCATTTAATAGTTCAAAGCCTATAAAAGGCCGGCTTATTGTAATAGGATCTAATGAAATTGTTAGTAGATAGCTATCCTCATTCGATATAATTTTATTGAGTACTTCTCTTCGAAAGAGATTCTGTGACTTGAATTCTCGATTCTAAAGGAAAATAACTTAAATATTTTAATATCTACCTAAGTGATTTTATTACGTTATCTATTTTTTCGCTTTTTAAAATACAAAAACAAATTCAAAACACCTAGAAATGAGTTTTTAAATGTTAAAAAAATAATAGGTGCCTTTATTTTATTTTGAAAACAAATTCATCTCAAATGTAAGACTTTGAGATTTGTGTTCCTGAAAATAAAACCCCTGCTTTTGAAGTACGTAAGTATAGTATAGTATAAATATGGGTAATTTTTATCAAAATTATTAAATTCGAAAAAGTAGAATGGATGCTCAGCTTGTTTTTAACTTTGATAATATAAGCATCGAAATACAATGGAATAATTCATATCTGTTTTCATCCACGAATAATTATAACGAAAAACAGAGAATATCTACATTATTTGGAAACATCGTTAATTAAACCCTACTACTAATATTATAAATGTGAAACTTTGTGTATAAGTAACCCCCTTATCTATAAATGCTAATTAATGTGATGCATAACTTTGCGTCGTTTGTCTTTTACTGTCACGTGAAGATTCAAAGTTGACAGACAAGAGACAAACGTCACATAACTTAGTAATGTGTAAATAATATTTTATAAATAAGGGAGTATGTAAGTAAAGAGTATGAACGAGTATGAAAAAAGATACCTAATGTTTACACGAGTAATAGTTGTTATACCTAACAAGTATTCACTATCATTCACGCAAAAACTATAGAATTGAATTGATTGCGATAAAACAATACGCAGAAAGCTGGAGATCGGGATTAGCATAATATTATAGTCTACTTTTTATTCCGATATTCGGGATCGGGATTTAGGCGGGTAAAACCGCGGCACGCAGCTAGCAAAGTTTTTAAAGTAAAAAGTCGAAACGTATTAAATTCACACGATTTTACATTTAAAACACATTTAAGTATTCCAAACCGAATTTACTCCCAAAACAATCAAATTAAGACCTTATCGCGCAGCAATAAGCTGTAATGTTATTCACTAGTAGTATCGGGAGTTTGTAATTAAGTTTTAATCCCTGGTATCATAAGGTTTTGGCGAAATAGAGTCGTTTTGGCAAAGAGTAAATATGCTGACGGTAAATGTATATTGTTTATTATACGTAGGTACCTACAATGATAATTAAAAAAAACACCAAGATGAGATCCTCCTGTGAAAAAAACTCAACTACTGTACCAACCTCAATTTGACGAAATACCAACCAATCTACACAAAACTTTCTGTGGCACATACATTGATCTCATCCTAAAAGTTCTCCCTCCCTCCTTCATCATACAATGACCCCGAGTATCCTGTCGATATGTCCGAGATAAACCCGGTGTTGTGCTTTATCACAAATCGCGAAAACATTAGAAAAAACTAAGGCATAATTATGTAGGAAGGAAGAAGAATGATGGCTTCATGAAGTTCCGGAGGTAGGTCCAAGCGTCGGGCGGATGTTGTTGGGCGGGTTGTGTGTTTGTGGATGCGGTTGTGTTTTTCTTTTTTTCTTTTACAATTTGTTTTAACCGATAGACAGAATTACTTTTGAACTTTTTTTTTTATAATTACCGTCAATAAATGAAAATTACTAATAAGCATGAAATAAAAATAATAATAAAAAAGCAAAAAAACCCGACTGCGTAATAAAATAAACTCGATTTGAAAATATGTATAGAAGCAACAAAAATACTGAATAAAAAAAACAAGCCCAGTAATTTGAAATTATGCTAAGTTATACGAACAATCATTCAAATACTTTTGTAATCGATACACGCATAACACATAATAAATGAGTAAATTAACACATTACCCTCCTTTGCTTAGCGCAGTCGGGTAAAAATGACTCACAGTCGGGATCCATTATAAAAATTAGATTGGTAAAAAGAATGGGTCCCGACTGTAAGTCATATTTTTTACTCAATTATGAAGTGTTATAATATGTGTGTATCGATTACGAAAGTATTTGAATGATTATTCAGTATAACTTTGCATAATTTCAAATTACTGGGCTTGTTTTTTTCTTTTTCTTTTTTTTGTTGCTTCTATACAATTTTTTTACCTAACTATTCTAAAAAAATGTTTTTTTTTAAATAAAAATATTTTGAATGTTATCAGAAGAAAGAGAGTAGTAAACAGTCACTGCGGTAACACTATCGCAAACTGATGCCTTTGACATTTTACTAGTCATTCATAGACTAAAAGAAATATGGAATATGTTTGAGACATCGCTTCTAGTTCTAGTACATAATATCTCAATGGGCACATACAATACATACAAACAGTAATCTTTGTCATTATTATGGTGTAAACATTGCCGGTAATCCGACCGCCTCTGAACATTGGCACGAACCAAACGTGCTGTTAAATTTGTTGTTTTATAGTTGTTTATTTCTGTTTGGGATTAGTATAAAAAGTAATGCTTTAAAACCGCGTTTTCATTCATTTGTTTTTACATTGATCGTTTTGATATACTGGAGAAACTCGAAAGAGTCTTATTCACTTTATTATACTCCCATTCGAAAACAAAGGATTTTTTAAAAACTTGTGACATAAGGTTGGTTGAGACTCCTAAAACATTCCATACCTATAATTTAATGTACAGGAAATCATACTACATTTATATTACATAATCTGTTTTTTATATCCAATAGTTGCATGGAAAAGATGATAGCTTTCTTTTCACACTTCTTTTGACCACGTATTACATTTACATCCGCCCACTCCAGCATACTGCGAGGCTCCTAGCTTTGCTATTTGTTGCCATTTAATCAACCAGCGTAGCGGACAGTTATCAGGGCTAGTGGGGCAGCCAAAGATGTTGCATGATGTGGTCTGGAGTTCTGCAGTCCCACTGGCTTTGTCTCGGGAAAATCATACGATCATAATCATATCATATCATTCGACATATGATATCATTACAGGACACTCCGAGGAGCTGCGTCGGGGATCAGTTATAGACTGATCTAGTCCCCAATACTAGATGGGGAATGCTAGATGCTAAACATGAGTAACACCACTTTCTACTTGACTATTTATATATGTTATAGCGTCCCCACCGACAGCCAAATGCAGGCATTGCGTGCGTGGGTCCGCAATATAATACCCGAGCGAACACCCCGAAGGGCGGCATCAGGGATCAAAGTAAATACTGATCTAGTCCCCAATGCTAGACTGGTTCTGATAAAGGAGAGTAGCCTCGTGCCCAAGGACACTACCTGGTTATCCAGACAGGTACCGGAGCAACAAGGCCGCTTACCACCCGCACCTTAATGAGGAGCTAATGACAACCTCGCTGGGGCCGGCAAAGAAGCCACCTCCCAAATGTTCTTGAAAATAGGTTATTTTCCTATTTTCCAAGAACATTTGTTAGAAAATTATCCATTACCTCAACTGAATAAACTTGTAAAAGAGCTTCGTACCTTCTTATTGGTAACTTGAGCAAGTTTTTCCGGGTCATCGACATTCCTTTGTTCGTTCAAATAAAATGGGATTTTCTAAAAATAAAAGACAAGTCGTATTTTGACACTTAGTTATATGTATCTACATACACGAAAGAGTCCCTATTTTCTTAAGTATGTCCTTATCCTTCCATAACCTTTGCACCGGGTCAACCTATTCGCGCCGCGAAACCCACGAAGCCGCGATAATGCAAATGTGGAGGCTTTAGGCCTTCGCGTGCCTTTTGCGTTAGCGGTTCACGTGGTTCCCTGCGGCCCTATAGCCAACATTCTTATCGAATAACAAAATCGCCAATCGCCAGATTTTTTTGTATCAAATTGACACGCTTGATTTTTCGCGAGCTTATGTCAATTTCATACAAAAAAAACTGTCGATTGGCGATTTTGTTATTCGATAAGAATGATGGCTAGGGCCGCTGGTCGTAACGGCGAACGTCGCGCGAAATGTCGACTTTTTGTCCCGCGACAAAGGATTGAACTGATTGAGACTGCGAAGCCTTGCGAATGTGGAGGGACATAACTTGCTGTGAATTTACGCCGCGATTCCGGTCTTGTATTCACGGCGCGAACATGCGAGTGTAGAGCCGGCTTTAAAACAATACGAACTGTACCCGTAGGCCTGTGTGTAATTATTTCAAATATCCAAACAGTTGTAGAACGAAAGTTGATCACTTAGACGTGTAGATTGTGGAACAACTTTTACAAGCAGTTGTTTGATAATCTGATACAACCCGTCTAAAATAATATATAGTTTAGAAAACATACATAATCAGAAACATATCGTGTTCAACATAAACACTTGTCCCCGGCGGGAATCGAACCCGCGACTTTCTGCGTCGCAGTCGGGGCTTCATTCATTTAACGTGCTACAGACTTTTAATTCCGACTTCTCTGGCCTTTCAATTTAAGTTCACTAACATTTTTGTGACTGATATATGGTAGTTGTAAGTATGCCACACATTAGATCACATCGTTATTTAGTAACTTTTAGTATAGTGGATTAAAGGTGACACACAATGGCCTCATTTGAATACAAAATTAAACACCGCGATATTAAACGTCTAAATTCAGCTTCCCATTTTAAAGTAGGTATTTAAAAATTCCTCAGATTTTAACAACCCCTGTGTAGTCTAACAATAGCGCGCGTTAAGTACTGAAAGGGGGTGAAAAAAGGGACCAGGGGAGTAAAAGGGGGCGAATAGGTGGTGAAAAATTCAGTGGCAAACAACAGGTCAGAAAAAGAAGTTTAAACTTATTTTTAAAGGTGAATATTGGGAAAATTTGCAATTCAACTCGAGGGCTGTTTACAGAAGGCTATGAGGCTGTTTTTACTGGTTTTTTAAAGATGCCAATAACTGAGACTTCAAATGTGTTTTAATGTAAGTATTTTTTTCCTTGGTTTACTCTTCGATCTAATAGTTGGTTATCATAAGAAAAACTGTAAAACTGCGGTTTATACGATTTTACGATACGAGACGTAACGATTTTATGATTTTAAACTCACATAGTGGTTTTCACAACAAATTATATAAAATAACATTTTTCAATCCGTAACAGGTAATCTCCCAGTAATGAATATTATTTGTAATCATACCTAACTTTTTCTTTAATTTAATTTTTTCATTAATCTTACGTCTAATTTTCCTTTTGCTCATGTATGGATCACAAGTTTAACAGTATACTTAAGTCTTACCTATTCTAGAAAATATTTAGCTCTAAATAAAGTCCTACTTCAATCGCTCCAGTGCAGTCCACTCCACAGTTGCAATGCAATAAAGTCAATAAGATCGAGCTGTAATAAACTAAATTGGATTGTTCCCGTTCGCACTCTCTCGTGATCGATGATAGGACGCTTGTGCCTAATGGGGGATGAGGTGGATTTTTCCTTTTTATTAAAGTGGGACTAATTGGGGTGAATTAAAGGTGAATGGTATAGGTACCAAATCTAAGTGAGACAAAATCCGTCTCAATCAATAGAAGGGGACAACTGGTTTTACGAAAGAATCATATCGTCACATAAAACTACTGTAGCTAAGTAAAACTATTAAAATTATAAACAAAAAACAAAAAATATAATGAAGTCGTAGGTAACGCCCACCCGAGGCATGGTGTCTAAGATGCTGGTGGCGTTCCTATGCTAGATAGCAAGCCTTTTCTACTAGGGCATAAAACTGCCAGCCCTTGTATTACCAGCTCAACAAGATGCGACAACTTCTTTACAACCTTGGAGTTTTCAAGTCAAAGTCAAAGTCAAAAAAAAAAAATTGTTAATCGGATGTGTTGATCACTTTAAATACGTCGAATGTTCTTACAACTATGACTCTAGTGTGGCTTCGGAACGCGCCCTTCGATGAGAAGAAGCCACAAGAAATACATGGAGGGTTTTTTTTTCTACAGTGAAAAAGTCTTAGTCTACAGTGAATAGATTTTCTCTAGACAAGCACGTTACTCCATCGACTTCATTGTAGCTTATCAGGTGATCTCACCTGTTTCACGTTAAATAAACACCCAACGGTGTGTGTTTACGTAGTTGGCACAGTAGTTAACGCCTCAGCACTTCAACAGTTGCCCAGCTTTCTGACAATTTTTTCCGGGGACTGGTCACATAAGTTGTTGGAAATTGTAGTTCTGGGAAATTGTCTCGTGAACAAGTTAGTGGCAATTACTAGCGAAATATCGAGCTGAAACATGGAACATACCCTGTTATTTTAAAATGTTTCTAAGAATTTTAAACACATGACTTGTCAAAGCGGATTTTCAGAAAACAGCCAAGTTTGCATACTATGTCGAAGCCTGTTAAAGACCAATAGAAAAATAAAATAATTGCATTCATAATTCCTGAAACCTTTGATGTAAATACCAGCGTAATTCGTGGGAAATTCCGACCCAGCGATAAAAGCATTAAATACTTAACGTGCCATTGTGCCAGCTTTCAGTAACTTTTGTATCCGATTCTTTGTTGAAGCCTCGTATGGCTTTTTAAAGGATTTTGGCTGTAAATTGTTGTTGCTTTGGAATAAGGTTTATCTGTTTGTATAGATTAGATGGCAAGTTCAGTTTCAAAGGCGTTATGTTCCGATCGCATGATAATTTTGAAAAATTATAGTACATAAAGATTACATAAAATACATTTGATTACCTACTATGGGTAGGCTATGGACAACGGATATACAAGTACTTCATGTGATACTTTGTTTTTGTAAATACATATAATGTAAATAAATAATTTGACGGCCTCTGTGGCGTCTCAGGCTCAGTGGGTGAAAATATATATGCTCAAAATATAATATCTGTATCTGGTCTGGGTGTATCTAATTCCAAAAAAAGAGTAATATGTAGTATGTCCGTTGTCTAGTACCTATAGTACAAGCCTAGTACGTAGTCTGGGGCCAGATTACGCAGTAATACGCAGTGTGCAATGTCGTGCAGTATTTATTTGATTTATGTAAATACACACCCACAATACCTACACATACAAGATGTTCGGGAATGAATGGATAATCCTGCACGTACATGTGCGGGTTCGAGGCTTGGCTCAACCCCCTGAATCTCGGTTTTCTATATAAGCCTAAGAGGATTTTCAGAGTAGTATTAAAAAATTGAGAAACTTTGAAAATTCCTACTCTCCCACATTTAGGGGCATCACTTCCAGTTTAAATCATAGCACTAACACAAGAAAATCCAATGTTCCCGATATTATTCCCGGCCCGCGGTTTTACCCGTGTAAGTTCCTACACGGGTAAAACCGCAGCTAGTTAGGATGTTCGTGAACTTAGCAGAGCATTGTCCAGCAGATCAAAAAATAATGCGAGTTCTATTCGCATGCAGCCGAGTTCTATAGTTCCTGATACTTTTTAAAAATAGTTCCGGCGTTTAAGCCTTAGAAAAGTCAATTGAAAAAATGCTCTGCTAACTTCGCGGTTTATTTCAGCAGAGCATAATATTATTTGATTTCTATATAAATACGGCATAGTTCCACAGTTCCTGATACTTTTTAGAAATAGTTCTGGTCTTTTAAATGAATTTAAACTCACATTCAAGTCTCAGCAGAGCATAACATGATGTCATCCAAGTAAACGAAAAAATCTAAAGTCGTCATTTCGAATTCAAAGTATGGGAGAGGCTAGAACTCATTCTTTTTTAGTAGATCTAGCTCAGTTCTACCCCTTACAATTCGATTTGAGTCCAGAACTCACATAAAAGTGTCAGCAGAGCATACCTGAAAATCCAAGTAACGAAAAATTCGTATGTTGTTATTTCAAATTCAAACTATGGGAGAGGCTAGAACTTATTGTTTTTGTGTAGATCTAGATCAGCACTACCCGTTACAACTTGATTTAAGTCCAGAACTCCCATAAAAGTGTCAGCAGAGCATACCTGAAAATCCAACTACCGAAAAATTCTAATGTTGTCAATTTCAATACAAAGTATGGGAGAACCCAGAACTCATTGATTTTGTGTAGATCTAGATTAGCACTACCCATTACAACTTGATTTGAGTCCAGAACTCTCATAAAAGTGTCAGCAGAGCATACCTGAAAATCCAAGTAACGAAAAATTCTAGTGTTTTAATTTCAAATTCAAAGTACGGGAGAGGCCAGAACTCATTCAATCTTAGTAGTTCTAGATCAGAACTACCCGTTACAACTTGATTTAAGTCTAGAACTTCCATAAACGTGTCAGCAGAGCATACCTGAAAATCCAACTACCGAAAAATTCTAATGTTGTCAATTTCAATATAAAGTATGGGAAAACCTAGAACTCATTGATTTTGTGTAGATCTAGATCAGCACTACCCATTACAACTTGATTTGAGTCCAGAACTCTCATAAAAGTGTCAGCAGAGCATACCTGAAAATCCAAGTCTCCGCAGAGCATAACATGATGTCATCCAAGTAAACGAAAAATTCTAATGTTGCCATTTTAAGTTCGAAGTATGGAAGAGGCTAGAACTCATGCAATCTTAGTAGTTATACATCAGTACTACCCGTTAAAACTTGATTTAAGTCCAGAACTCCCATAAAAGTGTCAGCAGAGCATACCTGAAAATCCAACTACCGAAAAATTCGTGTGTTATAATTTCAAATTCAAAGTACGGGAGAGGCCAGAACTCATTCAATCTTAGTAGTTCTAGATCAGTACTACCCGTTACAACTTGATTAAAGTCCAGAACTCCCATAAAAGTGTCAGCAGAGCATACCTGAAAATCCAAATACCGAAAAAATCTAATGTTGTCATTGTAAATTCAAAGTATGGGAGAGGCTAGAACTCATTGTTTTTGTGAAAACCTAGATCAGCACTACCCATTACATTTTGATTTGAGTCCAGAACTCTCATAAAAGTGTCAGCAGAGCATACCTGAAAATCCAAGTCTCCGCAGAGTATAACATGATGTCATCCAAGTAAACGAAAAATTCTAATGTTGCCATTTTAAGTTCAAAGTATCGGAGAGGCTAGAACTCATGCAATCTTAGTAGTTCTAGATCAGTACTACCCGTTAAAACTTGATTTAAGTTCAGAACTCCCATAAAAGTGTCAGCAGAGCATACCTAAAAATCCAACTACCGAAAAATTCTAAAGTTGTCAATTTCAACACAAAGTATGGGAGAACCTAGAACTCATTGATTTTGTGTAGATCTAGATCAGCACTACCCAATACAACTTGATTTGAGTCCAGAACTCTCATAAAAGTGTCAGCAGAGCATACCTGAAAATCCAAGTAACGAAAAATTCTAATGTTGTCAATATCAATACAAAGTATGGGAGAACCTAGAACTCATTGATTTTGTGTAGATCTAGATCAGCACTACCCATTACAACTTGATTTGAGTCCAGAACTCTCATAAAAGTGTCAGCAGAGCATACCTGAAATTCCAAGTCTACGCAGAGCATAACATGATGTCATCCAAGTAAACGATAAATTCTAATGTTGCGATTTTAAGTTCAAAGTATCGGAGAGGGTAGAACTCATGCAATCTTAGTAGTTCTAGATCAGTACTACCCGTTAAAACTTGATTTAAGTCCAGAACTCCCATAAAAGTGTCAGCAGAGCATACCTGAAAATCCAACTACCGAAAAATTCGTGTGTTATAATTTCAAATTCAAAGTACGGGAGAGGCCAGAACTCATTCAATCTTAGTAGTTCTAGATCAGTACTACCCGTTACAACTTGATTTAAGTCCAGAACTCCCATAAAAGTGTCAGCAGAGCATACCTGAAAATCCAACTACCGAAAAATTCTAATGTTGTCAATTTCAACACAAAGTATGGGAAAACCTATAACTCATTGATTTTTTGTAGATCTAGATCAGCACTGCCCATGACAACTTGATTTGAGTCTAGAACTCTCATAAAAGTGTCAGCAGAGCATACCTGAAAATCCAAGTAACAAAAAATACTAATGTTGTCAATTTCAATACAAAGTATGAGAGAACCTAGAACTCATTGATTTTGTGTAGATCTAGATCAGCACTACCCATTACAACTTGATTTGAGTCCAGAACTCTCATAAAAGTGTCAGCAGAGCATACCTGAAAATCCAAGTCTCCGCAGAGCATAACATGATGTCATCCAAGTAAACGAAAAATTTTAATGTTGCCATTTTAAGTTCAAAGTATCGGAGAGGCTAGAACTCATGCAATCTAAGTAGTTCTACATCAGTACTACCCGTTACAACTTGATTTAAGTCCAGAACTCCCATAAAAGTGTCAGCAGAGCATACCTGAAAATCCAACTACCGAAAAATTCTAATGTTGTTAATTTCAATAAAAAGTATGGGAGAACCTAGAACTCATTGTTTTTGTGAAAACCTAGATCAGCACTACCCATTACATTTTGATTTGAGTCCAGAACTCTCATAAAAGTGTCAGCAGAGCATACCTGAAATTCCAAGTCTCCGCAGAGCATAACATGATGTCATCCAAGTAAACGATAAATTCTAATGTTGCCATTTTAAGTTCAAAGTATGGGAGAGGGTAGAACTCATGCAATCTTAGTAGTTCTAGATCAGTACTACCCGTTGAAACTTGATTTAAGTCCAGAACTCCCATAAAAGTGTCAGCAGAGCATACCTGAAAATCCAACTACCGAAAAATTCTAATGTTGTTAATTTCAATACAAAGTATGGGAGAACCTAGAACTCATTGATTTTGTGTAGATTTAGATCAGCCCTACCCAATACAACTTGATTTAAGTCCAGAACTCTCATAAAAGTGTCAGCAGAGCATACCTGAAAATCCAACTACCGAAAAATTCTAATGTTGTCAATTTCAATACAAAGTATGGGAGAACCCAGAACTCATTGATTTTGTGTAGATCTAGATTAGCACTACACATTACAACTTGATTTGAGTCCAGAACTCTCATAAAAGTGTCAGCAGAGCATACCTGAAAATCCAAGTAACGAAAAATTCTAGTGTTTTAATTTCAAATTCAAAGTACGGGAGAGGCCAGAACTCATTCAATCTTAGTAGTTCTAGATCAGAACTACCCGTTACAACTTGATTTAAGTCTAGAACTCCCATAAACGTGTCAGCAGAGCATACCTGAAAATCCAACTACCGAAAAATTCTAATGTTGTCAATTTCAATATAAAGTATGGGAAAACCTAGAACTCATTGATTTTGTGTAGATCTAGATCAGCACTACCCATTACAACTTGATTTGAGTCCAGAACTCTCATAAAAGTGTCAGCAGAGCATACCTGAAAATCCAAGTCTCCGCAGAGCATAACATGATGTCATCCAAGTAAACGAAAAATTCTAATGTTGCCATTTTAAGTTCGAAGTATGGAAGAGGCTAGAACTTATGCAATCTTAGTAGTTATACATCAGTACTACCCGTTAAAACTTGATTTAAGTCCAGAACTCCCATAAAAGTGTCAGCAGAGCATACCTGAAAATCCAACTACCGAAAAATTCGTGTGTTATAATTTCAAATTCAAAGTACGGGAGAGGCCAGAACTCATTCAATCTTAGTAGTTCTAGATCAGTACTACCCGTTACAACTTGATTAAAGTCCAGAACTCCCATAAAAGTGTCAGCAGAGCATACCTGAAAATCCAAATACCGAAAAAATCTAATGTTGTCATTGTAAATTCAAAGTATGGGAGAGGCTAGAACTCATTGTTTTTGTGAAAACCTAGATCAGCACTACCCATTACATTTTGATTTGAGTCCAGAACTCTCATAAAAGTGTCAGCAGAGCATACCTGAAAATCCAAGTCTCCGCAGAGTATAACATGATGTCATCCAAGTAAACGAAAAATTCTAATGTTGCCATTTTAAGTTCAAAGTATCGGAGAGGCTAGAACTCATGCAATCTTAGTAGTTCTAGATCAGTACTACCCGTTAAAACTTGATTTAAGTTCAGAACTCCCATAAAAGTGTCAGCAGAGCATACCTAAAAATCCAACTACCGAAAAATTCTAAAGTTGTCAATTTCAACACAAAGTATGGGAGAACCTAGAACTCATTGATTTTGTGTAGATCTAGATCAGCACTACCCAATACAACTTGATTTGAGTCCAGAACTCTCATAAAAGTGTCAGCAGAGCATACCTGAAAATCCAAGTAACGAAAAATTCTAATGTTGTCAATTTCAATACAAAGTATGGGAGAACCTAGAACTCATTGATTTTGTGTAGATCTAGATCAGCACTACCCATTACAACTTGATTTGAGTCCAGAACTCTCATAAAAGTGTCAGCAGAGCATACCTGAAATTCGAAGTCTCCGCAGAGCATAACATGATGTCATCCAAGTAAACGATAAATTCTAATGTTGCGATTTTAAGTTCAAAGTATCGGAGAGGGTAGAACTCATGCAATCTTAGTAGTTCTAGATCAGTACTACCCGTTAAAACTTGATTTAAGTCCAGAACTCCCATAAAAGTGTCAGCAGAGCATACCTGAAAATCCAACTACCGAAAAATTCGTGTGTTATAATTTCAAATTCAAAGTACGGGAGAGGCCAGAACTCATTCAATCTTAGTAGTTCTAGATCAGTACTACCCGTTACAACTTGATTTAAGTCCAGAACTCCCATAAAAGTGTCAGCAGAGCATACCTGAAAATCCAACTACCGAAAAATTCTAATGTTGTCAATTTCAACACAAAGTATGGGAAAACCTATAACTCATTGATTTTTTGTAGATCTAGATCAGCACTACCCATGACAACTTGATTTGAGTCTAGAACTCTCATAAAAGTGTCAGCAGAGCATACCTGAAAATCCAAGTAACAAAAAATTCTAATGTTGTCAATTTCAATACAAAGTATGGGAGAACCTAGAACTCATTGATTTTGTGTAGATCTAGATCAGCACTACCCATTACAACTTGATTTGAGTCCAGAACTCTCATAAAAGTGTCAGCAGAGCATACCTGAAAATCCAAGTCTCCGCAGAGCATAACATGATGTCATCCAAGTAAACGAAAAATTTTAATGTTGCCATTTTAAGTTCAAAGTATCGGAGAGGCTAGAACTCATGCAATCTAAGTAGTTCTACATCAGTACTACCCGTTACAACTTGATTTAAGTCCAGAACTCCCATAAAAGTGTCAGCAGAGCATACCTGAAAATCCAACTACCGAAAAATTCTAATGTTGTTAATTTCAATAAAAAGTATGGGAGAACCTAGAACTCATTGTTTTTGTGAAAACCTAGATCAGCACTACCCATTACATTTTGATTTGAGTCCAGAACTCTCATAAAAGTGTCAGCAGAGCATACCTGAAATTCCAAGTCTCCGCAGAGCATAACATGATGTCATCCAAGTAAACGATAAATTCTAATGTTGCCATTTTAAGTTCAAAGTATGGGAGAGGGTAGAACTCATGCAATCTAAGTAGTTCTAGATCAGTACTACCCGTTAAAACTTGATTTAAGTCCAGAACTCCCATAAAAGTGTCAGCAGAGCATACCTGAAAATCCAACTACCGAAAAATTCTAATGTTGTTAATTTCAATACAAAGTATGGGAGAACCTAGAACTCATTGATTTTGTGTAGATCTAGATCAGCCCTACCCAATACAACTTGATTTAAGTCCAGAACTCTCATAAAAGTGTCAGCAGAGCATACCTGAAAATCCAACTACCGAAAAATTCTAATGTTGTCAATTTCAATACAAAGTATGGGAGAACCCAGAACTCATTGATTTTGTGTAGATCTAGATTAGCACTACCCATTACAACTTGATTTGAGTCCAGAACTCTCATAAAAGTGTCAGCAGAGCATACCTGAAAATCCAAGTACTTAACGAAAAATTCTAGTGTTTTAATTTCAAATTCAAAGTACGGGAGAGGCCAGAACTCATTCAATCTTAGTAGTTCTAGATCAGAACTACCCGTTACAACTTGATTTAAGTCTAGAACTCCCATAAACGTGTCAGCAGAGCATACCTGAAAATCCAACTACCGAAAAATTCTAATGTTGTCATTGTAAATTCAAAGTATGGGAGAGGCTAGAACTCATTGTTTTTGTGAAAACCTAGATCAGCACTACCCATTACATTTTGATTTGAGTCCAGAACTCTCATAAAAGTGTCAGCAGAGCATACCTGAAAATCCAAGTCTCCGCAGAGTATAACATGATGTCATCCAAGTAAACGAAAAAATCTAAAGTCGTCATTTCGAATTCAAAGTATGGGAGAGGCTAGAACTCATTCTTTTTTAGTAGATCTAGCTCAGTTCTACCCCTTACAATTCGATTTCAGTCCAGAACTCACATAAAAGTGTCAGCAGAGCATACCTGAAAATCCAAGTAACGAAAAATTCGTATGTTGTTATTTCAAATTCAAACTATGGGAGAGGCTAGAACTCATTGTTTTTGTGTAGATCTAGATCAGCACTACCCGTTACAACTTGATTTAAGTCCAGAACTCCCATAAAAGTGTCAGCAGAGCATACCTGAAAATCCAAGCAACGAAAAATTCTAGTGTTTTAATTTCAAATTCAAAGTACGGGAGAGGCCAGAACTCATTCAATCTTAGTAGTTCTAGATCAGTACTACCCGTTACAACTTGATTTAAGTCCAGAACTCCCATAAAAGTGTCAGCAGAGCATACCTGAAAATCCAACTACCGAAAAATTCTAATGTTGTCAATTTCAATACAAAGTATGGGAGAACCTAGAACTCATTGATTTTGTGTAGATCTAGATCAGCACTACCCATAACAACTTGATTTGAGTCCAGAACTCTCATAAAAGTGTCAGCAGAGCATACCTGAAATTCCAAGTCTCCGCAGAGCATAACATGATGTCATCCAAGTAAACGATAAATTCTAATGTTGCCATTTTAAGTTCAAAGTATGGGAGAGGGTAGAACTCATGCAATCTTAGTAGTTCTAGATCAGTACTACCCGTTAAAACTTGATTTAAGTCCAGAACTCCCATAAAAGTGTCAGCAGAGCATACCTGAAAATCCAACTACCGAAAAATTCTAATGTTGTTAATTTCAATACAAAGTATGGCAGAACTTAGAACTCATTGATTTTGTGTAGATCTAGATCAGCCCTACCCAATACAATTTGATTTAAGTCCAGAACTCTCATAAAAGTGTCAGCAGAGCATACCTGAAAATCCAACTACCGAAAAATTCTAATGTTGTCAATTTCAATACAAAGTATGGGAGAACCCAGAACTCATTGATTTTGTGTAGATCTAGATTAGCACTACCTATTACAACTTGATTTGAGTCCAGAACTCTCGTAAAAGTGTCAGCAGAGCATACCTGAAATTCCAAGTCTACGCAGAGCATAACATGATGTCATCCAAGTAAGCGAAAAATTATAATGTTGCCATTTTAAGTTCAAAGTATAGGAGAGGGTAGAACTCATGCAATCTTAGTAGTTCTAGATCAGTACTACCCGTTAAAACTTGATTTAAGTCCAGAACTCCCATAAAAGTGTCAGCAGAGCATACCTGAAAATCCAAGTCTCCGCAGAGCATAACATGATGTCATCCAAGTAAACGAAAAATTCTAATGTTGCCATTTTAAGTTCAAAGTATCGGAGAGGCTAGAACTCATGCAATCTTAGTAGTTCTACATCAGTACTACCCGTAAAAACTTGATTTAAGTCCAGAACTCCCATAAAAGTGTCAGCAGAGCATACCTGAAAATCCAACTACCGAAAAATTCTAATGTTGTCAATTTCAATATAAAGTATGGGAATACCTAGAACTCATTGATTTTGTGTAGATCTAGATCAGAACTACCCAATACAACTTGATTTGAGTCCGGAACTCTCATAAAAGTGTCAGCAGAGCATACCTGAAAATCCAAGTAACAAAAAATTCAAATGTTGTCAATTTCAATACAAAGTATGGGAGAACCTAGAACTCATTGATTTTGTGTAGATCTAGATCAGCACTACCCATTACAACTTGATTTGAGTCCAGAACTCTCATAAAAGTGTCAGCAGAGCATACCTGAAAATCCAAGTCTCCGCAGAGCATAACATGATGTCATCCAAGTAAACGAAAAATTCTAATGTTGCCATTTTAAGTTCAAAGTATCGGAGAGGCTAGAACTCATGCAATCTTAGTAGTTCTACATCAGTACTACCCGTTAAAACTTGATTTAAGTCCAGAACTCCCATAAAAGTGTCAGCAGAGCATACCTGAAAATCCAACTACCGAAAAATTCTAATGTTGTCAATTTCAATATAAAGTATGGGAAAACCTAGAACTCATTGATTTTGTGTAGATCTAGATCAGAACTACCCAATACAACTTGATTTGAGTCCGGAACTCTCATAAAAGTGTCAGCAGAGCATACCTGAAAATCCAAGTAACGAAAAATTCTAATGTTGTCAATTTCAATACAAAGTATGGGAGAACCTAGAACTCATTGATTTTGTGTAGATATAGATCAGCACTACCCATTACAACTTGATTTGAGTCCAGAACTCTCATAAAAGTGTCAGCAGAGCATACCTGAAATTCGAAGTCTCCGCAGAGCATAACATGATGTCATCCAAGTAAACGATAAATTCTAATGTTGCGATTTTAAGTTCAAAGTATCGGAGAGGGTAGAACTCATGCAATCTTAGTAGTTCTAGATCAGTACTACCCGTTAAAACTTGATTTAAGTCCAGAACTCCCATAAAAGTGTCAGCAGAGCATACCTGAAAATCCAACTACCGAAAAATTCGTGTGTTATAATTTCAAATTCAAAGTACGGGAGAGGCCAGAACTCATTCACTCTTAGTAGTTCTAGATCAATACTACCCGTTACAACTTGATTTAAGTCCAGAACTCCCATAAAAGTGTCAGCAGAACATACCTGCCTCTTCCATACTTCGAACTTAAAATGGCAACATTAGAATTTTTCGTTTACTTGGATGACATCATGTTATACTCTGCGGAGACTTGGATTTTCAGGTATGCTCTGCTGACACTTTTATGAGAGTTCTGGACTCAAGTCAAGTTGTATTGGGTAGTGCTGATCTAGATCTACACAAAATCAATGAGTTCTAGGTTTTCCCATACTTTGTATTGAAATTGACAACATTAGAATTTATCGGTAGTTGGATTTTCAGGTATGCTCTGCTGACACTTTTATGGGAGTTCTAGACTTAAATCAAGTTGTAACTGGTAGTTCTGATCTAGAACTACTAAGATTGAATGAGTTCTGGCCTCTCCCGTACTTCGAATTTGAAATTAAAACACTAGAATTTTTCGTTACTTGGATTTTCAGGTATGCTCTGCTGACACTTTTATGAGAGTTCTGGACTCAATTCAAGTTGTAATGTTTAGTGCTAATCTAGATCTACACAAAATCAATGAGTTCTGGGTTCTCCCATACTTTGTATTGAAATTGACAACATTAGAATTTTTCGGTAGTTGGATTTTCAGGTATGCTCTGCTGACACTTTTATGGGAGTTCTGGACTTAAATCAAGTTGTAACGGGTAGTACTGATCTAGAACTACTAAGATTGAATGAGTTCTGGCCTCTCCCGTACTTTAAATTTGAAATTATAACACACGAATTTTTCGGTAGTTGGATTTTCAGGTATGCTCTGCTGACACTTTTATGGGACTTCTGGACTTAAATCAAGTTTTAACGGGTAGTACTGATCTAGAACTACTAAGATTGCATGAGTTCTAGCCTCTCCGATACTTTGAACTTAAAATGGCAACATTAGAATTTTTCGTTTACTTGGATGACATCATGTTATACTCTGCGGAGACTTGGATTTTCAGGTATGCTCTGCTGACACTTTTATGAGAGTTCTGGACTCAAATCAAAATGTAATGGGTAGTGCTGATCTAGGTTTTCACAAAAACAATGAGTTCTAGCCTCTCCCATACTTTGAATTTACAATGACAACATTAGAATTTTTCGGTATTTGGATTTTCAGGTATGCTCTGCTGACACTTTTATGGGAGTTCTGGACTTAAATCAAGTTGTAACGGGTAGTACTGATCTAGAACTACTAAGATTGAATGAGTTCTGGCCTCTCCCGTACTTTGAATTTGAAATTATAACACACGAATTTTTCGGTAGTTGGATTTTCAGGTATGCTCTGCTGACACTTTTATGGGAGTTCTGGACTTAAATCAAGTTTTAACGGGTAGTACTGATCTAGAACTACTAAGATTGCATGAGTTCTACCCTCTCCGATACTTTGAACTTAAAATCGCAACATTAGAATTTATCGTTTACTTGGATGACATCATGTTATGCTCTGCGGAGACTTCGAATTTCAGGTATGCTCTGCTGACACTTTTATGAGAGTTCTGGACTCAAATCAAGTTGTAATGGGTAGTGCTGATCTAGATCTACACAAAATCAATGAGTTCTAGGTTCTCCCATACTTTGTATTGAAATTGACAACATTAGAATTTTTCGTTACTTGGATTTTCAGGTATGCTCTGCTGACACTTTTATGAGAGTTCTGGACTCAAATCAAGTTGTATTGGGTAGTGCTGATCTAGATCTACACAAAATCAATGAGTTCTAGGTTCTCCCATACTTTGTGTTGAAATTGACAACTTTAGAATTTTTCGGTAGTTGGATTTTTAGGTATGCTCTGCTGACACTTTTATGGGAGTTCTGAACTTAAATCAAGTTGTAATGGGTAGTGCTGATCTAGATCTACACAAAATCAATGAGTTCTAGGTTTTCCCATACTTTGTATTGAAATTGACAACATTAGAATTTTTCGGTAGTTGGATTTTCAGGTATGCTCTGCTGACACTTTTATGGGAGTTCTGGACTTTAATCAAGTTGTAACGGGTAGTACTGATCTAGAACTACTAAGATTGAATGAGTTCTGGCCTCTCCCGTACTTTGAATTTGAAATTATAACACACGAATTTTTCGGTAGTTGGATTTTCAGGTATGCTCTGCTGACACTTTTATGGGAGTTCTGGACTTAAATCAAGTTTTAACGGGTAGTACTGATGTAGAACTACTAAGATTGCATGAGTTCTAGCCTCTTCCATACTTCGAACTTAAAATGGCAACATTAGATTTTTTCGTTTACTTGGATGACATCATGTTATGCTCTGCGGAGACTTGGATTTTCAGGTATGCTCTGCTGACACTTTTATGAGAGTTCTGGACTCAAATCAAGTTGTATTGGGTAGTGCTGATCTAGATCTACACAAAATCAATGAGTTCTAGGTTTTCCCATACTTTATATTGAAATTGACAACATTAGAATTTTTCGGTAGTTGGATTTTCAGGTATGCTCTGCTGACACTTTTATGGGAGTTCTAGACTTAAATCAAGTTGTAACGGGTAGTTCTGATCTAGAACTACTAAGATTGAATGAGTTCTGGCCTCTCCCGTACTTTGAATTTGAAATTAAAAAACTAGAATTTTTCGTTACTTGGATTTTCAGGTATGCTCTGCTGACACTTTTATGACAGTTCTGGACTCAAAGCAAGTTGTCATGGGTAGTGCTGATCTAGATCTACAAAAAATCAATGAGTTCTAGGTTCTCCCATACTTTGTGTTGAAATTGACAACATTAGAATTTTTCGGTAGTTGGATTTTCAGGTATGCTCTGCTGACACTTTTATGGGAGTTCTGGACTTAAATCAAGTTGTAACGGGTAGTACTGATCTAGAACTACTAAGATTGAATGAGTTCTGGCCTCTCCCGTACTTTGAATTTGAAATTATAACACACGAATTTTTCGGTAGTTGGATTTTCAGGTATGCTCTGCTGACACTTTTATGGGAGTTCTAGACTTAAATCAAGTTGTAACGGGTAGTTCTGATCTAGAACTACTAAGATTGAATGAGTTCTGGCCTCTCCCGTACTTTGAATTTGAAATTAAAACACTAGAATTTTTCGTTACTTGGATTTTCAGGTATGCTCTGCTGACACTTTTATGGGAGTTCTGGACTTAAATCAAGTTTTAACGGGTAGTACTGATCTAGAACTACTAAGATTGCATGAGTTCTACCCTCTCCGATACTTTGAACTTAAAATGGCAACATTAGAATTTATCGTTTACTTGGATGACATCATGTTATGCTCTGCGGAGACTTGGATTTTCAGGTATGCTCTGCTGACACTTTTATGAGAGTTCTGGACTCAAATCAAAATGTAATGGGTAGTGCTGATCTAGGTTTTCACAAAAACAATGAGTTCTAGCCTCTTCCATACTTTGAATTTACAAAGACAACATTAGAATTTTTCGGTATTTGGATTTTCAGGTATGCTCTGCTGACACTTTTATGGGAGTTCTGGACTTAAATCAAGTTGTAACGGGTAGTACTGATCTAGAACTACTAAGATTGAATGAGTTCTGGCCTCTCCCGTACTTTGAATTTGAAATTATAACACACGAATTTTTCGGTAGTTGGATTTTCAGGTATGCTCTGCTGACACTTTTATGGGAGTTCTGGACTTAAATCAAGTTTTAACGGGTAGTACTGATGTAGAACTACTAAGATTGCATGAGTTCTAGCCTCTTCCATACTTTGAATTTGAAATTAAAACACTAGAATTTTTCGTTACTTGGATTTTCAGGTATGCTCTGCTGACACTTTTATGGGAGTTCTGGACTTAAATCAAGTTTTAACGGGTAGTACTGATCTAGAACTACTAAGATTGCATGAGTTCTAGCCTCTCCGATACTTTGAACTTAAAATGGCAACATTAGAATTTTTCGTTTACTTGGATGACATCATGTTATACTCTGCGGAAACTTGGATTTTCAGGTATGCTCTGCTGACACTTTTATGAGAGTTCTGGACTCAAATCAAAATGTAATGGGTAGTGCTGATCTAGGTTTTCACAAAAACAATGAGTTCTAGCCTCTCCCATACTTTGAATTTACAATGACAACATTAGAATTTTTCGGTATTTGGATTTTCAGGTATGCTCTGCTGACACTTTTATGGGAGTTCTGGACTTTAATCAAGTTGTAACGGGTAGTACTGATCTAGAACTACTAAGATTGAATGAGTTCTGGCCTCTCCCGTACTTTGAATTTGAAATTATAACACACGAATTTTTCGGTAGTTGGATTTTCAGGTATGCTCTGCTGACACTTTTATGGGAGTTCTGGACTTAAATCAAGTTTTAACGGGTAGTACTGATCTAGAACTACTAAGATTGCATGAGTTCTACCCTCTCCTATACTTTGAACCTTAAATGGCAACATTATAATTTTTCGCTTACTTGGATGACATCATGTTATGCTCTTCTGAGACTTGGATTTTCAGGTATGCTCTGCTGACACTTTTATGAGAGTTCTGGACTCAAATCAAGTTGTAATGGGTAGTGCTGATCTAGATCTACACAAAATCAATGAGTTCTAGGTTTTCCCATACTTTATATTGAAATTGACAACATTAGAATTTTTCGGTAGTTGGATTTTCAGGTATGCTCTGCTGACACTTTTATGGGAGTTCTGGACTTAAATCAAGTTTTAACGGGTAGTACTGATGTATAACTACTAAGATTGCATGAGTTCTAGCCTCTTCCATACTTCGAACTTAAAATGGCAACATTAGAATTTTTCGTTTACTTGGATGACATCATGTTATGCTCTGCGGAGACTTGGATTTTCAGGTATGCTCTGCTGACACTTTTATGAGAGTTCTGGACTCAAATCAAGTTGTAATGGGTAGTGCTGATCTAGATCTACACAAAATCAATGAGTTCTAGGTTTTCCCATACTTTATATTGAAATTGACAACATTAGAATTTTTCGGTAGTTGGATTTTCAGGTATGCTCTGCTGACACGTTTATGGGAGTTCTAGACTTAAATCAAGTTGTAACGGGTAGTTCTGATCTAGAACTACTAAGATTGAATGAGTTCTGGCCTCTCCCGTACTTTGAATTTGAAATTAAAACACTAGAATTTTTCGTTACTTGGATTTTCAGGTATGCTCTGCTGACACTTTTATGAGAGTTCTGGACTCAAATCAAGTTGTAATAGGTAGTGCTAATCTAGAACTACACAAAATCAATGAGTTCTGGGTTCTCCCATACTTTGTATTGAAATTAACAACATTAGAATTTTTCGGTAGTTGGATTTTCAGGTATGCTCTGCTGACACTTTTATGAGAGTTCTGGACTTAAATCAAATTGTATTGGGTAGGGCTGATCTAGATCTACACAAAATCAATGAGTTCTAAGTTCTGCCATACTTTGTATTGAAATTAACAACATTAGAATTTTTCGGTAGTTGGATTTTCAGGTATGCTCTGCTGACACTTTTATGGGAGTTCTGGACTTAAATCAAGTTTTAACGGGTAGTACTGATCTAGAACTACTAAGATTGCATGAGTTCTACCCTCTCCCATACTTTGAACTTAAAATGGCAACATTAGAATTTATCGTTTACTTGGATGGCATCATGTTATGCTCTGCGGAGACTTGGAATTTCAGGTATGCTCTGCTGACACTTTTATGAGAGTTCTGGACTCAAATCAAGTTGTTATGGGTAGTGCTGATCTAGATCTACACAAAATCAATGAGTTCTAGGTTCTCCCATACTTTGTATTGAAATTGACAACATTAGAATTTTTCGGTAGTTGGATTTTCAGGTATGCTCTGCTGACACTTTTATGGGAGTTCTGGACTTAAATCAAGTTGTAACGGGTAGTACTGATCTAGAACTACTAAGATTGAATGAGTTCTGGCCTCTCCCGTACTTTGAATTTGAAATTAAAACACTAGAATTTTTTGTTGCTTGGATTTTCAGGTATGCTCTGCTGACACTTTTATGGGAGTTCTGGACTTAAATCAAGTTGTAACGGGTAGTGCTGATCTAGATCTACACAAAAACAATGAGTTCTAGCCTCTCCCATAGTTTGAATTTGAAATAACAACATACGAATTTTTCGTTACTTGGATTTTCAGGTATGCTCTGCTGACACTTTTATGTGAGTTCTGGACTCAAATCGAATTGTAAGGGGTAGAACTGAGCTAGATCTACTAAAAAAGAATGAGTTCTAGCCTCTCCCATACTTTGAATTCGAAATGACGACTTTAGATTTTTTCGTTTACTTGGATGACATCATGTTATACTCTGCGGAGACTTGGATTTTCAGGTATGCTCTGCTGACACTTTTATGAGAGTTCTGGACTCAAATCAAAATGTAATGGGTAGTGCTGATCTAGGTTTTCACAAAAACAATGAGTTCTAGCCTCTCCCATACTTTGAATTTACAATGACAACATTAGAATTTTTCGGTAGTTGGATTTTCAGGTATGCTCTGCTGACACGTTTATGGGAGTTCTAGACTTAAATCAAGTTGTAACGGGTAGTTCTGATCTAGAACTACTAAGATTGAATGAGTTCTGGCCTCTCCCGTACTTTGAATTTGAAATTAAAACACTAGAATTTTTCGTTACTTGGATTTTCAGGTATGCTCTGCTGACACTTTTATGAGAGTTCTGGACTCAAATCAAGTTGTAATAGGTAGTGCTAATCTAGATCTACACAAAATCAATGAGTTCTGGGTTCTCCCATACTTTGTATTGAAATTAACAACATTAGAATTTTTCGGTAGTTGGATTTTCAGGTATGCTCTGCTGACACTTTTATGGGAGTTCTGGACTTAAATCAAGTTGTAACGGGTAGTGCTGATCTAGATCTACACAAAAACAATGAGTTCTAGCCTCTCCCATAGTTTGAATTTGAAATAACAACATACGAATTTTTCGTTACTTGGATTTTCAGGTATGCTCTGCTGACACTTTTATGTGAGTTCTGGACTCAAATCGAATTGTAAGGGGTAGAACTGAGCTAGATCTACTAAAAAAGAATGAGTTCTAGCCTCTCCCATACTTTGAATTCGAAATGACGACTTTAGATTTTTTCGTTTACTTGGATGACATCATGTTATACTCTGCGGAGACTTGGATTTTCAGGTATGCTCTGCTGACACTTTTATGAGAGTTCTGGACTCAAATCAAAATGTAATGGGTAGTGCTGATCTAGGTTTTCACAAAAACAATGAGTTCTAGCCTCTCCCATACTTTGAATTTACAATGACAACATTAGAATTTTTCGGTAGTTGGATTTTCAGGTATGCTCTGCTGACACGTTTATGGGAGTTCTAGACTTAAATCAAGTTGTAACGGGTAGTTCTGATCTAGAACTACTAAGATTGAATGAGTTCTGGCCTCTCCCGTACTTTGAATTTGAAATTAAAACACTAGAATTTTTCGTTAAGTACTTGGATTTTCAGGTATGCTCTGCTGACACTTTTATGAGAGTTCTGGACTCAAATCAAGTTGTAATGGGTAGTGCTAATCTAGATCTACACAAAATCAATGAGTTCTGGGTTCTCCCATACTTTGTATTGAAATTGACAACATTAGAATTTTTCGGTAGTTGGATTTTCAGGTATGCTCTGCTGACACTTTTATGAGAGTTCTGGACTTAAATCAAGTTGTATTGGGTAGGGCTGATCTAGATCTACACAAAATCAATGAGTTCTAGGTTCTCCCTTACTTTGTATTGAAATTAACAACATTAGAATTTTTCGGTAGTTGGATTTTCAGGTATGCTCTGCTGACACTTTTATGGGAGTTCTGGACTTAAATCAAGTTTTAACGGGTAGTACTGATCTAGAACTACTAAGATTGTATGAGTTCTACCCTCTCCCATACTTTGAACTTAAAATGGCAACATTAGAATTTATCGTTTACTTGGATGACATCATGTTATGCTCTGCGGAGACTTGGAATTTCAGGTATGCTCTGCTGACACTTTTATGAGAGTTCTGGACTCAAATCAAAATGTAATGGGTAGTGCTGATCTAGGTTTTCACAAAAACAATGAGTTCTAGGTTCTCCCATACTTTTTATTGAAATTAACAACATTAGAATTTTTCGGTAGTTGGATTTTCAGGTATGCTCTGCTGACACTTTTATGGGAGTTCTGGACTTAAATCAAGTTGTAACGGGTAGTACTGATGTAGAACTACTTAGATTGCATGAGTTCTAGCCTCTCCGATACTTTGAACTTAAAATGGCAACATTAAAATTTTTCGTTTACTTGGATGACATCATGTTATGCTCTGCGGAGACTTGGATTTTCAGGTATGCTCTGCTGACACTTTTATGAGAGTTCTGGACTCAAATCAAGTTGTAATGGGTAGTGCTGATCTAGATCTACACAAAATCAATGAGTTCTAGGTTCTCCCATACTTTGTATTGAAATTGACAACATTAGAATTTTTTGTTACTTGGATTTTCAGGTATGCTCTGCTGACACTTTTATGAGAGTTCTAGACTCAAATCAAGTTGTCATGGGTAGTGCTGATCTAGATCTACAAAAAATCAATGAGTTATAGGTTTTCCCATACTTTGTGTTGAAATTGACAACATTAGAATTTTTCGGTAGTTGGATTTTCAGGTATGCTCTGCTGACACTTTTATGGGAGTTCTGGACTTAAATCAAGTTGTAACGGGTAGTACTGATCTAGAACTACTAAGATTGAATGAGTTCTGGCCTCTCCCGTACTTTGAATTTGAAATTATAACACACGAATTTTTCGGTAGTTGGATTTTCAGGTATGCTCTGCTGACACTTTTATGGGAGTTCTGGACTTAAATCAAGTTTTAACGGGTAGTACTGATCTAGAACTACTAAGATTGCATGAGTTCTACCCTCTCCGATACTTTGAACTTAAAATCGCAACATTAGAATTTATCGTTTACTTGGATGACATCATGTTATGCTCTGCGGAGACTTCGAATTTCAGGTATGCTCTGCTGACACTTTTATGAGAGTTCTGGACTCAAATCAAGTTGTAATGGGTAGTGCTGATCTAGATCTACACAAAATCAATGAGTTCTAGGTTCTCCCATACTTTGTATTGAAATTGACAACATTAGAATTTTTCGTTACTTGGATTTTCAGGTATGCTCTGCTGACACTTTTATGAGAGTTCTGGACTCAAATCAAGTTGTATTGGGTAGTGCTGATCTAGATCTACACAAAATCAATGAGTTCTAGGTTCTCCCATACTTTGTGTTGAAATTGACAACTTTAGAATTTTTCGGTAGTTGGATTTTTAGGTATGCTCTGCTGACACTTTTATGGGAGTTCTGAACTTAAATCAAGTTTTAACGGGTAGTACTGATCTAGAACTACTAAGATTGCATGAGTTCTAGCCTCTCCGATACTTTGAACTTAAAATGGCAACATTAGAATTTTTCGTTTACTTGGATGACATCATGTTATACTCTGCGGAGACTTGGATTTTCAGGTATGCTCTGCTGACACTTTTATGAGAGTTCTGGACTCAAATCAAAATGTAATGGGTAGTGCTGATCTAGGTTTTCACAAAAACAATGAGTTCTAGCCTCTCCCATACTTTGAATTTACAATGACAACATTAGATTTTTTCGGTATTTGGATTTTCAGGTATGCTCTGCTGACACTTTTATGGGAGTTCTGGACTTTAATCAAGTTGTAACGGGTAGTACTGATCTAGAACTACTAAGATTGAATGAGTTCTGGCCTCTCCCGTACTTTGAATTTGAAATTATAACACACGAATTTTTCGGTAGTTGGATTTTCAGGTATGCTCTGCTGACACTTTTATGGGAGTTCTGGACTTAAATCAAGTTTTAACGGGTAGTACTGATGTATAACTACTAAGATTGCATAAGTTCTAGCCTCTTCCATACTTCGAACTTAAAATGGCAACATTAGAATTTTTCGTTTACTTGGATGACATCATGTTATGCTCTGCGGAGACTTGGATTTTCAGGTATGCTCTGCTGACACTTTTATGAGAGTTCTGGACTCAAATCAAGTTGTAATGGGTAGTGCTGATCTAGATCTACACAAAATCAATGAGTTCTAGGTTTTCCCATACTTTATATTGAAATTGACAACATTAGAATTTTTCGGTAGTTGGATTTTCAGGTATGCTCTGCTGACACGTTTATGGGAGTTCTAGACTTAAATCAAGTTGTAACGGGTAGTTCTGATCTAGAACTACTAAGATTGAATGAGTTCTGGCCTCTCCCGTACTTTGAATTTGAAATTAAAACACTAGAATTTTTCGTTACTTGGATTTTCAGGTATGCTCTGCTGACACTTTTATGAGAGTTCTGGACTCAAATCAAGTTGTAATGGGTAGTGCTAATCTAGATCTACACAAAATCAATGAGTTCTGGGTTCTCCCATACTTTGTATTGAAATTGACAACATTAGAATTTTTCGGTAGTTGGATTTTCAGGTATGCTCTGCTGACACTTTTATGAGAGTTCTGGACTCAAATCAAGTTGTATTGGTTAGGGCTGATCTAGATCTACACAAAATCAATGAGTTCTAGGTTCTCCCATACTTTGTATTGAAATTAACAACATTAGAATTTTTCGGTAGTTGGATTTTCAGGTATGCTCTGCTGACACTTTTATGAGAGTTCTGGACTCAAATCAAGTTGTATTGGGTAGGGCTGATCTAGATCTACACAAAATCAATGAGTTCTAGGTTCTCCCATACTTTGTATTGAAATTAACAATATTAGAATTTTTCGGTAGTTGGATTTTCAGGTATGCTCTGCTGACACTTTTATGGGAGTTCTGGACTTAAATCAAGTTGTAACGGGTAGTACTGATCTAGAACTACTAAGATTGAATGAGTTCTGGCCTCTCCCGTACTTTGAATTTGAAATTAAAACACTAGAATTTTTCGTTACTTGGATTTTCAGGTATGCTCTGCTGACACTTTTATGGGAGTTCTGGACTTAAATCAAGTTGTAACGGGTAGTGCTGATCTAGATCTACACAAAAACAATGAGTTCTAGCCTCTCCCATAGTTTGAATTTGAAATAACAACATACGAATTTTTCGTTACTTGGATTTTCAGGTATGCTCTGCTGACACTTTTATGTGAGTTCTGGACTCAAATCGAATTGTAAGGGGTAGAACTGAGCTAGATCTACTAAAAAAGAATGAGTTCTAGCCTCTCCCATACTTTGAATTCGAAATGACGACTTTAGATTTTTTCGTTTACTTGGATGACATCATGTTATGCTCTGCTGAGACTTGAATGTGAGTTTAATTCATTTAAAAGACCAGAACTATTTCTAAAAAGTATCAGGAACTGTGGAACTATGCCGTATTTATATAGAAATCAAATAATATTATGCTCTGCTGAAATAAACCGCGAAGTTAGCAGAGCATTTTTTCAATTGACTTTTCTAAGGCTTAAACGCCGGAACTATTTTTAAAAAGTATCAGGAACTATAGAACTCGGCTGCATGCGAATAGAACTCACATTATTTTTTGATCTGCTGGACAATGCTCTGCTAAGTTCACGAACATCTAGTTAGGTAATAAATCATACACGTGATGTGACCCAAAATTGTTCAAATACTTCAGGTGGATGATTGATCGAATAAATATTTATTTTAACAATAAATAATAAAATAAATAAATAAATAAATTCTGGACCAAAACAAAGCGCCATATAGCCTCGTGGTAAGCTGCTAAGCTTGTATTACGGTGACTAGACAACGGATAT
Source organism: Idaea dimidiata (assembly GCA_949358125.1). NCBI lineage: Eukaryota > Metazoa > Arthropoda > Insecta > Lepidoptera > Geometridae > Idaea > Idaea dimidiata. The sequence goes on from OX442329.1 coordinate 14,501,160, forward strand.
ACTACGTATATTTATTTTACTTTTGTAAATACATACATATTATACATAGAAAATCGATAGGTAATAGCCCCTTTTTAAGGGTTTCGTAGTCAACAAGAAACCCTTATAGTTTCGTCATGTCCGTCTGTTCGTCTGTCCGTCCGTCCGTCCGTTCGTCTGTCTGTCCGTCCGTCCGTTCGTCTGTCCGTCCGTCCGTCCGCGGCTTAGCTCAGTTAGGGTATTCAGAGAGGTTTGGTCCGAATCCGATGTCGGAAATGATATCTCCATATCGCTCAGCGCTATTCAATAAGACAGTGACAGGCATGTTAAGTCGATCATCGGTTTCGGTCCGAAGCTCCCTGAATAACCCTACAGAGACGCTTGGTACTAAGAAGCTGTAACTTTGCATGAGTATATATAAATAAGTATTGTTCACGTCAAGAAAAAACTGCAATAAAAAAGAACAATTCGGGTACCTCCCCCACATGTATGCATAATGGAGGATGTTTTTTTTCTTGTTTATATAAATCTTAATTTTTAAAATTTAATTTAATTTTAAGTTAGAATTGTCCAAAATAATTGTAATTCAACTTCATTGGAATTGCAAACAATAGACTCAAAATGGAACTCTAAATAACTGGCAACTGAACTGCAATCGAAACTTTATTTACTCAAAAATGTAAGAGACGCGTTTTCTTTAAAATAAAACTAGATCTTCTATCTATCTATATACTAAACTTCATCGCTATCAGTTTAGTAGTTTTACGTGTTCCAAACAATATTAACTTACCTACTCTAAAAAGTCACATTTTTGATATCATTAGTAGATAAATGGAATTATCTTATTTCCAATCTGTAACAGTACAGAATACGAAATCGGAACTAACTTTTCAGAAAGCACTCGATAATTTAATATTCTGCGCAAACTTTTGGAAAAAAAACATGAAAGCAGATTTTGTATTGAATTTTTATAACACGTTCGTAAGTTGAATATAAATAGAGATTATTTATCTAAGGCTTCTTACACACTAGTAGGTAACCGCGTGGGCGGCTAACCGCGCGGCTAGCCGGCTGTATGGAGCCCCACTTAAATATTTATTACTTGCTGCGTCCTGTTGGAATATCGGGATCAAAAGTAACCTATGCTACTCCTCTATTCATTTAAAAATCATTTTAATGCTAATTTCACAATTTGTATATAAAAATAAAAAGTCTAGTGCTTAGTTTGGGGTTAGGTTGCGCTGTGTGTAATGTCGTGCAATATTTACTTATTTACGTACCCTTTGGGTACGGTACTCTAACAACAGGTTCTCAACTTCAATTCTACGAACGAAGGAATAAACGAAAAATACTGTCATTCAAAAAGATAATCTGTCATGTCATGATAGAAGGCACTATCCGTCCGAAAATAAAATTTTCGTAAACAGAAGTAAGTCTGGTGCTATAGCCTCTGTCATCGTCCATTGAACATTGGTAAACTGGGTCACGGCCACTTGGATATCTTCGATACCCACTTGTTACAAGGATAGAGGTAAGTATGACGAAAACAGATACAAAATGTGTAAGCAAGTATAATAGTGAGGGGAGCTCATTGGCCTAGCTGCCGGTCTTGAACGGTCGTGCGGGTTAAGCAACGCTATTACTTGGATGGGTGACTGAAAATGTGTGTGGCAAAATTTTCTCGAGCTCCTCCGTGCTTCGGAAGGCACGTTAAGCAGTTGGTCCCGATTGTTATCTCTGATAGCAGTCGTTAGGTCAAGTGTTAACTTCTGATAACTCGAACACCAGGTGAGCCACTTCACTACACGGAAAGAAGAAGATAATGTGGGAAACTCTGATATTTAACTCGAATGAATTTCGACAAATCTATGCAATAATGGTCTTTTTAAAGGTTTTACTTATCCCACTTTAAATGCGAAATTTTAGAAGTTTGTTTAGATGTTTCTGATTGAAACAAACAAAACAACAGTGGGTAAAACCGCGAGGCGCAGCTAGTAGGTACTCGTATAATTAATGAATGGAAAATCTTGGATCTTGTTTATAGAATGAAGGAAGAATAGATTACATTATTTGAAACATTCGAACTGTTGATCCAATCGTTCAATGTCAATGCTTGCATATACAATATGATTTTTAAGATTTAGCGTTTTTAAACAGTTAATTAGAATAAGAATAATATGTAGGGAGGTCTCTAATGGTTGGTGCGCCTCTTGGATATAAACTGAGGTCAGTTTTATCCCCGCCAATGCACCCCATATCAATGCCATGCCATGCCGTGCCAATATCGCTACCTCTTAACCCATAAACCACCAGTATATGCAGACATGACATTAGTTACCCAAGTATATATATTTATATATACCCCTTCACAATGTCCTCTAAGAAACCCCTAAGGGTTTGTTCACATTAATCTTGACTCTGAATACTTAGCTCTGTCTAATGTCGTATGTAAGTATGAAAGAATCCTAGCTATTTATTTGAATGTTTTTATATATATGTTTCTATTTGCGTACTAAGTTCCATTGCCATTGGTTCATTACATTTTGCGTTAAAGGAGTAACAAACATACTCATCTAATGTAATAAATAAAAAAATAAGGTCGAGTTCGTGTGGAGCTACAACTTAGGCTTGTTGATAGTAGCCGAAACCTTCCGCTAAGGCGATTACTCATTTAGTACCACTCTGCACCACCCAGAACGACCGCGAGCGATTCGAACCTCCAAAATTTTTTCGGAAATATTTCATATTTAGGTACTGAAATCTGGGTTACGAGCATGGATCACAATAATAAAAAATTTACAAAGCTATGGCATTCTACGGGTTTCCACTGTGTGTACAGAAATAATAATAAAAATACCGAGTATTTTGGACTGGTTTTACAGACTGCTACCGCTCTTTTTTGTTATGCTTTTATGTAATCCTCAGTTCTCTTAATTTGAAGGGAATTGATATGTGAATGTGAGTCCACTTTTAGGATGAAATTTTACGTCAAAGTGAAATAGGTATTTTTTTATGTAACTAAAACATTGATGTTCAAATCGAATCAAATCAATCATTTATTTAGGAGGAATATAGGTTTTGTTTATACATTTACATTTTTGTTGTTAGGGGTAGGGTGTAGTTTTCCGGCGCGGTACGGTAGAGCGGTGGTTGCGAGTTGATAAGTGATGTTTTTATTTTCAGATACCTGTGGTGATTTTCTTTTAAATATGTAACTAATACCAGTAGTTCTGTAGTGAACAGTAGACCACCTCGCGAACATTTTATTAGGACCTACAAAAGTATTAAGTAAAAACCTTCGCAAAAATAAAAGATAAAAGAAAACAAAATCTTAGGTAGAAACGTCTGAAGCTTTCCGCCAAAGCATTTGCTCTTTCAATCAATCCTAAATCAAATAATTTAACAAAATATAGTCGTCTTTTTCCTTTAAAATGTTTCTTTTACATCCTACTTATCTTACTTCTTACTAATATTATAAACGCGAAAGTTTGTATGTAAGTATGTATGTATGTTGTTACTCTTTCACACAAAAACTACTGAACCGATTGCGATGAAACTTGGAATATAGGTAGCTGGGGACCTGGATTAACACATAGGCTACTTTTTATCCCAATATTCCCGCGGGAACGAGACTTACGCGGGTGAAACCGCGGGGAGCAGCTAGTAATATTAAAAACGCGAAAGTTTGTACGTAAGTCGTACATCTTTCACGCAAAAACTACTAAACCGATTACGGTGAAACTTGGAATGTAGCTGGATACCTGGAATAACACATAGGCTACTTTTTGCCACGATAATCCCGCGGGATCGGGACTTACGCAGGTGAAACCGACCGTGAGGACGCAGCTAGTATAATATAAACAAAAATAAATATAATATTCCTTTTTGTTTTTATTACTCAAGGCATTTATAATATATTTCCAATAAATCCTCATGACAGAATTCAACCCTGCGTCCTTTCGCTAAAACATAGATGTTCGTGTTTTTTGGAAAATATTTCCTTGCTAAAATATTTCTAAATTTAAAACTAAATATGTTGGACATTAAAAAAAAGTAGCCACGGCTAAAGCCTTCCATTAAACCATTGCTCTCTCCTCTTAGGGTCATATAAAGGGCAACCTGGGTCAAATTCCACTAATGGCCACAATACGCCCCAAAATGTTTCTTCTCCAACATCCTGTCTAGAAAACGTCACCGCCATATGCCCCGCTACAAGGAGATATAAGCTTCCTTAAACACAGTTATTGTTTACCTCAATCATAATTTGGACTGGTTAAATAGAAATTGTTTTAGAAGGTGGAAACGTGTACCATTTTGGGGCATTTGTTACTAATAAAATAACATTTTTTTGATAATACTATACACTAATAAAATAAAATAAATAAAAAGCCTGTTATTTCTTGCAATTAAACAATAACATTTTACAGAGTTTAACATTTTGTAGTTCATGGTGTTTGTTGATATTTCCTAATTTTCATAATTATGCAAGAACCCCTCCTCTTGTGAAGGTGAAGGCCTCCTCTAAAGAAGTCCATTTGTCTCTATCTTGGGCTATACACTAATTAAAAATATTATAATTGCGAAAGCTTTGATTTACTTGTTTAACTAGCTGCGCTCCGCGGTTTCACCCGCGTTAGTCCCCTTGTTGCTAGAATATCGGGATAAAAAGTAGTTTATGTGTTATTCCCGGTATCCAGCTACCTATATTCCAAGATTCATCGCAATCGGTTCAGTAGTTTTTGCGTGAAAGAATAACAAAGTCACATAAATACATACAAACTTTCGTGTTTGTAATTTTAGTTCGGTTTTTTGTGTGGATGTTTGTAATGTGTGTGGACCTAATGCGATGAAACTTGGTAAGTATGCAGATAGCATAGAAGATCTATGTTAATAAACTATCCTTTTTATCCCGATATTCCGACAGGATCGTGACTTACGCAAGTGAAACCGCGCGGCGCTACTAGTTGACATATAATTTGGACAGTTAAAATAGAAGGTGTACAGTTTTGAGGCAATAGGTAATAAACATTGGACACATCTCTCGACTCAGTGAGTCGACGTCACACCTCGCCCCGGTGCGCTTAGCCACCCTAGTTAGTGCTTGGGGTACACTGGGAGCGAGCTGTCGGAGCTTGTACGTACGTACTTTTGATCACCATTGACATTTCAAAACTTCAAGCGTTGACAGTTTTGCAAGGTCGTGTCCATTTGCTTAAAACCATAGTTCTAGGCTTAATAAAAAAACTAATTTAAAAATTAAACAACCGACTTCAAAAAAGAAACAAAAAACAACCAAAAAAAGAATTGATAAAAAATACCAAAATAACCTCTACATAGGTACAGTGCCACCGACTAATTAATCTGTTTTATCATCTGAAGTCGGGCAGCTAAACTAAGTACAATATGGAACCAACCAGTAAAACTGCCCGACTTCAGATGATAAAACAGATTAATTAGTCGGTGGCACTGTACCTATGTAGAGGTTATTTTGGTATTTTTTATCAATTCTTTTTTTGGTTGTTTTTTGTTTCTTTTTTGAAGTCGGTTGTTTAATTTTTAAATTAGTTTTTTTATTTTACCCTTTTTAGTATACCTACCTACCTAAAAATCAACAATATTATTACCGTTATTTTAATTATTGAGGAGTTTGCTGATGAGAAGGTGGTTTCAGGTGCCCAATCAATCTGTACTTAGTTCTTTAGGGGTCTATTCTTTTTGGTAGAAGTTGTGAAATGAGTAATTTATTGAATTCTGGGATACTATCCTGTCCATCATTCCGAAGATACTCATCAGATCCTTACCAAACTTTTATGGGACCACCTCGGAGCTTCCACCTTTCCATTAAAAAAAGAACTATATCAATCGGTCAAGCCAACTTCGTGTAATCGATGAACAATTGAATTGAATACAGCGTTTTAAGGAGCATTCCCGGTCCTCACTTCGAAGATCCTCATCAGATCATCATCAAATTTTTATGGAACCATCTCGAAGCTTCCACCTTTCCATTTAAAAAAGAATCATCTCAATCGGTCAAGCCATCTTCGAGTAATCGATAAACAATTGGATTGATTAATGCTTTTTGAGGAGCATTTCCGTTCATCACTCCGAAGACCCTCATCAGATCTACATCAAAATTTTATGGGACCATCTTGGAGCTCCCATCTATCCATTAAAAAAAGAATCATCTTAATCGGTCTAGCCGTCTTCGAGTAATCGGTAAACATACAAAAAAAAAAATATTATACATACAGACGAATTGATAACCTCCTCCTTTTTTTTGAAGTCGGTTAAAAATAGGTGATAATTAGTATGGATATTGTATTCCTCGAGGCCACAATACATAAAAATAAAGTTGAAAAAGAAAAATTGATTATCGAGAAGAGAAAACGAATGAAACGAAGACCAAAGAGATAAACTACAGTAAAAAAAACTTACCATTATTCGACGACCAATGTTCTTTATAATCTAAATTACTTACCTAGAAAACATTAATAATAATGGGACGGAGGAAATACCAAATACTTCTCAAGATATATGATTCAGATGATAATTATGCCTCTATATGAAGATATACAAGATAATACTTAACTAATAAAATATCTGATCCTCCAAAGTCCTCCTACCAATTGGCGACATACCATATAATTTTCGCCTAGTACACTTTTTTAACAAGCAGCAATAAAGGAACACATTTATATTACACATTAACACATAAGCACATTTACAATCTACTAAAAATTGAAAATAATAAAAAAGAAAACTCGAATTTTCCACTCAGTGTACCCCAATCTCAACCTAAGCTCTGAAATCGGTTCAGTTTTCGCTCGGAGCTCTCTCCGACCGCCCGCGTGAGTGCAGTGAATACAAAAGTGTTTTGTGAACCTAACAAACTATAACACATTCTGGATGCGCCTGTACTTAAAACAGTAAGTACAATCAAGTACAGTTAACACATCGATTTTTTGTCTTGCTCTGGTACAATCAAGGACATAATTTAAAGCTTCATGAGAACTCAAGGACGTTCATGATTTTCAGGTAAATGTTACTGTAGTAACGAACCTTAGCGTGGAAAAACGTTATATTCTTAGTGGAGTGATGAAAATGACTTGTAATATGGACGGGCAAAGGTTGTATCCTACGTTGTTGTGTATTAGAAGCTTGTTGTAACATTTTACATCGGGTTTTCTTAAATATAATGTTGGGACGTTTACAATTATTCCATTATAGGGCCATGGCCCCTTAAAGGAGGCTGTCAAAAGAGATTGTTTTGATTTAAACTCCTTATTCAGTTTTTCTATAAGTGGAAATAATGGTCAGTGGAATAACTTTTTTGCATAAACATAATTTGCTATGTCTTTATCCAAGAAGGAAATGGTCGACTATGTTTATATGGAAAACGAATTGTTTTTAATTTTATATCGAAATCGAAAAATCGAAGAAATATCTAAGCAGTTTGTATTTTACGATTTTAATTTTACTTGAATATGTATAGCTTAGTTATAAGTATAGTCAACTACCTGCTGATGACTTAAAATGATGCGGGTTCGATTTCTACTTTAGAATTCGTAGCCGTAGCCATGATATATTTTGTTTAGTATTACTTTATTTACAAGAAAAAAACTAATCCCAGTCTGTAATTTAGGTATATTACAAGCCTATTATTGAATTACCATGTTTCACTTAATATGAGCAGTGCTAAGTAGCACTCAAATCTACGCTACGCGCTACGACTTAGACCAGCAGGTGGAAAATTCACTAAGTTATCGCTCTTTTTATATGCATTGTACTGTGTACTGTGGAAGTCAATCTTAAACGTTTTTAATTTGGTCCTAAAAAATATTTTTCAAAAAGAAATGCATCATTCATCAAACATTTTCCTAAGACAGGATTCAAACTCTTATGTCATTGCCATTGCGATACAAATTGTAAACACATTCGCCCGGCAAGCGAGGGGGGAACAGGTTCGAATCCTGTCACAGGAGAAATTTTGATGATGCATTGACCTATCGTCGATTTTCATAACTGTTTTTTCGTAACAAAGCTATGAAAGGACATTTTTTCTTTACTGATTCGTAACTAGTTATTAAAATGGAAAATTTAATCCATTTTCATAACTGTGTTTCGTAACCAGCTAGAAAAACGGAAAAAAATAATCTTGTTTTAGTAACCAGAAACCAATATGAAGATGCATTGATTACTCTTTGTGTAATATTTTAGTAGAATGCCTCGTGCAATAAACATAATAAATATCAAATTTAGTCTTCACCTGCTTTACCTAGTACTCATGGCGTCTTATCTATAACTATACCTACTTCAAGATATCTCTTATCTTTATGTGTTTTGTTTCTTTTACGTAATAGGTAAATAAAGATAGCCACCGAGCTAAGTCACATCGTCTAGCGGACGCATCTATTACGATATGTAGACCAATGCAGCCATACAGCTTGTATGAAAGCACGAACATAACTGGCTTTGAAATTGACCGAGCGATTCCGACCGATTCCTAGGGAAAATTGGGATTAAAAGAGCTTTCCTTCTAAAAGGTCCCTCTATCTCAAATATTATCTAATATTATATAACAAAATTTATCAAAATCAGTTAAGTAAGGAGGTTAGATGTGAAAACATGACAAATAAACAGACAGTGTTACTTTTCTATTATTATATTAGTAGGGATTGGTTTGTTAGCACTCTCCTATATAACTATGTCGACTTTTCAATCGATTTAAAAAAAAATTGGATAGTTAAGGAGGTATCTCTTAAAACAAAAACAAACTTCCGATATTGGATCGGCTGATAACTTTTGATTCAAGTTTTATCATTTTTCAATTAGTCGGTCGATCGTAAAGTCTAACATTTGTGACCTTAACATTAACTCGATACTGGTTTGACTACATATAAATTTTCCCGGAAACCCTTAAAATTTTAAACCAAATGCTGAATTGAACGAGATTCGCCGAACGAAATAAAAATAAACAGTTTTTATAAATACTTTTTCGTTTGTTTCGGAGAGATAATTCGTGTAAATTACAGCTGTTTTTTCTACTTAAAAATGTATTTAAGTACAAAACTACTCATTGCTACGTCCTATGGTTCCGCTTACATTTCTTTTAGGATTATCGATTTTAAAAAATACTTGTTACATTCAAAGGTTCAATGGGTTTTTTATAGTCATTATATTTGTATACTTAAAGGCATGCTTTCCAAAAATTCGCACCCGACAGGACTTGAACCTGCATCTTTCTGCATTTTATTTGTTACAAAAAAAATATATCGAAATCGAACTTCATATGTCGAAGTACGTTGTGAACATATATACTTACAAACACACAATATACGGGTCGAATTGAGAACCTCCTCCTTTGTTTGAAATCGGATAAAAAGCTATTTCTTTTTCAAATTCAAAGTCATAATAGATTAATTCATTAAGATTTCCCACAATCGTTTTGAATCGTCTTAATATTAACAATTTAGTTCAAGGTACCTAATAATCGTATAATCAAAATACTTTTTGATTAAAAAAATATCAAAAAGAGGGCGTCTTCCAAAGGCATAATTTTTTTATAAGTAACGCGATTAAAACCGAAAAATGACTTTAATTTCAAGATATAGAAAAAATCAGCGACGACTCCTCATAAAGTTCTTCTTACCTATATCTCAGAAATATGCAATAACATACCTACTTAACTTTAATTAATCCTAACAATTTACAAGGTGGTTTGATATAAAATATCCGAAGTAGATACCTACGAAAGCTCATGTCGGTTTCGCAAGCTAAGCCAGGTTCGGGTTAACCGATACGAACTTTTAACAAAACCTACCGAATTTAATTAATTGATTTAGTTTAAATACCTAAAATTTTGATGAATGAAAGATAATGTTTTAATTGGAATATATGATTGGATTAGTTACAATTGGATAATATTAAATTTATTGGGATGTGATAGTAACTCTATCTCATTAAAGTTATGTTTAAAAACTCAGCCCTTAAAGTTACGTTATCAGTCAGCCTGTTTTTAGGGTTACATTCAAGGGTATTTACTCCCCTTATGCGTTTGAGTATCAAGACAAAACCTGAGAAAATAGACTAAAATGTAGGTATGCTTAAAAAACTCGATTAGACTTGACTCAGCTTATCAGTCAGTCCCATATCTCACTAATATTATAAATCCGAAAGTCTGTTTGTTTGTTTGTTCCCTCTTCACGGTCAAACGGCTCGACCTATTTGGATTAAAATTTGCAAAGGGATACTTTAAATGATGGAGAGTAACATAGGATTGGATACTTTTGATCCTGAAAATCCCGCGGGATCGGGACTTACGCAGGTGATAACTATTTATTGGATGAAAATTTGCAGAGGGATAGTTTTAATGATAGAGATTAACATAGGATACTTTTAATCCCGAAAATCCCGCGGGATCGGGACTTACGCAGGTGATAACTATTTATTGGATAAAAATTTGCATAGATATACTTTAAATCATGGAGAGTAACATAGGTTACTTTTGATCCCGAAAATCCCGCTGGATACTGATATACAATCTTTACCTTACTTCACCTACCTACTGCTGTGCAAAAATCCACACTTAATCGGTCGCCCATTAGGTACTGTTGAAGCCAGGCGCAGCTAGTTTTATGTTTACATACAAAACTTTAGACCCTTAGTACTGTGAAGTTGTAACTTTGCATCAGTAAGTACTACAGTTTACCTATAATCGCGGCGCTCTAAGTTATACGTATTATTACACAAACAAAGTTATCGAGCTCCTAAATCTGTAGTAGCAACGGATTATAGAACCTATGTAATATTTATTCTGAAGTATATTGAACGAAGACCTTAAAATTTAAAAACATATTTAATCTATTCCATTAAAAAAGATTCAATTATATTACAAATTCACCGTTGTTTTTATTTTCACATCAACCGACGACGACTGTTAGGTCTAACACAAGGCTATTGTTATGAACAAGGAAAGTTCTCACGGGGGCGTTTATTTTGTCTTCTTCATTCGACTATGCGGTTAATAACTAGCACTAATTAATTCATTTTTATTTAATAACACGGACCTTGACTTTTCTAGTCTACGTGGATTTTGTTGAGATAAAATCATCATCTTTCGAGCGAAGTTCTCGGTTAAATCACTCTCGGGAGCCCCGGTGTCCGCTTTCCTACTTTTGCGGCTCCACTTCGCACGTATCGGCATCCCGTGTAGTGAGGCAGCTTTTCTTGGGTCTTCCTTCTTCCCAATGCCGCGACCAGGAGGTGCTGCGGAGGCGCCATAGCAAGACATTGTACTCCACCACGTAACTAACTATTTTAACAATTTTAGTTAAAATCATTAAGGGACTGAGTACTGCTTACTACTAGAGGTGAAGTCACAAACATATTCCATATTCCTTTTACGAGAAAAAATCCGCTGCAGCGCTAAAAATATGGTTTCGTCTATCGTTGTAGGTAGGTATACTTAGAAAAATCTCTTAGGGGACGATTGGCTTAAAGCTTAGCGTCCACCTTTCGGCATCGTACGCATCAGACGGATTAGCTTACGTTGTACGTTGTATTTCAAATTTTTGTCGACTACCATTTCGTGAGCGGATTTTTTGTTGATATTGTGTGAGTTTCAATTGTTTCTATGAATCATGTCACACAAAGACCGGCCGAGGTAGACTTTCAAACAGCTTTTTTTTTCGGACTGCTTATCAAGCTTTCCGTTATATGTGTTATGTGCTTTCAACCCCGCTTAAAACACATAACAAAAACAAAGGGTGAAAGAAGAATTTGAGTTTCGTTCCTTTTGCGAGAATTGTTTCTTTTGTTTAAAATTTTAAACGTATCAAACTCTAAATCAATACAAAGCCCCTGTTGGAAGTAAATAAAATCTTGAATGAAATGTACCGAAAAATGGTACAGAGTATAAATATTTAATGCACGTACGCTTGTTTGTTTAGTTCCGGACGGGCCGGATTTACCAACCCTTGGCAAAGAGTAAAGTCACGGACAGAAGTTATATTTTGAAGCCGTTAGTAACTGGCAATTAGGTAAATACTTTAACTTAACATGGGCATTCTGTGATGGTCTTGAGCGTAAGGGCACAAATAAAAAAATTAAATCGACATAAAGGTTAAATATTAATGTTATTATGTTATTCTCTTAAACGAGAAAAAGAGACAAAACCATTTTGTCGATCAAAATAATGTTTCTAAGTACCTAATATATGCTTAGCCTACTAGAGAATGCCTAAATTTCTTTAAAAAAAATCTTAAACCCACTTTCGGGAATTTCTCCTTGCGAACTTTAATTCATGTGTGCTCAAAAATAATTACTTTAAAGACACCATTTCGCTAATATTTACATTTTTTGATTATTCGTGTATTGCAATTTTTAAATTCTCTTTCCTCGATGTTTCGACCATATTACAATAGTTTTGATCGCGGGGTGGTATACAGACCTGGGAAAAAAGAATGTGTACAAATCATGTAATAAGTAAGATTAAAACGTTTACAATTTGGTTTGCCGTTGCATTTTAAGATTACCAAGGTATCTTTCTCATTATAACTTTTTAAAATGAAATAAAATACGATATATGTAGGTTTATATTATTTTGTGTATTTTCGTAAAATAACAAATAGTTCAGAGACAAAATATTCTCATCTTTTGTTGTATTTTATTTCATAATGGAGTCTCAGTACTTTTTTATTCTGTGGTATTTTATTTTTACTCGGCGAGATATAATCTCCTTTCTAACGTCTTTAACGTTCACGTTGAAAACTCTGAGTTGCAGTTTCTTGTTTGGACTTATGGTTGCTTTAAGGTTTATAAGCGAAGTTGTTTTGACACTAGATACCTACTTCATCTGTACTTATGATAATGAAAATGTCTGTCTTTGGACGCAAATGAAAGAAATAAATAAAGTGCGAGTCGAATTCGCGCAATTCGGGTGAAACCGCGGGGCACAGCTATAACTTATAAAATCCATAGACAACTTTTCTTGTAGGTGACACTTGAGCATTAAGTATAGTAATCTTTGAAGACTTTTACGTCGTTCGCTTTTCTTTCGTTCGTCCGAAATTACAGAAAGTAGTTGGCCCATGGTATGTAGACGGAACAAATCTTTTTATCAGAATATAGTAGCCTCCCAGGCAACCGTTTATTGTAACAAAACCATTAATATATCATTAGATTCACGGGGCTTTATTAAAAAGCAATCGGATCTTATCTAATATAGCCACTTAGAACAGACATGTGATATCATTTGATATTGATAACAATGAGCGTATTGATGTTGTATTTTATAGATATACAATTACACGCCTCTTGGGTATTTTATCCTCGTTCTGCCGGATGGTATTTTAAAATCCTTAAGCAGTCTTGCCCACACAAAATATAAATGTGAAATTTCAAATTTCAGCCCGGTGTCATTTCTTCTTATGAAATATTCGAATTTCGAGCCTCACGTTTTTTTTTACTATTGTCATACTATGGGCACAGACTATGGACCGTTTTCTAACCTTTTATCGTGATTGGTTGAAATTAATATTTCCAATCGGTGAAACAGTGTGAAATGTCATTTGACGAGTTTTAGCGCGTACGCTATCGCGTTCCCGCCAGATCTTACCAGATGTGTTGCTAAATTTTCACTTTTGTGAAATCTAGTTCAAAACGCATGTAAATTGTTTAATTTCGGGTGAAGTGAAAAACGGTGCAAAACATGGACTCCGTTGTCTCCAAAGCTCGCGTGAACCGTCAGTGTAAAGAGCCACCATTTACAATGACTTCCTTGACTTGACTTTTACTACGACGACTTGACTGTTTTGATGCAAATGGCATAAATTAATAATACTTGACACTGGCTACTTTCCAAATGGCCTTTATCGGTTCACATGTCAACATGACGTCAATGTCACATCATTTTTTTACACGAATTGTTCAGGGCAGAAACTATTATAAACCAGATATTGTATATCGAATATTTAAATAGAAGTACCTATTAAAAATATCAGTACCCAAAATTTTATACCAGCCCAGAAAGTGCATATCGGTATAAATTACTTTAATAGGACTAGTAAAATATCAGTCCTCAAATATGTATACTGTAATAATTTCTGTACTTATATTTTCCAGTACAGTTTTTTAACCCTTATTTAATTTCTGTACCAATAAACAATTTATAATTTAAACTTTAAGACAATCGAGAATGATTGAAATACTCTAATAATAGGAGTATCAATAATATCTGTACAAGTAGGTAGGTACTTAAACAAAATTTCTCATTCACATTGCGTCACTAGTCGGTAGGTAGAAACATGAAAACTAACTTATTTACTCAAGCAATAAGCATTAACTTTAGTATCTCGTGACAAGCCTCTTAGAATTCACTTCGGTCTTTTATTATAGACGTGTCAAGGCTTCCATCGGAAAGTTGAGGTTTTTTGACATATTATCTAAATATTTTTAAAGGAAAGTATCGTTCTCCATACAAACGTTGTCGACTGATTCCTCCGTAGTTAAAGACATTAGAGCAAATATTATGTTAATCTCATAAAACCTATATCTGTCATGAAATAATTAAACTTGGGATATGTTGGTCCCTATTAATTATTTGCCCTTAGGTTTTTATCGAGCCAGGGAGGAAACAGTCGTCTACGTTTGTACGGTCTTAAAACTACGTTTTTGAGCCGGTCGACGTTGCATGAGACGACATAGCGGGAAGACGGCGTAACGGTAATAGGCACAGGGGGGAATTTAAACTCTTTTACACATCAACGGCTTTACAAAGTTACCTTATTTAACCAAAAAGATCAACGTAAAGCGAGTCTTTAGTCTCTAGGTGCATAAATGCACACCACAGACCTAGAGCTTAAAGTAATTTAAATTTGGAATGTTAAAATTTATGAAGGTTGCGGTCAAAGAGTTCGCTTAGGTTCTGGTAGTATACGGCCATTTGGAATAGGCCACCGTAGACATCACACGTAAAAAAAGAAAAACTGGGTTACTTTTCTTCTATTTTCGGTACAATAATATAGGATGTTTTATTTTTTGCAAAAAGACAAGGTTCGATTTCTAGCTAGGGTATACAATTTTTCATAAATCTAATAATGCCATTTTTGTTTTTGTCAAAATCGGGGACGCAATTCCTTTCAGCATTTTTGGCTATCACTTTTAGTTTAGGATATCCCCCTGAAAGCCCATCGAAATTGTTCACCCTGTATAAGACAGAGCTTTAGTAAGTACCTCGGTGCATAAACTACTAATAAAATCGCGACCTCGTCGTAGTTAAGTGTACGGTTTAAACCAGAATAGTATAAGAATAGGATAAAGTACTTATTCATAAATGGAACATGACATCGTTTCCTGTCCCGCCAATCAAACCACAATTTCTGTATTCAATTTTTGAACGTCCATTCCACTAACGTTCTAAATTTAAATCATATAACAAACTACAAACGGAACCGTTTCGTTTGTTTAGGATTTGTTTAATTTCTACGAAATTAAATTTTAAATTGTTCTAAGGTTATAGGCACGAAGGGTTCCGTACGAATACAGGTTGTTGGAGATAATAATAATAATAAATAATAAATTTCTTTATTCATACTCACAATTACATGAACATTTTAAGAAGGTACATAACAATTTATAAAGCTATGTATGTACAATTTCTGTAATTGTGAGAATCTGGTGTCTGAAGTAGGAATTAACCTGTATCACAGATCACCAGGATAATGGGGGAGCTTAACACCGCCAGACGGCTGCCTGGTTTCGACTCAGACCGTAGATCATGGTCTCGCCTGAACCGATTTCGTTCTGACCACGGGAGAACAAATCACCACCGCCACAAACGGGGATCCCTTTTCCATGTGATAAACGGTTCATAAATTCACGCCTGTTGCCACAAACTTAGGCTTGCTTAGACTTACTATTGATCCCGATTTACCTACTGGATCGGGACTTACGCGGGTGAAACCGGATGCATCTAGTAAATTGTATAGATAACTAGCTGCGCCCCGCGGATTGATTCACTCGCGTAAGTCCCGTTCCCGCGAGATTGTCAGGATAAAAATTCATCGCAATCGGTTCACATTTATGCTCACAAACTTTCACATTTATTTTTAAAGTTATATATAACATTAGTAAGATACCCAGGTATTTAATAAACACCGGAATTAATAATTTTGCATCCGTATTTGTTCACAAACAGTGGTTTGATTAATTAATATAGGCGAGAAAATTGTGCACACATATCAGTTAATTGAGTGAGTTGATGAAGTTCACATTTCCATGTTTAATCGTCATTATATAATTGATACTCTACTCGTGGTATATTTGTTTTAAATGCCAACATGGATGAGTCGGCTTTACGGGAAATTAGATTTGAATATTCAACACAACTATCATAAATCCTATTATAACTTAACTGATTCCACAAAAAATACAATGCTAGTTTTTGGCTTGTAAAATAAATCTCTATTCTTTTTACAAAAAAATATATTTATTAAAAAATAGAGTTTTATTTTTTTATTTTATTTTACAAATTTTATAGATTAATGAGTTGTATCTTTTCTAATAAATACTTAAAGCCAATTACAAGCTTCCACCCACATATGTGTATTTATACTTTTAGGTGATGTATCGTAGAAATAATTGATTGTATTAGGCGTTACTTTTCGGAACTCCATATCAACTATGCTTATAATAGGGGTTAAAGTATGAAATTGCCGTTTTATTGAAATAGGTTCTTTGAATTGACATAGAATCTTCATGGTTTGAGGTTTTCGAATGAAACTTTTTTCAAATGGTATCTGTGATGTTCTTTTTTTAAAAAATGTGAAACATTTGAATATCGACTTTCAATTGTTTTTGTTATTCAATTTAGACAAGAAAGATGGATACTGCGAAAATTCGAG
Source organism: Idaea dimidiata (assembly GCA_949358125.1). Classification (NCBI taxonomy): domain Eukaryota; kingdom Metazoa; phylum Arthropoda; class Insecta; order Lepidoptera; family Geometridae; genus Idaea; species Idaea dimidiata. The sequence continues at coordinate 14,518,040 of OX442329.1, forward strand.
TGATTTTTGAATACGAGTTCCGACGCGGAACTAACGCGGCAGAAACAGCCCGCAATATCAATGCTGCGTTTGGAGAGGGGTCTACTAATGAACGCACCGTGCGATTTTGGTTTAAACGCTTTCGTGATGGAAATTTCGACTTAAAGAACGAGCCACGAGGAAGACCGCCCACACAGGTGAATAACGATGAATTAAGAGAGATAGTGGAAGCCGATCCTAGTCAAACTACCCAGGAATTAGCGGCATGGTTTAACATTACCTTACCCACTTTATTGACTCACTTGCGTCAAATCAATAAAATAAAAAAATACGAAAAATGGGTGCCTCATGATTTGACTGATCTGCAGAAAGAAACGCGTGTTGAAACTTGTGTTGCCTTGCTGAACCGGTACAGAAATGAAGGAATATTGGATCGAATTGTAACATGTGATGAAAAGTGGATTCTTTATGATAACCGGAAAAGAAAAATGCAATGGCTGACCCCAGGTCAAATGCCACAACAGTGTCCTAAAGCAAAACTTACCAATAAAAAGGTAATGGTAACTGTTTGGTGGTCTCAGCATGGTGTTATTCACTATAGTTTTCTTCGATCTGGTCAAGCAATTACGGCAGATGTCTATTGTGCCGAACTCCGAACCATGTTGAGAAAACTAGCAGTAAAACAGCCCCGACTCATGAATCGATCTTCACCATTATTGCTCCACGACAACGCGAGACCTCACACAGCACGAGAAACCATTTTGACCCTTCAGGAACTGCACTTAGAAACCATTCGTCATCCTCCGTATTCACCAGACCTTGCTCCAACGGACTACCATTTTTTTCGTGATTTGGACAATTATCTACGTGACAAGAAGTTTTCTTCCCAGGAGGCAGTACAAAATGCTTTCACACAGTTTGTGCAGTCTAGATCGTCGGAGTTCTATCGCAAAGGCATTAATAACCTTCCCATTAGATGGCAGCAATGTATAGATAATAATGGCAACTATTTTGATAAAATAAATTTGTTAAAAATTTAAAAAATAAACAATTAAGATTTTCAGTACAAATCGGCAATTTCATACTTAACCCCTAATATTAATATTTAGTTTTTAGTCCCGACACCTGGCTAGTATCACTACGTATCGTGGAAATATATTATATATATGTATAGATGAAGTAGTAAATTTGAAAATTAATTAATGTTAAGATACAAAAAACTAGTTACCTAGCATATTCTTACATTGTCTAATACTTAATAGATGTGATGCTGCTTTATCAAAACTACTCTAACACTAATTTATAGAGTGTATTATTTATATAGTAGACATTCGATAATAAAGGAAACAAAGTGCCAAATCTGTGCTTCATAAACCTTAATCCTTTAATATTAAAATCTTTTTATACTTACTAATGAAACAGCAGTTTTTTAAAGAATTTTATTCAAAGAACTTAATTGACTATAAAAGTTAGGTATTGTGGAATCGAGACCCTTCTACAGAGCTTTTAACTTTGTAAAAAAACGAGCCTTTAAAGTTTGAGCCACCGTAAAGAAATTATGGGTATATTTGTATATCTGGAAGCTTCAGTCAGATGTAGGTCAAAGTATCATTTATAATTTAAAATGGGGTTATTATACTTTGGATGTTAAACTGACTTCAAAAATAAAAAGAAAATATCAGTCACCAGTTTGTTCTGTGTCTTTTTAATTCTTTGTTCTCTTGTCTTTCTTTGTTCTCTTCTTTTTTCTTTGTTCCCTTCTTCTTTCTTTGTTCTCTTTTTCTTTTTTGTTCTCTTGTGCTTTAGTGTCTTGGTCTCTTAACGCTCTCCTGCAGTTTTACTTTTGCATCTATAGACAAATCTAGTAATTATTTGTCTTACAAAATATGTCTGTCATATTTTTACACAAGACATCACTTAGCTTAAGTAATTACTTAGATACGTCTATAAATACCAAATGCAATAATAAAAAAATCGTAAGAAATGCTTTGTCTGGTTCTTTTAAAGAAAATTCAACCTGAGAGAAAATGTGACAGACATATTTTCTAAGTCAAGTGTGTAATTACTAGACTCGTCTATAGATACGGGTGGAACTGCCGTATCAATAGTCTAGACAGTTAACGAGTCTAGTAATTACTTGTGTTAGAAAATATTTCTGTCACATTTTCTCTGACGTTGAATATTCTTTATAGGAACGAGACAAGGCATTACTTGGCCGAAGTGATTACTTAAACACGTCTATAAATACGGGCGATAGTCTACTAGAAAGAGTGACAATTTGTCAACCGACAAAAAATACAGGGAAACTCGACAAGATGTTCTCGTGTCGTATGCATGTAGGATTACAGAATGTTATTTGGTTATAGTTAGTTTTCTTACACAGAGTGCACTCTAAAACACTAAAATCACACAAATATAACAAACAATCATGCAAAACCGTCAGGCTCTCTTTGTAAGCGAACTCGTTTTTTGACAAAAGTTTCTAATCTGCTCTCACTTTAATGGAAAACTCAATTTCTACAGAGTTTCAACCCAGACTGCATCGATCATGGTGCATGTCAAAACAACCCTTTGTTGTCGAGAAAACAAAGTACCTCAACAATTTTCAGCGGCTCTAGCATCTATGTGTTTACTTGGAAAATAAGTAATTTATGAAATTCCGTATGCAAGAAAAGTTTCTTTAGTGTCAGAAATTTATTTCTATTGTAAATAAATGGTTCCACGAAACTCTGTGTGGTATTTTGAAATCGTTAGTTTCTATCAAATTTTTAATTAAATTCAAATCATTTATTAATAATTGCTTGCTCTAGGTAAATTACAATAGGTGATTAATAGGTGTTATAAAATAAATATGTTATCCTCTAGCTAGGCCTACTACCATAATCAGCCACCATTTTTGAAGATTTATAAGATTGAAGATTATACTCGTACTTTAATCTTATTGGGGCTGTAGTTACCAAGAACAATATCAGAGCCCTTAGTATGAGTTTTAATAGTTTATCGTCTCGATGAAACTGGCAGTTTACTTCATACATTTTCCATCAGCGCCCCTAGCGGTAACTATTATGAACTAAAATAATGTATGGAAGTAAACTGCCAGTTTCATCGAGACGATCAACTATCAAAACTCATACTAAGGACTCTGGTGGAGACATCATAAGTAGTTTTTTGATGTGATTTTTGGCTTGGCGTGGTAAATTCTATAAGATAACATATCTGTCAAAGTCAAATGTTTCACATCTGTCAGGCGTGACGGCTCACTTCTCTTCTATTTTCGCATTTTGCATTGTAATAAAACACAATATTTTCCAGGTTTAACTGGCCTTTTATTTATTAACAGCGTTCTCTACCCTGATGATACCGATTGTAAAGTCGGTGAAACGTCGTTACAGCATTATAATAAATGCTGTATAAAACCGAGTTAAACCCGGAAAATATTATGATTTATTACGATATTTTGTTAAAAGGTTATACTACTAGTTAGGCTTGCCAAGCTTTCTAACATATCCGAATCTTATAGCTGTGCCCGTCGGTATTGTAGATAGATACAGTCGTGCGAACTTAGTATAACCGCTGGCGCCACATACACATTATTGGTCACCATACAGTATACCCTCTAAGCCACCTAAGGGTTGACCGAAAATGTGTGTGGAAAAACACCATCTCGAGCAATAGCTCGAAATATCGTGATTCGATGCGGCAATTTAAGCATCGTTCCACAATTTAAAGGCTTCGGTACATCATTTGGTCCCAGTTGTTATCTTTGATAGCAGTCGTTAGGTCAAGTTAGAGGCCTTTGGGCGACCTGAAAACTCTAATACTATTTGAAACACACCACTATACCAAAAGAAGAATAGGTGAATGTGGAAAGTAAGTAGGCTTTCTTATAGTATGGGCACTTTAACATCTCAAAAGAATTAGATTCCTACCCCGTCATTAATATTTAATTAAACTTATCGCGCCCGTAAAATTTTACAGCTAAAAGTAAGAATACCGATGAAAATGTGGCGTCTGCCGCCTAAATTACTTTGTAATTTTTTATGCTTTTTTTTCTTCTTTTTATGAAGACGTATAAAAGATAAGTTACGGTCTTAATATTGCAGCTGGTATGTATTTTGGTATTATGTGAATGGATAGCCCATATTGGGTACATGCAATGTGAATGGAAGGCCCATGTTAGGTATGCAATGTAAATGGGTGGCCCACGTTAGGTACATGCAATGTGAATGGAAGGCCCATGTTAGGTATGCAATGTAAATGGGTGGCCCACGTTAGGTACATGCAATTTGAATGGGTGACATAATATAGGTACATTACATACACAAAAATGTTTTTATAAGTGTTGTATATAAGCCAGTGAGGCAGTCAGAACTTTTTGTATTATGAAGTTTAATAAGATTTGTTGTAGGTACTGCGACATAGCAATATTTCCTATATAGCAACTAAAATATGTCACTTATTTGATGATAAATGAACTTGTCCTATTTCGAAAGGCAAGTGTTTCTTAAGCGATAAATAAAATAAGTGATAAATGGATACACATTGCAAGTAATTTGTAAGTAACTTCGTCATTTTTCGTGTTATTAGGTATTTTGCGAAAAATGTATAAAAATTGATGGACCAGAAATGTTTTGAAGTTTTATAACAGAAATCAAACTGTTATTTTGGTTTTATTTCCGGTTACAATACATCTCAATCTACTCCTGAGGTAAAATGTCTGGAAAGACCTCAACATGTCGAGCGTTAAAAAAAAATCAATCCGATTCAATTCGAAAAAAAATGTGTTTTAAATACTTTTACTCTGTTTTCGTGATCTCGGGTAAAACAATGAGAAGGAGAACGAGGAGAACGAGAAGCAATGCAAAGCAATCTGGTTGCCACTAGTTCCATTTTACTGTATTTATTTATTAAATCTTGAAACAACAAATTATTGCCAACGTAATAAATAAATAATTCTATTTAATAGAAACCCAGTTTACACACCAGTTTTATGAAATCTTGAATCTGTGAAACAGTTATCAACGACTACTGAAATAGCAGCTATTTATTTACAATACAGATATTGGCCAGTCTTATAGCGGTGTTATAATATAACTGCTTGGCCAATGTTTAATCGGTGCAGATAGGTAAATTGCGGTGTTTGTTGTTGAACCGTTTATTGCACGATTTAATTAGATGACCCGTCGTACTTCGTATCGCCTATTTATTTTTTTCAAAAAGGCAAGATTCGATTCCTGGCTATGGTAATTAATTTAAAATTAAAACCGATATCTTTTGCTAAGTTATTTTTGTGAAAATGAAGGACGCAACTACTTTCAGCATTTTTCGCTATCTCATAAAGTTTAATAATGGTTCTATAATTCTATAATTCCTCTATAATGGTTCATCCTGTATGTATAGGTATAGGGCTATTGAAAATTAGTGAGCATATGGGTAAAGAATCGTTCTACACTTTTAGGAGAATAACTTTTGGAACTTCGATTTTTAATTAGAAAAAATGTAAACTTAACATTTCGAAAATAAAAAACATTATATCGTAACCAGTCAAAATAATAATCCAAATCTTTGTAACTATCCCGTTTTTACGACGGAAAAATAGGGGTTTTAATGATTATGGTGAGTAGGTATCATCTACCTGTGGTATTTACCTGTTGAAACTGAGTTCTGAAAATAACTGTGTCAGCTTAAAATCCTATATTATTATCTTATTACTTCGCTTCGTTACGCCTTCACAGTAATTAATTTAATTAAGTTAAAGCACGAAATAATGTAGCGATGATTAGATAAACAAACTTGTGAACGTACAATAAACATATGCCTAGTAAATAGTTTAAATATCACATTATCGAGGTTGTTTCTTAAAGAGACTTACAACAAAATTATAATTTCAAATACATTGATGTGACACAGTTCCAGATTCCAGTATCGTCACTAGTCACAAGTTCATACAATCATACGCACGCACGGCGAATATAAAACTTGTATATTTAGAACGGAAAACTATGAAAATGTGACGCAAGAATGTAGATGTTACATTAAAAATTATCTGTCTACACTCTGGAATAAAGGGCAGTGGGATGGAGACCGCTATTAAAATATGATTGATTACTGGCTAAATAAAATTATGTGTAATAATAGTATTAAAATACAATTTATTGAATCTGCTTAATTTTACGTATTTATTTTAAGTATTTCATGATGCGAAACTGTACATGAATATCATCCACCACAATACCTATCAAAGATAACGTAAATCTAAATAAACGGAGAAAATCTTTGGTATATTCTGTACATTACTTTATGATTATGACTAGCTACGCCCCGCGGTTTCACCCGCGTAAGTCACGTTCTCAAAAAGGTAGCGTATGTGTTATTCCCGGTATCCAGCTACCTATATTCCAAGTTTCATCTCAATCCGTTGAGGCGTTTTTGCGTGATTGAGTAACAAACATCCAAACATACCAACACACACACTTTCACATTTATAATATTAGTAGGAAGTGGGATAGCCAGAAAACAATAGGGTATTCTGCACCCTAGAGTCCTTTTTACTCGATTTAAATAATTAAGCATTGATCGTCGACCTCTACGTACCACAAGCAACGTTCAAAATTAACTACAACGAACAAACCGCTGAAACTTCAACTTTGAAATAGTGGTAAAGGTACTTAAAAAGCTCTGTACAGCGAAAGCTCTCGAAAGTTGTTTAAATTTTAAACACGATTCTGAACTAAGTGAAATCTCGTTACGGGTGCTGTTAGATCTCATAATATTTAATGTCTGAATAGAGATGCACTGTTATAAAGAACATTCCTGAAATATAGATCATCTTGAATTTAAACTCAGTTTTCAGTTTAATAGTTGCTTAAATCATTACCGTTATTAGATCTTCTTCTTCTTTTTCGTATGGTGTGTGTGGCTCACCAGGTGTTACAGTTTTCAGGTCGCCTTAAGTCTTTAACTTGACCTAACGACTGCTATCAGAGATAGCAACCTGCTTAACATGCCTTCCGAATTATTATTATTTTATTACTAGCTGCGCCCCTCGGTTTTACCCGCGTAAGTCCCGTTTCCGCGGGAATATCGGCTTAAAAAGTAGCCTATGTCTTAGTCCCGGTATCCAGCTACCTACATTCTAAGTTTCATCGCAATCGGTTCAGTAGTTTTGCGTGATTGAGTAACACACATCCAAACATCTAAACATCCAAACACACACACTTTTACATTTATAATATTAGTAGGATATTAGTTAATATTAGTAGTTAGTATTAGTAAGATTAGATGATACGGTAGTTTTCATTGATATACATTGTACTAAAAATTAATTTAAAGGAAAATGACAATGGTGCTCGGTCGGAATCCGAACTCACACCTACGAAATTAAAGTCGGAGTGTCTACCATTAGACCACACAAGCAATTGTAGGTATCTATTTTAACGGTAGGTAGGTACTGTATCAAGGTTTAAGCATCCTGCAACGACCATTTAGAACTTTTGTAATCTAGTGTCAAAAAGCGAGAAAAGATATGAAAAATTGCTAAAAGTTACAAGTAGGTTTTACCCAAGAAAAAAAAACCGGTATTTTTAAATTAAGTCTTTCTTTCTTTTCTCACCTATCCCTTGGCCTCTGACTTGACTAACGACTGACGCAACGACTGCTATCAAAGATAACAACGAACTGCTTACCGTGCCTTCCAAAGCACGGAGGAGCTTGGAAATATGATATTTGCTACACACATTATCGTTAAGTAGGTAATCGTACAGTATAAAAAAAAAACATAGGTAAAAAGGTACATAAAGATACTCGAACAATGTGTTTGAACTGCACTGAACCTATTTGCATATGGAGATAAAGAACGGCAGATGGGTACATAGATTATACGTACACTGAAAATGTAGTAGGTAGGTACTCGTATTATTTCATACCAGCAATCTGCATGTATGCAGAATGCGATGAAAACTTGGTAAACCAAGTTTCATCGCAATCATAGTTTTTACGCGTGATTAAAAGTTTGTATTTCATAAACAACAAACATCTAATTTTTGTCATTTATAATATTATTGCTGATCGATCACGTTAGCGTAGACACCTAGTAGTCCTAATATCCATATAAATATAGAACAGGAATGTAAACAAAAATCTCATAGGTACATTTATTTAAAAGTGACAGCTCTTTGTTTACTTTCCTTTGATATTTGACAGTTATAAATCTTTAGTTATTGTGAACGCAGTTTAACTATTAGCAGTAAAGCTGCGTTTTTTAAGAAAATTGTGCCCACATTTTGATTGCTGCTTTCGACAGCTGTGTGTATGTGATGTAAAATGACTTCCCTCTACGTAAATAATTTTAAAATTATAATTATTTTTCCTGGGTCTTATTCGCGTATTATTATTTTTAAATTCTCTTACATCGACGTTTCGATCATGTTACCTACAATGATCTTGGTCGCAAGGGGACTGAAAATGGGATCATTGTAACATGATCGAAACGTCGAGGTAAGAGAATTTAAAAATAATAATACGCGAATAAGACCCGGGAAAAATTATTATGAGTTCAAATCGTGTAAGTTCAAAATGTTTATTAATTTTAAAATTAATAAAACAAATTCTTTACTTTAGCTATTACAACCCTTGTTATAATTCGTGACATCTTGCATACGTAGATTACAGGTAGGTATTTAATGATATTCGTCCACTATGACACAAAAGCGCAGAATATTTATACATAATTAATGTACCGGGAACTACGATGGTTTGACATCACCATGTCTTTTATCTATTTATAATGTTAAGTCGTTTATAATTGTACTAGGTCCAGGGATGTCACCCGCGTAAGTTCCATCCGATCCCTTGGGAATTTCAAAAACCCGTGTTTGTGATGTTGTGACATCACACACACGGGTCACACACATGTGTCGTAAAATGTGTCGATGTACATGTCGTCTAACAACGAATAGGGGAGCGTTGTAAAAGACGTGACTGTTAGAGGGACTTAATATTTATCGTAGTTTAAATGCCTGTAAAATCAAAACTAAAAGGGAATTTTTGACTATATAGGTACAACAAAAACTAGTGTATTTGTGTACATACAAGCGTTACTGTAACAATCTTTCAACCGATTTAGCATACCTATTCCCATTCTTTATTAAAAGGATTTTTATTTTATTTACTTACTCGTTTCATTCCGCAGTCTCTTTCAGTTTAGCAGTAAGTTTATTTTAGTAGAACTAATATTTTCTCAGAGGTGAAAGGTGCAGTCCTTTTATCTCACGAGCGCGGGTTTAGCTATATTATGTGCGTATCTTTATTGTCTACTAGAAATCTGCGACCTGCGATTTCACCCCCGTAAGTCCCAATCCCGAGATAAAAATTTCTATTATCAACCTTTCAAGTTTCATCGCAATCGGTTTAGCGGTTTTTACGTGATTGAGTAACAAACATACATACATATAAACACACTTATGAGATAAAAGAACTGTACGATAATCGGTAGATAGTGGACGACGACCTTTATCCATTTAACATTGTAATAATCTTTGAAAAAAAGAACCCTTCGGCGAAATGGTAACAAGGGAGGTCGGAATAATTTTCCTTTTTGTTTAACCTTTTAATGTTGTAAGTATAGCTAGAAATTACTACGAAATTTATATCTTACTAATATTATAAATCCGAAATTCTGTTTGTTTGTTTGTTTGTTTGTTCCCTCTTCACGGTCAAACGGCTCAACCGATTTAGATGAAAATTTGCACAGAGATAGTTTAAATGATGGAGAGTAACATAGGATACTTTTGATCCCGAAAATCCCGCGGAATCGGGACTTACGCGGGTGATAACTATTTATTGGATGAAAATTTGCATCTTACTAATATTATAAATCCGAAATTCTGTTTGTTTGTTTGTTTGTTTGTTCCCTCTTCACGGTCAAACGGCTCAACCGATTTAGATGAAAATTTGCACAGAGATAGTTTAAATGATGGAGAGTAACATAGGATACTTTTGATCCCGAAAATCCCGCGGAATCGGGACTTACGCGGGTGATAACTATTTATTGGATGAAAATTTGCATAGAGATAGTTTTAATAATGGAGAGTAACATAGGATACTTTTGATCCCTAAAATCCCGCGGGATCGGGACTTACGCGGGTGATAACTACTTATTGGATGAAAATTTGCATAGAGATAGTTTAAATGATGGAGAGTACCATAGAATACTTTTGGTACCGAAAATCCCGCGGGATCGGGACCACGCGGGTGATACTATTTATTAGATAAAAATTTGCATAGGGATAGTTTAAATGACGGAGAGTAACCTAGGATACTTTTAATCCCGAAATCCCACAGGATCGGGACTTACGCGGGTGATAACTATTCATGAATGAAAATCGACTCAGGGGTAGGGTAAGTGATGTACAGTGGCGTCATCATCATCGTCATTGATCGTCATCGTCATCCATCGTCATTGTCACTTACTGACATACAAACTTTACCTTACTCCACCTACCTACAGCAGTGCAAAAATCCACACTTAAACGGACGACCAGGGAAGTACTTCAATGGGCGACCGTTTAAATGTGGATTTTTGCATTGCGGTAGGTAGGTGTTCGAAAAACGCGGGATCGTGACTTGCGCGGGTGAAACCGCGGGGCGCAGCTAGTTACTGATATTTGTTCGTATTTAGTCATGGACTTAAGTTTTTAATCCCTGTTTATAAATGTTTATTTATGAATGTAATCATTTATTAACATCATTGAGATATTATGTAAGTGCTCTAGCACCAGAGGTGATGTACAAATACAAAACACGAATACAAAAGTTAGGTAAAAAACAAAGCAAAATCTATGAAACGTACCATTGCAGTTATAACAGTGTTTCAGAGACCGAAATATGAACTGAAAAGGGGTCGTTAACGTCTAGATGGACAACTTTTATGCCACATTTTTTAGAATATCTGTGGTCGAAATATAATTAACTAGGTGCGCTCCGCGGTTTCACCCGCTTAAGTCCCGATTCCGCTGGACTATCGGGATAAAAAGTAGCCTATTTGTTATTCTAGGTCTCTAGCTATGTACATACCGAGTTTCATGGTAATCGGTTCAGCGGTTTTTACGTGATTGAGTAACAAACACACATACACATATACTCACAAACTTTCAGCTTTATAATATTAGTACGAAGTAGGAAACGATAGGATAACGTGTAATTCAAATAGTAGGTACATAAATACATTAATTATATAAATAAAAAAACCCGCCCCTTGTTGCTGGTGCAAAAGTTCCCATGACACTAGTGGCATTGCCACGCTGAATGGCGATGGCTAACCTTTGCACCAGAAACGAGCCGGAGCGTCAGTCACCTCCGTTTTCTCAAATTCTATGCCCCCAATTCCCTATACATAATTCATAATATACTGTCTGTACAAAGCTGTGCATTTAATCTTTGACATTGTATCTCATAATATTCAGTATACCGCGTCTCGCCTCTAGCTCGACATGGCCTCTGCAAATTGTGAAAAATAAGCGGTTACGAGCATTTGTGGTTCGTTCTGATTGGCTTGTCTGTCTGTGATGTTTTGTTGGGATACTTTCTATTGATTTGTTTAACGATAGACTCTTCTGTTAATAAAAACATTTCCAAATCTATTTGTCGTAGAAGTCATCTCAAGATAATGGTCATTTGGGTTTTTCTGGACATTCGGCCAACTTTTGTTCTATGACTTTAGAAAATTAGAACTACCAGTTTGTTTTGAGTGATAAACCTGTACACTAGGGATATAAAAAATAAGAGAACTCTATAGCCGCAATATTCTTCAAAACCATACTACAAACTTAAAGAGCGATATGTAGGTAAAACCACAAATTCTTGCTATGTTTTAATAAAATGGAATTTGAGTCTTATGCGACAGGTGTTAGAGTTATAATTTCACTACACAGGCGAAATTTAATCCCGAAACCATTAAAAAGTTAATCTCAACGTTTTAGAGGTGTAAAAATTTAATAAAGCCAAACCTTACTCTTAAATTTTTTAAATGAACTTAAGGGAAAAGATTAAAGGTTTCCCGGGCTTTTTTCCGTACGTAGCCTCAAAATGGGGTCATTGTAGTTGATTTTAAGATGCGGGTTTCCTCGCGATGTGGTTATTTACCGTAAGAGAGATGAAAAGCTGATATACATTTTTTTAAAAGAAATGATATTGGTGTGCGATCAACCGGGTTTCGATGAAAATCTAAGTATCTAGTATAATGTCTAGAGTTTACACCGCTTTTACCCGCTTTTACCCTAACTACATTAAAAATCATGATATGTATGTACGCTGCCATAAAAGTGTTCTATTTATGACGGCTTCTGTGGCGCGTCGGGCGTACGCCTGACTGCAATGCAGAAGGCTGCGGGTTCGATTCCCGATACAAATATTTATGCTTAAAAATAAATATTTGTATCGGGTCTGGGTGTTTATCTATGTAAATATTTTCAAAAAAAAAAAAAAAAAAATATGTAATATATACGTTGTCTAGTTTGGGGCCAGATTGCGCTGTGTGTAATGTTTAGCAAAAAAATAAATAAAAATTATAAGCAAAATATAGCTGGAGTGTTTAAAAAAATTAAACGCCTGTGTCAATATCTGAACGCTTATCGATAGATGGGATAATGCGAGTAGCAAAAATTTGCTCGAACTCTTGCGTGTTTCGGAAGGCACGTTAAGCATTTGTTTAGGGTTGCTACCTCTCATAGCAGTCGTTACATCAAGTTAGAGGGCTTAGGGCGACCTAAACTCTAACACTAGGTGTGCCTCACCACTTAACAAAATGAAGTAGAATATTATCAAAATCACTTAGTGCCTGGCTGGTAGTGACAGGAGCAATTAAGAGCACATTTGTCATACCAAAAACATTAAAGGAGTTTTGGCGGAAACGCATTGAGGAGATGTGTTGCTAAATTTTAATTTTTGTGACACCTAATGAAGTTACAAGTGCAATGAAAGTGAAAAGCGGTGCAAAACATGGACTTTAGCGTTGAGACCAAAGCTTCGAGAACAATCTTTGTAAATGGCCGCCGTGTTTACAAATGATTCTCTAGACTTGACTTTATCTATGACGACTTGACTGTTTCGATGCAAATAACTTGCATGTATTAATAATACTTGACACTGGCTCATTTCCAAATGGCCATAATCGGTTTACAACCGATAAGAAATAAACATTAAAAAACCTTCTTAAAACTACTTACCTACTAATTAAAAGTTATTCTGAAAAGAAACATCATAGGTACTGGAGGCGAACTTTTTCATTGAAAGTTTGGACGTCGCGTGCTTTGTTTGTTAAAAAAGAGATATTTAGTCAGCCGACAAAATTGAATACAAATAGCCTTATTAATAAACGTGGTGTAAGGTCTGAATAATTTTACCACGTCTTGTTTCTGTATGTTAATTTTGAAAGTTCTTGTCACGAAAAATACTAAGCATGTTCTACTCCGACCTTAATCCACGATTATTAATAAAATAAAAATGTAGATTTTTAAAATTGTTAATTTTCCAGTTGGTTTGTGTTTCAAAACTAAAGCTGATATTTATAAAGTCAATTAAAGCAATCAGTCAGTGAATGCACTTTAAATGACTAAAAAGTTAATTACAGTAACTTGGTTTAAATTAAGTTGAATTTGTTTTAAAGTTTACGGAGATTTTTATCTGTAAATTTAATAAAGCTGATATTTTTATTAACATGGATCATGAAATTCTAGTTTTTTTTTAAAATAAGTACTAGTGGTACTAGACACCTACTAGATAAGTAATTAAATCAAATAATAAAAACGTTAAATAAATCTCATAGTACCTAAATCAAATAGGTATTAGCAAAACAATATAGGTTAGCCGCATTGCCTCTTTGGAACGCAATACCTATTCGTCAGCTAAAATAGCAGCCAATCCTTAGGTCGTCAAAAGCTAACACTTCAATTTTAAAACCGGCCAATGAAGAATGTTAATAGGTATGCCAAATCGGTTGAAAGTTTGTAACAGCTAAGCTAACAGTAAAGCTTGTATGTATACAAATACACTAGTTTTTGTTCTAGTCAAATATACCTATTAGTTTTGATTTTACAGGCATTTAAACTTACGATAAATATTGAGTCTCGCTAACAGTCTCGTGACGTCATTTACAGCGCTAACCTAATCAAATGTACTGTGACATCGACACATAGAGCGCGAGCGGACTGGGCAAGTGTGAGATGACGTCACATCCAAGTATGAGTCCGCATCGCACGTTTACTTCTATAAATCGGAAACGTATTAACGTATCGAAGTAACTCTTTTACTTGTAAGTATTTTTTATTTGTGACAAGAATTATGGAGAGCTAATATTCAAAATTAGTTATTTATCGTCATTTTGGATCGGATTCGCGTAAGGAATCCTGTACTACTACGACTATAACGAATGACGTCTGTTTACGCACCACTTAGAAATTTAATTTATTCAGTGTTTCGGATGTGTTGTTCTAGAACAACATATTCAACAACTTCTAACAACTTCTAAAAAAAATAGAATTACATCATCTGCGACAGTGTCTACTGTCTAGCTATCGCAGTTCATGAGACACAGCTTGATGGCAGACAGACGGACAATGGAGTCTTGGTAAAACGGTACCGTTTTTATCAATTTCATACGGAACCCTTAAACCAGTCACTGACAATATAAAGAATTTGAAATGTTCATAAGAGCCAGCGTCCAAGGTTACCCTGACCTGAATTATTTGTTCCACATTTATACCAACATAGGTACATGTAGTACGTATATCCACATCCCATTGTTTTGAAAATGCTTATTTTAATAATTTGAACGGCTGTTTCGCATCTCTTGTTATCTTCAAACTGTTATGAATAGATTGACTGATGGTATGACGTAGGTACTTGTTAAATATCTAAGATATCTAGTAAAGCAAAAGAAACGCGATTACAATCAAAAATTTAGTTCAGGTAGTTTAAAATCAGTGTCGTAAAGTTAAGTCCAGGTTGTTATCTCTGATAGCCGTCTTTAGGTCAAGTTAGACGCCTTAGAGCGACCTGAAAACTCTAACACTAGGGGCCACACCACTATACAAAAAGAAAAGGCGTCGTGAAAACCGAAGTAAAATGTAAGACATTTTCGTAGATCATAACAGTGCTTAGATATTACATCAAAAGCGTTAAATCGCAGAATGTTCATTTCGGAAACTGTCGGAAAATGTAGCAAATGTCCCATTCACGATGTCCATTTCCTAGAATTTCCTTTAGCAAAATGTTCCCAATAACCAAGTTTTAAAAATGTTTTTTATTATTAGGTATGGAACGTCCAATTACGAAGAATCAGCATCATTATAATTTCTTCTATGGTTTTCGCGATTTGCATAATAAAACAACCTTGAACCTTGTTAACCTTGAAAAAGCCAACTGTAAAGTTGTCGAAAGCTCGGTTCGTTTAAAATCATGAATAAATCGCGATTAAACCCGATAAATAAAGTATTTCATCATTATTTTCTCAGCCCTTATCCTTCCACTGCTGATCATAGGCCACCCTCATACGATCCCTACAATGTCGTTGGTCCATTGACGACATTGTAGCGAATCAAAGTCAACTTCGACAACGAAGAATTCGAGTTTTGATTCAAATAAAACTCCAGTTTTATGTGCTTCAACACCTCTAAATCTTCTTTAAACATCTTTGTGGACTTACTTACAGAACGCCACACTTCGAGCGAAGGGTATTAAACGCATATTAAACGCGTGTTATCAGATGCCTTGTCTGATGTAAAGATATAGGTAAGTAGGTAGGTAAGTACATAGTGTAGGCGGTTAGATGACGTCAAGATTCGGGTATGAGAGCTGTAAAGTTGGTAGATTACTTTCAAGAAATATGTGGTCTATAGGTATACATATGTGATACAGATTGATCCAGCGAACGCACTATCTGACAGATCCGTGGTTTCTTCATGAGTCCGATTGATAATTATTGATTACAACTTCTTTATACACGACTGCCAAGGGAGTGTTATAAATGTTTGAGATCAGTTTGACAGTAGGTAGGTAGGTTCTATCTTTCAAATAAAAGAACAAGATTTATTAAAATCGGTTTTATGTATCGGATATGTCGATTAGCTTCCTTTGTTGGAATATTAAATCCACCAATCAGAAATCCCCTACGACAAAAATGTATTCTTATGGAACTTTTACGAGTATATCTTTTCGACAAGTAATTCGACAAGTAGAAGAGAACACACATATGTATTAGACACTAGCTTTTGCCCGCGGCTTCGCTCGCGTTATGAAGTATTATTATTTATTAGGTTATAGTTTTTGCGGCTTTACTCAAAATCCTTTCTTAGCGGATGCCTACTTCATAACATCTACCTGCATTCCAAAGTCCAGGCCGATCCATCCAGTGGTTTAGGCTGTGCGTTGATAGATCACTATGTCAGTCAGTTACCTTTGAGTTAAGCAGAGCCACTTCGCTCGCTCGGTCAAAAGATACAAACATACATTAATTAATACATAAATAAAAACACATATGCGGCGGTAAAAAGCAGGTAAAGAGGAAATTGAAGTTCCATATTATACACTATTCTCAAAGGACACCACTGCTGATGATATAATTTTCACAACGAAATAAAACGTCAATCTCAGTTTGAAATAGTCACAAGTTTTGGGTTCTACATGTTGGGGCAAGGTTGTTTTTGTTTCAAACACATTTCAGAACCTTTCAGCCGTTTAATGCACTTGGGACAGTCAGGTAAACCTTAGACCTTGGAGTTTCTTTAGAATTTCTGTTCGAATTAAATTATAATGCTTGACTTGATTGTAGGTACAGGATAATTTACACACAGCGTTATGTATTATTATATCAAGATAAACATGATTAAAAGAAGAAGGAAGGAAAGAAAAATCTCATGGATGAATATATCACCAAGTTTGAAACAATTTATCCATAACATTGAATTATAAGACTTTTCGTATCGCCGTAATCTATAACTGAAGCATACTATGCCTCAGCTTAATAGAGTCAGGAATACGTTCATACAAAATACTCAATAAGCATAATCATCATCATCAACAGCCTCTTGCAGTCCACTGCTGGACATAGTGGGCCTTCTCAAAAACCATCGATCTGTAAATTAAAGTCAATGGTCAGGGGTGTCCACTTCAGCCCCTCATCATCAACCCTACCATCAAAACCGTCTAGGCAATTCAAAACTTCATTAGATTTGCACCAAAAAGTTCTTGAAATTGGGAGGGTCCTTTCTAAAAACCCACCTGCTAAATACCATTCGCAACCATAATAAAATCGATAACTAAAATCAAATATAAAATAAATAAATATTTATACTGTGGGTACTAGACAACGGATATACTAAATATTATAATACTTTTTTTTGTCAATTCATACATATGATAGGTACATATTATAAAGACACCCAGACCAGATACAAATATTTATTTTTAAGCATAAATATTTGCACCCGGTGGGAATCGAACCCGCAGCCTTCTGCATTGCAGTCGCGCACTTGCCCGACGCGCCACAGAGGTCGTCAAATTCAAGTTCATTCATTTAGGGGGAGTTATGATATAAGAGCCGAAACGGGAACATCCTTGACCATTTTCCATCACTTGCGGACCGATATATTTTAATGATTATTGAGAATTTGGTATAAACGTATCCCTGACTTGTTAGATATTTCGATCGTTTATGTTGTTGTCATACCTACTACTTTTGGAGTCTTGGCGGGAACTCGTTGAGGAGATGTGGTGCTAAATTTTCATTTTTGTGAAACCTAGTTCATATGCGTGCAAATTGTTTAATTTCGGGGGCATATTAATCAATTTAGTTTCGTGAAGGTGTACAAGTGAAATGAAAGTGAAAATCGGTGCAAAACATTAACTTAGTGTTGTCTCCAAGGCTCCGTGAAGATTATTTGTAAATGGCCGCCGTGTTTACAAATGATTCCCTAGACTTGACTTTAACTATGACGACTTGACTGTTTCGATGCAAATAACTTGCATAATATATTAGAATACATGACACTGGCTAATTTCCTAATGGCCATAATCGGTTCACAACCGATAAGAAATATATAATATATCCTACTACTTGCAATAGTTGCTATACAGAATTAATTTACCAACAAGAGTGGTAGGTAACTCAGTAGATAGGTAAGTATATACATAATGTAAATGAAGCTCTATGTAAATTGTCTGTGAGTTGACGAGTGTATTAGCATTTCTCTTGTTGTTGTAATTACAACCGTTGTTAGAGTCTTCTTTAGACTGATTATAGTCTACAAATAACAATGGTTGGACAAGTAATTCCCCGTCTATTGTTTATTAGTTGCGGCTGCGCCCCGCGGTTTCACCCGCGTAACTCCCGTTCCCGCAGGAATATAAAACATAGGCTACCTTTAATCTCCCGCGGAGATAAATTTATTGTAAGTCTCTGCTACCTATATTCCAAGTTTCATCGCAATCGGTTTGACGGTTTTTGTGTGATTGAGTAAAATACATACAAACTTTCAGTTTTATAATATTAGTAGGATCATAGATATATAAATATAACCTTCGTTGTATGGGAGTTACGTTTCAAAATATATTTATTTTGCGTTTAGTCATTGCTGTTAAAGCGACAATAGAAATACATCATCTGGAAATTTCAAATGTCTCTAAGACAGTTCATAAGATACGACCTGCCCCCAGATTATCTATCTAGTGAATGTCTGACAACAGTGGAAATAACATGCACTGTGTAGTACATTGCTGCTTTGAGGTAATTACCGGTAAGAATCACGTTACGTTAAAGCAGCAATGTACTGCATAGTGCCTAATTTTCCACAGTTGTCAGATGTCTACTAGATAGATAATCTAGGGGCTGGTGACAAACAGAGAGACAGACAGTGGAGTTTAAGTAATAGGGTCCCGTTTTTACCTTTCAGGTTCGGAACCCTAATAAACTCAGCGTTAAACGTTATCAATCAGACTCAGGGAATAAAATATTATGTTTGAATTAATTATGAATCGTATTCAATGGATAATATCTCATACCTATCTCTGAAACTTTTATAATAGTTCAGCGATGACAGTTCTTTCAGAAATTCTGATGAATAAAATATAGAATGTATTAAAAATTGCTTTCCACAGCCGGGTGAAAATAAAATACCTACTTCCATACCTGCTAATAAAGAAGTAGGTAACGGTTTAAACATGTTTGTATGCATTTTCGGGGTAATCTCAGAAACCGCCGAACTGATTACAAAAATTATTTCATCAATAGAAAGCTACAGTATCGAGGAGTAACATACTTTTGAATCCGATATTCCCACAAAATCGGAACTCACGTAGGTGGTAGAAGGGCAGCTCATCATTTATAAAAACCGCTGTCAAAAAGTACAAAAAACAGGGACTGTATACCGGTATGAATATCACGTCATACCATTAAATTACAGTACTCAATAATAGCAGTACATAATAATATATTTTTTTGTTTTAAAATTTAAAGCAAAATAATATATGTACTGCTATTACCAAAATATAAAGGTATGAAAGTTATTAAAAAAAAATAATATATAATATATTTTTTTATTATTGGTAACGTAAAATTTTGATACAGATATTTTTGATACTCCTATTATTAATGTATTTCGATCATTCTCGATAGTCTTTATGTTTAAATTACAAATTATTTATTGGTACTGAAATTAAATAAGGGTTAAATAACTGTACTGGAAAATGGATAAGTAAGTATACAGAAATTCTCACAGTATACATATTTGAGTACTGATATTTCTGAAATACTATTTAAATATTTCATATCGATATGCAGTCCCTGAAAAGACTTTAACTCCATACAGTGTCACCGACTTCTCTGTTATTTTAATTAAATCAGTTTATGGGCAGTTTACTTGGTGGTTCAAGATATTAGTAGTAGGGCTACCCGACTTCAAATACCATAACAGATAAGTCGGGGGAACTTTATCTAGGTGAGGTTATCTCGTACTTTTTAAAGTCGGTTTTTAATCTTTATAAAATTTAACAGTTCAGAGCTTGATTTCCATGACAGGTCTTTTATGAATATTAATGAATGAAAAATAGAAGGTTTAAAAACTGGTTGCCACTGCGAATTGAAAATAAAATACCTCGCTACATTCTCTCAAGCCAGAGTAAAACGTAATCATGAAACGAAATTTAATAAACAACACCCACAGACGAAACTCGAAATAATATTCTAAATCTCTGCTCGTTTTAACAAAATAAACAACTTATCTGGTACAATAATGCTTTTGAAGTATTTTCTAAAGGTATTTCTGTAGGTATTGTACCTACCTACAGGCGTGAATTAATCTTATTGATTCTGTAAAAACTCATTCTAGTTTACTATAGGTAGCTTGAATTGCGACGACGCGGCGACGTCTCGTAGGCACCAAAAAAATAAATAAGTTAATAACTCAGAATCCGGGTCGGTTTCATCTTTGACGGTCTTTGTGGCGCGGCGGACGAAGGCCCGACTGCGATTCAGAAAGTTGCGGGTACGATTTCGGTGCAAATAAATATTTGTGCTTGGTCTCGGATTTCTATGAATATATTGTATGTGTATTTACCAAAAAAGATGTGTATAAGTAGTATATCCGTTGTCTAGTCACTGTAACACAAGCAAGTAGCTTGCCATGGGGCTAGTTGGCGCTGTGTGTTAGTCACAGAATTTATTATTATCTATAAAAACTAAGGTTCTTGTCTCAAAAGGTTTTAACGAAAATTTTCATAAACATTGCGTCAACAAACATCAACAATTTTCGATGGATCCGACAGGCATATTCGTTTAGGTCTTGTATAGGCCTTAAGGGTTCTATAGCAAGAGAGCTGAGAAGGGATTTTCGAAAGTTCATCCCCTAAGGAGCTAAAATCGCGATAAAGGTTTGTACTGAACATCGATGAGAAAACCTATCGGGGTATGTACGACTAGTTTAATTAACAAAACCTTCATCCCCAAACTATACGATGTTACAATATAGAACAAAAGCCCGTGAACCCCAGACCTTCGTTATTTTGTAAAAGCTGAACTCACTTAACTCACTTAAGCTTGTGGTGAAACCCAACACAGGTAAAAACAATAAAAAGGATTTTTTGGTGGTTTGGCTAATTTTTATTATCATACAAGCTGCGCCCCGCGGTTTCACCTGCGTAAGTCCCGTTCCTGCGGGAATATCGGGATAAATAACCTATGTGTTATTCCCGGTATCCAGCTACCAATATTCTAAGTTTCTCGCAATCGGTTCAGTAGTTTTTGCGTGATTGAGTAACAAACATCCAAACACCTAAACATCTAAACACGCACACTTTAACATTTATAATATTAGTAGGATTATGTGTTAAGTGTCTGGCAATGAATGACAATTTTTTTTTAAATATTTTGATAGTCATTCTGAAGGTATATCACACTCAAGAAAGTTATATTCAAATTACTGGAATGCGCAGCAGCCAAATTATAATTTGTAAAATGTTCTTTATTACTTAAGCGAGTAGATTCTTTTGATTATTGCATACGAAAACTGAACGTTCCAAGCAGAACAACAAGAAAAAGAGCAATTTGTTCCTCACTAACAATTGCCAGTAAGAAAAAAGAGACATACGTGGAATATTTTCAATTAGGTTCTTTCTGGAAATTGCTTCTTAAATCATATTAAAAGCTCTGTTTAAAATTATTTCTTATTGGCGTATAACTTGGTAAAGAAAATAGATTATAATTATTTAGAAATATTCGCAAGAAAATAAATTTTCAATAAAATCCCATGACACCTGTGCCTCTCGCTATCTAGGCGAGCGCACTAACCACTGCGCTACACGGTAATTACGTGACATGGTGTAATTATTGAACATGTTCTCCCTGTTTATTGTTTAACCAACTGAGGTCCATACCTCAGTTGGTTAAACAATAAACAACAACCACCCATTTTCACCCACCCAACCATTTTCAGCGCCATCTAATCAGAATAATTTAACAACTATTGACTGGCATGGGTGGTCAATAATTGTTAACACTCGAGCCCATTAAGTGTCTGAAAAAGTCACTGTAACCCAAACTTCATAATCGTTGATCGTTCTTACCTGTATTGAAAGCATGCCCTGACAAACTTTCAGTTTTTACAAAATAACGAAGGTCTGGGGTTCCCGGGCTCTTAGACTAATGCTGTACCTTAGAAAATTCAATTTTGTCCGAAACCTAGCTACTCACCTATTTAGAAAAAGATCGGTACCGGATACGTTGCCCGCAAAATGAGAAAAGAGTCCGTTTAGTCACGAAACCTTTCTGAAATTGATGTTGTTGTATGTGAATATTGAATGTGGCGAGTCAAGCCTTTATAAAATAGGAGAAAAAATGTGCGTTCTAGTTGCCATTGACAGAAGGATCTGGGGGGTTGAACATGTATTTTATGAG
Organism: Idaea dimidiata; assembly: GCA_949358125.1. Lineage (NCBI taxonomy): Eukaryota > Metazoa > Arthropoda > Insecta > Lepidoptera > Geometridae > Idaea > Idaea dimidiata. The sequence goes on from OX442329.1 coordinate 14,540,460, forward strand.
ATCCTGCATGCAATGATGCTTTCGGACACGGTCAGAATAAATGTGCAACTGTCATACTTGCGCGTGCAACAAACGGCTTTCGAATCTACATATTATTATCAGACTCGTGCGTAGCCAGGTGGACAAATATTGTGACCGTATCAAAAGCAGAATTTCTTGGAGAATTAACTAAACTACTTTTTAGCTCCGATTATTACCTCTACAACAGTCGTTAAAGGACCTTAGTTATAGATATAAAGTTCAAAGTCGAAAACGGTATTACAATTTTATCGTTGGTACAATTTCTCAAAATTTCGCTGAAGGTTTTCTCAATGACATTTTGGGAAACTAATAAAAGGATGAAATATAAACGTTATAGGTTCGCGTAGATAAGTCGCAGACGTGGCCACGACTTATCAGTATCTAAGTGCTCTGACTACCTGAATACGGCTTGACGGTGTTTATTATATTGTTAATAATAAGTTATATTAATTTTGTCTAAGGTTTTCGCGATTTTGCGGGTTTTTCTAGCATTTTTTATTTAATAACGGCAATATTTCAAAAGACCGAGCTTTCGCCACTTTACAGTTAGCTTTTTCAAGGGTGACTGAGATGTAATTCTTCTATTCTAACATTCTAAGCTCAGACAGCTCAGCTGTTATAATTTTCCTTTAAACTTAATTAAGTATATGTACTATTATCGTAGATATATATGATGTGTCAAAGTACAACCACTTGGATTTTAGAGAGAGGGTAAAGATGACTATAAAAACGAACACTATAAATATTTAAAAAACGGAACTCTAAAATTACCAAAAAAATATGTAGCACTTTTTTGACGTGAACAATATGACGTATACTCGTGCAAAGTTACAGGTTCTTAATACTTTTCTGGACTTACTTTTTTTCTTTAGTGGTCTGACTCACCTAGTGAAAGAGTTTTCATGTCGCCTGAAACTCTTTAACTTGACCTAACGACAGCTATCAGAGATAACAGCCGGCTTCACAGTAACAGCACACAATTATTGGTCAACCATCCAAAAAATGACCGCGCCTAGCGTTACTTAACCCGCACGATCATTCAATGGAGCTAGGCAGCAAGGCCAATGAGCTCTTCCTGGGCTAGCTAGTTATCATTACGAGAAAGGATATCTAAACAGACTAGAATCTGAAGATATCTAAGCCAACAGGCAATCGCATACTAAACCAACCTGGCTAAGCCGACAGGCAATCGCAAACTAAACCACCCAATTAGAACATGTAGAATCGATTAATCGTTAGGTTCGTGATGAGGAATTATCGGAAAGCTAAACACTAGCTCTGGACCTGACTAATTAGATGGCCCTAATTGAAATTGTCTAAAGCAGTGAAGCTTGCATAAATTCGCTTGATTAGGTTACTAATAATCTCGTTTGACATTTAACCTATAAATTCTCTACTATAATAATTATTATAAAATTGATTAGAAAATACTTGATGACGAAGGGGTTGTAATTATATTTGTTAAGTATTTTATTACCGAATTCAATGAAAAAACCTTTTGAAAGTTCGCTTTGTTTTAAAAAGAGGTTATAAAAAGAAGGTATGGAATATTTGCCAATCAGGAGTAAGCTATCCCGTGGCGTCTTCCTGCCTTACCTTGCTTGACTTGACTGTTATCAGAGATAACAACCGGGACCAACTGATTAACGTGCCTTCCGAAGCATAGAGGAGCTTGAAAACCGATTTTTTGCTACACAAATTTTCGGTCGCCCATCCAAGTAATGACCACGCCAAGCGTTGCTTATCTCGCTCGACCGTTCAAGATCAGCAGGTACAGCTAAGCCAATAAGCTCCTTGGGGGAACGAAATTAAAGTAAATTGAGTATTCAACATTGAGGAACATTCAATAAATCAAAGTCCTAAGACTACAGGTAGTGGTTTAAAGTCAACTTGCAAAATTAAAACCGGAAAACTCACACAACAGATACGAACTGAGCAAGTTAAATAAAAGGTTTGCATAAAAAAACAGCTTTTTGTTAGTTAGAATAAAAAACATTTCCAACATAGCTCAATGCAATGTTCGGTAATGCCAACTGGCAGAATACACGAGCAGCATAAAGTCATAAGTTGGTGAAAACATCGCAGCTCGACTATAAAACTAAAACTGAACGCTTTAATATTCAGATAGAATACACGTCCCTTGAGATAATGGATGCGGCACCACGAGCTCAGATGTTCTCTTAACTATTAAATGATTAAATTGGATGTTATTATAACTTTGTATTAAATATTCAAAGAAAATGTAGGTATATTGTGACTATGTTATGCCATCTGTTATCAACAAAATTGTAACCCTAAATTTAATCAATGAGGAGTTTTCTGATGAGAAAGTGGTTTCAGTTGCTAGAAGTCCAAAAATGAGTAATTTATTGCATTCTGGGATGTAATTCTTTCCTTCATTCCGAAGATATACCTCAGATCCTCACCAAATTTTTATGAGACCACCTCGGGGTCTCATAAAAACCTTCTCAATCGGTCAAGCCATCTTCGAGTAATCGGTGAAGAAACATGAAAAAATGTATACATATGGTCGTTCCGTATATATATTTTTTTATTGACAACCTTCTTCTTTTTTTGTAATCGGTTAAAAAGTGAAACATTGAGAATGTGACTGTAGAACTAATTACAATCCGTCTTTTTTAGTGTCTGTACTGGCCTACATATATAATTTTGAATTTAATTATCAACTAGCAGAGTCCCACGATTTCGCACGCGTAATTTTTCCTTTCCACAAAAAACTCACTCTCTAAATATGATGCTTAAACGTAGATTGGGATCTGCGTCGATATATAACATTCAGTCAGTCAGGACTTTGACTTTTAGCCACAGATTTGAAGGATACTCTCTACTTATCTCATTCTAGTTGTTGCATTTAACATAGTTTGTTAATTTCCATTTGTTGTTTGTTTTGCCCATTCATTTATCTAAGAATTCTAAGAGCTGCCCTGTCTCACAAATTACATAGTACAATAAACAACCCTAAATAAACAACTGTATTTCTGCTCGCCTAAATATCTTCTAATTATACAAGGACGGCCCTGCATGGTCAGCTTGTTTAGCCTATTGCAATAATATAACCTAATAAATCTAGATTTATTCTGAATAAATAAATCTAGATTTATTTGTCGGGGTCTGTGGTCTGTGTCGACGCAGCCGAGCTGGCGACTAGGAAAAATAACTGAACAGTTTTCAATAATATAACGATGAATGTGCCAAAAAATCATTTTCTCGTCTCATTTTCCCGTCTTAACCTAAGCACAGGGGAGATCCCCTGTGCTTAGGTTAAGACGGCGATAGATGATATAATTATCGGTCCTTGTCCGATTGCATATAAATGAGCGAGATGGAATTGCATGAAAAAATCTACAATTTCTCGTAAAATCAATCATTAACGAAGATTAAAATAATATTTTTATAAAATGCGATGAAGAGGTTCTAGGTATTGTATTTTCTAATATTATGATGTCTATAAAAAAGTATAGCTGTTAAGGATTTCGAAGAAAAATTAATTCATTTTGTAAAACAGGGGTAACTTTGCCCATATAATAGGGGTATTTAAAGTTATTTTTTATTGTTTTGGAAATGAAGGGGACACTTCTTGTATCATGTACAATAACATAAAACGTTGTTTAAAGATCTATTTGATACCGGTTATGTAGAAAAATATTCAATCGGAAGGGATTTCATTAGTCGCGACATCAGTCGCGTCCTTAAGTAGTGAGATACGCCACTTACACGGTAAGAAGATGAAGAATCGTGTTTTTCGAAAAACAACTTAGTACGTCCTATTTTTTCCGTCTACAATATTATACTCACGTAGTCACTTGTAACTTTTGGGTGGAAGTCCGGCTAAGCTTATAATGTTTACAGGTTTTAGTTGCTGATTACCCACCAATAAATTGACAATAAAGAGTATTTTCGATAAGCACATGATCCCGGTTGTTATCTCTAACAGCAGTCGTCAGGTCAAGTTAGATGCCCGTCAACTCTCACACTAGCTAGAGGCACTATACTCTACTACTACTACTATACTACTAAGACTAAGTATTCAAAGAACAAGTTTTTTTAATAAAACACAATATTTACCCGGTTTACTCGCGTTTTATTCATTTAACGGCATTGTTTCAATAGCCGACAAAGTTGACGAAATTGTAATTGAAATTACGATGCAGAATCGCGAAAACATAATAAAAAACAAACCAGTTTATTTATTAAACAAATTATTATTCATTGAAAAAACCATGATGCTCATAGTATTCCCTAGAACACGCTCTTTTCAAAGGACAATGGCATATTTAGTAGACCTCAAGAGGACCCTATATTAATATTATACCAATAATGGCATAATCCTCTGCATGTATTCCCGATGTAATTATCATCCAATCTTCCAACCCTCTTGGGGGTTGAGGATCGTAGGTTGTTCGTGAGAACTTTATACTGTACGACTTTTTCTATCCTGTGCATTAGTGCCTTTTTGAAATTCTATCTTCTTCGTGTAAAATAGTCTGCTCTATAGAGTCTCGACCCTAAACTCGACAACACTTTGTCTGTTGAGGTTGATTGCAGAGCAGCTAACATAATATAAAGGGACAAACCGTCAAATTCGCCATTATTTGTATATCTCTTCTTCCACTACACAGAGAGGTCACACCGGAAATACTCCACAATAATGAATAAATTAAATATTTTTCAATGGTCCTAGTATTAAATGAACCTATGACAAACGGACTACAAGCCTGCCGCGCTACTAACTGCACTACGAGAGCTATTAGGCTACGGGAGCTATTGGGCTGGAAACCATTAGAGCACAGCTAGTGTTGCCATTATAGTTCTAATGCACCTTTTAACTATAAACCTATTCACTCTTACTCTTACTAAAGTTTACTTTTTGTTTTTAAAAATCGAATACCTTGACATAAGTCGTCATGTATAAAAGAATCGATACATATCTGACCAAATCCCAACTCTAATTATGAATCCATCGAATATCTTATTCGAAAAACGTTATTAGAATTCTAAATTAATGAGAATAGCGGTTACGGTTTGTTTTGGGGGAGTGTGAGGTATTTTTGGGGTATGAAACCCAAATTCCTTGAATCCTCGGTACGGTCCCATTAGCAGTTATGACTTTGTACTGACCTCAATAACGGGGACAATTGACGTATGAATAGTGAACAACACTATACATGTTGATATATCAAACGTGTGTAGTTCACTTTATTCAGATGCTTTGTCTTGTATGAATTGAAATTATTATAGGTATAAATGTGATGTGTTTACATTTACTGTACTGAAACCAAAGTCTTTGGGTTTTTAACTTAGCTTACGAAATTGAATAAAAATATAAATTTTTAGAAAATGCCAAAAATATTTACAATAAGCCAGAGGAAACCTGTGACAAACTATAAAACTTTCTGAAGACAACAACGACAAAAGTTAATCAAATCAATCAATAAATTGAACAGAAGACTTTTCTAATTAGCCATATTAGAATCGATCGACTGTTTACGCTGAAACAAGTTTAATTTTACTTAGCAAAAGAAAATAAAACAGATTTAACGGGCAATTGGATAATGCAATTAACAACTTTTTGAATTCATGTATATTTTCAGAAGAATAGTAAGACTTTGTATTAAACTCTAGAATCCGATTTTTAACAAAGTAAGTACCTATATACGTAGTAGTACTTAAGTACTTGGTACTAACTCTACTGTTAATAATTTATCATGTGTGTATCTTCGAGAGAATATTTCAAAATATCGACTGATTTACTAATATAAACATAATGTATTTCTGTCTGAAAACAATTATGGACGCGCTGTAGCCACTAACAGATGGAGACCAGCTGATCTCAGCTCGAAGAATAAATAGACAAATATTCGAAGTATTTTGATTTTATAATGAAACACAATATTTACCGGGTTTTACTCGCGTTTAATTTATTAACGACATTGTTACAGTTTACTATTGTTTTCATACAAATAATAATGAGGCGTTATAGTTTAGTTAGGTACAGTAACTTTTCAGAATATAATTAAAATAGACGAATTACATCTCAGTGAAGTTGACGAAACGTAGGTAAATTGTAACAATGCCGTTAATAAATAAAACGCGAGTAAAACCCGGTAAATATTGTGTTTCATTATAATGTCGAATCGCGAAAATATATGACAAAACTATTTTGATTTTGTTTGTGTTTTTTGCATCCGGTGTAATTATGATGATATTAGTCGAGTATCCGGTAGCCGGTATCGAGGTTCCATCTAATACCTAATGAAATTTTACAAAATCACCTCAGTGGTATACGTGTGAAAATATAACTGTCAGACATACAGAATTACTTTTGCATTCATAATATTAGTAGGGAAGTAGGTATAAAAAATGGTATTCTCAACAGTTTTTAAAAACGATTTCCAATTCACATGTTTGTTTTTTTTACGAAGCAAATATCATTTCACTAGTAATTGCAACTGACATGTCACGAGACTGAAGATTTGCGTCTTGAAATTAGGAGTTGAGGCCTTCGATAAGAAGAAACCACAAGAAGAAACTCTAGGAGAATTATTTATTGTAATCAAGTGTTACATTACAATCGTCATAACGATAACAATGAAAGAAAATCACATAAAATTACTAAATTGAAGGTAAATAACCATTTAGCAATTTAAATAATTTGTAAGACTATAAATGTCTCTTTAGTATGTCTGTGGCCATGGCAACTATAAAGAAAACAATACCTTACTTTTTATCATACTTTTACTAATATTATAAACGCGAAAGTTTGCAAGTTTGTATATCTGTATGTATGTGATTTTGTTACTCAATTACGCAAAAACTACTGAACCGAATGGGGTGAAACTTGGAATATAGGTAGCTGGAAACCTGGAAACCATGGAAATACACAGGCTTTTATCCCGATAATTCCGCAGGACCGGGACTTACGCGGGTGAAACTGCGGGGCACACCTAGTAATTTATAAAACCTTTGTCAATAAAACCGCCTACATACATATGCAGCTATTTAACTGACTGCCTACGAAGGGCGATGATTTTTACATCAAATCGACACGTTAAAAACTAAAATAATAAGTTTAATTTCTATTAAACTATTATTTCAGTTATCGTGTTGTCTACTCATAAGCAAAAGGCCAAAACATTGGGCGTTGCAACTTTTTAAAAAGTAATAAAACATGAGCCTTCTTTTCGGCTCACGAAGTATTAGAGTTGTCAGTTCGCCCGTGATCGTAAAAAATTGAGTTCTCCCCATGATCAATTAAGGGTACCTATCTAAAATCTGTGACAAATTCGTCTTAACGCTGAAGGCGAAACTTCTTTAATCAAGCCACTAATAATGTTCCCTTATCTCGCCCCGTAGGCTACCACAAATCATCTCCACCGTTAGAGAAGGGAACTAGACAAGACAATGGCCTTCACGCGGAATTAATAGCCGTTGTCTTCAGTATGTATGGTCAGACAAAGACGGCTGACTTAGAAAACTTTGAAGAGAGAAATAGAGGCATTAAATATGTCACTTACAAGAGTGGAACTTATACAACTTATAGTTCAATAGAGAAATTATGTATTAGTACCTGCTAGAAGTGATGTCTGAAACTACGATATTTTCAAAACAAGTTGTAGGTATAACATGTTCCTTTTACGGTAAATCATATATTTTGTTATTTGTATTAAACCATATTTGCACGCGCTGCATGTAATGATGAAGTCAATGAATGTCGATTAAGGGCTACTTTTTCCAATCTTTAGTTTGAGATATCTGCTCTATAAAATGTAACACCACCGAATAAAAACGTCACAATCTTTCATAAAAGAAATCAAACTTCCGGGGGCTTAAGTTTGGTAGTTTCATTTTATTTGACAGTTAACTTTTATCAGTAGATTGATAAATCAACCCTAAAACGTCAAAAGAATCGGATTCTTGTTCACTATAAAACCCTAAAAATGATCTTATAAATCTATCTGTACGTGCAAGTGTTTAGAGGGGTAGATGATTCTTGTAGACTTTGTATATATATACATTCATACAGCGTGTTTAGAAGACTGTAATATAAGCCAAAAGGGGCTTGTTCTAGGCATTAAGCAAACAAGTTTGTTTTATTAATTTTGGAAATTCGAAGTAGTTTTAAAAAAGTTTGGTCGAAATTCTATGACACTAGCTCTACCCAGTCACTGTTGTTGTGTAAACAAAGCATGAGCATAATAAAAATGGCTATCAATCAACCTCTCATTTTCGAATCGATACAATGCTCGTTCATTTTCTAAAACCATTGAACTCGGGCTGGAATCGAGTAAAATCGATAGGTTCCGTAACTCATCAAATATCGAGTGAAGAGGGCAAGTATTCTATAACTGTATCGTCATAACATATGCCGAGGCAGATCTTCGTTGGCAGCAAGCACACGGTTCCTTAACATTTATTTCTTTTTTAAATAAATTATTGCGTCAATGTCAAGTTTATGCTGTTTTTCTTCTTATTGTATTATATAGTATAATGCTGTTTTAGTCTTTCGTGTGACATATACAAAATATGTCACACGAAAGACTAAAATGATGTATTTATTATATCCAACATAGCTTAGGCATCGTTAGTTTAATCCCGAAAACAGTTCGGTAATTTTTGGTTGCATGCAACTTTGCAAGAAATTACTAACACTTCAACTTTAAATTGTAATAGGTATTACGAAATAAAAATAGAAAAATAGAACGATGCTGACACATTGTTGAGACGATCTAGTCATAGAATATGTACCCGTAACACAAGTACTAGCAACGATAGGGTTTTCGTACTTTGTAGATATACGTGATTCGATTACAGTAATTGATGTAAAGGGTAATTCAATGAAGTAATTGAAACCATTATTTGATAAAGATGAATTACCTGTGTTATTAGTGATAAATAATAGAGATTAGTTAGTTAGAAGTGTTTTTGACGTGCTCTTCAGTCAATTACCTACTTACTAACATGGTGAATAGACGTGTGGTAAATTGTTACTTAGTTTAAATACTAAAAATAATTTAAAAAATAAAAAGTTAAGTCGCTAGATGCGCTCCGATTTTAACTACTTAATTTTCAATCCCATGGAGAAATCGCGATCAAAAGTACCGTATATTATTACTCAACACAGTAGTAAAACATTTTTTGAAATCTGTCCGGTAGTTCGTAAACTATTCGTTACAAACTAACAAACAAATAAATCTTAAATCTTTATAACCTTTATTAATAAAAGGGTAATTAGGTTGGAGTAGTTATTCCGCTTTTTGTTTCTGTCTAGCAAATTAAAAAGTTCTTGTCATTAAAAAAACAAAGCATGTTCTCACTACTCCGACCTTATTCCCTTTTTATTAATAAGGCTACTATAAAAATCTATAACCGATGAACGTTTGCGACAAATCGCTTATATTCCGTGCAATACTTTATTATTGTTTCCAAAATTGTGCTTGTACAAAGTTGAAAGTAGCTTTAGGTTGCATTGTCATCTGGTTCTGAACTATTCCCTAAGTTTCAGCCCGCTAGCTAGTCGGGAAGTGCCTGGAATTGAAGTTGCAAGATTCCGCCCGGACCGACAAACAAACATACAAACAAGAAAAGTGAGCGTTTAACCATTGAAAAAAAATACCTATAGATAGATATTTGATAAACTTATACCTACTTATATTGAAAACAATTTTTTTTTAATCCATTATAATTAATGTGAAATACTGACTTCAGGACTTCTATTTCTTATCGGTTGTGAACCGATTATGGCCATTAGGAAATTAGCCAGTGTCATGTATTTTAATATATTATGCAAGTTATTTGCATGGAAACAGTCAAGTCGTCATAGTTAAAGTCAAGTCTCGACTTCAGGACTTAACTACAGGAGAAGAAAGGAAACCAACCGTAACGAATGACGAGCATTTATTGACTAACTACCTACATAATATATTTACAAATCAGTATCTATCTACCTACATCTTTATATCGATTATTAATACACTAAAATTAATAGGTACCTAATTATTATTTATCTAACGAAGTATCTGATGTTACAAGACAAAACATCTTGAACTCTTGACCTATATTCGAAGTCTTCAAACCAGCCGCTGTACATCTACCTTCATTTTCAGATCAGCGGAGCGTAAATTATAGGTACCTACCGCCATTACCTCTGTTTTGAAAGCAAAAATGTTTGTAGAAAATCATTTATTAATTTACATGTGTAGAATATGTAAACAACGTCGACTTTATTGCCTTTCACAGCCTGTTCAAATGCTGGGGCGGAAATAGCTCTCGGCAAATGAAATTTGAAATCAAGATTATTATACGATACGATACGCGTGTTGCAAAATGGACTGACTGATTCAATTACTGGGCACGTTTCAATACCTATTTCTTGAATTTCTCCATAGTTTTTCAGGATTGTTAAATTTTACTCGAAAATGGTTTAAGCCTATTTACATGTTATGTGCTTGTGCCAATATACATAATCTTTTAGTGATTGTTTTAAATTGAAAAAGTCACAATTGAAACTTTGCTAAAGTTCCAAAAAATTTAACCATATAATATTGTGATATTAAGAACCCTTTCTTCGTTTCGTGTTATAGCTCATCTAGTGTTTAAATTGTCAGATCTAAGGCCTGGGGCTCAATTCGGTAAGGACATAGCATGCGGAATGCCGGCGGAATGCAGGTGACGTGCAGGAGATGTACGTTAATTCGTATTCTGAAAATGTTATTTTACTTAATTATTACTTAATTAGTTAAGTTTCCTTCAAAATTCAGAACTACTAGGCTTAATTAGTTAAATAGCTCCCTTTGTTCCTCAGCCAATCAGTATTTAAAGAAGTAATAAAATAGCTATTATTTTTACTCCTGCAACAAATCGACTTCTGCTATGCTCATGCATCCCGCCTGCTTGTCGCATGCTATGTTTTTAGAGAATCAGGGCCCTGTCAGATATAACAACCAGAACCAACGGCTCAACGTGCCTTCCATTATTAATACCCCTGAAAGTTGTCTAATAGTTGAGAGAAATGGCCGCATAAATGAACCATAAAATTTAATTACATCTGAACGTGTTTCGTGAAACTGAAGGTACAAGATAATTAATATTTTATTGCTGATGTTACGACGTTTCAACTGAGACGGTATGACGTAGCACTCTGTCCCTTTCATTAAACGTTACATTAGATTTTGATAAATGGGAAATATTTTACCTGAAATTAAACCTTGCTTATCCCTTTCCTTAAATCTTGTTCGGATCAGTATTCCGGTGCACTAACATACTAGGCTACATGAGCGCCCTAATCCTCGCCGCGAGTGAATTTTTGAAGAATATTTTCTCGTAAAAATATTTCTTGTACGTACTTAAAAAGAAGAATAGAATAGAATAGAAAACATTTTTTGGCAACAAACACACAGAAGAACACCAAAGACTCAAACGAAAAAAAAAAATTAAAAAAAAAAACAATTTACCTACATTGAAAAAAAACAAGAAATAACAACAAAAACATAAACATAGTCCAATTAAAAACGTCCAAAGAGCCGCGTGTCTGCTGCCAACGAGGAGCAACCACACATAATATATTATGTATGGTTACTTATGAGACCTGTACAGAGATATGTAAAAACTTCTAGATACGTAATAGGCCGAATTTCTTGGCGATACAAATCTAAGCTAGCTAGCCAAAGAAGTCTTAGTTCCATCCCAGCTCACGTCATGATCACCCGCTTGTTAACACACAGTACATTTAGTTCACTTTCACAACATTATTCACAGACAACAATGCTTTCGTGCGTATTTAGGCGATGCACGAATTATACTCCAAAAACTGGCAAAAATATTTCATTTTATACGTAAGTAAAGCTGTATTTATTTATTTTAGTATATTTTTTAAGAATTTTTTTTTTCCGAAAACTCAACGAAGTTTTTGACTGACGTTTTATCATTCTCTCCTAACCGCTATTACGTCATGCAAGTAGCGATTGAGTCCCTTGTTTTAGAAAGAGATAACAATAGTTTCGTCTATTTCTTCTTTAAATTATGTGAATGAATATAAATAATGAGGTTGTATATCATACTTTGTGCCGCTTTTCAATAATGATTTGTTTTGCAATGGCGTCTCTATAACTTTAATAGACTCATTGCCTGTAGTAAGTTTTAAAACCTAGTAATAACAATTCCACGACCATGTTACCTATAGACGTAATGACCAGCCCACATATTATGTATCTAGTGGACGTCTGAGAACCGTGGAAAATGACGGCACCATGCAGTACATTGCTGCTTTGACGTAACGTGGTTATTACCGGTAATTACCTCGAAGCAGCAATGTAAAGCATAGTGCCTGTTTACGATTTTAAACTAACATGGTTATTTTCACTACTACTTGTTGAAATTACTAGCGAACTATCGAGCTCCGCGAATAAATTATTAAACATGGTAAACATCCCGTTAATAAGTAATTTTAATAGTGCCTGGTATTTTCCATTGCTGTCAGACATATCCACTGGGTAGATAATCGAGGGGCTGTTCTTGTCCTAGGCATGGCTGACTAAGCTAGCAGGGTAGTACTTATATACGAGCTATATGCTTGCTTCACCAAATAGCCTGGGACAATATTTAGTCGATGCGGCGCCATAAATATCATGAATTAAAAGCTGCTTGTGCCTGTATTAAATCAACTAAAAATAGACCAAAAGACAATTCTTATTAAAGGTATAAATAAATATCAAAATGGGTACGTATTACATAAACATTAATTAAGAAACGCAAACAAAAAATAAGTGGCTTATTTACAAAGATTTGAGGAATTTCCAACTTAATTGGAAGCTCAAGTTGCTCAAGTAAGAAAATATTACTTATGAACAAGTTATGCGATCTAAGTCAAATAAGTAAGTACGTACTTTCGCTTGATGAATGTCAGTCTGATGTTAAAGGGACAAGTTAAGTAAGGGTTTACTTTTAACTTGGTTAATTGAACTGTTTTTCGTTTATTCATTTTATTATAATTGAGTTTCGTTTAGATTTTTCTTCTACTTTCGCGATGTGGAATTAAAATAAAACTCATTTTCGGGGTTTTAATCGCGTTGCTTTTATAATTTCCAGAATTGTTGCAATGCTTTTCATACACTTTTTTCTCAGGGTATATTGAGCGTTCCCTCTGATGAAGGGACCTGTAAAGGCTGCGCAAAGCGATTTAAACTGGAAAATGAGTCTTATTTGAGTATCGTTTATACATCTTACTAATATTATAAACGCGAAAGTTTGTATGTATGTATGTGAGGTTGTTACTCTTTCACGCTAAAACTACTGAACCGATTGCGTTGAAACGTGGAAAATAGGTAGCTGGATACCGGGAATAACACATAGGCTACTTTTTATACCGAAATTCCCGCGGGAACTTGACTTACGCGGGTGAAACCGCGGGGCGCAGCTAGTTTTCTTATAATTACCAATTCTAAAATCATCATTATTATTAAACCTACAGGTAATGATCGTCCCTTCAGTCATCAGTTTCCCTTTAGTTTATGAAACCACACTAAGAAACTGACGAGTTAAAGTCAGGGTGAGAGATTTGTACAGACTCGTTCCATTTTTCTTTCTTAGCAATAAAATGCTTTATCCCTACTGACTCACTATTGGCTAAATCCACAGACTTAACTTAACCGTTTATTAGTAGAGTGCTAAAATTTGAAGAGTTAAGTGCGTAAATCAGAGTGAAGACATCTCGACATTCTGAAGGTGTAAATGCAATATGGTGTTTATAGATTTTCTAAATGTTTCGAACCCGTCGAGAAACCTACCTGCAAAAAAAATATTGGAGAACTAGCAGCGTCCCGCGGTTTCACTCGCGTAAGTCCCGATTCCGTGGGAATATGGAAACAAAGAAATAATGATCTTCACTCATTTATTCAATTAAACATGAAATTACAAAATCAAATTAAAATACAACCAACACACAACAATAACTTAAAATTAAAAACTAAAACTAAACTTAAAAACTAAGCACACCTACAAGTCGAAAACACCCGAAATAATTAATATGTCCTCATTACAATATTAATCTTACACTTTCATATTTATTTTAAAATAACCGTATTTATAAAAGAACGCGCGAGTTACTTTGACGTGCTTTGACTAAGTAACAAGTAACATTTTCGCTGACGTTGATAATCAACGACAAAAGAGGGAAAAATGCATTAATTACCCAAAGTAATTACACGCAATAACTAGACTCCTCTGCAAAATATACGGGCGGAGATTGTTGATAAGTTCCTCGACGTATTTTTGTTTATAGTTTCAGATAAAAGAGACGGTACCTACGGTGGAAACGTTTATTTTTCATGTATTTTTCATGCTCCAGAAACCAATCCTTTTTTTCTTCTATTTATGTAATAATTAATAGTGTAGCGCGGTTTTTCTTCTCGTGTGTCTCGACCCCCCAGGATTTTCCAAAAAGGAAAAGTAGATACTTACAGGCAGCCAAAGGCGAGACCGTCACGAATAACTGCCTACACATCATAAAGAACACAACCTTTACTTATTTTTGTTCAATGGTTATAATAGGCTGTGTGTTGATATAATGCGCAGTTCAGTCAGTCAATCAATCAACCTCTCAATTAGTCAGGACTTTGAATTTTATACGTATAAATTAATGTGCTAACAAGGTGCTACCTACTACCAAATTTACAAAACAATAACAGTTTATGCACCGAGGTACTAAAGCCCTGTCTTATACTATAGAGGGCGTCATATTGAATCCAAAGCGTAACGGCGGACTCTAGAGTTAACTCCCAAGCAAAATGAGGGTGTTAAAAACTTAGAGATTACCTAGAGTCCCCTAAGTGAAGCGGGATTCAAGCGCCCAAGAGTAAGACAGTCTTTGTTACCGAGTTGAATACTCTACTTTACACATCTACTGAGAGACATTGAAAAATTACAAAAATAAGTAATAAATATTATATATGACGAAACCAGACATCTGACTTAGCCAATTTAAAAAAAACGGGGCTTTATACTAGCTCAAACTTTTTGCCTTACCCTACCGAAAAAAAAAAGATGAAAAACAACTCAATTTGTTTTTTTTTCCGTGTTATTACTAGATGGCCAGTTCGAACTGGCTGTATGCTACCACAGCCGTAGTGAGCAGAGCCTCTGACCAGAGCCGTCATGAATTCTAACGTTCCAAATATAAATATCTGTATGCCCTAGAGCTAAACCGCGCATTTTATGCCTTAGAGGCTAATGACTCGCATTACGTTGACCTTTTTGGTCATTTAAAGTAACTTTGTCGAGCGGTAAATGTGTCAAGTACTATAAAAAGCAATCAGTTCAAGACCATGCAAGAAAAGTCGTTTAATTTCGCCCACGATGGCGCTTTATTACTTAATCTGTTACAATATTCATAAATTTATTTCAGCTGCCCACAGATATATTCAAATAATCTCCATTCTTTTCATATAAGTAACTCCTTTTTCTCGTTAACAATAATAAAATATGTATATCCAAATACATTTTTACTTCGTGAATAAGTAAGTTTATCAACAAAAAGCTCTGCAAAGGCCTTTCCTAATCTTATTCCAGTTTCGCAACTAAATAAAATAGTACCGTTAATTCGATTTATAAAGGAAAAGTCCGGAAATCAGCTTCCGATCCGACGCGCTCCGTTTCGTTCGAGATGTATTCAATTATTCGAGAAGAAGGTTAGTGCTGCGATGGTTGTGTTCTAGAACCTTCTGTGCTCGTACCTGGGTATGAAAATTGAGAACTGGGAAGATAAAGGAAAATGTAATGTAGTTTTTGTTGGTTTTGTGAGTGGAGTAATATCACAGAATGCTTAAGACTGCCTGTTAGGTAAAAACGTTATTTTGAGTTTGGGTTTTATTGAATTAATAATTTGGAACTTTTGCGAAGGTAACTACGAGTAAATTTCTGTTTCACGTATTGACAGACAGATTCTCGCTAAGCCCTTAGCGTAAGCCACAATCGCATAAAACAAAACGAATATTTTGATATTTTCACGTCGCGCCGCGTTGTCGGTGGTTAGGTTAGGTTTATTTGTACAGCTTTATTTTAATAACTAGCTGCAACCCGCGGTTTCACCCGCGGAAGTCTGGACATTGCAAAACAGCATTTTGCAATGTCCAGATTTTTTTCAACATTTCAAATTAACTAGAAATTTGCAGATCTGTACTTGTTACCCTTAAAATGTTTAATATTGTGATTTTAAAGCATCAGGAGTAATAAATTTTTTCGTTACGATATTCCTCCGGGATTAAAACCTGTATTGAGTCATACATCACATCAGTCAATTTTTTATATCTCCGCCATATTTTTTTATTAAAATCACCTTTTTATACTTTCCTCGCTACAAATCACGTCAAATTTGGCGGTTTTATGGGACATTACTGAAAAATTGAAGTCATTAAGTAGACACAAAGTCAAATAAATTACAAATTACAAAAACGAAAGTCGGGAAACGAGCAAAATTTGAACTTATATAACTTAATTGAGTCATCTTAGTAATGAAACATTTTCGTCCTTATTTTACGAAGCTTATTTTTCCTAAGGGCGAAAGAGACAAGGGATTTAAAATCGGATGACAATTTAATGTAGCTTCTTTTTCATCCTGCCTTTTCGCCCAAATTGCTAGGTTGGTGTTTTGCGCTATTACATAATATGCTAGTACCAGAGATAACCGACTTCCAAAAAAGGAAGAGTTTTTATTTACCTATAGATATTTTTATAGGAAAAATTTATCTTCAAAAATTCACTCACGGTAAGGATTTGAACTCGCGCCTCTGGGTCAATACCCCCCAGGGCTCTAACCAATTAAGCCACGCAAGCTCCCACCTCGAATTTAAGAATATGAATGTTTTCGCTGTCTACTAAGTATTTTTCGACTAAGGATCATTAAGACTTATCACTGCGCATTACGTCTAACACAAAAGATTAAGTTTCTGTATCTGCGTTTGCCCTGAAGTCGGTACAGCCAAAAAACTTTATAATGAAATACAAATAAAGTTCATTATGGAGTTTCCTAAACTTGAATTGTGTTACGAAATTGTGACAGTTTCTGTGATGTGATTATTCACTTGAATGATGATTTAAGTGAATAATTATGTCACGGAAACTGAAGGAATTTACTATTTTTGCTTGATGAATCATCAATCCCTGTAAGGGACTTTTGATAGTTAATTACTTCTATTAAACTTCGTTTTACGAATCTAGCTAAAACAAAAACAGTAATGGTTAGCGCACTCGACCGCTAAGTTAACCGCACGGTTCGAATCCTATCACGGGTGGATTCCAGATTATGCATTTCTTCTTGGATAATGTTTCTATTCTCTATTTCAAAGTCTTAAATCCAAAAACACACGCATTCAAACCAAAAAATAACCAAACTACGCATTTTTAATATTAGTATGATTAGCAGTAATTAGTGTGATGATGAGTGATGATGATGCGAGATGGGAATTCTACTTCTCACCCAATCTTTTCGACCAAAAATCTTGACTACTGTCTCACGGATAATAAAGTAAAATTATGTATTACCTACCTACGCAATTTGTCTTCACATTTTAGTCTGTAAACTTTATTAACGTCATGATTCTCTCTATGAACTTTAGACGATAAAAAATGAACAGAATTAAATCGTTAAAAAACATCTGACATTAAAAAAAAGAAAAACTGTTAGAATGTACCTACCGTAGGTATTTTAATCCGACTGTAGCTGTAAAAAGAGCTGTTAAACGCTTACTTTTCACTGAATCGCCAACCCAAAGCGAATTGTTGAATGAAAATATACCCATTTACCTAGGATAAATGAACACTAAAAGGTCAAAACCCTTAAATGACTTAGGTATCTCTAACGGCCGAAAACAGAAACGTAACTTGTCATTGAAGGATTATTAAATAATTAAGCTACTAAATTCAAAAATTATAACGCGAATTTTTAAGTTTAGAAGCTGCTTTACTCACTTTTTAAACTTTACGATTTCTATCAGTCTTCTCGAAACCGTGGCCGGTGTAATTCAAGAAACGTCAAGGCATTTTAAACCTAAAATTATCTATAAACGCGACATCGACTAGTAGTTCTAATATAAATAAAGCTGCTTAAATTGTATTATGTAATTTAAAAAAATGTGAATGGCGTTTTAGTATTTGTCCGTAAGTGTCTGATATATTATTTTTTTACGTGCATTTGACCTCATCTTACGTGGTGAGAAGGTACGATAAGGTAGTGGAGTAAAGGGAGGAAATCGACATGGGCAGTGAGTTCTACTTCGTAGCAGTACTTACTGCTACAAAGTATAACTATAAGTGGCATTTGATTGAAAATTTTTGATGGGCTGATAGCAGGCTGATTGTATTCTCTCAAGTGTTATGATAAGATTTGTCTTTTGAGGGACTTCCTCCACTGGGGATTTTTTCGACAATTGTTAAAAAAATAACGATACTTTTATCAATTCAAGGTATTTTGAAAATGATTATCTACAACATGCTGAATAAATACTAGAACGAGAAACGTCGTGGGTTTCTGTGCCGCTTTGGCAGCATTAATGTATTTTTGTTGCCGTTATAACAACACATAGATAATTAAAACAGAATAAAATGAATATTTAAGTGAGACTCCCATACAATTCACGTGATTTTTTGTGGCAACGCTACGAAACCCTTCGTTCACGACCCCGTCTCGCACTAAGCTGAATTTTTTCGTTTACTATTTAGCTATAGTAGGTACCAAAATGATTTACATATTTGTATTTATTTTCTATTACAGGTATCAAAGCGAGCTCTGAATAGCCTTCAATCATGCAAGGGCGAACGATTAAAACCAATTTAATATTAAACTCATTCTAATATAATAAAACACAAGTGCCCCTACGTGTTTCACATAAAAGTTCAAGTGTTTGTGAAGTGAAAAAAGAAACAAGTGAAACTTATAAAGGTGGTGAAGTGTAAATCGTAATTTAAAAAAATATGTGTCGATAAAACAACTTTAAAAAGAAAAGAAATGGCGCGAAAACTTAATTTAACTTCTCTATAGTATATAGTTGGGTATAATATACCCTTTAGGGTTGTTAAAGGGATGATTTAGTTGTCGTAACAAAATGGGGTGTCAGCTAGGAAAGTTGGCGGCTTCAGAACGGAGGAGTAACAACCCTGCTGCATTGTCTGATGGGCCACCTCCAGCTATGGATCCTCGGTTGCCACTGACTGCGAAACAGAAGTACTCCATGCTCGCTTCGTGGAAGGGCATATCGAGGGCTATGGAGAAAACTGGGATCTGTATGTTTGTCAAGTAAGTACAAATACAACAAAATACAAAATATTTATTTCATTACCTTATAAATAAGTACATAATTTATGCAATGTACAGAGTTTCCTTTTAGGTATAGTAATACATGTGATAAATTTATAGGTGTTTTGTGTTTTCATTTTAGTTTTTTTTTTAATTCTTTAGTATTTAAATGGGTTATTTAAGGTTGTTATAGTATAATACTTTAGGTTTGAAGTTGGTCATATTTTAATAATGGCAGTTTGTTTAAGATTTTATGAATAAAAAAAAACCGCTCAGGATTTCCACAAAATGACAGGAGTCCTTCACATAAGACGTGGTATTATCCACCAACGGCTGTAGAACTGCTGTAGCATGCTTCGCCAAATGGTACGACGACGAGTCTATCTGACTCACGATCGGTCTTAGTGGTACACCGGCCTTAAGTACTTTTAGCAGTCCATACAACTTCGGTGGTTGCACGATCTTCGGCTTCTACATAAAATTAAACACATCCTCAAAAAAAAAAAAACATCTGATAGGAGACTCTGGCTTTTCTCCGGGGTAATACATTTAGGTAATAGGTCAGTAGTAACACAATTTCTAGTCATTACAATGTGAATAACTAGTGAACTAGAATTAGAAACTAGTGAATAGTCCTTATGACAAAAGAAGAAGTACATCTCCTTCTTTTGTCTTTTCAGAACAATTCACCCACGTAAGTCCTGAGCCCGTAAGTACATCGGGACAAACAGTAGCCTGTCTTTTTCCAGGTCTCCAACTATCTACATATCGAGTGTTATCGCAATCGGTTCAGTGGCTTTTGCAAAAACCGGAATTCGAAAATGTTAAGGGGATGGTAAAGAGGTTTTTCATTTCCTTTCTTGGTATGGGCAAATAGACGTAAAATAATCAAATAGTTCTCTTAAGGCGTTATTCACACTATTCCCTTTACAAATAAACGGTGTTTAAACAGATGCATAAATGTGTCTGTCTCTTACTGTGACATGAAGAATCAATGTTGGCGGACAGAGACAAAAGTTACATAACTCAGTCACCATTTATAAATAAGGGGATAAGTAGCCGTTATTTTTCTATAGATAAAAAAATATATCCAACAAAGAAACACAAGCTTCGGGACCTACTTAATCAGATCACAATAAAGTACCTACATAACATAAACAACAAAAAAAGAACAAATAAATAAAAGCCACCAAATCATGAAATGATTAGCCCTTGTTTACCGAAGAAATGAATTGAATTTGAATAACAAAATTATTCAGACGATGAAATATCTGAGAACCTTCTGAATGAGGTTCCGTCGTGAATGGAATTACATGAATTAGCTTTCTGTTTTATGAGGACAGTCGAGAGAGAACCCTAATATCAAGTTTTACTGACGAAAAAGTTAATTAATTGGTTCTGACGAGCTTAAAGGGGCTCTCTCACCGATAGCATTCACTTGTAATGTAACAATAGAATCGAGCATTCCATACAGTGCACACCTTGTACCTAATGAGTAATGAAATGAATGATACTACGTGTAATATCTTGATACAACTTGTAACATACCAATCAATCAATGCGCTTCACTTGTAATACATTGTCACCTACATTACACATGAATGCTCAAATTTACACATTTTCCCGGGTCTTAATCGCGTGAAACTTCAACTTTTATATTTTCCTTACCTCGACGTTTCGATCATGTTACAATGATCTTGGTCTCGACGGGACTGGAGCTGCGCCGGGCGTCGTCCTCTATTTATAACCTCGGTGTACTGGTAATATGAGTTCTAATCGTGTTTGTTTAAAAAGTTTACGTGAATGCTCGTCAGTCAAGCAGTGTTGTAATGTGATGCTTGAGCATTCAACGAGCATTCACTTCTAATGTAACATTACATTCGACTCGACTTTGAAGTCGAATCTATAATGTTACATTACAAGTGAATGCTCGTTGTGAAGGAGCACCTTAATATCAAGTTTTACTGACGAAAAAGTTAATTAATTGGTTGAGACGGGCTTAAGTTCGAAAAAAACTTGGCGCGGCCACCAAGGCCGTCAAAATAATAAATAGCTAGTAAACAAAGACGATAAAACCAGTTGTCTGCACATAAGAATTCCCCTTCGTAAAAATAGTAATTATTTTTAGTAGCACTCTCGTGCAAAAACTGCCAATCACAAAGAGTCTAGGTATAGATAGGTAACACATCGGCCAATTACAAAGAGTTAAAGTATAGGCAGGTAACGCAGTGGCCAATCATAAAGTTTAATTATTACCTCACCCCTTGCCTGCAACGGTGAGTTGTGTTTTGTAGAACAATTCGTGGTATGAGTAGACAATTATCTTTATTGTCTTTGGTAGTAAATAAGTTGACAAAGTAAATAGGCAGGTATTGTTAAATACAGGTGTTTTCCATAAATGGTGTCATTATCTATTAGGTACCTACATAATCTATTAAATTTCACCTAGACGGTGCTACAAGGGAGACTATGGTTTGGTAAAATAAAAAGAAAGTAAAATAAAATGAAAATAAGGTTATTTGTAAGAACACACAATCACATGATATCCATGTTTTTTATATTTTTTTTTATATGGAGTTCGCCAGTAATTACAACTGGCGTTTTCACGAGACGGACAAACTAAAATTTCCCGCTCCCCGATCCCGTTTTTAAATAATATTTGTAATGAAAATAATCGTGTTAGTTTAAAATATATTTCATCAAGTTCAAAATCTCTACTGTATATTTGTATAACAGACCGACCCACTGTTATTTTTAATTTATGTAGATTGAAATAAAAACCCTAAAAAAGCGCACGCACATTTCTTAAAAACTAATCACGAAACAATCTCAAAGCAATCAGAGCACGGAAAATAAAAACGCAATTCGAACTTTTTAACTGAAAAAGTATGAAAACATAACGACAGAAAACCCGGGGCTGAAATCTTTATACCTATTCCTTGGGGTGGATGCAGACCTGGACCATACAATGAGCCGAACATCGAGCATTCGCTGTTTTATTTCACTCGAGCCGAACCTCAAATGCTCGATGTTTTGTCAAGGTGGATCTACACCAAGCGAGCGAATAAGCTCATTCTTTGATGTAAACATGAGTAGAGCATTTTTTATTGTTCGTATTGCGTTTGCAAAGATTATTTGAAATATTTCATGAGTACTCGCTCGTTTATTATAAACGGCAGCAGAGCGCATGAACAGAGGCTATAGAACGTTCTTACGTGTTCGCACGCGCTCGCTCCCCGTAGCAAGAGATCTATTGTCTATTCTTTCCCCACTCTATCAAAAATAATTTGATAGAGTGGGGATAGAATGAGCAATCGCTCGTTTGGTGTTAATCAACCTTCGCTTAAAAATGTTCGAGTAAATGCTCTAGTCTGTACTCACCCTTTCAGATTCGCAAAGTTCAGATTGGAAGTTTCATTAGCTATAGGCAACAGGTACGTACATATAATATTTTTCAATTACCGTTGTGATTGCTTCGTTCGGCTGGATTTAAAGAGCCTGGAGGCATCACGATATTTGCAATTGGGTTATGATATACCGAATCAACACACAAATGTGATTTGCAGGCCTTTGGGTGCGATGGGCTGATATGTAGAAGGTTGTTTAATGTTTTTTCGATTCACGTCGGGACTCCAATTTAATGCTTAGGTTATGTTTGACAAAGATTTTTAAATATTTAGGTATCAACCTAAATATATAAAAATCTTTGTCGATCGATAAAATGTTACCCGTGCTCGTATGCTAATAGCCGAAACAGACGATCGAACCCGCACCGTACCCCACAGTCAAATTGTGTACCAACTATTATGTATTTTGTGACTGCATGAACGCCCCAGAAAACGTCATAATAGTTGCACACAATATTATAGTAGTTACTAATATCTGTAGTGCTGTTCGATCGTCTGTTACGGCTATAAGACTGCAGGAAACTAAAGTATGCAATTAAATGAAGGGACATTTATGTTTTCTGGATATGTTAAATTAGATAAACAATTCATTCTTCTATGGTTTTCGCGATTTTGCATAAAACAACACTTTATTTTCCGGGTTTAATCGCGTTTTATTCATGCTTTTTAAACGAACCGAGCTTTCGTTAACTTTACAGTTGGCATTTTCAAGGTTGACTGAGATTTAATTACCGCTGTAATTATTATTACTGTAAACTACCGCCTCATAATTATATTTGCAACAAAACGTTACAGTGTACGCGAGTTATTGTAATAGTTTTGAATTTGAATTATAATAATTATTATCTAAAAGCTCGGTTCGTTTAAAAATCATGAATAAAACGCGATGAAACCCAGTAAATAAAGTGTATTATTAAATAATTTCTATTTACCTTTATTTTACAAAACACTCTGCTAGGAAGGTAGGGTACTTATAGGTACAAAGAGTAAGCTAACAAAAGGCCTGAGCCTTTTGTAGAGCCTTAAGGCTCTAACTCTAACTAAAGCCTTGAACTTCGTCGTAAGGTAGCTCAAGTTGTCGGTCTTTTATCTAATAAGTAGGTACATTTCGTGAAGTAGGTATTCCACAGGGATTGTCTAATTTAACAATGTTTTACACTGTAGCATACACATTGTAAAACAGTTTTAAACTTTCGTAGTCTTATTAAAAAACGTGGAGTAAGATCGAAGTAAATTTATCAGCTTTTGTTTCTGTTTGTCATCTTTAAAAGTTCTTGTCACGGAAAAAAACAACGCACGTTCTCAATACACCGACCATACTCCACGTTTTTTATTAAATAAGGCTATCGTGATATATTATATTTGTGAAAAAAAATTTGAAATCAGTCCAGTAGTTTCGCAGCCTATTCGTTTCAAACAAACAAACAAACACATATTTTATCTTTAAAATATTAGTAAAGATAATAGCGCGGCATTCAGTACAGGCGAAACCCCCTTAGGGGCTTGTCGACGCGTTTGTGTGAGTGAGCCGTTATCGAGCCTTTGAAGGTAGTTTCCATTCTGCTGTGTCCCAGGCCTCAGCCTTTCTATGTACTGTGCTCACTTGAAATGTAGGTAGCTGGATACTGGGAATAACACATAGGCTACTTTTTATCCCGATATTTTCGCGGGAACGGTTAAGTCCCGTTCCCGCGGGGCGCAACTAGTTACGGCTAAATAACAGATACACACCCATACGTGTGTCAGATTAGACAGACATGTCGTGGCTTAAAACTACAGAAACCATTGTTTTTGTCTCGATTTCACATCTTATATCCTTGAATCACTGCCCATCACTGTCATTTCACTGCTGTCATTGTGAGAGACTGCTGTCAAAATTAATGTGCAAAGCAGAGTCTTAACTGAGCCATTTATAGTAGGTAGGCTACTTAAATAAAATGATATTTTCTTGTATTTATAACTCTTGGATGCATTTATTTGTCTTCCAAAGTTATTACAAGTGTATCAGGTCCAAAGCAATTTGTTAAAACAGCTTAGATTGTTTTTCGTTTTTTGCGATGATAATATAAAATTGAACTCATGTAACCTAACACATCAAATTATCCTGACTAACTGATTGACTGACTGAATGATGGACTATGAGAGCCCAAACCGCTGGTCCCAGACACATACAATTTGGAAATGGCTTCTTTGTGGTCTGCAGGTTCCTCTAAGAATGCGTTTTGCGAAAATTCACGGGCGAAATGTGGAAATCTAGTGCTTAACATAACAAAACCAACGCGATTTCTTTCGAAAAATTAGTATAATTATAAAACAAATTTTCAAAAAGAAACAAAGAACATGTACCTATTATACTTCAGGCGATAGACATTGACATCGTATCCCCCTAAGGAGCGACTGTTCAAACCCCTATTAAACCTTCGCTCGTCTATCAAGGGCACGCAACTGGATATCGGCAGTGAAATTTCTCCTTAACTCAGTACTTTATGACGTAAGTTCAGAGTTAATGAGTTTAGGGCCGCGTGAGGATCGAATGTGGGTAGTTGGGATTGTTTGAAGTTGGAAATTGTTATGTTGATGTGGTCGGAATGTTGCTTACATTTAGACGGGAGATTGGGGTTGAAGGTGAGACATTTAACCTCGATTTTCGAGCCACCTGATAAGCGCAGACTAGTCGTTTGACGTCTATACTAGTAGTAGGTACCTACGTTTTTAATTTCAGACCATAATCTGAACTTATAGTTCCTTTGTGTTTGACAATTTTTCTTCAGAAAGATGTGTCAAATCGTAATCTACAAATAGTATTTCAGAATTCCGAGTGACGTGCGAGTAGCGAATTCTCCCCGGGAAGTCCGCAAGTCATAAACGCGTTGACGGCTTGCAAAAGTTAATGTAGTTAGCGCATACCCTAGAATTGTTATCTAACTAAGTTTAAACTGCCGGTCTAGATTTTCCAGACTTCTCACAAGTCTAAGAGCGACCTACAAACTTAAACAATAGCTGGCTACCCCTAGGTACAAGAAAACATATATAATCACGCGACTTTGTCTGGGCCACGTGATTTGTACGGTATCCCTCAGGACTATAATAATCCGTGGGTAGTTGTTTACGCATGATTACACCCAGTTATATGTGTTTGTAAAGTTAGTGTAGATATAGGGTAGTGTTATAAGTTAATAGTAAGCAAGCATTGGTATGTTTTTGTTTATGTAGGTACTTACCTATATTATATTTACCATATGCCTCTCACATTTCCTACTGCTTTGTGGCGAGCATAAGCCAATAACTAAGAAGAAAAAATGCCGATCTCTATGAAAATCTTACTAATATTAAAAACTACTGAACCGATTGCGATGAAACTTGGAATATTGGCAGCTATATAGGGACCTGGAATGACATATAGGCTTTTTATCCTGATATTATCGTAGGATCGGGACCTACGTGGGTGAAACCGCGGGGCGCAACAAGTCTTCTTTTTTTAAATTTTTTAAATAAAAAAATGAATCCCTATTTCGCGTGGGCACGCCATCACGCATGAACGGCTGAACCGATTTCGCTAATTCTTTTTTTGTTGTGTTTGCTATTGTCAGGAAAAGGTTCTTATGAAAGAAAAAAACTATGTTCCCGCGGGATCGGGACTTGCGGTTAAACCGCAGGGCACAGCTAGTATCATGTCTGTTGTTTCCCGTTTCGACCGTGTTTGGTTTTTATGTAAAAGAGAAAACGTACCCACTATAGATTCATATTAAATATCGCGAACATTCATGTAAAGAGTAGCTGCAACCGAATTAAGAACTCTTTTTTAAAGTCGGTTAAAATGCAACTACAACCTTCTGCTTTATGGAGTTACAAGGAAAATCTCCGAAAGACATCATCGACATTTCAGTCTACCCGTGAGCAAGATATCTGAAAAGACCTCGAAATGTTAGGCACTGATAAACTGCTTAATATAATTTTATTAAAGCATATTATCGGAATAACACTGTAAAAATGAGTTGACGTTTAAAATTCGAAAACACTACGACGTTCGTAGACATTTTTACGGCTACGACTAACTACGACCGTAGCATCAGCAAATTTATTCAGTCTTTTAAACTTAGGTTTAAATATTCTATAGTCCGTACTTTGACTTGCTAAGCAAAAACTTTGACTTAAGACAAGTTTTGGTATTTATAAAGCGCTCTTCGCAACTATCCAAAGTTTCATCTTAGTAAAGTCGAAGTTTTTCAAATTTTGAATGTAAATCAATCAAAAATAATGATCTAAACTTTGCTTCACTGTTATGACTATGAAGTTATTTTTATTTTATTCGTATATTACAAAATGAATTTCGACAATAAATTTCAATTTAAATTTTTTGCTTAGCTTTTGCTAACAGCCTGAGCAAAATCAAAGTACGTACTATTGATTTTAGCCTTAAGGCGGCGATAGATGATAATCAACGGTCCTTGTCCGATTGCATATAAATGAGCGAGATGGAATTGCGTGAAAAAATCTACAATTTCTCGTAAAATCAATAATTAACGAAGATTAAAATAATATTTTTATAAAATGCGATGAAGGGGTTCTAGGTATTGTATTTTCTAATATTATGACGGTTAAGGATTTAGAAGAAAAATTGATTTATTTTGTAAAACAGGGGTAACTTTGCCCGTATAATAGTGGTATTTAAAGTTATTTTTTATTGTTTTTGAAATGAAAGGGACACTTCTTGTATCATGTACAATAACATTAAACATTGTTCAAAGATCTATTGGATACCGGTTATGAATAAAACTATTCAATCTGAAGGGATTTCACATGAGTCGCGTCCTTAAGAGTTTTTACTGTGTTTCCGCAACTAGCCCTTTAACTAGACCTTTTTGCACGACGTCAAGCCAAAAACAGAGTACAATCGTTTCATAACAGTTAAGTCTACCTATAATAAGTTTAGATCTAAATCATTGCCCAATGACTTTCTTCGCGATGTTTTCCTTCACCGTAAGAGCGTAATGTTTTTTAAACAAAAAGACATTGGTGCGGGATACGAAACCACGATCTTTGGAATAAAAGCCGGGGTATCTACCACTAGACTAAGACCGCTCTTAAATCTATTTTATAGTTCTGTAAGTAAGATACGTAGCCTCATTACGTAGTCGGCTAGAAGGTACAAAGGTACACTTGGGGACATAGCCTGGGGACGATTCTAACGTAGATCGAGTGTTCTTTGCCGTACCGACTCGGGTAATCGCCGTAATTTGTACTAATTATCCCATGTACGTTGTGGTAGGAATCTTAAACAACGGGTTTTAACGGACTTCGTTCATAAAAAGGAGGTTATCGAATAGGATGTATGTGTTTTTTTATATGTTACCAGATATCTCAGCCGTCGGATATTTACTCGTTATTTTTCCACGTTTTGATACTCTCACTTTTTTGTTTGTCGGTCCGGGCGGAATCTTGCGGAAACTAGCTAGCGCGGGCTGAAACTTTAGGCATAGTTCAGAATCAAATGACTGCAAATTAAAAAATATATATTAATAATAAAAACCCTGCGGGGCCAAACGACGGCCCACTCAAAACTTGGAAGCGCATCTTGACGATTTAAGCTCAAAATCAATAAAATCACCTAAGTAACATGCGCCCCCACTTTTGATGCACCCCTCGTTTGGCCCGCGGGTTTTCAGATTTTTAAAATCTATTAATATTTTTTGATTTTATTTATAATTTAAACGGAGTTTTTAATTGCATCATGTAAAGTTTAATTGAAATTGAATTTTCATTGAAATTAACATTTTGACTTTTCTGGGGGTTGAATTGGCAACGCTAAGTATAGCTTTTGCTTCCGGTTCCGCTTATCAAAGTGAAACTGTGGCAGAATGGATGAGAAAACGGCACTATTAGTAAGTTTCAACATCAACCTACTACGCTACTAAGGAACTACGTCCGAATAGTCCTAATTTTGTTATGACCAGCGTTCTCTAGCATCCCTGTCTCAGTACCTACTTAATGTTTGTAGTTGAGTCGTAGCTTATAGTGGTTTTATTGCAGGGTTGGTCATGATTAATGAGTGTAAGACCCTGGACAAACCGGAGTCACTTCAAATCAAATTAGGAGCCACCGACTTCCTGAACAGCGTAGCTATTACAAAGACGTGATAGTTACTAGAGCGATGGTAGATACCCCGACTTTCATTCCGAAGGTCCTGGATTTGGATCCCGAGCGCGCACCAATTTCTTTTTCTTTATGAAAAAAATATGTGGGCTATTAACATCGCTCTTACGGTGAAGGACAACATCGTGGGGAAACCCACGGTTTAAAATCACGGACAAAAGGACAATAGCAGGTAGGGCTAATTACGGAAACACAGTTAAAACTTTAACTTTTTAGTTACCGAGTTTTGTGTTTCATTCTTAGTACATTAATGAACTAACAATAAAAACTGACTAAAAAAAATAGATAAAAGAACTATATCTAGTCTTAATATTATTATTAAGTTATGAAATACTAGCTGCGCCCCGCGGCTTTACTGTCGTTATCAAAAGTATGTTACAAAAGTATGATAATGTAGCTATCTGTTGGTGAAAGAGTTTTTGAAATCGATCCAGTAGTTTCGAAGCCTTTTCATTACAAACAAACAAATAAATCTCTACTCCTATTAATATTAGTATAGATATAATCTAAACAACGCAACGAATTTGCGGTCATCATTATCATCTCAGCCCTTAACCGTCCATTGCTGAACATAGGCCCCCCATACACGCCACAAACAGGGATTGAGAGCTACCTCCATCCAACGGTTCCCTGAAACTGTCACAATTTCGTCGATTAACCGAGTAGATAGTCTTCCAACACTCCGTTTCGCATTACATCGTGATAGCTACTCGAGGACTTTGACTCCTCATCGGTTATCTGTCTTTCGAGCTACTTGCTGTCCGAATCTGTGTTATGTTGAGCATATTATGCTGCAAGTCACTCGGTTGGCTAGCTACCTACCTACGTATATTAACTGGCCTTGGACAAACAAGCTTAAATGAATACAATGCACTATCGTCTCCCACTCACATAATGGGACAGTTTCACAGTTTTGCAAGCCTTTGTTATCGCTCGTAGAATGCTCGTAGATATGGTTGCTTTATCGACGTGCAGTAAATGCAAACATTGTTCAGTCACCATGCACCTCATGTAGTTAAGAAGGATTTCCATTACGAAACTAGGGGCATGAAATTTCTAGTCATTTTCAAAATATTGCGCAGAGAAAGCTACTATTTAAGCTATTTAATTTATTATATTATTATATACTATTTAATTATATTTATATTATTATACCTATTACTATTTAATTGATTTATTTACGAAGTAATTTTACAGTAATTATGTAAAATTACTTCGTAAATAACTTACAAGAGGACCCTTAAATACTACAGCAGCAGTCTAAAAATGCCAGTGATTTTTAAAACAAAATTAAAAAATAGATAGAATTCAAATTTGAAACATTTATTTAAAGGAAAAATACATCAAATACCTTTGGATTCCGATCAGCGATGAGATGACTATGCTTTGTAATAAATGTATTTTTCCTACAAAAATATTTCGAGTTATGCCTCGCTTACACATTGTGTGTGAGCTAGCTGACGAGTCAACCTGCCAAGTAGCTGCGCTGCAGTAAATTGCAAGTTTGGATGTATTTTACGGGCAACTTGTACGTGGATGTACTATTTTGTAGACAGCTAAACAAGAAATATTAAAAGAAAAGCACAAAAGCAAAAACTCACTCGAGGCGAGGTTAGAACTCGCGCCTCCGGATATACCTCGCCACGAGTGAGTTATTGAAGATGAATTTTTCCTTTAAAATATTTCTAGGAGTAATACCTTGAGCAATAAAAAACAAATTACAAAACAGCTAAAGCAATCTGAGCTAATGAAGTATGAGCTTTCTACTGGCTAGGCAGCAGCTCGCACTACACCTACATGTTAAAGTTTGTAAGTATTGTCCATCACGCAAAAAGTACTTGGTATGTAAAGAAACTTGGTATGTAGACTGCTGTAGATAGATGTGGATTAAATAGGCTACTTTTTATCCTAACATTCCCCCGGGTTCATTACTTATTACGCGGGTGAAGCCTTGGGCACTGCTAGTTAGTAAAGAAGTAATATAATACTAAAGGGAATTTCATCATTGAATTATAGGCATTACAAAATTGAAAAAAATATAAGTCACAAAAGTGTGAACGAAGGGGACGAGCGAAAAAGTCAAATCAGTCTTTTCTAGAAAACTAACCGGCAAAGTGCACGAAAGGTTCCGTAATATTATCGATAAATAGTAGTTTTTGCACCGAGGTATTAAAGTTCCTAATCTAATTTATTTTATTACCTTGGGCTTAAATGCGCACTTTATACCTTAAATACTAATGACTCGCTTTTTGTTGATCTCTTTGGTCATATAAACTTGTTTTATTGAGCCGCAGATTTGTAAAATTATTTTTGTTATATAGGAGTTCGTCATTATCTGTCTACTGCTGACATAATATTATTTCCGTATATTATGCCTGCATATTATGCCTGTATAAGGAGCTCCACTTTAATAATCACTACTTAAGTCTTCGTTACTTGGAAGCGAGCCCAAACTGCTGGCCGTATTGCCACGCTGAATTGCAATGCTTATTTTTTATGCCAAACAAACTCCAGCGTTCTGGTCTCGCGTTGATAATTAATTTTATTATGTTCTTAGTATTTGTTGTTATTTAAGTTCCGTTCCGAACTCACACTAACCCCTAAGAAGGTACTTCTTATAAACGATGATTAACAAATGATAAGTTTTGTAATGTTATTCTATGTCTGTCAAATTCTAAACTTAATGTTACAGTGAAAGAGAAACGATCCATACTATATGATGTTGTTAATTATCGTTTATAAGTAAGGGGGTGAAATGTTATTATGTACTGTAATATCTAAGACGATAAACAACGATCATGTGTAAATAATTGAATTTTGACTGTGACAACCCGTACGGACCCCTAAAAGCGATCACTAGCCCGAAACGTTAACAATATCGCCTACAAAGCTGTACGAAACTATTCAGCATTTATTTTATCGGCTTTAACTTACCTAACCCTTTTTAGATTATTCTCGTAATAAAATACGCAAAAATATATTTTCTACACAATTGTACGTGCGGACACGGACTTACAACTTATGGTCGCGGCAAGTTAAAAAAAAAGAATATTAAGTATTTGGATACTTAATATTCTTTTTTTTTAAACTGGATTTGGATCCATCGGGCTTCATCTTAGATTGCATCTATACTAATACAGGAAGTTCTAAACAAAAGCAATAGGCGATCAAAATGTAAACAAAAGACGATCGAAGTACTTAGATTTTTTTATAATATTTTTTAAACTGGTGAAACTCGGCCTTCAGAGACGGGTTTAAAATTCATCATCATCAGGCGACCATTTTTCTTCGAGTCTCTAATAGAGGTCCGTTCAGTTCTATGGTCGAGAGTTTCAAAATGCTGAAAAGATAAAACGCGACTGAAACCGAAAAATTAAGTCAGACGATTAAAAGTCTGTGTTCTATTTTCGCCTTGAATATCAAAATAGAATGTATTGAAACGTAAACGATATTTCTACCTAAAATATACCTACCTATTAGAATATTCTAGGGGTCCGTAACTTGAAAACCCTTTTAGAATTTGACGTGTAACTTCGTCGAGGTCCATTTGATTGCCGTTTGATTGGTTCCGCTTTTTGTGAAGGAGTTGGCCGTCTTGAAAGGAAGTTCGCCTAATTGAAAATTGTCCCCGTTGAGAGCTAAGACGTTTCTATTTGTGAGCGAAATTTATGGTGATTTTCAACTGGTTGGTAGTAAATAATTCCATTTGGGAAAGATAGTGTTTAAATTCGTAATGAAGTTTTTGATTTGACGGTTTTAATTTAATGAAATGTATTAAATTTTTAAAATAAAAAATTGTAAAATTGTACTTAAATAGAAAACATTGAAGTAATTAACATTGCAATCCAACCATCAGACAAACAGACGATCTAACGTACCGTCAAATTTTGAACCGATTTCTATATACGGGTATGGTACCCTAAAAAAGCTACCTACTTTTATTAGGTTTCATTACTTAATATATGAATTTCTTATTTGGATACACTACAAAATCACAAGGTACGAAAGTAGAAAATTGTCTAGTTATCAATAGTAGATTTTATACCAACGGAAGAAAAATAGTATTTTGACGGCGAGGGCACTACTTTAAATCAGAGCTAACGAAGGATTCTCGAAAAGAATCCCGAACTTAGCAAAGGGGCTTCTAACGTAGAATCATAAGTGCCGCGAGGGATTCAAAGCACATCGCCCGAGGTAAAAATAATTTGCTCTCGAGTTATTAACTCTACTTTTCATCCCCTTTCTATGAGAAAATAAATAAGACGAAGTGTAACAAATACAAAAACCTACAAATAGAAACAGGAACTGAAACAGAAACAGAACCAGAAATATAAATACCTACATAGTAAGATTTGCGTTTCATTTCTATGAATAATACATGTTCCAAATTCAAATAAATGAGATTTGAATTTGGAACATGTATCATTCATAGAAATCAAACGCAAATTGTATGAATTACTGGCTGGTTCGTATATTGACTGAACGGCGCGCCTCGTGTTCTCATTCCCCGCGCCGCAAGTTGTCCCGCACTAACTGTAATAAAAAAAAAACAAAGTCCGTGAATCACGTGTCTAATCTTGCAATCATTACATACCTAGTAGAAGTTTTTTGGTACATACTTTGTTGTACTTTAATTTGCAAAAAACGAGTTCGACGTCAGTAGGGAGATATTACCGTTTCTGGACCAATAATTCTCAATATATTCTTTGTTTTTTTGTCCGCGCCCCCGCGTCCTCGCGCTTCCCAAAAAACAAAGAATATATTGAGAATTATAGGTCCAGAACCAGTAATATCTATTGGTTTAGAACCGATAAAACATAAAATGTGAAACAAAACTTCATTTTCGTTCTAGACCAAAACCGCGCTTGTGTATGATCTTGATCATACCATCATAGGTTTATTAATTATCGTTACTATACATCGTTCGTCATTCCGTTAAACGTACTATTAGAATGAAGTTCATTAAGCAACCGGTATCTTTACAATTTGAAAATATTAATTTGGCGACTGAGCAAAACAATTTTCGTCATGGAAAATTATTACCAAATACAGTTCGTTGTATAATATGTGGTCCATCGAACTGTGGAAAAACGAATTTAGTAATTGGTCTACTTTTGCATGAAAATGGTTTAGAATATCGTAACGTTTACGTTTATTCAAAAACTCTTTATCAACCGAAATACATGTACTTAGAACAGGTATTGCAAAGGGTTCCTGGTGTTACTTTTTCTAAGTTTCATGACAATGAAGAAGTCATTACTCCAGAAGAAGCAAAATCCAACTCAGTTATTGTTTTTGATGATGTATCATGTCAAAATCAAAATAGTATGCGTGATTATTTTGCAATGGGTAGACACAAATACATTGACTGTTTTTATTTAAACCAGACATATAGCAAAATACCAAAACAGTTAATAAGGGATAACGCAAATTTAATAGTATTGTTCAAGCAAGATGATATAAACATGAGACACATTTATGATGAACACGTCAGTACTGATATGACATGGCAAGAATTTAGAGAAATGTGTGCTCAAATATGGAAAGAACCTTACAGTTATGTTGTAATAAATAAGGACTGTGAAAAAAACAAAGGGTGTTATCGAAAGAAATTTGATACTTTTGTTTTATTTCATTAGTTGACTTATGTAACTAAATATCCTTTGATTTAAATCATTGTTCACCGGGTCGTGGCTCAAAACACATGTTCTAAGTGTGTTTTTATTCATATTAATAATGTCTTACATTCCATTCTATCGTCATTTTGCTGATGAAGAGGAACGTTTACGGAGTTTTGAAACCTGGCCGGTGGGTTTAAATCAGAAACCAAAAGAAATGGCTGAAGCAGGATTTTTTTATACCGAGAAAGGTGATAGAGTCATTTGTTTTTACTGCGGTGGGAGAATGAAAGATTGGGCCCCAACGATCTACCATGGGAAGAGCATGCACGCTGGTTTGACAAATGTCCGTATGTATTGGTAATGAAAGGAGAAGACTATGTGAAAAATGTACAAAATGGAGGATATGAAGAATTCGATGAAGAGTTCAATCAGATTGAATCGGAAACTGCACAAATAAAAGTCAACACAATACCATCATCAATTATATGTAAAATTTGTGTGGAAGAAGAATTGAATACGTGTTTCATCCCTTGTGGTCACGCTGTGGCTTGTGCGAAGTGTTCTCTATCTCTCGGAGTTAAATGTCCAATTTGTAGAAAAGTATTCGAAAAAATAATAAGATTGTTTTTATAAACAAAAAAATAATTAAATAGAATGATTTTTATTTTTTTAGTTTTCTGATAATTCTTTTTGAAGCCCTTATAAATAGCGGAGACTATTACTTATACATCATTTTTGTGTATCATTTTGTGAGGCCACTTACAACCAACCAAGTCCAACAATATAATGAAACAAAAATTAAGAAAACGAATTGTAAATGCTGTTAAAGGAAAAGGTGAATGCATAATTCATTGCTTATGGTCATGCTGTGGCTCTCTAGGGGATTTTTATTCGATTGTATTTCTATGTAAATAATGGAAAGAAACGACGACATGGACTTATTTGACCAAGTTCTTAAGTTATTGTAAATTTGTTTTTGAGTGTTTGTAAATAAAATATTTGGTATGTAAATAGTTTATTATTTAAATGAGAAATCCGATATAAATAGCTAAATACATGAACTACGCCATCATTTCGCATGGATACTGTTAATAGTTCAATCAACTGATGCAATGGAAAAAAATCTAAAAAAACAAATTGTTGAAGCTGCAGAAGCTGTTAAAAAGAAGGTTCGAAAAATGAGAAATATTGAAATGGAAAGAAGTGACATATTGGAATCGGTTTTTAAACCAATTACAGAACCCCTAAATAAAATGGTGGACAGTTCTTTATTAGTAGAATCTCCTGTGAAAAGAAAATCACTTAATTTTTCAAAACCCTTAAAAAATGATGTTTATTTTAATACTTCAAGTCCAATAGACATCGATAAAACTCTAAAGAGGCAATCTAACGTTGGATTAAATAGTAATGCGTCTGTTTTAAACCAAAAAATATCAAGTGCGTCACAGGATAGTGACAATGACGATAACGATGTTGATGCAATCAAAATGGACAAAGAAGAAGATGAATCATTTAAAACAGTGTCTTCAGGTTCAACCGATGCAAATTTAGAGATATCTTCGTGGTCCCTTACTCCGGAAGCTCCAGATAGTTTAAGCAATGTTCCGTTTGGTGTTAGAAATGATCGCGGAAATAAACTCATGATGGGATCGTCGCGTGTCGTGTTGACGGATGGTTATGTTCAAGTTGGCACGAAGAAGTACAAACTTACGGATGGAATAAAAGAATTGCTTTTTAAAAAAGTCCCTAACTTAGATGTAATAAATAATGAAGATTTGACTCATTATAAGTTAATGTTACAAGATACAAATGCTCATCGAAGAAATTATAGTCCAAATTAACCGATCAAGAGTAGTAAAGGTCGGAAATACTTGACTATTATAAAACCACTTTTCAAATTACGTAAAGTTTCAGTAAGCACTGACAGTAGCCTACCTGATACAACACATCAAGGAGAAGGTTTACCACTTATGAAAGCTTGGAAGAAAAATGTTGACTACGTATACTGGGACGATCCTAATGAATTAGTTGAAAGATTAAAACTTTTGATTGCTTCAAAAGATGCTGGTAACACTGGGTTGGATAATGAAATAATATCTATTATAGAAGAATTGCGTGAAAGCGGGATTATACCATAATAAATAGCATGATTTTTAAAAAAATATTTCATTTCAACTTAATTGATAACACCTATCAGTTCACAATAATGGACAAGTTTGGACATCACATTCATAAACGCTTGCGTTTACCAGATTTCATAGAAAACTTTGATAAGATGTTAATAAAATCCGAAAGCGGAGAATTTGATTTACATAATATAAGATTAACGGGTATTACAATTCCATGTAAAAATTCCGATGCTGTCAACAAAGAGTACGTAGATAGACAAAATGAATTGTATATAAAGAAAGAAGAGATCGCTACAATAGTAAATAATTTAAAAGCAGTTGTCAAAGAACATTTAGATAATTTTATTGCAGATTATTTTACAAAAACTGACTTAATAAAAGCTAAAAAATGAGTAAACTTCAAATTGTAAATGAAATTCACAAAGCCGTTCGCAAAAATTTTAATCGACGATCAGTATTATTAAAAGGCATCGATGACTTATGGCAAGCAGATCTCATTGATTTCCAAAGTTTAAAAAGATACAACCATGACTATAGGTATATTTTGGTGATAATAGATTGTTTTTCTAAGTTTTCTTGGGCTATCCCCGTTAAAACTAAAACAAAAACTGAAATCGCAAATGCGTTTCGTAGTGTATTAGATGAAAATCACCGCAAGCCTATTAATTTACAAACTGATATGGGCACTGAATTTTACAACGATGAATTTAAAAAAGTAACAGCAAAGTATAACATTAATCATTACTCTACTTATTCTGTTAAAAAGGCTTCTATAGTTGAAAGACTAATAAGGACATTGAAAAATAAGTTGTTTAAACTTTTTAGTTTCAATGGTAACTATAAATGGATTGGAGAGTCGTTGACAAGTGTCATATCAACATATAACAACACAATACATCGAACAATCAATTATAAACCTAAAGATGTCAATCATTTAAATCAAAATGTAGTAAACGAAAACATTATGAAATTCCAGGAATCTAATAATAAACCTGCAAAATTTAACAAACTAAAAGTTGGTGATTATGTTCGCATAAGTAAATATAAAAGCAGCTTCGAAAAAGGATATACTCCTAACTGGTCTACAGAATTGTTTTTAGTTAAAAATGTTTATCGTTCTGTACCAGTTACATATTCTATAGAAGATTTATACCATCAACCAATATTAGGACGTTTTTACAAACAAGAACTTCAAAAAACCAATTGTCCGAACGTATACCTTATTGAAAAAGTTTTAAGGAAAAAGGGTAATAAACTCTTTGTCAAGTGGCTGGGTCTTCCAAAAAGTGAAAACAGTTGGATTGATAAACAAGCGATCTTATAATCATGATTATTTTATTATTAGATTTAAAATATAAAATTGAGAATGACATTAGAAAATGATTCATTTATAACTCAGCTATGCACGGTGGAGGACTCGTGAATAGTATTATAAATAACTTACCATTTGAATTACATTTACCCGGATATAATTATTGTGGACCCGGTACACGATTAAATAAACGATTACTGAGAGGAGATAAAGGAGTTAATGAGCTTGATAACGCTTGTATGAAACACGATATAGCTTATAATAATTCTAACAGTTTGGAAGATCGACATAAAGCAGATTTAGATCTCATAAATATGGCAAAACAGAGAATGAAATCAAAAAACGCTAGAACAGGTGAAAAACTTGCTTCGTGGCTAGTGAACAAAGCGATGAAAACTAAGGTCAAGTATGGTGCAGGCGGGAGATCATTTAAGTCGATGGTTTCTAAAATACATAGAAAACTGAAAAAGTCAAAACCAAAAAATGAAGCTACAGCAATAAAAGAAGCTTATTCTGCAGCAACAAAACTCATAAAAAATAAGAAAAAAGTTCATGTGCCTCGTGTTGTACCGTTACCAAAAACAGGTGGTATTTTACCACTCATTCCAATATTCGCTGGACTATCCGCATTGGGCGCACTGGCTGGAGGCGCAGCAGGAATAACGAAGGCTGTAAATGATCATAAGTCAGCTAAAAAGAACTTGGAAGAAGCTCAACGTCATAATAGAATGATAGAATCAATTGCTCTAGGAAAAGGCTTGTATATAAAACCCTACAAGACAGGAAATGGTCTTTTTATAAATAAACCAAAAAACTAATTAAAAGGTTACCCAGACGCGCACTTACTGATCTAGACATATTAGATTATGCTAATCAACATAATATTCCATACTTTAGAGGTGTATTCATGAGAAATAAACTACCATCGAAATCGAAGAATATTGAGTGTGGGATTGTCAATTTAGATAGTTCAGAAAATGATGGAACTCATTGGGTAGCCTATGTAAAACTATTCAAAAATTGTGAATATTTTGATAGTTTTGGTGATTTAAAGCCACCGTTAGAGTTGGCTAAGTATTTGAAATATCACATTACATATAATTATTGTAGATATCAGGACTTTAATACATCTAATTGTGGTCATTTATGTTTAAAGTTTCTAAAAACGTTTTGGAATCGACCAAACCTAAACTTTAAATAATAAATTTGTAGTTGATTAACTTGGATTATTAATTTTTGGGTTATTTTTTTCAAAATAAAATATAAACTATATATTATAAAGTTGTTTTAATTACCTTCATTTGTAAAATGTCTTTCACGTTGTCTATAACTGGTAATACCTCGATTTTATCTTCCACTTTTTATCCACCTTTGCAATTCGAAGGTCAATACGAGTGTGCCCTGTTGTATTTGTCAACATTCAATTCGATACCTAACATTGATAAACAAAATAATAAATTTTATTATGACAATAATGAAGTCATAGAAATACCAGAAGGTGCTTACGAGCTCCAAGATATTTCGGATTATTTGAAATCAAACGTAAAAAATGGAACAAACATAAATTTATTTTGTAACAACAACACGTTGAAAACTTTCCTTTTTTGTTCTAAAAACATACAATTCGAAAAAAATGATTCTCTTGGAAAATTATTAGGGTTTGATAAACAAACTCTTAAAGCCAATATAATACACGAGTCGCAGCTTCCAGTTAACATTTTATCTACAACCGTGGTAAGAATCGAATGTGATATAGTGAGCGGATCATATATTAATGGAAAATCAAGCCACATTATTCATGAATTTGCACCAAACGTTCCACCAGGGTATCGAATCATAGAAGTACCAAAAAACATAATTTATTTTCCTATTAATCAAAATAACATAAGTTCTATAAATATAAGATTGTTAGACGTAAATAATAATTTGATAAATCTACGAGGTGAGGAAGTTCAATTGTATTTGCATATCAGGAAAAATGATAGACTTTAATAAATACGCTAATAATACTATAAAACATACCAGTACTCATCGATCAATCCGAAAAGAAACAACTAAAAAAAGAATTAAAATTACCAAAGAAAATAAACAGTTCTTAAAATTTATCGGGTTATTAAAATGAACATCTTGGATATAACAAGTTCTCCAGCATACGATAATACCATAGATGGTATAGAATATCATTCGTATAAGCCATACATAACAAGTTTCAACAAGAATGATGAAATTCGCATCCCTATCAACCAACAGGATTTACACATATTACCATCAGCAAGTACTCTCTATATAGAAGGAACTGTAAACATTGTAAAGGGTGCTACAAAAGAAAAAGTTAGTGCTATAGAATTCACGAATAATCCAATACTTTTTCTGTTCCAAGATATTCGTTATGAACTCAACGGAGTGGAAATCGATAAAGTTAAAAATGCTGGAATGACGACAACAATGAAAAATTTGCTATCTTTAAATGAAAATGAGGCTAAGATGGCTAAGGCTTGGGGTTGGGATATAAATGGAACAAAGACAACCCACGGAGGAAACTTTTGTTGTTCTATACCACTTAGTAACATTTTAGGTTTTGCTGAGGATTATAAAAAAATTATTATTAACTGCAAACATGAACTGATATTATTACGCAGCAACACAGATTTTAATTCTTTAAAAATCCCAACTGGTGAAACCCTTGAAGATATTATAATTCATAAATTAGTTTGGCGCGTTCCACATATTAAAGTGTCTGATAAAGCAAAACTACATTTATTAAAAGTGTTAGAAAAGGACCGTCCTATTCATTTCGCTTTTAGAAATTGGGATTTATATGAGTATCCGTTATTACCGAGAACAACTAAGCATACTTGGTCAATTAAACGTCCTCACAGATCGAAAAACCAAGATATGTAGTACTAGGTTTGCAAACAAATAGAAAGAACTTGGTAGATAAAGACGTTTCACAATTTGATCATTGTAATTTGAGGAATGTCAAAGTTTATCTCAATTCTGTTTATTTTCCATATGAAAATTTAAATGTTAATTTTAAAAATCATAAATTCGCTTTATTATATGAGCAATATGTCAGATTTCAACAATCTTATTACGGACGTAAAAGCGAACCCCTGCTCAGTCCATCTTCATTTCAAGAAAAAGCTCCATTGTTTGTAATCGATTGCTCCAGACAAAGTGAAAATCTTAAATCGGGTCCAGTAGTCAATGTACGTATAGAGCTTGAATGTGATTCAGAAATACCAGATCACACCGCTGCGTATTGTCTCATTTTAAATGATTCTATCGTTGAGTACAGACCGTTGTCTAATATAGTCAAGAAAATATCATAAATATGAATAGTACAAGTGAATTTGTAATTGTAGATGTACAGGGATTCAAAGATAAAGAAAATAAATTTATTATAAAGGAGTTTGCTATTATGAAGGAAGACTGCGACTTTTCGACGCAAACTTTTCTTGTAAAACCTCCATTTCATTACAAATACTTATCGGAGCAAGAAAAAAAACATGTGCAGTGGATAGAAAAGAACCGGAAAACTTCCTGGAGCGACGGTTTCGTCAGCTACAGCGACTTCAAAACTATTGTGAGACCATACTTGAATATGAAAAAGGTTTTGACGAAAGGAACTGAGAAGATCAAGTGGATCAAGGAATTGTGCGATAGTTGTGAAGTTATAGATATAGCGGAACTAGGGTGTCCTAATTTTTTAAAATTGTATACTGAATATGATATTTCTAATATTAATTTACTTGTTCATAAAAATATGTGTGCTTTGAAAAATATTATATGTATGAAAAAGTGGTATAATGATAATAAAAATATTTATGATTTATGTGAAATTTTTAAATCATTGTAAATTTTATTTTGACTATTTTAATCATCAATAAAATTGTATTAAGTATGTAATTCTGTTTATTTTTGTTTTATCTGATCTACTGAGTGTTGGGTATTAATAACCTGAATTAGATATAATTCTGAAATTAGAATATTAAAAAAAAAAAATATTTTCATCACAATCCGTTTTACATAGATAATTACAATGTCAATGACACTTACGAACCTAATACCTTTTGCCTCCTAAACGTATTGTTTTACTCATTAATAAAGATATAGGTACGAAATCAAACAGATTAAAATTAAATGAAGTTAACTTTATTTACAAAACTTAGGATCTAGGACATAATAATTTGCTTGCGCAGTACTTAATATTTAAAATTAAAACAAATATAAATTTAACTTACTTATTACAAAACGTTTTATGTATGTTTAATATTTTAATCACAAAAATCATGCATTGAAGTAGTTTTCACCGCAAAGTTTTTTCGAGATATTTTTGATTATTTGTTCCGTTTGCTCCATTATATCATCAAATGTATCCTTAACAATATATTGTGCACTCACAATAATTGATTCGTCCTCGGGCTTAGAATCACTTATGTCCTGAATTTGTATTTTTATGATGCGCCTTCCTCTGCATTTTTCACCATTTATTATGAATGAAGG
The DNA here is from genome assembly GCA_949358125.1 of Idaea dimidiata. Taxonomy (NCBI): domain Eukaryota; kingdom Metazoa; phylum Arthropoda; class Insecta; order Lepidoptera; family Geometridae; genus Idaea; species Idaea dimidiata. Next base: position 14,582,912 of record OX442329.1, read on the forward strand.
TTGTTGTAGCCGAATCCGCTTTTTCTCAATATTATTATCTGTTTTAAAAGTTTTTTCCTTATGTAGACGCTTTTTTTTCTTGTCTTTAGGTGGTTGTGTTTCCGAAGGACGAGAAGCTTGTTCGTTTAGCATCGGAAACATTTCATCAAACCAGTTAATGGATCTTGCGCGCACTGAAAATATAAATCTTGAGAGCCTGTTTCCGTCATATCTGTAAAAAAGAAAAATATGTTTAAAATTAGGTGTATAAGTAGGTACCTAGATAAAATACAACTTTAGTAAAATAAGTATAAATGAATAAAATAAAAATATACTTAACAATATTTTAGCCTTGGAACTTTGATTTTGATTACTGGAGACTACCGTTATTAAAGAAAGACGACGTGCAAATGAAAATGACAACATTTGTCAACTTTGCATATTTTAAATATATCTAAGTATACAAATGAAATTAGAAACTGTGCAGGTAGGTACACCTCAAGTTTCTTTCATAGGTAACAAAATCAAGTTAAGACATGCTGTTTAGTAAATGCATTGTTTGTTGAATTGATGGGTACCTACCTATGTAATGTTGCATCCATCACACTACTTTCTTGGAAATAATGCACTTATATGAACACTGTGGTGTAACCTTATATAATTACTAGTATATAGGTAGGTAGGTTCCTACGTAGTTACTTACAGACTACGTAGGTACCTACCCTTTTTATTATAGGTATAATAAAAAGTGATAGGGGCTAAAATATAAACACAGGTTCCATGAAATAAGACTTTATTGAAAACTAGCCAATCAAATATTACAACTAAATAGAAAAATTAAAAGTAATTTTATGTATGTACTTAGATATAGGTGAGTAAAAATAAGTAATTACAAAACACAAGTTCGAATTATACGTACCCATAATGTGTCTACGAGTTTACAATAAGCTCAAAGTTGCTTTAATAAAAATAATAGGTAGTGATTTTTTGTAAAGTTAACAAAGAACTAATTTATTATTAGAATCGAACAATATTTTAGATTCCTAGAAAAGACACATGACCTAGTGCTTTTGTAGAAATTTTGTCTGATGACACTAACCGTTTGTCGTCCGTACTGGATAAAGCGACTTTATTTACACATCTAGTAAAAACTTGATGTTTTATTGACTTAAACAATGTATTTTTCTTTCTCGTAATTGATTGCGTTAATAATGTTTTTTTATAATCAGATGCTTCCAACTCACGAACAACACACGATTTCACACCTTTAGCTTTTTTTATTTCTCTATCAACAGTTCTTATACAATATAGTTTTGAACGTAATCCTATAAATTCTATTATTATTCTACCTCCCATTTCATCCTTGAATAATCCCGGTACTTTTTTATTTATCAAAGGCAAACCATAATCATTGTTTACTGAAAAGTTACTAGTGTCGAAGTAATTACTAAAATGTTGTTTTAAATCTTCATAAAAATCATTTGTATAGATGTGGTAAATGAAGCTGTCTGTGTCGGTGTAACACATTTGCAAATTGTTACCATAATACGGTTTCATTACAGAGTAGTGAAAATCATACATGTGTGCTTTAGATAATTCAAGTACCGTAAAACCTATATAAATAGGTTTATTTAACACTATTCTGTTCGGTTTAAGTTGGATAGCCGCTAAATTTTCACTGAAGATAATGCCGCTATGATAATAAGGACTAGATATTAGTTTTCTTGCACAGTTCTTCTTCTTAGTAACATTGTTAGTATCTTCCCATTGATTTACAAGTTTGACGTCTACTCTTTTTTCGTTATTTTCTAATGTTTTTCCGAAAATGGAATTATTAAGTAATTTAAAAAAATCTTGTTCGAAAGTTGACTTAGCTTGTTGTCGCAAACGTGTATTTAATTCAATGTACTGTTTCAAATAGTCATTTTGGCGGAATGTAATTGCCCTATGGATTTTGTTTAATTTTAAACCATGTCTCAAACATGTTTTTAAATAAACGTAATGAATTACGTAATAAAATTTGTCATATAGATTTGGAATCAATTTAGCATGTTTTGAGCCAGCGGGAACGAATTTTTCTGGACAAAATCCCATCTCGTTATGAGAAAAATGGAGATTTTTAGGATAACTCAAATCTACTTCCAAAATGAAACCAAATTCAGCGTTATCTGGAACACTAATTATATTTAAACTACTAATTTCATCTTCAGATAGAAATTTAAAACCTGACAATGGTAAGGTTAAACTCATACTATACCCATACAAATTATTACAGTCAATATACACAAGGTAAGATTCGGGAACCGAAGGATCGAAATCTTTCATGAATTTATTGTTAGCCTTTGCATATCTATGTGGTACCAAACAAATACCACCCCTTACTCCTGATTGTATCATATTGAAAATAGATACATCATTTATTAATTCTAACTCGACTTGAGTTTTATACAACATTGCGTCAAATGATAGAGATGGAGCTGTAATATAAAACGCTGGATCTAACTGGTAATGACTTTTACATGTTACACGGAACTGTTCAAAAACATCGGTTAAAAGTAAGACATCAGATTTCAAATATAAGTCAGTATACTGCCCCATATTATGTAATCTAAATTGTCTCCATACTAACTGCGCGTGAGCATAATCTTTTTCTGAAATGTGCTCGTTGGTTATAGAACTATAGAAATCTTTTTTGTTTGGAAGTGATGTTTCACTATAACGTTGTAAGCTACTCATATAATCGTAAGGATACACTCCTTTTCGTGTAAGAAGACGAAAATGTGTATCATTCGGAAAATGTGTCTTTAAATGAATGAATTGCTCGGTTTTCATAGTTTTTGTTAACTTATCTAAACTTGTGTTTAAAAATTTAAAAGAATCAACAAATCGTAATAATATTATGTTTCCATCCGAAACGGGTATATACTTTGTAAATGAAACGTAATTCTCTTTCGTTTTTGGTATAATTTTAATGGAGCCTGGAGCTTCACCTAGTTTTGTAATAAATAGATGACAGTCGTAACCGGATAAATTATGGAAAAAAATTGGTACAAACTTTGGTATTTTGTATTGTAAATTGCAGTAACTGTGAGCTGCTCCACGGAACCTGCCAGTTATGTGGCAATGATCTCTTACTTTGTCACCGTATAAAAACTGATCACAAATATGACACTTAGAAGCTCTTTTAAAGTTTTGTGCCTCAGGTTCATTAAAAATAATGGGTACCTTAAGAGACAATATTTCATAAATTTCACGAACGTCGTTATAAATATATGATATAAATTTATCGACACAATCAATTCCTCGATAAGTCACAAATTTGTTGTATGCTGAGTTTTCTGAGCAAATTATATTATAAGCGAAGGCAATGGGCACATGTTTTTGAGTTGTAGAAGTGTGCTTGCTTTTATTTTCTTCTTCACAACTCAATTCAAGCATACTCTCGAAATCAGCATAAATTACAAAGGGAACATTTTGTTTTCTATCAAAATTTTGAAACTTTATTACAGAACCTTTTTCAGGCAACACGGTCACAATACCATTACAAGTGTGACTGTCTAATTGATCAATATTTTTAAAAAACACTAAACAAGTGTCACATAAAAAAAGTCTTTTGTCATTTTTAGTAATTTGATTTCGCAATAAACGCGAAATATCTTTAATTAGACAATAATGTGACTTTGAAAGTTTTTCAATATAAAGTAAATGAATTATTTTTCGATTCATAATGATTTCTGATTTGTACAAAGGACCTACAATCGTACTGTTTTTACTCAAACCGTAAATTATAAAACCTAAGCCAGGATTGTTCTTTTCAAATATAGCTATATCAGAAAAAGTTGCTGGAAATGACATGTTTTGCAAGTTCAATACATCATGAAAATTTGGATACGATGAAACTCTATCAACATGATTTTTTGCTGGGTACAAAAACGCCAGCACACTCCATAAGAAACAATGTTTATCAGAGTTACGAACGTTTATACAAGCCTTTTTGTTTTTTATTTGTTTTGGCAATTCAATGTATGTCGAACCACCGAAAGGTTGGTACCGATTTACGTTGACCTCCATGTGCATACAATGTACGAAACTCCACCCGCTGTCACGACTTTCAAATTCTTCTACATTTTTCTTTAAAGTTTCAAGAAGCATAGTAAACAACGAATCGAAATTGTAATTACTATACAGAGGTGTGTTCTGCGTACAAAATGATTTGATATCTTGCTCATCATTCTTAAACATTAAAAAAGCAGCATACAGTTCAAAGTTGACTTTGATACAAATATGTGTCTTTATGCAATCATTTAAAAGAAGCTGCAACTTATCTCGAATAGATTTTAAGAATAACTCGATACTAAATTTATTCGTGTCCTGGGCCAATAGTCTATAAGATATAATGCGACATTTAAATGCCGATTCTATTATTTCGACTCCATCGCAACGTATCTGACTTGAATTTTTTTGTTTATGGATCCTACTGCGTAAGTGCCCTATCCATGATTTATTATTGATTTCTAACTCACACTTCTCACAGAAAGGCATTGCTAGTAAGTTACTAATAAAGTGAAAACTAAATAACAAATTTATTTATTTAATTTATAACCTCGGGTTACATGAAGCTAAAAACTAATAAATAAGACATAAGAATCTATTCCTATTGTTTAAATGTTCACCTGTTACATTGCTAAATTAAAGAATCGTCATAAATTCTTTGAGTGGCAATTACTTAAATTACTGTGTTTGTTTCACCACTGAAATGTAACGTTTTAGGTAACTGATCAAATTTAACTCTAAATGTTACACACTAACAATTTATTATCAAGGTATATGTTTTGTGTCTGATGATCGGTGTGTTCAAACAATATTTTCAAGGTAACATAATATTATAACACCTACATATGACCTAATTTATTCCTAGGAAGTAACTGTCGTACAAGACACAGGTTTGGACTAGTTTGGATGGTAGAAAGCAACCTAATGAAAAGGTATTTTTTTAACCCTAAGCGAATCTTTGTTTACACGTATGACATTTATGTATCCCTACCTATTATTTGATGTAACTTTTTGGAACAAAAGGCATGTATTTATTAATTTGAAAACAAGATATTTATGTTCTATCACAACACATATAGGTACGCAGAAAAAAAACCATTTTGGTTTTATTATATATTAGCAAATAAAATTACCTTACATAACACATAATACTTTTATTATAAGCTTCCAAAAAAACAAAAGTTAATGATTTTAAAGTTTATCACTTTTACAACAAGTGAAGCAGCTGTTACTACGAATTAAAAAATGTAAGTAAGTATGTACTTCTTTTTTCCTATTATCTTTGAAAAATTTAAATTCTGATGAAATTATTCGAATGATTTTAAAACCAAATGAAATTACTTTACATAACTCATAATTCGATAGCCCTTTAATTAATATTTATTTAATGAATTTACATAATATAAACCAACACTTAATGATTTTATAGTTAATCATTTCTCTTATTATCTACGAAAAAAAATTAAATTTTGATTCTTTGAATACTTCGAATGATTTTATAAGTAAATAAAATTACCTTACATAACAAATAATTAGATATCCCTTTAATTAATATTTATTTAATGAAATAATAAAAAACATAATAAAAACCAACACTTGATGATTCTAGACTTATTCATTTATCTTATTATCTTTAAAAAATTTAAATTCTGAGTCTTTGAAAACTTCGAATGATTTTATAAGGAAATTTTGGAGAGGATCCCAGGTTGGATCCTCTTCCCCTAAAACAAGTTTAATAGAAGTCAGCGCCTTCTTATACCTAACGTCTGGTTTTTCATTGAGTACGTCTTTCTTATTATAAAATTTCACCTCCAGGTAATAATCGCCTGTAGTTTCGGCACTCCTGTAGACGTTGCCGTTGGCCACTCGGGTTATGAACGATGAGAGAAGCGGCTTCGCCCCGGTAGATGGCCCTTTCTTTCCAACTGCCGAAGCTGTCTCACCATTTATTATTGAAAAAATATTCGGTTTCCTGTAAGCAAACGTAAAAATAAATTAGTTTTCTGTAAAAACACTTTATTGAAGCCTATGATCCATAAATCGGTTCAGTATTTTTGAAGATTCATAAGGACAATTATATAGAAAGTGTGTATCAATTATAATACGCTTTAGTATTTACAAAACAAAGGTAAGGGCTGATATGAATGCAAATCACTTCACGGACCGAAAATCGTGCAAAGTGAAGACGTAAAAGTAGGAAAGCGGACTCAGGACTCACGAGAGAGAAGCAACTGTTTATATCTCTCGGATGATGATGATGAATATCTATATAAATAAAATTAGTACTCACTTAGCACTGTCGCTGGCTTCAGCCTTGCTCTTCCTTTTAATAGATTTTTTCACTGCTGCAGACTTTTTTGCTTTCGTATCTTCTGCGACTGGTTTCTCCTCGATTTCAATTGAACTGTCGTATTCGTAGTCAGACCTATAATGAAAATAATAAATAACCTTCAGTTCAGATAAATAGGTAGATACCTGAAATAAAGAAATAGGAAAAAAGAAGTACTTACTTACATTTTTTAATTCGTGGGTAACAGCTGCTTCACTTGTTGATAATTCTTGAAAAATCCAGATATTTGTGACAATAATGTGATTTGCAAGTAATTTTATAGGACTGAAAAATCGATAGTCAGCAATATTAGCTTGAAATCAGAAAGCAAACGGCCAATTTTCGCTCGACCGATAAGTTAACTTTTAAACCAAACAAAAGGACAATGCTTATCAAATTATACCAACTGACTATACATACAGCTTAATAGTTTTCCTATTAACTTACCTTGAAAGGATGAGTTAACTATCGACCGACTAAAAGTATGCGGTCTGCTAAGACTTACCTACAAATAAATACCAATTACGTGTTATGTTTCACAAAGAAACTGGAAACATTCTTAGGTACTACTAGTACGTAAAGTACATGTTCATAATTCCATAACCACCTTAACTAGATATAATGCATGGATTATTGGTGGTATAGAACATGTTTACGCAAGTGAATATTGCGTAAAAATGTTGTAGTCGCAATGTTTACTTTCTCCGGTAGCCGTTGATCTCTGTTGCTACCTATTAAATTGTTTTCAGTTACTATAAATTAAACTTCAAAAATAACATACTAATAGGAATTTGGAATTCTACGATGAGCCTCCACTTTTGGTGTCTCACTGTACTCGTAATAAGACGGTTCAAAGGTTGCGTGGTAGAAATCACTGGAAGCGATAAGACCACTCATTAGCGCAGCTTTTAGTTGATAAGTTTTTTACGAATATTTTCTGTATGTAGGTATGAAAAGTGCAAATAAATAATTATTTAAATGGGTAAGTCGTAAAGATAACGCAATCAATTCAGAGTTTCTACCTACCTAAAATAAAGCATATTTAAAGGTTTTAAGAAGTTTTAAGCCGCGAATTCATACATTCATAACTCGAAAGTACCTACTATGGTATTTAGATAAGGTAAAATTTTAGATAGAGTTAATATAAAGAGTTGTGATGTATAGGTGCTACAGTACTGTAGTTACAATATAAACGTTTTTTTATTTGACTGCTCATGAAGGATTATTCATATTTTGCTTTTTGTTTAACAAAGAGCAACTGAACCGAACTGAAATTTCGGTAATTCTTTTTTGTTGTTCGTCCTAGTCCTAAGAAAAGGTTCTTATGAAAGAAATAATGCTGAACTGATTTTGATAAGACGCGGGTGAAACCGCGGTGCTCAGCTAGTAATTCATAACAACACAGAAATGCTGACCTGTTATCGGCTCTCACGGATAGTTGAAGCGTTTGTTTGTCACATTTTATTATTCCAATTACAAACGCTTACCGCGTGAACACGAAGTTGAAGTGTGGTGATTTTTAAAATGTGTTTTTTTATAATAGTGCATTTTGCCTTTGGAAAAAATGTAAGTACCTAGGTATTTAGTTTTTATTTAATCCGTTAATTATAATCAAAATAAATATGAAAATATATTAAAGTTAAAGGTCTTCAAGTACTTAATAGATCATTTTTTGTAAGTAATATTTTACTTTTTATCGCACCTACTCTATCGTTCGTGTTTTAATTGATGACAATATATTACTTTCTACTTAAATTTGTGTGTCAGTGACCGAAGACCTTCACGTAAAAATCCCATTAATCTAGACATTGTGTTAACTGTAGCGATATTAACTCCAAGTAATTAATTTCGTTTTTTGCGAATTTTTAAGTTATTTTGACTTTAGATCATACTTTTTTTCAAATTAAAGAGTATATTTATTGACATTAAAAATAAATGAAAACAAAATAAAATTAAACCTAAGTTTATCACTTCCTTTGCAGTCAGGTAAAATAAAATAAAAAATACCAAATAAAATAAAAACGAATGTCCTTTTTTATGATCCAAAAATATTTATGTTACTTTTATAGCTTTTATGATACAATTTGGTGTGCTGTTAGGTAGGTAAGTATGTCAGACATTTTTAAAACGATCTTTTTCGATAGCCACATCTACTAAAAGCAATTTATGTTATTTAACACTCATTGTTCTATAAAACGAAATATAACTACATAACAGTGAATAAAGTGATCTTACCTTGGGTGCTTTTGAACTCACTTAAATGTTACATGAAAGTACTTGCCTCGGTTCTTTCAAATAATTGTTTTAAAACGAAATAAAACTAAATAACAGTGAACAAAGTGATCCTACCTTGGGCGCTTTTGAACTCACTTAAAAGTTATATATGAAAGTACTTGCCTTGGTTCTTTCAAATAATTGTTTTAAAACGAAATGTATAACTAAATAACAGTGAATAAAGTGATCTTACCTTGGGCGCTTTTGAACTCACTCAAATATTATATGAAAGTACTTACCTTGGTTCTTTCAAATGATTATTTTAAAACGAAATCTAAAAAAGTAAGCAAAGTGATCTTACCTTGGGCACTTTAATTCTCACTTAAATGTTATATATTAAAGGACTTGCCTTGGTTCTTTCAAATGATTGTTTTAAAACGAAATGTATAACTAAATAACAGTGAACAAAGTGATCCTACCTTGAGCGCTTTTAATCTCACTGAAATGTAGTCATATGAAAGGGCTTGCCTTGGTTCTTTCGACTGACCGTTTTAAAAAGAAATGTAATTCAATAACATAAATGCCACCGACAACGATTTGAAATGACAATGAAAAACAAGAGGATAAAATTGAGTTTTGTTTCACATTTTATGTTTTATCGGTTCTAAACCAATAGATATTACTGGTTCTGGACCTATAATTCTCAATATATTCTTTGTTTTTTGGGAAGCGCGAGGACGCGGGGGCGCGGACAAAAAAACAAAGAATATATTGAGAATTATTGGTCCAGAAACGGTAATATCTCCCTACTGACGTCAAGTTGTGAAAGTGACAAAGTGGGCCGATGACAATTTCATTCAATGGAAAACCAGAAAAGGAGCGAAAACATTTTCGGAAAATGAGTTTTTGACCTATTTTCAGGACTTGGCCAAAACTAGACAACCTTTGGAGCCTTTGAAGTATAAATTCAAAAAATTTAGTGGCTTATCTCAAAAGACTATCCGAAGGGCACGAACGTGGCACAAACCAAAGAAATCAAAATTATTTTCTAATGATAACGTCGAGACCTCTCTGAATGACGCGCCTGATAAGTCGTCATCAAAATACTATTTTGCTCCCTTGTCATACAATCTACTATTTAGTATTACATAAAGCGATTTATTCCTTTCAATCTTTAGATGAATACTATAAATTAAAGAAGGCGAAAAGTCCGTTTCCGTTAAATGGGTGGCCTATGGATTAACTTTTATTACAACAACCTTGAAGGAAGTAATTAGCCTGTAAATTAAATTCTTAACCAAAATGTAAGTAAGTACCTAAGTATTTTAATTAAGCAAGATTAGGTGGAAAAGTAATCACGAAATATTCAAACATAGCTGCGAACATGAACACAAAAATAAAACAATTTTGCGTCGTTATTACATTACGTATTTAGGTTTTGAATTTTGGTATTAAAATATAATAAGTACACTAGTAATGTAACTAATAATGGTTAACCCTAAGAATTTAGACAGCTCTCTTATAAAAAGAGATCAGAACTTTAATGGTCGCTTGAGATTAAAGTATTTCAAACTCGGCTAAGACGGGTTTCATCAGTTCCATAAGTCAAATGGTTTGAAGAATTACTACGCACCTATACAAAAATCGGAACAAAATTCGTACGTTCCCGGCTCTCAACATACATAGCTACATACACGAAGTACGAAAATTAAACATTTTTTCGTCGTTGCGTAGATTTTGGTGTTTAATAATAATAATAATAATTATTATTTATTGCTTCATAAGGTAATGGTTTACAAAATTACATTTTGTTTACAGTAGGAACCCGGTTGGGCACTGCAATTTAAGCTTAAAACTAATAATTTAAGTTAGTAGTTACCTACTTAAAGTCTAGTAGTATCTAACTACTACAGTATAAAAATTATTACCTGTAAATATAATTTAATTACAAATATAGATACTTCAAATTTATTGTACTTATTTGGAGTGAATATTTACTTATGTCTATTATATGTATTGTCTTCAAAAAATTCTTTAAGACTGAAATAGGCCTTTTCTGATAGATATTTATGTAAACATTTTTTAAATATATTTATTTTTGTGTTATATATTTTTATGCACATAACATATGGACCAGTGGAATGTAAAGCTAAGTTTGAATTAGGTAAAGCGAGTTTATCTTTATGTCTTAAATGTGGGAAACAGAGAAATGGTCTTTCAATTGAGTAAAAGAACTGGCATTATTTTTAACAAAGACTGAAATTTCAAAAATAGTTTTGGTATAAGGTGGTAGTTTTTAGAGTTATGTTTACCCCCTCTAACAGCCAAATGACTATACGTCATGTGTATTCACGATAATAGTACATGTAATAAAGTGTAAACGAAAACTATCACACCTGAGCTGTATTTTCGAATTCACGAGTAATTAAAAGAAATAAAAAGAGAATTTTCGAACAAATTTCGTTGAATATTACATATTAGGTAGGTGTTAGTTGTAGGGACATTTCCAGATTGGAATCCCTGTTATTAGAAACTACGAAACCTTACACTGCGTGTGGCCTTACAAAGCACGCACTTGCCCAATATTTTTAATTTAGTTTACTCAGACTTTTTACAATCTAGACATTCTGTTATTATTTTGACATTTTGATAATTATATTTTGACTAGCTGCGCCCCGCGGTTTCACCCGCGTAAGTCCCGTTCCCGTTTCAGTTCCCGCGGGATTAAAAGTATTCTATGTCCTTCTCCTGGTTCTAAGCTACCTCCCCACCAATTTTCAGACAAATCGATTTAGCCGTTCTTGAGTTATAAATGGTGTAACTAACACGACTTTCTTTTATATAGATAAATAAAGATTTAAGATTTATTTGTAATGTTATGTATATTTTAATGATTAATTGTAGTTTTAGGATTTATCAATTGGATTTTTAATAATATGTACCATTGTTAATAATTAAAAGAAAACTTAGAAGCACACCGTTTTATTTCCTTGTTACAAGATAAGTGAATAATAATATGGCGCGAGCGTCGGCTCGCACGGGCGAGCGCGTCTCTATCCTTCTCCTTCCGACGACTTGAACTTATTATGTCCGTCCTTGTCAGACTCGCGCTGCGGCATCGGTCGGTGTCGGGCGGCATCGGCTCCGCTCGGCATACCCCCGTCGCGGTTAGTGTTGCCCGTCGATTGACACTCGTTTACATACTCCGGGGCCGAAGTGAAGAGCGGGCATAGCTTGTGAACCGCTCGCCTCTTAACGCCGCCTCTTGTCATGACATCAGCAACTCGCGCCACCCCATCGGTACCAGGATAGAGGCGGGTGACGCGGCCTAGGCTCCATTGCAGTGGGGGCAGGTCTGCCTCCTTCAATAAACATAAATCTCCTTCATTCAAGTGTTCTCCTCCATCCAGCTTCCATTTGGATCGTTGCTGGAGCTCTGCTATGTATTCACTCGTCCATCTTCTCCAAAAGTGCTGTCGCAACTTCTCTATTAGTTGATATCTAGTAGGCCTTTTCACGTCGACTGGTCCGGAGGGTACTGAAGTCAGTGGCCGTCCGATCAAGAAGTGTCCAGGGGTTAAAGGATTGAGGTCAGTTGGATCGGATGAAAGAGGAGTCAAGGGACGTGAATTTAGAATTGCCTCAATCTGTGCGAACAAAGTGGTAATCTCCTCAAATGTCAAAGAAGCATTACCGGCTACACGCTTGAGGTGAGACTTGGCGGACTTTACGCCTGCCTCCCAGATACCCCCGAAGTGAGGTGAATATGCTGGGATAAAAACGAACTTAATTCCTTGATTGGACGCGAAATCGGCTACGGGTTCACGACTAGTACGGATGACTTTACCTAGTTCATTGTTTGCGCCTTTGAAATTTGTACCGTTATCCGAAAATATAACTCTAGGCTTGCCTCTTCTAGAAATAAATCTGCGCAAACTTAAAATAAAAGCCTCCGTGGTTAGATCACTAACGATCTCTAGATGAACTGCTTTAGTAGCTAGGCATATAAACAAGCATAAGTAGCATTTAGAAATTCGGTTACCTTTGCCCCTTTTACTGGAAATTAGAAATGGTCCAGCGTAGTCGACGCCAGAAGAGTGGAAAGGGAACGTTGCATTACTTCTCTCTGTAGGTAAATTTCCCATAATAGGCTGTACCGTATAACCACGAAGACGAACACAAACGACACATTTCTTAGTTGTACCGCGGGCTAGGGTTCTGCCGCCTATAGGCCAATATCTTTCGCGGATCGAGGCCAACAAATGTTGGGCTCCAGCATGGAAGAGTCGTTGGTGCTCGTACTGAAACAGCAATTGGGTTAGGTGATGTTTAGAATCTAGAATCATTGGGTGTTTTTTATCAAAATCGAATTCTGAGTTTTTAATTCTACCACCTATTCGTAGGATACCCTTTTCATCAATAAATGGATTGAGAGACAGTAATCGAGACTTCAAAGGTAGGCTTTGTTTGTTTTTTAACGCATTGATCTCATTTATAAATGTTTCTGATTGACTAAACTTAATGAGCATTGACAGAGCATAATCTTGTTCAAGTGCATCTAGTGGTTCTATATTTCTATCATTTTTCTTACGACAGTTATTTATAAACCTTAATACGTACGCGTAGGATCTTATCATCCTTATAAAACTAGAGAACCTATCAAATTGAATAAATTTGTTATCACTACAAACATGTGTATAACATTGGATTTCCTTAGTGTTCTTCAACTCAGGTAAGCTAACAGGAGTTTGGGTAGTCTTTGGTGTAGGCCAAAGAGAAGAATCACCGGTTAGGAACGTAGGCCCTCGCCACCACAGGGAAGAGGATTGTAATTGCTTGGGACTCATACCCCTGGAGGCCATATCGGCGGGATTTAAATGAGTAGGAACGTGGCGAAACGTAAATCCCGGGGTGAGTTCAATAATTTCATTGACTCTATTACAAACGAAAGTCTTTAAATCTCTAGGCGGTGTCCTGACCCATGCTAGAACTACAGTGGAGTCAGTCCAGATTACCTTCTCGGTAATAGTACACCGTAATGAAGTTAAAACTTTAGAACATAGTCGAGCGCCCAATAATAGACCACATAATTCTAATCGTGGGATTGTGGTTGGTTTCAAGGGGGCAACTCGAGTCTTGGCACATAATAGGCTAACGTTGACGTCGTGCTTATCGTTCTCAGAACGCAAAAACACGGAAGCCGCATAGGCTTCTTGGCTGGCGTCAACGAAGCAGTGGAGTTGTATATTCTTGGCATTATCGCACAGAACGCGTCTTGGAATATTAATCTGGGGAAAATTCTCAAATTCGTTTAAAAGACTAGACCAATTTTCACAAAATTCTAGTGGGACAGGATCGTCCCAGTCTAGTTTAGAGGTCCACAGTTGTTGTAGCAAGATTTTAGCTACTATTTTACATGGGGACAATAGTCCTAAAGGATCGAAAACCTTTGCGGTAATGGATATCACTGTACGTTTAGTAATTACTTGTGATGGACTTAAATCGGTCGAAAATTGGAGTGAATCAGACTTGGGAGACCAATTAAGTCCTAATACGCTAGATTCTTTGGAAAATTCTACCTGGTTACTGGTGTCGTTTAGATCTTGGGATAATTCAGGACAGTTTGAATGAAACTTCCTCAATGGGAGGCAAGCTGACTCTAGGATCTCTGTAACTTTAGAAAAAATATATTTTAGACCTTCAATAGAATCGGACCCTGTATTCAGGTCGTCCGCATAGAAATCATTTTTAATAATATTTGCAATTAATTTGTCCTTACATTCATTTGCTAACTGAACTAGGCATCTAGTGCTGAGAAAGGGAGCTGATGCGGTTCCATAGGTAACAGTATTGAGTTGAAGGACTTCAATAGGCTTGGTATCGTCGGCACGCCATAGGATTAATTGTAGATGGCGCTGGTTACTATCTATTTCAAATTGACGGAACATTTTCTCGATGTCGGCGGTCAGAATGTACTTATGTTCTCGAAAACGTAACAATATTGATATCAAATCACTTTGTACCACGGGTCCTACCATTAAAATATCATTCAGAGATTTTCCTGATCTAGATTTCGCGCTAGCGTTAAATACAACACGTAACTTAGTTGTTGTACTTTTAGAACGTATCACAGCATGATGAGGAAGGTAATAACAGAGTTTATCTGGTCTAGGAATCCTAGTTAAATGACCTAATTCGGAGTACTCCTCAATAAACTTGCAATAATCGGTCTTTAATTGAGGATTGAGTTTAAATCTCTTTTCTAAGCTTAGTAGACATTTTTTGGCCATGTAATATGAGTCACCAAGAGCAACTTTAGGGTTCTCCTTTAACGGCATACTCACTACAAACCCACCATTTTCTAAACGACTTGTAGTTTTAGTAAAATGTTCTTCACATAACATTTCTTCAACTGAATAGGTTTTTACTGAATTTAGTTCATCAATTTTCCAAAATCTTTCTAATGAATCTTTAATATCTTGAGAAAAGTTACAGTAAGTTTCTGAAATGGGACCATTGTTAATAGGCCCTCCTACCAAATAACCTAACTTAGATTGCTGAAGCACAATAGAACCTAATCTAATTAGGTGTGACTGAATCACATCCCAGTATACATCAGAGCCCAGAAGGATATCCACTTCTGCAGGAGAATAGTACTGGGGATCAGCTAGTTGTATGTTTCTTGGTACTTTTATAAGCTTTGGGTTTATAACAGTATTTGGTACAATACCTGTTATCTGAGGAACAACCAAACACTTAACTTGAATTTCAAATTTAACACTTAATTTTGACTTAATTTTAAAATTACACATCTCTGTAATATTACAAACTGCATTGTTAATGCCACAAACTTTAATAGCATCATTTTTTATAGTAGGTAAACCAATTTTATTTTTAAGTTTCTCGGTCACAAACGATGACTGACTACCAGTGTCCAAAAGTGCACGAGCTGAGTAAATGTCACCATTTATCTCTATATCAACAAGGGCTGTACACAATAATACATGGTTAGGGGACACGGAAGCTAGGGCTATAGGTAATACATTTGAAGTAAACCTTTGCTCAGAAGTTTCTTGAACGTTTGAAATATCTTTATGTAAAAGAGTATTGTGCTTTTTATGACATAGGCGACAAGATCCCTTGAGTTGACATTTAAAGGAATTATGGGACTTGCCAAAGCAATTCTTACACAAATCTAGTTTTTCAATTTCAGATATTCTATCTTCAACATTTAAATTATTAAACTTGGGACATACATGTAAAAGGTGAGAATCATTGCAAAAGTAACATTTAAAAGACTTTCCCTTAGTGGAAACCACTAAACACTTTGATTGGGAACTAGTTGACCCAGAACTCGGTCTAACATCGGAACGGTTGTTTTGTTGAACACCCAAAATTTCAATACGGCCTTGTATAAAGTTAAAGAAATCTTGCAACGTAGGCATCTCAGCTAACCTTTGTTTATTCTCTTCCCACTTTCCACTAGTTATGGCATCTAACTTCGATGAGACCATAAAAATAATTAAGGCATCCCACATATCCGTAGGTTGCCCAAGGGACTTGAGAGAACCTAGGTGCTTTGATACATGATCAACAATAAAACTTAAAGCCTTATAAGACTCTCTTTGTAACGGTTCAATTGAAAATAAAGCCTTGAGGTGCTTATTCACAAGTAGGTTTTTGTTATCAAATCGCTGACATAGTAAATCCCATGCTACTTTATAGTTATCACCACTAACTACTACACTTTTAATGACAATGGCTGCACTGCCTGTAATTGATGAACGCAAATAATGAAACTTTGCAATTGGTGAAATATTAACATTTTTATCAATAACGGACTCAAAAGTTTCTTTAAATTCTAGCCAGTTCATGTAGTTACCGTCAAACGATGGTAAGTTAATAGTAGGTAGCTTTACTAAGCTATTTACTTTGCCTGAATGGCAACTTGCAACAAATGAAGATTGTTCACACTTTTCCGAACCGCTCGGATCAGACTTATTTTCAGAAGGGCAATCATCGAGCAAAATTTGTATTCTAGCAATTAATGAGCAGAATCTATTTTCAATTTCATCTTGTATTTCAATTTGTTCATCATCATCGGATGACATTAAATTAATTTCACTTTGTAATGTATCATATTCATTTTGAATAGATTGAATTTTAACGAGTTTTAATGAAAGTTCTTTATATTTCACATTAGGGATCTCGGATAGATCTTCTAGGTTTTGAACATACTGTTCGAATTTGGTTAAGCGACCTTTGATAGTGCCGCGTTGTCTAACAAGACAGGACAGCTTTTCTGAATCTACCATTTTGGTTTGTAATAAATATTAATTAAATTGAGTAACTCACTTGAGGCACAACAATGAACAGGTAAGTAAGGTAATTGTGCATCCGAACCAGTCGCGATGACAGCTCGCCGAGCCCGCAGCTCTGCCAGTAGACTGCAGACCCGTAACCGTCGAACGTAGGAATCGCGACCAGCAGCGACGACACGGTGTTGTTGGTCACCTCACTTCGTAGGCCCGCTGAAAACGGTCGGCATATCTCTTTGTACTATCTAAGTTCTAGAATAGTTTGAGTAGATGCCCTAGGATATTATCTAGGTTTCGTTAATGCGTAGGGACAATGCTTGCGTGCTGGTTAAAACGTGCGTGCTTGTAGGTAAAAGCGTGCGATTGGGGTTATATTGTCTAGGTTTCAAGCTTGTTTAATAATAGCACACTTGTTTCACTTAGTTATGCTCGTAGGTTATAAAAATAGCTAGGTCGTAGGCACTATAGCTCGTAGGTAAAATAAACTTTGAAAATAATAGCATACAGCGCACTTGTTTCATTCGAAATGCTAGTCTTAGGCAATGAGTCTATTAAAGTTATAGAGACGCCATTGCAGAACAAATCATTATTGAAAAGCGGCACAAATTGTATGCTATACAACCTCATTATTTATATTCATTCACATAATATAAAGAAGAAATAGACGAAACTATTGTTATCTCTTTCTAAAACATAAAGACTCAATGCTACTTGCATGACGTAAGAAAGAGATGTCATAATTTTATTATGACATCTCATAGCGGTTAGGAGAGAATGATAAAACGTCAAAGTCAAAAACTTCGTTGAGTTTTTGGAAAAAAAACTTTTTCAAACAATAAACTAAAAAAAAAAAATACAGCTTTACTTACGTATGAAATGAAATATTTTTGCCAGTTTTTGGAGTATAATTCGTGCATCGCCTAAATACGCACGAAGGCATTGTTGTCTGTGAATAATGTTGTGAAAGTGAACTAAATGTACTGTGTGTCAACAAGCGGGTGATCGTGACGTGAGCTGGGATGGAACTAAGACTTCTCTGGCTAGATAGCTTGCATTTGTGTAGCCAAGAAATTTGCCCTATTACGTATCTAGAAGTTTTTACATATCTCTGGTCTTAGGTTTAAAAGTAGGTGCTATAGCTCGTAGGTAAAATAAAACTTGGGAAATAATAGCTTTTAGCACACTTTTTCATTCAAATTGGGCTCGTAGGTTATAAAATATTAGCTGCAATAGCTCGTAGGCAAATAAAAACGGCGATGCCCCCTCCGAAGCTCGAGGAGACCACCACCAGGCTCACACAAATCGTAGGCACTACTGACACGTAGTTTGCTAAGAAGGTTAGGTTTCTAGGATTAGGTAAAAAGGATCGGACTTACTTCTTTATAGGCTAGACCTGATCAGGCTCCTGAAGTTAATATCCAACTAGGTTACTAGGCGACTTTTCTTGTGGTGTCTTCAGTTTGTTTTCTCGTTCCTTGAATTTTCTTGAAAATGTTTTAAATTTGAAGTTTTCTCGTTCTTTGAATGTAATTTTGTCTTGAGGATGTACTTAGCTGCTGCCAGGTTTCACGTTGATGCGCCAATTTGTTAATAATTAAAAGAAAACTTAGAAGCACACCGTTTTATTTCCTTGTTACAAGATAAGTGAATAATAATATGGCGCGAGCGTCGGCTCGCACGGGCGAGCGCGTCTCTATCCTTCTCCTTCCGACGACTTGAACTTATTATGTCCGTCCTTGTCAGACTCGCGCTGCGGCATCGGTCGGTGTCGGGCGGCATCGGCTCCGCTCGGCATACCCCCGTCGCGGTTAGTGTTGCCCGTCGATTGACACTCGTTTACAACCATTATCAATCTAGAATTTATGACCTTAATCCTGGCGCTGAACGTAGCTACAAACACGAGGTACAAAAATAAAACAATTTTCCGTCGTTGCGTAGGCTTTGGTATTTCGGTATTATGTTATAACGTTCGCGTCAGGCGCTTCAACGCTCTTATTGAAAATTGCCATGATACGTTATTTAGGCGCGCTGTAATATTCATACCGCATTCGAGAGAGGATTGCCGTATCATAGCATAGACTATGTTTATTTTTATTATACTATCTTACACGAGCGAAACAAAATATTTGTAATATTAAATATGTTTCGGTACAATGTGTTTTGAAGACGGTATTAGTCTTAATATTGTATTTAGTATTCAGGGTGAACTACTTCGATGGGCTTTCCGGGGGATATCCTAAACTATTAGAGATAGCGATAAATGCTGAAAGGAGTTGCGTCCCCGATTTAGGCAAAAAAAAGATTTTTGAACTTATGTTGAAATTATGTTGTTTTGTAGTTTTAAGGCTTTTTGTATTTTATTTAATTTTTTCTCATTAATTAATTATTTTAAACTTTAGTACCTACTTTATAATATTGTAAATGACTTGATTTGACGATTGTAAATAATAACATGATCATAATATATATATACCTATATTACATGTAAATAAATAAAATAAATATCTTCTTAGAAATGAACATGATCATAATCTACATGACTTGTGTAGGCATGTATATTTATAAGACCTACGTTGATATTAGCCTGAAACGCGACCAAATAGCATTCAATGGATGGTAATATCATTTTGTCCAAATGAAACTTAGTTCAATTTAGCTTATGGTGATTTGTGTTAGTTGATTATGTAATTATGTGAAACGTATTTTGATCTGGTGTATGTAACCCTCTTATCTTCTATCTACACTTCCCATCAAAAAAATCGAAACACCTCAGAAGTATAAATTTGAAAGAGTTTAACTTATTCTTATATTAAACAAATGAACTATATAATAATGCCAGTTTGTTGCTGATATTATTAGGTAACGTTTAACGAAGATTAATGTTTAAAATTAAAATTAAATTTCTTTAGCTACCGTGTTTAGTCCAACATGTACGATTTTACCCTTAAACAAACATTTGAGATCCATATCTCAAATGTAAAGAGGTAAAACAAAAGTATAAAAAATGTTCATTAAATATCTCGTATTGCCTCCCCGGGCTCAAATGACTGCTCTCATGCCTATACAAGAGGAAATAAAATAACTATAACTCATCCCATCCAATAGTTATTGTGGTACTGTTTCGATTTTTTGATGAGAAGTGTAAGTTTTTATTTTATTTTAAAGAGCATCTATATAAATTGGTGACGATTTAGCACATCTAAATTGTAGCAGCCATCTTTTGACAATGGAATAAATTTAGGTTTTTTATAACCAAGACTTTCCAAAAAAAAAATAACAGAGATAAATCGGAAATCTTCCATTGATTAAAACTTCAATAGTTACCACAACTGGCGATTGAGTTGAGAACGTTTTTATCTATATAAATTGGTGATGATTTAGCAAATCTAAATTGTAGCAGCCATCTTTTGACAATTGAATAAATTTAGGTTTTATAATAACCAAGACTTTCCGAAAAGAATAACGGAGAAAAATCGGAAATCTCCCAATGATTAAAACATCAATAGTTACCTCAACTGGCGATTGAGTTGAGAACGTTTTTGCGGATCGTACATACTTAACCAGGTGAGTTCATTTGCTGACCGTCCCACTTGGTAGCGCGACAGGGGTGCTAGTCAACTAACTAAATCGAAACTTAGTAGTAAAAAGTAAAGAATGATTAGGCATTTTCACATTAAAACAGATAAATCTATTGATCGCAATATCAGAAGGCATATACAAGATGTAACGGGCAAGTCCTTTTAATCCGAAAGGGGGTTGTTCTAAACGTCTAGGCGAACACTTTTTGTTCTACAACTTTTGAAAATTCGAACTTTTTTTTTAAATTTTGAAATTATGTTTCATTGAAAAAACAGCTGTTTTTGAAAATAAAGGTAATTGAAGGTTTGATTGTAGTAGACCAAACTAAATGAAAGGACAACATAAGGTCAATGACCTCGAACTCTAAGAAACAGCTGATCTTCAAGTAAACTTTACACTAAAAATTTTCGAAAAGTACTTCGAATTTCCAAAAGTCATAGAACAAAAGTTGTTCGCCTAGACGTCTAGAACAACCCCCTTTCGGCTTAAAAGGGCTTACCCGTTACATCTTGTATACAGGTAAAAGAAGCCACTAAAGTAACGCGCTACATCAAATTCAATGATATTGACGTTGAAGGCCTCAGTGGCGCGGCGGGTGACGCCCGGACAGCGACGCAGAAGATTGCGGGTTCGATTCCCGCCGAGAAAAAAATATTTATGCTGACTATAAATGTTTGTTTCTGGTTCTGGGTGTATTCTATGTATTATAATTATGTATCGATTTACAAAAAAATAATAGTAATATTTACCTAGTATATCAGTTGTCTGGTACCCATAGTACAAGCCTAATGATTAGTTTGGGGCTAGATAGCGCTGTGTGTAATGTCGTGCAATAATTATTTATTTATTTTAAGCGTCATTCATCGACTTTATCTGAATGGATCCGCAGTGATAATCATTTCAGTATCAAGATAGACGTAAGAATTTTGTCAGCGCTGCAGCAGTTTTTTATATTCATTATGATGAAAGAATGACGCTTAAAACGTCAAATTTTTAAACGTTGAATTTGAGGTACAGTTGGACACGTATATGCCTCACAACTATTTGCACAATTGCAGCTTTGTGGCTAGCAGAAGCCAATAACTAAGAAGATGTTGCCACTATAAACTCATACCCTAAAAGGGTCTTGGGGAACTGGCTGTAATGGTCCCAAAATGAGAGACTAATCACACGTCTGGTGCTTACGTTGACTAGAAATCCTACTAATATTATAAATGTGAAAATGCGTGTGTTTAGATGTTTGTTACTTATCACGCAAAAAATACTGAATCGATTGCGGTGAAACTTGGAATATTAGTAGTTGGATACCGGAAATAACACATAGGCTACATTTTATCCCGATATTCCCGAGGGAACGAGACTTACGCGGGTGAAACCGCAGGTCGCAGCTAGTATTATAAATGTAAAAGTGCGTGTGTTTGGATGTTTGTTACTCAATTACGCAAAAACGATTGAATCAATTGCGATGAAACTTAGAATATTAGTAGTTGGATACCGGGAATAACACATAGGCTTCATTTTATCTCGATATTCCCGCGGGAACGGGACTTACGCGGGTGAAACCGCGGGGCGCAGATGTAATAATAATAAGATGAAGAAGAAGAGGTAGCGTTACTTCAGTGACTGTCATCCTTTTGATGCCATATCTACTATTAAGATTAGAGCATTACAGCCTACTCTTCACAATATCCCTGTCTCGTTATATCGAGCGCCGCTCGCCCACTCGACCTAGTTCCTGGAAGTACCGTCCGCAATGGACATTACAGTTCGAGATTACTAACAACAGTTTGTTTTTAATGTAAATAGGATTTGTTTTGTTTTGTTTCTGCTGTTTGTACCTGTTGGTTTCTGTTGTTGGTTTGTTAGAAGTTTTTGGTTTGGTTGTTGATTTTTGGTCGGGTGTAGGTAGTTGTTGTCTGGGAAGTAGGTAATCTAGCTGTTACTTATGGAAATTTATTAAATACTTACTAGTTTCGCCTCGCGGTTTTACCCTTAAAAACTACAAGATCAGTCATGAAAAATCAAATGTAGTTAAATAATGTAATTAATGTATTTGATCTAATTTTTTTATTACCACGACGGCGAATACGGGATGGCAATGCAGAATTATTGCAAATTCGATTCCGGGGAAAAAATATGTTTAAAAATAAATATTTATTTAACCTATAACCTAGACTAATTTCCAAAATAATTTAATACGATATTACAAGGATTTAGTGCATTGAAATAAAAGTTTCTGCTTTAAAACCACATACCTACTTAAAATTATATAATTATTATTTTCAAGCCGCGAAACTAAACTACCTTCCTAGTGCTACCTATATCAAATAAATTTTCACTTTTAATTTTATATAGCTAATAGATAAAGAACGCATTCCACTTGAAGCTTATTACCACTACATCACAACCATAATAAAAACAGTTTATAGGCGACGTTAAAAAAACACATTAAAATCGTTATTTTCATTCTTATTGCTTAGAACATAAGAAGCGCCGTAACCGTAAAACTTAAGTGGGCTCCTGTTAAAGGCTCTCGAGGCACTCCGAGATTGTAACTCAACTTTATACGGCTATGTATTTAGATACGTAATGTAATGTAAATCAAAAAGAGGCGCGTTTAAGAGGGAAAATGCTAAAGTAAACGTCCACTGTGACCATTTTAATAACTGGTTATGGAACAGTTAAGGCTTATAGTCCTATTTGGTAACTAGATATGAAAATGTGAAAGAAATTTCCTTTTTCGTAGGTAGTTATGTAAAACGGTTACGAAAATTGTCCGAATGGTTCTTTTTAATAACTGGTTATGAAATTCGTAACAAAATATGTTTTGTTGTGCAATATTTATTTATATTTATTCATGGGTTCAAAATGGGTTCAAAAACTTTTCAATAACGGTTTTTATTGAAAAGTTTTTATTTAGTGGAGATCCAGTTTTGAGTCCGACCGTACATTTTTGCCAAAAAATCAAGTGTGAAATTTAAACCAACTCTTTACTAAGCAGGAGAAAATAATTTTCTTGATTCAACATGGTTTATTCCTTGTTTAATTAAAAACAACGCACTTAACTACTTCACTATACAAGTTTGAACTCATGTTAGCGCGCGGTAGCATATATTATGTTACAGACAGCGCGGTAACATGAGTGTCGTAGAGGTAGCATCAAAATTTACACTGTTTTAGATTCTTCTTCTATTTAATTTCGTGTAGTGGTGTAGCATATTTATTTTTAGAGTACCAGGTCGCCTTAAAGCCTGTAACAAGACCTAATGACTTCTATCTTATCTTATGAACGTGAAAGTTTGTATGTACATGTGTATGTATGTTACTTTTTCACGCAAAAACTTCTGAACCTATTGCGATGAAACTTGGAATATAGGTAGCTGGATACCGGGAATAACACATGGCTTTTTATCGCGATATTTTCTCCAGAACGGGACGCGGGTAAAACCGCGAGGCGCAGATAGTAGATAAAAATATGTAGTATGTAGGTTAGGTACCTATTCTTTACACACACATAGAACCACTCACCAACACGATTCTAAACATGTATGTGGTATACATCCTTCAGTAAATCTACGAGATTTAAAACATTTCCGCATCGTGTACCCCCATCGCTTCAATCTCCTTATGTCTTGGAAATACCCTGTTTCCTTCGAATGCCTTTGACAAGTGTCCTCCGACGAACAGACGGCTTAGCTCCGAGAAAATCTTGGTGTAGGTTGCTTGTTTGTCAAAAACATGTTCGGATTTGTTTTAGTTGTTGTAGTTTAAAGTTACCTACTTGCAGTACTCTCGCTTTGTTTATAAGTATACGAACTGTGGCCCGCGGTTTCGCTCGCGTAAGTCCCGTTCCCGCGGGATTATCGGGATAAAATGTGTTATTCCCGGTATCCAACTACCTATATTCCAAGGCTTATCGCAATCGGTTCAGTAGTTTTGCGTGAAAGAGTAGCAAAATCACATACATGCATAATAAATTTCGCGTTTATAATATTAAGGAAGAAGTAAGATTTCATATTTCTCTAATAAGTGAATTTGTAGATTCATTCAGAGAAATAAACACCTTGCACCTAAACCTAAAGTTGCATGGTTTTTTGGACTTTGTTAGGCTTAGGTTGTACATGAGGATATTATGTGAGTACATTGTTTACACGTACAGTACGGATTCAAAAATTGATCCCGTTTACAAAGTTTGACTTTTTATCCAAAGGACCTTTTGTTTACGCTAGGTCTGTACTTTAAGAAACTTACAAAGTTTTTGAAATTTGATTTTTTAATGTTCTGGGCATACACATGTCCACTAGAAATATTTTTATGGAAAAATACAGCTTCTAAATTCACTCACGTCGAGGCTCGAACTCGCATCTCTCGGTCTGTACCCCAACGTTTTAATTCAACGAACAACACCGTGCGATGTACTTTTTCTTAAAAATATTTCTAACTAATAAAGATGTCAACAACTTTAGTCAGACGTCCTTCCATTGAACCACAGGTTCTTGGAACTCAAAAGACTCTTAGAACTTAAATTGCTCATTTTCAGAAATAAATCTCTTCTATTTAAACCTGTAAAACTTGGTACGCAAGGCACTTCAAATTAAATGCCGTTACCAAAATAATTTATAGATTAATCACACAGCCCTCTGCGAAGTAGTCGAAACGTCTTATAAATTATACCCTCACCCTTTACACCAAACAAGTAGCAACATCAAAGAAAACATAAACCCTTTGAGAAATAGGCATTTATTTAAATTAATATTTGTCGAGATGCCTTTCTCATTAGGTTGGGATAGAGTGGGAATTATCTTTGAAAGTGAATAAGAGAACAAAGAAGAATAGAAGAGTATACAAAGAGAATACAGGCAATTCACTGCTCATACCGCGTATATACCATATTTTTTCTACAAAACCCAATTCACCGTTGTTGGAAGTACTGTTATATAGTAGGACTTTAAACGGGAGAACAGAAGAGTTTGTAGTGGTTGGGAACATTTCATGGCTGTGAGTTTTGAAAAAAAAAAACAGACCGTGCGTGGGGCAAAACGTTCCATTGCGCATTCTACTTCAGAACTAGGTAATATATCCTCCAAGTTCAGAACCTATTTCGATCGTCTTTAATTTTGTTTCTTTTCTAACGACAAACAGCCATGTGTTTTTCTGTGTGTACACTTTTCTCTTAGTAGATCCTGTTTTTTTATTTTTTATTTATTACTAAATATAAAATAACTTATAAGACTTTGATTCACTTAGCTTAATTAAACCACTAAGGTTTGTAGAAATACGCTAAGAATTAAGTCTACGCCGATCAACATAAAAAAGGTAGATAGGTAAGTATTAAAAAAAAATATATACGCGACGAATTGAGAACCTCCTCCTTTTTTGAAGTCGGTTAAAAATAATTCGGGTTAAAACTACTGAGAGGATACGGGATAATTCTCATTAGAACGGGCCGTGTAAAAAACACGTCCTCGCTCCGGCCCGTCCACGGTCCATTCTAATGAGAAGCATCCTTAACATTTTACTGAAACCAGCAAAATCGTTGGTTTTATTTTTTGGGCGAAAAAGGTGAACGAGTCATTTTTATTTGGCAGACAGAACGTGGCTTTTATTGATTGAATCCCATTGATTTCGAATTCGTAAACGAATTTCTATTTCTATTTATCATTTTGATATGAGCAGATCGAGTTGTTTTAAGACGATTGTCCTGGGTTCGTAGTCAGACAGAGCTTTTAGGCTCGCTGCCAAAGTGTAGCCAACCGGAGTAGATTGTATTGTTTATGACCGATGTTGCGAAAGGTTTTACCCAAATTAATTTACATTGCATTGTGGCAGACTTCTTTTGCCTGCATTTGAAACTGTGACTGTGACTATTTAGGATTTCGTACCTTAAAAAGTAAAAAAAGAAGCACTTATAAGATCACTACTTGTCTGTCACAACCGATTTTATGAGGAACTAGAAGACCTCTTCTTCTTTTTGAGAAGAGGTCTCTATACCCTCCAGCGCAATTATAGATAGGTCACGTGTCAGATCATGCTTTGTGTTAATAATAGTATAAGCTATCTTATCCCAAAATGACATAACCCAATTGCCTAGACAGGAACCGGAGCAATAAACTCCCGCACACTACTTTGATAAGCTCACGCCATTGCATTGCATTCCACATGGCCAGGCCAAGTCCTGGCCTGGCTATATTGAATGGTTTATTAGTACTACTGCATTAGTCAAAGATATCTATCTCATTATTCCAGATTATTCGAAGAAAACCAAGATCTACTGAACATGTTCGAAAAGTTTCGGCAATGTCGGACCAAAGAAGAGCAGATCAACTCGATGGAGCTAGCAGAGCACGCTAACAACGTGATGAACACCTTAGACGAAGGCATCAAGGGGCTGGATGATCTGGACAATTTCTTTGAGTACATACACCAAGTTGGGGCCAGCCATAGAAGGATACCTGGGTTCAAAGTGGAGTATTTTTGGGTAAGACACTGTCGTATTAAATTTTCTTATCCAACCCCTACATACTACAAAATTGCAGTACGTTAGGCTAGTTCTCCTCTTCCACTATACTAAGCTCTATTCTTTTTCTCTTTTCTTAAAGGGAAATGAAAGTATTCTTAACGTAAAAATAGAATTCTTCTCCACTCTAATCTGTTGTCAAGCTCTCGCTCACTCTCGTCTCCTATATCCTCCGCAATACCTCTTTTTGGTCTCCATCTCGCTTCCAAATTCTATAGTCTCTGTCTAGGTTTCTTATGGTTTTATAGAATTATCCTGTCAGATTCATCGGTGTTCTATTATTTTGTTCCTATTTTGCCCCGTAATTTGTTGGGTTTCTGTTGTCAATGCTGTCGCACGCGTCTGGTATAAATTTAAGGTCACTGTTGTTTGGGTTCGCAAACCGACACAACCACGCAAATGGCTGTCCACTGTTTAGACAAGCTGTTATTACAACACCGACAAAAGACAGACAAATCGGGCAATAACCACTATTATTAAAACTGCTGAAGTGAGTAAAATCATCTCTGCAGAAAGTCTTATTGACAACAATATTGAATAAACAGTCTTTATTAGCCCGTGATCCATGTACCAACAAGAGGTATGAAAATACCTGGAAATGCCAAACATCGCGATGAAATTATATCGGATATTACCGGAAAAATAGCTTTAATTTCAGGCTTTATTGGTTTTTTAATTCAAAGTGAAGTAACATATCTACATTTACATTTATTTACATATCCACTGTTATCCATATTATCCAGTTTGTCAGGCGAAGGCAAAGTAAAAGTTTCCCGTCATCGTTCTCAGAATATGGCAACAATATAACTCGAACAAATACGAAACTTTGTTTAATATCAATATTCGAGTTGATTGATCGATACTTGCGAAATGTATTCAGTTATGTGTTTACCTTTTCCTTTATTTATCAACCGACTTAAAAAAGGAGGTACGCTTTTAGATAGAAGTGTGTTAGTTTTACAAGAAAGTGTGCGTGTACGTACCTACGCAATCTCACGTATGCGTGAGAGTCCGTGTATCACAGCAACTATAAAAATTGAATTTGAGTGTACATACAAAATATCTTACTTATTTTATAAAGGTGAAGTTAGGTGGATATGTGTTTTTTGCTCCTTTACGCAAAAGTACTGAACGGATTGCAATTAAACTTGAAATATAGGTAACTAGACACATATACTTTTTCATCCGATATTTTTCCGTGGATAGGCCGCGGGACGCTGCTAGTTGTTCATTATTATATGAGGGGTTCAAAAGTGGCATTGAAAGGTTCGTGTAATATCACACAATGGTGCAAGCCAATTCTGTTAGCATGAATTGCCCTTGACACGCTTCCGTGTCTAAATTAAAAGTGGAGCATTTTATCACTATCTCACCAGCCCCCAGATTATCTATCCAGTGGATGTCTGACAACAGTGGAAAATAACAGGAACTATGTAAGGCATTGCTGCTTTGACGTAACGTGGTTATTACCGGCAATTACCTCAAAGCAGCAATGTACTGCGTAGTGCTGTCATTTTCACGGTTGTCAGACATCCACTAGATAGATATGGCAATGTGCCATATCTATGGCAATGTGCCACGACTTAGACCGGTAGACTAACAAGCCGACAAATTTAAGCAACTAAACGATCAGCTTGCCAGTTTAAAAAAAATGCGTTGCGTAGATGAGTCGCCAGCTTTGGCCAGTGTGCAGAGCCCTTATCAATGTCCAAACCAGCCATCTGTATTCATCCTTTAAAATACCTGTAGGTATGGCTATATATCGCTGCGTAGGTAGGTACCTAACGACCCCTTAGTTGACAAATGAACTGACAGGCAGGAATGAAAATGTTTTAATATTATATTTCTGCACACAGGTTGCTCTTAAATTAGAATGTGATATGATAAAGTGATTTAAGTAGGAGTTACTTTTCGGACCTTTTGATAGTAGTTGTTATAAAATATTTTTTGATAAAACTAACACAATCGTATGTAGAACGTCGTTTGTAAAAGTGTCCTGCAATACTGCCAGCTTCAAAAGTCAATTACCACCATAAAGATTTTCCAAATTATAACAATGTACTGTAAATCAAAATAATTGTGCGGTGTCAAAGCAGGACAGAAATTCTGAAAATAACTGATTATCTTCTCTTTTATTTTTAGAACATCTGTCTTGTTTTGACACACCCTACAATTATGATATTTACCGATCGAAACTCTACCTAATGTTTTTTTCTACCTACGTCCATTATAAAAATTAAACAGTGGACAATTCGACTTTCTAAAAATAATCCTACGAAACACAACAAAAGCTCAATAAACTCTCCTAATTGTCCAAAGTTTTAAACTTTCTTAATTAATAATAAAAAATCCGCAAAACTTTCGGGAAAACAATGTTTTTTTATTGTCTACGACTGTTTGAGTTTCGGGCCACCCTGTATTAGCATTTTGAGGTAGGATGAGATACGATTATAAACTTTGATGCATTGTGAGACGGTTGAAAATGTCTTGTGTTTCATTTCGGTACTTATTCGGACGGTCACATAGTCCCAGCCTTTGATAGCCGGAAATAGGCCGACGTGACTCCACCGACCCTTCGTGAAGTCTACTTTGTTAAATGCTGTTTCTATTTTATCGTATTTTCATTGTTTATTAAATTATACAATCTAAGTTTCTGCGAATTTTCAGTTGGAGGTATATGTAAGGCTAGTATTTTTTGACCGAGCGAGCGTCAGCGAGCAAAGCGTTTATGCTTCAGGTTGGCCAAATTTTCTTTTTTCTTTATGCCGATTTTGTTGAAACTTGGTATACAAGTTCTATGAATGGTTTTTTTTTTCGTGGGGAATTTTTGATTGGTGGAGTATTTCTTCCACAAAGACAGGTGCTGGATATCTCCGCACTCCGCACCACCACTATTATAACAAACACAACGCAAAAAGAATTATTGAAATCGGTCTAGCCGTTCATGCGTGATGCTATGACCACGCGAATAAATCTCTTATAGTTTAGGATATCCTCCTTAAAGCCCATCAAAATGGTTCATGCTGTATAGGATAAGATAAAATATATATAAACCGCAGCAGCACTTACAATATTCTGATCTACTGTAAATGTAAATTACAATCGCGACAGGTGCTAAGATGAGGTCAATGAATGTCTCTTATGACGTCTAATGTATCATTGAATTTGAGGTGCATAGCGATACTTTAGTGGCTTGTTTGCCATATCTCTGTTAAGGATGAAATCAATGGTTTTACTGTATTTTTTTCCCATTCAGTAGAAATACCCTCACATCCAAGTCTAGTGAAGTATTAACCCCAAATATCCTAACTCCATTACTTAACGCTCGTCTTGGTATGTCAAATGGGTAGTTCCTGAGATGAATAGCAAACTTTTCTCATAACTGTGTCGCTCTAATATGATACGAGTCTCAAGAAGGAGCATGTTATATGGGACACGCTGTATTGTGATGCTTGGTCATTTTTCGCATTTGATACGAAAAAATAGATTCTTTTTTTGCTACTTATTAAAAGTTTATTTACTAAGTAGTAGTGTCCCAGAGTTTTATTCGCGTAAGTCCTGGTCTTTCGGGATTTTCCAAAAACCCTCAAAATTTTATGTCACCAGCGCGGCGTAGGCATATAGGTCAGTCAGTCAGGAATTGAATTTTATATGTTTAGAGACCACAAATTGTGCTAAGCGAGGCTAAGTTAATGGAGTTATTCCTTTGGTTCTAACAAACACATCAATCAGCCACGCATTCCCGCCTAATCTAGTAAATTTAAGTTGTGGTTGTAAAGGATCTCTACGTATTGGTCAGGGCACTACCCACGCCTGAGGTCCGGGACTCGAAAGCTCCGTACATGAAACATACCTATCTCAGTGGTTAATATTAAAATTATATAAGTTGCCCCAAATTACAGGCCGTCGAAAGTTTAATTTCCTCTTTCCCCTTGACGTTTGACATTTCATACCAATTTTCAATATTGCTTTCATGAGCTTTTAAAAGCTGCTTAGGGGGAGTTACTCGGGTGTGTGGAAAATAGGTTGCGTATAACGCAGTGACTTGACAGTATAGTAATCCAGTCCCGGGGGCATACTAGCTTTTTCCACGATCAAACGTTTGTCGACATTCGATTTTATAGGTAATTAAGCAGTGCCCCGCGTAAGTCCCGATCCCGCGAGATTTCTATCAGGATTTCTTATATATAAACCATTCTAATCAATCACTCTCATAAAAAAACCTCATCAAAATCCGTTGCATAGTTTTAAAGATCTAAACATACAAACACACAGACAGAAAGCAACTTTGTTTTATACTATGGGTTGGTTTAAATGATCATGTCCAACAAAAGTTAATTAACAGAGATTTGTTGGATACCAAACTACCTGTCCATCGTTTGCTCGTCTGTAAAATCTAGTTGGCCCAGTGCACTGTCACAAGCCACAAGTAGGCCACACTCAACACTACTATACACACTATAGTCAATTCAATGTTTCCAAAGCGAGGACATTACTGGACTGCGCCCAGTAAAAACAACCTGGGCTCACTACTGGGTTTGTGTAGACACTGTTTACAGATACTCAGTAGTAGTAAGTAGTAGATGAAAATTATTTTGTTTGAATTGAGAATATTTTGAGTTTAAAAAAAGATGGCACTTACGCACTAGTGCCAGAAACTGAGCGTGTCAGTTACTACCTAAGCCAAAAATATACCCACTACTGTCAACTCAATCCTTTCAAAGCGAGTTCATTATTGGACTGCAACCAGTAAAAACCACCTGGGCTAACTACTGGGTTTGTATAGACACTGTTTACAGAAACCCAGTAGGTAGCAAGTAGTAGATAAAAATCATCTTGTTTGAAATTAGAATATTTTGAGTTTAAAAAAGATGGGAAATGTTGCTGTTTTAGCAATATGCAAGCGAATACGTAACTATACATCGTTCAACGAAATTATCTAATGGGAAACACATGCGTTAAATGTTATACTTAGGTTCATCGAAAATAACGAATAAAAACAATCGGGTTTAATATTCCAGATATTTATTGCTCAAGGCAATGTGTACTAGAAGTACCTATTATATTTTACTGAGATAAATGCATCATCAAAAATCTTTTCCGCCTGACAGAATTCAGCAAGCTGGTTCGTAGGTTCAAATCCTATCACGGAAGCATTTTTGGTGACGCATTTATCCTTGTAAAATATTTGTATCAGGGGATTATTATATTTGTTTGGAATTCAGTTGAACGTGCCCTTATATTACCGCCAAGTACTTCCCTAGAAATTTTAATCAAACTTAATATAACTTGAGGTTTTAGGGTTTTAGCGAGAAAATTGAATAGGATTTTGCTGTAACCGAAGTTTTTTTAGACAATGTTATTTTAGGTCGATGGTATATTGAACTGCGGGGATAAGTCCAACCTTAGGAATATTGGGAAAAATGTAGGAAGTTGGAATATGCTATGCTGAGCTTACCTAGATGACCTGCATTCTAACAACGAACGTCGAATTTTCTTTCATTTTTATATAAGGTGTGTGGGCAATCTCCCGAACAGTTTGACTTTAGAACTAGTAAAGTTTCTAAAGTCAAACTGAAGACAAGTTTGAAATGCATCACTATCAGGCGACCTTTCTCCTTCTAGTCTCTAGAGATTATCTTGATTTGGAATAGCCAGTTTCAAGTATTTTTTTCTATGGTTTATGCAATTTTGCATAATAAAACACTGTGTTTACCGGGTTTAATCGCGTTTTTATTTATGATTTTTAAACGAACCGAGCTTTCGCCAACTTTACAGTTGTCTTTTTCTTTGAGTCAACCTTGAAAAAGCCAACTGTAAAGTTGGCGAAAGCTCGATTCGTTTAAAAATCATGATTAAAAACGCGATTAAACCCGTTAAATAAAGTGTTTTATTCAATTTCAAGTATTTTAATAAATTTGCAGATACAAAATTAAAAAACACTCCATTATTTGGAGATACAAAAACAGTCTAGTCTTCGCAGTTATAACTTATAAGTGAAGTCGTAGGAGTCATTGTAAATGGCGGCATTGCAAACAACTCTATATGAGATTTTTGTAAGCAACGAAAATGCTCATATTTTTTTTCGAAATTTCACTATTACAATAACTCATCCCATTCAAAAATACAAATACTTATAGTCTTAAACAACAAGTAAAAACAAAGTCCATAAGCGTCAAACATTTTGAAAACATAGTTCTTCAGAATGTTTTGAACTCTCGTTTCGTAACAAGATAGCAATGTATCTATTTCTGTTGCAGAAAATCGAGGCGCCATTCTTAGCAGCCGTAGAAGCAACTCTCGGAGACCGATATACGCCGAATGTGGAAAATATATACAAAATAACAATCAAATTTATACTCGAAACGCTTATAGAGGGATACGAGAAAGCGGGGAAACCGAACTCCACGTGAAGATCGCAAAAAACTATTATCGTCATGTACCTTTTGGATAAAAGAAAGATTGTACACGTCGGATAGTGTAGTTTGGATAACTATACTGGTGTTATACTGGGAGCGAAGCTAAAGTGTTAAAATGATGCTAAGGGTTCTAAGGGATCCGTCAACCTGTCAATTGACTCAAAAAAACTCTGTGCATATTGTGAATAAGTGTTAAAGTTAAATATTTGTGTTCCTTTCGTAAATTATTGTGGATATTTGTAGTTAATGTGGAAATAGGGATTTTAGGCTTTGGACAAACCTGTGTGAGTGATCGCGTGACTCGTGCGACAATGTTTAAAGGTACCTTCGTAAACCAGAATTTCACCAGAGGGAAAGTGTCGATAATGCAGCCGTAAATGTAGCAAATTTATCTGGAAGAGTTGAAAGAGTGTTAGTGGGGGAATTCAGACCTGTCTGTCTATTTTAAAAGCTGAATGTCGAAGAGACACATGTGATAACACGCGATTACAACCCGGTTAAATGTAATTTTGTTAACCTGATGGGTTTAATTAACCCGATAGGTTGTAAAATTACTAGCCACAGAGGAAACAGCGAACATTAGAATTTAATTATTACCTATGTTCATAATTTGGCTTATTTACTATTACAACAGATTGTGGTCAAACGACGCAATCTGAAATAGAGTTCGCTAACTTAGAAGATAGCTAAATTCTATCTATCTATCCATACTATAAGTAAACGTGAGTCGTGATTTCTACCTACATTCTAGTTTTAATTATATTTATGTATTACAAGTATATTTTGTAAATTGTCGCAAGTTGTAATCATGCTGGTTTGTCTGGAGCCTTAGCAGGGGACTTGTATGTGCTTATAACGTAGTCATAGGTTTAGACCATTGTAATTGTGTAAAACCAAATATCAGTTAACTGTGCTTTATTTATTATTAAAGGCTGTTCCAAAACTAAATGGAATTTTAGAATTTGTGCTAAACCGAAAATTCAAATATTAGTTTCTTTAAAAGTAAAATCGCTATGTTATCGTAATTATCTTTAACTTTTCGTAGTAAAACCAGTGATTATGTTATCTAAAACAAGTAGTTTTAGATGCGCCTTTTTATTTTTGTATAGCTATTAAAAGTTAGGGCAATTTAAGTTACTTTATTTTTGAAGCAAGAGCGTGATACCTTTTATTTATGTCATTTTAAGTGCGAGCGAAAGGCAATTGTGGATTTTCAATGTCTCGACCAATCAGTTAAAACAAGACGTTTCTATGGTTACAATGCTCTTTAGAACAATTTATTTGTTTGGGAATAATTTTAATAAAATAATACTTGAATACGAGTAAAAAAGCATCATCGTGATAAATAGTTGTGATCTGAGCTAGTTTGCAGGTAACATTTAAAAATACTTCCTACTTTTTTGAAGTCGTTTACAATCGATAAAGAAATTTAAAATAAACGACTCATTATGAAATTTTGTTTAATATCGGTGTAGCACGGTAACTTAGGTCAAGGACCTCGTTTCTCTCTAGTTTTGGAACAGATTTACGTCTATTATAATTGTATTGTATATTTATGGCTGGTCCAATTGTTACTCATTTATTTCTATTTTATTATTGTTGAAAATTAGCTTAGTAAATACCTTGACCATTTCTGTGAAATACTACGAATAGTTAATTAATTGGAAATTCGTGAAAATGTAGCTTAAGGAAAACTAGTCGTACGTACCTACCCATAATCATTGGCCTTTTCGTTTAATTTTCATTTTATAGCGCAAGCCACTTTAAATCCATGTTGTTTTATGGCACTATAGCGCCCGGGAGATTAAAAGGTGGAATATGTCTGCGCTACGGGATCTCAAACTACTA
This sequence comes from Idaea dimidiata, assembly GCA_949358125.1. NCBI lineage: Eukaryota > Metazoa > Arthropoda > Insecta > Lepidoptera > Geometridae > Idaea > Idaea dimidiata. The sequence goes on from OX442329.1 coordinate 14,618,168, forward strand.
GGCTGAAGTTGAAAAAAACTTCAGCCTGTAGTCTGGACTCGTAGCTGTGTCTAGACAGAACGCAAGTCATCAGGCGCGGCTACGTCCGTTTAGAAAGATGGCATGCTTCGCATCTAGCGCCTAGTGGTTCCGTGACATAAATCCAACCGACTATCTAGGCGCCAACCGCTCGGTGCGAGACCTTTCGAGTTAGGTGACTCGCTAGCCTCTAGGCGCTAAGCAAGCCTCAGCCTATGCGGCCGTAGTCTTACCGAAACGTAGCTGTGCCGTAAAAACTACACTCGCATGTCAAGTGTTTGTCAAATTTAAAGCGAAGACGGTACTTGCTATTTCTATGGGACCGGGTATCTATATATACTTTTGACAATTCAACATTTTAAGAATTAAGTAGATTTCGAGAATTCAACGTTTTGGGAAGTAAATTTGTTGGTTCTAAAAATTTTTGCTCATCGAAGTCTTAATTTTTTTTTTTTTTTTTTTTTTAAATTATAATATCAAAATTATAGTCTTCCGTAAGCAGTAAAAGATTGAAATTGTATTTTTGTTTTAATTTAATATAATTTGCTCCGTAAATTAACATTTTAGAATTGATGTAATACCTTCATAGGAAAACCATGTACGAGTTTTCTGAAAAAAATTAGGAATTCTCCTGAATAAAAAACCTAGGTAAAGCACAAACATTTTAAAAATTGGAAAAAAAAATCTATACCCCCTTTTGTAGGAAAAAATAATTTAAATAGTAAAAATAATAAGGTCTACAATATCAAATAATCAAAATTATTTAAGTATATACAATGTTATCTATTCTAACAGTTTGACTGTTGTATAACTATTTTCGAAAACTTTACAAAACCCTATTTTTGAAAATTCAAAATAATAATATTAAACCAAAATATTTTAAACTTTTCAACTCACACGACTTCTTTATTAAAATACCCAAAATGTATGGCATATAATACCGTGTTAGCAAATCCTAAAAGTTATATTTTTTAGTTACTTACTGGGTTTCGGAGTATTAGAAGAAACTCATAAAGTCTTCTTATTAATAAACGTGGCGTAAGTTCGGAAAAATGAGAACATGCTTTGTCTTTTTTGTCTTCGACTTTTGATGCTGACTGTACGAGTTTATTAATAAGACAGATTAGCATTATTAATAAACGTGGAGTAAGGTCGGAGTGATTTTACCACTTTTTGTTTCTGTCTGTCAGCTTTGAAAGTTCCCGACACAGTAAAAACCAAAACATGGTAAAGCCAGTAAGACTTTAGTATGTTACTTTCTGTTTAAACTCGACGAACAAGGACAGAGGTACGTAAAAATGTGCCAATGCCACTTTTGAAATTTGAAATTCATGGAAACTCAATTGTATTTTACTGTGATAGGTATTTCGCAGCGAAATACGATTGAGTTTACAACTAGTTCAAACGAATTACGTAAACATTAACATGTGTTAAAATATATATAATTCATTTCCAAACTTATTTATTGCTTCCTAAATTGCAAGTATGTTTTGGAGTGGAGTGAATATAATAATTTGTTTCTGACATATCTCTTACATGAAGGGTTAAAGGGTTTCTAAAACCTGTCTTTGTCGCTCCTACGTAAATTAGAAAAAGAAAATTAGATAGTCTAGAACAACCCAGTTAATGGGTTGTTCTAGACGCGAACTTGTTCTACGACTTTAAATTATTTTTTAAATTTCGAAGTAATGGTTTCTCAAAAATCAGCTGTTTTAGTTACTCTAAATCAGCTATTTTTAGATTAATTACTTTGTTTAGTTTGGACTATTATTCTTACAATTTATAGTTTTTAGAAAAGCTGTTTTCTACAAGTAAATTTAACCACAAAATTGCCGTAAAGTTTGAATTTCTAAAAGTCCTCGAACAAAGGTTTTTCGCCTGGACCTGTAAAACAACTCCTTAATTAATTAGATTCAAACTAATTTCTTATAATCTTGTTTTTATAAATAAATAATTATTGCACGACATTACACATAAGTACTATGGGTACTATAGACAACGGATACATTACATAGTATACTTATTGTCGTTGTAAGTAAATACATACATATGATACATAGAAACAAATACACCAATATTAGATACACTCGTATATGCGAGCGGGACAGCCCGATATAATTACGACAGAGTGACAGAGATAGCAGCAGATAGTGTGGTTGATGTATAAAATTATTTACGCGCCCTTTATTAGCATACTCCTTTTTTGAGTGAACTTTACACTTATTTATTTTTGCTCTATTAAAAATATTGTTACTAATTTTAAATGAAATTAAATTGATGTAAACTATAAATAATAATGACTACCAACTTATATTTATTTAAAATAATTTAATTATGCGATGAATGTGTTGTACGTATAAATATATTTAATTAAATACATTTAAGATTGGTGTAATGAAGTGTTAATTTGGTTTAATAATAAATAAACTACGAATGTGCAATATTGTTTTGTTTCATTTTATAAATTAAAAACGTGTTTCCGATGTTAACGAAAGAAAACTGCGTTTTTTTTTCAACTATAACGAAGCAAAAAAGGGGACTTTTTTGGCAGTCTATGTTTAGGTTAAGTAACCTACCTATTTAGAAGTAGGCTGGGTAAAAACAAATGTCGTGGAAAGCCATTAAGTATCTACTTGAAGAAGAAAAAAATGTGCTGCTAAAAAGGCACCTTCCTTGATCCTTAAAATGAGTAGCAACCTCTAACATTCTGTATCATATTAGTCATAATCATTACAATGTTAATTTTTAATTCAAGACAAGAGAGTTTAAAATGTCACTGAAAAATGGATGGACGCACAAAATGACGTATCGACACCATAATATCATAAAAGGTGCGCGACTATTATCATACAATGGGCAACGCACGCACATCGTGATACTATGATGGTTTTTAGTGATGGGACACGGTTGATAATTGGAGGAACAAATGTTAATATTTTACTAATACAGGAACTCATTTATTAGTGGGATCATATTTATTCTTTCTTTATTATTTTGTTTAAAGTTGTTAAATTATTAAATACGTCATTTTTAAGCAAAATAAATAATAATGAATGAATGTCATTTATGATTAAGTCTTTAGTCTTTCTGGATTTTTCAATTACATCGGCCATAGTTTTTTCACTGCCTCTGACGCAAATATCGCGTTTTGTTCAATTCTCGCTTTTGAAACAAATATTTAGATACTTACGTGGTTTCTGACTGATGATTGATGAAACATATAAACATTGATTTTTTTTTGTTTGATATTAAGTATATTTTTTGGGAGCTTTGGACCTCAAAACGTATTGTTTGCTCAAAATAATACAACCAACGCGATTAAAAGCAGAATAATCTTTTTAATTTTAATCCAACATCCCATAAAAAAAAATTTAAAAAAAAATTACAGACTTATAAATAAGCACTTATGTAGTTCTACAAGAGAAATAAAACTAAATAAGCGACAGATATATCAACTTATAGCAACGTACTTTCTTTAGGTTTTCAAACTGGCCTCGTTTCACTTGACGCTGACCCGTTTCTATCTACCAACTGCGAGGTCATGAAGCCGCGTCAAATGTTTCACAGATTCGCGAAACAGTGGAAAATTTTGTAACTCTTTTTGGGTTTCTTGCATAGTTCCTAAGGCTATGACTAGAACTTTTACAGTGTAATTAGAATGTTCTAATGCTACACTAATAATTTTTTTTATATTAAAAAGGGGCGCGAAAAAGAAAAGTTTGAGTTTGTTTGTTTGTATCCGGAAATAATAGGCGTAACATTAATAACAAAAGACGACGGACCAGAAACGAAAGATGATCGAAACAAAAACAAAAGCCGATCGAAACTGAAACAAATGACGATTGAAGGTGAAACAAGAGACAATCTACTTAAATAAGTACCTATCTTAAACCGCCAAAATAAAGGAATTTTATAAAGCAAATTATAGACTTTCTATACATTTACATAGTAGGTAACAGTAGTGGTAGGTTCTCTGTAACTTTGCGCGTCTCTCTGACTGTATTTTATCTGTCTCCTGAATTAATTGTGGTTTTCATTATCATTTAGAATTTATTCCAGAATGTTTACTTATGATAATATATGCCACACATACAAAGACAGGTCGGGTCGCTAGTGAAGAATAAAAACCTGATACAGAGTAAGTACACGTCCTTTGACGTCATTACAAGTACGTATAATCAAGTTCTATTAACAAATTGAATTTCTCAGGTCAGCGAACGAAATTGCTCACGATGTTGGAATATAAACAAGTTTCTATTGAATTTTCTTCAACAAAAATACACATTATTCGTTGAAAGTAAGTAAATTCATATTATTGTAACAGTATAAAAATGGCTAATCGAGTCTTGTCACGAAAAAAATATTTGGAAATGTGAAATTTACTTTTATCAGAGACTTTCCGTGCATGCAAAATGTACATATAATAATTTCACCGGCTTTATTTTTATGAAAAGACTAGCAGCATCCCACAGTTTCACCCGTGTAAGTCCCGATCCCTTGGGAATATCGGAATAAAAGTACCATTTTGCGTTAATCCAGCTCTTAATCTATCTGTATATAACACGGTTCATCCGCGGACTTGTTAGTTATAGAATCAGGGTACCTGATAACTTTTAAATAATTATTTACAAATCAACTCATAGCTAAAGCAAACATACCTACTCATCTTTATTCAGCAAGTTCAAAGCCAGAGGATCTGTTAGGAAAATTACTAAAATTTTATTGCCCGGTTAACAATAAGACTTGATTACTTACAAGGTTGGGAGGCTGTGCGGGAATGGTCGTCTTTAGGTAGATCCGAGACGATTTATTGCAAGAAATATACTTTAACAAATGTTTTGGGTAGTTAGGGCAATCCTTGTTTGTAAGGTGCGTTATTTGATTCGTTGTATCTTATTAACTTTCAGTGTATTTTATGTAGTTCATTTTATAAACGTTTTAGAGCTTAAAAATATATTTCTACATTTATTATTTAATAAGCTGTGCCCCGCGGTTTGACCCGCGGAAGTCAAAAACGCGGGCGCGGGCGGCCGAGCGGTTCTCGAGCGGTTGCACTTCTTCGTTCATTACTCGGGTTCTACTAATTTTCGGGATTTGGATCGGGTTCGGGTTCTAGACTACTTTTTTTAATTAACTTCCAAGCACAGACTTTTTGTCCTTTTCCTTTATTATAAGTAGTTAGAGTATAGATTGTAGCTGCTACCCGCGTAAGTCTCGGTTCAGTCGGAGTTTCAAAAAACTTTCTCATCGGATGCCTACCTACGTCATAAAAAGAAAACTCTCGAAATTTCAGCTCTCTACAATCAACGGTTTGGGATGAGCGTTAATCAAACAGGCAACCGGGACAAAGCCTTTTGTAGATATAAATTTTGCATTTTTAAGGCATGTTGCTAGAAATGTTTCTCTATGGGAAATATTTTATTTAACCATTAGTCGTTCCTATATGCTTCAAATATTGAACACCACATACATTTTGAACACCACACCAAAAAAGAAGGCAAAAAATTAAAACCATGGGGAAATTCGATCCAAGGTGTATATGCGAGCAAACTTTGACAAAAAGTACAATAATTAAAAAATATTCCTAACTAGCTGCGCCCCGCGGTTTTGCCCGCGGAAGTGAAACACGCGTTATCACGGGCGCGGGCGGCCGAGCGGTTACAGTTTTTCGTTCATTATTCGGTTTCTACTAATTGGATGTAAAGAACTGTTCAATATTGAAAAACAGATTTCTATCGGATTAGTAGTTTTTAATTGTATAAGGAACAGACAGAGATACAGAGAAAATACAAACAGACAGACAGACATGATTTTTTTAAATTATAATTTTGTTTTACTACTTATCCTAGTCCCCTAGATCACTTTTTTTATTTCTTCCAAATACAGACCTTTTGTCGTCTCTTCCTTTAATATAAGTATATAGATAGAAATAGATTATTATTTCTGGAGCTTAGTTTTTAATGGTGTCCCAACACTATACTTTGCAATTGCAACGAAACTCAGTACCTTAACAAAAGTCGTGGCCATCAAACACCAGCGTCGATCTAAAACATAATGGAAAATAACTAAACCTAATTAACTCTTCAATGTTTAAAATCGTTAAAGCTAATTGCTTTTTAATTCGTCTGTCATCAACATTTTTAGAAAACAGTTCGAGTGGTTTTAAAGTATAAGAAGGGATTGTCTAATCTAAAGAAAGCGCGCGAAATAAAAATAGTTTTTTATTTGAATTTCAATTGATTCGGTAACATTGCTTTTAGTCTAACTGTAATAGTCGTTCGATGAAATCGTATAGCGTTGCGTTCGTACAGAATTGAAATTGAATTTATAATTAAATACGTTTAAGTAATAAAACACGTAAAATAGTTTTAAAATAATACCTAACAGGTACTTAATATTTTTTTTTATGAAAAGATTTCGTCGCAAAATAAAACTCCTACAAAAATGATTCGCTAAAAGTGCAGTGTTTGAAATGGTAAACATTAATTCATAAACAGAACAAAAGAAAGTGAAACTAAATTGAAAACGTTGTATCTAGCTATGTATATTAAAAGTTTCGACGAACAGTAAAGCTTGAATTTCGAAAAAAGGTTTAATAAACTCGAAACAAACTGTGAAAAAAAAACACACTAATAACACTAATATAGACTTATTCTATTTTTAAAAGTTCTCGATTAAAAAAGTTTGATGGACTTATCTAAGTTTGTGTAAATAGTTTTTTAATCGTTGTAATTTAATTTGTGTTTCGATTTTTAAAATAAACAATGGGTTGTGAGTTGACAAAGCTGGCTGCTTCAGAAGTCCATGATCCCATAGAAAGACCGCCTCCGGAGTCCGATCCTAGGTCTCCTCTTACAGCCAAACAACAATACTGCATGTTGGCGTCCTGGAAAGGAATCTTTAGAGAGATTGAAAAGACTGGAGTCTTGCTGTTTATCAAGTAAGTAAGAAATAAATAAAAACTTTTTGGTGTGTTGTTTGTTGTTTATCCAAGTAGATTTTTGGAAGAATAAGTAGTTTACCAAGCCAATTTTGTAGTAGTTTTTGCGTCATATACTAAGTATTTTACCTATTAACTCACAGACAGCCGAATACCTACACGCCACCTAAAATTTACTTAAATAATTGCGAGCAGCTTCTAAATTTAAAGTTAGTATGTAAATTATCGAGTTTGAAAGCTACTTATTTGTTAAATTAGAATTCAAATTTTAAGTACCTATATTCGGCCGCTACTCACACACAAACTTTCACATTCCAAATTTCAAGTGTTAGTACTTTTCTAACTATTTTAGATTTGAATCAAAACTACCAATTAAACCACCTAAATCCAGAGTTTCATTGATGAATCGAGATTAACTGGCCGACGTAAAAGCCGTAAAACTTATACCTATCCAGCAAGATAATAATATTCGTTTATATTTCCTAAAAAGTCTAACACTATGTGAGGCATACCACTACAAAAAATAAATAAAAAGAAGTTACAGTAAATCAGTTACAGTACTTAACGTGTTACATTACAGTTTGATCGAGCAGCATTAAAATGGTTGGTAGAGGTAAATATTCGTTTTAGGTCATGAATAATGAATAAAGCTTTTGATAGTTGGTATAGTTAGGTCTACAGTTTATTAAGACTATGAATAGTTTAATTTTACGACACTGTATATTTATAAGTACCTAGTGTATTTAATGTTTCATACGAAGTTTATTGCTTAATTAATTTGATGGAATTCAGGTGGGAGTCTAGGTAGATTGCTAGTTATTAGCAGATGCTAAAACAGTCTATAATCCTACTTTAATATTATAAATGTGAAAGTGTGTGTGTTTGGATATTTGTTACTCAGTCACGCAAAAACTACTAAACCGATTGCAATGAAACTTGGAACATAAGTAGTTGCATACCGGGAATAACACATAGGCTAAATTTTATCCCGATGTTCCCGCGGGAATGGGACTTACGCGGGTGAAACGGCAGGGCGCAGCTTTTAAAATATAAATCTATTGTAGGCATTTAAAATGGCAGTTTATTTTGACACCTGTTAAAGTTTGAAAGCTAGGTAAGAGTCCATGTTCGACAGTAGTTTTTATATTCACTAGGGACTAGACGGGAACGCTTTTTGAAAATGTGTTGCTGATTTTTCATTTTTGGCACCGTAGGTACTTCGGTTAAAGACTGAGAAGAAGTAAAAACTATGAACTAAACTATGAACTAAAAACTATAATTTCAAGATCAAGCGCGCAGACTCGAATTTGAATGATGTGTATTTATAAAGACTGATACAGCTTTCTGAAAAGCTTTCGGTCAAATATCTCATCAATCGATAGAGAGCGATTGATCTAAAAATATTTGAGACGACCGTGGTAAGCGTGACACTGAACTGCCGATGGTTTATAAGATAAATATTGAGGTTTAATTAATTTTGATGGAATTTTCGATTCTGGGATAAATTTTTGTTATTATTAGATTTTAACTTTTAAAGCAGTTGGGTATCATTGAGATACAACGTACTAGTACAAGAGTTTATGTCTCAAACGTATTCCAAGTTCGTTTTAAGTAGGCAATATAAAAATAATAGCTGCGCCTCGCGGTTTCACCCGCGTAAGTCCTGTTCCCGCGGAAATATCAGGATTAAAAGTAATCTATATGTTATTCCCGATATTCAGCTACCTATATTCCAAGTTTCATCGCAATCCGTTTCGTAGTTTTTGCGTGAAAGAGTAACAAAGTCACGTAAATAAAAACTTTCGCGTTAATAATATTATTAAGATAAAGAGCCTCTCTAGTGCTGACGATATTGTCAGGTGTAGGTACCTACCTAACAATATCATTTATAATGAATACTTGGTAAATTTATTGAAATAGAACTATTCAATATTAAGAAAAATACAAACGCATAACGCAAAACCTAATCAATAGTCTTACCATGTAAAAACTCCTTAAACTTAAACTCAAAACTAAACAGTACTTTGAATAAAGTAGTGAAATGGCTAGAAGATCATAATTTACAACTTAACCTTAAAAAAACTAAATTCATGCAATTCCATCCATACCAGAAAGTACCGTTAAATTTAAATTTTACCTTTCAGGGCACTACTATAGAGTGTGTAAGTAGCTTCAAACTATTAGGACTAAATATAGACACAAATATACATTGGAAATCCCACATTAATGAGCTTAATAGCAAACTATCTAGATTCACTTACGCTTTACTAGAATTAAAGAAATCAACTGACACCAAAACCACATTAGCCGCATATCATTCCTATGCCCATTCGTGGATACGATATGGTATAATACTTTGGGGAAATAGCACAGAAGCCGAAAAAAATTTTAAGTTACAAAAGAAATGCATTAGAATTGTAACGAATATACAAAATACAGATACATGTAAACCTCACTTTATAGAATTAAATATACTTACCCTACCTTGCTTATACATATATGAAACGTCACTCTTTGTCAAAAATAATTCATTATTTTTTAATGAATCAAAAGACAAATTCACTGTTTCCCGTAATTTAAGGCATAATGACCAACTAGCCTTACCCAACTCAAACCTGACCATACACTCTTCTGGCCCATATGTAATGTGTATCAAAATATATAATAAAATTCCTGAACACATAAAAAAAGAAAATAGAATAAATAAATTTAAAACATTGTTATATACATACCTTAAAAACAAAGCATACTACAATTTAGAAAACTTTTTCGAAGACCATTCATATAATAAGAATAGATTTTATTATAAATAGAAATTAAAATTACCTAATTGTACAAAATTGTTGCAGTGCCCTACCGGGTTCGTGACGTTATACCTAATTTTAAGACCTAGTCATTAAGTTAACTGTCATGAAGCAATAAATAAATGATAATGATAATGATAATGATAAAAAAAGAGCACATTGAAACACAAAATTAATAAAATTCAAACTAAAATAACCCATCTCCAAGCGCTCCCGCTGCAAAACTGCCCAAAATGCTAGAGCAGCATTCCCGCGCTGAACCGCGATGGACATCCTTATCTTACTTCTTACTAATATTATAAACGAGAAAGTTTGTATGTATGTATGTGAGGTTGTTACTCTTTCACACAAAAACTACTGAACCGATTGCCATGAAACTTGGAATATAGGTAGCTGGGGACCTAGATTAACACATAGGCTACTTTTTATCCCGTTATTCCCGCGGGAACAGAAATTAGCGGGTGAAACCGCGGGGCGCAGGTAGTATAATATAATATCATTTATTGTATAAATAAGATGGGAGCGATGAATGACGATTAAAACGTCAAAAATGAGTAGTAAACTCACCGATTTTTGCTAGCTTATCCTACTTATCCTACTAATATTATAAACCTTATAGATGTTTGTTACTCTTTCCCACAAAATGTACTGAACCTTTTGTAGTAAAACTCGGTGGAGACCTGGATACTCCAACGGGATCGGCATTAACAGGTCTGAACCCAAAAAGCGATGCTATAAAGCGGTACTGAAATAAAATTAATGAAAAGCTGTAGGTAGGTACTTACCGCATTTCGTTAACACGCTACACCCATTAAAAGCAGCCCTAATCAAAATATTTAAACAAAACTTGCTATTTTGTTTCATCTAATAACAATTTCCATGCCCCATTATTGTTACAAAAATGAAAAGATAACAAAAAACAAATGAAAATAAGAGGAAAATAATTTGCTAAATAACAGCGGTGATTACGGTCAGAACGTTTGCTTAAAACAATAGATGGAAACAGCTCGTCGGGGGCTTTGTTATAATAATACGGAGTTTTTAATTTGGCCGATTGGTATTTGAAGTATGTAATAATACAGTATTTCCTGTATTTATTACATAACGTGTGTGGCACTTCGGTCTAATAGCTGCCTGAGGCGCAAACCTAACGTTACCAGTTCGATTCCTGCCGTGAATAAGTATTTAGGGCGACTTGCATAAAAAAATTTAATAACATATTGAACTAAATCAACTTTAAAATAATTTATGGGAAATTAAACATTGGACTCTATTTCATTATGTGGACGATTGATAATATGTTGCCACACATTGACAGTTCTTGCAATTCTGACAGATTTTAAACACGTTTAACAGCTTAAACATGTTTAGGAACCGTTATGCAAGTCGGCCTAAATGTTTGTTTCTGGTTTGATTGTCTCTTTGTATTAAATACTAGCTGCGCTCCGCGGTTTCACCCGCGTAAGTCCCGTTCCCGTGGGAATATCGGGATAAATAGTAGCCTATATGTTATTCCCGGTATCCAGCTACCTATTATTCCAAGTTTCATCGCAATCTGTTCAGTACTTTTTTCGTGATTGAGTAACAAACACACATACTCACAAACTTTTACCTTTATAATATTAGTAGGATTAAATCGGTTTTCTTCTCCACGAAGCAAGTTTAGTCACTTATGAGGCTATGAGGCTAAGGCTATAGACGTTGTGTAATGCCCTTACCTTAGATTACATAGATGGTGGTGGGTAGGTATTCTAACAACTACGACGTTCGAATTTTGATTCATCTCCTTATCGTCATTTAAAAGACGTATGTTAGTAATTTCCCGAACAGTTTGAATTTGGAACTGGTAAAGATCGCTCGACAGAGACGAGTATGAATGCATCAATAACAGGTAGGTAAGCTTTCTCTTTCCAGACTCTGATACTCACCGTCCAGTTCATTCTCAAAATGGTGTCATTAAGTACCTACACAAATAAATAACTCACTGACCCGGCATATTCCACTAATCCCCTTACTCAATCCCCTGCCCAGGGGATTTGTAGACTTTTTATCTACAAATCCCCTGAGCATCTCGCCTTGTTGCCGCCAGGGGATTTGTGGACAAAAAGTTCACAAATCCCCTTAACCTATACTTAAAATCGGTGTAGGTCTATAAATAAAACATAATATTTACAAAATTAAAATAAAATAATTAAGATGTCACAAAAATGGATGAAGTATCTCCCGAGCCTATGATTAGAGCTAACGATCCGATTATAAATCAATTATTTTGATATTCTTTTTACCGATGTTTGTATCGAAACGATCCCGTTCCCGCGAGAATATGCGGATAAAAAGCCAATGTGTTCTTTCAGGTCTCCAGCTACCTATAACTATTTTAAGTTTCATTGGAATCAATATATAATTAGTTATAATAAAAGTTATTTTAATGTAAGCAACGTAAAATATTATTTCTATATTTTTATTTATGTTTTGTAAAAAAAAATATGTGAAAAGTAGTTTCTTAACTCAAATTGGTTTTTTATTTAACTCGTCCGGCGGCGATGATGTTCTACCGGGGTGACACGCTAATAAAAACTGAAAAATGCTCTGAGTGTCGATGTACCACCGGAGGGACATCTTACCCAGACCACTTGAAACTCTAATGTATAGAAATAGAGTGGATTTTTGTTAGAGCAACTTTTGTTCATGGGCTGTTCTGATATATTTTACGTCATTTGTCATTAACAGTAATATTACCGCCAGTTGAAAAAAAAATAGGATTTGCAAATTTTTGTTTTCAGATTTTTCAGTTCCGCCATTATTATTTTTTGCAGTTTGTGTGATCGTGATGATTATTAATTGTTCCAAATAATGATAAGTGGGTGATTTTAGTGGGAAATTAGTGTTAATTAGTTTATTTGGTTCAGTCTTTTGGTATGTATCGTATCAAAATTTCAAAGATCATTGTAGAAACACTTTTTCACAAGTCAGAAAACCGCTCGATAAAATACGTAAAATTCGTGTTTGGTTGAGCTCTAGCGTCATGAACATAAGGGTCACAATGAAATGTAGTTTGGTCAAACTTGTAAGTTATACTTACGGCACTTTTATTTCAACTTGAATTATTTATTATTTTCCTATGATAGCTATATGTAAATGATATTTTATGGTAATATTGTGAAACAAGCTTCGTAGAGAAAGTTGGGAAAAAGTTTTTACTTCAAAGTAAATAAATAATTATTTACTGCTTACTAAATGCCAGATGCGAGGCGCGGTAGCGCCTGGCATCATCAGTACTTCCCTGGTCGTCCGTTTAAGTGTGGATATTTGCACTGTAGTAGGTAGGTGAAGTAAGGCAAAATTTGTATGTCAGTAAGTGATGATGACGATGGATGACGATCAATGACAATAGATGACGATGGATGCCGATGATTCAAAAACAACGAAATTATGGATTTTTTATTCTTTATCCGGATATCCGGACTTGATATCAGGATAAAGTAGCCTATATGTTAATAGAAGTCTTATGCTATCTGCATGCCAAATTTCATTGAAATCGGTCCAGCCGTTTCCGAGATTAGCGCGCACAAAGGCACAGGCAAACAGACAAACGGACAAACAGACAAAAAGTTAACACGGAAATGGGGTCTGTTACGTTAGTACATACCTCTTAAAATATTTTTTAAAATTATCTTTCAAAAACAGACACCGATTTTATTATAAGTATAAGTAGATTAAGGTACTTACTTATAAGAGTGTTTAGATTTAAGAAACTCAATCAACATTGATGGAAGTGATTATTCTGTGATTTTGTTCACCACTCGTATATTATGTAAATAAAACACGAAGACTGAAACTACGTAACACACTGTTTTTATTTGATTAAAAAAAAGGAAATGTAAATTTCGGTTAAGGGGATTTGTAGAATATTTGTCCACAAATCCCCTGCTAATCCCGTTGTATCGCCGCCAGGGGATTTGTGGAGAAAAAGTCTACAAATCCCCTGGGCAGGGGATTGAGTAAGGGGATTAGTGGAATATGCCACTGACCCGATGGTATAAAAACTAACAATATGGCATCGCTAACTGACTTATCACGATACAACCTCATAATTGACGACAGACACCAATAAGTTTACTATAAAAATTGATAAGCACTAATTTTACGTACAAATTAGAACGTATTTAGTGGGTACAGTTTTTTTTCACACATTTTGATGTGCCGTTGGCCGTTGTAAATGTTTTGATACAGGATTAGATGTCTGTGCGACTAGCTGTGTCCCGCGTAATTCCCAATTCCGTGAGAATTTGGAAACCAAAATTACAAAAACACTCCTTCTAAATTTCATGTCTGTAGGACCAGCAGTTTAGGTTGGCCGATCTGTCAATTAGAGTTTTCAGTCAGGGCTTTGAATTTTGTAGGTATATCAATTATTTCCCTTGAAATCCTTGCCCACGACTAATAGTAACCTGAAATTTGAAAATTGCTTAATTTTTTAACGATACCAAACAAAAAAGAATTAGCAAAGTCGGTCCAGCAGTTTATGCGTGAAAGGGAAATAGAGATTCATTTTTATGTATAATAAAACATTGGTCAAACACTCAACTATTGTGTTTAAAAAGCCCTTCGAAGAATTGTGCGGAAATTGACACCCCATAACCTCTAAAGCCACAATAGCTACTACACAAACTCAGCCCGGAAAAGCTACCTATAAGTAGAGACATCCTGGCGACATCCTACATCACAGAACACTAACAAAAGACCCGTGAAATGTCGGCACATTAATTACGGCCTACTGACACATATTACTCGACCTATGTCAAAAAATTTACAGTGGATTTTAGTTGTCAGAAGGCGACTACTTATGATAAGACTGTTTTAGCTCTCAGTCGGTTATGGAAAGTACTGGAAAAGCTGTAGAATTTGAGTTTCTGTAGTAAGAAATTAGGGCAAGTATTAGAAAAGGTAACTTATTAAGTAGGTATAGCGATCTCAACTTGAGTGACTGACGGGCTTTGTGAAATTGTCTCTTAATTTTGTCTGTTAATTATTCATTTTTTAAATAATGCAGGAATAAATCAAGTCATTTTTGCGTTCCCGGCTTTAGACTAGTACTATTTATCATCATCATATTCCCAATTGCATCCCTCTCAGGAGCTCGGGGTCCGATCCTGTTTTACGTCTCCATTTCGCACGTTCGTTCAAATGTCATCAGTATAAGGATGCTAATCTTATACTGATGACATTTGCACGCATGTCAACCCTTACGACGACGTTAAGCCAGCGCTTCTTAGGTCTTTTCAATCTGTCTTAAGACTAATTCGTTTTGTAAGAAATATTTTACCCAATTTATAAATAAATACCTAAGTTTATGATTATGAATTTTATTTATGGAAAGTTTTGACTTTGACTCTGCATCAGTACCTATGAATTAACCCGTATGGTCGACTCAATATTTCGTATCCTAAGGCCCAGTAATGTCCACGTTCAATACATCACGTAGCACCCATCGACCTAAATGGGTTAACAATGTCCAGTGCATTGATTTAACTATTGTTTGGCCGATTTAATATAAGTAGACGTACGTAGATAGTTGTACGTATGTATGTATATATGTAAGTATTCATATGTCAAGTATAGTCACAGTCCAATAAACCGATTGTTATCTCTGATAGCAGTCTTTAGGTCAAGTTAGAAGGCTTAGCGCGACCTGAAAAATGACACTAAGTGAGACACACCAATACACCACTAAACGAAAAACATACGTGGAACCGTAAGCACTGTGGCCGAATCTTCTTAACCTAGTAATTACTTTTTAGCACCAACCAGGGGCACATCTCGGCCAATTAAAGGTCTGGAGTAGTTGTACCTACGATTTTTCGTAATATAAAAATGCAGAATGTCGTGTATAT
Source organism: Idaea dimidiata (assembly GCA_949358125.1). Lineage (NCBI taxonomy): Eukaryota > Metazoa > Arthropoda > Insecta > Lepidoptera > Geometridae > Idaea > Idaea dimidiata. The sequence continues at coordinate 14,633,824 of OX442329.1, forward strand.
CAACAAAATGAGGAAATATAACTAGTTTTGAATATTACCTATCCATATTCTCTGTAAAAAGTGAAAGAATTACTTTTATACGTAAATTCGTTTCCGATTTATAGTAGAAGTAAACGTGCGATGCGGACTCGTACTCGGGTGTAACGTAACTATTGATTTTATGAAAAAAAAAAAAACGTTATTTAAACTGTTGGAAAAATTTCTCTATTTTAATATTGTAAAAGTAAACGTTTTCATATCAAAATGAGTCAATAAGGGAATATTGGGCCCTACCATGATGTCTTATAAGTCGTCGCGAAACCGTCGCGTTGTCGTTCAGCTAAAAAAGAAAATTAAACACACATCAAATAATTAAAAAAAAAAGTTTTACAAACTTTAAAAAAATACAAAAAAAAATTAAATTGTCTGTGGTTTTTAAAAGTAGTCGGGGTATTTTTTATTTACAACTTACTTTATTTTTTTTGAACGAAAAAAGGACGACATAGCAACGACAAACGATCATGGTAGCGCGGATTATCATCAAAAAACTGCAGCGTTTATATGCAATTGTTCAAAATGGCGCGAGCGGCAAAGGAAGCAAAGTTGAAATCCGAAATAAGCATATCAATAATAAAATTTATAAAATTACCCATTATTTAAAACTCCCGGAAAACTTTTTAAACGCGGCAGGCGTTTATGTCAGTTCTTATTATCATATTCTTTATCTTTAATCTGACAAACATTTTGACAGTATACAATCGAGGCCAATTCTCTTATAACATAAAAGAAAACCACCTTGATATCTATAAACAGCTCATCAGCGATGGGGTATAAACATTTACTGAATGTACAAGTATTCTGTTTAGGGGTGTGCTGTTGTGTACCTACCTGTACCCCCACACGGGGGAGGTTTCAGCTGAAAGGTAGTGTCAATGAGAAAATGGTTTAAGGGGATGATAAACATGGATTTGTACTATGAGAGAAGGCTATATATGACGGTAAATAAATAATGTAGGGTAGGCAATGGAAGTTACTTAAACGAAAAAGTTAATTCTAAAAGCGTTATCAATACGTAAATAATTAATAACTTGGGGTCTCCCTCCATTGCAAAGAGTAGAGTGTCCTGAGGCTGAATGACCACACATTTGCTCCGGTTTTAGGGTTCGGTATCTAAAGTGTAAAAACGGGTACTTTTAATCCGAAAGGGGGTTGTTCTAGACGTCTAGGCGAACAACTTTTGTTCTACGACTTTTGAAAATTTTGAGATTATGTTTCACTGAAAAAAACAGCTGCTTTTGAAAATAAAGATAATTGAAGATTTGATTTGATTGTAAACCATCAAACTAAATAAAAGGACAACATAAGGTCAATGACCTCGAACTTTCAGAAACAGCTGATTTCCAAGTAAACTTTACACCTAAATGTTTCGAAATGTTCGAATTTCCAAAAGTCGTAGAACAAAAGTTGTTCGCCTAGACGTCTAGAACAACCCCTTTTCGGATTAAAAGGGCTTACCCGTTACACCTTGTATAGTTACGAATTTCAAAGGTGATAAATTTCTGTTGCCAATAACAACAAATCCTAAAATCTGACAAAAATAAAAATGTATATTTGTACGCAACATGTAAATTTTATATTGCGATTCGCACTAACGTTTTCATCACGATGATGATGATGCGTACCCAATAGTGATAATGGTACGAACCCCTCCAGCGAGAGCCCGCCTCGCACTTGGCTGGTTTTTATTTGCGGCAACCTCGCCCCAATTAAAATTTGTAGTTCATACATTTTTCTTACCTACATTTTTATATGATTAGTATTTTGTTCACTCCAGTACTCTAAACACATTTGCATAGAAACATTCTGCACGTAGAACTCGTCTGTCAGCTGCGGTTGTATTTACTTTGATCCCGATATTGATTCTAACTACCATTGGTAGTTAGGTATGTATGTATATAACTTCACGTACAAACTCATTAAACTTTTAGGTAAGAAGGTACCTAGGTATCTAAAAATTAGTTAAACTTAACTGAAAAGGCCTTAGCCTTAGGGTTTTATAATTTTTGAACTTATGCCCGCCCTATTAGGTAAGACTATTTAGGTTGTTAAATTAAAATCATAATAGTGTAATTCAAAATCTTATTTCGTAATTTGTTTTTATTGCTTGAGCAAGGCATAAATATTTTATAGAAACGCGAGTTTAAATCTCGCCGCAAGTGAATATTTGAAGATTAATAAATTTTATTAAAACATAGTATAAAATACCTAGAAATCTGGAATAACAAATAAGCAACTTTTTATGCCGAAATCTTTACAAAATCAGGACTTACGCGGGTGTACCCCTACTGATAGGGGTAGGACAATACGAACCCCTATCAATAAGCATCGATTTCAAAATCTTATTATACCCTACTGTTTTATCCCCTTTTTAGACTATTCGAAGACAACCAAGAACTCCTGGACCTTTTCGAGAAATTCGAGACACTAAAGACGAAAGAAGATCAGCTACACTCCAAGGAGCTTGCAGAACATGCCATGTTGGTAATGAAGACCCTGGATGAAGGCATCAAGAGTTTGGGGAATGTTGATGCTTTCTTCGCGTATATAAGACATGTGGGTGCTACCCATCATCAGGTTGCAGGGTTCAAAGCGGAGAATTTTTGGGTATGTTCGCTTAAACTATAAGAAAAATGGCGGCATTAGATGGCTGAGGACCGCAGCCGAGGACTCGTTGTCGTTCAAGGCGAAGCGTATCTCGACGTATCTTTTAATCAACAAATTTGAAGTCCAATAAAAATTAAAAAAAAACAATTTCTGCGGAAAAACGAAAATAAATTCGTGGATTACACCCTTAAAAAGCAGTATAGGTACCTAGCTATCTATCTACCTGTATCTGTATTTTGGCGATTGTGTTAACTGACGATAAATGCTATTATTAAATGAAAATAGAAAACTGTTTTACGCTTTCGGGTCATAAGGTAATTGCCATTAAAAGGTACATACATAGATAAGCACGAATAGTGCAAATTTAAATAAAAGCTTTTAAAAATATCCTTTTTGCTACCTCGTGGACTTTGAGCAATGAGTACTCAGCTTGGAACATGAATTGCCCTGGCTAGAGCGTGCTACTGATCAGAAATACTTATTGCAAAGCATTTTCCAATACTACTTTATAGAACTCTTAAATATTAAATTCAAAGGTTACTGCGTCTCGTTAAAAAGGAAATAAACTTTATAACTTGGTAGTCCAAGAGAACCAATGAGAAGGAATTAATTAGTATAATACCTAGTAAACTTCGAAACGCAATACTGGTAAAGGTTTACTCATTTATTTGCTCATTTATTCGACCAGTATTTATTCCTTCTCACAATAATATTTTATTGAAATCAATTTTATGAAATTCGATATAATAGTCGGAGAGTAGTTCGATCAAAAGAGTTTCATTTTTAATTCTTCTTTTCGTATAGTTGTATTTTCGTATAACATATAATTACCTACTGCAGTTTCTCACTCACTGTACACTGATCAGTCGACCTCTTCCAGGCAACCTTTGGATCAGGAACCTATGCTATGGTGGGATCAGTGCAGAGAGTTCTTTGCTATCTCTTCTCCTCCGTGGATCATGGATTTATGGGCGGCTATCAAATTGCAACATGCTCGCTCACCACTGCACTCTAACTTCACAATGATTACCGTGTGCTACGAATGAGACATAGTTTTCAGTTTTCAGCTGTGGTATCATCTAATTAGCATCCACCGCTACTAGTGGCTAACTTGCAGTACATTGCTGCTTTGACGTAACGTGGTTGTTACCGGTGATTACGTCAAAGCAGCAATGTAGAATACGAAATATGTTTTTTGACAGTAAAAAGCAACCAGTAGCGGTGGATGCTAATTAGATGATACTTACCACAGCTGATCACTTTGACCTCTAGCTTTATCTAACGACTGCTATCAGAGATCACAGAATGTCTAGGTACTGCCGGCAACGTGCCTTTTAAAGAACATAGGAGCCTGAGTAAATGTTTTTGTCGCATTCATTATCGGTACCCATCCTAAGAATGACCGCCCCGAGGGTTGCTTAAACCGCACTACTTAGGCTACGGCTTCATAGTCGCGAATATGTCCCAGTATTTTTTTTATACTTAAGTAGGTAGAACAATAAACTTTATCTTATCTTAACTAATTTTGTTTCAGAAAATCGAAAAACCTTTCCTCCAAGCAGCGAAGACCACGCTCGGCGATCGATACACTCCTAACATAGAAAATATCTACAAACTAACAATTAAGTTTATACTAGAAAACCTTGTCAAAGGCTACGAAGATGCTGGCAAACAAAATGGCGGATAGAATTTCATTAAAAAAGCTTAAATAATGACGAATAAGAATTGTTTGAAAAAAATAAGATATGTTGAGTTGGCCGTGAACAATCGGATTTAACTAGTCAGGCTTTAGATCTAGGCAGGTTAAGTTAAGACTTAACCTATCTAGACATATCATTATGTGGCTGAAATTAATCTCGGCTTTTTGGACTTCTTTTTTTTTATTCTGCATTTAAAATTAATTTCGGCAACAGCAAATCATAATTTTGTTTTTATACTTATTAGAAATTAAGTTATACTTAATAAATTAAAGTTATTACAAGTTATTTAGTTCAAGTTTCAAGCAATGTTTGTGATCGCTTTTTAAAAAGTAATCAAAAGCAATTAAACAGTTTTGATATTTATAATATTTTTAAACTAAAAAAGTAGATACTTTTGTGTTTATATACCTATTCAATTTGTATTTTAAAAAATAAATTACAAAATAACGGGTAAGTCCTTTTAATCCGAAAGGGGGTTGTTCTAGACGTCTAGGCAAACAACTTTTAATCTACGACTTTTGAAAATACAAACTGTTTTTTTGAAAATTACGAGATGGTGTTTTACTGATAAAACAGCAGCTTTTGAAAATAAAGATAATTGAAGTTTGATTATAAACCATCAAACTAAATAAAAGGACAACATAAGGTCAATGACCTCGAACTCTCAGAAACAGCTGATTTTCAAGTAAACTTTACACCTACATTTTTTGAAAAGTACTTAGAATTTCCAAAAGTCGTAGAACAAAAGTTTTCCGCCTAGACGTCTAGAACAACCCCCTTTCAGATTAAAAGGGCTTACCCGTTACACCTTGTATATTAATTGATTAAATTACCTATCTAAGTATTAAACAAAATAACTTATTAAAATTTTACAGTAGGTCTTTCTTTTTGTGGAATCAAAGACTACCCATCGCATATTAATTGTACACCGGATATATCCGAATGTTCTATTGGTCCATGGGTCAAACCAAGATTTCGATATAATTTGGGGGCACCAAACTTCCCTGTTACAGCAGTTAGACATGATTATTACGATATGAAAAAACCATGATTTCCATCTCTATGTAATTAGTAGTTAACAGAAATGGCAGCTAATCCAAGATGGCGGATATTGTGACCAACCTACTTGTTTTTAGACAAGTTTCGTGTACGCAAATGTGACCATTTGCGTAAACTTGCACCACAAGTACAGAAGTAGGAAATCAAGGGTATTTATTTATTTATTTATTTATTCACATAGGGATAACAAACAGTTATACAATAAGGTTTACTAACGAGCTTTTGGGTATGGAGAAGGTATTCTAGGGTTTCTCTTTCTATTACCTAGACCTACATTTTTTTCTGAAATTCCTAAAGGATCGAAAGAACTCAACTAGTTAGCAAATATATTAACATTTTTGAAGGACTCTGGTAAATATTGGATGCGGGAGACTCAAAACTTTTCCTATTAGCCGACGAGACCGTACTTTTGTGAAGGTTCAGAGGAATTTTGCAAGTTAATGAGTTCTAAGTTTCGGTATAGGTAGGTACCTACGTTATTATAATAGAAATTAATATGGGGATTCTGTGAAATTAATACGGAGAATTTTGATCGAGTAAGTTTAATTTTAACTTGATCTTGGAGATGGGAAAGTGAGGTCTTAATTTATTTGGGTTTATTCAGGTAATCATTTCATTACTTAGGTACATAATAGCTGCGTCGCGTAGTTTTACCAGCTTAAGTTTCGATCCCGCGGGAATATCGGGATAAAACAAGTATACCTATAAGAGGTCCAGATTATCCAGATATCTGCATGATTTATTACTAAGTTTCATCCCAACGGCTCAGTATTTTTTGCATAAATAAAACGCAAATATTCAAACATAAATATATCTAACTATACTTTTGAATTTATATTACCTAAAAGTGGAATTATCCACCTAAGTAAGTCCGCATGATCTATATGCCTATTTCTAGCTAAGCTAAGTACGTACCTAAGTAGAAAATGCATTCATGCAACAAAACTTTCGATAAGCTTCACCTACCTGAGTAGGTACCTACAAATACCTATTAACATGCCAGTAAATAAATGACAATCATTCATTCAAGTTCAAGTCTACAGTTCTGCCACAAAAAGATGGAAAGTAAGAAATTAGACATGACACATAAACATACTATTAATAATAATAGTATTAATAATAGTATGTTTACATATCCAAGTTTTCATTTTCAGTATTTTCCAGTTGCCGCGTGGGATTATCTTACTAAGAATCAAGCTACGAATTTCCCTTATTTTTTTTAATCCCACGCATTCTGTATGGTTACGGCAGGCCCGATCAAGTATCCAATCCAATGTCTAAAAATAACAAAGCTGCCTTCTCACTGACGTGTAACACGACAACCTACTCAACCCTGCAATATTACGTAGGTCTGAGTAGACAACTGCTCGTTCCGCGGTTTTACTCAAGAAATCAACCCTGATTGGATACAGATAGGATAAGATGGGTAGATAACTGAAAGTTTGATGGCTTATAATAGATAATATATATACTTAAATAATTATTCGATGTATCTTTTAAGGGGCAAAAATAGTCATCTAACTTCTAACTAGGTGGCGAAAGTAAATGTGAAGTTTCATGTGAGAAATAAAGAAGCTAAGTTTCAACAAACTGTGGCCATTTCTTTATTTTTTCGTAGTAGTACTTAGTAGGTTAAATTTAATAGTATACCTGCTAGCATCTATAAAACTCTTGAGGGCGTTTGCAGACAATGAACTTAACAGTGGTTCTTTTTAACTTCTGTGGCACGCCGAGCGAACCGCCGTCTACCTCGTAGATTGTTGCAGGTTCGATTCCCTCCGGCGACAAGTAAGTATTTAGGTAGGTTACCTTAAAAATTAATATTTGCTGTTGTAACAGTAATAAAAATGTAATATCCTATGTGAAAATATCAATCAGGACTGTATCCCATTAAAACTTTCACGCTTCATGGGATACAGTCCCAGCCTGGTGACGGACAGACAAATAGACCTACGAAGATACAATCTGTGGCACAAGGCCAAGGTTCAGACACATAACAACTGAGGACATCAACGCTGAAAAGTGCGCAAATATATGGCTATATCTGCAGGTCTGTATGTAGATCTACAAAATAATAGTAGAGTCGTCTCATTTTGGTCTCATCAAACGGGTCTCAACAAATGGGTCTCATCAAATGGGTCTCATCAAATGGGTCTCATCAAATGAGTCTCATCAAATGGGTCTCACTTTTATTACCCTTTCGGTACGGAAGTCAAAAAAGACAACGCTTGGTCAAGTCATGTGATTGACAATTGATTTTTTCACAATTGTCTATCGGACGATTTCAGGTCTGCAATGTCCGTTCGCTCTTAGCTAAGCTACCCGATTCAACCCTCTGATTTACCGGACAAATTGGCGAAAAAATATTTTTAATAGCATTTTATTGGGTTTCGGAAAATTGCGTAGGTAGGTCAAATCTTGAGTTATAGATTTAATATAATTCTGCGCTCGAAGAGATTTAGGTATGTAGGTACATTGTGCTATTGATTAATTTAAAAGCTATGTATTCGTGAAACAAATTGACAATGAAACAAGGTAGGTACCTAAATTACAGAATGTACCTTCTGCTAAAATTACCTACGTGTGAAATGTTTCTTTTAGAAAAAATCTGTATTTCAGTATTATAATAATATCATAATTCCATTGGATAAGACTAGAAATCTCTTAACTTGACCTAACGACTGTTATCGGAGAAGCTCTCCGATACCTTAGCGATACTTATGTGGAGATTCCAACCGGGACCAACTGCTTAATGAAACACGGAAGAGCTCGAGTTAATGATTTTTTCCACCCAACATTTCAAAGAAATGGCCGCGCCAGGCGTTGCTTATAAGAGCCGCAAGACTATACAAAATATTAGGACATCATCTGTTACAATTTCTTATTATGGGCTATTGAAATTCAATAATTAAAGCTATTGATCAAAGTTGAGAACTAAACTTTGGTAACCGCGAATTTATTACTGTATCGTAGTAGATAAGTAGAATGTATCGAGCGTGTAGGCCCGGCATAGTATAGGGTTACCCTTACCCCATCTCTTCCCGTGGGTGCCGTAAAAGGCGACTTTAGGTTTCTCACGGTAACGGATAAACTACTTGAACCCTAACCCAAGAGGGAAGGTGTCAGGCAGGCGGCCGACGGTAAAATAATGGCCAAATAAATTTGCAGAAGTTATAGTCAATGATGACAATTGATGACTGACGTCAAATAATTTGAGGTTTGGGTTTAGCGGAACCCGAGATTAGATGAAACACGTGATATCTTCGACGGTAAGTAAACTAATTTAAGTGCATATACCTGGATAGAGAATGTTTTTGTATACTAGACCAGCTAGAATAGGCACATTTTACTAGTCAACATGCCATAACGATCTTTTTTACTATTTGACATGGCTGTATGGGACAAAAGCCCTTTGCTTCTTGAGTGATAAAAAAAATACAAAAACGTCAGTTAGAAAAAACTGACAAAGAGGAGTTTTGGCGGGAACGCGGCTAGAAGATGTGTTGCTACATTTTCATTTTTGTTAAACCTAGTTCAAATACATATAAGGGGCATATTTATCAGTTTAGTTTCGTGAAAGTGTATAAGTTTAAATGAAAGTGAAAATCAGTGCAAAACATGGACTTTAGCGTAATCTCCAAAGCTCCGTGAACAAACGTTGTAAAAAATGGCTCCCGTTTTACAATGAATCTCTCGACTTGACTTTATCTATGACAACTTGACTGTTTCGATGCAATGCAAATAACTTGCAAATATTAATAATACTTGACACTGGCTAATGTCCAAATGGAATAAGCCATATAAACGAAGAAGAACTTTCAAAGTCAAAATCTAGTCAGAGTTTTGGCGGGAACGCGTTGAGGAGATGTGTTGCAAAATTTTTATTTTTGTGAAACCTAGTTCAAATGATTGTGTGCAAATTGTTTAATTTCGGGGGCATATTGATCGATTCAGTTTCGTGAAGGTGTACAAGTGGAATTAAAGTAAAAATCGGTGCAAAACATGGACTTTAGCGTTGGTTGTCTCCAAAGCTCCGCGAACAATCTTTGTAAATGGCCGCCGTGCTTACATGATTCCCTACACTTGACTTTAACTATTATGACTTGACTGTTTCGATGCAAATAACTTGCATAATATTTTGCAAGTTATTTACTTGACATTGGCTTATTTCCTAATGGCCATAATCGGTTCACAACCGATAAGAAATAAATAAAAATCTAGTGGCATCTGGTTGACAGCTGTCAGTGTCACTCAGATTACTGGAAGGCTTGCAGAAGCCCGCAGTTTTTCGTGATTTTCTTTCAGATAAGAAAATCGATGAAATGTGCAACGTGCAAATTGTGTGAAAGTAACTTGTAGGTTTAGCAATTAAAATGCAGACCAACAGCGACTGTGACGATGAAAACCCAATGTGGCAAGAACCGAGGTGCGAGCCACTGGGGGCTCCGAAAGAGATGTGTGAAACGACGACTATACAGCCTTCGGGAGAAAGAATTCAGGCACTTGAGCAGGAACAAGAGATGTTGTCATCGTCTGTATTTTCTTTGTCCTCACACTTAGCCCAAGTCGAGTTTAGATTGCGTCAAATATTGAAAGCCCCGCCTGAAGAACGTGAAGGCATGTTAAAAGGCTTAGAAGAGTTTACGTCTCGCGGGGTCACCGACGCCCGCACAGAACCTCAAGGGAGCACTAGAGAACCTTGTAGCGACTGTATGGAACTTGAACGTAAGATAAAATACCAACGTTCCCGACAACTCCACTTTATAGAACGTTTAAAAGTCCAATTGATTGAATTAGAACTCTACAATAGTAACCGCAACTCCTCAACAAATGATCTTGAAAAATCATTGTATGAATATCTCAGGAATGAGTTAGATGAGTGTCTTTGTGAGCGAAGTGAAGGACCTATGTCTGTACCAGAGATAACAAGCCAAATAAACAGTGCGGTCCAAATGTATGCTAACAAAAAACTAACTAAAGAAGAAATAATCAGCAAACTACAAGCACACATTGAGGACATGCAACAATTCATGAGATTGATGAAAAATGATCCAAATTCTAACAGTAAACCCACGGCATCAAACATTAAAAAACCTGACGAGAACTTGAAAAGAGACAATGACTTGAAAGCCGAGACAATTAATTTGATGAGGAAGGCTTCTACTTTGATACAAATTTTTACTGTGTCTCAGTTTGGATGTTCACCACATCCTAGCACTGATATTGCTAGAAAATCTGCACCAACTGTCACTCACTGGGGCAACTTAAGGGCTAAATTGGAGATGTCTGTAGATTCTGTATTAAATCTAGTAAGTCGAGAACGATCTGCCCAGAATGTCATAGACAGTTACGACAGTGAATCAGAAGAATGCGGAGTGGTTATAAATGATGCTCCTTTAACAACAGTAGTTCGAAGGCATTTAGCTGTTAACATACGAGATCTGTTACAACACGGGCTTGTAGGAGCAGAATCAACCTCTCTAGTTCCTATTATTGGGTGCTTTCCAGTCCGTCGGTCTTCAACATCTCGTTCTTTACATATCTGGGAGCTTATACTTAGATTTTACGATATCAATGATGGTGATCGGTTAAACTCAACACCAGCTAGGAAGTTGAGCCAAAGTTTTAACCTAGACATTGTCGGAGAGACTACAGTATCAAATAAGCAAAGTCTATTAAGTGCTATTGGCAGTATAGTAGCATCTCACACACCTTACAAAAGAAGTTATGATGCACATTTTAAAGCATTTATTTGTGCAGCACTGAATGCACATAAACTAGTGGTATGGCTTAATCTTATGTTAAAATGCAGATCTTTAATCGATTCTCACTATTCCTCAACAAGTTACATTGTAAATACTGGATTCCAAGATGCTTTGCAAAGCTTGGACCGTCTTACTCCTTACAAATTCGACTTGCCTGTTGACCTCGCTGTAAAACAGTTTCAAAATATCAAGGATGTATTTATGTAGTTATTATTTTAAGAGCAAAATTATACATAATCAAAATGTTTCTGACACGGAATGAATATCAAATGTACTTAGATTATAAAGGATTTTAAGGCTGGCGAGTAAAATAGAATCTTAAAAAGAGAAGGCAAACTTCTTCTTTGCCATGCCTCTTTTGCCTTGTAACAATTTGTAGCATAGATTTTGCACTATATTATTTATAGGCAATATTTATTATTTTTCAAGATGTGAATGGTGCAATTTCCAATACATTCCAAATTGTTTATGTTTAGTGAATATTTTTATGATATAAATCGAATACAATTTGTCAAATCTTTAGTAGGATGCTAGTCAAAATCATACAATTTGTTAGCAGAGGAAAATTGTTAATTTTTCTACAATATAATATTAATTTTCCACTGTTTAGTGGTAAATATAAATCATGAACAACTTTAAACTAGTCGTTATAGTATAATTTAGAATAATAAGTTCTCAACCTATTATCTATTCTGTTAAATTTTTATTGTTTTAATTAATTTAGTAATTAGGATGGGGTTCCTTCCTGTACCTACCAAAGATTTATTTACAAATTACTTATATTGCACTATGCTATGTTATCTATTATAATATATTACCTATACTATACATGCTAAAATAATTATAAATATATAGTAGTGGAAGCATTTCTTTTGCCTTTTTTTTACATGATACTTACCTAAGTATATGATTTGTTAAGGATTTCATCTAGACTATACCTAATGTCTTGACTGGTTGGCTGAAGGGACCTGGAGCCCTAACCGCTGCTCCTAGTGACACGAAATTTAGACTATTCTTTGTCACGTCTCTAGGTATCCACTAAGCAAGGATTTTTCGAAATTTTCCGGGATCGGAACATTCGGAAATTACGCGGGTAAAACCACAGAACGCTGCTAGTAAGAGCATGTAAATAAATACCTAGGTATCAGTTATTCTATTACTAACAAGTAACACCTGTCAATAAATAAGATAACGTTATGATTATAAAGGACGTCAAACAGAATTAGCTACCTAGGTGTTGTTCTCGTAGTTGTTTACTTTAGATAACACAATGATTTGCCTTTTTATGTAATTTCTAGATGATTTTTACAGAGCAAGCAGCTTTTAATCCATGGCGTTTATGGTGGTGCAGTACCCTTAAGTTTGTTAGATGGACTAGGCTTGCCCAGTACTTATACAACCCTCAACCTAGTCAGCCATACCAAGAAATAAGAACTGCAGTTAGGTCCTACATCTGAAGTTACCTAATTGAGTAGTGGGTTTTCTCACGATGTTTTCTTTTACCGTAAGAGCGATGTTAACAATACCTACCTAGTTATCAACTTATCATTTTGAAGGGAGAGTTTTAGGTTTGATCAATTTAATAAAAATAGGGGGTTTTAACTTTTATGGATTATTACTAAGATATTAAAAATCATAAAAAATCTCGATTCATTTATTCGACTAAAAATAAATAACAATCCAAAAGAAAAAGTATGTTACATACAAATGAACAAATTATATAAGACATGTAAATACAGAGTAGAATAAATTCGTAAATGCAACTTCTATTACGTTTTAACAATACTGGGTTGAGATTAGAAGGTCAGCAAGATTCCAAAAGAATAAAAAATAAATAAATACTAAGTAATATTTAATATTAGTGTAATTATGGTACTTATTTATTTAACAATTTGTAATGTTAGATTGTCAAAAATATTGGAGGTTCGAACCCACAACCGCAGCTTAAAATTGACTTTGAACTATTTCAGTGCTGGATTGTACTTTACAGGGAACCAACTTTATTCTATAATACAGTTTTTCACTCGTTGCACATACCGTAAAACGTAAATAATGCTGAGCATTATTGCCATCAATAAGCGGTCTCTATATTTCTCACCCAAATCTTACTTACCTACTTACTGAGATTTGTGACTGTTGTGCAATGAGTGGAAAATTATACTATAATCAAAAGACCTGTCTGATAGACACCGAAGTAAAATGAGTACTTATTTAAAGTATTTAATTCGTTCAATAAAATAAGTACGATTTTGCGTAACTACTTCATGATTTCATGATTACTTTTAACAATAACGTCAGAAAATTACAAGAATTGAGAAAACCAAACTTTGTTTTGGACTTATAGTAATAGTAAAAATAATATCTGGTTGTTCGCAAACGAGACAATAAAAGCACAGTATACGTCGACAGACAGACAGAACAGTACATCACTCGCTAGTTCTATCCAGCTATCTACTTGGGTCCGATCATGTCCTCCGGTCGCACCCACTGGTTGAACTGGTCCTCTGTCAAGTGTCCCAGTTTGATGGCCGCCGCTTTGAGTGTTGTGCCTTCTTTATGTGCCAGCTTTGCTATCGCTGCCGCCTGAAATTTAATCATAAGTATTTTAGTAAAATGACGGCTTTGTTGTGACCCGTCGAGCGAGACCCTGGGTGCAAAGTCAATGTCAAAATAGTTTATTTCCTTTAGATTCTTGTACAAGATTAAATGCACATGATCATTTGGCTACGTCTTAGGTGTATTGATTTTAGTGTGGCTTCGGAAAGCGCCCTCCGATGAGAATAAGCCACAAGAAATTCATTGGGGTTTTTTTTGTGTGATCATGTGCAATATTATTACAATCTTTACAATCGTCATAATCGTCATAACTTGAGCAACGCACAAGTTGCTGGTTCGATTCATGTAGGTATATATGACGCAGCGGGCGAAGCTCGGACTGCAACGCAGAAGGTTGCGGGTTCGATTCCCGCCAGGAACAAATATTTCTGTTGACCATAAATGTTTGTTTCTGCTTCTGGGTGTATTCTATGTATCATATTTATGTATTTACAAAAAAAAGTATAATATGCAGTAAGTATATCAGTTGTCTAGTACCCATAGTACAAGCCTAGTGCTTAGTTTGGGGTTAGATAGCGCTTTGTGTAATGTCGTGTAATATTTATTTATTTTATTTATTTATTAGTTACGACATGGGTCTGGGTACTACATTACCTTATCATATCCAATGTGTGGGTTGAGGGCTGTCACCAACATGAGCGACTCCTGCATGATCTTGGATATCTGAGCTTCGTTGGCCTTGATGCCAACCGCGCAGTTCTTGTTGAACGCCTGGCAGCCGTCACCTGGAGACACGAATAGAGCAAATTAAAAAAAAAACATGGTATAATGGTTTTCGAAGACCCACTGTATAGATTAAAGAGGTATTTTTAAATATGGATTACTAGCTGCGTCCCGTGGTTTAACCCGCGTAAGGCCCGATCCCACGGGATTATCGGGATAAAAAGTAGCCTATGTATTATTCTAGGTCTCCAGCTATCTGCATACCAAGTTTCATTGCAATCGGTTCAGAAGTTTTTGCGTAAAAGAGTAACAAAGTCACATACATAGAAACTTTCGCGTTTATAATATTAGTAAGTAGATTTGTATTATATTGGTAATTAGTACCTTGTATAATTAGTACTAACGCCCGCGGAACCCGTATGGGCCCGCGAGTATGGTAACAATGACAAGTGGGTAAAGGGAACGATAGTTAACCGTGAAGGGTCCAGGCGGTACGTAGTGGAAAAGGGAGACGGTCGACAAGTAGTTAGACATATAGATCAATTACGACGCAGATCCGGACTGTTAGATGTTTGTGCCATCCTTCAGATGACGCGAGCACAGTAGCGAGCGCCGGGGATGCCAGCCCGCGCCTGCGCCCGCGCCCGGCTAGTGTGGAGAATAAGGTGGAGGATGATAAGGGAAATAACGATTGGATAAAAAGTCCCAGTCCGACATCAAAAAAAGATTCCCAATTCAGTACTCCGCTTTCTTCCCCACAAGCACCGGCTTCTCCGGCATCTGAGTCTTCTCGAGTTCGCCCCAAACGTATTCGTAAACCGGTTGTCCGGTATCCCGGAACGGAATGTTAGTCTTAAGTTATATGTAACTATAAGTAACTAATGCCTAACCAATAATGTTTTTTTTAATTTGTTATTTCATAGTAAGAATTAAGAAGGGAGGTGTGATGTATATGTAGGTGTATTTAAATAATATTTTCTGTACCAATGTGGGTAGGGCATTCTCGCAATAAAAGTGAATAGCTCAACATTGTGTTTGATTCTCCATCTCGAAATATTTATTATTCCTAGATTTCTCAGTTACAAGCTTGTGCTTTACAAGCATTGTGCAATATAAGCTTGTGCTTAGTGTAGAAACGATTTCTGATATATGTAATTTGAGAAATGTCTAATGTATTTTGTAGTAAGTACTTAATAGAGATATGTGTGTTTTTTTTTATGTAACGATAACCTATACAATAGAGAGAGGGAAAAAGTCATATCAGATCCTGCATACGGGGGATTATCTGAAAATTCATGTTGGTCTGTCTGTTTCTCTGTTAGATGTAACAAAGAAACAATCAAAAGCTATTGATTTAGTTTTTACTCTAGGGTAGCTCTGCTTTAATTGTAGTGTTTAGGAAGATTGTTGTGTATTTTACATCGAAATCAAACAAACGGAGCCCGAGTAATTGTAGCCATCGCTCAACCCACTAATGGAGTCCTAGAGGTGCTCATTGGCCTAGCTACGCCCATCAATCTTGGAAAGTCGTGCGGGTTCAAGTTTAAAGAAGAGTTCGTGAAGGTCAAGTTAGAGCAACCTGACAACTACACTAGGTGAGACACATCACAATACGGATTTGTAGCAATTCGTCATAACACAAAATCGTCACGCTTGCTTAAAATTCGTTCATAAAAAAAGTTTTAAGTTTCACTGCTGTCATCCATTCATTCAGCTCACCCATTACAGTGAAATTATCATGATAAATGTTTATTCTGAATTTTGGTTTAATTTCAAATCTTATTTTTCCAAAATCTAGCTACCTAATTATATTCATCCAAATCCGTTCATCAGCTTAGACATGAAAAGGTAACAAACAATCACGAGCTTATTTGAAATGAGAGAAATGGACTGTGTTTTAGGTACGTGTGACGAATTGCGAGAAATGACGAGTTGCGAAAATGACCAGTCGCAAAAATGACGAGTTGATCAAGTGTGACGACACGACAAGAAGACTATAATCTCACAACACGACAAGAAGACTCCCATCATGCATGCTATCTACAGTTGTACGTTACCAAGGAGTCTAATAGAGCGCAGTACGTTGGCCACCATCATAGGCTTGAACACGTTCAGTTCGAAGTGTCCGTTGCTGCCACCCACCGTGCACGCCACGTGGTTGCCCATCACCTGCGCCGCGATCATCGTCAGCGCTTCGCATTGGGTCGGGTTTACTTTGCCTGGGAACAAAACGAGGTTAAATCTATATCTTCTATGCTTTTATAATAAAGGAAAAGAGGACAAAAAGTCTGTACTTAGAAGTAAATTAAAAAAAAAGTGGTAAGGACTAAGGATAAGTAGTAGAACAAAACTACATAATTTTTAAAATCCATGTCTGTCCGTTTGTTTCTCTGTCGGTTCCTTATACAATTAAAAACTACTAATCCGATTGAAATCTGGTTTTCAATATTTGATAGTTCTATTTTCGAGGCAGGTCGTGGTTTACTTCGCATTGAAGTTCAATTAGTAGAACCCGAGTAATGAACGAAAAAGTGCAACCGCTAGAGAACCGCTCGGCCGCCCGCGCCCGTGGTAACTGAAAACGTGTTTTTTACTTCCGTGGGTGAAACCGCGGGGCGCAGCTAGTTTATAAATATAATGGTTATTTTTATTTGTCGTGTAGTCCTGACAAGGAAATAAACTACTCTTATCTGCATCTACCAAGATTTGAACCTGCAACCCTTACAAATCCGTAGAGTTGCAGAATCAAATTCTGTTGGATGCAGAATTTTATACATTCCATGGGACTCAACATCGTTAAACTCCCCCGTCATTTATTTAAACAAATATTGCAAGTAAAACCTTCGTAAAACGCTGAAAGCTACTTTTATGCAGGCGTATTTTAGGACATAACCATTAATTATATTCACACAAGTATAAAAGGTAGATACCCCTTTCATTCCGAAGATAGTGGTTTCGAATCCCGGCTTACAGCGCACCAAAGTTCTTGTGGAAAAGTTGTGCGTTAATAACATCCCTCATACAGTGAAGGAAAACATCGTGAGGAAACCCAAGGCTTAGTTAGCTCCAGACGTATTGACCAGTTCTTTTCTCTGGGCATGGCTGACTAGGCTGGGAGGGTGGTATAGGTGTTGGGCAAGCCTACTTCACCTGACAATGTCCCGGGCACTACAGCGCCATAAAATAGCATGAATTAAAAGTTGCTTGCGCTGTATAAATCATCTAAAATAAAATAAAAAGGCCAGGTATAAAAGTCAAATATAAACAATAATAAAAATACAGTTTTAGCTTAAAGTAATAAGAAGTTGTTAGCACCAACTTATCGCAGTATGGTGCCTAAAACGCTGACAGCATATCGGCTATAGCTCGGCTAATCCGCTGGTAGAGAAACCAACATTCCCAGTATCACCAGACACCTTGATAAGACGTGCCCACAACTCCCTAACAAAAAAATTTAACGAAATCCAGTATCAAAATCTCCAGAACATCTCACCAGGCATGATGGAACTCCCAGGCTCGTTCTCCGGAAGCATCAGCTCGCCCAGACCACAGCGAGGACCGGAAGCAAGGAACCGGATGTCGTTGACGATCTTCATGAGGGATACGGCCACGGTGTTTAATGCTCCAGAGACCTCGACCATCGAGTCGTGGCAGGCGAGCGCTTCGAACTTGTTCGGGGCTGTTTCGAACGGGATTCCTGGAGAAACGTGTTTACAAGATTGATGAGGAGTTTTTAAAAAACTGGGACTTTTGTCACTAACTGATTATGCCAGTTCCATCATACAACTCAAACTGATTAGGTACCTAGTCAATAACTAAATCATAGAGAAATTTTTACATTGAAATAAGCCACATCAGTCATGGGCTCACCTAGAACTCTTAGCACCCATTTGTTACAAATCCGTACCAAACTTCTTAGTGTTACATAATTGTGTTATCAGGCTCCGATCATGTCCACAGTTTGATTGTGGATAACTCGAAAATTTGGGCCGAAAAAGGCCGTTAGCATATTCATTTAAACGGTAATTAAACCACGGATAAGGTTTACTTTCTTATGTGATAGTTACAAGACTTATTCGTAGTAGCACTATAGATTTTAAAGTTACCGACATTTTAGTATGCCTCTTTGGCCCTAATAGTGGCATGTTGGTTGACTTGATGTTAGCTAATGAAAATGCCAACCACTTTGCAATTCACAGGAGTGTGGAGTGGAGTGGTTCTTCGTGTCGATAGTCTGTGCATAGATACGAAGATAAAGGTAGATAAATGTAAGTTGGCCAAAAGATTTTAAGACTGGTTCCCACTAACCAATAAGCTTGGCGATGTCAGCAGCGTTACCTAACCTAACAACCTAACATGGCGGACTTAATCAAACACAATTTTACAGGGTTTCACTCGCGTCTCTGTAAATTTCGGTTTTTAGTATCAATGCCTTTAAAAACGCGAGTAAAACCCGATAAATATTGTGTTTTATTATGCAAAATCGCGAAAACATTGGCCAAAATTATGGCGGACTTAAATAACCCAGATACAGCGACAGATTTAATGCCGGAGTATCAGGTTTTATACTAGTTCACACTAACCAGTAAGCTTGGCGATCTCCGCAGCACATTTCTCCGCGAACCCAATCCTGGTGTTAAGTCCGGTCCCGACGGCGGTCCCGCCCAGTGCAAGGTAGTGCAACCTCGGTAGTACGGTGCACACGCGCTCGATGCCGTACGACAGCTGCGTGCTGTAGCCGCTGAACTCCTGGCCCAGGGTCAGTGGAACTGCGTCCATTACGTGTGTCCTGGGAAAAGAACGAGCTCTGAAGATCGTGTTCTTTATTTGGTGGTCTGAACTCAATGGGTCAGTGGAACCGCATTCATCACGTGTGTCCTGGGGAAAAACGAGCTCTGAAGATCGTGTTTTTCACTTAAAGGTCTGTATTCGATGAACTCCTGGCCCAGGGTCAGTGGAACAGCGTCTATTACGTGTGTTATAGAAAAAGAACGAGCTCTGTAGATCGTGTTCTTTATTTGGTGGTCTGGAATTCGATGAACTCCTGGCCCAGGGTCAGTGAAACAGCGTCTATTACGTGTGTCATGGGAAAAGAACGAGCTCTGAAGATCGTGTTGTTCATTTAGTGGTCTGGATTTCGATGAACTCCTGGCCTAGGGTCAGTGGAACATCGTCTATTATATGTGTCATGGGAAAAGAACGAGCTCTGAAGATCGTGTTAGTAGGGAGATATTACCGTTTCTGGACCAATAATTCTCAATATATTCTTTGTTTTTTTGTCCGCGCCCCCGCGTCCTCGCGCTTCCCAAAAAACAAAGAATATATTGAGAATTATAGGTCCAGAACCAGTAATATCTATTGGTTTAGAACCGATAAAACATAAAATGTGAAACAAAACTCAATTTTATCCTCTTGTTTTTCATTGTCATTTCAAATCGTTGTCGGTGGCATTTATGTTATTGAATTACATTTCTTTTTAAAACGGTCAGTCGAAAGAACCAAGGCAAGCCCTTTCATATGACTACATTTCAGTGAGATTAAAAGCGCTCAAGGTAGGATCACTTTGTTCACTGTTATTTAGTTATACATTTCGTTTTAAAACAATCATTTGAAAGAACCAAGGCAAGTCCTTTAATATATAACATTTAAGTGAGAATTAAAGTGCCCAAGGTAAGATCACTTTGCTTACTTTTTTAGATTTCGTTTTAAAATAATCATTTGAAAGAACCAAGGTAAGTACTTTCATATAATATTTGAGTGAGTTCAAAAGCGCCCAAGGTAAGATCACTTTATTCACTGTTATTTAGTTATACATTTCGTTTTAAAACAATTATTTGAAAGAACCAAGGCAAGTACTTTCATATATAACTTTTAAGTGAGTTCAAAAGCGCCCAAGGTAAGATCACTTTATTCACTGTTATTTAGTTATACATTTCGTTTTAAAACAATTATTTGAAAGAACCAAGGCAAGTAATTTCATATATAACTTTTAAGTGAGTTCAAAAGCGCCCAAGGTAGGATCACTTTGTTCACTGTTATTTAGTTTTATTTCGTTTTAAAACAATTATTTGAAAGAACCGAGGCAAGTACTTTCATGTAACATTTAAGTGAGTTCAAAAGCACCCAAGGTAAGATCACTTTATTCACTGTTATGTAGTTATATTTCGTTTTATAGAACAATGAGTGTTAAATAACATAAATTGCTTTTAGTAGATGTGGCTATCGAAAAAGATCGTTTTAAAAATGTCTGACATACTTACCTACCTAACAGCACACCAAATTGTATCATAAAAGCTATAAAAGTAACATAAATATTTTTGGATCATAAAAAAGGACATTCGTTTTTATTTTATTTGGTATTTTTTATTTTATTTTACCTGACTGCAAAGGAAGTGATAAACTTAGGTTTAATTTTATTTTGTTTTCATTTATTTTTAATGTCAATAAATATACTCATTAATTAAATTTGAAAAAAAGTATGATCTAAAGTCAAAATAACTTAAAAATTCGCAAAAAACGAAATTAATTACTTGGAGTTAATATCGCTACAGTTAACACAATGTCTAGATTAATGGGATTTTTACGTGAAGGTCTTCGGTCACTGACACACAAATTTAAGTAGAAAGTAATATATTGTCATCAATTAAAACACGAACGATAGAGTAGGTGCGATAAAAAGTAAAATATTACTTACAAAAAATGATCTATTAAGTACTTGAAGACCTTTAACTTTAATATATTTTCATATTTATTTTGATTATAATTAACGGATTAAATAAAAACTAAATACCTAGGTACTTACATTTTTTCCAAAGGCAAAATGCACTATTATAAAAAAACACATTTTAAAAATCACCACACTTCAACTTCGTGTTCACGCGGTAAGCGTTTGTAATTGGAATAATAAAATGTGACAAACAAACGCTTCAACTATCCGTGAGAGCCGATAACAGGTCAGCATTTCTGTGTTGTTATGAATTACTAGCTGAGCACCGCGGTTTCACCCGCGTCTTATCAAAATCAGTTCAGCATTATTTCTTTCATAAGAACCTTTTCTTAGGACTAGGACGAACAACAAAAAAGAATTACCGAAATTTCAGTTCGGTTCAGTTGCTCTTTGTTAAACAAAAAGCAAAATATGAATAATCCTTCATGAGCAGTCAAATAAAAAAACGTTTATATTGTAACTACAGTACTGTAGCACCTATACATCACAACTCTTTATATTAACTCTATCTAAAATTTTACCTTATCTAAATACCATAGTAGGTACTTTCGAGTTATGAATGTATGAATTCGCGGCTTAAAACTTCTTAAAACCTTTAAATATGCTTTATTTTAGGTAGGTAGAAACTCTGAATTGATTGCGTTATCTTTACGACTTACCCATTTAAATAATTATTTATTTGCACTTTTCATACCTACATACTGAAAATATTCGTAAAAAACTTATCAACTAAAAGCTGCGCTAATGAGTGGTCTTATCGCTTCCAGTGATTTCTACCACGCAACCTTTGAACCGTCTTATTACGAGTACAGTGAGACACCAAAAGTGGAGGCTCATCGTAGAATTCCAAATTCCTATTAGTATGTTATTTTTGAAGTTTAATTTATAGTAACTGAAAACAATTTAATAGGTAGCAACAGAGATCAACGGCTACCGGAGAAAGTAAACATTGCGACTACAACATTTTTACGCAATATTCACTTGCGTAAACATGTTCTATACCACCAATAATCCATGCATTATATCTAGTTAAGGTGGTTATGGAATTATGAACATGTACTTTACGTACTAGTAGTACCTAAGAATGTTTCCAGTTTCTTTGTGAAACATAACACGTAATTGGTATTTATTTGTAGGTAAGTCTTAGCAGACCGCATACTTTTAGTCGGTCGATAGTTAACTCATCCTTTCAAGGTAAGTTAATAGGAAAACTATTAAGCTGTATAGTCAGTTGGTATAATTTGATAAGCATTGTCCTTTTGTTTGGTTTAAAAGTTAACTTATCGGTCGAGCGAAAATTGGCCGTTTGCTTTCTGATTTCAAGCTAATATTGCTGACTATCGATTTTTCAGTCCTATAAAATTACTTGCAAATCACATTATTGTCACAAATATCTGGATTTTTCAAGAATTATCAACAAGTGAAGCAGCTGTTACCCACGAATTAAAAAATGTAAGTAAGTACTTCTTTTTTCCTATTTCTTTATTTCAGGTATCTACCTATTTATCTGAACTGAAGGTTATTTATTATTTTCATTATAGGTCTGACTACGAATACGACAGTTCAATTGAAATCGAGGAGAAACCAGTCGCAGAAGATACGAAAGCAAAAAAGTCTGCAGCAGTGAAAAAATCTATTAAAAGGAAGAGCAAGGCTGAAGCCAGCGACAGTGCTAAGTGAGTACTAATTTTATTTATATAGATATTCATCATCATCATCCGAGAGATATAAACAGTTGCTTCTCTCTCGTGAGTCCTGAGTCCGCTTTCCTACTTTTACGTCTTCACTTCGCACGATTTTCGGTCCGTGAAGTGATTTGCATTCATATCAGCCCTTACCTTTGTTTTGTAAATACTAAAGCGTATTATAATTGATACACAATTTCTATATAATTGTCCTTATGAATCTTCAAAAATACTGAACCGATTTATGGATCATAGGCTTCAATAAAGTGTTTTTACAGAAAACTAATTTATTTTTACGTTTGCTTACAGGAAACCGAATATTTTTTCAATAATAAATGGTGAGACAGCTTCGGCAGTTGGAAAGAAAGGGCCATCTACCGGGGCGAAGCCGCTTCTCTCATCGTTCATAACCCGAGTGGCCAACGGCAACGTCTACAGGAGTGCCGAAACTACAGGCGATTATTACCTGGAGGTGAAATTTTATAATAAGAAAGACGTACTCAATGAAAAACCAGACGTTAGGTATAAGAAGGCGCTGACTTCTATTAAACTTGTTTTAGGGGAAGAGGATCCAACCTGGGATCCTCTCCAAAATTTCCTTATAAAATCATTCGAAGTTTTCAAAGACTCAGAATTTAAATTTTTTAAAGATAATAAGATAAATGAATAAGTCTAGAATCATCAAGTGTTGGTTTTTATTATGTTTTTTATTATTTCATTAAATAAATATTAATTAAAGGGATATCTAATTATTTGTTATGTAAGGTAATTTTATTTACTTATAAAATCATTCGAAGTATTCAAAGAATCAAAATTTAATTTTTTTTCGTAGATAATAAGAGAAATGATTAACTATAAAATCATTAAGTGTTGGTTTATATTATGTAATTTCATTAAATAAATATTAATTAAAGGGCTATCGAATTATGAGTTATGTAAAGTAATTTCATTTGGTTTTAAAATCATTCGAATAATTTCATCAGAATTTAAATTTTTCAAAGATAATAGGAAAAAAGAAGTACATACTTACTTACATTTTTTAATTCGTAGTAACAGCTGCTTCACTTGTTGTAAAAGTGATAAACTTTAAAATCATTAACTTTTGTTTTTTTGGAAGCTTATAATAAAAGTATTATGTGTTATGTAAGGTAATTTTATTTGCTAATATATAATAAAACCAAAATGGTTTTTTTTCTGCGTACCTATATGTGTTGTGATAGAACATAAATATCTTGTTTTCAAATTAATAAATACATGCCTTTTGTTCCAAAAAGTTACATCAAATAATAGGTAGGGATACATAAATGTCATACGTGTAAACAAAGATTCGCTTAGGGTTAAAAAAATACCTTTTCATTAGGTTGCTTTCTACCATCCAAACTAGTCCAAACCTGTGTCTTGTACGACAGTTACTTCCTAGGAATAAATTAGGTCATATGTAGGTGTTATAATATTATGTTACCTTGAAAATATTGTTTGAACACACCGATCATCAGACACAAAACATATACCTTGATAATAAATTGTTAGTGTGTAACATTTAGAGTTAAATTTGATCAGTTACCTAAAACGTTACATTTCAGTGGTGAAACAAACACAGTAATTTAAGTAATTGCCACTCAAAGAATTTATGACGATTCTTTAATTTAGCAATGTAACAGGTGAACATTTAAACAATAAGAATAGATTCTTATGTCTTATTTATTAGTTTTTAGCTTCATGTAACCCGAGGTTATAAATTAAATAAATAAATTTGTTATTTAGTTTTCACTTTATTAGTAACTTACTAGCAATGCCTTTCTGTGAGAAGTGTGAGTTAGAAATCAATAATAAATCATGGATAGGGCACTTACGCAGTAGGATCCATAAACAAAAAAATTCAAGTCAGATACGTTGCGATGGAGTCGAAATAATAGAATCGGCATTTAAATGTCGCATTATATCTTATAGACTATTGGCCCAGGACACGAATAAATTTAGTATCGAGTTATTCTTAAAATCTATTCGAGATAAGTTGCAGCTTCTTTTAAATGATTGCATAAAGACACATATTTGTATCAAAGTCAACTTTGAACTGTATGCTGCTTTTTTAATGTTTAAGAATGATGAGCAAGATATCAAATCATTTTGTACGCAGAACACACCTCTGTATAGTAATTACAATTTCGATTCGTTGTTTACTATGCTTCTTGAAACTTTAAAATCAAATCAAATCAAATCAAAATATTTTTATTTCGGATAAAATAATACAATTTAATAATATAATTTAAAGAAAAATGTAGAAGAATTTGAAAGTCGTGACAGCGGGTGGAGTTTCGTACATTGTATGCACATGGAGGTCAACGTAAATCGGTACCAACCTTTCGGTGGTTCGACATACATTGAATTGCCAAAACAAATAAAAAACAAAAAGGCTTGTATAAACGTTCGTAACTCTGATAAACATTGTTTCTTATGGAGTGTGCTGGCGTTTTTGTACCCAGCAAAAAATCATGTTGATAGAGTTTCATCGTATCCAAATTTTCATGATGTATTGAACTTGCAAAACATGTCATTTCCAGCAACTTTTTCTGATATAGCTATATTTGAAAAGAACAATCCTGGCTTAGGTTTTATAATTTACGGTTTGAGTAAAAACAGTACGATTGTAGGTCCTTTGTACAAATCAGAAATCATTATGAATCGAAAAATAATTCATTTACTTTATATTGAAAAACTTTCAAAGTCACATTATTGTCTAATTAAAGATATTTCGCGTTTATTGCGAAATCAAATTACTAAAAATGACAAAAGACTTTTTTTATGTGACACTTGTTTAGTGTTTTTTAAAAATATTGATCAATTAGACAGTCACACTTGTAATGGTATTGTGACCGTGTTGCCTGAAAAAGGTTCTGTAATAAAGTTTCAAAATTTTGATAGAAAACAAAATGTTCCCTTTGTAATTTATGCTGATTTCGAGAGTATGCTTGAATTGAGTTGTGAAGAAGAAAATAAAAGCAAGCACACTTCTACAACTCAAAAACATGTGCCCATTGCCTTCGCTTATAATATAATTTGCTCAGAAAACTCAGCATACAACAAATTTGTGACTTATCGAGGAATTGATTGTGTCGATAAATTTATATCATATATTTATAACGACGTTCGTGAAATTTATGAAATATTGTCTCTTAAGGTACCCATTATTTTTAATGAACCTGAGGCACAAAACTTTAAAAGAGCTTCTAAGTGTCATATTTGTGATCAGTTTTTATACGGTGACAAAGTAAGAGATCATTGCCACATAACTGGCAGGTTCCGTGGAGCAGCTCACAGTTACTGCAATTTACAATACAAAATACCAAAGTTTGTACCAATTTTTTTCCATAATTTATCCGGTTACGACTGTCATCTATTTATTACAAAACTAGGTGAAGCTCCAGGCTCCATTAAAATTATACCAAAAACGAAAGAGAATTACGTTTCATTTACAAAGTATATACCCGTTTCGGATGGAAACATAATATTATTACGATTTGTTGATTCTTTTAAATTTTTAAACACCAGTTTAGATAAGTTAACAAAAACTATGAAAACCGAGCAATTCATTCATTTAAAGACACATTTTCCGAATGATACACATTTTCGTCTTCTTACACGAAAAGGAGTGTATCCTTACGATTATATGAGTAGCTTACAACGTTATAGTGAAACATCACTTCCAAACAAAAAAGATTTCTATAGTTCTATAACCAACGAGCACATTTCAGAAAAAGATTATGCTCACGCGCAGTTAGTATGGAGACAATTTAGATTACATAATATGGGGCAGTATACTGACTTATATTTGAAATCTGATGTCTTACTTTTAACCGATGTTTTTGAACAGTTCCGTGTAACATGTAAAAGTCATTACCAGTTAGATCCAGCGTTTTATATTACAGCTCCATCTCTATCATTTGACGCAATGTTGTATAAAACTCAAGTCGAGTTAGAATTAATAAATGATGTATCTATTTTCAATATGATACAATCAGGAGTAAGGGGTGGTATTTGTTTGGTACCACATAGATATGCAAAGGCTAACAATAAATTCATGAAAGATTTCGATCCTTCGGTTCCCGAATCTTACCTTGTGTATATTGACTGTAATAATTTGTATGGGTATAGTATGAGTTTAACCTTACCATTGTCAGGTTTTAAATTTCTATCTGAAGATGAAATTAGTAGTTTAAATATAATTAGTGTTCCAGATAACGCTGAATTTGGTTTCATTTTGGAAGTAGATTTGAGTTATCCTAAAAATCTCCATTTTTCTCATAACGAGATGGGATTTTGTCCAGAAAAATTCGTTCCCGCTGGCTCAAAACATGCTAAATTGATTCCAAATCTATATGACAAATTTTATTACGTAATTCATTACGTTTATTTAAAAACATGTTTGAGACATGGTTTAAAATTAAACAAAATCCATAGGGCAATTACATTCCGCCAAAATGACTATTTGAAACAGTACATTGAATTAAATACACGTTTGCGACAACAAGCTAAGTCAACTTTCGAACAAGATTTTTTTAAATTACTTAATAATTCCATTTTCGGAAAAACATTAGAAAATAACGAAAAAAGAGTAGACGTCAAACTTGTAAATCAATGGGAAGATACTAACAATGTTACTAAGAAGAAGAACTGTGCAAGAAAACTAATATCTAGTCCTTATTATCATAGCGGCATTATCTTCAGTGAAAATTTAGCGGCTATCCAACTTAAACCGAACAGAATAGTGTTAAATAAACCTATTTATATAGGTTTTACGGTACTTGAATTATCTAAAGCACACATGTATGATTTTCACTACTCTGTAATGAAACCGTATTATGGTAACAATTTGCAAATGTGTTACACCGACACAGACAGCTTCATTTACCACATCTATACAAATGATTTTTATGAAGATTTAAAACAACATTTTAGTAATTACTTCGACACTAGTAACTTTTCAGTAAACAATGATTATGGTTTGCCTTTGATAAATAAAAAAGTACCGGGATTATTCAAGGATGAAATGGGAGGTAGAATAATAATAGAATTTATAGGATTACGTTCAAAACTATATTGTATAAGAACTGTTGATAGAGAAATAAAAAAAGCTAAAGGTGTGAAATCGTGTGTTGTTCGTGAGTTGGAAGCATCTGATTATAAGAAAACATTATTAACGCAATCAATTACGAGAAAGAAAAATACATTGTTTAAGTCAATAAAACATCAAGTTTTTACTAGATGTGTAAATAAAGTCGCTTTATCCAGTACGGACGACAAACGGTTAGTGTCATCAGACAAAATTTCTACAAAAGCACTAGGTCATGTGTCTTTTCTAGGAATCTAAAATATTGTTCGATTCTAATAATAAATTAGTTCTTTGTTAACTTTACAAAAAATCACTACCTATTATTTTTATTAAAGCAACTTTGAGCTTATTGTAAACTCGTAGACACATTATGGGTACGTATAATTCGAACTTGTGTTTTGTAATTACTTATTTTTACTCACCTATATCTAAGTACATGCATAAAATTACTTTTAATTTTTCTATTTAGTTGTAATATTTGATTGGCTAGTTTTCAATAAAGTCTTATTTCATGGAACCTGTGTTTATATTTTAGCCCCTATCACTTTTTATTATACCTATAATAAAAAGGGTAGGTACCTACGTAGTCTGTAAGTAACTACGTAGGAACCTACCTACCTATATACTAGTAATTATATAAGGTTACACCACAGTGTTCATATAAGTGCATTATTTCCAAGAAAGTAGTGTGATGGATGCAACATTACATAGGTAGGTACCCATCAATTCAACAAACAATGCATTTACTAAACAGCATGTCTTAACTTGATTTTGTTAACTATGAAAGAAACTTGAGGTGTACCTACCTGCACAGTTTCTAATTTCATTTGTATACTTAGATATATTTAAAATATGCAAAGTTGACAAATGTTGTCATTTTCATTTGCACGTCGTCTTTCTTTAATAACGGTAGTCTCCAGTAATCAAAATCAAAGTTCCAAGGCTAAAATATTGGTAAGTATATTTTTATTTTATTCATTTATACTTATTTTACTAAAGTTGTATTTTATCTAGGTACCTACTTATACACCTAATTTTAAACATATTTTTCTTTTTTACAGATATGACGGAAACAGGCTCTCAAGATTTATATTTTCAGTGCGCGCAAGATCCATTAGCTGGTTTTGATGAAATGTTTCCGATGCTAAACGAACAAGCTTCTCGTCCTTCGGAAACACAACCACCTAAAGACAAGAAAAAAAAGCGTCTACGTAAGGAAAAAACTTTTAAAACAGATAATAATATTGAGAAAAAGCGGATTCGGCTACAACAACCTTCATTCATAATAAATGGTGAAAAATGCAGAGGAAGGCGCATCATAAAAATACAAATTCAGGACATAAGTGATTCTAAGCCCGAGGACGAATCAATTATTGTGAGTGCACAATATATTGTTAAGGATACATTTGATGATATAATGGAGCAAACGGAACAAATAATCAAAAATATCTCGAAAAAACTTTGCGGTGAAAACTACTTCAATGCATGATTTTTGTGATTAAAATATTAAACATACATAAAACGTTTTGTAATAAGTAAGTTAAATTTATATTTGTTTTAATTTTAAATATTAAGTACTGCGCAAGCAAATTATTATGTCCTAGATCCTAAGTTTTGTAAATAAAGTTAACTTCATTTAATTTTAATCTGTTTGATTTCGTACCTATATCTTTATTAATGAGTAAAACAATACGTTTAGGAGGCAAAAGGTATTAGGTTCGTAAGTGTCATTGACATTGTAATTATCTATGTAAAACGGATTGTGATGAAAATATTTTTTTTTTTTAATATTCTAATTTCAGAATTATATCTAATTCAGGTTATTAATACCCAACACTCAGTAGATCAGATAAAACAAAAATAAACAGAATTACATACTTAATACAATTTTATTGATGATTAAAATAGTCAAAATAAAATTTACAATGATTTAAAAATTTCACATAAATCATAAATATTTTTATTATCATTATACCACTTTTTCATACATATAATATTTTTCAAAGCACACATATTTTTATGAACAAGTAAATTAATATTAGAAATATCATATTCAGTATACAATTTTAAAAAATTAGGACACCCTAGTTCTGCTATATCTATAACTTCACAACTATCGCACAATTCCTTGATCCACTTGATCTTCTCAGTTCCTTTCGTCAAAACCTTTTTCATATTCAAGTATGGTCTCACAATAGTTTTGAAGTCGCTGTAGCTGACGAAACCGTCGCTCCAGAAAGTTTTCCGGTTCTTTTCTATCCACTGCACATGTTTTTTTTCTTGCTCCGATAAGTATTTGTAATGAAATGGAGGTTTTACAAGAAAAGTTTGCGTCGAAAAGTCGCAGTCTTCCTTCATAATAACAAACTCCTTTATAATAAATTTATTTTCTTTATCTTTGAATCCCTGTACATCTACAATTACAAATTCACTTGTACTATTCATATTTATGATATTTTCTTGACTATATTAGACAACGGTCTGTACTCAACGATAGAATCATTTAAAATGAGACAATACGCAGCGGTGTGATCTGGTATTTCTGAATCACATTCAAGCTCTATACGTACATTGACTACTGGACCCGATTTAAGATTTTCACTTTGTCTGGAGCAATCGATTACAAACAATGGAGCTTTTTCTTGAAATGAAGATGGACTGAGCAGGGGTTCGCTTTTACGTCCGTAATAAGATTGTTGAAATCTGACATATTGCTCATATAATAAAGCGAATTTATGATTTTTAAAATTAGCATTTAAATTTTCATATGGAAAATAAACAGAATTGAGATAAACTTTGACATTCCTTAAATTACAATGATCAAATTGTGAAACGTCTTTATCTACCAAGTTCTTTCTATTTGTTTGCAAACCTAGTACTACATATCTTGGTTTTTCGATCTGTGAGGACGTTTTAATTGACCAAGTATGCTTAGTTGTTCTCGGTAATAACGGATACTCATATAAATCCCAATTTCTAAAAGCGAAATGAATAGGACGGTCCTTTTCTAACACTTTTAATAAATGTAGTTTTGCTTTATCAGACACTTTAATATGTGGAACGCGCCAAACTAATTTATGAATTATAATATCTTCAAGGGTTTCACCAGTTGGGATTTTTAAAGAATTAAAATCTGTGTTGCTGCGTAATAATATCAGTTCATGTTTGCAGTTAATAATAATTTTTTTATAATCCTCAGCAAAACCTAAAATGTTACTAAGTGGTATAGAACAACAAAAGTTTCCTCCGTGGGTTGTCTTTGTTCCATTTATATCCCAACCCCAAGCCTTAGCCATCTTAGCCTCATTTTCATTTAAAGATAGCAAATTTTTCATTGTTGTCGTCATTCCAGCATTTTTAACTTTATCGATTTCCACTCCGTTGAGTTCATAACGAATATCTTGGAACAGAAAAAGTATTGGATTATTCGTGAATTCTATAGCACTAACTTTTTCTTTTGTAGCACCCTTTACAATGTTTACAGTTCCTTCTATATAGAGAGTACTTGCTGATGGTAATATGTGTAAATCCTGTTGGTTGATAGGGATGCGAATTTCATCATTCTTGTTGAAACTTGTTATGTATGGCTTATACGAATGATATTCTATACCATCTATGGTATTATCGTATGCTGGAGAACTTGTTATATCCAAGATGTTCATTTTAGTAACCCGATAAATTTTAAGAACTGTTTATTTTCTTTGGTAATTTTAATTCTTTTTTTAGTTGTTTCTTTTCGGATTGATCGATGAGTACTGGTATGTTTTATAGTATTATTAGCGTATTTATTAAAGTCTATCATTTTTCCTGATATGCAAATACAATTGAACTTCCTCACCTCGTAGATTTATCAAATTATTATTTACGTCTAACAATCTTATATTTATAGAACTTATGTTATTTTGATTAATAGGAAAATAAATTATGTTTTTTGGTACTTCTATGATTCGATACCCTGGTGGAACGTTTGGTGCAAATTCATGAATAATGTGGCTTGATTTTCCATTAATATATGATCCGCTCACTATATCACATTCGATTCTTACCACGGTTGTAGATAAAATGTTAACTGGAAGCTGCGACTCGTGTATTATATTGGCTTTAAGAGTTTGTTTATCAAACCCTAATAATTTTCCAAGAGAATCATTTTTTTCGAATTGTATGTTTTTAGAACAAAAAAGGAAAGTTTTCAACGTGTTGTTGTTACAAAATAAATTTATGTTTGTTCCATTTTTTACGTTTGATTTCAAATAATCCGAAATATCTTGGAGCTCGTAAGCACCTTCTGGTATTTCTATGACTTCATTATTGTCATAATAAAATTTATTATTTTGTTTATCAATGTTAGGTATCGAATTGAATGTTGACAAATACAACAGGGCACACTCGTATTGACCTTCGAATTGCAAAGGTGGATAAAAAGTGGAAGATAAAATCGAGGTATTACCAGTTATAGACAACGTGAAAGACATTTTACAAATGAAGGTAATTAAAACAACTTTATAATATATAGTTTATATTTTATTTTGAAAAAAATAACCCAAAAATTAATAATCCAAGTTAATCAACTACAAATTTATTATTTAAAGTTTAGGTTTGGTCGATTCCAAAACGTTTTTAGAAACTTTAAACATAAATGACCACAATTAGATGTATTAAAGTCCTGATATCTACAATAATTATATGTAATGTGATATTTCAAATACTTAGCCAACTCTAACGGTGGCTTTAAATCACCAAAACTATCAAAATATTCACAATTTTTGAATAGTTTTACATAGGCTACCCAATGAGTTCCATCATTTTCTGAACTATCTAAATTGACAATCCCACACTCAATATTCTTCGATTTCGATGGTAGTTTATTTCTCATGAATACACCTCTAAAGTATGGAATATTATGTTGATTAGCATAATCTAATATGTCTAGATCAGTAAGTGCGCGTCTGGGTAACCTTTTAATTAGTTTTTTGGTTTATTTATAAAAAGACCATTTCCTGTCTTGTAGGGTTTTATATACAAGCCTTTTCCTAGAGCAATTGATTCTATCATTCTATTATGACGTTGAGCTTCTTCCAAGTTCTTTTTAGCTGACTTATGATCATTTACAGCCTTCGTTATTCCTGCTGCGCCTCCAGCCAGTGCGCCCAATGCGGATAGTCCAGCGAATATTGGAATGAGTGGTAAAATACCACCTGTTTTTGGTAACGGTACAACACGAGGCACATGAACTTTTTTCTTATTTTTTATGAGTTTTGTTGCTGCAGAATAAGCTTCTTTTATTGCTGTAGCTTCATTTTTTGGTTTTGACTTTTTCAGTTTTCTATGTATTTTAGAAACCATCGACTTAAATGATCTCCCGCCTGCACCATACTTGACCTTAGTTTTCATCGCTTTGTTCACTAGCCACGAAGCAAGTTTTTCACCTGTTCTAGCGTTTTTTGATTTCATTCTCTGTTTTGCCATATTTATGAGATCTAAATCTGCTTTATGTCGATCTTCCAAACTGTTAGAATTATTATAAGCTATATCGTGTTTCATACAAGCGTTATCAAGCTCATTAACTCCTTTATCTCCTCTCAGTAATCGTTTATTTAATCGTGTACCGGGTCCACAATAATTATATCCGGGTAAATGTAATTCAAATGGTAAGTTATTTATAATACTATTCACGAGTCCTCCACCGTGCATAGCTGAGTTATAAATGAATCATTTTCTAATGTCATTCTCAATTTTATATTTTAAATCTAATAATAAAATAATCATGATTATAAGATCGCTTGTTTATCAATCCAACTGTTTTCACTTTTTGGAAGACCCAGCCACTTGACAAAGAGTTTATTACCCTTTTTCCTTAAAACTTTTTCAATAAGGTATACGTTCGGACAATTGGTTTTTTGAAGTTCTTGTTTGTAAAAACGTCCTAATATTGGTTGATGGTATAAATCTTCTATAGAATATGTAACTGGTACAGAACGATAAACATTTTTAACTAAAAACAATTCTGTAGACCAGTTAGGAGTATATCCTTTTTCGAAGCTGCTTTTATATTTACTTATGCGAACATAATCACCAACTTTTAGTTTGTTAAATTTTGCAGGTTTATTATTAGATTCCTGGAATTTCATAATGTTTTCGTTTACTACATTTTGATTTAAATGATTGACATCTTTAGGTTTATAATTGATTGTTCGATGTATTGTGTTGTTATATGTTGATATGACACTTGTCAACGACTCTCCAATCCATTTATAGTTACCATTGAAACTAAAAAGTTTAAACAACTTATTTTTCAATGTCCTTATTAGTCTTTCAACTATAGAAGCCTTTTTAACAGAATAAGTAGAGTAATGATTAATGTTATACTTTACTGTTACTTTTTTAAATTCATCGTTGTAAAATTCAGTGCCCATATCAGTTTGTAAATTAATAGGCTTGCGGTGATTTTCATCTAATACACTACGAAACGCATTTGCGATTTCAGTTTTTGTTTTAGTTTTAACGGGGATAGCCCAAGAAAACTTAGAAAAACAATCTATTATCACCAAAATATACCTATAGTCATGGTTGTATCTTTTTAAACTTTGGAAATCAATGAGATCTGCTTGCCATAAGTCATCGATGCCTTTTAATAATACTGATCGTCGATTAAAATTTTTGCGAACGGCTTTGTGAATTTCATTTACAATTTGAAGTTTACTCATTTTTTAGCTTTTATTAAGTCAGTTTTTGTAAAATAATCTGCAATAAAATTATCTAAATGTTCTTTGACAACTGCTTTTAAATTATTTACTATTGTAGCGATCTCTTCTTTCTTTATATACAATTCATTTTGTCTATCTACGTACTCTTTGTTGACAGCATCGGAATTTTTACATGGAATTGTAATACCCGTTAATCTTATATTATGTAAATCAAATTCTCCGCTTTCGGATTTTATTAACATCTTATCAAAGTTTTCTATGAAATCTGGTAAACGCAAGCGTTTATGAATGTGATGTCCAAACTTGTCCATTATTGTGAACTGATAGGTGTTATCAATTAAGTTGAAATGAAATATTTTTTTAAAAATCATGCTATTTATTATGGTATAATCCCGCTTTCACGCAATTCTTCTATAATAGATATTATTTCATTATCCAACCCAGTGTTACCAGCATCTTTTGAAGCAATCAAAAGTTTTAATCTTTCAACTAATTCATTAGGATCGTCCCAGTATA
This sequence comes from Idaea dimidiata, assembly GCA_949358125.1. Lineage (NCBI taxonomy): Eukaryota > Metazoa > Arthropoda > Insecta > Lepidoptera > Geometridae > Idaea > Idaea dimidiata. The sequence goes on from OX442329.1 coordinate 14,669,012, forward strand.
CGTAGTCAACATTTTTCTTCCAAGCTTTCATAAGTGGTAAACCTTCTCCTTGATGTGTTGTATCAGGTAGGCTACTGTCAGTGCTTACTGAAACTTTACGTAATTTGAAAAGTGGTTTTATAATAGTCAAGTATTTCCGACCTTTACTACTCTTGATCGGTTGATTTGGACTATAATTTCTTCGATGAGCATTTGTATCTTGTAACATTAACTTATAATGAGTCAAATCTTCATTATTTATTACATCTAAGTTAGGGACTTTTTTAAAAAGCAATTCTTTTATTCCATCCGTAAGTTTGTACTTCTTCGTGCCAACTTGAACATAACCATCCGTCAACACGACACGCGACGATCCCATCATGAGTTTATTTCCGCGATCATTTCTAACACCAAACGGAACATTGCTTAAACTATCTGGAGCTTCCGGAGTAAGGGACCACGAAGATATCTCTAAATTTGCATCGGTTGAACCTGAAGACACTGTTTTAAATGATTCATCTTCTTCTTTGTCCATTTTGATTGCATCAACATCGTTATCGTCATTGTCACTATCCTGTGACGCACTTGATATTTTTTGGTTTAAAACAGACGCATTACTATTTAATCCAACGTTAGATTGCCTCTTTAGAGTTTTATCGATGTCTATTGGACTTGAAGTATTAAAATAAACATCATTTTTTAAGGGTTTTGAAAAATTAAGTGATTTTCTTTTCACAGGAGATTCTACTAATAAAGAACTGTCCACCATTTTATTTAGGGGTTCTGTAATTGGTTTAAAAACCGATTCCAATATGTCACTTCTTTCCATTTCAATATTTCTCATTTTTCGAACCTTCTTTTTAACAGCTTCTGCAGCTTCAACAATTTGTTTTTTTAGATTTTTTTCCATTGCATCAGTTGATTGAACTATTAACAGTATCCATGCGAAATGATGGCGTAGTTCATGTATTTAGCTATTTATATCGGATTTCTCATTTAAATAATAAACTATTTACATACCAAATATTTTATTTACAAACACTCAAAAACAAATTTACAATAACTTAAGAACTTGGTCAAATAAGTCCATGTCGTCGTTTCTTTCCATTATTTACATAGAAATACAATCGAATAAAAATCCCCTAGAGAGCCACAGCATGACCATAAGCAATGAATTATGCATTCACCTTTTCCTTTAACAGCATTTACAATTCGTTTTCTTAATTTTTGTTTCATTATATTGTTGGACTTGGTTGGTTGTAAGTGGCCTCACAAAATGATACACAAAAATGATGTATAAGTAATAGTCTCCGCTATTTATAAGGGCTTCAAAAAGAATTATCAGAAAACTAAAAAAATAAAAATCATTCTATTTAATTATTTTTTTGTTTATAAAAACAATCTTATTATTTTTTCGAATACTTTTCTACAAATTGGACATTTAACTCCGAGAGATAGAGAACACTTCGCACAAGCCACAGCGTGACCACAAGGGATGAAACACGTATTCAATTCTTCTTCCACACAAATTTTACATATAATTGATGATGGTATTGTGTTGACTTTTATTTGTGCAGTTTCCGATTCAATCTGATTGAACTCTTCATCGAATTCTTCATATCCTCCATTTTGTACATTTTTCACATAGTCTTCTCCTTTCATTACCAATACATACGGACATTTGTCAAACCAGCGTGCATGCTCTTCCCATGGTAGATCGTTGGGGCCCCAATCTTTCATTCTCCCACCGCAGTAAAAACAAATGACTCTATCACCTTTCTCGGTATAAAAAAATCCTGCTTCAGCCATTTCTTTTGGTTTCTGATTTAAACCCACCGGCCAGGTTTCAAAACTCCGTAAACGTTCCTCTTCATCAGCAAAATGACGATAGAATGGAATGTAAGACATTATTAATATGAATAAAAACACACTTAGAACATGTGTTTTGAGCCACGACCCGGTGAACAATGATTTAAATCAAAGGATATTTAGTTACATAAGTCAACTAATGAAATAAAACAAAAGTATCAAATTTCTTTCGATAACACCCTTTGTTTTTTTCACAGTCCTTATTTATTACAACATAACTGTAAGGTTCTTTCCATATTTGAGCACACATTTCTCTAAATTCTTGCCATGTCATATCAGTACTGACGTGTTCATCATAAATGTGTCTCATGTTTATATCATCTTGCTTGAACAATACTATTAAATTTGCGTTATCCCTTATTAACTGTTTTGGTATTTTGCTATATGTCTGGTTTAAATAAAAACAGTCAATGTATTTGTGTCTACCCATTGCAAAATAATCACGCATACTATTTTGATTTTGACATGATACATCATCAAAAACAATAACTGAGTTGGATTTTGCTTCTTCTGGAGTAATGACTTCTTCATTGTCATGAAACTTAGAAAAAGTAACACCAGGAACCCTTTGCAATACCTGTTCTAAGTACATGTATTTCGGTTGATAAAGAGTTTTTGAATAAACGTAAACGTTACGATATTCTAAACCATTTTCATGCAAAAGTAGACCAATTACTAAATTCGTTTTTCCACAGTTCGATGGACCACATATTATACAACGAACTGTATTTGGTAATAATTTTCCATGACGAAAATTGTTTTGCTCAGTCGCCAAATTAATATTTTCAAATTGTAAAGATACCGGTTGCTTAATGAACTTCATTCTAATAGTACGTTTAACGGAATGACGAATGATGTATAGTAACGATAATTAATAAACCTATGATGGTATGATCAAGATCATACACAAGCGCGGTTTTGGTCTAGAACGAAAATGAAGTTTTGTTTCACATTTTATGTTTTATCGGTTCTAAACCAATAGATATTACTGGTTCTGGACCTATAATTCTCAATATATTCTTTGTTTTTTGGGAAGCGCGAGGACGCGGGGGCGCGGACAAAAAAACAAAGAATATATTGAGAATTATTGGTCCAGAAACGGTAATATCTCCCTACTCGTGTTCTATACTTGGTGATCAGCTATGGTATCATCTAATTAGCATCCACCGCTACTAGTTGCTATTTACTGTCAAAAAACATATTTCATATTCTACATTGCTGCTTTGAAGTAATCACCGGTAACAACCACGTTAAATCAAAGCAGCAATGTACTGCAACTTAGCAACTACTAGCGGTGAATGCTAATTAGATGATACCACAGCTGGACTCGATGAACTCCTTGCCCAGGGTCAGTGGAACAGCGTCTATTACGTGTGTCATGGGAAAAGAACGAGCTCTGAAGATCGTGTTCTTCATTGATGGTCTGGATTTGATGATCCCAATCCAGAGCCCAAAATGTACGACGACGACGACGAGCATGACGATTGATAAAGGAACCCGTGACGGTTAGTTTCTTTAAGGCCAGTGTTTTGATGAAGAAACTGATGGAAGCCAGCTTTTTGATTAAGAAACTGTGCGTCAATAAGATAGTGTTAGACACTGTTATATCGATCAAGGATTTTAGAAAATGTTAGATCCCTGCAGGATCGCAAAACATCAGAATTAACTTGCAAATCTAACTGTTCAAAACTAGCTAATATGGACACTTTAGGATTTCTAAGCCATGTCATCTCCGATGTCTCTGCCTGTGTCCAGTATCTTCACTAACCTGCCAAACTAGATAATCTACTCGAACTCCTTCCTTTTGGCAGCCAATGTGTCCCCCAATGTGATGGGACAAAGGTTAGGGTTGCAGGGTTTTTTACTTTGGTGAACAACCCTGTAGGATTGTAGTATTTTCACTAACCTGCCAATCTTGATAATCTTGTCGAACTCCTTGCTCTTAGCAGCCAAAGTGTCTCTCAAGGTAACAAGTCCCGGCATAAGACGGTCTCGGAGCTCCATGGCGACTGCAATGTGCATAGCAGTAGGATACGTGTCGTTGGAGCTCTGAGACTTGTTCACGTGGTCGTTAGGGTGGACGGGGTCTTTGCTACCCAGTTTACCGCCTAGGATTTGAATTGCACGGTTTGCTATCACCTGGAAAGTCGTCATCAGCCTATCAGCCACTAGCTATATCGCGCGGTTTCACCCTGATAAATTATAGCCTACGTTACTCCTCGTAAATTGAGCTTCTATCTGAGATCGGATCAGTAGTTTGGAGTCTATTCTTTACAAACAAATAATAAATCTTTCCTCTTTATAATATTAGTACTTATCGATAGGACGTGTACAGCTCAACTTCGCTCGTACATATCTATGAGGAAGCTTTGCATCCAGTGACTGCTTAAGACTTAAATTACGTTGTCTGCCCGAAATTAGGACCGTAAAAGTTTGTCCTAATCGAGATTAGGAGACAAATTTGACGTTTAATAGTAACAAATCTATAAATTCTGACTAATTGATTGGCTGACTGACTCAATTATATATCAACGCTCAGCCTAAACTGCTGGTTCTTGAAACACGAAATTTTAAGCATGTGTTCTTTGTCATGCGGAAGTATCCACTAAGAAAGGATTTTAAAAATTCCCAATGAAAACATCGGGATAAAATTAGAAACATATAAACCTTTAAGTCATTGTTTACCTCGTTTGTATTCATATTAGACTGCGTTCCGGAACCTGTCTGCCAGATGACGAGTGGAAAATGACCTTCACGGTACAGCTTCCCGCTTATCACGTCTTCACAGGCTGTCATTATAGCCTCGGCTGGAAAAAACAAGACAGAAATATGGTGTTAAAAGTAAAAGTATAAGTTCTCGAGTGGCGACCACGATACAATGCGTAACTGAGTGCATAAAAACTCCCAATGATTATAAGTCCTTCGAATATGGCCTGCTCATGGTCACTTTTCGTTCATTTTCAGAGATACCTACATAATTTAAAGTTTTAATTTTAGAGGGTCAGGTTTGAATTCCACTTACAAGAATTCCCCCAAACCTTAAAGGTGATCTAAATAAAACTTTTTTAAATGATATCACGGAAAAGAAGGATGGGTAGTAAAATTCTTACCAATTTTCTTATCAAGACCATACTCCATATTAACCTTGGCAGCGGCTTTCTTCAGTATACCCATTGCGACAATGACTGGATACTGAAAAAATTTACAATGCATTTACAAAAAACATTAGAAAACCAATCACTAGACGGCCTTTTTGACCATAATTGTTTACGGCTAAGGAAAACACCTCACCGAAGTCTTGAAATTCTACTGTTCGTCAGTCTGACAGTGTAACAGTTGAATTTTTTTTTACGTGCGTGTGCGAGTCAGGAGGGCTACTGCGAAACGTACCGACCACAGGTACTGACCGATCGAACATCGGTAGGTAGTTAATATTCGTTCTGAACTAAGAATTCTAAATATATTCTTTGTTTAATTATTAGTTCAGAACGAACATTAAATACCTACTGATGTTCGTTCGGTCGGTACGTTTGATAATACCTTCTGAATCGCGCTTTCTATTATGTTTGGGTCGCCAATGAACAGGTATAAAATTCTTACCATTAAGTATAATATAGGGTTAAAGCTGGCCAATACGCAATAAAGAAAAGAAAAACCGGGTTATTATGAGTGCATTTTATAAAAGCTAGGTACTACGAGTACCTTGCTAAACACTTTGTAATAGGCACGTATCAAAGGAGGCCTAATAGGTACGTGTGTGTAAAAGTAGAACAAACCAGAAGGGTCTGGGCTATTCTATTATAATTCAAACCAAGTAAGGTCATTTAGCCCATGGCCGATCGAAATGAATAAAGCTAATAACACGTGTCACCTTAATTGCATTTTAAATGTTCTATTGTTTTCTAAATAAATATACAAGGTGTAACGGGTAAGTCCTTTTAATCCGAAAGGGGGTTGTTCTAGACGTCTAGGCGAACAACTTTTGTTTTACGACTTTTGGAAATTCTAAGTACTTTTCGAAAAATTTAGGTGTAGTTTACTTGAAAATCAGCTGTTTCTGAGAGTTCGAGGTCATTGACCTTATGTTGTCCTTTAATTTAGTTTGATGGTTTACAATCAAAACTTCAATTAACTTTATTTTCAAAAGCAGCTGATTTTTCAGTGAAACAATCTCAAAATTTTCAAAAAAAATCTTTTGAATTTTCAAAAGTTGTTCGCCTAGACGTCTAGAACAACCCCCTTTCGGATTTAAAGGACTTACCCGTTACAAATTGTATATTCATATATATTTTCAACCGACTTCAAAAAAAAGGAGGAGGTTATCAATTCGTCTGTATGTATAATATTTTTTTTTTTGTATGTTTACCGATTACTCGAAGACGGCTTGACCGATTAAGATGATTCTTTTTTTAATAGATAGATGGGAGCTCCAAGATGGTCCCATAAAAATTTGATGTGGATATGATGAGGGTCTTCGGAGTGATGAACGGAAATGCTCCTCAAAACGAATTACCTAATCAATCCAATTATTTATCGATTACTCGAAGATGGCTTGACCGATTGAGATGATTCTTTTTTTAATGGATAGGTGGGAGCTCCGAGATGGTCCCATAAAAATTTGATGAGGATCTTCGAAGTGAGGGCCGGGAATGCTCCTTACAACGCTGTATTCAATTCAATTGTTCATCGATTACACGAACATGGCTTGACCGATTGATATAGTTCTTTTTTTAATGGAAAGGTGGAAGCTCCGAGGTGGTCTCATAAAAGTTTGGTAAGGATCTGATGAGTATCTTCGGAATGATGGACAGGATAGCATCCCAGAATTCAATAAATTACTTATTTTTGGACTTCTACCAAAATGAATAGACCCCTAAAGAACTAAGTACAGATTGATTGGGCACATGAAACCACCTTCTCATCAGCAAACTCCTCAATAATTAAATTTACGGTAACAATATTGTTGATTTTTAGGTAGGTAGGTATACTAAAAAGGGTAAAATAAAAAATAATTTAACAATTAAAAAACCGACTTCAAAAAAGAAACGAAAAATAATTTAAAAAACAACAAAAAAAAAACAAATACAATGCTTCAGATGAGTTTTGAACCCGCAACCTTCTGTTCTCGAGTCTCCGCTATAGGGACTCCAACCAGACCGAATAAAATTGAGTTCTACAATTACACAATTAAGCAGCTCTCAGACTCAATACTAATTTTATATGCTGATCGATTATTCTTCGTTTCGTTTCTATTCTATTCGTTTCTATATTCGGCTGTTAGTAACACTAAAAATAAAAAATAATAATTTAACAATTAAAAAACCGACTTCAAAAAAGAAACGAAAAATAATTTAAAAAAACAACAAAAAAAATTGATTAAAAAAAGCAAAATAACCTCTACATAGGTACAGTGCCACCGACTAATTAATCTGTTTTATCATCTGAAGTCGGGCAGTTTTACTGGTTGGTTCCATATTATCCTTAGTTTGGCTGCCCGACTTCAGATTATAAAACAGATTAATTAGTCGGTGGCACTGTACCTATGTAGAGGTTATTTTGCTCTTTTTTATCAATTTTTTTTGTTGTTTTTTAAATTATTTTTCGTTTCTTTTTTGAAGTCGGTTTTTTAATTGTTAAATTATTATTTTTTATTTTTAGTGTTATTAACAGCCGAATATAGAAACGAATAGAATAGAAACGAAACGAAGAATAATCGATCAGCATATAAAATTAGTATTGAGTCTGAGAGCTGCTTAATTGTGTAATTGTAGAACTCAATTTTATTCGGTCTGGTTGGAGTCCCTATAGCGGAGACTCGAGAACAGAAGGTTGCGGGTTCAAAACTCATCGGAAGCATTGTATTTTGGAACAAAAGTATTTCTTCGGTTTTTCGCGAAGCTGATATGAATTTATACCCCTATCTGGTTTGGCACGGTTCTCAATTTAATAGAACAATTTTCTAACAAGAAATGTTTTATCAAAAAATCTCCCGCGACAGGATTCGAACCTGTGTCCTTCGCTTGCCGGCCGAGATCCTGTCATGAAGGCGGCGATAGATGATAATTTATCGGTCCTTGTCCTATTGCATATAAATGAACGAGATTTTTCGTAAAATCAATCATTAACGAAGATTAAAATAATATTTTTAGAAAATGCGATGAAGGGGTTCTAGGTATTGTATTTTCTAATACTATGATGCCTATAAGAAAATATAGCGGTTAAGGATTTAGAAGAAAAATTGATTTATTTTGTAAAACAGGGGTAACTTTGCCTGTATAATAGTGGTACTTAAAGTTATTTTTTATTGTTTTTGAAATGAAGGGGACACTTCTTGTATCATGTACAATAACATAATACATTGTTTAAAGATCTATTTGATACCGGTTATGAAGAAAACTATCAATCGGAAGGGATTTCACATGAGTCGCGTCCTGAAAGAATTTTCAATGATACATTTCTCCTTGATATTTCTAATAAAATTCCTGGTGCAAAAACCATAAGAAATATAAATAAGTTTAATTTCAAGTGAACAGTATTCAAACTACACTCTACGTAGGTAAACTAAGTTATTTATTTGTCGTTAGTTATCTAACAGGATGTGGGTCTGGCGGGTGAAAGCCACAAAAACTGTAATTTACTAGATAAGTTAGGTCACCTTTGTGGGCAGGTTTATTTATATATTTATAGGGGCGCTATCATTGAGATATATGTACCTACAACCAGCAAAGAAACATATTCTTTTTGCTAAACGAAAAAACACACTCGTGGTACTGAATAAGCAATAAATTCAACACTTCGTCTGAGCTTATCACCATAAACTGATCAAAATCGTATTGCCAAATGAATTCGTCATGTTCCGCGGGTAAATCCACAGCATGTAGCTAATACAATATAATTATCTATAGATATAAAATTCGTCCTGACTGACTGACTGAATGAACAGTAGGTATATGAACGCAGGGCCCAAGCCCCTGGTCCTACAGGCATGATATTTGGAGTGTTCTTTGTGGTGGACCTATGGATGGATATCCAAGCCGTATTCGTTAAGAAAAGGATTTCGGAAAATGCCGCTAAATCGGGACTTTCGCAAGAGAAACAGCGAGACTCTGCTAGTAATAAGCAAAATTCCACAATTGAATGAAAACCAACTTTCAATTCCTATTGTTCAGTTGTGAAATATCGCATACCGTGTCAAAACACAATGGATTTCATAAACATTATTGCAGCTGTGATGGCGCTCTGCACTTAATTTACACCGTGGAAGTAAACCGTGACCAAAAGCGACCAAATATTCCAATGATGAAAAACATCTGACATCACTGGAGAAATGCTTTCCAAAAATTTGCACCCAGCAGGACTTGGAACCTGCATCCCTGACATTCCTAGTCAATGCACTAGCTAATTACGCTATAGGTGCCTAGCTGTAGAAAATACTTTAAAAATCAATCAAAGAATTTATCTGTCAAATTTGAAGCTCGATAGATGGCTTTGAAATCTAAGTAGGTACCAACAGGTTTTTTGATTTGGCTATATCAGACTGGTTTTCGCTCCAATCAAAGAAGCGCTTTGTCATCCGCCAGATAAATAACGTGACGGGACATCTTTCGTGTTCATTTCTACCAACGACGGAACGGAGCGCTTGGTCTAGTTGAGGTAGTTTTTGTTTGTGAGCAATCAAAAGTTCCCATTTAAATACGAAGCGATGATGCGGTTTTTAGTGAGTTTTTTTATAGAGATGATGATGAGGTCAAAGATGTAGCGTGCTTTGCCAAGATACCTATATTCACTCTGCTGTATCAAACATCCTGCATTACAAAACTATTACAAACTTACCGGCATACGTTCCTCAATGCCTCCAATTGGAAAGTTCATGACAGATCTGACAGTCTGGGCGCCATACAGCTTGTCATCTGGAACGTCGAGCTCGCCCATTGTGTCCCGTTCTTTCCTCTGGAACAAAGTAAATTTTGATTTAGGTATAGAGACGCAAAATTTTAAATATTATTTTAAGGGTTTATTTAAAAGTTTGACTTTGGAACTGCTAAAACGTCCGTCAGAGACGAGTTTAAAATTCATTACTATCAGGCGACCTTTCTTCCTCTAATCTCTTACAGAAACCAGTTAAGTTCTTAGTTCTAAGGGGCGGGTTTATTTCCACATTAAGAGAAATATTATTTGTGTGATGATTATCTACTCCAGCACAACAGTGCCAAATTTTACCGTTGTAAGTCACAAATCCTGTATTTGTAATAATTCTATCGCACGCCGCGCCGTTGCGCACGAAGACAAACAGCCATATTTTTTCGGATAACAGCCGTGCTACATCCTAAAGACCCTAGGTCTTATCTGACCAGCAGACACGTGACTTCTCGCAAGCTTATATAATGTTGTCCAGGGCTGCTGGTCCTTATGGTCTGACTATATCGTCATTTGCCATCAAGTGAGATAGAAAACTAAATAACTGCTATATTCCTACATCAACGCAGAGCCCAAATCGCTGGTCCCAGAGGAAGCGTTGCCGTTGTTCTTAGAAATCAGTCAGTAGATAAGGACAGTACAACATTCTGCCAAATGTCTGTGTCTTGTATCTCGCTGTTTCACTCGCTTAACATCTACTTCACCAGAGACATGAAATTTGCAGAGTGAAATTTGCAGGTATCCACAACATTCCCGCTTGGCCGGGAATTACTCAGGTGAAACCATAGGATGATAGTCGATTATAATAAAAATTAAAAAACCGACTTAAAAAAAGAACTAAAATAATTTAAAAACCACCAAAAAAAAAAGAATTGATAAAAAAGACCAAAATAACCTCTACATACAGCGCCACCGACTAATTAATCTGTTTTATCATCTGAAGTCGGGCAGCCAAACTAAGTACAATATGGAACCATACAGCCAGTAAAACTGCCCGACTTCAGATGATAAAACAGATTAATTAGTCGGTGGCGCTGTATGTAGAGGTTATTTTGGTCTTTTTTATCAATTCTTTTTTTTTTGGTGGTTTTTAAATTATTTTAGTTCTTTTTTTAAGTCGGTTTTTTAATTTTTAAATTATTATTTTATTTCACCCTTTTTAGTACCTACCTACCTACTTTCGACTGCCAAATAAATTAACAATACCTATTGTTACCGTAATTTTAATTATTGAGGAGTTTGCTGATGAGAAGGTGGTTTTAGGTGGCCCATCAATCTGTACTTAGTTCTTTAGGGGTCTTTTCTTTTTGGTAGAAGTCCAAAAACGAGTAATTTATTACATTCTGGAAAGCTATCCTGTCCATCATTCCGAAGATACTCATCAGATCCTGACCAAATTTTTATGGGACCACCACGAGGCTTCCACCTTTCCATTAAAAAAAGAACCATCTCAATCGGTCAAGCCACCTTTGAGTAATCGGTGAACAAGTGAATTGAATACAGGTTTTTGAGGAGCATTCCCGGTCCTCACTTCGAAGATCCTTATCAGATCTTCACCAAATTTTTATGGGACCACCAAGGGGCTTCTACCTTTCCATTATAAAAAGAACCATCTCAATCGGTCAAGCCACCTTCGAGTAATCGGTGAACAAGTGAATTGAATACAGCTTTTTGAGGAGCATTTCCGGTCCTCACTTCGAAGATCCTCATCAGATCCTCACCAAATTTTTATGGGACCACCTCGGGGCTTTCACCTTTCTATTAAAAAAAGAACCATCTTAATCAGTCAAGCCACCTTCGAGTAATCGGTGAACAAACATAAAAAAAAAAAAAAAAAAAAAAATATACGCGACGAATTGAGAACCTCCTCCTTTTTTGAAGTCGGTTAAAAAGGAATATCTACTTTCTTGCAGAATTATATCATAACAACAACGTATTTGTTTGTTTGAGATATCTTTAGAGAAAGAGCTTAGTTATCTTCAAAGGCATTGTCAATATATAGAGATATTGACAATGCCTTTAAGTCTAAAATAAAGATAAAACAAATACCCCACCTCTGTGGGGTATTTGTTTTACCTTTATTTTAGACTAGCTGCGTCCCGCGATTTGACCCTGTCTAGTAGGAATAACGTGATAAAAAGTAGCCTATGTGGTACTCCAGGACTTCAGCTATTCATATACCGAGTTTTATCGAAAACGGTTTAGCCGTTTTGCGTGAATTTGGCCTTGCTGTTTGATCAAAAGACTGAAAGGCTGTCAAATGAACTTCTTATAAAGCTGCAATATAGACGCAACTGTTTTTATTTCATCACTTTGAATACCTAACTAACTTGCAAAATAACATTTATCGTAGGTATACCGTATAGCTAAATGTAATTAATATTACTCCATCATTTATATATAAGTTTACAAGCACACAATTTTATTCGCAAATTACAGTATTGCGTGACACCTTGTAATATTAAAACTTAGCCGAAAATAAAAATTATGAAACTAGTAAATAAAAAAGGCGACTAAGTACGAATTGGTTCCGTACCTTTATTGCATTATCACAAAATCACTGTGTTTCATATTAGCCTCACTTAATTATTTTCGAATTTTATTAGACTATTAATAATTATTAAGACGATAAAATTATTCGTTGTTATAGCAGCAATAGTTACATCATCTGTGTTTATGAACTCAACTGTCTAGCTATCACGGTTCATGAGACACAGCCTGGTGACAGACAGACAGACGGAAAGTGGAGTCATAGTAAAAGGTCTCGTTTTTACCCTTTGAGTACGGAACCCTGAAAACATGTTTCTCTTGAATATATTACATCATTCAAATAGGTTTTGTTCTTAAACAAGGTTGAGTTGATAACAAGATAGGAATATTACTTTGGTACCTACGTAAACATGTTTGGTTTTGTAATGTACGTAAAATATAAATAATAAGTAATAAGGTAGGGGTTTCTCTATGTATAATTAATATGTATGTATGTATTTACAAAAGATAAATAAATAAATAAATATTGCTTAACATTACACACATCGCAATCTAGCCCCAAACTAAGCACTAGGCTTGTACTACATATTATACTTTTTTTTTGTAAATACATAGATATGATACATAGAACCATTATAACTTTGTTTCAGAACCAGAAACAAAGTTGTAAGTACTTATAAGAAGTACTACTTTGATATTATAAATGCGAAAGTTTCGATATTTAAATCACGCAAAAACTACTAAACCGATTGCATTACAATTTGGTATGCAGAAAGCTGGAGACATAGGCTTCTTATCCCAATATTTCAAGTAGGTATGGAATAGAAAGAGATATTTTCGCGGCCTATTACGAAAATACGCGCTTCGGGAGCAGGTCGAGATAAAAAGTAATATAATACAGGTCCTACTCGTAGGTAGGGTTTTTTATTTAAGTATTTTATCATAAAAAAAACTTACCATTTTTACTGGTTTCCCATCACTTAAGCAGATCGTACAAGCCATCTTTACAATTACACTAACACGATTTTACTTAACTAAACGAAAATGCAACAATAATTTAACAAATCCAATACAAAACGAGATGCCGGTTTGACTGTTGATTTGTCTTTTTGACGTTCCCGTTGCAAATGTCAGGGCGATTTTATTTATAAAAGCTAATATGAACCTTTTTCGCGAAAAAAATGGAGAACATTGAAACCATGCGATAAAATATTATGTATTGTTTTTTGCTATGGCGGAGATAATGTAAACTGTAAATGACTGCTGCCAATGCCACGTTGTAGTGAATGTGTCCGTATGGGCAAACCGGTCTCGTCCCCACTTCTACATCGACTCAAACAAGAGCTAATGCTATGTTAACTAAGTACTTTATTTATACGAGTCTGTTATCAAATTGCGAAACGCAAGTCCGCCCGCATGTCTCGTTAACGACTGCTTTATTGAATGCGAACTTTTATCTTTTAGCGTGTTTGATTTAAAGTAGGTAGGTAAGTACCTACTCGTACTTCGGTCGTTTTGCATGAGGAAACCATACCTACATTTACCTCTCTATTTTTGTCTCTGTCGCTTCAGGCGGCGAAAAAATACCCTATCACACAGTTAGCTCGTTTACACAATATGAGTTGCTACCTAGCCATTAGCCACTGATGGTATGGCAGTAGCTCACTGCTATGTTATGGGTACAGCTCGCCTCAGCTGTCATGTGTAATACATAGCACCAAAGAAGTTGCATTACTAGAACTAGAATGTTCAGGTAGAACTAAAAAGTACGCTACATGGACGCGTGCTGTCCTTTTCTAATAATGTTATTAGAAAGGGGCGGCATGCCCATTGTAGCAGAACACTTTTTAGTTCTACGTGAGCATTCTAGTTCTAGTAATATAACTTCTTTGCATAGCATTCACACATACGACAAGACGTTTTGTCAAACAGTGCGAGTTACTGTAGTGTTTACATTGTATGCGCTAAAACCCAGTCACACTGGCAAGAGCGGAGTAGCATATGTAACGGACACACCCACGTATGCAATTCACGGTGTACATGTTTGGACAAAGATCTTGATATTTTTGTTACTTTGTGCATGAATTTAATTTTACAGTGGATCTTAGATCTATACACACACACCATACATACACACACCATACACATCACACTTACCATATCCAAATACCCACATATCTGATAGACACATTCATCTATTTACCATATTATTATACCTACCCACAACATTTACTGAAACATACACAACTGACATACTAACAACTTTACACATATATACTCGTAATGATCACTTTCAATTTTTTTTTATTATTTAAATTTATTTTTGATACACATAAAATAATTATTAAGTATAGCGTCGTAAGGAACGGAGGAGAAGAGACTTCTGGCACAGGTATTTTATATGCCTAAAAGCCGTCTCCAATTTTCTGAACTATTTAAAGCTAGAGGTACTTGTGTTATGCTTTATGAAATAAAGATTTTATTTATTATTTATTTATCATAGTGTACACACGTCATGCACCTGTTGCAGACTCTTTTAGTGTCCTAGTCAGACGCGATATCTACACATTATTAAGAGACACATAATACATAGGTAAATTTTTTGTGCAAAGCAAACATGATAGATTTTAAAACTATTATCATATACGTAACCTCTTCCCTGAATGTCTCAGAAAAGACAGATTGCAGGATGAAAGTAGATATTATTAAAAAAAAATAATATCTAACAACTACTATAGTACAAGTCAGTCACAACCAAAACTATTTTTTATGGTTGTTTACCCAACTCTTCCAATTGGGGGAACTAAAACCTACAATTTTCATGTGGAGTTTGCCATCAAGGATGGAGGGTGGCTTGCAGTAAAAATTTTGCCAAATCTATTTGCAGGATGTGATGGTGGTCAATGATGACTTACCTACTAACCCCACCTCAAATAATTTGAGATATAAACGAACCCCCGGGGGATGCCCAAATTCATTCAACATCCCAAAAGTAACATTGCTCAGATAAAAGATAATGATATATAAGATAAACCCTATTCCCATGGAAGGAACAAGTACCTGACAAACATCCAACACATACTTTTAGGTTTTTAATAAAAAGGACATAAAAGTTCATGGGTTCACACAAAAACAACTAGGTTGATCACAATATAACTAGGTAGGAATATTAAAAATTCTACCATTGGACGGACTACAAATCAACAGATTTATTTACAAAAACTGTAGGAAATTGTAAGATCTTGATACGATGGATTTACGTAAATTATTTATTAACTAGTTAGACCCCCTAGTCGGTAAATCGATACGGCTCACAAATATAACCAACGCGACTATATTCACAACGTAAATCAAAAGTTCCTTGTGGACTTTCACCAAGTTCAGGATACAGGATCGATTATGCAACTTACCGCTACGACAGCTGATGTTGAAAAATGGTTATTGTCCACAAGTCGGACGACACTGCGGAGGTTCTTCGTTGAGCTTACTAAAGCAGAAGACAATTTAAACATGGATGAAGCCATGATTTCAGTAAAATATCTTCACTTTTGTAAAATAACCAAAATAAAAATACTAAAAATCGGAAAACTTGACCTCCGAGAACATCTGTGAAGGAAGATGTCACTTAGATTCATTTGTCACTGTCATAAATTTTAATTTTCATTTAATAAACACAATGGAAAAGTCAAATAGCTTTTAATCTATAGAGCTTTGGACTATTTTCCTTCCAATTCCTATACCATAAGATAGGATCAACAAAGCGTCGATCTCACTATTTGATTAGCAGCCTCTTAGCAAAACCTATCTATTTTACCACTATCAAAGATCGATAGTTTTGTTTCCACTTGTTTAAAATAAGTTACAAGATTTTTCACGTGAGCATGATAATGGAAACAAACCCATTCGAATAGTTTCCCAAAATTCTGAACGCAACCAAATAGTCGGTGGTGGCGCTCTGGCGGCAGACTTGTGGAACTATCCTATTCGGAAATGTTCGGCTTTTCTCGGCCCAGTCACGCCTAGACCCGTTCGAAAAGCGAAACCAAATTCATTCCATGGCGATGTACGAAGACTGATGCTTGTCGTGGACTCAGTGAAAAACGTGCTATTTTATTCTTTGCTACGGGCTTTGATATTCGATTAAGATATTTTTATACATTCAATGTTGTGATAAAAACCGTCGCTTGTGGTGTTTAGTGTTATCATTACAAAATAAGTGAAATTTTACAAGTGTGTGGTGCAATTAGTGTGACCGTTCACTTTTCTGGATTCCAAAGGATTGTTGTCTATCACTGAGATAATTATCTAAAGGTAAGTTCGTTGATTAAAATAGTGATTATTGTGAAACAATCGTGGATCGCGTCGGTTTGACAAGAATGGCTTCCGTGTATTGACTAGCATGCGCTGCCGCGTCGTAATGGCTGACTTTGTTTTCTCGTTGAATTAATTTTGTAGAGATAGCATTGATGTTAACTGTACGTTTAACGATGTAGCTTTAGATTTTGTGTAGTTGAAATGCGTGGGCGGCAATATGTAGGCGGTTTAGAATGCAATCAAATGGGATGGGTGTCGCGACCGGTCGGCGGTCATTCATGATGACATGACGACTCATAACTCCAAAGTACACAACCGAAATGTGGTTTTGTGAATGATAAAAAATTTAAATGTAGGAAAAAATTTACGATGTTCGGTAGCAGTCGAACTTACGAAATTGGTCTATAAATACTAAAAAAGTTTGTGCCAATAAAATCATTAAGTTGTAGGTCGGTGCAGACACAAAGGTTCTGTACACTACAGACAGCAAAGGACTTAGGGCACCAGGTGCATATTTTAAAGGCTTATTTTTTTTTCAATAGTGGTTTAGTAATTTTTGGTTATTCTGCATGAAATTACTAACACTTTGTATGCTTTAGTGATATCAAGCAATTGTCGAAATCATCAAAATAGCCCACATTTTCACAAAAAGCATAGAAATTGATCAAACACCCAAACTAAGGTTATCTGTTACAAATTTTAAACACCTTTTCCCTTATCCATTTTATACAAAACATGTTCTATTATGCAATAGAAAACATGAATTTTGTCATCCAATATTGCTTTTATAAATATCCAACATCATTCAAATAATCTAGAAAACTTGCTATAATTATGTTTGATTTTTTCACTGTTTTTTAAGTACAATATAAAACATTGCAAAAACATTACTAGACTGTGTGTACCAATCTGCATAATTCTTCATAAAATATAAATAAGTGTTTACACTAGGTATAAAGGTTTTGCTCTCACTCTTGTGTTCTACAAAAAATAGGCTCCCCTGAACTGAAAATCCCTAAGATAAAAAATATTGGAGGTCAGTGCAATATTAATTTTAATCTGTTCATTGATTCCATATAAACATGGCCTTTAAAAGTAATTAGATCTGTATTATTATCAACATTTGTTCTAATTATACCTAAAGTCCATATCATATTGAATCGAATGTAAAGTTTAGATTATACTCTCGCTCTCACTGGCTATGATCTGAAAAATTTAAATTAAAACTCGATCAATAATTACCTTTTTATCAAATCAAACATTTTTAAACCAAGTTCTGCAAAGCCTCTCAATAAAAAAACTGAAAATT
Organism: Idaea dimidiata; assembly: GCA_949358125.1. NCBI lineage: Eukaryota > Metazoa > Arthropoda > Insecta > Lepidoptera > Geometridae > Idaea > Idaea dimidiata. The sequence continues at coordinate 14,686,890 of OX442329.1, forward strand.
CGAGATCCATATTACTATGATATTATGTTATGGTATGTATTTCTCGTTTAAAATTAAAAGAAACCTATTAAGATTAAAAAAGAAACATCTGAGAAATCAAGAGCAACTAAAACTAGTTAACTACTGGACATAGTTTTTGTCCAACATTCTGTCAATCAGTTTCTTTCTAGTGTGGCCTTATCAAGATTCTTGGATTCTAGCTAATGTATTATAAATAGGAAATAATATTTATTTGTTGGTAATGATTTGGCTCTGAAACTACTGGACCAATATAAGAAACTCTGTCACCAATAGAAAGCTACATTATTGAGGAGTAACATAGGCTACAACATTGTTTCTGTTTTTAAATTGCGTTGCTTTTATTTTAGGTTTTAAGCACTTTTCGATACCCATAATTTCAAGACCTTTCCAGACCTCTTGCTTAGGGCTAGACCTGGATTTTATTTCGAATCAATAATACAATACCCCCAAAAATCTAATTTTATTTGTCTATTCTAAATCTAGTATTTAAAGTAACCTACTTTCAATTTTATTATTCTTTTTTCGGGGATTTACTTAATTGCTTTACATGATTTTAAAAGCTGTTCCGGAACTAATTATTATCAATTGTGCATTCATAATAGAGTTTAAATCAATGTACAAAATATGGCTCTAATTTAGAATCCCAATTGTTGAATTGTTAGCAATCAAGTACAGAAATGGTTGTTCGGACAACCAGTGAATTCGGATAATCAAACTAAATACTATTCATGATTTTAAACTTACATTGCTATTTTTACTAATATTACTTATCGAGCTCCGCAAACAAATTATTAAACATGGTAAACACCCTGTTAATAAGTAATTTTAGTAGTGAATACAATTTTTTATAATACTATATTTTGTATGCATATACCACTAAATGTACAAAATTAGGCTACCATCATTTTCACAAAATATAAAAACATTTTTAAAAATCAGTTTTTTTTTAAGTACTTTCTGTGAAATAGGTAAAAGAGACAAACATACAAAATATTTACCCGACATTTTAGATTATATAACAACTGCCCTCTTCACTTAAAGGTTCAGTGGTTGGAATAGGTATATTGAGATGAAGACAAGTACTTCAAATGTTGACATGGACATGCCTGCAAACAGAATATTATAAAAAAAAATATGGACTAGGTAGCTATATTATTCTGATTGTTGGAGTGTAGGTAAAGTGTGGGGCATAGTATTCAAATGTTAAATAATATTTTCATGGGTCACAATTACACATAGTTAAATGTATGCAGATAATTTTTAATTTTTTGTGATTTTCTTAAAGGAAATTATTTGCTTTTTTATGATTTAAGTAGGTATACACATTTAAACATAATTTGTTTTATTATAATTTGATCTTCTTAAATTACAAGTAAAAAATTGATTTCCTTGTGACGAAAAGCCATATGATTTACATGGTCCACATACAAAAAATTGTTATCATATCAGTTACAAATACATACCTATCTGTTATTCTATTACTAAATGACTTTTTAAGTCACTCTTTAATAGCTTAACTATGCCTAATTAGCATTGTTTATTAAATGTTCCTGGATGAGACTTACTTAGGTTACTAAATCTACACAAGCTATTCTACAGTAATTAGCGGGGTCCGCGGTATTACCCGTTTAAGTCCCGATCCCGGGAAAATATCGGTATATAAAGTATGTGTGTGTTTTAATCCAGATTTCTAGCTAACTCCATGCCAAGTTTCATTGCAATCGGTTTAGTAGTTTTTGCATAATAGAAAACAAACAAACATCTAACTTTACTGTGATAATATTCGACCCTTTGCATGAAAAATTTAATACTTTAACCCGTCTATCTATGCATGTGTCACTCCTAAGTAAATTATTTACCACACTCATGCAGGTACCTACTTATGTAGTCATAGTCATATTAAATTCATGCATTGAGAACATTTATACAAATAGGTACCTACATGATCATTTTGAATAGTGTAAAAAACTAGTAGTTATGATGTGTGCTCTCGGAATGCATCCTCCGATGATAAGATATACAAGAAGCTCATGGGCATATACTTTTTTTGTAATCATGTTTTACATACAATTGTCTTACTCTATAGTTGGTACAAGTATAGAACTTGTTTTATATTACACAAAATACCATTACCACCTAGCACTTACAAGCCTAGTTCTTTAGCCTTAATTTGTGCAACATCCTGCAATTATTATTTATTTTATTCTGTAAATGAAATTACCTAGCCTACCTATAATTAGGTAGGTACTTATTTGTGTTCAAGGTTGATAGGTATGAAAAATACCTCCATGTAGTTAAGTGCTCAAGAATTATTATCCTGTTAATTATAATATTGTTAGATTCAATAATTGTAGGATTTATTAGCAACATATTAAAATTTTCCAAACATTATATTATTGTTATCATCTAGTTACAAAATGTTATCTATATTTTTATGTTACTTACTATATTTTTTGGTATTAAAAGTAGGTAATCTGACTTGGTATTTCAACATTTTTTTTGGTATCATTTTATTATCACTAACAGCGCACCGCTGTTTCACTCGCGTAAAGACCAATCCTGTAGGAACATCGGGATAAAATGTTGCCTATGTGTTATTCCAGATCTCCAGCTACATTACAGAGTTTCGTCGCAATCGATTCAGCGATATTTGTGTGAATGAGCAACAAACATACACACTCACAAACTTTCACCTTTATTAAAAAGTATAAGCACGTTGTTACCTATACCCATTCTAAAAATGATTTTAAAATTCTAAAAGTACTTTATACATTACATTTCGTAATCTTTTCCGGATTTACCTATACATAGCGCTCATCATTACCATATATCTAAATATACATAATTTATTATCAATAAATTTGAATTTACATGATTAACGCGTTATTTGTAAGTTCAAGGTTTTGCTAAGTAGGAATTTGTTACCAATTTGTTAATAACTCAACTTGGTAGGTAGTTCTTGGCGATTGTACCTAGTTAAGTGTTTTATGGCGTGGCGGACTAGCAACTTGTTAAATCCTTTTTTGGGTTACTTAGATAAGAGGAAACCCATATTGTTTTGTTATGTTCTTCTGTCCATGGCTTAGCTTTGAGACGTAACTTTGCATGAGTATCATACATATTGATCACACCAAAAAAGTCGTTCAGTATAAAAAATAAAATATACATATATGTTTAGGGGACTCACACCTGAAGGGTTCCATACTTTATCACAAAGAAACATGTTTGTTGTTTGGGAGCCCCGTTTAAGTATTTTAATGTAGTCTTAGGATTGTTGTTATTGAACAGAATGGCAACAGAAACCTGTAAAAGTTTTAACTTGTCTAGCTATCATGGCTCATGAGATAGGTGCAGCCTGGTGACAGACAGATAGACAGAAAGTCCAGTCTTAATAAAGGACTTACCTGTTTATTACCCTTCAGGTACAGAGCCCTGAAAATGATTGCCGGTAAAGAATCGGAAGAACCATAACTAAGATTTTAACGTCCTTTGAAAATGAAAAAGATTCAAAACGGAATTTGTTTTATTTTGCATGTTGTATGTAAGTGCTGGTGTCCATGATGTAGTATACAAACTTTTGGTTTAATTTTAAATTAACATACTTAATGACTATTAGCTGGGTACTGCATACCTAACTTAACTACCTATATACCTACCTTGTACGAGTACCTAGTTGGTTCATGCAATAAAAATTACTACATGTTTAGTTGTTTGGAACAATTGACCTACTTCATAATTGGAATCATAAATGGCTTTAACCCAACCATATTATGGTTAACTATTCTTTTTTTAACTGTAGAATATAATTTTATTTCTGCGTGTGCCGTTTATTTCTGTACGATTTTATGATTTTTAAAATACTTTTGTAAGAACCAGTTCGAAATGTCTATTAATCATACAATAGGTACTTTGCCTTCATCATGCACAAGTTTATAAGTCTAAAAAACAGGTCCAAAGTCTAGATTTTTTCATTGTTGCCTCGGTCTCTAATAATGAAGAGAATCAACCGCTCAATCTTGTAACGATCGATATAGTTATTTGCTTTTAGACACCTTGAACTTTGGAAATAGAGTGCGTTTCAGATTTCAGTTTCTACGCCCAACAAAAGACTGCCAAAATCCCTGCCCTTCCTTTTGGTTCGCTGTAGTCGGTTAAAAAGGTATTATTACCCAAATGCTTCCATAATATTCCCATCATGTTTTATTGTACTTACGAAACCACACATTAGTATCTTTGAAGATGTCCTAGAGTATTTGACTTTGAAAAGATCTTTGATAATTAGGTAGTTATCAGATATTCCTACACTTGTCAGTCTGGTATGTCAATAAAGACCTTATTCTCCTTCAGTTCTGTCTGACTGGACGAAAACCGTGCCGTAACTTATTTCCCTTTGAACCGATAAGTTACATCAATTCGACCATCAATTCGGCATCGAAGCGGCCGGATTAACAGACTCAATTCCAGAAAATAATTCACTAGATCTAGATTGGTGCAGGTTTGCTAGTTTAGTTTGGTTTCAGCAACTACAGTGGTCTCTCTCGAGTTTAACTAGTATCAATAGCGCTATGTGTTGCCTGCGAATCGATAAAAAACTTAGTTGCTTAGTCAAATAATAATCTTGTTTGATTTGAGAATGACCTTGCCTACACACTGGCATTGAATTATTATGTTTTATCATGATTGCTGTTTTCCAACCTGTTTTGAACCAAGTGATTTTTAAACTATTTTCGTAGCTTTTTAGCAATTTATACTCACGATGGCGCGGAACGGGAATGTCCTCCGTTTAAAATCGTTCTATAATATATTGCAAATAACTAAGGGTACATCGTTGTCACACAATATTAATCACCTTACTCAGCCTATATAAAAGAAATAAAAGAAAACAGTGTCCCTCGCGTACCTAAAAGAAAGGCTGTAAACCTCGTTATTCATACACATAATGTCAAAGTCACTTCAAATCAAATACCTACGCACTACTTTTGTCTTCTAGCTATATCGATATTTTCTTGTTCAACCCTTTTGATGACTTGTACAATATGTACTTGAAATTGAGATTGTGTTGTTTTGTTCCAGTTGTTGAGTAATTCGTCCCGAGCTCAAACCGCTGCTACCGCACTATGATAGTGCGTTCTACAAGCTTATAGCACACCAGCGAATATCATATAAGAAGCCCTCATATACCTCAATCAGCAATGGCCATTCTGTAAGTATTCTCATTTGATTCCACTATAGATGTTTTAATTTACGTCAGTTATTTATTTCTCATTTTATTTATCGTTACGCTACCACGTTCACTCCCTCGTTGCGAACAGCATGCCATGTTATTATTTTATTTGTCCCCATTTATGATGATGGTGAGGCTTTCGTCGGCGTGTGACTATAATTAATTGCACTGACCGCGTCGGATCGCCGTGACCGCGCTATCTTGGTACGAACCTATTTTTCGTGCTTAGGGATTGTCTTACTCATTATATCATTAAATTACCTACATGCTCTATCATCCATACCATTCTTATCACCATCGATGAAAGTGAAAATAGGTTGGTACCGATATCGTTATCTTTTAAGAGGGTCACCGCGTGTCCTCGCTGCAGCTCGCGAAAATGCTCCGATCGCACTGGACCCCTCCGAGCCAAAGCGTGTACTCGTGCGGATTGAAACGATTTGATTCGTAACACACTCGCGCTAGGTCTCTGTCGTTAGGCTGCAGGTTTTAGTAGTAGTTGAGACAGCAAGCGGCGGAGCGGTGCGGTGCGATGGGAACAAAGCGGCAAGAGCGGCGGGTTAGGTCGGGCGCGGACAGTGCGCCTGACTGGGTGTATCGCGTTCCAGATGTGGGGGGCGGACAGGCTGCGGCGCGAAGAGCGGGCGGCGGTGCGCGCGGTAGGCTACCGGCCACATGCCACGGCGCTATGTGGCGCGTACTGCTGGCCCTCGGGGCCGCGTGCGCCGCCGCGCGCGCCAACCAAGACGTGGTGCAAACATTCTCCGACCCGGTCAACTCGCCGAGCTCGCACTTCAACCACCTCGTCGTCGACCGCAATACGGGCCGTGTCTACGTCGGCGCTGTCAACAACATCTATCAACTATCTCCGGACTTAGAAGTTGCTCAGTCGATCGTCACGGGACCCGTGAATGATTCCGCTCAATGCACTTTCGATTGCCCTCCCAACTACGTCAAGAAACCTACCGATAATGTGAACAAGGCTCTAGTTATAGACTATGCGACGAGTCGACTCATCACTTGTGGCTCAGTCCTTCAGGGGCTCTGTTCCGTGCGTAACTTGAACAATATTTCTCATGATGTTCGTGAAGTACGTGAGCCAGTTGTGGCAAATAATGCGACATCATCGACTGTGGCTTTTATCGCTCCTGGTCCACCAAATCCACCGATGACTCAAGTAATGTATGTTGGAGTAACGTTTACAGGCAACTCTCCATATCGCTCTGAAGTTCCTACTGTGAGTAGTCGCTCCTTGGAAGATGACCGTCTGTTTATGATTGCCAGAACGGCAGTAACAACTGGTACGAGAATGTTTGTCAATTCATTATCCCGTGAACGATATCCAATTAACTATGTTTACGGCTTTAGTTCTGAAGGCTTCAGTTATTTTTTGACAACCCAGTTAAGAAGTGTTGGATCTGATACATATTACAGCAAGTTGGTTCGTGTATGCCATGATGACGAAAACTATTACTCTTATACTGAAATCCCTATGTCATGTACTGGAGAAGGTGGCGGCAATTACATCAATTACAATCTCGTGCAAGCCGCATTTGTTGGAAAAGCGGGCTCTGTACTCGCGGGCGAGCTAGGGATTACCGCTCAACACGATGTACTTTTTGCTGCTTTCAGTCAGAGTGAAACAATCAACACAAACAAACCTTCCAATTTATCAGCACTGTGTGTATACTCACTGAAGGCGATCCGTCGTAAGTTTATGCAAAATATTAAGACTTGCTTCAATGGCAATGGATCCAGAGGCCTTGACTTCATATCGCCATCTCATCCATGTATCGGAACTAAATTACAGTCGATTAGTGAAGACTTTTGTGGGCTTGATGTAAATACACCCTTGGGCGGAGAACAACCAGTAGAGGCTGTACCTGTAGCAGTGTTTACAAAGAGATTAACAGCAGTGGCAGCTACTGCTACCGGTGATTACACTGTCGTGTTTGCCGGTACAGCGGAAGGACATCTTAAGAAAATTGTTGTAGAGAGCTCCAGCACAGCTTTCGAATATGGAGACATTGTTGTTGATGAAGGTTCCCCAGTTAATAAAGACTTATTCTTTGATACTCAATTAATGCATTTATATGTAATGACTATACGTAAAGTGTCTAAAGTTAAAGTTCAAGAGTGTAGTGTGTATAAATCGTGTTTAACGTGTCTCGGAGCCAAAGACCCGTATTGTGGATGGTGTTCCCTTGAAAATAAATGCAGCTTACGTTCAGACTGTCAGGACGCTGCAAAAGATCCTCTATATTGGATCTCGTATCGTAGTGGACGCTGCACCACCATAACCCAAGTGACACCATATCAATTGCAACGAACAACAGCGAGAACTCTAGATTTACTTATAGAAAACTTGCCAACTCTTAATGGACAATTCTTATGTGCATTTACAGCTTTAGATCGTACTCTTATAACAAATGCCACCAGAAAACCTTATGGGGTAAATTGTACAACGCCGCGCACCGATACACTTCCGTCGATACCCACCGGGCAGCATCATTTTACGGCGAAGTTATCGGTGCGCACTACTCAAGGGCCTGATTTTGTAGCTACCAATTTTACATTCTTTGACTGTAATACGTACAGCTCGTGCACACAGTGTGTTAGTTCGTCTTTCCCGTGTGATTGGTGCGTTGATGGTCATCGCTGCACCCACGATACCGCTGAAAACTGTAGAAACGATATCCTCGTTACTGGAGTTAGTAGAATAGGTCCCAGTTATCGCTCCGGTCCCGGTTTCTGTCCCACTATTAATTCAACATCCGACGGCACTAACGAAATTTTGGTTCCATCCGGCGTAAAGAAAGCCATAAAAGTTAAAGTCCACATAATAGGACAATTTATCGTTCAGACGAGGTTTGTTTGTCAATTCAATATTGAAGGACGTGTGACTCATGTAAATGCCCAACTTCTCGCCGACACTATTTACTGTGAAGCCGTTGAGTTCACTTACACATCGCGTGCGCCTAATATCACTGCGTCATTCGCTGTAATATGGGGAGGTTCGAAACCGTTAGATAATCCTGATAATACTCACATCCTCATCTACCGTTGCAATGACATGGCTGACAATTGCGGAATGTGCCTTGCTCTGCCGGAGAAATTCGGCTGCGGTTGGTGTCAGGGATCTGATAAATGTGAAGTTCAGGAACAGTGTGGGGCCCCTAGCGTATGGTTAAATCGTACTCAAACTTGTCCGAACCCGGAAATTCATTCATTCCGGCCTCAGTTGGGCCCTTGGGACGGGGGTACAAACATAACAATCGAAGGAATTAATCTCGGTCGTAACATATCGGACATTTATAACGGTGTAACTATAGCGGGTATAAAATGTCAACCGATTATCGAATTGTATGTTAAAACTAAACAAATCGTTTGTACTGTCGACGGTCCGGGGGAGGAATTACCGCGTGATGGCCCGGTTGTTGTTCGTGTAGCTGATTATCGAGGTGAGTCGAATCACCATTACGCTTTTGTTAACCCGAAGATAAACTCTATTCAACCTAAATACGGTCCACAATCCGGAGGCACGAAATTACGTATTACTGGCGAATATCTCAATGCGGGAAGTAATATCCAAGCTTTTATCGACGATTTACCTTGCTCTATATTATCTGTATCTCACGAAGAAGCAGTTTGCAGAACTAGTCATTCTTACAATTTGAAAATGGGAACTTTGCGAATGCGTTTTGATAACGGTATGAGAACTTTGGAACGAGAAAAATTCGAATATATTGAAGATCCTGTGGTTGTGTCTGTAGAATCGGGTCCCCCGTTAATAAGTCAAAGAAAACAACCCAAAGGTATACCCTCCGGAGGCATAAACATCAAAGTGATGGGTCGAAATTTCCATTCCATTCAATTCCCTCAGATGTACGTATATCACGATAATCGTCCGTATATCGCACCTTGCCACAGAGTCGATTTTCAAACGCATCTCATTTGTGAATCTCCCGGAATTGAAAGCGCCGGCCTCAATCTAGATCCAGATAGGCCAATGGAATTAGAATACGGTTTCAATATGGATGACGTTCAAAGCGTACAAAACCTTACATCTAAAACCGGTGACGCTTTCTTATTATATCCCGATCCTATTTACGAGAAATTTGACGAGGATGTAAAGTTTTATAAGTCTGAATATTTAACTATAAACGGTCAAAATCTGGACAGAGCATGCACTGAAAGTGATGTTGAAGTCCGTGTTGGTGATAGCTTGTGTAACGTAACTTCGATAGCCAGGCATCAGTTGACGTGTAGGCCTCCTTCGCGAGATGAGCTTCCTGATGGCGACGAAAGACCCGAGGTAGTCGTTAGAGTAGGCCGTGCCCTAACTTATAAAATTGGTAAATTATCTTATACTCCCCAAGACGGTATTCAAGCGGCTATCGGAAAGCCGGCTTTAGTCGGAATAGGAATTAGTATATTCATTCTAGTTTTAATCTTCTCAGGATTTTTAATTATGTATAGGAGAAAATCAACAGAAAATATAAGAGTTTTAAAAAATATGCAAGAGCAAATGGATATATTAGAGTTAAGAGTAGCTGCTGAATGTAAAGAAGCGTTTGCGGAGTTGCAGACCGAAATGACAGATCTAACTGGTGAAGTTACTGGCGGTATACCGTTCTTAGATTACCGTACGTATGCTATGAAGATATTGTTCCCTAACATCGAAGACCACGTAGTCTTGCAATGGGAACGTCCAGAGCTTAATAGAAGAGAGAAGGGTCTGAATATGTTCGGAAAGCTTATTATGAATAAAACATTCCTTCTATTATTTATTCGTACCTTAGAAAGTAATAGATATTTTTCAATGCGAGATCGTGTTAATGTAGCTTCCCTTATTATGGTTACTCTGCAGAGTAAAATGGAATATTGCACCGATGTGTTGAAGACTTTATTAGCTGAGTTAATAGAAAAGTGTATGGAGGGTAAAAATCATCCAAAGTTATTACTCCGCCGTACCGAAAGTGTTGCAGAAAAAATGTTAAGCGCCTGGTTTACTTTCTTATTGTATAAATTCCTTCGTGAATGTGCCGGCGAACCACTTTACCTCTTGTTTAGGTCGATGAAAGGTCAGGTCGATAAGGGGCCTGTTGACGCAGTAACTTCCGAGGCTCGATATTCTCTAAGCGAGGAAAAGCTTATAAGGCAGTCGATAGACTACAAATCCTTGACCGTCAACGTTTCGATTTCGCAACAGACATTCTTCGTTAGTGGCTTAGAAGCTATTACTGAGAACGTGCAGGTGAAAGTTCTCGACTGTGACACTATAAGTCAAGTAAAAGAAAAGTGTCTAGATGCTATTTACCGCGCAACCCCATACTCCCAAAGGCCACATCGTGACGAACTAGATTTGGAATGGCGTACGGGCGCTTGCGGCCGTATGATTCTTTATGACGAAGATAGTACTAGCAAATGTGAGCACGAATGGCGTAAATTGAACACTCTAAATCATTATCGCGTACCCGATGGCGCTTGCTTAAACCTCGTCGCCAAACAGAGCTCCGTCTACAATCTTTCCAATATGGAGAAAAACGATAAGTCTCACACATATGAAACGCTTAATCGTTGTAAATATGGATCCGCAAGTCCACCAGCGAGTCCTCTGAAATACGATCACGGTGGTACTCCTAATTATTGGCATTTGGTCCGACATCACGACGATGACGCACGCAAGGAGGGAGAGCGTGGCAACAAAATGGTCTCTGAAATATATCTGACTCGCCTTCTCGCTACTAAAGGTACATTACAGAAGTTTGTGGATGATTTATTCGAGACTATTTTCAGTACAGCACATCGGGGCTCAGCACTTCCACTCGCTATTAAGTATATGTTTGATTTCCTCGATGATCAGGCGCTGCAGCACGCCATTTCCGACCCTGAAGTAGTCCACACTTGGAAGAGTAATTCCCTTCCCCTTCGTTTTTGGGTCAATTTGATAAAGAACCCTAACTTCGTTTTCGATGTTCATAAGTCAAATACAGTAGATTCATGCTTATCAGTTATTGCACAAACCTTCATGGATTCATGTTCCACTTCCGATCATGTCCTAGGTAAAGACTCACCGTCCTCTAAGCTTCTTTACGCGAAAGACATTCCAGTATATAAAGAGTGGGTGGAGCGTTACTACGCGGATATTAAATTAATGCCTGCCATATCCGATCAGGACATGAACGCTATGTTAGCGGAAGAGTCGCGTCTTCACACGAAAGAGTTTAACACGAACTGTGCGCTGAACGAGCTGTATTCGTATGCGGAGAGATACAATGAACAGTTAACGGTGACTCTCGAGGAGGACGAGTTCTCGCAGAAGCAGCGGCTCGCGTACCGCCTCGAGCAGGTGCACAGCCTCATGGCTCACGACTATAACGTGTGATGTGTGCGCGAGGCTCGTGACACCAAACCCACCGCGCCCTGTAAATAAAGCCCCCGCACATATCTCTGCTGGCAAAATATTGTACATATTAGATAGTGTACAGACTATTGTAATTGTAATTTTTGTATAATTTCTGCGGTCCGATGTCGTTTTTTAATTTTATATTATGAAATATGAACTTTGTATTATTGATTTTTTTACACGACGAGCCCGGCCTACCGCGGTCGGGCAACAGTATGCATTAATATTGAAAAATAAATTGTGTATGTCTATGTGTGCTCGCGTCGTACGAGTTAATTGTTACGTCGATTGGTGTAAAATGTGTGTCTCAAATCGCATATGTGAGCTCGGCGGCGAGCGACCTTATCGCTCGCCGGCGGGCGATTTTTAAATTTATACTCGCATCTACTTAACGAAATAACCGACAGTGAATCCATGATCATAATAAATATCGTCGAATGTAAAAATGTGTTTTGATTTATTGTATGAGATACGGCGGTACGGCGCAGCGGCATTGTCCGCGCACGACGAAAGCCCCCGCGTCTCGGCAGCTGTCGGCAGGGAGAACGCGGTACGGATCCATGGCTGTTCGTCTCGCTAGCTCACGGAACCCTTGTCGGTCGCGTCACTCCGACACACTGTGGTGTCCAGCACGTCACATTTCATATCACCAATCATGTGTATGTCGTTGCGTCGGTCGGACCCTCGAGGGTTGCGAGGCGCGCGCGTGTCGTGCAGCGAGACGGTCATGGATGAAACCACGCGGCCCTGCTTTCAGCCGGATCGCGAGGATCGTCGCGCGTACCGCATTTGCCGTCGTCAACAACTTATACTGCATCCCGTCTTACGTCGTCTGGATGATGGTGCTGCGCCTCGTCCGACCGTTGTTCCCACCCCTCTATTGGAAGATCGAAGGGTTCATGTATCACTGGCTGTTGGCGCAAGTCTCCCTGTGGTCCTGGACGGCCGGATACCAAAGTAAGTACGTTTTTAAATTCACGGACGTGGCGCGTCTCATTGCCATATTATCTCACTGCTGACTGTTAGGTTATAATCTGTTGAAATTTTTGTATTGTTCTTCAGTAATGTTATGAATGGCGTAATTAACATCTGTATGGTAATAGTGTGATTGCGTTTGAGATAACCAAAAGCGTGAATAGCTCATTTCTAAACACACTTTTACCATTGTTGTGTGTTCATGTTTTTGTTTACATAAAGGGGAAAAGTAGGAAGTTGATACATTGTATGGAATTCAGGCGTGCCACTCCGATATTTTATTTTGAACTATGTGACTATACACAATTATGTGCTAAATTGACTTCAACGATTCCAATTACGACGTATTTCCTGATATAGGTATACCTGCAGCCACGAGCCAGTACAAATATCCGTTTTGGTCAGAATTTGAATATTCTTAGATTATCCTAATATTATAAATCAAATAACCGCCCAAGGTTCATGATTAAACATTATCAGAACTAAATATGAATAAATTATTTATAATGAAACTAATATATATCTTATCGCCTTATGCTGAATTTAGAATTATCAATATCATTCTTGACTTAGTAATCATCATAATCAACGAGTTTAATCCAATTTGATCAATATTCTGAATGTTTAACATTTACCATTGATATTTAAAACCTAATCTGGCAATAATTCAAAATATTTAAGATTGAATTCACTGGTTTCCTTATGAAATCAATCTGGAACCTCTTAAAATTTCTTAATTTTGTTTTCTTTAGGGAGATTTCGTAATTTTATTTATAATACTCTAAGACATAACTAGTACTAGAAAAAAACGTCTTCAAATATTTACTCGCGGCGAGGCTCGAACTTGTGATTCTGCGTCTCCGTCGCAGCTTGCTGACCACTGTGCCACACGAGATAGGCTCGGAACGCATCTAGATAAACCACTTTCCAGTTATTCATAATAATAATTAGTTTGTAGATTGATATTGATTTTGAGTGTGGTAAAAACAAAAGACAGTCAAGGTTTTCACAATTCGGGGGGGGAAAACTAAGTGGATGAGTCACCCCAGCTTAGCATCGAAATAAGTAGGTACCTCGTTTACGTCAGATCAGTGTCGAAACACGTGGCTGATTCGCGTTTTTAACAACACGCTCACATGCCCGTTCAAGCGTGCTAATTTTGGAAAAAGTAGGTGCCACGTTACCGGCTTAGGCCCTGATGGCGACAACTTTCAATGGTTTAAAACTAGAGATTTCTAAAATTTGTTAGAGGGAACGACAAAAATTTCGGATTGAAGGAAAATTAATTTGGCTCGAGCTCTTATTAACAAAGTCTTACAGCACAAGTGAAGAAAAAATTGAAAAATAAAATTAAGGTATTTCGCAAAAACCTCATTAAGTTAACTCAGTACCTTGATTGATCTCGGCTCATACTCACTGCTTAAATTTATAATTTAAGTCTATCAGTTCTTAGCACATAGACAGACATACAGACAGACGGATAAGCGAGCGTTTTTTTCCTCAAAAGGACTGAACTTTAAAAACGATAAAAGGAGTAAGGCTCTTTCTATTTTAACTTATACATCTATGATTAGATTACATCCCATATTGTGCAACTTGAAATTAGAATTGCGCGTGTGGGTACGTAGTGTTCGTAATTGATTTTCGTACAACAATAGTCGGTTTCGAAACTACGGAGAGCCAGCCGAGAGCTTAGACCGGTCTGTCGGTTGGTTCGCTTGGCCTGACCTTATGCGGCTGCGTGGTTTATGTACCTACGGACGGCGGAGGACGGTCGATGACCGCCAGACCCCCCTCCCTCTTCCTCCTCCCACCCCCCACCGTCGTCGCTAGGAATGCCACCCCCCCACTCGTGTCATGTTTGTTGCATTTCGTTCGATTGAGGAATTTGCATGTCACTTGGCGGTCTGTTGTCGATCGAATTTTAAAGCGAGCGTATTCGTGAGGATATTGAATAATTAGCGAGGCTGTGATGGAAAAGATTGCGGGTTGGGTTCCGGCCGTGAAAATATTATTTGTACTTATAATCAACAGGTATTTTGTTTTTGTGTTTTGTAAATTTGAATAAATAAAACTTACTTAGCTACCTACTTTAAAAATAATCTCTAGTAGGTAGGTACCCATACCACATGCTTAACCACTTAGTTTGGGGCTAGATGACGCTGCATCTAGCCCCAAATTAAGCAACTGGGCTTGTACTAAGGCATTATTTTTGTAAACCTACCATATTATGCTATTAATAGAAAATACCCAGAAACAGTATCAAACATTTGTAAGTCAGCTTAAACTATAAATGCTTGTTAAGTTATCCTGGGAGTCAACCCGCAACCTTTTGCGTCGCAGCCGGGTATTCGCCGGCCGTGCCATAGAGGCCGTCATAATCGTGGGTGAAAGCACATGAAAGCTCGACTAGTAGATTCTTTTTCAATTGAAACAGCTTAGTGGGTAGATTTAGACCATGGTTGATCTACTTTATTTTGTGATTGATGGTATTGTAACGGATATAGCAGTCAACGCGTTAAACAGGGTACGTATTTTATAACTGAACCGTCTCAACATCGCCTCAACATTGTTAGTTTTTTTCTCGATAACGGTTCAATATTTTTTGTTTTGCAGACTTTCGCTAAAACTTTTGAAGTGTTAGTACATAATTAAAATGAAACTCATTTATCCGAGGAAGCTACCTTGAGGAATAGATCTGTACAGATCGTCGAGCTTAAATCAAACGCTAAAAATATTTAAAACAACTCGATTAAACCCGGAAAAATGAGGTCAATTTCATTTAAACATCGCGAAAACAGAAGAAATATCTCTGTTAGTAATTGCTTAGACCATTTTCGAAAATTGTTTGACCGTTTTCGAAAAAATCTGTCAATTCTTGGCGATGTTGAGAAGATTCATTTATAGAATACGTGCCCAGATGTACTTATAGGTATAACTGATGAAGTGCACTGTGCGAGTTATATTCGACAATGCTGTATTAGGCACTCGATCAATCATAATCTAAGTGGGTCAGTCGAGAGCGATCTCGAATCTATAGCCATGTTTTTTGATAAATACGCCAGATTGCTGTTGAAGGCCGATAGAACCTCGCTGTATACTTACCTATTTTTAAGGTTTCGTAGCCATTATGAAACCTTTAGTTTCTTCATGTCCGTCTGTATGTTTGTCTGTCCGCGGCTAAGCTTGAGAGACACATTGTACTAAGAAGCTGTAACTTTTATTAAGAAGCTGTAAGTATATTGATCACGCCGATTAGTTGTAACTACTGTTCTGAATTTTAATTCCTGTTATTTTATGGAAACTACGCAACTCTATACATTGATTATATTATACAAGATGTAACGGGCAAGCCCTTTTAATCTGAAAGGGGGTTGTTCTAGACGTCTAGGCGAACAACTTTTGTTCTACGACTTTTGAAAATTCGAACTTTTTTTTTGAAAATTTTAAGGTTATGTTTTTTCAGCTGCTCTCGATAATAAAGGTAATTGAAGTTTTGATTGTGGTAGACCAAAGTAAATGAAAGGACAAAATAAGGGCAATGACCTCGAACTCTGGGAAACAGCTGATTTTCAAGTAAATTTTATACTTAAAATTTGCTAAAAGTACTTCAGATTTTCATAAGTCGTAGAACAAAAGTTGTTCGCCTATAAGTCCAAAACAACCCCCTTTCGGCTTAAAAGGGCTTACCCGTTACATCTTGTATAACCGATTTTTACTAATCGGTTGTAGTCGAGTTACTTTTATTATTTTAAGCATTTTATAAACGTCCTAAGTTTAGAGTTCTTTTCCAACATCTTGCTCTTGTTTAGGGTCTGGAAATGCCTCGAAGCGTAAATTGTGTTGATAAAATGCTTAACCTATCAAAACACGGCGCCTATAACCCAAAAATGTAAAATAAAACAAGAAAATCTACTGTAAATCATACTCCAATAGACATATTACCTAAAGTTTTAAAAGCAAAGCCGATTCAAATGGATTAAATATAGCTATGATTCAACCTCTGGTGATATATGGCGATTCGTGTTACTCATTTGACAATAAAAACGTTACAAATGACCGTATTTAGCGAACGACGAATGATTGATTGCGCCTTGACGAAAAGGGGTAAGGTCGAGACTAATTCTTTATTTTAAGTATAGGTACATTATAGGGGACTAGCTCACTGTAGTAGTTTAGTGGCTTAGTTTAGTAAATTAGCTTATTGGACAGGCTTAGTGCGTGCTACATCTAAGACCACAGCATCGCTGATCATCTGGAGAGCGAAAATACTGCGGGAAAGCCGCTCTTATGGGGAAAGGATATCTACTTGTTCCCCATGCAAACGAAGCCGACAGCTTTCTCCCTGAAAAAAGACAGCATTATGTTTATGCCATAAAACCTATATCTATGTCACTCAGGGTTTTTTTTCGTAGTCTGATTTATTTTTATAAATATGAAAATCTAAGATACAGACCATTAGATTCTAGTGTTGTCTAAATCCTACGTATAATGCTTTGACTAGAACTGTTCATTGAAAATCCGATCACATGAACCGAAGATAAAATTGCCATTGAAACAGTCGCTCGAAACAAATGTGTATTCGAGCTGCGTCTACCCACCGGCGAGCGACGGTCATTTTGTTATCGTAACTTCGTACCTTCGCCGAGGCGCTCTAACTATAAGGTGAACTGTGGTATGATCCTTTTGAAGTTAAAGACATTTAAGTAAGTAGTAACAGTGTAAAACAGTGCACTTACCTACAGGAATACTTTTAGACTTTTAAAAACTTTACTGTCCGTCTGGAATCTCTAGACCCAGGTTGTATATCACAAATCTTGATAGCAAGACAGTTGAAATCTTCACAGGTCAAGTCGCTGTAACAACATACTAATTGTCGACGTAGTGTAAGTATCTACCTACAGACTTACAAGTTACAATCGAAAAAATAGAACTCTTTTTCATAACTCTTTAACTATATTTTAGAACTATTCTATTGGAAATTTTGAATCTAATCTAACTATATTATGATTCAAATTTGCCAATTTAAGCAATTCAGTTAAGCACATCAAAACTTAAAGAGTGAATTTAAATACCTCGAAGAATTCTACTCTATAATCCATGTTCTCTTTATTCCACTATAATTTAAATATTCTCATACGAAAGAGTTATAATAAATTCCTTACGATTACATTACATCCTTCGATTGTGATAATACTATTAAAATTGAAGTCTTCCTCTGAACGTGAATCACTCGGAACATAGTACAAGTTGTTTCACTCGTTTATTTTCAACATGTTTTCGCTAAAGATGGCAAAAACAGACACGTATTGAGGTCGTGTCGCCAGATGTTTACACGGGCCTGGTTTTAATTAACGCGTTTACATGGTGGCTCCAAGTTGCATCAGGTTTTTGTTTGGAAAATGGAAATTGGAGCCATTCTGTGTAAGAAGACTAGCTTTGTCCCGCGATTTCGCCTGCGTCCTGTTGTAATTTCGGAAAATCCTTTCTTATCGGAGGTCTACATCATTTAAGAGCACACTCTCCAAACAACTCTCTACTATTATCGGTTTAATTTGTGTGATCCATCGGTGAGTAAGTCAGGATAAAGCATTTTATATAATATATAGGTACCTAATGACTATTTTTAAAAGTGAAACTCACCAAAGTTGCATTTTTAAAAGTGGCGATACATAGGAACTAGAAGTGATACATTTCTTTTCATCGAGTGTGATTTGAACCAACTTAGGAGAGGTGTCCAAATGCCGCGAGGAAGATGGGCAGGTGTACCTCGATGGGCCTATTGAATGTTGTTAGTAAAAATGTCTTCTCAAATCTGCGACTTATTAATGCAAACGAATTAATTAATAAACAAATAATCTACATTCTACTACATACAACTACAACGAAATTAGGGAAGGCCTAGAGTAGGACACGCACGGCCATTATAGGCTAATTAACTAAAATTAAATCATCTGCTGCGTGCTACGGTGCGATAAATATAATTAGCATTGACGTGTTGAATATCAATAAGATAATCAATGAGTGAAGTTTTTACATATCTCTGAAGATAATACTTATTGCTGAAAATAAGTGTATTGAAAATGAGTCATTAGCACTTCCGATCGTTTAAATCGGTTCATTGATTGGCATTGTGAGCGTAATTTCATTATTGTTTTATTTACGACTCGTTTTCCGGTGAACAATGCGTTTATTTACGATAGTGACAGGCTCAGATATCCAACGGCCATTTTGTGTTACCAACATTGCAGGGTCCAGTTGCTTAAAGCGTTACACAAACAAATACCGAAGATACCTGATATTTAAATACTAGCTGCGCCTCGCAGTTTTTCTTGTGTAATGCTAATGAGTTATAAACTTATTGTGGATATTTCGAACAAAAAAACCCTTTCTTTGCCTAATTCACATAAAGAACACTGTCCAAATTTCAGCTCTCTACTACTACATCAGCGGTGTACGCCGTGTGCGTTGATCCATCAGTCAGCCCTGCCCAGAAAGCTCTTTATATTTTAAATATGACCGGCTATGAATAACATTATCCTGGTCGAATATCGATTTTATGACATTTTATTCAACCAGTAAAGGCAGCATGCCAAGCGTAGGTACCCCAACATTAGTTCCTATAATACGAGTTCATGAATTATTGAATACGACCGCATCGATAATTTCCACGGCCTCATTCGTACAGAAATAGTAAAACGCTTTAGTCTATTTATCTCCTACAATAACATTTGCAATTGAATCACTTTCGGGATTCTGTTTCCGTTTTAGAAATGTTGAAGACCGCGCGTACGTGTCCTCGTTCTAAAACAGTAATGTTAGCAAGGACGCGGATAGCCGCTTCGATCCTGTACCACGAGATCTGTCTTTAATGAAGTCGAAAATGCTGAACGTGGCAAGTGCATTGCTCGATCAGTTAAACTCTATATCTCAACCTGTCTTGTTCACGTAGCAATGTGCAGCGAACTGGTTATAGTTATGCCTTCGTGGTGGAGAGATAATCGTGAGTTGGCGTCTCACATAGATACTTACTACTCATATAATACTTGTAACGAAGAACTGGTTTATGGTACGACTTTGTAGGCTGTAAGGCAAGACTCGTCGGCGTTGTCTTAGATTTTAATCCGTCTTTGACGACAAAAAACTAGGAACATGTAAAAGCTCTTTCTAAATGAGATTCAGTCGTGGCTTCGAGTATTCGAGATTAAATCCTCGATTATAGGACTTTGTAGACTCTAACGATGCGTAAAATTGCGCAATACAAAGATATTCATGACGTCCTGTAATTGGCTTTTTCTACAGTCTACAATGTGGAATACAAAAGTTTTAACTGAGAGGATATCATTTTGATGGAAACTAAAGTTAAATGCGGGTTTATATAATGTAGGTATATGATCGTTTATTTCTTTTATGGCCATGGAAAACTTTTCTAGCAGAATAGCTATTCGTTTTATATACATTAGACATTGAAACATTAACAGCAGGCATATGTGCGTACATTAGTTCACCACAAAAGCAGTAGAGCAGAGCGAGATCTTGCAATAAAACCACATTGCCGATGTATTTGTGGTTGCGGTCTGTCCGACTTTCTCGCCAATCCGACGCCGTGAATGGCTGTGTGCGTAGAGCTTGTTCGCTTTGTCCATTGTTTGTGATCACCGCGTCGTTACTGTGGTATGGTATGCCGGATCATATTTTACCTACAATACGAAGTACGCGACAGACTAAAATAAATTTGATTCCACGCTCAATCTTTCCCGAGACACGTGTCGGATTGTGCATGTGGCTGCAGCTTGCTTTGAATAGTTATTTTCATGTACATCTCTCTGATGTCAAGACCGGCAACGAGAGAACGTTCGTCACACAAATAAACGGTTGTTCCCTCTAGGAGGATGTTTACAATGAAGTCATGATGATTTCCATACCTTACCTATTATATTGTTAACTTACCGAACTCTTATTTTTAATAACATATCGATCTGTGTTTGACTAGGTACTATCACCTCTGATAGCATAATCTAGAGCACGCTTCTGACATACACCTGTTGGTTGATTTTTTCACGATCTGTGCGATTTAATGACACTCCAGGAAATTACAAACTCAGGCAAATGATCCGAAACCCTTACAATCCGAACTTGGAAAGACAAAGCAAAACGCTTATTATGGGTTTTGGGATCTGCATCATGTGGCGTTTGGTGAAATTTCTGAATAAAAGTCTTCATCATCACCAATTCCTAACGAAATATTAAAAGAGCACATTTTCAACGCACGTATCAAAGAGGGCATCTAAAACTCCATCGGTTCGAGTTGTAAACCGTCGTTAATTGTAATTGCTCATAGAAAGGGCACAAAAGTAATTGCGAGAGGCTGAACCGTTGCGACTTTGATCATTGTGAAACTAAAAGCGATTCGTTTGTCTTGATGATTTACGGGTTGTTATGCCTTTATAAATATAATAAAAGGTGAATACTTAGTACGAATTTATTGAATGATCTTATTGCTTAAAGACCATTCGCACGGTGCCGGTTAACATGCTGATGCAAAATGGATGCCATCCTGACAATTATAGAATGAATGAATAAATGCTTTATTTTACCAAAAACTTAAATTAAACAATTATTGCAAAGACAAAACCTTAAAACTAGTGTGGTACAATGGGCGGCCTTATTGCCTAAGGGCGATGTCTTCTAGGCAAACTATGGATGGACAATCCTGTAGGTACCTAAGCCAGAATAAAAGGTAACCTGTTTTATCTACGCAATCACAATCAACCAGGTCATAAAAACGAACACTTAGCGACTTAGGCCCATGGTTGGTAACAAGTCGCGGCCGAAATCTCCCGGAAAACTACACGGAAACTCCTTTGGTTGATTTTTACGACGGGCAGGGAATACCTTAGCCATACATTCAAAGATAATGGCTACCTACGGTATCATACGGTATAAAATTGACTGAATGGCTTATAAATTGGCTTCGGCAATTGGCAGTAGGTACATCCATCAAATCAATACAATTTGATGTATGTACTTACTTATTATGCCTTCATATTTTTGCCTATATCCATAACATAACCATGCTTGGTCACATAGACGTGTCTACATGCACTGGAGTGCTGAAGGCGCATACAAATTATCTTTTTACGAACATGTGTAAGTAATGGGTAAGTATCAGTTGTACCATCAATTCGAGATGCTCTTCAAAGATTTCTCACCCTGAATTCTCTAGTAACAAAACAACGGACCTGTCAAACTGTATCGTACAAGTGCAACATTTGGTTACGAAGCCGAAGGTATTGTTGGCTCTTCAATGCTATATCGGACGGAAATGGTGACGTTTCGAAATTTCGTCGTCGTCGCCTCGTGAAAGTTCATTGTCTTGAAACGTTTTGTGGTTTACATCGTCTTGCTATACGATGTGTCAAACTCAGTAAAAACCTAGATTAGTACCTACCTGTTATATATAATGGATAAGTACAGTAGAAGGTGCACAGCACACTAACTTACTATCATATTTATGAGGATATAGGTAAGTAGTACTCCTTAGATTGTAATTAGGAAATAAATTTACTATTTATTGAGTGCTTAACCGTTAACGAAAAAAAAAACGTAGCTGTAGATTCTACTTAATTATAGTTAGAAAACCTAAATAATTGTATTAATTTCTAGATTGCGCGGTTTTACCCGCGCATGTTCCGATCATATAGGAATTTTGAAAACCCATATTATCGGATGTCTACATTAAGTAAAAAGCACACCCTCCAAAATTTGAGCTCTCTACTGTCAGAGGTTTAGCCTGTGCCTTAGTCTATCACTCTGTCAGGAAAAAAACTATTTTATAGATATAGGTTTTCATGTTGCTACTTAATTATATGGATATAAATACAGATGGATTTAATGTTTTAACGATGATTAATAATGATAAAACTGACAAATAGGAAACATTTTACCTATCCGTTAAAAGTTGTTACGAAGGGCCAGGTAAATAATTAAAATGGGAGTGGCCGATGATTGAAGTGTCTACGCGACTGGTTCTCTTATCTTGGAAACTGCAATTCCAACTGTGATTATTATAATTGGACAAGTTAAATATAGTAAGTGACACATAGGTAAGTGTTTTTTTAAATGATTTACTAATACAAAATACAACACATACAATAACGTAAAAACTACGATTGATATTAACACGATATACAAATAGTCGGGTGAGGCGCCTATAAAAGCTTATAGTAGAATTAGTTTTCACTGGTAACTATTCAATAAACATTAAATATAATTCAAATGAGAATGAATTAAATGCGAGATTTAAGTACTAAAATATTCGCTTATTACATAAATAGATGAGAGTAAAATGGAATGAAATTCACGAGGCTTAAATCTGTAGTCCTAATTTTGACTGTGCTAAGCAAAAACTTCGACTTTAGACAATTTTTGGTATTTTTAAAGCGATCTTCACAACTATCCAAAGTTTTCAAATTTAGAATGTAAGTAAACCAACCAAAAATAATGACCTAAACTATGCTTCTCTGTTATGAATATGAAGTTCGTTTTTTTTTTTCGTATATTACAAAATGAATTTCGACTATAAACTCCAGTTCAAAGTTTATGTTTAGCCAAGGTCTTAAGCTGAAATCTATAGTGCGTAAAGTACGCACTATAGATTTCAGCTTATGACCTAATAGTAGGTACCCCAATAACACTCACACTCCCAGTTCTCTGTTCAATTAGTTTGACTCAATTAAATTAAGGGCCACGTACAAGTCTTAGTAAACGTCTTGTAAAGCCAGCTTATTACCAGAAAATCAACATCTTCTTGCTGCCCTTATTCCACTATGTAGAATCGGCAAACCATGTCTTCCTCGTCTACTTGTTCGAAACGTGTTCGATACATTGCCAACCCTTCTTCAACCTTCCCTAACGCAGTCCCTCTACCTCTGTTTTGGTAGGTATCTCCCTCTCATCCTACGACAATTTAACTTCATACCGGAACATTAACATGCCAATTACAAGTTCCAGAACGCTCCCCATATCTAAACAAATATTTCATCGCGGCCATTAAAAGCGCCTTCCTACAATTAGTGTCTTTCTGTTTGTTTAAAGTTCGAAAACTCTGTTGCATCCACGTCTCAACAACATTGATAACCGATTTAAATATAACTTCAAGTTCATCTTTGTATGGTTCATACCGCTTTGCACCCCATCTGGTTCTTATTTTCAACCGTTTTGAACTAAAATAGGCTGTAAACTGCTCTTTGAAATATTAAATTGTCTGGTGTATTTCTCAGAAACAAAAGGGGCGTGCGGAATTTCACATCCGATTCCA
This sequence comes from Idaea dimidiata, assembly GCA_949358125.1. Lineage (NCBI taxonomy): Eukaryota > Metazoa > Arthropoda > Insecta > Lepidoptera > Geometridae > Idaea > Idaea dimidiata. The sequence continues at coordinate 14,710,839 of OX442329.1, forward strand.
CTCACAATCTGGGTAGTCAAGTTCACGGAAATGCTTTTAAATTCAAAAGCATTTATACAATGTAACTATCTATGAAAGATTCCATAAAAAGAAATCTCTTTAATACATAATTACTTACGCCCAATCAACTATCCACCCACATACCGGAATTCCACAAAACTTGGCCGTCCATCTCAATACTTGTTCCACCGCATAACCTTTAAAAAGAAAGAAAGCAGCATTTATCGAAGTAATTTCACCGTGAACTCGTCCTGCCAGGCCAGTTTCAGTGCACTGTCGAGTGGCGACAATCCATTCACGACGCAACGTAGAAGCAACCGGTTCTTAACATTCGGGAATTCGATCCTTGAAACGTTTTTTTAATTTTTTTAACAACGTGTGATGTGACGACGGGTTTGAAACGCCAGACCGCGATGATGGATCGCCTCCTGCGAGATATAAAGATGTTGTTTTTTCAATGACTGTTTTAATTATCCTATACAAACAGTTCTTTGTCAAGGCCTCTTGGTAATGGCAACGTTGGAGTTGGCAGTTATTTTTAGATCCGAGGGTTGTTTGCCAGGGATGTGGTTAAACTCAATATTGTGTTTGAAGGATAAGATTACGTGGCTGCTTGTAATTCTCACATTGAATACTGATTGAAACATTCGAATTTCCAGGTATAGGTATTAATAATACCTACGAGATTAAGACCCCGGAATAAATATTAACGGCATAAAGTAGGAACATAAGTAGGTCTATAAATTTTTTCAAGGAACTACTATGGTCCAGAAATATTTTCAAAGAAAAATGCGTTTAGGTTTAGGAAAAAATGGACGTTGACACTATTTAAGTCATCCATCATTATTGACCACACCTTCTACAAAAAGATAATTGCAAGTATTACAGTTCATAATTAATTCTTAAGTATATTATAAATTATTATCATCATCAGTTTTTTAGTTTGATTGCTGCTTAATTGCTTAAGTAGAACTCAAAGTTTTAGAAGCCTGTATTCGGCCGTTAAAGTAAATAGATACTTATTATGTAGGTAACGCAAGCATATCAATCTAAGAAACATCAATAACAAGTCTGATAGAAAACATAAACCTACATTGCTTGACTAGTGTTTCTACATGGACGATTTCTCTAATCCTCTCCGATAGATGTTCGGGATTGTTACTGTAATTCCCAATAACTATTAGATAGATTCACTAGTTCGGAGTAAGTAATGTCTTGATGGGTAGGTAACCAATAATTTTGGTGAGAAATGTAGTGCAATGGATGAAGATAGGTAATACTGTCGTCTTAATAGGTTACTATCTTAGGTACACTGAAAAAAATAAATAACAAAAATGATTTAGTTAAATAACTTTTAACCAAAAATTGGTTAGTCACTACTAAAGTTGGTTTAAAATAATAAAAGTGGGTAATTAAGGAAACACAAAACAGGTTTTGTTATTTTTGGTTCGGTTGTGTAGAACTAAACTTTAAGTTATCGTTAACTAAAGTAATTTAAACAAACCCCAGTGGTTACATGTTACAAAATCAGTTAAATCAATTTAAAATATTTGAGTGTCTAAACGTTACCAAAACATTGATTTGCCATCAAACGATCGTTTTTGTTAAGCTATAGACAAAAGTTTTACAGCTAATCACCTGTGAAGTTTGACTATTTTTGACGAACATTTCGAACAATTTAGTCTATTTTTTGGCTGCATAGAACAAAACTCAATTTAACAGTTAAAAACAAAGCCAGACTTTGATCTCGAACCAAATGTTATCTTATGGCAGTCATTTTTTGTTTAAACGAAACTGAAGACATTTGTTTAAAACAGGTTGATTCCTGTTCGTTCATTTACATAGGTATAAGTTATCCATCGTGTTTGTAAAACTATTAAAGATTCGCGGACTAAAGGCATGGCCGAAGCTCAGCTCATCCTCTGGCAGATTATTTGCGTCAATGGGGACTGGAAATGTACATACCTACATTTCAAGGTAAATTTATTTTATTTTTGTGATATGTTACGTACTTTGATAACAAATTGTTAGATACTTACCTATTTACTTACTAATTTAAGTGTTTCGGACTGACAAAGGTATAGGATAGGAAGGACCTGTTAGTAAAACATACTAAGTACCTGTGTATTTTTTTCCAGAACAATCCATAGATTTGGAAACCTTACAAATGTTATCCGAAAATGATGTTAAGGATCTCATACCCATAGTAGGCCATCGAGCCAAACTCAACACTCAAATCAAATTATTAAGATCTATAACAGGATTGCCATCAGTAACATACAGAAGTAATGAAGAAGAAAATATTACTATTTCGTTAGATATGGTAAAAAAACAATTGTAATGATACCTTTACCTTTAAAATTCTATTCATAACCTGTTTTTATACGATTTCTAATCAATTTTGGCTTTTTAGGTTTCTTCTAAAGAACTGATTTTACAAAGTGCTCCAGATCCAGGCGTGGCAATTGAATATGTGGTACAGCCATTAGATACAAACTTTGAGATAGATGCTGAGGAACCTGGACATAGTGAACATTCGCAAGCAGCCATTGACAGGTCTTGTGTAAGTTCATTTTAATTTATTTTAATTACCTCTTCGAGTACCTGTTTAATTTATAGTATTTTTATGTATAGTTGATTGCGCGGGCTCGCAAATTGTAGGGATAGAACCTACCGTTTTGTTATGATAATTGATTCTTTTTGACAATTGTATACCTAATTATTTCATGTCATTGTGAACCAGAAAAATCACTTAGTCTTGTCACTTGGGTTAATGTAAAAGAGACGAAATACGAGCCTGGGTCTGTTATTATTCATGATGTTGAAGATCCTACTGACGTTACTTTTATGTTTATTAAAAATATATGTATACTGGGTGAACCATTTCGATGGACTTTCAGGGGGATATCCTAATCTAAAATGCTAAAAGAAATCGCGTCACCGATTTTGACAAAAACTAAAATGGCATCATTATATTTTTGAAAAATGTATTACCCTAGCCAGGAATCGAATAAACATCCTATATAATTGTACCGATTGATAGTGTTGCTGACAAAGATTAAATTCTGGAAACATAGTATGGTAAAGCGACAGAAAAATCTCTTGATTTAATACACTGTTTCCTTCCAGGATTTGATCTCTATCAGCAACATTATCGATAGGTACAATAATTTAGGGTGTTTATTTTTTTACAAAATGACAAGGTTCGATTCCTGACAAGAGAAATACATTTTTCAAAAATCTAATAGTGCTATTTTAGTTTATGTCAAAATCGGGGACGCAATTTCTTTTAGCATTTTTCTCTATCTCTTATAGTTTAAGATATCCCCCTGACAGTCCATTGAAATGGTTCATCCTGTATATATTTTTAATAACCATAAAATTAACGTCAGCATGATCTTCAACATCATGAACAATGACAGTATTTCGTCCCTTTTACATTAACCCAAGTGACAAGACTAAGTGATTTTCCTGGCCCTTAGTGTGATGTTACTTTGGTTTTTAATAAAAATAAATGTTGTATGTAACAAAAGTGCATTTTATTTTTCAACCATATGATTAGCTACTAGTAACTAAACATGTGATACACACTACAAAACATTTTTGTTATTGTTATCACACTGTTTTGTTACCATTAACTTAAGTATAGGGTTATAAGTAAAACAAAAATCTAGTTACTCATCACAAAATTAGTTGGTTCAAATCAACAAAATTAATAGCAAATTGTAATCAAGCAAGTACAGCTAAAACAAGCAATCAGTTTTGTTAACATTAACCTAACAAATTATTTACATATAAAATAAGTATGTGGTTATAAGAAGACTAAGGATCTGGTTAGTCAATACAGAGCTAATTGATTAGTATTAACAAAACAGAGTGAGTTAAGTAACGATATGTTACCTAAAAAGTTAAGATAGAGGTAACTAAACTTAAGCTGAGATACAACTCAACTCGTTTGTTTAAATTAGACATAATTGCGATTAGATTATTACAAAACATACAGTTAAAAAATTTAACCGAATCAATTTGGTCATGTATTACCATAGTTTTGTAGTCACTTTTTTTATGTTACACATAAACGAAAGTTTGGTTGCACACAACAATATATTTTTTTCAGTGTACCTACCCACTCAGTTCAATGAGGTTTTAGGCTCTTGGAGAAAAAAATAGAAGCTTAGGCTTGTAGCAATTTACTGATTTAATAACGTTTAAGGCTCTGTAGTTAATTACAACCTTCTCTTGTATAAAATGTTTAGTTAGCTGTAGAAAATGGTCAGTAAACATATTCTAGCCTACTTTTTTAAAAATACTTTCCAAACTCTGCACCAGTCCTGTCGGACTTGAACTTGCAACGATTGCGATTCCAAGGTAATGCGCCTTTCGATTGTGCCACAGGTGCCTGTTCGTTTGAGATGAAATTAAGGACTAAATTCTTTCGTGTTTTTTTTTTCCACAAAAAGTGGCCGCGAGCAGTAGCGCACTTTGCCGGTTTTAAGTTATCCGGTTCGAAAGGTGAGACTTTTACTAAAATTGCACATAAAACATATTATAATCGCACCGCATACCTAACACGTCAGTCACTCAGGTCAATGTGACCATTTACCTACCATTTCAATCAATAGCGCGTCCAAAAACTAGCCAAGTGCGATTCGGACTCGCGGGCGAATGTTCCGTAACATTATGATAAAAAAATCCAAAAAAAAAAGTAAAACAAAAATGTGTTTAAGATGTAAAAATACATTTGTTGTATTTAAATAAATATGCATTTATATCTGTTTTTAAGGTTTCTTTAAAGCTAACAGAAATAGTTCATCTGTGAAAATTTCAACTGTCTAGCTATCACAGACTGACAGTAGTAGTTAATACCTACATTTAAAATTTTCACGGAGCAGCATGTTGACAAACAGGCGGACAGTGCAGTCTTTATTTACATGAGGTATCCCAGCATTTACTTCATCTCACCTGATGGAAAGCAACAATGAGGTCGACGAAGTAATACGCTAGAATCAGCCTTAGTAAAAGAGTCTCGTTTTTACCCAATGAGTTTCTTGTGGTTACTTCTCAACGAAAGACGCCTTGTTGAACCACATACTAAAATCATAGCTAATAGTTGACTTATGAAAATTATATTTACAAGCTCTTAATTAAATAAACTATTTGACTATTGACCGTTTGGCTACGGACCCCTAAAAAAAGAAAAGATATTTATTAAAGTGACTCGCAAGTCGTCTCTATACTTAACCCTTACTAAAATACATAAACATACCTCATTGTTAATTCTATCACATTCCGACATCTACATAACTTGTTTCCGTTCCTGCACACGTAGAGGTGACATCGGAACGTAAAGAGATTAGACTAAGTAATTCTATTCTATAATACTTCGTAGCTCTACAGAAGGAAGCCGGAGTTCGTGAACTATGAAGACTTGAGTGTGTAGGTAGATAAAGTCAAACACATGAGTTTGAATGAGTTACGGTTGCAAATTCAGACACCTTCTGGGTTCTACCCAGTAAGTGTCTGAATTTGCCACCAATATAGCCGGAGAACTATACACCTAACATCTAATGTAAATTTGTAAACAACCTATACTCCTGAATAAATGAATTATTATTATTCAACAATACATCTTAAATTATCTTACTAATATTATAAACGCGCAAGTTTCTATGTGGTTGTGACTTTGTTACTCTTTCACGCAAAAACTACTGAACCGATTGCGATGAATATTGCAAATATTGCACGAATAAAATCTTTATCATTAGGTACTTATAATAAAAAAGAGAGGACAAAAAGTCTGCACTTGGAAGTATAAAAAAGTTGTCTTGGAGACTTAGGAAAAGTAGTAGAACAAAATTATATGATTTTTAAAATTCATGTCTGTCTGTCTATTTCTCTGTTTGTTGCTTATACATTTAAAAACTATTTATTCAATTGAAATCTGGTTTTCAATATTGGATAGTCCTATGTATGTGGAACCTCGTGGTATACTCACTTGACATCGAAACCCAATTAGTAGAACCCGAGTAATTAAGTCTGCTATGCACTATGTCTACGTTGACGTAGTTGCGGGTAACAGCTAGTTTTGAATATGTTCATGCAATGACCTAGCCCCTATGTCTTACTGTCACTTAGGAGGAGACCACTGCCCTATTTATAGTGGGGCAATTTAGCAAGCTAACCGAAAATAAATTAATAGTCAAATTGGTAAACATTTTTCCTACTGACCCGTGAGAAATGCATGGACACACAATTTTCGTAAAGACGTGCTTATAAAACTATGTTTAACGACACTCAAGAATGATAAGATTGGCTGTTTGTATGTTTAAGTTTACTAAAGATTGTAAGAAGCTGCCTAAGTTGTTTACCTTAAGAATTTTAGAGAGGTCTTACTGAACCGTGGGCGTTGAATCTAACAAACTCCAGAGTTCTTGGCTAAATAAGTAGTACTAACAGGAAGGTTGTTTACTATTCTGATATTAAAATTATTGAGTTAAGAGGCCGAATCGAAGAATTTGTAGATAGGTATGGCTGTCAATATATCTTAGTAATTAATTACAAATCATGCGAAAACTATTTTTAATTTATCCTTCTTTTGCCTTCATTTTGGTTGTTTTGTTTACACGATTACTTAACTTTTACAACACAAAAACATCTTTTTAAAAACAGAGTTTCCAATTTAACAACGACCGTTTCGTATATTATTAAAATTTGAACATTGTTTTTTTTTTCTATATTGTGTAATTACTATTAGTCTGCACCTCAAAGTGGTAGTATAGTTTTACGTAATTTTAATCCATATTATATATACCATTTATTACCAACAAATTAAATTAAAATACAAACTAATTTTTCTAATTTTAATTACCAATATAATTAATATTTTTAAACGAGAAATACTGTTTTGGCGCTTACGAGACGACAGGCAAGTCGAGCTACCTATTATAAACTAAGTACTTAGTATGAGTTTTTAGTTTATCAAACCTTCACCTTAAAATTATTAAGTTAAGAATTCCGCTTCAAAATGTTTCCAATGAAAAAAGGTTAAAAGGAAAGGTTAGGGCGTAGGATGTAAGTAATGAATGTCTAGATAAAGAAATATTGACTTTTAGATTTTTCTCTCGTTTTTGCGATGTTGGTATGATAAATTACTAAAGCAAAATTGCTTCCAAACATGTCCTCTCTTACTCTATTGTACTAGCTGCGCCCTGCGGTTTCACCTGCGTTAATTTCGAACATCGCGGGTTATCGGGTCAAAAGTATTCTTGTCACTTACCATCACTTAAAGCGCTCCTTTGCTAATTTTCATTTAAATTGGTTGAACCGTTTGTACGTGAAGTCAAACAAATTCCACACGAATACAAGGTGTAACGGGTAAGCCCTTTTAATCCGAAAGGGGGTTGTTCTAGACGTCTAGGCGAACAACTTTTGTTCTACGACTTTAGGAAATTCGAAGTACTTTTCGAAAAATTTATGTGTAAAGTTTACTTGAAAATCAGCTGTTTCTGAGAGTTCGAGGTCATTGACCTTATGTTGCCCTTTTATTTAGTTTGATGGTTTACAATCAAAACTTCAATTACCTTTATTTTCAAAAACAGCTGTTTTTTCAGTGAAACATAATCTCGAAATTTAAAAAAAAAAAAAGTATTAATTTTCAAAAGTCGTAGAACAAAAGTTGTTCGCCTAGACGTCTAGAACAACCCCCTTTCGGATTAAAAGGGCATACCTGTTACAAATTGTACATATATTGATTTGTAACTTTGTAACCATTGATTTGTAGTTTGGATAGAAGATAAATATAGAGATTGAATAGAGTAAAGTACAAACGCCTACACGCGTTAGGCCTCAAAATGTTGACCGAAATCTAAACCGATTAGATTCCTCGGCCGGCCGAAAGTGACTGAAACCCAAACCGAAACGGTCAGCCCTAAAAACTTCCCTAGTAAAACCATTACGTTTTATTTTAAAGTTAATTACATCCACACGTCTCATAATTACATAAACATCGAGGTAAATAACTTAACTAATTAAACGTCAAAAAACCGGCCAAGTGCGAGGAGACTCGCACACGAAGTGTTCCGTACCATTATCACAAGAAAATCACGTTTGTTGTATGGGAGCCACACTTAATTATTTATTATTTATTTTATTCTGTTTTAGTAGGTACTATTTGTTGTTATAACGACAGCTGAAATACACTATCAGTAAACTTTTCAACTGTTTACCTACAATAGTGTGCTACGCCAAGAGTACGAGATGCATTTTGTGGAATCGACAGAAAAAACCGGTCTCCTTGCACATGATGGACAGTCTTTTGTGGTCGAAAAAATGCCTTTAGTGCACTTATGCAGTTACTGCATGGTGGGTGTATCTCATGAACTGTTATAGTTAGACGGGTGAATTTTCACAGATGAACAGTGTAATTTAAGTAAAATGGTGCCGTTTTTATCTTTTGTGTACGAAACCCTATAAAGTTAAACGAACCCGACAGTAGTCGCTTCAGCTGTAAAGTTATCGTTCTCATTAACTTAGACATAACATGCCTAACAAATTGTAGATATGAAGGCCTTTATGGAGTTACAAATAGGTTCCTACTGTAGGTAGGTCGGTACTGTAGGGGTCAAAAGTGAATATCCACTCATTTTAAATGGCTTGTTAACAGGTAGCTGATCTTTTTATAACTGACTAGCTGCGCCCCGCGGTTTCACCCGCGTAACTTCCTATCCCGTAACGTTAATGATCCCTCACGTATGTCATACCAGGTGTTGCTTAACGATCATTCAAAGTACTATATAATATTTCTACCTTTAAACCAACCCTGTACCAAGTTTATGAATATCGGGTCACCCGCTCTTTTTCACCCATCACGTATGTTGTACCAAGTGTTGCTTAACCCGTACGATCATTCAAAGTACCCTATATATTATTTCTACCCTGTACCAAATTTTATTCATATCGGTTTACGGGTTGTTGAGTTAGAAATAGAAATACACAACTTTATTTTTCAGAGCTGCCGTCCCGCGGTTTCACTTGCGTAAGTCCCGATCCCGAGGGAATATCGGGATCAAAAGTAGCCTATGTCACATCTGGATAATGTAGTTTTCTATTAGTGAAAGAATTTTTGAAATAGGTCTAGAAGTTTCTGAGATGACCCCCAACATACATACATCCATACATGTTACCAACGTAACCTCTTCAAAATATTAATTACCAACATAAAACAAAATATTAAGAATCAAAAATACAATGAGATATTGCAAAATAATTATTAAAAAGCACTGCAGTTTGGTGACACTACCGTCTCGCATGGAGCCGACCGATTGAGCCGCGCGGCATGATGCCTCACAGAGCTGGCTGGCCACCCTCACCATCGTCGCCCGCTACGTGTATAATATGTACGCTTGGTACTTATTAATTATTTATTGTGGAGTTATTTTAAAACTGTAATATCTCACTTTATTTATCCGGTTTTATCGCGTTTTTATTCATTATTTGACCCGAGCTTTCGCCAACTTTACAGTTGGCTTTTTCAAGGTTGACTGTCAACCTTGAAAAAGCCAACTGTAAAGTTTTATTATGCAAAATCGCGAAAACCATAGAAGAAATTCTGTAATATCTCGTGAGATATTCATTGAAATCAAGTGATGTTAAGGACAATTATGTTTAAAATTAAATACTTTTAATGAATAACGTATTTATTTGGATAAGGATTAATATCATATTTACAAAATTACCTTCGGAAACAATGCATTGTTCTACAATAAATTTCATTACTCTAAAAGATGTTATATTGAGTCAACCTTAAGAGTTAGACATTTACTGTCGCGGACTATTTATTAGATCCTATTTAGAGGAAGAATTCTCTCATAAATGGTTTTTATGTAACTTTGACCGTTTACTCAGCGCACGCGACAGAATCTCGGAAAAGGGGGATTTTTTTCCCGTTTTTGCAACATATTTCATGGATGCTCCGCTCCTATCAGTCGTAGCGTGATGTAATATAGCCTATAACCTTCCTCGATAAATGGACTATCAAACACAAAAAGAATTTTTCAAATCGGACCAGCAGTTCCTGAGATTAGCGCGTTCAAACAAACAAACAAACAAACAAACAAACAATCAAACAAACTCTTCAGCTTTATAATATTAGTGTAGATAGGTAAGCGTTTGACCACTGTCTCACCTGATGGAAAGAGCGACGATGTAGTCTTAAGATGTTACACGCTTACCTAGAAGATGTTCACTCGTGACTTGAAGGCCCCTAAGTTGTAGACATACTCAGGCAACTGATTCCATGATTCTGATTTGTAAAGGAAAAGAGGACAATAGAAGAGTTTTTAAGAACTCTTCGTATACCCAAGCCATATTCTTGTGTGGGCCTTGGGCCGGCTACAGTAAGTATTTTCAGATACAGATCGAGCGAGCAGTAGATCGGTCTGTTGCAACCGAATTGCGGCCGAGCAATGGACGGCGAAGCTCGGACCCGGCCGATCTTCGTCTTCCATTACGCGGGTAAACCCGCGGGTCACAGCCAGTAGTTCATAAGGTCCATCCTACATCAGTATTCTGTACCCTTTTCCCAACCACCGAGCTACCGCTACTAATTTAGATAAGGCTGACCTTTGATGGCGGGCCGTTTAGACAGTTTTATCTCAACTTTATCACTAAGGTTAATTACAACTCATAAAACACGTTACGATTTGTAATGGATGTCTAATGTTTAACTTTAACAGTTTCATCTGTGTAATCATCTTATCACGGAAGTACAAAGCATTATGTAGCTTAACTAGCAGCGTTTCGCGGTTTCACCTTTGTAAGTTTTGATCCCGTGTGATTTTCCAAAAAAACCTATCTGAGTACTTAGATGTCTACATACTACAAGGAACATAATCTCCATTGAACTTGAAATGATGATTGATTTATTGAAAGAAATAGGGATATCCCTGCAATATCATAAAGGTTTACTTGTACCTAATTTTTCAACGCTGGTGACACCGCCGGATGTAGCTAGCGTGCAGTGTTAATTATAAAGCAATAAGTCCATTAAAAGTTCTTTCAACTTACACCAACATTATTATTTCGAGGTTTAGCTAATCGGATAAGAATGATCCTTGAAACTTTCATGACTCATACGCCACTTGACCTGTAGGTACAAGAATGTGATATCTGTCATACAAATCATATTTGCTAAGGCCAATTCAGACTAGCGCAAAGTCGATGGAGATTCGAGAAGCGCCAATCTCATAACCATTACTATCCATTGAGACAATATAGTACTAGCATAGTATTAGAGGTAATGTCAGAAACATACTTATTACATTCACTCGAAATAAAAGTGTCTATAGTAAAAATGCAAAGACAATTGCTGCCGTCTAGAATAACGCTTAAAACGTCAAAATTATAGTCAAATTTGAGGTAGCGTTAGGCCTTATTTTTTACATTACGAAACTAATGTCATGCATTATAGAGTCAATTTCACAAAAGCAGTTGCAGCAGTTATTTAAAGTTTTAACAATTTTATTAAATAGATACCTAGGTAGGTAAATAGTGTACAGAACAGTACAGTGTCGAAGCAATTTTTCTGTGATACTTACCTAATGACAATAAATTTTATGCCACTAGTTTCGTAATGTAAATCCCGCTTTACTTCAGCGGCTTGTTTCGACTTTGCGCTGGTGTGAATTGACCCTTAGTATTTCAGTTGTAATGTTGGTAAAGAATGACGTCAACACTCAGTAGCTGGTCGTTTAGTAGCTAAACGTGAAGTCCGAAAGCCTTGTGAAGGAAGGTCGTTTGTCACGATATGGCGGATTACCTATTACCTACTTATCAAGTTGTTAGCTTATATACCTAGTTATTTTGCTAATAGTTTTTGTGACATATTTGTTCAATGTTTTTATTTATTTATTTAATTAATTCAGTACACAAGAAACGTTCACAAAAAACTGTCATATTACAAATTAATACTAAGGTGAGTCTAACCCTGTTGAGAGTTCTCTGCCGACAAACCTCAGTGGAAAGGAAAGAATATAGTGGAAGGTAATTAAGTGTACATAGAATACAGCAAAAAGAAATATTACAATTTTTATAACCCTACATAATATACTATAATTTAAAGAGAGGACAGGAAATCAAAAACAAGCAAACAGGCATTTACATACACATACATAAATAACTTATAATATACATACATATATACACATATACATATATATATACACACAAAAATACATACCTAAATACATAAATAAAATAACATATACCTACAGAGAGGACAGATAATGCTCCTTAACTCTTTTTTTGAAGACATTGAGAGATGAACTCGCCCGAATGTCAGGTGGAAGATTGCTCCAGAGCCGCACTGCATGAATTGTGAAGGAGCCATTATATTTAGCAGAAGTGTGGGGAGGACATTTAAGAATAAGTTGTTGAGATGGTCTGTTAGACACACCTCGGGCAAAGAAACTGAAACGCTCACGGAGGTAAGAGGGGTAGGAGGGATTGAATAGAACCGAGAAGAGGAAAGAGAGGACATGTAGATCATGTTTTTCTTAGTAAGTACTTACCTACCTTGGGTAGTTGCGACTAATAAGCCCAGTCGGCTAATAAGGCATAATAGAAAAGTGCCCTTTCTGATTCTGAGATATAGACATGGACTGGACATACTGGGATTTGGATATTTTGGGATTTAGACATTTTGGGATCAGGGCATTCTGGGATTTCGACATTTTGGGTTATGGACAATTTGCACCCGCTGGACATTTTGGGATTCGGACATTATGAACCTTAACATTTTTCGAATAGCACATCGTCACCCATATTGGGTAACGGATTTCAATTAGGTTTCATATAAAACCGTACAGTCCAGTCTCCAGTCAATATAAATTATAGATTTCCGATGGTTATTAATATTTTGTAGGACAATGACACAGATGTCAAAGCAATAACCGAACTGGCTACGGTAGAATATTTACTTGAAATTTATTGACGAAGTTGAAATCGTAACGTAATATTTAATTGGACGAAATTGAAATCGTAACGTAATATTTAATTGGTCGAATTGCAGTTATCGAGATTGCCAAAGCTATTAAATTAAATTTAGAAAATTAAGTTTGGTGTTACATGTTTGGCAGCAAAAGTTAGAGGTTGAAGAAAAATAGGCTAACCTAACATAGTTACATTTTATGGTCTAAATCCCTTGTTATCAGTTCGCTTCTCTTCGCGAGTAAGACTATTGTAACCTGGTTGAAACGTTAAAATAAGAAATAAATATAATACCACGTGATTAGGACGCGGTAAAATGTAGGTAACCATGTTAAATTGTTGTTCGGATTTAAAAAGTTAATGGATACCTTTAAACACAAGTAAACTTGTCCATCTAAAACGTCGAAAGTTATACTGTACTAATATTTACATTTTACCGGGTCTTAATCGCGTACTATTATTGATTTTCTTACCTCGACGTTTCGATCATTGTTACAATGATCTTGGTCTGGAGGGGACTGAGTAAATAAATAATAGTACGCGATTATGACCCGGTAAAATGTAAATATGATAACAAATAGTGTGAATTTAAAAAGTTACTGTAAAAATCGTGCTTTGCAATAGGTACGTTTTCTTCAAATGTCATGCATGACGCTCGAAAAAAACTTGCTAAGTTGTGTTTTTTACTTATACCTAGTCAACATTTAAAAATGCACACGACACAAACCTGCCACAATTCTTTAGAAATACCTGTCGGCAACGCGTCCAGGATGTCTGTCTGTCCGGCCATCATCCGGTCCCGACGTCTTTGTGTATTTATTTACCTACCTATTAAATTGCATAAGACAAACAGGATACATCGTATAAACGTCTGAACATAATTATGTTTTACAAAAATACATCGGAGTAACACATTGATGTGTAAAATCTTTAAATACCTAACACTCAAGTCGTCATTATTAGAAAAAAAATTGAATGAATTAATGAATATATTATTTATCGTACATACCAAATATATACCTACAAGAAAAAACAAACATTTAAACTTTTTCGCTTAAAGAGATCTCTTCCAGGCAATCTTTGGATAGACAAGAAGTTAACTTCTTCCTGTCTTAAGACAGGTGAAAGGTATGAGTTTATTAGTAAGTTTTGAATCTATATTAATCTCATTGTCGTATATTAAATGAATATTAATTGTATATTTATTTTGTGTTGTCCGTAGATTAGCTAGTCACCTCACCACATCTAGTCGTCCATTCTGATTTAGTTATTAAATCAACTCTTTGCTCTTCAACTGAATCCAAGAGTTTATTTTTAAAGTGTAATCCCTATTTTCCACTGCACTGTTCAAGGTCAATTTTGAGGCCTCTTTACTGTGCAATAATTCGTCGAACCTGAACTTATATTATTCACCTAACTACTATTGGCACAATTGCAGCATTTGCAGCCTTGTGGCAAGCAGAAGCCAATAACTAAGAAGAAGAAGAATCTCACTGTCATTCATATTTAGGTACCTTAAGCGCCATCCAATATGAGCATGTCGTATTAAATTCTTTAATATAGTTCGGAAAATATGGACATACCTAGTAATACCTACCCAATCTTAATAATTATTCTATTTATTCTAGTTCTAATGTTTATTACCCAATCAATTAAGATGTAGACGTCCAAAACGCTGTCAAATTACAAAGTAGAAGATACAGTAGCCGATCCAAATTGCTCTATAAAATTATTAAATGGTTAAGTAATTGATCAATTTATATTTATTGGTAGCGTTTGTCCACGGCATGGCAGTTATAAATTGGAGTGATTAATTAGAGTTTGATGTTCAATACTTAAATACTTAGGTAGATAGATATATTAATGCTCTAATGTATTAAAGCACAAAAAAAATACGATAGAAACACTGATAAATTGATAAAACAAAATAAAAAGATTTTTTATCAGAAATTAAACTTAAAAAGGCATATTTCCAATCAGGGTTGGAAAACAGGGTCTATAACTATAACCCTTTAAAAGTGTAACACTTATAAGTAAAACACTTTCGTTACGGTAACACTTATGAATCGGTTAATAACAGTAACTTACCCCAACAGAAACGAAAGTGTTACAGATAAAATTGTTTCGGTTAATAAGTGTTATTAACACCTATAATTCAGGCGCTGTTGCCATTTTGACATTCGCTCTAGTGATGTGCGTTTGTAGAGGTTATTGCTTAATTTCTTTTAGCATAGCCATTGAAATATTAGCTTTACTTTTAACTGACTTCCAAAAAAAAGGACGAGGTTATCGACGTAGGTACCTACTTTTGGGGTTTCGTATGTACCTCAAAACCCTAATAAGAAACACCGATCTTTTTTTTGTGGATTATTGTTTTGGTATGCATACATACACACTGGCAATCTGTAAAGCATTAAACGAAAAATGGCGCAGTTATTTATTTATTTAATCGTATGATAATTTGAAATAGGCAAATGTTAATATTACAGAAAATTACATCAATAATTAATTGTTTACTATATTTATTATAGTAAACACATGTCACAGATGAAAAATAATTAATAAATTAGAATTATATGTCAACTTTCATTTCCGGATGCCAATTGATGAAATGAGGTTTTAAGTCGTCCCATCGCTGCATAAGGTGCTCCATGATCTGGTCCTCTTCGCCACAATAACAGAGTTAAACTGAAAGGGCAAGTTGACGACCTCTGTGGCGCGTCGGGCGAACGCTTGGCTGCAATGCAGACGGTTCCGGGTTCGATTCCCGCTGGCTGCAAATATTTATGCTTAAAAATAAATATTTGTATCTGGTCTGGGCGTATTTCTATGTATAATATGTATGTATTTACAAAAGAAAAATAAATATAAGTAGTATGTCCGTTGTTTAGTCACCGTAACACAAGCTTAGCAGCTTACCACGGGGCTAGATGGCGCTGTGTGTTTGTCACAGGATTTATTAATTATTTATTTATTTATTTATCCAGGGACGCGAGTTCAAATCTCGCCGCAAGTGAATTTTTGAAGATGAATTTTTCCTTTAAAAATATTTCTAGTATTTATTTAAGTCTAAAAAATTATCATTAGACCGGTCCTTCTGTATGGTAGTGAGACGTGGCCAGTGCTTGTGCGACATAAGCAGGAGTTGCAGGTCACGGAGATGAAGATGCTGCGCTGGATGTATGGAGTGGCACAAAAACATCGCGTTAGGAACTCGCGCATCCGAGGCAACCTTCATGTCCGAGACATTGCGGATAAACTGCAAGATTGTCGGCTTTGCTGGTACGGTCACGTCTTACGAAAACCGGCCAGAATAAATGTCTTGCCATGGCGCCTCCGCCTGGCCGCGGCAGATTGGGTAGACCCAAGAAGTCCTGGCTTGACATCGTAAAGCGTGACATGCGTGCCAATGGTCTCACTACACGGGATGCCGACGATTACCCGAAGTGGAGACGCAAAAGCAGGAAAGCGGACCCCGGGCTCCCGAGAGGGATGCAACCGGGAACAACGCTCGGATGATGATGATGATGACAGAGTGCGCTATCAGTCCATCCCCCATTTATGCCACAGGAAATTGCAACGGCCATGTTCGGTCATAACTCTGTTAGTTCTGTTTATTCTGTTAGTGCAATATTTATTATTTTATTATTTATTTGTTATGAAATAGAAAGTTTCACAACTTTAGTCAATGTATTGACATGCATAATTTTACAAGTTGTCACAACGACTGACGGTTGTTGAGACGGCGGCACCACAGTTTACGTAACAGAACCCTTTGGCTTGATTGTGGGGTCGATTCTGCGACAATTTAAGCTCTGCATTGAGTCCCAATATATTTTCCAGTAGTCGTTGATTTCCATGTCTTTTAGTGTTTTGGCAGCGGCGTACGGAAGGCGTCTAGATTTCAAACGATCGGAGGGGGGCCAGTGAAATTCTCGTGCACTGGTAGCGAAGGCTGAGAATTAATCATCTTCATCCCTCTATTTAGGGCCTGCTTGCGTCGCAGCAGGGCCACATACACATCCAACCCTAAGCCACATAGCACTGCTATATTAAGCCAATATTGAGGGGTGGATTTCATGGGGCCCAAAATGCTTCTCATCGCTTCGTTTAATTTTGTGTCCACTTTGCCTACATGCGCACTCGAGCCACACCAGGCAGCAGTATTCCGCAGCCGAATAAACCAAAGCTAAGGCGGTCGTTCGGAGGCAGTTGGCAGTAGCTCCCTAGGTTGTCCCGCATAGTTTGTGGAGAATATTGTTGCGGGTGACAAGTCTTTGAGCCAACTTGTTAAGGTGCACTTTGTACGTAAGGGATCTGTCAAGAGTTACACCAAGGTATTTCGGGAAGGGGTTAAATTTGAGCTTTTTGCCGTTAAAGTGCACTGTCGGTTGGTAATTGGCAAGACTATTGTTCAAATGGAAACATGCTACTTCGGTTTTGCTCGGGATCAGACTACAAGACTTAAAATATTTAGACAGCTTAGCGACGTCAGCTGTCTGGATCTCCTCACTAATCTTCAAATCCCTGCTCTGGACAACCAGTGCGATATCATCAGCCTCAATAAATTTCATGGCTGTCGTTTCTGGAAGGTCGTGAATGTAGAGATTGAAAGTTTTGGGACGAGCACAGATCCATGGGGTAGTCCGTAAATTAATTTACGTTTACGGCTTTTAGAGTTGCCAAATGGACTTCGAATTCCCTTTCACTTAACATGCTGCTTATTAGGTCTACGATTTCTTTACTATTTACAGATTACAGACATGAGTTTTGTTATAAGGCCCTATTTCCAAACTGTATCGTATGCCGCCGTTAGGGTAATGAAAACAGCAGCCGATTTTAGTTTCTTCTGGTAGCCGGCTTCTATGCTAGTGGCTAGTACTTGATCGGTGCAGTTTTTACCCCGGCAGAAACCCGCTTGCCCGACAGGGGTGGTAGAATCTATGTACGGTTATATTCTAGTGAGAAGCATTCGCTCTAGCAGTTTAGAAGAACAGCTTAAGAGTGCTATGGGTTAGCAATGTACCAGTGCCTTCCCGTTGTGATCAATAGTACTGTAGCCCAAGGTAGTATGGTTACTGTTGAAGTCACCAGTGTGAATGCAAGGATGGGCAAAATGTTGTAATACAGATGGTGGCCACTGTACATTTGTGGGCTTGTAAATGTTGAATACGATAAGGTCATCAGAGCGGGATTAAGTTTACAATTTAACCTGCAAGGTTAAATTGTAAACTTAATCCCGCTCGCCTGAGCCGAGGAGCCGAACGCCATTCGCACCCAGTTCTTGTTAAGGTAATCATGCCATATTTTGGATGATGAACCGCCTTTAAGAGGGTGTACCCAGGCATACGGCCTCTTCTTTCAAAGTCAATTTCAATATCGTCTTTGGTGTGAGTTTCCTGAATGTTGATGATGTCGATTTTATTTGCCTGCGATAGCTTTAACAGGTAGTCACTATTGGCTTTATTAATACCTTTAATGTTTAATTGTAAGATACGGACTAAAGGTCCGATATCTTTAAGTCTTGGGGCCCTAAAAAGGGCCATTTTTACGCGACTGCCAAAGGAAGTGTTATGTTTTTGCCGTGAGTCTATGTATGTATGTTTGTTGTTCCTAGAACTAAGGGGTTTTGAGTATTTATTTTATTCGCTTATTTCAATCGCGTTTCTTTTTATAGCTCGTTTAGTACCACCCAGGGGATACGTGACGGGTTGTAGTAGGTAGCTCTTGCAGATACGAGCTGTACCCGTCCCCTCAGGCGTAGTCGAACTCGCGCACTTAAGCAGCTATAGTAGGCCAGAACTGATGTTTCTAAGATGAATTACTATAAAAGTTATTTGAAACAAAAGTTTTTTAAAACATATTTATTAAAGTCAATGACATTTACTAAGTCATGATTGACGTGAAAACACGTTTGTTGAAAATTTTCTCGATAGGAAAAAATCCCAAACTTTCCTCTAAATTGTACAAATAAGTGATATTACTCAGTCAATATTGTCCGTAAACTAATAAAACTTTGTATGAGAACTGAACCTAGCTCAATACATGTCTTGAATGATTTGAATTTCAAGATTAACGTTTAGTTATCTTGAAACTAGCAATTGTATGATTTTACGCACTAATTTTTTTTAAATTTGTAAACGCATAGATTTCATATATTGTAACCATTGGTGCTGGTATATCTTTAGATGGCGCTAGTGGTTAAAATAAATCGCGGTAACTTTGCGTTTGAAGTTTAAAAAAATCTGTTTTGGAACCCAAAACAACAAATTTAATGTGATTTATGAACAACATTTTTTTCATATTTCCCTTCCCTTAGCTAGAATTTGAGCGCGCGACGTTGCCATATGGTGCACTGAACTAACGACGATTAATTTCGGTTAATAAGGGTTAACCGAAATTAACAGGTATAGAAAAAACACTTTGATTCGGTTATAAAACCATTCTGTAACCCTAAAGCTTGGTTTCGGTTACACTAATCGCTATATTAACAGTGTTAAAAACCTTTAAACGGGTTACGGTATACAACCCTGTTTCCAATTGAGCCATTGTTCTGCCATTCGTCTCAAAACATTAAAATATTGATAACCTGCGTACCTATAATCTTTTTTCCAGACGTTTTAAAAATTTGAATGGTACAAAAAGCAAAAACAAACTGAGAATTTAGGTATGATCGTATCAATGTATGAATATAACGTACAATGGGCGGCCTTATTGCTAATGTCTTCCAGGCAATCTAGTTGGATAGGTTAAGGAGACGACACGTAGTAAGTAATAAGTTAGTTAAACAAGGTTAGTGAGAGGACCCCGTTACTTGCAACTTCGGACGCAGTGATGAGATTAGTCGTACAATCCACTGGGACATCAAGCTGGCCAACCTGCCGGATTCGACTGGCTTGATTCGCTTTTTCCGTTGAGACAAATACCTACACAATCACACTGACACTTCAAAGTTATAACACCCCACTTTTTACGTCGGGGGTTAAAAAGCTACAGCTCGTAGCTATTCTAATAAAACAATACGAAATTTGATTCATCTTGTAATAGGTGTGTAACTTTGCAACTGAAGGAGCTGGACCATCAGAGACAAGTATGAAATGCAACACTTTCAAGAGTTTTATGTGACCATTTACCTTCTTGTCTCTTATAAGAAACCTGTCCTAATTCTTTGATCTATATTAAGTGCTTTAATTTCAGACTAAAAACTGACGTTTTGGTTCCTTGTATTTGTAATTTTTTTCTATAGAATGAAGTGTCAAATCGTAGTCTTCAATTAAAAATGAAGAAAGTATAACAGTATTATCCACCACAGCAAGTACAAAGTCAATGACGTAATTTAACACTGCGCATTTTTCTATCTGCATCGGGTTCAATGGAAACATGAAACGGACATAAACACTATGAATTAAATTAACGGCATTTCAAAGAAAATAGCTCGAAATGGAAATGTTCCTGCAATTCCAGTTAGAGGGTAGTTTACCTATTTATTTTATGTTTATGATTCGAACGTGGATATTGGTTTTCTGGCTCTGTATAGTGCTTTCTTTTGCCTTGTATTTTCGACTGGATATAAAATGCCTGACTAGAACAGAAAAACTAGAAATTGAATTTAGAAATTTAGAAATTTTGTGATTGATACCTTTTTTTTCCAAGCTCCAAGGAAGTACATTGACATATGTACCTATCTACGAGATCTAGGTATGTTTGTCCTTAGGCACAGAATACCCAGTTTAAGCCTGAATTTCAGTTCACCAAAGATCGACTAGACATGTCTGTCACTGTCTAGTTATGCTAAATGAGACGAAGAAAACCTTTCCGATATAGGTTACTGACCGAAGCTCTCTAAATAATATATTATTATCTATTTTGTAGGAATAGAAATGTATTGTTAAGCAAATAGGTCGATCTAATCCAGATTAGGTCGAATTAGTACGGCCTCCTTTGGCTAAATCAGCAAAAGATATTGATTTATTAAGTCTAGCGAATGTACTAAAGTTATACAAGATACATCCAAAGACAGTTTTTCATTTAAAAAAAGTTCTGTTGCTAATTACTTCATCTGTCTATACTATAAGTACTAATATTACAAAGAGGAAAGATTTATTTGTGTGTTTTAATTAAAAGCCAAGAACGAACAACCACAAAATTTAAGAAAACAAAAAAAAACTAAATTGACACAGGTGCCTATCGACTTTCTTATCAACAAAGACATAAAAATACAAAATTAAAAATAATGACTACTAAAGGAATAGGACAACGATCTTCTAAAATGCAACTTTTTCTTTTTGTACCATCGACAAGCATTGACAGTGTGGGTGTCGAATTGCTTAAGAAAGGTTATGGCTATAGACCTATTAACTCTACAACTGCAATACCATAGACAACTCTAAACAGTGACTATTTTCTCACTCGCTCTACCCAAGACGCGAAAGAAAGGGATAGACAAACTTACCTCTAAGTTAAGTTAAGAACGCAAGGCTTGATTCTATATGGATATTTTAATTGAATAAGAGGTAGTGTTGTGTTTTTTGTATTATATCTATGGAATTTAGACAAAGGGAGACGTAGGACGGACCCTAAAGTTTTCTTAAGACTCTCGAAATTTAGTGTGGGTAGATAGAAACGTATGCTATTAATTTCTATAAACATTTATCGAGGCGTATAGCTAATATACTATGTTTAAATATAATATAGGATTGGTGTTTTAATGGAATGAAATTGAAATATTTGAGTAGTTCTAGTCTAATTGAGTGGTTATTTTCCAATGGGTAGTGTGAACTATTGAAAGCTGTAAAAATTGAAGACCTTAATGAGGCCTATGATGCTATCATCGAAGTAGTATCGGGATCAAAGTAGCCAATGTTACTCCTCGATAATGTAGCTTTCTTTTGATAAAGGGTTTTGGAAATCGGTACCGTACTTTCGAAACCTATTCGTTACAACCAACAAACAAATATTTCCTCTTAATAATATCAGTGAGTATAGGTAAATAAACTTAAAAAATGACTACTAGAGGGTAGTTTTTACACTCTTAGAGAGTTTTATGACTTGCCAATGGCACTGTAATGAATCGTGACATTTAAGATTATACATTATTTAATTTTTTGTTTCGTAATATTTATGTTTAATTTCCGTTTGCTTTAATTTAAAACGTTTGACATTTTAATACTAATAAGTAGAATAATATTTTGACTTGTAACTTACGTTAAGTATCAATAAAATGATTTGTATTTGTATTTGATATTAGAAGTAGCACAATTTTTTCCGCGCTACCATGATCGTTTGTCGTTGGTAGGTATGACGTCTTTTTGTCGCTCAAAAAAAATGAAGTAGGTACCTAAATTTTAATTAAAAATTACCTCGACTACCTACTTTTAAAAACCACAGATAATTTAAAAACATATTTTTTTTCATTTTTTTTTGCTGAACAACCACGTGGCGACTTGTAAGACATCTTGGTAGGACCCATTACCAAAAAAATAGCAAACAGTTACCGCGACATTTTCATACTTTCAAATATTGTCTTACATAACTGTTTTTATCATTCTATTATCAGTCGGTATGATACAGTCAGTGACACTGATAAGATTGTGGGTCTCGAACCTAAATTCTACAAATAGATAAGCCTACTCGGCAAATGTCTATTTTCACTAAATTGGCCTAATTCTCTGTGTATGTTACTACTTAATACAATTTATATAAAATACAGTATTCTTTACTTAAAATAAAGGAAGAGAGGGCAAAAAGTCTGTACTTGGAAGTAAATTTAAAAGAAGTTGTCTAGGGGACTTAGGAAAAGCGGTAGAACAAAATTATATAATTTTAAAATTAAAAAAATCATATTTGTATGTGTGTTTCGCTGTTTGTTCCTAATACAATTAACTACTAAACTACTAATCCGATTGAAATCTGGTTCACAATATTCGATAGTTCTATTTTCGAGGAACCTCGTGGTATACGTTACATCAAAATCCAATTAGTAGACCCGAGAAATTAACGAAAAGTGGGCTATGCTTATTTCTACGCTGACGAAGTCGGGGGAACAGCTAGTTATTAAATAACAGTAGACATTGTGGTAATTCTGCTGTCACCAAATCCTAAATTTTAGGACCTTCAAATTCCTAAAAATAAGTTTAGGTAGTACCTATTCTTATTCTCTTCTTAGTGCCATCCTAAACTTAAATTTAGACTGACAGTTCTAAACTATTCATTGTACGTGGTCCTAAATTAACCGCAGCATAACAACAGATTTTTGGAATTTCTAAACTAAAATTCAACAATTTTAGTTTTAGTTTAGGTAAATGAACAACAGTATTGCTACCAGTGTTTTGAATATGATTACATTATTATTTTACGAACGTCAGCAAACTACCGTGTCTTCGTAGCGCGACCTTCGATGAGAAGACGACACAAGAAATTCATGGTTTTTTGGTTGCAATTAATAATAATTACATATTGTGAACATTGTCATTGACGTGATCACAACCTCAATTATGCTTGTGACTTGTAAAGACAGGGATAGCCCTAGTGTATTTCAGTTGTGTAAGAGAAGGACGTAAGATGTAATTTTTTTTATTAAAACTATGTAAAATTTGAGAGCGTTAACCAACAAAACCTTAATTTTGAAGTTAAAATCATAAATAACACGTATTGAACTAACTTCAGTTCGCATTTCATTTTCACGATAGACGTAACAATATTATTAATGACGTTTTATAATTATTTCGAGTAAATCATCATCATCAGCCTGTTAACTGTCCACTGCTGGACAAAGGCCTCTCCAATTGCACGCCACCTGGATCTATTTTCGGCTTCTCGCATCCAGTTTGGCGTAAAAGGGACATGGAATACATTTGAAACATCACCTCAAGTATTAGGTAGGTACATTTAACTGGATGGGTATTTCTCACAAAAACAAACGTTCCCCTTATCCCAGGCCATTCATCAGAAAACTCTCGCGTAATCCTAAAAGACATAAGCGAAGTTATTCTCAAAACAGACAGGCTATAAGTCAATCAATTATGTTTCGATCCCCTTGCTTCGTCTGGAATGCTGATCGATGATTCTGCCTTGCCACGACTTTGTAAACCACAAGACGTCAATACCAGTTGACTGCTCATAAGTATTCTCCTTCACAAAAATATGTAGAACGTCTTTTAGTAGCACTCTCGTGCAAAAACGGCCAATCAAAAATAGTCTAGGTATAGATAGGTTGTATTTGTTTGTCGAGCTGGTTTCTGCAAGTCGACGTCTGAGCGCCTATTTTGCGTCCGGGTGGGATTTAAGCTCAATCGAGCCAACCCAACTGCCCAAGGAAAGCCAACAGACCCTTAATGTTCTTTGTTACCTCGGGAAAAAACCTCGGAGTATAGATAGGTTACGCATCGGCCAATCACAAAGAGTCTAAGTTTATAGATACGTAACGCAGGCCAATCACAAAGTTTGATTATTACCTCTCACCCCCCTGGCCGCTACTCCGAGTTGTTTTTTCTGGAAAATATCACGGTATGATTAGTCAATTGACTTTATTGTCTTTGGTAAACCATGAGATGCCGGCAAAATTCGTTGATTAATGTTTCGAAGAAAAAATCTACTTATGGTAGGTATTATGGAATTGGAAATACCTATTGGGTAAGTTGGATAACTTTTTGTGTTTATCTTGGGCAAATTATTTGGATCGCGGCGGCTGAACGAAAACACATATTATACACATTACATTAAAGGTGAAAGTTTGTTTATAGTTTTTACTCCTTCACACAAAAACCGCTTGATATTATGTATATTAGAGACCTGGAATAATAACTGATAGGCTACTTTTTATCCCGATAATTCCAAAAGATAGGAACTTATGCGTTTTTGCGCGATTGATTAACAAACACACATAGTCACAAACTTTCAGCTTTATTAGTAGGAATAAAACGTAATAATAATGTATCAATATTGAACTCAATATAAGTTAAATGATTTCTGTCTGCGGTAAACACTGTACAATGTACAACTAACATAGTTATTTATAAATATCTCGTTCAAAGTTTAAAATAGGTAACAGCAAACCGGATATGTCAGGGGCGTACGTACAGCTAAACTTGCCATATCACCGACTTCTCGGCTCTAGCTGGCCCGATATGTGTGTGTGTGTGTTTTTAATATACCTAAAACTAGTAGAGTTTCCCGCGGTTTCACTCGCATAATTCGCGATCCCTTGGGGAATTATAAAAACCTTTTCTTAGTGAAATACCTCATATAAGAACTGCCCAACTAAATACTACAAAAAATACACCTTCCAAATTTCATGTCTCTCTCACCAGCAGTTTTGGCTCTGCGTTGATAAATAGTTTAGGCAGTTAATTAGACAGGATTTCTAATTTTGTACCTAGACAAAGATAGATATCTCAGCTGATAGTAAGTGATGAAATGATCTAAGATGTAGCACGGTCATTCAGAAGCAGGAAGACGGCAGTGGAACAAGTAAGACAGTTGGTGAAACTTTTAACTAGACTTTTGGGAAAACTGAAGGAAAAATAAATCAATGTCTGATTTTCGCGATTTTGCATATTAAAACACTTTATTTATTGGATTTTATCGCGTTTTACTCATGATTTTTTAACCGACCAAGCTATCGCTAACTTTACAGTTGGCTTATTCACGGTTTTTGAAGTAAGCTCGGTCGGTTAAAAAATCACGAATAAAACGCTATTAAGCCCGGTAAATAAAGTGTTTTACTAAAAATATATTATTTTTCAAATGTCTTTTGTTTTGTTGTACAAAATCACCATCATTGCTAACCGTTTTCGAGAACAATCTAACGATGCCGAAGACATGTTGAGACTGTTCAGTTAAAGAATACGTGCCCAGAACGGTATTTATAAAACTTCCTATTTATGTATACTGCAGTTATATTGTACCTATTAACGTCTGCCACTATATTTTAATAGAGAAATACTTGTTTCCTTAATAGTTATTTATTACGATTGTTTACTATTTTACTTTGAGAATTTAATGTCGTCCGTTCGTCTAGTTTAATTTTGTTCATTGCTGAGTTTCTATAAGTATCCAGATACTATTCGTTAAGGTTACAGACAGTAGATGAATAGTAATTTTCTACAAGATAAATCTTAAAATTGTTACCAACATTGCAAAACTTTGTGAAAAATAATATATTATAAAAATTATAAAAAAATAGAGACTTAACGTTATCGTTTCGTATTTAATTTGATTTTTAATGCTCAAGGCATAATACTAAAAATAATAGTAGTTTGTATAGTTCGTTAAAACACTGGGGTACAGACCCAGAGACGCGAGTTCGAGCCTCGCTACAAGTGCATATTTGAAGATGTATTTTTTCATAAGTAATATTTCAGTTTTACGTTACAGTTTTATGATGCGTGTTATAGAAAATGCTACGCCGTACCTCTGTTAACTAAAACAAATCGTACTTCGAATTATAGAAACCCATCATTATTAAAACTGTTTCTTAGTTTATTTATGTCGTGGTTTGTGATACAATATTTATTGGATAGAACGATTTATTTTATGTTCTTTGATCGAGTTAAGATTGTTATTGATTAATAGATGGCGTTATTTTTAAGCGATACGAAAGAGGTTAAACACAGTACACTCAATTCTGTAAAATAAAACTTTTTACTTGTTATGTAAGACAGCAATAGTCAATCCATAATCGGTGGATCGATCGATAAATCTGTGATTATCATTATTATTTAATTCGCCGTAAGTAAAACTAAGTAAATTTGCACTAGGTTAATCAGTGCAGCTCGTTCGGCCAGGGAGTGGTGGCAAGCCGTGAATGAATTCCCTTACGAAGTAAATGCTTTTTTAGGCAATAGTTGCACCACTGGGACTGGCAGTGTGGGGCATCTATGGGCTATATAGATAAACGCTTTATTTTCATAACTCAAAGTACAGGTTAGTTCAATACATTTACGGTAAAGAAACCCACAAAGCTCATAAACATAACGTTACACAAATAGGTGATTTTATCGCTAAAAGTTTTTCTTCCAGGCAACCTTTGGATGGAGATAAACTGTGCCACAGAGTCAATAAAGAAACCACTGAGAAACAACATGAAATTAAACTTCTAAACTGTAGATAGACCAAATCATTGTCTAATAATAAATTAAATGATGTTCAAATTTACAGACAAATCTCTAAAATCCTTCGTGACACAAAATGTACTTAAAACATTCCATAAATCTCACACCAAGTTTTTTGTTAACACAAAAATGTAGCGGAACGAGTATCCCGGATACAGAGTCAACCTGCGTGCGCGCAGGAATTCGTTCGCCCTTTATTTTACTTTCCACGTGCATTCTTCTTAATTAACCACGTTTCTTGAATTTTGGAGCAGGGTTATCTGTGTAGAATTTTAAATATTACCTACCTAGTTATTATTTAGCTACAATTTATTTTTGCCATTTTAAATGTTCTATTCACACGGCTAAACGTGTAAATTAAAACTGGTCAAGTGTGAGTCGTACTTGCGAACGAAGGATTCATTGCTAATAACACGAAATAATGACGTTTGTTTTATGAGAATCCCATTTAAATAATTATTTTATTCTGTTT
Organism: Idaea dimidiata; assembly: GCA_949358125.1. Classification (NCBI taxonomy): domain Eukaryota; kingdom Metazoa; phylum Arthropoda; class Insecta; order Lepidoptera; family Geometridae; genus Idaea; species Idaea dimidiata. The sequence goes on from OX442329.1 coordinate 14,738,406, forward strand.
TTAGTGTACTTACTTATTTTTTTCAATTTTTTTTTATTATACGGAAATTACAATACAATTAAAACACATTAATGAAAAGAAGCCTTTGTCGACGCCCTCACGAGACATCGTCCCCAAGATGCTTGCAGCATTCCCTCTAATCATTTTTTTATAATTGTTATTGAAATCATACTTATTTTTCGGTTTAAATCGCGTCGATATTATAAGACTACCTGAGATTTAGAATTTCGAGATCTTTACAAATATCTTTCTTAGGGTAAACGGGTACCTACCTATTGATCACATACTAAAAATAATAAAATCTACCCGATTAAAACCGGAGAATGAGTTTTAAAGGAAGTACTTAATTTTAATCTAACATCGCGAAAACATGAAAAATCTTTGGTAGGTACTTACATGGTACAAACAAAGAAGATAATTATGTTGGTACCAAATACTAATTAATCTTCTAAAGAATATAAAATGGTATTGTGTATATAATTGTGAAATAAACTCTCTAGGAAACGATTGAGTTTTGCGTAAACTAATTTTCTTGCTACAAACTACATTTTCAAGATAATTATCGAGGTAGTAGCGAATGTAAATTTACTCTATTTAACCAATTACGATCAATAGGATGCAATTAAACGCTAGAAAGTGTTGTCTTTTACTGAAAAGCTGCCAATCAATACAAGTTCATACCCGCCTTTTCTATCTATCTAGGAATGATTTGTTGATTTGTAACGAAAATGCTCCGAAACTCGAAAATTTGAAACCGGAAGAGTTCAAAAACTTACTTTACTATAATAAAAAACTCATCAAAGAGTAACGTAGGTTTTTTGATCTAGATTTTCCCACGGAATCTCAACAAACCCACATTTGTGGGCGATTTCACCCATGTTAATTCGTGGCTCAGAACTAGGTACCTAAGTAGTATATCAATTAAGTTTTACAAATGTATAAAATGTTTGGAGATACGTGGTAGTGTGTATGTACTTCAAAAGGGAAGTCCTTCCCTCGGGCAAAACCGAATAAATCTTACTAATATTATAAACGCGAAAGTTTTTATGTATGTATGTGATTTTGTTACTCTTTCGCGCAAAAACTACTAAACCGATTGCGATGGAACTTGGAATATAGGTAGCTGGAGACCTGGAATAACACATATGATTTTTATCCCAGCGGGAACGGGACTTATGCAGGTGAAACCGCGGGGCGCAGGTAGTAATATAAATGTCTTGAATGAAGTTGCAGCGAACGCGCGCCCTGTCTTGAATACCATAGAAAATACATACCGGTTCCATACTAAAACTTAACTCAAAACACATCCAGACAAGTAACCCGTTTCAAAAGCAATATTTTTAGACATCGCTGCCTCGTCAAGTCGTCACGGGAGACATAGGATGTGGCATGAATATGTAAACATGGACGAATAAAAAAACATCATTAAGAAATACCAGCGAAGGGTTTCCAAGGGTTGTTTGTTGTAGTCGTACCAATACGGCACGTTGAATTTGAATAGAACGAGTTTTTGAAAAAGGTTTCAAGTTTGAGTTGGAGTTTTTGAGAGAATAAAATGAATAGGTAGGTACTTTGCAAGGAGAAATGCATTATCGAAAATCCTCTGCTGACGAGCTTTGAATTCATGCCTCTCGCTTGTAGGGGCGAGTATTTTATCCATTACGCCATACCGAAACTCACGTGACGGGCCGTATCCTAACCATAGGAAAACTAAAGCTGTCTTTATATACAAAAGTATCCCGTCCCGTCCCCGTCCCGGCCAGGACGGAGCCCGTTCTAATGAAAATCATCCTTAAGGCGTCTGATGCAGCTGCAGTTTCGATATCCAGTAGCCTTTGAGCCATGGTAGCTAGGCATGACTCTATGACAAACAGGTCTTATTCACATGGCCCTATGCGTGACTTAATGCTTTGTCTTGCTCTTTGAGTGACAATCAACGTTGAAAATGTGACAAAAGCAAAGAAGTTATATAAGCACTATAAGAAACGGACAGAACGCTACATTGAAGCATGCTGTCCCATTCTAATAGTGTTATTAGAAAGGGACAGCATGCTCAATATAGCGGAACACTTTTTAGTTCTACGTAAGCATTCTAGTTCTTGTAATGTAACTTATTTGCTTTTGCCAAAGAAGTTATATTAGATAACTTTTTTGGACAAAAGTTATCGCCACGCAATATGGGCGTTTATGAATAAGGGCGACAGTGTCTTGCAATAGTTGTACCTATTCGCGTGGGCAAAGCACATGCAATTCCTAAAAATAACATTCAGAACCTACTTAAGTCAGATTTTTTAATTCAAACTTATAAACTAAAATTCATATACTTTGGTACCTGCAAATGACTGTAAAACTTTTTACGAGCCACTTTTAATTTGTAAGTCGTTTCCGTTATCGCTAAAATTTATCGGGATTGATAAATTCCATCTTAATTAAGAACGCTGTGGACTGTATGATGTTATCAGATTCTTGTTTGTAGTTTGTTTTCTAAATAACTGTATATAATACCTACTACTTATCTAGATGTTTTAAAGACTACTGTATAGCATACTTACTGACTTACAACTCGGTAGGTAAATTTCGCCGATAGATTCTCTTTATTATTCGGAATTGCATTGTCTATTGGGCAAAGTTTTTCGGTAGGGCAATATCTAATCCTGTATTACTTAAGTGGTATGTCAAGAAATACTTTCTTATTCACCCACAACTTAATAATACGTAGATATTTTAAAATGTCGCAATACAAAAATAAAAAATAAAAATATACAATTTATAAATACTTACAAAAAATTAAATACTCACAAAAATACAATTAAAAAAAAAAAACTTAAGAACCTCATTGCAGCCGAAAGTGCCCATTAAACTGGCAGCATTACCCCGCAGGGTATGTTATATTGGGATTAGTATGTTCAAAGCCTATTCACAGTTTAAACAAAATATGACTGTTTTGGCTAAAATGTCAATTGGCTTCGATATCTATCTGGAAACTGGACTACAATGTAGGAAACAATGTCACTCGGTTCACATTCCACCATTTTTTAGGATATTTTTTCTTTTACACTCATTCAATTATAGCTAATTACATTTATTTCAAGGATCGGCCAAATTAGGTACTAATTCTCAAAACTACAACGTTTTCTAAAATATTCAACAGCGGTTATATTCTACTACAAATATGAACTCTACTATAGTTTCAATGTAGTTTTTTTAGTTCACAGTATACCTGCTGTAATGGTAATGTTATACGTAGTAAAATAAATAGCACTCAAGCATGAAGAAGCAATCAATCTTGAAACTTGAAAAATGATTCATATTTTAAAACAACCAACTAAAGTGATAACTGAAATGCATTGCTAACCACGCCTCTATTCGGAACACCAATGAGTCAATAAGCCGATGACCTTAATTACAGACAAACAAACAACTTTAAGGATAAAATTGTTTAGTTTATCGGAGTTTTGTTAAATAGGTCGTTGTCTAAGTATTGGTAGTTGGGTGTGAGTCATTGGGTTGTGGGAGTTTGTTTCCGTTTGGGTTTACGAGTAGAAAGCTTTCGTTTGTAGGTCTGTTTTATTGATCGATTGTCTTGTAAGTACTTATAGATGGGCACATATTAGGCAACATCGCTTTTTCAAGAAAACGTGAAGAAAGAATAGAACCCACTTCATGGAAGTAAGTGTGTTATGTATGGCTCCAACCATCTACAATAAAATCCCAGACAAAATAAAAAATGTGAGTAATACAATTCATTTTAAAAATCAACTCAGTGCACTCTTAATTGACAAGGCGTATTATAACATAAAACAATTTCAAAATGACATCACACTACAGTAATAATGTTGTATAATAATAATTTTATTATGTTTGACGAATTTTCATAAATTAAAAATATAAAGTTGTATTAGTTGACATAATATCCATTTTAACATCGAACTCTAATTATTTTTTAATATTTATTTTTGACATTTGTAAAATATACCCTCTAAGAAAGTAAACCTATATAATATTAATAAATGTTGACTGTTCATTTTGATCAGAACTATTGTATTAGAAGCACCTAACAACAATGTTGCATGCCAGGCTTGGCGGAGTAAGGTGATCCTATTTCTATGTAACATCTATTAATAATGTACCCTTATTCGCAATAAATGAATATTATTATTATGATTATGAACGTCTTCCTTGTTCTTGTTCCACTGACGTCTTCCTCCTTCTATATGAGCGTGTTACATCTTCGACCATAATATTATCACTTACCAGTAGGTGATAAAGATAGAGGTCAAACACTCATCTATCGTGTGTAAAAATACTGATATGTGTTAATGCTTAGCAGAAGTTAAGTTTACGAAAGGTCCGACTTCTATATCTATGAAAATTGTTTCAGTAATTCTGGTAATTATCCAAAGTCCGCAAAGTTCTATTCTGATCGTCAACCGAATTGTACACGAACGAACAATGAAAACTAGGATAGGTGCGTTTCAAATTAATCATCCATTTCATCCAGTTTTATCACGCTTTAAAAACCGTCAACATCATCCAACTAATTTATCAGTAAAACGAAAACAATTCATAAATAAAACATTGGGCGTACATATCTAAAACTAGTCAGCACTATGAATTATTCCATCCTTCCCATACATTATGAGATACGTTGCTTTCCGAGTCTCCGCGTATCTGAACCTTTCATTAACCTGCCTCATTTAATGTACGTTATCTACCAAGTAGCGGCGTTGAATAACAACTTGTATATTAACCAGTTTCTTTTGGCCTCTCTTTGTTTAGAAGTATGTTTGGTTACTTACGGTTTCAATAGTATATCAAATTTGGTAAATTACTTTATCAAAGCCGAAGCCAACATGTAGAGGCCCTTGTCAATGACAATTTTATTCGCAAACTATAAAGTGGACACCAAGCCGGCGATTATCCCTGTCTGCACTATAAAATGCAGCCAAGGACAACCACCAGGTCGGATGGAACTATTGAAAAGTTTACGAATGAAAACAGCATGGGCTATAGTGATGTGATGTTAATGTATCACCTACTAGGGCAAATTAGATAGTAATTATGGCGCCTGCCGTAACAATGTTTTGGCTTTATCATTATTATGTGGCTATTGCCACAGAACGCCCACTTCTGGACGTAGGTCTCTCGATAGATTTCCAAAGCTATCATTCATGTGGTCTTCTTAGAATAACTCAAAATTAATAATTTTTACACATGCTCGTAAATACTTAATTACATGCTACTATATATTTGGTAGAGGATCATTTAAAAGTTAAAGTTATAAATAGTTTCAACACGAGTCAATGTAATTCCAAAAATATCGCCAGTTAACATTTCAGATTTTTATCGATCATTGCAACGAATTTTAGTACAATTTAATCGATTATTCTAGCGTGTTCAGTGATAATATCTATAAATTTTAATATCCAGAGGTGATTTTCTAGATTTTATATGAAATATTGTTAAAAAAATGTATAGTTTTTATTTTTCAAAACAGACTACCTAAGTAGGACAGTTATTATTTTGAGTGTATAGTTGAAATAGCTGTGCTAATATTGAAGTAGCATTTTTTAACGTTTTGTTTTAAAATGTAAATGTTTCAATATCTAAACACACTTAAAAAAATATATTTTTACCATAATTGCCTGCTATTTCGTCCGAATGTTTCGACATGTTTTAGTAAAAATTAGTTACAAATTTCAAAAAGTATTGACTATTACCTAATAGTAAAACTATGTCTACTTTGATCAGAAAACATATCTTTACGTTTAGGTACTAATTGGTCTATGAGGTACTAGTATCGACCTGTGATTTCATCCGCGTAGTCTCGATCTCCAATGAATTTTAAAAAATCCTTTTTAGTCGTTACCTACACGCCACCAAGAACCCACCCTCTAAATTTCATGCCTCTAGCTAAGATCATCGGTTAATATAGGATACCTAAACGCCTTCAAAATGTCATATTTGTTTACTTACAGTGCTAATAACTAGAAGACAAAAATGTTTTAAACCAATCAAATAAAATTCTATGAATGCTTTTTCAAATTCTTTAACTATGTTTGTTAGTACCTGTTCCTGCTACTTAATACATGTTTGCTTAATACTTTTCTAAAATTTCTTTGTCCGAAAGACAACAAATAATATACGAAAAACAGATAGGTTATCTTACAATTTTAAACTTGTATTAATTTATGTAAGCAATCTTCTGGGATTTCAAATTAATCGGTATTCGAAACCTTATCTGTCAAGTTAGGTGTCCATTAAAATATTCAATGTTATCTATCTCCGTATTTATTTATATCCTCTAAAGGCGTGTTTCCATCAAGTTTCTACTTAAGATATATGTCTTCAAAGCGAGTAGGTACGATCTTAAATTCAAAAAGTTTTACTATAGTTTTAATTTATCATCCCAATTTCGTGAGAATGGGGTTAAAAACTAACTTAGAAAATAGTGTTTTGTTTACTTCAGATGAGCCAATCCGGGGTTAGCTCCCGTGGCGTCTTACTGCCTAACCCCTCTAAGAGGAGGCTCTTGCCCTGCAGTGGGATCCAATTAACGGGCTGATTATGTTGTCTTATGTCAGATAGCGCTACTACCTATATCTGTAAATTATATCATAGTAGCATTCAAAATGTTAGCTAATGTAGGCAAATTTTAAAGGTATAAGTTCTTTTCGTAGTACAATTGTTGGTCATTTACCCAATGCTTTCAAAATGTCAGTGATTTCCACTGATTTAAAACCGATTTAGAGAAAAGTGTCTGAATACTAATCTAATATTTAACTGAAGATATAAATTTTATAACTACTATTAGAGATAGACCAACAACGCTCGTTGGTGACTAGCAGACTTACTTCTATTATATTTTATTCTAATATGACGATCTCTGCAAATAATTAAGACATCTTCGTCCTTAATGTTCAGCATTGTTTTCCCAACAGCTCGTACACTGGAATCCATCCCTGAGATACTCCCGGTCGGTAGGTTATCGGTGGCAGATAGAGGCGTCCGGTGGCCGCGCCGTGCGATGACCCTCGTTATCTCGACGATACATTTGTCGTGTCGAGCTGCTTGCGAATGTTGTAGGCGTTGCTTTGTTTGCTGCTTTTGGCTCCTGTTTGGCGGGATTATCCACAATACTTATATAGGTACATAGTGCCTATAAACATGAGTCAATGTTAACTGTGATTTAAGAGTTCCGAGCGTAAAAACGGGGCGGGATTGTCCGTCATCACGCCGCGCCGTATCTCTCGAACCGTGATAGCTAGACAGTTGAAATTTACACAAATTGTTTATTTATGTTCCCGCTATAACAAATATTACTATGCTCGGAACTCTACGGAACTTCTTCTACGGCTGTTTTTTTTTGAAGAGATCCGCTTATGTTTTTAGTATTACTGATTATCTACTCAAAAATATTATTACAAACATAATAGCTACCTAATCTAGTAGTTTTGCAAACAGTAAACCTCGCGAGCACTTTATTCAAGTACCTACTTAGATTATTGATAGGAACTGGCAGATGAGAGCAAATTTAGCTAGACCTGAAGCAGAGAAACTTCGCTTGCACGCTCTGTCAATAAAGACAGAAACTATCGGCGCGGGCATATTTCATCACGCTTATATCGTTTACTTACTTATCTTCTCGGCTAACCTAGAATTCCAAGAGCATTGGCTACATTTTTTGTCTCATCTAACCGATTTCCAACCCGGTCTAGGAATTTAGGATTATTTTATCTTATTTCCAATATCAGTGAGCCCGAACGTTGATAGATGTTCGCCTCTGTATTGGGTTGCGTCAGACCAATTCGTAGAAATCATAAAATATACAAGGTAACATAACAATGTAAAATATACCTACTTCGTGGAATGTAGTTATACTGTAAGAATAATTTTGTAACTGGAAACAACGTCAGTATCTTTAAAACGAGAATTCCGTTCCCAAGAGAAATTATCTGCTATCGAAATTGGTTGGATTGTAGGATTACTGTCGTATGTTATTACTTATTAGGGTTTAAAAACGTATATTAAGAAAAAAAAACGTTAATAAAATTTTCTTTTTTCTTGAAAGTCTTGCTGTTGTGGATAATTTATATGAGTTCATTAACAGGATACAGTGACTTCTACACTTTACCGGATCTTACGGCCAAATCCAATAACGCTAGTCGAAATTTAAGAGCAACTTAAACAAGCAAGCTTAATTATTTCAGTAGAATTTTTAATAAAACATATATTATGCAAAATCGCGAAAACCATAGAAGAAATTAGAATTTTTAAGTGAAGTTTCAGTTTTTGCCCTACACGAAAAATACGATCTCGACATCTCAACTATGTTGCAATGGTTTTGATCGTGAGGAGAAAAAACGGTTGGTTCAGTGATTTAGAATTTCGAACCTAGTCCCATTTAGTAGGTCTATATAGACTCTCTGTAGCCCTCTTGATTGAGGATCGTGATCCGGACTAACTTTAAATCAAGGTTCAGGCTAGGTAATGTCACAGAATACATAATAGTGGTAATGTCTACATAAATAAATAAAATAAAATAAATACTGGTCAACATTACACACAGCGCAATCTAGCCCCAAAGACAACAGATATCAGTATAAAAAAGTATAATATGTAGTTTATACCTACTTAAGTAAAAAAAGTTTTTTTTTGTAAATACATACATATTATACATAGATAGACACCCAGACTAGATACAAATATTTATTTTTAAGCATAAATATCTGCACCTGACAGGAATCGAACCCGCTGCCTTCTGCATTGCAGTCAGGCGTACGCCCGACGCGTCACAGAGGCCGTCAAAATCAACCCAGTAGCAAGACAGCGCTCGACTGAGTTTCGTATTGCCATGTTACTTATCGCGTTTTTGTAGTCGTTTTTATCAAACCGTAATTTTGATAACCTCCAACATATTCGAAATTTAAAAACACGTGGTCGAGCGTTGAAATTATCATAATTTTATTTAATAAAAACAAAGTTACACCAAATGCTTGGAGTTGCGTGGCGTGTGTGCGTATTTCCCTCTCTTACATTGTATGAAGCTTTCCTACTAACATTCTAAAGGTGTAAGTTTGAATAAAGAAGTACCTAAGTAAGTAAAAACAAATATGTTCGTTACTCCTTCACGCAAATACTAAGAACAGATTGCCATGAAACTTAGTGTGCAGATAGCTCGAGACTTTATCAACTTAGGCTACTTTACTGATATTCCAGCGGAATCGGGACTAACACGGGTAAACCTGCGGTGCGCTGCTAGTAAGAAATATGCTTAAAACAACACCTAACATGTATGTATATGTGTGTTGAATACAACACACGCAGACCCACAATCACTGTCAAAATGTAACCCGTGTTCACCGTAAAATCATGCATAACCAATAAAGTTATATTTATTGATTATGCATGATAAATCTAAAAAGTGTTCTGCTACATTGAGAATGCTGTCCCTTACTAATAACATAATTAGAAAGAGACAGAGTACAGAACACTTTTAGATTTACGTGAGCATTGTAGTTCTAGTAATATTGTACATAACATTTATGTGCGTGCGTGCGGTAACACTGCAGTGAAGTACACTGGTGTTTCCACCATGACACGTGTTACATTGTACTTACGTCACGCCACGCAACCGCACCGGTTTGGTGTGACCCGGCTTTAAGGCTATACCTGCTATCGAAGGCCTTGTGATGTAACGAAGACAATTCGGTACGATGACTCAGCCACGCACGACTGGGCCGAATATGATAATTGAACAGATAAAAACTGGCTAGTGGCGAGTCGGGCTCGCACATAAAGGGTTCTGTAAAAAAAACAGGTAGTGTGGGAGGGCTAATTAAATATTTACATAATTATTTTGTTCTGTTCTTACCTAGTTGTTATTGCGGCAACAGAAATACATGATCTCCGAAAATGTCAACTATCTAGCTATTACTATTCATGAGTAACAGTCTGGTGTCGTAAAAGTGGAATCTCCCGTTTTACCCTATGTGTACGGAACCCTAAAAACACTAAAACATCCACCATGTAAATTGCACATTAAACGTTGTAGAATTTAAAAATCTGATGCTCTTTATTCTGCTTATTCGAACGGGTCATTTATCCTATTCATTAATACATATTCATAAATTTATTAATTATATTTTTCTATATTCTACCTATAATATAACTAATTCGTCTTAACATCGCATCAGCGCTTTTGATTTTTCTCGAAAATGATTTGGCAATTGTTGGTTATATTGCAAAAAATTAGGTAGGTACTGTCATACCGAAAGCTAACTTGTTTACTAAATTTTCAATAATGTTGAACCGTGAAAAATCAAACGATGCTGAAGCGATGAAAGGGCGATTTAGTTATTGAATATGTTTCCACTTTCGTGTATAACTTGCATTTTATAATGCGTTACTTAATGTTATAGCACATGTGGCTTGCGTTGTAGGAGGTTCATTGTATTAGTAATTGTGTTCTAATGGGATATGGAATCCGGGATGCTTTTACACGCTCAATTTATATACCTACCTACTGATTCAAAGACTAAATATAATACTTCATATTTCAACATTTTCAACGTTCAAAATCATAATTTATTTTTTTACAAGTCGCGATCCGGTAGGAATTTCTAAAAATTCTTCGTTTAAAGTTTCAACAACGAACAACAACTTTCTTTATTCTTAATTTCGAAAATATTTAGAACTAGTGGTTTAGGCTGTATGTTGTTATATGTATGTCAGTCAGTCAGTGAATCAGTCAGGACTTTAAAATCTTAATTTAACAAAAGTCTTGATGGGCAAAACCATGGAAAAAGACGACGTGTGAAATCAAGAAGCGCACCTATTTCTTTTTATCTTACTTACGTATTTTTTCTGAACACTATAATCTCATCCACATAGCAGACTGTTTTGAAAACATTGGTTCCTTACATGAAATGAAACAGTACAATAAAGTGAAAGAGACGTATAATCTCGTGAACATAAAATCTACATTGATATGAAACAATTGAATTACAGTACCCGAACTCGAGTGAGCGAATACGTAACGAAGTATGTTTATACGTTTGAGGGATAGAGCTAATTCTAGAAATATTTTAAAGGAAAAATTCATCTTCAAAAATTCACTTGCAGCGAGATTTGAACTCGGCCACGCAAGTCCTTATCTCGAGCAGCGAATTTAAGAACATGAATTTTTGCCTGTCTACTATTTTTCGACTAAGGCTCGATTGGGCCAACTCTTCTGGATTATCATATTGAATTTGCGAAACAAATGTGTTTTGTTATTATAGTTTGTTTAATTACTAGCTGCGCTCTATGGATTCACCCACTTAAATTCCAACTCCACGGGAATATCAGGATATGTTATACAAATAAACCTTCCCATTGAATCACTCCATCTACAAAAAAAACCGCATTAAAATCCGTTGCGTAGTTTTAAAGTACTAAGCATATACATACATACAAACAGACAGACAGCGGGAAGCGACTTTTTTCTATACTGTGTAATGATACTGATAATTTCCATTTATTAGACACCTATAATTGGACTTGACTATTAAAGAAATATTGTGAATTAAAAAGTAATAAACACAAATATTGCTCATCTGATTATGGTAGCCTAATTTGTGAGTTGACCAGTCTCTATAAGCCACCATAATTCCTATAGTTCCCCCAGTAGCCAATCCAGTGTCATTACATCATTATAATAGCCCATGTTGTTTTCATCTGTAGATTTCTCAATTGTTCTATCCGATCCGGTGGTTGTCCTTGGCTGCATTTTATAGTTCATATAGGGATAATTGCCGGTATGGTCCGTGCAAGCCAGCCTTAGAAGAACAATGTAGTGGTCTCTCTACTCATTTGTAATATTAAATCTCTTCATTTATAACGCACGATTTTTTGCTTCGGAATGTGTAAAGTATGCAAATTGAATGAATGGGATCCGATTTTGAGTTGCTTTGTACAGAAGCCGTTGTATGACGGACTTTGATTTATTTTATCTTTTTTTTTTTGCCTTCTATTACTCAACAAAAACCTTAGCCTTCGTCCATTTTCCTATCTTTTTCTTTTACTTATTTTCGTGTAGTGGTCTGGCTCCACTAGTTTAATAATTTTAGGTCGCCCTAAGGCCTTTAACTTAACCTAACGATTTAACTAGCTATTTGAGATTACAACTAAGACCAACTACTTAACATGTTGCGTTAAAGCACGGAGGAGCTCGGGAAATGGATATTTTGCCATACACAATCGGTTATCCATCCAAGTAATAATCGCGACAGGCGTTGCTTAACCAGAACGATTATACATATAATATCGGTTGGTGCAGCTAGGCCAATGAGCTCCTCCCATTAATTATTATCCAATCAACACCCACAATCAACATTAAGTATTTGTATAACTTAGATGGTTATTTTCACTACGAATATTATTAAACTCTCTTCCTTTATTATATTTAAGTATAGAGAACGGGGTATTTACCATGTTTAATTCCAATTTCGTGAACAAGCCTGTTGAAATTACTGGCGAAATATCGAGCTCCGTGTAACAAACGTTATTTAATAATATTAGTTTTCTTTATAGTGTTTATGAACATCTGTATCGAGCCTTCTGTACTTACCTACTTTCATAGATAAATTCGTAGAACGCAGCTTATACCTATGATTAATATGGCAGACAATAAATCTGAGATTGGGGAATACTTATACTTGTAATATGAAGAATAATGGCTTCAAACAGATTATATTATATAGCTATTTGTAATCTGAGTGGAAGCCTCTATACTAAAGTCAAATGTTTATAATGTTACATGATTTACCTACTTCAAACGTGTGTATTTCTGATTAGCAATATCCCGTGGTTTCACCCGCGTAAGTCCCGATCCCGCTGGATTTTTCAAAACCCTTTTCTTACTGGGTACCTCAAAGAATACAGTCGCCAAATGTCATGTCTCTAAGAGCAGCGGTTTGGGCTCTGCGTTGATGATATTAGACTGATAGGTCATCAGTCAAACTTTGAAATTTATATGTAGGTGCAAACTAAAAACGGCCACACATCCACGAGATTCCGTTTCTAAATAGTAAAAGATTTCCGAAATATCCTAAAAGCGGCATGCCGAAGCAAATCTGCTATATCTACATATTAAATTCCAACTCTTGACCAATTGACTGACTATAAACTCTGCCAACGCGGCGCCCCCTGTTGATGAGAGACATGAAATTTTGAAAGTATATTATTTCTAAGTTGTCATTTATCTATGCACAAAGAATAGATTTTAAGAATTTCACACGGGATCGGTTAAATAAAATAAACAACCTCTCACCCCAAACGCATATACCCTGCTCCGTTTCGTCCTGGGTAAAAATGAACTGTTTTTATTTACTTACTTTATTTGTTTTGTATATAAAACATTTCCATTCGCTGCCACTCGCTCGTAACATACGCGTATCTAGTTAAATACCTAGTTATCAGTTTTTTATAACTATAGCAATTTAATCAAGTATACAATAGCTATTTGTACAACAATACAGTAGCAATTACTTAGATAAAGCTAACCTACTGCTACAACTCACTGTGCTGACAAAAACATTACAATCTTACTAATATTATTTAAACGCGAATGCATGTTTGGCTGTGACTTTGTTACCCAATCACGCCAAAACTCCTGAACCGATTGCGATGAAACTTCAAATATAGGTAGCCAGGGACTTGGAATAACACATAGGCTACTTTTTATCCCGATATTCTCGCGGGATCGGTACCTATGCGGGTGAAACCGCAGGGCGCAACTAGTATAAAATGTTATACACTTTATTGGCGGCTATTTTCACTTTATTGGCGGTTTTTCCCAACCCACCTGTTATTATCGACACGAAACAGTTACACTACTTTAGGTACCTATAGGAATGTACCTACATTACACCTGTACTCTACAGACTATAGAATCCTGTCGAGTGCAGAATTTTGTAAAGCATTTTGTTTTAACTTACTACAAGATTTACGTCAATCGTTATAATTAGAACTACATTTCGTTTATTTGAGTGGTTGCGACCACGGCCGGTGTAATCTGTTTTCGAAACGTCAAGGTAATTTAAATCTAGAATTATCTACAACGCGATCTAGTAGTTATAATTATAATGAGCATTTATTTCTTCAAAAAACTAAAAATAAAATCGTCTAGCTAGTTAATCCAACCTTTAAAGAATAAATAATGTGATTTAAATTTAAAACGTTTGTGTATTACGGTAATTTTTAATGTTACGAAAATGGATATCTTAAGAGTAGTGCACTAAACAGTGCCTAAACACATTTGCAAGTAAAATTTCATCATTAACACATGTCTAGCCTAGTTCTCACGTCGATTTGTCGAACAAACATCTATAGCGGCCGCTGTCCGGTTGTGCCACGAGCAGTCTTAACTGCGATTTTATCACAAAATATTTGTTTTACTTGGTTTTTATGGCGTACCGTACCTACACTTAATGTTGTTTTTTTTTAAATACTTAACTATATACTTTGTATCATTGTATGGGAACTGGGTAAATACCATTTTTTTTTACCGTGTTTTAATTTGATTTTTTATTGTTGACCTGCCATTTTTTTTAATTTTATTTTGTTATTTTTGACATATCTACCTAATTTAACAATTTATGTAATGAAAATAACAACAATAGTATAATTTCCAAAAGTCATAGAACAAGAGTTGTTCGCCTAGACGTCTAGAGCAACCCCCTTTCGGCTTAAAAGGGCATACCCGTTACACCTTGTATGGTCTTAGTAGATACCTACATTTATGAAATGTTTATAACTTAGAAATCGAGTCTTAAGTTCAGAAGTCAAAACAACATTTCGTGAGATAGTTACTTGATACTTATTTATTTGGCTATCAGTTACGGTTACGCAAAATAATAATAGCTTGCCGGTGCCGTGAATAATCGGACATTATTATTGTTACAATTTTCATATATCTATCTTACTTAATCAGGTTTCTACATTATTCATTTTTAAATATTGAAAGGAGAGAGTGAAGAGAAGGGACAAACGCTGCGTTGTTTAGAAAAAAAAACATTGACAAAGCAATGTTTTATAAACGTTATAAAACTACTTAAGTAAGTACATCCTTTACTACTAATTAGTAATTACTTATATTTCAAATTTTAAAATTGTGTTTATAAATATTCACTAGTGCTACTAAACAATACCTACCTAGGTATTGTTTGAGAAAACAAAACGATATAATTATCTACTCTACTACTAACACAATCCCAATTTAAAATATTTTATCAGAAATCATTTGACACGAAGCACATAGTAAGTAAGTATATAGAGTTACCGGCCATTTGCCGAACATTTTTTTAAACGATGTATTAAGCAAATGATATTGTCAAATAGGACACAAACGCTCACCAATTGATTAAACAAAAATATCTAAGTCCGTCATTTTTATCTTACTTCTTACTAATATTATAAACACGAAAGTTTGTATGTATGTATGTGACTTTGTTACTCAATCACTCAAAAACTTCTGAACCAATTGCTATGAAACTTGGAATTTAGATAGCTGGGGATCTGGAATAACACATAAGCTACTTTTTATCCCGGTATTCCCGCAGGAACGGGACTTACATGGGTGAAACCGTGGAGCGCAGCTAGTCCATCATAAATTGCAAGCATCTTTCCTCGCACTACATCCTTCATACACAATGTTGCATGACAACTCCGGCACCTGCCCGGTCTATTTACAGGACCCTGAACGGTCGAGCACTAATATGGCCTAGTCCTGTTTTTGCCTTTTAATAGCTCGTATCCTGCCTTACCGTGGACGGGTAATTGGTTTAGCTATGTAGGTACGTCGGGTACAGTTAGTATATTGCTGTATTTGTACATTGTGGGATAAGCTGAATTCTTATTCGTGGAAGAGTCGTAATTCATGATAGGGGGAAATTTATGGGAAAAATACCTATGTTATTGTAAGCTTTTTTCGAGGTCTTTTGAGATCTTTTGCTGTAGAAGAGCGACAGAAGCGCGTGAGAATAAGGTATGCAAAACCTCGAAACTATCTAGCTATCACAGTTCATAGGATACAGCCTGGTGACAGACGAACAAATAGTAAAGACGAAAAACAGGACCTCTGTTTTTCGTCTTTGGGTAATGGAACCCTAAAATAAAAGAGGGCATAGCAATAGAATACAATAAACTAAGAATAATATTATGGACTTAGGTTTAAAAAAATATATCATAAACATGTTATAAAAACATTTGACCCTTAAAAACCAAGCCAACCAAGCCGAAATTATGATTTATTTACATTGTTCCGATTTTCGTAAGCACCAGTGCCGTTGTTTTGTAACGCAAATACCGTCCGTTTCACGCCCCGTTTACCCCGGCCTTTGCACGCTGACCGTGCACATATTCACCCAGAGTTGGCTCTTAAACTGTTCAATTATTTTTAATTTAAATCGCTTTTACGTTTAATTGTTTATTTTTTACTTTGGCAGGTTTTATTGTAACTTTTTTTCGTCACGCGGATCGAACAATGTAAATTTGGGAATGAGATTGGAGTGAGTTATGATGGATTCTATTTTATTTAATATCGGAGTTATAATTATTCGCACAGTATCGCAGTATAGTTTTCGCAATGACATTTTTCGCAGTAACGTCGCCTATAATCCCACTTATCATCTAAAGAAAGAACATACAAGCCCGCCCAGAAAGCGACGGGTGAAGAGGGTAGTGTTTTTGATTTGCATTTCTCCTTATAAAATATTGCTAAAGAACATGCATTTATTCAAAATGGGTACATGCCTGAAAATATACAAGAAATAGACACAACAATACACCAAAATAATACGTAATTAAGAATAAAATAAGCCGTTTTTGAGAAATCGGTCCACATATTTACATAAAAGAAATATAGCGACGAACCAACAATCTCAGCAGAAGTCCACTATCCACTCATCTCTGTACTAAAGAGTAACTGACAGACAGACAGACAGCCATTATACTGTCATCAAATCTGCCAGCTTATAGCTATTGGGGCTAGCACAATATTTTGAAGATGCATACTAAAGAAAAACAACAAAATATAAGAAATCTTTATGTATAAAACGTAGGAAAAGAGATAACAGACTAAAGACAAAGCTTAAACTGTAATTTGTACAAATGGGCAGCCTTATTACTGAAAGCGGTTTTATCTAGGCAACCTTTGAATGGAATATAAATGAATACGAGGAGGAATAGACAACTATAAAAGAGATTAACTTGCTTCAAAGAAATTTCGACTTAAGCTTCGGAATTCGACAATCGATCGTCCAATACCCTTAATTTGTCCAAATTCCACCTTAACTTTATTGCTATCCTGGCACAGTTTATTGTACTAAATTAATTTAATTACAAACCGATAAATAACAGGTAATTGCCTTCGAATTAGACTACTTTATGATTACGTGCGCAGTTCCTTTGTAGTTCTGACCTTGGCTTTAATTAAGGTAACAAACAGTAGCATCTAGAGATAATGACTTTGATTCGATGTTAAGGCATTGATATACTATATGTATCTACTAGAGGTGACGTCTCAAACCTATTCCATGTTCCTGGTAATAGACACCCTTGTGGTAGTATCTACCTACTGTTATAGACTTTGATTGGCAGTAGGCGTTGAGATTATGTAGATAGGTACTAAGTATACTACAGTTAGAATGCAAAGTAAGGTACCAGATTTTTTTTTAAATAACGGTTTATAATTTTTGGTTATTCTGTATCTAATAACTAACACTTCGGAAGCTTTAGTGATAAAAATCTACATTTACTGACTCGTAATTGGCAAAATTAAAACTTTAAAATAATATGCACCTGGTACCTTAAGGGATGATTTATATTAGACCGTCACCGGTCCGTATTGTATCCGAGCTTCGTTGCCTATTGCTCGACCACCACTCGGTTGCAACAGACCGATCGACTTCTCGCCGAGCAATGGACAACGAAGCTCGGTCACGGCACGGTTCGTGACGGTCTAATATAAATCACTTAGTAGTATTCTGTCTGTACTAGAGATGATGTCTCAAACATATTATATATTCCTTTTACGCGAAATAAAAATAAAAAGTCGCTGCAGCGTTGTCAATACAGCGATACTTCTATCGTAGAAATGAAATGATTATAGCTGCGGCCTCAGCGAAGTAAGAAGTCGATAAATATCGCTTAAAAAGTCAAAAGTATGATGCAACTGTCTTCCTTTTGATGCCATACCTACCTTTATGATTTAGATCAATAGTCAGTCCAGATAATTCAACTTATTAAGTGGGTCCCACACTAAATTTTAACTTTTTCGGTTGTTTTGTCACAGAGTTTAACGATAATTTTATTCTATCTATAAATAACAAAAACTCTCCTCACTCCTAATATTTCGCGATCCAAATCAGAAGAAATCCTCAGCTTAGTACAAAAGACATTAAACCTCGCCCAGTGTGAATGAACGGCTCTCTTATCGTTCCTATTTTCATTCAAATGAGTCATCGCATCAATCCAGACAATTGGTATAGTCAGACCCTAAAGGTCGTTGCTTATTGGAGCCACTCGGCAACCGACCCGCATCTCCTCGCCTTGCGTGGTTAGTATTAAAAAAAATGCACGACATTGCACACAGCGCAACCTAGCCCTAAAATAAGCACTAGGCTTGTACGATGGGTACTAGACAACGGATATACTACATATTATACTCTTTTTTTTTGTAAATACATACATATTATACATAAAAAACACCCAGACCAGGTTCAAATATTTATAATAGGGGTTAAAGTATGAAATTGCTGTTTTATTGCAATAGGTTCTTTGAATTGACATAGAATCTTCATGGTTTGAGGTTTTCGAATGAAACTTTTTTCAAATGGTTTCTGTGATGTTCTTTTTTTAAAAAATGTGAAACATTTGAATATCGACTTTCATTTGTTTTTGTTATTCAATTTAGACAAGAAAGATGGATACTGCGAAAATTCGAGTGATTTTTGAATACGAGTTCCGACGCGGAACTAACGCGGCAGAAACAGCCCGCAATATCAATGCTGCGTTTGGAGAGGGGTCTACTAATGAACGCACCGTGCGATTTTGGTTTAAACGCTTTCGTGATGGAAATTTCGACTTAAAGAACGAACCACGCCCACACAGGTGAATAACGATGAATTAAGAGAGATAGTGGAAGCCGATCCTAGTCAAACTACCCAGGAATTAGCGGCATGGTTTAACGTTACCTTACCCACTTTATTGACTCACTTGCGTCAAATCAATAAAATAAAAAAATACGAAAAATGGGTGCCTCATGATTTGACTGATCTGCAGAAAGAAACGCGTGTTGAAACTTGTGTTGCCTTGTTGAACCGGTACAGAAATGAAGGAATATTGGATCGAATTGTAACATGTGATGAAAAGTGGATTCTTTATGATAACCGGAAAAGAAAAATGCAATGGCTGACCCGAGGTCAAATGCCACAACAGTGTCCTAAAGCAAAACTTACCAATAAAAAGGTAATGGTAACTGTTTGGTGGTCTCAGCATGGTGTTATTCATTATAGTTTTCTTCGATCTGGTCAAGCAATTACGGCAGATGTCTATTGTGCCGAACTCCGAACCATGTTGACAAAACTAGCAGTAAAACAGCCCCGACTCATGAGTCGATCTTCACCATTATTGCTCCACGACAACGCGAGACCTCACACAGCACGAGAAACCATTTTGACCCTTCAGGAACTGCACTTAGAAACCATTTGTCATCCTCCGTATTCACCAGACCTTGCTCCAACGGACTACCATTTTTTTCGTGATTTGGACAATTATCTACGTGACAAGAAGTTTTCTTCCCAGGAGGCAGTACAAAATGCTTTCACACAGTTTGTGCAGTCTAGATCGTCGGAGTTCTATCGCAAAGGCTTTAATAACCTTCCCATTAGATGGCAGCAATGTATAGATAATAATGGCAACTATTTTGATTAAATAAATTTGTTAAAAATTTAAAAAATAAACAATTAAGATTTTCAGTACAAATCGGCAATTTCATACTTTAACCCCTAATATTTAAGCATAAATATTTGCTCCTGACGGAAATCGCAGCCTTCTGCATTGCAGTCGAGCGTTAGCCCGACGCGCCACCGAGGCCGTCAATTCTTTATATGACTTCTAAATAACATTATTCATTAGAAGTTATATAATCATATGTAAATAATCATGCGTCACGACATAAATTCCGGATCGTTTGATCGCAAGCTGTCAATGCATGACTCACTCAAACAATTATTTTTAATGAGTTTATTAGACATTTTCGAAATTATAAATATCAAATATCGTTTCTACAGTAAACCTCGATTCGGTACCTCGTTTACTGCAATTCAAACTTGTGTATCGCAGTAACTGAAGTACCAAGGTATAAATGTAAATTTACCTATACCTTGTAGATTAACATACCTACATGTAGTTTATAGTAAACATTTGTTGTAACTAAACACTCACTATGTAGGGTGGGGAATTTAGAGACAACTCGAAGCGTCCATGCTTGCTTTGCTTTGATTTGCTTTGGCAACGCATTGTCACTTTGTAATTCTTGCATCACGCTATGTAATCTATTGATATTGGCCCGCGAGAGTCCACCCGTGGACAACCTTTCGAACACTAGACACCAAACTACAAGGCAGTGCCGTTCGGACGCCGTATGACTCCTATAAGCTATGACCTTTAAGATTCCAATACTGCGTCTCTAATGCTCTTCATGTTAAATTAAAACGCCAATTATAGTTAAGCGTCCCTAACGATGGAATTAATTGGTCGTTTTCGTGTTCATATCGATGTTCTTGAATACAATGCGCGGTGGAATTCCGCACCGATTCCACATGGTGGGTTTTTTGTGGAGATCTTTAGTTGGGATTGTTCGTTCAGGTCATAACGAGAAGTTTTTGGTAGTAAATAAATTAAAATTGCAATCTGGCATCAAACTAAGCAACTCGATTATACTTTTGACGTTTTAATCGACATTAGCGACTTTATCTTGGCTCGCAGCGCTGCTTATTTTATTTCCATCAGGTATTATGGTGGTCAAACGCTCACTTATCGTATAATAAAAAAAACTATTTAACGAAACCAGAAAACAGGATTATAGCATATCACTTAACAACTAATCAGCTTAGTAATCAATATTTAAAAAACTTAAATTGAGCTTAAAGCTTATTTAAAACCAATTTTTCTAAGTAAAAGTTGACGTTAACACGGCTTTGAATTTACGATGTTACCGTTATGTGATACCGGAGAGACTTTGTGACCGATTTTTCGGTTTTTGTCGGTCTTTTGTTACCCACAGATTGTAGGGCTGTCAGAATAAATGATAAATTTTGATATTCCTACTAATCTTACTAATATTATAAACGCGAAAGTTTGTATGTATGTAGGTATGTATGTGACTTTGTTACTCTTTCACACAAGAACTACTAAATCTATTGCTATGAAACTTGGAATATAGGTAGCTGAATACTTTTTATACCGCGAATAACACATAGGCTTCTTTTTGTCCCGATATTCCCGCGGGAACGGGACTTAAGCGGGTAAAACCGCGGGGCGCATCTAGTAAGTATAATAAATGTGAAAGTTTGTGTGAACGCATGTAAGTGTATTTGTTATTCTTTCACGCAAAAACTACTGAGATGAGACTTGGAATGCAGATAGTTAGAGATCTAGACTATTATGCCGAGACTTACGCGGCAGAAGAAACCAAGTGGCGCTATCAAATATCTGAAACAACTTAACATTGATCTCTAAGTTTATAAATATAATTCAAAATATAGTACATTTACTATAAAGCCAAACGAATAAATAAAATTTGTTTGACAACCCTAAAAACAAAGATGATTAAATATGGCTCTCCCAAAAAACGGTCAGTTGGTAAATTTCTTCATTTCCCATCGTAGTCGAGTTGTCTTGTCACGTTTAATTAGGTATTTACCACTTAATTTGGACCGGACCGAATACCGGTATCGTTATGTGGTCGTCTATTAATATATCTTCTCTAATCTACTGATACTATGCGAGTTCTACGTGTCTATGTATATAGGTAGGTACACTTGGAACTTACGGGCTAGTATTTAGTTTATATAGAACAAGAAAACAGTTGTCATATGTACGTACTATTGGCTCTAATTAGCCATGTTTTGTTACACCATTTTGTTAAATACTAAACTAATTTATGAATGACTTTAAAATTAGATCTATCCAACCCAAAAAAGGTTGTAGTTATTGACTGGTCTTAAATTTTAAAACCAGCTAGAAACCGTTTCAAAATTAGCTTTGCCGTAATCATACATCTCTCATTCCAAAACTCACATACCGTCTTTGTGTCCGTCCATCAAGAGCCTTAAGGACATTGCATTTGTTCAATACATTTAGTTAGTGGTTAGTAAGAGTCTAAAAATAACACTAGATAGTGATTAACACTCATATTTACTTAATCATTATAATATTAAACATGAATATTCGGTCAGGAGACGGGCAAAGTTCATTTGATAATGATGTTTGTGATAACTAAATACTGTGCGAGGATTATTACAAAACGATGTTTAAAGTGTAAACTTAGTTTAAGATCCTAACTTAAGGTAAGGACTAGGTTTAAACTAGGTAACTTGTTTCGGAAGCTTTCTGGCAGATCTAAAATAAGGACAATGTGGTTGCCTTCAGCTAACTTGTTTAGCCAAATTTTAATAATTTGTATTGTTTACTAAAAACATGCTGCATTTTTAGAGCGACAGCCTCGACGTTTAATTCGGGGGTCGTGGATTCAAATTCCGGCTGGCAGCTCATCAATGCTATAACCATCACTCTTACGGTAAAAAAAAACATCGCGAGGAAACCCACGTCTTAAAATCACATTAATTAGCCTAATTATGAGGGTATGAAGCACGGAAAATACCCAGCGAAATCTATACTCTTTGTCCTACTACAAGCATTCCTTTAAAAATTTAAACCTGACCATAAATTATAGTTAATGCTTAGACTTTTGTTTGTAATAAGAGGGTGTATTTTTATGTCATTAAGCTAAGTATTTAAATAACTGAATAATAATTACGTGTTATAAATAATCACTGTTAAAATGCAGTAGTCGTCATTTGGTGTAGGTATTATTGCTTCGAATTTAAATAATATTGTATGTGAAGCTTTGTTTGTTTTCTGAAGAGCTCATTGGCCTAGCAGCAGCTATCGATCTTTAAAGGATCGTGTGGGTTAAACTACCCTTGGCGCGGTCATTACTTGGGTGACCGATAATTTGTGTAGAAAAAAGTAACCATTTTCTGGAGCTCTTCTGTGTTGTTGGTGCCGGCTGTTACCTCTAGGTCAAGTTAGTCTAGGTCACTAATACTATTTTACACCCCTCTATACGAATTAATTAAATAAATCCAACAAGTGGTTTGGAAGATATGAGCTGAGAAAGAATATTACAAACATACATACAAGATAGGTCGGAAACATCACCCTTTCCTTGCAGCCGGGTAAAACGAAGAAAGAAAGAAAAGGAGCCTTAACTAGTAAAAATATAAAAATAAGTAAAAATATTAAGTTATATTATAAAACCAAAATTACCATCGTGTGCTTCAAGCAATTTCAATGAATAAATCAATATAGTTGAAGCTGGTTTTGCCCACGGGCCATTAAACTTGTCAAGCACGTGCGGAATTCGACAACTTTCCACTCTAAAATATACTTTAAGTTCTGTATATAAAGTTGATTTTAACTTGACGTTTGAGGTATAGTTCCAGTGGTCGGTAAATAGCTTGGTTTTTGTTGGAAGTCGCCATCATAGGTAGGTAGGGAGAAAAAATATAGAGCAATGGAGGTATCAACTGGAATAACCTAAAGGTTGGAGTATTTAAGTGTGTCAGATTTCTTCTATTCTATTAATAGACAAGTTTTAACCGCATATGCCCCGATCCCGTGGGAGTTTCGAAAAACCCTTTCTTATAGGATGCCTACGTCATATAGGTAAAGAACACATAAAATATTTTATACAGGTCACTTATTATAAGAGACTTGAAAGTTAATAAGGTTTCGCTTCACAGTAAAGCCTTTCAAACTCGGCACGGCCCTGCATCCTCAGTTCAAAAGTCAGATTGTTTGGGAAGTTACACGCCTTTAAAAAAGTCGGAACAAAAATTGAACGTTTTTGAGAATACCTACTATCTACATAATATGTTAATTGACAGCCCTGTAGTGGGTCGGACGAACGTTTGGCTGCAATGCAGAAGGTTGCGGGCTTAAAAATAAATATTTGTATCTGGTCTGGGTGTCTTTCTATGTAATTATGTATAATATGTAAGTATTTACAAAAAAATAGAGTATAATCGTGTAATGTGTAATGTCGTGCCATATTTATTTATTATATTTAAATCTAAGGAACACACTCTCCTTTCAACTCCTTACTATCAGCGGTTTAGGCTGAGCGTTTATCTATGTCAGTAAGGACACAGCTTTAAATACGTAGATAGAAAGTTGAAGACTAAGGAAGTGTAGGCGTATCGTTAAAAGTTAGGGCCTGAATAATTATATCTGTCTTGAATAACACCCCTCTGTTTCCATCTGGGGTTAGAAAATAACCGAACCTGTCTATTAGTAGTCGTCAGTCGAAAAGTTTTAAGCTCGTTTGAAGTCTATCCGACTTCAGAATATGTAAGTTACAGCAATTTTTACCTATTTCGATATATTATTTCTATTACGCTTGATCTTTCTATTGTTTACGCAATGTTGAATTTAACTCATTTTCCAGTTTAATCGCATTGTTTCAGCATTGTTGCAATACTGCCCTGAGTAATTTTTTTTATTTATTTGTATTTGCTTACAAGGAAAACAAACAGTTATATATTTTATTACAATCCTAGAAATGAGTCTGTAAAGGCTGTGAAACGAAGATTGGTATTGCAACAATGCTGAAAATGAACTGAGAATCGGAAATCAACAAGGAATGCCATTTATTATGCCGTTAATTTTTGCCACTGTAAAGTGCATTCAGTCATGCCAAAGAAGTAGAATTTATGCTGCTGGTGAAAATACAAACAATATACATGTAACAATCAATCAACTATTAAACTCTAAATGAAGGCTTATGGTATTTATTTAACGTAATCCTTAACACAATCCGAAGTGTCAGACGTATGTCAAAACTATATTATGTTCATATAGTTGTAACTAAGTTGTAATGAAGGAGACGTGTCTGTTTTAATGGCGACGTAGGAAGGTCAATGTGTCATTGTCTGTGCGTTTACAAGAACTGACGTTGATGTTGTAATTAGAGACTGCAATGGTTTTATGTAGGTAGGTTCTATCTACTAAGTCATGGTAGTGTGTAATACAAAATTGTACTCTACGTAGTACATTTTGTATTAGGTAGTGAGTCAAATTAATTCACCATCATCATTATCGGCGCCAGCTTCATTATCGGCGCCATCATCATCATCAGGGATATACTGTATTGGTACAATTATAAAAGTGTGCTATTTAGTTGTTCTTGTTGAACTTCTTCACTTCGAAGAAAGTCGACATATCTACGCCATAATTTTAGAGCTTTTTATTATAGGTAATATATGTTTTTTTTACATATAAAACATTATTTTTACAGTATTAAATTGTATATAATGACTCATTAATAAACAATATTTTTTCGTTTACAAGTCTTTTAGACCTAGAAATATATTCGATTGTTAACAAAATGTTTTGTATGACGTACTTGTCACTTGACTTTGATGTCATTATAAACTAATTCTATGCAGCGTAAAAGACGGGAAACCGAAAAAAAGTGAAGCAAATGAATAATAAATAATAATAATAATAAATAATAATAAATCCTGTGACGAACACACAGCGCCATCTAGCCCCGTGGTAAGCTGCTAAGCTTGTGTTACGGTGACTAGACAACGGATATACTACTTATATTTATTTTTCTTTTGTAAATACATACATATTTTACATAGAAATACGCCCAGACTAGATACAAATATTTATTTTAAGCATAAATATTTGCACCCAGCGGGAATCGAACCCGCAACCTTCTGTATTGCAGCCAAGCGTTCGCCCCACGCGCCACAGAGGTCGTCAAATGAAGGACGGAAAAAAAATTTAAAACCAATTTTATATTTTTTATTTTTAAAACACGAAACTGACAAAAATCTAGACAGATGTTAGAACCTTGAAACACTAACACTTGTATCCAGTATTTAATGACAAAGATGATGTTTTGCATGACATCATCAGCACTGTATTACCTAAAAACCTAATTTTAACAAATTTCAGCGTTGCTACGTAATTAGTAAGTCAGTTTTAGGACCCGATTCTGGGGAAAGTTAAACAAAACATTTTATGTAAGTGAAGTACCTACGTTGTGTAGATACGTAGGGTTTACGTCGCATGACGTTCTAGCCCTAAGCCGGAATTACACTAGTCTGACGTGTCATCACGTAACGCGTCAGAATGTTATCAGTTTCATACATTTAAGTCGCATATAAGACCTAAACTGAAAATTCATGTCGGATTTATCAAAAAAAAATGCTGATAAATTTTCTGACGCTATGTTTTTGAATAATTATGTTCGTTCATAGTGTATGTAGATAAAATTGTTTTCTACATGTTGGTGTAGTTTCGATACAAAAACTTCTTATTGATGAGCCTTAGCTCATTTCAGATGCTTTTTCTAAAATGTGCAATAAAAATTTTTCGTAGAAGCAGATAAGGCATTACAATACATTGTGACACACTAATATATTTCTCACTTTATTAAATGTAATAAACTGACACTCTTCTGACTCGTCACGTCATGACACGCCAGGCTCGTGTAATTCCGGCCTTAGCCTTAATAAAAGAGCCTAAGTCGGGATTTTCATAGGGCTTAATTTAGTTTAAGTAGGTACTTGTAGAATTTTATATTCTGTGGCAAAAGTATAAAAAGCTTTGTTATAGTCGTCATGGAGATAAAGTCCAGATAATGTTTATTAGGCGTGATATTTTGTCTAAAACACGTCTAAGGTGAAAATGCTAGTACCTATTAGTTGCTACAGAGCCACCTTACCAATGGGTAAAAATTGGCTAAAAATTTCATTTTAATATTATTGCAGTTAAGTACTTTTCAATTGCTACTGAAACGCAATCGAAAATTGATCTTTTTCAAATAAAATCAAATTGAAGTACCTACATTTTACAGTCAATGAAGTATCGATTGCATTTGGATTTGCAACTGAATTGGAATCAAAATATTTTTTTCTATACGATAAAGAAAACAAAAGAAACCTGCATCTAATTTTCCGATTCCAAAATTACGTGTAGGTATAACTGAGTAAATATTGTAATTATCTACGTAATACAAACTATATCGTGATATTACTAAGGAACTCTTCTTGTTTTGATAAAAGAATGAACATTTGGCGACTCATAGATGCAGAATAATGTACTTCTGAAATTCAACGTGAAAAGCGTTCGATGCACGTAGACACAGTTGAATTCAGGTCCTGGCTTCATTCATGCTTCATTAGTCTATTTTAAACGTTTGTTGACGCGTCGTCGCGTCGCGAAACACGGATGTTGCTACTAGCTAGGTTATTTTGAGTTATGACGGTTTACCGTTTTTATTAATATTGGGCAAAATGTATTTTTGGACAACTATTTTAACTATTTCATTTCGTTTTAATTTGGAATTTCCCTGCTACTCGGTATCATCATCATAAAAATGATTTTTTAAAACCATTGCTGATAGGTGTGCGGATTTTTTATACAGAATTTTTTGAGAAATTTACAGAAATTGCTAATTAAATGGATTTGGCATAACTTTTCTTACCAATATATGTAGGTGTTTCTTTATTCATATCATAATTTCAAAAAATACCTAGAAACCTATACCTAAGTTAAAAAAGTTTAAAATGCTTACCAATATTTTTTTCCAAAACAAAGCTAAAAAAGGCATTAATTACCTGCAATAAATTGAGACCAATTTTTGTGTCCATCCGTATCCATGACCGCTATAACGTCATCTCATGAAATAAGATTTCATGAGATGACGTTCATATTCGTCGTTTCTCCGTCGTGATCGTCAAAAATCTACCTATACGTCCCCAATATAACTTTTAAACAATGTCCGATGCTAAATTATTCACTAACTTAGTTTAACTTAAACCCTTCTAGATGTAGGTAGGAAGTAAGGACATTGTAGTCCACCGTAATGTCCTCCTTTGTACCCAACGGGACTCTTTGTCCCTATATTAATTAAACCTCAACTCTTGTCTGTGCATCTAGTGTAGATAACTCGTTGATGACGTACTCAAGTAAGGGTCATTGGGGTTATAGGAATACCTCCATGAACCCAATCTTGAGTATGGCTACAAAGGATTGCAAGAAAAAAAAGAATTTATCCTCTATCACCGTCTTCATACTACATGTATGTCCATTGGTCTAGTACAGACAGTACAGCTGTTGATCTTGTGAAAGTTAAACAACTATTAATTAAACTACTCGAGGCTGACCGATAATGTGTGTAACAATAATTCATTTTTTCGAGCTCCTCTGTGCTTTCGAAGGCACGTTTAGAAATTAGTTCCAGTCGTTATCTCTGATAGCAGTCTTTAGGTCAAGTTAGAGGCATTAGAGGAGCGACCTGAAAAGCTGAAAATTAGGGACATGAACACAAAAAGAAGATTACACCTAAAGGACTCAATTCAGTTACACCACAATTGATTCAAATAGATTTTTGACAATGAGTAAAATGATTTTTCTGTCCCCTATAATTCTGGCCTTTGTAACTAAACATAGAAGTTTTTTAGACACGAGTTTGCAAATAATGGTTGTCTTTTAAAAAATTGCAAAATATTTCACAGATACAACTCTTATAATTTTTGCAGAAAAATATTTTTGAGTCGTATCTACCATTACAATTGCAAATGCCAATCTAAAAGGTCTTTAGGTCTTTCCTACGAGTATTTCCCTTGAGACGTTTCCCCTTTTCGCCCCCTTCTTAAATACGTCCCCTTCCCGTAATTCGACCCCGCTGCCGTATCTCGAGAAGCAAGGAGCGGTGGTTTAACTAGTTTTACGAACCTTGTCGTTTTGGTTTCTTTTGTGTTGATTTGTATAGGTAGCTCTTAGAACAAAGAGTAAAGGTAACTTTACCTGTTATGTACACCTAATAATTATTTAAAGAGTTTGTCATTTATACTTTATTTGCTAGCTGGTTAATTTGTCCTACTGTGGGGCAAGGGTGTCCTCTTAGAAGGGTTAGGCAGTTAGAGGCCACGGGACCCTACTCTGGATTGGTGAATATCCCGTAAATTGAACCGTTGGTTCCAGGACGTGAGGGTTTCCTCACGATATTTTTCTTTCCTTAAAGAATGATGTTAAAAAAATCCTCTAAAACCGCAAGTCTTAAAACTCTACCTAAATAATTGAGCAGCTTCTAAATCCAAAATGAGTATTATAATTTTTGAGTTTAGGTTTTACTGTTACGTAATTGGCAAATAGAACTTAAATTTTGAGAAGCTTTTTGACTTTGGCCATTAGATACATGAAATTCGGAGGGGGTGTTGTTCATTGTGATAAGTTCCATGGAACAGATATCCACTGTAACTAGTGAGAATGATTCTTTGTAGCTACTTAGAAACCCAATCTGCGGCTGAAACCGCGGAACTCTGCTGGTCTTTTACAAATAAGAGATAAACAGTTATTTATTTAATACTCTATTGTAATCGCCTAGGTCCCTAAGTAATAACCTTTTACAGTAAAACTATAAATTAACTCTAATGCCTATATTTATACAAATCGTAACTTATTTAATTATCAGAATATTTCCTTTTACAGCCACTAAAACTGTTAAACTATCTTTATATGTGCATTTTTTTTATTTTAAACATTCTAATTTACCTTTTTAAAATAGTTATCGCACGTATATTAATGATCTGGGTTTATTTATAAATATTTATTTCTTAGTTTCTTTAAATTGATGAAATTACTTTAATAAACTGTTGGTCTAGTTCGATTTATTTCTTTAATTGGCTAAGGTCATTACCCGTATGCAAATTTTATGGGTCAGCGACCTTTACCTAATTTCAATTAATTAGTAAAAGGTAGTTAATAGATGTAGGTTTTTGATAAGGATCAAGAAAATTGACATTTAGTATTAATATTTATCACCAGTTTATTAACATTAATAACAAGTTATATATAGACAAGTCCAGTCCCCAAGCCTGAGTCCAGTTCTCGTAAGGCAAGCTACCTCGTGCCAAAGGATGATAGTAATTCCCTCCATAACTAATCTACCATGCTTGTGATATAACGTCCCCAATTGACAGCCCTTGGGCGATCTAGGTAAGGTCCGCTGTTCCGTAAGGTCACCCTGGATAGCTCAGCTCAGTTATAGACAGATTGTGTCCTTAAATCTGGCTTTCGGTTCTTTATAAAGAAGAGCTGCCTGGTGTCCAAGGAAGATGGTAGTGGAATGATCCGTTTTTTAGGCTGTATCGGCCAATACGTATCGGAATATGGATGACTGCTTGGCGCAAAGCTTAGGCCAGTGGGTACTAACAAGCCGCGGCCGACGCAAACCGTGATATTTCTTACGGTCGCCTATTAAGACGAGCAGGGGATATCACAACCATATTCGTTTTTATTAACCCTTTTCCATATTTCCTAATTAATGCGACAATGTGAATCACAATGATCACTGCAATAAACCCATGTCTTCTTCTATATAAAGGCGTCTTAAAACGATCATGCGATCTTATGGAGTAGGTTTATACAAGCTAAACTTAGAATGACTGTCGGGTTCATAGATTTCAGCCTTCTAAAACTACAGGGGCGCAAAACTTGTAACTTTCAAAAGCTCTAATTTCGTAACAATTTGACACAATCTACCAGTGTTATTTACTCCGAAATTAGTGTGTTTAACAACAACTAATTATCACAGATTTAACGTTTATGTTCGCAATTAGTTTGCTTACTTAGTCTAAATTAGCCGGAAGGCTTTCTAGGACACTTTGACTTGACTTTGTCAAGTTCTAATATAATTTGTTAGCAATTAATTTTAATTCGTATCTCGTTTTGGCTAATTGGAAAACTAGTTTTTTTGGTATTTTTATTGCGAAACAGCTTTTAACACTTTAGCCGGAAGTGCAAAAATATTATCAACTAACTTGTAATATGGTCAGTAGGCAAGTAACTGTAAATACTACAGATAGCAAACATTACTAAAGGAAATCATCTTTTTTTATTTAACAACCAGATGACACGGCGCACTTGGCGTCGCCAAAGGTAACATCGAAAAAAAAACTGACTTGACACCATAAAAAAAAAACACCATTTTTTTTGTCCCTTATGCTTAAGTTTGAATAAGTAATTGCCGTATTTATTTATTTTTCCGTTATTTTTTCTCTTTACTTTTAATGGATTGTATCCTATTCTACGAGTAGTAGACGGAAACAAATATAAAAAAACAAACATCCTAAAAATCGATCAAGTTTTATTTGATTTCAAACTAACACAACTTTGTTGCATAATTAGGTATGATGATGGATATTATTATCAATCAATGTATGTTTATTATTATTCACCTACTTCAAATTCACGTTTAGTATAATAAAAAATAAACTTTTTACAGCTTATGAACTCTCTCAGAAGTAATCGTATATTTTTCCATTTCTGCACTAACTCGAGTGTTATCTTAGGATGAAAATCGACTCGTTCCTGGTTCATCCACTTTACTGATTTTATAGAGCACTCAAACTCGGTTCGAATCTTATATTTACTTGCGGTTAAACGTACTGTTTTGCCACTCATGTTTGGAAAGCTCTTACTAAATTTTGTTTGAAATTTAAGTTTAATGTCAAATTAAAAAAAGTAACAAAGCAAGCAAGTAAAGTAGGTTACAAAAAGCAGGTAGTGGTAGGTTTACAAGTAGCTAATTATTATTTTACAAGCAACGGCCTGAGATTTCATTTGCGATCTTGTCGGAATCAAAGTAGTCAAACATGTGAATTTATAAAAATCCTTAAGCGGATTTCTATAATTTAGTTACATGTATGAATGCCAAAAAAAGATTGTACTTACTGAAAAATGTCAAAAAAAGGCTGCAAAATGACCGTTTGGCGGATAAAACCTTCGAGCTGCTATTTTTCTACCTATTTACACGCAGAATTGAAACCTTCTTGTTTTTTTAGTCGAATAAATAAATATAGTTTCAACAATAGACATCGCTATTTATAGCTCTGAATATTCTTAATTTCATACAATTTTGCCAACAAACCATGCGTGTAGGCTCTTTACGCACAAACTCTACCTACATCAATGGCGTTTGACGCACACGTCAACCTATTCAATTTCATTGGTTGACAGATCACTCACGCAGATAATACGACCTTGGTACATGGTACAGAGAAAATGTGTTGTTAAATTCTATAAAAACTAACGCAATGATATGTATTGTCTTGTTATGGTAACATGGTAAAGGTACCTAAGATGAAATTTTAGATAAAAACTAGATGATTGGTAACACTGTCCAACTGATCCTAAGAAAATGCCTTCACAAAAACCGAGCAAGCCACCACGTCTCCTACATAATGATTAAGGTGTGACCACATTATAGCCGACACGTAATAGAGATTTACGAAGGACCCGCTTCAGATAGTAATATTCACGATGGCAATTTTAATATAGCGATTAAGTATCATATAGGTGGTGGTAAAGACAATAAACTCAATTGACTCATTATACTGCGTTTTTTTTTATAAAACATAATTCACCGTTTGCGGGCAGGGGGTGAGGTAATAATCAAAGTTTATGATTGGCCATTGTGTTACCTATCTGCACTAAGACTCTTTGTGATTGGCCGAAAGATGCGTAAAAAATCTACTCCTTTAGTACTCTTTGTGATTCTTGCCAATATTGCACGAGAGTGCTACTAAAAAGGCGTAATATTTTCGTGTGGGGAAAATACTTGATTAGCAGTCAACTGGTTTTATCATCTTTGGGTGGTGGAGATGCTGGGATATTAGAACCAAACTGATATCGGATATTAGAGGTGTTAGAGATACTCGGGTAGGTTATATTAATGCGGAGTTTATCTATAGGTTGTAGGTAGCTATATACTCAATGGGTTGATTTCTGGAGATATCTGATGATATGAGATGTTGATAGCGTGAATTTCAGTAATAAAAATATTTTTAACAATATTATAAATGGAATTTGGATTGGAAATTTATTGGTAGGTTTAGGTACCTAGATTATTCTTCTGTTTCCGCGATGTTCTGTTAAAATTAAAGTCGTTTTCCTGTTACAATCGCGTTATTAGCACTAATTTCGTTTCAGTTTCGGCACTGCTATGGGTCGGAATGAAAATGGAAGAACTTTCAAGTATACTCAAAAGTAATATTATGGGAGTTTTGAAGGATCGTGATCACGATATGTTGTGCAAAATTTTCATTTTGTTATTACAATGGAAATCAGTGGTTACGCTGCCTTTGACTTGACAAATTATTTATTTATTAAAACACAATTACAATTTCCTCACAGTATAAACCCAATTTGACGGTGCAAGTTAGAATTAGGTATACAAAATAAGCAGGCACATTGCTTAAACTCACCATGGGAGTATTAATAATTATATAATACTAGCTGCGCCCCGCGTAAGTCCCGTTCCCGCGGGAATTTCGGGATAAAAAGTCTCCTACGTGTTATTCCAGGTCCCCAGAATGTAGGTAACATTCCAAATTTCATCTAAATCCGTTTAGCCGTTTTTGCGTGATAGAGTAACCAACACACAACACATATAAATAAATAAATATAAATAAATTCATTTCAATACATTACACACAGCGCAATCTAGCCTCAAACTAAACACTAGGCTTGTACTATAGGTACTAGACAACGGATATACTACATGTTTTACTTTTTTTTTGTAAATACATACATATTATACATAGAAAGACACCCAGACCAAATACATTTTTTTATTTTTAAGCATAAATATTTGCACCCGACGGGAATCTAACCCGCAGCCTTCTGCATTGCAGTCGAGCGTCCGCCCGACGCGCCACAGAGGCCGTCAAATATATACATACATACTTACAAAATTTAAGCTTTATAATATTAGTAGGGAAAATATGGATAAGTAATGCAATTATTAAAATTTGTGATTTGTTGTAAAACACTTAGCACTGGCCATTTACCCTCGGGTGTCGAGAAATTCAGCGTGGATAGTTTAAAATAGATTAGATTAAGCGTGTCTCTGTATCAGAATTATGTAAAATACAATATTAAAAAACAACAAATAAAATACAAAAGAAACATGGAATTAAAATAAAGAAACTAAACAAAAAACAAATACAATAATGGTAAGTAAGTAGTTTCTCGAACGGACATATTTCGGTTTAAGACCGAGAAGAAATAAAATGAAGGAAGAATACTCAAGAAGTAATACTTGTAGATTTTATAGATCTTCTTAATGTGAACAAGAATAACATTTCAAAGAGAATAAAGAGAATATTATCAAGTATTAATATTCAATAGACATTCCGTTATAATTTATGATCGTTACAGCGATAAGCCTGAATCGTAATTGGTCCTCTAACATTTACACCAATCCTCCGCGTTTAAGAAATTTAAAATTTACGATAATAGAAAGAACGTCTTAAAGTTAAAGTTTCAACTGTGTGTTGCTGCAATTAGCCCTACTATAGTCTTGGGTTTCCTCACAATGTTTTCCTTCACCGTAAGAGCGATATAATAGCGTACATAATTTTTTCTTAAAGAAAAAGTCATTGGTTCGAAACCACGACCTTCAGAATGAAAGTCGGGGTGTCCACCACTAGACCAACATGAGAACATCTTATATGTGAATTCGTGCAAAATCTTTTAAACGAATTAGTCTTCATATATTGTGTTTATTAAATATCACTTTTATGGTGCGTATTTGTGTATAATCGCGAATTACATACTAAACCTAGATTACAGTACAGCCCCGATTATACGAACTAATTGGGGGACATGGGTAACCGAAAACCGATTTATTCGGATAATCGAACTGAATACGAATTTACCAATAGAACCACATGTATAATACATATATTATTATTTTTATTACACTAATAATAATTAGTGTAACAAATGTAAATTGCAGTTGACCCCATAAATAACATTTATTTACGAATCTCCTTACAAATACGAACGACGAGCGCGTTCGCGCGGAGATTGGTTAAGCGGTCGTTCGGTTGATCGACGTTCGGATAAGCGACGTCCTACTGTACTGGCGGAATAACGAGCTCCGTAAATACAAATTAAAACATGACAAATATCCCGTTATTTAATTATATTTGTAGTATACTGCAACATATTCATACATCTTATTAAATATCTTTCGTATGCAACCAATAATAAATTGCAATCACGAATCGGTCAAGGAGAGACCTTAGGAGCGGACCTTTAGGGCTGTATGCACGCACAGTTCACAGTACGATGCATGAACTCTTTTCGTCAAATAGAACTTTGGAGAACAATTAATAACTTACTCTAAAACTATCGATATTTTGACTATCGATGGTCGCATTTGAAATCCATATATAATATTGATAATTTCGATTGATATTGCTGTTGCCTACTAGCAGCGCCTTGCGGTTTCCTCCGCGTGAATTAGTGGCCTTGGCTATTAGAAAACTCTAATATTTGTTGAGCTACATACACTAGTTCACGAAATGAAAAAGACCCTCGTAAGTTCTGTTCCCGATGTAATACTTATTGGGATAAAAAGGTCTTTAAATCCAGATCTCTAGTTATCTGCATACCAAACTCTCAAAAACATGCACACATAGATCTCGAAATTAAGACTTTCGTTTGAAAATTATGATCGTTTCAGAAGCGATTTCACCATCCTGCCAATTAGAGTATTTTGTTTACCAACCTATCATCGATGTATACCGAGCCTTACCTCACCGAAGGTTCTCAGGGAAATCAAAGGTTGTATAATGAGTTTCAAATATCATCGAATATCGTCGGTCTTTCGGAATTTATCGTTTGTCTTATCTTTTGATGTTTATTGCTCGTTTGATTTAGTGAAAATTGGCGAATTTTGGCTCTCTTGCTTCGTTCTCTCGTAAAATTTAATAGCCATGTTTACTTTGATGGTTTAGTGCTATAAGAGCGTTGTAATTGAATGGAGATTGGAGACAAAGTGACAGTAATTGGTTGCTATGTTTTGTTGTTACGTTTAGTGGTTAATTAGTAAATGTATACCCACGTAGTTATGTTGATAATAAAACAAATTGTTATTGAATTTTAAACTATTATTTTCATTTAATAGTTATCTGTTAAATTCTTAGTAAACATATGTTATATACGTATTTATGTGACGGGCAACTATTTAGACGTAACTTATATATGTACCTTCTTTTTATTATTATCGTAGTTATATGGCGTAGCTAACCTATAGTGTCAGAGTTTACAGGTCGACTCAAATCCTCAAAATCGGCCCAGCGACTTAGTTTCCCAAGGCTTTTCACTAAGTCTTCTTTATTTTGTATCGTGTTGCTCTTAGGCATCTAACTTGACCTAACGACTGCTATCAGAAAAAACAACCAACAACAATGGAGTAGTATGATCGGTCACCCATCCAAGTAATGACCGCTCCAAGCGCTGCTTAACCCGCACGTTCATTCAAAATCGGCAGTTGCAGCTTATTCAATGAGCTCCTCGACGACACATCAAGTCTTTTCGCTAAGTGTTCCCGTTTCATCATGAGAAATGTTTTAATTTTTTTAATGCTTAGCCTCGTTTCGATATCTACCGGTGAAATAAAACCACGTCTTTACTTTGTAATTTTATTTCAATTCATCTTCTAATATGATTTATTTTATTCTGGTCTTCGCTTGGCATTTGTTTCTCTCTCATAATTCTGAAACAAACAAAAACATTATTGTATAAATCCTTCGTATAAATCCATACATTATTCTATAATATGGTTAAGATAATAGAACTTCGTTGGTAAAGTCCTCATTTATTTCTTTAGACAAGACGTTATTAAGATGGTATTTCACGATTTTCGATATTCTTCTATTTCGAAATATGGCTAAAACTTCGTTTTTATGGCGATATTTTAGTTAACCTAGTAATTTGTCCCACTGTAGGGCATGGAACTCCTCTTAGAAGAATTAGGCAGTAAGACGCCACGGGAGCCTATTTCGGATTAGTGAATCCGGAAACCTGTAATCAAACATGTTTGACTTTTTATCCAGATAGTTCAGTGGGTCGGGACCTAAGCATGTGAAACCGTGGGGTACGGCTAGTATTAAATAAAACACTCGCATTTCTACTTGCTGTCCTTAAAATGCTTCTTGTTTTTTAATGATCGAAGTGTTCAACCAATTTTTGAGTCTTCTAAATAAAGTCGTGAAGTGACATCTTCAGAAGTTACCTAGTTAACTGTCTTGTCTTATTTAATAATGTTTTTTGACTTAGAAGTCATTTTTAGGGTTCCGTGGAAATTTCACTTAATAATTATTTATATAGGTGAAATTTTCCCAGATAGTATCTTATTTCAGATTCCGCTATTACCTACAGTCAATCCTAAAAACAGAACGCAATAAACATTTAAATATGACATCCATGCAACAATAGTAGTTTATGCACCGAGGTACTAAAGTCCTGTCTTATATAGCGGGCGTCATATTGAATCCAAAGCGTACGAAGGACTCTAGAGGGTTAACTCCCGAGCGCAGCGAGGGTGTTAAAAACTTAACTCCTGAGCGAAGCGAAGGAGTTATGTACCTAGAGTCCTGAGTGAAGCGTGGGATTCAAGCGCCCAAGATAAAGACAAACTTTAGTACCGAGGTGAATACTCTACTTTACACATCTACTGCGAGACAATAAAAGGCCTACAAAAATAAGTACTTAACTAACAACAAAAAAATAGAATAATGCAACGTATATGAAATATATTGACAGCTTTATATTAATTAAATTTAACAATGTTACATCAAAATGACGAAACCACACATAGGCCTTAGCTGATGAAAAAAAAAAGTTGGGGCTTTATACTAACCAAAACTTTTTGCTTTACCCTTCCGTCCATGAAAATAGAAAAAATTTGCCCAGTTTTTATTTTTTATATGTGTTATGTCTAGGTGGCCAGTTCGAAATGGCCGTATGCTACCAGAACCTTAGTTCCAAATTTAAATTACTTTATGCCCTAGGTGCATAATGTGCACTTTATGCACCTAGGGAATAAAGAGTCGCTTTACGTTGACCTTTTTGGTCAAATAAAGTAACTTTGTAGAGCAGTAGGTGTGTAAACGTATTTTTTTAATGATAATGATACGAAACTCTTTATGCTGACACGTGCCGTGGGAGGCCGACTCGCACATTGCTGAATTTTTAAATATATACTACCCTAAATTATCGAAGTTTTTTCACCAATCTCGCGAAATCGTGAAGTGCCATCTTAACAAGTTACCTAGTTAACTGTCTTTATCTTATTGTTAACAGAAGCTATTCATATGGAGACAATAACAGGCAGAAATCTGAAGGCTCCTTCAGAGTTCTCTGTCGAACAACTTTTATTGTTTTAATGGCGCGAGATATGGAACTGTTCTGATTTGAGTAGGTACTGATGAAGAGGCGTAATGGTTTTTGTAATAGAGATAACATTTAGGCAATATTAACTGTCTAAGAAATGACAAACGCTACCTAGCATATACGTAGACAGCTCTAAACATTATTTATACAAGTATTTAATCACACTAAGAACATATTAATTTTGAAATTAAACTCAATTGTTTGGATTTAATTGCGTTACTTTCGGTATTTTAGGCATTTTTCAACGTCTGACATTTCGAGGCGTTTACAGACGGATAAAAAAAACTCTATCTAATGCTTGTTTCCAAAACGTACTTGGCAGAATTCGGACCCTACTTCTGGTAAGTAATTCTAACCAGTACGTTAGACCGTTTTGCTATGTTAGTTTTTGAGATCGGTAACATAAGTACAGACTGACAGACAGACAGATGCGGCAGAGGACTTTGTTTTATGATTGAAATGGATGTTTATGTTGACTCTAACCCACTTGATCATGAGTCTCTTTAAGCATGTACTTAGTAAGCGCCCAGGTAACTTTACCAACTCTCGAAGTTCTTTAGCTTCAAGTGTACCTATCCGATATATTGTCTCCTATTATTGCAAATGGATTCTGTTTTTCTGCTGGGTTTTCTAACTCATAGTTTATTGGTTAAGTTTTGCTTTTGTATTGTCTTAAGCAGATTTGTAAGAACCTTTTTAAGATGGACATATTTCTACCGATTGTTATGAAATCTGATTAGTCGGATTAGTCAAGTCGACTTAGCAAAAGCTAAGCTTTATAAGGTGAGGTAGGTCTTCTTGTTATCTTAATTTAGCTAGCTAATGACGAACTATTTCCTAGCTAATCATATGTGAAACTGCAAGTAAATTTAAGTTTTATTCTATTTTCATCCGCGTCCCGATCCCGCGTCAATATTGGGATATGTTTTTCTCCAAGGTCCCATATATCTCTATACCAAAATCAGCTAAGCGGTTTAGGCATGAAGTCGTGACAGACAGACTAACAGAGCTACTTTCGCATTGATAAGGTTAGTAAATTTTTTCCCTAAAATCCTACTAATATTATAAATCCGAAAGTCTGTTTGTTTGTTTGTTTATTTGTTTGTTTGTTTGTTTGTTTGTTCCCTCTTCACGGTCAAACGTCTCGACCGATTTGGATGAAAATTTGCATAGGGATAGTTTAAATGATGGAGAGTAACATAGGATACTTTTGATCCCGAAAATCCCGCGGGATCGGGACTTACGCGGGTGATAACTATCTAATAGATGAAAATTTGCATAGGGATAGTTTAAATAATGGAGAGTAACATAGAATACTTTTGACCCGAAAATCCCGCGGGATCGGGACTTACGCGGGTGATAACTATTTATTGGATGAAAATTTGCACATCGATAGTTTAAATGATAGAGAGTGACATAGGATACTTTTGATCCCGAAAATCCCGCGGGATCGGGCCTTACGCGGGTGATAACTATCTAATAGATGAAAATTTGCATAGGGATAGTTTAAATGATGGAGAGTAACATAGAATACTTTTGATCCCGAAAATCCCGCGGGATCGGGACTTACGCGGGTGATAACTATTTATTTGATGAAAATTTGCACATCGATAGTTTAAATGATAGAGAGTGACATAGGATACTTTTGATCCCGAAAATCCCGCATGATCGGGACTTACGCGGGTGATAACTATTCAATTAATGAAAATCGACACAGGGGTAGGGTAAGTTATGTAGAGTGGCATCATGATCATTGTCATCGTCATCCTTCGTCATCGTCATCGTCACTTACTAATGAAATACAAACTTTACTTTACTTCACCTACCTACCGCAGTGCAAAAATCCACACTTAAACGGACGACCAGGGAAGTACTGATGATGCCAGGCGCGGCAGCGCCTGGCTTCAACAGTACTTCAATGGGCGACCGTTTAGGTGTGGATTTTTGCATTGCGGTAGGTAGGTGTTCGAACAACGCGGGTTCGTAACTTGCGCGGGTGAAACCGCGGGGCGCAGCTAGTAATACATAATTATCTTAATGCCAGCTTTGTCTTCACGTTGAATGAATTGTGTGAATTGAATACATGGAGATGCTAAAATTATTTTCTTCGCTGTCTCCAAAACCTCAATGAGGAAAGTTTGCATCGGTTACGCTCTTGTGTTTTTAGGGAATACACTTCAGGTCACCGTGCCATTTTTTCCTTAAATTCCCTCATTAATATTTAAATGATATGATTATAAAGAAATCCCATTGAATGATAGTAATAAGGTATGGCTGTCCATGATACACCTATTTATGTAGGTAGATAAATTAAACGCTATTACATACAAGAATTACCCTTCAAATCATCGTGTTACATTTTCCCAAAACTCCCTCATTACCATCAAAATAT
Organism: Idaea dimidiata; assembly: GCA_949358125.1. Classification (NCBI taxonomy): domain Eukaryota; kingdom Metazoa; phylum Arthropoda; class Insecta; order Lepidoptera; family Geometridae; genus Idaea; species Idaea dimidiata. Next base: position 14,779,393 of record OX442329.1, read on the forward strand.
TAATAAAATAATCCTATTGAATTTCCATAACCACGGTATAAACTTTACTCCGAATTATTCACATGTGAGGTGACGCGAGGGTTCAACAATGGCAGGGCCCTATTGTCTCCACGCGGCAAGTGCTCTGTTTTGTAAATATATTCTTGTTAAACGGTTCAGGGATATGGTGATGAGGGTGTTAACCTTTACGGGATAGAAGGATGGAAGCGTTATAGAATTTTATGAATTGCTAAGACGTTGGGTTGTTGAGCTTTGCCTTTGAGCTTGAGGTTTAATCGATGAGGCGTTGGCAACTACAGCTTCGTGCTTAATTGTTTTTATTTTCATGTAACGTTTAGGTGTTAAATTATTACGAGGCAAAAATAGTTTTGAATAACAGCGTGCTTGAAACTACTTTAAAATAGTTATAAATTTTCAAAATTTCAAATACCTTCATTCTCTAATGTCAATCCCGATTTCTATTATTATCATCATCACAACTTGTATTTTTCCTTCCACCGATTGGCATTGCCAATCCGCGTGTGTCATGGCTTACGATCCTGTGACAACCTATATTTTTACTTTTACACCAGCGACCAAATAAAACTATAATTTGCCCCAATGTCAATACCTACTATGTTCTTCTTCATCGTATCGATGGCATTCTTTTTGACCTTGTTGGTTCCCCCACTCCGACATAGTGCGAAGCTTCTGGCTTTTCTATAATTACTATTTGCTGCCATACGATTTGTGATAGAAATGTTAATTGTAATCTAAAAATAGATAGCAGAAATAAATCTCTACTAAAATTGCATGAGCTTAACAGGGATCCCCGTAAATCATTTTACCAATGACTGAACAAGGATAAAGATGGATCCCAAAAACAGGGTCTCTCTCCGTACAGAAAACACCCCATTAAGTAATTTTTTCTACCTAAATCTAATTTTGAGGGTTGGCGGCCCATATGGTCCTCTGGGAGTTTCTATGCATTGATGAAAAATAGTACGTATTTTATATTAGATAAGGGTCCTAATCTAATGTTGGTGTGACGTCATGATGGACAACGACGCAGCTGCTCTCAAATGCACTGTGCGATTCTAACCCCCTAAATGCAATGTTCTGTAATAATAATAAATTCTCAAAGACAAGGTAATATTGCGCTAGTTTAAGGGTAGTTGCGCAAGGGTTGGCGGAATTATGGAAAAAATGGTTGCGTTTGTTGTGAACAATGTTTTTTGAAACGTGAAAATTGAGCAACCCTATCGAGAATTTGTGATTGAACTGAATACGTTCCCATGGGAATCAATTGAAAATATTCCTTTATATGCAATTGTATATTTTAAATAAAATAGTTATCAAATTGCAGAATGTAACAGTTGTTTTCAATTGGATCTGTAATTGTATTTCGAGTGTATCGTTGACAGAGGTATTATTTTGTTTCCATTTGTCGATTGTTTGCTTCAACAGTGCTTTTAAATATTTGTTTGGTACTTACATTTTTATATATTAAGTTTGAGAGCCTTCCATTTTTCCCCGAGGGAAAACAGGCTCTTTATCTCCTTCGCATGTATCTTTATCTCCTTCGCATCCTATATTTATATCCGTATATTTACACTTTACTGAAACAAGAGTCAACCAAAATCAAGGCGAAATTCGTCGCTTTCATGAAATCCTTCTGTAGGTAAAAGAGCAATGAGTTCAGTATTTTAGAAAGCATTCATTATTGGTTTGCAATGAAAAAATCGCATTAAATCCTTCGATTTTTTTAAACTCGTAGAACAAAAGTGATTCGCCTAGATGTCTAGAAAATTCCCCTTTCAAATTCCGTACCCTCGCCAAAATGTATTGTATTCTGTAGAACAAACAAACGCCCACCTCTTCACATCTATTTCGAACCAACACGTAAACAATAAGTCCAAATTCTAAAGGCTCCATAAAAATCTAGAGACAGAAGCTTATCGTCTGTTGTCGCGTTGCGTTCTTAAGTGACAAGCGTTGGCGGTACAATACTTTACGTAATCCTTTTCCACAAAGCGATCCCACAATACCATGGACCCGTGGCACAAAAGAGTGTTTACTTAAACCCCTTTCACACCTTTATTGTTCAAAAACCAAGTTTAAGAGACCCCTATGTCACCACTACATGTTCAAACTCCCAACGCGAGTTCAGGATTTTGAAGATCACGCTTAAATGGCCCGTATGTCAACTGAATAGCAGTAATGCTGAATCGAGTGGCCTTTGCAAGGTTTGCAGGAATTTAAAACATGAGGTGTTGATATATTTCTGAACGTGTGAGATTTTTGTTTGGTTAAACTTTTATAAAGTTGTTTATGGGTGTTTGGCGAGTTCAAAGTGCTTATTTTTGCGTTTTGCTTTGAAAATAATATTAAAATTATGGTACGTTTCAGCAATAGGTAGTCTTTCAAAGTTATTCAGAGCATTCAATGCGTACTCACGTAGATTTATATTTGACTAGATGCGACAGCATCTGTTAGAAATAATCACACTTGTATCAAACTTCTTACCAAAAAATTTGATAGGTGTCTTATAAAGAGATAACAAGGTTAATGGTCGCTTGACATGAGGCATTTAAAACTCGGCCCAGCCGGACGAGCTTCATCAGTTCCAAAGTTAAATTTATTCGGAAAATCAGTCACATATCTTTAAAAAAGTGGTAATAAAATTCGAACGTTGTATTAGAATTTCTACTATCTCAGATAATCTAAGCCCCATACGTAATTTGACTTTGTTCTCATCACTCTTGTTTATACCTACATTATTTGCTTCTATTTCAGCATCATGCAAATGGTAAATAACTTCTCTTATTTCATTATTAATTCGCAGAGACGGTCTTACGTTATATAATCCAGAAATCTTTGTCAACCATTTGTCAACCCTCTAATGCGCCCTTAACATTGTTAGTTGAGAAAATGTTTTAACGCACTCCATCTATAAGACTATTAGTAGACTACACGTTAGAACTACTCCAAAAGACAGCACCATCTGTTGTTTGAAGTTGGCCAGTTTTATTTGAACTTTGCTACTGTGGATGTCTAGTGAATGTAGTAAGCACGTACTTACACACTTTTTTGTTACAACTTTATATCTAATCTAAACTTGCTCGCGTTAAGAAGTCTCTTCTTTCATCCCCTTGTGGGTAGAATTCATCAAAATCCTTTCTTAGCGGATGCCTACGTCATAACATCTACCTGCAAGCCAAATTTCAGCCTGACCCGTCCAGTGGTTTGGGCTGTGCGTTGATAGATCACAATGTCAGTCAGTCACCTTTGAGTTATATATATTTAGATACCTATGAATGAATGTAGGTATATAGTTATAGGTAGGTATTATTATACCATTACATATTATAACGTTGAATGTGCAATCAGCAACATGAGTGGGTAGGTATACAGACAGCCGCAAGATTCGCTTGAACCGAGTGTGGAATATAATCATATAAATACACATTGAAAATCGACTATAAATTCCAATTGTGAGAATTAGTGCCTATTTAAGAAGATTAAATAATTATAGCTTAGCTTGGTGTCACAGGCAAGTAGTCGGCGAGTAAGTAGATAACAATCGTAAAGCAGGTTTTGCAACTATATAAGCTACAACATAAAGCTATTTGTAAAAGTTTTAATTTGATTAATTTGACAATAAAAGTATGTTCCTGTTATATAGACATAAAATTTAGCAAAAATTGTTCGCCTATACGCCCAGAACAACCTCCTTTCGGCATAATCCACCGTCCTTGAAACACACTGTGTTCATCATCGGTTTCTCAATCAGAGAATGAAGATATTGTTTTTTTTTGCGAAGTTTTTTTTCTTCCAGTAGTCATTCATGAATAAAAATATTGTTTTTCTTTTTTTTTTGCGACATTTGTTCAAAGCTTCCAGTGGTCATACATAATAATATCTTTAAAAATGTTAGCCTACGGTAACTATCCCACTGTGTTCTCACCTCATATTAGAGGCGTTTAACAGCCTACTCTGGACTTGGCAAATGGGTCATATAAAAGCAAAGAGACAGTGTTGAGTTGAGAGTTGACATACTATGCTGTCTTTGCTTTTATATGACTCCATACAAATTTAAATAAATATCTCTACCATCGGTTACAAAAAATCTGAATCAATAAAATATCTGTATCTGTACCTAAAACCAAAAAAAAGAAGAAAACCCTTGTTCACATCCCACGGCTACAAGTTTTTAATTGCGATAATGTCAGTTGTCGGGGTCAACTTACATTGGACGTCTGCACCCTAGGGGTTAGGAAGGGTGGTTTGTCCCATGTGCGAGAACCGAGACCCCACGCGTAGACTAGAGTGATTTAGTTGATATAGAAATTTATATGTGTATATTTAGGTTTAGTTACGTTCGGAATATTTATGGATTCATAGCAAATATTATTTAAAAACTGGAGAAAAGATTCATTTTTTTTATTTCAATTGGCTCACTTTTAGTACCTATTGCTGTTTTATTTATTGCAAGCTTTGTTATTTATTTATGAACCTTAATTATTTTTATATAAATGAGTAAAAACGATATAATTAAGTTTTTTTTTTTAATTTGTTTATTACGGATTTGTTTATCTCGATATTTCACCAGCAGTTTTAATTGGTTTGTTATCGATATAATTAAAATTGCTTGCGAAATATCAAGCTCCGTAATTCTCAAATTAATAAACATGATAACCTAAATATTCCGATTTTTTTGAAATAATTTTAGTGAAAACAACCATATAACCGACAACCGTTGCTTGGGTTAAACGACTTCTAGAGTGGAGGCTGGCACAAACTGGATGCGAGAAGCCGAAAATAGATCCAAGTGGCGTGCAATTGGAGAGGCCTATGTCCAGCAGTGGACTACAACGGGCTGATGATGATATTAGTTTTGAACGGTGGATTTATGGACATTAAATTAAATAACTCATTTCAACTAAAACATATTGACTGCCCTTTATAAAGCAAACCAATTAATTATACTCGGCATTTATAAGCGCAATTAGTAACTTTATTGGAGGACGACAATAAATTGAAATAATTGAACCTTATTGCGACTGAATATCTATGGTATAGTCGAGGTTGGATTTTGCATTTGTTCATGCCTACCTATATCTATATACTAATAAGGATTATAGATAGGAAAGAAGTATTTGCTTGTTTGTAACGAATAGGCTCTGAATTAAAAAAAAAAACTTTAAAAGAATAAGCTACATTATCGAGGAGTACCTAACATATGGTAGTTTTGATCCCAATATTCAAACCAGCTGCGGTATCATTATTTCGTATTCTGCATTGCTGCTTTGAAGTAATCACCGTAACAACCACGTTACGTCAAAGCAGCAATGTACTGCAATTTAGCAACTACTAGCGGTGGATGCTAATTAGATGATACCATAGTTGATTCCGATCAACTTACGCCCGCGGGACACTGCTAGTGTATAATATACTAGCGGCTTTCTTGTAGCTGTCTATTGGTAAAAGGATCATTGAAATCGGTCCAGTAATTTTGCAGCCTATTCGTTACAAACAAACAAAGAAATATTTCCTTTATATAATACTGGCTGCGCCCCGCGGTTTTCCCGCGTAAGTCCCGTTCCCGCGGGAATATCGAGATAAAAAGTAGCCTATATGTTTCCAGTATCCAGCTACCTATATTCCAAGTTTCATCGCAATCGGTTCAGTAGTTTTTGCGTGATTGAGTAACAAACACACAAACATACATACATACACACATACTCACAAACTTTCAGCTTTATAATATTAGCAGGATAGGATTAGTATAGTAAAGACACAAAGGTAACTACATTAAAGACTTATAGGTAGTAATACCTACTTCTAAGTTACCTAATTAGTTCAGAAAACCATTATAAAGGTAATATTTTGCCTCTTTGAAGTATACGGATATCTAAAAATCACATTCCATATCACATTCTAATAGAAAAACCTGTGGTTAACTAGTATGTAGTTCGCAAATCAACGTGAATATTTTGTCCAAATCTCTATCTAAACTTTAATTTCTTACCTATTCGTCTTTACTAGGAATGTTTCTGATTCCCCTTAACAAGCTTTAGAGTTATGTATGAGTTAGGTAGGTATTTGTTCTATTCTAGGTAATCAAACTGTCTGATTATAGTGTTTGTAGACGAAAATACAGGGTTTGCAGTTGTAAGTCTTGTAGTGCTGAGTAAGGGATGATTTATATTAGACCGTTTCTCGGTCGTGCCGGGTCCGAGCTTCGTTGGCTATTGCTCGGCCGGGTGACGGACTAATATAAATCATCCCTTAGTGTTATAATTGTGTATTATGTAAGTACGTAAATGTCTCTCGATGAATCCACGCCCCGCGGATTCACCAGCGTAACTCCCGAATGATTAGAAGTAGGTACTATTATAATATTTTGATCTACCCCCTAAAATTACACCTTAAACAATAAAGCTCTATATATCTGAATAATGACCATTGGCAACTGCATGCCTTGCCCTAAAAACTTTTTACTAACAAACGGAAGTTCGATAATTTTAAAAATAAATTTTAAATTTCGAACGTTGAAATTTATACTTCTTTGTAAAACCGTACGTTAGTTCTTCAAAAGCTTGTAGGTGCTCTGAATTTACAATCTAATTGCAAAGTTCTGACCAAAATCTGTCGAATTTAGAGTAACAGCTTAAAGCACTAAAGTCACTGATAGACCACTAGACGTCTGTCAGATAGATATATTTTAGGAAATGGCGATTTTAGTATTGGCTTGGCTACTTTGAATTGGTTTACTAATTTGGCAGGATATAATGTTTAAAATAGCCAGAGTTAAAAGTAGCCTATTTGTAATTCCCGTAAGTTGAGGTTCATCTAAATCGATTCAGTGTTTTTTCGGTAAGAAGTAACAAATAAGCTTTTTTGATGTTATATAATAATATAGCCTAGATACAACGAGATGTACTCCAACCTGTAGGGAAGTAAAGGGTAGAAGGGGAGTGTCGGCGTCCTTATAGAGAACAGTAGCTGTATCTGGGTTACTCCAGCCTGTAGCCATGGTATATAAACAAGTTTGATCTTTGGCTACAGGCTGCAGTAGCAGTACATCTCTTTGTATCTGGTTTAGTAACCAGCCTGTACTCCACTCTAGCATGTAACCCTTTTACGTGGATTTATCCAGCTAGAAGGGAATTATCGGCGTCCTTATAAAGAACAGTAGCTATATCTAGCTTATATAAACAAGTTTGATCGCATTAGCTAAGTACTTCTTAATAAAAGTTCATTTATATAGGTAGAACTACAGCTTACTGAGTAGTTGGTTCCTCGGCGCTTGTCGCTCAGCTTTCATACAAATTTGTTTCCCGAAATATATGTGACCCACACATTTGTAGGAAAAGTCACATAAGTTCTAAGAAATTTGACACATGAGTTTTCAAAACCCGTTCTGGGAAAACAGGAAAGTTTGTCTTTCTACTATGTTTTAACTACAAACGTAGGAAGGGGGACCTCGGATGATGATTTATTTATTTATTTATTAAAAGGCACAACGACAGAACATTAACCAAAAAATAATCATGAAAAACAGTACACTTAATGATAACTAAATTCATGCTCCGATGATAGCTATGCACAACATGATGATGATGACTGTTGCATAACTGCAACGTTTATAAGTTCCTACAAAATTTGGGACAATGCAAGTTTTTTTAACAATGACTGTACGATATTAAGTATGATGGAATGCAAAGTTTATCTAAAGATGATATCACTTTTGAATTCCTGTGAACTGACACTTTCGATTGAGGAAATAACGGTTACGATTTAAAATAAGAAGTATCTAGAAACATTTGATTCGACAAATTTATTTATCGTGTTAATATTTTGGGTTACACCTGCACGAATTAAAAACAACAATTTTCAATTATGGTAAACTAGCTGCGCCCTGCGGTTTCAACCGCGTAAGTCCCGTTCCCGCATGAACATCGGGATAACAAGTAGCCTATGTGTTATTCCAGGAATCCAGCTACCTATATTCCAAGTTTCATCGCAATCAGTACAGTAGTTTTTGCGTGATTGAGTAACAAATACACATACACACATATATACATAAACACATACTCACAAACTTTCAGTTTTATTATATTAGTAGGATATTATAGGATAATGAGCGTCTCTGAGCTAAGCCGCGGATAGACAGACATACGGACATAGCAAAACTAATTTGACCCAAAACTTTCAATCGTTATGATCAGAATTTTAATTTAAACACCAAATATCCCTATTTGGTGTTTATAGCCACCACCATAATTGCCCATAGCCCCTGGGGAATTATGGTGGTGAGACACAGACGAAATGCCAAAGTCAGTAAGGGCTCCTTTTTTATTTTTTGGACTCTGAAAATAACCCTACAGGATTAAGTTAGTAATTACATAAAGAAACTTAAATCCTTTTTAGACCAGCTATTTTGTTTTGTCCATCAAAATAAACGAAAAAAAAATTACCACACTAAAGTTCACTATAAACATAGATGATTCATACAACTATCACGTCTTATCTGGTGATCTAACGAGCTATCCATGAATGTAATAACTGGCTACTAACAGCCAACCAGTAACCACGTACAGTACGAACAAAGTGTACACAAACATGACTCATACAGTACTGCCTCAGACATTCTCAGAACCTCATACCCTTGCTCATGACGGTTGTAGTTAGAGGAATTTTAATAGTGTCAGTGTGGAAGGATATATTGTGAATCAATATTTAATGTAGAACTAGTTGCGCCCCGTGGTTTCACCCTCGTCAGCTCTGTTCCCGCGGGAATACCGGGATAAAAAGTAGCCTATGTCCTTCTATTATACCAAAATTCATAAAAATCGGTTCAGGGGTTTAGACGTGAAAGTGTGACAGACAGAGTTACTTTAGCGCATATAATATTAGTAAGATTTAGTAAGGATTTTTGAATTGACTGGACTTTAAGGGAATTACAAAGTCTATAAATAAAACTTAAAGTCCTGACTGATTGACTGACTGACTGAATTATAATATATTAACGCAGAGCCCAAAGCGATGGTTCTAGAGACATGAAATTTGGAGAGCTACCAGAACCTTAGTGATTATATCCTCATTGACCACGGCCTTCAAGAATTTCAACGTTCTAAATACATTAAGCCCTAGGTCTATAATGAGCACTTTATGTACCTAAAAAGTAATGACTCGCTTTACGTTGACCTTTTAGCCGCCTTTTAGCTCACCTTTTAGTTGAGCCGTAGATGTGTAAAATAAGTTTTTTTTTCTCGTCTATTTCATCGTGTGGGGTATCGTTTAATAGCTCTTTTCATCATTAACCCCTTATTATACACGCTAATTAATGCGCTGCATAACTATGCATCGTTTGTCTTTTATTGTCAGATGAAGTTTCAAAGTTGACAGACAGAGACAAACGTCACATAACTTAGGCATGAGTAAATAATATTTAAAAGTAAGGGAGTAAATCATTGTTAGTTGCCTAGAGCCTATCCTACTTCCTACTAATATTATAAATCCGAAAATCTGTTTGTTTGTTTGTTTGTTTGTTCCCTCTTCACGGTCAAACGGTTCGACCGATTTGGATGAAAATTTGCATAGTGATAGTTTAAATGATGGAGAGTAACATAGGATACTTTTGATCCCGAAAATCCCGCGGGATCGGGACTTACGCGGGTGATAATATTTATTAGATGAAAATTTGCATAGGGATAGTTTAAATGATGGAGAGTAACATAGGATACTTTTGATCCTGAAAATCCCGCGGGATCGGGACTTACGCAGGTGATAATTATTTCTTAGATGAAAATTTGCATAGGGATAGTTTAAGTGATAGAGAGTAACATAGGATACTTTTGATCCCGAAAATCCCGCGGGATCGGGACTTACGCGGGTGATAATATTAATGGATGAAAATTTGCATAGGGATAGTTTAAATGATAGAGAGTATCATAGGATACTTTTGATCTCGAAAACCCCGCGGGATCTGGACTTACGCAGGTAATAACTATTTATTAGATGAAAATTTGCATAGTGATAGTTTAAGTGATAGAGAGTAACATAGGATACTTTTGATCCCGAAAATCCCGCGGGATCGGGACTTACGCGGGTGATAATATTAATGGATGAAAATTTGCATAGGGATAGTTTAAATGATGGAGAGTATCATAGGATACTTTTGATCCCGAAAATCCCGCGGGATCGGGACTTACGCGGGTGATAATATTTATTGGATGAAAATTTGCATAGGGATAGTTTAAATGATGGAGAGTAACATAGGATACTTTTGATCCCGAAAATCCCGCAGGATCGGGACTTACGCGGGTGATAACCATTCAATGAATGAAAATCGGCACAGTGGTAGGATAAGTGATGTAGAGTGGCATCATCATCATCGTCATCCATCGTCATCGTCATCCTTCGTCATCGTCATCGTCACTTACTGACGAAATACAAACTTTAACTTACTTCACCTACCTACCGCAGTGCAAAAATTCAAAAAAATTCGCCCATTGAAGTACTGTTGAAGCCAGGCGCTACCGCGCCTGGCATCATCAGTACTTCCCTGGTCGTCCGTTTAAGTGTGGATTATTGCATTGCAGTAGGTAGGTGTTCGAACAACGCGGAACGCGACTTGCGCGGGTGAAACCGCGGGGCGCAGCTAGTATTACAATAAATTTCACAGCAAAACACAATTATAACAATTTACTAAGTAACAGATTTAATACAATGCACTAGCTAGACGTATTGAAGGGGCAATAAGGGTGCAGCTCAAATAATAGCGATTAGACCACGCGCGGCGCCTTTGATTCGACTCAACACTGTAATCGATGTTCGGTTCTCACGGTTACACGCGATAGAAGGGTTTGGTCGTAGTAACAGCGATTATTTAAAATACATATTTTATTCATATTTAAAATAGTGTATCAAAAACTTGTAGTTAAGACAGAAAGTTGATTTATATTTGGATGGATTTTGTGAATGGAAAGTTGTGACTGATTTACCTATATGAAGTTGTTTTAGTGCAGTCAACATATTTTAGCCTGATTGCTTACCACAATTTTTGTAATTATATTAGTGTAATTATTTTATCTAGCCCTATAGCCGATTAAGTTCTCCAAAGTTCTTAATTTAAAAAAAGCAAAATAAAATAATTCATATAATTAATTATATATTAATCCATTTACTTTTATCTTTACCTCGGAACATATCTTCATACCTACATGGTTAACGGGGCGTTATTACTAATTATACACTCCAACATTACCATTTCCCGTAACTACCGCATTGCTGCTGGGCTGCCCGAGTGTACGAGAAAACTTACTCTTGAAAACGCTGACAGCGTCACCACGCCTTCTCGCGGCTTTTTGGACTTAATGGAAGGGTGGCGTTTTTTATTCCATATTCGATTCGAAAAAAGCAGTTAAACGTTGAATTCCTTTCGTTTATTTTCTTATTGAATTACAAATGGACAGATTTAGATTTTGTTATTCGAACGTTTTAATTTATTTTGTTGTTTTTATTGATGGCTTGTCATGGTTTATAAAATGGACCTTTATTAGAAAGGAACAAATTAAAATTATGCTTTTTGTTTACAAACTAAGGCACGTTTCGAGGACTTTACAGTGAATCCTGGTGACTAACTATAGTCTAATTTAGATATTTATGGAATCAAATCGTTTCTTTGCACTAATTTTAGACTTTAATTCATATTTATTCACTAGCTGCGCCTCGCGGTTTCACCCGCGTAAGTCTCGTTCTAACTAAATGACGAATAACGGGATAAAAAGTAGCCTATGTGTTAATCCAGGTCCCCAGCTACCTATATTCCAAGTTTAATTGCAATCGGTTCAGTAGTTTTAGCGTGATTGTTACACAAACAAACACCTAAACTTTCTCATTTATAATATTAGTAGGATTGAACCTTACTCGACCAAACTGGAATAAACAACGAATCCCAATTCAGGCATAAACCCCTCAGTGTCGTCTGACCACAAACTAACATTTAGGCTTGTAATATGGGTATAGCAGACAACAAATAAAAAATAAAAATAACACTTCCTTTGGTAGTCGTGTAAAAAAAGCTGAAAATAGATCTAGGTGGCGTAATAAATAAAATAAAGGCTACATAATTTTCATCTCTTTAGGTGATTTTTTTAAATTCTGATTGTGTTCCATCCAATGCAAAAAGACCCCCGCATCTACCTACAAACCGTCCAAAGAATCATGCCCCTTGCGTGTGAGCTGCAAAGAATGACCGCCCTGTAATCCACTATCCAGTCCCCTACCTCTAATGCCTTCATTGTTTGATAATGGTTGAATTATCGCCGGTGCAGTCGACACGATTAAACTTATATTACTTTCTTAATACATTTCTTTTGTGTGATGTGAAGTTGGTTGGGGTGGGATATTGTTTGAGATAATTTGGAAATATTTTACAAGGAGAAATGCATCAACAGAAATGTGTCATGTCGGTTCCCGTGTGGCAATAGTTAGCGCAGTCGCCCGGCAAGCGAGGGGCACTGGTTCGAACCTCTTCACGAGATAATTTTCGATGATTTATTGTACAATGTCTTGAGCAATAAGAATTGAGCATAACAAAGAAGCAAAGTTTAGGTCATTATATTTGATTAATTTACGTTCTAAATATGAAAAACATCGACTTTACTAAGTTAAAACTTTAGATCGTTGCGAAGATCGCTTTTGTCTTAAGTCAAAGTTTTTGCTTAGCAAAGTCAAAGTACGGACTATAGATTTCAACCTTAGGGTGACCTGAAAACTCTAACACTGGGTGACCCACATCACTACACGAGAAAAACAAGAAGACCTGACTATGGGTCGGAGGATTATGAATTTGTCCGATTATGTTGAATTTTCATTAACAATTTTGACCAAATATTGAAGTCACGAGTATCGTCTAATCTTTATTTTAATAAAGATCGTGACATTATAAAAAGTGAACGGTTAGAATTAACGTCAAAACTCTCTCACGACGTTGTTATTAATCAAAACGAGTTCGATCAAAAGAGATCAAACCCACAATTGTTTAGTTTTAATGGTTAAAGATTATCTATGCTAAATAGAGCTGTCAGAAAAGCTTTGTTCTTAGTTTTATTTGGATCATTATTTGGGTTTACTGTTCTATTTAGAAATAGTCCTACAGGCAGCCTTAAATTTGGACAAATAATCAATCAGTCAGGATTTTGAATTTTATATGTAGGTTTTCGTGATTGGAATAAAAATTAGTTACGGTTCTAATCTCGTTGCTTTCTCGTTGTTTGAAAGACTACGAAACGTAGAAGCGGCATTGCAACAATTAATACTCAAATAATAAAAGCAACGCAATTAATACCGGAAAATGAGTTTCATTTCAATTCAATATCGCGAAAACCAAAGTTAATTCTAGTATTCCAAATGTCATCTATGATTAAATAACACCAATTTCCTACACAAAAATCTATTCCCTCCCAAACTTGACCCTCAAACTGTAAACATTAAAAGGACTTTAAATCCGTCCCGAAAATCGTGTTATGCAGCGTAAGCCCATTCATCAGATACTAGATAACTTTCACAATGCACAAAAGTACTTCTCTCTTACTCCTTCAAACTAAAAACCGTATAATCCCATCTCATTCCCAAATTGCAGCTTTGAACACTCACGCGCAAATAGCTTTCCTTTTTATTACGAATTTGAATTTTATTTATATGCCTATAAAGTTTAAATTTGAATAATAAAGTTATGTGGTGATGGTTATTGTCAGTCGTGACTGTAGCCATAGTAGAGTTGGTACGATGTTTCTGTGTTTAGGATTTGTACTTATTACATAACCGAGTCTAAACGTAAACCTTGGTTTATTTTCAGGTTAATATTCTTAATTCATTTCTTTGTAAAAAAAATAAGAATACAGAGGTCTTCAAGCTACATTTTGGAGACTCCACATTCTCCCCCTAAGGCAGGCTTCCTATTAATATTATAAATGTGAAAGTACATTATAAATAAGTAAACGAGCATGTTTGTTACTCATTCTTTCAAAAAAACTCGATTAAAAAATACGCATAGAAACAACAAAAAAACCAAAAAGAAAAAAACAAGCCCAGTAATTTGAAATTACGCTAAGTAATAATAGTTTTGTAATCGATACACACAGAACACATAATAAATGAGTAAAAATAATTTATAAAAAAACAAAAAACCCGACTGCGTAAAAAACTCGATTAAAAAATACGCATAGAAACAACAAAAAAACCAAAAAGAAAAAAACAAGCCCAGTAATTTGAAATTACGCTAAGTAATAATAGTTTTGTAATCGATACACACAGAACACATAATAAATGAGTAAAAAATTACTCACAGTCGGGACCCATTCATTTTACCAATCTAATTTTTCCAATGGGTCCCGACTGTGAGTAATTTTTTACTCATTTATTATGTGTTCTGTGTGTATCGATTACAAAACTATTATTACTTAGCGTAATTTCAAATTACTGGACTTGTTTTTTTCTTTTTGGTTTTTTTGTTGTTTCTATGCGTATTTTTTAATCGAGTTTTTTACGCAGTCGGGTTTTTTGTTTTTTTATAAATTATTTTTTTTATTTTACGCTTTTTAGTTATTTTCATTTATTGATGGTAGGTAAGTCTCGTAATCTATTCATTTCATTAGGGGGTTATAATGTACTAGCTGCGCCCCGCGGTTTCACCCGCGTAATTTCCGTTCCCGCGGGAATAAAAACTTGTTCGTTAGTAATAAAAAGCAAGAATACCTAATTGTAAATTAACTTTAAACCGTTATATTTCCTAAACGGTTTTTTAAAACGAAAAATTGTGAAAGAAACGTAATATTTATTTTTAAAAACCTATTCAACGATACCCATCTTGACATACTTTGACGATTTTGGATTTTTTAATTTTGACAATATGGCGTCTGGTGGTGACATAAGTTAGTCTTTAGTCACACTTGCCAGATTAAGACGAATCGATTGACGTAAGAATCATCAAAATCGGTCCATGCGTTTGGCCTCTAGAACGCCACATAGAAACATCCATACATACATACATACATAGACCGGTAAACACATTACCCTCCTTTGCGTCGCGCAGTCGGGTAAATACATACATACATAGACCGGTAAACACATTACCCTCCTTTGCGTCGCGCAGTCGGGTAAAAAAACGACCGAATCGATTGCGAGGAAACTTAATATGTAGATAGGTGTATTAACACATAGGCTACGTTTAGCTAACCGATATTACCGCTGGATCGCAACTTACGCGGGAGAAACCGCGCTGCAAGTTATTCAATATAACAATCATATAATAACAAAATATGGCAAATAAATTATCTGATTCTGACGGATGACAATATTTTGACGTTATTTATTGGCTAGCAGAATGTCTCTGTAACTCGACCTTAAACCAGGTTTAGACTTGGTCAATATAAAACTAGATTTACCTACTTTAGATCTCAATTGTAAAGAGGGGGGGTAGAATTGAAACGAGATTCCTTAGTTTGAAAAGAATTGTGTGTTAAAGTCTTATTTCCTTTGACTTAGAGTATATTTTTGATTGGGGAAATGTTCTATAAACCGCGATGGCCGGACGAAAGATCCGGAGGATCGCCTCAGGGGTTTTGATTCCTTGTTTGAACTCCGTTATGTATGAGGGCCTACCATTACTTCGAACTTGGTTGAGAGTTTAATGTTAACCATTATTGGGTTATTAATAGGCGGTTGTTTAGCTGTTTGAACCAGTTTGCAGATATCGAGTTGATGGACAGGGGAGGTTGACGTGAAACATAGGTAGGTATTAGAAAAGTGTTAGTAAAATAACTACGCGCGGGTATCCATAACTTACGCAGTTAAATCCTGCGAGAATATCGAGATTAAAAGTAGCCTATGTCCTTTTCTTAAGGTCCCATTTGTCTCTATACCAAATTATATCAAAATTGGATCAGGGTTTAGGCGTGAACTTGAGACAGTCAGGTACCTAGAGTTACTGTGGCATCTTTCGTTACCTAAAAGGAAAGGATAATTCTTTTTTTAAAACATTTCGCATACAGATTAGATGGTATGAATAATAACATTTAATTAACGAATAATTTCTTTTATTTTCAGGTAAGTCTCCATCACTTTATATACCACCAGGTATAATAATTATCTTTCAAAGTCAAAGTAAGGTTTCTTCTCCGCTAAGAGTCCATCTTTTTTGACTACCTCTCCGAAATGTGCCTGTCCATGGCCTATCCTGATAAATTCAGCTAATTAAGAAACTCAAGACGTTATAGGCAGTTAGTTCTCGAGTGGCGACTACGAAGCAAAGCGCAACGGAGTGTCGTGTCGTGGCGATCACCTAAGCGGTGGACCGACAACGCTATTTGTGGCATTCGTTTGTGGTAGGCTCATGTCCAGCATTGGATGGATAAGAGCTGAGATGATGATGATGATGATGTAGTTTTGAGCTTATAAGTACAGTCTTCAGTTTCTTCACCTTCTCTCAATTTTGTGTTCTACATGAAGGTCCCTGCTCAACTGGGCTCCTAGAGGCTTGGTGTGCTGGTGAGGCAACATTTATTTTAATATTTGTTTATAATATTGGTAACATCTTCATTCTTTTTAGAACAAGATTCCAAGACAAGACGTCAACGTCATGTTGTTTTGGACACCATGAGTTACTTTTATCCACTTTTAACTCTTGATGTCATGACGCTGTTTTCCAGGTACGCACATATGAAAACTGTGTATGCATCTGTAGTTCTGATTTAATATCACTCAACCAAACCAAAGTACGGGGTGCACACTGGCAATGCAGGGGTTGAAATCGGATTAATAACGGTCCCTACCGATACATGTAATATGAAACCTTTTTTTTAATAGTTAAGGATGCAGTCCTCGAGTTTTTCCGTTAGAAAAAGATTGTAATTTGTAATTGTTAACGGACTCGTTTTCCGTATATACACCTGATATACACCCTAGCTTAGGATTGGTGTTGTTAGAATTGGTGAAGTTATTAGTGTAAGTACTTCGCAAAATTGTTTTTGGGTCAAGGGATATATCGAGATGCTTCGCCTTCAACTGCAACATGTCCTCGGCAGCGGCACACTAGGTTGATTAAAACCGAGTAAACTGTGTTTTACCTTTATATTTTAAAAACAAATAATAGTAAATCATAATTAATTATTGTCAGTATGAACAATTTAGGTACTTATAGAACTACCTGTCAGTTGTCGTTATTCTGAAATAATTCCAATCAATCAGAAAAGTTCTTCAGTAGGTACAAAAGGAACATAATAGAAATGATTAGGTACTAAAGTAAGTGTAACCCTGTAAGGAAGTAAGTGTATACAGAGTTTTCTTAATTCTTAGGGGAAAGTAAAGAACTACAGAGGAAGGACGGTCCGTCTTTAAAATTGACGATATTAAATTTACTTTTATGTCTCAAAAAGTAATAAAATTGATTTCTGTACAATGCTAAAAAATGCTCGCTGAACTGGCAGTTAATTTGCAACAAATTCCAAGTACGCAGGTGGTCCAATTGTTCAGAATTGTGAAACAAAGAAGAACACAACCCGTATATGGAAGATTAAATTATGCTAGTCCACATTATTCGCTTGCTCTGCGATTTCTTTCCCGATTCGCTGACATTCGGCCATTTTGATGAGGTCTTTTAACCCTTCCCCGGTCTACATTGAGTACATTGACAAGCAGTTATTTGGTGTCGCCTTATAACTTAGGTTCTATAATTTATATCTATTAAATGCTTTCCCCTATTTATTTTATTGATTGATTTATTAGTCATGGTTTTTATCTTACTAATATTATAAACGCAAAAGTTTGTATGTATGTATGTTATGTACGCGGTTGAAACCGCTGGGCGCAGCTAGTTATATATAACATAGCAAAAAGGAAGCAATTATTCGTTTATTGTTCATAAGATAGGGTTGCATTTCATCTCATTTCACCTGATGGAAAGCGACGATGAGGTCAATACTGTAACATGCTTACCTAGAAGAAACTTATTCACTATGGACTTACCCGAGATCGAGGTTTCAATTTTTTTTACCTGTGTCTTAAATTCGCGAGCTTGAATTGATTGCTCCTATGTGTACTTTCATACTACAGTTCATGTTAAAGTGGTCGTGATAGACGTTTATGGAATTCCGTGTGCGATTTCGTAAAGCTCTTATAGGTTAATGGTGTAAATGGTACATTGCCCTGACCTTTGGCTCGGAACACCCGATTTTGATGCATTCTATTGTTCCTAGTTATCTTTTATGTGATTTATTTATGGTACCGTTAAAGAGATGGTAGACTGAAGATTTTTTAATTGACCGATAGCTATTTATTTAGTTTTTTCGTGTGTTGGAAGCGGCGGTGTACCTAAAATACGACATGTTTTGGGCACTCTTGTTTAGATCAGTCATCTATGGCATAATGGTATAAGAGGGTATTTTAGAGTATTTTGCGTACCTATTTTAGAATACACAAAAACCCCTAAGCCATTATAACCTCAAAGCTTATGATGATGGAGGTAATAGGTATATGTACTAAGTATATTTTATAAGTTTTCACTGCTGAGCCGATTGCAATGAAATTCGAAATAATTGCTTAAGATAGAGAATAAATTAGAGACCATTTCTTACCCCAATATTCCCCAGTAATAACGAGAATAAAACTTTCGGTGCGACTTACAAAATCACTCAAAATTTCAAATCGAACCTGCAATCTTTTAATTTGTAGGTCGCTCATCCACTGCGGTACATGAGTTTTTTCGTGTGCCTCCGAACAAGTAGGCCGATGATTGAGAACTGTTTTTTCTCCAGTTAAAATATAGTGCTATAGAAATCGACATTGTTCTAAATTGATTAAAATCCAATATGATTTGGTGTTTCAAATGTGCCTATGGCTTGGTCACGTAAGTTATTAATTTTTTTCTTCAATTTTTATCTTATTTCTACTCTACGTCGTAAACTTGATAAGAATACGCTTCTTTAATCATAACTTGCCATAAGAGTTTAACAGATCTTCTCCGAAATATTGATAGGTATTATTTCTTTAGTACAAGTTTCTGTGCCTAGCCAGACTATAAAGTAGTATAAAAACTGGACCGAGTCGGACTTCCGCACGGAAAGTTCCGTACCATAATCACAATAAAGTCATGGTTGGTGTTTGGGATTACAAAATAGTCTTGGTCCGGAGCGGAGGCGACAAGATGGGCCTTGTTAAGTGTGAAATGAGTTTAGTTTTAATACTTTTTTATTTAAGGGGCGTATTAACACCTTAACTCAAAATCCATGGCATGTTTATCGAGATGTAGTATAAAGTCCCGAGGGGTGCAAATATTTGTAAAATATTTATTAATAAAAAGTATTTATTTTCTTTTTTCGTTATAAAATTGCAAATATTATCATCTGGTAATATAATTTCATTGATTCTAATAATTTGTATGATTAATTTTTAAATTTATGTGATGACTAGCTGCGTCCCGAGGTTTCAACCGCGTAAGTCCCGTTCCCGCGGGAATATCGGAATAAAATGTGTTATTCCCGGTTTCCTACTACTTACATTCCAAGTTTTATCGCAATCGGTTTAGTAGTTTTTGAGTAACAAACATCCAAACTTAAAATAGTAGGATAATGATTCATGTAGTCAGACGATTTTGTTGTAAAACTTTTGTTGTTTAACGTCATTACCTATTTGTTTATCAAGTAAACATAAATTATCAATGCCTTTGGACTATGAATCACCTTCAATTGTTTTTAGCTTCGTTTTACTTTGTATAGAATTTCAAATTCTACTTAATTTCAGAACTAATTTAATTTTACAACTAACGCAAAAATTCGCTTTCTTTCACTACTAGTTTTTATTTTAGCAGTTAGGTATTTCGCCTATAAAGTTGTTTTCATCTCTATTTTCTGTTCTGAACATTTTCTTTTAAGTATTTAATTTCATATTTAAAGGGCATATATACCTAAACGCTAAACTCATAATTCCTGTCAAGTTTCTCGATAATTGTTGATTACCTATTTCATGACGAAATGGTGGTGAATTTTTGTTGCATTTGTAGGTGACATTGTTTTCTTCATTTTAGTATGGTTTTAAGACTTAAAAACTTATTTTTGTTTATAAGCCTTCCCACATTTGGCTTAAGTGTCGATAGGCTTTAACACCCTTTGACATAATTATCTGAAAACCACACAAAAATGTGAGAAACAGTCTTACAAATGCAGCAAAAAATGTAGTATCCAGTCAATTAACAATTTTTAATGAACCCAACAGGGGCTTTGATTTTAGATGTTTCATGTCCCTTAATACAATTCTAACAAATAATATAACCTACTATAGGTACTATTCTTTTGCCCTCATTACGACCTAATGTCGGTCGTCTGGGCATTCTTAAAATTCATCATTTTTAATTTATACCTACTTTGACTTAAGCTTTATTGGCTTTGTAATTACTTTCTAGTTCAGAATATTTGTCTTAGAATTTAGGCACTAAGCACTTTAGAATTGCTGAATTATTTATTTCTTTCGTTTTGCTTGGATTATAACTTTTTGAGTTTTGTTCAAGTTTTTAGACTGTTTAAATTTTTCAAAAAATGCGGACCAACGACATTGTAGCGGTCGCGGCGAGTCGTTGAATGTAGGTAG
The DNA here is from genome assembly GCA_949358125.1 of Idaea dimidiata. Taxonomy (NCBI): domain Eukaryota; kingdom Metazoa; phylum Arthropoda; class Insecta; order Lepidoptera; family Geometridae; genus Idaea; species Idaea dimidiata. The sequence goes on from OX442329.1 coordinate 14,800,024, forward strand.
CTCGGGATCGCTATTTGTGGCGTCGTATGGGAAATAGGTCTTCAGCAGTGACTGCGGATAATGGTTGAGATGATAATGATACTAGCCTTCCTAGCGATAGTCAGCACAGTGTCAAAAATATCTATAGACGCTTTTAAAGACATCTACAAGAAGAACTCATACTAGTTGTGCCGCGGTTTCATCCGTATAAGTGAGCTGACCCCGTGAAAATTCTCAAAAATCTATTCTTATCTGATTCCTACATCAAATAAAGAACACACTCCAAATTTCAGCTTTTTACTATCAGAAGTTTAGGTTTGGCGTTGATCCATCAGTTAGTCAGTCAGGACAGAACCTTTTAATGATAAATAATATAGGTTTTATTGGAATACAGAATAATGCCTCAATATTTCAAATTAATATTACTTTTCTCCGACATTTATTCTCGAAGTAACCGATATCACAATCTAAATAGTTTCCATTACCTAAGGCATGTATGTAGATACCTAACTAGGTCTTATGTACTTACATATGGATGAAGCTAACTAAGCCCTGCCGACCCTTATTTGTGGCATAAGATTTTCCCATGACTCTGTTTATTATGCTGAAAACAATTTCAATAAGCGGATTCAACTTTTTTTATTATGTAGGCCGGTGTAGCCACTCTGGACTACGGGTGACACACCGCAATCGAAGCTTCCCTCCAAGTAATTGGTTCTTTAGCACCACCTAAAGATCACGTGTCGGATAACAAAGGCCAATATCCTATAGGCGTATTGTTATTTGGCATCGAAGAACCAGCGATGGAGCTGTGTGGAGGGAAATAGGAGATGCATATTATGTAGTAGGTAAATATATGCTGCTAACGAAGCTGAAGAGAGTATATTTAATTTCAAAGTCTCTTACCTCGGCGTTTCTACTATACTACAATAGTACCTATTGGTGCGTGGAGACACGAGGCAATGTAAATATGAGTAATCAATAAATTGTTTGGTTTAAAAAGTTTAAAATACCATTTCGACTTACATCTAGAAACGATAGGTCTAAAGGAATTCAAACCCCATAAAATAAAGAAGTATAACATGGCAAGACAAGATTTCCCAACATTTTTTACTATAGATAAAGCGTCTGAACGAGTATATGGATGACAGACGAAGGGTAAATGGTCTCCGAAATTACATGTTATTGAGTAATAGCTCGAAGGTCTGACCCTCGAAGCCTACCCTTACACCCTGTAAGGGTAGGTTGTTCTGTTACACTCATTGGCTTGGAACCTTGTATTGATATTTTCCTTTGCTTAGAAAAACTGTTACGATAAAGGTAAGGGATTTATTTTAATCACAGGTATTAACGAGGTAATTAACGTTATACTTTGTGAAGATGGATATAATATCCATTTATTATTATACAAGCTGCGTCCCGCAAGTCATAAGTCACATTCCCGTGGGAAAATCAGGATTACGTTCACTATGTGTCACCCATCCAAGGAATGACCGCGCCAAACATTAGATCAGTTAGTGATAAATTTAAAATTCATGACAAAGTCATGACTGATTAACTGACTGACTGAACTATATATCAACGCAGAGCCCAAACTGCTAGTCATAAAGACATACTATTTGGAGACTATTATTTGTGATGTGTAGGTATCCACTAAGAAAGGGTTTCATTTGGAAACCTTGCGGGTACAGAACTTCCGTACGCGAGCGAACCCCAGGACGGTGCTAATTTTAAGTTAAAAATTCTTTGACGCCGCCAATAGAGTCAAAATTTCCAGTCAAAAAGTAAAGCAACCTACCTAATTCTCTCACCAAAAATGTCTGAACTGAAAACGACAGTGAATTCTACTTAGTCAACAGTATAACTAATGGTCCGTATGACCTCCCAACTCACGTCCTAGGCTGTGTCTTGACAAATAACGCGTCCCGACTGCCAATTTAGTTGAGAGGAAATTTCTGTTGTTTCACTTTTAACTGAGTACCAAGTTGATGTACTGTAGTCTGCTGAGTACCTACGTTTAAGAAGTATTAAGTGCCGAACACGTACCGGGAACATTGGGGAGTTTGTGAAAATGGACCTATTTATATATTTTTGATGTGTAGTATGATATGTACCTAGTATATATCAGTTGAAAATATTTTAAAGGGAAAATACGTAGCGCATGGTCGACGCTGAGCGGGATTTGAACCAACAACGCGTTTCAACTTATCTCAATACAGGAGTAGCGACTTGACCAATTAGTCTACCGGTGTCAAGGTTGTGGATGTATTTTTCTTTTAAAATATGTCTATGAACGCCCAGTGCAGGCTTAAACTCTTAAAATAAAAATAGTTGGTATATCAATTGTCTAGTATCAGTAGTATCCAATATCCATAGTTATAAGTTGAGTGGTTGTTTTGGGTTTGGTACTAGATGGCGGTGTGTGTTGTGTAACGTCGTTTGGTGTTTATTTATTTATTACATAAGGTTTTAGGTATAGTGTCTACTTTGCTTATACATTCGGCAAGCAAAGCCTGCCTGTTAGAGCGTTTGATCAATATCTCACCTGATGGTAAATGGTGACTGGACTAAGATATCAACCGCTTTTTTAACCGATATTAAAACATCCATCCAACTCGTCTTCCTTAGTTACCCTTACCTCCCACCAAAATACCCCTTTCGGATAGCAGATATTTTCCGAACAGGGTCGCTAAATCTTGGAATTATGTTTTGAAAAAAAAAACGAAAAACTCCCAAATTAAACGCTATTTATTCATGGTCATAACAGTCATTCGAGTTTAATCGAACCTGCTTTTAAAATGCAAAGTATTCAAGCAATTTCTGAATAGGTTCATAAGTTCGAGGTCTCACATCAAAGTCAAGGCTGAAAGAGGTTAGATTTAAATCGTGTCTCTAAAGGCACGAATTGTTTGTGTTTGAATTTTAAATGATTTTTGCACGTAATTGTACGAAAGCTTATTTGATGTAAGGCTGACTTTTCAAATCTCTAGATAAAGATATCTGACAAACATAAAAAAATAATTTAAAAATTAAAAAACCGACTTCAAAAAGAAACAAAAAAAAATTTTAAAAAACAGCCAAAAAAAACAAGAATTGATAAAAATGACCAAAATAACCTCTACATAGGTACAGTGCCACCGACCAATTAATCTGTTTTATCATCTGAAGTCGGGCAGCCAAACTAAGTACAATATGGAACCAACCAGTAAAACTGCCAGTAATTGGTCGGTGGCACTGTACCTATGTAGAGGTTATTTTTGTCATTTTTATCAATTCTTGTTTTTTTTGGCTGTTTTTTAAATTATTTTTTGTTTCTTTTTGAAGTCGGTTTTTTAATTTTTAAATTATTTTTTTATTTTACCCTTTTTAGTATACCTACCTACCTAAAAATCAACAATATTGTTACCGTAATTTTAATTATTGAGGAGTTTGCTGATGAGAAGGTGGTTTCAGGTGCCCCATCAATCTGTACTTAGTTCTTTAGGGGTCTATTCTTTTTGGTAGGAGTCCAAAAATGAGTAGTTTATTGAATTCTGGGGTGCTATCCTGTCCATCATTCCGAAGATACTCATCAGATCCTTACCAAACTTTCATGGGACTACCTCGCAGCTTTCACCTTTCCATTAAAAAAAGAACTATATCAATCGGTCAAGCCATCTTCGTGTAATCGATGAACAATTGAATTGAATACAGCGTTTTGAGGTGCATTCCCGGTCCTCACTTCGAAGATCCTTATCAGATCCTCATCAATTTTTTATGGGACCATCTCGGAGCTTCCACCTTTCCATTAAAAAAAGAATCATTTCAATCGGTCAAGCCATCTTCGAGTAATCGATAATAAACAACTGGATTGAGTAATGCGTTTTGAGGAGCATTTTTGTTCATCACTCTGAAGACCCTTATCAGATCCACATAAAAATTTTATGGGACCATCTTGGAGCTCCCACCTATTCATTAAAAAAAGAATCATCTTAATCGGTTAAGCCGTCTTCGAGTAATCGGTGAACAACAAAAAAAAAAAAATTATACATACAGACGAATTGATAACCTCCCCCTTTTTTTTTGAAGTCGGTTAAAAATGTAACACCACCGAATAAAAAAACGTCACTAAGATATTTAAAAAGAAAATAAATCTAAATTTAGTAGATCAAAATTTGAAGGCTTTTTTTGGTCGTGTTCGAACTTATTCGATAGATATCTTTTATTCGTAGAATGAAAAATCAGGCCTTAGTTCTTTTGTTAAAAGTACAGTCAACTTCATAACAATGAATTTGAACGTAAAGAACCTGTGTACTTTACCTATGCTTAAACCTCTTCACCAACCCAGAACCATATTTTTTTCTTGTATGTATGCAAGTTATTTGAAACAACAGTTTAGGGAACAATAAGTAAGTACCTATCTACTACCTATTAAAGTCGAAGATGGTTACTAAGTTCTACGTAAATACGATTATACTTAATAGTTATTTTCTCTTAACGATAGGTATCTAATGAGGAAAAACCAACTTACCTAACAAAACCGAACTAAAATTAGATAGGTAATTGTCCTGTTTTGGATTTTCTTTTATAAGTTCCAACTTTTTCGCTACTTACCTACTTCAAATCCTAAATGATTTAAAATCACATAGAGGTACCTAAGTATCTATACTAGGTATGACTGCTGTTCCCTTACTAACACGTCGTGTCGGTCCGTGTTCGAACAGGTTCCAACGTGAAACCTACATTGGCACACCTTTGTCATTCTATACGGGATGTAGGGTAGGTAGAGTATACTACTCTGGTACTTTTATTGTACTATTTGGTGTCGGATTTCTTATTAAAGAGAATGAAACATGTAGATACTTGTTTGTTGTGCGAGTAGGTACCTACAGATAATAATTCAAATAAAGTAGATAAATATCTAAGTATATTATGTCACATACCTACATAAAGAAAACTGAAAGATGCTGAATATCGACACCGGCTGGCTGCCGGCTAGCTGATTATGTGATTCTGATTATGTTTAGAAATATTTTTAGCAAGGAAATATATTTCCAAAAAAAACCCCATGACAGGATTCGAACCTGCGTCCTTTCGCTAACCAGGCGACTGCTCTAACCACTGAGCTACACAGGAATCACGTGACACGGTATAATTTTTCGGCCATATCTCTCCTCGCAAATTTTCGCTCTGATTATGTTGCTAATATCTTTTATATATGTTGCTATCAAATCTCTAGTGATATTTATAAATTTGTTATTTTCACTTTGTTTTTGTGATTAGGATAGATAGGTAATAATCACGGACCATAATATTATTATACAAAGCGGACATGCCTTTATCAGGTATGCCTCGTGATACTTTTAGATGAGTTGTCTTTTGTTTTAGACGAGTTGACTTATAAAGTCAACATAGGCTGAAACAAGCAGTTTTGCTATTGACTTGTAGATAAAAAATAAAAAAGAGGACGGACCTTAAATCTCACACTCAAACGCAATTTGTAACGTGTTGTAATAAATAAATATTTGATTTGATTTGATTTGAGTTTCAAATGCAATAGCGATTCGTTATCGACTGTAAGTTACTGTCAAATTGTAATTGTATAAAATGACGTGAAGGCAACACTTTCATTAATTTATATTGAGATTTTAGCAACAAAGTTACCAAATAAACAGCTTTTAAGTAGGTAGGTACTTAAGTTCTAGTTTCTATGAGCCGAGGGTAAAATATACGTAAATACCTAGTAAAATCTATAAAGTACCAAATAAATTCACACAGGAAAGGTTCTAAAAAGATAAAGTTACTTACAAAAGTCCATTTATCAAAGTCCAATACAAAAGTTCTTCTCAAATATTTAATAGTTGCATGTTCTGTTAGCAAGATATTATATTTTCTACAAGTTGCGATCCCGCGTTGTTCTTACACCAACCTATCGCAATGCAAAAATCCACACTTAAACGGTCGCCCATTGAAGTACTGATGGAGCCAGGCGCTACCGCGCCTGGCATCATCAGTACTTCCCTGGTCGTCAGTTTAAGTGTGGATTTTTGCATTGCGGTAGGTAGGTGAAGTAAGGCAAAATTTGTTCATGACGATGGATGACGATCGATGACGATGGATGATGATCAATGACGATAGATGACGATGGTTAAAAAATAACAAAATTACGCAATTTCTATTTTTTATCCGGATATCCAGACTTGATATCCGGAAAAAAGTAGCCTATATGTCAATCGAAATCTTAAGCTATCTGCATACTTAATTTCATTCAAATCGGTCTTTTAAGAAATTAGCGCGCACAAACGCACAGACAAACAGACAAAAAGTTAAACACGGAAATGGTCTGTTACGTTAGTACATACCCCTATAAATAGTTTTTTCAAAATATCTTTTAAAAATAGACACCGCTAAGTTACGATTTTATTATAAGTATAGAAGATATAGATTGATTAATTGATTGATTGTGAGTCAACCATAAAAGATAGACATGCTGTCGCAGGATATTTTTAACCGACTTCAAAAAAAAGGAGGAGGTTATCAATTCGTCTGTATGTATAATTTTTTTTTTTTGTATGTTCACCGATTACTCGAAGACGGCTTGACCGATTAAGATGATTCTTTTTTTAATGGATAGGTGGAAGCTCCAAGATGGTCCCATAAAAATTTGATGTGGATCTGATGAGGGTCTTCGGAGTGATGAACGGAAATGCTCCTCAAAACGCATTAATCAATCCAGTTGTTTATCGATTACTCAAAGATGGCTTGACCGATTGAGATGATTCTTTTTTAATGGAAAGGTGGAAGCTGCGAGGTGGTCCCATGAAAGTTTGTTAAGAATCTGATGAGTATCTTCGGAATGTTGGACAGGATAGCATCCCAGAATTCAATAAATTACTCATTTTTGAACTTTTACCAAAAAGAATTGACCCCTAAAGAACTAAGTACAGATTGATGGGGCACCTGAAACCACCTTCTCATCAGCAAACTCCTCAATAATTAAAATTACGGTAACAATATTGTTGATTTTTAGGTAGGTAGGTATACTAAAAAGGGTAAAATAAAAAAATAATTTAAAAATTAAAAAACCGACTTCAAAAAGAAACAAAAAATAATTTAAAAACAACCAAAAAAAAAAGAATTTATAAAAATGACCAAAATAACCTCTACATAGGTACAGTGCCACCGACTAATTAATCTGTTTTATCATCTGAAGTCGGGCAGTTTTATTGATTGGTTCCATATTGTACTTAGTTTGGCTGCCCGACTTCAGATGATAAAACAGATTAATTAGTCGGTGGCACTGTACCTATGTAGAGGTTATTTTGGTCATTTTTATCAATTCTTCTTTTTTTTTGTTTGTTTTTAAATTATTTTTTGTTTCTTTTTGAAGTCGGTTTTTTAATTTTTAATTTTTTTATTTACATATTTATTATTTTATGGCATGTTTAGCGGAACAAATCCGTCATACATGATTTCTGTGTAACTTAAACCATTCAGGCTGCACACGCGCGACGGAAGCTTAAAAAATGGAGTAAATTTTCCCGTTTTTGAAACTTTTCTCTTTACTGCTCCGTTCCTATCTATCGTAGCATGATGAAAAGTATTCTATAACCTGCCCAGGAGTATAAAGTATTATTGTACCAAGTTTTGTTAAAATCCGTTCAGTAGTTTTTGTTTCTATAACGAATATACAGACAGACAGACAGACAGACAGACAGACAGACAGACAGAAAAAAAAATTACTGATTGCATTTTTGACATCAGTATCGATAACTAAACACCCCCCGATAGTTATTTTGAAAATATATTCCATGTACAGAATTGACCTCTCTACAGATTTATTATAAGTAATATAGATTTCGCTGTTGTTGTACGCGACTGTACCATATGTTGCAGTGTTGTATTGTCTCGGACAGTCACGCACAACTGTCTTACAAATTTATCGAGCTAGTTTAGATGTAAGTAGGTTGGTAGTGGTGATATCTAGATAATGGAACTAGAATAAAGTTTTAAGTGTTAAGTTTTTACTTATAAGTAGGTAGTTTGGGAAATTATAGTTAGGTACCTACAACTCTTTGGGTTGCTTAGAAATAATTTAAGGTAACCATGAAGGGGTTTGTCATATCTCTTAGAGAATGCTTATTTGGCATTCTTCTTGGTGAATGTGTTAACTGTAAAGTTAATCAATCGCACAGATAAAAACATTGAAAAATGGTTCCTGTAGACTCGGTCAAACAAGCCAAGTCGAAAGTAGTCGGCACGGCAACATCTTACTAGTATTATAAACGCGAAAGTTTGTATGTATGTATGTGAGGTTGTTAGTCTTTCACACATAAACTACTAAACCGATTGCGATGAAACTTGGAACATAGGTATCTGGGGACCTGGATTAACACATAGGCTACTTTTTATCCCGATATTCCCGCGGGAACGGGCCTTACGCGGGTGAAACCGCGGGGCGCAGCTAGTACCTATATATTTTTTAATTCATCGCTTAGGGGGAACTCGTATTTGTGTACTTCGTTAATACGCTGGGGTACAGACCCAGAGGTGCGGGTTCGAGCCTCGCTGCGAGTAAATTTTTGAAGATTTATTTTTCCATTTTGATATTTCATGTAGGTATTATGTAGCTAAAATCCAAATTCAACAAACATCGCTTTACAGAGACAAATCAATTCAATGCAAGTTGACCCAATTTGTCACATAACTACATGTATCTACGAACAGTTTGAGAGGTACCTACAACCAACTACTAAGTTGTATGCAGTTTGTTGTTCGTACTTAGTTTTATCTATCTCCTGACGTTATATGGGCGCCTGGTTGTCTGCTACCTACAGATTTTTAGTGTAGGGTTGCTGGGAACAGGTTTGCTTTTCCTATAGCCCGGGTGCGAAAGAATATGACTATCCTACGAATACGGTATCCTCTGCCGTCTTCACCATCATCAACATAGGCCTCCCTCATACGACGCCACAAATAGCGATCGCGGGCAACCTCCATCCCACGATTCCCCGCGACCGCTACAATGTCGTCGGTCCACCGAGTAAGGTGGTCTTCCAACACTCCGTTACGCTTTGCATCGTGGTCGCCGCTCGAGGACTTTCACTCTCCGGCGATTATCCTCTGTCGTTGTTTTTAATTTTGACGACCTCTGTGGCGCGTCGGGCGAACGCTTGGCTGCAATGCAGAAGGTTGCGGGTTCGATTCCCGCTGGGTGCAAATATTTATGCTTAAAAATAAATATTTGTGTCTGGTCTGGGCGTATTTCTATGTATAATATGTATGTATTTACAAAAGAAAAATAAATATAAGTAGTATATCCGTTGTCTAGTCACCGTAACACAAGCTTAGCAGCTTACCACGGGGCTAGATGGCGCTGTGTGTTCATGATTTATTTATTTAATAAAACACTATTTATCTGGTTGAATCGCGTTTTATTAATGGTTTTAAATTAACCGAGCTTTCGAAAACTTTACAGTTGGGATTTTAACGTCAGTCAACTGTAAAACTGGCGAAAGCTCGGTTAATTTAAAACCATGAATAAAACGCGATTCAACCCGATAAATAAAGTGTTTTATTATGCAAAATCGCGAAAACCATAGAAGAAATTAGGTATGTTTTTCTTAAAACATTTTAATTGAATAATTTTTTTGTTTTGCTTCTTTTGCTCAAGGTATATTCTACTGGAAATATTTCAAAGGAAAAATGCGGTCCTGACGCAGATACGCGCTTTCAAATCTCGTCGCGAGCTAATTTTTGAAAATGAATTTTTCCTTTAAAATATTTGTAGTACAATTTTTTGAGTTAAAAAGCGTAGGTAGGTGCTTGAAAATCAGCTGTTTCCTTGAACTTGAAGTTAACCTTTTAATTTAAAATATGAAATCTAAACATTATTAAAGTAAACGTTATTTTGACTGTTTTTTTAGTCGAAATTAACCTTGAAATTTTCGTAGAACAAAAGTTTTTCTCTTAGACTTCTAGAACAATCCCTTTCGGCTAAAATTACCATCCCGAAACACACTGTGTATTTTAAAAGAAATTCGTTATTCATTATTATTTTATTATTCATGTCGGTTTTCTGGCGACATTTTTCCTCGAAAAGTATTAAAGTAAATTATATATCCTTTCGGAACCGTCAACCCTAAGCTATATCTTTGAGACACCCCATTTAAAGCACATAATATAGGTCCTTTGAGTCTTTATTAAAAACTGTGTTTTGTTCAAAACGCGTTGTTTTTCCTCGTAGGTATGTACACTGATGCACGTTCTAGAAAACATAAAAAACCGGCCAAGTGCGAGTCGGATTCGCGCACGAAGGGTTCCGTACCATTATCACAATTGGGTACCGAAACCTAAAATAAACACTGGACCAAGCAAAATCCCAGAATGCATACGCCAAGGTATTTCACTAGACCGCCTCAGTGGTAAAAATAAACCGCGGTGGCGTTACGTTTGCATTTGAAAAATCACGTTTGTTGTATAGGAGCCCCCTTAAATATTTGTTTTATATTGTTTTTAGCAACAGTAATATATTATTCATAAAAATTTTAACTGTCCAAAGATCACGGTGCATGAGATACAGCCTGGTGACAGATGGACAGACAGCGAAATCTCAGTAAAACGGTCCCGTTATTATTACCCTTTGAGTACGGAACCCTAAAAATGGTGAAGTGGGTAGAAACAATGGTTTTCGTTTTTATGTTTTTTAAGCCATATTCAGATCCGATCCATATTTACAGCCTTTCGGTTCGATAACATGACATGCCTGTCATTGACCTATTATATTAAATAGCGCTAAGCGAGATAAAAACATTTTATAGCGCTGACTTCAAGCATTTTATTCTGATATAGGTAGGTAGGTACCTACTCGTAGCTATAGATATAAAGAATTAATAAATACCTCAGATATCCAAATTCGGGTGTAGAAACATTTATATATATTCTATACTACTTATAATAAAGGAAGAGAGGAAAAAAAGTCTGTACTTGGAAGTAAATTAAAAAAAAGTTGTCTAGGGGACTTAGGGAAAGTAGTAGAACAAAATTATATAATTTTTTAAATTCATGTGTCTGTCTGTTTGTTCCTTATACAATTAAAAACTACTAATCAGTAAATAATTGAAATCTGATTTTCAATATTGGACAGTTCTAGTTTCGAGGAACGTCGAGTAAAGAACAAAAAAGTCGGCTATGCACTATTTCTACGCAGACGAAGTCGCTGGTAACAACGCTATTAAAACCGAAAAATGCGTTTTATAAGTATCGCGGAAATCATAGAAAAATCTACTTTGAACGAACATTTCAAAACCTGTTCCTAAACGTAAGTTGTTTTACAAACAAACAAACAAACAAGACGTCTAGCTAGAACATTCTAATATCTATCGCAATGTACACAAACTTATCAGGAGGATTTCCTGCCTGTCTGTATGTATGACGTCATCTAAACATGTGTGCTTAGTTCTTATCGCACCGGTTTGGGAAAGCGGTCACTTTGATACCTAACTTATAATAGCAAAGCAATATGGACGTATTAGACATGGTATTCTTATGAATTTAGAAAAACCCTAATCTCTAAAATAATGTCCAAGACAATTATTTCAGTAGGGTATACACAAAATCTAATTATTTCAAGCGTAAACCTTCTCTTGCACTAAACGGTTTACGACCACCGTAAAGACAGATAAATCCATAAAAAAGATACAAAGATGATGTTGATGAGATACGAATAGAGATATTTAAGTTTAGATGCAATAGAGAGAACGTCTTGTTGGGGTAAATAATCCCCAACAAGCAACCAACAGACTCGAAAGTTTATCAAAGTGTCAGTCTTGGCAGCTCCATCTATCCTGCTATGCTATGTTTAGAACCGCTACAGCTACAAGAATATGTTCCTAAAAATACTTTTCAAGTTTTTTTATATTTATCTATTTTGAGTCTCCTCGCAACCAAGACTATTGTAGTTGAAACGTCAAATAAATAAAAATATATAGATTTTTCTCCGGTTTTTGGGGTGCTGATATGCAGTATGAGACATACTAATGGACAAGCCTCAAAACGACTTTCAAAATGCTTAATAAATTAATAGCAATATGATAGAAACCGGAAATTTAAATCAAGAATAAGCGAATCAGCCCGGGAAAATATCTGATGAAGTATAAATACTTTGCATAGTATGTGTAGTTTAAATTTATCCTCTTTCATTTTATTATTTATTTATTTCAAAAACAACTACAGCTATTTTACGGGATCCCCCAACGAAACCCGTATTCCGTTTTCCTAATTTTGTATACTAATATCATGTTACTGTCGCTCAACAACTTCAGCTTCATTGAACAGGAGTCAACTTCATTGACTCATACAGATGTTTCCTCTAGTAATAAGTACATTATTTTACATCTTTAGATACGAGCCGGACTATAAAAGAGATGGCGCAACGCAATTTGGAACGAAATAATAAAATAAACAATCATAGATACAAACCTTTTACTGTTGAATTCAGTTTAGGAGAATAAAGTTTTGGCGTTCTGTAAGAGAGACCAGAGAAATATAAACTTTTTCAAATATTTCATAGAAATATAACCATAAAAGCGCCTTGTTCTAATGGTGGTGTCCAAATTTATACAAACTTTTGACTTCTGTCTTTTTCTCTCTCACCTAAAATTACATTTCCAAGTACATCTTGCTTTTTCTTTAATGTCAAGGTGTTACACTCACATTTTCATAATCATAAATATCAAAGAAGGTGCATCTAAAACTACTATGCGTGATAAAGTTACACGTATACTTACTAACTTGGTTACTTACAAGCAAACTTCCAAATTTATAATTTAGAAGTATATATATTTTACAAATATATTTTTTTGTTTCAGGTAAGTCTTCAATTTCCATTTGTAGCGCAGTATCTGTAACGTAACCCTTCTAAACTCAATGTAAGTTTTTCACACCACATAAGGGATGATTTATAATAGACGGTCACCCGACCGAGCTTCGTTGTTAATTGCTCGGTGAGCAGTTGATCGGTCTGATGCAACCGAGTGGCGGCCAAATAACAGACAACGAAGCTCGGACCCGGCACGGGCCCGGCCGGGAAACGGTCTGATATTTATAAATCATTTCTTACGACGGTTATTATGAAAATAATCATAAAACTTTAGGACTATAACACCTTAAAGAAATGACTTCTCCTTTACATAATTGTTTCAAAGGGACTATTGCAAAAAAAAACACCACGGAGTCCGATAATGTTAAGGGGTGGAAAGAGATTTTTCTTTTTTACCCGTGTTGAATGGAGAAATCGCATCGATTCGTCAATTAGTTCTCATACGGTCAGGTTTCTACAAAGATCTTAAATATACGTATGAAGCAATAAATCCAAATCTAAATCCTACATACAAAGTTGCTACTAAGTAGGTACATAGTATGTCGCAACGTTCGCAGTAAGCCGTGTCGAAGACTTGTCACGATTTTCATAGTGATAGATTTATGTGGAAGAACGAACGCAAATTGCAAAATGAATTATATGAGAAACTAGCTGTGTTGGTTTCACCTGCATAAGTCTTGATCCCGTGGGAATATGGGGATCAAGATATTTATTTGTTAGTTTGTAATGACAATACTACAAGACTGATTCCCAAAATTATTTTACTAATAGATAGCTACATTATCAAGGTGTAACATAGTAGAGTTAAAATCCTTGACTAACTCTTGGGCTAGAAAAGGTCGATATACACATTGTAATAATACTTTTTATTTGGCCAAAAATTGTACACTCCAAACATCACGCATTTTAATAGCTTTAGATTGACTGCTAAGCAGTCGGTCCCAGTTATCTCTGATAGCAATCGCTAGGTCAAGCAAGTTAGAGGCCCTAGGGCGACATGACAACTCTAACAGGAGGTGGACCACTCCACTACACGAATATAAGAAGAAGATTGTAATGTTTTTTTTAAGAGACAACAATTATTTGGACAAGCGTTAAAACAAATACATGATCAAATCAGACAGATTAAGTAGAGAAAATACTAAAGTAAAATATAAAATAATTAATTAACTTTGAATTGTTTACCGTAGCAAATATTATAGGCACTTTAAATATTTATTAACGTGATGGATAATCCATTTAGCACAGTGTAATCTTACGATCAAACTAAACAATCGTTCATAATGTACCGTTATTTGCCAAAATCCGTCGGCCGGTAATAGAGGCCATCTCAAACATAAAGTTATCAACATCTATGCTGCCCGATGGTTGTAGGGTTGGCACGGCCGCGCGACCTAATAGACAGTATTAAGGTTTTAGCCAACTTAAAAAAACGATGATGTCACATGTAATTTAAACTAAGGAGTTTAAATTATATGTGACATCATCTTTTTTTTCCGAAAAAGGTTTCGGATCATTAGATCCGAATCGCGTGGTGTTTATTATATTTAGCATTTTTTTAATTGCTCGAAGCAGCTTGGTCGCTGCTCTACGGGTCTTCTTTGAAGACGAGACCTGCAAAAGACTCAAAACGTCGAGCATTTGAAAAATGCCTTAAAAAATAAACATAAAGCGATTTTAATCGAAAAAATGTGTTTAATCAATCCAACATTTTACTTTTAACCTTTCTGTGTAATTTGTCTCACTTATTAATTATAATGTAAACTGATTTTAATTGTTGTTGGTTGTGCAAATAAAGTGTTAATCTATCTATCTATCTAACATGATAACAGCAGAAGAATTCATAATGTCTCTTCATCAGTTTTAACCGACTTTAAAAAAAGGATTAAATTCTCAATTTGCTGTGTTAAAGCAGGGTAGTAGAAAAGAATAGTTTTATCCCTAAAGGTAAAAAGGAACCCTTGTACGATCTCTGGCTTGTTTTTTAATTAGCGTTTTTCCACTATCTTAGTGTATAGCTCGCTCACTCTGCGTTTGCAGGCACAAAGTAACTCATTAGCCCCAAGCCTCGTAATAAAAGTTACAAGAGAAAAGGAAGAATATCAAGATTACGTAAATGTGTTTACACAATTAAATTATGAGTATTTTATTATCTTCCTCCTTACACTACTTACTAATGTTATTAACGCGTATGTTTGTTTATGTTTGTGATTTGCCAAGATAAGTAAATAAATATTGCATGACGTTGCGCACAGTGCAACCTATGATATATACATAACATATGACTACTTGAAATACATCATTTCTTCTATGGTTTTTGCGGTTTTGCATAGTAAATCACTTTTTTACAACTTTACAGTTGACATTTTTCAAGGTTGACAGTCAACCTTGAAAAATGCCAACTGTAAAGTTGGCGAAAGCTCGGTTCGTTTAAAAATCGTGAATAAAACGCGATTAAACCCGGTAAAAAAAGTGATTTTCTATGCAAAATTGCAAAAACGCTATTAAACCCGTTAAATATTTTTTTTTATTAAAGAAATACATCTTCAAAAATTCACTCGCCGTGAGTTTAGAGCAATAAAAATATGTCTAATTTTTATCCGCATATTTTATCACAGGACTGTAACTAACGCAGAAAAAACCATAGGGCGCAGCTAGTTCATCTAAATATCTTAACACTATAAACACCTTCATTAACAGATGGCGAAAGTTCGCGTGACAAACTGTTTATCCTATTGAAACTATACGGAACACTCAGCTAACAAGAAAACTTATGATAAATGTGCTTATCACGTTATATTCTGCTATGTATTGTCTACTTTGAGTTGTATTACGGATACTTGTCGTGAGACAAAGGGCATTTTGCAGGTTCAACTACCGTCGATGGAAATAATTGTAATTTTTTTTGTGATTCACGGCCTAATAATGCAGAAACTTTAACAGGTACTTAAATATTTGAGCAGATTCCAAATTCAAAATGTTTCGGCGGGTTTTTGAGTTCAGGAACTGCTTAATACATAGTATACATAATAAGTAGGTACTGCTCAAGTTTTGAGTAGTCTTTCAGTTGTCAGCCGTAAGAGGTAGTTGTTCCCAGAGATATGTAAAAACTTCTAGATACGTAATAGGGCAAATTTCTTGGCTACACAAATGCAAGCTATATAGCCAGAGTAGTCTTAGTTCCATCCCAGCTCACGTCACGATCACCCGCTTGTTGACATACAGTACATTTAGTTCACTTTCACAACATTATTCACAGACAACAATGCCTTCGTGCGTATTTAGGCGATGCACGAATTATACTCTAAAAACTGGCAAAAATATTTAATTTCATACGTAAGTAAAGCTGTATTTATTTATTTTAGTTTATTTTTTACTCAACGAAGTTTTTGACTTTGACGTTTTATCATTCTCTCCTAACCGCTATGAGATGTCATAATAATATTATGACATCTCTTTCTTACGTCATGCAAGTAGCATTGAGTCTTTATGTTTTAGAAAGAGATAACAATAGTTTCGTCTATTTCTTCTTTAAATTATGAGAATGAATATAAATAATGAGGTTGTATAGCATACAATTTGTGCCGCTTTTCAATAATGATTTGTTCTGCAATGGCGTCTCTATAACTTTAATAGACTCATTGGTTGTTCCTGCATATGTAATCTAAGTAGGTAGATATTTACACACTTACCCCCTTACTTATAAACGCTAATTAATGCGCTGCAACTATGCATCGTTTGTTTTTTACTGTCACATGAAGTTTCAAAGTTGACAGACAGAGACAAACGTCACATAACTTAGTCATGTGTAAATAATATTTAATAAGTAAAGGATTTAGAATAGAACTTTTCCCACCATTCCATCTAAAAATGTATCGTTTTGTATTTCTAGTAGAAAGCGTAAAGCAATAAAAATAAGAAATACTAAGACATGTCGTTCACTTTGTTGCTAGATGGTACTACGAGTATGTGCAATATATCTTGCAATTTATATTATTTTTCGTTTTATTTCAAATACCTCATAACCTCTAAGACATGGTGTTGACAACCCTAATCGAACCGAGAAACGAGCACCTCGTGGGAAATAACGGACGTTTCTTTTTGTTGGTGACCGTATTGGAGATTGTATCGACTGGCGGTTCGAGACAACCCTGAGTTAAAAAATTATAGCGAATTATTTAAAAAAAAAAAGGTGTACCAGGGACTAAACGACTTAAAAAAGAAGGTTCTTAATTCGGTTGTGGCTATAATGTTTATGCGATGACTGTTTTAGGAAATTTTGTATTATCACGGCTAAGAAGTTACACACTGCTGCGATGACTCCCATGATGCAACCCCATACATATCTTGTGTATTCTGATTACACAAGATATGTATGGTTATGATTGGAGGTCGCGTTCTGTAGACACGGTAGTTTGCTTACTTTTCCAAACGGTAGTCTTATTGAAAAAATATATTTTCAATTTAATCCAAGCACTTGCTTGTTCAAGCAAATGCTTGGATATGCTCTAAGATATGTATGCTATTAACATCGTTCTTACGGTGAAGGAAAACATTGCGAGGAAACCCACGGCTTAAAGTCACGTACAAAGGCCAAGTTATAAGGCTAATTGCGGAAAACACACAGTGAAAACTTTAATAACGTCAACAATAACCTACCTTGTCTTCGTGAACGCATCATTCAATTAGAAGAAGACACAAGAAAGTCATAGGGCTTTTTTGAAATGATCATCTGATTTACATTGTCGCATATTTAGAACTGTCAAAGTAATTCTTAGATCAGCACACATTGTTTAAAAAGCTTGTAACTTGTACCACCGCACCGGCTGGTGATTGTATGTCGTGTTTGACGAGGGTACTCGCTAGAGCTCGCCACAGATACAAAATTATTTAATTATTACAATTTGTGGTTCCTAACACATACTCATACATTATTTTAAACAATACTTAGGTACTGAAACGTATATTTTATTTGTCAAAACTAGTATTTAGGTAGGACTTTAGAAGGGGTTTTATGTATCGGTAATGATTTTCTTCTTTGACCTATACAAATATTAAGTAATTAGATTAAATTTCGTTTATTTTAGAAAAGCATCTTTTAAATCTTTAAAGCCAATTTATTTTAGTATATTATTATGATGATATAACAGTTTAAATTAACAGTGTAAAGAAAACAACAATAAGTAAGTAGGTATGTGTGGGATTAGGTATTGATAAAAAAGTTTAAAATTTAAATAACTTAAATTTATTTATGTTATAGTTAGACAGACAGACACTAGTAAAATTGTATCTTAACCAAAAAAACATGTTACATTTATATGCAGATGCGCGTTTTCAACAATATTTTAATGTAAAAAAACATAAAATATTTATATTCCATTGTTCGAAGACCCCCAAATAGTCGCACCGTGTCATAAAACATAGTAGACAAACTGTAAACTTGTCGACACATTGTTCAGAGTTTAATTACAAATGATGAGCTGTTTATGGTTGTTAACTTAATTTTCGAGGACTTTAAGCTGATACTGACATTATAAATAAATAAAAATATAAAACAATTTTCTTGTGTTTTATGTTATTATTACACTGCAACCTCTATACGACAAATCGGAATGGACCAAGTAAATAGTCGTTATTTCAAGTATTTTGTTAAATTGAGGTTTGTTATATTGAGTGCATGGGTTGGTTCTGCGACT
This sequence comes from Idaea dimidiata, assembly GCA_949358125.1. Classification (NCBI taxonomy): domain Eukaryota; kingdom Metazoa; phylum Arthropoda; class Insecta; order Lepidoptera; family Geometridae; genus Idaea; species Idaea dimidiata. The sequence goes on from OX442329.1 coordinate 14,818,558, forward strand.
GATAAGGAACACCTATTATGATTCTGAGCCATTGCAACTTTAATCTTAAATTAGGATATAACAAACGTGATTATTAATAAATCTTACTATTAAACGCTTTATTTATCGGGTTTAATCGCGTTTTATTCATGGTTTTAAACGAACCGAGCTTTCGTCAACTTTACAGTTGGATTTTCCAAGGTTGACTGAGATGTAATTTGTCTATTTTATCATCCTAAAAAATTACAGTAAACTACCGCCTCATAATTATTTGTAACAAAACGTTCCAGTGTACGCAGATCTATAGTCTGTCTAGTAGTATAACTCTATAGTTATTGTAATAGTTTTGAATTTAACTATAATTATTTTTATCCCTAGCTAGCACAAAGAACTACAATGGCTTCGGAACGCGCCCTCACATGAGAAGAAGCCACGAAGAAACTCATGGGGGATAAAATGTTTTATTATGCAAAATCGCAAAAACCATAGATTAAATCTTAATGTTATAAATGCAAAAGTTTGTATGTATGAATGTTTGTGACTTTGTAACTCTTTCGCGCAAATTTACTACTGAACCGATTGCGATGAAACTTGAAATATGGGTAGCAGGATACCGGGAATTATACATAGGCATTTTTTTATCCCGATTTTCCCGCGGGATCGGGATTTACGCTGGTGAAACCGCGGTGCACAGCTAGTGAATATCTATTTATTGATACCGATTCCAAGAAATTGCACAAGCCAACCCAAACCAAAACAAGACATCTCAGATTTCAAAATTTCACACACCATCAAAAACTTTTATAATTCCCCGAACTCAAACCGTTACGAGATCAAGTCAGAACTTGCCACAGACACCGCAAAAAAACTCAGAAATAGCCCGCAACAATAGAGATCTTTGTAAAGAGGGATTTTACAAAAAAGGGCCGGAGAAAAAAAGGTCGTTTAGACCAAGAGCCCGTGAACGCCAGACCTTCGTTATTTTGTAAAAGCTGAAACTTAGTTAGCGCGTGCTCCCACAGGTAAGAACGATGGACCATTATAAACTTTGGGATACAGTGGCTTTGGCAGATAAACGGTATTAAAGGTTTCAGGAAAATAATCAAATAATAAAGTGTGATTTTATTTAGGTAATCACCTATGAATAGGTATTATTAAAAATCACGTTATTTATTGCCAGACCCTTAACATCATCGGAACCGCTGGCCAGATACCCTTTTAGTATTACCTACTTAAGGCGTGTCGCACACATATACGAGTCGAGGCGAGGGCGCGAAAAGATCTAGACGTCAAAATAACTGAGTAACTATTTTTGAACTGAACAGCAAAAAGGTAGGCATAAGGGCTCTCCGCACCTTTGCCTCGACTTTTGAGTATGTGGGCGACCCGCCCGAGCCCCAAAATTACGAAGTTCTGGTGTTCACGAGCTTTTGGTCTAGTACGATAATAATGGGACTGGGAGAAATTATCGGCGACTATGACAAGGCAGGCGACGTCGACCAATTTGTTACAGAAGTTTATGTGAGAGAGAATACGTTATCAATTTGTGATTTTATACTACACTGGCTGCGTCCCGCGGTTTTACTCGGATAGGTCCTGATCCCGAGAATAACGGGATAAAAAGGTTTTTGGAATTACTTTCATACCATCCATCGATACTATACGACTAATTTTACTAATATTATTAACGCGAAATATTATATTACTGTATTTCTATTACTGGGATGCAAGAAGCCGAAAATAGATCCAAGTGGCTTGCAATTAGAGAAGCCTATGTCCAGCAGTGGACTGCAACAGGCTGATGATGATGAAATCTTATTAAAATTTTATAAACACTAAAGTTTGTATGTATGCATGTTTGAGTTTGTTATTCTTTTACGCAAAAACTACTGAACGGATTGCGATAAAACTTGGAATATAGGTAGCTGGAGATTACCCCAATATTCTTGTGGGAACGGGACTTACGCGGGTGCAACCGCAGGGCGCAGCTAGCGTTGTATAAAGGCGAAAGTTTATTTGGATGTTTCTGTTTGAATCACGCAAAAACTCCAGAACGGATTGCCATAAAACTTTTTATAATATAGACTTATATCCTGATATTCCTGTGGTATTTGGGACTTAAGCGGGTTTATTACTTACGCGGGTGAATTACTTATCCGTGGGTAAATTACTTACGCGGGTGAATTACTTATACGTGGGTGAATTACTTACGCGGGTGAATTACTTACGCGCTGCTAGTTATATTATTTAGAGGAAAGTTTTTTTGTTTGTAACGAAATAGTAGGCAAACTACTGGACCGATTTCAAAAATTCTTTCTCCAATACAAAGCTAAGTATCGAGGAGTAACGTTACTTTTAAACCCCATATTTCCACGGATAGGGACTTAATCGGGTAAAGCCGTGGGACGCAGCTAGTTTCCATCAAAATTAAACCGAGTCACCTTCCCATATAAATATCAAATATTCTATCAACTCTTATACCTACCGCACCTACTGTTTATAAATATTCAAACAGAATTGGCAAGAAATTCCCATCTGTACCGCAACCTTCTCTAGCAATATCAACTTTAAAAGCATATGGAAATAGGGTTTAATTTAACTTGGTTCTCTAGTATTGACCGTGTGGTCATTGCACCTTTATCAAGGCAGAAATAAACGTAACCCTGATTAACATTTCTATTGTTATTCGAGTTGAATAGTTTGTTTCTAATTCTGTGAAGTGAAGTGGGCGCCATTGATGCGTGGCACGGAGCGGTTTTATGCCTTGTTTTGTTTTTAATTGATGCTTGTTTGTAACAGAATGTTTTGATGCAGAATTGACGTTTGAAAACCCCAAGAAACTATGGAGTTTTTAAACTTACACGACTTATACATTTTCCTGCGTCTTATTAGCGTATTGCTAAACATTTTAAGCCGTGTTTTCATTGCGGAGTTAGTGTCGCTAAAGTAATAGTCATCTTTGCAAAAACAAATTGCGTAGCACCAGCGATTTGTTTGATAAAACTAGTGTCGAGCAACTTTTTTGTGAAGTTGACTATAACTTTCGCGACACTACTTCCGTAGTGAAAACACGGCTTGCCTTCTTACTATCTTACTTTTTACTAATATTATAAACGCGAAAGTTTGTATGTATGAATGTGACTTTGATACTTTTTCACGCAAAAACAGACATTTATACATCCTTGCAAACTTTCTCATCCTACTAGTCCTACTTCCTACTAATATTATAAATGTGAAAGTGTGTGTGTTTGGATGTTTGTTACTTAATCACGCAAAAACTACTGAACCGATTGCGATGAAACTTGGAATATAAGTAATTGGATACCGGGAATATCACAAAGGCTACATTTTATCCCGATATTTCCGCAGGAACGGGACTTACGCGGGTTAAACCGCGGGGCGTAGCTAGTTTAGAATATTAGTGAGATAAGAAGTAAGATTGCGCAGTTTTAACAGTACGGTTCTGAAGTTTTATTTAACGATATTTCAATTATATTGTCAGTTCAAACATTGACTGTACAGTTTTGCCTTCACACGCCAGATGAAATACAATAACCAAAGTATCTTTATTAAAAAGACTCAGATACCTCTAGTCACGACAAGATTCAACCTCGTGGCGCCATCTACCCATCTTTTTGTTGACCATTATCTTTTCCTATAAGATACCTATTGTATATTACCAGTTAGAATTTGATTCTCATGATACTGAGATATATTAAGATCCCCGCCGCCAATATGTTGTAGTTATAATTTTGGGGCTAGATTGCGCTGTGTGCAATGTAGTGCAATATTTAACTATTTTTTATTTTTATTCAATATTTTGAGTATGTCACCTTAAATAAAATAAAAAACACTACCACTACAGCCAGTGTAATAGTTAGCTCACGTCCTCGCAAGTATATTCCTCTCCAGTCTACAAAGTCCAGTGGTCCCTGGACATCCATAAAGTTGGCTTACACCGACTTCGAGTTGTCTCGCGAGTGCTAGATGCGGGCACTTTATTGGAGTATTCAACTGTGTGATCTTGTTCATGCTGGCAACACTTGAATAGTTTGCTGGCTTGTTGTCTGAACTTGTAACACGATAGTCTTTGAGTTTAACTTGGAGGGGTTTATCAAAACCTAAATTTTAACGACCACTGTGGCGTCCCGCAGAAGGTTACGGGTTCCATTCTCATCGAGGACACTTTATGTTGACTATAAATGTTTGGTTCTCAGAAAATGTATTGCTGAACGTTATATTTAACTTGGAGGGGGTTATTTATTAAAACACCTAAGCTAAGCTTAAAGTTTAAGGACCTCTGTGGCGTTTTGGACTCCGAAGATTGCAAGTTCAATTCCCGTCGAGCACAAGTATTTATGCTGACTACTTATAACTGTTTGTACTTATTTAAAAAAAAATGCACAACGCTGCTCATATCGCCATCTAGCCCCAAACTAACTATACTAAAAGACTTCAAAGGGACTAAAATTACCGGAAACAAATATCTGTAGTCTGTTTCACGGCGGGAATCGAACCCGTATAGCATTCTGTAACCGCGTATTCATTCAACATGCCATAAACGTAGTCAAATATCAATTCAATTTTAGAAATCTACGATGTATGTAGACCAAACTAACTCTAGACCGTTCTTAGTAATTTAGTCATTTCCTCCAATTTTATAACAAAAAAATCATTCGCCAGTATCCGATACGAGTCATTATCCGAAAAAATGGCGACATTTGATTACCCTAACGCAAATACTATATAACCAGTTGACCGCTCGTAAGTATTCCTTCCACAAGAAAATAATACGTCTTTTTAGTAGCACTCGTGCAAGAACAGCCAATTACAAAGAGTCTAGGTAATGCATCAGCCAATCACAAAAAGCCTTATTAATAGTCGTGATTTTATCACTTTTTGATGTTTCTGTTTGTTTAAAGGTTCTTGTCACGGAAAAGGTCAAAGCATGTTTTCACTATTGCGACCCTACTTCACGTTTAAGGCTTAATAGGCTCAAATCAACAGTCTGTACTTCGACTTTACTAAGCAAAAACTTTGACTCAAGACAATTTTTGGTATTTATAAAGCGATCTTCGCAACTATCCAAAGTTTATGCTTAGTAAAGTCGAATTTTTTCTAATTTAGAATGTAAACTAATCTTAAATAATGACCTAAACTTTGCTTCTCTGTTATGTATGACTATGAAGTTCTTTATATTTTATTCGTATTTTACAAATTGAATTTCGACTATATATTTTAATTCAAAGTTTATGCTTAGTTTTTGCTAAGCTCAAAGCAAAGCCAAAGTACGCATTCTAGATTTCAGCCTAAGTATAGATAGGTAACGCAATGGCCAATCACCAAGTTTGATTATTACCTCGCCCCCTGTCTGCAACAGTAAGTTAGTTATGTTTTGTAGGAACATTCGCGGTATGAGTAGTCAATTGGCTTTATTTTCATTGCCCTAACGGTATGTGTGCGCGTGCGCATGTCATTTGGCTCCATCTGTGGGGAAATGGATGCAATTACCGCGACTGGATGCGATCTGTTGATGGAAATGATGCTCTTAGTCTTTGATATTAGATGCTCTAGCAGCGCCCTGCTGTTTCACTCGCATGAGTCTCTAGTTTGTTGAAATTTTGGGCTAAAACGTATTATTATTAAATATTTTACCGCCTCAACCAAATTTAACCCCTGCTGACCTTATTACTCAATATAGGTGTAATGCCTAGACAGATCCGGTCAATATATCTGGAACTTACCATCGTGGGCGCCCCAATGTCTCTTTTCCTTACTAAAAACGGATGTGCGCTAATATCAGCGTTTTTTACTGTGAAGGAAAACATCGTTAGGAAACTCACGGATTTATAGTCATTTATATCGGCTAACTATCCGTACACGTTCCCTAGTTCATAAGCGTATAATTTCACCACAAGAATTCGACCTGTATCCCCAAATACCTAGTTATACTCGAGGTCGAATAACTAACTTCTTCCTCCCAATAAATGAAATATTAAAACGATAACACTTTAGATTCAGGAGTTGCGTCCAATTTCAAGAGATTTAATGTTGCTGTAGAATAGATATCCAAACATTGGAATGGAGCCAATTCGTATTCAAATTTTAGGAAATACTGCCACCCACACACGCGTTGTTACCGCAAAATAATATCGCATGCGATTTTGCGATAATCATGCGCATCACCGCAAGCTGTTCTCATAGAAAATGTACTCAAATCGATACCGCAAAAACGTATGCATGTTTTGCGGTCGTCGAATTAATGCGATATTTACCGACCGGTAATCCGCATAGCAAAGTTCTTTAAAACAGCTTCCATTAGACCAACGCCGCTCTGTTCCGATAAATACATATAAAATTCAAAGGCCTGACTGAATAAATTAAATAAAAAGGCAGAGGCCAAACTGCTGTACCCTCAGGGTAGAGACATGAAATTTGGAGAGTGTATCCTTTGTGATCATTTACCATTAAGAAATGGTTTTTAGAAACTCTGCGTTATCGGGACTTACGCGAATGAAACTGCAGGATATTGCTAATGTAATCTATATGCCGTTATAAATTACATATCTTTGTTCCAATTGCGATTCCGTTCCCGACTGCTCAGTACTCCGGAGTCACGTAGAGACATCCTTCAGTCGGGACGAATATTGACGCAGCGCCCCGAATACCTATCTCACCTTCTTAAGGTTGCCTACCTATTATTTTATTATACGAACATGGATTCGGGAGTAAGGCTTCGTATTTCAAGTGGGTACTTGATCTTATTACAGACTTTTTGTTTGTTTTAAAGATGTTTTTTTAGCTAGAATGAATAAATCATAGAGCTGGACTGACTAAGAGAAGAATGGTCGCCTGCCTGACATGGCTCCATTCCATTTCAAACTCATCTCTGACGGACAAGTTTCACCAGTTCCAAGGTTAAAGAGTTCGGAAAATTACTCGCACGCCTTTAAAAAGATGAATCAAAATTCGATCGTCTCGTTTTTAGTTTATTACCCACTATCTAGGTAATGTAAGAAATAAATGAATGAATAAAATTCTTTATTGAATTTCTTCTCTTCTATTCTTTTCTTCTGGAATGAAAGTCGGGGTATCTGCCGCTAAACCAACACCGCTGAGATAAATAAAATACGAGTCCGAGAGAAAATAATGTGATTAAATTATTCAGAAAGGGAATTGTTGTGGTACTGGTATTATCAATTCGTAAAATTCCAAATGAGTTTTGGACAGTTTGACGTTTCGGAGTTCGGACATTTTGTGTTTCTATATTTACAATTTTTATTAAAAAAACATTTTTTGTTAAGTGTGGAAATAGATTCAATATATTTTGTAAAGTAAGTTGCTGCGCCCCGCGGTTTCACCTGCAGATGGCCCGATACCGCCAGAATATCAACAAGAAAATAACCTATGTTCCTCTTCAAGGTCCTACCTGTCTCTATACCAATTACTATGTTATCGAAATCTGATCAGCAGGTTAGACGAGATTGTTTAGGCATACCAGACATACAGACAGACAGACAGGGTTATTTTCAGTGAATAAGAGTAAAGGTATGCATCTAGAATCTCCGGTGATCGCCCTAAGGGAGAAGTCAGACGAGCGTAATTTTTTAATTGTGAGTTGCGTAATTCGGTTCAATAGAAGATAAACAACTCATTTTACGCGTTACTCTTTAAAACTTACACGATTTCTGTTCATTATTATTTATTAGAACTTCGGGTCAAGATCGTGTTTTGTTTTTCTTTTTTTTATGAACATCGTACAATAAAAGAGGGTTTTTGTATGAGAACGAGTGTAGCAGAAATTACGCGACCCACAAAAAGTACCTACGCTCGTCTAACCTCACCCACCATAACAAGCTAAAACATCGTGCCAGTTAAAAATTTAAGCCAAAGCCTAGATAGAACCAGAACTAGATATTTCACGTACGGTGACGTTGTATGAAACCGAATGTAGCAGCAAACGCGATTACCGGCCTACTCAAAATTTGATTCCTACTTAAATGATTAAGCGGCTCTCAAACTTAAAAATTCCTATAATACTTATTTTAAATTTTAAAGCTGCTCAATTATTTATAACCGCTCAGTAACCGACGGCCTCTGTGGCGCAGCGGGTGAAGCTCGGATTGATATGCAGAAAGTTGCGGGTTCGATTCCCGCCGGGAACAAATATTTCTGCTGACCATAAAATGTTTGTTTCTTGTTCTGGGTGTTTTCTATGTATAATGTCTATGTATTTACAAAAAAGAAAACTGTAAAAAGAAGTATAATCCGTTGTCTAGTACCCATAGTTCAAGCCTTGGGGCTAGATAGCGCTGTGTGTAATGTCGTGCAATATTTATTTATATATTAAATTATTTGAGTGTACCTCAAATTTTAATCGACGTTTCTGTATTTGCCTGTAACAATTCTAAAATGTACGTTCGTCTGGTCTCACTCAACCTAACGCCCTAACAGCTAACACATCGTGTCAGTTAAAAATTCGTTGTATAAATCTCGGCGTACCCCTGTCTGACGCACAGCCTCATCTATCCAAAGCCTAGAACTGGATATTTCACACACGGTGACGTACTTACTCAAAGGATCAACTGCTTCGACTTGATTTATTCACAGGGCTACTTGCTCTGGATTGTTGATATGGTATAGTGAGATTTGTACAGTAAGACAAGTTCGTACTTCTTTAGTGTATTGTTAAAATTAAGGAACAGAGCCCTTAGTATAAGTTTTAATAGCTACTTGCTCTGGATTGTTGATATGGTATAGTGAGATTTGTAGAGTAAGACAAGTTCCTAATTCTTTAGTGTATTGTTAAAATTAAGGAACAGAGCCCTTAGTATAAGTTTTAATAGCTACTTGCTCTGGATTGTTGATATGGTATAGTGAGATTTGTAGAGTAAGACAAGTTCCTAATTCTTTAGTGTATTGTTAAAATTAAGGAACAGAGCCCTTAGTATAAGTTTTAATAGCTACTTGCTCTGGATTGTTAATATGGTACAGTAAGATTTGTACATTAGAACAAGTTCGTACTTCGTTAGTGTTTTGTTAAAATTAAGAAACAGAGCCCTTAGTATAAGTTTTGATAGTTTATCGTCTCAATGAAACTGGCAGATTACTTCATACATTTTCCATCAGCGCTCCTAGCGGAACTATTATGAACTAAAATAATGTATGGAAGTAAACTGCCAGTTTCATCGAGACGATAAATTATCAAAACTCATACTAAGGGCTCTGAGGGAGAGATCTGTAAAACTCTCGAAACGTAGGGAATTGATGTAATCTATACTTACTAATACTATTATAAAGAAAAAAATTTTTTTTTGTTTGTGACGAACAACCTAGGCTCCGCATAACTACTGGACCAATTTCAATCTACAATTTCTAATTAATTTTATCTATGGAAATAACATAGGCTTCTTTTAATCCCAATTTTACCCAGGGGGTTGGGTGGGACTTACGTGGAAAATATGGAAAGGTAAATTAATGTATAAAAATAATCATCCAAGTGTATATAAAAAAATATGTAGGATCTAATTTCAAACCAACACCACAAAAAACCACAAGAATAAAAAAAAATACTATTTGGTTAAGTTCACCTTCTGTCTAAAACTGTGTCACAGGTACTCCTGTAGGTCCCCGATAACGTCAGATTTAAGGGTACTTCACGTTGGACCCATCGCCCACCTCCCATTCCCCACCCTACTTGGTATGCAAACGAAATTTTACAGAAAAAAAAAACTCACTGATTGGAGCTCGCCGCTCGTCGGGTGGCTAACGTTTTAACCAAATAGGTGAAGTGAAATCAAAGATTTGACAGCCGAATTTCTGATTGAGATTTGTTTGGTAATAATACTTGTCGAGCAGTAGCGAGGGGTACGGTTTTGGTTGTTGTTTCAGTGACTCTGACTTAAATTATCAAAGAATCCTTACTTAAAGATAGTAATTTCTAAGACCAATGGGTGATGATAATCTCCGTCTAAAGCCATAAGTTAAGATATTGTTGGAAATATTAAAATTTTGAAGGTGATAATATTTCTAGCAGATAATGCTTTGAGCAATAAAAACAAATTACGAAATAAGATATTGTTTTTTACCACTATCGCTTTTCGTTATAAGATCAATGGCATGGAATCGCATTTTATATCAGTGTTAAAAGAAGAGGAACTATTTTTGCTGATGAAAGGTGCAACTATTCTCTATAACAAGGCTCAATTAAGGGGAGGCTATAGTTTTCTTCACTTTCACTATCGACAAAATCCGCACCCCGTAAGACGCGTTCCGAATTCAAATTTCATATTAGGAGTGTAGCTCGATCTTTGTAACTATGCACTTCAAGGTATCAAAAACTTGAGTATGTCATTGTAAATATCGAATCGTGAATATTCATGAATGAATGTGCTGATGAAATTAGGTAGTTTTTGAAATTATTTAGTCACTGTGTGTGTTACCTATACTTATGAACAACAAAAAATATTAATTTTTGAACTGAATTTTCAAAGGAGATGCAATGATAGTTGATATTGACGATTTCTGTGTTGCATTGAGCCAATACCCGACTGCAATGCAAAGTAACAAATAAGTACCTATTTATGAAAAGATAGGAATATCCAAACACAATGTTTGATGATTAAGATTATTTGAGATAGGTATCCGAACTTTGAACGTAAGGCAATTAGCCAATAGGAGCAGGGAGTTGGGGTGGGGAAAAAGATGGCGGAGGCAGATATATTTTTGATGGAAAAGAGAGAGGAGTGTATATGGATATTTTTTGTAATAATTTGAAGAAGAAAGTGTATCGAGTGAAATAGATGTCAGTTCAAGATAAATTACGCGTAGTTATTGGACAAGTATTTGTTTTTTTTTGTCAGTAAAAACTGCATGGTTACAAAAATTCGTTCTCTACCTTCCATATCTGCATGTGTTGCGTATTCAGCATGTCTTCACGAACAATATACCTAACTGAGCAGTTTGAGTCGTTAAGACGGGCGTTATGAAGCTTATCGTACGACAGCTTGCGCCATTAAACTCATACTATTGTGTGTACTTACACCGGCACCGTTGTGTTTGTTGTTTCATATTGTTTGTGTATCGAGTGTGTTTGATGATGTTTTCTAGATTAAACCCTATTCTACTAATATTATAAAGCTGTAAGTTTGTGAGTATGAGTGTTTGTTACTCAATCACGCAAAAACTACTAAACCGATTGCGATGAAACTTGGAATATAGATAGCTGAAGACCTGAAATAACACATAGGCTACTTTTAATCCCGATATTCCCGCGGGACCGGGACTTACGCGGGTAAAACTGCGGGGCGCTGCTAGTTTATCATAAAAATATCGATCGTGACGGGGTTGGAACCCGTGACTCTCGCATACCGGGTCTATGGTCTTGCTAGCCCGCAACGGTAGGCTATAGGTTGATTTAAATTTGAATTCTTATTTTTTTTTAAATCCACGGTTTGACGTTTCACTTAATATTTTCCCGGGTCCCATGATTATATGACATTTAAATTCTTGGTATTTGACATATTTTTTTCAGGAAATTGTGTAAAATCATTGTCTATCTATCTACCTTTTAAATTAAAAAACGAAAAATGGCACATAAAGAGGACCTCATTTAAAACTAAACTTTTAAGTCCTGCTTTTTAGCCACTGACGGCCGAATTCAAAATCGCTTTAATCCGCTAAATCGCCTTCTAAATAAATTGAAACAGCTCTCAAACTTAAATTTTCTGATACTTATTTTAAATTAAGAAGCTGCTTATCAAATTTTAAGTTGCATTTCTGTATTCTGCCGTATGTCACTTTGCGGTAGGTAAGCGGAAGAACTATTGATGATACATTTCTCTAAAGCGCGCTCTACACTTGTGTAGAGCGAGTGATAAACGCGTGTGTAGATGGTTTCGCGCGTTTACCTTCACGCTTCGCGCCGTTCCCCGTTTGTTGTCGGTTTTTTGTCCCGCGACAAAGTTTCGCGCTTGGGTCACGGCGCGCGAACGCGAACGCAACTATACTCGCAGTTTTTCGCAGTAGCTGAGAAGACGCCGTCGCAAGTGTTTGTGCATTATCTCTTTTTATTTGTATCTTATTTTTAATACATCGGTATTTGTAATACGATATAGCACAGAGCGTCACCGCAGCAGCGACAATCACGTCGTCGTCTATTTTTCTTTGAGGCCGCGAACGAGACTGCGAGGCTTCGCAAATGTGCCGAGACATATTTAAACGCGAAGTGCACGGCGCGAATCGCGGCGTGAATTCACAGCAAGAATCGCGAGCGAGTGTAGAGCGCGCTTTATAATAAAAAATAAATAACGTACTAAATCAATTGAACAAGAAAATTCCACGTTACAAATTAATCCCATGATCATTATTCATATCGGAACACGGTTCGGTAAAGGTCAATAAATAGTATCATAAAGGTCACCTTTGATAAATGACCTTATTGTTAGATTAATTCATTATTGTACTTGGAGATTGACATGTTGGGTTCGATCCTTGGCCTTTGTTTGAGGTTAGTTGACTTGCTCTTACTTGCGTTACTTAATTTGTCTGATTTTGATGTAGGTAGGCATTAAATTTTAATTTACCTACTTAAATTATAGAAGGCTTATATATTTTTGCGCAGAGTTCTGCGTTATTCACCGTCTTTTTCAATGATTGAATGACAGACTTTTCGAAAACCTTTGCTTAAGGTGCCTGCCGCTAACTCACGATATTGGCGGCAGGGATTTCAATATTTCTCAGTAATTACAAAACATTCCGAAATATTATTTTGGTATTTTATTTTTTATTCTCTTATCTCCATTTTTTTCACACGATTAGTTAACTTTAATAACACATTTTTTTAAATCTAAGACAACTCGTTTAAAACCTTAATTGCACCGCATCGCCGCGTAGACATCGCCTTGTGGAGACACGTTCATAGAGATCGTATAGAAATAAGTGGCTCGACGATAATATCGCCGCGATTCTAACACTCGTGGAGACGATCCCTAAAACAAATAAAAAAAATAATTTATAAAAAAACAAAAAACCGACTGCGTAAAAAACTCGATTAAAAAATACGCATAGAAACAAAAAAAACGAAAAAGAAAAAAACAAGCCCAGTAATTTGAAACGCTAAGTAATAATAGTTTTCTAATCGATACACACAGAACACATAATAAATGAGTAAAAAAATACTCACAGTCGGGACCCATTTAATTTACCAATCTAATTTTTCCAACCAATATTTTTTCTAATTTTTATTTATTTTTAAAAACCTATTCAACGATACCCATCTTGACATACTTTGACGATTTTGGATTTTTTAATGTTGACAATATGGCGTCTGGTGGTGACATAAGTTACTTTGGATTACTGTCATGTCTTTAGTCACACTCGCCAGATGAAGACGAATCGATTGACGTAAGAATCATCAAAATCGGTCCACGCGTTTGGCCTCTAGAACGCCACATAGAAACATCCATACATACATACATACATAGACCGATAAACACATTACCCTCCTTTGCGTCGCGCAGTCGGGTAAAAAACGCTATACTAATAGTGCTAAATACACTTCAAAAACATCCAACATCATTATCACTACAAAGTCCATTGAACAAAACAGTCGTAGCTCCTCATACACACCTCCACACTATTTTCCATTTCAAGGAGATATAATATTACATTATTCATAATTTGTTAGCTCATAGCGGGGTTTCCTCTTGGCCCAATTCCAAACCTGCGATAGTTTTACGTCACTACGTCACGATATTCGTTATGCAGTTCGGGAATTATATTATTTTTAAATGTAGACTACGATTAGTTTGGGGCTAGATTGCTTTGTGTGTAATGTCGTGCAATATTTATTTATTTAAGTATAACTAATCTCATTATTATTTGACACATCTTTGTACAAAAAATACAAAGAGATAAAAATACAAACGTTATTTCAAGTCTGAAAATAAAAAAAAACGCACTATAAAACACATCTCTTTTTCGGTTTTAGTCGCGTTGCTTTTATTATTAACCATTTTACGAACGCTTTACCTGTGTTGTGGCTACGTAAGTGGCCACAGTGCGATTTTGAACGAAATAATCAGTCTACCCCTAAGCAAGAAATCTGAAAAGAACTCGAAATGTATAGCGTTCGTAAAATCCTTAAACCTATTTTTAGGGTTTCGCACCCAAAGAGTGAAATTGGGACCTTGTTACTGAGATTCCGCTTTCTGCCCGTCTGTCTGTCACCAGGCAAAGTGTATCTCATGCCGTGATAGGTAGACAGTTGAAATTTTAGTTTACACGCTACCGTAATTTGTCTGCCAATCCGTAACAAATTCGGAAGTAGTTATGACGCTTAGAAAATGCTTTGTAAAATTCTATCTTTTTTCCTAAACTGCATTCTAAAATAACACTGTTTTTAGTATGTAGGTACTTGGTACTAGTGTATTAGGGACGACTGTCGCTCGCGGTGCCTCGGTTTTCATATTTTATTGCTCTCGAGTGTATTGTGGCATTTGATGGGGGACTGATTATGAGTCTAGCTTCGAATATTGAAAAGAAAGGAAGGGGTTAACTGGGTTTAAAGGACTTGGTAGACTTCACTGCCGGATTGAACTTGAATCCACGACTAAGGCGAACTAGCCAAGTGAACTCTGGGTTATAAAAAGCGAACTATTTCATTTTTCTAGTTACTCTCCTCGTAGTGGCGTCGTTTTGAAAATAAAAGCATTTACTTTGTAAATACATATATTTTTAACTTTGATTGAAATATGAGTAAAGAACAAAAATAGGTAGAATATACAAACGTGGGAAAATGAAACTCGTTTACGGGTTTTTATCGCGTTGCGTTGTAATAAAATATTTATATTATAAATATAAATTTTATTACATTTGATCAATGTTTTACTTTTTAGGTTATTCACAGAACTCTTATGCAATAAAACAGAAATAATCTGCTTAATTTCAATCCAATATCACGGGAACAGTATGATAATTCAATAAAAATTCTTTCAATACAAAACTAGATCGGACACCTAACTAAATTAGAATCATATTTGTCCCATCCCTAGCTGTCGATTCCAAACACTGCACAGTGGAGTAAATTATTCATAACGTTTCACCGTCAATTAGTCTAGATACGGCAGAATTTTCGGCTTCGGATGACAGTTTTATACAGCCTCTAACAGTGCATGTGAAAAGGAGGGTTATTTCTGTAATAGAGTTCTCCCAAATTTCATTTCAACGGCATTGCGATTGCAACCAGTACGATCAACATGAAACCCTATTCTGCAATTGGAGTGCAATACATTTTTTCGCCTGTACAAAGAAAATTTTATCGAAAAATTTCAAAATATTTTGCCTAACGACAAACGTGAAACTAATGATTGACTGCAATTAGTCTAGATACGGCAGAGTTTTCGGCTTCAGATTGTCATCCGGCTTTATGCTATACAGCCACTGCATTGCTAGTGAGCTGGGAGGTTATTTCTGTAATAGAATTGTCTTAAATTTCACTTCAACTTGATTACAATTGCAAACAATTCGCTTGAAATGAAACTAAAAGTTGCGTTTTTGGCTTTATTGGCTCGAAAATTTATGTAAAATGGTTTTCTCCAAAAATAAATAAAAACACCGGCTAGGTACGAGTCGGACTCGCGCACAATGGGTTCACGTCAGAAAAATCACGTTTGTTGTTTGGAACAATCACTTAAATTTTATTCAGTTTTTAGTACTTGTTGTTATAGCGGCAAAATAAATACATCACCGGTAAATTAATGTCTTACCTATCACGGTTCATGAGATTGCAGCCTGGCGAAATTTTCATAGATAATATTTAGAAACGTATTTGTTGATAATTTTAAATCTGAAATTAATATCAACAAATGCGATCTAGACTAATTCTAATAAATGTTCAACATCCGTGAAATGAACTCCTATTCCAATACCGCACTATTAGAGCAAGAGTCCGTGAATCCCAGACCTTCGTTATTTTGAAAGTTTGTCAGCGCATGCTCCCAACACAGGTAAGAGCGACGGGCCATTATGAAGTTTGGGTACAGGGACTTTGGCTGATAAACTTTATCGGTATCGTTCTTACCTATGTTGGGAGCATGCGTTGACAAACTATCAGCTTTTACAAAATAACGAAGGTCTGGCTTTCATGGACTCTTAGACTATATCGAGCAAACTGTCGAGGCATCAAATTCCCGAATCACATAGTTGAGCGTAATTAGCGCAGTTATTTTGCGTAGGTATTCGGTTTATATTACCTACCGCTTTGGCGCATATTCGGTAGCCGCAGCTGCCGGCATGTAAGCCGCGATGCTGCCGGCATGTTGCGGGAACGCGGGTAGCTCGAGGAATAACTAGCATTATTGATGAGCTGGCTTGTTGTATTGAATCATTACTGGAGTTGCATTATGTGGGTTTGATAATAATATGCATGTTAAGGCTGGCATGATTAGGACTTGAAAAAAATATAAAATGTCTTTTTTGATTGTTTGTTTGGATATACATGATGTAACGGGCAAGTTCTTTTAATCCGAAAGGGGGTTGTTCTAGACGTCTTAGTGAACACTTTTTGTTCTACGACTTTTGACAATTCGAACTTTTTTTGAAAATTTTGAGATTATGTTTCACTGACAAAACAGCTGTTTTTGAAAATAAAGGTAATTGGAGGTTTGATTGTAGTAGACCAAGCTAAATGAAAAGACAACATAAGGTCAATGACCTCGAACTCTAAGAAACAGCTGATCTTCAAGTAAACTTTACACTTAAAATTTTCGAAAAGTACTTCGAAATTCCAAAAGTCATAGAACAAAAGTTGTTCGCCTAGACGTCTAGAACAACCCCCTTTCGGATTAAAAGGACTTGCCCGCTACATCTTGTAAATGTCTAGATAACCAGTCTAAACAACCACAAACAGAATTTCCTCGCTGCTTCTAAATCTCGTTTGTTGTAAAATTGTAACCTTGACTAGCTTGTAGGATGATTTTACTACTGTTGTTTATTACAAAGAACTGATTTTTAAACGACCATAGTCGGTTTAAGGTCGAAAAATAAAGAAACCTTCAAAATCTATAGAACTTTACTGTGCCATCTACATATCAAAAAATTCTGAAACTATTCCATATAGTTTCATCCTCTGAACATCGGTCGTTGAAAATAATAAAATTATAAAAGCAACGCAAAATAAACCAAAAAATGAGTTAAATTTCATATCAGCATCGCGAAAACTAATGAGATGAAAAGTAGTTTACAGCAAAATAAATGTACGTATGTTTAAACTAAATTTACGTGGCTTCCAACAAATTCACAAATAAACATTTGCTTAAATGATTTCCTCCACATAAAATTCAGTTTAGAACAAAACAAATAAAAACTTCGACGAAAGTGAACTACAAAAGTGCATTTTCGCGTTTCGCTTGTCTGTGGCAATACTGTACCTACGAGTATAGTGCAAGAGGCTGTTGTATTTTTTACATAAGATGGGCTTCTATTCGACCTCATCTTACCTGTAAGAAGCGACAATGAGGTCATTATGAGGGATTTACTTGTTTGTGATCATGTGTTAATTTCGCTTGTTAGTCGTACATTACTGACTACACTCGGAGACTTACATAAGCTGTCACTTAGTAAAGAGTTAAAAAAGATTTTTTTTTCTTTGTTCGTGTAACTTTAAACGTGTCTGAGCACGGCAGGAGGTACATTACCAACTATTTTACAGATCTATCAACAAAATAAAGTTTGATTTGATTTGACGGCCTCTGTGGCGCGTCGGGCGCCCAGCTGCAATGCAATGCTGCGGGTTCAATTCCCTTCAGGTGAAAATATTTATGCTTACAAATAAATATTTGTATCTGGTCTGGATGTCATTAACATTATATGTATAGTATGTATGTATTTACAAAAAAAAGTATAATATGTAGGATATCCGTTGTCTAGTACCCATAGTACAAGCCTAGTGCTTAGTTTGGGGGCTAGATTGCGCTGTGTGTAATGTCGTGTAATATTCATTATATTTGATTTAGGATTGAATATGCACCAACCTCTCGGTCTAGACGTATAAATCCAATTTCCACCTCGCCAGTGAAAACTATATGTGAAAACAGACGGGTTTTTCGGTGCGTATGTAACTGCCCGCCATGATACGACGTTGGACATTCCTATTTGTAACTTTTTTGGTACTAGATTTTTTTTTGGACTTTTATTTGTATCTTTTTTGTCGATGGAAAATTTGTGTCGTAACTTTTTTAACGAGAATTTTGAAACGAATGAGATAACACAATTTTTGTTTCAGAGAAAAATAATGAAAGCTATAAAATTTGGGTTTTATTTAAAAAAAGTTTTTTCAATATTGAATTTAATTATGATAAAATAACCATCGCTAAGTTTATTTTTAAACCAAAAACTGTATCAACTCCATGTCATAGAAGCAAGGAGAGTCAGCAGAAAAAGTGCAAACGCGATATTCTTAGGCGTGTCAGCTAATTGCCTCACATTATGGAGCTCCCGAAAGCTATAATCAATGCGTAGACCGGTGCAGTGCAGCAACTAAGGAAGTGCCACTACCGTCTTCTCGTGCAGACGCTATAACATTTATAATAAAAATAGTGTATTCAGTTAAAAATAAAAAAATATTACACACATCGCAACCTAGCCCCAAACTAAACACTGTTTGAACTATGGGTACTAGACAACGGATATACTACATATTATACTTTTTTTTGTAAATACATACATATGATACATAGAATACACCCAGAACCTGAAACAAACATTTATGGTCTGCAGAAATATTTATTCCCGGCGGGAATCGAACCCGCAACCTTCTGCGTTGCAGTCCGGGCGTCGCCCGCTGCGCCACAGAGGCCGGCAGTTAAGGGTTAGGTACTGCTGGCGTCTTCCCTTTTTAAATGTACGTGCTACATCTAGATCATATCATTACTTAGGTGTTAGATCAGTTGAGATAGGTAAATGGCACATCTATCGACGAAAACTTAAAGACATTATACGTCGATATTATTTTAGAATTCGAATTTTGTGTTCTAGTTTTTTTATTTCGATTCTTAAACTGAATTAGCAAGGTAAAATGGAAGCAGTTTTTAAAAATAGCATCTAGTTTTTTGCTAACTATACCTCCATACATTAATGGTGAATGTTACCAATGTATGAACACGAATAAGATACGACTTTTCATTTGAACATTTTGCGCGAATTCAGTGCGGGTTTACGCTTGGTATACCGTTACATTGGTGTCACAGTAATATATTACTGCATTTATATTTCGCAAACTGAATTCAGCTTTGGAGCTTTTCGTTTTATTTCAGTGCTTTAAATATAGCTTTTAGTCTGTGAAGTTGGGAATTTGTGGATGCTTCGGTTATTGTGTGCGTTCTTTGCAAAGGATTTTCGTTTGAATCTGTTAATTGATAAAAGTTTATTTTTGAGTTTTATTGCGAGAGATGCGAGCTTTTTTTGGTCTGTTTTTGTGTAGTTTTTGACCCGTAAATTTGGGTGAATTTGGTAACATAATAATTTCTTCGTGTAGGTAGACAACTTATTCTACGACTTTGAGAATTCAAAGTGACTTTCGACAATTTTACGTTTAAAGTTTACTTGTATATCAGCTGTCTCCTAGAGTTAGAGGTGATAGGCCCTTAAGTTGTATTTTTATTTGGTCTTAAACTATCGACTACGATTAGAACAATAACATACTTTTACTTGTAAAACAGCTGTTTTATTTGTGAAACAAAACCTCAAAATTTCCGAAACAAAAGTTCGTATTTCTAAAAGTCGTAGAACAAAAGTTTTCCTCTTTTACCTCTAGAACAACCCCTTTTAGGTTTAAATTGCTGTTTTTAAACACACTACAATGATCATGAAGGTTTGGTAATAAATAGTCAAGTCAAGCCAAGTGAAAGCCAAGTTATGAAAATAAGTAATAATTGATTCGCTGCGCCGCACCGCATGTAGTCAGTCGTTTCTAACAGCGCTCCGGTTCTCCGCACGCAAAAGTACAGTGAGTGATTTGTTTCGTTTTTCTATTCAAACAAGCACGCGTTAAATACGTGATCGGCATAGAGTTGAAATTAATAGACATGTCACAAACTAAAAAATCGCCCTTAAAAAGAGGTGCATCTTCTTCACTGCCAGACTTACAATTGGAAGCTGGAGTACTAACTAGAAAACAAAAAACAGACACTACAGGTCATTTTGCTGAATTCTGCAAACAGATGAAAGATATGTTTGAAAACTTTCAAACAAATCACGAACGCAAATTCGATGTCCTAACTAAATCTATCGAAGAGCTTACGCTACAAAATAAAAAATTGCTGAATAGTAACAATGAGCTGCAAATGATTATACAACAACACAAAGAGGAACAGGTTACAATTAAGAAAAAAATTGTTTCCCTGGAAGATGAGTATTCTTATGCCCATATAAAAATAAATAAGCTTGAAAATCAAATCGAATCACTGGAGCGAGAACAACTAAAGAACATTATTGAAATTAGAAATGTTCCTAAAGAAGATAATGAGAAACCTCGTGAAATAGTTCGGAACCTTTTTAAAGCACTTAACATGGAAGGATATGATAACGTATGCGAAGCTTTCAGGCAAGGGAAGGAAAATGCGCCCATAATTATTAAAGTAAATAAATTTGAGTACAAAAAAATGTTACTAGAGCAGGTGAGACTATACAACACCAAGAACAAAGACTCTAAATTGAATAGCAGAGACCTAGGACTAAAAACAACACCAGTAACGCCAATCTACGTTTCTGACAAACTCACCAAAAAAGCAAAAATTACTCTCACCAAGGCAAAAAAGTTGGTAGCTGACGGAATTTGTAAATATTGTTGGGTGAGAAACAGCGTCGTTATGATAAGAAAGGCTGATGGAGAACCTGCTATAAGAGTAAACTCGGTTGAAGATTTGGAATCATTTTTACACACTGAGAAGAAAGATTGACTATTCAAAACTACTCTAGATATAAATAGTCTTAGTAGAGCATTTAGAATTACCCCTATATTAAGATTCGTAAATATTCACGTTTTTGAAATAAGCAATTTGTTGTATTCCATCATAAATGGTATGGTAGTCATTGTTAAATCTAATATTTGTTTATATTATAGTATATTGTATTATTATCTATTTATTATAGTATTTTATCATATAATAGGTTTTTATATAAAGGTCACAATATCGGGTATACAGGACAATCCATTCTCTCAAATTCTGGCTGAGTTCGACAAATTCTTTTCGCATTTAAACTTGCAGTATTCGGGATCATTAGCTATTAAGATAGTAAATAAATATTATCATTTTTCAATAACATGATTTGTGATCAACAACAAGTGAGTGCTGACATTGATGAAGACATCAATGTTGGTACTGCCTATTTGCTAAATGATCCCGAGAACTGTAGGGCCGTTTTGAAAGAGTTTAATGGAGACTTGAAATTCATCGTACAGAATATTAGAAGTATTGACTGCAACTTTAATGATTTTACTATATATCTAGAAAGATTGAAAGTGGATTTTGACGTTGTTGTTTTCACTGAGTGCTGGCTACCACATCTTAGTCATCTTCCCTGCCTACCAGGATATACTTCTCATGCCTCAACGAGACACACAAACCAAAATAGTGGTGTAGTAGTTTATATACGGGATAACATTACTGCTAGGGTTTACGAACCGGTCATTCTAGACTCTGACAGTCTTGCTATTGAGCTGAGTAGAAATTGTGTATTACTGGTGCTATACAGATCACCATCTGTACGTAATATTGATATTTTTTTGAGTAGCTTAAATATTATGTTAAATAAGTATAAGCATGTACAACAGCTGATTGTGACTGGGGACCTCAATATAGACATTAAAGAAAATACGAAAGACACACGAGCGTCTAACTTTTTGGATAATATGTCTATACATGGTCTTTTACCTAATTATATGTTACCGACACACGAGGATAGCTGTTTAGACCACTGCTTTATGAAACCGGGCTCTAAATCGGTTTCCCTGCTATACAAGTCATCAGTTACGGATCATTATACAGTAATGGTAACTACAAAAAACAAGCATGTTACTCGAAAGAAACACATAACTTTTAAAAAGACTGACTATAATATGGTCGTAAAGGAACTGGGAGATTTTGATTGGTCTAGTTTCTTTGATACAACTGACCCTGACATTGCAACTAATAACTTTATTACAACTTTAAAATCAATATTGGACAAAAACACAGTGGTCTGCGCTCCTAGCTGTAGGAAAACGACAATAAGGCCCTGGATTACGCCTGGCATGATTAGGTGCATTAAATGGAGAGACAAATTACATTCAAAGTTTAGAAAAGATCCTACCAACTTTGTATTAGGCGTTACCTACAGACGATACAGAAATTATTGCAAAAGAATACTTCATAACCTTAAAACTAATTATGAAAAGACCCAACTAAATAAATATAAAAACGATTTAAAAAACACTTGGAAAACGGTACGACAAATATGTAACATAAATACAAAAAATAAGTCAGGTTCTGACTTACTAGCTTCAAAAAACACCCCACTGCTCTCGGTAAATCATATAAATAATTATTTTTCCACAGTTGGGAAAAAATTAGCGAGTGACATATTGTCTGAATTGCGTACTGATGAAGATGAACTAGCTACGAACATCAAATGTAACCCAGGTCAGGTAAACTCAATTTCTCTACTCCCAACGGACGACCGTGAAATTAAAAAAATAATAGGTTCACTTAAATCAACATCATCAACGGGATGGGATGGTATTCCATCACTAGTCGTAAAGATGGGGTCAGAATTTATCTCTAAACCGATCGCACATATCTGCAATTTGTCATTATCGACCGGTAAATTTCCAAAATTGTTTAAATGGTCTGTTATTACACCAATTCATAAGTCTGGTGATAGACAAAATATGACAAATTATAGGCCGATATCGCTTCTGCCCACGCTTGCCAAAATACTTGAAAAAGTAATGCAATCTCGTTTAATTAGCTTTCTAAATAAAAATCAGTTCTTTGCGCCAAATCAATATGGCTTCAGAGAAACATTGTCAACTAACAATGCCATTGAAGAAGTAATAGAGTATGTGGTAAAGGCGATGGACGATGGTGACAAATGTCTGGCAATCTTCCTAGATTTGGCTAAGGCCTTTGATACCGTATCTATACCCTTACTTATTCGAAGGCTCGAATGTGCTGGAGTACGTGGAATACCACTAAAACTATTTACATCTTACTTAAGGGATAGAACACAATCTGTTATAATTGATGGTATGATGAGTGAACAAACAACAATTGAGTATGGCGTGCCACAAGGCTCTGTACTAGGCCCAACCCTGTTTCTTATCTACCTAAATGAACTATCCCTTACAGAATTAACTACAGAATTAACTAGTGCTAAAATGATTTCATTTGCCGATGACACTGTGTTACTCTTTAGGGCAAAAACTTGGGATGAGGTGGTCAAACTTAGTGAAGGGGGGCTTAAAACTGTTTTAAATTGGTTGACCCAAAATATTTTAACACTTAATCTATCTAAAACTAAATATATGACTTTTAGTATCTATAATAATTCTCAACAACAAGACCTTGTGATCAGAGCACATACGTGTTTAAATATGTGTAATTGCGATTGCTATAATTTAGACAAAGTACCATTAATCAGATACCTAGGAATTACAATAGATCAGAACCTGAATTGGAAGTACCAAATAGAGAACCTAAGTAATAGGGTACGTAAACTAATGTGTATATTTAAAAAGTTACGACATATTAACGATTCTGATATATTAAAGATGGTATATTATTCTCTAGGTGAATCTATACTAACCTATGGAATAACAGCTTGGGGTGGTGCAAAAAAAACTACTATGCTACAACTGGAGCGGTCACAGCGAGCAATCATTAAAATTCTTAACTTCAAACCTATTATGTATCCCACAGTTAAAGTATATAGCGAGTTTGGTGTACTTACAATTAGGCAACTATACATTAAAACTATAATTCTAAGACAACATCGCATTCCCCCCCCACCTACTATATCTGCAAGAAGGCTGCACGCCGTGTATGTACTGCCTTTTTGTAGAACTGTATTCGCAACAAATTTTCACTACTACTCCGGCCCCTGGCTATATAATAAAGTTAGCAAGCTTATAGCACTTCGCAGTCAATCATACTTCCATTGTAAGAAGCAAATCATACAATACCTGTTGAAATTAGATTATTGGACTACCGAAAACCTATTCCTGATAATAAAATAAGTTTTTAATTATTGTATTTTTAATATTTTTATATTTGGCATAATATATATTATGTATAATCTGAAATATTTATTTATATATATGTATATTATTTATATATAAACAGAGTAATATAAATATTTAGTCGTTTTATTTAACATAATGAGTATAGTATGAATGTACTGTATATCTATTATTTAAAAAAAAAAAAAAAAACTATACGAAATAAAATTGGTGAATACTTATGATGAAATATATACCTACCAAACAAAAAACAAAACAAAACAAAAAAAAAAAAAAAAAAAAAGTTGTGAAGTTCCTAAAAAAAAACCATTCTTAGGTCTATGATTGAGCGGTGGCCGGCGACCGTCGGCTGCTCAATCTATACCTACTTATTTCATTGTGCATCTGTTTGCATCTAATGGAATATGTTTGACTACTTAACGATATTTTGTTTTTTTTTTTTAACATGATTGTTTCTATTAAATGTGGTTTGGTGAATCTACTCCTGCCGCAACACAGTTTTAACTAGTGCGGAGGGTAGGAATCATTCAAATAACATCTTTTTAGCTCGATTCTGTTTAAAATTGTGGACTTACCTACAAAACCAAATAACAAATTATAGGTTATTACTTATTGTACAAACCAATATTAATAATACCTATTAACAACTATTAATTATAGATTTAGTTTGCGAGCTGTTAAAAAAAAAAAAAAAAAAAAAATGTTTGTTCTATTATTTTTGTTAAAAAAATGTTTGTTCTATTACTTTTGCAAATAAACTTTATTATTATTATTATTATTATTATTAGGTACGCGAGTAACGACCGAATACTCAAACTTTACTTAAAATTAATAATTGAGCAGATTCAACATTGGGATGGGAGTTTTTGAAGTAGAACTCAAATATTGAGTAGCGTGTCTGTTTTCGACCGTAAGACCCGACGATATAATTATAATACCTACATAAGTACAACTCAGCACATAACTCAACTGCACTCTGCTTTGTCTAACATATTATGTTCGACAAATAGCCACCGACAGTGTATGGCGCAGTGCAATGTAGTGGTAGACAGATCGCCTCTGTATGTGATGGTTTTAATGCTCTTATTTATTGTATATGTTGTTAGCTGTGCTCTCTGTGAGGTCGGTATAGTTTGGTATTGTCTGCTAGTATTTCTAGATATTGATAGACGATTTAGAAAATCGTTTTGTTGAAATAAAACTCATTTTACCGGATTTATCGCGTTCTCAAAGTTCCTCAGACAGAGGTGTACTTCTGAGGAAGAGATAGGTAGAGATCTTAATATGTGGGGCATTGATAAAATGAAAAAATTAACTCGAGTAAAACCGAAAAAAATCAACATTGCGAAATAAGAAAAATCTAAATAGTTTTGTGTTTTGTGACCTATCTATTTTATGCCACAATATTTTTAACTAGACCACGGGAGTTTAATTTCATTTTCTCTTGGTTCTTATGTATTTGCATTGTTTTATTTATTTTCTTAGTTCGACGTTTCGACGTTAAAATAATATTCTGGGTTGTGTTACGAGACTAATGTAAGTAACATAGATCCGAGATAAACGTAAATTTATATGTTCACAAACAGAGTGAGTTAAAAAAAAATTAAGAGCATGGGATGATGTGGGAACTTAAATAAATACTAACACCTTATCTTATTGTTTTATGAGCTGATTTCTATTAAGCTAGTGTTAAAAATATAGAATTTTCGGCTTCATTTTGTGACTTGTGAAGGACTTCAGTCCTGTACAGACGCGGCCTAACTTAAGGCGGACCACCTAGATATCGATGAACCATCTATCTATGTCTTCATTTATTTTACACAAATTCCATCTAAATAACCCCACCCTTATTCATCCTTATCATACCTTATCAACTTCCTTTTCTTACTACCTGTAATGGTTACCATACATCTTGACTATCTTATCTCCTAGTGTAAATTATATACCTACGCACCACAATATTCCCTGCGTTGTGAAAGGTCGTGACCGGCCCCTATGCACTAATCTGATTACAGAGGGGACTGACTGACTAACAGACAATGTATTGAGTCGATGATTTGATTAAATGATGTTTCCTGGACTTATTGATCGAGGTATTGTGATGTGGATGTGGATGGGATGAGATGTGTTGTTGGGTGATTGGCTGATTGTCTACGTTTTAACGTGTGTTGGAAGGAATATCGCATTCGCAGTAATTTTATCGACAGGTGCTATGAAGTTAAAGTCAAAGTTTTTTTTTTAGGTTTTTCTTCGGGTTCCGCGATGTTGGATTAAAATTAAACTTTTTTTCGGTGTTACTTGCGTGGTGTTTTTACTTTTAGCATTTTTATAATGCTCAACATTTAAAGATATTTACCGGTCTCTTCATCAGGATATATTGAGATGTACTGTAAATTTATTTATTGTCATATTTTATTCAATAAGATTTCACATCATCATTTTGAATTCTCTTTCACCACCAATTTAGTTTTAAAGAAAGGCAATGTATTATTTCATAGATTTATGTTTATGTATGATGTATGTTAAACAAACAATGCATTTATCAATCTACCAATCTAGAACACCTAAAGGCAACAATTCCACAGACAAAATTTCTAAACTCTAACTGTTATTTTCCATCTGAATTATTCAAAATGGCCCGAAGCTAAAGTCAATACAATGGTTTAATAATTAAACATAGATCGTTAATCAATCGAACACGCATGAACGGTTTCAAAATTGAAATAGCAAGCTTTGAAACTGATCCCCCTTGGGGCTACGAATGTTTTGTGGTATCTCAGGTTGGAACAATCATTGGGAATTTGTGATTAGTAGTATTTACTTACGTAAGTTACGTTCGCGTAAGCAGGCGACTTGAAATTCTGATGGGATACACTGTTAGGCGCCAAGCGCTCAATGCGCCCGGTTGCGAATTTTGTAGACCGTTCTTTTGATTAGCTAGCCTCAAGGCGATAAGCTACATTCCTGCCCATGCAGAAAGGGCTGATCCTCCTTGGCCCTCTACGACCCGATCTTGCACTCCGACACCAAGAAATGTAATATTTTTAGATGGAGAAACACATCCTTATCACCAGCACTCAACTGTCGGAAGAAAACGGTGTTGTGTTTGGGAAGCCCCATGACATAAGACCGCCTGCTATACCAACATTAGCCGGAATAAAGTCGGAGTAATTTCACCATTTTTTGTTTCTGTCTGCCATCATTCAAAGTACTTGTCACGGAAAAGGACAAAGCATGTTTTCACTAATCTGACCTTGCTCCACGTTTATTTATAGGGGTACAAAGGTTTACCCACTGAAATTCCACCGGTACCTCACTCGCCTTGGAGTTAGGAACTACGAGTACTACGCCATTGTCCTGTGCTACTTCCAGTTAGTCGATTTTTTTGTAGAGCTAGCATATCCTGTTGTGATTAGTAGTGAATATTGTTTTTAAAAGTGTCGATTATGGTGCCTATAGGAATCAGTTCTTGGTAGCTGCTGGTCCTCTTCCTCCAATAATTGTCTCATTCAGGATCAGTTGGTTTTGAAAGCTGAATGTTCTTGTTTACACATCAACTGTGATATCAAACACCTCTTTCTTGTCAGTTCTCTGGTTTGCCCTATGAGGCAAACATATCACTGCGAGCTAGGTCCAATTGCATCACTGCGGCACACTGCCCAGCTCCACATGTCCAGTTCCTCATTCCTAGCTTTTACTCTATGCCTGGTTTCGTAGTTTGATTTATTTTGCTAGTGTTTTAAGCTTATATTATTTGGAACAATTTAGTGCACCTCCTTGATGCAATAAAGTGTTGTCTTATCTTATCTTAAGTTTAGTCATGGTGAAATAATGGGTCTTTACCTATAAAATTGTCGTTTGGCATAACACAAATGCTTCATCCACAATCAAATACTCATTTTCACAGATAACACAGACATTTCAACTATAACATCTCTTTTTGGTTAAAAATGGCTAAAGTTGTTAAATAAAAAGTACAGGCTAAGTATATTAATCTCAATTTGGGGAAGCTTCTTTTCAATGTCTCTCAAATCTTTAAATCGTGTGTGAACAAGTACCTTCTAAATCAGCGTACTTCATCTTAAACTGAATTTATACTACCATCAGGTGTTAATAGTGATCAAACGCTGGCCTTTACGAAAGAATGGCATTTCCTCGGTAAAGACTAAAACGCCCTATTGTACCTAGCGGTATTAAACCACAACTATCTCTCACTATCTTCAAAGATTTATACCTACGGTCAAATAATGAGTGTCAGGTCACGCGCTCATAAAACCTAATGTGGATTGTAGGCCACGACGCCTACCAAGGTTCACATCCTCATAACCGATCGACGGTCGTGTAGGTGGTCTTCTCATGAAATAATGAACGTATCCTGCTTATACAATTGTCTAATTGCGTTCTTTGTTTGGCGTTTCATGAGTTAAGGTATAATATAATCTAAGTAGATTGATTTAGATTTATGAGACTGAGGAGTACACTACTGTTGTGAGATGTTATACAAACTAATATTATAAATCATAAAGATTGTTTGTATATTTTTTTGTTCCCGGTCAAACGGTTCAACTGATTTGGATGAAAATGAGCATAACTTTAATTTAAGTGATTGAGAGTAATATACCGATGCTTTTGATCCCGATAACCTCGCGGGATCGGGATTCACGTGGATGAAACCGCGGGGCACCGATAGTGTCGTGATAATTAAGTTTAATTTGATCAGAACTCAATCGCGCATTATTGTTTTTTTCTTACATCGATGCTTTAACAATGTTAGGTACAATAATAGCTGGTTCGCGATTTTCAAAAATTCTTACAACAAAAGTTGTTCGTCTAACGTCTAAAGCCACCATTTTGGCTTAAGTTACCGTCCTCAGAATCCTATGTATTGTATAGGTAATGAATAATCTAAAGTAAAATTATAAAGAGAAAAGATTTGTTTGTTTGTAACGAATGAGCTCAAATTGGATGCGAGAAGCCGAAAATAGATCTAGGTGGCGTGCAATTGGAGAGGCCTATGTCCAGCAGTTGACTGCAACAGGCTTATGATGATGATGATGAGCTCCGACACTTACTGAACCGATTTCCAATAATTATTTCACCAAATCAAAGCTACATTATCGATGAGTAACATAGCTACTCTTGATCTCGATGTTCTCACAATATCTGGATTTACGCAGGTGAATCCACGGGACACAGCTAGTAATATTTAATTAAAAAACAAAGGACCAGTACAAGTAAAAATTCACGAATATAAATGTTTTTCGTATATAATATGAGCAAGATTTTATAAAAAACCAATTTTATTCGTTAAATGTTATATCAGAAACACAACCTCAAATTTCCTTTCCGGAAACGGTAGTCAGAAAAACAACCCGCTTTTAATATCATCGGATAAACAAAACAATACCTTCAAACAAAGAATTTTATATTGTGGTTCAACTTAGAACGGAAACAAGTAATGTATTGTTGTGTGCGTTGATCTCAATCAGTACATTAATTGATTATTGATAAATTCTTTATTTAACACACCTCAAAAATACGATCAACTTACAACATAAATATTTAAATTAAACTAGATGGAACAAAGGGCGACTTTATCGCTTAAAGCGCTTTTAAGCTTAAAGCAGTTCAAACTGTCATTCATCGACTTTATCTTACACTTGAACATGGAATATGTAAGTCAATACACTGACATCGCCAACTTATAACACCCACCTTCTTCCATAGGGTTTAAAAGTTTTAGTTCAATATACATAATTCTGATTTTTTTATTTATTGGCCACCTCTAATCCGATGGTAAGTGATGATAAAACTTGTCTTTAGATTTATGTAAGAAAATTGTCTTATTGCCCTCTTTACACTGTAGTGTTAAGCTTCTTCGGTTCAAACGATATCCACTGTGGCTAAAGGTAAAGGTGTATCACCCCGTTTCACCTGCAATGCAATTTCAATTTAAAAGGGGAAGTTACGGGGCCTTTGAAATGTAGCATTGAAAATTGACAAATAAAAATCGACCCCCCAATGTGGACTGTCGAGTTGTGGACCCAATCGATAATGTCTCCGACAGTACCAAGTAAATCAGGCCCCTCTACCCATACCCTTCGCCCGTATTGAACCACAGTTTAGGCTAAGTACAGAAGGATAACTCTATTTTTATTTTATCTTATGTACTTTAGCCTGCACTGGGCGTTTACAGAAATTGTATGTATTTGTATGAGATTAAGGGATGGTAAAGAGTAAACTTGCGTTATTCGGATCCCGTCCAGCGTCCGCTATGCATGTATTTTTCTTTAAAATAATATCTCTATTTTTGTTATCACTAACAAAAAGGCCAATATCATGCAATGCGAAACAGAGTGTCGGAAGGCCACCTACTCGGTGACATTGTAGCGGTCGCGGTAGTCGTTAGATGGAGGCGGTTTGAGATCCCTATTTGTGAACGTAGAGTAGGCCTAATGATGTACCGGCCAATATAGTGTGATACCACAGATTAAAGTTGCTTACGCTATATAAAGTCATTTGTCATTTTAAGTATTTCATTCATGTAACCTATTCATCATAAATGCGAAAACAACAACCCTAACTTTTTCGTTGTCCTACTTATTCACTTACACTGTGTACAAAGTAAGGATATTTTGTGCACACAACGAAAATAGTATT
The DNA here is from genome assembly GCA_949358125.1 of Idaea dimidiata. Lineage (NCBI taxonomy): Eukaryota > Metazoa > Arthropoda > Insecta > Lepidoptera > Geometridae > Idaea > Idaea dimidiata. The sequence continues at coordinate 14,849,474 of OX442329.1, forward strand.
TATTTTATACTTGTGCCAAGGAGGTGGGTATAAGTGGGGGTCTTGAACGTATTTTTAGATTAGCAAATACACTTAAGGCTGTACTTAGAAACGTTTCTAAGTAACACCTTAGCTTAGGAATGATATGTCCCTGTTTTCTCCTACGACAACTGGACAGATGAGACCAATTGAATGGTCTCATCTGTCCAGTTGTCGTCCCAGTAGAAATTAAGGAGTAAAAGTATAGATAGCACACAAAGACTTTGCGATCAAAGTCTGTATGTGTTATGTACTTTTCAAAAGTCTTATGTTTCAGCTTCGATCTACTTTTGTAATCGTTATGATCGTAGTTATCGATTAAAGTAACTAAAACAAAACACAAAAGAAGATAAGCTAAGGTTCTAGTTGAGCGGAGTTGGTCTAGTGGTAGCCCCTAACTTTCATTCCTAAGGTCGTGGCTTCAAATCACAGTTAAAACTTTAACTTTAAGCTAAAGTTCTGGAATAACATCGATACCGCTTATTGAAAGAAATAATGCGCAGCAGTGCCTCATGTTAAGGCCCACGAGTCAAAGAGAGATCGAAATACGCTCTGTACTTCTTCCACATTATAGGTACATATACGACAGGGTGTGTAACGAGTAAAAAATTGTACCACAGAATACATGTTATAAAATTTACTCGTAGGTATGTCAAAAGAAACCTTTTTTCCAAATAATAACAAATTATTTTCCCGACAGAAAAAATCTGTCTATTGACAAGCGAGAAAGTAATTTGATTTGTAAAAAGAAAGATGTCTATCAGAAACGTAACACAAAGTGACGTAAATGTAATCTTTATTTACTTTGTCATATTCGGATTGAAATTTGTTCACTCGGAGCTACTTTTTAGGTTCTGAAACAGTATTTTCTGCTTCAGAAAATACTTTATCTCAGTTATCAACTATTTGATAGGCTCTTTACCTACAGTATGCGATCTATTTAGCAGCTTGCAGGGTCATTAAGCCTTACACACTGTGCCAATTTGCAAGCCAATGCAATAACCAAAAAACAAGCCTAGTTTAAATGGACGAACCTTTGCTTTTTTGACCTGTCCCTCAGTCAGGCGTACAATCTCTAAGAACGTGTCTCTACACGACGATGTTAATGCGGCGGTGCGTTGTATAAAAATCGCCGCGATTCTAACGCCCGAGACGGTCCCTTAGGGCGATCTGGAAACTCTAACACTAGGTGGTGAGCCACACCACTACACGAAAAGAAGAAGAAGAAGACAGCTAAAACGCCTGAACCCGTCAAGGAAATCATATTACTCTGTCAACAATATTTCATTCATTTCCTCCAGTACCTCTCTATTCTCACAGAAAAAATAAATAAATAAGAATTTGTTTTCGTTTGATTATTGAAGCTAAAGGAAATGTAACGTGTCACACGATAAATGTAATAAGACACGCTGACAATATAAACGTTCGTTCTTATATTTGGTTTGTGACAGACTCCATTCGTAACATGGAAATCACAATGGCACAGTATAAATACACGAAGAGCAGGTAGGTTCCTTTTGAAGGTACGTATTCTATAACTAAATCGTCTCAAAATCTCTGATTGTTCTCGAAATCGGTTCAACAATGTTTGCCACTTTTGCACTTAAAAGCTTTAGTGACACTTTGCATACTGTTAAACCGTCTTTGAAAAAAATGTAAGATGCTGAAGCAATATGGAAACGATTTAGTTATGGAATATGTGGCCAGCACCTCAGTGACTACGAATAAGGCTGGCTATATTGAAAATACGTTTCGTTTAGTTACGGTCAGTAGGAGCATAGTATGACGACCTCTGTGGCGCGTCGGGCGAACGCTTGGCTGCAATACAGAAAGTTGCGGGTTCGATTCCCGCTGGGTGCAAATATTTATGCTTAAAATAAATATTTGTATCTGGTCTGGGCGTATTTCTATGTATAATATGTATGTATTTACAAAAGAAAAATAAATATAAGTAGTATATCCGTTGTCTAGTCACCGTAACACAAGCTTAGCAGCTTACCACGGGGCTAGATGGCGCTGTGTGCTCGTCACAGGATTTATTTATTATTATTATTATTGTATTTTCCACAATACGAATTTTAAACTGTTTGAAACATTGCGAAACTCTATGAAAAAGTTTGTTTCCATAATGTAGCTGTAAAAAGCTAAAAATAATAAACCCAACGTAATTAAAAACAAAAACTGTATTTAATTTTACCACACGGAGCAATTTCAAAAGAATACATAGATATAATTAGAACCCAGCCGAAGTCGTTTTGGCAATACACCATTGGGTGGTAAGTAGCCTAAATTTTCAACCAATTTTCTTTTTCAGTTTTTAAGTACAAAGTACCTACCTACCACGGCTAGGTACTGTAGGTACATTTTTTAATTCAAGATTCAGATCTTACGTTTAGTTTATTTGTATTTGACGCATTTTTCTTGCGTAGATCTGTCAAATTGTAGTCTACAATGATTAGAAACTTAAAACCTATAAATATGTGTTGATGATACATTGTTTATATATATAAATAGCAGCGCCTGGCTTCAACAGTACTTCAATGGGCGACCGTTTAAGTGTGGATTATTGCACTGCGGTAGGTAGGTGAAGTAAGTTAAAGTTTGTATTTCGTCAGTAAGTGACGATGACGAAGGATGACGATGACGATGGATGACGATGATGATGATGCCACTCTACATCACTAAACTTATCCTATCCCTGTGTCGATTTTCATTCATTGAATGGTTATCACCCGCGTAAGTCCCGATCCTGCGGGATTTTCGGGATCAAAAGTATCCTATGATACTCTCCATCATTTAAACTATCCCTATGCAAACTTTCATCCATTAATATTTTCATCCGCGTAAGTCCCGATCCCGCGGGATTTTCGGGATCAAAAGTATCCTTTGTTACTCTCTATCACTTAAACTATCCCTATGCAAATTTTCATCTAAGAAATAGTTATCACCTGCGTAAGTCCCGATCCCGCGGGATTTTCGGGATCAAAAGTATCCTATGTTACTCTCCATCATTTAAACTATCCCTATGCAAATTTTCATCTAATAAATATTATCACCCGCGTAAGTCCCGATCCCTCGGGATTTTCGGGATCAAAAGTATCCTATGTTACTTTCCATCATTTAAACTATCCCTATGCAAATTTTCATCCAAATCGGCCGAGCCGTTTGACCGTGAAGAGGGAACAAACAAACAAACAAACAAACAAACAAACAAACAAACAAACAGATTTTCGGATTTATAATATTAAATATTATAAGTAGGAAGTAGGATGTGTATACATAATATAGTACATGCACATACATGTGTATCACATCTTAATGGACTTGTGTTTGAACTTTTGTTTAATTCATGCACATTCGTAGATACTTTAATAATAATGGAGGCCTACTATTAAAATTTGAATGAATAATGTATGCTGTGATTGTTAAACTTTGTTCCTTGTATATTAAACTAAAAATCCCTTCAAATCTTATTTAAAATAATAAATATAAAATACAGTAACTGTATTTTATATTTATTATTTAGTCCCGCGTGGAGAATTTAATGGAACAAACTGTTTGTTCCATTAAATTCTCCACGCGGGACTTGATCCCACGATATCTCTAGCGGGGCACGCTAAACATTTGCGCAAAGTGAGCTCAAGTCACGGGATTAAATATAAGGAAAGCAACACTCGGGACGCGGTTTTTTTCTTCATATAAAATTGGTAAGTATTTGATTAGGTAGTTTAAAGATATTTTTAGAATATCAAAATAGGCGGATTACATCTCAGTCAACTTTAAAAAAGCTAACTGTAAAGTTATCGAAAGCTCGGTACGTTGTAATAATTCCGTTCTTAAATATAACGCGAGTAAAACCCGGTAAATATTGTGTTTTGTTATCGCGAAAACCTTAGACACAATTAAGAATTTGATTTGTATAATGCATATTATAATACTTGTACCTCTACCTACTCATTTGATTTATATATTTATGAATAATAATAAAAACATTAATTTATCTCGGGGGTACACAAAATAATATTCCTTGTTAAAAAAGTTTGACGACCATTTTAATGATTTATTCTACTTACAACTGTCTATATGGCAATAGATAAAAATCACTAACTTCCATTATTATTGTTGGTTCTCCCCTGTTTCCTAGAGGGAAGTCTGTTATTATAAAACCATTAGAAACTAGTTCGCTTTCAAAGCTTCTGGGCGATAAAAACATGTGATATTTTTCTAGTGATGACCAAATAATAATTATAGTTTCTTATTATCACTTATTATCTTGTTTACGATATAAGCAATAACTTTCTTGGTGGTTGTCCCGTCAGAATATTAACACAGTATAAGTACTGATAATTTTGACGGCCCTGTGGCGCTTCGGGCGAACGCTTGGCTGCAAATCTGCAATGCAGAAGGCTGCGGTTTTGATTGCCGCAAATATATATTTAAAATATTTATGCCTAAAAATAAATATTTGTATCTGGTCTGGTTGTCTTTCTATGTATGTATTTACAAAAAAAAGTATAATATGTAGTATATCCGTTATCTAGTACCCATAGTACAAGCTTAGTGCTTAGTTTGTTGCTAGATTGCGCTGTATATTAATGTCGTGCAATGTTTATCGGTACAAGATTTAACATTTATAATTAGTTTAGTACTCAAGAAACTATTGAACTGTATTTAATAAAAATGTCCATAATAATCTATTTATGTCATACATTGTATGTAACATTATTTCTATCTATAATAAATAATAAAGTAACCGCCACAAAGGCTTAGGTAATATCCTTATCTTTTTTTGTTATACATTTAGTAATTTGAAAATATTGTGTTCTTTTTTTACTTCTTCTTAAACGTGAAATATTTTTTCTTACTTTTATCCCACAAAGCAAATAAATTAATTTCCTACAACTTAACCAAAAACCACACAATAACTTAATTCAACTGGAAGTCAACACAAATCCACCTTACCACCGAAGCCTATAACAAATCCAAGGTCAAAATGCTCACAGCGAACCTACCAATAATACAATCCTTGAAAAATAATACAAAAAAATTGGTCACTAAGTTCTGAATATAATAAGAAAACTATATATCCTTCTCTTTTACTATCTTGCATTTGATAGAGAAGTAAAGATACGGTGTCTCGCTTGGATTTTATGTAAGGAATTGCGAACCAAAAGTCACAATAGCTAGGATTCTATATGCCACCGCATCCCTAAAGTGCGCTTTGCGTCTATCCTTATATACCGAGCTTAGTTTTTCCTTACATTTTACCTATCTGTAGCCCGACCAGCGTTAAATGGTCTCGCGGGAGACGTTCCGAGTTTACGAGAGATGGCTAAATTGGATGAGCTTCGTAGACGCGCGACTATCGTTCCTTTTGAGGGGACCGACGATGCGAAAGTTTGGGAATGTGTGGTCTAACAGACAAATATAACAAACTAGCAGCGCACACCGATTTTACCTGCGGATAAAAGATAGCGTATGATTCCAGGTCTTCAGCTATCTACACACACAAGCTCTACATTTATAATATTAGTTGGACGTATTTTCAAACTAGTTTAACCCCACATTTAGTTATGGGATATGTTAGTTGGTTGTGTTAGCTCAGGTTTATGCCTACATTTTATGTATTCAATGAGGTGATGGCTAATAATTAGGCTAATAATCATTTAACTTCATTTACTAATTGAATGAAGTTATATTATCATGTAAAGTAGATATAAAAAAATTCGTGCCTCCGAAAGTAAACCGATTTGTAAACCCTCCCTTTATCCCCCAAACCTAGAAACAGAATGTAGGTACAGTATAGGTACTCCTTCCAAGCTCAAATGTTCCCAACTCGACTCATTTCGCCTAAAACTCCTCTTTCCCATTTAGATAATCCTTAAAGTTCAGTAGTTACGTCCGCCGTCCCCTTACAAAATAATATCCAAAGGTCTAAGTACCCTGGACCGTACAGGGATACGGGGAAATACTCGAGGATATCCGCAAATTATAGTATGACATGTCATGTAACGTTACGGGCCGCGATAAAATAAATAGAACTCCCGAGTCCGTGCCCTATCTTCTATCTTCAAAAAGAAATTGTTTCGTCCCCATAGATAGGTAACTGAATTTGAAATAGATAGGCCAAGTGGGTTTATTTTTACCCGATTGCTGAAGGAGAGTTATGTTTTTAGGACGTATATGTATGTATTTTATATCCTATCAAATTTCCTACTAACAGTATAAACGTGAAAGTTTGTAGGTAGATAGGTATTTGTGTGACTTTGTTACTCTTTCACGCGAAAAATCCAGAAATGATATAGACGAAACTGGAAATGAAGACAGCTGAAATAACATCTGAAATGAGACCTGAAATAACATTTACATAGGCTACTTTATTCATAATATTCTTGAAGAATCGAGACTTGTGCGGATGCAACCGCGGGGTGCAAAATTAAATGAAGTGGGATTGCGAAGTTATTCTTTATGCAGTATTTTGTCTTCTCTCTTGAATTCCATAGTCTATGGTATTGTCCAATATGTTTTGCCGGATCATCAGTTTCCTATTATTTTTATTGTTACCTGTCTGTTACCTTTATTACTTTAGTCTCGTGAGTGTCAATTTTTATTGTCATCCTTTTTTGTTCCGTTTACAAAGATAAATAAAAAATATCAATAAGTTCGATGAGTAGAGGTAACGTCTGTCTTCTTGAATCTCTGTGTGATTTGCATTGGAGAAGCTAGTTCCGAAGTCACTAATGTTTAAATATATTATCACTAGCTGCGCCCCGCGGTTTCACCCGCGTAAGTCCCGTTCCCGCGGGAATAACGGGATAAAAAGTAGCCTTTGTGTTAGTCCAGGTCCCCAGCTACCTATATTCCAAGTTTCATTGCAATCGGTTCAGTAGTTTTTGCGTGAAAGAGTAACAATCTCACATATTTACATACATACATACATACATACAAACTTTCGCGTTTATAATATTAGTAAGATAAGATACTAAAAGTGATATGTAGCATAATAAATATTTATTACTCTTTGCAATCTATACAGGTAAGTTTTGATACAATTTTGATACTATATGACATAGTAGTTTGAGCAATTAATTAGAAAAGTAAGAATGGCTAATTACATCTCAGTCTAACCTGAGGTGAAGAACTGCAAAGGACTCAAAACTTTGGGCATTGATATGCTAAAGTTAATAAAAGCAGAAAAAAATAGTTTGTCTTCAGTTTTTGAAACGTTGTATTTAAATAAAACTCATTTTATGGCCGACCCTGAGAACTGTCTGTTATACAGTGAAACGTTGGTACGGCATTGTAACAATGTTGTTAATAAAAATATTAAAACCGAAAAACTAGTTTAATTTCAGTTGGAACAACATAAAACAGAAGAAAAGTCTAAATTTGATTTTAGGTAAAGACAGTTAAAGGGATGTTCCCTTTATTTCACTCCGATATTAACTCTCTTTGGGCCACGTTACCTTTGTTTCGTTGATCGAGTTTTGTGTACAGGATTTTTATTGTTTTTGTATTGTTGTCATCAAATAGGATATTGTTTTTAAGTGTTATTGTTTACGAAATTGGTTCTGTTTTGTTTTTTTTTTCACGAAGAATAAAGAAACAGTTGTTGGAATTTGTTTTTCAACATGGCGTAATATTTATGCAATGTTAGTTTTCCGTTTAGATACTTACTAGCTGCGCCCCGCGGTTTCACCCGCGTACCGTATGTATTATGCATGTTATAGCGCTGCTATACATAACTATAAAAAATATAACATAATATTACATACGCATTCAGAAAAAAAATTAAATTACTAGTTTAGTGGGCTTAAAATTAATAATTCGCTACCGTATGAGATACCGGAACAAATGGTTTCCCCAATAAAAAACACATTTCCTCTCTGATGTAAACACTGAGTTACACCTCTTAGGAAAGTGCAACGGTTGGCCGGTCGTGACGTCAGATGTTTTTTCATGCGCACACGCCGCGCAATATGTTATAAGGTGCAACTGTTGTTGTAAATATGATTAAATAACGTAGTGATTGATTGATTAATTTAAAAAAGAAAACTGACAACGTAATTGTAGTTTTTTTTAATGTTTTCGTAATTGTGTATTTTAATAAAACAATATTTACAGGGTTCACATAAATGTCGTAAAAAACTCCTCATCGCTTGCGGCCTTATCACTTAAAGCGATTACATATTACTAAAATAAAAGGGTATTTACTATAATTTTGCCTGAGGTTTTCGCAATTTTACATAATAAAACACAATATTTACCGGGTTTTAATATTTCGTCGTATGTCGTTTAAAAATAATGGCGTTAATGAATAAAACGCGAGTAAAATCCTGTAAATATTGTGTTTGGTATTTACTATTTGTATTTTAATTTGTTTTTACGGGGTCATTATTACACCAGTAATTACAACTGGCTTGTTCATAAAAAAGTAAACATAGTAAATACTGCGTTATTTAATCATATGTTAGAGAAAACAACCATGTTGGGTAGTTTATTAACCGTTCTTATGTTTATAAAATTGTTGTTTATTTGGAATTTTAAAGTTTGTTATTTTGGCTGTATACCTATAATTACTATAATTACCGTAAATTACTGAAGAATAGAGAAAAAAATATTTCATTATTAAATATTAGATTTTCGGGTCTAGATCGCGTTATTTCAACAAAATTATTTTAAATTTAAAATTACCCCGACGTTTCGGCAAACGGATTACACCGGCCGTGGTCCCAGAAAGACAAAATAATATTTAATAATTATGAACGGAAATCGTGTAAGTTTAATAAATGTAAAAAATATTTCAGTACCGATATATTCACTGTCAATTGCCGAATTAAAGACAAAATACAATGGACGTCAAACCCCTACGATCTGTTTAGGTGGCTTTTGTTTGTTTTGTTTAACAGTTCCGTACCCAAAGGGTAAAAACGGAACCCTATTACTGAGACTCCGCTGTCCGTCCGTCTGTTACCAAGCTGTATATTATAAAACATGATAGCTAGACAGTTAAAATTTTCACAAATGATGTAGGTATTTCTGTTGCCCCTTACGACAAACGTGATTTGTAAAATATAAACGCAACGAGACCGCGATGTATTTTACCACTGGCGCCATCTAGTGATCAATTATTGGAGTAGGTTGCGTTCAGGGATTTCGCTTGGTCCACGCGTGTTTATTTAAGGGTTCGGTACTCAATTTTGATAATGCTACGGAACCCTTCGTGCACGAAGGTTATTTTTTCTTTCTTTCACTGTTTAACTCTGAAACCATCGAATAAGTAACATATTTTTTTTTCTAAAGCTTTTTGACCGTGATGGTATTGTACACATTTAAACAAACACTCATACATTTTTATTAAGTTTTGGTATGATGCCAGTATTTATTTAAGGGTTCGGTCGGTACTCAATTTTGATAATGCTACGGAACCCTTCGTGCAAGAAGGTTTTTTTCTTTCTTTTACTGTTTAACTCTGAAACCATCGAATAAGTAACATTTTATTTTTTCTAAAACTGTTTGACCGTGATGGTATTGTACACATTTAAACAAACACTCATACATTTTTATTAAGTTTTGGTATGATGCCTGTGTTTTAGAAACCACTATTTAAACCAAGGTTCAATACCGTATCACAAGTTAAATGAACCAAACAAATCGAAATGTTAACCACTTAACTATTAACTATTTACCAATTAAAATGTACAAACATTTCGACATAACTATAACGAAACGAGACAACAATCGGACTTAATTAAAATATATCAATTTTTAATTAGATTTCAAATTATAATTAATTCTATAGCTGTCAACGAAGTGATAGGTGTAGAACTTGTAGATAAGAATAGACTGTGAATGGCAACCGCCTATGGAATGAATTCATAATACTTCAACAGTTATGCCAAGCTGACTTGTCCGTGTTCCAATATGTAGACCAGTGCAGCCACTATAAAAGAGATTGCTGCCGACTTTCTATCCTCTAGCGTACCTACTTAGACCATATCATCATTTACCATCACACAAAATATATAGTGGTTAAACATTAATTTGATGATAGAAAATTGAATGTAATTTTATACATAAATTTGATTTGAAGTTAGGTACAGAATAGTGATATGCACAAATATACAGAAGACTTATACTTTTTTTTTCCAAGACCATCATTTCTCTCCCGGGGGAGAACGGCCCGGTGTGTGGGGGGGTCCCTCAGGCCTGAGATGGTGGGCGGCCCATTAAAGACGCGACTCATGTGAAATCCCTTCCGATGGAATGGTTTTATTCATAACCGGTATCAAATAGATCTTTAAACAATGTATTATGTTATTGTACATGATACAAGAAGTGTCCCCTTCATTTCAAAAACAATAAAAAATAACTTTAAATACCACTATTATACAGGCAAAGTTACCCCTGTTTTACAAAATAAATCAATTTTTCTTCTAAATCCTTAACCGCTATATTTTCTTATAGGCATCATAATATTAGAAAATACAATACCTAGAACCCCTTCATCGCATTTTTTCAAAATATTATTTTAATCTTCGTTAATTATTGATTTTACGAGAAATTGTAGATTTTTCACGCAATTCCATCTCGCTCATTTATATGCAATAGGACAAGGACCGTTGCTTATCATCTATCGCCGCCTTAAACCGCTCGGTGTTCAGCGCTCCGCGGTTGCTGGAGCTCGATGGAATCCCTTTTGGGGGATCATCGACGATACTTAGTTCGTCATTCTCTGTCCAGTTCTGTCCTAGCAATCATACGCGTGTGAAGTCACGGGACGCTGCTAGTCTATTCATATTATTTGTGTTGGGTGTCAACGACACAAAAAGAAAATTAAATGGACTTGAATCATCAATCAACAAATATGTCTTCAATTAAAAATAATGGCCTCAAATAGCTAGGTAGTTACTTTTTGAGAAAATATTCAGAGATATTCGTTGTTTTCTATATTTATCAACGGCTGTAGAATGTACCTATTAGACAATCCGGAAGGCAAGGGCGAAGCACCCCACAGAGACAAGCTGACCACAGTAGGGCGCCGTAGGTCAGTTCACTTAAGCTCATATGTATTATATTGATTTGAATCCTACTTCATTATCATTATATAAAAACGAAGTCACTCTCGGCTGTCTGTCTGTCTGTCGGCTGTCTGTTTGTATGTATGCATTAATGATAATAGGAAGGGTTTTGTGTATAACATACATCCTGAAATTCCCGCGGGATCGTGACTTACGCGGGTAAAACCGAGGGGCGCAGCTAGTATACTATAAAGGGGAAAGATTGAGGGTAAGTGAGAGTAAGTGTTTGTTACTCCTTCACGCAAAAAACTACTGAAACGGTATTCTCACAGCATCGGGATATACGTTGGTGAAGCCGCAGGACTTAGCTAGTTTATTTACAGAATCGGTTTTCCTCGTTAAATTTTTAATTACGTAAAAATACCTCTTTTAAGTACATTCCTTTTCAATAAATTATAATAAGCAAGATGTATCTAATCTCCAGAGACCTGTACCTATGTACAATGTTCTAGCTCAAAGTAATTCTGGTAAAGCGCTAACTGCGGCTAAAAGAAAACTCTTCATTAGACGCCTTTATTAACTCGCAATATTCGTTCGCCAACAAACGTGAAAAACAGCGTTTTTTGATACGGCATTTTAAATCTTACTAATACTATAAACGCAAAAGTTTGTATGTATGTGAGTTTGTTACTCAATCACACAAAAATACAGGACCGATTGCGATGAAACTTGGAAAATAAAAAAATATTGCTACTTTTTATCCCGATAATACCGCGGTAATGGGACTTAGGCGGGTGAAACAGCGGGGCGCAGCTACATACTTAAAAATACACCTAGACCAGAAACAAATTTTAATTTAAATACAACAAAAATATTTGCTCCCGGCGGGAATAGAAGCCACAACCTTCTGCATTGCAGTGGCGCCGCCGAGGCCGTCAATAATAACTGCTGCGTGACTGCTTTTGTGAAATGGATTCTATAATGCATGCCACTAGTTTTGTAATGTAAACCTCACTTTAACTTAAGTAGGTATACTACGTATTCGAATGTAGGAAAGAATTACATCTCAGTCAACCTTGAAAAAGCCAACTGTAAAGTTGGCGAAAGCTCGGGTCAAATAATGAATAAAAACGCGATAAAACCGGATAAATAAAGTGTTTTATTATGCAAAATCGCGAAAACCATAGAAGAAATTAGGAAAGAATTAGTTATAAGTAAGTATTTATGCTTAACTAGCTGCGCCTCGCGGTTTCACCCGCTAAGTCCCGTTCCCGCGAGAATATCGGGATAAAAAGTAGCATATGTGTTAATCCAGGTCCCCAGCTATCTATATTCCAAGTTTTATCGCAATCGGTTCAGTAGTTTTTGCGTGAAAGAGTAACAACCTCACATACATAAAAACTTTCGCGATTATAATATTAGTAAGATAACCAACACGGCTTTCTTTTATATATTATATAGACTTAAAATCCTATACCACATCAAAGTATTCTAACATCATCGTACATAGAGCCCGAGGCACAAGACGAGAGAGTAATTACCAAAGAAGTAGGTACTGCTGCGGAAACGGATACGCAACCTTTATTGCTGACGTTGCCAGACTACCTTGTAAACTGTAGTAGGTACCTATACGAAGAAGTTTAGTTATGAAGTAGAAAATCTTGTTAGCTGCGTACAGTCAGCATCAAAAGCCTATCTATACATATAACAGAAAGTCGTGTTAGTTACACTATTTATAACTCTAGAACGGCTAAACTGATTTGGCTAAAAATTTGTGGGGAGGTAACTTAGACCCAGAAGAAGGAGGATACCGATGTTTATCCTGATATTCCCGCAGAAATGGGAACAGGACTTACGCGGGTGAAACCACGGGGCACAGCTAGTGTTGAAATAATACTCAGTTTTCAGTGTTTTTGTGGCGTTATTTTTATTTTTTATTGCGTGTTTCGGTTGCTTTAAATGCACCTGGCTGGGTAGACAGTCAATCTACCCTGAGGAAGGTGTCTGCAAAGGCACCGAGACGTAGGAACGCTATTGCAACAATGTGGCTAATAAAAATAACGCGACTGAATTGGAAAATGAGTTTTATCTCAATACAAAGTCGCGGAACCCGGCGAAAAATTAAGTCTATTTGTACCTAGATTTTTTTCCTATTTTACCGATGTTAAATTGAAAAGAACCCGCAACTTCCTGCATTGCAGTCGGGCATTCGCCAGCCGCGGAATTTCTTCTCCTCGACATTTCCATGCAATATTTTTCAAAGACAAGGGGTTTCTTTCGTGGAGATATAAGATCCATATCAAATAATATTATAGAGTAAACCTGCATTACAAAACTATTTACTTTAGAATTTAATATATCTGTTAAAATGTGGGTTTCAAAGTTATGTACCTTGAAAAAATAAACCCTATAATGAGGACTTGTCCATAACATCATCGATTTTTAGGAGGAACTTATTTTTACCGCAAAGTACGTACGATAAACTCAAATGTTCTCTATTAATGCTGTTATTAAATCAAACTTTTTTGTCAGAATCAATCATATATATTATAATCAATATAATTATTTATAAAATTTCAAACGCACGATGAGGTTTTGAAAACTTTACAGTGCCTCATATTCGATTACATAGCAGAAACTGTAAAGTCCTGAAATAACCACGTCGTCGGGCGTTTGGAAAAACTAACCACAATAAAAGCAACGCGACTAAAACCGAAAAATAAGTGGAGATTTAAATTGCATCGTGTATGAATTTTACTTTGTAAGAAATAAACGCGGACGTATTCTCTAATAGTCTAAGTATGTTAACATTATTTATCTCTACCGTTTCTTTATATCCCATCTAGGCATGGATAAAGAGGAATCCAAGCAAGCTTGAGACCTGAGACGTACGTATTGTGATTCAGACTACAGTTCAATTGGTTTACAAGTACTAGGTACACTAGTTTTATTATCGTTATTTCATTCTCTGTGAAGGTATTGTAACTGAATTTATAATACTAGATTTTAGTTTCTTCTATGGTTTTCGCGATTTTGCATAATAAAACACTGACCACTGGTGTCACTGGTGACTCACTGGTGTCAACCTTGAAAAAGCCAACTGTAAAGTTGGCGAAAGCTGGGTTCAAATAATGAATAAAAGCGCGATAAAACCGGATAAATAAAGTGTTTTATTATACCATATTTTTACTAGATTTTTATAATACTAGAATTATTGTACTTAGGTATTTTTCCGAAGAATATTTATAAATTTCATTCATTCATTCATTTATTTATTTGCATAGAAAGAGGTACAATATGGTGTTTCGCTTCTACGGTGAAGAGAGATATCACGAGGAGACCGTCCGTCAAAAGTATTATTATTCTTCTTCTTCTTTTCGTGTAGTGGTGTGACACACCTAGTGTAAGTGTTTTATTATTCTAATAACACTATTTGTTCGAATGCACGTTTGCCAATTCGGAGTATACAGCGTGTTCCGACGATGACCTTTTAAGCCGAAAGGGGGTTGTTCTAAATGTCTAGTCGAACAACTTTACCTAACATTTATCTGTAAGAGGAAGCCTGGAATCTATTGTACGAAATTTACTACGTTCCTGCTAGGAAATAAGTTTCTTACACAATTTAATTAATTTCTGATAAATATGCATATTTTTATTTGATTTTGGCACTTGTTGATTAAATGCTTACCTATGCTTTGATAGAAATTTATCTTAACTGTTATTACCTAGAAACAATCTGCATCTAACTATTCTTTGACGTCTAATATCTGAGTAAAATTTAAATGAAAAGGGATACCAGTAATTAAAGCAACTCAAAGGCGAGTCGGTCTAAGTAATTGAAGGTTGCAATATTGTAGGTACTGGATTTAAGAAGGGTTTAATGGTACCGCAGACGGGACACTGTCTATCGATCGATACTACAATGACAGTGCTTCGTAATAATAAGCATTTTAGCCCGCGTCGGATACGCGTTATGCCAATTGGAAGAAGGCGTCAAACTCTAACGAATTCAATCGCGACATGACATTTTAAATAACTATCGAACAATAGGTAAATTTTCAATTCATTGGTCCATATTTCCGAAACATGTTATGTGATGGAGTATTTTCTGTATTTTAGGGCTCTTCTGTCCAAATATGTAAGATCCGTCATCTGACAATAGACAAAAAAATCAAAATGTCTACTGCTATGCCAGAAATTTCGTAGACCCGTAACTTTGTAGGTAATTATATTTTTGCCGTTAAAAGTTAGGTCGCCTGTACTAGATAAAAAGTTTTTTGTCTGCGACGACCTACGACGTACCACTTAATGTTCTAAGTTTACTGAGAAAATTTAATGAAGTTATAATATAATAAACTGATAAATTGTAGGCTAAAAGGTTCTTTAATTATGGCTGAAACCGAATTGCTTGATGTACGACAGCGGCTTGTGGTAGATATCCCTAGATATATCAGGATAAAATTTAATAACTTTTGACCTTTTCAATGTAAATGTTATGTATTTGAAATCAAAAAGAGGTATTCTTATTACATACAGTAATGTTAGAGTTTATTAAATCGCCCTCAGGGCCTCGAAATTGACTTAACAAATGCTAACAGCCAGAATCACTTGCTAAACGCTCCTTCCGATACACGGGAGAGTTCGGGAAAATGCTTCTTTTTTTGCTACACACATCGGTCACCCATCCAGGTAATGATCACGCTAGGCGTTGCTTAACCTGGCTAGGTCAATGCGCAGATTTTTGGCGTAAAAAAGTAATTGACAGACTAAGTAAAAAATGATGAAATCAATACCCAGACGTATATGTAAGTACTTTAAAAACCAATGTGTCGAAAAGTCTGGACCAACTTCAAGAAGATGCAAAATGCGTTTGTTAAAGATATTTATTATAATGTAAATTTATGGAGACACGATAACATTACTTAGTCTTTTGGAGGTAATCAGTTTTAATCGTGTTGTTTTTATTTATCAACGCGGTTTAAACCGGAATAAGTTTCATTTCAATTCAACCTCGCGGCAAGATAAGAAAAATCTGTATTCCTATTTGAAATGCATTTGGACGTCAGCTTGCGTCCGTGTGCAGCACACGTTCACAAACTATTACTCCAACTCAAGGGACTATTTGTTTGAAATGTCCACGACTAAATATTTTTAGAATATTTATCGATGTGCGCGGGAGACTTTCCTTTAATAGAATCTAAAGGGTTGGGTACCCGTTCATTCTTCATCATATCGTCATTGGTTTTTTTCTACTGTTGGTTTTAAATTAAACTCATTAATTCGATTTTAATCGCGTTGTTTTTAGTTATTTTTAGCATTAACAGACAGATAGATATAAAATATGTTTTATGACAAAAACATATTATATAATTTCTTCTATGGTTTTCGCGATTTTGCATATTAAAACACTTTATTTACCGAGTTTAATCGCGTTTTAACCGATTTTAATATATAACCGATAACCGGTTTTAACCGACCGAACTTTCATCAATAATGAAAGTTCGGTCGGTTAAAAATCATGAACATATTATTTGCTCTACTGTCTATATCTAACAAAGAACCAGTCGACTGGAGAATGAGTAGGTACCCTTTCTCCTTATAGCTATGATTTGAAACACTCTAGACTCTAGAGCTATAATTTAAATCAACAAGTAATTGTATTTTTATAATTTCTCAAACTGATAGTCGCATGATTCTATACAAAAGATAAAGGCTTATTAAATCATATTTTATATCTCTATAATAGGAACTCGGCGCCTGATAAAGATTTAAGAGCTACGATAAAGTTTGAATATAATTAACCGCAAGGCTTGAATTCCGCGTGATATTTTATCGTGAATTTGCGACTCAAAGGAATAGTAAAGTTTTAAATGATCAATGAGGAATTCAATAATGAATAAGGGGAATTTCAGGAAGTGTCTACCTATATAATATTCCACGACGTAATTATGTTTACCAAGTTGCGATTCATAGCATTTCATTTCAGTGGTGGAATTTTGTTTTATCTACTAGCTGATCTGCGGTTTTTCTTGCATAAGCCTCGAACCCAAAAAATACGTTTTGTTAGAGGAAAGAAATCACAAAGAACGTACCAAGTCTTCAAACGTGTTTCGAATTTCCTCCATTTTCTTACAACTTATGTGTCCTGTCCCAGGAAACAAATTTGTATGAAAGATTGATCCACAAACTGGATGCCGAAAATAGATCTAGGTGGCGTGCAATTGGAGAGGCCTATGTCCAGCAGTGGACTGCAACAGGCTGATGATGATGATGAAAGGTTGGCAACTCTTACTGCGCAACGAGACACTAAGTAAACTGTAATATTGCAATATCATGTAATATCGTAAGGTTGCCTAGAAAAAATCGCTTTAGGCGATAAGGCCGCCTATTTGTTCAACATTTATTTAGTTTTAAATTTTATTTTTAAATATTTTGTTTTTGTCTATCTATCTAATATTATACCTAGGTACAATAATATACCACAGACTTGTCTAACTTACTTAAATGTATTCCCGAAACAATTAAATCTCATAATGTTTATAACATTGTATCGCCTACGAATGTAGCCATACCTTTTCTCATCCTTAGACTGAAAGAATATTTACCTACTGTTCGTTCGTTTTGCAGCACTATATCTTTTGTTTGTGGAACGTGCCGTCAGAAAAGACGCGGCCAGATGGATTTCGCAAACAGAATTCCAATGATGTAATATGTGTATTTTTACTATGAATATGTGATGACCAAGGGAAGAAAGCATTTGCGGTGTTGAATTGAAACAAAACTCTTTTTCCGGTTTTAATCGCGTTGCTTTTATTGCATTGTTGTAATGCCATATCTACCTACGTTTGGGAGCCTTTACTGACTCTTACATTAGGGTATAAGGGTGCTTTTTAAAATTAAACCCTTTTTTCGGCTTAAATGCTTCATTATCATTATCATCATTACAAAGTATGTTTTTTTTAAACTACGCAACGGATTTTATATAACTCTCGCGGGACTTATGCGGTGAAACCGCGGGGTGCAGCCAGTAATATCATAAATGCATAGCGAATAAAACCGTTTAAGTCATTTTAAAAAACCAAAACAAAAAAGTTTAATTTTATATCAGAATCTCGGAAACCGAAGAAAAATATAGTGTTCCTTTTTTCCCTTTTGAGGTAAGTTACCCTAAAAAGCAACAAAATTTTGATTTTCCTAATTTTACAATAAGGAAACATTTAGGATCTGAATTAAAACCTATATTTTATCCTCATATTCTCTTAGGATCTTGACTTACACAGATGAAACCGCGGAGCACAGCTAGGAATGTGTAAATTGCTATAGCTTTTATAGCTTAAAGAAAAACCATGTTTGAATCATCGTGCTTAAAATACCAAATAATACTAATTTATGACTGAATCTACGCAAAAAAATAAAAAAATAATAACCTTAGTTTCAAAATACCCTAAAAATCCCTCAGCAAAGTTGACTCATAAATCGCTTACAAAATTAAAATTTCAATCGTCTACAATCTTTCATCACAAAGCGAAAATGAACTGCGTTTTTTTTCTCTACTTAAAATAAATAATGGGATTGTATTAAGATTCAAATTACAGCATATCTACTTAACCACCCTGCCACCCTTAAATAAATAAACCTCCCCTAAGAAAAAGTACGTTCAGTAAAAATTATTAACATTTTCATGAATTCTTAATCCTGTTTGCTCGGTGATCTAGAAGGAACACTTGAGAGAGGTTGCCAGCGTTAAAAATGTACCCCGGTGTTGTCGTGTTTCAAAAAGAAAATACTACCAATTTACTATGTATTAGTTTGCACAAGTATTTTATGGGGATACGTTACTCTGAGGAATTGTGACTTCTGAGTTTCTACGACAGTTTTTAGCTCATGCTTTTAGACATGTGAAGCAGGTAGGTAATAGAAACTATACCCGTGTGTTGAAGTACCATGTAGTGAAGGAAGGAAAGGTTTATATGCATTTAGACGGAGAGTTTGTTCGTTTGTGTGTTTGTTTGTCTTTCTGTACATATGGGTAACGATTTAGATGTGGTTTTCAGTCAAATATTAGTGATTAATATTCGACTGATGAGATCGTTGATAAATTTAGTGAATTGCTTGACTTTCAGCCCTTGTATAACAAATTATAACAATAACAATAACAATCCACTATATAATTCGTTGATGATGGTTTAAAACTAACGGTATCCAGTCAACACCTTATTGATTGATTGTGACGCAATGACAGCGTGATCTAGTATTGTCGGTAGCGCCATCTAGTAGACAGTAGCGTAAACAACCGTTCTTTAATAAGGGTACTGGTTTGTGTTTGGTTTACATTATAAAATTGTGTTACAATATTTAATTTATTTAATTATTTATTACAAAATCTACAGCCTACAATAATAGTAAACTATAAAGTTTTGACTAAAACTGCAGCCAATTACAGACATTATAATATGTAATATCTCCCCAATACGCTATAACTTAGGCCATATTAAAAGAGGAATGACCATTTTAGATGTAGTTTCCAGTCAAATGTTTCTGTATCGTCAGCGAATTGGATCTGACAAGTGACAAATGATAGGTGGCAGGTTACATGTGGCAGGTGACACGTGACTAGTGATAAATGACAGGCGAAAAGAGACCAGAATCATTTTTACTCAAAAAAGACTGCTATTGCAATTAGTAATTACTAACTTAAATAAACCAGAGACATGTTGCATCGTCGCCTTCGCTTCTAGAAGACAGTGCATTCGACAATTTTGAAATATAAATTTGAATTAAATTTTGTAACGATAAGGTACATTGTGCTTTGATATATTAAAACAACATGCACACCCAATGTTCTTGTTTAATTAACCGATAAACACTCAAGTGCAAAAACGACACTTGAGTGTCTTGTGTGGGTGGCTCTTTTCTCTAACATCAAGCGAGACCGTTTTCGAGATAGTGCGCTTTCTTAATGTTTTTTTTAAATAAACTAAACTAACCTAACCATTCTTCTTGTTATAGTTGTGGAATCAGGCGACGAGCCAGTCGCTTGCAATGGCCGCCGGACTCTGGTGTTGGCCAACCATCAAAGCACAGCCGACGTTCCTATGCTGATGGCTGCCTGGAACCCTCGACCTGACGTGCTTCCGAACCTGATGTGGATAATGGACAGGGTCTTCAAGTTTACCAACTTTGGAATCGTCAGCGTGCTGCATAAAGACTTCTTTATTCAAGCGGTAAGTCTTAGTTTGTAGTTCTATCTTTCAGCATTTTTTTTAACTCAATTCCTTAGTTGTGACCTGTCTGCCACCAATAAATGACAGTTTAGGCTAGAAGCACGTGTAAATAATGTATATAAGCGGCCCTAGCCAAAATTCTTATCGAATAACGAAAACGCCAATCGACAGTTTTTTTTTATGAAATTGACATAAGCGTGCGAAAAATCAAGCGTGACCTTATGTCAATTTCATACAAAAAAATCTGTCGATTGGCGTTTTCGTTATTCGATAAGAATTTTGGCTAGGGCCGCAGAACAGTTTATAAAAGTTTATGAAGGCGCAAGCAAGGCTGCAATAAAAATGGCAGCGGATTTTATTTGGAAGAGCATGGTCTATTGTCATTAGGGAATATTATGTGCAGCCATATTTTAGCATCTACAGATTTCGGAAACCATTTATGTAAACCAATTCTTAGCACGCATCTGAACTTACTTAACATGCGATTACGTAAAAGTTATATTTTGGGAGTTATTACGTGCTCATCCTCAAAATCAGCACATATTTGACGCCTTAAGTCCTTAATAGGCGATATAGAGCTATACATTGATACAGAAGTAAGCCTAATACTGTTATAAGACCGACGACCGTAAAATCTCTTCTCCTCCAATAAAAAGCGATCACGACACTACCCTATCGTTGCTTTAATCTTGTAATCCAATCTGACCTAATTACAAGCCGACACAACCTGCCTTAGTAGATACCTGCTATAAAACCTTTAATTACAACGTCAATAAGTTTAGACTGCGATCGAGGCTTAGGTGAAGCGGTGAGCTTAGCGATTTGGTGGAATAGTTTTTGCATTTCCGTACGTAAAGAGTAAAAAGCCTTTTACTAAGATTCCACTGTGCGTCTGTTTGTTTACCACCAGATTTTATCGCAGTATTTTAAAAAGCATTTTTCCAATATAACTAAATCACCTAAATTAACCTTAAAATTGAACAAATAACGATTGATACAGAAACAAAAGGCGATCGAAAACAGAAAGTATCTCCTTTGAAGTCGGTTAAAAAAATATTGCCATAACCGAATTGAAAACCTTCTTCTTTTTTTAGAGTCGCGTAAAAAACAGCCTCAACAGAATAATGAACCACCTTTTTTGAGTTCTTGTAAAAAAAATCACAATGTAAAAAGTATTAGCAAAAATGCCCATCCATCAGTCGATATGAAGTCGTAAAACCTTATAAAAAGTAAAACGACGTCTGCACGTCTCGAGGTGTATTCTGTATTTACGATGTAATGGCCGCTGTATTCCTAAACATTATTGTTATAGCTCTACACTACTGTACAGACCTACTCCAATGTTATGATTATGGCCTATTTTCATAATATAATAACATGTCTGAAGTTTTTGTGGATGACTTATTTGAATATGTTAATATATGTTATGTACGACCATAGGCTTTATTTACGGGCTTTTATTTGAGACTCGACGTACTTTGTATCGCTTTATCGACGTGACGACGCCCCCTTAACATACCAAATAATATATTTTTGCTCGGGATCGTAAAAGGTCTTTTGGGTGATTTTAATGTAATGGTAAGAAATCTGCGAATTAGCAAATACTTCAGTTAAAAGTGGTGATAATGTGCGCTCTTTAATCGCTTTAACAATTTCTTTCTAAAAGTGCCGATGTTGTGCACTGTTAAATCACTTAAATAATTTTGTTCCAAACTCTTGATGGTCTACGCTCTTAAATCAAACATATCCCTGTGACAGTTAAGGTACACAACGTATATATGTGATCTCACAATTTACCCACAATTACTCGTAATAGTGTCGTGATTCACTAACTAACACTCTTTACGATGTCCTTTTACTATATACGAAAAGATTTTGTTCATTTACGATACGATTTTTAAAAAGTTTTATTTAGTTCGTTTTTTGACGGTTCCTGTTGAATTTTATAAATTTATTTTTAAACTACTTTCTGGAAATAATTTTAGTTGGTATTTAGTTGTTTCGGATATTACTAAAAAATGCAAGCCAGTGATTTGCAAATATCTCTGGTAGTTGTCACTATGATTCTTAGTCAAAAATACTAAAAGATAAAAGAAAATAACTTGTGACGCAAGTAATAAGATACATTACAATGGATTATAAGGGTTTTAGATTTAAATTCTATCGGTTACAGAATTTTTCAAAGCAGTTTTCAACAACAAAATTTTCCAATCCAGACCGCGCACCTATTCGTATCTTTCGAAAACAAATCGGTTTTCTGGCGGTTCAAAAATAGCAGGCAGCATAATATGGCTTGCAATAGCATATGGGTATAACTGTAATTAATAACATTTGTACTTTTTCTTTTCTCCTTTGTCTCTGTACACTTTTTTACCTTCCTCTATTGTTCATTCCTCTACCCTGAGGTATGTCGGCAGAGAACTCTGTATACATTTACACATTTATAATATTGTCTTTTATTTAGAGTACGTCTCATGTGTATTGAATCTTATTAATATTATAAACGCGAAAGTAAAGTATGAAAGTATGTATGTATGTGACTTTGTGACTCTTTCGTGTATAAACTACTAAACCGATTGCGATGAAAGTAAAAATATATAGCTGGCGACCCGGAATATCACATAGACTTTATATCCCGATATTCCCGCGGAAACGGGAATTACGCGGGTGAAACCATGGGGTGCAGCTAGTTAATAAATAATATGGGTTTTAAGCCTCATACTTATCAAAGTTTAGTTAGGTAGTACCTAATTCCTGAAATTGAAACGTAAGCAACAAGTTAAGCTAATATTTCAGAAACTGCCTCTAACATAAGTCTGTTGCAACTTTTCTCAGAGGAAAGTTTTGTAACAAGACAACACGAGTTTAGTTATGACAAGTTATACCTAAGTAATAATATAATATGATCTCAGGTTTTACAAGGAGAAACTTCTCTAACATGCGAGACTTTGATATCGGTATAATGTTGATATTTTGATAGTTTGATTTGAGTGTCAATATAACAATACATCCTGATCATCTGTTATTATCGTTTTCGTTTCGGTTTTTGGTTTCTACTTCGATCGTCTTTTGTTTTCGTTTTGATTGTCTTTTTTATCGCCGCGGGAATATTAATCGCTATGCGGACGTAGCCTTAAACTATTAAATTTTGTATATATTATTTAAAATATACGTGTAAGTATGTAAAATATCATCACAAACAAAGAGAATAATAGTGGGATACCAAAAGATAGTAGAAAATCGTTTAGTATAAACGTCGTGTAATAATTCATTGCCTCAAAATGTCTTTGTTGTCTCGTACTCGTTTGGACATTTGTCGGTTTCTCTTATTATTCATTTCTCTTCGCTTTGTTTTACTTTTATTGTAACAGTTTAACTGGTAGCATTAAATACCGTTTGCATCATACCGTTAAAATTAGTTTTGAAAACATTTGTTGAACTTTAATTTGAAGAATTGCTATTTTTTTTAGTTTTCTAACCTGTAATTTGTGGATCAACGTTCAACCGCTAGGCCAAAAGAGCTTCGGCGACCGGTTTATTTTCAAAAACTACTTCGGATTTTCATAAATCTAACAAAAGTTTTCACCTTTTTAACCGACTTCAAAAAAAGGAGGAGGTTATCAATTCGTCTGTATGTATATTTTTTTTTGTATGTTCACCGATTACTCGAAGACGGCTTGACCGATTAAGATGATTCTTTTTTAATGGATAGATGGGAGCTTCAAGATGGTCCCATAAAAAATTGATGTGGATCTGATGAGGATCTTCGGAGTGATAAACGGAAATGCTCCTTAAAACGCATTAATCAATCCAATTGTTTATCGATTACTCGAAGATGGCTTGACCGATTGAGATGATTCTTTTTTTAATGAAAAGGTGGGAGCTCCGAGATAGTTCCATAAAAGTTTGATGATGATCTGATGAGGATCTTCGAAGTGAGGACCGGGAATGCTCCTTAAAACGCTGTATTCAATTCAATTGTTCATCGATTACACAAAGATGGCTTGACCGATTGATTGATTCTTTTTTAATGAAAAGTTGGAAGCTTTGAGGTGGTCCCATAAAAGTTTGGTAAGGATCTAATGAGTATCTTCGAAATGATGGACAGGATAGTATCCCAGAATTCAATAAATAACTCATTTTAAGACTTCTACCATAAAGAATAGACCCCTAGAGAACTAAGTACAGATTGATTGGGCACCTGAACCACTTTCTCATCAGCAAACTCCTCAATAATTAAAATAACGGTAACAATATTGTTGATTTTTAGGTAGGTAGGTATACTAAAAAGGGTAAAATAAAAAAATAATTAATAAATTCAAAAACCGACTTCAAAAAGAAACAAAAAATAATTTAGAAAACCACAAAAAAGCCGCCGACTAATTAATCTGTTTTATCATCTGAAGTGGGGCAGCCAAACTAAGTACAATATGGAACCAACCTGTAAAACTGCCCGACTTCAGATGATAAAACAGATTAATTAGTCGGTGGCACTGTACCTATGTAGAGGTTATTTTGGTAATTTTTATCAATTCTTTTTTTAAAAG
Source organism: Idaea dimidiata (assembly GCA_949358125.1). Taxonomy (NCBI): domain Eukaryota; kingdom Metazoa; phylum Arthropoda; class Insecta; order Lepidoptera; family Geometridae; genus Idaea; species Idaea dimidiata. The sequence goes on from OX442329.1 coordinate 14,874,284, forward strand.
TTTTTTTTTCATAATTGATAGGGAAGCGTTTGACCACTAATTCACCTGATGGAAACCGTCGATGTGGTCTTAGATGTTGCACGCTCACCTACGTCTAAAAGAACTCAGTTTCTGCTTTAATAACCGTCCTCGAAACAGAATATACGTAACTAGAACATAGAATCGGTCAAGTGCGAGTCGGACTCGCGCACTTCTGTATCCAATTGTGATAATGGTACGGCACCCTAAAATAAACATTCCAACCAAGCGAATTCCGTTAACACAGTTGTCTCCAGTCAATCACTAGATGGCGCCAGTGGTAAAATGAAATGTTTTTTTTTTTAAATTTTATATTTGAGTGAATTTTTATATTTGAGATGAATAGTTGGTAGGTAAATAGCGCTTTACGAATTATGACATATTAAAAAAAACGACTTATCTGGTATGTAGTTTTTTTATAATAATCAAATGAATACGAATGTAACTAGAAACACTGCATCCTAGAAGAAAAAATGAGCTGAAATGTAACAAACAAAAAATAAATAGAGATGAGTGTAATAATCTAATTTAAAACAATTTTCGGTGCAAGTTTGCGTAGTAATTTTTTTATTTTTTTTATTACTTTATTCATTCTCTTATTTTAGAAGTCACAGAAGGGGGGGACATTTTACCAATTGGAAAGTGTCTCTCGCGCAAACTATTCTGGTTAGGAAAAAAATTAGAAACCTCAACATCATTATTGAAGACCTATCCCAACCAAGATAGCCAACAGGTATTGGTTTGATGAAAAAACATTTTTGACTTCCATTTTTAAGTAGATAATTATGGGAACCCCCAAAATTGATTGTGTTTTTTTTCTATTTTTGTGTGAAAATCTTATTACAGTTCACAGAATACACCTATGTGTTAGGTACCATGTTTCAACAGTAATAGTTCTCGGAAAAAAAAAGTGGCTGTGACATGACGAATCCATAAGGGTTCCGTTTTAGCCATTTAGCTATGGAACCCTAGAAACGTGGACATCAAATTAGACATATAAAACTCATGATCTATTTTTTGTAAAATGCATAACTCTTTTGAAGTCCTTAAGAGTAATAATTGTAAAAATAATAGCTCGAAGTTATAGCTATAACAATTGTGATCAATTAGAAAAGCAGTTATAATAAGTTGAATTTCTCGATGATTTTATTGCAGTCTGTTACGGTGATTACAATCTTTAACTGGGGAAGTATTTCTAATTCTATTATGACTCGGCGCCACTTTGTATCGCTATAAAAAGGTGATACTTTTCTTACGGATCCTTGACTTAAAATCTATAAATAGCTTATGAATTTCCCAGGAATTGATCTTGAACTAAAACTATGTGGCTTCTTAGCATACGATAGTCATTTTACGCCATTTTGATATGCTAGTCGTTTATGAATTGGTAAGTTCAATACTAAACATAACGATTCCAGAACTACAATGCGTTACACACTGACTGAAGAATAAAAACTTATCAGAACCCCGTTGGTTTCTTGGATTAGTTATTAGAATTTTTTATGTGTCTCCCATACAGACACATGAAACTCTAATAAATATACATACATACCTTCCTAACAGTCACATGGTTGTACTCAGATAAGCCATTATGTATTCAAGTTAGTGGTACATGATAATGAAGTATGAAGGGAAATAATTAAACCAAAGCCTTTGCAAATGAATGGGTAACTGAAAAAAATAGGTTAAATTTCGAAGAACTAAAAATTAAACAGATAGCTGTCAGTTCTAATGACACTTTCCAAATTGAAATTCGTGTTATTTTTATGAAAACTATATGAAATTCCACTCTACACATGGCCCGACTCGTTACGCTTGCTTAATTAATAGTTTTATTTATATTTGCATACAAAATCTAACTTCCATGAAGCTCGTCCCTATTTGTCTTATATCTAATTAGGCGTAAAACACCTCCGTAAATTAACAATGAAAATACTAAAAATTCTCAGCCAAAACGTTTTCCCTCCTCTACCTTTATTAAAAAACATTGTCAAAATGTTTCGCTGCACTGCCGCGCTCGCTGCAAGCATTTAGGAATTTAATTAAATTGCTAGAGAAAGAATTTTTGGCGGACAGAATCTGTGCAGAACCCAAGTGCCATTATGTATTATTTAGTAGTGAATAAATATTGTAAAAATGTAATAAGTTTTGACGTCTGTTGGTTGATTCGTGCCTAATTGTAACTAGTGTTTCAACTTATGAACATAGGGCACAAGGGGATAAAATATACTATAAGGAATAATTACTTCCCGTATTCTTGAACTAAAATATTATACTGTCTATGCATACGCTGGTCATTTTGTTGTCGTACAGCTAAAAAAAAAAAAGACTATCGTATGCTAAGAAGCCACATAGTTTTAGTTCAAGATCAATTCCTGGGAAATTCATAAGCTATTTATAGATTTTAAGTCAAGGATCCGTAAGAAAATCAATATGTTACCCAAGGTAGAAAACTCAAATTAGTTTTTGGTGCATGTGCGCTATGAAAACTGTTAATGATGGACCAAAGTATTGTACTACAGGTTTGTAGTCAAACATAAAAGGAACACCAGAACCTGGGAAAATCCTACGAAAATTGAAATTAACATGTATTCAAATAAGAAGTGGAGTTCAGCCTTAATACCTATAAAGATTAACATAATTTAGTGTGTAAATAAGAGATTTCATGATCAATGATCCTAAATATCTGTATGGAAATAGAGAATACATTTACAAAAATGAGATGATTTTGGAAAATATGATTCTTATAATACAACACATGACCGGATTTCGCTAAATTTTTGAATGCATTTTTCACAAAAACTAAATATTGCATGTGTGTAAAACATTCAATGGTATAATATAGCGCAATAGTTGTCGTAAAATTGTTTTTGATTTGGGTGTTAAAAGGAAAGAATCCCTAATTATTCTCCATATGGAAGTAGTCGACTGTTTCCTCCCTTAATAAATTACATTAGAGCAAATATGTCTACGCCATAAAACTTAACCTAACTACCGCGACCATTCCTCTACGTAATTTTTTTTATTTTCTACCTTGAATATAGACGTGAAATTAAAAAAAAATGAAAATGAAAAATTCAAACGAGCAAAACGCCATGAGCATGTTTTCTCAAACGTCTTTGTGGCGGACGCATACGTAGCCAACTAGATGGCGCTACTAGTATGAAATCCTGAATCGCGCATACAACTTTCTTTTTGAGATAAGCTCATATACAAATACCGACGAAACAACGTCGGGCCGCGGCTACCGGGCAAAACCCGGGCAAGATCTTTCTTTGGAGGTGCACACCATCTCGTACCTCCAAATCCTTATCCAAGGAGAAAACAGTCGGCTACGTTTGTGTGGAGACCAGAGTACGTATCCTTTCCCCTTAATTCAGCAGTAAGTGTTATATTTAATAGACACAAGTTGTAAACGAAGAGCTTCGCTGTCCTACTAAATCGCGGCTCTGGAGAACACGACAACTCAAATTCCAAACGTCTGAGTTGTCGTGTACTCCAGAACTGCGATCTAGAGATTACATCTGTCATACCTCAAGAGCGATCAAAATTGAAGAGCAAGAGGGAGCAGTGGAATGACCCTAGCCATTATAGTAATAATTAGTTGTGTAGTGCTTAAAAATCCTTTTTTTTTAAAAGGAATGTTTAACGTCTCTAACTATAGTCTCGAGGTAAGGGTGGCTTGCGCAGCAATATCGAACTAACTTACCTGGATTGTAAGCACCGCGGGCTGTCAAATGTCAATTAAATTTGTTGAGAGTTAATTTGGATCATTTAGTTCGATATGGCTACACAAGCCAACGTAAGAAACGTTGTTCTAAAAGGCGTAAGTCGAATCTACCACTTTTAAAATATTATTTGTAAATATCTTAACATAATTTCATAATTTTTAAAGAAATGCTTTCCAAAACTGTACCCGACAAGATTTGAACCTGCAGCATTTGAAAGCATTTCTTCAAAAATTAGTCAATTATTCAATTGTAAAAGAAGCACTGTAATAATAAAAATTAAGATAATTTCATAACTTAAGAAATATTGTTTTTGAGAAAGTGCTTCCAAAAGTTCCTAGTACTCGTGGCGAAGCGGTATAACGCGCTGAATCGGAATACTAATAGTCGCGGATTCGAAACCCGATAAACAAAGGTTTTTGGAAGCATTTTTAAGAAGCAAATAGAAATGTAAATGCAATATTTTTATTAGAACTTCGGATCTCGATTGGGTTTATATTTGAAACTTATAAAAAATGCACAAGTAAACGCGATCGAGACCCGAAATTCTAATAAAAAAAGTAATAAACAGAAATCGTGTGAGTTTAAAAAAGTGTACCTAATGTAATACTTATTTGATGTTGACTCTATTTTATTGTAACTTAGATATCTCTGTCTATAATACATTCGGGCGGATTTGCTTAATCTGGACCAAGTATCTTGCTTTAAGTTGTTGTTTAAGTTATTCAGAACCGAAACCGAATAACAAATTCAAGGATTATTCACGATTTTTTGTTTTTGTTGTGAAACATAAAGACGTGAATACATTGTGTTTTGAAGATGGTAACTTAATCTAAAGAGGGTTTGTTCAATTTTATATATAACTTATTATTACTGAAAAAATACTTAAATTATAGATTTTATGTTTTATGTTTATATTAGTATCTAGGTAAGTAAGAATAGGTATTCTATTCTTCTATAATCAAAAATAAATAAAAAACCATAATAATAATGTGTTTACCATAAATACATAGGAATCTTATTGAGGAGAAAACATGTACGAGATTATTTTTATGGCTAAGCTCGCCTATATATGTACATATATAGGCGAGCTTAGCCATAAAAATAACCTTGTCCAGCTAACCTTTAGGTGCAGAAAAGTCACAAATATCTATAATACTTTTTAAATAAAATCGTCATTAAGGTTTAAAATTTGGAGAATATGGAAAAATCATCCAATCTATATCTGTAAATGCTTTGCTGCTGATAGTAGCTGAGGAAAGGTATTTTCGAAATTTCCACGGGATGCTTGAAAAACCGCGCGGGACCCAGCTTGTATTTCAATATAAGCCTATACAATCTAATAGAATTACGATTTCTTCGGTGGCGCCCTGCGGGTAAAACCACGGGGCGCAATCTAATAGTCATTCAACTAACAGGCTTTGAACTCTAACGTCAGGGAAACGCAACATCTTTTCCGTAATCTTAAAAATAAGAAGGTACGTACATAATAGTAGTGTATACACCGAGGTAGGTACTACAACCCTGTCTTATATAACGGGCGTCATATTGAATCAAAAGCGTACGAAGGACTCTATAGTTAACTCCCGAGCGCAGCGAGGCTGTTAATAATTTAACTCCTGAGTGAAGCGAAGGTGTTATGTACCTAAATAAACTTTGTGGAGCCGTAGATGTGTAAACAAATAAATAATGCAGAACATTGCACTTTATCGCCAGCCGTCTAGCCAAAAACTAAGCACCATGGGTTAAAACCTGCAGATACACCAAGGACCAGAAACAAACATACACGGTCTGCATAAATATTTGTCACCGGCGAGAATCGAATCGAACCGCAACCTTCTGCGTTGCATTCAGAGTTTCGAGGCCGTCTACATAAACTTAATAATCACTTAAATAACTTAATACAAATGATTTCCAATTTACCAAATTTCTACCATGAATGCCGAATTATTCGCAAGTTTACCGGAGCAAAATTGTATATAGAGCGCTCTTAACAATAAGTGCCTTGGAACATTCCACCTTTAAAGTACATTGTGTGTGGAACACACAGACTCTATAGGCACAGGCAGTCTAACGATTGGGGTTTATTAGTAGTGTCTTTATAAGGGGCAGGGGTCGTAAACCCTTCGTACACAACAATGTTTTTAATACCGTATGGTGTGGGACAAGTGATGGATATACGGTTCGTTAACGTAAAGAGTTCAAACAAAAGAAAACTCCCATGAGTTTCTTGTGGCTTCATCTTATGTGTGGGCCCATTCCGAAGCCATGGTGGTTTTTGATTAAATTTGAAATAGCGACTTTGCAACCTAAAGTCTGCGAACACAGGAACGAGCCAAATATTTGATGAGGAGGTAGATTACGGTAACTTTTCAAAACAATAAAATGATGAATTACGTCTCCATCTACCATGAGAAAACTGTCTGTAGAGACATTGAAACGTCGCTACGGCATTGCAACAATGCTATTAATAAATAAAACGCGAGTTAAACCCGGAAAATATTGTTTTATTACAACATACAGTACCATCATATAACTACTGATGTTTTTAACAATTATTTTTAAAGAAAGTTGTATGACTTACGTTCTCCTCCTCTTATTTTTATTCCTGTAATTATCCCAAAGGTGGGGTCGGCACAGCATGTCTTTCTCCGCCACTCCGATCTGTTCCCTGCTACTCTATATGCTGATTACCGAATTTGGCCATACGGGCCTGGCTTGTTAGGTTCAAATTCGGCTTTAGAACGCAGAGTCGACACTGGATTATATTGAAATTAGAGTTCATCCCAACCTTGTAACGCCTTTATATCTCCTAAAGTTCTGAATAAGCCCTAATCGAGGCCTAAATATTAATTTTTATACACTATAAATGAGCGTTTGACTATATACTATACAAGATGTAACGGGCAAGCCCTTTTAAGCCGAAAGGGGGTTGTTTAAGATGTCTAGGCGAACAACTTTTGTTCTACGACTTTTGGAAATTCGAAGAACTTTTCGAGAATTTTAAGTGTAAAGTTTACTTGAAAATCAGTTGTTTCTGAGAGTTCGAGGTCATTGACCTTATGTTGTCCTTTTATTTAGTTTGATGGTTTACAATCAAAACTTCAATTACCTTTATTTTTAAAAGCAGCTGTTTTTTTCAGTGAAACATAATCTCAAAAAATAAAAAAAAAAGTTCGAATTTTCAAAAGTCGTAGAACAAAAGTTGTTCGCCTAGACGTCTAGAACAACCCCCTTTCGGATTAAAAGGGCTTGCCCGTTACATCTTGTATAACTATCTGATGATAAGTGATGATATGGTGTAAGACATAACATACTCATCTAGAAAAAGGAACACGGCAGTGGAACAAGATTTGACCTGTCTTTCTTAGTAGCTGCACCAGATTCAAAACGCTTCCTCTTATATTGTAGACCAAACCCTAACTAAAGCAACGTCCCAACTATTCCCCAATTAAATTGGAACTTTGTTGCCCCGCCATAAAAGCTACACGGACCGAATAAAATAACTTTGTATCTAATAGGGACGTGTCATATCCGTTCGTTCGGTCTGTACGTTTTATGATTCTTTAATAAGGAACTAGGTGTGCGCTGTGGCTTTACCCGTTTTAATTTTAGATATTGTGAAAATATCGGGCTAGTTTGATAGTCCAGGCGTGAAAGTTAGCAGTCCAACCGTGTTCCGTGTTTTTAAAGATACCTAAGGGGTATATAAGAAGGGAACCCTTTACGTCTGTTTGTCTGACATTCATCAGGCTGTATCTGATGATTCGTGATAGCGGAACAATTGAAATTTTCACAGGTGATGTATTTCTGTTGCCGCTATAACAAGAAGTAGGTACATACCTGATAATAACTGAATAAAATAAAAAAATTAAATGCAGCTCTAATACACCACGATAATAATACAGAACCCTCCCTACGCGCGTGCGATTCTAACATGATTTTTTAAATTTTATAGTGAGTATTAGACCATTTTCCACATGCCATCTGAACCTTCGACTTTAAAACAATTACATATACGCCATTTAAAACCGCACCCACAAATACAAGTACTCAGCCCTTACCCTGAGTACCCATTATCGCCTTACCCTAATCTTGTGACAAAATCACAATGTATTCGAGATCCCAAACTGTTAAAGCGTTGCCTATAAGCATTTAAATTGAAATTAATATACCAATCTGGGTTGCTAAGGGAGAATTGATTCGAGTAGTGTGGAAGACTTGAGACTGCGTTTTATTTTATCGGCCGATTAAAGTCGAAGTCGACAAAGAAGAAGTCGATAAAATAAAACGCAGTCTCAAGTCTTCCACACTACTCGAATCAATTCTCCCTTATTAATATATATTAGCCGATTGACCGTGAAGAGGGAACAAATAAACAAATAAACAAACAAACAAACAGACTTTCGGATTTATAATATTAGTAGGACTAGCTGCACCCGGCGGTTTCACCCGCGTAAGTCTCGTTCCCGCGGGAATATCGGGATAAAAAATAGCCTATGATGAAACTTGGAATATAGGGTATCCAGCTACCTATATTCCAAACTAGCTGCGCCCCGCGGTTTTACCCGCGCAAGTTGCGATCCCGCGTTGTTCATACACCAACCTATCGCAATGCAAAAATCCACACTTAAACGGTCGCCCATTGAAGTACTGATGGAGCCAGGCGCTATCGCGCCTGGCATCATCAGTACTTCCCTGGTCGTCCGTTTAAGTGTGGATTTTTGCATTGCGGTAGGTAGGTGAAGTAAGGCAAAATAAATTACGCAATTTCTATTTTTTATCCGAATATCCGGACTTGATATCCGGAAAAAAGTAGCCTATATGTCAATTGAAATCTTAAGCTATCTGCATACTTAATTTCATTAAAATCGGTTTAGCCGTTTCCGAGATTAGCGCGCACAAACGCACAGACAAACGGACAAACAGACAAACTATTTTTAGTAGTAGTGTTTTTTTAATAGTTTTTTCAAAATATCTTTTAAAAATAGACACCGCTAAGTTACGATTTTATTATAAGTATAGAAGATATAGATTGATTAATTGATTGATTGTGAGTCAACCATAAAAGATAGACATGTTGTCGCAGGATATTTTTTATTTACTTATTTATTTATTATTTTGTGGCATGTTAAGCGGAACAAATCCGTCATACATGATTTCTGTGTAACTTTAAACCATTCTGGCTGCACATAGCGACGGAAGCTTAAAACATGGAGTATATTTTCCCGTTTTTGTAACTTTTCTCTTTACTGCTCCGTTCCCATCTATCTTAGCATAATAAAAAGTAATCTATAACCTGCCCAGGAGAATGAAGTATAATTGTACCAAGTTTCGTTAAAATCCGTCCAGTAGTTTTTGTTTCTATAACGAATATACAGACAGACAGACAGAAAAAAAATTTACTGATTGCATTTTTGGCATCAGTATCGATAACTAAACACCCCCCGATAGTTATTTTGAAAATATATTCAATGTACAGAATTGACCTCTCTACAGATTTATTATAAGTATAGATTTCATCACAATCGGTTCAGTAGTTTTTGCGTGAAAGAGTAACAAACTCATATACATATACATACAAGCTTTCTCGTTTATAATATTAGTAAGAAGACTAGCTGTTATTCGCGATTTCGTCTGCGTAGTAATAGGTACTGCATAGCCGATTATTAATTTTTCGCTAATCTTATCCTTACTTAGATTATAAATGCGAAAGTAACTTTATCCCTCTGTCTGTTACGATTAAACCGATTTTGATGAACTTTGGAATAAAGATAGATGGGACCTTGGGAAAGGGCATAGGCTACCTTTAATGCCGATTCCAAATCCCTATCCCGAAATTACGGGGCGAAACCGCGTACGCTTTCCTTGCCTAAACCGCTAAACTGTATGAATTTCGGGATCGACATAGATGGGACCTTCGAGAAGGACATAGGCTACCTTTAATCCCGATCCCGTGTGGGATGCGGCTTAAACGTGATAGCGTAAAGACGGACAGACAGAGCTACTTTCGTATTTATAATATTAGTAAGGATTTATAGTTCTGATTGAATCAACGCAGTAATGGATCCAGCAGGACACGATCGCCCAATGAAAAGTCCCCCGTCTACGAAATCTTTAAGGGCCCAAAGATCATAAACAAGATCGGTTTATATTAGAACGTTGAACAAACTATTACCTTGATAATTATAATAGCTACCTTTATCGGCGAAGGCAGCGTTGTTAGAGAAAACAATCTGTGAAATATGCTGTGGATTGAGAGGTTGTTGCGTTATGGGCTTCGGCTTCGGCTTTGGCACAGTGGAGAGGGGGCAGTGGGATGTGGTTTTAAGGATTATTTGGATTTTATAGTTTAAGATTACCATTTACGCAACAACCCTATAGGGGTAAAATCCTCATTTTTTAGTTACTTTATATCTAAACAATGAGGATTTTACCCCTAGTTTAGGTATCAGATTCATCGATAATTGTTTATTAATTGATGACAGAATATTTTTTTCCTTGTCCCAGAATTAGGTCAAGGGCCGCGAATTTGTCCCACTATGTATGAAATTCTTTTATATTCTGTACAGTAAAGCACCATTGGAGCCTTTTCCGAATCAGCATATGCCATAGCACCGTGGCGAGTCTTAGGACATATCGGTTTTCTACCAAGCTAGGTTTAACTTCACCGTAAGAGCTATGTTTATAGCGCATATATTAGGCCAGGATTCAAAACCACGACCCTTGAAATGAAAGCCGGTAATACTATTATTTTTTTTCTAATATTTTTATTGGCATTGTACTAATTGGAATATTTATTAAAAACTAAACTCCAGACTTTTGCACCGTGACATTTTTTTTCTTATTAGTTTCAAATTGTCCTTCTGCCTTAACCATGCACTACGCGATTTTCAATTTTGACAAAGTAATTTCTTTCCTGGCCTCCCAGGAACATTTCAATTAGGGCGGGGACGAAATCAGCAAAATTTCAATAAAGGAGACAATATGAATTGGGCCAAGTGTTTATATTCACCAGTATTACGATAATTGGTTTTACTTTCGGACGAATCCAAAACGTTGTCGGTCCAAATTTAAAATTGTCAATTCTTAACAATTTCAGATTTTGTTAGGTCAGGCTGTTTTGCAAAGAGGTAAAGTTGCTGGAAAATTGGTATTTTAGTCACAAAAACAGCTTGTTTCTTTTACAGTAAAATTAACGGAAGTTTTCGGTTGTTTCAGGTTGCCATGAGTGTCGTGTATTATGTTGTGTCTTATTTTCTTTTATTTTGATCGTGATAGTACTTTCTTCGTGAATCTCCTTGGAATATGCCGATGAGTCCATCCATAATATAGTGTCGATTGTCTTTAATTTAGGTTTCGATCGGCCGGTTTACAGAAAATATGAATCTACGCCTAGATAAATATTAATATCAATAAAATGATCATATTGACTATTCATTGAAAATAATGTACCTACATTGAATTTGTAGGGGCCACCTTGACCATAATCATTAGATATGAATTCCAAAAGTGATTACTCTGTTTACCCACAAAAAAACAGGACAGTATTAGAACAGGCCAACCCTTGTCACACGGATAAGTCTGCTTGAAGCTACAATTTAGGCTGGTAAATCGCGGCAATCTAAAGTAATAAACCGGAACTAATTAATTTAACCAAAGCCACGAACCCTTTATGTAAGTTGCAAGAAATCTCATAGGTATACGTACCTGTTTCAAAACAGATACATCGCGACTTAAACTCTTAAGTAAGTTATCAAGTTTGTTCATCCAGTTTCCTAAATCTTGGTTCTGAAGTATCGAAGTGTTATCAACGCAGCCCAGGTGGAGCTTGGCCCTTTATTTCATTGCAGGCTTGCCTGGGGATTCTGTAAAATTATATCTAAAGGGAATATTCAATTGCATATCGATTGATATTGAATAAAGCTATATTAGATCATTTCATTTGTTCCGCTGGCTCATCTCATTTATTCCTCTGGCTCCACGACCGGAAGTGGATCTTGGCCTCCGAAACAAGAATCTCACACCTTTTCCTGTCTTACATAAGTTCCGATCCCGATTCAGAACTCCTGCTATCGATATAGCATATTTCATCGCAATTCGGTTTATGCATTAAGGAGTAACAAATAAACTAAAGTAAGTAAATAAAGTCTAATTGATATTACATTTCGGTAGACTTAGGTTGATTTGCGCTGCTAAACTTAGCCCTGAATAACTAACTAACTAACATGCTAACGCTTGTGATTGGTTGTGCACTGACATTTGTGTCAGAGCAAGACTAATCACAATAGTTAACACTGGGCAAGCTCACTAGCCCGGAGCTAAGTAAAAGCAGCGCAAGTCAACCTTAGTGAATCACCTAGATCCAGGGCCTTAATTTCCTTGCCACCTGATTTCCGTATAATTAAAGACAGGATCGGAAGGGGTGGCCAGAGGATAAATTTCGTGAAATTAATTTGCCTCTCCAGATTCCTCCTGAAATTGAACCGAGGAGTTTAATTGTGGGAATAGATTGCGGACTTTATTATCGGCCGACAAAACGGTGCCCGTTCACGCAAGACAGCTATTTATAAAAGATTTTAGTAACTAACTGATGGATCAACGCACTGCATAAACCGCTGATAGTAGAGAGTTACAATTTTAAAAGTGTGTTCTTAATGTGATGTAGGCATCCGATAAGAAAGGGGTTTGTCACAAATCATGGGTCACACCTGCTAGTATTCGAATAAGACAATCTATGTAAGTGCTTACAAGAACCGTGATAATGATAATTTTTAAAATTTTTAACTCTCTAGCCATGATAATATTATTACCATGATAATATTATTATCATGGCTTGACAGTTAAAATTTTTACAAGCAACAATTTCTGTTGCCGCTATAACAACAAACTAAATCAATGAAACAATTAATGTTAACCGCCGCACTCAGAAACATTAAATGGTGACATAAACTACCTTCAAGAATAAATATCAAAAATATTGAGTGATAGTTTAAATAGGTAATCATTATACCACAGTACATAGAAAGGCTGGGGCCTAGGGCACAGCAGTACGGAAACTACCTACAAATGGTCGGAAACGGTTCACCCACACAAACATGCGCGTCGACGTCCCTAAGGAGGTTTGGCAGTGAAGTCAGTACTGCGTACCGCGTCACAACTAGTGTGTACGTGTGTGTGTGCAGTTTCCATACTGTGCCTCTATGTACTGTGATTATACGTCTCTGAGTACGACAGTAAGTGGTGTGTTCCCATACAAAAAACGTTATATAATTTTTTGTAAATCGCTGGTCTGTTTCCACTATAATGAAGAAGGATTTGTCCGCTCAAAGCGGACGGCGGTGACTGTTGTTTTTGTGTTAAGTTGTCTGAAGAAGCCTGCTGAGGAATGCTTAGAATTTAAACAAACTTTATTTAATTGAAAAGTACCAGATTATAAACGGGATTGTTTTTGCATACATTTTTGTTAATAATGTAAAAGTTAATTCTTTTTGGATCTCACACAGCATTTAATTTTTTTACACTCGATGCGATTGCGATAAAACTTGAAGTATAGGTAGCTGAAAACCTAGAAGTTATTCGGGATAAAAGTAGCCGATGTGCTAACATAGGCTACTTTTAGATATACCGGCGGGAACGGGACTTACGTGGGTGAGACCGCAGGGCGCAGCTAGTTCCTCATATATTTCCGTTGACAGACAGAAACAAAAAATGGTAAAAAGTAAAAAGTAAGATCGTGACTTGTGCGGCTGAAACCGTGGGACACAGCTAGTCCAGCCTAATATTACCCGGATTCCAATAACTGTTTTTAATCAGATTAGATATTACTAGGCTTCGGCCCTAACTAATTCACCAAGATCAGAGTTCAATACCGTAATGTCTAGCTAATCAAACATTTAATTAATAACCCACTGAATAACTCACGTATCCTCTATAACCTGATATTAATAATTAACGTTATTGGGTTAAGGACTCCTGCGAACGGGCAATCTATACATGTAAAATGCTTTGTCCTGACTGATGGTTCAACGCACAGCCTAAACTGCTGATTGTAATGAGCTGATATTCAAAGAGTGTGTTATTTATATTATGATCTTTTATATGATCGAGACATTCATTATATGATTTAGGCATCCAAAAAGAAAAGATTTTTAAAAAGCCTACGAAATTGGGACTTACTCGGGTGATCCGCGTGACCTAGCTGGTAAATTTAAAAGACTAGCTGCGTCCTACGGTTTCACCCACGTTAGCCTTGTTCCCGCGGGGATATCGGGATAAAAAGTAGTCAATGTGTTATACTTTGTATACAGCTACTTATATTCCAAGTTTCATCGCAATCGGTTCAGTAGTTTTTGCGTGAAAGAGTAACAAAGTAAAATACATACATACAAACTGTCGCGTATAGTATTAGTAAGATATTACGGTTTAATATACATCGTGTTTAATAGGAATATAATTTAAGCCGGAAAGCGGTTGTTCTGGACATCTAGGCGAACAACTTTTGCTCTATTCACGACTTTTGGATAATCGAAAGTTTTTTCGAAAAAAAATTCAAAGTGGAAAAAAATAGGTTTTGAAATTTCGATATTCCCGTTAGATCGGAATTTATGTGGGTGAAACCACAGACATTGCTAGTGTATCTTAAATACATATTGCCCGCGTAGAGTTACGCTTGGATTAGTTAGACATACGCGGGGCTAAATAAGCCAATTGTACGCATAATTTAATTAGACCAACATCTCGTATGATATATGTGAGCGACGATTTACCGGTTTTGGTAATTGATTCTCTTAGGTGTTTCTGGTCAGTTCAGTTAGTAAATACAATTTGGAATATCTGTAGGATCTTTAGCGACCGTCTCCACGAGCGTTAGAATCGCGGCGATATTACTTTGTTTCTTTACAACGCATTGGCGCGTTAACATCGCCGTGTGGAGGCACGTGCATCGAGATTGTATAGAAATAAGTGGCTGGACGATAATATCGCCGCGATTCTAACGCTCGTGGAGACGGTCCCTAAGGATGTAGACGTTTTCCATGTTAGCATTTTTTGAATACTTGACGTTTCCGGAAGACCTGTCAAGGTTTCGACTTTTGCAGGTCTCTTCTTCAGGGTCTCAGATATGCCAAATTCTGCTTTGTAGGTACCGTCGTGGCTTTTAATATTAAACAAATAAAATAAAATAGCCTTTATTTATCCCTTCAAAAAAGAATATTACATTTCTATATATTATATTTATAAGTAACTATTATAGATTATGTTAATTTTCATTATATTAATTAGTATTATACATTTAAATTTGTAGTGTTAGAAAGGCCCCTTTTGACAGGGTATAGGCCTCCTCCAACTCCTTCCATTTGTCCCTATCCTGCGCCACGTCCATCCATCTGTGTCCCGCCACCGCAACTAGGTCGTCTGCCCACCTCTCATGTGGCCGACCCTGTCTTCTTGATCCGAGTTGTCCAGACCATTTTGTTGTTGCCCTTTTAATATTAGCTTTTAATATTATATGAAGGTAAATAATTCAGTTGTTTAGTACCCAAGTACAAGCCTACGTACTTAATTTGGGGCTTGATTGGGGTAGGTGCCGGTTTTTTTAGGTAGTTTTTGAATATTTACTCTTAATCTCGTCTTAACGATATTTCTGGTCCCTCTCGGGTGATCGGGATCCGTTAAAATCCAAAATTATTTGGGTGCTGCACAGAAGGTAAGGTATGTTCTTATCATACTTAAATGACATTCTGAAAACACCTTATTACATTTCAGAAAAAAATAATTAAAAATATTTAACATGAATCTAAAACCTTTAGGTGACAAGACCTTTTTTGCATCAAAACTAACACTCAGATTACCTCAGGTCATTTCCGTTCCACATTCCCGCCATTAAAAAGTCAGGTTAGTAACCTAGATGACCTAGTGATCTGACGTGGTCAATCGAAGTTCACCTGTGCCATGTGACCTTTTGGATCGCTGCCAAAACGGTCAGTAGGGCCCGTGCAACTTGCAGAAACTAGTATTTTTAGGGTTTTCTAGTTAAAGGGGTTTATAGGTAAGACATAAAACTGAAAATATCTGTCGAGTGCATCGAAAATTGTTGATTTTCAAAAAAATAATTGTTGATTATTTTTTAACGCAATGTTTTTGAATACTTACTTTCATTTAAAACGTTTAAGTGCTAATAATCTGTAACTTCGCATTGGTTAAATTGATGACTTCAACAAAATTAGGAGTTGTTTACAGTATGTCATTTCACAGAACATCGACGCATTACTGCTAAGCCTATCCTGTCGATTTCCTAGCATCTCAACCGAGCTATACGTCGAACGTAGACGAAACTATAAGGGTTTCTTGTTGACTACGAAACCCTAAAAAAAGATTTTTTTACAGCTGAGCAGTCTTATAAAATATACGAGTTAGAAGAAAATACACTAGCGTCTTTAAGGTGCTTTAATTTCATTCGATTTACATGATTGATTTTGTCTCGTGAAAATTCACCTACGATTATTGTCCCCGAATTAATAGGTTGCTTGTACCTACATCTTTTGAACAAACAACGAGTAAATCCCGATGATCAAATAGTGCTAGTTCACCTCTTTTACCCGATAAAGATATTTGCCTAGTACTTGTAAGGCAGTGAACAGTAAGAGTCGAAACTATTGAGTTTTCTGAAATGCACACTCGCGGTAACAGTGAATCGAATGCGGTACAAAGTGAAATATGAATGCGTAATCTTCATTAAAATCTGTGCAAGCGTTGCTAGGTTAACTTTGCTAAACCTTTGAATTTAAACTTAAAACTTATTTAACTTTCCATTTTATTGGAAGGGCTTTCTTAGGTCGGTATTACAAAACCACCTTCAAACTTGCATTTATTATAATGGCTTCTCTAAAAATAGTACATTTCTAGATAAAGAGCTAAATATTCTACTAGCTACGCCCCGCGGTTTCAACCGCGTAAGTCTCCGTTTCCGTGGTAATATCGGGATAAAAAGTAGCCTATGTGTTATTCCAGGTCTTCAACTATTTTTATTCCAATTTCATCCGCGTAAGTCCCGTTTCCGCGGTAATATCGGGATAAAAAGTAGCCTACCAGGTCTTCAACTATTTTTATTCCAATTTCATCCGCGTAAGTCCCGTTTCCGCGGTAATATCGGGATAAAAAGTAGCCTACCAGGTCTTCAACTATTTTTATTCCAATTTCATCCGCGTAAGTCCCGTTTCCGCGGTAATATCGGGATAAAAAGTAGCCTATGTGTTATTCCAGGTCTTCAACTATTTTTATTCCAATTTCATCCGCGTAAGTCCCGTTTCCGCGGTAATATCGGGATAAAAAGTAGCCTATGTGTTATTCCAGGTCTTCAACTATTTTTATTCCAATTTCATCCGCGTAAGTCCCGTTTCCGCGGTAATATCGGGATAAAAAGTAGCCTACCAGGTCTTCAACTATTTTTATTCCAATTTCATCCGCGTAAGTCCCGTTTCCGCGGTAATATCGGGATAAAAAGTAGCCTATGTGTTATTCCAGGTCTTCAACTATTTTTATTCCAATTTCATCCGCGTAAGTCCCGTTTCCGCGGTAATATCGGGATAAAAAGTAGGCTATGTGTTATTCCAGGTCTTCAACTATTTTTATTCCAATTTCATCGCAATCAGTATAGTAGTATTTGCTTGAAGGAGTAACAAAGTTACATACACACATACATACAAACTTTCGCGTTTTGTAATATTAGTAAGATTAGATAGGCAATTTATTGATGTAATAAATCACAACATTTTCCGGGTTTAACTCTGCATTTCACAATGCAAAATCACGAAAATATAAGAAAAAACAATTTACTTTTAAGCTAACTACTGCCCAGAGAACCTGCAAACTACATTTCATCAAAATCATTTGAAAATATGAAAGGAAAAAGAACACATATACGTACTGACAAACGAAAGCAAATTTTACCAGACTTGAAGTAGAGACGCTTCGCTCGCTCGGTTTACTATCCCTCAAGTTTTCAGTAAGGTTTGTGAATATCCGTACTGGAAGCAACTGTGTCGCTACCCCGTTAGGAATATTGGCGCCCTGCCAATGCAGAGCCGGAGTAAAGTAGCGAGGTTGTTTCCTCGGAATTGTGTTTCGTGAATTGGACTGGATTACAAAGAAATTCTTAAGTAATGCGATGATGTAAGTGTTTCTCATGTTTTATTATTTAATTTTTTGATGGTTTCGATACAAAGGGTAAAAACGGAACCCTTTTGACCAAGACTGCACTGTCTGTCCATCTAGTTGTCTGTCTCTCACTGTATATCTCATGAACCGTAATTGATAATTGAAAATTCACAGATGATGTAGGTTAGGTATATCAGTTGCAGCCATAACTTAAAACAGTTTTTTTAAGTGGTTCTTCCATACAATAAACGTGTTATTTATGTGATAATGATACCGAATCCCACGTGTGAGTCTGAAGCGCAATTCGCCGGTCTCTCACTCATATAGACGGACGCGCCACAGAAGTCACCGAAAAGTAGGCATATAATTCTAACAAAAAAACTGAACTTAAAATAACTAATAACTAAGGGAGCGGTGTTAGTCTAGTGGTAGGTACCCTGACTTTCATTCCGAAGGTCGTGACTTCAAATCCCGGACGCGCACCAATGTCTTGTTCTTCAAGAAAAAATTATGTGCGCTATTAACATTGGTCTCATGATGAAGGAAAACATCGTGAGAAAACCTACGACTTAAAATCACGCACAAATGCCCAATAATAGGGCTAATTGCGGAAACACAGTTAAAAACTTTAACTAATAACTAAAATAACTAAAGCTTATTTTTCCTACACAAACAAAAAACAGTTTGACTACCTACTACCTAGCGAATATTTTGCAAATGCACACTATAAAGTCAAGGAAATAGTGGGTCACAATAAAAGTTTTGTTTGTCGGTAGGTAGGTGGTGTATCCTGAAATTTTCACGAGTTACTCGCCTTGGACCGTTGCCAATTCTGTGTGTCACAGCGATGGTAACCTTTTTGAATTCCTTATGTAGTAGAGTAGTGTCTTTAATGGTCTCGGGAAATGGACTATTGACGCTTTTCTCCATTTTGTATTTTGTGTGTTTTCTAACCGAAGAAATATCTAGATGTCTTCCAACAAGTGATCTTGGGGGTTAAACACCGAGACATGGATTTTAGTAAATGCCTGCCTGTATTATAACAGTTTTATCTCTTCTGTGCGATGTTCCAGGTTACATCACTTATTCCAGGTTCCGGTTTTATGGGCGGCCGTCTGCGTGACACCTATAGTAGTCTGTCTATCATCGGATCACTATAATACAAGCCTAGTATCTTAGTTCGAAGCTGGACGCGATTTGCAAGGTTCTGCATAATTTATTTTGCCTGCGGATAGAGAATAAGTAAATAAATTCTGTAAACAAAACATAACGTCAGATAGTCCCATGGTAAGCTATTAAGCTTGTGTTACGGTGACTAGAAAACGGATATAATACATAAATTTGTTATCCTTTTGTAAATACGTAACTAAGACTATATTATTTACTAGCTGCGCCCCGCGGTTTCACCCGCGCAAGCGCAAGTTGCGATCCCGCGTTGTTCTTACACCAACCTATCGCAATGCAAAAATCCACACTTAAACGGTCGCCCATTGAAGTACTGATGATGCCAGGCGCTGCCGCGCCTGTAATCATCAATACTTCCCTGGTCGTCCGTTTAAGTGTGGATTTTTGCATTGCGGTAGGTAGGTGAAGTAAGGCCAAATTTGTTCATGACGATCGATGACGATTGGTGATGATCGATGACGATGGATAACGATGGTTAAAAAACAACAAAATTACGCAATTTCTATTTTTTATCCGGATATCAGGATAAACAACAAAATTACAATTTCTATTTTTTATCCGGATATCTGGATAAAAAGTAGCCTATATGTTAAGCTATCTGCATACTAAATTTCATTGAAATCGGTCTAGCCGTTTCCGAGATTAGCGCGCACAAACGCACAGACAAACGGACAAACAGACAAAAAGTTAAACACGGAAATGGGGTCTGTCACGTTAGTACATACCCCTAAAAATAGTTTTTTCAAAATATCTTTCAAAAACAGACACCGCTAAGTTACGATTTTATTTTAAGTATTGATTGATTGATTGATTGTGAGTCAACCATAAAAGATAGACATAATATGCTGTTGCAGGATATTTTTCATTTACTTATTTATTTTTTATTTTATTGCATGTTAAGCTGTACAAATCCGTCATACATAATTCTGTGTAACTTTAAACCATTCAGGCTGCACACGCGACGGAAGCTTAAAAAATGAAGTAACTTTTCCCGTTTTTGAAACTTTTCTCTTCACTGCTCCGTTCCTATCTATCGTAGCGTGATGAAAAGTGTTCTATAACCTGCCCAGGAGTATAAAGTATAATCGTACCAAGTTTCGTAAAAATCCGTCCAGTAGTTTTTGTTTCTATAACGAATATACAGACAGACAGACAGACAGACAGACAGACAGACAGACAGACAAAAAATTTATTGATTGCATTTTTGGCATCAGTATCGATTACTAATCACCCCCTGATAGTTATTTTGAAAATATATTCAATGTACAGAATTGACCTCTCTACAGATTTATTATAAGTATATAGATTATATAGAAATACACCCGAAAGTCACACCACAAAGACACACAAGAGTAGATAAGTTTAATTTCATATCAACCCTAAGGAAAATCAATAAGTATTTAATTACTTTCCCTGTTTGAGTTATTTATTTTAAGATGTGTCCATTTTTCAATGCCCGACTTTTCGAGGTCTTTCCAGACCTCTTGCTCGTGGATAGAGTGACTTTACTTTCGTAAATGAGTTTAATTTCATGTATCAACATCGTGGTAATCGAAGTAAAGTCAATATTTACCGATTATTTTCCTTGTATATGTTAGGTAAGGTTAAGATGTGTCCAGCTTTACGCTCAAACCTCGCTCCATTAAGCTTGCAACAGATTAATTCAAGCACGGTTGGTTACTTACGACCTGACACGTGACCTGTAGCCGGTCGCGATGGCTAACATTACGGTCACCACGGTTTTAGGAGTTTAAAGGATATTATCCTTAGGCTTATTCACTCGCGGCAAGGCTCGAACTTGCGTCTGTGCCTCAGTACTGCAGCTTGTCAAGCCATTACCCCACGCGAGTTCACACCCCGAGCGATGAAATCAAGAATTTGTATGTTTTCCTGTTTACTATTTTCGACTGATATATTTTAAATATGTATTATTCCCTAAAAATATTTCCAGTAGATAAACCTAGAACGTTAAAAATCTAAATATGAAATTCAACACAACTAACAATTACATTTTACAGGATTATTTATTTTCTTACTTCGATGTTTTGACTATGTTACAATGGTCTTGGTCGCGAGAACACAATCATTTCGTGACTGTTGCAATATAGCATAAACGCAATTAACACCAGGTAAAATATGGTATAACAAATGTTGTGAATTTTAAAAGTTTATTAATTAACTTAATTTAAAAAATTGCAATTTCTGTTTTCAACCGAAAATATTTTGTTAATAAAACTCCACTAACCACGCTGAAATATTTAACAAACTTAAATAATGTGTTAAACTTAAATTAAAATGGGTAACGGTGGAGCGAAGTGAAATAAATTAGGCATGCACAGCCGCTTACACAAAACGAGTACTAAGCCAAATGGACATGCTTTCAAAGGATTAAATTCAACAAAAATAGCGGGTGGATTATTTTAACTATACCTAGCTACAGTTTTCGCAACTAAGCAGCTCGGGCCCGTTTCGCGAATTTATATTCGTAAGCCAGAGAATTCGAATGAGACACCCGATTTAAATAGATTTAGCAATGAGAATAAATGAAGAATGTTAAGAAAAAAAAATAAAAGATAGATACAAAAAACACTTGTAAGATAATTGTAATATGTTGATAGATGTAATTAAGAAATTAACCGTAGATATATTTTAAATATAATTAGAAAATCTGTAACATTATATTTTTACTTTGATTATTTTGATGAGTTTCTACCGTGGCATGATTACAGAATCTAGAACAGATGAAAGTAAAAATGATACATATTTTATTAAAAAATAATACTTATTTAAGAAAAGAATTAAGTTTATAGATAGTGTCAGTAATAATAATAAAAAACTGTCTAAAAATATTTCTATCTTGATTTTTCTGACAAATTTCTAAAGTGATGGTGCCCCTACACGCAAGCAACTAGTGGTAACATGCACTATTACTCGTTATTGTATAAAATCAACCAAATGGCCGATGTTCAGCCAAGTTATGATGAGGCTGCCATTATAGGAAATTTAAGATACAGTGTAGTACATTATGTTTTATTTACTCTACCAACCTTTAACGTTAATAAAGCTCATGATAGTACTTTATAAACTTTTTTCTTCTGTGTTTTGCGATGTTGGATTGAGATAAACGAACTTGATAGTTGTCTACTGGGCCCACGATCGAAATTAACAAGGACGATCTAAAAAAACATTACTGTACCTACATTATATCAAACGATCGAAATAAAACCATAAGTTGATCGAAATTAAAACAATAGCCTATCGAAACGAAAACAATAGACGATTCCAAAATAACAAAAGACAATCGAAACAAAAACACACGTCGTAATACTTATCGATGTGTGTTCAATTGTTATTTCGATATCTGTTGCATGACTTGCGTGCATTAGTTATTCTCGCACCCATTTTCAACTTTTATTTACGACTTTAAGTCAGTATATCGGAAAACGGCAGCTTGTGAATGGTCTATTATTACCTTAATATGAAGGTGAAGGAAATCATTGTGAGGAAACCCCAGTTAGTAGGGCTAGTTATGGAAATAAGCTGTATAAAGTTTAACTTTAATTTACCTTCAAACACGCAAAATAAAACAATATGGACGCAAATGACATTAGAATCGACTCATTACTAATAAATACACCCGGATATGTATTTATCTAATGCCGTATATCAAATAATTTCAATACAACCTGTACTAACAATGGTACGTACAGACAGACGTGTGTGGGATTTATTTATGTTCATTTGTTGAAAACGTGGGTCTACGATTCTGTTGGTAGGTAAGTTACTTTTGACTAAAATCGAACATGCCACCCACCGATCAACCCGATATTTCGTTCACCTTCGCGATTTTTTGATATCATATTTTTGTTAAAATAATATTTCTTGTATTCTAGGCTCTAGGTGTATAAGAATAAGTGAGCGAGGTGAATTTTGAAACTTGAACCTTTAAAAATTACTTTTTTACTTTGATTTTGTGTTTTACTTGAAAAATCCCAATAATTTCGAATAGTTTCTTGATTTACAATAAAGAAAATTCTCGTAAATTTGTTTTTATTGCTCAAGGCATATTTACTAGAAATATTTTAAAGAATAAATTCATCTTCAAAAATTCATTTGCGGCATCCCGGCCGCAAATGAATTTTTGAAGATGAATTTTTTCTTTAAAATATTTCTAGTAAAGAAAATTCTTACAATTTAAATCCAATTTCAATATTTACTTTCATTGTTTTCACAAAGGATGTAGACGGATTCCCAATCTATATTCAGGCCGGTGCTATCAAGTGGCGACTGAAGCCTTCCTACCAAGTGATTTCTTCTTTATAATTACCCACACAACTAAAAGGCAACCTGGAATAAATCAGTTCAAGCGATAAGGCCGTCCATTGTGCCACCTAGATTTAGTTTGTTTGTTTGTTTTAGTTTAATTTTATTTAGTGTTTCAATTAAGAATTACATAAGTCACCCATAGAGTTTTCTTTCGTTTACAATATTTTAAATCTTTTTTTACACACGATAGTCTGTGTCCACATATCTCCCCTGATATTAAGTAATGAAATGGTCTAAGATGTAACACCCTTATTTATAGAAAAAGGAAATTAATTCTATCTATCTAAGAGCTAAACTCCAAAGAAGCGAGTGATATTCCACTCTAACCGCAATATCACTCGCTTGCATTATTTCGTATGAAAATTATTCACTCACTGTCTCGAACCTTAATGGAACTGAGAGTAGGGGTGTCCCTCACTTTTGTTGCTGTCACATTCTAAAATTGAATTTGAAGAAAAATCGTCACTGATTTTTAATACGGAAAATGCTACCGTCTGCTATTATTATTTGGCTCGTTTTGAAGAAATATCTTATTTTATTAATGTGAATGGCATGGTATTGGGTGAAAACGTATCGGGAAAACTGCATTTTGGAACAGGATTTTCATATTTCCTTATGTGTCAATTTAACGTTTAAAAATATACCTAGTCTTTTTTATTATTGAGCGAGCGAGCGAAGACACTCAGATTCAAGTCTAGCAGAACTGTCTTTGTTCTAAGTATATCAGTATATTGCTTCTCCTCTAAAATTCAGATTTTTAAGGGGATTAATTGGTTTTTTAGTAATTTACGTAGGTACCTACATTTTCACCTTTTATTTTTTGTCCTTATATTATTTTAACTGTAGTGTGACAACCCTTCCGTCTAACGGCTTTAAAAAACGATGTTTGACGAACGTCTTTCTTTAATACTTTAATAAGAAAGTTTGGTGATGTCTTCAATTTTTCTTCGATGGATGCTAGGGGAAAGTTAAATAGAATTTCGTTGTTCGAATGCTAAGTCATCATCAGGTAGATATTTATGATTACACTGGTTTTTTCTGCCATTATTCGCGTCGTATTTTTTAAAAACTTTTGAGATTTATTGGTAGTAGGTATTTGTTTCTGTTACTTATATACTTAAATTACTGTAAGTATTGATTATATTGAAACTTGATATGTAGTAACTAGATGTGTTTTATTATATCGAAGGGTTAATTTTCCAATCTCTAAATAAAAATATTTGTCCACTAAAAATCAGTCAAATAAAAACTGAACAAGAACGTCCCAATCTTTTAAGTAGAAATTAAACTCTCGAAGGTTTATAAAATTGGTATTTTTGATTATCTGGTAGACTGATTCAGTAACAAAGTCAATACAGACACATACATGCAAGGTTTCGCGTTTATATTATTGGTAAGATTGAAAAAATGACTCGAACATAGAAAGAAAATATAAAACAAACATGTCGCTTGACATCAAGTGAAATAGTGGTTAAACGACTTCCTACTAATTATATAAAAAAATACTAAAAATCTTTGTTATTAACTACGAAACTCTAACTTAAGAATCATATCTATACAATAAACTAGGTATACCCATACAAAAGTACGAGTACCTACTCACTTTATTTCAATAAAAATAAAAATGAAGAAAATTTTTCAACAAAAACCCTCTTTCATATTAAACCGCTTCGTTTCGCGTCGCGTCTTGTACAGAAAAATAATTTTCCCAAAAACGATTTCTACTCAAAACCGAACGAGAATTTTCCCGATGTAATCCGAAGCGCGACAAAATCACTCCCTCACCTTTGTGGTCTCGGTACAATGAGGAAGCGAGGAAAGTCGGAAGCTTTGCCTAACACCCCAGTCTGCTTTGATATTCTGTTTTGTATTTCACTGTAGATTGACTAGAGTGAAATGTATGTTCTAAATTTTATAATGATGTGCGCACTCCCTTTTTTTTAATAATCCGTGTTCGGCCGTCGTCGCCCTATGGAATTCGGCCAATAACGGATTAGGTGTCCGCGAGTCGTATGTGTTATTCTAGTACTCCGGCTGTATTAATTCCAATTTTCACCAACATTGATTAACAGTTATCGCGTTTATTTTTAAACTAAACCGAGAATTAATATTCTCTTACAAACTTTAAGGCGCGGTATGCACTCACCTGTGTGAATTCCGCAATTCCGCACCCACGTAGATGCAATACCGCACACAGGTGCATACCTAAATATCACAATACCGCACCTATAGCTATGGCTTGATAGTTAGATAAGAAAGTAAGAAGTACCTACATAATAAATACCTATATAATTATAGATTTTAAGGTATTTCATTTAAATGGGTTACCATTATAAATATGAACTAGCATTTGTGATATAAATCACTGTCTCATAGCCAATTATTTTCAGTAACAGAATGCGGAGTCCCTGAAATAAGCTATCCAAAACCCTGTCGCAGATTGATTGAAATTCCATTATTATGCAGCCCCCTGGTGGTAAATCTCTGCAACTTGATGGTTTTTTCCTCTCCAACGGTTTTCAGACCTCTAACCCTTTATAGCGGGGGATTTATTCCAGATTTGACCCAATATTGATGGGTTATTTGTTTAGGAGAGCTTTTGAATTACTATGGGTTTGTTTTGTTATAGTAAGTATAGATTGGACAAGTTTGTAAGTAGTTTGTTATATCTGTTTGTCTTGGTACTAGCTGTGCTTAGCGGTTTTATTTGCGTGAAAGTTAATTTTTCATTCTCTAATGCTGCGGCTGCATCCCTGCCTTAGCATCCGCAACCTTAGAGAGTGAAAAAAGCTTGCTTCGCGCTGAAAGCCTTGCCTAGTGGCTTGCATTCTGACAAAATCAAAGAATTTGTATTGCTAAAACTTGAATGTGAACGAAAAGGGAAAGGGATAGAGCTACATGTATTAGAAAGAATTAGAAAGGGACAGAGCTCCCTAGCTTGATCATGCTTTTTCTTTCTAATTACACAATTAGAAAGGGACAGAATGACGATCCTCATCGGATCGGACTTATTTTTCTGTGCTCTTTAGTTCCACGTGCTCATTTCAGTAATAGAACTTTCTTGGACAAGATACACAGGCGCTAAGCCTTCAGACACTAAGTAAAACTCATGCCTATGCGGCCGTAGCCTAAATCTTACTAATATTATAAACGCGAAAGTTTGTATGTATGTATGTGAGGTTGTTACTCTTTCACGCAATAACTACTGAACCGATTGCGATTAAACTTGGAATATAGGTAGCTGGGACCTGGATTAACACATAGGCTACTTTTTATCCCGATATTCCCGCGAGAACAGGACTTACGCGGGTGAAACCTCGGGGCGCAGCTAGTAAAATATATTTTTAACCGACTTCAAAAAAAGAAGGAGGTTATCAATTCGTCTGTATGTATAATATTTTTTTTTTTTTGTATGTTTACCGATTACTCGAAGACGGATTGACGGATTAAGATGATTCTTTTTTTAATGGATAGGTAGGAGCTCCAAGATGGTCCCATAAAAATTTGATGTAGATCTGATGAGGGTCTTCGGAGTGATGAACGGAAATGCTCCTCAAAACGCATTAATCAATCCAGTTGTTTATCGATTACTCGAAAATGGCTCGACCGATTGAGATAATTATTTTTTTAATGGAAAGGTGGAAGCTCCAAGATGGTCCCATAAAAATTTGATGAGGATCTGATGAGGATCTTCGAAGTGAGGACCGGGAATGCTCCTCAAAACGCTGTATTCAATTAAATTGTTCATCGATTATACGAAGATGGCTTAACCGATTGATATCGTTCTTTTTTTAATAGAAAGGTGGATGCTACGAGGTGGTCCCATGAAAGTTTGGTAAGGATCTGATGAGTATCTTCGGAATGATGGACAGGATAGCATCCCAGAATTCAATAAATTACTCTTTTTTGGACTTCTACCAAAAAGAATAGACCCCTAAAGAACTAAGTACAGATTGATGGGGCACCTGAAACAACCTTCTCATCAGCAAACTCCTCAATAATGAAAATTACGGTAACAATATTGTTGATTTTTAGGTAGGTAAGTATAGGTACTAAAAAGGGTAAAATAAAAAAAATAATTTAACAATTAAAAAACCGACTTCAAAAAGAAACAAAAAATAATTTAAAAAACAACCAAAAAAAAAGAATTGATAAAAATGACCAAAATAACCTCTACATTAGGTACAGAGCCACCGACTAATTAATCTGTTTTATCATCTGAAGTCGGGCAGTTTTACTGGTTGGTTCCATATTGTACTTAGGTTGGCTGCCCGACTTCAGATGATAAAACAGATTAATTAGTCGGTGGCTCTGTACCTAATGTAGAGGTTATTTTGGTCATTTTTATCAATTCTTTTTTTTTGGTTGTTTTTTAAATTATTTTTTGTTTCTTTTTGAAGTCGGTTTTTTAATTGTTAAATTATTATTTTTTTAATTAAATGTAACACTACCGAATAAAAACAGTACAATTTTAAAAATCAATCAAAGTCTCGAGGATTTTTTTTTATAATTGGGTTAGTTTAGATTATGGTCGACAGTTAAATTTTATCTGTAGGTAGGCGAGAAATCAACCCTGCGACACCAGTTTTTTTTTCTGGTTGCTTCTCTTCGAAGGACGCATTCCGAAGCCATACATCATAACTAGTTCAAACAAAAGTTTTTTTAAGAAAATGCTGTGTGATTGACTTTTCAAAAGTGTAAAAATCAGGTTCCGTTCGAAATATTAAGCTTTAAAGTGCTAGTTTTTAGAGTCATAGGTACCCCCTCTCTAACACCCAAATAGGTTTGCTTGGATACGTCATAATAAAGGGTATTTACCATAGTATTACAAATAATGAATTTTTAAGAAAAAATATCACAGCTGAGCTGTCTTTTTAAATACACGAGTTATTAAAAGATTTAAAAAGTAAAATTTCAAACAAATTCCGTTGAATACAGGTAGGTAGGTGTTAGTTGTACAGACTTTTACAGATTGCAATTCCTGTTATTGCAAACTACGAAACCCTACACTTCGCGTGGCCTAACAAGGCACGCACTTGCCTAATTTTTTGTATGTTTATTCTTATTTGTAAAGTTAATGGAGTACTCGGAAATACACATTCAGGATTTCAAACCGAAACAAACTCGCTGAACTTACTCTGTCTGCTTGTATTTATTTAACAAAAAACAACCCCTGTAGGTAGGTTGTACCAAACTGTCGCGGTACGAAGTAGAAATGAAAAGAAAATAACGTTTTTGAGACTTTAAAGAGAGATGGATGAAACGGATGTTGGATGTTACCTACACATATAAATTATTTTGTCGTGGAGGAAAGGAAACGGTTTTTGCTTTTTGCTTATTTATCTATCTTCATCCTACTATAATAAAACTTTTTTGAAAAGCTGAAAGTTTGTGTGGAAGTATATTTTGTAATAAAACACATATTTTTCGGGAATAACTCGCATTATATTTATTAACAGCATTATTGCAATGTCGTACCGATGTTTCACCGTCTTTACAAAAAGGAGGGCTATTACGAATCAACTTCGGCCGAAACTTCGGACCCGACCAAACGTCAGTAGGTAGTTACTGTTTGTTCTTGACCAATAATTCTCAATATATTCTTTGTTTTTTTTGTCTCGAACGTATAGTAATTATTAGTCAAGAACGAATAATAACTACCTACTGACGTTTGGTCGGGTCCGAAGTCTCAGCCGAAGTTGTTTCGTAATAGCCCTCCAGTTTCCTCAGGGTAGACTGAAATATATTTTGTTACTCCTTTTTATTTCTATTATTTTATTTATTTTTTCTCCTTTTAATTTCTAACCGATTGCAATGAAACTTGACTTACAGTTAGCTGGGCATCTGGATTAACACATAATAAGCTATTTATTATTCCAATATTCTCGCTGGATCGAGTCTTACGCAAGTGAACCGACAGGGAGCTGCTAGTAATTTATAGTTTTTAAAATTTATGTCAGTCTGTATCTTTGTAATTTATGCATTCAAATACTTCTGAACATACTGAAATCCAATTTGTAATAACTACTGTTGAATAGCTCTGTTTTAAAGGAAGATCGTATACTTTATGTCGGAATCTAGTAACTAGAACTCGAAAAATCAACAAAAGACTAAATCAGCCGATTGATAACTACCGAGTATTTCAATGAATCAAAAGTAATGCGGAAGAAACCGCGAGGCGCAGCTTGTAACAAATAAGTTTCCCATTTATAAACGATACCCCAATAAGCAATACGGCAATTTCAAACATTCTTTCAAACAAACAGCAAAAATGTTTAGTAGGGGTCGCTAAACAAAGGTGGAATTGAAAATGGGACCTTTTTCCAATAAGTTCGCCCCTCAGAACATCAATCAATTAATTCAGGTACTTACTCTGCCTTTTATCTCACTCCCCCGACGAAAATGTACAAAAATAACGTATATACGAACAGACAGAGAACGGGCAAATTATTCTTCAGTGCAAAGAACTGTAAAGTACAGTCGAATACAGTTGCTTAAAGTGTATTTTACTAAAATATTTTATTTAAAAAATCACATGCGGCAAGGCTTGAACTCGCATCTCTGGGGTCAGTACCCCAGTGTTTTAACGAACTAGACCACGCGAGTGTTCTGTAGATGCCTAGAGCAATAAAAACAAAATTGTGAAAAAAAAGTGTATTTTCGTCGTGTTTCTCTTATTTTCAGCTATTTCTTCCTGCATTTCAGTACAAATAAAGTAAATTATTAAATAATATTTGAAGCGATACATAGTAATGTATCGCTCCATATATTATTTAATACATTACTAAGTTTCGCTTTAAATATTATTTAATAACGGAATATTTAATTACCGTGTTTTTTAAGAAGTTCTTCGCATGCTGGCTTGCACGGTGTAAACGTTCTATTACTCGATGTACGAATAAATCTTTTTATGTTTTTTTTCTATGTTTACGTTTATTGCTCTCTGTTTTCGCATCGACTGTACCCTTAGCGTGAATTATACTTTGTGTTTTCCATCCGATGATTTTGTAGACTACATTTTGTTTATGTATTTGATGTTGATATGCGTTGTTTAATTAAATTAAAGCGCTTTGTGCGAAGGTGATTTATACGAGTGCTTTTTTTTGTTTTTATTTTATGGTTCCGTAACCGCAGGGTAAAAACGGGGTAACTAAGACACCACTGTCCGTTTGTTTGCTTAGCTGCCACTAGGCAATATCTCTTGAACCATGATAGCCAGACAGATGAAATTAACCGCTATAACACTAATACTTAAAATAAAAAAGTGACCTATAATATTTTATTATGCAACCGCAACCAACTTTTTTATGATAATGGTACAGAATCCATTGTTCGAGTCCTACTCACACTTGGCCGGTTATTTTTTTTATTTGGAAGATATGATCCACAGAGACATAACGGCGGATTAGGTAGGTACTTCACATTTCTCTACTGGCAGGTATTTAGCAAAGACGATATTACCAGCTTATTGCTCAGAAGTATTCCTCTTCATGACAATAGTACGTCTTTTTAATAGCACTCTCGTGCAAGAACGGCCGAACGGCAATGATCAATAAAGTTTGATTATTACCTCGCACCACCAGCAACGGTGAGTTATGTTTTGTAGAAAAAATCGCGGTATAAGCAGTCAATGGACTTTATTGTTTTTGCGACAAATACTAAAAACTTAGTATAATACATATTTAAGTGGGGCCGCCATATAACCAATGGAACGAAACCCTTCGTTCTCGAGTCTGATTCACACTTGACGGGTTTTTTTTTCAATTTGTCTATGTCAGGAGACATGGCGGTGGATTACCTCTAAAAAATAACCACATTTCTCTACTAGTAGATCGGTAGGTATAACCGTACCGTCAGGGTTTTCTCTTATCTAGAATTTTATCACGATGATATCGTTATTCCCAAAGTAGCATCAGTATTCATTGCCTTCGAGATTAGTCCAGGCTTCGAGTGAAATTTTAGAATCTCGGCTTGAACGAGATTTGACTAAACAATGCGAGGGAAACGAGGTTTTATTCCAGATTTTGACATTGTGTCTTGAAGTTAAAAAACTATTTTGGTAGGTTCTTAACTTTGCCTAGTGCGGTAATTATGGCAAAGTTAGGTACCTAAGCCATTTTAAAATATACTTTTTATATTAAGCATGTAGACATTTTCTATCTTAACGATTCCATTTTTTTAAAAAATGCTTTCCAGAATAAGTCACCAAAGTGTAGTAAGATAACACAACTTTCAAAGATACATTGTGGCTAACAATCGCAAAAGTCACTCCTACAACATATTTTTTAACCGTGACGCAGTCCTTTTTTCGAAACA
This sequence comes from Idaea dimidiata, assembly GCA_949358125.1. NCBI lineage: Eukaryota > Metazoa > Arthropoda > Insecta > Lepidoptera > Geometridae > Idaea > Idaea dimidiata. The sequence continues at coordinate 14,906,014 of OX442329.1, forward strand.
TTTAATCGTTACAAAAAACAGATCACTGTATAAATTTAACGTCTTCATTTTTTCCTTTTTTTATCGAGGAATTCATTTTCCGAATATAAATTTAAGATTTTCTACCTCATTACGTCTTATCGACGATTTAAAAAGGTCCGAGGGTTTCGAGTCAAGTCGGCCAGTTTCGACGTTCCATTATACGAAACCTCCAACTCTCGGAAATATAGGATGAATGTAATTCACCATGATTCTAAATTGGGATTTTTAAACATCCCGAGGATTTGGCTGAGTGAACTAGGACGGGGGTTATTTTTTTCTAATTTGTCAAAGGCCCGGGTTTGTTTAATCTGAAAATGATTTCGAATTTGGAATGTTTTTAAGGCGAATGGAAAGTTATTCACGTGATGGAAATTTTCGTGTTCGAGCGCGTAGGTGTTCGATAAATCTTTTGATTTATTTTGAACAGCGTAATGTTTACGTAAAGCCGGTTGTTTGTTGGAGAAATTTGTAGGATATTTACGCAAATCAAACCTGAAATGTTTTATCCCCAAAACATTTCTGTTCAGAAGGCTTTTAAAATCAATTTCATTAGCAATTTGTAAGTAAAATAAATAATAGAGATTGAAGAATGTTGTAAAAGCGCCACCTCGCTCTAAAAAAAGGTAGACTGGTTCTATGGATACAAGACAACGGAAAAACTACTTAATAATACTTTTTTGCTGTTGATACATATAAATGAAATAAGAGCTGTGCCCCGAATTGTAAGTTCCAATCTCCCAGGAATATCTGTATAAAGAGTAGCCTATGTGTTAATCCAGATCGCCAGCTATCTACATATCTAGCTTAGTTGTAATCGGCATAGTAGTTTTTGCGTTTGATCAATTGAGGCGTCCCTTTCTGTTTGTTTACTCCGTGGTTGGATTACATACCTACTTGAAACATACATTTATGTTGTGTATTACACCCATTAAACGAATTATATTATAACTTTGAAGGTATTGTGTCCTATACCTACGTACTACGTACTAAAAACCAATTTTTAAATCACATCAACAATACATCCATCACACAAAGAACCATCACAAAGTAAACTGAAAAGAGGCAACAAAAGCTAAGTATCCAATTCTGAATCGATGGTTCAATCTTTACTTCTTCCTTAATACATCAAAAGAGCAAAGTTATCAGTCGCCAATCCCTCAGCATTTTCGATCTTAAGTCCTTGCGACATGACAGGCTTGACAACTTTGCTTGTAAAGATGTAACTTTGTGAGTGTATAAATAAAGTGTCCTTTTTCGGCAGGTGTAAAATGGACTTTATTACGGGTTCGCTTATTTTGGGAAGGGCGACAGAATTGTATCGGTAATGGTGACATAGACCGCATTATTAAATATTGGAGTTTTTTTTTTCTTTATAGAAATATATATAGATATATGCTTTACTGTCCCAAAAATAGAATTCTGCAAATATGACAGCTGCATCCGCTGATCTTGTATGATCGTGCACGTAAAGCATGCCAGGCATGGTCATTACTTGGATTGGTGACCGATAATGGGTCTGGCAAAAAATATTTTCTCGAGTTCCTCCGTGCTTAGAAAGGCATGTTTAGCAGTTGGTCCTATGTTGATAGAGCTGATAGCACTTGTTGGGTTAAGTTAGAGGCCTTAGGGCGACCGGCGACCTGAAACTTAAACACTAGGTAATACACATCACTACACGAAATGAAAAAGAGTGTCAAGCAGTAATGGGTAAAAACATTTTAAATTCGCACGATTTGTTAACATAGTTACAATTGTATTGTATTGTGTAACTAATGGGTAAAAAAGTCATCAATTAGATTGATAAAAACAAAGCTTTAGTATCACAAACTAAAAACACTGAATAAAAGTAAAACTACGAACTAAGGTAAAGTTATAATTATTTTCAGCGCCGCCGGTCAAGTTAATTAAAATCACCCAAAAAAAGAAGCCGTTGAGCAAAGTTAGGGCTCTGTTAATCCGGAATATGAATGTTTCTGTGAAATAGGGCTTATAATTGTACGTAACTTGGCAAACAACGAGTCGGCGGAAATAAGAATTTATTTTGTTTTTCAAAGGGCAATGTTGCCGGATAGTCATTAAGTTTTATTTTAATTTTACGGTGTTTTTTGCACCAAATTTTCCCTGAAAAATTACGTGGGTAATTATAACTTTGGCCGTGTCTTACCTATGTAGGTGGGTCGTATGTACGTACCTACTATAATACAGTCAGCATAAAAAGTAGATTATTACATTCTGATTTTAAAAATCGCTATACATCATAATTGTGGTGTGGGGTGTCAAAACATGACAGATATTCAGATAATTAACGAAAATAGAGGGTTCGTATCAAATAGTTCTATCTTATTTTGACACTCCACAATTATGATTAATAGCATTTTTTTAAATCAGAATGCAGTCATCGACTTTTGATGCCGATTGTACCATATATTATTTTTCTTTTGAAAACATATTGACCTATCTGATTATAATATTTTATCGCAATCCGTTATTTACTTTGAACTGTCTGTTGAATAATTAGTCACTAAGTTTTTTTCTCTCATAAAATGTAATAAACAGACAAAAAGTTATAGACAGGGCTCTTTTAAAAGACTAGTATATACGTTAAGCGGTCACTTCCTTGATAATGAAGAATTTTAAACTCTAGTCGTTCCTAAGTCATATTTTTCTGAAAATCACTCAGAACTTTAAGGAAGACGGAACAAAATTCGATGGTAATTATTAGAATTCCTCTATTATTATTTGAGGCGGGGTTCTCGTTGGAATTTTTGAAATCGACCTTTGTATGATTCAATGCTAAGTAATCGTAAAGTAAACAAATTTTTTTGGTCGTATAAAATATATTTTATGTCGTAGTTCAAAAAACCTTTTGAGGAAACACGTGATGGAAACATGAAGTTAGCAACTTCGCTTAGTTAAAAAAACTTAGAAAACTCACATTTTCATAGTATTTTTCGCCTGTATTTACAGAATTTTGGACTTTTATTTATGAAAAACAGTAAAATCGTAGGTATTATTATTTATAAAGTATATGTTTGGTTAACAATTCTAAAATATATGTTTAACAACTTGATAATATTTAAAGGTATCAAATATTCTCGCATTCTGCTGTCTGGCGTCGTCCAAGGCAAAGGAATTTTACTCGGTACTGCAACAGGCCCTTAAGTAAATAGACTTGTTCTGAAACTTACGATACTAGCAAAACTAGACAACGGTTGTATGCACAAGCATTGCAAATCTATTCAAAGGAAAAAATATTTTGCAGAATTCTTCTTATAAATAAGGAAAGAATATTTTGAAACTCAGACGCCATTTTACTAGAGACATTTTCGTGTCACTACAATAGGGTAAGTTAAAAGTATAGGTATCTATTAGAGTGAACTATTCTTTATTCCTTTACCTTTTTTTAAAAAGCATCGATCTCAAAGAGAACATTCACTTTGATCATAGAACCGTAAGTTCATTAGTGACCAATAAGGGCGCTTCTTACGACATCAAGGGTGAATCAGCCAATCACGTGAGTGAATTCGTTTTAGAGAAAAAATAAATATAATAAAAAACCGACTTAAAAATTGAACAAAAATACTTCTACATACAGTTCCACCGACTTATCTGTTTCGTCATCTAAAATCGGGCAGCCAGTAAAATTGCCCGGCCTTAGAAGCCAAAATGGATAAGTCATATTTTTTATTTTACAATTTTAACTTCCACTAAAATCAACAAAATTGTAACCGTAATATTAATTATTGAGGAGTTTGATTGATGATGAGGTTACAAGTACTCCATCAATCTGTACTTAGTTCTTTAGGGCCCGTTTTTTTTTTGGCAGAAGTCTAAAAATAAGTAATTTACTGCATTCGGGAATGCTATTCTGTCATAAATATTTGCACCCAACGGGAATCGAACCCGCAACCTTCTGCATTGCAGTCGAGCATCCGCCCGACGCGCCACAAAGGCCGTCAAAAATCTTAGGCGTACATTTTTGTACCAAAAGCACACATAATAAAAGTCTTCAACCGTTCGCGTCACCGGTAGTGATCCCACATAGACTCTGAATTAATATCGCTCTGTTCTTCCCCTTTGAACATTAAGCATTCATACCTCGCCAATTTCGTTATACCAACCGAAACGATTCGGCTATTTTTGTAATCACGAGCACTGTATTTAGGTTCCCTTCGCTTTTTAGGTCCAGTAAATGATATTTCTTTATCATAAAAAAATTTAATGGACTTTTGTCGAAAATTGGCTTAAATTAAACTAATTTTCCGGTTTAGTCGAGTTGATTTTTTTATTTTCAGCATTTTATTAAAGCCGTACGTTTCGAGATCTGTACAGATTCTCCTCATTAGTTTAAACTGTAAAAAATGATCTGCAAAGATCTTGAAATGTTAAACAGTTTTTGAGAAAAAATTAAATGGGGAATTATATAGTTAAGATGTGTAATTTATAAATTAGTGCCCTAGAATAAAGTAGTTACAATACAATATTCTTAAAATTAATAAAGTTATTCCTAAATATTGAATATTCATAAAGCAGGTCAGAAATTAAAAAAAATTAAAAACCCGACTGCCGTTAAAGCTGAAAAGTAAAAAACAAGACGATACCTAAAGGTAAAGAAACCTTAAAAATCGTTCGACGCATCTATGAGCCTTAGAAAAATGTGGATTGACTCGGGTGGGACTTCAACACAATTTGGTGTCATTATACTTTTCCTTTAAAAGGAGTCCCACCCGACTGCATCCACAATTTTTTAAGGCTCCTAGATGCGTCGAACGATTTTTAAGGTTTCTTTACCTTTAGGTATCGTCTTGTTTTTTACTTTTCAGTTTTAACGGCAGTCGGGTTTTTTATTTTTTTTAAATATTTTTTTTATTTTACGCTTTTTAGTTATTAGAGATTAGATACAATTACACCAGAGAAACTCATTAACTCTGGATGTGTATATTCCAGTAGCGAGGACTCGAAATCGGTTAAAGATAGGCTATCTAAAAGCCTTCAATATTATAATAGCTATTCTTTTTGAGTTTTGCTGAGATGGCTATGAAGTAGGCAGGTATTCATCTTAAAATATAATTACCAAATCCGAAAACTTCGTCGCGACTGGTGATACAAAGGCTGGCGGTTTCTTGTCCTAGCGGATTAGCCTTGCTATCCATTATCCATAGCGCGACATTTCAAATTTTCTAGTTAATTACTTATTGTAAACATAGTAATTGTTCTTCTTCTTCTTTAAAATGGCTTTTCCTTTCGGACATTTGCCAGTGTCAAGTATTATCAATATTTGCAGGTTATTTTCATCGAACGAAACAGTCAAGTCGTCATAGTTAAAGTCAAGTCGAGGGAATCATTGTAAAAAGGGGGCCATTTTTTACAATGTTTGTTCACGGAGCTTTGAAGAAAACACTAAGCTAAAGTCCATGTTTTGCACCGATTTTCACTTTTATTTTCACTTGTACACCATCACGAAACTAAATTGATTAATATGCCCCCGAAATTAAACAATTTACACGCATTTGAACTAAGTTTCACAAAAATGAAAATTTAGCAACACATCTCCTCAACACATTCGCGCCAAAACTCAATAGTAATTGTTATTTATGTTATCTCTGACAAACTGACAAATTAAACATTCAAATTCCTTCAAAAGTTGAAACTCTGCGTCAAAGTTAAATCGAAAAGTTTTTAAGTAACGTTCCGTTGTCTTTGCTCGGTTTTTATGGTCAAGACAAATCTTGCTTTATAGCGTTTTAAATCTTTATTTTTATTTATTTATTATTTTAATGTACCCTATGTCACTCTCACGGTCATGACGAATCTAACGACGTATCGTTTATCTAAATCGGCCCAGCCGTTTAGGCCCTACGACGGCACAAAAATAGGTCACATACACACATACATACATACATACACTCACGGCAAAAACATAACACTTCCTTTGGCAGTCGTGTAAAAAATTAATCCATTGTTGAACTTGCAAATAAAATATTATTTATTTTATTTTCGACTTCTGTACCTAAGTCAATAATAGACAGTTAAACAGCGGTGTCCATATTTGAGTTTTCTTTTACATTCGATCCTAATTATTTTTCCTTAATTGTACTTCTATTATTCTTTATCCTCCGGTTTTCCGGTTCGCGGTTTCGGGGCAGGCGCTAGGTTTGTAGCTAAAATTTCTATTTTTACTCGACTGCGCTAAAGAGGGTACTGTGTTATATTAGATTAATTTAACTACGCTTAAAGAGGCCATAAATGTAATATAAAATCTGACGCATAAAGAAGTGTTCTAATATAGAAATATTTATTAGTAGGTAACAAGGGATATTTCTTAAATATACAGTAAGCCTTATCTACCTGGCACATTATCCTATCCTATCAATATTATAAATGTGAAAGTGTTTGTTACTCAATCAAGCAAAAACGGCTGAACGGATTTAGAATGTAGGTAACTGGGGACCTAGAATAACACATAGTCTACTTTATATCCCGAAATTCCCGCGTACATAGTAATACATACATGAGTACATTAGTACATAATAATTAAAAAAAAACATACAATAATAGATAACTAAAAATAACGGTAATTAAAAATATATAAAACAAATTAAATTCCACAGTAAAATTTATCTTGATATTTCCACGCAATCTGTTCTTAACAATAAAAGTTTATGCATTCATTAACTTTTATTTAAACACTAGCAGCGCCCGCTGTTCCACCCGCGTAAGTCCCGATCCCGCGGGAATATCGGGATCACTATGTTTCTGCCAGTTAATGTAGCTTTCTATTGGTATATACACATAAGTACGCACACATAGGCGCTTGGTATATACTTAGCTTGTTTGCACGCGTGACACTTAATGATTATTTAATTGTGGAGTAATTTTAAAATTAATATCTTGTAAGATATCAACTGATGTCAAGGAAAATTATGTTTAAAATGAAATACTTTTGATGAATAACGTATTTATTTCGATTAGGATTAATTTCATGTTTTTAAAAATACCTTGGCTTAAGACATTGTTTTAGAACAAATTTAATGATATCATACAAAATGTTATTTTGAATCAACCTTATAGATAGACATTAGCTGTCGAGGACTATTTTTTAGATCCTCTGAAGAGGAACAACTCTTTCATACATGATTTTTATGTTACTTTGTCCGTTTACCTACTCAGCGCACGCGACAGATTTTTTCTCGTTTTTGCAACATTTTTTAATGATACTCATCACGATACTCCTGTTGCTTGTAGCGTGATAATATAACCTTCCTCGATAAATAAACTAACAAAGACATTAAAAAGTTTCAATTCGATCCAGTAGTTCCTGAGATAAGCGCGTTCAACCAAACAAACATACAATCAAGGAAACAAACTCTATATAATATTAGTAGCTTTATAATTTAGTATCGACAGTAAAAATAATATTGGTATTTTTTTTTTACCTTTAAACTAAAACTAAAAAAAGCGTAACGGCAAAAGAAGCAAGCTCAGCATAATATTACGTGCATTTAATTAAACAATACTGTCAGCTTGCCCGTCTCCCACAGTTTATGTTACATTTAATCTAAAATGTAGCTTTCAAAATGGCGGTTAGAAACGAAGCAGCAACTGATTCACGGTACTGAAAGGAAAGTTAATCAAACTTCAATAAAACAAACATAAAATATTGGCATAAAGCTCGCTTGTAAACTGCGATAAAAGTTTGGTTTTAATTAAATCGTTCTGTTCGGAGATATATGTAGATAGATAATGAATCATACTGAAATTATTTACGGTTTTATGTTTGTTTATAATCAGGAGATATTATTAAATAGAGGTGACAAAAATAGAATTTAAACCCAAAAATGAATTTCATTTCAATTCAACATCGAGAAAAAAGAAGAAAAAAACTATTTACAGTGAGTTTATACCTTTTCACGGCACTGTCATCTTCTTCTGTTTCTTCCTACCCTTCTGCCTATATCCCAAATTATTTGTAGTCTGTACAATCATAAAATCGCGGGGTCGATAAAGGCACACCGTCTTTTTATACTTGTAAGTCTAGATCTTCGGAGAATATCTGGATGAAAATAAAGATCTCCAGCTAATACAAATCTACATTCCAAGTTTCAGGTTTTATCGCAATCGGATCAGTAGTTTTTGCATGAAGAAGTAAGTAACAAACAGTTTACCTTAATTTTTTACCATTATATTATTACCAGGATATATGTCTCTAATATATTGTTGAAGATAATTAATATTAAAGCGAGTGAACTCGCTGGATGAAGTAATATCAAACTGCAGCTGGCGTTTCTTCATAAAGTTAAATGATCCTCAATTAAAAGCTAGTCCAGTTTTCTTTACTAGCCTGAGGCCACGTCTGATACTGCAGGGGAAACTTTGTTCATTTTTGTTTGGTAAGGAAAAACATTGATCCTTCTAATATTATAACGGGTGAGAGTTTGTGTATGTGTTTGTTGCTCATTTCACGTTGAAACTGCTGAACCGATTGAGATGATATTCAGTATGTAGATGGCTGAAGATCTGGAATGACACACACTACTTTTTATTTCGTCACAAGCCGAGCCCGTAAATTAAACTAAGAACGTTTCAATATTCCGCGAATATTGGATTTAAAATAGTCTATATTTTATGTTAAATCAGGGCTGTAACAGGTTACTAAGTTTCATTGCAATCGATTCAGTCATTTTTAATGGAACTAATTTGTATGTTTTTACTGTCGAGTAAAAACATACAAATGAAACACAACAATATGACGCTCTCTTTCACAATATAACAATTAAATATGACAAGAAAATCCGCTTCAAAAACAATGATCCTCCAAAAACAACGGTCCTCAATGTACAAACAAACATTCATTATTAAAAACAACAAGCAAATCCTGGACGCAACATAACGTACATGTGTACAGTATAAAGGTTTAGGTGGCCTTTTCAGATAAGGAGCGATGAGTGACGTGGGTTTTTAATAGGGTTCTGTATTTAATTTTATATATTTTGAAATAGTATTAATTAAAAAAATTGCAGGCAACAAGGTCCATAAATTTTACCTTATAGACTAACATACATCCTACTAATATTATAAAGCTGAAAGTTTGTGAGTATATGTGGATGAACCTATGTATTTATGTGTGTTTGTTACTCAATCACGCAATAACTACTGAACCGATTGCAATGAAATTTGGAATATAGGTAGCTCGGGACCTGGATTAAAACATGCGCTACTTTTTATCACGCGGATGAAACCGCGTGGCGCAGCTAGTAATTTATAAAAATAAAATGTGTTAGTATTAGCTTAAGACTTAGTTATATAGTAGCACTTCCTTAATATTACACAATATTGTTTTAGGTCTTAGTGCATAATGCGGGCTTGTGCCGGGCTGGGTTTGAAATTTAGATTTTAGAGATAATTTAGAAAATTTTCAAGGAAAAATACAGTATTAAATATACAGAATCCTGCCTTGATTTTGTCACTCTTATCGTATCGTCCAAATGTAGATTGTTTCGGAATTAACTCTTTTTTGGATTGTGATCCTTGTAATAGTAAAAGTATAATTACTTTTACTATTTTTAGCATGTTTCAACACTATGTTTCGATGTTGTTGTTGTTAGTATGTAGTTTCCTAAATCTAGGTAGGATTTAAAACTAACTCTAGCTGTCGGAAGAAAGATGTAAATAGTATTTCTATAAAAAAAACGTGTATGTTTTACCTTTTTATTCAATTTAATTAGCTGTCACAATTTACCTACTAATCCGCGAATAAACCCCATAACCGCGCGGTACCCTAAAACGGCTTAGCAAACACAAAAGTGGCGCGCGATGTGTTTTGTCACGGTATAATCAAACGTCACGTGACGGCGGACGTGTCAGAGGGTTGCCGTGACGTCCCTACTTCGAGCTAACTCAGTCCCTTTCGAGTGGACTAGTGTATGCGTAAGGAGATATATGTCATATGTTGGAGATATATATCACTTGTTCAGGAAGACACATCATCCTATAACAAAAATACATATCAATCAAGCTACCTAACAAACACAAATATGTAGTGTATGTAAATCTAACTCTGGTTGCCATAAATGTGATTTGGAATGGCATAGGTAGATAAGAAGACTAAGAAGATGATTCTAACAATCTTTTTCAAAAATTAATTCAAAAAATTCAAATTAAAAATTTCCATTTGCAATTATGACAACTGAAACCTTGTAATAATTGCAAATGGAAATTTTTAATTAAACACTAAAATATACACTTCTGCGCAATGATATTCTTTCAAGTTGGCCGGATAGCCCCATCATAGAATATGGGCTATCCTATCTCTTCCTGCAGTTGTCGTAAAAAGGCGAATAAAGGATCTGGGAAAGGGAGACAACCAAGCCTGGAGTTTGCCCCGCACGGTGAGGGATACATTCCCAAATCTATTTGCAGTTGGTACCAACGAAAAGGCTTTCCTACTGTGTTTTAGCCGACCCTGAGCTCCTGAAAGAGATGCAACGGAAACACAACTCGGATAAAGAGATATTTTTTCAACTCGGATACGTATCTTGTCTTTCACACGCCAACTCTACTCAGAAGCAAACGCCGATGGATTAAGAATCGTCACGCATAGCATATGAGAAAAGTAAATTGTCACGTCGAACAGATTTGTATCTTGCAACTCGCAGGTACGAGAAAAGGGAAATGGGTAAGGTTTGAGTACGAGAGATATTTGCTCGGTACGTTGCCGTTTTAAATTTTGAATTAGGGTCCTAACTTGAGCCTCGCAATTTAAAATGTCTACATTAGGGCTCGTTTACAATTGTTCTCAGGAAAAATTAGGTTTTTTTTGGAAAATAAAATGAAGCATTTTAATTTTCTAGGTAGTTTTTTTTAGGATTCGCACATGGTTTTCTAATTTGTGTAATTTATTTATGTGATCATTTTTTTTTTAATTTTTTTTAGTTTTGTATTTGCCTATTTTGTTGCTGTGTGCTTGTTGAACTTTCTTTATTTCTTTTTTTTCTCTAACCGTACAATTTTTGATTCCTTAGATTTATCTACAGAAACAATCCATGTATAGATGCTAAGTAACTTTATACTACCCTGCATATTTTATACATACAGGGGTTTTATAATATAAGTTAGCGTAGCTATAGTTCGGAAGGTATACACCCTCAGATACCTTGAGGAGGCGCTAAATTCAATTTTCTAAAATAATAATAACAAGTTCATAGTTGTAAGTACTAAATTAAATACAACAAAAGTTATAAAGTAAATTAAATTATTTTAACGAAACAGAATAACTGTGCGTAACATTTTTAATTCAAACAATGTAGTCTTAAATTAAACAAATGAGTGACACTTCGCCTTATAATTGAATTTCTCACTTCAATTTCTTGCACAAACACACATCCCCTCTAATTTTCTATTCGGATATTCGGCTATACATTTTAAAGTAGATGCAAAAGAGAGTTAATATTATGGTTGAAAAGACAGTACATCATCCGAGCAATGATAAGACGGCCTCTGTGGGCCTCTGTGGTGTGGACTGCGACGCAGAAGGTTGCGGGTCGAATCCCGCCGGGAACAAATATTTCCATAATTGTATTGTTTCTGGTTCTGGGTGTATTATATGGATCATATGTAAGTATTTACAAAAAAAAAGTTATATGTAGTATATCCGTTGTTTATATTACGCGTACAAGTTTGGGGCTAGATAGGGCTGTGTGTAATGTCGTTCAATATTTATTTATATATTTATTATATTCCCGATGCCGTCATTCTCGGGAGCCTCGGGACCGCTTTCCTACTTTTACGTCTCTACTTTATGTTATAGTCACGGTTTCACTAAGATTAAACATTTTAGAACAAATAAGATGCTTAGTGGCCATAGTTATCAACCTTAACAGTAGAATCATATATTATTATAGTATCGGAAGAAAGACAACTGAAAAGTCTTAACTGAGTCCATATTTTTTTAATATTACTAAGGTTGACTCGCGCTGCTATACTTAGCCCTGACTAACCAACTAACTAACGTGCTAACTCTTGTGATTGGTTGTGCGTGCACTGACATTTGTGTCAGTGCCAATCACAAAAGTTAGCACTGGGCTAGCTCAATAGCCCGGGGCTAAATATAGCAGCGCAAGTCAACCTAAGGGCTAACCTTCTCTTAGTACTTTGATGTAAGAATGTTTAGATTTTTGTGAGTAATCATGGTTTTTTCATGTAATATATTGCCATCTATCGCTGTCCTAAGTAGTAATCAAAATGTTAGTTCACTAAGTAACTGTCACTGTTTTTTTTTAAATCCCCTGAAAAATATGTTAAATATCTTTATTTCTCTAGCAGGAACCCTAAGCATAAACTCGACGTCTTAAAGTGGCAACCCTAGAGAGTTGAGTATCATGTTTGTACAGCATTACATATTCTTTGTCATTAATAATGAACGAAACGCGGTAGATATGTTGGTACTAATGTTTAGCGCCGACTCGAATAAATGCATGTAGGTACAACTGTGAGACGTCTACTGAGTTTAAATTTAAGAGTTTTCTTTAGTTATCTTTAGTTTCTTTAGCTTTTTGCTAAGGCCGGCCCATTCAGGGTCCGGACGCGGCTTCCTGGTTGTTAAAATGAATTGTAAAATCGTTTTTTATCTCTGTACCAATCTCTCTTGTTGCTGTGTTCTTATCCTAATAATCATAATTTCTTTTATATTCTTTCTTTTTAGATTTCAGACGCATTACAAAACGATTGTCATTAGGTAAAACCATGAGTTTTGCGCGTTTTCATCCTCATAAGCCGACACTTACGCGCAAAGAGTTTTTGGTAAAAATTGATTTTCCGAAAACATTTTCTCAGTTCTAGACATCATGTCTATAGGTATCTCCAGTAGTTTAGTCTGTGCATCGATATTACAGGTCAGTCAGTCAGAGAGGGTTTTGAAATTTTTATGTGTTTAAGATTTGTGGGTGGGTTACCCTTAATATTAATTAACCCGTGATCTGATCACTATAACACAAGCCTAGTTACTTAGAATTTTTTGTTAATGACGCTCTATAAAACGTCCTGCAATATTTTTATTATTACATTTCCAAAAGGAAAAGAAACATAAAAAATCCTTTCATGTCGCCTTTCAGTCTTAGAAAAGGTAAACGTACATCGGTTTCAGGGTTTCTTGAGTTAATTTCTGAACGGTGTGATAAAGAGAATTAAAATTACAGTAACAGAACATTTTAACCTTTTAATTTTGATAAAATAAACTTCTTAAAACCATTTGCAGACATTTAGTTTTGTTTCGTGTCGATCCAAATCTAGGCCACTACCTACTAATAATTGTGAACTAATAGGTACTGTATAACACGTCTTGTATTCTGCCGACATCGTACTGCAAAGTAAACGGGACTTGTTAGTAGTCTACCCTCACTATAAAACTTGATCAAATGTGTGTTTTAAAATTGACCACTATTTCTAAAAACCATGTTTGTATGCACACGTTGTAGGACTAGAGATTCTTTAATTGTGTATACCATCTGTTTGTAACTAGATCCACAAACAATAAATCATTCATTTATTTCACTCCGATCATTTCATTTCAACAAATAATCCTTAGTCGTGCTCTGTAGTCGTGATTGGAGTTTGACGATCTCCATGGCGCGTTTGGCAAACACCCGGCTGTAACGCAAAATACTGCGGGTTCAATTCCCGCTGGGAACTACAATCATTATGATCTACTGCTGAACATAGGCTTTCCCATACGACGCCACAATTAGCGATCACGAGCGACCTCCATCCAACGACTCCCCGCGACCGCTACAATGTCGTGGGTCCACCAAGTAGTTGGTCTTTACTTAATTTTCAAAATATGACTTTGAAAACTTTGCTCCAGGCCGTTTAAAACAAAGAATATTACCAGAAATCCTTGATATTCTTACTCACAGCTCATTCGATGACGTTTGTAACATCGCTGATGTTCCCTTTATTCTTTAATAAATATAATTTATGTTTCCCCTTTTACAACTCGTCTAAGAACTAATTTTTCAACGCGATAACTCTGAAGCCTTACTGAAGCTTTTACTGTGTCGTAAACGTTAAATTCTTAAGTACAGTCGCTAGGAAAAGTAGTAAATATTTTCATGGCCAAGTTCCAAATAAATGTTTTAGTCTAACGATGGTTTAAATACCGTTGTTTTACTTTGCAAAATAAAATTAAAAACAAGGGAAAAATACTTAAAGTCATGTTGTAAGAAAACAAATATTTTCAACATGCATATGATATATCGATTTATTTACATTTTAGAACTTCAATATCAGTATACATCATCAGTATAAAAAAGTTAAAATGTTAACTATGTGTTTCCGCAACTAGCCCTATAGGTAACTAGGCCTTTTTGCGTAAATTTAAGCTTTTTGTTTCCTCACGATGTTTACCTTCACAAAAAATAGGCAGAACCGATTTGAAAACCTTCTTTTTTTAATCAGCCAAAAAGAATACTACGTAGGTTATGAACATTTTACTAAGAACCATAAAATAGTTCTAACTATAAATCACTAATATTAATATTAAGGGTCAACCCGTTAAAGGTTTCGTTTTATGACCTTTTCGGGCATAGAAACCTAAAAGGTCCAATCCTTCTGAGGCCTAGACTCTTATCAAAAATAATCGGTAAAGTGAAACTAGTTTAAAGGCTTTCGGTAGATAGAGCCTTTGGGATTCTTTTCATTGACTCGTAAAAATCTATTAAAAATGATAAGCTTGGTAGACAGCATGTGTATTATTTGATTCAGTATAGCTTATTTAGACTGTAGTATTTAATTTTATCTTGCCTAGTATACAAGGTGTAACAGGTAAGCCCTTTTAAGCCGAAAGGGGGTTGTTCTAGACGTCTAGGCGAACAACTTTTGTTCTACAACTTTTGGAAATTCGAAGTAGTTTTCGAAAATTTTAAGTTTAAAGTTTACTTGAAAATCAGCTGTTTCTCAGAGTTCGAGGTTATTGAACTTATCTTGTCCTTTCATTTAGTTTAGTCGACAACAATCGAAACTACAATTACCTTTATTTTCAAAAACAGCTGTTTTTTCAGTGAACTATAACTTCAAAATTTTCAAAAAAAAAGTTCGAATTTTCAAAAGTTGTTCGCCTAGATGTCTGGAACAACCCCCTTTCGGCTTAAAAGGGCATGCCCGTTACATCTTGTATATGTGTATATTTGTTATCTCCGATAGCAGTCGTTGCAAGTTAGTGGTCTTATAGAGCGACTTGAAAACACTAACACCAGGTAAACCACACCATTACATAACAAGAACAAGAAGACTCATTATACACTTTCGCTTCTTTGAAATCTTATTCATTCATAGGCCCATAGGCGATAGGGTTACCACACTGTGCCAGACTAGTCGAAAAACAAAATCTTAAATTTACAGTGTCACGATGTGTCCAATAGAATGCCTAAATTAATAAAAAATGAAATAATTAAAAGTGATTCTTTGGAAAATTGTAGGTACTACTTCTAAACTTCGATTTTTTTTCTTTTCTTTTTTTTTAATTCTGCATGAGACAGGATTAGTATCTATAACTATATAGTGCTTCTACCACTTGTGCCACCCGTTCCCATAGCATTAGTATATTCTTATTCTTTTATTTTATTTTTACCGTCAACTGTACTTGTTCGTACAAAAATCTCAGTTAAAATCAGTGCAGACCTGTGCTAAAGCGCGAACCTTAATAGCGAGTACAAAATGAGTTTTCAGTACTAATGAGAGAATGAAGTTTCTTTCAGGACACTTTTTTACTGGAACTATTTTCGTCCAAATGGTTTTTTTTGTGACTAGTGTTTTATGAATTTTATTATGACAGAAAGTAGGTATGCTTTTTATTCGAACAAATTGCTTTTAGCAAAGAATGTGAACATAGAAATTAAGTTTTACAGGAACTTAGTTGGAATTGAAATAAAAAAAATATGTGAACATCACACATTGCCATCTAGTCTCGTGATAAACTACTTAGCTTATACCTACTATGGTAAATTTAATTAATAGACAACGGATCCAATTTTTTTTTTTTTTTTTTTATTAGATATTCATAGAGAGCCATTAAATTTTTTGTAACAATTAACGGAAAAATAAATACAATAAGAATTAATTTCTCATACATTTTGTTTATTAAGAGATTCAATAGCTGTTACACAAAATTATTATTTTTTGTACAACAATTTTGTATTAAATAAACTGGGTTCCATTTTCATACACACCCAAAACTGAATCCAAAAAAGTTGGGCGTCCCGATCGCCTAACATCCAGTACCTATCATGTTTTTCCCCGCTATAACCGAGGGCTATACGAATTCCGCCGGGTCAGCTATTAGTAGACCAACAATCCGTTTTACTAATATAAACTAAATAAACTTAAAAGTATTTTAGTCACTTTCACGCAAAAATCACTAAATGATTAGGTATGTAGCTGTAGATAGCTGGACTTTATAATTATCCCGTTTTTCCACGGAATCGGGAGTTACTCGGATGAAACCGCAGGGCGCAGCTAGTAGTAACGTAACTTTCAGTAACAAATGACGGTGATCGGTAACAAAGTGGATGTATGTTACGTCTTAAGTTTCAGTTCGAAGGCGCTGGAGAATCGTTTACTTGATATGCGAGTCGTTCGTGATCTAATGTTACGACACCCTTTCATTGAGAAATATGGTACCTTCAGGGTTCTTTGGGTTGTTAAATTCTATGGATTTTTAAGGTTCTGTACCTAAATTGTTAAAACCTTTTACCAAGACTCCACTGCCCGTTTGTCTTTCTGAAATTAAAACTGTGTGATAGCTAGAATGTTAGTTAATTTTCAGTTTTTATCCCCTATAACAAGACTCAGCTATCAACTAGTTAAAAATCGGAGTGCAGATAGTATCTTGCAGTGGTCTAAGTTGTGGCTCTTCGTTGTGGTTGGGAAAAGAGCAGTGTTCTACTGTGGTCTTGTCAAGTTCAACGTTTACAACAATTTTCTACGAAACTACGGCTACATACAAGGTTACAACGAAGCCTGTAGCCCGTGTCCAAAAGAATATGGTTGGTACGTCATAAAAGGCGACCAAATGGGGTTTCTTGGTAGAAGGCTTCGGCTGAACTTCGAACGTTGAACACTTGAAATATATAAATTTTTAATACATCGTCAAAAATAGTCCCGTTATGGTGTTAAAACCCGTGCCCATTCGCTTTGCCAGGCGAGTGCGCTGACCATTACGCCATACAGGAACCCAACAAGGGAAGATTTTTGATGTTTCTAGTCATGTATTGAGCAATAAATTTATATGATTTATATGATTTATATGTGTATTACTATATTTATATGTGTAGTTATGTGTTTGTACATATTTATATATATATTTATGGATATTTATGTGTATGTATTTATGTGTATATTTATTGATACCTAGTTTATGTAGGTTATATGTATACTTGAATTATAATACATAGATATTTTATGGGTTTGTGTATAGGTATTTATTTATGATATTATTTTCACATTTCTACCTACCACTCAAGCTGTCACAGTTCTAATCCATCCAAAGGTTGCCTGGAAGAAATCGCTCTTAGCGATAAGGCCGCCCATTTGTACAACTTAATTTTTAAGCTTTTATTTTAGTATTTACTGTTGTATATGTGTGTGTTGTTTTCTATGTATATGTTGTGCAAATAAAGATATAAAATAAATAAATAAATAAATATAAGTTATTTTGAACACTCGTATTTAAATTTGTCTGTAAGAGATTTATACTGCTTTTTGTAATTAGGCATTAAGCCGCACGATGTACCTCTGTTACACTAAGTTAAGTATCAGTTTCAGATCTAAAAGTTTTTAATTTTAGAAATATTTTCGCAAGGAGATACGTTTTTAAAAATTTCCCATTCGAACTTCATGTCACAGGATTCGAACTTGTGCCTCTCGCTGAGAGAGTCTATTTTTATATAAGAACATTAAAATACTTAGACAAATTAAATCTCAGTCTGCCATGATTAAGTTGACTGAAAAGTTAGTGAAACGCGAGTAAATCGGGTAAATATTGTGGTTTATTAGTTTGAGATCTGTTTAATGGGGTATGGGCAAAATGGCGTCGCTTCCAACTTTATTGCCCACTGATAATACTGATGTAAGTAGAAAGAACAACCCAAAATTAGAAAAAAAATGTTCGGCAACAACTCTCTAAAGTATATCGGAGCTGAGATATTGGAGCTTAAAATCATTAACCTTGTCATCCAGATAAACAAACAATGATCATTGAAAACATTAATTATGGTTATTTTTAACCGACGACAACAAAGTGGAGGTTCTCAAATCGAAGCGTATATATTTTTTTATACATAGGACGACGCATAACTTTTTACAGAGTAGACCTGTTTTTATATTTTTTTACTACAATGCACTGAACTATTAAAATACGTTTAAATAATTGAACTCTTTATTTTAATGACATTTATTATGTTTAGTAGATAGATATAGTACCCGTTCAAGTTTTGTAAGTTTTTATTCTTATTTTCAGTCAATTTTAAAACCCAGACATACTGATAATTTCACTTGCCCGCGCGGACCCGCTCGCGCCGAAAGCACCCGAAAGGTACTTCGGGCACTTTCGGTTCCTTCAACGTGTACACCTGCGCTTGAGGGCCAGCGCGTAACCCGACTCGACTGTGGTCCGCTCACTCACTATCTGACATTCGTCTTATTGTGTTGTTTGTTTGCGTAAATTGTTAATTTGGTTTTATCTCCTTGCTGACTTGGCTTTTCCTACCGGACATTGTGATATTGTTTTGATGTGACCTGGCTTTACCCACTGGACCCTTTGATTGTGATTTGTGAACTGGCTGTGCTTACCGATAGTGATTATGGATGAACAGAAAAGCATAAATCAAAAGCCGGAAGAGCTCTTGCAATAGTCCTGGCAAAACTACACACTGGCGAGTCTAATGAAAGACTATCAACGATTTTTAAAATGTCTAGAAGATCATTTGAAAGGACAATGAATTTAAGTTAGAGAATCTTTGACTATGGAGTTCGTTCCAAGGCATCTGGGTTACGACCATATGTCGCGTGAAGAAATTAAATCGCGCTGTCTTTCGATTCCCAACTTTTTATTTGGTAACCCACATGAACCTCATGTGCAAAGGAAACCTATTGTGATTCTAGATGGTACTTATATTTACCTACAAAAAAGCTCCAACTATTACTTTTAAAGAAAATCGTACAGTCTACATAAGTACCGGCACTTATTAAAACCGTTCTTAATCGTTTGTCCTGATGGACACATTTTAGACATAATATGGCTTGTATGAAGCCACAAAATCAGACGCTACTATTTTATCGGAGATGATGAAAAGTGAAACAGATCCATTTCACTGGTTTTTCGAAAAAGATGACGTCTTAATCTTGGATCGTGGATTTCGAGACTGCATAGAAGAAGTGGAATCTTATGGCTATCGAACTTACACGCCAGCCAGCAAAGACGATGAAGAAACACAACTCACTACACAACAGGCCAACGACTCAAGAAAAGTTACATTATGTCGGTGGGTTGTGGAAACAATAAAAGGAAGATTAAAAAATCAATTCCGACAGTTCCGTTAACAGAATTGTAACAGAGCCGCCACACACTTGATGGAGAAAATAAGAATAGCTGGAGCACTATTAAATGCATTTGGGAAGCCATTGACTGACCACAGGCTCGTAAATGAAATTATAAACGAGATACCTCGAAGGTCAGGCAGCGTCAATCGCCTGGCTGATTTTGTGATAGCTAATAATTTAAATAGAAGGAGAGCTAATTTTGAATTCATGAGTGCTGAGGTTCCTGGAATGGATGACTTTCCAATATTATTGGAAGACGATTTGACTGTATATGCTCTGGGTACTTATCAAATCGAAGCAGGCTCGGAGCTACTACGGAGAGCATATTAAACAAGGCACATATCTTATTGAAGTATATAAAGATGTAAATAATGAATTTTCGAATCGCTACCCCGATTGTAATGATCCATGGATGTTAAGAGGGAGAATAAAATCTCGTCATGTAAATAGGAAACTGTATTACGTATATATTTTATTAGAAAACGGTAATGAGGGACTCAAAGGTATATTAGGCCATTATTGTACATGTATTGTTGGGAAACGCACACTAGGTTGTTGTGCCCATGTCATGTCAATTATTTGGTTTTTGGGATGGGCAAGATACCAAGACAGTATACAACCACCAGCAGAACTTTTAGATTTAATAATTAGAAATGAGGCTCAAATCGAGGCAGCTGAAGGAACAGATAATGAGAATTGGAATTAATGAATAGGTATAGTAGATAATAATATTCTTATGAATATTTATTTGTTTACCTTTTGTGTGATTTAATTGTTTAATTTTTCTTGATTTTTTAAATTACAATTCATCTGTTCTTCAATTGCTTTACACTTAATCAATAAATAGTACTAAAACAATTTATAATGTCGCTAAAATAAAGAGATTTCGACATAATATGAATGTATTTTAATTATTTATTCCACAATAAATAGCGTACTCAACCTTAACTTGTATAATTGACTATTGAATACACGACGAAGTTAACTTGAGACTTCGATCACGTGAGGCGCATATTGTTTAGGTCTCAACTTAGGCAGTTATACCATCAATAAGTAAATTCAAGCTCCAATATCTCAGCCCCGATATTACTTAGGGCAACACTTGTTGCTTATATTGATTTAGTTAATATAGGACTACCAATTGATAAGAATCGTATGAGTGGGCAATTAAAAAAAAACGGACGCCACACTCCATACAAATTTGCCCATACCCCTTTGTGTGTTTATTTTTCTTTATTCTGTTAATTGTATTTCTATGTAATTTTTGGTACAATAAAGCATTTATATCTATCTAATAATGTATCAATTTACTACTACGCTTACATCGTTTATTAATAAGTAGGTTTATGTCTGACATGATTATTATGCCATCTCAGTAATTACAATCGTCCTAAAGCAATATCTCATTTAATTTTATACTTGTTGCTCGAATCGGAATTACTGAAAGTCGTTAACTTTTTACGTTCGGCAAAATGGCGGCGCGAAAAGTGCGCGAAATTTTTGCAGAACCTTGCCAAAGGAAATTGGTCTTTAACACCTTGAGATACAGTCTATAACGGGTGTAAAAGAAAATGTGGTGTGACTTTATGAGATTCCTAGGATATTTAATGGGTGGTCGGGGGTTTTCTTATTTTAGTTCTACTCGTAAACTGGAGTTCGCAGTTTCTCGGTGGGTCTGAAACTATTCTGGCTAGTTAAGGTGTTCCCTTGGTTTGTGTACAGGCGTCATCAAAAGTTGACCACATTCTGAATCTCAATATCCCTTTTAGTCAAAATTATAATAACTCCCTATTTACTGAATGTCTGTCATGTTTTGACAAAGGCGATTTTGAAAATCTGATTCAACTTTTGTATGAAAATGACGTAATCGCCGGTAGATGGCGCTACGTGCCTGAGGCGTAAACAAATAAGAGATGCGATCCTTAATTTCAACTCGACGAGACGAGCACCTACTATAATCCGAATTAAATAAGGAGTTGGGACATATCCCCAAAGATCCAGGTTCAAGTCCTGTTGAGTGCGAACTTTTATGAGGCACTTCTTTAAAAATTGGTCATCCAAGTGTAGGAAACACTTTGAAATATAAAAAACTAGCTGCGCCCCGCGGTTTCACCCGCGTAAGTGCCGTTCCCGCGGGATTATCGGGATAAAAAGTAGCCTATATGTTATTCCCGGTATTCAGCTGCCTATATTCCAAGTTTCATCGCAATCGCTTTAGCGGTTTTTACGTGATTGAGTAACAAACACACATACACACATACTCACAAACTTTCAGCTTTATAATATTACTAGCTGCGCCCCGCGGTTTCACCCGCGTATGTGCCGTTCTCGCGAGAATTTCGTGATAAAAAGTAGCCTAAGTGTGATTCCTGGTATCCAGCTACCCATATACCAAGTTTCATCGCAATGGCTTCAGCGGTTTTTACGTGATTGAGTAACAAACACACAAACACACATCCTCACAAACTTTCAGCTTTATAATTTTAAGTAGGATAGATGACCAAATTTTTATAGGTATGTCTAGTATTGTGTACCACAGAAGTTCAGAACGCTACATTGAAGCGGAACACATTTTTATAGTTCTATGTTAGCGTTCTCGTTCTAGTAATATAACTTCTTTGTATTGTACATGATGATTAATTTGTCAAATGGCTAAATCAAAAACGGATTTAATTCTAAAAACTACAGGGTGTAAAGTTTTACCTCCTCCCGCACCTATCAGTTACAACACAGAAGGCACAGCTTACGACCACTTGTTCGGTTTTTACTGCGGTCGTATCTTTCACAAGTGAGATTTTTTATTGATGTTTGTTTGTGTTTACTCAGGTTCCGCGGTTTGCCGGAATATTTTATAGTTATTTGGCAGTCGGTGGATTTTCAATAGACTGCTTTGAAGGTTGCCTGGAAGAGATCGCTTTTAGCGATAAGGCCGCCCATTGTACCTAATTGTTTTTTTTTATATAGTGTTAAGTATATTAATAATAAAAATTAGTTTATAGTATATATGGCACTTAAATGGTTATATTGTAATTTTTAATGTATTTGTTTATTTTGTCATTTTTATTTTGTTTGTTTTAATTTGGTACAATAAAGAGTTAATCTAATCTAATCTAATCTAATCTAATCTAATCTAATCTTTGTCCCTTTTTTAAATTTTAACAATGTTGATACAATAATATCAATTAAATATCGTTAGTTTTTTAACTGAAATAGGAATAGATTACTTCTCTATGAGGTTATTCACATAAAGAAATATTGAGGTTAAGTTTATAAAACGAGGTTTTTCTTTTTACCTTCGTTGTATGGAGAAGCACGCCTCGACTCACCCGTCAAAGTAATTTCAACCCGCTGACTATTAGTTTCATACTGTTGCCCAATCAACTCCATTGAAATTGTCGCTTTTACATCATTTTTGCGATTGTAATACAATTTGACAGTTGCTAACAAATTTCCATTGCAATTAAAACTAACGACTGCCGCTGTCAAATTGCATTATCCACACTCGTAAAAATGACGTACCTAAAAGCAACAATTGAGTTAGTTTTAGTCGAGATTAGTTAACAACATAATTATATAATAAACACTTAGCCAATTGATACTGAAATAAGCAAAACTAAGGCAAAAACGCCGCGGCTGTCTACCTAATACACTTAAAAAATAAATAGATTTTATGAGAACTTAGAACTTTTATAGCTAGAAAACTTTAATATCGTTTAAATTACGTACCTACAATAACCATATTTTATTAACTAGAGCGTAGTTTTAAAACGGTGGACCACCAAAATCACCTGAGACCTGAGCATGCACTAAATAATCCCAACCAAGTCTCAAGTTAACTTTGGCATGTTGTCCTACTATATGTAAACTAATTTCGTGCTATTGTTTGTTACAGGTAAGTTTGTGCATTGACTTTTATGGACGAACGACTGTATTTATATGAAGGTGGAATCGGTAAGTGGATTATCTATATTTTTATAGACTTTCAAAGAGAAATTTCAAAAACTGAAAAGTTTTTATTTTATACTTTATATTCTAAGTACAGATATTTTTTTATTAAAAAAGATTCACAACGCATCGTCAGCAATTTTCAACAGCGGCTAAGACACACTATCTTTGAAACGCGACCTCCAATGAGAGGAAGACCAAAGAAATGAGGTTTGTTGGGCGTTTTATATATTATGATATAGCTGCACCCCGCAGTTTCAACCGCGAAAGTCCTGTTCCCGTGCCCGCAGGAATATCGGGATACAAATTATTTCTAGGTCCTTCTCCTGGTTCTAAACTACATGTGCACCAATTTTCAGCCAAATCGGTTTAGCCGTTCTTGAGTTATAAATGGTCTAGGTAACTAACACGACTTATAACGTAAATAATAGAAAAAATAGAAAAAAATAGAAGATAAATATTGCACGACATTACAGACGGCGCTATCTAGCCCCAAACTAAGCACTAGGATTGTACTGTGGGTAACGGAAATACAACATAATTATACGTCATATTTCTCTTCGGTTTTCGCGATGCTGAAATAAATATATTTTGTCGGTTTCAATCTCGTTATTTTTATTTATTTTATCTCAATTTAGCCATTGAGGTTTCGAGAACTTTGCAAAACTACTGGGCACTGTATAGTTTCATTCTTACGTCAACTTTTTTCTACGTATTACATAACATACTTAAACATAATCAGCCCGTTAAGCTGTCCCACTGCAGGGCAAGGTGTTATTAGCGCACATAACTTTTTCTTAAAACAAGTAAAATGTCGAGGAATCGCTAGCACAATAATATTATAAAAGCAACCAATACAATGACTCTAATTACTCCAGCATCGCGAAAACAGACAATAATATTTAAGAGAAGTTTTATCAAAATTAGCAATAAATAGTTTTTAGGGTATTATTGGTCAACAAGAAACCCAAATAGTTGCCTCATGTCCGTCCGTCCGTCCGTACTAGGAAGCTGTAATTTTGCATGAGTATACATATTGATCTCGACAAAAAAATAGTATTTTTTTTTTTTAAATCTTTTTAGGGTCCCCACCTGTAACATGATGGATGATTTTTTTGCTCTTGCTAATTATTTTAAGGTATAGCATATGAGGTATAGCAATAGTTTTTATTTTAACCTAAAATAAGCTCTAGATGATAAGTAAAGCTGCACCATTACAATTTTTTACCTTAAAAATAAAGTAGAAATTTTTTTTGTCAGACTTATGATTTTTTTTTGCATAATTTAAGGTGAGAGACAAAATTGGGTAAGACATCTCTTTGTTTGAGAAAATACATTGTCAGCGTGATGTTAAATATTAGTTTAATTCAGGAGAAAAGAGTTTTGCCAATGTTGCGAAAACATGGCTTGTTTGTTTTCTTTGATATAATGAGATGTTTCTCGTCCGTGTTTCGAGACGTTGGTCGGGACAGCCACTATTAAAAATGGATCAGAACATTTTGTAGAATGCGCTACCTTAAATATATCAACGACAAACATACTGATATCAAACATTATTAAAATTCTGCAAATTCTGTATGCCACCTACCAATTACTAAAATGAAATTAAAGTTTGTTTAAAAAAAATAGGAAATGAAGAAATTAATCGACTGAAAGATTTATGTGTTAAACTAAATTATTGAGAAAACTTGTCGTCCAAGAGTTGTTAAAAACAGACAGACGGACAAGTGGTCTTATCCATTTTCACCTTTTGCAGTACTGAACCCTAAAAATCATCATGCACAATAGAAAACCAATCCCAAAGACACAAAATTCCAAATTCAAATAATAACCATCGCAGTCCACTCGTAACCGTACATTCTAAAATCGAATCCCACCCGGAGCCAATAGCCGGGAGCTTTTTAGGTGCAACGCACACTTGTCGCCCACTTTTGTGCAAGTGCACACAACGGGAGTCGGCAAAGTCGCTGCTCGCGTCGCGTCTCCCGGGCGACCAGCTCGGTCCGGGACGCACCCTTGAGTTACCACCGACCCCTCGAAACCCCCTCTCACCATCCCAATTGAATATAAACCTTAAAACTAAGGAACAAAGTCGAAAATCTAACAACTCAATCGCGTATTAGCGATTTGTATGCTATGCAACATGGAATAGGGTCTGCTTTCCGAACACTAATTCGTTTATGGTTCAGTGGTTTCCTGCGTTTGAAAATGTGTTCTGTACCGAAGCACTAGAGTCGTGAATTGTTTCTTGGTTTTTGAGGGTGGCTTGTTGGGGCTTAGGTGAGGGGTGTGGGGGGACCCTCGTTCATAATCACAGGGATGTCGAACGCTCAGGTGGTTTAGATTCCAGATTTATCGTTGCGAGGTGAGGCCGAACGGTTTATTATCGACATTGTTTATAATACATCTGTTTTGTTTTATTATTTTTTTGGTTATTAATAACTGCAGATGGACGGGAAAATGTTTGGGCTTGCAATTTTTTTTGCGGGTATTACAAATTAGTTATGATTTGTAATAAATTGATCGAGTTGTTTCGTTGTGCGTCCACTTTTCGGTATGAAAATGTGATCGATTTGGTGTTTTTTTCATTCGTTTGAATCAGTCATAGTATTATTTGAAAATAAAGTTGTAACTTTGTAACTGGCAATAGCCTTATGATTTTCATACGACTTGTTGAATTTCTAAAAACATTTTTAGACGAATGTTGGACCTAAATCCCTGCACTCTATCTACCGTTGTCTTTGTACATTTTTTTTGTACATTTAGTATTTTTAACCCACTTAAAAAAATGGAGGAGTTTCTCCTGAGGATCTTCGGAATGATGGACAGGATAGAATCTCAGAATGCAATAAATTACTTCTACCAAAAATAATCGGCCCTTAAACATCTAGATACAGATTGATGGAGCACTTGAAACCACCTTCCCATCAGGAAACTCCTAAATAATTAAAGTTATGGTTACAATTTTGTTGATTTTTATTTAATTAATAGTTATATTCACTATCTTACCACAGAAGTATATAATGTATAGCATACTTAAATAGTTTTTTCAGTTACCTGCCAAACGGTGAAAGAACACATAGTGAGAAAACCGACATGTCTCATAACTCACCAGTACCGAAGGAAGGGGACATTCGCCAATCAGGCGTAGACATTCGCCCATGGCGTCTTACTACCTAACTCCACTAAGGGGAGGCCTTTGCCCTACTGTGGGATAATTACGTGGGCTAATTTTATACTGCTTACGCTAAATAATAATCAGTTTTCCCAGTCTATTTGTCCCTCGTCATCCTCCCGCGTTCTCGTATCTGTCATAAGTTGTGACAGCTACAAAACTTTCCCAATCACAATTTAGTAATTTTCCCTAAGTGTCGGGGAGGCGTTGAGTTTCTACGACTTGTCGTTGAGAATATTGTTCTTGCTTTTATTGTTTGCTGAAGTATTTTGAAGTGGGCGAGGTTTTTGGATTTTTAGGCTTTAATTGCGTTAATTAATAAGTGTTTAGAATTATGCAAGTAGGTACTCGTGGCGAAGAAATTTAACGCGCTGGTTCAGATAACCAGTAGTATGGGTGTGAATCCTGCCCAATACGATTTTTAGAAGACTTTAAACAGTATATTAATCCAAGCATATTCTTAATAACTTTTTTTGCAATATACGTATTCTGCAACTGAAACGTCTTCATACCTTGAGTTTGTTCCTCTTTAAAAGCCTTTTTCCTTTTTTTTCCATAAAAGTTAAGTTGCTGATATATAATTATTGATAATTAAATTACTAACACTCCAAAACCTTTAGCAGAAGCATGGTATATTTCCAAAAATCGTATTCGAAAGAAAGTCTTTACAAGATTAATTTAGTAGCCGAAAATTTTCGACATTTTCAAGTGAATAAGAAAAAAATACACCAAAAATACAAAACAACAGAACCAATATAAAAATTACTAGTTTTTTTTAAATTTTTATTCAACACTTCGTGTGTGACAGAACAAAAAATGTAACCAATGAAGTAACCTTTCATTCCCACATTCTCTAGTCGTCATTTTCAATCAAGTAGGTAGTAGGTACTGTGAGGGAAAACATCACAATACCCCTGTACGGGGCATGAAAGGGGGCACGTCATTGGAATCAATTCATTAAGGCGCATTGTGCACGCGACTGTACCTACACCACACACGTACGTGGAAGTACACTCGTAAAGAAAATATTAATAGATTTTTCTTCGGTTTTGGCGATGTTGGATTGAAATACGGGTAGAAAGCTCTTGAGCAAGAGATCTAGCAAGACTTCGAAACCCCTGGCGTTGAAATATGCTAAACATAACACAAAACATAAATATGTGCGACGAATTGAGAACCTCCTTCTTTTTTGAAGTCGGTTAATAAAAGCAACCCCATAAGAAGCGAACAATTTAATTATATTTATTAGTTATAAATTGGTTAGACATATTCTTATTTAAAAACTATTAATGCTCTTTATTACAATAAATAAATATTGCAGGATAAATACAGCGCCCTAAACTAAGGAACTATGGTATTGGGTGCCTGGAAAAGTTCGCTCATAGGCCGTAGTGACTTTTGTCCAATAATCCTCTGGCATGCTCTCAATTACATACTATTTAAAAAAATATACATCTGTTTAATAGTTTTTTTTTTCTGTCTTTGTGACGTTCAATTGAAATTAAACTCAAACAATGCAATTAAAAGGAAAATTTGTTTCATATTACATTACAGTTATCTAAGTTTACATTTTCAACAGCTAAGTATCTGAGTTTATAATTTCAGCAGCTATCTGAGTTTACATTTTCAACATACCAACGCAACTCTAACATGCATATAATTATGAAGAAGCTATTACATACAATCCTTTTATGTAACTGATAATTAACTTTTGTACGCGACAGTCCATAATATATTTTTGCCCTGACTGCATCTAACAGATGCCTCGGGTTCACGCACGCGAACCAAACCGAGGGGTATTTTTATTCAGAAATCGCCTAGAGACGTTGTTATTGGTTTTGACCGGAAAATTAAGGGTGACGATCGATCGCCAATATTGACATTGACGGCTCTCAAAAATACTGATAAATAAGGAAAAGTGACGTAAAATAAGAGGTTTTACAAATAAATATTATCCTTTTCCTTTTACAAAACTAGTTTCTATTTACTTTGAGAAGGCTTTTAAACATTCCTAGCTGCGGCCCGCGGTTTCAACAGCGTACGTCCCGTTCCTGTGGGAATATCGGGATAAAAAGTAGCCTATGTGTTGTTCCCAGTATCCAGCTGCATATATTCCAAAACAGAATTAAAAAAAAAAGACATCGAACGAGATATTTTTATGAAAATGGTACCCTTCGTACCCGGGTCCGCCTCGCACTTGACCGGTTTTTAATGCATCCATGCCATCACCCATCTGTCAAGTTATCCAATTTCAGTAGTAACGAGATGCGTAAACACCCCATATTCAACGTAAACTTGAATTAAACAAAATCGGACAGCTGGAAAAATTGGCTCAATGATAAGCTTAGGGGAATACTCTCCTGGGAACAAAAATGACAATCGATTTTCGATGAACCAAGATTTTTTCTTATGTAAAACATTGACGGACGGTCTGTGGTACCTTTTAACCCGACTACGGCGAAGCCAAAAAGAAATGAAAAATAGAAAGTAGCCTATTCTCAGACCTATTAAATATGCGTAAGTATAAAATTTCATAAAAATCGGTCAAGCCGTTTCGGAGAGTAATAAGAACTAACGGGAATCATATTTTTCAAAGGAAAATATTGCAACTTTAGCTTACGTTTTGTGTATGGTCACACTATACCTAAAAAAAAACTAAAAAAAACTCTTTTCTGTGTAAAAGTCTTTTCTGTGTAATAATCTTCACTCTTTATTAAAAAGAAAAACCCGCAAAAGACTCTTAAAACTCTAATCCTAACATAATCAAAATTATTTCACCCATCATCTCTTATCTTCGTTATAAACAGGCCAAAAATACACAATTACCAACTGAGAACAAAGAAAACAAAAGATAAAAAGTTAGGAACAACTTTGTTGTTACAAAGGAACATTAAGGTATGAGTTGACAGCTGACTGCATGTAGCGGGCGACTTCAAATAACCCTATGCGTAGACTCAGTTTTTGTCACATTTTCGCTGACATTGATTATCAGTCACAAGAGCGAGACAAATCACGCACACACGCATGTCGTAGTGAGAGACAGCACAGCCATGTATTTCTTAGAAAATCATAGAAACCAGTAGGTAAGTAATATCGAAAACGCACGCGTCACCTGTTGCTGCCGCTTGTAGTCGGTCACTAACTTCTACTTTTAGAATTAAAACTTTGGACCAAAACCATAGATACTTAATTTAAAATAGAATAGAGAAAACATCTAAACTAGCTACGATTCGTGGTTTCACCCTTGTCAACTGGATTGTCACAACATATTATCGGAGGTTCGAAAATATTTACTCCCCCTTATTCTGATTTTAAACGGTATCTATATACTTATAATAAAGGAAGATAGGACAAAAAGTCTGTACTTGGAAGTGAATTAAAAAAAGTGGTCTAGGGGACTTAGGATAAGTAGTTAAACAAAATTATATAACTTTTAAAATTCATGTCTGTTGCTTTGTTTTTCTGTCTATTCCTTATACAATTAAAAACTACTAATCCGATCGAAATCTGGTTTTCAATATTGGATAGTTTTATTTTTTTGAGGAAGGTCGTGGTATACTTTGCATCGAAATACAATTAGTAGAATCCGAGCAATGAACGAATAAGTGAAACCGCTCGAGAACCGACAACTGACAATGCGTTTTCCACTTCCGGGGGTGAAACCGCTGGGCGCAGCTAGTTATTAATATTTGGATAGATTTCTATGTAGATTGTAGATACGAGGTTAAGATGGAAAATTATAAATTAGTGGCGGAGTGGTCTCTTTAAAAAATACGCTTTTGGAAATTAGGTTAGACCTTCGAAGCTTCTCTACAAATTGGTTTACCAGCTTTATCATTACTTTATATTGTGGAAAAGATGAAATAAAAATCTAAGAGATTTATCTCATTCGACCGAACATAATTATATTATAATTTACTAGCTGTGTTCTGCGCTTTCTTTTGGATAAATATCAGTCTCGTTGCAATTAAAAAAACCTACTTATACTCTATACCCAATTATTCTTACTATAGCGACTTTGGTGTTTTGATGACAGATAAGTCCAGAAATAATTTCTATAATAATAGAACTCATTGAAAAACAGATAGTTTATTGATTAAAACATATTTCACAGATTTTTATTTTTAATGCATTTTTAACAATACCTATTTTGATGATTATATCTACAGATAAATTACGACATGAAATACGTTTCATGTCGTAATTTATTTCCTCGTTGAAAATTGTTAACTATTTTTCAAAATAAGATAGTAGATATCAGAAAATAGCTACTAAAGCTGCTAATAAAGCATAATAATATTTCCATCATATTACAATTAATTGACGTTTTACAGTGTCTTTTCTGAATATTAATATGCTCTTTCCTCTACGATTCAATTCTAAATTCGAAATAAAATTCACAGTAGAAACAAAGGTAAAAATTCAAACAGACAGTACGAAATATCTCAACCAGTTTAGAATCGTAATATTTTAGAGTCACAGCTGAATTATTAAGGAGTTCAGTTAAAGTACTCGAGATGTTAAGCACAGGAGGGGGAGGGGGGTAGAAGAGAGAGGAGGGGGAGGTTATCGACATACGTTTACTGGCAATATCCGTAAGCTTTCTTCGAGGCGCCCTTTTCTAGTTTCTGTTCGAGAGAGTAGGTATGTAACGCAGAAGTGGCACTGTCGTTTTTCGCATTTGCGGGGGTTCGGGTGGTACGAGTAGAAGTGTCCGTCACGATACTGATGTACAGACAGTCGTAATGACTTCGTACTTAATATTTATTTAGGAACCACAAAGTAAAGTTTATGTTTATAATCAAACATTTATTTAGTACAATTTGTCCCACTGGCGGGTTTAAAAGACTTAAACTTGCACTTGACTGGTTTTCATTTTTAATAATTTGGTACAATATTGCATCAATTAACTTAGGTATATATATATTTATCTAATGGCATATCTTCTTCTTTTCGAGTAAATTCCGCGTCTCTGAGAAATTTAATTTTGTATCCAGCCCACTATAAAGCGACGTCCACAGCGTTGTCCGTTGCTTTGTATTGAATGTCATATCTGTACGAGTTACTCTCTGCCATGTTACCACGTCAGGGGTAGCCTGTATTCTGTATTAGCCCCACACCGCACTGTTCGTCGCTTACCTCACAGGCGCCCACCTTTATGGACATTCTATTGCTCCCAACGCGGCCGTGCTCGATGTTTATATCGTATTAATTTACTTGATGGATACGAATATTTAATAGGAAA
Source organism: Idaea dimidiata (assembly GCA_949358125.1). NCBI lineage: Eukaryota > Metazoa > Arthropoda > Insecta > Lepidoptera > Geometridae > Idaea > Idaea dimidiata. The sequence continues at coordinate 14,937,990 of OX442329.1, forward strand.
ACTGTAGCTGTTTCTAAATAAAGATAACTTATGGAATTTTCTTCTGTTTCTGCGATGTTAAATCTATACTAATATTATTCTGGCTGAGCCCCGCGCTTTCACTCGCATAAGTCTGGGCATTAAGGGAATATCGGGATATAGTAACCTATAACCTTCTCCAAGGTTCCATCTATCTCTATATCAAAATCCATCAAAATCGGTTAAACGGTTTAGACGTGAAAGCGTAACAGACAGACAGGTTATTAGAAAGGATAGATGTAACGTTGGTAACATATATGTATGTATGTATATTGGGGTAATCTTGACCGATTTCTAAAATTCTTTTACCAATTGAAAGCTACATTATCAACGAGTGACGTTGAGGCTATTTTTGATTTCGATATTCTCACGTAATCGGGACTTACGCATATCAAACAGCTACTTGAAAATGAACTCATTTACCCCAGTTCACTCAGTTTACCCCAGAGAAAAATGTCTGGATAGACCTCGGGCATTGATTAAATGCTAATTATATTAATTAAATAAAACTTATAAAAGCAAGGAAGAATAAAAAACTTATAGATGTTAAAAAAGAAATTTGTCGTTGCTTCTTTAAGCTGATGTGACACATTTCGTAATTTGATTTTTTTAATGCTCTAGGCGTCGTCTGGTCTATTTAGTTCGTTAAGATGCTGGGGTACTGATCCAGAGACGTGAGTTCAACCCTCGAGGCAAGTGAATTTTTGAAAATGTAAAATATTTTGTTTAAATATTTTGAACTTATTTGATTTTTTTTTTATTTATCAATAACTAACGGTACTCTACCAGTTTCACCCGCGTAAGTCCCGGTCCCGCGGAAATATCAGCATGTGTTATAAAAATAAACCTTCCTATCAAATCTCTCTTATGTACGTACTATATATAACCGCATCAAAATCCATATACATATATATATACAAACACCCAGACTTTGTTTTATTCTACGTATAATGTGAAAAGTGTTTTTACTTTTTTTATTTTATTATATTTAAAATTAATTTTACTTTCTAATTGGTTTTATTTTGAAGTGACGAAACAAACAAATGTGTAGCACTTATATCTTGAAATTATGTTCATTCATGACTTATTGGTCATGGATGTTGAGGTAAGACTCATTTTAGAGTGAAATAATGAAAGCAGGGCGGTTTTTCTTCGTAGCTGCACCGGCCTACATATCGTAGCAAAGAGTTCGCTTGCCTATACGACATTGTGTCGTCGAAATAGCCGCGACCGAAGCATCCCAAAGTGATTGGTTTAGTACTACCCACTATCTAGTAGAGTAGACTAACCGAATACGGGCAATAAAAATCCCATAAATGCTTTACTAGGCACTTTACTGCCTTGTCCTTAGATATATTTTCGAAGAAAAATACATCTTCAAAAATTCATTCGTGGCGAGGATCGAGTCACCGAATCAACGTGCTAGCCGTTACGCCACTTGAGTGAATTTTAGAAGATATATTTTCCTTGAAAATATTTCTAGTAGATTATGCCTAGATAATCATCATCTCGGCCCTTATACGTCCACTGCTGAACATAGACCTCTCCCATACGACGCCACCAATAGTGATCCCGAGCCTCCATCCAACGACTCCCCGCGACCGCTACAATGTCGTCGGTTCACCAGTAGGTGGTCTTTCAACACTCCGTTATTCATAGAATCGTGGCCGCCACGTGAAGACTTTTTGACTTTATGCGTTTTTGACATTAAGCGGTATTGACTATATGCGTGTGGTCCACTTTTAAATTAACTCGAAGCGTTATAATTAGATTTACGAAATATTCAAATAAATGTCCTTTTTAACAAATCCATCAAAAGTATCTTAATAAAACACTTTATTTATCCGGTTTTATCGCGTTTTAATTCATTATTTGAACCGAGCTTTCGCCAACTTTACAGTTGGCTTTTTCAAGGTTGACAACCTTGAAAAAGCCTTGAACGAAATAAAGTGTTTTATTATGCAGAATCGCGAAAACCATAGAAGAAAAAAAATATCTTAATCAACAACAAAGAGTATCTTTTTTAATAAAGAAAAAACATTGTCTGAATGTAGAAAGTACATGTAATAATATTAGCAGTGCCCTGCGGTTTCACTCGCGTAAGTCCCGTTCCCGCGGGAATATCGAGATAAAATGTAAAGTATGTTATTTCAAGTTTCATCGCAATCGGTTGAGTAGTTTTTGCGAAAAAGAGCAACAAAGTTACATACATACAAACTTTCGCGTTTATAATATTAGTAAGATTAATTTTCTCTATATCACCCGCCTCCCTGTGTGTAAATGACACAATTTAGTTAACCAATCGCCCGCAGCGTCAGCGAGATGAAACATGTATGGAACACACGTCGGCGGGTCGTATAATAACTATTTTGGCCAAAGAATAAGTTTCCGTACAGATAGTTAATTATAATACATTTGCTCGGGTCTCAATCGCGTGATTTTATAAAGTAATTTTCTCACCTCGACGTTTCGACTGGGTTAGTCTTGGTCGCGATATGTTATTATGTATTCCAATCGTGTTAGTTTAACAAGTTATGTAGTGTACTGTTTTGTTATCTAATATATACTTCAATGACACAATTTAGTTAATCAATGGCAACGTCAGCGTGATGAAGCATGTATGGAACATATGTCGACGGGTTGTATAATGACTATTTTGGCCATAGAATATGTTTCGGTACAATTTATAGAGCATTGATTTATAATATTGCTATCCAATTTACTTCACCAATCATAGCGTCAGCCAAATATACGTGTATGGAACACACGTCGACGGGTCGTATAATAACTATTTTGGCCATTTGTTCCTGTACAAATAGGAGACTGTTTATAATCTTTGTACACAATCGAACATACAAAATCGTAGTGTCAGTAAGATAAAACATGTACCGTGGTATGGATAACACAAGTCGACTGTTGCTGCTGCACCAATATTTATTGCACTATACGATAAATAAATGATTGTTGCCTTTACCGTTTTATTATAATAGGTACTTTAACCATTCTGTTATAACAACTTGATCTATGTCTATGCCACTGGTCTATTTTAATTAAGTCCAGCAAAGGCTTGTTTTGTCGACGCAGAGTAGGTAGGTACAAGCGTGTGTTTATTCCTCCATAACTTATGAGCTTGTCTGTATTTATTTTGTCTACTCTTTGATCTCATATTTGGAGGATATTTTATTTGTGACTGTGTGTGATTTTGTGTGATGATTAGTTATTGGAGGGTTCCGTGTTGACTAATAGTCGTTATCAAAAATGAACGATCCTATGTGTGGTTTAATGATTTATCTTCCATTTTTGAGTGAAAATCAAAGTGAGCGCTAGTTAAAGCTAAAATGAGCAAATTAGCGTTTGTGAAGACAACTGTATGTAAAGTGTCAATGGTTAGATTTAGTAGACCTGCAGAGCAGCATTTCAACGTTTTTTTTTTTTTACAGGTAAGTACTACAGTAGCTAAGGAAATCAAAATAAAATCAAGTAAGATTAATATTTACATTTCATAAAATACTAAATTACAAATAACTTTAAATTCATATCGCGTTGAACGATTAGATAAATAAATAAACACATAACCCCTCTTCGTATAGCAAAGTCGTGTAAAAGAGATCAAAAACATCACAACAATTAAAGCAATTATTTTTAACTTACGGTCGTTTTACAAATATTATCAAAAATATCGGATTACCGATTTATAATGTTTAATACGTTTTTACGAAGCTCGATATTTCACCAGTAATTACAACTGGCCTCACACGAGATTTGGTAAATACCTTGTTATTTAATAATATTAGAAATATTTTAAACATTTCAAATGGGGTACAATATAAAGGCATTAATTAAGGCAATGATATGAATTCTAAAAACGCTGTCATAATCAACACATTCCCGACCTCACCCTTAAATACCACCAAGTGTGAGGAGAGAGGGGACATACCGACCTCATACATAAGGACTTAATTAAATTCTGAGGTAATTATGTTTTCTGCCCGGTTTAAATCTGTAAATATATCGCGATATGATTTTTAATGCTCTATCTAGAGATATCCACTAGAAATATTTCTAGGGAAAAATACATTATGAAAAATTTAGGTAAGTACCTCGCCACTTGCGAGGTCGCACACTCACTTAACCGGTCGCCTATCGAAGTTGACAGTATCTGTACTTCCCCGATCGTCCGTTTAAGTGTGGATTTTTGCACAGAGGAAGGTATGGCGTTGCGCGCCCTACTTATCTTATAGATGTCTTTATATAGACAGTTGCATCCCGCGGTTTTACCCGTGAAAGTCACGAACCCGTGGAAAAATGAGGATTAGTCTATAACCTCGATAACTGGACCATCAAACACAAAACGAATTTTTCAATTCGGACCTGTAATTCATGACATTAGCGCGTTCAAACAAACAAACTCTTTAGCCTTATAATATTAGTATAGATTAATGGCAATATTATGTAATAAATGTGAAATGTAAGGAATAAAATACTGTATTTATCCGGTTTTATCGCGCTTTTATTCATGGTTTTAAAACGAACCGAGCTTTCGTACTTATATTTGTCTTAGCTTGTAAGGAAGTAAGGAAACTACAACGTTTGTCACGCAAAAACTACTGAACCGAAAGCGATGCTATACAAATAGCTGAAGACCTGGAATAACACTACTTTTTATCCCGATTTTCTCGCTGGATCGGGACTTACGTATAACCACGGGGCGCAGCTAATATTATATAGATTCCTCAGAATTAATTGTATAACAGCAAATTCAGAGCAATATTAAAGGTCACAACCCACTATGACACGACCCACATCAGTGTAACAAATGAACCGTGTTGGGACGTGTGTTCCTGACGTCTCGGCCTAAGTAGCCTCAAGGGCTCGCTTTACGTCTTTAAGAACGTAATGTTGCTGTCAAAACTCTGGACCTAGGTCTTATCTGATTAGTAGCTGGGCCGGCGTACTTTGTATCGCCATTGGTTATATCTAAATTGAAACTATAGGACTATCTATGGTACGCCCCCGTAACATACCAAAGAAAAAAGGTTAATCTACTATTTTAAACTTACATAGTTGTTTACACTACAAATATGAAACAAATTTAAATAAGCTAAATACTCGTTATTGAATAAAAGTCGAAGATATTAATGGTATAACGAGAATTCAGAGCAATATTAAAGATCACTACCCACCATGTCGCGACCCACATCAGTGAAACAAATGAACCGTGTTGGGACGTGTGTTCCTGACGTATGGGCCCGAGTAGCCTCAGGCTCGCTTTACGTCTTTAAGAACGTAATATTGCTGTCAAAACTCTGGACCTAGGTCTTATCTGTTTATAAGCTGAGCTAGCGTACTTCGTAACGCTATCGGTTACTTCGCAAAATCAAATGTGTGCGACAAAAACCCTTTTTCAGAGGTTTTCGTTGCTTCGGAAGGCACGTTAAGCAGTTATTCCCGATAGCTATCTCCGATAAAAGTCGTTAGGTGAAGTTAGAGACCTTAAAGCGACCTAAAATCTATGAGATTAAATGAAAATGTAATCAAAGAGTAAAAATACAGAGCGATCACGACCCTATGTGTGCGCTCTGACGTCTACTCTTTGATTTTCAAAGCAATATTCTACCAAAACTAGCGAACCCTTCACAAATAACTCTAAACCTGAATTTCCATATCAAAAGGAAAATGAACAATCAACGAAAAATCCGCAGGCACGTGTGGCTGTATAAATATTTATAATATTCAAATTGACAGCCCTGGTTCCGTATCGAGCAGCGTGATTGGTGAAAAAGTTAGGGTTATCTCTCGTTAACGTGCTCGACAAACGGGAAGTTCGGACGGTCTAGTTATTAGAAAAAATACCGTAGATCTTATCGTGGTATAGAAGTGGCAAAGAAATTAACGAAAAAAAACTTTCCTATGTTTATTTCTATGTCTTTATAGATAGATAGATAACGATGCTGTATTTGCAGAATTTACATAAATATGCAAATACAGACTCCTAAATATAAAATAAACTACTAAACCGAACTTAACAGTAACTAAATTGATAGACGCTTCGTGGATATATGCTCGATTTAAATTGCGGGACGTTACTAGTATATTATGTATAATTAGCTTTAAATTATTTGTGTAATTCGTCAAATTAATCATATCGCCGATGTGTCTATTAGTAAGAAAACGAAGCGTATCGGCAGAGTACATAGAAACGCTACATAGAAACCCTACAAATTGTCGGAAACGGCTCACTCACACTAACATGCGCGTCGACGAGACCCCTAAGGAAGTTTCGCGGTGAAGTCACTACTGCGTGCCGAGTCACGACTACTGTCAACATGTGTGTGTGCAGTATCCATACTGCTCCCTCTATGTACTGTGGTGTCGGTTACCGAAAGCAATTCTATTGCTTATATACATCTATGGTACTGTACAGTACACCCAAACTGATTCACAGGAATCTCGCAACCCTATCTCTAAACATTTGTTTAGAGACACAGGGTTGTCACAGTGCAAGATTACAACCATTTGTATGTAGATGTCGCTTTTGACTCGCAAATAACTCTTGGAAATTAAGTCATTGATTATAAAACCCCTTAATGGCTGTGATCACGTCAGGGGAAGACGAATGCCTTCATTATGTGAGGGTTAAATAACTTGGTGGAGGTTTTTTTGTGTGAATTAAGTGTTGTTGCTGTCTTTTTTTTTTCAAGTTAAGTTTTTGTACGAATCTTGTTTAAAGCCAGTGTTAATTAAAAAAATTGAATAAGGAGTTACAACGGCAACAGAAATACATCGTCTGTAAAAAATGTAGGTAACTATTTAGCGCCATTTGGCCCCAAGGGAAGATACTAAACTTGTGTTTCAGGCTATAGTCCAATAATGTAATAAACTTTTTAAACTAACACGATTGGAACTCATATTTACACATTTTCCCGGGTCTTAATCGCGTGACATTAAACTTAAAAAAAAAGTTTCAGTTATATTAGTTTTATTTTTTCTTATACTTGTTCCGGGCGGGTATGAAACCCGCAACTGTCTGCATTGCAGTAGTTTACTGAAATCGTCAAAGTTGTTTTGAATCTGTAAATTGAATTTTATATATAAGACAACTATACTACAAAATGTTCAAGGAAAGATATATTATCATTTCAGTATTACATTTTTGAAAATTTATTTTTTTCTAAAAATATTTCTAGTGGATAAAGTATTGAGGGCGACTTGCATAAAACCACTTAAAAATATATTTAACTAAATCGATTTGAAAATAGTTTATGGGAAATCGAACATTTGACTCTATTTCATTAAGTGGACGATTGATAATAATTATGTTGTTGGGCGTATTTCTATGTATAATATGTATGTATTTACAAAAGAAAAATAAATATAAGTAGTGTATCCTTTGTCTAGTCACCGTAACACAAGCTTAGCAGCTTACCACGGGGCTAGATGGCGCTGTGTGTTTGTCACAGGATTTATTTATTTATTTACATGGACAGTTCTTGAAATTCTGACAGATTTTAAACACGTTTAACAGCTTAAACATGTTTAGGAACCGTTATGCAAGCCGGCCTAAAATTAAAAAATACGAAATATTTAGGACAAAGATGATAATAATAAAACTGAGACTGCTTAGAACAATTTGCGAAACAGAACAAATTTAAGATAACATACTGTTAAATAATTCCTATACTGTACCAGTCTACCAGTACTGAAGTATGTACCGCTTTAGTTACTAAATAATTCGCAAGATGAGATCGCTTTAAGATTCGCCGCAAGGGAAAGAGTGCCCGTGTTTCGACATGCTACCATTTATCGTGCCACTACGTTAATAACATGCGTGACTACAGACTTTCGCTCTTTGACTTCTGAAGTGGAAAGAGACGTGTTGTATTTATTCGTCTACTAGTTCCGCCCTGCGGTATTGGGCCCTACCATGATGTCTTATAAGTCATCACGTTGTCGGCCAGCTAAAAAAAGTTAAATTAAAAACACATCAAATAGGTAATTAATTATGAAAAAACAATACCAATCTTAAAAAAAAATTAATTTGTCTGTGGTTTTAAAAAGTAGTCGGGTTATTTGTTATTTAAAATTTACTTTATTATTTTGAAAGACAAAAGGACTACATAGCAACGACAAACGAGCATGGTAGCGCGGATTACCTTATATCGCGCGTGAGACTAAAAATTATCTCCAGCTATCCGCGTACCATATTTCATCGCAATCTGTTTTGTAGTTTTTGCGTCATGGAGTAATACGTTAAAGTAAGTACCGTCGTGACGCTATTTTTGCCTGCACTGCCTGTTAAACTTATATAATTATAGAACCTATAGAATTGATAAACTGTCGTTAAAACACCACAAATTACTGCAAGCAACTAGGCTTGTACAACGTTACCACGGATATGCCACATTATTTAAAACACTTGGTTTTTGTAAATACATTATGTTAATTCGATGTAATCTTTGAGTTTTTACATAATATGTATAATTTACTTTTGTTAGTATTTGTTAAGCTCACACAAACCCTATTTTACCTATTCTTTTTTTTTTAGTCGTGAAATCCTTTAATTGGCTTTCAGTTGTTAATTTGTGTTGTCTATTTTTTAAGTTATAGCTGTTGGATTTCCTAATAGTAAATAAATAAATAAAATAAATACTTAAATTATATATTAAAATATTACTTTTGAGTTAGAGAAAGTTACACACACCCCTTTCTGCGTTAACAATAACAAAATCAATTAAAATCAAATCAAACGAGTACAAACGAGTTTTATTACGAGTATAATATATTTATGACCCTTATACGGTCATACATTGTCATAACGATCGTCCGTTATTCCAACCGTCCAGCCGTGTATTAATTGAACACAGTCGTACTATAACATGTTCGGTTTAAACATTTACAATGTCATTAATGTAATTGGATGTTAGATACTGAAAGTCTCCAAAACTTCAGTTTCACGAATTGTGGTTCCCTTTTCCGATCCACTTTGAAACACTTTGTTTCCTCTATTCTCTGTTATAGTTAGTTATGTAGGTAGCTATCGAAGATGTGTTGTTAGCTTGTTGACCCGGCGCACTTTGTATCGCGGTCGGTTAATCGAAACGACTGTATGGGTACGGATACAATTTTTTTTATATTATCTTTGGCACTTACTTAGAACCATTCAACGAATACTCTTTCTAATTCATACTTTTTCTTCCAAATCTTCAATTTATCCTCGTACAACTTGTTTTGAAATCAAACTAGCAGTGTTACGACCTCACTGTTATTAAAGTAAAGCCACAGGACAAACTAGACACAGACAGATAGACATACATATTAAGTTTTTATATCCCTGCTCATTACTACTTGGCGTATTCACAGGGTGCTTTCAAGCGTAGCTCGTTAACACAAGTGCGGTTTGAATGCACCCTGTATATTATGTAGTAAATACTGTATGTGTATTGTATACAGTATGTTTGAAATTTATAACGCTTTAAAAGACAGCTTTTTAATTTGTTTTTATTTTGTGCCACCGGCTGAGATTTATAATCCTACTAATATTATAAAGCTGACAGAGTTGGAGTATGTGTGTATGTATGTGTATTTGTAAGTCAATCACGCAAAAACTACAGAATAGATTGGGATGAAACTTGGAATATAGGTAGCTGGATACCGGAAATAACACATAGGCTACTTTTTATCCCTATATTCCTCCGGAAACGGAACTTACGCGGGGCACAGCTAGTATTATATAAAGATGAAATCTTTTGTGTAAGTTTGATTGCTATTTCATCACGCAATATTAACTGAACTAATTGCAATGGGACTTAATAGGCACATATCTACGAAGATCTGGATTAACATAGGATATTTGTTAATACAGATCTCCAGCTCTCCCTTTTCTCCTTTCCCGGAAATGGGTGTAATTACAGGGTGGAGCTGTTTCAAAACTTACTGAACCGATTTCAACGAAACTTTGTATGCAAATAGTTGACGATCTTTATGCACACAGAGGCTACTTTTGATCCAGATATTCCCACGGGATCGAGAGTAAGAGGGATGATTTATTTTAGACAGTCACCCGGCCGAGCTTCGTTGTCCATTGCTCGGCGAGCAGTCGATCGGTCTGTTGCAACCGAGCAACAGACAACGAAGCTCGGACCCGGCTCGGCTGGGAAACGGTCTAATATAAATCAACCTTTCGCGGGTAAACCCCGAGGCGAGCGAACCGGCGCGGCAAGGCAGCTAATCTTACTAATATTATAAACGCGAAAGTTTGTATGTATGTATGTATGTATGTGAGTTTGTCACTCTTTCACGCACAAACTACTGAACCGATTGCAATGAAACTTGGAATATAGGTAGCTGGGAATTTGGATTAACACATAGGCTACTTTTTATCCCGATAATCCCGCGGGAATGGGACTTACGCGGGTGAAACCGCGGGGCGCAGCTAGTAATTTCAATATGTTTGAAACGTTAATTTGAAAATGTCGCTACAATCGAGATAAGAGCAATCGATAGTATACCGCCTGCAAACAAATTGGTTCGAGCTCTTTGTATGAGTGTACAAGGCGTTGCAGCGAGGGTAACGTGCTTAATACGATAAAGGGTTGTTCTAGCTAGACGAACGAATTGTTCTACGAGGTTCGCCTATTTGATCATTTCAGCACAACATTTTGAGGTTATGGTTACTGAAGAAAAGCATCTGTTTCAGTAAATAAATACAATTGTGTCCAATAAATACAATACAATTATAATTGTGTTAATTTTCCTTTTGAACGTTACTTCGGATTTGAAATATCCTCCTCCTGAAACTCCTGTTAACAGCTGATTTTCGAGTAAACTTGTACCTTAAAATTAAAATAGTTAAGGTATTTGTAAATTCATAAGACGTTAGTAATATTTTTCTGTTTTACACGAGACAATAGCATTTAACCCGATAGGGTTAAATAAGTGGCACTTGATGGGATGTTATGATAAGGTTGAAGGTATAACATGCTTGCTTCGAAGAAACATAGTCACTTATGAAGTATTAAAGATAGTTTTTTCCCCCTATAACATTCGCTCACTCTAGAACAAACTCTATTCGGGTTCCGTTACACTCACTGATACACATTGTATACTCCTAGGTACCTACACCTGGTATATTTGGATCACCGTCCAATAAACCACTAGACTACTCCTGAAGGGCGTATAATGTTCACCACACAAGCTACGTATAGATGTCATAGAAAGAGCCGTTTCGAATACAACTTCAGGGTAAGCCAAATAGCTGCGCAGTCCTTGGCTCGTAGTTTTTTTTTAATATTTTGTGTTTATGACTAGAACACTCGACAGCCCATTCGTATTTCGTTACACTCACTGATACACATTGTATACTCGTACCTACTGTTGGTATATTTGGATACAATTTAATATGGTTGAGTGCTTGTTAAAACCCTGCTTTGCAATCTCAATCAATTAATGTGACGAACTCTGTGGCGCGTCGAACGATGATTTCGAAGGTTGTAAGTTCGATTTGTGTTTTATTTAATCACTGCGCCCTTCGGTTTCACCCGCGTAAGTCCCGTTCCCGCGGGAATATCGGGATAAAAAGTGTTAATCTAGGTCCTCAGCTGCCTATATTCCAAGTTTCATCGCAATCGGTTCAGTAGTTTTTGCGTGAAAGAGTAACAACCATACATACATACATACATACAAACTTTCGCGTTTATAATATTAGTAAGATATACTCATATTGATATCGTTACTTTGATAGGCGACCGATAATGTGTGTGGCAAAAAATAATATTCTCGAACTCCTCCCGGCAAAAAGGAACTCAAATGCCATTTACTTATAACTACGTTGTAACTAGAGATCGCTTTGAGCGGTAAGACTGCCTATTAATTTACCTAGATTGAAAGTATTTCTCTCTTTTTTATTGCTCAAGGCATATTTTATACTTAGAAATATTTTTGCAAGGAGATATATTTTCAAAAAATTCCCATAACGGGATTCGAGAGGTAATGGGAGGGGGGGGGGGGAGATATGGTCGAAAATTGTGACATGACACGTGATAGCCGTGTAGCTCAGTGGTTTGAGCACTCGCCTGGTTTGCGAGTGGGCACATGTTCAAATCCTGGAATGGTTTTTTTTTAATATATCTCCTTGCAAATATATTGTTTTTTTTTTTTTTTGTAATTTTTATTCTGTATACCTTCATTAAAAAAATAATTATTATTCAAACAACTTACTAGCTATTGCTGTGTCAGCGAATGATCCCAAATGCTATCCGACATAGAAACCCGGACCAACTGGAAAACTTGCCTTCTGAAGAACGGTTTCATTCATAAAAAAGAAACATGCATTTTTTTCTACTCGACGAGCAAAAGAGACCCTTTACCTACTTAACTACCAGCTATTGCGTAAAATTATGCACCAAAAACTCGTCCGAAGCTAGGGTTGAAACACCTAAAGGCACTTTGTTACTCCAAATTGTAATTTAGAAGAGCCCTCTCTGCAATAACTTAAGTTTCCTGATACTTAATTTTAATTTGAGATATTTTGTTCCGGTGTTTTGTTAATTCGGGCTGTTTGGCGAGAGCCGAGCGTGAGTTGTGTTCGCAATAAGACTAATAAATAGGTATCTTAGACCTACCTACCAGTCTTGTAAAGTAAGATTTTTGTAATGCGAAGTCGATTTCATGTTTTTGTCTGTGTATACAGTAAAAGTAATTCAGTAACGTAGTCAGAGTGAGAGTCGTGATGTTTATTTAAAAAGAAACATTACACGTGAATAAGATCCGGGAAATTGTGAATATGAGTACAAATCATTCATCAATCAAGTGTAAGTTTAAAAAAATCATTGAAAAAGTCATTCAAAAATTGACCAATTTTATACGATTCAAATATTGTATAAAATTGGTCGAAAAGGACCTCCACCTATATTACCTACATATAACCCGCTTTGAAATATTGTAAACAACAATATTGTATTGTTCAAAACATTTCATTGTAATTATACTAAACTCAATTCTATCAATAACTGAGAGGCTTCAAATAAACCTATTTATCGTAACCAGAAATATTCCTACATCGTCGACACCCTTCTATACCCAGGGCTGCCACAAATGTTGTGATTAGATGTAAATTCAACAAGGTCGGATTATGCAAATTATATGAAAATCCGCGGCCGTGTACCGCCAACTGTTTCGGTGCGAGCGTGAAAATGACAACCCTATCGTGGTGCTGTTAGAACAATCTTATTTACTGCGCTCGATCGCGGCGCTAGCGTCTATGTAATGGTGAGATAATGTATTGAAATTATTCGTTTGAATTAAATTCGTTAGTTGAGTTAAATTGGTGACATGATACGCTGTATAATCGAGTGTCTTGTACATTGTAGAGTGTTTCTAGGCTCTGTTGTGTTGAGTTATTTCAATTAGAGGGGAAATGTAGGGTTTCGAATTACTTTTGTATCGAAATTTTGGAAGCTTAAGTAAGCAGCTGGTAAGTTTATAGATGGGTATTTAAATAGCGCTGTAGTCTTAACTGATTAACAGATTTGTAATTTGTTAAGTGTTAGTGATATTCTTATTTTATTTTGTATTATTTGTCTTAGTCCCTATATTATTCATCGGTTCGAGTCATTGTTTTGCCAAAACTATGTTTCTTTTTCGTGTGTTCTTTGTGGTGTGTAGGTATTCACTAAGAAATTATTTATACTAAATCACGCGGCAGGCCCGGGTTACATTATATAGCTTATATTATAAGCTGAGCTTTACTAAAATAAAGATTACATAAACTATTCATAAAGGTACATTATTTACAAACAAATAGCTTTTTAAGAACCTCTTTTTAAAGTCTTGATCTTGTCATTTAAGAAACCTACTTAGTCCCCGCACTAGACGGAAATATTCATCTTTCACGCTCATCAAATTGTTCATAAAATCCTATATGGCTTACCTCTTGAGAGCATCCCTCAGAGTTAATCCCCATGTTATAACCGGGCAATTTAAGTTGAGCTAGACGACAAAGGACGTAAGCCTTTGGTAACGACGTCTTAAATCTGTTGGGTTATATTGTGAAAATAATGTCGTTATGCCTAGGTTGATAGATGTCGTAAGTACGTGTAGGAACGTTATTTGGGATCGTATTTATTACCCGACTGGGGTAAGGAGGGATATGATTTTGACCGCAACAAATGTGAGTATCAGTATTTGGCATTGTGGCTCCTGAACGGATGAAGCGATTTTGTTTTACTTAGTTTTAGTGTATCTTTGGTTTTTGCGATGCTGACATGTAATTAGATTGTGACTTTTCGTGGCCCTTCTAGACTTTCTGTTCACGGATACATACGGAAACGACAGACGTTGAAAAATGCTTATAAAAGCAACGCGATTATAACCAAAAAAAGTAGATAAGTTGACTTTTTACGACACATATTATTACACGACTATTTCATGTCATAAAATGATAATTCACTTGGTTGACTTATTGATTTCAACACGATTTCTGTATTTTTTTCACTACCTAAATTAGAAGTTAAATTAAATAGCTCTACATCTTCTTCAGTGCTAAAACTAATGAAGTGTCTTGGTTCTGTTAGCTTTTAAACAATTAAAAGTTTCTCAAGTTAGGTACTAGTTCTTGGAGATATAAAACTGAAAAGTTTCAAATACATCGAAGGTTAACTACAGTTCGGTGCTTCGTTTAATTAAGTGAAAACTAAAACGATTGTAAGCAGTATGAAATTGTGTAGTTTTTGTTTGAAAGCACCGGTAGCAAAAGCGTTCTAGATTGCGTTTTTTTTATTAATTCAGCTGTGTCTTTAGAACCTGACTGAAGCATAGATCTTGTATTTTTTGGGTGTATTTCTATGTATAATAAGTATGTATTTACAAAGGAAAAATAAATATAAGTCATATATCCGTTATCTAGTCACAGTAACACAAGCATATCAGCTTACATTGAGGCTAGATGGCGCTGTGTGTTGGTCACTGACTTTATTTATTTACTAGCTGCGCCCCGCGGTTTCACCCGCGTAACTTCCTATCCCGTAACGTTAATGATCCCTCACGTATGTCATACCAAGTGTTGCTTAACGATCATTCATAGTACTATGTAATATTTATACCTCTAAACCAACCCTGTACCAAGTTTTATGAATATCGGGTCACCCGCTCTTTTTCACCCATCACGTATGTTGTACCAAGTGTTGCTTAACCCGTGCGATCATTCAAAGTCAACCCTGCTGTACCAAATTCCATTCATATCGGTTTACGGGTTTTTGAGTTAGAAATAGAAATACACGACTTTATTTTTCAGAGCTGCCGTCCCGCAGTTTCACTCGCGTAAGTCCCGATCCCGAGGGAATATCGGGATCAAAAGTAGCCTATGTCATATCTGAATAATGTAGCTTTCTATTAGTGAAAGAATTTTTGAAATCGGTCTAGAAGTTTCTGAGATTACCTCCAAAATACATACTTATATACATGTTACCAACGTAACCTCTTTATAATATTAATTACCAACATAAAACAAAATATTAAGAATCAAAAGTAAAATGAGATATTGCAAAAGAATTTTTAAAAAGCACTGCAGTTTGGTGACACAACCGTCTCGCATGGAGCCGACCGATTGAGCCGCGCGGCATGATGCCTCACGGAGTTGACTGGTCACCCTCATCATCGTCGCCCGCTACGTGTATATGCACGCTTGGTACTTAGTAATTATTTATTGTAGAGTTATTTTAAAACTGTAATATCTCGCGAGATATTCATTGAAATCAAGTGATGTTAAGGACAATTATGTTTAAAATTAAATACTTTTAATGAATAACGTATTTATTTGGATAAGGATTAACATAATATTTACAAAATTACGTTCGGAAATAATGCATTGTTCTACAACAAATTTGATTACTCTAAAAGATGTTATATTGAGTCAACCTCAAGAGATAGACATATGCTGTCGCGGACTATTTATTAGATCCTTTTTAGAGGAAGAATTCTGTCATATATGGTTTTTATGTAACTCTGACCGTTTACTCAGCGCACGCGACAGAATCTCGGAACAGGGTGATTTTTTTCCCGTTTTTGCAATATTTTTCATGGATGCTCCGCTCCTATCAGTCGTAGCGTGATGTAATATAGCCTATAACCTTCCTCGATAAATGGACTATCAAACACAAAAAGAATTTTTGAAATCGGACCGGCAGTTCCTGAGATTAGCGCGTTCAAACAAACAAACAAACAATCAAACAAACAATCAAACAAACTCTTCAGCTTTATAATATTAGTATAGAGTATAGATTGGCGCTGCTATATTTAGCTCTCACTAACTAACTAACGTGCTAACGCTTGTGATTGGTTGTGCACAGACATTTGTGTCAGAGCAAGACCAATCACAAGAGTTAGCATTGGGCTGGCTCACTAGCCCGGGGCTAAGTAAAAGCAGCGCAAGTTTTTTTTTTAAATTAATTTTAACAGTTCAAGTTAACCTAAAGTTAACCCGTCTTCTGAAAATAGTTGCAGTAGCAAAGCTATTGATGATAATAGAGTAGGTAAAATCATTGTAGAAATAAGTAATAGTATGCCAACTTCACTATAACTTCTTTCTTCTATGCGTTTACCGTAAAATCAAATAATAATTCCCATCAATAATAACGCAGAAAAACATTAAAACTCATGAACCAAACAACAGAACACAAATACCTCAAAACGCTTCAACTTCAACGGCAAATTGATGATGTTAATTCATTTGGAAGCAGATTCTACCCCCTCCTCCCTCTCCCACACGTGGGCGGATTGTGTTAGGGGGAGTTATAAATAATTACCCTAAAGTACCTACCCTTAATAAATAATACTTTAAACTGATTCTCATATTGCTTGGAGAAGAGACTTAAGTGTAGGTAAGTACAAATAATGAACTTGCTTTGTTTTCTTCACTTTTGTGTGGAATCAAATTTATTACCTAGAATTTCTTCAGTTTCTAAGTGGTAGGACTAGAGGTACTTTCATTTAGCCTTATATTAAACGTGGAGTAATGTCGGAGTAGTGAGGACATGCTTTGTTTTTTCCGTTACAAGAACTTTCAAGGTTGACAGATTGAAACAAAACGTGGTAAAATCATTGAAATTGTACAGTATTAACCAGAAACCTACTACTTCAAAAAACAAACCCCAGTCTAGCCTTATTTCACTTTGGTGTTCGTCGGTTAGTTAGATAAGGACAAACTGGGACTGGGTTCAACAGAACCATTTTGATATATCAAAACAAAAACTACCTTAACTTTAAAGAACACTATTGAAATTAATATTTCAAAAGTTATCAAGTCTTCTAGGAGCAAGACGATGATGTACCGATGTCTCTGGGTAACTTATTCCACATTTAATAATAAGGCGAATTATATTTGTTGTATCTGTTTTTCCAAACCTATATCCACAGGCAATAAATCATTGTATTTTATCTCATTTCATTCACCTCATAGATTTTTCTTCTGTTTTCGCGATATTGGATTAAAATTAACGCGATTTAACTCGTTTTTCGGTTTTATTTATCGCATTGATTTTATTATTTCTACCTTTCGTCTACCACTAAATAAATAAATATTGCACGACTTTAAACACAGCACAATCTAGCCCCAAACTAAGCACTAGGCTTGTACTATGGATACTAGATAACACATACACTACATATTTTTTATTTTTTGTAAATATATACATGTTATACAACGAAAAACACCCAGACCATAAACAAATATTTATTTATAAGTATAAATATTTGCACTTGACAGGAATCGAACTCGCAGCCTTCTGCATTGCAGTCGAGCGCTCGACTAACGCGCCAAAGAGGCCGTCAAAAGTCATTAATTTCGTAAAGTGTAAAACTAATGGAAAATTACCTCAAAAACCAATTCCAATGAAAATAATATTTTATATGATATATGCACTACTATACAATTATCGTCGTGTGCCGTTCGTTGGATGAAAGCCTCCACCCAAAGACAATGAAGTCAATTGACCGCTCATACCTCGATTTTTCTACAAACCACAACTCATTGTTGCGGGCAGGGGGTGCTATAATAATCATACTTTGTGATTGGCTATTGCGTTACCTATCTATATTTTGACTTTTTGTGATTTGCCGATGTGTTACCTATCTAATCTATACTTAATTCTTTGTGATTAGCTGTTCTTAATCAAAAGTGCTACTAAAAAGACGTACAATTTTTGTGAGTGATAATACTTATGAGCAGTCAATATTTAGACTCTTTGTGATTTGCCGATGCGTTACCTATCTTATTAGATTAGCCGTTCTTGAACGAAAGTGCTACTAAAAAGACGTACTATTTTTGTGAGGCATAATACTTATGAGCAGTCAATTGGTTTGATCATCTTTGCCTCCACTCCAGCATACAATATCCGCTCTGACCGCGCGCTCGGCTAATTGATTCCGACTTTGTACGAAAACAAATTGAACTTTTAATAAAATTCATATTACTACACTGTGTTCATTGTAAGCTACCGTTTTGTAGTTATTCTCGATTAACTTTTTAAATTTTGTAGTTATATTTACATGTTACCTGGGAAAACGAGACACAATATTCACTCGCGTTTTATTTAATAGCGGCATACTAAATACCGAGCTTTCGCTAACTTTACAGTTAGCTTTTTCAAGGTTGACTGAGATGTAATTCGTCTATTTGAATATTCTATATTATATTTTCTTCTTTTTTTTTAATATTAAAATGGACGAATTAGGTACATCTCAGACAACCTAGAAAAAGCTAACCGTAAAGTTAGTGAAATCTCGATCTTTAGTATTTAGTATTAATGCCGTCATTAAATAAAACGCGAGTAAAATCCGGTAAATATTGTGTTTTATTATGCAAAATCGCGAAAATCTTAGCCGAAAAAATGTGTTTTATTTCTTACTATAACTGCGCCCCGGGGTTTCACCCGCGTAAGTCCCGATCCCGCGGGATTATCGGGATAAACTAAGTAGCCTATGTGTTATTCCCGGTACCCAACTACTTATATTCCAAGTTTCATGGTAATCGGCTTCGCTGTTTTACGTGATTGAGTAACAAACACACATACACACATACTCACAAACTTTTAGCTTAATAATAATAGCTGGATCAACATCTTTAAAATCGAAAAAAATCTATTGCTATACTAGCTGCGCCCCGCGGTTCACACGCGTGAGTCCCGGTCCCGCCAGAACATCGGGATCAAATGTAGCTTACGTTACTCCTCGATAATGTAGCTTCTAATTAGTAAAAGAATTTTTAAAATCGGTTCAGTAGTTTCGACGCCGATTGATTCAAGCAAGAAGAACAAAACAGTCTTTCCTCTCTAAAATATTAGTAGGTATAGATCATAGGTAGTTATTTTTAAACGAGTTCACTATAATCTGTCTGTCGGACTGTTGATTCCAAAGCGGGTGGTACCGACTGATAACACAGTATTCGCCAGTTAATCGGCAGAGTGCTCGGTGAAATTGATGGGTTTTCAACGTAACGTTGGTAGGTATCTATACTGTGTGATGTCGAATTATTCGCGCGAAAGCATGTATTAAATAAAATAGATGGAATTTATTCTAACCTAACCTAACCCAACCAGAGCGTATGAAAAGAACATAAAAATATACCCAAAATGAACAGAAATCTTTTAAAGGGCATTGTGTACTTTTCCATGCAAAATGTAACTTTAAATAAATAATAAAGCCGTGTTTTCCTTACGGAACTAGTGTCGCGAAAGTTATAGTCATCTTTGCAAAAAAAAATACGTTGCACCAGCGATTTTTTGATAAAACTAGTGTCGAGCAACTTTTTTGTGAAGTTGACTATAACTTTCGCGACACTACTCTCGTAGTGATAACACGGCTTAAAATGTCGGGCATTTCACACAGCGCAATCTAGTCTTAAACCAAATAATTACGCATGTACTATGGGTACCTACCTACTAGAAAAAACACCTAGTATATTTATTGTCTAGTAGGTAAGTAACTAGACAATAAATTGATAAATAATTTAAGTTTTTTTTTTTCATTTTCATACAATACGATAAATGTAGAAGATACACCCTTCTGGGTGTCTAGAAACAAACATTTGACTATATAACTTATTGTTCAACGCACAGCCTTAACCGATTAAAGTAGAGACCTGAAATTTCGAGACTGTTACTTTTTGTAAGATAGGCTTTCAAATAAATAGGGTATTGCGAAATTTCCAAGGGCTTAGGATAAGTCGGGCCTTATAATTATTATTTACTAGCTGCGCCCCACGGTCACACCCGCGTAAGTAATAATAATATTAAAAAAAATAAGAACCTTTTCCTGACGATAACAAACACAACAAAAAAAGAATGAACAAAATCGGTCCAGCCGTTTACGCGTGATGCCGTGACCAAGGCAAATAGAGATTTATTTATATACAAAAGATTAAACGCTTTAAACACCAAAATATTACAAATACTACAAAAAAAAAACTTAAATATAGTGTGGCACAATAGACGGCTTTATTGCCTAACGATGTTCTCTTCCAGGCAACTATAATAACTAGTTACTACTAAATCCTCCGTATTCCTCAGGAACAAACACTTTGTTATTTCGACCAAAATAGCAACACTGTGCATTTGTATTTCGGCTCCAAAACCTGGCGACGCGACGTGTAAAATCCGAAACACTTCAAATCCACCGATTCCCAATGCACTAATCCTCTGACCTGACAAACTCTAACGTGCATCACAAACAACCTCATATTCTACAACTTGTATACACCTTAACTGCCTACACATATGACCTGTTTTCGCTTATCCATGTTCTGAACTAAATTTGCAATTAATGTTGGCAACAGAGAGGGTTTTCCAATTTGGGTCCACCTTATAGACCTACAATTAAGATCTAATTTAGCTTATCTATGTTATGAACTAAATTTGCAATCAATATTACCTATAGAGAGAACAACTTTATATTCCACACGTTGATTACACCTTCTGTTTACATTTAAAATTTAATTACGCTCAACCATATTTAGACATAGTTACGCCTCACGATTTCACTCGTAAAAGTCCCGATCCCGGGGGAAAATCGGGGTCAAAAATAGTCTATGTCCGTCTTCAAGGTGCTAACTTTGTACTAAAATATATCAAAATCAGCTGTTCAGCGCCTTAGGCATAAAGCAACAAACAGACAGGCAGGCAGATAAACAGATACATAGACATTCGCATTTATAAATTACAGAAGTTGGTTAAAAATTGTTATGTATAACCATTCAAGCGATTAAATCCAAGCCGTATTGTATTGTTTTAAAGTTTAATTTTCTTTGTTCTCGCAGTTAATGTCTAGTAAACTGAAAACAAATGTCATGTATTTTGAATCGTAAAATTACTACGTTAGGGTTGCTATTTGCTTGTGCTTGTTCAAATCAATGCAGATTAGTCTATAGAGGGATATTAGAAACCGCTCGAATGTACTGTTTTAAACTTAAATTTGGGGGTTTGTGGCTTATGTTGACTTTGTGGCGCGTCGGTCGTATGCCGTGCTGCAACGCTGGAGGTTGCGTGTTCGATTCCTGCCGGGGACAAGTATTTATGCTAACCGTGAATGCTTGTTTCTGATTTTGGGTGTTTTCTATATGATAATTTACGTAGTAAATCCGTTATCTGGTACCCATAGTACAAGTCTAGATGCTTAATTTGGAGCTAGATTCCATTGTGTGCAAGTTGTTTTAAAGTTCATAGCACTTAGTTCAGCAGTTTTCGCCTAAAGTAGTAGCAAAGTCACATACAAACAAACTTGCATACTTTCACGTTTATATAATACTAGCTACGCCCCGTAGTTTTACCCGCGTAAGTCTCATTCCCGCGGGATTCTCGGGATAAAAAGTAGCCTAAATATGTGATTCCAGGTCCTCAAGTACCTATAATAATATTCCAAATTTTATCGCAATCGGTTCTGTAGTTTTTGCGTGAAAGATTAACAAAGTCACATACATACATAAATTCGTACAAACTTTCGCGTTTATAATATTAGTAAGATTATCAGGCTGAGTTTGTAAATATGTACATGGTAATGCACTTTTGACTTCCAACTGTACGTACATGCACAGTATGTGTGTGGGTGTGTATTGTATATTATTGCACGCAATATGTCGTAGCCTGTGCATGTCATTCATCACTCGTAGAGCATCCGACTTCCGTAGCACATGTCGCTGTAGCGGAGCTACGAACATTTGATGTGCTACGAATGTCATTTCCTACTTAATAGTTAGTTTTGACGATGTTTGTGTCATCCTAAAAAAATAGTATTAGTATTTACATTAGAGTTGATAAATATCTATACATAAGTATACAAATTAAAACCCCGACAGTCTGACTTAACAGTCAGTAAATCAGAAGTACGTAAGCAGAACAGCAGCCCTAGACAACATTCTTATCGCATAACGAAATCGCCAATCGACATATTTTTTTGTATGAAATTGACATATAACTTCGCTAAAAGTCTAAAAGACTAAAAATGTGACTTTTCGAGAACTTATGTCAATTTCATACAAAAAATTCTGTCGATTGGCGATTTCGTTAATCGATAAGAATGTTGTCTAAAACCGCCCTACGTCAGTGGTTTGAGCTGTGCGTTAATATATAGTTTAGTCAAACTATAAATCTTTCCAAAGCCTAAACTACTGGTCTTAAAATATAAAATTTGGAGGGGGTGTTTTTTGTGATGTATACGTGTCTAAGAAGTGGTTTTGGCGTAGATACCCACCATAGACCTTTAATGTGGCGTTAGCTGGTTATCCGCTATTGCGTACGAGGCCTTAACATTTTACGAAACCGGAATAAAATGAATGAATAAATAAGAAAATACTACAATTAAATTATATTCACGATATTCATTAGAAAACGAAGGAAATGAAATATAATAAAATACTGTTAAACTCCTAATTTTCTAATGAATATTCAATTCAATTAATAATTATTTTAATATCGAAATAAACTCAATTAAACAATGTCAATTTATAATTAACTTAATTGTATATTGACATTCGTAGCTCTCTGTTCGTAGCAGCGCTACCATTGTTGCTACGAGGGATTATGTCGAGCGTGTATTATTATTAAATTGCATTGTATTAACGTTGATTATAATTATATCTATACTAGCAGAGCAGTTCAGCGGTTTTCCCGGGTAAGTGCTGCTCTTGCGAGGATGTTCGCTTTTGCGATAAGGCCGCCCATTGTACCACAGTGATAATAATTATTTCAAGTATATTTTTCCTAGTGTCATTTTATCTTTATCTTATTTTGTAATAGTTTTTTTTATAATTAGAACTCTTTTCGTGTGGTACAGTAAAAAGTCAATTATTATATTATTATATATAATAAATTAAAAACTCATGCTGGTTTACTCCGCATGATACGTAGTGATACTAGTCAGGTATCGGGACTAAAAACTAAATAATGATTTTTAATACAGTTACTAGCATCGCGTAAGCGCCAAAACAGTATTTTTCGTTTAATATGAAATATATTCATAATGATTTTAAAAGTATTACCTATTTGAAAAGCAGATATAATCAATGTTTAAATATCAATTCGTTTTACAAAGAAAAACTCTGTTTTAAAGGGTTATTTAAAAAAATGTTTTTTTATAGTTAATTAATCGTTTTTTGAAGATGAAATATTCCTTTAAAATATTTTCTAGTAGATAGATGCCTTGAGCAATAAAAAACAAATAACGAAATATGAAATAGGAAAATGAATATTTCCTTTAAAATATTTTCTAGTAACTAATCGTGTAAACAAAACTACCAAAATGAAGGCAACAGAAGGATAAATTAATTACCAAAATATGGTAATTTTTTATGGTATGTTTTGTTATGTTAAATCTACAAATTCGTCGATTCGTACCCCTTAAGAAGTAGCCCACGTTCTTCTCCAAGCTCTTATCTTATCTCTGTGCCAAAATTTATCAAAATTCCTTTATCGGTTTAGGCGTGATAAAAGTTAGTTATAAACGGGAAAGTTACAGAGTTACTTTCCCGTTTACAAAATGTTGACACTCTAATTTTTATAATCGTGAGGTTCAAAGATCACCAAAGAATTATAAAACAACTGCAAAAGCGGGTAACAAAGACAAGATTCGTAATAAACGCCTCGTTTCACGGATATTATGCCTCGTTTCACAAATTTAATGCCTCGCTCTATAAGGTGCTGCTATATATACACTCTATGGAGAAATTTGCTGCAAATTAGATTACCTCTACGTACATGCAGATTGGCTTTATGTCAACGTTTATATTTTAAGACGTAATATTTGAACGCGGTGTTTTAGGAAAGGCAAATGTACTTATTTTAGTGCTAAAACAGTTTTAAATAATCTTTATTAAATGTAATATATAAAAGATCGTATTTCTTACTAATATTATAACCGCGAAAGTTTGTATGTATGTATGTGACTTTGTTACTCTTTCACGCAAAAACTTACTGAACGTTTATAATTTAAGACTAATATTTGAACTTATTTTTTTTATTATTTTTGTTTTTTTTTTTGTTTTGAACATAGTGTTTTGGAAAAAGACAATGTTACTTATTTTAGGGCTTTTTTAAATAATCTTTAGTATACGTCATGTGCAAAAGATCTTACTTCTAACTATTATTATAAACGCTAAAGTTTTAAGTATTTAAGTGACTTTGTTACTGTTTTACGCAAAAACTACAAAACCGATTGCGATGAAACTGGAATATAGGTAGCTGAAGAAGACCTGGAATAACACGTAGGTTACTTTTTATTCCGATAATCCCGCAGGATCGGGACCTAGGTGGGTGAAACTGCGGGACGAAGCTAGTATAACATATTCGTGAGAAAGTATCATTAAATTCTAAGTACAGTTTTCTTTGAAGAAAACGAGTTGTTAAAGTAAAGGCGTGAGTTTGAGTGGTTATTTAAATTTTGAACTTTTGTTTGCCGTCGTAAAACAGCTTTGGTATTTTGAATATTTTGGTAAGTACTAGTATAGCTTGAGGTACATAGTTCGACCCGTTTAATTGGAAGGTAATTGTTAAATTGTAGTTTTCAAGTTTTAGGCGCAGACTAAATAATTTTCAAACACTGTACTCCGAACAATAAAGTAAAACCAATTTTAGTAATAATTATTAATATGTGAATAGATATAACACAACATTACACACAGCGTATAATCTAGCCCCAAACCAAGCACTAGGCTTGTACTGTGGGTACTAGACAACGGATATACTATACATTCTACTTTTTTTGTAATTATATACATATTATACCTAAATAGAGGCTTGAACTCGCGTTCCTGCATGTACGTCTACGTCGTATGTAAATATATTTCATACTAGCTGCGCGCCGCGGTTTTACCCGCGTAAGTCCTGATCTCGCGGGAATATATCGGGATAAAAACTAGCTTATGTGTTATCTAAGAGTCCAGCTATGTATATTCCAAGTTTCATCGTAATCGGTTCTGTAGTTTTTGCGTGAAAGAGTGACAAAGTCACATACATACAAACAGTAAGTTTTAAGTATACTCGTACATACATGGTCTTCGGTAGTAATCAAACCGGTAACATTTTGAATTGCAGTCGGATATTCGCCCTACTTGCCACAGAGATCGAATAATAAAGAATAATAGAAGAAAATAGTAAATAAAAACATTTTCCCAAATCGTGTATTTCTTCTATAACAACTCATTACTACGTCACAACAGAACAGATTCCGTCGTTATCGATCCAACGAGATTAGGAGGCTGTTGATTGATTCAAGTCGTTATTGGCACGTGTCGTTATCGTTATCGTTACGTTCGTTACGAGCGTAGAAGCCTTAAGGGCCGATAGAAAAGGTATTGTTATTTGTTACTCGATTTTTGGGAAGGAAGGTTCTTGGTTTTGGTCTAGAATGTATGGTAAATGATGGTTAAACCATAGGTAAAAGCTTTATTGTACCAAATATACAGATCAATAACAAATTACAGCAAAAAAAAAACGTTTGAAGTTAAAGTGGTCGAATAGGTGCCTTATCGCCTATAGGTGTTTTTAATTATAAAAAATTTTTTATTTTAAATTTAACAATGATCTTATAATCGTACTATACAAATTGGATTATCACATTTTATAAAGATAAAAATAATTGTAACTCTGTACACTGTAATGTATTTATTTTAACTTAATGCAAAAACCACGAAACCGAGGGCTGAAACTGAGTATTTTAATATCTAGCGGCCTGCCAAGCTAGCATGACAGCACGAGAACCAACTTTCTCGAATCGACAAAAAGGTTCTGTCTTTTTTTCTCGTATTTTTAAAACAAAGACAAATAACCTTTGTGTCGACTCGACAAAATATTTCTCGTGCTGTCATCCTTGCTTGCCTGAAATAACACATAGTCCACATTTTATCCCAATTTTTTCACGGGTCGTGAGTAACTTAAAATTGTTAAGTAATTAGTACCCACAAATTAGTTAAAATTTCCTTCACATCCACCACCCAATCCCCTTAACATAATAAAAGACTAGCTGCGCCCCGCGGTTTCACCCGCGCAAGTCGCGATCCCGCGTTGTTCGAACACCTACCTACCGCAATGCAATAATCCACACTTAAACGGTCGCCCATTGAAGTACTGTTGAAGCCAGGCGCTACCGCGCCTGGCATCATCAGTACTTCCCTGGTCGTCCGTTTAAGTGTAGATTTTTGCACTGCGGTAGGTAGGTGAAGTAAGTTAAAGTTTGTGTTTCGTCAGTAAGTGACGATGACGATGACGAAGGAGGACGATGACGATGGATGACGATGATGATGATGCCACTCTACATCACTTATCCTACCACTGTGTCGATTTTCATTCATTGAATGGTTATCACCCGCGTAAGTCCCGATCCTGCGGGATTTTCGGGATCAAAAGTATCCTATGTTACTCTCCATCATTTAAACTATCCCTATGCAAATTTTCATCCAATAAATATTATCACCCGCGTAAATCCCGATCCCGCGGGATTTTCGGGATCAAAAGTATCCTATGTTACTCTCCATCATTTAAACTATCCCTATGCAAATTTTCATCTATTAATATTATCACCCGCGTAAGTCCCGATCCCGCGGGATTTTCGGGATCAAAAGTATCCTATGTTACTCTCTATCACTTAAACTATCCCTATGCAAATTTTCATCTAAGAAATAGTTATCACCTGCGTAAGTCCCGATCCCGCGGGATTTTCGGGATCAAAAGTATCCTATGTTACTCTCCATCATTTAAACTATCCCTATGCAAATTTTCATCCAAATCGGTCGAACCGTTTGACCGTGAAGAGGGAACAAACAAACAAACAAACAAACAAACAAACAAACAAACAAACAGATTTTCGGATTTATAATATTAGTAGGATAAGTACAACAATAAACGTAACTTACCGCCGTTTTCTTAAAAAAACATTTAATATTTCGAACACTCCTTAATTAGCCTTTCCCCTTAAATCAATGTCGAAAACTTTTTCCTCAAAAACCTCGTTGTTTCTTCCGACTGATATTTTAATTAATTTCGGTATTTCCATGTTATTTATGGTTCTAGAACCTTCCGTCCGCTATTTTTTTAAAAGGCCTCCGTAGTATTAACAAAACTTTTCGTATCTTTATGATGTACGCAGTTTAAATGATGCAGTAGGGTTTAAGGTTCTTTTTTGAAAAAAAAATCAAGGTTCAAGCGATTGACAGCGGCATCCGTGCCGGTTATTGATCGGATTTCAAGTAGTTTCTCCCCGAGAAAAGATGCGTGGTTCGAATCCCGCTCTGTGTCGGTAATGCGTTTTGTTTTTGTAGATGTATATTTCTTTAAAATTATGTTATGTTTTATTTTGTAGGTATTAGCTGAACTCTTGCCACTTCGTATCGCTGTAAAAAAAACTAGACACAGCACTACAATCCTACCCTCATACTGAATAAAAAAAATTTTAATCGACGATTTTAACAATTACATTTTAACTAACTTACATAAAATCTTGACAAATTACGGACCTACCTAAACCTTTCATTTGAATCACTATTTATTAGTATCAACAATATGAAAATCCGTTCAGTAGCCACAATTTACTTCATTTTATGTTTTTTGTTTCTTTCCTTTAATTTTTTTTTTCTTAATTGAGCTAAGTTAAATTATTCTTATCAACATCAGTAGATTCCCTACTGATTTACGTTAAACTTTTTTTATTCACACAATTTGTTAACATAGTTACATTTTACCGAGTTTACGCAACCAAGATCATTGTAACATGATCGATACGTCGAGGTAGAAAAATAAATAATAGTGCGCGATTAAGGGCCGAATACATGAACGTCACTTAAAATTTAATGGCTGCTTAAATAATTGAGCAGTTCTCAGGCTGTCAACGTCAACTTCCGAAAACGACAATTTCCGAATACTGAGTAGCTTTTCTGTATATTTGGTCATAAGACCGGTAAAATGCAACTATGGCAATAATGTTGTCTTACTGTTTATCTTGCAACTGTGGCCAGCCATCATTCGTTGTACCTCTGTCAACGTGTAATTTTCCACATGTTCTCCTTAACGCATGGTTCTCATATATTATCCAGTTTTTCCATTACTTTTTGTATATAATTTACTTTCTGCGCGTCCATTCGCTATGATACTGTTCCTATGGGAATTAATACAATACATAGTTTTTTTTAATATATGGTAAATCTATTTTTTTTTTTTTCAAAAATTCACTCGCGGCGATGTATAAACTCGCGCTTTTTTTTAAAACATAATTTACAAGACGGAGACGAATAAGAAAATAAATGGTTACTGATCTGTTTCCCTCTTTTAAATTATGCTTTCAAAAAGGTAAGAAATTTACTACTTTACAAAAACAATTCTTCTTAGGTTTTTCTTCTGTTTACGTGATATTGAATTGAAATTAAACTATTTTTCCGGTTTCAATCGCGTTTCTTTAATTTTTTTTTTAATTTTATTAATGTCCTACGTTTCCAGATTTATACTAGATGACCTCCTCAATGGTAGATTTCCCCTATTGCTAAAAATAATAAATGCAATGTTATTATTAATTTCGACTGTTCTGTTCAGTATTCTGAAGATCTTTATCAGATTCTCATCATAATTTTTTTATGGGGCCACTGTTGCGCTATCCTCTCTCCAATTTAATATGAATCATCACAATTGCCAGAGCCGCTTTCGAGTCCATGGCTCGGAATTCAGCACCCTGTAAAGGGCCCATTACAGTCTGATATCGGTTTAATTACAGCAGTCCTCGGCGGTAATGTGGTCACTCAAACGTGATGGGGCCATGCTTTAATTATCCAAAGGTGACTAGTTTACGCACTCTGGTTTCACTACGTTACATATTCATTGTTTTTTAACCATTTTTTAAACGTAATAAAAAATATTATATTTAAAGTCGTTGGTGAGTGCGATCTGAAAAATGCATTCTGATATAATATTCACTGTTTCTGTTTACACGGTTTTTTTTTCAGCGAAGTTAAAGTCAGCTAACGTCCTAATACTGAAATGCTCCTCAATATTTGAGGGCTGCTCAAACAACTCAGATAGATAGATAGATAGATTAACACTTTATTTGCACAACCAACAACAACTAAAATCAGTAAACTGTGCCAATAAACTGAAAAACTCACATTCTAATTTCAAATATGAAACTCTCAGTAGCTTAGTAATTAGAGATATGTACCTTGTACTTGATACTTAGATAATAAGTACAATCATGAAGTATTCAAGCAAATTTGCTTTTTAAAATCACTTTGAGTTTTACTTACAAAACTTAGTTACTACTTACCTACTTCTTTTTTTTCGTGGTCATTGTGTCCGTATCGTGTCGTGTTGTGTCTCACCAAGTGTTAAAATTTTCAGCTGTGGTATCATCTAATTAGCATCCACTGCTACTAGAGGCTAACCTGCAGTACATTGCTGCTTTGACGTAACGTGGTTGTTACCGGTGATTACTTCAAAGCAGCAATGTAGAATACGAAATATGTTTTTTGATAGTAAATAGCAACTAGTAGCGGTGGATGCTAATTAGATGATACCACAGCTGCTTGCCCTTTCTTTCAACCTGAAAATTTGACCTAAAGACTGCTATCGGAGATAACAACCGCTTACTTAAAACAGACAAAACAACAAGAAACCTTTACCATTTTCTATATATCTACACTTTGTAGCGTAATCGAACGTAACGACCGGCCACGAGTTAATGTGGATTTACCTTAATCGAAACATTTAATGTGTGCGCGTCTTTATTTGTGTTTACTTTGTACGCTGTTAGGTTTGTTTTGTGAACACTAAGTTAGATTTTTCTTCTGTTTCCGCGACTTTGCATTGAAATAAAATTAATTTTACGGTTTCAATCGCGTTGTACCTACTTATTAACAGAATTGTTGCAGGACCCTTCCTATATTTCGGTGCCTGTGGGTCAAGGTACCTTTGTGCCTTTATTGCACAAAATTTGTTGTTATATTCATATTCATTTATTGATAACTTAAGTTACACGTCATTTATCAATCAATATATATTAAATTTCTATTATTAAGTAAGTTAACATTACAGCAAAATCTTTTGTCAAATTCATTTTATGTTTGAAATAAAAAGTAAAAAAATTAAAGAAATAAAAAATAATTGTCCATATTTAGATTTCATAAATTCGTCCATGCCATAGAAAGCGGCAGCAGAAACAAAAAATACTATGAAAATTTCAACGGTCCTGCTATCACGGTTCATGTGGTACGAGTATAGCCAAGCGACAGACAGACAGCTGTAGTATCATCTGAATAGCATCCACCGCTAGTAGTTGCTAAGTTGCAGTACATTGCTGCTTTGACGTAACGTGGTTGTGAGGTCTCAGTTCGGGGCGAACTCCTAGTTTAGCCTTTGTCTGTCTTAGTAAACGGGTCCCGTGTTAACCCTTTGGGTGAGGAACCCTAAAAGAACAAAGTTACAACTGTGTTTATAAAAATCCGATATCCAAATAATAATACCCTATTCATCGTCACTACAAAAGCTTTTCCTCAAAATATTACTTGTTGAAGGGTGATTGTAAACTTTTTATCGGCCTATTGTTTGTATGTGCTGTTTTTCGACACTAAATAAATGTGGTTTTTTACCAATTTCTTCTTAAATTATAAGTTATTCTATAATATAGATACACTAACTGAAACCTAAACTCCAAATATATACCTATAAGTTGAATTGTAAAAAAAAACTTGAAGTGTAAGCAATCACTTGACATCAAACTCATTTTCGGGTCCTAATCGCTTATATTTTATTATTTTAGCATTTTATCAACTTTGTCCGACTTCTAAATATCTAGGTATACAGGTTCCACCTACACTCAGAAAGGATTATTCCAAATTCCCACAGGATCGGGGCTTAAGCGGATAAAACCACGAGACGCTGCTAGTCGACCGATAAAAAGTCAGTCGTTTATTTTCCACCCCTTACTTTGAATACACGACAAAAAACTATTGAAACATTGTTACTCATCTTCGCGTAGTCAGAGAAGTTTCACAAATGTCTGCGGGAGCGACGGCTCATCAAAACGACAGCAAAAAACGAAACAAAATGAAAATATATCGCTGAAGCCCTTCGGCAAAGTTGCTTCGACGTTTGGTTTTTGAACACGAAGCGAAGTGTCACAGTTTGTATTGATATAGTAGGACAACTGGTAAGACTAACTGGAATTATGTTGTCAAAAATTAATAGTCGGATGCATACATCTCAAACTTTAATGATTAAACATCACAAGGAAAGCAGTTGTAAAAGCCACTGTGGGATATGAGAAAAAAAATTAGATCTTCAGCTATCTGCAAACCAAGTTTCATCGCAATCGAACCGTTAGTTTTTGCGTGAAGGAATAACAAACACACTCGCTCACTTACGCCTTACACAAACTACTTACTACCTTACACAAATTTTAATATTTATTATATTATCAGAGTTCAGTCAGTCAATTGGTAATGTATAGATACTAGCGTAGCGTCCCGCGTTTGCACCTGCGTAGGTCCAGATCCTGCGAAAATAACGGAATCATAAGTTACTACTCGATAATTTAGTTTTCTGTTAATGATGTTTTTTAATCGGTCCACTAGTTCGGAGCCAATTTGTTACAAACAAATAAATAAATTTCTCTTTACTATAATATTAGTATCGATAGATAGGTAACTAGACAAGTTTTCCAACTGTTAAATTTCCACTGTGACATCACAAGTAAGTATAAGGTGGGCGCGAAATTAGATTTACGCGACGAGTTCGACAATTTTCGGAACTCATCGGAACTCACCGGATCAGTTTCGAATTTCGAACGGTATCCGACCTCGCATTACCATATAAATGCGGAACTTGCGCGAAAAATATTGCGAATAAAGGTGGCGGCATGCGGCATCCGCATGTATTGTGAAAAATAATTTCGGTAGGTAGATGAATATTTAGCCTGGAAGTAATATTAAGATAGTTAAAAAAATATGAGCAGAACAAATCAGATAGAGATAAAGAGAGAGTCTGTCTTTTCCTTGACCCTTAAGGGTTGCTTGGAAGAGACCTCCTTAATTTTTATTATTAATGCTCAAATCGTATCTAAACCATAATAAATGCAACATGATTTCATCCTAGTTTGAATTACAAACATTTACCATGGTTATACTGTTTGATATTTATTTTGTAATCTTACTAATATTATAAACGCGAAAGTTTGTATGTATGTGAGATTGTTACTCAATCACGCAAAAACTACTGAACTGATTGCGATGAAACTTGGAATATGGATAAAACGAAGCTGGATACCGGGAATAACACACAGGCTACTTTTTATCCCGATATTCCCGCGGGAACGGGACTTACGCGGGTGAAACTGTGGGGAGCAGCTAGTATATTATAATACCTTTGTGTGTCCCGCGGTGTCACACGTGTAAGTCCCATTTCCATAATTTTCAAAAAGTCTCATTTCCATAATTTTCAAAAATTCTTTCTTATCGAATGCCCAGATTATCGGACATTATGTTTATCATAAACTTTTTAATTCACACGATTTGTTAACATTTATGTTATACGTTTGTTAATATTAATACGCGATTAAGACCCGGTAAAATATAAATAGGTAAGTATCATATTTCTTTATGAAGAAAACACTCGCTAAATTTCAACTCACTACTATCAGCCGTTTAGGCTGTAGTTTGATCGATCATTCAGTCAGTCAATGGTCTGTCAGTCAGTGTTCTGTCAGTCAGTCAGTCAATCTGGACAAAGTAATTTAAAGATGTAGGCTACAAATGGATGAAATAGGTATAGTTTTTATTCGCACAATCTCTCTAAAACGAAGTAACTTAATGAGCAGGAAGCATACCTCCCCACAAACAAGTTATCCTAAATATCCAATGAGGCATGAACCCCCAAAATCGTCCATTTAGTTACCTCTACAACGTTTCTACATTAAAAACGTACTAAATTACGAAGGGCTAAGAAAGGAGCTTTGAACACATTAATTATAAATAAGGGCTCTTTCAAATTAGACGATTGTTTTACTAAGGCGATAGGGACCTGCCCTACTAATATTATAAATTTAAAAGTTTGTGTTTCAAAGTAAATACTACTTGTTATACCGAACTCTCTAGAATATCGGGATAAAAAGTAGTCTACGTGTTATTTATTTCTTACAATTACATTATATTACATTTTTCCTTATTTATTTTCATCTACTATTGTCAGTCACAACGCTAATGTCTTTAAATAAATAAATAAATTATGTGACCAACACACAGCGCCATCTAGCCCCATGGTAAGCTGCTAAGCTTGTGTTACGGTGACTAGACAACGGATATACTACTTATTTTTATTTTTCTTTTGTAATACATACATATTATACATAGAAATACACCCAGACCAGATACAAATATTTATTCTTAAGCATAAATATTTGCACCCAGCGGGAATCAAACCCGCAACCTTCTGCATTGCAGCCAAGCTTTCGCCCGACGCGCCACAGAGGTCGTCATATGTGGACAGAGGTCTTTTCCACGTATGTCCTGATTTCAGGGGATTATCGGGATAAAAATTAGTCTATGTGTTATTCTAGATTTTCATTTCAAGTATCATTGCAATCGGTTCGGATTGACATATATGAAAAATATTATATCCTGATATTCCCGCGGGATCGGGAATAATGCGAGTGGAACCGCGGGACGCAGGCAGTTAGTAATATTTTTAAATAAAGATAGAATTTTAATACTGGATAATGGATTTAAAAATCTCATTTAGTTTCAATTTATTATACAGTTTACTAGTCGTTTCTCCAGGTTTCACCTGCGTGAGTTTTTATTTAGAGCAGATTTCCTAAAACCGTAGACGTTGACGTTGACGTAGAATATGGCTACGGTGACCAAAAGTTACTTGGTAATTTTTTTAAATCGGTTTGACGATTTAACTATTAAAATGTAGCAGACAGATAGGAGTAACTTTTGCATTTATAATATTAAATAGTAATGTCACAATCTAAACATACAAATGCAATTAGGTAGATCAATCAGATATTTTTTTTCCTTTAGTTAGAGCAACAATGATTTATCGTAAAAACTTTTTAAACTCACACGATTTGAACTCATAATTATTTTTCCCGGGTCTTACCCACGCCCACCTGTGTCCCCTCGCGACCAAGATCATTGTAACATGATCGAAACGTCGAGGTAAGAGAATTTAAAAATAATATTCCGCAAATTAGACCCGGGAAAAATAATTATGAATAATTTATCTTTTGGTGCAGTTTTAGCTCAAGTCCCCAATTTTTTTCAATTTATCTCATCATACATACACACTGTCCCTTTTTTTATCAGGTATTAGTATAGATAGATAATGGGTTTCTTTTTTTCTAAACACAGTTTAGTAAAAAGTTGTACAACTCGGAACCCTCTTTAGGCACATATAGGGGTGTAATTCAATAACCCCTCGACCTAGGGCCACGGCCTAAGGGTATAAATAAAGACAATAAAGCCAGTTGACTGCTCATCCCACGAATTTTCTACAAAATACAACTTATCGTTGCGGGTGAAGGGGTGTAGTAATAATCAAACTTTATAATTGGCCATTGCGTTACCTATCTATATTTAGACTTTGTGTGATTAACCGATGCGTTTCCTACCTATAACTAGACTTTTTGTGATTGACCATTTCTTGAGAGGACAATGCTTATGAGCAGTCAACGGTTTTTATCGTCTTTGGACTACGGCCTAACCTAAGGGTATAAATAACGTCAATTTCAAGTACTTAAACTTAACTAAGTTGAGTTTACATAATCTAAGTTAGCCTCTTTGATAAATGTTGATTAGAGTTAGTGTTTGAAGCTGATCATTTATAATAAGTTTAGGGTTCAGTTATTAATAGGGTAAATTGGTTTATGGATTAATTAATAACCGACTTTCAAAAAAGATAGATAGATAACTTTTTTTTTACAATTTAGAGACGATTGTTCTTTCTACGGATAAAAGATATCAAATTTTGATTCTTTTTAATTTCATAATGACGTTTTTTATTCGGTAGGTAATGTCAAATTTTATTTGTTAGATATCTCTATCTAGGGATTCGAAAAATCGGCCCTAAAGACAAGAAAATAAGACACAAATACATACTGCCGGTTGCACCAAAATTGATGTTCATTTACGAATTCAGTTTTACGTATTACGGTACGTAAATATGTGTTGCACTAAAAAAAACCAGCAAAAATATTCGTGAAATTAGTTACTATCGGAACAGTCATTTATTCTTTCGAAGTACCTATGTAGTACGTTTATTATTTATAAATAAATAAATAATATTTAATCCTAAAATAGCGTTTTCTAACCTCTCAAGTGTAAGTTATAAAGAATTAACCATGATTTCTGAAATAATTATAATATAATTTATATTGATTACAATTTAAACCTAGGAATTTAATAATATCAATACGAACAAAATTATGAATAGGTGTCCATCCAAAGGTTGCCTGAAAGACATCACTTTAAGCTATAAGGCCGCCTATTTTGCCATCTGGGTTTAAACTAGTTATGTTTTTTTAGAATTAGCCTATACCTGTCTATCTTTGTATTTACATAATTATCAATTTAGTCATACAAAGCACATGCCTACATCTTAAACATTATAATTACTATGAGTTACCCCACTGAGGTTTAGTATTTCTACCCCACAAGTTACCCCACCGAAATCCCCAAGGGATGCTAGAAGTTCGCAATTTTCTTCAACCCAAAACTATACCGTACGTAATCCCCCTCACACGGGAAAGGTTTTTATTATCCTATGACGAAACAATTGCTAACAAAGTGGGGTTTCGTAACGAATCGTTTTATTTAGGTACCTGTTAATACTCATATACATACAAATTTATCAGGTAGGTATTTATTGTTATTTTTAATATTGGTCAAGGTATTCTTTTACAAATTAATAAAAATGAATATAAAGAATAAGGAATGAGGTTTGAATACTGTCACAGGGATTTTTTATGATGCAATTATCTAGTGTTTCTTGGTAGGTATTTGTTTATTTTTGAGGCATTAGCACTTTTTCAAAAAAAGATATTATGTTTGATGGTTTTACAATCATTACAAAATTCAATATTGTATTTAATAAATACGGAGTATTTACTATGTTTACATTTGTTTTTTACCAAACTCAATATTTGCCAGTAACTGCAACTGGCTTGCAAAAACAAATTAAGACATTTTTTACATGGCATAGGCTAGCTTTTTACCTCATCTCACCTGATGACTGCGGCGACTAACTGTGGTAAATACGCTGTTATTAAATAACTAGCTGTGCGGTTTCACTCGCGTAAGTCCCGTTCCCGCAGAAATATCGAAATAAAAAGTGGCCTATGTGTTATTCTAGGTCTCCAGCTACCTACCTAGATTCTAAGTTTTATCGCAATCGGTTCAGTAGCTTTAGCGTGAATGATTAACAAGGTCACATACAGATATACATACACGCAAACTTTCGCGTTTATAATATTAGTAAGAGCAAGATATTATTGACAACAACTAAGTTTAAAGTCGTTTTTTATAAGTTGACTTTGTACATACATGTCATGTTACTTGATCCCGTTACACGTAGACGGGTGAAACTGCGAGAACTCGCTAGTAACATATAGGTTAGTAAAATAATAAAGATTTGTCAATGGCAAACGACCAAATCAATGCCCTATTCCAAACTGTAATTAATTCGACAAATTTCCAAATTTAACCCGTAAATTGTCGAAATTTGATAATTTAATTAATTCAAGAAACCACCGATTCGATGCTATGTTATTTATACGACTACTGCTGCCCAAGATGATGTTATAGGTACAAATAGGCCTATTTCGTATGTATTCTATAACTAGATCGTGTTAACATCGACTCAGCATTGTTTTATTTTTCTTGAAAACCTGCAAGATTAGACAAAGAATGGAAAGAAATATTAGAGAAAGAACTGAAGATTAAGATCGTGTGGTTTCAAAACACGCTCCGATAGGAAGAAAGCACAGCAAAACTTATGTGACATTGTATATTCGAGTAGATAAATCGAGCTGTTTACTATGAAGTCGCGGGTGTACTGTTTTCTAATACTTAAGTGTGTAAAATTAATATCAAAAGCTTTAAAATTTTCCTACTCAAATGTATTCTCACCTCTGTATTATTCAGAATCACCTTAAGACAAACCACCAATTTTGTTACCACAAGATTGTTTACAAAAGGAGATGATCTTAAGGAGCTAGCGGAGGTGACGCGGGCTTTTTAAATTCAAATTAAATTTGTAGGTATAAAAATATACTTCACACTTCAATGTGTGTGTTTCTTTAAAAGTTGTAGTAATTTTTGTAACCAGGACTTAATAGACGTTATTTTACTCGTAATTACATGTATTTCTAACAAATGTTTTGCTCTATTTGTTGTAATATGAGTTTTGTTAATTCACGTTAATTAATGAAATTATTTCAATGGATGAATTTTGGAGTTTGTAAAATACCTATATACTTTTAATTTTGATATTAGTTCCATTAATATTTTGCTAAATAAATAATTTGTAAAAAGGCACTCAAACTGGCCTCATTTTAAAGTGAAAATATTACATTTTGCAATATATTGACCTTTGACTGCTGAAGTTGAAATTGCAAATCGCACGCACTAATGCAAAATTGCAAATCGTTACATCTAAATTACACACATTAAACACATTACAATAATAACAACACACAATTAAACACGTTCGCGTGCATTCAGTGTTTTACACTGAATACACGCGTATGCTCGTTTTGAATTGTTATTGCTCAGGGTATTACATTTTTACGGAGAAGTCAACCACCGCCGGCTACTTAAGAAACCGCAGTCACAAAGTAATTTAAGTTACACTTTAACTCTACCTGAACAATGTTGTTCACGGAATGTTAATTGTTAATTTATTAAGTTAAAATTGTTGTAGTTATTTTGTTCGCTGTGATCAGTCGTTTTTAATTAATCGGGTATATACTGCATCTTAGACAACTTCTTGCGCTTATCAACCATCTGATTAAATCATTTTTTGAATTTTCTTCTGTTTTCGTGACTTCGTAATGTAGTAAAACTCATTTTACGGTTTTGATCTCGTTGTTTTTACTATCAGCATAATTATTTGCAATGCCGCTCCGAGGACTTCTAAACATCGGATCGGTATTGCAATAAATGTTAAATGACTGATGGATCAAATTACAGCCTAAACCGCTGATAGTAGAGAGCTCGATTTATTTAAATATTATAATGGAAAGTGCGTTCTTTATGTGATTTAGGGCTCCGATAAGAAAGGGCTTTTCGAAATTGCTACATGAAACCACGGCACACTGCTAGTTAATTATATAGAAATCATTGTAGGAGCTTTCTAAGCTCACTAAAATACTTAAAAAAACATTCGTCTTTGATCAATCTTAACATGTCTTTGAATCCCACCTACCTGTATAAAACTTTCTTAGAAAATAAACTACATAAAACCCACTGAAAAGCTCCTTTGAAGCTTTTATTTTCACCTTTATCCTGCTTTACCTCACTCAATAACTAACAATTTACACGAAAATAACACAATTTTCTACCATTTTCTACTATCCTAGAACACTTTCAACTCGTTCTGTCAGTTCTGATTTATCCAATACGGTTCTAAGTTATCTAAATTAAAGTTGAGTGCAATTAAATTGGATCGGTTATCAAGAATTGTTATGTTTTCTGTAATTTCTTTTGATTTTCGCGTTTTTAACTTATTTTGTACAAAGCGAAATGATGTTGCTATTTTCTAATTCGTTAATTTCGGTTAAATTACTCTAGCATATATGACTTGCAGCTGTATTCACAAACGAACCCTACACGGTGGCTTAATACTTTGTTTTACTTTTGTGTGACAATCTACGTCAGTGAAAATGTGACAAAAGTCCACGACTCCACGCATAGGGTCGTTTGTGAATAAGGGCCTAAGTACCTACCTACGTCAGATTATGACAGGGATGGCAAATATCTCACAAATATAGATACCACCAATCAAACAAACTACTTACACACAGTTAAAGCTTACAATTTCTACCAATTCAATCTCCCCGCAACCACATTAAAGAACTTCATACTATAAACATAATGATACTATTAAAGTCTGCAAAATACGAGAACACAATTGCTTAGTTTTCAAACTGTCGCTGGCTATTATGCCGCGCGAAGTTTGCAGAATAGATATTATCGTGCGTATTTGCGACCCGGAGCCGATGCTCTGGAGTGTAAAAATGTCCATATTAGAACACAGGTCACGTGCCGACCGTTTTGAGTGGCCCGGTTTGGGCACAATATTAGCCATGAATGGCTCCCGTTTTTTTAACTTATTATTACTCATGACTGCCATAGACATGGAACTAATATAGATTGACGTTTGGAGCAGCTAGCTTAGGCGTAGTAGTCAATCTTCTTGATATTTGCGTGTAGTGGTGTCGCTTATCTAGTGTTAGAGTTTTCAGGTCGCTCTAAGGCCTCTAACTTGACCTAACGACTGATATCTGAGATAACTAACACACAACCTTTCTCCCCAAACGCATATACCCTGCTCCGTTCCGTCGTGGGTAAAAACCAGAGACCAACTAAGACGTTCCAAGTAGAAACAATAAAAAACGGTAGGAGTAGGAACAATAGACGATCGAAGTGGAAAAAGACCTATCTAAAAAAAGATGCTTTAAGCAGAATAAAAAAAACCGGAATGAAAACAAAAGATATTGTGACAGTACTATATTTTGTTTCCATCTTAGTAGACAGTTGTACCTGTACTGTACTATAATATTAGACATTACAGTATAGTGCTCTGAAGTTGCCCAAAAAACCTACCACGAACGACATGGCTCATGATGTAGATAGATAGATAGATTAACTCTGTATTGTACCAAATTATTACAAAAATGAGAAATTATATTTAATCAAAACAATTAAAAGTAAGTACATACACATCTTAGAAAAGTCGGTCGTACTCTTAGATAAGTAAACATTTGTATAATGAGGAAAAAATAACTATTTTTGAATATTAGCTCTCCATAATCTTTGCCAATAATAAAAAGTAAATGAATTATTTCAATACGTTAATTCTTTTCCGTTTTATAGAAGTAAACGTTCGATGCGGACTCGTACTCGGGTGTGACGTCATCTCACACTCGAGCACTCGCCCAGTCCGCTCGCGCTCTTTGTGTCGATGTCACAGTACATGTCGTCTAACGTTTTGATTAGGGCAACAAAAACTAGTGTATTTATATACAAACAAGCTTTACTGTAACAAACTTTCATTGTGGACTTAATAAAAATATTTTTATGTTAAGTAAAACAATTAAATAGATAGATAGACAATAACTTTATTTGTATCACATTCGACAAAAAAACAAAACACCGAAACTTAAAGTAACGACAAAACTTAAGTTGTAAGCTGCACAAATGGGCGGTCTTATCGCTGAAAGCGATTTCTTCTAGGCATTCTTTGAACGAAATAGATATATGAACTAAATAAACAGAAATTACAGTTAAAGTTACACCTATTAGTATAATACTGGTGAAGAGCCCTTCGCTTTTCGTTTTACCTATGCTAAAAGTTAAAAGTTTTCACTTGTGTGTTTCCGCAATTAGCCCTACTATTGAGCCTTTGTGCGTGATTTTAAGCCGTGGGTTTTCTCACGATGTTTTCCTTCATCGTAAGAGCGATGTTAATGGCGCACATAATTTTTTCTCAAAGAAAAACACATTGGTGCGCGGCCGGGATTTGAAATCACGACCTTCGGAATGAAAATCGGGGTACCACTAGACCAAC
This sequence comes from Idaea dimidiata, assembly GCA_949358125.1. Taxonomy (NCBI): domain Eukaryota; kingdom Metazoa; phylum Arthropoda; class Insecta; order Lepidoptera; family Geometridae; genus Idaea; species Idaea dimidiata. The sequence goes on from OX442329.1 coordinate 14,979,308, forward strand.
ACCGCTCTCACATACCTATGCTATGTCCAAAGTACAATATTAGCCCTAAAAGCCTTCATTTTTAACTTATTACTACCTACCCCTGGAAACCCATTTTGTCTGTCCGTGTAATAAAATGAGAACTTTTATGGTACAATTCCCGAGTCTTATTAGATCGTGCGGGAAGTTTTTTATGTCTGTCATCATTTGTTTTTGCCGGTCGTACTCGTTTAGTGTGGAGTTAGATTGTGGATGGGAATTGACCTTGTATTCTATGACTTTAAAGTCGCAGGTGGCTATTGACAAATAAAACTCATGGGGAATGAAAAACAAATAAAGTATTTGACCATTAATACTTTACGTGCATTCATACAAATCTATGGCATGAAGGCATGTAAAGTATTATAAATTAAATGAAATAAAAACTTTAAAACCTGATTTAGTAGGTAGTAGGACATTGATAAAATGCTTAATGTAATAAAACCAAAGCAATTAAAATTGATAAAAAAATATTAATTTCATACAGTTCATAATATGATTTCGAGACCTGTACAGATCTCTACCTCAAAGGGTAGATTATATTTATGTTCAGTCCACCTATCACCCTCTGTGATCTGTAATTTTTTTATTTTTTTTATCAATCGATAAATGCGCTTACAAGCGCAATTATTGTAATTTAAATGGATAAAATGGGGGGTGGTCATCTAATTTTAGAGTTTTTAGGTCGCCCTGAATAGTCTCTAAACTGTCTTACGATTGCTATCAGAGATAACAACCGGGATCACCTGCTTAACGTGCCTTTCGAAGCACGAAAGAGCTCGAGTAAGTGACTTTTTGCCACACAAATTATCGATCATCCATCCACGTAATGACCGCGCCAAGCGTAGCTTAACCTACTCTATCTATATCTATACTAATATTATAGAGAAGAAAGATTTATTTGTTTGTTTGCTCCGCTACTACTGGACCGATTTTAAAACTCTTTCACGGATAGAAAGCTACATTATAGAGGAGTAACAAAAGCTACGTTTGATCCCGATATTCCTACGGGATTTCTTTTACAATTAATTCCTAAACCTATTTATAAACATAATACACACCTTGGGTTACTTATTATAGCAGCGCAAAGTTGAGCTACAGAATGACCTATTAGGTGTAATTATAGTGGTCATACGCTCATCTATAATTTAAAAAGAAGTAGTATTTCATTGAAATACAGCGGAACCGATAAAATGTTTTCATAGCATTAAAACAGAGGCGAAAGTGAGCGGACGGGATAGGAATAATCAATACTGAAGCTTTCGAGGCGCAGGTACAGTTACCGACCCCTCACCCCCCGCTCCTGGGCACCCCCCTTCCCTCTTCCCTCGTCGGGACTTCAGACTGGAAACTGAATGATCCAAATTGAAACACTTTTTTTTGGTTTTAAACCAAAATTATTAAATATATTATTAATTAGTATTATTAAATAAAGCATTTTTCAAAGCATTTTTCTACGCCTTACATTTCGAAGTTTTTCGTGAACACTGGCTCATGGGCTGGTTGCGATTAAAACTGGAAAGATGAGTTTAATTTTAATCCGACATCGCCAAAACAGCAGAAAATCTGACAGTGATAAAAATCCTTTTTTAATGTGGAAAGGCACTAATGGCCAAATGCTGTAGCAGCAAGTTGAAGCGGCGGCAGTTTCAAAATACCTTAAAATTGAGCAGCTCTTAAACTCAATAATTCTGGTATTTATTTTGAATTCACAATCTGCTTAAATGTCTAAGTAGCCATCAAAGTTTCAGTATTTGGCCAAGAGACACTAAGAAATGGGGATTTTAAACGGAATTTATAATTTATTTTCTTATTATTTTTCCCTTAAATATTACGGAAATACAAGACTAAAGTGAGTTATTTTATTCAAGCATTATGCTACAATAAGGTGAAGCCTAAATCGAACAAAAACAAACAATAAAAAATATGCGACTGCCTAATTGTTTAAAAGTAGCTCTGAAATTATAAGTTATTTTTTACTATGTACTCGTAGGATTAGGCTTAATATATTTTTTTTGCGTTTCAGTATTTACATTATTTAAAGCTTTTAACAAGTACACCATTGTACTAATTTACATACGTACTCATTATTAGCAAAAAAAAAGATAAAATAAACTAAAAGATTAAAGTTTTGCTGGGCGTTTTTCGTACGACGCGGGTTTTCTTCTGATGTTTTACTTCACCGTAAGAGCGACCGTACCGTATTATCTATCGCCCGATTAAAAATTAACAGTCTGCGTCGTCCGTGAGGGTCACAGTATAGACTAGACAGATAGAAAACTGTATATGTAGTTACCTTAAAAGTAGGAAGACTTCTTTATTTATAACTTTTTTATGATTTGTATTTCGGATCCTCCTTAATAGAATGTTGGTTTTTATTTAGCTAGGCTGAAAATAACACACAAATAAGTATTCTCACTGATCGGCTACGTAGGTTTAAGTTTAACGTGCTATATTTTAGACCATAAAGTCGACATTCGGTAATAGTTTACAATCTCTTTAAGGAAATGAATGAATTGGGTTTTTTTTTGTCATGGGTTTTATATTATATTCGACATTTCCTTGAGTTAAAATATAATTATTACCGGAAACTGCATAAACGGAAAACTGGGTTTTAGTTACTCTAACCGCTGAATACTGATACGCTGCTCTAAATTTGAGGGCCACTTAGATAGTTATCTAAGAGGCCGTTAAATTAAGTACTAAAATTTTGAAATAAGAATCTGCTTAACTGAGCAGATTTTAGTACCTAAACGATTTTTTGATTTAAAGTGCTGCTTAATTGTTTAAGTTGCCTGCAAATTTTCAGCACCTCGTTTCAGTATTAGGCCGTATGATTCGTAGTATTAAGTATATTTAAAATTTTATCTCAAAGAAAGATCTCTGCTTGAGACAAGTTTTTTTTAGAAAATTTTCAGTTGACTTTATGTTGCTTAACTTAAGCCAGTTTATAAATCGAGTTTCAAGTCAAGATCTCGGCTTGAGGCACCTTTTGTTAATACGTTAAACTTTAACATTAATTTATTCTATAATATCAGTAGAATTCCCGATAGGGCCGCCAAGTATTTTCTAAAGCAAATATTTTGTGAACAAAATCTCTTAATCCTTATTCGATAGGGATTATTTAAAGACCAATCCCTAGGGATCGTTATTAAACGGGACGGAAATTTAATTTTAGAAGGAAAAGTTATGGTATTTCAGCATTATTTATGTAGGCTCTTAAAATTCTTTAAAAATAAGTTTTTTTATGAGCGACCTTAGGGTTGCTACAGACAAAAGCTCGGCGGGCGGTATTATATAGTCGTGCGACTTTTTGACGTGCTGTAAAGTTAACTTATAAGTTATGGCGTATCTTACAAAAGCCAAGCGATGAGGAAAATCTTAAGAAGTAGGTACTTCACAGTGTATTTTGGCAAGGGTAATATAAAATTTACTTAACTCTTTTTAGGTTTCGATAATGATGTTTGTTTGTCGAATAAGCGGCTTATTGTTTGAAAGTTTTGAGGGACTGATTACTTACTCTTTTTTTAAATATTTATTCTTTCGAGTTCCTCCGTGCTTCGGTCGCGGTAAGTTAAATACTAAACAGTTAGTCCCGATTGTTATCTCTGATAGCACTCGTTAGGTCAAGTAATGCCTTTAGCATACGGAAAAAAAGTTCTTACTTACATACTTAATTAAATATTTTAAATAGTTAAAAAAATATATTTTTATGATTAATCTGCAACTTGTCCAACATACAAGCAAAAGAATCGCAAAAACAAAAGCCAAACCAACCCTATTTCTATCGCAATTGCAAAAACCTAACAAAAGACACCCACCCACAGAAAAAACCCCAATTTTCCAAATCTCCCGTATTTTACCTCTCAATTTAACCTCACGAAGGTGAAATCAAGACCAATAATTAGCTAAAACATGGCTAAAACAGAGAAACGTGAACCTCATTATGATAAGGGTCGGTTTACGTGAGGGGTCCTTTGAACAAGGGCCCCCTGGCCGTGACCCCTACGGCGAAGGGTCATTTATTAATAGCGTCGTAGCGTGATGAGGAAAGGTTTTGTAAGTAGGTACGTTTTCGTAGGATGTTTCGTCTTCAGAAGAATATTGGGTTTGCATTTTTTTTTTCGTTTGTAGGGTTCCGTAACCAAAGGGGGTAATAAATAAAGGGACTCTATTAGTAAGACTCCGCTGTCAATTTATGCTGTTTCTCAAAAACTGTGACAGCTAGACAATTGAAATTTTTACTAATGATGTATTTCTGTTGCCGCTTTAAGAACAATCTAGAATAAATGTTTTGAAGCTCCCATGCAACGGACATGTTTTTTTGTGATAATGGAACCTTTCGTGCGCGAGTTCGTCTCGCGCTTCGTCGATTTTTGGGATTCTAAGTCCGGATCCTGTGGAAATATCGGGATGGAAAATTGCCCTGGTACTTCTAAAAATTCAATGTCCTCATATTCAATTTGATCGAAATCGGTTTGGAAGTTCCTGCGAAGACCTCTTACAAACATACATCCCTACAACTATACATTTTATTAGTAGCACGGTGCCAATTTCTGAGTTATACCACCAAGCTAGTAGAAAAAAATGGCAATATTTTTAGTGGCTTACTGCCTTCTCAAATTTTGAACATGCTGGATTGCCTTAGGGACAACAAAGACCAAAGTAACCCACAACTTTTTCACACGAATACTCGCTTTAGGGACCTGAGACAATCAGTTGGACTTTAACGAGATCAGACCCAAAGATAGCCGAATATGACTTCAATATCAAGGGACCTTAGGTATATTATTAGCTTAATGGAAAATATCCTAAAGTTAATTTAAAAATACGTAGGGACTGAAGACGAAATGAAAAGGTCTTGAGAATTTTCTTCGAGATTATTTAAAATTCAATTTAGAGTTAGGTAAGAAGATTTTTAGGGATTTAGTTATTAGTCTGTTCTCTGGAGAGATGAAAGTGGTTTATGAAACGATATTAGTTATAGATTTTTCTCTGTTTTTACACGACTGCCAAAGGAAGTGTTATGTTTTTGCTATTTTGTGATCGAAATTAAACTTAAATTCAATGCTCGATTTGTTAAAAGCAACGCGTTTAAAGCTGGGAAAATTTGATTAATTTCAATTAAATTTAGTTGAGATACGGATGTGTTCATGTTCAAATATACAATTTTTCCCTTTGCCGCTGTATTGGTCAAAGTCGCAAATAAGAACTGGTCTTAGTTTTCCTATAAAAAAAAGTAGGAGGCATTTGGTCTGGACAAAAAGCAACACTCTGACGAATTCCAAATCTGCACTATTTTAGATCATATCGTTTAAGATGTGGCACGCTCTTCTAGAAAGAGTCTAGAAAGACGGCTGTGGAATAAGATCCAAACCGTCTTTCATGGTGGCTACACCAGTCTACGTTTCAGAACACGGTCGAGTCCGCTTGGTGCTACAATTAAAGCCAGTAAATGTCAACAAGCCACGGCTGAAGCCTCAAATTTAATACATAATCTATCAAATTCTAACTAAAACCTCAAGGAATATCACAAATTTTACCAACAACTTTTAGTAGGAATAAACACCTAAACACAGACACCATAATCCTACATATGATTATTAAAATAATAATTAACAAACCCCTCTAGCTACGAGTATGTACGAGAATAAACAACTTTGTAATTCCAATTAAGGGAGTCAATAAACAAAATACATACTTACTCCTATAAGGGGTTTATTAATATACCTACGTTTATTAAGTGTAGGTACCTACTATTTCCACCTTGCCGCCCCGGACATCCTGGAGTGGTATTTTTGAACCACCAGCTGATTAAGTAACTCTGTTGCTTACAAATCTTGAATGAAACAATTGAAATTGTTGTATTCACGTCATTATTCATGTTATTCTAAGTAGCGTATGTGATTGTGAAATCATATATCTGTAATCGCAAAAATTAATAATTTCATTTATTTCATCAGTTAGTGGAAAACTCTTTCGTATACGAAAGGCTAATAAATGGGTGCGCGGTCTCGCTCCCGCACATACACAACAACAAGCGAGAGCAAGCATGCAGAAATCGAACTTTTGAATAGGAATTTAATTCCAGTGGTTTAAAAATTCGGCTCCTGGCAGACTAAGTGTTAAGGTGGAAGTCCCCCGTAGCTAGTGTTTCGCTTCATAATTGCTCATTCGAACTGATATGGAATATTCACAATTTTTTGAGTACTTATCACCTTTTATATTCCGAAGGTCTTATTTAATTTCACATTATTCCAAATGTCTTGTTCGCAAAATGAAAAATCTACTATTTGACTACAGTATTTTTAATTTAAAATGCTTTATAATTTTTACATTGCGCTCTTTTGCCGTTCCATTTCCACTGCAATGCACTGTAGATAACATCGACGGTGGAAAAATTGCAAAGAATTTAGAAGAAAATCGGTTTTTATTAAATATTTCCCATCTCGATAGGAAATGGGGATGGTTGCGTTAAATAACATAAATACCTTCTGATCGTAAAGTGGAATTTTCAAATAAATGATCGTTTCATAAAGTTTTTATATAGTACCTACGTTCTTATAGGCTCATTATAATCTAATTTGGATAATGGACTTAACAAACTGAAAAGACGTCTCATCTGGGTGTGGTTTTGGCCGCCCGCCTGATTTGTTTTTACAAAATCATACTTACCAATTTATAGGCTCAGAACCTATTCTTTGTGGTTCCTTGGTTTCCACAATAAAAAATATTATTGGACAATCCTTTTTTACTTACGCAAGTAAAACCGTGTGATCCTGTTAGTAATATATATAAATATAATCTTAATAGATAATTTTTTGCCTACATTTCGCTTACTCTGCAATTTCGTTCAATTGCCGAATTCCAAATGAAAAAGGACCTAAAAGTTTTGTTTTGTCTCATTTTGTACAATTTCCAAAACTCAACTTCTTAATAAACCGCCTCCTTGTTATCAAATAAACGTTGTTTTGCAAAAGGACGTTGTTAAAGACAAAAGCTCTTTGAAAAGTTTCCCTTCGAGCCATCAATTTTCATTTTAAAAGCTAAATTTGTCATATTTTTGATTGCCACTGTGATTTTAGTATACTCTGTCTTTTGTAAAATTATCCGCGGCTACTGCGGCATTTTTACATACCTTCTTTAGGGTTTAATAGTCAATAAGAAACATAGTTTCGTCATATCCTATCCGCGACTTAGTACAAAGAAACTAGCTTTGCATGAGTATACATTTTGGTGATGCCGATAACATCGTATAATAAAACATAAATCTAAAAACATAGTTTTGAATTAGGAATGACACTTATTTACATTGAGATCTAGCTAGGCTCTAACACGCTTAGGTAACTAAAAGAAGTAATTTACAATTGAAGAGTTATCTATAGCTAGTCTGAGTTCCGATACGTAGGCTGTAACTGCCACTAATGGCCACATACCAATTGTCAATAAAGATGGTGAGTCTGATAAGATGGATACCATCTCATCTATCGATCTTTAAAATCCGAAGCAGATTATTAATCGAGACGTAGTATAACATAGTCAATACAAAGAAGTTTTGTCTATAAATCAGTCACCGTCAAGGCCCACATGATACCGACAAAACGGAGACAGTTGGCCGCCCTTCGGCCATTTTCTTTGTCTCGCACTTGCCACGTTAATTTGTAGCTAGGTGGTTGCGTGAACGGTTTCTGGGTGTGGTATAAATTACGAGAGTTTATCGGTTTGTATACAGCGCCATCTGGTATCGAACTGAGGGACTTTGGTTTGAAAGTCTATCTTTCTATAATCATTCTGTAATAACAAAATATACTTGGATGGTGGTAAGTACTTGCAAGCCAATGAAAAATATATTAATATTTTGCCAGAAACAGCAGTTATAATTCATGTTTTTCGACCTGTTTTTTGTTATTTAATCGTTTAAAAACTACCTAGTACCTACTGAACCAATTGAAAGGAAAGTTGTCGTAGAATCCGAGAAATAAAAGAAAGACTGCAACCCCGCGCTGTTCAGAGCCAAACACCGCGCGAGAAAACTCCTGATTTTTCCACTAGATCGAGACTAGCGCCCTCAAAACCGCGGGTTACAGTAGTAATATCCCAAAATGGACAACAATTCCGTATTCTCTTTTCTTCTAAAAAGTGTATCTTTTTAGTTATATGTGCGTAAATGTCCCGCAGTATAAGTCCCGATTCCGTGGGTATTTCGAGAAAACCGTTCCTTATCAGAACTCTTACATTATTATATAGAACACTAGGTTCTGACTAAGAGTTCTGACTGTGTGTGCTTTGATCATCTGCTGTCGGCTAGTACAAAACCGCTTTGAATATAGATTTCTATAACTTCGGCCATACACAAAGTAAAAGTACATACCGACAATAAGAAAGACGCTGGGAGGTGTCGGTCTCTGGGGGTCCCGCAAGGGAGGCCTTTCTTTGATAATTTATTATATTCGAACCAAGGTTTTGTATTCGCACCTCTTATTCAATGATATTTTAATTGTAGTGTTGAACAGTTGGCATTGTAATAAAATCAATTTTTAGATCTCATTTCTTACGATTTCGTTTTAATGGTTATCCTTTGGTTTTTGTTAATTTTTAAGTGCAATACTGAAAATGGCAATGATGTTATTATATGCTTCACATTCCTTAAAATAAAATTATGTTTGTTATCTTGCAATTTTAGTTTGTCATGTAAACAAAAAAATTAGGGCAAATGGCATAAAAATTACCAACCTTTAAGTAAATACCTACCTTCACGAAAAAGTCCTTCGTGTAATTAAATGAGAAAAGCTAAAGCTAGATCGTCTTTTGTTTCCGTTGAAATTATCCATTATTCTGACTTCATAGCTATAGCTATAAAACGCTTTGCTCGGACTAACTGACTGATGAATCAACGTCCTAAACCGCTGATAGTGGAGTGCTGAAATTTTGAGAGTGTGTTCTTTAGTTTTTTTTGCCGATTATTGTGAAAATCGATGTGTAATATAGGGATAAAACTGGATTAACACATAGGCTAATTTTACACTAATATTCCTATAAAATCAGGTCTGTCATAGGTGAAACCGCGAGACACAGCTAGCGTCCGACATAATCCCATAATGACCGGTCATTCTGTACTAATGAATGACGTCTGCTTTGCAAGTCACCCCGCGATCATTACAACAACGACCCGTCATTGACCGTGCTCAAACGCTCTAATAATGAATTTGTTAGGGATAATCGATTCTGCACGGTCCCCTTAATATACGATAGCTATTAGGTTTTATTTTAATTTTATTTTTCATTAGTTTAGTGCAAGTGGGTATTTTTCTTTGAATACTTTCGGTGACGAGCCGAGGTTACCGTGGTTAGACGAGGACACAAGTTGTATTCTACCGATGATGGATAAGGACGGAAATACTTTTTGTTTTCGTCCTTATAGACTATCTAATAATAACTGTACCTACAGATGTGTAATGTTTTTGGTGGGTATGTATCATAACATAGCGATGGATGTAGGATGGGAATAATATTATTATCGTTTCATTCATTTGTCTTATACAATTTATAAATTTATTTAAACGACTCACTGGTGCACGGTAAAACTCGTAAGAGCTTTTGAGGCACCTTTATGCATAAGTTATATGTTGTTACTTTTTTTTGTAAGTAAATAAATAAATAATAAATAATTAATCGAGAATGGTAATATGGGATAGACCACACGGGTTGGACATGTCAGAAAAATACATCTTTAGTAAGTTAATAGTTGTCCACACAATTCCTGTTAAAATTGACCAACATTTCGTCGTTTGCAGCAGACAAATTCCAAACAACATGGTCAAAGAGAAACTATGATTTGCAACTCAACTGTCGTCGAGACTTATTGCGACTAAAACATGTTGGGAAAACTGTATTCTTCAAATTATTTTAATAATGCCGTGACCACGCAAAATAGAGATACATTTTTATATAAATATATTATAAATATTTGCACCTGACGGGAGTAGAACCCGCAACCATTCACTTTGCAGTCGGGTATTTTGCACGTCGCGCCACATTTCTATAATGTACATTTAAAACAGATGTACCTATCTGATCAAACCTACATTTATATTATGCATGTTTCACGTTTCGATATAGATAATTCTACCTTATATTATCTGCTTAAAGCGATCTTATTAAGTAATTTTGTTTTCAAACATACCTATACCATATATATATTAGTTTAGGGTGGCACGTGAGTCTCAAACGGAGCGTGAACTCTGTAATTGTTGTCCGCTCTATGGCTTCATTATCGAGTGTCCGATCTTGTTTCCGATGGATTCTAATCTTTGCTTTGTTTACTTGATGGTAATTAATAATTAAAACGCTGGATTTAAAAGAATTACATACCGTTTCTAAATTTCATGTGTCTACGATCAGCGGTTTATGTTATGTGTAGATATAAGTAAGTCAGCTATTGATTGAGAATTCTGTAAGATTGAGAAACAGTCCGGACTTTGAAGTTGTTATACAGATTTCAATCAGCTGCCTGATTTTTTAAGAAAAAACCGGGTAGATACCCATTCACCTGTCATTTATATCACCAATCTGTATAACAACTTCAAATCCTGCTGACTGATTCTCAATCTTACAGAATCGGGCAGCAGGGTGAGAATTGATGTCGTTTTCAATTACATTTTGTAAGACCCTCACTTTGTTGGCTGGACCTTATATCTAGGTCATATCACAACTTAGGTAATCATTAAAATCAAATGAGTTTCAAAACACCCAACGTCACATCCAATTTGAAACGTTCAAACAAAAGCCACGACGACATACGAAACCACAATTCATATCGAAATTTCCGATGTAATCTGTCGTTAGATTGTACGTGTGGTTTATTTCAATTACCTCGTACAATACAGACGTACAGATCGTATTAATGTTTGAATTTGTGATTGTTTTAGACTCGCTTCGGTTGATCGATTGATTGCTTTGTAATGTTTTTGTCAAAGGGAAGTGAGGAAGGGGTTATAATTGTTATTAAATGGTAGCGCCTGTATTAACCTGTGGAAATATTGTGATAAAAATGAGCTTATATGATGGTCCACGTCACCAGTTATCTCCAAATCAAGTTTTGCATTTCAATCAGTTGAGCAGTTTTTGCGTAAAACTGTTATAAAGGTACTTATGTACTTTCTAACTTACACACAAACTTTGAACTTTACTTCAAAGTTTGTGTGTAAGGTAGGGACTAGCCCGGTTTCACCCGTGTAGGTCCCGACTCCATAGGAATATGGAGATATAAAGTAGCCTGTATGTTATTCCAGGTCTCCAGCTATCTGCATACCGAGTTTTATCGTAATTTCTGGATATACCGGGTGAAAACGGGAGCACAATTAGTACATAATTAAATAGCTTCCAAATCAAAGTAATCACCAAGTTTCATTATCTAAACACTCCAAACAATAACTAAGTCCCCAAACATCAATACAAAAGGTTCGTTTTTAAAGAACGCGGGGCGGTTCCAACAGGAAATGAAGACCACAAACTTTTACACCAACTCTCTCTGATCTCCAGGAAATTAAGCTACTTTGACGGGGCGAGAAGAAAGTTTTTACGCCATTGGTTTTGTGGAAAAACAACATTAATTATTAGGTTTGCAAGCTATGGAATGTCATTTAAATCGGTTTAGTGACTATTATCCGATACAGCTCGGTTCTTTGGCGACTGCGACAGGGACAGTTGCGAGTTTGATTTCTGCTGGGAATAATAATCTATGCGGCATTTTAATGTATGTTTTTATAGTGTTCTATGTGTTTCTATATGTTTTGCAATTGATTACAATACTTACGGGTTATTCCACTAAGATTAACCTACGAGGCCCCACCTACTATTCATACCTCTGCGATGAAACATTACCCATTTCATTAAAATGACATTTGCTACAAGTTACGTAATAAGGCCCCAGAGCTGATACTTAAAGCTGTAAAAGTGTTCTTTATGTGTGTAGGCAACCGATAAGGAAGGATTTTTTTAAATTCCTACTGATTCGGGACTTTAGCAGGTGAAACCGAAGGACACAGCTAATATACAAGGCTAGTTGCATAGTTAGCGGATAGATGACGCTGTGTCCTAAATTAGTAATTATTGAATTTTACGTATAGTAGGTAATATATATATAATTTAAAATATCGATAAATAATACACATTTACTCCTACATATTTACAGCGACCCATTTCACTTCCACTCCAAATAACATTGGGTAATAATTTTACATGGAATAACTGATTGTAAAGTTTGGAGAATGCCCCAGTTTCAACCATTTGAACACTAATGGCGGTACGGATTGGGGGAAGACGTTTGTACTTTAAACTTGAGACTTAGAATAATTATATGTCGCAGATACGGCATTTCCAAAAATAATGTTGTACCTATACCCTTATAATTCATCTAAGAAATAAAGTAAACAAAGAGCTGTGACTTTCAATCAAATATAATATGAGTTTTTTGACTCATATACCGTTTTGATCTAAGTTTCTATAAAAGAGTATAGATGCTATCAAACTTCGTTGCATCTAATCCTACATACAAGTGAAAGTGATTCCCTTCATTGTGGTTTTAGAAGCTGCTTCATTATTTAAGAAATTACCCCTTACTTATAAATGATGATTTACAGATGACCAAGTTATGTGACGTTTGTCTCTGTCTGTCTACTTTGAAACTTCATGGCACAGTAAAAGACAAACGGTACATAGTTATGCAGCTGTTAATTAGCGTTTATAAGTAAGAAGGTTCGTCCTCAAATTGTTGGCCATTATACTTAGGTGAATCTCTTTGTAGATCTAAACCGATATCCTTATTGTATTTTATTATTCAGGAACATATACGAACAAAACTCAAAATCGTGGCGGAAACTGTACCAAAATGTAAGAAAAAATGTCACCTACAATCTATACACAAATAAAAGTATTCCAACATCATTTCGCCGTGAAAAAAATCAACAATTTTCGATGAACCCGACATGGATTTTGAGTTAAGCTAACGTGTAGAAATAAAAGAAAACATAATTATCATAATGTTTATAATTAACTTTATATAATCACTTTGCTAATAACAATCAACAAATTTACAATTCTCACACATCATAATATTGCCTTTTTACACGACTGCCAAAGGAAGTGTTATGTTTTTAAATAATGGAGTTAATTACCGAAGCATGTTGCCTGGTAACTAAAGAACGCACGCGTGCGCGTACGCAGCACGTGCTGTGTGCAACGATCCTTATATCCTGTGTGTACGAGGTTTTATGGCTTCAATAAAAGCATATGGTATAGGGGCAGTGGACTTTTAGCTACTTCTAAAAATGGTTGTTTTTATCAATTCGGATGTTTTTTGTGGGAATTATCGACAGCCTGAAATCTGATCTTAATGATTGTTATTTAATTAGAAAGGATTGTTAGAAATTATTAACATTTTGATATCGATATCTACATAAATACTTACCTATTCAAAAAAAAACTTGGAATAATGCTACGATATTTCTTGCAATTTAATGCAGTTTGATAAAACTTTGTATGTACTTAATATATTTTAAGGTAGGTATTATAAATTTGTTTCTTTTTATCCAGAAATTCTCAAGGTTTTCAAGACTTATGCTGTAAAAAATACTTACCTGAAGACATTTTTAATAATAATAACAACATTTCCACTTACTTTACGACATCAATATTAAAACCGGACGATCTAACCGCCAAGTCGACCCGAGGTCGGGGCTTAAAATTGATACAAAATGCTTATACGCCCCGAAGACGCTTTGTGATGCAAATCTTCAGGGAACCTGATTATGGAAAGTTCCCTTAGATGGGTACAAAGACAATATAGCCAATTGACTGCTCATACCGCGAATTTTTCTACAAAACAGGCAGGGCGAGCAGGGGTGAGGTAATTGTTAAACTTTGTTATAGTCCCGTTCCCGTGGGAATTTCGGGATAAAAGTAGTCTATGTGTAATTTCCGGTATGCAGCTACCTATATTCCAAGTTTCTTCGCAATCGGTTTAGTAATTTCAGCGTGAAGGAAAGTCACATACATGCAAAAAAAATGCAAAAGCGGCAAAATTTACAATTTTGTTTTACTGCTACAATGTTATACCTATAGTGATAGTAGGTTTTAGAAAAACGATACAAGCTAGATCGAAGTAGCTCACTAAAGACAAAAAAATAATTAATAAATGCGTTACGTCTAGGTAACCGATGCGTTTCCTATCTATACCTAGACTTTTTGTATTTGACGACCTCTGTGGCGCGTCGGGCGAACGCTTGGCTGCAATACAGAAGGTTGCGGGTTCGATTCCCGCTGGGTGCAAATATTTATGCTTAAAAATAAATATTTGTATCTGGTCTGGGCGTATTTCTATGTATAATATGTATGTATTTACAAAAGAAAAATAAATATAAGTAGTATATCCGTTGTCTAGCCACCGTAACACAAGCTTAGCAGCTTACCACGGGGCTAGATGGCGCTGTGTGTTCGTCACAGGATTTATTTATTAGTCGTTCTTGCCCGAGAGTGCTACTAAAATACGTACTATTTTTGTGACGGGGGAATACTTATGTCAACTGCAGAATTCAACTGGTTTTATCGTCTTTGGATGGGTAGAAGTGTTTACTGGACTGTGACCCGGTTTAACGAAATGGGAGGGTTTTGTTTTTAAAATACGATGGAACCTGGTTAAGAGGACTCAGGATAAGTGGGAAATCTCTATAACTAATACCCTGAAATGCCACACAAAATATGAGATCTATTTAAATAGTTGAGTAGCCTCTAAATACAAAATTTCTGTTTTCTGTACCCGTATTATCTATGCAGATGTCAGACAACTGACAACAGTTGAAATTGATAGGAACTTTGTCGTACATTAATTTGATGATTTGACGTAACGTGGTAGGTTATTACTAGTGATTACCTCAATCAAAGCTGCAATGTACTGCATAATATATAGTGCCTAGAAATTGAGTAATCAATTGGATAGATGATTCGGGTACCGGTTATTTAGCTGCTTAAATGTAAGTGGCGTTTCATAGTAATCGGCAGTTACTTGTACGTTTCCAGATAAATACATTTCTGAAAAAAAAAACTCTCCCACTAATTTTCCAACAAAATCATCCAATTACTAAGCAAAATATAAAAACAAACTTTTCCGCCAAACTAATACAAAAAACTACAAACTAACGCAAACCTATTACCTATATCTGCGGTAGCTGTCTCGTTAGTCGGGACGAGGAATGAGGTCAAATAATATTTCTTCGTCAGATAGATGTATATTTGCAATTAGAGCAAAAATGGGGGAAACTTACCCACTGGTAATTAAGGCTGCATTCATAGTTGCACACGTAGGGATACTGTTATACTGTGGGGAAAATTATTAGATCTTTGTTTACCCACAATGGCGACGAATATAAAATCCTTTTGGGATGACATTATTGTGCTTGTTTGTACCCATTTTTCTCAGTAATGGTAAGATCGTTCCGGAGCATTTTCTTATCGTTAGTTCTGTTTTAGTTTTGACGAACCAGGTTTTATTGCAATCGATTTAGTAGTGTTTGGATAAAGGAGTAACAGGTATAGCCACTTAGTTACTGACATAGATTTTTTTTGATAGGGAAATAAAACTTTTTTACTTTCTTATTTCAAGATTCGATAATGATTTCAATGAAACACTACAAAATACAAAATGGTGTCCTAAATATTTTCCTTGTAAGTGTAACTATAAAGTATTTTTCCTTATCTCAGCGGCGAGTGGCGACTGACGCAACTCGCGGTAACGAGCCGAAAGTTTCACATCTCCGAGAGAGAACTTGCTATGAATTCGTACTCCATTTATATTTCTGACTAGCAGCGTCCCGACTGGCAGTGATCCGTGGGAGTTTCATAAAATATTTTCTTAGCGGATAACACATAACAAAAACCATACGCTCCAAATTTCATTGTCCCTAGGATCGGGGCGGTCTGGGCTCTGCGTTGATATACGGTTCAGCCATTCAGTCAATCTATCTATCTTCTTCTTCTATACTTATAATAAAGGAAGACAGTACATAAAGTCTGTACTTGGAAGTAAATTAAAAAAAAGTTGCTTAGAGGGCTTAGAAAAAGTAGTAGAACAAAATTATATAATTTTTTAAAATTCATGTCTGTCTGGCTGTTTCTCTGTTTATTTGTCGGTTCCTTATTATTTATTTATTTATTTATTTTTGCATTTTAGGGAAACCAACAGCTATCAATACATACTAACAATAGAATAGAAATAGTAAAGCCAATAATAGGTATCCACAACTAGAAACAGTGTAAATAACATTACAGATGCTTAGGAGCTAAAATAAGACTTAAATGAATATTAAGTATATTATAACTATGCTTGTATAAGAGTTAGAACTATGCACTCAACACTAACTTAGGGATGCCGCTAATGAAGGGATAGCATATTTATTTTAGTCCTTAGTAAAAAACTGATTGCTCAATAATGTCCGTGCCAATCTAGTACCACTATAGAAAAGGTCCAGCTCACTGTCGGGATTTCTAGTAAGCAAGTTGAAACTCTCGCTCGCTCGAATGAAGTATGCATTTTGGCTATAATTGGTTCGCGCAAATGAAGGTTCTAATATAGAACAAAATCTAAGAGGTTTGGTAGTAGATAATCGTACTTTAGAAACAAGTTCCGGACAATGGATATGACCATTCGCTACTTTCATGAGGCTTACTTATACAATCAAAAACTACTAATCCGATTGAAATCTGGTTTTCACTATTGGATAGTTCTATTTTCGAGGAAGGTCGTGGTATACTTTGCATCGAAATCCAATTAGTAGAACCCGAGTAATAAACGAAAAAGTGCAACCGCTCGAGAACCGCTCGGCCGCCCGCGCCCGTGACAACTGACAACGCGTTTTTCACTTCCGCGGCTGAAACCGCGGGGCGCAGCTAGTGAATTAATAAGTGAGGGCATTCAATTTTGGATGTAGGTTTAGAATAGGTAGGTATAGGATTTAAAAATAAATCTTTTGTTTTGAGTAGTGGTGTTTCGCGGTTGTACCTTGGTACGCAATCCTGCGGGAATTAAAAAAAAAGGATCTTTTCCTTTTGGATACTTCCTTATACTTCACAATGAAGATAATCTACCGCTACTGCAAGGCAAAGGCCTCCTGTAAGAGGGTTTAGGCATGTCTTATAGGACCGTGGTGAGTTCTAGGAGGTAGCGATTAACTTACGAAGTTTCTTTCACCTTAAGAACGATGTAATAAACAATTTTTTTTTTTCAAGAAAAAGTTTTCGCCGTTGTTTCTTTCGGAATAAAATTCGGGATTCCTAAGTACTACTTGATACTACTTAACCAAATACCACGCTAAATTAAAGAATCCTACATAAGGAATTAGTCTTGATTTCTAGCTAATATTTAATCAACTTTTACCCTTGAAAGATACCAAGGATTTAAAATGTACATTTAAATTTCAATTTATAACTAAATTCAACTAAATTGTTCTTTTGTAACCATTTAATTTGACCTTCCTTACATTGAATAGGGTCTCTATTTTAGCCCTATTATTAATTAAGGGCCCTTTTAACTGAGCTACGTAAAGATATTTATAAATACATGCGATAAAAGAAAACATCTTAGTTGGACCCACAAGAGATTTTCGCCCATATTGAGATAAATAAATAAAATACATATATTGCAGTACACAGCACAAACTAAATTAACTAAACTTACATCAATTAATTTATCAATTAAATTGTTTATTTTGTTTTATTATAGTTTTATATTGGTAAAAATCCTATGTATATAAAACATGATTTACATTTTTAGATTATTTTTATACTGATATTTTTCTGTAGAATCTACCGACTCGAAGATTTGAGACAACAACAACCTATTTAAAAGACATGATTTTAAAAGTTGTTATATCATGCGTGGGAAGGTGTACTTACACCGTACTGAGACCGAACAGCAAAGAGCTCGCGTTCTGTCTATTTCGCTGAAAATTAAATATCTTATTGACACGGAAGTAAAAGTGAATTCATTAAGGGAATAGAGTAAGGAACGTTCGGACTCGAGTGATAGTAGGTACAGAGTATACCAAAGACGATATAACCAGTTGGATGCTCATACCGCGAATTTTTCTACAAAACACGACTCATCGTTGCGGGCAGAGGGTGAGGTAATAATCAAACTTCGTAATTGGCCGTTGCGTTCCCTGTCCATACTTAGACTTTTTGTGATTGGTCGTTCTTGCATGAGAGTGCTACTAAAAGACGTACTAATTTCATGAAGGAGAATACTTATGAGCATTCAACTTGTTTTATCGTGTTTGAAGTATAACCTTAGTATAACAAAGGGACGGGACGTGTTCCTAAGGGACATTTATTTGTTTGTGGTCAAAGAGATATATCGTTTTAATTATCATTTACCTACCTGTTTATTATCTATGGGTGACCGAAAATGTGTGGCGCAATAAATGTTTTTATTTTCGAACTCCTTCGAGCTTCTGAAGGAACGTTAAGCAGTTGCCGTTGTTATTTCTGATAGGAGTCGTTAGATCAATTTGGAGACTATAGGGTGTCTTGAAAACTGTTTACACTAGCCACAAGTGTGAGCCATAACACTATACAAAAAGAAAATGAGTTATCTATCTAGTTGATAACTGAATTTAATAGGCACTTTATGGTTTATACTCCTTGGTGGTAAAAAATATGTCAATGCAGTATTAATGTGTACCGCATAGTGTCTATTAAACTCGGTTATTAACTAGATAAATAATACTTGTGCTGATTGTGAAACGCAAAATAAATAAGGAATAAACTGATTCTAAATATTTATTGTAATAGAGTTTTTTTTTTCTTAAATCAGCTGGCCTTAAAGATTTAACTTATAAATGTTTTATGATATCTAACTTATAAGGTAATTTAAGCATTTTCGTTTCTTAATTCAAACTTTCATTATTCAACCTTTCCCACCTAACAATGTCCCGAGCAGTACAGTGAGCGTCGAACGCCATATATATCATGGATTACAAGTTGCTTGCGCTGTATAAATCATCTAATGTTAGATAAAAAAAAGTCCAAATATTATTAGGTAATTAAATACATATTTTTTTATATATTCTATAGACTTAGAATAGATAAAGGACAAAAAATCTGTACTTGGAAGTAACTTAAAAAAAAAGTTGTCTAGGGGACGAAAAGAACAAACATATTTTTTTTAAATTCATGTCTGTCTGGCTGTTTGTTCCTTGAACAATTAAAAACTGCTAATTTGATTAAAATCAGGTCTTAAATATTGGATAGTTCTATTTTCGAGTATACGGTATCGAAATCAAATTAGTAGAACCCGAGTAATTAACGAAAAAGTCGGCCATGCACTGTTTCTACGCAGACGTATATATATTAATAATATGTAAATATAGTTAAAAGTTATTGTCGACGTTTCCCGAACTAAATGTTTTTCAAATTTTCCTCGATACCACCTTTTAAACCGAATTGCAGCAACATGAAAGCGAAATAAAAATTCTCAATTCCGATCGAAACCCACGTTAACTGCGAATTTAAACGAATATTTCCTTAGAAAGTGAGCTCGTTGAACCTAAGGGCCTTTGTAGACGAGTCATCAACAATTATCGTAAGAAGTTTACGTAGTTTGAACTTCCCTTAGTGGGAGTTCGGTCGAATGCACCGAGCTGTGCCGTGAGTGAGATCACGACGTTGTGCGTTTCCTTTGTTTTATAAGTTACTACGATATTATAAAATCTAGCAGCATCCCGCAGTTATACCCGCGTAACTCACAATCTTGTGAGAATGCCGGGATTAAAAGTTGCTCTATGTTTTCCTTGATAATATAGCTATCTAATACTGATTTTTTTTTTAAATTGGTCCAGTAGTTTTGGAGTTTATTCGTTAGAAACAAACAAATCAGTTCTGTCCACTATTTGAAAGGGACAGCACGCTACATTGAAGCATACTGTCCCTTTTTAATAGTGTCGTTGAATATTCAATATACTAATAAGACAGGATAAAAGAAATAATATTACTAGAAATAGAATGCTCAGGTAGAACTAAAAAGTGTTCGGCTATATTGAGCATGCTGTCCCTTTTTAATAGTGTCATTAGAAAGGGACAGCATGCTCAATATAGCCGAACACTTTTTAGTTCTACCTTAGCATTCTATTTCTAGTAATATAATTTCTTTTATCCTGTCTTATTAGTATAAATTTTATATTGTATTTTTTTATAACCAATTCGGCACATTTCGTATTGTCATCGGTCGGCTTAATCCACTTTCTTCACTTGAGTAATATCACCTGTATCCAGAAAGTGGAATTTTTAGTGTGTTCATATCACTTAGGTAAAATAAGTCGACAGAAGCGGAATCCTTTGTTCACTTTGGAATTGGATAAAATCTTTAACCAAAAGAAAGCTGATTACCGACGAGCAACATAGCCTATTTTTGATCTCAAAATTCCCACGGGATCGAAACTTACGTGGGTAAAATCCCAAAACGCAGCTAGCTATGTAAAGAAAGGTAAGCAGTGAACGGATATAAGCATAGAAGTATTCCTTACGCGTCAAAATGCCACCACGTAAAATAGGCCGTGTTGATTAAAAAGTGTGCCACGACAGGAATCTGTCACTTTGGTTGTACTCGGATCGGGTCATTCAAAGAACCAATCACGTTAGAGAACAGTGCATTGCCGCCGTCCTCGTTGTCAACACACAATTGGTGAAAATATAAACAATATTCCAACTGCTTAGCTAGTGTGTGATATGTCGTTTGTGTATGCATACTTCGTATTTGAGTAAGTTTTGCCTCTATTATTTGAGGTGAGTTAGTATGGAAAGGCTTCTTCCATGCTTATATCCATTCACTGAAGCTTATCTTCAGAGAGCTACGTTGTTAAACTATGACAATACTGATAAAGCAAACGCTAGCCGTGCTTTCACTAGAGTACAACGGAAACGCGCCGAGCAATCGTTCGGTCGTTAGCGTTTTCAAAAGTCCCGTCTGTTCCTGATCCAAGATCCCGAAGTGGAATCAGGTTCATTGAACCGCTCCGTGGGAACACTTTGATGTGTTTCCTGGATTTCTGGACCTTTAGAAAGAACGGGGCGAGTTGCGGAAGTAAATTGGAAATGGGACTAGTTAGTTACGTTGAAACGAACATTAAATATCATCCTATTAATATTATAAAGCTGAAAGTTTATGAGTATGTGTGTATGTATGTGTGTTTATTACTTAATCACGCAAAAACTACTGAACCAATTGCGATGAAACTTGGAATATAGGTAGCTGGGGACCTGGATTAACACATAGGCTATTTACATATATGATGCGATAAACATAACGGTAATACGCTTATTTAAGAATGAATGAATGAATGTCATTTATTTGCAAGAAATATGGTTACAACAGATGTTATTAATGTAATTATGAATTACTAGCTGCGCCCCGCGGTTTTACCCGCGTAAGTCCTGTGGGAACGGGACTTCCAAGTTTCACCACAATCAGTTTGGTAGTTTTTGCGTGAAGGAGTAACAAAGTCACATATATACCTGCAAACTTTCACGTTTATAATATTCGTAGGAGTGTATTATTAAACACTCAAAATGCTAAAACTTTCGTTTTGTAATGATTTGGAAATTGTATTTTTGACAATTGGATAACTTAATAAAGTACCAGGTAATTTATAACCTGAATTATCACATGAAATATGTCTTCAGTCTTCTATTCTAAATACCTATTGTCCCGATGTTTCTTTGGAAACAGGAACTACAGGAGTAAAACCAAAGGCGCGGCTAGTTCTCAATAAAAACAGACACACACAACACACGATAACACGGAAACTCATCAAAAAAGAAACCCAATCAAAGTTTTCTAATAAAATGTACAAGCGACGATTGGCGTGTATAACTGACTCGTCATTAATCTGTGACGTGCGATGGGGGTGGTCGAAAATTGCCCACTCATTGGTTGATATCGATGGCTCGTAGAACTAGGGGTAGATAGAATGGTTTTTACAACCTTTACTTCGTTGCGCTTAGGACGGTCAGTACTTGGATAACTTTTCCGAGCTTTTTCGTGCTTCGGAAGGCATGTTAGGCATTTGGTTTTGGTTATTATCTCTGATAGCAGTTGTTAGTTGGAGTTAATTATTTAACTCAATATTACAAAAATGAAACACCCTCAGGAGTTTCTTGGGGTTTATTCGCATCGGAGGGCGCGTTCCGAAATTTCGCTAAAATCATGGTCATAAGTTCACGTACCAAAATATTATGTGTTTCTGTACAAGCTTAACGTCATGAACTGTATTAATTATTGACTATTTAAACCTTAGGGCGAATCGAAAACTCTAACACTAGTTAAGCCATACCACTACACGAAACGAAGAAGTTAATGTGTGTGGCAAAACATATTTTTTTCGAGCTTTATCGTGCTTCCGAAGGCACGTTAAGCAGTTAAGTTCGGTCATTATTTGTGATTAACCGGCAGACCCCGTCGAAGTTGGCAAGATGACATGACAGAAGGGAAGTAGAGAGAGGCCTTTAGCCTGCAATTCATAGGCCTAAGCAATTGAACTTTCCTTAGGCTTACAATAGTAAAGATATTAAATTATGATGTATGCACCTTAGACTAAAATTCAATATAAGTAAACTAACACGATGGTATCCTTATTTTTTATAAATTATTATTCTTCATCCGAAATAAATGATTGATTGATTTATAATTAAAAAATACGGTCTCAACGCTTGTCAATAAAAACTATAAACTGTTGTAGTCAATCAAATTTTGTTTTATATTCTCTAAACCTGATTTAACTTGTATAAAAAACTTTTCTATGTTTAGGTCTATGGTTATTTTTATAACATAACTTCCGATAGTTATCGCTTCGTATGGCCTCACAGGGGTTATCGCAGTAGCTCCATTGAATATACGTACGTAGGTTAGGTAGTAATTCCTTAGTATATGGCAAATAATAATTGCATATATTAAGTACTAGCTGCGCTCTCCGGTTTCACCCGCGTAAGTCCCGTTCCCGCGGGAATATTGGGATAAAAAGTAGCCTATGTGTTACTCCAGGTCTCCAACTACTTATATTTCAAGTTTCATCGCAATCGGTTTAGTAGTTATTGCGTGAAAGAGTAACAAACTAACATACATACTTCCATACATACAAACTTTCGCGTTTATAATATTAGTAAGATACCATGTTAAAATGATAGGATAATAATGTTGAGTTGTAAGATGTTTTTTATTTATTGATGATCTAGCTGCGTCTCTTCGCATTACTCGCTTAATGTGAGGTTTTCGTTGGAATTTCCACAATTAACCTTTGTTTGATTCAATGGTAGTAATCGTAAATTCAATTTTTGTTCGGATAAAAATATATGGCGAAGTTCAAAAAACCTAATGAGGAAACATTTGGTTAAAAACACGATATAATCAACTTCGCTCGATAAAGATAACTCGTCTGTATTCAAGGAATATTGTAATAGTAGTTTATGCACCGAGGTACTAAAGTCCTGTCTTATATAGCGGGCGTCATATTGAATCCAAAGCGTACGAAGGACTCTAGAGGGTTAACTCCCGAGCGCAGCGAGGGTGTTAAAACTTAACTCCTGAGCGAAGCGAAGGAGTTAAGTTTTAAGTTTGTTAAGTTTCGAAGGAGTTAAGCCTGGGATTCAAGCGCCCAAGATAAAGACAGACTTTAGTACCGAGGTGAATACTTTACTTTACACATCTACTGCGAGACAATAAAAGGGCTACAAAGATAAGCATTTAACTAACAACATAAAAATAGATTAATGCAACGTATATGAAATATATTGACAGCTCTATATTAATTAAATTTAACAATGTTACATCAAAATGACGAAACCACACATCGGCCTTAGCTGATGAAAAAAAAAGTTGGGGCTTTATGCTAATCAAAACTTTTTGCTTTACCCTTCCGTCCATGAAAATAGAAAAAAATAGCCCAGTTTTTATTTTTTTTATGTGTTAAAGTCTAGGTGGCCAGTTCGAAATGGCCGTATGCTACCAGAACCTTAGTTCCAAATTTAAATTACTTTATGCCCTAGGTGCATAATGAGCACTTTATGCACCTAGGGAATAAAGAGTCGCTTTATGTTAACCTTTTTGGTCAAATAAAGTAACTTTGTAGAGCAGTAGGTGTGTAAATAAAATTTGATTTATAAAATCGTAGGTAATTAACATTTGTAAAGGACATGTTTGGTTAAAAAAGTCAAAAGTTTAAGTTTTAACTGTGTGTTTCCGCAATTAGCCCTAGGGCCTTTGTGCTTGTTTTAAGCCGTAGATTTACTTACGATGTTTTTCTTCACCTTGTGCTTAGTTAATAATTCTAAAATATAAAATATATATAATTTGATGTTATATAATTCTCATCTGCATCGCATTCGGCTGTCTGTCGTCGTCCAAGGCAAAGGAATTTTACTCGGTACTGCAAGAGGGCCTTACTAACTATTGAATCAAACAATAGTCGATTTCGGAAATTCCATCGAAAACTTCGCCTTAAGTCTCGATCCCGTGAGAATACCGGGATCAAAAGTTACTTCTCGATAATGTAGCTTTCTATTAGAGGAAGAATTTTTAAAATCGGTCTAGTAACTTGGAAGCATTAGGTTAAAAGACGTTTATTCTCATAAGACAACAATGTCACTTAAAATGAGATACAAAATTAAATATAAATAATTGTGGGTAGTTCAAAAGTTACAAAATACAAACATTCTATGTTTCCTCTTTATAATGTTTTATCATTTATCAACGATTCTATTGAAAATCTTTTCCGAAAAACAATAGTACGATACTTATTCGTTATTGACTTTACAATGTACATTAAATCAAACAAATCCTAAACCTTTTCTATTTTTTGTTTCAGGGTAAATCCAAAAGAGATCAATCTCTGGAAGAACTTCGAAGACACATACATCAATACTACATGCCTCTAAGCAGACAGTTCATTGTACTGTTCCCTGAAGGTGGCTTTCTGCACAAACGGAGAGAAGTCAGCCAGAGGTAGGTTTTGGGTAAAGTTCTGTTTTTATTCGACTTTTAGGGCGGCTTGCTCTTGGCTATTTAGCAAAATATATTTTAAAATGGTTTTATATCATATAAAATTCTATTTGCTAAATCAATTACAAAATAATAATAAAAAACACGCAAATACGACTGGTAAATTTTAATTTCTCCACCAGGTTTGCAGAGAAGAATAACCTACCGAAACTTGAGTACGTTTCAATTCCTCGCGCCGGTGCCATGAGGGTCATAATGGAGGAAATAGGACCCAACATCGAACAGGGACCTAGCACGTCTAAGGAGGAAACTAAGAAAGGTAAGAAAAAGCGCAACTACCTACACAACACTTTCGACGTCAAGTTACGCTCAACTATCTTGTGTATTTATGTATTCCATGGCTGAAATGGCCTTATTAAAGTTAACATAAAATCAGTAACTAAATTATTCATTTATATTATCTTTGATTAATTTGCTATTCATTATTTCGAAAAGGGATGTTAATAACGCACATATCGCACGGTTCCGTTCTTATTCCCGTTTTACATATAATAATATCATAGGGATTTAGTGAATGTTTTATCAATAAATTATTAATCTTGCTCGTACAATCTAATGCGTGTTTCGTTATCAATTACTCAAGTTTCATTTAATAAAAATGAAGAAATTTTTGATGATTTTTAAGTAAAAAATTAAGCTACATACATTCTTTTAATCGCCTAAAGGATTTTACACACAAATCATAACACTAATCTTAAAACCAATCTTTAAGAATAAAAAAAAAATATACTTTAACTAAAAAATAACATATTCAAATAAAATTAATAAATTATATATGTAACGTTTTCTAGAGTAAAAACATTAAAAAAATAAATGCAGAATCGATTGCCAGATTTTATCCGACTATCGACTCTGCTATCAACTGATCGCAAATAATACTAGAGTCTAAAAGGTTCAAAGAAATACAAACTGTACTAGTTAATTCGTTTTATTCTACCTTAAAATTCATTCGTTTACTTATCTTACTTGATTTTCATGAAGGTAGGTAGTTTTAACAATTTATTCTTATTTTAATAATCCAAATAAGTTTATAAGATTCACTTTTCACCACAAGGTCAAACAATTGGTTTATATTGAATTTAAAGTAACCATCAGTTAATTTTAACCATCGGTTAATTTCAAACACCGGTTGATTTTAACTATCAGTTAATTTTATCCATCAGTTAATTCTAACCATCAGTTAATTCTAACCATCAGTTAATTTTAACCATCAGTTACTTAGTTGATTTTAAACATCAGTTCATTTTAACCATCAGTTAATTCTAACCATCAGTTAATTTCAACCATCAGTTAATTTCAACCATCAGTTAATTTTAACCTTCAAGTAATTTCAACCATCAGTTAATTTTAACCATCAGTTACTTTTAACTATGAGTTAACTCTAACCATTACAATAACTCAATCATATTTCACTTACATGTTGTTGGGTCGAGGGACTGCAGACGACTGAACGTCAGACCGCCCCTCTCGCCTCTTATAAAGCTTTGATCACCACTCCCGACAACCTCCGTCGACCAATGAGAATTGAGTATTTCATTTAGTCGTGATCAAAGCTAAATAAATCTTTAGATCTTTATAAAGAGTCAAGTAAATTAGTAATAGTAGGTTTTTAAAATTAAATAATAATTATAGATTAGCGAAATCAATAAAATAACTGAAATGGAATAACAAGTATGACACTTGACTCTTTTTTTCAAATACTAACGTATTTTTAAATACTATTAAATTCACTAAACGTAAACTAAAATCATTAAGTCTGTTAATTTAATCAGGGAAATAATCAAACATAATCTAATGACGTGATTATTCATCTTAATTGCAATGTTAAGTGGGCCTGCGGCGACATATACCTATACAATTGAAACTAAGTGAGTTTTGTGATCCTTAAACTAAAGTCATGGTCATTTTGTACTGCCTCTTCTGTTGCGATTTGCCTTATGTTTAACTTTTCATTAATTATTTTTGGCACTTGTCGTTTGTAGTTGAATTTGTTTCCATTATAGAAGTCTCTAACAAATTTAGGTGGAAGAAACCGGTCCAATTCTGATGTATCTAGGAAAAAGATAGATTAATATTTAAAATTTTTATTCCTTTACTTAATCTTACTTATATTTTAAACGGTAAAGTTTGTATGTATGTATGTAACTCTTTCACGCAATAACTACTGAACCGATTGCTATGCAACTTGAAATATAGATATAAGGAGACCTGGAATAACACATAGACTATTATTAATCGTCCCGCAGTTTGACTCGCGTAAGTCCCGATCCCTGGGGGATATACAGTAATTAAAAGTAGGCTGTGCTACTCCTTGATAATGTAGCTTTTTTGTAGAAGAATATTTAAAATCGGTCTAGTAGTTTCGGAGATTACCCTCAATATATGTGTTACAGTTCAAACCAGTTTTCAGATAGAACTCATTTTCCCTAGTTAAAACTAGATTTTACTACATGCCTATGTCAAAACTAGAAATAGCTAGTCAAAACTAGAATTTACCACTAATATATAATATGATTTTCAGATAAAACCATTGGTTGCTCGGAGTTTTAGTTAAAACGAGCAATAGATAAACTAATTTGGAATTAAAAGCAAGACATAGTTTAAAAAGTATTTATTAAAAGATACGAGCGTGCCGCGGCTGCAGCTTTGACAACGGGCGCGCGGCACGCTCGCTGCGCTCGCTCACCAAAGCGCTGCCTGTATTCATTTTCCAACAATAACCTAACCTATCCTAGTCGGGTGCTCCGTGTTGTTTATCACCAAATACAGAAAAGGGGAGTTAAACTGTAGTTAAGTCAACCAATATCGGAAATGAAGTGTAGGTGAATCGACTGTAGTTAAATTGAAAATAGTTCAGTTGTAAATAGTTATTATGATACGTAACCTTTTAACTGACTTCCTTTGGAAAAACGCGTTTTGTCTAGTAAGAAATATAATTTTAACTGATACTAAATTTTGAACATTAGTTAATTCAAGCTTTAATAAATGTGTTACTAAAACCTAGTAACTAGGAAAAACGCGTTTTATCTAAAAACTGGTTGTAACTTGTAACATAATAGGGGTTAAAGTATGAAATTGCCGTTTTATTGCAATAGGTTCTTTGAATTGACATAGAATCTTCATGGTTTGAGGTTTTCGAATGAAACTTTTTTCAAATGGTTTCTGTGATGTTCTTTTTTACCCGACTGCGCGACGCAAAGGAGGGTAATGTGTTTATCAGTCTATGTATGTATGTATGTAAGTATGTATGTATGTATGTATGGATGTTTCTATGTGGCGTTCTAGAGGCCAAACGCGTGGACCGATTTTGATGATTCTTACGTCAATCGATTTGTCTTAATCTGGCGAGTGTGACTAAAGACATGACAGTAATCCAAAGTAACATATGTCACCACCAGACGCCATATTGTCAAAATTAAAAAATCAAAAATCGTCAAAGTATGTCAAGATGGGTATCGTTGAATAGGTTTTTAAAAATAAATATTAGGTTTCTTTTACCATTTTTCATTTTAAAGAACCGTTTAGGAAATATAACGGTTTAAAGTTAATTTACAATTAGGTATTCTTGCTTTTTATTACTAACGAACAAGTTTTTATTTTTGTTACGTAGTTACGCTTGGAACTATCAAAGTATAAGCCGTGATGGTACAGGTGACAGGAATTTATTGATATATACTAAAACAATATTTACATAAATTGTACCTACCTACTGAATAAAAGCCTAATAACACTTAGGTACCTAAAAACGTTAAAAGAATAATAATAAATTTAAACAATAAATAACTAAACCCTAACAGAATCTTACTAATATTATAAACGCGAAAGTTTGTATGTATGTATGTATGTATGTGAGGTTGTTACTCTTTCACGCAAAAAATACTGAACCGATTGCGATGAAACTTGGAATATAGGTAGCTGGGGGACCTGGATTAACACATAGGCTACTTTTTATTCCCGCGAGAACGGAACTTACGCGGGTGAAACCGCGGGGCGCAGCTAGTACATTATAACCCCCTACCTAATGAAATGAATAGATTACGAGACTTACCTACAAGCTTGTGCTTAGTGTAGAATCGATGTCTAATATATGTAATTTGAGAAATGTGTAATAAGTGTCATAGTTAATAAATAAATATTTGATTTGATTTTGATTTGACCTACCATCAATAAATGAAAATAGCTAAAAAGCGTAAAATAAAAAAAATAATTTATAAAAAAACAAAAAACCCGACTGCGTAAAAAACTCGATTAAAAAATACGCATAGAAACAACAAAAAAACCAAAAAGAAAAAAACAAGAAAAAAAATTACTCACAGTCGGGACCCATTGGAAAAATTAGATTGGTAAAATGAATGGGTCCCGACTGTGAGTAATTTTTTACTCATTTATTATGTGTTCTGTGTGTATCGATTATAAAACTATTATTACTTAGCGTAATTTCAAATTACTGGGCTTGTTTTTTTCTTTTTGGTTTTTTTGTTGTTTCTATGCGTATTTTTTAATCGAGTTTTTTACGCAGTCGGGTTTTTTGTTTTTTTATAAATTATTTTTTTTATTTAAAAAATGTGAAACATTTGAATATCGACTTTCAATTGTTTTTGTTATTCAATTTAGACAAGAAAGATGGATACTGCGAAAATTCGAGTGATTTTTGAATACGAGTTCCGACGCGGAACTAACGCGGCAAAAACAGCCCGCAATATCAATGCTGCGTTTGGAGAGGGGTCTACTAATGAACGCACCGTGCGATTTTGGTTTAAACGCTTTCGTGATGGAAATTTCGACTTAAAGAACGAGCCACGAGGAAGACCGCCCACACAGATGAATAACGATGAATTAAGAGAGATAGATAAACTAGATGCCGTGGAAACCACAACAGACGTAAACCAGGACCTCGAAAATGTGACTCGGATCCTCAGGGAAGAAGGTACGAGATTTTGTAATATGCAGCGTAAGGGCAAAAAGTCTAAGCTTTCAGAAGGGACTCTAGGGCTAATGAAGGAACGACGTGAAAACCCACCCATCACTTCGTCAGAAAAGCGGACTCTAAACCAAGAGATCAGCAAACACGTACGACGCGACCTCCGGCGCTTCAATACTCTTTTAATTGAAAGAGCGATCGAGCAGAACCGGGGGTCAAAAGTGTTTGTACAATCTCTTGGAAGAAGCCACCTGACGAAGTTGACCACAGCAGGTGGAGAAGTCGTTGCTTCGAAGCCGGCAGTCCTTTCGGAGGTAGAAGACTTTTATGCCCGATTATACGCATCGCATGTATCTCAGCCGAATCCCGAAAATGAGGATCCTAGAGCAACATTAACACGCCATTTCACCGAAGACCTGCCAGAAGTCAGTATTGACGAAATCGAGATCGCTCTTAGACAGCTCAAAAATGGAAAAGCCCCTGGAGAGGATGGCGTTACCACAGAGCTGGTGAAAGCAGGAGGTAAACCCGTACTGAGGGAGCTCCAGAAGCTTTTTAACGCTGTCCTGTTCGAAGGGAGAACTCCAGAGGCGTGGAGTAGGAGTGTGCTCGTCCTGTTCTTCAAAGAGGGAGACAAGACCCTGCTGAAAAACTATCGACCCATATCCCTTCTAAGCCACGTCTATAAGCTGTTTTCTAGAGTGATCACGAACCGTCTTGCGCGAAGACTCGACGAATTCCAACCACCGGAGCAGGCTGGGTTTCGGAGCGGATATGGCACCATAGACCACATCCACACAGTGCGGCAGATTATACAGAAGACCGAAGAGTATAATCAGCCCCTGTGTCTAGCATTTGTGGACTATGAAAAAGCCTTTGACTCGGTTGAAATCTGGTCTGTTCTGGAGTCCCTGCAGCGCTGCCAAGTAGATTGGCGGTACATCCAAGTGATGAGATGTCTTTACGAGTCCGCCACCATGTCCGTCCAAGTACAGAATCAGCAAACACGGCCCATACCGTTGCATCGAGGAGTGAGACAAGGGGATGTTATTTCCCCGAAATTATTCACAAATGCAATGGAGGATATGTTTAAGACGCTGAACTGGAAAGGACGTGGCATTAATATTAATGGCGAGTATATCTCTCACTTGCGATTTGCAGATGATATCGTCATCATGGCAGAAACGCTGCAGGACCTACAACGGATGCTGAATGACCTGGCTGACTCTTCTGTACGCATTGGCCTACGGATGAACATGGACAAAACCAAGGTCATGTTCAACGAACATGTTCTACCGGAACCTATTGCGATACGCGGCGCCGTTCTCGAAGTTGTTCAAAAATATGTTTACCTAGGGCAAACATTGCAGTTAGGAAAAAACAACTTTGAGGGCGAGGTGAACAGGAGAATTCAGTTAGGTTGGGCAGCATTTGGGAAGCTACGTCGAGTTTTTACATCGTCAATCCCACAGTGCCTAAAGACGAAGGTCTTTAATCAGTGCGTCCTACCCGTCATGACACACGGAGCCGACACGTGGACACTAACGGCACGGTTGGTCCACAAATTCAAAGTCGCTCAGCGAGCTATGGAACGAGCTATGCTCGGCGTTTCTCTGAGGGATCGCATCAGAAATGAGGTGATCCGTCAGAAAACCAAAGTCTTCGACATAGCTCACCGGATTAGCAAGCTGAAGTGGCAGTGGGCTGGCCATATTAGCCGTAGAACCGACAACCGTTGGGGTAAACGAGTTCTAGAGTGGAGACCGCGTCTCGGCAAACGTAGTGTAGGACGTCCTCAGGCACGTTGGAGCGACGATTTGCGCAAGACGGCTGGCACAAACTGGATGCGAGAAGCCGAAAATAGATCTAGGTGGCGTGCAATTGGAGAGGCCTATGTCCAGCAGTGGACTGCAACGGGCTGATGATGATGATGATGATGATGAAGAGAGATAGTGGAAGCCGATCCTAGTCAAACTACCCAGGAATTAGCGGCATGGTTTAACGTTACCTTACCCACTTTATTGACTCACTTGCGTCAAATCAATAAAATAAAAAAATACGAAAAATGGGTGCCTCATGATTTGACTGATCTGCAGAAAGAAACGCGTGTTGAAACTTGTGTTGCCTTGTTGAACCGGTACAGAAATGAAGGAATATTGGATCGAATTGTAACATGTGATGAAAAGTGGATTCTTTATGATAACCGGAAAAGAAAAATGCAATGGCTGACCCCAGGTCAAATGCCACAACAGTGTCCTAAAGCAAAACTTACCAATAAAAAGGTAATGGTAACTGTTTGGTGGTCTCAGCATGGTGTTATTCACTATAGTTTTCTTCGATCTGGTCAAGCAATTACGGCAGATGTCTATTGTGCCGAACTCCGAACCATGTTGACAAAACTAGCAGTAAAACAGCCCCGACTCATGAATCGATCTTCACCATTATTGCTCCACGACAACGCGAGACCTCACACAGCACGAGAAACCATTTTGACCCTTCAGGAACTGCACTTAGAAACCATTCGTCATCCTCCGTATTCACCAGACCTTGCTCCAACGGACTACCATTTTTTTCGTGATTTGGACAATTATCTACGTGACAAGAAGTTTTCTTCCCAGGAGGCAGTACAAAATGCTTTCACACAGTTTGTGCAGTCTAGATCGTCGGAGTTCTATCGCAAAGGCATTAATAACCTTCCCATTAGATGGCAGCAATGTATAGATAATAATGGCAACTATTTTGATTAAATAAATTTGTTAAAAATTTAAAAAATAAACAATTAAGATTTTCAGTACAAATCGGCAATTTCATACTTTAATAGGGGTTAAAGTATGATAAAGTAAAGTATATATGAAAGAAAAGAAAGAAAGAAATTGCCTCATTATAATATTAGTATAGAATAGACTGTGTGTATAAATGCACGTAATAAAGCTAACTGTTCTTTTTATCATCTAAGTAAAGTATATTATATAAATATAAGCCCGTAAATTTGTCCCACTGCAGGACAAGGGCCTAATGGTTAGGCAGTAATAGGCCACGGGGACATTAAACATTCCTCAATCCAGAGTAAGCACTGCGGAATTACAAATATCCCATGCCTTCGGACCGCGGTGAGTCCTCGGGTATATAGGTTTCCTAACGATGTTTTTCTTCATCGTAACTGTACATCATCATCACCCCATACGACGCCACTAATGGTGAGCTACTTCCATCCAACGACAATGTCGTCAGTCCACCGAGTAGGTGATGGTCGGTGTTAATAAAATTATCCAAGTAATTTATAAATATTACCTGTAGAATTTTGGGAGTCAGTTATCTCCGTAGAATTTTGTGAGTCAGGTAGCTCTTCAGCGATTTCTAACGTTGCTACTGATTTTGGTGAAAATATAACATCTAAAAATTTTTGTTCGATTTCTGTAAATAGAAATAGAATAATTAAATGCTTAATTCCCATTTGTAAAAATTTTAATATTTTTATAAATTTTCGCTTGATTGTTGTAGGTACCTAATCTGGATTGCATAAAATAGGTAATAATAACCTTTTTGTTCAATGTATGTTTGTACTTTTGTTCTGTCTTACAATAAATGTATTGTTTGTTAAAACAATATTTGAAAATTAAAACAAGCAATTATAAATAGTTGCCCAGTGCCGCTTCTTTCAAAATCTTGTTTTTATTAAATAAGTTTTTTTTTAACCAGTATAGTAGAAAACAAAGCAGTTTATTCAACATCTAAAGATTTTAAAGTCACGGAAGCTAGAGTTAATGCTAAATATATCCTAGCAATTGTCTCCCTTACTTATAAAATATTATTTACACATGACTATGTTATGTAACGTTTGTCTCTGTCTATCAATATTAAAACTTCATGTGACAGTAAAATACAAACGATGCATAGTTATGCAGCGCATTAATTAGCGTTTATAAGTAAGGGGGTAAGTATTTTATAAATATTACCTATAGAATTTTGTGAGCCAGTCATATTCGTAGAATTTTGTGAGTCAGGTGGCTCTTTAGCGGATTTTGGCGAAAATACAGAATCCAAAATTTCCTGAGGGATTTCTGTAAATAGATATGTAATTACACTGTTATTTAACTGTTATTTTTATAAAACAATGAAGTTTTGGGTTTACATTAATAAATTAGTTAATTTCTCTGTTGATTCGACTGCAATGCAGATAGGTGTGCGGTCGATTTATTTCACTTGTTCTTTCTGAATATTGTGCATGTACCTACATATTTTTACTGAACGAATGAATGAACTTCACAAAACAACTAAAGTTATTTTTTTTTACTGTGTGTTTTCGCAATTAGCCCTACTATTGGGCCTTTGTACGTGATTTTAAGCCGTGGGTTTCCCCACGATGTTTTCCTTTACCGTTAGAGCGATGTTAATAGCGCAAATATTTTTTCTTAAATAAAAAGACATTGGTGCGCGGCCGGGATTCGAAACCACGACCTTCGTCATGAAAGTCGGGGTATCTTCCACTAGACCAACAGCGCTCTTACAAAACAACTAATTACTTTTTTTATCTAAGTGTTTATAAATATTACCTGTAGAATTTTGGGAGTCAGTTATTATCTCTGTAAAATTTTGTGAGTCTGGTGGCTTTTCAGCGATTTCTACCGTCGCGTCGAATTTTGGTGAAAATACAGAATCCAATATGTCCTGAGGGATTTCTGTAAATAGAAATTTAATAACACTTTAAATTTAATCTTATCTTACTAATATTATAAACGCGAAAGTTTGTGTGAATGTATGTATGTGAGGTTGTTACTCTTTCACGCAAAAACTACCGAACTGATTGCGATGAAACTTGGAATATAGTAGCTGGGGACCTGGATTAACACAGAGGCTACTTTTTATCCCGATATTCCCGCGGAATCAGGACTTAGCGGGTGAAACCGCGTGGCGCAGCTTACAAACTTTCGCGTTTATAATATTAGTAGGATAGTAAGATATAAAATTCTCGTGGCGGGGTGCAGCTAGTTGTCATATATACATAACTGTTCCAATGTCTATTTTTAAATTGCTTAGGCAAAACTTGTTGAAATCATTAGTTATGTGGTACCTGTACAATTTTGAGAGTCAGGCGACTCGCAAAAACTAAATTTAAACTGTAGAATTTAAATTGTTTTGAGAGTTTTTTGTAACTATAGTTTTCTGTGTGTATTTTTTGCGTATCTGTATTTTTGCGCCTTGTAGTTTTGTCTCGTGTCGGAGGCGTCAACTGTAAAAATAACCCACCCAAGCCAAAACCATAGTACATATAGGAAGCAGTATGGAAACTGCACACAATCGGAAACTGCATACACACCCACGTGCACACTAGTCGTGACGCGCCACTCAGCAACCCTAGACAACATTCTTATCGAATAACGAAATTGCCGATCGACAGATTTTTTTTAAATGAAATTGACATATAAGTTCGCTAAAAGTCACGTGACTTTTCGTGAACATAATGTCAATTTCATACAAAAAAATCTGTCGATTGCGATTTCGTCAATCGATAAGAATGTTGTCTAGGGCTGCTGTACTGACATCTACGCGAAACCCCCTTAGGGGCATTTTTGTGTGAGTGAGCCGTTTTCGAGCATTTGTAGGTAGTTTCCATACTGCTATGCCCCAAGCCCCGGCCTTTCTATGTACTGTGCCATTAATAAACTTTTTCAATTTACACGATTAGTACTTACATTTACATTTTTCCAAAGCATTTTCTTATCGAATTCAGTAGGTATTCCAAGTATAGGAATCCCTTTAAAAATAAAATCACGGAAACTAATTTTTCCAAATTAATGATTTCAACATAATTTTATCTAATCGCGGTTTTGCATAGTAAAACACGCTCGGTAGTTTAAAAAAAATGGCAGCAAACAATTAAACGCTAGTATAAACCCGATATATATTGTGTTTTAATGATTTCAAATTAATAAGAACGAGAACTCACCCATGGCACAAGCAAACAGTAAACTTAAAGCGTAATAAACATAGAAAACTAAACTTTTCATTGTTATATTTTTTTATTTAGAAACTTAGCCAACACGAGCGATACTTTAAGCTACAACAATCTTAATGACTAATAATAAATAATGTCTAGTGGTACGTCGGTCTGTTGTGTATAAACTGGTTGGTGCAGTGTATTATATCATAGTTATGTCTTGACTATTATTACCATAATTATATAAAAGCCATGTATTAATATTTACTTAGTAGCGCCCGGCATTTCATGGCCACTATAATATTGTAAAACTTGACGGCCTCTGTGACTGCAATGCAGAAAGCTGCGGGTTTCATTCCCGTCGGGTGCAAATATTTATGCTTTTCAAAAATAAATATTTGAATCGGGTCTGGGTGTCTTTCTTTTTATAATATACTAGCTGCGCCCCGCGGTTTCACCCGCGAGTGTGAAAAACGCGTTATCACGGGCGCGGGCGGCCGAGCGTTTCTCGAGCGGTTGCACTTTTTGGTTCATTACTCGGGTTCTACTAATTGGAATTTGATGCATCTATCTCTATCTAATATTGAAAACCAGATTTTAATCGGATTAGTGGTTTTTAATTGTATAAGGAACAGACAGAGAAACAGTCAGAAAAAAATGTTTTTTTAAAAATAAGTAATTTTGTACTACTACTTATCCTAAGTCCCCTAGACCACTTTTTTTCTAATTTACTTCTAAGTACAGACTTTGTACTCTCTTTCGTTATTATAAGTATAGATAATGTATATAAAAAGTATAACATAATAATGTAGTATATCCGTTGTCTAGTACTCAAAGTACAAGCCCAGTGCTTAGTTTTGGGCTAGATTGCGCTGTGTAATGTCGTGCAATATTTATTTATTAACTAGCTGCGCCCCGCGGTTTCACCCGCGTAAGGTTTATCAAAATTGGTTCAGCATTTTTTCTTTTATAAGAACCTTCTCCTGATCATAACAAATACAACGCAAAAATAATTATCAAAATCGGTCCAGCCGTTCATGCGTGATGCCGTGACCAAGCAACATAGGGATTCATTTTTATATATATAGATGAAATGAACTAGTCTCCTTTTGAGATTAAAAAGAGTGATGCATTTAAAACTCGTCTCTGACGGACGAACTTCACTAGTTCCAAAGTCAAAATGTTCGGAAATTTACCTACACGCCTTTTAATAAACAGATGACTCAAAATTCGGAAGTCGTTGTTATTATCCACCATCTAGGTAATCTAAGGTATAAAAAAATAAACATTACAGAACATTTCAATAGCTGAATCTAGCCCCAAACTAAGCAACAAGGGTGGTACTATGGGTACTAGACAACAAATATACCTACTACATGTTATATATTTTTTTGTAAATACTGACCACAGTAAAAATATATTATATTTCCGGCGGGAATCGAACCCTTCCGTCACAGTCGGGGGTTTATATCCGACGTGCCACAGAGGTCCTATAGATACACCTACCTCTAAAGTCTCAGATAATAAAACTAGTTTGGAGAAAAGTTAGATTACTATTTAAATTATTTATTGGTGTATTATGTACATACGATAAAATAATATCTGTTGAAATATTTACATTATAATAGTAATAGATTTAAAAATAAAAAACAACGTTTTTAAATGTTCAAATGTAAAGCGAAAAATAACCCTGGGGCCACTCAAAAATGGGGGCGCCGACTGGTTCTGAATTAATCCCAAAGTTTCAGCCCGTAGCTAGTCGGGAAGTGCCTCAAATTGAAGTTGCAAGATTCCACCCGGACCGACAAACAAAAAGAAAAGTCAGAGTATAAAAACGTGGGGAAAATAGAATTTATTAATTAGTTTAAACTATTCTGGACCAGATGCTGAGTAATATAGATTTTATTAGCCTTTTTGACAACTTTTATTTTACTATTTTTCACTGTTTTATTTTGTCTTGAAAAACAAATGTCGCGCGCGCGAATTATGGGTTTATGTATAGTTGAATTTTAATTTTCGTAGGACCTAGTTAAAATACAAGGAAATTGTCTGATTTCGGGGACATAGGTAATCAATTTTAATAACTACCTACTTAGAAAGCTGTACGTCTAGAGTAGTTTTTTAATATACACTACTTACATAATCAGCCCGTCAGTTATATAGATGTGTAAAGTAGAGTATTCGCCACGGTAATAAAGCCTGTCTTTATCTTGGGCGCTTGAATCCCGCGCTTCACTCAGGACTCTAGGTATATAAGGTAATCTATAGGTAATAGTTATATACTTACCTAGAGTCCTGAGTGAAAGTTTTGAAAGCCCTCGCTGCGCTCGGGAGTTAACTCTCTTTTCCTCGTACGCTTTGGATTCAATATGACGCCCGCTATATAAGACAGGGCTTTAGTACCTCGGTGCATAAACTACTATTTGTATTGCCACCTTCCTACACTACAGAGTCATAACATAACTGTTGAATTGTTTATTTGTTTTGTAAGATACAAAGTAGCTAGAAAACAGCATATAGATAAATATTTTTATTGAAATCTATTTTCCTAAATAATTAATTAAGTTGGAATCAAAAAAATATAAGTACTTACCCCTTGCACAAGCAAATACTAAACTTAGAACGAAATAAACACAAAAAATCAGAACTATACTCTTCATTCTCATAACTTTATCAAATGAACTTGACCAACACGAGCGTTATTTTAGGCTACGACTGTTTTAATGACCATAATAGCTGCTTGCCTTACGTCGATCTATTACGTACCTATTACGTTTTACTAATATTATAAAGCTAAAAGTTCGTATGTAAGTATGTATGTATATCTGTTACTAAATCACGCAAAAACTACTAAACCGACTTGGAATAACACATAGGCTAGGTACTTTTTATCCCGATATTCCCGCGGGAACGGGACATACGGGGTTGAACCGGACGTAGTTAATTTTATATACGAAGGTTAGTGCAACAATGATCTAAGCGATATACTACAAGCAGCTCCCCGCGGTTTTACCCGTGTAAGCCCCGATCTTCTTTATCTTCTCAACGGTGCGATGTTCCCGGTTGAATCCCTTTCGGGAGCCCGGGGTCTGCTGAAACACCAAAATACTTGGAATCTGCACAGTAAGTAACTCATCATTGACCCTACCTACTCTGCAAATATATTTTTCATTATTTTTACGGTCGGCCACCTCTCTGACACCAACCCTCTTAAGGAACAAGAAGTTAATAACCAAGCGCGTGGGGAGAACTCTAGGTATAGTTTCCCCTAGATCCCTTTTGCCCTTTAACGCCACTCAGGGATAACCCTATTCTATGCCATGTAGCCCGCGTAAGTCCCGCGTAAATTCCATTTACATCCAAATCGGTCGAACCGTTTGACTGGGATAAGGGGACAAATAAATAATATACCTACAATCAAACTTTCGGATTGATTATCCTATTTATTTTTATAAACGCGAAAGATTCTAATTACTCTTGTTTGGTACTGTTTTAACTGAAAACTACTGAACCGATTTTGATTAGATCTGATTAATACGAAGGCTACTTTTTATCCTAATATTCCCGCGGGTTCAAAACTTTAGCAGGTGAAACCGCAGGATGCAGCTAGACAAAGTCGAAAAGATTTATTCAATTAAATATTTTCCCACGAACGTTGTGAGTCATCTCAAGTAGTTATCGACAACTAGCTGCGCCCTGCTGTTTCACCCGTTTAAGTCCCGCAGGATATCGAAAAATTTTAAGGGATCAATAGTTCTATGTTACTTTCCATCATTTAAACAACCCCTATGCAAATTTTTATCCAAATCGGTCGAACCGTTTGACCGTGAAGAGGGTCAAACGGTTCGACCAACACAAACAAACAAACGAACTTTTAGATTAATTATATTAGTAAGGTTTTATTGTGACTCCGGGCCGACCTCCAATGACAAGAATACACAAGATACACATCCATTATTTTTGGCATGATCTTGTGATTCACATTGTCGCATTAATTTAGAATTGTAGTGGAACATTAATATTTTTTTCAACACACTTTTTCGTAAATTGGGTCTAATTTCACCGATTTTAGATATAATAAGAAGCTCATAAAACATGCGCGTGTTTGAAACGTAAATCATCTATGTTATGTTCCATGACTGCAAGGATTGATTTTATTTTAATCAGCAAAGGGCTGTCATAGATAAAGTACTTTCTCTCTCTGATCGATCCTTCATGACTGAAGATCGCGATACTCCCTTTCACCCAGCGGTTTGTAAAGCTCCTCCATTTATTGCGGTCTGCAGCCAAAAAATAATAATAATAGATAAAGTATTAAGTATGTAAAGATTTTTTTATTTTACTAATCTTAATACATTTGAGTGGCAAACAACATAAGCTCATACAGCCAAGTAATAACACCATCAGCCCCATGAATAATATATGTTTCAAATTATTTATTTATTTTATTTTTTCAAATATCGAACTGACCGCCGCGCGGCGCCAGTCAGCAGGTAGCGCGCCGCGCTGATTTAAAAAACTAAAACGTCGGGAAAGCAATGTGCATCACAGTTTTATGGTTGAGTTTATTTAAAAAGTATAATTACATGATGTTTTATTCTGTTTCCTTCGGCTCTATTACGCCTCGTGTGTTATAACCATCTTAACGCACTTATATCGTAATGTACTAATATAATTCTTAAACTTGTTAACGGCCATGGCCTTGGGTAACTTATTACAGTTAGCGAATTCATTTATGAGCTACAGAATCTGTACAGTTTATTTTGTGAAACCCACTCCAGGCACACTCCAGGCCTCAGTTACAAACTTACTCGTTTAATTACTTACTGGCATACCTACTTACACATAAAACACATTGTAGCAGTCGCGATGAGTCGATGAATGGAGTTGGCTTGAGATCGCTATTTGTGGCGTCTTCATCAGCTATCTGTATACCAAGTTATACTAAAGAAATAAGGATAAAAATTAGCCTATGTATGTATTATTCCAGATCTCCAGCTATCTTCATATCAAGTTTCATCGCAATCAGTTTAGTCGTTTATGCGTGAAAGAGTAATCAAGTTACATGCACACACTCTTGCAAACTTTCAATGCGGCATGTCATGCAAGTGGCGTGGTAATTTTCTAACATATTTTGTAAATCTCGCTTTGGTTTTCAAATATGATTTTGTAGGCAGTCAGGGGACAATAAAACAGATATTTGAATTAAACAGTATTTAAAATGATAACACATTCGAATAAAATTATAAAACTAGATATAAAATTAAAATTAGCTGAATTTTGAGTTTCTTGGATTGTGTTTATAACGTCATTCCGTAAACTTATTTTTCTCGTTTCAGTCTGCGAGGTATAGGATTTTACAATTATGCTTCTCGACATAAATCGGTCTTCTAAGTTTGATGTATCTAGAAATAAAATAGACATATTACACATAAAATATCGAGTAAAGCCAGAAAAAATATTGGGGTTATCAGTTTTTGACAAAAACCTAGATCATCGCCGCTAGCCTTTTTGTTTTTTTACCGGATACCGGATAGTTTTTTTTTGTCATTTCATTAGAAATGACTCACACTTGGTCTTAGGTAGGTGTAGGTATCTACAGTAGCAATGTCCCATTTCGAATATGATTATATTATGTTGTTCTGCCCGTCCAGGGGAACACCTTTTGTTCTAAGAATTGTTAAAATTCGAACTTTTTTTTCAAGCTTTTTTTCATTAATCATTAATAATAAATAAAATGTCTATTCTCAAAAAAACTAAAAAAAGGGGTTAAACTAAATTAAAATTAACTCAGCTGTTTCTGAGTGAAAGGTCATTGACCTTTAATTTGTGTTATCGCTTAACTTTCGCTTCATCAATTGGAACATACACATTAGGAGAACTTGATAAAATGATATTTATACACATTTACCTGTAGAATTTTGCGAGTCAGGTGGCTCTTTAGCGATTATGGCCGGCATTTCATCCTGTTGAGCTGCGATTGTGGAAATTAAATTGTTTGGAGGAATATCTGTAAACAAAGTTTTATAGTTGTACTAGTTGCTTCCCGCAAAAGTCCCGTTCCCGCGGGAATGTCGAGATAAAAAGTAGCCTATTAGTGATATTCCAGGTGTCTTATATTCCAAGTTTCATCGCAATCGGTTTAGTAGATTTTGCGTGAAAGAGTAAAAAATTTATTACAAACTTTCGCGTTTATAATATTAGTAACTTTTTTTACTAGCTGAGTCTCGTAGTTTTGCTCATGTTCACAACTTGGCTGTCCAATGAGTATGAGTCATTTACAACTCATGCTGCAAGTTAGTATAAATAA
Organism: Idaea dimidiata; assembly: GCA_949358125.1. Classification (NCBI taxonomy): domain Eukaryota; kingdom Metazoa; phylum Arthropoda; class Insecta; order Lepidoptera; family Geometridae; genus Idaea; species Idaea dimidiata. The sequence continues at coordinate 15,021,594 of OX442329.1, forward strand.
TTTTAAGACTTAATCTTGTTATGACCGTGGCATAGGTACTATTAAAAATACTTGGCAAGCAAGCTTAATAAGCAGCATGAGTTGTAAATGACTTACACACATTGGAAAGTCAAGTTGTTGATTGTAAAATAAAAAAATAAAAATTGTTAAAAGCCATTATTTCTATTGTCAGCATTGTAACAATGCCGTCCCGATGACGTTTCATATCCTTTACAGATTCTTTCCTCAAGGTAGCCTACCTATCTGGGGTTGTCTACCTTTACGGAGGAGTCTGTAAAGACTCCGAAACATTGGAATGGTATTATAACAGTTCTGTTAATAGAAACAACGCGATTAAAACTGGATGATGAATTATATTTCAATACAAAGTCAAGAAAACAAAAAAAAAATCGATTTATTAAATTAAAATTTATTTAAAAGAAGATAAAATTGACTTTGGTCAGTAATTTTTTTAGAACTGTTATTAAAGGAAAGATGAAAGATATATCCAACGTCGAGCGGCATTCGAACCAACAACGCATCTCAACCCAATCCGGGGGGTAGCGACATACCAATTAGTTCACCGACGCTGGTGACTCATACGCCGAATTATTGCTTCTATATTTACCATCTACTACAATTTAGGCATGTTAGCACCATCTGACGGCAATTCATGGATATATATTTCCTTTAAGGACAGTTCTATTAACGCCCAGTGCAGGCCTAAGCACTTAAAAATAAAATTATCTATTTTTTTATTCTACAAAAGGGACAGTTAAGTTGTTAAGGCTCGTAAGATCTAAAAAATATTACCATTTGATGCTGTTGAAGATTTATTGATTTCGAATGGTGATGGTATTCCCAATATTTCATGCACTCTTTTTCTTTGCGCTATACGCTCGATTTGCCTTTGACTAAGCTTTGTTGTCTGTATAGGCTTTGCTGTGGAACCCGTTGTAAGTACAGAAGGATAATTATCAAGTGAAATGGGATACATTTCATTTTCCTTCATACGTTGTAGTGGTAGAAATTTATTTTGTAAAATATCTGAAAAAATTAGTTTTTTTTAGATTTTTGCGATTTAAATTTGTAGGCACTCAATTCAATAATTAAAAATTCAACGATTCAAAATTATTAGGACACGTTTCATAACGCTGCACGTTCTACCAAAATGTTTGAAAATTTTTAACCTACCCAACTAAAATGTTTGAAAGAATGAATCGTGTTTTTAATAATATAGAAACCCAGCGTTTGACTGTTTAACTCTGAGTTCGGCCAGTCTTTGAATTTTTTTGTTTTCCGTTGGGATTGATTTAGATATTACGTTGTTTCGAATCCCGGCCGCGCACCAATGTCTTTTTCTTTAAGATAAATTTATGTGCGCTATTAACATCGCTCTTACGGTGAAGAAAAACATCGTGAGGAAACCCACGGCTTAAATTCACGCACATTGTGTTTCCGCAATTAGCCCTACTATTGGGCCAATAGTAGGGCTAATTGCGGAAACACACGGTTAAACTTTAACTTTAGATAATTACGTCGACTTAATTTTTGGGAACTGTCAAAGAATAAATCGAGACGCTTCGCTGTGGCCGGCTTACCGGGCGGCAGTCCTCGACTATGGCATGGTTGGTACTGTACGTAGCGTGACAACGCCCAGCGGAACTAGCCAAAATTCTTATCGAATAACGAAAACGTCAATCGACAGATTTTTTTGTATGAAATTGACATAAGGTCACGCTTGATTTTTCGCGAGCTTATATCAATTTCATACAAAAAAATCTGTCGATTGGCGTTTTCGTTATTCGATAAGAATTTTGGCTAGTTCCGCTGGGCGTTGTCACGCTACGTACAGTACCAACCATGCCATAGTCGAGGACTGCCGCCCGGTAAGCCGGTATTATGAAAAGCCACGACCGATTCCTCTCCATAAGTGAATAATTAAGATGTAAGTAAGTAAAACCTAAAACCTTACCAAATGGTAGTTGGTAGTCAATTTCTGATGATGATGATGATGTCTCAAATAAGTCTTCGTTTTCACCTTTACGTGCCTTTTGCTTATTTTTATTCGATAAGGTCGGCTGAACTGTAGTAGTACTTGTTGTAGTGAAATATGAATCTCTTATTAAAGTTTGAGGTAGAAAACTTTCTAATAATTCGTCTGGAATTTTAAAATGATTAAATACTTAGATATTAAAAATAAATATTGCACTACATTGCACACAGCGACATCTAGCCCCAAACTAAGCACTAGGCTTGTACTATGAGTACTAGACAACGGATATACTACATATTATACTAGTTATTTTCCAAAAAAAATTAATGATGAGCGTTTGCCTATTCTTATTTTTCTTTACGTGGAAAATCACAGTTTACCTAGTAGTAATGCACCTCGACGCTCAGATTTCTTACAAATAAAATACCTTCTCCGAAATATAAAATATGCTAATCAATTACTTAAGTAGACCTCAAATTTAGTGCCGTCTTAGTATTAACCCGTAAACCTTTAATCCAGACGGACAGTTGTTTTTGCCTATTTTTTTTTTAGCCGAGAATATTGGGTTAAAAGTGGCGTATGTTTTATTTTTGATTTTCAGCTGTCTAAATACGGAGTTGTGCCGCATTCGGTTCCGCGATTTTTGCGTGAAGAACCAACAAACACACACACTATCTATCTAATATCTATTATCACTAATCTTTAAATGTAATTAATACATTTTGTTTATTTAAACAATACACTTACTCGTGGGGTTTCGAACCTGCTAACACGTGTTATTCGAACCTGTGCGTTAATCGCGGAGTGGCCATAAGTACCTACTCTTTTAGTCAAGGTTAAATTGATAAAGCTTTTGCTTGGTTTTTTTGCGAATAAGATAAGAAAATAAAAATCAATATTTTTTTCGACAATCGGTTAAAACTATTACCTACATGATCAAATGAGAGAAATACCTGTTTATTGTTATGAACTAATAGCAGCATAGCAGAGAATTTGGAAAAAAAAAATGTAATATGGTTATTTTTGACAGAAGAGGATGTGTAGGATTTTGCTTATGTAGCAGTAGAGGATTTGAAAAAAATATTGAATTATGGTTATTTTTGAGACAAGAATATGGATGTGTAAGATTTTGCTTATGTAGGTACCTACCCCAGGACGGGAATCGAAAAAAAGAATCATTACAATCAGCTGAGCCGTTTTCGAAGAATCGGCGAAAATCCATTAAAATTATAGCCACAACCGAATTGAGAACCTGATAGTACCTACCTTTAAAAGTCTTTAAAAAAAATTCAGCACTCCAATCTACGGACATTCAACTTTAGGTACAATTTGTATACCTCCACTGTACGTCTCCATCTTTACATTTTGTTTTAAAAAAAGTTCGCGTACAATAATTTATTCTATGGTTTTCGCGATTTTTCATAATAAAACATATTAATGACTGACCGTCAACCTTGAAAAAGCCAACTATAAAGTTGGCGAAAGCTCGGTTTGTTGAAAACCATGATTAAAAACGCGATTAAACAGGATAAATAAAGTGTTACATGCGCGTACAATATAAAATAAAAACAATTAAATATCAATGTAACAGCTTTAAATTCAAAATAACTTACCCTGTGCACAGGCAAACAGTAAATATAAATTTAAATATAAACACAAAACAAACAATAATCGAATCATTTTTCAATATATTTTATTTAGAAACTCAACCAAGCTTAACACAAGCTTTTCTTTCGACTAGAACAATGGTAATGACTAATTGAATATCGGGACGTACGTCAGTCTGTAAGTGGGTACAAAGTGTGAGGAATGAGGAAAATAATGGTTATAGTGCATTGATATCAATAAATTATTAACTTCATCGTCGCGTCGCGCCCGGAATTTCATGGCTTCGACATGTTACGTACCTGCCTACTAATATACGAGTATACCCTTTAAAATAATATAACAGTCACCTATATCTACACTAAAATTATAAAGAGAAAAGATTTTTATTTTTGTGTGTACATTTGTAATGAATAAACTCTAAAATACTGTACCGATTTTAAAAATTCTCTCTAAAATTTAAAAATAATATTTTTACGGGATCAGGACTTACGCGGGTGAAACTGCGGGACGCAGCTAGTTGATCAATATTTTAACTAGATAACTAGTTTTGAACAAAAACTATAACTTTGACTTGTTATATCAGACATTTATTATGTTTATTGTTCAAGTCATTCTACTAGAAATATTTCTGAGGAGAAATTTGTTATTACATAGGCACAATATCTTACTAATATTATAAACGCGAAAGTTTGTATGTATATATGTGAGGTTGTTACTCTTTCACGCAAAAACTACTAAACCGATTGCGATGAAACTTGGAATATAGGTAGCTGGAGACCTGGATTAACACATAGGCTACTTTTTATCCCGTTATTTCCGCGGGAACGGGACTTATGCGGGTGAAACCGCGGGGCGCAGCTAGTATTATAAACGCGAAAGTTTGTATGTATGTATGTATGTGAGGTTGTTACTCTTTCACACAAAAACTACTGAACCGATTGCGATGAAACTTGGAATACAGGTAGCTGGGGACCTGGATTAACACATAGGCTACTTTTTATCTCGTTATTTCCGCGGGATCGGGACTTACGCGGGTGAAACCGCGGGGCGCAGCTAGTTATTTATATATCGACAAAGTTACCCACTCCACGTATGACTAACATCTACACTAATATTATAAAGCTGAAGAGTTTTGTTTCTTTGATTGCTTGGTTGTTAGTTTGTTTGAACGAGCTAATCTCAGGAACTGCTGATCCGAATCGAAAAAATATTATTATTATAGGCTATATAACATCACGCTACGACCAATAGGTAAATATCTATGAAACTTTTTGCAAAAACGGGGAAAAAATGCCCCTTTACAGCTTTTGTCGCGTGCACTGAAATACGACGCAAACGTAGTGATTATATTTTCTTTGAAATACGCGTGCGCGGCAACGGGAACGGGACTTACGCGAGTGAAACAGCGGCCGCTGCTAGTATCTTATAGAACTGTACGTACAATGCTACGATTTTTTTAATCTATACTAATATTATAAAGCTGAAGAGTTTGTTTGATTGTTTGTTTGTTTGAACGCGCTAATCTCAGGAACTGCTGGTCCGATTTGAAAAATTCTTTTTGTTTTTGATAGTCCATTTATCGAGGAATTTTTTGTACGAAATTTGGTACAGGGATAGTTTAGTGCTTGAAATAAGATATAGGGTACTTTGAATAATCATACGGGTTCAGCAACGCTTGGTATGACATACGTGATGCGTCACATACGTTACAGGATAGGAATTTATGCGGGTGAAACCGCGGGGCACAGCTAGTACTACATATCTGTACTTACATACCTTTATACTTGCAAAATGAAAACTCTTAAATTGTGCAAGTCAGGAAACGCAGATTCAAACAAATGACTCCATTTCATCGCGGTTTCAATAATAATAAACTACGAAGTATGTACCTACATAGAAACATAACATTTCCTTTGGCAGTCGTGTAAAAATTACCGTTCGTTATAGTTTGTGACGTACATAAGGGTAATGACTAAGTAAATGACGAATTATTCCGTGAGATGGACCGTCAAAGGCGTAATAAAATTAATTAGATACTTTAAATTATTAAAATAATTTCTTCTATGGTTTTCGCGATTTTGCATAATAAAACACTTTATGTATCCGGTTTTATCGCGTTTTTATTCATTATTTGAACCGAGCTTTCGCCAGCTTTACAGTTGGCTTTTTCAAGGTTGACTGAGATGTCAGCCTATAATTAAAACTTTTTTTTTTTTTTAATAAAAAATAAATATTTTTTATTAAATATAACTAAGTATTATTAGCTGCGCCCCGCGGTTTCACCCGCGTAAGTTCCGTTCCCGCGGGAATATCGAGATAAAAGCCTGTGTTACTCAGGGTAAATGTAGCTTTATAATGGTGAAATAATTTTTGAAATTGGCACATTCGTTTTTGTTTATTCATTACAAATGTACTCACAAAAATACAAATATTTCCAAATAATATTAGAGTATAATATGTAGATGACAGTAATATTATTTAAAAGGGTATAAATATTAGTACGTAGGTACATAATAATTCGAAGAAATTCTGGTCTCCAGCTACATCCATAGTCCAAGTTTCATCGCAATCGGTTCAGTATTTTTTTGCGTAATTGTGTAACAAACTCACAGATACAGATTACATACATGAAAAGTTTTTCGCGTTTATAATATTAGTATGAATACGAAGCCGCATGGTACAGAAACAGTAACTGTAGTGCGTAAAAAGTAACAATAAACTTTTATTTGATTTTTACAAAACTGATTTTCATAACTTTGTATCTGACAGGATTTCAAAACAGGAAAGGTTAAGAATAAGAAAACTAATATATTTTTAATTTAACGCGACTTACATAAATTATTTATTTGCGTGGATCTAAATAGCGTTTTTTTTTTAAATAAAATAGCAGAGAATCAGATAAATTATTATATTGTGTTTTAAAAATACATGTAATAGAAACAGTTCAATTCGGCTTTTCACTTACTATATACAATTCATTTACTTTATTATTTTCATTTAATAAATACGTATAAAATTATCCTCAGCTATATATCCTTTCCTTTATGTAAAGTGTTATCTAATCCAAAGCGTGTCCATGAAAATCTATCTACAAAACAATAGAATTAGCACTACCATAAAATTATCAAAACTCTGCCGATTCGCTGAGTTTTGTACGCCATCTTTTTTAAATTTTACTTCAGTGTTTTCATTATTTTTGTTTTTATTCTCGAATCTGTCGGTATCTTCGTTATGGCCGAATAAAGCTTCAGATGATTTAAAATCTATGTTCGTTACAGAACCTGTAATATTTCGTGTTTCAGAAGCCTTTGTTCTAGCTTTTGTATTTAGATTATTTTTAAATGTTTCTATATCAGGCTTGAAAACGATATCCAAAGTGGTTTGATCAATTTCTGTAAAAAATTAAAGGTTTTTATTTAAATTGCCTTTTTGTTGAGTTTAGAACCATCAGGCGTTGTTGACTTCCGAGCTAAGGGAATCCAGTAAGGCAGTAAAAAATCATCTAGAACTGATCCTTTTCTACCTTTTTTTGTTTATCAATTTGATGATAATATAGGTAAATACTTAGCTATCAAATTGTATCGTGTCACAAAATACAAATAATCATAGTAATCCTTTTCTACTAGTTAGATTAGATGTCTTTTAAATCTAAATTATATAAATGGTCTGTTAGTTGCCTAAGGAAAATAATATATGCATGTTATACCTTCTTCCAATGCATTGGTACAGTACAAGAAAATTATCACAAATACACCAAAAGCAAAAGATGAATTCATAATTTTAAGTTTTAATTGGTAAAGACACTAACTTGAACAATACGCTCTTAAGAAATGAATCGCTTAAGGATAAATAAACATTTATAATTATTTCAATGAATACGTCAAACTTAATGGAAAAATAATACTTAATACATATCACTATGTACCTACATAATGTTAAGCACTCACATTTTATTTTACATTTTAGTTACATTTTATTAACATAATGCGACATATGAAAGGAATTTGGTTTTTATATCTATATTTTATTTATATTTTTGTACTAGCCTAGGTCTCGCGGTTACAACTGCGTAAGTCCCGATTCTATGAGAATTTCGATAAACCCTTTTTTAAGAAATGCCTACGTCATTTGAAGAACACAAATTTCCAATTTTCAGCTCTCTGGTATCAGCGGTTTAAACTGTGCGTCCATCCGTCAGGACAAAGTTTTATATAGTGTAAACTTGACTATGAGTTGGTATTAAAATTAAATTGTTTTTTAATTACAGATAAAAATTTCAACCAAAGCCGTACAAAATTTCCGTTGATCGTAGACGACAATGTCGGCGACAGCATCGAATGGATTCTAGACGTGACAATCGCGTATCCTGAAAGGATCCCGCTACATCTAACAGATGTGGTCTGCGGGTTCAGACCAGCTTGCACCACGCATATGCATTACAGACTGTATCCTAGTAACGAGGTAAGGTACTAAATCTTAGAGACGTGACCAATCGCGTAACTTAAAATGATATTATTCTTGGGACTATGTTTTTTAAATAGATAGGTTAAATAGATAAGTTACTTTATAGAATAAATAAACGTAAGAGGACAAAGATTCAATAATAAAAAAAATACAAATAATGTAATATATAAATCGTGTAAGTTTAAAGACTTTACTTTCCCTGTATTGAAGTAACTTAAAATAAGTTTTATTCGCAGGTCCCACACGACCCCGAAGAAATGACACAATGGCTCTACGACAGGTTTATAGAAAAGGACAAAATGCTTGAAGAGTATTATAAGACAGGTAACTTCCCATCGAAAGGGAACACCCCCCTAGTCATTAGAGAAGTTAGACAGGACAACGTAAGGTATCTCATACTGCACTTGTTTTTTATGTTCTCGTTGTTTATACAGACTAAGTTTTTTTTAACTCTATGGAACTTATTTTGGTAATGTCTAATACGTAAAGGTTCTACCGCACTGTAGCAATTTTTGTTGTTTTTGTGGGCAATATCGCGAGTTTGTGTTTTGATTTGTCAGTCATTCGTTTATAAAGCGTAAATAATACGTTTTTCTTAATTTCGATGGCGTGCTGTCCATGTGACTCGTAGCCGTATTCACAAAGGACCCAATGCGTGGCTTAATGCTTTATCATTATTTTGTAAGTGACCATCAACGTCAGTGAAAATGTTGCAAAAGTCGAGTCCATGCATAGGGTCGTTTGTGAATAAGGGCCTCAGTTACTTAGAGCAACGCTCATTTTTTTATCATTGTTTAAATCTTTACCAGGACAATAAAGCTGAATTTAGATTTTTGGCTGATAGTTTAAAATCAGCTGTATTTAATAAAATACAAATTACTTACAGCGATATCTCACAATATTATCGTTACAGTGCGGGAAAGTCTTGATTTCAGTATTTGCTGGTTGTGTTATATGTATGTATATAATGTATAAGTACCTACACAATAATAATGAATTATTTGTAATTACTTGAGTAGATTTTTTACAATCTCTTTTAAGTTCATTACATATTTTTTCACATTACGAGTTTAATGAAAAGTAATTTTTACTTACGCGATTTAAAATAAACACAATTTTAGATACCTATGGGTTGCGATGGAGTTAAGGTAAATTATTCATAGCGCGATTGCGTACTGTGTTTAAAACGTTGTTTATTTTAAAAATTAAACTATAATACGAAACCTGGAAGATGCTTGTCCAAAATTCAATACGCTCGATGAGATATTAAACGAACTTTACATTTTTTGCGGGTCTAAATGCTGTCGGCATCATTTAATTTTGGAAAATCATCTTTTCATATCTAAATTCTCTAAATATGGGAATACAGACTTTAGTTAAGTGTTTGAAAAGAACGATTTACTCGCTTAATTATTTTTATCTTTTTTTAACATAACTAGCAAAATACAAGTACTTACTAATTTGAATTTTATAATCTTTGACTTGGTTTGAACATTTGACTTTTTTTAAATTAAGGATAAAGATGCTTACCAACATAAATAATCCGTAAATGGGGATCCGTAAACAGACTGTAAATGTTTAAAGTCAGTCAAGTTGTTTATGAATATTTGACGATTGAAGTGTGCAATCGTTTTAATTGTTGACATTTTAGTAAGATCTCTTTTTTTTTGTTTTTCTTAGGGCACTGCCCTTAGAATATAAATACTTAGTTGTAACAATTCAATTAGTTAGTTTATTAAACAACTAACTTTATTAAAGTATTAGAGAATTTATTTCAACTCCGCTTTCTTTTTTTATTTATGTTCATTCAAAATGTTATATGTGGGGAACTTCTGTAATATTTTACGTAAGGAAACATCTACACCAAGCCATAACCAACAACACAAAAAAAATACGAAATAAATATTTTATTAAAAATGTCAACAGTTTCAAAAATACAATTCATGTTAAGCAAAGTTTTATTAGAAGTACATTTAGTTTTAATTTCTTAGTATTTAATAATTGTGATATTGGATTTATTTGTGAAAAACAAATGACCAATGAAGCAAATAAAAAACGTTAATGGTTTAGTTAATTGTTGTGTTACCTTGACTTTTCGAGTTTTTTTATAACTCGATTTGTTGTGCTTTGGGCACGATAATAATTTGCTTTATAAAAATGGTACACGTATGCATTAAGTAAGGTCTTACGGACATTTAAATGTTTAAATAAATCTACATCACTACCAAATAATTCACCCTTTTTCAACACAAGGTGACGTATTAAAGTCCGCAAGCTCGGTCCGATTACGGATAGAAATCCGTAAACGCGTGTCCGATAGATCCGATTACGGATAAAAATCCGTAAACGCGTGTATATCGAGCTTAATTTATTCGTGTGTATCAAATAGTGCTGTGACTAATAAGTCAATATGTAAGAATTTAGTGTTAAGGTCATGCTTTGCTCTGTACAAAAACATTTCAAATTGTATGACAATAAAACAAGAGTTCTATTCACTTCTTTAGGTTTTGATGCATCTCGCTTCTATTTATCTAAATAGTGTAACTAAACAAGGCGTGATAAGCTAACAAATCAGAATTTCCAGAAAACAGGTAAGTTCTGAAATTTGGATCGTTTTTTTGCAAGAATGCACAGCGGCACCACGAACCTCAGTCGTTTTTTTTTTTTTTTTAAGAACCCGAAAAGGAGAAAATGCCTCGTATGGCAAAATAGCATTGACTTCCTTTGCCGGTCAAATACTTCTCTTAAAAAGCTCCAACTGCAGACCAAACTTATTTTTCTTCGTCGTTTTAATCTCGACCAAATCAGGCTTAGTATTTTGATAGAACCTTTATAATAACCCTTCTTGAGTTGCAGTTTCAAATAGGTTTACTTACTTAGAGACTACCTGAAAGGGTTTTTCAGTAGTAGGTACCTAAATCAGCATAAATTTCAATACGCCATTATATAGAAAAGAAAAATCCTTGTAATTGAATTTATAGGATTATCTTGTTTACTGCGAATTTGACGATTTTTCGAACCGTATAATCTTTGGAATTAGTTCCTTTATGAATAAGTTCAAAGGATTCTCTAATTTCATCATATCTTTTAGCAAGCTTTGGTTTTGGTGCCGTCATTTAGGTGATATGATAAAGCGGCGACTGTCAGTAAATGATGATAAAAATATTCTATGTTAAACGGTTGGCATGATTTTCTAGCAATGGTAGCATTCGCGCACGAGAAACATTTTGTCGATCGAGAAAAATGCACTTCACTTTTTCTCAAACGACAAGAAAAAGAGACGGATCGAGAAAATGTTTCTTGGTGCTCGTATGATATACAAATGCTGGTAAATAGCTTTTTTAGATACCGTAAAACATCTTCGTTACTGGTGCTTTTTTGCGCGCGCTTTTTGTTTGTAGGTACTGATGGTGGAGTTTTTTTTTTACTTTGATGAAAATAGTCATTTTTTTCGCTTCTTTGCACTAACCATTTAAATTAATTGTAAGAATAATAATAAGTAGGTATTTTAATGAATGTCTAAATTAGCATAAGCTAAATATAATTAAAAAATACTTTTGTTCCTGTGTATTAAGTACCTATAAGCCACAATTTTTTACCTATTACCCACAGTCTTGCAAAAAAAAACTTGTATAAAATGTCAACTTTTGTCAACCTACAATATTTTTTTTGTAAATAAATATTTCCTTTGTAAATAAATAAAATACAAGCTGTTTATTCGTGAAAATATTTAATTGACCAAAAAATTCAGACCTAGTCAGTTTAGGTGACAAAATTGAAAAATAAACATTTTGCTATAAGCATTTAAATAAGCATTTTGCGCAAATTATACGAAACTAACAATATTGGAACTCATAAGATTGGTCCCGGGTTTTCTCGGATTTTTCCAGTCCCCTCGAGACCAAGATCTTGTAACATGATCGAAACGTCGAGGTAAGAAAATAAATAATAATTTGCGATTAAGACCCGGTAAAATGTAAATATGCTCAAGCTCCTTGAATTAAGAAATAATAGCATTTTCATTACTATACATTTCCACGTAAAAATACATTCGATAGGCATCTTGGTTTTAATAAACACTTTATTTACCGGGTTTGATCGCGTTTTTAAGTAAACCTTGAAAAAGCCAACTGTAAAGTTGGCGAAAGCTCGGTCGTTTAAAAACTCATGATCGTTGATGAATAAAACGCGATTAAACCCGGTAAATAAAGTGTGATATTATGCAAAATCGCGAAAACCATTGAAGACATTCCTTGGTCTTACTCATTTTCCCGGGTGTTGATCGCGTGATTTTAACTTTTTAATTTTCCTTACCTTGACGTTTCGATCATGTTACAATGATCTTGGTCTCGAGGGGACTGGTAAAAACTCGAGAAAACCTGGGACCCCGAGACCCGGTAATGTGTAAATATGAGTTCCAATCGTGTTAGTTTAAAAAAATTATCTTGTTTTTAATTTGTAACTTTTTTAAATATTTGCGCGAATAAAGTTCTATTTAATGCTAACTTTGCCATAAGTGCCTAAGCTTGTCACGAAATTGCTTTTTTTATCAGAAATATTTTCAGATCAATAATAAAAAAAACATTGTTCTTATAATATCCTTTTTTTTTAAAACCTTTTTGTGCATTAATCACCCTTTTTAAACAAGTTCGGACCATTTAGACCATGTTTTGTTTATATCCGTCTTGACGGTTCTAGGCAAAACATGGTTCAGATAGTACGGCCTTAAAATACGTATATTAATAAGGGTAAATTGTGTACTTACCGTTATGGAACAGTCACAATGTTTTTTAAGATATGACATCAGTATGTTATATCTTAATTTTACTATGATATGACCAAAAAGCTTAACTTTTAAATAGATATATCTAATGTGAAATGTGTAGCACTAATTAATTTGTCTCGATGTCCAATTTATACAATTAATTAAGTTCAAACTTTATCCGCGTTATTACGAATCGAAGCCTAATCCTAAACCCTAGTTTAATATCAAATCTAAGTCACGCGTACTCCTCTGTTATTTTTCTGAATATTTCTCTCAAATAATTTTTTATTATTAAGTTTTACCGCGTAGATGAAGCACCAATTTGCTTATTTCCTATTAAATAAAAATCTTTACGATTTATCATGCATACGGCAAATCTTTACACTATCTAATGAAAAAAATAATTCTCGACGGAATATTCTAAAAGATAACAGAGAAATTCGTTTGTATAAAGAGATGTAACCCTGTTTTCTTCGTTCTCAAGTTTAAAACTTGGACTTCATTTAGTGCTAAATTTGCTAAGGGATCGTCTCCACGAGCGTTAGAATCGCGGCGATTTCTATACAATGCACCGCCAACATCGCCGTGTGAAGACACGTTCAATTCACAGAGATTGTATAGAAATAAGTGGCTCGACGATAATATCGCCGCAATTCTAACGCTCGTGGAGACGGTCCTTAAGGTCTGGTTACGGAAGGCTTCTTAATTTTTTTGTCCATCGATTTTATTTTTATGTTACCTTCCTTGTAACGTTTAAACCCTAACTATAAACCATGGCTTATATTTAGACTTCCTTTTATAATAAGAAGATGTAAATTTTAATACTGTGTGTGAAATTAAGAGCTTGTAAAATGTAAAGAAAGAATATCTGATTAAACTTTATTGTTTTTTTTTTTGCTAAATCAGCTTGAAGAGAAATTAAGTTTCTTTGAATTTAAAGGTTAAATGTTATTTTAAATTTATGTTTAAGAGTAATAATAATTTTGAAAAGAATGTGAGAATTTTGTGATTAATTTTTAGATAGGAAACATTTTTTTAAGTTTTAAGTTTGTCGTTTTACGGGTTTGTAAAGCAGACTATACATGTTCCGACTGCGTGTGCCTGTCGAACAAAAAATGCGTTTTTAGTCGCAGTTTTTTTACTAAAAACGTTATGTATAGTTCAACAACATATTTTAGTCTAATTTTAAAGTAACGTGTCTAATTTTTGATGCTTTTTTCTTCGATATCCTGCATTTTTCTTAGCTTTTGTATGAAAATCATAATGGAGTGATTGTATGTAGATAGTTATTCAAATACGAAGCGAATTTAATGTTAGAAATAAAATTAAAATACCTACGAAAATGCCATCAGATACGACTAGAAAATGTAAATAGCTTTAAGCTAATAATAAATAATTTGTGAATAATAAATTTTAAATTAATCTTAATTCAATACAACGTGTAGGTAAGGGTCACTTAAACGGTAAACTAAAAGAGGATAGTACTTTTCATTTTTTTTTTTAATGTTGTTGTTTGTGATTATTAATGTTAGTACCTACTTACGTTTAAAACATGGCCGGAACTAAATTATCCAAAAGGTACCTACATGTCCTCAAAATTTCCGAAAATGGTTTCTTGGAAATATTTAATCATTCTATTGTTTTTTTTTTTGGGGCTTATAATACCCTCGCTCATACATGCTGTGTGTATACACAATAATATTGTGAATGTAAGCCTTATATTCACAGAGTTGCATATCCGCGACATTCGCATCTTTTTGGCTTTTCACCGTCAATGAAAATGCAATTATATTTTAAAATAAATATAAGTAACCATGTCAAAATGTCAAACTGCTGCTGAAATTGACAATTTGATATTTTTATTAGCTAACAATAAAAGTTGACGCTATAACCATAATAATATAATGTAGCACTCAAAAACACATGTCAATTAAAAAAAAACTAAATTTGTTAGCGTTTCTGAGTGCTGCTTTTACGCATATTTCAAAGTACATTTACTTAAGTACAGTCAGCAGTTTTATTGGCTTCTGACCAACTTTAGCGGGCTACAGACGTTTAGATTTTCTGACATTTTAATTATACCGTTTAACTGTATAGTTTATATGATTAGGTTAATCGTAAGCAAAACTAAAAACTGTACAGTTGAAGTTTAAAATGAAAATCTAATACTTATCTTTAGATTAAACTGTCAGATTATCTAAACATTACTGTAGCTGGCTTTATAATATCTACCTTATTCTACCTAAAGTCACACTACAGTATTTTTCACACTTTTAATACCTTAATACTAAAAATCACACAATTGCAGTTAAAGGCTGTGACGTTTTGCATACTGTTTTGACGTTTGGATAGAATGGGAGAATGCGATTTGAAGTAAAGTATTTGTTAAAAAGAAATGTGCCGAATTATGTGTGTACGGAAATTGATAGCGTTCTAATTTTTCAATTTTGGAAAAGTTTTTCTATTTTTTAAATTCTAAGTGTGGGTTTAATATTCTTTGGAATATCACGTGGTATGAATTTTGTATGGATTTAAATAGGGTTCTTAAAATTCAAAAATGGGTGTGGGTTACTTTACTGGTTAAGAGTAAAAATTAATTTTAAAATATTGTTTCGAAAATGTGCGAAAAGTATGTAAGTAAAGTAATCTTTGTTCGTACCTATTGTGCTGGCCTAAAAAAAAGGGTTTCAGCAATATCCGGGCTCCCGATATGGAGCAACCGGGAACATCGCTTGGATAAGAATTGTTTCGAAAATATTGAAAATACTAGCATAATAGCATAAAACCAAAATGTAATATTATTTAAGTTTTACTTTGAAAAATAAACAGTTGGACTTTATAAAAATAAATGTAAACATGTTTGAAACGCTCATCTCGCTGTAAATATTGAATGTTTTGTTAGTAAAGCACGTTTGTGGCACTGACTTGTTGTTTTATTTCCGAAAGTAATACCTTAGTGTGGTGGCACACCGGCTATAAGCAGCACTTACAAAAGCCGCCTCATCTGGCCACAAAAGTTACACATCTTGCCAAAAAGTCGCTTCATCTGGCCACAAAAGTTGCACCATCTGGCCACAAACTAGGCGATCACCGGCACGAAACGTCATCGTGTGGCGCGAGTTTATAAACGAATTATAATTCAGCGAACAGTCGACTCTGCAAACCTTACCCGTGTAACGATCCCGGAATACCAGGATAAAATCTATCCCATAACTGTACGTACATGGTACTCCAGAACTCCAGCTAACTGCATACTACGTTTAACTGTTATTGGTTTAGTAATTTTTGCGTGAGGGACTCGAGGAAACCAATATATAAGACCAATAATAAAATTAATACATAATATACCTACTGTGATCCTTAATTCTGGCATTTTATACACCGACGTTCGAGACAGCGCCTCAATCCTTACGGACATGCAAATATCTGTTCCCGGCGGGAATCGAATCCGCAACCTTCAGAATCGTATCGTTAAGTGCTCGCCTTAGTACTTCCGGTACCTGCCTAGTTGACATCAGGAATCTGTACCGGAAGCAAAGCAAGCACTGAAGATGAAGTCTCCCCCCCCACAGGAAATGAAAGTCTGTTTGTCTTCCTCCATTGCCTACCTGACGAATTTCCGGTTGTCTCCTTTTGTGAACACTTTTTTCTGACAGTTTACGTTTCGATAAGATTCTTTGCATTTTATTCGCGGAAAAGTAAAATGTTGAAAAGGTTTGGTAGAAGCCACTGATGTATTCTAAAGCCATAAATTGACCTTATGCGACGGGTTAAGCAACACCTAACGAGTTCATCACTTGGATGGGCAAACTATGCAACTAGCCTTGTACTATGGAACCTACTTCTAGACATCGGATACACCACATTATTATAGTTTTTTTTGTAAATCATGCATCAGGACCAGAAACAAACATTTACGGTCGGCATAAAATACTTGATGAAGTATTGGAAGACCACCTACTCGGTGGCCGCGGGGAGTCGTTGAATGGAGGTGGCTCGCAATCGTTGTTTGTGGCGTCGTATGGGGGAGGCCTTTGTTCAGCAGTGGACGGTTAAGGGCTGAGATGATGATGATAAAATACTTGTCCCCGAAGGGAATCGAACCCGCAACTTTCTGCGTTGCAGCCGGTGGTTCGCTCGACGCACCACAGACATTGTAACGCTTAACCAATCTAAATATGCGACGAATTCTGTGGCGCGGCGAGCAAAGGCTTAAATGCAATGCAGAAGGTTGCGCTTTCGATTCCCGCCGGGCGCAAATATTTATGCTTAAACATCGGTAGTGTCTTTTCTATGTATCATAATTATGTCATAATTTATAAAAAAAATGTTTAATATGCAGTATGTCCATTGTGTAGTTATATCCATAGTTCAAGCTTAGTGCTAAGTTTGAGACTAGATTGCCCTGTGTCGTGGAATATTTATTGATATAGGTTAGTTTAGTAGTTCTTATATGAAGCGCCAAGGCGCCAACTACTGGGAAAACTGTGATACCTATGTATCCGAAAAAATGTTAAATGCATTGGAAACCAAACAACACTTGTACGTATAATAGCTAGGGTGGCTACCCTTCCTCAAACATATGGGATACGGACGCCGCATGCATAATCTTGTTAACCATGCGACAAGAGAAAAAATGGGATATTACCCATGCACGCTTATTGAACTTTTTAAGGTGAGTTGTTTTTGTTGTTGTGGTTCCGTATAATATTGTAAATTATTGTACAAGGAGAAAAGAGGTTCTTGTCAGGCGTGTTAGTGCACTCAAGCGCAAGCTAGCGAGGGGCATAGGTTCGAAACCTATCATGGATTTATTTGTAATGCGTTTCTACATTATGTAAAATATTTTCAGATAGCCCTAAGCAATAAAAATAGGAAATATTAAATAGCTGTCTTCCGTCTTTTGCTGTTTAAATATCTACTGTTAAGGTTTAGAGCGCTGTTTGGCGATAGTATTATAAACGTCGAAAGAGTGATTGTTTATTTGTTTAACTACTTTTAGACATCTCAAACTTTTACATAAACATTAAGCATTTTTTAGCTTTTTCTTAGAAAATTGTGTTTTTTTTTACATTTCTTTTATAATATTTCTTTTTGTTTTTATTGCTCAAGGCATTTTAAACATAGAAATATTTTTAGCAAGGAAAGGAAGAAAGTTTTTTTTTTGGAAATATATTTCCTTGCTAAAAATATTTCTATGTTTAAAATGCCTTGAACAATAAAAACAAAAAGAAATATTAAATTGGAGAGAAAGCGAATCTCATGTTGGGTATGTTTACTGTAAAGTAAACCACCTGAACCAGTCAATAAAAGCTGCATAGCTTGACCGGTAGATGGCGCTGAAACCAAGCCTTAGTTGGTAAAACAATTAGCGAGGAAAGATATGGCCGAAATATTATACCGTGTCACGTGGTTCTGTGTAGCTCAGTGGTTAGAGCATTCGCCTGGTTAGCGAAAGGACGCAGGTTCGAATCCTGTCTTGGCGAGTTTTTGGAAATATATTTCCTTGCTAAAATATTTCTATTTCTTTCATAATTTCAATTCATTAATTATTCTCAAAAAAATAATTTGAATTTTAAAAATTTGAATTTTGGAAATAAAGAACGTTTTTCTTCATAGACGTTAGACGTCTACAGCAACCTCTTTTCGGCGTTATATTACATACTTATCAACGGAATAGTTTATATTTATATTTTTTAAACAAAAGCGCAACAACGCAACGGAACCCTAAAAAACGTCATGCACCATCACGTTATGGCATTCAATTAGCCACGTACGGAACCCTCATGTCACGGTGTTCGCGGCTCATTGACTACCTATGTTTCAATATAAGTAGGTAAGTATGTATATTGCTTTTTTCATCAAATTAGGGATCTCTATTTTTGAAGTGTGAATTTATTAAAGGCGTGTGCAATAAAGACACTTCTTTGAAAGAAATATTTAAATTAAAAAACGTGCCGCGCAATTATTTCAAAGAGTTAGCGTAACTTCAAAATTTTCAAAAACTGTTATAAATAAATAAAATAAAATAAATAAATCCTGTGACGAACACACAGCGCCATCTAGCCCCGTGGTAAGCTGCTAAGCTTGTGTTACGGTGACTAGACAACGGATATACTACTTATATTTATTTTTCTTTTGTAAATACATACATATTATACATAGAAATACGCCCAGACCAGATACAAATATTTATTTTTAAGCATAAATATTTGCACCCAGTGGGAATCGAACCCGCAACCTTCTGTATTGCAGCCAAGCGTTCGCCCGACGCGCCACAGAGGCCGTCGTTGTTGTACCGTTTCCAAGTAAAATCGAACAATGCTGAGACGATTAATTTCAGTGTTTCTTGTATGAAGCTGTGTTTTCACTACGAAAGAAGGGTCGCGAAAGTTATAGTCAACATCACAAAATTAGTTGCTCGACACTAGTTTTACCAAAAAATCGCTGGTGCAACGTATTTTTTTTTTGCCGTTTCCGAGAAAAATCAAATAATGCTGAGACGATTAATTTCAGTGTTTCTTGTGTAAAGCTGTGTTTTCACTACGAAAGTAGTGTCGCGAAATTTATAATCAACTTCACAAAATTAGTTTCTCGACACTAGTTTTGTCAAAAAATCGCTGGTGTATTTTTTTTGCAAATATGACTTTAACTTTCGCGACACTAGTTCCGTAATGAATGAAAACTGCTTTACAGACATGTGAAAGTCTCGAAACGTAGACCATTGACACCTGTGATCGAAACAATTCTAAAAGTAAGTTAAGTTTTTAACTTACAAAGCTTTTACATTTTCAATACAAATAAGTACAAAAAAAAATATTGGAATAGATAACCTTCTTTTTTGGGAGTCGGTTAAAAATTCAAAGAACATCTCTAGAAATGTTCTTCTAAGTATTGAAGAATGTAACAGGTATGCCAAATCGGTTGAAAGTTTATTACAGTAAAGCTTGTATGTATACAAATATTCTAGTTTAGTTGGTAGTCCAAAATACCTATTAGTTTTGATTTTAAATGCATTTAAACTTACGGTAAATATAGAGCGAGTGATGTGCGAAGACGTCACACCCAAGTACGAGTCCGCTTCGCACGTTTACTTCTATAAATCGGACACGAATTATAATTAATGTATCGAAGTAATTCTTTCACTTGTGTTTTTTATTTTTGACAGAGAAATGGAAAGAATATGGAGAGCTTCTATTCATAACTGTTTTTTTTTTCATAATAAAACACTTTATTTATCCGGTTTAATCGCGCTTTTATTTATGGTTTTACAACGAAGCGAGCTTTCGCCAACTTTACAGTTGGCTTTTTCAAGGTTGGTTGGTAAAGTGTTTTATTATGCAAAATCGCGAAAACCATAGAAGAAATTAGTTATTTCTCCTCATTGCCTGCAAAATTAAAAAAGTTGGTAATGTCTATTCATTACCCGGATCGGGAAGTAATGGGCGAAAATCCGCCTTTACGGAAGCTCCTGAGAGTTGCCGAACTTTCACGAAGGAAACAACCTTTGAAGGAACTATCGATAACTTTAGTCCCCTTTTGCTAAGGGTTTGGTCTTAGGGATGATATTTGAGCGGACAAGATAATAAATCAACTTTTTAAACTTACACGATTGGAACTCATTTTTACACATTTTCTGAAAATTAAAATCATGCGATTAAGACCCGGGAAAATGTGTAAATAATAGATACTAATTTTAATATTGTAATTTTATTTTAATGTGTGTTAAATATTTTTTTCGTCGGTTTCGCTTTGTTGAGTTACTATGTTTGTTACTCCTTCGTGCAAAAACTACAGAACCGATTTTGATAAAGCTTGTTGGAGATGAGAGCCCTGATTCTTGTATTTTTGTAAAATGTTATTTCATGAAACTATGACTTGCAACTGGAGTGCAATCAAAACTCAATGCTATGATATTGAAATGTTGTTGAAATGAAATTTTGTATAATTCCAAAACGCGAATTTCCCATCTGGATAGGCTAGGCTCTACTAGGTTCTGAGTTTTATCCCGTCTATTTCAAATAACGCGGGTGAAACCGCGGGGCGTAGCAAGTCATAATCTTAAAATTTAGGTAATCGCCTAAGCTTTTGTATAACCTTATTAATTACTTCTTTAGGTTGAGGAGCTCTTGTACAGCCATACGGGTTAAGTAACGCCCGTCGCAGTCATTATTTTGATGGGTGCACGATTATGTGTCTAGCAATAAACTATTATCTCGAGCTTCTTGCGCTTTGGAAGGTACGTTAAGCAATTGGTCCTGGAGCCAAAATTCTACGAACTAACTAAAAACCGAAAAACAAAATTGTCATAAAGGAACAAAATCTCATCATTCATCATTTATTTATTTAATCAAATTAATACAATAAAAACTTGATTATAAATAGTGCCACATAAACTCAACCGAGTTTTACCGGGCACTACGACATCGACTTATCAACTAAGAATAAGTTAAACAACAGTAAAAAGATTTCACACCTCAGTCATTTTAACAAAATCATCTCCCCGACAAACAAGAAGGAAGGTATAGTATGTACGTGTAGGTAAGAAGGTATATATCTGATAAATTTTGACAAAATTCGTTCGATCGCAGAATACAAGCCCAGTCGTTAGACCAAGTTAGAGTCCTTAGGGCGACCTGAAAACTCTAACACTAGATGAATCACAGCACTTTACGAAAACATGAAAAAGTTAGAAGCTGACTTCTTCAGCTTCTAACTTATCCCAACCTCCACGAAATAGATCAAAGCGAAGTAACTACGACATCATTAAAATGACGACCACAACAAAACTATCCTACAACTACATTTCAAACTTTTTTGATATCATAGAAATAAGGTTCAAATTCACTTGAATCTTTAACTAACTTACTTTGTCATCGAATAAAATTACCTATTAAGAAGTAAAACAGTGTAATTTGAACTCTAGAACCTTAAACGTAAAGTGTTAAATTGCTGTATTTTAGTAATTGTATTATATCGTTAATTGCTTTGATTTGTATTATAGTAAGCAATCCTTTGATCCTATGCTTCGTGTCTTTGCCTTTAATGTGGGAATCTACAATAGATATAGGTTGGGAGCTCATGATCGGCAGAATTACGCGAAAGCCTTAGGTTTAACGCGTACTTACGTCGCGGTGAAGGTGTGTGGCCATTGCGTCGCAAAATCGCTTTGTGATTGTCGACTGTTCGGCGGTTGTTCGCCTAGACGTCTAGAACAACCCCTTTCCGGCTTAAATGGGTATTTACTTTCGTTACACCTTGTATAGGTACTATGAATGCCGAGTTATTCGCATGTTTATCGGAGCAAACTTGGATATAAAGCGCTTTTAAGACCATTCACCAAATTAAGTTTCAACCTTCTTTTTAAATACGTATGAACAATAGACGTAAATTAAGCCCCATTTTCTCCAGAAAATTGTTAGACGTAGATGACGTAAGCCCCCAGCTGATAGATTCTCGGTACAATACATACGTGCAGACTGATTGAAATGTACCTTTACGCTGTGTAAACCCACTTCTATTATCCTGTACGTTTTAGGTATCCACAATGTATGGTAGGTATTGTAGATTCAGTGGGAAATTTCGGGAAAATTATACAGTAATTAAGACAGTACACAATGAAGCGTAATAATACTATTTAATTAATGAACGCATGAAATTTACTCTATCTTTCTGTCTGTTATGCCTAAACCGCGAACAGAGTTTGATGAATTTTGGTATAAAAATAGATGGGACCTTGGAGAAGGAAAGAGGCAGCTTTTTATTCCTAAATTCTCGAGGGATCGGGACCTAAGCGACGCTTCAGCCGCCTAGGCATCTAGTATCTACCTATATAAGAACAAGAACCAAATAAGAAAGAAGTATTTTTATGTATAATATTTACAAAATATAATAATATTATGTAGTATATCCGTTGTCTGGTACCCATAGACAAGCCTAGTGCTTAGTTTGGAGCTAGATTGTGCTGTGTGTAATGTCGTTACAATATTTATTTATTTATTATTTAGGTCATTACGTTTGGAGGAGGCCTTTGCCCAACCGTGGGATATTATAGGCTAAATAAAATAAAAAATGTTTATAGTCAACAAAAACTTGTCACCTGCGGGATAGAACTCGCACCTTCTGAATCGCAGTAGAGTAATCTATATGTGCGCCACATCAGCTATTACTAAAATAACTCACTAAAATAAGTAAGTAAACCAATTTGAAATTGAGTAAGAATGTAAACACATCTTCAAACGTTCAGTTTAATCAAGACGAGCTCTGGCTTCCGTCTACCAAAGCAAAGGTACCTACAGGGTCTGGCAATAACCCTGAGTAGGCGAGATAAAGCTCGTGCTTCGTTTGAAATAATAAGTTACTTGGGCAAGTCACTAAACAAATGAACACACTTGAGATGGCAAATGTATATTCAAAAAGCTTTGAATGCTTTTTGATTTATTTTTAGAAATTAAGGAATGTTTTCTTGGGGACCGGTTTTTTATTTATTTTTATTTTTTAAAGTGTTTCCTACACTTGGATGGCTAAATTTAAAGAAATTCTTTCCAAAAGTTTGCACTCGACTGGATTTGAACCTGCATCTTTGGAGAGTCCGGCCTCAATAAAGGTACTTATAAGGATAGGAAGGAGAGGAAGGATTCATTTTAGCCACAGATGCTCGTCTAGTTGTTGGGTTGATATTATGGATGTTTTGCGTTTTAAGACACGCAGCGCCCTCTACCGCCCTTAATGCAGACTGCATGCTTGCATTTCCTATTTACATAGGTATTAAAACAACGTTGAGATGATGTCGCTTCCGATTTCCAATTTGATATTTTTTTAAGTGTTTCCTACACTTTAATGTCTACATTTAAAAAAATGTCCTGTAGGGTGCAAATTTTTGGAAAGCATTTCTTTAAATTTAACAGGATTTTATTACAAGGTAATAGTTACGGGGTCTTTATTAAGGAATCCACTATCCGTCTCTCTGTTGGTGTTTTTTTCTCCTGTTTCTCTGCTGTTGTAACCAATTCTAATAAGTGAATTTTGTTAGATTAGATTAGATATTAGATTAGATGTTAGTTCGCATTAGAAGTCGCGTTTCGAAGACTAGCTCTTGCTTCAAACTCCCGATATAATATACACGTTACTGCAGCCACGAAAAATCAAACAAGAACTTCTCTACGCCTTCTTAAAAATACTTGATACCAGTAACGTGTCATCATCATATATAACACATCTCTGGTGCAAAGTGATCTTTTTTTTCAATCTCACTGTAAAAAGCTAAGTACAACCTAGAGGTTGATCCAAGTAGTTACTTATACTTACCTAAAGTCTGCACTGGCTTAATTTTCCTCGAAGCCTGTCGAATAAAAGCTCATGAAAGTTGGCCTCAACAGTTATTGGATTTTAGACGAAGCTGTAAAACGAACGAGAAACTTTTAGTCGGCTGACCGATTAATTCATTTTGGGTGCGACTACACGACGACTGTAAATTTTTAGTTATGAGTTGCGTGAATTCGTATTTATAGAATATATTAATTTGATTATGCAATGCCGCGCCGTGTGGCAAAAACTAAGTTTTGTATGATCATAATTAAGTATTTATTATGAAATCAAATAATAGTACGGTACAAACAGGCAATTTGAGAGTAAGGTAATTCAATGAGTTCTCTTGGCAACCGCTTTAAAACTCTTATGTTTATCCATAATCTTTATCTTTACTTCATTATCCTTACTAATATCATAAATCTGAAAGTTCGAATTTTTGTTTGTTTTGTCAAACGGTTCGACCGATTTAAATGAAAATTTGCATAGGGATAGTTTTGGTCCAGAATAACATAGGATACTTTTGATTCCGATAATCCTGCGGGATCGGGACTTACGCGGGTACATAGGGACTTAAAAGTACCGTGAATTGGTTCGTGTAAGGTAAAGTAGTACAATTCGCCTTGAAAATCAGGAATCTTTTGACATGACGCTAAATATACCTACAGAATTTATTTCAGTTGGCCGATACAAAGTTTTAATTCTACCGATTTTATTATTCCTTCATCGACGTTATTGATGACCTTTGACAGTGAAGTCAATAGGTACCTCCCCACCTACACAAGTAAATGTAATTTTTAATATTAAAATACTTGGAAGGGTTCTTTCTAAATTCTTAAACAATTTTGCGTTTATAAGAATACAAGAAACAAAAATATGTCACATATAAGCTCTATAAGCGAGTTGACGCCTCTAAATAGGCCATTGAATCAGCTCTATAATAATACGATAAGCGCTTATATCATCGAGAAAAGGCGCACATTACGTGGCTAATTAGTGATGTTGTGGCGATATATTAGCTCTGTTGAATTACATCTAGTTTCTATAATAGTGATAAACAGTCACAGCTTCCCACTTCTCTGTGATAAAACAATGATGAAATTGTCTTTATATCGCAAAATAGCGTTATACTGGTCACCGAGACCAAATTACAGAGCTACTTGGCTTTGAACCAGTGTCAAAAACATCAATATGGGAAAAGAAAGATTGAAGTGACAGGAGTGTTTACCACGGTGAGTGTTGTATTTTTATTTATGTAAAATGGTGTGCGCTAGTTGTAAAAAATTAAGTATGTGTTAATTCACCATTGTAAAGTGATAGAACATGCGGTGTGAATTTCACTGAGTAACTATTAAGTGGTTTATGCTAAATTTTTAATGCGCCTCTATTTTGGCACTGTTTTATTACAAAATTTAATTAAAAATTTATAATTTTTATCATTGAACACATTTATATCACTAGTTGGTGATGTATGTGATTGCTTTGTCACTAATAGCGGCCATGATAATAACGTGTTTTGGGAATTGGGGTTCCCTAGAGAAAAGCAGTACCGACAAATTTTACCTTTGTCATCATTGTATTTTACTGTTTATTTCCTCTCCTTTCTCCCTTCCTGTTTTGTCCTTTTCTAACCGAGCACTTTTTTCAGGAGACTGACACATTTGGAACTATCAAATGCGTATATCATCACCACCGCATTTAAGAATGCAACAAATTCTTGTTCGAGAGGCACAGAAAATCCACGGAACCCCTAAGCTGCCGGCACACCGCAGAGTTCACGCATCCGCCCCCGTATCGTTTGAAATCACGTCACCCAACGTATCAGACTGCATGTGAACTCCTGAAGACTAATTTCAACACTACCATAAGATGGGCGCAAGAGCGGAACGCAAAAACTCCTAAAGCTTGGGCATCACCATAAACCCTACACTAAGCCCCCCTAAGCCCGTTGGGTTTACGCTGCCGAGGCGGGAATGCGAACGGAGTAATGCCTTCCTATCTATGTGTGGCTGGAGGGATTCGTCAGAATGTGAGTGTGGAGCTCCTATCCAGGACATTGAGCACAATGTGGTGGAATGCCCCCTCACAAAATACTATGGCAACCCAGCAGACCTGTACTCCCTGGAAAATGACGCCATCTCCTGGATTAGATTGTTGAGGGATAAAATTATATTATGGATTTTATATTTAAGCTTTACTTTTTGATGATGTAATACATTGTGAACGGCTGTATTAAAATTATGCCATACGAATAAATAAATATATCCTTTAATAATAAATAATTATGTTAGAATCAAATTTTTCACTGTAATAAAAAAGATTAACTTAAAACAAGGCATACTTGGATACTGTATTGCACCTAACAACGCGGGAACCGATTGGTATGAAATTTGGAACAGGGTCAGTTTAGAGGTAGAAATAAGAAATAGGGTACTTTAAATGATCCTACGGTTTGAGCAACGGTTGATATGATATAGTGATGGGTCAAAAACAACGGCTGGATCAATATGAATGAAATTTGGTACAGGGTTAGTTGAGAGTTAGAAATAAGCTATAAGATACTTCAAATGATTGTACGGGTTAAGCCACGCTTCATATGACATAGGTAATGGGTCAAATAAAACTGGAAGGAGCTTGTTATTTATTTCTAATAATCTCTTGACGGCTTGCTGAGATACGTTGAATTCATTGGAATCAGTCACGACAATATAATATTCTTCAGAAATTTTCTTACTTTTGTCTTCACTAGAATAAAAAAAAACATTGCATTTTCTACGGAACCCTCAATGAACACTTATTTCTTTGACTCAATTTTCCAACATGCGTAATGGAGGCAACAGATAATAAAAAGGTACAGAAAAAGTTGATATAACACGGATAAGCTCTATAAGTAATGAACTTACCAACAATCTATTACAGTTTAGCACCATAATTTCAATTATAAATTCATTTTGTCACTACAAAAATCTTGAACTATAAGTGTTCTGTACTCGCTCTTAGGAAGCTACTTAATACTATAAAGAAGTTAAAATGTCTGATATAAATTGCCTGAACTATACAAGTAAACAACGGAATATTATTTAATCAATTAGAAACAAAAGGTGACGTGATAACATGTTATAGTGCCAATCTGCTCTGCACCGCCGTCAATACATCACTAAACTATAAAAGTTACACAACTGTAATAATTTTGCTATTTAGGCCTATAGCTGCGTAACTGGACAGCAGTTATAGAGATAAGTAGTAATAAAACGGTATTATTGAAATCATTATAACGCAGCTTCAAAACTGTAACTTTATTAGTGACATACAGCACTATATCACTAATTATGTTACTAATTGGCTTATAGAGCTAAACAGCAATAAGAATTCAGATATATCGCAGAAAGGCGAGATAAAAAACCTTATAGAGTATTTTTGTCACAATTTAGCGTTATAATTTTGGATTTATATCACTCTTTGTTACTTAACTTTTCGATTATATTTTGAAAATAACTGCGCAACGCGGTTTCACCCGTTTTAAGATGAAAAGAAGGCTAAAGTGTTAATCCATATTTCAGATTGCATATCAAAGTTTAATGGCAATTGGTTTAGTAGTTTTTGAGTGAAGAAGTAATAAACCTTACTCGTTTACGTATCGGCTTTTCACCTTATTTTAGATGATTAATACAGCGCAAGCAACTTATTATTCATGTTTTTCATGGCGGTGTAGAGCCCGGGATATTGGTTTAGCTAGCACCATATAGAGTAATCAGCCAAGTCCAAAGGAAAGGACGGCTCAATTATATACTTACAGACAACATTTCACATTCATAATATTGGTATAACTGAATACCAGTCTGGTAGGTACAAGCAGATCTCCCACTCACTTATGAGCGCCTCGTACCTCCTTCAAGCAATATTACCCTGCTTCGGGGTACTGTTATTGCATGAAATCACTTTTAAATAAAGAACAAAATTTGATATGAGATTTCCCTCTAACCCATGTACATACCTACGCCTAGTATCTAATCCAGTCTAATATTACAAACTAACAAATATTGCATGACTAAGCCCTTATTCACAAACGACCCTATGCGTGGATTCGACTTTTGACACATTATCACTGACGTTGATTGTCACACACAAAAGCAAGAAAAAGCATTATTTAATTAACGCATAGAGTCGTCTGTGAATACGGGTATAAAGCAACTACGGATGTACTATGAGTACTATGCAACGGATATACAGTATGTTTTAAAGTTTTTTTTTTTAATTAATTTTGACATTCAAATTTGATCAAATTAATATTTAGATTGTAGTAGTGACTAAATAAAACGACAAAAAACGGCCAATTCTAATAAATAGCTGATTTTGAAGTACATTTTAAACTCGACATTTTCGGAAACTAGTACAAGTTAGATTTATACGATACTTGAATATTATTTTTATACCAATAGACACCACGATCTTGAGAGTTAAAGGGTACCTACCACTAGACAAACACCGCTTCACTACCTAGATATACTTACTTACCTACCGTACAACAAATACTAACTATGTAGCAAGCAATTAAGCCACGAAAGCAAACAGAACAGAATAACTAAAGCTCTTGTTAGTTAAGGCCCACAGATTAGATTTAAGGTGAAGCTTCATGAAGACCGCACTCTAACCAAATGTGCAGGTTTTGACCGCAGCTTTTTACCACCCACCGGCCTTAGTCGTAATGCCAATTGGAGTCATTCGTGTTGCGATAGACCGGTGCACTCAATAAGGAAGTCGGGTCGAATCTTGTTTCACTAAAATCTTTCTTCTAGATGAGCTTCTTTCATCTTAGAACTTTATCATGTAACAATTTTCCATCAGCTGAGATAGCGGTAAAAAGTTAATCTATTTTTGTCCATGGAAATTTCTCAATAGGATCGACGGTCAATCTCAATATAAAGATTAAAAAACTGAAAACGATGAAAGTTAGCTAAGAAATATTTGGCAAATAGAAATAAAAAGCATTTTAAAAGTCCTTCCTTGACAGGATTCGAACTTCCAACCTACCCTTCAATGCCGGATGAGTGTGCTAAGCATTGCGTCACACGACGAAATAAAGGCAAGCAAAGTTTTCTAGTAGAAAAATGGTTGAATCCAGGCCGTGTTCCATGAAGCGGTCCTTAAGAAAGGGAACGCTAACGATTTTGTTGATTCTATGTTTGTTTAGGTCCTTCTCTAATTGATAGACGTTGCTAGTTATCTTTTATTGTGTAGTTGTGGCTGTTTGTAAGTCAATTTAATCTTGGTAACCTTTGTGGCGTAGTGGGTTTGCTACGCACGGATTTACTGGTTCAATTCACGCCGCAGAATGAGTCCTTGCGATTAGGGACAAGTTATTTTTTTATCATTTTCGGGATAAAAAAATAACTTATTAGGGCTGTTATAAAGGTCTTCCCGGGGTCACGGCCGGTGTAATCCGTTTGCCGAAACGTCGGGGTAATTTTAAATTTAATAATTAAATTAAGAATAATACATGTACGAACGCGATCTTGACCCGAAATTCTAATAATAATAATGAACAAAAATCGTGAAAGATTAAAAAGTGTTTTATTTCCGTTTGTTACTTTGAAAGTTATTTGTCATCATATCAACTAACGACCGAATACTTTATATCAACTAATGACCGAAAATTATAAGCAGTTCTTAAACTATATTATTTTAAACTTAGATCCTGTGTAAATTTGGAATTTAAAAAGTCTTCACATTTTAAGTGGTTTTTTCAGTATCCGGCAGTAAAGGAGTAACCGTGTTATTCCTTATTATAAATCTAGAATGGATTAGTTTCAAGATATCATAATTTACTAAATGTGCTCCTCGTAATTATTAATACTTATTTATTATTAATAATCCCGTGGGGATTTCGAAAAACCCTATCTTATTAGATGCCAACATCACTCTCCAAATTTGAACACCAGCGGTTTAAGTTGTGCGTTGGTCCACCAGACAGTCAGGAGAAAGGAATTTATAGGTATACATAAACTATTTATTAAAGTGCTTTAATTTTTTTATAAAACTATCTTACTAATATTATAAAGATTAAAAGTTTGTGACTATATGTATGTGTGTGTTTGTTACTCAATCACGTAAAAACCGCTGGTCCGATTGTGATGAAACTTTGAATATAGGTAGCTGGAAACCTGGAATAACATATAGGTTACTTTTATCCCGATAATACTGCGGGAACGGTACTTGCGCGGGTGAAACTGCGGGGCGCAGCTAGTTCCTTAATAAAGGTGAGAGCGAACAAAAAGAAATCAAAAACCTAAGTATGGTTAAGCGTTTTCATTGTTGTTAGCTACAATAAAGTATTTCTAAATCTATTTATTTCAATTATTCTTGAAACCGGAGGGGCACAGAAGTTAGTAATAATGAAGTTAGTAGATAAATAAGCCATATCATTACCCAGAGCGGCTAACGTTAAAACGTTGAGTATTCAAGACGTCGAACCGAGGGGACTATTGCAATCTATATGCAAATATAGGTACGTTCCATCCAATTAGAAATGAAACTTATTCTTTACTCACTGGGCTAGAAAATAGGAGTGTTTTAGTACGTAAAAGTACGTTTGGGATGTAGTTATGAAGGCCATTTTACCGACGCCAAAGAGGAATAAGCTACGACTGAACGGTGCGGATTTTTTTTACTGTTTTCTAATTGTTAATTGTGTCCTACTATGACAGCACAACTGGATAGCTAATCGGAGAATAAATAAAGTCCACTGTTTACTAAATAACTGCAGAGGTGGCTCATTGCCGTAGCTATGCAACATACATAAATGAATAAGCGACAGACAAAAGCATATCACAACGCGGCGATTTATGTACTTACTTTTATGTCTGTGTTACATGAAAATAATTCACGACGCAACGGCGACGCACCTTTGACGCGACTTATCATTGCACAGCAAGCCCAACTCCCTCGACTTTTAGTAGCGATATATACCACACGGAATGAGTAAAAAAGACGCGTATTTTCTTAACCCAGTGCGAATACAGTCACCAATGCGGTGCGGGCGCGAATAGATTATTGCATTGTCACGTCATTTACATCTGTGATTGCGAACATTTGTGACCCCCGAGATTTTGTGCACCCCCACCCGTGTTATAATAGACTTGATTATCGGATATTACGGTTGTTTATAAAACGGTGATGGTGTGAATTGTCTATTTCTATTGTGGGTAATGCTAACCGCGTACTTTTCGTCATTTTTGAATGAATAAATTCTTTATTATACACACCAAACACAAATACGTACAAAGAAAACAAACACAACTTAAAAGTAGGTGGCCTTATCGCTTAAAGCGATCTCTTCCAGGCAACCTTTGGATGGACCAGAAGTCAAGATAGGTGAAAGGTAGGGTGTTTAGTTTACATAGGAAAAAGGTAAGTGTAAATAAATTAACTAAAAACAATTAAAACTAAGGTATTAAGGTAAGGTAGGCATTTATAAGGTATTCCAAGCGTAAATACGGGATCATTTTACTGGTTTCCCTGTCCGTCTCTCTGTCGGTTACTAGCCTATAGTCGTGTTTTTTTTTGTGATATTGATTTGAAATTCGAACGCGAGTCCTACTCACACTTATGGGCAGTTTTTTTCGCAGATTATTTATACAGCAGAAGCAAATTTGATTCCCCTCCCCCCCACTGATGTAATGCCCCTCTCACTGTACACTCGAATGCTCCTAATGAGGGAGCACCTAATAAATAATAATAAAAAAACAATGCAACTTTTCTATGCTAAATAATAAATAGATTTAATTTTAGCGGACGTCCTGTCTTCTTGCGACCAAGGCAAGGGTACCTACATCGAAGCAAAAAAAATAATACAGACATGCCGAAAGACAGACAAGCAAATGACATTGATGTGATACAAATAACAATTATTCTATATATCTTACTCCGAAATTACGCAAATAAGACGACTCTTAAAAAAGAATAGATTACTTACTATAAATTCAAATTGCGTAAGTTAAAAAAGTTAAATGTAATTAAACACAAAGAAACAAGGCTATTCCACTAAACGCACAACTCAAATAAACCCGAAATCTAATTAATCAACTTCAATCAAATTAATTCGAACCAATCAACCTTAAGTTAGGAACATCAATATCCCTTTTGATTAGTAAACTTTTTCTTTGTTAATTTTAACTGTTTGAATTTCGAAAAGTTTTGAATTTGGAACAGTTTAGCCGTTTTTGTTTATGGAATGTTTTAATTGAATCGTCTGGTAGGTGTTTCAATTTATTATTATTGGTTAAGTTTTTTTAGGGTTCCGTGTATAGACTCCGCTGTCTATCTGTCTGTTTGTCTATCACCAGTTTATCTGTTTGTATATCTCATAAACCGTGTTATAGCTAGACAACTGAAATTTTTACATATGACGTATTTATTGTTGGTGCTATAATGAAAAAAAAATCGAATGACTAAATAAAACAAATATTGTAGGAATAAACTAATTAAAAAGCGTTTTATTTTTGTGATAATAGTACGGAATCCTTGTTGCGCTAGGCTGTCTCGCACGTGGCAGGTATTTTTATTGAAAATTTAAATTGAAAGATTAAATATATAAAATATTGAAGTTACGAAAGTACAAAAGTAATATCAGTCATGTAATCGAAAAAGTTTAATTAATACTAAACGTATTCTTTCAGTTTCAATGGCATTGCCTTTATTATATGAAGCACTTTTCGACGCCCGACATTTAGAAGCCTTTACAAACCTCTAAACGTCGGGAGTTGAAAAGTAGTACTTTTTTAAACGAAAAAGTTATATTTTATAAATAACTAACAGTGTATCGTGTTTACATCCGTGGGAATATTGGGATTAAAAGTAGTTTATTTGTCCTCGATAATGTAGCTTCCTATTAATACAATTAATTTTGAAATGGGTCCATTAATATCATTACAACAAACAAAAATACAAATAAATCTTTTCTCTTTTTATGAGCAAACCAAGAAATTATTTCTAACACATCACACCAACTTTTCTGCATACCTATGTAAACTAAATCAGAATAGGCCTGTTTTGTCGGACAAAAGTCCGTCGTCTGCACAACAACAGCTTAACAGTCCCAACTTGGATGTTCCAACAACTTGTATAAGCGTATTGGAACTCTGGAACTCAGGTAAATGTGCACTTCTGTGAACTACCTACGTCACAGAATAATATAATTATCAGAGTTTGCTTCTCTACGTCCCCTGCGTGTCGCCATTTTGGGTTGTTACGTGTAGTGCTATAAATAATGTACCTGGGGGTGCGGAAAATTTTATTTTTATATATAAGCTAAGTATATAAAATTAGGTGAAAAGGTTGGGGGTCTTGTAGTAGGATTTTTCTCAGGGAGTTGTCGGCGCGTCTTGTCGAGACTTCGGGTGATCCGAGGGCTGGTAGTTTCTTGTCCCAGCGGATTAGCCTAGCTATCCAGCGCGGGAACGCTGCCAGTATTTTGGGTACCATGCCTCGGGAGGGTGGCGTCGACAGCTTGCTGTTAATTTAGTTTCTAGTTTTGGTTTTGTTAGTATATTACTTTTCAAATGTAAAAATTTAAGTTTTATGTGAAAAGGCCAATTATTATTATCGATATTGTTATATATTTGTTATATAATACATATAATAATATAGTTAGTTTCGGGAAAATGATGCTTGTCACCCTTCCACTAAAGTCGCACTTACCCCAGTTTACCTTGGTTTAAGGATAGGTGACATGGAACTACATAATATATTCGCTACGACGAATATTAATGTAGTCGACTACTACGAGTATTGTCGTCGTAGGCGACTGCTGTTGTCGTCTTAGGCGACTAGTGTTTTCATTGTAGTCGAATACTGTTGTCATCGTAGGCAATTATTAGGTATTTTTTGTGACTATCGCCTATTCTGTGGTTTTATCCAAACTTAAACAACCAAAACAACGGAAAATCGAATCACTTCGAAAAGGGTCGTATTGTACTTTACACTTTACATCAAAAAGTCTTCGAGAATATTCTAGACATCTAACGAAATAAATGGCCTAACTTTATTCCGCTGATTAGATCAATAAATTGTTCAGGCTTCGCAGCGAACTTTTTAGGGAATCAAACAAAATTTTTGATTAGGTATTTTGAAACAAAGTTGAAAGTACCTAATTTATGTAAGGCATGGCTTTGTGGAGCAATAAATAACACCGCTTATATTACATTTGTAAAAGTTAATGTGTAGATGTTTAGCTTGCCAGAGATATGTTATGTAAAACATGTAGTTTTAGATGCACCTTGCTTGTCTTTTCATAGCTAGAAAATGTGAGAGTAATTTACCTTGAATTTAAAGCAGCAAAAATAAAATAGCCAATTTTAACATTGATATTTTTATCTTGATTCACTCTTATCAAGCTATAATTTATATCCGATTTTTTTCCAACTATAAACTTTGGGGAAATAAATTTTAGGCACAACGGGAACAGACCATCTCGCATACGAAATGACAAACTTCCTATGGCGTCAGCAAAATGCTATTGAAATTTTGTTGACTGTATTCCTTACGAACCGACTAGTAGGCGAACTTGTCGGTCGATTAGTCGTGCGACAGACTGTTATCCGATTTGTCGGCCGATTCCGTCGAGCCATTTTGACGATACGTTGCATAAATTATGAACTATGAGATAATTTAATAGACTCAAACTAGTGTTGACGCTTTGTTTTGTAAATGAGTCGGTATTTTGAGATTTGAGCGTAATATTTTCTCTTCTTTAATAGTATTAAAAGGTTGCGTGTACCTAATCAACGTCGGGGTCATTAATTTAGGTGTACGTCGTATTGTGGTGTGGACCCCAAAGAGATCTTCCACCGGGTAAGTGGTTTCGCCCGTCGGGAATTTGTATGAGCTTATCTCAGAAAGTTCAACTTAGATTTTTCTTCTGTTTTCGCGATGATGAATTAAATTGTAACACATATTTTGTGAGGAAGGAAGGCTACGGAAGTTAGAAAAAGTATTGCAACAATGCTGAAAATAATAAAAGCACCGCGATTTAAATCGGAAAATGAGTTTTATTCCAAGAAAGTTCCAATTCAAATCTTAGTTGATGAACAAATATGGATATAATGCATATCTAATCATTAATTTACTGTGTCACGTGGGTTCCCGTATGGCGCAATGATTAGCGTACTCACCCGCCAAAAGAGGGGCGCAGGTTCGAAGCCTTTCACAGGAGGATTTTTGATGAGACACTTATCTTTGTAAATATTTGTGTTATTTTGAGCCATCGCGATTGGGTTAATTTTTTAAGCACTGTAACTAAATTGGTTTATGAGCGTTCGAGATCCGTATTTTTTGGGCTCTGTTACTGTATCACTAAAAACTTTATCACGAAAAATATTATTTTTGTGATAAAGTCGAAACCTATTCTTTGTGTATGTGCGTCACCCATTTCTTCATTTTTTATATTCTTTCTATTTCTTTCGTATATTTTTGCTTTTCTGAAGATTCAAAAACACCGCTCATGTTGACACCAACAGAGTAAACACGCACAGACATTTGGACAGTGCCTGTCTGTATGTGGTAGTAAATCCTGTAATCTATTCGGGTGTTAGACAGTAGGCTTAGGCCGACCTCGCAACGAATAAGCCACGAGAGGGGAGAGCTTAATTGAAACTTAGTCGCGATAGGGTGCATATGAGTTAAGGGTCCTGAAAGGTCTTTTTCGGGAATAAAAAATTGAACAATATATTTTTTTGTTACGCTTCATGGTATTTATTTTTACCCGCCTAGATATGGCGAATACAAAAGGAAAGGTTA
Source organism: Idaea dimidiata (assembly GCA_949358125.1). NCBI lineage: Eukaryota > Metazoa > Arthropoda > Insecta > Lepidoptera > Geometridae > Idaea > Idaea dimidiata. The sequence goes on from OX442329.1 coordinate 15,057,506, forward strand.
TGTTTTTTAGCAGTTTATGTTCCACCACCGCGCCCAAACTACAAAAACGATTTAATGAACGAGGTGTCAAAAGATTTTTTGTATGAGGTGACATAGGACATACAATTTTTATCAAAACGACGATTTTTTAGTGTAGGTATTATTATTACTACCATGAAAATAGAATAGGCATAGACGCCCACGGGAAAAGACACCCGTCAAGAATCGTTACCAGCAGCCTTCTGCATTACAGTTCTGCATTACAGCCCCTGTGGCGCGTCCACAGGGGCTGTCATAAAACATAGATACTCTATCTATTCCCATGGGCGTCTTAAAAAGTGAATTGAGAAAGGATTCAAATTCAGATTCAGAAGAAAGGATGGAAAGATCTTTCTAAGCAAAAAACATTTCTACAATCCTGGTATTATTATTTGCCTTTTGACCGTCTTCAAAATAGAAGGTTCTAAAAATAGAAGTCCAATGTCCTAAAGCTTGTTCATTAATCATGGTACCTCTACACACGAAGCGGTTGTGTCGACAAGTTATTTGGAAGATTAACGTACTTGTACTCCCCCCTTTCCCCTTGTGTAACAAGAAGACTGTTTTTACCCCCTCTTGAAGCAAGTTCGATTTAATCACAATGTTAGCACTTACTTTGATCCTAGGAAGCATGCGACATGCCATTCTAGTCGTGTGATCGCATTAAAGCTGAAGCAGGGATGAACTTTTGACAAAGGGAGTTCTTTTACTCACCACAGAAACGTCTAATGGTGATACCGCGGGATGCAGCTGGTGTAGCATGATCTATATATTTTTACAAATACATTAATCTTAATTCTTATCTATGCTAATATTATTATGAGGTTACATGTATATTGAGAGTAATCTCCGAAACCACTGGACCGATTTCAAAAGTTCTTTCACTAATTGATTGTATTAGGCGTTACTTTTCGGAACTCCATATCAACTATATTAAAAATTAATATTTAGTTTTTAGTCCCGATACCTGACTAGTATCACTACGTATCATGCGGTCTGCCGCGTGCAAAGAACACCTCCCTCCTCCCGCTCCTTGCATGCGGCAGAAATTAGATATTATGTTAAAATTAGATATTATGTTAGTATTAGTGACACCAATCATCAACCGTGAAATCGACGCCTTTCGGCTTTAAGAAGCCATCATCAGGAATGTAGACTCCGACCGAACTGTGTGGGCGACAAAAATTAGTAACGACGCCGTTCACCCGACGCTGTTGACTCGCCGACAGCTGGAACAAGAGAGCTCTTGTAGTCAGGTATCGGGACAAAAAACTAAATATTAATTTTTAATATAGTTCTTTCACTATTAAAAAGTTCTTACTTCTTATCTGACTACATTATAAACGCAAAAATTTGCAACTGTGTAAGTATATTATGTGACTTTGTTACTTTTTAACGCAAAACCTACTGAACCGGTAGCGAAGAAACTTGGAATATAGATAACTGGAGACCTAGAATAACATATATGCTACTTTTAATCCCGATATTACCGTAATAACAAGAATAAAACAAGTAGGTACCTGTTGTCTACTGAAAGCACTTGCTTAAACTGAGGTTGGATGGCGCTATGTGCAAAAACATACTATATTATATTTATTTTTTAACTGAATTGCATTTGTATTTTATGGAATTCAGTTGAAAGATTCTGAACTCATCCGATTTAAAATTTGTAATCTGCTTTCACCCCCAGGATTTAAGGGTGAACATTATAACAACCCTAATTAATTAAAGAAATAATTTGACTGTCGAATTGGGAATAGACCTTTTGAGCAAAAAGTTGTGGTTACGGGACTTGAGTTGATAATTTAATTGAAGTTAAAGCAAAAGACAAATTAATTCAAGTTATATATTATATAGGTACGGTACTGATACTTTCAAAGACAAAGATAATTGAACCGTTTTTAATGCGATTTTCTTAAAAGAAAAGTCCGGAGAGTTAAGGTTTGAGCGATTTTAATGGGATATAGTTATTGTAGCAACTATTAGTAGCCGACTTATAGTAATAATAACTCCACAGTCTACCGCCACTCAAAACCCAATCTCCACCATCTAGCATCACACAAATATTTTTACAGAACATACACATGGAAATTGGGATAGATAAATGCAAAGTTCTACAAATATTTACGCTCACAACAGGCACTTCAAATAAACTGAAAAGAAATTAAGGCTAACATAACATTCAAATACACACAAAGGTTCAATAGTATCCTCCGATCCAAACAAAATTCACGAAATCTTGTCAAAGCCATCAACACTTTTGCTATCCCGATCTTAACTTACTTATTCGGAGTAATTAGCTGAACCCAAACCGACCTCATTAAACTACAGACCACAATAAAAAAAAAATTGACAACACACCCAAAGTCGAATACCCAAATACCAAAACCCAAAGACCCAAAGGCATCATAGACATCACGAACTTACATAATAAACAAATAACCACTCTAAGGACATAATTTCACAACTACACAAATTAGTAACCTTAGAAAACAGACGAATCATGCCGCTTAATCTACACGACCTGAACCCTCAACGAAACGAAAAAATTAAAGACTCACAGCAAAATATCGAAGAATGGAAGCAAAAAAGCCTGCACCGGAGACACTGGATTCTTCCAGTGTCTCTCGTGCAGGCTTTTTTGAGGCTCGAGGTTCTCCTCGAGCAGCCACATGTCGACAAACAAGCGTCGAATGCATAGCTGCACCGAGGAGAACTATTTCCTGAAACCGAAGATTTTATAGTATACAAGACTATCCAGCACATTATCCGTCTACTAGACTTAACCATAGATTCCTGCCGTTGATGCCATAGCAGTTCTGAAACGATCCAACATATAATTTTAACTAATGCTTGCAAATCCATTGTCCAAACAGATTACAAACAACGACACAACCAGGTTGCTGCCGTCTGTGCTGCAGCATCTAGACTTGAAGACTCCAATATTAAAGAGTGAATATCGATGCGGGCAATGAGCTCCATTTCGTAGCACTGCGTGCGAAAAAGGGATGCGGGTCGCTTGGTACGTGAAAAAAGAACACGCACCCTGCATGGGAACTTACTCCGGATTGCCGGAGCTACTATGTCTTCGAACCGTGTTGAGTTGCAGGATATGTCTCTTTCCTCACGATGTTTCCCTTCACGTTAAGATCAATGTTATCAGCACTTATAATTTTATTTATAAAAAAAGACATAACTCACTTGATTCCTAGAATGACTGATTGGCACTGCAAACATTAGGAAATATCAATATAAATTCTAAAGATAATAACATTTTATTAAATAATACTTGCCAAATAATACTAATTTTGTGAGTTCCTGAAAACACATGAAATTGCTATTTTGTGTCCCCAAAAGGTGAGTCGTTAGTCTAACTGCAGAGATTAAACCAACAACCACTGAAACTTAATTGCAAAAACCAAAACTTTTAACATGCACCATGTAACATAAGTCCTTTGCCAACTGTACCATGGGACTGAAACCCATATAAGCTAACAGTAGCAGTCCCTTTAATACAGCATTTGATATTGTGTCCACACAGAGCCGGATTCAATTCAATCCAGTCATTGTGAACGAAGTCCGTAGACGAAGCCTCTTCAAGCCGGCAGGGACACTAATCATATTTTATTGTGCGGGAGGATATTTAATGTCCTTACAGTCTACAGATGGATAGTTGACAGACTTCTGTGGTGCGATTCCTTCGTATTTTTAGATTGTCTTTTGATGTTTTATTAATAACTAGCTGTGCCCCGCGGTCTCACCCGCATAAATTCCTATACCGTAACGTATGTGACGCATCACGTATGTCACACCAAGCGTTGCTTAACCCGTATGATTATTCAAAGTACCCTATATCTTATTTCAACCATTAAACTACAACTGCACCAAAATTCTTTCAAATCGGTTTAACCGTCATTTTTACCCACCACGTTTATCAATTATGTTTAAAATTAAATACTTTTAATGAATTTATTTAGATAAGGATTAATATCATATTTACGATATTACCTTCGGAAACAATGCATTGTCCTACAACAAATTTGATTACTGTAAAAAATGTTATATTGAATCAACGTTAAGAGATTGACATATTCTGCCTATAACCTATAACCTTCCTCGATAAATGGACTATCAAACGCAAAAATATTTTATTAATTTGGACCAGTAGTTCCTGACATTAGCGCGTTCAAACAAACAAACAATCAAACAAACTCTTCAATTTTATAATATTAGTATAGATATGGTCTTTTGTTTCCATTTCAATCGTCGTTTGACGATTGAAATGATTATTTATCCGACTACCGCAAAATAAGGATATGTTGTTTGTTTAACACTTCTTTTTGGTATTTATGTTTGTCTGCGCCCTCATAAAGGCCTTAAAGAAAAGGCTTGGAAACATCGGAACGGTATTGCATCAATTCTATAATAAAGATAATAGAATAACGAGTTATATTTTAATACTTAACGTGTATTGTTTTATTTCGATCGTTTTTTTGTTTTATTATAATCGTCTCTTGTTCCCAATTTGCTAATTATATGCTTTAATTTCGATCTCTAGGGAGTTTCAAATAACCTTTCTTGGTAGATAACTACTCATTACAAAAAAACACATTTTTCAAATTTTATATTTGACCAGTGCCAGCGGTTTAAGCTGTGCATAAGTGTAATAAGTAATAAATCGTTGATATTATAAAATTATACTTTTAAAATTGCAAATCCTGAAATTGGAAGAATTTTGAATTTAGCGAAAACACAATTTGCCGGCCGATCGAAACTTTGTAGTCTATAAGAAACCTCGTCATATTTTATTGCACGGAAAGATATTTAAACCTGTTATAGGAAGATTGGACGGTAACTAAGGGTATTGTGTGCTGTGTGGACGTCCTATTGGACCTTTGAAATGAATGGATAAGCGAATTTGGCTGGAGAAAATTATGTTAAATTCAGATTAGGGCCGCTACTGCTTCCATCATCGCGGCCATTTTGTACGCCATTCTGTTTCTTCTGTAAACCGGGAGGTAATCTTTTGTGTTTTTCAAAGATTTATTTGTAAAAATCATGGTGTTTTAGATAAAGTTAAAGTCACACATCAAAGTAAAATTCAATGAAAAATAAACAATATACTTACCATACAATTGTTTCTATTAAAGTCGTATAAGTAAGGGAGCTTACTCCCTTACTTATAAAATATTATTAACTCATGACTAAGTTATGTGACGTTTGTCTGTCAACTTTGAAATTTCATGTGACAGTAAAAGACAAACAATGCATAGTTATGCAGCCCATTAATTAGCATTTTAAAGTAAAGGGATAGAAGACTATCAAATAGTAAAATAGTTGCTAATATCAAATATTCATAATCTGTCCGGATCAAGAAGAAAATAATAAGAAATATCCGATATTAAAATGGGTGAAACCGCGGGGTAGGTTAGCATTATAATACCTAATGAAACCGATACCTCAATCCAAAGAAAATTAAATTTACGAAAACTCAAAGACATTTGATATAGGTAACTTTTGTTTTTGCTATTCCAATTCAAATGTAATTTCATACCTTTGAGATTTCAAGATTATGTTTCTCTGAAGTTGTTGATTTTAACATTACCTTTTGTTATATTCTTTGTTTATTTGATAGGTAGATATTGAGTTACTTATAAAAAGTACTTATGTTTGCTTCTTATTTTCAGGGTTCCTTACCCAATGGGTAATAAAAACGGGACCCTATTACTGAGACTTCGCTGTCCGTCCGTCTGTCAGCGCACCAGGCTGAATCTCATGAACCGTTATAGCTAGATAGTTTGAAATTTTCACAGATGGATTGTATGTATTTCTGTTTTTAGTAGGTATGTGTTGTTAACATACAATGTGTTAACAACATTAAACAAATATTAACGGGGGCTCCTGTACATCAAACGTGGTTTTTCAAATATAAACGCAATGAAACCGAGATGTATTTTTACCACTAGCGCCATTTAGTGATAAATTTGTATAAATAGCGTACAGGCATTTCGCTTGATCCAGTAATAAAATGTATGGTAATATATTGCTCCAGTACCACTATAGCCCTATATTATATTTGTCGCATATGCGACAATGTGAATCACATGATCATTGCAACAAAAAAAAAAAAAAAAGTAAGACCCATGAGTATCTTGTGTCTCCTTCTAATTGGAGGTCGCGTTCTGAAAACACGATAGTTTACTTGACGTTTTTAAAAAAAAAACATTTAATATTTGAGGGATTACTTAAATATTTGGGCAGCTTCTCAATTCATAATCAGTACCTACTCATGGGTTTTATTTTTATTTTGAGAGCTTTACTAGAAATATTTGAGAGCTTTAATTATTATAGTAGAACTTAATAATTGAATACCGTTTCTGTATTCGTAAGTATTTGTTTCGGCAAGAAAATTTCTTTTTAACGCTTATGAAACTTAAATAAGGTTTTCGCAAATAAAAATAAAACATAAAAATGTTTTGAAAAGCAAATGATTTATTTGACGTCCTTAAAAATGTACGAAACCGAGACACCGATTTATTACAACACGTAGAGTTAATAATTGATTAGAAATGATTGATTGTAATTAGGTAAGTAGGTATGTCTCAGATTTATTTAAGCCTAATATATATTACGCAACTAGTGTCAAACATTATAGAGTCAATTTCACAAAAGCCGTCTCGCAGCAGTTACTGCAAACAATTTTATCAATTAGAAAAATAGTAACGCTTTTTCTAGGACATTTCTTTGTGAATGTGATTAAATATTGCATGATACCTACTAGTTTTGTAATGTAAATTCCGCTATACTAGATGTCTAGAAATCTGGAAAGAGTGTTTTTGGAATGTATGCAGACATCCGATTAGAAAGCTGGTTTCAAATTAGCCACGGGATCTGTACGCGAGTTTTCTTCTTTCGTATAGTTATGTGTCTCACCTAGTATTAGAGTTTTCAGGTCGGCTCAAGACCTCTAACTTGACCTTATGACTGCTGTCAGAGATATTAATCGGAACCACATGCTTAACAATGTTAGTAAACAACACTTTGTACACGCGCCACAGAGGCCGTCAATATTCGGAAAATACGCTGGTGAAACCGCGGGGTACAGCTAGTAGTAACTAATCTTATCCTACTAATATTAAAAAGCTGAAAGTTTATACGTTTGTTACTCAATCACGCAAAAAGTACCTACTGAACCGATTGTGATGAAACTTGAAATATATATGGTAATTGGAGACCTGGTATAACACATAGGCAATTTTTAATCCCGAAATTCCTACGGGGACAGGACTTACGCGGGTGAAACCACGGAGCGCAGCTAGTAACTAGACAACATATCCGTAAACCGAACAAAGCTCTACGGGGTACCGTTATATCGCCACTATTTCACATTAAGTGTTAACTTCCCAACTAAACTTAGCGTCAGGTTACGTTACTGTTTCTGTCTGCCTTTTGTTCGTTATTATAATTATTTTGTGTGTGGCATAGAGACTTTGGACTCATAAGCATATAAACAAAGTTATAACGCGATTAAAACTACAGTTTAATTTTATTAATAATACAGCGCGAGCGTAAACACAGAAGAAAATTCTAAAGTTCTAAACTAGCTACTGACTCTGGGTGTTTATTACTTGTGCGGAATCATTATCAATTCTTTTTAAGGTTCCGTACACAAAGAGTAAAAACGGGATTCTATTAGTAAGACTTCTCTTTCTGTCTGTAAGGCTTATGAACTGCGATAGAAGTTTTCTCCTAGAATCAAATTTTCATAGATGAATAAAGGAATTATAAATAACAAAATTTTGTTGATTTTTTGATTGAGTTTTGTTATTTAAGCATTATGCATTACATTAATTGTGTCCTGCAATTATTTTTTTTGGTCATGTCTAAAACTTTATAAGACAACAATATGTCTGTACTTTGGACGTTTCTAATTTAAGCGTCGTTTAATAAAAATTCGGTCGTTTTATTAAATAAGAACATATTTTTTTCAATTTGTCCCACTACGGACGCAACCACACTGAATTTAATTTGCATTATTTGTGCTTCGTTGAATTTTGGACCGTAATTTTTATTGGCTTTATTTAAAACCATTTGTGTTTATCAAATAGAAACGTTTGGTCCAATTACGAGTATGTTATCGTTAGACCATATTTGCTTTTAATTATTATAAGTGATTGTTCGCGCCGTTCCGTTCGTCGTACGTCCGTCGCTGTGTCTATGGAGTGCAGCGGGTGTGACGTCACATTCATACCAGATTCATTCATTATATTCTTATAATCAAATCAACACGCGAAGCTCTCCATGTAACCGTTTGCCCTATGTATTATTCAATATAATAATTACAACCCGAAAACGCCTTTACTTGGAACTTCCACAAACAGTGATAATTATATAAAATTAATTAAAATTAAAGATCCAAAGCGTCTCTACGTAAGGTACCCAAAAGGCTGGCTGCATTGCCTCTTTGAATTGCTATACCAATTCGTTGACAAGTTTTAATTAATTTTATTTAAATATGAGTATGTTGGTGTATCTACCTGATAATTATTGTATATAGTAAATTAAATCTAGTAGCTTAGTGACAATTTAAGTTTCTATTGTTAGATATTCCAGTTCAGGTAAATGTGTTACATAGATTTAAATCGAAATTTAGACTTTGAGCACTTTTGTACACAATATTTTGGAAATAAATTGTGTCCTATTATTTTATGTTTTGATGGGACTAAAAGGAATGTAGAGGCCGTAAGCAATAACCACCTTAAAAGCGTGACTTAATGCTTTGTCCTGCTCTAGTGACTGATAATCAACGTCAGTGAAAATGTGACAAAAGTCGAGTCTAGGTACTTATTACTTTCATAGTTCGAGGCTTTGACTTCAACTAGATTGATAGACTAGCCTTTTTCGGTTCGTCTGTATCAGCCAGATAAATCCTACAGGTATTATCATATATATTATATATATACTAGCTGTGCCCCGCAGTAAAACCCGCGGAAGTCCCGTTCCGCGGAATATCGGGATTAAAAGTATCTTATGTCCTTCTTCAAGGTCGCATCTATACATATATGTCTATACCAAAAGTACTTTGTATTCCTCCCAAATTTATAACCACTTAGATTCACGATTATAAAATGATGTAACATTAAAATTCGGGAGAGTTACCCGCAGGTGTTTCAAGAACCTGATGAAACTTCGAAGATCAGCGTTAGATCCCGCTGGCGGATCGCCAGGATAACTTGACGGTCCTATTCTGGAGACAACAACAGATAAAACTTCAAAGTCTTGAAGATAAATCTTGAATGATAGGACGTGAGTATACGCAGGCAACTGACACTAGTTACGACCTAATGAGTCAGTCATACTTAGGCTGAAATCTATAGAGCATTACTTAGACCTTGCTCAGACTTAGCTTAGCAAAAACTTGGCAAAATTTATACTAAACATTAACTTTGAATTGGAATTTATAGTAAAAAGGAAAAGATTTCGTGCTTATGCGAAGACCAATATTTCATAGTACAAATATTTGTTTTTTAAGCAGCACGTTCGTTAAAAATTTAACATTTTTTTCCATATTAACTAGTTTTTTCCAAGACACCGATTTGATAAACTAAGACTTTGCTAAACAAAAACTTTGGATAGTTGCGAAGATCGCTTAATATATCCCAAAATAGTCTTAAGTCATTAATTTAATTGAGCGGTGTTGGCCTAGTGGTAGATACCCCGACTTTCCTTGCGAAGGTCGTGGCTTCAAATCCCAATCGCGCGTCTTTTCTTTAAAAAAAATATGTGCGCTATTAACATCGCTCTTACGATGAAGGAAAACATCGTGAGAAAACCTACGGCTTAAAATCACGTATATAGGCCCAATAGTAGGGCTAATTGGTTAAAACTTTAACTTTTTAACTTTAGCCAAGTGTAAGCACGCTTTATAGATTTCAGCCTAAAGTCCTAAACAAGTTTAAGTTCAAGTTAAAACATTTGTTTGCGTATAACAAGGTACAAATACATATAGATGTCAAAATATATTAATAAGGTTTATTATTATATCCCTTTAAAACGACCAAAAATAAAATAACATGAAATTAATAGAAAATAATTGTCAAATGAGCAAATGTCAGTTTTTTAAATTTTGACATTTGCTTTACGGCAGTCTAATAACTTATAGTGACCGGTACCAGGAAACAGTATGAAAACTGGGCAAATTTGTTTTCCAAAAGAGATGCGAGTTCGAGTTTCACCTTGCGTTGGACTTTGGTCTAAAGATGAATTAATGTTCTTCACATTCAGAATACACTCATCCAGCTTGTGCCAAGTTGCGTAATCTGACAACTTTAAAATTTGTCTCCTGTTTCTACACTTCAATAAGACAGTTGATTCTGTTCGCTGCGAAATTATTCTATGTACTAAGTCTTTCGTTTTATTCTTTTATCTTTATTCTCTACGCGAAGTGGGGTTAGGGATAGATGGAACACCTGGAACCACCTTTTCATCACAAAAATCCTTAATCGGTAACGTTATGATTTACAAACACGTTACAAATTTGGAGCATTTGGCAAATTACTTTTATTACATCCAGTGTAATGATAATTTTTCAACCCATACAGTCGCCTAGTACAAGAAAAGTGTTACTTTTCTAATCACGTGTTTAGAATTGGCCATATTGACACCTGCATGGTAATAAAAATCATCTAATAACATTCAGTAGGTGTAGCACAGGTCTGTCAGTAGGAGCGCGGGGCCACGGGTGACAGGGGTGGGACTCTCAAAACTTTTTGATTAATTACATTTCGCTCGCTTAGAAATATTGCCGCATACCTGTAGGTTGAAGTTATGCGATGGTATGTAGAGCTGGGAAGGTATAGAAAGGTTATATATCCCTAGCATAGGTGAACGTTAGACTGTCTCCTAATTTTTCTTCTGTTTTCGCAATGTTGTATCACATTTTCCGGCTTCAATCGCGTTGCTGTTATTATTTTTAGAATTTTATCAATGCCCGAAGTTTCGAGAGGTTTACAGATCTCCTTTTGAAAAGTGCGCGAAACAACTCCACGTGTAAACACGATTCCTAAAAATTTTCTCGATAGGAAATAATCCCAAACTTCCCTCTAAATTGTATGTACAAATGAGTGATATTACTCAGTCAATACTGTCCGTAAACTAATTAAACTTTGTATTGTCGCCTACCTATCCGGTGATTGAGACAGGGAACGTCAAAATAAAAGATTTAGACCGATATAGGTAGTGACACATAAATTTATTTAAAACTAAGCCTAATTAATATTACAGTAGTAAGTAATTGAGTTTATTTAGAAAAAGTCTAGATCTATAAGATTTTTATAATTCAGAACAGGTTATCTGTAGTAAGTTATATTTAGTTAGTTATTTAGAAAAGTCTAGGTTTAGAACTATAAGTTTTCATTATTCTAGTTTATAAGTTAATTAGGTATTTGAGAAGTATAGATTTAATTTAGTTAGTAATAGTAAGTTATGTAAATAATTTAGAATTTGGAAAACAACATCATTTTAGACTGAAGGTCGGATTATAAAATTAAGACATGAAACTGTTCCCTAATCAAGGTTGGGTCATGTTTTTAAGAAAGGTTCGAGCTATAGGTTGATGCAGTAATGTCTCTCTGGATTTCAGGTGTACAACCGATGATTTAAATTTCACTCATCTGGTGGCAGTGATGCAACTCCTGTTGAAGCGGTGATGGTTTAGGTAAATTGATATTTTAAGTGGTTCACAGCCAGGAAGGTGGCCTGTGCCAATCTTCCACGGTCCGCTCTATCCGTGCTTCTGGTCCGGCAGCCATTTTTACTAAGAGTTCGAGTCCTCCTGGGTCGGTTGCTCTGAGAGTTCTCAAACCGGAACGTAGAACCCTGGAATTACACCAGTCGAAGAGACAAATCAGTAAAGGCACTGTCAGGCCAGTCTGTGTGAACATCAGCCACCGAGAGATGAGTTTACAATATAAATAAGTTCCTTGGCTGACGTTTACACAGACTTGTCGCAGGGCGGCCAACATTTTAGGATTAGTATCTTAGATATAAGTTAGGTACAATAGTAGGTTTATATTTAGTTCTTAAATTTAGTTGATTTTAATTTGTTAGGTTATCTTTAGGTTAAGTTCTCAAAAAGTAAAAGAAATATTTCAGACACAGTTTGTTCTAATTACTTAGGTATATACTGAAATCCTATTCTGAGGTTCCAACATTTAGCATCAGAATCAGTTCCAATAGGAACTGCCACATGGTAACTTGAGCATGTGTTTTTACAATTAAGTACACAAAATCTACTCAAAATGCAAGGCGATCGTAGATCGTAGTTGTTCACTTAGTTTAGTTATTGATTTTACTAGGAAACATGGTTTCTGAAACCAATCTGGTATACTGATCCAAGCTTGAGCACGTGGGAATCGAAAGCACAGCTTTTCCGAGTGTTTTCCGAAACGTGAGCTGAGGAAATATCACTTGTGAAAACAATAATATTAGGTTATATTCTATAACTCACCTATTACGGGATAATGTAAAAGGCCTAAAGTTACCTAAATTAAAACCTAAAGTTATCCTAAATTAATCCTAACTTATCCTGGTTAACAGATTGTAATAAACCTAAAGAAACCTAAATTACCTGAACTTACCTATAGCTATTCTACCTACCTACTATACCTAATTTTATTTATATTCTTAGTTTGTGTAATGTTTTATAATGGCTCGTGAAAGTCTAGTGGTAATCGGACCTACGTAGTGAATTGTAGTGACCTAAGTTCTTTTAGATAATATAGACAAGATTTCCTGAAAGTCCTACACCTGACCTAATAAACCTCTGTACCACCTATCCTTCTCTAATAAGCAAGATTTATAGAAAAATCTAAAATGATCCTCTACTGCTGTATTTGTACAAAACTACTTACTACTTGAATTTAACTATTACTGAACCCTAAAATTTACTATAAGATATCTCTATTACGTTAACTATCTATGCCAGAAGCTAATAGATTGATGCTACTAGAAATGCTAACTTATGACTATAGGAATAGGGTATAAATGAGTGCACAGTAAATAAATTAAAAAAATTTTTTTTTTATTACCAGTGGTTCGTAAATACTGCACTGGAAAAGAACCACCAAGAAAAACCAGTGAGGATGAATATTGAGTTTACTGATTTTACAAGATAATTATATGTGTTACAATAGCAACTTGACCCAAAATGAGTGATCGTATAGTAATCGAACTACTTCCTCAGTGGAAACCAACAATGATAAACTAAAATAACTTCGAGATCAGTTTTATATTAAAAACTAATCAAAACCCTCCTCTTGAGAGTTTAGACTCAGGTAACTTTTGTACCTAGTCTCCTAAATGAAATCCTCCTTATGAGAATTTGTTGTTTGGTAATCTGGTTCAGGTAACTTTTGTACCTAAGGTCTTGAAGAAACGCTTCGCCATTGGAGCTACGAATACGTTAGGAAGACATGGTTATGTCTTGACCTTCGAACCAAATCAACAAACCAAAGTTTTCCCACATCCGGGGTTTGAAGGAAAAGTAATGTAGATATGATTTGAACGATATTCATTCATGTTAAATTCCACCAGGAATATATTTATCAGTAATATTCGTACATTATGTACTCAGGTTTATGTAGATTTATGGTCATTTTACTATTGTAAAATAAAGAACTTTTCACCAAATAATTGTTAGCATTTATGATAAATATACAAAGGAAATCTCATTTAAGACTTTCCTGTATTTTATCTTGGAATATGATAAATGAATTTACAATAATCAATCAGGAATCTTTTGTAGATTTTCCTGTGAATTTGGACTAACTATGAATTTACAATAATCCTGTAAATAACACACAGAAATAGGTATCCCTCGACTATAATATTATAGTCTAGAAATACAAGACAATAAATATAAAGTTCTCAATACAAAGAACAAAATATGTAGGAATCGAACCTCACACAGTATAGCTCTATAAGGCTAAAAATGTAAAGCAATTAGTTATCTACATAGAGTGTATTTAAGGTAAATATTTACCTTCGAAACCAACACATTGCAGTACTATACGGGAATCGAACCCATACGAATTCATGATAATACATAACATTTAGTTCTCGTTCACGGAGAATATTTTAGGATATTTTCTATATAAAACATCCCAAACTAATAGTGACTGGGAATCGAACCCTTCACTAAATTTACAGTGACTAAGTAGATCAACCTAGATCTACTAAAATATAGAGGCCCACTCTAGGCAGTACATACTACATCTTTGACATTGTTTCGTCTTAAATATGAAGGCTATATATATTAAAAGTATAGAAAATCTTACAATCTAAGACTTACTGACATACAATACCAAGAAGTAGATATACACTGATTCTAATTAAAAGTAACAAACACTAATAACTTATTATTTGAAATAAAAACTAGTGACCCCGGCGAAGTCCCATTGCCCTCTGTTACTGAGCTTAACTGTTACTGATCCTCCCTGTGTATCCCATGTTCCCAAAATCCCAGCTATTCCCCCGCGCTCTAACCTTCCCCTCTGCTTCCTTAACCTATGACGTGATTTGTCATTTGCAATAAATAGGCGGTCCCAAACAGCGCTACCTACGCCTAAGATCAAGAACTAACTATCCTTAATCAATAACAAACCTATCAATCTATGAATAATTTCCATGTTAGTACTTTATATTTGAGAATAGTTTTGTGTAGGTACCGGCGTTCCGGTACAATAAATTAACTTTTATAATATATATTTCTTTTGAATTATTAATTTCGAATTCGCAATGGGTCTAGAGGTGATCGACGCGCAGAGGAAAAAGGGCTCTTTTAGTGTTGTCATACTATATTTTCGAAAGTCTCCTTCCAGCACCAAAATATGTGACATTTTGGGACAAGGTGGAAATGAATTGTGGTTAATCCATTTCAAACACCCTTTCGTCGCTGTTTTAGGTAATGTCTCACATTATTTTGAACGAGTACTAAAAGGATACGTTAATCTAACTGCAAACTATTACTTTATAATATAATTCTAAATAGAAGATTTGTGGCTAGAAAATTATATCAAATGTAATTATTTTCTTAGTATGGTAACACTGGACGACGCACGTCACCCGGCCACTCAAGTACATGTACACCTAGTTATAGTCACAGTATTTCAATTTATTCTACTGCCGTACAAGCAACGCCATCTACCGTTCATTGATGTGTATCTAACCTAAATTGTCACTACAATATCGATACGGAGTCTGTCTAAAAGGTTCACCTTTTTGTGGGAGACGGACCGATACAACGACCAAGATGTCGCTTATGCAATTATTCTCTGCGTATAAATAATTATATTAATAAGTTCTACTGATTTTATTTCTATTTTAACGTTTACTAGAATAATGTAGTTAAATAGTTATAATATATGTAATTAGAATAATGTTCATTATTCTCGAGTGTCAAACAACGTGACATCACCCGCCGCCTTGGGAAAAGATTTTGCCCTATGGTAAAATCTTTCTGGACCTAACCACGCCTGCACTAGCATACTGTCTATCACACAATCTACCATTCAACCTATCATACAATTCATCTAAATCATAACAGCAGCACAAATTATTTATCAATTTGTGTCGCATCCTTTCATAAGAAAAGTCTTTCCCTAGTCTGATATCACTGGGAGAAGACGAGTGCGGATTAAGTCGCTGGATGTTCAATTGATGGGCAACGCAAACATGTCTACACTACCTGGACAGCCTGCCGGCCTGCCGGCCTGTCTGGTTTATATTTACCTATTCTAGGTTACTTTTTAGGTTTTCTTTAAATTTAGAATATGTGCTAAGAGTTGATAATTGAGAAACTACCTTAGTTTAAGTGTACATGGGGTTTAAGAGAGTCCCATGCACATTAAGCACACCCGAGTCCTAAGAAAGACTCTTCGAGTGTCAAGAATACCTGAGTCCTAAGAGAGACTATCAGAGTATTAGTCAAGTAAGTACCTATAGATTACCTGTGTCCTAAGAGAGACCTACAGTGTAATAAGTACCTATTAAGTATTGTGTTCTAGGCTTATTTTAAGGGTCCACAACTAACCGCCCTATCAAGGAAACTGGTAGTTCTCGTTTATCTAAGTTTAAGGTTAAGAATGTACCTGTATAAAGGTTACATTAATATTTTATTTATATGAGTTTAAGTTTTCTAAGTCGAAAAGTATAAAATTCTAGTTTTTAATAAGAAAACAAGGCAAAGGCTAAGCAATACAATATAAGGCAAGGCGCGACAGTTTGTCTTTTCAGTAATTTAAGTTTTAACAAAAGTATGACAACAGTTAAGTTTTGAGAGTTGAGTTTTCTTAGGTTAGTTTAGTCAAAATAGTTCAGTTTGGTTTAGATAAGTTAAGTTGAGTTTAGTTTAGTTTAAAGAGTTAAGTTAAGTCTAGAATAATTTTTAGTTTAGATCTAGCAGCATGTATTCACTCCCCGTACTCAAGCTCAGATTTCTGTAAGGATATGTATTTAATAGGCAACATTTCTCGAAATAGTTCGTGTTTTAGCGCTGTCATGGTTTTAATTTCGGATAAAATATTTTTTTTTGGTGCTTTTTACCTGGTACTACGTAAATTGGGAAGTCAGAGACCCGTGAAGTGGACAGAGCATTCAAATTTGCTGCCAGCTACATCATCCTAGAAGTAAGACACTAAACAGCAATCAATAAAGTCGTTGTACATTCAAAATGATTTGAATTCTTGTTTACATTGTGGGTGTTTGTTGTCAATTTGATGAGGATGTGTGTTCTGTTACTGTCGCGTATGTCGATTATGACAGTGCGCTAAGATGTCATGGATGTTCCGGGGTCGCGGATTTTGATTCGATCGATCCGTGGCATAGCGCTGGGTGCAGCCGTTGATATCGAGTCTTTTGAGCCGGGCGGCAGCGGCGGCGCGAGCGTTTGGCGGTCACGTCGCGTCGTGGGCCTCACTTCACTTCTCGATCACATCACGTCGCGGAACGGGCGGTGTAGGTTGCTGCATGAAAACAGAGGGCGCACGGATTCAGAGTGTTACCGACTTTGTTTTATTTAAGTGTTAATTATTTAGACTTTTGGTTTTTTGATATTTTTGTTTGTATGTAATTAGAGTTGATTTAATTGTTTTTCTTTTACTTGATTTTAATCAGATGTAATGTTTTGAGTTTTTACTATGATTGTTATATTGTATTGTTTTTATTTTGATGACGTCATTTTAATTTAATTCGTTTAACTTCACATATTTTTGATTCCTTTTTTTTTTGTGTTGTATTGTTTTTTATTTTATTTTTTGCTGTCATTGTTTTAAATTAATTGTATCTATTTTTTTTTTTGACATTATAACACATTAGTTAAGTTTTTATTATGTATAATTAGAGTAGGTTTTACTGACATTTTAAATTTATATTTTGGTGTTTTTTTTTTCTTTTTACCTGCCTTTAATAATGGTTGTTTAATAGTTTTAGTTTAATAGTTGAGGTTTTTTTTTTTTTCTTATTTATATTTTGATTTTTTAATTTTATTGCATTGTTTTTATTTTAACACGTTCTCTGCTGACGCGGTCAGTGCTGACCGACAGCGACATTTTCCTTTAGGCCTAGTAAAAAATACTGTTCTGTTTATAATAAGTCAAAATATTTTTTTTCTCATATGGTTTTATTTTTAATCCAAATGTATGTTGTTTTTAACAAAAGTCAATTTGAGCTATTATTTATGGAAATAATTAACGTCGGCCAGCAATGACCGACGCGGCCTATAGATCGAAAAAATCGACTTTCCGTTAGAGGGGGCCGCGCGGGTCGCGGTGTCAGGTCGTCTCCCGCGCTTATTTAATTATCATCAGCAATTTCTTGGTTTAACTCCTACCTTCGGGGCCGCTCGCAGTGTGCCCGCTATGATGACTCATGTTCAGATTGGTGTGATCTTGTTGCTGGCGTGCCTCAGGGTGGAGTTCTCTCTCCTCATCTCTTTTGTGTTTTTATAAACACAATCACAAACCCGCCAAATCACAGGCATTGTTATTTGGTAATACCTACGAGTATTATCAAAATCAAATGGGTAGGGAACCATTGCCTGATATTGTGTATGATGGGGTGGTGATACCTTACACTGAAAGTGCAAAAAACTTGGGGGTAGTTTTCGATAATCGGCTTTCTTGGGAAAAACACATCAATTTAGTAAGCCAGAGAGTCTTTGCCACCTTCCACTCGCTCAAACATCTTCAAAGCGTTTTGCCTCTGAACACCAGGATTACTTTAGCCCAATCTCTTCTTCTTCCTCCTTTAGATTACGCCGACGTGTGTTTCCTGGATGCCACTGAAGATCTCCTCGACAAACTCGAGAGACTGCAGAACGTCTTAAATGTCCGTCCCACACTTCTGCCAAATATAGTGGCTCTTTCACAATTAATGCACTGCGGCTCTGGAATAATCTTCCACATAACATTCGGTCGAGTCCATCTCTCAATGTCTTCAAAAATAGAGTAAAGGATCATTATTTGACCTCTCTGTAGGTATATTTTATTTCATGTATTTATGTAGGTATGGTATGTGTTTATATATGTATTTGTAGGTATGTTTATTTACATGTATATGTTTATTATGTATGTATCATGTGTAGGTATATGTATCATTTTCTTCTTAATTCCATGTACTTTAATTTGTAATTTTAATTTTTGACTTATGTACTTTTTATTTTCTCCTTTGCCTCTGTACACTTTATTACCTTTCTCTATAGTTCTTTCTTTTCCCCTGAGGTCTGTCGGCAGAGAACTCTGTATAGGGTTAGACTTACCTTAGTATTAATTTATATTATGTCTTGTTTTTTTTATGTATGTCTCTTTTGTACTGAATAAGAAGATTTTGAGATTACGCAAGACATCTTAACACAGATAGATAGTAATAAGATTTTAAGGAATTTTGTTTGTCACTAAACTTTATTAACAGTAATTGTTGTTTTTCTATCGAACTTTGCAATTTTTTTAAAAACCAACTTGATATAGAGCAACTACAGGGCCACGCGGGTCAATGCATATGGAATTTACTTTGATAACATTCACCGACAGCCTGTATGATCGAATCGAAAATCCTCGTAAAACGCGGTCATCATTGACCGACGCGGCCCGAACGGAAATTCTTGATGTCAACCAGCAATGACCGACGCGGCCTGAATAGGAAAATGCATTTTTTCTCTAGGCATAGAACGTGTTAATGACTTTTTTTTTTAATTTAATAATTTAATATCCAATTGTTTAGTATCTATTTGTTTAGTATTTTTTTTTATTTTTATTGTCGACTTATTTATTTTTGTTTTGTTTCATTATTATTATTTTGGACATGTCTCAACCTGTGGTGCAGGTGGTCGGTGCTGGGGGCGGTGACCCCGTTTCTTGTTCCCAGGGTGACACTTTTAAGTGCAGCCTTTGTCAGTTGCCCCGTTATTTCAAAACTAATACTGGTTTGAAAATTCATTTAGCTAAGGTTCATAACATAAGGTCTGGCAGTCCGCGTAGGGATGTACAAATACCTCCGCAAGTACAGCCAGCGTTTGATCCTCATGATTCACTATGGGCCCAGCTGTCTAATAATAAACAAGAAGTGCCCCTGGTAAAACGAATCCCGCGCGGTGCTCGCGCCAGTGTAGCCTCGGCCCTTAAAACTGCTATCGATCGTGTAGTTTCCTCAAACTGCAAGCAGAGCTGGGCAGATCTCTTCAACTTTGCATACCGAGTGTTACACATTAATAGGAACGATAGGTCAAAGTTGTCGTTAACTCAAAAAATAAAAAAACAATTGCAGGCAATTGTCGTCGCCGTCAGATTTTTCCGCCTTTTCGTCATCGAGGGTTTTTAAGACCAGTGATATTATCAAGAGAGTCGAGGCAAAGGTGAGTGAGGGCGATGTAGGAGGAGCCAGTCGGCTTTTGTTTTCGCGCGATGTAGTGGCACCGTGCAATGACGATACGCTGGAGGCGCTGCGCAGCAAGCATCCATCTCCATCATCTTCTTGTCAGTTCCCGGACGCACCTCGATCGGATGACTCTGACTCTGAACCCATTATTACGCACGATATGGTTTTGTCTTCCATCATGTCCTTTAAGGTTGGATCATGTGGTGGTTTGGATGGCCTTACCCCGCAGCATATTAAGGATTTGGTATGCCTGTCGGCGGGTGACGTGGGCAGAGATTTGACATTAAGCATTTCGTCTCTGGTTGAACTCATGTTAAGAGGCAGGGTTACCGAGGAGGTCCTAGATGTATTGTACGGAGCTAATTTGTGTGCGTTGGATAAAAAGGATGGGGGTATCAGGCCCATTGCAGTGGGCATGACTTTTAGACGTTTGTCTTCGAAGGTCGCTGTCAGGATGGTCTCGCTTTCTCTGGGTGCTAAGTTGCAGCCCCTACAGGTAGGCTTTGGTTCTAAGGGGGGTTGTGAGGCGGCGGTTCATGCGGCTCGCACCTTTCTGGAATCACCTGGGCATAAAGTATTTTTGAAGGTAGATGTCAAAAATGCTTTCAATTCCTTAGATCGGGGGTGCATGCTAAAGGAAGTAGGGCAGCACTTGCCAGAGTTGTTTCCTTATCTCTGGCAGAGCTACCATCGCCCATCAAGACTGACTTACAGAGGACATGTTATGTTTTCGGCAGTCGGGTGTCAACAGGGTGATCCTTTGGGCCCAGCCATTTTCAGCCTGGGTATCCATACTGTTATTTCGGCCTTGAGGTCGGATTTTAATCTGTGGTATTTGGATGATGGATCGATTGGTGGTAGTCCGGATACTGTTCTTGAGGATTTGAAGAACTTGATTCTTAATTTTTCTGCAATTGGGTTGGAGCTAAATTTTTCAAAGTGTGAGCTTTATATTCACCCCTCTATCTCGGATTTGGTCAGGCAAAAGGTCGTTTCTAGTTTCACAGCCGTGGCTCCCGGTATTCGGCTGGCCACTGAAGAGAGTTTAAGGTTGCTGGGTGCTCCTCTTCTGGATGCTTCTTTCCCAAGTTTCGTCTCGGAACAAATTCAGAATTTTAAAGAGTGTTCCGAACGCCTTCGGAGGGTGAGCGCACATTATGCTTTGAGTATCATAAGGTTCTGTTTATTTGTCCCACGGTTCACGTATGTCTTACGCTGCTCCCACTTTTGGAGCTTTCAGGGTTTATTACGTGATGTGGATGTATGCATTGGAGAGATTTTGTCTTTGATTCTTAACGTCCCACTGAAGGATAAGGCTCGAATCCAGGCGTCCCTCCCGGTGCGTCATGGAGGTATTGGGGTGCGTGGGGTGGCGTCGGTGGCTTTGCCGGCTTTTTTATCGTCCGCTCATAGCTGCAGCAAGCTTGTCGATGCCATCCTGAGTCCTTCGCTAGGGGCGGTTGAGATCATTCACTTGTCAGGGGCCAAGTCTGAGTGGTCCGCTGTTTGTTCTGCGATGCCTTCCTGCGTTTCGTCGCAAAGGCAGTGGGACGATTTACTTTGCATCCAGGTACAACAGGATCTACTTAGTTCCAGCGCGGGTCCACCTGATCGGGCTCGGCTTCTGGCGTCATTTCGGCGGGAGTCGGGGTTGTGGCTCAATGCACTCCCTTCGCCGCATATTGGAACTTTTTTGGATGACGTGTCTCTGTCTTTGGCGATTGGTCTTCGACTCGGAGCTATGGTAGTGCAGCCGCATACGTGTCGTTGTGGTGGTTCTGTGGTTGGTTTGGGATACCATGGTCTGTCTTGTCAGCGTAGTGCTGGTCGCATCCCTCGTCATGCCGCTCTAAATGATGTTATCCGTCGGGCCCTTGCCTCGGCGAACATTCCGGCAGTTTTAGAACCAAACGGGATTGTTCGCTCCGATGGCAAGAGACCCGATGGCCTGACATTAATTCCTTGGAGTCGGGGGAAATGCTTGGTATGGGATGCCACTTGCGTAGACACTTTGGCGGCTTCCCATGTTCGGTCTACATCCAATCAGGCGGGTGCGGCGGCGGCGCATGCCGAGTCTTTTAAGTCGGTGAAATATTCCGAACTGGTGGACCGGTTTACTTTCGTCCCGATAGGCGTGGAAACTTTGGGGCCTTGGGGACCCGAAGCTGGTGCTTTCCTACGTGATTTAGGTGCGCGTCTTAACGAGGTGTCTGGTGACCGAAGGGCTGGTAGCTTTCTCGCTCAGAGGGTCAGCTTGGCCATTCAGAGGGGGAATGTTGCCAGTCTTTTGGGGACGATGCCTCGTGCGGATCCCCTTGACGACATATTTTATATGTAGCGCGGGTTTGTATTTTATAATTATATTTTATAGTGGTTTAGGTTTTTCTTTAATTTTTCCTGTATTCGTGTATTTTTCTTTTAGTGTTTTTTTTAAGGTAAATTAGTTTTAGTTAGTTTTTAGTAAGTTTTATTTTTATTTTTGTACTTTTAGTTTTATTATATTGTAATAATTTATATTTTGACATTGTATTTCCTATTTATACTTACTTACAATTAATAAATAACTGGCAACATTTTGTATAGAGGTTTATTTTATTAGTAAGATTGAGAATTATCAGGGGTAGGTAGGGTAGGGGTAGGTAGGGTGGGGGTTGAGGGTTGGTTAAAGCTATGCCTACCTACTTACTTTAAGTTCAAGTTACAAGTTCTTTCTTATTCTATGTCACTATCTTAAGCTATGTTAGTACACAATATAGTAAAAATGAAATGACCATCACCCAAGGAAACAAATTGTACCAGAATTCACAGAGGTGCTGAAATTGAGACTACATCAACCTAGAACCACGTAAGGGGCGCCAATTATGTCGCCTACCTATCCGGTGATTGAGACAGGGAACGTCAAAATAAAAGATTTAGACCGATATAGGTAGTGACACATAAATTTATTTAAAACTAAGCCTAATTAATATTACAGTAGTAAGTAATTGAGTTTATTTAGAAAAAGTCTAGATCTATAAGATTTTTATAATTCAGAACAGGTTATCTGTAGTAAGTTATATTTAGTTAGTTATTTAGAAAAGTCTAGGTTTAGAACTATAAGTTTTCATTATTCTAGTTTATAAGTTAATTAGGTATTTGAGAAGTATAGATTTAATTTAGTTAGTAATAGTAAGTTATGTAAATAATTTAGAATTTGGAAAACAACATCATTTTAGACTGAAGGTCGGATTATAAAATTAAGACATGAAACTGTTCCCTAATCAAGGTTGGGTCATGTTTTTAAGAAAGGTTCGAGCTATAGGTTGATGCAGTAATGTCTCTCTGGATTTCAGGTGTACAACCGATGATTTAAATTTCACTCATCTGGTGGCAGTGATGCAACTCCTGTTGAAGCGGTGATGGTTTAGGTAAATTGATATTTTAAGTGGTTCACAGCCAGGAAGGTGGCCTGTGCCAATCTTCCACGGTCCGCTCTATCCGTGCTTCTGGTCCGGCAGCCATTTTTACTAAGAGTTCGAGTCCTCCTGGGTCGGTTGCTCTGAGAGTTCCCAAACCGGAACGTAGAACCCTGGAATTACACCAGTCGAAGAGACAAATCAGTAAAGGCACTGTCAGGCCAGTCTGTGTGAACATCAGCCACCGAGAGATGAGTTTACAATATAAATAAGTTCCTTGGCTGACGTTTACACAGACTTGTCGCAGGGCGGCCAACATTTTAGGATTAGTATCTTAGATATAAGTTAGGTACAATAGTAGGTTTATATTTAGTTCTTAAATTTAGTTGATTTTAATTTGTTAGGTTATCTTTAGGTTAAGTTCTCAAAAAGTAAAAGAAATATTTCAGACACAGTTTGTTCTAATTACTTAGGTATATACTGAAATCCTATTCTGAGGTTCCAACATTTAGCATCAGAATCAGTTCCAATAGGAACTGCCACATGGTAACTTGAGCATGTGTTTTTACAATTAAGTACACAAAATCTACTCAAAATGCAAGGCGATCGTAGATCGTAGTTGTTCACTTAGTTTAGTTATTGATTTTACTAGGAAACATGGTTTCTGAAACCAATCTGGTATACTGATCCAAGCTTGAGCACGTGGGAATCGAAAGCACAGCTTTTCCGAGTGTTTTCCGAAACGTGAGCTGAGGAAATATCACTTGTGAAAACAATAATATTAGGTTATATTCTATAACTCACCTATTACGGGATAAATTAACTTTTATAATATATATTTCTTTTGAATTATTAATTTCGAATTCGCAATGGGTCTAGAGGTGATCGACGCGCAGAGGAAAAAGGGCTCTTTTAGTGTTGTCATACTATATTTTCGAAAGTCTCCTTCCAGCACCAAAATATGTGACATTTTGGGACAAGGTGGAAATGAATTGTGGTTAATCCATTTCAAACACCCTTTCGTCGCTGTTTTAGGTAATGTCTCACATTATTTTGAATGAGTACTAAAAGGATACGTTAATCTAACTGCAAACTATTACTTTATAATATAATTCTAAATAGAAGATTTGTGGCTAGAAAATTATATCAAATGTAATTATTTTCTTAGTATGGTAACACTGGACGACGCACGTCACCCGGCCACTCAAGTACATGTACACCTAGTTATAGTCACAGTATTTCAATTTATTCTACTGCCGTACAAGCAACGCCATCTACCGTTCATTGATGTGTATCTAACCTAAATTGTCACTACAATATCGATACGGAGTCTGTCTAAAAGGTTCACCTTTTTGTGGGAGACGGACCGATACAACGACCAAGATGTCGCTTATGCAATTATTCTCTGCGTATAAATAATTATATTAATAAGTTCTACTGATTTTATTTCTATTTTAACGTTTACTAGAATAATGTAGTTAAATAGTGTGTAAGTATTTTTTTGTAATTTTTTTTGTTAAATAGTTATAATATATGTAATTAGAATAATGTTCATTATTCTCGAGTGTCAAACAACGTGACAGTATAAGAACTGAACTTAGCTCAATACAGGTCCTGAATGATTTGAATTTCAAAATTAACATTTAGTTATCTTAAAACTAGCAATTGTTTGATTTTACGCACCAAAATATTGCATAGTCGCATCTTACATCCTTCACTTAGACATCTGAATCTTATCCCTGTCACGCTATTAGGGTTATATGCCCTTAAGGTATTGTTAAAAAAATATATTTAAAAAAAACCAGGCTTTATATCTCATGAACCGCGATAGCTAGATAGTTGAAAATTTCAAAGATGATTTTATTTCGGCGTAAGCTTGAAGATAAGCCATTTTTACTATTTGCAACATAAAACAAATAATAAAAATGGCAATTCTAAACGTTATTAAGTGCGAAACGGTGTGAGACTAAGTTTATTACCTGACGTGTCTGGTTTTTGTGGAGGAAGATGAGGGGGAGGGGAGGTACATCCCTGTTTTGGGGAGGCCCTTTTATATGGGAGTTAAAAAGATCAACATAAACAACTAATTATCTATGTAATAATAATTTGAAGATTGCGAGTTTGATTCCCTCCGGGGACAAGGATTTATGCCGGAAGTAAATAATTGTTTATGGTTCTAGATCTTGTCAATATGTATATTATGTATATCAACAATACTTTTTCTGCTTTTCTTGTAGTGGTGTGGCTCACCTAGTTTTTCAGTTTTCAAATCGCACACGCACGCCTTCCAAAAGTACGAGGCTTCATAGTTCCATGATTTGGGGCGTATTACAGTAATAACCTAAATTAATTCTTTTTTTTTTTATGATCTAAGCATATTAAGTACGTACAAATATTTTCAGGGGAAAAATACATTTCTAAAAATTCACATGGAGCAAGGCACGAACTCGCGTCTCACCATTAGGTACCGTAGCATGTTAAACCACAAGAGTATCCACGATTGATTTTTTTTAAATGTATTTTTATCGAAAATGTTTCTAACCGAAATTATTTGAAATATCTACAATCCCGCAGTTTCCAAAACTTTAACCCCCAAATCGGATTACAGTCAGTCTAATAATCGAATTAATAAAAGGTTTCTCTGAATTCGGTTCACCCTTTGAACAAAGTATTAACTGTTAACTATCATTAATGTTTGCTAATTGAACTGACAATTTGTGAACGGTTTTGAAGCTGTGCAGTGATAACTTGATAAGTCACCGCGAAGACGCGTCGCTGTTGCGTCGCGAATTCCTTTGACGTAAACAGAGCACATGTCTACTCCCACTCAGCCAGCCAAGGCATTTATCATATAAAGAGTACCTAAGTTACTTAATTTAACTAAAACGTGTCATCAAAGCTTCAGCATTGTTCAATTTTTCTCGAAAACAGATTTGCAATTTTTTGTAATTTTTGAAGAAAAATTAACACTAGGTATAATTAAAGAAATGCTTTCCAAAAACAACAAACAAGCCAAGACAAAAATAAATAAATTTTGGAAAGCATTTCTTTAATTATAGTCATCCTAGTGTAGGTGTAACTTTAGAAATATTAAAAAATATTAATACTTTTTTTTAAATATTTACGCATGCTATCAAAGATAACAAATGAAGTCAACTGCCTAAGGTACCTTAACGTATCGTGTATGCATACTTCGTATTTGAGTAGGTTTTGGCTCTATTATTTCAGGTGAGTTAGTATGGAAAAGCTTCTTCCATGCTTATATCCGTTCACTGATTTCAGACAAATCTACTTTTAACCGATTAGGAGTTTAACTGTAACATACAATGCTTTATTTATCCCCGAACTCACCTCGGAAAATTTAATTAAAACCCACGGACGAGTTAAACATCCCTCGAAATTGCAATTTAATTGTATTATAATTGGAATAACTTGGTTCAAAGTTAAAGCGATGTTTCTAGAGTGGGTAAATAAAACTGTATTAGGGATTTCGACCAACCGGTTGTTTTCTCTAGTTTGATTTATTACTTCCAACGTCGAACTAGTCAACAATTTTTGTCTAACCTTTTTGATCGTTACTATTTTTCATGTCATGTGTTCGAAACCCTAAGAAAATTTAAATACTTAAATAAAAAAAGTAACTCCTAAAAAGAAAAAAATAACCTCACCTACATACAGTGTCTTTACATTAGAAAATACTTAGTCGATGAGATATCCCTTCTTTAGTTTTGTATGTAATTTAAGATTAAACCTTTTAATACAAACGTATGGAGAAACTCTCAACAAAGTAATCTTATAAGGGGTCTTTTTTTTGGGTTTTGGAGTAAGGAACCCTAAAAATAGCCCATGGTACTCCCAAAAATTCAGTGCATTTTCTTACAAAAACTTTAATTAACAAATACGTAGCAAGCTTACTTTAAAATACCTACGAATCCAATCCACCTAAAAACATTGGTTCTGTAAAAATCTGAGTTCTAAGTAAAAGTTACTTTTACCAGCCCATTTTTATCCGAATAATTCATTGCATCCTTCCGACATAAAATTTTAGCAAAAAAAAAATTAAGAAGTTCCCTTGAAAACCTAAAGTTCCAGTTCAACTAAAACAAAGATCCTTCCCACATAAAGTTTTCCCAAAAAAGACATAGCAAGCTAACCTTAAAACATTTAAAATTCTAGTTCATCTAAGAAAAGGTTCCTTAAATCTGAGTAAATAAAGAGAGTCAGTTTTTAAGTTACTTATAACGGCTTAAGTATATTACTCCGAATAATTCAGTGGGTCCTTCCCACATAAAGCTTTACCAAAAAAAAACATACCAAGCTCACCTTAGAACATCCTAAAATTCCAGGTAACCTAAACACCTAAAACAAAGGTTTTATAAAAATCTGAGTAAATAAAGACAGTGTTCTAAGTAAAAGTCACTTTCGGCGCGAGATTTAATTTAATCTTTTTGCGTTTGTCGCTGTGTTAAATCGTCCTCATCAATCCATCCAATGAGTTCAGTTACTCTTCTAGATCGTACTGTGCTTTTACAAAGAATACGAAGTTTCTTTCCATAAAACCCTTAACTTTTAAATGGAATTCATTGC
Source organism: Idaea dimidiata (assembly GCA_949358125.1). NCBI lineage: Eukaryota > Metazoa > Arthropoda > Insecta > Lepidoptera > Geometridae > Idaea > Idaea dimidiata. Next base: position 15,085,435 of record OX442329.1, read on the forward strand.
TACATAAGTAAATAGACACATAGAGAAGAATAAACTGGAACTGGCATAGGTGTATGGAGTGGATCAGCAATATTTTATCCGAAACGTTATGTAATTTGAATATGACAAAAAAATTGAATCTAACTATTTATTCCGGTTCTAATCTCATTGCTTTTATTATTTTCAGCGTTTTATCAACACCCCACGCTACTGGTCTTTCGAAATCTCTTGGCCACGGGTAGACTGACAACAAAAAGCAAATAATATCTTTTTTACAGTAAGTACCTACGGATTGTTAAGGCGGCTTGTATAAAATAATTTTAAATATTTTTCAGATATCTCTATCTAAGGACTTGAAAAATCAGCCCTAAGTAGAAGCTAGATTGTTATTATTTGTTATTATACTTGTACAGATATTGATGTTTTGACAATTCTTAGGCCGGCTTGCATAACGGTTCTTCAACATGTTTAAGGTGTTAAACGTGTTGAAAATCTGTCAGAATTGCAAGAACTGTCAATGTGTGGCAACATATTATCAATCGTCCACATAATCAAATAGAGTCCAATGTTCGATTTCCCATAAATTATTTTAAAATTGATTTAGTTTTAATATGTTTTTAAATATTGTTATGCAAGTCGCCCTTAATCACGTTTACGGGCCTAAAACATGTTTAGAAATCGTTAAGCAAGCCGGTCCCATGCCCAAATGTACACGTGCCTATGATACTCATTGACTACCTTACAATGATCCTGTTTCCCTAGAATTTCCCAAAATAAAATGCGTCACCTGATACAACCTACCACCTACGTAACTATAAAAACACACGTAAAAATAAAAAACAAAATATACAACAATCAATTCCGCCTTATTAGACAGCCCAAATGAAGGGGCGATATAAAATAACTGGTTATTACCAGTTATAAGCAGTTATAACCGGTTATAAGTGGAAATAACTGAATATTACCGGATAGGAGGATGGTTATAAAACTCGTACATCGCAAATAGGCCGTAAAGAGTACCGGATGCGACGGACGGATGAAGATGGAATAGTATAGAGACGATTCTTTGTGTAAATGGTAAAATTAAAAAATATTGTTGTATTTTTATCTTAAAATTAATAAAAAAAATGCATTGTTTTCAGATTTATAGTAAGTATCTATAATGGTAAATATGAATTGGTTTGAAGGTTTCAAAAATGTTATAAAAATGGGGCCGAGTTTTCTAAATATACTTTTTCGTGAATTTCTATAAACAAATTGATAGTCTTTGGTTTTCTTTGAAAGTCGAAAGTTTCAATAAATTCAAACCAAGAAATAAAAAATTTTTGCCTAATAAAAATGTCCTCTAGACAACTATTTTTTTAATTAACATCCAAGTACAGACTTTTTGTACTCTCTTCCTCTCTTCCGTTACGTTATTACTCTAAAATGTAGAGTGTCATATCTGAACCTTTACATAATCTTCAGTCCAGGCGTCACTACACTCGTGCTAGGCTGTATTCCCAAGTCTGAATAAGAAAGGGTAGTTTTACAGCGCTCGAGGGAAAACTTTACGTGTTAGGGGTGAAATTCTCCCTTTTATTTGGGGGTTGGAGCACTCGTGATCGTTGAATTCACGTTCTGTTAGATATTTTAGGAATTTTCACTGAGTTTGAGAGAATTAGGCAGTTTTTGTTCGTTTCTTTTTTACTCGCGACGGAAGGGAGCAGGTATATTATTATACATTTAGGGTGAGATGTTGTTCGGTTATGTGTTTGTTTGACTGTGCGCAATTGAATATTCCTATATACTTATCTCCAAAACAGTTTGACCGATGGTTTTATGGTTAGATATCGTTTTCAGGTAAATGTTCAAAAAATTTTTAGGTAATTGAGAGTATGATTGTTTTCTCGTTTGGTGGTAACGTGATGGGTGGTTAAGTTGTAGGACGCTTTCTTTTTCAATCTTTCTAAGTTGATTATCAGTAATAAGGTAAGAAGGCAGCAGTAGAATTAGATATACCTGATCTGTCTTCATTAATTGCACCGACATAACGTTTCTGTTCTGTATATACTTAGTACAGGTTTTATTGGTATTTTATGAAATTCTGAAAATGAAAAAAAAATATAATTTTGTAAATAAATAGGGATTTCGTAATTTGTTTTTATGCTCAAGGCATATCTACTACAAATATTTTAAAGAAAAAAAAAAACATTTTCAAAAATTCAATCGCAACGAGATTTGAACTCGCGTCTCTGCGTCAGTACTGCAGCGCCTTAACCAAGTTGGCTAGGAGCCTCGTGTGGCCTAGTTGGTTAAGGCGCTGCCGCTGCTGCTGCCGCTGGTTAATAAATAGGTAGTTAGTTATTTATTATGTATTTGATTTGATGACAGCGTCTCGGCAAACGTAGTGTAGGACGTCCTCAGGCACGTTAGAGCGACGATTAGCGCAAGACGGCTGGCACAAACTGGATGCGAGAAGCCTGATAATAGATCTACACACGGCGTACAATTAGAGATGCCTATGTCCAGCAGTGGACTGCAACAGGCTGATGATGATGATGATGTACCTATATTACACGTGGCCAAGCGCAGGCGGTAGCCATTGGGAATTCATTTAATGTATAATCTTGCACTTCGAAATTTTCACTAGATACTAAGTAAAACATTGACATAGATGATCAATTAACTGCCAAAACGTATATACTAACTTACTTAAAGGTACCTACACACTTACACCTACGTAAGTAAACAAAGCAAGCAACTAATTTGTCGTCGCGTCTCATGAAATACCTTAGCGAACACCATATTAGGTAGGAACTTTGTTTATAAAACAATGTAGACGAGATACAAAGCCCAATTACAGAACGCAACACGCAGAGCAAAGTTCATTCATGCAGCAGCTTGTTAGACGTCCGTCTGCGGGGGTTAAGCTGCGGTTGTACGGATACGACTATAGTTCCTCGAGTGTCTTCCGGTTTTTTGGAAATCGTCAAAAAAAAACATCAAGATGCTTCGCTGTGAATGGCAACGCGTTCTCGGCTATGCCACGCTAGGAATGATTCCAATGTTTAAAACAAAGTTTAAAACACAATACATTCGGTTTTAAACATTGCAACTTTGTCTGTTATATTTCACAAAATAGGCTACGATCCTTTCATGTTAAGTAGGCACATTGCACAAAATGTTCTTACTTTGAGTGATAGATTACGATTTATTAGATTACTATGAATGGTACTTACCTAAGTACATTTATTAAAATGTGATATTTTTACAAAATTTGCTACGAACTATGATTTTAACTAAGTCAGTTTTATTTTGTTTTATTTTTACAAACAACACCAGTACATACGCAATAACTTTATAAGATTTTTAGTAGGATTAAGCTTTTATGTTTTATTTTGTAGCTATTGTAATATTTTCATTGTATTTCGTGACGTGGTAAAAAAATAAATCATGTTACACTTTAAAAGTAGATTTTTTACACATTTATTACAAAATAACTGGAAATTTGTTTTTTTTTTATTGTGTAAAATTAACATAGGTACCTAATACTTTCTTTGTTTTTGTTTGATATTTGCAGGGAAAACCACCCTGTAAGTTTTAAATATTAGATTTTTCTATTTTATTTACATCTATTAAGTTAGTTTATTTAATCGCAGCAACGAACCCGCACCTTATTCAGGGATGTTGAAGGGGCGATCACCTGCGGGGAAAGGGACGCCAGACGAGACGTCAGCTATCGATTATTCCAGGACGAGCACACCGAGAACTGGCAATGCGTTTCCTTAACAAACACACGTTCGAACAACTCCTACCTTATGTCAACGTCATAGAGTTCAAATCAGCAAGAACCAAATTATAAATCACTCATGCTCAGCCATGTCTATGAACATCAACTCCTTTTCATACGGAGGAAGTTTGAACTACAGAATTGTTGTACAAAAATGTAGATTCTCAAAGACACTAGCGCCACAATAAACTGTACAGCTTACTTGGTCCAATTGTATCCATAATGACGTGTCAATCCGTCAATTTTATGACTTAAAGCGCTGTATTCAAGGTCGAAAATGGCGTGTTTGAAAGAAATCAATTTGTGAATATGTGAAAAATCAGGGAAATGATTTTCTTGAATGTTATTAGTTGACGGTGATCAGATCGTGGAAGGTATTTTTATGAATATTCCACGCTTCAATATGTTTTCATCCAAAGGTTTTATTTGACTACTAGCTGCGCCCCGCGGTTTCACCCGCGTAAGTCCTGTTCCCGCGGGAATATCGGGATAAAAAGTAGCCTATGTGTTATTTCCAGTATCCAGCTACCTATATTCCAAGTTTCATCGCAATCGGTTCAATAGTTTTTGCGTGAAAGAGTAACAACCTCACATACATACATACATACTTATACATACTTATATACAAACTTTCGAGTTTATAATATTAGTAAGATATAAATATATATATTTCATCTTCCCTGTTCGGAAAGTTTTATTTTCTTCATTTTATTTTATTTAATGCAACCATATTTTGACACTTCTTTCTATAAAATAATATCAAATACAAGAACCAAAACGTCAGATTATAGTCTGAAATTGAAAAAAAAAACGTAATTGTGCTACATTTTTTTTTCGTTTGGTTAACTCTTCTATTCTGTCACTCGCTATAATGCCTTGATTGCTTACTGCTTTTTTTCACGTGTCGTCATTTCCGCTTTGATGCACGTCATCGTGACCAACTCGATTATATTATAGCCAATAGATAAGTTTTTCGAAAGTTTAATCTTGGCAGTAAGTGTCCACATTAACTTCTTTTTAATGTAGTTAAAACATTGTTTCAATTTTACTTCAAATTTTTCAGAGAAAGTGATTGTCAATAAACTGTTTTATTAATTGTGCGAGTAATATTTTAATTTCCTCACAGCCGTAATATAGCTCTCGAACTATTGGAGTACAAGCCTAGTGCTTAGTTTGGGCTGCAATGTTTATTTAGGCATTTATTTTATTCGTAAATAATATTCACATAATGTACACATTGACATTTTCTTTCGATTGGAAAGGTCGATGTGTAGGTGTCGTTTCCGAATCGAAAATATCCGGCTCTAAATTCCTTTCTAAACAATTTTGATACTACTAGTATAAGCTCAGTTATTAATTGTTGTTTATTGACTCGTTTCGAGTATATAAGCTCATAATTTACATAGCATAAGGCATTGTCTACACCTGCTACCGTCTCGAGCTTCTAATCGAGATACAGGTTGATTCACAAAAGCTGGCTACGTCCCCTTTGGCCATTCCGGAATATTAGCCGGATGTCGCACTATTAATTATTATTGTAATTGTTTACGGGCCCGTTTTCCACAAATAGACTTACTCAATTGGGTACTTTTTGTAAGAGGTTTTTTTTAGTAAGAGAACCAGCTCTTTCATAAATTTTGCCAATACCAATAGTTCAGAGTCAAATCTTCACCACTGCTGGACATTTCAAAAGGCCATGCGTGACCTTGTCCGCCATTTTTTATCACTGTATTAGGTAAGTATTAACTATGGTATTTAATTTTAAGCATTTTTTCAAAACAATAATTTTGACTATCCGACAAACCACCAAAAATTTGAGAAGGCCCAATAAACTAGGACAAGAGACGGAAGAGGAAGATGATTCTTTAAAAACTTCTACATTTCTGTTTTGAAGAATCTTGTGTAAAGTGAGTGAGTATGGTGTTAATAAACAGATACAAAAATATAAAGACCAGATTTATTATTTATTTTAATTATAACACGATCCAAAATGAGCGATTCTTAGGCTGCAATCGCGTCCGATACCGCAGTTATTGAAGCAAGAGGCTCCTGCAAAGGTGATACCGTTGGTCCCGCAAATATCAGGTTCTCCAAGTTCACACACGCATGGCTCGTTTGTTTCGATAATATTGGCACGTGCTATGTTTGTCAATTTGAGTGCGATAGACACAACCACTAAAACCATAGATAGGTATTAATAAGTCGATAGACATCACTGATTTTGGTGCCGATTTGATTTGCGCCATCTTGGCGCTGTTGTCTATTGAAAGGTGATAGTGACCGTCCACGGAACTAATATTTCAGTACATTAGTATTACCATTACTTTTCAATAGAAAACAGCACCAAGATGGCGAAAATTAAACTGGCACAGCCATAAAATTCCTCTGTATAGGGAAAAACATTTCCAACTGAATATTTGAGTTCTTTGACTAAAAAAATATTACCAATTTAATTAGAAATAGTAAGGATTAGTAAGATTAAATTAGGTTAGTTAGTTTTTAGTACTACATTTCAACCATGTTAATAAATAATGTTTAGTTTTAAGCCCCAATACCCGACTAGTACCACAACACAACGTGCAGCGAGCAAAAAGCAATTTACATTGGACTTATTGATCATAATTATTATTTACCGGAAATATCCAGAATCTTCATTTTCTTTGTAAGTAATTAAACCCAATTCAGGCACTGACATATAGAACAAATGTTTTTCTCAAATAAAATACTTAATGTCAAATTTATTTATTTTATAATTATTTTATTCAATTCAATTATTTTTATTTATTCATAATATAGGTCGGTGGAGGTAATCAACAAATAGTCCACAGTTCGGCATAATGAAATCATACCTATGGTATCTGAAAATAGTACTCACATGTCAATTAAATTAAATCATTCTAACATACCCAACACAACATTATGATTAAAAACTTATCTTATTCTATTCCTGTTTTGGATACGCGGGCAAAGCTGCGGACAGAAACTAGTGCTTAGTTTGGGACTAGAGTGCGCAGTGTGTGTGTAATGTCGTGCATTATTTATTTTATTATTTATACATGACATACCTACCACAATTTAAAAAAATACAGAAACACACGTCAAGAAAAAACAATAGACTTAAACTTAATACATAACAAACGAAAACTTATAATACACAATGTAAACTACCTACAATAAAAAATATTTCTAATTAATGATTAGGTAGATTACCTTTAAAAATTTGAATTAGTTATGACTGATTGAAATTAAGATAACTTTTGCCAGTAAATGCATTATAATTATAATATAATACCAGTACTTGGTAAAGTGAAGTCTTAAACAAATTCCATTTTCCTTTTACGCGAGATCAATATAAAAAAAAAAAATTTATAAAAAAAAAATTATTTTACGCTTTTTAGTTATTTTCATTTATTGATTGATTGATTAATTAACACTTTATTGTACCAAAAACACAAATAACAACGAATTAAATATAGAAAAACTTAAAAACTGAAGTGGCACAATGGGCGGCCTTATCGCCTATGGGCGATCTCTTCCAGGCAACCAAATTTATTGATGGTAGGTAAGTCTCGTAATCTATTCATTTCATTAGGGGGTTATAATGCATACTGTGGATTATTCAGTAGATAACTAATATTATAATTAAGTAGGAAAGTAGGTACTTAATGTTCCAACTTTATTTATTTATATTATTTTATTTCAGTTAGGGTTTAGTTATTTATTGTTTAAATTTATTATTATTCTTTTAACGTTTTTAGGTAAGTAAGTACCTAAGTGTTATTAGGCTTTTATTCAGTAGGTGGGTACAATTTATGTAAATACTAGCTGCGCCCCGCGGTTTCACACATACATACATACAAACTTTCGCGTTTATAATATTAGTAAGATTTTTTTAGTTTATATCAATACATTCCTGTCATCTGTACCATCACGTCTTATACTTTGATAGTTCCAAGCGTAACTACGTAAAAATAAAAACTTGTTCGTTGGTAATAAAAAGCAAGAATACCTAATAATAATTGTAAATTAACTTTAAACCGTTATATTTCCTAAACGGTTGTTTAAAATGAAAAATGGTGAAAGAAACCTAATATTTATGTTAAAAATCTATTCAACGATACCCATCTTGACATACTTTGACGATTTTGGATTTTTTAATTTTGACAATATGGCGTCTGGTTGTGACAAAAGTTAATTTGGATTACTGTCATGTCTTTAACCACACTCGCCAAATTAAGACGAATCGATTGACGTAAGAATCATCGAAATCGGTCCACGCGTTTGGCCTCTAGAACGCCACATAGAAACATCCATACATACATACATACATACATAGACCGATAAACACATTACCCTCCTTTGCGTCGCGCAGTCGGGTAAAAATCGGTCCACGCGTTTGGCCTCTAGAACGCCACATAGAAACATCCATACATACATACATAGACCGATAAACACATTACCCTCCTTTGCGTCGCGCAGTCGGGTAAAAAGCTGCTGCAGCGCTGACGATAGTGTTACGTCTATCGTAGAGACGATTAATACATCAAAAGTATCATTGATTTGGCGGTAGCATTGCCACAGAGGCTGTTTACAATAATTGATTTCCTCATAGTTGTTTCAATTTTAAGATTTAAGATGACGGAAAAAAGAAGTTTTCTTCAATTTCATAACCCAGTTACAGCAGAGCGTGGTTTCCATCCATTCATTCAATCCATCCGATGGCACTAAATTATGAGAAAGCCTTTTTTTCTGAAATCATATATTATAATAAAAAATACGTGCCAGCTTTTAAGAATCAACCTGTATCTTCTAACTAAAAATCCTAGGGTGTAAAGAACTAAAATTTGCATGGAAATGAGATAAATAAAGGAGATTATTAAAATTGAAATGTTTGAAGATACTCGTACTTTCAGAGGGACATTACAATTTTCGTAATATTAGAAAGTTGGGAGAAAGTTTTATTAACATTATTTTAGTATTTTAATTGTAGTTACTTGTCAAAAGATATTAAAAACAATAAAGTAATTAATTTTTTTTTTATTGCTCAGGGAATACTTATTTCGAAATATTTTACGAGGAGAAATGAATCATCAAAAAATTATCTCGTGACGGGGTTCGAACCCGGGGCTTGCCCGGGCGAGTGCGTATTCTGTTATGACTTTCTTAAAGTAAAAAAAATAGATTAGTAATTTCATTTTTTAATCGTTTATAATAAACTTGTAATATTTTTGCAAGGAGATAGTACATTATCAAAAAATTCCCATGACCTAGCTGAGCCAATTTGTGGTGTGGCTGTTTTGTTTTGCAATTTAGTTTTTCTCAAACATGCTTGGAAATTTGAGATAAATCGAACTAGCTGTACTAGTCGAGCAGAGGCCGCCAAAAGTTGTATGAAAATCCATATCGGTCGTGTCTAGCGGCCAAATAAATTACTATGTAAAATCCCTATATCTATGTAAAATCATATTTGTCGTGTATTTTAAAAATGGAACGATCTTCTACTCCGCAAAATAGCGACCAAAGAGGTAATATAACTTATCAAAGATTTTATTTAAATTTCGAACAAGCTTGCACATAGAAAGCTGTTGAAGAAAAAAAAAACTTAAATTTTAAGAATCGAGAGTTTTGGCGGGAATGCGTTGAGGAGATGTGGTGCTAAATTTTCATTTTTGTGAAACTTAGTTCAAGTGCGTGTAAATTGTTTAATTTCGGGGGCATATTAATCAATTTAGTTTCGTAAAGGTGTACAAGTGAAAATAAAAGTGAAAATCGGTGCAAAACATGGACTTTAGCTTAGTGTTCTTTCCAAAGCTCCGTGAACAAACATTGTAAAAAATGGCCCCCTTTTTACAATGATTCCCTCGACTTGACTTTAACTGTGACGACTTGACTGTTTCTATCGATGCAAATAACCTGCAAATATTGATAATACTTGACACTGGCAAATGTCCAAAAGGAAAAGCCATTTTAAAGAAGAAGAAGAAGAAATTTTAAGAATTGTACATTCAATAATTGTATTGTCAAAAAGTTCTGAATGGTACTACTTATAAGTAGTTTAATTTCCGCGCATTATTTGAGAAAAGTACTATACAAGCCTTGGCCGCAACTAGGCATTGCTGAACTGACGTATGTGCCTCGGCTTCATCTCGGCCCACATTCACACGTTCGTCCTCTCTTGATCAATGCCTCTCTTGCCGGCCGCTTCTGTAATGTACTATATCAATTATAATTAGTGTGTAAGTATTACATGTTTATGTTGTAGGTACTTTAATAATCTTGTCTGTTATAATGGGACCGACATGGCCAATTATTGAGAAAAGTCCCTTATTTCTTAGTAGATAATTAATTTTTTTTTTGATAATGTAGCTCCTAGCAAAATTATGTCTAAGTTCAAAATGATCAATAAAATCATAAGAAGTAATTCATAATAAATTTGAATGAAAGTAATTCCATGTTAAAACTAAACTTGTTTACCTTGTCTGTAACTAACTGATTACCTTTTGTAATAATAATAAATTAGAAACACCATTTGAATCAAAATAGGTAGCTACCTACCTAATGACCTACCTAATAAAATATGAAATATATTATCCAATAAAACAATTCAAAGGAGATTATAAGGTATTTTTTACAACCTGATAACACTGATAAAATAGTACCTTCCTACTAAATTAATTGAATCTATTTCGTAATTGGTTTTTATTGCTCAATGAATATTATCTACTAGAAATATTTTAAAGGAAAAAAAATCATCTTCAAAAATTCACTCGCGACTCATATCAAAATAATTAATTTAATTATAAAATTTAAAAATTTAAATTAATGCCATCTATCGTGATCCGCTCAAACTAACCATATCTCTGCGGTGGTAACTTTTGCTAAATTAAATGTTAGCAACGTTTTGAAACAAGCTACTAGAGGGCTCTGTTAATATTTTTAATTGCAAACTGTTAATTACTATTTCCATTAAGATAAAAATCTGTCACCAATAGAAAGTAACATCATCAGCTATTTGATCCCGATGATCCTGCGGGATCGGATCTTACGCGAGTGAAATCGCGGGACGCAGTTTAGTTTATTATAATAGTAGTAATATGGCATGAAAACCTTTTGAAAAAAGTCTTATGAATAAGAAATAAAAATACAAATTCAATGGTATTCCAATATTTTCAAAAACCGGCCAAGTGTGAGTGTGACTCGCGCACGAAGGGTTCCGTACCATTATTGTAAAAAACGGCAAAAAAAACACGTTTGTTTTATTATAATATGGGATTAAATAAGTAGGTATTTGTTTAACTGTCCTGCTATCACGGTTCATGAGATACTGCCTAGGGCTCGATTCGTTAAGGTGCATGCAGAATACCAGTGAAATGCAGGCGACGTGCAGGAGATGTACGACGAACGGACGGACAGCGAAGTCTCAGTGATAAGGTCCCGTTTTTACCCTTTGGGTACGGAACCCTAAAAATGACCGCCAGTAATTTATTTTAAAACTCGGAAAAGATTTATAAGTCAGCTGTACCATAAAACACAATAGGTAGGTAGTAGGTATACCTATGAAAATTTACATAGATATTAATTTCCAAAACTCGAAGAAAAAAATCGTCTTAAATCACAGTCATACAATCACGAAATGTTAAATTATTGAAATCAGGACTACAAAACAAGAACGTTTTATTCATCAAATTATTGTTTGATTTTGCTGCTGACAGTACGAAAAAAAAACTGTGACAATTTTACTACAGCATGGAATATAAAACAAAATATTTATCAGAAAATATTGAATAATGGCAATTTTACACACGTGACCAATTCACTATTGGATAAAGGTACAACAACCCTACTACAGTCCGCTGTACCGTCAGATGCTCAACAGAATGCCATCTGGGATTAATTATAGACAGATTTTGACCAAAAATTTAGTTTCTGGCCGCCGATTGATAAGACTCAGTAGACTCGACTGTCTTCTGCTACTTAATCAACAATCTGGATCAACATTTTTAAAAATTTAGCAGTTTACCAAAAATTGCTGATTCGTTTTCGTGGATAACCAATTAATCATTTTTGACAGCCGTTGACTCCCGACCGCAATGCAGAAGGCTGCGGGTTCGATATCCGCTGAGTGTAAATTTTATGCTTAAAAAAAAAAATATTTGGTCTGGGTGTCTATCTAAGTATGAATAATATGTATCTTCTATGTATACTTATCTTCTATCTATTTATACTTATAATAAAGGAAGAGGGGACAAAAAGTCTGTACAAGTAAATTTAAAAATAAAAGATCTGTTTCTCTGTCTGATCCTTATACAATTAAAAACTACTAATCCAATTGAAATCTGGTTTTGAAATCAATAATGGATAATGGATAGTTATATTTTCGAGGAACGTCGTGGTATACTTTGCATCGAAATCCAATTAGAAGATACTAAGTAATGAACGAAAAAGTGCAACTGCTATTTATAAAACAAAAGTATAATTTGTGGTAGATATTATATCCATTGTCTATAGTACATGCCTAGTGCTTAGTTTGGGGCTAGATTGCGCTGTAGGTATCTAATGTTTTGCAATATTTATTTATTTATATCATATAGATACGTGCCCTGGGAAGATTTCGATGAATAAAGAATAAGGCCACAAATACTGCTGAAGCTTTAAGAAAAACACCATACTTACTTAAGTACCCTTAACTTTTACTAGTATACAGCACGAGCCAACTAAAAATGAACCTTAACTAAAACATTTAAAACAGTTTTCTCATCCCCCACTTTTCTTCAAGACTGCAGTTTAACAAATCTAACCAAGTTATTTGTGTTACGGATTTCTGTGGAACTAAAATTCTTTAAGACGTTGGGTAGATACTAGTGCCACGGGTATCTGCAAATTTATGTTGGTCGTTTTCTAAGGCATTCAGCAGTAAGGTACCATCGAGCATAACGTTAAAGATATTACAACAGTACAGTCGTTTCAAAAGTGGCAATGTGTTAGTGTTCAAAGTTTTTTTAAATATTTTTTTATTAATGAGATGTGAATTCTAAGGTAAGTTAGTAGGTAACTAGATTAAGATCTTTACAACTGAAAGTCATTAAAAGAAAAACTTAATTCCAATAAAACATCTTAATTATGAGTTTTCATGGTTGGACCTACTTATAAAATAAAATTCATTGTTTTGCGCAAGAGGTGGCCAAGAGGTTTAGAAAGCCCTCGAAAACTCGGTCGTAAAAATAATAATACTATGCGATTAAAACCGAAAAAATAATTTAAATTCATATCAATCTGCATCGCGAAATTCACCAAACCTAAGAAAAAAAACAAAAATGAACTATATGCAATATAAGGCTTTAAAATACTTCTAGTAAATATGCGTTGAGCAATAAAACAAGTTACGAAATATTTATAGGCAATAACTAAATAAATGGTGACAAAATGGGCAACCTTATGGCCTAAGGGCGCATAATTTTTTAACATAAGCCAGTTAATATTTAAGCTTATATAAAATTATCTACAAACATAATTTAGGTTTTGATCGCGTTTTAATTATTTTAGACATTCCGCGGGGTCTAGTTTAGTAAAGGTTTCTGCGTAAGGGTTAAAAAATACATAATGCTATTAAAAGCAAAGCGATTATAACCGAAAGAGATCTTTAATTATATACCCTATTTTATTGTTAATTTTGTTAAAACTAATTAAGTATACAGAATAATGGAGTCACATAAAGACATAGCTTGTGACAACCGAGCGAGCGATGCTTATCTCTTGGTAACGGGGGTTAGCGTGGATAATTGCTACGCCTTTCCTGACTCGTTCTACATTTTATTTATTTACCCATTTTCCACTTAGGTAAATGTTTAATTTTTGAAGTTTTAGGTTTCTACGTAATAAACTACTAACTATATTTTTTACATCTTAAAAAATTCACTCGCAGTGATGGTTTGAATTCGCGCTTCCGAATAAGTACTCCTTGGGAGCTCGCGTAGCCTAGTTGGTTAGGGGACCGAAGTACTGATTCGGAGGCGCGAGTTTTAAAACCTTGCCTCGAATTTTTAAAGATGTTTTTTTTTGATATTTCTGTTTGAAATGCCTTGAGCATAATAAAACAAATTACAAAATAAATAAACTGCTAAAATACAAAATAAACATATAAGCAGATACATCGCCACAAAACCTATTAAGCAAAATAAACCATCAAATCAATCAAATCAAATTTAATTTCAGATCCTATAAATAATTTTATTATGAACTGAAATTATGTATGACACACAACAACAACAACATGTTGTTGTTCAACATTTATTTAGTTTTAAATGTGTTGTTTTTGTAATATTTTTGTGATTGATCAAATAAAGTATTATCTATCTAAATTATAGGTAGGTACTATAAAAATCAAAACCTAAACCTAGAACTTCTGCGACAGCAGGGATTTTTACCTATATATATTTACTTACCTGATGGAAAGTGATAATTATGTAGACCGTTCTTCCATCATTCGATGATGACGTTCTTCCAGAAGAAGGAAGACGGAAGTGGAACAAAATCCGACCCGTCTTCCGAAATGATGTTGAAATGATATTTTGGACAATCTTATAGTGCCTGAATACTATTGAGTAACACACACTAAACCCAGGGCCCTGATTCTCTAAAAACATATTATAGCATGCGACAAGCAGGCGGGATGCATGAGCATTGCAGAAGTCGATTTGTTGCAGGAGTAAAAATAATAGCTATTCTATAACTTCTTTTAATACTGATTGGCTGAGGAAAAGGGGAGCTATTTAAATAATTAAGTAGCCCTTAATTTTGAAGGCTACTTAACGAATTAAGTAGTATTTCGTAAATTTGTTTTTATTGCTCAAGGCATTTTTCCTTTATAATTATTTCGAATTAAGTAGTAATTAAGTAAAATAACATTTACAGAATACGAATTAACGTACATCTCCTGCACGTCGCCTGTATTCCGCATGCTATGTCCTTACCGAATCGAGCCCCAGGTCTAGTATGAAATAAATAGAACTTAAATAGTTCTTTCTTCTTTTTATATCAGAATTAGGTAGGTAAATAAGTAGGTTATAAATATAACTAATTACGCCATCATAAAAGTTACATAAAAAATAGGTACCTACTTCCAATAAGTAGAATAGCTATATACCTACTTACTTAAATAACATCCTGAGCCAAAAGCACATAATTAATTGTATCTACAAAGGCATTTAATTTGCTCATTAATAACGTGCATAATTAGCTATTACGCATGATCTAATTAAGTGTAAAAGTATAAGATTTTAACCGAAAAGTTACATAAAAACTTTCGTTCACAGTTTATAAAAATAACTTATTATGAACCAATTGAACAATAACGATCACAATCTATACTTACATAGAAAATTCAAAGTCCTGACTGATTGTTTGACTGATTGAATGACTTAAAATGATTGAACTATACTAACTACTCGTATATCTACGCAAAGCATAAACTGCTCACAAGATCATATATGCACCTTGGGAGGCTGTTTGACACGTGACTATCCATCCAAAAATACTTCTTCTCCACCACTTAACATTATTCGAGTCTTAATTACCTTCGCTTAAAAAAGAACGAAGAACAAAAGATTTATCTAAAATGTGCTATTTGAAGTTTTGTCTTGAAGTTACACCAACATTTAGGAAACAATGTCATCTACAAACAATCTTTGAAGGAAAATATTCAAAGTCAATAAATAATATGTCAGAAAATAAACAACAATTTTCGATGAATCCGACAGGGTTTTTCAGTGATTCCGACACTGTTCATGAACAGACGTTTCGCCTATGGACATTTCGTCGACAGGACCATTCAGTTCCTGTAGGTTTTATAAAAGCCCTAAGAAAGTAATTCATTTAATAGCTTTGAATAAGTAGGTAATACAATTATGATAGAACTTCACACTTACAGTTAAGTGCCCATTTATAATCTATAAATACTAAATCAAACTTCTGCGTAACGTACGCTTTATTGGAAAGAAAGTTTGTACCCACGTGTGTGGCTAAGTCGAAATTATCCAACTTGATCTGAGATCGCTCTGAGATACATATAAAATTACCAATCACTTGGTAATTGTGCTGTCAGACCTGTCGAAGACTTGAGTAAACTAATCAATCTTTTTCAATACGTAGATTACAAAGCAGTGTTCAAAGACTGCGTTGTCTCTACATGTTATAAACAAAGTCCGTCTTGTCTATTCAATGGGTGTTTGGAAAAGATCGCCCATAGGCGATAAGGCGCCCCATTATGCTAGTTTAAGGTGCTCCTTCACCACGAACATTCACTTGTAATATACCATTATAGATTGGATGAACTCACAAGGTGCGCCCCGTATGTAATGCTCGAATCTAACGTACATTGCTTACACGCAAATGCTCGTCGTTTTAAGGAGCACCATAAACTTTAAGTTTTTCTTTATACCTAAATTTCGATATTATTTGTGTATTGGTGAAGTAAAACATTGATCTAACTATTTATTCAATGCCGATTCTGTCTGTATGTTGCCATGTTGGCCTGACTGGCTGGAACCGATAAACTCAAAAGCACTGAACGGATTTTCATGTACACATATGAAGTGATTCAAGAGAGACAGTTTAAGTACATAAGTACTTTGTCAACGATTTATGAAGAAGGTGTGACAAGATTCGATTGTCTTTGTTTGTTAAAAGCATCATTGATTTTATGGTAACGTTACCACAGTGGCTGTTTACATATGGTTTCCTTTTTGATGTCATATCTACTGTTAGATTTACATTGGGTCAGTGACAGAAGTTAGTGCCATACAATTCCGATCAAGTCAGTGACTGACCACGAAGATTTTATGGTATTTATTTCTGTCACTGACCTAATGTCTCTGTTTCCTGCTGCTCCGCAGCTGTCTGATGCTGCAGCAAAATCTGATTTTAAGGTTGGGAACCAGCAATAATTCTAGTCCAAATTAACTAAGAAAGAAGCTGCACCCAGTGGTTTCACCCGCATAATATTGTTATTATTTCCATCATATTTAGATTAAAATGATGTCATTGCGATGCTTCATCGATAACAGAAAGAAGGACAAACCCAAATTTCACTCTCTAATTTTATTTGAATTTTAAATGTCCTTGATGGAATACTGATTCTGGTTTTGCGATTCTAAAAACTGGATATGTTAAAAGCACATTGATTTTACAAATTAAAACAAAATGAGAAATTAGTTTAAGTATACGAGAATTTAAAGACCCGGTTCACAAACACCCAAGATACAAACACTTGAACTACAGTGTGACTACACTCCACGTATAGGGTCGTTTGTAATAATAATTTATGTAGGTAATGCTTGGTCTTGCTCATAAATCACAAGAGCAAGACAAAAACATTAAGCTATACATAGGGTCATATTTACTTTTTACGGGGTCTTAAATGCGTACTATTATTTATTTTCTTCTCTCGAAGAAGTTTTGATGTTACAAAGATCTTGGCCTCGAGGGGACTGAAAAAAATTGGTAAAATGTAAATATGTTAACAAATCGTGTGAATTTAAAAAGGTTTATGCATAGGGTCGTTAGTTTCTTCGGGTCTAAGTCGCAACATGGCGCGTCGCAGTATCTTCCTGAAACCCCTTTTTGACTATCGGTATGATCTTTTATTCCCGAAAAAAATCTTTTATTACCATTTTCCTACGAATTATTATTATGTGATTACTGGTTTGATTCATTTATTGTTTTGGTGCTTTGTAGCACTAACAAGAGTTCCTTGACATAGAAACGTATTTTAGTTGATTATTCGACGTAACATTGTAACTTTTTTCCTGTTGTTTTTCCTGCAGTAAATACTAGGTAATACCTAGTAGGTATAATATTATGTTGTCTTTTTATTGCATTTTCTATAATGTGCCGTTTGTTTTATGTCAATATTTTTTTTGTAATCAGTATCCCTTTCAAATATATTAAATAGTCAAAACTAACAACTGTTATGTTAACTATTTAACTAACTAATAAAAAGTCAAAATAACAGGTGATTCGTTCCTTAATTTGCGAGTAAAATATTGTATCAAAGATCATCATTTCACATCACTTGCTGTCTTAGCAAGCGGCGTTTCTTACTTGTAAAACTTTGGTACTGTATCACTTTGCCCTATCACGTTCCACGCCAACTTTTTCCAAGTAATTTAAATAATCGGATCTCGCATCGCTTGTTAACATAATACAGCCTTGATAAATGTAATAATAGATTCTTTGCAATCTTTATTACTATATCTCTACCATGATACACCTTATTACACTGATAGATAATGGAGAAATTTTTATTCTGCTCAGCAGTCCTAGACAACATTCTTATCGAATAACGAAATCGCCAATCGACAGATTTTTTTTTCTATGAAATTGACATACAAGTTCACGAAAACTCAGGTGACTTTTCGCGAACTTATGTCAATTTCGTACAAAAAAAATCTGTCTATTGCGATTTCTTTAATCGATAATAATGTTGTCTAGGGTTGCAGGTTAGAGAAAATTGTATTTATTTATAATTTGAGTATAGGTAGCTGTAGACCTGGAATAACACATAGGCTACTTTTTATCCCGATATTTCCGCCAAAACGAGACTTCCGCGGGTAAAACCGCGGGGCGCAGCTAGTAGTTAATAATCCTACTTCCTACTAATATTATAAATGTGAAAGTGTGTGTGTTTGGATGTTTGATGTTTGTTACCCAATCACGCAAAAACGGCTGAACGGATTTGGATGAAACTTGGACCTGGGGACCTGGAATAACACATTTAAGCTACTTTTTATCCCGAAATTCCTGCGGGAACGGAAAACCGCGGGGCGCAGCTAGTTATTAGATAGAACGCTTCAAGCAAATACAAGCACTAGGTAGTCTATTACTATTATGTTTTACTGAGAGCTTATCCAAAGCTTTATTCAAATGCGCCTGCAGGGCGCAACAAACAAGGAGCAGGTACTTGCCTGGCTTCATAACCTAGATAGCCCATAGCCCAAAGACTAACTTTCTAAGGACTGCATACACTGTGGCCTAGTTTTGGATCAGATGCATCCATTGTTAGAATTCCCCAATGAATGAAAGTTATGATTGTATTTGCATGTTTTGAATTTGGAATTAGTATAATGATGGTGGTATGTTGGATGTCGATGCGTCATTCTTCATATAACGAGCCTTAAAAGAAAAACTTTTTTTCCACTTCCATCATATTGTTTTGCTGTTTTTCTTTTCGTGTGAATATCTCATTAAGTACTATGCTCGATTCTTCATAAAACGAGCCTAAAAAGAAACAGAAAAACTTCATTTCCACCCGTTATCATTATCCGATGTTGCTGTTTTTTTAGCCTTAAGCTTTTTTCAGTTTAAAAATATATTAACAAAAAATATAAAAAGTTTTAATATTCAATTAAACACTTTAAAAAAAAAAAACAAATCTTATTCTTGGTTAGGTTAGGTTAGGGGCATGGAGGTAAGATAAATAACTGGAGGAAAAACTGTCAGAATAAAAACGAGCTGAGCAAGATGGTTGTAGCAAAGGACTTGTGTCATTTTCTAATAGGGTGACAATAAGATTTTTTTTATGTGACAGATGTTAGATTTATATGCTTATTAATTTTTGAACACTTTGATTAATAAGTATAAATATTTTACAAATAGAAATACATGTATCATCAAAAATCACCGTATCACGACGGGTTCCCGTGAGGCAAAGATTAGCGCTTTCGCCCGTCATGCAAGAGGCACAGGTTCGAAGAAAGAAGAAGAAATTAAATTAATTTTCTTTGGTGTGAAGCAGCAGCAGAAGAAGGAAAATACATACACACAAAGACACATACTACACACTGACTGACGAAATCAAATTTTAACAGACATGACGGTCAATTACATTAAATTTAATATAGTGCTTCCCTCAAAATTCATCAAATGTAAAGCTAGAGGAAATTTCAAAAATAAAACTTTTTGACTAATTACTTATTATCACTCATGTTCAGCAGGTAAGTAGTAAAATATCTAACAGTATTCGTACCACCAGCGGAATTGTTGGTATTGCATCGGCTTTCAATAATCGACGGGAGTAAAAGCAGGAAAGATCGAAGTGACGACTGCATACGACAGATTTTTTTGTAATTTTCTACTTCACATCCATACTGCTGAGTCATTTTTGTCGTGTTTGTTCATTTTTCGGAAAGCTGAAATAATAAAATTACAGTAAAAAAAAATTTACCCGAACTCAATACAAAAATCAAAAATCATAGTCACCATAAATTCTTGTAATAGAACAAAACATTTGTAGAATACAATAATAAACATATTTTGGCTTACCTATGAAATGATATATTGCAACCACCATATGATTCACTTGTACAAGTAAAAACGCAACACGTTTTCACCATTTTATAGAATTTAACGCAGCGATTTTATAAATTAAAAAATTAATATTTTACTGCCATGATGCCGCCATGACACTGGCATGGGTTACCATTAAAATATTATAAAGGAAATGGGAGCCAATAACGTACTTGACGACCACGTATTACACGACCCGATAATATTCGACCTGTTAAATGGAAGCCAGGATATTCGTCTTGTTTACATCCCATACAATTTGTACGAAGTGTTAAAACGAGACCCTGGCGTCCAATTAACTGACATTATCGGGTCGTGCTTTATCTGGCCGTACAATAACTGCAACCTCTTTTAATGTTTTTTTTTAAATATGATAATTTTTGTAGGCTGGCAAGATGAAAGAACGAGACACACTACATCGTCGATTGCTATCTCATTCGGCTCGGATTAGCCTCTGTCTATTGTAAGGCAAAATGTTTAACTAATCGGTCCTGTTTATTTCCTAAGTCCATTGTTAGGGGTGAAAAAGGTTTTTTTTTCTTTTTGTATAGAGAGTCACATGTGAAATTGTTCTCAATTATTGTCCCGACAAATATCTACTTAATGTTGTCATCGATTGTGTCAAATTACAGCTTGTCAGCTGAATCAGTTATTGTCCAAAAAATATGTACATACAAGATGTAATAGGTAAGCCCTTTTAATCCGAAAGGGGGTTGTTCTAGACGTCTAGGCGAACACCTTTTGTTCTACGACTTTTGAAAATTCGAACTTTTTTTTGAAAATTTGAGATTATGTTTCACTGGAAAAACAGCTGTTTTTAAAAATAAAGGTAATTGAAGGTTTGATTGTAGTAGACCAAACTAAATGAAAGAACAACATAAGGTCAATAACCTCGAACTCTAAGAAACAGCTGATTTTCAAGTAAACTTTACACCTAAATTTTTCTAAAAGTACTTCGAATTTTCAAAAGTCGTAGAATAAAAGTTGTTCGCCTAAACGTCTAGAACAACCCCCTTTTGGATTAAAAGGGCTTACCTGTTATATCTTGTATAGTGATACTAACCTAATTCTTGCCCAAACAAATATCAGCTTCGTGACAAACAAAGCCAATTATTGTCCAAAACATCTAATCAGTGACCAGCTAACCCCCTTACTTATAAACGTTAATGAATGCGCTGCATACCTATGCATCGTTTGTCTTTTACTGTCACATGAGGTTTCAAAGTTGACAGACAGAGACATACGTCACATAACTTAGTCATATGTAAATAATATTTTATAAGGAAAGGAGTTAGTCCATTAAAAAAGTTCAAACATCTCTACTCAGTGAAAGAATCTGTTTCGCACTCTGTAAGCTTAAAACTAAACCGATTACTGTCCAAACAAATGTGACAAGCTATAATTCTGGTAGTAATTTGATATTAATCAATTTCAATCAAACATAATTAAGACTACGGCGATGAAAAATAAAAGATAAATCAAACAAAGGAGGCTTGTTTTAAATAAGTTCATTATTTTTAATTGTTATTAATAGCCACAGTCGGTTTGGGAATTGGTTATTTAACTGATTGAAGATAAAGTAGTTATTGTTTAGATTAACATCATGCAGTTAATAGAACAATAATCGATTTGTAAGAAAGGTGGCTTCTGGGGGCGCGTGTCAGGCGAACCCCCGGCTGCAACTCGGTTCCCACCTGGGACTGTATTTATGGTAGCCTTTTATGTTTGTTTCTGGTTCTGAGTACTATGTGTACTAGACGTTAGATGTAATTTTATATATTTGCAGATTCTTTTTTATGATTATTCTGTATTTTTGCAAATTCTTTTTTATGATATTTTCGCATTTGCGAAAATATTATGCTTTTTATGATTTTTCTGTAATCATAAAAAAAAATCTGCAAAAATATATAATAACAATTACATCTAATGCCCAAACTAAAGTTGCTTAGTTTGGGGCTAGATTGCGATGCGTGCAGTTTTTATTTACAACTAGCTTCGCCCGCCGTTTCACCCGCGTAAGTCCCGTTCCCACAGGAATGTCGGAATAAAAAACCCATGATTATTCCAGGTTTCCAACTATTTATATTCCAAGTTAGTTACGCGATAGAGTAACAAACAAACATACATACGTACTCACAAACTTATACCTATTAGTAAGATAAGAGAATATAATATTGGAAAACCTACTGAGAATCTAGATTGTCAACGGTTTCATTGATAGAAAGTGACAGCACAGTGACCGCGTAGCTTTGAATTTAAATGTGATTCATTAACATTTGTGATCTCTACTTTACTTAGATCGATATAAAATAAAATAACGTAGAAGATTTTGTACACTATCGAAACTAGGTATAATATCACTAGATTGTATTCATGCACTTATTTTTACATGATCACATTGAAAGTTAACTACCATATAAAGTATAAAACCTATCGTAATTAAATTTTCATATATTTTTTTAAATTTAGTAAAGTATGAGGTAAATATTTTCAGTTCGTGACTTAGCTGGTTTTCTTAATTACTTTTGTTCCAATTTTATCATAAGTCGTGCGTAAGACGTCCTCAATGTATATTTTAGAATGACAATGAAAGTTTGTATGATGATTAACAGAAACGTAAGAAAAGAAATTGAAAGTCAAATGTTAAAGACTTTTGAATATCTAATATTTAGTTAAAGGAATTTAGATATTATAAAGACTATAGCATATGCTGATGATCGAAAACTACACACATTCTGATATTCGTTTATTATTTTGTCAATTATAATTAGATTTAGTTAATACAGTTTTAGTATAAATACCGATCTCGAGGGGTTATTCAAAAATATTAGTTGATAACTACACATCACCAAAAACATAACTTCCAAATTTTCATCCCTCTAAATGCAGTGGTTTAGGTTCTGCGTTGACATAGGTTAAAAATAAATCCATGTGTTAGTCAGAACTTGAAATTTTACATGATAGAAGATAATAATATAAACTCACCTATTATGAATTTTATTATCTTTGATAAAAGAAAATAAATGTTAGGATAGGTATGATTGTGGCTTAACCTTATTGTAACAAGCTAGGAATCAAACGATATTGATTTTACTTTACATCGATTTGTTTTGTCAAGCTTCAAGTGTACTTAAACATTTAAAACTTGAAGTTTTAGATGTTGTTTGCCACAAAGCCCATTAAAATACAATGCATTGTTTTCTTTTAATACACTTCGCTAGCATGTTTAGCAAATAATGAGGTTTTAACACCTCCTACGATCTTTAACAATTTATCCCACGATCAATGAAAAGAATTGTGGAAAGTAAAACGTTGTAATTTGTTCAAAATACACATGTTTTTTTCTTACAAATAAATGTATGTTTAGCAGATATCGAAAGTGAAATTGTTAAACAGGTTAAAGACTTAAACGTAGTATTCATTAAAATATAAGCTTGTATTGGTTCCAATTTTTCGGACATTTATAATTATGCAAATATAACTTTTATTTTTGTGAATGTTCCATTTTGTGAAACATTATCATTTTTATTGCATGTCTAACTGTAACTGTGACAAGTTTAAAGTAAGAAAAATTGATTATTTTGAAATTTAAATAACCTTTTGCTAATATATTTTGATTTCTATCTTGCTGTGTTAGTTTTTTTTTATTTTGCAAAATTTTGAATATTGGAAAGTATAACATGGTCATATATCACATGGTAGATATTTTAATGATATATATGTTACTTTCAACGTTTTAGTGGTATTATTGAAAGTAGGTAGATACCATACTTAAATACAGCAGCTCTGGAATAGGTACCTACACTTGTAGGCGGCCAAACTACATGGATCATGTAAGATCAAGCTGCTACTACTACAGACTTTCTGTCACCCAAAATGTATAAATCAAACCATATCATGACAAAAAGTGTTTTGCTCATCGGATTTCTTGTATAATGCTATGTTTACAAAGTCGTTCAGCGGTTGTGTATTAACCTGGCGATTTTGTTGTCGCACCTTAGCTCCGATAAAATAATTCACCACAATAAAGGCTTTTATTTTGTTCTTCTAATTGTATAAAAAATGTCGTCTTGTTCTCTTTTGGTCGTATCTAACTAATTTTGATCGTTTTTTAATTAGTTATAGATAATTAATACTTCTATGATTTCATTGATTACCTAAAAGATTTGTGTTTTGTAGGGAATCAATGAAATATTTTTTTCAAATCAAAATGAGTCAGTCTGCGAGTTCCTAATCTTACATACCGTCTCTATTACACAATCATCATAATATGTAACATAATAAAAAGTCCCATTTTGTTGTAGAATGTAAATCATATAGAAAACTTGTCTTAAGTCTAATTGTCTGTTTCTTTTACAGCATACATCACTGGAGGCCATTAGACGAATGACAAGCACGCCTTTCCACAATTCTGAAATAATCGTCGTTTCGAGTTATGACACTTTACTCATCAGAATTTACTCTCTTATTTTAGGTTCTGAGATATTGAGAAAATTAAAGTACACAAGAAAAATGCACATGAGATTAATTTAGAAAAAGAAATGAATCATAAAGTTCCATTTCTCCAACTGAGTATTTTATGGTTATACTACTAACGGTAAATGTTAATGGACTAAAACAAATAAAACATTAACAACTTTAAGAAATTTAAATTTGATTAAGTACCTAATTGAAAAGATTGATATGGACGTCAATATGTGCTTATAATTGAGTTACATATAAAAGCAACACAAAAAACAACAAAGCCAAAGTTCAAAAAACTAACACAGTCATAACAAAAAACGACTACAAACAAGATATGCGAGTGACTGTACTTTCATAAGAATCATCTCATGCAATAATGTGTAAAATACATGTTGAATAATACTAACTAATGTTTATTGAACGTCTTGGATTATGGCAAAGAAAGCAAGTCAACTATGATGGAGTTAAAACCATCATAACAGAAACAGCCCAAGAAGAACACAATAGCTCTTACGAAAGACAAGATAAAGCTGATATTGGATAAATAAGTAAAATCATAAATGCTGTTATAAAGTTGCTCCAAAGTGACCTTTGCAAAGGTTAGCCAAGAAATAGTTTCGGTAGTAGAGGCGTTATGAATTAAAGAGCAAAAAAATAGTGCTTTTACTGTAACAATTGTAGTCTGTGACGGAATGGGTTAGCGGAAAGTGAGAAATGCTGAGTGGAATGGATTCGAAACGGTGGCAGCGGAGGAAATAGGTGCAGATGAGTCCTGGTAAGTTGTTTTTCTGTTTTTCAAAGTAGCAAAGTAGTAGACTTTAAAACAAGACAATGATCTTAATACTTTCGATGTAGAGTGGCCAGTAAATAAGGAGACAGTAGGGGATATTAAACACAGAACAAAATGGGTAGGTTTTTGCCAAGTAATGGGTGTGTCCAACTTTCTAAGCCAGGTTAATTTAAAATATTATGTGGTCTTCTACTTCTACTATTCAAGCTTCCTTTAGTTATTATTTGGTTTTATGTTTCGTTTGCGATAAAAAAGTAATCTATATTGCAGTATGTATATTGATAATAAAATGATGCTTGTTCAATGTAAAACCAGAGACGGTATTTTGCACATCATTTGTAATTCTGATTATAATCACTGTCCATTTTGCTACGGTACACTGAATTTCGTATAAATTCTGTATTTTAGTAGCTAGCTGCACCTTTTGGTTACTCTCATGTTCCCTGATTACTTTGTATTCACATTAAATTAAAAATCAAGTTTTGTTTAGCGGTTCGCATCTCAAACTTTTTGCTATTTTTTTCTAAATACTAGGAAAACAAAAAATGTACCTTTTTTTAGGTCAATTTGAAATAAGACTCACCATACAAAAAGGAAACCGTCTTTTCCGATTTTGCTGACTTTTTTGTGCGTGATAAAGTACTAATAATCATCAACCAAACATTTGTTTTAATGTAAAGTAAGTTGGGGCAAGATTGAACGCTTTTTCGATGAGATGAACAGTGTTTCATTTAAATCCTTGCAGGGCTTCATTTATTAAATTATTCTAAAAATAAAGTTTCAGTAAGTGAAGAGGGAAGAATATGTTATGTATATTTTGTAATAACTTACTTTTAAATCAATTCTTAACCAGACAAAAATACATTTAAAAAAGTACATATCACGAAAATTGAAATGGGGGAAGATGAAAGGGTGGCGGGGTAAGATGGCAATAGTTTCTTAAATCGTTCCTATGAGTGTTAGAGTCAATGACTCAAAATCGCCTGTAGCCTTAACTGTCAATAAACTGTACAACTGACAAAAGCTTCTAAATCTCTATATTTAACAAAGATATTACAGATTTTTCATTTTATGTATTTCAATCTTACCCCGTTTGGTTAACATTGAAGGTAAGGTTCTCAAACTTTCTTGATTCTTCGAAGCATAAAATAAATAAAAGAATTTACACAGTGTGTAGGTCGTTATAGATATAAAATATTTATTAATTAATATTTTGGCACATCTAGGAACTGTTAAGATACTTAATTACTTTCTACTAGACTAAAATGACAAAAATACAAATTTTTAACTATTAAAATAACAAAAGTAATTACGTATTAATCAATATTTTGACATACCTAATTAGGAATATTAGGAACCAAATTAAATTTAAATGAGACAACTAGGTACTGCAATTACAAAACAAATTATAAATACTTAAATAAAGAATCTTTTTAGCAAACACCTTACAAGTATAAATATTGAAAGGTACACCGTAGTGCAGTGATAAATTTCGCCAAACACCGGTAAATATCGATAAATATTGGTGTCTACCTAGATATTAATTGTCGACTTGTACGAAGGTGTAGCCTAGCTAAATTATCAATACACCTACCTATAGCTAGCTACGCATAATATACTCACCCGGCCGCCGCACTCGCGCCGCGCATCATCGCTGCTACATCTACCTGTATAGCTACGTGTATAGGTACTTACCTGACCGTCCGCCGCTGCGCCCGCGCCGCTGCAACACCCCGCGCCGCCGGCCTGCGCCACCTCGGTGCACATTAGTGAGCCGCACGCATCTATCGCGAGCTCACGTCGCCTTGCTTAAAATAATACTTACGCTCCGCGCTTTCGTATTGTTTACATGCCTAAATATCAATGTTTAACTATCCTATATCTTTCTTCCAACTGTGACCTGTACTATTTTCCGTATTTCCGGTTTCCGTGTCTTGTGTACCTACCTTCTGTGATTGAACATTATAAAAGTGATAGCTAAAGAGTGTTGTTATTGATAGACTATAGACTGACCTACCTGTTAGGAACTAATACACCTACTAGGGTCATAGATAGGTATATACAACCCGCAAATAGCTACAGTGGTGACCTTATTTAAAACACGTGTTGGAATATTCTACGCAAGTGAACGGATTCAACGAAATGGCTACCGGTACAAAGGATGGAGATATAGACGGGGAGCAAGGGACTTTGAACGCACCGTCATCTGAAGTTTCGAGAGTCAGTGTTCGCATGCCACCTTTCTGGCCTAGTAAGCCTGCACTATGGTTTGCTCAGGTAGAAGGAAGCTTTATTATTTCGAACATTACGTCAGACGTCACGAAATTTTATTATATCATAGCGCAACTCGAGCCGCAGGTGGCGTCAGAAGTCGAAGATATTATTACTTCCCCGCCCTTATCGAACAAGTATGAGAAACTCAAAAGTGAGTTAATCAAAAGACTGTCAAAAAGTAAAGAAAACAAAGTTAAACAACTTCTACTTCATGAAGAATTGGGTGACAGAAAACCATCACAGTTTCTGCGACATTTACGGCATTTGGCTGGAGAAGATGTACCACAAGACTTCCTCAAAACAGTGTGGTCAAGCAGATTACCGAATAATATAGCCACGGTAGTAGCTTCACAACCCTCACTCGACCTGGAAGCTCTGGCCGATCTCGCTGACCGTGTTCACGATATCGCCGTGCCTCAACAAATCGCATCCATGGCTTCAACTTCGTCGATTACTATGGAACAATTGGCACGACAAGTTAGTGAGCTGACGAAAAGTGTTCAACGCCTATCTAGGAGTGAAAATCGATCTCGACCGAAAGAAGGTAATAATAATAGAAGGCGTAGTACGAGTCGGTCCCAGTCAAGTTATCGTAAGTACCCTACCTGTTGGTACCATTCAAAATTTGGACCGAAGGCCAACAGATGCATAAAGCCGTGCGATTATAAGCAATCGGGAAACTCCAGGGGCAGTCAGTGATGGCGGCTGAAGACTGCTCCACCTGTAAGGGCCGCCTGTTCGTGACCGATAAATATACGAAGGTACAATTTTTAGTCGATACTGGTTCCGATGTTTGTGCCTACCCTCGCAAACTGTTAAGAGACAGATGCTGCAAATCGAAATATGAGCTTTATGCTGCAAACGGATCAGTAATTCCTACGTATGGAACTGTGGAACTTAGCCTCAATTTAGGTCTACGCCGCAATTTCACCTGGAAATTCATCATAGCAGATGTTTCTAAGCCAATTATAGGCGTCGACTTCATAAGTTTCTACAACCTATTAGTTGACTGCCGTAACCATCGCTTGCTAGATTCTGTTACCAGTTTATCAGTCGACGCACCACCTTCTCACACTCAAGCTCACGAGTTAACTTCAATCAAAGTGCCCACAGGCGACTCTCCCTATCATGAACTTCTGAAGCGCTTCCCTGAGATCACAAGACCTGCAGGATCAAACAGGAAAATAACCCATGGTACTAAACACCACATAAGAACTACTCCTGGACCACCTGTATCTTCACGTCCTCGTCGTTTGGCACCAGATCGTCTTAAAATTGCCAAGAAGGAATTCGAAGAAATGTTGAAGGTTGGAACTGCTCGACGCTCTGAAAGCCCGTGGTCTTCACCTTTGCACATGGTTCCAAAAAAGGACGACAGCTGGAGACCCTGTGGTGATTACAGAGCTCTCAACGCGAGAACAATACCAGACCGTTACCCCGTGAGACATATCCATGACTTCGCTTATCAGCTTTCAGGTGCTAAGATATTCACAAAAATTGATCTCATAAAGGCCTATAACCAATTGCCTCTTGTGGAGGAGGATATTCCGAAGACGGCTATAACAACACCGTTTGGCCTCTTCGAATTTCCTTTTATGACGTTTGGTCTCAGAAATGCAGCACAAACCTTCCAAAGGTTCTTAGATGAGGTTCTACAAGGCCTAGATTTCACGTACGGATTTCTCGACGATATTTTGTGCTTTTCAAGATCAGAATCTGAACACCTGCAGCACCTGGAAATGCTATTTGAACGTCTGAAAAAGTACGGAATACTTATAAACACTTCGAAGTGTGTACTCGGCATGGAACAAGTGACATTTCTCGGCTACAATGTATCTTCAGCTGGAATACAACCCCTGCCAGAGAAGGTTCAAGCAATTCAAGCCTATCCTGTTCCAAAGACCGCAAAACAGCTTCGTAGATTCCTGGGTATCCTTAATTTTTATAGGAAGTTTATACCTAAAGCTGCGGAAATACAAGGACCCTTGAATTCTGCTCTTGCCGGACCGAACGTCAAAGGATCTACACCTATCCACTTTACACCAGAGCTCCAGAAGTCATTTGAAGACTGCAAAACCAGCTTAGCTAATGCGACTCTCATCTCACATCCTGATCCGCAAGCTGAACTAGCCCTATTCACCGACGCATCCGACGTTGCTATAGGTGCAGTAATCCAGCAGCGTAGTCATGGAACCTGGGAGCCGCTAGGATTTTTTTCGCGCAAACTAACTTCTGCGCAAACTAAATATAGTCCTTATGATAAGGAACTCCTTGCTATTTATGAAGGAATTAAATATTTTCGGTACATGGTTGAGGCCAGAACTTTTACAGTGTTCACCGACCATAAACCAATCACCTTCGCCTTTAGCATAAATCGTGACAGCTGTTCACCACGTCAACATCGGTATTTAAATTATATCGCTCAGTTTTGTACTGACATTCGACATGTATCCGGAAAGGACAACATTGTAGCCGACGCATTTTCTCGCGTTGAGAGTATAGCGAGCTACGTCGACTACAAAGCGTTGGAGAAGGAACAAGAAGCTGATCCAGAGCTAAATAACCTGCTCAAGTCAGGTACTTCAATGAAATTAGAGAAAGTCTCCACTTCTGATGGCACACTATACTGCGACGTATCAACACCTTACCCAAGACCATATATCACACCAGCCTTTCGTTATCAGATATTTGAGAGCCTGCATAATCTGAGCCATCCAGGGCCGTCTGCTACAGAGAAACTAGTATCAGAACGATACGTATGGCCTGGAGTTCGACGGGACTGCAGAAAGTGGTCACAGACATGCACAGATTGCCAAAAAAATAAAGTAACCCGTCACACTTCCTCTCCTTTCTCATCATTTCCTTTACCCTCAGACCGATTCTCCCATATCCATATGGATATCGTCGGCCCCTTACCTTGCTCTTCTGATTACAGATACTGCCTAACCGTCATCGACAGGTTTACTCGATGGCCAGAGGCGTTCCCGTTGGTCGACATCACCGCCGAGTCGTGCGCCCGAGCATTCATTTCTGGTTGGGTTGCGCGCTTCGGTTGTCCTCACACAATCACAACGGACAGAGGACGGCAATTTGAATCCCAGCTGTTCAAGAGTATCTGCAGCCTGATCGGTGCTACCCATCGCCCCACTACAGCTTACCATCCTGCCTGTAATGGGATGGTCGAGAGGCTACACCGACAGCTGAAGGCGTCGATAAAATGCCATAACAACTCCCAGTGGTCCGAAGTTCTTCCACTCGTCCTGCTCGGTATCAGGAGCGCCTGGAAGGAAGACTTGAAGACGTCCGCTGCAGAACTCGTGTACGGTGAACCCTTGAGACTACCTGGTCAATTCTTCTCGCCGAGTCACAGCACTGAACCTGACATCACCAGTTTCACTTGTCGTCTC
This sequence comes from Idaea dimidiata, assembly GCA_949358125.1. Taxonomy (NCBI): domain Eukaryota; kingdom Metazoa; phylum Arthropoda; class Insecta; order Lepidoptera; family Geometridae; genus Idaea; species Idaea dimidiata. Next base: position 15,116,462 of record OX442329.1, read on the forward strand.
CGCAACCACATTGCAAACCTGTCTCCAATTTCAACGGCCTGGCATGGTAACAAAACCTTCTACGTACCGTCGGATATTTTCACCTGTGCCTACGTGTTTCTTCGCCAAGGTCCAGCTAAGATGTCCATGGAATCGCCATACTCCGGTCCCCATAAGGTTCTGGAAAGGAAACCAAAAACATTTAAAATAGATGTAAAAGGAAGAGGGATTACCGTTACCATCGATAGGTTAAAACCGGCTTACCTGGTAGACGGTGTTCCTCCATCCACAACTAGTCCACAAGTCAATGATCCTCAACCTGTAAAAAAGACTAAGAGTGGAAGAGTAGTAAGATTTCCAGATTACTATCGACCGTGAACCGGTCTCAGAGGGGGAGTGATGTAGCCTAGCTAAATTATCAATACACCTACCTATAGCTAGCTACGCATAATATACTCACCCGGCCGCCGCACTCGCGCCGCGCATCATCGCTGCTACATCTACCTGTATAGCTACGTGTATAGGTACTTACCTGACCGTCCGCCGCTGCGCCCGCGCCGCTGCAACACCCCGCGCCGCCGGCCTGCGCCACCTCGGTGCACATTAGTGAGCCGCACGCATCTATCGCGAGCTCACGTCGCCTTGCTTAAAATAATACTTACGCTCCGCGCTTTCGTATTGTTTACATGCCTAAATATCAATGTTTAACTATCCTATATCTTTCTTCCAACTGTGACCTGTACTATTTTCCGTATTTCCGGTTTCCGTGTCTTGTGTACCTACCTTCTGTGATTGAACATTATAAAAGTGATAGCTAAAGAGTGTTGTTATTGATAGACTATAGACTGACCTACCTGTTAGGAACTAATACACCTACTAGGGTCATAGATAGGTATATACAACCCGCAAATAGCTACAAAGGTTTGGTATTTGTATGCACTTCAAGCCGTTTTTAATAACAAAATATAATGTAAAATGGAACACAAATTTTTAAAAATTATATTTACTGAAACAAATAACTTTTATTTTTTTATAGCATGTAGGTATTAGATCTTCTTGAGTGTAGGAAGTTGCACGAAGAGATTTCCGACAGTAATTACGAGGCATGATGAATCTGCATAAAAATAATATCTGTATTAATTTGATTATCCTGTGAAATCTAACTATTTTCTCGGAATAATTGAAATTACAATGGAGTAAGTATTTTTCATTGAAAAATATTATTAACTCATTTTTTGTTTCCGTTACAGTTTGAGAATATCTGACTTATTGTATGAGTTTCGAAAACGGGGTAAGATTAAAACTTTTATATTTCGGTCTTTCCCCGTCAATTATTGAGGGGGGAAGACTGAAAGAGGTAATAATTCCTAAAATACGATAGATAACCAAATTTAGACACAATAACACAAAGCAGAATTGAAAATAATAAGCAAACACTATAATAAAACTCTCATACTTACTTTGTGAACAAAGTTCCAGCGCATGGGGTAAGATGAAAACACTTTAAATTTGGCGAAAAAAACAACTCCTCACTAAACTTGGAATTACACACAACCGCGCACTCTGAGCGGTAAGTGGTCACTGCGTCGCGGTAGCTAACAATACAGAGTATAAAGAAATGTTGCCAACGTAAAAACAAACTCCTTAGATTTTGCGTTATTCCCGATTTTTTATCTTACCCCTTTTTTAATCTTCCCCCAACTTACCCTAAAGGTTTATTTAATGAACAAATAGAAGAAACTTAAGCGTAGATCTCTATTAGATACTTAACTACAAACAAAATATCAAATCACCGGATATGTAAAATCTTCAGGGGTTTTTCTTTTTAACCTTGTTGTAAGAAAGAAGTACACTATGACTTGCTCGTCCAATAATTGCTATAAAATTATACAAAATCTAACAAAATATTAGGTATTTCAAAAGAAAACAACCAAGTTACAAGATCCGGTTAAGTAAACAAATCTATTTCGTAATAAAATTAAAAAATAAAAGTTAAAACGTAACTGGTGACAGCATCGCAAAGGGTTCAATTAGTCACAGTTTTTGTTATCGATAAGCAAGAAATATAGATGAAAGTGTGGGAAAAGAAACGTAAAGTTTATTTTATGAATAGATTTCAAAGTGCTAACAGAGTAAATAAACCAAATTTGTAAAAAAAAATGTTCAGAAACCAGTCAATGTTAGCATCTCATACATTTCTTAATTAAGTAATGTAATTTTAATGTAATGTTTGTGTTGGAGTGACGATTTGTGCAAGAAGGCTGGCACAAAGTGGATGCGAGAAGCCGAAAATAGATCTAGGTGACGTGCAATTGGAGAGGCCTATGTCCAGCACTGGACTACAACAGGCTGATGATGATGATGAATGTAGTTTTTAAGCTCTCTACTATCATCGGTTTAGGATAAACCCGCGAAAGTAGAGACATCGAAAATGAGTATATTTGTAACGAAATTAATGAATCATGAAAGAAAATCTTCAAAATACTTTGGCAGGAGAATTACATAATATCATAACGATATAAACCAGAAAGTTCTATAATGCTAGTCATTATTTTTACATTTTTGTTTTCAAATTTTTTAAGTAGTACATCCTACATAGTTAAGTCAATTGTAGGGTGCTTATTTTGTAGAGAAATAACTTTGCTACTACTATAATTATTATTATTTTCGTATGTTCGTTTGAGGTTATACTTACCAACAATAAATGAAAAATAAAGAAAGTTTAAAAACAAGGTAACTATCTACCTACAAGTTTTCGCGAAAATCTAAAGTTCATAACTTTTTATCGCATTGACCTAGATTTTCACAAACCTAATATGGACCATAGACTCAGTTATCAGTTATGCGCCCCGCGGTTTCCCCCGTGTAATTCCCGTTCCCGCGGGAATATTGAGATAAAATGTAGCCTATGTGTTATTTTAGGTCTCCAACTACTTATATTCCAAGTTTTATCGCAATCGATTTAGTCGTTTTTGCGTGAAAGAGTAATACAAACTCACATACATACATACTTACAAACTTTCGCGTTTATAATATTAGTAAGAAGTAAGATTCTGGTATAAATTTTAACTTGCTAGGTCCAATCGTTTCTGAGGCAATCGGTCACACAGACAGACAGACTGACGGACAAGCGAGTGATTTTATAGCTTAGATTAACTAGCTATGGTGGGTAATAGAACAACAACGTTCGAATATTTAGTCTTCAAGACATTCCAAATATAATGTTAAGTCCTTTTTATTCGCTAAAAGCACCCTATGGAAGCACCTGTTTATCAAGTAAGAAAGCCAGGTTTCTTCATCAGGTGATCGGAGTTCTAGTCACGAGCGTTTCCTCACGTTTTCTTTTTATTGTCACTTTCACTGTTTCTCGTATGATGGAATGGGTTTTCTGGCATTTTATTTATTAGGTTAGACGGCCTAGACACAGGCCTACACCATCTAATTTTTAATCGTAATTAAAAATATTTAACTAGCTACGCCCCGCGGTTTCTTCCGCGTAAGTCCCGTTCCCGCGGGAATATCGGGGTACAATGGTATTCCCGGTATCTAACTACTTATATTCCAAGTTTCATCGCAATCGGTTCAGTAGTTTTTGCGTGATTGAGTAACAAACATCCAAATATCTAAACACACACATTTTCACATTTATAATATTAGTAGGATTAAGTTCAGTAACTGAAATACCTAGAATACCCATAAATAAATAAATATGAAGTACACGACATTACACACAGAGCAAACTAACCCCAAACTAAACACTAGGCTTGTACTATGGGTACTAGACTACGAATAAACTACCTACCTAATATTATTGTAATGTTTTTTACGTAAACACATACATATTATTACATAGAAAGACATCCAGACCAGACCAGATACAAATATTTATTTTTAAGCATAAATATTTGCACCCGGGAATCGAACCCTTCTGCGTTGCAGTCAGGCGTTTTGTCCAACGCGCCACACAGAGGCCATCAAAATACTTAGATATATCTAAATACACACATAATGCCACCGAATTAAATAGAAAACTGATTTCAGTTACTGAACCTAATTGCTATGGATTCCCAGAATGTAGGTACTCTAAATTCCCTCTAAATTTCAGTTCTCGACTATCAGCGGTTTAGGCTGTATGTAAACGTTGATCCATTATTCAGTCAGGACGGTGGTCAGGACAAATTTTTATAGAGATAGGTACATAATTATTCTTAATTGAATATGCAAAAGTTTTTTTAAATCTTATTCAGCGTCACCCTGCTGAGGCATCGCCAAAAAAATACCGGCGCGGGGCAGTCTGTGTAGCGAGCGATGGAAAGAGAAAATTGAGCTCTGCCTGTGAAAAATACTTTGTCACTCGTAGTGACATCTATAGTTAGTAGATGTAAGTTTTACTACAACTGCTGGCAATAGGTACGACTTCGTTCAAATACAATATTGTAGATGGCGCTGTTTTCAATATACTACATTTTAATGATGCTTCTTAGTAGCGACATCTGTGAGTCACATTTAATTTTATTACGGCAATCTAGTTAAAATGACACACTAGAATGATGAGAGTCTTGGTTATTATTTTCTTATCGGTTGTGAACCGATTATGGCCATTAGGAAATCAGCCAGTGTCATGTATTTTAATATATTATGCAAGTTATTTGCATCGAAACAGTCAAGTCGTCATAGTTAAAGTCAAGTCTAGGGAATCATTTGTAAACACGGCGGCCATTTACAAACAATCTTCACGGAGCCTTGGAGACAACACTAAGTCAATGTTTTGCACCGATTTTCACTTTCATTCCACTTGTACACCTTCACGAAACTAAATTGATTAATATGCCCCCGAAATTTGCAAGCATATGAACTAGGTTTCACAAAAATGAAAATTTAGCACCACATCTCCTCAACGAGTTCCCGCCAAGACTCGAGTCTTGGTTGTTCACCACTATTTCGTTTAATAGTATCAACACAGATGACGCTGTTTTAAAGTCATTGAATTTTAACGACCCGACTACGACTAGCAGTTTCTACTTTGATCGTCATTTGTTTCTGTTTCGATCGTCGTTTGTTGCTTTTTTGATCGCCGTTTGTTTCTGTTTCGATTGTCTTTTGTTTCTTTTTTGATCGCCTTTTGTTTTTGTTTAGATCGTTGTTTTGGAAAGAGTTCGTCTGTATAGTTATTTTATGTACAAAAATGAGGTACATAATTATCTAAAATAAATTTTAATAGGTATTAGGTTACAGTGAGGGGAAATATTCTAAAGAAACGGACATGTCCTATAACCACGGACTAACCACGGTTTGAAGGCATGGGGGACTTTTGCCAATCCGGAGTGGGCTTCCGTGGCGTGCCTATCCCTCTAGAATCTAGAAGGAGCTCCTTGCCCTACAGTGGGACAAATTAACGGCTTAAGAAAAATAAATATACTAAAAAAAACTCAGAGTAATCTTACTTATCTTACTAATATTATAAACGCGAAAGTTTATATGTATGTATGTATGTGAGGTTGTTACTCTTTCACACAAAAACTACTGAACCGATTGCGATGAAACTTGGAATATAGGTAGCTGGGGACCTGGATTAACACATAGGCTACTTTTTATCCCGATATTCCCGCGGGAACGGGACTTACGCGGGTGAAACCGCAGGGCGCAACTAGTTATCTAATAGTCTTAGAAGGGTTCATAGAATACCTACACGCCTTGATCATCCTCCTGATATAGAACATCGTAAAAGGCGACCAAAAAGTATCTTGGGAAGCTACGGTTGCGACTTGTTACCACCTACCGTCCGTTACGTAGACCAGTGCAGCCACTAAAGAAGTCAGGTCGGATCTTGTTTCACTACAGCCACACCTTAGACCACGTGTACCATTAGTTGTAGTTGTCAAACACTCATCGATTGGTCATGAAAATAAAGACTTTCCTGAATTCTTTATATTAAAATTCACTTGTATTGGTATCTCAATGCATCGAAACAGTGTCATGCAACACATCTTTTAAGTTAGTGCTTACACGAGGCAAGTCGCTAAAGAGTGTGGCACTGAGTTTCGAAGAATTTACTTAATTTCCTATCGTCGAATATCCTATTCCTAATTTCGATTTTCAAAAAAAGGAAGTGTTAGACATCTATTCCGAGTTATATAGTTTTTAAATACCTACCTACTCACGAGAAAACTTACTAATATTTACAGCTAGTTAATATTCAATCAATTGAAAATATAATTATAATTTCAATAATATCATACCAGTCAATCTTTCCAAATTCACCATTTCTAAAATAAATTTTAAAATATTTCGATACAATTTTCTTTAGATAATAATTTTAATCCAGACATGTTTGAGTCAATTAAGAAGTTCTTACACGAGCAGAGTCTTGTGGTTTCATCCGTCCAACCCCTCAGACCCCACAGTATTTTCCTGACACCCTTATTTAATAGATACTCACTCACACACCACATGGTCAAACTGGGATTTTTTTGAATTTTAAATGTATAGACTTACTAAAATATCCGGGTAAGCAACTGGTCCCAGTAACTGCCCTCGTCTGGAGCACCGTTTAGACAACAGTTAGGGAAGTAGCACATAACACCGTTATACGACTTTGCTCGTCAGTTGCCCGGTATTCGTGGATGCGCGCGCGCACCTTATACTAAACTTATAAATAGTGAAACGATCTGTAACTTAGATAACGGTAAGTTTAATTTTTTCTCTTATCTTTGTTATTTTAAAATGTTGCAATTTGAAAATTAACGCACTTTGAAGAAATATTTCGTGGAAAGAAAAAGATTCTTTTAAAAATTCTATGCTACCGGATTCGAACCAGCAACCTCCGAACTAGCTAGAACACAGAAATGAGTTGGAATTCTTTTGGGGAGAATAGAATTTTTTTTATCACTTTCAATTTTTTCACTGAAGGAAGTGCATAATTTTATAATATTTTTTATTAATAGAAAAGCTTATATGAATACGGAAAAAGTTTATTTGAACTTAAAAGTCCCAGTTGCATACTTAATTAGGAATTCTAAGGTTTACTGACAAGGTGTTTACACTTTTGTGAAAACTTTAGATTAACAACCTAACTAGAGTAAAAAATTATTTCAAGAATTTTAAATTTAAATTTAGGCTAATATTATAAAAATACGATAGTAACCCAGCGGTTGCGTTTTAACATTTAAACAGTTAATTACTGATGAACCTGTTTTGATGTATTTTTGGCCTATCCGGACTTCTCGATGGCAGACTTCCGCGAAAAGAATAGAATGAATAGAAAATGAATTGAACCACTGGGTTCCATAGCATACCATAACCACAACATTTTTTTTATCATTTATTTATTAATGCGAGTTCGATTCTTGCCGGGTGCAAATAATTATATTTAAATTTTAATATTTAAATCATATTTAAATTTAAATATCTGTATCTGGTCTGGGTGTATATCTATGTATAATTGTAGGTATGTAGGTAATTACAAAAAAAAGGTTAATATGTAGTATATCCGTTGTGTAGTACCCATTAGTACACCCTGGTGTTGTGCAAATGTAGTCATTATTTTTATATATTATTTGAGTACATTTAGAAAAAAAAAATTAATTTTGACAGTGACACAAGCTGAAAATAAAGCAAGTTTCTATAGGTATACTTTTTTGTCTCATCTGAGCGATGTTCCCGGTTGTATCCGGGAGCCCGGGGAGCGATGAAACCCTATATTTGAGGTCGACACAGTCGGTATGTCATCATTGACGATACTTGCACTGCGAATATATTAGTAACTAGCTGCGCCCCGCGGTTTCACCCGCGCAAGTCGCGATCCCGCGTTGTTCGAACACCTACCTACCGCAATGCAATAATCCACACTTAAACGGTCGCCCATTGAAGTACTGTTGAAGCCAGGCGCTGCCGCGCCTGGCATCATCAGTACTTTCCTGGTCGTCCGTTTAAGTGTGGATTTTTGCACTGCGGTAGGTAGGTGAAGTAAGTTAAAGTTTGTATTTCGTCAGTAAGTGACGATGACGATGACGATGGATGACGATGATGATGATGCCACTCTACATCACTTATTCTACCACTGTGTCGATTTTCATTCATTGAATGGTTATCACCCGCGTAAGTCCCGATCCTGCAGGATTTTCGGGATCAAAAGTATCCTATGTTACTCTCCATCATTTAAACTATCCCTATGCAAATTTTCATCCAATAAATATCATCACCCGCGTAAGTCCCGATCCCGCGGGATTTTCGGGATCAAAAGTATCCTATGTTACTCTCAATTACTTAAACTATCACTATGCAAATTTTCATCTAATAAATAGTTATTACCTGCGTAAGTCCCGATCCCGCGGGGTTTTCGGGATCAAAAGTATCCTATGATACTCTTCATCATTTAAACTATCCCTATGCAAATTTTCATCCATTAATATTATCACCCGCGTAAGTCCCGATCCCGCGGGATTTTCGGGATCAAAAGTATCATATTATGTTACTCTCTATCACTTAAACTATCCCTATGTAAATTTTCATCTAAGAAATAGTTATCACCTGCGTAAGTCCCGATCCCGCGGGATTTTCGGGATCCTATGTTACTCTCCATCATTTAAACTATCCCTATGCAAATTTTCATCCAAATCGGTCGAACCGTTTGACCGTGAAGAGGGAACAAACAAACAAACAAACAAACAAACAGATTTTCGGATTTATAATATTAGTAGGAAATATTAGTAGGATTGTTTTACGGCCTGACACCAACCCTTATCGCGGCCAAGCAGTTTACCCGCCACCGTGCGGAGGAGGTCTAGGTTCGCTAGTCTATCCTAGACGCCTTTTACAACACCCATGAGAAGAGAAGCTCTTTTCCATGCGGGGCTTCCGGCCGGCAACCTTCTCTAATACCTTTCTAAGATTCTTCAAAAGTTGGCATATTATGAAATAACTGAATGTTAAAACAACTAAATAGTAAACAAACAAAGTTAGGTAGGTGCTAATAGGAATGCACTTTTGATCGATGTGCTAGAATTTTTATAAAAACATTAGATAGCACTAAGATAACATTGATTCTATTGCCCAATTGAGATACAAAGAACTCTATACCTGGTGGAGGCATCGGGTGACCGGAATTTTGCCCAGAAAATAAGTATTTGCATACAACGAGGCAATGCAGCCCCGTTGTAGTTTCAAGGGTTTAGCTGATTTAGATATTATTATTCATTTTAGTTTTTAGTCAGTTCTTTTTTAAATAATTTTATCTTAGATTTAATATATTTTTAAAAGTGCGTTTAACTTTGTATATTTATTATTATTAAATTATAGTTTTATTGTAATTACATTAAATAACAACAAAATAATTATCACACTAACGCCTACTGTTGTGAAAGTTGCGCGAGTTATTTCCAATAATAAGGTTAGGTATGTACTTTCGCTGGGATTTAGTTTAGAAGCTAAGTAGGTAAGCATAAGGGCACTTTCCTTCTGTAGCTTGTGTATACTAAGTGAGTAGTACCTCCTTCGTGGTTATTCATGAATCCACTGTATGCCAAGGAGAAAGCTAATTACTAGCAGGTAATGAATGACCTACCGGACATTTCGGCCCTGTAGCTCGAGTCTAATGAATATGGCTACCGTCGACTAAAATGGGGGGTGGGTCTTCTTAAGTCTATTTTCTTGATGGGTAAACAGGAACAACCACTAAGGAATTTTTATATGAGCTTAAAGTCGTACAGTCTCTTTTAATTGCTTTAGCATAAAAGTTAAGTCTAATACTTGATGTGTAAACAGTTGAAGTCGTTTTAAATGAGTAAGAATAATTTATTAGGCCTCGACCACGATTTGCTATTGTTTCTTGATCGTATCGTCAAGCAAATTATAAGAATGATGTGAAACTTAGGTAGTAATAAATATTTTGTTATACCTACCTAATTATACTTACAGGTATGATGGACGAAATTAGAAAATACTTAGATAGCAATAGAGAAATGCAAGTAACAAAAATAATCAAGGTAGATCCGTGACCTCATTCATTAAAATCAGTTCAGTAGTTTAGGCGATCCGATGGAACATACATAATTATACATACTGCAAAAATCCTATTGGCATCGCCAAAGTCGAATCAAAAATAACTAAGCCCTGTTTTTATGCACAAAATCGTGTTAAGCTAAAACTTGAAAAACAAAAAGAATGTATGCCAGTCAACCAGTCAATTGTCTTGATCTAATATAAATGGTACCGTTAAGTTATTTTGTTTGGCACAGATTGCCATACAAAGTCAGCGCGACCTAGTCGAAGAAAATTAATCCTTTTGTTTATTGTTTTAAGTGCTTTCTAGGTCATAACCATTTGGTATTTAATATAATTTCAAAGGATAAGTTTATGAGCAACCTTGTTTACCAGTTGAGTTTACCTACAAATATCTATATTATTCTATATATATCTTATTCCATATACGAAATCAATATAAAAAGTCGCTGCAGCACTGACAACTATTTTACGTCTATCATAAAAAATGATTGTAATATGAACCTAACTTAGGTCAATATGTATACTTACTATAAGATTTCAAATTTAAGGTGTTGCACGCTTTAAAATATTGCATATTCGTATCATACGTCTTTCTTTTCGATCGACACATCGATTGGAGTTGTAAACACTTGGGGCGCTTAAGTCCCAATAAATTATACTTATTAATTATTGCTACTAAAAAAATATAATTGTAATAAAAACTGGCTCACCTATTAAATAAATTTAAATAGTTTTAGTAACCTAAAAAGTTACTTTTATGTTTTGTTTAGGTATTTGGAAAACAAACAGATGTCAATTAAAGGAGTTCAAAACATGAGGGCTAATCAAACTCAAACAATTAAGCAGCTCTTTAATTCGAATATTCACTTAAGTATCTACTAATTTTAAATTCATTCAGTTATTTAAGTAGCCCTCAAATTTTAAATTATGTATTCAGCTAGAATGTAAGATACAGAATACATAATAACAATAGTGTGTGTGTGAGTCTCACAAATACCACCAACAGGAAATGATAGACAAAACCCAAAGTCAGAAAAAACTAAGTGTCCACGTCAAAACATTTTAATGATATAATCAAACATAATTATGTATTACTTGACCCACAAAAAGACCCATCTTTATTTCACACTCACTGTCGCCCATTATTCGGCAATTCCTAAAATTACACCATAGTAAGTAAGTATGTAGGAAATTTGAATTATTTCCTATACGTAGGTACGTTTCCCAATTACAGTCTAAATTACAAGTTACACGTATGACAGTCAGTAAGTGCTAGTGGCATTCGCTTTTCGTAGGTTCCGTATTTTTTTGAGTGTAAATGAATTGGCATAGAATTTGTTGTGTGAAATGTTGATGTTTTTTATAACGAAGTCAATTTAAACTGACATGAAAAATAATCTTAGTCCCTATTTGAAAACCTTTTTTACAAGATCTTTATTAGAATGACTGTTCTCTATGACAGTAAAATCAAACAATATCATTTTAAAATAAAGTTCACACCATCTTGCAAAACTATTCGATTTATAAATTAGATTTTGATCTCATATTTTCGCTTTTTAATTGAAAAAAGACTAATCCTATAGATTGTAAAAAAGTAATAAAGTGAGTTAGTTATAAGTGTAATTTTTGCAGTAGGTAGGTACCTTTATAAAAACGAATGCAAGCTTACATAAGATCTTCAAATTATTAAAAAAAATGTATGTAATAACAATTTCATGGATGGGTTAACTTTAACTTGAGTTGCGGAACCCTAAAAATTAAGTGATGTCAACCATAGGGTGACATAAAGTGGAAAGTGTTTCCGCCTTCGATGAACTAACGGTTTGTTACGATTAAATTGACATGTTGATACTATAGCCACCTATATTTAAGGTGTCTTGCGTTTATTTAACCGACTTCGAAAGGAGGGGTTATTTTGTATTTGTGTCGTCTTCGTTCGATTGCCAAAGTGATTTTGGAACACATGTTATATCATTTTGACACGGATTTCAAAACTTGAATTTTATTGTTTAGAGACAAAAAGGATTTTAAATATTTCATTATACCTATTTGAAATCTAGGCAATCTAGACAGAAACACACACATCAGCCCGTTAATTTGGTCCCACTGCAGGGCTAGGGTCTTAGAGGGGTTATACATTAAGACGCCACGGGAGCCTACTCCGGATTGGCGAATGTCCCATGTCTTAGGACTGTGGTGAGTTTTGAACCCACAACCCTCGGAATGAAAGTCGGGGTATCTACCAGAAATATACATATATTTTAAGGAAAACACTTATATACAATAAATCTAGTAAGTATGTGCTCATGCGAGGTTACAGCTTCTTACTTCTTTTTTCGTGTATCGGAGTGGCTCACATAGTGTTAGACTTTTCAGGTTGCCCTAAGGCTTCTAACTTGACCTTACGACTGCTATCATGGATACCAACCGGGATTAATTGCTTAACGTGCCTTCCAAATCATGGAAGAGCTCGAGAAAGTATATTTTTGCCACACAAATTATCGGTCACTATCAAAGTAATGACCGAGGCAAGCGTTTCACAACTATTTAATATCAACAGGTGGTCAATAAGCTCCCATAGTATAATACTAAGCAAGAGTGTTTTACCAAGTGGTACGTAAGTACCAAACATACCAAATCATAAAAATATTATCTATTTCCCTATTTTTAAAGACCTAACCGTTTTCATAAGCCTAGAGCTTAAGGAAAATAACGCATCTCAAACCTATGTCTTGGAAAGTGGTAGAGGCCAGTGTAAAAACAAGAACATTGATAGAAATGGGAACGAATGCCGACGCGCACGCCGCACGCGCATCCACCAGTTATATCATTAACATAATAATCAGGCGCAACTAGTTTCGTTGATCGTTCTATAATATAGACTGAAGCGAATGGCCAGGGAAAAATCCTAGTCTTAGAAATATTATAAACTAAAGATTATTATAATTAGATATTTATAGATGACTTTTAAGTAAATACTATTGAAGATACTGTGAAATAATATAATACAAAACAAACTTGTTTCTGTACAGTGGCTAGTTGTGCTCTTCACCCGTGTGTAAAGCTGCGTTTTCTTCAAAAATACGTGAGAAAGAAATACAAAAATCAAAATTAAGCTCTTGGTTTTAGTTGTTTGCTGCAACCAATCAAAATCAAAATTGGTTGCAGCAAACAAAATCGTTTTTATTAGAACCTACTTCTGTTAAGACCTGTTCCCGCTATTTTAAAATTTCAGCTATCCTATTTAGACCTACCTACATACAATACAACATTATTAAGATAACATTCAAAGTTTTTAAACTAACATGGTTATTTTCACTACTTAAATTGGTAAACACCCCGTTAATAAGTAATTTAAGTACATTCAAAGTTGTATCGCATTTGGTTCATTCATTTTTAATAAAGGATTCACAAACATCCTAAACATTTTCGGACAACCATTCGCTAATAATACTATTAGATTAGCAGTAAAACTTCATTTTCTAGTTTTATTTGAATTGATGTCAACGCACTTGTTAACATTGCCTGCAATTATGTAGTTTGAATGTTACGGTCATGTTCCTGTTAGCATGGCGCCACGAACCTTAGTTAGGGAAGTGATTTTGAATAATCATTGGCTAAGTCACACCTGTTTAACTTGTTTATTTCTTGGTGGTCATAATAACTGTTTCTTAAATATTTATTATTGAAATTATTCTCATTTTCCTGTTTGAATTGCTCTCCGTTATTATTTTTTGCATTTCTCTTCCTCAGTTGTATTAATCTAATAACATCTTTAAAACAGGATAAACATCTAATATATTGTTTATTCTATAACTAGTTTCTTCTTTTTTTTTTAAATTTTATAATTCCTTATTATCTTCAATCAATGCTATGTTCTTCTTTTTCCTGCTCTGTTATTTCTGAGTCATGTCGGCACATCTTGCGTTCTGCTCCAATCTACTGCACTCTTCTTTCCTTTCGTATGAGTTTGTTTCACTTATATTAATTATTAGAAACAAGGTATAAGTAAAAAAATCAATATCTTCGCTGCAGTTATTCTTTTTCTAAGAATCTGTACACCCGAAGGAAACTACAACATAAATATGCCTATGGGTGATAAGTGCTGTCAACTCTCTGTTATGTTTACGTAAAAATCACACTTCTTCATTGCCGAAACATTTACTTTAATTTAAATAATATTCCCTTAGGTACTCTAAATTTATTGCTTTCTTTTCAACACCATTCTTAAATGTCTCCTCAACTATACCATTGATGTTTTGAATCGTAGCTTTTTCTACGAGTTGAACGAACTCTCGACCATGACCACTAACTGGTTGGTCAACTACGTACAGTCAAACCAAGTAAAATATTCACTCCATGGTGGCGCTAGCATCATTGACTAAACGTTAATTATCATGGTAATATTTTAGTTACAGGTTTGACCGTTAGACCAGTTGGTTGGTACGATAAACCAAGTCACATTACATTGGTAGAGGCGCTAGTGTCTTGACTAAACGTTAATTATCATGGTAATATTTTAGTTACAGGTTTGACCGTTAGACCAGTTGGTTGGTACGATAAACCAAGTCACATTACATTGGTAGAGGCGCTAGTGTCTGTGTTTTTTAATGAATAGTCGAAGTATTTTTTTGGTTCCAATGTTGTCCGCTAGAACTGTTTGGTTTGGCTTTGGCTAAATATTTATACATCGCTTTACTAACCCAGTTATGGAACAGGCTTTTCGGGGTTTTTGGTGCCGTTACCTTGTTTTTTTGGGATGATGATGCTTTTATTTTTAACTGGTTTTTAATGATTTTGTTGGAAGTTTATGCGAAGAAATTAATATTTTGTGGTAAAGTTGGCCTAGATTTTGAATCGTCACAAAAATTATAGTCATATATTTTTATAAAAAAGTTATATGAATTGCTAAATCAGTAGGTCAGTAGTATCTGTTCCTCCCTGGAATTCAGTGTTATTTTGTTTATTGAAATATAATATTAAAATTAAAATGACAATTGATAAATTACATTTTAATAATACCTACCTGACAACTGATTAGAATTCAAACATCGTTTGTTTATGTCTGATTAGAATTCAATATTTCATTCTTTGTGTGGTTAAGATATTCAATTGGAATTTAAACTTTCACTAAGTTCTTGCGACGTATTAGTTTTGGTATTTCCATGATTCATACATTATTATAACTATCTTCATAACATTACTGTTTACTAACTTTATTTCGAAATTTATTTTGATGCCCATAGTATCTTTTGTAAGTTTTGTTTGAAACTCTTATTTTGTTGACTGATTTTTTCGTTTTTCGAAAATCACGTGTTTGCTTTAAGTTGACTGGTATTTAAAAGTGCAATCTTAAATTGTAGCATGCCATAGTCATGCATCAATGAAACGGATCATGCTATTACCACTTGCTTCACGAAGGAAAAATCGTGTAGAAACATACCTACTTAGCTATTTTGTTTTGTACATCGAAAGTCTTTGTTGGAAAACTTACGAGAGGTTTTTTTTGTTAGAAGAAATGGCCTGTGGGTTATTAGTAATTAATAGATTTTGACGTTTCAAAATATAAATTATGATCTATTTATAATTTATTTAATATAATTTATAACTACGTTACCTACACGTTATTGTAAATATATCTTTTTATGAAATATTATGGAATACTAATGGTTGTTTTTTTCTTTAATTACAGGTAGTACCGGTGCTTCCCACGATGGCGAGGCGAAAAAGTGTTTGTACAAAGTGGACTTTAGTTATATTAGTAGTTTTAGTTTGTCCGTTTGTTTACACGCGACCTCAAGAAACTAGTGTTAAAACTGATTTGACAACAGAAAGTTCAATAAGGTATAAATTTAGAAATAATTATTTAAGTTCAAGATTACATGAAGTCATTAGTTTAAACAATTTCAAACAAAATAGCACAAATACTAATAATGGTGTTATAGGTCTTAGTGTAAATTCTACGAAGATTCCATATGTAAGAGATTTAGGGGAAAACATGAGAAGTATTCGTAGGATTTCTGCACAAAACATAAACGGTAACAACAAAAAATCGGACAGCAAAAACAAAATTAAAGTTTTCCCAGTTACTACAAGTAAACCAAAACCGACTATTCATAAGGTAGTAACAAAATGGACGGATAAGACCAGTTATGATGATTTAAACTTCAACTTAGCCACAACGTCGGAAGAGAAACTGTCTACTACAGGAGATAGTACAGAGAGCATTCAAACTGTCAGTTCCGACAAACATTTACCGCATAATTACTTTACAGCAACATATGAACCTAATTATCATAAGCCAACAACACATACTTTACCACAGTATCATCACCAAATGCAAGTATATTCCGACAGACCATCAGTACAAGTTCAACCACAGTATGATCATCAGATGCAAGTATTTTCCGATAACATACAATTAGTAGATTATCACACTCCTATGCCATACATACCATCACTACACACACATCGACCTACTCCCACACCGATAATCACAAATGTAGGTTACCCACAGCCGTGGCAACAAAATACTCATATTTACGAAAAACCGACCGTCCAAAAACCGGTCCAAGTGACAAAACCGTTAAATTACAACTATCATAACTCTATACATAATTATCCGGGGAATTTTGAGGTCACAACTTTCCAACCAACATCGGCATATACAGAAAGGATTGTTATAAAGCCTGAAGAATATAGTGGATCGCCTGATGAGTGTCCAACAATATTCCTAACATTAAACAACACTTTTCAAGGCAAAGAAGGGAAAGAAGCCTGCCCTGATTTGAACATAGCCGTAAACACAAACGTCATCAATAAAAATAACTATGTAGAAACCGAAGAAGAAGAGGAAGATGATAGTATATTTTCAGCTGGTTTCGGTTTACCAAATTATGATGACTCATCTTCAGTACCTGAAGAATCAAATGAAGGAAATGGAGAATCTTTAGATGAACAAGAAACGAGCGAAGCAGAAAGCGCTTCTGTTGAAGAAAGTGGACTGTCAAACTATCAAGCCGCTAATTTTGAAACTGCTGAAAGTGCTGAGCCTATAAGTGCTGCGGCTCCATCTCATCAGTCTTTAAGTAAACCTGGTCGTCCAAGTAAAGATGATGACGATATCTTCGGATTCTCGCA
The DNA here is from genome assembly GCA_949358125.1 of Idaea dimidiata. Lineage (NCBI taxonomy): Eukaryota > Metazoa > Arthropoda > Insecta > Lepidoptera > Geometridae > Idaea > Idaea dimidiata. The sequence goes on from OX442329.1 coordinate 15,133,583, forward strand.
GCTTATTCGGTTCTTTAGACCAGCTTTAGGAGCTTTAAGTTGGTTAACTAGTGTGAACCCTTTTGCTATAGGACTGTTTCCTTTATTCCTAACTCCTTTAGCATTTCTATTTGCTGGGTCCGGTTTAGCTTCGTTATTTACTCCTTTCTTTTATCCTTTAGGGCGTGAGGCTCCTAAAGTTGTTCACGTGTATAGGCCTTATTGGCATTGGGACAATAAAATTAAAACTTGGCATTTACATTCTTTCCCTGATAACAGAAGATGGAGAGAATCAAGAGATAGTAAGGAGAATAAAGAAAAAAGTTCTATTAAACCTACCTTTTTCTACAAACTGAAAGAATTTATGAAGTTGACGACAAAAATATTGAATGATAGAAATAAAAGTTTAAAAGAGAATGAAAATAAAAGAAAGAAACGTGACATTTGGACTTTAAGAGTTAAATAATAATGTGTCTATTATTATATTACAAGCGTTTATTGAAAATCGGGATGATTTGTAATTTTAATTAACTTATTTTATCGTGCACTTTATGCTACAAAATATCATTGTTGCCTTGAACACTTTTTATTTTTTCCTAAAATTAAAAAAAAAGTATAAATATTGTTTGACTAACGGCTTCACGTAAGCTAACTTTACTGATTTATTAGCTGTTTAAAGTAATTCTTAGGTATGACTATAATATACAATTATTTATAAGTACGTTATAGCTAGTTATTGGTGTCACTTATTAATTATTTGTAATAAATATTGTAAATTTCTATCTGTATATTTTTTGTTTATTGTTATTTTTGTACGTACTTCATCAATAAAAATAATTATTTGTAAATAAAAATCTATGAAAAGATAAAAAAACGCATTGTTTTTTGGTAGTTGTAATTGATAGAATTATTATTTAACAAGATCTTATTACATTAAAATGACATATTTTAAGGACATAATGTATTTTTGTAGGTATCTATCTGTACAATTCGTGAAAGTTATTTGGTATGTTCATATTTTTAATAACATTAATTTACAGTAATTTATTCATCTTATTTCATTATATATTTTTCTCAATTACAGTGTAACGAGTCAGAAAACTGTCGAAGTAGAAGCAAAGTATGAAGCCTCTTCAACAACGCCAGTTGCAACTGAAACACCAAGAGAAGTCAAGACAAAGGTCCCAATCCGAGAGTCCATAAAGCTCGTAGCCAATCAATTACTAGATAAACCCAACATTACAGAAACCCCAGTAGCTGACTCTAGAATACCACCCAAAATAAAAACGCAAGTAAAAAACAAAATAAAAACTAGAAACGATCATGAAGATGAAAAATCTCACGCCGGGATTGCAGTACCTGTTACAATGGAAGAGTTAGAAACTGAAAAAGCACCACTGGATAATGAATCAACAACTACTAATGAAGGAATCTCAACTTGGGTTCTCGTAAGTAGTCCTTTGAATACTTCCATAGTATCCACAGAACCAACCAAGACTGAAGATACTAAAAAACAAAAGCCAACTACACCTAAAAACAAAACTAAAAAACCACCAAATAAAACTGCCCCAAAACGACCAGTTATTGGAAGTACTAATAAATCAGACCTTATAGCAGGAGGATCGGCTATTAATGAGAATGTTTACAATAAAATTAAAGACACGGTCCTTACAAATGTATTAAAGAACAAAACTCCATCAACTACAAAAATAACCACTTTAAAAACGACAACATTAGCTCCTACGACTGAAACCACAACTAAAAAAGAAGAAACAAAAGCACCAGCTAAAACAACTGCTAAAGGAACAACAAAACCTAAAAAAAAGAACAAAAATAAGAATAAAAATAAAATTAGCGTCAAAGAAGATCTTGATGTTAGTAACTCTGCAATGTTACCTATGGAAGCTAAAGAACAAGAAATTGAACTAGAAGTTAGCACACCACCAATTACTACCAAGAAACCGAAACGCACCTCAACAAGAAAGAAGACTAAGACTAAGAAACGTAAGACGTCAACAAAAACAAAGTTAGAAGAAGAAAATGCAGTCTCAGATATAAAAAATAATAAGACCAAATCAGCTAAACCTGGAAAGAAACCGGCTGTTCCAACCACAGCAGTGACTACTACATTGTACAATTACTTTTCAAGGGAAGTAATGCCTTCAGTTGGTGTTGGGGTTCTAGGTCTAGCAAGTTTAGTTGGTATTGCTAGCTATTTCTTCTATCCTTTCTCAACTCCAGTTAGACGAACATTCGAAGTTGACAAAAGAGATGATCTATACAAGAATAACGCAGAGGAATATGCAAGTGAAGGAAACGGCCAAGCTGAAGAAGAAATGTTAGGAACGGTTTTAGCTGGAATGCCAGCTCATGCCAAAAACAAACTCAATCCTTATGCTGGACAAACAGCATACATTAACAGATATCCGGTCAAAAAAGAACAAGATATTAGATACCGACAAGTTGCTACAAAATATGAACAACCAAATTATAACGTCAGATATCCGCAACAAAAGACAGGTATAGCTCACGCTGCTGTTTATTCAAAACCCATCAAGTACAGTCCTCACTATGAAACCAGACATGTTTATACTACTGAAGGAAAGTTTAACTTCGATAAATTACCTACATCATATTCTAATTATAATTATCCAACAGTAGAACCCAGTTATCTAGCTCCGCAGACAGGCCCTTCGTCTTCAGATGTCTCGTCTTACAGTAACGAAGCCTCGCGTGATTCAGTAGTCTATGGAGTAAAACCTTCATCTGGTGCTGATTTCAAACCAGTTTATCCATTTGAAGGACATTTTTACAGTGAAACAACGAACAGCCCTGCAACGTATGCTCCAACTTCATTATACTTAGGTTCCGATAATGAAGCTCAAACTGAAGAGAAGATTGAAACGTCCAGTTTAACTGCAGATGACTACGATGAAAACAAATTCGTTGTTGGTAATGTACCGAAAGAACTAGCGGATTCTGCCACTCCAGCTGTGGTTCCAGAACATGGTCCTAGAAATTTAAGTAGAAAAAAGAGAGACGCATCAAACCGTCGCAGCATTTCAACCTCTCTTGAAGAAATTATTCAGAATGAAAAAAATAACAATATTTTTCTCAGCAATGAGATTGATGACTCCTACATGATGCCCATTAAAAATCTAGCGCCCATCACTGAAGTTATGCCTATTAAAGAAGACTTACCAACCTTAGAAGACAAAAATCAAGTATTTCCTGTATACACCCCAGCTGTTGGCTCTATGAAAAGTGACGAGACAACAACTGCCAAAACAGAAATTATAGAAAGTGTCTCAACTGTACCTATTGACAATAAAGAAGAAAATCATTCAGAAACAGATAGGGAAAATAATTTAGAAACTACCACTAAAGCGTTTCGTGTGTATGAGGTATTTTCGTCCCCTGATAGCACAGCAATCCCTATTTTCAAAGAATCTACAAAGGAAAGCACAACAGTTAGAAATATGATGACCGAGACAACCACAGAATTAAAATCGGATACAACATCTACTATGCCATCTACCGCTGCATCTATGACAGAACCGAAAGATCCTCTACCATCAACTTTAAGACCTACACCCATATATCCTGACGATATTACATATCCACCTCCAAACCAGCCAGGAGGTTTATTTTCATTTTTAAAACGCCTTGTTGACTTTAAAGTAAGGCTTGGTCTAAGCATACTGCAGAATACTTCAGAATCTTTAAATAAATTCCTGAAAAGTATGGAAAATAGTACAGTTACACAGACTACAAGGAAAAATCAGAAGATTAAACAAAACTGAGTGATTTATAAGAGTAGTATTAGGTTGTAGTAAATTGTACTGAAAGATACTCACTGTTATAGGTGCATTTTAATCATTAAATATTTAATATGACTCATAATAACAAAACCGACAGATACTGCAAATATGGAATGGTATCTTTCATAATATTTGTTAAAATAGCGAAATTGCGTTTGTTAGACTTTTTCTTAGAATTCACAGGGATACAAAGCTAAAATCGTTTTTAGAAAGCAGAAACTGTGTTTTTGGCATGTGCATAATATTTCGAATGAGCCTATTTAAAAACTCTGTTAGCTGTTAAAATAAATATTGATTTTGTATCTAAGTTAGTTATCAATTTACATACGTTATTGACGATTATTTTTTAATTTTGTAAAAAAGGAGCTATTCCAGTATTATAAAGACACTATTGTTTTTATTTTTTTTCATTTCTAAAACTTGACTAGTAGGTATATTTTCAGAACGTTTTCCTCGGATTTTCTTTTTATGAAACTGAGGGATGCCTACTGATTTTGTATTGTGATACTTAATTTTTATGTATTTAAAAACAAAATATTTTAAATTATTATCATTTTAGAAGGCTTCTCTTCTTTCCTATTATTTATGTAAGAGATTATATTATTATTTAATATGCTTAAGTATTTTTTGATACCTTTTTTTGTAAATATTGAATTAAATTTTTATTTTCATAACTTGAAGTATTTTTTTTCTTTGATGATGGTTCGGTTTAAATTGAGTTGCTTTTAGTTTATTTACTAAATCTTAGTCTGCCCGTGGCTTAAACACGAGGTCTGAATAGATCGCAATTTATAAATTTAACCCTTCCTTGGGCAGTCGTGAAATAAAAGCAATGTCATTGAACCGAAAAAAAAATATTTTAATGTTAAACGAGAAGAGCGGTGTTGGTCTAGTGGTAGATACCCCGACTTTCATTCCGAAGGTCGTGGTCACCGATGTCTTTTTGTTTAAGCAAAAAAGTGTGTGCGCATCGCTCTTGTGGTGAAGGAAAACATCGTGAGAAAACCCATGGCTTGAAGTCACGCATCGAGGACCAGTTGTAGGGCTCATTGCGAAAACACACAGTTAAAACTTTTACTCTAATCACAAAGCAAAACCGAAAAAAAAAACGATTTAATGAATTTTTGACATTTGAATTTTTAAACAGGTGCTGCTATCTCTTGGACACTGGCTCTATCATTATCATTACAAACTTATAGTGAAAGTTTGTACTGTACTTATGTTTTAAATGGTAGTATGCCTTTTATTACATAGATGGCGGTAAGCATAGAATATTGTTAAGCTCGAGAGTATGATGTCGTATAAGTCCACACACGTATTTGATGTGTTTTCATAAGTCCATATAAAAACACATGGAATATACTCAAAAAAAAAAACTTTGTATATCCGTTTAAATAGTTTTAATTTCAAATTTACTTTTTTTTCTTTAAGCGACAAAAGGACGACAAAGCAACGACAAACGATTATGGTAGGTAACGTGGAGTATTAAGTGACTAAAGCTTTCATATAGGTACCTACTATTTTATACTGTGTCAAGATTTTTAAACAAACTTTATTGCGAAAAAAAACGCTATTTATAAGTTTGTGATATTTTACAAGCCACTCATTCATACTGGATGTCCATTATACTCATCATCATCATCAGCATGTTGCAGTCCACTGCTGGACCCTCCTAGATCTAAGTATTTTCGGCTTCTCGCATCCAGTTTGTGCCAGCCGTCTTGCGCTCCTACGCCCCTGAGGACGTCTCGGATATATATTGTGCAGATAATAAAAAGGCAGTTTAGAAGATTGCGCAAGTAATACTACAGTCACACTCACAGTACATATTCAGCTGACTAGCGTATACATATAGTATCCCTTCATTAGCGGCATCCCTAACTTAGTGTTGAGTGCATAGTTCGAACTCCTAAACAAGCATAGTTTTAATATACTTAATATTCATTTAAGTTTTATTTTAGCTCCTAAGCATCTGCAATGTTATTTACACTGTTTCTAGTTGTGGATACCTACTATTGGCTTTACTATTTCTATTCTATTGTTAGTAGGTATTGATAGCTGTTGGTTTTCCTAAAATGTAAAAAATAAAATATTATCTATTATTGATATATTTTAAAGTGTTTCCTACACTTGGATGACTATACTTAAAGAAATGCTCTCCAAAAATGTTGCACCCGACAGGACTTGAACCTGCATCTCTGGGGATCCGTCTCAATGCCTTTTAAGTTCGTCCCAAGTCCTGTCCTTGAGGAGCTCATTGGCCTAGCTGTACCAGCCGATCTTGAATGGTTGTGCAGATTAAGCAACGCTTGGCGCGGTCATTACTTGGATGGGTGACCTAAAATTTGTTTGACAAAAAATAATTTTCTCGAGCTCCTCCGTGCTTCGAAAGGCACGTTAAGCAGTTGGTCCCAGTTGTTATCTCTGATAACAGTCGTTAGGTCAAGTTAGAGGCCTAAAGGCGATCTGAAAAACTCTAACACCAGGTGAGCCACACTACTACACGAAATGAAGAAGAGCACTAAAATATTATGTCCAAAAATGATGTAGATCCGAATGCCGCATGCCGTCGTCGTTGCGCGTGCAAGTATGACAGGTGCATGGTTGTTGAAATAGCATCAAAAAGCAAAATTGTTTATTGACTCGACTAAACTGCCCTTACAACCGCACTGTAATGGATATCCAGTGTAGATTTTGTGGCTGCCCACCGAACTTAACTAATCAAGCCAATATTGTCTCAGCGACGTCCATGTAAATAATAAATAACATGTACTAGTAGATAACAGTTTAGGTGTGGATTGATACGGGTTATGTTATGGGTTAGATTAGGTTTAGACCTATTGAATAGTTTTACTGAACTAACTATGACCGTGATCTATGTTATTACAAACCAGGGGCTAGCATAAGATCATTTTCAAATATATTTAGCTATTTAAGGGCCGATTATTCAAATCCCTAGATAGAGATATCTGACAAATAAAATGTAATGTAACACCACCGAATAAAAAACATCACTATGATATTAAAAATAATCAAAACTTGAATGCTGTTAAATTTGGTTGGGTTCGAACTTACTCGATAGATAATTTTTTTCCGTAGAATGAAAAATCGGGTCTTACACTAAAACTCATTTTTTAGTTTTGGTAGCATTTTTTTTTTATTTACGGCATTGTTGCAATGCTATAAGCACAGGAATCTATTTTCTTAAGTTGAAGATTTTATTTTAAGTAATAATAAATATTGCACGACATTAACAATTTAACACACAGCGCTCTCTAGCCGCAAACTAAGCACTAGGCTTGTACTATGGGTACTAGAAAACTACATGTGATACTTTTTTTGTAAATACATACCTATGATACATAAAAAAACACCCAGAACCAGAAAAAAAACTATATGGTCAGCTGAAATATTTTACCCCGGCGGGAATCGAACCCGCAACCTTCTGCGTTGCAGTCCGCCCGTCGCGCCACGGAGGTCGATAAATTATGTTGCCACATTTGGACAGATTTAAATATTGTGACAGATCTTAAACACTTTCTAGAGCTTAGATTTGTTGAGGAATCGTTATGCAAGCTGGCTCATATCTAATAAAAAACTTTAAGGTAAGGTGACAAAAAGTTATCATAGAAAAGTACGTACCGTAAAAAAAATAACACATTAGATATTAAAATTTAAAAAATAATTTAAAAATAAAAAAACCGACTTCAAAAAGAAACTAAAAATAATTTAAAAAAAAACAAAAAAAAATTTGATAAAAATGACCAAAATAACCTCTACATAGGTACAGTGCCACCGACTAATTAATCTGTTTTATCATCTGAAGTCGGGCAGCCAAACTAAGTACAATATGGAACCAACCAGTAAAACAATTTTTGATAACCTCCTCCTTTTTATTGAAGTCAGTTAAAAAGTAGTTAAAAGAAAATCACTGATCACGAAATCTCACAATATCCTTCATTTCGTTAAAGGTTTTCGCGATAAAATAAAGTAAATTTGAAATAAAAAAATACCCCGTCCACTTTCAATTAGAAAAAAAAACTTCTTTTTTTTTTAAGTTTGTTTTCCTTTTTTTTTTAATTATTTAATGTGTATTTAATTTTATTTCTTTTAGCTGAACGACAACGCGACGACTTTGCGACGACTTATAAGACATTATGGTACGGCCCAATATTTACCGAGTTTTACTTTTATCCTTATATTATGTCGCTTAGTCACTGAGACTGGATTTTGCGTTTTATAAGGGGCATAGAATGGGGCTGTAAGTTTATATGGAATAATAAGTTTATATGAAACTTATACGTGTGAAACCGCTAGGCTCAACAGTTCTATTTAAACTTGAAAAGTTTCTTTGAAGAATATTGTTTCTGGGTAAATTCTGTTGGAAATCTCATCTTTGTACCATTAGTCATGTCATTAGGTAAGGGGGAAAGAGACAAGAAATAAATACGGGTCACAATCAACCCCGAATTGGACTCTATTCAAAAAATATTTAAATGTTTCGCGTTGAAAATCTTTTTCTTGCGTATTTAGATTTCGTTTTTCTATTGGTAAGTAAGTACTTATATTTTTCAACAACTTCAAATAAATGTAAAGGTTCTCAATTTGGTTGTGGTTTCCTTTTCATAATTGAGATAGCAACATTTTATCGGGTCTTAATCGCGTAATATTATTTATTTTCTTACCTCGACGTTTCGATCATGTTAATGATGATCTTGGTCGCGATGGTCCCCTCCCCTCGATACGTCGAGGTATGAAAATAAATAATAATACGCGATATAATATAATAATCTGGTCTGGGTGTATTTCTATGTATAATATGTATGTATTTACAAAAGAAAAATAAATATAAGCAGTATATCCGTTGTCTAGTCACCGTAACACAAGCTTAGCAGCTTACCATGGGGCTAGATGGCGCTGTGTGTTGGTCACAGAAATTATTATTATTATTATTAAACCGTGTGAATTTATGAAGTTTCTGATTGTGATGTTAAAGGGAAATGCATTCAATCCGAGATATAAAGACACGTTGCCGTTCAAGGTGAAGCATCTCGATGTATCCTTACATCGTTCCCAAAAACAAATCTGTAAAGTCCCCTAATAACTAAATTACTCCCAACGGAAAAACACGGTAATTCGAGGATAACCCTCTTAAGACATTTGGTTTAATAGTTAGCACGCCGCGACGGACACGGGAAATGCGAGTTCGATTCTCGCCACTAGTGAATTTATAAAAAAGTTTTTTTTTCTGAAGATATTTATAGCAAATTCATAGTTGTTAAAAACATCAATGAGAACATTCTAGAATAGTGTGACATATCAAATGTCTCTAAAAACCACAACTTCGGTCGTTACAAACGAAATTGTATACGAAATTAACCCCGCGAAATAAATTACGTCCTATTGTTTGTTAACTAGGGAATGATTTCAGCCCGATTTAAATTCAAAACCTTTGTTCCCTTTTAAATTTAAGGCTCTTAGCTCATCGCGGCACATCATTATCCATTTTACCCGACTATGCGCGACGAAAAGAAGGGTTATGTATTTATCAGTCTATGTTTGTATGTTTTTATTATAAATAGATTTGCTTTTGCCCACTTTCTCATCATGAGATAAAAGACGAAGGCCACTTCTACATTGGACCATTTTCATACATTGGAAATGTTGTACATCGGATCCATTTTGTACTAGTACCAAGTTAATAAGTTTATACGAATAAAAAATGATTTAATCTGGATCAAAAGTAAATTTAAATAGGATCAATAGATGATAGAAATAAAATCTAAAAAATATTAAAACAAAAGCGAAACAGTGTGATAAGGTTCAAAAGAAATCCCTATTATGAATCTCCTATAGGAAACTTTTTTATTCTCAGGTTTTTGGGTTTGGTCTCTAAAATGTGAAATATTTTTGCCCCATAAGACACTAGAATTTGTGTCTGATTGAGTTTTGATAGTAAATTGTAAACTTTCGTATAATTCAAAACCCTTTGAATCTAATTTGAAGTAAATTGTAATATGTGTGGAGCTTGAAATCAATTTTAAAGTTTTTGGGTTCTAGTATTAGCTCACAGTTTAGACCCTGAAACCTTTGTGTACACCTTTGTGGAAGTTCGGTTCATTAATAAACCCATTATATACCTACAGGTTTTCTAATGAATAATAATTTATTAACCCGGGTCTCGCGGGCCGCGAAACCCGTGGAAAATATCTGGTCAAAATTATGAGCTTATTCGGCTGCAAAAAAAACAACGATGTTATTATGTGTTCTAATTGGCAAAGTTTATAAATGCATGTAGTAAATAACCTACTTCTAACATGACAAAATAACCTCACAGCTACATATTTATAGAGGCACAAAATTATCACCGTGGCCGTCGAGGCACCGTCTCTATGGTCGTCCAGATATCGCCACCATGGCTGTCGAGGGTTAAAAAATCCCATTCCATAATTAATTAAAAAATCTTTTTTTCACTGACAATGAACGAGCATACGTCGTTGCAATTATTCCACTACAATACACGAATCGCCTCATTAAAATTAACCCTCTTTTTTTTCTAAAATCACAGTAGATATACGAGATTTAAACAAATGAGATAGGGGATTTATCCTATGAATTGAGATAAGGGATTAGGCCCCACTTATACAAGGTTAGTGGGAATTAGCTAGCATCTATTTTGACAATTTAAATTGTTCTAGAAGTTTAGAAATGTAGAAAAACTTAGGCGTAGTGATATTTCTTTGTTTTTTTTTGCTCAAAGCATTTTAACTTAGAAATATTTTTCGCAAGGAATCAAAAAATCCCCATGACAGGATTCGTGCTAACCAGGCGAGTGATCTAACCACTGAGCTACACAGGAATCATGACATGGGAATTTTTGTAAATATATTTCCTTGCAAAAAATATTTCTAAGTTTAGGCGTGGTAGTCAAATTTTACCAGGTCTTATGCTGAATTTCTGCCGGTTTCTGAACATCTGACATAAAATCTCACTACCTATTCAATCAATAAAGATATCCTTGAGATAAACTCCAGTTATCTGTCTCCATTTTTCTATGCACGTGATAAGCCGTCACTGTCACTCCGCTGTTCGGAAACGCATTGACGCTATTTATCAAACCAATAGCGATATATCGAATACATAAACCACCGACAAACAGACTTCAGAAACCGGACAATCGTGTATTTATTTTCTTACCTTGACGTTTCGACTTGTTACAATAAATACATTTAATAGAGTGAGGTGTATACTGTACATTTTAAGTGAGAGTGAAGTAGACAGATGTCGAACCAATGTCAAATCTTTGCCACCGTTTAGTTAGAACAGGGCACTTCAATGTTAACATTTGGATCTACCCTACAAATCTGGTGACAATAATATATTCTCATCACGCTCTACCGAACACTCGTCGATCCCCTATTGTGAACTGTGGACACACTACATTACCTCTCTTTTAATTAATAACCATTGCATTGTAACGCAAATTGTACAATTGTATACAATAAATTTGTATAAAATGTATGTATTTTCGTTGTGGTGGCGCTGATTATTTTAGATTTAGATGAAATTTAAATTGCCCGGAAATTGGGGGTCGCGGAATGATTTTCGAATGCAAATTTAACGAACTGTTTGTAATGAAGGAAATTAAAATTTGAGTTATCAAAATATCTAGGGTAAATTAGTTTTTTTGAATTTCAATCATTTGTTTGGATTTGGATTTCAATATAGGCCTACTTATATTCCGCCAATTTAAAATATTTTGGTAAATGAAGATGATTGAGAAATTTCAAAGTTCTAAGTTGTAGGGAGTGATTCGAATTCTTGTCACGTCAATCCACGGCGAAACAACAAAAGTTAACTAAATAAAACCTTGAAATTAAGCTCATTTTTACAGGTTAAAATCGCGTTAAATAACTTTATGTAAAAACATAGCCTTATTCTAATCGAAACATAAAGAAAATAGAAGAAAATTCTACGAACTCGAATGGTGTTTGAGACATTATCATGCACCAATTACACCAATGGCTGATTACAAGTGTATTTTTTCTGCTATTTTAATTTTTGTAAAAGTTGGGAAATGGCCCCAATGCCTTTTTACACGACTGCCAAAGGAAGTGTTATGTTTTTGCCGTGAGTGTATGTATGTATGTATGTATGTATGTATGTATGTGACCTATTTTTGTGCCGTCGTAGGGCCTAAACGGCTGGGCCGATTTAGATAAACGATACGTCGTTAGATTCGTCATGACCGTGAGAGTGACATAGGGTACATTAAAATAATAAATAAATAAAAATAAAGATTTAAAACGCTATAAAGCAAGATTTGTCTTGACCATAAAAACCGAGCAAAGACAACGGAACGTTACTTAAAAACTTTTCGATTTGACTTTGACGCCGAGTTTCAACTTTTGAAGGAATTTGAATGTTTGATTTGTCAGTTTGTCAGAGATAACATAAATAACAATTACTATGTTTACAATAAGTAATTAACTAAAAATTTGAAATGTCGCGCTATGGATAATGGATAGCAAGGCTAATCCGCTAGGACAAGAAACCGCCAGCCTTTGTATCACCAGTCGCGACGAAGTTTTCGGATTTGGTAATTATATTATTGATGGATACCTGCCTACTTCATAGCCGTCTCAGCAAAACTCAAAAAGAATAGCTATTATAATATTGAAGGCTTTTAGATAGCCTATCTTTAACCGATTTCGAGTCCTCGCTACTGGAGTATACACATCCAGAGTTAATGAGTTTCTCTGGTGTAATTGTTTCTAATCTCTAATAACTAAAAAGCGTTAAATAAAAAAAATATTAAAAAAAAAATAAAAAACCCGACTACCGTTAAATTTGAAAAGTAAAAAACAAGAAGATACCTAAAGGTAAAGAAACCTTAAAAATCGTTCGACGCATCTAGGAGCCTTAAAAAATTGTGGATGCAGTCGGGTGGGACTCCTTTTAAAGGTAAAGTATAATGACACCAAATTGTGTTGAAGTCCCACCCGACTGCATCCACAATTTTTTAAGGCTCCTAGATGCGTCGAACGATTTTTAAGGTTTCTTTACCTTTAGGTATCTTCTTGTTTTTTACTTTTCAGTTTTAACGGCAGTCGGGTTTTTTTTTTTTTTTTTCATACTGGCTATATTAACGTTCATTTTAAATGACGCACACACTACCTAAATTTCATATTTTCCGTGTGCCTACATTTCTCTTTTCATCGTAATCATTTTGCCACTGTTTTTGTGAAAGACTTACATCATTCTTAATTATGCAGGAAGGATTTCAAAAGCATAAAACACTTAATCCTTAACAACCACGTAATCATTATTGTAACCAAACAAACGTTTCATTAACATAACAAAACTGTTAACAGTTCCCACATACACAATATTTTTTAAAAACAATTTTGTAACAACAACAACGACCCTCGTGCCAGCAATAAAACATTTTCTATTGTTACTCATTTAGTGAAAATAAAATTCAGATTGACATCTAACTGTTGACTAATTAAATAAGCGACACACTCGAAAGTTTCAATCGCATGGAAGTATTTGGATGAAAAGTAAGCTACGTATCTATATCTATACTATCTATACTAATATTATAAAGCTGAAGAGTTTGTTTGATTGTTTGTTTGTTTGAACGCGCTAATCTCAGGAACTGCTGGTCCGATTTGAAAAATTCTTTTTGTGTTTGATAGTCTATTTATCGAGGAAGGTTATAGGCTATATTACATCACGCTACGACTGATAGGAGCGGAGCATCCATGAAATATGTTGCAAAAACGGGAAAAAAATCCCCCTTTTCCGGGATTCTGTCGCGTGCGCTGAGTAAACGGTCAAAGTTACATAAAAACCATTTATGAGAGAATTCTTCCTTTAAATAGGATCTAATAAATAGTCCGCGACAGCATATGTCTAACTCTTAAGGTTGACTCAATATAACATCTTTTAGAGTAATGAAATTTATTGTAGAACAATTCATTGTTTCCGAAGGTAATTTTGTAAATATGATATTAATCCTTATCCAAATAAATACGTTATTAATTAAAAGTATTTAATTTTAAACATAATTGTCCTTAACATCACTTGATTTGAATGAATATCTCACGAGATATTACAGTTTTAAAATAACTCCACAATAAATAAATAATAAGTACCAAGCGTACATATAGATACGTATACGTAGCGGGCGACGATGATGAGGGTGGCCAGCCAGCTCTGTGAGGCATCATGCCGCGCGGCTCAATCGGTCGGCTCCATGCGAGACGGTAGTGTCACCAAACTGCAGTGCTTTTTAATAATTATTTTGCAATATCTCATTGTACTTTTGATTCTTAATATTTTGTTTTATGTTGATAATTAATATTTTAAAGAGGTTAAGTCGGTAACATGTATGTATGTATGTATTTTGGGGGTCATCTCAGAAACTTCTAGACCTATTTCAAAAATTCATTCACTAATAGAAAACTACATTATACAGATGTGACATAGGCTACTTTTGATCCCGATATTCCCTCGGGATCGGGACTTACGCAAGTGAAACCGCGGGACGGCAGCTCTGAAAAATAAAGTCGTGTATTTCTATTTGTAACTCAACAACCCGTAAACCGATAAGAATGAAATTTGGTACAGGGTAGAAATAATATATAGGGTACTTTGAATGATCGTACGGGTTAAGCAACACTTGGTACAACATACGTGATGGGTGAAAAAGAGCAGGTGACCCGATATTCATAAACTTGGTACAGGGTTGGTTTAGAGGTAGAAATATTATAAAGTACTTTGAATGATCGTTAAGCAACACTTGGTATGACATACATGAGGGATCATTAATTAATAATATTATAAAGCTGAAGAATTTGTTTGATTGTTTGTTTGTTTGTTTGTTTGAACGCGCTAATCTCAGGAACTGCTGGTCCGATTTGAAAAATTCTTTTTGTGTTTGATAGTCCATTTATCGAGGAAGGTTATAGGCTATATTACATCACGCTACGACTGATAGGAGCGGAGCATCCATGAAATATGTTGCAAAAACGGGAAAAAAATCCCCCTATTCCGAGATTCTGTCGCGTGCGCTGAGTAATGAAATGAATGATGAATGAATGATGAATGAATGAATGATCGTTAAGCAACACCTGGTATGACATACGTGAGGGATCATTAACGTTACGGGATAGGAAGTTACGCGGGTGAAACCGCGGGGCGCAGCTAGTTTATATATAAGACCAAAGTTAATGTATAGCTGTTAATACCTAGGTGATAATTTAGGTCATAAGTCACCGGCTAAAGACCTAAATTAGCACGTCGCGGGTTATATTTGACATGCAAGGTTTATTTTCTAAACGATCATGTTTTTTTATATTTAAAACTAGCTGCGCTCCGCGGTTTCATCCGTGTGAGTCCCGATATTCAATAATATATATAATTCATTTATTTCAGATTAATTCCATATTAGTACATCAATTATATAAATTACATAAAAATAAAACAAATTCCATGAAACTCTTACTGACATCATAATAATAGAAAATTATCTTAACCTATATTTGGGTTTGGACCCGGAATGCTCAACATGTAATCCGATCCAATGTTGCATTATAGGGCACCCCAGATCCATCCTACAAGCAAACAATTGCATGTAACTGTTGAGGCTGCCACGGACCCGGCACATCAGGGACGCAACTCGCTTGCGCATAATCGCTGCAAAGCCATCTATGTGCGCATCAGCGAACATCCCCGATGCACTACAGTGTGGCGGCAACCTCATCAGCACCCTGTAGGCATTATTGTATTGAATGCGCAGGGCATCGTGGGACTTTTTCTTATACTTAACCCATAGGCTGCACGTGTAAAATGATTGGCAAAATGCCCTAAATAGCGTCGCTATTATGAGCTTTTTTTCTTCATAAGAACCTTCTCTTGACTACAAGAAAAAAAGCAATAACAAAATCGGTCCAGCCGTTTACGCGTGATGCCGTGACTAAGGGAATTTGGGATTCATTTTTATATACATATATAAAAAGATTATAATAATTCTACTGTACGGGTTTTGGGAATAGAAAAGTATTAGTGATACTTATCTACTAAATGGCTAGACTTTCTAGGCTAGGCTTTAGATGAAGTTTTGAGTACATAATGGGATGATTTGATAAAACAACTAAACCATATATGTAGGATAGCTGTCGATATAGATAGGTCAGCTAGCATTATTGTTATTATTATTGTGACTATAACTTAAATTAATTAAATACATAGAGATAACCACAAAGTAAGCGCAGTAATTAGAAAAGTTATAATCTCTAAGAAAAATCATTCAAATTACAATAATACAAATGATATAAAATAGGGCTGGAAACAAACCAGCTACATTTTACGTCCTTAGCGGTTTCATTTCCAACGTACCGTAGAGATCATTCAAAATGGTATTTCTGTCATAGCAAACAGGACAACAAAAATAATATGTATATAAATTTAAATCAAACCAAATAACACGACACACATACACACACAACTGACTTAGTGACCCGATTATTCGAATCACAGTTCATTAAATCAACAAATTATGTGTCAAAAACTCGTTCAAAACGCCATGAAGGGATAACCGTTCGATTGGAAACGCCGCGGGTGGTGGGGGGGTTAATAAAATAAAATGAGAATATTATCGAATTGCGACCGGTAAGGTTAATGTGCCGTGGTTAAGGGCTCAAAAAGACATAGAGATGACATTGAGAAGATTAAAATATTATGAAGTTTTTTATTCGTCGATAATTTAATGGTTAAAATATTAACAGATGTCAATTTCTTCACTTCGCATTAATTCCGCTGTTATTGTTGTCTTTGAATTAAAAAAAAAACTTCAAACAATACTTTTATCTAGATTCTAGATTATTGTAAAATCCAAGTATAAATTCGATAATTCAACAAACAGGTTTACTTTATACTAGCTTCGTCCTGCGGTTTCAGCCGCGTAAGTTTCAATCCTGTAGGAACATCGAAATCTTAAGTCACATTACTTCTCTATAATGTAGCTTTCTGTTGGTAAAATAATTTTTAAATGGGTCCACTTAGAGCGATGGTATGCGAGTATGAACTGTAAGCACCGGTATGAACAGTCAAAAATGACAAAAACGATGTCATCAGTCACCTAGGGGTATCCCCTGGGGCAATTCTAGCGAGAGAAACAGTCAATTCCCGTAAGGGACGGGAATTGACTGTTTCTCTGTGATGAAAGTCGGGGCAGCATCTACCACTAGACCAACGCCGCTCATTTTTTTATTTTCTATTTTATTTATTTTTCATTTATATTAGAAAAAATCTACGGATCTCCTAGATCGCGTTGTAGTTTGTAAGTGCGTAGCTTTGTAAGTTTAAAAACTATGTTAGCTTATTGTAACAAAAATAAACTCCATACATTTCCCAGTCCCACTTCAAAGGTCCGAAATGTCTCGTAAATCAGTCGTACCCCACATTCTATCGACAGCGACAGTCAACTATCCCATCGACGTCGCGACGACCGTCGTGTTGTCTTGTGGTTCACATTTAGACTGCGTGGCCGCATGGTTTATGGCTCATAATCTAAAGTTATTTATTGCTTTATTAACAGGCAGGAAGGGTGGGTTAAGCAATGCCTGGTGTGGACTTTACTTAGATGAGTGGGTGAAAATATTATTTATATCGACTCGAGCTGCTTTTTGTTTTGGAAGGCACGTTTTGCAGTTTAGTAATAATTTAGTCCCGGTTATTAACTTTTGTTGCAATTTTTGGATCAATTTAGAGGCATTAGGAAGACCTTAAAAGTCTAGGTGAACCACACACTCCACTTTACAAAATATATAAGAAAAGATAAGGTTCCCGTGGGTTATAATGGATAGGGAAAATTCATTAGTGGGTATATAAATAAATAAAAAAATTGCACGACATTAATCTAGCCCCAAATTAAGCTCTAGGCTTGTACTATGGATATTAGACAACGGATATACTACATATTATACCAATACTTATTAGTCGTCAGGGTCCATAGTACGCTGTCAGAGTTGATAAAAGTGTCTGACCATCCCAGATTGGGTTTAGGGTGAAGTCGTCCCCTTCGAAACTGGGACCAGGGACCACTTGTACCCATTCGAATTTGGTAGTAGTCAACTGGAACCAATGGTAGTTTAGACATTGGGACGAGTTGACTACATTCAACCGGCAAGCAATTTGCTGCCATGATGATAATACATTTTAGCAGCACCTTTATTTTGACATTTTGTAAAAATCCCATTCATCTTGCCATCAGCAATTTCTGATTTGACTTTTACTTTCGAAGCCCTTGCAGTCTATCCGCTTGTAACTTCTTCCATAGAACTTCAAAATGCCGGCAAAAATCTAATTCTTCGACGTTCATACAAGTCTGTCGAATAAGGCCAAAAATATTTAAGTATAAATTGTTCAGACTTGCAAATATACGATCGCTTTAATAACATAATTCTCTCTCAAGGACCGAGACAAAAGATCGATATAATTTAATCGTATAATTCGAAAAATAATATTAATACCGTAGGTTCATTAAGCCAGTACTTACAGATAACGACGAAGACAATAAATTAATCAGAGTCAAGTAAAGCTGCGTGTAATCTTAACTTTGTACACTGACAAGGAATTGATTTGAGTCTTTTCTGTACCTTTAGATATTACTTTTTAAATTTTATTGTCATGTTAATCTTGTCTATTTTTTGGCTTGGCGATGTAGCCATTGTGATGGCACAATTATTGTGAGCCATCACAATGGCAACGTCAAAATTATTATTGAATTTGATGTATCGTTACTTCAGTTCAACCAGCTTGTTCACGAGACTGGAGAATGCGGGTAGGATATCGGTCTACCTGTTTCCTGGCACGAGTTAAACGTCTGGTTATCGTCTGGACGTTCAACTCGTGTCAGGAAGCAGGTAGTCCGATATGGACGCCTTTAACTGTCATCACCTACTCGTACCCGCATTCTCCAGTCTCGTGAACAAGCTGGTTGAAATTACTAACGAAATACCGAGCTCTGCGAATAAATTATTAAACATGGTAAATACCCCGTAAATAAGTAATTTTAGTAGTGAAAATAACCATGTTAGTTTAAAATCGTATGTCGCATCTACTGTTAAGATTATTGTGTTGATCTTTGTAATATTTGTAAAGCATGTATTTTGTAAGTGAAGTAAAAATAAAATAAAATAAAATAAAGTTTATTTGCACAAAAAACAATAAAGTTACATCGTTTTGTTCTTAAATTTTAGCTTAATAAGAAATAGGTAGTCCTATTTACCTTTGAGAAAAGGTAGTATTATTATATTTAGACTTTAGCGAGTGAATCAATGAGAAAATTAAACAAGAGACTTTAATCTTGTGCTCGTGAGTACACATCTTAATAATAGCTATTAACAAATTATGGGTAAAAGTTATTCTCATACACGCTGTATCAGCGTACAAATAAATATAAGAATAACTATTTGTCTACATTAGATTGACAAAGAAAGACAAAGACTTTAGCCTTTGTATTATATTTCACTAGCTGCGACCCGCGGTTTTACCCGCGTAATTCCCGTTCCCGCGGGAATATAAGTAGTCTTTGTGTTATTCTAGGTCGCCGGCTACGTATATTCTAAGTTTCATCGCAAGCGGTGCCGTAGTTTTTGCGTGAAAGAGTAACAAAGTCACATAAATAAATAAATACAAATTTTCGCGTTTTTAATATTAGTAAGAAGTAAATATGTTTAGTCCCAAGCAACGAATCAAAGAAACCCAAGTTCGTTCCTTTTGGGGCTAAACATTATATTCTACTATATAAAAATAAGTCGGGTTTTCCTTCCTGACGCTATAACTCCAGAACGCACGAACCGATTTCCACGGTTTTGCATTCGTTGGAAAGGTCTCGGGCTCCGTGAGGTTTATAGTAAAGAAAATTAGGAAGCCATCTGGTGGCGAAACGGAGTTCGCCGGGTTTGCTAGTTATTGTTATAGTTATTAATGATGGTTTTTACATGGTTGTTTTTACTACAAACATTTCTTAATAAAGTAAGAAGAAGAAAGAAAAACATTTATTGACAACAAACACACACATAAAAGGTACATACGAACAATGGGACACAACGAAAAACGATAATAACGGGGTATTTACCATGTTTAATTATTTATCAGCGGATCTCGAAATTTCGCTGGTAATTGCAACCAACTTGTTCAAGAAACCAGCTTGTCTCGTGAACAAGCTGGTTGAAATTAACCAGCGAAATATCGAGCTCCGCGGATAAATTATTAAACATGGTAAATACCCAGTTATTAAGTTATTTTAGTAGTAGTGATGGTTGCTCGTATGTGTACAGAGGCTGTATCCATCAGCATATTATTGAGAGTATTACTATTTGTTCTCATTAGATTTAAGCGGCGAATCTGCTAATTGATCTGATTAACATATCTATGACGCTGTTATATCTAATAGATTAGGTTAGCGTGATATATCTAATTGATTTGATGAATTGCTGTCGGCACTTGTATGTAATCTATCTATACTTATATCTATCAATACGGGATGTTCTTACAATGGCCATTTATCTTGAAAGAGGGCTGTTCTATACGTCTAGGTTATAATAAAACACTTTATTAGCCGGGTTTAATCGCGTTTTATTCATGATTTTTAACCAACTGAGCTTTCGCTAAAATTACAGTCTAAGTTATCATAATTTTGTCTAAGGGTTTCGCGATTTTGCATAATAAAACACAATATATGCCGGGTTTTACTCGCGTTTTATTGATTAACGTCTCGTGTTAACCTTGAAAAGCCAACTGTAAAGTTGGCGAAAGCTCGGTCGTTTAAAAACAATGACGTTAATCAATTAAACGCGAGTAAAACCCGTTAAATATTGTGTTTTACTCTAGAGTAACAACTTTTGTTCTACAACTTTTTTAAATTGGAAGTAGTTTTAGAAAATTAAAAGCTTAAAATTTACTTGAAAATCAGCTGTTTCTGAAAGTTAGAGGTCAATGAACATAAGTTGTCATTTCATTTAGTTTGGTCTACTACAATCAACGCTTTAGTGGCCTTTGGTTTGCTTAAACAACAGTTTTTTTTTATTGAAAAATACTTATGCAAAATCGAGAGATAAAAAGTTTGCATTTTTAAAAGTCGCTAAGAACAAAAAATCGTTCGTCGTAGACGCCTAGAACAAGCTCTTTCGGCTTTAATAACGAGCTCCTAAATTTTAAATCGCCTCAAATTTAAAAAGGCGATTAAAAATTTGAGGTCACTTAAAACTTGAGGGCTACTTAAATAATTAAATAGCTCCCAAGTTCTAGGTGGTAGAAATGAGAAATATCGCTACTTATTTTATTATTTTCTGATAATATGCTAAGATTGAGTTAAGCAAGTTGCAAAAATCGCGTAATAAATACCAAAATTGTCAAAGTTTTTGCTTAACTCAAGCTAAGGTAACTCTGAGCTAGGAGAATGTACAGACTTCAGATGATTACAGATTTCAGCCTTAGTAATGAACAGGCTCTCGTTTTTACTCTTTGGTTATGGAACCCTAAAAAGCAAAAGACTCCGTTCAAGTGGCGTACCAATTAAACAACCATTTACCCGGCCCAGTGGTCCAATTGACAGTGCACGTGGTCGGCCACTCCCTAAGGTACGATTCAGGCCTTTACTTTGGGACACGTCAACTTGGAGGTCCAGCAGACTAACAACTCCATATAGGAAATATTTTAAACCAAAAATACATAATAAAATAATAAAAATATAAATACCGAGTTTTACTCGAGTTTTATTAAAATTTATTTAATTTTAATAAATTCGCGTTTAATTATGAGGTGGTAGTTTATAGTAACTTTTTAGAATGTTTTAAAATAGACGAATTACATCCTCTCAGTCAACCTTTAAAAAGCTAACTGTAAAGTTAGCGAAAGCTTGGTCGTTAATAATAATGCCTATATAGAGCATTAAAAATCAAATTAAAAAACTTCTAATTTAACGAAAATAAAAAATAAATCACCGATGTGGTCGTTTATTTTTAATCAAATTCCCAAAATATACAGATCCAGTACCGATACTGGAGATTGCCGGTGACAATTAGGGGCGTCCAGTCGATATCGAAAAACGTGTTACCCCGATAGTCAGTAGTATTTATCGTGGAAACAACCATATAGGTTTAAATTGTATGTAGGTATTAAGAATGTAATTTATTCTGACATAAGATTCAATTCACTACAATTATTATTTTAAAACGGGATATTTATTTTAACGGAACTGATGCATACAGAACCCGTTACAGCCTACAGTTTTTGACTAAGCACCCCACTCCCCCCCCCCTAAGATAGATTAAAATGTGTCTTAATTTAGTCCCGAGATTGAATATTAAGCTCAATAAAAACTTATTGGGAAACTCTAGATCCAAGTCGAGGTTTTTATGTATGCGGTATGCGAGGTATCGGCCAATGGAAAGTTTAAAGTCCACCTCAAGGGATACGTCGACTTAGAAAAGGGTCTTCGGACAACTTTGCTTTGATCTAAGTTTACAGTAAATGTACGAGAAATAATGTAAATTGAGTTGCTTCAAATTATCCGTATAGTTTCGTTTCACCTTTGTTTCATCCTGTTATTTACTCTGTTGAAAATAAGGCTGTCGTTCTAATGCGACCTCTTTAGCATGATGGTGGTGGGTTATCATCCGCCGCAGAAGGTAGCGGGTTTGAATTCTGCTGGGAACAATAGTATTTATGCTGCATAAACTGTTACTTATAGTCCTAGGTGTTTAAGTGTCCATTTAAAGTTTTAGGCTTGCTTGTAGTATGGTACTAGTCAATCGAATTATTATACTTACTGCATATTTAAGTAACTAAGTATTATGTTTTGTAAATAAACATTTCACTATCCTACTTCTTACTCTTACTTATTTACTAAATTTATGTATGTATGTATGTATGTTTGTGAGTTTGTTACTCAATCACGCAAAAACTACTGAAACGATTCCGATAAAACTTTGAATACAGGTAACTGGAAGTCTGGAATAACATAGGCTACTTTTTATCCAGATATTCCCGCGGGAACGGGACTTACGCGGGTGTAACCGTGGGGCGCAGCTAGTATTACAAAAGTAAAGGTAAGACACACACATTACTATAAACAAAATAATTTAAGAATTAATTAACACATTATTTACCACGCATCTGAACCCGTGTTCCCGTATTTAAATATTAAGATTAAATAATTGAATTGAATTGAAAAATATTTGTTCTCGCCGGGAATCGAACCAGCAACCTTCTGCGTCACACCGGTAGTCTAAATTACTTGCTCTAGTAAGCACTTCATTTCACAAACTTACATCGCCCGTATCGTACCTGAAATATTAAACTCATATTTTATTAGTTACCATAAGATCATACATAAAACAAGCCAAATACCTCGACATCAAATGCATAAAATCATAATTCGGCTATTAATACGTTACTGTTGAACGTAAGTTGCGGCAATGCAAACATGCAGCTCCTTGAGCAGTAATCGTCTAAAAAAAAATAAACAAATAAAAATTAAAGTTTGAAAACTAAGAACGGAAAAAGAAATCTTATAGCTGGATACTGAAACGCTACTGAATTCGAGGTAAGTACTTAAATAATTAAATAGCTTCTCATCATTCAATTAAACATAAAGTTCAAAATCAAATTACAATAGATACACAACAATAACTAATTAATTACAAAATTATAGGAAGTCGTTTAAGCAGCCAATAAATAAACAAAAAAAAGGTCATCCTCCAAGACACTTCGACCCAAAGTCCCAAGCAAAATAGCTTCTTAATTTAAATAATATTGGGAATATGGTTTGAGTTGAACTCAAGTTTCGTAGCATTTCTGTATTTGACCGTAAAAGGATGGAACAAGAAAATAATTCAGATAGAAAACCAGAAATGCATAAAAATGCTTATATTAAGCACAATAAGCCGCGGACAGACAGACAAACGGATAGATGAACGGACAGAACCTTAAAAATGATCAAGGTGGAGCCGTGGTCACACCCACTGTATACATACTTATTGTACCTGTTTCATTTACTTAAGTGTTCCTCCCACATAATCATAATTTAAAAAAAAACAATTAAATTAAAATGGACTTATTTAAATCCGTCCTACCGGTAACAAAGGTGAGATTTTTCGATATATATACGATCGATCCAGTTTATCCATCACTAATCAGTAACAACCAGGAATCGGTACCTAGTTGGAGCTGCATCTTAAACAAACTGCCGCTCCATAAATAGTAAGGGTAAACCCCCACTACACTTTGCATTTATGACATACTTCATTAAGATTAACGACTACAGAATGTTTCTGTATAATCTAGCTATAGATACTAATTTAGGACACCTAGGACATAAAAATGATAAATTGCCAGTTTGCAGCGTAAAATTACTGGAGAAAAAAAGAGGTCGGTTTTGAAGAAAGTATTTTTATTTTCTACCAAATTGCTGTCAAGTTAAATAAATGATATTCTTTTTTGTTAGGCTTGCATTATGTATGAGGCGAAAGGCGGGGACGCGGAAGGGACGTGGCAAGGACTTTTTGTTGTAGCTGTTAGTAAAAATTAGTTTTGCGAACAAACAACAACTTTAAGTTTTTACATGTAAAAAGGCAATGCACTATTAGTATTGTGCGACCGCACACCGATATCTTTTTAAATAAAAAGACTGTGCGCCTTTTATAATATTAAGTATTTTTACTAGTTGCGCTTCGCGGTTTCACCCGCGTAAGTCCTGTTCCCGCGGGAATATCGGAGAAAAAGTAGCCTATGTATTATTTCCGGTATCCAGCTAAGTTTCATCGCAATCGGTTCAGTAGTTTTTGTGTGATTGAGTAACAATCACATATATACACATACACATAGGTACTTACAAACTTTTAGCTTTATAATATTAGTAGGAATAGAATTTTATTAACATCGATATTAAGGCTCTAGAGTAGTCTAGAGATATATTATATATTATTCCCAGTTAAAGGGCTAGTTACGGAAACACACAGTAAAACCTTTTACTTTTACACGTATTAACGCGCTAACTATGGTTTCGAATCACTTTCAAGAAGCATAACTTTTCCCTTCTGCCTACAGATAATATAAATTACTGTTTTCACTCCTTTGGTTATAGTTATAGCAATTTGGTTGTTAAAAATAAAAGATGATCGAAATAGAAACAAAAGACGAACAATCGCCGCGCGCCACTAAATCTTGCCTTGTTATTCGGGTTCATTCCAAGCCTTATTTAGAAAATAATATCCATTTATAATTTGAAATTACACCGAATTTTTATCTTAACATATACAAATTTTACTAATATTATAAACGCGAAAGTTTGAATGTATGTCTGTAAGTGACTTTGTTACTCTTTCACGCAAAAACCACTAAACTGATTGTGATGAAATAAATCCTAAATAATAAATAAATCCTGTGACGAACACACAGCGCCATCTAGCCCCGTGGTAAGCTGCTAAGCTTGTGTTACGGTGACTAGACAACGGATATACTACTTATAATTATTTTTCTTTTGTAAATACATACATATTATACATAGAAATACGCCCAGACCAGATACAAATATTTATTTTTAAGCATAAATATTTGCACCCAGCGGGAATCGAACCTTAAACTTAACCTAATACTACTTATTATCCCGATATTCCTAAGTTATCGGGCCTTACGCGGGTGA
Source organism: Idaea dimidiata (assembly GCA_949358125.1). NCBI lineage: Eukaryota > Metazoa > Arthropoda > Insecta > Lepidoptera > Geometridae > Idaea > Idaea dimidiata. The sequence goes on from OX442329.1 coordinate 15,159,101, forward strand.
AACCGCGGGTCGGTGCTAGTAATACCTATATATTTAGAAATAGATTGGGTAACATATTCAGCTACTAAAGAAAAGATTCAATGAGTAGGTATCCAAAAAATCCTTGCGACAATTTAATCGAGAAATCTCTCAGTGAGACCTTTAATACGGGCCTTTGTTCTAAAAGACATTATTAAGCTGTTAGCTCAGAAGTACTCGTGTAATCAAAGTCTTAGCAACCTCGTGGACAGTGCACAATGGTTACTGCGACAAAAAAATTAAAACAGTTTTTCCTATAGATAAAAGTAGTTTGAAATAGATCCTGCAAGTAATTTTGACTCGATCCTGAATCGATTAAAGCTACCGAACAAAACGATTGAATGAATAGTTTTCGCGCAGTATAAATTAAAAAATGTATTTTAAGATGGAAATAAATATTTGTAATGTCAAAATAGGCAGAAGTGACACGCTTTAAAAAAAAATCTTTAGCTAGTAACTTTATTCGTGTTCCCTTGTGCGTAGCATGCGCCCACCGTCGCGCGGTGTCGTGATCGTGAACGTAGAGTTAGTTGGTTTGTAATTGTAGTGCATCTGATTTGATGTTAACTTATAATCGTACACACCACTATGTACACCAATAAAATAACAACGTTAAACGAGTATAAGCTAAAATGTATTGCAACATAGTAAACATACATAAGGATAAGTCCTCAGATTCTCTGGTAGCACAAAAATACGCACAAATCTGTCGTTTCCATTTTCCCCACATTGTGTCCTACAATTTATTCTCCAACCCAAAAAATTCCATCGAGTTTGCCTCATTAACTTGTAGGAAAAAAGCCCAACGAGATTCCGCTTTGCAGAGCACAATAATTTATTCAAAATTTTAATACGAACCGACCACAATAGGCCAATGAAAACGGCATAATGGATGCCAATATCAGTAGATTTGTATTTAGCTAAAATAGGAGAACGATTGCTAGTGCGGGGATGTGATGAAGTACATATCGATATTTAGAAAAAGCTTCCTTCTTAACTCTTTGACTGCTGACGTTGAAATCGCAAATCATCGCCAATCACAAAATCAAACTCAAAACCAAAACATGGCAAATTGCTGAATTACAATCTCAAACACAACAAGTGTGTTTTAGTAGTCAAAGGGTATACCGACTTGCCCCAAAAGATCAATCCGCGACTACTGGTAATATGAACCAGTTCGAATGCTGCCGAGTACGAATTTTGAAGGCATATTTTTTAATATAATTAATCATGTAATTTAATTATAATTAATAAATATTTTTCTAGGTGGGAGCTGAAACTGCATTTTCCACTACGCCAGACGTACCTCATCTACCTCGTCAAATAATTTATTTATCGATATTACCGTTCGAGGATGTGTGATGCGGAAAAAGCTTTAATGACACGAAAAACATTGCAATTTATAAACGACGAATTATTTATTAACTCATGCATATTTTAAGGTTGGATTTCGGTTTTCGGTTAATTTGAACTGATTTCAGTATGCACAAATTTTAATGGCAACGTTTATTTATTTACTAGCTCTGCCTGCGGTTTTGTTTGCGTGGTTCGAATACATAGGTACCTACCTCACTAGCATCAAGATCTTGCCACAGTTTACTTAGTATTTGGCGCTTCGAAGCGCTTTCAGAGTTGCCCAACTGACATACACTTTTATGGGTTAACATAAGTAGGAGCTCTATCACCTATGCTAAGAAAGTAGTGGTGTAGTGTTAATAGTTTCGGAGTTAGGTAAGATCGTCCTTTGTTTCCACATCAATCGTCTTATGTTTTCCACCAATCTCTTCTATTAACTTATTTTTCACTTCAAAATTTACCATTTTACATTTTTATTTGATAGGAGCTATCCGAAGACACTGTTGTTTATTTAACGATTCTAAAAATATGTAATAATATTTTAAAGAATAAAAATATTTTGGTGGTCCCTTAAAAATCAGAAAAAAATCTTTGGGGTGATGAACTCGAACAGAATTGCACCTCGAAAGTGTACTAAATTGCTCATATTTTTTCCAGTAGAATAAGGTCACAAAGAATAGATAATGATGAATGGAGCATCTAAAACCTCCTTCTTATCAGAAAACTCTTCAATAATTAATTTGTAAGTATTTGAGTACCATGTAATTTGTAGTTATTTTGTGACAGTACCTATGCATACTTTGTGACACGCCCCTTTTTGACAATCAACATCACGTATCATATTTCATTTTTTTTTGTCGCATCCAATAATCCTTAAAAAACTAAGTACCTATTTATTCGGATGTAAGTTGACAAACAAAAATTATATCTACGAAAAATCTTGTCACAAAGTATCTCTAGTTTGTTATAAAGTATCCTTAATTTACGGTACATGACATTCCAACATAAACTACGGACAAGTGCGTTACCTGCTACTGAAGCAGTATTTTACACAGAGTGTAATTTGTAATTCACACAGAATTTTAAACCAGTAGCTTAAAAAATTGGTCAAGTAGAACAAAGTTAAAACTTTGAACTCATAATTCACTGAACTGAATTTAATATAGTTTTCTTCAAAGACAACTTTTTGGAGTGACCTAAAAACCCCTTGAAGAGTCTTCAAGAACGTGAAAGGGTCGAATGCACATAAATATGACACTATTTTACATCTAAAGCGTAGGCACTAAAACAATGGGTACTTTCACAGTAAAATAAAACATTTAAGTTACCGAATTAGGAACCCCTGCCTTTCGTTATTTTAACACTATTATATAATTAAAAAATTGAATTTGTCATTTTTAGACAAAATTTTGAAAAAAAAATTCCTTTAATATTTTAACTGCAGTTTAGTTTCATTTTGAGTGTATGTAATAATAATAATTGGAAGAAAATCATTGTCTGTGGAGTCAGAAGAAAGACTGTTGGAACAAGCCACTGAAGAAACGCTACGATAGACGAAACAATATTGTCAGCGTTACAGCGGCTTTTTGTATTTATTTCGCGTAATAGGAACATTGAATATGTTTCAGACATTACTTTTAATACAGACCTAGTAGTATTTTAAAATGCTCCTTTACCACGAGCATTCACTTGTAATGTAATATTATAGATTGGACGTATAAGATGCGCGCTGTATTTAATGCTCTAATCTATTATGTTACATTACACGTGAATGCTGGCGGTAAAGGAGCATATTTAAGTTCCTTTTGGTGTATTTCTAGACTGACAATAAAATATTTACGAACTCTTGTGGACGAGAGGTTGAGGCACTGATGGAGTATTGATCCAGAGACGCGAGTTCAAATCTCGCCGCGAGTGAATTTTTAAAGATGAATTTCCTTTAAAACATTTCTAGTAATTATATGCCTTGAACAAAAAAAATAAATAATTATGAAATATATGTGGGGAATAAATAATGATTACAACAATATTTTCCACCACCGTCGTCGGTGTTCGTTTATTTTCGTCTTTCTTTACAAAATTCTTCTTAGAAACGTCTTCATTCGCCATTGATCTCCTTAATTGTCCTTTTTCCTCCATTCATCATCTTTCTCCCTCCCGCATTGCACCTTTTCACTATCTTTCCTCTCGCTCACGCTTTAGTATCCTCTTTCTCTCTTGCCCATCTATCGTCATCTCGCTCACGCCTCGGTCTTTCATACGGCCTCGCACGATTCAGACTCATCAATCATACAACTTAAGCATAACCTTTCATGCTTTTCATATCAAATTACATTCATCAAACCGAAACATTCCGCCTTACGTTCCATTCCACTCATAAACTTACGTTCCGTATCCTTTCACAATCCCACAATCGGCCTTCCTGCAACTAGGCTGGCCTCAGCCTTCTCTTTCATACTGTCACTGTCATTCGTCACACTCCCGTCATTCCATCTCATACACCTACCTACATAATTATGTATCGCTATATTGTTACATGGGTACTATTGGGTACCTACTTACTTTTACAAACATTGACTCTATACAACTCAAAAATCCCTGCTTGCAACTAAACAATTAAATCTTATTACAGTGAAAGTTACATTCTCAACAGTAAACAAAACAACTTGACTAACAATCTGCCAAAACAAAATACAACATTGGAAGTTATTTTTACAGTAATACTTTGAACAAACTAAGACATCTCATATAGTCTTACAACATGAAGTTACAATCTTTATACATGGGTATGAATCTTTAGTGAAATTATACAATTCAGGTATCTAACTGTGATTTTAACTTTTTAACAAACATTTTTCTTTGAATATTATGTGTAATATTAATATACTAAACCAATCTTTGAAGTGTAAAATGTAAATAAGCGACTTCTAAATAAAATAAACCTATTCTTATCCCTAACTAGCACTTTCATTTCACTCCTCATCTTTCATAGTAACTCATAGGGGTAAAATAAAACAAAACATGCATTTTTTTCTTTTTAGCTTAATCTAGATAATTAATTACCTGCTCCTCCGGCCAACGTTTCATGTGATCTGCAGCACTGGACGTCTTTCCAGGGCCTTCGTCGTACGGATTTAGCTTCTCCACCTCATAACGATCGTTGCGCTTGACTTTTGTCACCTTATAGGGTCCCAGGAACTTCGGTTTCAACTTCAGACCTCCACCAAACTGTGTACGTTGAATGGCCACCAAGTCTCCCTCCTTATACTTAGTGCTTTCCTTTCTTTTCTTGTTATATTCTCTCTGATTTTCCTCCTGCACCCTCAGTATGCTCTCTTTAGCTTCGATTCTCAAGTTTTCTCTCTCTTGACTGAAACAACCTCTGACTTCCTGTGATATTAACTTATGCACTTCCAGATCTTCTTTAGTTCTCATTCTCACGCCCACTAACAGTTGAAATGGTGTTGTGTTGATGCTTCTTTGATAGGTACTGTTAAGCGCCCTCTGTACTTTACTCACATGTTTATACCGACATCCAGGTTCTGAAATACAAAGCTTAGTTAAAACTGCTATCAAAATTCTATGGATCCTCTCTACTTGTCCATTTCCTCTGGGAATTCCTGTCGTAATTAAGCAATGCTCAATATTTTCTGTCACACAGTACTCCTTAAACTCGTTGCTGGTGAAAGCTGAACCTCTATCAGTTATAAATCGATTAGGGTTTCCAAAAGCTTGTTGATGTGTGGCAATTTTACTCAATGTCTCTTTACTTGTAGTACTCTTAACTGGAAATAACCAAACATATTTAGTAAATGCATCTACCATCGTTAGAATATAGTTATATAACTTTTTAGTCTCCATCATAGGTCCAATATGGTCCACATGAATAGTATGTAAAGGTGTATCATCTTTTTCTATAGTATTCAACCATCCTTCCTGCTTTCCCGCCTTCCGTGTTGCTAACAAACAAGGTATGCATCCCTGCACAAAATTATCAATCTTCCTGTTAAGGTCTGGTATGAAATAATCCTTACCAATAATATCCATCATCTTCTTCTTAGAAAAGTGTCCCTTCTCATGCGCCATCCTCAAAATATCTCCTTCCATAATTTTAGGTACAACTAACCGTTTATCCTCACCTTTATACAACAGTCCATTGTCCAGGTAATAGTCTTCAAACCTTGTATCCTTCAAAATCGCCATAATTGCTGCTAAACCGTCATCTTTCTTCTGTGCAATTCCTACTTGGTCTATAAAGCTGCTTATTACCGCTATGTATGGTGCTCGGCTGAGTGCGTCTGCATGTCTCATCTTCTCTCCTGATCGGTGCTCGACTATAAAATCATATTCGCTGAGCAGTAACACCCACCTTGCAACTCTTGTGCATAAATCTTTCTTTTTTAATGTTAACTCAAATGCTTGACAATCTGTAACTATTTTGAACTTAATTCCGAACAAATAGTGTCTGAATTTTCTTACTGCTTCTATAATAGCTAACGCTTCTAATTCATAACTTGAATACTTACTTTCTGCTTCAGTGGTACGCTTACTTAGGTAATATACTGGATGTAAGCCATCTTCATGATGTTGCATCAATATGCCTGCTATTCCTATACTAGAGGCATCCGTGTGTAACTCAGTCCTTAATTTAGGATTGTATATCTTTAATACTGGGTTTTCTATCAAAATCTGCTTCAGTTGATTAAATGCTACTCTTTCTTTTTCTCCAAACTCAAATTTACAATCTTTTTTCAATAGATCGGTCAAAGGTCTAGCTATAAATGAATAATTTTGTACATACTTTCTAAAATACGACGCTAATCCTACGAAACTGCGCAACTGCTTTAAATTCTTCGGTTCTGGGTATCTTGCAACTGCAGAAACTTTTTCCTTAGACGGCCTTACCTCGCCTTTTCTTATCACATGGCCCAGGTACTCAACTTCTTCACACAGTAACCGTGCCTTATTCCAGTTGAAATTCAATCCATACTCGGCAGAGACATCTAGTACTAGCTTTAACCTGTCCAAAGCTTGCATAGCTGTTTGCGCTGGAATCAAAATATCATCGATGAATATTACTACAATACCCTGTGCGATAAGCTCTCTAAAGATAATAGACACAAATCTCATGAAATATTTGGGAGAATTCATCAATCCAAATGGGGCTCTCAAAAATTCAAACTGTCCGTGATGAGTAACAAAGGCAGTATACTTAATAGAAGCTTCCTCAACCTTCAAGTGAAAAAATCCAGCCTTTAAGTCTAACACGCTGTATACACTAGCATCCTGCAGCTTATCAATAAGATCAGAGATAATGGGTAATGGGTATTCATCTTTCAGCATCTGTTTGTTCAGTAATCGGTAATCCACACAAACTCGGATACCTCCATCCTTTTTCTTAACTAATACCAATGGACTAGCAAATTCTGAGTAACTCACCCTGATAATTCCATCTTGTAACCACTCATTCACCTGTTCTTCGACTTTACCTTGCTCAAATAAAGACAGATGTCTTGGACGTTGTGCAATTGGCTTTTCATCTCTAAGTATTATTTTCAGTTGAATTGGGGCTTCCTTCAATGGACTTTGGTGCTGATAACTCCGCGTCAACTCAATCACTTGCTCTTTGTACTTACTGTCACCAATAAATCCTGCAAAATCATCATTAGTAGCAAAACACTCAATACAATTCATCCAATCATCTTTTTGAGTTATTTTCACACAGCCATCTTTCACAAACAAACACACTTTGGATAAAAACACTGAACCTAGTATTGTTTGGTATGGTATCGCTTCATTTTTCACTACATAGAAAGGTACGTTATCAAAATATTGGTTGTCTACTTCAAAATTTAACTTTATCAAACCTAGGGGGATTGATTTACCTCCTCCCACACCTCGAATTATTAAACTATCGCTTGGTATGAATTTCGGACTGTTCAACTTTAAATATACATCATAATTTACTATGTTAATGGAGCTACCTGTATCAATTAACGCTTTACATTGCAAAATGAGATTATTATAAACAAATTTTACGGTTTTCAATGAGTCTGATATGTCATTGGTGTTACTGTCACTTTGGCATGTGACGTTGATGTTCTTGCTGTCGATGTTTGTTTCTTCTGTAGCTGTCCGCTCTGTGCTCGTAGTAAATACTCGCTTGCTCGCCGCTGTCATCTGTTGTTCTCCTTGTGGCTGCTCGATGTGGTCACTCCGTCGTCTAACACTCTCAGCGCCTGCTCTGCAATTTGTAGCGATGTGCCCGTACTCGTTACACTTAAAACATTTCAGTCCTCGTCGACATGCTGATGCCAAATGGTCTTGCTCGCCACAATTGTAACACCTCTTTAGGCTTGATATAGTTCTAGTTATAGGACCCGCTGAATTATTATTTGACCTACTGGTCGTACTGTTAATATTACTCACTCTAGGGTTCCTTCGTGTCTTTTCCTTAAATACTTCATAGATCTTGAGTTTCTCCTTCAGCTCCGGGTATGTTGACACTCCGTACAACATAATTTTGTTCGCCTCGTCGTCGGTGATGCCCTCAATAATATATTTAATGGCCACGTAATCTGGTAGTTTGCCACGTTTGCCAAGCTCCTTCATAATGAGTAAATAATCTTGGCATGACTCGCCGGGTTTCTTGCGTCGTGCGCTCATCATCTCGTGGACTCCTTTCTGGTCAATTGTGTCTGGAAATTCTCTTAACAATCCCGTCTTCAGCTCTTCCCAAGACTTACATGGTTTTTCTGATCGCAACCAGAGTGCCGCCGTGCCAATCAGTGATCTTCGCGCCACGATGAGTTGCTGTAAAGGGCTCCATCCAAAGATCGTCGCGTTCTCTTCAACTTCTTGCACCCAACGTGCCGCCGTATATGTTCTATCGCGTCCGCTAAACTTCTCAATTAATTCGTCGGCATATTGTAGATTCATGTTACCAGTTTTTCCGTTAAAACTCGCCTCTGCGTCTTCAAAATCGCTTTGCCGGCTTCCCTGCTTCTTCAATTCGTTTTTTCCCATCTTTTTTTTTTCCAAACCACGCCACCTCCGTCTTCTCTTAGGTTACCGGTATTTCTAATCTTCTTAAATCTTTGCCAAATCTTGATATTTCTTCTTAATTTCACTTCTGTCACCACTTTTGTGGGGAATAAATAATGATTACAACAATATTTTCCACCACCGTCGTCGGTGTTCGTTTATTTTCGTCTTTCTTTACAAAATTCTTCTTAGAAACGTCTTCATTCGCCATTGATCTCCTTAATTGTCCTTTTTCCTCCATTCATCATCTTTCTCCCTCCCGCATTGCACCTTTTCACTATCTTTCCTCTCGCTCACGCTTTAGTATCCTCTTTCTCTCTTGCCCATCTATCGTCATCTCGCTCACGCCTCGGTCTTTCATACGGCCTCGCACGATTCAGACTCATCAATCATACAACTTAAGCATAACCTTTCATGCTTTTCATATCAAATTACATTCATCAAACCGAAACATTCCGCCTTACGTTCCATTCCACTCATAAACTTACGTTCCGTATCCTTTCACAATCCCACATATATATAATAAAATATTGTTCCTTTAGTTTCAGAGTAGGTACATTAATATCTCAATACAAAAGGTTTTTTTTGTATGGAAGCTCTCATAGTTTCTGTTTACAAGGGGGATATTGAGAATCCTTTCATGTTATTTTAATAGACCACTTTGATCATTCGATTAAATATAGGAGAGAGAAACCCCTTGCCCCGAGATCTAGGGGTTGATTATTTATTATTATTTATGAAAGAAGGGTGTGATAAGAAAATAATAATTTATTTATTATTATACTTATCTTATGTGATTAATAAAGATGATGATTGTATTTTTACCCGACTCTGAGTAGGGATTTATACAGCGTATTTCGAGGACGGTAATTTAAAACAAAAAGGGGCGTTTAGACGTCTAGGTGAACAACTTTTGTTCTACGGCTTTGAACATTCGATCTACTTATTTTTCAAAGATTTCAGGTAATAAGCTACTACAAGTTGTTTGTCTAGAAGTTTACGCGAAAACTTTTTTTTAACGCCTTTTTTTTTAATTTGACAAGAAGTTCTATCCATACGTCTTGTATTTATTACTTACTAGCTGCGGCACACTGTATCACCCGTGTAGGAGCTGTTTCCGCAGAAAAATCAGGATAAAAATAGCTTATGAGTTATCATTGGTATCCAACTACTTACATTCCAAGTTTCATCGCAATCGGTATAGTAGTTTATTGCGTAACAGGTTTACAAAGTCACATACATACATACAAACTTTCTCGTTTATAATATTAGTAAGATAACATTGGGTACTTTTTAATTTCACGCAACTAAGATCATTGTAACATGATCGAAACGTCGAGGTAAGAGAATTTAAAAGTAACAATAAGCGAGTAAGACCCGGTTAAAAAATTACTAAGATTTGGAACTCTCATCAGCTCTAATGCAGATGTAACTTAGCTTTTATTTGGCAAGTACACTTAGTTTTACACTCTTTTAGTTGCCTACCCTGGCTCGGTAGTTCTATTCTAACAGTAAGTGCCAAAATAAAAACCTCATGGCTCGGACCCGCATAATTTTCGTGTATTCTTTGCAAACCACGACATTTGCAATTCTGATTGCCAGTCTAGTTGGAGCTAGGGTTGCTATCTTCAACAGTCGTAAAATCTTACCATCCTATTGTTCGGTGAAAAAGACCGCTTTTAGCGCCCCCTATTTCGTTATTCTTAATTTATTTAGTACTAGCTGCGCTCCGCGGTTTCACCTGCGTAAGTCCCGTTCCCGCTGGATGATCGGGATAAAAAGTAGCCTATGTGTTATTCCAGGTCTCCAGCTACCTATATTCTAAGATTCATCGCAATCGGTTTAGCGGTTTTTAAGTGATTGAGTAACAAACACACATGCATCCATACCAACACACATACTCACAAACTTTCAGCTTTATAATATTAGTAGGATGTAAATCTCATGCTAAATCCATAAGTTGTGTGATAAATTGTTTCATCTGATACTTAATTAACAGTGTTTTTATCACAGTCGCCGGTTCATGAAAGAATTACGAAATACGGTAGAAACATTAAATATTATAAAATATATTAAACAGCTATAACCAATTCGAGAAAGATTTGAATTCATCATAAATTGGCATTAACGACTATTTCATGCAATACAGCTTAAATAATATTTATTAAATTCCTGGAATAAGGATTAAGCACATAGAAACAATGTTGTAATTATTGTTGGCTTTCTGTTTTATATTTTTAGTATCTATTATGTGTATGTAGCTGTGGATGTCCTTTAAATAAATAAATAAATAAATAAATAATAGTGTAAAGCAAAATTTAAAATCATTTCTTATTTTTACTTGGTAATTTTCCAAAACAAACCAGAAACTCACGGAACGGAAGCATCTATCTGTTTCCCCTTTTTTAATTTACAGTATTTCTTGTTCAGTTGTCAACCCTAGTAGAAGCATCTTACACAAATTGAGGACAGATTCGTTAAATCTCAGAATATTTTCGCCTTTATTGGGAATGGATTTGACTAAAAATATTGTTCGAATTGCAAAGTAAACTTAAAAAATCATATTCGTTTGAAAGTTTCAGTTTCTGCGATTTTCCAGGAAAATTTTGATTGTTTTTTTTTTGTTCATGGATATCACAACTACCTATGGCCGTTTTCTGGAATGCCTCAAATTAAATTTTCGTGAAATAAACTCGATTGTGTTCCAATAAAAGCCGGTACAGACACGAAGAAAAAAAATTAGGATGTTGCATACAGCCCGAGGAGAGCACAAGGTTTGCTAATCAAGGCCCATAATCACCTTTTACGACACCCACGGGAAGAGATTGGGTAACCCTTTTTTACGCCGAGGCTACACGGCTAAAGGTTAAAGGTTAAAGGAGTACCCATACTATTGATGATGGTAAATTTTCCTGAAAGGAAACATTCCTCTTTAATATAGTATACTACCTATGTTGTTTAAAATGAATTGTTTCTTATGAATTAATCTTTCGGTTGATATCGTAATTTTTTTTCCACATTTCACCTGTTCGATTCTCTGCTTAAGCAAGTATTTTTTCAAAAATTATTATATGCAGCTTTACTTATTTTTGAGTATAAAGGAATGTTTCCTGCCAGCAAAAATGGTCATCATCGATACTATGGGTATACTTTTTTTTACTTAACATACTTTTCCTAAAGCCATGGTCATATTTTCTACCCTGTATAGTATTCAGCCGTTCATCTCTATACTTAGGTACAAAAAAATACACTAAAATCAAACTCACTATCAATTAATAAAACATGAAAATGTGACTGAAAATAAACCACTTTCGATTGACCTCCGCAAAGGCAATAAGGTAAATGAATTTTATCTAAATGGACGAAGCGACCGAGGTCTGAATTAAGTGGTCACTTCACTTATTTAAAACGACTCTTCAATCTGAATGAACTATTAATTTCAAACTTAACTGTGCCAAGTTAAGTTGAGACTTTGTTAGTATAAAATAGTTTTCGAATAGGTCTCGAGTTCAGTTCGGCTGCATTTTAATTTTTTAGATACTGTTTACTTTAGGTTTGTTTAATTTTTAAAGTGTTCATTTTAAGTTGTCGTTTGGGTTCGACATAATTTAATGAAATAAAATAAAAAGAAGATATGTACAAGCATTAGAAACGTAATAAAAACAGTATGCTTATTTTGTAGGGGCTTAAGGGGTTTTATTGTTTTTTTACCAGTCTATAATGTCGGTTTTTAATTTATTACTTTTAGTGCATTTTCTTTTTTCATTGTCACTAAAGAAGTACAGCTTGGCCGTGTAGTTCCAGCATAGAAAAGGGTTATCCCGTCTCTCCGTGCGGTGATGGGTAAACTGCTGGGACTTAAAGAGGGTTGGTGTCAGGCAGACGGTCAGTTGTATAAACATTGGGAAATTGCCAAATCTATTTACAATACCTAACCCAAAACAAAAAAGAAGGCTAGCTATAGCTAGGAAATATATTAAGTTTAAAAATTTAAACCCAATAATAAAACATTACTCATTTAGTACCACTTTAATACGTGTTTAATAATGACGTTGTAGAATTTACGGTTGACACCGCCCGCACTCCATTTATTTATACTGTACCCATATATTGTTCTATTACTTTACATTCGATACAAGGGCGACATTTCTCACATTCCCAAGTAAAGATAAATGATCTCCATTTCTTGTATAGGTACATAAATATAATGTCTGATGTTATCTAGGCGTTTCATATCCGTATCTAAAACATAATATATTAATATGGCGTTATTCTGATTTTGAGAATGCATTTCGGTAGTTTTTCGTCTGTTAAAACTGCGGTTACATTGAGTAAGTCTTGTTTGCAAGTTGCACGGACATACGTCATACGTGACGTTAAATTCATGCCATTGTTTACTTTGGGGAACAGCTTCACACTCAAATCTAGAGATTCTTCAGCGTTTCCAAGCTAAAACTCTACGCCAGATTACCGGTGCACCATGGTATTTCACAAATGATCAAATTCATCGCGACCTGGGAAAAAAGTTAAGGAAGAGGTAACACAAAGCATGAGAGCATACAGCAAAAGAGTAGAACTCCACCCGAACCAACTTGCAAGAGAGCTAATACTAAACACAACGTTCAAGAGGCTGAAACGTCGGGCACCCCAAGATCACATCCGTCGAGATCATGAATAATATATGGACTAGTCACTGGACACTGTACCATGCACGCTGATCTCAAAAAAATCGAAAATGTCGAAAAGATAGATCGCAGGAGAAGGAAAGATAAAAAAAAAGTTTACGTACTTACTTGTGTACAAGTCGTTTTACTTGTTTGTTAGATGTTTATGATATTTTATAGATGACTAGCTGCGCCCCGCGGTTTCACCCGCGTAAGTCCCGTTCCCGCGGGAATAACGGGAAAAAAAGCCTATGTGTTAATCCAGGTCCTTAGCTACCTATATTCCAAGTTTCGTCGCAATCGGTACAGTAGTTTTTGCGTAAAAGAGTAGCAACCTCTCATACATACAAACAAACTTTCGCGTTTATAATATTAGTAAGATAGTTTTGTGAAACAGTGGGAAACCAAAATTTTTTTATAGTCAATTTAGGTTTCGTGTTATGTTTTTCAAACCATTGTATTGTCCTCTTTTTAATATTTTTTGACATAGAATCTAAGTTTGTCAAAGCTGTTTGATGCCTTTATAAAAATACAATAGGGTTACAGGCTCAAATTCGTCTTGAAATTATATTATGTGAAACTCGATTTTTAGAAAGACAACAAAGGAACACGAAACCTCGATTCTGGTGCGAAACAGCAGGGCTAATACGAAAAAAGTATTGTTCGTTCTGGACCAGTAAATTACTATACGTTCAAGACCAAAAAAACAAAGAATATATTGAGAAGAATTGGTCTAGAACTAAACAATAACTAACTACTGACGTTTGGTCGGATCTGAAGTCTCGGCCGAAGTTTTTTCGTATTAACCCTCCTGGTGCGGAATCGAATAATAAAGATTTCAAACTACCCATAACCGAGATGCATTATAATGTCGGACTAACAATAGTCCGTACAAACAGATGTACTTCCGGACCCGTGTTATGTGGTGTGATAATGGGTATTGTGTTTTATTTATGTTTTGTGTTTTCAGTCTATTAATTTGATATTTGACCTGACCTCCAAATTTCTTGATGGATAATCCGTGTTCGGAATTATACTTAAATTTTCATGTCGATGATACCTATATCTGTTTTAGAATATTTCTTGCTTGAAACCAAACAAAATGTCATCCACACCTATCTCACTAAAACATTCAACATGAACAGGTCTTTACAAATGGACCGATTTTCATGATTGATTAGTTATCGTATCGTAATCCGTCTAGTACTATAAACACACAATAATAATTATTTACACTAGTTCTCCGATTTGAAGGTAATTCTTTTATTTATCTATGAATTTTGAAAATTCATAATTAAAATACTATTTGCGCCCGTATCCCTCGTTTCGTTTCTTTGAAGTATTCGTTATTTTAATTTCATTTTAGGGATCTTTCACACGGTGCCAATTTCCAAGCATGCACAGTGCAAATTATTACACAGCCGATGGCCGCCAAGCTTGAATAGAACCACGGATTTTTTAAAGCATTAATTATCTAAATTGGTAAGTATATTATCTGCGTATCTGACAGGCTAGTAATACTAAAAAGCTCGTATGAAAAGACTGTGCTTGCTGGTGACTTACTGACCTACTGGTCAGCAGCGTGCGAATGGATCCTTAGGGACCTATCACATGCCGAATCGTTTACAGTAATGGTTTCGGGCTTAATGCAAAATGTCATATTTTATGATATGGGTCTTTTACTTTAGGTGTTAAACATTTTTATTTATGATTTTATAGGCACGTCTCGTCTGCTTGTTATACCAGATACTTGAGTTTTGATAGAGGTGGCTGGGGTGTCAATTAATTTGATGTTTCTATTGTTGGGAAAACGCATCAATGTTATGAGGGGCTTTGTTTATTTGTTTCTCACTAGCTGAGCAGTGACCACTTCGTGTCGCTATAAAAACCTTGATATTGGTTTTCTGTACAGTGTCCAAGTTAGTAGTATGAAATTGAACCTTCAGTTTTTTGACATTCGTCTGAAAATAGCGTGTTTTGGTGAGGGCCGCGCCACGCCCGTCGGGCGCCGTGCGTGGCGCCCGACGGGCGTGGCACGGCGCCCGAGCTGAACGTGAACAAGCTGTTGAATTTGAATTTCTTGTCGCGCTCTATATGCGCTGCGCCAACTGAAAAAAAAACCCTTGGTGCCCGGTATAAGGCGGGCGTCCGGTACGGTTATTCAGAGAGCTTCGGTTCGAAACCGAAGATAGACTTGACATGTCTGTCAACAGTCTTATGTAATCGCTGAATGAGATGGAGATACGAAATATGTTTTTTGACAGTAAATAGCAACTAGTAGCGGTGGATGCTAATTAGATGATACCACAGCTGCTGTGGTATCATTTAATTAGCAACCACCGCTAACAGTTTCGTATTCTACATTGCTGCTTTGAAGTAATCACCGCTAAAACCACGTTACGTCAAAGCAGCAATGTACCACAAGTTAGCTACTAGTAGCGGTGGATGCCAATTAGATGATACCACAGCTGGTCAAGTTAGAAGTTTCAGGGTGACACTCTTAGCCTTAATAATAAAAAGGAGAATACGGTCCGAGTACTAAGAACATGTTTTGTCATTTTCCGTGACAAGAACTGTCAAAGTTGACAGACACAAACAAAAAAACTGAATAACTACTTCAAACTAATTCCCATTTTATTATTAAGGCTATATGACAGTACAGTATTATATGAAAAGAAGAATAAGAAGTAAATATATGTATGTATGTAAATTCTCTACCTCAAAAGGACCCATAGTAGGTACCTATATCTACCCTTAAACAACGTATCGGCAGGGGTTAATCGGGTGGAAATAAAAGTTTTACCAAACTTCAGTAGCTCTGTTCGCGTACAGAATATTTTTCCCTTAAAGAATAAGTTATCCGTTTTTTCTTGTCATTTGTTTGAAAAACATGAATTATGTCGTGTCGTTGTATGAAATATGTATCGTTTTCGTCGTAAATATCATTTGTGATAGCTACGTCGCATGGTTTTACTCGTGGTAATAAATTAAGAGGACGCATCGAAGAATTTGTAGATTAAATCTATATAATAAAAGAAACTCGTGTTAGTTATACCTACTATTTATAACCCAAGAACGGCTGAACCGATGTGGCTGAAAATTGGTGGGGAGGTAGCTTATAATTAGACTAGAGAAGAACATACGATACTTTATCCCGATATTCCTGCGGAAATTTGCGGGGCGCCTCTAGTGGTCAATATATCTCAGTAATTACAAAAAAACGAAAACCATATTTTGGTATCTAATTTATCCTTCTGATACCTTTATTGTGGTAGTTTTGTTTATACGATTAGTTAATTTTTGCATACCAAAAAAACAACTCTTTAAATATAAAGTTTTCCATTTTACAAAGAATTGGGATAGATATTTAACATTGGTAATATGCACTTCACATTGGTACCTAATACAGTTTTACAATATAATAGCAATATAATCAAAATTAAACGAAAAATTGGCGCTTTTTAGCCAAACAACTTGGCGCAGCTATAGTGAACTAGTGGAAGTTTTTTAGCTTATCAAAAAGTGGTAAGCTCGCACTAGTACCAGAATCTGAGCGTGCCAGTTACCACCTAAGCCCTTCTGTGCTTCGGAAGGCGTTAAGCAGTTGGTCTGATAGAAGTTAAATAAAGTTTAAATATTTATTTCTCTAAAGACCAAGTTATTTGAATTCCAAATCAAATTGGCACACAAAATCCATTTTATTATAACAGAGTACTAAAACATGGTTCCTATAATTGATTCATTTTCGAATGAAACTAATTATTTAATTAATAGGCTTACAGGCTTAATTCTGCTTTTTGTCTCGTCTCGGCGATAACGATTAAAGGGGATTTCATTAAATTGGGTTTATCTACAAAATCTACATTGATTTCGTTGCTATGGAGTTGGATTTGCTTATTTTAAAATACATTTTATTACATTCCAACGGAGTTGCCCTGGGTAACGGTTGTCCTATCCTGCTATAGAAAAAAGTTCTATTATAACAGGACAGAGGATAAAAAATACTTCATAACGATAATACATTTCATTCCACTAAGAGCCGATTTTTCATTCTACGGATAAAATATATCTATTATCTATCTAATAAGTCGACCCAACCAAATTTAACAGCCTTCAAATTTTGATTCTTTTTCATATCATAGTAACGTTTTGTATTCGGTGGTGTTACATTTTATTTGTCAGATATCTAGGGATTTGAAAAATCGGGCCTTAACCGACTATCCTACTAATATTATAAACGTGAAAATTTGTATGTATGTATGTGAAAAAACCACTACAATGAAACTTAGAATATAGGTAGCTGGAAACTGGGAATAACACATAGACTACTTTTGATCACGATATTCCATCGGAATCAGTGCACCACAGAACGCAGCTAGTAACATTGTAAATTCAAAAGTTTCTATGTATCTTTGTTTGAATGTTTGTGTTTTAATCACGCAAAAATTGCTGAACTGCTGAACAGTAACTAGAGATAAGATCTGAATTAACACATACCATAGCTAGTTTTTCTCTCGATATTCTCGCTGAAACGGGATGCGGGTAAAATAGCGGGGCGCTGCTAGTAGGTATATATTTTTAGCGCTAAATAATCGTTTCAAAAAGAAAGTTTGGCGTCAAAAAACCGGTTTAAACTTTTTTATAACATAGTCAAACATGTCTTTGCCTAACACCTTTAACAAAGCATTTTTCACGCGAAATTTTCCAATATGAAAATTGAATAAACTGCATGAAAGCGGGCTTTTCGTGTATTCACTGGGAAAATTTAATATATTGTAAAAGTATAGGTATGCTGTGTACCATGTTTTGAAGATGAAATTCGGTCGTTTCGGAACATCTCGAATGATGGAACTTGAAGAATTCAACAGGAACTCTTCGCTCAAATAAGGTACGTCGCCATGTTTGTTAGTGAAACTCCGAATATCCTCCACGTTTGTTAAGTAAGTATTAATTAAGTAAGTGGAGTATGATCAGAGTAGTCTGAACATGCTGTGTCTTTTTTCGTGACAGGATCTTTCAAATTTGACAGAGAGTAACAAAACGTGATACAACTACTCTGACATTACTCTATGTTTATGAATAAGACTATAAGTTGCTAATATTCAAGGTTCCATGATGAAGCCTGTAGCTGGCCAAAGGAGCTAATATGTGAACTAAATAATATTGCTAGCTGCGCCCCGCGGTTTCATCCAAATAAGTTTCGATCTCGCAGGATTTTCGGGACCAAAAGTATCCAATGTTACTCCCCATCATTCAAGCTATTCCGGTCCAAAAAATTAAATAAAAATGTTAGGGGTAGGTCCCCAACCCTTATCACTTAGTAGGGGTATGACAAATAGATAGTAATAAAACATATAAAATAAATTATTCGATAAAACCGGATAATTTATTTATCCGGTTTTATCGCGTTTTTATTCATTGTTGTAAACGAATCGAGCTTTCGCCAACTTTACAGTTGGCTTTTTCAAGGTTGACTGAGATGTAATTAGTCTAATTTTAACATTCTAAAAAGTAGTAAATAGATAGTTGCCTATTTTCAAACCTACTGAATATGCATATAAAAATCGGTCAAGCCGTTTCGGAGGAGTACGGTAACTAATACTGTGACACGAGAATTTTATATTTATAAGAAGAAGACGAGGTAATGCCGCCAGTGTGATGGACACTTTTAGACTCAATGGTCATTCTCCTAAGATTATTTATACAAGATGTAACGGCCCTTTTAAGCCGAAAGAGGGTTGTTTTGGACTTCTAGGCGAACAACTTTAGTTCTACGATTTTTGAAAATTCGAAGTACTTTTCGAAAATTTAAAGTGTTTCTTGAAACTTGAAAATCAGCTGTTTCTCAGAGTTCGAGGTCATTGACCTTATTTTGTCCTTTTATTTAGTTTTGTCTACTACAATCAAAACTGCAATAACCTTTATTTTCAAAAGCAGCTTTTTGTGCAGTGAAACAACCACAAAATATTCAAAAAAAAGTTCGATTTTTCAAAAGTCGTAGAACAAAAGTTGTTCCCTTAGATGTCTAGAACAACCTCCTTTCGGCTTAAAAGGGTATACCCGTTACACTTTGTATTGTTAATTACCTTTGTAGTATTTATTTCTTATTACAAAATATTGTTTAATATATAACCTATAATGCCTAGCGTAAAGAAGAAGATATTCAAGACAAAGAAAAATCATTAAGAAAAAACATTTAAAAGGTTGCCGGATCGTTTCTCGTTGTTTTGTCGTCCTTTTGTCGCTCAAAAAAAATAAAGTAAATTTATATAAGAAATACCCCGACTTACATAACCATACTTTAAAAAACTACAGATCATTCAAAAAAAGCAAGCACATGCTTGCTTTGTTTATCGCTAGATGGCGCTGTGCAACATCTTGCAATATTTATTGCAATCTATGAATACCTTCTCGAAATTTCTGAAGACCGCAAACTAGAATTGAATTCCGTCTACGAATTTCAGACGTGAATATTTTATAAACGTTCCGTCTCATTCATTTTAGTTCCTGCTTCAGTATTATCTACGTAGAAACTTAATAATTAGTGGTAGAATATTTATTGAACCAATACGAGAACTACTGCTTAATATATCATCAAATACATTTCCAACAATATTTTTAACTACCAACATAATCCTAATATTAACTTGTCATCTTAATTTTTATATTACTTCTTGCTAATATTATAAACGCAAAAGTTTGCAAGCATGTCTGTATGTAACTTTATTTCTCTATCAAGCAATAACTACTGAACCGATTGTGATGAAACTTGAACTATAAGTAGCTGGATACCGATAATAACACAAAGGCTACTTTTTATCTCGATATTCCCGCGGGAACACAGCGCCGCTAGTCTAATTATACTAGTATTAAATAGCTGCAGAGTTTGTTTGTTTGGTTGAACGCGCTAATCTCAGAAACTGCTGATCCAAATTAGAAAATCTTTCTGTGTTTGATAACCCAATTATCGAGAAAGGCTTCTGATCCCCATATTCCCACGGGATTGGGACTTAAGCGGGTGATACCGCGGGATGCGGCTAGTAACATTATAAATAGGAACGATTTAGTTGTTTGTAACGAATAGACTTCAAAACTACTAGACCAACTTAAAACGTTCTTTCATTATTAGAAAGTTAGATTATCGAAGAGTAACATAGGCTACGTTTGATACCGATATTCTCTTGTCGAAACCGCGGGACGCAGTAAATCTATAAAACCATAATTACATCTACACTCAACTTGTCCTCTTTCTTTAAAGAAGGCAAAAACTGATCGTACTCAATCTAAGTCATATCTTAACCGTAAACCAAGAATAACTCGAGACTAAGATATTCGGGTTTCGATCGTAACTTCGTAAACGGTGTTTATTCAGCGAAACGAGATAAACCAATATAAAAGCAATGGGTTCAAAGATCATTTGATTCGTAGGCAGGGTGTGTTGAAATGAGCATTTCGTATGTCAAATTAAATGGAGAGCGGTAGGTATGCTTGTATTGCATATTTGAACATTTTTCAATTTTTATTTAGCCCTTTGCTGCGCTCCGCGGTTTCATCCTAATACGTAACTCCCGATCCTGATAAAAAGAAGCGATGTGTTAATATTTATTTATTACAAACACAATACAGATTAACATTATTATTAACCTTGACGACATCTGAGGTGCGTCGGGCGAACTGTAATGCTGAAGGTTGCGGGTTCGATTCCCGCCGGGTGCAAATGTTTATGCTTAAAACTAAATATTTGTATCTAATCTGGGTGTCCATCTATGTATGATATCTATTTATTTACAAAACATAGTATATTATGTAGTAAATCCGTAGTACCTACAAGCCTAGTGCTTAGTTTGGGGCTAGATTACGCTGTGTGTAAATGTCGTGCAATTTTTTTAAATTATATCTCAAAACAACAATTATAGTTTTTATCCAGATCTGCATACCCAGTTTCATTGCAATGGGTTCAGTAGTTTTTGCGTGATTCAAACAATAAATTTCTAAGTTTTCGCATTTATAAAATAAGTGTGATTTATGCCTAGTACGTTTTTTTTTAATCTATGAATCCAAAAGAGTATGGTGGTTTACTTTTCCTTATATTTTATACACGACTGCCTAAGGAAGTGTTATGTTTTTGTCGTAAGTGTATGTATTTTTTATTCTACCTATATAAATACACACAAAATAGCTGTCAATATCTCTTGATAAATCGATATCAAAAATAAATAAAATAAATAAATAAAAATTCATTATTTCGGACAAATGAGATATCCATAGTATTGAAAGTATCCAAAAGATATTGAAAGTTATTTCTTGAATCGTTAATAATAGGGGTTAAAGTATGACATTGCCGTTTTATTGCAATAGGTTCTTTGAATAGAATCTTCATGGTTTGAGGTTTTCGAATGAAACTTTTTTCAAATGGTTTTTGTGATGTTCTTTTTTTAAAAAATGTGAAACATTTGAATATCGACTTTCAATTGTTTTTGTTATTAAATTTAGACAAGAAAGATGGATACTGCGAAAATTCGAGTGATTTTTGAATACGAGTTCCGACGCGGAACTAACGCGGCAGAAACAGCCCGCAATATCAATGCTGCGTTTGGAGAGGGGTCTACTAATGAACGCACCGTGCGATTTTGGTTTAAACGCTTTCGTGATGGAAATTTCGACTTAAAGAACGAGCCACGAGGAAGACCGCCCACACAGGTGAATAACGATGAATTAAGAGAGATAGTGGAAGCCGATCCTAGTCAAACTACCCAGGAATTAGCGGCATGGTTTAACGTTACCTTACCCACTTTATTGACTCACTTGCGTCAAATCAATAAAATAAAAAATACGAAAAATGGGTGCCTCATGATTTGACTGATCTGCAGAAAGAAACGCGTGTTGAAACTTGTGTTGCCTTGTTGAACCGGTACAGAAATGAAGGAATATTGGATCGAATTGTAACATGTGATGAAAAGTGGATTCTTTATGATAACCGGAAAAGAAAAATGCAATGGCTGACCCCAGGTCAAATGCCACAACAGTGTCCTAAAGCAAAACTTACCAATAAAAAGGTAATGGTAACTGTTTGGTGGTCTCAGCAAGGTGTTATTCACTATAGTTTTCTTCGATCTGGTCAAGCAATTACGGCAGATGTCTATTGTGCCGAACTCCGAACCATGTTGACAAAACTAGCAGTAAAACAGCCCCGACTCATGAGTCGATCTTCACCATTATTGCTCCACGACAACGCGAGACCTCACACAGCACGAGAAACCATTTTGACCCTTCAGGAACTGCACTTAGAAACCATTCGTCATCCTCCGTATTCACCAGACCTTGCTCCAACGGACTACCATTTTTTTCGTGATTTGGACAATTATCTACGTGACAAGAAGTTTTCTTCCCAGGAGGCAGTACAAAATGCTTTCACACAGTTTGTGCAGTCTAGATCGTCGGAGTTCTATCGCAAAGGCATTAATAACCTTCCCATTAGATGGCAGCAATGTATAGATAATAATAGCAACTATTTTGATTAAATAAATTTGTTAAAAATTTAAAAAATAAACAATTAAGATTTTCAGTACAAATCGGCAATTTCATACTTTAACCCCTAATATTTAACTAAATCCATCTAGTTATTTTGAACCTACAATATCTACCAATCATGACAATACTATAATAAATGTTATCAATGCAATTAAAAATTTAACAATAAAAACAATATTGTTAAATAAAAAAGAGCAGTTAAATCATTCCCTCTTCGTAACTTAAAAACGATGTTAACAGAAAAAGAAACATACACATCGACCAAACATAATTATTAGCACCCCTTTTCGTTCATTCATGAGTAGCAAACACCAGCTTCGGAACAACCCCATCGAAATCTCGACCCTATGAAAACAAAATGTCAATCGAAACCGCACTCCCTCTGGTCAAACTACCCGCCAAAATATTTACTTAAGACTTCAAAGATGAACAAATATTGGAACTAGACAGTAGACATTCTAAATATTTGACAAAATGTTCCCTATTTGTCGGTTTAATCTGTACCTACCATTTATCTGGTCTGTGATACTGGTCTAGTTGGTGATCTTTTATATTGGAACTTTGTGTCAATTTTGATTTGTTACGAAATTTTAAAGCAGTAATTCTGCGAACAGAGACCTCTTAAGTACCTAAGTGATTGAGAGGGGGATTTTTGGTTGTTGCGGCTAATCCTAACACTTCAGCTTCACAGCAACCAATTTTAGTTAAGATCGAGAAAAAGTAAACGAACGAAAAAGTAGTAGTGTAGGTAGTGAAAATTAAACTAGAAACTTTATTCGTTACTTCCAAATCTCGTAGAGTTTAAGGTAAAATTTGACGCCATTTACAATGACCCTCAACTTGACTATCAAATTTGTCTGCTTTCGTAGCTGCAGTAAGCTTCGAATTACTATAATCTGCCTTACCATGATTGTTTCTCGCTTAAAATATAAATATAAAAAATATAGAAAATCCCCGACCTCTCCCTGAGACGACTGCTTACCGCCCGAACGAAATCTAACGTTCCCCAACTCCAACACCTAATAACCTCCACAGCCAAGAGGACAAAACGTAAGCTGTCTCCAAATCAGCGTGCGTGGCACGCATGATCACCGCTACATCAGTAGCCGCCGCCGCCCGCCGCCGCCCGCAAGCACTGTGCGGCTTAAATGATTACCGCAAAGGTGTTGACGCAGGTCCATAACTAATTCGTTTGCCTAATACAAATATAGGTCCTAATAATAGTTCATATTGTATGTCCCCCGCCTCTGACTTGCCTTCACCGGCAGTGGTTTCGCGAGAGCAGAATGCTTTGAGGATGAACACCTGAGTTGGCCTGCTCACTAGCATTTAATATAAGATAATAAATATGTATGATCAAAGTCTATATAGACTGTATTATTTTCTAATATTTTGCATGTTTTGTAAGTTAAAACAATCATCATTATAATACAAATAGGCACGTATATAATACCTACTTGTAATAACGTATTAATATTCTAGTCTCGTTTATGAAACTCAGCTGAACGGAATAGTTGAATGTCTGAAATTCAAAGGGATATCATCATTATGTATGAAGTTAGATAGATAGAGCCATGACAAAAAATATAAAGTAGGTAGGTACCTAGCATTGATCTGAACCATAACTGTAAATTATGTTATTAATCTACATTTGGATGGAACACAGGAAGGCAGATTTATAAACAGCCGTGTTTTTGACAATTGTTGTCTTTTTACTTTTAGATTAGATTTTACATCTGAGGCCGTACTTAGTCTTACCGTTATACCGACATTAGGTACCTTGTTTAATGTACTAATCCTATCCTACTAATATTATAAAGCTGTGTGTTTGTTACTTAATCACGCAAAAACTACTGAACCGATTGTGATGAAACTTGGAATATAGTTAGCTGAAAACCTGGAATAACACATATGTTACATTTTATTCCGATAATCCCGCGGGGTCGTGACTTACGTGGGTAAAACCGCGGGGCACAGCTAGTATTATCATAAATAGCAAAACTAATATACCAAAGAGTTTCTTTTCCCTTCTCCTTCTAGGAGGTTGCGTGCCGAAGGCATACTTTTAAAACAATTCAAAACGATCATGTGAAATTTTAATTTTGACTTTGGTAAAAATAGTTTTTGTACAAAATACGCACTCAGAAATTCTGCTTTAGGTTGGAATAAAGCTGCGCTTTGCCAAAAGCTAAACGCACTGTTAAAAGCTAATGGCTAATCCCTGGCAGCTGCCGATGTGTTGGCTTTTGGCAAATTATCGTAAAATATTACGTATTCCGATATATTTATAGATTAACTAACGGTGTCCCGCGGTTTTATCCTCGTAAGTTAGAGACCTAAGGGCGACCGAGAAACTCTAACACTAGGTCGAACACTAATTTCGAACAATTATTCGTTCTAAGTGGCATGACAAAGAACAAGCACTCCAAATTTCATGTCCCTATGGCAAAAGGTTTGGGATCTGCGTTGATATAATTAATTAAACAGTAAGAATATTGTATTTTTATATTCAAGACATGTTTAGAATTTGTTTTACTTGTTTAGATAGCTAGTTTCTTCTTCGTCATTACGAGTCAGCGATTTCACATTAAATTCTTTCGGCCCAGTACTTAGCTAGTTTAATTGCAGCGGCATTGACCTGCAAATCCTCCATAGTGCAAGAGTAGGGCACAATGTGCATTGGAGCAATAATGT
This sequence comes from Idaea dimidiata, assembly GCA_949358125.1. NCBI lineage: Eukaryota > Metazoa > Arthropoda > Insecta > Lepidoptera > Geometridae > Idaea > Idaea dimidiata. The sequence continues at coordinate 15,184,408 of OX442329.1, forward strand.
TCCATGGATATCTTATCTTATCTTACTGATACTATAAACGTGGAAGTTTGTATGTATGTAGGTATGTCTGTATGTGACTTAATTAAGTACTATTTTACGCATAAACTACTAAACCGATTACGATGAAATTTGGAATATACGTATATCCTGGTGACCTGGAACAACTCATAGGCTTTTTATCTCGGAACGGAACTTACGCAGGTGAAACCGCGGGGCGCTGCTAGTTTAACTAATATTATATACGGGAAAGTTTGTATGTATGTATGTATGACTTGTTACTCTTTCACTCAAAAATCGAAATCTAAACCGATTACGATGAAATTTGGAATATACGTAGCTGGTGACCTGAAATAACACATGGCTACTTTTATTTCGATATTCCCGCAGGAACGGGACTTACGCAGGTGAAACCCCGGGGCGCAGCTAGTATTCTATATAGCTTGGATAACCACCTATATTCTTTGCACATAAGACTTAGTAATTAATATTAAACGACGGTTAAAAGAAAAACCACTTTTTCATTACACTTATCCGATTATAGAGAACTAGACTTAAGCTTTCCATATTTACGTTTTTTCCACCGAAATAAATTTACGGGATATAAGTTTTTCTCAAGGGGTCAAAATTTTTGTCTTTATGGGCAATAAAGACAAAAATTTTGACCCCTTGTGACCTTAGGGCGAGTAAATAGTAAAACTAAACATCTTTTCACCAAATAAGAATATTTTTCGCCTACGCGACCCAAAAAGTCCGAAACAAACGCGTAATCACATCGTCACATATTAGATTGCTCAAAAACTTTTACTTACTAAACGAATTACATCTAACACGTCAAACCCAATCGAATTTCGACTCTAATGTGATAGTTTTAGAAAACAAATCTTACTAATTAGGACGCAGTTCTAAGTTGGTTCTACTAATTCAAAAACTGAGATAACTCTCCAAGTAAATTTCAACAAATCATTGCATTGTCAACCTTAACTATTTGAAATTAGAGTGCAGTGACGTTTGATTGAGTGTAATAGTAAATTGGTCCAAGTGTTAACTCTATGAGCGTTCGGTTAGATCGGTTCGGAAACCCAATTTGCATGTAAATTCATCGAAGTCAGTCGGGATTAACTTTAGAATGGGAATTATTCAATATAGCAACCAAGAATCGTGATGACAGTCGATAATGAAGTGGACAAAGCAAAAAAGTGGTTTAATCAAGTTTTTAATTAAAAATGTCATTTAATTTAACTGCGGTAGGTAAGTAGTTATTTTCTGCCAAGAAACATTGATTTACAATACGTAATAATAAAAAATAAATCAGTTTTAAACGCGTTGTTTTTATTATGTGAAAGCATTTAACAGTATCCGGGTGCTGGAGAGGGATATACGCGGAAACATCGGATGATGACGATGATGATGATTTAACAGCTTTATGACATAAAATATATATCTGCAATGACCATGCCCATACGCTTTGTTTTTTTTCTTCATTTTGTAATTAGGAAAGAAACGAAATATAGATGCCTCACGACCACGGCCAGTGTAACCCGTTGCTGAAACGTCAAGGTCATTGTAATCTAAGGATTTCGTAAAAACAAAATCTATCAGACATTTTATTGATGGTCAGGACTTCATTTATTATTAAGTTAAAACAAACTGTAAAAAATAAAAAGTAAATGAAATAAAATCACTGACCTACAAGTAGGTACATTTTTTTATTAAAATTTATTTTGTTCTGCCGACAATGATTGGCCACTGTAATCACAGTATAATGTCATTTTTACTCTGACCATTTTACAGGAAATAAATATTTATGAAAACAATACCAAACCATCTAATTTCAGTTCTCAATACACCCTACTTATACCGGAAAAGGAAATGCTGAAAACCTGAAAATCAACCCGGAACGGGTGTTCCATTAGCCGGTAAGTACGGTCCCATCAAAACCTACTGTAGGTATGACAGTAAGAATGCAGCTCGTGAATCTATCATAGAAGCTAAGCCACTTCAATGATTGTGATATTGAGACATTTTTATGTATCCGTATTATAAAATTACGTGGTGCTGGAGCTGCAATACCTTTTTGTGCCTTTTATGCTGGAAACAGTATTATCATTTATTTCCTTCATTGCTCTTACGATGAAGGAAATTTGAAGGCATGCAATATTCGCCAATCTGATGTAGACTCCCGTGACGTCTTACTTGCCCCTAACCTCTAAGAAGCCCTTGCCCTTCATTTGGACAACTTAACATGCAACTTAAGGCAGCCAAACTAAGTACAATATGGAACCAACCAGTAAAACTGCCCGACTTCAGATGATAAAACAGATTTATTAGTCGGTGGCACTGTACCTATGTAGAGGTTATTTTGGTCATTTTTATCAATTCTTTTTTTGTTTTTTTTTTGTTGTTTTTTAAATTATTTTTTGTTTCTTTTTGAAGTCGGTTTTTTAATTTTTAAATTATTTTTTTATTTTACCCTTTTTAGTATACCTACCTACCTAAAAATCAACAATATTGTTACCCTAATTTTAATTATTAAGGAGTTTGCTGATGAGAAGGTGGTTTCAGGTGCCGCATCAATCTGTACTTAGTTCTTTAGGGGTCTATTCTTTTTGGTAGAAGTCCAAAAATGAGTAATTTGTTGAATTCTGAGATGCTATCCTGTCCATGATTCCGAAGATACTCATCAGATCCTTACCAAACTTTCATGGGACCACCTCGCAGCTTCCACCTTTCCATTAAAAAAAGAACTATATCAATCGGTCAAGCCATCTTCGTGTAATCGATGAACAATTGAATTGAATACAGCGTTTTGAGGAGCATTCCCGGTCCTCACTTCGAAGATCCTCATCAGATCCTCATAAAATTTTTACGGGACCATCTCGGAGCTCCCACCTTTCCATTAAAAAAATAATCATTTCAATCGGTCAAGCCATCTTCGAGTAATAGATAAACAACTGAATTGATGATTAATGCGTTTTGAGGAGCATTTACGTTCATCACTCCGAAGACCCTCATCAGATCCACATCAAATTTTTATGGGACCATCTTGGAGCTCCCACCTATCCATTAAAAAAGAATCATCTTAATCGGTCAAGCCCTCTTTGAGTAATCGGTTAACATACAAAAAAAAAAATATTATACATACAGACGAATTGATAACCTCCTCCTTTTTTTGAAGTCGGTTAAAAATCGAAATAAGATCAAATTAAAATAAACCATTGATATTCTGCTAAAAATGTACGATAGTTCCCTAAACGAATTTTTTGTATTTAGCTTCTGTAATACTCAAATTCTCGAACCGCGTTTGTAACATCGTAAAAAGCACTGGCTTCGCTTCCGAACCCTGAAACCTACTAAGCCTCTGATTTCCATCAGAGAAATCCGCAGCATCATCAATGTCGCATCTTATAAAAAATTGTTTTTAAAACTGGAATTGGGTGCTTTTAAAATGTCTATTCCAAGACTTCCAAGCCAAGTTATATTTGAAAAACTAATAGCAGCTTAGAGAGACGTAAGTACTTACTCAATTTTAAAAGTAGGGGAGGTTAAGGTGTAGTTTGGAGAACGACGGCATTATAGCGACTGCAGTAAATAAATAACAAATTCATCCTTTGCACCTATTCAAAAATGTTTTTATTTGACACATTGGCCGTTACATATTGAAATTTAATCAATATCGTAAATATCGGTATTTTAGCATCTTATTACATCAGTGTTTACTGCCTCATATTATTTGTATCAAAACGTTCCTGTGCACGCAGACTTTAGAATTATTGTAATAGTTTAGAATTTAAATTATTTCTAATTAAAATGCTATAAAATAAAAATTCGCTATCGAATGTAACTTTATGGCCACAAATTAAAAAAACATAATAAAACCCAAGAAGACTAATGACATAATTTTTTATTAGTAATAAGCGCCTCCTCCATATACTTAATAATTATTGTTCTTCAGGAAACTCTAAAAAAAAATGACTAAATAACTTATTGTTGCACTGACTGACTGACTAACTCGCCCCTCTACGAGAGATCAACTAGCTAGACAATCAGGCGTTGTTGCCGTTTTTGCCGGTTTAGGCGATTTTAATTATAAAGTCAGTTTCACATTTTTGCATTTGCGTCATTGTAATTCTAGTCTAGAGGTTATAGATAGCGTCCCCACTGATAGCCATCCACAGGCTTACCATGCGAGGTCCTCTGTTCTCAGCAGAACACTCCCAGGAGCTCCGTCGGGGATCAGTTACTGATCTAGTCTCCAATGCTATATTGGTTCAATAAAACAGTGTTTAGAAAAACAAGTCGTTCATCGGTTTCGGATCAAAGCTCTCTGAATTCCACTACAGTTGCGCGATTCGATTTTGTCGACGGCGTCGGATCATGCCACCTCCCATCGCAGACTGTCCACATACGTAGTTGTTGTAGTTAACTTGTAGTCGCCACGTGTCGTTGTCTGCCAACTCATACCTTAAATAAAGGTCAAGGTTGCAAGGGAAGAGAAATTGTTTTATCTTGTTTTCGAATTAGCTAAGGATATTTTATTTATACTTGTAGGTAAGTAAGTCAATTAATTATGTAAATTCCATTTAAAAGTTTGTAGTTTAAAACTAAGTTGTTTGGAAATTCGTTATTTAAAGCAGGTTTAAAGGTTTTTAAGGTAAACTTAAATAAAAGGTCCGCTCTGGTGTAAAAGTTATTCAAAAATCCCATTAATATTCTAAAGCTAGGTAGGAAAGTTTGTTATTTTTTACGCAAAATACTGAACCAATTTCAATGACACTTGGTATGCAGATGGCTGGAATCCTAAATTAACACATAGGCTAAGACTAGGCTTTTTATTCCGATTTTCCGGAATCAAGACTTACGCTATTTAATATCTTTCATGAATTCATAATTGTACAAGCCTAGTCGCTTAGTTTCGGGCTTGATAGCGCTGAGTGTAATATTTATTTCTGAAGAATTTCGTAAACAAAAAACGCCGACTGAACTTCAAAATTGTTGTTAGAAACACTGTCTCAGATTTAAGCTTTAGTATTTGTCAAATAGCTCTTTGTTTACAGTAAAATAGGCGTTTGTAACACTGAGAAAGCAAACGGTCAGTCTCACCCTGCGCCAATCTATTTATTGTATAATCAAGGAACAAAATCAGCTGTGTCATCTGATTTCGGGTACAGTTTGACGTCCTAACTAAACAAGACTCGACAAACTAAATGTGATATGGCTGTAGAGATGGTTGCGGTAGACTAGTACTCGGTTTTTAGATATTTTAGACATTTTCTTGTGCAAAAGTTTGGAGACCGTGTTATCTATCTAGCGTTGGTAACTAAGTATGGTGTAGAACCAGTAGTGATATTCTCTTAATAGCAATAGCATTGTACTGCAGAGTGCTTTATTAGATATATTTTTTTTATTTATAGTTTTGTAAATAAGTACATACATTAATACATAGAAATACACCCAGACCAGATCCAAATTTTTATTTTTTAAGAATAAATATTAACTTTAACTGCCGTTAAAAATCGCCAGAATTTGACCCTGTGAATAGTAAATTCTGTGAATTTATTTAGCGTGACTTACAATACGAATTTTACAAAAAATAATCGTAAATACAGCGGTACTATTTATCTATTTGATAAAATTGCCTCTAGTAACTAGCGAGACTGCTTTTGTGAAATTGATTCTTTGACACGAGTTTCGTAATGTAAATTAGGTTGTACTATTTCTAGTATAAAAAAATATTAGGCGTTCACCTGTCATTTTTGAACAAAACCCTAACTAGCCTCAAATATAGTAGCTTTTGGTTATGAATTCGTGCGGAATAAATAACAACACTCAACTGTATCTGATGGACAATTCCATCAGTATAACTGACAGATCTATGACTGACGTAGTTTTGGACGCTTTGACGTAATAAACAGATAGCGAGATGAAATGGACATAGACTCGTCTGTTGGACTTATAAACAAAAGGTCCGCTGCCTGATTCTCTATCTTGTATACGTTAAGCAACCTATAAAAAAGGCACATCAGCACATGAAATGAAAATTGCACATCAGCTGCCTGTCAACGGAATTCACAATTGAGTTTTAACAGCAGATATTCTGCAATTTTCGCCTGAGCTTGTCGCCTGCAAGATAAAGAATCAGGCTGCTGTGTCAAAGTGTGTCTTGCAATTACCTAGTAATCCGGGTGAATAGAATCATTTGCGCATGTCTTCTCGGATGTCTGTCTACAACTTGGGGGTCTTTAAGTCACTAGTGAACAGGTTTTTTAAATAAAACAAAATACATAGTATCGAAGTGGAAAACATAATCATCAATCGGCTTCTACTCAACATTTGGAATACTATGATAGAGCACGGCCTAATAAAGCTACAAACCGTATGATTTCGTAACAAATGTTCCCTCTTTTATTTATGTTTTACATAAAATATTCGCTTTATAAAGTCTACATTCGTCATCTAGTAGTCTGCTATCACAATAAATTGTAGTCTTATATTTTGATGATTTTTCCCTTTTGTTTAATTGTTACACCACCTTTTATGGCGATGGTAAGGTGTAGTACCTGCTAGGGAATTTTCCCACTGATTGGTCTATAAGCTTTGGATCGAAACCTAACCCTATATTATCATCATATCAGCCGTAGGACGTCCTCTGTGGAACTTAGACCTTCGTCATCGATTTTCAGCCAAGGTGGTTGGAATCAACCTGCACCTATCGCTGGGCCGCAGGCTTAACCAGATCATCCGTTCTACCTAATATATTTTTGACAAAATCTATCTACCTACACACTACAAAACATTACAAACTTTAAATACCAATAACGTACCCCTCCGTAAACACTATTCAAATGGATTCACTTACAAAGTAACATCTCATAGAAAAAAACTGTACAAAACATTGTTCAATACAGACTCTATTGCTTCAGGCATTCGGGGCTTCAATAGTTAACATTTTTGGTACTAGATTTTTCTTCTATTGGATTGAATTGAACTTTTTACCCGACTGCGCGACGCAAAGATGGGTTATTCAAACTTAGCATTTAAAAAAATAAGTATCTGTAGGTATTAGTGATCTAGACCTCAAGTTTTTTTTAAAATTTAGTTTCACTTTTAAGGCCATTTTAAGTAAAGAAGCAGCATTTAATATACGTACTGATATCCGAACGATTCTACTAAGTCAAACCCTGTGGTCAAACCAGTCAGCCAGATAAGCAATTTGCGTAATGAAATTATTCAATATTTCATTTCAAAATCATTGCAGTCAATCTTTAATTATTATAATTGAAAGGCCTTGAAAAATATAAGAAGTCCCTATCTAAAACTGTTATTCTATATGACACATCTCTGGAGTTTTGTCTATGGCAGCGCTCTATATTGAGACTCCAACGATTCGGAAAAATAATTTCCTTGAATATAAAGTTCGAAAAGCAAATACGTATATTTGATTTTTGATTTTGTTGCATTGATTTTGACGTCTCGTTCTATATTTTTTACAAAACTATAACAATACATTAAAAATAGTTCTATAGCCGGGTTATTTTACTAGTTTAAAGGATTAACTGTACATTAACGTTACAAATATTCGAAATTATTATTCGATTACGTTACACACTTTCTTATGAAATCGTTTTACGACTTTTTGATAGATGAATTTGAAATTCTAAAGATTTCATTTCGACCGTCACTTTTTAGTCGTTGCAGTTGCTTATTGTTCTAGGAATTTCTGGGCGCTGGGGTACTGACCCGGAGACGCGAGTTCAAACCTCACTGCAAGTGAACTTTTAAAGTTGTATTTTTCCTTTAAATATTTCTCGTAGTCGCTAACATATTAAACTATATAGTTTCACTACGTCATCTATAGAAAATACCTGAAGTTATTACAAACAAAATGAAACCTTAAAAGTGGTTTTAACGCCCTTTTGAATTTTAAAAGATTCGAGAAACCCAACACAAATCACGATTTTTTTAAATGCAAGTATTTAGTAACTCGGGTTTCTATAGTTTTCGTTCTAGGAACTTTTCAATTAAGTAGATATATTTTTTAATTAGGTTCGTGTTGAAGGCGCTTCGCTGACTCTAGAGATTTGAAGTGAAATCCCTTCGTAACTTTTTTATAATGTTCTGTGGTAATGGACGTTTCTTTTTTTACTTTAAAATCTTAAAATGATTATCCTAAGATTTTGAAATTTTGACACAATTGAATGATTTTCTTACCGAAACGGTACTTTAAGAAAAGCTTTTAATTTTAACGTTAAAATCCTCAAAGCTTAGTATAGTGTGACGTGGAACGAATGTATTGGTTTTTTGATTTTAGAGTTCCTTTGGTTTAATGAAAAGTAAACTTTTTTTAAACCACGCAATTTCTAACATAGTGTCTTCTCACTATTGTAACATAGTTGAACGTAGAGGTTAAAAAATATGTAATGAATATTAATTAAGTAATATCCCTTATTTGTACAATTTAGAGTGAAGTTTGGGATTTTTCCTATCGAGAAAATTTACAGAAATCGGTTTTCACGTCAATCATGACCTAGTAAATATCCTCGACTTTAATTAAATTATACGATTAAATTGTAGTATATTTCTTCCTCGTTCTGTCTGGTGTAAAAATAAAAACGTAATAAATATTCTTCTTCTTTTCTTACCTAATCTTGGGCTAGCGAGTCACTTAACTAATACGAACGGTCTAGAAAGTTCGCGACTGGCCGCACTGAGCACTTGGCGCCTGTCAGAAGTCAAGTCACTAGGCGCGAAAAAATCCGTCTGCCTATGTGGCCGCAGCCTTAGAGTTGCGCAGGTTACACTAAATCCTTTTACTTAGCAACTGCTATCAGTGATTACAACCGGAACCAATAATGGCCTCTGCTCGGCGGGCAAAGGCCCGACTGCAATGCAGAAGGTTGCGGGTTCGATTCCCGCCGGGTGCAAACATTTATAGTAGTTGGAAAATAATTATTTGTTTGGAAATAAATTCTCTCTCTGTGTGTGTGTTATTTGTGCCTGTTCAAATTCAAATAAGACGAGTATATCTAGCTAAACGTGTTATATACACCCTAAGCCCTAGACAGTAGTTTTGATAAACTGCTTCGATAATAGTCAAATGCAGACCATTTATAAATTTAAGACAATTATAATTTATTATTTTCCTTCTGTTAAAAATTCAAACATTATTTTCCGAAGCAGCAAGTTTTTAATAAATTCTTCGATAGACGTTTTCATCGACATAATCCGAGTCTTGAAACTTTCCAAACGTCACCCAATGAAATGACACTCGCCCTTAGTCCATTTATTCACACTGTCATAGTAAAATGCACCTTATCGTAGTATCATAAGGTTTAAAATGGATCAGAAAGCTTTAACTCGAAGAATTAAATTTCCTAGAAATTTTTCTATTACCTACTAGGTTGGTAAGTATTTGAAAGTAATGAAACCATACTTTGACAGTTGACTTATAGAGAAAAGTGGCTGAAGCTTTCTGCAAAAAATATTAGAATATTTGTACTATCTGGGGGCCTTTACTTTAATTCTACAAACGAACGACCAATAAAACTGTCATCTAGAAAGAAAATCTGTCATACTAGTACATTATGAATTTCTATCTGGGGTGACAGTTTTTTTGTCCTTTGTTCGAAGTCCATTTTTGTTCGTTCTTAGAACTAACAAAGAGGCCCTGGTGTAGCCACATGCCAAAAATACAACTTTGATTGATTTAACCACAGTTTTACCTAATAGTTGTTACGCCTTGGCTCTATAACAGTTTACTTGTTTCCCGGAATTTAGGTAACTTGTTCCCTAAGTTGTAAGGCTGAAACGGACGGCGCGTGCGCAACGAACGTTTGACTTTCAATTTTAATACTTAGAGTGAAGCCGAGTCAAAGCTGAACCACAATTAAGCTAACGCTAAGCCGAGCCAAAGGCAAGTCAAAGTGCCAAAGGCTAATGGCAAACATCTTGAACGCAGGAAGTTGTTTACAGCGCAATCTAGCACCCAGCACACAACTCGCGACGGACAAAACCGACTCAGATTTGCAAAAATCAATGTCTAGGTTTTTAATTTAATACCCACTTTATTCAAACGAATTGTTACAGTACAAACGTAAAATTTTACATACCATTAGCAAGCAAAACGTTCGGAAACAACCCTCAAACCACCCTTAACTCCGACTAAATCACGGTAAATATTAAAAATTCATTTCTTCCCTCTTCCTTTGTTAATTCAAATAAACTTCTTCAACGTAACCGCTTATTGAATTAATTTTATTCTGTTGATTGTAAATTGAAAATGGTCAAATCAGAATTGCAAATTGGACAGGCTTTCCGAAGATTCGGGTGAAATTCGAACGAGTGAGGTACGTTAATGCGTTTTCATGAATCGGGCATTCAATTTTCGTATGATTACTGACGTTCGTTTATCGTAAGCTCGTCGCTGGTGGACTTACGTTTAATATGGTAAAATCAAGAAATAAAAATTACAGCGTGTTGTTATTTTTTAAATTCTTTTGTCTCAACGCTAAAACTATTGGAACAATGCCTAGTCGAAATTTCGAGGTATGAGAATTAAAACAATAACAATACACGAGTAAGAGTACTACGCGGTTAAGATATTAATATGAGTACAAATCGTGTGAGTTTCAAAAGTTTAAACATTCCAGAACCTTATCATGCAGAGTGTCACCATCAAATTTAGTTACTTACTTAGACATTTACTCTTCTCAAGAAGACGGGATACTTCTCCAATTATGTTAATAAGCTTGTATTGTGGTGAACAGATGACGGATAAATACAATACTGTTTTATAGACAGAAAGTTAATTTACTTATTAGATAGTCCGTCTGAAAAATCTTAACCTCGCGGCTTCTATTTTCTATTATGTTTTCTTAGATTTTCAGAAGCGATTTTCGACCTATGTAATTTCGACTTAATTTGCCTGTTAATTTCACGTAAACCTTAGTGCTATTGGCTCCTAGTCTGATCCGGCGATGTTCGTATTATTTAACGTTTTCCGAGTTAAAATTTCATGTTATTACGTTGTCAATGGAGAAGCTGGTGTGTTATTGATTGATCGAGCCTTTGTGGGGCTTTTACAGAGAATGCCCGCTTTTGTCGGTCTATTTTTATACCTGTATGCTTTACAAACCGTCGACCTCGTAAATTGATTGTTGCACTATACGACTATCTACTAATACTTTTAGAAAAAGTTTGTGATGGTTGTTTGTTTTGCATGCAACAACTACTGAATAGAATTTATCTAACAACCATATTTTTGTGTGAAATTATTTAGATCGGTATTTTAAACTGTGTTTTTTAAACTATAAGTGATATCAAAAATGTTGAAAGGATTTGAGTTCTTGATTTTGTAAAATACTAAAATTGCATATTTGGATTTATGAAAATTAACCTAGCCAAGAGTCTACCCTTGTTCTCTTTTAGCAAAAAAAAAAATATCGCCTTATATTGTTTTATAGATCGTTAGTGTTGCTGATAGGGGTCAAATCCTGATATACAAACATGGTATGGTAAAACAATAGTTGTATTCTCTAATGTAACAGCCTAGAGCTCGACAGCTGTTACAGCGTTGAATCTGAGCGATACGACGCACTGATTGGACGCTCACTCTGATTCGACGCTAAGCGTCGAGCTCTAGGCTGTTACATTAGAGAATACCACTGCTGGTCTGCTAAATGTTTTGTGAAATTAAATAAAAAAAATTAATCATAATATTTACGTTAAAAATTTCGTGAAACCGAGGACTAGTTATTTCCTGCAATAGTTCGGGATCGTGAGTAAAACCGATGGCCGACGCCAGTTCTAGTTGTTATCATTTTGTTTGTGTGGTTGCTCGAAACGTCGTCGATCTATTTTCATGGCAGTGTCAAAGGATACAAAGTACTCTACAACGACAGTTCTGTTTACAGTAGCAGTAGTAGCAGCAGTAGCAAACAGTAGTTCTAAACGTTAGTTGGAAAATAATACTACAGTTTATGTAGTAGTTGGCACTAGTTGCAGTTGCCCAACTTTATTACAAATTAGTTTCCCGGAACATAATTATGTGACGGTCACTTAATATGTTATACCGTGACAATTCTTTCGGATATAGCTTAGATTACGAAACCACACTAGAGTCATAGTTTTAAGAAAATTCGACGTATTTAATTCATCGGGAATTTTGATTATTTTCTGACACAAGGTTTTAGAATTTATAAATAACACTCTTTAAGACGTTTTGATGTAGATTTTAAATAAAAATGTCGGAAGGTGCTGAAGCCACATCACAATAATAATTCAGGCAAAAATGTCATTTTTGGCTAAAATGTGCTAAGGCTTCGTAACAATATAAAGTTTTGTCTCACACGACAATGTTGGAAACAATGTTATTTACAAAAAACGCTTAAAACTAAAATATTCTAATACATTGCGTCAGAAAATAATCAACAATTTTCGATCAATACGACAGGGATTTTCAGTTTAGCTAGTACTAGCTGCGCCCCGCGGTTTCACCCGCGTAAAGTCCCGTTCCCGCGGGAATATCGGAATAAAAAGTAGCCTATGTGTTAATCCAGGTCCTCAGCTACCTATATTCCAAGTTTCATTGCAATCGGTTTACTAGTTTTTGTGTGAAAGAGTAACAACCTCACATACATACATACATACTTACAAACTTTCGCGCGCGTAAGATTTGCAAGCTTGGTACTTAATAATTATTTATTGTGGAGGTATTTTAAAACTGTAATATCTCGTGAGATATTCATTAAAATCAAGTGATGTTAAGGACAATTATGTTTAAAATTAAATACTTTTAATGCATAACGTATTTATTTGGATAAGGATTAATATCATATTTACAAAATTACCTTCGGAAACAATGCATTGTTCTACAACAAATTTCATTACTCTAAAAAAGGTTATATTGAGTCAACCTTATGAGATAGACATATGCTGTCGCGGACTATTTATTAGATCCTTTTTAGAGGAAGAATTCTCTCATATATGGTTTTTATGTAACTCTGACCGTTTACTCAGCGCACGCGACAGAATCTCGGAACAGGGTGATTTTCTTCCCGTTTTTGCAACATTTCTCATGGATGCTCCGCTCCTATTAGTTGTAGCGTAATGTAATATAGCCTATAACCTTCCTCGATGAATGGACTATCAAACACAAAAAGAATTTTTCAAATCGGACCAGCAGTTCCTAAGATTAGCGCGTTCAAACAAACAAACAAACAATCAAACAAACAATCAAACAAACTCTTCAGCTTTATAATATTAAAGTATAGATAGATTAGTATATAAATATACCCCTTAAAAGTGTCTGAGTAAATAGTCCTAATAGTTTGACTTTGGAACATTTGAACCTCAGCTGTCAGAGCCGAGATAAAAAACGTCACTATTTGCCTTTTTCCTTCTAGTCTCTAATAGAGACTGGTCTAGTTCTATGAAATATAACTTGCCAAAGCCCGTATTTAGAAAGCAGCACGCCGTCTTTTCATGGATTAGTGACGCGTGTGAATCAGATAACGTGTGTGGCAAAACACAAGTACAAGCTGTCTCAAGCTGTACTGGGCGTTGGAAGGCACGTTATACGATAAGTAGGTCTCGGTTGTTTTCTCTAATAGCAAACGCTAGGTCAAGTTACAAGTCTGAGATCGATCTGCAAACTTAAACACTAAGGGTGAAATCTACATATAGTGTGTACTTTGACTTAGCTCAGACTAAGCTTAGCAAAAACTAAGCATAAACTTTGAATTGGAATTTATAGTCGAAATCCATTTTGTAATATTCGAATAAAATAAAAAGAACTCCATAGTTATAACAGAGACGCAATGTTTAGGTCATTATTTTTATTGGTTTACATTCTAAATTTGAAAAACTTTGACTTTACCAAGCAAAAACTTTGAACAGTTCGCCTTATAAATATCAAAAATTGTCTTAAGTCAAAGTTTTTGCCTAGCAAAGTCAAAATACGGACTATAGATTTCAGTTTAAGTGAGCCACATCAAAATACAATAAGAATAAGCTTCTTCTTGTTCCCAGTGGAAGTATATTGAATAATAAAGTTATTTAGCAATACGTCCTTACTAACTTCCATGCATATTACTGCACTAACGTAGTAAACACTGAAAACTCTAACTCTAGGTAAACCACGTTACTAATAATAGGGGTTAAAGCATGAAATTGCCGTTTTATTGCAATAGGTTCTTTGAATTGACATAGAATCTTCATGGTTTGAGGTTTTCGAATGAAACTTTTTTCAAATGGTTAAAAATGGTAAAAATTAAAAAATGTGAAACATTTGAATATCGACTTTCAATTGTTTTTGTTATTCAATTTAGACAAGAAAGATGGATACTGCGAAAATTCGAGTGATTTTTGAATACGAGTTCCGACGCGGAACTAACGCGGCAGAAACAGCCCGCAATATCAATGCTGCGTTTAGAGAGAGGTCTACTAATGAACGCACCGTGCGATTTTGGTTTAAACGCTTTCGTGATGGAAAGTTCGACTTAAAGAACGAGCCACGAGGAAGACCGCCCACACAGGTGAATAACGATGAATAAAGAGAGATAGTGGAAGCCGATCCTAGTCAAACTAACCAGGGATTAGCGGCATGGTTTAACGTTACCTTACCCACTTTATTGACTCACTTGCGTTAAATCAATAAAATAAAAAAATACGAAAAATGGGTGCCTCATGATTTGACTGATCTGCAGAAAGAAACGCGTGTTGAAACTTGTGTTGCCTTGTTGAACCGGTATAGAAATGAAGGAATATTGGATCGAATTGTAACATGTGATGAAAAGTGGATTCTTTATGATAACCGGAAAAGAAAAATGCAATGGCTGACCCCAGGTCAAATGCCACAACCGTGTCCTAAAGCAAAACTTACCAATAAAAAGGTAATGGTAACTGTTTGGTGGTCTCAGCATGGTGTTATTCACTATAGTTTTCTTCGATCTGGTCAAGCAATTACGGCAGATGTCTATTGTGCCGAACTTCGAACCATGTTGACAAAACTAGCAGTAAAACAGCCCCGACTCATGAATCGATCTTCACCATTATTGCTCCACGACAACGCGAGACCTCACACAGCACGAGAAACCATTTTGACCCTTCAGGAACTGCACTTAGAAACCATTCGTCATCCTCCGTATTCACCAGACCTTGCTCCAACGGACTACCATTTTTTTCGTGATTTGGACAATTATCTACGTGACAAGAAGTTTTCTTCCCAGGAGGCAGTACAAAATGCTTTGACACAGTTTGTGCAGTCTAGATCGTCGGAGTTTTATCGCAAAGGCATTATTAACCTTCCCATTAGATGGCAGCAATGTATAGATAATAATGGCAACTATTTTGATTAAATAAATTTGTTAAAAATTTAAAAAATAAACAATAAAGATTTTCAGTACAAATCGGCAATTTCATAATTTAACCCCTAATATGATAAGAAGAAAAAGACCAACAAAGTTAGTTAGTTTACCAATATTCAAATTATACGAAAAATTATTGTACGTTAGTAATTATTCTCGGCACTTTACCCAGATTTTCATGAAGATTTTCCGTGAAAACAAACTTTACAATGCAAAAACTGTTTTTTTACTTATTTTTCATTTTGTAAAAAACTGCCTTCGGGCACCTTCGGGTTTCTGTCCGTTCTCTTCATTTATGATTTATATTTTCTGTCGTTGGTACTTATGGGCTATTCAGACGATGCCGTTTTTCAAACTGTTCTAGTAAGCCAGTAAAAAAAGAAACTTGTGAACGGACGATGCATTTTTATTGGATTTGGGATAATTCTCATTAGAGCCGGACATGAAAAATAGCCCGTCCCTGCCCAGGCGTGGTCGGAGAGTGTTCTAATGAAAATCATCCTTTACTGGCCAGTCAGATGTAAATCCGGTCGTTGTTTCAGACCCGGTGGAAGAGGTTGAAAAATCGATACCATGTGAATGCCCCATTATCTGTGTTTTGTTTAAATATGCATTGGCCATTCTCAATGCAAACAATCTGCAATGTTTTCCTTCCATGAAATTTTATTTTTTAAAACAACTGTATGAAATTATCTGAATGACAAAAGAGGGTAGGTTATATAGTTATTATTTTTACGACCGAATAAGCCACTTAAAATTTAAAGGCTACTTAAATATATGAACAGCTTTCACATGCGAATTTAAGACCGAAAGTCAAGTTTTAAGTTTGGATACCTTTACCTATTATTAGGTGTCTTCTACAGAATAGGTCACTGTGGTCTATTCTTAAATACCTGTAAAGGTCTCAAAACGTTCAGCATAGATAAAATATTATGCTAAAAATAATAAACACCATGCGATTAAAACCGAAAAATTAGTTTTATTTCTATTTATCTATCTTTCTATATATTTCACGGCGAGGCATGTACCTATAGAAATCAAATATATCTACCAAGAAGAAAAAGTACAGGGATTTCTACACACTGGCAAACCCTTACAAAAATAGAACCTAAAACCAAGACTAATAAAGACTAGTTTTTGACTTGCAAATAGATACCTAAGAACAAAGAAAACAAGGCAATTAATTCTGTTACACTATGTGGATATTTAATCAGCTAAGTGAAACTGTCTGTACTGAGAAACTAAGATAACAGCGTTAGCGAATTTTTCCAGAACTATAAATTTACTGGGTTATTAAGAAGATACTAGCGCCGCGGTTAGCTGAAAAATGAATACAAGATAAGTTAGCGTGCGGATTTATTATGAAACTATAGTTTTTTTCAATATTTGTGAAGACGCTAGCGCTAAAATAAAGTGTTAGAAAAAGTTTGTTTCTTCATAAGATTCTATTGTCAATCTCGAATTAAAGATACTATCTTTTTGAATTGATTAGAGATGAATATATAATATAGGTTAAGTTTTTAAGGCGCAACGGTAAATTCGATGGAATTGCAATCCAGATGTTGCGAGTTCGAATCCAGCTATAAATTTTTTTTTGGGAAAACACAGCCCAAAACTTGAATGGATAGATGAGTTGATAAAGGTTGTCAGTGGATTTTCCATTCACTGGCAACAACAATTTTCAAGAAAATTGGATTGCCACGATCGGGAATAAGCCACAAAATTTTTGTTCCGCTATGATAGTGTTCCTTTACGGTAGCCTTTAAAATTTATCAAAAAGTATCGGGTAATTTAGGGTTAGGTATTCTGTGGTAGTATGCCTTACTTATTGTGACATCCCACTTTTTGTCAATAACATGACAACAATCATAAAATCTTTTTATTTTAAACGAAGCCAATGATCCTTTAAAAAAAACTACTTATTTCGATGTAAGCGATGTTTAAAAATTAATTGAATCACGGTAAATACTTAGTCTCTTTTTTTTAAATCTATTTAATACTATTTCTAGGAAAAATATTTCCATTTCACAACGAAACAAATTTATTTGAACAGTATTGATAAAGTAGTAATTTGCACTTCAAAAAAGTAATAAAATTTTACCTTATTAACAAAATACCTAATTAATAATAGGGGTTAAAGTATGAAATTGCCGTTTTATTGCAATAGGTTCTTTGAATTGACATAGAATCTTCATGGTTTGAGGTTTTCGAATGAAACTTTTTTCAAATGGTTTCTGTGATGTTCTTTTTTTAAAAAATGTGAAACATTTGAATATCGACTTTCAATTGTTTTTGTTATTCAATTTAGACAAGAAAGATGGATACTGCGAAAATTCGAGTGATTTTTGAATACGAGTTCCGACGCGGAACTAACGCGGCAGAAACAGCCCGCAATATCAATGCTGCGTTTGGAGAGGGGTCTACTAATGAACGCACCGTGCGATTTTGGTTTAAACGCTTTCGTGATGGAAATTTCGACTTAAAGAACGAGCCACGAGGAAGACCGCCCACACAGGTGAATAACGATGAATTAAGAGAGATAGTGGAAGCCGATCCTAGTCAAACTACCCAGGAATTAGCGGCATGGTTTAACGTTACCTTACCCACTTTATTGACTCACTTGCGTCAAATCAATAAAATAAAAAAATACGAAAAATGGGTGCCTCATGATTTGACTGATCTGCAGAAAGAAACGCGTGTTGAAACTTGTGTTGCCTTGTTGAACCGGTACAGAAATGAAGGAATATTGGATCGAATTGTAACATGTGATGAAAAGTGGATTCTTTATGATAACCGGAAAAGAAAAATGCAATGGCTGACCCCAGGTCAAATGCCACAACAGTGTCCTAAAGCAAAACTTACTAATAAAAAGGTAATGGTAACTGTTTGGTGGTCTCAGCATGGTGTTATTCACTAAAGTTTTCTTCGATCTGGTCAAGCAATTACGGCAGATGTCTATTGTGCCGAACTCCGAACCATGTTGACAAAACTAGCAGTAAAACAGCCCCGACTCATGAATCGATCTTCACTATTATTGCTCCACGACAACGCGAGACCTCACACAGCACGAGAAACCATTTTGACCCTTCAGGAACTGCACTTAGAAACCATTCGTCATCCTCCGTATTTACCAGACCTTGCTCCAACGGACCACCATTTTTTTCGTGATTTGGACAATTATCTACGTGACAAGAAGTTTTTTTCCCAGGAGGCAGTACAAAATGCTTTCACACAGTTTGTGCAGTCTAGATCGTCGGAGTTCTATCGCAAAGGCATTAATAACCTTCCTATTAGATGGCAGCAATGTATAGATAATAATGGCAACTATTTTGATTAAATAAATTTGTTAAAAATTTAAAAAATAAACAATTAAGATTTTCAGTACAAATCGGCAATGATAAAAACTGTTTTACGCGTTTTGGCTCTTAGCAGACGTTGCAAATTCGAGCTAGCTACCCATAGTAAACTAGTAGAAGTTTTTAGTAATAATAATGCTCAAGAAACGCTCTCTATTTCCTGAAAACAATTTCCTACAAAGTAACTTAAAATAGGTGAAAGAGGTAGGTTGATTTAAATTCACCTTCCTTAACACTCAATTCTCAAGAACACTCGCGAACAATTTACATATTCCATAGTCTTCTAAATATTCTAAACAGTGTACATCAAAAGAATTATGACTTTATTGATATCAATTTAATATCAATTTAATACCTAAATTAAATTAAAAGAAATGGATATTCAGCCAAATTCAATTCCATTTATTTATTCAGTGTTAAGTGTGTTAAGGTACAATCTGGTTGTACAATATAAAAGCGGACTGTAATTATTGGTTATGATTAGGAAAGCACGCTAATCAAATGTTCTTTGCACAAATGGGTACCGCGATCAAAGGTCGAGCGAAAGGTACTATCTGTCGGGGTGCTAACAGAAGAATCCACTTACCCAGACTATTTGGAGTCTCCTCTCGCAGGGTGCACACAAAACGTGACCTTCGAACTTCCCTAGGGATTGTCAACTCACCGTCGGTCCGTTCTTACCCACGATCGTTGCACAAACCAACAGGACTCCAAGCGGCTCCTTCTCCAGCAGCCGACAGACCTCGTCCAAATCCGCGGGCAAACGCGATTATCGAACGCGAACACTGAATTGGTGCTTCCCTACGATAGATTCTGGCCTTCCGAAGTGTTTGAAAGCAAAACGACGCTACGGGGTTACGAGCGAACTAACCCGCGTCGCAACTCTGAAGTGACTGCAACGACATTCTATTTTTGAACGTTAGGTGAATTTGTTTTTAATCTACCCGAAGTTTTATGATTAAAAATCAACCTACGTTCTCCTACCTATATTTTCTTTATTAAAACTAAACATTCCGACCACCAAAATACAGAGTATTTTTCAAAAATTAACGATCGATTTTATACAATAGCGTAGCGGGAATGTTGCGAAACGATACGAAAACTAAAACTTAAAACTAGGTTGTTCGATGGGGCAGGATCACAAAGTTGTCCCAGGCACCACCGAGTCTTTATCAACTATAGGCAAGGGTAGAGGGCAGAGCTTAACGACCGGACGTTTGCATTCTCCAGCACTAGTGCGAAGAGTTGCTACTCTACAAATACCATCCAGCCCAAGATGGAGTTCTATCACTCGACCCAACCTCCATTTCATAGGACTACATTGTTCGTTAACTATTAGAACTAAAGTCCCGACCTCTATATTCGGTTGAAAGCCAGACCATTTATGACGCTGCTGAAGAGTGTGGACGTACTCAAAATGCCATTTACGCCAGAAGTCTTGATGCATCTTCTGGATCATTTTCCAACGCTGAAGCACACTAACACCAGTATCGAGAAGAGGTGCTTCAGGTAGCATAGTGAGTGGTTCCATGGTCAAAAAATGACCCGGTGTGAGTACCGTGAGGTCATTTGGATCCGAACTCAATGGTGAAAGAGGACGCGAATTCAACAAGGCCTCAATCTGCGTCAGGAAGGTACTGAACTCTTCATAAGTGAGCCGTTGCGAACCAACGACACGAACGAGATGTGTCTTCATAGACTTGACGCCAGCCTCCACTAATCCCGAGAAATGTGGACTTCCAGGAGGGTTGAAAGCAAAATCTACCCGTTCCGCCGCCGCGGCCTTGGACATGAGATCCTTCAACAAATTACAGGCTCCGACAAAGTTCCGACCTTGGTCAGAAACTAACTTTGAGCATCGACCTCGACGAGCCATGAAACGACGGAGACAAGCAAGATAAGCTTCCGATGTGAGCTCCGAAGCGAGCTCCAAGTGCACAGCTTTTGTAGCAGTGCACACGAATACGCACACGTAACCCTTGAACGTTCGGACGCCTCTACCACGACCGAGAGCTATGTCAAAGGGGCCGGCATAGTCGACAGCTGAAGAAGAGAAAGGTTTCAGCTGGTTTATACGATAAGCTGGTAGGTTACCCATCAAGGGAGCAGCAGCCAATCTGGGTTTGACCCGAAAGCAACGGATACACGACGACAGTACAGTCCGAATTGCTTGCTTTGCAGAAAGGATCCAGAAATCCTGAACTAATAAATTCTGCAGAGTTTGCAACCCCGGATGCATGAATTTCCTATGATATTCCTCTATGATCAGCGTCGTCAACCGATGGCTTTTAGGAAGCAGCAGCGGATGCTTTTGGTCATAACCGAGCTGACTTTGGGCGAGGCGACCGCCCACCCTGAGCAAACCCTGGGGATCGACAAAAGGACAAAGTTTCCTGAGAGCTTTGGGGAGTTTGTTCCGGCGACTGCTAGTTAGCGCACGGATCTCTGACCCGAAAACACTCTCCTGGACATGACGAACGAGAAAACGAGTAGCATCGTTCGATTCAGAACACGATAATGAACCGACGATCCTTGACTTCGAATATCTAAGGTTGTGCATAGCACGAAAGCAGAACGACAAAACGTTTACTACTTTCCGAAACGAAGAATACCTAGCCAAAATTTCATCAACGAAACCAATGTTTTTCTGTGTCAGCAGACAGTGAATCTTCTGCTCGTCCAAGGCTAAGTTGTCTGTGACGAAACATGGTTTAGGCCACGTGTCTTGCGGACGTGAAAGCCATGAAGGTCCCGACCACCATGATTCACACGAGGCAAGGTCACTAGGCAGTAACCCACGCGATCCGTAGTCTGCTGGATTATCTTTCGTGGACACGTGATGCCAACAATCAGGAGGTATGTTATCTTGGATCTCAGTCACCCGATTGGCGACAAAAGTTTTCCAACGAGATGGACAAGACTTGATCCAAGTTAACGCGACACTGGAATCCGACCAAGCAACCATATGCTCAATACGATGGATCCCCGACAATGAATGAGCTACCGACGACATGAGCTCACCCAGCAAAACCGCAGCCATCAATTCGAGGCGCGGGATCGAACGTTTGCGTAGAGGCGCAACTTTCGATTTAGCGCAATATAGGCGCACGACAATAGATTGATCCCTACAAAGTGCACGGCAGTATACGACTGCGCAGTAACCGCGTTCTGACGCGTCGCAAAAGCCATGAAACTGGAGGGTCACGAACGAGGGAGTGACTCTACGAGACAACGAGATAGAGCTCAACGACGACAGTTGAGCCTTAAACTCGAGTCACTCACGAGAAATAACAACAGGAGCATCATCGTCCCAGTCTACTCCTGACAACCACAGAAGCTGCATGAGGTACTTAGCGAGGAAAACGACAGGTGACAGTAACCCAAGTGGATCGAATATCCGGGCTATGTCCGACAAATTGACCTCTTCGTGCAGCGACCGTTGATGGCAGCTGTCCTGAAAGTAAGATGATCAGCCGAAGGCAACCACGTCATGCCTAAAATCTTCAGCGACACGTCTTGGATGTCCTCAAAATTGTGAAACTGCTCGACGTACAAATCTGACGACGGCAGGTCCACGAAGAAATCCTGGCAATTGGATGTCCACTTTCGAAGATGTAAGCCAGCCGAAGACAGCATGTGAAGGAGGTCGTTACGGACAGCGACAGCATCCTTGACAGTTTCAGCACCGGATACAACATCATCGACGTAACTGTCGCGCTGAAGAACGACAGCACCTAAGGGCGCACGATCGACAAACTCTTTTGCCAGGCGAGCAATGCACCAGAGTGCCTGATAAGGGGCACAAGATACACCATAAGTGACAGTCAGAAGACGATAATCCTGCACAGGCAGCTCAGGTGACGATCGCCATAGGATCCGCTGATAGTCGGTGTCTTCCGGGGATACGAGAAATTGGCGATACATCTGCTTGATGTCCCCCGTGAAGACAACAGCGTGCCAACGAAACCGAATCAACAATTCGAAAATACTGTTTTGTAGTTTTGGACCCGGCAACAATGTGTCGTTTAGTGAACGACCATCTCCATCCACAGCGCTAGCGTCAAATACTGTGCGCATAGGAGTAGTAACAGAGTCCGGACGCAAAACGCCATGATGTGGAATATAATAAAACGCACCTACGGAGGAGGAAGGAGGGTCGACTCTCTCCATGTGACCCTTATCCAAGTAATCCCTCATAAAATCAACGTAGGCATCTTTAAAGATTGGATTAACTTTAAACTTTTTCTCTAGATTAAAAAAACGCCTTAAAGCTATTTCCCTCGAATTTCTAAAAGTTGGCTTCTCGTGAGGATCAGCGAAGGTCAACGGCACGACCAATCTGCCCCCTGGAGATCGACTATACGAATTCTCCATGAAACCATCGCACTCGATTTCCACCTTCGAGCGCGCGATAGCTCTCGGAGGATCTACCTTTTCCAACTCCCAAAACCGTTTAATCGAGCTGTCCAAAGCCAGGTTCGAAACAAAGAAACAATTTTTATTTTTTGGCTCGTACGATAACGAGCACTCACCCATCACTATTCATCCAAAGACAGTGGATAAGGCCACAGGCTGACCAGCATCTCCCTTTACCAGTCCAGGTTTCAAAATCGATGCGAGTATATTAACATTTAGTAACAGGTCTACTGGCCTCGGTCTATCAAATTGAGGATCAGCTAGGTCTAAATCTTTAAGATGGTGCCACTGTGCCACATCAACAACACCTACTGGCATGTCTGAGCATATCCGAGGAAGAACCGATGCCTCCACCGAAACTACATGTTTAATATCCCTACTTTTGGTATTAAATCTAATTTGACCGAGCCTAAAGTGTTTGTAGACACTTCACCAATGCCATTGACCGAATGTCCATGACTAACGAAACTCAAACCCAAGCGCAGAGCACAAGCTTCAGAAATAAAGTTGCAACCACTTGCACTATCTAAGAGAAGTCGAACCGGCACTAATTTACCAAATCTATTCTTGACCAAAGCAACAGCCGTCGAGAAAAGTGCCATAGACATCTGTCTACACTGACTATATGCTGCTAAGGCTTGGTCACAAACTGAAGGTCCCGGTAACGCTTTCTCAAAATGTAGCAAACTATGATGACCACTAGTCCGGCACTTGTTACATTTAGTCTTTGAATGGCAAAACCTTACTGTATGTGATGGCTGTAAACAAAGAATGCAAAGTCCTTTTTCCTTAACCTCTGCATACCTATCCCTGGGTGTTTTTTCTAAAAACTTAGGACACTGCCCAATTGAATGTCCAACATTTGAGCATAACGCACACTCTTCACTCGATGTGACAATAAGCGCGGTCTTGCCCTTAGAACTGACAAACTTACTCTGACTAGGGTGCCTGTCGACCGAGTTCCCCATAGCACGAGCCTTTTTTTCAACAAACAACAATAAGTCTTCATACCTTGGAATGTCAACACCAGTATCAGCATACATATCATAGGCTTCCCTAGTACCAGAGTCCAGCTTGGACCACAACAATTGAAATAACATAAAGTTACTATCAGGCAATTGATACCTACTTAATATATCCAAATTTTCACTAAATGTTCGACACACCCTACCTAAGTCTGGTGTATTTCGGCTTCTAACACAATCTAAGATCCTGCCATAATATGTTAGTGCAATGTCCCGCTTCCTATCATAATGCTTTAGCAATACATTATAAGCTAATGTATAGTTCTCATTAGTTATGGGATAGCTTTTAATTAAAGCATGAGCACTGCCCTTTACACTGGTAAGCAGGTAATGCATTTTCTCTACATCAGGCAAATCTCTATTATGTATCAACGAGTCGAACAAATGTTTGAACGAAACCCAATTCTCCTGGGTCCCATCGAATGGAGTTATCGCAATTTTCGGTAGATTAGTGACAGTGTTATTCACAGTGTTCACAATAGAACTAACCGGCTTTTTGCTACATAGTAACTTTTCTAACACTGAACGAAACTTTTCGTCGAAAGCAACAGTTAGGGGAAGCTCACCTTTCCTATCGGACGCACCAAGACTAAGTATTAATGACTTTTGTGCACTATGGAATTCGGTTGACAATGATTCTAATTCCTTTTCAGTTACTCCTCTTAGGTCGGATGCCTCGATGTGTTCCATTCGCATGAAGGCATAGTCGCGATTTACTCTAAATTCATCCGCACAACTATCATTTAAACTTCTACCGGCATCCATGGCTTCCTGCCTATGTTCCGTCATTATTCTACTATTTGTTTACGATAATAATTTAATTTAATTAATAAAAAACGATATCAAAACAAATTCACCAAACAAAATAAACAATTGGAGGTAAAAATTGACAAGTGACAGTTGACAAGTGATCGCTCTGTCAATATGACTTTGACGTAAAAGCAACGAGACGAAACGACAAATGTCAAAGACAATATTGAACGAGACCGACCGAATGTAATTTGAATGCCATTCATTCAAATAAAAACGAGACTACGAAAAACGAAACGCAAAAATGTCAACCACACTTTTTTCAATTTGACCTTCAATACGAAAATTAACAATTAACGATAATTTCAACGAAAAATTTATCATCTCCTAGGCACGCCTATCAACTAATATGCGGCCGAAGGGCCAAAAACAATGTACAATATAAAAGCGGACTGTAATTATTGGTTATGATTAGGAAAGCACGCTAATCAAATGTTCTTTGCACAAATGGGTACCGCGATCAAAGGTCGAGCGAAAGGTACTATCTGTCGGGGTGCTAACAGAAGAATCCACTTACCCAGACTATTTGGAGTCTCCTCTCGCAGGGTGCACACGAAACGCGACCTTCGAACTTCCCTAGGGATTGTCAACTCACCGTCGGTCCGTTCTTACCCACGATCGTTGCACAAACCAACAGGACTCCAAGCGGCTCCTTCTCCAGCAGCCGACAGACCTCGTCCAAATCCGCGGGCAAACGCGATTATCGAACGCGAACACTGAATTGGTG
This sequence comes from Idaea dimidiata, assembly GCA_949358125.1. Taxonomy (NCBI): domain Eukaryota; kingdom Metazoa; phylum Arthropoda; class Insecta; order Lepidoptera; family Geometridae; genus Idaea; species Idaea dimidiata. The sequence goes on from OX442329.1 coordinate 15,210,104, forward strand.
CTTCCCTACGATAGATTCTGGCCTTCCGAAGTGGTTACGAGCGAACTAACCCGCGTCGCAACTCTGAAGTGACTGCAACGACATTCTATTTTTGAACGTTAGGTGAATTTGTTTTTAATCTACCCGAAGTTTTATGATTAAAAATCAACCTACGTTCTCCTACCTATATTTTCTTTATTAAAACTAAACACTGGTATTAAATAAACACAATCTATATTATTACAAGACCACCTACTTGGTGGACCGACGTCAAAGTAGCGGTCGTGGGGAGTCGTTGGATGGAGGTGCCTCGGGATCTCTATTTGTGGGGAATTATTATGTTCAGCAGCGGACGGATAAAGACGGAGATGATAATGACTCAATGATACATTTAAGCGTCTATTACAGATCCCACTGACTTCTTTACTACTATTTTATCTCCTGCATGCTTTTCCCTTCTGCAGAGGACATTTTCCAAACCCGCTTGAGCAGGCAATAACATTTATTTTGCTTTCTTATGTCAGTTGCATCGTTAGTTGGGTTATTAATCCTCCCACCCCGATACAGGCGATATTTTTGAACCCTTCTTGACGAAATTTTATGGAAATAATAATAAGCATCAGATTACAAATTTTTAGAGCACAAAGAATCACCTTTCATTATAAAACCTCCATCTGCAATGTGCCTGTTGATATTCGGAAGTTTGTGTGCGCGTGGTGGTCTGTTTGCTTGTAGAACTACATTCATTTATCGACTAACAGTACATACGTAAAATACCCAAACTATTTAGTATTTAAACATCATGAAACATGAATTTATAACCTACAAGTTTCAACGTTAGACGTTACGACGTCGAATAAATGTGTCCTGAACATTTTCAAGTTAGGTAAGTGTTAAGTTGGTTATCCACTGTACTCTGGGGGTGTGATTTAGGCTTATGGAAGTTTTTGACAAAGTTTTTTTTTCACTTTAGATTGTTTACTGAAGTGTTTATGAGTTTTAAGAAGTTCTTGGGCAAATGGTGGAAGATCGTGTGGTCAAAACGGCGCAACGTATATGATATTAGATATTTCAGGAGAGACGACCGCTTGGGCGCCTAAAAATGATAATGTTTAGAATACACAAACTTCTTTATTAATTATATTAATAGCTTCTCCACACGGATTTGCTGGCGTGTTTTAAACACCTACCTACCTCTGTTCAAAATCGCTCATCGGTGTTTTGAAGCAGTACTGCCGTTAAAGAGTGGTTTTCCCACACGATACTCCCTTGGAGTTCTTGGAATATTTTTCACCATCGGCACATCTCCTACTTCTCCCTCTTTTCGTTGTAAACATTGCAAAACATTATTATAAATAGTTTTTTTTTCGACTTGATAGTTATTACAAAATAAAAAGGACCAAATGTAAACGTGCTTCGGAAGGCAAGTTTTATTCGTTGGTCCCGGTCGTTGTCTTGGATAGCAGTCAAATTAGTCAAATTAGAGGCCTTTGGGCGACCTGAAAACTCGAATACTAGATGAGCCACACCACTATACGAAAAAAAGAAGAAAAGGAAAAACAACTCTCGCATCCAGGTACGTCGCAATGTTCTTACATTTACCTAACTAGTAAGAAATAATCAGAGCTACCTATTACTTACTATAAATGTTAGTATATGTAGGTATATATCAGTCACAGCGATTTCAATTTCCGTTTCATCGACATCCAACGTTTAAGAAACTGCTGACACAAATTGAAATATCGCATCAGTTTTTATTAAAATTTTAAAAATTTCATTTTAAACAAAGCTACATGGTACAGTTTCATCTTGGCTTATAGGTTATATTATTATTTACTAGCTGCTCCCCGTGGTTTCATCCGGGCAAGTCCCGATTCCGAGTATCGGGATAACAAGTTGTCTATGTGTTTTTCCAAGCCTCCAGCTACCTATATTCCTAGTTTCATCGGTTCGGTAGTTTTGCGTGATTGAGTAACTAAAAAGAAAGAAAGAAAGAAAGAAAATTGTTTATTTTTTGATTCATTAGACATGAAAAAAATAAAAAAAACATGAATAATATAGATCTAACAAAGCATTTTAACTAGACTAGACACATACAGTGAAACAAAAAAAAGGGGTTGCACTCAGCATAATGCTGCGATGTAAAATACACCACAGCGCTGATTTCACACTGCACACAGCGCTGATTTTTTTTTTGTGTAATACACATACATACAAACTTTCAGCATAATAATATTAAATAGGATAGGAAATTAGAACTCTAAATTGATCCAGAACTTAAATGCGTTTCATGTTTCATTGTAATTGGTTTAGTAGTTTTTGTTGAAGGAGCAACAGATATAGGTACGTACATTATTACAAACTTTCGTGTTAACATGATTCGTAATCTACTCCAAAAGTTTAAATTAAATTTTGCATTAAAAACCATTGGTCAAAACTAGTTTTAACTGAGAACTATCGATAACTTTAGTTATTATTACAATGGTCCATTGGTTTAACTAATGTCTTTCTAAATCTAGAGTATTACATTTGTTTTATCTAACGACCGCGTTTGGGTTTTGGTTGATATTTTATTTGTTAGTATTAGATAATTTTTTCATTTGACCTATCATCTGATGGGTAGTAACATTAAAAACAAACTCAAAAATTGATGTTTTTTATTTTTTTAAAGTAGTCGGGGTATTTCTATTTGTTTTTTTTTTAAAGCGACAACCGGACGACAAAACAGCGAGAACGATCATGGTAAGGCGGAATATTTAAAGTGTGATGTACATGTACATACACGCTTAACACCTAGTGGACTAAGGTCTTTACTAGGACAGCACCTGAATTCAAAGCTTAAAGATTTGAATAGAGAACGTGTTGTTGTACGGCGCGCTTTGACGCGAATGTATAGCCGGTTTTTACTGGTTCCCACCAGTTTAAGCTGGTCTTAACCGGAATTTTCTAGGTTTTCAATGTGGGATTGATGTAAATTAAAAATATTATTGGTATATTATATAGGTAGGTTTTTATTTCAAATAATTTAGACAGCTCTTTTATTATAAAGGCTAGAAGGTTATTGGTCGCTTGATAGTGATGCATTTCAAACTCTGTTATTTGAAGCTTGGCCGTCAAACTCTGAAGGCCAAGCTTCAAAGCTTCAAATTCCAAAGTCAAGTAGTTGGGGAAATAACCTTAAAAATTTGGAACAATATTCGAACGTTATTGTTAGAATAAAGACTATTTATGATAATTTTGTCCCACTGATTAGCAAAAATCTTATCTTACTTCTTACTAATCTACTAATATTTTAAACGAGACAGTTTGCAAGTAATTATTGTACGTATTTATGTGAGTTTGTTACCATATCCAGCAATAACTACTTACTTAGGACTTAGGAAAAGAAGTAAAACAAAATTATATAGTTTTTAAAATTCATGTCTGTCTGTTAAAAACTATACTAATCCGATTGAAATCTGGTTTTCAATATTGACAACCTTTTTTGAGATAAGTAAATCGAACTTGCTGTACTAGTCGAGCAGCAGCCGGCAATTAGTTGTATGAAAATCCATATCTTCGGCCCTAGCCAAGATTCTTATCGAATAACGAAATCGCCAATCGACAGATTTTTTAGTATGAAATTGACATAAGCTCGCGAAAAATCAAGCCTGAGCTGTAGCGGCCAAATAAATTACTATGTAAAATCCTCAGAACAATTACTAAAGCATAGAAGGAGCGACATGACGTTTGAGCGTAAACTCCCATAGACAACAAATAATTATTTAGTGCTGTGTGTGACCGTTTTTTTCCAAGTTATCGATATCGATAGATATTGTTTGTGTCTATGTGCTGTATAATAATTTACTTTAATAAATACAAAAAAGAAGGAAAATCATATTTTATTATTTATATTTGCAGCAAATAGAAATCAGTATAGAGGTATCTCTGGCGAAATGCTAAACATTCAGCCCCTGAAATCTTTGTTTCTCAGAACCAACTTGGCCAAACGTTAGAAACTATAAATAAAACAACAAAAAATGGCTGTAAGGAAGTGGATTCGGTTGTCCAACGCATTTAGATCCCAATCGAGTTTGGTATTTCTGCAATATTTTTCCCGCCGATTAACACACTTTTTTGTCACTCGATCAGAGGGCTGAATTAAACCTCCTCTATTTTTGTGGGAAATCAAGGAGGAAGTCGGTGGGGAATCCACAAAAACACATAACTACTATGAATGAAAACTGAACTGTTTTAAACGTTATCGATAAAGTAACAACACAACACTATTAGATATGACGTAATTATTATGTAACCAAAATGTGTAAGCGTGCTGGTCATTATAGTAAAATCGAATAAGATTACTATTTAATTTGGCTGCATAAAGGTATCCAAGGTATCCAATTTGACATTTGGACAGTGTACACGGGCACTTCCTTAGCAACATATAACTGTCCTTTTCTGTTGAATGTATTTGGCGTATTTGAAAGAATGGGATGAGTGACTTATAGTTGTTTTAGACTCCTTCTATGCTTTAGTAATTGTTCTGAGGTAAAATCATATCTGTCGTGTAATTTAAAAATGGAACGATCTTCTACTCCGCAACATGGCGACCAAAAACGTAACTTATCAAAGGTTTAATTTAAATTTCGAACTGGCTTGCACATAGAAAGCTGTTTAATAAAAAAAAACACTTTGGCGCGTAAAAACCTATTGGTATTAGTTGACAACTTCGTCATTGGTTTTAAAGTTCTGAATTGTACTACCTACTTAGTTTAATTTCCGCGCATTAGGTATTTGAGAAAAGTACTATACAAGCCTTGGCCGCAACTAGGCATTGATGGAGTTACGTATGTGTGCCTCGGCTTCGCTTCGGCCCACATTCACTCATTCGTCCATCAATGCCTCTCTTGCCGGCCGCTGCAGTAATCTTCTCTATTATCTATATATATAAAACTCTTTGTCCTGAGTGACTGAGGGATCAACGCACAGACTAAACCACTGGTAGTAGAGAGCTGAAATTTGGAGGGTGTGTCCGTTATGTGATAAAGGCGTCAGATAAGAAAGGATATTCCGAAAATCCACCCCTAAGGGGGGGGAAAGGGGGTGAAAACGTTTGTATGCAACTTCCAAGCCGCTTGACCCACAAACTTGAAATTTAACACATATAATACTATGGGGTCGTAGATGAAGCATTAAAAAAGTTATTTTTAGAAATTCAGTCCCTAAGGGTGTTAAATTGGGGATGAAAGTTTGTATGGGAATTGGTTTACCGCTTCACCTACACTCTTAAAATTTAATACGAATATTGCTGTAGGGACGTAGGTGAAGCACTAAAAAGTTTTTTTTTAGAAATTCATCCCCTAGGGTGTGAAATTGGGGACGAAAAGCTCTATGAAAATTGGTTCACCGCTTGACCTACAAGCTTGAAATTTAACACAGAGATTACTATGGAGTCGTAGGTGAAGTACTTTAAAGTTTTTTTTAAAGTTACCGCCTAAGGGTGTTAAATTGGGGATGAAAGTATCTATGGCATATTTTTTTTCCGAATTTGTTTTCGCGTATTTATCTATTTCCCGTGTCGGTTTCAGTTCCGAGTGTGGTTCCGGCTCCCAGTTTCCGGTTCAGGGGAATCTAACCGCCCCCCCAAAAAGGGGAGGGGGACCAATTTTGATTTAAACTTTTTATTCAAGAGAATCGGTACATATACCTACCTACAGTTTTATAAATACAACCCTGAACCTATGCTGATCCTATGTTTAACCTATGCTGATTCTATGTTGAACCTATGCTGATCCTATGCTCAAGCTACGCTGATCCTATGCTCATGCTATGCTGATCCTATGCTGATCTTATGCCGATCCTATGCTCATGCTATGCTGATCCTATGCTGATCTTATGCCGATCCTATGCTGAACTTATGCTGATCCTATGCCGATCTTATGTTGAACCTAGGCTGATCCTATACTGATCCTATACCGATCCAATATTGAACCTAGGCAGATCCTATGCTGAACCTATGCCGATTCAATGTTGAACCTAGGCTGATCCTATGCTGAACCTAGGCAGATCCTATGCTGAACCTTTGCTGAACCTAGGCTGATCCTATGCCGATTCAATGTTGAACCTAGGCTGATCCTATGCCGATCAAATGTTGAACCTAGGCTGATCGTATGCTGAACTTAGGCTGATCTCCTATGCCGATCCAATGTTGAACCTAGGCTGATCGTATGCTGAACTTAGGCTGATCTCCTATGCCGATCCAATGGTGAACCTAGGCTGATTCTATGCTGAACCTAGGCTAATCCTATGCCGATCCAATGTTGAACCTAGGCTGATCCTATACCAATCATATCCTGATCCTATGCTGATTTTGCAACAAATTTTTAACCTGTTTATTATCTTAATCGATAGACATACTTATTGATATACAAGCAGTACTACTTCCTAAATGCGGGCGAAGCCGCGGGCAGAAGCTACTGTACTATATTTAAGGCTACAAGGCCCATAGATACAAACCTTAGGTATAGACTAACATACCTACATAATTCATAATAATTGAATGTGTTAATAAATAGCTTAAGACTATGTTAGTATCACTTCCCTAACACTACCTATATTAGAGTCTTAGTGCATGTGTCCTTGTAGTATTTGTCCGCGGAAGCGATGGAACACCACACCATTCGTCCATGACGCGAGGCAGGTAGCACCAGGGTAGCACTCGCACCACAAACGCTTTGAAAGTCAAAGTCAAAAGTCAAAATAGTTTATTTCCTTTAGATTCTTGTACAACAATAAATGCACATTATTATTTGTCTACGTCTTAGGTGTAGTGATTTTAGTGTGGCTTTAGAATGCGCTCTCCGATGAGAAGAAACCACAAGAAACTGATGGTTTCTTTTGTGATCATGTGTTGAATTATAATCGTCATAATACAGATATCGATCCCGGAAATTTCAATTGTCGTAAAGGATATTTTGGCAAAAATGAGTAAAGTATAATTAATAATCAATAATTCGAACAGGAGCTTTAAATAAATTATGTCTATGGATTCTTTCCATTAAGATATGACGACGTATGATAGTACGCCTTTTTACATTTTTGAAATTTACGTTCCGATGCGACTCCAGCATATGTACCCTCAGCGTATAGACTAACATACGGCGCACGTATGTACTCGACGATGTCATTCTCAATGACACTGTAGTGTAGGCGAGAGATGTGATGTGACAAAATGCAAGGCCACGCATAGGGTTGTTTGTGAATACGGATCCGACTTGTACTGTGGTGTTGTAAAAAGAAAATCATTAAAAAAATGCTTTCACAAAATACAACAACACCAATTTTTCATAAACAGCTGTCATCAGTAAATTCAGAACTGAGTAGGTAACAACAAAAGAAGAAATAAAAAAGTACTCCTGATATATTTACCCAAATGGGCTCGAGCGAAACTTTTTGGCAGTTACTCCGTCTTTCTCAGTGACAGTGGGATAACAGGACATTTTTTTGCTTCCTCGTAATATTATCTAAGTTTTTGCGTGTCAGTATAGTTATTAGTTTTACACATCTACTACTCTACAAAGTTACTTTATTTGACCAAAAAGGTCAACGTAATACGAGTATTTATTCCCTAAGTGCATAAAGTGCTTATTATAAACCTAGGGTATAAAGTAATTTAATTTTGGAACTAAGGTTCTGGTAGCATACGGACATTTAGAACTGGTCACCTAGAGACATACATAACAAAAAAACTGAACTTTTTTTCTTCTATTTTTATTCGACGGAAGGGTAAGGCAAAAAGTTTTAGTTAAAATAAAAGCCTTAACTTTTTTTTCATCGGCTAAGACCGATGTTTGGTTTCGTGATTTTGGTGTAACTCTGATTCATTTATTTAATAAAGAGCTGTAAATATATTTCATACACGTAGCATTAATCTATTGTTTTGTTGTTAACTAAATGATTTTTGTAGCCACTTTATTGTCTCGCAGTAGATTTGTAAAGAAGAGTATTCACCTCGGTAAAAAGCATGTCTTTATCTTGGGCGCTTGAATCCCACGCTTCACTTACGACTCTAGGTACATAATTCCTAAGCGAAAACACCCTCGCTGCGCTCGGGAGTTAACTCTCTAGTCCTTAGGACGCTTTGGATTCAATATGACGCCCGCTATATAAGACAGGGCTTTAGGACCTCGGTGCATAAACTGCGATTTTATGGTGACTTCGTGTTTTGAAAGTTATACCGAAATAAAATAAACCGTTTTTGATATACCTTCTTCTCATCTGAGCGATGTTTTTGGTTGCGTCCTGTTCGGGAGCCCGGGTTTTGCTAAAACCCCAAATTACTTGGGGTCATCACAGTAGGTAAGTAAGTCATCCATCACTTACCATACTTACCTAATGCAAATAGATTTGGCAATATTATTTATTATATGTTGGCCTCCAGCCTGGCACCAATAAAAAAATAAAACTCTTAAAATAATATTCGCGATGAATCGATAAACTCCTTCTATTTTTAAAGTCGGTAAAAAACAAACGATGAGTTTAAAAAATACCTAATCGAAGATAGTGAATGAATGCCTAATTGGTGAATTTGCAAAATTAACAGCATTCTTTCATAATAATAATTCAATGGAAAATTCCGTTGTTTATGAACCTTTTATCGAAATCATTGAATTATTAACTGATTTCCAAAAGAAGGAGGTTATTAATTTTCAGAATGCAAATAAGTAAAGCATGGTCAGTCTTAGATTACATAATCGCATAGGTTCCTACAAATTAGACCAAATAAGAGAATTAAATAAGTATAACTTAATCTAAAATTGTGTTATTACTCCGTTTCTTGATACATTTTAAAACCCTAAGCAACTGTATGAACCAATGTTGTTAAATACAATGTTAAATAAAATTTAACAATTTCCTTGCAGCCGAGTAATAAATATGACATTTAAAGGAGAACCAATGCTACTTTACCCGAACGAAGTGACAATGCACAAGTCGTACGAAGCCGTAAGTAATAGAAAAAGTTACGTCATCTTTATGTCAAATACATAAAGATGACGTAACTTTTTCAATACAAGAGCAAAAGTGGAAACAAAACAAAACTATCCTATCAATAACCTGTCAAAATCATCTATTCCATTAACGCTTTCCTTCAAATATTACCTTTCTTATCGGTTGAAAAATAACCTTATTGTAATATATACAGAGTTCAAATTCCACCAAACAATTAGCATTAGGAAGTATTGCAAAAATGACATCTATCCATTGAAATATAGATCTTATTTTTCTGCAATAAGGTTTCAATTGAAATGTACGGATTATGTAAAGGATCCTTCACAAAAAAAATATCCCTTATTTGTCAGGATTGACTGAAGAATTAATTAATGAGGCATCCAGTGAGGTCATTAGACAAGCCCTTAGGAGATTCCCGGACCTTTTGGAGGGAAAAAAATCTACCCAAGAGGGTGGTTACGACATAACGGTAAGCTATTTAAAATGCCCCTTTAATACTGTCCATTTAAAAACAAGGCAAATTATGTTAGATTCATTTCTTACAAAAGAAGGTATTATATTAGTTGTGAAAGGCTGGTTGATGGCTAGTGCTTAGTCGGTAGATTTGTATGAATATAGGTAGAGTTTACATCGTGACATATATCGTCAAGGAGAAATAATGACTCCATCGGAACTTGGTCCTTATAAATCTATGATTCTGATTACCACTGAATATCTGAAAAGAGTAAAGTGATTTTTTTAACAATAATGTAATTATTTGTTTTGGCAGGCAATTAAGACTAAATTTAATAAAATGAAATCAAGTTATTTAGTTTTTTTTTAAATTTTCTTGACAAAATAGGTATGGTTTGTTTCACTACAATCTGGGTTCAAAATTTAGCTCAAGGATGAGTATATAACGTTTTTCCTATAACACCAAAATGTTCAATCTTAAATTTCCCAGAATGTTGAATCTCAAAACATTTCAATTGGTCCATTTGAAATGTAAATGAGGTCATAATTCAATCAAACTATGTGATATTGTTTTTCTTCTTCTTCTAGTCGTTTTAGTAAAAAGAAGAAAAAAAATTGTTTTACCTACGGAATCCAAAATTGTACCTAGGTATGTCCCAAATCGAAAATAAATTGGAAGATTTAATTTTTTATTTGTCAAAAATAATTTATGACAAAGACAGTTATTACAAGAAGTAATTTGTCCAAAGGGACACCTTAAATGAGGTTTTTAAGTAATTGATCATTATAAAGTAGTTCTTTGGTCTTTTCATTTGGCTGAAAGGTATTATTAGTTCCAAGGGAGACGTTTCCCCAAATTGGTTTTTGGTTGTAATGGTTAAAAAAAAGGTAATTTTCGAAATTAAATGGTTTTCTCTGAGCTTCTTCATTGATAGTAAATGTCAAAGTAACTGTTAAGTTTTTGGCGGGACAGTTGTGGGAATGTGTTGCTGAATTTTAATTTTCGTAAACCTAGATGAAGTTAGTTAAAATATGCGTGTAAATTGCTAAATTTTGGAAGCAAACTATGCAATTTGGTTTAATGAAAGAGTTAGAAACTAGTGCCTGACAAGGAGTTAGGTACCTTATTGCTTCCAAATCTCGTAAGGATTTTTTGTGATTAATTTTGACTTTCGCTTAGTCGCGAAAGATTTTAATGCTAGTGCTGAGCTCGTAGAATTTGTATGAACAGGCAGAGTTTGACATACATCGACGTTGAGAAAAAAAATGCTCTATCAGAACTTGGATCATATAAATCTGTGATTAATGGTTACCACAGCACATTTAAAAGAATAAAATGATTTCTAATAAAAAACACAAATCTTGCATCAAAATAGCAACTGAAGTTAAATTTAGAGCCAAAATTTACCTTAAGGACAACACCATAATGAAGTGATTTCAATAATAATTAATAACGGTTTCTAAAAGCCACGATTAAAAATTAAATGAACTCATATTTTCGCACCGAAGTAACTACTTAAACAAGTCAAAAGCTAAAAATTACCCCAAGAAATCACCGTACAACAAAATTCCATGTAAACTTTTTAATTAGACACCTAAACATCCGGCCTGTTCGAAATTCGGAGAAAACTTTTTAAGGCTCTTCTTTCGTACTTAATAGTCAAGTTCTTCGAAATTTGAATTTCACAGCCGCCAGATGGCGTTGATGGTTGCGAATTAAGGTGATTACACACGGTAGGTAGGTAACCAAGTTAATTTAATTTCAACTTTTGATATATGTTTGCTTGGTACAACTTTTGTTTATTGTTTAAAGTTCGTGGCGCTCTGTCGGAATTGTCTTTACTCGAATTCGAGAGGTTTTGAATTTGTTAATTGAATGACAAATCTTAATTAGTAATGTTTCGTATTTCGTTGTCTGTTGATAAATTATTTGTGTTTTAGATAGAGAGAAATTAAAGTTAAAAAAGGTATGAGTTTATTAAAATACTAGCAGCACCATGCGGTTTCTCCCGTGGAAATCCCGATCAGGAATTTCGCAATAAAAAGTATGTGTTTTTTACCCGACTTCAAAAAAAAAAAAAAGACTTCAGATGATAAGACAGATTAATTAGTCGGTGGCACTGTACCTATGTAGAGGTTATTTTGGTCTTTTTTATCAATTCTTTTTTTTTTGGTTGTTTTTAAATTATTTTTTGTTTCTTTTTTGAAGTCGGTTTTTTAATTTTTTAGTTGTTCAGTTATACCAAATCTCATAGCAATCGGTTCAGTAGTTTTTAATGATTTTTTATAGTCAGCATAAATATTTGTCTTTTTCTTTAGAAGTTTAGCCCTTACGGGTTTGACTCCCACCAGTATAAGTCGTAGCACCAAGTGGGCTTATGTGTGTTCCGATACGTAGGCCAGTGCAGCTATTAATTAGACTGCATTCGTATTCGTGTGACAGCCCCTGTAGCGCGGCGGTCAAAACTCGGATTGCAACGCAGAAGGTTACGGATTCGATTCCCGTCGGCAACAAATATTTCTGCTGACCATAAATGTTTATTTTTGGTTCTGAGTGTAATTACAAAAAAAAAAGATGTAGTATATCCGTTGTCTAGTACCCATAGTACAAGCCTAGTGCTTAGTTTGGCGCTGTGTGTAATGTTGTGCAATATTTTTTTTTAAGTATTTACCAAATGAAAATAAATTCTTATTAATTCTTAGCTCGTTACTTAACTAGCAAACAAAACAAAAACCTTGGACAATGCTTTATTGACTCAATAAACAATATAAACGAATGACAAAAAAAATAGCCAATTTCATTAACAACCAAACTCCATTTTTCTAAAAAGAAAAATACCAACAAAATACCCTTAAATAAAATTGTATTCTACAATTCGAATTTCGAACAGTATTCAATTGGCTGGTAGGTAAGAGAATTTTCAAATTTGGAATGCTAGAATTCGTTCTGTTTTCAGAAATGAAAATTTCTTCGTATCTATAGGTAACAAACACAAACATTTTATGAACAGTCAGTTAGTTTTTAGGGTTTCGTAGTCTACAAGAAACCATTATTAATCCTAGGTTTAGACAAAATATTGACAGTATCAAATATAGATGCAGAAATTATCACCTGATGTTAGTCAACCCTGGAAGATAAATTTTAGCCAAGGTTAATCGCCAGCTCAATATGCAATAAATAACAATTCTCCGCATAAATTACCATTTTTTGATTGAGTTCTCTCTCTCTCTCTCTCTCTCTCGGAAAACAGTTGATTTATGCGTAGAATTGCGATTAGTTGCTTATCCCACTTTTTGTCAAATCAAGCCATGTTAACAATCGAATTCCCAACGTAGGCTACTTACACGGTTGAAACCGTGGGGCAATTAATTAATCGGATTCCATTTTCAAATATACAAAAAAATAACAGAATAAGGTTTCTGCACTGAAAGACTACACTGGCTGGCAAGAAATATTTCAAATATGTAACGTCAGATCGCTCTCGTAGTTTCGTAGCTCAGTCTGGCTACAGCATCGTTGGGGTGACGTTGCGTCACGTTGTGTGCTTGAATATCGGGATGTTACGCGAAAGTGACGTTTAGTGTTTGTGTTTTTGTGGATTTCTTAGCTGTTTATTTTTGGCAGGTAAGTTCTTTTGTTTTGTTTGGGTGGTTGTTGAATAAAAAAAACAGTTTGATTACGTATAACTGGTTATTTAGGATTTTTGGATTTGATATTCTAAATAGTTAAAATTATAGATTTTTAAAATATTAGTATAGTATAGTATACGTTATTACAGTTTTTCTGTATTTTATTTTATTTCAAACTAGTTGCATCCAGAGCGGTTTTACCCGTGTAAGTCTCGATCCTGCGGAAACATCGAGATCAAAATGTTTTATTAAATCTATCCAGAAGTTTCGGAACATATTCATCACAAACAAGCAAATAAATCCCCCCTTTTTTTACAACAAATAAACAAACCTTTAATCTTTATAATACTATTGAAAATATATTTATTAAAAATTCTTATGAGATTGATAATAATATGTACCTAATAAGTTTATAAGAAATTACAAGTTATGTAACATATTATAAGTACCCGTAAGCACCTAATTAGGATGGAAACGCAGAGTTTTCCAGTTTCTCGTATAAAATACAGGATTAACCTAGTTCAGGCATAATTATTATTATATATGACTAGCTGCGCCCCGCGGTTTCCTACAGCAAAAGTCCCGTATGTCGTATAAAAGTCTATGTTTTATTCCCGGTCTCCAGCTACCTATATTCTAAGTTTCATCACAATCGGTTCAGTAGTTTATGCGTGAAATAGTAACAACGTCACATAATATATACATACATACATACAAATTTTCATGGTTGTAATATTAAGTAAGATTTTTTTTGAGATATTTATTGCTGCAGTTACTTTTTAAGAGCTTTACTTACAAAATTGTTATGAGATATCAATTAATTAAATAGTATTTTTATAATTATTTTTACATATTCTTACTTCATTAATGTTATAAATCTGAAAGTTCATTTGTGTTCACAGTGTTTGTTTGTCGGTCAAACGGTTCGACCGATTTGGAAATTTGTATAGGTATAGTTTCAGTGATGAGAGTTACATAGGATAATTTCGATCTGATAATCCTGCGAGATCGGGACTTACGAGCTCTGTAAAAATTGTGTTGTAAAAAAAAACTTGTTTTACTTACTTCTTTATTTAAGTAAAAGGAAAAGTAGCTTATCTGGTAATCCTAATTTCTAGCTACTCGCAAATTAAGTTTCATCGGTATCGGTTAAGTAGTTTTTGCGTAAAGGAGTAATAAACATTTAAATTCAAATTAAACTCAAAATAAAAAAATCATGTTTCATAAGATTACTAAGTATATATCACATAATCGTTTAAAATCGTTACCAAACTAACAAAAACTACCTTGTCTTCGAAACGCGACCTCTAATAAGAAGAAGACTACAATAAACTCACGGGGTTTTTAATTAAATTTTCTTTATGATCATGTATGATCATCAAAAAAAATATATTTTAAGTAGGTACCTACTACTGTTTTACCTTATTGCATGCTCGAAATGAGTAAACTGTTGAAACGTTATACTTTTGTAAGACCTTAAAGTACACAGTTATGGCAATAAAAATATTCTTATTCTTATGTGATTTACATTGTCCCATATTTACAGCTATAGTCGAACTGGATCAATAATCTACCATAATCTTTACTTTACTTACTAATTAAAAGGCGAAAATAATTTTGTTTATCGGTTGAGAAAAAAAATGTAAAAAAAAACGTAATCGCATCCACAGACACACGACCCGCCCAACAGCATCTAACCCACCCCGGAACCAGCCTCCGGAGCTCCATGAAGCTTATATTAACACCAAAACTTTCACCTTCATAATCTATCTATCTATCTTATCTATATCTATCTATATATATAAAAGAAAGTCGTGTTAGTTACACCATTTATAACTCAAGAACGGCTGAACCGATTTGGCTGAAAATTGGTAGGGAGGTAGCTTAGAACCAGGAGAAGGACATAGGATACTTTTAATCCCGCGGGAACTGAAACGGGAACGGGACTTACGCGGGTGAAACCGCGGGGCGCAGCTAGTATTAAATAGGATGCAAAACAAATCCCTTTAACCAACATCGTGTGTAAATTTTCCACCTATTAACGTTAAATTATGAGCGCTAACACCTGTGTCATTTATAGTGTCATAATAACGTGTCATCGTCAGTCAACTATAATGATCATTTTGAACCTGTTAGCGTTTAATTTTGACGGGGATGTGTTAACAACATGTAGTGCAGCAGTTTAGTTTACAATATACTTCAATTTAGTTCAGTAATAGATAACTATTGACTGGTGTTAAACAAATAAATAGGTTTAGGCTTGTTTTGATTTAGCCATATCAACTATCGTTTTTATAGGTACTTATAAAGTAAGATTATTGTAACAATACCAAATTGCCTACAGATAGTTCTGAGTTAAAATTTACATATATCAATATAATTACAATTATTTATATAAACTTTTTCCTTTGCGTTTCTATTAAATTTCTTGAGTTTTATTAAGTTCACAGTAGCCAATAGTTCCCTCTTCTTAATACAGGTACCACTTAATGTCTGCTTTGAAATCAGACCGTCCATCGGCCAACTACTGCCTGACTAAAAAGTTGGTGTACTCGATCACCTAAAATACCATATCACTGCTGCGTACAAATATGAATATTTTGTTTTCATTTTGGAACGTACCTAATCCGCAAAAATGCTGAACTATCTGAAAACAAATACTTTAAAGTTTTTATGTTTTTAAACTTTGACATGTTTTTTATTCAATGTTAGGCAGGTAGGGTACATAACAAAACTAAAAAACATAGTCATTTGTTAAGCAAGGCTGCAAAGTTGATTTTTAGTGTAAGTACTTGGATAGAAACCTGAGCAAACGAAGGATTCAATTATTGAATTCTGAGTGAAGCGAAGGTCTCAACGGTACGAGATGCAAAAATCCTTTGCTGCCGAGTGAACCACACAATTTTTCACCTCACTACAGCAAGGAACACGCTATAGGTACGAAACGCTTTTATTCAGTCCAGTAATGCCACCTGTGGCTGGCCAGTACGATTATTCAAAGAAATGAGCTTGGTGCACTGACATGAAACTATTTAATGCATTTTTGTCAAGTTAGTCATGCAAGTCCACTTACTTGAGAGTTTTGGGTCGGGTTAAAGAGATGTGTTGGGTTATTTAAGGTAAGCCGCTAAAACATAGGATATACTAAAAACAAAATCAAAAAAATACATTTTAAGGGGGCTCACAATTAACTTAAATTTAATTATGACGAAGAAGAGATAATGGATATATAACTAAACTCCGACCTACAGGCAAAAACTACTAAACCATTTGCGAAGAAACTTGGTATGCTTATAGCTTAACAAATTTGGATTAACACATGTTTTTTCTTATCACGATATTTACATCGGGAATTACGCAGCTTAAACTACTGGGGTGCTTGTTATAAGTAATATAAAATAGTTATTGATAGATAGAACATAATTGAAATCTCCTTATCTCCTAACTGTTCCACAGTTTTCGTTGTTTATTTTCTAAGTTCTAAATTACCATTTCATGATTTCAATTTTAGCTGCCCGCAGTTTCAACCGCATAAACCTCGATTATCGTGATCAAAATTATCTTATGTTATTCTCACTCAATATATTCCAATGCTAATTTTGATACAAATCAGTAGAACTATTTCACCGTAAAGAGAGAACAAACAAACAAAAACAAATATACAAGGTTCGGATGAAGTTTCATTACTGACTATCAGGTGAGATGGTGGTCAAACGTTTATCTATCGTATGTAACAAAATCATTCTGGTTTATAATATTAGTTTGATTGAGTAAAAATCTTTATCAAAAAATGAGGATGCATATTCATAATTTTCAAGCAACGAAATTCTAATTGTTGATCACAAAGTCTCCTTCTGTGTGAAGTGAAACAAAATATTAGAACCTCATATTGCCGCCATAGATCAAGTGTTATGCGACACTGAATAATTCCTCAATATTGCTTGTGTATGATCATAGACCGAGAGGTCACTGACAGGTAAATCATTACTTTATTCGCGAACGATTTGTTACCGGGTCTGTTTGCCGGGTGTGTTCTTTACCCCAAGAGACTTAAAGTCCTAAGTACGTCTGTCTGCGTGTTTCTGTCAGTAGATTGTATCCCATAAACCGTATCTAGACAGTTACAATTTTACAGATGATGATGTATTTCTGTAGCGGTATAAAAACAAACACAGAATAAAATAATATTTAAATAGAGCTCTCATAAAAACAATTTTTAGATGTATTTTTTCGTGATGGTACGAAATCCTTAGTGTGTGAATACGACTAGCACTTGGCTTTGTTTTTTCACAGTTTTAGCGAATAGTGCAAATTTTGGTTCCCTTTTTCTACTTGCGTGGAACCATTATCTGAAAGACATTGAATAATTAAAAGATTCTGAAATAAATATACTTATGGTTTATATCTGTACAAAGTGCATTTTTAGCGTGCGCTATTTTCGTTGTTATGGCTCGAGCGTTTGACACAGAATTTCAAACAGTGACCTCTTGCACTCAAACCATTGTTCAGTCTATACCGCAATGCAGATACCTATTGCCTATCATTCATCTTTTTATTATTTAGAAAACAAGTCTAGAAGAACAAAAGACTTGTTTCAACAGCTGTCAAACTTGGGTAAGCAAAAGAAATGGCTGAAAATAACCGGAAATGCTGGAATTTTGTTTTCGTATTTCGAATAGAGTTTGGATTTGTTTAAGGCTTTCGTGTTTTGTTTTTAGTTTAGTCAGTTTAACATGAGCTTAATAATAAAAGTTGTATAAGCATTTCTGAAATACATTATATGAAATAACTAGCTACGCCCGCGGTTTCACCTGCATACGTCCCGATCCTGAGGGAATGTCGGGATCAAAAGTATCCTATGTTACTCTCCATGATTTAAACTATATTTATGCAAATTTTCATACAAATCAGCCTAAAAGAATTAAATAAAAGGCATATAAAAGTTCATAAAAATCGATCGAGCCGTTTCGGAGGAGTATAAGGACTAACACTGTGACACGAGATTTTTTTTATATTTATGAAGATATTCGTTAAGTTCGAAGCAAAATCATTTTGTACCAGGAATTCAGGATTGTTAAGTAAATTTAATAAAAAAAAAAAATGAAATTCTATTACCGGTAGCATTCGAACTGCCACTAGTGGTGGTCCATTCCACCGACTAATTATTCATCATCATCATCTTAGCCTTTAACTGTCCACTGCCTCACATAGGCCTTCACAAATAGCGATCCTGTGCCACCTCCATTCATCGATTCTCCGCGACCACTACACAACGTCGTCGGTCCACCGAGTAAGTGGTCTTCGAAAACTCAGTTTTTCATCGTGTTCAACTTTTACTTCCCAGCGGTTATCAGTCCTTCCAGCTATATAGCCTTGCTAGTATATACTCGACCGGGTTTTTTAAATAGGTGTGAGTAAATTTACGAACAGTTTAACTTTGGGACGTATGAAACTGGACCGTCAGTTCCAAGATGGAAAGCTTTACTATCAGGCGGCCTTTCTCCTTCAAGTCTGTACTAGAGATTAGTTCAGTTCTTTGTGGATATATTCCATAATCAACCTAATAACAGGATGAGCTCTTAAGTTCATACTTTTATGATCGCATTAATGCCAGTGAAAGAAAAGAAAAAACTACATCTAATTAAGAATGCAACGTCTGTCTTAACCTTATGATTAATTAAATTGTTGTGTCGGTACTCGAAAAAGTATGTCTAAGAAAGGATTATTAAGAACTCCATATTAATTAAAGAAGCTATTTTTATTAAGGTTTTGTTGTCAACGTTACGGGCTTATTCTAAACTTATGCCTTCATTCATAGTTCTTAACAGATTATTTAAGTGCGAAAGCTGCAGAAAAGCTCAGAGACGTATTCTTATTTGTTTATTGTTTTAATTTCGGTCTCCTTTTTTCGAAACGACATAATACGACCGGAATGGAAACAAAAAACGAACGGAACAACAACAAAAAATGATCGAAACAGGAACAAAAGTCGATCTAAAAATCGTATTTTCGCTTTCCTGTAGATTACGCGCTGTTATGGACGTTAAAAGTTCAAGTATTTTTTTATTTAGGCCAGTTGCATTAAGATTCAGTCATAAGTCACAACATAAAACATGGAGATATAAATTTTACTTCATGAAAATACTAGGCTGCGCCCCGCGGTTTCACTCTCGTAAGTCCCGTTATCCCGCGAGATCATCGGGGAAATATCGGGATAAAAAGTAGCCTATGTGTTACTCCAGGTCTGCAGATACCTCAATTTAAGTTTTATAGCTTACGGATCTTTGGATGTAGTTTTAGCGTGAAAGAGTAACAAAGACACATTAAGACATACATACATACACACTTTCGCGTTTATAATATTAGTTTAGTAAGATAGTCCAATGTTCGAGTTTCCGTAAATTATTTTAAAACGAATATAGCTAAATATATTCTTAAATACTCTTAGACGTCGCCTTTAATCTTAAAGCTGGAATGAAATTTTTCGGTTTCAATCGCTTTGCTTTTATTTTTAAATGCCCATGTCGTTTCTCAAACTAGAACTCGATTTCCAATCATAATTCCAACGTAAGAACTCCCGACTCCAGAGTAACCAGGTTAAAATGAAAATTAAATGTCGTGCAATCGCATTATGCGAGAGAGCTAATTAATTAAGTCAGCTTTGACTCGTGTCAGAGTCAGATCCTTTTTATTGTTTTTCAGAATTATTAAAAGAGGTACTCCATTATTAATCTAGATTAAGTTTTCTGCGTTAGTTTTCTTTTCGAAAGAATTCAAATTTTATAATCCGTTTAAAAGTGTCTTTGTATTGTTGTAAAATTTACTGTTTTAAGAAGTTTTTGTTATAAGTTGTGTTTAGGAATTTGGAGTTTTGTTAACGTGAGATAGGCTAGCATTTGACCTTATCTCACCTGGTGAAAAGCGACAATGAGGTCAACGGCGTAACATGCTGGCGTAGAAAACACCTATTTACATAAACTTATGTTAGAGGCTAGTAGAATACTTATGCAATAGAAATAATTCAGTTTTGTCTCCCTTTTTGTGGGCCCAAGCAGTTTACCCGCCCACTTGTGGAGAACTCTATAGGTTTGCAAGACTACTACAGATCCCTTAGTCGCATTTTAGGACGGGTGGCCATATTCTATGCCGGTACTAAGTGGTGACTAGCCAGACTTATTAACTTTAACTAATATTTAAAAAAAAAATGATTTTTCTACGTTTGTCATGAAATTAAATTGATATTAAACTCATTTTTTCGATTTTGATCGCTTTGTGTTACACGCCAGACGCCGAAATTTTTGAATATTATAAAAACAACTTGATTAAATCCAAACAAATTAGTTAAATTTGTCAGAAAATTTGAAACGAGTTGGGTTTTTATTTACTCAAACAAAATTTTTAGGTACTTAAGCACCTGTTATTAAAACTCCCGTTTATTTATATAAAGCGAAAACAGATTCTATTTTAACAAAGAGCAGTAATGCGTTTTTAAATCCAATAATAATACCCCTCGTTAATATAATAAAATAGATTTTAGGGTAGCGCCCTCAAAAATCCTGTATTATTCTCTAAACTTACATTGGGGTTCAGTAAACTACCAACTTTTGATCGACAGACCGTCCAGCGATTGTTTGTATTCGGGGAAATCGACAAATCGTTATCATCTATTTATTCATTGCATCATAGAGTTGAAGTTGTCTTCATCACTTTGACAGTTGTCATTTAAAATTAAGATTTCAAATAACAAATACTTTTTCAAGGATCAATTATTTTTGAGGTGGTAAATGTTTGCTATTTTAGAGCATAACTAAAGACTATTCGTGTTTATATTGCCTTCCAAAAAATCTGGCATTTCTGGATTTAACCGTAGAAAATATTTTTAAGGAAAAAAAAACGCGTTATTATTATTTACAAAAAGAAGACAGCATGACTATGAGATAGTTAATGAGATCTAGGTATATGATTGGATGCTTTTTCTTCTTCTAAAAACAGAAAAATTTCTTGCCCCGCCAACAAACGATCAAGAATAAAAATAAATAACCCCAATTTAAATGTATATCGGCCGATTATGAATTCTTAGTCTGCAAGTACTCTAAACTTACGGGTGGGGTTCTTGACGTAAAGTGAAGATCTCTTTTTTTCCTTTTAACGCGCGCTATTCGCGCGGAAATTTCCAATTTGTGTGACAAATGCAGTTTGTGATATTAATTGACTTCGTTTGTGATTCTTAAGAGTGGCACGTGCAGAATCAGCAATGGGCCTTGTTGGAGCTAAACAGATTTCTCTAAATACATGTCGGGATTTTGACTGTTTTTTGAGGTTTTTTTTTGTTTAATTATACTCATATAGTAATAATTTCAATGTTACTTGGATATCATGCATGGGAAATGGTGTGGATTCACAGCATTTGTAAATAATTATTCGTTGCATATTTAAAAAAAAAACTTATTGCGATGAAAAAATATTATAGTGCAACAAAGGCAGCAAATGTGCTAAAAATTTGTTTTACAACAAATGGTTATGGATTGTTGTGTTTTCGCTTAATTTTATTTTTACATCAGATTCGTAATCGTTCCTACAAATTAAGACTGTTTTAACTTTCGATTACTGAGGCATTTACGGACAGTTTTTATTCGGTAACTATTCGTTGTATAGTCTTTTCAAAGGTTGATACATTTACCATAAATACACACAGTTCAGGGTATTTCTACCTGATAAAGTTCCTTAAATTCCCTTGATTCCCTTTAATTGCATTTTCAATAATATCTAGAACTGATAAATTAAATGTTGCCTTTGTCACAGTACATTGAAAGCATACATGCTCACTTATTACAGAAACATTCATATTTATAATATTAGGTTCAGAGCTTGTTCATCTGATAATGCAGTTTTGTTTTATTTCAAATTCCATAATCACTAGAACTGATGAATTAAATTAAGATTTGTACAGGAAAATGAATTTCCAGGGATATCTGTAAAATATATCGTTACAGTTAAACCCGTTACTTTAAATTTCTCAATTACACATCGGGTTTTAAGTCGAAAAACCATTTAGAAAATAGAATGAGTAAAGTTTTGTTTGTTTGTTTAGGCATGTGAGGTTAGCTGCACGGTTCGGTCGTGGATTACGAAATCATTATTGGTTATTACTTATTCTCAAAAGTTTTTGATTACAGCACTTACATTTTATTATGCGGTTACGGGGATATGCAAATTTATACCTAGCTAGATAGATGTACGGTTTATTTAATTTAATAAATATAAGTATTATATCCGTTGACTAAAGTCACCGTAACACAAGCTTAGCAGCTTACCATGAAGCTAGATGGCGCTGTGTGTTGTTCACAGAATTTATTTATTTATTTATCATTTATATTTGTCAACAAATAGTATGTATACGGGTTTACATATACCTAAGTAAAATGAATATACAGATAGCTTAAAATTAAAACTTTGCACAAATGGGTGCCTGTTATTTTCCACTGTTGTCAGACATCCAATGCATAGATAATATAGGGGATATGGAAATGCCATGATTGTGCGAGCGTGAATGTAGCGTTGATCGCACGATATATTTAATTAAGTCACTTTCTTGCAGTTAAATCTTTTTTAAGAATCCGTACTCAGAGGGTTAAAATGGGATCCTTTTATTAAGACTGTCTTTCGGACTGTCGATTTGTCTGAGTGTCTTTTAATAATTTATTTCCAAGTATTTTTTGCCTTCTCTTAATAATTACATAAAGGTAAATGGTAACATTTTTTTTCTATTTTAATCGTTTAGATACAATGCACTGTGAAGCCTAGTATTCACTACCGATATGTTACCATAACCGTTGGAGGCAATGTAACCTAAAAATATAGTACCTGGTATGTTTGTGCTCACGCTGAGTCTACGATTGTCAGTTTTACCGCAAACCAAAACGCAACCACACGCGAACTTATATGCTATTTTACCCGCGTAAGTCCCGATATTCAATAATTAGCATTTTTTATTAAATAAGAACTATCCCCTGATTATAACAAGCACAACAAAAAAAATATTAGCGAAATCGGCCCAGTCGTTCAGGCGTGATGCCGTGACCACGCGAAATTTGGATTCATTTTTTTATATAAAAAAGAAGACTTAATTTCGTTGCAGTTACAGTTTACTAGTACCTAGGTGTCTTAATGCCTAGCTTAGAATTTGGTCTAGTGAGTACCCAGTTTAACCAAGCCTAGTCTAACTTTTGGACATTCTCCTTTACGCAGAAACGTAAAATGTAAGGTACCCCATATAATCGAGTGAAGTTGACCCGGGCAGGCTTATATCACCAGTTTTATTTTAGGATTACGGGTGCATTCAATAAAAGAAAGGATTTCAAAGGATATATATTTTGTTGAGAGCCTTTTTATTATGTTTTCCTAACAAAGGTTTTTTCGGCAATTTTGCAAGGCTTTTTTTGGGGTTCTATAGTCTAACTTTGACTGTGTACTTCGTCTGTAGTGGTGTAGCTCACCTAGAGTTTTCAGATCGCCCTATGGGCCTCTAACTTGACCTAACGACTGCTATCAGAGGTAACAACCGGGACCACATGATTTTTGCCACACAAATTTTCGGTCACCCATCCAAGTAATGACCGCTCCAAGCGTTGCTCAACCCGGACAACCATTTAGGATCGGCTGGTGCAGGTAGGCCAATGAGCTCCTCCTCGACTGTGTACTGCCAACTTAACTAAGCTAGTTTATTTCGTAAATTTGTTTTTATTGCTCAAGGCATATTTACTAGAAATATTTTAAAGAAAAAATTCATCTTCAAAAATTCACTTGCGGCGAGATTTGAACTCGCGCCCCTGGATCAATATTCCAGTGCCTATACCGCTCGGCCACGCAAGTTCCCATCTCGAGCAGCGAATTTAAGAATATGAATGTTTCCCTGTCTACTATTTTTCGACTACGGCTCAATTGAGACGCCATCTACAGGATCACTTTCCAGTGATTTACCTGATTTTTGAAGATGAATGTCTTCTAGTTTACCAAAAGGCTTAATGATGCTGTGTGATGTTCACAGAATGTGAGTTTCTTCTATTTCCTTAACTGCGACTTGAATCAGCAGAGACTTTTCGTTTCAATTTTTTTTAACTTTATTTTGTTACTAAAGTTGAAAGTCTGTTGTAAAGTTCAAGACACAAGATATTTACTAAATAAGTCTATTTACTACTTACTACTATCTACGTTTTGATCAAGCTCACTCAGGTATAACTACTAGTTAATGGAAACCTGTTCGTACCTACCTTGAAATTCTCTGTGTAACTTCAGAAATATCTCAATGATTTCAAATAGGTAATATCTTACTAGAGAAGATGAAATGGTATGGTTAATTTGGAGTTCTGTATTGAGCTGTGTTAGTCTAATAGTAGGAAGCGTACGTTGGTTTTTATTTAAATGATTATGCATTTGAATCCTGGCCGCGCAATAATCTAGTTTTCCTTACGAAAAATTTATGTATGTATGTACTACCATAACTTTGCACTAAAAAGAAATTGAAGAGGTCGATTATTAATTATAGTAACCGTAGATCTCATATCTGGTATAAATTTCAACTTGCTAGTTACAGCCATTCCTATTCCACCTTATAAACCAAATCCTAACGATGACCATGGGGGTTATTATTTATTTTTTATCGGTTGTGAACCGATTATGGCCATTAGGAAATTAGCCAGTGTCAAGTATTCTAATATATTATGCAAGTTATTTGCATCGAAACAGTCAAGTCGTCATAGTTAAAGTCAAGTCTAGGGAATCATTTGTAAACACGGCGGCCATTTACAAACAATCTTCACGGAGCCTTGGAGACAACACTAAGTTAATGTTTTGCACCGATTTTCACTTTCATTCCACTTGTACACCTTCACGAAACTAAATTGATTAATATGCCCCCGAAATTAAACAATTTGCACGCATATGAACTAGGTTTCACAAAAATGAAAATTTAGCACCACATCTCCTCAACGAGTTCCCGCCAAGACTCCGAAAGGGGGTTGTTCTTGACGTCTAGTCTTACAACTTTCAATCTACGACTTTTAAAAAAACTGTTTTTTTTTTTTAATTTTGAGTTATTGTTTCACTGAAAAATAGCTGTTTTTGAAAATAAAGGTACCTAATTAAAGTTTTGATTGTAGTTTCCCAAGCTGAATTAAAAACATAATAAGTTCAATGAAATTTCTTCTATGGTTTTCGCGATTTTGCATAATAAAACACTTTATTTATCCGGTTTTATCGCGCTTTTATTCATTATTTGAACCGAGCTTTCGCCAACTTTACAGTTGGCTTTTTCAAGGTTGACTGAGATGTAACTGAAGCCAACTGTAAAGTTGGCGAAAGCTCGGTTCAAATAATGAATAAAAGCGCGATAAAACCGGATAAATAAAGTGTTTTATTAAGTTCAATGACCTATAAAACAGATGATTTGAAGTAAACTTTAAACTTAAATTTTTCATAAACTTCTTCGAATTTTGAAAAGTTGTTAGCGTAGATGTCTAGAACGACACTTACACTTTGGGCTTAAATGATCATCGTCGGAACACGCTGTTTAGAGGGTTCTTTATTTTGCCTTTTGAAGTACGAAACTCTAAATAAGATAAAAAAGTTATATTCCGAACAGTACATCCTTTAAAATCATATTACAGTATCTCTGTCATCTCTGACGTCACCATGACAGATAGACGGACAAGCAAATAATCTCGCAAGAGTCCTTTTTTACATTTTGACGTACGAAACTAAAAGAGATAAAAGAAAAGACAAGTTAACATAAAAAAGTTATATCCCAAATAGTCCATCCTTTTAAGCCATATTAAAGTAAGTTTGTCATCTCCGTCGACACCGTATTATTTATTCAAACTAACAAGACACGACGTTATGACCAAGATTTATCGTTTTTAATTTCTTTTTCAGTGAAAACTTTCCTGTTCCTAAGAGACGCGAGATGGACGTACTAAATTTATTGCGTAAATTAGTTTTTTTTGCCGACGGTACACTTCGGGAGATTAAAGTTGACTGCGTGGACTGTTATCAACGCTTTTTTTTAAATCGTTTGTGGAAAATCTTCGTTTATGAAGTGATAATTTGGGTTAACGTCTCTGATTTCTTTTTAGAGTTCCTTTTTTTTTGACGGGTAAAAACGAGATCCTTTTAAGCCCATGTATGTGTCTGTCACTTAGCTGATCGTACCTATGTGTCTGTCACATAGCTGATCTCATGAATGGTAATGACTAGACAGACACGTTGATGCAAACAACGTATAGGTACGTCACATATTCGTATATGTACTGTGGCACAACGTATTACCACGTTCAGCTAAAACTCGATTTATTGAGCACAACGTTGCCGTACGTCGTCTGGCCATACTAGTAACTCAGAGCTCGGTTACTGTGCTACGACACATCGAACTCTCAAAATTCTAGTGCTACACCGCATCGGTTTTTTTGCCATCTTTGACATGTCTCCGTCTTGTTACCATATACCTACTTTTTTGCGCACAACGTTACTATACGTCGCTCCGCTTAACAAGTGTCATTACGTCAGTCGACCTGTGCCCGCCGCGGAGGAAGCGCGTGCGCTGATCCTGTTCACACGTGTTTGCAACAAATATTTACGCGAAATCGTAAGTATTTTATATTATCATTATTCAAAGTATAGCATATCAATGTATTTAGTTATTTGTAATAATTCTGGATGTATTCAAAGTTCATTATTTTGTATTTTTGTTTTATTTTAGATGGACAAAACGAAGCAAAAACGGAAAAAATCGTTTATGGCAATATCAGAGACTATATCATCGCGGGAAACTACTCCAGACCCTTTTGTTGACGACGGGGAATTTGGATCGGATGTTGATTACGACCCGATTGATGAAGACGAAGACGATAGCTCCTGTAATAATGTGAGTCATTCGCAGTTTCACCTGGGCAAACAACACAAAAAATCATTATTGCGTGTCAAAAAGATTTCTTCCAAGTTCCCATCTGATTTTGACAATACATCTACATCGCATTCCTCATCAGAGAATTCTGATAGTATCATTGATGAATCGGACAGTTCTAGTGCATGTAGTATTTTTGACACCCATAAACGAAAACTTAGTACAAGCAAGCAAACTAAAACTAAAAAATCTAAGCTCAGTCGTAACCAACCAAACAATAATACAGATTGTGACCTAAATAGCACTGCCAATATGTCAATAGACTCTGAAGTGTTGCGGCGAAATATCGGTGGTCTTTTGGAGGGCCCGTTTCTGCTAAACGATCTTGTAGATATAGAACATCAGACACGGTCACCCTTACCAAACCCTCCTATTGAGGACCAAGCACCTGTTGGACAGCAGCCTGAAAACCTCGGCTCTGAAAGCGCAGAAGGCAACCCGACATATCATGCGCAGTCGCAGTCTTGTCCATTGGACCCTGAGCGTGCAGAAGGTAAATCTACAATCGGCGTGCAACCACATTTACCTTCTCCGAACCCTGTGTCTATTGAAGCGTCGCGTTCGCCACCACCAGAACCTGCAAGTGCAGAAGACAGTTCGAGGCCAAACGTACAACTGCCTTCGCCATCTCTGATTCCTACATCGAACGCACAGTTGCATTTGCCATACCTGGACCCTACATCTAGCGCTCAATCGCCGGCTTCATCCAGGAATCTAAATTCTGAAAATGAAAACGATAATGTAGAAAGAAATCACAGACGTCCAAGAAACCTTAGTCCCGAGCCAATTCACCAATGGGAGAATTCAACTACAGACATACCTACATTTGATTTTGATGAAACCTCTACTGGTGTCCAGTTTGAGATCACACCAGAAATGGCACCTTCTGATGTTTACGAAAAATTATTTCCAGCTCATATCTTGGAATACATTGTTGCAAAAACCAATGAATATGGAGAGCATTGTACACCACAAGACGAGCTACGCGAAATACACGTCAAATTAAGTATAGAGACATAGACAGTGACGAAATAAAGAAATTCTTGGGACTCTGTTTACTTATGGGACAAGTAAATGTTCCTGAGAAACGCAAGCTATTTACCTACAGTGATCCTTTGTATTTTCATCCCATTTTTCAATATGTAATGTCAGCCCGGAGATTTGAACAAATACTAAGGTGTTTATATGTATCTGAACTCAATTCCAAAGGGAAAGAAAAAATAGTAAAATTCATTGATATCGTTACTAGAAACTTCAGAGAATGCTATAAGCCTCAAAAAGAACTATCCTTAGACGAATCAATGCTTTTGTTTAGAGGTCGCTTGTCTTTTAGACAATACATCAAAAACAAAAAATCTAAATACGGAATTAAATTCTATGAACTGACAACTTCTGATGGGTTTGTCCTTAACGTCATTATGTACGCTGGAAAAGACCAAGATCATGAAAGACCTAGAGGAAAACATACAGAGAAGATCGTAATGAATCTTATGAGACCTTACTTATTCAAAGGCTATTGGCTTTTTATGGACAATTACTACAATTCCGTCCAGTTATCTCAAAAACTTGTGGAACTAAGGACTCATAGTACTGGAACCCTCCGAAGCAACAGAAAAGGCAATCCCAAAGAGATTATAAAGAAAAAACTGCAAAGAGGTGAACATGTATGGGTTCGTAAAAACAAAGTTTATGTGTCAAAATGGACTGACAAAAGGCCTGTTCTGATGATTACCACTTTAAAACACCCAAAACTTATACTAGCACCGAATAGACATGGACAGATACGTGAAAAACCAGAGGAAGTAGTTATCTACAACAAATTCATGTCTGGTATTGATAGATCCGATCAGATGGTATCATATTATTCTTCTCCCAGAAAATCACTGCGATGGTATAAGAAGGTATTTTTCCATTTAATTGACCTCATCGTGTGGAATTCTTTCTACATTTACAGAAGGTACTGCAAAAACAATGACAAACGATATAACTTTCTCACTTTCAGAGAAAGTTTGATAAGATCTCTAATTCAGTTATCGCCAAATATCAAACCAAATATGCTATTGGCACAGCGTAACAAACACGACAACAGACTCGGTGAAAGATCTATTACACTCCCATCAAACAATGATGAAAATACAACTGGGTATGGACATTGGCCTGAAAAAAATCCCGTTAAGGAAGGATCAAAGAAAACAACAAATTACATGAAATGTAAAATGTGTGCCAAAAAGAAGGTTAGACGAGAGACAGGCCTTAGGTGCAAGGGTTGTCCAGAGAAACCAGCACTTTGTGCTATTTGTTTTGAAGAATGGCATAATCAAGGTTGATTACAATTTGATATGCTGTTACAAAATACTATGTCATACGAGTAGATTTATTATAAGATTGTTACTTAAAATTTGGAGAGGTTTATTTGTTTAATTTGTTTTGTGATTTATTTGTTTCTATAATTTTAGGCTGTAGCCATAAGTCTAAAATAAGTCCTTAGGACTTTTTTCACATTTTGGTTACGTATAGGTATTAAGTTTTAAATATTTTTGTTTGATAGGAATACCAAATCGTTTTGTTTTTTATTTGTAACAGTTGATTTGATCTCAATAAGAAGTAATAAATGAGACTGATTAAACAAAAATTCATGAGACTAAGTAAATAGTTTGAAAATAAATAATTTCATAAAATAAGCGTTTTATTTCATTTTCTTTGCATAATGTTCATGTTATTTTCTAGTACATACATTTTCTTTCTTACCCAAAAAACTTCATGTAGCGTTGTCATCATTAGCCGTTGTAAGTTAACAAAAGCAATGTTCATCTATGCTTTATAGCACAGACGTCGAAATACGGCAACGTTGTTAGACAATGGTAGGTAGAGTTTGGATTTTTATCAACAGTTTATAGCACAACGTCAATATACGTCGACGTTGTTAGGCGTTATTAACTGTTGAATATATTTTGGTCAATGCTTTACGGTACAAGCGTCTACATACGTCGACGTTATTGAGCGTTGATGGTCGTTTGTTATGTTTTTATATGCGCTTTGCTGCACAGGCGTATATATACGTCGCCGTTATAATACGTTGTTCGCTATTACAAGGAGTTTTATATATAAGTTGTACCATAACGTATATGAACGTCGACGTATTAGGACGTGAGTGCAATATTTACTACCACTGACTTACCACCTATTCGCACAACGTCACTAGGCGTCACTCCCATATGTATGAAAATATGATGTTCAATGTCGCCTAGAGCTACGATATTGATATGTTCACTTGAACGTGTTAAAATGTTCACGAATTATGTATTTCTGTTGCCGCTTCAACAGCAAATGCTTTCAAAAAATAAAATGAATACTTACCTGTGTTGATATATTTAAAGTGTTTCCTACACTTGGATGACCATATATTAAAAAAATGCTTTCCAAAAAATGCCCGCGTGCCTTAAAACGTCAAACAATAAGAATTGCATAATTCTTAATTTCGACTAGATTGAACAATGAACATGCATCCTTGGTCAATTGAAAAAGGCGTCGGGACGGATCCCCGGAGATGCAGGTTCAAGTCCTGTCGAGTGCGGAAATTATTGCAAAGCATTTCTTCAATTATATAAATAGGTAATAAATATTTAGGCGGCCCAATAAAAAGAAAATGAAACACTGCGAGTTCTCATTTGTGGTAATGGTACGGAACACTTCGTACGCTAGTCCGACTTGCACTTGGCGGTTTTTGGTGTATATTAAAATTGGTAGGATGTTAGTCTTGATGGAAATTTGATGAGGTATGGTTAGCATCTTTAAGGCATATTAAATAATTAATATATTAACACATTATGGCGGCGGCGGCGGTTTAGCTGTCGGCTTTTGCTTCCGTCGACGGCAGTGCCTAAATTAATACCAGGCTATATTTATGTCGAAAGAGGATTCGATTACCAGATTTTGTGCAGATATCCTAGGGATTTTGCAAATACACGGATAATGCAAATACACGAATAAAATAAAGCAATCGGTTTTTTTTATTCTAACTTATTATGACTTTTAAAGTTTACATCGTCTCAAATAGGTGGTGGTAAATTGAGCCTTATCAACGGCCCAGTTTTATTTCATTAAAATTGAGTTTGATTAATTATCCGTGTTTTTTTGCGAAATTCATAGGATTTTCGCATTCTGTTTATCATATCACCCTACGACATCCATAAAAAGCTATGCCCGGACAAATTGACTGATAGATCAACGCATAGTCTAAATTGCCGATGGAGGAGTACAGAAATTTGGAGAGATATACCGTACTTTTTGATATACCGAGGGACCCAGCTAGTTTACTAAACCAATTACTAATCATTTTTGATATATTTTAAAGTGTTTCCTACACTTGGATGACTATACTTAAAGAAATGCTTTCCAAAAATTTCGCACCCGATAGGACTTGAACCAAATTGGAAAAGGCGTTGGGACGGATCCCCAGAGATGCGGGTTCCAGTTCTGTCGGGTGCGAAATTTTTGGAAAGCATTTCTTTAAGTACAATTACTAATTAATTATTGAAAAGGAAATGATTTTTTTTTAAATACATACAGAATTGGGACTTTCGCGGGTGAAACCGAGGGACCCAGCAAGTTTATTAATAGCTTATTTACTATTTACTCTAGGTATTATTATTTTGAATTTATTTTTATTATGAAACTTCCTTAACATAACATTTTTTGTCATAAAATATAATGCCCAATATCAGTCGAAGTCGCTTCTAACTGTGGATCAGCTTAAAGCTTTGAAACCTTATACTGTTGTTTAAAAAGCTCCTATATTGTTCATCTGAGAAAAAAAGGCCTGATCCAGTTAGATAGACATTTTCAATCTAAAATGGTTTCATTAATTTGAAATTTCATTAGGCTTTTTTTAACGAATTATATTTTGCTGTTCCTAACCATCTGTGCCTCCTAGTTACATTTAAATGTTACATTTAATAGTTACATTTAAATGTAACTAGTTGGACATTTTAAATCTAAGTAGTAAAAAAACTACCTATTCATTTACATGTTTAACATATTTTTTTGTACAATATTCGCCCTCTTATTAAAAAAAAGCTCCATAATCATTCTAACCCTTTCAAAAAACAATGTGAAAATAAAATAGCCTTTTACTCCCACATTTCCGATTCCTTCCTCTGAAACAATGGCGCTAATTTGTCCATTTTGACAAAGGGTTGACGAAAACTTATTATTCAGTAAAAAATCTTTCGTCTCTTCAATATAAGGGTGCTCGCTACTGTAGGCACAATTTAAGGATTTCTTTTGGCTAATTATTTCGTAGCACGGTGACATTTGGAAGAAACCTTTGGATTAATTTTCATATATGCTTCATATTGCAAAGCGGAATTTCTGAAAGTAAATATACAAATTAAATATAATACTAGCGGCGCCCCGCGGTTTCACCCGCGTAAGTCCTGATTCCACGGGGATATCTGGATAAAAAGTAGCCAATGTGTTTTTCTCGGTATCCAGCTACCTATATTCTAAGTTTTATCGCAATCGGTTCAGTAGTTTATACATGAAAGAGTACAAATAACATAACATAAAATCTTATTTTAACATAATATGACTCGTACTACGCGTTTGACATAAATAATAATTGATAAATAATTAAGGAAATCAAATTTAATTAATAATATAATTGCTACTAACACTAGTTCTAAGTTACTACTAACAAATGGAATTGTATACCTATCTAAATATTCTGAAATAAATGACATTATTATTATTATATTATTAATATCTAATTTCTGCCGCATGCAAGGAGCGGAAGGAGGGAGGTGTTCTTTGCACGCGGCAGGCCGCATAATACGTAGTGATACTAGTCAGGTTATCGGGACTAAAAATTAAATATTAATTTTTAATATAGTTTACATGAAAGAGTTACAAAGTCACATACAAAAATACACAAACAAACTTTCACGTTTATAATATTAGCAAGATTTCATAACAAAAATGTACATATGAATAACGTTAACGATAACGTTAATAACGTTTATTTAAAGTGAATAAATGGTATTAGGTAGCAAAAAAAACTAATCATTTATTGACGTTACTTCCTCCTTAAAAAAACCATGGTTTTCACCCACGTAAATATCCTGATCTCGTATACGAAAATGAGGATAACCTAAATCGTAATCTAGGTCTTTAGATATCTGCATACCAAATTTCATAATAATTGGTTCAGTAGTTTTGCGTCAAGGACAATCAAACACACGCACAAACTATCACTTCAGTAGGCCTCTTACTATAATTGAGGAACGATCAAAACTTATAACAGGCACAAACCGCACCTGCCTAGCACATAACCGAATAAAAACACTTAATACTTTCTGAGAGGACCATTCGAAAAAAACTTAAAAAGGGGCATGGCTATGTAATTCGATCGGTATATTTAGCCCGGTTCCGGAATGATCAGACCTTCTCATTAGTTCGGTGATGTAATTTTAAATGGGATTTTTATTTAATTGACATTTCTAGAATTTGAAAAAAAAATGTGTATGGTAGGTGTGCGTATACTAAACAGTTTGCTTTTTTTAAGTTTTCCTGCACAGCAAGATATTTATCTTCTTGATATTGTTATATTTAGCAGTATAGCAGAAATAAAAATATTTGTTAATTAGGTATTGCGTTTGTAAGAAGAAACGTGCCCTAGGAAATGTTCTTAACAGTGCACCATATTGAATTTGCGAATAACTTACTATTCATGTTATACGCGTTATAAAAAATATGAAAATTTAGAAATAGAATACACATACACGGCTTTATCTAGTAAACGTAAAACGAAACGAAAAAAACTCCACTAGTTCCGGATCGAACTAAATAACCGAACTACTGAGAAACGCCCGAAATAAAAATGCTAATATCCGAAGTATTCCTCCATAACCTATTAACACGTTCGAAAAGAATAAACGAATAACACCTAGATATAATGACTCCCTTTCTACCTATATAATGACAATTTCAATAAAGGTTCCGATAGTACGGACTATAAAAATAGGAAGCCCAAGAAAGTGGGTCGTAAGGGACTGGAAAGTAGTTTTGAAATGAGCAGGGTCGGATTTAGGGGTTGGGTAAATTATTGAGAAATTATTTTAAAGCAATATGTTTCCAAAAACGTAAAAACAATAAGAAATGCAATCCTTAATTTCGACTCGATTGAACATGCATCCGTGGCCAAATTGGAAAGGCGCTGGAACGGATTCTCAGAGATGCAGGTTCAAGTCCTGTCGGGTGCGAAATTTTTGGAAAGCATTTCTTTAAGTATAGTTATCCAAGTGTAGGAAA
Organism: Idaea dimidiata; assembly: GCA_949358125.1. NCBI lineage: Eukaryota > Metazoa > Arthropoda > Insecta > Lepidoptera > Geometridae > Idaea > Idaea dimidiata. The sequence continues at coordinate 15,244,422 of OX442329.1, forward strand.
CACTTTAAAAATATAACAAAAAATATGTTTTCTCTTAAAAATACAGGATAAATAAAACATGATGACGAAAACTAGAATTGTAGTGGTTTTTCTTACCAATAATTATTTTAATTTCTTTTATTATATTACTGATAAAAGGTGATCGGTTACCGTGAGCATGTAACGTTATAAGGCCTGTACTTGAATTCTGCGAACGAACGTAATAACAAAATAAAAATTGTATTAGGTACACATTGTAATGATACAATGTGTAATGTGTTGATCGACTTGTTAAATTAATGTGCTTGTAATAAAGTAGTAATGCAGGTAGCATTGTAATGTAATGCTCAAAGTCGAATCTATGATGTGACCTTACAAGTGAATGCTCGGCAACAATGCGGAAAGCTGTAAAGCTACAACCAAAGCTTTAACAAAATTATAAAATACAAACTCAGTAGATACTCTGTATGTCCTAATTGATATAAAACACTTTTATAAGGTATTTTATTATGTACTTAGTATTTTTTTTTGTATCTAAATACTGCCCTAGGCACATTAGGTCTCCATATAGCCCTGTATTGGTCCACCCTTGTGGCCCTACTTCAAAGGGCACCAAACTTCAAAAGTTCCTTTTCAAAGTCGGTCCAAGTGAAAATTTGTTCCAAATTCATCGTTTAAATTCATACCATTTATGTAATCCCTAATCCGAGTTTAAGTTTGTATGTCTGAGATAAGAACCGTTTCAACATTTCCGAGTATAAACCTTGCTTAATTTTCATTGCTAGTACGTATTTAAAATTTATTTAATGTAAAGATCCTCATTACTATTATAATAAAATGTTCATTTAGATTTTATCGGAAGAGGAGTGGGTTATCAAGTTCAGTTTCAGTTTTGGTGGGTAAATTAGATTAGGTAGGTTATGTAAATAAGGATAGGTAAATAAATAACAATTTTACTTTTTTGTAACGGTCGTAGATAGCCATCATGCGCTGGTTTGAGTGTAAATTTTTAACCCCAGTCGAAAAAAGAGAGATGCTATAAGTTTAAAGTCAGTTTGTCAATTCTATGCTATTGTCTGTGGCATCATAGCTCACGAACGGAAGAACCGATTTCAATGCAGACACTTAGTTATATTTTCGGAGGATAGATAAGGTAGATAGAATAATGTTATATTTGCACAACAAACAATATAAAAGTAGTATAATAATATATCAAAAGTTAGTACAAATGTTTGACTTTACCGCCAAAAGCGATTTCTTACAGGTAACCTATGTATGGCAAGGATCAGTAAAGTTTGTGTGGTATGCATAGAGTAGGTGAGAATACTAACTTTATACGTCATCATCGAGAGTTAATTTTTTGCCCTCGAAGTCCACGAAAACAGTATACGAATATCATTATTATTTCAGCCTTTATCCATCCACTGATGAACATAGGCCTCCCCCATAAGACGCCAGTAAAAGCGACTGCGAGCTACCTCCATCCAACGACTCCCAGCGACTGCTACAACGTCGTCGGTCAACCGAGTAGGTACGAGCACGGTGTACGAGTTTGGTGACCACCAGACTCCGTTACGGTCTGTAGGTCTTTCAATTTTTAATCAAGAGTAGTGCATATAGCTGATTAGACATTTGCTACTTTTTGCTAGAGTTATATCTGAACTACCGTATCAAAGTACAGAAATTCTCTTATTACCAATAGTCAGTTAGAAACACGATCTCGTTCTAATTAGACATAGTTCTGACGCCACGCGGGCTTCAGTCGAACGCCCCTATGTCGTAGTTTGGAAGTTTCGCTCGAAGAACTCCCAAGTTGTCTTTGATATGGGAAATGTGTTTATAATAGAAACAACGTTTACAAAGGATGGAAGGAAGAAGGAATGGATTTGATGGAAAGTTTGTCTGTACGTCCGTTGAAAGACGTTAATTCGCATGTCTTTTATTTATTTACGTATTTCAATCATATATTGTCACTATTTAAAAAAAAACACTACGTTAAAAACGTGAAATTCTGAATTTATGTACTTCATTCAATCAGTATATTAACGTTTTTAAGACGGCGATAGATGATAACTATCGGCCCTTGCCCGGTTGCATAGAAATGAGCAAGATTGAATTGGATGAATTCTTTTTTAACACTATAGATGAGCGTTGGAACGTATCTGATGATATGTGATAACTAAAAGAGTGCTTTAGTAATTAATCCTACTTCTTATTAATATTATAAACGCGAATGCTTGTATGTCTGTATGTACTCTTTCACACAAAAACTACTAACCCGATTGCAATAAAACTTGGAATACAGATAACGGAAATCTGGAATAGGTACTTTTATTCCTTTCTCGGTTAAAAGGACAGGGCACAGCTAGTTTTTATATAGTTAATGGCGTTTATAATATTAGTTACATATATCTACCTATATTAATGTATACCCCTATCCTCTAAAACGTGACCTTTAAATTCACTGATCACTACTCCAAATAGTCAATACCTACATGAATACCAACACTGAACAGCACCTAACAGTGTCATGTAACATAAATTAATCGAATCCTTTCATCGTATTAACAGGAATGTCCCTCACCACTTGATTGCTTCAGAGGAACGGGTACAAACCCCTTGATTGCCTTTATTGGTAGGTGGTAGGTATAAATGATCCTTTTTCAGATCGCTTTTCAATTAAGTGAAAAGTTAAGTCTGTTGTTTTTTTTTATTTAAATATTTTTTTATCTATACTTAATCGTTTTTTTAAGGGATTTGTTTTCGATGTTCTACACAAACTTTTATTACTATATTAACTGTCTAACGAAAGATAGTGTCAAAAATCCTCCACTATTGAATTTAAAAAAAAATGAAAGTTTTTATTTAGCAAGTTTTATGTGAATCGATTGAGAAAAACGACCTGTAGAAGAGCAATATACTGAAATTTTATTAAACTCGACGCTTTATTTATTAGTTGTACATCATTCAGCGAAAGAGTCAGTCAGTTAAACTGGTGATGGCGTGTAACTAGCTGACTAATAACTATTATTTCTAGTCAACTTAGCCTTCTTCATCATCGTCATCTTAACTTAGTCTTCTTCATTGTCATTTTCCACTGTAGTTAGGTAGCGGCAGAGTTACTTTCAATGTCTTTTTATTGAAATCTAGACCAACTGACTAAGACAAAAAAGCTGTATCCGAAGCCACACAAACCTAATTTTCCCAAAAAAACTCTATGAAAAAGATTTTAATATTGATCTGATCTAATCTTATGTAAATAAATGTAATAAACAATGGCTTATACAGTCTGGTTATTATTAGAAAAATAAATCCTACCATCAAAATATTATAGTTTCACTACTCCATCTGATTCCTTTCGATGCCTTAAAGATAAATAACTAAAAATAAATAACAACATAGGTACTGGTTGAAAGAAGAAATTACGCACCTAAACAGTGTACTGTAATAACCCTTGGTAAAAGACCTCACCATTACCGATTTACTTTCATCAGGTAAATAAACAACCTCCCTCCCGGTTAACCAAAAAAACAAACAAAGTTTAACCTACTTCCAAACATAACACTTCAACAACTTTTTACGCCTGTATTCGAACTTTGTTTTAATTAAAAATCGGTTTTACAGGATCAGTCGTATCGTAAATTTCTAAACAAATTCTAAGAGCGGTATCAAACCAAAGATTTTGGATTTAATTTTAATATATAAGTAGGTTCAAATCTTGTCAGGTGCAGATATTTTTAAACGAATCCGTATATTAAATTTATATTAGAACTGGACAGTGGTTTTTGACAACTTAAGAATAATGAGTATAACAAATCACCGCAATTAAAATTAAAAATTAATATATGTTGAATTAAAAAATTATGTAACGTTTCAACAAGGCCAGGTTTTTGCTTTCCAAGAAAAATCCTTTTCTAAGAGGGGGTGTATGTGACGTTAAAACGTTCTAATTCGCGCGCCCGCGCTTCTCTAAAAATCAATTTGCAGCCTACGCAGTTCGGTTAGGTACCGACCTATCTTATCTGCCAGCTCGCGCATTTGATTATTTGCTCTTTTTTGTGTTCGTTTATTTAGACCCCCTAGGTCATACATAGCGAAAACCCGCAATCATAATACCCACAAAAAATGTACAACGATTGCTTTTTTGTCAATTATGCTTGCCAACAGCGCATTATTTCCGCATATTTGATTATGCAAAATAGTCAAAATACACTGTCAAAATATGACGTAACAAGTAACGGAATATTATTGTGGCTATCAATTTGTGAAACAGTATTCATTCTGTTCAATGAATACTGTATAACAAATTATTCTGTTTTGTTCTAGTATTCATTAATTCAGTATTCATTCTGTTATGTTCAAGCGAATTAAAAATTCGCCTGAACTTGGTTCTGTTTTTGGCACTCTATGTTTGTATTTGTTGTAAAACCATCGGACGATACAAAATCTAAATTCTACTAGTGTTCAAAAAGGATAGACGCTGAAAAAAGGTACAACGAGATTAACATGTTTCAGCTGCTCACCGTTTTATTTTATTTTAGTTCACGGACGGATTAGAAAATATACTGGTTTTATTTTCAACCAAATGTTTCACTACAAATCGGTATTTATTTTCAAACCAATATCAGTACAATACAGAATTGTATCAAAACCGACTAGCTGAGAATCAAGTTAAAATTCTAGAAATCTACCATCAAATCTACTACTATCTATAGAATTTCTACCAAAATTGATTCTATCAAAACATTTGACCACTACTTATCTAGGTAACATTTGGTCTACGATATAGCACGTATTTAATGCTTATCAATAGCTTGAACAAATTTTAATAGTTTCAATGGTTTGAAGACAATCCCTTGCAGACTGTCTTTACGGCCAAAGAGTAGAAGTAGACGAACCCAAAAATAAAGCTTAGGCGATGTGCCACTAACCAAGGGGCCTACTACTTTATTTTACGAACGAACGAACTGCCGATAATTTCCTGTCGCGGTTTTAAACAGTATATTAAATTACAAACGTAAAATTTTGATTTTCTTGAAAAATTCGTTCGTCTGAAATCAAAATCGTCGTCGTTGAAATCTTTCGTTCGTTTGTGAAAAACTACTAAGCCAGATGATGCTGTGTGTTAAATGACTTGTACGATCCTTACTTAGTATTAAAAAAAGAATAAGGTCATTTTATCTTCATCTCAGACGTATGTTCGTCTTGGTTTTATGCCTTGCACTTAATCTTAAAGTCAAATACTAAAATACGGGTTATCGTAATTTTAATCTAAATTAAAAACCTATTAAAATCTTTTAAGAAATGTTTTTAACTGTCCAAAAGTTAGATGTTTCGTTTTTATAGCATCGGAGTTAAAACTTATTTACTTAAGTTAATTTATTTTGAAAGACGTATATTAAGGGTAAAGAAAATTAATGTCCAGAGTTTTGGGGCATAAAATAACGTTATAATTTTGTGGAACGGTATTTTTATTAGAAATTTTGGGGTTGAAAGAAGTATTTTGTTGATTAAAATTTGTAATGGTATTTATTGGTGAATTCGAAATATTTTATTTCTTAACCGTGTTCCTGGACAATTTCTCTATGATATTTCCTGAATTATTCAAAAAGTTGGTAAAACAGTATACATCGGGACAATACACAGAGAGAGTTTAAGATAGTTGTCCCACCGCTGCTGGTGAGTGAGTCACTAGTTAGTCGCTCACTCATCAGTAGGATACTATTACAACGCGTTAACGTGATAATGGCCGTTAGTTATCAACTATTGAAATGACCAATATACGAGTATAAAACGTCGAAAAAAACAAATACCATTGCTGACTTTACACACCTTCAGCGAGTACTCGCTCCACTAATTTAACATCGGGCCTACAAGTACTTCTATATTCATATAATATGTAACTTCTATATTCAAAATAGTTCTAAATAATATTCTAAGATAATGTATACAATTGTATAACTCGGCGATAAATTTATCACTGGCAAATAACTGGTCACCAAATTGTTTCTAGTTTACTCACTGCTCGCCTACTATGAGACAGCTGCCCAAAGTGCCAAATTCTTCCAACAAAGTTACCTTCCTTTTATACCTACCAAACCAATCTATTTAACCATCTTTTCTGATATACCTTACAGTACCTACATCCGAATTCTCCCTACATTTACTTGAATTCGATCTGGGAGTAAATTTAGAAATACTTTCCTCAGGAGACATACACACCTACATACTTTGACTCAAATACTACACGTGTTGACGGAAATTGAACCTGGCCTGTTGTTCACGTTTACGGTGACCAGGAATTTTGAAATGGAATGTTTTAATTTCTTACTTTTTTAACATAATTAAGTTTTAACATCGAAACTTTTTACGTTTCCTGATCGAGTTTAGTGTCTAGATTTATGAAATTGTGACATATGCTTGTGATTTCGTAGACAGTAGAGGTACGGATGGGTCACATGCTCTCCAATATAATTTCTTTCTTATTTGAAGACAATTAAGTATTAACATCGAAACTTTTTATGTTTCCTGATCGAGTTTAGTGTCTTGATTTATGGAATTGTGACATTTGCTTGTAATTTCGCAGACAGTAGAGTTACGGATGGGTCATATGCCCTCCGATAGACGGATATCAATATAAACTTCACAAGTTGAATTTCCGAAAGCAGTTGATAATTTTTAGATTTTCCAGAAATCGATTTGGTTTGAGAATTTGCCAACATTTTTTTAAGAAAGCTATTTAATACAGATAATATATTTTCCAATTTCAGGAGGTGAGCAGTCAAAAACTATAGTCAGTAGCAAATTAAACGGATGGCAAAGACTCCCCATGGATCAGTTAATGGGTCAACCAAAATTGATCAAATACAAATCACAAAACATGCACATCCTACCTACTTACTATAACTGATAAATTCGATTATCTTATAAGGAACCGGAAAACAGACATTAGAGTTTAGTATAACACAGTTTTATATGGTTTTTCAATAACTGGAGAATTTGCACGAATTAAGGCTGGCGGCCTTCATATGTATGTCGTTCAAGCGTCAAAGCATGCGAACTCGGTTTCTATACAAACGTAGCCGACTATTTCCTCCTTGGCTAAAGACATTATAACAAATATGTTTATGCCATAAAACCTATATCAGCCATGACCACATACTAATGTTTTGGTAAGCTTGAAAATCAGCACCATACAAACGGTCCTTTAGATTAAAATAACAGCCAACTTAATGTCTATTATGAAAGGGGTTATTCAATAACCCTCTACAATAATAGAGACAAGCTAGAAAGGTTCTAACCACAATCCCTAATGTTCGAACTAAATACGTGTACCTATAGAACTACATTTCTGTAGGTCATTAATGATATTGTGGCATTCCGGGATATTTGGGCACATATGACCGTCCTTTATAACCTATTTACAACTCACTGGGCGTAGGGTCAAGGTTTAATAGACATTTTATTGAGGGAGGATGCGTTTGGAAAGGGTAGACGACAGCTGGGTACGAGAACCTTTTTTTAATTTTTGGACTCTTAAAGTTGGATGGAAGAGATTCTCGATTTTTGCCTAGATTTATATCTGACTGATTTTTCAATAAACATACCTAACCATTTTATTTCAAAGAAAATAAGTCATATTTTCAATAAAATCTGAGAGGTTTATTTGTTCATCATAGTTCGAAACGAGCTGCCAACAATTGAAATTTCTATGCCAATGCATTCACAGAACCTTATATACAACTACGGTAATGTTAATTTTGCTTAAACTCAGTTATTCCGCAAAATAATAGAATAAAAGACATTCATTAACAAAATAAACCAAGATATTAAAATGAATCACATGAGTTTCTTGTGACTTGTTCTTATTTAAGGAGACATATTAAATTGTTGTGTATGATATCAAAAAATCCTTCCTAATCGGACGCCTACATCATAATATAAAGAATAATCTCTCAAAATTTCAGTTCTCTACTATCAGAGGTTTATTTAGGTATTATTATTTAGGCTGTGCGTTGGTCCCTCAGTGAGTGAGTCAGTCAGTCAGCACAAAGAGTTCTATAGACATAGATGTTGGAACTCGAGAGGTTAAGGGGGTAGTGTTCAAGTTTTTATTTTCCGTTTTGCCATTAGGTTTCCAAAAATAATCATGTTAGTTTAAAATTGTATAGCCTAGCCCGTATATTGCATTTGTTTCAACTTCTCTACAGATTACAAAAAACAATTCACTCAGTTTTTAAGTTTGCAACTGTAAACCCAGCGTGCCATAGCTAAATACATTTTATCGTTCAAGACATCTCGACGTATCCTTTGACCGTTCCCAAAAACAATTTTGTGAAATCCACTAATAACCAAATCAATCCCAACGGAAAAACACAAAAACTCGAGGATTACCCTGTTCAGTTTTTCTGTAGGTGAATAAATGAACATTGAATAGAATTGAATTAAAAAAGACGAAACCCGAAATAATTTTAATACTTTTGGCACCTACTTTTATTTGTATCTTTCTTGTGTGTTTATTTGTTTTGCAAACAAAATTTTTACTCAACCCTTCCCACCTATTTAAAAATATTTGCCTCCATTCCGCCCAACTTGAATCTCAAACACGAAAACATTTCAAATTCTTTGCTAAAATTTCAGGAAAGCGATGACAAGACAACATGTAGGTATTCCAAGTTTATTGAAACACCTGAGGTGGCTTTTGTCTGAATTTCAGACTTTGAAATCAGCATCTTGGCTGCCAACAATGTCTGGGAAAGACGCCTCGATTTACAGTTTGTATTTTGATGCAGGAAACTTGACTTTTCAATCAAATAGTTTGTATTATTTGACGTTGAATGACTGTTCAATTTTATCGTCTCAGAATTTCGTCGGAATGCCGCAAAAATGCCTAACTTGTAGTTGTTGGTAAAATACAGAAACTAGGAGTCGGCGTATGAGTCACCGATGTCAGTAGACTAAATGGTCAAGTCACTACTCCCGTATTGAGTTAAGTTGCGTTGTTGGTTCGAATCCCGCTCAGCGTAGTGTCTGCACTTAAGCACTTAAAATAAAAAAATAAAAATTAAAGTGTTCTTGTTGACTCTGTAGTTCAGTTCTATGATAGTCATTCGGTTTCTTTAGTTACTTGGTAACTAAATGGTAACAAATGGGAAGACCCAAGAAATGCTGGAATGACGTCTCGTAATGGCTGATATGTGTGCAAAATGGTCTCACCACATGCCAAAGATAGTGCGAAGTGGAGCGAAACGTAAACGTAGGAAAGCGGACCCCGAGGTCCCGATAGGTAAATCCCGTTTACGTCAAAACATCATTATTTTATTTTTTTGATTGGTTACAGAAAATTTGTTTAGCAAAAAATCTTTCGGTCTGGCTTCTCCGGACTATGAAAGGCACGTTAAGTAGTTGGTCCTGAAATCTCTAACGCTATCGAAGAGCAGAAGAAGTCAAAGTATCAAACACAATCGACTACATAGATAATAATACGGTGCTGGTACGGATGGTAACAAACCGATGTCAAAACCTGCTACCAAATATCAAGAAATAACTTTGTGTAGGTGTTACTTCCCTTCATTACTAAAAGACTGTCTATAAATAGATACGAATACCTATATCGAGAAGTTCTTTCACTGGAATATTTCCAAAATGGTGGCTTACAGCCAAGATCCAACCGTCTTATTAATTTTGAAGGTGAAATTACAGCGACCCGTAAAATTACAGGAAATGAAATGGCAACCAAATCCGTTCCGAGATATCATTTTCCCCTTTGATTCTAGCAAATTTGGCGTAGGTCCTATTATTAGGTAGAAAATAGACAGAGAAGACTTCCTTTCAATTACTCAAAATCCTTCTATTTTTTCATCAAAATGAAGAAAAATAACTGATTGTGAATATTAGCTCTCAAGTTCTTCGTCAAAAATAAAAATTACAAGTGAAAGAATTACTTCCATACGGTAATTCGTTTCCGATTTATAGAAAGAAACGTGCGATGCTGACTCGTACTCGGGTGTGTAAAAAAATGTCAAAATCAAATCAAATCCCAAAATGTCCAGAGGGTGCAAATTGTAAATTATACTTTTCTTATAAGAAGACCCTCTAAGGTTGTAATTAAATGGGAATATCGACTCGGACAGTGAGTTCCACTTTGTAGCATACGTACAAAAAAGATTCATTCATAAGATATTTTGGAAAATCCTTACTTTAAAGGGGGGAAAAACGTTTGTATGCAACTTATAAACCGCTTGACCCATAAACTTGAAATTTAACACAGAGATTGCTGTGGGGTTGTAGGTAAAGCACTAAAACAGTTTTTTTTTTAATTTAGTCCCTAAAGGTGTTAAATTGGGGATGAATAGGAATTGTTTGAAGGTTTTTGTTTTCGGGTTTTTATCTGTTTACAGATTTCAATTCCTAATCCGAATTTGGTTTCAGTGTCGGTTTTCTGTTTAGAAAAAGGTAACCCCCAGGAAAGGAGATGGGTATTAACTTTTTTATTCTCTCATAGGGATTGAATCCTGTCCCATATCCTGAAGGACGTGCGGGCGAAGCTGCGGGAGGAAGCTAGTTAAATTAAAACCCGACGACTTACCGAAGGGGCCAAACAAAATGACGATTTCATCAAATTTTTTGTATAATTTGGCTGATTTTATCAGAAAATTTAAATTATCCTGAGATTTATATTGATATTTGTCAAAGATTTCAATACACAGTTGTTTTGATGTTTTAGGTTTAAGCTAATAGGTACTCTCGTCTAAATAGCCCATCAAAAAATAATTAAATAAAAGTTAGGTATTAAACTAAAAGTCATCGCAACATTCGAAGCGCAGTTAAAACGCAACCTAATTACTTAATAGGATCAAAGTTTATAATTAAGTGGCTATTAGTTAGGCTTCACAAATTTAACGTTTCCAAAATTATGTTCATATAATGAACAGCTAAAATTTCATGACAACGTAGGTAGATATAAAATATATTGATCGTATTTAGTGAAGCTCTAATCCATATTATTACATAACATAATTAGTCCGTTAATTGGTCCCACTGCAGGGCAAGAACCTCCTCTTAGTGGGGTAGGCAAATAGACACCACGGGTGCCTCCTCTGGATTGGCGAATGTCCCATGTCTTGGGACCGTGGTGAGTCCTAGGACATATCGGTTTCCTCATGATGTTTTCCTTCAGCATAAGAGCGATGTTACTAGTCCAGATATTTTTTGGATTATAAGAGAAAAAAAAAACAATTTGTAGACTTTTAATCTGTTATAAATTTCTGCGGTTTCACCCGAGTAAGTTCCGTTTCTGCGGAAATATCGGGATAAGAAGTTTATTGTGTTATTCCAGGTCTCCAGCTACCTATATTCCAAGTTTCATCGCAATCGGGTCTGTAGTTTTTGCGTGATTGCGTAACAACCTCACAGACATTCATACATGCAAACTTTCGCGTTTATTATGTAAGATTAGATAAATAAGATTTATTTATTTCGAGTTATGCTGCTTTAAGTATATTTTGTCATACTATTCCGAGTACAAACTTCCAAACTTGAAGTAGGGATAACACTTTTTATGATTATAATCCTACTTGTTCTTTTGTTTTCATAATATTATAATAGTGTGGCTCGCCATGTGTAAGAGTTGTTCAGGCCGCTGTAAAACATCTAACTTGACTGTTACCTATCAGTAATTACTACGTATTATTTTTATTTCAGTGTGTACGTACCTAAGTAATTTAAATCTGAAATAAATTACTGAAATCGACTTCATTTTTAATTAAATAACCTTATTTTCAAGAAAAAAAAAAACAAATCTTACTAATATAAATAAACGCGAAAGTTTGTTTGTATGTATGTATGTGACTTTGTTACTCTTTCGCACAAAAATTATTAAATCGACTGCGATGAAACTTAGAATATTTCCGGATACCGGGAATAACACATAGGCTACCTTTAATCCCGATATTCCCTCGGGAACGGGACTTACGCGGGTAAAACTGCGTGGCACAGCTAATTAAATTAAAAATAAATCTCAAAACACGAAGCCTAAATTGTAAAAACATAATTAACTCCTAAACATCGTAATTTAGGTTTGTTTAAAAACGTAAGAAAATGTCTCTCTCGTGGAATTGTTTTTGACACGTCGTCTAATTTAAAAATAACAAGCTCTCAAAAAATAACAAGCTCTCAACAAATGACTTATTCTGGCCTTGAGGTGCTCAGTCACATTAAATTACATGCGTAAACCCTGAACATAAAATAGGTTTTTAGGGTTCCCTTTGACAGGACATGAAACGCTTTGAACCTATGTTAGCTTAGGTTTTGTACGGACATAATTATTACTTTTACCTACAACAATTCGTATAAAAGGTCAACCTTGAGTGGGAGTTAAATTATCTCAAAATTTATACAACAGTTTCGAATGATGAAGTCGTCGTAGTAAAAGTCAATTCAAGGAAGTCATTGTAAATGGTGGCTCTTTATAATGACGGACTTTCATTACACTTGTACCTACACCTTTACGAAACTAAGTTGATTTTTATGCCCCGAAATTAAACATTTTTTTGCATTTGCTACTCCTTGCTTATTCCAGTTTGGTCGATTCGAGCCCTAGAGCATTATGAAATTAGCCTAATAAGAAACAAAAATAAAATTAAGTTGTATCTTTTAAACTTAGAACATAATTAACCCATTATTTTAAACTGTTCTCCATTTAAAACTTCTTTAAGAAGAACAGAAAACATCGCGTCTCAAAACTTTTAGACAGGAAAACAATATTTCCTTCTTCAACCCTACTGAAATAAAATACCACCCTACGGAACCCATCACGGGGTGGAAGCTCAAAAGATTTTATGCCTTCAAAAGATAAGCTCTATAACCAATTTCCTCGCTAAGGCAAATGTGTTTCAAGTACAAGCTTAATAGAATGTCTCAAAGGTCCCGGAATAGTAAGATTGTATTTGATTTTCGATTGAAAAATACATTTTAGTATTCAATAAGTGATTTATTTGCTTTTAAAAGGTGATTTGATATTTTTTTCGTATTGAATTGAGTGTTTATATCTTCTCTACATAAAATTATGTACAATCAAGCTTCGCCCGGCAGCTTCACCCGCGTAAGTCCCGATTTCGCGAGAATATCGGAATAACAAGTAGTCTATGTGTGATTTTTGGCATCCCTATATTTAGTATTTAGTTTTATCGCAATCGGTTCAGTAGTTTTTGCGTGATTTAGTAACAAAGTCACAGCCATACATATATACTTGCAAACTTTCGCGTTTTAAATATTAGTAAGAAGTAAGATAGTCCTGAATAGTACTTTCACTAGAAACTTGTCTTACTTTTCTAACGGCACTATGCGTTCCAAAAGTACAGACTTCCAACATTTTCCATACATTTGAATTTAGAATTGTATGTTCATCGATTTTTAAATGCGCTCTTATTGGCTGTCAGCGTAGGAATTGCAAAGTAAATAGTAGGATGTGTCGGAGTGGCTGCGGACGAGGCTGAGCGGTACGTGATCTAGTTTATTCTAGAAACAATAGAGAATGTGTTTATTGAACTATCAATGGTAATAGGCACTTTTCTTTTATCATATTAGAAATGGAATTCAATGGGAAAATGGTGTAATTTTTCTGTAGTTTTCCATGTAAACCATGAATTTATTATTATTATATGACTTGGTAAAAAAGTTATTTCTGAGTGGAGGGTTATTTTTAAAGACGGAAATCAGATATTTTTTATTATTTCTTAGTAGAAAGAAAATTTAGCTAAACTATATTTTTAATAAACTAAATATTTCTACGGGAATGAGGGTGGGAGAATATGAATGAGAATACAATGAGCTACTTTTACGAACGACCAGACGATCAATAATTTTCTAACAAATTTTAAACTTCAGACGTTTTTATCGACATTCATCGTAATTAGACTGCATTTAAGCGTCCGCAGCGATGTTTATCTCATATTTACGATAGACGTTATAATGTTGTCAGCGCTTTTCATATTTATTTTGCGTAAAAGGAACAAGATATGTATTTGAAACGTCACCTCTAGTATTAGTATATAATATCTCAATGAATTCAACCCACTTTGTCAACACTGTACCCCGCCAACTAAACCAAATATAATTGCATCGTTTACTAAGCCGGTTGCCCCGACTCCTTAGATATTGCTCCTCAACCGCGTCAAACAGTTAGTAGGAGCTTATCTACGAGTATACCGCTACGTTCTCCTCTTGCCAGTGGCGTAGCTATTAAAAATGTCGCTAAAGGAAAGAAATGCTTTATTTTTATTATAAGGTATAATAGGTCAGTGTTTAGCCGGTATCATACCTGATGGTAATTATAAATGCAGTCTAAGATAAAGCACGATGCCCTAGAAGGTACCAGTTTGTTTGCAATTTATAGATCCCCAAATTGTTATCGCCAGGGAGTAGTCTCAGGTAGCCGGTTACAATCTTTCGCGGTGTGAATGACGAAACGAAACGTTTAATAATAAGATGCTTTTTTGTATTTAACGAAAAGAAATAGCAATGTTATAATAAGTGATTTAGTTTTGTTAAATGTTAGGATAGCAGTTAGTGAAAAACTAGGGACGAGCGATCACAAACTTGTTGTTTTTTGACGCTATCGCGCAGCAGACGGTCACTGTAAATTCTGAAATAGCAATTGACACTGATTTCAAAATTCTAGGAAAGAAGTAGGCCGATTTGCTCCCTTTGAATGGCTCTGGGCTTACCCCACCTGCTTCACATAGCTACGCTACTGCCCCACACAGAATCTCCACATTGATATTATCACAAAGGACGGTGTCTCCATTAAATTAATTAAGGAAGGCACCGGCAGTAAAACTGGCCCCACTATTTATTTAGATAAGGCAATAAAATGTTAAGGCTACCTTTAAGGTGACGTCACGTGAGATTTAGGGGTGTTACGTGTGTTTGATGAAATGAGAATGGGTGTGGAGAGATACTGGGAATTGAGGAGTGTTCACACGTTGCTGCTTTGTTGATTTTCGTGCCGAACTAGACAAGTTATGTACGGGACAAAACTTTATAAACGAATTAAAACCAATTACGAAATATTTAATAAGAAAAAGAGCAACATCTCATGGCCAACGCGTTAACTGTAAGGTTAATCATTGGCACAGGTAAATCACTGGAAAGTGATCCTGTAGATGTCGACTCAATCGAGCCAAGTCGAAAAAATAGTAGACAGGGAAACATTCATATTCTTAAATTCGCTGCTCGAGATGGGAACTTGCGTGGCCGAGCGGTTGAGGCACTGGGGTACTGATCCAGGGACGCGAGTTCAAATTTCGCCGCAAATGAATTTTTGAAGATGAATTTTTCCTTTAAAATATTTCTAATAACTTTCTCCCCTTTTTTAAGTCACATATGTTGTCCTTTAATTAAGTGTCACTACTACTGTCAAACTGTCACTTTAATTGAATTTATCTTCAAAATCAGTTTAAGAAAAACCTTAACACAAACTTTCTAAAAAAAAAAACAATTTCAAGAGTCGTAGAATAAAATTTGTTAGCCTAAAGTCTAGGAGAACCCCCTTTCAGTTTAAATGGTCGTCGTTGAAACACCTAATATGATAGTTCTGATTAAGCAACGTAATTACTTGGTACAGTAATTACTTGGATGATTGCCAATAATGCCACACACATTATCGGCATCATTTAAAAATTATTACCCCAAGCTACTTCGTGCTTCAAAGGGCACGTTAAACAGGTGGTCCCAATTGTTATCTCTGAAAGCAGTTGCTAGGTAGAGGCCTTAAGGCGACTTAAAAACTCTAACCCTGAGCGAACCACACCTGTAGGTATAGGAAAAGCAGAGGAAGATACGAAAGTGTTTGATATCACTGGCTTACTAGTACTAGTAAATAAGAAATGCCGCCGACACGATGTTTGCCCTATTTATTGGATTCGATTACGAAGCCATCGAATCAACGACGACAAGCCGATGGCGCAATTAATCGGCGGTAAACGGCAACATGACAACATCTAAATGGCCCATTAGGTAAGTAGGCGTCTACTTATCCATTAGATAAATAGAAGTAAGTACTTGGTGGCCTCGTGAAATAACTTGATGTTGGATTTTCTTTTGTGTCATCTGTTTCAAACCTGTATCAACTCTAGGTTTGATATTAACACATTAACATGTCTGTGTTTATAACAAATTGCATAACGCATAAAATATTCTTAAATTATTTACACAAATTGAAGAGTTTGACATATCGACAAGGGAATCAGAAAGGTCTATTTAAACTTAATTCCTACTAATCTTTCTACATATTATACGATGTTCGAGTGATAATTTCTGTTCTTCTGAAGAAGAAGTTCTATCTTTCCTTCTATGATATTGAAACAACTTTAGTACGCCCAAAAAGTTCAGACAGACAAACAAAGATCTGATAGTTATCTATACCTAGAGATTTCCCCAACACTTGCACGCACATACGTAAGGTTACGTTATTAATTCCTGAACTGAATTTGATATCAGAGTAGAAAAAAAGGCTAACTTTGTACCATCATAAAAGGAATATTACGGATAAAGGGTCTTTTTTACTCGCTCGCTGCTTTTTATCGCCATATTGATTTCTAGTCTAGAGAACTTTGGTACCTATAAAATGTTTGTGAAATTAAATTGCTGAGTTGATAATTTATTTCACTTTTAGTCTAATAAAATTGAAGGTACAAATGAGTACACATTAAAATTATTTAAAAAAAAAAAAAAAGTACATCAATAAATATCGGCCACGGGGATCGGATGCACGTCTATCGCTTTCCGAGTTGTCCATTCCATTGGATAACACAAATCACTCACTCGTAATCGACGTAAATTATTGATGAATGCATTAACTTGTTTATCGTTTTCTTATCTCGGTTGATATTCATTTACCAAATTCTGACCCCCAACAGACCAGAAACAATAAACATAATAAATCCGTAGATTATCAAGTTATATAGGTAGTGGGTATTCTTTTTAAATCTCCTTCTTTTTTTCTTCCTAATTTTTTGCTTGAGTCTTGCCCTCGGTGAGAAAAGAACTCTCAACCTAATACCTTGCAGTCCACCCGATGTGCCACCGATTAAAAAGTATCATTATAATAACACGTGAATGAAACATTCTCACAATGTTGTTTTAAAGATTTAAAAACGCAGACATGTTGATTTGAAGTTCAAATCGGATTAAAACTCGCGGAATCCTTTCGGAAAGTAACTGATACCTTCACACTGCGAACTTTGGCCTATTCCACGGTGAAACTTGACAGTTTGTAACCGCCAACTTTACACTTTGTTTTCTTTAGTGGTGTCGCTGCATTTTTAACCAAATCTCAAAAAGGGAGGAGGAATTTATCAATCCGGCTGCATGTTTTTTGATATAGGTATATATATTACTGATTATCTCCATCATCTGTCTAATCTGCTATTTACTGTCAAAAAACATATTTCGTATTCTACAGTGCCGCTTTGAAGTAATCACCGGTGACAACCACGTTACGTCAAAGCAGCAATGTACTGCAACTTGGCAACTACTAGCGGTGGATGCTAATTAGATGATACCACAGCTGAGCTGCAATGTTTAAAACCGAGTGCACTGTGTTTTAAAGTCTAGTTGTTTGTTTAGTCGTTTTTTTTTGTTCGTTTGTGACTACCTACATCCTTTAGTAATTTATATGCTCATTCTTATGTAATAGACCCATGGCCCAGTAATAAAATTCCAAGTTTGTCAGTACCTACTCGTTTTGTCTGACTTAATGTGAGGGTGTTATGTTCTTTACGACAAACACGATATAAGAAAAGACAGTAAAAATATTAAGTACGTTGTAACGTTGTTACAATATCATTTTAACCGACTTCTAATAAAGGGAGGATGTTTTTAATTCGTCGGAATATATGTTTGAGTAAGCACGCAGATTTCGTGTTTCTGGGGCAAAGATTAGCCATCGCTATACAGCGCGACAATGCTGCAAGTGTGGTGGGAACCTTTGCACCAGGAACAATAAGCGGCGGGTTATTTGTTTTTTTTTAAATGAAAATTAAATTTATTTCTGTGCTATTTAATAAAACGAATAAAATATGATTTGAATAACACGTTTAAAGATATTATATAACCATAAAACTCAAAACTTTTATGTGTTGTATAAATTACATTCTAGTCTAAGTTTCGACAAATTCGGTTTAGTAGTTTTACGGGCTGTTAGGTGGATGTCATGTTTGACTTTTGTCATAAAAATTATCTAGTTATGGTCCTCATTCGTGAAAGAGAAACAAACACACAAACTTTCGTGTTTATAATACTAGTTATGATTTAAAAAAGTTGTACCTAGACATATACTACACAACATATTATATTTTACTGACCCTTTTCAAAGGTTGCCGGTAAGACTTCGCTTTTAGCGATAAAGTTGCCCATTTATACAACGTTTTACTTTTGAGTTTTCTGTGTATTTGTCTTATTTTCGATGTTTATTGATTGTATTTGTTGGTTTTGCGAATAAACTATATATACATCGTTATCGTATCATATAACTATATATACATCGTTTTTAATATTATTACTTTATGCTAAAACCTTGCTAAAACATATTTAACAACGTCAAGAAAAACTTTTTTTGTAAATTAAATTGCTTGTTCTGTTCTTTTCTCGACACAAATAGTACCTACATGGACTTTTTAAGGTAAAATTGTATTTTTTTAAACTAGCCTCGCTTGTTGCAGAAATTGAATTTTACATCCGCGTAGTGGATATTTGCATATGACGTGGAACAAGCAAATACTTTTATAAAAACTAACTTCAAAGTGGTGTATTTTCAAAAGAGAACTTTCACAAAAAGGTACAAAGGTTATTAAATACTCGTAATTAAATATAATTTTATATAGGTTAGTTTGCTTCTTAATTTATTCTTTAATTAAAAATTTAAAGAAAACTATCATAAATTTACGAATTGCTAAATCGTTATTTGTTCGATCAATCGATCTATACTTCGATCAAAAGAAACTTGGGGTAGAAACCAAAAAGATCGAAATGAAAACAAACTACGATCGAAACAAAAACATAACACGTTGTTGTTGGCCGGGTCTAGAATTCGACCAAATGTAGTAAAGGGTCCCAAACAGGAAGTAATTTTCACCAATGTTCTCTGTTGTAGAACGGGAACTCGATATTTTAATAAGTAACATTTAACAATGGAATTTATTCGAAATTTTACTTTCAGTTTCTTTCAATTTTAGTAGTCGTACATTTATAAAAATACATCTCATCTGTGGTGATTTTCCTTTAAACATTATTATATTTACTACGATCGGGACTTACGCGAGCGCACCTAGTTCGATATAACATAAACCTTAAAAAAAAATTAACAGGTCTCTTGTTACTGAGATGTTCTTGTTCTTGAGACTGGAAGGCGAATGGTCGGTGACGAGTGAATAATTTCAAACTCAGCTCAGACGGGCGACCTTCAACCGTCTCAAAGTATTATAATTCGGGAAATTACTTACACATCTTTAAAAAATCTAAATAAAATTCGAACGTGGTTGTTAGAACTATCTATGACTAGCTGCGCCCCACGGTTTCACCCGCGTAAGTCCGGAATATAGGGATAAAAAGTAGCCTGTGTTATTCCCGGTATCCAGCTACCTATATTCTAAGTTTCATCGTAAATGGTTTAGTATTTTTTGCGTGATAAAGTAGCAAAGTCACATACACATATATATACAAACTTTCGCGTTTATAAAATATTAGTAAGATCAAGGAAAAAGTAAGATAATTTAAGCCTACAAAATGATGTGCATTATTGTGAACTATTGACACCTAACCAACTGTCAAGCCGATTGTTACCGGTAAAACAAATTCAAAATGGCTGAAAATCTGACAGGCCTATAAGCTACTAAGAATAATCGACCGGTCTCATTATGTTTTTAACTGGTTTAGCGTCACCATGTGAAAGGTCCATTGTCCATAGCCAATTTCAAAAAAGACAGCTCGTCACGAACGTGGTGATTAATTCAATTACTCAGTGGAAAAAAGAATTCAGAGTCACATTGTTGGTACTCAAAGACAATAAGCCAATTGAGTGGTCATACCGCGTATTTTTCTAATACATAAAATTCACCGTTGCTTAATAATCAAACTTTGTTATTGGCCATTGCGTTACCATATATACTTATAGCCAAATGCAGAAACAACATTTAAAAATTCAGGCTATTTAAACAACTGAGCAGCTGCTAGAGTCAACAATCCCCATACTAATTTTGAATTTAAAAGCTGCTTATTTATTTGAGTAACCCTCAAATTTTAAGTGGTTTTTCTGAATTTTGACCTTTAAACTCTCTTCCCCTGACTTATAAACACTAATTAATGCGCTACATAACTATGCATCGTTTGTCTTTTACTGTCACATGAAGTTTAAAGTTAACAGACAGAGACAAATGTCACATAACTTAGTCATGTGTAAATAATATTTTATAAGTAAGGGAGTTTTTGATGGCCGATGCATTATCTATCTACCTATTACCTAAACTCTTTGTGATTTGCTGTTCGTATACGAGAGTGCTACTTAAAAGACGTACTGTTGTCGTGAGTAGGAAATACTTAAGAGCGGTCAACTGGTTTGATCGTGTTTGTTGGTACTGTAATCAAATCAGCATTTCCCCTGTTTAGTTTAGGGCTTTCAACTCGATTTTTTTTATTTACGTTTTTGTTTTCCTTGCAACGATAATTAAGTGTCCTTCATTGTTTCTTTTTTAAATAAGGCACTTTCTTTTTGTTTTTTCATCTTTTGCTTAAGGTGACTTCCACGGTTTGTTAGTACTGTGTTAGTTAAATTAATATTTGAATTTAATTAAAGAATTTATTTGTATTTTTTTTGTTGGTGGTAATCCTGGAACTAATTAACTAATTTTGATGAAACCATTGATTGCTGGGGAGTTACATGGTTAAGTTTATTTCCTGATATTTTCACGAGATCGGAACTAGAAAATGGGAATTGATATTTTATTACGTTTAATTCCTATTACATGCAAAATAGTACAATATATCGTACTTTGTTTAAAATATTTGACTTGAGCGTTTGATCCAAATTTATTTGTTTAAAATGTAAAATGCTAACCTACTACAAAATATCTATTTAATCGTAATTTATGACTAGGGCTTCAAAGTAACAATCACAAGTGAAGGTAGAAAACTATAATATTATTTGGATATTCTAACAATGAAAGTGTTTTTTTTTAATGTGTAACTCAGACATAAAAAAAAAATTCACCAGTTTCCTAACAGGAACTATTGAAGTTCGTCTGCCAGAGACGAGATTTTAAATGCTTCAGGCGACCATTCTTCTTCTAGTCTATAATATAGACCAGCCCAGTTCTATGCCTGACTATAATTAGAGGAAGGACTTTCAACTCGCTCCCAATGACTGACAACTCAAAAATTATTCTTCCCATTCAAAGCTGGGTCAAATCGTTAGTGTATCAAAATAAGAAAACCTAATAATAGTTTATCCGTTAGGGAAAGATATAGAAAGACCTTGAAACGTTGATAAAATCTTTAATATAACAAAAGCAACACAATTAAAACGGAAAAATGCGTTTAATTTCAATCCAACATCGCGAACACAGAAGAAAAATCGAAACTTACTAAAGGATTGTTTATTTATAAATAAAACGTTCACTGAACCAAACACAGAACAAGATTGAAGGCTTTAAGTGACAACCCTAACATATTGAACTTTTAAAAAAGAACGAGAGAACGAATGAAATCTTTTCCGCGCGACCGGGCGTTGTTTTCTCGTCGATTTCCATTCGCTCCTTACGAAACGTGCGAGGTGGATTTCTACAGTTGTGTAACCGATTTTCCCTGAAATTCAAAAACTTATTTTAAATTCTTCTTGGACTTTATTTAAATTCCGACATTAGGTGGATATACTATACGTAGGTTGGTTTATACCTACTACATTTATTGGGGAAAATGCTTCTTTACAATTTTGCGCGAGAATAATCTGAAAATTTTGATGTCAGCACTTTTCGAAGAAATAGCTAGATGAGGGTAGTACATGAAATATGAAATTGAAGGTTTGAAATTGAAAATGTGCTTTTATAAAATTATATTACTATGCTTATGTAGGGTTTTAAACCCACTATACCTGCTGGTTTTAAAACCTCATAATATATTTAAACGGGAAAGTGTGAGGCTGTTGGAATGATGGTCAGTCCTTTACGCAAAAACTACAGAACTATAATGACGATGAATTCTTTTTGAATTTTAACATCTAGAAAATCTCAAAACAATCTTATTTAGAAACATTTAAAAAAAAATTGCAAGATTTTTGATCTAGTATATCTCATACACCATCAAAAGTCTTGCCGTGGCAAGATTCGAACCCGTCCCTTTCGGTTATCGACCAAGTGCGCTAACTATTAGACCACACCACGTGATACGCTGAATTAATGTTTATGAATCATCTCCCTGTTTGATTTCGGCTATTTACTTTTATTATTTTTATCATTATTCAGCCTGGAATTTTAATGTAACAAAACTTTTGTATACATATTAGCTGCGCACCACGGTTTCATCCGCGTAAGTCCCGTTTCCGCGAGAATATCGGGATAAAAAGTAGCATATTTGTCCGGGTCCCCAGCTACCTATATTTCAAGTTTCATCGCAATCGGTTCAGTAGTTTTTGTGTGACACACATACACACATCATTCACAAACTTACACACATACACACATCCCTCACAAACTTTCAGCTTTAAAATATAAGTAGGATGATAGACCTATATCTCTTCCTAATTATATAGGGGAAATTTACGTGGGTTAAACCGAAGAGCATAGTTAGTTAAACAAATAGATATCTCGTAAATTTGTTTTAATTGCTCAAGGGATATTTACTAGAAATATCTTAAAGGAAAAATACATCACACATATGGTTTTCGCGATTTTGCATAATAAAACACTTTATTTATCCGGTTTTATCGCGTTTTTATTCATTATTTGACCCGAGCTTTCGCCAACTTTACAGTTGGCTTTTTCAAGGTTGACTTCAGTTGGGTTGTTCAAGGTCAGTCAACCTTGAAAACGCCAACTGTAAAGTTGGCGAAAACTCGGGTCAAATAATGAATAAAAACGCGATAAAACCGGATAAATAAAGTGTTTTATTATGAAAAATACATCTTCAAAAATTCACTTGCGGCGAGATTTGAAGTCGCGTCCTTGGATCAATACTCCAGTGCCTAAACCGCTCGGCCACGCAAGTGCTTTCTACTTTTTCCTTTAAAATATTTCAAATAGATATCTAACTAATAGTACCTACTATAATTTTAAATATTCGACTCAAATAGCGTTATCTCCATTCCATGTCTTTTGTAAAATCACAATCAATTTGAAATATAACCGAGTAATTCAAAAGGTTTTCGCTTCTTACCTCAAGGTACCTACGCTTTTAAAACTGTTAAACAAAGTTCGAATCCTCCACGTCTTAGCAAATGATTCCTTGTAACGTAAAGATAAAACACTTTCTATTATTTATTTAATCATATAATCTTACTAATATTAAAAACGCGAAATGTTGTTTGTAATGCATGTCTGTAGGTATGTGATTTTGTTACTCTTTCAGGCAAAAACTACTGAACAGACTTGATAAAACTTGGAATATAGGTAACTAGAGACTCGGAATAACACATAGGCTACTTTTTATCCCGATATTCCCGCGAAAACGCGGGAATGGGCCTTACGTTAGTGAAACCCAGGGGCGCAGCTAGTGATGATATAAAACATGCGAATAATTACTTATTATCCGTGTTTAATATTGATATCAAAAAATGTTAATTTTAATAAATGTGGATGCAGCATACATAACTTTTTTGTATAAAAAAAATGACGTAAGTTACTAGGTATAACTTACTGACACTATATAGTCAGTATTTCCCCGTGAGGATTTTCGCAAGATCGTGGTAGGTAATAGGTGAAGCCGCGGGTAGAAGCTAGGTTATTAGATAAGACGCGGGATATTATTTTAATTATATATATTTTTTTAAACTGCGACTGATTGGTTTCCAACTGGAACACGACCACGCGGTGCCAGTGGTTATTAAGCTAGTTAAATTCAATAGGTGAGTTCATGATTTTTTGATTCCTTTTGATCGTATTTTACTACAATGTACATTTTAACTGTTTTATCTCTATGTTACTACGAAGTGTAACAAACTTTCAATCCCGATACCGACTTGCAACAAAGAAATAAAGTACATTTTAACTTTGATCAACTCTATTGAAGAATAGAGGGAATGTTTTGATAGGTATTGTTTCCAAGTTTTATTAGGAACAGAATTCTTAGATTTTCCAGAAGATTCAAGAATTTCTAATATATACTAATATTTTAAAGAGCTAAGATATATTTGTATGTTTGTTACTTTGCTTTGTAACGAATAGGCTCTGAAATTATTGGACCGATACCACAAAAAGAAAGCTACATTATCGAGGAGTAATAAAGTAACCTACGTTGATTACGATATTCCCACGGGCGAAACTTCGGGACCCAGCTAATAATCTATATTGTCTTGAAATTAAATCTAAATAATATTAAACGATTAAGAACTTATGAGCTACACCTGCTGGTGTGTCTAGAGTTGTATATGTATATAAGCATCCATACAGACATACATACACTACCATCAAATGAAATCAAAAATCTTTTTTTTTAATATAATTTTTTGGAAACGTCAAGTAAACTACTGTGTCTTCGGAACGCAACCTCCAATAAGAAGAAGACACAAGAAACTCATGGGGTTTATTGTTTGTTTCGATTTTGTTGCAATGATCATGACTGTGTTTCACATTGTCGCATGTTTAGAGCTATAGTGTAACTGGAGCAATATTCTACCATAATCTTTACCAACACAAAAAGTTCAAAAGTAATTCTGTCTATCGATTAAAATAATTTGTAAAAGAGAAAAGAAAAAAAAAACAACAACCACATGACAAACATATATGGAGCTCCATAAAGTCTCTTAACTTTCCCTTCGCTTTCTTTACTTAACTTTACTTAACTTTGTGATTGGCCACTGCGTTACCTATTTATAACTACTTAGTCTCTTTGTAATTGACAGTTACATATCTATAACTAAACTCTTTGCAATTGACCGTTCTTGCACAAGAGTGCTACTGAAAAGACGTAGTGCTATTTTCGTGAGAAGGGAATACTTATGGGCAGTCAACTGGTTTTATCGTCTTTGTTACC
This sequence comes from Idaea dimidiata, assembly GCA_949358125.1. NCBI lineage: Eukaryota > Metazoa > Arthropoda > Insecta > Lepidoptera > Geometridae > Idaea > Idaea dimidiata. Next base: position 15,269,640 of record OX442329.1, read on the forward strand.
GACATATCTGTAAAAATTCCACGTTTTTTTCGCGGAAAATCTGTACAATGGCCAGGAAAGGAAAGTGGGATATCTTTGTTCATGATAATGTTGTTTGGATTCACTCTATTGTGATCTAAACTGTTATCCGAACACGCTCAGGGTTGTTTTCGATGGTACCTACCTAAATTGCTTTAGGCAAGATAGGTAGGTAGCTTTCGTAAAATACTAAGGCTTAACGGGCGGGCGTCACGAATAATTCCTTCCTAAGTGTAATCTAGGTGGCTATGCCAAACTCTCAGACTTGTGAAGTGCCGTGCTTTTAAAAAAAAAACTTTCAACGGAAACTGTTATACCTAATTTCTTCTATGGTTTTCGCGATTTTGCTTAATTAAACACTTTATTTACCGGGTTTAATCGCGTTTTTATTCATGATTTTTAAACGAACCGACCTTTCGTCAACGTTACAGTTGGCTTTTCAACCAACCAGTTAACCTTGAAAAAGTCAACTGTATAGTTAGCAAAAGCTCGGTTCGTTTAAAAATCATGAATCAAATCGCGATTAAACCCTGTAAGTAAAGTGTTTTTCTGTTATACCTGAAAGCTGAGGTAGCTATCTGTGTTTGTGCTTTCAACTCATCCCAATGTCTAAACTACTTTTGGGCCCAGTGGGCCCAGTTGACTACTATCAAATTTGAAAGGGTACAAGGGGTACCCTAACCCTGTGTATCTTGCTCACGAACGGATGAACCAATTTCGATATAGTTTTTAAGACATTGATAACACCTAAGACAAAACACAATATTTACAAGGTTTTTTTACTACCTTTATCAGTTAGATTTTTTAAAATTGTCAACCTTAAAAAGGTAACTGTATAGTAAGCAAAAGCTCGGTACTTTTGTTATAACGCCGTTATTAAATAAAACGCGAGTAAAAGCCGGTAAATATTGTGTTTTATTATGCAAAATCGCGAAAAACTTAGACAAAATTAATATCTACGACGTTTAATAGACAAAATTAACACCTAAGACGTTTTTTAACTCAAAAACCTACAAACAAATACATAAAGTACATAATTAAAAATATTCTGGACAGGTACGTAAAGTTTTAACTCAGCTGAAAAAAAACCATCGATATGTAAGTTGTTATTGGCTAGTTTTGATCGTTAAAAGTTACCAATTCATCGGAACGTTTAAAAAATAACGATAACGAGTTTCAAATGTTCAAACTATTGGATATCAATTTAAATTTTACAAATCAAAGTATAGAAATACGAATTTTTAGAGTTTCTCAATTGGAAAGCGATATGAATTACATAAAGTTGAATGTTTAAATTTACTTACATAATGGACTATTCACACGGTTTTGATTTTCAATAAATTTTACCATGCTAGTACATTTGGTTAATGAAAAGAAAAACCAAAATTTGAAAGAAACTCGACTAGACGAGCACCTGTGGCCAATTTGGTTAAGGCGTTGGGCCGGACTCCCGAAAGACGCACGTTCAAGTCCTGTCGGGTGGAAATTTTTGAAAAGCATTTCTTTAAAAATGTAGTCTTTCAAGTGTAGGAATCACTTTAAAAATATATTTAAAAAAGAACTGGTCAAGTGGAAGTCGAACTCACGCGTTTATCTACACACTATATCGTTTAATAAAAATATAATATAATGGTACGAAACCCATTGTATGCGAGTCCGACACGCCGTTGGCCTGTTTTTTGGTGATCGCCTTATTTCGCAGTCGGGTAAAAAACATCGCTTAGATTATTTTTAAGTACGGTGAAATATTAATAACGGAACTCTTAAACTAAGATTCCATTGACCGTCTGTTTGTATCTTACCAGGCCGTATGCTACATGAACCGTGAAAGCTAGATAGATCGTAGTTTTCTTTCACAAATTCTATATATCTGTTGGCGCTATAAAAACAAATACTAAAATCAAAACAAAATAAAAGATAAATATCTTTCTTTCTTTCTTTCTTTCGCTAGTGTTGTTAAATAACAACACTAGCGAATCGACCATAAATCCCGCCGAAGAGGTTGGTCTAAAAGAATCCGAATTAGCACCAACTAACTGAAAACTATCTATCTATATGCTAATAGATAAATTAACTCAGACCATTTTGATCGGTGAATGTTCGGGATATGGCAAAAACCAATTATCGGTGGCTTTTGCTTTTATCTTCCGTAAAGGTTATTTAGACAAGCGATTTTACACATAGTTGCACGACTAAAAGTTGTTGGTGATACTCTAATTAAGTAATTATTATATCAGTTTTACTTCTCTGACGTGAGCTGACGAATATTTAAAGGCGTTTCCTTTACTTTTTGATTTTATTTAAAAAAAAAGAAGAAAATTCGCGTCTCTATTATGTCACATAAAACTAGGCCTAAACTTTTGAAATGTAAAAGTTAATTTTAGATTTCTTTGAACTGTAAAAATAAAAAAGCTTAACCCTAGCTCTCTATGAGGTAATTTAGGTAACTCAAAATATATCGGAATTGAATCCTAAAAAAGGTTTTATTTTTACGTTACGACTGAAAAGAGGTTAAAATAAGAAGCTAACGGTCAAATACTGAAATACTACTTAAAATTTACCTACAAAAACCTACAGTTCTTAAATTCGATAATTCGCATAATGATTAGTCTGTACTACTTTTGAATTTAAGAACTGCTCAATTATTGAAGCCACAGCTCAATTACGTGTTGTTTTTCAAAAATCAAGATAAAAACAGTTGAAATTTTCGTATTCACTTTATTGAGTTGCAAACAAATTGTCATTGCACTTAGGTCGACTGTAACTGTCAAACTGTATAGGTATTCGTACCTTAATGCAGAAATCAACCATTTCAATTGAGATTTGTTAACAACAGTCACATAATCAGCTAACAGATTTTAATGGTCGATTCAGTATTCAGGCATTAATTGCTCGTCTGTGATTCAGAAATCTAAAAGATTCACCGTAAATAAATCCCCGAGCGTTTGTGGGAGACACTGCATTGAAAAGGATGAAGAAAAATGTGCTTGAATGTTGGTTGGTATCTAAAAATAAATCCACGAGTATATTCATTGTTAAATCGAGCTTACTTTTATAGATTTTGGCAAGAAATTTGAGACGAAAATAAATTTCCATGTGATTGATTTTCAATGTAGATACCTAAAACATTTTTCACCATCGGTAAATTAGTTATCTACCTACCGTTCATAAGACGGAAAGTAGTTATATACCTAGTACCTAAGCTGGCGAAAGATTTGTCCAATCTTATTTATAACCAATATCTCAATTTTCTTACTAATATCATAAACGCGAAAGTTTGTTTGTTTGTCTGTATGTGACTTTGTTACTTTTTCACGCATAAACTACTGAACCGATTGTCGACCTGGAATAACACATGGCTACTATTTATCCCGTTATTCCCGCGGGAACAGGAATTATGCAGGTGAAACTGCGAGGCGCAGCTAGTCAATATATATTTATAAAAAAAATACTTTATATTTCAAAATTCAATGCTTCCTGCGAGGCTGTTTCCATATGATTGATTTTCAATGTAGGTAGGCACCTATAACGTTTTTGATCATCGGTAAGTAACCCACGGCCTCCCTTTCTTTAGCGGCTAACCATCTGCATCAAGTGAACTTAAGCGTCAGAGTTGAATATAAGGAACGCATTAAATATTAATTAACGACTGCCAAAAGAAGTGTTATGTTTTTTTTGTAGTTACACCCGTAGTGACGTATCTACCGGAACTTCTTTAAAAAAATTCTATGGTCAAACACAACTTATTTTTTTTTTGTTAGAGACATTCGTTATATTATGGCAAAACACAAAATTTGCTAGTGGTTTCATCATTACATAACATTTTAAACCCATAAGGAAGAGGACTGAGAAGACCTCAAAACGTAGAACATTTATAAAATGCTTAATATAATAATAGGGGTTCTTCTTCTTCTTCGTTTATATATGGCTTATTCCATTTGGACATTTGCCAGTGTCAAGTATTATTAATTTATGGAAGTTTTTATTTGCATTCCATCGAAACAATCAAGTCGTCATAGTTGAAGTCAAGTCGAGGGAATCATTGTAAAACGGGGGCCATGTTTTACAACGTTTGTTCATGGAGCCTTTGAGACAACGCTAAAGTCCATGTTTGCACCGATTTTCACTTTCATTTAAACTTGTACATTTTCACGAAACTAAACTGATTAATATGCCCCCAAAATTAAACAATTTACACGCATTTGAACAAGGTTTAACAAAAATGAAAATTTAGCAACACATCTCCTAACCGCGTTCCCGCGAAAACTCCATAATAGGGGTTAAAGTATGAAATTGCCGTTTTATTGCAATAGGTTCTTTAAATTGACATAGAATCTTCATGGTTTGAGGTTTTCGAATGAAACTTTTTTCAAATGGTTTCTGTGATGTTCTTTTTTTAAAAAATGTGAAACATTTGAATATCGACTTTCAATTGTTTTTGCTATTCAATTTAGACAAGAAAGATGGATACTGCGAAAATTCGAGTGATTTTTGAATACGAGTTCCGACGCGGAACTAACGCGGCAGAAACAGCCCGCAATATCAATGCTGCGTTTGCGTTTGGAGAGGGGTCTACTAATGAACGCACCGTGCGATTTTGGTTTAAACGCTTTCGTGATGGAAATTTCGACTTAAAGAACGAGCCACGAGGAAGACCGCCCACACAGGTGAATAACGATGAATTAAGAGAGATAGTGGAAGCCGATCCTAGTCAAACTACCCAGGAATTAGCGGCATGGTTTAACGTTACCTTGCCCACTTTATTGACTCACTTGCGTCAAATCAATAAAATAAAAAAATACGAAAAATGGGTGCCTCATGATTTGACTGATCTGCAGAAAGAAACGCGTGTTGAAACTTGTGTTGCCTTGTTGAACCGGTACAGAAATGAAGGAATATTGGATCGGATTGTAACATGTGATGAAAAGTGGATTCTTTATGATAACCGGAACAGAAAAATGCAATGGCTGACCCCAGGTCAAATGCCACAACAGTGTCCTAAAGCAAAACTTACCAATAAAAAGGTAATGGTAACTGTTTGGTGGTCTCTGCATGGTGTTATGCACTATAGTTTTCTTCGATCTGGTCAAGCAATTACGGCAGATGTCTATTGTGCCGAACTCCGAACCATGTTGACAAAACTAGCAGTAAAACAGCCCCGACTCATGAATCGATCTTCACCATTATTGCTCCACGACAACGCGAGACCTCACACAGCACGAGAAACCATTTTGACCCTTCAGGAACTGCACTTAGAAACCATTCGTCATCCTCCGTATTCACCAGACCTTGCTCCAACGGACTACCATTTTTTTCGTGATTTGGACAATTATCTACGTGACGAGAAGTATTCTTCCCAGGAGGCAGTACAAAATGCTTTCACACAGTTTGTGCAGTCTAGATCGTCGGAGTTCTGTCGCAAAGGCATTAATAACCTTCCCATTAGATGGCAGCAATGTATAGATAATAATGGCAACTATTTTGATTAAATAAATTTGTTAAAAATTTAAAAAATAAACAATTAAGATTTTCAGTACAAATCGGCAATTTCATACTTTAACCCCTAATAATATCAACGCGATTAAAACCGGAAAAAGGAGTTAATTTTAATACTTACTTTATTTACAAAAAAAAAAACAAGTAAAATAACCAGCAACAAAACAATTCAAAACGTCTATAATTTCAGTTGATATCTCAATAGCCTTAAATACGATGGTAGCAAAGCCATCGTGAGTTATGTTCCTATTCCCAAGTATTTTCATACGATTTCGGCAAGACAGATAAGGCGTAGTGAGTTATGTGCGCTACCTAGAAAATTAGATAGGTGAGCCTATTTGTTTTGTTTATTGAACGACAATTCTATTATGCAGGCTTTTATCATAATAAATAGTGTCTAAGGGAAAAGGAGTTTGGCAATTTACTCTGTGTAAGGTTAAAGGTTTTGTTGGGCTTAAGGTTACCTACGTAAGGCGCGGGTTTCCTCGCGATGTTCATCCCATGGCGATGACATAACAATATTAAAACACAATATTTACCGGGTTTCATTCGCGTTTTATTTAATAACAGCATTATCACAAATCGTTCGCTAACTTTGCAGTTAGCTTTTTTAAGGTTGTCTGAGATGTAATTCGTCTATTTTAATATTCTAAAATGTTACTGTAAACTAGCGCCTCATAATTATTTGTATCGAAAGGTTCCAGTGTACTGTACGCACACTTTAGAGTTATTACTTACTTGTAAATAATTTAGTTTAGGAATATAGGTATTCCAAGTATCATCGCAATTCATTTAGCAGTTTTCGCGTGAAAGAGTAAAATAGTCACATACATACATACAAACTTTCGCGTTTATAATATACTAGCTGCGCCCCGCGGTTTCACCCGCGCAAGTCGCGATCCCGCGTTGTTCGAACACCTACCTACCGCAATGCAATAATCCACACTTAAACGGTCGCCCATTGAAGTACTGTTGAAGCCAGGCGCTACCGCGCCTGGCATCATCAGTACTTCCATGGTCGTCCGTTTAAGTGTGGATTTTTGCACTGCGGTAGGTAGGTGAAGTAAGTTAAAGTTTGTGTTTCGTCAGTAAGTGACGATGACGATGACGAAGGATGACGATGATGATGATGCCACTCTACATCACTTATCCTACCACTGTGTTGATTTTCATTCATTGAATGGTTATCACCCGCGTAAGTCCCGATCCTGCGGGATTTTCGGGATCAAAAGTATCCTATGTTACTCTCCATCATTTAAACTATCCCTATGCAAATTTTCATCTATTAATATTATCACCCGCGTAAGTCCCGATCCCGCGGGATTTTCGGGATCAAAAGTATCCTATGTTACTCTCTATCACTTAAACTATCCCTATGCAAATTTTCATCTAAGAAATAGTTATCACCTGCGTAAGTCCCGATCCCGCGGGATTTTCGGGATCAAAAGTATCCTATGTTACTCTCCATCATTTAAACTATCCCTATGCAAATTTTCATCTAATAAATATTATCACCCGCGTAAGTCCCGATCCCGCGGGATTTTCGGGATCAAAAGTATCCTATGTTACTATCCATCATTTAAACTATCCCTATGCAAATTTTCATCTAATAAATATTATCACCCGCGTAAGTCCCGATCCCGCGGGATTTTCGGGATCAAAAGTATCCTATGTTACTCTCCATTATTTAAACTATCCCTATGCAAATTTTCATCCAAATCGGTCGAACCGTTTGACCGTGAAGAGGGAACAAACAAACAAACAAACAAACAAACAAACAAACAAACAAACAGATTTTCGGATTTATAATATTAGTAGGATTAGTAGGATTTAAACTATCCCTATGCAAATTTTCATCTAATAAATATTATCACCCGCGTAAGTCCCGATCCCGCGGGATTTTCGGGATCAAAAGTATCCTATGTTACTCTCCATTATTTAAACTATCCCTATGCAAATTTTCATCCAAATCGGTCGAACCGTTTGACCGTGAAGAGGGAACAAACAAACAAACAAACAAACAAACAAACAAACAGATTTTCGGATTTATAATATTAAGTAGGAAGTAAGAAAGTAAAATAGATTTTTCGGGCTGCAGAGACTTTTCATATTCAATAATCGTTAAAGGAACATGGAATATGTTTGAGACATCACCTCTATTACTACATACTTTCATAATGACTACGGGACATAGTCAGTCAAGGTAAATTAACGATGTTTTTTCCTATTTTACTTGCTAGACTACCCATGAAAAATTCGATTCTTCGTGGATAATTTTCTCGGCCATTTCGCTCTATGATAAATGTTCACATACATCTTAAATTGATTTATTTTGTTAGACTTCTACTGGTAGGAGCAATTTAGGATTTTTTAACACATTTGCTCATAAAATGGGTCTAATTTTATCAGTTTTAGATGTATTTATAAAGCTGCTCATAAAACACGCGTGCGTTATAAACGCAAACAGTGAAGATATAATATTCCATACAAATTCCATAACCGGATTATTTGCTTTGTTTTAATCAGCAAAGGGTTGTCATAGATGTATGTAAAATTTATTGCAATAATCTTAATACATATTGAATGGCAAAGAACATAAGTCTCATACAGCCAAGTGAAAATCGCTCTTATTCAACGACCGCGTCCTGCAATATTTATTTATTTTAATATATCGAAGAAAGGACAGGTAGAGTGAGAGACAAAATATATATGGTCGCTGTGCGAAGTGTTTGATACTCATATTATTCAAATTTAATTGTAGACCACTATCTGACATTAAAAGTGTCCTATGGGAACTAATCTATGGGGCAAGATCACTTTTAAGTTCCATCGACTAAGGTAGCAAAATTAACGGCTTTTTTCATATTTTTAATAAGTAAAAAGCCTTCAAAAGATTTTTTAATAGCAAATCTCTTAACAATACATCAATATACATAAATATTTTTACACAGAATTTGTATCGAACATTTTGACTAACTATCTCATTTCACCTCACCTCCAACGTACACAATCTGCCAACTACACATCGCCTTTAAAACGTTCTAACAAGCTTTGGAAAAATCGTGAAAAATTCTCGAAGAAAACGGTGTAAAGCTCGACTAAAAACTGGGGAATATGTAGGTAATATGGCGTCGCATAATCTTTAAAAATGTTGCTCTCGAGTGGCGTTAAATTTACTTATAATACGGAATTTTTAGATCACTTTAAGTTGACTCTACGTGGTTCGAAATATCAACTACAAAGTTTAATATTCGCAAAAATTGTTGACAGCAGACGTGGCTAATGACTCTTCTAAGTACTTAGTAGTAATAAATACGTTCTAAAAAAATATTTTATCACGTAGAAATTTATTTTAAAGGAAAACATTGTGAAGTCAACATGTCCTAAGGACTCACCACGGTTCAAAGGCATAAATTATGGGACATTCGAAATCAGAAGTAGCCTCCTTTAGTATCTTACTACCTAAAAAGAGGTTAGGCAAGAGGATACCCTTGTCTTATCAGGGGGAAAATATGCTTATTTACTATAAAATAAACTTATTTGCTTCACAAATATTGTGCTCTTATAGTCCAGGAATATTAGGAGTTTCATCTCGAAATGTAAGATAGTCGGCTATTAAGTTGTAGGTATAAACCTTTATTTTGGTGCCCTAAAACTTCCTATGGACTTTATAGATATTCGGACTATTAAACAATAAAGAATTATAGAATTACTAGCTGCGCTCCGCAGTTTCACCCGCGTAAGTCTCGTTCCCGCGGAAATATCGGGATAAAAAGTAGCCTATGTTTTATTCTCGGTATCCAGCTATACCTATATTCTAATCATTTCGTTCAACCAATCGTTTCATCGCAATCGGTTCAGTAGTTTTTGCGTGAAAGAGTAACAAAGTCACATATACATACACATATACAAACTTAATAATAATAAGTTTACTAGAAATTCATTTTTTTAATTTTTTTACATAATTTTTCGTATTTAGAAAATAAGAAATGAAATTCAAACCAACGTCTGCTAAACTCGTCTAAACTCATGAAAGGGGTCCTTAAGCCTCACTTCCTCAAAGAATACTTCACTGTAGACTCAAGACCAAAGATTTAAAGAAGGAAAATACGAAAAAAACGAAGGTTTTTTTTTGCACAAACTCTTAAATTAGAATCTGTTACGGCAAAGACTGAGTCTTTAAAGTTTTTCAATCAAATGTAAAGAACTTTACCTGGACTTTACCTGGACCAGGACATTTTTAAAATAAAATCTCATTAAAGTAGGTACCTGGAACTCTTTGCGACTTTGACGTGAGTTATTTTTTACTTAGTGTCCAAACGTGTCCAATATACTTTAAGAGTAAAAGTACCGTTTTATTTTTACTAGTTACGCATCGCGATATCACCCGCAATATTACTGACCTCGCGGGAATCTCGGGATAACCTATGCGTTTATTCAGAACTCCAGCTATCTGCATACTAAGTTTCATCGCAATCGGTATTTGCGTAAAGGAGTAACAAAGGCCGATATTTAAACACTTAACTCTGGGTGAACCCCATAAGATAAGATAAGATAAGATAAGATAAAACTTTATTGTACCAAAATATTACAAAAAAACATACATAAACAAATACTTACAGCTAATCAGCCCATCAGTATACGGAATGAAGATTTTAATAAAAAAATCACGTGTGGCACTCGGGGACTGCCGCGGTAAAGCTATTGTATAGCATTTTTTGCATAGCGGGCACCGCACCGCTGCTGTGCCGGTCGGAGTGGGGGTGTTATGTTTATAATCGTTACGGAATTTCTTGATTCGGTCGCCGCGCTCAAAGTCCGCGATAACAGCTATCTAATAGCTTAATAAAAATCAGCTAGGTATACCAAGTCAAATGTAATTTATGCGAAGATTGAACTACTCTTAAACATCCAATAAAAGATAATGCAATACACAAAATAATAAAAACTCTACAACCCTACAACTTTCACCCTATCGAAACCTGATAACATTATAAGTAGTAAGTAATAAAAATAGACAAACAAACAATCTCTTAATATTCTTTGATGTTATTGAAATAATAGGCTTTGATGTTCCCCTAAATAGGAACGATGTAATTAAAGTGTTTGTATCAATATTCTAAAGGCTTACGACACTAAACATCGGAAACTAAAATCTTGACTACCCTCAAGGTATAATAATAGCATTGGCAGCGCCCCGCGGTTTTACCCGCGCAAACCCGATCCTGAACATAACAATTATATTAAACTGATTGTATATGTACCTTATCTTAATTTGTGGGAAATACTTATTTTCATTATTTATCTAAAAATAACTTACACAAGAAAATAAATAAATTTAATACTACAAAGATAAATAAACTATATAAATAATCTAAGGGGATTGACCATTGAGTCCAAAAGTGCCCATCACACTGGCGGCATTACCCCGTTGAATCGCAAATCAAACCCTTATCTTTGATCGATAACGCTTTGTTTTAAGATTAGTCGTAAAAATTAAATCTAAACACAAAAAATCAGCAACAAATGAGTCAAATTGCAGATTTTTTTTCAATAAACCTGTACATAAAAACAATAGATAGGTATTCGATACTTATTCGGAACCTACCAATTTCAATCAACAAAACACTATAAATATATTTTTATATCTTCCCAAATATTATAAATAATATTCAGATAGAAAAATATAACAAAAGACAAGACATTATCAACAGTTTTCATACAAAATTATGCCTACGACGAAATATTTTCCGTTTTCGCACGATTTACCTATATTTTATTTTAGGACAGATTTTGGTAACGGTAGGTAAAATTTATTGACTTGTGTGAGGCAAAACATGTTTACATCGAGGAGTTTTTCTTTGAATTATCATCCTGTAATATCGAACTTATTTCTGTGTTTTATTGAGGGAACAAATTGTAAGGTTTTCGGGGAGAAATTTCGTTTTAATATGGATTTTCGTCAGCCTGGGTGTAAGGTTTAACTCCTATATTTGTTAACTCGGTATTTCATATAGTGTTTGTTATGTTTTTATGTCAAACTTATGTCTAATTCCATTATTTGTGTTCGTGAAATATTTGACGGGACAGTAGAAGTGTATTTCTACATAAATACAATGGAGGTAAAAAAATGCCTTTTTACCTCTTATTATTGGATACCGGTTTTTTTCCAGAGTAATTAAATAACTTCATATAGAACTAAGCTAACCCTTTTTCTTTATCTCAGTCAAAACATTGACTTACATAACAGACTTTTATCCCGATATTTCCACGGAAACGGGACCAACGCGGGTGAACCCGCAGTAAAAAAGAAGAAGATTTAGAATTTCATGTAAACCATTATGGACCCCTCACAGACAGCTGCAATGTAGACAGATCGAAAATTATTAGACGTCAGTCAGAATTTGAATCTACCCTTCGGAATTAAACATCTACCACTAGACCCCCAATTCTTATAACAAACGTACCCATATGCTCGCTCTTTCTTATTTCGACACAATATCTTTTGTTTGAGCCTCGAAGGCCGTATTTCCTAAGTAAGTATTTATTTATAAATAAGAAATGTCTTTCGTTGGAATTATTCATGCCAATATTTCCATGAATGCGTGATTTTATCGTAATCTGGCTGTAGATTTTATTATTATTTTGGTTTACAAGCAGCTATATTTTGCCGTTAAAAAAGACTTAAACGTTGGTTCTTCGACTACGGAGTGTCTATTGAAAATGATTGAGGATTATCTGTGACTCACTTTTAACCGACATCCAAACAAGTGCGTGCTTGTCAGGCCATTCACACTGTACTGTTTCGTATTTTCCAAAAATAACATTTCCTTTTAAACTTAAATAATAGGGGTTAAAGTATGAAATTGCCGTTTTATTGCAATAGGTTCTTTGAATTGACATAGAATCTTCATGGTTTGAGGTTTTCGAATGAAACTTTTTTCAAATGGTTTCTGTGATGTTCTTTTTTTAAAAAATGTGAAACATTTGAATATCGACTTTTAATTGTTTTTGTTATTCAATTTAGACAAGAAAGATGGATACTGCGAAAATTCGAGTGATTTTTGAATACGAGTTCCGACGCGGAACTAACGCGGCAGAAACAGCCCGCAATATCAATGCTGCGTTTGGAGAGGGGTCTACTAATGAACGCACCGTGCGATTTTGGTTTAAACGCTTTCGTGATGGAAATTTCGACTTAAAGAACGAGCCACGAGGAAGACCGCCCACACAGGTGAATAACGATGAATTAAGAGAGATAGTGGAAGCCGATCCTAGTCAAACTACCCAGGAATTAGCGGCATGGTTTAACGTTACCTTACCCACTTTATTGACTCACTTGCGTCAAATCAATAACATAAAAAAATACGAAAAATGGGTGCCTCATGATTTGACTGATCTGCAGAAAGAAACGCGTGTTGAAACTTGTGTTGCCTTGTTGAACCGGTACAGAAATGAAGGAATATTGGATCGAATTGTAACATGTGATGAAAAGTGGATTCTTTATGATAACCGAAAAAGAAAAATGCAATGGCTGACCCCAAGTCAAATGCCACAACAGTGTCCTAAAGCAAAACTTACCAATAAAAAGGTAATGGTAACTGTTTGGTGGTCTCAGCATGGTGTTATTCACTATAGTTTTCTTCGATCTGGTCAAGCAATTACGGCAGATGTCTATTGTGCCGAACTCCGAACCATGTTGACAAAACTAGCAGTAAAACAGCCCCGACTCATGAATCGATCTTCACCATTATTGCTCCACGACAACGCGAGACCTCACACAGCACGAGAAACCATTTTGACCCTTCAGGAAATGCACTTAGAAACCATTCGTCATCCTCCGTATTCACCAGACCTTGCTCCAACGGACTACCATTTTTTTCGTGATTTGGACAATTATCTACGTGACAAGAAGTTTTCTTCCCAGGAGGCAGTACAAAATGCTTTCACACAGTTTGTGCAGTCTAGATCGTCGGAGTTCTCTCGCAAAGGCATTAATAACCTTCCCATTAGATGGCAGCAATGTATAGATAATAATGACAACTATTTTGATTAAATACATTTGTTAAAAATTTAAAAAATAAACAATTAAGATTTTCAGTACAAATCGGCAATTTCATACTTTAACCCCTAATATATGTATTACTATAATGAATATATTATAATTATGATGTGTCCAAGTACAACCACTTGGTTTTTAGAGGGGGGTATAAATGGCTATAAAAACTAGCACTTTAAAAGATGAATATTTCAAAAACGAAACCCTAAAATGAAAAAGGGTTTTAGGAAACCCACAATGATTTTAAAAGACCTATTTTAAGATATCCCGCAAGATAAAGTTAACAGAAAAAAAAAACATCTCCTATTTGACTTATACCATCCCACGGATACGGATGCATGACATTACACACAGCTCAATCTAGTCCCAAGCTAAGCACTAGACTTGTACTATGGGCTTACACAACGGATACCTATAAACTGGTAGGTACATTACTTTTTTGTATACTATACTAAGGTATACATAATGAAATATAGACCTACGTCCGTCTGTCGGTCTGTCCGTCCGTCCGTCTATCTGTCTGTATATTACTACCGATTTTACGTTTAAATTAGGTATTTACTATTGGCATTTATTAGAATAACATTACAACATGACAGTGAACACATTTCACAAAACTAACTAATTCTCAACATGCTGTAAATTAAGTTACACGTACTACAAACCCGTTGAGAATGCATTTAAATAAACTTCGTCATAGTCACAAATTAGTAATATTACGAGCGGTTTGTAATAGTTTCGAGTTTTGTACTGTAATTGGCTTTCAAGTTGATGATCTGTGATTCTCACCTGTAAGCGCAGACCATATTAAACGGGAAGTGGGACTGAAAGCGGACCGAGAAATTTAACGTTTTCAAATTTTCTGTTTCTACCTATATATTTTACCTATGCCAGTATTACGATACAAAACTTCCGAAATTTCGGATCCGACCGAACGTCAGATGTTAGTTTTATTCGTTCTAAATCAATAATTCTCAATTATATTAAGAATTATTGGTTTATATCTTTTGTGTTTTGATCTTGAACGTATTGCAATTATTGGCTTAGAACGTATAATAACTACCTACTGACGTTCGGTCGGGTTCGAAATTTGGGAGGTTACGTTTCATAATAGCCCTCCAGGGTCTAAACAGGGCTGAGGAAGAACTTTTTGGTTATAACGTGCTAAAAATATAACTTGGCTTAGACGTAGAATCATGTTTTAAGTACCTACGGTTTCATATTTCTTATGTTTTTATTGCTCAAAGCGTTGTACTACAAATGTTTTACAAGAAGATGTATCATTAAAAATGTACCAGTGACGGGATTCGAACCTACTGTTTAACATTTGTTAGTAATTTTGCTAGAAATACGAAAACAGTAGAAAAATGTATAGTATAACCTGCTATAAGAACTTAGCATCACTCTTACGGTAAAGGAAAACATCGTGAGAAAACCCATCGCTTAGATTCAGACTTATTGATTCGTTCTTTCCTCTGGACGGACATCGGTGGACTGAGTTGGTTGAGTGGTATAGTTGCTGGGCCACTTCTTCCGAGCACTACAGCGTTTAAACAAAGCATTTATTAAAAGTTGCTCGCGCTGAATAAAACATCTAAAATTATATGAACATACCAATTATTATTATTATAATAGCTTGTGGTAAACTTAAACATTACAAAAACATCTCTTAAAAATATAGTAACAATAGTTTAAATTAAAACAATTCGGCTTCGATGCTTACATTTATTTTCTAATTTTTTTCAACTGTGTAATAAATTATAATGATTGGGATATTTAAAAAAAATGAAAGTCGAATGTATTTTTATATACCTAACGAATCTTATGACGAAATATGTTTTATTATTTTACCGAGACCGAGTTCGTAATAACTTAGATACTTTATATCATCGGAATAACATTTATTTGTCTTTAATCTAAGGTTTCTCTAAAATATTTAAAGTAGATTCAAACTCTGGGATCTTATTAAACGTAGTCTATATTGCCATTCTAGGCGTCCTGCTATTTACATTTAACTTTAACCGATTTAGTATTTAAAAAAACATAGAAACAAAAAAAAATTAAAAGCATTTAAGTAGGTACCTAATCAAAGTAACCTTTATAATTAAGTATATTATAAAGTATAATATAAATATTTATGGTTACTCCTTTCTAAACCCAACTTTTAATTATACAATGAAACTTTGATTTTTCTTCGCTGACATTATGTTGATATGAAATGTTGATACCTTTGTTTATTTTTTTTATTTGGTCTTAATCGGATTATTTAATTTTTCAACAGCATACGTTTCGTCAAAGCAACTTGATAGTAACCGGACAAAGAGTTTAATGCAGAGCCCCCTTAAGGAATAACTCTGAAAATTCACCGAGTGCAGTGAGTGGATAATTCTGGGTGGATTTCGGGAAATATTCCACAAATGGGACTATTAATGTAAAACTCATTAAAGTGACCGGAAGTGTTAAAATGTGCGAAACAAACCCTTTTACTGACCACAACCGTAGGTAGGTATTATTCGCTCTCGTGAGTTGAGTGAAGCGGTATCGGTCTAGTGGTATATACCCCCGTTTTTTCGTTCCCAGGGTCGTTGGTTCGAATACCGGCCACCGCGCACAATGTCATTTTGTTTATGAATTATTTTTGTGCGTTATTATCAAGGCTCGTACAGTGAAGGAAAATGTTCGAGGAAGGAATCGCTGAAATAACTACAAATAGAATAAATAAAAGTGTTTTTCGTGATAATGTTTCGAAACCCCTACGTTACGTCTGCTTGCATGTGCTTTTTGATTAATTTCCATTTAAGACTTTATTAGAAAAAACTTAATTTTGAGATTTCGACGATTAAATTGCATTTTGTTTCACCGAATAGCTCACTAGTTACTCGAATAAAACAAGAACTATTAATTCATGTTTCGCCAAAAGCAGCCACAGTCGATTTCAAGTAGGTATCCATTTTCTGATAACACTCGGCGAAGCAATAAAATTACAACCCCTAACAAGTTTCCCCCCTAAAAACATAAATATGCGCTTCTAAATCCAGGCTAATAATGCATCCCTTTCTATTTAGTAGGATTGCATTTTGTTTAGATAAAAAAGAGAGCGATAAAAAAAATACAAATACTTTTTTAGCAAAGAATTTAACGAGTTATCTCTTTCGATTTGTTTGGTTTAAGCTGTGATATGTCACATAAAACAAGTAGTTTTATATGCGCCTTTTTGAGTTTTTATGGCTACTTTTTGTAAGGTAAAACTCAAGAAGAGCAGGAAATTAGTTTGAGTTTGAAACAACACGACATGACACGACAAGAACGTTAAAATGTAATTTTAACTGGGAGTAAAAAAACAGTCTAATTTTAATGTCTAATAGATATTTTCACACATTGATACATATTATAATTCTGTTGCTGTTAAAACAACAAATACTAAAAACATAATGAAATACATACCTATTTTTTTATTATTTTATTTAATTATTTTATTAATAATATTTTAATTATTTTATTTGTATTTTTTGTTTTTTGTTTTAATTTACTTGTATTTTGATTTAATTTATTTGTATTTTAGTATTAACTCTTTTTGTATGTTACGTTGTAAATTTAATTTAATAATAAATTATTGTAGTAAATAAATAAAATATTTATAAAGTAAATAAATATCTGTTTTCTTACACATGGTGATATAAGTTACAATAATAGTACCTAAATAGTGACAACCGATTCTCTATTTATATAATTTATTTACTAAGCATTATCGACCTACCTACCAAAATGCGCTCCTAATATCTTTTAACCCACTAATACATCTTTTAAGCTCAAAAAGGTCTCACTTTCGCAGAAAACAGTCATAATTCTCACCCCCTTATCGTTAGGTATAACAATTAGGTATCCCAGCTACATATATTTAGGTCACGCACTCGCTTATGCTCCAAAAGTGCTTTGAATACCTAAACTACCCTACTTACTTCAAGTTTTTAATAGACCTCCCTTGGAGTACAAAAGCTTTGTCATAAAAACCATTGACATAAATTTTAGCGATAAAATTTAGGTCGTTTTATTCTCGGAAACTGATGGGTATAGTTCTGGGAAAATCATTTTTGAGAAACCTATCGGACTTGATTTCCATTTAGGATTATTGAGTCTATGTTTCCTACAGGTGCTTATTTAACTAATGTCTTTCATACTAGAGTCATAGTTGTAAGAACATTCGACGTATTTAAAGGGATCAACACATCCAATTACATAAAAAAAAAGATTTGATTCGAACTTCTCTGTGCTTCGAAAGGCACGTTAAGCAGTTGGGTCCGGTTGTTTTCTTTGATAGTAGTCGTTAGGTCAAATTTGCTTTGCGGAACCTGTGAACTTTAACACTAGATTAGCCAAACTACTACACGTAAAGAAGAAGTCTATGCAAATCGTCAGAGGAATAAGTTTCTTCTAGACAAACATGGTCCACCGTTGACCTCATCCTCGCTTGCCATCAGGTGAGATGAGGTCACAATACTGACTTATCTCATGTTAAGAATAAGTTAGATAACTTTTTTTTTATATGTAACCAAAAGGTAAGGGTTTGATCAGTATTTTACTAGATGGCGTGACAATGTGATTATTCAAATAAATAAATAAATAAATCCTATCCTACTATAAATTATATATTATATATTATATATTATGTATTATATATTATATATTATATATTATATATTATATATTATATATTATATATTATATATTATATATTATATATTATATATTATATATTATATATTATATATTATATATTATATATTATATATTATATATTATATATTATATATTATATATTATATATTATATATTATATATTATATATTATATATTATATATTATATATTATATATTATATATTATATATTATATATTATATATTATATATTATATATAATATATTATACATTATATATTATATATTATATCCTACTAATATTATAAATCTGAAAGTCTGTTTGTTTGTTTGTTTGTTTATTTGTTTGTTTGTTCCCTCTTCACGGTCAAACGGCTCGACTGATTTGGATGAAAATTTGCATAGGGATAGTTTAAATGATGGAGAGTAACATAGGATACTTTTGATCCCGAAAATCCCGCGGGATCGGGACTTACGCGGGTGATAACTATCTAATAGATGAAAATTTGCATAGGGATAGTTTAAATGATGGAGAGTAACATAGAATACTTTTGATCCCGAAAATCCCGCGGGATCGGGACTTACGCGGGTGATAACTATTTATTGGATGAAAATTTGCACATCGATAGTTTAAATGATAGAGAGTGACATAGGATACTTTTGATCCCAAAAATCCCGCATGATCGGGACTTACGCGGGTGATAACTATTCAATAAATGAAAATCGACACAGGGGTAGGGTAAGTTATGTAGAGTGGCATCATGATCATCGTCATCGTCATCCTTCGTCATCGTCATCGTCACTTACTAATGAAATACAAACTTTACTTTACTTCACCTACCTACCGCAGTGCAAAAATCCACACTTAAACGGACGACCAGGGAAGTACTAATGATGCCAGGCGCGGCAGCGCCTGGCTTCAACAGTACTTCAATGGGCGACCGTTTAGGTGTGGATTTTTGCATTGCGGTAGGTAGGTGTTCGAATAACGCGGGTTCGCAACTTGCGCGGGTGAAACCGCGGGGCGCAGCTAGTATTATATATAATATTATAAATCCGAAAATCTGTTTGTTTGTTTGTTCCCTCTTCACGGTCAAACGGCTCGACCGATTTGGATGAAAATTTGCATAGGGATAGTTTAAATGATGGAGAGTAACATAGGATACTTTTGATCCCGTAAATCCCGCCAGGCGCTACCGCGCCTGGCATCATCAGTACTTCCCTGGTCGTCCGTTTAAGTGTGGATTTTTGCATTGCGGTAGGTAGGTGTTCGAACAACGCGGGATCGCGACTTGCGCGGGTGAAACCGCGGGGCGCAGCTAGTAAATAATAAATAAATCCTGTGTCGTCGTCGTTTTTCATCAGCACAAGTATTACATATCTAGTTGACTTCTAAATGTAATAGGCAAGGCACTATGCAGTAGATTGTTGCTTTGACGTAACGTGGTATCAACAGAGATTACCCCAATATGCAGTACATTGGTATGACTATCAAACTGAGTTAATTACAAGTTAGATAATACTGGCATAGGTGAGATCAAATTTTAATGCAAGCCTATCCCAAGTAAAAATAATGTATACAGATACTTGAACGTACGTATGTGAAGAATGCATAACTTCCTTTTTTTGAAGTCGGTTGTAAATCAACTTGATTAAAAAAATCTCTAGTATGAAACGTGAGCATTGTAGGTTTTTATAGCGATCCGGAGTGGTGTCGGGTCATGTAGTACTTGTCTGATTAAGATAAATAGAAATAATTTAGTATTGCATAGATTTTTCTTCTGTTTTCACGATGCTGAATTGAAATTGCAGTTTACCCTAAGCAAGAAGTCTGTCTTTCATTGTCATTGCAACAATGCCGAAAAAACAAAAGCAACGCTAATTGATCCGGACAATAAGTTTCATTAGTATTACATATTGAAATTTTAACTACAAGTTGTGGTTGACAAACATCCGAGGATGGACCAACATTTCCATCGTGGAGCAATTTTTCCGCTTTGCATAAGATCGGATCAAGTTCGCTGAGCTGACAACCAACCTCCAGTAGTGGAGAGGCACCAGAAGACAGAAAGATTAAAATCTTTAAACGCAATTCCATATTAACACCACATCACTCTAACGTCACTCAGATCTCAACATTTGTAAAAAATGCTAATAAAATATTACGCAATATCCCTCTCCTACCAAAGAACACGAAGAGACGAAGAATTAATATCATGTATTATGAGGCTATTTGCCTTTGTCACCCTGTCTCATGTAAAATTAATTTGCATATCTTTTCTCATCTTTATGCGAGACCGAATCAAATAAGGATTCCTGATAGCTATTTAGCCTTAGGCGTTTTAGGCGGGAGTTCTTTCAGACATATCATTTAATTTAAGATTTATTAAATTGGATTTGCCTTTGGGAAAGTTTTCTTCTACTACTTTTCTTTTTTCGTGACGATCTCATTGGCCTAGCTGAAACTGCCGATCTCAAATGGTTAAGCAACGCTCGGCGCGATCTTTACTTGAATGGCTGACCAGTAATTTATATGGCAAAAAAACTGGCTCCTTCGTGCTGAGGAAGGCATGTTAAGTAGTTGGTTCCGGTTGTTATCTCTGATAGCAGTCGTTATGATGAGACTAGTTATCGCGACAACAGTACTAATTTGAACTAACGACTGCTATTAGAGGTTTGGATTTTTCTTCAATGTAGCTTGATTATTAGGCTGGTCGATGGTAACAAGCTGAGTCCGAAGCTTCCTACCCAGAGATTGCTCCTTTAGCACTCGACTAAGTAACAACACCAAACAAAGACCAAATCACTATGAAAACGAACATCCCAATATTACTATAAACTACATTTACAATACTTTCCATCATTAAAATCATTTTTGAAGCTCTCGCTTGCTTCAGTCCATTTAGTCTGTGGCTTTGTAAGAACATACTTACCTACATAATGAGTGTATATAAAACGTTGCTGCTTGTATCAAAGACCCTGATGCATGAAACTACTTCATTCAAGGGTCCTCTTGCCATTTGCAACGGAATTCGAGCTTAGAATTTCCAGTTGAGGTTAAGCTACTGTTTTAACAAGAACTTGGAATATTTATTGCGCCGTTTTTGGAGTTTTCTTGACAGCTGGCATAGTTTGTAGTAGTATCACATGTATGTATGTAGGTATGTATTAATGTCACTATTTTCTCGATCATGGAGGGCTATTACTAAACGTACCGACCAACCGAACATCAGTAGGTAGTTATTTTCGTTCTGAACCAATAATTACTATATGTTCAAGACGAAAAAACAAAGAATAAATATAGAATTATTAGTTCAGAACGAACATTAACTACCTACTAATGTTCGGTCGGCCGGTACGTTTCGTAATAGCCCTCCTGCACTCAACAGATGACACTCTAATAGTCAAATTCAAGAATTTCGTGCTAGTTCTGTATTTACATCGTTTGTATAATGAAAACAGCATAAAAATAGTAAAAATAAATATTTTATAACATATTATCAAGATACGTAAAATAAAAATAGACCTCAGTAATCCGTAAGAGATTATTGTTTACAAAAGTACCAAAGTTTCGCGGAAAAACGTTCACAAAACCAAAAAAAACATTCACAGTAACAAAAAACTTAACACACGATAAAGAACTGGGGTAAAAACACTATAAACTCATAAACAGAATTTACCTCCGCACGTTTTAAATGTATGAAATATTAAAATTTATACCGAGAGTAAAAATTGCAAAGAGAAATAGCGCTTATGCAAAATACCGTACGAATACAAACGTTTTCGATTTCACGGAATATGTACAAAAAGCTGACCAAGTACTTACAATATGAAATTATTTTTGGTTTTATTTTAAAAGCTTAATTTCAACTTGGTCAAAGAGAGAAACTTAATAATTAATGCTTAAGTATCAGCTCAAGCAAATAAATAGTAGGTTTTCTAATTCTGTGGTTACAATTAGTTACAAAGTAAACGAGGATAAGTGTTATTTATCGATTTTTGGACAAACCTACTGAGTTCTTACGAGTACTTCAATAATTTCTAATAACATATGTTTTACTAGCTACGCCCCGCGATTTCACCCGCGGAAGTGAAAAACGCATTGTCCGTTGTCACGGGCGCGAGCGGCCGAGCGGTTCTCGAGCGGTTGCACTTTTTCGTTCATTACTCGGGTTCTACTAATAAATTGGATTTCGATGCAAAGTATACCACGACCTTCCTCGAAAATATAACTATCCAATATTGAAAATCAGATTTCAATCGGATTAGTAGTTTTTAATTGTATAAGAAATAGACAAACAGACAGACAGATATGAATTTTAAAAATTACATAATTTTGTTCTACTACTTATCCTAAGTCCCCTACTTTATTTTAATTTACTTCCAAGTGCAGACTTTTTGTCCTCTCTTCCTTTATTATAAGTATAGATAGATATAGATTTTGCCATAGGTACCTGTAAGAACTTGTACTGAATATTAGAACTTTTGAGGTTTAAAATATGAACGGTAGCATATTTTTTAAATTTTATAGTTTTAATTGGATTTTTTATTGTTTTTAACAAACTACATATCTCGTTATACCTACCAAATTGCAAAAATATTTTCTATATTGAAATAACCTTTTATTTTTAGTTTCATAAAGCACCAGGATTTTGTCTCTAAAGTTGTGACTTTTGTCTTTTGCTTTGTAAAGCTGACGATAAAGTTAGTGAATATGTTGACATTTATTTTAGAATAAATTATTTTACATTTTTGACATGTCTTTGACGAAAAGCTAAAATAAAAATAAATATAATATTTTTTTTTATTTTGTATCTTAGTTATAATAACTAAACCTTTTTTATAATACCCAAACAACTTAGTAAGTACAAACTCTACCGTGTACTGCCACAATGACTGAACGTTGAAGTTATAAAACTGATTTGTATTCTGCGAGTTAATTAATTTTTCTTATTTATATCAAACGTTAGTGGAAGTAGCTACATTTTATTGTATTTAGTTTTCTTCTATGACCTATGGCAAAAGTCTGTACAGTGACGGAAAACATCGTGAGGAAAACGACAACTGTGTGTGTAACTGTTCAAGTTTAGCATTAAGACACTCGTGTGTTTTAATTATTTATGTACTTCTTCTTATGAGTCGTCATCTTCATTGCTGAAGGTCGTGTCTGGGATGAATTGTTGATCACTCGGTGCTCCTCCACAATTTCCTGTCCTCTTCGGCCTTAAAAGCTTGGGAAATTAGTAGGCCTGTGAGCGTCTAGAATGAATCAGACCAACGGGTGGGTGAGCAACAGCGTGGTCTAAATGTACTTGGATAGATGTCATTTAATAAAAATAATTTAATTGAAGATCATTCACATTATGCTTAAAATAGTGCTTAACAAAATACACTATAAAATTCGTTCATTGCACAGTTTCGAGCTACTTTACCTCGCTTGAAACCGCAGGGTGCATCTAGTACAACAATATCTTGTTATTTCTCACTCAAATAGAAGCGCCGAGGCACCAAGTAAGTACTTACTATTTAACTACAGTGATAAAATGCTTTTAATTCAATTCAGAAGTTCTGTGACCAACTTTTTAAGTAGAAAGCTCTAATTTTACCACTTACTAACCGCTTCGCTGAAACTATAAAATGATCCTCAAACAAAATACCTTTGTCAAAGTATCACTCAAATTATTCGGAAATTCACTGTGAAATTTTAAGTGCGGATAAGTTACTGTTTAGTTGTTTCAAACGGTTGGAAATGGTTGAGAAAATTCGGATATTTTCGCCTAATTTAGCCTTTGAGATGCCAAAGAAGAAAGGCTTTGGCACTGTTTTAGTGTTAGCAAAATTTTATCTGTGATATAGGACGCCATTGTGCTTTGAAAAGCTGTAGAAAATGGCGTAGTTTTTGCATAATTAGCAACACTTGACAGGGTCAGTATTTTTCGCCTAGGCTTAGACATAATTTTGACACTATTATGTTTAGACTTAGACTAAATAGTACAATTGTAAGCAAATCTTTTCAGGAATATTATTCTATAAAACTCGTCCATCATATCACATGTTTCTTTCGTTTTCGCTCACACTCCACTTACAATTCAAATTTGATTCCCCTATTGCTCTAGCATTGTTTTAGAATACATTCGAATTATCTAAGGTATAGACTGTCAATTTGAAAACTCACCATGGAATCCTCTGTGAGATGGCCCTGAGTTCATTAAATAATCGAAAAGCAGCTATTCACAGCCTAACGAATTGATGACTTCGTTCATACAACTTAGCTAGCTTTTCTCCTGCAAATTGTATGAACACCTCAATCCACTGAAAGAACTGTGACACGAAGCTAAAAATATCTCTCTTTTAACGACCAATAGTAATAAAAATTGATGTCGTTACTCCAGTTCTGAATGCTCGAATGTATGATTATATAGGTAGGTATAAGTTGTGCAAACGACTCGGCTTCATAACGATTCAGCAAACATCACACACACTGTTCCAGGAAAATCGGCCAAAGGTACAAATTGAAAGGTTGTTTTTTTCTATATTGTTGACTTATCATGCGTTGGCCTATAGGTACTAAGGTGTGTTTCAGTTTTTGTTTCAGTAGGCGATTTCTTACAAAAAAATAACTAACGCTAGGTTTGCACAGCTACATCGGACTAACTAATCCGGATTAGCGAGATTTTGGCATTTTGTTTTGACTAATTTATTGGCATGATGTACTCGTAACTGCGAAAATCCGTCTTATGGACTTTAGATAAGTTTGTATAAATAGTTGAAATGAGTTCCAACTTTTAAAACTTTATTAAATTAAAATGAATTGAAAATGCTTAAAGAAACAAAACTGGGGCGACTACCATTTAAAAATATATTTAACTAAATCAATTTTAAAATAATTTATGGGAAATCGAACATTGGACCCTATTTCATTAAGTGGACGATTGATAATAATAATATTGCAACACATTGACAGTTCTTGAAATTCTGACAGATTTTAAACACGTTTAACAGCTTAAACATGTTTAGTAACCGTTATGCAAGCCAGCCTAAAAATGATAACAAAAAATGATCAGTTCGGTTTTTGAAAATTAATTTCATGAATTTTCTAACTATTTATAGTTAACGAACAAACCCCCTGAACGACAAATCCTACTTATAACTGAAATTTGCCTAAGCGGAAGGGACAACAATTCTGGATAGTATTTATATAAAAGAACGGAAACGCCATTAAGAGAATCAGATTTCAAATTAAATTGTAAATTCTTAGAAAATCTGAATCGAATCTTACATTAATTCGTGTTTGCCCAACATTGTCACATAAATTGCGAACAAAGATCGGAATCAAGCATCGTATTTCTATTTAATTGGAACAAAAATCACGAACATCAAGGAGTCAACACACCAAATAACATTTTAATTTATACACTAACTTCGCCCTTTACAAGTGCTACCCTCTTAAAGAAGTAGACCCACTGAGACAACGGCAGACATACCTCACAAGTTCAAGCCGACGGCCGTCGAAATCTGCACCGCACAAAGGAATAATAGTCCGTGAGCTAGCGACAGATTTTCATGACCAATTTACTCTCATACGATAACTCGTGAAATACTTCAGAGAGTCGCATTATATAGCATGGTGAACGTCAGCTGCCGCTCCAAGGGTGGGTAGGGGGGCGGCAGCCTTTCAATCATGTAAAAAAAAAAATATTCAGTCATTTCGTCCCGACTGAAAATTTGTTAGATGATGATAGTTCAAATAGACGGCGACGGCTTCAAATGCATGCAAATCAACGCCTTGCTTTGTACCGTTGAGGTTACCAACACACAGCCAGCTGACGTTTTTATTTACTTAAAATAACATGTAAAGTATCATCTGACGCATTTTCAAGTGAGAGGATATCACTGAACAAACAATTTTTTTTTGCATGTTCGCTTGCCCAGCTGACGTATAATCCACCACGGTATGGCCTCACGGTTATGGATATCCTCTCACTTGAAAATGCGTCAGATGATACTTTACATGTTATTTTAAGTAAATAAAAACGTCAGCTGGCTGTGTGTTGGTAACCTCAACGGTACAAAGCAAGGCGTTGATTTGCATGCATTTGAAGCCGTCGCCGTCTATTTGAACTGTCAATTAAACTTGCAGCTCAAGAGACGCCGGTTTGAATGACAGTTTAAATAGACGGCGTCAGTACCATGGTACAGATTCCAGTGCCGATGCCGATGGTAGTTTGGCGGTAGGGTACTGGTACAAGTGCCCTGGTACTATAAGAGCTTACCATAGAAGCTGAAGGCGACTCCCTTGTCTCTGGAGCACCCAGATTCATCCACGTCCATCCCATCTAAATAAGAAGCGTTTGACCAATGAAGCGGATGATATTGTCTTAGATTTACTTATTCTATTTGCAGTGAATCTGCAGTGGGCGTTCATATATTTTTTTTAAAGAACAGATATATCCACAAAAACACATTAAATGTTCAACGCTATGCGGGATTCGCACCAACAACGCATCTTTAATTAATTCTTAATGGTCGATGATAGCTATTGATGTAGCACACTCATTTAGAAGATAGGAAGACGACAGTGGATCAAGAAACTGATCCTGTCTTCCTTTATGTCTATGACCCTTTTGTAAAAAGTTATCATTAGGTATTTACAAACCTATCTAACCTAATAAATGTAAATTTTAAAACACTGTATGGGAGAAATATTAATAAAAATAATTAATAAATTAAATATTAACGTTTTGACAGTTTGAGAGCCACTTGTTTTTGCGTAAGTGGTAGCTAAGTAATACTCTTAATTTTAAGTCAAGACTCCTATCCGCTTAAAGGAGTATAATTAATTTTCTTTCATGTCTCAGGTGAGGATTGAAGCCTTCAAACGATGGTATTTGTAAATCTTTACGTTGTAACTTAAACCTTGTTTCGAACTGGTAAAGTTTGTATTTCATTATAAGGAAGTATTTAATGTTTTTGTTTCTGATTACGTATTTGGAACTCATTAACTTACGAATAGTATTAAATTAATTAATTAGAATACAGTCAACTTTAGGTATTTGTTTACAGGGTGTTTTAGGGACGGTAACATAAGCTGGCATGGGGCTGTTTGGTTGTAGACGTGTATAGAACCTTTTTTTTTTCTTCGACTTCTGGACTTGTGAAGTGAATGAGGACTTACCTCACTTCACCAGTGCAGAAATAGCTGTGTAAGTTTGCTTCTGGGCACGTGGTTCGACCCCATGGTTCCATCAATCGAACGACGTGATTTTATTTCTAGTTGGTTCGATTAATCGATCTTAACACTTCTAATTCATTGGGCAAAACGACTACGTGAACTTTTTTTAGTAAACAAAAAAACCACGATCCAAACGGAACCAAAAAATCCAAAAAAAATCGTATGTTAAAACTCGGACACCATGACAGCTGTCTAATTTTAAATTAAAAAATATATATTTCGGTTTTCATTTTAGGGATAATAATTTATATTAGACCGTCACGAGCGCCCGCCGGCCGCGTCCGAGCTTCGTTGTCCATTGCTCATCCGCAACTCGGGTGCAACAGACCGAGCCACTGCTCGCCGAGCAATGGACAACGAAGCTCGGACCCGTGACGGTCTAATATAAATCACCCCTTAAACGTACATATTAAACGAACTGAGCGTCTTTGAACGTCAAATGACGATGTTTCGTCACAAAAACCGATCGATCGTTTGAGAGTAGCTTTAGATCCTCCGTGGGGAAGCTACTTACATCTCTAGCCTATTCTGAAAATCTCAAAACCATAACAAAGTCCCATTTATTTCGTCCGAAAACTTCTTTAAAATTTACAACATCTAATATTTTCTCCGTCCGTCGCTAAAGGAATTCATTTCCTTCATTTTCACTCTTAAAGTTTTCAACTTTTACAAACTCCGGTTGCTAGGCCGGGTTTTGTTATTAAACATTGTTTATAACGATATTTTTACACAATTTTGACTTTCAAATTAGGGTTTTAAGGTCGAAAATTGAATGGAAAGTTTCAGCGGAGAGTAGAGTTTTTATTATGAATCAACATTTTGGGAACATTGTGTTATTTTATAATGGTATTTACCTATTTTAATATTAAATTTGATATTATTATACTGTTTGACCGCTGTCTTACCATCTTCTTCTTCTTTGATTCATGTAATGTGGTCGCTAAGGCCGTTAACTTAACCTAACGACCGCTATCAAAGATAATTTTAATATTATCCTATCCTATCCTACTAATATTATTTAAAAGCTAAAAGTTTGTGAGTATGTGTGTATGTGTATATGTGTGTTTGTTACTCAATCACGTAAAAACCGCTAAACCGATTGCGATGAAACTTGGAATATAGAGGTAGCTGGATACCGGGAATAACACATAGGCTACTTTTCATTCCAATATTCCTGCGGTAACAGGACTTACGCGGGTGAAGCCGCGGGGCGCTGCTAGTATTGCTATATTTGGTACCAATGAGGTCTAAGATATAGAATTGTTGGAGGTGTAAATCTTGTAAGGTGAAGGCAATGGAACGAGTTTTAATCCGCCTGCCTTAGTGTTAATATTTTTTTCTTTCTTTTCAGTTGGATACAAAAATCTTACCTGGTCGTGTACCCAAGAAATTCAAACTTCCGAAGGTAAATCTAACTTATCATAGACTTAACAAACGAAAGGGGACGTCTTCATGTGGATGTGGTTTTGGTCAGTCTCATACGCTCGAGCGATCTTAGCGCGTTTTGCAAATGAGGAAAGATAACTATTTTTTTTAAATTAGACTCAATATTTATCATAAGTCATAAGTAATTGCCTGTAAAATCAAAACGAATAGGTAATTTTGTCTGCAACAAAAACGAGTGTATTTGTTTACATTCAAGCTTTACTATAACATATTTTAACCGATTTGGCATACCTATTAACATTTTTCATTTTGCTCGGTTTTACCGCTTATTAATCAGTACACTAAGAAGGCGGCGACAATATTCAGTTCGAACGTGAATTTCAATGCGACTTCTACTTCTACTCTTTGTTCTAAGAGTACAAGCCCGGTGTCAACTCAACGTACAAATTTTCTTAAACTAATATACTTAAGCTAATTTATTTTATACGTATAATAATCGAATATAAACCAGGGTCTTTATTCGAAACAGAAGTTAAAGTAAAACCTTGGTTTAAGCTCGGGTTATGAAAGGCTACGGGAAAAATGATTTGCGAAAAATAAAATGTAACGGTTGACTTGATAAGCGTAAGCAATTACACCCTTATTTAAAATTTTATTTTATGTATGTATAGAAATATTATTTACACATCACTTAGTTATATGACGTTTGTCTCTGTCTGTCAAGTTTCATGTGACAGTAAAAGACAAACGATCGACAAACGTTATATAAATAAGGACGTTAATATCTAGAGTGCATTTTATTTTATTTATATCTTCCATAAAGACTTTCGTGCGTTGTTAAAACCTGACGATATTTCATAGATTTTTCTTCGATTTTCATGGTTCTTGTGAAGTTTTACTCATTTTTCGATTTTACTCCCGTTGATTACTAAATTAAGATTTACACATTGATTAATATAATAAAAGACACGCGATTAAAACCGTTTTTTTATTTGATATACCTACCTTAGCTTTTCCTTAGACATGGCTTTGTAATAAAGGGGTCAGATTTTCTTGTAAACTAAAACAGCTAAGTAGGACCCACATAATGGAACTTAACTTCATTAACTTGGTATAATATCGACAAGATCAAGTTAAAAACTTAACTATGAACTTGGTAATCTCTATACAACTCAAAAGTTATCCTTATAGTAACTTAATAATAACTTCAATACCTGAACGTATGAAATTTGAAGCCGAAACTAAGCAAAGTTAACTTAGTCAAGAGTTAGGTTAGTGTGTGGATCTGATTAGGTCTTATTAAGTTTGGGAAAAGTTAATTGGGTTTCATAATTTACGACTAATTGACACAGGTGGCAATTCGGTTGTCATCCAATCCTAAAATTTAACCTTTAATTCCTAAAATAAAGTTTAGACTTTCTTGGTGCCATCCTAAACTTAAATTTAGACTGACAGTTCTAAACTACTCTTTTTGTGGTACTAAATTTAAGTCAGCGTAACAACAGCTATTTGGAATTTCTAAACTAAAATTAAATATGTTTAGGTATAATTTAGCTTTGATAAATGAATAACAGAATTGCTACCACCACTTACCTACTACCCTTACTTATAAATGATGATTAACAGGTGACTAAGTTATGTAATAGTTTCTGTCTGTAAACTTACTAAACTATAACTTTATGTCACAGTAAAGGACAAATGATACATAGTTTATGCAGCTTTTAATTGTCGTTTATAAGTAATGGGGTCTTATTATAAAATGATGGTTTCTGAATGTGCCAAGTAAATAAATTATTAAAAATAATATGTTTAAACTAGTTTCGCCCCGCGGTTTCATCCGCCTAAGTTTTAATCCCGCATGATTATAGGAATCAGAAGTAATTATTCGAAGTCACGTATCGCACTCGGGGTGAACAACTTAGGTGTATGAAAAACAGATAGAACTCAGACTTACTGGAAATATTATAAAATTTCATAAAAAATCGGTCAAGCTGTTTCCGAGAAGTATCAGAATTAACACTGTGACACGTGAATTTTGTATAAAAGATTATTAGGATATATTATATATTTAAGCATGCAAATGCAAATGAACATCTGGTCGCAAACTAAGAAAAGAAGCTTGTAATATGAGCCGGCTTAGCGTTTTCTAAGTCACCTAATAGGCAGCGCATATAGAATGAGACGCCGATGCGGCGAAGACACTAAAAATAAGACAATATAAAGTAAACCTTGAGTTCTATGACAATCGGTTGAAAATAGTTTACGCTCGTCCATGACAGCTTGTCGACGCATAACGCGGGGCGCCACTCACCTATGCACGCTATTTTAAACCTAATGTTTTAAATTTAAGGTTTAATTTAAATTGTTTTATTTTTAGTGTTTCCGCCGTATCCGTGCCTTACCGTATTCTGTTTGCTTTGCTACTAAAGCAGGACGGGATCCTACGGATATTATAAGGGTGAAAGTCAACGAGTATGTTTGCTGCTCTTTTACACAACAACCCCTGAACCGATTGTGATACGACCTGGATATATATATAGCTGGTGACATGCAATAATAACATATAGGAATACTTTTAATCCCGATATTCCCACGGGATCGGGTCTTACGAGGTTAATGCACATAACGCTATTAAGTTTAAAATAACAAAATAATAAAAACAAATCCAAGAAACATAAAACAAAACGAACTGAAAATGCAAGCAGAATCCATTCAGAAACCACTTTAAAGTAACACAATTTAATCAGACCCAGTTGGATAAATTAGACTTTAGTACTTGTACGTTGCTGACATAGATATAAGTAGACTAGAATCTAACTTGAATTAATTTAATTGGAGTGCCTCTTCATCTGATTTTAGATGATTTATTTAGAGGAAACAACTTTTATACCATGCAATGTATGGCGGTGTAGTACCCGGGACACTTATTACCCTCCCAACCTAGGTAGCTATGCCCTGATAAAAGTAAAGGTCAACACGTCTGGAGATAACTAGGCTATGCATTTCAGTACGATGTTTTCCCTTCACCGTTAGAGCGATATTACAACAAACCTACTACATTGCCCACCATAACCCTGTAACCCGATTATAATAGATATCATCGTCATCATACCTCTCGGTAACCTGAGTAACGCTTTTCTACTTTTGCGTGTCCACTTCGCACGATCTTCGGCTGAGAGGTCATTTGCACGCATATTAGCGCTTACGACGACGTCAAGAAAGCATATATTGGGTTTTCAATCTGCCGGGCGGAGGCGTCATAGCAAGACATATGTTCTTCACATCACTAGCCGGTCAAAATGTGACTGTTAGCTGTTAGCGGTATTCTTCCAATTTATCTGCAATGCCTCCGACAAATTGCAAGAAGCCCGGTTTTAATAGTAGCTACCTGTATAAAGCCGAGTCGAGTTACTAGTGAAGTATAAGTCATTGCAATAACGGCTTAACTGAAACGATTTCTAATGAAAAGTTTATAAGCTATCGATAAGCCAATAAGCGTAAAACGCTCTCCGCGTTCCCCTTCTAAGAATAAACGTTCAATAAGATGTACGTTGATTGTACCATTTGTACATTCACCTTGGATAGGGGAGTAAATCTTGGATTTAAATGTACTGATTTTAGATACGGATAGCACAAGAATTGAGTTTATTTTAAATTGTAATTCAGTGAATATTAAACTTTTGAAACTAACACGATCGAAACTTATAATTTCATATTTTCCAGGGTCTTAATTCTGTGATTTTTAGTTTTTAATGTTCATACCTCGACGTTTTAACATGTAACATCGACATGTTACAATGGCCTTGGTCGCGAACTGACTGGAGCTGCGGTGGACGCCGTCTATTTATAACTGTTGTGTACCGGTTATTGTGGAAACTTGCCGGTAATTACAGTGTCTACATACTTATTCATTCATAATTTAGTTTAATGTATTGTTAGTATTATTATTACGTAGTATAAAACAAAGTCGCTTCCCGCTATCTGTCTGTCTGGACGTTTGTATGTTTACGATTTTTGTTTATGTTTTCGTTTTTAGTAATTTGAGTTTGTATGTTTGTATGCTTTGATCTTTAAAACTACGCCACCGATTTTGATGCGGTTTTTTTAGTAGATAATGATTCGTAATAACCCTGCGGAATCGGGACTTACGCGGGTAAAACCACCGGACGCAGCTAGTGTTAAATAAAAATTAAAACTTAGACCTAATTAAGCCGCCTATTTGGTCAACTTTATTTACTTTTTAATTTATTTTAATTGTGTTGTTTTTGTAATTTGTTGTTGATCAAATAAAGTATTATATCCATATATCTAATTAAAAACTTAATCTAAATTATTTTAAAATAAATCTAATAACAGTAAATAATAATAAATCTATCTGCATATTGGTATGGTCGAATGTGTCCAAAAATTACATTTTTCTGGCCACATTTCTCCGCTAGGCCAAGGACACAAATTATTGTTCTACCGGAACCTGACGAACAATGTGACGTTACAATTTCTAATAACGTAGCTACTTCTAATTTTATTACAATGCCTAGCATAAAATAAATTCGTCTTAAATCACCTGAATATTCCGAATATAAATGTCTAGATTTATCTTATTTTGCTAGCCGTACTAGAATAAAACCTTTGAGGGTTGTCTCAGGAAACTCCCCCTTTCAGAGTCGTGTTAATTATAAATGAACTAGACCCTTCACATGGTTTTGCACTTTTCTATTTAACTAACTAAAGATATTATTGGCAGATTTATTTATCTACATATAGAAAGATTAAGTGAACTATATTGGTGGAATATATCGTCTATCTGTACCTCAATTATGGTAGTTTTCTATTGGTGTTTTTTTATCGGTCCAATAGTTTTGGAGTCTATTCGTTCCAACAAATAAATCCTTCTTGTTTTTTATATTAGTACCTATAGATGGCCAAAGTTTGTCATATTTGCAATAATACTGTACGTATTGACTTTAGCTTTGAACTCCCTTTCTAAAGGTCTGGGGCTCTATTTATAGCCTCCTGATTATGGGTATTAAAACAGATAAATATGTAATAAAGAATTTGGCTTGCAAAAGTTGGGCGCTTCTAAGCAAGGGTTCTATCTAATAAGCATTATAATTCAGCAATAAATAAATAATGCTTATTATTTATTCATAGACTTACAAATTAAACAAAATTGACACTGTCATATTTCAAGAACTTCACTGTTTCTCTGAAATGAAACAATCCAATTCAATTTGAACTCCGAAATCTCATACAATTTATGTGTCAACGATTTAACAAACAGAAATTGAAGGCTCCAGACAAATTGGTCTGGCGGAATGTTTAATCAAATGTATGCGAATTGCCTACACATTTGTATTTCTTTGTTAGATTACCTACCCATTTATTTATATTGTAAACAAAGTAACAACTGAATTAAATTCAAACGATTCTGAGTCTTATTCGTTAGGTCATTGCTAAGTGGCTGGTAGAAATTATTCAATTTCGGATAAGTAATAATTAAATGCTGAGATTCTCTTTCTAATTAATATCTTATTTTATTAAATTTATCGATCCGGGGACTGGTATGTCTTGCGAAGCACAAAAAAACGTTTGCTATTTTGTTCTTCAATTAAATTGCGGTACTTTTAAGCCCCTATTAATTACCTATATTTGCAGAGTTGTAGTGCCTAAGATATTATGAAATAATAATAAAACAAACCTTTATTTCAAATATATAATTTAACAATAACATTACCAATTAGATTTAGAGAAATAGAACATTTTAATCTTGAATATATAAATGGTTTGACTCCTTGTTTGTTAATCAGCAACTGTCTGTATCTCTATGCCTATCGACAAAGGCTTCTTCTAACTTTTTCCTTTCTTGTCTATCTCTTGCTTTTCTTGACCACATTTACCTTTTTTAATTTATCTGACCATCTTATTTATTGTCCTTCGCGTTTTCTTTTATCGGACTTTCTAATTTTCAGTTTACTTCTCTCCATGGATATTTGACATACTTCTAGTTTGTTAGTGTGTTCTTGTGCCCATTTCTAGCAACCATAAGTCAATACAGGGATGACACAAGTCAGTGTTATAGAGTTTCCTTTTCATGTTCATCTTAGTTTGTGCGCTTTTCATAATTTCTTTTCGAGACCAATACTCCTTCCATGCGTTGCCAATTTTTGAATCAATTTCTTTAGTTTAATCTTCAATTACTTAAATAATTATTAATAATTTGACCTAGGTAAGTGTATTGCTGAACATATTATTAAATTACGTCGTTGTTTACAATAATTGATTCTTCTGATCCGTTAGTCATACATAGCCTTTGTTTTAAATCGACAAACCCACCAGGCGACTTTCCTTTCTAGAGGAGTAGTATTATATCGTCAGCAAATCTAAGATTGGTAAGGATTTGTCCATTTTTATTCAATTTATACCCGTTCTAAGCAGTTTGCGAAAAATTTCTTCCAACACTGCCGTGAATAGTTTTGGCGCCTTTTGCCTGCCAAGTTAACCATTGGTGGGGAAGGTGTTCTGTGAATAACATCTCGTTGAATAGTAGAGCGACGAGATCGGAGCGATTAATTCTTTACAGGAAATAATTATTTTATAAGGGATTTTATCAGGACCTGGTGCTTTATCTCTCATTTGGCTATCAATTGCTGCCTCGACTTCTCTTGCCAGTATTTATGGGACAGTATCGTTTCCTGATAGGTCGACCTGATCCCTACTGTTTATTGAAGAGTATATAGGTCGCGATGCAATTTTGTAGCTATCGCTAATAAGACACCGCGCAACTTCTGTCGTAATCGGCATAGAAATCTGACTGCGCAAAGGAATAACCTGCGCGGTGAAAACGACAGCGTAGATTTTCATGCATTTGATAGTTGCCGGTTCAATGATAGTTGAACTCGACGCAACGTCGCCTTCAAATGCATGTAAATTATCGCTATGGTTTGAACCGTGCTGGTTATTCCTTTGCGCAGTGGAATTTTGATACCCATTAGGACGGAAAATACGCAGTTGGATCTCTGTAGCACAAAAAAAGCCACATCATTACCCAAAAAGGAGAAGAATTAGTAACTTCTAAAATATATAATACAATAAAAGCAACACGAATAAAACCGAGAAAAATTTGTTTAATTTCAAGATGAAACTGTTTCTAAAATCTGAAAATAACACCGTGAAATATGATTAAACAGTAATTAGATACTAACAGCCCAATACTTCCCTACACGTGGGTTTCTGCGGGTCAATTATCAAGGGCTTTCTCTCAAACAATCATGTAGTAAAGCTGCTGTAATCCTCCCGCAAACCACCTCGGAATCAAATCCAAAATTAATCACAGCTCCAAAACTAATCCCTTCCCCATATTGACGTATTAAATTTTAACGATAACAAATTCTCGAACGTGGCGATAATGGGTTTCGTAAACGAGGAATTAAAATGTCGCCTTTAAAAACATCGAATCTGGTTTTCTTTCTATCCAAGGCTGCAAAGTTGCTTTTTGGTGCAGGTAGGTACTTGGATTGAAATCAGAGCAAACGAAATACTCTAAGGTCCAAGGGAATCAAAGAATCCTGAGTGAAACGAAGGTTCAAAATAACAAGATGATGATAACTTTGCTGCCGAGTGAATGCCGAGTGAAACACATAATTTTTCATCTCACTCCCATGTTTCATGAAGGTGTACAAATGCAATAAAAGTGAAAATCTGTACAAAACATGAATTTATGCAATGTAAATAGCTACCGTTTACCGCTATGATGCAAATAACTTGCAAATAAATATTAAATAATATATGACACTGGCTACTTTTCAAACGACCATAATCGAATCTTAAATGATGAGAATAAAAAAATAAGCTGACTTGCGTCGCAGAAAAGTACGGAATGTAAAGGTTTGATGTCGCAGTTTTTTAGTGACAAAGAGAATCTTTCCGTGGTTATGAGGTGAAAATATATTTCTCCGATAAAATTTAACACTATCGAATAAAATTATCTATTTAATAAGGTTGGTTGGCATGACCGGTTTATTCGACAGTTTTTTTTTGTCGGTGAAATGAAAAACAGCCATTGATGATTTTATTATTTAATTTATTGTAGCGAGATTAGAGTTTGTTTGAAATCCAAGGCGTCTAAAATAAATTATCGAAGTTGCGTGTACAATTTTTAGCTAAATGCAACAGAAAAGTGTTTTTTCCATTGCTGTAGTTACTACCTACTTATAGCGCATTCCGTAGCAATCACAGCTCATTTTAAGTCAAACAAGGTAGTTATATTTAGCTTGACACGCTGCCGCGTGTCTCGCTGAAAGCTAGATACAACCCTAGATTTGTATTTATTTTTGACTTAATCCTGGATAAAATATATACAAATAATATATATAATATATAGTAAATAGAATATCGGCCGATAAAAAGTATCAAGTCCACAAAAACATATACCTGGTTACAAAGATACCCACTCATGGGCCTTTAGGAGTTACTAACGTATTATGAAAACCCGAGGGGATTGAAATCTAATTTAGCTAACACAATTTGTTGGTTTCTAATGAAACGGATTAGATACAAGTACCTACCAGTCAGTCGCAGCGATATTAAAAGAAGGTACTCTTGTCTAGCTGGATTATAAAACCGGCTAAGTGCGACGCGGACTCTCGCACGAAACGTTCCGTACAATTTAAAAAAGGCCACGTTTGTTGTATGTGAGCCCCACTTAAGTATTTATTTAATTATGTTTTTAGTATTTGATTTTTAGCAGCAACATGTGTAAAAATGTTAACTGTCTACGTATTCCGATTCATATTCTTCAGTTTGGTGATAGACAGACAGATAAATGTACAGTGGAGTCTAAGTGAAAGGCAGTTTTTATTAGGACTGTACCGGCTTACAGGGTTAAATACTCATCTAGCCGCATTCATAAACGACCTAAGCGTGGCTTAATGCTTTGTCTTGCTTTTGTGAGTGACAATTAACTTCAGTGAAAATGTGACAAAAGTCGAGTCTACGCATAGAGTCGTATGTATGAATACGGGCTATACCTGTGGAATATGGGTGACAAGCTAGAATAAAAAATGTCGTATACGAAAAGCCAATTATTATTTAAAAAAACAAAAATCTGTTTCTATTATTTGTTGCTACCATTTTGGATTCTCGGGGCTATGGAGCACCCGGATATTTGAAAGGCGTGCGTGGGGGCCGAAGCTAACACGTAGAGGCCCGTTTTAGTAACATTTTAATTTCAAAATTTGTGATGGACACCAAACCGGCGATTATCCATGTCGGCACTATAAAATGCAGGCAAGGACAATCCCCGGGTCAGATAGAACTATGTACAAACTAAGGATGAATTACTTAGGCTATGGAAATGGAATGGTAGTGGATCGGATACTTTGGGAGCTATGGAACTATGGCGCCTGCCGAAACAATGTTCAATAAACACGTATATAAAATGGCAAACGGAGACTAGCCAACAAACTGGGCCACCCTAATTAAGCCGAGCAATTTACAGCCAGGGGACAACAGGGGCGTGAAAGGCTGAAGGATGGAGAGACCTCGCTGGATTTTAAACTAACCTAACTAAACTAATCCTGTGGAGCTGCCCAACACATCACCTCGTCGTGAGGTGTCCATCCTCCGAGCATTTCTGCTCTCGCGAGTTCACTCTAACCGGCCGGTGAAGGTAAGCCAGAGGCGGGGGACCGCGTCCTCGTCAGTGTTTACTCCGACCCGCCAACTAAAGCAAGCCGGAGGTGAGGAACGGTGATTTTCCCCTGGAGCACTCGGGTGGCCGCGAAGTACTCCCCGACACCTCGCCTCTAGGTGCCCTGCGGGCTTATTATTGTTATTATTATAAAGCTATCATTAAAAATGCTAATTTGCATTAATTCCTAGTTAGATTTCTTTTTCTTTTACTAGAGGCTACTGCCAACTTTGCGAAAATTTCATTTAATAAATAAGTGACCTGAGTTCATTATTTGTTTTGGCTCGAGTTGAATGTAATGAAAATGTGCAATTTTAATAGAAAGTATTTTATTTGAAAACATTGCAGATAGTACCATCTTAAAATAAATTAAGCAATCAGGCTTGTGAGAAAACAGGAAGGATAATAATATTTTGATGAAATCTGTGGCGCATTGAACGAATACGCGACAGCTAATAATTATGTAAGTACAGGGTTGCAAGTTAGATTTCTGCCAGGGAAAATTATTATTATTTATGTCAAGGGTGTAGTACCTATCCTCTATGCATGTTTTTGCAATAGAAAAATAAATATTAGTATTATAGCTGTTGTCTTGTCACCGTAACACAAGCTTAGTAGCTTATCATGGAGACGCGTTGTAGGATGTTGACTTATTTATTTATAATGCAATCCCTTTCAGAAATCTTGTAAAATAAGTCTTGTTTTTTATTTTCTATTCTGTAATTTTTTAAGACAATTTGAAGACTATTTTGACTAGAAAAACAGCTTTATTTATAGTAAAAGAGCTAAGTGGTCACTTAAGAAAGGTTTTAAAATAAGCGGCCAGCGTTTATTTTCATTTCTAAAGGTTCTGTTTTTTCCCAAAGGTACGATTTGTTGCCATAAGATAGATTGTGGTTGGGAATTCTTCTTTTTAAATAATTTACTGGTATACCTACTATATATTAGGTATACGAGTACATGGTAGGTTTATTTATTGTACGTAATAATAATTACGAGGAGGTTTAATAACGTGACTTATTCAACATTTGAAACAACAACCACTTTTACTTTTAATCGCTAATTAACAGCTACATTACTATGTTTCGTTTGTCTTTAACTATGTCATGAAATTTCAAATTAACAGACAGAGACAAACGTCACATAACTTCGTTATCTGTTAATCATAGTTTATAAGTAAGGGGGTTAAAACCACAAAATCATGAACTCATACAATATCACCCTTATTTATAAAATATATTTACACATGACTAAATTATGTGACGTTTGTCTCTGTCTGTCAACTTTGAAACTTCATGTGACAGTAAAAAACAAACGATGCATAGTTATATGCAGCGCATATGTTTGTATAACGAATCCATATATTTCGTTTGTATTTATTTTAGTAGCTTAACTATTTAATAAATACATGACTGTTTTAAATTATTTACTTACTTGCTTCATTATATAGGGTAATTCCGGGGGAGATGGCCGTACGTTTGAGATGACCAATCGAAAATAATACGATTAACAACCAACATGTGGAGTCGTTAATTATTTAGTTCGCTTCGAATCGTAACCGACAACATATTTCTGTGTTGTTTTTAGCGAAAATAAAATAAAAAAGTAAGTAAAAGCTGGCTTGTTTTTTCAACAAGTGCTTGATCTAAGATGAAGATTTTACTTGTTATGTCGGCAATTCGTGGTTTTAAAAAAAATGAATGTTTTCGAACTTAAATTGTAAAGTGATTGATTTTTTTCGAATTCTAACGTCAAAATATTTCTTTTACATTTCACGGTTCTTTTTAAAAATGATATGGCCATCTCACACTGACAATCGGGATAGATGACCAATATTGTTAAGGGTTAGATGGCCATATAACCTGAACTAGTATTTTGAGAATATTTATTAATTTAAATAAATTTTACATATGCCGAAGAAATACGTAAGGAAGGCTACATCTACCAGGGGTATGTTGAGCGTAGACAACCTTCAAATGGCAATGGAAGAAGTCCAAAAATCATTCCATGCTATTCCTCTGATGAAGACAATGCAGAAAAAGAAGAAAATAACTGCCAAAGCTGTGGCGAGAACTATTATCTCTGCTTATAGAAGATTGGCTTCAATGTCGTATCTGTAGTCTCAATCTCAGTCTGGACCGGCTCGGCGTGCGGAAAAATAGAAAAAAGAAGTTAAATGAAAAGTCGGATGGGATAGGCAAAGGGAAAAGTAAAGGAAAAGGAAAGAAGAGTAGTGCCTAATTGTCTCCTATACCTATGGTCATCTCTACCGGATACTTCAGGGAGAGATGGCCAACGGTACTTTCAATAAAAAAACTTTGCATTAAAGTTTGGCTGATTGAAAGACTAATTTATGTTACGGTTATAAAAGATGTTTCATTAAAGTTTATTTTTCAATTACACATTTTGTTTCATTTATCCTAGTTTCTTAAATATTTTGTCCTAAACCTTAGTAAGGCCATCTCCCCCGGAATTACCCTATACTAGCTTTGGTAAAATAAATAGGTATGACAAATTGAGCAATGGGAAGCTTTATCACCTAGTTGCGATTGCCGAACTTACACAGCCGTGCAAGTTAAGCAACGCTTACCCCGGATATTTGATGATGGATGAATGCCGATCAATTTATACGTCAAAAACTTTTTCTAGAGCTTCTCTGTCCTTACCATACACACCAAAATGCGAAAATAAGACGAAGTAGACGTCAGCATAGTTTGTTACGGATTAATACTAAAATTATTGAAAATATCCTTCTAGATTATATTTTACACACCTACTGCTCTACAAAGTTACTTTATTTGACCAAAATAGCCCAAAAAGTTCAACGTAAAGCGAGTCTTTATTCTCTAGGTGTATAAAGTGCTCATTATAACCCTAGGGCATAAAGTAAATTAAATTTGGAACTAACGTTCTGGTAGCATACATCCATTTCGAACTGGCCACCTAGACATAGGTGGCCTAGATGTTTTGTATCGTCATTTTGTTGTAAGATTATGAAATTTAATTAATTTTGAGCTGTTTATATATTCAAACACGTTGCATTAATCTATTGTTTTGTTGATAGTTAAATGCTTATTTTTGTAGCTTTATTATTGTCTCGCAGTAGATGTGTAAAGTAAAGTATTCACCTCGGTAATAAAGCCTGTCTTTATCTTGGGCGCTTGAATCCCACGCTTCACTCAGGTCTCTAGGTACATAGTTATGTGTAGGATGTTAAAAACTTAACTCGTTCCGTAACGGAGTTCCTTCGCTTCGCTCAGGGGTTAAGTTTTTAACACACTCGCTGCGCTCGGGAGTTAACTCTCTAGAGTCCTTCGTACGCTCTGGATTCAGTATGACGCCCGCTATATAAGACAGGGCTTTAGTACCTCGGTGCATAAACTACTATTAACAGTATGCAATCGTTTTTAAAAGGGCAGTTAGTCTCGTGGTTGATACCCCGACTTTTATTCCGAGGGTAGTGGTTTTGAATCCTTGAGAAAAGAAAAAAATATGTGCGCTACTAAATGAATTAGTAATAAAGTATAAAGGGCTCCCACAAAAAATCAAATAACTGGTCCATGCAGCATCTTGAATAGCCAACTTAATCAATAATAATAATGCATCCGTTTGTCGAGGATGTTTTGAATTTCGTTTCTGTTTGATTCGATATTGTTAACATTACAGTCTAAGGGATGATTTATATTAGACCGTCACCCGGCCGAGCTTCATTGTCCATTTCTCGGCGGACGGTCCGTTGCAGCCAAGTGGCAGCCGAGCAACAGTCAACGAAGCTCGGACTCGGGAAACGGTCTAATATAAATCATCCCTGGTAGAGTACCTTCGGGTCGGGATGCATTCGACTTATTAAGTCATCTATTTCATTCCACCAAAAATTGCGATCAGTTTTTCTGACTGTACTTTAAGAAAATTGCGGTATTCGATTGCTACGGAATGCGGCTTCGATATGTTCTGCTTGGAAGGAACTCACTGTAAAACCAATGACGATGTTAAAAGACGCAACGTTTAAGCTTCATCGATGAAACAATGCTCACTGTAGTAAAACTTCGACGTTCTAAGAATCAGCGTAAAAGGAACCATTCGACGTTACTGTCCGTCGTCTATTCGTCTGTCACGAGGATGTATCTAATGAACAGTGTTAGCTAGACACTTTGCTTTACAATTCAATGTATTGTTTTAAAATTCCAAAATTAATCTTTTTCTTATAGTAATAGAATATTACCTAGGTAAAATAACGTTCAACGTTGTTTTATCGAGGTTTTACGGTTCTAAATTTTACAGAATCCAACGTTCAAGCTCAAGGATATTTCCTTGAACTACGAGTCTCAGTGACAGCTCGAGAAGCTCGGCTCCAGCTTAAAAAATACGACCAATAAAACCCAACTCACCGTTTCCATAGAATTTTACTTCAGTGCTTGTTCTTACCACAATCTGTTGTATTTTTTAATAAATTTTTAAATCCTTCTTGTATTATAAACGGTAAGATTATTTTGTTATGAAAATGTGTTTTTACTTCTGCATTCGTATTTTCTATCTAGTAAATAACTAATTAAAACTCTTAAGCACTATGCAGAATATAGATGTTTTGAGGTTTTCTTCTTTTTTCGCGTAGTCGTTTGACTCACCCGGTGTTAGAATTTCCAGATCGCTCTAAGGCCTCTAACTTGACCTACCAACTACTGAACCAATTGCGATAAATATTACAAATAAAGATAGTTGATACATAGTATAATTTTTATGTCAATCTTCCCGCGGGATCAGGACTTACGCGCGCGGGTGAATCCACGAAGCAAAACTAAACCGGAATATAGTAAAGCCAGGAAAGAAATGTATTTTTTTTACAAATGTATATTTTTTTTCTTTTAATTTGACAGTAAACACGAGCACGTCATGTTATTCCATCTTTCGAGAATATTCCAAAAGTCAAAATGTCAGAACTCATTACTGTTCATCACGTCACTAATCCTTCCCGAAACGCAGACCATGCGAGAACCGAATCGTGCATTTGTCGAAGGAATATCAACCTTATATTCGTCATTATAGGGCTCAAGATGACATACGTTACATTCGTAGATATGAATACCCTGTGCCACTTTGTATCGCAGTTGGAGGCAGCGGATTAAATTTTGCGGAGGTGCAAGTTTTGAAAGAAAAGCGATGTTTTATTTTTGAGGAACATCATTGATGAATGATGGCCAAAGCGTCCCATTGACAGCTTCATTGTTGTTGTAGTTGTTGTTGTTAGAATAAATAGCAATATTTTTTATTTCCTTACTGATAATTTTTTAACACTGAATATTTTGTTTGACTATTCATACATTTTTCTTTGGTTTTTAAGATGCTGAAGATAAATGAAATTGAAAAAACGGTTTGTAATTTATAATATTCATATTTGCCAGCCATTTCATTTCATTTGATATATTTTAATCGTAATTTTCCAAAAATCACAACTTTCAAAGCCGATCTATTTTCAACCATTTGCAAAATCATTTAGTTAAATTGACAGTGACAGAAATTCCATCAGCGTGCTTTAAAATAGCCCTATTATCAATTAAATAGAATACTAAATTACGTGGGCTGTTTCGATGTCTTGAGAAAATAAAAGGACCATTTTGGGTACTTTGCTATTTTGACCTTTGGTCCAATAGTTAAATACCCCGATACCAAGTGTAAACATTCTGCCCTACCATTATCTCTTAAGGCGTCGCAAAGTCGCCGCTATATTGATCATAAATAAAAAATGACATCAAATAATAATTAAAAAAAATATTATCTGTGTTTTTTAAAGTAGGCGGGCTATTTTTATATAAATTTTATTTTATATTTATAGGATAAAAGATAAAGAACGAGAAACGATCATGGTGGGCGGATTAAGCCATCTGAACTTATAAC
Source organism: Idaea dimidiata (assembly GCA_949358125.1). Lineage (NCBI taxonomy): Eukaryota > Metazoa > Arthropoda > Insecta > Lepidoptera > Geometridae > Idaea > Idaea dimidiata. The sequence goes on from OX442329.1 coordinate 15,314,068, forward strand.
TCTTTTACTTGTACCACACATCGAGATGAGTTGGTAAAGCAAAGCTGTGCTGTTTCGCAGATTACCGTTGTCTGCAGCTACAATATTTGACTTTACATCCGTTTTTCTTACTTTAATCTTGGAAATTCATTCTAAACTATAGAAATAAAGAAAATGCTTTTGTGTTTACATTTTTCTAGATTTTATTTGTATTGGTAAGACAGGATTTCAGTGTAATAAATCAGCTTTTAAGAAAAGTTATAGTTTTGCAGAGAGGTTTTAATTAGGTCAAACTTTGCTAGTTACATTTTTTACTGGATTTTAATCGCGTATTATATTATTAATTTTCTTACCTCGACGTTTCGATCATATTACAATGATTTTGCGCGTTTCCCCTTGTGACCAAGATCATTGTTTTTAATTTTGATCACGCGATTTAGACCCGGTAAAATATACTTAACTATATGTTAACAAAACGTGTGAATTTAAAAAGTTTATTAAGCTTTGTTGTAAATGAAAATCTTTGTTATAATGTTTACCTACTGATCTTAGAGTAAGAGGTTAATAACAACATCAACTTGACCTTTGAGTTAGTTTGAATAACTAGTATTTAATTACGTTTATTGCCTTTAATTTCAAAAACAGGAATTTTACGGACAAACTTCGAAATATTCGTAAAAGTACGAATTTTCGAAAAGTTGTAGAACAAAAGTTATCTTTCAGGTAAGACTACTAGAACAATCTTCGTTTGGACTATATTACTTTCCCCGAACACATTTTTTCTACAGTATCTAATATGGAAAAACTTATGGAATCATTGCTACCGGAAACCAGTCTGACTTTTATATCAATACAAATATGTATTTGTTATCGGAGTACCTACTATGTTTTAATTTGTTTTTAAAGACCTACATATGTTAGTTTTTACTCGTATTTTTATAATATTGTTTTGATATATTTTACGAAGAGAAATGCATCATTAAATTTTCGGGTGGCTCAGTAGTTAGCACACTCCACTCGTACAGTTTCGAATCACGGAAAAGTGTTTTATTATAATGCATTTCTCCTTGAAAAGTGTATCAAATAACACGCCTTGAACAATAACTATAAAAAATATTATATTATTGTTTGTCAGAATTCCGTGTAGTATCAACACTTGTCTTGAAAAGTCTTTCGAAAAAGCACATTCAGAAGTTACAAAACAAATCAAAAGCCATAAGTTGCTGTGTTACAGCAATTTCACGAATAATTTCAGACAAATAAATCCATAAATAATGAAATAAACAAAACAACAACTTGCATGGAAAAAAAGAGGGAGAAAAGAGTTATTTTTGTATTTATACAACGCTGATGTTGCTGAAGAAGTTTTATGATATATCATTCTGAATACATAATATTTTGCGTTGAAATAACTTTGTAACGTAGAGGTAGAATAGTTTTAGAATGAAGTTTGTTAAGGCGACTTGTAGTGGAGTCCATTCTAATAGCCTAGGTTCGAACGCAGATAAATAATAATAAATTAGTTTATCCCACTTTTATCATCCGTAGAAACCATGCTAGTAAAAACTTCCAAATTCCACCGTAAAATTCATCCTCTGAAACAAATAATTTTAAATCTAGGACTTTTTATTACCTAAAAACCGGTATCAATTTAAAACACACTTACAGGCTCGCGTTTAGATAAGGATTTAGTAAATATTAAGTCGTCTATTAATTTGGAAAAAAAAAAACAAAATAAAAACTAATTAGCATAGTTAATAAGGATGATAAAATTTAAAATCCACAAGATGAAAAAATCAAAGTGGCCTATGTTCACCTGGGTGAAACAATTTCAAGGTAAGCATAGGCCGCTGTAGCCGACTTATTTCACCTAGGTGATATCACCTGGGTGATAGAAGAGTAATCTATACTTAATATTATAAAGCTGAAGAGTTTGTTTGATTGTTTGTTTGATTGTTTGTTTGTTTGTTTGAACGCGCTAATCTCAGGAACTGCTGGTCCGATTTAAAAAATTCTTTTTGTGTTTGATAGTCCATTGATCGAGGAAGGTTATAGGCTATATTACATTACGCTACGACTAATAGGAGCGGAGCATCCATGAAAAATGTTGCAAAAACGGGAAAAAAATCACTCTGTTCCGAGATTCTGTCGCGTGCGCTGAGTAAACGGTCAGAGTTACATAAAAACCATATATGACAGAATTCTTCCTCTAAAAAGGATCTAATAAATAGTCCGCGACAGCATATGTCTATCTCTTAAGGTTGACTCAATATAACATGTTTTAGAGTAATAAAATTTGTTGTTGAACAATGCATTATTTCCGAAGGTAATTTTGTAAATATTATATTATAATCCTTATCCAAATAAATACGTTATTCATTAAAAGTATTTAATTTTAAACATAATTGTCCTTAACATCACTTGATTTCAATGAATATCTCACGAGATATTACAGTTTTAAAATACCTGCACAATAAATAATTACTAAGTACCAAGCGTGCAAATAATACACGTAGCGGGCGACGATGATGAGGGTAGCCACTGGCCAGCCAACTCTGTGAGGCATCATGCCGCGCGGCTCAATCGGTCGGCTCCATGCGAGAAGGTTGTGTCACCAAACTGCAGTGCTTTTTCAAAATTATTTTGCATAATCTCATTGTACTTTTGATTCTTAATATTTTGTTTTATGTTGGTAATTAATATTATTATAAAGAGGTTACGTTGGTAACATGTATGTACTATGTATGTATTTTGGGGGTAATCTCAGAAACTTCTAGACCGATTTCAAAAAAATTTTTACTAATAGAAAGCTACATTATCCAGATATGACATAGGCTACATTTGATCCCGATATTCCCTCGAGATCGGGACTTACGCGAGTGACACTGCGGGACGGCAGCTCTGAAAAATAAAGTCGTGTATTTCTATTTCTAACTCAACAACCCGTAAACCGATATGAATGAAATTTGGTACAGAGTTGGTTTAGAGGTAGAAATAATATATAGGGTACTTTGAATGATCGCACGGGTTAAGCAACACTTGGTACAACATACGTGAGGGATCATTAACGTTACGGGATAGGAAGTTACGCGGGTGAAACCGCGGGGCGCAGCTAGTAAACCTAATAAACGTGAAGCACCAATTAGCTCCATGGTAAGCTACTTAGTTTGTGTTTCGGTGACTACAATGTATACAACACTTGTTTTGTCTTTAATTTACAGTTTTAAATGCCTAGAACAGTCTTAGCCTTGATAAAAAAAAGTTACAATAACAAAATATTAAAAACAATTTTTTTTTTTCATTTTACCCTGACTAAATATATTTAATAATACATCTAAATGTGCGAAAAAATACAACATTTCTTTTATAAATTTTAATACTTAAAAAATGTTACAAGATGTTCTATAATGTCGTGGGTACTTTAGACTCTAGTAATTCAATTGATTAAGAAACAGCCCATAAAGCACTCGCTTATAACTTATAAATATTATATGTCTACACTCTGTTCTCGTCTCGCGAAGATTATGGTAATATTATTATGGGATTATGGATATATTTATTTTTTATGTTTCGTTAAGGAATTGTTTTAAAGTATTGTAGTGATGGATGTAAAATGAAACAAAGCAACCTGGCAAAAATTAAGACAACAAGAAGGAAGAAGTCTAGGATTGATCGCTTATATAACTAAATCGCCCGAATACCTAAATAACCAATTTTCACGTCCAACATACCTTGTTGAGCATACCCTTAAAATTGCGCTACAAACAAGTAAACTTATACTTCACAACTTTTACTCTGCTTAAAGATTTTCTACTAAAAATGTCTTGAACGTCTGAAGCATATTACTCTTACACTTTGTACATCGCATGTTCTCATCTTAAAAGCAAAATTTTTCCATGTTTTCCTATAAAAATTTACTGAACCAAGTCGGGAATGTTACTTAAGTTTCAAGAGCAGTTTTTTGAAGATGCTCACAGTTCTCAGCCATCGCGCACTGTTAAATCATCTCTCCAGATAGTAAGTGACATTGTAGTATAAGATGAAGCACGTTTAGTTTAGTAAATATTTAGTTGTTTGTTTGTAATGAATGGTTTGTGAAAGTACTTGACCATTTCTATAAATCTTTCACCAATTGAAAGGAGTTATCGAGCAGTTTGGATATTACCGAGGAGTAACATAGGATACTTTTTATTCTGATATTTCTACGCAATTGGGGCTTATGCGGGTAAAATGGTATAAGATATAACACATTCATCTGTTCTATCTATACTCTATAGGTTCTTATGACAAAGGAAGAGAGGAAAAAAACTCTGTACTTCAAAGTAAATTTTAAAAAAAGTTGTCTAAGGGACTTAAAAAAAGTATTATAATTTTTAAAATTCATGTCTGTCTGTTTTTCTGTTTTTTCCTTATACAATTAAAAACAACTAATCTGATTGAAATCTGGTTCAATCCAGTCAATAAAAGCTGCAAAGCTTGACCGGTAGATGGCGCAGAAACCAAGCCTTAGTTGGTAAAACAATTAGCGAGGAAAGATATGGCCGAAAAATTATACCGCGTCACGTGATTCCTGTGTAGCTCAGTGGTTAGAGCAGTCGCCTGGTTAGCGAAAGGACGCAGGTTCGAATCCTGTCATGGGGATTTTTTGGAAATATATTTCCTTGCTAAAAATATTTCTATGTTTAAAATGCCTTGAGCAATAAAAACAAAAAAGAAATATTCAAAATCTGGTTTTCAATATTAAATAGTTCTATTTTCGAGGAACTTCGTGATATACTTTACATCGAAATCCAAGAAAAAACCCGAATAATGAACGAAAAATTCGGCTATGCACTACATCTACGCAGACGAAGTCGCGGGTAACAGCTAGTCTAGAATGTAAGAAGGTAAGAATGGAATAAGTTTGCGACCCGTCTTTTTTAGTAGCTATGTATCGGAACATTGAGAATCCCGCTTAGCGTTATGATTTAGACCCATTTTAGACCAGTGGAGGTGACAAGTCCATCTTTGCGGGTTCGATTCCCGCCTATATATCTATAAAAGTTTATATTCAACTAAGCTTTGTTGCTTAGATTATTAATCATTCCCTGTGACGACGTTTACCAAATTTTTCAACGGCAAAATATATAAGAAAAACTCACTTAGCAAAATATTTCAACATAGGTATTTTTTGTAAAAGAAAATACTAAATTATTTTGGCAGGAACAGTGAATAACAAAAGGTATTATTTTAAGAAGAGATAGGTCATTGAGAGTTATACAGCGAGAAAATGGAAAATTTTGAAGACGGAGAATGTTTTAACTGAAAACTTTTAGGTTCAGTCTAGGTTTATATTTTTAATATACAAAAGACTGAATATCTAACTCTCAAGAGTACTTACATTACTTAATATAATTTTTATCCACAAAGTTTGAACACGACAAAATTAATATAAATATTTGGATATAATTAATACTATAGAGGGGAGGAAAGTTTGATGTAATTGTGAGCAGGGAGTCTAAGGAAAACCACTAGACTACTTAAGATTCACTTGTAATACAATAAAACATACACGAGTGGCTTAGTCGCGAGCGGCGGCGGCCGGAGCGATCCGTGCGCGCACGGTGGTTGCATGAGCATGGAACACTATTACTCCTAGCGGAGAAGAATGTTATCTGCATACAAAATCAAAGGGAGCAAAATAATATTACATTTTTACATAACAGCGTCATCTATTATCATCACTATCAAAACATTTTAGAAGCGGGAAAATTTGAATCGCTTTAATTGTATTTTTTGTTGTGCATGAGTGCCACTGCCTCGAGGCCCGCTGCGCGGCTCGCGTGGACCGCCGATGCGCGACGCGGCTGTTTTACGTTCGCGCTTGCCCAGTCGCTCTGACTGTCGGCGCGGAAGCGAGACAGACGTATTACGGCTCGGTGGGTCCCTAGCAAAAGCGCGGCTCGGTACAACAGTTATAATTTTTTTTATAAATTGAGAATATAAATATTAATTCTTATTATATTTTTATTATAATAAAATATAATATGATTCTAAAATGAACATAATAACAGTAACACATATAAAATCATGTGTTGAACTACCCATAAGTTCGCGTGGTCTAGTTCTTTAGGACGCTTGGGTACAAACCAAGAGAAGCGAGTCCAAGCCTCGCCGCGAGTGAATTTTTGAAGATGTGTTTTTCCTATAAAATATTTCTAGTAACCTATAGGACATAGATTTATAATATTACTAGCTGCGTCCCGGGGTTTCACCCTCGTAAGTTCCAATCTCGCCAGAATATCGGGATTAAAGGTATGAAAGATTTTTTAAAATCGGTCAATAACTTTCAGAGTCTACAAAGAAAAAAATAGTAGATGAAACTATATATTATTATCATATTCTAATAACCGCTTAGTTAAATATATCTTTTACAATAAGGCCTAAAATTTCAGGCACTCATCTTGTACCGCGTGCAAATAACGGTTTTCAGTTAACATTATTGGATAATCTGTCTGTGAAACAAATTACTTTTTGAAAATATCTAGCATGTATGTATGTACTCGTAGGTATCCATTTTAAATCTTGCATGTTTGAAGGATCAATGTAATAAACAATTTTATATTATTTGTCTATTTTTAAGTTCTTCTCCTTTTCATGTACTGGGTGTAGCCTACCTAGTGTTAGAGTTTTTAAGTCGTATCTTAACTTGACCTTTTTTTTTTATGGTGGAGGAATGCACCGTCCCGCCGCCCCGGGGGGTGCAGCGGGGATGTGTAGGGCTCCCAGCTGGCCTAAGGGTGGTAAGTGGCCAGTGGTTTACCCACTAAACAACTCCACCGGTTCCTCGCACGCCTTGATGTCGGAGTCGAAAGGCGGGGACACGTTCGTACTCGTCCGCGTCCCGACGGCGTGGGTCTGTTGTCAGACCCCCTCTCTCAGAGGTTGAACCTCAATCCGCATGAGCGGCGCACTGGAACCACGTGCGTCTCGCTCGGGCCCTTATACAGCGACAAACCCCCCCGAGTCTGCCGCATTTGGGCCCATTTATGGCGGCATGAGGTCGTCTACGCGACCTCGGCGCCTTCCATGTCGAGGTCTTCCCGAACGACGGCGCCTCATGGGAAGGTTAGTCGTGACTTCCCGTTCCCGCTCCGCTTCCTCCTTGGCCAACATAACGGTCTCGGCAAAGCGCAGCATGGCGTCCCAGGCCGCTCCATCAGTCACCATCAACGGCACGATCGTGGGGAGCGACAGATCGCTTCCCACCACCTCTCGCAGTTCACCCCGCTGTTCGCGCCAAGCCACACAAGATTCAAAAGTATGAACTGCGGTGTCCATGATGCTTGAGCAATGATGACATCTCTCATCGGGTTCTCTACGTGCTATGCGGCACAGATACTTTCCAAAACAGCCATGTCCAGAAAGCATCTGCGTCAGTCTATACGTGAGAACCCCGTGTTGTCGCTCTACCCATTCGTCCAGCACTGGACGTATTGCCGCGATTGTGGCATGGCCGGCTGGGGCCGATCCAACCGCTCCTTCCATCTTTCCATAGCCACTTGATGTAGATCCAACCGAGATCTCTCCACCTCCTGTTGAGCCGGTCGTTCACCCCGCTCTAGCACCTCCTCGCGCCAACGAAACATTGGCGCAAGGGCTCTTGCATCTAAGTCCCATGGTAGGACTCCCGCCAAAACACACGCGGCTTCGTACGACACAGTGCGGTATCCGCGTATCGCTCTCACAGCCAACAGTCTTTGTGACTGTCGGAGCACTGCTCGATTACGGTCTGTGAGAGTGTCCGCCCACACTGGGCTTCCGTACATGGCCATAGACCGCACTACGCCAATGTACAATCGCCGGCACGACACCGACTTTCAAGTAAATTTTACACCTAAATTTTTCGAAAAGTACTTCGAATTTCTTAAAGTCGTAGAACAAAAGTTGTTCGCCTAGACGTCTAGAACAACCCCCTTTCGGATTAAAAGGGCTTAACTGTTACACCTTGAATATACAATACAGTATGTTATTTTTATTTTATTATCCTTCGGCTTGGCAGTTCGATGAGTCATTAGGAGGAGCTGCCAAAAGACCGGTGTTGTGGTTTCCTTTGGAACCACAACGTATACCAAGGCAGATCCTCGTTGGCAGCTGGCACACGGCTCCTTGGACGTTTTTAATTGGACTATGTTTATGTTGTGTTATGTTTTATTGTTTATGTTATTATCCCTTTTTTTTTAATAGTTGTTTTTTTATTTTGAGTCTTTGGTGTTCTTCTGTGTGTTTGTTGCCAATAAATGTTTTCTATTCTATTCTATTCAGTAGCTTACTTGACTCTGGAGTCGGTTAAAAGTGACTTTCCATGTGGACCACTGCAGATCGTGACCACCGTAGAGTCGCTTTTGAATCTACTGTAAATAGTTACAAAATTTGGACTTTTTTCATCAACGACGGACTTTTTTCTTCAAAGACTATATTTAAAAACCGACTTATGGAAATAATTGAGAAAAAAAGGGACAAAATAACCTTTACATACAGCGCTACCGACTTATCGGTTTTGTCATCTGAAGTCGGGCAGCCAAACTACAATATGACAAAATAGATAAGTCGGTGGCGCTGTACGGAGAGGTTATTTTGTTCTTTTTTTCTCTATTCTTTTCTGATTATTTTTCAAAAATGAGTAATTTACTGCATTCTGGGATGCTATTCTGTCCATTATTCCGAAGATACTCATCAAATCCTTACCAATTTTTTATAGGACCACCATGGACCTTTCCACTAAAAAAAGAACCATCTCAATCGGTTCAGCCATCTCCGAATAATCGGTGAACATCTCTAAAATATATGTTTATATATGTATTTACGCGACGAATTGAGAACCTACTCCTTTTTTGAAGTTGGTAAAAAAAAGATAAAATGTCAAAATAATGACAAAAGACGATCGATTACTTTTGTACAGTTTTAATTTTATCAGAAGATACTAGTATCTCTACAATTCAAAAGGTAGATTCCCTAACGTCTTAATCTTAAGACGTAGCAAAAAAAACCTCGAAAAACGTCCTCCTCCACGATTTATGTTAATGATGCTCGGCAGTGCCACCTTGCGGAACAGATTGTCTATTAATAATGGATCACGGGGCAAGGAGGTACAATGTTCTAGAGTTGTTTTATTAAACTGTTTATTATACCATTTGCTTGAATACATACCCAACTAGACCGATGTTTCGTTTCTCTTTCGATGATCGCAGAAAAACAAGCGTAACTTTCTCTTAACTACAAGACTATTCATAAAAAAAACAGTATTAAGGTTGGACTAGCTGAGCCATGATTTGTTTGTTAACTTTGACATTTCTAAGCAGGGTTATGGGGTATATTAGACCTAAACTGGAAATTCCTGTAAGATTCGGAAAAAACATATTGATTGTTTTCTGACGCAATGTTTTTGAATATTCTGTTGGTATATATAGATGACATTGTTTTCTATGTTTTGGTGTATCTTGGTGTATTGGATTTTAATCTTTTTTGATCAGCATGCTACATTTAGAACCATCTGGTGAGATGGTGAAACGCTTATTTATAGTGTTTAAAAAAACTGATCTCCAAGTTATTGTTTTTAAATTTTTTGTTATGAAATGAATAAAAACATGATTAAGGTCACATCCAGACGATACACTGCAAATTCCGTGTTCTTACAAAAGAACAACGAGTAACAAGAAAAATCATATTGCAGATGAAAAATTGCGTTTGTTAGGAACGACGTCAAAACGAGTAGCAGTATTCGTGCGTTCTTTAAAAAGTATAGGCAGACCAGAAACTGATTCATCGGCCGATTCGACATCGGGTGAATCTGTTTTTGATCGTATTGTAGAAGACCGGGCGTATCTCCGGTTGCAACCCTGAAAGTTGTGTTTTTGATTGTCGCCGGAGACATGTATATTACGTTTTTTCCTGGTTCCTGGACTAACCTAAACCATGTACCTGTCGTAAGTATGTATTTACAAAAAAAAAGAATGATTAATTGCATGTATATCTGTATTGTCTAGTACCCATATTATGGGTACAACGTATACATTATTGAACAAGGCCAGATGTTTGTTTAGCGTTGTGTGACCGGCTGCCTAATTCTCTATCTTGCAGACGATACAACAAAATGACGCGAAAATGACGCAAAACTCAATATTATATTCCATTGACAGCTAGATATTGCATCAATTTGTTGTGTTGCTTGTGCAAGATAGAAACTCAGGCAGCCGACTAGTGTTTTATGGTGATGATGCATAAAAGTGACTTTGCTACAAAGACACAAAGAGTGAGTTGACACAAACAGGGTAAATTTATACATACATAGTCACGGTCAACAGATACGATTAAATTAGTTGGCCGACTAATTATCGGCTTATTTATAGTTTCGTGTCTGTTTTATAGATATTTTAGTCCTATGAAAGGTTTTTTTGTGACGTAACGCGGACACAAATGCGAAGGTACGAAGTCGAGATTGCGATACCATTGTCAAATGATTGATGGTGGAAAGTGTTATGCAAAACAGTTGATTTGTTACTGAAAATGTAGTTTTTATATAGAGGTAGATTTTTCTCACCATTTGGGGAAAAGTCTATAGTAACATTTTAGGGGGCAGATTTTTCGAGCTCTACATGAAAGATAGCAGTCAAATAAAATCGAAGGTACACTAGTACATTTTAAAAGTTTTCTAAACAATTATGGCCTTTTCGGTAAAAACGATTTTTTCCAGTCAACTTGTCTTTCGATTATGAGTCCATAAAGTGCAAGATTTCTGTAAAGTTTTTGTTAGTCTGGTAATTTGTACCAATGTGGGATATAGGCCCCCTCTTTGAAGGATTAGGCAGTAAGACGCCATAGAAATAATTACTCCGGATTGGCGAAAATAAAAATGGGTTCGCAAATGGCCAGGATTCAAAACCACAGCCAACAAACAAATAAAATTAAAATGCAAATAATAGATAACATATTAAGTTACATGTCAATGGAATATTATAAATTAGTATGGGAAAGAAAATAATGAAATTCGGGTTTTCTACCACGAGACTTACAACTCTTGTAAGGTGAAAATTGATTTAACTTTCCTAAAGACTCCAAAACTTAAGAGGTACTTAAATCGAAGTGAACACAACAAAGGCATAGCACAGAACTCAAAGGACATCGAGTCCTATACTATACGGTTCGTTAGCACCAACTCAATGCAGGTTGAGGACCCCTGAAGAGGAACTGAAAGCCACTGAGAGCCACTGATTGGCGACTACTGGAAGTGTCACTTGCACTGTTTCAATTTAGTTTGGTAGTGTTTGACACTTAAATAGTGACGCCGACTTCACCGAGTTTTAAGTTCTGGTTAAGTAAATTTAAACTTTTCCTAGGTTTTGCGATGGTGATAAGAAAATAACTATTTAAGAAATTTAATTGCATAAGTTTAATCATTACAACGCGATCTTATTTTCAACCTTTTCACCGTCAAATATCAAATCAGAAAAAAACTAGCAGAGCCCCGGTTAAAAGTAGCATGGCGTCTTACATTTTGATTTGGGATTCTATTGAGTGAGACATAAAGTAAGTTAAATATTATATGGTAATTAAGTAGATATCCACATAACAAGTTTTATCGCAATCGGTTTAGTAGTTTGTGCTTGAAGGAGTAAACTTAGTAAAAGTTTGCGTACTTATAGTACATAAACTTTTACCTTAATGATATTAAGTCGGATTACAAACAGTACAGTATTACCAAACTAAATTTATTTTTTCTTTTATTTTTAAAAATTAACTTTTGTAATATAGGTCCATTTTGCATTTAATATAATGAACAATTTCTACAATGCACAATTGCACATTAAGCGAAGTTTAAAAGTTAGTAAAACAAAACGGGTTCTGTAAAAACGGTCCTCGACTCGTCGTCGATTGACACTAGAATTTAAGTGTCTTGTACGCTTCGAACTAGCAAAATGGGCATTCAACTAAGAGGCTTAAAGATTGGTCTAACTAGATCGGACAGGCGAATTCTGGAGTTAGTTAGCCCAACATTGATCGACAGTTGGAAGTTTCCACAAATAGGATGGGATTTATGTGAAACAATTCTATTGGCTTTACGCCTCGGGAAGCTTAGATGAATAATGTTTGGATTAAGAATTTTGCTATGAAAAATCCTACTTATACTGTAAATGTAAAATTTGGGGGCAAATTTGTGAACGAGTAATATGTTTGTAACTCTTTCACGCATAACCTACTGAACCGGTTACAATTTTTAGTTTTAAAGTACGTGCGAAGATCCAAGATCTGTAAGATCCATTGAAGAAGAGGCCCAAGATCTGTAAGATCCATTGAAAAAAAGTAAGTAATTAATAAAATGCTAAAACGCATTGGAAAAAAAAAACCACCGAAATAAGTTTACTTTCAATCCAACATCGCTATTAGAAGAAAAATCTAGTTAAATACTAGTTTAAAATACTTACATTTCTATGTAAAAAAAACCATGTTAAACACGATCTTATAAAATCTATTAAAAAACAACATTTCATTTTAAATAATTCAAATTCATTCAAAAAACAATAGTATAACTTGAATTAATCTTTTTCAATCAAAAGTGGTCTCATAAAAACTAAGCATCTCAGACAATAAAATTTCAAATAAAAGACATGAACATGATTAAAGTTCAGACTGATATTAGACTCGAGTATAATATATCAGAATATATTAGCTGAAATATGTTCTCAGAGACACATAAGGGTTGGTTTTTGCATATTTCCATTATATTAGATCGTCTGGTAACTGAGGGGTTTAAGGGTCATCTTCTTAAGACTTTATAGCCATAGTATGTTTTATAAAGGTAAGTTGATACGCTTATGTTTTAGTTTTTATAGTAGGCTACTTCTTTTATTTAATCTAAGAAACAATACTTGGGCTGTGCGTTTATTAATTTGGTCACTCAGGCAGGATATTTTTTTAAAATAATTTGGCCCATCAGTCAGTTAGGAATGGTCCTAACTGACTGATGGGCCAAAACAAGACTGAAGACCCGGGATACAGTGCACAAAATAAGGGTTAGCTTAAAGGATAAGGGTTGGCTAATAAGTTGGCCTTTCAGCTAACCCTTATTTTGTGCACTGTATCCCGGGTCTAAAATAAAACGTTTTCTTGATCTACCTGCCTAGTCTTCGGGTCAAGCGGATTCTAAGCGTTCATGTTTCAATACGTTTTTTTTCTTTTAGCCACGTAGTTTTGTATACTTAACAATTTGTTACTGTAAATTCATGAAATATTTTAGTTTTATTTAGCACCTAGCTGCACCTCGCGCAGTTTCACCCCCATAAGTCTTTCTCCAAAATGTTGTAATTTCTGGCATAAGATCCTTCTCCTGATCATAGAAAACACAACAAAAAAAGAATTAACGAAATCGTTACAGCGCGTGATGCCGTGACCAAGGGAAATAGGGAATCATACATAACATGAAGTTTTCAAAATAGCATTACTATATCCATTAAAATTTTGTAATAAAGTTGGATTATTCGCAATTTATCAAATAAAACATACTGGATATCTAAATATACGACTTTTAAAAATACTCTTATAATACCTAGATTATAAAAGTGACAAAAAGTTCAAAAAATCTAATGGTGTAATTATTAGTAAAGCTAGTACTTACTTTTTGAATAAAAATGTCAAAAGGAAATCTTCACGGTCTTGCCTAAAAGTTGACCAAAAATCAAATAAAATCAACCCTTTGAAAGAAATTCCTGAAACCCGAAATTCATTAAGGAAAAAGATCGTAAATGATTCATTGTCGCCATTCATTGAAATGTTCCTTTCAAAGTCGTTTTACTGAAAATAATTAGGTAAGGGAAAATTCCTGATTTTTAGGGTACCGTTATGATTCCATACTTTGTAATTTTCTAGTTTTTTTATAAGAAAGAAATGGATGCTCTATGTATTGTAAATAGTTGATTAAAAATATCACTGCATAAATAACTGTGCTCAACACACAGCGCCATTTAGCCCCGTGGTAAGCTGCTAAGCTTGTGTTACAGTGACTAGACAACGGATATACTACCTGTATTGATACTTATATGATACTTATATGCGAGTATGAACTCTGTAAGCAGTATGAACAGTCAAAAATGACAAAGACGATGTCATCAGTCACCTAGGGTTACGCGAATTGACTGTTTCTCTCGTTAGAATGTATTCGTAATAATTATGGTGAAATTTTCAGTGCCGCGATGTAAAAATAATTAGCGGATCACTATTCCACCTCAACATTTGAATATCTATAATAAATGTTATTCAGATTGTAGTATTCTGCGCACCAATGTCTTTTCCTTGCGGAAAACTTATGTGAGTTAATAACAACGCTCATACGGTGAAGAAAAACATCGTGAGGAAACCCACGGCGTAGTTAGCTCCAGACATATTGACTAGTTCTTTCCTCTGGCCATGGCTGACTAGGTTGGGAGGGTGGTATAGGTGCTGAGCAAGCATACTCCACCTGACTATGTCCCGGAGCGCTACAGCGCCATAAAATAGCGTGGTTTAAAAGTTACTTGCGCTGTATAAATCATCTAGAGTTAGATAAAAAGGCCAATTATTTTCACTAACAATAAATATAAGTGCTTTATATATGTATAATAATCAAAAAAATATTATAAATATAAAGCAAAAAAATATTATCATCATTAAAGTTAAGTGTAAAAATAACTTTCATTTCTTACCCTAGATATCTTTACGGAACCCTCAAATTAACAGTTTTTAATTTATTCCTATGACCTGTTAAAATATATTATTATTCGGATAGACATTTTATCCTGAATCTTTTTCTTTGTGAACTTTATCTTGTTTGTTGAAAAATTGTAATTGATTCATTGGAGTGTGAAATCGAATTTCTTTTTTATTGAAAGCAATAACTAAGGTTTGTTAAACAGGTTAAATACCTACTAATTTAGAGTTATAATACACTTTACTATTTATATAAAAATGAAAGATTTATTACAAAAATACAAAATACAAAAATGGTTTATTTTCCAAAACTATACCTAGCACTATTTTTACACAATTTATAGTTATCATATAAAACAATTTCAGTACTATACTAGAACATTGCCGGTGAGCCATAAACTAGACGTTTAAGGTCTGTATCTTATGGCTCTAGAAGTAATTACTATATTATGTACAGAACAGGTTTACCGTGAAAAATACAAAATATGCAATGTAATGTTATACAATGTAATGTTATTCGTTTAGTTGTCTCCGAAAAGAGACTCCGAAACTACGGAACCGATTTCAAAATATCTTTTACCAATTAGAAAGCTACATAAGGAGGAGGAGAATATTATCGAGGAGTAAATCGGGACTTACGCGAGTGAAACCGCGGGACGCAGCTAGTCTTCCATAAACATACATATACAGTATTTCACAGTTTAATTAGTTTGGCGCTTTATACAATTGCCCAGTTCCAAACAAATATGTTTTCTGGGAAATATGCTGTGACCAGATACATAAGTTGTACCGGACATCCGAACAAGTCATGTCATTTCCAATATTTAAAACAGACTTCAAATTAAAATCTATTTGGTTTTCAACATTGCAACTGTACCTAGCGTGCCATAGTCGTTACTGATTAAGGGCTATCCTCTTACTCTTAAGAGATGATTTTTATAAGACCGTTTCCCGGCCGTTTCGAGTCCGAGCTTCGTTGTCTGTTGCTTGGCCGCCACTCGGTTGCAACGGGCCGATCGACTGCTCGCTAAGCAATGGACAACGGAGCTCGGCCGCGTGACGGTGTAATATAAAATCATCGGTTAGGCTGGCTTGCGCACGGATCAGCGAGACCTCGACATTTTGTATTGAAATTTACTAATCCGTGCTAGCCATAATAATATTTGTAGGCTACGCCTGCTCAGGCAGGCTTAGGGTTAGGGCCTAGAACCTAGCGAGTCACCTAGCGAGGGCCTAATTATAACGAACCTCGCCCACTAGCTCGCTGTGCGGACGCAGCCTAGTTCGATATAGCGGTGCAATACAGCCTAAAAATACTGAGCACCAGGTGAACCATGTACGTACCTATTTCATCAAATTCTACGTAAAAAACTGTTACAAAAGCAACTCAACTGATCCCGGAAGTTCCACGTAACCGTTCAATATGGTAAGGTTCACTTGACAGAAGGACTGATCAATCAGTTTGACTGACGGACGGACTGATGTACGGTTCCGACCCATTTTAGACGGATTTCATCGCTTGGAACGCTAAATCTAGACAAAGCGCTCGAAAAATCTAGTTTTCGTTGAGTCTAAAATAGTTTTTCTTTGTTTCAGGTGTTTTAGTGAAAAATGGAGTGAATTGCTGAAAAAAGGTACTTTGTTCTCTGCTTAAATACTTTATCGTATAGCCCCGACGAATACCATGTAGCCTCGACATAGAAATAGAGTTAACATATAGTAAATGATGTCATAAAAGACGGCTAAGGGATCTGGCGAAGATTAGCCAACCTGGAGTTCTTCTCCCGCGATGGCGTGTATACTACGTGATTCAAAGGAAATCCCAATTGATTAATCGCTTTTTCCGATACTTCTAAGAATTATCGTCCAACTAACCACCTCTGTTTTGTGCACAAAACATTGACTAATTATACCTTCATTCAAAACATATCACATTAGTTAGTCTATCTGCTCGTCCATATTATGCTCACGTATATATACCACTTAATTTCACGTTGACAAGCTCACCCCAAGCTCCTTCTACAAAGATTAACACTAAACTACATCGGATAGTCTGCTGAGTCCGTATATTAATTGCCTATACCATCCTATGCCATCCATATTTACCAAGCAATCTTCAGGCCAGTGCTTCCCAAGTTTGAAGTTGTGAACTTGCATTTGACATTGACAAACTGGTAAACGAGTGAGGCCAAAGATGTGAAGTTTGATAGAATAGCTTATTATTTTAGCTGAAAGTTTTAATTATGACACTAGCTAAAGTGATTTTTCACTCTATAAATAAAACCGAAGAATTGTTTGTCTATTTTGCTAGTATTTTGTTTCTATTTTAATTATAAATTGGGAACACGTCTGCGAATAAAGTCTACAACTTAGCATGCTAAATGCACCAATCAGATTATGACATAGATGCATCAAGTCTACTGAGGGTTGTTTTTCAATGTACAGATAAAAAAAGAAATATTTGAATAAAATTATACTCTACCAAATATAAGAAACTTTTGAAAAAAAAAAAAATTAACGTTTAATTTTCTGTACAAATATATTTTTCTTTAGGAAATTTCTTTCTTTTTGGAATCACCTTAGTTGGGTAACAATAAGCTCTAAGTGTTATGCCGCTCCAGCTATTCTATGCCACATATATTCAGTGGAGAAGCAAAGTAATCCCAACGGATGGTCCACGATATGCGTTAACGTATCATTAATTATACATATCGACTGCCTGAACCGATGATCTATGACGTTTGTTTCTGAGCAAGATGGAACATCGTTACAAAAGAGTGAAGGATTAATTGGTATAGTTTACTTGATGAGGTCGTTTTTGTTGGACCCTTGTGACAGGGCTGATTTTCGAGTAAGAGCTAATCAAGTAAGCTAGTGCCAAAACATTGTGTGATTGAACTGGGTTTTACAGCCTTTTGTACTGGTTTACTGGACTGGCTAGTGTGGCTTAGAAATCAGCGTTCATACATTTCAACTGCCTGAACAGATGGTACATGTCGTTTGTTTCTGAGCAAGATGGAACATCGTTACGAAAGAGTGAAGGATTAATTGGTACAGTTTACTTAATAAGGTCGTCTTTGTTGTACCATTTAGATAAATAACAATAAATAAATTCTCCTAACAACACATACCGCCATCTAGCCATATAGTAAGCTATTAAGCTCGTGTTACATTGACTAGACAACGGATAAATCCTTATAATATTTAATTTTCTTTTGTAAAAACATACATATTATACATAGAAAGACATCAAGACCAGATACAAATAATATATTTATTTTTAAGCATAACTCTTTGCATCCGATGGGAATCGAATTCGTGACCTTCTGCATTGCAGTTGGGCATTCGCACGACGCGCCACAGAGGTCGTCGAAATTAGATGATGCTGGTTTCGGAATAAGCTAAACAAAACTTTGTGTTATTAGACTGGCTTTAACAGACTTTTGTACTGGTTTCCTAGACTGTTTAGTGTGACTTTGAAATTCGCATTCTCATTTAGCATAATTCAATCAACCAAAGTTAAAAAGTTATACTACATTCGCTGCATCCGAAGAGATTTTACTAAGGTAGTCTCGCTTCTGTACGTATTAGGGCATCGAAACATATTTAGAGCTATAAATAAAAGAAAAAATAATAACAACGCCACCTACCGGTAGCCGTGAGTGCGCGCGCGCGCACCCCCACGGCTGTCAACCATCTCATTCGTTTCTCATTCGTTTAAGTATAATTGAAGGTTAAACAAACTTACCTAAGTGAAGTTTGACCGTAATTATACGAATCGCTGCATCGGAAGAGATTTTCGTTCCCTCCCATCCCGGGACTCATTTTGCAGTAAGTCCACCCGAATAGTGAAATCTTAGGTGTGCTCTAAAATGAATGAGATGGTTGACAGCCGTGGGGGTGCGCGCGCGCGCACTCACGGCTACCGGTAGGTGGCGTTGTTATTATTTTTTCTTTTATTTATAGCTCTAAATATGTTTCGATGCCCTAATACGTACAGAAGCGAGACTACCTTAGTAAAATCTCTTCGGATGCAGCGATTCGTATAATTACGGTCAAACTTCACTTAGGTAAGTTTGTTACAATTATGAATGAGATAAGTATCCATAAAAAAACTTAATTAAAATCACTTCATCCATTCGTGAATTATTATGCCACCGATACATACACTAATACACAAACAGATAGTAGACACCTTAAACGTATAATACCCCTCGTTTCTGGTAGGGGGTTTAAAAAGCTAATTTTTTTAAAATTAATTATGAAGAAAATGTTGTATTTGTCTTACCTAAGTAGGTAGACTTCCACTTGAATACTTTAACTAGAAGTTGAGACAAGAAAAATAAGATTAATTTACTAAAGTACTGTCTTGTTGAATTCAAATTATATTAACTGAGAAAACAATTGAAGATACAAAACAAGGCAGAGTGAAATTAAAGATAAGTTTTGTTTACTTTAATTTTGGTAATATAAACCGGGACGGGGTTGTTATAGAATTCTAGACGATCAGTTTTTGTTCTACGACTATTGCTGATTCTATCGCTTAGAAGTTATGTTTGGACTTCAGAAACAGTTTTTTATAGGTATTTTATGTCTAGATACTAAAATTATAGAAGTCCAAAAAAAAGTTATCACCCAGCACCTATTGACTCGTGTTCAGGCTAGATACACAATTTGAAAGTTAATTTGAGTAAATTTAAGCAATTATTTGTTTTATATTTTTGCACTAAATAAAAAGACTTATAAATATGTTGTAGGTATCTACGTATGCTATAATGCAAAGGTATCTACTTGGTATACCTAGGTTTAAAGCATGTTGTGTTGATGACAGTTAATTTATTCTACAGACGAACTCAAATTGTAGGTAGCTAACTATGTTTGTCTCCATTTTGATGACTACCTATCTAATTTATACTTTTTGGCAACGTTATATTCTGTCCAATTCAGTACATTTTCTCTCTATGTTTGTTAATTAAAATCTTAATTAGTTTCTAACAGTCTGAAGACGACATATTGTGGAATTAAGTTTAGTCTAGTCAGATAAAAATTAAGCTATTTGGTGATTTTTCTAAACAGATTTTATATAGGTATACCTATTTAGTTTACTTTATGTAATTTGGTATATAGTTATAAATGTATTTTACACTCTTACTGCTCTACAATAGTAGTTTATGCACCGAGGTACTAAAGTCCTGTCTTATATAGCGGGCGTCATATTGAATCCAAAGCGTACGAAGGACTCTAGAGGGTTAACTCTAAGGTGTTAAAAACTTAACTCCTGAGCGAAGCGAAGGAGTTATGTACCTAGAGTCCTGAGTGAAGCGTGGGATTCAAACGCCCAAGATAAAGACAGACTTTAGTACCGAGGTGAATACTTTACTTTACACATCTACTGCGAGACAATAAAAGGGCTACAAAAATAAGCATTTAACTAACAACATAAAAATAGATTAATGCAACGTATATGAAATATATTGACAGCTCTATATTAATTAAATTTAACAATGTTACATCAAAATGACGAAACCACACATCGGCCTTAGCTGATGAAAAAAAAAGTTGGGGCTTTATACTAACCAAAACTTTTTGCTTTACCCTTCCGTCCATGAAAATAGAAAAAAATTGCCCAGTTTTTATTTTTTTTATGTGTTAATGTCTAGGTGGCCAGTTCGAAATGGCCGTATGCTACCAGAACCTTAGTTCCAATTTTAAATTACTTTATGCCCTAGGTGCATAATGAGCACTTTATGCACCTAGGGAATAAAGAGTCGCTTTACGTTAACCTTTTTGGTCAAATAAAGTAACTTTGTAGAGCAGTAGGTGTGTAAAGTTACTTTATTTGACTAAAATGGTCAACGTAAAGCGAGTCTTTATTCCCTAGGTGCATAAAGTGCACATTATACACCTAGGGCATAAAGTAATTTAAATTTGGAACTAAGGTTCTGGTAGCATACGGCCATTTCGAACTGGCCATCTAGACATAACACATAAAAAAACGGGGCTATTTTTTTACAATTGTTATGTCGAAGGAAGGGTAAGGCAAAACATTTTAGTTAATTTAAACTCGATGTTTGGTTTCGTCATTTAGATGTAACATTGTTAAATTTAATTAACAAAGAGCTGTAAATATATTCATACACGTTGCATTAATCTATTGTTTTGTAGTTAGTTAAATGCTTATTTTTGTAGCATTTTTATTGTCTTGCAGTAGGTGACGTGTAAAGTAGAGTATTCACCTCGGTAATGAAGCCTGTCTTTTTCTGGGGGCTTAAACTCCACGCTTCACTCATTTTAACATCCTCGCTGCGCTCGGGATTCAATATGACGCCCGCTATATAAGACAGGGCTTAAGTACCTCGGTGCATAAACTACTATTAGTAGTGCAAGATGGAAACCGAAAAAGATGTAGAAGGACTAATTACATGAAAGGTACAATAAGTTACATATTGTGGAACGAAGTCTAGTCTGCAGCAATTTGAGATAAACTTTTTCGTATTTTTCTGTTAAGTTTTTTCTAACTTCAGAAAAATATCACTAAGGTTAACTAAGTTTCTACATTACACTAAAATACATAATGTGAACTAATGTAGTACTTACATACAATATGTTTAGAAAAAACTTTGACAGAAAAATACGAAAAAGGTTATCCAACAATTTGAGCCATTATTATTTACTTTATATTTTGTTATTAACATAAATAAATAATACAAAATAATTCAAAACCTAGGTACCGCAAGAAATAACAAAAAATATTATCCATCTAATTGAAAACTTTGGGAAATATTCTCGGGTAAAAAAGAAAAAGGTTCTTTAATTTAGAACTCCGACAATCTTCTATTTACCCTCATTGCTTTTGTATTAAGCTTTTGTTTCATTTGTAAATATTTCATTCAAATTCTTCAAACGTCGGGTTGAATTTAAATTTTCAAATGAACGAACAATAAATTTGACCAATAGGGGTCTTGATTTTCTATAACAAAAAGTTAAAAAATATATTAAGAAACGAAGCGAAGTGCTTTGGCCCGTGAATTGATTGTTATTTTTAGTTTTTCGCAAAAAATAACCAAATGGTACAAACAATATTTCTAATAGTTTTTATAAAACTCATAATCAGTGCCCAGTGCTGTTTAATAGTCAATTAGATTCTGTATAGCTTATTTATAAAAATATTTATTTTATTATTTTGGTCACGGCAACACGCGTGAACGGAACTGATTTCTCTGATTCTTTTTTGTTGTATTTGCTATTATCAGAAGAAGCTTCTTATGGAAGAAAAAAAATGCTGAACCGATCTTAATAAATTTTGATAAAGAGATAGACACTTTGGAGAAGGACATAGGTTACTTTTCATCCCGACATTCCCATTGGCGAGTGAAACCGCGGGACATAGTTAGTAGCTTATAAATTGTTTATTTACGTGTTAGTAGATAGTAAGCTTGACGTAAGCAAAGCGACTAAGCTTCAGTTCTGTAATACAATTACGAATTTAGCTAAACAATCAAAGACTACGAACCGTATACAGTATACATAAGCCAGTCAAAGTCAGAACTAAACCGTTTGTAACTTATTATTCAGAGCAAAGTTATCGCGTTACAATAACTCACTTGAACTAATAACGTTATGAATAGCCCAAACGTTCCATCCATCACAGGGCAATGTCGGTGACGTGGAGAATTCCGGGCTTTCTGTAAAGGAATCACTGCATCACTTTCCATTAAGGCCAGCTTATTGCGATCTAGATTTTATCATAGTACTTATGTAGCTACTTTCTTTTTAGATTTTAGTGCGGGGTTTTTCGCGTAGAGTTTCAAATATATCAATATGCTAGCTGCAGCCAGATAAGTCTTACGGGATAAAAAATAGTATTTGTCTTTCTCCAAGGTTCCATCTATCAATTTTAAATGTTAAATTCATCAAAATCGGTATAACTCTTTAGGATTGAAAACGTGATAGATAGACAGAGCTACTTTCACTTTTATGACATTTGAAAAAATTGGATTGTTTTTATCTAGAACCTTAACTAAACTTATTGCTCTTAGAAGCACATTGGCCTAGCTGCGCCGATCTTGTATAATCGTGCGGGTTAAGCAACGCCTGGCGGGATCATTACTTGGATAGGTGATTTTATGCGTGTGCATAAATAAACATTTTCACAAGTTCCTCCGTGCTTCGAAGGGCACGTTAACGGTACATTTAGTCACGGCTGTTATTTCTGACAGCACTCGTTAGGTTAAATTAGAGGCTTGACCGGTGTTTTAGCGTGTTATATACCATTTGACCATGATACTTTTGTAAGTATCATGTTATCTCTTAATCCTTATTTCTCCGTACAGACTGCACAAACGCTCGTCGTAAACGTTTCACTATGCGCCCTCACGTTGGACAGTAACTCAGTATATCCACCTTAACACTAGGTGACCCCCTACATAAAAAAGTAGAAAGACTGAGTCATCTCGAACGTAATAATGTAAAAATATGTTCCTGTTAATTTGACTTTTAATAAGCTTTCATGCAGTAATTAACGTCACCCTTCTTATCTCCAAAACTGAATAGACCTCTGTAAATTAACCTAAGCCATCCGAACTGACATTTTTATGGATTCACAACTAACCCTATACCCGTTTCGTTCCCGCAAAACGTAATTAAATCAGTGTAACAAGAACGTGAAGGCTATAAAGTCAGGGTCACACCGAACGCTTGGCGTGATGTTCACTGTACGCGCGTGACCCTGTCACACTGATTGGAAGCGGAGCGGTACCATTGAGATAGTTTTAACTAGTCTAGAGGCGATGACTCAAACATTATCATGTTCTCTGTACGCGATATTTATATAAGAACACTTTAGTTTTTAAATTTATTAGTATATAGTCTCGTAAAAATGAAATAATTTCATTTTTAGAAGTGTTAATTTACTTATATTGTAATATATTTTTATTATATTACATTTTAGGGTTATAGTGCAAACTTTATGTTTTTGCTCAATGTAAGCCTACGCTGCGCGCGTACACGCACGCATTTGCTTTGATAGTCGATACAGTTTTATATGCGTTATAGCTATCACTTTCATTTACATTGTAAGAGAGAAAGAGAGAGAACGTGATACGCACATGCGCCACATAAGACCAAGCTTTAGGTGTGACCCGGCCTTAAAAGGCCATAAAACTACTTAGACGACGTTGTTATCTCTTCAAACATTTTGGAATAGGAATGAACTCTTATCGTCTGACCGTTAACTTTACTTTTATGCAAATATAATGAAACGAACTCGCCAGAACATTGAAACTTTCTTAATATAATATTCCAAAAGTCAAACAGTCGCGGGACGAATCTCCATTTTCAATTTACAGTAACGATATCACTTTGGACTTCAGTTTCTGTGTTTAGTTGTTTCTTTGTTGTATTGGTTCTATTGGAAACTACTTTGGGTAAGAAATATGTAAAGGAAGATGGGTCAAAACTTAGTCTACTGTTAAATGTTAATAAAATAAAGTATGGAACATTATTCTCTTAAGTGTGGGGGTGACACAATTATTCTTTTCGCGATGTTGGATTAAAAATAAAATTTACTCTTTTCAAGGATAGATAAAATCATTTGCTATTAATAAAATGCTAAAAATAATAAACGCCACACGATTAATACCAGAAAATTAGTTTGAATTTAACACTTTTAGTAATAATCTGTTTAATAGCAATTAAAATTATTTAAGTAACAGAATATGAACAGAACAGTTAGAACAACTCTTAAATTTCCACTGAGAATTTCTTGTATCAAACACAATATTTGTTTTCTAACAATTAAAAGCAGATACCCATCACTCAATTATTCTAAAGTAAGGTAAAGTAAAGTAAAAAGGCACTCGTTGATGAAACTTCAAACAACAATATAACTGTGATTGGCAATAATAGCTGAGATGGTAAATCGTCAAGTCAATGTAAAACTTCTTAATGGACAGTTGAAATTAAGTTAAGTAGGTACGTCTAAAATACGTTTGAACTCAACAATTCGCTAAGTGGCAATCGTTACTCACTGACGCAACAGAGAACTTTTTAAATGACAATTGGTAACTGCCAGTGATATTTGCTTAAAGTAACTTCGTTTAAATTTTCTTCTAATTCATTTTTGACCAAGCAAGCGAAGCGAGTGAAGCTTCTCTGACTTCAAGCATAGCAAAAATTGCTTTCGTATGCCAGAATTTACATGCATATACATTGTCAAATGTATTATATTGCAAACAATTGTTGCAGGCCATAAGTATAAGGCTAAGTAATGTGATTTAGTAATATGTTACAAAAACTATGTACCCTTTTTTGTAATAAATGACTTATGACATAAAATCAGTCTATGTCACATAGAAGAAGCATTAGAAATTTAATATTAGTTTTAAAAATCCATGTCTATCTATCTTCTGCATCCTTGTTAACTGCGCTTTTTAAAATTAGTGAAACGATTGAATTTTGTATTGAAATAAATAAAAATAATAGAATAACAGATTATTTACATTATCCGGTCACTCGATAAATGAGAGAGTGCGAATAACGTTCGTAAATAATTACAATACAATTATTTACGCATTAATAAAAACTGTAAATTAGTTACAACAGTAACATTTTCAATTTCTAATGATAAAACAATGATGTATGACATTGATTTCAAGCTACGATATTAATAAAAATTACATACTAATCAAATGAAGTGATGAATATTTGAAACAAACCGTATTTATTTCACGGAAATTATTAAATTTCGACGTGTAACTAATTATTATCGATAAATGTTTTGAATTTGTAACGGTGATTAAACAATTGTTAACAATTTTAGCGGACCATTAATTAATGAATAGTGTAAACATTTTAATCAAATATTAGATTATTATTTCCATTTATTCTCTTAATTTTGAAATTATTAACAAAACTTATATAGGTATTATGGCGTATTAAATTTTGACTGGCTTTAAAATTTGCTATCAATTTTAATTGTTTAATTCTTATCACATAAAATTCAAACAATTCCAGTAACATCAGTGGTACTTACACTTGAAAGACTGATTTTTGAAGAAATGAAATAAAAGGGCATGAAATGTTAAGGGTGCAGGTTCAAATACTGTCGTGTGCAAATTTATGAAAAACAATTTTTATAAATCATTAATAACAAAGTTTTAAATATTATAACACTAAATAAATATACGACATTTCTAACTAATTTGATAATTAATATTTCTTATTTCAATAGGTATATTCATTACAAAAAAAACAATACTGATTTTCTAATGAAAAGCGAAAGGACAGGCGACATTTTCCCTTTTTACTTTTATAATAAAGAAATTTCGCAACTCTATTACTGCCCACGGCGAACGCTACATTACGTTAAACTATATGGAAATACTTATCCGTGCGTAGCATGTGATGTATGGCTTCACACAATAATTATATTTCATATATAGCAGAACTTACTAAATGTAGGGTAGAAGGGTCGTGAACGCGATTCAAACTGAAAAATGACTTTAATAACTTCAAACCTGATTTCAGAAAACTGTGTTTGTTTTTGGAATTCTATTTTAAACATACATTTTCGTTCCTCTTAATGTGATTCCAACAACCACAATCAACCTACGTACCTTTATCAGAATTTCCCTAACCAATTACGTCATCCATCCAAACAGTAACAATAACAACAAAATACCCTCCAAAAACCTCAATCCATTAATTAAAAATCCCATTGACAAAATCCTTATTGTTTACAACGTCATTTATATTTATACAGGGTTATTTATATCAAGCAAGGTCACGGCTGTCACCAGTAATACATCAAATTGAGCCGAGGGATGAATTAAATTTTATTATCGCCCGTCTTTTGAGGCACTTTCAATTTCTTTAACAAGTTGTTTATCCAGGACGCGTTATTTGGGTTCGTGGTTGGTCTGAGTGACAGCGGTTTGAATTTTAGAGTAGATTTATGTTAGAGTTGGGTTTCGTTTTGACTTAATTAGGACGTTTAATTGGTTGGCTAGAGCGTCATTGGGACGCAAGTTTGAGGATGTTAACGGATCGGATTTGACTTTTACTAGAACATTCACTTTAAATTTCAATTATGCTTTTATTTAAAGTAAAATATATATTCGAAATTATTTTCATATTCGTAAGTTTATATTTGTTTTTCGATTCCAAATAAAACGCGCATTACCAAAAAAATACTAAAATATGTACCTATAGAAGGTGTAATGGGGATACCCTTTTAAGACGAAAGGGGGTAGTTCTAGACGTCTAGGCGAAAACTTTTGTTCTACAACTTTTGGAAATTCAAAGTAGTTATCGAAAATTTTAAGTTTAAGGTTTTTGAAAACCAGCTGTTTCCTAGAGGTAGACGTCATTGGTCTTATGTTGTCCTTTCATTTATAGTTTGATCTACTTTGATCTAATCTTAAATTTAATTTATTTTCAAATACAGCTGTTTTTTTTCAGTGTAATATAACCTCACTTAAAAAAAGTTCAATTTTATTAAGTCATATAACAAAAGTTGTTCGCCTAGATGTCTAGAACAACCCCATTTCAGCTTAAATGGGTATTCTAATTACAAATTGTATTTATTTCATTACAGCGTATCCGAATATCGCTGCAACAAAAAAATAGTTAGTAGTGATTTGAAAAATGTTTTTAGAATTTATCTGTCTCTAATTAGAATTTTTAATCAAAGAGAAGAAACGAAAAACCAAGGTGGTGTAACTCCTCTTCATATTGGATTACCACCACTTGCAGAAAATAATACTAACAGCAAAATTGTTTGTCCACGTCTCAAATTCATAATTTCAAATTCCATAAAATGGACTAGCAAACAATTCAGGATTTCAAATAAACTTTTCAGTACAACGAAACTTTGTAACTCTAATAATTCAAAGTTACTCTCATACAAAAAGTTTTCCTTTACGGAATTAGATTATGTTTCATACTTAGAGTAAATAAGGGTTTAGCTAGCAATTAATTTTGGTCGATTGTTTCTTATCTTTGTTTAAAAAGTTTAGTATTTATTTTCAAATAATTGCCTTTAGTTATTGTTTACGCCTACTGTATTGTCTCGTACATCTTAATTTTATTGTTCTTTCTAATTTAAATTTATTTTATTATATTTTTGGGTTTTGCTGGTTTACAGAATGTTATGAACATTTTAATATTTATTTTCAAATTATTGTTATTTAATGTTTACGCCTACTGTATTGTCTTCTTTTTGATTGCTTTTGTTCCATCATTTCTCCTTTTTGCTGTTTTAGATCTTGTTTCTTTACAGATTATTATGGAGTTTTTTTAACGTTATAGAAACCAATTAAACACATTGTCTCAATCCATTGCCTTTTATTTAATACCTTTGGCATCCCTTTACCCATTAACTGATCTGATTTGTTAAATTCTCTATTAAAAGTTTTTCTATGGTTTTTGCGATTTTGCATAATAAAACATTTTATTTTCCGGGTTTAATTCATGATTTTTAAACGAATCGAGCTTTCGCCAACTTTACAGTTGGCTTTATCAAGGTTGACAAGGTTTTCTATTTAATTTTAAAATGCCTGTCACTATTCCATAAAAAAATCACATTTAATTTTTTTTTAACAATGATTATTTTATTCTCTTAAAGAAGATTTACTTCGTAAACTACCTCTGTACCTGTACCTGTGGCTTGTGAAATTCAATCCATTAGTTAAGTCTGGCTTCCAAAATGTGTTCTGCTATTGCAGACTTTTGGATGTCGTTGTTTGGAACTGCCTTTATGTGCCTCTTACATGGTAATTACCTCGTTATTTAATGATTTTCATGGTTATGTAAATTTAAAAAGTTTACATTACCTACACCCGCACAATGTCAATTTTACTAACTACCCTTCACTAAATAGACAATACTAAAATCCACTGTAAAACCATTCGGTTATTTGCTATTTCAAAATTCCCGAATGCTTGAAACATCAAAGAATTCCGAAATTTAAATTTCGACCGCCTCATCCTTCAACACGAACGCAAAACTAATCTGTTGCTGGGACTTGTTGAGATCAATCAATCACAACGACAAAGCGACGTTGTACAATCAACCGAGAGAGTTTAGTCGAATAAAGATGCTGTTACAATGTTTATATAGGTTCAGAGACTGTCAAATATTGGACTGGACAATGAACAAGACTTGTGTTTTACGACTGTTCAGCACACGTGGTGTCTCGATCTAAATGTTTGGGCGCGTTCCGAAGCCACACTAAAATCTATAGACGTATCCAAGTGATCAATTGACCATAAACATTTATTGTATATGTACAAGCATCTTGGTGAAATAAATATTTTTGATTTGATTTGACTTGGACGAACAAACAAATGTTAAGTCTCGTACCTATCAAGCAACAAATGTCGAGCAACACGACGTGTCCCCGAAAACAGCGGACAACTTCGCGCGACGTTGCCAGACACGTTTGCTTTATAATGTATACGGAGAAAAGATATTGGGCGACGTTGTGCTATGTGTTATTGTGATGGCTCCGGAATCACCTGTGTGTTAGTCACAGGATTTATTTATTATTTTGAAAACTAACCATATCACGTATTAAAAAATTGCTTATTTACACCACGCAAATGTAGACTCTCTCATATTGTCAATAACATCAGTATGCTAGCACCCTAACCCGATTTTACCCGATTACCCTCTTACTGAGATGAGTACCACGAATACTCCAACGTGATGAATTGCAGACTAAGAAAAGGCATTGTTAATCTTTATGAATGTCGGTAGGAGGGACGGACAATATATTTGTCACGTCTTTGTTTCGTTTGTTTTTTCAGGGGATGTTGTGTGTTGATAAAAAATGTGTATTGTTTTACATTATTTCATTTACTTTCCGTAGCTTTTGGGTTTAAGCTAATCAAATTACGGAAGTAGGATTACTTGACTTAGCCGAGTTTTTTCAGGCAATAGTAAACGCAGTAAAAGTCTATGTACCTAACAATTAAATAATATATTTTTTTTTAATAATTTTGTATTACTCTGTATTTTACTATCAGCTGAAAAAACTGATGTTAGTATTGGTCATTTTCCCAACTAAAATATGTGAATATGCCACATAGCTTTGGCACCGAACTGGTTTGTAGCCGAGTAGAGCTCTTAAGCCAAATCGGCTAAGTTTCATTCACACTGCCAACTAAATTTGGTCGCCTAGGCGTCAAACACTTACCTATATATCTCTATAATAACGGATTTTTTTACATAATACTTTTTTACCAAAAAGTTATTAAACAAATTGCATTATGAAACAGTAACCCTATAACCTAATAAACCTCATTAGGTAAAAGAAGTTAAAAAATAACCCCTAAACAATCTGTTGAAAGCTAAAATATCCAATCTTCCAAGTGGCTGAAATCCACTTTCATAATACTCCAAGTAGGTACCTTGTAGGTACCTCTTGACTAATAGGTTGTGATTAAAACCAAGACGGGCGCAGACAAATAGTTGACAAGACAAATAAAAGGTAATTGGCTAATTTTGGAAGAAAAAATAATTTGGGGTAATATAAAGTTTTATTATCTTGTATAAGCGTCACTGGAAGGAGAACATCGTAATGAAACCCGCAAAATTAGCTCTAGAGTACGTGTCAGATGAATGTGGGGGCGCCACTAACTAACAATGAATACTACGATTTTGATTTTGGCCACGTGCTCACTTACCTGACACGAACTCTAGTCGTATTGATCGTCTGAAATATCTTGAGTTATCTTTTTTGGGTACCTACTAGGTGTCTAGTGAGAACTTTAACTACATAGTTTCTTCTATGGTTTTCGCGATTTTGCATAACAAAACACTTTATGTATCGGGTTGAATCGCGTTTTATTCATGGTTTTAAACGAATTGAGCTTTTGCCAACTATATAGTTGGCTTTTTCAAGGTTGACTGATATGCAATTTGTCTATTTTATCATTCTAAAAAGTTACAGTAAACCACCGCCTCATAATTATTTGCAACAAAAAAAAAAATCATTTAAAACGTTTCAGTGTACGCAGACTATAGAGTTATTGTAATCTTTTTCAATTTAAATTATAATTATTTTTATCCCTAGCTAGCTTAAAAAACAACCATGGCTTCGGAACGCTCCCTCACATGAGAAGAAGCCACGAAAAAACTCTTGGGGGTTCTCATTTTACTCGGAAATTTAAAACAATTTTTACATTAAACCAAGAAATCTTAATAACAAAAAATACTAAGTCCTACAAAAATGGCTAACGGTATCTTGTGATCTAGCAGCTATTGTCGGCTGGGCCTGGGACTTAATCAAATAAAGTACAGGGTCCCAGACAGGTGGCACTTTCCACCCATCATCCCTATTGAAATTATTAGGGTGTTTCTGAATTTCAATAGCTTTCCAAAGCAACCTGGGTACATACCGCTTCTCAGTAGCCAGTACCTGTGCTTCGTGTGTTCACAAACTGCAGACTTCTGATACCGCCTGTGCTTCACAACAGCCATGTGCTCTCTTAGACGAGTGGCAACACTTCGTTGGGTTTGCCCTATATAACAAGCGCCACACAACTTTATCTATCTTAGATATTAGATACCAGACTTATCTATGAATGTTTCTGACGCGCTGTTGAAAATATTATCTAGACAAGCTGGCTGTCGCGGTTTCAATATGCGTAAGTTCAAATTCCGTGATAATTTCGAGGAAGGGTTCCTTATCGGAATCCCTTCAAATTTCAGCTCTTTACTTCATCTGGATAGGTTGTTCCTTGCCCTTCGAGGCGTAGTTTTGTAACTGGTTCCGATGAAGGAATTAATTTTTCCTTTTACATAACTAGTTTCGATGGAGGAATTATTCTTCTTTTTGGAAACCGCGGTTACATTGGTCCACCTGTCAGTCTGGATTAAGCATTTTATAGATATTGATTTGGTGTAAAAACTAGCAATTGACCTCCTTCTCGCGTTGGGAAACGATGATGTCATGATTGCTTTGGTAGAAAAAATCTATTCTAGATTTATATAGTCTAGAAAAGTCTAGATTAGAACAGTACATTTCAAAGTGTATAAAAGAATATGAAAACTCAAGGAAAAATTGGTGGCTATTACACTAACTAAAGTCAACAAAATCAGAAGTCCCAAAATGTTTTCCCTCACTAAATAAAACTTATTTACAAATTCAACATCAAAATGTCAAACAAATCTAAGTTAATTTTACCCAACGTTCAACTTATTCATTAAGTTACATTCAAGTTGTACAAGTTTGTTTACTTAATTCACTACTTAATAACTTTCAAGTAACATGTTCGCACTTCAAGATAATGCTTAGCACATTGCAGGCTCGGCTTTCTAAAAGCGTGT
This sequence comes from Idaea dimidiata, assembly GCA_949358125.1. Lineage (NCBI taxonomy): Eukaryota > Metazoa > Arthropoda > Insecta > Lepidoptera > Geometridae > Idaea > Idaea dimidiata. The sequence goes on from OX442329.1 coordinate 15,346,096, forward strand.
ATAGCAAACTATAAATTCATGCTTAAAAATATAACGAGAATTTTAAATTAAAACTGGAAATGGTGTTAAGAGCTTAGCAGGCAGGGCTTGCGCTTCCATACAAACGTTTTCCCCTGCTTCCTTTTTGCATAAAGCCTCCGGAGCATTATATATAAATAAATAAGTTATTTTATTAAGTTTTACTGTACGTACAATGACGTACATTTCGCTTTTTACAAAATTAGATATCCAGTTGCATAGACACCTAAAGTCATTCAAAATTATTCCAACAATTAATCTATTATGAATTTAAAAGTTTGTGTGTTAGAAAGTACGTAAACGAGTATGTTTGTTACTCCTTCAAACATAAACTACCGAACCGATTGCGATAAAACTCAGTATGCAGACATCTGGAGATCTGGATTAATATATAGGTTAATATTATTACCTTATTTCTCCGGAATCGAAACTAACGATTGTGAAACCGCGGGGCACAGCACAGCAGTAGTAATTCCCAATGTCGCGATTTGCATTTCGAATACCGCTCTAGGTTCAGCAATCCGACCTGTAAATGCAACACTCGGTATTATAACTTACGAATATTTGTAGGCATTACTTAGATACCTACCCAACACTCTTAATTGTCAAGTTCAAAAAAGCAACGCATAGTAAATGACTGAGCAACATTTTTAGAATTTTAAATACTTGTGGCAAAATACAGAAACTCTACTTTAGATTTAAATAATTATTTGCCCCTAAACCAGAAAAATCTAATATAATCTATGTTCAGGCGCCTAACGCCTTCATAGCAATTTGGTTATTGATAATGTACCTATATTGTTAACTGTTATTTTAGGGTTCCGTAGTCGTATTCTCCTGTATTTCAGTAGTCTTTTAAAAGAAAGCAAATTTAGATTATTTCCTTATTAATATGTAATAGCGTAACTGATTAGCGCGTTTGCTATTATTTTTTTGTTAGGCCACCTATTAACTTTCTAATGCTTTCAATGACAGGTTGATAGGTACCTCACTCTTTCCTTTACTTTCGTTATGTATACTTCTAGTACTCTAATTAAAATTTATTAATCAAGATTTCGAGTTTAATTTGGCTCCACTGTGTAAGTAATACACATGATGGTGGCCCATGAGGGGAACTAAAGAACCAAAATACAAAAAACCAGAAGAAAACCTTTTAAAATCGATGAAATAAGGATCGGCATGCACGTGGCGGTCAGAGGACAAGCAAGGTGACTCGGTACTTAAAGGAATTCGCAGCCACGGCCTGAAGAAGCAAAGTTGGAGCTAAATCAACTTATTCTATCCACAATTTGGGAAAAAGCCTGGTATATAAAGGCAGTAGTGCATCTAAAGCATTACGCCACGTCGCGGATTACTCCAAAAGATAAGTGCCCTTCCTTAATTATTCCTTTGATTTTCCATTTTTTTCCATAAAATTATTTCCAAAGTTCCATTTGTGCATTCAAGTTCCTTTTTGTTCCATAAAACAGCAAATATTCTAATTTTTTACAAAATTGCACGGTGCGATTTTATTTTATCTAATTTAAATTGTCACATATAATCGCTGCTAATTCAAAATCTTTTCAAACTCATTAATTATCTTTAACTGAGCCCTTACTAAAGTGTTGTACACAGTAATTGTATGCGTTGTTTCCTATTTCAACGCCTAGGTAGATTGGTTTCTAATAACATATACCTAAATAAAATAGTTGAAAGTAGCAATTTCACCGATCCCTATCACTCGTTTTGTGTCAAACATTAAAGGTTTCGCCGACTAATTTCAGAAAAATTGCTGCCCTTGATTCGTAAAAGCGAGCTGGAATATTCACGAGCTGCCACGTTTGGCAGTGTTTGGCTGGCTGCACCGGCTTTGGATCTGCAGGTGGCGACGAGGCGAGGAGCGTGAGCTAAATATTTCATTATTTACTTTTACCACCGTAAGGTGCTAGTTTAAGATACCCATTCATTGATCTATTTAACTCACAATGACTGACGAGTTTCGATTGAAAGAATTAATAACTAAACGGGCATCAGCTAAAGGCCAAATTACTAAATTTAAAAATTATTTAAATGGTATTAAGACTAAAACAGAATTAAGTACTATACAATTAACTGAATTAAATCTCAAGCTTACTAAATTTGAGGCATTGTCAGTTAAGGTCGATGACTTGCAAAATGACATCGAGGTCCTCAGTGCAGACAATATTACTGCTGAAATAGATGAGCGCGATAATATCGAACATGATATTGTTATTAATATAGCTACTGCTAAAACATTATTAGAAAAATTCACTAAGAAGTCTGAATGCGAGCGTAGGAACTCTCTTCTTGACACTTCTTGCTGTGCGGATCACTCCGATGTTGTTGGTTTGAGGCTTCCTCAAATTCAGATAAGTAAATTTGACGGTGCGTATTTTCGATGGCTAGAGTTTCGTGATACATTTGAGAATTTAATTCATAATAATTCACGCATGTCAAACGTTCATAAGTTTCACTATCTGATATCATATTTAGAGGGCGATGCGGCGAGAATTATATCAAATCTCGAGGTCTCGTCAGCAAATTATCCGGATGCGTGGAATTTAATTTGTAATCGTTACGATAATAAAAGAATCCTTATAAACCAGCATCTAAATTCATTGGTCAACATAAAACCGCTTCAACGTGAGTCTGAACGGTCATTACGATTCTTAGTAGATCATGTAACCAAAAATTTGCGTGCTTTGGCCAGCTTAGGCCAACCGACAGACAAGTGGGACGCGCTCATCATATTCATGTTATGCTCTAAGCTCGATAGTATCACTCTTACAAAATGGGAGGAACATCGTAATGATTTAGAGGCTGATACTCCTTCTTTAGAACAATTCTTTAAATTCATTACAGGTCGAGCGGACGTATTAGAGTCTTTAAGCAGAAACAAACATGACAATAATGTACCTAAGCCTCAAGCAAATAATATCCGCAATATTTCTGTTCCGAATAGCAACAATAAACAGGGACAGACTTTTTACACTAAGTCATTTGCAAGTTCTAATTTAAAATCCAATAAACCATCTAAAACATTTACCTATATATGTATTATTTGTAATGAAAATCACAAAATATATGACTGTCCTGTATTTAAGTCAAAATCAATTGAAGAAAGGGTACAGGACGTTACTAAATACAAATTGTGTATTAATTGTCTCAGACAGGGACACCCCGTAGGTGAGTGTAGAATGGGTCCATGTAACCAGTGCAATCAACGACACAACAGTTTGCTACATCGTCCCACTACAACCGAAAATCACCACGTTGCGATTGACGAATCGTTTCAATCACTGGTAAATTTTTCTAATCAAAATCTAAATCAAACACTTTTGTCTACTGCTATTATTATTGTCGCGAATCCAAAGACACAACAAAAGGTCCAAGTTCGCGCTCTTTTAGATTGCGGAAGCCAATCGTCTTTTATTTCAACTTCATTAAAAAATAAAATTTCATTAAAATCATACCCTAATGACTCACTAAAGGTCGTAGGTATTGGTAACAATGTATCCACAAACGTAGTCGAAACTTGCGTTATAAATATTCAATCATTGAACACTAAATTCAATGTACAAAGTTCATGTCTTGTTCTCAATGAATTAACAGGGTGCTTACCAAAACATCCTATCAATATAAATACACTAAAAATACCAAACGACATAAAATTGGCAGATCCAACCTTTTATAAACCACAGCCTATAGAGGTTTTAATTGGTGCTGACTTATTTTGGGATGTCCTGGGTAACGAACAACGTTCCCTGGGCCCCCATTGTCCTAAATTAATAAAGACTCAATTTGGCTGGATAATTTCCGGCCCTATAAATTCAAACGTGTCAAACAAAATGACACTATGCAATCATGCACTAATTTCTAAAAAACAATTAGATAATATCGATAATTTACTTCCAAAATTTTGGGAGCTAGAAGAACTCCCTATAAACAATAATTTAATGAGTGATAAAGAAAAAATCTGTGAGAATCATTTTCTTAGTCACACGCGTAGGGATGAAACGGGAAGATTTTGTGTGGAACTTCCTTTGCTAGATTCTCCCGACTGCTTAGGTGATACGTACAGATTAGCTAAAAGACGATTTCTTTGTTTGGAAAGGAGATTCAGGAAAAATCCTTTACTCAAATCAGAGTATGTCAAATTTATAGATGAGTATGCAGAATTAGGTCATCTTTCTCCATGTACAGAGGAATCAGATTCTGCATATTATTTGTGTCATCATGCTGTGTTGAAGCAGGAAAGTGAGTCTACCAAGCTCAGAGTGGTGTTTGACGGTTCAGCCGCGTCCACCTCTGGCTATGCTCTAAATGATATTTTAATGGTAGGCCCAAACATCCAAGATTCCCTCTTTACAATTTTAATACGTGCTAGGCAGTATAAATACCTACTTACAGGCGATATAGAGAAAATGTACCGCCAGGTATTAGTACATAAAAAAGACCGTAATTTACAACGTATTTTGTGGAGAGAGAATGAATCACAGCCTATCAAAATCTATCAATTAAATACTGTGACTTATGGTACGGCTAGTGCGAGTTTTTTGAGTACACGTTGCTTATGGCAGCTAGGGGACGAACAAACAGACGACCTCATCAAAACAATCATACAAAAGGATTTCTATGTCGACGACATAATTACGGGCTCTAATAACGAGTCCGAATTACGTTACATTCAAGCTTCGTTGGCTAAAACATTAAAGGCAGGGTGCTTCAACTTGAGAAAATACAAAAGTAATAATCCTTCAGTTTTTGAAAATTTAGATATAAATAAAGATGACAATTTCACGATAAGTGAATCATCGAGCACCCTAGGGCTTGGATGGACTCCTTCCTCTGATACATTACATTTCCCTAACAAGGCATTTATTCATAACAATGACTCGCCTATTACAAAACGTACTATTATGTCTAACTCATTCAAAATTTTCGATCCGCTTGGTCTCTTAAGTCCAGTTATTATTAAAGCAAAAATTATTTTACAAAAGCTGTGGCAATTGAAGTGCGACTGGGATCAACCAGTCCCTCAAGAAATCAAGGTCGAATGGCTAAAGTTCGCTAATAATATTAATTGTCTATCAGAATTAAAAATTCCTAGATTAGTTCTTTGCGATTTACCAAAAACTATTCAAATTCACACTTTTAGTGATGCATCGACCGTCGCGATCGGTGCTTCTATATATATTAAGTCAATTAACAACAGCGGTGAAAGTACCGTTAGTTTACTATGCTCCAAATCAAAGGTAGCTCCCTTGAAAATGACCACTATTCCTCGACTTGAATTATGTGCCGCTTTACTCGCCGCAAAGCTATGTGATTCTGTATTAAAGGGTCTTAGGTACAAACCAGACAAAATCATTCATTGGTGTGACTCAAGCATAGTAATAAGTTGGATAAACAGTGATTTATCTAAACTAAAGGTGTTCGTAGCCAATCGTATCAACGAAATAATTGAACTCACTCAAGCGTCATCATGGCGATACGTACCTACCGCAGAAAACCCAGCTGATTTAATATCGCGCGGATTGGATGCTAAACATCTAATGTCTACGGAACGGTGGTTTTCGGGTCCTACTTTTATTTATAAAGATGAATGTGACTGGCCAGTTTTGAAAATAAATAATTTTACCGATTTACCTGAGATAAAGGTGCATACAGCAACCTTCTCTCAATCGGTAGTCGATTTCGATAAATACTCTTCTTTAAATAAGTTACAAAGATCATTTGCTTATGTACAACGATTTATGTTTAATCTAAAAAACTCTAAAAACAAGCGTGTAGGTATACTATCAGTCAATGAATTACGTAACTCGTTTCACGCATTGTGTGCGATAGCACAGCGTGAGTCATTCACTATTGAATACGAGTTATTATTGAAAGGTAAACATCTCAGTAACAAAAACAAGATTTTATCGCTTTCACCTTTTATTGATAAAGACCATTTAATTCGTGTCGGTGGGCGATTGGATGCATCTAACTATACATATGAAAAAAGACATCCTATTTTGTTACATTCTAATCATAAATTAACTAAACTATTTTTCGAAAGAGAACATATAATTAATTTGCATGCAGGGCCGCAACTATTATTAGCTACTGTCAGAGAAGTTGTTTGGCCGATTAATGGTAGGTACCTAGCTAGACGTACTGTCAATCTATGCGTGCGTTGCCGACGCCTACGTGGCAAAACTATTTATCCTAAGATGGGTAATTTGCCTTCACAAAGGATAAACCCAGATTTTCCCTTTTTGTCTGTCGGTCTGGACTTTGCTGGACCATTTATGATTCTAAACAAAAGGGGACGCGGTAGTCGTCTCATTAAATGTTATTTGTGTCTTTTTATTTGCTTGCGTTACAAATGCATTCACTTAGAAGCTGTAAGTGATTTGACTAAGGATGCTTTTATTATGACACTTAGGCGATTTATAGCGCGTCGCGGCAAACCAGTCGAAATATTTAGCGACAACGGTCGCAATTTTGTAGGTGCTGCTAGGGACATAGGTAATTTTATCAAACAAAACGAGGAGCCTTTATGTGATTTTGCTAGTCAACAGGGTATCAACTTTAAATTTATACCTGCTTACGCTCCTCACTTCGGCGGCATTTGGGAAGCCGGAGTAAAATCAGCCAAATATCATGTCAAACGTGTCCTTGGCAATACGCATTTAACGTTTGAAGAGATTCTCACTTTGTTTGCACAGGTGGAGGCTATTCTAAATAGTCGCCCCTTGTGTCCTTTATCTTCCCATCCTGATGATCTCCTTTCCCTTTCTCCAGGGCACTTTCTCATCGGGAGACCTCTTTCATCACTTCCATCGGCGATACAGGTAGAAGACAAAATCAGCCATCCGAGAAATCGCTATGAGCATATGGAAACTATAAGGCTACATTTTTGGAGACGCTGGCAAAAAGAATACCTGGCTGAATTACAACAGAGAACGAAATGGCGAAGCGATACCTCTCGGCTCACTGTTGGAGATATGGTGCTAATAGCTGACGATCTCTCGCCTCCACTGCAATGGCGTATGGGGCGCGTCACACGGCTGTTTCCGGGACAAGATGGCGTATCGAGAGTCGCTGATGTGAAGACTACTAAGGGTTGCCTACGTCGGCCCTTTGTTCGACTCTGTCCACTACCAACGGCTGAAGAATTGAGGGGTTGAAAGTAACTTTCAACGGCCGGGAAGATGTTCAGGCGCCTAACGCCTTCATAGCAATTTGGTTATTGATAATGTACCTATATTGTTAACTGTTATTTTAGGGTTCCGTAGTCGTATTCTCCTGTATTTCAGTAGTCTTTTAAAAGAAAGCAAATTTAGATTATTTCCTTATTAATATGTAATAGCGTAACTGATTAGCGCGTTTGCTATTATTTTTTTGTTAGGCCACCTATTAACTTTCTAATGCTTTCAATGACAGGTTGATAGGTACCTCACTCTTTCCTTTACTTTCGTTATGTATACTTCTAGTACTCTAATTAAAATTTATTAATCAAGATTTCGAGTTTAATTTGGCTCCACTGTGTAAGTAATACACAATCTATACTAATATTATAAAGCTGAAGAGTTTGTTTGATTGTTTGTTTGTTTGTTTGAACGCGCTAATCTCAGGAACTGCGGGTCCGATTTGAAAAATTCTTTTTGTGTTTGATAGTCCATTTATTTAAATAGGATCTAATAAATAGTCCGCGACAGCATATGTCTAACTCTTAAGGTTGACTCAATATAACATCTTTTAGAGTAATGAAATTTATTGTAGAACAATTCATTGTTTCCGAAGGTAATTTTGTAAATATGACATTAATCCTTATCCAAATAAATACGTTATTCATTAAAAGTATTTAATTTTAAACATAATTGTCCTCTACATCACTTGATTTCAATGAATATCTCACGAGATATTACAGTTTTAAAATAACTCCACAATAAATAATTAATAAGTACCAAGCGTACATATAGATACGTATACGTAGCGGGCGACGATGATGAGGGTGGCCAGCCAGCTCTGTGAGGCATCATGCCGCGCGGCTCAATCGGTCGGCTCCATGCGAGACGGTAGTGTCACCAAACTGCAGTGCTTTTTAATAATTATTTTGCAATATCTCATTGTACTTTTGATTCTTAATATTTTGTTTTATGTTGGTAATTAATATTTTAAAGAGGTTACGTTGGTAACATGTATGTATGTATGTATTTTGGGGGTCATCTCAGAAACTTCTAGACTACTTAGACTAAATTCTTTCACTAATCGAAAACTACATTATACAGATGTGACATAAGGCTACTTTTGATCCCGATATTTCCTCGGGATCGGGACTTACGCAAGTGAAACGGCGGGACGGCAGCTCTGAAAAATAAAGTCGTGTATTTCTATTTGTAACTCAACAACCCGTAAACCGATATGAATGAAATTTGGTACAGGGTAGAAATAATATATAGGGTACTTTGAATGATCGTACGGGTTAAGCAACACTTGGTACAACATACGTGATGGGTGAAAAAGAGCAGGTGACCCGATATTCATAAACTTGGTAAAGGGTTGGTTTAGAGGTAGAAATATTATATAGTACTTTGAATGATCGTTAAGCAACACCTGGTATGACATACGTGAGGGATCATTAACGTTACGGGATAGGAAGTTACGCGGGTGAAACCGCGGGGCGCAGCTAGTTGACTAATAAAGTCAAAGAATACAAATATTCATCATCATTGTATCCTTAGTATCAACCCATGAATAAGCTTAATATTAATCTTTTTAAAAAGAGTTTTGTGGCAGAACCAAACTCAACATAAAAGCCAAACAAATGGTTTAAACAGAACATTAAAAGTTGCTCATTAGTCTACAACTAATTGCTAAAAGTTACTACGTGTGTCCGGGACATTAAGTACGTGCTTTCAAAGCAATTCTCATCCAATTTAGGAGCCGTAGATGCATTTTAGAATTAGCTAAATTAAGGCTTCCTTCTAACTGCGACGTGAAATGCTTTAAGTCAGGTGCCTCTTCGATATTTCTAAACATTTATGCTCTCATGAAATAAGTAAGGAATCATAAAATTTTTCGGAACTTTAAAACTGTATCGTGAAATTTTAACACTTTACTAGCAGTATTTCGCTGATTTACCTGCTTAAGTTGGAAAACCCTTTCTTAGTGGATAATCACAATAAAATCACCCTCCAAACGTCCAGTGTTTTAGGCCGTCCTTTGATATAAAGTTCAGTCAGTCCATCAATCACACATGTCTTAGAAATTTTATATAATTTATCTAGATACTTTAATTTCTAATAATTCAGTATCCGATTAAAATATACTAGGATACTTACATAACAACTTTAAAATGTTAATAAGTAAACTTCTGTGTTTTTTTTACGTGCTCAAAATTTAAAACAAAGATTCTAATATGTCTATATTTTGTAGATCGCGCAACTTTCTGCTTCGCAGTTAAACATAGTAGGTAGTCAGAATAAAAGCAGTGAAACCTTCAACAATTAATAGAAAAAAATGCGTGAAACCTATACCTACACGAAAACTAATACTCGTACCTAATCGTCTACAAATAACCTTAAACAATACGAGACTAATTCAACTAGTCAAAAACTATTTTCAAACAATTGTATCGAAAACCAGAAGTTAATACAAGTGATAAACGACAAACCGTACATGTCCGGGATAAAGTTTCGTCCGGAAATTAGGACCTACGTACCCAAATCCCGGGATAACAAAGTTGGGTGTTTCCAACTTTTGTAATTTGATATTTTTAAGTTGCCCTTTTTAAAAGCTAACGGTCGAGTGCGAATATGTATCGAACTACGTTGCCTAAAACTTTTCAATTCATTTTACAATTTCGGTTTAATAAAGTTTTAGATTTGTTAAAATATAAATGAGATAATCTGTTTTTGTGTCTCCTTTTCCGCGCGTACTCTATGTTGTAATCCAGGTTATAAAATACTTGTGTTCCCAATCCGTTCAACCGTTTTCGCATGATCTTAGCAACCATCTCAATTTTCACAATTATATTTAGGTATTAGGATTATTAAAATACTATAACCGATTGATCAAGACGGCAAACGTCGTCGTAGAGGGAGACCCAGAAACGCTGGAATATTTGTAACTGTCCATGCAAGTCGAGATCTTAAGATAAAACGTCGCCCATTTTACTCTCAAAGATGCAATGTTTACAAATTAAATTTCATTAAAATCAGTCTTGTGGTTTCGAAAGTAACCCTCAACATATAAAATGGTCCCACAAAAGTTTGTTGGGATCTGATGAAGATCTTCGAAGTGATGAACGGGAATGCTCCTCGAAACGCAATATTCAATTCAATTTTTCATCGATTACTTTTTTTTCATCGATTTAAAATACTTACCTTCCTTGGAAGCAAACTCGTTTTTTTGTAATGAGAAGGTGGTTCCATCACCATCTCTTATGTTATCTTATATAAATATGTTATTTTAAAATATATAAATATTCGAAACGTTGCTACTGATAGTATTCGAAAACTGAACAGTGCTGATGCGGAGTTCAGATGATTACTCCGAAGAAAATCATCAGATCCTCACCAATTTTATGTGACCAAATTCGAGGTACTTATAACAAAAAAAAACTTAATAATATTGGACTTCTCTATAATAAGTTATGCGGCTATATATCTATATATATTTTCTATCTATACCTATAATAAATAAAGAGAGGACAAAAAGTCTGTACTTTAGAAGTAAATTTAAAAAAAAGTTGAGACTTAGAAAAAGTAGTAGAACAATATTATATAATTTTTAAAATACATGTCTGTCTGTCGACTTCTCTATTTGTTCCTTATACAATTTAAAAAAACTGATCCGATTCTAATTTGGTTTCCAATATTGGATAGTTCTATTGTCGAGGAACGTCGTGGTATACTTAATATCGTAATCGAATTAGTAGAATTCGAGTAATCAACAACAAAAATCGGCTATGCACTTTTTCTACATAGACGCTAGTTAAAAATAAAAATAATAAAAATGAAATATACGCGTCGACTTGAAAACCTCCTTCGTTGCGTCGTCGGTTAAAAACAAGTGATATTTCCTCTCACCTCTTATTATTTTGTTGTGTTATATTCGTAATGGGTTTGTTTTCCTTTTCTTTTATTGCAAATTGAGTTATAGGAATAATAAAGCAAACTGTAACTTAGGTAGGTATGTTACAGTCACAGCAGACGAAAGTTAAATAATCGACTGATTGTATTTCACTAAATATTGTATCCAGACCAAATATCCAAAACATTTGAAATAGTGTCTCCCAGAAAATTTGGTCTTAGCCTAAATTAGGTATTTTCCTTACAAACATGATTTAATAAAAAATCCCATTTACCTATTTTCCATTAGTATCCCATTTACCATATTTTCAATTCCTCTAATAGGTAACTCGTTACTTCGTAATTGCAACTGAATTGTTCACGAGACTGTCTCGTGAAAAAGTCAATTGCAATCATAATATATCAAGCTCAGTCAGTTTCTTCTAAATAAAACGGTACCGATTAGTAAGATATAATGTGTAGCAAAAATTGTTTCCTTGAGCTCCTGTGTGCTTTTGAGCTGCACGTAAAGCAGTTGACCCAGTTAGATATCTCTGATTGCAGTCGTTATTTCAAATTAGAAAACCTTATGGCCACCTGAAAACCCTTAAACTAGGTGAGCCACACCACTAAAAACCAGTCAAGTGCGAGTTGAATTCGCAAACGACGGGTTCCGTACCCTTTTTACAATTGGGTACCGAATTCTATTATAAACACTATACCAAGCGAAATCTGAGAACCCAATTGACGCCGGTTTATCACTAGATGGTGCAAGTGGTAAAAATACATCGCGGTATCGTTGCGACTAACACACAGCGCCATCTAGCCCCGTGGTAAGCTGCTAAGCTTGTGTTACGGTGGCTAGACAACGGCTATACTACTTATATTTATTTTTCTTTTGTATATACATACATATTATACATAGAAATACGCCCAGACCAGATACAAATATTTATTTCTAAGCATAAATATTTGCACCCAGCGGGAATCGAACCTGCAACCTTCTGCATTGCAGCCAAACGTTCGCCCGACGCGCCACAGAGGTCGTCAATGATCTGTGAAATTTTTAACTGCTTAGCTATAATAGTTACATATTTACATCTTGGCGACGGATGGACAGACAGACAGTGAAGTCTCACTAAGAGTGACCCGTTTTTAATCTTTGGGTACGGAACTTTAAAAAGTCTGCCAGTCTGTCAAGACAAATGCTTCTGGAACTGGTTTATCAAAGTTTTTCAGGATCAACTAACAAGAAATCAAAAGTGTGTGGTCTACTTTTACCCCTAAGTTCCTTGTGTCAGTAATAAAACTCTACATGGGGTAGTAATAACTCTCTTAGTTCGCTGTCTTTGCTCTAGTTTTAGCGTAAATGTTTTTATTGTATTCATGACACTTGTGAAGTTAGAATAAGAATATTACGTACTATTTATTGACCTTTGGTTTTTTTTGGAAAGAAATATGGACTTGTTATTTTTTTCTCTTGAATAGGTGGGGACCCCATGATTTTTCCAAGTTACCGGAATAAAAAAATATGAAGGTACGCGACGAATTGAGGACCTCCTTCTTCGGTATGAAAACAGCAAGAACGTGACTCAGAGGATTCATGTCTCGTTCTGATGAAAATTATCCTTTACGCGGTTGAAACCGCTGAGCGCAGCTAGTAACAATATATTTATTGAAAAGTAGGTATGTATTTGTTCAAATAGACAAACCTAACAACTGTTGTTCAAATAGACAACAAACGTTTCGAACAACTGCCCCTTTATGCGTTGAACGTGTCATAACATTAATTCGGGAACCATGACAAATTGTGTTTTGTTAACTGATTTCTATTTAGGATTGATATTTTGATGCAATTCATGATTACTAACATGATTTTAACACATCGTTCTTACAAAATATAATAAAATTTGTTAACAATTTTTTTTCTTACCATGTTGTCGTGTGACTCAGATAGTGTTAGAGTTTTCTTTTAAGTCGCCATAGAGACTCTTATTTGACCTAACGTTTGCTATCAAAGTTAAAAACCGGGATCACTTACTTAACGTGCCTTCTTCTGGATTATTTAGCACACAAATTTAATCGGTTACCTATCTTAGTAATGACATCGCCAGGCGTTGCTTAATCCGCACGATCATTCAAGATGCAACAAGGCTAATGAGCTTATTACATTCAAAGAAATAACACAAAATAAAAATAAAAATTAACCCTTCACAAATCCACAGCTTTGCGCCAACATCACAAACTCGTTGGCGTGTTAATGCGTCTCAGCATACCTACCAAAAGTCGTTAGCGCAAGAATTTCGCAGGATATCTAAATACCACTCCACCTACTATCTTAACCCATAATTTCCATTGAAACTGTCTTAATACAGGTCATTGCAAACAAGGACTGAAACCAAGATACAATTTCGAGTTACGAACAGGATTATTCCAAATCCAACTCTATTTGTAAGACTACAAAGTTTAAAAGCAAAAAGGATCTGTTATTTAAATAGGGGGCGGACGATTATGTAAATATTTTCGTAATGACATCATCAAGGTTATGTCATTTGCGTTTGATGCGTCACAAAAAGGATATAATAAAAGTTGAAATGTATTCGAGTGTTGTTACAATGATGGGGTTAATGTTACTCAAGATGGAAGACGTTGTAATGAAATAAAGAGGTACATTTTACAACCATATTTTTCTTGAGAATAGAATTTTTTATTCTTCTGTTACGTTTTCACGTAGGTTAAGGGTTCACAGTTCGATAACTTAGCGTAGTAAGTTAGCCGGGATTACCTTTAATGAAGTACAATATATATTACTACTCTCTAACTTAAATACCGATTTTTCAAATCCCTGGATAGAAATAACTGTCAAAAAAATGTAACACCACCGTATATAAAACGTCACTATGATATTAAAGTTAAGCAAAATTTGAAGGCTGTTATATTTGGTTGGGCTCAAACTTATTCGATAGATATTATTTATCCGTAGAATGAAGCTCTTTTAAAGAAATGAACTTTCTGTCGATGCGTACAAAAATAATATACACTAAAAAATATATTTTCTTTTTTAATTATCAACTAGCTGTGCCTACTAATTGAAATTCGATGAAAATTATGTATACCACGACGTTCTTCGAAAATAGAACTATTCAATATTGAAAACCTTATTTCAATCGGCTTAGTAGTTTTTAATTGTAAAAGGAACAGACAGATAAACAAAGAAACAGACAAACAGACAGACTTGAATTTTAAAAATTATATAATTTTGTTCTACTTCTTTTCCAGAGTCCTGTAGACAACCTTTTTTTTATTTACTTCCAAGTACAGACTTTTTGTCCTGTCTTCCTTTATTATTAGTATAGAGCATAGATATAGATAGATGTATACATACACAGTGCAAGGGCCTTGTCCTAACTGACTGATAAATCAAAGTACAGCCTAAACCGCTGGTAATAGAGAACTCAAATGTGTTCTTTATAATATGATCCAATAAGAAAGGATTTCGCGATCGGAACTTGCTTTAAAGCAACTGCACCGCTTTATCGCTCAAAGCGATTTCTTATAGGCAACCTAAAAATAAAAGTATAAAAACAAATAAGTAGGTACAATTTAAGTTGATAAAAGATTTTACCTTAATTAGAAATACTAAAGTTCTGCAGCTTAGTTCTTAACGTAGCTATTTATCTACCATTAATCCTACGTATAGGATCAGATCTAATTGATTGGTGACCTCAAACCATCGGATTAGTGAAGATTAACTATCGAAGAACTAAAACGAATTTAGCCTAGAATTTTAGTCACAACTTTTCCTTACGTTACTTAAGTGAATTCTAACATAATTAGTATCAACAGCTATCCTACTTACTTTACTTGATTACTCCATCTTAGACTTTTCTACTAATAAACGATCAAATAGATGTAAGAAAATATTATATTAGAATTTGAAAACTATATCTTTACTAGCAGCGCCCCGAGGTTTTACCCGCGTAAGTTCCGTTTCCACTGGAATATCGGGATAACAATATGACCTATTTGTTATTCCAGGTCTTCAGCTACCTATATTCTAAGTTTCATCGCAATCGTTTCAATGGTTTTTGCGTGATTGAGTAACAAAATCACATACAGGCAAACATTAATACAAAATTTTGCGTTAATAATATAAGTAAGATAACATTAAAATGCCTTATCCTGACTTCTTAGTTAGACTGTGTGCTCATTGTAAGACAGCTCATAGTAGAGTACTGAAATAATGGAGCTTGTGTTTTTAGTATGATGTAGGCATCCGAAGAAAAGGATGATAAAAATCACGGGATGGGGACTTATATGCGATTGAAACTGAGGGGCGCAAATAAAAGTCTATCCTAATGTTATAAAAGAATTACTTGAATTTGTTTGTTTGTAACGAATAGGATTTGAAACTAATAAACCGATTTTAAAAAGTTCTGTTACCAATAAAGGCTATGTACGTTATGGAGGACTAACATAGGCTACTTTTGCTTACGATATTACCCCGCGATACGGACTTCCGCGGACTTACGTGAAGGGCGCTGCTGGTAATAAATAATAGTAAGCGAAAACCGAAGGAAGCACCAAGTCATTCAGTAATTTAGTTAATTATAAGGCGCTTTCCAAACCCTACAATTTGGAGACAATGTGTTTAATGAAAGTGACTTTCACTCAACCTTCAACTATCCTATCTTATAGTCGAATAAACTCCATGACTTTGTCTTCCAAAGCTCTTTCAACAATAACATTAATCACATCTTTCAACATTCCACAACAATACCCATTAATTTAAAGAAACAACAAACAAATAGATAGATTATTTTCTGAGAAATGTTTAATTAAATTAAACAATAGACGAAATAAATGTTGACTTTTGTTGTAATCACAGTTGTTCAAATATTATTATTCTGTCCAATTAGTGTTGGGATACAGGTCATTTGATAGGTCAATAGCAATTAATAACGTAAAGATATTTCATTGCTTAGATTAAGATGAAAATATAGCAGATTTTATTATTGAGTGGGAATGAAGTTTAATCTTTTTGGTTTTTTTTTATTAATCTGTTTTCTTTAAAATAACCTATTTGAAGTCTAGTGCTGGCATTTTTCACTTTACTTTTACATTTGAATGTTCGTTCATTTAGGTGAAAACATACGGAAACCACATTTCGGTATTTAAAATTTATCCTTCTTTTGCCTTCTTTTAATAGTTTTGGTTACACAATAATGTACTTTTAAAGTCACTTTCAAACTCAAAAAATTAAATTAAAACAACTAGTTTATACATAGGTACCTATATTTTTATTTTACAACGAAACAGGATAGATTTGAACATTTGTTTTTCCTGTATTGATTAGTAGTAATATTCACTTCATATTGGTAATACAGTTTTACTTATTTAGCAATATCATTCATATTAAACGAGAAATACCGTTTTGGGCGCTTATGAAGTCGTTACTCGAACTAGCTAGCTTTTTAGTTTATCAATGCTTTACCAAAATGGAAAGCAAAAATATAAATTGGATAAAAACCTTACAATATTTTCCATCTCCTTCAAATCCATCAAACTAATTGACAAACAAACAATAAACCAACAATTTGTAGCAAACGATACGTAATAGACTACAAAAAGTACCAGGCTTGCAGAAACAGCCGGGAGCAATCTGTTCAAATAAAATATATTGGTGATATACTACTATACGTTAGAACGTCAAATGGATCGTATCAAATTGATTTCGTGATTGTTAATCTGATTGAGTTGTTTATTTTTGTTCTATGAAATGTTGGGTTTTCTTTGACAAACTGAGAACATATTGGACTTGCTCTTAGAAGAGTGTGGAGAACGTGCGGCACGAAATTCCTTTGAGACCATTGACTGCGGGGCTTGGGTTGTAGTGACACTAATGGCAATCTGTATTTATAATAATTATCTATATAAGTAATATACATAAACTGTGTTTTGGATAATATTAATACGAGAATAGAACATCTATAGACGTTGTGTTAAATAAATAAATAAATATTGCACGACATTACACAGCGCAATTTAGCCCCAAACTAAGCACTATGCTTGTACTATGAGTAGGTACTAGACAACGGATATACTAAATATTTTACTTTTTTTCGTAAATACACACATATTATACATAGAAAGGCAGCCAGACCAGATACAAATATTTATTTTTAAGTATAATTATTTGCACCCGACGGTAATCGAACCCGCAGCCTTCTGCATTGCAGCCGAGCGTTCGCCCAACGCGCCACAGGAGCCGTCAGGAGGCGGTGTTACTGTGATAACTGATAATACACGAACCAAACGATCGAAGCTGGATCTACTCAGAACAATCAATACTTGTGACGTATTGACTCGTGGAATGCTGACGTTGAAATCGCAAAACATCATAAATCGCAAAATTAAACACAAAACCGAAAATCGCAAAACGCTGAATCAAAGCCGGAACAACAACATGTGAGTTTTTAGATGTCAAAGTCATAATCTATTCAGGACTATCAACACGATATTTTTTAATTTCTCTATGGTTTTCGCGATTTTGCACAATAAAACACATTATTCAACTTTACTCTTTATTGATATCACTGGTCAACCTTGAAAAAGCCAACTGTAAAGTTGGCTAAGGCTCGATCGTTTAAAAATCATGAATAAAACGCGATTAAACCCGGCAAATAAAGTGTTTTATTAAGATATTGGTTGTATGTGCCACTGAAATTGAAAATTTACTTTTTATAATTAAAAACATAACCCTTCTTTGGCAGTTGTGTAATAACTATACAGAGTTCCAGCAAATATCTCAACATACAAATATAAATAGTAGAAACATATCTCACGAGATTCCGAGTAAAGGTATTACATTTAATGTAATTTTCGTAACCAATCTCCGAAGCAGTCTAAATTAGAAACCACAGTGAAGTTCTTCTAAGTTCAACCTCAATTCTACTAAATATAAGAACTAACTTTGAACATAATTTGTTACAATCTCACCGAAGTTTTGTGGTTAAATTCTGTGAATGAATCTACATAACTGATTTAAGTATGTACCTCTAGGTATACTTAACTTACCTTCGCTTTTTACCTATTTAATGAAATTAATGGATCCCTAAATAAATAATATTTCACTGATGTTTATAAAGAGCCCTAGGGATTTATTCTGCTCGCGTGTTTTTTTTTTAAATCAACCCTTTTTCGGGTTCAGTACCTCAAATCGTAAGAAGAACCCCTTATAAAATCATTTTCTCTCCGTCCGTCTTTCTGTCTGTCCATTGTTTGTCATCATTGATTTTCTCAGGAACTGGTGAACTAGAAAGTTGAAATTTATACCAGTTGAGGTTTGTTGATTCCTATTACTCCTAGTTATATAAAAATCATTATTTAGAGTTAACACCATAATATTATAATGGGCAAAACACAATATTTACCAAGTTTTACTCGCGTTTTATTTATTAAAGTTAGCGAAACGTTGGTACGAATATTGAAACAATGCCGTTAATAAATAAACGTGAGTAAAACCCTGTAACTATTGTATTTTATTACAATGAATAATCACGAAATGATAAGAAATAGCTAATGTAGGCAAATTTTGCATTTCTCACACTTTTGTAAGTAGTTACCTACCAAAACATGCCTTAATTTTTATGTTTTTTCGAATTCTTTTCACATTACCTGAGTAAGTAAAATTAGGAAGTTCCCTTAATTGCTATAACATAAAAATGTCCTATATTTTCAAAATACGTTAAAAGCAAAATAAAGCAAACATAAAACGTTTATTTTTCTACCAAATTCAACGGTAATCGTCAAGCGTAACCACTATGTTGGTCGGTCAAACACACGCTATTTAAATCAGAAACTATCGGATAAACCAAACTAAAGCAGAACTTTAACCTCTCATCCAATATTCACTTTTAACGTAGCGCCGAAACAATATCGTTAACCGAATTCGGTCCATTTACAAAGCGCTAAATGGCTAATTAAAAATCAATTTGCAAAACACAATTAATCTTCGTTACATGGCTGGTTTTTACAACTGCTAATCTGTTTTCCAACCATTCCATGTTTTATAACAAAAGCTAATTATTTTGTTTCTAAAACGAAGGTTTTATTTTTAGGTGAGTTTTAGAAATCTACTCCTTTGTTTTGCCTGGCGGTTTTAATTACGTAAGGCCTTTGGGATAGCGGGTAAAAAGTAGCAATGCATTTTTCAGGACTCCAGATATTTATACGCAAAGTTTTAACGCAATTGGTTTAGTTAGTTCGGTAGTTTCAGGTTGCGCTGGATGTGTGGAGTGACGCGAAAGGACCGCGTCAGGAACTCCAAGACAGGTCGGGGTAGCCTTCATGTATAAGTCATTGCAAGAATGTCATTTACAGTGGTCACGTCTTGCAAAAACTGACTAGTTACGTGGGGAAACAAACTTCTAGCTATGGCGCCGCTGCCCGACTGCGGTAAATTGGGACAACCCGAGAAGTGCTAGCTTAAAGACGTAAGGGCTGACATGCTTGCAAATGACCTCACTACATGCTAAAGATTGTGTGAAGTGCAGCCTTTAGAGCAGGAATAGGAATTTCTTGAACTGAAAAAGGGTAGGATGAGTGGATGATAAATCCGATTTAGTGAGTCAGGTGTCAATCGATTCACGCTGAATCTGGTTAATATAAAACTAGATTTTTAAGTAAAAAAAAAATAATCTCTTTTAAATCTTTGACGACAATCATTGCAAATCGCAAAATCAAACGCAAAACCGCTTGCTGAATCGCTGAATCAAAATCGCAAACACAACGTATGTGATATCAGCAAAGGGTTAATGAATTTTTTGGTATCTTTTTGTATCTAACATAACACATCATGAGCTATACCTGCCTGTTTCAATATAACAACAGATATTCTATTATTTCACACCTATCGAAAATGAAAACGTATTGCTAAAACGACCTTAGTATTTATTGACTTCCCCAAAAAGTCCAATCACATTTGTTATACCGTTCGTTAGATAACTCAATAAGGCCTTCTTATAGAAGAAAGCCTTAATGGGATCCGTAAGGGAGATGCGGATAAAAAAACAATTATTAGATTTTGCTTTTATAAAGATAGACTTTATTGTTTTCAAAAAAGTTTAGTAAGTAGATGAGACAAGTATTAGTAACAAGTAGGTTATCCTTTAACTTAGCTCTAATATACCTACTAATACCCATTGATCTCAATCTTATTTTCTATTTTTATAATAACTCGGCCCTCGATCGATTTACCCGCGACCACGGCCAGTGTAACCCGTTTGCCGAAACGTCGGGGTAATTATAAATTTATATTTGAATTTATAAAAAGTGCATAAACGCGATCGAGACCAGAGTTATTATAAAAAAAAAATGAGCAGAAATCGTGTGAATTTAAAAAGTGTCAATCTTATTTGTAGATATGATTTTAAAAGGAAGGCAGAAAGGAAGACGCAACCTTTTGCAATGCAACTCGATACATGAGTTTCCATTTCTACGGTACGGAGTGAGATGATTTCCAAGGATTTCCTAGGCAATAAAATCAAAAGCCTTGTACAAAGCTCATTACTAAACCCATTTTGAAATTGACAATCGTACAGCAACATTGCAAAATAGTAACAAAACTACAAACAATGAGAAACAAAGTCTCAAAGTAGACAAGTAATTCTCTCAGATAAAGTTAGTTGTCATTGGTTTATTTTCTTTTCATTGTACTTATTGTGGGAACCCTTTGTGAGGTCCCGGTCTATTGTGTGGTACCTTTGTGTGCTTATGATGTGCAACTTTTGTCACTTAGTATTGCTTTGTGGTCGAAATGAGATTTTACCGTCGGCGTTGACGAAAATACATGGATGATGTTGCTGTGGGAAATTGCGCAAGCTTATTCTACTGGTGTTCGTAATCTTTGTTATAGGATACAGCGCAAATGCAACTAGGCGTGTACAATAAATAAATAAATAAATTCTGTGACCAACACACTGCGCCATCTAGCCCCATGGTAAGCTGATAAGCTTGTCTTACGGTGACTAGACAACGGATATACTACTAATATTTGTTTTTCTTCTGTAAATACATACATATTAAACATAGAAAGACACCCAGACCAGATACAAATATTTATGTTTTAAGCATAAATATTTGCACCAAGCGGGAATCGAACCTGCAACCTTCCGCATTGCAGCCAAGCATACGCCCGCCGCGCCACAAAGGTCGTCTAGACAATGAGTACTAGACAACTGATATACATTATAGGTATATAACACACAGAACCAAAAACAAACATTACAATAAACAGGGATTGAACCCGTTACTCCTGATTCGCAGCTGGGGGTTCATCTAACGCGCTACAGATGTCGTTAAATCAATGTCAAATGAAACGGCTTAATTGTAGTGTAGTATTGTAATTTAGATTGCATTTGTAGCCTTTTTTATTTATAAATATATAGTCTTCAACAGCATTAGTCTTTAAAAAGCCATGTAATTTGAATTATTATTCAAACACCGCTTGGTGTCTTTACTTGAATACTGCGTGTGTGAAAAAAAAACACTCAAGAGATCTTCTGCTCCTCACAAGCTTATCAGTTTACCTTACAATAGTCTTCAGAACTGCGCCATCTATTCATGTTTGTTCCTGCAGGATTTGGTTGATCTTTACTGTTCAGATGACGAGCGTTTGTAGGATCAAATCTGTTTCGTTTGTATACGCAGTCGAAACGACTGTGATGTAGTTTAATGGTTTTAGAGGATCCTTATTCAAAGGATAACAAAGGACTGGAACCCTTTTACTAAGACTTCACTATCCGTCTGTTTGTCCGTCACTAAGCTGCATCCCATGAACTGCGATAGGCTAAACAGTTGTAAATTTAACAAAATTTGTTAAATTTTCAACTGTGATAACTGTCAGTATTAAAAAAGAATAGAATAAATATTTAAATCCTATCCATTAAGCGTGTTTTTTCTGTGATAATAGTAAACGGAACTGTTCGTGCGCGAGTCTATTTTTGATTGGGTGATCGAATTTTGTGTGTTGCAAAAAAGTATTTTCTCGAGCTCCTAAGTGCTTCAAAAGCACGTTACGCAGCTGGTCCCGGAGGTCTTAGGGCGCCCTGTAAACTACATACAACAGGTGAGCCATGCCATTATGCAAAATCGAAGAACGAAAAAGTTTTAGTGTTTATTCGTGAGTGGACACTTACACACAAAATCTATCTATTACTATTATCTTCTATAATAAAGGAAGAGAGGACAAAAAGTGTGTACTTAGAAGTAAATTAAAAAAAGCCGACTTAGGAAAAGTAGTAGAACAATATTTTATAATTTTTAAAATTCATGGCTGTCTGTTTGTTTCTCTGTTTGTTCCTTAAACAATTAAAAACTACTAATACGATTGAAAACTCGTGGTATACTTTACATCGAAATCCGATCAGTGGAACCTGAGCAATGAACAAAAAAGTCGATTATGCACTATTTCTACACAGACGAAGCCGCGGTTAACAGTTAGTAGATAAATCTAAGAGTAGGAATTGGAATAGAGAAACAAAAAACGGTCGATATGAAAACAAAAGGCGACCGAAACAGGAACAAAGATGATCGAAATGAAATTGTCTTTCATGGACTTTAGTGTAAAGGTACTCCGTCATTACGAGCATTCGCGGGAAATGTAACGTTACAGGTTCGAGCATTACATACAGCGCGTACCTTGTAATGATACAATGTGTAATATCCTAATACAACTTGTAACATCAATGCGCTTCATGCACTTGTGATGAAATGTTACATTACACGTGAATGTTCGTCAGTCAGGCAGATAGTATTGTAATGTTACAATTATGCTCAAAGTCAAATCTATAATTTTGAATTTTACGTACCTATATTATAAACGCGAAAGTTTGTATTATGTATGTGTGTGATTTTGATACTCTTTCACGCAAAAACTACTTAACCGATTGCGATGAAACTTGGATTGTAGGTAGCTGGATATTGAGAATAACACATAGCCTACTTTTTATTCCGATATTCCCGCGGGAACGGGACTTACGTGGGTGAAATCGCGGGGCGCAGCTAATCGGATAAGTCTGCTTCTTTTTATAAGACGAACATCGTCAATTAACATACGTTCTCAGCTACCCAGGCAATGCGCCACGGTCATGTGATGGACCTCAAAGAGCGTTAGCTAGAGATTTACCAATGGCTGACGGCCAATTCACTACGTCCTTCATGTCACCGATCGTGTCGGCAACCGGTCCATCGGATAACGGTAGTACGGGTTTAATGAGTGGGTTTGCACCAGTGCAACAGCTTACTTACTATAATGTTACATTACAAGCGAATGCTAGCGGTAAGGGAGCACCTTTATAATAATGTTGTGATTATAGATTTCTCTGTTTGTTATAAAAAGTTATTAGACAGAATTTACTCAGAAATATTTCCAGTACTTTGAAAATAAAAGTGTTAAACATTTCTAATTAATATTGAAAATGTTGTGAAATGTTTGTCAAAATAAGTTAATATTACTTGTAAAGCTCGAAGCTGCTTTGATTTAATTAAAGTTTAACGGTTTTGTTTCATTTTCATTCTAGATAATACGTTTAGACTTATGGACTCTGATCTTGATATAATTAGTTTAATTAATATAAAGCTTTCTCTCTCTTTTCAGGTACCGCGACTTATAGGATATACTATTATTTAAAAGGTATCGTTAGAAACATATTCGTATGTTGGGGTGATCTACGAAACATTGGACCGATCTTGGTAAAATTAAGATTTTAGAAATATTTTCTTTGGGAAAAACATGGGCCACGAATATCTCGATTTTTTCAAAGGGTCGGGACTTACTCAAGTGCAGCCACAGGGTGCTGCTAGTTATTAACGTATAGATTGTAACGTATATAATATAAGGAATGACGGTAGCACATAGGTACGTAGACTAGAGCAACAAATTCCGTTTCGGTGTTTGACCAATTCTACAAATAACCACTTCTATAAATGACCTCTTCAATACACACACACAACCAATTTTTTTTTACTTAAACACTTAATCTTCTTTTTATTCCGATATTACAATCAAGGGCTTAATTCTGTAAGAAAAACCGTGTAGAACTTATACGACATACACACGGTTCTCTCTCTCTCAAAGGTTCAAAGTTTTATCATACTATCGAGATAGCTTCTTTATATTCACAAGTTTCAACCAAGTCTCCACATAGTTTTAGAAAAGTTGACTGGATTCTATAGCGGAGCTACGTAGTTTTGTCTCTTACGGAGTTAGACCCCTGGACGCAAGTGAAACCGCCGGACGCTACTAGCTGATTTATAAGTGTCGCAAAAATATTTAACTATAGAACTACTATGGAAACTAATTTAAAATTAATTAATAACATTTTTCTTCTCGACATTACGTAATCTAGGTCCGCATTTAATACATCAGTGTACTGTCATCGAGAAACCGAAGAAATTGCGACCTGTGAAGACAGTCTGATTAAGCCTGTACGTACAGTCGTCAGCAGAAGTGATTAATGAAACAAGACGTCTAGAGCCTGGCGTGGCGTGGGACAGATGCGTTAATTATATTATCACTCGAGACGCGTCGGTGTTAGATTTGTGTACGTGGTTGTACAGGGGCTTTATTAATTGTTTGAAAGTTAGTGTGTGTCATTAGCTGGGATAGGTGAAGTGTTAAAACACTTATAGTTTGTGTTATAATAGAAATTACTTCATTTCAAAAGGTATTTGAGAAACGTCACATTTAAAATTATAGATTGTTTGCAATTATATTGAAATTAAAGTTTAAGTAATAATAGGTAATACGCGAATTGGCCATAAGAAGTTGAATACAAATTCCGTGTTCAACAACAATGTTAAGCTAGTGTGGTGTTTTTGTAAAAGCTATAAATTTTTATCGATAATTAATTTATAGCAGTCGTTAATTTAAAAATCTATAATTTAATTTCCCGGTGACATTTGTCAAAAAGTCTTGAAACGATTTCATAAGAAAAATAAACTGTACCCTTCGTTTAATCACTGTCGATCTTTAAAAACCTCGATAAACCCAGAATCAATTTATTTATTAGAAACACATCAAGTTAAAAAACGCCATCAATTTTTTATTATTTAAAAAGCTATAGATACCAAAAAAAAACAGTTTATTTGATTTAGAGCATCGAGAAAGTCACAAGCATTTCTGTTACATCGAGAGAGTAAAAAAGAATTACACTAAGTTTACGTGTTTACATTATTAATGAAATAAATAACTATGTGACGTCAGACGCCCGATGAAAATCAAGAGTCAAAACTCACACTATACCCAAAACAGCTTGTTATTCCCAACAAGTCCAAGTTTAACTTGTTATCACTTTCCGAAAGGGAAAAAACTTTTCAACTAAAAGAAAAATACACAAAATGACCGTTCATTTTGCCTAAACGGTCGGGCGCATCGTGCTACCGCTAGTAGAATAGACTTATAATACCTTTAAAATAGACTAATTAATCTATTTTACTTTTACATGTGAATCACAATAAAAACCCTATAGGTCTTCTTCTTATTGAAAGTCGCGTTTCGAATACATACACAATTAATTTCCGACGATTCAAAACGATCAAGTGAAACTTTATTATCAAAAAATATTTTGAATTTCAATTTAATACATCCCTTATTATTCAAAAATATGACCTTGGTGGAGTCCTATGGCGACGTTAAAACCGGTACAATATCAAACGCAAATAAAGTGTAAACTATTCTCACAGAAAGATGTGAGAATTTTATTAAGTACTATAGTACTGGAAATTACAAATTTCGTAGACTCAATAATTTCTTCTATGGTTTTCGCGATTTTGTTAAGACCAATTGTTAAGACCAGTCAAGTGTAAGATACCCCTGGAGGAAGCAGGCATTTACAAGATCGATTGTGAGTGTGGCGCCTGTTACATAGGGCAAACCCAACGAAGTGTTGTCACTCGTCTAAGAGAGCACATGGCTGATGTGAAGCACAGGCGGTATCAGAAGTTTGCAGTTTGTGAACACACGCTGGACAAGTCTAACCATTTCCTTCGCTTCGATAAAGCACAGGTACTGGCTACAGAGAAGCGGTATGTACCCAGGAAGCTACAGAAACACCCTAATAATTTCAATAGGGAAGATGGCTGGAAAGTGCCACCTGTCTGGGACCCTGTACTTCATTTGATTAAGTCCCAGGCCCAGCCAACAACAGCTTCAAGACCACAAGATACCGTTAGCCATTTTTGTAGGACTTAGTATTTTTTGTTATTTAGATTTGTTAATTCTTAGTTTGATGTAAAAATTGTTTTTAAATTTCTGAGCAAAAGAGAACCCCCATGAGTTTCTTCGTGGCTTCTTCTCATGTGAGGGCGCGTTCCGAAGCTATGGTAGTTTTTTGAGCTAGTTAGGGATAAAAATAATTATAATTTAAATTGAAAACTATTACAATAACTCTATAGTCTGCGTACACTGAAACGTTTTTATTGCAAATAATTATGAGGCGGTAGTTTACTGTAACTTTTTAGAATGTTAAAAATAGACAAATTACATCTCAGTCAACCTTGAAAAAGCCAACTGTAAAGTTGGCGAAAGCTCGGGTCAAATAATGGATAAAAACGCGATAAAACCGGATAAATAAAGTGTTTCCTAGACTCACATAAAATTTCACATCGCAATAACATTGTAGAACTAAGGCTTACTTTATATAAAACAATCAGTTTTTAACGATGATGTTCTATTTACTGAAAGTGTTTTATTTCTTCAGTCGGTAGGTATTCGAACCGGCTCGCGGGCGCCTTGGGACATCAATTCCACACGATTTCATCGTCCATCGGGCAAGACCTGACCTTGAGTTTGTACCTGCTCGTCATTTTTTTGACAAATTCCCCTCAATACGGATAGACATGAATGAATACTACTCAAAACTCAAACTAGAGTTTTGTCAATATATTAGAATTATTCACTTAGCCAGTATTTAACAGTTTTAGCGAACTTTATTAAACCAGTACGAAAAGATTAGTCAAGAAATCGGTTGCCTAGAAGAATTCGCTTTGAGCGAAAAGGCCGCTTTTTTGAACAATGTTTATTTAGTTTTAATTGTATTATTGTTCAAAATCTAAAAAATATTTATCTTTATGAAAATATCGATAAATATATTTTTTTATCTACAATACGATTTTTTAAACGGCGATTCCGCTTGACGCTAGGACTTTGGCCTGTAGGTGGTAACTGGTCGCCTTTTAAGCCGATAAGGGGATACCGCCTTATTCTTTAGATTTAGACTACAAGGAACAAATAAATAGAGAAGATGTTCCTTGAATTCTATATCAAAAACGTTGGAAAGATTGACAAGCAACTTCTTCTTCCAACCAAGGTTGCTTTTTTTGGGTATATTTTATCTTAAACCAAAACAAATCTAGTAGGCAAGTATTATTCAAATAGAAGAGCTTTAGGGGATTGGGAACAAGAATCGCGTGAAATTGGAAGATTGAAACATTAGTTTCAGTACTAGTACTTACATAATATCTAAGTGCGTTGAAAAAAAGTTAGCCTAAGTTACCGAATCGTCATGTTATTTGAAGTTTTTTACTATAGGTATATTAAATTACACAATAGTCTACCCTACCATGATCTTTTCTCGTTAGTTTATCGTTATTTTATTAGCGTTATACCTGTCCGTATGCTTTACTTGCTGCAATAATCATAATAATAAATAAATCATAATAAATGTGAATGGTAGCATTAATAATAAAAGCCAATATTTTCAAATGCTTGCTGCATTTTAAAATATTTGAACTAATATATTAATTAATAACTTTTTAATTACAATTTGGTTTTACAATGGTTTAGAAAAACGATTAGCTGCCAATACGAATAGGTTTAATAGAAAACATGAATTTCTCGCGCCTCAGGTACCTTATTCCCCTTCATAAACGTTACTAAGAATAAAATGTAGTCGAAATAATAAAGTAGCATTTCTTTTCTGACTACGCTCAGTCCTTTCACTGTACCACTTACCTGTACCGTAACTAAACTAGGTCAAAAGATATCCGGAACACAAGCGAATAAACTCAGTTTTTAGAGTCCCGCACCTTATACGGTACCATTATACGAACTCATTATATGGGTTTTTGCTTGGAAAACCTAATGAAAAACAATCCTTGAGTTTCTTATTGATATTTCCTTTTTGGTTACGACTCGACTCATTTTCTGTCCTATCTTATCTTACTAATATTATAAACGCGAAAGTTTGCAAGTATGTATGTATGTCTCTGACTTTATTACTCGATCACGCAAGAACTACAGAACCGATTGGCGATAAAACTTTTAATATAGGTAGCTGAAAATCTAGAATAACACATAAGCTACTTTTACCTCGATAATCCCGCGGGAACTGGACTAACGTGGGCGCAAACGCGGAGCGCAGCTAGTAAGAGATAAAATTACTTTCCTTATTAGTTAAAAGAGACTGGCTCCTACTAAGTCTGATAAACTCATAAATCTCATAAAGTTTGTCTTGAAGAGATCGCTTTCAGCGATAAGGCCGCCCATTGTGCCTCCTAAATTTAAGCTGTATTTGTTTCTATCTATTTATCTTGTAATTGTATATGGTGTGTACAATAAAGAATTTATTCATTCATTCATTCAAATCTCAACCATAATAGTGAATAGATGTGGTATCAGTAGGACGACAGTTGTATCAAGCCACTGAAGTAATGTTACCTCAAATTCAGTGATATTTTAGCGTCATTGTCAATCATCGATTTCGTCTTACCGACCACAGCGGTTGTCATTACATTTTTATAATATTAATAACTAGCTGCGCCCCGCGGTTTCTCCCGCCTAAGTCTCGTTCACAGGGGAAATCGGGATAAAAAGTAGGCTATGTGTTATTCCAGATCTTCCTAGTAGCCTATGTATTATTCCAGAATACTCCAAGTTTCATTGAGTAACAAACATACACACATGCATACTCACCAACACACAAACCTTCAGCTTTATAAAATTAGTAGGATTAGATGGATAGACGGACATAAAGATTGACAAGCTTTCTTACAGCAACTCTATAAGAACGTTTGTCCGTTGCCTGTTTACTTACTACCGTAACTACTAACCGGAATTGTATTGTTATGACCAAAACCTAGTCTTTCACAACATGTTATATAGAACGTACCCCAGACGACAGTCTAGTGTCTAGTATCACCACAGAGACGCAAACATCGCCGAATCAGCCCCACAATAACTGGCCCACCTAATTGGCCAAACGATCTCGGATAGAAACCTCTAAACATCCAACTCTTTATTGCAAATAGCCAAGTCGCAAGCCGTTAAAAGAATTACCGTCTATTAAGCATTCTTAACGATTCAGCTTTGTATATGGATAGCAATAAAATTGGCGTTTGTTACTTTATAGGGATCATTTGTCTTCTTTACAGTCGGATTAACGTCATCAATGGTAGTATGGTATGGACTGAGCCGTAGTTTTATGTGAGTATAGAATTGTCGGTACGAGAGCGCCTCTAGCGGATGTAAGGGGAAACTTAAACTTTAAACAAAATATGTACTGAAGATGAATTTTTCCTTTAAAATATTTCTAGTAAATATGCCTTGAGTAATAAAAACAAATTTACGAGGGTATGAAGTTGTAATAGAACGCAAATAACATATAGTTACTTAGGATAGGCAATAGAACAATTTATGTCTCTCTGTCTTCTTATCTGTTTCTCTGCTACATAATATGCATTCAAAAACTAGTAAGCCGATTGAAAGTCACTATTATCGATTTGCTTTGGTTTATAAGAAAGTCACGGTAAACTTAATGTAGTAATTACGTAGTTGAATACAAGTAGGTAATCAACGACAGACTGAGCCAGACACCGGACTAATTTCTAGAATTTTCCCCTGGATTAAGACAGCTAGTCTCAATATAAAGTTTTTGTTTAGATCAACACCTTTCATTTGAACCCGTAGTATCTTATTGATAACTAACTTTGATCGGGACTACGCAGTACATTGATTATATTACGTAACATGGTAATCACCAGTGATCACATCAAAGCAGCTATGCACTGCTTAGTGCCTAACTGACTTATTAACTCAAACTGAGTTAATAAGTCAAAATTCGATAATACAGGTGTTATTGTGACCTTACTATAACCTTATTCCGACCTTACTTACCGATTAATAATAAGGCTAACTAAGTTTATAACAAAGATCAATAAATCAATACTGTGTGTGTACACGATAGTCCAAAAAACAAAGAAACTGTTTTTTTTTACAAACTCGTAACTGTCTTTTTATTTGTAATGTATTCAATAAATGACTTCTCATTTCATTAAAAGTTATCATTATTACTATCAAATTTACATAACGACTCATTTGATAAATAAAACAATATAAATGACAGAACAGAATACCAAACATACCTATCTGTCTACTTCTACTTTGTAGTACAATAGCTAAAATGACAAACAACCTCTCTATATTGATCCAGTATCTATGGACAGTGATTAATTTGTTTGTGTTACAGTATTGAATTGATCAGTCAGAGTGAGATATCAAATTCTAGTCCATTCCCAATATTGATAACGATAATCTGTATTGTACGTTGAGATATAACGATATGGAGCTGACATCATAAAAAAACTATGCTTTAAACACAGAAGCTTGCATTCTTGCAAGCTTCTGTGTCTGAAGCCTGCAAATTTATCTTGGTATTCCCATATTGAACAATTAACTTCACGTATTAGAAAATTTGTGTGGATTTTTAAATCTCTCAGACATATAATTTCGGCTAATAAGAATCATTATTCCAATTATAATCTTTTATATAGAATATATATTTCTTTGGTCCAATCTGTAATCGTCTACTGTATTCCTGTATGGGGTAGTGCTTTCAAAACGCGATTTTTGGAGATAGAAAGAGCCCAACGAGCACTAATTAAAACCATGTATTTTAAAAAAAGGGCTTTTCCTACAGATGATCTTTATTTGGAAAGTAATCTTCTTTCGGTGCGAAAACTGTATATATTACACGCTATCTTAAAAAAACATAAATCGATAGGATATGACCCAAATATTGTATTTAAACGAAGAAGGGATTTAGCTATATCTGTTGCTGCTATTGGTGCTCCAAAAAGAACGGTATTTGCAGGAAAACAATTTTCGAGGATCTCGTCCTTTTTATATAATAAGGTGAACAGGGAGATAGAAATATACCCTAAATCCTACCATGATTGCAAAGCCATGGTCGCAAAGTGGTTACAAACTTTATCCTACGATAAGGTTGAGAGTCTGCTGAGAAATGTTCAGTAAAGCATTGCCTGCCATCTGGAACAGGATTTTTAGCAGATTCTCAATCTCTCGCCAGACTAACATTTGACACATAATACACAAACACATACATGAATGTGAATACGTATAGAGAACCATAATATATGAATTTACACCTAATTATTATTGCTGTGTAATTTGAATAGATTTTTGTTAAAATAAGGTTAAGTTAGCGTAAGGAACGGAGGAGCGGACACTCCTGGCACAGGCATCTTAAATGCTTAAAAGGAGTGCCCAACATATTGAAATTGTTAAAACACCTTTTTGTTACGAAATAAATATTTTTGTTTTTTTTTTTTTTGCATTCGACCTCACGTCATAGTTTAACCCCCATTTGTCACGATCCTTTTGCAGAAAATTGCAGGTTCGATTCCCCTCGGAGACAAATATTCGAGGCCAAGAAAAAAATCAACAATATTGTGACCGTAATTTTAATTATTGAGGAGTTGTGTGATGAGAAGGTGGTATCAAGTGCTCCATTTATCTGTACCTAATTCTTTTTTGGTAGAAGTACAAAAATGAGTAATTTACTGCATTATTGAGTGCTATTTTGTTTATCATTCCGCAGGTACTCATAAGATCCTCACAAAATGTTTATGAAACAACCTTGAAGATCCCACATTTCTATTAAGAAAAGAAACATCTCAATCAGTCAGGCCATCTTCGAGTAATCTGTGAACACCCCTGAAAATACGTTTTTGTTTTTCTGTAATATGTTTTTCTCAAACATGCTTGAAAATTTGAGCATTACTTTGACAACCTTCTTTGAGATCAAGTCGGATGACTTGATGTACTAGTGGAGCAGCCGCCGGCAATAGTTGTATGAAAATCCATATCTGTCGTGTTTAGCGGCCATATAAATTCTAGGTAAAATCATATTTGTCGTGTAATTTAAAAATGGAACGATCTTCTACTCCGCAGCATGGCGACCAAAGAGGTAACTTATCAAAGGTTTAATTTAAATTTCGAACTGGCATGCACATTAGAAATCTGTTTAGTGAAAAAAATACTTAAATTTTAAGAATTGTACATTCAATAATTGTATTTTCAAATAAATTTGAAAATACTTGTTTTGAATTGAACTACTTAGTTAAATGTCCGCGGATTATTTGAGAAAAGTACTATACAAGCCTTGGCTGCAACTAGGCACTGATGGACTTACGTAGTGTGCTTCGGCTTCGCTTCGGCCCACATTCACACTTTCTTCTATCAATGCCTCTCTTGCAGGCCGCTGCAGTAATGTACTATAAAAATAGCGTGATACGTGAGTAAAACGTAATTTTGTTGTGATAATGGTACGGAATCCTCCGTCCAAGTGTCCGACTCACAGTTGGCTGGTTTTTATTAACATATGCGGTACGTCTTAGCTTACAACAAAAACCTAATATGGTATATTTTTCCTTACATTTGTTCACGCTTATGAGAACGAACTACAATGTATCAAACTAATAAATCGTAATAGAAAACGTACCGCACCGAAGCTACGCAAAATATTGTACCTTTCCCCCCTCTCCTCGAACACTGTACTAGAGATCGCCATTAAAGACACATCTAAGTTAACCAAATTTTTCTATTATTCATCGCTGAAGTCAGGAGTTTCTCAAAATAGGCAGGATAGCATACCTTATCGACATCCAACATATAATCACAAACATATTTTGGACCTTCTCACCAAATTCGGACGAGCAACCTATGGACTAAGCACGTGTACGACGTGGCATCTAAATTCTGGCGTTTTGAGAAGCAATCCCGCAAGCAAGGTAGAAGAAAATCAGTTGGAGACCAAGCGCTTCAAGGAACGAGCTGGACTGGATCACCAAATCACGCTTCTGGTGGGACCAACCATCCTCTTCCTTATTCATCTCCCCTATTCTCTTTGTGAAACCTGTGCTAAACTGATTTCAGTAATATCCGCAAGCTGTGTGCTACATATTTGGAGACACGTAGTAAATTGAGCAACCTGGTGACGTGCTAGCATCAGGGACGCATGTTCAGAGCTACCGAAATTCAAATTGTAAGTACTCTTTCACTCACAATTCACCAAAATGACTTCTGATGGCTCAAAATCTCCTCAAGTATTAGTGACAACAGATAAGGCTAGTTTTTCTGGTATAGTCAAAGATTTAATTAAAAAACGAGGCATTATCAAAGGCCGTGTTACTAAATTCAGTAATCATGTACATTCCTTAGAAAACAGCGACTTTGAATTAGACTTACAAAATAGGTTAGATTTGAAGCTTCGTATACAGGCAGCTGCCAATTTAGGTTCCGAATACAATGAAATCCAAACAAAAATCGAGATGAATGTCGAAGAAAGTCAGTTAGCTTCCCAGTTAGATACTCGTGAGGAATTTCAGAACTTATTCTATCCTGTTTTGGCTCGCGCAGAAGCCATGCTGGTATCTGGAGAGACCGCTGACCTAAACCACAGTAAGGAATGTAAACATGATCATTCACCTAAAGTTCAGCCTGTTCAATTGCCTATTATTACTTTACCAAACTTTGACGGTTCATATGAGCACTGGCTCGAGTATAGGGATAAGTTTATTTCACTTGTTCATCGATCTAAAGATATGAGCAACGTTCAAAAATTCCATTACCTAAAGGCATCCCTACAGGGCGAAGCCCTAGCTATAATTGATGCTATTGACGTTTCTTCCACTAATTACATCGTTGCATGGGAGACGTTAACTAGTAGGTTCAATAATCACCGAATTTTAATACAAAATCACGTTAAGAAATTATTCTCGCTAAGTCCCTGTACTAAGGAGTCGCATATTTCGCTAAATAAACTCATTGATACCGTTAACAACAACTTAAGGTCACTAAAAATACTAGGAGAACCCACAGACTCGTGGGATACGCTAATAATTTATCTAATTGTCTCTAAATTAGATAAAACTACTGAGCGCGAATGGGAAACCCATAAGGGTTTATTATTCACTGATTCACCTTCTAAAAACATTAATACCAAGTTAGATGATTTGTTTAAATTCCTAAGATCTAAGGTGGATATGTTGTTGTCGTTGCAAAGTAAACAAACTCAACAAGTAGACGCAGTTAAAAAACACAACACGTCTATTTATAAACCAAATTACACTTCTCAATGTAATATCGTCACTAATCATAACAATAAGTTTAATTCACACGCAAAGCGAGTTTGTTTCATGTGCAACGAGAACCATCCACTTTATTCCTGCAATCGATTTATTAACAGCAATTTACAAACTAAATTAAAACTCATTCGCGACAGAAAACTGTGTGAGAACTGTTTACGTTCCGGGCATACTCCGGCTGATTGCACACTCGGCCCGTGCCGAAAATGCGATCAGAAACATAACACGTTAATTCATAACGATAATAGTAGACTAGATAGCAATCAATCATCTGCATTCCATGCTTCGATTGCGACTGAGGTGATGACACGCTCGGAGTCAGATCACGCTGCACCTGACCCCTCGCCTTCCTCAGCCTCCGCGATCCTTCCTTCAATCAGCGTAAACAAGTCACACATGCATCAGAGTCCTAGTACAGCTATAGGTATGCACTCCGTTCTTTTATCCACAGCTGTTGTCGAAGTAGCCGATGCACAAGGTACCTACCATAAGGCCTGTGTACTACTAGACAACGGAAGTGAAAGATGTTTTGTTACTAAACAATTTTGCAAATTAATTAACGCTAATTTATTACAGTCCACAATCGAAATTAGAGGTGTAGGTAACTCTGTAATACAGTGTACGCAAACCTGCACTTTCGAAATTAATTCGTGCTACGATAAAACATTTTCTACGCGTCTTCATTGTTATGTTTTATCGCAGATAAGCGATTATATCCCGACCGTGTGTCAATTATACACGCATCTTTGTATACCAGACAACATACGGTTGGCCGATCCGCAATTTTCAAACGCTAAAACCATAGACATATTAATAGGTGCAGATAGGTTCTGGGACTTGTTACAAAACGATAGGATACGCTTACCTACCGGACCGTATTTACAAAAAACTAAATTAGGGTATATCATTTCAGGACCTATTGTAAACAATATGCCTACTAATCGCATTCAATGTAATATGTCTAATACTACTTTAGATTCCCAACTTCGCTTGTTTTGGGAACTAGAGGAACTTCCTAAGGTCGGTGATGCGCAGACTGAGGAGGAACGTGCCTGCGAGGAACACTTCATCCGTACTACCTCGCGCAACAGTGAGGGAAGGTTCTGCGTCACGATTCCTTTAAAACAGTCACCCGACACTTTAGGTGATTCATACGAACAAGCTAAGCGTCGTTTTCTTACCTTAGAAAAACGTTTTAAAACGTCACCCGAGTACAAAACTTTGTATACACAATTTATGCACGAATATTTAAGTTTAAATCATATGTCGCGAGTCTATTCTTACGAGTCACCATATTATTTTATGCCGCATTTTGGTATTTATCGTGAGAATAGGGTTACTACTAAGCTACGTGTAGTTTTCGATTCAAGCGCTAAGACCACTTCCGGAAATTCTCTAAACGATTTACAGATGATAGGTTCCGCTATACAGGGTGATCTCATTGCAATACTTCTACGTTTCAGAGAGTACAAATATGTCGCATGCGCAGACGTTCAAAGTATGTTTCGTCAATGTCGCGTCGTCCCTAATCAACGTAACTTGCAGTTAATACTCTGGCGTGACGAACCCACTTTGCCGATCGGTATGTACCAACTTAATACAGTCACCTACGGAACCGCGTCCGCACCTTTTCTCAGTGTTAGGTGTATAAAACAGTTAGGTTTGGAAACGTCCGATACTGATGTACAGAGGGTTATTAACGAAGGAGTATTTGTCGATGATTTCTTCTTCGGATTAGACGATAAACATAAGTTATTAGAGCTATGTAAAAAGACGTCTGAGGTGTTGCAATCGGGATGTTTTCCACTTCGAAAATGGATGTTCAATTTTAAAGTATCCGACTCGTTACAAACGCAATTTTTAGACATAAACAAAGATTTAGGCTTAACTGAAAATTGTAAAACGTTAGGTATAGGATGGAATAGTTCAGCCGATGAATTTTATTTTAACTCGCATTTCAAGTTTAATTCTGCGGATAGCTGTCCCATCACCAAAAGGTCAATTTTGTCAAATATATCGCAAATATTTGACCCTCTCGGTCTTTTAAGTCCGGTTGTGATTCGTATTAAAATATTGATTCAACAATTATGGCTATTAAAACTAGGCTGGGACGATTCAGTACCCGATGACGTCGGTCGCTCCTGGAACCGGTTTGTTATTTCGCTAAGTACACTAGATTCGATACGAATACCGCGTCATGCTATAGGCACCGAGCCTATAAACGTACAGCTGCATATATATGTTGATGCGTCGATGCTATCGTATGCCAGCTGTATTTATATTCGCACAATCAATAAAGATTTAAAAATATCTATTCGCTTACTTTTTTCGAAGGCTAAAGTGGCGCCTTTGAAGCCTATTAGTATACCGCGTCTCGAGCTGTGTGGCGCTTTATTAGGTGCTAGACTTTATGACAAAATTCGTAATTCGCTTCACTACAAATTCGATAACGTAGTATTCTGGACTGATTCCACCATTGTACTCGGATGGTTACGAATGACACCGAGTCGTTTAAAAACGTTCGTTCAGAATAGAACCGCTGAGATACATGAACTTACTTCTGGGTTACCGTGGCGTCACGTCAGCAGTAAAGACAACCCCGCGGATCTCGCTTCTCGCGGTTCTACTTTGGAAGATCTTTCTTCTTCTGCTCTGTGGTGGTGCGGCCCAGACTACTTGAAAGACCCTAATTTCGTCTTAGACAGCCTAGATGAGTCGGAGATGTCACGCGAAGAACTACCAGAAATTAGATCTACTGCTAATTTCTTCGTAGTTCAAGATGCGTCCGACTCGCTATTTCCTTTTCATCGCTTTTCACAATATCGCCGTATTCTACGCGCTATGGCTTTTGTGTTACGATTTATACACAATATTCGCAATCAAAGCAAACGATTTGGAACTTTAACTCTAGATGAACTTAATTATTCGAAATTAATATTAGCTAGGTTGTCACAATTAGAGTCTTTCCCAAACGAACACGAATTATTGTCCAAAAACAAAACGCAAATTTCCAAAAATAATTTATTAAGATTAAATTTATTTCTAGATGACAATAAGATTATTCGCGTAGGTGGTCGTTTAGATAATTCCAAATTTAGCTACGACAAAAAACACCCAATACTTATGTCTTCTAAACATTATTTTTCTATTTTAGTTTTCCGCCACGAGCATGAACAATTGTTTCATGCTGCGCCTCAAGCTTTGCTGTTTCATATACGCGAGTTATGGTGGCCGCTAGGTGGTAGGACCCTTGCGAGGCAGGTGGTACATAAATGTGTGACCTGTACGCGACTCAAGGGCAAAACGCTTGAACCTATCATGGGTAATCTACCCAAGGAACGCGTCACGCCAGGCTTTCCTTTTGTTCGATGCGGTGTAGATTACTGCGGACCAGTGCTCGTATTGAACCGTAAAGGGCGTGGTGCTGTATGCACTAAAGCATACATTTGTCTTTTTATATGTTTCGTGACACGCGCAGTGCATTTAGAGTTAGTCAGTGATCTCTCTAGCGAAGCATATTTAGCAGCACTGAAAAGATTTATTTCTCGCAGGGGCAAGCCAGCTGAAATCTTTTCAGACAATGGTCGTAATTTCATCGGTCTAATGAACGACTTTAAAGAATTTATAAATAAATGTAGTCCTACTATTATAGATTACGCTACTAGCCAGCAAATTAAATTTACATTCATTCCACCATACGCAAGTCATTTTGGGGGATTGTGGGAGGCAGGAGTACGTTCCTGTAAATTCCATATGCGTCGAGTGATAGGAAACGCGCACCTCACCTTCGAGGAGTTTGGCACAGTTCTATCACAAATAGAAGCTGTTCTAAATTCTAGACCTCTCTCCCCTCTCTCCTCTAATCCGCAAGACCTCTCTCCTCTCACCCCCGCTCACTTCCTGGTTGGTCGACCACTCACAGCACCTTGTTGTGATGATTTCACAAATGTACCTTCCAGTCGACTGAAGCGGTTTCAAAGAGTCGAGCAATTAAGGCAACATTTTTGGACCAGATGGGCCAAAGAATATGTTTCAGAGCTGCAGACCAGAAACAAATGGTGGAAGAACAAAGACGTCCTGCAGCCGAACACCATGGTCATCATCAAAGACGACAACTTGCCGCCGCTTAAATGGAGGATGGGTCGAGTTCTACATACAATCCTTGGCAAGGATGGAGTGGCACGTGTGGCTGATATTCATACAACATCGGGCACAATTAGGCGAGCATATTCGAAAATATGCCCACTATTCAGCGAATCATGAAAACAATTTCGAAAGGAGAGACCTTTCAAGGCCGGGGGCATGTTCACGCTTATGAGAACGAACTACAATGTATCAAACTAATAAATCGTAATAGAAAACGTACCGCACCGAAGCTACGCAAAATATTGTACCTTTCCCCCCTCTCCTCGAACACTGTACTAGAGATCGCCATTAAAGACACATCTAAGTTAACCAAATTTTTCTATTATTCATCGCTGAAGTCAGGAGTTTCTCAAAATAGGCAGGATAGCATACCTTATCGACATCCAACATATAATCACAAACACATTATATAAGAAAAATAGTACGTCACCACCAAATTATCTTTTGCTTTTTCAGACGACAATGATAAAATATCTAAATAGATACGTATATCAATATTTTTACTACTTTTCCTTATATTCAATCGCACAATGACATTCGACTTTAGAATAAGGTTTCTTTGTCTAATGGACCGGGAGCCTGAAATTTGTCGACCTACGTCAGAGTATTAATCTCTGTGTAGGTCGACACAGAGATTATCGACACATAACAAGGTATATTAAGAAAGTTATAATGTATTTATAGGCGTCTATCATTATTGAATTAGTCTAATTAGTTACCAGTTCTAATGAATTTATTATTGTAACTGTTGCCTTCTGTCTAGAGACAATCACGTGAGAGGCCTAACAAACAGTGTGACAAAAGAACAAAGATGGGGGGCACGTTTCTTACCTTGCTACTTTAAATTCATTATTTTAATATTACCATTTAATGTCGGGCGGATTTTTACACGACTGCCAAAGGAAGTG
Source organism: Idaea dimidiata (assembly GCA_949358125.1). Lineage (NCBI taxonomy): Eukaryota > Metazoa > Arthropoda > Insecta > Lepidoptera > Geometridae > Idaea > Idaea dimidiata. Next base: position 15,385,676 of record OX442329.1, read on the forward strand.
TTATGTTTTTTGATTAATTTTATGTTTTCATATTTTGGTGTAATTTTATATTATTATTCGACCTCTGTGGCGCGTCGAGCGAACGCTTGGCTGCAATGCAGAAGGTTGCGGGTTCAATTCCCGCTGGGTGCAAATATTTATGCTTAAAAATAAATATTAGTATCTGGTTTGGGCGTATTTCTATGTATAATATGTATGTATTTACAAAAGAAAAATAAATATAAGTAGTATATCTGTTGTCTAGTCACCGTAACACAAGCTTAGCAGCTTACCATAATTATCTATTTTTAGTAGTTAAGTGTTTTTTAAATTGTTTAATGTTATACGAGGATTACATTTTTGAATTAAAAGAAACATTTTGTAAAATAAAACGTAATAACGTAAGTTTGGCAGTCATGGTATCTCGCTCTATGATGTTTCTTTGTTCAACGTCGTATTGAAAACATTCTTTCTTTATGTGAATGTGGCATGGTGTTCAAATAATTTCCAGTTTGTATAGAGATTGCTTTTTTTGATAATGTTCGATTTCATTTGTACAATGTTTTTTGGAGGCTAATTTTGTTTTAATGATGTTTTTGTTTGGATCTATTTTATTTTAATGTAGAAAAATAAACTGTACAAACATAATAAAACACTTTATTTATCCGGTTTTATCGCGTTTTTATTCAGTATTTGAACCGAGCTTTCGCCAACTTTACAGTTGGCCTTTTCACACATATCACAATTCAGCATTAAGTTATTAACTTAATTCTTACTTAAAACATCGATTCAGTAAAATTCAATATTAATTACAATATAAATGTTTAAGTTTGGATGTTTATTTGGATATTTGAGTTAAAATCATGATAAAACTACTAAACCGATTGCGATGAAACTTAGTTTATAGATAGGTGGCGATCTGGAATAACACATAGGTTATTTTTATCTCAATACTAGCTGCGCCCCGCGGTTTCACCCGCGTAACTTCCTATCCCGTAACGTTAATGATCCCTCACGTATGTCATACCAGGTGTTGCTTAACGATCATTCAAAGTACTATATAATATTTCTACCTCTTAACCAACCCTGTACCAAGTTTTATGAATATCGGGTCACCCGCTCTTTTTCACCCATCACGTATGTTGTACCAAGTGTTGCTTAACCCGTGCGATCATTCAAAGTACCCTATATATTATTTCTACCCTGTACCAAATTTCATTCATATCGGTTTACGAGTTGTTGAGTTAGAAATAGATATACACGACTTTATTTTTCAGAGCTGCCGTCCCGCAGTTTCACTTGCGTAAGTCCCGATCCCGAGGGAATATCGGGATCAAAAGTAGCCTATGTCACATCTGGATAATGTAGTTTCCTATTAATGAAAGAATTTTTGAAATATGTCTAAAAGTTTCTGAGATGACCCATGTTACCAACGTAACCTCTTTAAAATATTAATTACCAACATAAAACAAAATATTAAGAATCAAAAGTACAATGAGATATTGCAAAATAATTATTAAAAAGCACTGCAGTTTGGTGACACTACCAAACACTCTCGCATGGAGCCGCCCGATTGAGCCGCGCGGCATGATGCCTCACAGAGCTGGCTGGCCACCCTCATCATCATCGCCCGCTACGTGATGTATATGCACGCTTGGTACTTATTAATTATTTATTGTGGAGTTATTTTAAAACTGTAATATCTCGTGAGATATTTATTGAAATCAAGTGATGTTAAGGACAATTATGTTTAAAATTAAATACTTTTAATGAATAACGTATTTATTTCGATAAGGATTAATATCATATTTACAAAATTACCTTCGGAAACAATGCATTGTTCTACAATAAATTTCATTACTCTAAAAGATGTTATATTGAGTCAACCTTAAGAGTTAGACATATGCTGTCGCGGACTATTTATTAGATCCTATTTAGAGGAAGAATTCTCTCATAAATGGTTTTTATGTAACTTTGACCGTTTACTCAGCGCACGCGACAGAATCTCGGAAAAGGGGGAATATTTTCCCGTTTTTGCAACAAATTTCATGGATGCTCCGCTCCTATCAGTCGTAGCGTGATGTAATATAGCCTATAACCTTCCTCGATAAATGGACTATCAAACACAAAAAGAATTTTTCAAATCGGACCAGCAGTTTCTGAGATTAGCGCGTTCAAACAAACAAACAAACAAACAATCAAACAAACTCTTCAGCTTTATAATATTAGTATATATATAGATTCTTAGGTTTACGCGGGTGAAACCAAGAGAAGCTGCTAGTGATACAATAATAATTCCTCAGCTTAGTAACCATTTAAGCTACGAGATACAACCGTAGCAGTTATCTCGTAGCCTTGCTACGTCGTAGACACCGAACGATTATCAGCTACGAGTTATGAGCGTTTGTTTTCTAACAAGTTTATCGTACTTTTAGCCGACTACAATAAAGAAAGGATTATGGTTTTGCCCTGATTATTGTTTTGTTGTGTTAGTTGGGTTCCTAAAAAATACATTGTTTTTTAATACAATATTTGTAGTAATTTCATAAGCGATGAAGTGGTTGTAGATGATTAGGACAAGTTCCAAAACTTCCTTAGTACCTGCACCGGCTACAAATTAGTATACTTAAACAAAACTAACGTCAAGGTTTTATTTATAATAATAATTGTTTATTCACACAGTTTCTTGCGGTTACATTATTTTATAAAGCAATACGATAACAAAATAAGGATCTTTACGAACACAAAAAAACACTCAGTGAAAACGTCGCACACCATAGATTCCATGAGTCCTCACGTCTACAACAGGCTGCCTGCTTTTATGAACCTAAATTTTAACTGAATTTGACTTCAATTGTTGACATTTAACTTTGACAAACTTATTTTTTTTGTTTTCTTTATTTTTGGCCACTTATAGCACAAAATGCTATAATTTATTAATTTTGATCCCATGTATTTTTGAAAAAAAAAAATTCAAGTTATTTCATGACATTTTAATATGTATATTTTGTCATTTTTATTTTATTTTTTAATTTATCATAATTTTTATGTTATTATTTGCCTCAAATTTTATGACATTTGACTTGTAATTAATTTACCACTTATAAATGATATCATCTCAAGACCGTCCTAGTCCATTAGACCTTCAAATAAAAAACGAAACACATCACAAAACTCTAAAACACTTCTTATTTAAATCAAAAACAATATTCTTTAACTTTTCACCCGTCTACAGAAATGGAAGCCATCCTATCAGGCTTAAAATGCGATAAAAGTCGATGTCTGAAATAAATCCTGATCCGATTTCCATCCTGTCTCAACCATACGTTTAGGAAACTAAAAAACTTTCCAATATTCAATCTTTCCGAAGGGTTTGGATCTATGGTGATATATAGAAAGTTCTATCAAGTTTGTACCCGTGGGTTTTTTGGGTTGGGTAAGACCATAACAAATGCTATGGAGAAAATGGGGGTCATCTTGTTCTACGTTAAACTTCTGTCGACCTTTGTGTGCGCGTCGGGCGAACGTTTGACTGCAATGCAGAAGATATACTAATTAGTATAATAATATCTTCTGCATTAAGTATTTAAGAGTTTTTCTTCATTTGTAAATATATCACATTTTATATTATTACGAGCTGCACCCCGTGGTTTCACCCGCGTAAGTTCCGATCCCACGGGATTATTGGTATAAAAAGTAGCCTATGTAATAGGTAGCTGGAAACCTGGAACCTAATATTCCAGGGTTCCAGCTACCTATATTCCAAGTTTTATGGTAATCGGTTCAGCGGTTTTTACGTGATTGAGTAACAAACACACAAAGAAATACTTACAAACTTTCAGCTTTATAATATTAGTTGGATGAACTTGTCGTAAAATATCTTTGGCCATACCATTTGTATCCGACTGGTTTTGGTATAATTAAAAGGTTAAAGTTTTAAAAAATTCAATTCCAATTTCAAATTAGGAAAATGTGTGATTTTCATTTGTTTTTCTTATTGTTATAACGAGTGAATCTAATGTTTTAAAATTGTACTACAAAAAAGGTAAAAAAGCAACTCAAGCCGCGAAAAAACATTGTGATGTTTATGGACCTAATGCAGTATCTGTAAGAGTAGCGCAAACGTGGTTAAGCGTTTTTAATACGGAAATTTTGATATCAAAGATGCACGTCGCTCTGGTCGCCCTGTTACGGATAAAATTGATGCAATTTTTGAAAAAGTGGAGCTAGATCGGCATATTAGTAGTTGCGATGTAGCTGAAGAACTGGGAATTAACCACAATACGGTTTTGACGTATTTGAAAGAAGCTGGGTACACAAAAAAGCTCGATCTTTGGGTGCCTCATGAGTTCACTGAAAGAAACCTAATGAACCGTGAACTCATTTGTGATTCTCTATTACGACGTAATGAAATCGAACCATTTATGAAGAAGCTTATAACTGGTGATGCAAAGTGGATCACGTACGACAACAACGTGTGAAAAAGATCGTGGTCAAAGGTCGGTCACGCTTCACAGACTGTGGCGAAACCCGGGTTAACTCGCAACAAGGTGATGCTGTGTTTATGGTGGGATTAGAAGTGTATTATTCATTTTGAGCTGTTACCGCCAGACAGGACCATCGATTTTGAACTGTATTGCGAACAACTGATGAGATTAAAGCAAAAAATTGAGGGAAAGCGGCCGGAATTATTCAACAGAAGGAGTGTGGTATTTTACCATGATAACGCTAGACCTCACACATATTTAGCCACTCAGCCAAAATTACGAGAGTTTGGCTGGGAGGTGTTAATGCATCCGCCGTATAGTCCTGACCTTGAACCTTCAAATTTTTGCCTGTTTTGGTGTCTGCAGAATTCCTTAGGTAGTGTCATGTTAACATCACGAGAGGACTGCCAAAACCACTGGTCGCAGTTTTTTGATCAGAAGCATCCAAAATTTTATAGCAATAATGTAACGTCCTTACCAACAAGAAGGCAAAACGATTTCCAACAAAATAGCACCTACATACTTTAGTCAAATGTAAATAAACTTAAAAAAAACCTTTTGAATTTTTATATAAATGCGAAAACTTTTTAGCCGACCTTTTATATACTCTGGTTTTTGGAATACGAAGACACATACTTATACAATTAGTAAAGTTATACCATATAAGTCAAGAATCTAAGTCAAATGTAAGAAATTACGTCAAGAGTTGAAACGAAGAAACGAAGCAAAATTGAGACAGATTTCAAGAAGTGAAATAATTTAGGGTACAGTTCTGCCGGATATCCGTCATACGGCTCACGGTTCAAAAGAGTGGGGGAGCGTATAGAGGATAACTGAAAAAATAAAAAGCTTAACATTGATTGGTAATATACATAACATAAAACTATAATCTTGCTCTTGTAGGTTTTAAATAATATGCAATCCCCGAGTTTATCCGTTTTTGACCACAACCCTGCCAATGATTAAGTTTGATTTGGTTCTAAACTTCGCAAATTTGTGTTTGGAAACGATCAAAGGAATATACCCATAGAGACGCTTTGCCTTATACGACAACGTGTGTAAAATCAATGTTTTTATACATTGTCTATGTAAACACCCATACACAGTTCAGAAGTAAAATAATTAGATTTAAAAGGGTAACGTCACCCGTATTTTGAACGGGAAATGTCTGCGTTTTTTTGTATGAGGCTTCAAGTTATCGAGTTTTAAATCTTTTACATTTTGCAGGGTCGGAAATTTAGTTAGGGATATTTTTTTCCAAAGGGATTTAAGACGATTTTCTGGATAACTACAGAATTGAATTTGAGATCGTTGCTTACCGAAGTACGTAAATACATAGTAGAGTCAAAGAGGTTTTTTCTTCATTTTGTACCTACATTTTTGGTATACTTGATTACTGCCTTGATACCAAAAAATATTTTACGCAGGCTCACTGTAAACAGGTTGTGCCAAATATCCTACTTATAATATAAATGTAAAAGTTTGTGTTTCGGTAAGTCAACAAGTTGGTATATTTGTTACTCCTTCACGCAAATCCTACTGAACCGTTTACGATAAAACTTAGTATGTAGCTAGTTACAGTTCTGGATTAACATTTAGGCGGAATGTTTGTCCCAATATTACCGGGGATCAGGACTTACGTGGGTAAAATCCAAGGGTGCTGCTGGATATTTATATGTTTCGAATTTGAGTCAGAACACGCCATTTTTTCTTCTGTTTAGGTATCGCCAATACACTTACTTACATACTCTCTTTCATCTTACACTCTTTCAATAGGAACTACAATATGAAAAGAACAACAAACAATCGTAACAAAATATAAATATCAAAAATCATACCAATTTATTCCATACAACAACCAACATATTAACAATAAGAGTTCAAGATGGCGAGAAAAAAATATTATAGCAAAAGGAAAATGGCATCTCATAAATAAAGGCAAGTGGTACTACTTCGCACGATACTGACATACAGACACGTGGCGAGATCTTATTATTATAATATATAAATTGTTTTTTTTTTTTGCTACGTAACTATTCCGAGGAACTACTAAGGGTTAACGAGTACTGATAAGTTGAGGCAAAGACGCGTCGTCTAGTATCACGAATTTCTTTGACATAACCACTGCCGAAATAATCTTCTGTCCATCCAAAATTTGCCTGAAAAAGATTGATTTAAGACTGATAAGGCCGTGCATTGTTTTTTGTTGAGCACGGCCCTACCACTAAATTGTTTATTTTTTATTGTAATTTTATTAATACAGTAATAATCTACCTAAATAGCCTAGACAAAGTAGGAGACTTCGCGACGCTACGACGACAAGCCTTCACCACAACTTATCAGTGCGGATGTAGCGTTAGGAAGTAATATTGCAGTTATGGTCTTGTTGAACGGCTCAATTTTAAACTTTATTGGCCGAGTTGGTCTCAAGGAGGGTTGGTGTCAGGCAGACGGCCTTAAAATAGTCCCAAATCTATTTCTGGTAACTTTGGTGAGTTTAAGACTTTTTACTGTGTTTAAGCAGACTCGGGCAGACAAAACCCGACGTAACGGGTTCATTGCTCGGATAAGGAAATTACGCACGCGATTCTGCTTATTAACACTGGCTCAACATTTATATATTCAGACAGGATTTAAATCCACATACATCACATACGGTCCTGCAATAAAGACAAATTTCACAAAAGCAGTCTTGCAGCAGTTACTGAAAGCTATTTCATCAGATAGATAAATTGTACCGCCATGTTGTCTTTTTTATGAATATGACTATAAATTGCATGCCACTAGTTTTGTAATGTAAATCCAGCTTTTGTGGTCAATGTCCATATCAAGAAACATAGGTAATAGCTTTCAGAATTCCCATTTCAAACTAGCTGAATCACCACTCTTGGTGATGGTCACTCTTGGTTTGGTCACTCTTGGGTTGGTGTGATTTTTAGTAGTTTCTTGGTCAGCTGATGTATCTTTATACATCAGCTGACCAAGAAACTCTACTTAAAATCACACTTTCATAAAACAAACGAATACTCGATCGGGGAAGGAATAAAGACAATAAAACCACGTTCACACTGCGGATATCGCGTAAAACAATATACTGGTGTACACAAAACGATCTCACCCATTCGTTTATAAAAAATACGTATTCAAATTAAAAAGCGTCAGAGGCAGACCAGTTTCGATTCCCGGTGTCGATTGCGCTGCTCTGTACGTGACTTTGTTTTTTAATTGATAGTTGTTTAGATCATTTTAAACGGTCTGTTAGCTGAGTGCTTTGGTTTTACCCGCGTAGGTTTTGATCCCGATTTCATCCTTTTCGAAAGTTGCTAGTGAGTCGGAAATTTTGAAAACCTCTATCTTTGTGGATACCTGCTTACACACCAATATGAACACAATATCCTCATGTCACTAGGAGCAGTGGTTTGGGCTGTGCGTTGATAATATACATATAAGTATAGATATATAAGCACACAGAACTAGATAAAAGCACTAAGAATCAGCATAAATATCCATAAATACATTTAGATAACACCCAGAATCTAGCAATCGTTATCGGCAAAAATATTTGCCTTCGACAGGAATTGAGTCCGCAACCTTCTGCGCTGCTTCCGGGTATTTGCCCGACGCGCTACAGAGGCATAATATCTACCATTTCAAGTTCCACAATACAGCAAACAAGCTCAGTAGAATCATGATTGTTTTAATTGCCAGTAGGTGCGCTCCGAAGTAATAAAAACCATCTGCGGCTTGCATTATATCAATTGTGCTGGGAACCATAGTAACTTCAGTTAATGTTCGACTTGCTTGTGTAAATATACATAGGGTAAGTTTAAGTTAAGTTTGAGTTAGAAGCATCTACTGTAACTAGGTGTTTGGTATTTAGGAGTCCATATTGGCTCTCATTAAATTCTAAATCCTCATCATCATCATCATCATTAGCCTGTTGCAGTCCACTGCTGGACTTAGGCCTCCCCAATTGCACACCACCTAGATCTATTTTCGGTTTCTCGCATCCAGTTTGTGCCAGCCAAAGCCGTTCCATAGCCCGCTGAGCGACAAAAATCTAAATCCTATATTTATAATAAAGGTAAATAATATACTAAACTGCCTTATACCAATTTCTTTATCATTAGTTCACAATACACATCAAAACATTTCTAATAAGGCCTACTTCTGAAAAGCTTAAGTATACTCGTCTCAATATGCAATAACGTCAAGTCAATAACGTACCTCCTATAATAATATTATTATAGAACTTTGTGTTCTAGGAAATCAATTTTACCTGTAACTTCCCAGTAATCTACATTAGGTAACAAAAAGTTACCGTCTCATGTAAGTGCTAGACGCTCTCAGTAAGTGAATTAGGAAAATTTCAGACTGAAGTAGTATCCTACAACCACAGAATAATCAATACATTCTGCTCGCTACTAGTAGGTATTCGACAGCGGCAAAAAGAAGCCGACGATTATCAGGGTAATCTGCGGCTTCTTGACAAATACATTGAAGTACTTACCTACATCTAGCTAGAGGAATCAGCTAGATGTAGGTAAGTAGTTCGGACTCTTACTCTATTCAGTATTTGTAATAGCCGTAACAGACGATCGAACCCACACGGCACCGTTCCATCAAATTATTATGTATTCTGTTGCCGAAGTATTTTTTTCTCCAATATGTGACGAGTCAAAATTTATTTTTATGACGATACGAAGTTGCCAGAACAGCTAGTTACAACCATAAATGATTAGGTGCCTGTATTAAACAACGGTCTCTTCTCTTCTTAGTCGGGCACTCTTGGCAGAGTGGTCGTGGCTGTCGATGGACAGGATTGCGTCTCGCCGTCATCACCGGCTCCCCGGGCTGCTGCACGTCGCCCGACATCTCTCCATTTCTTGGCGACCAGTCGCGTTGCGAGTGCACTGTACTGAGGTTGACTCAGTAGATTTAGTGACGAGGTCAATCCAGAGGGTAGGAGACCGACCCCGAGGTCTCTTGCCTTCGACTCGGCCTTGAACTACCAGACGCTCCATCGATTCTTCATTTCTGGAGATGTGCCCAAAAAACAAAAGTACCAGCGCGTAATTAGATACGTCCGGGCCGGTAGATAATAATTCATTACAAGAATACGAACAAATAATAGTGTCTTTACGGTGCCTGTCTATCTTTTTCTTGGTTAGCCTGTTAATTTGTCCCACTTTAGGGCTAAATCCACTTAGAGGGTATGACGCCACAACAGCCTACTCCGGATTGACGAATGGCCATGTCTTAATCGAACTGTGGTGAGACCTAGGACGTGTCGATTTCCTCACGATGTTTTTCTTCACCGTAAGAACGTTATTATTAGTGAAACATGGAACTTGCTTAAAGAAAAGGACAAGATAGAGCTATCTGTTCTTATTGACCATGCATGTCAAACTTTACGATATTCATGGGAATAAAGTTTCGACTGACAGTCGATGATCGATTAATAGTACAGTTTCTCACTCACAGAAGTGCAAACAGAATTTAGCTGTCTCTCTGTCATCTCTGTTTTCTCTGTCTCTCATGTGTGTTATTGGCGGGCGCAGTGCTTATTTTATTTCATTTCGAAAATAGACAGTGAATAAAACTATGTAAAAATAAATAAATTAACTCAACACCATTTACTTACAAGTTTTCGCATAGAACAAACAAATAAATCATCATCAGCCTGTTGCAGTCCACTGCTGGAGATATAAGGCCTCTCCCATTGCACGCCACCTATAACAAAAAAAAGTATTTTATAGATCAAATTCAGTTTATACTCATCAATTATCTCGTTGATAAATTCAGCAGATCTAATAAATAATTAATTGCGTCTGTAATTTGTTTGACTATTAGATATACTTGTTATAATTAATTTTAATGCTGCGTATTATTGTTGTCGATAAATTTTATTTATATTGCAATACGCTCGCTCATCTTTCTAACTATGCTATGATTTTAGACGACATCTGTGGCGCGTCGGGCGAAGGCTCGACTTTAATGCAGAAAGTTGCGGATTTGATTCCCGCCGGATTCAAACTCGGCGTATTCTTATAACTTGCTTATGTGTGTGCTTATAAATAATGTTTAAAATAATCATTTGTTTTTGGTCAGGGTGTTTTCATTGTATTATATGTATGTGTTTACAAGACGAAAAATTATTGTCTAGTATGTACAAACCTAGTGCTTAGTTTGGGGCTAGATTGCGCTGTGTGTAATGTTATGAAATATTTATTTATTTATAACCTGTGCCCATTATATTGAAAAATTGCTTTGTTAGGTAATCAAGCTTTTAATTTAGAGCTATAAATTTGCAGATTATAACAGTAAGAATGAGATCGTATTCCATATAGTGTGTTGCCTTCCTGTCTTCTAATTGACCGTGCTATACATTAGACCACCCACCTTGTGATTGATGATTAAAGACACGACCGATAGACCTGTGAAATTTTGGTCGATTGCTTAAGGACAAGTATTAAAAACAACCTGCGAACAAACTAGCCCACGAAATTTAAAAAATCTAAAACAATTTGTCTAGCTAAAAGAACACAGAAAGCGTTGTAGATACTTCTAAGTTATTTCTACTAAACTTATTATTTTCTAACCATATTTTTCCACCATATTTTATTACAAATAACCTCTAAGTGCCCTCATAAGGTTGGGAGGTGAGAATCATCCGATGTAGGCTTCGAGGCTACCATTAATATTAATGTTGAAAGAGCGTTTATCTTTTTTTTTTCAGGTAGGTACGAGTGAGTATGCGCCAAAATAACAAAGTGTAATTTTTGAAAGATTACGTAAGGTGGCGTTTTAGGGCGTGATTTTAGTTTTTTTTTGTTATTTTAGCTTTAAATTTCGCGGAATTTACAATTTTCATTGTAACAGATAGACAGACATGACATTAAAGCTATGGGTGAGGTGAGGCGATATTATTCTAAGTATTATTTTAGTTTTCAACTTTAAGCAGATGTAAAAGTTTATTTACTTTTATTTTTAAATTAAAGGAAAAAGCTTCTGCTTAGAAAAAAGTTTATTATCCATGAAAAAAATACTCACAAAGCTGGGAAATTGGAAAATGTTAAGGGGTTCTTTTTCAAATCTCTATGTATGAGGAAAAACACACTTCGACTCTCCCATCAAATATTTCTCTTATCGAACTACATTACTTATAAAACTAGTTGTGCTAAGTTAGTTATATCTATTTGCTATCACAATGAAAACAACAGTAAAAATCTATAAAATACAGAGCATAGAATACTAATTTTATTTCGTAGGTGGTTGCACAATGGCCGCAACTATCGAACTCCGAATTGTCAAAAAATAGAATTGGTATGGAAAATTGGACGCGGAATCGAGTTTTGTTGGTTCGCTTCTAATTTTTCAGGTGACAGTGCCTTTGAAACGAAGTTAGATGTGGCTACATAGGTTTTTTTGGAGCAAAGAAACTTTTTATGTGAAGTCATTTTGCTTCAAGTTTGCGTTTTTGATTTGAAATCGAACTCTGTTTTCGGTTTTGATTGCGTTTATGTTTTTATTTTTAGCATTTTTGCAATGTCTCTAAAAATTAATGTAATTGCAATGATGTTTAGAGGACTTTACAGTGCCTTTTATTTACGAATACATCTTTTTAATCGTGTGCGGATAAATACCGCCCGCAGAAACCCGCATGCAATTAAATAGAAAAAAATGAGTTCAGTTACTTGTTTGTGTAGATTGGTAGTAGGTATTTATGATCATCTTATAACTTATAAAAATAAAACATTAAATAGTTTTACACTATTTACGTCTGAATGTAAATTTAATAATGTTTTTTTTTACAACATAAAGTATTTTTGAGATAAAAAATTCAACAACAATCATACAAAGTTTTATATCAATATTTCACTTCTACGCGACCATCTGTGCCATCCGTCACTTCACATAAAAAAACTTTAATATCAGAAATGATTTACGTTTCGAACTGCTATCTTATAACAGCAGAAAAACACCTACGGGCTTTTGTAGGCTAAAGATTTTCTGTCACTCGCTAGTGACCAAAATTTCATTTTTTAATCGTCTTTAAAATAGAGAAGGCTCTCAATTCTGATATGAGTATTTTCTATACGATGTTATTTGCCAAAATATGTGTTTGACACTATGATCTCTTACTCTGGGGTTAAAATTAACTCTGACTGCAAGCCTAGCTATTCCTTTTTAAGAAACTTAGATCAAAAATGTATACACAGAACTATTAATTATCAAAGGAAAAAGTAAACAAAAAGATGTCGCTTCCAAATAATTATATGAGTTCTTTTGTTTATATTTGATCTAAGTTTCTGAAAAAAAGGGTACAGTTACAATAATCAGCGATAATCAATTAATTTAAATTTCTTTTTGAGACGGTAGGAAAGTGCGTAGAAAGGTCAAAGACAAAAAGTCTACAGTCTACGAGAGCTCTTAAGGATAATATGCCCAAACTATAAATCAAACGGATATAATCCATGAATTATTGCGAAAATACATTTTTCGGATGTGTAATTGTGATTACCACATGTATCTACAAGTTTTAATGTTTTCTTTCACTCTCTCACATATAATTAGCTAGATACTCAACTATCTTAAATTAGTTATACAAGCCAATTATTAGTTGAGAGTAATAGAAAAATGACGTCTTTGCGGATTTCGTGGCTAGAGTATAAAGACTTTAGTACAGGTCTAGGTTTTGCAACAGCTCGCTTAAATTTGGCAATTGATAGGCAGGGAACAAGCATAACCTAAAATTAGTTCAATGTAATAATAATTAGTTATAATAATACAAATAATATGTTGTTATTTGTTCATTTATATTCCTAATTCCAGAATTATGATGATTATGGGAAATTTAAGGAACATAATAATAATAATAAATGAGTGCAAAATAATAATATTCCTTTAGTGAACGTCAAACTTACACGTAACAACGTATACAGGACAATTGCTGCGCATTTTCATAATCTTAGGCGCTAAATAAACTTCGTATGACCCTAACATTTTTATTAAGTGACACCATACTTCTAACCCTGAATACAACTAAAAGAGCTACTATGTTCTACCAAAACGTCAAAAGTACACAATAAATTTATATTATTACGATAAATTTCATCGCTTTGACATATTTAGTATAAATTTTACGATATTGCTTTTGATAAATGAAATTCTTACAAATTGAGTTCGAATGGCAATGGCATCTAGGGAGGTACTACCGATGGTAGGTAGCTACTACCTATGGATCGTGGAAGGGTATTCATAAACCAATCTACCGATACCTGCCGGGTGGTAAAAGTTTTACGACCCTCATGTTGCCTTGTTAGGGTTGTCACCGGAACGGTAAACATTATATTTCAGTCAATAAACCACGAGTTCTCAAACTTTTTCAGTACACAGCGCCCTAGCTTTTCCAAACTGAGCATTGTCCCTAGGACAATAGGACAAAGATACTGGGAACGTAGGTAAGTATGTTAATATTTAAATGATGCACATTTTAAAGCGAGCTTGGAACTTTCACGCATATTATCAAAAGGTGTGAAAATATTTGACACTGCTGCTCTTTTTTGTTTTACCTATGGTTTGAGCGATATTTGCTATTTAATACAACTACAGCTGAAGATACGGCTGGACATAAAATTAAATAGAGAAGTTTAGTTTGTGGAAAAAAGCAATGCGGAGCCCGTCGTGGTGTACCATACTTACATACTCTCTACCGCCGTCGGCGACGCCGCGGGCACCCAGTTTGGAAATCCCTGTAATATAAAAAATATATATTTGCATTTGTAATTAGAGTGCACTTAAAACCTCAGGTGAAAAGTGAAAGCAGCGATAAGTAATGTGCTTTACAGCGGCAGTTGGGCCTGCTATGTCAACTGTAGCACATTTTTATCATATTTGTTTTTAAGCTAATGTTCAAATACAAAAAATAAATAAATAATAAACAACAGAAACACAACAGAAAAAAAAACAGTAGGTTACCGCACGAGGCAAGGCCTATATCGCGGGTAACCGAACACAGTTTATTAGTATTTTTAAGTAAGTTTTTAATTCTTAAATCTTTTACAATTTCTGTCTACGTCTTTTCTTAAAACTACAATTTTGATCATGAACCTGTAAAAAATCACGAAACGACAAATTTTAAATTAAACCTAAGTATATCTCGGTTTAAATTCAAAATTAAATGCGATAAATGTTTTTATTTATTTTTATTGCCTATTAACATTAGAATTTAGTAGTAGTTTTACGAATGAAATGTTATGTGTACTATTGCGTTTGTAATTTCAGTTTTAATGAATATTCAACTATAAACCACCTGACGTTAATGCTCTTCTCTGTTAATAATGTTTTACCAGCACCCATTTCGAAATTCACAAAATAATTTTTCGATGCTAGAATAGGTTTTCTATTACTAGCAGCCCTAACAAGTGTCTATTTTACCGTATTTTAAACAATAAACAATTCAATTGTCTCGATATAGGACTTCGTGTATGAAACTTTTTACAGTAAGGTAATTAATTCAAATGGATTACTTTTCGTTCCGATCTGCCTTTCGCTATAGAAGGTTACCATTTTGACAGTTTATTCTGTTACATTGCTGCGGCCTGCAACACGGACAAGTTTAAATTTATTATTTCCCCCAAAATGTTTTGTCTGAAAACGTTAGTCGATCGACTAATTAATTTGTAAAGGCTCATTGAAAAATTATTTAGGTACTTACTGGGCTAGATTTATTACATGTTCTATTCCTTTTACGCGAAATATAGTCACTGTAATGTATTATATAGATAATATTGTTACATCTATCCTAAAAATGACATGTCAATGCCAAGACGAAGTGAATGAAATACGTTTAAAGCGTGAAAGTATCATTGAATTTAATGTAGCGTGACTTCAGTTCCTTGTTACAATTGTCTAAAATCTACTGTTAAGTTTGAGATCAATGTGAAGGAAGTGTTAATAATAAAATGACACGATCTGTTTATAATGTCTATTTATAGTAACTGTTTATAGTGTCTCTGTATAATATGTATGTTTTTATATACATATTAAATAAATGTATCCGTTGTCTAGTCACCGAAACACAAGCCTGGCAACTTATCATGGGGCTAGATGGCGCTGTGTGTTGGTCACAGAATGTATTTATTATTTATTTATTTATTATAACCTAATCCCTGACGTTGTTTTTACGAGTACTTGACGACACAGCGCACCTAGTTGTTATACCGTAAAGGGATCAAAAAACAGAAGCCACAAACTGAAAGCTATACATTTATGTTAAAGCGTCCCCACTGACGGGCATCAGCAGGCTTACCGCTGCACTCAGCCACTACGAGGAGCTCCGTCGGTGATTAGATATAGATTGAACTAGTCAGAAAGCAGTAAGACAAACGGAAATACACTACATATTCCTAGCTTCAAAATTCATTGTATAAAATATAAACTGTGACAGTACTATCTAAGCCGTCTGTCTGTATATCCGATATGTTCAGAACGCGTGGAATGTTGCCAACAATTTCTGGAATGCCTCTTTGTTTCGGGTGCAGTGTGCCACTGTTTTATAGACTTGTATGTATGCTGGTTTTAAGGAAAGAGATTGAATATTAGAACACATTAAGTTGATTTTCACGGGAATAGTTGCAAGTAAATTATTTTTTTATAACGTGTTAACTCCACTGATCCTAAATATCCAGTATGTTGATTACACAATATTTAATAGTCCAAGTAATATAGGAAATTTGTTTTCAATGTGTTCTAAATCTTTGACATTTACCTACTTCCAATGCAGAAAGAAGAAATTGAAGGGAAATTTCAATTTACAAGATAACCTACCCATAACAGTGCTTCTGGAGGCTATTCATGATCATGTATATTACAAACATAGTTGTTCAGTTGGGAGCTAGTATTAAAAGTACTTACTTACTCCTCTGACGCAGGGACCCGAAGTAAGTTTTGGTCTTCGACATAAGAGAACGCCATTTTTGCCGGTCTTGGGCCGGCTCTTGCCACTCTGCTGCTCCTAATTCTCGCAGGTGTTCTTCCACGGCAGTGTCCTTCCAGCGGAATCTGGGCTGACAGACGGGGCGGCGTCCATCTGGGATTCCAAGGTTAACGTTTTTGGCGGAACAATCGTCTTCCATCCTTAGTATGAAAATAATCTAAAAAGAGTATTTTCATTTAATTTAGCTTGGTACTTCATAAGCCATGCATCCATGCTATATAACATGCCTGGGCAAGTGAAGCCAATATGTATGGCGCTGTAATGTCAGCATTTATATCCCAGTCTAGTCAGATAGGCCCACAGGAAAGAACGGGTTAATACGTCTCGAGCTAACTAAGCCGTGGTTATCCTAGAGATGCTTTTTTTCACTGTAAGAGCGATGTTATTAGCGCACAAAACAAAATTCTTGTTTTACAATTATCATCCGAACCGACATAAAGCAGTAAATGCGAAAACATAACTCTTTCATGGTAATCAAGTAAAAAGAAGAAACTTCATTTTTGATGCAAAACAACTTACAAAAACATGTAGGTACATGTTTTCCTATTTTTTTTTATTTCCAAACTTATCCAATTCTAACTCAAAGAACAAACCCTATCTAAAAACAATAACCTTATAAGTAATTTATTCCAACCATGTCGCATGTCCTATCCTTCAATTACACAGCGCTATAGTATGATATTTGGATACACCTGGCTATAAACATTTCAAGTATTGTTCCGAGTGCCATTCCGAATATAAGACCATAAAAGGAAATATAAAATTACTTCTGTTATTATAATATTAACCCGTAAAAGTTGGAATTTTATGCGAGTGCTTAATCAAAAAGAGCTCAAAGTTTTTTATTATTTAAATGAAATTGCATATAAGGAGTTATGAAATTTTGATCTGAGAGAACTGAGATGGAATATGTTTTCTTACTGAATTATTATACGCTGGACATAACAAACTCCTTCACTTCTCTCTCTTCGCGTCAACGCGACGAGATACGACGCGAAAATTTCGAATAGTCGTATCATGCAATATGACCAAAGGCAGGTCAGAGAGACTCCTTCTCTTTAGGGGACTCCTTCTCTTCAGGTCATAATCGCTAGCTGTTCTGAAGATGGTGGTTTAAATTTTTACCATTTAGAATAAGGCCCTATTATACGCAATTACGCAATACACTTTTTTCAATTCAAAAAATTAGGCTTATCTCGCCTTGCTCTTTTGACATAAACGTGAGGCGCACTACAACTAGGAAAACTGTGCTTATAATTTCATTGAAACTGAATGTTTAAGTGTGCAAAATAAGTTTCTTTTAAATTTTATGGTCCTTGATATTTATAGCAATATATTTCATAAAAACTGCCAATAATTAAAATAAACATATATACGTTTGCATTGACAATAGCCATAACGATAAAGCTAACCGTTAAGTCTGGTTAAACGGACTAATAAAAATTATGGCGGCACTAAAATTTTATGTTTTCTCTTTTTTTTTTCAGGTAATATTCGGTTCCGGAGGTTTTCGAATGTACCAGTTAAATGGTAAAGTTATTGATTTTATTATTGCAAAAATTGTATCTATCTATAGAGAACCTTCTCTATCTATTTCTCTTCTCTTCTCTATTTGCTCATAATGCTACGTATCCTTAAATTTTATAGCTACCTAGCTATAACATTTAAGGATACGTAGCATTATGAGCAAATCGCAAAATTAACTCTAGTGCAAGTTGCAGATTCAAATATTATGCTGTAGGTGTACAATACAAAAATCAGAAGTGCAGATCTTCTAAACAAATGTTAAACGCCGATCGAAACAGAAGCAGGAGAAATAGAAAACAAAATACGATCAAAACAGAAACACAATACGATCGTAATGACAATAAAAAAACGATGATGACATAATTATGTATCTGTTACGTATATTCATACGCCCTTACTTATAAAATATTATTTACAAATGTCTAAGTTATGTGACGTTTCTCTCTGTCTGTCAACTTTGAAACTTCATGTGACAGTAAAAGACAAACGATGCATAGTTATGCAGCGCATTAATTAGCAAGGGGGATAATGATAAGTAAGGGGGATAATGTTTTGTCTAACGGATCTTACGAATGTCATCAGAATCAAAATATCACTTATTTTTTGAGTAGGTTTTCTTTAAAGACAGAGGTATTCACAATTATCTTAAACGGACTCATTAATGACTTCGCTCGCAATAGTAAAACGGCTTTACGGAAAATATTAAAATGACTTCATCGTTCACAAACTACATTATAACAATGCAATACTACAATGGCCCTAGGTAGTACATGCGAAATTTTATTTCCAATATAACTTCACATATTCATACCAATTCACATTCACAATAAATAAATTTACGTGAAAACGTTGTAAAAATAAAATTCCCAAACGACTTTAAAACGTATAAAGTTCTGTTAAAAACCCAATGGATTCCGGCTATGAGTGTAAAAATCTCTGTAAAATGAGTGTTAACTCAAGTGTGGACTAGTTGGCTGGGACATTTTGTACTTTGACCCGTTATTACATCATTTCAAGTTATACTTTGCATGTACATTTTTCTGGGCACATGTAATTTGACTCTTTGACACGACAGAAGAAGAAGAAAAATACTTTGCCTTTCTTTTGTTTTGTATGTTACTATTACCGATCCCACTGGAATATCGAGATTTACCAAGATCTCCAAATATCTGTATACCAAGTTTCATTGCAATCGGTTAAGTAGTAGTCATATCAAATATACTCTTTATCTACCTATTTATATACTTGACTTACCTAAACAAAAAAATCTCTTACTTTCATTTTGCAAACACAGCACAATGCAAGTCAAAATCTTTGGGGAAATTGAGATTTTTCGAAAACTACCTTTATTCTCTTACTTAGATGAAAAATATGAGCACAGAACTGTCAATTATCATAAGGAAAAGTAAACAAAAAGCTGTCTCTTTTAAATAATTATATGAGTTTTTTGTTTACATTATATACATACGAGTACATATATGTCTTAGTTCGCATAATATGTGCATTGTGCATATTTGCATCGTCTTTTGACAAAGACAACTGCTTTTACAATGCCTTGCTTTTGTGCGAAATGCGAAATTTTGAGGTATACCACAAATTCTAGGTCAAATGTTTCCTTCCGAACATCTAAGGCTTCCAGAAATTAAACTAATTTAACATCTCATACAGCACACAAAACACATACAGGAGTGGGCCAGTATGTGTTTTGTGAGCTGGTTTAAACTCATTCCCTTGACAAATTTTGTGCCATCGACACATAGAAGAAAAATCGGCAAGTAAAACAACATGTTCTGTACCATTATCAAAATTGAGTAGAGAACCTTAAACAAATACTTTGCAACGACCACGCATGTTTGCATTAAGTTATCTTTCCTCCTATACACAAACTTGATTCTAAAAAGTTAAACACAACGTAATAACGCGATGTCATTTTACCAATGGCGCCATCTAGTGATATGCTGGCGTCAGTGGTAAAATTACATCGCGTTATTACGTTGTGTTTAACTTTTTAGAATCAAGTTTGTGTATAGGACTCCCTCTCAAATATTTGTTTTATTTTATTGTTATATAGTGGCTACAGAAATACATAATCTGCGTAAATTTCAACTGTCTAGCTATCACGCGGTTTATGAGATACAGCCTGGTAAGAGATGGACTGTCAGACAGTGGAGTCTTAGTAATAAGGTCCCGTTTTTATCCTGTGAAGCCCTAAGAGAATTAATCAAAACCAAATAGGTAGTACCGACAATTTCAAGTTAGAGAAGGTCATTGTTCGAATTTCTTCGCCATCATGGTCATACTTTACTATACACTAGATGAGGATAATATTGCAATGAAACAATCAAAGTATCACAATGGTCCTGCAATTACACCCGTTTGAACGTAACTTCGAGTCGATTCAGTTCTGTGCTCTGTTTACATTGATTTCCGAATTCGAACTACTTTACTTAACAACTTAACTTTCTAACTTTAAACGACTTTTGAGTTTGGTTTACCGAATAGTTGGGTGATTCAGGTTCTGATAAAGTTTCGTTTTGATTGTAAATAAATTTAGGAATTAGCTTGTTTTTACAAAGATTTCGCCATAATTAGCGGAAGACGATGTTTCTAACCGACTTCAAAATTTGAGATATTTTTACTCCACTGCGATTAAGTGTTTATGTAAGTGACAATAACTTTGTGATCTCGTAAGAGTTAAAAGGCTGAACCGATTTTAAAAACTGACTTGTCGTTAGGTTTGTCAGTTTAGTTGAGTAGGTATATCAATAATTTATGACTTTCAGAACTTAAGATCCAAGATTATAAATGGGTGTTAGATATATTTTTCTCTCTTCCGCTATCTATATTATGATTAGTGTGTGAGTGACCACCGATCACAGAAAATTAATTATTTCTTGTCATAAGAGCAGACACAAAGACGGGAGTGACTCAAAATTCTGATTCGACAACTTAAGTGGCTGCACCAACATAGGTATACATCAAAATGCTGACGATTCGGTACCACCCACCAAGTATTTATTTTAATTCTCGTTACTAATATCATAAATGTGAAAGTAACTCTGTCCGTATGTCTGCCTGTCTGTTATGCTTTCACGTCTAAACCGCTGAACGGATTTTGATGAATTTTTATACTGGTATAGAGATAGATGGGACCTTAGGAAAGGGGGAAACATAATTGGTTTTGAATCACTCTGGTCAGTGGACTAATTATGATTAGTTCACTGACTACGGAACCACACGAGCCCAGCTACTGGCTAATTCTACTTATACCTTCTAAACAAGGCGTATGGTTACAGCGAAGCGACCGGATTGATGCGTACTCTGCAATTTCACCACAATATTCGGTCCGTGATCGGTTTCCGCTCTCATAGTGGGGTAGACTATAGATATTCGAAATTGTTTAAGTATCTAACTCTTTTGTTCTTGTAAAGTTATACTAGCATCTATGGAATTATAATGATCTTATATAAATCCCACTAATATTATAAATGCGAAACTTTAGATGTTTGTTTGGATGAAGTTAAATCACGCAAAAAGTTCTGAATGGATTGCGATGAAATTTAATATTTGCGGTACAGTGAATAGACAAGTAGCTATTATGATAATAATATTTATTGTTCTATAGGTACATAAATTGTGGCGCCTGGCTTCAATAGTACTTCAATGGGCGAGTCTAAGCAGAAGAAAAATATTGTTTGTTGCGAAGCATATTCTGCATCAGCCACAAGTTTGGCGAATGTGAAATTCAAATATATGTTTTATTGAACCTTCTTCTAAGGTTTGTAAATAACAGAATCACGATTCATTAAGTTTTGTTCGATACTTTTTTACTTTGAAAATTGTGCTGTATTTTCTATATTTTACTCTTTTCTCCTCTATTATACTATATATCGAAACAATTTTTTATTTAATACAAGGAAATAATCAATACTTTTAATTGCTTATGTGATGATTTTTAATATTGCTTAATTTCCGTAAAATTATCGAAAAATGATTTGAGACTTACGCCTTTTTAGTTTCGTGTTAAAAGCATGAAAACCTTCAATCTAAAATCAACTGTATTACAACGCATCTAAGTAGACGTTGCGCCAACCTCAGTCCGCCGTCTGGCGCCGTCGAAGGTGGACCTATGTCACTTTTCGCTCCCAAATAATTACGTAATCTATTTTAAATTATATTTCGTATAGATTCGAACTTTTTACATTTTTTCCGGCCAATATGAAAATAATTGTTATGTTATGACAGTAATGTCAAATTATACCTACTGTCATAAAACTGTCTAGCATTGTTTATTTATCTTTGATATTTGATTGTTGTTGTACTAAAAAAAGAAAGACTAAATAATTACACAAGAAATAAATACTACAAAGATAATAAACAATACAAATAATCTAAGGTGAATGACCATTGAGTCCAAAAATGCCCATCACACTGGTGGCATTACCCCGTTGAATCGCCAACGATACTATTTGTACTTAGTGTTGCAATCAGAGTAACTGTATTTACTAGCAATTTGCAATAAAAAAGCTTTTTCCAAACGAAAGCTTGCTAAAACATCAAAAAGAATTCTAAATATCGTAAGAGAGGCGAAAAAATAAATCTATTTACCTATTCCATTGTCAAAATGAAAATTGAGATAGGTACTTACCTACAAGGATTTTGCGGAATTAATATAATAAGTATCTACAGTTCATCAAGGTAATGCAAGCTAATAATCGACCATTACAAATGAGAAAGTAACTCTATCAGGCCGCTAAACCGATTTTGATAAATTTCGATTCAAAGATAGATGGTACTTTGGCAAAGTTTACTTTTGAAATTGATATTCCCGCGGGTTCGGGACTTACACGTGTGGAACCGAAGGGCGCAGCTAGTACTTACATAACTACTAATCTATATCTATACTTCTGTAATCTATGTATATCTATAAAAATCTTTGTCCTGACTGAATTACTCACTGACTGAACCGCTGGTAGAGAGAGATGAAATTTGGAAGGTGTGTTCTTTGTGATCTAGGCATCTGATAATAATATTATTACAAGTGATTCAACGAACAGTGGACCTCGTGGGAACTAATTATTGAAAGGGCTCTTTATATCATCATAATAGAGCAGAAAAATCGGATCACATAATGTTTAGATATCTAGTACATCCTTTTGTGGGGGAACTACCCCAAAAATTAAAATCCCCCACAACAAATAAAATCTATTTACTCATAGAACTTGTATACCTTTCATTAAAATCGGATCTCATAGTGCGGAGATAGCTGTTACCGCTTTTAGTGGGAGAATCACCCCACCAATCAAAAAACCCCCACGACAAAAATAGTAAGTTTACACATCTACGGCTCAACAAAGTAATTTTACACACCTACTGCTCTACAAAGTAATTTTATTTGACCACTAGCTGCGCCCCGCGGTTTCCCCCGCGGAAGTGAACGCGTTATCACGGGCGCGGGGCGGCCAAGCGGTTGCACTTTTTTGTTCATACTCGGATTCTACTGATTGGACGTCGATGCAAAGTATACCACGACCTTCCTCGAAAATTGAACTATCCAATATTGGAAACCAGATTTCAATCGGATCAGTAGTTTTTAATTGTGTAAGAAACAAACAGACAGACATGAATTTTAAAAATTATATAATTTTGTTCTATTATTTTTCCTAAGTCCACTAGACCACTTTTTTTTTAAATTACTTCCAAGTACAGACTTTTTGTTCTCTCTTTCTTTATTATAAGTATAGATAGATATAGGATAAGAAAAGGTGAACGTAAAGCGAGCCTTTATTCCCTAGGTACATAAAGTGCCATTATACACCTAAGTAGGGCATAATAGTAGTATATGCACCGAGGTACTAAAGCCCTGTCTTATATAGCGGGCGTCATGTTGAATCCAAAGCGTACGTATCTTGAGCGAAGCGAAGGAGTTATGTACCTAGAATCTTGAGTGAAGCGTGGGATTCAAGCGCCCAAGATAAAAACAGGCTTAATTAATTAATAATTGCGCTTGAATCCCACGCTTCACTCAGGGCTCTAGGTACATAACTCCTTCGCTTCGCTCAGAAGTAAGTTTTTAAAACCCTCGCTGCGCTTGGGAGTTAACTCTAGAGTCTTTCGTATGCTTTGGATTCAATATGACGCCCGGTATATAAGACAGGGCTTTAGTACATCGGTGCATAAACTAATATTATTTGACCAAAGAGGTCAACGTAAAACGAGTAATGACTCGCTAAATATCTAATGAGATATCTGGGAAGTAAAATGCGTGTTTAAGCCCTAGGGAATAAAGTAATTTAAATTTGGAACATTAACATTTGCTTGTATTACAGGTATTTAATAATAAAAATCAGACTGGTACATTCAGGCCCAGGGCCAAATGCACATTGCAAACAAAAATAATTGTCTTTTGGCCGCATGGTAAGGTGATAATAAATTGAAAAAAGAAATACCGGAAAAAGACGACCAATTTTGGAAAAAAGAGATGGAACCGAAGTTAACAAGTTTTTACATGGAATGCTTACTGCCTGAGTTGATAGATCCACGCCATCCCAGAAAAAGAACAATTCTCGATCCAGATTACATAACCGTCAAAAAGAGTGTTTGTCAAACCTCTTAATCTGAAATTCCATCGAGAAAACGACTACTTCCGCCTATTGAAAACCATTCAATAATTGTTACACCACCAGTTCAACGTAGGAAATTGGAATTTCATGAAATGTAAATACTTAATTATTTGTAAATAAAATGGAGTCAGTTTTGTTTACAAATGAAACTTTTAATGCAAGAGTAAATAGTAATAATATTAAAAACCTATTTGTGAAAACTGTAAAATGAAAAAAATAAGAATAAATCCATAGTTTTTCTGTTCGTTGCGCTGATATTTTTGTATCACAACATTTGATGAAGTTGCAACAAAACCAATTTTTCATCTCTCCCGTTCGGAAAGTTTAATTTTCATGGGTAGATATCCGGGTTGAAAGTAGCTCATTTCATCCCTAGGGTGGAAATTTAAAAATATTTTTTAATTATTGCAACTATTTGACAAATTTTAAGGGGTATTTAAATAATTAAGTAGCTCTCAAATTTTGAAAGGCCTCAAATTTAAAGTAGATTTAAAATTGATTAAAATTGGAGGCCACTTAAAATTAAGTAGCTTTTAAATTTTGAATGGCCTCAAATTTGAATTGGATTAAAAATTGATTAAAATTTGAGGCCACTTAAAATTTGAGGAAAACTTAAATAATTAAGTAGCTTTTAAATTTTGAATGGCCTCAAATTTGAATTGGATTTAAAATTGATTAAAATTTGAGGCCACTTAAGACTTGAGGGCTACTTAAATAATAAAGTAGCTCTCAAATTATAAATATGAGGCGCCTTCTATTTTCTCATAGAGGGTAATAAAAAGTAGAGTGTATCACACTACTCTAGAATCCCTCACTTCGCTCTGGATTCAAAAAACCACCCTCACCGTAAAAATATTATTTTGCTTCATTGTAATACAATCTACTAACTATTCTCATAGTGGGCGATGAATATTTTTTATTCGAAAAATAGTATTCGCTCCCGAGGTAGACATTCTAGTATGACGGTATGAATCGCGTTTGTTGCCTCAGATGAGGGAGGCCGGAAGGGCTCCGAAACGTCGGGCTTGTATTATAAAGCCAACAAAACAAACGCGATTCAAACAGAAACACAGTTTCAGCACGCTAGCTAATTGGAAAGTGTATCAAATTGAATTTGCAAGATTCCGCCCGGACTCCGGACAGACAAACTAACAAGAAAAGTGAGAATGGCACGACAATGGTCAAGTCTGTAATAAGTCAAATAGGTAATTCGTCAAGTCCACTATCGACAAGTTATGAAATTTTCCAAACATGCCATTAGCCTGGTCCACACTGTACGATCCACATGCTCCAGAATCTTTTATCCTATTTTCTCCCTCTCCGCTGCTTGAGCGCGAATAAGATAAAATATTCTTTAGCGCGGGGATCGTCCGGTGTGGATGCGGCCGATTATTCACAGCTGTCCCCTCTAGCCTTGTCCCCGGGGTGACAATTCGTGGCGACTGTCCCCTTTGAAAGCTGGCTAAAGGGGACAAATGGAATTATGTTTCTCAGTTGTCACGGTGGGGGGGGGGGACAGATGGGAATCTGTTCTCCCATTTCTACCCCGCATGTGTGTGTTATAATAAAACTCGCTGCGCCCCGCGGTTTCACCCGTGTTCGTAATAAGTAGGTACCCTAATGTACCGTTATTATTTTAATGAACTTTATAAACGCATACCACTTGCATTCATAGTACAAAATATTACTATGAATGCAAGTCGTAAGGGGTTCGTCGGTTAGGGGTGAAGTTTGTAATGAAGATCTCGAGAAGCTCTATCACTTATGCTAAGAAACTAGTGGTCTAGTGTCAATAGTTTCCGAGATATTGACGGTTCAAATTTGACAGCTGTCAACCAAACTGATGATCTCGAGGAGCTATATAACTTAGGCTGAGAAACTAGTGGTCTAGTGTCAATAGTTTCGGAGTTAGGTTAGATCGTTTTTTGTTTTTACTTCGATCGTCTTTTGTTTTCCACTAATCTCTTCTATTAACTTTTTTTTCCCAAAAATGTACAAAGTCTTTTTAGTATCTTCTTAGTGGGACTACTTCACCTCTAGAGTATATAAATATGTATGTAGTCGACTCGTCCCAATGTCTAAACTATCGTCCCTGGTCCCAGTTTCGAAGGGGACGACTTCACCTCTAATCCAAAATATTGCTATAAATGCAAGTCGTATGCGTTTATAAAGTTCATTAAAATAATAATGGTACATTAGGGTACTTATTACGAACACGGATGAAACCGCTGGGCGCAGCTAGTTCTATTATAACACCAACATGCGGGGTAGAAATGGGAGAACTGATTCCCATCTGTCCCCCCCCCGCCCGCCGTGACAACTGAAAAACATAATTCCCATTTGTCCCCTTTAGCCAGCTTTCAAAGGGACAGTCGCCACGAATTGTCGCCCCGGGGACAACTGGGGAAAAATTCCTAGTTGTCCCTCCGGGGAACAGGGCTAGAGGGGACAACTAGGAATAATCGGACGATACAAGTTTTGAAGATACAAAACAAAAAACTTGCAAATTATTAAATAAATATTATTGCACGACATATACAGACAGCGCAATCTAGCTCCAAACTAAGCACTGGTCTTGTACTAGGGGTATTAGACCACGAATATACTACATATTATACCTCATTTTTTTTGTAAATACATACATATTATACATAGAAAGACACCCAGATCAGATACAAATATTTATTTTTAAGCATAAATATTTGCACCCGACGGGAATCGAATCCGCAGCCTTCCGTATTGCAGCCAGGCCCGCTAGGAGTAATAGTGTTCCGTGAGCCAGGCGGTCGCCCGACGCACCAATGAGGTCGTATTATAAAATACTTGACACTGGCTACTTTCCAAACGACCATAATCGGTTTACAACCTATGAAAAAATATATAACAAAACACTTTATTTATCCGGTTTTTATCGCGTTTTTATTCATTATTTGACCCGAGCTTTCGCCAACTTTACAGTTGGCTTTTTCAAGGTTGACTGAGTGTTTTATTATGCAAAATCGCGAAAACCATAGAAGAAATTAAATATATAACAGTTATTATTTCGCGCGCTTGGGCGCTAGATCAAAAAAGTTGCGATGTTCGAAAGTGCATACGTGTGCGTGTGACTCGTGGATGTAGGGGTAAGTGGGCGGGCCGTTCATGACATATTTTTTATTGGAGCTTCCTCTTAAAGTGTGGATTTTTGCATTGCGGTAGGTAGGTGTAAGAACAACGCAGGATCGCGACTTGCGCAGGCGAAATCGCGGTGCGATTTCGCCCGCGCAAGTTTAGTTTTAAAGCAAGCATATTTTTAAAATAATGTCAGTTACAAACGCTTTTAGCGAAAATATTCTAAAACATTGAGTCAGAAAAAAAAACAACAATTTTTGATAAATCCGACAGGGATTTTCAGTTTGGCTTGTAAACACTTCTTAATTCTGATTAATAAATTGAAATTATGGAACTAGTAGGTGAAACTAGATATAATATTATTATAGTGAACTGGCTGAACTATAAATAATATATCAATGGGCAGCCTAAACGTCTACTACACATTAGAAGTTAACGCTGAGCTGAAACCGAAAAATCGCGAATCCCTGAATTAAAATCACATATCACACACATATCTGTATTTTTATCAGGTCAAAGAGAAGAAGCTTTAGCAACAGATTATCAATTTTAAAACATAACCTTGAACTCTGTAAATGAGTGAGTACAAAAGTCTTTAGAAAATTTCATAAATGAACGAACAAAATTCATCTGAATTTCAGCTGAAAACGTCTAAACCATCTAAAATAGTCGTGTTTACGCCTAAAGGTCTACCTAAACTTTGTTATGATATGAAACTCGACGTTCCAAGACATGAAACGGCACGTAATACATTGTACTTCAACTGAATGCAAATAAGTCGGGATGAATGTATAATTTTTGACTCAATTATGCCTTTTAGGTGAGATAAAAACGCATGTCGAGTGTTTGCTTATTATTTATGATGTAGGTGATGTGAATTATGCAATGTTATGGGTTTGTTTTATGTATAAGTTTTATGCTGACTATATTTAAGTACTTATCTATTTGAGGGGGTGAAGGCTCAACTCCAATGCAGAAGGTTGCTGTTTCAATTCCTAAGGGGTGCTTGCCGGTGTATTGATTAAAAATGAAAAAAGTTTTCGGTCTGAGTGTTTTCAATGTATCTCATTGATGTAAAATGCTTTTACAAAATATTGTAGTATAGGCGTTGTCTAGCACCCATGGCACAAGCTAGAGTAATTAGTTTTTACAGTAGATTGTGCTGTAAACAACGTTGAACAATATTTATTTATTTATTTTATTACTCGATTTAAAAAACTTTTTAAGTGCCCTGTACGCTTTCATAAAGAGTTGTCGGGGCGTCGTATCGAGGCGATACAAGGGCTGATTTTGTCCCAGCGGCTAAGCCTGATAGCGTCCTGGGCACCATGCGTCTAGTGGGCGTTGCCGACAACTTCTTTTTATGTATTTAGCTTAGTTTTGTCAAATGTTATAGGTAAGTATAAGTTTTTATTTTTTGTGATTAAAAACTGATAAAATGAAGGCAAATGTTTTAGGAAATAAGACTTTTCCACGCGAACATAATAAAGTCGCGGGCTCAAATAGGTCTTTCATAAGAGAAACTATTCTTTGACGTTACGTTGCCACAGCGGAATAGAAGCCAATTTGAATAATGTAACAAGAACAGTGATGCCGGGAAAGAAAATGAATGAAGGATTCTCTCGCTTATGTGAGAACCTAATTATGACTTACATAGCTTTAGAAAGGATATAATTAAGATAATCTGACTTTATGTGATTATAAAATTTAGGTGTGATTTACCTTTTGGAGTTTTCAAAGCATTAGGCAGGTAGGCAAAAGTACTTACTTTATTATTAATGTAGGTTCTCATTTTAAAGCAAAATTGAAGGCACAATAACGAACCCCACGAACCTTGATTTTGAAACAACGATCAGCCCGCAAACTCGCTCGAAATTTTCATAAAACAATATTATCGAAATAACTCAACAACTCTGTAGTAACTATGAAGTAAATAAGTCAAGACGAAGACAAATTTCAAATTTTCTTGTCGGCCGATAGCAAATAAATTACCAGAAATCTTTGACATGTGCCCCTCCATACAAACAAAAAGAAAAACCTCCTTTTCACTTCTTAATATTTTTCGATTTTGCTTTTTTTAGTGTTGGTCTAACAAAAAACTTTACCAATTATTATTGTCATAATATTTTGTAGCAAATGTTGGTTTTTCTTTAAATAAAGGGAAATCTTAAAAAGTAAATACCTACACGTGAAAAATCACGGGAATCTGATATAAAACAGGTTTTTCTTGTATTACTCGCTACTTTGTATGAACAAAAATACGCTTCGTTATATAGTGAGTAAGTAATTTCGGATTCACTTACGAATCGGTCTCTATCATTACGAAATGTGGGTCGTCTTAAGTCGGCCGATAGGAAATCTATTGTTCGAATGTTTCACTAAAGAAACCTCAAGAATTATCAATAACAGTGCTTACCTAATTATGTATACCTACTTCCTTTATTTTATCGTTACAGCTTAATCAATACAAAGTAAATAACAATTAAGATAAATAACAACAATTTCAAATCGTGAAATCACAGAACTTGAGGGTATGCGTTTTATTATATTACATTTTCTATTGAAAAACTGCTTTGTTTAAAATCAACTGAAGTTATTAAGAGGCATCTGGAGTTAAATATTTTATAAAATAACACAAAAATAATTTACAAATTAAGATCTTCTCAACTATGTTATGTGGATATTCTGGTCCCGCGAAAATCCACATCCCGCGCACCGCAAAACCCGTAGTTAGTCCCGCCGGCCGGCCATTCATAGACTAAATACTGTAAATACTTATAAAATAAAATAGTTTATTATCGTGACTATTACCGCCTTGCTTATAAACGCTTATTAATGCGCTGCATAACCATGCATCGTTTGTCTTTTACTGACACATGAAGTTTCAAAGTTGACAGACAGAGACAAACGTCACATAACTTAGTCATGTGTAAATAATATTTTATAAGTAAGGAAGTTAATGTTTTGGTAGGTTGGCATATATATGGACGTGAAAGTCAACGAAATGTAAAAAGAATGGATATACTTCCGTACGGCTATTTTAATTAGTAAAATCAGTATAAATCAAGCAGTGTTTATTGAAAATCCTTTAGGAAAGTTGGATTATAAGAATGTAAATGCACTTAGACAAACACTGTCTGAAATCGAATAACAATATAATTTATCTTACTTAATATTATAAATCTGAAAGTCTGTTTGTTTGTTTGTTCGTTTGTTCCCTCTTCACGGTCAAACGGCTCGACCGATTTGCATGAAAATTTGCATAGGGATAATTGAAATGATGGAGAGTAACATAGGATACTTTTGATCCCGAAAATCCCGCGGTATCGGGACTTGCGCGGGTGATAACTATTCATTGGATGAAAATTTGCATAGAGATACTTTCCCGCACGAAAATCCCGCAGGATACTTACATACAATCTTAAATACAACCTTACTTCACCTACCTACTGCAGTGCAAAAATGCAAAAAAATGTGCAAAAAAACAAAGATTTAAATTTTATCTTTAGTGTTGGGTTATCAGTTGCTTTTATTATTTTTGAGAACATTTTAGCTAGTTAGGTAGATATTTTCCAGACAGAATATTTTAGTATGGTTTCTGTTCTTGAAAGTTAGACTAACTTTAAAATACTTAAAATCCAATATTATTGTTGCAAGGCTACTGTAGCATTTATTAAATTGTAGCTACAAAATTGAGATTTTATTACGAGACCTCAGAAATTCCTTAGTGTATTTCAATATTTTTAGATAGGTAAGTATAGAAATAAATTTATGTTTATAATAAAATTAAATGAATAAATGTAAAGATTTCAATAAAATTTATATTATGTATCAAGGCAAATCAATGCAAGGCATTTTTAATTCATTACTTTACACACCTTATCAATTTATGCTAAGAAAATCAAAGTTATTCATTGCTTATTCTAGTTTCTGGTAAAATTAAGCCTTTATCAAACAAAAATAATAATTGTGAGTGTATAAAAACGTAGGAATTACATTAAAAACTTAACTAAATAATATAGGTATACCATGTTAATATCGATTTAGAAATAATAAAATACCTGTTAAACCTACTTATAGGTATATTTACCTACTGGTCTAGTAAAAAACTTTCAAAGGTTACAAATTAATGATTCTTAAAAAATTAGACACTTCTTGAAACAAAAACACTTTCATAATTCAACTTCAGAACACTTATTACGAATAAAAAGTTCAAATTAATGAAGCAATAAAACTAATCCAGAACCCTAAAACAGCATTAAAAATTGTGCAAATTCACGAAGATTTTCAGCTACGAATGAATTAGGAGGCTCTCGTACAAAGTTTGAAGTCAGGGCGAAGTTGACAGGAAAGAAAGGCGAAGTGTGCCTGTAATTTGAGCGACACTTGTTGGTGAGTACTGAGGGATCTCGAGAGCAACTCGTTTCTTGAGTTTTTATTAAGACGCGTGTGTTTTAGGTGAATGTGAACTACAGACATGGTGGTTTTTATAACAATTAAATCGAGTAGGCCTTTTGCAACTTTACTGTATTTATCGTGTTTTAAGAAAATCATTAGTGACCACAATGAAATTCGAATCCATAGCCTTATCGCCTACCAAGTATTACATTTTTTATATTTTTTAATACGATTTTATATTTTATAAATTATTAATTACTATTTTATAAACGTTAGGCGAGAGTTTGACTATTATCTTGCTTGATGGAAAGTGATGATTGATTTTGCATGTATAAAACTCCTTACATACAATGTGAGAAAGGGGAAACTGAATACTAGCATTGTAGATTCACAGATCTTTATCTGTTTTTGCCGTCCTGCGTTTGTCTGATTTTAGTTTCAGGTAAAAAATATAGCAATAAATACTTATTCGTTTAATATGATACAGTCTAAGAACGCTCATCTAGAAGGAGTAA
This sequence comes from Idaea dimidiata, assembly GCA_949358125.1. NCBI lineage: Eukaryota > Metazoa > Arthropoda > Insecta > Lepidoptera > Geometridae > Idaea > Idaea dimidiata. The sequence goes on from OX442329.1 coordinate 15,418,317, forward strand.
AAGATGGTAGTGGAACTAGATCGGACCTGAATTTTATAGTTGTTCAACCGGTCGGAACACGGACGAGCCCGTTTGGCGCTACAACTTAGGACGGTAGACGATAACATCTAAACTGTCGCATTAATAATTTCAGTGGAATATTCGTTCATACTTATTATTTATCGTAACAAAAACCCATCGTTCTATCGAGTATAAAACCAGTAGTAGAACCCGGAAGCACCGGGTCCCCGGCCCTGCCAACAGAAACTGTCACGTACAACCCCCTTTGACATTCCTACTGTACCAAGTTCCGTAGTGAAACTCTCAACAATGAATAGTTACGTTCAAGTTTCCACATAAAACTGGCCCGTAAATAAGAACGAAAGTGCGATTTTGTGTGACTTTCTGTTTATTTGTGTAGCTATTCATTATTTGTTATCACCATTTTAGAAGTGAAAGCTTAGTACCCGTATTTATAGACAGGTATTAATTAACTTTTTTCCGGGTCTTATTCTCGTACTGTTTAATCTAACCTCGACTTTTCGACTATTTTTTGTACTACTAAAGTCTTGGTACGAGTATATATAGACTATAGTCTATATATATATTTATATATACCTTTAAATTTAAACTAATCTATACATAGACTACATAGACTACTATTATTTCTCAATACGCGAATAAAACCCAAGACATATTCAATATTTAGATGTCATAATAGTAAAAAAAAACAAAAAACAAAGAAAGACAAAACTACAATACAATATATTAGGTACTTTTACTTAGCGCACTAAGTACCTATGCTGATTTTTTATTTGGGCACTATTTATTAGAGATTACTTACAACTTAAAGGCGTAAGCTATTCCAGATTACAGATGTATTCCATCGAAGAATTACCTAAGAGAAATCAGCTTAGTCGCTTTCAGCGATAAGGGTATGCAACTTATTTTTTAAGTTTTTTACTCTACCTTATGTATTCTTAGTTTGTCTCTTGTCTTTATGCTGTACAAATAAAATTATCTATCTATATATTTACGTAGGCATATATAATATGTAACACGGGCTAGTTGCCAAGTTTGTGTGCCTTTATAATTACTATACGTATTATATAGCTGTAAAGACTTTAGTGCTCGACTGTCAGGGCTTGGCTCTTGTTTATAGTCTAAAATACACTTTAGAAAATTATTACGTTGTTATATTAGTTTGTTTTAATCATTTTATCTTTACACTTGTAGCGTCCTGTGGTTTGGTCTAAGTTGAAGCACACTGACCTAAATTATCACCTATCAATTACCTTCTATACACAAAAACCTTAGAGTGCATGAAAATTTAGGGAAGGTATGGGGAAATATACAGGGTTATGGGTTGCGAATCCAAAACCGTTCAGGGGGTGATTCTCCACATCAAAACGAATAACAGAACAAAAGGTTCTACGACTTTTAGAAATTCGAAGTAGTTTTCGAAAATAATTTGTAAGTGTAAAGTTTACTTGAAAATCAGCTGTTTCTTAGAGTTAGAGGTCATTGACCTTAAGTTGTCCTTTCTTTCAGTTTGGTCTACTACAATAAAAACTTTAAACGCATGTTTTTTTAAAAACGGTTGTTTATTCAGTGAAATAACACGTCAAAAACCACGAATTTCCTTTTTGGAAGAACAAAAGTTATTCGTTTTGATGTTGAAAATCACACCCTGAACGGTATTAGATTTGAATCCCATAACCCATATAGAGGTATGAGAGGGTGAAAAGTGGATGAGAAAAGAGGAAGGGAGAAAAAAGAGAGGACAGTCTAGCTAGTTAAATGATATTCTGTAATTATGACTTCTAAAGAAGATGTCCTGCTTTAGATTACGCCCTGCATCTAATTTTTAATAAGATACACCTACATACGGAAATTTGACTTTAAAATTCGCTCAGTACCGAAAAGTACTTACGTGTTAACTTGAATAATTAATTAACAGCAAAACTAATAGACGTTCCTAAGGAAGACTTTAGCTAAAAGACTATTTAGACGGTGCCCGTTTAAGTTAGCCATGCCAGTAACTACATTTTTTTGTTGAATGAAATGAAAATATTTGCAATGTTATTTTATTGTTTAATATTATACTATTCAACGAGGTAATGCCGCTTGTGTTGGGCACTTTTGGACTCAATGGTCATTCACCTTAAATTATTTATATTGTTAATTATCCTTGTAGTATTTATTTCTTGTGAAAGTATTTAGTGTTCTAGATTAATAAACATAACTAATAACATTTGATTTGCTTGATATTGAAATCATTCAACGAATTAAAATTGACATCACATACCCTTAAAATCTGGGAAAAGGTAATGGTCAAGAGACTTTATAAACTCACATTTATCTCGCCAAACCAGTGTGGGTTTACTGCAAGCCTGAGCACTACGGATGCGATACACACGTTGAGGATACTGATGGATAAATATAAAGCCTTAAAAAGGGATTTGCATATGGTCTTTATAGATCTTGAAAAGGCCTTTGATCGAATACCGCGTCAACTCATGTGGCAAGCGCTCAGGGCACAACAGGTACCCGAACAGTACATCAATATTGTGCAGGACATGTATGAAAACGTGACTACCCGAGTTGTGTCACCAGCCGGCATGAGTAACAGCTTCGAGGTGAAAGTCGGTGTTCACCAAGGATCTACCTTGAGCCCCCTGCTCTTTAATATCGTCATGGACTACATCACCAAACACCTCCAAAAACCGGCACCATGGACTATTCTTTACGCGGACGATGTAGTCTTAGTGGAGGATTCATTGCCGGAACTTCAAAGAAACTTGGAAGCATGGCGAGTAGCGTTGGAGAGCGGAGGCCTAAGGGTGAGTCGACAGAAAACAGAATACATGCACTGCAATTTCTCAGACGCACACACACAATCTCCGCCCACAATCGACGGAAACCCCTTAAATAAAGTCGAACAATTTAAATATCTAGGTTCCGTCATTAACACAAAAGCCAATACAGAACATGATCTTCAAAACAGAATCAAAACAGGATGGCTCAAGTGGAGGTCTCTTACCGGTGTTCTCTGTGACGCAAAAATGCCTATTAAAACCAAGGGCACCGTGTACAAACGAGCTGTGAGACCGGCATTGCTTTACGGTTCCGAATGCTGGGGTATGAGAAAGAGTGACGAGCAAAAAATGCATGTGACAGAAATGAAGATGTTGCGTTGGGCTGGAGGTGTTACGAGATTGGATAAAATTCGAAACGAGTATATCCGGGGCTCCTTCAAAGTATTGGATGTCCAACTTAAGATGCAGGAAAATTGACTGCGCTGGTATGGTCATGTTATGCGTCGAGGTGAGGACCACATGACGAGACGAGTGATGGCAATAGATGAGGGCAATAGAGGCAGGGGACACCTGGACTTGAACCATTTCAAAGGATTTGACGACGCTGGGCCTAACACCAGCAATGACCGAAGATCGTAATAAGTGGCGATCTAGTATCAGGAGGGCCGACCCCAAATAGGGAATGTGCCAGGGGAATGATGATGATGAAATCATTCAAAAGTCTAGTAGTTGGCGCTTCCCGATTTAGAAGTTCTTATCTTGCGAGAATATAAGGGTAAAAAGTAACCCATGTGTTGTTCCTGGTCTTCAGCTATCTACGTACCGAGTTTCATGGCAATGGGTTCAGAGATAATAGTAAAAGAGTAGTTTTGCTGAGTTTGAGTAGAGTTTGCTGCAAACAAATGTACACGTGAAACACTCTGACCGTTATATCCGTTATCTTGTCCCCACGTGAGTCCCGATCCCGTGAGAATATCGGGACTAAATAGCCTATATTACTCCTCAATAAAGTAGCTTTATATTGGTACGATAATTTTTGAAATCAGTTTAGTAGTTTCAGAGCCTATTCGTTACAAACAAACAATCAAATAAGTCTTTCCTTTTTATAATATTATTATAGATTTAGATAATTATTACTTACTAGGATTGTTTTCATATTATTAGTATAAAAAACCTAACAAACATACACATAAACTTTCAGATTTATAATATAAATAACTTGTTCGAGTATTGTTGTGCTATTAACTCGTTGTCAGAGAAGTTAGGAAAGTTTGCATAGTGACGATACCGCGACTCAGTGGGAGCATTGACTGCCGACTAAATAATCGACTTTCAATATAATATCAAAAACTAGACAACTGAATATATATTAAAATTCATTTAATAATGATAACAAAATCATAAATGGGTTAAAAATAAAATGTCACGGTCTATATCGCCAGGCCAACAGTCTTATCAAATATAAATTTATAAATGGGAAGAATTGAGATCTTTTTTTCTCCTTTTTTGGATGTCGGTTTAAAACAACGTAATATAAATTAAAAATATAAAGCAAAAATAATAAACATGACATAAATAATTTGTAGAATTATAAAAATGAGAAATTTTGGCAAACATAGAGTAAAATGTCATCGTGTAATCAAATTCAAGAATTAAAAAAGTTCGTGACATGACTTTTTATGAGTAAGAATGACGTGGAATTCATACTAGAGCTTGAAATTTGAAGCTTGTGTGAAATTTGTCACATTTAGGTGTGTAATAAAAAACGAAAACTTTCTTTTCGTCAACAGTCGGCCGACTAAAAATCGCTAGTCTACAGTGGCCTCTAGGCAAACTTTTTGTCTTCTACCAAGAGACAGGCATGAAGAAAATTACGAAAGCACGCCAGACATGCTCGAGGTTATTTATTTACAAAGTTCGCTCCTTATAGTACAATCGTAAACTAAAGTTTTAATGTGTTTTTAACCGCAACTCTTTTAATAGTACGTGTTGGAGGGCAACTTTAATATTGATATTAAAAATATCTGACTCTCTTCTGCGATCAACCCTCGTAGGGTCAGATATTTTTTAGAGTCGTAAAAGTAAATAAAAAACTGGTCAATTGCCAGTCGAACTTTTGCACGAAGGGTTCCGAACCATTATCACAAAAAAGGCGTTTGTTAAATAGAAACCCAACTTAAATATTATTATTATTTTAAATTTCGTTTTATTATTTTAAATTTTTGTTCTTATAGGGGCAACATAAACACATCATCTGTGAAAATATGAACTATCTAGCTATAACGATTAAAGAGACACGGCCTGGTGACAGATATCGGCGATAGTGGTGTCGGTCTATCAGACCGACAGACGAAGAGCAGATATTAAGTAATTGTCACATTTTACGTTAAAAGTTACAATTTATATTGGCATATTTTCTATACACAAAACAAAACGAAAAATCACCAATTATATCCGTATCATAAAATCGTACTTTTTAAAACGATTACCAATAAATTAAGGAAATTTATTTTCCCAAAAGTATTACAAACCAACCCAAACCCTACCCATCCACAAAGTTATATTCAATACAAACTCCGTACAACCCTTAACCACACAACAACTTAAACCCACTTCAACACCAACGGCAACATGCAAACTTGACTTAACAATACATTAACAAAAAAAACCCGAGGTTTACCCGAACCCATCATCGGGTTATAAAAGACCTTCAGCTAAACGTGTTAAATGAAGACATCTGTCAACTAAGGGTTTCCGGGAGTACCGGAAATTTAACGCGCTCGACAAATAAATTATAAAAATGTTACCGAAAAATAAGGTTTTTGCGTCGTAAATTTGAATTTGGATTAAGAATTGTGATTGTGAGTGTACTTTATTAACTCTACCCCAAATTGTATGGTAATACTTACGAAACATAATCCTATAAAACGCTAATTCTAGGAATTTAATTCGAATTAGCCGTTTAGTACAAAATTATTGAATTTCTAAAATTGGAAATTATTAAAATAGTGAACTTCCTAAAATGTTTATAGATATTAATTGTTTTAAAAAAAGCTTTCATACTCGGCGGGATTCAAACTACTGGTTATTCGAACCAGTGCGTTAGACCACTTCGTAACAAGTACGAATTTTAAGAGGATTTTTTTCGAATAACTATATTTTCGCAGTGTAGGTAAACATAATGTATAGACTATACCCTATGCGTGAACTTGGCGTTTGTCACATTTTTACTGACGATCTTATCACTTATAAGAGCAAGACAAGCTTTACCACTCATTGAGGTTTATGAATACGACTTTTTGGTAATATTGTATGTTAGAATATTATAGAAAAAAAACCCAATATGTTTTATTCGAAGAAATTTCCATTCATAAGCTTACTCGATTTATGGCGTATTTGATTTATTCCGTTTCTGCTTCAGTTTTTCTATTCGAGTAAGTAGGAGTGGACTCGAAATTTTCTTGTTGAATTATTTCCTTTAAGAAGATTCGAGAATCTCATATTTTGAGGGTCAGTTAATATTTTATGTTAAAACTAAAGATCCAAGAGGACGAATCTAAAAATTTGTGTATTTGGTTGTCATTATATCTCATTAGTTACAAAACATACGAAAACTAGTTTGGTGTTTAATTTATCCTTCTTTTGCCTTCATTTTAGTAGCTTTGTTTACACGATTTTAAAGAAAGATAACTGTAAATATCAGTGACTGTTTCTCTACAGTAACTCTATAATATCGGTTATCGGCTGCAATCAGTTGGTATTTGTAGTCATTCTATGCTGTCGATTCTGTTGTAGAGCAGAAAACTCAAGGTCATGCAGATTCCACGGATTTATAAATGACGAGCTGTGTCCCGTTCCATCCGGGTAACTCCAGATTTCGTAAGAATATCTAAATCAATAGTAAAATTAATATCTTATGTTACTTCTCGATAATGTAGATTACAAATGGTGATTTTTGAGTTTTGGAAATCGGTCCAGTAGCTTCGGAGCCTATTCATGTAATGAAACTACTGGACTAAACAACATTAACAATTAAATCTTTGATATCTATTCCATACTTAGAGGACAAAAAGTCTGTACTTGGAAGTACTTAATTTTAAAAAAAGTGAACAAGGGGACAAATCAATTTTGGACAGATCTATTTTCGAGGAAAGTCGTGGTTTACTTTGCATCGAAATACGAAATCAATTAGTAGAACCCGAGTAATGAACAAAAAAGTGCGCAACCGCTCGAAAAACGCTCGGCCACCCGCGCCCTTCATAACGCGTTTTTCACTTCCGCGGGTGAAACCACTAGGCGCAGCTAGTTTATAATATGAGTATAGATAGATGACCGTTTGACCAATAAATCTTCTGATGATAAGGTCTAAGATGTACTACTATGTATAGTCTATTAATGAAAAACGTGTATAGTATACATAGAATAATACTGCGTCAAAAAATTGGTAATTAAAAGATTGGAAACAAGTTTATTTAATACGTAATAGGCTAGCATTTGACCACATCCACCTGAGAGGAAGTGACGATGAGGTTGACGATGTAGCATACATACCTAGAAGATACCTATTCACACTAGACTTGAAGACTCCAAGGTTGTAGTTTAGGGGAAACAGCGGAGCGGGCAGATAATTCCCATTTTGGCAGTGCGCACAAGAAAGGTGTGGAGGTGTGACGCTTGTACGTGAAATCGGAACGTTTACCATAAGTGGAAGTCGATCAACTGGTCCCTCGTGGTCTTATAGTAAAAAAGGCAAGAGGAACAAGCTCATGCAATTCCTGCGGGCTCCGAAGTGAATTCGGTAAAAGACCGACAGGCCAGCAACCTCGCAATTACAAGTGCTCCGAAATGAGAGAATACCACAGCCACAGATAACCGCAAAACATGGCTTAATTTTCATTATCAAAAACAAACAAGAATTAGTTATTTATTTACCCATCTCATTAAATTATTCCAATTCGTTAAACATAACTATTCGTCGATTGTCGTTGTTTTCGAAAGTTTTAACTGCTGAACCAATTTAAATGAAATTCAAATCGAATTCAATTATCGAAATTAAGGCGAAAACGAGTACTAGGTATAACAAGCATTATAGTAATGAGAATGTACTCACTCGTTTGGAACAAACTTTATTTGATGTTTGTAAAGTTTAATTTTTAGTTACCTACTTTACGATTTTTACCAAATCAATACGTTAAAGAAGTTTGTTTAAATAAATTGTGTTTCTCAGATGACCAATTCGCATAATTATTTTGTCATATACTTATTTGATGTTGAAATTAAATTTTGGTCAAATTCAATATAAAAATTAGAACACTCCCGATGTAAATGCATGTTCAGGCTCACTCATTGAGACATTGTGTTCTAGTACTTGAGCTCATAGCTTGAGACATATTCCATGTTACGTTTACGCGAAATAAATATACGTATGTGTCCGCGTAGGCAGGAGGCTGGCCTAGTACCTAGAGGCTAGCGAGTCACCTAACTAAAACAAAGTCTTGAAAGTTGGCGAACGGCCGCACTGAGCGCTTGGCGCCTAGCTGTGTTTCTAGTAAGAATATAAGTCACTAGGCGCTAAGCAAACGTGTGTGTGTGTTCCACAAAACAAACAAAAAAGGCCTACAATAAAAAATATATAGGAATATTTAAATTATTATTCGCATCACGAGGATCGTTTTCACACTACGCCGCGTGTCGTCAATGGCCGCGTTACAGAGACGTATTGCTAGTTATTAAAGCTTTATTCGTGAAAAGCTTCAAAAATATAGCTTTGTTTAGACTCGGGTAAGCCGAACCAAGGTGTTGGTAAAGTTTTGGCCAGAAAATTGCGACTGCGTACGCAATAAAATTAAAGCTGTGTAGTGTTTATATATATTATACCTTTTTCATGTTCCTCTAAAATGTTCACGGTTGCATCCTTCTCGGAATTCGCTTAGCATTATAGTAAGATGTAAGCCTTATTGACCAGTACCCATATCATCTATCCAGTGGACGTCTGACAACAGTAGAAACTGACAGGTACTATTCAGTACATTGTTGCTTTGACGTAACGTGGTTATTACCGGTGATCACCTCAAAGCAGCAATGTACTGCATAGTGCCTGTTATTTTCCACTGTTATCAGACGTCAGCAGATAGATAATATGGGTACATAGCTCCAAACTGTATGTAGAATTACCCTTGAACGATACAATTATATACATTGACCATACTGCAAATAGATTTGGCATCAATATTTTTGCTGACGCCGGTCGGGTGCCTGATACCGACCTTCCGACCAAGCAGTTTACCCACCACCGTGCGGGGAGTAATCCAGGTTTGATATTTTCTCTCACATTGCCTTCAACGACACCCATGGGATGAGATGGGGTACAAAACTAAGGGTGTGTACAACAGGACGCAAATCAAAAAAGCCCTTGTCAAGTAATCGCCACTGGTATCTATGCACCATTCCAAATAATCACAAACATTTAACTGAAAACCACATCTTAATCAGTCAAGCCGTTTTGGAAACAAATTAGACCATTCGATTGCGCACAGACAAACAAACGAACAACTATGTAATTATTAAGTATATTAAAGTGGCCTAATTTAAATATATTTAGCCGCAGTCAAATAGGCCAAGAAAAATAACGGTAAATATTTGAAAAGCTATCAAAATTCACGCGTAAACATTACGAACAAATGCTTCGAATAATTTAATTTATTTACGTAAACAACGAAACGTAACGAACAAAAAAAGCCCAATACAGATTAATTACCTGCCAATACGAAATGAACCTTAATTATTCGTTCATTAAATCCAATTCTCTCCGTCAAATTGCAGCACACTCACTTTATTGGCATCACTTAATACTACCGTACCGATTTTACAGTTTAATAACATTAAAATCGTTGTTAAAGAAAGTAAAAAACGAAATACTGTGGCAAAAAAAGGGAAAATATGACCTTTTTTCGGTACAAATGCCGATTTATCGGTTAAAATATAATTGACCTGAATAAATGAATTTATAGGGACGTCGCTTTTTGCTTATTGTTTTTACTTTTTGTGTTGTGTAAAGTTCGAATATACATAATATAGTCGCTTGACAATGAAGCATTTTGAACTCGGCTCTGACGGCCGAGCTTTTTCAAGTTCAAAGTCAAATTGTTTGGGAATTCACTTTCACTCCTTTAGTCGTCAAACTGGGAAAAAATAGCTAAAATGGATTTTATCAGTATTGTTTATACACAATTAAAAACTGACGTAAAAAAATAACCTCTACATTCTACATACAGTGCCACCGGCTTATCTGTTATGTCATCTGAAGTCGGGCAGCCAACAATATGGACTCAGCCAGTAAAATTCCCTTAAAAGACTTCAGGTGACGAGACAAATAAGTCGGGAGGTTTTTTTAGTTGCTTTTATAAGTCGGTTTTTATTTTTTTCCACTTTTTTAGTGTACCTACTTACCTACTTTCGAATGCCAATAAAAATAAACAAAAACGTAAACGAAATATTAATAATTAAGGAGTTTACTGTTGAGAAAGTGGCTCCATTAATCTGTACCCAGTCCTTTAGAAGCCGATTTTTTTTGTATGAAGTCCCAAAATGAGTAATTTACTGCAATCTGGGATGCTATTCTGTCCATCATTCTGAAGATACTCATCAGATCCTCACCAAATTACTTTGGGACTACTTTGAGGCTCCCACATTTCCATTACAAAAAGAATCATCTCAATCGCTCAAGCCATCTTCGAGTAATCATTTACTTATTGAAAAAAAAAATATATATACGCGACGCATTAAAAACCTCCTCCTTTTTTGAAGTCGGTTAAAAATCGGTTCAATTAAGTGAATACAAGAATGCCCTAAGTTTGTTGAAAAAATAACCTTGTCTTTCTTTATTTTTATTTTTAAATAAAGTTATTAAACTGGATGGCTTTTTGGTTCAAATTCGTCGAAGTTCTCGTCGAAAAAATCGAACAATTTTTCATGATGCATTTTTCGTAAAATGGTTCCACATACAATCAAATAAAAAAAAAGTCACTCATGTTTAATCTACTACCCAACGTAACTAAAAGTTATTTAATTTCTTCTATGGTTTTCGCGATTTTGCATAATAAAACACTATTTATCCGGTTGAATCGCGTTTTTATTCATGGTTCTAAACGAACCGAGCTTTCGCCAACTTTACAGTTGGCTTTTTCAAGGTTGACTGAGATGAGTCATCTCAGTTAACCTTGAATTTTTTTTTTTCAGTTTAATAAAATGAGGTATTTTAACCAAGCATTTTATCTACTTCCAAGTGATCGGTATAAATCAACTTTAAGACCTTTTTACGGACGCAGAGAAAGAATTTCGATTACGGGGGCCACCAATTCGACTATTATATTATCGATAATATCGATTATCAAGGTTATAAGGTTATCGATAATATCGATAACAGTAAAAAGGAACTGATATCGGGTTTCAATTTTATTATCCAATCAATTAGGACGGGTGAATGTGAGATTACTTTTAAAAAGGGTCAAATGTCGGATGGATGGCATGAATTTGTTAAATGTTATTTGAAAATAGAATCAATTTAATCAATTACAGAAACATATTAGATTTTGTTTTAATCAAAAGACTGATACACGATTAATCCTAAAACTAGCTTCGCCCGGTCGCGTCGTTTCACCCGCGTAGGTCCCGATTCCGCGGAAATATCAGTATAAAAAGTAGGTAGGCTACGGTTCAGTATTTTTGCGTGATTGAGTAACAAAGTCACTAACTTTAACGTTTATGATACGTATTATATAGTAAAATAGATACACATAACTAACTAGGTACTTAAATTGGTGGTAAATATTCTAACTATGCGACGACAACGTTCGAATTTTGATTTATCGTTTTTAAAGGTGTACCGTGTAATTTCCCGGGCAATTTGACTTTGGAACTGGTGAAGCTCGTTCGTCAGAGACATGTTTGAATTTCATTACTTTGGTGCCCTTATATCTAGTCTCTAATAAGTAAAAACCATATAAACCAGTCTATTTCAATGGGATAAACTTCATCAATTTTTGAAATCTATGGCCGCCATTTATTTATTCTCATTTTCGGGATGAAAGCAGTCAAATGGATAAAAAACAAAAGACGATTTTTTTTATTTCTCATCGGTTGTGAACCGATTATGGCCATTTGGAAAGTAGCCAGTGTCAAGTATTATTAATTTTTGCAAGTTTTTTTCCAATTTGCATCGAAACGGTAAAGTCGTCATAGTAAAAGTCAAGTCAAAGAAGTCATTGTAAATGGTAGCCCTTTACAATGACGGTTCACGTGAGCTTTGGAGACAATTCTAAAGTCCATGTTTTGCACTGCACTGATTTTCACGTTCATTACTCTTGTACAGCTTCACGTAACTAAGTTTAGAGTTAACAGAGTTTTTTGTTTACATTTCGACCAATCTTTTTAGTTCGATTGTTTCCTTTTCGACCGTTTTTTGTGGTCGTTCATATATCATGAATTTCATTTTAAAGGAATCCCATTTTCAAACCCAAGAAAACATAGCACAAAATACATATTTTCAGTACTTATTGGCAGAGGTATTACATTTCTGTCAATGTCAAGTTGTTTTTTTAACCGACATTACCCATGGCGATTCGCCAGGTCAGCTAGTGTATATAAATAGATAAAGAATATCGTACATTTAGTATGTACGTATTAAGGTACCGACCTTCAAACTAAGTACCTATCTATCTAGCAGGCTGTTAGACACAATATTTATCCCTTCTTATCGTCCCCACTTCCTAAGACCCACACTTAACGAGAGGGTACGGTCTATAAACTACGCCACTGGCCGGATTAAGACCTATGATGTATAGGTTGATAAATTCGCAGTCACTTCTCATAGGCTTTAGTAGGTATAACCCGTTTACTGGGTGACGCCTTTTCAAGGTATAATTTTTATATATAAGGCATTTTTTTCTGGAGATAATTTTAAGCCTAGGTTTCAACATGATTTGGACAAAATAATGGCAATCATTTGTTATGTCTCAGATTTTCGTGACTTTGTATAATTAAACACCATATTTACCCGGCTTTGCTTGCGTTTTTTTTCATATTTGCCATTGTTACAATGTACTGAGCTTTCGTTAACTGGATAGTTAGCTTTTTCAAGGTTGACTCGAACCAACCAAGGTTTGAAAAAGCTGACTGTAAAGTTACCGAAAGCTCGGTACTTAGTAACAACCAAGATCATTGTAACATGATCGAAACGTCGAGGTAAGAGAATTTAAAAATAATTATACGCGAATAAGACCCGAGAAAAATAATAATGAGTTCAAATCGTGTGAGTTTAAAATGTTTAACAATGTCATTACTGCAATTGCAAACAATGCACTGATAACAAAAGTAGGTATACCTTGCATTTGGACTTCAATCAAAATTTTATTGACTCAGTTATGTATTGAAAAGTTAGGTATTTCTCTAAAGATAGATTATAGAAAAAAGTAAAATTTATTTGACAAATGTCATCGATTTTAAAAATTGACTGCAAAATTGTTGATATTTGAAATTTAATATTACGCGATTAAGACCAGGTCAAATTCAACTAAAAAAACAACTCATTGCACCTTAAATTACCTACGTAAAAACCACATTTAAAATCACACAGTGTAATAGTACAACCTGCTGTCGACACGAACAAAGCAGAATGCCCAATTCCGTTCTAGAATTGTTTCGACAAAATATTTTTTATTTGGATGTCCACATTTTTATGCCATGTGGACACGCTCCCAGATTTGTAAATTATTTTCTACGGTACATGTACACAAGGACTTTGAACGTATAATTTTGCTCTTTGACGTTTGCTCACTTTTCAGTTTTTACGTTGTTGTTTTTTATTGTCGTATACACGGAAATTTACTTAAAATATCTACTATATTTATGCACAACTGGATACACGGAAGCCTGGTGTTCTCTAGAGTTCGAATTCCGATCAGCCAAAAGTTATCTACATCGCTCCTACGGTGAAGAAAAACTTTGTGAGCAAACCGACATGCCCTAGAACTCACCACGGTCTTAAGACATGGGACATTCGTCAATCTGGACTGGGATCCCGTAGCATTTCACTGCCTAACCTCTCTAAGAGGTCCTTGCCATACAGTGAGATAAATCAACTGACTAACAAAATCGATGTCAGAAAAAAGATATAGGTATAGAGCATAGGTACATGAACTTTGTCTAATACCCATAGTACAAGCCATAAGTGCTTAGTTTGTGTCGTATGACGTGCATTTTTTCAAATATTAATAAAACTCAATAACAAAACTGTATTACTCTCATTAAGTCATTGACGCATAATATATTTGCGTTGTATCTACGACAATCGACAAATAAAATAAATTCCTTTCGGCGGGTCAACATATGTCTTCTACTTTTAAAGAGATACGTTGTAAATCGAATAGAAAGGCAAACCTGATCCAACATAAATTAACAAAAAGCTTTTACCTTTCTACTCAGTCCCATTTCACATAAGCAAATAACCTACGTACAGGTAACATATTACACGGCAAAAGAATTTTCTAGAAAATAAAATACCTATGTTCTTTTGAAAATAAAAGGTTTTCTTGACAAGATTTATTTAGCCCACACATTCTGTGAACTCGATTAGATATTTTTAATCATATTTGTTATTTAACAAAGGAATATCAATTGGACGGGTATTTTTTGTTAATATATTATTACGTAGGTGGGTAGGTTTGCTCTTATTATAATAATTAGATATAATAGATAAAAGATAAAGGTGTAGAACCTAGGTTATGCTGAAGGTTTAAAACTTTAATTATCTATATACCTTTGACTGCTGACGTTGAAATTGCAGATCATCACATAATCATACGAAAATCACAAATCGCTGAATCAAAAATAAAAACATACACGTTTGTATGTTTAGCAGTCCATTTGTATATATGATATTATCTATGTACCATTTATAATATTAAAGAAATACTAAATAATGTCGATGACTCGTATATAATTGTTTCAAGAAAAATATAATAAAAAAATTATACTCTTATTAAAACTATTTTTACACAGTGATTATGTTGTATATTTTTTAATACCGTACTTATCGGTAATAGCTTTACGACGAATAAGTCTCATTAATTTTAATTACAAAAAAACAAAATGAAATTCATGTTTACCTTATTATTTTAATCCTATTAATCTACTATACTCGTATAAAGGTAACGTTAAATTAGTATCTTTGTGGTTGTTGCTACTTCACGCGAAAACCTCTAACTCGACTGCAATTAGACTCTGTAATGGAGAGAGCTGCAGATCTGGAATTATACTTTTTTACGATATTCCTATAGGGTCTAGACTTACGTAGGTAAAACCGCTGGTGTGCTAAGTAACTTATGAAAACTCCTAATTGTTTATTAAAACTGTCTGTTTTCTGGATGAATAAAAATAAATAATGAACGCCAAACTGTTAAATTTATGAATCGATATCAAAATATATTGATGGCCTTTCCATTTAATTTTAAATGATTTACGGCTCAAGCAACTTTTAATTCATGCTATTTATGGCGCTTTAGTTACTGCGACATTGTTAAGTAGAGTACGTCTGGAGCTAACTAAGTCGTGGGATTCCTCGTGATCTTTTCTTTCGACGTCAGAGCACATAACTTTTTTCGCAAGAAAAATGACAAAAGATCGGTATTGGTCTATTGGTAGTTACCCCGACTTTCATTCCGAAGGTCGTGGTTTCGATTCCTGGCTGACCCCGCACCTACGAATCTATACCTAGATTTTTCTTCTCTTTTTGCCATGTTCAAATGAAATAAAACTCGTTTTGCACTTTTAACCGCTATCCAGCATTGTTTCAACGCCTTATCAATACCTACGTAAGCTTTTACCAAAAATAACTCAAAACGGTCTTAAAAACACCTAAATTCTCTCTAGACCATTTCACAAAAACCATAATCACAAGGATAAAAAACAGTAACGTTAAAATGAAATGTGACCGAAACGCGTGGATGATGGTCGAAATAAAGTATCGTTTGACGTAATCCCGGACGTGACGCGACCTTCCGCTCTAAGGTAGAGAATGTAGGTAAGGGTTAAAAGTAACGCTATCATATTAGGCTTTACTAAGAGACGTATTTTTACCCGACTACGGCAAAACGGCAAAAGGAGGGTTATGTTTTTACGACTCCGTGCCTAAAGGGTAAAAATGGGTCACGTTTACTAAGACTCCACCGACTTTTTGTCACCAGACAGTAGGTTAAAAGTACGCTATTCGTTTTTACTAAGAGACTTTGTACTTTTTTAAGGTTCGGTACAAAAAGAGTAAAAAGAGGACTTGTTCATTAAGACAGTTAAAATAAAAATAAAATGAAAAAAAAAACTGGTTGCTATGGAGAAAATTCCCCTTCACCATTTTTTGTAGAAAACATCGAGTCGTCGTTATTTCCTGAATCTGCATGCAATTTTCATTTAATTCATTCAAATTATACAATGTAATCTGCCTGTCAAATATCGATTGTAAGCATTCATTTGAAATCGCGTGATGAAAAGTTATTTTATGTTAAACTTTAGTGTCTATAATTAGACTTATTGCTATAAAAATGATAACTATTAAACTATTATGGCAAATCGGTGGCTTGTTATTACAATGAATATTAAAAAAAACAATGGTTACAAAAATTAAAAACTGTATAAACTGAATTGGCTATTGTAAAATACTGAAATTGTATTTTTAAAAATAGTAATTATTTTAATATTTATTATGTTTTTGGAGGTATGAGGTGGTGTATACCTCCAAATGGAAGATCTTCCACCGGGCAGGTGGTTTTGCCCGGTAGGCCGCGGCCCGACGATGTCTCGTCGGTAGTTGTATATGAGCTTATCTTGGAAAGAATGTTGATATCGCGTTCCAGGATTTCATACTAGCAACGCCATCTAGTAGGTGCTGTAAGCGACCGCCACACCACTCCCCCTCGGAGACCGGAGGTCGATGCAGATTCTTTTTGCCAGTGTGCCAGTTGATGTGCGTCTCATTGAGTTGAGACGGATATCCCATTGAGTCGGGATGCTTGCTGCTCCAGTGAGTCGGAGTCTTGAGTTTTTTCCACGGTGAGTCGGGAAAGATGCTGTTCCGTTGAGTCGGAACAGTGATGTCCACGGTGAGTCGGGACGTGTGAAGGGGCGTAGCACGTGAAGATCCAGTGTGTCGATGACCAGTCGATGAGGTACCGGATGTACTCAGCATGCTGTAGGTGCCCAATTGCGATGCGGTGTAGCCGTTGGAGGGTGAACCAGTGCTTGTGTCTATACAGGCGTCGTGGTCCAACCGATGTGGCTAGAAGTGGTTGTCGGCTTCTGCTGGCAGGATGCATTTGCAGGGGGTAGGTGAGGGTGATGCGGGATTGAAAGCTCATGTCGGCGAAGGTTGCGCTCGTTGTCCATGTGCGGGGTCACCAGTTTGGGCGTAGCACGTGGTGACCTCTAATGGGAAGATCTTCCACCGGGCAGGTGGTTTTTGCCCGGTAGGGCCGCGGCCCATCAGAAGGTTGCGTGTTCAAATCACGTCGGGGTCACCAGTTTGGAGGTATGAGGTGGTGTATACCTCCAAATGGAAGATCTTCCACCGGGCAGGTGGTTTTGCCCGGTAGGCCGCGGCCCGACGATGTCTCGTCGGTAGTTGTATATGAGCTTATCTTGGAAAGAATGTTGATATCGCGATCCAGGATTTCATACTAGCAACGCCATCTAGTAGGTGCTGTAAGCGACCGCCACATGTTTTATCGCTTAAAAGGCAAATTTAAACTTAGAATCATTTTTGTAAGGAGATACATTATCAAAAATTTCCCATAACTGGATTCGAACCTGTGCCTTTCGCCATCCAGGCGAGCGCGCTATCCACTGCGCTACACAATCATCAAGTGACGTGGTGTAATATTCAATCTTGTTCTCCTGCTTATTGTTTAACCAACTGAGGCATGGTTTCAGCGCCATCTACTGGAATAATTTAACAATTATTGACTGACTCGGGTGGTCAACTTTTCAGTTGACACGTCCAACATGAGATGTCGCTTTCAATTTAATATGTCTTGATCCCGAAGAAAGAGTAAAGATTGTAAAGATATCGAAACGAAGAACATTAATTAAATGCATAATATAGGTACCTACTACTTCTAAAACAAAACTAAAACCAGAAAATAATTTTCTTTCAATTCATATCAGTATAACGAAAACCGAAGGAAAATCAATAAGTACATTTCAAAAGGTGAACTTACATAATAACGCCTATGATGTATGAATGTATACACATATTTTCGGCATTTTTTTTACACATTTTACAATTTTTTTTGTCGTCAGTTCGACGTTGAATGTATTAAAGTTAAGGGCCACGATTTTAATTCTTAGCACAGCAGCAATTTTGGTGGTGTTTTTTTTTACATGGGTATATTTTTTTTCCAAAGTAAGTATAATGGATATTTTTATTTACGATTCAAATTTATCGAATATCAAAACCAATCAAACTTAGAGTCAATAAAAACTACAAATTATACTAAACGTCACCGTTCAATTTATTTTTATTACTCTAGTATTTCCCGTATTTTTCTGCTGACGCTTTATCGAAATATATTGAAATTGCGTGTGACCAAATGTGAAAAACAAGCGTCCACGTTAGTTGACTGAATTAAAACAACTGTAAACCAATAAATAACAATTGTGTGTTTGTATTTCCGATAACATTTTGATGTGTTTGTTTTTTTTTTGCTGTCAATTTTTGTTTTCGGATGACTGCGTAAGGTAGGCAAATCGATTATTGTAATTTTATATGACTGTGCAAACATTGGAAACTATTGAAAATAGTTGGTATATTCACTACTTTAGTGCAAGACTTTATCCGCAAAGGTTTTATATAGGTCCCTTTTTCAGAAAATTATTAAATAGGTACCTCGTTTATAAAAATCGGTACCTAGTTCTAAAGTTTAGACACTACGGTAGAATAAACATACATAATGTACTGCCGTTATCATAATTATTTCTTTTGGCTTCGCTGCAATCACGTGAACAGCATTTTGAGAGATTTTTTGTCAGATAAATACCAGTAATTTAAACAAAAACAATAATTATAATCATAGAGCTCAGTTGTAAAAAAAAGTTTATGGTGCTGTACCGGAACGCCGGTACCTACACAAAATTATTCTCAAATATAAAGTACCTAGACGGAAATTATTCATAGGTAGAAAAGTTTGTTATTGATTAAGGATAGTTAGTTCTTGATCTTAGGCGTAGGTGGCGCTGTTTGGGACCGCCTATTTATTGCAAATGACAAATCACGTCATAGGTTAAGGAAGCAGAGGGGAAGGTTAGAGAGCGGGGGAATAGCTGAGATTTTTGGAAGCATGGGATACACAGTCAGGGGCAGTAAGAGTTAAGCTTAGTAACAGAGGGCAGTGGGACTTCGCCGGGGTCACTAGTTTTTGTTTTAATTATTAATTAATAAGTTATTAGTGTTTGTTACTTTTAATTAGAGTCAGTGTATATCTACTTCTTGGTATTGTATGTCAGTAAGTCTTAGATTGTAAGATTTTCTATACTTTTAATATATATAGCCTTCATATTTAAGACGAAACAATGTCAAAGATGTAGTATGTACTGCCTAGAGTGGGCCTCTATATTTTAGTAGATCTAGGTTGATCTACTTAGTCACTGTAAATTTAGTGAAGGGTTCGATTCCCAGTCACTATTAGTTTGGGATGTTTTATATAGAAAACATCCTAAAATATTCTCCGTGAACGAGAACTAAATGTTATGTATTATCATGAATTCGTATGGGTTCGATTCCCGTATAGTACTGCAATGTGTTGGTTTCGAAGGTAAATATTTACCTTAAATACACTCTATGTAGAGAACTAATTACTTTACATTTTTAGCCTTATAGAGCTATACTGTGTGAGGTTCGATTCCTACATATTTTGTTCTTTGTATTGAGAACTTTATATTTATTGTCTTGTATTTCTAGACTATAATATTATAGTCGAGGGATACCTATTTCTGTGTGTTATTTACAGGATTATTGTAAATTCATAGTTAGTCCAAATTCACAGGAAAATCTATAAAAGATTCCTGATTGATTATTATAAATTCATTTATCTTATTCCAAGATAAAATACAGGAAAGTCTTAAATGAGATTTCCTTTGTATATTTATCATAAATGCTAACAATTATTTGGTGAAAAGTTCCTTATTTTACAATAGTAAAATGACCATAAATCTACATAAACCTGAGTACATTATGTACGAATATTATGAATAAATATATTCCTGGTGGAATTTAACATGAATGAATATCGTTCAAATCATATTTACGGGTAAATAATTTACCTTTTCTACAATCCCCGGATGTGGGAAAACTTTGGTTTGTTGATTTGGTTCGAAGGTCAAGACATAACCATGTCTTCCTAACGCATTCGTAGCTCCAATGGCGAAGCGTTTCTTCAAGACCTTAGGTACAAAAGTTACCTGAACCAGATTACCAAGCAACAATTTCTCATAAAGAGGAATTCATTTAGGAGACTAGGTACAAAAGTTACCTGAGTCTAAACTCTCAAGAGGAGGGTTTTGATTAGTTTTAATATAAAACTGATCTCGAAGTTATTTTAGTTTATCATTGTTGGTTTCCACTGAGGAAGTAGTTCGATTACTATACGATCACTCATTTTGGGTCAAGTTGCTATTGTAACACATATAATTATCTTGTAAAATCAGTAAACTCAATATTCATCCTCACTGGTTTTTCTTGGTGGTTCTTTTCCAGTGCAGTACTTACGAACCACTGGTAATAAAAAAAATAATTTAAAATTTATTTACTGTGCACTCATTTATACCCTATTCCTATAGTCATAAGTTAGCATTTCTAGTAGCATCAATCTATTAGCTTCTGGCATAGATAGTTAACGTAATAGAGATTTCTTATAGTAAATTTTAGGGTTCAGTAATAGTTAAATTCAAGTAGTAAGTAGTTTTGTACAAATACAGCAGTAGAGGATCATTTTAGATTTTTCTATAAATCTTGCTTATTAGAGAAGGATAGGTGGTACAGAGGTTTATTAGGTCAGGTGTAGGACTTTCAGGAAATCTTGTCTATATTATCTAAAAGAACTTAGGTCACTACAATTCACTACGTAGGTCCGATTACCACTAGACTTTCACGAGCCATTATAAAACATTACACAAACTAAGAATATAAATAAAATTAGGTAGAGTAGGTAGGTAGAATAGCTATAGGTAAGTTCAGGTAATTTAGGTTTCTTTAGGTTGATTACAATTTGTTAACCAGGATAAGTTAGGATTCTTTTAGGATTTCTTTTAGGTTAGTTTAAGGGCCCATTACAGTGCAATTAGCGTATTGAGCCAGAGAATGGGAGATTGCGGGATCAAGTACCACAGCATTGCATTATAAACCAAACCCTTTTTTTCTCCTAAAATATAAATAAAAATTTGCTGTCAAGAAACAAGCTAAATATATCTTCTCAGGAATGCTTTGTCACATACTCAACGATAAGCAGGGATGTCGTCGCTGTATTGCTAGCAGAGCTAAGACACAGCATGAGCAAACTTGGGTTTACCTGTTTTCTTTGGGATACCTACTTATCTGCGACAAACGTTCAATCGAATTTTGTTTCTTCGAGAACTTTTCATCAATACCTCTGTACTGCGACGCTTTATTAAATCGACGTAATGTTACTGCGATGTTACGTTACATCGAAAAACTATACTGCGAACGATTTTACTGCGAAAATACCATACTGCGAAGGGCTAGGGGGGAAGTCGTCCACCTTCAAACTGGGACCAGGGACCAATTATACCCTTTCGAAGTTGATAATAGTCAACTGGGTCTAAGCCCACTAAGTTATAGAGCTATTCGATATCTTCATTTTGGATGACAGCTGTCAAACTTAAAACGTCAACATCTCAGAAACTATTGACGCTAGACCACTATTTTGGCATAAGTTATAGAGCTTCTTAAGATCTTCATTTTGGATGACAGCTGTCAAACTTAAAACGTCAATATCTCGGAAACTATTGACGATAGACCACTACTATCTTAGCATAAGTGATAGAGCTTCTTAAGATCTTCATTTTGAATGACAGCCGTCAAACTTAAAAAAAATGAAAAAAAAAACAAAATGAAGATCTTAAGAAGCTCTATATCTTAGCATAAGTAGTAGTGACCTAGCGTCAATAGTTTTCGAGATATTGACGTTTTAAGTTATAGCATAGGATCCTACTCGCATTCTTCGATGTTCGAAATTCAAAATTTGTTTGAAACCGTAAAAACAATATTTAGAAACAAATTACCTAGCTGTAATGGCTTCTTAGCCCATCCCACGCTAGTAACATCTTTTTAGTAGGTACCAGCTTTCTAACTGAATATGATCTTACACACTTACATACATACACCTACGTATATCTTCTTGCTCATCCATCATTACCTTCCAAACTCTGTAACTCCTTTAGTATCATGATCATGACTGAGAACCTATCATATACCTACCTACGCACTTTTAAACTTACACGATAAGGGCCCATTATCCATAAATCTGTATTTGGAAGTAAATTTTAAAAAGTTGTGAGATTATAAAGAGATAATTTTGATAACATGTATGAATGTATCTATTGGCGGTAATCTCCGAAACTACTAGATCGATTTTAAAAATAAATATAAAATAAATCTTTTTTTACCAATGGAAAGCTACATTGTTGAGCAGTAACTTTGATCCAAATATTCCCTAGAGTTCGGGGCCTACGCGAAGAAAAGCGCGGGACGCATTTAACTACAAGTCTACGAGTCACTAATCTATATCTATATATACTTATAATAAAGGAAGAGAGGGCAAAAAGTCTGTACTTGGAAGTAAATAAAAAAAAAGTAGTCTAGGGGACTTTGGATAAGTAGTAGAACAAAATTAATTTTTAGAATTCATGATTTAATCTGGTTTTAATTATTGAATAGTTCTATTTTCGAGGAACGTCGTGGCATACTTTGCATCGGAATCCAATTAGCAGAACCCGAGTAATGAATGAAAAAGTGAAACCGCTCGGCCGCCAGCGCCCGTGATAACGCGTTTTTCACTTCCTTGGGTAAAACCGCGGGGCGCAGCTAGTTAATAATAATACCTTATCCAGTGAATGCAAAAATGCCCAGTTACTAACACCAATAATTGCTATTTATTATAATAGTAAATAAGTAATATATTATGAAAAAAATACTTAAGGACAATCGCTAGTACCTACCAATTTTTCTACAAAAAACTAATAAAGTTGTTTTTTTTTATATTCAGTACCAAACTCGACCAATTTTTAGCGAGCAGGTATCTCCCATAATTTAAGTGTGACGTATACATTGTAAGGGCGGAACTGGATTGTAAGCTTCTAAATCGCCCGATTCTTTATTATATATTTCTTTCAAAACCTGGAAGGTTAATTTTGTAATAGAATTATCTAAAATGTAATTTTAACATCATTGTTATTGCATTAGGTACACAGAAAATGAAATTATATCCATCTAGCATCTGTACTATAACCGAAACTTTATTGAATGGATGGAAAACGGTATACTCCAAAGAAAATTTTCTCCAAAAAGTTCTATTTGATAATTAAACATTAAGGAGATTAAATGACGTTGAAATTAATTTGTTGACATTTTTATTACATGTCTATGTTTGAGACATCACTTCAAGTACTAGTACATACCTAATACCTCAAAGTTACATTTTGCGAATTCGAGCTTTTAGAAATTCAATATTTTGGTATCAAAGGCTAGCTACTTAGTCCTCGGATTAATTAGCAAGTTCTATAGGGGTATTCTGACAGCATCGGTCCGAAATCAAATATCAATTTGACATGTCTGTAACTGTCTTCTTGAGTGGCGCTGAGCGAGACAGAGATAGCCTTTCCGATATCGGTTTGGGACCGAAGCTGCGGAAGCCCATTGCAAGAGAACCTTATTGTGGTACGATCGTCATAGTGAATTCGAAGCTATCACACGACTGTATCATTAGTAATCTGCGGTTACTCCAACATGTACAACGAATAATACATTAGAAAAGCCTATATTTATTCGTGACACATTTCCTTTTGCTTATTTATTCATAAATCGTACCACTGTGAATGTTGATACGATTATAAGCGGAACTGAATGTCCTACGGTGCCTGAAATCTATCCTATCTTACTTCCTACTAATATTATGATATAAACGTGGGAGTTTATAAGTACGCATGTGACATTTTCTATGCAAAAACTACAAAATTGCAACTGGTGCCTGGTAATTTTCCTATTCCTAATTGCCTAATTTGCCTATGTATGTGTGGGAAATTCCCGCTGGATCAGAGCTTAGGTTGGTAAAACCACGGGATACAACTAGTATTGTATTAAATTAAATTTGGACACCGTTAAGAGTTTTTTTTTAATTTTCACGGTTTAGGGACTTACGTGGGTAAGTAAACACAGCTAGTTACGTATTTTATTTAGAACTTTCAAATATTTAGTTTCTAAAATTCAGGACTCGAACCTGCAACTACTATGCCTTTCGTGTCACCAATCGTATGCGGCGAATGCTTGCAGCTGGGTGAGCATACACGTCCACACATCCTGAAAGGCATGCGTGGCGAAGCATTTACGATGTCTGTACGCACCTTTACGTCCATTGTTAGTTCTATTTGCCCTGAAATAACATGAGGAGATAATATACCTCCGGTATGCAGGCAGTATTAGACCACGGATTTTCGTAAGTAAGTAATTATCACTTACTGAAGTCAAATGCCGTTGCGAAAATGAAAGAATTTCAAAAAGATAGCAGTATCTATCAGCACGTTGATGGTTGGGTTTTAAATACCGTCATATTATGAGTAATTTTACCTTTAGTTCCACCTTAACGGACACAAATACCTGACGTGTATGGATGTAGCCTCAGGCCCAGAAGAATCACTAGTACATACCTGACTGCATATATTGCACAGATTTATTTTAGTTTATCTGTGAATTGGGGACAACAGAGTAACCTGGCAACGTATCGATCTATACGATCTTCGTGAGGGAACTGCCTCTAGTTTTTCGGATGATTCAATAGAAACTGCGTGCTTCAAAATCAAAACACACTCTGTATCAATGATCTAATAAAGCAAGGTCTGGTATTGCGAATTTGACAACATCTAACGTTGCTACCTATAGTTGCTACCAAAATGCAGCATACTAAAATTAAGGGTTTTGAGATCTGATGTCAATCAATATCTTCAAAAGGCTAAAGTTGTTAGAATTGTTTCCTAACTAGTTCGGATTTATTTTGACTGATTGATCAAAACACAACCTAAATAGCTGATAGTGGAAAGCTGAAATTTGAAGAGGGTTTTCTTGATACGACGTAGGCACCCAATATAAACCTGAAAATTTGTTTGTCATCATCATGATCAACATCAGCCTGTTGCAGTTAACTGCTATACATAGGCCTCCCCATTTGCAATTCAATGCAGTCCCAATTGCACGCCACCTAGATCTGTTTTCGGCTTCTCGCAACCAGTTAATATCAGAAGTATCATAAGTTTTTTTGTAAATAAATCAAACTTTCAAGTTTATCAGTAAATCTGGTACTCTTTCATACAAAAACCCTTGAACTAATTACGATGAAACTCAGTAGGTGTGTACATACATATACAGATATGTATGTA
Source organism: Idaea dimidiata (assembly GCA_949358125.1). Lineage (NCBI taxonomy): Eukaryota > Metazoa > Arthropoda > Insecta > Lepidoptera > Geometridae > Idaea > Idaea dimidiata. The sequence continues at coordinate 15,443,822 of OX442329.1, forward strand.
CACACCTACTGAGTTAGGAGTTTTTATTTTTATTTATTATCTGTAGGAATAACTCATACGCCACTTTTTATCTCGATATTTCTGCGGGATAGGGGCTTACGCGGATGAATCGTGGTTTGAAAACACAGGTGAGTTAGCTTACTGTAATTTTGTATAGTCCTTAGTCACATCATCATCATCTGGTGCCATCTTCTAAGGAAGGTCGGCGGTCAATTGGTGAAAGTATTCACGACCTTTAGCTGCTGCTTTTAATTGTTGGTAGTTGAGGCCAGTCTAGTCTTTTAAGTAGTCGAACCACGTCCGCCTCTGCCTACTCTGGGCCCTCTTGCCCTGTATCTTTCCCTCCAGTAATTGTCTCGGGAAATCATATTGCGCGCCTCTCTGTAGGTGTCTAAAGAAAGCAGTTTTACGTCGTTTAATGGTGTTCATTAGTTGTCTCCGGCATCCCGCCATTTTTAAGACTCTTGCGTTGGAGGTGAAAGTGGTCCATGAGATCTTTAACATTTTATTTTAAGTCACATCTGCAGTCAAAAAGCAATCGGCCGATTAAATATCTGTACTCTGTTTGACCGTAAACGGGTGTCCTAAGTAAACACTACCGTAATAGCAACTGATATTAACTAATATCTGTACCTTTTGTTATAAAATAAGTACTGGTTTTAGTTAAATATTACTGGGGATTAGGCTGTGGTTAACCGTAAAAAGTATGTTTTCATAAAACGATTTGGGAACTAGCTATTTGATTGAGTGTGATTTTCAGAAATATTCATTTTCGTTTGTTTCCTTTATTTTAATGATTATGTTCTTAATAATTTCCTAAATATTTTATAATTTCAACAATTTTATTAAAAAACTGACTTTTAATTGGGCGCCTAGGTAGGTGTGTTTATGTGTGACGTGAGTACTCAGCTAGATTCTTCTTTCGTCATATTATTATCTTATTAAATTCATCTTTCATTAATAAGCATTCAAATCAGTATGTTACCCTGAATTATAAAATTAAAAAAAAAATTTAAACCAACACTTACCAAGTTCACGGCCTTAAGTAAAATCAAATACTTATTTTAAATCGCCACTGCGGTCCGCGGTTTTAACCGCGTAAGCCATGGGACCCTAATACGAAACAACATCGGCCAAAACTTCGGAGCCGATCAAACGTCAGTAAGTGGTTATCCTTCATTCTAGACCCATAGTTCTCAATACATTCTTTGTTTTTTTTGTCTTGAACGTATAGTAATTATTGGTCCAGAATGAACGATAACTACCTCCTAACGTTTGATCGGTTCGGAAGTTTCGGCCGAAGTTGTTTCATGTATGGGTCCTTGATTCCAGGCGAATATCGGTATATAAAAAATTCAGTAGGTACTGCAGTGGATTCGCGGGAATATTCCAAAATTTTAACCCGGTGGCAGTGCGAGGTAGGTGGTTAGTTCAGTAAGATCAAGAGTTCAAATATTACTAGCCAAATACTGCTTTAAAATTTAAACGTGAATTTAACAAAAAAACATACAAAGGTTACATAAGAAATTAACCTCTAAGCTACCTATTTATGTCTGACTTTATTTTTATTAAATACTCAATAAAGTGAATCCAGAACATGGAGTAAAAATAAACAAGTCAATACAGTTCCGAGAAAAATGTCGTCAACCGAGCACTCAGCTCAGGCCCTCTACTACGTACTTGATACTATCAACATTTTCAGTTTTTATATTTGTAGGTATACAGTTTTTTTTTTGTAAATTTAAAGCTAAAGTTGAAAGTTCAAGTTTTAACTGTGTGTTTCCGCAATTAGCCCTACTATTGGGCCTTTGTGCGTGATTTCAAACCGTGGGTTTCCTTACGATGTTTTCCTTCACCGTAAGAGCGATGTTTAATAGCGCACATATTTTTTTCTGAAAGAAAAAGACTTAGGTGCGCAGCCGGAATTCGAAACCACAAGCTTCGGAATGAAAGTCGATATTCGAAGTCAGCATTTATGATATTAAATTTCTTACGAAATATTATTTCCTCTTCCATATACGTGTTTAGTTTCACATTAAAATAATTTGCGGCTGGTAATTAAAATAATATGTTGAATTTATAATTTACCTTAATTAGGGTAGTTACATACTCACTACTCACAGTATAGAATTTTATCCTCTCTTCCTTTATTATAAGTATAGATATAGTTAAATAGAAGATATAGAAGATTATAAGTATAGGCACATAATTATAGATAGATAATAATAGATAAAGAAGATGTGACAGTTATGTGTAAGTAAATAAATATTTGTTACCTACGCCTTCACGAGGAAAATTACTGATTACCTAAGCCTATAACGATCTGTATTATAGGCAATTACCAAGGAAGGGTTATTATTATTTCGATTTTCTCGCAGTACCAAGATTTACTGGTGGGTGGGGTGAAAATGCAGGGCATTGCTAGTAATTAATAGAAAATTGAAAATATTTAACTTTAAATGAAACTTTGAAAATTATATCTTAACTTCACTGGTGCACCTGTCATGAGTTGACACATTGGCACACTGTAATTTTAACAGTTTGGGCATATCGAGTAAGACAAGTAGCGAGGGATGCGGCAAGGAAAGAGCCGAAGGTGGCGCCCTGTGCATAAGTTGAAACTGTATATTTATTTACTTATAAACTTATTGTAGAGGTACCGTATTGTGTGTGACGTAGTAAGGGCAATGTCACATTCAGTTTGTCGTCTTGATGTATGTGAGCTTTTATACAGTGGCGTACTAAATGCATGGCACAGGGACTTATTAAGGGCTACTTATACCTAAAAGGTTTTTTAGAAGTATGTTTTAAACATTTGTTCCAAGAATTTTTCTTTCTCAACACGATATCTAAGGTTCCTGGCCTTCCAGAACTAGGCAAATAGAATAGAAAGGCGCCTGAGTTGCCTCCTGCGATATCCTGATTTTTCACTCCTCGACTACACGTTGCATGACGTTTTTCGCGAAAAACACAAGTTATTATAAACATACAAATGTTTGTTATATTCTTGATTCCCTAGTATTTTTAAACTACTCAATACATTTCTTTAATTCAGGTATCGTAAGAGTCGTTTCATTTCTTTAATAGTTCTTAAATAGGTGACAAAAATACAAAAACAAAATGGCGACCACCAGGCGTCAAATAAGTCTATGGCGTAGTCAGCTGCAGTCAACTTGATTTTTTTGCGATTGCTTGTCGGACGACGACACTAATGGATAAGACCTAAATGAATAGAAAATATGCCATGACCTACAGTGAAACGTTTCGGATACCTATAAGGGCCAATGAAGTTTTGAATAGAAATTGATCAAAAGTTCTATAAAATGTCATGTCGGACGAATTCATATACCAATCGGAAAATACATCAAATATTTAAAATAAAAAGAACTTGACGCAGAAAGTCACTTTCGCAAAAAAACACCAACAAAATTATGTCACTATCGCATAATGTCACTTTCTCAGAAAGACAAAGTTCACTTGTAATAAAATAAAACACATACATATTAGCTTTGTTACAATTCTGTCAATAAATAAAACGCAAGTTAAACAGGAAAATTTTGTGTTTTATTACTATGCAAAATCTCAAAAGCAGTACAAAATCTTAAAGTCACTTTCGCAGACTAATCAATAAATAATGCAACACACTAACATAATTACTTCCGTATTACCAAGGGATAATACAAAAACTTCGGAACTAAGTACCTACTTCGTAAAAGTACCTAGTTCACAGAATCCCTCCCTGTCTTCGTCTCAACCCTCGTCATCTGTCGTAATGGAGGATTAAGTGGTGTTTTCCAACGATAAACATGTTCACAGTAAAAAACACATTAAGTTTCGCGTAAGTTATTGCAGGTAGTTGTGTTGCTAAATGTTTGTTTGTGTTTATTAAAAGGACAGGAGCAAAATAATTTTAATAATTTTAAAATAAAGAAAATTTAGGGTGCATTTCCACTGAAATCGAACCGGGCGCAGCGAAACGAACTATACCAAATGTAGGTCTTCACTAACCATCAAAATTTCAATCGTTTAAAAATAAAATAAAAGACGAGCGAAGTAAAAAAGTGCTTAAACCTGCACTACGCATTCATAGAAATATTTCTACATATTTTTTGTGATCCGCAGTGGTAGCATACGAGCATGAGAAATATTTTGTCGACCGACAAAAATGTTCTGTCCCTTATTTTGAAGTCAGGTCACGTACAGACAATTCGCGCTAGCATGATCGTTTGTTGTTGCTGTATCGTCCCTTTGTCGCTAAAAAAATAAGGTAAATTTTTAATAAAAATACCACGACTACTTTTAAGAAGCACATAGTTAAAAAAAATGAAGTTTTTTTTTTTTATAAGTGACGGGTTTTAATTTTTTTTTTGCTTTACTATAAAATAACGCGGCGACTTCGCGATGACTTATAACCCATCATGGTAGGGCGGGCTACCATAGGTTTTACTTAAACACAAAAACATGGGAAAATATATACGTTTCTCTAAAGAGTAGACTAAAACATTAGACTAAAAGTTGATTTATTTCAACTAAAACGAGAAAAAATTATATGAAAATAGCTGTATCTATTTTCGCTGCAGTTTTCTTAATTCGATTCATCTTTAAAAACTCAACTCGATGCGGTAACATTTTAAAATTCACCTTCAATCTACATAATTTTAAAGATGCAAAACCCAACATGCATCACAAAATACAAGAACTTTTACCCTCATAGTTATTTATGTAAAGTTGAAAACACAATGAGCGCAAAAATGGAATAATTACCCTCTACAAACTGAGAGTTTATATCTGCCATACTTATGTTACAATAGACACGAGGCTGAGTTATTAAGATTCCTATTAATATAGAAAACAGCGCACGCGCGTACTGTCAATAAAAAATATAGGTAATACGATAATGTTTGCTTCACAGGTTATAATAATACAATGCTGATGAAACTTGTTGGAATAATAATATTATGTAAAAAACATCTCTGTAACCATATTTCGAAGAAATCAATGGCATGTATTCATTTATCCAATCAATATCATTCATTCATTGACGACCTCTGTGGCGCGGTAGGCGAAGCCCGGACTGCGACACATAAGGTTGTGGGTTCGTAATTAATTAATTAATTAAGTAATATTAATGCACTGACCATAAATGTTTGGTTCTGGGTGTTTCCTTTGCATCCTAATGTATTTACAAAAGAAAAGTATAATATGTAGTATATCCGTTGTCTAGTACCCTTAGTGCAAGCCTAGTGCTTAGTTTGGGAGTTAGATAGCGCTGTGTGTATTATTTATTTTATTGATTCTCATCTTGCGTTCGTACTATTTTAGTTTCATATGACGTAAAGAGAGTTGGGGTCATCTATGGACGCATGTCATGCTTTTGCTTTAACCCTTTTTTATAAGTAGGTTTCATTACCTTAAACGCACGATATTTCAGCATTTGCCTTAGTTATGTGCGCAACAAGGTCTCGTCTATTAATTTGATCATATTGTTGATGTTTTTAAGAAATTTACAATTGAAATACAATTCTGAATTTCATCGTTTATTTTGCAATTTAGATTCTTCCCCAGTGGTTTGTTTATTGAAAGTCTTAAATGAATGAATTTTAAGACTTTGTCTTCAATTCTTTTATACGCTATCTTGTTTTGAAGTTAGCTTTAATATTATTGATTTAAATAATTTAAAAATTAAAAAACCGACTTCAAAAAACTAAGTACAATATGGAACCAACCAGTAAAACTGCCCGACTTCAGATGATAAAACAGATTAACTAGTCGGTGGCACTGTACTTAAGTAGAGGTTATTTTGGTATTTTTTATTAATTCTTTTTTTTTTAGTTGTTTTTTTAAATTATTTTTAGTTTCTTTTTTGAAGGCGGTTTTTTATTTTTTAAATTATTTTTTTATTTTACCTTTTTTAGTATACCTACCTACGTAAAAATCAACAATATTGTTACCGTAATTTTAATTATTGAGGAGTTTGCTGATGAGAAGGTGGTTTCAGGTGCCCAACCAATCTGTACTTAGTTCTTTAGGGGTCTATTCTTTTTGGTAGAAGTCCAAAAATGAGTAATTTATTGAATTCTGGGATACTATCCTGTCCATCATTCCGAAGATACTCATCAGATCCTTACTAAACTTTATAGGACCACCTCGAAGCTTCCACCTTTCCATTAAAAAAAGAACTATATCAATCGGTCAATCCATCTTCGTGTAATCGATGATCAATTGAATTGAATACAGCGTTTTAAGGAGCATTCCCGGTCCTCAACAAATTTTTATGGGACCATCTCGGAGCTTCCCCCTTTCCATTAAAAAAAGAATCATCTCAATCGGTCAAGCCATCTTTGAGTAATCGATAAAGAATTGGACTGATTAATGCGTTTTGAGGAGCATTTCCGTTCATCACTCTGAAGACCCTCATCAGATCCACATCAAATTTTTATGGGACCATCTTGGAGCTCCCATCTATCTATTAAAAAAGAATCATCTGAATTGGTTAAGCCGTCTTCGAGTAATCGGTGAACATACAAAAAAATATATTATATATACAGACGAATTGATAACCTCCTCCTTTTTTTTGAAGTCGGTTAAAAATATGTTATGTTTTTTTTCCTTTTAACCTTTAACTACCAACAAGTTATATTTATTCACTCAATTATTAATTCCCTTTTGTTTGAAAACTCGAACGTTGTCAGAATAATTGTTTTTCTCATTTTATTTCAGTTTAAAAAAAATGATTAAAATACATAATAACATTCTCTCAGTATACCCCCATCATAATGCTACCTCATCGCACCTAAACAAATGCAACTCTACACTTACGATCATAGATACTTTGGTTTCCATTATATTTACAGATTTCTGAAAATGAGTTTTCGCTCGTAGGAATTAATTAAAAAAAAAACAAATTATTGGCTTTTCTTACAAATTCTGCAAACATATAACATATTGAAATGTCGATCATTGAAATAATACGAAAAATAATAAACACGATGCGATTAGGAGTTTAGGATTTAGGTTTTACCTATTTCGAAAAATAAAAAACTGTAAAAAATGTTCGGATTTGTTTATCATATTTGGATAGCAAATTTCTGCAGATAAATTTCATATTAGACTGCATCTATACTTACCATCAGATGTCAAGGATTTGTTTACCTAGGGTAAGATATCTGTCTAAAAATAAATAAAAATTTGAACCACGAGTGTAATACCGAAAATTTGATTCAAAGATAAAAGAAATTAACTAATTTTACGCCAAATCACATTTTTAAGAAATTAAAGAAGAAGTGCAAACTGTTCCTATTAACATGCTCGTAAGTGTACAACGTAAGAAGCAGTCTGAAAATGAGTCTTTTCAGTACAGTTGTTAACTGAAGGGCTTATTTGCTTAAGAGTTTTGAATGTGAGGAGTAGGGATGAGTCTGGATTCCTTATGTCCTTTTTGAAAGGAATGAAAGGTGAACTAGTTTTATAAGAGACTGGTTTGGTAAACGTTTTTTTTTGTGTTTGTGGGATTTTTTAAGAGCAATTTCAAATGGCGGGATTAGTACGAGTGCCCCTTAATTAATTGAGGGATTGACCACTATTTCACCAAATGTATGGTGACAAAACAGTTTTATGTATAGCACACTGACCCGGAAGCTAGGAAGACGGAAATAGTACAAAAATACGATGATATAATGCTGCATACATTATTATAGACAGTACGTATTATAAAGATAAATATAATTTATTTCCCTTTGGCCAATTTGGAAACGATAGGTTCGAAACCAGTTTCGAAAACAGAATTTAAACCCTTAATAGTGAGTTCGAATTATTCCTCGAGAGCCCCATTTCTCAAAAGCAACTAATTGATTTCCAATGACATAAGTAATACTTCGAAACTCCGTTTACCAAGTTTTTCTTTTGGACGCGTTTTATTCCGATATTTTCAACAGAATCTTTAATTCCTACGAGGGTGCAAAACTCCGCTTTTTAAACCAATAAAATAACAAACTTAGCTCCCACCTCGTAAGAAATGCTCGTAACTGCTCTCAGATGTAATATATCCTATTAATATCATACGCCATAAAAAACAAGGGGATGTAATGTTATTTCGCGCTCGTGTAATGTGTAACGATCATGTAGAACGCTATATACTCACCTATTTATGTTAGAAGGATCTGTCTTGATATTATCAGGTTACATTTGCGTTACGTCTACTTTAGGTGATTGTAACGAGAATTGTTGTATCATAAATAATGGCTTTCTCCATTGTGTCTTTAAAGTTTTCGGTTTTTATCTTTGGTATTTTATCAAAATTCGTATTAGTACATCATGTTGTTCAATTGCTTAGGCTACTGGTTTTCGCCGCCCACTGGTATAATTATTTTAGGGGTAGTATACTTCGATCAATCAAAAGATTGCTTTTAGCGATAATTTTTGCCATTGTAATATTATTCTTATACTTACTTTAGGTTTAATTTTAGGTCAATACAAATTACAATTATTAAATTGAAGTTAATTTGAAAAAAGTATAATAATATAGTCACATTTTAAACGCGTACTATTTTAATTTATTCTCTTACCTCGACGTTTCGACCATGTTACAATGGACTTGTAAAATAATTTATGTTATCAAATCGTCTGAGTTTAAAAAGTATAAACTTTTCGAAGGGCAAATCGAATGAAGGACACTTTTGACACATACATCACTGACAATTAATGAGGTACAGAAGTTAAAGTGTAACTCATGCACTTCAATTTCTGTACTGAATTTTGGCAATTTTAAAATTGTACGTTGGAAATCCTTTTTTGATTCCGGCCTATACGAGCCTTAAATTTCTGTAAACATTTATAATTCCACCATTAAACGTGCGTTAAACTCAGAATAAGTGGGTACAATTGATTCTAAAAACTGATTTTAACATCGAAATTACTAGAAATATTTTTAAAGGAAAAATTCATCTTCAAAAATTCACTTGCACCTATACCGCTCGGCCACGCAAGTTCCCTGTTGGGGAACTTGCGTGGCCGAGCGGTATAGGCATTGGAATATTGATCCAGGGACGCGAGTTCAAATCTCGCCGCAAGTGAATTTTTGAAGATGAATTTTTCCTTTAAAAATATTTCTAGTAAATATGCCTTGAGCAATAAAAACAAATTTACGAAATATTAATCGAAATTACTTTTCGGAAATCCTAAAAGTAGAACAACGCCCTCACACGTAATGGTATTTTATTAAATTAGATTTTGCCTTGCCTTTTCCCTTCTCATATTACAAACCAAGTACCCAAAAAGCTGAAAGATTTAATATTACCGGATTTCAAAGGCCCGAAACCAAAGCGACGCGTGAATCCAATAATTCAATCCTTTATGTACTTACTGTTAACCAAACCCGGCATTGCTTTTGACAATTGAGCTGGGGTTTACCCGATTGCGGAAGAAGGTTAACGTTGAGTTTAAAAAGGAATAATCGGGGATCGCACATACAAAAAAACGCGACCAATTGAAAACCACCTCCTTCGATTTTTGGGAAGCCGGCTTAAAATGGACTTGAAACTTATAGCTTGCCTAATGAAGTAATTTGCTTATTAAAAGTTGATTCTCAATCTTAGAGCATTTACGTCTGAATACCAAAACGCTACTCAAAATGTAAGTTGTACTTAAACATTTAAGCAGCTCTCAAGCTCATAAAAATTGCATATTATTTTTTAATTTAAGTAGCCTTTAAATTTTATGTGGTGTTTCTGTATTCGACCGTTAGCTTTCTTTTTAACCGACTTCAAAAAAGGAGGAGGTTCTCAATTCGTCGCGTATATTTTTTTTTTTTTTTTTTTATGTTTGTTCACCGATTACTCGAAGGTGGCTTGACCGATTATGATGGTTCTTTTTTTAATGGAAAGGTGGAAGCCCCGAGGTGATCCCATAAAAATTTGGTGAGGATCTGATGAGGATCTTCGAAGTGAGGACCGGGAATGCTCCTCAAAAACCTGTATTCCATTCACTTGTTCACTGATTACTCGAAGGTGGCTTGACCGATTAAGATGGTTCTTTTTTTAATGGAAAGGTGGAAGCCCCGTGGTAGTCCCATAAAAATTTGGTGAGGATCTGATGAGGATCTTCGAAGTAAGGACCGGGAATGCTCCTCAAAAACCTGTATTCAATTCACTTGTTCACCGATTACTCAAAGGTGGCTTGACCGATTGAGATGGTTCTTTTTTTTAATGGAAAGGTGAAAACCCGTGGTGGTCCCATAAAAATTTGGTCAGGATCTGATGAGTATCTTCGGAATGATGGACAGGATAGCTTCCCAGAATGTAATAAATTACTCGTTTTTGGACTTCTACCAAAAAGAATAGACCCCTAAAGAACTAAGAACAGATTGATGGGCCACCTAAAACCACCTTCTCATCAGCAAACTCCTCAATAATTAAAATTACGGTAACAATAGGTATTGTTAATTTATTTGGCAGTCGGAAGTAGGTAGGTAAGTACTAAAAAGGGTGAAATAAAAAAATAATTTAAAAATTAAAAAAACCGACTTAAAAAAAGAACAAAAAATAATTTAAAAATTTAAAAACCATAAAAATCGGGCAATTTTACTGGCTGTATGATTCCATATTGTACTTAGTTTGGCTGGCCGACTTCAGATGATAAAACAGATTAATTAGTCGGTGGCGCTGTATGTAGAGGTTATTTTGGTCTTTTTTATCAATTCTTTTTTTTTATGGTTTTTAAATTTTTAAATTATTTTTTGTTCTTTTTTTAAGTCGGTTTTTTAATTTTTAAATTATATTTTTTTCTATTATTAGAAAGTTCATTATAGAAAGCGCTCTTGTGTTATTTTTAAATTCAAATTAAATATATTTTTATTCTTAATATACACATATTTTACATATAACATATATCTATACTTATAATAAAGGCAGAAAGGACAAAAAGTCTGTACTTGGAAGTAAATTAAAAAAAAGTGGTCTAGGGGACTTAGGGACAGTATTACATATTTTTAAAAACGTCAAGTAAACTATCGTATTTTCGGAACACGACCTTCCATAAGAAGAAGACACGAGAAACTCATGGGGTTATTTTTTGTTGCAATGATTATGTGATTCACATTTATCACAATCTTTCCTATTGTCCTGCTATTTTGGATTAGATGTACCGAATATCTTACATAGGTACTAATTAGGTTTTTCCAATAAGATGTTTGCGTGGTCTACTGTTCGCAAAACTACTAGTTTAGTGATATTCACCAACTAAATAAAAACTAACTAATTGTTGGGAGATCTCATTATATATCTAGTAACGTAATCTTAAGGTAAGGTTCTAGTAAGGTTATCTTTCGTGTAATAGTACGGTCAACAGTGTTAGGACTTCACGGTCACCCGATTAAGGAGGAGAAGTCAGTGTTTTTTACCCGACTGCGCGACGCAAAGGAGGGTAATGTGTTTATCAGTCTATGTATGTATGTATGTATGTATGGATGTTTCTATGTGGCGTTCTAGAGGCCAAACGCGTGGACCGATTTTGATGATTCTTACGTCAATCGATTCGTCTTAATCTGGCGAGTGTGACTAAAGACATGACAGTATTCCAAAGTAACATATGTCACCACCAGACGCCATAAAGTCAAAATTAAAAAATCCAAAGTATGTCAAAATGGGTATCGTTGAACAGGTTTTAAAAAATAAATATTAGGTTTCTTTCACCATTTCTCATTTTAAAGAACCGTTTAGGAAATATAACGGTTTAAAGTTAATTTACAATTAGGTATTCTTGCTTTTTATTACTAACGAACAAGTATTTATTTTTGTTACGTAGTTACGCTTTTGGAACTATCAAAGTATAAGCCGTGATGGTACAGGTGACAGGAATTTATTGATATTTAGTAAAACAATATTTACATAAATTGTACCTACCTACTGAATAAAAGCCTAATAACACTTAGGTACCTAAAAACGTTAAAAGAATAATAATAAATTTAAACAATAAATAACTAAACCCTAACAGAATCTTACTAATATTATAAACGCGAAAGTTTGTATGTATGTATGTGAGGTTGTTACTCTTTCACGCAAAAAATACTGAACCGATTGCGATAAAACTTGGAATATAGGTAGCTGGGGGACCTGGATTAACACATAGGCTACTTTTTATTCCCGCGGGAACGGAACTTACGCGGGTGAAACCGCGGGGCGCAGCTAGTACATTATAACCCCCTACCTAATGAAATGAATAGATTACGAGACTTACCTACAAGCTTGTGCTTAGTGTAGAATCGATGTCTGATATATGTAATTTGAGAAATGTGTAATAAGTGTCATATTTAATAAATAAATATATGATTTGATTTTGATTTGACCTACCATTAATAAATGAAAATAGCTAAAAAGCGTAAAATAAAAAAAATAATTTATAAAAAAACAAAAAACCCGACTGCGTAAAAAACTCGATTAAAAAATATGCATAGAAACAACAAAAAAACCAAAAAGAAAAAAACAAGCCCAGTAATTTGAAATTACGCTAAGTAATAATAGTTTTGTAATCGATACACACAGAACACATAATAAATGAGTAAAAAATTATTCACAGTCGGGACCCATTGGAAAAATTAGATTGGTAAAATGAATGGGTCCCGACTGTGAGTAATTTTTTACTCATTTATTATGTGTTCTGTGTGTATCGATTACAAAACTATTATTACTTAGCGTAATTTCAAATTACTGGGCTTGTTTTTTTCTTTTTGGTTTTTTTGTTGTTTCTATGCGTATTTTTTAATCGAGTTTTTTACGCAGTCGGGTTTTTTGTTTTTTTATAAATTATTTTATCACACCAGTTATCGATCACCTATTCAAGTAATGACCGCGCGAGGCGTTGCTTAACCCGCACGAAAATTCAAGATCAGCGGGTACAGCTAGGCCAATGATGACTCAACAAACCAGCGTCCTAATTACTCCGTCCCGGTAGGTAATCTTATTCCTTGAAATATGATATTATGTTTATAATATCGATATTCATGGTACTGCAACATAAATAAGCGATAACACAACTTTACTTAAGGCAATTACCTCCCAAATCATATTATAACATCGACAAATTTCCAATAATTCCCGTAACCATCCTAAAAACCATTCGAAATACTCGTGTAGCAATCTTAATTCGTACTGCATTCGAGTATCGATTACGCAACGATTCTGATTCGATTCTAGTATCGGTTAAAGGCAATGATTTGAAAATCGATAACTAACGATACTACAGGGACTAGTGTATGCTTTAGCAACTTAAATTGGAATTATACGTGTCGTGATTTCATAATTTCTACTTAGTACGACCGATGTGGGCAGTTGGTTCGTGACTGGTAGGCTTACGTAAAAGGGTTAGTCAAAATGCTGGAGTAATTTTAACTGATGACGCCGGTGGTGTTAAATTTATACCACAGTGGCTATTAAATTTAGGAAAAGTATTTTTTTAAATCAATAATTTTCGAAATTAGCGGAAACTTAAACCATTTTTTAAGTTTCGGTTCATGATTAGTTGGGACGCTCAGTTTATATATCCACATTAACCTATGAAAAACATCAACAATAATAAATAAACTTTCATGCTTCATCGAGGTGTATTAGGCACAATTCTAAAATGTTGTCCAAGGGAAAATCTATTTTTTCAATTTAATGAATATGAATACCTACATCGTCGCAGCATCGTAATTCGAAACGGAGTGTTGGAAGACCACCTACTCGGTGGACCGACTATATTGTAGTGGTCGCGGGGAGTCGTTGAATGGAGGTGGTTCACGATCGCTATTTATGGTGTTATATGGGGTTCAGCAGTGGATGGTTAAGGGCTGAGATGATGATGGGGTTCAGCAGTGGATGGTTAAGGGCTGAGATGATGATGAAGATAATAAGTTTTAATGGTGTTTAATTGCGTTGATAATTGTCATTGACAGATGTGCCAGATAATCAAAATTATAATTCGTCGATTGCGGGTTTGTTAAAATTTAATAAAACTGTGTAACTCATTCGTGTAGTTATTAAGCGAGTAAGTCCAATTTCTTTTATAAACACGTAAGTCAGTAAGGCATGGGTAAATATTCAATAGTAGGTATAAGCGCTACTGAAGCTTGGTACCAAAGTAGGGTTAAATTGAAAGCTAGCATGGATTTTGCATTAGCATTGGTGCGTAGTGTTTTTTTTTTCAACGAGAAGTTGAAAGGCGAAAGGATTTTTATCCTGTATAGCATTTAGGCCAAATACATATTACGGCCTCTGAAAGTAAAACAGTTCATTCATATCGGCACTTCAGAAACAAATAAACAGAAATATGTCACTAAAATGTTATATGTAATTACGCTCATATTATAAACTGACTTCTAAAAAGGGTCAGGGATTAATTCGGATGTACGTTTTTTGTTATACATGGAGATTGAATTTATATTTATCCTTTAACGACTACTAGTAACTAGTCGCAGGTTCAACTACTACTGGGAGCAGGTTTATGGACGTCATTTTTTATTTCGAAATTGAAATAAAGTTATAGATCCATCATTTCCAGAAATTTTGCGATCTTACTTTACAGAAATGCTTTACTTTCTAGCGTACCCTGCTTTTTGTCCCGGTCCCAAATTGGTGAAAACCAATTCGACCAATTCGGGGCTTTAGAACATATTTCTTTATAGAAATAGTTTTCCAAGTGTAAAAACACTTTAAAATAAAGCCAAACTATCGATATTGTTTGGAATGAGCTATCACATCACTATTTCATATAATATTCCCTTAACGTAAACGTCGGCCGGCTTCTACCTTCAATATACCTTTCAGATATATCTGAACTAGAAAGATAATCTGTCGAAGATATTGCTGTCCATCTATACTAGACTGTAAGCCAAGACTGCAAGCCACTGTACCCCTGTATGCAGTGATTGTGTAAGTAATATATCATAAACTTAATATAACAATATTCTTCTTGTCGTATAGTGGGGCAGTTCATCTATTGTCAGTGTTAGACTACAGGTTGCCTTATTAAAACCGATTAACTCTTAGTATCTGTATTTTGTCGATAGTTAATCTTTTTGTTAACTATTAGTTTATATTAATAATAATATTATGATTAGAAATAAACATCAGGACATGGCGGTCAATGGTACGTTTTTGTTTAAAAGTGTATTAGTGATTAGATTTTTCAAATTATTAAGATGAAATCCTAATAACACATTTGGAAAATCTAATATGTAATATGAATGTAAATATAATATGTATGTAAATATGAATGTAATATGTAGATATATTATATGTACATTACAACATTATTCTGATCATTACCTATCGATAGGCAGAAAAACTGTAGACAAACTTACCTCAGAAACAGAGCATCAATTCAACGGGAACCAAGAAAGAAAATGCATTTATTTATCGCATCACGTTTCACCGCGTTAGCCGGTTTGCCATAGAAGTCTATTTATTCTGACTAATAAGTAAATATTAGGGTAAATATTTGTTTGTTTGTAATAAATACTCCGAATTGCTCCGAAACTACTTGACTGTTTTTAATATTTTTTCACCAATAGAAAACTACATTATCGTGTTATAACATGGACTTTTTTTAATCCCGATATTCCCACGGGATCGGAATCTACGCTGGTGAAACCGCGCAACGCAGCCAGTCCTACACTGTTAGGCAAGTTTTGTATGCAACTTGTATGCAAATACGTCATACGTTGAGGTTTACGTATGAAGACACATTTTCGTACAAGTTGCTGACAAGATTTGCATTATAGAATCGCGACTGAATTTACAAGTTGGGGTCGGCATTTACCGGTTAAAATACTTTGAATGCAACTAAACTTATTCTTCTTTAATATGGCTATATTCAATCTGGACATAGCCAGTGTCAAGTCTTATTAATATTTGCAAGTTACTTGCATCGACACAGTCAAGTCGTCATAGTCAAAGTCAAAGTCGAGGGAATCATTGTAAACGGCGGCCAATTTGCAATGATTGTTCACGGAGCTTTGGAGACAACTCTAAAGTTCATGTTTTTACCGACTTTCACTTTCACTACACTCGTACTCCTTCACGAAACTAAATTGATTAATAATATGCCCCCGAAATTAAAAAAAATTACACGCTTTTGTTTGAACTAGGCTTCACAAAAATGAAAAATTTGCAACACATCTACTCACCGCGTTCCCGGCAAAACTCAATTCGACTTGTCAATTTCTATTTTCAAACTTGAAATGACACTATGGGAAAAATAAAAAAAATAAAAAGGTACTTTTATTCGGACAAGCACACAACTACATTTATTAAAGTACATAAGAGAGAGAAAAAAGATCAAGATTTTATCAACACGAGAGGATGAGCTTTCGTATGTATCTGTATTTTTAATGCGAAATGGTCAACAATGCTTACCTAGATGAAACTATAGAGAATCGAATCATCTAGACAGGCGTTCGCTCACTGTGACATGGAGACTTAGGTTAGAAATTGTATTTCTACGTGTTGGGAGGAAGTTTGTTTGACTCTCAGACTATATAATAACTTCCAGTCACCGCGCGCCAAACAACAAAGTGAAACCAAGTTTAGTAATACTAAATGCATGAGTAATACGTTTCCGCGCTTAGCAGGCAACCAGATGTTACTCGTTTCATACGTCTCTATGCTATACTTACTTTATCTGGTTTTTCTACGGTTATAAACGTATTTAAGTGGAAGCGAAAACGGAATTAAAACGAAAGCGGAAACGTTTTACTCATACATTTAGTATTTTTGAACGTGGCTTCACTTTGTTGTTTGGCGTGCAGTGTCTGAAAATTATTATATTGTCTGAGGGAGTATGTTTGACTGTTACTTTGGCTAACAATATTCTGATCTTCATGAAACTTGGTGTACGCGTTGGGGTCAACACAATTTCTAAGTTCAAACGTGAGCGCGATTGGTTCGAAGGCTACGGAGATAACGGGTTTAAGATGAGGGGAATGAAAATTGTATATATTTTGCTTATTAACGAAAAGTTATGTATTTAAATTTTCAGAGTTTTTAAGTGCGTAATTTTTGAGTCAGCAATAGGTATTTTTGCGTATAATATTATAATTGGCAGCTCCCCGTGGTTCACCCGCGTAAGTCCTGTTCCCGTGGGAATATCGGGATAAAAAGTAGCCTATGTTATTCCAGGTTTCCAACTTCCTATATTCAAAGCTTCATCGCAATCGGTTTCGTAGTTTTTGCGTGATTGAGTAACAAACTCACGGACATACATTCATACAAACTTTCGCGGTAATAATATTAGTAAGATGTAACTAATACTTTTAAGTCGCTTCGGTGAAATTTAAAAAGCGCTAAGTACTACTCGTATAGATGATTTTTTGACTTTTAGTAAAGACATAAATGGTTTCTTTTCCTTTGCTACTTGATTCGCTATGTCGATTACTACAACTATACAAGCCGCTGCAAAGACCATTGATGCGATTATATAGTCTTAGAATCTAAAAAACTTAATAGTGTCAATTGTAATTTACAAAAACCGGTAAATAAAGTGTTTTACAATTTGTAAAACACTTTATTTACCGGTTTTAAATGCGTTTTTATACGTGATTTTTTAATTACATCTCAGTCAACCTTGAAAAAGCCAACTGTAAAGTTGGCGAAAGCTCGGGTCAAATAATGAATAAAAACGCGATAAAACCGGATAAATAAAGTGTTTTGTTATGCCAAATCGCGAAAACCATACAAAAATTATTTAGTGTCAATTGTGTTTGTATAATTGTTTAGAAAGCCTTTGTTTCACTGCCATCGCATCTTGTTACTCTTCAATAAACTTCTGTTGCTTGTTGATATGCAAAATCTATACCAAGCTCGACTTTTCCATAAAACTCTCTATTTTATAGGAAAAAAAAACGGTCTTTAACGTACACATTCAGGTCTTAAATAACAATGAATTCTGTAACAGAGACCTGCGTAATTTCCGACCCGTCAGTTTCAATACAAAGCTGCCGTCCCATTCATTGTACCGAAGGAAGAAAGAGATACAACAATTTGTGGTCCGCTTAAACGTACAACGGCAAGCTTACGTAGGCAGACGGATTTTTCCACAACTAAAGTTTAACGCAAGCAAAGTTATTCTTTACGTAGACGACAACGCCACAACTGAACGGAAGAAATAACTTGGTTTCATTGTACGGAGAGGTTGACAGAGAGACTGTATTGAGGTCTAGAATGACTGGGTTTGACGCTTTGTGGTTACCATTGGGTTTGTAAACATTCGACTTTAAACTTTATTCTGTGAAATGTAAAGTACAAATTGTTTTTGCTCGGAAGTATCAGTTAAATGAGTGTTCAGCGGACATTTCCATATCGGATTGGATTATAAATTGAACTTTATAGTCTGTGGGAATGGAGTGACATAAACAATTGCCGCGAAATGGTTATAACTGCTAAAAGGGCATAATAACTGCTAATTTTCATTTCAAATGGAATTAATTATTATATATTACTTAGGGGAGAATTGGGTAATAGGAACCACTTAGGTAAGGCTGAATTTCGCTTGAAATGAGTGGAAAATGTTCGTTAAGTTGAAGGAAAATGTAGGTATATTGTTTATTTCTAGTTAGTTTTTCAAAAAATAACTTTTCATTGCGTCATAGATGTAAGATTAATAACCTAAGGATTATTTTCAAATCTTAGATTCTTGTGAAAGATTATTTATAACTAACGACCGAGTATAAAAACGCTACTAAATACTAGAAATAAAGAAACAGTTCTCAAACTCAAAAATCTCTCAAAAAAAAATTTAAAGGCTGTATATGACCGAATCCAAAAAGACTGTTTACGGATTCGGCTACAAGTCACATCAGTTTGTGAATAAATGTGTTCCAAAATTCTAAGATTACCTGGAAGAAACCACTTTAAGCGATAAGACTGTTCATTTCTTAAATATTTTTTAGTTTTTTTTTTTTAATTAAATGTATTATTTTTGTGTTTACTGCTTAACAAAATGTTTAACTACTTATTTATCTACCTTTATTAAAATGTTACCGTCGTCGCGTTATTCAATTTTGCACACTATATTTTTGTTCAAAGTAGGTCATCTTTTTTTCGTAGTGACAGTATAATAAAAGGAGAGTAAGTGAGGTGGCCCGGATGTCGGTCAGGTATTATTTTAATCGCGTCTTATACGACCCGGGAAAAATTAGAGCAATGAAATATTCTGACGTTGACATCCGATAAGAAAGGATTATTGGAAATAGCAGCGTTGCACGGTTCCAATCTCATGGAAATATCGAGATATAAAGAAGCCTTGCATTATTTCAGCCCAGCTATTTACATACCGAGTTCTATTGCAATCGGTTTTTGTATAAAAGAGCAATAACTTACAAAAGCACAAAAATAATTATTATTTCTAGCAGAGGACGCCAGCGCAAGCACCAGATGGGTGATCGGTCCTCCCATGTTGGAACCATTTTACCCAGTTCCATCCACTGGGGTGACCCTTTTAAAGTTTGAGTTAACTGGTAACTTACGGTGATGGCGACCCACTCAATCTACCTGGTAGGTACATTGCAGAATTTGAATTATAATTGTTTATTGTAATGTCACTCAGATCACTCTTAGATAAGGTATCTGAGGTCATTATTTCTCTCCTGGCTTTAGCGTATGAGGAGCACTCTGCCTCCACAAGACGATAGCTAGTTTTCTCTTGTTCCAGACAGCTGGGACATGCGGGTCGTCCCTTTTGCCACAAAAATAAAACAAACGTTCAAGAGCGAGTCGGCGGACATGAAGGATTTCGTACTATAATCACGAAAAAAATACGTTTGTTTTATCTTAGCCCCTCTTAAATGTTTATTTTATTTTAGTTTTTTTTTTTAACTTCTTGTCATAGCGGATTAGCGGCAACAAAAATACATAATCTGTGAGAATTTCAACTAATAGCTATCACGGTTCATGGGATACAGCCTGATGACAAATAGACAGACTGACAAGCGGACAGTCAAGTCTTACTAAAAAGGTAAAAGATTCTACCATTTGGGTATAGAACCCTAAAAAAATATATTTATGTAGCATTTAATTCATAATTCCTTTATTGCGAACTAGCTGCGCCCCATGGTTTCACCCGCGACAGTGAAAAACGCGTTATCACGGGCGCGGGCGGCCGAGCGGTTCTCGAGCGGTTTCACTTTTTCGTTCATTACTCGGGTTCTACTAGTTGGATTTCGATGCAAAGTATACCACGACGTTCCTCAAAAATAGAACTATCCAATATTGAAAACCATATTTCAATCTGATTAGTAGTTTTTAATTGTATAAGAAACAGAGAAACAGACAGACAACCATGAATTTTAAAAATCATATAATTTTGTTTTACTACTTATCCTAAGTTCCCTAGACCACTTTGTTTAATTTACTTCCAAGTACAGACTTTTTGTCCTCTCTTCCTTTTTTATAAGTATAGATAAGGAAATTACAATTGGTTTTCCAGTTAGTTATTAATATTATATAGATTACCCGTGAATGCATTCTAAATTACTTAGTAAAGTAATTTAGAATGCATTCACGGGACATAAATTGCAAGTCGAATGTTGACTAAGAAATATTTCAAGCTTTAATGCAACAGCTGATGTAGGTACACTTTGAAATTAGTTAGGTCTGCACTCAATTTCTTGACCTATTTTCGTGAAACTTTTAGTTAAGTCAGTTTATGTCGTGAAACATGTCTCCGAAATATTAGCTTGAACTAAATTTTTAAAAATGTGTAAGTACACTTCTAAAATTTCGCTTAGTGAATTTCAAGGAAATGGAATTTGATGAGTTTCGTTTTACTTATTTCGGTTTTCAATATAATTTATATTTAGTCTGGTGTGTATGGATGGACAGAGTGAGTGATAGGTATTCTATAAAACTCGATCATCACTAAACCATCAAGTCACTCGAATTTTGTCTTCAATTCTTTCAATATGTGTCACGCATGGTGTCACGCTTACGTAATTGCCATTACAAAATTACATTTATTAATAGTAAAAAAATATTTTGCTAGCGATAACTGTTTGACTTATGTCTAACTTATGGCAACCGTGTTAGTATTATACGACTTTAGTTAAAATTGCGAGTATTATTTTCATGAAGTTTTGGTTGTAATTAAATAGTGAATTATTTTTAAGGTCTTCATTTTATTACATCCTGGAACACTAGGCGCCTCTGATGCAGAAGGTCGCGGGTTCGATCCCCACCGGTTGTAATATTTTTGTTTAAAAAAAATGTCTTTGAACTGGGTATTTTCTATGTATTGATACAAGGATACTGCTAGACCAAAGACATTTTTGTGCATGTATTTACAAAAAAAAAGTAAAATATGTAGAATATCCGTTGTCTAGTACCCATAGTATAAGGCTAGTGCTTAGTTTGCGCTGTGTGTAGTGCAATATTTATTCTTTGAAATACTTCTCCTTTACATGAACAAAATAAAAACATTCCATTTTTTTTTGTCCTCAAATAAATGAAGTCACCCTGCTCAGAAAACGATGCAAAACTCCGGTCTCTGGTCGTTGTCGTCATAGTAATCTATACACTCCAGCCGAAGGCGGAACGTCACAAATCCCTGCATCACGTCTACCTTGACAAACTAAAGACCAATAGAAAACAATTTTCATCCACGAATTTTCTTCGTTCGCCAATATTAAAATAGTCCAGGCCAGAAATAGGCTCATGTTCGCTTTTAGACCGTGTAGCTAGTATCAACGTATATTATTTGAGTAGCCTTCTCGAGTTAGTTCTGTCAGGCTGGTCAGATTTATGTGCAGAATTAATGGTTCGTCCAGTTTGGATTCAATTTTGGATGGGGCAGCGAAGCATGGTATTTAACTTCCTACTGACTGTTAGAGCCGTAGTGTAGAGAAAATAGCTGGGGGAGAACAACCCACTCTGAGTTCTCCCCTTAGTTACTAGGTCTCAAAGAGGATTGGTATCAGGCAGGCGACGGCCGTCAAAATATTGCTCTCATTTGTCCTTTTGCAACCACGACTATTGTAATATAATCGAATAACAGTAAACGAATAGGCCCGAGAAAAATGTAAATATAAGACCATACTATATTCGGGAAGTTTCTGTGCCTTTTAAACTTGACCCTTAAGCCAACCATTTACCAATACCCTCTTGAGATATAGAAGGCTTTTTACCATCCGTTTGCTGATACTACTATCGGAACAAAACTTGTCGAATCAACGTCTAACAGGGCGGTAATCTCGTGGGTCAAGTCCAAGTAGGTACCTACCTACTTATTTTCCTTGTCCTTTTCGGCGTTTACAAGATTAACGTCATGCGAAACGGTTAAATCGAAATTTATTGTCGATCCAGCCTAATCAAGCCGGACCGTCACATATTTTCATTTTAACTCCAGTCCAACCGAGCTGAAACAATTAAAGATTTTCGAGTACCCCTGAAAATTTTAAAATTAACCCAAAACCCAAATAAAACAGCTAAATGACACCGTAAAAAATCTGAATAACAATGATTAAAATAATGAAGTTTCACTCTCGACCCCTGGCTTTACTTAAATCAACCATAAAAAGGAGTTTAAGTATGTAATAAAATATTTTAAGCTCGACCCTCTGAGTCGGTCAAAACCATGAGTGAAGAGGTCACATGTCTCTTGCAGACTTAAAACTTTAAGTTGTCCGATCAAGCATAACTTAAGACATTGTTTTTTGATGAGAAGGTGGTCCCAAGTACTCCATCAAACTGTTCCTAGTTCTTTAAGATCCCGCTTCTGTTGGTAGAAGTTTATAAACTAAGTAGTAATTTACTTCATTCATTTAGAAGACTATAGTCGGTTAAAAAAAAGTTTGTTGTTGTTGTTAAATATGAATTTAAAGTAATTAAAATAATATTATTAACTGTATTAAATTAAAATTAGGAATCTGTTATTGGCTATAAGTTATATTTATTTGTTGCTTCTAATGTTTTGTAAGAGCTGTTGATTCCATGTCAATAAAGAAAATAAAAATAAAAATTATTAAATCACTTTAGTTATATGTACAAAAAGTTTTTGAAAAAATGTGTTAATGTTATTGAAATACATTTTGTGGATGTAAATGTTACCTACGTTTGGTACTGATAGGTAGGTAACTATCGGCAAATACCTACAATAAAATCTCTAGTCTGTAAAAACCTTAAAGACGAGGACTTGAATAAAGCTACCTCCATAAAATATCAATATGCACCATTGAATAAAGATATTGCTTCGTCGTACGTAGATAAACTAGCATATTGACCGTACCATCAGCACAAAATCATTCAAATTCCGGTCAGTTCTTAAGCAGCTTAGACCCTGTCTTTGAGTTGTCTTTATTTTGTTATAATGTTGTTTATGGTACTAAACTAGGATAGTTTCAAGCAGATCAGTTAAGATTCTGCAATATGAATTCGATTTTTGTAGTCTTTTTTGTAATTGTTAGCTGGTCAGAACTTGACTAATATGTAATATTATGAATGAGCTTCCACTGGGGTCATCCCGCACCTTCATCACAAGGAAAATGCGATACGCTTCAAGTGTGTTTTTTTTAATTTCTGTCACAATCTCGTCTGTCAAGAATCTCGGTGTGGGTTTTGTTAGATAATAATTATGTGCTTATAAAACTCACGAAAATGAGCAATGAGAACTTCTAAAATTGTCTACCAATTCATTTAAATATACTCAGGTACAATAACAAAGAAATAAGCCCTTTTTACTGCCTGAAGGTAGCATAATCTACTTGAAATAACCGTACATCCTTACAAAATATATATACGTCCGAAAATATTATAAAAAAAACTAACTACACTGAAATATGGTTGTGTTTTGGGTGCGAATAATATAGATAACACGTTAGTACCAGAATATAAATGGTGTATCAAAGTCTTACTAAATTAAGGCAATTTAACCTCTACAGCACAGCCTATCTACAATCAAATTATTTAAAGCCTCACACCTTGAATGTTTGGGTCTGCATTTAACCATCTTAGTACTACAACTTAGGTATATCAACGATCCCTTGTTTGTTACATTACCTAATTGCAAGCTAAGAGGTATCACTTTTTACAAACTCAATATTATAACATTCTAATTTTTCTATTTGTTTCAAGTGCTCGACCCAGCTTAATTAGGAATAATAAAAAAAATCTACTTATTGAGTACAGTTTTTCAGTGGTGTATTATTATAATATTATTATCATTTTAAGATGATACCTAATTAACTGTCTATCGTTTCGAAATAATTTTAAAATGTTATTCAAATAAACGCAAATTTCTTTTTATACATACACATACATAAACTCATTGAGGTCATGAAACGCCTTTTGAGGTGATCCCTTACCGCGAGCATTCACTTGTTATGTAACGTTACTGATTCAAGCATTGCATACAGCCCGCACCTTGTAATGGTATAATGTGTAATATCTTGGTACAACTTGTAACGTCAATGTGCTTCATTTGTAATAAAATAATGCATTACACGTGAATGCGGTGAGGCAGGTAGTATTGGAATGTAATGCTCAAAGTCGAATCTATATTTCTACATTACATAATAAGTTGATTATAGATTGCTCGCATTCACTCTTAAAATAATGTATTCAGCGTTGACTCCAAAAGTGGGTATATTCTTAACAGGATCCGCCTACGACCTTAGACTTTTCGAACCTTCATAAAGATCCAAATTCTTACCTTTACCCTTTTTATTTTACGTCAATATGTTTCGAGAGAAAAACTAGTTTGCATTTACTGAAAGATCCGGGACGGTTTCCTTAGCTATTTTTGCAACGTATTTTTTCGAGTTTCTATTTTGATATAGATGGTTTGTTTGATTGGTTTGACTTTTCCGTAACTATTTGATCAGATTTCATATTCTAACTAGCAGTCCAGATGTTTCACTTGCGCTTCGGATGTTAAGTTAAGCAGTTGGTTCCGTTGTTATCACTGAGAGCAATCTTTAGGTCAAGTTAGAGGACTTAGGGCGACCTGTAAACTCTGACATTAGGTAAGCCACACAATATATATAAATATAAAAGCGGAAGAAGATCCGCTTAAGTCCCGATCCCGTTCTTAGTGGATGTTAATGACAAAGAACATACTTTCCTTTCATGTCCTAGGACTAGCGGGCTGAACTCTGCGTTTACATAAGTTAAGTATTCTATAAAATAAATAATTATTATAGTGTTACTACGGTCTAAATAAATAAGTGTGCGTACTATGGAACTACCCTCGAAGTTTAGATTATCGCGGGTAAAACCTCGGGACATAGGCAGTACGAGTATAATACAAATTAACAGAATTTTCTATGTCAACATTGTTTATTACGTTTAAATGGAAACAAATATTACTCTACGTTGAGATGAAAATTTAACTCTGACATGTTCACGAAAATGTTTCATGGACTGACTTAGTGGACGTACTTAGGGCGTAAAAGCGTAGGGTGATAGGTAATAATAACATTAATAATTGGCCTTTTTATTTAACTTAAGATAATTTATACAGCGCAAACTTTTAATCCATGCTATTTATTTATTGTGTTGTAGTGCCCAGGATATTGTTAGGTGGAATAGGCTCCTTCCAACCTAGTTAGCCATGCACAGAGGAAAGAAGATATTTCCAAAATATGAGGGCGATTATACATAAGTTTTCATATGTTTTCAGTTAGATATCTCATGCTCAAAATGCTTTCCAAAAATTTGCACCCGACTGGACCTGATCTTGCGAATTTAACAACTTGGTTGTAATGAGTCTTTACGCTTGCGCCACCGGTGCCCATTCCAGATGAAATTAGGAATTGCATTCTTTTGTATTTGCGACTGAAGCACTAATAGTAATCCAAGTATAGGAAACACTTTAAAAATAAAATCAAGTTAGAGATGTTTCTAGAGACAGGGTTAAACATCTAGGCAGCCGAAATCACTACAGGAAGATGCTTGATTGACTGCCAGGGGTCACGATCCTCATCGATGGTGGAACGGCAAAGGAAAATGTTTTAAAAGGTTTTATTAACGAGTAAATAGGGTTATTAACAGTAGACTTTTCTTCTGTCTTCGCGATTTTGGACTAACCTAACCTAACCATAATACAGAACCGCCAATTTAACTATTAACCATGTAATCTGAAGTCGGGCAGCCAAACTACAATATGGATCCACCCAGAAAAACTCCTACGTTATCATTTTGCCCTTACTCTGAATCCATCTCTGCTTTTTCCTACTTACGAATGATACATAGTCAGATGTGGATGCTATGTCATGTCGGGTAAAAGTGTGTAGTCCGTATTTCACCCTTCGGGTACCTTTGGCTCGAATTATACCAAATCTTTTTACATTTTTGGGATAGCTCGGAAACACTGTCAGTAGGTACCCACCTACATAATATCGCGGTGAATTTTGTATAAACTTTTCAAGATTTCCTTACTTTAAGACATTGTTATGTCGGTTTTGGTTCCTTGTTTAGTAAAATAATATTATTGCCCTTTTTTGTTTTGTATAATTTTATTATTAGAGTTCGGTTTGCGAAATACAGTTACCGAAGACGCAATTCGCACCAATCGTCATCGATCACATTGGAAAAAAACTTGACACTGGGAAATGACGAAAGGCTATAAAGACGCTTTCCATTTTCGCATGTTTGCTTTTTAAATACCTTTGTTTAGTATAAAATATTTGAGAGAATACAGATTGTTTTTAAATAATATAAAGGTTTATTATTTATTTAAGTTGATTGATTGATTGATTAATTCTTTATTGCAACACACTACAATTAAATAATTACAATAAGAGGAAAATACATAAACAACTTAAAAATTAGGTGGCACAATGGGCGGCCTTATCGCTTAAAGCGATCTCTTCCAGGCAACCTTTGGATGGACCAGAAGCGAAAGAAAGATGAAAAGTAGGGTGTTAAGACAAGAGAAAAACAAAAACGACTTTAATAATAATACAATAACAGTATGACACATACAAAAAAATAATGGAAAAAATAAATAAAATTACTAACAACACATACATATATATATATACACACTTAAATATACATATAAACATAGATAAATACGCACATATCACATAAAATATACATACATAGTAATACATCCATACCCACATACAATAAAGGTACATTTACATGGACCGTCTTACAACCTAACGTTTTTCAGCAATTTCAATATATTATTTGTAAACGCTACTTATGAACACCGCTAAAGACTTCGACTGTCGAATTGAAGTAGGCAAAGCATTCCACAGTTCCACAGCCCTAGCTGTAAAGGAATCACCATAAAAGGTGGAAGAACGCGAAGGGAGTTTAAGAAGAAGGGCTTTTGAAGAGCGAACTGGTTGAGAAAGGGGATGTTGAAATTGAAACCGAGACTGGAGATACAGGGGAGAGGTAGGCAGAAATAAAATTTCTGTAAAGAAGTGTTAAAATGTGAAAGTTTCTACGCAGACGTATCGGCAACCATTTGAGCTCACTGCGAAATTCCGACACGTGATCAAACTTTCGAAGACCAAAAACGAACCGAATGGCAAGATTCTGGAGCCTCTCAAGCTTGTTCAGTTGTACCTCAGTGAGATCAAGGAAGCACTCATCCGCGTATTCAAGGACGGGAAACATTAGAGATTGAGCTAACATAACTTTGGTTGCTGTTGGTAAGAAATTCCGCAACCGCCTTAGCGAGGCATTGGGCGCGAACATCCTTTGACTCACCCCTGATAGCTGCGGGTCCCATGTGAGGTTACTATCCATGGTGACACCAAGATTTTTAATTATTTTACTTAATTTAAGTTAAGTTTAATTAATTAATTAATTTACTTAATTTTAACTAGGACTTACAAATAAGTTTTATTTACTATTTAAACGCGTTACTGCCCGCCGCTATGTTACCAAGTCATACCTACCAAGTATTAGGTAGCTATTCTTAGAATTGTGTTTGGTACCTAAATGTAAAGATGAATTTATCCCAAAAACGGCGATTCATTCTAAAATAAAGTTATTTAAGTGTGGTCTAATCCGCCCTAAGACATTTAGATAAGTAGGTACCTACCAATTAACTTCCCACACCTCAATTTCGTAAAGATTACGAAGTTACCTGCGAAAAAATCTTATTTACTTGTAACAGACAACTGATTTTCAATCGGCTGATTATTTTTCGATATTCCCAGCTTTTTAGAAGTTTAATGCATTTGAATATGCATTTTAAAGGCTGTTCTTGAGTCATTCATCTTTGATTGATTACAGAATTACATAAACATATCAAATTTTAAAATATTTATATTTTGTTTGCTTTTTAACTAGCCTGTCGTGCTTCACTGATAAGAAAAGCAATAATATCCATCTGTAAGATACCGTATTATACACTTAACTACTCCTTGTAACATTTACTCCCTTACTTAATTAATATTATTTACACATGACTAAGTTATATGACGTTTGTCTCTGTCTGTCAACTTTGAAACTTCATGTGACAGTAAAAGGCAAACGATGCACAGTAATTATGCAGCGCATTATTTAGTGTTTATAAGTAAGGGGGTAAATTTTTAACAAAAATGTAAAGGTGCCTTCTAATTTTTCGAGGTACGGAATCCTAAAAAAATACCGACACGAAATATATCGAGTAACAAAAAGTCGCCTGGCTGCAAGTAATCTTATCTAACTAAAGTAAACTCATAAAACGAACCGGATTGAAAACTTGGAAACTCATCACGTTACATCGTATAATATGATACGGTCTCAAAATATTCGAGTAGCTACTTTGAACCCCGCAATCTACAGAGTTTTAGTCGGCCGATAAATTAATACATATAAGGTTTCTGTATGAAGTGTTGGAACTTTGATAACATGATAACGCAGTAATCAGTAAAAAATATGTAAAAGTAAAACTAAAGTAGAATTTTACTAAAGAAGTATCTCATAAATAAATCATAAATATTGCAGGATGTTACACACAGCACAATCTAGCCCCAAACTAAGCAACTAAACTTGTGCAAAGGGTTACTAATCAACAAATATTTGTACCTACCTAGAAGTTAAAGCCTCGCTTTGCTCTTACAGTTACCCACATCTTATTCAAATGTGCTTCCTGGGTGGGACCGGTGACGAAAGTTGTATAAAACTTAAGAAATTTGACACATGACTTGTCAAACCCGGTTTAAAAAGAGCACACAAGTTAGCATAGGTACTAATACCTCCCCCCGATGTGCGTTCACCTTGCCGTGGTGTTTTGGGGGCTTAGTAGCCGCTTGGCTAGCAATCCAGCTATGTTGAGCGGTGAACCAAGAGGCGCACTAGGTAGGTACACTTCACATTCGCTCTTACACTCACTCACATAACACACATTTCACATACACACATTACACATCCTCCCATACACTACACATCAAAGGTGGGTGCCCTTGCCTTTATTGGCCGGGGTGCGTGTTAGCATAGGTGCCTCCCGCGAAAGCGGGGATGGGTGGTTCGGGCTTGCCTTCACCGGCCGGCCCCGTGGACAGACCACGTTAAAAAAGGTGAAAGTCAAGTTGGTGATGCAGGGTCAGGGCTGTGTGGCCGCCCACTAGGCGGTCAATACTGCATCTCCAGGGAGGGACCAGCCGCCCCCTTCTTGGGTTACAAACTAAGGCTTTACAAGTGCCGAACCGGCTCCGGCCTTGTACGACCACTAATCCGTGTTACTCGTGGGACTTATTATGGAGTACATTAAAGAAACCAAACTGAAAACCGATGAGAAGGAGAAAAAGAGGGAGAGACGAGAGAGACGTGAGAGACGCGAAAAGCGAAAGATAGAGTTGTTGGAGAGAAGAGAGATGGGGTGTAACAACCCGGAGCGAGAAGATGAGGAGGAAAGGGTTAGAAGCCCTACAAAGAGCCCAGTTGTGAGGCAAGAGAGGATGGCCAGCTTAGATAGGCTGCGCAAAACGGAGTTACATTTGTTAGACTCCACAGGCACAGACACGGACAAAGGGTCCCTGTCCGGGTATCACTCTCCTGCGGAGAGTATTACCAGTAATGCAACAATGATGAGTGCGAAAAGACAACACAGTGGCTCCTCTGGCGACGAGCAGTTTGGAGTTACAAGCAAAGCTCCCGCTACCGCCGCTGGCTCTGGCCGAGGACGAGGACGTGGTCTTTCTATCCCGGAAGATGATGTAGGATTAGCAAAGGCAAAACAGCACCTGCTCGAGCTCCAGCGGGAAGAGAAACGCCTACAAGCGGAGAGGGACATTGCCGCCTCTGCGGCTGTCGCTCAGGAGTTGCGGCTGAAGTTCCAAACTCAGATAGAACGGAAGAAACACATCCCTGCACGAGAAGGAACTTCAGTCTCAGTCCCAGTGGAGCAACTGACGGCACAAGGGCTTGCAGAGCGCATTTCGGGTGACCTTAACACCATCAATCTAGTCGCCAAGAACAGCAAGAACCTTAAAGGTACATTCGTGCGATACCTTAAAGATGCTGCTCAAAGTGTGGCGACTGTTATTGAAGAGTTTAGCCAAAGGACGACCTCGCACGAAAATGCCCTCCTTCAGGCTGAAAATGCCAGGATAAAGACAGAGATGGCAGAGCTACGTAAGGAGCTTTCTTCTATCAGGGAGGAACTCGCCACGATGCGAAATGTAGTGGCTCAGCCTTCATCTTCGGATGCTGGTGGACAACCCGCTGTGGTTGAACAGCCCACTGCAGCGCGTCCCTACTCGGAGGCAAGTGTCATGGAGGAGCTTAAGCGCTCCCTAATTATTGAGATCGGCAATATGGTCAACGCCCGACTCCAAGTGCTTGAGGAGAGGCTGCCTCCAGCTTCAATTGTGCGCCCACCACTGGCGAGCGACATTGTTCGAGGAATAAGCCGGTCTGCTCCTTCAATGGAGATACACAACAGCTCAGCGGGCCTACCGATAACAGGCCCTACGACGACAGGCAAGGGCAAGGGGAAGGGGAAAGGCAAAAAATCTGCTTTGCAGGTTTCCGCTACTACCAATACTTCCGTTGCTACCCCTAGCTTACCTATTGCCACTCCCGGCCCTTCTTCCTCCGTTCCTGGCCCATACACCTTGGCCACGCCGACTCCCGGTCCCTCAGGGCCATGGATAACCGTCGGCAAGAATGGAAAGCAGGCGCCCAAAAAGAAGAGCACCACTAAGGCGCAGAAAGAGAACCCATTAAAGGCAAAGAAGCCAAAACTACGAGTCCACAGGACCGCGGCCATAGTTTTGACCTTACAACCACAAGCAGAGGATCTAGGGGACACCTATGATGCGGTGCTCTCCGAAGCCAAATCGAACATTGATTGGAGGGCGATGGGAATCGAGGGGCTCCGAATTGATAGGACGGCCACTGGTGGTCGTATTCTCAAGATCTCTGGACCTTCCAAAGAGGAGCAGGCCAATGCTCTTACGGCTAAAATTAAGGAGACTTTATCCTCAGAACGAGTTAGAGTTCACCAACCAGTCGCTACAGCCGAACTTAGGATTTCTGGACTTGACGACTCTGCGACCGTGGAGGAGCTCACTGAAGCGATCGCGAGGGTTGGTGGTTGCCCAGTGGATCACATTAAATCGGGAGAAATTCGCCGCACATCGGGTATGGGTTTCGCATGGGTCCGATGCCCCACTGCTGTGGCTAAAAAGGTGGCGGATGGCGGCCGCCTGCTTGTAGGCTGGGTGTCAGCGGCTGTCACGTTGTTGCAGCCGAGGGAGCAGCGCTGCTATCGTTGCCTGGAGGTGGGCCACGTTAGGGCCAAGTGCGAATCTCAGGTCGACAGGAGTGACACATGCTACCGGTGCGGCCAACCCGGTCACAAAGCTGGCGAGTGTTCGGCCGCTTTACACTGTGCCTTGTGCGCAGCGGCCGACCTTCCCGCCAATCACAAAGTGGGAACCAAACCTTGCAAAGCGCCCAAAAAATCCAAGAGGAAGACCGCAGCGGGTGCTACACTGCCTCCAGCTGCCGTCAATCCTGCTGTGCCTGATACGTCAAGGCAAGCGATGGAAGAGTTGATCGACGTTCCGGCTCCCTAATGGACCACGGCTCCTTCCATCGTTTTCTTCAGACGAACCTGAATCATTCAGGTGGGGCTCAAGACCTGCTGGTATCGGTAATAGCTGAATGGGGCATTGAGGTTGCTGTAGTGGCAGACCCATATAGTATCCCTCGCGGGAGTAACTGGTTCGCGGACACGGCGGCTGATGTCACGATCATTCCGAACCAGTCTCTCTGCGTGCCGCCCCTCCAACTCATTGCCCGCGGCCTTGGCTACGTCGCGGTGCAGTGGAGGGACTCCATCGTGGTTGGAGCCTATTTCAGGCCAAATAGGCCAATTCGTGAGTTCGAGGACTTCTTGGCCGAGGTTGGAGCCCTTATGGACCGTACACAACCTCGGCCTGTAATTTTCCTGGGGGACCTCAACTCCTGGTCAACGAGATGGGGTAGCAGACAGATCTCTCCCAGGGGGTCAATTCTCGGGCCTTGGGTTGACTCTGTTGGCCTGATGGTCTTAAATCGGGGATCGACGAGCACCTTTGTAAGTAGGCAGGGCGAGTCGATAGTGGACGTCACTTTCGCCAGCCCGAGCATCGCACAAAGGGTGCTCGGCTGGAGGGTTGAGGAGGTGGAGACTCTGTCCGATCACCTATATATTAGGTTTGACATCTCCGCCCAGACCTCTCCTTCAGTACAGTCGTCCCCCGGGATGGATCGTCCTAGGTGGGCGCTGAAACGTCTTGATAAGGAGATGCTTGAGGAGGCCGCGATCGTCCAGGCGTGGGTGCCCGTGTCGGAAGCACTGGACGATGTTGACATCGAGGCGAATAGGCTTACGCGGGTACTGACGAGCGTCTGTGACGCGGCGATGCCTCGTGTCAAGTCGCGAGTTCGCTCGCGGCAAGTATACTGGTGGTGCGCAGAGATCGCCTCCCTGCGCACCGCGTGCATAGCAAATCGTCGCCCCTACCGCATGGCTAGAGGCAAGCTCAGACCATGGGCTTCTCCTCTCACTCGGACGCTTGAGCCTCATCTCCTCACCAACGTCGTCGCCACGCTGTTTCCTCAGTGCGAGGAACACGTACCGCCATGTATGGCACCGCAATCCGCACTAATTGTGGATAATGACGAGGAGGACTCCGTGGAGGTTACGTCCGCGGAAATGAAGATGGTTCTCCGTCGCCTCGGCGCCAAGAGCACCGCCCCTGGACCTGACGGCATACCGGGGCGCGCGGTAGTTCTAGCCTTGAGGCACTTGGGGGACCATCTTCGGAGGCTATTTACCGCTTGCTTCGAGAGAGGAGAGTTCCCCGCGCGGTGGCGCACAGGCAGCCTCGTACTCCTTCGGAAGGAGGGCGGCCGGAGAACTCACCGTCGGCGTACCGCCCGATGGTCCTGCTTGACGAGTTGTGTAAACTCTTTGAGCGGATAATCGCGGCGCGTATAGTGAGTCATCTTTCCCGAACTGGGCCGGATCTCTCGGTACACCAGTTCGGGTTTAGGCGTGAACGCTCCACGGTGGGGGCAATTCTCCGAGTGAAGGGTCTGGCGGAAGAGGCAGTGTCCGGAGGGGGTGTGCTATTGGCGGTATCATTGGATATCGCCAATGCTTTTAATACCCTACCCTGGTCCTGCATTAAGGAGGCCCTCTGTTACCACAGGGTGCCGGAGTACCTCCGGAGGACGATTGATGCCTATTTAACAGATCGAACAATCGCCTATGACACCCAATTTGGGACAAAGGCGTGGCATATGACGTGCGGAGTTCCACAGGGGTCGGTCCTCGGACCGCTCTTGTGGAACATTGGATATGACTGGGTGCTTCGCGGCACCCTCCTCCCAAACCTGGCCATAACGTGTTACGCGGATGACACGTTGGTAACGGCCAGGGGGAGGACGTGCCGCGAAGCGGCCATTCTGGCAACGGCTGGCGTTGCTCAAGTCGTCGAGCGCATTCGACGCCTGGGCCTAAGGGTTGCTCTTAACAAAACGGAGGCGATGTGTTTTTACGGAGCTAGAGTCCGTCTTCCCCCGGACTTTCACATCGTCATTGGAGGAGTGAGGATTGCTGTCGGGACGACACTTAAATATTTAGGTCTCGTCCTCGACAGCAAATGGCGGTTTGACGCCCACTTTGGGCTATTAACTCCAAAATTAATTAGAGCGGCGGGGCCACTTGCCCGGCTCTTGCCAAACATCGGGGGCCCAAAAGCGTCGGTGAGAAAGCTGTACTTAGGCATCATCCGCTCCATGGCACTGTACGGTGCCCCGGTATGGGCTGCGAATATCCCTGATGGCGTCATCAGGAAACTCTTGCAAGTGCAGAAGCTGATGGCCATCAGGGTGACGCGGGGATACCGTTCCATAGCGGGTGATGCCGCCCTGGTACTTGCCGGGTCTCCGCCATGGGACCTGGAGGCGAGAGCCCTCGCGTCGCTCTACGAGTGGCGCGAGGAGGCGCGAAGTCGAGGTGATCGCCCGGCGCTCAGGGTTGTGGAGGAGCGCCGAAAGCAACTTCGTCAGGTCCTTGTGGCGGAGTGGAGAAGAAGGCTGGAACAACCAGGATACGGCCGTGTGACGGTAGATGCAATCCGTCCCGTAATGGAAGATTGGCTCAACAGGAGTCATGGGGCGTTGTCCTATCGTCTGACACAAGTCCTTTCCGGACATGGTTGCTTCGGAAGGTACTTGTGTCGGATAAAAAGGGAGAGTGATGAGCGGTGCCACCACTGCCCCAGCAGTTTTGACACCGCTCAGCACACCCTTGAATTATGCCCGGCCTGGGCTGGGCAAAGAGTTGACCTGGTGCGGGTCATTGGCCAGGACCTAACACTGCCGGCTGTTATAGCAGTTATCCTTGGCAGCGACGAGGCCTGGCAGGCGCTGCGCCATTATTGTGAGAGTGTTATGAACACGAAGGAGGAGGCTGAACGAGCGCGGGAAATAATTCCTGGCACTCAGCGTCCTAGGCGCACTCGGCCCAGGGCGCGCACCGATTTATTGCCGCCCTAACGTTAAGCTCTTGGCGTCGGGCTTGGGGGCGCTCGGCGTCAACAAATGAGCACCGAGATGGCGGCGGCGTGTCCACGCCGCCTTTCGTGAGAGGTTTTTCCCAAATGGGGTTTTTCGGAGCGGAGGTCGGACGTGGCCAACCGCTGTTAGGGCCAACGGCAGTTATGCGCAGGCATTTTCCCGTTGACCCCGACACTTGCGGCATGACGGACACCGTGGGTTTTTAGTGGGTATACCCCTGGCCGCACACCACCTTGGCCAGGGGGGACCCCCACTCACCGGGCCGCTCTCCCCCGGGAGCGGCCTGATGGTCTTAGTAAGATTTTCCGACGAAAAAAAAAAAAAAAAAAAAAGGTACTAATACCTTTCCACTATGGTAAAAATGTCGGCCGACAAACAAATATTTAGTCTGCAAATCCTCTAATATGACACAGCTCCATAATATTCGAGTACGTAAAGCTACTTTAATAAGCTTAACGAAAAAAACTTTCGTCAACTTCATTTCCAACCAAATAGGGCTTTAGGTAGTTTCTTGGTCACTTCAGGTGAAGTAACAAAAAGGTTAAATTATTATGATTCTTTAGTTCGATGCTTCTCTTAAAACATGGAGCGATTTCAATACGGAAGTAAATTGAGTCCCGGAGGGGAATTAATTTTGGTATAAAAATGTTCTTTTTTTTGCTAAAAGAACTTTTTGCTTTTGACAGTACATAACGAATTAATTTCAGTACGACATTAAAATTTAAATTGGGCGAAGTTTTTGTCGCTTGCAATTCGTCCTTTACGCATTAGTTGTTAATTTGATTTAAATCCTAAAATCGGAGATATACATTTTCTGTGAAAATTTCAACATTCTAGCGTCTAATATATTTACGACACACAGACAGACAGTATGGTGCATAATATGCATACGATGATACGAGATGGGAATCTTATGAATTAATATAAAAACACTTAAGAAGAAGAAGGTAGGTAATTTAAATTTTAATGTCGTACTGAAATTAATTCGTTATGTACTGCCAAAAGCAAAAAGTTCTTTTAGCAAAAAAATTTGGTCACACAGACAGACAGTATGGTGCATAATATGCATACTATGATACGAGATGGGAATCTTATGAATTAATATAAAAGCACTTCGCGTCCGCGTTCCGATACGCAGATCGTTGCAGCTACTAAAGGAAACGGTTCGGATGTTGTTCCATTTCAATTTTCCTTCTTCTAGATGAGCATGCTATTGCCTACACCTTAAAAAAATGTATTATCACTTACCATCAACTGAAATGCTCTTCTATCGTTTTTAAATGAACTCAACCAATGTTAAAAGTTACTAATCTTGGGCTATGTACTTACAAAATTCTTTCTTAAATTATTATTAAGATGTGAGTGTGTATACTTGACATTTCGATCAATCAAAAGTATAGGTTAGTATATATATAACTGTGTGCTATTTATACTTACTTACGTGTGTAATTTCCTGGCCTCCGACAACCAATCGACTAGACTTCAGAGAGCTTATTCCTATAATCAAATAAAAGAATCATATTTTTTGCTTTCGCTTTTGCCTTTTGAGATATTATTAACGTTTGCCTTAATTTTATGATCAACCAACTAAGTAACTATGTACCGCGGTTTCAATCCGCGTGGGTTCTGCTCCTGCGGTAATATCGGAATGAAAATTCCATTTGTTCATCCAGATTTTTAGCTGTCTACTTTTAAAACTTAGTTTTATCGCAATCAGTTCAGTAGTTTATGCGTGTAGGAGTAATAAACAAACACCTATTCACGAATTTTCACCTACCTTCTTCTTCGCAAATCAATTCCGCGTCCCTGAAGAATCTAAGGTTGATTTGCGCTGCTATACTAAGCCAGGGCTAACTAAATAGCTAACGTGCTAACTTTTGTAATTGAACTTTCTCTGACACAAATGTCAGTGCACAACCAATCACAAAAGTTTGCACGTCAGTTATTTAGTTAGCCCAGGCTAAGTATAGCAGCGTAATTGTATCCCGCCCAGTTTAACCTCTAATATGTCATCTTATTTAGGTAACCTAAATCGACAAGAGGGATACTCTTTTAGATAGCTCAAATAGTACCTATAGTCAAACAATAGTTTTATAGGCTAACTTTTCCATTGTGTATTATATCTGCAAAGGAAATCGTATTTGTAGTAACTTTAAGAATTATTTAGGTCCAAAAGGAATTGTGTTGAAGCGTCTATGTAAATAATTAATTTATGTTTCGTATGTATATTATACAAGTAAGTTACCACATGCCTATA
This sequence comes from Idaea dimidiata, assembly GCA_949358125.1. Classification (NCBI taxonomy): domain Eukaryota; kingdom Metazoa; phylum Arthropoda; class Insecta; order Lepidoptera; family Geometridae; genus Idaea; species Idaea dimidiata. The sequence goes on from OX442329.1 coordinate 15,481,061, forward strand.
GTACGTGTCTAAATTACATGGATTTCAAATTGTTAGATTTACTACTGTAGTTTTTTTTCTTTAGTTGTACACCGCTCATAAATTAGAGTAAAGAAACAGTTGAGTATTTTGTTATATCGAAAGTAATAATGCGTAGCACTCTGTCCGCTCATAGCACCCAGAAATAAGGGAGGAAGAGAAATATTATCTGCACCCCTCCGATATATTACAACCCAGTGTGTGCAACGAGTAAAAAACTTTGGAACATTTTTCCAGCTGGACACCTTCGTCCAGTTTCAACTTTATCAAGAGCCTGAGGTTTGCTAAAAACTAAAATTGTTTATTATTCGGGTTAACAAAGTAAGTAAAAATACTTACGGGAAACTACAAAAAACTAATAGGCTTATTATTTCTTCGCACGGTGACTTCCTTAAATAGAACCACTCTGTAGTAGCAGTGAAAATCTTGTAATAAAAGCTATAAATATTTGTAGTTACTAAGGCCATGTCATGTTTTCTTTCTCTCAGCTAAGTAAATTTTTGACATGGGAATGAACAAAATACGGTTCAGGTAGTTCGACGTTATTACACGTTTTAAAATAGCTCTCAGAGTCGAATTACTTTCGGCAAGACCGACACACCTCCTTTTACACTGGTTATGAAAACGCATAATTCTAAAACCAACACAAAAGACAAACTAAGAGACATTTTACCTAGTAGGTATTAGAAAGTACGACCAGCATAGGTTTGGAGCGAAGCCAAACGTTGAAATTAGAACAACCATATATCAACGGGAATTCTAAAGGCATGGAACCGAAAAAAGAAAGGTTGACGGGCTGAAGTTTGATTGACTTTAGAGTGATGAATCGAGGTATGTTTCCGTGCATAATTTAAAACTTATTAAGATTAAAGTGTCTTTTTATAAAATGTTTATACCCAAATGGAGGGTTTTTTAACGTCAACAAGCTAAGTCGGAGATCTTGCTTTAGCACGCCCTTAGATACATTCAGTTAAAGCTATGTTTTGGGGTTAGAGATGAATAGTTGTTTTGCAACGCTGAAGCTTCATTTTTACACGACTGCCAAAGGAAGTGTTATTAGCTAAGTTTTAACACGCGCGACACAGTAAACACACTTCGCCTCAAGTGAAATTAAAAATGCTCGAAGTTCCGCTTAGTTTTTTTGCTTAAGTCTATATGCACCTTTTTACAACGGAAGGAAAATATCGTAACCCTATAGACTAAACTAAATAAATATGGCTACCATATTTATTTAGTAGACTCGAACTACAAGGCCTAAATAGTATACCTATCAATAAATATCTATAATTACGTCGCCGATAAACTTTCACAACGAACTCTACCTACTTATAACAGAATGAGGTAGACCTGTTATTTACTTCTATCTTTAATCTTTTGTTCCTTCAGACCGTTTTTCCTTGACAGAGTTTCTTGGTTGAAATAAATTAGAAACCTCTTTAGAAGAGAATCGATAAACGGTAATTGGAATTCTTGGATTTATTTTCCCGGCGACTTAAAATAAGGTTGTTAAGGTTCCTATTGTTTTTCTAAATAAGGAACAGCAGTGAAGCTTAACTGCTTGGAAATATTGAAATTGATAGGAAGGTATCATGTATTCACGTTTGCTGTGTAGTCCTGGCATAGAATAGGAACCCTATCTCTTCCGTGTGTGTCGTAATAAATGCTAAAGGTTGCTTTGTAGTAATATCATTTTGTCCTAATGAAGCTTAGTTCAATTTAACTTATTCTGATTTGTTATAGTTGAAATGTTATTTGGTGAAGCGTGTTTCAAACTGACGGAGTGAACTCCTTGGAATGTACCACTATAGATCGGTCTTTGAGCATTACATTACAATACTGCCTGCCTGACTGAAGAGCATTCACGTGTAATGTAACCTTTCATTACAAGTGAAGCGCATTGATGTTACAAGTTGTATTAAGATTATTAAACATAGTTTTATTACAAGGAGCACACTGTATGTAATGCTTAAATTTGTAACGTTACATTAAAAGTACATGCTCGCTGTGTGAGAGCACCTTGAGAAACCTCGGAGAAACTAGCAAAACTGGAGTTCTCCCTGCGCAAAGGCGGGTAAACTAATTGGTCCCAAAGAGTGTTGATATTAGGCAAGCACTCGCTCGTAAATACTTTTAGTCGTTTGATTGACTACTTTTTTTTTTTGGAAAAATCGTAATTTCATCTACCGGAAGTATTGAAAAACATATTTAGAATACCCTAATAGCCAGACACTGAATAATTCTAAAGTAAGTTTTCTTCCCACAAACTCACGGTCCAATACGAGTCGAAATATCACGTCAATATTACAAATAGCAACAGTATATCATAATCCTTGGCATTCGCAACAGAACAAGAAATCTTTAGCGCGAACACAGATCACTTACTTTCCTATAAACCGATACTTTACTTACTTACTTTCTCTGACTCAGCGACCTGAATCGGATCTTGGCATTTGATATCCAGAGAAGCTATTGCCACATCCTGTGCCACTGTTGACAGTCGGTTTTGTGAAGGCAAGGTCTCGTTGCACTTGATCAATCCAACGAAATCTAGGGCGCCCAACCAATCGTCTGCTGTGACAACCTCCCATATATATATACGTCGTTCTGACTGCTGGTTCGACTCTCCCCTATTCTCTCAATGTAGCCTAGCAGGCGAAGTCGTGCTTTAACTATCAGCTTCGATCAAATACCTTTTGATTTCTAAGTAAACGCTAAAGTTTTGTAGATTTATATAAAAAAAATTAAACGAAATAATGGATTATAATGAGCTGTTGGTCTAGTGGTAGATACCCCGACTTTTATTCCGAATGCGAGCAAGACTCACGCACGAAGGGTTCCGTACCATTGACTAAAAAAAACACAAGTTTGTTGTAGGTATATATGAGAGCCACCAACTTAAATAATATATATTATTTTGTTTTAAGCGTTGTAATTGTCACATCAAAAATCTGTGAAAATTTAAACTGTCAACCCATAATTTTTTATGAAATTAAGTTTGATAACAGACAGACAGATGAACAGTATTATTTTTGTTAAATAGTTCTTGCTTTGCTTTTGTCTTGCAACCCTTTGGTTGTAATGGAACCCTAAAAACGAAAAGTTCTTTGTAAAATAAATATATTAAACAAATTGCCCGATTAAAATCTCTAGTCTGAGTTTAAGAAAATACGCACCATTTTTCATGGACTTTAACAATGTTTATTGTATTTTTTCTGCTGTCATTTTTGATTTATCACTTATATTTAGGTTTATGATTCCAACAGGGATATTGAATTATAATTTATTGTAGGTAAAAAAGGTTAGCATACTTTTTGAATAGCTTTTTTATCACTACAGAATCTTGAAAATCCTTTTATACCTACTTATTTTCAACATATTCAAATTTTTGTAGTAAAAAATGCTACTAAAACATTATTTTTATAATTCAATTATAATTTATTATATTTCAGATAATAAGGGTAGTGTAGATTATTTAAATAGTTTATTATTTAAATCATCTATACAGAATCTCGAAAATTCTTTTTTAACAAATTTCCCAGCAAAGCAGCAGTTACTTCAACTAGCTGCAGATATTATCAGCGTCGTAATCACTGTACCATGAACTTTCCGTTTATTTATACTGTACCTTAACCCAGTCAAATAGGACACAGGTTAATTTCAATTAAATTAAATGCGCAAATTTAAATGTTTGTTTGTATGGATGTTTGTGTTTCAGCCATGCAAAAACTAGGTACTGAACCGATTGCGATGAAACTTGTAATTTATTAAGTTGGAAATCTGAATCAAAGGTTACTTTTATCTTGATATTCCCACAATATCGGGACTTACGAGGGTAAATCCTCAGTGCGTCACCAGTAAGAAATAATATTTTGAAGAATTTATTACTTTCTACCGTTAAGTTCCAAAATAGTATTATTTCAAGTAACAAAATGGACAATTTTCCAGCCGTGTTCACAAATAATAGTAAATTACATGCTACGTACAAATCGGAACTAGTCAGTCAGCATTCCAAGTTCGAACTCTATTGTCTTGAAATGGCATCAATTGTTCGCTCAGCCATTGTCTTGTAATAATTTAAGCCGTTTTGTTACGTTGTGGGATTAAAGTTTGAAACCGTTTTAATCGACTTTTAAAAAAGGAGATTATTAAAGTTCGTCTAAAAACTTGTATCCAATGTAAGTAAAATTTTTAACAAATTTTAAAGCTTTTTCATCTTCACGACCAAGCTTTACCACCAGCTATTAACCCGTCTTTAATGGCTGAACAGGCTTAGGAATCGAAACATGGAAATATAACCTCAGAGCTACAGAAGGTCAGTGGGAGGTGACATACCGTATTCAAAGCGCAGCTCGATCTTTGTTTTGTCTTATATTAAAATCTATGTAACAATATTATGTCCCATTGTTCTTATGTGTGTGTTTGTTGTCAATAAATGTTTTTCTTTCTTACTTTCTTTCTTTCAGCTCCAAAGATCCAGCTTCACCACCAGTTACTAAGTCATCGTCATTAATAACTGCTCAAGCTTAAGAAGTTGTCCTTGGCAGGAATCGAACCCTTTTGCGTCGCAGCCGGGAGCTCCCTGATATATCTCAAAGACCATCGATTAAGTATATTGAGCAAAAAATGTTGGTAAATTAAAGATGAAGGAATCAGATCTAGAAGTCTCACTCAGAATTTAATGAACCTCTAATAATTATTGTTCTAAACAACTATGAAATTTTATTCGTATCAGGAAATACAGACTCAGGTAAGCTTCCAATCTCTTACAGTATAAAAAAGAAATGACGAAGTAAACACTTAGTGCTCTTTGTACAATGTTCTGTAATATTCATTTACAAAACAAACATGCAAAGCCGTAAATATAATGCGAAAAGTGCATCTGCGAAGCGACTCTGTGGTTCGTCAAGTAGATGGCTTACCCTACTTCTCGGAATGACTCGACGGAATAACTTGCGAGACCCTTGCACGTCACTGTCGTCTTCAGCAGACAAAGGGACGACTTAGGCCTGGGATGCTGGTACAAGTTATAACCTTCTGATGTTGCTTTTTAAGACACTTTATTTTACCTAATTTTTAACGACGTTGGCGATTTTTTTAAGATAAGGTGTTTTTTTAGCAGAAGGATTTGACCGCAACTTAATACCACCAGACGAAGAAGAGTGATATTCGTCTAAATATGATAAATTACAAAAAAAAGTGCGCCAGCGGATTCGTCCATGTTACGACTTGCAGACCGATCCAGCTACAAAGGAAATCGTGATGAATTTTGTTCTTCCTTATTGTAGATTAAGGTGATACAACTTAGACCATAACGTGGTATTGTCATCTCTTAGAAATTTTTTCGCAGGAAATTTATTTTTAATAATTTCCCATGACAGGATTCCAATCTGTGCCTATCGCTATCCAGGTGAGTGCTCTAACCACTGAGCTACACGGAAATCATCTCTCTCTCTCTCTCTCTCTCTTATTATCTCTTTTCATCCGACGAGATATTTGTCAAGCGCTCATCTATCGTTTATAATTTCGCGGTTCCACCCGCGTAATACTAATCAAAATCGGTTCAGCATTTTTCATTAGAACCTTCTCTTGATCATAAAGTGGACAACAATAAAATAGTTATCGGGTCTAGCCGTTTAGGCTTGATGCAGTGACCACGCAGAATAGGGATTCATTTTAAATATTAGATTTATAAACCATTCCAGTATGTCACTAAAAAATCTTTTTTTTCTCGTGCTACGTGCCATGTTTCTGCATAATTTTGCTTATAACTTGAACTGTATCCGAAAACAAGAACTCTTTCGTTTTATGCTAATGTATGAGTAATGCTTAGTTTTACGTCGAGACCTGAGGTGGGAGTCTACTTCAACTTGTTTTAAAGTTATGACAGAGAAATATTTCATTTTGTTAGCACAAACTTGAAAAATGTGTAGTATTTTTGTCCATTTTAATAATTTGGTGGAAAACTTTGACCGCGATTTGTTACCAATCATTAAATTAAGTCGTATTTAAGGAATTATGTTATCTAGCTTCTGATACATAAAGTAGTTTGCTAAATGCAGCGGGTCGTAACTGTTTTCAGTGACTGCCTACTTCCTATATTCACCCTTAAACTTAATTCAGCTCATCAGAGAAATTCATGTCTTCTTTTTTCTATTTTTTTTTATTAACCTACCTTTTATATCAAAAGTGCTGAGGAATGGACGGTAAACAGGTGGTCATGGTTGTTATCAATTAAGTCAAGTTGGGGGTGGCAAATCGAAATTTCCTGAAAACTATAATACTAAATAGCTACACCACTAAACGAAAAAAAAGAAGAGCATCTATAAGTACACCATTACTTATAGAAATATGAAACCAACAAATCTCTCAATCTTATTTTAAGATCCATTTGAGAACCCGTTTTCCGCTTCACCAACTTAAAGGAGCTTAAAACTCTATTCAATGCGAAAGTTTGGCGGTGCATGTGTCTGAGGATTAATTTTGTGGACATATAGTAGAATATCTAAAGCTAGGTATCCATTAGCGACAGCCTTTTTAACTAAACTTGTTCCGGGCAGAAGACGAAGTTATGGTCCAGCTTTTTGATTAGCCGATGTGTCAGCTATTTATTATGTAGAGAACATCAAGCATTCAAGTCAACTTTGATCGTCTTTTGTTTCTATTTCATTTGTCTATCTAGAGATATTGGGTGTTTGAGACACTAGACTTAATGATACTGGTCATTATCTTACACTAGACATTTTGACACACTGGTTATTAGTATAATATCTAGACATTATCGAACTGAACGAATTCAGAAACCATAAATATAAATACTGTTGCAGACTGTCTTTTTTATTCCTTTCTTTATCTTATAGACGCTTGAAAGAAGACAGCAGCAACATCGAGTTTCTTGACATCGTTTTATTTAACACATGAAGTACAAATTGTAGTAGCCATTGCTATCCAGTGAGAAGAAGCGAAATGTCTAGCCACCTAGATAGACAAAACAGATGCGCGACGAGCCCTTCGGTATCGTTAAACATACTAAAAGGTACTAGGCAAGGCTGCTCAAGTGAATACCCAGCTTAAGTATTTAAGCGATTCTATAGGAAAAACTATGGTAATGCTTCTTAGTCGTTCAGTATGCAGGCGTTAAGGTATATTGAACACTGGAGAATGTATTCCGTTGACTGTATTGTTGTCCCACAGTTATAATGTTCAACGAAAGATGCAGTTATCAAATTGGGGCTGAAGTCAAAATATTCAAATTGACTTCAGACTAATATGTTTGGCAAAACAATCTAAAAATGGGTGTTTCCTCATGTACGTGGGATTTAGCCGTAGGTATTCCACATGGGACTTTAAATAGTGCAAAAGAAGAGATCATTTACTATTGGTTGGTAAGAAATTCCCAAGAGCTCTTGGCTGCGACCAAAACAAAAAAATACATATAATAAAATAATATATTTTATAACATTCACCATATCGGCAGAAAACTACCCTAACTCATCCATATTCGTAATCTAATTTGCGGTGTAATATTTCAAGTAAAGATCGCACCTGTATTTCAAAACCCTACATTATCCGGGCCCATCTCACATCTACCGCACATTTTTCCTTTAAAACCCGTCTGACAGGCCGCAAAAAATATATGGCAAATGTGTGAGAAACCTCGTTCTCGCCCCGTTTTATAGGGTGACTATTTTGAGTTTGTGAGTGGGTATGTTTGTGTTGCTTAATAGGTTCTAGTTTTGTAAAGGGTGTTTTTTTTTTAGTTTTTTTAAATGCAATTTAAAAATGATGTGAAGCAGTAATTTGACTAAGACTTAGAAGTCACGCAAAGAATAGGGAATGAGGATAGAAGCAAAAAATCGTCTTAGTTCCTCCTGAGCATTTAGCATAAACCCATCCCACTCTACATCAAAAGCCTATCAAAAGAATAGTACCTAATGTTCTTCAATCTTATGAATTCCGAAAATAAACAAAAAATCAACACTTGCGTTCTGACAACATGAACGATAAAATGAAAAAATAACGACGAATCTGTCAACTCTGAATGACTTGACTATTTCAACAACAAAGTACGTCTGATACAATCTTAGTTATTAAAGTAATACTTTTATAGAAAATTACTAAGGAAGGTAGGTACCTCTAGGTAAAGTGGGTGGGGACCCTAAGTATTTCTCGACTGTTTTACTCGGGCGTCCACTTAGCTAAGTCTCAACAAGTTCTATGAACCGTGCAAAGCGGCAATGTGATTGCTTTGCGGTACAAAATGTACGTAGTTAGTTCGTTTTACAACGTTTACAGGGCATTTTGGAAATGTAATTTGGATGGAGAGGATGTAATTATCATTTAAATTAAAAATCAACGCGCTTGTAAAAGCATTGGGAACAACAACTGGTTTTTATTCGGATAAGTTTAAATCCCTTGGGAATATCTAGTTTTTTCTTTCTATATTTTTTCAAATACATTTGATTTGATCCTGCTTGGTTTGATAAAGCTTTTTCAACGTCATTAGTTTTTGAAAATTATAGGCGCTAATGCCGTCCTATTCGATCGGTTGTACCTTCAGTTCCGCCTGACAGGACAAAAATTCGTATCGTGAATAGGTAAAAAGGCCTAATTTATAAACAGTCAATTGTTTCCTTCCTGTCTCTGGCTAAAGACGTTAGAGCAAATGCATATTATTATTTTATGCCACAAAACCTATAACTTGATATGCAATGCCTTAATAAACAAAAAATAAGAATAGAAAAAGATTAACAAACAATATCTCTGTTATGTAAAAGACAGACAGTAAGTTGGCTATTGAACCAAGAAAATTATTCAAAGGTATTCAAAGTTAATGAAAATGATTTCAAGCCTAAACTAAAACGGAGCTGTAGTAGGTGTCAAAGTATTTCGTGATTCGTGAAGTCGAGACTTTGCCTTGTCATTTTGTAATTAAAGGGCTTTACCTACGAAATCAACATTGTGTACTTGTATTCATGAATAACTTTATTTATTATACGGTACTTCGAACCACGCCGTGTCTTTCTATTTCAATCGTCTAATGTTTTTTTTTTCGTTTTGATAGTCGATTGTTTTTGGATTGTGTTGTAACAATGGTCATTTAAAATGATCATCTTACTCGCAGACAATCTATCGGTCAATCGTCTTCGCCGAAAGGTGTTTCGGTGGATAGTGTTAGTTTAATACACATTTCAATTAGATTTCGATGGTAGGTATAGTTACGGTATTTGAAGTCGGTAGTGTAGTGACTTTTGTGACGAATTAACAATAATCTCTCTCTTTGTATGAAGGCTTTAATTGACACAGACAGTAAAATAAAGAATTCCGAACTTACAAAAATCGGAGAATACAATTTCTGCACCTAAAATCTAGAACATCGACCATTCAGCTTCAATTACTGTCCCTAAAACACAAATAGCTTTCAATGACTATGTTTCAATGAATCTATCTACGTACCTAAGCTCATAAAGCGTAGGCAACAGAACCAAATTAGTTGATCTCATCTGTATTTAGACGCAAATAGCAAACAAGGAACATTATCGAATTCTCATGTCAAATGTTTGGTTTGCGAACCTTAAGCAATTTGGTAGGAAAATGGAATTAACCGCCCGTTTATAGCTGAACTAATAATAAACTGAAGTAGAGGTCTGTCTGTAATAAAATGGATACAATTTCAAATAATCCGGTATCTGGTATGTAATGAAAAGGGTGAAGTTGACTAATGCCAGATTCTAGAAATGTGTGACTCGTTTAAAAAGCGAGATTCTGATAATGTCAGATTCTGCAAATGATTATATTAATGCCATATTTTTATTTCAATTACAACATAATAATTTCATAAATGCGCGTTTATAAATTTGCGATAAAAGAGGATCATAAAAGACAAAAGATGATTAAAAAAAATAAGCCAATTGCAAATTAAGAATTATTAATAAAGAATTATTGACTATTAAGCCACTATTTTATCTAAATAATGTAAGTTTAAAAAGTGTCCATACATTGCTTATAGTTGAATGTCTATTTTGTACACAAATGTTTTCATTTAAATAGATTCATTCGACCCCTGAAACACAACATCCACACAGAACAGTGGTTTTGCATCATGAAAGAAAAGCTTTAATCCCTACTTGCATTCTATCAAGATAAGCCCGGAGCAAAAAATGCCCCTTCTTTCTGAGTATGAAACATGTAGGTACTGAAAAAGCTTTGGTAGGTACACTTACGCGGAATGAAAGTAGGTAGGTCAAAACTTCCTCCAATTGTAAAATGTCTCTTTCTCAAAATATCGCATTCGTAAAATATCACGTTTACAAAATGTCGCGACAGGTACTTTGAACAAAACTCAGGTTTCGAAAACGCATAATTTCTCTTTCGCTTTGTTTCTTTTACAAAATGTCGCTTTTGCAAAATGGTGAAATCAAACATGTTTTGTTATGTCTTCTTTGATATCTTTAATAATATAACGAGCTGCAGCTAGGCCAATAGCCTAGCTGCACTTGCCGATGTTGAATGGTCGTGTGGGTTCTGAGCGCGGTCATTACCTAGGTACTCGAGTGACCGATGATATTTGTATCAAGAAAACATTTTCTCGATCTCCTTTGGAAAACCCAATCATCAGTAAGTATCAGTCATAGCAGTTGTAGGCCTTCTGGTCAGAGAACTCTAACCCTAGATGAGTCACATCGTTTTGCAAAAAATTGAAAATTCTACATTATCGAGAGTTAAATGTTGTGGGGAAATTCATTTTGGGAGAATAAAGTATTTTAGAGAATACAACATTTTTGGGGTATTAAACATTGTAGGATTTCCACATTTTGAGAATTAAAATCCAATAAATAAAATTCAACATTTTGGCACTAACTGAAAAAAGTGGAAGTGACTGTACAGTTTGCATTGTCTTAAATTGTGACTCCAAATTTGTCTTAACCCTAAAACATTACTCATCTTTAAGTGACTTATGTTAGCAAAATGCAAAATGGACCATTCGCAAGGGACGTACCGTTCTTACTAAGCAAGGATCGGAGGCTGTTGAACCGAAGATAACGAAATGTCCAAACGTGATTAATGTGGATGTTTATCATAATAATGTTATTAGTGATATTGATGTTTGTTACGTAATAGAAAAATGGATTGTGTAGGTGTTCTGATCAAGTTTTCTTGTAAATAAATGTCAATGCAATCAAAACAAATAAAAAAACAAAATTATATGGGAAAATTCTTTTTTTAAGTTAGATTTAAATTTTTAAATATTTTTTTTAAATATACATAGATAGATCATCACCAGATGAATTTTGTACTACATGGAAAATACTTCTCTTACTAATATTATAAACGCGAAAGTTTGTATGTAAGTATAAGGTAAGTACGTGACGTTGTTACTATTTCACGCAAAAACCACTAAACCGATTGCGATGAAACTTGGAATATAGGTAGTTAGATACTGGGAATAACACATTTATCATCCTGATAATCCTGCGGGAACGGGACTTACGCTAGTAAAACCGCAGTGGCGCAACTAGTCCACTGTAAGCAATAAAATAAATCATTTAGAAGATAGCTAGGTCGAATAGTTTAATTTTTTATTATGATACTGGTATGTCTTAGTGAGATGGTTAGGGATGCGGTACCGTGTGAGCAACGTATAAGCGCCAACTGCTCTTTCCTTTGAGAATGATAAGGATTCCAAACGACGACGAATATAAATAAAATACGCTCATATAAATAATACTTACGGGTTGTTATCTGAACAATTTCGTTTTTGATCATAAATTTTCTTATTGCTTACCGCTTCTTTACTTCTAATTTTACTACAAACCGTGCGTTACCTTGTAGGGTAATAAAAGGCATATTTTATGAACACAGAAGTCTGTCTGAGTGCCTATTTGAAAAGTTGAATCTAACATTGTTAACTGTTAACTATTTTAGTATCTACGTCGTCGTAGACCCTATTCCGCCTGACCGGGCTATACTATCCGTTTGGGGAAAAGCCTGAAGGCCATTTAAGCAATCAATCAGATCTGCCTGACCGAATATAAACCTAGATTAATAAAGTTTGTTAGTTCAATTTAGATTCTTCTTTTTGGGGTGTAATAAATTAAGTAATTTCGTGGTATATTTTAAATCGAAATCCAATTAGCAGAACCCGAGTAATGAACGAAAAAGTGGACTATGCACTATTTAGACGAAGACGCGGGTAACAGTTAGTTGATAATAAAAGACAACCATGATGTAATAAGCTTACTTTACCTTAGGTACAATAATATTTTCTGTGCAAAAAACCCAACGCACTATTTCACACAAATTCCCTCAGGATATTTTAGTGATTCCCCTCACTGCAGACCCTGTTTTTATGTTCCAACATCTATTCTTTTAAATATTTAAATACCACTTTTAAAGATGACTTGGAAAAATCAAGGGTAGCCCACGATTATGTTGCTTAAAACATGAGGTGCATGTAAAATTGTTTTATTTCGTCATTCAGTTTTATGTTGGTAATATTTTACAGTAAATTTTGAAGGGATATCTTAATTTCATATTGCTCTTTCTGCTTTAGGGAGAGTAAGTATTTTTCTTAAACGCAATCTTCATAAGTAAATAATATTTGACGTGAAAGAAAGCGTACTTTCCACTATTATAAATTTTTCTACTATGTTACTACTTGCTGTTCAGCTCGATTACTTTTTATCCTAATATTCCGGCAAAATCTTAATTTACGCGGAAAAACACCTGAATTATTTGATAAAATTTGTTTTCTTTTGTTCTAGATTGCTGATGCCGATTTAACCTACTTTTCAGTACTAGGATTACTTAATATCAAAAGGTAAGGAAAATAAATTAAAACCTCTGTTTTTATACAAGTCTTGTATGTAACTTGCTCGGAAATACTTCAAACGTTATCTAATATTTGTCTTTCAAGTTGCTCAGGTAACTTGTATGAGGGTTTTACTTGAACAGAAGTAAGAGATGTTTAACAATTGAGTAAGACATCAATTTGCATATTCAATTTCAACTACGCCATGTAACTTGTAGTTTGTAGGCTAGATATAAGCAATTTAAAGTCTGACGTCATGTTTGACGTATCTTGGCGCAAATTTCATTTAATACTTACCCATTATGACCTGTGGCTATATACATATTATAAAATAAAGCTGTGTTTTACGAAAGTAGTTTTGCGAAAGTTATAGTAAACTTTACAGAAAAGTTGCTCGACACTAGTTTTATCAAAAAATCGCTGGTGCTACGCTTTTTTTTGCAAATTTGACTATAACTTTCGCGACACTAGTTCCGTAATGAAAACGCGGCTTATTATTTATATATGACTAGCTGCGCCCCGCGGTTTGTCCCGCGTAAGTCCCGTTCACGTTCCCGCGGGAATATCGCGATAAAAAGAAACATAAAACCTTCCGCGATAAATGGACTATCGAACACAAAAATATTTTTTTAAATCGGACTAGCAGTTCCTACAACACATGCTCAAACAAACAATCAAACTCTTCAGCTTTATAATAGGTATGAGTATAGATTAATCATACACTAGATGCACCCCGTTGCTTCCAAGGGACAATGAGGATAAAAAGAAGCTAGATGTGTAAGTTCAGATCTTCAGCTTTCTACATACCAAGTAACCGCAATCAGTTCATTATTCTTTGCGTTCTCTTCTTAACATTCACATACATAATATTACTACTACCTATATCGTATACATATTACACAGTTTTACTAAGTATATGTTACATTGTGAAAAATGCTATTCCTGTCTACTATCCACAAGTGGTCTGTTTTTATACGAATATCTACATCGAATTCTTGAAAGCTGTCGGTTACCCAAATCATTTCATCCTATTCTTGGCTATTTCTACCAAATTCTTTGATCTGGGTCCAGAACAAACAAAATTATGTAGACATATTTATTGACCGTCTCTGGTGTCTGCCGTTTTAGGGGTCTCTAATAAATATACATGAGACTCGACCTCGTCTTTTGAAAACCGATGAATTATGATGGTTCAGTAGGTAAATATGTAAATGGAAATTCCGCAAAACCACTTGATGCATTTAATAGTATCTATAAAATATATAAATGATCTATCTAAATAGTAAGTAGTAATTAACGGCCTTTGTGACACGACCTCGCCTTTTGCCCGCCCGACTGCAATAAAGAAGACTGCGGGTTCGATTTCCGTCGGGTGCAAATATTTATGCTTAAAATAAATACTTGTATCTGTAGGTCTGGGTGTCTATCTATGTATGAATGTATACGTTTGTATTTATAAAAAAAAGTATAATATGTAGTATATTCGTTAGTATATAAAGTGTTTTATTATGCAAAATCGCGAAAACCATAGTTAAAATTATGAATGAAATTTGGTACAGGGATAGTTTAGTGGTTGAAATAAGATAAAGAGTACTTTGAATAATCATACGGGTTAAGCAACGCTTGGAATGACATACGTGATGCGTCATGCATAGGTATGTTACGAGATAGGAATTTATGCGAGTGAAACCGCGGGGCACAGCTAGTAAATAATATATACAGTAGGTACCTAGTACTTACACCTCGCAGAGGATTATAGCTTTGTACGTACGTACGATCTATAATAATTTACCACTGCGGTTTGGAACAAATTTTTAAAATTTTTAAACTTCTCTGAAAAATTATCCATTCTCTCTTTGTGTAAAAAGTTAGTAGGTCGACAGTTTTACCCGCGTAAAGTCTTAAGCTACGGAATCGAGCTTAAGACTATCGCGAGGAATGTACCAGAATTAACCTCAAAATATGTACATACATACACTCCACGTGTGATATAACGACCCATTTCTTAAAACCTTATGTTCGTACTAAACACATATTAAATTTTCACCGACCATTTCTAAGAAGTTTCCTTAGTAATTTTAATGAACACCTTAACTCTGGGCGGTTGGCAAAAGCCAACCTCTGAGGAATATGTCTAATGCTTTGATCTAAAATCTAGATTCACCGATCGTGTCCGTTGCAAAGCCTGACAGACATACCATGTTATCTTGGGGCGTATGGGGCTTGGGCTTGCTACGGATGTTACGGTGCTGTTAAAAACTGTTACAATTAAGTCAGATTTTTATACTTGTGGCTACTGTAAACAATTATTATAAATTGTCGGGATATTAACTATGTTTCTAAGGCACCATTCACTACGTCCCAAGTAGCAATTTACGGTCATATTAAAGGACATAGAACGTTTTGGGATACACGTTTTCAGTTCTGTAAAACATCTAACAACGTTCATTTTGTTCGAAAGTGGACCATTGTTATGATTGTTTTAACGAAATCATAGTATTATCAACCATGTCAAACCAGTCTATTATCTTCTTCTAGTGAAGCTAGTTGCAATTACTAATAAACAAGCCAGTGGTAATTACTGGCGAAATATCAAGTTTCTAAAAAAACAAAAATAAAATATTGGAACTGTATCCCATTATTAAATTGTAGTGAAAACAACCATGTGAGTTAAAAATCATATAAGGTATCATATAATCATATAAATCACGTAAGTAGTTACGATGACTTCATTGGAAATCTTGGGAGCTTAGCTAAACTAACTTGGGGCTGACTGGGCTAAGTCGTCCCGATCCCAAAGGAAGTTTTCAAAAAATCTTTCTTAGCAGATGCTTAGTCTTATCGTCTTTTCTCGTATTGGTTTTTCTAACCTAGTCTTAGAGCTTACATGTCGCCCTAAAGCCTATAAAAGTTATAGGCTTTAGGGCGACATGTAAAAGGTCAAAGCAGTCAAAGGTCAAAACCTTTGACTGCTATCAGAGATATCAACCGGCACCCACCTGCTTAACGTGCCTTTCAAAGCACGGAGAAACTACGTTTATCTAATTTGTATTTCAAAGAGCTCAATCTGTCCGTCCATTGTTTTGTTAGTAAGTCAATATGAAGTCTACTAGAATAGATTAATAAGTTGTTATAAGTCTTACAGTGAGCCAAAACCGGTTACAAATAGATGACATCAATACGAAGAGCACACGTAGAAAAGGGTCGATCCGTCAGAACAAGAATTCTAGTACAAAAATAACAAAAATATTTTCTTTTATCTTAATACTCTATAAAATATCTAAACAGATATTTTAGCCACACATGTCCATTTAAGGAAATTGTCCATCGTCAAGGAGGGTTCATAAAAATGGTTGTCACGAAGTAAAAGGCCACGCGCGCTGGCGAATATCCAAAATTGTAGCTCGCTCAGCTGAAATCAATTTTATATGACGAGTTATTACCTTAAACGATGGACGGATATGATTTGTAGTAGTTGTATCGTTTAGATCTTGTTCTAAAGAATTTTCCATGAAATGTATCTGTAATAGTTTACTAATTAGTAAGCTTAATTACTGCAAGGTTAGTGTAGTGTAGTGTTGTGGCTTAGTGCTTTAGTATATCCGTTGTCATGTACCCATAGTTGCTTAGTTTGGAATCAAGTGTGTAATATTTATTTAATAGCCCTCCCTCGGTTTTACCCGCGTAAATCCCTTTCCCGCGGGATTATAGGGATATAAAGTAGCCTATATATTATTTCAGGTCTCCAGCTACTTATATTCCAAGTTTCATTGCAATCGGTTTAGTAGTTTTTGCGTAATAGAGAAACAAAGTCACATACATACATCATTCAAACTTTTGGCGTTTATAATATTAGTAAGATTTAATCGAGTTATCTAGGTACTATTAATCGAGTTATCTGGGACGATCTCTGTAGCGCGTCGGGCGAACGCTTTGCTGCAATGCGGAAGGTTGCGGGTTCGATTTTCGCTGGGTGCAAATAATAGGGGTTAAAGTATGAAATTGCCGTTTTATTGATTTGTGTGATTTTTGAATACGAGTTCCGACGCGGAACTAACGCGGCAGAAACAGCCCGCAATATCAATGCTGCATTTGGAGAGGGGTCTACTAATGAACGCACTGTGCGATTTTGGTTTAAACGCTTTCGTGATGGAAATTTCGACTTAAAGAACGAGCCACGAGGAAGACCGCCCACACAGGTGAATAACGATGAATTAAGAGAGATAGTGGAAGCCGATCCTAGTCAAACTACCCAGGAATTAGCGGCATGGTTTAACGTTACCTTACCCACTTTATTGACTCACTTGCGTCAAATCAATAAAATAAAAATATACGAAAAATGGGTGCTTCATGATTTGACTGATCTGCAGAAAGAAACGCGTGTTGAAACTTGTGTTGCCTTGTTGAACCGGTACAGAAATGAAGGAATATTGGATCGAATTGTAACATGTGATGAAAAGTGGATTTTTTATGATAACCGGAAAAGAAAAATGCAATGGCTGACCCCAGGTCAAATGCCACAACAGTGTCCTAAAGCAAAACTTACCAATAAAAAGGTAATGGTAACTGTTTGGTGGTCTCAGCATGGTGTTATTCACTATAGTTTTCTTCGATCTGGTCAAGCAATTACGGCAGATGTCTATTGTGCCGAACTCCGAACCATGTTGACAAAACTAGCAGTAATAAAACAGCCCCGACTCATGAATCGATCTTCACCATTATTGCTCCACGACAACGCGAGACCTCACACAGCACGAGAAACCATTTTGACCCTTCAGGAACTGCACTTAGAAACCATTCGTCATCCTCCGTATTCACCAGACCTTGCTCCAACGGACTACCATTTTTTTCGTGATTTGGACAATTATCTACGTGACAAGAAGTTTTCTTCCCAGGAGGCAGTACAAAATGCTTTCACACAGTTTGTGCAGTCTAGATCGTCGGAGTTCTATCGCAAAGGCATTAATAACCTTCCCATTAGATGGCAGCAATGTATAGATAATAATGGCAACTATTTTGATTAAATAAATTTGTTAAAAATTTAAAAAATAAACAATTAAGATTTTCAGTATAAATCGGCAATTTCATACTTTAACCCCTAATATTTATGCTTAAAAATAAATATGGGTGTTTATGTATAATATGTATGTATTTACAAAATAAATATAATATTAGTATATATCCGTTGTCTAGTCACCGTTACACAAGCTTATCAGCTTACCATGGGGCTAGATGGCACAGTGTGTTGTTTACAGGATTAATTATTATTTATTTATTTAATTAATATTCGGTGGCCTTTATCCGCATACGTTTCGCTGTGATAAAAATATTGAGATTTAAAATTTCGTGACAGAAATTAGCCTATGGATTCAATTCATCAACACATTAAGGCTTTACGAGCTAAACTGAAAATCCCTATCGAATTCATCGAAAATAGTAGATTATTTGCTGACGCAATATTTCCGATAATAATCCTATTTTCGGATTTTTAGATAAAAATGTTTTTATTTGTCTAAATTTTTTATTCAAAATTTAGGTAGCTACATCAAAACGTCGGAAATAATGTCATTTACAAATGCTACAAACAAAAATATTTTAAAACAATGCGTGATTCGTCGGATTTATCAAAAACTATTTTCGATTAATCCGACAGGGATTTTTAGTTTAGCTCGTATAGAGGCCTTAAAGTTCATTATAATCTGTTCATTTATTCCGAAGATTAACTCCAAAACTCATTGTTCTAAACTTTTCCACTTTCCAACTTAAAAAAATACAACTGCAAATTGTACTTCAAATGCAGGCTGTCTAGAGGAGGTCTGGAACCTTGAGACTGTTTACGTACGCAATCATGAAGTTACACTCTAAAATGAGTAGGAATTCAAATTCTGTAATTTCAAACCTAATTTAGTGAACTAATGTTGTTGCACTGATAAAACAACAAAATGTCGCACCGATAAGCAATGTAACGTGTTTCAAATGAAATGCTACTAGTATTTACTGCAGTAATTTCATTTGTTAGGGTGGTAGGGATCAAAATTAAATTATAGAGTAGGTAGGCAGTTTAATTTATAGAGTGGTATTACTTGCATATATTCCTATACGGTACTGTAAAAGGCTTTGTCCTTGTGGGGTTATTCCCTAATTCAAATCATGCAAAATTTCATTTCAATATCAATGGATATTGAAATGAAATTTTGGATGATTTAAATTCAGTCAATATTTAATTTCACCTTTGACGTTTATCAAATAACATTTGACATTTTTCGATAGGCAACAGGATTTGGACAATCCATTTTTCCATACATTGTATTGGAATTACAATGACATTGAAATAAAATTTTGAACAATTCCAACACGAGATTAATCCCACTGACACTGATCAATCGAGTGATTGATTAACGCACGCACAGTCTAAACCACTGATTGTAGGGAGCTAAAATTTGGAGAGTAGGTTCTTTATATGAAAAAGGATTTATCAAAAATTTTAAGTCCTTATACGTTATGAAACACTTTATTTATCCGGTGTTATCGCGTTTTTATTCATTATTTGAACCGAGCTTTCGCCAACTTTACAGTTGGCTTTTTCAAGGTTCCTTATACGTTGCTATAAGATTGAGGGCACTCTCAATATCATTCTATACTCAGATAATCATAGATAATCGGTATTTTATTAACGTTCCAAATTGTTTCGAGGTTTATAAAGATCTGTAAGTAATTTCCTGAGCATTTTGACTTTGAAACTGATGAAAAACTCGGTGGTTTCCGAGTTTGAAATATTTTACTGTCAAGGGACCTTCTACCTTCTAGTCTCTTTTAAGAGACCAGTCTAAATTTTTTTAATTGTATATTCATTTTTCGCATTCGTACGAATTAATTCTAGTTTCAATTCATTCCTACTAACTCTCTCTAAATGAAACAAAGTTAAACTTTTTCATTTTCCAAACAAACCAATTAGTGACACTTAAAATAATCGCTCGAAAATAACCACAATTTAATTTTCATAACAAATCAACAACTACAAAAGAACGATAAAAACTTTAAAGTGAACAGAGCACACTTTAAAGTACTTGCAACAAATTAAGTTCGAAACTGCTTTAAGTTTCGCGATCGCTTATTAGTTTCACTAAAATAATTAGGTGTCTGGACTTTGTGCCGAGACTATATTAATATTATAAAGAGGTAAAGTTGGAATGGGCTTTTGGATGGATGTTTCAATGGTGTTATCTCAGAAAGTACTGAACTGATTTTGACTGTATTTTCTCACAGCAATACAAAAGCATATTATAATCTATAGCAGACCATATAATTACATTCAACACAGAACTATTTTTAATAAAAAGATATATTCACAAAAACACAGCGCACGGTCTACGTCAGACGGGATTCGGACTAAAGGTTTAAGTCGCGTTCCCCGGATTGGATTGAGATGCGTTTGTTCGAATCCCGTCTGACGTAGACCGTGCTCTGTGTTTTTGTGAATATATCTTTTCATTAAAAATAGTTCTATAAACGCCCACTGCGGGCTTAAGCACTTAAAAAATAAAAATACATTCAACATTATTAAATCAAAACTTAATAATTAGTATAAATAATATTCAAAGTGCGAAAGTATTGATGTTTGTTTGGACTACTGATCTGGCAGTTTAGATATGGCTGGCACGTGCCAGTACACTTGGTATGTACAGATTTTTGCATAAATGATTAATTGATTATTGCTGAATAACTAAATCAAATTCTCTTTCGTAAAATGCCACCGTAAGCCATTATTTTCTGGCTTCACCTTAATCATGATTTAAAATCATTTTAATTTTGAATGCAACTGTAAAATAACCTACGTAAATAACTTACAGATATACGATGTCGGTTTTAAAGCCGACAGATAACCAGGTAGAAAACAATGTCCTAAAGTAAGTTAGAAGCACGATGCCGCACCCATTGGAGGTGTTTTTAATTTTTGTTGCATTTTTAATTCTATGCAATTTTGTACAACGCCATTGTGTGTGGGTAAGTGCCCGTAAAAGTGGTCTAATAATTAAAAATTTACAAGCAATTTTTCTAATCTACAACTCAGCCTAAGCTCCTTCGTGTACACGCAATAGCTACAATGTTAAATTTCGACTAATTGCTAAACTTTTTCCACTTTTAGGTCTCTGTAGTAATAACCTGCAGTTAAGTTTTATAAGTATAAAATTAATAAGTCAATCATGATCTGAATTTACTAAATTTATTATTGTTCGAGTGGGTTTTTCAAAATGTCGCATCGACCAGTTTAGTCTATTATGGCAGCCGGTTTTTACCGTCTATTACTAATTTTCTTTGAGTCCAGTAACTTTCAGATTCTGTAATGTTGTGTACTTAATTAGATTAGTTAGTATGACACCACGGTAGCCTACTCTGGATTGGCGAATGTCGCATAACTTCGAATCATGGTGATACCTAGTAGGTACATGTCGGTTTCCTCACGATGTTGTCCTTCACCGAAAGAGCGATGCTAATAACGCATAAATTTTTCTTAGAAAAAAAAGACATTGGTTCACGGTCAGCCGGAATTTGAAAATTATACCATCAATGGGAATGATAGTTGGGATCTACCAATAGTGGTAGATAGTGGTGGCAATTCTGATAATCATCAAATCCTAAAATTTAGCTACATTCGACCTAAAAATCCTAAATGTTAGATTGACAGCTCTAAAGGCCCCTCCAGACTTACGCCGAGAACACCTGAGAAGCTTGAATGTGAGGAGTTTCTCGCTTTCTCGTTCTTGCGTTCACCTATTCTCATTGGTTGCCTGGAAGAGATCGCCCATAGGCAATAAGGCCGCCCATTGTGCCACTTCAGTTGGAGTCTTCCTTGGAGGTCTTGTACAAAAGACAAGGTAGTTTGTTGACAATTCGAAACGATAATGTGATATTATCTTAAACATGATATTTTTAATTTGGATTTGAATTAGACTACAACGGGCTAATAGTACATTTATATTTTCAGTGCTAATAAAAGAAACGTTTAGTTTTCAATATAAATTGTTTGTATACAGTTTGTAACTTCAATACAATACCGCACAACAATAAACCAATAGTAAAAGCCATTTTTATTTACAGTTTTGTAAAGTTAATCTGCTTTCGATCAATACGACATGTACTTCAGATCAATAATTTCGGATCGGTTTAAAATTTGACATACTTAGGTACCTATACAATACATACATACATAAAATAATTTTATTTGAGTAACTAAAAAAAAGTGTATAAAGTTACTTAATTAGAATTTTGTTTGTAGGTTTTGCAGTTTATATTTTATCATTATAAAAACATGAAAATCTAAGACACAAAAGAAAAAAGTGAACGTGAAAGTGAGTTAAAAAGGTTTTAATTACCCATTTCACTTTTAATTAAACAATATTTAGAATTAAATTGAAACGAAAATATTATTAATATGAGAAAGCTATGGTCAATGATGATCAACTTACCTGCTAAACCAACTCAAATAATTGGATCCTAAGCTTCTGAGAGGGATGCAATCGGGAACATCGCTCAGATGATCCAGAAGTACATTTGCTGAGCGGCTAGACCAGATTACATTTGAATTATCTTTACCAGACTTTACCCATAACGAGACAATAACTCAAGATTGTGCGTGCAGCCTGCTCAATCGCGTGCAACTCAAATAAAACCCTTCATCTAGTGACCCAGATTCAGTACATTCAAGTGTAGCCTGAGCATAAACCGCACGGATGCCCCAAATGTTTTTACCGACACGACGCATGTCCGGTAATAAATCCTTTAGTACGGGTTTCGTGAACTGACTGCAACATGAATAACTGGCAATTGAAACCGAAATAATGGTGTATCAGATTTAATTCATCTTCGAATTGGAAATACGATGATATTTCTGTCGTGATTTCGGCGTTTAGGAAAAGATAAAAATTTAGTAAGAAACCTTCACTTAAGATTTTGTCGTAATGTATAGAAGTTTATAAATAGGTACAGCGTGTTTCTAGGGTGGCGATTTAAGCCGAAAGGGGGTTGTTTTAGACGTGTAAGTGTTGTTTTTTAAATATTTTTAAAAAGTCGTATAAAACTTTTTTGCTTAGACCTCTAGAACAAACTCGAAACTATAAATTTGTATAAACAGCATTATAGTCTTTGTCTGTAGTACTTACAAAGCAAAGTTCAATCTTCATACTCTCCTATATTTGGAAAGCTTCGGTTGAATTATCATGAATTATCAGTTTAATTGAAACGGTTACTTTCCATGTCACAAAATTTATTGGATAATTTATTGGAAATTACGTTGTTGTGTTTTAGTTTGCGTGTTGAATTAAATTAAAGTTAGTAGGTCTGTTTATTAGATTGTTTATTTTGATAATCACGACCATTATATGCAACATTTTTTAGTTGACTTAGGGTATTCTTTGGTTAAGTATTAAAAATTGCACGACATTTCGTCGGTTTGATTTCACTGAAAAAACAACTGTTTTTAAAAATAAATTTAATTAAAGTTTTGATTGCAGTAGACCAAACTAAGTAAAAGGACAATTTAAGATCAATGACCTCTAACTTTAAGAAACCGCTGATTTTCATGTAAACTTTAAACTTTTCAAGTAAACCATTTTCGAAAACTATTTCGAATTTCCAACAGTTGTAAAACAATAGCTGTTCGCTTTAACGTCTAGTTCAAGCCCCTTTCGGCTTAAATGGGTATCCTTGTTACACCTTGTATAAGTACCATATTTGCACACGGCGGGAATAACAAAATATTTTAACTTAAGGTTTACATGTTCATCACTTACCTAAACCATAAATATTCTTGATTAGCGTGCTGACTGTACTTCTTGAAAAACCTCGTAGTCAAAGTGGAACTATTTAAATAAAAATAAAATATTTTTATTCCGGTTGAGGGGGAGGGGGCTTGATGTCCGTTCCGGAGCGTTCCTGCTGCAACGATTGTCCATTGCGGTTCAGCGCGGAAATGCTGCTAGCATTTTGGGCAGTTTTGCGGCGGGGACGCTTGGGGATGGATTATTTTAGTTTTAGTTTTTATTTTGATTTTTAAATTGTATTTCTTTTTTCATAATAAATATTTGTTTTTTTTTTCAATAATCTAATGTAATATCTTATGTAATCTCTTTTAAATAAGAATAATTAAATCTAAAAAAAAAAAAAAAAAAAAAAAAGAAAAAAAAAAAAAAAACGTTTAAAGTGATGCGGAGTCAACGTGGAAGGTTTTTGTGGTCTAAGTGGAATAACCCTCGAACCCGCAGCCTTAGTATATAGAGATAGATGGATAAGCAGGTCGTCAACTCATCCGTCTATCCTACTCATATTAAAAAGCTGAAAGTTTGTGAGTATGAGTGTTTGTGTGTTTGTAACTCAATCACGTAATATCACATAAAGAATAAACTCCCCCAGTTGCAGTTATCTACAACCAGCGGTTTAGACTGTGTGTTAATCCATCAGTCATTAGATGACTAGCTGCGACCCGCGGTTTGACATGCGTAGTTTTTGCGCGAAAGAATAACAAAGTCACAAACAGACATACATACATATACAAAAATATTCAAACATGCAAACTTTCGCGTTTATTATACTCGTATTAGTAAGAAGTAAGATAAGATTTTAGATCATAATCAATGATTTCTAAAACGCAACACCAAAGTTACGGTAACATTACAGTGTTTGGCACACGTCCTCTTTCATTGTGCCAATCTCTTGTTTCTGTACGTAGCGACGCACCGGGTGTACAAAACTAGCCTAAACTGCAATATAGAGACAATTCCTCAAATAAAAAAACGTTTTGCCTCCGCAGTTCAGTTGTTCCTTTGATAGATTGATCTATTTCTGGAGATTTATTTTTCTCGCAGAGAACCGGACTGGACTAGAAGGAGAACGGGAGCCTGAAAGTGATGCATTTCAAAATTGTCTTAGACTGACGAGTTCCATCAGTTCAAAAGTCGAATAGTTCGGGAGATTACTCACACACCTTTGAAAATGTTCAATCAAAACATAACACTCTGTAAATTAAAACATTCCTTTGGCAGTTGTGTAAAAATTCGAACGTTGCTAAAAATACCCGCCGCCATCTGACTTCTGGCTTCGAATACATTTATCTTCACTTTTCTCACACCGGCTCGGCACAAAAACACCAGTGGCTGTAGTTGGTGGCCAGCCACTAGCAGTTCACACGATTTTTCATACATTTTGTTAAAACACGGTGCACACGTGTGGTCGGTGACGGCCACTCGCTTCTTCAACTTGTCTTCAAACTCTTAGAACAGAGTGTCTATATATGTGTCCGTTCTATAATGTGGTCTAAAATATAGCACGTAATATGTAGTCTAGGCATACGATGTAGGACACCATAGCGTTTGATTATTCATGACAGCCATCCGATGAAAAAATATTCAAGCGTCTGTAAAATAAAATCATAAAAATAAAACAAAAACCTCCGCTCAGTATAATCCGTCTCAATATTTCAATTTTATTTCAATTTATCACACTTGTAACCCTGTTAAAGTGCAATTCAACTAAAAAAAAGTAGAAAATAGATTTAAATGTCATGAAAATAGAGTACAGAATTAATATTTGTCAGAACTGTTGGCTTATTGAATTGTTATGGCCAAAGACACAAAAACCAATTGACTGACCATACCTTGATTTTTCTACAAAACACGACTTACCGTGACGAGCAGGGGGTGAGATAATAATCAAACTTCGTGATTGGCCATTGCGTTATCTATACTTAGACTATTTGTTATTGGCCAATGCGTTACTTATTTTTTATGGATAAATCTACCTTTACCTAGACTCATTGTGATTGGTCATTCTTGCATGAGAGTGTTACTAAAAAGACGTACTGTTTTCGTCAGAGGGTTATACTTATAAGTAGTCAATTAGCTTTATTGTCTTTGGTTATGACACTCCAAGTTTTGGCATGGGCCCATGTAACCACGCCAATGAGAACAAAGTTTACTATTATTCCGACAATTTTAATATTATTTATTCCTATTTTGGTATTTTGAATTGAATAGCTTATTCTATGGATAGCCAATTTTGCTTATCCTTTGTATATCAGAAACAGTGACATGGCCGGATTGTCTTAACTTTTTGTGTGAAGTCGCTTTTTATCACAGATAAGATTTTTCATAGACGAGTTCTAAAATGATAAACTATTAAAAGAGGAATTTCTACAGCTTAATTTTTCCTACAACACGTTTTCAATGTGCAAGTGTAAAAGATTTTGTAATTTTTTTATTAGGAAAATATATGAGAACCGTTGCTTGTCAGTGACTAAAAACTTTCGAATACCGAGTCGCAAGAAGACTTCTCTGAAACATTGTATAATTAAGAATGATTTTCTTTATACACATTGCAGAATTACCACATCGTTAAAAAATATTTATATTTATTTACCCTTCAAGTAGAAATATTTTTAAAGAAAAAATTCATCTTCAAAAATTCACCTGCGGCGAGATTTTAACGCGCGTCCCTGGATCAGTACACCAGTGCCTCAACCTCTCGGCCACGCAAGTTCCCCAACTTGCGA
The DNA here is from genome assembly GCA_949358125.1 of Idaea dimidiata. Classification (NCBI taxonomy): domain Eukaryota; kingdom Metazoa; phylum Arthropoda; class Insecta; order Lepidoptera; family Geometridae; genus Idaea; species Idaea dimidiata. The sequence continues at coordinate 15,507,430 of OX442329.1, forward strand.
ACTTGCGTGGCCGATTAATAAATATGCCTTGAGCAATAAAAACAAATTACGAAATACCCTTCAAGTTACAATATATTTAAAACTACCCTTGAAAACGCCCCATGTAAAATTGCATAAAAAACAAAGCGCTATCGTAAAAGAATGATGGCTTACAAATCGTATTATCATAACCTTTTCAATATGCGATAACCTAAGGAAAATTCAATAAAGAACAAAAGGAAATCCAGCACAAACAAATTCTTGGCTAACATTTATCACATGCGTGTTATAGAATAGGGCTGGGAACTGTCGATTGGACATCGATGTTTTTATCGATAAATATGGACATTTTTGACCGAACGAGTGAAGCGAGTGAAGCTTGAATGTTAATTTTTTTGTATCATTGTTCGACGATAACCTGAGAAATAAATAAATTTAACAATTATAAAAGAAACAGAAATTACTTAATTACTACTTATTCACTGCTTAACTGTCAAATGGCTAAAACAGTGTAAAGTACACATCTGTCACTGTGCAAAAATACATAATTTATGTATCTACGATAAGCATGTCCAAAATGAGCATGTCATTTTGGGCTTCATTTTCAGATTATTATGTAGTCATTACACTGACATCAATAAATAATTATAAAAAGACAATAATTAAAGCTTCTAACATTTTTCGTAGTGTAGTCCAAAATCATATATTCATTCGGTTGAAACTGCGCATCAAAAAAAAACAATCAACTTTGATTAATAAACTCGATTAATTCTGTTTGTAGTAGTGTAATAACATATTGGTAGACCGCAAAATTTAAATACAATAACTGCTCAATAATTTTGATGTGGTCTCGTTCATTAATATTTATATTTCCAGAAAATAACTTTTTTAAAATCTAGTTTTGCTGCGCTCTCGTGTGTCACAGAAAGCTTTAGATACGCTCCTTAGGTGATAAGGCCGCTAGTTGTGTCAGAGTTTTGCTTTGAACTTATTTTTCGTAGATCATGTTTTTAAGTGTTGTTCTGTGTATCTATCTCATTGACACCACCACCACACCAATTTCGAAGGCTAGTATCGGTTTATTATCGAGAAAGCATTTGAACAACACTATGATTTGATACTATTTGAGTATAATTTTCGCACCCCTGTTAAAAAAAAACCACTCTAACGCAGCGGGTGGTAGAAATCCCCTACTAAATCATAACGTGACAGAAATTCAATCAGACTACGAAGGTTTTTGGAATATTTGGCGATTATCGATAAAAAATTGAGTTACGTTTCTTATAGAAAAGGCCGAGCATCGAAGAGTTGGTCCACCTGATGCAGTAGGAATCCGCTTATCAAAAATATTTGTATTTTTTGGCCCAAGGCCTAAACAGTATGGCTTTGGTATCCCCCTACACGTCGTAATCAAAGGGATTTTTAGTAGTGTAGCATTTTATGGAAACTACGAAACTCTACACTGCTAGTGGCTCAAGGAATACTCACTTGTCGTTTTTTTAATATTATCATACTTAAAGATTCGGTTCTAACACATTTGACACATTTCTATCACCATTTCACATTTTGTAGTTATTATTTCCAATCTAAGTCGGCCGAGAAACTGAAGCGAATCACTTCAGTCTGCTATTTTAGTTTCCTTGATCAAATAATGCAACTTTGATCACGAAAGGAAACTAGTGCCAAGCTTCACGATGGTCCATAAACTGAAGCCCAGATTTACTGCCCTACCTTATGCTAATTCAAAACCGAATTTCGCCATCGCAAGACCTGTCGGGGCTACAACCCGTGAGGTTCAATTAGATATCCCGCGTTTATGAAAAAAAAAAAACGAAAACAATACAAAGAAATGTAACTTATTGTAATTTTTTGCTTGTTATCTTCTATTTTTACGTTAACCTAGAAGAGACCATTTTAAGCGATAAGGCCACCCAATGTGCCACCTAGATTAAAGTTGTTTATATTTTTTTCTGCCGGTTCTGATCTTACAAGTGACACGTTCGCAATTTTGTTATCATTAATAAAAGTAAGAAAAAACGGCCAAAAACTCCGCTATGCCGCTATGAGACAATTTTGTGAAGTGATTTACTGGCTTTACATAAAACTTTGCAAAAACCCACAGACATAAAGTAAAAAACGTTAACAATTTATCGGGTTTGCTTAAGATTTTTCATCTGTCATCAAACCGCCGGTTCAGTGCTACCAAGTCAGATAAAAGTTTGCGTTCGGAAACTTGTTTTTTTTTTACCTGTTTCGTTATATCTATGGTTCTACGGCAAAGAAATGATAACTCCAGCGATATCAATGTCACCTGAGATGACGTTGTTGTTGAAAATAAGTAACCTTATTGATTTAGATATTGAATAATGATTGATACAGATTTAGCTTGAAGTAAAGTTCTTTGTATCACTGTGTTACTATTTCTGAGAGCGATGTATCTAGTCAAGTCGAATCGTTCTACAGGGTCCCGAAGGAGTCGTTGTGCGAGTTTATGTTTCGGCTTAAGTAACGGGTAAAGGAATAGTTCTATTACTTTCTGGGTCAAAGGTTGAGGTTTCTGCGATAAGGGCGGGTTTTTTATTCAACATATTGTTCATTTTCAACATTTTTTTCATAAACACGAACAAAATGAACGCGAAAAATCCATTAGATCATACCAGCTGCGTTCCACGGTTTTGAATTCGCGTAAGTGCCGATCCTTCGAAACTATCGGAAAAAAAGGTAGTCTATTATATAATATATTATTATATTTTGTCGGCATTATATCCCGATATTTAGCTATCTGCATACCTTGGTTTCTTGCAATCCGCTTAGCAATTTTTGCGTGAACAAACACACACACAAAAACTTAAAACAGCAGGAGACTCAGTTCTAAATTTGACAACATTCGAGTCAAATTTAGAACTTCCTTCTTTTTTGAAGTTCGTTAAAAATGTTGTCACTTAATACTCTACAGGTATTACTGTCATCAAACCTAACCATTCGAAATGGTAAATAGAATAGCACAATAGCTAGGAATAGTAAACACGTACAAGTACATCAGAGTCGCTTTGTCTACAGTTACGGATGTGCTTTGACATCCTCTCTGTGACTTATTACTACGTTGATTGGCTCAGGTATGGCTTAGGGTAAGGCCAGACGAGCGAACCATTTTGATTTTAAGTCGTATTTTACTTATTTGGTCGCATAATTTTGATCGCGTTATTAGGTTTCATGGAATATACAAGGCATGTCTTGTAAGTTCTGCATATCGTTTACACATTTTCCAAAATAAATAAATTTGACATTGTTCGACATACAAATTTATTTGAATTTAGATTATTAAACGAGTTGAAAGTTATATAAATCTGAATGTAGCAGGAATTATGCACTCACAAATTAAATATTCGTTCGTCTAGTCCCACACTTATGCACACATGATGCAAAATAGACAACACATTTGCATAGCCGTGTAGCAAAACGGTGTATTTGTATGAAACTGAATGTACTTAGTACAAATTACTCGACCGAAAAATAGCGACTTAAAACTCAAAATAAATAGGTACGCTCGTCTGGTCTCATCCTTAAGTGCACTATGCCTCTTTCTCATAATGTCTCTTTCACAGTTGGCTACGTGTTAGATGCCTGCAAATCATCCAACGTAAGCCGTAACTATGCAGCTGGCTTGTCAATTTTACCCAGTTTTCCATACAAATGTGTGTGTACCTGTAATCTTAGATTCTCTATATCCTGTGTTCAGGGCTGAATAGGTTCCCGTTGTTATCTCTGATCAAATTACATGCCTTAGGGCGACTTGAAAACTCCAACACTAGGTGAGCCACACCACCACACGAAAAGCAGAAAAAGAATATGGACTTATGCGCTTGCGAACGTTGACGCTCCAATTTTCTGAATCGTCCCCTTGATTTTGACTAAACATATTATGTCAGCGGCTTTTACCCCACTTTTTACGCGTTTGTTTGAACGTATGTCTACCTGTTACAAAAAAAATCGAACAGTGTTAACAGTGGAACGTATTAAACTCGGTCGTCTGGACTGATATAAAAAAGCACCACTTTCAGGTGGCCTTTCAGTTTAGTTCTATGTATCCAGCTTTGTGTGTTGTATGTAGCTTTTATAAAATACATTTAAATTAACGTAAGTAACTTTAGAATCACTCATTAAACGTATTTAATGTTTGTATTGAGAGTAAATTAAAGCCACGGTGCCTTAAATTCAATTTATTTTGGCCATTAACTTCCGACTTTGATGACAGTAAGATTGTTTATCAAAAACAATCACGTTGACTTAAGCTCTTAAAATCCGAAAGGAAATATTTTCTAAGAAATTGTATTTCAGTAAGGAGTGTGACGTCTTTTAAACGGACTTACCAAAAACTGAAAGAGGGAGTTCCCAATTCGTTCATATTTATTTATGTATGTTTACCGATTACTCAATGGCGGCTTGGCCGATTGTGATGATTATTTTTTATCTGGAAGGTAATAGCTCAAAATTGGTCCCTTATGAATGTTGTGAGTTAAGCTGTTAAACTGAAGGTAATTTACTCGCTTTTCTTATATCCATGAAAAGTCTGCTTGTTTGATATTGCTTACTTTTGCTTGTTTTCCAGTAATAACAGTCTTCAAACAACTACTTGGAAAAACATTCACAATCTGATCATTCTATTCGATAATTTAAAAAAAACTTCCTTTCGTCGTTTCCTAATTAGTTCTACTTTCCAATCTGAACAAACAACCGAACCAAGACCGTGGACAACAAAAACAAACCATTTATAAAAACAACCACACATAAATATTCGGCGTGTCCAAATTGTCCTAACCTCTGATTACGTGATCAACTGACCAAAAACTTGTTTGGCAACATGCCAAGACCGGAACTACAGTGCCAATACGGACTATGGTCATTTTTAGGGTTACGTAGTCAACAAGAAACCCTTATAGTTTCGTCATGTCCGTCCGTTCCTCGATCCGTCCGCGGCTTTGGTCAGAGACGGTTAGTCTAAGAAGCTGTAATTTTGCATAAGTATAGGTAAGTACATATTATTTGTATACTCATGCAAAATTACATATTGCCTAAAAAGTGGTACAATAAAAAAATATAGGATTTTTTTTCTAGCTCATCGTGTGGGGTGTTGCTAGACAGCTCTTTTAAAATCATTGTGAGTTTTCATAATCCATTTTTCGTTTAAGGTTTCCGTTTTCGAAATATTGAACTTTAAAGTGCTAGTTTTAGAGTTATATTACGCCCCCCCCCTATAACAATCAATCGTTTACAATTAGATACATCATAGGTATTCACAGTTGTAGTAAATATAATGAAGCTTAAAGGAAAATTATCACAAATGAGCTGTTTTTTTTTCAAATTAACGAGTACTTATAATTATTGAAAGAAATAAAAAGCAAAATTTTAAACAAATTCCGTTGTTAAATATTACTTAGGTACTAGGTAAGGTAAGTGTTAGTTGTAAAGACTTTTCCAGATTGTAATCCCTAATATTTTTGGAAACTACGAAACCCAACACTGCGCATGGCTGGACAAAACAAGCACTTGCCCTGTTTTTTTATCAGACAAACTTAGTTTAAACTAATAGCTTAATGTTTAGCGATATCTTCGACTATTTTATTGTTTGTTTGGCTCGTTTGTTGTAGTAACTATTTATTACCAGCTTCGTCTCGCGGTTTTACCCGCATGTACCTCCTGCTAGACTAAACTTATGAAAAGTATGTCAAACTCTCTGCTGACCAAGTTTCATCGCAATCGGCTCAGAAGTTTTTGCGGGGAGGAGTAACAGACATAATAGTTCTTATACTTAGTAGGATAACTTTTGTTAGGAAGATTGGTCGATGGCTAGAGACCGTAATTTGAACTCCCGCTCAGGTTTGTGTCTGATGCAGTTGATGACCGTTGTTGTCTAATGAGGAAATGTTGCCTGCGTTTCAGAGTCCTTTGCGCCGAGGACGGATTTGGGTGGAATTTTTGACTGACTTATTATTTTTTACATTGACTGAGGTATTTATACCTACCTATATTTGCATTGATAGTCCGAATATGTAAGTGACAAGTGATAAAATAAAATGTCATCCCAAACAAAGTAACTACGCCTGAATTATCAGTCAGCCAGGTTATAGAATAAAAACATAACCCTTTCCTTGCAGCCGGGTAAAAAGCAAACCTAATTTTGTTTTCTAGTACAAATTGTTCCCCACCTACATTATTTATTACTTTTACAAATCCCAAACAATTTCAAGATGACCGTTTAATAATGCCATAATATCTTAAATGCCCAACTCATCGCCTAAAGGAATATTCCCGAACTTATTTCTCAAGAAATAAGTTATAGGAACTGCTGAGTATCTCCTTTATTAAATATATAATTCCCAAAATTCCCGGAAATCTTGGAAAAGTTGATGAAACTTCGACTAATTACGTTACCCTATTCGGTATGATCAATCATTTATTTCTGGCATAAACGTCAATTTTATTATAGGTATCATCATTATGTGTCTTACTTAATAAATGATAGTCACTGTGGAAGGTTAAAAGGGAACCTTTCCATTACCCTCGAACGCAAACTCAAAGACTCGAATATCCTGACCAGAGCCTAATTCATAAGTTTCTTCAATAAGATTTCACATGAGTTTTGAAACGTCAGCAATTTAGTGTGTCTTTTAAACGCGACCCCCAATAACAACAGATTCAAAAGTTAAACTCGACGTCTTCAAGGTAGGTCCGAGAAATGATCTAATTGTGTTTGATGCTGAGTGGTCAATTAAATCTGAAGATTGCGATAAATAGAGAAAAGTGAAGTAGGCGTTAGCTCAGCATTAAGCCACCACAAGCTAACTAAAATAAGGTCACCCATCCAAGTAATGACCGTGCCAAGCGTTGCTTAACCCACACGACCATTCAAGATCGGCAGGTGCAGCCAGGCTAATGAGCTCCTCAAAGAAAACATAATGAAACAATTAAGTAATTACAAAAATTTACTAAAACAAATTTTCGTCCATTCCAAAAATTCAGATCTTAATTTAGTAACGCAATCTTTTCCTTTATAAATAATTTAATGGGTCCCTGAAAGTAATTACGGACCGTCCTCCGGCTTTACTTTGACATGGTGTTATCTCGGCGGCCAAGTCGTCCAGGGCTGATTGACATAGAACCTTTCCGAATTAGAAATGCAATTAAGGCCTCGGCATTTTTTGTAAACGATGAAAACTGAGTGTGAAAACTCGTTAAATTAAATATTTCAGTGCCACTGTTGCGTAACTTTTTGACTGTTAAATTTGTTTTATGGTTATTTCCTATCGTTTATTTTTCTTTTGAATCGTATAATTGTTGCTTGAGACTTTCGTACATGATCAGTTTTGACTTCAGGTTTACCTGACCGGACTTGAATCCTAACAAATTATATGGCCTAAATATTTTTTAACAAAGGATAGGCTAGCATTTGACCCACTCTCACCTGATGAGAAGCAACGATGAGATCAACGATTTCTCATATAGACCTCCTTAGAAGAAACATATTCACTCTTGACTTGAAAACTCCAAGGTGGAGGAATATAGACGCGAACAGTGAATTCCACTTGGTAGCAATACGTAAGAGAAAGGTGGGGCTTTGACCTCTCTGACGTCCTTTCTTCCTTTTGATGGGAGGCATTCGATGAATCTCACTATAATCAGTCCAACATAGATTTTCACAAGCGTTGTCAATCGAGGAGGACGATACACAAAAATATTTTTGTGTATCATCCTCCCTTACCGTAAAATAGATAATGTAAAAGAAATCCTCTGTTCGCGGCTTTTATTAAAGTGCGCTGTCATAGTAAAAAAAATATTCAACAAAATATGATTCAGTTAATTTGACATCAACGTTAAAATTATGTACATTAAAAGCGTAATTTTATTAGCAATAAAAATAGGAATCTTTATCCCTTGTGCCATACCAGTTTTTACATTAGAAAGCTATTAACCCTAAATTCTATAAGCCATTACTGAAGTATATTGGGACAGAGGGCATTGAATTACTTCTCAATAATTTACAGTTGGACGGCGTTTTGAATGCTAATATCTTTTGAGTTGCAGCGCATAATGATTTCGCGACCCAACGACAGTTGATACGACAAAATAGACATAGCGTGTGACAATGACAATCACTTTTTATTACAAAAATGTAGATAGGCTTTCAGATTTTTGTGATAATGAACACAGTAAAGGTTTCTAATAGTTTGGTTATCATAATCAAAGTTATATAACGTAAACAAACGTACTTAATAGAATTGTGTCTTATTGTACCTATTCAATCTATTTTTTCTCTTACGGAGTCAGTTGCAATTATTAGCGAAATATCGAGCTGCATTAGAGACAAATTGAACCACAGTAAATAATATTATATGATCAAACGAACTTCCCAAGTGAAGTTCGATCAATATTATATTAACCGCTTCATCCGAATATATAGTAACTAATGTAGTACTCTTAACCTACAAGGTAACATTCGCACGCTTTTAGAGATTTTGAAATCGATTTTGTAACGAATTTCAAGTCGATTAATCGACTACCTTACCTATCCCTACTTCTCCGCCATCTTTTACCTCATTCTTTTTAGAGATGTCAGACGAAAGAGCAAAACTCTTCTAGGGTTTTGGGATGGGAGGGTGCTATATATTCGGATGAAGCGGTTAATATAATATTGATCGAACTTCACTTGGGAAGTTCGTTTGATCATATATTATATGGCACGCTTCATCCTTCATATATAGTAACTAATGTAAGATGTTTAGAGCAAGTTTTGCTTTTGAGTTCTAGCTTAAATAATACGATTTTTATGAAATTAAACGTTTTATTTCTATTATAAACTTAAACAAAATGATCTAAATCAATAATGATTATTCTATGTATCTTACAAGTAATCAGTAATTAATTTTTCATTAAATATGTATTATATATAGTCTGTCTTAGTTTAATCAGTCAAACTATTTAGCACTGATTGTGCAAAGTTGTTTTCATTTATGATGGGGCGCTGATAAAATTTTGCAAACACTTCTGAGGAGCTAGTCCATCCTGCGGCCTTTCTAATAGTATCGATAGAAACTCCCGAAGTTGCGGCAGTGTATGTAGAAGCATGTCGCGTGGAATGTGCACTGTACGCAGCTACATCGACTCCGCTTTCAGATAATACCTACTTAATCCATCTGCTTATTGACTGTGCTGTCGCGCCTTTGTAGGGGCGCTTCACAGTTATTAAGAGATTCGACATTTCAGCAGGCCGTTCTGTATTAGTCACATGAAGATAGTCTTCTAAAGTGGTCGCCGGACAAATTCGCAGATTATTACTATAATATGGCAGAAACAGGTTTGGTTGTTCTCGACCTATACCTGATGTCTTTATTATGTCTTTTATTGTAATATGTATGCCGTTAAGACTAATATTTATGTTTTTTAGTTTGATTAAAGAAAGCGTTTGCACACGTTGTCCTGTGCACAACGCTAATAAAGACACTAATTTTTTGGTAAGCTTATCTCTACTGAGGTCTCTATTAGGGTACCAGTCACTGATGTGATTAAGGACTATCTGCGGATCCCATGTACTAGAATACTTTGGAAAGCTAGGTCTCAATTTATATACCCCTTTAAGAAACCGTACTATGCGATCATCAGAGCCTACATTGTTTCCTAGTAACATCGACAATGCAGATCTATGGCTATTTAAAGATCCATAAGATGCTCCTTTATCATATTGTATGCTCAAAAAATTTAAGATATTCGGCACGGAACATTCAAAAAAGCATTGTTTTTCTGCACAATGTTGCCACCATAGTTTAAATGTTACATTATATTGTTGCATCGTGTTTTTTGACAAAGAAGAAAGTGTTACGTCTAGCGCCGACTCCGGGACGCCGCGGTTTGAGAAGGCTTGCCGCAAAGTACTGCGGCTCCCAGGGTAAGACGATTCCTGAAACAGGATTTCACATCATGTTCATGGGGACCAAACCATAGTATCTTTGACACTATAATAGACATTAGTTGGGGATACCAGGCCTGAGAAGGCCAGAAGGGAAATACTAAAATTCCTGTAGCTTGTTCTGCGGTATTTTTTTGCAGACACTTAAGAATAAGTGGGAAAGGGGGGAAAGCATAAAAAAATATGCCATTCCAATTTAACGTGAAAGCGTCTACACATATGGCATCTGGATCTCTGTGCCATGAAACATAATCAACACATTTGGTATTGGCACGTGAAGCAAACAGGTCAATTTCTGGTATTCCTAAACATTTTGAGATGTGTGCAAAAGCTAACTCTGATAATTCCCACTCAGTATCAGGGTTCAGTTTTCGAGACTCCTCATCCGCTTCATTACATTTTGTGTTAACATAAGATGCAAAGATCCAAATGTTTCTTTGTTCGCACCATTGCCAAATGCTTCTAGAAAGGTCATTTAAATGAGGGTATTTGATACCTCCCATGCGGTTTATGTAACTAATAGCAGTTGTATTATCCACCCTAAGTAAAATTACACAATTAGATTTGGAATTTGCAAAGTACTTCAAGGCCAAAAAGGAAGCTAACAATTCTAAATAATTTATATGGGAATGAAGTTCATTATTTCTCCAGGCTCCATGGGTGCGTTCTTTATTGCAGACAGCTCCCCAACCGCTAAGTGACGCGTCCGTGTAAATTTCCAAGGTAAAATTGGTTGATTTTAGTGACTTGGTTGCTCCGAAAACGTTGTGTTTCCACCAAATTAAGTCATTACTTATATTAGGATTAGGTTTGAATTTAGTTTCATAGTTAGACCATTTTTGCAAAGCTAAAAATTTTTGTCTTTCTAATATTTTCGTATAAAGCCAGCCATATTTTACCGCAGGACATGCAGCTACCAAAACTCCAATCAATTGCGAAAATTCTCTGATTGTGCACTGACTTTTAGAAGTGAACTTATCAATAATATCTATTATCTTCTGACATTTTGTAATTGGTAAGGATATTGTTTGATCTATGGAATTAAATATGAATCCGAGAAACTTGCAAGTCTGTTTCGGTGTGAGGGAACTTTTATCATAATTTATTACAAAGCCAAGACATTCAAGGAGCTGAATAGTCGTATGTACATTTTTATGGCATTCGTTGTAGTTATCTCCCATGCAAAAAATATCATCTATGTAAAAAACATTTTTAAGCCCCTGGTAACGTAAATAACTTACGACTTCTCTCATAATTTTGGTAAAAGTTCTGGGAGCTACTGATAGACCGTATGGCATAGCAGTGAACTCGTAAGTATGGTTGACTGAGTTTACGTCTTCGTATTCAAATCTTAAAAATTTTCTATCTTGAGACCGAATTGATATAAGAAAATATGATTCTTTTAGGTCTATGGTAGCCATAAAACCTTTAGAAGGTAATAACCTGGCCGCGGTGCGGTGGTCCTCCATTTTAAAATGCAACCTAGGAATGAACTTATTCAAATGTTTTAAATTAAATATGAATCTTTTATCTCCGTTTGGCTTTGGTGCTAAAAATGTTTTTGATATAAATTAATTTTTACATGGCATACACGGTTGGATCGCGCCTAAATCTAATAATTTGTCGATAGCTACACCCATGTCTACTTTTTCTGATGGTGACAATAAATTACGTGGAACGTACTTTTGTGTTACCTTTGATTGGAACGGTATGCTAAAACCGGTTCGTATCCAATCTAGAATTATGGGATTTGAAGTAACATTAAGCCAAGAATTAAAATAATATGAAACTCTGCCTGCATGTGGTACCTGAGTTAGTTGCGCGTTACAGGTGTGCGGGAGACGCGCGTCGGACCCGCTGTATTGGACTGTGGCTGTTGCGACTGGTTCGACGGGAGCCGACGGTTGTTCGTTGATGGGGTATAAGTCCGAGCAGGCCCCCTCCGCCCCCCCCTGTTCTGTTGGAAGCGTGAGGGCCCGGACCAGTTTCCCCGGTAGGAAGTGTTTGACTGGTGTGAGCGCGAACTTGATGGTGTTTGTTCGTTTGCTTTAGTCTGTAGTGTTTTTGTGGTTTTCTTTATAGATAAACCCTGTTTTTCTATAGCCTTTGAAGCTTTAATTTTTTCAGCTAACTTTTGTCCGTATAGAGTTTCATCTCTTTCTTGGGTGTCGATAACATTAAGAAAAGGTTTCGCTAATGAATAGTTAATAACCGATTTTCTGGCTTGTGTAAGACCGAAATGCAAATCGGAAAGAATGCGGCAACCGTCACTAAAAATTTTAATTGCTTCTAATTTTTTGTCGTTGCCGGAAGTGCTAGTAAGTGAAAGCGTGAGCGCGTTGTTTATGGCAGAAATGCCCACGCCTAGCTATTGCTGATCGAGTTCTTTTCTTTTGTCTCTCTTTTAGAAGGCCCTTTTTCAATATTGGATCCCAACGCTGAGCTAAGCTTTGGTGTATTTTTTCGCCAAATTTTGGGGTACAGTTTGTCGGTTCTCCTAGTGCTAGTAGAACTTCTGGATCGAGTTCCGGGTCTAAGTCTTGAGGTGCAGTTGCGTTGTCTTCCTGCGCACTAGAAGGCGTGGTAACATTGACATGGTGTTCGGAATGCGCGTCTGCGGATCCTTCAACCTCCTGTTCCTGAGTCGGAGTTGGTAGCTCGTCTTGCGACGAAGCATCGCCTGTAATAGACGATTTTTTGTTAGGAGTAGGTATAATAGATTGACCCTCGTGTTAACTCACGGTTAACCGCCAGGTATATACACCTATATTGTTACTATTTGTAACCCAAAAGTAGGTATGTAAAATACCTCAGACTGCCTTCGTGATGACTCTCGGTCAACCGCCAGGCAAATATATTATATTATGTAGGTATGAAGATATGCTCATACGATTTTTTCTCAATATGTCGTAGGTAGGTATATTACCCACAGTAATATTGCTTATGGAGCGTATCATGCCTACAAACGTTATAACTTAACACAGTATATTGGTTTTTTAAATTAACCGATAAATGTGGGTAGTTTTGAATACATACCGGAATCAGAAGATTCAATCAAAATACGACGACGTTTTCTCCTTTGATCTTCTAATCTTCGTATTTTACTTCGATAATTTTCGATAAGGTCCTCGTAGTTACGTCTCTTCGGCATTTTTCTCCAATTTCTTCTTGAAATTATTTATTTTTGGAGTACGCGTGTGATCATTACCTCGCACGAAAAAAGAATGAGGTAAAAGATGGCGGAGAAGTAGGGATAGGTAAGGTAGTCGATTAATCGACTTGAAATTCGTTACAAAATCGATTTCAAAATCTCTAAAAGCGTGCGAATGTTACCTTGTAGGTTAAGAGTACTACATTAGTTACTATATATGAAGGATGAAGCGTGCCATATAATTGTAGTGAAAACAACCACGAAAGTTAATGGAAATCTTAAGTCGCATATTTCTACCATTATTATGTACTGTTATCTACTCTTATGAAGTTGTAAAGACAAAGACAGCGAGATAAAGGCTATAATTGGAATTAGTTATGAGAGTCACGTATTCCGAGGTTCAATATTTATTTTCTGTTCGTTTTGATTTTGTGGGTCTCGTTGTAAGAAATTAATAGATCTTTGAAACAAAATCATATTGCTATTAATATTACTATAAAGATGAAACAATTTGCTACTTTAGAAATTAGAAAGAGCCTTAGAAGATTTAAGTTTTCAACCAAATTTCAATTCTAAATTTAGTGCTCTTGGTCTTGGCTCTCACATGTGCATTTTTGCTATTTATTAAAAGAGGTTGTAAATTGAAATTATATCAAATAAAATTAGTTCGTGTAATCGTTAGAACTTTTGTTATAATATCAAACATTACACCTCTTGGTGAATCGGTCGGTATCTCAGTCTAATCAAACAGACACTGAACATCTTAGGTAGCAAATAAGGTATAATATCTGTTGATTTCCTATGTTTAGATCTTGTTTTCCTTCCTACGTATTCAATGAATAGATTAGTTATAAGTACCAGCTTGTGTACATAAATAATTGACTGTCTTAACATTCAAGTAGGTATACTAAGGAGATATTCAGATTCTTAGAAATCTCATTTTTTCCACAGTTTCCTAAAGAAAATGTTATTATTACAGTGGCCTTACAGTATAAGAAAATACTTCAATGGGTACATTACAAAAAAAAAAGACTTGAAACATATATTTTTTTCTAAAGTACTTATTCACAATCAGTGATGTATCATTAAAACGCGTTTTAGGTGCACCTTCTTTGAATAAAAAAGCTCCAAGGTAATTAACTCTAAAACTACCTTGAGTTTAAAAGAGCAACAAAATGCTCTTTATGCTAGTAAAATAAATATTTCACTTATGCCAATTTGAGTTATTAAGTAAAAGACACACATGTCGAATTCATGCAAATGTTTGACACCGTTTTGTTAGACCAAAGCGCGTCCATGGTAACATTTCTCTGCTTGATACTGGCTGTATGATAATCTTCCGAGCCAAAAAAACTTGAAGCACAAAGAAGGTTCTCATAAAGCATTCACAATAGGTATCCTAGAGCTTAGTGCTCTCAAATGTCTAGAGCAAACAATTCACGATTTGAAAAGATATAGGCCATGTCTAACATGCGTTTGTAAATTTAAATTTCAAAGCACGTCATTGTTACTTTGTATAGGATACGGAGTTGCGAAGTCGGCAGTAACTCTTTATTTCTACTGACCTTCTGTTACACCGAAATGTTTCTAACAGTAAATGTTGAAGACTAAAAAGACGACGAAACATATAATAAGCTTAAAGTCTGTGTTTTTGTTCTCAATATTTAAGTGTTACCTAAGTAAAACAATCATAGAGAAAACTATAAGTTGTTAATCAAGACAGGATTTTTAACCTTCGGGCTAAAGACTAAGGTGATAACCAAAATGTTAAATTCTTAGTAAAATTAATTTCAAAATATTAAGATTCACAAAATTAATTATATATATATATTTTTTTTTTTAAATATTAACATTAACACACCCATAAAACCTAGAGGGGTTTACCTTGGGTGTCCATTCCTCATAAGTAAATAATGGACTTGTTACATAATTCATATTGTTATACACACATAAAACACACAATACTTCGAGCAGCAAAAAGAAAAAACACAATAATTATAGGTACTATAGACAACATACCCACCCCACAAAGCGAAAAATAATGTTAAGGTCACATATTTAGTGTCCACATAAAAAACGCCATTCCATACTTCAAATACGGTGAATACATAAAAAAAAATTTACTTCAATAATTGCAAAACCTTACGAAACGATGTAACTTTTAAATCCCAATAGATACTAAACTCAAAAGAATATATCTCTTCCTCTAGAGAATTCTTGTAATAAATCTCTTTTGTATCATGAAAGACCTCAGTTTTTTTTTTTTATCAAGATCTTTTACTACAGTTGTGAATTTTAACAGTGGAACAACTTTGTAACTTTTAGTTCTCTGTATTAGTATTATGTTGCATAGCGCTTTGAAAATTTTATGGGTTAAACTGTTTGAATTTTAAATTTAACTTAGAGAAGTAGGTCGTCAATCGCCTGTGGTAAGAGATGAAGTGGTCTAACATGTAGCACCTCATCTAGAACTAGTATCGGAACGCGTATAAGTCCAGTTGACGTTACGAATCAGGCAGCGCGCCGATCATCTAGTTAGCATCCACCGCTAGTAGTTGATAAGTTGCATTACATTGCTGCTTTGACGTAACGTGTTTGTTACCGGTGATAACTTCAAAGGAGCAATGTAAAATACGAAATTTGTTTTTTGACAGTAAATAGCAACTAGTAGCGGCGGATGTTAATTAGATGACACCACAGCTGGTGGGCCTTAGCCGAAGCCTTCCACCCAAAAATCCATTTTGGTTGCCTTTTATGCCGGGCAGGGACTTTAACTTCAACTAACGACTTCTGTCAGATATACCTGTTATTATTGGAAACCGTCAATCCATCTAATTGGCAAAAAAAACAAAAAAAAACTAATATCTAATTGAATAATCGATCGATTGCTATTTGTGACGTCGCGTCACGTCGTATGGGGGACTATTTTAACTTACAAATACAAATACAAAAGTCGTTTATTGGGACTAAAACACACACATATTACAATTAAAAAAAAAGTAAATAACACAAACAAAAATTCTCACAAGATACAAAAGTTACTATAAAATGTGTGTGCTGCAGTAGAACCAAAGGGCCATGACTCAGTGTCTTCTTCGTCCTTTCGAACGAACACTGATTTTCTGTCACCACCCTTAAGGAAGGAAACCAGCGAGATAATTAATACATGTATTATTTAACTTTAAAAAGAAAATACAGACAAATAACAATGTAAACAAGTGAAACAGCATAAATATGAAAAACTGCGAAACAAAATAATAAGGAGAACTACATATAAGTATACATAATAAGGAGACTTCGTAGTAAAATATAATATATAAATATAGCAA
The DNA here is from genome assembly GCA_949358125.1 of Idaea dimidiata. Classification (NCBI taxonomy): domain Eukaryota; kingdom Metazoa; phylum Arthropoda; class Insecta; order Lepidoptera; family Geometridae; genus Idaea; species Idaea dimidiata. The sequence continues at coordinate 15,523,850 of OX442329.1, forward strand.
TATATTAATATACCTATATATACCTAAAAAATAAAATACATATACAAAGATTACCTAGATAGAAACATAATTTTAGTATCATTAAAAATATGAATAAAAAGAAAAAGAAAAAAAAAAGGGGGTTCTTTCATACAACAAAGTCGTCCAGCAGCCAACCACGTGGAACTCCTGAATTTTGTCGCCCTAATAAGATTGTCTTGTACTTTAGCCTGAAGGAAACTTTAGACTTTAGACACCTAAGAGGCGGAGGAATATTATTCCAACATTTGGTTGACAAGTAACGGAAACTACCCCTAAATGCTACAGTTCTGTGACGATGTGTAAATAATCTGTCACCTCGAACTCTCCGAACATCGTACCTTTCTCCAAATATCGAAAAGTTTAGTTTGGCAAAAAGATATTCTGGTTTTTGTTTTTTTACGACGTCGAAGAGTAAACAAGCCAGGTGCAAATGTCTGCGAGACTCCATATTTAATAAGGACTTAGACTTATCTCACTGTAAAATACCGCTCTATGACACATCAACACTGTTCCTCCATCGGTTCCTATGGGATATTTTAGTGGAAACAAAACTATCACCGCTCGTTCCTCGTTTACTTTGACGGATAAGCCGCCGAGGCGGTGTCCTTTGTCAACGTTTATTGCTTGGTTTTTACGTACGTATTTATTGAATTGTTTTAGTTTTACTGTTTGGTAGGTACTCAACAAAGTTAACAGTTTAGTCGATTTGCACTGAATTGTGTTTTTCTGTACCTAGTTTACCAGTTTTTATATGGGCTAAATTTATTTTATTTTTACAAGCAGGTATAGATTAACAAAAAAAAAATATGGTTAGTGATTCTGTCTGAATTATTTTATAATTTTGTAAATAAATTTTATTGAAATACCTACTCGTAAAATTCATTTTTCGGTATTAATCGCTTCTGAGACAGCTTTCTCGGATAAGACAACCCCATGGAGGTAAGATAAATTCCTAAGTCCATTGACAACCCTGAGGAAACTGTCTGTAGAGACAATGATACGTAGTTAATATGACAGTGCAACAATACTGTGAATGGAAAATAAGTTTTATTTCAATACAAAGTCGCGAAAATTAAAAAAAAAAAACACTAAAATTTCATTTTCAAATTGATGAAAGGTTTTTTAAAAACGTTTACTCATAGCTACAACGGTTCTTGTAGGTACAAGATGGTTGTACATTACAAACGGGATCACAAAAAGTAAACCCTCGCGAGTTTTTTGTGATTCCTATCACAAGGGCGCATTTAAAATGACCATGCATTTGTATAATGGATATTTGACTATGACTATTAAAATTAGGATAAAGGATAGCACTTCTACCACTTTAGGGCCAGCTCGCAAGGATTCCAATAAGGTAACCTGGAAGAAATCGCTTTAAGCGATAAGGCCGCCTATTTGTTCAACATTTTGAAATGTGTTGTTTTTGTAAGATTTTTGTGATTGATCAAATAAAGTATTAACTATCTATCTATCTATTCCTAAACGTAATGTTTACGCTTTTAATCGTGATTAACAAGTGTCAAAATATTGTAATGTAACATTATAGATTAGACTCACAAGGTGTGCGCTGTATGTGTTACTCGAACCTGTAACGTTACACGCGATAATGCTCGCGGTAATGGAGCACCTTAATAGTTAATTTTTACTTATGGACAATAATGGACATAGACGTAATAATAGACACAGACAAAAATATGGTACGAGTAAACGTTCCAATTTCACGTACAAAGCGTCACGCCTCCACCTTTCTTGTGCGCACTGCCAAAAAGTGGAATTCGCTGTCCGCTCTGCTGCTTCCCCTAAACTACGACTTTGGAGTCTTGAAGTCTAAAGTAAATAGGTATATTTTAGGTGCATGCTAAATCGTTGACATCATCATCGCTTCCCGAAATAGAATCCGATGTCACGATTTTTTAAAAATTGATTTAGCTAATTGGTTATAAATTTATTTTAATAGTCTTATGCAAGCTGCCCTAAATTGTAGCATAACCAAAGATCAAACCTTGAAACAAATCTTACTAATATTATAAACGTTTGAAAGTTTGTATGTATGTATGTATGTGAGGTTGTTACTCTTTCACACAAAAACTACTGAACCGATTGCGATGAAACTTGGAACATAAGTAGCTGGGGACCTAGATTAACACAAAGGCTATCCCGATATTCCCGCGGGAACGGGACTTACGCGGGTGAAACCGCGGGGCGCAGCTAGTTAATAATAAAAATCTAACTTCAATTAAAACTATTAAAAGCAGAAGTGAAATACAGCGAATCTCTCAATATATAAACCTTAATATTTGAAATCCATTTGGATTATCTCCGATTGCTTTCTGCATACTCATTAAAACATTAAATTCAGTACAGTGTACGGTTGAAAAATATGCACCCAAACATGCATATTTAACTTATTTTTTTCCCTCTCGCGACCAAGACCATTGTAATATGGTTGAAAAATTGAGGTAAAAAAATAACTATGTTGTATTGTAACTATGTTAACAAGTCGTGTGAATTTTGAAGATGTTGTCTAAAAATTTTGCATTCGACGGGACTTGAATCTGCACTCTTGACACCTGTGGCACACAGTCCTGACAGGTGCAAATTTTCATCAAAAATCAGTCATCCAAGGAAAGACTTTAAAATAAATCAAGGAAATCGTGTGAATTTAAAAAAAGTTTATTTAATTTATTTTCTTGTAACTGGAAAAACTTCGAAATACGATCAAAATAAAAAAAGATAAATAAACTGAAAACAACAAAAAATTGGACAAAATATTATGGAAACTAATTTAATAAAACAGTCAAGTTTGGATTTTAAGTTTGTTGATGGTTATCTCTGGAACTGCCGGACCGATTTCGATAAAATCATAAATGAGGATAAATTGCAACTTTTGGAGTAACATGGACACTATTTATTTTTATATTCCCCGGGGATTGAAAATTGCGCGAGTTACTCCGCGAGTGAAACGGAGTGCATTATTAATATCACAATTAATATAGTGGTAGCAAACCAATGGACTATGAAACTATTGGCGCTTCCCAATTGTATTATTGAATTGCTTATCAGAATTTGTTTAATGAGATTTATTTATAATGAAATCGAATACGAAAGTAGTTTCACGTCTAACTAGTTTCGCGTTTGACTGTACCCGCAATGTGTTGTAATCCTCAATCCGGATTAATGGATCCACCCTTTAATGTTACAATGTATTTGGTTACGTATTTTGTTACCTCATTTTAGAGAGAATGTTAAGTACCTATTTCGTTAAATAGCATGGTATTTAACGCGTATTAAGGTGGTTATAGACTAGGACATATGCTGCTTGCTGATTACGTAACTCTGTTGCTAACAAATCTCGATACAAATAATTGAAATTTTTGTGTTCCCGTCATTTTTCACGTTTTTCAGTAGCGAACAAATTGACATTGCAATTAAAACTAGCGACTGTAACTATCAATTTGCATACCCATATTTGCAAAGACAAGGAACTGCTGTGTCTTTTTCCTTGCGGAAAAGTTATGTGCGTTAATAACATCGCTCATACGGTGAAGGAAAACCACGGCTTAGTTAGTTCCAGACGTATCGACCAGTTCTTTCCTCTGGGCATGGCTGAATAGGCTGGGAGGGTGGTGTAGGTGCTGGGCAAGCCTACTCCATCTAACAACGTCCCGGGCACTACAGCGCCATAAAATAGCATGGATTAAAAGTTGCTTGCGCTGTATAAATCATCTAAAATTAGATGAAAAAGGCCAATTATTATTATTATTTGCAAAAATCAACAATTTTTATTGTTTTAATCGCGATATTATTATGTTAGAAACGGAGTTCCACAATCACCTAGTTGGTAACAGAACAGTCTGCTTTAGTTTCAGTTTCTTTAGAAAAACGAGACGCTTTTTTACATTCAATCAATTTACTGAAAACTTTTCTATTTAACTACAGAATAAGTAATAGAGATTGCACCTGAAACTACTTTATCATCGCAAATCTTCTCAATGAATTTTCGAAAGAAAAAAACCATAATGACGTAGAATTCAGGTAAATATGTAGTAGTAAATTTTTAACTTTTTACACGACTGCCAAAGGAAGTGTTATGTTTTTGCCGTGAGTGTATGTATGTATGCATGTATGTATGTTTGTATGTATGTGACCTATTTTTGTGCCGTCGTAGGGCCTAAACGGCTGGGCCGATTTAGATAAACGATACGTCGTTAGATTCGTCATGACCGTGAGAGTGACATAGGGTACATTAAAATAATAAATAAATAAAAAAAATCATATAAAACGCTATTAACCAAGATTTGTAAAGACCATAAAAAACAGAGAAAACGCGTAACATTGTTCACTCAAACGATATGTTTTATTCTTTCGTAAATTTACATTTGAAAAGTATTGCTTGTAAAGTTTTACAATTAAGTTTTAAAATAATTAATTATAAAATTATCGGAAGTCGTTTAAGTAGGTTGTCTTCATTAATATGTCACTTGCCTTCGGCTCGGTTGTATTGTCTTTAATGACGTTTATATATTCTTTTTACTTACTTCAATTTATGGCTTGGCACTACCTCTAGATAGGGATTTTTGAATTCTCGCAAAGAAATTCAATATTCGCATGCGAAAACAATCCGCGTGTAAATAATGTATTCTAATAGTAATTCTAATGGTTAACTTCGAAAGTTATGTTGCTACTACATGACATTATGATTACGCAGGTAATTTTCGCAAGAACAACGTAACGTTAATTAAAAACTTTTCGATTTGACTCGTATAAATATCTCATCTATGGATTTGACTTTGACGCCGAGTTTGAAGGAATTGGCAGAGATGACATGACATAAAATAATGGCATAAAATACTTAAGTATCTTCTTACTAGTCTGTGGACTTAAAACCACTTTGTTTTTTCAAAGAAAACAATACCTAAGTAATAATCTAAAATTAGAAAGCTAAAATAAGTTGTCAGCAACAACAAAACGGATAGGAAACCGCCAGCTCTTGTACTTATCACCCTGAGTAAGCAAAAACAAGCAATGCACGTCCTCGCTACTGGAGTATATACATCTAGAATTAATAATTTTTTTCTGGTGTAATTAAATCTGATCTCTAAAAACTAAAAAGCGATAAATAAAAAAATATTTAAAAAAATAAAAAACCCGACTGCTGTTTTAACAGAAAAGTGAAAAACAAGATGCTTCTAGTAGCTTTAGGAATGGTGGATGCAGTCGGGTGGGACTCCAAATAAAAGGTGAATAAGTTTAATAACACCAAATACTCAGTGTTATATAATTAGGTATACTTATCTTTATGTTATTTGCGGTCCCGCCCGACTGCATCCACCATTCCTAAAGCTACTAGAAGCATCTTGTTTTTCACTTTTCTGTTAAAACAGCAGTCGGGTTTTTTATTTTTTTAAATATTTTTTTATTGGATAATTCAAAACCTTTATGATGTAGAATCCAGATAAATATCCAGTAGTAAGTTTGCAGAACTATTTAAATTCATCTTATCAGAAAATATTACGCACTACTAATATTTCTTCTAAATTCACACGATTTTATAACATAGTTACATTTTACCAAGTTTTTATCGAGTAATATTAATAATAGTACGCGGTTAGAGTCCGGTAAGATTTTTTTTTATTACGCATTTACTGTCTGCAACAGTGGTACCTACTTTTAATACAAAAACTCAGTATAATTTAACATGAATTTCAGTTCACAAACCAGCTATAGGATCGACGTGGGTGTAGCTGCGAGCGTTTCTAGTATGTAATATAGAAACCTTAGTCCACATCCGAGTTAACTAGATATAATTCCACATCACTTGATTATTAAACCTCGAAATTAACGTTCATTGTAATATGGAACCTCTAAATATCGCTCGGCGAATTAGGGCTAATACAGACTTGAGAACAATTTCCCAGCGACAAGTTGTTGACCGACTAATTTTAAAGTACTGAATGAATGAAATAATGTTGAATTGTTCCCTACTAAGACCGTGGAAAATGCAAAATCTCAATGGGTTAGGGAGGAAATGATTCTTTCAAAATTGGGACCAGGCACAAATTCTCCCTACTCTATTTTGATAATGGTCAACTAAACCTACGTGGGTTTAGGTATGGACCAAATGCAACTTCACAAGTTTAATAATGCTCTATTGGGCCGATATAGGCACTGCGACAAAAGACCATCGAAACAAAAATAAAAAAAAACGGTCGAAATGTGTTTATGTGGAGCAGCGTATTGCATTGAAAATATTTAATTTTTCACTAACAGTAGCAAAAAAGAGATTCAATTAACCCTTAAAAGCTCATCATTTTAACACTGGAGCTCTTGTTCCTTTGCTCTTAAAGCCTTCATGTTTTTGCACTATTTTTCAATGCCTTTTGTTTACACCAACTGTCGGTAGATTAAAATATTTTTGTCTGCCTTCAGCATTATAATTACTTCGTACCGCAGCTTTTAACATATTCCCTGAAAATATAACAGAAAACCGGAACCACGTTCTGGAAATTACCATAACCAAATGCCGGAATAAACCCGCGTAAAACAGATCCTTTGTAATTAGTCTTTAATAAACCTTTTCCTTGTTCCAGATCGAGATGGAACGACGGATCGCTGGGATAATTTACATCATTGTTACGTTTGCTCTCGTTAACGAAATGTCAATTAACGTACAAGCGAGGGACAATAACAAACAGAGACGCAAAGAGAAAACAGGAGGCTTCCAGAAAAATATTTGCGATATCACCGATCGAGACTCAAAAGTTCACTGCTACTGTGAGAATACAAGGGAACCCAGGAATGCGACGAAAGCGGAATGCTGGGTGTTCAATGGCGGAATACCGCGGGACGATCTCATCTGGCAGAGTTTCGCTTCCCAACCGACTTTGCAAACTTTGTCTTTTAACATCCGCGTCGATGGAGCTCTCGGCTACGTTCCTACTAAAGCTCTCTATTACCTACAACGTCTGAGATCAATAAGCATCAAATACGGAAACATTCAGGACGTCAAACCGTTTTCATTTGCAAACTTGACCAACTTGAAAGAGGTTGGCCTTTCCCAGAATCAAATTGAATCTTTGCAACAGTACGCCTTCGCACATTTACCAAACATAACCGCAATCAATCTCGAAGACAACATGATTATCGATATTGATGCCGAAGCTTTCTATGATCTACCGAAATTACAAAAGTTGGTGTTCACAAAAAACAATATATCGACGATACGTAACGGTACGTTTCAACATACGTTCAACTTATTGGAATTGGACTTGAACAAAAACAACATATACCACTTGAACCGTCGTACTTTTGATGGATTGGCTAACTTGAGGAAATTGGATCTGAGAAAGAATCGAATACACAATTTGACTGAGTTCACTTTCGCTGAATTGTGGAATTTACAGGAGTTGCTTTTGGGGAAGAACGATTTGAAGTTTATATCGGAGCGGGCTTTCGACGGGCTGTCGCAGCTTCGCAAGTTGTCCCTCGATGACAATAAATTGGCAAGTCTCCCCTCAGGGTTATTCGAAGGCGTGCGGGGGCTAAGCTCCCTCGACTTACGATCGAATGAACTCCACGCATTAACTTTCGACAACATCAAACCCATCCTGGACAACTTGCGCCCCCTAAACAGCAATTTACTTCTCGAAGGTAATTATTAATAAATAACACCCTCTCATCTCTAGTGCTGATAAACTTAAAACACACGTTGAATAATAAACGAGAGGAAACAGACGTGATTATAAGTTAAACTTAGAAAGTTAGGTCTTTTATGACCCATCGGGGTATTCTTTGAGTAGAATTGCGCAGATAGTACAGCTGGAACTGCTGTATAAATAGTTTTTTATTTCGCGCACCTATAGTCGTAAAGTTGCTAAAGTTTTTCTCACTAAAAATAGGTTCGCTCTATATATTCTATTTAACTTAGAAACGTTTTAAAACATTAAACACACTTTTTTGTTTACAGAAAACAACTTTGTATGCGACTGCAGGTTGAAATGGATGCATGTGCTGCGAAACGAGACAAAGAGCTCAAACACAAAGGAGTCTCTAGACGCGGTAACTTGTAAAATGGATCCACCCATAGTCAGTTCCGCTTACAATAAAATGCCCGAACCAGATGAAAAAATAAATTATAACCAAGATATTCTACACGCAGGCATTACTATCGAGACTATAAACGAAAAAATGAATATTACAGAAACAAAAACAATTCCAGATGATGTCAATGACGTGACAAGTGATTTAACTTCGGAAAAACTAAAGAGGAACGTTTTGAAAATACCTCCAGAGAAATTACCATGTATAAGAGAAATAAAAACGACTACAGAACCACCTCCTATGCCTTTAGGTGATCCAATGATCCCTATCCAAAATGAAATGAAGACTTTTAGGTTTCATGACATAAATTCAGGTGAAAGTCTACCGAGATATAGTGTATTAGTGTTATGGAATGTATGTTTAACGTTTTTCCTTACTTAGGTAGTGTAAGGTTAGATACGATTTTCTGGTCTAGTCGTTAGGTTAAGAGATTACAGACTAGATTATGTAGAAATTGGTTATTTCACCTATCTTTAAATAAACATTAGTCAATTTATGCTACACATTCCAACATTCAGAAGTAATCATGCTAGAGGTTGTTTTACTTACGTTTGCGACTTAATAAAAAAATTGTAGTACTATTACTATTATTTAAATGTAAAAAATATTGTTCGCCACATTCCTTATTAATAAAACTATCGTGAGTTACAAGTTAGAAATCACTACTCGAATTAAGCAAATATACAAACAAACTTTCTAATTTGAAAATTTGTTTGTATGTTTGCTTGTTTGTTCCCTCTTTATCGTCAAACGGTTCAACTGATCTGGATGAAAATGTACATTAGTATTACTTAAGTGATGGAGAGTGATCTATACTTATAATAAAGAAAGAGAGGACAAAAAGTCTGTACTTGGAAGTAAATTAAAAAAAAAAGTTGTCGAGAGGGCTTAGAAAAAGTAGTAGAAATTTTTTTTATAATTTTTAAAATTCATGTCTGTCTGGCTGTTTCTCTGTTTAGCTGTCGGTTCCTTATACAATTAAAAACTACTTATCCGATTGAAATCTTGTTTTCAATATTGGATAGTTCTATTTTCGAGGAAGGTCGTGGTATACTTTGCATGAAAATACAATTAGTAGAACCCGAGTAGTGAACGAAAAAGTGCAAACCACTCGGCCGCCCGCGCCCGTGATAACGCGTTTTCACTTCTGCGGGTGAAACCGCGGAGCGTAGCTAGTATACAATATTTTTCATCTCGATAATAGGACTAATCATTATCTTGCTATTAAATGAATTTGTGTTCAAAGGTACAATAACCAATTTATGCATTTTTCGTAACATTAAGCCGCAAAAATTCAGTATTCATATTCTTATTGAGCACTTTGATATTTAATCAAGAAATATCACGATAAATGTTGTAATATACCAATATTAAAATAGTTTATATGGTAAATGACACAAATCTGCGCACTGGAAAGTCGATAAATAGGTAAATAGGTATAGCTCCACTCCGGCAAATAGCTATTCTTATGTTTTTTATTAAGAGGTTTATACGAACTAAACTTTAAATCCCTGTCGAGTTTATCGATAATTCCTAATTTATTTCATGAAAAAATATTTATTCGTGAATGTAAGAGACATTGTTTCCTACATTTTGCGTACTTTTAAGATAAACACTTATTTACTTCTTATTTCAAAGCTTATTGACTTATATTATAGTCAATAATCAAAAATCAAAACAACCATTTTTTAGCTTAAATGTCAATAAGCTTTAAAACAATACGAACTATATTATTTGATTTGATACTTCACCAAAACGTGGAAAACAATGTCACGTATAATTCATATACAAAACAAAATTCAACACCATTGCGTTATGAATTAATAAAAAAATGTTCGATGGACCGGACATGGATTTTCAGTTTAGCCTCGAATATACCTTCTAAATAACATTTATAGCCCAGTCGATTTGTAGCCTAGTATATTTTTAATAATATATATATATATTTGTATATTTATATTACAATTTCAAGTTGGGCGCTGTGTTAGTTCACCTGAATGAGTTTAGAACAAGAGTAGAGGGTGCAACATCACGCACCCGCACACCCGGCCGAATCTATCCGATAAGCTCACTTACTCATATATTTAGCTTCAATACCGGTTCGATTCCCCATTTGCACTGAAGAAATTTCTTCAAAATAAATAAATAAAAAAGAGCCATATTCGATATAGCCATACGACGTCTATCGAGCTGGTATGTAAACGTTTGTAAATTCCTTAAATGCTTTTGTTTTAGTTCTATGAACAAGAAATTTTAATACAAGTATATTGAGCTCTGTAATCTCATACTGAAACTATGTATATAACGATATACTTATTATTATGTTAAATTAGATATTTTTTTTTGTATTTTCCTTACCCCTTTTCCCTAGCATAATTTAAATGACTAGCCCTAGAAAATGATTCCAGTGTGCAGCAATAAATAAAATATCGCAACAGAATAAAAAATAGCCGTATCTGCTAACATTTTCAATAATTCATTGTCGTCATCACTATGAGCACTTAACAATGTATTTAAAAAAAAATAAAAACTTTAGTTTTGTTAATTGTACCTATTTAAATCATTTAAACAGGATTTACATTACAAAACTAGTGGCATGCATTTTATAGTCATTTTTACAAACAAAATGCAACACAGCTTAACTCTTTATCTATTTGATAAAATTGCTTCCAGTAACTGCTGTTTTTGACAATTTTGTAAAATGGAGTTTAGAATACATGACACTAGTTTCATTATATAAATTAAGCTTCTCTTATTGTTTTTATTGTATTCAAATTTTAGTCACATTAAAATTAAGTTTAAATATAGGTATTATTTAATTTAAAAATAAATAATTGAGTTTTCAAAGTTTTTTTTAAAAAAAAAGAAGCTGTCTGATTTTTTAAACTAAGTATTGTATGAATGTTCATTAAATATTGTCAGTAATGTAATGTTGTATAAAGTATTTTGACAATGCGTTTTTTGTATGAATAAAAATAATGTGTACATTGTTTTATAAAAAAAATATAATACTTTAACGTGTTTTATTTCAGATCCTTTATTATTGGACAATATCTACTTATCATTTTAATCTAATTTAGGATGATATTTTAAATATATGTCACCAGAAAATGACAAGGACCGCAAATTTATAAATTTCCTAGGAAATTTATAAACTTTCATAGGATCATAGGATTCTAAACCAGTGATAAATAGTATTATTTTACGAACTCATTTTTCGTAAATTTATGAACGTACAATACAATTTATCTCTCTTTACGTTTCTTATCACTTCAAGTTGATGATATTCAATGCAAGTAACTTTTATTGTAAGTGCTGTAGTGTAGTGCCAGAGACATTTTTAGATGGAGTAGACTTGCCCAGCAACTGTACCACCTCCCCAGCCGAGTTAGACATGTCCAATGAAAAGAACAGATGAATACGTCTGAAGCTAACTAAGCCGTAGATTTTATCACGGTATTTTTCTTCACTGTAAGACGTGCATAAGTTTTCGCAGGGAAAACACATTGTTGCGCGTTCGGCCAGGATTCGATTATGACCTTCAGAATGTAAACTGATGTCACTAGGCCAACACCGAACAAATTTAGTTATGAACTAGCTGCGCCCCGCGGTTTCACCCTCGTAAGTCCTGATATTAGTTACTAGCTATGCCTAGATGCCTAGATATTACTGTAATACCTAGGCATCTAAGCCCCAAGTACTAGCAATACCTTGGGATTTATTCTGTAACTAAAATGCAAAATTTCCAGAAAATGTTTAATTATTTTTTAACAATATATTAACTGAGCTGAGGCATTGTTGTAGTCCTTTACTTATAGAATAGGTACCCTGCCTCCTTTCGTTAGGTAAAAAGATCACTACACAAGTATCCGGCAAGCTGGAGTAAGACAAGTGATTTATGGGCCACATTCATCACTCAACGAAGAGCATCGCAAACTTGCATGTACAAAAACAAACTGAACTTGAGGTTATCTTAGTTCCTAGTGTACTTTAGACAATGCGAGTTTTAGTTAGGTCGTAAATAATCAAGTAAGTATATGTTGGTAAGTAAGTAAAATACGATCAAGTAAAAAGTCTACCTTAATAGAGCCAAGAAAATCGATTAATCCTACTTCTTATCTTGCTAATATTATAAACGCTTATGTTTATGTTTCTGTGACATAATTTTAAAGCAGTCTAACTAGGTTAGAAAATCTTATCTTACTAATAATTATTACAAACGCATGTATGTCTGTATGTGACTTTGTTACTCTTTCACGTAAAAAATACTGAACTGATGTAACTTGGAATAAAGGGAGCTGGGGACCTGACATAACACATTTTATCCTGATATTACCGCGAGAACTTACGCTGGTGAAACCACACAGCACAGCTAGTCTTCTAATATTATAAACGTGTAAGTTTGTATCTATGTATGTGACTTAGATGACTTATCCATAAGCAGTTTATATTACATTATTATTTATTCTTTTATTTATTTTATTTCTTAATTATCCTAGTATAATTTACAATATATATATAATATAAATAATCTAATGAGAATGACCATTGAGTCCAAAAGTGCCCATCACACTGGCGGCATTACCCCGTTGAATCGCCAACGATATATTCTGGGCGAAAAAGAGCCCCGACCGGGGGTCCAGACCCTTTTCCCTGAGGCGACGCCCCAACTCAGCTACAAACTGCCTCGCGTCCGAACCCCAAGAACCCGCGGTCTCAACGGCAAACGGGACGAAGTCGTACGCTGATTCCAAACACGCGTATTTGATCCGCTTGGCCGATTCCGCTCCAGCACCAGCCAATTGCTGAGTCGCAATGAGGTGGCAAGAAGCGAAGGTACTTACGCACGTCGCGTCCCAAACCAAGCAGCGTCCCCTCTGCCAGGGAATCAAAGTTAGGCCGTCCGGGCGTTTACCGTCGGAACGAGAGAGACCTGGGGGCTCCAAAGCTGAAGGTACCCCAGCCTGAACCAAGGCACGCCGAATGATTTCATTAAGCGCGTGATGCCGGGGTCTGCGGCCCGCGCACTTCACGCAACTGAGGGCATGATGTCCCAACGCATCGACCCATGCTCCACATATACACGCATGAGGCTCGCACACAGCGCACCCAAGTCGGAGGCCCACAGCCACACGGAGGGAGTCGTTGTCCAACAGCGTGCCCATATGAGGAGACGGCAAGGCATGTAACCAAGCCCCAGACTCCGGCCTTGCAGCCGCATTCAACCGTGCCAAGTTGACGCCTATACTCGTTTGTCGCAACTGCGTCAGCCCAACATGTGAGGTGATGTCGTCCCAACCTCTCTGCGACCTACGCTCCTTGGGAGGATCTGCACCTAAACTTAAAGATGTCCATGCTCTCAAAAATATTTATTTATTTTAATTTATTTATTTTAATTTATTTATTTTAATTTATTTATTTTAATTTATTTATTTTAATTTATTTATTTATTCTATTTTAAATTTAATACCATTCTATTTTGATGTTTAATTTATGTTATTCAATCAAAATTAATCAAAACCTGTTTTGTTTGTCAACCGATTACCTAGCTGAACTAATGTTTTGTAAATCGATACTGAGCACCTCACGACACAGACTCAGTCTAGTGTGGGGGCTGTAGTTAATCCATACTTTGTGTTACTTAAGTTTCTGGTTAATAAATATTTTTTTTTCATTTTTCAGATACTCTTTCACTCAAAAACTACTGAACCGAATGCAATGAAATTTAGAATATATGTACCTGGAGACCTGAAATAACACGTTACTTTTTATCCCTATATTCCTGCGGAAACGGGACTTACGCAGGTTAAACCGCGGGGCACAGCCGGTATTTACATGATGGCGAAAGTTTGCATAAATGTATGTGCTAGCTGCGCCCCGCGGTTTCGCTCGCGTAAGTCCAGTCTCGCGGGAATATCGAGTAGCCTATGTGTTACTCCAGATTTCCAGCTATCTACATTCGAAGTTTCAACGCAATCAGTGTACCTAGTAGTTTTTGCGTGAAAAAGTAACAAAGTCACATACATACCTACAGACATAAATACAAGCCTTTGCGTTTATTATATTAGTAAGATTAGTAAGATGCATGTGATTTTGTTACTATTTAAGGCAAAAAATCGCTGAACCGATTGCAATCAAATTCTGAAGAGCTAGAATAAAACATAGACAACTCTTCATCCCGATATTCCCGCGGGATCGGGACTTACGTTATAATCTTACTAATATTATAAACGTTATGTTTATGCGAAAGTTTGTATGTATGTAAGTTTGTTACTCTTGCACGCAAAAACTACTAATTCGATTGCGATGAAACTTGGAATATAGGTAGCTGGAGACCTGGAATAACACATAGGCTACTTTTTATCCCGATATTCCCGCCGGAACGGGACTTACGCGGGAGAAACCGTGGGGCGCAGCTAGTATATAATAAGTCACAAACCGCTATGAGCTACCAAATAACATTAGAATAAGCTTCAACTAAGACTAGGTAGGTAGTCATAGCATAGGTTAGTAATATGTGATCTGTGGCATAGGTAAATAAATAAATGAATAAAAATCCTGTAACCAACACACATCGCCATCTAGCCCCATAGTAACCTGCTAAGCTTGTGTTAGTGACTAGACAACAGATATACTACTTAAACTTATTTTTATTTTGTAAATACAAACATATTATAAAAGAAATACACCCAGACCAGATAAAAATATTTGTTTTTAAGCATAAATGTAGACACCCAGCGGGAATTGAACCTAGGTATGCTGTGTATTGGAACTAACTCATGTAACACTTCAGTATTATGATATGTATAGTCGATATTAAACGGAATTTACATTACAAAACTAGTGGCTTTAAATTTATAGTCATTTTTAAGTCATACCAAAATAATTCATTTATCTATTTGCTTTTTTTAAGTGGTGCAGTACTGTTTATATGAAATTTACTATATCAATAATGTATGACACTAGTTTCGTAATTTAAATTTAACTTTGCACCCCTTATTTATATTTATTTATAACGCTAATTAATACGCTGCATAACTGCTATGCACCGTTTGTCTTTTACTGTCACATGAAGTTTCAAAGTTGACAGAGATAAACGTCACATAATTTAATAAGTCATGTGTAAATATTTTTTTATAAATAAGTCACATATGAGTATTTTATTAATTGTTAGAAAAAATAATAGACAGGTTTCTAAAGTAAAAGTCAAATATTCAAAAAAGCCAAATAACATATTTTTTAAGACAGGGTTAAGTCTAGACTAGATAATAAAAATATTATTTCCACTTCAATCAGAGTACTAACGTTTGGAAACATCTTTACAACACTTTATTAAAACTCGAAGACAACTAAGTCTCATAGCTGAAATGTAACTAAAGTTTTAACAATCCTTTGGTAACAGAAAAGAAAACAAATAAAAAAATCACTTAAATTTATTACACTCAATAATGTAATCAAAATAAATTGCCTACTAAATATTGATCGCTGATCATAATCATTCAAAATCATAAAAGTAGTAGACATTGCAACGTGGATTAGCTACTTGTGATCACACGATAGTTTATGAAATGATTTTTACAGTTGCTTGTATTTGTCAATACAGGACTGACATCCTGAAAATAAGTATAAGAGAAAATAGAGTTTATTTTTAGATTGTCTTTTACAATAATTTTATGATGATGTCTACGCTTCAAGCTGCGACTAACTTAGGCAGGACATAGCTAATAGTTAACTCTCTTACTTACAAAATATTATTTACACATGACTAAGTTATGTGACGTTTGTCTCTGTCCGTCAACTTTGAAACTTCCTGTGACAGTAAAACACAAACGATGCATAGTTATGCAGCGCATTAATTAGCGGTTATAAGTAAAGAGGTTAATATTTAATAGTAGTGGTTTTAAATCCTGGCCGCGCACCAATGTCTTTTTCTTTAAGAAAAAAATATATGCGCTATTAAAATCGCATGATGAAGGAAAACATTGTGAGAAAACCCACGGCTTAAAATCACGCACAAAGGCCCAATAGTAGGACTAATTGCGGAAACACACAGTTAAAACTTTACCTTCAGTTTATTATTAAGCTTTGATTTAATTAGATGTATAAGTAGCTAGTATAATACCTAGTATTATATAAAGATACTTATAGCTATATTGTAAAATCATACGATATCTAGTTTAACAATCGAAGAGAGTCCTACTGTCTTGAAATAATGTTTGTTATAAAAAGACGTATGTAACTTACAAGTAATAAAAATAATAATAATAATAAAATATGTGTTACTACAGCGCTGATAATATTGACGGTTTTCGTAAAAAAAATATGACAGTTGACGCTTAATGACGCTTAAAACGTCAAAATTATTATTGAATTTGATATAACAGAACTTCAGTGGCTTGTTACAACCATCTTACTTCTTGTAAAAAATCTACTGTTAATTTTGAGATCAATATGAAGGTATCTATGGCGATTTTAAAAGTCTAAGCAACATTGACTTTTGAAAGAAGAAGAAAAATCGCTCGACTAAAAGTTTCTCAACAGTGACGACCTTAAATCAAGATCCATAAGTTACAAATTTATTCCCCGCAGTAAAACTTGATTTAACGTTGAGATGGTATCAGTTAACTAATGATGACGTCACTTTACTAGGTTGTCTGATAAAGTGGTATTTGTTCCGCTAATAATTTCCTTTAGGTCGCTATCACGTAGGAAACCGTTTGCTTATTCCGTAAAATAATAGTATTTAAAATAAGGATTTCTTTTGTGACAAAAAACCAACAATTGTTTGTTCTGTAATCGAGAAACTAGCTGTAGTTCAACGGTGTTTTTTCCCGATCCCAATGGGATTTTCCGAAAACTTTTATTTTTATACTTACACACCACAAAAACGCATTGTCCAAATTTCATGTTTCTAGGACCTGCGGATTGAGATCTGTGTTTATCTAAACTTTAAACTATGAGTTAATGACTGCACTTTAAATTTTAAAGTGCATTATTTAAGTTACTCAGTCAATAAATAATTCACTTTGAACTGTATAAATATGTACTTATAGTTGCACAAATTCTACAGTGTAGCGAACAATGTTAGTGAACTAAATAGGCGGGCATGGCAACATTACTCAGTTCCAACCTCGCCTCGGTTTGAATGTGTCTTCTCTTTCTTTTCAATATTCTGATTAAGTGACTCCATTAAAAATAAAAAATATTTAAAATAAAACTGATTTTCCAGTTTTATTGATACGTTTTTAGATATTTCCAGACCTCTAGCTCACGGGTGAAATAAATCTTTAATATAAATCCGCGCAGGCCTTATACCCGAAGGTGGCTTTTGGAAGATTGCTTAATATTTTGAGGGGGGAATCAATTTAAGTATTATCTAACCTATTACAGTTCAAGGTTGAACAGGACGAAAAATAAACCTACGTAACTTTAGTACCAAACCTACGTAACTTTAGTAATATAGACAGACATTTAATTTATTTTCACCTACTCGTCTTTGATTTAGCTAATAAATGAAACCGAGAAAGTAAAAATAACTCGTACTTTTTTTTGGCTTCATTCTTATCTTTATTTAGACCTTCCTTTTATCTGATGATCACAGCTTGAAGATGTGTCACTAAGCAGAGTCATCTATGTTCCTAAACGTAGTCCCATGCAGCCACTAAAGCGGGGCAACAAACACCCATTCGTGGAGACAAGTTAAACTACCGAGAAAATGTACTGTACTGGCAGCTCCCCGCGTTTTACCCGTGCAATGTTTAATCCTGTAAGATTGTCCAAATACAAAGAGGCCTGTGTATGTGTAATGCCAGGTTTCCAGCTATCGTTATACTGAGATTCGTCGCAATCGGTTCGGCGGTTTTTGAGTGAAGTAGCAACAAACATATATATATGAACAAACTATTGAGACAAAAGATACGATGCCCGTGCCGAAGCCTCTTGGTGCAGAAGCTATCAGTTGCTGTGCAGTGTGAAAACGCTACCAGCATTTAAGTAGGTTTACACCAGAAACGCTGAGTGACACCTTATTTTGTTGCAAGTTTTTTGCACTATTGTACCTTGTTACTTTTAACATTCTTTTCATTTTTGTAATGAAATTTAGGTATTAGAAATGGAATAATGTTTCCAAGGCCAAAGTCCAATCCAAACACCTTTAAACAAAATAATAGTCAGGTACTAGCATAATCGTCCTAGATTTATGCACACAACCCTGTCAACCTAGCAAATCTCATTTCAGCTCGCATTAAGCTGAGAACATAAATTTCATTCGAGAGTCTACAAGATTTTAAGGGATCCGAGAGGTGGGGTGTAGTACAGGCAGACTGTATAGAATTAACGGGATGGAAATTCGGTGTTTTTGCAATGTAAGAGCCTGAATTGACTTAACTAAGTACTAACATGTTAGGGATTAAATGATAAATGAGATTTCTAGTTAAATTTTGTTGAAGGACTATTTTTGTTCTGACGACTAATTTATCGTGTTAGGGAAACACTCAATTTAGACGAAGAAGTAAGTTTGTTAGTTAATTGATTGGCATCTCTTCAGTTGCAGGTTTAAATGAGAGTTACAATTACTATGGACTTGGAATTAATGATAAAACTAGCATAGACTGAAATTATCTATTAAAAATGCGTAGAGCGAAAAAATCAAATTATAAAGTATTCATATTACTATTTCATAGGAAACGATTGACTAAACACTATAACGTTCTTTCGCAAAATTATAATATATTTCGATATACCAACCATTCTTAACTCATATTATTATAGTAAAGTTCAGGTTTTCTAGTAAAACTAAATTAGAGACATTCAAACACACCACATTATTTTAACCAAAGTCAATACTAAAACCACAGTACTCCGATCTATAACTCAAATTTGATATAGATTCTAAAATCGTAACTATAAACCGGTACATTTGCGGTGCCATTAAAACGTCTGAGATGTTTCGAACGTGGCACTGTGGTGTACTAGAGGATATAGTAAGTAAGTCCTTGTACTAGCCAACAAGTATTTAAACTGCAGAGTGTGTGAAATATATTAGTGTTATATGGTTACTTATTACAGAGTGCGGCAGAAGTACCTGATCATTTTTTAAATAATGCTACACAGGCTATTTCTGGGGTTAGAGGTGAAGTCGTCTACCTCGAAACTAGGACCAGAGGCCACTTACACGCTTTCGAATTTGCTGGTAGTCAACTGGGCCCAATGGTAGCTTAGACATTGGGACGATTCGACTACATATTATAGTGTTCTTAAGGAGTGAAGTGGTCCCAATAAGAAGATACTCAAGTTAAAAAAAGTCTTGGTAATTTTGAAGTAAAAAAAAAAGTTAATAGAGAAGAGATTGGTGGAAAACAAAAGACGATCAAAGTGCCTAACTCCCTAACCTAAACCTTGCCTAACTCCGAAACTATTGTCACTAGACCGCTACTTTCTTAGCATAAGTGATAGAGCTCCTCAAGATCTTCATTTTGGATGACAACAGTCAAACTTAAAACTTTAGTATCTCAGAAACTATTGATACCTACGAACCACTACATTCTTAGCATAAGTGATGGAACTCCTCAAGATCTTCATTTTGGATGACAGCTGTCAAACTTATAACGTCAATATCTTGAAAACTATTGACACTAGACCTCTATTTTCTTAGCATAAGTGATAGAGCTCTATGATATCTTCATTTTTGATGTCAGCTGTAAAACTTAAAACGTCAGTATCTCGGAAACTATTGACACTAAACCACTACTTTCTTTGCATAAGTGAAAGAGGTCCTTAAGAAATTCATTTTGGATTATTTGTGGCCCCTGGTCCCAGTTTTGAGTTGGACGACTTCACTCGTAACCTTATTTCTGAGGTAGTATAACAATAATATTTATTTTATTATGAAGACGACAATGTAAGGTTTAATTTTGTTGATATTTTGCTGAAGATATTGACCATTTGTAGAACATAACGTCAGTCAAATCTCGACCCTCCATTTCAATACACCCACTAATTATCTGTTAGAAAATCGCGATCACATCATCCAACACCCCGGGCGTCTTTTTAGAGCAGAGCCGGTCTCACGAAAATTTTGAATCCATTTCACAATAGGATTGCGTGTTGGAACTTTCCCGCGGGGGTCGATGTGGAAGTGATCACGGAACTTCTTCTGAGTAATGGTTACTGATTGACTATTTTTTTAAAAACGTCTCCACGACATAAGCTCAATGTTGCGGTGTCCTGTCCAGTCTCCATTATAACTAAACATACATTTGTATAGAACATAGTGATGCTACCATGAAGAAGTTACGACAAGTTACCACTTGGCACTGTATTTTAAAGCCACAGTACCTTCTGGTCACATGTCTTCTCGAAACCAGAAGGCATTATTAGGGCCCTTAGTCATAGTAGGCTTAATAATTAAGAAGACACATACTTAGTTGGTAATTTTAAAACATCTTAAAACGTCTTAAATCTAAATACTTAGGTGCTACGTATTGAACAAAAGTGTTGAAAACAATCAAAGCGAAGTAAATATCACGAAACTGGTGTCTTACAGCAAATTTGTCAAATAGGTACCTATATAGTACCGCTGAGTCTATATGCAACTTTTTTGTACAAATTATTCAAAATAATTTAACGCTTTAAAAAAACGCGATTGAAACTGTTTTTCTTTTAAATTATTATATCAGCATCCCAAAAAAAAAAAAATATATAAAATTATAATTTATGTAACCAAATTTCTGTGAAAGCAGGCATAGATCATTTTAGGGGCTATTTCCGAGACAAACTGATAAATACATGTAATAGATGTGCTAGTTTACTAGTCAACTGCATTTGAACAAAGTTTTGAATAAATGTATCTTAATACCCTCATACCCTCGGTATTATCCCTACATTAACGTTTTCTGCCATTTTCCCTCAAAAATAAATAAGAAGGATAAGTCCCTAAACTCATTCTTACTCAAGTGCCACGACCACCTCCACGTTCAAACTCTTATCTGAAGAACTGCAATACAAGAAATGATTTATCATTATTGCGTATACGCGATCTCACTGCAAAGAAACCTTTAGAGTCAATATTTCATATTTCAGAAACAGGGTCTGAAAGGAAACACTTGCTTGGTTCTGGGTTGTTTGGAAAATAGCAATAAAACGTAAGGCAAGCCTGCATCTATCTGGGTTTAGAAAGAAAAACTCTCATGGTTTACTAATTAGTTGTTATTTGCAAATTGTTTAACAGTAGGTATATTGTTAAGCTTATGTCTAACTCCAAAGTTAAAAAACTAACTACGAGTATCTCACAAAATGTTTTTCATACATCACTCTATATTTCTAAACTACCAACTATAATCTCTTTACAAAATTGGATGTAGGTAACGCAAAATATTTTAGGTTTTGGATTGTAAGTTGGTTAAGCTGTATGACCGTTATTTATACGAAATCAAATATCCAAATAAGTGAAATTTCACATTTAGTAATAATTTTGGATACATTAATAACAACTCATTCATTAATATGGTTTTTTTATTTAATAGTAGTTTATGCACCGAAGTACTAAAGTCCTGTCTTATATAGCGGGCGTCATATTGAATCCAAAGCGTACGAAGGACTCTAGAGGGTTAACTCCCGAGCGCAGCGAGGGTGTTAAAAACTCAACTCCTGAGCGAAGCGAAGGAGTTATGTACCTAGAGTCCTGAGTGAAGCGTGGGATTCAAGCGCCCAAGATAAAGACAGACTTTAGTACCGAGGTGAATACTCTACTTTACACATCTACTGCGAGACAATAAAAGGGCTACAAAAATAAGTATTTAACTAACAACAAAAAAATAGAATAATGCAACGTATATGAAATATATTGACAGCTTTATATTAATTAAATTTAACAATGTTACATCAAAATGACGAAACCACACATCAGCCTTAGCTGATGAAAAAAAAAAGTTGGGGCTTATATACTAACTAAAACTTTTTGCTTTACCCTTCCGTCCATGAAAATAGAAAAAATTTGCCCAGTTTTTATTTTTTTTATGTGTTATGTCTAGGTGGCCAGTTCGAAATGGCCGTATGCTACCAGAACCTTAGTTCCAAATTTAAATTACTTTATGCCCTAGGTGCATAATGTGCACTTTATGCACCTAGGGAATAAAGAGTCGCTTTACGTTGACCTTTTTGGTCAAATAAAGTAACTTTGTAGAGCAGTAGGTGTGTAAAGATATTTTATACATCTACTAACATTTTGTATGCGCATTTAACAGTAACTTTTTTAGGTATACATTATTCTTAAAAAACAAAATCACATATTTAGTAATGGTTCCAACACAAAATCAAGCCAACATAATAGAAATAGCGACAAATAAACTCGTTTTTGAATTTGAATCTAGTCAGGCTTATAAATATTGCAGAAAAAAGACGAAATAAAAAATATAATGGCAAAATGATTGCTCAGCGAAGTGAATGAGGCAGACTGAATCTATTAAATCTTCCAATTATAGAAATCGAACGCCCATTGTCAATGCTGAGAGCAACGACGCAGATATAAAAAAAGCCTATTTGAATTTATTTCGTAGTAGAGGAATAAACATTTTAGGATGAGTTTTCACTAGCAAGTTTTGACCGTAACCATTCTTGCATGAAACCAAAATCAAACTTTCCTTTTGCAGTTTTTCCGTAGTCACATAAGTAGAAGGTTGCGGGTTATGTTTTAATCGGTCTATGTATATATATGTGTATTATTTTTATTTACAAACGCTAATTATTTATAAACCTTATGTTAAAATTATTAATTACCCTTATTTATAAACGCTAATTAACGCGCTGCATAACTATGCATCGTTTGTCATTTACTGGCACATTAAGTTTCAAAGTTGACAGACAGAGACAATCGTCACATAACTTAGTCAGGTGTAAATAGTCCTACTATCCTTCTATCCTACGTCCTATTCTACTAATATTATAAAGCTGAAAGTTTGTGAGTATGTGTAACCCTTATACCTTTAAAGATTCTAATGTCCGTCTGCCTGAACGCGGCTTAGCTCAGAGACTCTAAGTACTAAGAAGCTGTAAAATGCATGAATACATTTACATATTGATCACGGCAAGAGAACAGTGCAATAAAAAAATTATGAAGACGTTTTTTAAAAAAAAAACATCATCAATTTTTATCCCCACATGAAAAATGGAAATTGTTTTTTCTTGTTTACTGTTTATGTGGGATGTCGTTTAATAGTTCATTTAAAATCATTGTAGGTTTTCAATAACCATTTTTTTAGGGTTTTGTTTCCGAAATATTGAGCTGTAAAGTGCTAGTTTTTTAGAGTTAATGTGAAAATAATCACAGCTGAGCTTTCTTTCTAAATTCATGAATTGTAAGAAATTAAAATTAAAATTTCGAGCTAATTCAGTTGCATATTATTAACATACCTTTTTTCCTTTTTCAGATTTATTTAAACTTTTTTTACAATCTTAGATCAAAAATGTAAACAAAAAACACACGAGTTTTTTGTTTACATTTTTGATCCGGCCGAGTGGTTGAGGCACTGCGCTAGTTGAAATCTCGCCGCGAGTGAATTTTTAAGATGAACTTTTCCTTTAAAGTATTTCTAACAAAAAACTTATAAAATTATTTGAAAGGGACAGCTCCTTGTTTATTTTCCTGAGATAATTGATAATTCTGTGTTTACATTTTTGATCTAAGTTAAAAGTAGGTATGGGTAGGTGTTAGTTGTAAAGACTTTTCCAGATTGCAATCCCTGTTATTGGAAACTACGAAACCCTACACTGCGCGTGGCCCAACAAGGCACACACTTGCCCAATTGTACATTTTGAGGCACATACATAAAGATGAATAATATTTCTTTATTAGGTATATATTTTCAAAATCTTTTATATCTATTAAAAGCAGGCACTAACTATTACCAAGAGTCAACTCGTACCTCGTACTATTCAATTAGAAAACAATGCTAATTCACTATACCTCTTACCTCGTACCTACCTCATTTCCTTCCTTTAACACTATCTGTATTAACTAGACGCTGTAATGAGACAGTTTGTAAGCTTCTCGGAAAGCGAGCCCTCCAAAATAAAATTTATGAGATTTAGTTGGAGGGCCAAGTTTCACCAGACAATGGTTAATATAGACTTCTTGAGGCCTAGCTTAATAGTCTCAAATAAACTGCTTGACATAGACTCGTAATAGTACTCATATTAGATATTTAATTGTCCTGTCTGACTGACTAATGGATCTACGTATATCGTCAATCCTGTTAATAGTAGATAGCTTAAATATAAAGAGTGAGTCCTTTTTATGATGTAGGCATAGATTCGATAAGAAAGAAAAGATGCTTACGAAATTACTTACGCGGGTGACATCGCGAGATACGGCCTGAAAATGTTGTTTATGTTAAGATTTTATTCGTATTACCTTTAATTCCTAAACATAGACGCCTAACTACAAAAAAGATATCCCGCTCACAGTTAAGTGATATTTAAAATACCAAAATACATTACACTGTAACATCACAGGCATGTAACTAAGCATTAACAAAACAAAACGTAGGCGTAAGTACGAATAAGTAGCTCTAAGAACTAATTTGCATTATTTAAACGGAGACTGGTGAAATAGGCCCTTACTTAATGGGATTAAGGGCCAGAAGGAAGGACCTCTGAAAACTCGACTCAAGATTAGCTTCCTTGGAATACGTTAGTCGGTCCTTAATTTGAAAACTATGTTAAATTGAGCATTTGTCTATTTGATGGTGAAAGAGGGCGTATGTAATTAAAGGGAGATTAAATAAATAATTGTGAATGCTTTGAGGATGATTACTAGATTGGATCGTAACCAAGCCGCGTCCGAACCGAGCTTGTAAGTATTATTGTTTAAAGACACCTTTTTTGTTTTGTACGGACATGTCATGGATTACAAGCAAAACCAAAGTTATCTTCATTCAAAAATAGATCATCTCGGACACGACCCGACGAAGTGTAAATAATTCCCAACGAAAACATTTATGGTATCGATGGGCATTAATTTCATGGGTTTTATACTGAACATTTCATACCGCTGAATCGTCTCGGGCTAGCATCAACACAGCGTGTTCCGACGATGACTATTTGAGCCGAAAGTGTGTTGTTCTAGACGTTTAAGCGAACAACTTTTGTTCTACAACTTTTGAAAATTCGAAGCAGTTGTCGAAAATTTTAAGTTTAAAGTTTACTTACTTGAAAATCAGTTGTTTCTTAGATTTACAGGATATTGATCTTATTTGTTCTTTCATTTAGTTTGGACAAGTTCAATCAAAACTTTAATTAAGTACGTTTATTTTCAAAAACAGCTATTTTTTCAGTGAAACATTAACTTCGAAAAAAAATTCAATTTTTATATTTTATAGATCAAAAGTTGTTAGACTAGACGCCGACTAGACTAGAACAACCCCCTCTCGGCTTAGATGGTCATCGTCGGAACAGGCTGTATATTACATTAAGGTCAACCTACATTGCAAGTGTAAGTTAATGGCAGTAGGCCCCTATAGACAACGCGAAACTGACGTTATAGAAGCGTGCTTAAAAATCGCTATTTAACATTAAATTTGTTTAAACTAAGTGAAAAAACACAACTGAGATACATAGTCATTTCATAACATAATTATTTTTAAAGTATATAAGTACCAAATAAGTCTCAAATAAATGCTAGAGAAAATAAAAAAATATCTAAGTACCTAGTACCTATACCCACTTCGTGACTGAAAAACTTCGAGATTCACTATGAAAATAACCCAAATTATTTACAAAAACGAACAAAGTAACAACATCTAGTGAATATATTATAATATAAAAGTTTTGTAAACTCTAAACGTAATCGTAATTTTGCACACCCCCGTTTACGTTTAAATTCGAAGGCTGAATAATAGATGGCGTTAGTAGTAGGTAAATTGGACAGACACTGTGCTTCTTCAGCATACATTTTTAAGTGCAAAAGGATCAAAAGTTCAATTCCTAAAATGGCAAAACATTATATGATTTGTTATTGTTTAAATTTCCGATTTTAATAAAATACCAAGTCATTATTATTTACTTGGACCGTAATTAATACACATTTTAAAAAGTTGATTAATAATAAGTACTTATTTTATCCGATTTTACCATATTGAAAGATTAGCCGCTTATTTTAAAGCTAGATATAACTATTAAAATATAAATTACCTATTAGCAAAACACGCTACCTATACATAAAGTTTAATTGTAAAACCCAAAACCTTACTAACTCAATGCCTTTTAGTACCTATACTGATTTTAATAAAAATGTAAACAAGTCGATTGAATCAAAATTAACGGTAAGCAAATGTATAGAGAAGTGTTTGAGCGCACAATCAAGATATGCTCGAAACTGGGAGCGTAGTCAAGAGCTCTGCTAATAGTGCAGTGTCAAGTGTTTACGTATCGATATGTCGATAGTCTTGGTGTATCGATGATTTGAGTACAGGTGTAGGAAAGTTTGATGCTTAATTAAATGGTTTGATGTGATTATCTATCACAATTTATCAACTGTAAAGATATGAGTTTTGATGAGAATCGCCAAGCAACTTCAATGTTTCACATTGTAAATAAATTAATGATTATAGCCAATTTCACAAGAAAATCGGATATTTGTTTTATCTACACAAAAATATTTATCATACATACAGAAAATTTAGAAAATCATCAAAATTTGTTATTCATCTAATTGAGTTTTATTTATAATGAAGTGAAATTAGAACATCAAGTCTAACACCAAGATACTTTGTAGAAGCAATTGGCATCATTAAAACTACTTTGTAAATTTTACTTTGTTAATTAACTAATTAAATAGGCGTCGTTTCACAATATTTTTTACCCGACCATGGCGAATCCAATGGAAGAATAATGTTTTTCAATTTATTTTTTATTTAATTCTATTTACAGAAATTAGATCAAATTTTCTTCATGTATCCAAATTTCGCCTTTACCTATGCATCCTTTACTTAACGTTGGTTATTATTAATCCACATCTACAAGCGGTTCGTGCCTGAGACTTAACACTTCACCGAACATGGCGTAAATAAATCAAATCTAGGTACGGTTATGTATATATCGATATACGTTGCATCACTACTCTAGGATTCAGCCTCTGTGATGTAATACAAAATACAAAATACATTTTGCTTGAACTCTATTTCGTTGGGCTTAAGTTGATTTTCCTGTGGTTTAGTTTGTCGTTGATCATAGATTCAGAAGACAAGTACTTACTGTAGATTTTGGTTGGCGAGCGTTTCGGTGACTTTCCGTATACATGCATAATAAGTGATTCAGGTACTGAATTAGTTCGGAGTGTTATCAGACTTATTGTAAGCCGATGACATTGGACAATGGACTTAGACTCACGTAGTGTTTTTGAGTCAGACATTGTGCACTTGTCTGGGATATTTGGAAGTGGGTGGGTGTTTTGGGGGAAATACGTTTATCTAAGTACGTATGGATTACGTACTTAAGTACTTACGTATGTAAGAACGTAGTGGACTGCAACAGGGTGATGATGATGCTGATGATGATGATGGATTATAACTACAAACACAGATTGGCTTAGGGCTTACTTAGAAAATAAGACGTTTAAAAAAGATTGTCTTGTATATTGCAAAATGTGTTGCGGTACATTTTTAAATATACAAGGCGATGTATTTCTCCAAACATTTATTTATTTGATTTAAAAGTTTGTTCGTCAAAATACACACAAACATAATTAGTGTTTGTCTAATTAATTATTTCCTTGCCAGTATTAGTAGAGTAATAGTTGGTCAGCCTCAGCGCTGTGTATTAGTCGCATAAGTAACAGATCGTCATAAAACCGGACCCAAATAATCTCTGCGTATTAAACCCAGTTGACCGTCAGCTTCCAGATTACTAACTAACGAGATAACTTTCTTACGACAAGTATCGGCTTTGGTAGTCGCAGGTCAGTTTGCTTACTAGATGTTAGAAATTGGGAGGTGTTTTTTTTTTTTTTCAAAAAAGATTAAGCCAATATTCAACGAAAGTAGATATTCATCTATAAAGTTCTAAAATATCAATTAATGAATTTGAAAATAAATTCTTCTACAATTCGAACGCCGAGTTGAACAGTAAGTTTACTTGGTAGATGTCGGTACGATGCCTTACTAGCAAGAATACGACAAAATTATTTCTTAATTTCGACTTGCCAAGTATACTTGCCTAGTATACTCGAAGTGAAACAATTCCCACCAGGGATAAGTATTTAAGACCATCATAAATGAAGTTTCCGATTCTGGGTGGTTTTTATTATTTATACACACTTTTTAATCTCACACGATTTCGATTCGTCACTAGGTATTTTTATTAGAACTTCGGGTCTCGA
Organism: Idaea dimidiata; assembly: GCA_949358125.1. Lineage (NCBI taxonomy): Eukaryota > Metazoa > Arthropoda > Insecta > Lepidoptera > Geometridae > Idaea > Idaea dimidiata. Next base: position 15,552,342 of record OX442329.1, read on the forward strand.
TGACTGGAAGTCTGACTGACTCGGAAGACTGACTGGCTTTCCGCGACCACGGCCGGTGTAACCCGTTTGTCGAAACGTCGGGGTAATTATAAAGTGTATATTTTAAACTTATAAAAAGTACACAAACGCGATCGAGACTCAAAGTTCTAATAAATATGTTTTTATAAAAAATAGGTAGAATGCGGTGTGCGTTCTCAAAGTTTAGCGATATTATATTTATAGTTCATGTGTCGTGTCGATGTAAGGTTACCCAGCCCAATATTATGGGAATTCAATATTTTGACGACCTCTGTGGCGCGTCGTGTGAACGCACGACACAATGCAAATATTTATGCTTAAAAAAATTGTATCTGTTCTAGATGTCTTTCTATGTATAATATATATTAATTTACAAAAGAAAAATAAATTCATGTATTATACCTATTAGTTGTCAAGTCACCGTAACACATCAAGCTTAATAGCTTACCATGGGGCCAGCTGGCGCTGTGTGTTGTTCTAAGAATTTATTAATTTAAAATATATTTATTTTGGAAATTTCAATTTTTTACTAATTCTATATCTTAGGAGTGTTTTATACAAGGTGTAACAGGTATGCCCTTTTAAGCCAAAACGGGGTTGTTTTAGACGTCTAGGCGAACAACTTTTGTTCTACGACTTTTGTAAATTCGATGTACTTTTCGAAAATGTTAAGTGTAAAGTTTACTTGTAAATCAGCTGTTTCTCAGAGTTCCGAGGTCATTGACCTTATATTATCCTTTCATTTAGTTTGATCTAATACGATCAAAACTTCAATCACCTTTATTTTCAAAAGCAGCTGTTTTTTCAGTGAAACATAACCTCAAAATTAAAAAAAAGTTCGAATATTCAAAAATCGTAGAGCAAAAGTTGTTCGCCTAGATATCTAGAACAACCCCCTTTCGGCTTAAAAGGGCATGCCCGTTACACTTTGTATATTAGAAAAATCTTAATTTTTATACCGTATCAATATTTTGTATCTCACTATGAAACCAACCCAAGTAGAGATTTCTAACATGGTGTCCAAACAAGAGAAAATCCGACGGCCGAAAATTCGTACATCAATGCGTCGAAACAATGTAATTACGAAACAACGAGGAAGCTATAACTTCTGGTTTATCGGGTTTTGTTAGATGATTATCTGATTAGATGAGAGAAAATGAATTCCATTCGATACGTATAACTTGATGTTGCTTCAGCACAGTTTACAGAAAACTAATTAATCATTATTATATTTCTTAATATAATTAGCAACTACCAGAATTTCTCCTAATTTCTAAAACATTAAACCTCCTCGGTTTCATTGTTTCTTCCAATTCCTTGTATTTTAATAATATTTTCAAAATTATCCAAAAAAATCTTAAAATTAACATGGTTTATTTTAATTAAACATCCTAATCGCGTATTATTATTTATTTTCTTACCTGGAAGATTTAATTATGTAACATTAATCTCGGTCGCCAGGAGACTGGAACCAGTCTAGTGGCTTGTGGTTTGAGTCTCCTCGCGACCAGTATGCGACCCGGTAAAATACCCTATTTCCTATTCTAATAACTGTATGTGTAATTGATGTCTGACGGCAGCATAATATTAAGATCCACTAATCTTTTAGTCTAATCTACGACACGCAAAGCCCTTTCCCATACAAGGAACTACAAGATCTCTACCAGACACTAATAAACAGTAAAATATACATACAATACAACTTTAGACTTCGCTTAAAGTTCTGTTACCCGCAGGTCTGAGATTTCATTTGAACAGCCGTTGTGCAGCAGTAAAACAAAATTGAGTTTATACGATACGATACAATTTCTGTAGTCACATAAATTTCGCAATCAATCTATTGCCTAAGTCTGTATTTCCTATTAATTTGGATTATCTTAAGTCGTTGTTAAGTCGTCATGATTTTCTATTTTGCTTTTGTTAGTTTTCTCGTTCTTACTAATTTTTTAGTTCAACCTCCTTGAGTTGTCGTGTGACGTGACAGTTAAAATTATGATATTTTGTTAATATGTTTAAAAAAATAAAAAAAAATATATAAAATGTAACATTTAATAAAACTGACTGATCTAGTCCGATCGATAAGGTGATGGCACTGTATTTAGATGAGGTTATTTTGTCCCTTTGTAGTAATTATATAAAGTATTGTGAGAATAACCAATGTTACATGTGATTAAAAATACTATTTCAGTATGCCAAAATGCCACTTTCTTCATCGACTTGTATTTCTCTCAGTTTGTTCTGGTAAAAACAAATATTTTGTACCTATTTTAAGTCGCAAAGTATAAAGTCCACAAGACGCAGCTGCGGTTTCATTGCAATAGTTCCAACAATGCGTTATCAAAACAAAACGACCCTAGATAACAGCACTTCATGAAACATTGGACAATAAAATGAATCTTTATTGTTTTGTCAAATAGTAATTTTATAATGTTATACCTTCCTTAGTTTTGGTTATAAAATTACTTTGTGTGATACAAAGTATTTTTTATAATGTTTTACACGCATTTGAACTAGGTTTCACAAAAATGAAAATTTAGCAACACATCTCCTCAACGCGTTCCCGCCAAAACTTTGCCAAAACAGCACTTTGTGAGTCTATAATGTGACATTACTGTGAATGTGAATGCTTACGATGAGGGAGCACCTTTAGTAATATTTTTAGATTTAATTGTACGGAATAAGCACTAGGTTTGGTAGTCAAATACCAAAATATATTTAAAAAAAACTCCGACTGCGGTTGTAACTGAAAAATAAAAAATTAAAAGATTTACAACACTCGAAGCTCGAACTTGACTCTAGAAGCATCGAACGATTTTTAAGGTTTCTTTACTTTTAGTTATTTCTAAGCTACGAGATCAGAGTAATAGCCAAATTAGACCAACTTGACTGATTCACTCCAAGGCGAGAGTTTTAAATCTTGTTTTTTTTTTACTTTTCCGTAACAATCGCAGTTGGTTTTTTTTCATATTATTTTTATTTATTGTTTTTTAGTTTTAAGAGATCAGGTTCAATTACACCAGAAGAAACTCATTAACTCTAGATATGTATACTCCAGCAGCGAGGATTTGGAATTAGTTAAAGTTTTTAATTAACGTTTCGTTGTCCTTGCGAAAATTACCTTAAACAAAAATGTAGTGGTAACATAACTTTCGAATGATTAGAAAACCATTAGAATGACCATTAGAAAACACTTTTACACATGGATTGTTTTTGCATGCGTATAATATATTCCTGTGCAAAAAATCACAAATACCAATTCATAGGTAGTGCTCAGCCATAAATTGAAGTAATAAAAAGAAAGGGCACGTAACTATTTAGACAAGACAACGGAGCCGAAGGCAAGTAACATATCTCTGAAGACAACCTACTTAAACGACTTCCTGTAGTTTATTATTTTGTTATAGTATTTAAAATGTTACTGCAAACAATACATTTAATAGATTGAACCGTAAATTTATGAAAGAATAAAACATATCGTTTGAATAAACAATATTGCTTGCTTCCCCGGTTATTATAGTCTAGACAAATCTTGCTTTATAGCGTATTCTAATCTTCATTTTTATTTATTTTTAATTTTAATACATGTCACTCGCGTGGTCCCGGCTTATCTACATCGCGGCCCAGCCGTTTAAGGTAGTAAAAATAGATCACACACATACATACACTCAAGGCAAAAACATAACCCTTCCTTGGCAGTCGTGTTAAAATGGTACTTAATAAAATTGACAATTAATATTATTAGCCACAAAATAAATTATTTATTTTTAAAAATATATCGGAAGTGCCCAATGACACACCAGTAAACAAATGTCTAGGTACTAATTTATTCGATTGAATTTTAAAAGAGAAGCTAAAGTTCAAGGCACGCAGTAGGCACCTTGATCTACTCACTTGGGGTTAGCTTTTTGGATTTAGTTACTAGAGTGTCTAACTACGACACTCTGACAGCCTCTGTGGCGCAGCGACCTAAAACCCGACTGCAATGCAGGTTCAATTCCCGCCGGGTGCAAATACGTATGCTTAAAAACAAATATTTGTATCTGGTCTTGGTGTATTTTATGTATAATAGCTGTGCCCCGCGGTCTCACCCGCATAAACTCACATCCCGTAACGTATGTGACGCATCACTTATGTCTTACCAAGCGTCGCTTAACCTGTATGATTATTTAAAGTACCATATCTTATTTCAACTACTAAACTATCACTGTACCAAATTTCATTCAACTCGGTTTAACCGTCATTTTTACCCACCACGTATGTCACATACGCGACTTCAGATATCAAAATAGATAATTTGGTGGCAGTGTATGTAGAGGTTATTTTGTCCGTTTTTTAAGACCGTTTTTAAGTTATTAAATTATTTATGCACTTTTTTTTAGTCGGTTTTTTAATTTTTAAATTATTTTTAACTTCTTAGTTTGAAATATTTTCAACAAGAATATGATAGAAATATTAATTTGTGTATGTACCTCTACGTTTAGTTATGTAGAGCAAGCTGCACGATACGACGCTTGTCAATACCAGGTTTTGATAAATTTAGTTCTGTTCACAGTAATTTATTGAATAAGCACCTACTAAAAATGGTGCATGGAAGTCGTAAACCGCTATGAATTTGTCTTTTGAATGTTGAATTCTAATGAATTTATAATATAATTTCTTCAATGGTTTTTGCGATTTTGCATAATAAACACTTTATTAACCGGATTTAATCGCGTTTTATTCATCAACGATCATGATTTTTAAAGTACAGAGCTTTCGCAAAATTTACAGGTGGCTTTTTCAAGGTTGACAGTTCACTATAGTAATTATATTTTTTATTAAGTTTATAATATTCATATTCAAATCATTTATTTCAGGCATAAAAACCCATACAGTTTCCCCCTTTATTTAAATTTAATTAATATTAGTCACCTCTATTTTACACGACTACCACGGTTTTGTTTTTGATTTTCTTGTTACAAAAACATCATATTTTGTTGAATTTTTTAATATTTTCAATACTGTACTGTAATACGCGCTAAAAAAGTCTAAAATAAGCAAAATCGCGCGGGACACCGCAAAAACGTTAACAAAGAAAATTAAGAAATAACTATTAAATGTAACGGCAGCGAAAGTACGGAGTAGTCGTTTATTTTTACGACATTTATATATTTTAATAAAATTGGAAAGAGTTTTATTGTGATGAAATTAAGAATAGTTGTACTATAACGTTGTTATTCCACACTATGTAATTTACAATGAACCCAGACGCAGAAAGACCGCCAGGATTTTGAAAGAGAAAGCAAAACAGAGAGGAACTAGAATTACATAGAAGATGGCAGTTCCACTTAATTGCCAAACGTAATTGCTATTTGATAATTGTATCTGACACAGTTTTAAAATCCGCTGTTTAAAATCCTGCTAAAACTAATTTCAGGGAAAATAAGAAAAAAATATTGCATTAGTAATGTTTTCTCAATAAGCTCAATGATAAGTTTTGACGGAGGCGCAACACCGTAGCGTCCTTAATTCCTTTGAGAGACGCGAGTGCGAATCCCACCAAAAACCCAATTCAAAAATATTATTATTTCAATTCCTTTGAAAATTCAAAATAAGTCAATGTACCTATTTAGTTCAAAATTTCAAAGCGGAGTCAAAGGGATAGTAATAGAACATGTAGTTGAAGTTATGAAAGTTCGTGTTGCTAATTGTAAATCCGCAGGGCAACGACTCGATAGCACCTTCACCATAGTCATAGTCAGGTTAACTGAGAGTTATATTGATAGCAGACACAAGTTACTACATAAGAGCGGTTAAAAAGTAAATAGACAAATAATCTTATATTGTGACTCTGGGCCTCTACTTTAGATTTACGAATGTAGGACCGAAAAACTATCATCCAGAAAGAAAATCTGTCAAATATTTCGTAAATTTGTTTTTATTGCTCAAGGCATATTTACTAAAAATATTTATAAAGGAAAAATTCATCTTCAAAAATTCACTTGCGGCGAGATTTGAACTCGCGTTCCTGGATCAATAACTCCAGTGCCTAAACCGCTCGGCCACGCAAGTTCCCAAGTTCAAATCTCGCCGCAAGTGAATTTTTGAAGATAAATATTTCTAGAAAATCTGTCATTTAAGAATGCTTTATGACAGCTATTTTGTTCGTTCGTAGAATTAAAGTACAGGGTCTGAATTAAAGAACAGACCCTAGTCTGTACTTTAATTCACGCCTGTACTTTAATACCAGGGTATCGCTGGATTGAATAATATGGTAGAAACTGACTTACGTGAGCTTCAAGTCGTAAACGACTGGCGAGAACTAGAACAAGACAAAGGAAGATTCTGGTTTGAAACGAACGGTCAAGATCCACTTTGAGTTACTGAGCCAGCGGAGCTCTTAGAAAGTATGGTACTAACAAAAATCTACTTTAAATAGGTATAAAGTCATTTTCATAAGAAATAGGACCCAGAAGACTTCCATGTGATATTCCGGTTTTATTTTTCATTCCATTATAATCGTCGATAAATCTCTTTCAGTTTTACACTTATGCCACAAAATAAAACGTTAGGTGGGAGTACCATTAACTCTGTTATAGGATGGGTAAATAACCGTTTTTTTTCTTGTTCCCTCTCGCCACTAAGCTGTTGGCCGTACTTTTTGTTTACAAAACAGGTTAATAGGTTTTTCTACATAATAGCCTCAGGTAAAGTTTTCTTTTAGTCTTGTGATTTTGGTAAATTTAAATCTATAGCTACTACAGGTTTATGATCAAGTCAGTTACTATATTATATTATCAGTTTTTATAGTTGTAGCTTAGCGTTTGTCTACCATCACACCTGCGGACCTAGCCAACATTCTTATCGAATAACGAAATCGCCAATCGACAAATTTTTTTGTATGAAATTGACATAAGGTCACGCTTGATATTTCGCGAGCTGTCTGTCGAAAATCTGTCGATTGGCAATTTCGTTATCAATAAGAATGTTGGCTAGGGCCGCTGATAGTAAGATGAAGCATGATAAAGCAAACAAGACGACCAAAAAAGTATTTCATTAGCGTTTGAAAACCCCTAAATAGTACTTGCCAGCAAAATCAGTACCAGGTAGCTGTTTCAAATCTCTCGCAGTGCAAATGAGGATTGACGAGACACACTGACCTAAAACCATTTACCATCGCGTATGAAAACCCCCAAATTGTACTCGCCAGGATATACAGTTTCAGGCAGCTAGTTCAATCTCTCGCAGTGCGAATGAGAAAGGATTAAGTGAAACATCGCAGCTTTAAATCACAAAGAGATGCACTTAATTTTTCTACATAATTCTAAAATTCGTCGCTCGGGGTGGGAACTCGCGTGGTCTAGTTCTGTTGGGGAGTACTCGCGATATTAAAATACCAGTGGCCCTAGCCAAAATTCTTATCGAATAACGAAAACGCCAATCGACAGATTTTTTTGTATGAAATTGACATAAGCCCGCGCAAAATCAAGCGTAACCTTATGTCAATTTCATACAAAAAAATCTGTCGATTGGCGTTTTCGTTATTCGATAATAATTTTGGCTAGGGCCGCTGTTATTCTATCGTCTTTAAGACGCTGGGGTACCTGAGATGCAAGTTCAAACCTCGCCGCAAGTGAAGTTTTAATTATGTATTTTCCCTTTAAAATATCTCTAAGATACAGATTTTTAAAATTTTAAAAAAAGAGAAGTCTAGTTATAACATTCAATTCGAACCACGTTTGTAAAATATTGTCATAGCATTATTTGTCATATTTATCCGGCACTGCGGAGACACAGGTAGTAGTGGGACCGATCGTGCTAGTAAATTAAAGTTTGTTCTAAAGGTTTATTTTAAACCAACTCTTGAATTACCTTACTGTTAGGTAGGGACGCCTAGTGAACCTTGGAGATTTTTGATTCCAGTTCTAGATAGCATCCATTTTAGGTAGGTATAGGAAATTGGACTACGAGAAATTCAAACTATTTTGTATAAAAATTACCGTTACGTATGTTTATTCTAAAAAAATGATGATTTTCAAATTCAATTAACGCTTAGAACGTACTTAACAAAATCATCAAGGTGATAATAATGATCTCAGATTAAGTACTCCAAAACATATCTAAAAAAGTTTTAATTTCTAGAAGTCATAGAAAAATAGTTTTTGCCTAGACGTGTAGAACAACCGCAATCCTGCAATATGTAGTTATTTTACATGTTTCCTTCCACTTATTCCTAATAACCCTGTATAGCCAGTATTAAGAGTCGATGAACACATACAGATATTTTAAATCTATTTTCAAATACACTAAAGCTATAGTCTGAAAAACTCATAACACAGATTTCAAATTCAAATTTTTGAAATGTATCGTTATGCGTTCATATACAAGTATTCCTTATAGAGAAGATTGTTAAAAGTTCTGTACGAATATAATGCAGGTATGATTCTTGCCCATCCTTCAAAGATGGGGAGTAGACATAGACATTGTCTAGACATGCCCTTAAATAAAATAAATAAATGATACCAATTCTCTGTGCCATCTGGCCCCATGGTTAGCTGCTTGTGTTATGTTGACTAGACGACGGGTATTATAATGTTTATACTTTTACTTCAAGTACGAAGAAGTAAAAAGACAATATACTAACCTGCTCCAATCATTTTATCATCGATCTCGAATAAAATCCAATGTGTACCTACACGTAATACCTACATTACACAAATAACCATTTAGGTATATCAATTTCGATATGGACCAACAAAAATCCCTTTGTTGAATTTGTTTCTGAATATTGGTTTTAAACATATTAATACCTAAACAGAATAAAACCTATATTCAGTATTGTAAAAATATTCATTTGCAAATGGCCTTGGGGCTAGAATTTCATTTGTAAAACCATACCTGTATTTTTTACAACTATTGTAAGTTTTATACTGCACTAGCTTCACATATACCTATACGATTCGTACGCCACGGGAGCCTACTCCGGATTGGCGAATATCTCATAATGTCATGAACATGAGTTGTAACAACTTTTCCAGATTGCAATCTCTGTTATTTATGGAAACTACGAAACCCTATTAGAATTCATTATCGTTTTTAAACGACCGAGCTTTCGCCAACTTTACAGTTGACTTTTTCAAGATTGGTTGGCTCGGTCGTTTAAAAATCATGAATAAATCGCGATTGAACCTGGTAAATAAAGTGTTTTATTAATTATAATATTGACACTTATGTAGTTTTTTATTCTGTTTAATATTTTTCTTCTACCAAAAATGTGTAGTTCTCTAAAACATCAACACCAGACCTTTTGGTCTTGAAAGATCGCGACGCAATTTAAAATAAAATAAAACAAATTAAAATAAAATTGAAAGCGATTATTTAAAACACGAAAATGAGTTTAATTTCAAATAGTCATTATTTTTAGGTAGGTACTTGATTTTATTAAAACATCTGCCATTTCTATACATTCAATGCTATCACACCTTCGCCTGGTATCCGGCGTTTTCCTTACCTGAAAAGCGTCCTATTTTCCTTCGTGAAACTTATACGTCCCCGGACGTACGTTGTTACGTACATACATACATTGATGCACATAGGTTCGAATATTTTACGTACTGTAAGACAATTAAGCGGTATTTATAATACGAAACTAGTGTCATGCAATTTTAGCCATTTTGTTTCATAAAATTGCGTAATCATGGCAAATTATTTTAGTTTTTGCTTGAAAGTAAAACTACAGCGAGACTGCTTTTGTGAAATTGACTCTAACATACATGACAGTTAGTTTCGTAATGTAAATAAGGCTTTATATTTTCGCTAATTACATCTCGCGATTTCATCGCGTTAGTCCCGATCTCGAGGGAATGTCGTGGTATGTATGTAAGTAAACTAACGGAGTCTTTATGTTTATTACTCCTTCACGCAAAACCGATTGTGATGATTCTTTGTATTCAAAAGCTGGAAACCTGGATCAAAACATAAGTTTCTGTTTATTCTGATATTTCTACAGGATAGGGACTTATACTTATTGTGAAACTGCAGCTTGTAGCTAGTTGATTAAAGCTTATATCTCGAAAATTATTAATCTTAGGGTATTAGTTTCTTGGACAAATGGAATTAGTTCTTTGTGACCTTCAATTTATATCCATGTATGGCTAACAAATAGGCTATTTTAACCCCATTATCCCAAGGAAATCGAGACATATACCTACAGGTGAAACCGCGGCGCGCATCTACGTAATAAATAATAAAGGTCTCTACCACGTTGGAAACATTTACTTCTAAATATCCAGCGAAAATCATAAATACTTGTATCCATTAGTAAAACAGCGGGATATCCAGTTTCCAATAAATTCAGAAGTAAGATGTTATTCACCTCTGAAGTTGAACTCGCTTATTTACCCCCAAGTGTGTTTATAAGTGGACTGGGCAGTAAACGTTTCGCATTGGGATTCAGTAAAAACGATCCTTTACTTTTACAACAAAACCTTTACTTACTTTACTTTTACAACAATGTTTTACTTTGTAAATTAATTCCACTATAGGACAAGGGCCACCTCTAGAGTCCAGAGGGGTTAGACAGCAAGACGCCACGGGATACCACTTCGGATTGGCGAATATCTAAGCCCCCAGCATCGACCTGTGATGAGTACTAAGACATGTCGGTGTCGTACAACGAGAAATACTAGAGATGTTTGTGAGTATTTCTCGTGGTACGACACCGACATGTGGGGTGCGCATTCCTTTTTCGAGGAAGTACCAAGCGCAACGCATCTACCCCTCTCCTACATCTACTTCCTACCCAGAATTCACTGCCCGCGTCGATTGTTCTCCTTTATAAGGACATACCACCTTTGTGTCTTCTAATCTTTAAGTATTACTTTATTAATAGTGATTTTAAACAAATGAACGTCCTTCCAATAAAGTGCTTGCGAGGTCTCATCATCGTCATCGGGTGCCATATTCTAAGGAGGTCAATTGGTGATCTGCAGTTTTGAGTTGTTGATTGTTGAGACCAGTCCAGTCTTTAAGTCTTCAAACCGTCGCGAGATCGACTATTTGAAAAATTACTAGTTTGTAAAAGTTACTGAATCGCCAAACTGTTCCGTCCAACCATGACCGGTAAATGGGCCATCTAATTTATTTATTTATAACGGCTCGATGGGCATCGAAAAGTTTTTACTTAGAAGCTTTCACAGTTTTGCTGTGTTAGAAATTTGGAAAGTGTTGTTTTCTATGGTACCAGTAAAAGTGTTTTATGACAGGATCTAAAAACTTTTTCTGCTTATCCAGTTAGGTAAGTCTTTCCTTGTTACTATAAATTTGCTTGATTTGACATGACTGTCTTAACTTTTTTAATTTATTATTTATTTACGGCGCATTGTGACATTTATTTTCTTACTAATACTGTTTTTACTAAACTAATAGTGAGTGTGGAGCTTATTTTTTTATTACAATGTGTGTGCACATTTATATAGGCATCGTTTTCTGAACTGTTTTTCAGTAAAATAATATTAGTAGGAGCAAAAACACTAATTGTTAATCTAGCTGTGAAAAAGAGGTCTGAAAAGATCTCGAAACGTAAAGCATTGAATAGGCAAAGCGATTAAAACGAAAAATTAGTATATTTTAAATCCTACATTGCAAAAACGAAAGAAAACATTTACAAAACGAAATGACGACGATTCCCTTCGGATTGCTGTGTCCCTGCGTTTGGGTTGTGATGTAGGAGAGGCTCATGCCTGTGTGTGTGGGTCTACGGTGTTAGCCGATGGTTATCACGCTCTGAGCTGCGGGCGGTGTGTGGGTCGTTTTCCGCGGCATCACGCCCTAAATGACACAATACGCAGGGCCTTAATTTCGGCGAACGTTCCCTGTGTGTTGGAGCCGCCGGGCCTTTCCCGCACTGATGGTAAGAGGCCGGATGGTCTTACACTGGTCCCTTGGGAGAGAGGCAGGTGCTTGGTGTGGGACGCCACGTGTGTTAATACCTTTGCGGTGAGTCACTTGGCTCGTACTTCGAGGGAAGCCGGAGCCGCCGCAGAGGTTGCCGCTGCGTCCAAACACGTTAAGTATGCCAATCTTCAGCAGCGTTATTTATTTGTCCCTTTCGCTGTTGAGACTTCTGGGGCTTGGGGGGGTGAGGCCATCAGTTTCATAAGGGAGGTCGGGCGTCGACTCAGGGCTCGGGGGTTGGACTACCGTGCTGGAATGTACTTGGTTCAGAGACTGTCCATAGTCATTCAGCGGGGGAATGCAGCATGCATTCTGGGGTCGTTTGTGCAGAGTGTTTCGCGGGGCGGGCTTTTTTAATTAGGTTAGGTTAGATTAGGATTTGTATTGTATTTATTTGTATTTTATTTAATTTCTTATGTTTTGTTGTTTTAATTTTATTTGTATTTAGATATAATTTATACTAATGTGTACATAGATATAAGCTTTTTTTTTGATTTACAAAATAAAAAACAAATTTTGTTTGTTTAAAAATCCAATAATAAACCGACTTCAAAAAAGGGACGCCTACATAATCCGACATCGTGGAAGATTTGTTTTAGTGAGACTTTCCGAATTCGAAATTCAAAATCGTACTTCAAAACATGTTCGTTTCCTTGCCAAATGACGGGACACCATTTGTCTGGGCAATTGTTTTTGCGCTTTGGCTCCAGTTAGAGTGGCTCCTGATTTATATGTTGGTTTCCAATTAGCCTTGGAGTACGGTTTTATTTATCACTCTCTTTCCATTTTCCGCACTTTTAGCTGTTCTAGCTGTTGCATTTTATAATGTACGTTTTTTTTTATAAATCGTGTTTTCGGAGACGATTTTTCAAAAAGTCGTACGATCTTAAAACAGAGGCAAAGACGTATAATAGCGCAAAAATGATTGTAACTTTTGTAGTGTTCGCTGCCCAATCTAAATCGCTATTTCGAAAAAGATAATATACAAAGAAGCCATAAGCGGTTGTTCTAGACGTCTAGGTGAAAAAAAATTATTCCATGACTTGAAAATAAAATTTAGTTACATATACTTATCGTCTTTGGTGATGTATTAAATAAGTTACGTCACTACGAGTATTCGAAAAATAGAAGTTGACGCAAACGAAGCGCTCTTCTTTATATCTAGCAAAATTCGTTTTTATTCTGTCACCATGTTTCTTTGCGCCGCATAGTACATATTTTGTTATTCTATATTTGAATCTCCCGCTTTCTTATTTTCTTATTTATTTGATATTTAATCAAATCTACCGCTATTTAGTAATTAATATTTAGTCTTACCAATGGACTTAGGAATTTAATCCTACCTCCATGGTCTTACCCGCGTGGTTGACACATCTCCCATCTCTTTCCTTTACCCGCAACCTTCACTGGCGAGACGGAGATGACAACATACGCGAAATGAGGACTATTCGCCGCTGGCGCTGAGTTCGCGCTCGGTTGGCGTACCTACCCGAAAGTTCGAAAAATATGAACTTTGGAGTGTGAGAAAAAAGATGGCGAATAATTAACATCGCCTCGCGCATTTAGTTATTGTAACTTCTTATAAACTCGAGTTGGACAGTGAAAGTGGTATCTTTGTGTCGTTATTTTGTGATTCGCGAACCTTAGATATACCTAGTAGCAGACACCGCCCGCACCGCAGTGGTCACTGCCGTCGCTTGAGGTCTCAAGCGACGGCATCAAGCATGGGATCATTCACAAGGTACCTCTCTTTCCTATCCAGTTTGTGTCAACCCGCGTATTTATCTATTTAGATATATATATTAACTTGTTAATCCTTATGGTGACGTGACTCTTCGCGCCACCAATGTTGTTTCTCCTCTACTTGGTATATTATGTTGGTACTTTGAATATACAGATGTTTTAATCTTTCGCCAAAAAGTTCATTATAAAAACAAATCTAATTATTTGAATGAATATTGTAATCGACATATAAAATGTCATTTACTTACTTACATAAATCGTATCGTATAAAATCGTAACTCTATCAACTCGCGGTCACATATTTTAGTCAGTTGTAACGTATGCGAGTTTTGATTCACAGTGAAATGCTTCTTTCGAAACTGAACCGTAAATAACCTTCCATTTTACCAATTTGTATTTGTTTTGTAAGTTCCTATTTGTTCCTCGTAGTTTGTAAGATGTTATTGAAAGCCTTACTCTATATCGTGTAGATCCATAAAATAGGGCTACCTCTTTTCATCCCGTTGGTGTCGTAAAAGCGACCAAAGGATCTGGCTGAGATATTTGAACCTGGAGCTCTCGCCGAACGGTGGCGAAGTAAACTTCTTGCTAAGCAGGGGGTCCCTATAAAACATTTGCAAATCTATTTGCAGTAGCTATGGTTAATGGAAGTCTGGCATTTTAACTGGGTAGATCTAGATTGTAGTTTTGCTACCTGACTTGATAACCTCCTCCTTATTCGGAACTTTGTTCTAACTACTCGTGTACTCTACTACTTTGTCCTAATTTTCACAGAAAACGGTATTAGACCCATTAAAATGAATATACTACGAGAATAATCTGGCGACCGAATGTTGGCCTAGAAAAAGGGTGGCAAATTAAAAAAATCTACGTAGGGCAACATTAAAATTACAGTAATATAATTGAATAAATAATAAAGTCCTAATTTCGGTAGCCAGACTTACAGACATTATTATAGTAAAGTTGTTATCATTGATCTAAATTATTAAACACCGGTTTTCTCGCGTCAGTAATATCAGTTTACAAAGTATTCTATGTGTTTGTACTCGTAGTATATATAATACCAGATCTCCAGCAGCTATCTGTTTACCACGTTTCATCGTAATTAGCTTTATGGTTTTTGTGTAAATACAACAATCCAAACAAATAAACATAAATCTAAACTTTCGCATATATAATATAAGTGGAATTTGCTGGAAAATAGGACAAATATTTACGCTTAGAAAAACAGCACCAACTAGACTAGTATTTTATCACAATTTTAAAATAAACCACCCCAAGATTAAATATGGCAGATATTATTATGTACCTACCTACACTTATAAAGAAAACTCGAAACCACTCAACTCTACTGAATATACCATGAAACTCATAATGCTTCAAGCTCTCTGAAAACTTTGAAAAATGCACATGTGCTATAAAATAGCTTAAAAATATAAGCTTTAGACCCATAGATGCAACAAGTCGCATATGAGTCGACCCTTTTTCTGTTTTGCCTTTCTTTTCAATTAACCATTTGAATAGATCGGTTTTTGCGATGCTGCTAATGAAAATGTATGCTAATGAGGTGGATCTACCTAGTAAAACTGCCAGAACTGGAAGAAGTCTAATAATTATTAACCCACTGCATCCTGGGATGCTAATTATGCTCGTCAGTCCGAAGATCAAAAAAAAAAAGAAACTAACTGGAAGCAAAGACTTTTGTAATTGAAAAAAAAAACATGATTGAGCCGTAGACAGCACTGCAGAGAAATCAAATACCTAACATACATTCGAATAGATAACAACTTCTTTTTTGGAAGTCTGTTATTAACAATTTTGACTGACATTAGGAGAGCGTCGATTAAGTACACTGTGTTGCACGTCAAGTTATGCCAGTTTGTACGACACTTTAAAACTACAAAATACAAAATTTAGGAATTTCAATATTTGCAATCTATTTCACAAAACCGCATAAACATCTATTGCATAATACAAAATTCTTGTGCAGCAGCCGGGAAACGGTTGAATGTTAGAGCTTTGTGCACGATTGAGTTATTATTTTGTATCTCATAAAGCTCCTGACAAGACTTATTGTGTAGTGATGACAGATATCTTATCGACAAATTCTATATTATTCGCTTTCTATGCGATATTTGTTTTCGTGGGTACTGTTACAGCGCCTAATTTTTTTAGTGAGCATAATACTGTTGTGAGCTCCGCTGCAAGTGCCAAGTGTTTCCAGTATAGACTGCACGAACGCTCGTTGTAAAAGTTTTTGACTTTAAATGAAAAACTTTTACTTTCAATTATCACAAATCACAGAAAACAATGTCTGACACTGAAGTCATTGTTTTCTGTGCGATATAACTGACAGACAGGACTGATCCTGCCAGGAACTGCATGCTTGTAGGAAAAATTAAGTAGGTAAGTGCCTTGTATTTTACTTGAGTTAAAATATGTTTTAGCTGAACAAAATATTTTTTCAACGCTGTATCCGCAAATCGATGTAATCAAATTCTTTAAGCTATTCTTTTTCCGGCGCTTGGCCAGTCGTTTTGTTTGTCACCCAGATATCATCACAAGCGCTTACGGTTTGCGCATTTTAAACCTTAAATGGTTTAAACTATTGTAGTTCTACAAATAATAATTTTAGAATGGGACATTAGCAAAAAAAAATACATAGGTAACTATATTGAATTGGGTTTACATAATTACATATACTAAAATCGTTTACACTTCCAAAACTGACTTCACGAGCATGCTTGACTGTGATGTTTTGTCTCGTCAATATCACCTAAATCAATAGCAAAATCACCTAAATCTATTACAACTGACTTTCAAATTTTATCGATAGAAACTATCGACTTTTGTCATCACTAAAAGTTAATACTCAACGTAGATTGGACAGAGTACTATTAAGATAGTAATATAATAACATAGGTCTGTTGATACGGTAGCTTTGATTAAATGAGGACTCTTCACTCGAGATACGTTTCAATTCTGACTTGAGTACGCACGCTTGTTTATATACTTAATAATATAGTATTTCTTAGATGTAGAATGCGATATGAATTTCTCTCTGCTGTTAGAGTATATATTAACATTTTGTGGAGTATTTTATTTCGCTTAACCTAGAGTTTTAGTGATGTTAGGTTGACGTTAAGTATTCAAAACAATGCTAAAAATAATAAAGACGCCGCGATTAAAACGAAAAAATAAGTTTAATTTCTATGTATAGCTTTCATCTTATATAAATCTATAAAGTTTATCGGCCTGCAGTGGTATCATCTAATTAGCATCCACCGCTAATAGTTGCTAAGTCGCGGTACATAGCTGCTTTGACGTATATAAAACAGCAATGTAGAATGCGAAATATGTTTTTGACAGTAAATAGCAACTAGTAGCGGTGGATGCTAATTACATGATACCACAGCTGGTAATGACTGACTGACTGATTGATCAACGCACCGCCTAAACCACAGATAGTAGAACGCTGAAATTGGGAGGGAGTGTTCTTTATAATAGTGTATCTAGCTGGGTCCCGCGGTTTCATCCGTGTAAGTCCCGATCCCGTAGACCGAATTTCGGGATCAAAATTATTATCCTATCTAGAAACAAAACACACATAAAAAAAGTTAGTTAAAAAGATGTAAGCATTCGATAAATAAGGGTTTTTCGAAATGCTCACGTGATCGGAACATAATTGGAAACCGTGAGACTCAATCAGTAAATAATATTATCAGTAACTAATCGCGTAATTAATAATACGCGATTAAGACCCGGTAGAATGTAAATTGGTACTTATGTTAACAAATCGTGTGAACTTAAAAAGTTTCTTAACATTATTTTAGCTTCTTAAACTTAACTGTTGCTAAACTCTACAAAGCTCGCGAGATGACCAAGATGTTATTTATGATCGAGAGGTAGAATTTGTAGATTTGCTTCTTCATAGGAAAAGTCCAATAATAATTGATCAGTAAGAATTAACTCTGCAAATTCTACCTCGTCGTCATAAATCACATCTTGGTCATTTTGCAAGCTTTGTGGAGTTTAGCAATTGTTTGAACCTAATGGTTTAAAGACTTTTGTTAAATCTTTTTGCTTTCGTTTAGCTCACCTGTGTTAGAGTTTTTATGTCGCCCTATAAGACTTATAACATGACTACTATCAGAGATCACAACCGAAACCAACTAATTAACGAAACGAACGTGCCTTTCGAAGCACGAAGTAACTCGATAAAGTGTTAATTGCTAAATAAATTTTCGGTCACCCATTCTAGTAATGACCGCGCCAAACGAAGCTTAACCCGCACGATCATTTAAGATCGGCAGGTGGCTAGGCGAATGAGCTCCTCATTGTTCTTCTTTATAAAGTTAAGCTTGCAAGTGTTGGTTTTGTTTTTTTTTCTGCCTCATCCATCCGTCTTGATCACCGTTCCGGTATGGAGAGCTATCTACTTGTACCCTGAAGGTATCATCAACAGCTCAAAATTTTGGCGAGTGGAACGGATGAGAACTTTAGGATAAGTCGATAGTCCTCATCCATCCCGGTGAGGAGTAAGAGCTTAGGGGTGACAAACACAAATTGAATAATACTCGTACCATTACTTTTATGAAAATATGAATGAAATCGTCCAAATAGCTGCGGTCCAGCCGAAGGTAAATTAAACAAGACAATAGAAAATTCCCAGTGAAATGAAATAATGGGACCACAGCCCACTTCAACCTTTGTGTATTTTTTAGAGTCCGAGTTCATCCATAGTCTATCTATAGGAATATAGAAAGGTTTTTTGGTTCGATGGGCGGAGAGAGAAAATTAATCCATGCATTGAATGTGGTAAGGATTTAAAATAAATGTACTGTGAAAGGATACACTATGACGAAACCCACGGTATGGTTAGCTCTAGACGTATTGACCCCTTTTCTCCTCTGAGCATGGCTGACTAATAGATGCGTCCCGTGGTTTCACCCGCATAAGTTCCGATCCCAAGGGGATATCGGGATCAAAAGTAGCCTATAGTACTCCCGTATAATATAGCTTTCTATTAATGCAATGCATATTATTTGAGTGCATATTGCATATGTCCTACTAATATTATAAAACTGAAAGTTTGTGAGTATGTGTGTATGTGTGATACTCAATCACGTAAAAACCGCTAAACCGATTGCGATGAAACTTGGAATAAACGTAGCTGGATACCAGGAATAACACAGGCTATTTTGTAATCCGATATTCCCGCGGAAACGGAACTTACGCGGGTGAAACCGCGGGACACACCTAGTTAGTATATAGACAGTAAAGATTTCTTACCTATCACTGTCGCGCGAATATCGTCCAATGTCTTCTTAGATGTCGCTCGACATTTGTCGACTAATACGTACGAGGATAACACACATAGCTGCATCATATTAATTATCTTAATTGTATGTCTGTAGAAACGTTCAAGTAGAAGAACTTACGGTATCTATTTATTACTAGAAAAGTAATTTAGTCTTTACCAAAGCTATTTTGTAATAGGCAAGTATCTAGCTACGCTACAATCCAAATTGCACGTAATTATTCCAGTCCTAAACAAAGTTTTTCTTGAAAATTTTAGTACCTGCTCACAGCGACCCCCTACAGCTAGCTGCTGAACCCTGAATTGAAACTTATCAAATACATAGATGGCGTTACCTCTTTAGTTTTCGTAGCAACTGGAAAGATGTCGCTAACCTTATACTTGGTTATAATTCAAAGTATGTACTTACTGATATTCCGGCGGGTTATTTACTATCTTGTGCGTAAGTTTTCGGCGCGGCGGGCGTAAGACTCAAGCCTATGTTCTACCAGGCGTAATAATGTATAATGAATTACGCAGCTATAATAGGGATGATTTATACTAGACCGGGCCGGGATTGGCCCGTGACGGGGCGTGCTTATTTTGTATAAAGATAGCTTTTGTTTTGCATATGTTATCCGTGCAGTGTCCGTGTAAAACAAAAGCTGCCTTCATAAATTCAAATTTCTTTTCATCTTGAATATTATTAGATAACGAGGTATTTACCATGTTTATTTTTATTTACAATGAGCTCGATATTTTGCCAGTAACTTCGAGTTATAAATAACGGGTTGGTGAAGACAGTTAGAGGCCTCTATATCGGACTACCTTCATATTTATTCAAGTGCTCCGTCTTGTTATCGCCTCTTTATCTATATCTTTTACTTATAATAAAGAAAGAGAGGACAAAAAGTATGTACTTGGAAGTAAATTTAAAAAAAAAGAGGACTTAGGATAGATAGTAAAACAAAATTATATATTTTTAATATATATTATATTAAAAATTCTGTCTGTTTGTCTGTTTTTCTGTCTGTTCCTTTTATAATTAAACACTACTAATCCGATTGAAATCTGGTTTTCTATATTAGATAGTTCTATTTTCGAGGAACGAACGGAATATTTGGTCTTATAATATAAATAGTGATAATAACCATGTAAGTCTAAATCTTTTCATTTTTTGCTTTCACTTTGAAATAACATGAAACTGTGATAGTGCGATTTTAGAACGCGCCTCTAATGAGAAAAGTAATATAAAAATTAACTCGGCTCGTACGTGGCTCGGTATTGGTTTGGTTTAGTACTCTAGTAGAAATCAGTGTGGGGCTCGTAATGTATTGTGTGTGTGGGGCTGCAGACGTGATTTTTAGTCCGCCATCGTTTTCAATTTGACAATAAAGACCAATAAAAGACTCCAGTCGAGGCCTCAGCTTGCGGTACCCATAGTAATACGGACTAAAATGTAAACCCAAATGAGTTTCTGCAGTTAAATAACTAAAAATTGACTTGTAACCTGTTGTTATAAATGAATGATTTGTATTTGTATTATGTATAGGTATGTAAAAAAAAACATTTTAGAAAAGTAATTCAGATCATAAAAATAATAAATAAAAGCTAAATACAAAACATAAAACCTAACGAAACCGGAATCAAATAACCCACCCTTCAAAGTCCCGGCTCAAAACTGCCCAAAACACTGGCTGCGTTGCTGCGCTGAATAGCAACGGACACGGTGTTTGCACCAGAAACAAAGCGGAGGTCTTAACCCCGGTCTCGGAGATGACGCTTATTTGTAAAATTACAACCAACCCCCTCCCCCCCATTAAGGGGGGCATAATTATTTCATTATTATTTTTATTATAACAAAAACACACTGCATTTGTCCAGTGTCTCATGACATACTTAAATTATACTCACAGACACTCAAATTTAATAAACGATAATAAAAACACTTGCATACAAAAAATGTATATTCATGCCAGCTCGTATTAATTTATATAAATGGTTCAAAGATATGTCCAATGTCCATAAAGTATAAAACTATAGAATAATAGCAAATGTAAGTAATACAGTGAATAAGCAGCTGTTTAAATTTAACTAGCAATTAAGACAAAAATAATAGCTACCTAATTTATAACGATCTATACATAGAGAGAAGTACATCATTATAAACCAAACAATGCTGTTTAAACAATAGAATACACTTCGCATAAGTTTTTCTTTTCAAAATTCCTTAATAATTCTGGATCCAACATACCATTGATAATATTTGATATATTGTAATCTTTCGGAACAGATACATGATCAGATGTTACGTTGACAATTTTAACTGGATTTGTAGTATATCGAGTCAAGTCGTAATCATCTGGAAGTTTCTCTATATTAGAATCTTGTAACCCTTTTACTAATACTATTTTAGATTTTAGTTTTAAAACTGGTTTGTATTCTATTGCTAGAAGTATTCTTTTATAGATAGAATTAATTAAGCCCTTTAAGTAGTCATGGGAAAGCGAAACTACTTTCTTAATATTGTTAATGAAAACTATATTTTTATCTGTCCAATTTTCGCATTTTTCTAATTCTTCTTTTAAAATTCGAGACGAAGATCCTGTGACTTGTGTGTAAACGTGGTCTATAATAAAGTCTTGCAGTTGGTTTTCAGTATATTGTCCTAGAAAGGCTTTGATCTGGTACTGAAGTGCTAAAGGACTGCTGTCTAGACAGAAGACAATGCCCTGATAACCTAAAAAAGTATTTAAAGAATATAGCATAATTTTAAAATCAAACAAACACTAGAAACTATGATACGATAAGCTGCTTTGGTTGAGTATTATGAATCTTGCTACTAATTTATGCATTATCTACTACGTAATTTACGTATTTCTACTACGCATTCATAAAGAAATTATATAAGTACCGTCTTCTTCTAATAAGGCAGCCATTTCTAAAGCAACGTTTACTCCGAAAGAATATGCCACTATATAGAATTTTGATTTCAAGCAGAATCTCTTCTTGATGTACTAAAAAAAAAGAAATAAGAATAGGTATATCTTAGAACTTTAGCCAAATACAGAAACAAATTTAAAAGTACATTTATTTTTAGGAGACCTCAAACATTAAGTGTTACATAAAATTTTGTTAGTCTTAAATAACTTTACCTGCAAAAGTTGTTCGGCTAGCTTAGAGATACATCCATCCATGTCAGGTAATATTTGAAGACCGATTGCAGAAATTTTAAGTCTCTCGGTGGCCATAGACAATGTTTTGAAATATCCTAAAAACCCTGATATTACAATGGCTTGATGATCATCTGGATCTACGTTGATTTCCTTCTAAAACAAAATGTTACACAACTTTTTAGTGTTATGTCTAAAGTGTGTATCGCACGCTTACTCTAAAATAATGAAATGCAAATAGGAATTAAAAAGTCGAATAATACCTATTAAAGCCCCAAATTGAGGGAATAATTAGAAAATGATAATAAAATTACAATGATTTTTACAGATGACAACAATAATTGTCATCCGTAAAAATTACCACAATACTGTATATCGGATTGTCACCAATTTTAGAGTTATGTTTTTAATCAAAATACAATAAAAGGGGCCTACTGACTTGTTTTGGTTCAACAGGTAGTGGAGTATTGTCACTACCACACCACCGAAGCAAATAGAACACTTTCAATACACATTGTTAATAAAATAATTTAACAAAATTGTAACCAACCTCATTGAATTCACTTCTTAAAGTTTTCATAGAAACAATGGGCTCTGTTGCGAAGGACTCATCTATTTCAACTCCGTCAATAAACATGTTTAGTTTGTCTTTGGCAAACTGTATTGATTCAGTTGAATTTATCAATTCTTCTTTCTTACTCATGTTCTCCTTTACATTTTTTGGTTGGAAAACAACATGTGACAATTTTTGAATTTCTAGTATTTTTCAAATCTATTTAATAATTCCGTGCTGGTACTTAATTTTAAGTTCCGTAAATAATAAGGTAGGTAAGTAGTTAGTGTTCTATATCAGTCACGTCTTTACACCAGCTATTTTACTACGTAAAAGAATAAAATTAATGAGTTGGGAATGACTGTGCATAAAATTAAAATGGGTACATAAATAAATTATAATGTCTATTACTGGACAAGTAATAGCATTTGCCTTCCATTTTTTTAATGTACACATCTAGTTTAGTGATGGAAGTTCTAATCTTTTACGCTCAGATATAAATGGATCTACTTCAGCAAATAAAATATCTTAACAAAAAAAATAATCCGACAAAAAACTGAAAAGCAAAAAAAAAACTTAAAACAGCCTTCAATTACTACAAAATAACGTCACCTACATACAGTGCCATCAAATTATCTGTTGTGTTATCTGAAGTTGGGCAGTTTTCTGGGTGGGTCAAGATTAAGGGGCCGTAGACGGCCCGAACTAATGTTTCTAGGGTGAATTACTACAAAAGTTATTTAAAATAAAAATAAAAAAAAGTCTAGGATATTTAATAACACGTGAATGTCGTGAAAACACGATTCCTGAAAATTTTCTAGATAGAAAAAAAAACCAAACTTCCCTGTAAATTGTACAAATAAGTGATATTACTCAGTCAATATTGTACGAAAACTTATAAAATTTTGTAAAAGAACTGAACTTAGCTCAATACAGGCAGTGAATGTTTTGAATTTCAAGATTAACATTGAGTTATCTTGAAAATAGCAATTGTTTGATTTTACGCAATAAAATTTTGCATAGTCGCATCTTACGTCCTTCACTTACTTATCTGAAATTCGAAATTAATAGGCTCTTATAGATTAAAAGCTTTTAACTACTTTTACTTTTACTTACTAACTACTTTTAAAATACCTACCGACCTTAGCTATTAACTGTCATATTATACGTTTCTACTAGTATTCGAAAACTGATAAATTTACTGCAAAAAATCAGATATCCTACCATCCTATCCTGCTAATCTTACTAATATTATAAACGCGAAAGTTTGTATGTAAGTATGTATGTATGTATGTGAGGTTGTTACTCTTTCATGCAAAAACTGCTGAACCGATTGCAATTAAACTTGTAATATAGGTAGCTGGGGACCTGGATTAACACATAGGCTACTTTTTATCCCGATATTCCCGGGGGAACGGGACTTACGCGGGTGAAACCGCGGGGCGCAGCTAGTAATATTATAAAGCTGAAAGTTTGTGGGGGTGTGTGTATGTATGTTTGTAAGTGTGTTTGTTACTCAATCATGCAAAAACTACTAAACTGATTGCGATGAAGCTTGAAATATAGGTAGTTCCCTAGCTACCTATATTTTAAGTTCCATCACAATCGTAATCCAGGTCCCCACCTGGATTAACTCATAGGCTACTTTTTATTCCGATATTCCCGCGGGACTGGGACTTACCTGGGGAAACCGCGGGCGTAGCTAGTTTAAAATAAATGTTAATGAAATTGTGAAAATATTACATTTTACCTCTAACTGGTATATCAAAGCAATATCAAGATTGGATAGTTTTAAATCAAATGTATTTTTTGCATTGTCTTTTGGAGAGGAATTGCTGATATATTTTTTCCATCTATGAGACTTATTTTGCTTCCACTTTCAATTAATATTTTGCAATCATTTGTATTGTTAAAACTTTCATCACAATATTCAATATTTATGATTTTTCTCCATTGTTAAAAAGTTACGTATTCATAACTAAACAGAATCAATTTAACAAATAGAAAAATAAAAGAAGTTTGAGAAGTCATTTGTACTTACAAGTTTTTCGATTGATAATAACTACTGTGTGACTTTTTGTATTTTGAACGATTATGTATGTTTTATGTATTTATCGGGTTTTACTCGCATTTTATATTGTGTTTTATTATGCAAAATCGCAAAAACCGTAGAGAAAAATATTGTTTTATTCTTATAAGTCTTTAATAGAAAACATTTTCGAGGTAAGTTTTTGTGTCAAATAAAAAAAACTATTTTTTAAAATGCACATACCTTGACTCTCCATTTTTCCCCGACGTATCTTTTGCCGTGTGTATTAAAATTCTGCCTGTAAGTTGTCTAATTGCCATAAGTTTAAATGCTTGGAATATATCAGACCGTGGTTAGAGGTAATGATTTTACTATTTCTTTGGCTATACCTTCTGCTAGCATACTTTGCAGCATCTGACAAGATATAATATTCAGTTAATTTCACAACATAAAAAAAACAGTTCGTAAATTTATATCAGTTAAATCGTTCGATACGTACCTTTTTATTAGTGGTATTTGCTTCAGGAAATGAAAATGACAGACGGACAGTCGTGTATAATTTGTATTGCGATAAAAATGACATCCAAAAAAGTCATTTATTTCAGTTTTTTATGTTTCTTCGCTCATGTCCTGAAAAAAATATCCACCAATATCAACTGTGCTAGAGTATTCTAAAATATAGTGTTTACTTTAATTTCATTTAAGTTGCATAAAGTATTTAACTATTATTATAACTAGCTGTGCCCGCGACTTCGTCCGCGTGGTGTGATGCGTGCGCGACTTTATACGTACCTATTATTGTGCCGCGCAAATCATTGCATTATTCGTAATCTTCATTAATTTTCAATGAACGCAAAAAAGCATGGTATTTCATGTCTTGGTTAGACAAACGCCACGCTCAGTGAAGCTCTCCAGAGAACATAAAGTATAGTGATATAGTAGTAGCATGGTTATGAAGCGCAGAAGTCGTTTTTTTGCTGTGAATCTCAAAACCGCGGGATGCAGCGTGACGCTTTCGATCCAGCATTTCATATTTATATTATGTAAAACAAAAAACAAGGTTTCTTTTAAAACTTTGAAATACATTTTAAAGTTATATGAAAAAATAGTGAACACAAAAGTTGTACTTTTTTTATTACCTACTTACAACTTTTCTAACCAAATTAAAAAAAAAGCTTTTGATCCCGATAATCCCGCGGGATCGGGACATATGCGGGTGATAAATCGAATGAAAATCAACTCATTGTCATCGTCATCCATCGTCATCGATCGTCAATTATCGTCATCGATCGTAATTCATCGTCATCATCACTTACTTACATACAAACTTTACCTTACTTCGCCTACCTACTGCAATGCCATTGAAGTACCTACTGATGAAACCAAGCGCTACCGCGTATGGCATCATCGGTGCTTCCCTGGTCGTTTGTTTAAGTTTGAAGTTTTGCACAGCGGTAGGTAGGTGTTGTGATCCTGTGTTGTCCTGCGAACAATGCAGGATCAAAAAGTCAGATTTATCTTATTCTATTTATCTGTGATTTTCTTCTTTCCTTTCGATGGTTTGAAAAAAAATGGATCCTACTTCCGTGGTAGCAAAGTGTAGTTTGAACAAAACTTTAATACACGTAATGAACTAGATAGCATGTACGTACATGCACTCTAATTCATTATGTACTTAGGACCTAAGTACTTAGGTAACCAGGAACTGATTGCGGCAAATAATATTTGCATATTATGTATAATTCAGCATAATAACAAGTATTGTTAAAGTACTGCGAATAGTAGACATCACGAGCACAAACTTTGTTGCTACGACGATCTAAGTCTCCTCCAGTACCCATATCATCTATCCAGTGGATGTCTGACAACAGTAGAAATTGACAGGCACTATGCAGTACATTGCTGCTTTGACGTAACGTGGTTATTATCGGTGATCACCTCAAAGCAGCAATGTAGGTACTGTATAGTGCCTGTAATTTTCCACTGTTTTCAGACGTCAACAGATAGATAATGTGGGTACTGATCTTGGGTCGAATTTACAACACCTAGGGAAAGAGATGGCATAGCCCTATTATTTCCTTGAACTAGTACTTAAACTAAATAGTATAATTAAGAGAGAAAATAAGTAAGAGAGAAGAAGTAATTTTTTTTTGGCGTATCTATTAACTGAAAACTTTCCATCCAAGCACAATCGCAAACACTAATGGCATACCTACCACCATAGTACTGTTGTATATACATAACTATACAGTACAGTTAGTGAAATGTAGTATATAGAATAACCCAAAATGTTTAGTATAATAAATACTAAGTACGCAACAAATGATAAAATTTATGTGCTTAATTTTTGAATTGCTTAATCGGAGGGGCAATCAGGGTCTATAGACACTGAATATTTATTTTTAACACATAATTACATGTAAATTTTCAGTTTCTATACTACCTAACTTAGCACATTACGTTACACATACGTTTTGACATAAATTCATTGGCAAATTATTGTTTATAAATAAGGATTAACAATAACAAAGATTGGCTTATTTATCTAATTTTAGATGAATATTTTAATAATAAAAAAATAAGTATATATTTAAACTAAAATTGAATAAAAAAACGCATCTACCTTTATCAAAAACGTGCCATTTTCTACGAAACGGAACGCCAAACCGTTTCTTTCCGTTCCGTTTCAAATTGGGGGTTATGCAAAAGTAATATAAGTAGTATTAGCCCTCCAGGTCATGCTTATCATAAAATTGCATTATCATCGGGACTAAAGTAGTATGCTAAAAAATTTGCAACATTTAATTACGTAGATCGGGACAGGTGAAGTTATAATTAGCTATAAAAAATGGTGGCCTTCGGTAAAAAACAAGGCAATAAAGCGAAGCAAAGCCAAAGTCACAGGCAAAGTCAAGGCCTTGTGTTTGGCATCTTGAATTAATGACTTATAAATATTATTAAATAATGGGTTATTTATCACGTTTAACGGGAAACAAAATTAAACATTGTAAATATTTCGTTATTTAATAATATTGGAAGTAAAAATAACTATGTAAGTTTAAAATCGTTTCCTAAATATCTATCTTGTCGAAACAAATGAAATTGTTGATTTAAAATCGGTGCCTCAATTAACAATGTCAGGAAGTCGCAATGCATAGTCATCATATAGTCATAGTCGGTTATTTATAGTCTTCATAGTAATGTTTAAGTCCTAGGTATAGTCTATTATGTAACAAAAGTTTATGAAATAAATATTTATTATTTTATTTATCAGAGGTCTTGAAGCCCGAAATTATGAGTAAAATATAAAAACTTAAATAGTTTACCTTAACTAGTAGAACATAAATTAAACGTGATATAGAAAAGTGACGTACATAATTTAGGAACAACCGTCTGTAGCGTGCTTAAGTTAAAAATTTACATGACATAAAGATTAGTTAGTTAAAATTTAAATATATGAATAAAAATATGATCTATGTTGTCAGGTCCCTTTTGTTCTTTTTGAGTAAAACAAATATTATGTATATGTAAACTTTTCTGCAGGGAGAACTCAGCAAGTCTTTAACGACATAACTTAGTGCGATGTTTCGGCAGAATCATACGAAAATGTTTCCTGCTACGAACTGCGATCGGTCGAGTTCGGACATTTTATTCGTTTCGACCGAACTTCATTTGACGTTAGTTGTATCATAAACCCATAGAATTAAGAAGTACTAGTTGTACGTATTACTTCTTAATTCTATGCATAAACCCTAATCTGAAGGTATTTTGTTCGAATTTGACAAAAGTTTTATCTTAGAAATATATTTCCAGAAAGTCCCCATGACAGGATTCAAACCTGCGTCCTTTCGCTTACCAGAATTTTTTGAAAATATATTGCCTTGCAAAAAATATTTCTAAGTTTAAAATGCCTTGAGCAATAAAAACAAAAATAAATATAAGATTGGAGTGAAAGCGCATTTTATGTTGGGTACTTAGAGTATATATTACTACAAGTAGTATACTCTAAGGTTGGGTATGTTTACTCCCTCCCGATGTGCGAAAGGGAGTAAACATACCTTCCTCCCTCCTACCACCTTGTCGTGGTGGGAGGGCTCAGTAGCTGCAAGAGGGGCAGTGAAGCCAAGAGGCGCACGAGGTGGGAAGCCGGGCTTGCCCGGCTTCTAACCCGTAAGCCCGCGTCAGCGGGCCCGGGGGCCCGTGGAGAGGCCGCGTGGAAGAAAACCACTATAAAAAATTACGAGAGGGTGCCGGGCCGTCGTGGTATTTGCCGGGGCCTGGCTGCCAACCGTAAGCCCGCGTCAGCGGGCCCGGGGGCCCTTTCCGCAAGGAGAGGCCGCGTGGAAGAAAACCACTATAAAAAATTACGAGAGGGTGCCGGGCCGTCGTGGTATTTGCCGGGGCCTGGCTGACAACCGTAAGCCCGCGTCAGCGGGCCCGGGGGCCCTTTCCGCAAGGATGGGCCGCGTGGAAAACAACCACTATAAAAAATTACAAGAGGGTGCCGGGCCATCGTGGTATTTGCCGGGGCCTGGCTGCCAACACCTCGGCCCTTGGTGGTGATCTCGGGGGGGATTCACCACCGGCTTTAGGGGCCCCGAGACGGCGGCGTGTCCCCGCCTCTCGGAGAGGGTATCGCATTTCCCACCCTTTTTATTAAAAAAGGGTGTCTGGAAGTGTTTGTGAGAGGGGGCCGACCGCGGCCAACCGCCGTCGGGGTCAACGGTAGTATTATACAGGTCCCGTTGACCCCGACAATTGCGGCGTGAGGGACACCGTGGGTTTTTAGTGGATATACCCCTGGCAAACACCATCTAGACCAGGGGGGACCTCCACACACCGGGCCGCTCTCCCCCGAGAGAGCCTGATGGTCTTAATCAGATTTTCCCACGAAAAAAAAAAAAAAAAAAAAAAAAAAAAAAAAAAAAAAAAAAAAGTATGTTTACTGTAAAGTGAACTACCTGAGTCAGTCAATAAGCTTGACCGGCAGATGGCGTGAAACCAAGCCGTAGTTGGTAACCAATTAGCAAGGAGAGATATGGCCGAAAAATTATATCATGATTCCTGTGTAGCTCAGTGGTTAGAGCAGTCGCCTGGTTAGCAAAAGGACGCAGGTCCGAATCCTGTCATGGGGATTTTTCGGAAATACATTTCCTTGCAAAAAAAAATCTAAGTTTAAAATGCCTTGAGCAATAAAAACAAAAAGAAATAAAAGTTTTATCGTTGATTTTATTTAAATAATCACGACAACGACAAAATAGCTACTGTATCAATGTCGTAAATTTGAAAAATCGATAATAGTTTATAGTCGAAAAATGGTCAGCAGAGAAGCCACCTCCCACATCTCCAATGTGGTACCGGAGCTGTTAAGGCACGCTCACTTCCTAGCACACGTCAAAAAGTAACGTAAACAGTGACCTGAGGTCTCACAGACACCTAGCAAACTTTGGATAAAAATAACTTACCCAAATTGCGACCGATTGCCAAATGCAGTGTTAGCACAACTAAACGTAAAGGTACTGAGAGGGTAAGGTCCGGGAGGGACCCAGAACTAAATGAATTAGCACTTTTGAATTTTCGAGGTGTCTGAGAGACCACTGGTCGGCGGTTATTAAAGTTTAATGTTGTTTTTACTAAAATAATACCAACTTTTATAGCTTTGCTTAGTTGTCGTGATTATTTAAATAAAATCAACGATTAATGACGTGAAACTGGCCCAAATTGCCCTGTATTGCTGGCAAAAAGGTCATAAGTATGAAACTGACTGACGTGACTTATGTACATAGTGATCGATTTTAATTTTTCTAATTGTAAAAATGGGTAAGCGATAATGTTCTTTGAAAAAAAAACGAGGATAAAATTCAATTAATATTATATTAAATGGATATTTTAAGCAGGAAAACCGGTAAAATTTTAGTAGATTGAAAACACTATAATACGCAGTAGTTCAAACCGAAACTCATCCGAAAAGAACTTGCCGATTCCGAATTTGTTTCCTATTAGGGCAATTATAAAAACTTCGGGCGGCCTTCGGTCGGTTCCGTACAACTACTCAGCAATAAATCAACAAAACCGAAGAAGAAAGCAAATTTAACTTTTTAACAAATTTAACGGATTAATATGTGTAGTCAGATTTTAAAGTCCTTTATTTTTAGTATTTAACAAGAGAGATGTCATCTTTGAAAGATCTAGTCATAGAAAAAAACAAAGCATATAAATAATCCATGAATAATCCTACTACACACAGTATAGTGTCCAGCATCCGGTCATCACCATTTTGTTAATCTGTGAAAATTCTTTCAAACTTTTCTTGGCCAACTACAATAATAATGTAAATACTGGTTCGCAAAAGAGCTCAAATAAAATATTTAAAAAAATATTATAGGAATAGGTATTAATTAAAATTTTTCTCTCCTTCCCAGTTAAACCTAGTTCAGCTCGCTTGCCCGTGTAAATCAATATTTAAATCCTTCGGTTCACATATTTTTACACGAATCTAAAGTATATGCAAAAACAATCATTTTTTTATAATTGAAGAATACATTTTATAAAATCCAATGTTACTACCAGGTCTTCGTTAATTGCAGCTAGTTTTCTTTATTCTCTGGTATTTATCTAAGCACATTTTTACGACTGAGGCTCGTGGCGTTATTAATTATGTGGTGACTGGTTGGTGTCTAGGGGTTGGGGTTCCTGGCTTGCGAAACAAAAGTCTAGATACTTGAAGAATACTGATTCTATTATTATGTCCATATAAAACTCGTTACACATTTATCGTCGTTTTACTCTTAATACGCCATCTTTTAATATTCAACTTCCTTCCGCTCTCATACATTCCTTTTGTTCAAAAACAGTATCACACAACAAATCTTTTTATCCATTCGTATCATTCAAAATCTAGCAATCCCACAATTATATTACTTAAAAATATTTTGACTATTCGGTTGAGATGCCGTTGAATATACTTACTTATACAACGTGAAAACTGCAGTGCTGCAATTCACTTTTTTTTAAACGCACACTCAATTTAACCGAAATCTATATCTATAACAAGCTTTGTTTTGACTGACCTAATGGATCAACGCACAGGCCAAGCCACTAAAAGTCGAGAGGTAACATTTGCGAAGGATGTTCTTTAAAAGTGATGTAGGCATTCGATAAGCAAGAGTTTTACGAGATTTCCATAGAATCGGGATTTATATGTACATAATAATCCAACTGTTTCCAGTTCTGGAATTCTCTAGATCTGTAAACCCACAGATTAATGAGAAACGCAGCAAACACTTGCTGAAAAATCTCTTTTGAAACACACACAGCCGGGTTTTACTTGGTATGCAATCTCGGTTTTTTTAATTTAAAATTGAAACTGGTAAAATTAAAAACTAGTTTTAACAGGTGCTTCCTTTTGCTAAAGAACAAACAAATGGATGAATTTGTGAAATAATGACAGTTCTGCTTTCCTTTTTCTGCAAAATTTGTAAGTTTTTATAAACAGGGCACTGGTCAAGTTATTATAAAAAAGGTTCACGAAAAGATTGGACCAACATTTCTTCAACTGAAACAAAATGTTTTTCACACTTAAACTTTTTTAAACTAAAAATAAAATCCATCGAGTTGTATTCCAGCATTTTGTTCCTCACTATTGTAGGATGTTGAACCAATTTCGAAGGCTTTAAGGTTTACTCCTAAAATAGAACGTGCAACAAGGATTTTAGAGTTTAGAGAGAGCGTGATTTATTGCTGTCTCTTTTTGGTAATGTGATTTATGAGCATTATTCATATCAAACGGAAATTCTGGGAAGAAAAAAACAAATATAATTTCTTCTATGGTTTTCGCGATTTTGCATAATAAAACACTTTATTTATCCGGTTTTATCGCGTTTTTATTAATTATTTGAACCGAGCTTTCGGCAACTTTACAGTTGGCTTTTTCAAGGTCCAGTCAACCTTGAAAAAGCCAATTGTATAAAACCGGATAAATAAAGTGTTTTATTAAAAAACAAATAGACAAAATCTTTAAAAAATTGTTCAATCGTGTTCAACTACCGATTTTGAACCTCGCTATTTTTTTCTGAAAGATAATCCAATTACAGTATTTTATCGCTACTGATTTACAATATTCTACTAGAAGCGCGCATTGAGGTCGAAATATTGTCATTTAATAAATGTGTGTTAGCTCTTTACCAATGTATGATACAGATTTCCAGCTATCGGCGTACCAAATGTCATTGCAATAGGTTTAGTAGTTTCAGCGTTATTTAACCACAAACACCCAAAAAGATATAAACTTTTCAATTTCACACGATTTGTTAACATAGTTAAATTTTAATCTGAGTCGCAAGGGGGCTGACAGTACCCAAGATCATTGTAAATTATTAATATTACGAGATTAAAGCCCGGTAAAATGTAACCATGATAACCCAAACAGATGTTAAAACAGATGTTAATAAGTTGATCGTCTTCTTCTGTCT
This sequence comes from Idaea dimidiata, assembly GCA_949358125.1. Lineage (NCBI taxonomy): Eukaryota > Metazoa > Arthropoda > Insecta > Lepidoptera > Geometridae > Idaea > Idaea dimidiata. The sequence goes on from OX442329.1 coordinate 15,585,562, forward strand.
TATTTTGTAGCATTTGCATTATTTAAAAGATTACTTAATCTATATTTAAAATTGGTATTGAAGTTTGGCTAATAAATTAGGCATTACTTTACAATCAATAATTCAACAATTAAATAAATTATAGGTATCAATCAGCATTTAATTAAGAAATCGATTTAGCTTAGCAAAAAGTTTTAACTTTCATTTCACTATTTCGTTTGATTCAAAGTAGTCCTATTGCACCAATAAAATTACAATCATTTACAATGAGTAGTGCATCAATAACGACTTCGAAAATCAAACAAGATGCGATTGTCATCAGCGGTATATCAGGACTATTTCCGAGTGCTGACAATACTTTGGAATTGAGTGAAAAGCTGTATAACAAGGTACCTAAGAATATTAATTAATAATAGATAGTTTTGAAAATTGTAGATATATTGCAACCCATTATGTTGTTTAATGAACTTTTGAAGATTTTGAAGTACGTTGCGGATTTTTGTCACTAACAAGCCATTGTATTACCTCAATTTTATATTACACTTATGGTAAGTATTTTTACGATTTAAGGAAAGCGTTTTAACCTGTTCGCTCGTCATTTGAAGACCTAAATTGTTTCTTTAGAAAATACAGACTCGGGTAAAATGATTCCAATCTCTCGCGGTGCGAATAATGAACGAGTCTCATATTTTCTATAAATTACCATTAAAATCTTATACTTCTGCTTGCTATTAGCATTTCTTTGATACGCTCTTGTTAAACAACCTCTTTATGAATATTTTTTGAACAATTTCATATAAATGTTATACGTGGGGGCTAAGTGCGCTTAGATTTTTTACGGATCTTGCGGGGCATCTCAGTGTAGCGGGGGAGGATCGTAGGGCTGGCGGCTTCTTTTTTTTAAAGGGTGATCTTGGCGATACAAGCGATACTTGGCGATACTTTTTATCGAAGTCATGATGAAACATTACGCTTTCTATGTTTTTAATTTGATTTGGTAGTTAAAATAATGTTTCTCTCAAAAGTTTTTTGGAATTTTGGCGAATGAATTAATTACTATTTATCCTTTTCTTTTTCTCGGTGATCTATTAAGTAATTTTCCCTGCATATTCAATTTGTAATTTTAATAAAACGTCATTTTTTTCCTAAATTATTGACCTTATTTCATTAAAATGAAATTAGAAAATAAAGAACACAAAAAACTTATATGCTTACAAAATCTCCATTTTTTTTTTAACTAAAATTTTAAACAGCTCTGTTGGACAATTGGTCTATTGGGGCCAATTGCCAATTGGGCACTTGGTTATTCCTTTCCACCGTCGATATGTTATGCTAAACTTGGCTAATACAAAAATGTTAAATGATAATTTAAAAAATTGCATACTATAGATGGATATGGTCACTAGTAATGAGTACCCTGATATCAAACATCCAGAGCTACCGCAACATTATGGGAAAATCAACGGTATTAGGAAATTCGACTTCCAATTTTTTAGAGTCACGCCAAATCAAGCAGTTACATTTGAACCAAGTGGAAGAAAATTGATGGAACAAGCGTATGGTGCCATATTTGATGCTGGTAATTAAAATTCAATACTTGTGCTGCGCCCCGCGGTTTCACCCGCGTAAGTCCCGGTCCCGCGAGAATATCGGGAGAAAATATAGCCCATCTGTTATTCCTGGTATCTAACTACTTATATTCTAAGTTTCATCGCAATCGGTTTAGTACCTAGTTTTTGCGTGATTGAGTAACAAACATTCAAACACACACACTTTCACATTAAATTTATAAATTAGTAGAACTAGTAGGAGTAGGATGTATTGTCTTAATTTCAGGTGTGAAAGTTTACTATTTTTTATTGTAATATACTAATAATTGTATTTAATGGGTTAAGATATTTGGTGTATTGTTTTGATAAATATTTCAGGTGTAAATCCAGAAATATTGAAAGGTTCTAAACTCGGTGTATTCGTTGGTGTCTCTCAATCGGATTCTACTGTTGCCTTATATGATTTTACTAAATCTGATGGTTTTATAATTTCAGGGTAAGTTATTTTTGAGAATTTTAGAATATCAGTTAAATGATACAGAGCTATCAGAATATCAGTTAAATGATACGCCCAAATTCTGAATTTGGAGAAACCATCTGAAAAGTTTCACTACCTGACACGTGAGTGCTACCGCATGTGCACTTCAATTTAAAAAAAAACTTGTATTATCTTTACAAACATCTTCGTTGTTTTTAACCGACTTCAGAAAAGGAGGAGGTTCTCAATTCGTCGCGTATGTTTTTCTTTTGTTATGTTTGTTCACCGATTACTCTAAGGTGGCTCGACCGATTGAGATGGTTCTTTTTTAATGGAAAGGTGGGAGTCCCAAGGTGGTCCCATAAAAATTTGGTGAGAATCTGATGAGGATCGTCGAAGAGAGGACCGGGAATGCTCCTCAAAAATCTGCATTCAATTCACTTGTTCACCGATTACTCGAAGGTGAATTAACTGATTGAGATGGTTCTTTTTTTAATGGAAAGGTGGGAGCCCCCAGGTGGTCCACCAAAAAAAAATGATAAAAAATACCAAAATAACCTCTACATACAGCGCCACCGACTAATTAATCTGTTTTATCATCTGAAGTCGGGCAGTTTTACTGGCTGTATGGTTCTAATGAAGATGGCAATTAATGAAGATCTATATTGTACTTAGTTTGGTTACCCGACTTCAGATGATAAAACAGATAAATTAGTCCAATTTATTTTCCTATTAAAATACCTAAGTGATTCCAGATGCAGTAGATCAATGTTGGCGAACAGAATTTCTTATTGGATTGATGTTAAGGGTCCTTCTTTGGCGATAGATTCTGGGTGTTCAAGCTCTATGGCATGCTTGGAAAAGGCTTATCGAAGTATAAAATCAGGAGAATGTGAGGCCGCTTTAGTCGCTGGATGTTCTCATATTAATGAACCATCTTTGTCTTTGAATATGAGAAGGTTAATAAAAAAATACCGATTTTTTTTCTTGACATATTAATTTATCTAAGAGGAATTATTGTAATAAACGTGCTTCTTCACTCGTTTCATTTCCAGAGCTGGTTTCCTATGCTTAGACGGAAAAACAAAGTGTTTTGACAAGAACGGAGATGGTTACGTGAGATCTGAAGCTGTTAATGTTTTATTTTTACAAAAGGCTAAGGATGCTAAAAGGTAAAAGTAAATTGCAATATATTTGTTCTACATTGTCAAATACAATATTTTGACGATAACATATTTGCTAACCCATCATTTATAAAGTTGTACTGATAGGACAAATGAAACGAACAAACTATTTATTGTAGGATCTATGCAGAAGTATGTCATGTAAAGGGGTCATATACTTCAAAACCAGGGTCTTCAGATTTACCCGTTAGTAATTCAATCGATATCCAGAACTTTTTAGAAGAATTTTATTCCGAAGTGGACGCAGATCCTAACGATGTGGAATATTTAGAGGCTAATTCTTCAGGTAAATTGAACACGATCCTTCTACTTTATGTTTACAAAATACTAATATTTAATTGTCTGTTAGGTATGTGTGTATGTTTTATAACTCTTTCACGTAAAAACTACTGAACCAATTGTGATAAAACTTAAAAGCTGGACACCCAGAGTTTTGAAATAACACAGATTGTTAATCTCGATATTCCCACAAGACCGAAACAATTGGGTAATATACTCTTCATATTTATTCGTAACAGTAATTTTGCATTTTTTTTGGATTATCTGCTAGCCTAATAATCTGATTATGTCTGACCCTACGGAATATCATACACTGATTTGAGCCACATAAGGCTTGAAAAACTCTTAAAGGCACCATCAATTTACCTTACACTTACAGACCGTAATTGGTTAAATTTGGTTGTGTCCAGCCAGCAATAGAATATGGTATTTTTAAAGGCATTGCTGAAGCAGATCGAAGTGAACTTGAAGGAACTAGTAAGGTGTTGGGTAAAAATCATTCAATAAAAATTGGAAGCATAAAATCTAACTTAGGACATACTGAAAGTGCGTCTGGAGTTATGAGTGTTATTAAGGTTAGTAAATTTTACAAATTGATACCCACTTAAAATTGAATAACTATTTTACATTACAAAAAAGTATACTTTTTAGGCATGCTTAGCATATCAAAGGGGAGAGTTACCAGCAAACCTGCATTACACTCAACGATTGGATGTAGCAGCAATTAAAGAACATAAATTTCAAGTACTTACAGATAATACCACCTTCAAACGCGGATATATTGCTGTAAATAATTTTGGCTTTCCTGGATCTACTCATCATGCATTATTAAAAGGCCATTATATACCTAAGGTGACACTTTAAATTTCAAATATTTTCCATCTTACTTATATTAGGCTACTTTTTTATCCTGATATTCCCGCGGGAACGAGACTTACACGGGTGAAAACGCGGGGCGCAGCAAGTCTCACATAAATTCAAATTTGGTTATAGTTACATTAAATATTTTTCAGGACACTAAAAATCAGAGCACAGATATCCCTTACTTGGTACTTGTATCTGGACGAATCGAAGAGGGTGTAAACAAGGTCTTTGATATTTTGGAAAATAACAAAATAGATCCAGAACAGATAGCACTTCTAAATAATATATTTAAATATAATATTCCAGGACATACTGGCAGAGGATTTGCAATTTTTAGTGCGTATATTTTTTTGAAGCCAACTAAAATAGAGTCGCGATTAGTTTAAACAATTATGACTGTTATTTAGAAGAGATTTCTTTTAGATTCTTCGGAAAACAAACCAGGACTTAACAATATAATAATATCCAGAGAGTTTGATTATTACTCTGGCATCAAAAGACCAGTCTGTTTTATGTATAGTGGTATGGGATCACAATGGGCTGGTATGGCAAAGCAATTAATGAAGATACCAACGTTTAATGCCACTATCAAAAAGTAAGGTTTTTCTTAAAAAAATTCAAGATGAGTAGGTATTAGAATTATAACTTCAGATAATTAACAGATAAAGTTTGTCTTTATAATTAATGGCCGCTGATATAGTACGTTTAACTACGGAAAATCTGCTGATTAGTATAATTTCAGGCCAGGGTCTGCAAATAAAATTTTAATGACAGCTCTCTACGCCCATGGGACATAAATCCATGAAGTTTGCTCCTTTCAATGATTGGACCACCTAGGAGTCGAAAAAAATAAAGTGACCTGGACGAAGAATCAAACGGGATTTCCTACTTAATATATATTTTTCTTTATGCACGTAATAATACAGTACATCTCTTTTTTAAGTAACCACACAACATTCTAAGTTTTTTTTATTTCAGATTACACAAAGTTTTAGAACCCAAAGGACTGAATTTATTGGATTTGATTACAAATGAAGAAAGTGATATTATTAACAATATACTATGGAGTTTTGTAGGCATTACTGCAATACATATTGCTTTAACAGATACACTCAAAGATCTTGGTGTAGCTCCAGATTTGATTATCGGTAAGAAAATCATTTTTTTATTGGTGCCTCATAGCGAACAATGAAAATTTTAAACTACCCGTAGATAATTTGAAAGTTTTCATGTTAACAAAGTTTAACTTTATTCAATGTGGTAAACCCACATATTGGAAATTTCAGACTAAAATTTTATGATTGACTAGCTGCGCCCCGCGGTTTCACCCGCAGAAGTGAAAACGCGTTCTCACGGCCAAGCGGTTCTCGAGTGGTTGCAGGTTTTTGCTCATTACTCGGGTTCTACTAATTGGATTTCGATGCAAAGTATACCACAACCTTACCTTCCTCGAAATAGAACTATATAACTACACCTAATAGAACTATCCAATATTGATAACCAGATTTTAATCGGATAAGTAGTTTTTAATTGTATAAGGAACCGACAGATAAACAGAGAAACAGACGGGCATGAATTTTAAAAATTATATAATTTTGTTCTACTACTTATTCTAAGCCTTCTAGACAACTTTTTTTTTTAATTTACTTCCAAGAACAGACTTTTTGTCCTCTCTTCCTTTATTATAAGTATATAGAGTATAGATAGATGATATTGCTGATATCATGCAATTTTTCTGGTCCCATAATTTAAATTGTTTGGTTTATTAGGTCACAGTTTAGGTGAAATTGGTTGCGCATATGCAGACGGTTGTTTTACTGCAGAACAAGCCATTTTAGTCAGTTACTGTCGTGGATATGTATCAGCTAATACAACATTTGTGAAAGGCAAAATGGCTGCTGTAGGTTTGGGACATAAAAAAGTAAGTTAAAACATTTTATTGTATTGTATTTATGATAAGCTTTTAATATTGAATTATTTAATAAGCTTTAATTTGTGAAATAAATGAAAGTTTATCATATCAACAGGTTCAACAAATTATCCCTGCAGAAATAGACACAGCTTGTCACAATAGTTCGGAATCAACAACTATATCAGGACCAGCAGAAGTGGTAGAAACATTTGTTAAATACCTTACTGAACAAGCCATATTTGCTAAAGGTGTTTCTAGTTCAAACATAGCTTTTCATTCTCGGTATATTGCAAAAGCAGGTAAAATTTAATAATGGAATTATTTAATCCTAGGTAATATTTAATTTCGATTTTGTTACGATACGATACGTTTGTTTTATAATATTTCTTGAACCGTTAGGACCAGAATTATTGTCACTTACGAGAGATGTAATAAATGAGCCAAAACGACGAAGCAAGAAGTGGATTTCAACTAGTTATACACCTGAAAAATGGGATCTCAAAGAGAGTCAGTTGGCCTCTGCGGAATATTTTACTCATAATCTTTTGGTTAGTATTTTACATTTTAAAAAGAGACGTCATTAGCAGGTTTTATGGCGGTGCCGATGTATCATGCTTGGCCATTAAAGAAAGATAACAAGTCTCTAGATTTCTGTTTTATTGAGTACAAACTAAGAAAAAAATAAAAGTGACGTATGAGCAATGACTAAAATCAGTAAAAACAAATTTGATAAATACTCATAATACCTTACAGAGCAGAGTGCTTTTTGAAGAAGGAGCAAGATATATTCCAAACGATGCAATAGTTATTGAAATAGCACCCCATGGACTACTGCAAGCAATATTAAAAAAATCACATACTGGTTGCCTAAACTTACCATTAATGAGACGAAATTATGATAAAAATATACAACTGTTTCTTGAAGCTATTGGAAAGTAAGTCTTTGGGTTAATAATTATTATAAATCCTTTTTCTTCCTACTCTGATTCTACTATGTAGGTTCGGTATCTATCTCTTTTTTATATACGGTCTAAAGTCTAGCACGTCTAAAAGAGGTTAGGACGGCTTTGGAATAAGATCCCACCCGTCTTTCCAAGGGGCTGTACCGATTTATTTATTGAAACATGGAAAAGTGAGCTTAATTGTACGATTTAGGTTTCGGTGGGAGGAATAAGCCGCGCTTAATCAAGGCTTTCGACCAAGAAAGGCCTTTTTTGTTGCTTTTTGCAACGGGGACGGGCTGAGGATACCGTAACCATAATATAGTAGACCCAGCCTACAGTGTACAAAATAATATGAATTTTTGGGTATGTATGGTATTTATTTATAATCTACTAAAATCAATTAGTGTACTGGTTATTGCTTTCAGATTATATAAGTGTGGACTGAATCCTAACATAGAAATGCTCTACCCAAAAGTTGAATTTCCAGTATCAACTGAGACATCTGGAATCTCTCATTTGGTTCAATGGAATCACAGTGTGAACTGGTATTTTTATATTACAGTGATATATTATACTTATATTTTTATTTTCTTATCTTGTCAAACATATACTGTTTGAAAAGCAAGTAATAATGCATGAAACTCACATTTGTTCCAAATATTATAATTTAATGTAATAAGAAAATACCTACTATTTAATAATTTCAGGGACTTCTATTACACATCTATCAAGTCCAAAAGAAGTACTATGAATGCCGAATTTATTATATGTGTGTATGATGATGAATATAGTTACCTTAGCGACTACATCAGAAATGGTAAAAACAACTCCTATAAAACTAAATACCTAATAGATTAAAAATTCATTTACTTAACTTTGATTTGTTAAATAAATTACAGGTGAAAATATATTTCCGGAATCAGCTGTATTAGAACTTGTTTGGAAAACTTTAGCAGTGCATAATGAAGTTAATTACATAGACTTATCAGTTGAGTTTGAAAACATTAAATTCTATGACGAAATTTTAATAAATAGCAATGAAGTTTTAAAATTGTGTGTATCGATAGAAAAAGCTTCTAATAAATTTGAGGTAAAGTACGAATAAAAATTAAAATTGAAATACTAAATTATTTGTGCTAATACAATACGCAATTATTCTGTTTCAATTTCACTAGGTAACGTTTAAAGATAAACTAACAGTGAGTGGAATTATAAATAAACTATGTGAAACTATAAGCACCAGTGATGACATTGAATTGATTAGTACAGAATACAAAAAAAATGATATAAAGAAATTTCTTAACATACATGGATATAATGTTGGGTAGGTAATAATAAAATGGATTTAATATAATTTGAGTTGTTTTAAATAGGTATTTTTCAAATGTGCCTAGTAATAAATTGAAACTATTCCAGGTATGATAACTTGCAAATCGAGGGTACAAATTCAGACAGGAGCAAAGCGATAATTGCATGGCAGAAAAAATGGAGTCATTTAATCAATTCTTTATTTATGCTTAATATTCTATCTCAATCAGAATATACCACGTGGAAAATTAAATATATTTCAAATTTGGTTATTGATGTGAAGAAACACAGTGACTCATTGATTCGCGAGAACAGAGGAGAAATGTTATACGCTGAACATAATACCCTAACTGGTGTGACTAGGCGAGTACTTTTTTTTTGTATTATAAATTTTTCATTTGTTTATTTTCCTGTTTTACTCTTCATATTGAATTAATAAAAAAAATGGAATGCTCGATATCGTCAATTATAAATGACAGTAAATAAATATTATGTTATTTTACTTAACTATATTAATTACAGGTGTGGCGGCGTTATTTGTAAAACAATATTCTTTTCTAATATGTCTGTAAAACCGACGACAATAAAAGTGTTACCGCAAAAGTTTATTCCATATCTTTGTAACTATGCAGTCGATGTAAGTATATACACTTAAATTGTATTCTGCTTTGAGAAGGTTGAAAGTATTCTTGAACAGTCTATATGTATTTAATTTTATAGAAACTTGCCATTTCGTTATCGGTTCATATAATATAGGCTCACTCGTTTTTATCTTAAAAAAAAAAGACATTTTTAATTTTGGAAGTGGAGAAATTATGGTCTTATAAATTGTTACAGGTGCAAACTGCGATTAATGTTAATTTTCAAATTGTTCATGAAAATATTTCCGTTGAGAGAATAAACATAAAAATTATTCAAACTGAAGAAGATGTAACTAATATCAATACTCTTGAAAATATTATTTCGACCAATTCGCAGTTTGATTTACAATTAGATGTCATTAAGTATGATGATTTAATTAATGTGAACCTAAACAATGAAGCTGTACATGTTCTTGTATTTCCAGATTTTCAAAGGTCTAAAGTAAGTAAGAAGAGAGAGTAGAGAAGCTCATACTGACTATTATTTTGACTGACTAAACCTTAATTTGCCTGTAATGTCTGTGCCAATATGAATAATAAAATATGATCAGTGCAAAAAATTCACTATCAGATTCTTGTGTCATCTTTCTTATAGGAGGCCGTACTCCGAAGTCATACTTAATCGCTGACGATTCTAAACGATCGTGTGTACTAATTATCGAATAAATAATGTGTATTTTTATTTGACTTAATTTGACTTGCTCGTGTCAGTGTTAAACTCTATAGTTAGATGCAATCAAGCATGATGCAGCTTAGAACGGATGCAAATCACATACTAACATTTTCAAAATATTTTCAGTTCTTCCAAAGCGATATAATTAAGAAATTTAACAACAGTACCTTTTTTATGTTGATGGGAGAGGTTAACGAAATAGATTTGAAATGTCTTGAAAATAGTGAAACCGCGCTTGTAACAAGTTTTTATGTTCAAAACAAAAAAATAATACTTTTAAAAAAGAAAAAAGATGTTAAAGCTTACCATAATTCTATAGTATCATCAACTCTTCATCATCTCAAATGTAACCTGCAAAGAAATAATCACATCAATACCATTTTCGTATTGGATAATAAATCATCGATTAATCGAAGTAGCTACAAAGGTAAGATGTGTTTTGTATTTCTTGTTACTAAGAACAAGATAATAAGATATAAAATAAAATAAAGATAATATTTACATTTCTCCTATTAAACAGATACAGTAAAAACTATTCTGAAAAACGGAAGTTTTGTCGCATTACTCGATGTTGATGAAGTTCCACTTATTCCGTTTACCAAAAACGTATTCTTGAAGAGACAAGTTGAAAAGGGTTTGGCTATAAATATATTGAGAAACGAGCAATGGGGTGGTAATCATAACGTTCCACTGAAATCAAACTTTTTGATCCAAAATGTTGAGTTGACAAACAAAGAGAACAATTTCGATGAACTGCAATGGACTGAAATGGTTGAAGTTTATGGAGTTAAAGTACGTGATGATGATTTAATAAATACTTAACTCAAGTTTACAAAAAAAAACAATTATGTACTAAACTTGTCTTTGTTATTTTATTTTCATAAAACATATTATTATTATTATATCATAACATGAAATATATTTTTTTGTTCAAGATCAATTACTCCGGTCTGTGTATGAAAGACTGTAAGGATATATTGGACGATAACAAAATGTCTCATTTTGGAATGGATTTCAGCGGTATCGATTCGACGTAATTTATTTTGTTATTCATGTCTAAGTTTATTACATTTGATTTTATCAAACAAATTTCATTATAGTATAAAGTTAACGCTTTTTCAGTGGAAGACGAGTAATGGGCTGTGTGCCTGGGAGAGCAATATCTAGTTCAGTACAAGCTGATCCGGACTTGATCTGGCCAGTTCCTGAACATTGGAGCTTGGAAGAAGCTGCAACTGTTCCACTACCATATGTTCACGCATTTTATTGTTTGGTAACCATTTCTTCAAGTACCACATACATACATACAATAATATAATACTTAAAACATTATTAAGATCCACTATAGCTAATACGAGTATAAACTAAAGTGGAATAGACACTATGAAGTTTTAATAATAAATTTCTATCACTTTTATAACCAATTGTCGAATTATTACCAAAAACTGTAAATGAATTTTCAGTTACTTCTGTTAAATCATTAATTAAAGTGAATTGTTTAAATGGTTTTTATCAAATGAAAATAATCACAAAGGTCGTCATTTTCTCAAAATTGTTTTGCAGACTATAAAACACGTCTTAAGGAGTGGATGCACTGTTCTAGTAACAGGTGGCGCGGGTGCATTGGGGCAAGCTGTTATATCCCTATGTTTAAGTTTAGATTGCAAAGTATTTACTACAGTAAGCAGTAAACAAAAAAAAGCAAACTTGATAAGACTTTTTCCACAACTAAAAGGTGAAATATGAAATAACACAAATTTATAATTTATCTTAACTGGCTGTTACCCGCGACTTCGTCTGCATTTCTATGCTATGACTTCGTCTGCATTTCTATGCAGAGGAAGTCAAAATAGCCTATGCAGTATTTCTATACTGCATAGCCTATTTTGTTTTTGCTAAGCTTATCGTTACTAATATTATAAATATGAAAGTAACTATTCTCTCTGTCTGTTACGCTTTCACGCCTAAACCACTAAACCTATTTACGTGAATTTTGGTGCAAAAATAGATGGGACCTTGGGAAAAGACATAGGTTTTTTTGATCCCGACCCTAAATCCCGATCCCGAAATTGCGGGGTGAAACCGCGTACTTTTTCAAGCATAAATCGCTGAACTGTTTAAGAATTTCGGATCGACATAGATGGGACCTTGGATAAGAACATAAACTACCAATAAAAGGTAACCTATGTCCTTATGTAAAGTCTCATCTATCTCGATACCAAGAGAACATCAAAATCGGTTCTACGGTTTTAGTAGTTTCCTCCTTTTCAAATCTCGGGGTCGGAATTCGGGAATAAGATCAAAGGTAGCCCGCATGTCCTTCCCAAGGTTTCAGCTATCTCTTTACTAAAATTAATCAAAATCAGTTAAGCGGCTTAGGCGTGATGGCGTAACAAATGTACATACAGACGTATATACAGAGTTACTTTCGCATTTATAATATTAGTATTGGGAAAAACATTAAATAACTATACTAATTACTATTGGTACTTTCAAAGTTTATTAATTTAATACATTATTATCATTTCGCCTTTTTATCGTATTTCCGTGTCACACTGTTACGTATACTAATTTTGTTCTACTACTTTTCCTATGTCCCCTAGACCATTTTTTATTTACTTCTAAGTAGGTACAGACTTTTTGTCCTCTCTTCCTATAGGTATATAGATATAGATATTCTAAATTAATAAAATATTGTTATTGGTTTTCAGAAAAGGATATAGGAATATCAATTGATTCCGAGTTTTGTGACTATGTTGTATTGTCAACCAATACTAAACGCTGTAACGTTGTCATCAATTGCAGTGTCGGAGCAATGAGACAGGTACTTTATAAAGACACAGTGGTAACATTTGGATAAAGTTCTAAGTTAATAATCTTTTTTTCTACAGAAAGCTCTATCATGTGTTGCTTCTTTTGGATATTTCCTGGACTTAAGCGAAGAAGATATGAAGAATAATGAAAGTTTTATGATGGGATATTTAAATTGCGACAAATCCTACATGACTGTCCGCTTGTCCTCCATATTTAGTGAACCAAATGCTAAAATTAAAAAGGTATATTTTTACAAATGCAATTGAATGTCATTAAAATTATGTAGTTCCATAAAACGAATAATACATTTCTGTTGTTTTCAGATGTTACATAGTATGATTACTGAAGGCATTGCTAAAGGAATAGTAAAACCATTACCCCGAATTGTGTTCCCTTCGATTGATATTTCTCGAGCATTCAAACTAATGACAACGAGACAACATACTGGCAGAATTTTGATAAACATGACCAACGATAGTTCTGAACGAATTGGAAACCCAAGGTTTATATCAAACACATAAAAATAATTTGTTTACAATTCTAGCAATTCATAGAAACATAATTTTAGTAGGTACTTATTTTATTGCAGAATTATTTTAGATTCTAATAAAGTGTACGTGGTTATTTGTGACGAGAGTGAAATTGGAGTTGAAATAATAAATAGACTAATAGAGAGAGGAGCTAAAAAGTTAGTCATTCAAAATACAAACAAGTCACAGAGTGGTTATTATCAATCAAAATACTTGTAAGTACAAACAAATACTTTGTCTTGACTAATTAATTTACCTATAATACTAATAATTAAAATTACTTACTTTTTAGACAATGGAGAAAACTAATAAACATTGAATGTTTTGATGAAAATTTAAACAGTATGAATGGTTGCAAAATCCTAATTGAACGTGGAAGCAAAATAAGTCCCATAGATGGTATATTTTACATCAGCAGTTATTCTGAAACAATGCCTGATGCAAATAATACAAATGGTTTAATAATATCAAATCTTGACCATGTTTCTAGACATATTGAAAATTTGAGGTAAAATGAGTAATTATAATTATGATTTTATTATTAGCGAAAAAGATGCTACTTATCTTGGCCTGACTGTGTGGATACTGTAGAGCGTCATATTTTATTTTATGTGATAAAAAAATGTTTTCCTTACAATATGTGTAATTATGTATATCATATTAATTATTTCAGCTATTTTGTATTAGTAAACATGGTGCCTTTCAAAGTTTCCCTAGAAAATGGTGTCGATGAATCAGATCAACGAATTTCCGAACGCGTAAATCTGGGATTACCAATACTAAATTTGAAGTACAGATTCAAAGAAACGGTAAATATGATTGAATAATTCGCAGCTCATTCTATGAGTATATTTAAAGAGTTAATTATTATTATTAACCTATACTGTCCCACTGCTGGGCAAAGGTGTCCCTAATTTCTTTCCAAGCTGTCTGGTCCTGGGCTAGATTTGGCCAATCTCCGCGGAATGCATCGAGATCGTCACGCCATCGTTTTCGGGGTCTGCCACGATTCCGATGTCCGTCTTCCGGCACCCATTCCGTGAGGATCTTAGCCCATCGGTCAGGATGCATTCGACTAACGTGGCCCACCCAATCCCACTTAATGTTGGCAGTTTTTTTAAAGAGTTAATAGTTATGAAAAAGAAACAAGATATGAAATAAGACGGAATTGTTAAGACCAATTACAATACATGTACCTACTTTTATCAAATTACAGAATTTCAGTTTGAAAACGATAATGGCATTTTTGGATGGATTTGAAAAATGTTTAAAACACAATAATGGGAACATTTTGCTTGTCGATCAGAAAAATACGACTCAACTACTGGAAATTGTAAATAAAAAATCAGTGCCGTTTTCGGATGACAACCTCAATATACTTGTTGAAAAAAATGAAGTTTTAGCATCAGAGCCCATTGTATCTATGAAAACTTTGACTAAGGAACTAAATGAGGTACGTCTACTCTACTTTAATTTCATAACCAAAATTGTAATAGTAATCTTCTGTTCCAAAGTTGTATTTGTGTAGTGGTGTGGCTCACCTAGTGTTAGATTTGTCATCCTAAGGTCTCTAACCTGACCTAACAACTGCCATCAGAGATACCAACCAAAAAATAAGTAATACAGTTAATAATGTATTTAATCTTATGTTTTAGAATGAATTGGACGAAGATCCAGATGATCAGAAAGTCATTGTACTTTCAGGATTTTTAGGATATTACAGAACATTATCTATGGCCACTGAAAGACTCAAAATCGATGCAATTGGGCTCCAAATGTTACCTGAAATGCATGGAAGTATATCTGAATTGGCTGAGAACCTTTTGCAGGTAATTAGTGATTAAGAAGTCATTTAAAATATGTAAGTGATTAATGAAATATTTTATTTTAGTACGTCAAAAGGAGATACCGATTGAAATCCAAATTCTATATAGTTGGTTATTCTTTTGGACTAAACGTTGCTTTGGAAATGGCTGCCTTGTTAGAAAACGAAGGTTAGTGAATTTAATACAATAAAAAAATAAAAAAACTACACACATTTTATAAATTAATTTTCTATTTTAGGCTATCACGGTATCGTCTTTTGCCTAGACAGCAGTCCATTAGCACTTCAACACCAACTCAAAGCTCATATTGGACATCTCACTGAAAATCAGTTGCAAGACTTCATTATTAACCATGTTTACACACAACTGACGGGAACTTCGTCTCAAAAATTGAAAGAAGATTTAGCACGAAGCAAAAATTGGGCGGCTAAACATAGTGCATTTATAAATAATATAATGAAAGTAACTGCCATATCCCATGGGTATTTAAATAACCTAGTCGATGCCATTTACAAGAGAATACTTCAATCCATAGAGTACAAATCAGACTTGAAGTTGAAATCTGAAATAGTACTAATAAAAGGGTTACCAGATCCTAATATTGATAAACTTCCAGACGATTACGATTTGACTCGGTATACTACTAAGCCGCTTAAAATTGTCAACGTAACATCTGATCATTTATCTGTTCCGGAAGATTGCAAGATATCAAACATCATCAATGGAATGTTAGAACCAGAATTGTTGAAACAATTTGAGACGAAAAACCTGTGCAAAACGTACTTTGTACAACATAAATAAAAATGAATTGAAAAATGCACGAATTGGATAATTTATCATAGTTTCCAAAAATAAAACATAATTATCCAATTTAGTGTAGGAATCATCAAATTGGATAATTATAATTTGTATCTTCTTATAATTTGTGTGGCGGTTCAAAGTACGCCGTACCGCCATAGATATTTTATTATAACTATAATTTAATAATAAAATTATGGGGATGGCGGCGCTAAGCTTAAGTTTAACTTCAAAAGACACTAAGTAGATATTTACCTATTGTGTTTTATTCTACGGCCTAATGACAAGCTTATTTTTTATTCCAATAATCTAATTGCAATAATTATAATAAATATATTGTTTTTAATATTTTTTTATTTTGTGTTTATCTTCAACAAACAAGCATTTTATAGTTAGATCCTTGATCAGAAAGTAAAACAAATAGTCGAAACATAGTGGGTTTCGACAACTACTGTAGATAAATAAATATTGCACGATTTTACACACAGGGCAATCCAGCCTTAAACTAGGCACTATAGGCTTGTACTATGCGTACTAGACAACGGACATACTACATATTATACTTTTTTTGTAAATACATACATATTGTACTATGATGTGTGCAAGCAAACACCAGACTGCAACGCAAAAGGTTACACGTTGCGATATTCGCAACCTTCTGAAAACAAATCTTTGCTAAAACCACACTCGCTGTAAATATTTTTTTGCAGCAAAATATTGCGAGTCATGCATAACAACATCTCCTTCCTTAAGTAAGTATGTATCTTGTAACATTCGACTTGAAATTATGTCAACCATAAAAAACCTTCTTAAGCTAAGGGGATAAGGATGACAAGCGCTGCAAAGTTTTGTATTAGACTGTATGTTAGAATTCACTTCACGGAAACCACTTAGTCGCATGGAATTTTAATTTTTATCGCATAATAATATGGATTTAGGCATGACATTGCCATTTTTATTCTGAAATGGAAGCTGTATTTGGTATTCAAACATTTTTTAATCTATGTTGGATAAAATCACGATAAAAATAATCTGAAACTTTTTTGTCATTGATAAATTAGTAGTCCAATTAGTATTCAACGTTATGATTTAAATCTAAAAAAACTAACAACACGTTTTTTTATTCTAATTTATTAGTGACTAGCTGCGCCCCGCGGCTTCACCCACGTAAGTCTTGTTCACGCAGAAACGCAAGCACAGCACGTATAGTATTATTCTTAAGATAGTTTAAGAGGTCCCTATATCAAACTAATTTCCATTTCGATATCTATTATATTATATTTATTTCGACCTCACAGAACAGCTATTTTATAAATAGATATGCCTAGTTTAGACGTAACAACGAGTAAACCTTGGCAATAACTCATAACTGTGGTTGCTCTGAGCTCAGACTAGATCATTGGCGATCCTGGTCGACGGTCAAATCGGGCTTTCGCACTTGCGCTTCTACTATTTTTACACAAAATCCATTAAAATATTATTCCTACGAGAATTTATTTATTGTTTACCTTTATTTTTTTATGAGATCCATACATGTTTTCCATGATGCAAAATCTTATGCAGGTATGGCATTCTAGTCGGTGACGTCGTGGAGCGGTAGTCGGTGTATGTAAATAATGTAAACAACTTTTATACAAATATTACGAAATTAATGTCATATTATTTCGTTTAAATCACAATGAGTTTAAATTTTTATCTCTGTGGTTAGTATTTCATCCTAATTATTACATCAAAAACAGTAGAAAATTTCATCATATTGACTAATGTTCAAATCATTTTGTGTTTGTCATATATAAGTACGAGTATTGACTACACTACAGAGTAATACAAATAAAATTATGTATCATCTAGTTCAGTCCCAACTTTATTATTTTAGAGCAATGAATAGAGATTTCTTCTAAAAACTAATACTTACCTAATCTTTTCTGTCTGTACAACCACTAAATTCAGATGTTATTGTAACAACATCTTTAAACTTTGGTTCTCGTGATGTTGATATAAAAATCTAATTTTGTGGTTTAATTGCCTTAATTAGGCGTCAGGTAGATCCACACAACCCCGATTCCTGCCAGCGCTATGATACTCGTATTCTTGCCTTTTTTATAATCAACTAGGTATGTTTCGCGGCTTCACCTGCGTAAGTCCTGTTTCTGGTAGAATATCGGGATAAACAGTAGCCTATGTGTTATTCCAGGTCTCTAGTTATCTACATTTTAAGTTTCAACGCAATTGGTTTAGTAGTTTTTGCTTGAAAGAGTAACAAAGTCACATTTAGATTTACAACTTACACGTTTATAATATTGTCACGTTTAAAACATTATTAAGAAGTAGGATGTATTTACATACTTTATACCTTCTCAGGATTTTAAATTTTTACTTAGGTCTTGGTATTTATCTATACTGAGATCCATGTTATCGCTAGCGCTACCAATAAAATTAGTCAACGTAAGAAAAACCATTAACAATTTGGTTCATAAAACGCGTAAGTACGAAAGCGCAGTAAATCCAGCCATATTGCAATGTACGATTGTGTGAATTGTCGTTTAATATCCGCGCCCGTACACAGAACCGTATTTTTATTTAGAGACTTTTAGGCTTACAGAGATTTAGGGACTTACCAAACGATCCTTGCCAATATTTTCTGAATTTTATTTATAAGGTCTGTTTTGTGATTCTTTGGGCAGATACTCAGAAAGCGCCGAAAATATCGTTGTATTGTGTGTATCATAGTGAGAATCAATGAAATCGAAACACAGAAGAACATCACTAACCATGTTTAAAAATCATGAAAGATCAAGGCTATGGGAAGAAGAGATTCAACGAAGCCAACAGCAACTATGGACTCATTTGATATCCCTTCCGATTGAATAGTTTTCTTCATAACCAGTATCAAATAGATCTTTAAACAATGTTTAATGTTATTGTATGTACATGATACAAGAAGTGTCCCCTTCATTTCAAAAACAATAAAAAATAACTTTTAATACCACTATTATACCCCTGTTTTACAAAATAAATCAATTTTTCTTCTAAATCCTTAACTGCTATATTTTTTATAGGTATCATAATATTAGAAAATAAATACCTAGAACACCTTCATCGCATTTTATAAAAATATTATTTTAATCTTCGTTAATTATTGATTTTACGAGAAATTGTAGATTTTTTCACGCAATTCCATCTCGCTTATTTATATGCAATCGGACAAGGACCGATGATTATCATCTATCGCCGCTTTAAGGCTACGTGGCTGCTTTTGCCTCCCCTTTTATTTACATGGAATTAGAGCGTACCCTTTACGACACCTGTCCACGGGAAAAGGTAGGGTAACCCTATATATTTGGGTTACACTGTTGCCACCTTCTATTTATCCCACCAAATATTTCAGTTCTGAAAAGTTATTATATTATACACCTATATGAGAAGAATTTCATAAAAATACTACCAACTACTCAGACCGCTCCATTTTCCTACCGTCAAAAATATTGGAATCAATTTTGCTAGCATCAAAAATTTTCCCGAAAAATATGGTAATGGCAACATGGTACATACAAGGATGCGTAAAAAATGTTACGGCTGCCCTATATTTTGTTATGATGGCCTCATCACACGAAGCCCTTGATATTTGAGTCATGCCTTATCTATTAAATTTTCTATACGAAAGGTGTCTTCTTTACAGGGTAACTATATACTTAATGTTAAAGTTTCAGCATTATTTTATGACCACTTACTATTTATAAAGCAATCACGGCTTTTATTTGGGACGCGTTAGTGGAACGTGGTCCTGAATTGTCGTACCCGTGAAACCTAGGTATGTTGCGTGAAGATTATTTAGTTTCAGGGGGATATTAACTAATTCAGTTTTTTTGTGACACACATATAAACACCCAAATTAACTGTTACGTATTGTACAGTTACTTGAAAATATTTTCTTATTTTTTTCATTAACAAATATTACAACTATGCAGTCTGAGATACGCTATGCATTAGTAAGATCTGGAGCCTTATTTTTGAATCGCTCGTTGCACTTCAGGCGATTAAAATAATTCGATATCTGCTGATTATCGTTTGATGTCGGACTTTCTGCTGAGTGATTGATACCACTCGTTGTGGACGTGCGATTCACGTAGAAAAATTACAGAAATTGAACGAAAATCAGTAGAAATCGAGGTATTATAATTTAACAATTAAAAAACCGACTTCAAAAAGAAACAAAAAATAATTCTTTTTTTTTTTAAACAACAAAAAAAAAGAATTGATAAAAATGACCAAAATAACCTCTACATAGGTACAGAGCCACCGACTAATTAATCTGTTTTATCATCTGAAGTCGGGCAGCCAAACTAAGTACAATATGGAACCAACCAGTAAAACTGCCCGACTTCAGATGATAAAACAGATTAATTAGTCGGTGGCTCTGTACCTATGTAGAGGTTATTTTGGTCATTTTTATCAATTCTTTTTTTTTTTTTTTTGTTTTTTAAATTATTTTTTGTTTCTTTTTGAAGTCGGTTTTTTAATTGTTAAATTATTTTTTATTTTACCCTTTTTAGTATACTTACCTACCTAAAAATCAACAATATTGTTACCGTAATTTTAATTATTGAGGAGTTTGCTGATGAGAAGGTGGTTTCAGGTGCCCCATCAATCTGTACTTAGTTCTTTAGGGGTCTATTCTTTTTGGCAGAAGTCCAAAAATGAGTAATTTATTGAATTCTGGGATGCTATCCTGTCCATTATTCCAAAGATACTCATCAGATCCTTACCAAACTTTCATGGGACCACCTCGTAGCTTCCACCTTTCCATTAAAAAAAGACAAGCCATCTTCGTGTAATCGATGAACAATCGAATTGAATACAGCGTTTTGAGGAGCATTCCCGGTCCTCACTTCGAAGATCCTCATCAGATCCTCATCAAATTTTTATGGGACCATCTCGGAGCTCCTACCTATCCATTAAAGAAAGAATCATCTTAATCCGTCAATCCGTCTTCGAGTAATCGGTGAACATACAAAAAAAAATATATTATACATACAGACGAATTGATAACCTCCTCCTTTTTTTTGAAGTCGGTTAAAAATCGCTCGAAATGCCTCATTTGGTTCAAAAATAGTGCCCCTGATATTTCTTAAGAAATAAACACTTACAAATAAAATGTAGGTAATGTAGTCTTACTAAGATATTTTAGTCTATCTAGCTGGACACACTAGTAGCCAGACAAGCACTATCTAAGTCAGTAAATACATCTTGGCGACTCTGCCTTCAACGACTTCGGACACCGTAATATCTGATCAGAGATCTCATAAATTTAACCTAATCTCAACTGTTCCTTTTCTTTTAAAACTAGAATGTTTCTATGGTACCGTTAATTAAAAATTCTGTTTATAAGGTATACTTCTAATGATCACCGTCTCTTTTGCCACCGAGGTGGCCGTTGGTAATCAAATGCCCTCTCCGTGGTCTATAATACTTTGTGAAAATAACTTCCCCCATCCATTTGATTTTTCTCATTTGCCTTTTGATAGATTTTTTACAATTCGTCAGAAAAGTTCTGCTGATAACTGTTAATTGAGTTACACTGTAGAAAATACTTGTACAAAACCAGCCAAGCCAAGTCGCTGGTATACCTAATATACAATGTACTTCTCCAAACTACGAAAGACGGGTCAAACTAGCATCAATTCCCTACTTCTTTTTTCTTATTCTGCAATGTGAGCTACATTTTAAAATGTTTAAACCACCGTATTTTTTTCTTATTATTAAGGTAACTTCTATTGCCTGATTGCTGAGCAGAGGTCGCTTCCAATAAAAGGTGATGGAAGGACCCATCTCCCTACATTGGTCACGAGTTTGTGCTACCTTCGGCCAGTCTGGCTCGAAGCCGTGAAAGACGTCTAGCCAACCTTGCCATATGTCTGTCAGTACCTTTGTTTCGTAATTTGTTTTTATATTAGGCATAATATTTAACTACAAATATTTTAAAGAAAAAATCAATTTCAAAAAAAATCCCCGCATGTTCCCCTAGGAACAACAGAACCTGGAGGAATTTGCGTGACCGAGTGGTTAAGGCACTGGGGTACAGATCCAGGAACGCGAGTTCAAATGTCGCCGCAAGTGAATTTTTTGAAGATGAATTATTCCTATAAAATAAATCTAGGATCTTTGTTGGTTAACAGTTTTCGGTAGAGAAGTCTACAGATCGTAATTCTCAACCGATCATTACGAAACTTGGCACATAGGTAAGTACCTTGAATTAATAGTTTTGTTTGTTGTTGTTATGCATTCTCCTAACTTGTGTTAATGTACCCACATAAAAGAAATTTAAATAGCCTAGTTTATCGTAACAGAGTTATCAAGCAACTCATTATTCATCCGAGACTAGCAAAGCACTTATTAAATTTCTCACTTGACGTCACAGTACACTCGCACAAAAAATCCTTAACACGCTAAAACTTGTATGTTACAAAGGCAGACTTTGTCTCGCAACGGATTAACATGGAAATTGAATCAGGTTGGACGGCGAACTTACACGGCGACAAAGCTTTGCACTAGCTTGTTATTTTTTGTAGAGTTTGCACTTGTGTAAGTGAATGTATTTTTGGTTTTAGTATAAAAGATTCTGATATACGTATGGCAAGGTTGGCTAGACGTCGTTCATTATAAACTTTAAAATGTTTATGATCAAGAGCCTTACTTTCAGCTCTAAATGACTATAAGCAAAAACTCATAGGTACCTATAATTATTTAAAAGTGACAACTCTTTGTTTACTTTTTCCTTTGATAATTAACAGTTCTGTGTTTACAATTAATTTGATTAGTTTCTAAAAACGGCTATAGTGCAGTCTTAGTGAAGTTGTTAACATTGCATGACTGAATGGGTCTTGCATTCAAATTGTTTGGCTGATTAAAATTGTTTACGGTTCAAATACATAATACAGTAATCAATTGCATACTGACATTTTTATTGCTTGAAATGTTATTTATTATATTTTAAGGAAACTATACAGCTAAACGACTGCTAAGTTACGAACATATTATTTAAATACCTATTTATAATAGTGACATCTGTTGTATTTTATTGGAATTAAAATGTAAACAAATACCTTTAAGACAAAACAAAAAAAACCTACATCACTTTTACGAAATAAATATGACCCATTTACACGACCTAAGTTCAATGTTTAATTCACAATAGCTACAAAACTGACAGGCCAATAAAATAATCAGTTGTTTACACAAAGTCCTTTTATTAGTTTAGAATAAACATGGTTTAAAAATCAGATAGTGGGTAAGTTCCATTAGTAGCTACATAAAGTTGTAGTTAACTTGTACAATTTAACAAACATTCCGTTCCACACAGCAAATATTCTAGGCAATTTGTTTTGAGCAAAAATTCAGTGTAACAAACGAAAACAATTAGGTAACCAGTTTTACCGGCGCTAGTTGGGCTTCGGAAACTTTACTGGAGCTCATTGTTACAAACATGGAGTTAGTAAGGTGCTTGTATTGATATGACAGTTCTCTTAGCTGCACATGCCGATCATGAATGGTCGAGTGGGTTTAAAACGCTTAGGTCGGTCAGTACTTTGATAAGTGATTGATAATTTTTGTGTTTTCAATGCTTCAGAATGCATGAAGCAGTTGGTTCCGGTTGTTTTTTGTGATAGCAGTATTGTCAGTTTTAGTTAAAATCCAAGCCCAGGCTAGGCCAGACCTAAAAATTCTAACACTAGTTGAGCCACACCACTACATGAAAAGAATAAAAAGTTTTTTGAGTAGTATTTGACGAAGGTGCTATCGTGAATCTTTTCCCGATTAGTTAAACTGTGATACCGTTTTTAAATAAACTCAAAAGGGGGCTAAACTATTTCGACCTGCCCCTTTATGATATGTCCGCCAGCTCCATCGTGCTATTTGCTGCCACGCGAGCTCAAGAACATTACCTAGAACTTGCGAATGTATCATTCAAAAACATATAATATGTAGGTGGCGCATTATGCCACCGAAAAGTCTTGATTAAACCGGAGCAGGTATGGCTATCCATAAACTGCTATTTTCTCGAAGTTTCAGTTACTGGCCACTCAAATTGATATAATTTATCTTCTCCGAAAATATTTTCGTAGATCTCTACCAAAAACCACGGCAGTGCAGAGTCGTGGTACACTGAAGTGCAATTTATTACTTTTAACTTGCCCGAGCAGTTTTGGATTAGAGCCGATTGCAGTTCTAAATGCATGCTAATAGCAACAGTTAAGAGCTATTGCCTGTTATTAGTTTTGAAACTGATTTGTAACTACGGACGAGTTGACGGCCAGTAAGTACCTACTGTTTCGTTCCAAAGTTAGTAGGTATTGATAAGTTTTGTACAACGTCATTGATGAGTTTTGATAGTGAGTAGGAGAATTGAATAATTTGCTTGGTACGGTGTTTTGTTGCAAAACTATTTGTTAGATTAACAAAACTGCTTCCGATCCATCTTTTTTGTGATTGTTTTGTTAAAAAGAATAAATTGTTAGGTACAGGTATATAAACTGATAATCAATAGAGGTACATATTTAAAAGGATTGAGATTAAAAGTGGTAATTTTCTTTGAACAATGTTATGTAATAGAAGAACGTTTTGATATAATTAATATAAGATTATACAGTAGAGTGAGTTCTCGAAACGTCGAAACATTTGAAGTTATTAAAATATTAAGTGTGCGAAATACGAATAGACGTACTTAGACCATACAGAGTATACCTAGTTCGTCGCTGAAATGGAGCTTTGAGTTTACATTCTAATTTTGCCGAGTTTCAAATGTATTATTTCATGCTTGTTTAGCATATCAAAGAGTAGAATTGTAGGCAAAACTTGATCTTCAACAAGCGTCATGCTTTTTACTTAGTTCACTGTCAAAGAATCTGAAACTTTGAATTTGTATTTCTATATAGTTAACTATTTACACTATGATTTTGTTGGTAGGTATTTGTTGGAAAAACTTTTGACGCCATTTTATGGGGCTAACTGCTAAACTATAAAGTAAAAGAATTTGCGTTGTTTACAGGTCTTAACATTTACCCACCACAGGATTCAGGGGAAAATGAAACACCATCAATCGTGTCGGAGGTCAAGATTTATAAACAAACATCGTTGTATGTTGTGGTTTTATGTAAATAATATGTAGGTATAAATCTGCGAACAAAACAAAAAACACTTAAGTTAGTTTATTTAAGAATTCCATTGTTATTGAGAAGTGTTTATTTTTAATTTTCAAATAAGAAAGTTTATTAAGTTAACATTTTTTTTCCTTTTTAAACATAAATAGAGTAAAAATTACTTCCATTTATAAATATCTAACAAAAATCCGAAATCACTTAAAACTCAGGATTAGCAAACCTGAATTCTGAGTTCATACCGTGAATATTAAAAACAATAGACAATTTTATATAAATTAGAACGTAAAACCTCAACAAAAACAAAAAAACTTACATACAGTGCCACCAACTTATCTAGATACTATAAACTATAGAAACATTCAGGCAGTCAGTCTGAAGTCGGGCAGCTAAACTACAATAATATGGACCCAGCCAGTAAAACTCCCCGACTTCAGATGACCAAACAGATAAGTCGGTGGCACTGTATGTAGAAGTTATTATAGTTCTTTTTTAAGTTAGCTTTTAAAATTTTAGCTTATTTTTTTATATCACATTTTTAGTGTACCTACCTACTTTCGATTATCACTAAAATCAACATAATTGTAACCGTAATTTTAATTATTAAGGAGTTTGCTGATAAGAAGGTGGTTTCAAGTGCTCCATCAATCTGTACTTAGTTCTTTAGGGGCCGATTCTTTTTGGTAGCAGTCCAAAAATGAGAAGTATACCGCATTCTGGGATGCTATTCAGTCCATCATTCCGAAGATACTCATCAGATCCTCACCAATCACCAATTTTTATAGGACCATCTCATTTTTTATAGCATTATCTCACTTTCCCATTAGAAAAAAACTATCTCAATCGGTCAAGCCATCTTCGAGTAATCGGTGAACAAACCCAAAAAAAAATTACGCGACGAATTGAAAAATGAAATGAAATTTGTTTATTCCAGATTTTTACACTCATATCAATTTAATCAAATAGTAGGCGCATTATACGCCCTCCATTTCCGATGAAGCGGAACATTCTCCGGGAATTGAGAACCTCTTCCATTTTTTGAATCGGTTAAAATGTACCATTATAGGTTAATCATAAACCATAAAAACTGGAATAATTAAAAACAATGGTAATTTGGGCCCGCATAAACTGTAGGTTTAAAAGAATAACCCCGTTGTCATGCTTACCACTTACACATTTAATGAAATGCATTAATTGCATCGTGCTTTTGCATCCACTTTCAGACCCGAGGTATGGCTCTGAAAGTTCTTAAAAAAGTTTGATCAATTTGGACTTTAAATCCTTGGGAACAAAGTTACCTTTTGATGTTAAAGTATTGAATATAAAAGACAATTTTATTTTAATCGCTCGTATCGGAATCGAATGGTTCTGCGGACAATGATGTGTAATTACGATTTTCTCTCTTTGAGTGGACTTTTATTTTTGTTGCCTTTATTTCTGTTCTTGGAATCGATGTTTCATTTGATTTCTTTTTTCTGTGTTTCAGATTGATTAAAAGTTTAATTAACTTGTTAGGTGTTTAAAGTATGAGATATGTTAAGCTATGAAGTCTAAAATTAGTAGGTAGGTACTAGACAACGGATATACAGATATTATACTTTTTTTTTGAAAATACATAATATAGACCCAGACCAAATACATTTATTTTTTTATTTTTAAGCATAAATATTTGCACCCGGCGAGAATCGAACCCGCAACCTTTCGCATCCACAACTTTTCCGAAGAAAAACAACTTGATTATAATGTTGCTAAATTTTAGACCACATAGCTTAGCTACCTAAAAGTTATGAAGACACCACTATTCAGGGTTGCAACCAGCCTTCATCAGTGGCTGCATCAACCTATGCATAAAACACGAAAATAACATGCCCCCAAAATACCTACTTCGTACGAACACAATTATTAAATATCTGATTTGGAAATCAGTTCGTTGTTTTGAAATATAAGATTTGTTTGAAACTACAGCAGAAAATTTTAGTTGAAACAGAGTCCCAAGCTAGGAAGTAATTATTTACATGCCATATAGATTTTTTACACCGAGCGATTGCTTTTTTGACACCTCAAGAACACGCACAAAAAACCTATTGCAAAACCCTACGGATCCTAGCAATTTAAACACTTATAACAATGTACTTTTTAAACTCAAACGATTTCTGCTTATTACTATTCGAGTATTAGTGCACAAACGCGATCGAAACCCGAGTTTTAATTATAACAATGATTGATGCTATACAAAGTAAAAAAAATGGTTCAATTGAAACCCAGGGAAGTGAATGTGGGAGAAAAATATGTGCCTAAACTCGAAGTCACGGCTATAATAGTTTTTTGAAATTAACTTCTTTTATTTTTCATTTTTTAAACACGATAGATGAGTATATCGTAAATTTGTTTTTATTGCTCAAGGCATATTTACTAGAAATATTTTTTAAAGGAAAAATTCATCTTCAAAAATTCACTTGCGGCGAGATTTGAACTCGCGTCCCTGGATCAATACTCCAGTGCCTAAACCGCTCGGCCACGCAAGTTCCCATCTCGAGCAGCAAATTTAAGAATATGAATGTTTCCCTGTCTACTATTTGTAGTGAAGTGAAATAAAAAAAAAACGATAGATGAGTGTTTGAAAATCGACTCTTTTCACTCGATGGTAAGTGATGATAATATGGTCTAAGAACCGATCTACATATCGTAATACGGACATGTCCGCTCGCCACTACGACTTTGGCCGGTGGTAACAAGACGCGGCTGAAGCTTCCTACCGAGAAATTTCTTTTGATCATTATGACGCTACTATTACCAATAGCTAATAAAAACAGTTTGTGTTCAAAAATGTAATAAAAAGTTACATAACTAACTAGTGTGCCAGAAAGATTTTTCGTTCAATCCATTTGTCGATAACTCAACTAACACTTCATTATCCAAGTTAAGAAAATCAAGTTTATTCCGTCAATACGTGCCGACCCCAAGGGCACAGTTAGAGAATCTCGCACAAGTAAACGAATTATGAAGATAAAGCAAGTTAGCTTGTGGTAGGTACATTTCTTACGTTGTTAACTACTGATAATTAATTGGGAGAACCACGAGTTTATAGCTTTCCTTGTAATTCAAAGAAACATGGCTGAGAGAAGGGGCAAGGCCCTGTTTGTAAAAGCTTGCGTGCAGCCAAATGTCGAGTCATTTAGCTCATCGTATTCCCTTGGGACCCGATTAGCACTGTCTCATCGTTTGGCTACATTTCGTCTACAGATTGACTGTGACTGCGAAGATGCCGCGTGGTCAACGAAATAATCCACGAATGTCCGAGCAACGTAACGGCACCATCCTGAGTAGCTCTAAAAACCTATTGCTTGGATGTATAATCTGTAGGTTATATTATAGTAATAGTCATCCAGAATTCTAGGGATATGAAGCCTAAGAAGCCCGAAGCCTTTGGAAAGTGTGCGTAGCTCGGAAGCCAACAAGTAGATAGAGGTGAATTATTCACAAAAGGATCTTATACTTTTAATCACAATTGATGATGTCGAGAATTATAGTGGACGCCAGACCTTTTTATTGTCCCTGTCATTTAATGTAGCTTGATAATATAAATTCTAAATTTATATTAAAATGTATTCTGTGATAGTACTGAGTAACGCACCCTATTAGGTAAGCAAATAAGGTTATTCTTTGTCTACCTATAAACGACATAAAACTTCATAAATTTATGTATATAAAAAACAAACACCAATAATCTTTATTTTAAAATAAATAACAAGAATAAACGTGTTTTATTACGAACTATGTAGAAGTTGTTATTAAGTACAAAAAATAATGTTCAGCCTGTCTGTCTGCATATCTGTCTGTGCACACAGTGAAAATTATTTAAAGACGTTATTTTATGGATAAAAAGGGTTGTATTTAGTTCGTAGCATATAGGAAATAGGTGTAGAAACAGTATAATACAATAAAATAAATACAATAGTTAAAACACAACCCTTTAATTGCAGCCGGGTAAAATGAGGATTTCTTTT
Organism: Idaea dimidiata; assembly: GCA_949358125.1. NCBI lineage: Eukaryota > Metazoa > Arthropoda > Insecta > Lepidoptera > Geometridae > Idaea > Idaea dimidiata. The sequence goes on from OX442329.1 coordinate 15,614,504, forward strand.
CCTAGTCTACTAAAAGTTTAATGCTTTATCCCAAAAACAGCATCTTTTTGTCAACCTATCTGTTGTAGTTTCTTTCCCTTGTTCTAGGTATTTAAGAGCACAGCAAGGAGCCAACTACTAAATAAACTGTGGTAATGTTGACACAGACTAAGATATTATTATTTAAACTTATTGCATGCATCCAATAATCTCATTATTTGGTCGATTAATGATGGCCCGATGTACAAATCTGGTTTTTTCCAAAAACAATTCTATAAACAACCGCTCCTTAAAATTAAATATGAGGGACCGCAGGGATTCAAATTTGATTGAGAGCCTCATTGTGAATATCTATTACCTTAGGATATAAACTTCGAAGAGTTTTCTTAAGTTTAACAATATGGATTTCTCAAATAATAAGGAATATAAAATGAATTGCTTGTAATTTTGTCTAAGGTTTTCGCGATTTTGCATAATAAAACACAATATTTACTTTACAGTTGACTTACAATATTAATAAAGGCACACAATCATAAATCTAAATAAAATAATTATTTAATTACAATGGTATAGCGGCTTGCAACAAATACCAAAGACAAATATTATAGTATTCTTTATATGTCCAGTATCATTATTATTTATTAGCTTTTTATTACGCGGGTACGCAGTATAGGTATCTACATAAATCTTCGAAAATATTAAACAAAAAAAACAGATATTTCCAATTAATTTAGATTTCTTTGCTGAAAAACTTGGCACCATTACAACCAAAACAATCCCAACGTATCAAAAACAATTAACTGAAAACCACAGTCTAAATCGGTCCCACATTTTTGGAGACTTCTTCTCCGTTTCATGCTTAAGAATCGTCAGCAGATAAACAGACAAATTCAGACTTTGTGTTACTTATTATAATTAAGGAGGATTATTCATCCTTAATAATAATAGGGATGGTATGTACGTTAGTTTTGTATTGTGTATTTTGCTACCATAAGAGTCTTGATCTAAATAATTAGTAGGAAAATACCAACCTAATAATACTAATCGTATTACAACAATCACCTGAATAAACTATTGTCGGTGATAAATAATAATTTGCATAACAATAACACAAGAATAATGAATATACTATTAGTAACTAATAATTAGAAAAAAAAGAGTGAAATTTGATACGTAGTTCTTAAAACTAGGCACTTCGAAGCTCATCATCATCATCATTAGCCTGTTGCAGTCCGCTGCTGGACATAGGCTTCTCCAATTGCACGCCACCCGTATCTATTTTCGGCTTCTCCAATCCAGAATCTTCGAAGCTCAATATTTCAAAGATGGGGTAGACGAGAGCAAACAAATCACATAGCATTTTACATGGGAGGGTACAACAAGGTACTACGACAGACATATAGAAATAGCTAAGGGCTTTTTGTTGAATTCAAAACCATAAAAATGAAGTCAAATAGAAATAAAATTGTAAAACAATTTTAATTATAAACTTCTACTTGGTTTTTAGTTTTGTTTTGTTGCGTTCGACGTTCATTGCTAAAAACTGAGCCACATAATGCGAAATAAACGTTTTTCCTACTAAAGGCCACGAACTAACCAACACAAATCCATGTTAATTACTGTTGACTATATACTTCACAACTTACTCTATGACAAATTATTATGTTACCACTTGCAACTCCCGGATCTTCCTAATTAAGTGCTTGCAGTTAATGTCTCCTAGATTTATGGCACGAAAAGCCTTGAGGGCTGACCACAAGTGTCTCTCGATGATTCATTAGCATTTTCGGTTACTCTTGACGTCATTGTTCGGATTTATTACTTAAGTTTGCTTTATTACGGTTGAATAGCTTACTTTAGGTATTACGCGTAGGTAGGTAACTGTTTAATATTAGGATTATAATACTAACTTTAATAGACCATTCACTTGTGGATTTCAAGCTTAGAAATCCTCATTGATAGGGATATCAATGGGGATTAAATGAATAACCCAGTGAAAATACATTGTGTGAATAGACAATTATTAGAAATATTTTAAGCAAGGAAATATATTTCCAAAAAATCCCCATGACAGGATTCGAACCTGCGTCCTTTCGCTCATGGGGATTTTTAGGAAATATATTTTCTTGCTAAAAATATTTCTATGTTTAAAATGCCTTGAGCAATAAAAACAAAAAGAAATATTAGACAATTGTTTTTACTGGGTTACTCACCTTTCGAATTGGAATCCATTTTGCATTTTTAGTTTACATACATTTTGCAATGCATTTTCAATTGTTTGTTGCAATGTAGCCTTATTAAAGAGCTATTGTTACATGATTTTAAGATGCATTTTTTAAGTGTTTTAAAATAAAAATCATATCGGACGAGCCTACTTTGAAATACGATTTGGGTCGTGTATTCAACAAGACTTAGGTACTCTTAAAAAATTAACCATATTTCTCTATTAAACTAATTTTCTCAAAAATAATATCTTATTTAACGAAGTTGCCTAACAATAATATTCGTATCTCAGCAGAGATGATCTTTATTTATATTCGATTACAATTTAATACAATTCTGCGACTAATCCAAATAAACTTCAAACAATCTAATAAGATTCTAAAATAACTAATTAAAAGTCAATGGTAAGTCAGTAGATAGAAGTCTGCGAAATAAAGTAAATTGTACCCAATCGTCTGATCAAACTAAACCAATTAGTTTAACATTCAAATGTAATACAAAAGTCGTTAAATAAAGTCTTACACAGTAGTCTTGAGAGCAGTGTACATTGGTTTTAGAAACAGACGACAAGATAACGCGGTTCAATTGGAGATTAGAATCGCTAAATGAATAAATATTGAAATCCAAATACGTTCTTATTAAGTATAAATTTTAATGTGTTTTTGTCTTGTGTTTACATAGTCCTTCCTTATGTTTTTGCGATGTTGGATCAAAATTATACTCAAGAACAGATCTGAAAGGCCTTAAAATGTAGGGCATTGAAAAATGCTCAAAATAATAAACGCAACGTAATCTTATCCGAATTTGAGTTTGTTTTTTATGTTAACATTTTACCGCGTATTTAGTCAGGATTTTTTATAAAGAAGACCGTTTAAATTTGACCAGCTATGTTCCACAAATATCAAATTTGGCACTTCAAACAACTTTTAAAGTATTAAAAGTTGTTTGAAGTGCCAAATTTGATGTCAATTTAGTAAAATTGTTTCATTCCAAAAAGAAGAAATATGGATTATTCAAAAGATTTACGTGATCACAAGCCACTGTGTTAGTATTTATGTTTTATTTCCGCAAAATTACAAGATATTGTATGTTAAAGTTTTCACGGCTACAAATTCTCCTGAAGTAGGAACGATTGAGCCGCCATTTTTTAGGTTCGGAGCTCTTAACTGTAAAACTTTAATATATTTTCAATATATTTTAATTTAGCAGAAAATAAACGAAAATACTGACACCGTGGCTTTAGATCACGTAAATCAGTTGAATAATCCACATCTTGTGTTTTAGGAATGCCTTTAAAATTTGTACCTCTACCCCCTAGGTCTGAGCTCTAAGGGAACACGCAGATCTTCTTAGAAACAAAAGTTGACAACTTCTGTAGCAAAGCATGTAAGCCTGCGAAGTAGACGGGGATTTGATTACGTGCCATAGTCGATAACGATCAATGAAACAAAGATTTGTATATGTCTTTCGTTTTTCAAATGTTTTTTTGTAAATAAAATAAAGTACCATTGACTTCAAATATCATTATAAAATCTTGTTTTGGTGTTTGTTGCAAGCCGCTATACCATTGTGCACTGTGATTTAGTTCAGTAAAACAAATAGAGTAGCTAAAGAAGTCACGTAAGGGTACAAACATAAAATCGCAATAACGTTTCACAAAATGCTACGGTGTTTGATACGTAGACTACGTTAGAACGCATATGAGGCTTACGTACTTTTCAGATAGGATTTGCAATGTTGACTGTACAATGTCCTGGAGAGTACAATTTGAAACAGTGTCTTGTAAAAAGCTGTTAAGCTTTTCTATTTATTTACACTAGGTACTTTTAATAAAACAAGTGCCGTTATATAATTTGTCCCACTGGAGGGCAATGGCCTCCTCTTAGAGGGATTAGGCCGTAAAATGTCGTGGGAGCCTACTCCGGATTGGCTAATATCCCATGCCTTTGGACCGTGACGCAGGTTTTTCACGGTGTTTTCCTTCACCGTAAAACCGATGTTATTAAATAATAATAATTTAAATTTCACATTTTAATCTTACTGCCTTATGCGGTGTCTCAATTTATTTCGCGTGAAAGGAACATGAAATCTGTTTGAGAAATCACCTCTAGTACTGGTACGTAACATCTGAAATTATTGTACCCCCTTTCTTTCTTTTTTTCTTAATAATCGACTATAAAGATTTTCAGCAAACTTAGGACATAATATTTACCTAAATGAAGTGATTTCTGCAAATAAACTGAACTGAGGAAAAATAAAGGAAGCGTTTTCGTCTGACGACTAGACTATAAATAGTTTCTTGAACCGTCTAAAAAGTAGTACAACGTTTTAATAAATATAAAACTTTCCTATGAATAGAAAAGTAAAGACTGTTTGCCTTTGTTGTATATATTTTATTTGCATGACTGAATTAAGGACTGTCACAAACGAAAAAATAATGTTTGATATTTCAGGTTTGTATTGGTAGGTTAGTTCTTTTGTTTTGTTTTTTGAACTCTGATTGGTACTTATCATTGGAACAACCACTCTGTACCACTCTAGAGGGAGGTTTTGGTCGCAGCTTCTACCCACCTTTATATCGCCAAGTGGACTTCTTACAGCCACATTCAGAAATGACCTTAAGCATGGACTCGGCTTTTGTTACATTTTTACTGACCAGAGGAAGATAGGGTCGGTCGTTTGTAAATATGACTTACAGCTTGTGTTTGCTTTGCGTATTTTGTTACCTTTATCATTAACTACCGGGACAAATGGGGTTATCATTTTTTTTACTTACTAAATTGATTGAAAAATAATATATTCTAGGTTTCAAAAATATATATTTGTGCATTATGCATTATTAATGCAATTATGCATTAAAAATATTAGAGTCCCAACCGAATTGGAAACGTCCTCCTTTTTTGAAATCAGGTAAAAAGAAAAAAAATCTATTTTAGACGTGGATCGATTTGTTTTATACTAAATACAGCAGCGCCTGCGTAAGTCCTGTTTCCATCGCCATGCGATAGAAGCTCTGTATAGGGGATTTTTTCTCCAGTTTTTGCATCATTTTCCATGGATGCTCCGCTCTTATTGGTCGTAGTCTAATGTTGTATAGCCCATAACCTTCCCCGATAAATGGACTATCGATAAACAAAAAGCATTTTTTAATTCGGACCTGTAGGTCCTCAGATTAGCGCGTTCAAACAAACAAACCAACTATTCAGCTTTATAATTTTAGTATAGATTCGCTGTTTGTAGTGGCCCTTATTGTTACAGGGTTGACCTTTTTATTTAGAAAAGTTAACATTCTAAAAGAATCCCTAATTAAAATGCAATTGTTATTTACAAATACGGCCATTAACTTAGGATCGTTTAGTTTTAGGGTTCATTAATGGAAAAATAAATAGTATACTTGAATTTCAAAGTAGTTTCAATTAAGTTAGTACATACATCACCTTACTTGACTTAAGTGTAAATATTAAATTAACTCTATTCTAAGTCAACATCGACATAGAATAACAGCTTTTTAATTAATAATATAACTTTTGTTATATTATTCAGATGTTGTTTGGTTTCTTATTGAATTGACAAACTTTGTAATCTTATAAAGGTTTGCTTTTTTAATTTTACGTACGACACTTAATTTTTAAACTTAATTACGAAACTTTATTAAATATCTACAGAACTCTGATAGAACTCACAGAAACTTTTTTTGTTTACCTCCAATCATGAAATTCTAATTATCAGGTTAATGTACTTTCCCTTACATATAAACAGTATTTAGTACCACAACTCAACCAGTTAGATCTTAGCAGTTTGACTTTTCTGTTAGGATCTGATTCCATAACCAGTTCTTCAAGATTTTGAAAGTTTTGAAAGATGGCTCTAATTCCGGCGGCAGTGATTGTGGAGGACTCGACAAAGAAGTTGAGGCCTCCACCTGGTGAAGAAGTTGTAATTAGTGGAATGTCAGGAATATTTCCGAAGTCGGATAGCGTTCAGGAGTTTGGCGAAAACCTTTACAATAAGGTAAGAATTTTATGTGGCCTGTAGCTCTGTCATAGAACCCCATCTCTTCTTGTAAATGATATCGTAAAAGGTGACGAGATATTCGTGGAAAACTGGCGACCCTGGAACTCTGCCCATGCTATGGCCGGTATATGCTTGCTTCCAAAGTGGGTTGGTAAAAATATTCCCAAATATATTATGTATGTTTGATGTGGTCAATGATCTTTTACCCACTTCGCCAATCCCAAATAGCAGGGTTTTAGCAGACCTCTGGGCTTCAAGAGGACCACATCCTGAAGTTTGCCTGTGTATGTAAGCTAGGCATAGAAGAACGCTTAAACATACACATAAAACATTGGATCAGGAGTTATGTATATGTCCTTGGGGACCAACTGTAAAATTACTAAAATCTTCTACAGGTTGACATGGTCACTTCAGAGGACCCTCGCTGGGTCTACAACCACCCCGAAGTACCAAAACACCTGGGCAAAGTCAATGGGATGGGCAAGTTTGATGCCCAATTCTTTAGGGTGCATTTCAAGCAAGCTGCTACAATGGAACCGATGAGCAGGAAACTGTTGGAGCATGCGTATAGCGCGATTTATGATTCTGGTAAGCTATTGGTTCAAATGAGTTTATTTTGGTTGGTATTTCATTGAATACATAAGTAATAACATATTTAATTAAGATCTTAATAGCGTGATTTTGCTTTAATGACCAGGGTTAATTGTAATGATGTGTTCCAATCGCGTTTGTTCAAAAAACATTCTAAATGTAGGTCGAATTCTATATAAATAAGTCTCCCGTCCGACTAACAGCGGTATTATTTATCAATTCGATAAAAGCATTACCTAGTCAAGTTTTTTCAATATTATTACGGTTCATTCAAACCCAATATTCATTAAATTAGGTCTTGAACTGTAATAATAATATATTATTTCGTAGCTGGCTTAGTGATCCGGAGTAGGTTTTGACCCCCAAAAAAACAGTCTTCCATCACTTTCTGTTGAACTCTATTTATTAGTGCCAATCCCTTGCTAGAAGTTAAGGCCGAACAAGTAAAAAAAATGTGAGCCTTCATTAGACGTCTGGCATATATGAAAAATCAAATTTGTTTTCTTATAGCGTGTCTATGGGGCAATGCAGATTGACCGGTAAAGGCACCCTGGGTCAATTATTACCCAATTTTAAAAACAGTGAAAGCACCTCTGGGCCAATGATTATCCAATTTCAAATCTAGCGGCCTCTGTATAAACTCCTTATTTATGATTGATACTGTTTTTACTACTTTAAATAGCCGTACGAAAGTATGTCTATCCTTTTCAACTTCGTTGACCTTCACGTTCATGTGTGCCAACCTACCAAAACATTAAAAGTCACGATAAAAAACTAAAGTATTTACAGTATATTTTAGTCCATGAATGGCTGGCCGGCGAGACTAACTACAGGTTATTGCGGGGCGCGGGAGGTAAACGAAGAGTAATGTGGTTATATGTTTTACATCAAAATACCAGCAAGTAGTAAATTGTACTCCTACGTGGAGTCTTATTGCCTTACCTTCTAAGAGGAGGTCCTTTCCCTACAAGAGGACATATTAGCAGGTCAAAAGGTCCTATAATACATTCAGTATCACGGGGCTATGGAGCCCCCTACCTTATTGCGATTGTACTATACAGTTAACGTATAATTTCCTAATAAATTTAAATTACAATAAATCACAACAAACAGGACACACTAGTGGAAAACCTTTGGTATTCCACTGAAAGCCCTGCATAATTAATTGTTCCAATTTGTACTCTAAGAAAAGTAGAAAGGACGACTTACATATAGAGGCTAAGGCACGACGATGTGTTTCTACTGTAAGGCTTAATGCATGGAAGTGTCAAAAGGCATGGACGTGGCGGTGAAATACAAAAATTAAAGACAACATAATCTACCCACGGGCTCAAAAGTCTGATAGACCATTTGTCGGGCCACTTAATCATGACGACCTGAGTATAAAAAGAAAAGGGTTTCTTGTTGACTATGAAACCCCAAAAAGGATGTTAAACTTAGGTACCTACAAAACATAGGTCGAGCTATAAAGGAGAATGTAGCTACGCTCATGTTTCTAATTTAAAAAGTTTTGAATTTCATTTTATGTAGCGAGATTGTCTGTTGAATATTCGACAGATAGTTAAAAAACCCTAGGTAATAAAAAACGTAATATTTGTTAAAGGTCTCTTAACTGTAAGAACGGATAGATGCTCTGTACATTTTAAATATTCAAACTATTTCACAAGTCTATATATAGTTTTTAAAAGTAAGTCAATTTTTTTCGTTTGTAAAATTATATTTCCTAACCGTTACCTCGTCACGTCCATGTGAACCGCCTATTCATTTCACCTCTAACTAATAAATAAAACCCTTATTAAAGGTATCAACCCTCTTCAACTTCGCGGTAAGAAGGTTGGTGTCTTCATCGGCTCCACTTTCTCAGAGTCTGAGAAAATCGTCATTTACGAAAACGTTCAACGTAATGGATTTGGTATCACCGGGTAAGTGTTCTAGATTTAAAAGGTTCTTGTGAATGAGTTTTATTCTGCGCTGCAAGCATGTTTTTGTCCTTAGTGGCAGTAAAGGTCATCAAATTCGATAAAGTTAAAAAAGTATTATAGCAAGGAAAGCATTTACCCAGCAATTTCTACATAATGCTGGCTAAATGCTCTCTTGCAATCAAATGAATGACCGGGGGTTTGGAGAAAAATATAATCCACGACGCTAGACCAATATGGGTCAGTAGATACACGGTAAGATCTGAGCTTCACTTACCATTAGAACCCTTTTGTAGGTCCATAGATTCAGAATTATATTGATGACGTTTAATTATATAGTCCGAAAAAATATTTATTTATTACAGATTTTATAAGAGTAGATAAGAATGCAAATGTGAACTCTTTATGTTTCTGTCAGTGGAAATTCCAATTTAATTACTATGTACTGATTATGTGAAGCTTAACCCTTTTTCTTACTACATAATTAATTTATTTTAATAATATTTTGAAACAGGAACAAATGTACTAATAATTTAAGTCATCAATGTAAAATAAGCCTATTGTATATAGGTACCCGACTGATTTTCATCTCAGTTTACCTAAACGAATCATCGACACCGTGGATTTAAAGCAATTACAGTTTAATGAAATATAAACTAAATTATTTTACGAAAGCAATTTTCGCGCATATTTGCTTGATTATACTAATACTGTATAAATAAACAAATGTTTATAAATAAACATTTGTTTGGAGAAAGATTAGGTTTCCTTTTCATTAAATCTGTACCTAAAAGAAATAAATCTAACCCTTCTAATTGAAGTGTTCAAAACACTGTTAGGGTCTTTCTAGCCTCAGGCGTATTTAGATGGACCTAAATTCTATTTGGGAAAATTCATTTCGAACAAATTTAGATTTCGCCCTCTCATTGATTGACAGATTAAATTTTACTTACCTTGCGCGTGTGATACGACCAATTCACACTTGACCGATTTTCATGCCATTCTACTAAGACATAAGATAAAATATGTTTATGCTACGACGATGATAGATACGGTACGATATTTAGGCCACAGTGTCTACATTTCAGCTAATTAGTTTATAGAACTCATGCGTTAAACATGATACTTGATCATGAAACTATACCACTATGGTTTTAAAGATAGCGCTCTGGATCCTATCTTCTCCTATCTAAGTAATAGTGTTCAGTGTGTTGACGTCAATAGAAAACAGTCCCTCAAGGATCCATGTAAGGACTATTTCTGTTTCTTGTTTATAGAAATGACCTATCTTACCTAGTAAAGAACAACCACGATATTGTGTTGTTCGACAATATCTCATTGGTATTTAAAGATAAGAGACACCAACAAAATATTGTAAGTAAGTTTAAGTAGTTAAACTTTTCTTGAGTTGACCAATATCCGAAATAATCTACCACCAAAGTAGCCCACCCAAATAGAAATAGTTATTATAATATGTAATCAAAGCCCATGCCATAACTATGCCCGTCGGATGAACACGGATAGGTAACGTTAGGTTTTTTTTAAATTAGATTTTCAATTAAATACTTTAATAAGATGATGTCAAAAATTATTACAATGTCAAACTAAAAACTAACTTAAACCTAATCAAACAATCCGCCCCGAATTGTACCCGGCGCAAAGGTACCCGTAACGCTGGCAGCATTGCCCCGCTGTATGGCAATCGCCAGCCTTTGCTCCAGGTACGAACCGCAGCGGGGGTCACCTGTTCTCTCCCGCAATCTACGCCCTATCTCCCCTAACAGGTCCTGGGATGACGCAATAGTGATTTTCAATTAGATTTATTGGCAATCTAGGTGTAGTTCATTATATACAACCTAATAATAATACCTACACCGTTTCGACACATTACAGTATAATGCACTTCTGTTAATTATCAGAATGTACTGTCTCCGAGCCAATTTAACATAACCGACTAACTTATAATTAGATTTTCGGTGAGAAATGAACAGTTTGAACAGTGCGCTAGATTTTGTAACTTTATTGCAAATAACAAAAAAACAAATATTTTGTGAATAGCTGGTTATGGTATCTTATAAACACCGCTTGTAAGCGGTGTTGGTCTAGTGGTAGATACCCCGACTTTCATTCAGAAGGTCGTGGTTTCGAATCCCGGCTTACCGCGCACCAATGTCTTTTTTACCCGACTGCGCGACGCAAAGGAGGCTAATGTGTTTACCGGTCTATGTATGTATGTATGTATGGATGTTTCTATGTGGCGTTCTAGAGGCCAAACGCATGGACCGATTTTGATGATTCTTACGTCAATCGATTCGTCTTAATCTGGCGAGTGTGACTAAAGACATGACAGTAATCCCAAGTAACTTATGTCACCACCAGACGCCATATTGTCAAAATTAAAAATTCCAATATCGTCAAAGTATGTCAAGATGGGTATCGTTGAATAGGTTTTTAAAAATAAATATTAGGTTTCTTTCACCATTTTTCGTTTTAAAGAACCGTTTAGGAAATATAACGGTTTAAAGTTAATTTACAATTAGGTATTCTTGCTTTTTATTACTAACGAACAAGTTTTTATTTTTGTTACGTAGTTACGCTTGGAACTATCAAAGTATAAGCCGTGGTATAAGCCGTGATGGTACAGGTGACAGGAATTTATTGATATAAACTAAAAAAATATTTACATAAATTGTACCTACCTACTGAATAAAAGCCTAATACAGCCTAACACTTAGGTAACTTAAAACGTTAAAAGAATAATAAATTTAAACAATAAATAACTAAACCCTAACTGAAATAGAATCTTACTAATATTATAAACGCGAAAGTTTGTATGTAAGTATGTATGTTGTATAAGAGTAACCACCTCACATACGTATGTATGTGAGGTTGTTACTCTTTCACGCAAAAACTACTGAACCGATTGCGATGAAACTTGGAATATAGGTAGCTGGGGGACCTGGATTAACACATAGGCTACTTTTTATTCCCGCGGGAACGGAAATTACGCGGGTGAAACTGCGGGGCGCAGCTAGTACATTATAACCCCCTAATGAAATGAATAGATTACGAGACTTACCTACCATCAATAAATGAAAATAACTAAAAAGCGTAAAATAAATTTTTTTTTTATAAAAAAACAAAAAACTCGACTGCGTAAAAAACTCGATTAAAAAATACGCATAGAAACAACAAAAAAACCAAAAAGAAAAAAACAAGCCCATAATTTGAAATTACGCTAAGTAATAATAGTTTTGTAATCGATACACACAGAACACATAATAAATGAGTAAAAAATTACTCACAGTCGGGACCCATTCATTTTACCAATCTAATTTTTCCAATGGGTCCCGACTGTGAGTAATTTTTTACTCATTTATTATGTGTTCTGTGTGTATCGATTACAAAATTATTATTACTTAGCGTAATTTCAAATTATGGGCTTGTTTTTTTCTTTTTGGTTTTTTTTCCTTGCAGAAAAGTTATATGCGTTAATAACATCGCTCATACGGTGAGGGAAAACATCGTGAGGAACCCCACGGCTTAGTTAGCTCCAGACGTAGATATTGACCAGTTCTTTCCTCTGGGCATGGCTGACTAAGCTGGGAGGGTGGTATAGATGCTGGGCATGCCTACTCCACCTGACAATGTCCCGGGCACTACCGCACCATAAAATAGCATGGATTAAAAGTTGCTTGCGCTGTATAAATCATCTAAAATTAGATTAAAAAGGCCAGTTGTATTTTATAAAAACAACAATGAAAAAAAAAAACAGACCCTTAAGGTTTACTCGACTACACAGAAAAGTATTTTTCTTTTACATTCGATATTAGGAGTAAAAATGCAATGTAAGGAACATCCGTAACCCGCGGTAAAGACTGATAAATCGAGATATCGGCTTTACACCGAAATCAGGAAACGATCGCTCATCTTCCACCGTTCTGACAGAATTCATATCTTTTTAACGTAATTTTAATCGATTGATACATTATTTACCTTAAGGTACTGAAAGGCATTATAATTATTATTATTAGTTCATTTGTTTATTATGAAATATAACAGCTAAAAACGAAAACAATTAAAAAGTTTTTACGAGAAACCATTGAAATACCAAACCTAAAAAAATGTAATTAAGATACGACTGGAAAAAAATCCTTTTTTTTCCAGTCGTATCTTAATTACATTAGTAAGTAATTAAGTAATAATAATTACACATATTAAGAAGAATATATATTTCACATAAGAATCTGAAGAAGATTTTTGACAAATCATTTTATTTAATTTGGGATAATTTATGGATAGCCCCTCCTGCACTCAGCTATTCCTTTTCCAACAAAATCGTATAATAACCTCCTCTCTTTTTGAAGTCGGTTAAATAAAGGAAAAAATATCAAACATTTCCATCATAGTAACCAGGTATTTCAGCACATATCGGTACTGATAACTAAGAATATGAAAAAAAAACAGTTAATAATAACGAATTGGGTATATTTTGACTGCAGTCAAATTTTAAGTTGTTCATTAATATTTAAATTCATGTTACAGAAAATAACTGACTGTTCTAGTAAAAATGCATTTTGTTAACCAAAAAATTTTTTTTAATTTACAACGGTTTTACGTATTCATGGTTGTATCGGGTGATCGAATCGAAATAAAAAGACTTTTATACAAAGATATTTAATATTTTTGTGTGTATTAAAATGACGGACACTGCACCATTGTCGTCCTTCATACCACTCACTCGCTCGTGACGTATTACGAGTACTAGTAGCCGTCCACTTTTGAACATACAATAGGGTGGGCCCAGGACCTCAGGTAAGCCACCTAAGGGCCTGGCCTATCCCTTACTAAATAGCGACTACGAGCCACACTTCCCGCGATTGCTCCAATACCGATCCTGTTCGCTGTCCAAGAAGTAAGTGGTATTCCAACTCACTGTTTTTGTTGTTTCGAGGGCCCCATAATTTGAGGACTTTAAATCCCCAAGTCGTAGTCGTGGTATAAACAGCAACCGTGTGAGTACATAACAGTACATAACCACACTGCTACTTTACGCTGTTGATTGGCTATTCTATAGAAAAAAATGTCGTATTATATACATTTGGATAATAATATCGTTTAAGTCAATCTTCAATTTGTAAAATTTCAATTCCGTGGTGCAACGTTTTGACGTTATCTCTTTGACATTACCAATAGATATCTTTGTTTTAAAATATTGATGTCGACATACATAAATGAAACTTGGAGTGTGGACAAGCTATTGAATATTTATGACATTGTTCCGTCCGTGTGTTGACAAAATACTGCGTTGAATGGGTGAAAGAACGGTTTGAATGTATGAATGTATAATTTTCATGCTAATTGAGAATTAATAAGGGAATTATAATATGCTTTACTTTCACTGAAAGATTAAAAAAGGGTACCTTTTACCTTTCATTCATTGGTCTATTCGACCATACAGCTGAATAATTATCATTAAACTTATTAGTGAAACAGTGCCGCAGTGGTATAAATAGGCAAATGGCTGGGTAATTCAACTGGTTAGCGGCAACATTTCCATCAAGTACCATTAGATGTCCTTTTTTCAAGAGGAGCGGGCTACATATTAAATGTTAAAAAAAAATCGTTCTCTTTTCTCAGTTGCAACAAAGCCATGTATGCGAACCGTATATCATATTGGATCGATGGTAAAGGCCCATCTTACTCTCTGGATTTGGCCTGTGCCAGTTCCATGGCGTGCATCGAACATGCGTACCGGAGCATCAGTACTGGACAGTGTGAAGCTGCTATCGTTGGAGGCTGCAATCTTTGCATGCATCCTAATGTTTCGTTACATTGTAGAAGGTAAGAGATGTAAATATTTAAATAAAAACTAGTTGTGTCCCGCGGTTTCATCCGCATAATATCAGATGCCAAAAATCCTAAGACCGTTATAGAGATGGATAATTTTATAATTACGAATTGATTTTATTTGCCTCTTGTATGTTGTGCCTTGTTTTTTTTTACACTGTGAACAAAGCCATGACTCAAAAGAGTAATGAAACAATTTGCTACTAGTATTTCTAACACATTTTTATACTTCGCTTTACGAATGAACTTAATAATGTTTTGAGTACTAACTGGCAAATTATATGTATGTATTATATTGACCTATAATTTTTTGTAGGGCTGGATTTTCATGCCTTGACGGGAAAACGAGATGTTTTGACAAAAATGGTGACGGGTCCGTTAGGTCTGATACCATCAGCGTACTATTTCTCCAAAAAGCTAAAGATGCTAAAAGGTATGTAGGTACTATAGTAAAATATTAATTCACCTAAAATTCTGAAGCTAGAACAATTTATTTTGACTAGTTAGACTGAAAAATTATATTTAAATGATTGGTTTCACGTCTATCTATTCATATTTTCCCCCAAAGATTATGCTGGTCAAGTAAATTAAAAAATTGTAATCAATTTTAGGATATATTCAGAAGTATACCACGCCAAAGTCTCCTACAGTCCACATTGCGAGCTATTGCTGCCTATTCGTCAACCAAAAGAAATTAAAGATTTTCTAGAAGCCTTCTATTCGGAAATAGATATTTCTCCACAAGCTGTTGAGTATGTGGAAGCCAACGGAGCTGGTAAGTTTTGTATTTTCTCGTCAATAGTAGTAGATGAAAAAGTAACAGAATCAGTAGTTCGTCGAGTACGAGTTCATTAGTAGACCCCTCTCCAAACGCAGCATTGATATTGCGGGCTGTTTCTGCCGCGTTAGTTCCGCGTCGGAACTCGTATTCAAAAATCACTCGAATTTTCGCAGTATCCATCTTTCTTGTCTAAATTAAATAACAAAAACAATTGAAAGTCGATATTCAAATGTTTCACATTTTTTGAAAAAAAAAAAACATCACAGAAACCATTTGAAAAAAGTTTCATTCGAAAACCTCAAACCATGAAGATTCTATGTCAATTCAAAGAACCTATTGCAATAAAACGGCAATTTCATACTTTAACCCCATAATATTATAATATATAATATGATAAAAAATGTTTGACATCAATGGTTCAATTCAATTTAGCAAATGGTTATTTATTTATCCTAATCCAGATAATATACAGGAGAACCGCTGTGTTAGGAGAACCATTTGATATAATTACAAAATTAAATAAACCAAAAATTAAAATAATTTGAAAAACAAAAAACAGACAAACACATATGAGTGATTTCACAGTGAGTGAGTCTCACAGACCTAACCTAAATAAAAAAAAACGGTTATTTCTTGATTTGCTGTAAACAAGTAAATTTTACATTCTAAATCAATAAACCATTCTGCAAATGGTTTATTGATTTATTAATTTGGATCTAGTTAGTACAAACTTTAAAAGTTAAGCCAGAGTTTCACTTGCGATAATGTAAAATTTTCACGGTATAAATTTTATTTCAGCCCTAGTCGAAGCAGATACTAATGAATTGCATGCAATTGGTTCAGTATTTGCTAAAGATAAATCCATAAAGATTGGCTGTGTCAAATCTAATATGGGTTCCAGTGAACCGGCATCTGGCATCTGTGGAATTACTAAGGTAAAATAAAAACAACAATGGTAAAATTAGCATAGGCTTTTTTGCAATATTTTGTATTGCAGTCGAATGCCACAGCGACCGTCGATTTACCGATGATGATGATCAACAGTAGCAAAACATGTGAAGTTTTATAATAAAAACATATATTCACAGGCATGTCTCGCTTATCACAGTGGGAAACTCCCTGGAAATCTCCATTACGAAAACCCTCTTGATATACCTGAGATCAAGAACGGAAAAATAGAAGTCGTGACTGATAATACCACTTTTAATAGAGGCTTTGCTGCCTTAAACTCTTTTTCGTACAGCGGTGCTAATGTTCATGTATTGTTGAAAGGACATTATAAACCAAAGGTAAGTATCATATTGGTTCAAAAACCAGTTATATATTTATTTCATTAACGTATGTTGCTACAGGGCAAAGTGCTGTTTTCAAACTGATAAAATACCTTGTAAGTTAGCCCATAAAAATATTAAGCTGTAACACTTCTGTCTCTCTCTCTGTCTCTGTTTTATTTATCTATCTGACTGTTTTTATTATAATTTAGCCAATTACCTGTTACGTAGGTTTTCTCTACAGTTCTTATTATACTTTAAATTCACATATTGATACTGAAAAATTATGTCTAAATCAGCCTAAATGGCTTCATTTACCTATTTTAGGACCTCAGCCTTTACAAAAGCAGCATTCCACACCTAGTTCTAGTTTCTGGGAGACAAGAGAACTGTGTTGAAAACATACTTCACACGTTGAAAACAAATCCTATTGACCCGGAGGAGATAGGTCTTCTACATAACATCCATAAAAACGATATACCAGGACACATGAGCCGAGGATACTGCATTTTAGGTGAATTAGTTATAATAAACATTTTATATTATAGCACTTGGTATTTGTATTGCGTGTATTATACAGTACGTTTCAAGCACGGTAATCCAAGACAAAATAAGGTTATTTTGTTGTAAAACTTTTAGAAATTCGAATTATTAAAAAATAATTTTAACTTTCTTATAACTCAGGAGTATCTTAGATTTAGAGGTCATTAACTTTAACTTCTTTTTCCTCTTTATTTTAGACACCAATGAACAGAATAAAACTGTATGTCTGTCTCAAAATGTTGCATACAACGATGGAAACACTCATCCCGTTTGGTTTGTATACAGCGGTATGGGATCTCAATGGGCTGGAATGGGTGCTGAACTTTTGCGCATTCCAATATTCGCAGCTGCTATACAAAAGTAAGTACAATTGTAATTAATCATATTTTCATATTTAAAACTATTTCCCATATTTGTAATTGTTCCCAATAGGTGGTTTCAACGCTTCGTTTCGGATGCTCTTTTACTCCCCAGCGGTTATCAGTCCTTTGAGCTAGATAGCCTACCCATTGCCATTTCAGTCGGCTATCTAAATGCATGTCATTGTCTAGGTATTTAAAAATTACTATTCTAATATTTCATACAGGTGCCATAAAGTTCTCGAACCAAAGGGTATTGACATCGTTCATATTTTAACCAACCCTGACAAAACAATCTATGATAATATTCTGCATTCGTTCGTGGGTATTGCAGCTGTTCAAATTGGTCTGACTGATATTCTGAAAGAAATGGGAATAGTACCGGATAATATTATCGGTAATTATTACTAATTTAGTCTATTCAATCAACAGCCTAAACTAAAACGTAAATCGTAAACAAGTGATTGAAATGATATATGTATATTTTGAATCTTAGATCTGGTAATTGCGGTTTTTTTTATTTTACTTTACAAACAAGTGTAATATTTTCGTTTTATTATTAGGACACAGTGTGGGTGAACTCGGATGTGCATACGCTGATGGTTGCTTTACTGCTGAAGAGATGATATTATCAGCGTATAGTCGAGGTCTAGTTTCTATACAAACACCATTTATTAAAGGATCGATGGCAGCCGTTGGACTTGGATATAAAGCTGTAAGCTTTAATTACAGAATCTATAAAATAAAAATAGATTTTAGATTCGAAGTTTGAACGATCACGTTTTTTATAGATTCTCCCAATGTGCCCACCTGAAATTGAAGTTGCATGCCATAACAGCGAAGATTCATCTACTATATCCGGACCTGCTGATGTTATGAAGAGATTTGTTGCAGAACTGACTAACCAAGGAATATTTGCCAAAGAAGTTCCTTGTTCTAATATTGCTTATCACTCGAGATACATTGCTGATGCTGGTAATAATTTTTAGAATGTCAAATCTGATTTTATAGTAAAATTAAAATGATACCAAAATTAAAATACTGTTTCTTTTTAGGATCTGGACTTCTAAAATATCTAAAGAAAGTGATCAAAGAACCAAAGTTGCGAAGCATAAAATGGGTATCAACATCTGTTCCGGAAGACAAATGGAAAGATCATATTGCTAAATACTCTTCTGCCGAGTACCATACTAACAATTTACTGGTATGAAAAACACACTAATGTGGATGCTGCTTATAATAATACGAATCGATCACTATAATAACATATTTTTTTAACTTTTAGAATCCTGTTCTGTTTGAAGAGACTTCTAAGTTGATACCGAATGGTGCTTTGGTGATCGAAATTGCTCCTCATGGATTGTTGCAAGCTATTCTTAAAAGATCGTTGCTTGAATGTATCCATGTACCTTTGACTCGACGTGGCGCTGCTGACCCTACCAAATTCTTGCTGGAAAGTATTGGAAAGTTCGTGTCCACCATTTTATGTGCTTATTTTGCAAGTTTATTAAAAAAAACTTCGTGGTACCACTACCACGAAGTTTTTATTTATATTTGTTAAAATTTATTTGTAGAAAACATAAATTTCTAATTCTTAATTTCAGATTGTACCAAGCAGGTCTTAACCCTAAAATAGATGTTTTGTATCCCAAAATTGAATACCCTGTTTCGACGACAACACCATTCTTGTCACATTACGTTAAGTGGGAACATAACGAAGATTGGTAAGAATAAATATATTTATAAATTTATATATTTAAATTTTGAACAAGGTTTCTCATTTGTACTTAAATTGATTTTAGGGCTCAAGCTAAATACAACAACATGGACAGAGTCATAGCAATTGATAGAGACTTTGTGATGTCCATTCATGATGATGATTATAAATACTTTAAAGGCCACATTAGAGATGGTAATTATTCTTTTAACGACAATTAAAAATAGATCTTGAAAATGAGGATATTATTACTACAATTCAATAATGATGTCTTACAGGTAACTATGTCTTCCCTGAAGCAGCATTCCTGTTTATTATTTGGGAAACATTTGCAATGTACAAAGGAGTTGACTACAAGGATTTGTCTGTAACGTTCAGCGATATTTTATTCCATAGTGATATCATAATTAATACTGAAACTCCTGTTAAATTTGGAATCATGATTCACAAAATAAATAATAGATTTGAGGTGAGAATTGATAATATTATAATTTTAAAGTGCGTGTTGAAAATATTGCTATGTTTCATGCGATGTATGTACTAGGTAACTTATATTACGTAGTTACCATTTGGTTTGCCATCTCCATTCTACCGTTTTACATCGAGGCAAACTGAAAGGCGGCACCGGTTCATGGTTGAAAAACCCGTCACCCGAATGAAACGTTTCGCTTCGTCATTCTTTGTTCGGACTGCAAGGGAATTTGGGAAGGGTACAACTTGGGGGTCTTCAAGTCGCAAGTGAATAGTTTTCTTCTAGGTAAGCGTGCTACATCTTAGACCACATCGTCTCTTTCCATCAGGCGATATAGTGGTCAAGCGTTTACCTATCAACAATAAAAAAAAAAGTTACAACTTCCTTATTTTATCAAATGTCAAATTTTAGTGATGATCAATTTTAGTGATAAAATATTTTAGGTGATTTATAAAGACGAAGCAATTGTGACCGGGTTTATTGCCGAGAAAGAAAGTGAAGCAGTTCGTAGTGATTTATATCAGCACATTGAAAATGACGGCGTGACGCTTAGTTTTGATGATATTTATACAATAATGCGTCTAAGAGGATACTCGTACAAGTAAGATAACATCTATCTAATAATCAAAATAAAACTAAGTAATTTTACTTTAATATAATAGTTGTTTATGCACCGAGATGCCAAAGTCATGTCTTATATAGAGGGCGTCATATTGAATCTACAGCCTAACGAAGGACTCCAGAGTTAACTTCCGAGCGTAACGAGGGTGTTAAAAACTTATGTACCTAGAGTCCTGAGTGAAGCGTGGGATTCAAGCACCCAAGATAAAGACCGGCTTTATTATCTAGATGCATACTCTACTTTGTACAACTACTGCAAAACATTAAAAAGACTACAAAAATAAGCATTTAATTAACAACAATATAATTAAATTTATTTGAATTGAATGGAATCTAAGGATATCGACCTTAGCCGATGAAATAAAACGTTGAAAATTTAAATTGACTAAAACCTTTTGCCCTACCCTTCTGTCAAAATTAAAACAGAAGAAAAATAACCCAGGTTCTTATTTCTTATCTTATTATTTCTTGTCTAGATGGCCAGTTTGAAATGGCCGTATGCTATCTGAACCTTATGATGTGATTATATCCTCTTTGACCACAGCCTTCATTAATTTCAACGTTCCAAATTTAAAGAGACTAATGTTAGCCTTTTGTTGTTTTTTAGTTTTAAATAAAGTAAATTTGTAGAGTCGTAGATGTGCAACATAAATTTATCATCTAAATTACAGGGATGAATTCAGATCCATCTATTCATCAAATTCTTTACAAACAAAAGCTAGTCTAAAATGGAATGAAAATTGGATCACATTCTTAGACTCAGTCATTCAATTCAATGCATTCGCTAGAAGTTATGATGGAGTATCTACGCCATCTTTAATTAAATCTATGAGCATTGATGTCAAGCAACATAGTAAATCCCATAAAATGAAGATTGGTGACGTCACTTGCATAAATGCAGAAACGTTTAATATTTATGAATATACGAGGTAAAAACAATTTACTTATTTATAAACACTCAAAAGCATAGTTACAATATATAGGAACATATTCAAACAAGTCCAAGACTTCGTAACTTGGCAGCGAGTCTAAAATGCTGGCCGTATTGCCACGCTGAATTGCAACGCTTATTCTTTGTGCCAAGTAAACTCCAGCAGTCTGGTCCTACGACGTAAGTAAATATTTCTTAACCAAAACGAAGCTAGTAATTATTATAAAAAATTAAGAGTATTTTTTTTCTTTATAGATGCGGTGGTGTCGAATTTGAAGGTCTTATTTTCAAAGATGAACCATTGGTTGAGCAAAAACCGGATGTTATATTAGATAGAAAATTTATTCCTCATTTCTTATCTAGATTAAATGATGTATGTATCTGAGTAAAACACTAATAAATAATGCACACAAATTATTGTGTGTAATAATATATATTACAAATATTTCAAACAATTTGAGTATTTATTGCTGTTTCAGGTGAAAACAGTTCTTCAAATTAATTTACAAATTGTGGCTGATAATGTAAATAATAAAAATATTAATGCTACACCTCTCATCTCCAGTGGAGTATTTTCTACTCTTGTCGAAGAAGTTGCTTGCACAGTTCCTTATGCTGAATTTGATTTCAAACCAGAAGTCGATAAGAATACTCAATTGGTTATTATTGAAAATCTACTCGCAGACAAAAAGGTTTGATGAGTTTTTAAACTATTATTAGATTTTTTCTAATGTGTTCACGATTTGGCATTGTAATAAAACCCAGTATTTACCGGGTTTAACTCATGTTTTATTTATTAATGGCATTTTTAATGCCATACCAACGTTTCGCTAACTTTACAGTCAGCTTTATCAGGGTAGACTACCTACCTGCCTGCCAGATTGGTAGGTTATTATTATTATTATTAAGTTATCTTTATCATAACCAAGGATTCAATGATTCAATTTATTTTACGTGGCTACTATAAAACGTCCTGTCTGAAAGTTAGAATGTATGTCTTCAGAACTGAATCTCGTTTTAAAGTCTTTATTTCTTTAGTCATATTTATACTGTTTCAGAAAATAGAAAACGTTTATAAATCCTTACCACAAAAAGCATTTGTTCTGACACTAGAAAATGATGCAACCAAGACTCAGATCAGAGACGAAACGTTTTCTGTCATTACAATCATGAAAATACAGAAACAAGCAGTTATTTTGTTGAAAAAGTTAGATAGGCAAGAAGACAATATTAATATCAAATACTTACCAATAGTTGAAGATCGAAAATTCTCTTGGATTAGTAGATTACAAATAGAATTGACAAGATCAAACAAAGTCGTCATTGTATCAGAGAGACAAGCTCTTGGCGGACTGTTAGGTAAGAATATAATAATTAATTAATTAAAATGTATTTACTAAAAGCAATCACTTGTGTAAGTTATACTTTTATTCGACAAAAATAATTAATAAAAAAATATTAAATATCTATTAGGAATGTTTAAAAATCTAAAGGAAGAATACGGTGAAAAAATAGGATTGGTTCTCATCAATGATCATACTGGGCCTTCGTTTGATCCTGAGAGTTCTATTTATAAGCAACAGCTGCAAAAGGGATTGAATATTAACATATTGGAAAAAGTGAGTATGATTTATTATTACTAATATTATAATTTTAAACGAAATAGTAACAAAGAAAGATAGGAAATAATATGTTAATAAGCACAATAATTTAGCAATGAAGTAGACACAAAGATTAATGAAAATAAAAGAGAACAAGTAAATCATACAAATCAAAAGCCGTGTGCAAACCTATACCCTAAATTCCCTCAAACTTAATACTAATCATAATCTATTGTTTTAGGGTGAATGGGGAGGTTATTACTACATTTCTAATCCAAAAACAGTTAATGTGCAAAATTTACAATTAACATCAACAGCAGATGCTTCAAATTGTTTATCTTGGATTGAACAAACAACAATTCCTGAAACTAATATGCACATACAGGTAAATGCGAATGGATTATTCCCAAGTATTTAATTTTAAGAAGTAAGAAAAAGGCAAAACACTTTATTTATCGCCAACTGTAAAGTTGGCGAAAGCTCGGTTCGTTTAAAACCATGAATAATAACGCGATTCAACCGGATAAATAAAGTGTTTTATTATGCAAAATCGCGAAAACCATAGAAGAAATTAAGAAAATGGTACTTAACTATATAAACTTTTACTAATTTAGGTGTGCTATGCTGGACCTTCGTATAAAGATGCTCAAAAGGCATTCTTGAAAACAAATAGAAACAAAGAATTCGGAATGGACTTTAGTGGCCTTACAAAAAGGTATGTTGTTATATCCAAATTCTGTAGTTTGGATAAATTGAAATCATAATTTCGAGAATATTACCTACATTTGAATTTAAATTATGTTTTGTAAACAGTGGTCAAAGAGTAATGGGTTTACTCTCTGGAGGTGCCATGGCAAGCACAGTAGAAGCTGACCCAGATCTTCTCTGGCCAGTTCCTGATAATTGGAGTCTTGAAGATGCAGCTACAGTACCTTTTGCTTACGCTAATGCTTATTACTCTCTAGTAAGTATAAGTTTTTTATTCGAAATAGAGATATCTAATTTTAATTATTATTATTTTAATTGATATTATACTCAATTAAAATCATTTCTGAATATGATGTTATCTTTTATAGGCAATGCGAAGCAAGCTGCCTAGAGGAACAAAAATACTTATTAACTGTGGCGCTGGAGCATTAGGTCAAGCCATTATATCACTTTGCTTATCATTGGATTGCACTATTTATGCCACAGTTGGTAATCTAAAGAAGAAAGAGTTCTTGTTGAAAATGTTCCCTGAATTAGATGGTAAGTAATTATATAATCCAATTTTGTTTAGAAGATAGTATAAACTTTCTATATATAAATGAATGTGCCATCGACACTACAAAGATGAAGAAGATTGTAGTTTTATTAAAAAATAATAATAATAACCAGAAGTCTTCTTTCGGCAGAAAAGAAAATTCGACTATTCACGGACGCATTAATTCAAGATTATATAAAAAACACAACCGATAACAGCTGTGAAGTTGTTATCAATTGTGGGAGCGGAAAATTTAGAAAGGTAAGCCATAAAGTAAAAAAAATACTAAAAGTTTAGGCTCACCATATCAACAACATAAAAAAAAAACGCTCATTACTCCCCATCCCTATCCGATTCTCTATCAGAGCGATTTTCTCTTTAACACCTCTCTCAAGATGCCAGGGTTCCAGGTCATATGACCATACTATTACAAATAGATTTGGAAGTGATTTTGACACTAACCATCTTGGACCAATCACGAGCTTACGAGCATCCGCGTAGGAAGCACTTCATGTTTCCTTGGTAGGTTTCCAGTTCCAGTAGTCGCTTTTCACGGCACCCACAAGTTTTGATTCTCTATCTTGCAGGCGAAAACCCACGGCGAAAATTGGGCAATAACTGATATTTATAGAGAATTAACCCGTGGGTTGCCCATATTCTATTCGGGCAAGCAACAATCCTATGACCATGGATTCGTAATTATTTATTATTAATAAAAAATACTATTACCATAATATCTACCACCATTACGTCTACGTATGTACGAGTTCAAGGTCAAATGCTCATAGAATTTAATAATCTACCATTTCAGAGTGCAATGAACTGTGTTGGTGAAGGTGGTGTGTTCATAGATCTAAACGAACATGATATGGAATGTAATGAAGAGTTTGGAATGGCTTTCTGTGAATTATATAGAAATTATATCACGTCTCGATTAAGTAATATCTTTAGACCTGAAAATGCTGCTGACAAGAAGGTAAATATAATATCTTTCCTCACTTGTAATAAATTTAATCTAGCTAATTTGAAACTAAATTATTAATACAAATATAGCAATTTCTGACACTAGCTGCGCCCCGCGGTTTCATCTGTGTAAGTCCAGATCCCACGGTAATATAGAAAAAATATTTCTTTCATAAGAACCTTCTCCTGAATTATCAGGATTATTGCTATTAAGCAAACACAACAATAAAAAAAAATAGCGGAATCAGTCAAGCCGTTTCCAATAGTTTCACAATAAGCATCAGCAATTTACATAATTATTCTTCATTATCATTTATGTACTTGCGTTACAAATGCATAATATTATTATATTCTTTTTTAGTTATTACAAAAAATGATCAGCGATGGAATTGCTCAAGGCATAGTGAGACCTCTAAGCAGAATAATTTATTCTCCTGCAAACGTGACAAAAGCCTTTAGACTTCTTTCTTTAAGTAAACATAGAGGGCGAGTCTTGATTAAGATGAGAAATGCTGAATCCTTGGGAAAAGATTTAGATGTAGCATCTAGGTGAGATTTTTTAACATTTTATACTTTATTGTTATTAGGCACCTAATTAGGTTTTGGACACAAAAATTTTAGTCACTTTAAGACATCAAACAACACACATTTTAGCAATTAAATTAATACAATTAAACATTTCGTTTAGGATTACTTACTCATCAAAAGGGACGTATATAGTTGTGTGCGATGAAACAGCAGTGGGAATGGAACTGGCAGACCGACTTGTGAAACGAGGAGCTAGAAAATTGATCATTAACATTGTGCCGAATTCCATAGCTGGGTACTGCTACACAAAGTTTTTGTAAGTATATGTGGAAATAAACATCCGTGATATTTTTTATTAGTAAGCATGTTCATTATCATTTTGAGGTACCTACCTATAGCGTCATAAATAAAATTATTAATTCTAAAATAATGAGTAACAATTATAGCCCATTTAAATTGCCCTGTAGGGTATTGGGCTTGTCTTATAGAGTTCGAAAGTTAGACACTACAAAAACTTACTCCAGATAGGCAAATATCCCATGCCTTTGGACTGTAGTGAGTCGTAAGATCTTCCGTAAGATGTGTGAAAATTTCTTACCTCACGATTTTTCTTTCAACATAAGAGCGATGTTGATTGTATTCTGTTTCTTAACAATTTCCATTACTTACAGCTTAAAATTGCAATTCTATAAATTGAAAACAAACTTTACAGGTCCTGGAGTAAATTCAACGTTTCAGTGAAAATCTCTTCTGAGAATTTGCAAACTGAAAAAAGCTGCGTCGTCTTACTAAAGGAGGGTGCAAAATTAGGGCCCATTCTGGGAATTTTCATCGTCCAAAACTCTAGCTGTGCAGAAAGTTTCGACTCTGAAAATGTTGGTGTAAAATTCAATAATACAGCGTGTGTTGTTGCTAACTTGGACATGGCTTCGAGAAACTTTTGCAATGAACTAGAGTAAGTGGTACAGCCATTTGTTATGATAATAGTTTTTTGTGACTTTGGACTTAACGAAGACAAATTAGTTAGATAAGTGTGGTCGTTTGTTACGGAGCGGTTTAATAGCTTTGGTATACTTTTTACTGCAATTTAACTTCGGTTTATGTAAACTGAGTTTAGGAGATATTAATAGATTTATTATGAAATTTTATTATAATATGTATAATATTGTGTGCTATCAACACAATATTTACATGAACTCAAATTTAGACATATTTTCGGAATCAATTTCGTTTACGCCCAACGTTTCAAAGATTTTCAGGGCGTTTGATTTGCCGGTAGAATTAGGTCAAAAGGTCGAATATATAAAACACATAATTGAAGCATAACAGATGTTGTAAATATAAGAGTTGACTATTTTTTATTAAACTCAATGTTCACTAGGTTTTACTCGCGTTTTATTTATTAATGACATTATTACAATAAATCTAAAATGAATACCTTCTAGGTAAACGTGCTTCATCGTCGACCTCATCCTAGCTTCCCATCAGGTGAGATGAGGTCAAATGCTAGCCTATTACGTATAAAAAAAACAGCAAATGTTGTGTTTCATTATGCAAAATCACGAAAATCTAAGACAAAACTCTGTTGACTATTTTTTTTCAGATATTTTGCAGTTCTGAACCACTCTCTGGCCAACGTTGCTGACGAATATATGCTTTCAGTTGCGGACAAGATATGTCAGGCTAGGAACAAAGTCAGCTTACCAGCTTTGGTACACCGAATGGGAATATTAAAAGAGGTAATCACTCCTCAGATGTAGAATACAATTCTAATTGATTATAAAAAGAAGAATAATAGAACCGGCAACAAGAAATAGACGCTATAATATTCATTTGGAAACTTATTGCTTAAAATTGGAAACTGTATTAACAGTCATTGTTGCCTTTTGACTTACCTAATGAGCTGCATAAATACATACATACATACACCTGTAGATAAATGCATCAATGGAGTTCTAACCCAAAAATATATATATATTTTGAATTTAGAAACTGACTTTTTTACAGCCCTTTTAGAAATGTATTAATCTAAATCAATTCAAAATTTATTTACGGAAATCGAATATTGGATTGGAATTATGTTAATTTATTATGGTATTATATTGTTACACTTAAACAGTTCACGTTTAACAGCTTAAACACATTTAAAATGAACGGCTCAATTAATGTTGTTTCAGTTTTTTTTTCCTTTTAGATCAAGCGTTATCGAAAAGTAAACTTACATCACTTTTTATGTTCTATTTATTTTTAGATAGATGAAATTGGAGGTTTTTGTGCGAAAATGCAGGCTCAATCTATTTACACTGCTTTCAACGCCTTGGAAACCAGTTTGAAACTGAAATATAACAACATTATCTCATACAATCTAAAATCGGATGCTGCTTCAATATTCCTCAGCAAAATTGAAAAGATTATTGGTAAGTGAAATTTTTGATACCTACATTAGATTCAGTTTGAATATTCAAAAAGATTTCGACAGTTTTTGGTGGGAGATGTCATCCACGGCTTATTACCCCCTACTACAGGTCCAAGTCGCAAACCCAAGTGGACTCGTACGTGTTCCGATACGCAAATTTCAAAGAAGACTCCATGAGTTCATATGTCTTCTCAATGGAGACCGCGTTCTGAAGACACGGTTGTTTGTTTGACAATTCTACACAATAATGTGACCATTATTTAATAGAATAAACCTACTGGGCGTTGCTCCACTGCCATCTTCCTTATTCTAGATGAGCGTGTTACATCTTAAACCATATCATCACTTACTATCAGGCGAGACAGTGGTCAAAACCTTATCTATCGTAATATGTAATAAAAAATATACATAATTAATAATAAATAGTACTCTTATGCCTG
The DNA here is from genome assembly GCA_949358125.1 of Idaea dimidiata. Classification (NCBI taxonomy): domain Eukaryota; kingdom Metazoa; phylum Arthropoda; class Insecta; order Lepidoptera; family Geometridae; genus Idaea; species Idaea dimidiata. The sequence continues at coordinate 15,642,966 of OX442329.1, forward strand.
AATATTTTCATGTACATTTTTTCCAAAAACATCTGAAACAAAAACTTCAAAAGTTTTTAAATAATTCTAATATAAAAGTTGTAAAGTCCCATTTTCAATTAACTAATGAACAAAATGCTTTACAGGAGTGAAAGATATAAACGAACTGGACGAGAGTTTGAGTCTTAAAAACTTTTTCGTTAATGAAGCACTAATTTATGAAGTCAATGAGGCAATTAAAGTTGCCTACCGTATTAGCTATCCACCTGAGAAGTTGAAATCAATGACAATTGGATGGTAAGCAAAAAACTACTCACCGAATTGTGTTTTAGCCTACAAAAATGTAAATACATCTAATCTACATAATCTATTTACATGTCTTGTTTCGTTATTATGCTTCTAAAAATCTTCTATTAATTCAGAAACTTGAATATGAAAATTCCATTAGAAATATTTATTTAAGACAAACTCCACATTAATTTTTGTCATACACTTACTAAGCAATAATAGAATTGTAGCTGATTCTATTTTATATACATACCTAGCAGACTAATCAATCCAGCTACTTCCGCCAGATTGTTTTACTAAGTCGGCTATAGCTCGACTTTAATGTCCAAACACAGGTATATGCGGATCTTCTGCCACCATTTTGATACTATTGTCACTCGTGCTTGCTCACCAGTAATACTTTATTTTAACAAAATAGCGTTTTAAAATATAATTTAAGTAGGCACTATAAAAGTTCGAAATTAAAAACGTGTAAATTATAAATTATAAAAACCTTTCTGCGCCCTGCGGTTCTAATTTTGTAAGTCTCCCGCGGGAATATCGGGATAAAAAGTAGTTCGTATGTATATACCTATCAAGTTTCATCGCAATCGGTTCAGTAGTTTTTGCGTGAAATTCTGTATTTATTAAAGAAATGCCTTCCAAAATTTGCAACCTGAACCTTGGACAGGATTTGAACCTGCATCTCTGACATTCCGAATCCACGCCTACTCCAATTTGGCCACAGGTGTAACAATTTTCTAATTACATTTAGAAATAATAATGTTATTGTTTTATTTTAGTCTCAAAAAATTAAACAAAGAAGTTATTAAGACTAACAATGATTACGAAACTGGTTTGGGAGCTTTCTTAAAATATATTGATGAAGATGAATGTGCGACTGCCGAGCCTCTGGTCACGATGGCGACAAATTACAGTAAAGTAATGGTAAATACAAAATTTTATGATATCTGCAAACTGTTTAAGGAGTCTTAATTACATGCTATACTGATATTATGTAAAAAAAAACATTCAAAATGATTTCACAGGAAGAAGACGAGCTTGATCCTAAAGCGACGTATCTTCTTCTGATCCCTGGATTCGATGGACACCAAGAAGTTTTTACGACTGTCGCTGAAAGGCTTAAAGTTCAGGCTATGACTTTCCAATACAGTCCAGAAATCACAAATGCCGATGTTCCAGAAATGGCTGCTTATATTATGAAGGTAATAAAAATTAAATAAAAACGGTTAAAATTAAATTCATCTTTATTTTTCAAGACACTAAATAAAATTAATTGTAAAAAATACTAAATCGAATGTACCGAAAATTTAATTTTAATTATCTAATGTTCTGTAATAACACATTTATAGTCACTTTTATCGTGATGTTCTCTTAAAGATACAGTTTGTCATTAATATGTTTAAAGTTAGGTACTTTGTAAGCTGAGTTTCCGTTACATAAGAGAAAAAAGAATAGACAAAACATACTTACAACGATCTTTTTTGTATTACAAAGAATTTCTGTTGTTACGGCGCTTAAGTCTCGATCTAGTTAGTGGGTACCTATATTGAAAAACTCTTTCTTACCGCAAACTTATCTTATAAAAACACATTTTCCAAATTTCAGCCCTCTGCAAGCAGTTGTTTAGGCTGTATATTAATTGTTTCATAAGTCAGGACAAAGCCTCCATAGATATCGATTTATAAACGTATTCAAAACACAAATGTAAACTAAAATTATTTCAAACAGTAACCCAGCCAACATAAACAAAATCTTCGATTCCCTTTCTTATTTATTAGTATAAAAGCGCTCATTTCTCGAATCGAATTTCGTCCGTGCTTCTATAGCGGCGGTATTCGCCGTTTACTTTTATTATAAAGGATTGAATTAATTCAATTGATACAACTGATGGAGCAACAGTATCTTGAGAAGCAAAAAGCGTTTGGTTTTCGATTGCAAGCGACGCCGGGTCTCTTGTTTTGCTATCGTTCCCGGAAATTCGAGAAAAATATTGAAAATTAGTCGTTGGATAAAAGTCGACGGAAATTGAATGAGATTCGTTGTTTTTAAAGATCTAAAATTTAAAGTGTTATATTTTCATTTGGTTTCCTTTTCTCTCTCATCTAAGCGGTGTTCCCGGTTGCATTCCTCTCTCTCGGACAACCCCAAAGTATGTGGGCTCGGCACAGTAGGGAAAAATATTATTATCGATTTTTATTTATTACATTTTCATGTATTTAAATATTCAATTTTCAGTATATGAAGAAAAGGATGGAATTGAAATCTAAATTCTACTTATTCGGATACTCTTTCGGTGTGAACGTCGCTTTGGAACTGGCGTCAATTTTAGAAAAAGAAGGTAATAACTAAGTACATTTATATTTATACATCCATCTGTTATTACATTTATAACATTCACATATCTAATTATAAGAAAGACAAAACAAAAATCAGTATTTATGCGTCAAAAGTTTCGGACGCGAATACATAAACTGAGTTGATATTTAATTATTTATGACATACCTACTTCATCTTTTACTTCATTATTTACCTCCTGTAGCGAGGTTACGTAAACCTTTGTAAAAAAAAATACGCAAACGTATTGTTTTGTGACTAGGCAAGAATAATAGGTAATTGTTTCGTAAATTATGTTTAACTTTAACAGACAGTTTGACATTTTATTGTCACTTAAAAACATGATGAATTTGAAATTCACTTAAGTACATTTCCAATTTATGCTAAAGAAGAGATTTGTAAAGGATTCAAAACATCTTCCATTGAAAAAAAACTATAAACCCAACGCTATTAAAACCGAAAAATAAGTTAATTTAAGTTAAAAATAAGAAATTTTACTTACATTTGACTAAAAACATGATGAATTTGATAATTTTAGTTTAGGTAAGTATAAACAATTTATTTTCTTCTCAGGTCACGTCGGCGTTGTCTACTGCCTAGATAGCAGTCCAGATGCCCTCCGTATTCAACTCGATGCCTACATCGGTCACCTTTCAGACTCAGAACTCCAAAACCGACTAGTCCAACACATGTACAAACTTATGTCCGGCCGTGACAACGACAACTTGATCAAAGAACTCGAAAGAAAAGAATCCTGGATTGAAAAGATTGATCTATGCGTCCGTAGGCTCAGAGGATTGGTGAAATACTCCCATCAGTACAAGAGATGTATACTCGAAGGCACATACAATCGAATCATGCTAGCTAGAACATACGAACCGACTTTCAAACTAGAATCCGAGCTGGTACTAATAAAGGGAATACCTCATCCAAATGCTCAAAACTTACCACACGATTATAACCTGTCCAAATATACTAAGCAACCAGTTAAAGTTTTCGATATAGAAGCTGACCATTCGTCAGCACCTCAAGATTGTAAAGTTTCTAACATTGTCAATAACTTTTTAGAACCGAAATTACTTGAAGCATTTAAAAACAAGAATCTCTTGTTGACTTATTTACTTCGTCCTATCAAAAATTGGTAAAAAAAATGTAAAAGTCGCTAAGTTATTTTATATAATTACGGCCTTTTTGTCTAAAATAAATTTAGGTACCTATTCAAATTTGAGTTTTATTTTAGTCTTAATCAAAATAATTAATTCCGAACTAAACTTCGTAGACTGTTGCGGTGAGTTACCCATAATTAGTTTCTGCAGTAATTTTGTGTCAAAACGGTTTGATTTATTAGTCCCCGTCTACTAAACCCAGTAGTAAAGTATGATCACTTGTATCTTTCTCAAGTGGTCTCTAGTCAATCTAAGTAATGACTTTGATGGTTGCAATCATTATGGCACATTTTAGCCGTGAAATAAACCAAAACATAGAAGCGTATTTTTGAATGAAAATTATGATAATTTTTTTTAGATTGACTAGAGATTAAGATGACATTAACATTACTATTTTGACATTAAAATTTGAAACTGTCTGTTTCGCATTTAGTTATAATGAAGTGCGCATGAACTTAGTCTGACAATAAATCTAATCTTAAACTATTGATGTTTCTAAAAATAAAGAAATAATTAGATTAAAGTTGTAACCTTACGTGGAGTTGATTCATTTTACCCTTGTTGTGTCTTCTCAAAGTTATTCTGTTGTCTGTGACCAAATTAGTGTCAATTATTTCTATAAAACGCAGTTGAAATGACTGATTTTTCGAGCATATTATCTTACAACAGTATTCACTAACAACCTTTTGCTTGGACTCAGCATATTTCATATTTTCGCTGAGGTTGATTTTGAACTTATCATCAATAAATCTTTAAAAACAATTGTTTCTAAATGATATTCTGCTATTTCGCAGTTTTTGATCTAAATATCACCAGATTTTAACAAAACTAACTCAGTGCTATTATCTTCTAAGGGCCGATTTTTCATTCTACAGGTAGAATATATCTATCGAATAAGTTCGAACCCAACCAAATTTAAAAGCCTTCAAATTTTGATTTCCTTTTAAATATCATAGTGAAGTTTTTTATTCGGTGGTGTTACATCTTATTTGTCAGATTTCTCTTCGTAGAGATTTAAAAAATCAGCCCTAAATCCAAAAAGTCAAGATGTCTTCGATTAATCTGTGCACAAACATAAAAAAATAAAATACTTATGATACATGATAATCTCCGGTTCTTCAGAGCTAAGTTCATATTGCATTTTATATTTTACATTTACGAAGCCACTAGTTCTGTGGAAATCTCTTAGAAAAGCTTTAAAATTTCCACATGACAGAAAACCACTACAAGATTTTAGTTAAAAAGCAAATAAAGAAAATAGTACTTAATTCTCGGCCTGAAAATAGTAAATCTTTTTAGTAAATTTTTGAGGTGATGCAAAAAAAGTTTTGAAAAAAAATAGAGAGAATAATAACTAAAAAAAGGTAAACGATTAATAAATAGACACTTAAGACTCTAGAAGTTTTGTGGTCGTCAGTTCCAAAGTCAAATTGTTCGGGAAATTACTTACACATCTTTGTTTCGGAACTGAATTCGAACGCTGTTCTAAAAATGGGTAGGGGGGGAAGTCCTAGAAACTGGGACCAGAGACCAATTATATTCTTTTGAATTTGATAATAGTCAACTGGGCCCAACGGTAGTTTAGAGTTTGGGACAATTACCCTACCATTACCTAAGTAAAAATAATTCATATCTTACTAATATTATAAACGCGAAGGTTTGCATGTATGTGAGGTTGTTACTCTTTCACGCAAAAACTACAGAACCGATTGCTATAAAACTTGGAATATAGGTAGCTGGGGACCTGGATTAACACATAGGCTACTTTTTATCCCGATATCCCCGCGGGAACGGGACTTACGCGGGAGAAACCGCGGGGCGCAGCTAGTAATTATCTAAGTATAAAACATTATACAAGGTGTAACGGGCAAGTCCATTTAATCCGAAAGGGGGTTGTTCTAGACGTCTAGGCGAACAACTTTTGTCCTACGACTTTTGGAAATTCGAAGTACTTTTCGAAAAATTTAGGTGTAAAGTTAACTTGAAAATCAGCTGTTTCTGAGAGTTCAAGGTCATTGACCTCATGTTGTCCTTTTATTTAGTTTGATGGTTTACAATCAAAACTTCAATTAGTTTTATTTTCAAAATCAGCTGTTTTTTCAGTAAAACATTATCTCGAAAATTTAAAAAAAAAGTTTGAATTTTCAAAAGTCGTAGAACAAAAGGTGTTCGCCGAGACGTCTAGAACAACCCCCTTTCTGATTAAAAGGACTTGCCCGTTACAAATTGTATATTATTTATAGCCATGTACACCTTGTGTCATTTCTTTAACCAGATTACAATGAAAAATTTAATCTGACAGGCAAGTGCACTTTTTGCTTATTATCTAATATGTCTTGTAGCATTGTTAGATTTTTCTCGAACACTGCTTAACATTTTTTTCTTTGATATACTTAGATTAAACTAACTTAGTTTATTCGACGGCAGAAGTTTGACTTTAAGCGTTTCTAGTATACGGAAAACCAAGATGAGAATTTAAGCACAATCTAACAGAAGATATCGTCAGATATTTTTTTGATAATCTACCAAAGATCGCTGTCTAAAGGTCTTACAAACTAATATAATAAGGTCTTTGGACCCTTGAAACAATTTATTCAAGTTTTTTCCTTGCCCAATAATGTACGATCAGCATCAAAAGTAGATGACCGTAATCAAATTTACTAAATCACTGTACATCATAATTGCGGGATCTCAAAACAGCTAGCTGACTGAAATAAATGAAATCGTCGTCTTTCAGTTTTACGTAGTTTTTTTCCAGTAAAATTATGGATACAAATTCTCTAAGTTTAATAGCAATGACAAATTGTTGTTAACAACAGTAACATAATTAGCTAGCAAGGCATATCATCATCATCATCATCAGCCTGTTACAGTTCACTGATGGACATAGGCCTCTCCAATCGCACGCCACCTGGATTTATTTTCGGCTTTTCGCATCCAGTTTGTGCGCAAATCCTCACTCCAACTTGACGAGACAGCAAGGTACTCCATTCTAAAAATTAAAGAGTAGAAGATATTGAGTCAGTTTTAGAATTTGTTTTGACACCCACTATTATAATGTAGGTACTTATAGCGATTTTTTAAATCATAATGTGGCCATCGACTTTTGGTCCTGACTGTACCGTTTCGTTGAACTAAATGATCGAATACAGTAGAATATTTTCTTGTCTTATACTTACCTATTTCTTGAGAAAGTAATATCTGAAGAAGTTTGAACAAGTATTGATTGGTTAGTCGAAAGAGATATGAGTTATATATCTATATGAACGAGAGAAATGAAACTTTCAATTGGAGTTGGGTAATATAAAATATTAATATTTTCAATAAAAATAAATGACATGTCATACTACGACATAGTCTGCTACATAAAAATAATTTCACGTATGCGCCGAAGTTTTTACCTGATAACGCTGAAGCCAAAAGGAAGGGCGCGTAAATAAATCATAAAAATTATATATCTAGCTAAAGTTACACCTTATTTATTAAAATCGGTCTAGTAGTTTAAGCGCTACTGTGCTTACATACTGTAGTATGTAGTTACATAAAAACTGTGCTGGTTATTTATGTATATCTACAGAAGCTTTTAGATATTTTTTACCCAATTATTCAGAAGAGTACTAAAAAGCCAAAAATGAACAGGAAACTTCTCCAGAATTAAAACAGCGTACTTTAGTTACCAAAATATTTCAATAGCAGGTCGTAAATAAGCATTATTGAAGCATTTATCAGGTAATAATCGCATTATGAGAGAGTAAATTACATTCCAGGATTTATTGTTGTATCACTATGAATAATTGTAATGTAAATTGTTTTATTGAAGAAAATAATAAATATCTGTGCAATTTCGTAGGAAGTAACATTTTAGAAGATATCCCACTTTTTTAAAGTATTCCAAAGTTTTTAAGTAAGTAAGCCTTCAATCAGCCTACTGATGTAAAGACCTTATGTATCCAAATGTTGCCTGAAAGAAATAGCTTTTAAGGATAAGGCCACTCATTTGTGTAACGATTTAGTTTTAAGCTTTCTGTGCATTTGTATACTGGCATTTATGTTAATCTGTGAATAGTTTGTTGAAAAAAGAAAGCGTACAGACTTACATGTTTCTACATAAGTAACTAAACGAGTATGTTCGGTTTACCAGTTTGATACTCTTTCTTTGACGCTAAAAATTGGATATCTGGATTAACACATATTCATTTTCAATTTGACCGTTGAGATCAAATTGAACATGGAGGTCCAAAGTAGACATATGGAGCCTTATAAAACTTGAGTTTATGGGTTAGTTGGAAAATCCTATCTAGGTCTCCATTATTTTTCCTACGCAGAGATCTATCTCAATAATAGAGTCATAAAACAAAATTGATACCTATTCGGAGAGATATTCATCTAAGATTATTAGAGTACCTAGAACCAAGCTACATTTATATGAACACTAGCTACGCTCCGCCTGTTTTCTTTATACTTTTTGAATGGTCATTTTTTTTTTCAGAATGAGTACTTTGGCATAGCTTTGGCTTATTTAAATAGTTACATAAGATATACTTAGATATTGGTACTTATTGTTACTTACAGCTAAATACTGGACCGCTACCTACCTACTCAAAATTTGAGGTCGTTTTAAATAATTGGGCAGTATCTAAATTCAAAATTGGCGAATTTTTTAAAATAAAAGCTAGTGAGTTATACAACTAACGGCCGAAAACAGAGGTCTTTCCGAAAATTCAAGGCGTACTTAAACAGACTATTAAGCAGCTCCAAAATTAAAAAAAAACATGCAAAGCTGCTTAATTATTTAGGTTTCTCTTCAATTTTGAAAGAGTGGCGTGTGTTATAACTTTAAAAAGTAACAAACGTAAGCGTCTAGCACTTCAAGATATTAATTTTAGTTATAAACTGTTGGTGGTAACCTTCTTACAAAATATTGTTATGTCACAGGTTACATAATAGTACAATGTTAATATACTTTTTAAACTTACTCTATTAGAACTCATATTTACACATATTCCCGGGTCTTAATCGCGTGATTTTAACGTTTTAATTTTCCTTAACTCGACTTTTCGATCATGTTACAATGATCTTGGTCTCGAAGGGACTGAGGTGTCCAATGATCTTACAATTATCTTGAAACCAAGATCATTGTAACATGATCGAAACGTCGAGGTAAGGAAAATTAAAAAGTTAAATCGCGCAATTAAGACTCTGGGAAATGTGTAAATAATTATGAAGTGCGATGTAATGCGGCGATTTTGACCTAAGGAAGCTAGCATTCAAATATGCACCTTTTTGTCCTGCCTTCTTTTATTAGTAGATATAAAGTAATAAAGCAATTTAGATCAGATAATATGAAGACCTGAGATAATTGTGTGTAATGGATTCCAAGTTCTGCTAATGAGCAATATGCCCCATTAGGTAGGTATATTGCCGATCATTTCAAAGTGTAATTTGATATCGAATACCTATAACGATAAATTTAATAATCTACTATTATTAGTAGATGTAGCAGTTCATTGATCAGACAGTTTTGGTTTGAATAGATCTAGACTGTAGTTTGATTACCCGTCTTCAGATAACAGTTTTCACCATAGATAAGTCGGTGGCACTGTGTGTAGGTGAGGTTATTTTATCCGTATCTTAAAGGAGGTGCACTGATTTTTTTAATTATATTTATTACGCGTAAAAGGAACATGGCATATGTTTGAAAGATCAGGTCTAGTTTACTAGTACATATAATTTCAAAGTAGAATAAATAAATTCAACAAAATTTTAACTGCCATTTTAATAATTGAGAAGGTACCTTCAGAACTATAGACGTTAATTTTTGACACAATTAGTGTCAAATATTAAATGTCCGTCGTTAATTTCTTGACCATCTTGGCGAAATTGCAACGTACTGAGTACAGAATCGCCATCAGTCAAAAATACAATTCAATTTCGTGAAACCTAATGTCGGAAAGCCAATCATTTTAGTTCAGATGCAAAATTACTAGAGGAATATTTTGGATTCCTAATTGCTAACGAAACCAAAGGTAAGAAATCGTACAGTTGTAGGAAATAGTACGAAGCTCCTTTAACAGATGTCTCTATGTGTACTTAAAGTATAACGCCGCGGTCCCCGAAAATGGAAAGGGGGAAAGAGGGCGCTACTGTGCTTATTCACTTGTTTGACATTCGATTTTTAAGTTACTTTTCAAACAGGACAGGATTCCAAATTTTGGGATAAAAAACACTTGAAATATTTTAAAAGAAAAATTATTATTGATTATTTTCAGAATTTTAACATATTTAATTTATGTCAGTAAACTACGGAAATATTCATTTTCAAAAATTCACTCGCGTCTCTGCGTCTCTGTCTGTGTCGCAAATCTCGTCGCGAGTGAATTTCAGAAGATACATTTTTACTTTACTATAATATTTCTAGTAATATGCTTTGAGCAATAAAACATATTCCGAAAAAAAAAAACATTTATTATGTTTATTATTAAAATTTGGCAAGACAATGGCTCAATAAATAATGTTTAAATGACTAAAATAAGAATGGTAAGTAATTATGAAATGGTAAGCTTGTTTACACTAAATGGTAGGTAGGCAGAGTAATAATTATTGCGACCTTTTTGTCAAATAACCATAGGCCCTGTAGTCCGCTTTTAGAAGAATATGGCTTTGATGCCCGTCGTAAAAAACCGACAAAAAATCAATAACTAAAATTAGGTTCTTTTTTACCCGACTGCGCGACGCAAAGGAGGGTAATGTGTTTATCAGTCTATGTATGTATGTATGGATGTTTCTATGTGGCGTTCTAGAGGCCAAACGCGTGGACCGATTTTGATGATTCTTACGTCAATCGATTCGTCTTAATCTGGCAAGTGTGACTAAAGACATGACAGTAATCCAAAGTAACTTATGTCACCACCAGACGCCATATTGTCAAAATTAAAAATTCCAAAATCGTCAAAGTATGTCAAGATGGGTATCGTTGAATAGGTTTTTTAATAATAAATGAGTAAAAAATTACTCACAGTCGGGACCCATTGGAAAAATTAGATTGGTAAAATGAATGGGTCCCGACTGTGAGTAATTTTTTACTCATTTATTATGTGTTCTGTGTGTATCGATTACAAAACTATTATTACTTAGCGTAATTTCAAATTACTGGGCTTGTTTTTTTCTTTTTGGTTTTTTTGTTGTTTCTATGCGTATTTTTTAATCGAGTTTTTACGCAGTCGGGTTTTTTGTTTTTTATAAATATTTATTTTTTTATACTAAATACTTTAAACCATACATCAATTAACATACATTATATTACAGGAACCGAGAAACACATTAAAGTGTTAGAGACCTAACACCTTGGGAATGCTTGGGGCCTGATATGTAAGATGGTTTTTTGTATGGACAAAAATAACATCCGCGCTACCGTGATCGTTTCTCGTTGCTTTGTCGTCCTTCTGTCGCTCAAAAAAATAAGGTAAATTTAAATAAAAAAAATACCCCGACTTTTTTTTTTAAACAAAACATAATGATTAAAAAACATTTTGTTTAGATTTAGTTTTTTATCATTTGATGTGTTTTGTTTTTAAGCTTAACGACAACACGGCGACTTTGCCACGACTTATAATAAGACATAGTAAGGTAGATTTGACCCCTAGCATTTCCGATGCATTAACTGTCCAAAATGCTAGCAGCAATCCCACGTTGAACAAAAATAGGTCGGGACCGACATCGGACATTTTGTATGATTATTGTTACAAAAATCCAATAGATATTAAGTTAATCTTAAATTCCACGAAATGCCTTATAATCTCGGTGGCAAATTGATTGAAATTGAGTTAATTTTAATCATCAAAAAATCATTTAAATTTTTAGTTCTTCGAACTAATAGACAACAATAAAATGTACCTACTACTAGAGAATCAATAATTTTAATATCCTTTTGGGCTATAATACGCCCGGAGTTCATCAGTAAGTTAATCGGTTAGGAACTAATAAATCCGATTATTTGATAAATTGGAAAGTAGGTAAATCATAGAAATTGTTGGAGCGAACTAAAATTACTCGAATCACACTAACTATTGGCGATTTGCAAAACTTAGTTTTGGTTGGCGGATAGTGAAGGAACAAGTTCTGACTGATGCAGTCTGCATTGGCATTTTTATGCATAATTGGGGTTGCACGGAACGCGCATAGATTGTGGGTACAGTAGGTCCCCACAATCTATATCCATAATTTGTGCAAGTTGATTGCCATTTTTTTAAACTGTAATTAGCCGCTTTATGCTGAGACTGTGCTTATTTGGACTGCACACGACCACCAGTCAACTAATTTAAATAGTCATATCACTAAATGAAGAAAAGATCAGAGTTCAAATCCCACCTCACCATGGTGACGCCATGGCGTCCGCGTCGTCAACGTTGTATTTTTGTAGATTATACTCAAAAAGTTATTGGCGACTTGCCTAATTCTTGATCCATCACCTTTTAGAAATTCAATTCAAACACGTCATAAAGGTACAAGTAAGGGATCGGTATATTTAATTGAGTGTCTTATTCTTCTAGGCTGGTGGTATTAAACCACAGCTAAAAGCTTCCACCTTGTCATTGCTCCCTAAATAAACTATGGTATATAGGTAACACAAGTAAATAACAGTCGTGTAAAGGGGTGACTTTGAAATTGAACTTTAAGAAATGTCACCTTATAAAAACAATCACATTCTTTCATTTAAAATAGGCAACAAAAAGTAAATCGAAATCCAGATTATAAATTCGTTTGTCATTTATATGCGAAAATGTAGACAATGAATAATTTGAATCGGCTGATATTTTTTTTGAGCACTAAATATTAGAAAAAAAATATGGAATGTTTGAGATTACAATAAAAATTAAGATTCGAATCTTATAGTACTTACTTTTAAATTCTCTTACCTCGACGTTTCGATCATATAACAATGATCTTGGTCGCAAGAGGACCAAGAATCTAAAATAATAAAACTTAAATAAATCCTTATTTTAAAATGGAAAACAATACAACTAATAAGCCAATTTGAAATATTAGGTACTCTACAATGACTGAGAAAAAACGGGCATCAATTTGTAATCTAATAATACACATCTGTGTATCCTGTACGATGGTTAAGTTTCCTTAACCACCATACACTTCTGTACACCTGAGTGTATGAAACAATATAACTTAACCACAAATAAATGCTTTTTCGATAACAACGTGTAATGTAAGCTTTCGGCCGATTAAAAAGTTTATCGACAGCGTTAGCCAAGACGCAATCGAATTTCACAACTTAAATTTTGACTATAATACGTTTATGTAATTCTTGTTTTTCTTGGGTTTTTGGAATAGAAACTTATATCGCCTTAATCTTAGAATTATTCTTTTCATTTTATTCAATATCAGTCAATATTATTATATTTATGATACTTGGTTAGTATGTCTCAATTTTATGATAGATATTTGAAAATCAAGCTGTAAGATAAATTCAGTACGTAGGGGTGTATAATTCACTGCGTTCTTAATATAATATTGAAAACATTTTAAGACCATTAGCCAGCATTAGGAAGGGGGGAAGGGAGAGCTGGTCGTAAGAAAGAATGTATATTTCCTTCTTTTCTTCTAATTATTTCTTTCTTTTTTATTGTATATTTTACAATATAATTCTTTAAATTTAATCAAAAACAAGCAAGGTCGCATAAATATAGTACCTTTTTATAATAAAAAATTACAATTAGCATACAAAGGCTTGATGAAATAATAATATATGACCGATTACAATTTTATTACTTACTAGGTTTGTGTGGGAACTGAAATTTTTATAAAAATATATATTGTGATGTTGTTAAATTAAAATTTCTCATTTAATGTGATCCATTGTATTCGTGCAATCAAACGTTTAAACAACAACTTGCTTAAGAATATCTTAGAAGTTTTTGAACTAAATTGAAAATGAAAGAGAAAGTAGTTGATCCAGAATTGACGGGAGAGGAAATAGTGATAAGTGGTATATCGGGAGTGTTTCCTAATTCAGACAATGTACAAGAGTTTATGAAAAATCTATACAATAAGGTAAGCTTAGTAATGGATAACGTTAAAAAAATCAGGGTCATTTCTGTTGCAGACGCTTGCCATTCCTTTGACGCAGGCTAATGCCGCAAGTGTAATATAACGTTAGGATTGACTCAATGAAATTTATTTGTTTGATTTTCCGATTTTAAATTGTATTTTCAATTATTAATTTTTCGTAATTATAATTACTAATTTATTTTCAATTACTATAAATTTATTCATGACAGTCATATAAATAAATAAGCTTATCAGTGAAACATTTAAAATGTACTTCTAATTATATTTAAAAGGTATGATTGCCTACTCTAAAAAATACATACATTTTCTAAATTTAGACAGAAGCAGCTGCTGAATTATTTGTTTCTTTAAAATTCTAAGTGACGTTTCAGTATTCAGCCGATTTTATAGTTTTTACTTCGATAAGTGCAATGTACTTATTTATTCAACTAGGTTGACTTGGTAACTGAAAATCCTAGATGGAGCACCAGAGACCCAGAACTCCCGACATATGTTGGAAAAGTGAGTGGTATCGAAAAGTTTGATGCTCAGTTCTTTAAAACCGCATTCTCCCAAGCTCTGGTCTTGGAACCGATGTCGAAGAAGCTAATGGAGCACGCTTATGGGGCTATATTTGATTCTGGTAATTCATGTTATTATCACTACATTCGTGTTATGTTTTATCTGTATAAATCAGCAGCAGTATGGGACAAAGGAAGCATAACGAACTAAAAAAAAATAGCCATAAGGTATAAAATTATAAATCGCTCGTTTGTTCGACAGAAGCGAGTAGACCCTCTGCACTAGTGATCAAAGCATTTTATTTAAATTTTGACTTTACTCACATATATGTATATTATTGGTTTAGATTTAAAAGAATAAATTAAGTACTACTCTATTGAATCCAAACTTTTTTCATTAATAAGTATATTTTCTCTGAGTCTAGACATAAATTTTGACAAAATTTAGACGTTTATTGCTGAAATGTTGATTTCACAAAATATTAAACTTCCCAAAATGTTGAATATTTCAAATAGGTTATCAAATTATTTTAATTTTACATTCATTTTTATAACGTTTCCAGGCAACACCCACGTAACTTTAAAAGGGACAACTATTGGAGTATTTATTGGGACGTCTTTTGGTGATTATTCAACTTTGTGCCTTTACGCTGTCAAAATAAAAAGTGATTTTTTTGTTGGAGGGTAAGTCGTAAGTATGCTTATGCATACAATTCACAAAATATTGTGGACTAGCCGTGTCCAACGGTTTTACGCGCAAGTGTCGATCATGTGGATTTTTTGAAAAACCCATACCAGTAGGATGTTAAACTCGTATTATATAAAGAAATCTTTTAATTTCAGCCATCTATTATATATAAGTGGTTTTTAGATTGTAATGTGCGTTGATCCATTAGTTAGTCAGAGCAAAGCATTTAATGTACAGGATGTTCCAGTCTATGAAACCGTTGCTTCTATAAGTTATTATAAATGTCCAGGCTTTTGTTCCTTGACAATTAGGAATTGGTTTAATAAAATACTACTCGTAATTTCAGATCATCTAAATCCATGTTGGCAAACCGCATTTCTTACTGGGTGGACGGTAAAGGTGGCTCATATAATTTGGATTATGCTTGCGCCAGTTCGATGGCTGCTTTGGTACAAGCTGTTAGAGATATAAGAGCTGGTAATTGTGACGCTGCTATAGTTGGAGGTGCCAATCTTTGTTCCCATCCAGGATTGACGAGGAATTTAAAAAAGTAAGACACAAGTTTTGAAATTAAGCTACATATTAAGTTTTCTAAGTAACGAAAATGTATTTTTTTCTAAGAAGACATTCATCTATGTCGAAGTCATATTATTTTTATGAATAAAATACAAAGGAATTCAAATTACACTGTTAGACTACCTAGTAAAATAAAGTAAGTAATTTTGGAAACTTTAACAGATAAATCAAAAACTTTGAAAAGTGTGAGAACCATCCGATTATCTCAGAAAACAATAGTATAAAAGTAGGTACTTATATTAAATTTAAAATTTCTCGTAGATACGGTGTTTTATGTTCGGATGGTAAAACGAAGTGTTTTGATAAAAATGCTGATGGATATGTTCGAGCTGAGGCTGCCAACGTTATCTTTTTGCAAAAAGCTAAACACGCTAAAAGGTAAACAATTAAAAATTGAACATAGTACATAAAAATTCAAATTGAAAGATATTTGTTAAAACTAATTATCATTGTTTTAGGATATACGCCGAAGTATATCATGCTACAGGAACATTTAAAATGAATCCAGCATCTCCTTTTTTACCTACCCCAAATATCGAGGATGTAGAAGAGTTTTTGAAAAATGTTTATGCTAATATTGATATTGAGCCTGAAGTTATAGAATATATTGAAGCTCATGGTTCAGGTAATTTGACGACTTTGAATATTATTAGAAAACTAGCTGCGCCCCGCGGTTTCACCCGCGCAAGTCGCGATCCCGCGTTGTTCTTACACCTACCTACTGCAGTGCAAAAATCCACACATAAACGGTCGCCCATTAAAGTACTGTTGAAGCCTGTTGAAGTTGATGAGTACTTCCCTGGTCGTCCGTTTAAGTGTGGATTTTTGCACTGCAGATGAAGTAATGCAAAATTTGTATGTCAGTAAAGTGATGATGACGATGGATGACAATCAATGCCGATGGATGACGATAGATGCCGATAGTTCAAAAACAACGAAATTACGCAATTTTTATTTTTTATCCGGACATCCGGATACCTATATGTTAATCGAAGTCATAAGCTATCTGTATACCAAATTTCATTGAAATCGGTCCAACCGTTTCCGAGATTAGCGCGCACAAACGCACAGACAAACAGACAAACATCCAAACGGACAAACAGACAAAAAGTTAAACACGGAAATGGGGTCTGTTTTACGTTAGTACATACCCCTAAAAATAGTTTTTTCAAAATATCTTTCAAAAACAGACACCGCTAAGTTACGATTTTATTATAAGTACTAGCTGCACCCCGCGGTTTCACCCGCGCAAGTGGCGGTCCCGCGTTGTTCGAACACCTACCTACCGCAATGCAAAAATCCACACTTAAACGGTCGGCCATTGAAGTACGTTTAAGTGTGGATTTTTGCACTATAGTAGGTAGGTGAAGTAAGGTAAAGTTTGTATGTCAGTAAGTGACGATGACGATGACGAAGGGATCCTGCGGGATTTTCGGAATCAAAAGTATCCTATGTAACTCTCTATCATTTAAACTATCCCTATGCAAGTTTTCATCCAATAAATAGTTCTCACCCGTGTAAGTCCCGATCCCGCGGGATTTTCGGGATTAGAAGTATCCTATGTTACTCTCCATCATTTAAATTATCCCTATGTAAATTTTCATCCAATGAATAGTTATCACCCGCGTAAGTCCCGATCCCGCGGAATTTTCGGGATCAAAAGTATCCTATGTTACTCTCCATCATTTAAACTATCCCTCTGCAAATTTTCATCCAATAAATAGTTATCACCCGCGTAAGTCCCGATTCCGCGGGATTTTCGGGATCAGAAGTATCCTATGTGACTCTCCATCATTTAAACTATCCCTCTGCAAATTTTCATCCAGTAAATAGTTATCACCCGCGTAAGTCCCGATTCCACGGGATTTTCGGGATCAAAAGTATTCTATGTTACTCTCCATCGTTTAAACTATCCCTATGCAATATTTCATCAAAATCGGTCGAGCCGTTTGACCGTGAAGAGAAAACAAACAGACTTTCGGATTTATGGTTTCACCCGCGTAAGATTTATCAAAATCGGTTCAGCATTTTTTCTTTCATAAGAACCTTCTCCTGATCATAACGAATACAACGCAAAAAGAGTTATCGAAATCAGTCCAGTCGTTCATGCGTGATGCCGTGACAACGCGATATAGGGATTCATTTTTATATAATACTAGCTGCGCCCCGCGGTTTCACCCGCGCAAGTTGCGAACCCGCGTTGTTCGAACACCTACCTACCGTAATACAATAATCCACACTTAAACGGTCGCCCATTGAAGTACTGTTGAAGCCAGGCGCTACTTTGCACTGCGGTAGGTAGGTGAAGTAAGGTAAAGTTTGTTTTTCATCAGTAAGTGACGATAACGATGACGAAGGATGACGATGCCGATGGATGACGATGGATGACGATGATGATGATGCCACTCTACATCACTTACCCTACCCCTGTGTCGATTTTCATTCATTGAATAGTTATCACCCGCGTAAGTCACGATCCTCCGGGATTTTCGGGATCAAAGGTATCCTATGTTACTCTCCATCATTTAAACTATCCCTATGCAAATTTTCATCCAATAAATAGTTATCACCCGCGTAAGTCGCGATCCCGCGGGATTTTCGGGATCAAAAGTATCCTATATGACTCTCCATCATATAAACTATCCCTATGCAAATTTTCATTTAATAAACAGTTATCACCCGCGTAAGTCCCGATCCCGCAGGATTTTCGGGATCAAATCACGCGGGATTTACGGGATCATAAGTATCCTATGTTACTCTCCATCATTTAAACTATCCCTATTCAAATTATCATTTAATAAATAGTTATCACCCGCGTAAGTCCCGATCCCGCGGGATTTTCGGGAAATAAAGTATCCTATGTTACTCTCCATCATTTAAACTATCCCTATGCAAATTTTCATCCAAATCGGTCGAGCTGTTTGACCGTGAAGAGGGAACAAACAAACAAACAAACAAACAGATTTTCGGATTTATAATATTATAGTAGGATAGTAGGATTAGTAGGAAGTAGGAAGTAGGAAGTTGCGCCCCGCGGTTTCACCCGCGTAAGTCCCGTTCCCGTTTCAGTTCCCGCGGGATTAAAAGTATTCTATGTCCTTCTCCTGGTTCTAAGCTATCTCCCCACCAATTTTTAGCCAAATCGGTTCAGCCGTTCTTGAGTTATAAATGGTGTAACTAACACGACTTTCTTTTATATATATAGATATAGACAGATATAGATATAGACGAGGTATTTACCATAATTCACGTCTGGTGAACAAGCTGGTCGAATTTGCTGGCGAAATACCGAGCTCCTTGTTAATAAAATAAACATGGTAAATAAATACCTTGTTACCTAATAATAATTCATTGAAAATAACCACGTGAGTTTAAAATCGTAATATGACGACTATCGTAATTTAACGTTTGAACATATTGACATAAACGAATGATATTTTGAATGAACAAACAACTCATGAATTACCTACCTAAAAGAAGACACAACGACTCATACCGTGATGTGCTGAATGATGAAAAAAATGCGAAAAAAAAAATGAAAAAAATGCGTTCTCCACTATTAATGGTTTGTAAATAATAGGGGTTAAAGTATGAAATTGCCGTTTTATTGCAATAGGTTCTTTGAATTGACATAGAATCTTCATGGTTTGAGGTTTTCGAATGAAACTTTTTTCAAATGGTTTCTGTGATGTTCTTTTTTTAAAAAATGTGAAACATTTGAATATCGACTTTCAATTGTTTTTGTTATTCAATTTAGACAAGAAAGATGGATACTGCGAAAATTCGAGTGATTTTTGAATACGAGTTCCGACGCGGAACTAACGCAGCAGAAACAGCCCGCAATATCAATGCTGCGTTTGGAGAGGGGTCTACTTAATGAACGCACCGTGCGATTTTGGTTTAAACGCTTTCGTGATGGAAGTTTCGACTTAAAGAACGAGCCACGAGGAAGACCGCCACACAGGTGAATAACGATGAATTAAGAGAGATAGTGGAAGCCGATCCTAGTCAAACTACCCAGGAATTAGCGGCATGGTTTAACGTTACCTTACCCACTTTATTGACTCACTTGCGTCAAATCAATAAAATAAAAAAATACGAAAAATGGGTGCCTCATGATTTGACTGATCTGCAGAAAGAAACGCGTGTTGAAACTTGTGTTGCCTTGTTGAACCGGTACAGAAATGAAGGAATATTGGATCGAATTGTAACATGTGATAAAAGTGGATTCTTTATGATAACCGGAAAAGAAAAATGCAATGGCTGACCCCAGGTCAAATGCCACAACATTACCTTTTTATTGGTAAGCAAAACTTACCAATAAAAAGGTAATGGTAACTGTTTGGTGGTCTCAGCATGGTGTTATTCACTATAGTTTTCTTCGATCTGGTCAAGCAATTCCGGCAGATGTCTATTGTGCCGAACTCCGAACCATGTTTACAAAACTAGCAGTAAAACAGCCCCGACTCATGAATCGATCTTCACCATTATTGCTCCACGACAACGCGAGACCTCACACAGCACGAGAAACCATTTTGACCCTTCAGGAACTGCACTTAGAAACCATTCGTCATCCTCCGTATTCACCAGACCTTGCTCCAACGGACTACCATTTTTTTCGTGATTTGGACAATTATCTACGTGACAAGAAGTTTTCTTCCCAGGAGGCAGTACAAAATGCTTTCACACAGTTTGTGCAGTCTAGATCGTCGGAGTTCTATCGCAAAGGCATTAATAACCTTCCCATTAGATGGCAGCAATGTATAGATAATAATGGCAACTATTTTGATTAAATAAATTTGTTAAAATTTTTAAAAATAAACAATTAAGATTTTCAGTACAAATTGGCAATTTCATACTTTAACCCCTAATAGAAAAAAACAGTCGAGTGTAGGATATACCCAGATAACAGTTTATAAAAATAATTGTAGATACATATACAATTATTTTTATAAACTATGTATCTATGTATATTCTTTCATAAGCTCATAATCTTTTGATGTTTGTAGCTTTAGCAGAATCAGACGCCAATGAACTTAAAGCCGTGGCTAAGTTATTTGCCTTGAACAAAAATGTCAAAATTGGGTGTATTAAATCAAACATGGGACATAGCGAGGCAGCATCTGGAATCTGTGGTCTTACTAAGGTAAAAATATTAAAGAAAATGTAGAAACAAAATTTTAATATACCCACGTGTTAAAAATGTAAATATAAATTTACAGCTATGTTTGGCGTACCACAAAGGCAAAATTCCTGCCAATCTTCATTATAATAACCCACTAACTGATATCAAGGCAATCAATGAAGGTAAACTAAAGGTAGTGACAGAAAATGTTGATTTTGAACGAAAATTCACTGCTGTGAACAATTTCTCTTTCACTGGAGCAAATTTTCACGCGGTACTTAAAGGGCATTATAAACAAAAAGTAAGTGAATACATAACGTTCCTATGAAGATGTAAGAGTAGCAATTTCAGAACTAGTTCACAAAAATAAATATGTGGCTAAAATAGTTAGGATTTTTCTTAATTTATGTGGCTGACATGAAACTTTAACCAGTGGCATATTAAATTTTCATATATGAAAGTGTATATAAATTTACTTTTTTTAGAATCTCAAGAAATATGATTGCCAAATACCCCGCATTGTAGTCGCTTCAGGCAGGTTAGAATCTGCTGTAGAAAGAATCTTTGACGATTTGAAACAAAGACCTATTGATGCGGAAGAAATATCTCTGTTACATGACATATTTTCAAAAGATCTAACTGAACACACTGAACGAGGATTTACTATTTTGGGTAAGGTTGTCGTAACAATAAACATTACAAAGAATTTGTTGAACAATGATTTTATAAGTATTATCATATTGGTAGATAATTGCTAGATAGTCTACTGCAATATAGAACCTTAGAAACTGCGAGGATTTAATGCCTCTCGCTTTCTATAATTATTAAGTTCTATAAATTACCATAATTTTGGTGCTGTGTGCGTGCTTATAAATAAATTAGTTAGAAAAGTTTGGATTTCCTTATTGCAATCAGAATACTGTTGTAACTTGCTCAGCTTTGATGAATGTTCCAAGGATAAAAACATTATGTATGGTGTCTATGATTAAAGTGACAATAATTTCTGTAAATAGTAAGTTCTCTGATCAACTATTCTCCTATCATAAATTATAACAAGAGTCTAGTTTTTTGTTCATTTTCATTTGCATTGTCCTAAAATCAATCGTCCATTTCTTTTAGATACAAACAGAAAGGGTGAGACAGTAAGATATTCTCAAAGCACAGATTACTACTCCGGTATAAAGAGACCTCTGTGGTTTGTGTACAGCGGAATGGGATCGCAGTGGGCAGGCATGGGTGTAGATTTAATGAAAATACCTACTTTTGCTGCAGCTATCGAAAGGTAAAAATTAATTCATTATGTTTTGACCTGATAAATGAAAAAATAAAAAAAATAATATCATAGACATAACACCTATTACATTATAAAAATAAATTCCACTTATTTAATTTTTTACGTAGCTATTTGGAGCTTTAAGTATTCTATTATGGTTTTCTTTATAAGTATTACGTGGAATAACTTCATTTCGGTTTTAACAATTTGCACGGTGTATTTCAATTATATAAATATAAAACGTAATATTTAAAAGGCGAATGAACTTTGCTAAATACAATGAATACGTATAGTCTAAAAATATATTTTTATGCCAATGAAATATTCTAAAAATATCCTTTCAAGGGCATGCTTAAACAAATCATAAATGATTTATTAAGAGTGATGGAAGCACCGAATACGCTTTCAAAAATATATGAGTACCTAGGTAACTGCCTATTATTGTCCATGTATAAAAGTCAGTTTATTATGTCTATTTATAGATTTTTTGAGTGTTAAGAAAATAATGGATACTGTCTGCTGAAAACAATTAAACAACTATCTAAAATAATGTATTATACCTACCTTTACATTTGGATGGTTTAGCAAAATCACAGAATACAGTTTAGTTCAAGTAAAAGCTTAACAAGTAAATATAACCTACAAATTATAGTATCGGACAATGTACTATACTGTGGCCCAATTATGAGAAGTATGTATGTACGTATGGAAAACGCCCAGAAATCACTTTTAACTACATAGGAGGAATGTGGGATGTCCACAAACTCATTCGTTTTGAAAACCTCGAGTGAGGTTTTCGACAGGTTTAGGTTTGTGGACATGATTCACGCAGGATGCCATACGCAATGATGATCATGTTGTTAAATATTGCAATGAGGGTTGTTTTATCAAAAAAGTTGATTCTTATTATTATAATTTTTTTTTTTTTAAATTTATTTATCAGAAAAAAAAACAATGCGTATAAAAAACAGGTATTTTAACATCTAAAAAACCACGGAGGTTCGAATTGATGTTAAGTATTAAGTTTACATCAGTCACTAGTCGGTAGGTACAAATAAACACAAGATCGAGAAAATAGAGAAACCAGGCAGGTACTTATAGGTTGGTATAGTTGTTACAGCATGTTATTCAATGCCATACAGACACAATTATATTTGTAAAAAAAAAAAAAAATATCATCCAACATGATTAAATTTATTAAATAATGTTACCTACCTACTTAAAGGTTTTTTAGGAAATAAGATTTGAATTTAATTTTGAGGTTTAGTCTGGTTATTTTTTCGCATAGATCGGTAGGCAAGTCATTCAATAAACGAGGTAGTAGGTAAACGGCCGTCCGCTTGCCGTACTCATTGGTAGCAGTGTTGATTCGGACCCAATTAACTCACCTTGTCACATAAGTTCCTATTTAGCGCAATGCATAGCGGACTCGCACGGCAAGCTAGGGCACAGGTTCGAACCCTGGGATTTTGATGATACATATCTCCACGTAAAATATTTCTAGTACTCGTAGAATGCCATGGACGTAAAGAAAGTTAGTTCATATCTTGTTACATTCAACGATGTATATAGGCTTATATTACTTAGACAGTGGGTAATAGAACATCGACGTTCAAATTTGGAGTTATCATTTTTAAATATGTATGAGTAAATTTTTAAGCATTTTAACTTTGGAATGTGTGAAACTCGGCTGCCAGGACTATACTAGAAGACGGCCTTTCTCCATCTAGTCTCAAACCAGTCCGGTTCTATGGTAGATAGGTTTTAGGTTTGTTCACACGATACAAAACATCACATTTTATTTTCTGTCCAATATTTTCGAACAATAATTTCTTTACAGATGTCATAAAGTCCTCGTACCGAAAGGCATAGATCTCATAAAAGTAGTGACGGAAATAGACAATAAAATATTTGATAACATTCTGAACGCGTTCGTCGGCATAGGCGCTGTACAAATTGGATTGACCGATATTCTGAAAGATATGGGGATAATACCTGATTATATTATTGGTAAGATACTTTTAGTGTGTAGGAAATTGATTTTTTCATCGGATACTGAATTTATCTGAGATTTTTCAGACTTTTTGGAACTGGATGATGAGTCAACTCGACTTTGTAGAGCAAGCTAAACTAACTTATGTCTACCGGGAGTGAAATTGAGGCTTCATTCATATTCAATAATAAACACAATATTTACCGCGTGTTTCTCGTGTTTTATTAAATAACGGCATCATTACAAGCTAACTGTAAAATTAGCGATATTTGGGTCTTAATGCCGCGTGCATGCGTGAGTAGGTACAACCCGGTAAATATTATGTTTTATTATGCAAAATCGCGAAAACCTTGGACAAAATTTCATTCATATTCGTTTGAAAAAGTAGCAAACATTATAAAAAAGCATCCGACAGTGCAGTGACAAAAAATTAAAATTACTGCTGTTTAAGATATTTTACTTCTCTCAAAGTGCCTAATTTAGGTTAAATTATCGTAAGTTTTTGTAAAAATTAAAAACCAAAGAAGACGCAGCTAAAACTTTTTCTTTTATGTGACAAATAACAGCATAACACTGCATTATTTTATAGGTCATAGTCTTGGAGAAATGGCTTGCGCCTACCATGATGATACACTTACCGCTGAACAGCTTATTTTATTAAGCTATAGTCGCGGTAAAGCTGTACTGGAGTCCAACTTACAGCCTGGTTCGATGGCTGCTGTTGGAATTGGGTATAAAGAGGTAACACTTTTCGATTGTTTTTATTTTACATATTATAAGTATCCTGCTAATATTATAAAGCTGAAAATATGTGTGTATGTGTACATGTGCGTTTGTTACTCAATCACGTAAAAACCGCTGAACCGATTGCGGTGAAACTCGGAATGGTAGCCGGGATACAGGGAATAACACATAAGCTACTTTTTATCCCGATAATCCCGCGGGAACAGGACTTACGCGGGTGAAACCGCGGGGCGCAGCTAGTATTTATATATTTTATTATGAGTTGATATTATGACTGAGTTTTTTAACCAATAATAAAAGCAGAAAATATCTGAAACTGAGGGAATCAATGTAATTTTTTTCTGAATTATTTCTTAAAGATTTTATTTTTACTAGCCTCTTGGCGTCTCTTGTTTTTGAATTGATCGTCTTTTGATTTTATTAAATACATATTAAAAAAATATCTTCTCGTTATATTTGTAGCTATCTAAATGGTGTCCACCAGACATCGACATTGCATGCCACAACAGTTCAGAGTCCACAACTATTTCGGGACCTACAGAATCTATGAAGAAATTTGTCGCTGAACTTACTTCGAAAGGAGTTTTCGCAAGAGAAGTACATTCGGCTAATATTGCTTATCATTCCCGATATGTTGCTGATGCAGGTGAGTTGTATAAGTTATTTCTAAACGTTGATTAACAATGCTGGGCAATGGTCGCCCGGGTTAAGCAACTTAACATAAAATGCAAAAAAAAAAAACATTTTCTCGCGCTTCTTCGTGCTTCTAAAAGTACGATAACAAATTGTTATCTATAATACTTTGAAAATAATAACCTTAGGTGTAAAAAACTGTAAATCTATTTTGTATGTAAAGAAAATACTCATTTTAGTATTATTGTAGAAGTAAAAGTTCATAAGTGTGTGTTTGTTATACGATTTTAAATGAGGTAACATGATTGTTTTTATAAACTGCAAAGATTCTGTCCTAGGTAAACGACACACAAACAAAATCATTCTAGGTATATCAGTAGTAACAAACTGAACAGATGTCGGATGGCGTGCGCGGTAGTAACATCGGCTCATACGAATAAAAAAATTTAAAAATACAAAATATCAGTAAAACTCTTTTTTAAAGTGTCTAGTAACAATAACAAAGTGCAATTTGCGGGTGAAAACGTTTGCAATAAACAGTATCATCAAACAGTGACATAAAAAAGGATAAACTAGACATAATTTTAAACGAAAAAAAAACCAACCACTAAAATTAAAACAATAAATAGCAAACCCATATTCTGAATTACAAAACAAGTGACAGTGATTTAATACTAGTACATAAAGTGAAACATTAACCCTTTTTAAATTTGATTAACGGTCTAACGATATCATCAATATATCGCAATTTAGACTTTGACCCCTAAAACTTTTCCTTCCTACTTGACAAGAGATGGCGCCACGGTGCAAAAAATGTAAAAAATTAATTCATAGTCGACAGTGCCTTACTTGCCATATCTGCACTGAAAAATACCATCCGGAGTGTACTACTGCTGAAAAGCGTTTTCACCTAATGACAGCGGAACAGAAAAAAATGTGGAAATGCTCTACTTGCTGGTCAACTCAGGTTAAAACTCCTCAAGAAACATCTGACTGCGTAACACAGAGAAAACAATGCAAAGCCAATAAACCCACTGACAATTCCTTTGAAGGCCTATCAGAGACGTCATTGGACAGTGATACGAATAGCTTAGATAACACTTTAAATAGAAGTTGCCCCGAATTAATGACGAGAAGACTTAGCGAAGATAGTGAAATATGGAAAAAGAAAATACAGACACTGGAAAATAAATTGGAAATAGCTGAGACAGAAATAGAAAATTTGGTATCCGAAAATAATAAACTACAGCGTAAACTTTCAGACTATGAGAAAAAGATAGAAACATTAACACATATTTGCTCACCGGGTAATAAAAATAAGCAAAAGAAGAGCGTAAATAAAGCAAAAGTAGATATTACACTGAAAAATAGCTATCAAGAATCTCATACTCAAAATAATAAAAATGTCTTACCCGTGGAGACATCTGATGGTGAGAAGAACAAACTTTCGTCAAACGACAAACTTAAAAAAAGTGTTAAGCTCCAACCGAATATAGATGGCGCTATTGTAAATCACGGGAACCTAACAATAATAAATAACAATGAGACCACAGAATTCGATGATGAAGTATCATTTAAACCAACTGGAAAAAAGTCGTATTTAAAACGGATACAAATATTCGGTGATGAACAGGGACGCGGTTTATGTAAAAACCTGCAAAGAACAATTGGAACTAAATATAAGGTTTTTAGTAACACAAAACCTGGTGCTACAACAGATAACGTTCTTCAACAAATGACAACAACATGCTCAACTTACGGAAAAGACGACTTTATAATAATATTAACAGGATTAAATGATAGAGATGCACTAAAACAAAGCTCCCACTTATACTTCTACTGCAACCAACTGAAAAATACGAACATTATAATATGCGAACCCCAACGTAACGAACATTTAAATGTGGAACAAATGATTGACACGTTTAAATCGATTAGTATAAAGCTCGGTCATGTACAATATGTTGACCTACGCTACTCCTACCTCGGATTACCTCACAATAACATAAAACATCTATGTGAGAATTTACTCCAGGAGACAATACGCATCGAATATAAACATAAGCTGACGAATAGATATATACAAATGACACAAAGATTGAGCTACAACAACATTAGTAAAAATGACGCCAATAAAAACATACTGCAGACTAACGATATTGTTAATTTTCCCGAGCAACAGATGTTTTTTCTTGGACAACTTAACAATTCTCTACCAAAACATGCAAAGCCTTAATAATAAAACACATCTCTTACAAGCACTTCTGTCAGAAAATGAAATAGAAATTTTATGCCTGTCTGAAACTTTTCTTACTGAAGCAAAAGTAGAAAACATCAAAATAAATGGATACACTGTCGGAGCCCACTACTGCCGGAAAAAACATACCAAAGGAGGAGTTGCCATATTCATCAAGGAACACATAGACTATGTAGAGCGTAACGATATAAATGAAATGACAATAGAGTTTGTAATCGAATACTGCGCTATCGAAATCGACACTTACAATTTACTGATAATATGCGTGTACTGGAATGAGCGTGAAGCAGATCTCTTCTTAAATTCAATAAACATACTATTGACGAAATTAAAACATGAAAAAAACAAATACATTATATTGGGAGGTGATTTTAATATAGATATGCTTTCAAAGAATACATTTTCAACTGAATTCGACAACCTACTACTCACTAACAACTTCGTTCGTCAAGTAAGGACTGCAACAAGGGTATGTAAAACTACCTCTACTTGCATAGACATTGTCTATACTAACTTCAAACCAGTTCAGACTAGAGTTGCTGACTTAGGTATATCTGACCATCACGGTGTATTAATAGAAATTGACATTGACCCAATATGTAAAATTGACTCTCAATTCATTAATAAAAAGACATTCACGGAACAACAAATTCAAACTTTTAAACTTAAATTAAGCACAATTAATTGGAATGATCTATTATTACACAAAAATAATGACATCAATAAAAATTATAATATCTTTCACAACTTATTACAAAATTTAAATAAAAATTGCTTTCCATACAAGCGTTTCAAAATTAAAAACAGGGTAAAGAGAGTAAATTGGCTCACAACAGGTATAAAACTTGCATGTCGTCACAAACGACTACTTCGAATTATGTTGAACCAAACTGGTAATAAGGTAATAAAACAACATTTTAAGTCATATAGAAGAGTCCTCAAAAAAATTATTAATACGTCTAAAAAAATAGAGTACATAAAAGAAATGGCCAATTCTGAAAATAAGACTAAAACTATGTGGAACATTATAAAAACAAAAACAGGAAAAAACCGTGTCAAAAAATATAAAAATATAAAACTTAACATAGATAATAATATAACAGAATCCCCCTCTAAAGTGGCTAATGAATTTATTAATTACTTTTCCTCGGTAGGTGAATCTAGCCTAAACTCGAGAACTTATAAATATACTTATAATGATCAACCTACACATAGCATATATCTGCGGCCAGTTGATGAAGAAGAAGTAAAATTGATACTACGTAAATTAAAAAACAAGCGAAGTTTTGGTTATGATGAAATGCCCTCTGTTGTTATTAAAAAATGCGCTAACGAGCTAGCTCAGCCTCTAACCATATTAATAAACCAATCGTTCTTGGAAGGTACCTTCCCGGAGCTCCTAAAAATATCAGTCATCAAACCTATTTTTAAAAAAGGCGATAAAACAAAGCCCTCAAACTATCGGCCTATAGCTCTCCTACCATCGATATCCAAAGTTTTTGAAAGAGCAATGTCAAATCGTATGTATCATTACTTTGAAAAATATAAAATCTTGAATGAAAACCAATACGGTTTTCGCAAAGATAGATCTACAACTTTGGCAGTGTACAATTACATACAACAGGCATATTCATATATAAATAAAAAGAAGTATGCAGTAGGCATTCTACTCGATATGACCAAGGCATACGACAGAGTACAATTTGATATTCTATTATCCAAATTAAACGATGTGGGTATCAGAGGTACTGCATATGAATGGCTGAAATCATACCTCAAAAACAGAGTCCAATACGTTCAAGTCGACTTTTTTGACCAAAACACAGGGACAACACAAAGTTATCTCTCAGACCAAAGAATTTTAAACTGTTCAATACCTCAAGGAAGCGTTTTAGGATGTGTGCTGTTTCTGGTCTATATAAATCAGCTTCCAAAAGTTATTACCACCCACTGCGTATTATTCGCTGACGATGTGTCACTCTTATTTGAGTACGAAAATTCAGAAGAATTTAAAAATACCCTACATCGAACATTTACGACAGTTGTTAATTGGTTAGAATCACATAATCTTAGAGTAAACTATTCAAAGACTAAATTAATTGAATTTCGACCACATCAAAAAAATAGCCTTAATATAAACTTTCAAATAAATAATAACTCTCTAGAGAAAGTAACATGTTGTACTCTATTAGGTATACAAATAGATACAAACTTAAACTGGAAGACTCATATAGAGAGCATAAAATGTAAACTATCCAGATTTTCATACGCACTCTACGAACTCAAAGTGAGTACAGATAGACGTACTGCTCTATCGGCGTACTACGCTTATGCACATTCGTGGCTTAGCTACGGTATTATTTTGTGGGGAAATAGTTCCGATGTCGAAGATCTTTTGATAAAGCAAAAGAAGTTAATACGTATTATAGTCAATAAGGATAACACCTATTCATGTAGACCTTATTTCGCTGAATTAAAAGTATTAACGGTGCCATGTTTGTACATACTAGAACTGTGCAAGTTCATTCGAAACCACACAGACATTTTTATGGATGCCAAGCCAAATAGACTATATGCTCCACGGAAAATATATGAGAACAAACTAAGGAATCCCGACAGCCGTATGAAATTATTTAGTGATAGCCCCTACGCTATGGCTATAAAAATATATAACAAACTACCGAATGAACTATTGCAAGAACGTAATACTGACAAGTTTTTAAACAAATTAAAAAACATATTGTATAAGAAATGTTATTATAACCTTAATGAATATTTTAATGATCCACAATTATAACTAGACAATCTGACATGTTACTAATCCTCTATAACTAACCAATAATTAAAATTTACTATAATCCCTAATAATATTTTTGACATTTAGTACCATTTACTGTCATTACTTTTTAATACCATTATGACATGCGAAAATATGCCTAATTAAAATTAATTTCACTAATGCATGAATATTGACCATTTCGTAATTTTTTACAACTAACTACGGATTCGGCGGAAAATGTTTTTCTTTCGTTACGTCTGCTACACGTTCAAGAATAAATTAAATTCTAAAATATACTTTTTACCATGTATAAACTCAAAACATTGCCATACCCAAAAGGGTTTCATGATGAGCCTACTATGTATCTTATGACCACCTGTACTACTCATGATATGCAATAAATGAATATGAATATATAATGAATATGAATATGAATATGAACACAAATTCACAAATTATTCCAATCTTCATATTATTTAAGGCCCTCTCGCAATACCGAGTACAATTCCTTTGCGTTGGACGCCGCCAAACAGCAATGCGAGAATATTTAATTTTGATATAATATATTATTGAATTGTTTATAATATATTATTATTAAACTGTTACCAAACACATCCTTTATAAGTGTTAATACCTACGATTATACTTTTTTTACAAATATTTTCTGTCCAATATTATCTAAAGACGAAAAAATACTAAAAACTTTGTTAGGGTTCTGAGATTTTTTTATCAAGTGAAGTTGTTTATATCGTGCTTACGAATATATCGTTTTTAACAAAATGTTACCTCGTTAGTTTTTGGCTAATTGCGGTTTTAAAGTTTGAACTGTGTGTTAAAAAATAAACACATAGTTAAAACTTTATTTTTGACTTTTAGGTTTTTGGAACTGCGACATATATTTTATGCGACCAAAAAATGAGTTTACGATTATACCATTGAAGCAAACAAAGGTCGATTTCGGAAATTTCAACTACAACCTCGCCTTACCCTCCAATCGTTTCCTATAGTAGGTATAATATAAGAAACAAACGCAAACAATACTACTTTTACAGGCCCACAACTACTTCGAAGTCTTCAAGCAATACTAAATAATCCAAAGAAACGCAGCCAAAAATGGATATCGACGTCAATTCCAAAAGAAAATTGGGACAGCCCTATAGCAAAATATTCATCTGCGGAATACCACACAAACAACTTACTGGTAAGACAAATATGCAAACCGGATATTTTTGATCGTCACAAAGTTCTCTATACTGAAGATGAAGATGAATTTTTCCTTTAAAATATTTCTAGTAAATATGCCTTGAGCAATAAAAAAAACAAATTTACGAAATGTTTTCTATACTGTTGATAAAGTCGTCTGTCGAGTTGCGCTTATTAGCAATTACACTTCCTAAGTAAGTATTCTTACTTGCTTAGAACAATTCTGTATCAATCGCTTTTTAGTGCTCGAGGCTTTTTTGACCTGGTAGATAGAATTATATTATCTTTAAAGATGATTTATACTAGACCGTCACCCGGCCGTGCCAGTTCCAAACTTCGTTCTCTATTGCTCGGCCGCCACTCTGTTGCAACAGACGGTCTAATATAAATCATCCCTTATTTGTACAAAAATACAACAAACGAATAAACAAAAAGTAAATACTAAAAAAGCTGATACAAAATCATTTAGCATTAGCATATTATATTTTAATATTAGCTATAGGTAATAATACTTTTATCCTTCCGGGAAGACAAATTGGTAAAAGCATCAGCGGATTAAAAAGATCCTGTCTGCAGCAAAATGTCCTTGACCATCGTAGTGGGTAATCCATGTTTATTCAGATGCTTAGTATCAGAGAACTTCATAAATCCATTTATCGAATAATTACATGAATGAACTAATAAATAACCCCTAACGCTTTTCGGTTTATTTACTACCCTCTATCATTCTGACCTGGCCTGACCTGCCCGTAAATAAGAATCCCTAATATTTTCCTTAAAATATTTTCAGAGGCATAGTGACGTGTATTTCATAAATATTTTGTAAACAAAAGTAAAAAATGTAAGGTCGGTGGGGATTAGTTTGCTTTTTTATTAGGAAAAGGTGGAAGTGCCTTTTTCTTAAAAGCGAGTATTTCAGTGTTTATTTGCAATCTTAGTCCCTAACACTGGAACGTGGAGATTTTGCGGGTTTAATTTTTGCTACAATATTTTAAATTTCTACCGCAGTGCTACATTTTTTGTTACCTTGTCTTTGAACAGTATTAGGTTTGTTGTAGGTACATTTTACGAAAGAATCGAAGGTCGTGAGTTGGAACGATAAAGACGATTTACATATTTTTGTTATTTGAGAATTTTAAAGAAGCTTTATACAAAAAAAAAACTGTTTTGAGTTAATAAAACACATTTTTTTGGATGTCGCTGTATCGTCGCGAATTAATTTGTGAAATCAGCAAATAAATTCATATTAATATACATAAGTGCGCGTATCGCCTTAATATTTATGTTCTTTATTGTTGCAACAGCAATATTTAGAAAGTGAAGTTACATATTTTTGCTTGATAATCAAATACTTTTTTATTTATACATGCCAAGTGCTGGCTCACGCATTTAACATAAATCAAATCTTCTAAATCTTCCTTTGATTATGAATACTAGAGCCCAGTACTATTTGAAGAAATAATAAGTATGATAGCAGCAAACGCAGTTGTTGTGGAAATAGCTCCTCATGGACTTCTTCAACCGATTCTAAAGAGATCTCACAAGGAATGTATGCATATACCTCTTACAAGACGAGGAAATACAGAAGGTGTGAAACTACTACTTGATGCTATTGGAAAGTAAGTAAGACTTACATACAAATTTTAACATCTAGTACAATCTAAACTGTCTATACTTATATAATAAATAGGTAACATTGGTAAAAATGAACCTAAGATTTACCTATATTGGGGGTAGGTACATGTTACTTCTTACTAATATTATAAACGCGACGGTTTGTATGTATGTAAGTATGTATGTGAGGTTGTTACTCTTTCACACAAAAACTACTGAACCGATTGCGATGAAACTTGGAATATAGGTAGCTGGAGACCTGGATTAACACATAGGCTACTTTTTATCCCGATATTCCCGCGGAAACGGGATTTACGCGGGTAAAACCGCGGGGCGCAGCTAGTCTTACATACAACGAAAATCCTTAAATCTCGAATCTTGTATAAATATATAATGCTAGGTTGTAGGTACTATTCCGCACCATGCAGCCATGACTGACCTTGTAAAGTGGTTTTATTACTTATTTTTGTAATTAATCGGTGAGCCAAATTAACTAGATGTTATGTTTTAATAACAAGTTACAAAAACGTATAAGATAACTACTTAAATAATAACTAGTTACGAATATAGACCAATGAGTTTCAAACTGCTCCCATAAAACTGAAAATAAAAATACTTTATCACCAGACAAAGATTTTTAAGATGACAACCAAAGCTTCATTGTAGAAAGTAAGCCAACAGCCGAAAACTTCGGTTCACTTTAACACAATTGGAAAGCACTCAAAATACCAATATTATCGATATTTGAATTAAGTTTGGAAACTTGTAAGTTTAAAATAATAAGACTTCTTATTTCAGATTGTACTTAGCTGGATATAATCCAAAAGTTAGTACGTTATATCCAAAAGTAGAGTATCCGGTGTCTACTGAAACGCCGTTATTATCGCATTTAGTGGAATGGGAACATAGCGAAGATTGGTAAAGAATTTATATTACATACAATGCCTTCTAGCTTGAAACTAGGTAAAACTAAGCCAAACCCAGTTAATCTATTATTTTTATTATTTAGTTACATTTATCTATTTTACCGAGGCTTTAATTATGGGTGGAGGCCAGAAATCTTGTATTGCAGCTGTGATAAAAAGTCACAGCTGCAATACAAGTTTGAAAGTATTTTTATTATTTAGTCACATTATCTATTTTACCGAGGCTTTAATTATGGGAGGACGCCAGAAATCTTGTATTGCAGCTGTGATAAAAAGTCACAGCTGCAATACAAGTTTAAAAGCATGCTTTTTTTCTGTAGTTATATAATTCAAGAATAAGAAAGGATTGTCTTGTTTTTTACAGGCCTACATTTGACATACCTTTTAAAAAACAAACGTCACCTTCTCGTGACATCGTGTTTTCAACTTACGACGACGACTATAATTTCGTTCAAGGATATACAGTAAATGGTAATTTTGACAAGTCTAAACATAATTATATGGACAAGTTCCACATTTCTTTGTTCATCTCATGGCTTAAATCAAATAAAAATTGATGAATCGTTCACAACACATACTTTATTAACATTTTTTAATGGACTTTGTCTTTGAAATTCAATAACTTCACTTAAACTGTAGATTAGAAAACTTTATACACTCTCAAAATATTTAAGGTATCATAAAGCTACCAGAAGCGGCTTTGTTAGTATTTGTATGGGAAACTCTTGCGATGCAAAGTGAGATCAACCTAAATGATATGTCCGTTATATTCAAGGACATACAATTTCATAGTACTGTTGAAATTGATTCTGAAAAACCGATTAGATTAACTGTTATGATTCTGAGGGGTTCAAACAAATTTGAGGTAAGAAAATATTTCATCTCAGAATAAAATTATTGTTTTGTTGTCAATTAGTTAAAGATTACGTTTTTAGATCAAGTCGTGACATAAATACCTAATACTTGTTTATTTAATCATGTCTGTAGAAGTAAAAGATTTAACTTAATACAGTCAAGAATAATTACTATCCATAAATCTGATAAAATTACCGCCGTTTTAAAAGTTACCTCAATTATTTTTTATAATAGTAGTCCATTATAAAAGACGGTTTTTTACAGGTAAGCCAACACGGTAGATTGATTGTCAATGGAATTTTAAGCAGTGTTAAGAAATTATCTTTCTATCATAGTATTGACTACTTGGACTTTAAAAGTGATGATATTTTTTTGAACTCTGATGATGTCTATAAAATGTTGCATTCACATGGATTTGATTACAGGTCAGTAAAAAAAAGAACTAAGTACCTAACATTTTTCGTGCATTGTCTTTTCATAACAATCAAATAATTGTATTATTTTTAGTGATAATTTCAAGGTGATTCACCAAACAAATCTAGAAAGTAACAAAGCAGTGATAAAATGGACCGACAATTGGATAGCTTTTCTTGATGGTCTGTTAAAAATAAACATTCTTTCGAAAAGTTTTGATGGAACACCTACAATAAAAATAATCGGAAAAATAAAGATATGTTCCTTGGAACAAAAAGTAATCCACCAAGTAGCAGTCAAGAATAATAATTTTTTCAACGTTCAGGTGTATAAAGATATTGATTTGATCAGGTAAGGCCAATGAGAACCCTAAAAATGAGTACAATATTTCTTGGTACAGTGTCACGTTTTCTAATAAAACTTTAATTTAAGGTGTGGTGGTATTGAAATCGACAACATTATATTTAATGAAAAACCAAAGGTCGAAAAAGAGTGTGATGTGTTTATGTCTCGATCTTTCTATCCTTTTCATAATCAGAAAAATATAAGTGTAAGTACTTATTTCATTTTACTTCTATTAAAACTAGTTATTCAAATTGTGCATAATGTTTGAAACAATAATATATTATGCTTGCAGATTCAGTCAGCCATTGAAATAAATCTGCAAATAGCAGCTGAAAATTCAATTCATTCAGATGTGGCAGTTGTGACTACTTCTTCAAAGACTTTGTGGCTTATCAATGAAGTACTATCTAACCCTTGGTATAATAACTTTCAAGTTAAAAATGTAGAAAATCTACAATTTGATAAAATTTTCAAAAACCAGGACAGTAATAAAACCAATCTTATTGTTGTAGAAAATATTTTAGAAGTAAGGAAATGTTCAAAATACTCTCTTAAATTTATTTTTTGTTGAATTTGAAAGTGTAGATATTATAAGACAATCTTTTATTTCCAGAAAGTAAAGGTTTTACAAAGTTTAGTAACAGAACACTCCTTTGTTATGACTATCGAAGATCACCTTTTTGAAAGTGCCAAACTTATGAAAGAGAACTTTTTGATTTTAAGTAATATGACGGATGGAAATAGATTTGTTGTTCTTATGAAGAAACTTATACGACCTGCAATTAAAGATATTATTTATGTACCTGTAACGATGGAAGATGAGTTTACATGGGTTTCCAAACTTTATACTGAAATAAAAACAGGAAAACAAGTAGTCGTAATTTCCGAAAGACAAACGTATTGTGGTCTTTTAGGTAGGTAACTAAAAATCTTTTGAAGTTTAAAGTTAAATGAACTAAATACTGCTTTATTTTTAAATACATCGGTTCTGTTTTCAGGATTAGTAAAAAAACTGAAAGCTAAGGGTCACAACAAAATTTCTGTTTTTGTAATTGACGATTTTCACACAAAAGCATTCAACGAAGAAAACAAATTATTTGAACAACAAATAAGTAACAAAATGTCTTATAACATAATGAAAAAGGTAAGAAATATCGAAATAAATGTTAATTCAAAAATTGTATTAAGTGTTAGAAAACCCTTACGGAGAAGTAGCCACAATAGGGTGGTATTCTGGGGATTTTTTTCCAGTAATTTTTGTACGTAGTACTGTAGTATTATATATTTTAATCCATATACATTACTATTAAAATATAATTTCAGGGTCAATGGGGTGGATATTATTATACCTCTTGCACTAAATCAACAAATCAAAGTAACATAATTTTGAAAACTGCTTTGCCAGGTGATATTGAAAAGTTATCGTGGGTAGAAGTTCCTAAATTATCTGCAGAAAATAATATAGTTCAGGTAAGTTATGAAATAAATTGGAAATTTATGCATTCTAAAATTGGTTAACGTGTAGTTGAGGCGTTTTAAATAAGGGATTCAAAAGACTCGGTATTTTGTTTCATTTACATAATAATATAATTTGAAAGTTTTAGTATTTTTTATTAGCGTATTTTCATTTATTTTCGTTCCTCGAGACGTTTCGACTATACTAAAATAGTCTTGGTAGTCGAAGGATCCAGTGGAAATGGATATCTTGTGATTGATTTATTTAATTTTACGTAGGTGTATTATACGGGAATCTCCATTCATGACTATGAAAAAGCTGTAAGTCAAAACAAAAAGGAAACGGAATATTTTGGTATGGATTACAGTGGAATTGACAAAAAGTATGTATTTAATAATGTTATGAATTTAACTATAATACAAATAATTAAACTAGAATAACAATATTGAGATATTGTAAAGATTCAATAGATATCGGCTAACCGATGTGTGTAGTAAAACTGTGTTTTTAGTGGAGAAAAGGTCATGGGACTTATAAAAGAAGGAGCCATCGTTACATCATTAGAAACTGATTCTGATCTTAACTGGCCAGTTCCTGAAAATTGGACTCTGGAAGATGCTGCAACTGTTCCTTTACCTTTTGTTACAGCTTATTATTGTTTGGTAAGTAAATAAAGGATTCAAAATGTTTGAATTACATATAAGAATTAAACTACAAAAATATTATAATGTAATAATTTGCTTATTCCATCTTAAATTGCTTATGTCAAAAAAAGGCTTATTTGTCTTAAACTTAATAATTAAAGTGCTAATTGTAACGTTGTCATCATTCACAGAAAATAAGGTCTCAAATATATGACAAATGTACAGTTTTCGTCACTGATGCTGCCAGCCCTTTAGGGCAAGCAATAATTTCAATATGTCTAACGTACAACTGTATTATTTATGCAACGGTACAAAACGAAATAGAAGAAAAATATTTAGTGAAAGAATTTCCTCTACTGAATTGTAAGTATCTTGCCCTGTTTGTTTTATCATGATGAAAACACTGTTTTTTTCCTTATTGAATGACTTTTTCCTTAGCCAATAATATTTTCCACTCTGCAAATGATGAATTTTACGAAATGATTATGGTTACTACTATGAAGAACGGATGTGATATTGTAATTACTTCTTCAATTGGGAATTCACGAAAGGTAATTAATTAGATATAATATTTAAAATAACACCATATAAGTTAAAATAAAAACGTATTTTGTGAACTTTTATTTTAGATGGCAGAATTTTGTGTCGGAAAAAGTGGCACATTTTTATATCTTGGGAAACTTGACTTGGAAGAAAACGAGGAGTGGGAAATGGGTTTTCTAACCAATGAGAGAACGTTCAAAATAGTTGATGTTTCAAATATATTTAGGCCCCAATTCAGTAAAGACAAAAAGGTAAAACAGAATATAAATAATGTGTTAAATATTTTTATTCTTCAAGACATTCTACTAGAAATATTTTACAAGCTAAAATGCATTATCAAAAACAGTCACAGGAGGTTTATTGATGAATGCATTTTTTGTATAATATATTTATCATATCTGAAAGTTAATAGCAATAAATAACCACAAATCTATTTTATACAATATACATACATATCATAATAATCCTAATTACTTTAATAATTAAGTTAATTGTATGTATCATGATCAATCGTAATAATATAATAATAATTGTTTTATGTTATAGCTTCTTCATGAATATATAAATGAAGGTATAGCTGAAGGTGTTGTGAAACCTCTAAACCGAACCGTATTTTCAATAAGTGAAGTATTAAAAGCATTCAGGCTTCTACCGTCTAACCAACACTTCGACAGAATTTTAGTGCAGATGAAAGATCCTAAAATCAAGCTTCAAGATTTGAATCCCATTACGAGGTAAATAGAAAAATAATACTTTGCATGCTATAAATAATAATGTATGCTATAATCTAAAAATGAGGCCTAACGATACATAAACAAAAACATTCTATGAATAATACAACAACAATAAATGCACCATGATAATTTGGCTACTTCTTAGGTTTAGTGATTTTAGATAGTTTAAGTGATGGAGAGTAATATAGAATACTTTGATCCCGATAATTCTGCGGTATCGGAAGTTACGTGGGTGAATCCGTGGGGCGTAGCTAGAAATAATAATATAAGTAATAAATATATTTCTTAAACTTACCCTCTATTTTCAGAATTGAATTTTCAGCAGAAGAAGTGTCTGTTATAGTTTGTGATGAAGCTGGTATCGGTGTAGAGCTTGCTGAAAGATTAATTGAAAGGGGTGCTAAAAAAGTAATATTGCACATGAACTCAGTTTCTGGATACGTCCAGGCAAAATTCTTGTAAGTGGTCAAAGTATTCATAAAATTAATGAAATATTTGTAATAAATATTCATACCTTTTTTGTCCAAATCATTTCTGTTGTTGACATATTAACATAAATATTAATGATTTTCTTCTGATATTATGAATTTCTTCGCAAGATTTATTGCTCCACATACCTACGCATCGAATCCATTTTCGTAATACAAACCGTTTATCATTTAGATGGGAAATTTTCGCAAAATAAATAACCCGTAGAAACTTAGAAACTCATAATTTCGAATTTGCTTGAAACTAATAGTCTAAAATAATGTTTACAACTTTTTATCTGCAGATCTTGGGCCAAACAAAAAGTTTCTGTTAAAGTTTCTACTGAGAGTCTTCAAACGGAACAGGGATGCGCGACTCTTATGAAAAACGCGAGGAAATTTGGTAAAGTTAGGGGAATTTTCGTCGTGTTTGATTCAAAATATTCCGATAGCGGCGAAGCGGCGGAGTTCGTCAATGCGTTTAATAAGAAATC
The DNA here is from genome assembly GCA_949358125.1 of Idaea dimidiata. NCBI lineage: Eukaryota > Metazoa > Arthropoda > Insecta > Lepidoptera > Geometridae > Idaea > Idaea dimidiata. Next base: position 15,683,082 of record OX442329.1, read on the forward strand.
TTTGGTGGTATTGAATTTAGACGCAGCGTCTAGAGCGTCTTGTGAGGAATTGAAGTGAGTTCTTTGTCAATACCAAGTACTAGTTATTGATTATTCCATTGTAATGAAAATGTCATTTGTTTGCGAGCATTTTCTTGATGGTTTTTACAGTTCTCTATTACCACTGACCTACAAAAGTGTCGGTACGAATACATATACTTTTTTTAAATCAGTGTACAATTTCATTCCAATTAAAAAACTTTTTCACGCGTTATCATAAAAATAACTCGTACAAAAGTGTGTAACTTTAAACATCATTTTATTTTTACATTTCAGGTATTTCGTTATTTTGTCTGGAATGACGCTGAGCGTGAGTGACGAGTACGCTCTTTCATTACTTGAGAGATTTTGTGACCTGCGAAACGAGATGGGTTTCCCAACGCTTGTTTTACGTTTTGAGTCATTAGTTGAAGTAAGTGACATTGTTTACGAAAGTGGAATAGACGTGGATAGAGATGAAATTCGACGTAGTCCTTATTTAAATACAAGAGAAAACTAAATGGTTATTTTAGATAAATAAATGAAGTTTGTTGTTGGCAAATATTGAGATGGTTCAATTACTTTACTTGGAAACAATTTTGGGAATTGGAAACTGCCGTGGAGCGACTATGTTTTGTAAACAGTATTTCACTTTAAACGAAGAATTGATTAGCTTTTATCTTTAACGTGTAAATTATATTTATTGAAGGAATAGGTAACTTTCTTATTTTTCTTCAATTCTCTTTTCAACAGGAAAGTACAGAAACTCAAGGTAATATCAAACTAGATCCACAATCGCTATCAGCTATTTTTAACAGTTTAGAACGAAGTTTAAAACAGAAGTGTAAAAATATCCTTGTCGTTGAGACTATACGTGAAAACAAAATGGTAAATGATGAAGATAACTTTGAAGTCAAAACTGGACTATCAGTATTAATAAATGACATCGTAACAGAAAACATTCATATGGAATGTCAAACAATTAGAGAATTGCCCACTTTGTTACGTCGTAATATTGAATCGCCTTCTACTCATCCTCAAAATACTGATGATGTAAGTATTTTATTTACTTACTTTTAAGTAGATTCATATATTTTTTTATTCCATTTTTAGGGTTTCGTAATCAACAAGAAACTCTTATAGTTTCGTCATGTCCGTCCGTCTGTCTGTCCACGGCTTAGCTCAGAGACGCTTGGTATTAAGAAGCTGTAGCTTTACATGCGTATAAATATTGTTCACGCTATAAAAGAGCTACGATAAAAAAAAACATTTTTTAGGGTTAGCATCTCCCCACATATAAAATTGAGGATGTTTTTTTCTGGTTTTCGTTATGTATGTGGGGTATCGATATATAGCTCTTTTAAAATTATTGTAGGTATTGATAAGCTGGTTTTCGTTTTAGGGTTCCGTTTTCGAAATATTTATCTTTAAAGAGCTAGTAGTTTCCATGTTAAACCATGTGGTTGTACTTAGCCACATCCATATAATTAAGTTTAAAGGAAAATTATGGCAACTGAGCTGTCTTTTCAAATTTACGTGTAATTTAAAGAAATAAGAAGTAAAATTTCGAACTAATTCAGTTTGATATTACATGCTACATAGTACAAGTTTAATCTAGTTTTATTTTTTAAATTAAAATTTATTAAAATACTTTAGATTGATAAATTAAATACATTTATTATATTAATATCCTCCTTGTTTTTTAGAATGAAGCTAAATACACAGATGATTGTATTCTAATGATACCAGGATTCGAAAGCCGCAGTGACATTTTTAACCTAATAGCTGAAAGATTAAAAATTCCAGCTTATTTAGTGCAAATAGAACCAGAAATGATCGGTAATAGTTTTAAAGAAATCGCCGTTAATGTGCTAAAGGTAAATCATATAGATTTATAAACTAGCTTCTGTTGGAACCTTTGGATATGAAATAATAATGTGCAATATTTTTTACAGGCAATCAACACAAAAATTAGAATAAAATCACAATTTTATATTCTTGGCTATTCCTTGGGCGTAAATATCGCTTTAGAGTTGGCATCCTTGTTAGAAAGTAAAGGTAAAAAATAATCTTATTCTTTTTTTTCTAGAATAATATTCAGGTTCGATGGCGCTGAAACCATGCTTCAGTTGGTTAAATAATGATAACAAAAACCGGGGATAACATATTCATTACTTACACCATGTCACGTGATTCCTGTGTGACGCAGTGGTTAGCGCGCTCGTACGGATATAGAGAGGCACAGGTTCGAATCCTGTCATGGAAAGTTTTTGAAAATGGATTTCCTTGCGAAAATATTTCTGGAATAATTAGGTCTAATATCGGTATTTATCTTATTTTTTTTAATTTTAGGGCTGGTTGGAACACTGTATTGCCTTGGATGTAGCCCCACTACTCTGAAAATTCAACTTGACTCTTATTTAGGAAATCTAACGCAATCAGAACGGGAAAATTACGTTCTAACACATATTTACGAGTTAATTAGTGGGTTGCAAATTAAAGATACAGAAGATGAAATAAAACAAATTGATAAATATGAAGAAAAGTTGAATATTTGTCTCAAGAGATTACAAAGCATTGTCACTTATTCAGAAGGATACATGAGAAGCGTTTTCGAGTCCGTTTATCAAGAAATTCTATTGGCTAAAGAGTACAAACCAGAATTGAAACTAAAATCAGAAATTGTGCTTATTAAAGGTGCTTCTATATCAGATGATACCCCAAATGATTACGATTTGTCTAAGCTCAGTGTTAAACCAGTAAATATACATGACATTCCATCGAATGATGGATCAGTTATTTTACATTCTAGAGTACCTTCTGTCCTAAACAAATATCTGGATAAGAAATTGTTGGAGGCGTACAAAAAGAAAAATCTTTGCGATGTTTACTTAACGGAAGCATAAGTTTTTAAATTATAATTTACTATTAGTTAGTTTTAAGATACGGTCAAAATTAGTGTTGTGTTACTAAGCTCTTAATAAAATACTTATAATGACAATTTGTTTTTAATTTGAATTCATTCACATTGACCAATATTGCAAATAGATTTATAAATATTTTTGCCTGCCTGACAATAACACTCCTTAGGAACAAGGAGTTTATTCGCCACTGCGCTTTAAGAACTTTAGGTTTGTCGTCGCTCCCCCAGATCCATTAATCGGCTTTTACAAAAACCACGGGTTGAGAGAAGTCTCATCCTATTCAATGTCTGGGCTACATGGCCATGATGTTCTACTACTATTATCTTACATGTTAGATTAGATAGTATGATGTTAATCTCTTCGGTGGAAAATAAAATATCACACAGAAATACCCTGTGAAATCCATCATTTCTAGGTTTCCCTCGGGAATACAATGGCATTCCACACCATAAACACGACAATGTAAACCGTGTTCTCACGATAAATAAACAATATTGCGAAGACATGAGGCGATACATGTGATCTATTACAGGCAACACCAGCTGTGATATTAATAAATTGTCTTCTCCACACGAGTGAGGCATATCAAATCAACAGGCCTTGTGACTTGAGAATTATCATTCAATTCAGCTTACTGTACTATTTCTATGGTTACACTCTATCAATTAAACAGACTCAAAACAATACGTCATTGTTTTGAGTCTGTTTAATTGATAGAGTGTAACCATAGAAATAGTACAGTAAGCTTACTTCGTCAAAAAAATAGACCTGCTTTATGTTCGTCGGTTAGTTAAATAAGGACAGACTGGATCGAACTGGGTTTCACAGGACCGTTTTCAAAGTAAAAACTACCTTAAACTTAAAGAACATGATTGAAATTAATTTTTCTAAAATTTTCAAGACGACGATGTAACATTATTACATCGTTGTTTTCGCTCCTAGAAAACTGTGCACTTATATCTTGGAAAAGGGTTACCCTTTTGTTCTGTACCTACCCACAAGTTTTGAACCTAAACTTAGTTTATATTAGGTTCACAGCCTGACCTAGACTGATCTGATTTAACCGCAGTGGAACGAAACAGCGCTAAACAGTCAAGCCAAAAGAATCATTTTTTCAAAAGCATGCACCTTTTTAATTTAATTATATCGGTAGTATACTGACTATTTTGAACCTACGTCGTAGGAGCAAGTTTTGGCCCAAAACCCAAAACTTTTGAGTTGACACTTTTAAAATACAGTGTATATAAATAAATTAGTCACGTGACAACCGAAAGTGGCCCACAATTTCAGTCTTTTCCTTTACTTACAGAAAATGTTAAACAGGTACGCGTTATTTTCCCTTAAAAGGAAAATAACGCCGAACGTATGCCGCCTCGGCATACGTTCGGCGTACGTTTCCCTAATACTGAACATCAATTTATAATTTTACGAGTCTAATGGAATCGTTAATTCTTTATTTAAAATAAACTTTCATTACCATCTCAGCTTTTATCCGTCCACTGCTGAATATAGGCCTCCCCCATACGAAGCCACAAATAGCGATCGCGAGCTACCTCTATCCAATGAGTCCCCGCGGCTCCTATAATGTCGTCGATCCACCAAGTAGGTGGTCTTCCAACACTACGGGTAAATCTTACTATCTTTCTATCCTATCTCTACCGGTCTGATTATGGATAAAAAGCCTGTATCAACTTTTAAATAAATTAATAAAAATAATTAATTACCTAAGTCCTTAGAATCTGCTTAGCTTGAGGCAAAAACCTACTAAAACTATCATACAGAATGATTGGTCACATCAGTCGCGAATACGTAAAACGATTCTAGAAAATATGGAAAACAAATGTGTGCTATCTTTCTTAGGATGGAGACAGAAACGAAGTTAAACTCAATTCGGTTCGTTGACCACTTTGAAACACGGCTTCATTTCAAAATCGAACCTTCAAAGAGCCCATTCCCCATGTCTTCTAAACAGATTTCCTTTTCAGTCTAAATCAACAACTGATCTCTTTGAAAACGCAAGTATAGAACTAGAAGATAAGAAAGTGTTATTCATGAGCAATGAACGTCGGAAAATCTTATTTTCACCTCACTTCACTTGCCGACGACGTGTAGATACACTGGATGCCGTGGATGTACCCGCGAAATTCTTAATCCTGTTAGGGTTTCGAATAACCTTTCTTAACGGATGCCTATATCCTATAAAAGACACACTCTTCAAATTTTAAAATATCGGTTAGTCCTGAAAATACATTTTTTACATATCTGTTATATAATATACTTAGAACGCTAAGAATATAATTTTATATTAAAATTTAAAATAAAAACAAAAGAATGGTCACTTAATATTTACTAAAGACGAAAGTATTTGATATAGTAATAAAAGAAACATACATTATCCTATAAATTCTACAAAAAAGCATCTATTTAAAGGAGGTAAAAAAAGTCACAACTAACCGACCTTTATACCAATTGCAGATATCGATCTGCAGTGGTCTATCTGGCGGACACTTAATCGGTTTCGCCTAAGGTTGCCGTAGATCGAACATAGTTCAGTTGGGATGTCTCAAATAAAGGTTTTTGTTGTGTGGAACATGAATTTACCACCAAAGGTCCAGTTATTAATGGTTGTCTTAAATGAGGCTCTCTCCCTGCCGCAAGATGGCAAGACTTTGCTTTGCCCAGTTTGTTTGCGTCTTACTTCACCCATCGATCGGCAGCTATTTAGGCCCCATCACAAATAGGTGAACGGCCATTCGGGGTTGAGGGAAGTATGTCTACTAGTATATCCGTGTATGCATAGTGCAAGCCTAGTTGCTTATTATAGGGCTAGATGGCGCTGTGTGCAACATTTAGCAATATTATTTTCTTACCATCGAATAGTCTGCAGTCTAAGTTCACTTGTTCCGAGTGAACATTGAATCTCTATTCTTCTGGGAATGTCGTACCGAAAGCCGACCAAATTAAAATAAAAAGGTTTTGGGAAATTAAACTTTTTTCAGTTTCAATTACATTTTTTTAAATTGTATTTAATATTTTTCAAGTGTATAATTTTAAACTTACATGACTCCGTAAAAAAACAAATTAAAACATAGAATACCCCATACAAGATACTTCGGCGTTCAGGAGGATATCGTAAGCTATTAAACATCCTGAAAGGACTTTCGTCCCCGATTTAAACATATATTGATTTTCAATAAAGCAGGACGTCGATATTTCGAACATCGGTCAACCGAATGACCGCTTAACCGAACCCCGCGCCAACGCGCTAGACGTTCGTATTTGTAAAAGAGATTCATATACAATTTGTAACGGGTAAATCCTTTTAATCCGAAATGGGGTTATTCTAGACGTCTAGGCGAAGAACTTTTGTCCTACGACTTTTGAAAATTCAAACTTTTTTTTGAAAATTTTGAGATTATGTTTCACTGAAAAAACAACTGCTTTTGAAAATAAAGTAAATTGAAGTTTTGATTGTAAACCATCAAACTAAATAAAAGGACAACATAAGGTCAATGACCTCGAACTCTCAGAAACAGCTGATTTTCAAGTAAACTTTACACCTAAATTATTCGAAAAGTACTTCGAATTTCCAAAAGTCGTAGAACAAAAGTTGTTTGCCTAGACGTCTAGAAAAACCCCCTTTCTGATTAAAAGGGCTTACCTGTTACATCTTGTATATTATGTGACTTCCGTACATAATAGTATACACCCCATCGTCAGCAATTTATTTATTACACTACGCGTGATTATAAAATGTAATAAATAAAATTAAAGTTGTATTACGAGTTTAATGTCTGTTATTGGCATATTCGTACATAATCGTATCCATGTTCGAATATATGAATAATCCGATTTTCAAACATCCATTATTCGGATAATGGTAGGTACTAATCAGGGTTTTTAGAATCGAACCTATATTTTTGTAAAAAATATATTAATACTAGCTGCACCCTGCGGTTTCACCTGCGTAAGTTCCCTGTTCCCGGGGGAATATCGGGATAGCGGGTGAAACCGCAGGGCGCAGCTAGTTTTCAATAAAAAAGAAATTAAAAATCGGCGGCGCGCTGCGCTTGAAGGGTCAACAAAACGTCAATATTTTAGGTATACAAAAACGTAAGCAATTAACATTGACTGAGCAAAGCTTGTGTGTTAATCAAGTTTGCTGGCTGCCTGACGCAATCGCTAAGCTTCTACAAAAATAATCCTGAAAATTGACGTGCGTTCGGTATGACATCTCAATAAACTGCGTCCCAGTAGTCAGATCACGTGTCAGCCGCGCCAAATTTCAAAGTGCCAAATATTGTGAACAGATTGTCGGATACAAAGTTGTTTCCCGAACAAGATCGGAAAAATATTTTATACATTTCAAAGTTACATGCTCAGTTTTGAGTTCTCTCTCTTTTGTTCTTTTCAAGAATGTGAATAAACTTTTAAACTAACACGACTGGTACATGTAATTATATTATTTACCCAGATCTTAATCGGATTTTTATTCTATTATATCACTCGCAGTCCCAGTCGCCGCGCACGCATAGTTCAAAGAGAATAATTATAATCACTACGTTTGCGTCGTACTCCAGTGCACGCGACAGAAGCTCTGTAAAGGAGCATTTTTTTCCGTTTTGAAATATTTTTTATTAACGCTTCGCTCCCATTGGTCGTAGCGTGATGTTATATAGCCTATGACCTTTCTCAATGAATGGACTATAAACACAAAATGATTTTTTCAATTTCAGTAGTTTCTGAGAGTAGCGCGTTCAAACGAATAAACAAACTCTTCAGATTTATAATCTAAGTATAGATTAATATCAGAGAAAGTAATTATGTAGTGAATATACTGTACAAATAATACTTTATGAGATATTACGAGAGATAACTTAATATCGAACATTTACCGAAAACTGTCATTATTAAAACTGTAGGCTCGTGGGTAGTTAGAAATAGCTAAAGTTCATTTTTTTCCTTAAAACATAGCTGTGTGAGCTTTTTACATCGCTTTTATTGTGAAAGAACACAGGGCATGAAAACTATGTGTGCTATTAATACCTTCATTTTAAAATTATGTATTTAAAGGCCCAGCAAAATCGCACTTTTAATATTCAAGGGTATAGGGAAACGCGCTTCATCCTGGACCACATCGTCATTAACAAATTCAATCGGGTTCAATTTATTTATTATGCAAGGACTTACATTACAAATCAAATTGCCTGAGGAGCTGGAAACATACGATACAATTGCAATATATAATAATTTATAGCACTAAGTTATAGAAATATACATTTTTTTTACAATCACCTTTTTGTAGGACTATCCCTTTAATTTTAATTATAACTACCAACTTAATTCTTAAATCAAAATCTACACCACTACATCCAACGTATCTACACAAATATCACAAACAGCAGCTGTACTCGTATAAGGTATGTATGCAGTTGCAGGAGACGACAGACAAAAGTGGAAATTGACAGGAACTTTGCAGTACATTGCTGATTTGAGGTAATCACTAGTAATAACAACGTTACGTCAAAGCAACAATGAATCGCAGTCGTTATCTGCTGTGTAGATAATACGAGTGCAGGTGTTATAATGGTCTAACACTGAATATTCTGTAAGCATAAAAGCGCCAAGATCGCCATAAGCTCAATGAAGGTACGAACCAAATCTCCACAATTGTTATGACACCATAAGAACAATTCCTGAATACAGAACTAGGTAATCCCACTGTCACATCACAGGAACGAAATCAAATTGAGAAGAGTTCAATGCTTATTCAACTCTTGAAGAATTTCACTATTCGCATCACGTATTTTATCGATCAATGAACAAATCACATGTTTTTGCTACGGCCCTATCTGTTTATTTTGCCTGTTCAGGTGTTATATCGGTGTCGAGGCCGGATTCAGCTGAAATTAGGACCTAAGGACAATTGGTTTACGTGACTGTTAAGTTTTATTTATGCGTTTCTATGGGTATTTTGTAGCTTCTTAGATAGATAGATAATAACTTCATTTGTACAACGTAAAACAAATATTTACAAAAAGTAAAGACAAAGCTTAAGTGGTAAGCTGCACAAATAGGCGGCTCTATTCGACTCGCCGTCTACATATACTCCACATGCTAATTGGTCGTTCTTGATCACATCTATCCACTTCAATTGTGACCACGCCTTCTTTGAAGGCAAAAAGTGTTTGTTTCTGGTTGTTTTCTATGTATAATAATAGTATGTATTTATAAAAAAACTATAATATACCTATAGTATATCCGTTGTCTAGTATAGTACAAGCCTAGTGCTTAGTTTGGGGTCAGATAGCGCTGTGTGTAATGTCGTGCAATATTTATTTATTTGTGGTCCCGAAATTCTAAACTGTTCGAGGCAAGCAGCTGTATCTGAATAACCCACACACAGCGGGTTGATCTGTGATCTGTCCTTGAGCACTAGTCTGCTGCCTTGATAAATCCAGGTCTATGTCAGTATTTATTAAGGTGTTGGGAATATGTCGGAGATATTATATAAGTCAGTAGCTGTATCTAGGTGAATAGGTTGGCCTAAAAATCAACTACATGGGAATGTTCCATTAACATCGTGGAGTATCTGGATTAACACAAATGTAACAGTAATGTCTGATTGAGTTATTACACAATAAAAGTTTTATTTAGTGCACTGTCTTCAAATAAATTCAATTTCAAAGAAAAGACGTTTCAATAAACATTTTTATTGATACAATATCGTTTATGTTTGTAAACTCCATCTTACTGCCAAGAAGTGAGGCTAAAGCTAAGATTTTATGCGTGAAAACAGTCATAATATTCGCTACTTGTGTGTTTTCTTCTAAACATGGCTTTAAATTGAGTACATTGGAATGTTATAAGCTACTATTATTACTTTCTGGGTAAGTAAAGTTAATATTTTAATAATTTTAAAACATAGACCACATAATATATTGCAAAAGGACTGCGTTGTAATAGGCAATTTTTTGTTTACAATATTCAATGTCACATATAGGGGTAGACCTGTCATGATAGCCATTACGATCTGGATCGATTTCCATTGTGCGATTTCTGTGCTTTAAGTTAATATGGTGGACTTAGCATTCTAGATAGATTTGTAAAGGTTGATTTTTACCACCAAAACGAATGTTCATTCTATCCCCACTCTAAAAATTCTTTTGATGTAAACAAAGGTAGAGCATTCTTTCGTTGATCTGTCTATGCTCGCAAAGATTCTACGAATATTCTAAAAATGCTCGCTTGCGTGATGTAAACGGTACTAGAGCGCGCGAACAGTAGCTAAGAGCATTATACTGTGGTCGCATGCGCTCGCTCCCCAGCGAGCGGTCTCTTGCGTTCAATCTTGTGTTTTAGCACAGTTTACTTAGTAGTTTGAAATTCCATTTATCGGTTCGCATACTTGCTTGTTGAATTTTATAGAGTGAACAAGAAAATGAGCTATCGTTTACACGAAACAAACAAGGGAGAATAAATAATTCTCCAAAACTTAAAGAGATAGGTATGAACTGGCACTTCCTGTTTGCAGGGCAGGCATATTTCTATCTTTACATTAATTTAACAGTTCATTAATACGTGCACTTATTAGCTTATTAACAAATTAATAATACAGTTTATTCTCAAATTAAACTCGGGCACATAGTTATTCGTCAAAGAAACTGCTGATTACAGAAAAATATGACCAAGTATTACTCAAAACCTGGAAGAAATAAATGAAAATATGTTAATGATATTATGTATTTTTTAAGTTTGGGAATCTTAAATGAAAACTTTTTCATCTTTAGCGGTTGCTTATAGAGCCACAGCAGTTATCAACTATTCAGAATAATACATTTTCTTTAAGGTTTCGGCTTACCCACTGGCCTAAATCCTAGCGCCTAGCGGACTCGTCCGTGTTTCGACACACTAAGAAGACTGTCAGGACGTTCTTTCACTATCGTTTTCCTTCTTCTAGATGAGCGTGTTACATTTTGGAAAATATCATCACTTACTATCAGGGAAGACAGAGGTCGCTCGTCTAAGGATGAACAAAGACTTGAGCAGAACAGCAAGCGAAACCTCAAGCATTCGCAGTTTTTAAATTCACTAGAGCTGAACCTTGAATATGAATGCTCAAATTTTTTACAACCTGTTTTTAAACACTGTATTGATGTAAGATTTCATCCATTTGTTTCAAATTCATTTCAGTACGAACCAACATTTCAAGAAAGAGTTACAAGAAAATGTTACGGGCAAATGCACACTTACTGTGAGCATTACGCTAAACAAAACGTCACGAGTACATATAACATATAAATGCTTTGTAAACTGAGCTTAAGCTGTACTATTCATAAGAACGTTACATTACAAGAAATGCTCGAGGAAACGCTCTAGTCTGTACTCAACTTACTGTGTGTAAAAATACATGATTTTAATGACACTTACAGTAGTGAAAGTACGTAGCGTAATGGGCATCAGTTTAATTATTGTCAAATTACATGGTTTTTGTGACCTGAAATTATATTCACGTGTTTGGTGGACTCATATCACCCTTACTGTGTTTACTCAATGATTGAACATTTGACACAAAACATCCATTAAATACAAAGTATATTATTATAATGTACAAGAAGCAGCCTAAGGTTTCACCCGCATAAGCCCCGATCTCGCGGGACTTTGGGATAAAAAGAAACCTATATATTATTCCATTCAGCTATTTTGGTATATACCAATTTTCATCGCAATCGGTACAATGGTTTTTTAGTGAAGAAACAACAAACACGAACACACATGCACTTGCACATTCAAAAACTTTTACCATTAATTTATTAGTAGAGTTAATCAAATAAAAAGTATTCATTATTTATTATATTTACCTAAATATGATGAACTTAATCGTCTTTTGATGGCTAACACTACTTTTGTACCACAGACTTTTGTAAGCAGCATCACTGATTCTCGAACTCTGTTCAAATAATAAATAACGTATTATTTTATAGGGTTTCGACCCAACCGGTGAAAACTGGACCCTTTTACCACAGTATATAGAAAGGCTGGGGCCTGGGGCACGGCAGTATGGGAACTACCTACAAAAGGTCGGGAATGGCTCAGTCACACAAACACGCGCGTTGACGAGACCCCTAAAGAGGTTTCGCGGTGAAGTCAGTACTGCGTGCCGTGCACGTATGTGTTTGCAGTTTCCATACTGATCCCTCAATGTACTGTGCTTTTACTAAAGCATAATCTGCATTACGAAACTAGTATCACAAAAGCGGTTTCGCAACAATTTTAGTATTTTTATCAAATAGGTAGATAGATATGCCCAGTACCGCTGTGTCTATGCGTTTTTTTTTGTTGGAATGACTATAAGCATACCACTGGTTTCGTATTGTAAATCCCGCTTAAGACTCCGCAGGCCGACTGTCTGCCTATCTGCTACCAGGTATGTCTCATGAAAAATGACGGCTAGATATAATGTATTTCTGATTGACTTTAAAGAGTCAGGAGAGTCTCATTAGCGTATATTTTTATGATCATGCGCAGCAAGAATAGGTTAAATTTATTTCTATTTTACTCACAGATTCTTTTAACATTTCACCATAATAGCACAAGTTGAAAATAGGCAGTATCAAGACTACTACAGCTACTATGTTTTTCAGCATATCTAATAAGCCATGGGCCACCTGAAAAATAGAATGCAACTTTAAAATTATAGTACAAATTTTCAGAAGATACAGTTCGAAATATGTAAAAGTACCTAGTAATGTATGTCTAATTATACTCGTGGTGTAATTTAAAAGCACCATTTTTATTCCAATTATTAGTTGACACATTTTAGTAAATTCATTTTCTTGTTATTCATTATTATTTAATTCTTACTAAATAGTTACTCCCTTATTTATAAAATATTATTCACACATGACTAAGTTATGTGACGTTTGTCTCTGTCTGTCAACTTTGAAACTTCATGTTACAGTAAAAGACAAACGATGAATAGTAATGCACCGCATTAATTAGCGTTTGTAAGTAAGGGGGTTAATGAATAATAATTTCTAAACTTACTTTTGCTGAAAATCCAAAAAAGCAAATTGTCACTGTAGCCGATGTCAAATTAACGAATATCATTTTGTTGAAGATGTCATCCAGATTTTTAGCTAATCTAAATATAATTTAAAATTAGAAACTTAAAAATTAAGAAAGGTAACCATAAGCAGCCATGCTTAGTGTGATTTTTAGGGCTAAACATTGTAAGTCTAATACCTAAACATCACAAATAGATATGTTTCATAATAGATAGAAAATAATGAAATCAAAGTTTACAAGAAAAATTTAAAAATAAAAAATGTAATGTGGTCGTTGTCACTTTAAACACTATTTAAAAGAACGTTTTTACCATGAAATAACTATTTTTGAACAATATTTGTAACTAGCAGTGTCCCACGGTTTTAGCCGCATAAGCCCCAATAGCGGAGAAATTATTTTTTATCCGATGCCTACATTATTATTATAAATACATATTATTCACAAATTTCAGCTCTCTACTATCAGCGGCTTAGCTGTGCGTTGATCCATCAGTCAGTCAGATAGATTTTAAAATACTTCACCTCAATATTACACAATAAATGGAAAATTTTCAATAAAAAGATGGGCTTCTAACCTAATATAATTTAATTGTTTACAAAAATATAAATTTGATTTATTACAAAAACAAGTCTCGTAATTTATCAAAGTAAAGAGAAGAGAAAATATTATGAAATAAAATTGTATTTTATGGATTGATTATACCTTCCTGCTAATTTTGTATATTTAGTGGATTTCAAATAATTCAAATTCATTTTCTTTGGGTCGTGTTGTTTTTAACTGTTTCAATGAATTTTAGTGTGTTACTACTGTTCCCCGCGGTTTCATTCCCCGCATTAGTACCGATCGCTTGGGAATATTTGGATAAAAATAACTCTTTGTCTTATTTCAATTAGTTCGTAGTTTTTGCGTGAAAGAGTAGGTAATCATACAACAATAATACATAAACAATATATAAATCCTGTGACGAACAATCATAGTCGTTCACTTTTTTCGGTAACAAAGAATGAGATATATTGGTACTAAATTTTTCTGCGTTGGTGGATTGTAATATATTCATTTTCCAGTCCTTAAACGGGTTGCGTTTAATTTTTTTTTTTAATTTTGTCAATGCCCACCTATTCGAGACCTTTGCAGATCTCATCTACCCTGAGGGTAGACAACTCCTTAAACCTGGAAAATGAGTATAATTACTAAAAAAATACAACATCAAAACATTACTTACGCAATCAACACCCGATGTCTATCAATAAACTTAACAATATCACTTTTATTTCTATCGCTATAAGGGCCATATTCCTTCGATGCTGGTTTCAAATATATCAAATCATACCTCAGTAAGGTAAATTCTGTGCTCAGGTGAGAACTTAACGTAATCATTATGAATTCTGTTCCCAGGTATAGGTAGATTACGCGGAGCACTGAAACATCATATACGGGGTGTTAATTATGAACACGTCATTGTTACCCCATGAGTTTCTTGTAATTTTCTCATTGGAAAACGCGTTCCGATGACAGGGTAGTTTAACGACGTTTCAAAACGATAATATGATTTTACTGAATAAAGACTTTATGAATTTGGAATTTTACATCCTCGACCTCGGCACGTATTATATAACTAAATCAGCTTATCATCGCCTGAGTTTTGAGTCGACATTGACGTTTCAAACCAATCAAGGTGTGAACATATTTCTCGATGAAAGTTAAACACTTTTTTATTTTTTTCAAAAGCTTTAGTTTAACTTCAAAATTTCCTTAAAATGTTATATCGTTTTAGTAAAAAAATTCACATGAATCCTTTGGTGTTGTGAAGACGTTTTAGTTACAAAATACGTGCCCTCATCATCGCTATCAGGGGACATGGGGTCAAATGCAAGCCTGTCTTATGTAATAAAAACACCCCGAAAAATGGAAAGTAAACATTATACAGCGCCATGTAGTCCCATAGTACGTGAATAAGTTTGTGTTACGGTGACTGTCTAGTCACTGATAAAATTAGTTGTTTCTATAAATCCGTGGTGAGATTGTTCATATAATTCACCCTGTATAGAAAATATTTAGCAAATTAGACTGCATAGTGCTGTTGTACATTACTTAGCACAAAATTATTCTAGTGGCATAGAAGACGATTTTCCGCTTATCGGCTCTGAAACATGGTGAACTGTCTTTACTTATAGATTAAAGACCTTTGATACGATGCCGAAATGTACGTACGTACACCATTAAAAACCATTATGTGAACTGATTTAAATTTTTCACTAACTGGTCATGTCTTTCAGATTTTCAGCCATAGGATGTAGGTACATAGATGTTTGCTAGCTGCAACCTGTTGTTTTATCCGCGTAAGTGACGGGAGGATATTTGGATAAAAAGTAGTATATGTTAATCTAAATATATGATCACCAAGTTTTATTGCAAAAGCTTTCAATAGGTCTTTCTTCTTCTTTAAGATCGTGGTTCAAGGAATCACTAAAATTACGTTGTTTGATGTCAATCTCAGTCGTCAAAAAACATCATTCAACAAAGCTCTTGTTTTATCTAATACGACAAATTTTGAATCCCTTACTGGAATAAATTTGGAATACGTAGACCAGTATATATCTGAACCAATCGTCGATCTCAAAGGGGATGTAGCATGCAAAAGGCAGGAGGAACTTGCATTCTTCTTCGAAGATAAATCGACGGAACACTGTCTCCAGTAAGGCGGCCAATATATATTGCCAGGATCCAATCATATTCATCCAATAGAACGCTGTAAATAGAAAAAAAAAATCAATAGTAGTATCCACTGTTAAGTTAAGGATATACGACGATACTTGACATTAACGTTGAGTGTCAACGTGTGGCCATAGCTGTAACACCTATGTTTGTACATAGGTACAAAAGGGTTTGTAAAAACTAAAGCTCTAGTTTCTTTTGTGGTGATTTTCTGTTTCAAATGAAATATAAATTTACAAGTCGTAATGTTACAAAAAATAAGGAGTACACCACGAAGTCCACTCGTGAGCAAAAACAATATAATATTGATAATATCTAAAGCTTTTCTGAACTGAAGCAGTTGAAAGCGCAGTACGTTTGACTACTGCACCGAGGGACATTAAATTTTGGAAGAATGATACCTAATTAAATATCAATATTTTCACTTAATTTTATATCTTAAGTAATAACGCGACTGCTAAAGAAAGTGTTATATAAAGATAAGGTTAACAAAAGATAAAATGGTACTCAAGCTGTAGTTTAAAGTAATATCTCATTTCATCGCTGAAGCTTCGCCAAGTCTAAACTTAATGCTTTAAAAAAATGTCACGAAGCTTTGACATAAAGCTTCTTAGAGAAAACAAACAATCAAAAATATTGTATATTTTAAAGAAATCCACAGAAGGCAAAAACAAACCCGACTTTTAGGAGCTTAAAACATTTGTACAACTGTACAGTTTAAGCTCCGTGGTTGAAATGTCTAATCTCGACTCGACATTTCAATTCACACTTTTTTTAAACCGACTTAAAAGAAAATAAAACATTTAAAGTTAGATTACGAGGTAATTTATGGATTAGCCTCAAGATAAAATGACAAGACATTCGGTCAGCTGCAGTTTGAAGGATTTGTAACTGCCGTTTAACTTTTCTTCTGTTTTCGCGACGACGATGGATTGATAATGGATTGGAGAAAGTGGTTTGTAAAGATCTCGAATTGTAGAGTATTTTAATATAATAAAAACGCGATTAAAACTCAAAAAGTGTGCCTTCAATTCCTTTTACTGTCTTCTATTGTCTTCCATTGAAATTAAATGAAATCACACCAAATCGCCATATTATGGGGATGATCACAACTATTTATTATATACCTCTTTCCACAGCACCAATTTCCTTACAGTAATTGCAAAATGACTCCCAAGTCTGTTAGGCTGACAGACTTTTCCAAATGGCTGCTTCCACTTACACAATATTATTTACTAATTTAGCGGTATCTTTAGTGAAAGCCTAGAGCTCTGAAGTCTTACTATAAATAGCTAAGGCAGTGTTCTTTTAGAAAATAGTATAACATTGCAGTGCGAATAAGTCATCTTTGTTCATGCACTGACGAGAAATTTCGCGCTACTATGATTGTTTCTCGTTGCTTTGTCGTCCTTTTGTCGCTTAAAAAAATAAAGTATATTTTGTATTAAAAATTAAAACGATTACTTTTAAAAAACTACAGATATTTAAATATATATTTTTATTGTTTAGTTGCTTTTTTCAGTATTTGATGTGTTTTTAATTAAATATTTTTAGCTGAACGAAAACGCGGCGATTTTGGGACGACTTTTCTTATCGTGTATGTCATGGTAGGGCGGATTTACTACATCTCTAGGCGAGTAGTAGTAGGCGCAATTTTTTGCTATTTGTCTGTTACTGCCCTAAACTTAAAGACAAAAGCCATTAAAACTGCCGGAAAAATACGAACTACCTTCACTATCTCAAGGGAGTAGGAAAATTTTAAGAGCCCATACCTTTATAACAGAAGTTAAGACTCTTTAGTAACACATTCTTCTCCTTAATCTGTCCATCTGAGAGGCCCGTAGTTCGCCAAAATTCACCGAGATCAACAATAAGAGACTTTATCTCATTCCTATTAAGGTACACAATCGCAGCCTTGAATAAAGCTGGAAACAGGTGAACACAAGAAATTTAGAGATCTTGATGTAAAATAAGCAAATGTGTCTTTTGTTTGTAAGATTTTTGGTAAGAAAAATGTCTTCGTTGAAATATTACCGAGTCTCAAGAGAAAAGGTTTTCAAATTTCATTCGTTCCTTTCAATTTGGTAGAAGACTGACTGTGATAAACAGCGGAATATTTTTCTGTATTTCTGTATATTTTTCACAATTTACAAGGTAAGTAGGTACATATAGTATTTCCATCTCGTTATTTTTCTAGGTGACAGATTACTTAAGTAATTCTCAAGGTATAAGCATCTTTGTTTTGTTGAAAATATTAATTATATCTATCGCCTTAATAAAGTCGAACATACACCGCCAACCCAACTTAACTAAAACTGAACGTATACACCGCCGACTACGCAAAGTTATTTTAAGTTGTTCCCAATTTTGTTAACATAAGTTGCTATAGTTTACAGTGGACTTACATTTATAAAAAGCTGGCTCGACTATGCAGAGCTAAGCTAAATTAACTTAGTTTAGTAATATGTATTACTTATCATGATGTTATTATAGATGTGATTACCGATCATCGTCTCACCACATGATAAGTATACAGATGTGATCATAGATTACTGTCTCATTAGATGGTAGGTGTACAGTTATGATCGCTGATGATCATGATGTTACAGATACCGTCACTGATAACTGTTATAAGAAGAGTTACCATATACTGAGTACTTGGTAATTTATAGTATACTTAATACTCGTCGATATCATTCCGCATGACGTTAATCTCATAAAGGTTGAAAAGAACAAGGAAACTAAGTACTTGGACTTAGCCCATTAAATTACCGCCATGTGGCACGTTGTATCGACGAGTATTGTTCCGATAGTCGTGTCGGCAAGTGGGTTAATAGCGAAGAGCCTCGACCAACACCTCAAGAGGCTCTCGCTTGACGTTTGGGTTAAGGGTCAGATCCAGAAGGCAGTCGTCCTTGATACGGCACGTATCGTCAGAAGATTCCTGTCTCTGCGGCCCTAACCATCGGTAGTAGGGCTGGCAGTTTTTTTCACTCAGAGGATTAGTTTGGCAATCCAGAGGGGAAACGTTGCGAGCCTTCTGGGAACAATGCCTCGTGAGGACGCCCTCGAGGACATTTTTTATTTATAGGTCATATTTAATTTTAGTTTAGTTTTATATTTAGTTTTAATTTTAGCTTCTAACTTTTTTTATTGTTTTATTTCTTGTTTAATAAATCGTGTTATTTTAGAAGAATAAGTAGAAAGGTATCGACTATAGTGCTAGTCTTCCGGTAAAAGCCGGTTGGGTGGATAAAGGTAGACAAAGCTACTGATTTATTGTTATGTAAAACGGAAAGGATGGTCGCACGACAGCTTTTAACATCGGTCCCTAATAGCACAAATGGTAGATATTATTTGTTAAATTTATAGTATTAGATAAATCGATTATGCGTCGCTGTTTCATAGCCTTACCTTTGGTCATGATAATTAATTAGACTTTGGCTATAAATGGTTTTCATAACATAACATAAAAAACCGACTTCAAAAAGCACAAAAGTAATCTCACCTACGATTAGTTTGTGTTTTTTGAAGTCAAAACGGTTTTTGTTTGCCACCGACTTATCTGTTATGCTATCTAAACTCAGAAAGCTAATCTACAATCCGAATTTACCTAGTAAAATTGCCTAGGTAACTCACCTTCCAAATAAAAAAGAACTGTCGAAATCAGATTTCATATGCATATTACGGGCGTGAACATTTAAACATATTAACAAACAAACCGGGTCGAATTGACAATCCCTTTCTATGTTCAAAAATGGTTAAACAATTTAGCTATTTCCATCTATTATAATAACCAGTGCTGGACTAAGGTCTTTCCCAATAACGCCATAGATATTGCTCCTTAAAACGTAATAACTTATTGTTAATAATAACTTTGAAAACTTACTTTGAGTAATAACGACGTAAACAGGAACAACGAATATCAATTCTTTAATAAAAACATCTTTTTGACAAAACATATTAAACGTAAATACAGTCATAGACAAGTAATACAGCGATGTGCATGGGATCGTACAAAAATAATAAAGATTTCTACATAACCCTGCAGGTTGATTGAGAAACCTCAAATTGCTGTTATTTAACAAATCAAAACACTGAAATAAAGGCCTAATGTATTCTTCAGGAAGATTTTCCATTTCCAATTGTATTTTGATAATTCTAAATATTTCTTTGTAGTTTAAGGTGAATTTGTTTTTTATTTTTGGTCATTAATTGTTATCCATCGTATTTAGTAAAGCTTTAAATAAATTACAATAAGAAATATATTGTTCTAAGAGTAAAAATATCACTCAGTTGCTTGTATGATAATGATGCAAAGTAAAACTTTTCAGTGTTTTATATTATAGTGTTACGTAAAAATAAGATTAGTACCTTGTTTACGGAAGTGGCTTATTCCGTTACAGTTTTGCAATTCAAAATAGAATGTGGTAGACTTGGTTATGAGTTACGACTTCGTTAAATGATCCTATGATCTATGTACTATGATCTCCAAACTTAGAATAACCTGTCGTTTAATATTGTAGCTGCACCTGCGTAAGTTCGATCGATCGCGGAATTTAGGGATAAAAAGTACATAAATATGGCTGCGTGTGGGCCTGTGGGGACTGTAAGATCCCCAATACCTCATGTCATTACAAAAAATAAATAAACGAAACAGGTAAAAAAGTCAAACAGTTAATAAAAAAAACTAGTAACTCACATAAGTCTTTTATCGGCTAGTAGAGCATCAGTGTGCCGGTGGACAATAGACATTTAACGTGACGAATTTGTAGATTTGGATGTCAATATATCACAGTAATGACAAAACATATGGAAACCCTATTTTAGTATCCTGTCAAGTAGCCTTTTTTGCCTTCATTTTGGAAGTATGTTTTACACGATAAGTTAACTTTTATGTACAACACAAAAAAAACATTAAACACTTACCTTAAAAAACAGTAATTTTCATTTTACAACGAAACGGAA
Source organism: Idaea dimidiata (assembly GCA_949358125.1). NCBI lineage: Eukaryota > Metazoa > Arthropoda > Insecta > Lepidoptera > Geometridae > Idaea > Idaea dimidiata. The sequence continues at coordinate 15,703,775 of OX442329.1, forward strand.
CATATTTGAACATTAGTGTTTCGTGTATTGATTAGTTAAGTAGTAATTTGCACCTCAAAATGGTAATTTTATCTAATGTAAAGCGACACTGTTTTGGCGCTTACCAAATTGCAACCCGAGCTAGCTTTTTAGTTTATGAATCAAACTAAATTCTAGTTAAAATAAGTAATAGGGGTTAAAGTATGAAATTGCCGTTTTATTGCAATAGGTTCTTTGAATTGACATAGAATCTTCATGGTTTGAGGTTTTCGAATGAAACTTTTTTCTAATGGTTTCTGTGATGTTCTTTTTTTAAAAAATTTGAAACATGTGAATATCGACTTTCAATTGTTTTTGTTATTCAATTTAGACAAGAAAGATGGATACTGCGAAAATTCGAGTGATTTTTGAATACGAGTTCCGACGCGGAACTAACGCGGCAGAAACAGCCCGCAATATCAATGCTGCGTTTGGAGAGGAGTCTACTAATGAACGCACCGTGCGATTTTGGTTTAAACGCTTTCGTGATGGAAATTTTGACTTAAAGAATGAGCAACGAGGAAGACCGCCCACACAGGTGAATAACGATGAATTAAGAGAGATAGTGGAAGCCGATCCTAGTCAAACTACCCAGGAATTAGCGGCATGGTTTAACGTTACCTTACCCACTTTATTGACTCACTTGCGTCAAATCAATAAAATAAAAAAATACGAAAAATGGGTGCCTCATGATTTGACTGATCTGCAGAAAGAAACGCGTGTTGAAACTTGTGTTGCCTTGTTGAACCGGTACAGAAATGAAGGAATATTGGATCGAATTGTAACATGTGATGAAAAGTGGATTCTTTATGATAACCGGAAAAGAAAAATGCAATGGCTGACCCCAGGTCAAATGCCACAACAGTGTCCTAAAGCAAACCTTACCAATAAAAAGGTAATGGTAACTGTTTGGTGGTCTCAGCATGGTGTTATTCACTATAGTTTTCTTCGATCTGGTCAAGCAATTACGGCAGATGTCTATTGTGCCGAACTCCGAACCATGTTGACAAAACTAGCAGTAAAACAGCCCCGACTCATGAATCGATCTTCACCATTATTGCTCCACGACAACGCGAGACCTCACACAGCACGAGAAACCATTTTGACCCTTCAGGAACTGCACTTAGAAACCATTCGTCATACTCCGTATTCACCAGACCTTGCTCCAACGGACTACCATTTTTTTCGTGATTTGGACAATTATCTACGTGACAAGAAGTTTTCTTCCCAGGAGGCAGTACAAAATGCTTTCACACAGTTTGTGCAGTCTAGATCGTCGGAGTTCTATCGCAAAGGCATTAATAACCTTCCCATTAGATGGCAGCAATGTATAGATAATAATGGCAACTATTTTGATTAAATAAATTTGTTAAAAATTTAAAAAATAAACAATTAAGATTTTCAGTACAAATCGGCAATTTCATACTTTAACCCCTAATATTTAAAGCAACAAAAACATTTAAATTTAAAAGGTTTATAAATATATAGATTTCTGAGTAGCAAAACTTTCACAACTAAGTTTGATTAATGCTAAAGTATTATTATTCTGAACATTTCTGGGAATTTGTTATTTTAATGTTTACCAACTTGTGATTAAATTATAACTTTAGTACTTAGGTTAAAGTTATTTCAGGAATATTTTAAAGCTGAAAATATTAAATGGGAAAAATATCAAAGCTTTTATACTGCTGATCAGAAAAAGGAAATTTGCTTAATGTCTATTTTTTGGAAAAATTACGAAGTTAAACACAATTCACAACACGAGAGCTTTAAATGTGAGGTTTTCATTCATCCTGTAAAACCAGCTTCAATTCATGCTTTAAAAGTAGCAGTAAAATCAATATTACGTAGATTATAGCGTCATTAGGTTTAGCGCGGTCATTACTTGAATGGGTGACCGATAACTTGTGTGGCAAAAAATCACTTTCTCCAGCTCCTCCGTGCCTCGAAAGGCATGTTGTGCAGCAGCAGTCGTTAAGTCAAATTAGAGACGTTAGACCTGAAAACTCTAAAATTAGGTGAGCCACATACTACACGGAACCAAGAAGTGTTATTCGAAGTTAGGCTTGAATAAGCATTAAGCGGCTAGAAAACAATGGCCTTTCTATTACAAAATAGAATTAGACACATGACAAAGATGTCTAGGGTAGAACACTCATCATTTTTTTAGGGTTTTGGTAAATATTTGGCTCCTTCATTTTTATCGAATTCATTGGCAATGTCTCGCGGTTTAACCCGCGTGAGTCACGATCTTATAGGAATATCACAATAAAATGTTGGCTTTTTTGTTATTCCAGATCTCTAGCTTTGGCGAAGAAATATTGGCAATCGATACCTAAAAACTTTCACCTTTATGCTTTATAATAAGTAAGATACCAAAATTAAATCAACATTTTTCAGAATACATACTTCTGTTCTAGGACTGTAATATTGAGAATTTATTATTTAAATTATGAAACTATATGGTTCGTGGAACGTATGTTAAGTTTTTGAATGTATTCTGTTTTGATGAAATGGTTCTATGCAATGTACAATATTGTACAAGGCACCAATTTATTTAATGATATTGTCAAACAAAATAATACCACATGTAGTCTATAACTATTGTGCTTTGTTGTTTCGCCCACATACATCCACGGGAATATATCTGGATTTCAAGCAGAGTCCTTTCAAGTTTGATCGTTGTCGTGAGTCGTTAAGTCATCGCAATGAGTTGAGCAGTTTTTTGGCTTAAGGCTTTCAGCAGAGTAAAAATGTTGTTTAAGAGATTTTGATTTCATGAATTACTTGATTCTTGATTAACAGTAACTGTATACTGGCTACCACGGGTCTGATATGTAGATTATAATACCATCATTGCACGCGCAACTATGACAATTGCACAAATATTGTGATCGAGTCAAAAGCCGAATTATTTGCGAAATCTCCTAAAGTAGGTACCTTTTACACCCCGCAGATCTGATCAGAATGCCTAGGCGCAAGCCATACGGGCAGAGACCATTATACGCGCCAGAGGTGCATCACGCCAAGGCCGTTCTATCTGGCTCGCGCCTTAAGTCATTTCGATTGTTCATAAACGTTTTCACGTATTACATGAAAAATCCTTCACTTATTCAGGGACGTGCGTCAGATTTCGGTCCGAGAAGTGATATTGATTGCTTATAACGATACTCAATCTGAAACTTTCGATAAACTGTCAATCTATTGAATTTATTGTCTGGATGTAATCTCCGACCAAGTTATCTGAGCAATCCATACAACCTGTGGGGGCGCTAGTCTACTATGAAAACCAAGAATTTCCATAAGTCGATTATTAGTTCTGATTTTGTACACTTGCATGCTTGTAAAAAAGTCGGAGGGAATATTACCTGAAATTGAAATGAATACAAAGAGAGACTCATTTGAAAATAAAATATTTTTGTTTTGCTTGATTGTAGAGCACGGAATTTTAGAGGTTCTTTGAGTTTCATTAATTTATTTGTATGTCATTTATTTTAAGTAGGTAACTATGTAAAGGTCTCTAATAGAAAATTGCTGAATATATTGATATATTGACATATATTAATGCATTCTATTACTTGAAGATGAACAGACAAGGCAAGGCTATAGAAGTTGCCTCATTTTGGTCTTTATTTTATCCACTATATTGTTTAACGAATAAATCTTTGAAGATCTTGATTGTGAACGAGTTCGGACTTTTCTTTTAATTCGATTAATTTGTTTCCCACGATACATTGTTTTACATAGATCTTAAAATGAATAATATGTCCAACTATATTGTACCAAGTGTGGTGTTGGAATGTCAGGTATTTAGCTAGATTAATTTTCAAATTAGTACAATTTCAAGATTTGAAATTCATTATAAATAAGTAATTTATTCATTATCTTATTATAATTAGCATTAAGCCCTAGCTGCGCCCGTGATTTTACCCACGTAAGTCTCGTTCCCGCGGGAATATCGGGACTTTTCTTTCATTTTTGAGACAATAGCAAACACTACAAAAAAATAATTATTAAAAACGGTCCAGCCATGATCACGCGAAATAGGGATTCATTTTGATATGTAAGAATATAAGAAGAAGATATATTTCATAAGGCTCACCATTTTGATCTTCATCATTCTTATTATTTGACTTATTTACGTCAAAACCTATCACTCATTTACGTTAAAACCTTAATTACGCCGTTATGTTACAAGTTTATACGTCTTACATTATGTTTCTACATAAAACCCACAAAAGTGCAAAGTAATCTATTCAAACATTTAAAAAAGATAAGCTTCGCTTAAAGGTCACTTAGCATCCTTTGACATTTATATCATTTATTTCGTTACATTCAAAGTACACGAATAAGTATTACATATTTTATTCTTTTTGTACACAAAATTAAAGGGAAAACAGGAAAATACACAACATAAAATCAAGTAAAGAATAAAAGGGGATGTACTTAACCCTTCTGTTGTCTCTCAATACTTATTGATTGGAGATTGACGATATTTATTATTTGGAGATAACAATGTAATGTATATTTTTTTTTTACAAAATATCTTATAATTAACATATAATTATAAATGTTATATAACTTATAATTAAATAGGTAAAGTCTTTATCCCCGGTGTTATGTTATGAATAGATGCAACCATTAAATAATTATTTCCTTGTATTTGCATGCTAAGTTAAGTGCTAGTAAATATGTTGAACTATACCTGCTAATTGATAACATCTGTTGTAACCATATTTCTTACCAATAAATGACATTCATTCATTCATTCAGTAGAAGAACAGTATCTAAAACAGGTAGTGATCTGTATATTCAGAAGCCATCGGGTAGGAAAAAATTATATTAAAACAGGTAGTGATCTGTTCAGAAGCCATCAGGTGGAACTGCCTGATGAATAGATGAAACCGTAAGGTGAAATCGCCTGATGAATAGATGCGTCTACTCACTATCAGGTAAAATGACCTGATGAATAGAAGATCAATGGAAAGATTGAGGATCCTGGATCGCGAAGCAAAGTGATCCAGGATCCTCAATCTTTACCTACTTAGGTAAGTAGGTATCTCAAACATATTCCATTTTTCGAATTTAAGTCGTAAATTTAACTTAGCACTCTGTCCACTAGAGGCGCTTTTCAATTTTTAAAACAAAATGCGCGTTAACGTAGGTATCTACTTTGTGTTTTTCTTTTAAAGAAAACACGCTACAGATATTTAAATATTCATTCAAAGTTTACTTAATAACCCTCTTACTTATAAACGATGATAAAACGCTACATAAACTATGTATCGTTTATCTTTTACTGTGACATGAAGTTCCTAAGTTGACAGACAGAATGAAACGTTACATAACTTAGTCATTTGTTAATCATCGTTTATAAATAAGGGGGTAACTCAATCAATCAGGACTTTGAATTTTATAGCTTGGATTAAAATCAGGTGAAACAGCGAGACGAAGCTTAGTGCACATATTTCCCATTTGAAACGTTTGCACTGTTCGTATTCATATATGAAGGATTTGTAATTGTTCGAAGTCGAAATGCCAGTATCTTTTGTCTTTAATTATGAGTTGAAATTCTTCCATTGTGCTCTTAGCGTTGTTAAGTTTTTTTGAACTTCATTATTTTGATCATTAGTAGGAGAATGAAACTTCACACTAGGTAGGCTATAATTTAAGTACATTATTAAGCTCTTTACAAAATATAGACATTGTTATGCCAAAGATCCATTCATAGTCATGCATTTAAAAGCCATTACACTTAGCCAGGCCAGAAAATGAACAAATAATTAAGTTCTGGAAACATTTACAGCCCAAAGACAATAAAACCAATTGACTGACCATTATCGCGATTTTACAAAAGAACATAAAGTCACTGATGTATTATTAAAACTTTGTAATTATTCGGCTGCTATGCAGAAATTAAGTCTAAGTGCTGCTTACCTACTTTTTCTTTTTCGTATCTTATCTACCAGTTTGTAATTTTGACCGATTCAGTCAATTTTGTTAGAAGAGTCATCAAAAATATATACCAATAAAGAAAGGCACGCTTCCCCTGCTTCTTGGGTGGTTTTCAAAAACATAATTTAAAAAAGTAGCTTTATACGTCGAATATTCCTGAAAACAGTTGAGTTGCTGAATCTCTTACCTACATAAAACGCCCAGTTTACCTAGATACCTCATTACAGAAGAAATAAATAAACGTTTCCTTTATATTTACGGCATGTAGTGGCAATCACGGGGGTTAGCTTATACTGGATGTCATGGCAATATTGCAGCAAGGAAATAAAAACACAAGATGTATTGTGTGGTGTAAGTTAAAAACATTTAAAGATTAAGTAAAAATATTAAAGTGACATGACACATGAGCAACACATGACGCGGGTAATTTTTTTTACTGTAGACCCAATAGTTTTTGAGATATAGCCGATCAAAGTATATCATTTTTTTAATTTTGACATTTTTAGTAGTCTTTTAGACATCATTCGCTCGAACAACTACAGCGGCGATTTGAAGTTCCAATCACGGTTGCTGCTTTGTTTACAGACTGGTGAGCATTTATTCCTGCCTTTCTGCTGTACGTTCACGTAACCCTTCATTTAACCGCAAGAAATCATTCGCAAGAGGGGTATCTAACTTCTCTGACCATCATTTTGGAAGTGTAGCCTTGTGACGTATATATTCACCGCTACATAAATAAATTTACAGCTACCGGATTTAACGCATACAATGCCATACAATTTGACTGGACTTATTAAACATGTTTAAATTTGATTTTACGGAGCTTGATATTTCACCAGTAATTTAAACTAGCCACCGCCTAAGTTTAAAATTGTATATTAAACAGACCTAGTTTATAACGCCACCACTCATGAATTGGGTAAGCCCTGAAGCTATTGTTCTGATGTATTCAAATAAAATCCGTGAGACTGCAGTCTCAGAATAGTTGTCATTAGTTTCCATACGGAACCGAGGTAAATAGAAATACAATTTAAAGAATATCTGTTGAATTTTGCTTGTGTTGATTTCCAAAATTTCATTTTATAAAATTGATAGGCTTATTGACAAACCGTGGAGCAAACCTTTTTTTTTTTTTTTTTCGCGGGAATATCTAACCTAACTCATAAAGTCGCTCTGCTAGGTGCTACGACTTAGACGAGTTTAAGATAACTAACACTTTATTGTACAGAAAAATAATCACAATTAAACCATTAAAAACATACGATTACAAATATATCACAAAATAGATTAATTAATTATTGTAACATAAAATAAAATAACAAATGTTAGGAAACTTTAAAAAAACCTTTATCTAGGTGGTAAAATGGGTTCTATGCTACTTTTGGAAGTTCATTCCTACTTCCTTTCCTTTGTATGTTAAAATAAGACACACATACGTTATAATTATTTCTCAAAGTAGAAAGCGAGATTTTGTCCAGTCCCAACGTCACTGAATTAATATATCATTTTCGTTTCAGAAGAATAAAAGTTATGAAAGAACAAGATAATAGGAAATATTTCCGATGATCTGCAAAACACTGGTTCATTTCATAGTCGCGCACACAAGTCTTGAAAGTATGAAAAAAATAGTATTGCAAAAAAAAACTTTGAAAAATTCAGGACCCAGGTAACGCACTGGAAACTTTTCCAAGGAGAAATGCACAGTCAAATCATCTTGCCGGGCGAGTGCACCATTATCCGGTTCCCGTGTGGCGAAATGCTTACCGCACTCGTCCGGTAAGCGAGGGTCATGTGATCAAATCCTGTCACGGGAGGATTATGATGGTGCATGTCTTCATTTAAAATTTGCCTAATAGAAAGCTTCCAGCAATAAAAGTAAGGAATATTAATGTAACACTGTATAGATGTAGGTTCGTAGTTAATTCAGAAATATAGTTACCATTTGTATCTTAAAGCCCAGGCCATTAGAGTACATAGTTCGGATCTTTAAAAAAAAGACTTGTAACCATGCACCGGCTTAACAACAATCTTTATATTAACAGTAAAGTTAACAGTTCTGTTTCGTAAGCTTATTCAAAAAAATATTTTATTAAATAATCCACATATTATATTTAGTGCTTGTAAACATTTTATCTGACTGCTCATTGTACTTGCAGTACACAGTAGCCATTTATTTTTTGTTACATCTAATTTATTTCTCGAAAATGTTCACAAAACCTTTTGTAAGCAATTGTACTGCCTTAATATACTTGTATGTAGAGAATAAGGGGCGGTCGTAATGACTTTTGTTTTTTGTTGTCTAGTTCAAGGATAACAGAGAGAAGTTAGCGGGAATCTGATTTGCGATTCTTGTACATTTCGAGTTATAAATGTTATGAAAATTGTTTATGAATTAAAACTTTGTAGCGGCTGTATTTATGACAGATTCGTTGGCCGACTTTGGAAGCACAGAAATTTAATTTACACATCTACGGCTCTACAAAATATTTATTTGACCAAAAAGGTAAACGTAAAGCGAGTCTTTATTCCCTAGGTGTGCATAAAGTAATTTAAATTTGGAACTAAGGTTTTTTTTTTTTTTTTTTTTTTTTTTTTTTTTTTTTTTTTTTTTTTTTTTCTTATCGGTTGTGAACCGATTATGGCCATTAAGAAATTAGCCAGTGTCATGTATTTTAATATATTATGCAAGTTATTTGCATCGAAACAGTCAAGTCGTCATAGTTAAAGTCAAGTCTAGGGAATCATTTGTAAACACGGCGGCCATTTACAAACAATCTTCACGGAGCCTTGGAGACAACACTAAGTCAATGTTTTGCACCGATTTTCACTTTCATTCCACTTGTACACCTTCACGAAACTAAATTGATTAATATGCCCCCAAAATTAAACAATTTGCACGCATATGCACTAGGTTTCACAAAAATGAAAATTTAGCACCACATCTCCTCAACGAGTTCCCGCCAAGACTCGGAACTAAGGTTCTAGTAGCATACGGCCATTTCGAACTGGCCACCTAGGCATACATATTCATTTAAAAAAAAGTGGGCTTTTTTCTTCTATTTTTATTTCGACGGAAGGGTAAGGCAAAAAGTTTTAGTTGATACTTAGGTATAAAGTTCCTTTTGCATAATCATTATTGGTTTCGTCATTTTGATGTCATATTGATTAATTTAGTTGATAAAGAGCTGTATCTTGCCTTTATCCCAATTATTTGAAGTCGGTACTGCGAAACTTAGGATAAAGAGCGGGCTTGCCCAACATCCAGTCACCCAGTCTAGTCAACCATGTTTAATTGAGAGAACTGAACTAACTATCCCGTGTGGGTTTCCTCACGATGTTTTTCTTCACAGTTATTGCACATAACTTTTTTAAGAAAAAATACATCGTTGCGCGGTCGGCCGGGATTCGAACGCATAACCTTCAGAATGAAAATCGATTTATGTACCACTAGACCAGTACCGCTCGTAATACCATACCTTACTGCAAATAGATTTCGCCCGCTGATCTTGACCCGGGTTAGCAACGCATGGCGTGATTATTACTTGGATAGGTGACCGAAATTGTGTTTGACAAAAAACATTTTCTCGAGCTCCTCCGTGCTTTGGAAGGCTTTTGAAATAGTTGATCTAAATCGTTATCTCTGAAAGTAGTAGTTAGGTCCAGTTATAGGTATTATTGTGACCTGAAAACTCTAATCACACAGCACACAGCTATACGATAAGAAGTTTTGCAAGATCCCTAACGGATGACTCTCATTAGCACGGGCTTTTGTATGAAAACAACTGCAAAACTAAAGCTGTCTATATACAATAGTGGCCCGTCTCCGGCCCGTCAACGTTCACGTGTAATCAGAATCATCCCTAGTCGCCTTTTAAGAAAACCAACTTAATGAAAATTTTATGAAATCCATATTTTTATCTTACTAAGTTGTTTAATCGTTAAAGAGGAAAATTTAAAAGCATACAGTGGCTTAAAAAGGCATTTGCACAACACATAAAGCTGTACAAAACGAGCAACAGCTATTTAGACAGCATTTTAAAACTGCTATGCAATAGTAGCCCAATAGTAGCCGCATTTATACATTCCTGCAGACAAAAAACAAAAAGTAAGTTATGTTATAGAGGTCATATAAGTATGTAGGTACTTTATACTTTTAGATTTAAATAATTGACTTATTTAATTGATTTTACGTGTTCGAATTATCTAAAAAAACGACGACAGGTCAGGCCCGCTAAGCTCCTAGCTCAGTTGGCAGTCATTAGAAAATTTAGATGCCTTACACAAACTCACTTTACCAACTATGTATAAAGGGATTATGACTGAATCGTAAGTCTTTTAAAGATTTTTTAGGCGCTTATAGTGATCATCGCTTTAGTTACTTATGCGTAGTCCCACTGTAAAGGATACTATTGACTGGTCTTTAACAATATCGTGGAAAGTATGCCCAGAAACTGTTCTAGGCATGCAAGGGTGATTTGAAAACCCTAAAAACTAGGTGAGCCAAACCCTTACACTACATTTTGTGAGCCATAATGCCACAGACCGATACTCACCTACAACTTAAACTTCTGCTAACACCCATTCACCCACCCACGCATTTTACGTAAGAAGTTAAAAATAAAGAAGAATCGGTATATTGAATGTTGCCAGTCCATTCGAACCTTGTATTAGTATTCCTTCACCGTACTGCCACAGATTATCTCCAGTTCTTACGACAATGGAAACAAAAGAGAAAAATAAATGAGAAAACGGTTTTGTGTAAAAATGTGTTACTGGTTGCTGCAGCTTGTAGAATTAAGTTTTTGTTTGTATGTGGGAACAATAGTGAACATGTACGTTTAAGTGTTTGAGTTTGTTCGAAACAAACAAATAGATTTAATTTCTTATTAAACGATGGTTTTGGTTTGATTGCTGATCAGGGAAGTCTGATCAGTAGGAATAAGAAATCAATGTTTACTTTACATATAAGTGTTTAATTTGGGTTCAAGTGCCTCAGTTCTTGAGATCTTCTTCTTTTCGTGTATTAGGTGTTGCTCACCATTAGAATTTAAGATCTTAAAATTGACCTAACGACTGCTATTGGAGATAACCACCGAGACCAACTGCTTAACGTGCCTTTTGAAGTACGGAGGAGCTCGAGAAAGTGATACTTATCTGAAGTTACGTTCTTGAAATACGGGCTGGCTGTATTTCAAGAACAGAAAGACAGACGGACAACGAAACATTTAATTAAACAAGGCATCGCTCAGCATTTTCAGTGCCAAACCGTATTAATAAAATTCAAAAACTTAGGTACTGCATTTCCAACATTCACCAACGACACGCCTCAGCTACCTCCCTACGTACCTAAAATACCTACAAAACTTCTAACAAATTCTAAAGTGTAGACTCACAGTTACGATGTGACAGTTTTAGTGCAAAGTTTCTAGTGCATTTAGTACATTAGTACGTTAAAATGGGTATGAAACGCAGGGACGTAATGTGAAAGCCGAAATATATTAAAAACTATCTTTTACCTTTTTGAGCTAACTAATTTAGTTTTGAAAGTGAAAAGTATTTCGTTTTTGTGTAAAACAATTAGATAATTACACACAGCACATGTTTCAAGGACGGTGATTTAAGCTGAAAGGGCTGTTCTAGGTATCAGGCGAAAAACTTTTGAGTTACGACTTTTAGAAAATCGACGTAGTTTTCAAAAATTATAATTTATTCAGTTGTTTCTTTGAGTTTTAGTTTTCAATGAAACAAAGTTCGAAGTCCCAAAAGTCGTAGAGCAAAAGTTGTTAGCGTCTAGATCTCTAGAACGAAACACACTACCCATGAGTCGGGTTTATAACCAAATATCTTTAGATATACCTACCCAGGTAGATGAATCGCGACGTCTAAGTCGTAAACATATTAAGACGTCCAAGTCTTAGACGTCTTGCTTGTTATACATTTTGATATTTAGATGGTTTACCATGGTTTAGCTCTTCAAAATATTTGTTCTTAATAAAAGACGTTGTTAGACATTTAACACATGCACGTTGCACATTTAATTAGTATTTATGTTACCATATTATTAATTCCGTTATTATTTTTGCTGATTTTTACAGCGAAAGCAACTTTTAATCTATGCTTTGTAGGGCGTGTAGAGCCCGGGACATTGTTAGGTGAAGTAGATTTGCCCAGCGACTAGCCCCCATGTCCCAGGCAAGAATGTGTTAATACGTCTAAAGCTAAGGAAGCCGTGGGATTCCTCACGATATTTTTTTCACCGTAAGAGCGATGTTAATTATAGCGCACATAATTTTTTTCGCTTGGAAAAAATATTACATGTAATTCGGAATGAAAGTCGAGGTATCACTAAGTACATGAGGTACCTATCCCTAGACTACCACCGCTGTGTATTAAAATATTACAAATCAAAATTGTCCATAAAACATCGTTGTCCAATAACAACGACAACAAAAATTAAAAAATAATTAGGTTCTATTATGGTCACAGTAACTCACAATACTAAACACAAAACAAAAGTTTAAAATCAATACGCGTACACAGAAATTCAATAAAAACGTACGTCTAACGTGGTAATTAAATAAATACGTTTATCATAATTTACGTTACGTTGTACGTTTTGAAGAGATTAAACGTATTTAGGAGTGTAGAATAGAAAAAGCATCGAATTCGATTTTTCTTCTGTTTTCGAATAATTGAAACTCGTTTTTTCGAGTTTTATCGCGTTTCTTTAATTATATTAAACAATTTATCAACTTTCTACGTTTTGGGATCTTTTCAGACGTCTTGCCAAAGGCTAGACTGAAAAGAGAGTTATTATTCTCATTGCATGGCAATTAAAATTGGAAAACGAGTTTAATTTCTATATGACTGCAGCTTGTTACTACCTACCGGTCTAAGTCCATAGTAAGTACTAGTAGAACTTTTCTGTGTTCTGTGTTGTGACGGGTCAAATCTTGTTCCACTGCCGTCTTCCTTCTTATTGATGAGCTTTCAGAACTCTACTACTGATGACTTTCATCGAAATCAGTTAAGCGACTTTTGCGTAAAAAAGTGAATTAATGAATGAATACTGAACCATAATTTCACTAATTCATTCATTCATTACATACCGATTATCATCGAAATCAGTTTGGCGACTTTTGCGTAAAAGAGTATCAAACACACAGTCATTCACAAACTTTCACCTATTAACAATATTAGCATGTTGTGTCCCAAATTGTGCCAAAGTAATAGCAGCGACATAGACTTTGTAAGGTCATATACACCTACTTCAATGCGCATATGCCCTAACACCTGTTGTTGAGACACATACACAATGTGAATCACCTCGCTGCTCTTAATTATTTTGTCTGTAGTTGCCTTGGTTAAATCTCACTGACCCCTAATGTTCACTCTATTCGAAAAGAACCTTAATTTTCTGTGCCCGTTACGGCATGATCAGAATTGCGTGGAGACTGCGCGGCTTCAGTGTTTTACGGGATGTCACTGGAAGCAGACGTGTGAGCACGTGCGTCCAATACCGTTCAGTGTGTGTGGAGGTAAACGTAAAGTGACGTGAATTTTCATGTTCAACTTTAGTGATAGTGGTGTTGTTCGGTTTTTGAAAGGAAATTGATGGTAAGAATTTGTTTTAATTTTTTACTTTTAAGGATTAGCTTTTTTTAACTTTGTATTCTTGATGCAATAGCTGTATAGCTGCATAATGAAAAAAATGCTTACATAGAGTTGGAAGAGTTTATCTCCGAGTTTAGACAAGATAGGTAAATAGAAAAGAATATGCCCATCAATATACATACATATATAAAATACATACCTATCAATAAAACCTATACCTACAAGGTTTCTTAATCACAGGCCTAGCTTCGTATTTACATACGTGTTTCTCAATTTATTCTGATTATTTATTACTTCATAGGTAAAAGTTTAATTTATATAGATATATAGGTAAAGGTAAAATCTTTGGCAGCATTTGTAACAGTGTCTTAATGTATCGCTTTATCAAAAATAATTATTATTAACCTACAGTTACTGTTATTCCATAAACCTACTTAAATAATTTTAGATGTTTGTTTGTTTGCAGTGAAGTAATTAAACATACCTCCTGTGTATAAAATTTACTTTGATCATCACCGTTATTAATATTTTTGACAAACAGAGCTCCTTAATTAAAACATCTAGGTAGGTAATTAACATCACTTGTAAGCGTCTGATTCTGTGTTATTGTTTAACACCTTTTGAACGTTTTAAGAAGTTTACAATTACGCATTTTACAGCTTGTTTTTTCACTGGGAGTTAAAGTCAAGTCAGTTCCACTAATATTATAAATGCGAAAAATTAGATGTTTGTTAGTTTGTGTATTAATCGCGCAAAAACAACAGCACCGATTGCGATGAAAATTGGTTTACAGATAGCTGAAGATCTGGATTGACTTCTTATCTCGTGGGATCGGAAGGGTTATTACGAAACGTACCGATCGATCCGATCGAACATCAGTAGTGAATGTTCGTTCAGGAGCAATAATTCTCAATATATTCTTTGTTTTTTCAACTTGAACGTATAGTAGGTAATTATTGGTTCAGAACAAGCATTCACTACCTACTGGTTGGTACGTTTCGTAATAGCCCTCCAGGACATACGCAGTAAAACTACGGGACGCTACTACTAGTAAGAAATAAATTCGGTAAACATCACACAGCGCCATCTGCATCTTAAGCTACAAGGCCTAAGAGAGACCTGGCGGGGATCAAAACCAACAACCTTCTGCATTGAAATCGGATATTCGCCCCACGCGCTACAAAGGTCATCAAATCGTCAGGTCCAAACCAAATTGTTACTTCAAGCAGTTATAAAATTTGATTGAAAATAACGGTTTATTCTACTTTAATTCCATGAGTGACAAAATATAATTAGTATTTTCGATAAGTATTACCTACTTTCAAATTTTGTAAAGTTGATTCTGAAGTAGGCACTTCATTTTAAAGGCCATTAAGAATCATTTATGATTTACCTAACATAACTAAAACTAATGATGGGAGTGCAAATGATAAAAAGGGATAAAATGGATAAGAAAAAGGAAAAGAGGAGCTGATGAAGTGATGTGTGAAGGGAATATTAATCTGTGTGAATGAGCTTTGGAATATATATGACTTGAAATTAAACTCATTTTTTCGGCTTTAATCGCGTTGCTTTTATTATTTTCCACATTCTACCAATGCCCTATGTTACGATAATTTTACAGATCTCTTTCTCAGGAGGGTTATGACTTGTTGATTACCATCGTATTAAGCTATACGACTGTTACTGACCAAAAAAAATTAACTTTAAATTGAATATCTTTGCAGCTGACTTGTTTTCTTTAGTTGCTTGACTGGTCTACATGCCGTAATGCAAAAAGAGGTATTTTAGCAAGATACGACTGTTCCCTCGACACATTTTAAACGTCTGAAATCTCGCCGACCAATGGAGAACGTCTAAAATATGAAGCACGAACGTTCGTTGTTTTAAAAAACCGGCCAAGTGCGTTTCGAATTCCATACAAAAGGTTTCGCACCATCGGCACTAAAAAAACATATTATTTGTTGTACCTATGTAAAAAGCGCACATGTTTTTTCTTAAAGGAAATCCGGTTGATATTCGAACCCACGACCCTCAAAATTTAAATCGGAGTAACTACCACTAGAGCATCACCGCCCAAGAGTAATGGAGTAGGTATCATTCGTCGCGTTGGACGTCCCATTACCGGGACGGATGAGACCTATCGACTTACCATTAGAGTCTCATCTGTCCCGGTTATCATGATCTTGGACTCGACCGGGGCAGATGGGACTCTTAGGTCGACTTGCGCTGCTATACTTAGCCAGGGTTACAAAATAACTAACGTGCTAACTCTTGTGATTGGTTGTGCACTGACATTGGGCCAGTGCAAGACCAATTACCATTAGATAGCCCTGGCTAGTATAGCAGCTTAAGTCAACCTTAAGGTGGCTTAAACTACCCTAAACCTAATCCTACCCTACCGCAATGATACTATAGGTATCATCCGTCCCGCTGCGGTATATAAATACAAAAACGACTACGAAAGTAATGACAGTTGGTAAGCTTATTGGACAATTTAACTAAATAAAAAAACTTAATTAAACACACCTAATTGAATTTCCTTCAGCAACCCTATTAATTAAATTTTGGTGTTACAGAATTACATTACGTATTCTTCTAATCAAGTCTAATCTGTATTCATTTCTCGCTGCTTTTTTAATTATCCTGAAAAGCGCTTTTGATGACAACTCACGTACGCTCTATAGAGCTTCGGAGTATCTTGTTCCTGCTTTTGTTAAGGGTTGTATTGAATGTAATGTATTTTATTTGTTTTGGTTACTTCTGAGGGGTGAGGGGTGAATGCACGCCTGAGACGCCGAAGGTTGTCAGTTGGATTCCCTATATGTTTCTTATGTCTTTTGTTTTAGCCTGCCTCGATCGTCTGTTTGTTTACTTCGATCGTTTTTTGTTTATGCTTGAATCCAGAATTTGAGTTTTTTTTTAATTTAAATCTTGAAATACGGGCGGAAACTTATCCTACCCGAAAAGTTTGTTTCTAGGTCCGATATCTGGTCACTTTTCTAAGTTGCTTAGTTCGGCGCTAGATGACGCTATATGAAATATAAATTCATTTATTTTATTTCTATCGCACCTACGTTATATGTATAATATGATAATCATAGCTAGCTCATCATATTATGCATATAACAGGAGATTTTCTTAATGTTTAAAATAATGGTGTTGATTTACCGTATAAGTTATAGCGGTACAACCCCTTTGGCTTAGGTTGGTCTTACGGAGCGGCCAACTGCTCCGGTTCTGAGCCGGCTTAGAGTATTGCATATTGCCAGGGTCGCCCACTTAAACCAATGGGATGGAGTTTAAAGCAACTGTTATCGACCATTCATATGGTACCGACATCCAACCATCGTGTGATTGTACGACTTCTTCAACCGACTTCAAATAACGAATATGAGAGTTTCAAAATCGTCAGAATATTTTTTTACTGTTCATATAAAACGTTATATTGTTAACAAAAAAAAATAGTTTTGTTTAAAATCTTCTTAAATATTTTAATAACCACTGTATAGTATAATACTTCTGCTCGTATAAAAAAGTGTGGAGTCATTAGGATAGCGTAAGAGATAGTCAGTATGCGCATGGTCTATAGAAGTACCTAAATAAATACATCATCGAAAACCCTCTCTTGACAAAATTCGAACCTGTGCCCCTAGCTTGCCAGGCGAGTGCGCTAACCATTGCGCCGCACGGCAACCCATTTGCACATTCTAGGAAAATGTACCTGAATAAGTTACGGTCGTGCTATAACGTCAAATTGTGACAGAGATGCCAGCAAATCAAATGTGTAAAAAACCATAACCCTTTCTTGGCATTCGTGTAAACAAGGACGTTATAATAATAATCACTATTAAAAACTAGAGGGTTCTAAAGATTTTCAGTAAAACATGTCCAGAACACCAGTTTTTCTTATATTTTATCTATCGTGATTTTTTTAACAATAATGTTTTTATGTTTACAAGATACGCCTATTTCTAGATTTTCATAATCTGTGTTACGCGTGAACCATGAATAGCGAGATTTCGCAAATTTATCGAAGTAAATTGACTACTGTTAAAATGTTCTAATATTATCCCACCTGCTTATCTAAAGACGTTGTTTGAAAACAATAGTAACAAACTGCGAACATTCGAACAGCCTGTTTACTTTAACAACTTCCCGTTTATTATACTTATAGTTGATGAGTATCTTCATTACTCATGATTTATTCAACACCTCAAAACAAACTAAGAACTACACTGAACTTTGGACTGTAATATAATTTTGACATTTGCTTAGGACCCAAGATATTCAATTGCTGTTAATTAAATTTAGGTTGTGCCTATCTTAAATGAGGTAGGTTGAATGGTGACTAGTTGTTTGCTAGGATGTAATTGGGTAGAGTTTTAGGTATAGATATAATAGCCTTATTTCCCAAGGATATACAAGTACTTAACCGTACTTACGTCAAAAGTCAACGAACACATTCAGATTATCAAAATCCGCGTACATTTCAATAGTGTAAAACAGGACGGACATGCTGAAAAGAACTTAGTAACTTCTCTGTTATTTCCAGATTGTTTTGACACCAAACAATTATGACGTATACCGATTTTAAAATTCCAATTTTTGATGCTGACAAATACTTTAAATGTTTTGTAAATGGAATACATACAATATTATGATAGGTACTATTAATACAGGGTGTATCGAAATGAGTAAATAATCCTGCACAACGTGTGGGACACATAGAAAGAAATGAGAAATGGCTTTCACCAGAAATGGAATACCATGAGCTAACCAAAAATATATTAATAGGTATTTCGCCTGATGGAATGGTTTAATGACCATTCGCTATTTCGCTATTTATATAAAATTAATAAAACATCCAACTAACTACACGCCAAAACTACCACCCTTACTGTACATCTTGAGACCCATAAATCGGTCCTTACGCAACGTGTCAAATGAGCAAGGCTTTACCTCAAGTAGAAGCCTGGATTAGATTGATGAATGTCACTTGCTTTGTGAAGTTTCAACCTGAATTACAACCTCTTGTTGTTTGATGGTAAATTGCTGTTCTGTTCGAATATAATTATCATAGCTTAACGCCTTAAGAGGGAAATTTTGTTTGACTGGGCATAAGCCAAAGTTGAGGTGAAGACCAATCTGCAAAATATGAAAATAAACTCATTTGTTGGTTTGAATAGCGTCGCTTTTATTGTTATTAGTAGGTACGTTTAACTTCTAACGAGAACTCCTTTCGAGGACTTTTACCTTAATTCACATCATCTAAAACTTATAACATCACATCATTTCTAACAAAAAAAATCTATAAAATGGAAGATACGAGTATCAATAACAAAAATTAAATTTTAACGGCAATGAAATATGTGAACTAGTTGCATTTTTGTCGCAACGCTTAGTTATAAGCTGGATTTGTCGCAGGGACAAAATATGTTTATAATATTCTCAACCACAAATTTTAAGCGCATGCGCCTAATTAAATTCGCGTATGCGCGTTCGGTAAAACACGTATGCCCAAACTAACGTAAACGTGCCTTGTGATACAAAATTATAGTTATTTGAAATCACGTTTAAACAAACTATGTCATCTTCTTCTTTACTTATAATAAAGGAAGAAAGGACAAAAAGTATGTACTTGGAAGTCAATTTAAAAAAGTTTTCAAGAGGGCTTAGAAAAAGTAGTAGAACAAAATTACAATTGATTTTAATTGTTGTTGGTTGTGCAAATAAAGTGTTAATCTATCTATCTATCTATCTATCTATTATATAATTTATAAAATTCATGTCTGTCTGTCTGTTTCTCTGTTTATCTGTCGGTTCCTTATACAATTAAAAACTACTTATCGTATTGAAATCTGGTTTTCAATATTGGATAGTTCTATTTTCGAGGAAGGTCGTGGTATACTTTGCATCGAGATCCAATTAGTAAAACCCGAGTAATGAACGAAAAAGTGCAACCGCTCGAGAACCGCTCAGCCGCGCGTTATCACTTATGCGGGTGAAACCGCGGGGCGTAGCTAGTTTTATAATGTAATGCCTTAGATATCAAGAAAGACGAATACGAAAAAGAAACACCAAGATACTTATTATTCCTAAAATAAAATCTAATTATTAGATCAAAGATCGCAAGACGAAGGCAGCCGAGTGACATCGACCAATCTAGCCCCCTCGTGAATTATGGTCTTGTACCCTCGTCAAAATGGTATCGGTTTCCTTGTAATACGAACAATTAAGATGGATACGAAGCCACCCAAAATATCCGATTTTGGTCGACGTGTAATAATTATAGGACCCTTTGGTCGAGCATTTAGTTTTTTTCTGACTATCTGAATCTTTTTGGCCGGTCGGTACGTAATACAAATTGGTTGTCTTTTGTTTTTAATTGATAATATGTACTTTATTTGCTTAGAATGATTGTTAAATGTTCATAAAAGTGTTTATAGTAAACGTACGTAGCCTCATAATTTGAACTAATGTAAAAACGTGACTTTGTTGTTTTTGTTTCGATCATCTTCTATATCTGTTTCGATTGTGATTTGTTTTTTGACATAACGGCTGTAATCCTACTAATATTATAAAGTAGAAAATTTAGGAGTGTGGGTGTATGTGTGTTTGTTACTCAATCACGTAAAATCCGCTGAACCGATTACCATGAAACTTGGAATATAGGTAGCTGGGAACCTGGAATAACACATGTACTTTTTTTCCCGATATCCCGCGGGATCGGGACTTATGCGGGTGGAATTTGAAATAAAGATCTGAAAACGTTATAGTGGTATAACGTGAAGAAGAAGGTTCAGTTCAGAAGTGGTTCTGAAAAAAGATCTATGTTCGTTCTAAAACGCATCAAAAGTGCAATCGACGACGACTCGGACGTGACTATCAACTTCGTTAAGAATTTTATCTTCAAACGTGGAATCCAAAATGAGCAAAAGGAAGTTTTCAGATGTCTGAAGCATACTCGTAGATATTTTTTTCTCGTCGTTCCAACGATATGACCGCATCTGCGTCCTTAATGACGAGGTTCCTTTAGTAATGACGAGTTGCCTACATGACGAGTCAATCGTTCAAACGTTGTATGCACAATATTTAAAGCAAGATACGGAATTACCGAAAGATTAAAAGATACGGAATTTCAGCACTCGTAATGTTTTTATTCTATATTCAAACTTAAACTTGTCTTATCTCTTTATTGCGATCGCCTTTTGTTTCTGTTTCAATTGTCTTTTGTTGCAATGTCGTCCGTCTGTTGTTGCTATTTCGATCGCGATTTGCTTTTACCATTATGGAACATCGTGAGGAAACCGACATTATGCTCAAACTCACCACGGTCCGAAGATGGGACATTCGTCAATTCGGAGTAGGCTGCCATGACATCTTAAAGTCTAACCCCTGATGCCTTGCAGGGTATTGTGCACTCCTATAGATATTTGTTATTGTTTTTCAAAACGCGAGGGAACTAGAAGATTCATTTCTCTTCGGTGGTCGGAACGCGACTTAAATACAGTCACTCGGTTTCAACTTTCATTTCGTTAAAATTATAGAATAAAATGAAACTCGTTCTTTAAGATAAGTTTACACAAAAGAAACTTACTTTTATAGAAGTTGTTTTCTCTAAGCGACTATTTAGTAAAAGAAAATAGCCATTACGACTCTTTCATTTTTTCAATTAGTAGGTACTGTTGAAAAGAAGGTTTTAAGTTGAATATTTTTCTTATCTAAAAACCTTTTAAGCGAAGTAAGTCTAGGTTTAATTTAGATAAAGCCCTCAAAGGCATTTTTTAAGTTAGGAAATATAATTTAACCCAGATACCCCGGGGAGCATGCTACAGAGCCCTGTAGCATGTCTCCCACATTCCTGGATTTATCCAGGTATGTGGGGAGTGTCAGTGTCCTTTTATAAGGAACAGTAGTTGTATCATGAAGTTAAATTTGCCAAATAGGTCAATTTGTACATAATTCCTTTTTTTAACTGATTTTATTTGTAAACAACTTACAACTTTTGAAATTCATTTGCGTATTGTTAAATTATCTTACCTTAACGTTTCAACTACATATTTAAATAGCCTTGGCTACGAAGATACTCTATAAATACACAATCTACTACAATTAGATTTCAATACGTAAATAAGGAAAAAGTTTTTAATTTCACCTTAAACATTTCTCAAATTTCTTTTCTTAAATTTGATCTGTTTTCTTTTTGATAATCAAAGAAAAATTATCAAATTAAAAAAAAACCTAATAAACCTTTGTTTGAACATAAAAGTTACCTGCTAAAAAATAAAACAACATTTTTTTTAATATTTCCATATTTGTAGCAGGAAAATATAAAATAAAATTACCTTTCTAGTTCCTATTGTTTCTTAGAATATCTAATACAAATATTGAAAAGGCTGTCTTGCGTATCATTCATTTACTACCATTATTTGATTAAATTACCTTTCAGACAGGTATTACCTTGTATCTAATTACAATTTCCTTGTTGAAGGAAAATTTTGGATATTAAATTAATAATATAAATAATTTTCTTAGATTAATTCAAAATTTCTGTTGGAAAATTTAATACTAATAAGAGGTAATTTTATATGATTACCTACGTAATAACTTAGTAATTTCAGAGTTCCTTCGTTTACGAGCAAGGAATCGTCCACGATTTTACTATTGCTATATTTCGTTTTTTCTCCTACAAACAAAAGCCTGAAACTGAAAATTGAAGATTGATTTAATAACGAATTTCGTAACTTTTATCTGAATTCAGACACGCTACTTAAAATTTGAGGGATAGGTACTTCAATAAATGAGCTGCTTCTTAATTTTATATGAGTAAACATATTTTTGCAAATGAGAGCTGCTTAATTATTGAAGTACAACTTAAAATATGAGTAGCATTTTTGTAATCGGATAAATAAATCTTAAATAATCTACAGTCCAGGAAGTTAGAACAAGAACTACCTTAGTTTTGTCTAAGGTTTTCGCTATTTTGCATAATGAAACACAATATTTAACGGTTTACTCGCCATTGTTTAAAATTTCCAACCACAGTGAAAACCCCTATGAGTTTCTTCGTGGCTTCTTCTCATATGAGGTCGCGTTCCGAAGCCACGGTAGCTTTTTGAGTTAACCAAAAATATCTTATATTTTAAACTACTACAGTAATAAAACACTTTATTTATCCGGTATTATCGCGTTCCGAAGCCATGGTAGTTTTTTTAAGCTAGTTAGGGATAAAAATAATTATAATTTAAATTGAAAACTATTACGATAACTCTATAGTCTGCGTACACTGGAACGTTTTTATTGCAAATAATTATGAGGCGGTAGTTTACTGTAACTTTTTAGAATGTTAAAAATGGACAAATTACATCTCAGTCAACCTTGAAAAAGCCAACTGTAAAGTTGGCGAAAGCTCGTGTCAAATAATGAATAAAAACGCGATAAAACCGGATAAATAAAGTGTTTTATTATGCAAAATCGCGAAAACCATAGAAGAAATTACTACAATAATTCCAAAGTCTGCGTACACAGGAACGTTTTGATACAAATAATAATGAGGCGATAGTTCATAGTCACTTTTTATAATATTAAAATAGACGAATTACATCTCAATCAACCCAGGAAAAGCTAACTGTAAAGTTAGTGAAAGTTCGGTACATTATAACAATGCTATTAAATAAAATGCGAGTATAACCTGGTAAATATACTCGTAGTGTTTCAAGAACTTCCTTTATAGATGAGGCGCAGATTGTCATTCATAGATGGCAACACGAACCATATACATCAGCTCTGTGGATGGCACACGTCCTTTTACATGAAAACCTTCGATATGACAGTTGGCTATCGACTAATTGGTACGCATGGAATTTCAGTCCGCTGACAAGAACGAATAGCTGTGGAAATTTCACTCTAGCTATAGGTACCTATTTCTATTCTTTTATATGTATGCATGTCTGTGAATTTGTTACTCAATCACGCAAAAACTACTAAACCGATTACGATGAAACTTGGAATATAGATAGCTGAAATCCTGAAATAACACATAAGTTACTAATTATCCTGAAATTCCTAAGGGATCGGGACCTACGTGGGTTAAACCGCGGGAGAAGGTAGTGCTATTCTAATATAGTATGAATAGTAGCATTTATTTTGTTTAAAGGAGTGATGAGAAAAAGAGAGTAAAGTTTAACTTAACCCGTTAAATTAGCGTTTGACCACTATCTCATCTGATGGTAAGTAATGATTTAACACTAGAAACTCGTCTCTAAAATCTAGTTATCTAGAAGAAGAAAAACTACTTTGGAACAAAATGCTACCCATCTTTCTAAGTATCTGCTTGGAAAGACAGATCTAAAAAATCAAAACTATGGCAGATAAAAGTATTGTAAAAAACAAATGCGATTCCTACCGGAATACAAAAAAAGTAAGTACTATTATTTTTAATCACTTTTCTCTCCCACCTTTAACAAAGCCGTACCTTTAGCTACGTACTTTCTTCAGCGACAAAATGCTCTGAAAGTCGTTAAGGAATTGTAAAGTTGTCACAAATACATCCCCGGACAAGGCCCGACTCGCAACAAAATGGACATCAGTCAACGTCACTCAAAGCCTTCATGCTTTTAGATGTTGCAAACGTTTATTTGTCTAGGGAAAGGCATTTTTACGTACTTACGTTTTTGGGGTACCTTTTGAAGATCCTACGCTTACTAAATACAAGTGTTTTGCTGTTGGTAGAAAAAACATTTTAGTTAGAGGATTGTGGTATTTATTCTGTACTAACGATAAGTAATTAGGAGATCTAACTTATCTTTGAATTTTATGAATTATGAAGTAGAGATATTTCATTTATCACTAACATAATAACATTACATAGAATAACATACACTGATTGTAATTGTTGTTGTTGTGCAAATAAAGTGTTAATCTATCTATCTAACATTACTGTTAACCGTCTTTAATTTGGATGATGTGTGGAAAATTCTAAGTCATGTTTCACCTAGTTTTGTAAATAATAGTTTTTGTGACCTAAAAAAACATAGTAAAAGTACAATAAATGTGAACATTCCTCACGGAGTATAACTAGTTACAGACCAATACAGCGAAACGTTCGCTGCAATGCATTGATTCGATGTTAAAATCAAACGAACTTCTAATCAATTTATTTTAAACGTGGAATATGTATGTATTAGATAATCTACGTACTAAGTAGTAAATTCTTTCAATAAAGTGCTCGCAATGTATGCTATTTACAGAACTACTAGTTAGATTAGTGGAATAGTCAAAACAAGGGTTAAGGGGCTTAAAGAAACAAAATTTATACTGAACCCTCAATGCGTGAGGTCGACTCACATTTTACTAGTTTTTTTAGTAGTTCGCAGTTTATAAGGGTAGATTATGTTTATGGTTTGTCGCTAGAGGGCATGTTTTCGGGACTTACCCGTGCGGCGAATTTTGATTCGGGTTATATTTATCTGGTTTGTGATGCTGAGTAGGCGAATAGTTTAGCGTAATATAAAAATAATTCAAGTTTTTAGAGATTGTCGATTTATTTAACAACTAGCTGCGCCCGCGGTTTCACCTGCGTAAATCCTGTTTTCGCAAAAATATCTAGATAAAAAGTAGGCAAAATATTATTGCAAGTCCCAGCTACCCATATTTCAAGTTTCAACGCAATCGTTTCAGTGGTTTTTGCGTGCTTGAGTAACAAAGTCACATACATACATGCATACAAACTTTCGCGTTTATAATATTAGTAGCATTAGTAATAATAATAACGTTTACCTACAGGGAAAAAAAGCAAAACTGAAGTTCAAATTAAAAAATAATTAAGTTTATCTAAGAAACCTTTAAAACTTAATAAAACAACACAATTTTAGTTTCAAAATCTTTTTTTCACTATAAATTTAATACAAAATTTTTCTTTTTCAAACTTACCTATACAAAACAACACTAACCCACTTACTTACGATTATTAATAGATGAATAACTTATGTATCTATCGTTTGTCTTTTACTGTCACTTGCAAGTTTCAAAGTTGACAGACAGAAACAATTGCTTATCATCGTTAGTTTGTACAGGATATTAGCGTTCTTGTCTTTATGAATATTACTTTTATCAATATCATACAAGATAACCTTTTGTTTAATGTCCAACATGTGCTCTTTCATTAGTTGGTAGATACACCAGAATATGAACTTCGAAAACCCGTATTCAAAAAAAATTCACGTACACCTACATTTTTCTATTCGGCAAGTAGAATGCAGTAGTTTTGTGATTCTAACCTCGAGCCTACAACAATGGCGCTAACTTGTGGAAATTGACCAGCAACCGCCGCTGAAAAGCTGGAGAATTACCCTTTATTGTCTCTGGGTACAGTGCCGTGTGTGCTTTTTGTTGAATATTTTTAGTACATACCTACGTAACTGCTGTAGTAAATTAAACAACAAACTGTCAGTGGTTCTGAAAGAAACGATTAATAAAAAAAAACTTAGAACATTTATTAAAAAATATTATTTATAAAATCTATAAATCTAATCTAATCTATAATATTTTTAAAGAATTATTCCTTATAGTGAAAAAAATAATAATAATGAAATTTGTCTTTTGAGCGGTAAGTGCCTCTATAGATTTTTAAACACTTACCACTCAGATTTTATCTGAGTCCCTCGTTTGGCCACACAGTACTTTCGTATGACGTTTGCATATAGCCGTAAATATAGTTTTGATAACTGTCATTATGGCGGAGCGTCGTGTTCATGTTCGGCAGCTATGATGACAGCATTCAATCTATGGCCGTCATCATTTGCGACGAATCGCTTATGTTCCTTGCAATTCTTTATTGTTTCCAATTGTGCTTGTGGAAAGTTGAAAGTAGCTTTAGGTTGCATTGTCATCTAGTTCTGAACTATTTCTAAACTTTCAGCTCGCTAGCTAGTCGGAAAGAGCCTCAAATTGAAGTTGCAAAGTTCCGAACGGACCGACAAACAAACAAAAAAAGTGAAGGTGTAAAAACGTCGAAAAATTACGAAAAAATGCATTGCATGCACGTTGGATGTTATATTTCTCGACATAAGTCACAAGTCACCAGTCCAAAATTCACATGTTTATATAATAATAAACGTACAAATATTCCGCCAGAGGGCGTTAAGAGAATATCTCAAGAAAAGGAATCAGAAGAATTCTTATGTATCGTCAGATCTTACAGGGAAATAGTTTGCATACCGATTCTTATAGCGAAAGATTTTCGTCTCTTTGAATTGAGAGAATTTTTACTCTCTCTGTGCAAACAAAGGAGGATATTTTCTTGTATTAAATGTTTTATTATCATGCCTGAGTGGAAGAACCGTATGCGAATAATGGAATGCGAAATCTAGGCTATTTTATTTATACTCGTATTAATTATTTTGTTATGTTTTCTGTCGGTTTTGTCGTCTCATTTACTTTGTAAAAAAAATCAATTTTGATGAAAAACAAGATTTTAGGCACAAGTATGGAAAATAAAAAAGTTAAAAAATAAAAAAATAAGCTTCATTTGGCACTTTATGTAAAAACAGGACCAAGCAAGTTTAAAAATTACTTGAACGAAAAAATCGATGGTGACTAACAAAGACTGACGGGCGGACGAAAAAGTGTTCTTTTAAGGGTTACTTTTAATTCCTTTTGGGGTATCTAGAAAGAAAAGAATAGTATAGAAAATCTTTTATTATCTGATACACTGAATGTGTCCTACATCTGAATGTGTCCTACATTAGAAAAGAAAAATAAAAGAATAATATTAAGAAAAAGAAACAATAAAATAACAATATTAAAAAAAGTTGCAATCCAAGGAGCCGTGTGTTGGTAATATGGATAGCCTCAGCATATCACGTTGCGGTTACGTAGTGCAGCCGCGACGCTGGTCTTCCTGCAAAATCCTTTCGGTGGCATTTCGAACCAAAAAACGGGAGAAAGTAAAACATAAAAAATTTGAAAACAATATTAACATAACATAGGTAATCAAAAAGTATTCAAAAAACCTTAAAATTAACTAGCAGATCAGTTTCAAAACCAAGCACTTTCAGCTTACCATAGAACAACTTCACCGTAAGTAATTTTCTTGCTTAAATTAAATAACCTGGTCTAGTACTTAAAATATTAATTGGTTCTCAGAGAACATAGTTAAACCCTCTCAGCGGTTGCAGCGCTGCGTCCTCGATGCAAGAGAAGTCGGAACGTGTTGTAGCCGCTTAAATCCCATATTAAGACCGCTACAAGCGGATTTTATTAAGGCAAATTAAGCGCTGGATTTGAATTTCTCTAGTTGTTTAGTTCTGTGTTTTTGTTTCCTAAATATGTGGTAAAGTTTGGATTTGTCGTAATTTGGACTTTAATTTTAGTTTCCTATGTTTAATCTAAAAAGTAAATAAACCACTTCTTGTGTGTAATAATTAGGATTTATTCTATTCTGTGTGTGCTGTGTTTGGTTTTATACTATACAGGTTTAAGTTAAAGTAAAGATAAACTGTATGTTTTCGGAATTAGCCCTACAACTGGGTTATTGTGCGTGATTTTAGTCCGTGGGTTTCCTCACGATGTTTTTCTTTACCGTAGGAGCGATATTAATAGCGCACATATTTTTTTCTTAAAGAAAAATTCATTGGTGCGCGCCGGATTTCGAAACTACGACCTTCGGAATAAAAGTTGGGGTATCTAAAACTAGACCAACACCACTATAGGGTAATTATGACTTAGCAAGTATAACTAGCGA
This sequence comes from Idaea dimidiata, assembly GCA_949358125.1. NCBI lineage: Eukaryota > Metazoa > Arthropoda > Insecta > Lepidoptera > Geometridae > Idaea > Idaea dimidiata. The sequence goes on from OX442329.1 coordinate 15,732,108, forward strand.
ATATTTCAAGGCAACCTTTGGATGGAGAAAGTTGGTAAATTTGGTGTAGTAGGTTTATTTTAGGGCTTAAACGGCAAAATTTTACTCTTCTCTAATATTAAAAATGCGAGAGTAATTCTAATTGTCAATCAGCCTAAATAATTGTCAAAATTTGATGAATTTTAGTGGGAGCCGGACTTACGCTGGTAAAACCGCGGGGTGCAACTAGTCGGCAGTATTTATGTGTTGTGCGCCGTAACCTACATTTTTAAATAAACTAAAACAAACCACACACACACACCTAAATCCACAAACACACATAAATCAAACAGCCACAGACTATAAATATTCAGTACGCCAACTAATTTGATAAAGTAAAACAAACATCAAGTAGAACCGTGGATTATATTATTTACAATGGAAGCATTGACATTCCTATTCCCGTGGGAAATCTATCTTTCTGTCCTATATTGCTACAGATCGCACTTGTATTTTGTGGTATGTGGGGTTTTGTTTGGGGCTTGAATTCTATTGAGTTAAGGTTTGTAAAGGCAAATTATTGAGCCTCTATGGCGCGTAGGGCGTAAGTCCGACTGAAATGCAGAAGGTTGCGGATTCAACTCCCGCCGAGTGCAAGTTTTTATACTTCAGGGCCTATATAACCCTTATAGCGTGACAGGGATAAAGCTAGCGAATTTCAGATGCGTAAGTGAAGGACGTAAGATGCGACTATGCAAAATTTTAGTGCGTAAAATAAAACAATTGCTGGTTTTAGAATAACTAAACGTTAATCTTAAAATTCAAATCATTCAAAACCTGTATTGAGCTAAGTTCAGTTCTTATAGAAACTTTTATTAGTTTACGGACAATATTGACTTAGTAATATCATTTATTTGTACAACTTACAATTCTATCGAGAAAATTTTCAGGAATCGGGTTTTCACGTCCATCGTTACTTAGTAAATATTCTCGACTTTAATTAATATGGTTTCAAAAACTTTTCTTTCAAATAACTTTTGTAGTCATTTATCCTAGAAACATCAGTTCTGGCCTACTATAGCCGCTTAAAAATAAATAATTGTCCGGGTTTTATCTTATCTTTGTATTTACGAAAAAACGATACGAATTGAGTTCAGAATCCTAGTTTAAGATTAAACCGCCTATTTTGAATCAATCTAAAAAAAGTATAATCATGTAGTACAACCATTGTCTAGTTTCAAGATTTATTTGTTTGTTTGTTTCTAATGAATATGCTTCTAAACTACTGGGCTACTCAAAAAATCACTTATAGAATGTTACTTTATCGGGAGTAACATAAGCTACTTTTGGTCCCAAAATTCCCACTGAATCGGAACTTTCGCGGTTAAAGGCGGGACGTAGTTAGTTGTACATATTTTAAATAGAGAAAATTAAACATAATATACTGATGCACCTATGAAAATCAAATTCATAACAACAGCTACGTCTTAGCACGCTACTGCTACGGCGTAGCAAGCTACAGCTACGACTTTTGCTACTGATTATTTTTATAGCTGCCTGAGTTTTGGAAGCTATGGCAATGCCTCTTCGCATAAACAAATAATTTCAAAGGCTTTATTTTATCTTATGATTATTTGTAATTAATTACAGTTGTTGCATATTCGTAGCTTTGATGTTTATAGTAATTTAGAAATCGTTTTCAGTTACCGTGAATTTCGTAATTAGGAAATGTTGATTTTGTATCTTGTTTTGTTTATTCAGGTTCGTATTATGGAACGTTCAGAGTTTGAGATAGAAAGAGAGGAATGAGAAAGAGAAGGATGAGAAACAGAGAAAGGTAGTCTTCGTAACAGGAGGTTTATTACGAAACGTAACTTTCGAATGTTCGAATCCGACCGAACGTCAGTATGTTTAAAACCAATAATTCTAAATATTTACTTTGTTTTTTGGTCAGCCCCCGGGGGTCCTTGGTTTTGAACGTTTGAAAGTTACGTTTCGTAATAGACCTCGATATAAACTTAACAGCTATTCTACTATTATAAAGGTGACAGTTTGTGTGTAAAATAGTATGTTAATTTTAAGCAAAAATGCTAAGCTAATCACGATTAATTTTCAAATGCAGATAGTTGGAGATTTTAGTTATCTCATAGGTTACTTTTTATTCCAATATTTACATACAAAATTGGGACTTACGCGAGTAAAACTGCAGGGCACAACTGGAAAGACTTGTAGTTTACTTTAAGAACATTTCACGAAAAAGGAGCTTAGGACATCCTAAGTCCTAAGCTAAGATTATATTTTTATTTTTTAAGTGCTTAAGCCCGCACTGGGCGTTGAGATGCGGTGGTTCGAATCCCGCCTGACGTAGACCGTGCGCTGTGTTTTTGTGAATATCTTTTCATTAAAATAGTTCCTAAGCTAAGTTTTTTGTAAAAGGCTGTCTTAGAGTATTTAAGACTATTTTAAGATCTGCACTGACCACAGCTGTTGCAACTTAGGCGTAACGTATAAAAAAACTATATTTTTTACAGTAATACAAATGTTCAATGTTCTCGCAGAAATGGTCAAGAATTTTTGATGAAACCAATAAGGTTTTTAGGTATAGATCTGTGACGATCTTTTAAGAGTATGTAGGTTCTAAAAGTCTCCTAGGTAAGCGTGTAACATCTTAGACCACATCGTCGCTTTCCATCAGGTGAGATAGTGGTCAAACGCTTACCGATTTCTAATATACTTAATTTGATAAGTGTTTAGTAAGATTCATATCTCTTATATATAAAAATGAATCCCTTTTTCGCGTGGTCTTTTTTTGTTGTATTTTTTATGATCAGGAGAAGGATCATATGAAAGAAAAAAATGCTAAACCGATTTTGATAAATCTTACGCGGGTGAAACCGCGGGGCGCAGCTAGTTAATAAATAAATATCATCATCATCATCACCTATCAATTATAAAAAAAGTGTATAGCTTGTTTTTGTGAAATTAATTACTGAATAAAATTGGAATTCATCGACGAAATTTTATTTATTTTATTTTTTTATTTATTAAATACCTAAGATAGCTTAGGTATTTAATAAATAAAAAAATAAAATTTTAGATTAGTATTTTAGTGGAAATAAAGGTTTTTTGTAAAGACCTTATACTGGGTGTGACGAGGAGACAAATTAAGCCGAAAGATAGTTTTTCTAGACGTCTAGGCAAATAACTTTGTTCCACGGCTATTAAAAAAATGACATCCTTGTAACACCTGGTAAACCCCTTAACTCCGGAGAAAGCATTAAGAAGTTAAAACAAAAAAAGTGCCTGTATGCAGCTCACACAAAAATCATTAAGAACAAAAGTTCGCTTCAACAAAAACAACCATCAAACACAGAACCTCGCAACTTCGCAATCAGGTTAAAAGCAGGATACCACGTCATCAATCTTCGCATTGGAGGGAAAAACGCAACGTAACTTCCGTTACAGAGATCACCTGGGATACGTGAACTTTTCGATCCTCTTTACATCTCAGTGCTTTTGTAAAGAGAGTTAGATGGAATTAGAACATAAATAAATACGTACTGGTGAGCAGTCACAAGCGACATATACTTTTGTAACTGTATTAATAACGTGGAGTAAGCTTTTTAAATTTACACGATTTGTTTACATAGTTACATTTTACCGGGTCTTTATCTTGCATTTTTATTTATTTTCTTACCTCGACGTTTCGATCGCGAGGTCAGAGTAGTGGAAACATTAATATCGTATTTATTTAAGCTTAAAACAAAAATAAATCACCTGTAATATATATTTTTTTATAGCAGAGAGAAAAAACATTATAAAATAAAAAAACATAGTAAGTAATTGAAAGTTCTTAACATACCGAATTTTAATCTTAAGTTCCAACAACAAGGCAAAGTAATTGTACTAATCATACCACTCAACTAACATAACCATGTTTAGTTTCCAAGCAAGAGATTACACACTACTCACTGTGTAACAAGCCTTAAGTAATTTGAGCATGCATCAACTAAATTCAGGAAATGTACGTACGTGGGAAAATAATGTTTCATCTCTCCTGTTCGGAAAGTTTAATTTTCATAGAGATATCCGGGTGAAAATTGCTTATTTCATCCCTAGGGTGTATAAATTATATATTTTTTATTTTACGTTTCGCCATTGAGTTACGTTATAATGCCATGATAGCTTGAAAAAAGTACGTTTCGGCGTGGCCGCCTAGATGCGCGTCTCATGTCATGACCAACTCGATTTCATTGCAAATAATAAAAACTTTTTGTCCTGACTTCAAAAAAAGGAGAAGGTTCTCAATTCATCGCTTTATCGCAAAGTTAGTGTTTAATTTTTTTTAATCCTTTTTTTGTTACCAGTTAAGAATGTCTATTTTTTTTCTAACATAACCATGTTTAGCTTCAAAGCAAGAAATAAGAGACAGACTTATACACTAGCTGTGTAACACGCCCTAAGCATGCAGTCACCAAATTCAGGTAAATGTAAATGGAAAAATAAATTCGTGGAGCATGTCTACCGACCTGAGTAAACAGAAAGTAGTAATATTTTGAAAATTACTAAAAAAATACTTAAATACTATTGTAATTTTGTTATACCATCTAAGGAATATTCTTGTTACTAACATAGCTATAAGTAATTACTAACAAAATAATGGATCTTTGACATCTGATTTAAATAAATGAATTGAATTGAATTGAATAGTTGCTAATAACACTACTTACGTGAATTTTAATATAAAGTTCCAACAACTAGAATAAATAATTGTCACTAATATGATATCACTCAACTATAACCAAGTTTAGCTTTAAAGCAAGAGATTACATACAACACAAGTAGACACTACCTGTGTCATGCCGCCCTAAGTAATTTGAGCATGCATCTACTAAATTCGGGTAAACGTACGTGGGAAAATAATTTCGTTGAGCATACCTACCTGAGAAGGTTAAGGGGAAATTCGGACATAAAACTTTAAGCGTGCCAGTTGGGGAAATTTTGTGCACAAAATCCGAGTAAGTTTTGGTATCGACCAATGGCGGACGATCATTAGTGACAGACTGGCGGTCGAATCATCGTTCTAGGCCCCTGTTGTATATAGTTGTAGGGATTAACTTACTCTTGAAAATGCTGCACATATGTTATTGATAAACTGTCTAGTTAAACAACACGATTGAATTGAATTTGACATTAGGGTAAGGACCTTAGCTATTTTTACACGACTGCCAAATGAAGGGGTTATGGTTTTATATGTTAATCTTATTAAAAATAACCATTTACTTCATATTATTATCTTACAGACGTACTAACCTGGAAATTGTGATAGCCTGTGTGCTAGCATGTATTTGCCGATACTAAACTATTTTATATTATAATAAAAACCGTTGGTTTAAATTAAATTGAAAATGGGATAATATCCCATTTTCAATTTAATTTAAACCAACGGTTTCGGGTCAATGGACCCGAAGTCTACGTTAGTTCGACTTTCCCCAAACCCCAGAGCGCTCAGCAAGATTTACTCTCTCGAATCCACGTATAATTTACCTCCAGTCGTTTTAGTTGAAAACGTTTTCTTCACCTAGCTGTTCAAGATTGAATAGAATTTTTACAAACCGTTTCTTAGCTACTTTATAAATAATTTGCTGGTGGTTTTATGTGTTACTTAAAAGTTTGGTCTAGTATTTATAAAGTTTAATTAAATGTTACACTTACAACAAGGATTTATGGAACACCGGAGTTATTTCTGAGCTATTTTTAGTAGAACCGAAACTGACGTTTTGAGTACTACCCAAATACTATTTTTAATAAACTATAAACTCATTAGTCTAGCTGCGCTGACCAGTCGAGCGGGTAAAGTAACGCCTGGCGCGGTCATTACTTGGATGGGTAACCAACAATGGACCCTGAGGTCCTCCGTGCTTTGGAAGAAAATGTTAAACAGTTGGTCTTGGTTGTTATCCCTGATAACAGTTGTTAGGTCAAGTTAGAGACCCTGAGGCCACTTGAAAAAACGTGTTAAATTTTTCTTTTTCGTTTAAATCTTAAAACGTTTTTTCAAGTGAAACACGTTTTTATCTGACTACATCTCACCTGATGGCAAGCGATGATGTGAGGTCAATGGTGTAACTTGTTTGCTTGCCTAGAAGAAACTTAAAGACTGAAAACTTCAAAACTGTAAAAAAAAAAAGTTTTGAACGTAATGCATAATATTTTAAAATAGCTACAAGTTTTGCATAAAAACCAGTTACTAAAATAAATAATAGTAAATATATTATATGAACTAAATGAAACATTCTTTTGTTACTCAAGAAATATCATAACCAGCCATATTAGGTACTCCCAAAGTCAGTGGGTAGGTATTATTTTGTTAAAAGCCCTGCCTTTGTCAATCTCATGAATAAGTCAAAGCCGACAGGCGTTCACGAATAACATAGAATCAACTGTAGCTCTTTGTTCTGCTTTTAATAAAAACTATACAATACAATCAAACTCTGCTTTTTATGCAGTACAAGAATATTTTTCGGTAGATATTATTTAATCATGCTTTCATTCTTATTAAAAAAAATGTTTTGATTGGTATTTACAGCTTTATGATTTTATTTAGCGCCCAACAAAGTTATTAAAAGTAATCAAATACATTGGAAAACATCTTCCAGACAACATTATTGTTAGCACTGCGGCGCTACTTTTAACTCGACTATGGCGAAGCTAAAAGGAAGGATAATGTTTTGGCAGTCTATTAGCAGTACATGTATGCAGGTTTTTATGTATCGTCCACCGTAGCGCCTAAACTACTGAACCGTTTTTCGGGATACGGAAAAGTTTTAAATGGACTAAAACCCTAAAACTAAAACCCAACTACAAAAAAGGGGGATCGAAAAAGGACGAAACAAGAAAAAATTCAGATAGAAATGCATACCTACTACAGTTATCTGGGTGCGAGAAACACTTCCATTAAACATAAATAAATAATAATAAATAACATTGTAGGTAAACAGTGGGTGCGACCACGGCTCTACCTTGACCGTTTTGTATCTATGCATTTCTATTTGATTATTTTTTTAAATTTTCGTCCTTTTTAGCCTCCCTTTTTTCACTAGAAATATTTTAAAGGAGAAATTAATTTTCAAAAATTGACTTCCATTCTCTCTTCAATCATTCCCTTTTTTCACTTAGTCGGTTACAATTTATTAAACTTTTTATTGTTTATTATATTTATTTCACGTTGCGGACCCCGGGATACCGAAAAGGAACCGGGAACATCGCTCGGATGATGATGATTTATTTCACGTAAAAGGGAAATGGAATTATGTTTGAGTTATGACATGTATAGATTAGTCTGCGCATTAAAACTTAATCGAGAATGATTCGGTCATACAATATTAGTAGTATTATAGTATATTAGTAGCCATACAATATTAGTAAACAACTTTAGTCATTATTTCATTTCTCAAAAACTTTTCATTTTCGTTATTTCAAATCAATGCTTTAAGTTTTCCATTACACAGAGACACCTCTCACCTAAAGCACATTTTTCTCCCCAGATTTTTTACAACAAAATAAAGGTGAACGGAGTGCTTTATACCAAAGATAAAACACGAAGATTTTAAGAAAAAGAAGAAGTTTTTATTACACTACTTTGTGTAAATGTGTTTAGACAGATGGAAAAGAAAAGAGAAATAATGCGATTTTGCAGGCCTAAAATACTTCGTTGGGACCGGTATTTTGTTTTCTAAATATTTCTTTACAGTGCTTCCAGTGTACCTACAGACAAATTTTAATATCAAAGAGGTGAAACCGTATTTAAAAAAAGTAAGCGCAAAATCTGTGTCAAACGGATAAAGCAATTTTGATTTACGTGCTTAGTTTTTTTGTTTGGTTTAATAAAAATTGAATTAAATAGGAGTGTTCTTAGCTTTGTTTGATCAAAATCGACTCAGCCGTTGAAAAGATATGTAGTATTAAAAATTAAAAGAAACAATAGATTATTCAATCCCAATTTATTTACAAATATATCGTGATTATAAATAACTCATTAAATTTAATTACAAAAAAAGAACTAAAAATGGCACGCAACCGCAAAGTCTAGAGCAAAAGTGCAGTACCTACGCGGGTCACCATATTTTCGCTGCGTTGGCGCCGCATACGTCACTACCGCTCACGCTAGCTGCATTCAGTGTTGCCAACAGTAGCAAACTCGAAAAAAAACACCGAATATTTTCAAATCTGCTCGAGTTGGGTATCAAATGAACGAGCATGACTTTTGTGACATCAAAGTGGCTCATCTGATGATGGAACAGGAAGAACCCAATTACATTTCATTGTTAAAATAAAATAACTTATTTTTTGTATGTGTTATACATACAATATTATACATACTTTAACCCTGAAATAATGAAACTACCTATAGCATACAAAACAGCTGTGTGTGCTTTGCTGTCATTTTGTGTAAATATCAAATATGCAGGAAACTAATATGCAAAATTTGAAACAAGCACTAACGATTTGTGTGAGAGTAACAGTGCGATAGGCAAGAGCGAAAAATATAGCTAGAGAAAAAATAATTTAAAAATTAAAAAACCGACTTCAAAAAAAACTAAGTACAATATGGAACCAACCAGTAAAACTGCCCGACTTCAGATGATAAAACAGATTAATTAGTCGGTGGCACTGTACCTATATAGAGGTTATTTTGGTCTTTTTTATCAATTCTTTTTTTTGGTTGTTTTTTAAATTATTTTTTGTTTCTTTTTTGAAGTCGGTTTTTTTATTTTTAAATTATTTTTTTATTTTACCCTTTTTAGTAGGTATACCTACCTACCTAAAAATCAACAATATTGTTACCGTTATTTTAATTATTGAGGAGTTTGCTGATGAGAAGGTGGTTTTATCAATCTGTACTTAGTTCTTTAGGGGTCTATTCTTTTTGGTAGAAGTCCAAAAATGAGTAATTTATTGAATTCTGGGATGCTATCCTGTCCATCATTCCGAAGATACTCATCAGATCCTTACCAAACTTTTATGGGACCACCACGCAGCTTCCACCTCTCCATTAAAAAAAGAACTATATCAATCGGTCAAGCCATCTTCGTGTAATCGATGAACAATTGAATTGAATACAGCGTTTTGAGGAGCATTCCCGGTCCTCACTTCGAAGATCCTCATCAGATCCTCATCAAATTTTTATGGGACCATCTCGGAGCTCCCACCTTTCCATTAAAAAATGAATCATTTCAATCGGTCAAGCCATGTTTGAGTAATCGACAAACAACTGGATTGATTAATGCGTTTTGAGGAGCATTTCCGTTCAACACTCCAAAGACCCTCATCAGATCCACATCAAATTTTTATGGGACCATCTTGGAGCTTCCACCTATCCATTAAAAAAAGAATCATCTTAATCGGTCAAACCGTCTTCGAGTAATCGATGAACACAAAAAAATTATACATACAGACGAATTGATAACCTCCTCCTTTTTTTTGAAGTCGGTTAAAAAGTATACAATTCGTCATGAACGGCGGCCAACCTCTGACGGTATTAAATTGTAAGGTATGTTGTATACTGGTATAAGTAGGTATGCATGTATAAGTTCTTAAAAATTTGTTTAGTTAAATTTAATACGTAGGTGTATTTTTAGTAAACTGGATGTTAAGTATTTTTAGTTTAGTTATTTCAGACCTTAAAAAGAATCGAAAATACAAAATTGTAATCAATATAATTTGTTGCAATGGAAAATAAAAGAAATGAAAAATGTAAGTATTCATACAACTGAATACGAAATAAATGTGAAACAGTTTAACCCCGATCCTAAATCAAAAGAACATGTCAGCTAAAAAAATAATTTTGAAAAACATAAATGTTTCAAACATTTTCTTGTAACAAACCACAATGAAACAGTATGACAGTACTCTATTTAATTTTTTGCTTTAAATATTCGAATCAGTTTTTGATGGGCTAATTTCGTTTTTGCTAATAAATGTGTTTAAAACAATATTTTAAACTAATTTTTTTTTCTGCCTGTGGTCATTTAGACTTTTGGTTTATAATAGTCTAAGTACGAAGTTGTTTTTCGTTTAATTATAAGCACTTGTAAATGTAGTTTTGTTTATATTCGAGAACTTACCGTATATACATATCCAAGAGGACTCTAGCGACTTAAGGCGTGTTTAACCTTTAAAGTACGATCCGGTGAACCGACCGTAGTAGTTAAGTAAAATATTTGTTAAAGTACGTAGCCATTTGGGCCATTTCAACTAAGTACCCGTGAAACCACGGGTAATACTTAGAAACCTCTAACATATTTTTTTGTAGACAAATTTAAGCATAGAAACATGAAAATCGTAAACTTTTTATTTTGCTTAAAATGAAAAGATAATACCAGAGAAAAAAATCCGTTTATGTGAATATAGGACTATTATTTTAGGACTAAAATTTAATTAAGCTGGCCCAAAATTAAACGATCGTACACTGCTTCTGACAGTACCGTCCTATAACAACGTCCGAAATAAAATATACCCTAGTTATGATGTTTTAAGGAGCAATTTGCGTTGTGTTTTGGTTAAAGTATTGCTACGGATCCCGGTGGAAGCCCTGAAACATGGGTTTCCTCTTACCGAAGCAATAACCTCACTTCCTTAGTAAATGGTGCGTTAATTTACAAAGAACATGTAAATGATAAATTGGTATTTGTACGGTAGGGTACGCAAACAAAGTGTTACTCGAAAATTTTGAAATGTCAGAGAAATTAATTAATTTGCTTAAGACCCGGCTTTTTAATGTTGATACCGCATTATTCTGTCTTTTGAATGTTCTATATTTATTTGGGGACTTTGATATAATGTTGGGCAATGTATTTTTAGAATAAGTTTTGTTAATAATTATTGTAGTTTCACTAAAGAATGCCTTTAAAATAATGAGTGCTCTATATTATATCTATTAGGACGAGATCGACAGCAAAAATAGTGCGTCGAATGGTCAACAAACCGTAAGTACGCCATTTCGAATATCTCATTAAAGTGATGTTTTGGCCCCCTGCCTGACACTAACCCTTCTTGGGACCAAACAGTTTACGCGCCACTTGCACGTGCGCGGAAAACGCCATGTTCGATCCCCCGATTTTTTTGTTGCTTTTTACAACACCTATGGGAAGATAATGGGTTATGGAGGCTCCACGGCTCTTCTGAATGTATTAAAAATGCAATACAAAATTACTGGTTCAAAACGTTTTAAACGACGAAAAAGATTTGGTGACGAATTATTGCTATAAATAACTCAAAAATCGTGATAATCATTTATGTACAGTACAAATTACGTAGAGGTACATATGTACCTATATTATACACCTACAATCATGTTTTTATGAAAATATGAACAAAGTCATGATCATCACGATTTTTAATGTATCTATAGCAATTCATCAACAAATCTTTTTGCCAGAGTGATCATCATGGTTTTAGAAAAAATCTAGAAACAAAACATTTTAGCAAAATTTCTTTAAGAATTGTAACTTTTCTATTTTTCGGAAAAATACTTCATTTTAATTTTCAAATAATATACCAAAAACTACGTCGTATAGTCGACGTCTTTTTAGGTATAAAAATCAAGGAAGCGACCAAAATACCAAAGCGTTAGCCAGAACCATAACTCTAGTACCTTTCTACCTACCTACCTACCTACCACTTTAACACAAAACATCGACGTAGATAAAGTTTTAAAAAACATCGGGCGATACGAACTTTATGGGCTTTAAAACTCTACCTGAGTAACACACCGATACAACTCGCACAATATGAATGACCCAGCAGAGACAGTGTGGGACATAAAAACTTGCGCATTGCGTCTCGTGTCCTCTATCAGGTCCGCATCTAGGATACATTTAGTTTTGTAACTATTTCTGTTTATAGGAAGGTACTTGTTTAATAAAAACTTTTTATTTTGTTATTTAGTTAATTGTTATTTAATTTATTGATTTGTGGTAACTTTATATTATATTATATTTTGTAATTGAATTTTGACTTGTGTACCTACTGTAATATTTTACTTACATATTAATTCATTATTAATTATCTGTATTCAGAAAAGTGTTTTTGTTTAAAAATTCAATTGTATTTTGTGCTACCCACGCTTCTTCCGTGAAAAAAAAAAACAATTGGAATCCTAATATTACATCGGGCGTAATAATATTACATTAGATTTTCTTGTCGGTTTTAGCAACGTTTTGCCAATTATTAGGTTTCCAATTTTTTTTTTTTATAGTAACGTAAAAATAAATAAATTTTAAAATAATACGAATATTAGCTGGGTTGGGTTATAATGAATTAACACACTATGGTCTCGGTTTTCATAAAATTTAATGTACCTAATACTAAGTCAAACCCAGAACCTCCTCTTTTGAAATCGGTTCAGTTTTACATAATGTCAGCGATTCATGGCTTTATGATTTACAACGTCATTACCACGGTTACGTGTCGTTTAAGGCTTGGCTGTTAGGTTGTGAAAGTATGGACAGCAACATCATGGGTATGTGAATTACTTACATTTTTTTTTCTTTAATTAATACTGTCTCTGTTTTTTTTTTGGGTTCCGTTATGTAAATTCGAAATTGAACTGTGTGATTAACAAATTGGTAATTCGTGAATGACATCATCATCGTAATATCAGCCGTAGGACGGCCAATGCTGGACATAGACCTCCCTCATTGATACCCATAGATTTTAATTTGGAGGCAGCCTGTATCCACCGTCAACACTCCTTTAACCAGAGGCTTTACCAATCATTAATTACCACTTTGTTAGTAATATTAAGTTAATAACCACCTAGTTGTCAACTCACACTCAACTCACTCTTCGTTTGAACTGAACTCCTTAAATTAGCATTGTTAATAAAAAAATACACAAATATATTGTATTTAATTATTTATTTGAGGCTCGGAGGCAATTTCAACAAAATTAAGTTGTTTAATATCAAATTGATTTCTAGTACCAACTCGTACAACTAATTATACCAAATGTACAAGTCAACTATCATCCTTAATCCACTCCTGTTGCTCTCATGCTCTATACAAGAGGACAACAGTAATTGGTATCAACTGCCCCATTACCCATTAATGGATCGTAGTTTGCGTACGGAATTTTTATTTACTGATGATTTCTGTGTTGTTTGTCAATATTGGATGGGCTAATATGCTTATATCGGACCAAATGGATGCAACTATATTGAAATCGGAATTGGATCATAACCTTCTCTTAGCAAGCTTTCGCGGTTTCTCCCGCATTGAGCATTCTGAAGTTTTTGCGTTGAACATACTTACATACTTACACACATACTTTCACCACATACTTTCACCTTTATAATATAAGCAGGATAGGTATGTAGTTGCTGCTACTCTATTTATTAGGTATGAGTATTATATAAGTAGTTATGTTAGAAAATATAACAGTAAAACAAAATAAATATGAAGATATCTGAAATAAAATAACATGTCTTACATACAAATCCCGCTAATCTAAAAAGCTTATGCGTACTAATCTTCGAGGAAAACGAATGTATTGGTGATTAGATGTAATTTGTTATTTGTCTATCATTTGTGAGCCGAAATGAGAGCCTAATCATATTTTTATCGATATTCTTGTAGACAAAGATTCTTAGGTACGGTATAGCGTCGATTATCCAACGTCAATCAATTGAACGACCGCTTAGTCGAACTTCTAGAACTTTCTTACGGTCAGTTTTATTTTAGTTCTCTTCACTTACTACCATCTTTTTTTATTGCGGACTGACTTTTGGTCGCGGTTTTGCCCGCGTGTCTTACAGAAGAAATTTGTCTCTAGGGCCGGAGCGGTTTGAAACCTGCATTGATAATCTTATATATAAAAATGAATCCTTATTTCGCGTGGTCACGGCATCACGCATAAACGGCTGGACCGATTTCGATAATTCTTTTTTTGTTCAGTTTCTTATGATCTGGAGAAGGATCTTATGCCAGAAATTTTTGAATTTTGGATAAAGACTTTCGCGGGTGAAACCTCGGGGCACAGCTTGTTATATATAAAAATGAATCCCTATTTTCCTTGGTCACGGCATCACGCGTAAACGGCTGGACCGATTTTGCTAATTCTTTTTTAATTGTGTTTGTTATCGTCAGGAGAAGGTTCTTATGAAATAAAAAATGTTGAACCGATTTTGATAAATCTTACGCGGATGAAACCGCGGGGCGCAGCTAGTTTATTATAAATCTACCACGAGTTTTCAGTAGGCGTTGCGCTACATACATGTCAAACAATGTTGTGTAAAACAGTAGAATTTAAACTCCATTAAACAGTAACCTTATTTGGAGCATTGCCAGGTTTAGTTTTATGTTCCCTTCCGTACTTACATAGTGAAATTAATTTCAATAAAGTTCGTATCTACTTGAGTACTGAAACCGCTATACGCTTACTTTGCCACGAGTTGCTAAGCCGCGCAACACTGTGGCATTCCGTTTAAATATTACATCGTATACATAATTTTACCCAAATTATTTATCGTTGAAATTTGAGAGAATGCTTTTGACAGTTATTTTGGGGAATAAATTTTAATTGTGTTTTGTATTTGTACAAACGTGTTCTACACATGTGTAGGTTTGAAATGTTAGACGATTAAATTAAAATGGATAAAAGGCCAGTTGGTATGGACAATGGTTTGGACCTTGCACAGAAAAAAACGTTGTTCTTGATGTATGTAGGGTATTTGTTTTAAATTTACCTACTATGTTTCATTCCCATTTTTTCTTTGTTCTTTGTGTTTTTATCTTTATCGTGCTTTGCTTTAATAATTTTTTAAAAGCTTTTATTGCTATATTTGACTAGCTACCCCCTGCAATTTCAATTCAATTTAATTCATTCATTTATCAGATGTCACAGATCCATTGATTTTCAAAACTCAAAACTTCTTTATTTAATTGGATGTATTCGATCACTTTAAATACGTCGAGCGTTCTTACAACTATGACTCTAGTGTGGCTTCGGAACGCGTCCTCTAATGAGAAGAAGCCACAAGAAAGTCTTTTTTTAGTGATCACGTTTTTATTTACTATCGTCAAAATATATGTTTTTTTACATTTTTTTACAATGATCATATGATTCACATTGTCGCATATTAAGGGCTATAGTGGAACCAGAGCAATATTCTATTACATTGTTAGTATTTACTTAAAAGCTACTGTTAAGTTATTAACTTCAACCGCAAAATTAAAAGCTTATCGGCAAAGTTGTTTTTTGCCTAATCGAGCAATTCACAAACACTAAGTAAGTGAACTCCAGTCTGCTTATACATCTACGAAATGATAATGGTCAATGTGGCCTATGATACAACCTATTTTCTACATACATGACGGTGATAAGCTATCTAGGGCATTTACATGAGTGTGAAATGTATTGGTCCAGAAAATATTTAAAAAATATATACAGCGTGTTGTTTTAGATGTCTAGGCGAACAACTTTTGTTAGAACAAAAGTTAGAAATATTTTTAGCAAGGAAATATATTTCCAAAAAATCCCCATGACATGATTCGAACCTGCGTCCTTTCGCTAACCAGGCGACTGCTCTTACCACTGAGCTACACAGGAATCACGTGACACGGTATAATTTTTCGGCCATATCTTTCCTCGCCAATTGTTTGACAAAACCAACAAAAGTTGTTAAACCTTTGAAAATTCGAAGTAGTTTTCGAAAATTTTAATTTCAAAGTTTACTTGAAAATCAACTGTTTCTTAGAGTTAGAGGTCAATGACCCTATTTTGTTCTTTCATTCTTTATTTTACATTTACATTACATTCATCTTTATCCTTATTTTCAAAAACAGCTATTTTTTCAAAATTTTCGAAAAAAAAGTTAGATTCATTTTTTAAACGTTGTAGATCGAAAGTTGTTCGACTAGACGTATAGAACAACCCCCTTTTGGCTTAAATGGTCATCATCGGAACACGCCGTATATTTAGATATGTTATGTGACAGAAGCTTGCATTTCAACTCAGCTCATCTAATAAGAAAAGACGATGTAATTTTCTAGCCTCACTTTACCTAGTCTAATAGTTAACTATTGAAAATAAAATATAATTTATATGAGAATCGTTCTCCATCCCTACCGACAACAGTTGAAAAGCTAACAACAAACAGATCAAAAACAAACTTACGCGCTCAATAAACTTAACTTAATCGGAAACTTAACTACAAAAAGACTTGAAGTACAAAGGAACATCGTTCAATACAAAATGTTATTTGAAAACACCACATTTCTATGTCTCAAACGTTTCTTGTAAACAATTGTGTAGTACTTGCTTCGGTCCGTTGAGATCCAACTTTGTTTTGCTAAGAACGAGTTTAGAAAAGTATCTTATGACTCCAGAACGGGACATTTGTAAAAAAATGAATGCTCATCTAAAGGTTAGGTTAGATTGCAGATTTTAGCAAATATTTTAGATAGTGTTACGAACGGTTATCTTTATTTTGTTTTACACTTTGTTTAATTTGCTGTATTGTTTGCGTGTTCTAAACCCACCTGGGGGTGTTCCATTTTTAAATTAGTTTTTCCTAGAAATGTTGTTAAGGAAAAATACGTTATCAAAATTTCACTCGCAGCAAGGCTCGAACCCGCATCTCTGGGTCTCCAGCATCTTAACAAACTCAATCACGCGGGTTTTGATATCCCCGCGGGAATGGGAATTACGCGGGTGAAACCGCGGGGTGCAGTCATATTTTTAAGCTAATCAGACTAGACACATAAAAGTTTTGCCAACAGATGGCGTTACGAGCCTCGCTCGTAATGTTTAATCATATTGATAAAATTTATAGATTTTTAGTTTTAATAATAAAATTGTGGCAGGTGTTTGTAACTACCTAGTTTTCTAGTGAAATATCAGTGATGCGTGTTGACATTGACCTTAAAATTTACATATTTTCAAACTTATTTATCAGACTAGACTCTAGACGGACAGGTGAGTCCAATAAAACATTAGAAGATGGCTTTTGAGAATTTCATTAAGTATTTAAGTGAAATATTTGAAGTTGAGATTATTTATTCAAAGTAAATACCTAGACGTGTTTCATAAAAGGAGGGAGTCCTTAAAAAGAAACAAGAAATTACTATTTTGGAAAGTAATAGATAAAATGTAAATTTAATATGAATGTATGTTCGATTTTTCTTCGGTTTTAGTTCCGGTTTAGATCCCACTAATATTATTAAGCTGAAAGTTTGTGAGTATGTGTGTATGTGTGTTTGTTACTCAATCACGTAAAAACCGCTAACCCAACTCACAAACTTTCAGCTTTATAATATTAGTACGATATTTTATTGTCAAAACCTGTTGTTTCGAAGATGTATTTTCAGAGTAGAATGCATTACTACCATCAACGTTATATCGAGCATTCCCCGATTAGCTATTCGGCTATATAATACACTTGCTCGATTCCATACAGAACGACAGACAGACGGGCAAAAAAACAAAGCGGCTTAGTATAAAAAACGATGCAAAAATATTATTATTCAAATTTTTATCTACCTACTTAAACTTAAGCTAGAACTTCCGAAAAATATCGAAAATCCCAGAGGAACAGAAAAAAAAACAGGAAAACAAAATAATACTCGGAAATTATTCCAATAACCTACATTAAAAGAAGTCGACGGAGCTCGTCGAGTGCCAATTCATATTATGTTCCCAAGAGCATCTTACGAAAGCTTGCAGATTCGAGATTTTATATCGGGCAATAGTTTAACAACTTGTAAACAAATGACTATCGTCATTCTTTATGTGTTCAGTACCCCTACCAGGAATTGCAACGTAAATACGAACACGACGACCTCTGTCGGGCGAACGCTTGGCTGCAATACAGAAGGTAGCGGGTTCGATTCCCACTGGGTGCAAAAATTTATGCTTGAAAATAAATGTTTTTATCTGTTATGGGTGTATTTCTATGTACAATATGTATGTATTTACAAAAAAAATGTAAGTAATATATCCGTTGTCTAGTCACCGTAACACAAGCTTAGCAGCTTGCCATGGGGCTAGATGGCGCTATGTGTTCTTCACAGGATTTATTTATTTATTTTTACTGTACTGTAAACAGTTTGACCATGTACCTACACAGCACGCCCGCTCCGCGTATTCCTTGCCGCACCGGTTGAGACATGTTGGCTGCGCGAACTTTGCGTATTTTGCGTTGCGAACATGCGAGAACTGTTAACATTACAGTTTAGATTTTTTCGTACCAACTCATGGTAGGGGTACTGTTTCTAATGAGAATTCATGGCACTTTGCTGTGCCAACCATCTTAACTGTATACTATAAGACTCAGTGCATTTCTCTTTCACTCAAATCTGCTCTCTTCCAACGAATCATTTATTTATTTTCTCACGGACACACTTTTCTCACATATTCTCTCTGACGCAGTCCATCCTTCTTAGTTTTTCTCTCGCACGACGACCTTTACTTCCAAATTCCATGCTCTCCTAGTGACAAGACGTGTCCACACCACGGTAGTCTACTTTTAGAACAGTATGGTTAAAATTTTTACCATCAACCTACTACCGACACATGAAAAGTATTTACCCCTTACTTATAAACGATAATCAATGCGCTGCATAACTATGCATCGTTTGTCTTTTGATGTCACATGATGTTTCAAGTTGACAGACAGAGTCAAACGTCACATAACTTAGTCCTGTGTAAATATTTTTTTGTAAGTAAGGGAGTCTATAAGAATCGATCATAATGCCTAGGATAAATTTAGTTATGGAAAGTTCATACAAAATTTTGACGTAACGAAGAAATTTTTAATATTTATACAGTGTCTGATCTATTATTTATTCCTTGATTAGGTGCGTCCCGCGGTTTCACCCGCGCAAGTCGCAACCCCGCATTGTTCGAACACCTACCTACCGCAGCCATTGAACTACTCAGTACTTTACTAGGCGTCCGTTTTTAAGTGTGGATTTTTCCACTGCAGTAGGTAGGTAGAGGTAAATTTCGTATGTGATGATGATGATGGCACTCTACATCACTTACCCCCTGTGTCGATTTTCATACATATTTGGTTCGATTTGTTAAATAATTAGTAAGTCCGCGACTGTCCGCTATCCCGAGGGATTATCAGGATCAAAAGTATCCTATGTTACTTTCCATCACTTGAACTATCTCTTTGAAAATTTTCAACCACATCGGTCGAACCGTTTGACCGTGATAAGGGAACAAACAAACTTCGCATTTATAATATTAGTAAGGATGTTTACTATACGTTGGTAGGTATTTAAAGAGATAGATACGTAAGTAGATATTATTAGATATTCAAATTAACCTCGGTAAATCGTGACACAATTTCCTTTAGTCAAATAAAATCGATGTTACCTAGAAACATTGGTATAATTTAAATGTAATTCATAGAGGTTTGTTTTTATTTTATTTCATAAGATCAAAAGTATCCTATGGTACTCTCCATCACTTAAACTATCATTATCAGAAAATGTTCATCCAAATCTATCCAAAAAAATGTGAGGGGTGGACAACAAAATAGACGTCCTAGACGTCCAAAACAACCCCTTTTCGACTTAAATGTTCGACGTAGGAGCGCCCTGTATATCTAAATAAATGTTGCACGATATTACACACACATAACTTTTGCACTCGGCGGGAATCGAACCCGCAACCTTCTGCATTGCAGTCGGATCTTTGCCCGATGCGCCACAGAGGACGTCAAATATATCAAACTAAATCAAAAATTCATAAAACAAACAAAACGACAGACAAACTTTAACATTTCTGTTAACTTTTGTTGGCATTCCCGTTGCTTATTATGATTTACTATTTGTAGTTGAAAGTTACGTACGTCCTAAGAGATTATATTTGCTAAATAGCCTTTCTGTAAATGTGCCACGATGTATAAAATCACAAAGAAAACTTGACACTTCACTTTCACGGTTTGAATGGTACGAAATGTATCATGTTAAGTGGCTATGGGAATAATTAACCTAAAGGAATCTGCCATGATTTAAATCTAATTAGGTAAACTGTTTAAGCTCAGTTAAATGTTGAACTTAAAATAATAAGTTATATTAAATCTTGCAAAGTTGGTTAGCCTAAAATGCTTAGTCAGTCAGGCTCTTGTTAATATTAGTAAGATTCAATATCTAATAACTAGTATATTGACGACCTCTGTTGCGCATCGTGCGAATGCCTGACTGCAATGCGGAAGGTTGCGGATTCGATTCCCGCCGGGTGCAAATGTTTAGGTATACTTACAAATAAATATTTGTTGGTCTGGGTTACGTTTCATATGTATGTATTTACAAAAAAAAGTATAAAACGTAGTATGCCCGTTGTCTAGTACCCATAGTTCAAGCCTAGTGCTTAGTTTGGGGCTAGATTGCATTGTGTGTAATGTCGTGCAATATTTTAACTAGATATATTTTAAAGGAAAAATTTAAGAGATCAAGGCAATTCCAATTCAATTGCTCAAGGCATATCTACTTTCTAGTAAATATAGATATTCATTGCATATCTACTTTCTAGTTAGATATGCCTTGAGCAATAAAAACAAATTACGATATATCAATATTTTTTGTTATAAATTAACAACCCACTAGAATTAAAGAACGAAGTCTCATACCTAATCACATGGCGTCTAACACAAACGTTACAAGTACATTACAATAATAACACTTTAATTATCAGAGCTCTCTAATTTTACGCACATTCGCACGCGAAATAGCAATTTAATAAAACATAATAAGGATCATTCTGTAATCATAGAGGAGGCAAGAGGCGTAGACTTGAAACGACGCGACGCGAAATATTTGAAGTGTAATTTGGTCAATATAATATTGGTAGGATGATTATTACGTATGTGATGTTGGTGAAGATAATTTGTGTCCAGAGATTTTACCACACGTCGAATTACTATGTGATATAAAATCCGCGTTATCAGATTTTATCACACAATTCAATATATATCTACACATTACCATAATATGTAGATAAAGATTGAATTATTACATTATCCGGAATTGTCCCACTACTGGGAAAAGGTTTCCCTCCAACTCTTTCATTCGGGATTTTATTATAACTATCCATTGGCCAGTCACCATAACACAACATAACACAATACTATAAATAATAATACCATGTAGCTCGATGGCGTTGTATAAATTTCACAAAATATATTCATTTAGGTATTTAATTAATTTAAGCAACACGCAATTAAGTATTTTTGTCGCCACTCCCACGTACTTTGCCATTCCTATGAATACACCGAATTAATAAAAAACATGAGACGCTACATTCGTAACATATTTGTTCACTTTACACATACATTTTTATGGTCCACTTTCACGTCTTTTGTCATTTCAACGTATTTCACGCCTAAATAATGCCTTATTAAAGTTAGCGAACAGCTGTATCGTCTCACAATCTCGAACGTTCATTAAAACATGGTGTTGATTTAAACAGTACAAGATTAAAAGATGTAATTGCTTCCTTCCAAAAACAAACTCAAGTATGCGAGTTTTAAGGCTTTACACTTCTGAGTAGAAGTAAATAATGACGGAAAGTTTTATTGTTACAAGCAATGAACATACAAATAAATCGGATTTAATAAGTTAAATAAAATATCAAACGCTTGATATCTAGGTATTTAAAGGTGCTCTTTCACCACGAGCAATCGTTTGTAATGTAACGTCACAGATTTGAGTATTACATACAGGACTCGAATCTATAATGTTACATTACAAGTGAATGCTTGCGGTAAGGGGGCTTCGACTGACTAATAAATATTACTAATATTGTGAACGCGAAAGAAAGTTTGTATCTATGTGCATACCTTCATATATATAGTGTGACTTTTTACTAAATCACGTTAAAACCGCTGAACGATGAAATGAACTGTTTGCGATGAAACTTGGAATATATATATAGACCTGGAACAACACATATTCAATTTTTTATCCCGATATTCCCGCGGGCTCGGGACTTGCGCAGGTAAAACCACGGGAGCAGCTAGTCTTACCAATAAATTAACAAAGTTTTTTTTTTTTGGAAAAATCCCGCGGATTACACGTGTGAAACCATTGATAGTCTATTACTTCATCGCCGACTATGTTCTGCTGCTCGCTCGCGCCCGTGCAACTTAAGTCGCTCTAAAACAAACATAAAACTTAAAATACCCCTTTTTAAGTTGGTGGTTTTAACATCATGTTAACAACTTAATTTACAAAAGTCTATTTATGAAAGAGCTTACTGAGTGGTTTAAAAGTTTAAAACAACAAAGCTCCATATTTTGTTATTCAATGTAAAAGCTTAATAATTTTACAGGACCATGCGCAAATTTAGGCCACTCAGGCGTCAAATGTACCTAAATATTTTATTTTTTGACACTAGCTGCGCCTTGCCGTTTAACCCGCGTAAGTCGCGAACCCGCGGGCATATCGCTATATATAACAAGTAGCCTAAGTGTTTATCCAGATCACCAGCTATCTATCTGCACATAATATAGTTGACTAGTTTTTGCGGTACATGTTTGACTTTAAGCGTGATTGACTTTTTATGTGTTAGACTTTATGCGTGTTTGATCTTTAATGTATCATCCGGTCGATCGACCGTAGTAGTTAAGTTGAAAATAGTTCAGATGTAAATTGTTGTTATGATATATAACCATTTGGCCATTCGGCGAACTAAACTAAACCACAAAACATGCAAAGAAATAAATTGTCGCATTTATAATATTAAATGGGATATTTATTTGTATTGGTTGAGTAGTCCCAGCATAGTATAGGTCTAGCATATTGCCGTCTGCCGTCTTCTATCTTAGAGATCAGCGTGTTAATAATCGTAGTCATACACCACATATCATCACTTACCATCAGGTGAGACAGTGGTCAAACGCTAAAAATAAATGAACGGTAGGTACATAAAAATGAGAGTACAAAGAACATACCTACTTATCTATAACAAATAAGTAGGTAGGTATTGTATGTTCAAATAACAGCAAAACCTTAATCTGGACGACCTAAATAAATAAAACGACTTTGTAGCAAATTAATGAGAATTCTAATACCAAATCCAGGGAAAAAATACATAAAACAAAAATAATTTCTGTGTCCATTGGCAAAGAAATATTGATGAATTAACAACTTAATTAGGTAGGTATGTTGTTATTTTAGAAATTGTCTCCGTGAGTCTTCACTGTTTCTTCGCGAATAATATTGTAACATAGTCGAAACGTCCATATAAGAAAACATATAATAATATGTCATTAAGACCCAAAGCATGTAACTATAATATAGCAAACCCGTGGTCGCGAAATACAGCTGTTCTAGCAGTCGGGCCCATTAAATGTGAAGAATCTAAGCCACCATTCTAATAATGGGTTCAGACTGTAAAAGTGGCTGTGTTTCGTGGCTGCTGGGCTTGTTTTATTGTTTGTTTTTAGCTTTTATTATCTTTTAAGTTTTATCAAAAGCAAGTGGCCAAGCCCGAGCTGTAGCTCAAAAGGTTCGATTCCCGCAAGGGACAAAAATTTTGCTGACCATAAATGTTTGTTTAAGTTCTGGGTGTTTTTTATGTATCATAAATGTAATAATTATGTACTTACAAGAAAAAAGTATAATACGTAGTATATCCGTTGTCTAAAACTCATAGTACCCTAGTGCTTATTTTGGGGCTAGATAGCGAAGTGTATAATTTTATTAGCCCCAATCTCCTTAAAGAAATGGGCTGCTAGGCAGTGTGGTAGCTAAATTTCCGGGGATGTTATTCGTGTCGCTGATATCTCAACTAAAGGAGGTGTGTTGCGTCGGCCAGTACGTAAATGAATTCGGCTTAATTTATAATTGTGTTCCACACCGCTCGGGGCCATGATGCCGACAGCACGTACTGGCCGCTATAATATATTTTAATTTTTAAAACAAAGGATAATTTTGATATCTTTTCTTGTTTTTTGACTGAGTTAGTTGGCAATAAGCCTTTAAAACACGTAGGCAGAATCATTACACGCAGGTGTCAACTTGTAACTTGTAATGAAAGAGGCAATATTTATGTAAGAGGCATGTAACAAAACAGGTTGAAAACTTTGTAGGCTGCGTTTACTCTAAATAATAATATTATAACAAGATTTCTCCGCGAAATTTGATTCATTAATTCAAATTAATTCAAAACTAAACTTGTACGATTTAATTAACTGTTATAATATTTGAAACGTTTAATATTATCTCAGTTAGTTAAATATCGGCGTACGCTTGTAATTTAATATCGGATGAGATGTTCCGTAGCTCGTTAACTTAAATAGATAGCACAACAAAAAAAAAACAGAAAATACACATACCTAAATAACTTAAAGCTTCAGTCAAACTGCTAATATTGCCGACTCAGGCCAAAAAAAAAACGCTAAGCATAATTTGAGTTCAACTTAAACAATTAAGCAACTCTTAAACTCCAAAATTTCCCATATCTACTAATTTTCAATTAAGAACCTGGTCAATTATTTGAGTACCCCTTAAATTGTATGCGACGATTCCAAAATTAGCAGATTCATAGCCAACCTAAATTACAGGTATTTGGCTATGAATCTGCTAATTTTGGAACCAGTGACTTTGGTTCTTCTACGGATTTCGGATGTAACAATTAGTTCGGATCTATAGTAATAGAGACATTCTCACAAACCTTCAAGTTTATTGATATTCCATCAAATTGTAAATTCATGAAATAGTTTACGTTCAAAATGTTCTATTTGTAAAATTAAATACGTAAGCTATTTGATAGTTATTAATATTGGAGTGTGTATTAATTTTTGATTAGCTCCGTGATATTGACTTAAATTAAATTATAGCCAATTAAGCGTTTATTTTCAGAAATAATTGATTCGTTTTGGCACCACAGCTCATAGACGGCGTATTTGAACAAGCGTTCGTTCAGTCAGTATGGGGAAATTAAGCACTCGCAGCGGAGCTTACAACAGTACATACCTTGCTCACTGCAAAGGGTACATTACGCGCCGGATCACTGATCAGTACCCACCTTAATGTTCAATGTTCATGTGCTGAAAGGAAAGAGCTGGAATAACTAATCAGTTTTGAGTTACATTCAAATAGAAAATTAATGCATTTATATAATTATTTGTCCTTTTGAAAGCTGATAATTGCTAAAGTAGAACTCAAATTTTGAGTAGAGTTTCTGTATTCAGTCGTTAGACATATTATGTGTTTGACTTATCAGGCATGACAAACTTATATTAAGTTAGTCCTTAGCTCGGTAGTTTTTCAAAGAAGTGAGCATAACTGGCATTGTTTGCGAAGAAAGCATGTGTATAGACTCATCTCAGTCATATTATCATGTGTAACAGCAAAGTAGTTCGCTTTTATTTTCAAGTAATTATTAAGTACTTTTATTTTGAAGCAAAGTTTTGTCATTCGTCTAAGACCTAATGTTAAGACTTAGACTCGAAATCCTTCGACTTGCCTTAATAGCTGCTATTAGGGATAGGAACCAACGCGAACGGCTCAAAGTATCTAAATTTGGAATACTTAGATGATCTCTCGAAATAGAATTGGTTTAATGGTCACCAATTTATTTTGTAACTTAGGCTTAACATTACTGACCTTACTTGAATTTTAAAAAACAATAGTATATTATTTGTCCTCAGACCTCAGAGTACATACATGTACCTATATTACCCTCGTACACAATAATGCTTTCCGAACTAGTAATTATTATTTTTTGTTATTCTGGTAAAAGGAGACTCGACTAGTCACAGGCTAGTAGACCTAGTGCGAGCTCCACTGCTATTTCTAATTTTTAAAAGTATCATTTTTTGGAAAAAATAAACATTTGTATTATACATATTTATATAATAGGTAATATTAAAAATATAAATCAAAATACATATTATTATGTTTTTTATTAGTAATTTATTAGGTAAACAATAAAATGTTTCAATATCTATACATACCCAGGTCAAACTCAAATTAAGATTTAAAAAAAAAACAAATATATCTAATCAAATTAACCGCCCCTGATAGCACTTTTCGCAAAAGGGCCGAGGATACTATAAATAGGAAAAAAATAATTGTTTGTTTGTAACGCTTCGAATCTACTGGACCGATTTCCAAAATATTTTCACCAGTAAGTAGAAGCTACGAATAACCTGGATGTTTTTGCGAGATCGGGACTAACGCGGGTAAAACCGCGAGACATTTCTATGTTCTATCCTATCCTACTAATATTATAAAGCTGTAAGTTTGTGAGTTATCCCAATATTCCCGCGGAAACGGGACTTACGCGGGTAAAACAGCAAGTGTTATATATTTATTATTTAAATATAAAATCAAATAAAACTCTCGATCTCATTGTATAGTGAAACTAACATGAAAATTAGATGGTATTTAATAGTTTACTTATAACAAATTAAATTAAATCCTTATTGACCTATATTAGTATATGTTATTCACGAAGTTATTAGTGACGTTGTAGGTAACAACGAATAATGGCTTTCATTTACTTTCAAGGAAACAAACTCGTACAGTCCTCTTATTTGTCAATGTTCAAAGAAACTAAAAAGAAACGTCCATGTCCTGTTTGATTTTCATTCTTTATTTGAAAGTTAGATGAAAAGGTCATATTAAATTGGGAATATTATATCGGATTTCCGTATCTAGAATTTTTTATTTATAAGTAGTTATACCCTTACAAGGTAAATTTCCAAAATCCGTTTTTAGTAAGTATTTATGACTTATTAGAAACATTCAAGTAAAATTTGAGACTCTTAGCAATAATAGATTCTGAGATTTCGTAATGAGACAGAGAGTCAGTGATTTTTTCTTTTATATGATATAGACTATACATATAATAAAGGAAGAGAGGACAAAACGTCTGTACTTGGAAGTAAATTAAAAAAGTGGTCTAGGGGTCTTAGGATGAGTAGTAGAACATAATTATATAATTTGTAAAATTCATGTCTGTCTGTCTATTTGTCTGTTTATCTGTATGTTCCTTAAACAATTAAGATCTACTAATCCGATTGAAATCTGGTTTTCAATTTTGGGTAGTTCTATTTTCGAGAAAAGTCGTGGTATACTTTGTATCGAAATCCAATTAGTAGAACCCGAGTAATGAACGAAAAATTACATCCGCTCAAGAACCGCTCGGCCGCCCGCGCTCATAATAACGCGTTTTTCACTTACTGGGTGAAGCCGCATAGCGCAGCTAGTAGATTATGAAACAAAAGGTAAACTGTCGTAAGTGTCTTATTAAAGCAAAAAAGATTTCAAAACATCTTTTTTGCTTTCCAAAGATTACGCAGTCCGAGTCTTTTTAAACACATGTTCCATACACACACAGGCAAATAA
This sequence comes from Idaea dimidiata, assembly GCA_949358125.1. NCBI lineage: Eukaryota > Metazoa > Arthropoda > Insecta > Lepidoptera > Geometridae > Idaea > Idaea dimidiata. The sequence continues at coordinate 15,759,434 of OX442329.1, forward strand.
TAAAAAAACTCCTAAAACAATATAGTAGAAAGTCAAATATCAAAGTTTTAAGTAAACTAATTTATTCAGCAGAGCCCAAACGAACATTCAACATCATGGGAGCAAGGAAAAGTTCCAAATAATGATGAAACTTTGAATTATAATAACTACCACTCCGAGCTCAGTAAATATTTACCTACTAACATTTTGTTTTCGAGCAAAATACGGCTTTATTATTTTTAAATTAGGTTCCTATGTTTTTTAAGTACGCTTCGTATTTAATTTCAATTCATGTTTGGGTGTGAAATAAGCGTTAAAAGCAAATATAAAGAAAAATAATATACAAATATAATTAAATTGTAACTAAGCTAAGTCTCTTTTTGGAGGATACTATACCTGGCAGCATCAGTATTTCGTGAGCGTCTGTTTATGTGTGGATTTTTGCACAGCGGCGGTAAGTGGGTGTTATGTGAACGAAGAAAACAGCTATTATTTAAAAAAATATACCCTGAAGGAAAACATATTAGGGCATGTCGGTGAAGAAACCGACATGTCTTGAAACTCACCACTTTTCAAAAGCTTTTTTTTTTTTAAATAATTTTTTTGAAATTTTTTTTTGCTTTTTTCCAAAAGCAGCTGAAAATAAAGGTAATTGAAGTTTTGATTGTTAACCATCAAACTAAATAAAAAGACAACATAAGGTCAATGACCTCGAATTCTCAGAAACAGCTGATTTTCAAGGAAACGTTACACCTAAATTTTTTGATAAGTACTTCTAATTTCCAAAAGTCGTAGAACAAAGGTTGTTCGCCTAGACGTCTAGAACAACCCCCTTTCGGATTAAAAGGGCTTACGCGTTACATCTTGTATACACTGATCGAAATAAAAACAAAAACAATGAAAATTGAAACAAAGACGAGTCCCTAAAAAATATATCAAAGTCTACATAGGGAAACATTCATATAGCTCACTTTTTCGCAATTACACCACACCTAGACAAAATAGAAACCTCTACAAGGTAAACAAACAAAATCTTTAATCTTCCCCTTATCTAAATAACGAAATCAGTAAGCACAGACATAGCGAATAACAATGACGTACTGTTACAGCCAAAAACCAAGTACTAGAATTAAACCTCCAGATACCAAATCAGAAGTAGTTAAACAAAACTTCATGTAATTCTGTCCAAAGAAATTATTCAACCAACACTCAGGGCACATAACTTTGCCAAGTTTTCTCATTGCCTTATCTACATTAATGCTGAGATACCTTCTTCTATTTCACCCGAAGGAGTAACAGCACTCGGACGATTTTGATCGGGTAACGAATCTACCTTTATAATAAGTTTTGGGCGGAATTATTTCTGACTGGCTGCGACTTACGGTTTTTCTGGACCCCTAAATGAATTCCATTTTTTTAGCTCATGACATAGACTATCAATGTCATAATCGAAACAAACAAAGTCTAACGCTCCGATTAAATAATAATTTTGGACTATCTGCGTCACTATGAAAATATAAAATTGTGATGATAGACTACTAAAGGATCTGAAGAAGACTAACGAATCTTTTTGTGAAGAAGTAATAATAATATACAGGCTTAACGCGTAGTGATAAGGCGCATAATCATTTTAACATCGCCACAGAATAGGTGATACTACAAAGAAGGCAATGACATGTACCTACCATCAAATATCCTCACAAATCTTCACGTTGTACTAATAGGACTCTTTCTAGGAATTAATTCTATGCCATTATACTAGGAATTTCGACCAGACGTGTCCCGTCCCGTACTTTATATTACTCGTAATGTTTGCATGCTCAGACACACAGACTTTCACGCTGAAAATAGTATTTAGTTGGAACTAAAATTCAGAGAACGTACAAAGAATCAACGTAAAATACGAATTATAGAATTGTTTGTGCAATGTGCAATTGTGAATTCCCGACTCGCGCTTGACTGGTTTTATTTTTCAAGTATGTTATCTATTTTTTAATCTTTCCTTCTTAGTCGGTACACTCTTGACAGAGTGGTCGTGGTCACTAACAGTGTCTGCTTGTGACTTGCTGCTAGCCTCTCACCATCTTTGTCGGTATGTGGATAATCTGATGCTGCAGGTATGGAGATTACTTCCGACCATAGATATAACCTGGTCGGTCCTGTGGTTAGGTGAACTTCCTCTTGGCCTATGGCCTTCAACTTTATCCTGAACAACGAGGCATTCAATAGAGTCCTTATTCCGCCTTAAAAAATGGCCGAAAAACTTGAGTATGTTTAACTGAACCAAACCAGATAACCGCTGTATGATGCCTAATTCTTTAAGTATCTGCTTGATGAACCATGATAATACATACATAATTACTAGCTGTTTCCTGCGGGTTTACCTACGTTGTTCCCTATCCTGTGGAAGTTAAAAATATCCGATAAGATGTTACTATGATACTACTACTATGTTAAGTTGTCACAGCCATTCGATTACGTCGTCATCCAGGTTGATCAGGTTCAAAGAAAGGTCTCCGTCAAAATGCGTTTCTAGAAAATCTACGAACCGGTCTCAAACCTTTGCAAAATAGAAGTTTTTGGAAACACCTTTTTTGTCGAATAACTTTTAATTTTTCTCCTAATTTCGGTTCCACTTTATCAATTCTTATCTGTCCTAAAAGTAGAAACTTCTAATGAATTGACTTTTGGCTTACCCTCTATAGAAGGTGCTTACTTATCTAAATTTGTTTTTTGGGTGTTATTTAGGTACGTGCTTGTTTAATTGTTTGTGAACTGATTTACGTATTATGCAAAACAGGTTAAAACAATTAAGGTTTTATATTACAACAGATTACTGCAGTGTTATTTTATACTAGCTGTGTCTCGCGATTTTGCCCGTGGATATTTATCGAGTAAGGGCAACCCTTTCTTATCGAATGCTTGCTTACTTCATATAAAGAACACACCATAGAACTGAACTATAGTGTATTAATGATTATGATATCTCTTAGAGACTAAAAGAAGAAAGTTCGCCTGATAGCGACCTTACTATCAGGCGACCTTTAGCGACCTCACAACCTGCGATAGTGTTGCATTTAAAATTAGTCTCTGACGGACGAGCTTCATTAAATCCAAAGTCAAACTGTTCGGGAAAATCCCCACACACTTTAAAAAAATGTCACTCTAAATTCAAACGTCGATGTTAGAATGAGGAAAAATTACTAAATTTGAATATTAGCTCTCCATATTCTCTGTCAAAAATAAAAAATACAAGACAAAGAATTACGTCGATACGTTAATTCGTTTCCGATTTTTAGAAGTAAACGTGCGATACGGTTTCGTACTTGGGTGTGACGTCACGTCATACACGCCATACACGCCCAGTCCACTCGCGCTCTATGTGTCAATGTCACAAAACATGTGACGACCAAAGAAGTTGTATTACTAGAACTAGAATGCTAGATGACGAGAATGGTTGATGCTAATGTTAGAAAGGGGCAGCGTGCTTAATACGTATAAAGCACGCTGTCCCTTTCTAATAGCGTTATTAGAAAAGAACAGCATGCTCGATGTAGCGGAATACTTTTTAGTTCTACGTGAGCAATCTAATTCTAGTAGTCACTTCTTTGGTGACGACACAAATAGACGTTATGTTACATTGACACATAACATAACTTCTAACGTTTTGGTGAGGGGAGCGTCGTGTGTTGTAATTAACGTTGCTCGATTGTTAGCGAGACTCAATATCTATATCTATATATCTATACTTATAATAAAGGAAGAGAGGACAAAAAGTCTGTACTTGCAAGTAAATAAAAAAAAAAGTTGTCTAGAGGGTTTAGAAAAAGTAGTAGAACAATACTATAAAAAAAATTAAATTCATGTCTGTCTGTTTGCCTGTTTCTCTGTTTCTCTGTCTGTTCCTTATACCATTAAAAGCTACTAATCCGATTAAAATCTGGTTTTCAATATTGAATAGTTCTATTTTTGAGGAACGTCGTGGTATACTTTGCATCGAAATCCAATTAGTAGAACCCGAGTAATGAACGAAAAAGTGCAACCGTTCGATAACCGCTCGGCCGACCGCGCCCGTTATAACACGTTTTTACTTCTGCGGGTGAAACCGCGCGGCGCAGCTATTTTATTTAATAAAATCAAAAGACATATCGCGTCTATTCGAAATTAATAAGAACATTTTATTTTTTTGTTATAACTCGTTATCTGGTCAGCTAAAATACAAGCATAATTGCTTACTTTTGGGCTAGATATAGCTGTGTGACATGTTCTGGAATTATTTATCTATTTACTAGCTGCACCCCGCGGTTTTACCCGCGTATGTCCTATTCCTGCGGGAACGTTGAGATAAAAAGTAGCCTATGTGTTATTCCAGGTCTCCAGCTACCTATATTCAAAGTTTCATCGCAATCGGCTCAGTAGTTTTTGAGTGAAAGAGTAACAAAGTCACATACATACTTACATAACATACATACATACATACAAACTTTCGCGTTTATAATTTTAGTAAGATTTATTTAGTTAAAACTACACTGAACGTTGGAAAGTTGAGAACTAACATAGTCTTTAAATATTACGAAGCAAGTCTGTCTGTGTTTCTTTTCTAACTTCTTAATCACGCGATGGATTTCGGTACATTTAGTTTTAATAAGTCGATGACCACATTTAGGTTTTGAAAACGCTTTACATCAATAACTGAAAAACGGACAGACTTTATTAAAAACTATAAGAGAAGATGTTGTTTTTGCATTAGTTTTATAATAAAAATTGTACGCAAAGTTATAAATTGATTACATTTCGTAATTTGATTTTTACTGCTCGAAGCATTCCTACCAGAAATGTCTTAAAGGAAAAATAAATCTTCAAAAATTCACTCGCAGCGAGGTTTGAACTCGCATCTCCGGGTTAGTACCCCAGCATCTTCACGAAGTAAACCACGCGAATTTTCATCATTAAAACAGACAGACAATATGTCAACTTGATAACTTTCGGATCGAATCACTCTGTAAATTCCCAGTGTATGTACCTATACGAGTATACTATTCAAATATTATTTATTCTGTCAATACGAGGAAATGAAACTACGAAAAACGCTACTTAGAAACACGATGCTATAAAAGCAGAAATGGAACGTCATCACAACACGACGTACCTAAACGAATTGTACCCACATTTAACGATAGAACAAAGAACAAGAGTTTGTTCTCGTTTACGTCATACCTACGTTCTGTATATGAAAACGAGAGGAAATATGCTCGCCGAAATTAGGGTTGTCTGTACATAGAGAAACCCCCGATGACGTGCGGGGTTTCCGGCATGAATACGCTACGGTTTGGTATGGCCCTCACTAATTATACCGGTTACTGGCCGGTCATAAAGTGATGGGTCATGTGGCCAGAGAAATTCGAAATTTGAATGTAGATTCGGGTATTTGGAGGACTATTTTGTATTGTTGTGCAAAGGTGAAGTGTTTGTGTTGCTTACTATTTTCACAGAGGATCAAGGCTTGTAAGTTGGGTACCGTATAAAAGTTAGTACATAATTGTATAGCAATTTGCAAGAAGCTTTATTATCTTGAAATGAAACTCATTTTCCGGTTTAAATAGCATTTGATATGCGCACGCCTAGTAATAAAAAGTTACCTGTAAAAATGTACATTTACTTATTTTTTGTATTAAGGGAATAATGCTGTTTTTTCTCTAAAGTTTAAAATCAGCCCCCATTCCCTAGCCTGCGACAAGTTAGTTGAAGCCATAGTGTTGAATACAAGAAACGCAATATTCTTATTTTATAAGTCAGGTGGTCATTAGGTAAGTCGTGGTGCGTAGTGTTTTTTCCCTCTAATTTCTGTCGCATGGTCAGTCATTTCATTTTCATACAAAACTCATTATTAATTTCAATTTATGTCCAATATAGAGAATTTGATGAGCGAATACAGGCAAAAACATTTTACTAATCTTCAGTAGAAGAATTCGATCTAATTTTCACTACAAATTTTAATTATTAATTAAAAAAAAGAACATTATGATGAGTCATATTATTGTTCTTTTTTTTAAATTAATTATTCCTTTTTTCTTCTTTTTTTGAAATTGATAATTTTATTCGAAGTTTAAATGCGATTTTCGTTACTAATTACCGGCCAGTTTTATTTGTTAAACCTTCCCATGGCTGCGTACTTTAGTGACCTCAGCCTTAATAGAGGTGCGGGGTAGAATTTCTAACCCTAATTAGAATTATTTGGAGCATGACCCTAAAGTGGCTTCTCAGCATAAATGTCCAGTCGGATGCCAAATGGACAATGTTACCGGAATTAGTTCGTAGGCCATTCAAAGGCATGGTTTGAGTTGAAATAAAAAATGTTTTGGTGTTAGCAGATGGTGAAGGGTTTTGTAGGTAAATTTATATAATTCACAAACAGTTATATTCACTGTAGCTAATACAGAAAATATCAGTTTTTGAAAGTGTTCTTGACCTCTTTCTATTTTGTAGCACTTTCTAGTTCTATCTCTATCTTTAGTACTTAAAAAAAATTAAGTGTTTGCAAGTGGTTAGTAGATAGATATTAAAAACAGTTTAAATTAACAACATTTAATTTCATTCGTTATTCAAAAACAATAATAAAATTGTAAATAAACCAAATAAATATGGAGATAGAGAGTGAGAATTAAGTTTTCTGAAATTTACTGAAAATTCCTTTGTGTGTTGTTCTACTAATTAATATTATTCACAAATAAGAGTTCACGTTTGATTACAATTGGGTCTATTCTTCTTCTATATACTATTTCAAGTAAAAGTACTAAGCCGATTGCAATGAAGCCAAAAAATTAAAACAGCTAAAGACCCTGGATGACACATTCGCTACTTTTTATCCATTAGGATACTTAAACCGGTGAAACCGCGGGGAGCTGCTAGTATTTTAACATCGATTTTAAATTTCGCTAATGGATGCTCTAAATATCGAGGTCCTTCTTACCCAAAATAAATTTAACCTCAATGGGAGTTGTGAGTTTCCTACAAAACAAGCCATAATTTTAACTAAATTATGTGCTCAGAATAAAGAACTTATTTTCCGGTTCGTATCTCTAATTCGAAAGACACTCGGTCGCCCAATGGAATTTCGAATGAAATTAGAAAAAGATTTTTTTTTTTTTCAATATCCCCGATGATATTCGAACCTTTGCGCCGCTCTTCTAACTTGAGTTACGTGTTCTTGTACCCATATATTAATAAAAATCATCATCATCATCAGCTCAGCCCTTAACCGTCCACTGATGAACATAGGCCTCCCCTATACGACGCCATAAACAGCGATCGCGAGCCACTTAGCTTCGCGAAAATCGAAACATCGATGCGAAGAATATTAGAAACAGTAGAAAAGTCGACCCATTGTACTTGTATTTTATTTTTGCCAAGTCTTATTCGCGTATTGTTTTTTAATTCTCTTTCTTTGACGTGGCATTACATTACAATAATCTTGGTCGAGAGGAGACTAATATGGGTACAAATCTTATAAGGTTAAAAATTTATTATTTTACTGTATATTGTTACCTCAGTTATTGCGATACTAGCTAGTGCGTAGTGTAGAACCGATGTCTCAAATGTAAATTGAGAAATATCTTATAAATTTCATAGTACCTAATCATAAATAAATATTAAAACAAAAATGATATGATGATAATCTAATATAAAAATTTACCAAAAGATCGGCCGATAAACACCCGTGAGTCTAGCAGGCCTGTTAGGAAAATGCTTGTAATATAATAACTCAGAAACTATTGTAGGTACCATGATTAATGTTCTGAGTACGAGTTATCCTTGAATACTCTCCCAGACTTGATTATCTTTAGGTAGGTACTTTTGTTTTAGGTTCAAGTTCGAATTTGTAGGTATTTTTGCACCTGAACTCGGGACAAAAGGCAAAACTTTCACCTGTCTTAGAAATAATTGACGCTGACCGACTCATTTGTTTCTCTAAGTGACGATAATCTATGGCCAAACAGAGAAATCAAATAAAATGAAATCAAATATTTATTTATTTGAAACTGAATAGGTACACGACGACATGTCCTAGGACTCATCTCGGTCCGAAGGCATGAGGCATTCGCCAATCTGGATTAGCTTGCCGTGGCATCTTACTGCCCAACATCTCTACGAGGAAGCCTCTGCCCTACAGTGGAACAAATTACCGGGTTAACAAAGAATATATGAAACCTGTCTAAAATTTTTTTAAAGAGTTTTTTATGATTAAAAGTTTTTTAATTTTAATTTATTTAATTTTTATTAGCAGATCGATTAAGGTCCAGCAATAAGAGACCATGGTAACCTTATATCGAAAAACATTATCGTCATTATGTAGGTAAAGAATTAGGATACAATAAATAGGTATGCTAGAAGATTATGTAGCGTTGAAGGTTGTGCAGAGTAATTAACTATTTTGCCACGATATTACAAAATATTTTTTAGGACAACTATTTTTATGTGAATGTTGTACAAAGCTATCATCGGAGCATGAATTAAGTTATTATTTTTATAATATAGTTACTATTAATTATTTAGTTACCAGCTTGTCGGTATCGGAATTACAGTGACGTTGTTTCATCTTACTTTTTATGCCGTTTCTTACGTGCTTTCAAAGCTTTGAAATATCCCTAAATAAAATCATGCAATGTTAATAACCATTATATCTATTCCTTTTTTTTTTAAACTTACATCGCTTTTCACATCGTTATCGGACATATTTAAAAATAGAATAGAAAATAGAATACAACACATTAAAAAAAACAGTTTATGGACTGTTTCGTATATTTGAAAATAGAACCCCTTTAATTTGCTACAAAATGTATGAGAACATAATATGATTATAGTATTTATATTTATTTCAACTGCTAATGTACTTAAAATCGATGCAACCGCTGTCGCGTGAGCGCATTTCGAAGTAACACAAGCTATTTTCTGCGCTTAATAATAATTTACTTCAGGAAAAGCTATTCAATTTCAGTTATTTGGAGTAATGTACCTACATACACTACATGTTCCGTGCTAATTGGTATCGCGTTTCAACCCAGAAAGTGAAGTTAAAGTGCACGTATACCAGTCTAAGTAAATTGTATCGTGAAACTTTCACAGTATCCTTCAATCCGATGTGGCTTTCAACCTTTCAACAAAAATAGTGCCTTAAAACCAAATAACTTTGTTAATTTAGGAAGTTGCGATTTCACCCCCGCAAAACGGAATGGTTTTGAAAATAAATTGTTATGACCGTTTGAAACTTATTCAAGCATTTTAATTAGACTCGTGATGTCTTATTTATACCGTAGCTTTGCGCGTGGTTCCGACCGTGTGATAATTATAGTTGTTTATTTTCGCATTAATTTTAAGTGAGAAAGCACAAAAGCCTCTATCCTATGGCTACACTATCTCATACCGTGGGTACAAGGCGATGAAGGGTTCTGGGAGAGAGCGTTCTCTCTATACGGTAGCGGGTAAACTTTTAGGTCCCAGAGAGGGCAGGCGCCTGCCTGCCCTCTCTGGCTGTAAAACATCAATAAATCTATTTGTAGCAAATAGGACTCGTACTAGTACTTCTGCGATCGGTATACTATATTAAAGAGATTTATGCTTACTTATATACGAAGTATCGCGATCAATTGAGAAACTATAGAGGAGTACCAGCGAACATTCTGACAGACGAACGCAAATTTAGCCAGATAAAATTGATGCAGACGCTTTGCTCGACCAATAATTATACCTAACTAAATAATGTATGTTCATATACAAATAAGTGGTAATATAACAAAGTTTATCACCACTTCAGACGAAAGTTTTCTTTCATATTGGATATCTAGTCATAAAGGTGAGTACAGACTTCAGCATTTTGTCGAGCATTCCGGTCCTAATGATGCGACAAAACAGGTAAAATCTCAGTATATAAAGCATTTCCATGTATTTTTTAAATTATATTTATTAACTGAACGGCACTTAAAATAACACATAGCTCGCCTAAACTGCACAGCAGTTTGTTGGCAGTAGGTCTCGCTGCTTCCATTGTTAAATGTTCTTTTAAGTTAGACAATCGCTAATTATAGTCACTACCTACCAACTGGTTTATTATTTGAAAAATTAATAAACCAGTAAGTAGGCATCAATAGTTATACAAATATTAGGTTAATTACGTTAGGTTTCTTTGAATGCTCGGCGTTATGCTTACAGCGAGTGTACCCTTCGTTGTACCTTACGTCCACTTCTTGAAATATCGCGCTCGTGCATAGGCACGACGAAATGTTACACAAATCTGCTCGTGCGCTCGTTGATATTTAAAATGAGGTTGTAATAAAATATCAAGCATTCAAGTTCGAGGTTCGACTCGGGTAAATTAAATAAAGCAAATGCTCGAAGTTGGGCTCGTGGATTTGCTTAAGTCTGTGTCCACCTTTAGAAGCCTATGTCTCACCGAGATACAAGAAAGAATATTCTTATCCTTGAACTTTGAAGCTTGATGATTAGTTGTAATAATCTTTTAGGGGATTACTTTCAGTCGATTCCTACCTATTTATTCTATGTAGAGTTAATAACTTTAGTGACTAGGCAGAAATAAATTTGCGTTGTGGTGTTAATGTTGATATACAATTTGATAAATTGTATACCACGCTTTTATGAATAGAATCGATATGCATTGTATTTGTCGGGTTTCGTTCCTCGTAAGAAAAAAAACGAAACCCTTATACGATCAGTCGTTTGTCTGTCTGTCTGCCCGTCTGTGTTTCAAGTACCACTGATTTTCTTAGGAAAAGATTATTTAATTTTGATACTAGTACGGTGTTGTTGGTTATCATGCTGCGACGGTAACGTAGTTACGCGAGTTTGAACCTCGATCTATTTTAAAATGTTTTTTTGGGTAAGTTTTTTTAACCCAACCGGAATTTTTAACCATTTATCAAAGCACAATATTACTTTCGTCGTAATTAACATTTTTTTAAATTTCAAGTAAGTTAACAAAATAAGGAATATCACAAGTACCTACCTACCTAAGTATTAAGCTGAAAATTATTTCGTAAGACAATAATGGTGCAAAGATGACTTAGTGCTTTTGGCAGAAATCCATAATTGCCTTGTTCTTTTACAGTTTTATTATTTTACTTTTATACTTTGTCATTTTAATATACAGTTGCTTCTTAGTTCTCTTGTTACATTGTCTGTTTTTAGAATTTATAGTTTACCTAGTGGCGTTTTCATCAGTATTTTAAGTTTGCTTAAAATTTATGGAACTTTTTAGTTTATTATTATTATATCGTAATTGAAATGTGTTAGTAGGTTAGTACCATTATTCAGTTAACACATTATATTCAGGATAAGCTTCATCTTGAGACCTGTTTGAGCATAGAAATTTAAATAGAATAGGTAGGTATGTACTATAATACTTAATACCTCGATGATGTTAAGTGAACACTTTTGGAAAAGAGTTAAAATCATTCAAATCATCATTTTCCTACTCGAAAAAGTATTAGGTGTTGGTATAACATCTAAAGTAATGCAATAGTAGACATGTACAGATCGTTTTCGGTAATTTAAGATTACCTTTTCTTCTTCACAACGCCAATGTGAGGTCGGTCAGTATGACCTTTTGTATGACAGTTTCCTCCACTCTTAAAGCTCAATCAAGCCTGTCAAGCTCTAGCTCACTCTTTTTTTTTCCAATATTACAGTTTACCTAGTAGTTGTGGTCCGGTGCTACTCACAGTTGCCCATCTTTGATGATTTGTTACGGTTACATAAGTTCTAGAAAATGTCACATAAAATTATAAATATTTTAAACGGAAAAATGGTCACGAGCGATTCTTCTTCTTTTCGTGTGGTGGTGTTGCTCACCTGGTGTTAGAGTTTTTCAGATCGCCTTAAGGCCTCTAACTTGACCTAACGACTGTTATCAGAGATAACAACCGGGACCAACTGCTTAACGTGCCTTCCGAAGCACGGAGGAGCGATTGAACGCCTACGAGCGAACGAGTTTTGTTGGCATCCCTTGTTTGTATATCCCCTGTGCCTGTTTAAAATAAAAATAGAATATTAAAAAGTCACATAAGTTGTAAGTAGGAAATACAGAAAAAAATTGACACATCTCGTCTTGTTTACATCCGTTTTTAGTAAAAACAGGCAAGTTTGCCTACTATTACTTCCTTTTACTGTGCCAGTTTTGCTTATTAACTCCCGCTCACATCACATAATATAAGACGTCTAGATCTTATATTACACTTTAATAATACAATGAGGACGTCGCTTGTAGGTAAAATTAAACTGATTTATTTTCATACTATATTACCAAAATACTTCCATCCCTTAACCCGTAAAAGTCTTTGTTTTCCAACGAGCGAAAATAATGAAGTATCTTTCAAAACGTTGATAACGTTCTATTGTTCTTCACAATGACTTGTCGGTTAAGATGCTGTGGTGACTAAATACTTTTAATCGAACGATAGAGATCAGGAGATTTAAAATGCAATAAGGCTACGATACCTACTCGTTCTCCATTAAACGTAGTCGACTGTTTCCTCTCTGGATAAATACATGTATTTATGATATAAAACCTATTTCTGCCATGACCACATGACCCTTTGTATGTTTTACGCCAGGATCTTACGACAAGAATGAGGTAGGCGTATTTAATTTAAGGCATAAATCTAACCATCGTATGTTTATCGACTGCGTCATGCTGATATTAAAATATTAGCAAAAGTCGCTTGTCTACAAAAACCTTAAGAATTTCCCGAGAAATTTTGACTGAACGGTGAAGCGTTTAAGTTGTTTTAAAGTTACTAATAACAGTCTTTAAGCATTGGGGTTGCGATGAAATGGGGCTTGATAGGTTTTGATACAACTTTATGGGATGCCATTCGTGGTTTCCTTTTGTATGAAGCGCGGAGAGGAAATGTTTGAACGCATTTACATAATGGCCCTTACGAAAACGGGTATAGAAGATTAAGAATTAGGCGAAGTTTTGGAGAATTCCGATTATTATGGTGTTGCTAATGTTGCTACTGTTTTTGGAGATAACACCAGAGAGGGGGTAACCAGAGCCCTAATAGCTGGACCTAAACTGCTCTGCGTTGTTTAATCGTGTACCATGAACAAAATTTAATAAGGCCAAGAAATCCTATTGCAGATTTGCTTTAAAACTGCTGGAATTTAAATGGTTTTCTTTAATATTGTTAGTATGGCAACTTCTCAGAAAATCACTTCCACTTAAATTTTACTTGCATAGTTTATGTTCCCGTGGGAATAAGTACCAGGAAAGTATCCTATAGGTTTATCCAAATTTAAACTACCTTGTGCCAAATTTTAGCAAAATTCGTTCGGCTGTTTTTACGTCATTGACACACAGATATCCAAACCAACGAACGTCTAAACTTTCGCATCTTCAATATCAGAGGGATTCATCATTTTTTGGCGATTCTGAGGTTAACAATTTACTACTATGTTTAAATAAAACAAACAAACATATAATTCAACCACCCATAAAAACTTATTATTAAACTGTGTCCAATTAAATATTTAATTGAATTCAACCACAATGTTGTGGTTTAACGCTCTTAAACGCAATTTGCTTATACTTAAGTTAACTTAAGTTCTTGTTAAGTGAGGGGTCAAAAGGACGCGCTTTAACTCTACGACCTTTTGACCGAAACTAAGCAAAAGATGTTTTCAAAGTTACTTAGTGTAGTCAAGTTTGTTATCTTGAAACTACAGAATAGTATGATGAGTCAATTGGGGGAAAATGATTGTGTTTCATAAGCAGATATCTATTTGTTAGTATTATTTATCTACACACATAATGAATGACTCTTAAATGATAGGAGTTCGGATTCGAAATCTTAATAAAATAAAATAATTTATTTTATTTATTTTTAAAAAAAGTCTAAAGTCTTTAGAGACCGTGGGGGCCGGAGGCACAGGCAATATATATATTATTAGTATTTGCCCGAACGCCTGGTAAAGACAAAGCGAAACCAGAATGCTGGAATTTGGCTCAAAAAATAAGCATTGCCATTTAGCGTGGCAATGCGGCCAGCATTTTGGGCTCACCACCAAGTCACGAAGAGTTGGACTTATTTGAATAAGTTCCTTTATATTTTTATTGTTTTTGAGTGTACATATTAAAAAATCCATTTTAAAAATATTTTTTTCAAAATAAAACCGTACTACCGTGTCATCGGAACGCGACCTCTAATGAGAAGAAGACATGCGGTTAAATCATTATTTTAAACAAGAATATGATTCCTATTAGAAAAGTTTAAATATTTTCCTGAACGTTCTCTGTACGTAGCTTTACAATTGGGTTACAGTACATGATTTTTAAACGATCTTGTTTGTTATTACTCGTGACTTTTTTCTTTACTTTAAGAGCAATTTCAAAGTGCATATTTCTTTAAATACATTGGCGCGCTACTGGCAGGGATTCGAAACCACGACCATCGGAATAAAAGTCCGGGAATACCACTAAATACCACTGGTCAAATTGTCGTTCGAATGTATGGGATCCTATGCATTAAATCCAGTAGCTATGATTTTTTGCAGGCTTGTTTATGATATTGACCTAATGAATAATTAAAGTTTGTGCCCTCGAGAACTGAACGCAACTAGGCTAACTTATTAACTAACTTGTATCAAAAATAAATAAATCACGAAAATTTCGGCCATTTTATAAAATTTTGTCGATATAACCCTAAAGAGCCAGTTTTTGATAGTATTTTATAAAACGTCTAAATAGTAGACAAAATTTTCCACAATATAAGTTTATAATTGTCTCTATGGATCCAATAGTTTTTAAAATATAGCCTTTCAAAATTTATCATTTTTTTAATTTTGTATTTTTAGTAGTGTTTTAGGCATCACGAGAACAACTCCAGCGACCTAATGAAGTTCCAATTACGATTGCTGCTGTGCTTGCAGACTGGTGATTTTTGAACGGCCTTAGAAGGTACTATCAAAAACTTGTCCTTTAGGGTTATAATCGCAAAAAAAAAACGTTTTTTTCTATTTTTGACAAAGTTGCGTTCGGCGCTCGAGGTCACAAAGTTGGATTATTCATTATAGGCTAACATCACAAACAAGTTTGCAAAAAATCAAATCTACCGGAATCGACGCATACGCTGATGTATAATTTTACTGGACTAAATGAAGTTTTAGATAATTTTATAGGTCTACTAGCTTTGTACGAACGACCGATTATTTTCTACTATCTACGGTTTAAAATAAATTTTACATTTCAAACGGCAAAATTTGAAATTATCGATATTACGTTCCTTCGTACAAAACTAGTTGGATCCATAGATCGCCCGCGCTGGGTTGTATCGTCGCATCAGCGGCTTTACTGTGTATTGAGCTCTAGAGTAACAAGAAAATAACAAGTGAAACTCCGAAACGTTAAGCCTCAAGTCGTGCAACTTTGACCGCTCCCAACGTTTCCTTGTCAGCATCTAAGATTTTATTTAAGTTTATCAAATTTACGTACATTTTCGTTTTCCTTGAGGTAAAGAAAATTTACATATAAATTAGAAAATCTCTGAAACACAACGTTTGCAGTTAACTAAGACCTTTTTGTTTGACGAGAGGAAGTTGTTTGTTTTTTTTTTTTTATTAATGACTGGCTGCGTGTCGCGGTTTCACCCGCGTTAGTTCCGATCCCTTGGTAATATCGGAATCAAAAGTACTCCTCGATAATGTAGTTTTCTATTGGTGAACGAATTTTTATAAATCGGTCAAGGGATTTCGGAGTCTATTTATTACAATCAAACATACAACTAAAACTTCCCTCTCTATAATATTATTGTAGATTATAGAACTATAGACAGAGTAAATGACTATTAAAAGTTTTTAAGCCGTGTAGCCATGGGATACTCGTATAGTCATTGCTCTTGTTCTTGCTCTAGCTCTTTCAGCGTTTGGTGTAAATCCACCTTAAACCAAACAAACAAGGAGTTAGTTCTGCGCGCTGGGCGAACGCGTGTGAACACGTTAGAACTGTTCTGTACTATTAATATTATTAATATATAATAATAATAATATATATAATATTAGACAGAACAACGAAAGAATGCTCTACCTCTGTTTAATTCAAAAGAACTTGTTGGTATGGGTGACATTGGTGATAGAATGAGCACTTTGATTTGGTGTAATCCCACCTTTATACAATAAAAAATGCTCAAACAAAACTGGGTTAAATATCCTACTATGCGAGAGCAGTTAAGGTTCGTTATGTAACTTTATGCGAAGTTTTGAATTGCTCGCTGAGAATACTTATGTGAAGGGAAAGGGTTTGTGCACTCTGTGAATATTAATGGAATTAAGTAGATAGATAGGTGGGTAGAAAGTTTAAAATATTACGCATAATTTGTTTGTTAGAGACGATTGAATCTTCAATACTTTGAAGCGAATTTCAAGCAATTGAAATGTGAACTTACTGTCTTTCTTATTTTTGAATAAATAAATTTAGAGCTACAATACATGTTTTCTAGATGATTATGTTGTTTCCTACAAAATACGCACTGGATTCGTTATATCGCGCCTTTTCAGTGACAGGTCAACACAAAACAATAATCTGCCAAAACTCAATACTTTTCCTCAATAAATATCTGAGGGTTACTCTGATTTTTCAAATGAAATCGTGAAGAAACTTGAGTTCATGGGCTATGAATAGGGTATGGGGTCTTGAACAAGGAGAATTATTTGATGTCCAAATAAATCATATTTTAATGTTACTAACTATACTCGTATATTTTATTTCTTATGAACATTTGTATTTTTCTTTTCTTTAGTGCACAGGATGATTTTATCCTTAAAAAACATTTCTAGAAAATTTGTATTTTAGTTTAAATACGATTTTACCTGAAATACGACTCCAAAATTGCATTTTGCATAAAATATACACTTAAAAAAAATACAACTTATTTTATATCCATATCTCTTTCTGTTTTAATTTTACTATATCTCTATGCAAGTGCACAAAAAAGGGACAAGTATTAGAGGCTATCACTAAAAATGAAAAACATGTGACCTTCAAGCACGAGATGTTTGTTGCAGGCGGAAACTTCATAAATAAATACATTGTTTTCTGTGGTATATTTGTAAATTATTTTGATTAAATAAGTAAGAGAAAAGCGGTAGGACGCATGAAATATAGAAACAACGAAGGTTTGATTCTAACCAACAACGCATTTATACTCAATCCGGGACTAACCACTTAACCAATTAGTCGACCGGTGTCCGTGACTCACACGCTGAATCTTTGCATCTATATTTACTAATTAGAACTTAGGCAGTTACCCTCCTCCTCAGTCGTTCCCTCAACGCTGAGGATCGTGATTCCTCTGGTGCAGTCGATTGACCGCGTTTTTTCACTGCCCTTTATCGGTGGCTTGTTGTAGTGGTACAATACAGATGTTCGGATGTTTGGTCGGTCCAACACTTGGGACTCCGTCCATGAGGCCTTTACCTCTCAACTTTCCCTGGCACTATCGGGCGCTCGAGGTTATCTGAAGCTCTGCGGGCTATGTGACCAAAATATTGAAGGACACGCTGCAAACATATGGTGGAGAAGCCTTGGTGATGATGCCATCACCAAGAAATGATGTGTTGATGTTAGGCAGTTATTTGAGTCACAAAGTTTAATTGTTTCGCTTTAGCTTATCTAGCAAACTAACGATGAGCCGAGCGAGACTGTTTTTGCAAAATTGTCTTTAATCTCTCGTAATGTAAATTAGGCTTTATAGACCCAAAAAGGCTTTAATAAAATTTATTACTGTAGCTATTTACTAGTTGATGTCATTTTTGTCTGGCTTACACAATAACTAACTACGAGTATAATAAGTACAAGCATAACAAGGTAACAATTTATTAAGACATTACTACAGAAAGAAATAAAATAGAAATGGAACAATAATACTTACCATAAAGAATAAAGATTTAGACAAATACGGCAGATAAATCGCTGAACACCTGCGACGAACTGCAAATAGAATGTACTTACCTATTTCTATCTACGTAGGTAGTATAATTCGTCTTTTCAACCGGCCGGTTTTTAAGCATTCCACAGGGCGACTGGTTTGCAGGCAGAACACCTCTGGTATCTTCCTACAGTGTCATCTCTCTTGCTAAAAATCAAACGAACCTAATACCCAATAAAAACGGCCAAGTGTAAGCTGGACTCGTGCACGAAGGATTCCGTAACATTATTACAAAAAAACACGTTTGTTGTATTGGAGCCCTACATAAATTTAAATGAATCCCTATTTCTCTTGGTCCCAGCATCATGCGTAAACGGCTTAACCGATTTCGCTAATTCTTTTTTTGTTGAGTTTGCTTATATCACGAGAAAGTTCTTTTGATAGAAAAAACGCTGAACCAGTTTTGATAAGTTTTACGCGGGCGCAGCTAGTATTATATAATTTATTATATTTTTAGTATTTATTGTTACAGTAACAACATAATTGGTACCAGCCTTATTTCTCAGTTTGGAGCTGACTATGGGTGTGTGTAACTTTGCCAACTGATTATCGCTTTCATCTCACGACTGGTCGCGTCTGTTTTCGCAGAGCCTAAAATCATAAATAACATTTTCTAGTACAATACCATAAATAAACCAGCAGGTAGCTTAACAGAGATCCAGGTTTATATAACTCGAGTATGTTTCCTAGTAATTGTGAGGAATAACCTTATTTTTCTTATATTTTCAGTAATCCAAAGATAAATAGTATTTTATACGGTACTCGAATGAGTATAAATAATCGTTAGAAGGTTTTTTTATTAGGAAATATTTTTGTTCCACTTTCATACTTCAATAAGTACAGTAAGTAACCTACTAAATAAAAAGGTATAAGTACTTACCTATATAGCAGTGCTTAACGTTTAACATCATATGTGGGTTGGGTGAAGCCACATTATTTTACTTACTGTATCAATTTGACATTTATTATTTGAAAAAAGTCTTACGGGGTGATAAAAATTGAGTTATGGTACGTACTTACTCACTTATTTTAAACAAACGTCTTTTATTTGTGGATGTTTTGCTTTTTAAAAGAGCGAGTGATGTAAAATGACTACCTTAAGATACAATTTTTATGCAAAAATAAGCGAGAATCCACCATATTAATAGATTACCATTATATTATTTAAAAGGAACTCTTCTTGGTAAAAACATAAATGCAATCGAACAAAAACAATTATCATCCATCATCAAATAATAATAATAATCATCATCTGTCTATTAGTTTTTTACTTTATAGTATTCGTCTTTAATAGGCGGTAATCAAAACTACAACCTCTCTGTTTCTGATGTTCGATAAGTCCAGCCATTTTGGTACAGAGATCCTTTTATCATCCAAATAACTCACATACACAAAGTCTATATCTGCGTAAAATAAATTATTATTTAAGGGTGAATTGGTACGGTATGTTTAATCTAAAGATGTTTAATAATAGAATAGAAAGAAAAAAAGAGAGTTTTAAACCGTTTCATGATTGTTTTAACTCGTTTTTTCCAACAGAAAATAAATAGTAAAAATAATATTTCCCTGCTGAAATTCTTCCACTGTAGTGCGCGCCGCACTGGCCTCTTTTTAGTGGGGCTAGGCAAAAGACGCCATTAGAGCATTTTAACCTTTTCCAGATTAGCGAATGTACCACCGCTTAAAATTTCGGAAAAATACAATAATTCTTTCTTTTTACATAATATTTCAAATTTTATTCCTAAAGTTTTCATCATCATCATCATCTCAGCTCATGCTGCCCAACTTGTATTACAATCATGTATTGCAGCAACATTTTGGTGAACTTTATAAGAGGCTTATTGCTGACGCTAAATTTTATCAGCCAATCGGCCATTTGACAATCAACTTAACAAATATCGCCTCCATAGATTTCTAGAGTGATCGGTCGCCTGCCTTTTTCATCCAGCGGACTTTTATTATGTCATCGTCCACCTACTTGGAAGCCGTCCAACTTCAACTTCAACGCTTTACTTTATTATCTTTAATTCTCTCATAGATTTTTCTGCTGTTTTCGCGATATTGAATTCCTGAGTTCCCTCTGGTTGTTTACCCTAAAGGAGGAGTCTGTAAAGGTTCCGAACATAGGAACGGGATTGCAACAATGCTGAAAATGAAAAAAAAAAACACTATTAAAACCGAATAATGAGTTTAGCCTAATTTACATTACGAAACTAAATGTCAAGCAATATAGAGTCAATTTACTAGAAATATTTTAAAAGAAATATTCATCTTCAAAAAATCACTCGCGACGAGATTTCAACTCGCGTCTCTGCGTCTCTGAGTTCAAATCTCGGCTCGAGTAAATTTTTGAAGATGAATTTATCTTTTAAAATATTTCTAGTAGATATGCCTTGAGCAATAAAAACAAATTACGAAATATAGTCAACAAAAACGGTATCCCAGCAATTGCTAAAAGCAATTTTATCAAATAGATAAATAGTACTGCCTACATATTTTTTTTGGTAAAAATGTCTATAAATTATATGCGACTAGTTTCGTAAGCTAAATCCCGCATTTCACTTTAATTTTCTCTCTACTTCATTGTTATTTAAATATCTTTGGTTAATCCAGCTGCTTTATTGTTAGGAGAGCATCTTGACCTCACATCACTGGTTACTTGTTAAACACAATAACTCACCCCCTAGCCCTTAATTTGGGTCTCCGAGACCCTTCCACTATCGTAAGCACAACTATGCACATTATAAAGGTCGATTTTCACGATCAAGTGTCATATATCAAGCTAAAATCACGCAGGCGTTAGACAAAGAAAGCTAACTTGGCCTTTATTGTGTTGACAATTTGCAGTTCAAAATAAAAGACAAGTATAAATAGTATTCAGTTTTTCTTTTTCAATAACAAATTATTCGTAACTTTGCTTGCAAGAAGAATTCGAAAGTTTTACAAAATGCTTAAACTTATGGTGAATCGTTTACATCTTATGCATGTTTGTTACTTCTTCACGCAAAATCTACTGAACCACCGCTTTAAGTGATAAAGTCGCCCATTGTGACCTAGAAGTTGTATCTGTTTTTCCTTATTAATTTTATTTTAATTTTTGGTGTGTTACAATAACCGCTTGACGAACCCGCCCCGAGCGCTCCAAGGAATTGATCTAACTGTCGAGGTATCTACTATCTACCCGTTGTTATGAAACTAGGTATATAGAGTAGATGGTGGTAGAGAAACTGGAATAACACAGACCTATTTTTTATGAAATCGAGACTAAAGCAGCCAAAACCGCAGGGCGCTGCCAGTATTACTGTAACTGATAATCTTTTAACTAAACGCACATCGTCTTCGCTTGAAATTGTCTGCTTGGTCGTGTAATAGGCGTTTTAAATACTGTTACTATACGAATATGCAAATTGTATCCAACTCATAACGTTATCATACCCTTAACAAACCCTATTGTACAAATTCCTCCGACCATTTTTCATGTAGAAAATTCAAGGGTGCGACGTAAAAACGAAACAGCGGTTTATTTAAAAAAATCCCAACGGTATCGCTATTTGGAATTTTAATTTTAACTTCGAACGGCTTTATGTAGCTACTGTAATTAATTAAAGGCGTTTTTATTATGAAAATTGGTTAAGAGCCTTTTTCAGTGCGTGATGTTTTCATGCGTCAAAAGTTGTTTTAATTAACCCCAGGTTGACTTTATTATTAAGTTTATTTTTGTTTAATTGGTAAGGGGGTGTTTTTTTACTATTTTTACGAGATTGTAAGTCATTCTGTGGTTTAAAGACGGATATACGCACACTGATATTATCACCATAGATATTATGTCAATATAGGATACAGGCATGTCGGTCTGTATCGACATTCAAATAGGTAAAAATTAAGGGTACGATGGGTCTAAATATCGGAACACTACTTACAAATTTTTAAATTTATCAAAAGTTTAATATTTACGACCAAATACTGAATCGCCACCCGAAAAGCTCGTAAACGGAGTAGTGAGAAAATGATTTGTCTTTTCCGTCCCAATAACTTTTATAATTGACGGACAGAAACAATAAATGGTAATAAATTATTAATAAGTCCTAGTTGTCCTTTTCGGAAGTTGTCGTTTTACGAAGTTGTCCTTCTCAGCCTGAGGGAATAGAGCTATTTTACTTATCTTTTGAATTAAGAAGCTGCTGAATTTTCAACGTAGCTCTCAAATGCTTGGTGGTGTTATACTAATATGTATAACATGTTCATGTTTCCTAAAGATAAAAAACTTCAGTTGTAACCAAAATATACAAAGTAAATGACACACATTCATCCGTATGTATAATATTAGTGTACATTTAAAATGCCCGTAATGCTACAGGCAAAGCAATAGAGTGACCGCAAACGGGTTTGTAATAACAGTCTAATATCACAGCCAAAGTAGACCTAAGCCTCGCTTGGTGACAGTTACTGTATACATTAAGGGTACCGCATACTTCTTTACTCCCAAAAGGATGGCTTTGTATTGTATTCTGTTAGTAATTCACCCCAGTTATCACAGTGGTGTCACAGAAACGGAACAGTGTCCATTGTGCCACCAGATTTAGGCTGTTTATGTTTTTCTTTGTAGCTTTGTAATTTTTTTTGTGTAAAAAAGTGCGAGTCGAACTTGAGAACGAAGAGTTCAGTACCATTATCACAAACACAATTTTTTTTTTAGGCCCTTTTAAATATTTATTTTATTCAATTTGTAGTATTTGTTGATTTAGTGGCTTTATGATAGAAATACATTATCTGTATAAGTTATAACTGTCTTTCTATTACGGTTTATAAGAGATAGTTTCGTGACAGAGACAGTGAAGTCAGTGGGTCCCGTATTTACGTACCTGCCCTTTATCGAGATTTTCAACACGAAACTAGTGACATGCAATTTATAGTTATTATCACAAAAAATGTGTAGATGAACTATTTATCTATTTGGTAAAGTCGCTTCCAGTAACTGCTGCGGGACTGATTTTGTGAGATTGACTCTATAATGCACGACAAGTTTCGTAAGGTAAAATAGCCTTTTGAGTATGGATCCCTAAAAAAGTATTATGAAATAGTGAACGTTTTCACAACGTAAGTGAATACTTACAAAGTTATGTTGCGGTGTCCGGCAATCGCATGACTTTCTGTTTTACTATACGGTCAGTTTTGACTCGTTTACGATCTTACTTTCTAAAATTATAGAGGTGGAACTATGTGCAGGTTTTTACATTTGTTGTTTGTTTTTAGGCTTGTACAGGCGGGTTATTTATAGTTAGGCGGGTAAGGCTACTCTATTCCGAGAGAACATATTTTGTAATTCGTTGGGTCGAGTCATCATCATCATCTGAGCGGTGTTCCCGGTTGCATCCCTCTCGGGCGCCTGGGGTCCGTTTTCCCACTTTTGTGTCTTTACTTCTGCTCTGCACGACCCTTATCATCCCTTATAGTGACATCATTTGCAGACATGTGTCGTCAAGCCAGTACTACCTGAGTCTTCCCGATCTGCGGCGACTGAAAGTTAGTGGTCCAATTCGATAAATAATTGTAGTAAAGGTTCATTGTAAAAAATATTAGTCCTTTGATATTATTGCTTAACGTTCGTTATAAAAAAACGAGTAAGGGGGCAGTTCCTAGAAGCACTGCTAAAACCTAATCACCTGTAGAGTTTAAACAAATATTTTGATATTAAAATTCATTTTATAAGAGTAGATATACAAAAATTGTTTTTGTTGTGACACCGTCTACAATAATACATCATCTATGAAAAGTTCAACTGTCTCGCTATATCGGTTTATGAGATACAGCTCACTGAAAAACAGACTGACAGACAGGCAGCGGAGTCACATTAAAACATTCCAGTTTTTATCCTATAGGTACAGAACTCTAAAAGCACAAATTTATAAAAACCAAAAGCCCATACCTTAATACAATTTACTCTGCGTAAAGAAAAAATAAGCTAAAGTTCGAAACATCTGATCTTTAAGGCCTTTAAGGTTGTACGATAAGCAAACACTTTGTTTCACTAAACGTTACAAAGAAGCTGTGTAAAGAAACACCGTGTTGTTTACTTACATTAAAAACATAACACTTCCTTTGGCAGTCGTGTAAAAACACGACGCAACCTTTTCAGGACGCAAAGAAAATAAACTGCAGGTTAGTAAGTTACAATTATTATCTATCTAGACCTATAGAGGGAGGAGTTTTTGTTAAAATATATACCTAGGTAGGTTTGGTACTAAAGTTGGTCTTGGATTATTGATTATTGTGCGATATTGATTTAAATTCCTTTTTATTTTACAGCTTACGTAAGAGGGTTAAAGATACGCTTTCACACAGCATTTAACTTCAAAGTAGTTTGTTCGTTTTAACAACAATAAGGTTGTCAAAACTTTGGTATCTTCTTACTACTCTATGGTTATCATTGATTCTCTTATTGGTTCTTTCTTAAGACTAAAGGTCTTGGTAATACCAAATAACATAGAACCGCTGGATATCAAGTTGGTAAGTTGATATACAGCAGCTCTATCAAAAAAGGTATTTTTTGTCGTGGGATAATTTTGATTGCTATGTAGGGAAGTATATATTTCCGAAAGAAATTCTGGCAATATATACTTCCCTATATACACTATATATACTTCCGAAGAAATTTTTAATTCGGATTAGTAGTTCCTAAGATTAGCGGGTTCAAACAAACAAACAAACTCTTCAGCTTTATAATATTAGGACAGAGTATAGATGAGTCTGTTTGACCTTAAGATAAATTAAATTAAAACTAAAAAAACTAAACAAAAAAGCACCGCGATTGAAAACGAAAAACGAGCTCATTATGACCAAAACCGAAGAAAAATATAAACCTTAATATGTCATTGCCATAATATATTTCCTGTCGGTTCCAATCAGCCATTTCCAAAATAGGTACGTTAACTATCCAATACTAAATCGTTCTCCATATACAACCGGACCCTAACTATAAACTAACCAGACATTATTCCCTCAAAATGTCCAAACATTGGCCCTATCATGGGTGAGGCTGGGTGTCTATATTGAATGTGCTTTAGTTTTTATATCCGAACTTAGCCTCTAAAGTGCTTTTGGTAACTAAGGTATAACTTTTCTGCTGGACAAATTTCAATTCCGTCGATTTTATAGACAATTCACGGCCATTTCACGACGGAGTCTACGAAGAATTTTAGATTTGGCATTCTAAGTTAAGTTTTATAGATAAATCGATTGCGCGCTAGAGCGGTAGCTTGCGGAGAGTTAAACTAAAGCTAGAAGCATTAAGAAAAATCGCAGAAACGCTAATTGAATCGTGAACGAAGTGTAAGTGAAAACAAAAGTGATCAGCTATGTGATATTCGAGTTTTAAAGAATAAACCTGCTGATCCGAATGATTTTTAATTATACTTAATTCATTTGAATAGGTTTAGTTACTGGTGATTGTCGTCAACCAAAACGAATCGTATTTTTAATACAGAAACTCAGCATAAATGAAAGATTCTTACAGGGTATGTGAGGTAGCATTCATTGGGAAAGGATTTAGTCCCTGGGTTCAATGGTTATTTACACTTGACGTCTTTATGCGACTAATTCAAAGGGATTAATAAATTGTGTGTGCCCTACGGCTCAATCAATTACATGAGATTGCTTTCCCAACTTTCAATATGCTAATCATTGTGGATACATTGGTTTTTAATGGGGTTTCATTAGATTTCTAAACTTAAAAAAGACTTTTTAGGATGAGTTTTTCTGGTTTTTTAAGAGGAGAGAAAACTTGAAACGGTTGGGTTTATAAAAAAAAACGTTTTTTTTTCTGTTCGCAAATGGTTGCAGAAGCAAAGAGAAAAATACGAACAAGTAAATTATCATTAATAAAAACTGAAAACTGACAAAAATGTTTCTAATATTAAAAACATATATATTACATGCAGGGTAAAACCCACCTTCAAGAGATAGCAGAAAATGCTGAAGGAGGTTGCATCTCCGATTTTGACATACACTAAAATGGAATTTTTGGATTGAAAAAAAAAAAAACATCCTAGCCAGGAATCGAACCTTGTCTTATCACGGTAGGGAAGTATTTATTTTGACGTTTAAAACTGCTATGTATTGCCAGAATATTTACCTATATTTACTGCATAGAAAAATATTATCTTCTTATTTTCAAGCTAGGTATACACCACAAAGCGAATTCCACATTTTCAAATAGACAAGCTCCTTGAAAGGTCTGTTTTTCTTCTATTTGCGGTATCCGGTAGCTATGAAAGCGTGAATAAACGAGGAAAACCACGTCCATTGAATTTGGCAAGCTCTGACCTTTTTCTGGGCTTTTTAACACTTTTTTGCAAGACAATACCTCTCTGTTGTTTGTTTATGGGCTGAAAAATATGGAATAGAAAATGTTCTGCTCCATTTTTAAACATTATTTAGGTCTCTAGATGCTGAAATATCGGGTACCTTTAACCATATTATTTTTTGTTCGGTAACTGAGTAAATAGAATTTTTAATTTGTAATTCTATTTACTCAGTTAAAATATCTAGATAAAAGGCTTTGTCCTGACGATGACGTACTGACTGGTGGATTAACACGCAGTCTAGAGGGTGAAATTTGAAGAGTTTGTTATTTATATAATGTATATAAGTAGGCATCCGATATGACTAACCATCACATTTATAATATAATACTAGCGCGGTTATACCCACGTAAGTCCCGTTGCCGCGGGAATATCGGTATAAAAAGTAGCATTCCAGATCTCCAGCTACCTATATTTCAAGTTTCATCGCAATCGGTTTAGTAGTTTTTGCGTGATTGAGTAACAAACATCCAAACATACACACTATCACATTTATAATAGTGGTAGGATTACTTATAGTAGACTGTTGACCTTGTATCCCTGGCAATTTAAAAAACGCTTCTTCCAATAGAAGAGCTAAACTAACTTTTAATACATTTTCACCC
Organism: Idaea dimidiata; assembly: GCA_949358125.1. Lineage (NCBI taxonomy): Eukaryota > Metazoa > Arthropoda > Insecta > Lepidoptera > Geometridae > Idaea > Idaea dimidiata. Next base: position 15,786,371 of record OX442329.1, read on the forward strand.
TGTTTCGTTAGTACCTACTGTACCGTATAACCAACCATGCCTTATTTTAGTTCCCTGAAGGTTATCTACGTTCCATTACACGCTTGGAATCACGAAGTTCTTTCGTTTGCAGATATCGAGACGGGAGGCACACATCACACGTTTACCCTTGACCATTTGCCATCATATTTAGCAGATCGAAAGTCGATCATTAATTAAAGTAAATCTTGTATCCCTGATATGTTAAAGAAAGTTACTTCAATTTAGAAGAACTGAACTAAACAAAGATAAAATACATTATCACACTGTTTCGTTCGTAGGTACTATTTAGTTTTCCGAAGGTTAGGAATGTACGTTCCGTTACACGCATTGAAATCACGAAATTCTTTCGTTCGGAGATATCGAGACGCGAGGCACATGTCACACGTTATCCGACTCGTATTTTCAATTTTCTTTTTGTTCAGTTTCGGTCGTCTCTTGGGGTGCTTGCTTAGGCAATATGTTTGGTGAAGGGGGTGAAGGTATTGTATTCTGAACGAGAATAAAATACTGTAATTAAAGTTTTGGCTACATACCTATCTATCGGTTAGTTATCTATCATCTGGATAGGTATTTTGTTTTATTAATATAATATTTTGATATAAAATATATTACGAGCTTAAGCCTGCACCGGGCGTTTTTTTAATAGACTGATATGTTAAAAGAATAAGCAAGTAACTGTACTCATAGAGACCGTCCGGATATGTATGTAATGATTTAAATGAAACTTTTACCCCCTTACTTATAAACGCTAAATAATGTGCTGCATAACTTTGCATCGTTTGTATTTTACTGTCACATGAAGTTTCAAAGTTGACAGACAGGGAAAAACGCCACATAACTTAGTCATGTGCGAATAATATTTTATAAGTAAGGGAGTTAGTTTTTAACAGGATTCCAAAAACGAATGACTAACGGCCGAATACTGAAACGCTACTCAACATTTGAGAACTACTTAAACAAAGAAGCAGCTCTCAAACCCCAAAATTGCCATACTAATTTTGAATTTAGAAGCTGCTCAATAATTTAAGAACCTTTCAAATTTTAAATGACGTTTCTGTATTCGGCTGTAAGTTCTTTATTTTTAACCGACTTCAAAAAAAGGAGGAGGTTATCAATTCGTCTGTATGTATATTTTTTTTTTTTTTTTGTATGTTTACCGATTACTCAAAGACGGATTGACGGATTAAGATGATTCTTTTTTTAATGGATAGGTAGAAGCTCCAAGATGGTCCCATAAAAATCTGATGTGGATCTGATGAGGGTCTATGGAGTGATGAACGGAAATGCTCCTCAAAACGCATTAATCAATCCAGTTGTTTATCGATTACTCGAAGATGGCTTGACCGATTGAGATGATTCTTTTTTTAATGGAAAGGTGGAAGCTCCGAGATGGTCCCATAAAAATTTGATGATTTGATGAGGATCTTCGAAGTGAGGACCGGGAATGCTCCTCAAAACGCTGTATTCAATTCAATTGTTCATCGATTACACGAAGATGGCTTGACCGATTATTATAGTTCTTTTTTTAATGGAAAGGTGGAAGCTACGAGGTGGTCCCATGAAAGTTTGGAAAGGATCTGATGAGTATCTTCGGAATAATGGACAGGATAGCATCCCAGAATTCAATAAATCACTCATTTTTTTACTTCTACCAAAAAGAATAGACCCCTAAAGAACTAAGTACAGATTGATGGGGCACCTGAAACCACCTTCTCATCAGCAAACTCTTCTTAAAATTACGGTAACAATATACTAAAAAGGGTAAAATAAAAAAATAATTTAACAATTAAAAAACCGACTACAAAAAGAAAAAAAATAATTTAAAAACCAACCAAAAAAAAAGAATTGATAAAAATAACCAAAATAACCTCTACATAGGTACAGAGCCACCGACTAATTTAATCTGTTTTATCATCTGAAGTCGGGCAGTTTTACTGGTTGGTTCCATATTGTACTTAGTTTGGCTGCCCGACTTCAGATGATAAAACAGATTAAATTAGTCGGTGGCTCTGTACCTATGTAGAGGTTATTTTGGTTATTTTTATCAATTCTTTTTTTTTGGTTGGTTTTTAAATTATTTTTTTTCTTTTTGTATTATTTATCGTTTACTTATTTTATCGCATACTTATCGTCTTTTTTTGTGAAAATCAATTTTATTTGTTAAGCAAGCGCCCTCAGCAAAAAGGCAGAGGTATTATCTATATTCTATAAGGTAGATATGTTGGTAGATTGTGTACGCGTCTTCGTTTCCTGGTGTGTTGGATTTTGCGTTTATTGTTCGATGCTTTTTGTTTGTTGTTTATATCTGTGCCAGATGTGATGCTGTTTAAAATTGAATTGTGTTTCAAATCTTTCGTTACAATGGAAATAAGTAAAAAGAAAAATTGTTTTATACTTTTAGTATTTTTTATGTTTATTGTTCAAGGCATTTTACTAGAAATATTGGAAAAATAAACAGGGCATATTTAATTTCACCATATTACGTGGGTTGCTAGACCCACGGAATACGGGGAAATTGTAGGGTTGTATTTAGATACTACTGAAACGATTTCAATGAGACTTGGAATATTGGTAGCTGGATACCGAGAATAACACAAAGGCTACTTTTTATCCCGATATTTTTGCGGGAACAGGACTTACGCGGGTAAAACCGCGGGGCGGACCTAGTAAACAATAATATGGACATGTGAAATACAAAATTGTGATTGATTGATTGAACTACCTATGTATCAACGCACAGCCTTAATCGCTGGTCCTAGAAACATGAAATTTGGTGGATGTGTTGTTTGTTTAAATATCTACTAATGAGAGGTTTCTGAAAATTCCGGATCGGGACTTACGCAAGCGAAACCACGGGACGTTGTTAGCTACATAAATACTCATAAAAACATGTTCATAAATTGGTAACTTTCTTACTCATAAACAGAATTCTGAGAGCAATTACTTTCGCTTGATAAATTTCTTACGAGCAAAGAATTATTACATTAATAACACATATCTACCGTGAATGAGTGTTTGATATAGAGTTAATATCACAAAACAAGTCGCCTAGATCCAGCTTTGTAGTTATTACAGAATGTCCTTAAAAGGAAATCGTGTTTTTATAGTACAGTTTAATTTATTTCCTACTTTATTTTGTAATTAAGATCTGGATTGACAAAGGTTGTACCACAGCTTAAGTTTTAAAACCACTGACCAGAGCTCATAAATGATCTTCCAAAAGGTATTCCGACGAGCCCTGGTAACAGCGGAGCGAAGGACACCATGGAAATTAGTGGATATACCGCCCAACACCTTAGGCCAGGAATTACTCTCAGGCTATCCCTCGGGAGCGGCCTGATGATCTCAAACTCAATAATATACTCCACTTAAAAAAAAGTATTTTAAACCAAAGCAATCAATAATATTGGCCCTTGAAACTTAGATATGGATGTCAAGTTAATTTGTGACATTAACTTGATATGAGTGCTAAATCATTTATATCGTTACATCTTTAGGTACCTAAATCCTAAATGCTACTATATCAATCTAAAATTACGGTTTGTACATTATTCCAGTTTCTCTGTAAACAGCCCCTAAGTAGGTATTGGTATCATGGCCGGCGAAATATTTGATATCCAAGTCTCTCACATAATAAACCAAGAGCCCGTGAACGCCAGGCCTTCGTTATTTTGTAAAAGCTGAAAGTTTGTCACCGCATGCTTCCAACACACAGGTGAGAATGATGGCAAATTAAAAAGTTTGGGTTACATGGCATTAAAGGTATTTAAACATTCATTAATAAATTAAATGCTATTTTTAGGTAAGTATTCATTATTATTTGCAGCATATTATTAACATCGTAGCAACCGCTTGTCAAAAACCTTTAATGTTATTTGCATTAAGAGTGTCTGGCAACCGGTCAATGAATTTTACACACTTTTAATACCGTACTAAAGCTACTATAATATACAACCCAGCCTTCACAACGGTACATCATTCTTTCCTGTGTTGGGAGTATGTGCTGAAAAACTTTCGGTTTTTTACAAAATAACGAAGGCCTGGCGTTCACGGGCTCTTAATCTATAATGGTGTCTAAATAGAGTGCCATTTGAATACTTTCCCAAAACGAGGTTACGTGATGGTTTTGATGAGATTCTTCGTATATTTATCTGTTTTCTAGAGCGTTTAACCTCTCGGGTCTTAAAGTGGATGGTCAGGTACAGCAATCATAAGGAAATATCAATAGAATTCTTAGGATGACATGAACTTTTTTGTTAAAAGAGCCAAATAACACTTTCGTCTATCAGTATGTGTCTGTGTTTGTTCCTTCTCCTCAATGATGAACCTAAATAAGCTTTTTGAGGATGAAGATTTTTGTTGTGGAGTATTTCTTCTACAAAGGAGGTAACTTCAAATTAAATTAGTCTCATAATATTTTGGTGAAGATCAGATGAGATTGAAAATAACTCTTAAAGCAATTAATATTTAGGAAGGAAAAAGTGAAATCGAAATCTACGCCCTTTTTTACTGTTAGAGCCTTGGCGTAACCTAAAATTCTTCATAATAACAACACTCTAATACCCACAAGAAAAATAACAAGTTTTCGTAGTAGACACAAGGGATAAATAATTGTGTAACAACAAATTGTTCGTTATCTAAGTCTGTGATAGTTCCTGAGGTGCAGTAAATCTAGCTTAGTCAGCTACATATCTAGTCAGTTGATAAAAGCCAAATACGATAAAACCAGTTGACTGGCTACAACCGCGAATTTTTCTACAAAAGACAAATATCACCGTTGCGGACATGGGTAATAATCAAACGTTGTGATTGGCTAACCCATCCATACTTGGATTCTTTATGATTCGCCTATATGCGTTACATATCTATACCAAGACGCTTTTTGATTGGCCGTTCTTGCACTAGAGTGCTTCTAAAAAGACGTAGGTACTATTTTCGTGAGGGGAGAATACTTATGAGCAGTCAACGGGTTTTATCGTCTTTGATTAAGGCTGAACATTTGTTTATTAAGACTTCGTTGCCAGGTCTCCGAGGACGAAATAAGATTTACGTTGGTTTTTTTTCTTTTATAATATTTTATTTATGACTATATGAGTAGCCCTAAAATCCAACTTTAAAAAGTATAAAATTTCTTCACCTATCATACAGAGCCATCGAACCAATTATCTGGTATTTTAGCTGAAGTCGAGCAGCCAAATTACAATCAGCACCCATACAGCCCGATTTTAGATAAGTTGGATCGGACCTCAGTCGGCGGGAAAATCCGGTAACAAACACAAAAAAAAAGAAACCGAATAAATTACCTCCTTTTTGGAAGTCAGTTAAAAACCAGCGAAGTCAATTCAAAACAAAACGATCACTAATCAAACTCCGCCATTTAGATATCAATTTAGGAACCTTTAACATGTGTATAAATAAATAAAAAACCCATTTTATATCAAGTGGCTCAATTCAAGTGCCTTAAAAGGGGAGATCGGGAATCGGGGGGCGTTTAACGGGTCGCCCGGGTCTCATAACTGTGATAGCAGACAACTAACAGACTTTCAGATCGGCCGATAGTGCGTCAAGCTTACAATTTAATAGCAACCCAAAGTTTTTGTTTAAACTTATTACAAAGTTTTGTCTTATGTTCGCGCGATTAAAACCCGGTAAATATTGTGTTTTAATATTACAACGGTTAACTTATGTAAGTATGTGTATTTGTTGCTCCTTCTCGCAAACACTGCAAAACTGATTTCGATGAAACTCAGTATAGTTTGAAACCTGGAATAATACATATGCTACCTTTTCTTTCTATATTTTAGTAGGTTAGTTACTTATGTGGGAGAAACCACGTAAAAAACGCACACTTTGATTTTGGGTCATAGTAAATAAAACGATTAGGTATTACCATCGCTAGTGAGCACCCAGTTTAAGTTTTTTCTTTTAATTGAACACTAGCATCGGTCGATAGATAATCGTATCGTCTCCGTTTCCCTTAACGATCGTCCCATTTCTGAATCCACTAATGTTTCGACCGCATTCTCCCAGCTGAGGGTTAAATGAAAAATACCATCGTCCTTTTCGACACCCATACATGGTTCATGAAAACAAAAACCCTCTTACTACCAGTGTACCCATGTATGTACATAAATTTACTTTTTTTTTTGACGAAGGATATTTCAGCAATCTCAGAGATTTGGGGGTTTAATTAAAATTATTTAATTTTGTTTCGTACTTTGTATGGCACGGAGCGAAATTAGGATGTTATCAAGGAAGTCGTTAACCCTTCTAGTGGGCACCTAAGAATATAATTTTGTAGATAAAGTCTCTTTTATGGGACTGGGCGCTGTTCCAACTGGGGAGAATAGTATAGCCGTGATATATAAAGTACATTGAAAGAAAACGTCGTTGAAATTTTTATCGGAGCTTCAGACGTCCCATTTTGTGGTTGGTGTTTTCAGTGTTTGCCTATAGAAACTGAAATGTGCTCTTGAATTACTTAGTGCCTAAAAGAGCGAAATGTTTTATTATGAATTGAGCGTTTCACTTAGGGTAATGGATTGTCTATTTTTGTGGTAATTCTTGCTAAGGGAAACAGTCTATTGTTCTTTTCCTCGTTGTTTTTTTTTTGGAGAAAATATATTTACGTATTTTAATGCTAATAATAAGGTGAAATTTAGTTGGAATGAAATGGAAAATTTGTAAGTGGGTTAACTCATTTCACTAATCTTAGTTTACTTAACATATTAATAATGGAAAAATTTAAATGTTTGGATATTTGAGTGACAATAATGAGATTAGGCTGCAATTTATAACCTATATTACCACATAGGATATCGGTTATATATCCCTGTTTTTCTACGAAAACAAGAAAAAGGTAAAGTCGCGGCGCACAGCTTTTAATAAATGAAGAGTCTGTGAGAATTTACGTATGGGAAAATGGTGTTTTTTTTTCTACGTTACAACTACCAAACCAATTGCAATGAAACTTGGCATTTAGCTTAAAATCTCAAATAACTCACTCTATGTGAATACGATATTTCCACGAGATCGGGACTTGCGTTGATGATACTCCGAGTTGTCCAGCTAGCTTTTCTTATGAATGATAAATAACTGTTTCACTACTATCTCACCTGATTGTAAGTGATGTTACCAAATAATAAAACCAAACAGGTAAGATTCATAATTATTTCACCTATTTGTGTCCTTGTAATAATTACTTATTACATATCTACTGTGTCATCACAGTACAGTGGGCGTAAGTAAACCTTAAACCAATCAATAAGTGCCTAATAATATACAGGCCGTAAACAATCTTGTAACAAAAATATCGTCCACTTTTTCCCTTCGATGAATAACGTTGTCACCATCACTAATTTGTGTTGTCAACACTTTGAATGCCATGTAAACCCGTCTGGCTAAAAATAACCTCAATGTCGAAACAAAACCAATCAATCGGAATGGTCATTCCGGGCATAATACAATACGTCCTTTCAAAGGGACGTTCAGAAAATGATTACCTGTCATTGCGACAGTGTTCCAGTTTTGGGACGTTCCAATCTGGCGTTTAATCAAACGTAATATCGGAAACAGAATTTCGTGGAACTTTTGAATTGTTTTATTACGAAATTACATAACCTACGAGTATATTTAATTTAAAAGAAATTATTAAAATAATTTATTAATTTATGTGTTTTATTATTAAGGTAGTTTCATTTTAGTTTTAATATTATATTTTTTATTAATTAATTATTTTTTATTATGATAATTACGATATTTCCGCGGTATCATGACTTACCCGTGTGAAACCGAGCAGCGCTGGTAGTTGGAGAACAAAGCCAAATATCTACTAGAAGTAAAATAATTGTACCAAATAGGTCATGCTTTAATCAGATACTATTATTAGAAATAATTGCTGTACATGTTACGAATGTACCTATAGTAAACCGTAATATTTTGTTCTAACTAATGATGTTTAGGGTTTTGTTTTATGTACTTACAAAATACTTGTTATTACAAAAATAATGTTATTATTATCGATAGAACTTTTTACTTAATATCATTACCTAGAGGGTTAAAACTTTTGAAAGGATATGTGGTTTTGTATTAATATGTTTTTGTTCTATACTTCAGATTCTTTAACATGAATTCCACGGTTTTTTTGTTTCCAATTACATTGAAAATATTGCAACGAGAGATTTTGTATTCTAAATTTAATATTGTTTCAAAAAGTTTTCGTATAACGTACTCATACAGCGCATTAGTGTATGCACTGGTTCGTATTACCAGTAGCACCAGCAGTCGTTGGTTTTAAACCTGCGAAATACAAAACTTTGGAAAATATATATTTGTTTATTTTAATAATACCTATTAATACTAGTCAACCTTGTATGTCCGCGTGTGTTAAGCAACACTCGAGGTGGTCATTACTTGGATGGGTGACCGATAATTTATATGACAAAAAATCATTTTCCCGAGCTACTCCGTGCTTGGGACACGATAAACAGTCCCGGTTGTAATCTCTGATAGCAGTCGTTGGGTCTAGTTATTTTAAAGGCCATAAGGCGACCTGAAAATTCTTAAGACGTATCCACTACTTCTTCACGTATGGTACTGAACCAAACCACTAAACGAAGAGAAGAAGTTATCACTTATAGTAATTTATTGTAAAAAATAAAACATAATTTTAATTTGTTTCACCCTTTTGTCATTGTCTGTACTCTACTGATGAACTGAGCAATCTCTACGCTCCCGTGGCTCGACTGAGTCGAATTCATATTCATTTCACGTTACTGTTAAACTTCACAACGATTCAGATTTGAAAGTGCGTTTATTAATATTGTGCAGCACAGTGGATAATAAAGTGAATTATTTAAATTGTGAATAGTTATAAACACTTTTATACCGGTTAAATATTGTTTTTATTTTAACGGTAACGGTTTTTTTTGGGAGTGATTCCTAGCGGCATCTAGCAGGATTATTTTTAAATAACTAAAGTGAAATTTCCATTTGCAGTGTCCAGATAGGTTCAGAAATAAATAATTAATTTGTGTTATGACATAATAGAATCTTAAATTTATTAAAAAAACAAAGTATGAGTACTTCTTAAGACTTTAGAAAGGTTATTTCAAACAAAAAACACAAGAGAAAAAATCCTACAAAGATTTCCAAACCGAAACACAGGAAAGCCTTTAAAATCAATGAAATACAGCTTTCAGAACTCAAAAACAAGCCAGCAAACATTTGCGACACATTTTTGCTTTTTACAGCGAACTACCGACAATAGGGTAAGTACTCGAAGGCTCGTATTTGATATTAGGTATTCGACACCTATTTGGTTTTAGGTAACCGGAAAGCCTTTTTTTCTTTGTATAAGGTTTCTCAATACTGTGTTAGAGAAAAATAAATTTGATAAAGTTACGGGAGGAAAATTCGAGGCCAAAGTATTTATGGACTGACAGCGCTCCGAGGTTTCGCTTGCGTAAGTCTTCGGTATAATTTTGTTTGACGAAAACGTTATTAAAGTCTTGGTAATAATAATTATAATTTAAACACAAAACTATTACAATAACTGTAATGTCTGAGAACACTGGAACGTTTTAATACAAATAATTATAAGGCGGTAGTTTACAGTAACTTTTTAGAATGTTAAAATAGACGAATTACATCTCATTCTACCTTGAAAAGTCAACTGTTTAATCAAATCAAATCAAATCAAATCATTTATTCATCATAATATAGGTTAAGTACAGGCGGTAGGATAACAAAATTTATGTTTCTCTATATTGGCCAGTTAGGCATATGAAGTCGGAGGGTTTCTGAAAATAAATTACTTACATTGTCAATTAATCCGTTATTCAAACATACACATAATTATTTGCTATTATTAAAGGCTACTAAAACAAAAATAATAAAGGGAAATGTCAACAATCAGAAAATACACAAGTCATACATAACAGCCACAGAGAAGTTATCAATTTCATTCGTTTCAAAATTACATAAATGTCAAAGTCAATCATTATTCAGGTAACGTCCACAAAAAAATAAAATATTAAATTATGATATGAATAATTATTCCAAATAAATGTCAATGATACAAAATTATAATAAAAATATGAAAATAACTTTAGTATGTCAGTGGAGAATATTATCATTAGAACATTACATTACATTATTTTTTCTCGTTCATGTACTCTGATACGGAATAATACGCTTTTTGAGTAAGAAATGATTTAAGGCTGTATTTAAATTCCTGGAAAGGCAATTCTTTTATGGCTAGTGGAAGTTTATTGTATATTTCAGGTCCCATGCAAAAAATACTCTTTGTCATCTTTTCAGTTCTTCTGTTTACACTACGTAATTTGTCTGCTAATCTATTACTTTTAAATGTTTGCAGTTCATTTATATTTCTTTTAATATATAATGTAGCTTCAAATATGTACATTGATGGTATCGTTAAAATTCCATGTTGCCTAAAATATTCCTTGCAAGAATCTTTACTTTTTAGTTTAAATATTGCACGTATACATTTTTTTTGAGCGATTAGTGCATCTTCAACATTGGTTGAGTTACCCCAACATAGGATTCCATACCTAGCTATTGAAGATGCATAAGCGTGGTAAGCGATTTTTGCAGTCTCTAAGCTTGCTACTTTTGTCAATTGCTTTAACATGTATGAGCATTGTCTTAACTTTTTATTAGTGTATTCAACGTATGATTTCCAAGTCATATCAGAGTCAATATACACACCTAAAAATTTTGTAGATTGAATTTCTTGTATGTTAGTATTATTATATTTAATGTCAATTTTTTTAAATTTGGTGTTTATGTTAGTAAATGTCATTAATTTCGTTTTGTCAAGATTTATATGCAAGTTATTATTGTTCATCCATCTTATGATATCTGCCATAGCTTCGTTAATAATTGATTCAAAATTTTTGGGATTATTATCAGTAAAAATTACTGTACTATCGTCAGCAAATAAAATAACCGGATGTCTTGTACATTTGGGCAAATCGTTGATATATATTAGAAAAAGGAGAGGGCCTAAGATGCTGCCTTGTGGTACACCGCATTTAACATCCTTGAGATTTGACTTATATCTCTCTTCTGTAACTGACTTATTTGTTAACCGTAAAATTTCAGTGTACTGTTGCCTATCGGATAGGTAAGATGTGATTAGGTCGAGAACATTTCCCCTAATTCCATAATGGTCTAATTTCCTGATTAATATTTTATGATTTACATGGTCGAAAGCTTTCGTCATGTCCATAAATATAGTGGCAACGCGTCTCTTTGTGTCTAGTCCTTTCAATATTATATTATAAAAAGCCTGCAATGCCATTTCGATGGACCTATCTTTCCTAAATCCATACTGTTCCTCACAAAATATTTTTTTTATTTTCAAAGTACTGGTTAAGATTAGCATAAATTACTTTTTCGAATATTTTGCTAATTATTGGGATTAGTGCTACTGGCCTATAAAATTTCATATTGGTCTTGTCCTCTTTCTTGAATACTGGTATAATAACAGATACCTTTAATTTCTGAGGAAAAGTTCCAGTAATCACACATTTATTGACTATGTCACTAAGTACAGGTGCTATTAGTATGGCTACAGTTTTTATTATATTTGTGGAAATGTCATCATACCCCGTGCTATATGTATTATTAAGCGATTTTATTATCTGTATGATGTCATAAGGAGTTGTGGGGGGCAAAAAGCATGATGTCAAAAAATTATTGGTTAGTTTATTATAGATTGTGTTAGTATTAGTCAATTTTATGTCATCTATAAAATAATTATTAAAGCAATTCGCAATGTCATTTGGGTCGTTATATCGTTTTTTATTTGATGATATGGTATTAATATATTCTTTTGGTTCATTCGGGTTCTGTTTATTGATTACGTACCATGCTGCTTTAGATTTGTTTTTGGCTGTGTTGACATAGTAGTTGTTTTGAGATTTTTTAGTCAAGTTTATTATGTTTCTTAATTTCTGAGTGTAGTGTTTTAGATGATTTTTGTTTGCTGTATTAGGATTTTTTCTGAAGCTCCAGAGCAATTGTCTTTTCTTGCGCGCGCATAACTTAATTCCATTGCTCATCCATTTTTGAGTTTGTGCAATTGGAATTTTTACTTTAATATTAGGAAAACAAAGGTCATATAAAAGTTTAAATATATCATGGAAGTTATTGTATGCCTCATTGGGATCACTAGTGTTATACACATCTGAAAATGACAACTTACTGATATGCTCTGTAAATTTAATAATGTTTTCTTCATTATAGTCTCTTCTATATTTATTTATTTAGTTGGCGAAAGCTCGGTCGTTCAATAATAATGCCGTTAAACTATAAAACGCCAATAAAATCCGGTATATATTGTGTTTTATTATGCAAAACCGCGAAAACCTTAGACAAAATTATGAAAACGTTGTTATTTGTCATTTCACATAAATACATACTTGGGGCTCTTGTATGTCAGTTACATGTTAAAAAAGAAAGCATGGTGTTCGTCGAAACTCCAGACAGGATTATATTTTTCTCTTTGTTGATGTGGGTTATTGAACCTACACCTTATTTTATGGTACAGAAAGTTTCTGGAATCTGAACATTATTTTCCATGGAAACGGACATCGCCCTTTAGACTATTTTTAAGACTCTTAGTGGGTGGTGACAATTCGAGGCCACGAAGCCTTATTTTCCTTGTCAATTTTGTTGACGCAACTGTCACTGAATTCTATTAAAGGTTAATCAATCTCAATTCACTTAGATAAGCAAGTTTTTCAAGAATTTAAGTGACCTTAATTTCGCCGAGGCTTTAAAGGATTCAGTAAAATATTTTTTAAAGGAAAAGTTCACTAACTGATACTTTATCCGATTATTCAAGATTGGGGTTCAAAAAATAAATCTATTATACTTAAATTTTATTATAAAGTCATTCAATACCTACATTACTTTTTAAATGATCCTCTTCCAAAGAGTACTAAATTAAAATAATAAATTGTATTTGTATACAACTTTGTGTTGCAAATTTGCTACAAATATAAAAAAACAGGTATTTTAGGCTCATGTGACAAGAATTTTAGTGTTACTTATGTTTCTAGAGTCACATTTTCTCCGTCTTTCAATATACCTATTTAAAGTTGGTAAAAAATATGTTTACCGGGTTTTATTTAATAATTAGGTACTCGTGTTTTATTTAATAACAGCATAATTACAAAGTACTGAGCTGATACCTGCTAAAATATTGAGTTTTATTATGCAAAATCGCGAAAACTTCACTTTTTGACTTCTGCAAAGAGCTACCACTATTGAGAACCTTCTGTTTAGGGCATTGTATCTTTGGGAAGGTTACACTTCAAATCCATAACTTTGCACAACAATTACTAACCTATATGAATAAAATAAAGTTTATTATAACTACTTACCCTCAATCAATATAGTATTGTTGGTCTGTACGATTTTCATTTCGTAGGCTGATCAAAATATTCAAAGTATGTGCTCAACCTTATTAAAGGTTAGTACTGGAATTTAATTACAAACAAACATAATGAATAATACAGTAGGAATGCAATTAATTTATTTAATATTTTAGGTAATTACTTTACAGCGTGTTCTGACGATGACCATTTAAGCTGAAAGTGTGTTGTTCTAGACGTCTAGGCGAACAACTTTTGTTTTACAACTTTTGACAATTCGAAGTAGTTTTCAAAATTTTAAGTTTAAAGTTTACTTGAAAAGCTGTTTCTTAAAGTTAGAGGTTTTTTTAACTTATGTTGTTCTTTCATTAAGTTTCGACAACTACAATCGAAACTTTAATTAGGTACCTTTATTTTCAAAATCAGCTAAATTTTCAGTGAAATATTAACTCAAAAAGTTCTAAAAGAGTTCGATTTTTTTAAAGTCGTAGATCGAATGTTCTTCGACTAGACGTCCAAAACAACCCCCTTTCGGCCTAAATAGTCATCTTCGAAACATGCTGTGTTAAACGAACTATTTAAAGTTTGAGTATGTGTTTTACCAGTTATCACTTAAATTAGTTAAGTAGTACCTATATTCGTATCATACATAACTGATGTCAATTTGCTAATTTTATATTTTTTACGTTAAGTAGATTTTGTGTGGTGAATAACAATTGTATTTTGTAAACCACAGAACCTGATTGAAACAGAACTAATTGAAAACATAAGTTTCGTTTCCATCAGGTTTCGTGGATTACTTACAAAATACAATTGTTACTCTTCTCGCAAAATCTACTTAACGTCCTTTCCATAGAAATAAAAGTACGCACTACATGCCACACGACATGTCTTTTATAAAGTACATAGTAACGCAGCGGGATAACTTTTATAGCTAGCCATGGGTTATTGTTTCATTATTTATGACTGCGGTGTTATTGTATATTAATGATAATTATTATATTAATTTATGTTGTGACCACCTAATTAACGGTCCGGCACAATAATTAATTCGCAATGGAGAAGCTTCAATCTCAATCTCAATCAATTTTATTAGTTTGAACTTTAATGACAAATAGCCTGCTGCAATGCAGAAGGTGGATGGTTCGATTACCGCAAGAACCTTGTAATTATGCTCAAAAATAAATATTTGTTTTTTACTTTGGTGTATCTCTGTGTAATAAAAAAATATGTAAGTATGTATTTGAAAAAAAAATCCTAAGATTTTTTGGTTTTCTTTGTCAAGTCACCGCAACACAAACTTTAGTAGGTAGCTTACCATGGGACTAGATGACCCTTTGCGATATTCACAAAATTTATTTATTTATTTTATATTAGCTGCGCCCCGCGGTTTCACCTGCCTAAGTCCCGATATTCCCGCGGGAATATCGGTATAAAAAGTAGCCTATGTGTTACTCCAATCGGTTCAGCGGTTTTCACGTGATTGAGTAACAAACACACAAACTTTTAGCTTTATAATATTTGTAGGATTGACGAAATCGCAAGTTACAAAAATCCTAATTCATAAAATGATATTTTACGCTTTTACTTACTTTTACCTATCAATTGAACTTAGAAAGTCCATAGTAACGCACAATTACCTATTAAAACATAGCGGATCCGAGTTAAAATGAAGGAAATCATTGTTTTTATTTATGAGTGAAGCTCCTGGCGCCATCTACCGTGGGCATAACCCGAAATACGTAAATTATGAATGATAAAATCAACAAACGCAAGCTCATAACTGTAACTCAAACACAAACCCTCACGAATAAACACCATTAAAAATTTGGAAGGGTTTAAAAAATAACAGCTTTTTCTCTACAATAAATTAAGGTTAATTAACAAAAAAGCGCGTACAATGTACGCAAAATAATTACATGGCTTGAGGAGACAATAGACCATAAACAAAGAAATCGCCAGAGAATTTAGACAGGTTTCTTATTAAAAGATTAGAAAGCTAATGGTAACAGTGAATCAGTTGAAACTCGATTAATGGTCGCCTAACAGTATAACGTTTCAAACTCGGCGCAGATGGCCTAGCTTTGTCAATTTCAAAGTCAAATTATTGTTCGGGAAATCACTCACATACCTTTGAAAGACGCGGAACAAAATCGACAGTCTTTGGCCAGCCAGAAGTAGTTTAAAAACTAGAGTTAATATAATACTATTGAAATTTAGTTGTGTTCTTTTTATTTTTGTACGGTATTGGGTCTCATCTAGTATTAGAGTTTTCAGGTCGCCCTAAATAGCCTGATGTAGGTTTGGTTATAAAAATAATGTGCGTACTTACTTTTTATTATACAATGTTATAAGTTAAGTTTTTAATAATTAGACACTAGCAGCACTTGCGTAAGATAGTAAGATACTAGGTAATGCGCGAACTTGAGACATAAAAATATAATGATTTTAAAATCTTTAGTCTGCGTAACCCAAGGTTAGTTACAGTAACATTTGTAATGTAACGTGACACGTGGTGGTGTCCATAAAACAAGAGTTTTTCCTCCTCCCCCGCCGCGGGTGGTAATGGCTTTCCCTCCCGATGCGGTTCGGGAAAGTAGGTAATTAATTTAGGTATGGTCTATAAACATGTTTACACGATACCTTTTCGGTTTTTACGTTTTAACGTTTTGTTTGTGTTGCTGTTAGCCGTTTTGTGTGTAATTAATGGCTACATTCATTTTACTTAGAAAATAATCTAATTACGGTGGATAAATAAAGTGTTTTTTTAAGATTGTTTTCTCTCTATGATATTATGTAATACAGATAGGTTAGTGTCTGTTGTTCAAAGTTTCAATTTAACTGGGTAGCCGGTATGACTAAATCGTAGTTTGATTGACTAAATCTTGAATGGACTTGATCTCGATTCTTGATCGAAATTTGATCAGATCCTAGAATGACCAGATGGCAGAACGCGGTGCGATGCGACACGATGGCGGCCACAATGATTGGTAGATCATAGTACAGAAAAGTAGATAATAGTTTACAAGCTTTGTAAAAGTTATAGCATACGTAATCACGTACAAAGCTTATTTGATATTTTCGCATCGCGTTTATCGTTTACCTAGAATCTAATGCGATTGGTAAAAACAGCGTGTGTTCTGTGATTGAATGTGTTTTGCTTCAGAGCATAATATATAATACAATGCGCAAAATGAACAAAACGCTTGCAACACAAATATTAATATTTCGTAAATTTGTTTTTATTGCTCAAGGCATATTTACTAGAAATATTTTTAAAGGAAAAATTCATCTTCAAAAATTCACTTGCGGCGAGATTTGAACTCGCGTCCCTGGATCAATATTCCAGTGCCTATACCGCTCGGCCACGCAAGTTCCCATCTCGAGCAGCGAATTTAAGAATATGAATGTTTCCCTGTCTACTATTTTTCGACTACGGCTCGATTGAGACGCCATCTACAGGATCACTTTCCAGTAATTTACCTGCGCCAATGATTAACTTTACAGTTAACGCTTTGGCCAAGAGATGTCACTCTTTTTCCTAATTAATATTTCGTAAATTTGTCTCAAATCTCGCCGCAAGTGAATTTTTGAAGATGATTTTTTCCTTTAAAAAATATTTCTAACACAAATATTGTTATTTTTTTATTCATATACATATTCTCCAGCTCCTCCGTGCCTTTCTAGGTACTTCTAGCATTTGCGGTTGTTCTCTTTGACAGCAGTCGTTAAGCGAAATTAAAGAATCTAATGCGACTTGAAACTAACTCAAGGTGAGGCACATCACTATTAAAAAAGAAAAAATACAACGCGTAAAATGTACATGTTGTGTTAGTGTTCACATTGGCTTTAAGCTATTATCACCATAATGCATGGTCCATTAAACGGGCTGGGACACGAGCCGAGAAAAAAGCACATCGACCCCCATTTTATATCGAATGATGAGTAGGTAAGGCAGGCAATTCCGCGGGTAAAAGTAAAGTAGTCATACATAATATATGACGAAAACAAGCCACTCTATATTTTTCCACTTACAAAAATATAACACCTGCCTCAAACCTTTTCTAACCTTTCCTAAATTATTCATGCTCCTAAAATCTTCGTAAAGCGTATTGAAGGACCACCTTTGGACCGTCCGATTCGGTCCCAGATCTCAGACATCTGGAAGTTTCCTGGAATGTACCTGACATTTGTATTAAAATCATAAATTCATATATAGGCTGGATGAAAATTCCTGATTTATAGGCTAAGGTTAGATATACGGAAAATACGGGTTACGCCAAAGCTTACGCTTACCTTTTTGTTTTGCGGCTTTCTTTGATCTTTTATTTATCATAATGATACATTATGGAGATTCATACTGTTAGGGGTTTACCCGTTGTCCTATGAAAGGCACAATTCGACAAAGATCGATCATTCTTCTGAAGTTAGAGTAGACTAGTTTTCAACCTTGAAAAAGCCAACTGTAAAGTGGGCGAAAGCTCGGTTCGTTTAAAACTATGATTAAAACGCAATTAAACCCGGTAAGTAAAGTGTTTTATTAGACTAATTTTAATTTCTTCTATGGTTTTCGCGATTTTGCATAATAAAACACTTTATTTATCCGGTTAAATCGCGTTTTTATTCATGGTTTTAAAGGAACCGAGTTTTTCGGTCAACCTTAAAATAAGCTCGGATAAATAAAGTGTTTAATTAGACTAGTTTTGTTTTCACTACAGGTTGGAACGCATTACTGGCCACCGCGACCATGATCTCCATTTGTTCAATTCATCTCCTAGCTGTTTCCATAATGCGTTGGCTAGGAACTGGTTTAGGGCTGCTTCTTAAAATCTTAATTTTGATTGTTTTCCTCGTGTTGTTTGTGTTATTGTTTGTTTTCTAATTGTTTTTTATCATACAAGTCATTCAGACAACTGACAGTCAATTTGCAAGCCAATAGTTAATTTGCGAAATTAACAAGTGCTTTAGACTTTATATGCGAAAGCTTATTAATGGTATATAGGTGTACAGCCACAACCGTAGTTGGAACTTCATCCCGCCGATATAGTTGTTCAAGTGATGTCTAAAATACTACTAAAAATTGCGAAATACAAAAAATATATACCTTTATAGGCTATAAAGGGTCTACAGAGACAATTCTTGTCTCATATTGTAGAAAATGTCCACTTTTTAAACGACATGAGAAGATACTATTCAAATATAGTCTTTTATGGTTATAATAGCCAAAACTTAAAAACTGGCCGATATTTTAGCGGTTTATTCGATTTTTTACTTAGTTGCGTTCGGCGCTCGAGGTCACAAACTTGGATTATCCATTAGATTATATCATCATCATTACATCATGAACAAGCCTGCAAAAAATCACAGCTACCGAATTTAACGCATCCGATCCCATACAATTTAACTGGACTAGTAGGAAAAGTGTCATTTTTGCCTCATGTCAGCACTACATGTTTTCGTTCATCATTATTATCAGAACTATAAGCGACGATGTTTTTACGACCCATTGAGTAAAAACGTTGAGGTAATTTAGGTCTAGAATTATAATTATACAACGCAATCTAGACACGTAGTTTTAATAAAAAATGCTCAAATACGTTCTTGTTCGTTATACAAGACTCACTTTACAGGGAAGTTATTAAAATTCATATTTAAAATCCCATAATCCCTTAAATACTATCAAATTACAAGTACAGCGATAATCGAATTTGTTGAAGGGCTTGTTTACAAAGGTATTCTAACTTTCACCCTTGTCACTTGTACCTTTGTTTGAAACGTTGTAACGAAGTCCGCAGTTTGAGTTTCTAGTCAAAGTTATGAAGAGATTTGATTAGGTTATTGACCAGTTTGTAAATACAAATATAGAGCAGCTTAAATGAAGGTTTATTCATTTACTAGCTGTAGCCAGATGGGTTTTCCCATCGGTTTGGTATATTTCGATTGTATTGGGGCACTTAAATTTCTAGTAGTTTAATAGACAATCGATAGAAGGGAGAGTAATATCATCTTCTTCTCATCCTTTATGAGGAGGTTGAATGTTGTGGAAGAAGAGCTAATCGGATCTAATTCCACTGCTGTCTTCCTTCTTCTTAGATTGGTGTGTTTTATAATAATAATGTTGTAATTACAAATTCATATTTAAATTTATGAAAAGTGCATAAACGTGATCGTGACCCGAGTTTTTATAAAAATAGTAATGAGCAGAAATCGTGTGAGTTTAAAAAGTGTGTTGGCGTGTTTTATCTTACACTACCTATATCATCACTTACCATCAGGTGAGATAGTGGTTCTAATGTAGATTTTTGGTTATTTTTGTGAAAAATTACATATTTTTTTCGCGCCTAAGTAACTTAATTGTATTTAGCAACAAGAAAAAACACCACCAGTTTAAATGTAGGGATGGTAACGATACCATCCCTACATTTAAACTGGTGGTGTACGAACATATACTACTTTCTCGGCGTGATCAATTTTATCTTGCAAAGCTAAAACAGGCAGACGGACATGTTGAAACTATGGGTTATTTTGTTGTTGACTACGAAACCCTAAAAAAATATTCCACAAAACAAATGCTTCTATAGAAGTATATTAACGACCTCGTTTCTAAGAAGACGATGTTAAGAAGGAACATTCGGCCCCAGGGAGCCATCTTACTTTGAACAGCACTTACAAGTAGTTTTAAGTTACATCCAATGAAAACGATGTCTGTAATGAAACCCGATGTTCCTTATTTATCTATGTAATAAAATACTTTAATTTAATGTTTAATTTAATACCTCTAATGATATCGAATCCCTACCTAAAAATTGCACCTGAGTTTAATATTTAACAAAATTTAAAAAAAAAATTATTAACTTTTCCTTCGTAAGACTTGTTCGATTGCAATGAACCTTAGTTAACCGAAAGACTGGAGTTGTAGACATATAGTCAACAACTCCGAGCAAACACATGTTTTTCATCTCGATATGAAAGGTAAAAGGCCTTTCGGGCCTTAAAGGCCTTTTTGGTAAAAGTCCGAAAATGAGTAAATTACTGCAATCTGGAATGCTATTCTGCCCATCATTCCAAAGATACTCATTTGATCCTCCCCTAATTTTTAAAACCTTGGAGCTCCCACCTTTTTATTAAAAAAGAACCATTTTAATCGATCAAGCTATCTTCGAGTAATCAGTGAACATCCCTAAAAAACTTAATATACCTATACGCGACGAACTGAGAACCTCCTCCTTTTTTGAAGTTGGTTAAAAATAAAAACTTATAAAATATCTAATTTGTTCTGTCATGTTCCGCGAAATTTTTCATTTCTTCCTCTCCGCGAAATTCTTCTTTTTCAATTTCATTCTTAACGAAGACCTAAGAATTTGTTCATGTCTTTTGATTCCTCAACTGTATCAAAGTACCAACTTATTTATTTGTTATCCTTCACTCCAGAACCAAAGGATGGGTTACTGGTTGGTTACTCGGTACTTGATATAAACTTAATCCATTAGCTGGTCAGCAGTAATCGTAAAATGTAAGGAAAATCAACTTCAATACCAATCTTCAAATTGGTATCGTATTTCGAGGGCACAACAATATTCTTGATTTCAATCCATCTTGTTTTAGGGTTTGTAATGTTATTTATGGCCGGACTAGAACCGTCGCTTTGTGGTTTTACTTGTTTTGCATTGTGAATAGATCATAATACAAATAGACCATTCAAAGTCATCCTAGCCAGGTGAAATCTAGGTCAAGTAGATAGGTTAGTCTCAAGTCATTTACCAATATAGCAAACGGGAAAATTTTATGTTTGTTTGGTGTCAAGTTTAGCTGAAATTTGGCAATCAGACAGTTTATATCCTGGATGATCACATTTATAACCATTTGTCACGATTTTTATTTAATTTTTAAATAAAGCAGAATTGACTATTTTTTGTACGCAATTATAAAGTTCCTTCTAAGCTGTACTGTAAACATAACAAGTTTAATGTTGCAAGCATCTAAAAATATTCTTGCGGCACGTAGGTAAAACCTCAAGGTGCATCTAGTATTAAATATGATGTAAGCTACTAACGAAAATGATTTAAAAAAACATCTAACTCTACTGTTACTAACGTATCAACTCACAAAACTAAACTTAGCTCCAACTTTATGAATACAACAAACATTTTATTTTCGCAACGTTTTTTTTCGTACAAAACTAAAAATAAGTCGCTTCACGCATGTCGCACACGTTCTGTTCACTAACTGATATATTTTTCATTGAATAAAATATCACTTTGATCAGTCCGCGTTTGGTTACGATATTTTGAACCCGACTGTACTTTTGGTGAAAAAAGCCAATGTAAATATTTTAGCAAATTCTTTTGTAAATAATATAAATCTTTCGGACTGTGAAGGTTTGTTTTTTCCTCGAAGTAATATTAATGCGAAAGAACCTAAGGGATGTCGATAAGAATTGAATATAGGAAGCCGCAATTTTTAGATTAGAGGGTTTTTTATTGCTGGGATGTGATCGGGTCGAGTTTGGGATATGAATCATTTTTTGTCTGGGTATTGCAGTTTTTTTAGCCTGAAATAACTTTTGTAAGGTATAAGTATCAATTGGCTATAAATAAATACTATCACAAACATTTGTTGGCTTTGATTTTATTTTTAAATAATTCCTTAAAAATGCTTTTGGAAAATTATGCACACGACAGAATTTAAACCTGCAATCCTTACAAATCGGTTGTACTGCGTCTATCAGCTTTCGCCACAGGTAGCCATCGTATCGAAATGCAATTAAGGGGTACATCTTATAATACTGCTTACGACAGTTAAAGGTGGACACAGACTTGAGCCTCGAACCACCTAATTGTAAAAACCAACGAGCGTACAAGCATATTGGTGTAACATTTCTTCGAGCGACATTTCAAGACAATGTACAAGGAAATGTTAAGGGAAAGCACACTCGTTGTGAGCATTTACGCTGAACAAAGCCCTGAGCATTCGCAGTAGCATAAAATTACATGGAAATGATTTAAAAACTTAGCTTTCACTTGTATTGTTACCTTTCGTAAGAACATTATATTGCATAAAAATGCTTTAAAATATGCAGCTCTAGTCTGTACTCACCCTAACGCAAGCCAAGCTGCTGGCGTACGATTAGCTGTATTCTGCCTTCTCGCAACCTAGCGCACACTGTTTATACAAGCTATTACGAGTGGCTTCGACTCGAGCAAGTTTCGAGTTTCTAGCCTATTAAAGCCAATAGTCTGGATTTCGCCTTTTTAATATAACAAAGCCGAATCTAACTAGACTGTTTTGGAAGTCCCAACCATAGCAACTAACGTTTTGCATCGTCATTTCATATTCGTATCGCAAAGGAATTGAATCAGTTGTCTATGTCTGTTTCCTCATCTCTCTGTGTTTCAATTTAAACGTCTTTATAATAAGGAAGGAAGGTATCAAGGAAAACCAAAAGAATCATCTTATATTATTACGGACAGCGAGTATTTTAACAACAACGTTAGATTTTTGTTCCAACTTTTAAAGATGTCTCATTAATTTCCTGAACAATTAGACTTTGGAACTGATGAATCTCGGCCGTCTGAGCTGAGTTTAAAATGCTTCACTGTCAAGCGACCTTCTATGAAAATAATTTTGTCAGATATTATGTAAAGTCAACGTGAGTTATGGTTAAAAAGTTTCTCAAAATGTTTTCCCTACGTAGCCATATAATTGGTACGTGATCTTGGTACGGTACTCCTCACGATGTTTCTCTTCACCGTAAGAGCAATGTTAATAAAAGCGCACATTATTTTTTTAATAAAAAAACACATGCGTATATTTTGTTAGCCGGTTAATTTGCCCACTTTAGGGCAAGGAAGGAGTGATTGGGCAGTAAGATACCAAATACTCCGGATTAGAGAATGTGCCATGCCTTAGTAAGTCTTAGGACATGTCAATTTCCTAACGGTGTTTTTCTTCACCGTAAATTAATTATAAAAAATTTTTAGTGTGCGGTTGACCGTGATTCGAAACCGACGTCCCTCGGAATGAAAGTCGAGGTATCTATATACTACTATATTATAGCACCACACTAACACGGCTCTAAAGCAACAAATCAATAAACTACCAATTCCTGTGCCACTAGCAAATTTTTATTTGTTTTGTGTTACAAGTTTTATATCAGATCATCCCGAAAGTTTTACGAGGTAATTTCGTGGAGGTAATGTCTCGTACAAAACGCTGTACCACCATTAATGCATCATTTGTTATGTTATTAAAATAATGTGTCGGTTTTAGTAAAAAAGTCAAACCATTTTGATGACAAAGAGATAGGTACCTAGCGGTTTATTGCTGCGTTTGTATAATAATTATACGATATGTTTCAGTTACGAAAAGTTTGTATTACATCCATAACTATATTTATGTAACATATTATGTCCATACTGACTGAACTATAATGAACGCAGAGCCCACAACGCAAACCCTAGCTAGAACTATGAAATTTGGAAAGCAAGTTTTGTGGTGTGTAGGGATGCACTCAGAAAGGGATTTTAGAAAAATCTAGCTGAAACGGGATGAACCTAGGGACTCTGCTAGTTATGATTAAGGCGAATCTTAAAACTGGTCTGTACATTGCTAAATTATAATGAAATTTTCTATAACTTTTTTTTTAGATTTTAATATTTGGTTACTTATGTGAATATCTTCTTATACGACGATGAGATGTAAGGTTGTTCACGTTTAACTAGAAAAACAGATGGAGGATTATTATTTCTAGGGTTAATCCCATTTTTAATTTTTAAACTTAAGTTGGCATCTTTATATTTTAGAAAAATTTATTTAGTTCAATATTCAATGGTTTCGGTGGGACTTCAAACCACGACTTCATATTCTCTCTACCTGCATGAGAATTCGAATTTAATTTAATTCTACCCGGAAAAAACATAGTCAAATTAAAAACCAAAAACAGCAAAATTTAATTAGGTAAAGCAAAAGCGAACCAAGCTTTAGAGTTGAACAATAAATTATACGATACAAGTTTAAAGTAGGTAAGTTAAGTACAAAGACTCAAACTTCGATTATGAACGTTATGGTTGAATAATTGTTGTTATTTATGATCTTGTACTAACAACGTTGCAAAGATATTAACTTAATTTGTTAGGAAAGTTGAGTTTTGAAAACGTTTTATTTGTTTGTTTGTTTGTTAATTTTAAGATTTGTGTAAGAATTTTGGAGAATACTCGACCACATTGTTTTAACTAGAATCGTTCTACCCGTGCAAGTCCCAATCCAAATATCGGGTTATAACATAATCCAGTTATCCAGCTGTTTACGTTCTAAAAGTGGCATCGCAATCGGCTTACTAGTTTTTATACATAATTACATGTGTTATATTTATTATATTATATTATGTAATAATATTATGCATACATGTTACTATGAACTTCCAAACTTCCGCGTTTAATTTCGAAGAATAACGAAAGTAGCGTTTTGAATCTGTTCATTAATACTTAGTAAGGTATAAGTATTGCTAATGCAATACCAAGTGGAATAACCCCTCTTAAGAGGAAGCTCCAATAAAAAACATGTCATGAACGGCCCGCCCACTTACCCCTACATCCACGAGTCACACGCACACGTATGCACTTTCGAACATCGCAACTTTTTTGATCTAGCGCCCAAGCGCGCGAAATAATAACTGTTATATATTTTTTCATAGGTTGTAAACCGATTATGGTCGTTTGGAAAGTAGCCAGTGTCAAGTATTTTATAATACGACCTCATTGGTGCGTCGGGCGACCGCCTGGCTCACGGAACACTATTACTCCTAGCGGGCCTGGCTGCAATACGGAAGGCTGCGGATTCGATTCCCGTCGGGTGCAAATATTTATGCTTAAAAATAAATATTTGTATCTGATCTGGGTGTCTTTCTATGTATAATATGTATGTATTTACAGAAAAAATGAGGTATAATATGTAGTATATTCGTGGTCTAATACCCCTAGTACAAGACCAGTGCTTAGTTTGGAGCTAGATTGCGCTGTCTGTATATGTCGTGCAATAATATTTATTTAATAATTTGCAAGTTTTTTGTTTTGTATCTTCAAAACTTGTATCGTCCGATTATTCCTAGTTGTCCCCTCTAGCCCTGTTCCCCGGAGGGACAACTAGGAATTTTTCCCCAGTTGTCCCCGGGGCGACAATTCGTGGCGACTGTCCCTTTGAAAGCTGGCTAAAGGGGACAAATGGGAATTATGTTTCTCAGTTGTCACGGCGGGCGGGGGGGGGGGGACAGATGGGAATCAGTTCTCCCATTTCTACCCCGCATGTTGGTGTTATAATAGAACTAGCTGCGCCCAGCGGTTTCATCCGTGTTCGTAATAAGTACCCTAATGTACCATTATTATTTTAATGAACTTTATAAACGCATACGACTTGCATTTATAGCAATATTTTGGATTAGAGGTGAAGTCGTCCCCTTCGAAACTGGGACCAGGGACGATAGTTTAGACATTGGGACGAGTCGACTACATACATATTTATATACTCTTGAGGTGAAGTAGTCCCACTAAGAAGATACTAAAAAGACTTTGTACATTTTTGGGAAAAAAAAGTTAATAGAAGAGATTAGTGGAAAACAAAAGACGATCGAAGTACAAACAAAAAACGATCTAACCTAACTCCGAAACTATTGACACTAGACCACTAGTTTCTCAGCCTAAGTTATATAGCTTCTCGAGATCATCAGTTTGGTTGACAGCTGTCAAATTTGAACCGTCAATATCTCGGAAACTATTGACACTAGACCACTAGTTTCTTAGCATAAGTGATAGAGCTTCTCGAGATCTTCATTACAAACTTCACCCCTAAACGACGAACCCCTTACGACTTGCATTCATAGTAATATTTTGTACTATGAATGCAAGTGGTATGCGTTTATAAAGTTCATTAAAATAATAATGGTACATTAGGGTACCTACTTATTACGAACACGGGTGAAACCGCGGGGCGCAGCGAGTTTTATTATAACACACACATGCGGGGTAGAAATGGGAGAACAGATTCCCATCTGTCCCCCCCCCCCCCACCGTGACAACTGAGAAACATAATTCCATTTGTCCCCTTTAGCCAGCTTTCAAAGGGGACAGTCGCCACGAATTGTCACCCCGGGGACAAGGCTAGAGGGGACAGCTGGGAATAATCGGCCGCATCCACACCGGACGATCCCCGCGCTAAAGAATATTTTATCTTATTCGCGCTCAAGCAGCGGAGAGGGAGAAAATAGGGTTTATTCCCGGTCGTCCCCACCTTGTCGTCCCCACTAAGGACGAGTGGGAAAAAAAAAGTTTCACTCGTCCCCAGTGGGGACGATTGAAACTTTTTATTTCCCACTCGTTCCCGCTATAGTCCGAGAGGCAAAATTAGGTACATGGGGTTTTTAATAAGAGATTTCACGGATTGTTAAAATGATTTAATAAAGATCTTCAGAGCAAGATTGAACAATGAGTTTGATTGAAAATAATTTTAAAAGACTGATGTAGGTAATCAATCAGTCAACGAATTTTCAATAATTCTTGCAGTTTTGATGTCCATTGTAAAAGATTGTTGAGAAGTCGGCATCTTAGGAAGAAATATTAAAAAAATGAAAAAGTCGGCGATACGGGAATGAATATTCAAAGTTTTGGAAAAGATGGCAAAGTAACGAAAGTCGGCATTGAGTGCCATAACTCGTATAATAGACACCACAATACACGTATTCAACCTAATATACAATAATTTAAGAGAACATTGGCAATCATAAAAAATATCAGTACCACCAATGTAAGCACCTATTTTAGGTAAATATTTTTTTAAATATTTGAATCTCTGTTTAGGTAGTCAGATAGTGCTCTCTAAGACAAACTTATATGTACGTATAATTTAAGAGAACATTGGCAATCATAAAAAATATCAGTACCACCAATGTAAGCACCTATTTTAGGTAAATATTTTTTTAAATATTTGAATCTCTGTTTAGGTAGTCAGATAGTGCTCTCTAAGACAAACTTATATGTACGTAAATGTACGTAGTGCTCTGATTGGCTATTTCAAGGTCATGCATACAATGCAATGCGATAAGACAGGGTGGCGAGGGTGTGTCATTGCATATCATCTATTGTTTATTACATCGCCAAACTTACCAATTTACGTACATATAAGTTTGTCTTAGAGAACAGTATCTGACTACCTAAATAGAGATTCAAGTATTTAAAAAAATATTTACCTAAAATAGTTGCTTACATTGGTGGTACTGATATTTTTTATGATTGCCAATGTTCTCTTAAATTATTGTATATTAGGTTGAATACGTGTATTGTGGTGTCTATTATACGAGTTATGGTACTCAATGCCGACTTTCGTTACTTTGCCATCTTTTCCAAAACTTCGAATATTCATTCCCGTATCGCCGACTTTTTCATTTTTTTAATATTTCTTCCTAAGATGCCGACTTCTCAACAATCTTTTACAATGGACATCAAAACTGCAAGAATTATTGAAAATTCGTTGACTGATTGATTACCTACATCAGTCTTTTAAAATTATTTTCAATCAAACTTATTGTTCAATCTTGCTCTGAAGATCTTTATTAAATCATTTTAACAATCCGTGAAATCTCTTATTAAAAACCCCATGTACCTAATTTTGCCTCTCGGACTATAGCGGGAACGAGTGGGAAATAAAAAGTTTCAATCGTCCCCACTGGGGACGAGTGAAACTTTTTTTTCCCACTCGTCCCCAGTGGGGACGACAAGGTGGGGACGGCCGGGAATCAATCGAAAATAGGATAAAAGATTCTGGAGCATGTGGATCGTACAGTGTGGACCAGGCTAATGGCATGTTTGGAAAATTTCATAACTTGTCGATAGTGGACTTGACGAATTACCTATTTGACTTATTACAGACTTGACCATTGTCGTGCCATTCTCACTTTTCTTGTTAGTTTGTCTGTCCGGAGTCCGGGCGGAATCTTGCAAATTCAATTTGATACACTTTCCAATTAGCTAGCGTGCTGAAACTGTGTTTCTGTTTGAATCGCGTTTGTTTTGTTGGCTTTATAATACAAGCCCGACGTTTCGGAGCCCTTCCGGCCTCCCTCATCTGAGGCAACAAACGCGATTCATACCGTCATACTAGAATGTCTACCTCGGGAGCGAATACTATTTTTCGAATGAAAAATATTCATCGCCCACTATGAGAATAGTTAGTAGATTGTATTACAATGAAGCAAAATAATATTTTTACGGTGAGGGTGGTTTTTTGAATCCAGAGCGAAGTGAGGGATTCTAGAGTAGTGTGATACACTCTACTTTTTATTACCCTCTATGAGAAAATAGAAGGCACCTCATATTTATAATTTGAGAGCTACTTTATTTTTTAAGTAGCCCTCAAGTCTTAAGTGGCCTCAAATTTTAATCAATTTTAAATCCAATTCAAATTTGAGGCCATTCAAAATTTAAAAGCTACTTAATTATTTAAGTTTTCCTCAAATTTTAAGTGGCCTCAAATTTTAATCAATTTTTAATCCAATTTAAATTTGAGGCCATTCAAAATTTAAAAGCTACTTAATTTTAAGTGGCCTCCAATTTTAATCAATTTTAAATCTACTTTAAATTTGAGGCCTTTCAAAATTTGAGAGCTACTTAATTATTTAAATACCCCTTAAAATTTGTCAAATAGTTGCAATATTTAAAAAATATTTTTAAATTTCCACCCTAGGGATGAAATGCGCTACTTTCAACCCGGATATCTACCCATGAAAATTAAACTTTCCGAACGGGAGAGATGAAAAATTGGTTTTGTTGCAACTTCATCAAAAATGTTGTGATACAAAAATATCAGCGCAACGAACAGAAAAACTATGGATTTATTCTTATTTTTTTCATTTTACAGTTTTCACAAATAGGTTTTTAATATTATTACTATTTACTCTTGCATTAAAAGTTTCATTTGTAAACAAAACTGACTCCTTTTTATTTACAAATAATTAAGTATTTACATTTCATGAAATTCCAATTTCCTACGTTGAACTGGTGGTGTAACAATTATTGAATGGTTTTCAATAGGCGGAAGTAGTCGTTTTCTCGATGGAATTTCAGATTAAGAGGTTTGACAAACACTCTTTTTGACGGTTATGTAATCTGGATCGAGAATTGTTCTTTTTCTGGGATGGCGTGGATCTATCAACTCAGGCAGTAAGCATTCCATGTAAAAACTTGTTAACTTCGGTTCCATCTCTTTTTTCCAAAATTGATCGTCTTTTTCCGGTATTTCTTTTTTCAATTTATTATCACCTTACCATGCGGCCAAAAGACAATTATTTTTGTTTGCAATGTGCATTTGGCCCTGGGCCTGAATGTACCAGTCTGATTTTTATTATTAAATACCTGTAATACAAGCAAATGTTAATGTTCCAAATTTAAATTACTTTATTCCCTAGGGCTTAAACACGCATTTTACTTCCCAGATATCTCATTAGATATTTAGCGAGTCATTACTCGTTTTACGTTGACCTCTTTGGTCAAATAATATTAGTTTATGCACCGAGGTACTAAAGCCCTGTCTTATATACCGGGCGTCATATTGAATCCAAAGCATACGAAAGACTCTAGAGTTAACTCCCAAGCGCAGCGAGGGTTTTAAAAACTTACTTCTGAGCGAAGCGAAGGAGTTATGTACCTAGAGTCCTGAGTGAAGCGTGGGATTCAAGCGCAATTATTAATTAATTAAGCCTGTTTTTATCTTGGGCGGTTGAATCCCACGCTTCACTCAAGACTCTAGGTACATAACTCCTTCGCTTCGCTCAAGATACGTACGCTTTGGATTCAACATGACGCCCGCTATATAAGACAGGGCTTTAGTACCTCGGTGCATATACTACTATTATGCCCTACTTAGGTGTATAATGGCACTTTATGTACCTAGGGAATAAAGGCTCGCTTTACGTTCACCTTTTCTTATCCTATATCTATCTATACTTATAATAAAGAAAGAGAGAACAAAAAGTCTGTACTTGGAAGTAATTTAAAAAAAAAGTGGTCTAGTGGACTTAGGAAAAATAATAGAACAAAATTATATAATTTTTAAAATTCATGTCTGTCTGTTTGTTTCTTACACAATTAAAAACTACTGATCCGATTGAAATCTGGTTTCCAATATTGGATAGTTCAATTTTCGAGGAAGGTCGTGGTATACTTTGCATCGACGTCCAATTAGTAGAATCCGAGTATGAACAAAAAAGTGCAACCGCTTGGCCGCCCCGCGCCCGTGATAACGCGTTCACTTCCGCGGGTGAAACCGCGGGGCGCAGCTAGTGGTCAAATAAAATTACTTTGTAGAGCAGTAGGTGTGTAAAATTACTTTGTTGAGCCGTAGATGTGTAAACTTACTATTTTTGTCGTGGGGTTTTTTTGATTGGTGGGGTGATTCTCCCACTAAAAGCGGTAACAGCTATCTCCGCACTATGAGATCCGATTTTAATGAAACTTGAAAGGTATACAAGTTCTATGAGTAAATAGATTTTATTTGTTGTGGGGGATTTTAATTTTTGGAATAGTTCCCCCACAAAAGGATGTACTAGATATCTAAACATTATGTGATCCGATTTTTCTGCTCTATTATGATGACATAAAGAGCCCTTTCAATAATTAGTTCCCACGAGGTCAACTGTTCGTTGAATCACTTGTAATAATATTATTATCAGATGCCTAGATCACAAAGAACACACCTTCCAAATTTCATCTCTCTCTACCAGCGGTTCAGTCAGTGAGTAATTCAGTCAGGACAAAGATTTTTATAGATATACATAGATTACAGAAGTATAGATATAGATTAGTAGTTATGTAAGTACTAGCTGCGCCCTTCGGTTCCACACGTGTAAGTCCCGAACCCGCGGGAATATCAATTTCAAAAGTAAACTTTGCCAAAGTACCATCTATCTTTGAATCGAAATTTATCAAAATCGGTTTAGCGGCCTGATAGAGTTACTTTCTCATTTGTAATGGTCGATTATTAGCTTGCATTACCTTGATGAACTGTAGATACTTATTATATTAATTCCGCAAAATCCTTGTAGGTAAGTACCTATCTCAATTTTCATTTTGACAATGGAATAGGTAAATAGATTTATTTTTTCGCCTCTCTTACGATATTTAGATTTCTTTTTGATGTTTTAGCAAGCTTTCGTTTGGAAAAAGCTTTTTTATTGCAGATTGCTAGTAAATACAGTTACTCTGATTGCAACACTAAGTACAAATAGTATCGTTGGCGATTCAACGGGGTAATGCCACCAGTGTGATGGGCATTTTTGGACTCAATGGTCATTCACCTTAGATTATTTGTATTGTTTATTTTCTTTGTAGTATTTATTTCTTGTGTAATTATTTAGTCTTTCTTTTTTTAGTACAACAACAATCAAATATCAAAGATAAATAAACAATGCTAGACAGTTTTATGACAGTAGGTATGATTTGACATGACTGTCATAACATAACAATTATTTTCATATTGGCCGGAAAAAATGTAAAAAGTTCGAATCTATACGAAATATAATTTAAAATAGATTACGTAATTATTTGGGAGCGAAAACTGACATAGGTCCACCTTCGACGGCGCCAGACGGCGGACTGAGGTTGGCGCAACGTCTACTTAGATGCGTTGTAATACAGTTGATTTTAGATTGAAGGTTTTCATGCTTTTAACACGAAACTAAAAAGGCGTAAGTCTCAAATCATTTTTCGACAATTTTACGGAAATTAAGCAATATTAAAAATCATCACATAAGCAATTAAAAGTATTGATTATTTCCTTTGTATTAAATCAAAAATTGTTTCGATATATAGTATAATAGAGGAGAAAAGAGTAAAATATAGAAAATACAGCACAATTTTCAAAGTAAAAAAGTATCGAACAAAACTTAATGAATCGTGATTCTGTTATTTGCAGACCTTAGAAGAAGGTTCAATAAAACATGTATTTGAATTTCACATTCGCCAAACTTGTGGCTGATGCAGAATATGCGTCGCAACAAACAATATTTTTCTTCTGCTTAGACTTAAGGGGTAGTTTTGGACGCCCGGATACGTTCGCGCGAGCGGATATTATTTTTATATTTGATTTTTAAAAACCATTGCACTTTCAATTTTTTTTCAACTCAACAACTCAATTGTATTTATGTAAAGATATCCACTAGTAAACTTTAAATTTTCAGCATTTTAGATATAGTTTCCAATATAAAAAAACTGTAAAACAAATTAACAATTGTTCACACCTGGTCCTGATAATAAATCACTCGAAAAAGTTGGGACAGATTGCAATAAAACGTTGCATTTTTTCTACTTCCTGTAACTGTCAGTTTGAACAGAACTTTATTATGTTTAAATTGAATTTAACATTTCAGTTCTATGAATTAATTAATAAACGCAATGGCTGGCACCAATAACAATTAAAGCCTGACGTTAATAATAATTATATAATACAAGTAATCCTTCATGGTTTTACTAAAATAGGCTCAGATCTCATAGAAATATCCAATTGAGAACTCATGTAATTTGAAAGCATTGACCAAAACAAAATCTTTTTAGTAGTTTAGAGCCGATTTGTTACAAATATTTTTGTCTTTGACGTGAAACATATATTTTTATTGTATGCGATAAACTTGCATCTGACCTTACCTCATCTCATGGAAAGCGACGATGAGGTCGACGATGCAGCCTGCTTTTCTAGACGAATATTTACTCTAGATTCGAACATTAAATTCAACATGAAAAATACTCCCTTGACGAGGTTCCATCCTCTGCCCTCGTTTGCCGGACGAACGGACTTTACGGACTCAAAAGTGATTATTTTGGGGGTGCGACACGAAGTTCGATGTGGGTAGTGAATTTCATTTTATAGCAATTCACACTTTAAAAACAATTCGAACCTTGAATGGGCTGAGAATTATGCGATTGTTAAATCCATGATCCAGCTTTGGAATAATTATTTTAATCGGCTAGCTAAAACACACGGGTTATGGGTCCATTCACACAGTGCCTACGTACAGTACATTTTATTAAAAAAAAGGCTTCGGATCGTAGCAAGTAGCACAAACGATAATAGGCTGAAATACTACCCAAAATTAAGTTCTACTAAAACAGTTAAGCAGCTCTTAAACTCCAAAAATTCTATATAAATTTTAAATTGAAAAGCTCCTAATTACTCGGCTGTAAAACTCATAAACGGTTACAGAAAAAAGCAAGTATGAGACTACTAAAATGATAAAACACTTTATTTATCCGGTTTTATCGCGTTTTTATTCATTATTTGACCCGAGCTTTCGCCAACTTTACAGTTGGCTTTTTCAAGGTTGACTGATTGGTTGGTTGTTGGTTGGTGTTTTATTATGCAAAATCGCGAAAACCATAGAAGAAATTCTACTAAAATGAGTTAGAAACTCTGAGTCAATTTCAAATATTTTACCTGGCCTAGTAGAATAACTTAGGATTTGTCAATAATGACTTGGTCATCGCCAAGAATGACTTGGCCATCGGCAAGAATCCCTTGGCCATCGGCAAGAATCACTTGGCTATAGGCAACATGAGAATGGTTCGTCATTATGACCTATTCGTAGTATGAAATTTATATACAGACGATAAATCATAACTGTAGAACTTATGAGGTCAAATAAATCTAACCGAAAATATGTGGCTTCTAGAATTGTTGAAATTCACTTTGCAAAATTCAAACGTCCTGAGTGACAAATTAGTTACATTAGTCCTGGTCTAGTTAGAGTTAGTAAATGTAGGTGCATTGTTGAGATAAATTAAAGCTTTTGCAAAAACGAATTTATTAAAGTAAAACTTTGCTAGTAAAATTGTCAACGGGCTACAGTGGACTTACCCAAAAATTCGTCATAACAAAAACTCTAGTAAAAAAACAAAGAAAAAAATTCGAACAAAAAACACTTTTGTTCGAATCGGTGGTATTATAGAGTAAGTCCCAATCCCGTAGGAATTTCTAGAATTTTGATATGAAGAATTCATGATAATGTAGCTTTCTATTACTGATTTTTTTAAATCCACCCAGTAGTTTCGGAGTCTGTTCATTATAAATAAATCTGTCCTATTTATGATATTAGTCATATAACTAAATCTATTATAAAAATAAAATAATAATATAAATTTGGGTTCCCTATGCTACTTCGAAACACTATCCATCGAAACACCTTTATGTAATTAATGTGGCCTCTAAGGCCACTCTACCAACTCCCACTCCAGTGAGCGGACTTTTTTTCTCCTTTTCTCATTCATTCTTTTCATGCTTTTCTTTTTTAAATAATGGGATTTTAGGGTTTTTATTTGTATCGCTCTTTTCCGCGCTTAAGCGCGTTGTTCTTTTTTACTTTTTTCTTCTTAATGCTATTACAAATTATTCTTACTTCTAGTTTTAAAATACATACATCAGTTCTAAAATACATACATAATCTTATTACTTTCCCCGGGTACGTAAACATACACATTGTCTTATATACTATATCACAGAACATATTCTTACACATTAACAATTTACAATCACAGTCAGTCTTATTTGCTAATATCACAGATGCTATTGTCAATAAAATACTAATAATAATATGCTGTGTATGTGGGTGTGTGTAGCTGTTCTCGTGTAGTGTGCCTGTCTGTGTCGTGCAAAGGTTGTTGGCTGGGGGCGATCGCGATTCCGCGCGTTGTCCCCCATCCCGCTCTACTTTTGTCGAGCCGCGTTCATGCCGCCCGACAAAAGAGTCGGGACGGAGTTCACCGCGCCTCGCCGCCGCCTCACCTTGTCCGGACCTCTTCTCAACCTTCCTTCGCCCAGTGTTGCCTGGGGTCTCCCGCACTTCCTCAGAAAGTTGGGAGGCTTCATGGACTCTAGAGTCCAGAGGAAGCCACCCCGACAACACTAAGGCGAAGTTTAGGGAGCCCGTCCTTTGACCTTCTTCATTTTCAAATACCAACATCCTCTGCACGACCCCGAATACTTTATTGCCAAGTTGTTGTTTTACGAATTTATTAGTTACCTCCACGTTGCCCTTAGCAATATGCTACCCGCGATCTGGCCAGTTTTTCCCACTTTTGCCTGATGGGGCAGATTCTATTGAAGCAGCTATGTTCTACGTTTATTGCACCCTCCCTTTTGCAGTTTATGCATGTCGGTAATTTTTCCTTTTTCTCACACGCGATACTCAGGTGACCCTCCCCACAGTGGCTGCAGCTGTCCAGCTGCTCCTTGCAGACCCGTCTGCTGTGGCCGTAGCCCAGACAGCGGGAGCACTGGATAAGAGGGGACTGGTCCTCGACGGGGGACTTGCCCCATCGAAGCTGTATAGTCCCCTCCTCTGTCAGCTGCCTCCACACCGGGGGAGTTACCCTAAGCACCATGTGCATCACGTGTGGATTCCTCGTCTTCTTCTCGTACAGCACTTCTGCGTGTTCTTCCACCTTTACCTCACCCTTTCTCTCTCTCTCTATTGCACGTTTGACTCCCTCCATGACCTGCCTGGTTTTGTCCTCGCCTCTTACATACTTCACTACCACTAGCGGGTTTTTGTTTGTCGCTCTTTCCGCCTTTAAGTTGTCCTTTCCCTCTATCCTTTCCTTCATCTTTTCCGCTTCCTCCTTCTTTTCAAATCCTAAGACCACCTTCTGGTCCTTAGCCTTCCTAATTCTACTGACCTCAAACCACTCCCCGCCCCCGTCCCTGTCGACCGACTGTTTCACCATATCTATTACTTCGTCACTCGTTTTTGTGGCGTCGGTCGACGATACTATGACTGAGTGGAGCGTTCTCGGTGGCGGGGGTGGTTTTTTCCTTACTCTGTCGGCGTATGTTTCCTCTCTTCCTACTCTCTTGCTCTCCTCTCTTACTGTTTTCCCTTTCTCAATATCCTTTTTCAGCTCTTCCATTATTCTGTTCCCCTGACTCACCATTTCTTTAATGTTTTTCTGTTCCTCTTCCACACTCTTACTTCCTTCTGTTTGCTTGCTTATTCTTTCTATCATCTCCACTATCTCCTGCTTCTCCTTCTTTGCTTCCCTTTTCCTTTCCGCTTCCACTTTCTCCATTCTCTCTTGGATCTCCACTATCTTTTTTATTTCCACTTTCCCTCCCATCCTCTGCATTGTTTCCTTCACTTCTTCCATCGTTTTGTTGCTCTTGTTTACTAGTTCCCTTAAGCTTTTCTGCTCTGTCTCTGCTCTGTCCTTTCATTTACTTGATACATGTGACCATAGAAATAAGAGGTAGTAGTACAACTAGAAAGTTCACTGAGGCAGTAAAAACGAGCCGAGGGAGAGGGCTAAAACTTTACACGTCTTAGAAGACGTTTTCGTTCGACGTTTTCGTTTCGTTTTACGTTTTCGTAATCTTCTAATATACGTTTTCATATCCGACCGACCTCTGTGGCGCGCCGGGCAAACGCTTGGTTGCAATGCAGAAGGTTGCGGGTTCGATTCCCGCTGGGTGCAAATATTTATGCTTAAAAATAAATATTTGTATCTGGTCTGGGTGTATTATTAATATTATTATGTATAAAAATGTATGTATTTACAAAAGAAAAAAAAATATAAATAAAAAAAAAATATAAAAAAATAATAATATATAAATATAAGTAGTATATCCGTTGTCTAGTCACCGTAACACAAACTTAGCAGCTTACCACGGGGCTAGATGGCGCTGTGTGTTGGTCACATGATTTATTATATTATATTATTATTATTATTAATATCCGTATATTAGGAGAGGTATATTACAAGTTTTTAGCTGCCTTAAATACCTACCCAAATATTGGCACTAGCTCTCAAGCTATATTCAGACAAAGACGTGTAAAGTTTAAGCCCTCTCCCTCGGCTCGTTTTTACTGCCTCAGTGAACTTTCTAGTTGTACTACTACCTCTTATTTCTATGGTCACATGTATCAAGTAAATGAAAGGAGGTTGCGTGTTTGGAAATTACATTTGTTACGTAAAACGAGCCTTTGGTCAAAATTTTTTCGGTGATATGAACCATAGGGGAAACGAACAATCGGTGAAACAACTATTCGGTAAAGTAATCTTTCGGTCAATCGTCTTCGGCGAAAGGTGTTTCGATGGATAGTGTTTCGAAGTAGCGTAGGGAACCCATAAATTCTGTGACCAACACACAGCGTCATCTAGCAACATGGTAAGCTGCTAAGCTTGTGTTACGGTGACTAGACAACGGATATACTACTTATTTTTAATATTAAATATTTAACCTTATTATAATATTTACCGGTAAAATATTTCTAAAATTCACCAAGTTGACTTACGCAGTACGCACTTACTTAAATTAATGAAATGCCAGTTTACTACGAATATATCACAAACACATGGTGATAGCTATAATAAACTAGGTAGACATTATTAAAGTAGCAGTTTCACGGAATCGCTGGAGCTTTCCATTTAATTTCACAACATAACAATTCACTTTAAACTTCCCCTCGTCACGTTAAGGTGCGGTTTTATTACACACGAGTTATTTACTTGTATTGTTCTTAGCGTTTTATTTGTGAATACTATTTCAATGTAACTTATTGCGTTTTTTTTAGAAACTTGATGTTTTGATGACTTTATAGTTTTGTGTCTCAATTAGTAAGGAAAAATGCTTTTTTTGCAAATTATTATGTCTGGGTATACTAGTATTTTTTGGGGTTTTCTAGTATATTATGTTAAAAAATAAGCAGCGCCACGTGGTTTAATCTGCGTAAGTACCGATCCCGGAGAAATATCAGGATAAAACGACTATGCTTAGCCTACAGCTACATGCAGACTAAGTTTCATCGTAATCGGTTCATACTTAAACACAAACTTTATACTTGTAAAATTGTAAAAACACCGAATAAAATTAAAGCAATAATACCGAAAAATGAGTTTAATTTAATAAAATGTTACAAAAACACTTCTGATTTCATCTGCATTCAGATTTAAATTTGTTAAACGTATTTAAATTTAATAAAGTTCTTATTCTAATTTAAATATTATCCAAAGAGAAGCAAGTAGGTACAAGTGCATTGGACTCTTTAATAAATAGAGTATGGTTCCTACATAAACCGTAACTCTCGTGTATTATTTTAATGTTCGCTTTCACGAAGCTCCCCCTTAATTTCAGGAAGTGCCGCCTTTATTAAACCTTCTGGTGTTTATTTAACCGTATTTAGTTTAAGGGTAGTTACGGACTGCAAACTGTACTAT
This sequence comes from Idaea dimidiata, assembly GCA_949358125.1. Classification (NCBI taxonomy): domain Eukaryota; kingdom Metazoa; phylum Arthropoda; class Insecta; order Lepidoptera; family Geometridae; genus Idaea; species Idaea dimidiata. Next base: position 15,825,039 of record OX442329.1, read on the forward strand.
TGGGCGACTTTTGTGTGGACTCCAAATAGTTGCTGGGCTATTTCACCATGTGCTAAGACAGGGTACGTATTTTAATACTAGAACGTCGCAATAATGCCTCAGAAATGTTAGAATTTTTTCGAAAACAATTCAACATTTTGCAAAATTATGCTAAAGCTTTTTAACAATTGCTGAACCGTTTTGAAGAAAAATCTAATAATGTTGATGTATTGTTGTGACATTATAGTTGAGAAATACTTGCCTCGACCGGCTAGTAAGATACTAAAAAGACACTGCGACACACATTTTAGCAAATTATTTTGGGTTAGTCGCATTTGTATTTATTCGCGGTTGGTCATTTTTGCATTTAGTCATTTTCTCATTTGGTCATACTTAGATCGAAAAGCTTTAATTGAAGGGTTTAATTAAACACAATATTTACCAGGTTTTACTTGCGTTTTATTTAATAACGGCATTATTACTGAAGACCGAGCTTTCGCTAACTTTTAACAGTTAGATTTTTAAAGATTGACTGGGTTACTGGGTTGACAGCTAGGGTTATGGGCTAGGGCTAGGGTTTATTTATTATTGGACTATTTTCACATTTCACGTTAATAGGATTTTCAAAAATCACGATCAAAATAAAAAACAAAAGACGCTTGAAACGAAAACAAAAGACGATAGCAATATTGTATAATTAAATCAATAGATGTACCGATCTCAACTACTACACTCCTCATGTCAGTCGCTGTTTCTGGGTTAATCTTACTAATATTAAAATACTAGCTGTGCCCCGCGGTTTCACCCGTTCCGTCCCCGCTTGAATAACGGGATAAAAAGTAGCCTATGTGTTAATCTAGGTCCCCAGCTACCAATATTCCAAGTTTCATCGCAATCGGTTCAGTAGTTTTTGCCTGAAAGAGTAACAAACTCACATACATACAAACTTTCGCGTTTATAATATTAGTAAGATAAGACTAGCTGCGCCCCGCGGTTCACCCGCGTTAGTCCTGTTCCTGCGGGAATATCGAGATAAAATCTAGCCTATGTGTTATTCCCGGTATCCAGCTACCTATATTCCAAGTTTCATCGCAATCGGTTTAGTAGTTTTTGCGTGAAAAAGTAACAAACTCACATACATACGTACATACAAACTCTCGCGTTTCTAATATTAGTAAGAAGTAAGATGTGAAAGTTTATGAGTAAGTACTCGTAAGAAAGTAAGTTTGGTAATAAGTCTGCCTTTTATAGAACCAAACTGTTCGACATATACGAACTGTACAACTTATTGACGTTGATATAGAGTACAATTTATTTTGAAAATTTGAACTCCATCGTTCACATTAACTGAACCCCCTTATTTATGAACTACTAGCTGCGCCCCGCAAGATAATCGGGATCAAAATATCCTATGTTACTCTCCATCATTTAGACTATCCTTCTGGTAATTTTAATCTAAATCGGTAGAAGGTTGCCTGGAAGAAATTGCTTTAAGCGATAAGGCCGCCTATTTGTTCAACATTTATTTAGTTTTAAATGTGTTGTTTTTGTAATATTTTTGTGATTGATCAAATAAAAGTGTTATCTATCTATCTATCTAGAACCGTTTGACCGTGAAAATTGAACAAACAAAGGAACTTTCAGATTTATGATATTAGGAAGGATGTATAACAGCTGCATAACTATGTAGCGTTTCTCTGTTACTGTGACTAGAAGTCTCAATGTTGACAGACAGAAACAAACCTTACATTACTTAGACTAGAAGATACCTAAATAAAGATACATATTATAGATATTATCTGTCGATATTTCGCCAGTAATTTCAACTGGCTTGTCTCTCGTGAACAATGGCGAAATATTGAGCTCCGTGTAAAAACGAAATTAAACATGTTAAAGGTATGTAATGGTTCATTAATCATATTTGTAGTGAAAAAAACCATGTACGTTTAAAATTTTATATCTATAGTTTGAAAAATCAGCCCTGAGTTAAAAAAAAACTACCGAAGGAATGATAAATCAATCAGTAATCGCCCGATACAAACTGCATCAGTCTACTCCCTCCGTAACCTTCTGTTGTTTATTTAAACGTATTTAGTTTAAGGATTACTGTTCTTTGATGTGCAAATTAAGTGAGACTGTGTTTGTTTCGGCGGCTCGTAATTGTTTGATTTATGATACGGTTCGTTTTCATTAACTTGATCGACATGGTTATGGTTGGTGAAACGCCTCATTAAATAACATTTTCGCGGGAATTAGAAGCGATCGTATTTTGTTTTTGTTTTGTTAATTTAAATGGCCAGTTCTTTAATCTCCAGGTAGATAAAAGATATCGTATAAACTTTTTATTCTAACACAATTGGACCTCATAATTTCATATTTTCTTCTACTTCTTCTTTTCATTAACATTAATAAAAGGATTAGTTAGTAAATTTCTATTTAGTGCTTTATCCGCAATAATATTCTAGATGTGAAAGAAAAACGTATTTATAATTTCACAAACATTTTTTTCAACAAGCAAACATAATAAATGTCTGAACTGAGAGGCCAAACAGCTTTAATCTTACGCACATCAAGTTTATGTCAACAATAATTTGTGCTCTCAAATATTTATATGTACACATCACAACATCTAATTTTCTCAACTCGATTATCAATAAATTATAAATATTACAGTAAATAATAAAATATTTTTTAATTACCCTATTAGTTTTATCCTATGGTGACCAAACGGCTGGCTGCTTCTTTGGATAATCGGTATTCGGTATTGCTTTATAAAGAGGCAATGCATCCAGTTTTTTTTTGGTATAATACCTAGAGACTTAATTTTGGGTTTTAAATTATTTATTTAATTAAAAACCGAAACATCGGATAAATTTTAGTGATTCATTTTGACGCTGGTTTGCCTTCCGGCAACTCAAATTCATTGACTAAAAGTCAACTTAAAGCTTTAATATAAATTTAATACTGAATATCACAAGTTAAATACAAATTAATATAACTCTGTAGGTACCCCGGTATGTCTTACAAAGACGTGCGGAAGTCAAATAATTGTCGGAACACGGAGAAGCGCTCGGAAATTAATTTAGTTAATATTCTGCTTGTTTGTTTCAGGTAGGAGGCATGCGGGCGCCTAAAGTTCCCGCTACCTTGGTCCTGTTGCTATTTGCAATAGAGGCTCTTGATGCTAACAGAAGAAAGCAAAAGGACAAGGTTCTTCCAACCACAAACATATGTGACATCAGCGACCGAGACTCCAAAGTACATTGCTACTGCGAGTTCAACCAGGATATCAACGAAGCAGTCAAAACAGAATGCTGGGTCTTCAACGGAGGAATAGAAAAAACAGATCTCTTATGGCCGAGTTTCATTTCACAAATAAACATAGAAACTTTGGCTTTCAACGTTCGAGCAGACGGCGGCTTATCATTCGTCCCATCAAAAGTGTTCAAGTATTTAAGAAAAATGAAACAGTTCAGCATAAAATACAGCTCAATACCAAACATAGATACTTATACGTTTGCAAACGTGACCTCTGTTCAAGAGATAACTTTAACCAAAAACCAGATTCACCATTTAGGTAGACATTCATTTTACAATCTACCCAATCTAACAATTCTCACATTAGACGAGAATAGAATAACAGAACTAGTTACTGAAACATTCTACGAGTTGCCGGCACTACAAAAACTGTATCTAACTAGTAATAACATAAGTTCGATACAGGACGGAGCGTTCAGACACCTTGTTAACTTAGTAGAATTAGAATTGGACAGAAATAACATAAGTGAACTTAGGAAGGAGTGTTTTGATGGTCTCGCGAATCTAAAAAGGTTAGATTTAAGAAGGAACAAGTTGACAGTATTGAATTCTTTCACTTTCACTGAATTGTGGAACTTGCAAGCGCTGTTGCTAGATTACAATGAGATTTATGGGTTAGCACAGCGAACATTTGACGGATTATCTCAATTAAAAAAGTTGAGTTTGAGCCATAATAAATTGGTCAGTCTTACTGGGGGACTTTTTGAAGGCGTCAGAGGTCTCTTTGCTCTCGATTTGAGACATAATCATTTGAAAAGATTTACTATTGATAATTTGAAACCGATTTACGATAACCTCAAGAATCAGAACAGTTACATTTATTTAGAAGGTGAGTTTGACGTCATTTTTATATTTGTGTTTTTACTTTTTACCTTATTTTAGGTTTGACAGCTATAGGTTAATTCTGTATTGTAACACCAAATAAAATTACTATAAAAGAGATAAACAAACATTGACCTCCCGAATCTAGGTGGCAGAATGGACGGTCTTATCGCCTAAAGCTATCTTTTCCTTCTGAATCCAACTACTGTTCAGTTCTAGCATAGAGTTATGATCTGTTTTTTTTTTCATTATTTTGAAATGTATTTTCGACCGAACTTCGGATTGTTTTTTGGTACGATTACGCCCTATCTTCTAAGAAAAATATAACAAAAAGGTAGAGTAGCAAATCTGACAAACAATTTTTAGTGAAAATATGCAGTATTACACATTTTGTTCCACCAGTTGGAGGTAAAATACTGGGGTTAAATTATTCTATAAACGCTTAGAAATACAATATGTAACATTTAATGTTTAAAAAGTTTTAAAACAATGCAAACATACACGAACAGTTTTAGTTTAAGTTTATTTATTGTCCGTTATACGTCCGATATCTAGGAGATATGGAGCTACATACTTTTAGAAGGCACCTATGCGTGGAGCCGAAACCAACACTTATATGCCATTATCACTAACAGTTTTACTCGCTAACTGTAAAATGGACACCGATTATCTTTGTCTGTACTATAAAGTGCTGCCAATGATAACAGATGAAAAATTACTTGTACTATATTTATATGATGGTAGTGGATCGGGTTTAACTAAGAATACCTACTATAGAGATCATAGTGCCTGCTGTAGCAATATCCAACTTAAACAAATATTGTATTTTTTTACTAGCTGCACCCCACTGTTTCACTCGGTGTAATTCCCGATCCTGTGGAATATTCCAAAAATTCTTTCGAAGTGGATAAATAGATTAATCACAAAGATTTCATGTTTCTTGGACCAACGGTTTGGGTTCTACGTTATCATACATAAAGCTCAAGTTAAGTTCATTAAGTTATTCAGTCAGCGCAGACAATCAACCTGTCAGTATTTTGAATTTTATTTTCTTTTCTTTTATTTAAAAGTAGCTACCACCCGTGTAGTTCCGTTTCCGCGGGAATATCAGAATAAAAAGTACCCTGAGTGTTATTCCAGGTCACCAGCTACCTATATTCTAATTTTCATTGCAATCGGTTTAGTAGTTTTTGCGTAAAAGAGTAACAAAGTCACAGACTTACATATAAACAAACAATCTTTCGCGTTTATAATATTAGTAAGAAGTAAGATTCTCGTGTCACAGTGTTAGTTACCCTAGTACTCCGAAACGGCTTGACTGATTTTTATGAAATTTTATAAGCATATTCAGTAGGTCTGAGAACAGGAGTATTTCTATTTCATTAGGGTTTTCCACCCCTAACCTTTTTTATTTGTTCGATTTCGATTAAAATTTGCATAGGGATAGTTTAAGTGACGGAGAGTAACATAGGATACTTTTGATCCCGATATTCCCGATCCCGATCCCGATATAAAACAGCGGTGCTAGTAATGATTATTAAAATAATTTGTAGTATACTGTTGGAACCGTTTCCTCAGAATGATATTGCGTTCCCATTTCGGATTCAACCATCAGATGGGTGTGGAATTTTATCAAACAATGGAATTAGTTTTATAGAAGTCACAGACCTTTAAACAAAAGAAAGCGTTGTCTCTGAGCAATATTGAAGGATTAGATGAAATGTTACTCGAGATTAATTTAAATTGGTATAATGGACCATTGAAACGGTGATGTTTTCAACCGTGTGAAACGGTGATGGTGTCATTGGCTTGAACGCGCAATACGTCTATGCACAAAAGCTGCTATTTTTTTTAGAGTTTCTTGCCTGAAATATAAAAATGTAATCCTTTGGATACGAAGTAAACAGGAATAAAATATTTTCAAAAGAAGTTTGAATTTTTATCTATAATACATAGCCTTGACGTAAAGGACACCTTTTCAATATCTTTCCAATAAATAGTGACAATAATTATTTTTACTACTAGCCGCGCCTCGCGGTTTCACCCGCGTAAGTCCCGATTCCGCGGGATTATCAGGATAAAAAGTAGCCTATCTGTTATTCCGGGTTTCCAGCTACGTATTTTCCAAGTTACATAGTAAGTCAAATTAAATAAAAAAGTAAATAGTAAATTTCATATAATCTAAATACCTAAAAGGTAAAATTTCTACAATTATGTAAAGCTATTTTCATTAAACAGTGACGATCAAAATAAAATTAGTATCAATTACTGCCGATACGTACCTTATTAATAATTCAAAGTTATTGCTGTCTAATAATTCGATAAATTAATAATTTGAATTCTAAAACGCGGCAGTTTAATTAAATTACCTGCTACCTTTTACAAAAATAGGTAATTTCCGCGTCGGAAATATAATTAAGTCCAATTACGAGGGGTATCCATTTTTTATACAGGGTCATAGGAAAGTTAGTTCGCATCCAGTTAAAATGTCCAGCTAAACGTTTAAAGGAACCTATTTTGTTCTATGACTTCTGGAAGTTCGACATCTTGATAATTTAGGTTACATATACTAGAAAGAAAACGAGCTGTTTGTTAGAAAGTAAATAAATATTGCACGACTAAGCGCTAAGCTTGTATTATGGGTACTAGGCAACGGATTTAGGTGTTTAGGTGAAATATAATCCTATACTAAATATTATAAACGCGAAAGTTTGTATGTACGTAATACGAATGTGACTTTGTAACCGCAGAACCGATTGCGATAAAACTTATAATAATGAAAATGAAAATTAGTTTATTTCTTTAACTTAGTAAACACATAACAATATTAAGGTTGGAACCTTCTATTAAGTGTACAAAGGCACTTGTATCAGAAGTAGAAGATATTACAACAGTAAACGTTTAGAAATAAAAACCAAAAATCAATTTTACTATAAATGAGATACAGTTACATAATACATAAAAAATAAAATGAAAGATATACACACCAACACAAAATAACACGGTAAAAATATATTTTTTATGGTAATCTAACTTTCTATCACTAGCAAATTTTCCGTCTCTTCATATGTTAGAGGTAATAGCCATTCATGTACCAGCCTTATACACATATACGTTGTCAAAGAGAAAATTAAAAAACGCTTGCTTATTAAATTATATAACAGTATTGATCTCTTTGTATATTGTCGACTTGCAAATGTTGTACGTACAAGTACATTAAAAATAATCTTATTCCTTTTATTCAAAAAGATATTGGGATCGTAATTAGTTGATATAAGCTACTTTTTATCTCAATAATCTCGCGGGAACGGGTCCCCGGGTAAAACCGCAGGGCGCAGCTAGTATGAAATAAATGCGATTAAGATTTGGAAAGAATAGTGAAAACTAAGTAAAAAGTTAAATTATATTTATGACCTTTTCTAGTAAAAAATAACTATATAATTTAGATCGAAACATACGCAGAGGAAATCTTGGGGTGCTGGTTGTAATTATAACAGTATAATAGGTATAGTAAAACTGAGTAAAGATTTACAAATGAATTCATCAAGTGATTTTCATAAAGATAAGGTACAATAAGCCCGAAAAAACACAAAGCCCTATTAATAATTCAATTTTACATTGGATTTTTAATTTTCTACGTAATTTTCACACTTTTTAACTCGAAAACAATAAAAAGTAAAATGGTGTAACTTTTTAAATTGATTCAATGGAATCATTAGAAAAGTTTCGAAATGGTTTAAACTGTTTGTTAGGGTTTTGTATGAATTTTAAATTTTGTGTCAATTTTTAATACCAAAATAAAAAATTGTAATAATGTGTCTCGACTGACTTGGTGGTTGAAAACATCTCTAAATATATTTTCGCCAAGTACCCAATTTGTTTTGTGAGGAGTTCGATGAATTTAGAATAATCCTTTGACAGTTGATACAACAAACAAACGTTCTCTTTTCTAGTATTTAGGACCAAGAGTTTGGGGTCTGGGTCCATATATCGCAGGTCATTCAATCAGTCAGTCAATCAATCAGTAAGGACTGTGAATTTAGATGTTAAAAACAATGTATTTACAAGAAGAAAAGTGTTATATGTAGTGTATTCGATACCTACTACCTATATCAAAGAAGTCTTAGTTTGGAACTAGATTGCGCTGTTTACATCGTCCTCCAATATATTTTTATTTAAATTTAATTAACGAAATCACGTACACTTACAGTTATTTACAGTTGGCCCATTGCGATAGAGAAGCACAACAAATATAGTAATAAATCACAGTAACAAAAACGTCTCACAAAAATCTTACAGCTACAATTTCTACTCTTTAGCGCAAACGACGAAAACAAAACTAATATTTCAAATTCTCACATTGAAATCGGTCCCATTGTTCAATTAAGCATTAATTAAGGCACGTATTGTTACAGGAAACGATTTCAGCTGCGACTGTCATCTCGCGTGGATGCATAATCTCCGACACGAAGCGAGGAGCGTGAAAGTGAGGACGTCTTTAGAAAATTTCATTTGTAAATTCGAAGCGGAGCCCTCTTTGAATTCACACTTTACTTATTTCGAAAGGAGCGTCATAGGCTCGAACAATTTGTTCGAGGCCGATGACAAAAGTCAAATAAAAGATTATTCGAATAATCTTGATGATTTTATTCAAGATGAAACCGAGGATGCTTATATTGACGAACCTAAATCGAGTAAAGGAGAGAATGAGAGGACTCTCCTTCAGATCCCTGTCGAGAGTCTTCCCTGTCCTCAGGACCCTAAAAGTGTTACCGATAGAACGTACACTTATCCCTCGCAAAATGAAGCGAAGGATTACAGAAATTTAATTCATTCTTCCTCGTCGAAAATCGACGTCTACTTTGATCTTTTTTCGCTACCATTTATAATATTAATACCATGGACCGCTCAAATGTGAACATTTGATGAGATTAAATTTTTTCTGTTTTCAATTTACTTACCGTTTAATATTTTTTTTCGAAAATTCAATACCTTAAAGAATGTTGTACATATTTTTGATATTTGTACCTACAATAGTTAAGTGTTAAGGTTTGAACAAACCTGTAATCAATTTGTGGAATAATCTCATGCGTACTCAGTAATATCTCTATAGACGGTCGTGATACATTTCGCACAGGTTTGGTCAGAGCCTTCTAAATTTTGTTAAGAGTAAAAGTAATATCTTGTAAATATAGGAAATAACTGTAAAAATGTAATATAGACTACGCAATTTTTTCTCAGAAAACTGATAAGAGTAAGAGTTTCTTCATATACTTTATTTCCAAATTGAAAGTACCTATTCCATTGTAAATAATATTTTCATATCTAATAAAATGTTTGATATAAAGCTCAGTACAAACTGTTAAGACTAGAAGATTTGATTTAATTTATTCGAAATTAGACAAAAATTTCAAATAATATTGTAATGAGATGAAATATAATCACGATCTGATTAAAGAACTGATTGTTGTCAAATCACCTCGGTTTGTACAGAGCTTTTAAGGGGAAAGGATACCTCGTTCTTCATACAATCGCTCCAAAATGGCTCCCTAGATAAAGCCATTAAAGTAAACGTGATTACGGCATAAAACCTATATCTAACTTGGCGAATGACCCATTCCCTCCCATGATTGTTTTTCAAGTTTTCTTTTTATTCTAACTAAAAATTGAAGACAAACCATAGGGCATAGTCATGGCAGACATAGGTTTTATGGCAATAATATATTATCTCATATATTTATCCAGAGAGGAAACAGCCGACTACGTTTTAATCGAGAACGCGTAGTCCTATCCTCTTAAGTAATTAAGTATTGTAAATAGATAAAACAAATAAAAATTAGAAATTTGTAAATAATTATTCATATTCTAAGCACATCATTTTATTCCTTTCAAAGGCAACGTAATATTATAATGAATGAGCTTTATAAAAGACGAGAAAGGTTTTGTTCGTAACATGATTTTAATTATTAAGTACATGTTTTTGTAAACATAATAAATAAGCGTAAAAGGGACGATTTTATGAAATTTTCTATAAGATGTATTATGTTACCTACTGACAATTCATGTAGCTATGCCTTGGGACTCCTGGGAGTTTTCAAGCCTAAAGTAAATATGTTTTTTTTAGGCAAGCAAGTTACACCTTTAACTTCATCGTCGCTTTACATCAGGTGAAATGTGGTCAAATGATAGCATATCTTATGTAAAAAAGAAATAATCATGCTTCACAAAACATTAAACGCTTACTCAATCTTTCTACATTACTTTTTTATATTATGTAGCTTTTAAATACAGTAAATTAAACCCAGATTTAACTAAGAATGGGTCGTACGAGATATTTAATTTTGCATAAGCTTTGTATGGCGTAAAGCTAAAAATTGAAAAGTAATGTATGCGCTAAGTATCGTTTTAATTACCTAAGACTACATTATACAAAACTTAAAGTTAAACTGTTTTTCGGATTTATTTGCTTTGCAATTACTAAAGCTTTTTCAACGCCCTATATGTCGTGGTCTTTTCAGACCTCCTTTTAATGAGTTCATGAGGAGGAAAGTAAACTTAGTTTCATATATCCGGATTGTAAAAACTGAAGAAAATTCTCAATTACAAAACTTGATATTAGACACTCAATGTATCTGAACGTAGATACATCGAATGCCACTCGCTACGACATCATGTTGTTGATGTCGAGGCGAGTTTCCACTTATCAGACGCTATCGACACTTGTGTCGTTTGTATCAAATGTCAGAGTCGACGTAAATCAGTAGCTTTCTTCAATTCTCTCACATGCGTTTGCAGGTACGACTGCAGTCGTGCTTGCAAATGCAGGCCTTAGTACAGTTCATACAATCTTAACTGTAATCGGAAATTCATTTCCAAGCCAATCACTTAGGTCTTGTTTGTGTTGGCGCTGTTATTAAGTATTCTGTTTCGGAAATTATCCAGTGATTCTGGATTATTTACGAAATGCGATACGATTCCGATAAATTTAATTATCGACTGTACTGTTTTAATGAAAATTCAGCTTCAGAATCAAGCACACGAAACCATGAACTTGTATTTGTTGAAGTATCTTTAAATTGCGTGAATGATTGGTATCTCTATCCTAGAAAAATGTTATGATTATTTAATTGTTTTATGCAACAGATTGTACGAAATACTTGAAAAATAATCATTAGGCATTGTGATCTTCCAGGACATAAAACCAAATTGAGAACTACGAAACGATACAGTAAGGTACGAGACTTTTACTAAGATTGAATACACGTAACGAAATTATTTTTGTTTTATTGATTAATTTCAAGTCATTGATAACATTGTAAAACAAGTAACATTTTATTGAAAAAAAGTTGTATTATTGATCCTTCAATAAACAAAGTAGAAAACTTTGGATACATTGTTATGAATACAAACCGGTTTTATTGAAACTAGCTTAAAAAAATAGAATCGTATCAGATGGTCTAAAAACAGCTGCGCCAAGCATTGAACTAATGTGTTTTTGTTCGACGTAGGATATTCAACTGCATTAAGTACTAATTTTACCAGTTTATGAGTATGTTTGACTATTTGGCTGCCATTGTTGGTTTAACGACTGTACGTACGGGTGTAGTGTTATGTGATCGCAGCATAATCTCTGCAGTATTAATTCAGATTACGTTTTGTAGGAGCAACGGAATGCATGTTGCAATAAATTATTGTCAAAAGCCTCGTTTCCACTAGGCAACAATTGATATGAAAATGTAGTATTTATTCTGGAGACGAGACGTTTCTAAGCAACGTTCCGTGTTGCACGAGCAATGTTGGGCAGCATGTCGTATGTCAAATGTTGCCTTGTACCACACCTTAATAACTTACCCAAAAAAATGCATATCATTGCATATAACTTGACAGATTAATCGCATCAGTGTAGGTGAGGCTTTATCTTCATCTGTGGCTTCGGAGCCACGTACCACAATTTTGTTTCAGTCAATACAATTTTAATTAGTTAAATAAACGGAGGGTCGTCCAATTTTATTCTTTGTTGAACATAATTTTATTTGCAAAGGTCACCCGAATTAGGTCGAATTGCCTTTTTGTAGTTCATGCGAATTTAAAAATATCTAGACAAAAAATATTAAAATGTTTGGTTTAAAAGGTAAAAATTATTTATCAATTAATTTAGTTGGCCTAAATTAATTGGTTCAACGAAATACTAATTGCCTATGAGAAGTTTTTTAAGTTTATTAGATCAGAAAATATTTTTTTATTGCAGCTTTGGATTAAAATAAATTGACCTCAAGGTTCAGTGATATGGTGTGAAAGGTAGAATTTTTGGCAAAACCATTTAACAAAGGATCTAACCATCTTTGGGCTTTGCTTTTAAAGATATCTTTAGAATTAATTGGCTTCAATATACACATAAAACTATAGATCGATCTTTAAACATATTCTAAATTTTAGATTAGTTAACCAAACACTTGCTCATATATTTGATAACTGAGTTTAATAGGCTTTTTGCAGTAAATTGCTGCTTTGACGTAATGCGGTAATCACAAGTAATTAGCTCAAAGTAACAATATACTAAATAGTACCTATGAGTCTGTGTGATCAACTAAATAAGTAATATGTGCGTGCTAGTCTTTATATCAATTCAACCTGTGTCATAAAAGTATCATCAATATTCCTATCACGTTCTCTATATTTAGACAAAATATGAAACGTTAAAATCTGTTAGAGAAGTTCAAAAGGGCGCTCCAATAGCAGAAATTATCTTCTATCTATATCTATAATTATAATAAAGGAAGAGAAGACAAAAAGCCTGTACTTGGAAGTAACTTTGAAAAAAGTTGTCTATGGGACTAAGGAAGGTAAAGTAGTTGAACAAAATTATAAAAAAATTAAAATTCATGTCTGTCTGCCTGTTTCTTTGTTTGTTCCCCAATTGAAATCTGGTTTTAAAAATTGGATAGTTCTATTTTTGAGAAACGTCGAGGTATACTTTATATCGTAATCTAATAGTAGAACCCGAGTAATCAACGAAAAAAAAATATACGCGACGAAATAAGAACTTCCTCTTTTTTTAAGAGCTAACATGTTGGCATTCAATAAGAAATGGCTTTAAAATTCTTGTAACATGAGATATGCCCATACGCGGGGTACAGTAGTCATAGTCACAACTAAAGATGTAATTAGATATAGCGCGTCATAGATAATGATTAACACTTTCGTTGGCTTTGAATTCCGACACAATAAATAGCCTCCTGTCCAGTCCCGGGAAGACTGGAGTAGCGAGCTTCGTTTACCGTCGAATAGATAGGTATTTTTACACCTACCCTCAACCACAAAAAAGTTTTTAGGGCCGCGGCACACTACACTAACATCCCGCGATATGTTAGACGTTCTCACACGATGCTTACAAACATTTATCACTGGATTCCACACAGATGGGAGTTTAAAACCACTTTCCCGGTTGCAATTCCTGTGTTTCTTGATTCCGACCGCTTCATGTACAATACGGGAGCAATAATGACGTTCAGTAGAAACTACTTTTGATGCATGTAACTCTATCCAGTGGTTTGGTACTGATTCTAATAGATGCTGTTATATTATTTGTATTTTATTGTGATATATTATCTGTATGAAAGAAGGTGGTCCAAGTTGTTCGTGTTGGAGAAATGCCAGATACTTAAGAACATGATAGTTCTCGTATCAATACTACGAATGGTAGGTACGCTATTAAAGGATTCCCAATGCATTATACAGTTGAAGTTTTAGAATTGTACTAGCTGCACCCCGCGGTTTCCGCGGCAAGTCCCGTTTCCACAGGAATATCGGGATAAAAAGTAAAAAGCCTATATGTTATTCTAGGTCTCCAGCTACCTATATTCTAAGTTTCATCGCAATCGGTTCAGTAGTTTTTGCGTGATAGAGTAACAAAGTCACATACGTACGTATATGACTTTGTTTATTATTTAATAATATTTTTTTTAATATTCCCACGAAATCGGGACTTGGGTAAAACCATGATGCACTGCTCTGTAACAAAGATTGCTTAATAAGTGTACCACATACTGACCTCCTTTTCTTGCCAAACTATGCACTTGAATTTTACTACAATAGCAGGAAGCGAAAATAAACGTTATTCTTTAAACTGAAATATACATTATAAATAACGTGGGTTCCGCATTTTCGTGTTATAAGTGTGTTTGTTGGTGCGAAAGCAGTATCGGTATAATTGTGCTATAAATATCGAAATACCGTCAAAATATTTCGTTTTGCGTGCGGAGCTGTAGTTTTGAGTTGTATACAGTGAAATGTTTGCAAATATCAAAATAGATTTGTCTTCTGTTTTCGCGATTTTTATTGAAATAAAACACATTTTCCGGTTTTAATCGCGATGTTTTCATTATTTTCAGTATTGTTGCAATTTCTTCCTCCAAAGGCTACACAGACTCCTTCCTTACGGTAGATTACCCGAAGGAAGAGGTTTGTAATGGCTTCGAAACGACGGGACGTCATTGAAACAATGCTGAAAATAATTAAAATCACGCGATTAAAATCGAAAAGAGGATCTTATTTGAATAGTCAATTTTTTTTTCACATAGTCTTTATTGACAATTTTCAGTGCAATATGTATTGAGCTGATTTTTATGTAATTCATTTAAGGTTGTAGATGGCGCCACCACGAACCTAACTTGAAAAATAAGTATAATGCTTTCGACTTACATCCACGTTATTACATTACTGCCTAGCTGTGTCTCAGCTAGACAGTAAGACCCAGCTAAATCAGAAGCACCTCAGGACCTACACTTTAGAAGGTTTATCCGATTATTGTCCCAATTCCGTAGGAATTTCGGAAAACCTTATCCTATCGGATGCTCGCATCATGTTAAAAGAAAACTCTCTTCAATTTTCAGCTCTATACTATTGCCAGCTTATGCTCTATGTTGATTTATTGTTCAGTCAAAACATCGTTCAGGCAGTCAGTCAATCGATCGATATAATGTTCATAAAGATAAATAAAAATAATATAAAATTTTATTCAAAGAGTGTGGTTGCGCGCGTCTTATATATTCTCCTTACTTAAAAAATGATGATTACCATCTGCATTAACTTTGTATCGTTTATCTCTTACTGTGACATAAAGTTTCAAAGTTGACAGACAGAAACAAACGTTATACATAACTTAGTCATCTTTTGATTTTCGTTTTTTACTTAAAGGAGTGGCTGACTGAAGAGATCTATACCTTACTAAAAGCTCCTTTAAAACTGAACTTTTTATTCGTACCATGAACAACATTTAACAAGGCAAACAATTCAGTACAGACCTGCTTTTGAACTGCGCGGAACTTGGTAGGTTTTCAAAAGTTGATAATAAGGCTAGTTTTAACCCAAAAATGTGCAAGGAAGATTTTGTTAAAAACCAATGGAATAGCTCCATATACGTATTCTTGCACAGCGAAGCTCCTTGAGATAGCTTAGCGGAATAGATAAATAATTACATTTTGTTACATCACACAGTGCCATCTAGCCCCACGGTAAGATAATTCAGCGGTGTTTTTTTTTGATGAAGCAAATTTTGTTAACAAACTAATCCCTCGCTACACATTGCACATCGCTATTGAAAATCGCGCTTGGTGACTAGCTAGCTAGCCTCTGTCTCTAAGTTAAACTTTCTATTTTTACAAAATAACGAATGTCTGGGGTTTATAGACTATGAGGATCCTAGATCAACTACTTAAATTAGCAAATTTAGTGAAATCATATTTCAACGGGATCGAAGCGTAGTGGTGATATAATTACTATAAGTGTGTGTAATATCTTATTACGCAACCTGAATCTATTATAATTTGTCAAAACCTTATATCAAATACAATTCTTCGCCATTACATCATATCAAATACAATTCTTCATTGAAACGATCTCCGCGTGACACTAACGCCCCACTTCGGCTATGGAATATTTAACATCAGTAATGTGTTGAATAAATAATAAAAAATACTGTAAATGGGTGAAAATAGTCTGGAACTTTTTGTTGTTTCATAGAAAGAAAACTTATAAAAGAGGACGATAGGTAGAGCAAAATTTTGTTTAAGCTAGTTGCTACATTCTTGCAATGCTCTCAAGGAAGGGAGGGGTGGGTAAGATTCTGTAAAGGCTCCTAAACATCTGAACGGCATTACAAGAATCCTGATAATAAATTAAAATCGGATAATAAGTTTCATTTCAGTTTAAAATCACGGAAACAGAAGAAACAACTAGATGCTACAAATCATAGAATAAGGCCCATGGTAAAAAATGAGGTCATAAATGACCCACGCAATCAATTACCAAATCAATCTTTTTAATCTTATAATTCTAAATAGGTGGTTCAAAGGACCCATCAATTTTTTCCACGGGCCTGTAGTCTATTACCGCTTTTCAAACAATTTTACCGGGCTAATGCAAATGACTGCAAGTCAATTCCACTTAATTAAGAAGTATGACCATAATTTGAATAAATATTTTTGTAACATAAAATTTTATCTTATGCATGTTTAGTATTCGTTCTTAGTGCTCACTTTCAATATCTATGTTCCAAATTTCAAGTTCCTATACCTACGTTCGGCTCTGCATTGTGCATCAGCCAGTGATGATTTAATAAATCTGTTACAATGCGTTTTATTAAGTATGATGATTATAATTACACTGCACGTATTACCGCATCTATTCATGGTAGGAGTAAAACTGTATGATTAAAAGTCGCGCGCCGCGCCACTCCAACAAGCCGTGAAAACCGACAAGCTCGTCGAGGCGCATGGCGGTGCATGGTGGCGCTACCCGATCCGTCGGGAGTCGGTAAGTTTAAAGGCGCGTCTGCGTCTGTACAAACTCATTCATTTCAGCAACGCCAGTGGCGCGACTAGACGCAGCGTGGTGCGACCTGTAATACATCGCGCCGCCGCCGTGGGAACGGGTTTTTTTAAATACCTACATATTAGACTCAATAAAGTTTTGATTGTTATTAGTTTGAATTAAAACGCAATTTAAATGATCATGAAAACAAATTTCATATAATTCTAACACAGGAGTTACTCTTGGTAGCGAGATATCTTGTAGAAATAATGCCTAATTTACATTATGTTTATTACGAAACTAGTGTTTTTTATTATATTATAGTCAATTTCAAAAAAGTAGTCTTGCAGTAGTTACTGATAGCAATTTTATTAAGTAATATCGCTACTTGATACTTGCTTTCAGTAACGGCAGTACCGCTGTGTCAAACCAGTTTTTTTTGTGAAAATGATTATTGTATATAGATACCTACTACTAGTTTTGTAATGTAAATCTCATCGGATCAGCACTCGGTTTTGTTATAAATTTTTAATTAAACATAAACTTTGTAATATATAATAATGTACATAAATTGCTATTATGTAGTTAAACATTACTTTGATTGAAAATTGTATAATATTATTTTAATAAAATTGATTTGTAACTCAATTACAAAATTGTAAATATTAATCCTTTGTAAAATATACTAATAAAACAATTTAATTAATTAAAAGTTGATGTTGGAAATCTGATTGAAATTGTTTTATTGATTGTTAGGTCTTTCCAATTTGTCTTATAAACACTACCTATATATTAATAAAAACAATAGAAGAAAATCACCGTCTGAAAGAAGGCTTTTTTATTTTGTACATAAACGGCCTATTCCATAGGTAGCAGTAAAAAAACATATTACTGAGAAAAAAATCTTGAATCTAAAAGAGATTTTTGTTTATCACTGCGAAAATTCTCATCAGATATTAATGTAATCACTAGCTGCGCCCCGTGGTTTCACCCGCGTAAGTCCCATTTCCGTGGGAATATGGGGATAGCCTATGTGTTATTCTAGGTATCCAGCTACGTATATTCCAAGTTTCGGTTTAGTGGTTTTTACGTGATTGTGCAACAAACACATACTCACAAACTTTCAGCTTTATAATATTAGTAGGATTATTAATTACCCAGTTTCATCAAAATCGGTTGAAAAATGAATGATGAGGAAAAGAAATGAAACATTTCATACATACTCGTACTGTCATACAAAAGCTTGAAGACTTAAAGCAGAGATAATAATTAACATTGAAATTAAAAGAAATGTTACAAGTAAATACTCACTCGGCGAGCAAATGCACTGCAGTACTGATATGTAGTAGGATAATGTTCTAATTATTATGTTCAGTGGAGCCGAAACCAACACGTAGAGGCCCTTTTCAATAACAATTTTACTCGCAAACAATGAAGTTGACACCAAACCGACGATTATCCCTGTCTGCACTATAAAACGCAGCCAAGAATACCCACTGGATCGGATAGAACTATTGAGGAATCTACGGGTGAAAACAAAACGGACTATAGTGAAGGGATGGTAGTGGATTAGCTACTGGGGGAACTATGATGATTATGGCGCCTGCCGTAACAATGTTCAATAAACACGTAAAAATGGCAGACGGAGACTCGTTATATTAATATTATTTTGCGTGCCGGTGTGATTTACCAAATCAGGAATTTGTTTTGTTCAGAAGAAAATTTAATCTTATTAAACCCCGTACTTGCATTAATTCATTCCCACCATTGTGTAGGTAGCGTCTGTCAATATCGACAAAGGGTCTTATCTTGGAAGCGATCTTGTTGTGTTACATTTAGATTAACAGGATTAAAAGGGAAATTGATTGGGTCAAAATACGAGGTTCTTTCGTTTCGCATAAACGTAAATCGCATAACGAATGTGGTAATATTTCTTATGCGAATGGATAAAAGTATTTTGGTATAAAAGTACAGAATTAAAATAGTTTTGTCAAAAAGACATACTTTTCTGAATAGGTAGCGTCTACACTCAAAGAAATGCTTTCCAAAAATTTCGCACCCGACAGGTAGCCAACGGATAAACTACATATCTAATACTTTTGTAAATACATACATACTTGATAAATAGAATACGCCCAAAACCAGAAACAAACATTTATGGTCAGCTGAAATATTAGTTCCCGGCAGGAATCAAACCCGCAACCTTTTGCGTTGCAGTCCGGGCGTCGCCCGCCGAGATGCCGCCAAACCGTTGTCTTATCTTGGAAGCGATCTTGTTGTGTTACATTTAGATTATCGGGATTAGAATTGGGATTAGAATAAGCATTGGGTTAAAATACGAGGACCTTTCCTTTCGCATAACAGTTGTGGTAAAATTCGTTATGCGAATTAGGTTAATAAATATTATAAGTACCAAATCGTTATGCGAAAAAATACATGTCATAATCATAATGTTATTTATATACCTTTCACATCTTTCTCAAAATAGGTACCTACTTTATTTATGTGTTAAACATTTTAAGCAATCATAATGTTGTGCTTGATCACTGCTAAAGTATGTTAACGTAATCACTTTTATGGTACGTTAATGTAATGCTTTAATGTCATATTTTTCTTTGACAATAACCTTTGTTTACCTTTATTTTTACCCATGACTACTATGCGTAATAAAATTTTGCTAAATGTTTAGGCCATCTGATTTTAGACCAAACAAGTTTATGTGATTCGACGTAGACCGTCAAAATACGAATGTACTTGTACGTAGAAAAGCTTTTAATCTTTTAGGATCATTGGCTATGTACAATTGTGCAGACTACGTTACATTGAGTAAGTATTTTATTATAAGCAATGGTTGAAACGTTTTAACAGTTTTACACCAGATGGTAAGTAATATGTGATTTAAGACGAAGCACGCTTACCAAGGACGGTCCTGACGCAGAATGACACTTTAGCAAAAACATGTCTGGTTAATTCGTTCTTTTTTTTTAATTTTTACTCGTAGCTTGCGTAAGTAAGTGCCTACTTAAATAAAATACATGAATATTACTGGATGTTGCACACATTGTCATCTAGCTCCAAACTAAGCAACTAGGCTTGTGTTATGGGCATACTTATCATTCAACGGATAAACCTACTGATCACTCCCGATACAATGAAACTGAAAGTAAGTAGTGCCAGCATTATGGCCACTTACATTACACTTACGCCTATAGCCACTTTCCACTTATATTATAAATGCAAAAGTTCAGATATTTGTTCATTTATTTATGTATTTGTTTAGATGATTGTGGTTAAATCACTTAAAACTACTAAATTGACTTTTATGAAACTTAATATACAGGTAGCTGAAGATTTTGATTAATACATGGGCTACCTTTTATCCCGATATTCTCGCGAAATCGGGAGGAAACCGCAGGACGCAGCATATAATTTATAAATAAATAATTTAAATTTCAATACCTAAATATTAATATCATAAAAGCGAATTTATTTATTTGTTGGTTTGTTTGTAATGAATATATAGGCTCCGAAACTACTGAACCGATTTCAAAAATTATTATACTAATAGCAAACATTATTGATGACTAACATAGGATCAGGACTTATGCGAATAAAATTGCAGGACGCAGCTAGTTTAAAATAAAACAAAAAGCTAATTCACGTAACCGAGAGTTTTCCTAATGTTAAATAGAACAGCAAATCTCTCACACTATAAAGTACGCATACGAGCCAGAAACACTCCAAACGCCAAAATCCATCTTCACAGAAACAACTTTATAGCTCGTAACCTTTACCCGTTAAAAGCCCTGTAACATCACACCTCTTTACTTTAAGGTTTCCAAAAGCTTTGTCTGGAACCTTGAAGACATACCGTTAAAGGCAGCCAGTGTAATATAGCTGGCACAAAGGACAATATTTATTCTTCTCATCCTAAAGTACCATAAAGGCTCTTGCTCACTGAACTCTACCTTGAATTAGGTAGGTGTATGTACTGGTAAAATACTTGGTTTGGGGTTTCATATTGCTTGGAAGTCATCTTACACGTCAGCTTTGATTGGTGCTAAAGGCAAAATTGTTTTTTGGAGGGCATCGACCAGTGGACTAGAGGAGTAGTCATATCGTGTTCTGATAGAAAAATATAGTACTAAGTAGTAAGTTTTTCTATATAGAGAGCCGAGCTGAGGCTGACTTCCGAGCGGGCTGATTTTAGTTTCTTGGCCTTAGCCCATTTTTTGTCTGGTTGGTTGGTCCTATGGTTGCAACTGCGTAAGTCCCGATCCTGTCGGAATTTCGAAATACTTTCTTTTTAAAATTTACTTGACCAACTTACAAAATGTGGATTCAATTGAGTTTAAGTTTGGTGTATTACTTATAATTATATTGTATTGTATTGACTGTAGAATCTAAGTTAAATAAATAAATAAAAAGAATATCATCATAGAAAGCAAACACTCTCCCAAATTGCAGATCTCTACTACCAGCGGTTGAGGCTGTGTGTTGGATCCACAGACATTTTAACTTATGTTATTTCCTTCGTGGTTGGATTCATCACTCCGTCAAGACAATGCATTTTATGAATACAGCTTAGATGCCGTAAGTTTATTTTCCTTGAGGCCAATTTCGACTTATTTAGCGACCTTTGTGGCACGGTGGAGGAAGGCCCGACTACAATGCTGCGGGCTCGATTCCCGGCGAGTGCAAGTATTTATGCTTATAAATAAATATTTGTTACTGATCTGAGTGTTTTCTATTTAGGTATATTTACAAAAAACATGACAATGAAAATGACGATTTGTATGTATTTACAAAAATAAATAACAAAGTGGTTTATATACATTGCCTAGTACCCATAGTATAAGCCTAGTGCTTAGTTTGGGGCTACAATGCGCTTTGTGTACATTTTGTTTTAATTCATGATAGTTTTTTTTTAAATTTGGGTTAGTTGATTATGAAGTTTTATTTCAAATTATAACCCTATGTACGAAATACATTACAAGATCGATGACAAATCAAAAATTACTGTAGTAATAAACTATAGTAAGTAGTTTTTGTGAAATAATTAAAGCTACCCCACCCTTAATTTGAACACAATGCTCACATCTAGTTTGTCATGAAAATATAACAATTGTACAATAGTCCTAAAGTAGCGTGACACGTGTGGACTTACCCTCTCACCTACATTTCAGGCTAAAATAAACCCAACTAATTAAAACAGTGTCAAAGTTCCGCCCTGAGGGTGCAGTAAAAACTTTAGACGGTGAAACGTTCTGCTGAGCCATAAACATTTGTTAATTTTAGTGACAGTTTTTTTTTTTTGAGGAATTCCATGGAAATGAAATATTTTAAATAAAGGGTTTTCTACAAAGTTACTCTATATGACCAAAAAAGTCAACGTAAGCGAGTATTTATTCCCTGAGTGCATAAAGAGCTCATTATGGACCTAGGGCATAAAGTAAATTAAATTTGGAAACCAGGATCTGGTAACTAACACGTCCGCGGCGACGGAAATGGAACTTACGCGGATGAAACCGCGGACTGTAATGTAAGCTGCTACTAATAAATAAGTTATAAATTAATTTCAAACAAAAGATTATTGGTATAACAATTTTCTCACACCTACCAAGTAAGTTAAAGCTAGACAGATTATAAATATTCCCATATAATATTAGACTGTTCCTTATTTTTTTCTAAAGCCGCAATTAAACGATCAAACGCCGCTTCAATGTATTTATTTTATTTAGTTTCTACTTTCTATCCATCAAACAGACGCAATTCAGCTAATCAGTGAGTTTGTGGTTGTTCATTCAATAGTTAATTATGGTTAACCTATCTGCTTTGGATAGTAGTATATGGCACAATGTGGCAAGTAAGTGTGTATGGTCAGGACTAAGCTTTTATTATTAACTAGCTGCGCCCCGCGGTTTCACCCGCGCAAGTTGCGATCCCGCGTTGTTCTTACACCAACCTATCGCAATGCAAAAATCCACACTTAAACGGTCGCCCATTGAAGTACTGATGGAGCCAGGCGCTATCGCGCCTGGCATCATCAGTACTTCCCTGGTCGTCCGTTTAAGTGTGGATTTTTGCATTGCGGTAGGTAGGTGAAGTAAGGCAAAATAAATTACGCAATTTTTATTTTTTATCCGAATATCCGGACTTGATATCCGGAAAAAAGTAGCCTATATGTCAATTGAAATCTTAAGCTATCTGCATACTTAATTTCATTAAAATCGGTTTAGCCGTTTCCGAGATTAGCGCGCACAAACGCACAGACAAACGGACAAACAGACAAACTATTTTTAGTAGTAGTGTTTTTTTTAATAGTTTTTTCAAAATATCTTTTAAAAATAGACACCGCTAAGTTACGATTTTATTATAAGTATAGAAGATATACCTAGATTGATTAATTGATTGATTGTGAGTCAACCATAAAAGATAGACATGCTGTCGCAGGATATTTTTTATTTACTTATTTATTTATTATTTTATGGCATGTTAAGCGGAACAAATCCGTCATACATGATTTCTGTGTAACTTTAAACCATTCTGGCTGCACATAGCGACGGAAGCTTAAAACATGGAGTAAATTTTCCCGTTTTTGTAACTTTTCTCTTTACTGCTCCGTTCCCATCTATCTTAGCATAATAAAAAGTAATCTATAACCTGCCCAGGAGTATGAAGTATAATTGTACCAAGTTTCGTAAAAATCCGTCCAGTAGTTTTTGTTTCTATAACGAATATACAGACAGACAGACAGACAGACAGACAGAAAAAATTTTTACTGATTGCATTTTTGGCATCAGTATCGATAACTAAACACCCCCCGATAGGTATTTTGAAAATATATTCAATGTACAGAATTGACCTCTCTACAGATTTATTATAAGTATATAGATAGATAGATTATTTTGTCTTCGAACTAAATATTTGTAATAAAAATTTTAGGTCTCCTTCGATTCAGAATTTTCCTTGTGCCAAAGTTGAGGTAAGATCTATAAAGATTTCTCTTACAAATCATTTATTTACACAAATATACAAACAAAGTTTTGTTCTTTTTTGATTGAAATGTCGTTTGATCGTGTAAAATGCACTTTTTTTCTTGCATATTTTATTTTAAGGGAAAGATACGTGTTTAATATTGCTCTGCGTATAACAGATGATTTACTGACTTAAGGTAAGTATTGTTATGAGCAAGTAATTTCAGTGAGTTCTCGCTTTTTTATAGCTTTAGCTTTTTCTCTTGAGTAATTTTAGAAGCAGTTGGTTGTTTGAAAAAAATATATAATGATGTTTACGGCTTTTTTTTCGGAAGAGGTTTTACAAATGCACATGGATATAGGTACGTTAGTCGCTACTTACGTCAATATCCTGTAAGGTTTCATACCTCAGTACCACCTCAAGGGGAGCGGATGCTGCGGCGGCAACTGTAAAGTGGCAACATAACTTGAAATTCAGGTGACCAAATTCTGTCTGCTACTTTTGGCATCAGATAGTTATTCAATGAGGAAATGCAGCCACCCGGACTGCAAGTCAAAGATGTTTGCACCTTGTAATACAAATGACTTTTAGGCCCTGCTACGGCGTTGCTAAGGGGTGGAGAAGAGGTTAAACGAGGTCTATTAACTCTCGTTGTACAGAGCAATTGCATGAACTAGCCTGTCACATAGTCATCTTAAAGACCATTACAAAGGTTCCACTTTTTTCACCTATTAATATGAGTCGGTAGTGGTAGTGTTAGAATGTAGAATCACATTTAAAAAAACCTGTTATTCTTCAAACTACGTATCCTTACAAATAGTTTGGAGTCAAATGACGTGACAATGGCCAAAACTAAAAGCTATTAAAAAGTCTCAACCTCTTCGCAATAAATTGTTAAGTTTGGTTTGCGTATCACCTTACTGATATGCGAGGAAAACTTTGAGATTTATATATTACCGCTATCTTTGAGAATATTTTATACCTCACTTTCAATTTGTTTTCTGAAGATTTATTATTTAGGATTTCTAGAAATGTAAACTTAGTTTTGACAAAGGAAGAGAAGACACATCTAAAAAGTCGGCACTTGGAAGAAATTAAAAACATAAGTATAAGTCGAGATCTAGAACTTCTCAATTTTTTTGTTCTTTCATTCTGATGTGCTACTGCTTCTGCTGAGTAGCAGATGAAACAATAACAATTTGCAAAATGCATGTCTGTCTGTCTGTTTCTCTTTGAATATCCTATTTGATAAATAATAAACAAAAAGAGCTTAGGTGTATAATAAACATTTCGGATGTTGTCGTAGAAAGCGACATTATTTTACTAGAACATATTATAGAAAGAGGAAATCCGCAAACCCTTGCTAATAAAAACAAAATTAGGTGAACACCTCCAGAGGTAAATGTATTAATTTATATTTTTGAACTCATTTGAATACCATCCTATTACACCTACCTAATAAACCTTCATTTTGTCTGTTGTTTACACAAAAAAAACGAATTTTATCCCTTTGGTTCACCATCAAAGAATTTAAAAGTAAACCGTGCGAAAACATAATCAAAACCGCAAAAACAGAATAAATAGAAACTTAATTTTCAACCATTATATTTTCATGTTTTTTTTTTACAAAAAAAATGATGATATTTGATCCCTTTTATCAGGAGTCTTAATTGCCTATCAGACTTGGTAAAATGAGAATAAAATTTTAATTTCTGTAGGTAAATGTTTCCTTTTATACTCGTAGTATCCTCTTAGTGGTACGTTGGGCGAACATCTTGCTGCGGCGTAGAAGGTAACTGGTTCGATTCTAGCTGTGATTTGATGGTGGTTGGAGTCTCAAAGCAAAAAATAAGTGACAGAATGAAGGTCAAACCAAAGAATAAAAAGATCTAACGCATTCTATTTGACATTCAATGTGACTAGTGTCACATCAGTGTAGTGTAGTGTAGGCTGGCCATATTAGCCGTAGAACTGACAACCGTTGGCGTAAACGAGTGCTAGACTGGAGACAGCGTCTTGGCAAACGTAGTGTAGGACGTCCTCAGGCACGTTGGTGCGACGATTTGCGCAAGACGGCTGGCACAAACTAGGAGAAGCCGAAAATAGATCTAGGTGGGGTGCAATTGGAGAGGCCTATGTCCAGTAGTGGACTGCAACAGGCTGATGATGATGTGACTAGTGTCACCGATCCCCGTCTTCTCAAGCCCAATTAACATTACAAAACTAGTGTCATGTATTATAGAGTAAATGGCAACACCACAGAAGCCAGAATCGGCTACTGCGGCCACGAGCCCGGACGTAGACTTCGCGAACTTCACTTGACATTTGTCATTCGATTCGCGGCTGGCGATAAAAACGTTCGGCAAAATAAGTGTATTTTTAACCGACTTCAAAAAAAAGAGGAGTTTCTCAATTTGTTTCGTAGTTTTACGCACGAACAAATAGTATAATTTACTGTGAGCTGTTTGCGTTTCTTAATGTATCGGTACATATTATGTTATGCATATTAATAACAGCAAATAACCTATTTACATATAAAGGCCTGTCTGGACTCTAAGACTAGAACTCAAATTATAGACCAAGTTGCCTAAGTTAGCTTAGGGCTTAGAGAACCGTGTTAAATTTTGGAACACTTCGTCAATTAGATGAGATAGTGATCAAATTAGTCTCTCTGACATTTGATTTGGGGGTTTAAGTACTTTGGTTAATAACAATCAACGATTGGGTATTTTTGCAATGTTACAAAAGCCTATAGTTTTTTTTTGTCTAAAATCCTAACTTATTTCAGTAACATTAAAAAACTATATAGCCAATGTCGAATCATCCGTGTTTTTGCGAATACTCTTAGGATATTCGCGAAAATTCTAATATCTTAATCAAATCATCCTTCATCATATTATTATGCATTACGTTCCGTCCGACACCAGAAGAAACAAGTTACGTATGCGTAATTTAGATAGGCTAAACGGCCGAACACAGGAACGCTTCACTGTTTCCCCAAACCTATAACCTTGGGGTCTTCAAATCCAGAGTGAATAGGTACCTTCTAGGTAAGCATGCTTCATCGTCGACCTCATCCTCGCTTCCCATCAGGTGAGATGAGGCCAAATGCAAGCCTATAACGTATAAAAAAAAACGTTATTCAAATTTTGAGTTCTACTTAAACAATTGAACAGCTCTCAAACTCAAATATTCACATACTAATTTTCAATTTAGAAAGTGCCCATATTTATGTACCCCTTAAACTTTATTTGTATTTGGCTGTTGGTGTACAATAAACAGCTTTAATATGATTTTTCACAATCAATTTTAGATCAAAAATGTAAACACAGAACTGTCAATTATCAAAGGAAAAAAATAAGAAAGAGACACTTTCAAATAATTACCTTATGAGTTTTGGTTTACGTTTTAAATCTAAGATTCTAAAAAGGGTCAAGAGCAAGCTAGCTAGCTGATGTCAGGTAGATATTTAATAATCTAGAAAACCTCAATTAAAACGCGTAACAACGTACGTGTCTTTTATTACAAGCAAAGACAAGAGACAGGTGTCGTTAACACAGCCAACTCAAGTTGAACCGCTTGGTCGATAGTCTCCACTAAAACTACATGGAAACACGGTGTTACAGTACCTACGGATTTTATCATTTCAAATCGAACAGACTACAAGGTTAATCGTTTTTAAATCTACAGTGAATTAGTTTATTTAAGCGAGCTAATTCTTTGCACTCATTAGTCAAATGCATGTCTATCTCATGTAAAAAAGAAGATATACACCCATTGATCTCAACCGAAACAATAGAGATGACACCAGAAGAAAGACAGTTGTAAACAGCCACTGCGGCAAACTAAATTATGCTTTTGACGTTATTCACCCACTTCATCTACAAACGCAGGCATTTTAAATTTGTTTCGCATAAAAGAAATATAGAATACTATGTTTTTTAATCGTCATTCACCTACTTTATCTACAAATACAGGCATTTTAAATTTGTTTCGCGTAAAAGGAAAATAGAATATGTTTGAGACATTACCTCTAGCATCAGTATACACAGCATCACACTTTTTAAATTATTTTAACTCACTATCAAAGTACATTATTTTTATTTTTATTGTAGCTAATTTTATTCAACTTCGATACGGGTTAAGATTCCCTCACCGCGAGCATTCCCATGTAATGTAAAGGTACATTTTCGATACTACATTTAGCCCGCATCTTGTGGAATAAAACAATAATATTACTACTAAAATTACTTTAAAATCGTATGACTGTAAATAATAATCTTAAATCGTATAATAATATTACTAGCTGCGCCCTGCGGTTTTACCCACGTAAGTCCCGTTCATGCGAAAATATCGGGATTAAAAGTAGCCTATGTGCTATTTCCGTACCTACTTATATTTTAAGTTTCATCGCAATCGGTTCAGTAGTTGTTGCGTAAAAGAGTAACAAAGTTACATACAGACATATACATACATACATTTAAACTTTCGCTTTTATAAAATTAGTAAGACATTACAAGCGAATGCACGCGGTGAAGGTACACCATTATATTATAACAACCATGGGTCACGAGAAAATTCTTCAACCAAAACCAAGGGTCGGCTGGTAACTCGTCGTTGCCGTACTTGAGTATTACACGTGTGAAACCGCACAGTACAGCAGCTAGTTTTACCAAAACAAAAGCCCTGTAACACCTTGTACAATATTTTATAGGTGTGAGGTTAGAAGGTTAGATGTCATATTAAACTGGATGTAGGGATTTACTCTAGGGCTGGAAATTAACTATGAGTAGTGGCAGGTTTGAGGACATACTAGGCTGATGGCTTATTAGAATTGTATAGGCGACTTTACTACATGTTATATTTTACTACAGGGACTACCCTGATCTAACACACACACAGTAAAAGAGTTAAAATTTTAACTGTGTGTTACCGCAACTAAACCTTCAACTGGGCCTAAAGTAGCACAGTTAAATGCTTGTGACAAAATCGTAACGATGTTTTCCTTTACCGTAAGAATGATGTTAAGCACCCTAAACCGATTACGGTAAAATTTGGTATGCAGATAGCTGAAGATCTGGATAAACACATAGGCTACTTTTATCCTGATATTCTAGCGAGAACGAGGAACCTAAAGAACCTAAAGAAGAAAAAGCCAAACTGAAGACCAATGTTCATGTGTAACCATGTTTCATCCATCTATTTATACTGACTTAAACCTATCGAAAATTATCTATTCAGATATTGAGATAAAGATATGAATGAACGAAAATCTTCCTGCAACGTGACCGTCTTTTTGCTAGACAGTACTTACCGTTTCAGTAAATACATTTTCAGTTACAACGCCTGTTAGAACTTCCACGTACCCAAGCGTCAGAGAAAGTAATTACCCCAAGGGAATATCTGTCTACTCTCTAAAAGGTGGAACAAAATGTAAGTACTCAATGCGAACAAACTTAGAGAGGAGGTGACGACACCATGGAACAAAATTACTTACGAAAATCTACACTTTTTTATATAATTCAAGGAAAAACAGTAGAGACACTTGCATACTTACTTACTTACTCGCACTCGTATTCGTCAGCCGTGTTTTAGCAGAAAATGGTACAAACTAAAGAGCCACACTATCCAACGCTCAAACTTTTTATACTGAAAAAATAAAAAAGTTATTTATTGGTATCAAGTACTTGTTTATATAATATTATGAGCACATAAAGTTTTGTGATCAAGAGAATTAAGTGTATTTACTAGTTTAAATTAGTACAAGTAACAAGTAACTTAATAGACATAATCCGACTAATCACGTTGCTTGTTTCCCTTGACAAGGCACTTGATTCCCTTGATCACAAAACTTTATGTGCTCATATTATTTAAAGAAGTACTAGATAAAAATAAATATTTTTTTATTTTCCAGTGTATACAATTTGTAACGGGTAAGTCCTTTTAATTCGAAAGGGGGTTGTTCTAGACGTTCTCAGAAATAGCTGATTTTCAAGTAAACTTTACACCTAAATTTTTCGAAAATTTCCAAAGTCGTAGAACAAAAGTTGTTCATCTAGACTTCTAGAACAACCCCCTTTCGGATTAAAAGGGCTTACCCGTTACACCTTGTATATAGAAAGCTACATTATTGAGAAGTAATATAGGCTACTTTTGATCCCAATTTTTTTTAGCTAGCATATGACCTCATCTCACCTGATGGGAAGCGAGGATATTCGCCTTATGCGCGTGAATGAGAACGCAGTAAAAAATAAAAAGTCTCAATTTTCATAACATATGTAAAAACATAAGCAGGGATATACCTCAAATAGCCATACTTCTAACTTGTTTTACAGCTATACAATGTGCTTGTAAAATTCCAACGCCGACGTCGACGACACTCCTGGGATTTCAAGTCAAGTGAAGCACACTTCTTTCCTCTGTAATCCTTTTTTTCGTCCCTAAATGCTTCCTGAGCGACTGCTGAGGTTTCAGGTCACTGATCTAAATACGTTTTACGGTTCTCTTGGAGTTGCTTTTGGGAAATTATGAAGGTATAAGGACCATGAATGTTGGTCAAATTCTGTAGCTAACTTAGATATAATTCAAAGGGATGTGGATATGTTTAAGTGGTGAATAAATGTGGGGTAACCATAAATTAGTTAAGTGATTGCGGCTTTCTTTGTTTTGATGTGAAATGTTCTTACGTACTTTTCATTTGTAATTTTACTATGGTTCTTCTATCAGCAATTGCAGACGAACCAAAATTGTATGGCGTAAAAGTCGTTATGTGCATATTTTTATTTGGTTTCGAAATTAATTAAAGGTATTAAAGGATAATATAAATGTATTTTATTTAGCTGTTCGAAAATACATGTATATTGTACCAACCACAAAAAATCTAATTAGAATCAACAAACCATTCTACACAAAATCAATGAATTTTTTGAATCTTGAAATCTTACTTAATTCTTTTCGTTTTTTTTTTAAATTTAAAGTACCACTATTAATTAGTCTGCCTGTCTTATTCTTACCCCTTTACTTTTACTTAGAACATACAAAAATGGAAACAATAATATAATTATCAATGCGATGCCAAGCTCTACAACCAAAGCAAAAAAACCACAAAACCCACCTTCAGAATTTGCTCTATTCCTAGAGCGCTTGCGACAATTCTAGGACTTAGAAAATAAGAATAAAATTTTCCCAGTTCTTGAATCTAAGTTAAAAAGATGTTAAAGTAGAGCACGTGTTCTATTTCACAGGCAAGTAAGCTGAAGTCCCGCAGGCTAGGTTTAAGGTGCAGTTTCATTCGCTGTCGCTTACGAGCAAATGTTGTTCGTTCTGGAGCCTTCTTTTTGAATCGCTTGTTGCACTTCAGACGATTTAAATAATTTGATATCTGCCTGCTAACTTTTGTTTGTGTGGATGATACTACTCGTTGTGGTCGTGCGATCAACATAGAAAAATTACAGAAATCGAACTTAAATCAGTTAATCGAGGTATTTTTAAATCGCTCGAAGTGGCGCATTTGATTTAAAAATAGAACCCATGTTATGCTTCAGCTTAATTATTGCCAATGACATTATCGAATCATTATAGTATACAGTAATATTACAAAAAAAAAAAAAATGATAAGGATTCAGTTGTTTCTGACGAATACGCTTCAAGCGTAGGCTACTTTCGATCCTGATAATCTCACCGGATTGGGAGTTACGCGGGTAAAATCGGGACGCAGCTAGTATTATATAAAAACGTAAATTAGGTTTTTACATAAAACTAGCTTTAAATTGCACCATGCTTTTTGAGGATAAATTAGTAATTTCGAATTAAATCAACAGACCAACAGACGGACCTCGACATATCGATTATTTCTAGAATTATTACAATGACCTTGTCTAGCATACTATTAATTTATATAACTATGTATTTTTAACTTAGCACCTAGAGAAAGCAGAAAGTTTATTTTTAAAATGCAATTTGATGTCTGCATTATCAGTGAAACTTCACCTTAACGACCTATTCTCAAAGGTCAATACAGACTAATGGTGTTCCAACATGGAATAATAGTGTTTATCATGTAAAATAGATTTGGTAAGGTTTGAAATATCACATGTTAATATTGTTATGTAAATATTGTCGCTAGAATAATCCTAGGGGGTCTAAAAATAACGAACAAAAATTTAATTTAAAGTTTACAATATTCAGTTTAAAAGAGTCAGGATTTTCCAAATAAAATAGGGGGTAGGTCGTAAACCTGAAGCTCACTTTACTTAAGTTTATCCAGTACAGTAACTACACTTCTCTGGA
This sequence comes from Idaea dimidiata, assembly GCA_949358125.1. Lineage (NCBI taxonomy): Eukaryota > Metazoa > Arthropoda > Insecta > Lepidoptera > Geometridae > Idaea > Idaea dimidiata. The sequence continues at coordinate 15,857,235 of OX442329.1, forward strand.
GAAGTTGTTGCCCTAACAGGAGCGGCTCGGAATCCAGACGGTGCTTCAAATCCAAGGGGTGTTCCTGTAGATAAAGTATAGAGGGCTTTAGTAGCTTGTTCAAAAATACAATGGTTAATGATTGTGCTGAATGTTGTGTTTCTGTCGAGGTGCCGTTGGTTGCTGTGACGACTTTTGGGTTGTGGGTAGCCTTGGAACCTTGGAAGAATATGTATAATAGACATAAATATTAGGGGTTAAAGTATGAAATTGCCGATTTGTACTGAAAATCTTAATTGTTTATTTTTTAAATTTTTAACAAATTTATTTAATCAAAATAGTTGCCATTATTATCTATACATTGCTGCCATCTACTGGGAAGGTTATTAATGCCTTTGCGATAGAACTCCGACGATCTAGACTGCACAAACTGTGTGAAAGCATTTTGTACTGCCTCCTGGGAAGAAAACTTCTTGTCACGTAGATAATTGTCCAAATCACGAAAAAAATGGTAGTCCGTTGGAGCAAGGTCTGGTGAATACGGAGGATGACGAATGGTTTCTAAGTGCAGTTCCTGAAGGGTCAAAATGGTTTCTCGTGCTGTGTGAGGTCTCGCGTTGTCGTGGAGCAATAATGGTGAAGATCGATTCATGAGTCGGGGCTGTTTTACTGCTAGTTTTGTCAACATGGTTCGGAGTTCGGCACAATAGACATCTGCCGTAATTGCTTGACCAGATCGAAGAAAACTATAGTGAATAACACCATGCTGAGACCACCAAACAGTTACCATTACCTTTTTATTGGTAAGTTTTGCTTTAGGACACTGTTGTGGCATTTGACCTGGGGTCAGCCATTGCATTTTTCTTTTCCGGTTATCATAAAGAATCCACTTTTCATCACATGTTACAATTCGATCAAATATTCCTTCATTTCTGTACCGGTTCAACAAGGCAACACAAGTTTCAACACGCGTTTCTTTCTGTAGATCAGTCAAATCATGAGGCACCCATTTTTCGTATTTTTTTGTTTTATTGATTTGACGCAAGTGAGTCAATAAAGTGGGTAAGGTAACGTTAAACCATGCCGCTAATTCCTGGGTAGTTTGACTAGGATCGGCTTCCACTATCTCTCTTGATTCATCGTTATTCACTTGTGTGGGCGGTCTTCCTCGTGGCTCGTTCTTTAAGTCGAAATTTCCATCACGAAAGCGTTTAAACCAAAATCGCACGGTGCGTTCATTAGTAGACCCCTCTCCAAACGCAGCATTGATATTGCGGGCTGTTTCTGCCGCGTTAGTTCCGCGTCGGAACTCGTATTCAAAAATCACTCGAATTTTCGCAGTATCCATCTTTCTTGTCTAAATTGAATAACAAAAACAATTGAAAGGCGATATTCAAATGTTTTAAAAAAAGAACATCACAGAAACCATTTGAAAAAAGTTTCATTCGAAAACCTCAAACCATGAAGATTCTATGTCAATTCAAAGAACCTATTGCAATAAAACGGCAATTTCATACTTTAACCCCTATTATTAAGGGTGTTTCTAATTAATTAAAACAAATACTATGTCCCTTATCTTAGGTGGATTGTTCTTACAATAATGAATAACAAAATACTCTAAATATGCAGCATACTTCTTACTAATATTATAAACGCGAAAGTTTGTATGTATGTATGTGAGGTTGTTCCTCTTTCACGCAAAACTACTGAACCGATTGCGATGAAACTTGGAATATAGGTGGTCACCAGACCTGGATTAACACTTAGGTTACTTTTTATCCCGTTATTTCCGCGGGAACGGGACTTACGCGGGTGAAACCGCGGGGCGCAGCTAGTACTTTATTTATTTATAAATATACTAGCAGCGCCTTGTAGTTTCACCCGCATAAGTACCAATTATCGAGATCAAAGGTATTTATTCTAAGTAATCTCCATTAGTTAAAAACTATTTTTTTATTGAAATTGCATAAGCGAATTTGCTCTACTGAGCATACATAACATGTCTGTCTACTTTGAATATTAAGATTAGTATCCAAGGACTCAGGATCCTATGAAACATAAGATCTGCTTTGACCACCTGGATTACCTGAAGCCAACGAGAGCAGTGGTCTCGTAGATGTAAACAACATCCGCCTGAAAGGACTTATTAGGTCCTGTGTGTCAAGAAGTTGAAGAACATTGTTGTTGTTATTATAATTTTCTCCTAAATATTCTGACTGAGCAATTGCGATGGCTAGCAATCCTGAAAAAAAGGAGTTTATAAAAATAACCAAGCCAGCAGCCATGCCTCAAAATTGAATTAATAAATTTACAGCAATTTGGTTTGTATATTTTTTTCTTTTCATTCTTTTTGTCTTCTAATTTGTCACGACGTGTTCTAAGCTAAAAAACGTAACGTTCCTTTTTTCTTTAAAGTTGCTGGGGCTGTATTTAGAAGTAGCTGCATCTTGCTATTTCATCCACGTAAGACCCAATTTCTTGGGAATTTTAGGTACAAAAGTAGCTTAATGTTACTTCTTAATAATGTAGCTTTCTATTGGTGAAATAATATTTGTAATCGGTTTAGTAGTTTCAGACATTAGCCTTAACATAGACATAATCATATACATACATACCAACTTTACCTCTTAATAATATTAGTATGGATAATTATGTACTTTGTATGTAATTAATAAAATACTGAAAAATTAGGAATACTAACTAAATTAACACAAAACCTAAAATACTTAAGCACCAGACAAATTTAAGTGATTTACGGTGTTATGAAAGTTTTTTAAAAGTTTTTGATAATTGATAAAATACATTTAAAAAAAAACTTGAAAAATAAATAAATAGGTAAACAAATTAACAATTTTAAATATACAATCTAAAAATTCGAATACAACGTACCTAAGATTCTGGAGGCGTACTTGTGCTGGATAGCCAAGCTTATCAGCTGCCGACGACATTGGAAATATATCTACTTAGGCAAAGGAAAGTATACCTATACCTAATAGGAAAAAAAATCACTTACCAAGAAATAATGAGAACATTTCCATTTTAAAACAAATATTTCTTTACTGCCACCAAAAAGCAATGAGAATTATGTATTCGCTTTATGTATTTATTTTAAAAACCTAATCAGTAGATTTTCAAATAGTCTACTCATTATTACTTTTAATTAGTGCAAATCGATTTGTTGCCATAAGACCGAGCAAAATCAAACTTAACTTGATAAGGTATGCTACATTATGTTAACCTGAGATAATCTGTACTTACCTACTTTGTGTTTTGTCTTTAGAGATAGTACTGAGGATTAACTTAAATATGAGTTAAAGTAAAACAGCGAAAAGAGCATAATCGTTAATTTCAACGTGTCACTGTGGGTTTCAGTGTGGCGCAGCGGTGGCGCGCTCGACTGGCAAGCGAGAGGCACAGGTTCGAATTCTATCACGGGGGAATATCACAACTAACCCGTTCTTCTCGAAATCTATTTATATATGTTATACCGCTGTACCCGAGCGTACACCCCTAAGGGCGACGTCAGGGATCGAGTTTAAGACGGATCTATCCCCCAATGCTAGACTGGTTCTCATAAAGGAGAGTAGCCTCGTGCCCTAGGATACTACCTGGTGGTCCAGACAGGTACCGGAGCAGTAAGGCCGCTCACCACCCGCACCTCAATGAGGAGCTAACGACAACCTCGCTGGGGCCGGCAGAGAAACCACCTCCCACATCTCCAGTGTGGTACCAGAGCTGTTGAGGCACGCTCACTTCCCAGCGCACATCCATAGGATGAGATGGGAACCTATGATGTCATTGGCTGGCTCGAAAAACTTGACATAGCTTTATAATGTGAATTTATTTGACATTATTATTATTGAATTCCTAATTTAATGTAATCGTCGTGTTAGAAATATTATTGTCATACGATTAAATAAATACGGGGGAATTATTAATGATGCGTTCTTTTTGTAAAATATTTCTAAGGCTCCGGCCGCATAGGCATAGGCAGGCTGCTTTGCGCCTTGCACCTATTGGCTTGCATTCTGACTAGATAACTAGCTAGGCGCCAAGCGCTCAGTGCGGCCGGTCGCGAACTTTTAGAACGTTAGTTTTAGTTAGGTGACTCGCTAGCCTCTAGGCGCTAAGCCAGCCTCCCGCCCATGGGGACGTAGCCTAAAAGTTTGTAACAAAGTACAAAAAGTAGTCCCAATTAACTAAAGATATCCAGATTGTAGAGTAGATTAGGTAAGTCTCAGCCTACCTAATCTACTCTATAATTATAAGTAGTATATCCGTTGTCTAGTCACCGTAACACAAGCTTAGGAGCTTACCATGGGGCTAAATTGCGCTGTGTGTTGGTCATAGAATTTATTATTATTATTATTACCATTTTTGGATTCTCGGGGCTATGGAGCACCCGGACCTTTGGAAGGCGTGCGTGGGGCCGAAGCCAACACGTAGAGGCCCGTTTTAGTAACATTTTAATTTCAAAATATGTGATGGACACCAAACCGGCAATTATCCCTGTCTGCACTATAAAATGCAGCCAAGGACAACCCCCGGGTCGGATAAAACTATGAATAAACTACGGGTGAAAACTACTTGGGCTATGGAATTGGGTTGGTAGTGGATCGGGTACTGGAGGGAACTATGGGGAATATGGCGCCTGCCGTCACAATGTTCAACAAACACGTAAAAATGGCAGACGGAGACTCGCCAACTCACAAACTGGGCCACCCTAATTAAGCCGAGCAAATTACAGCCAGGGGGCAACAGGGGCGTGAGAGGCTGAAGGATGGAGGGACCTCACTGGATTTTAAACCATCCTAGGTCGAGATCCTGTGGAGCGGGCCAACTCATCACTGACGTGAGGCGTCCATCCTCCGAGCATTACTGCTCTCGCGACTCCACTCTGACCGGCCGGTGAAGGCAAGCCAAAGGCGGGGGACCGCTTCCTCGTCAGTGTTCACTCCCACCAGCCAACTAAGGCAAGCCGGAGGTGAGGAACGGTGATTTCCCCCTGGAGCACTCGGGAAGCCGCGGGGTCGCTACTCCCCGACACCTCGCCTCAAGGTGCCCTGCGGACTTATTATTATTATTTATCTCTGTCCCAGTACCGAGACGGAAGAGATACTCGTAGGTCTACTATGATGAATTTTTCCTTTAAAATATTTCTAGTAGATATGCCTTGTAGGTGTTAGGTAGGTGATGTACCAAATAAACTGTGCAGTGCCACCGACTATCTGTTATGTCGATGTTATATGAAGTCGGGCAGCGAAACTACAATCTTGACCCACCCAGCAAAGCTGCTCTACTTCAGATAACATAACAGATAAGTCGGTGGCACTGTAAGTAGGTAAAGTTATTTTGTACTTGGAAGTCGCTTTTGAATTAATTTTTTATATTTTTTTTAGTGTAGGTACTTTCGACGACCACTTAAATCATAAAAATTGTAACCGTAACTTTAATGATTGAGGTGTTATCTGATGAGAACGTAGTTTCAGATGGTTCATCAATCTGTACCTAGTTCTTTAGGGGCCGAATATTCTGTCCATCATTCCGAAAATACTCAATATTTGTACATATAAATATACGCGACAAACTGATACCCTTCTCCTTTTTTGAAGACGGTTAAAAAAACATACATCTGAATAGCTAATCGCCTTCTAATGTTCCCCAAAATTAAAAAAAAACGGTCGGTTCAATTTTAATTTTTATAATTTTCTGGAATTTTGATCACTTAAATTATATGGTTTTGTTTCAGTAATGACAAAAATATCTAGCCCTTTTCTTGTTTGTAATCCGTGTTTTATTGAATGTAATAGGTCATCCGACAACGAACCATAAGAAGCAGTCTGACGCGGAATTGCAATGGATGCAACAGCAACCAGAAGAATAGCTGAAAATAAACGAAACGCAATTAAAAACTTAGAAAATCGATGATATTATCGGTTTTTTAAAAGTCGCGCGGGGAGAACAAATACAAATAAATAAATAATAGTCTTTGTATAGAAAATCACACAACTGCGTCCACCAATCCGCATCGAACGGATCGCATCGTGCAATGTATCCGATGCATACGAACCCAAAAAGTGGACGCTTAGCCTTAGTCTGTTGTTCCGACCCACACGTACAAAGATGGGGTAACCGCTTTTTCTATGCTGTGGTTACACGGCAAACAATATTTTGATCATTCTTTGTGGCAAATATGTACAACCACGGATAGTGTTAGAATGCGTTATTACGAACGTTTACTGTACATTTTTTACGTGCAACATTATAAATACAATTTTTAGGAACAATAAATTTTCCAAAAAATAATGTATTCTACTCAAAATCGTCAGATCGGGACATAATATGATGGAAAATAAAATAACACATCTTATTCAAGTTTAGTTAGACAAGTACACCCAGTGTAAGTTGAAATAATTAATTTAGTGAAGAAAGGTTAAACATGTTCTTAGTTGGTGTTACATTACGAAACTAATGTAATGTACCAAAATCTGGTTGTACTTACATAAAAATATTGCAATCTTCATATTTATCGTCTTTACCATTATTGTGCTGGCCCAATAATGCAAAGAATCAAACGTATGAACGTTTGTATTGTTTTAAATAATGTTACGATACCTCATTTTTATTTTTATTGAAGTTATGTTTACTGAAATAGGTAATAATACGCCTATTTAACTTTTACAATGACATTGCAAATATAGTTTTGTTTGATTACACTATTAAACAATTTAATCAAGTGATATCGTTTTTATGCTTGATGGTGTTACCCACACTTCTCTACTTTTGTCTTGCAGGGTGTACAACTTTGAAAAACTATATTCAGCATCCCGTGTAGTGAGACCGTTTTCATGCATATTAGCCCTTAAAACGTGAAGCCCTTCTTGAAGAAGTGATGGCTTCACTTGCTATGGTGTCTCAGCGCGATAGCGCAGCAATCTGCGCTATACACCATAGCAAGACATTTGTTCCCCACGTAACTAGCCAATTTTCACCGTACCACCTTAAGTGTCATTTTTGCAATATATACGTCTGCTCAAATCATAAATAGATATTAAAAATTTAGAACATAAAAGCAACCTAACCGAATGCTAACTCAGAGACGTTTCCAGTAAATGTTAGGGTTCAAAGTTACCCGCATTAAACTGTTTGCGACAAGTTGGCACGCAGCCATATTACATCCAGTTGATACTTACCTATGTTACTCAACCTAGAAATATAAAAATAAACCTAGACAGGGGTTAGGTATTCTATGCGTAGAACGTGTTGTAAAAAGTTGAGGTCAAATAGTAATGTTAAAGAACCTTATTCGTATAATTTGTTTTGAGACTAGAATATAAAATATTTTTTTGCATTTCTGAAAGCGAAGGTTGTTTGACAAAGAAGCTAAGTTAGTTATGTTTGGCTTATTTAGTTGTTAGTGTGCGGTGGAACACATGTATGACGTATAGAATAACTCTCATGAGTTTCTTGTCGTTTCTTCTCATCGAAGGGTGCGTACCGAATCCGCACTTAACTTTCAATTTTAAGAAGATTCAGAATGAATATGTAATTCTAAACGTCTTCTGTAATGAATGAATACTAATAATAATTGGCCTTTTTCATTATTAGATGAATTATACAGTGCAAGCAACTTTTAATCCATGCCCTTATATTTTGTGGCGCTGTAGTGTTAGGTGGGGTGGGGGGGGGGGGGAAAGTCTGGGGATCTACCACTAGACCAAAACCACTTTGTAATTAATTGAATAGCCGATATACTGGCATATACAACTTTTGAATTTAATAAAATTATAGCAGATTAAAGTGGTAATAGTACTCGAAGAACTGATAACCGCTGAGGAGTAAAAGTCCCTGAGTGGCAGCCACGATGTAATACAAAATGAAAAGTTGAAAAACCAGCTACTTGGTGGGCCAACGACATTACATCGGTCGAAGAGAGTCGACGAATAAAGGCGGTTCGGGATCTGCTATCTGTGGCGTCGTATGGGGAACGTATTATCACGATAAGAAATAAGGATTTAAGTATTGAAAATATTATTATGAATAAAAAAAAATATCTTTATAGGTCCAGCATAACCCACGTCTAGCGTTAGCTAGAAAACAAAGATATCTCTCATATCCCTCGGTTCACCTTCGGTAAAACCACTCTGAATGTGGTTTAAGTTAAAAACACTTCCAAGAAAAGCAATTGATGCTTGCTAGTATCTTGCCTTTGAATATATGCCGTTAGATTATAGGTGTATGGCAATTTGGTATTTTAACGCAAAGATTTTATAACTAATAATATTTTCGAATTTGCTTAATATCATTGTAGAAATAACTCAAATCAGTAAATTCCTGTCCACTGAAAACGGACTTTGACAACTTATATGACCTAAATCAATCAACTATATTCTACCCATAAGATGTCTGAATCAATTGTCCTAACCAAATTTTAAGTTATAGTTTCATACATAATTACCGAACATTCTAGATTTGAAGATTCCAAAGAAATATTATAAAGGAAAAATACATTTACAAAACACAACGCACGGGCCACGCTCAGCGGGATTCGAACTAACAACTCATCTGAACTCAATCCGAGAGTAGCGACTTGAACAATTAGTCTACCGGCGACGGTGACCCATACGCCGAATCTTTGTTTCTGTATTTTTTTAACTTCACCTGAAACACAGGTTTCACCTAGTTCAGGTAGGTATATGTATTATTTATAGTCTTCCCAGTAATGTTTAAGTCATATAGTCTATTATGTAACAAAAGTTTTTGAATAAATATTTATTATTATATTATTAACTACTACAACTTAGGCATGTCTCGAAACTTGTACAAAAAGGTGATGAAAATACGACAAATTGACATAATTCCGTTCGAGGTGCAGTCAATACGATATTGACCACTATGGACAATTTGATACTATAACCTATAGAGCGTAGATTCACGTAGGCTCTGAATCAGTTTCATCGATAAATTATGGCAGGAATCGTGCAAAATTTCAAGCACAACCAAACAAAAAATACCAACATTTTTCGTGAGAAGACCTTCGTGACCGACATTTGGGGGTCATTATTGGTGACACCGCAGCGGAAATTACGTCATATCCTACATAGCAATGGTCGGGTCACACAATGTGTCACATAAAACGTGGATGGTCAGTATCCGTAACATGACAGTTAGGGGAAAGCTGACTGTAGACGTTAAGTAGGTCAAAAGTTCAATAATAAGTAATTAATATTAAAGAAATACTTCCGTTATGCATATTCAATTTGTTCAATTCAATGTGTTACAAAAACCATAAATTCATAGATGTAATCGTAAAAGAAATAAATAGATTACTAGCAGGAAAATTGTCAATTTAATACCAAGATGTGTACTTACTATAACTACTAAGATACTTTAATACTTAGATGACTTTAATAATTATTACTATAAGCTCTTCATTAGTCTCAATAGGTAACAGGTAATTAGGTTTAGATTTTAAGTAATATTTAAAACATTACTTCATAAATAAAACGAATGGTTTTTCTTATTATTTTAACAGGATTATCAATCTGAATATACTAAAAAAATAACAACATAAATAAAAACTAAAAGTTTTAAGAAATACTTACCTCTTAACTTTAGAAATCCTATCACAAACAAAATCGCTCAATTTTACCAATATTATAAAGCTGCAATTTGTGAGTATGTATGTATATGTGTATTTAAGTTTTTTACTTAATTACGTAAAAAATGCTGAACCAATTGAGATGAAACTTGGCATATAGATGGTTGTGAAGACCTGGAACAATACATAGGCTACTAGTTATCCTGATGTTCTTGCAGGAACGGGACTTGGGAGGGTGAAACCGCAGAGCGCAGCTGCTGCTAATCATTGAATACATCAAACAGGACACGCGTTATGGAAATAGCTTCCTATCCTTTTTTATTTAATTTTCAAAATGATTGTCCTGTTTTGAAACCACCCCGTACAAAAACAACATGTATTTTACACTATGTGTAACAAATTTATTTAAATTAAGAGTTCTAATTATTCACATTATTTATATATTATCCATTCAGGGTACAGCCGGACTGACGGGAGGCTTTTAGAGGCTGGATGGTAGCTGGCAAAAAGTAAAGTTTTAACTTTTTGCCAGCTACCTTCTGTGTGTTTCCGCAATTAGCCCTATAACTGGGCCTTTGTGCACTTTAAAACTTTCCTCACGATGTTTTCCTTCGAAGTAAGAGCGATGTTAATAGCGCATATAAATAAATAAATGGTAGCTGTTATCTAACTAAAACGAATGTTATATTATTATAATATTAAAGAACGGCGGCTTTGAGCGCTTGGCACCTGTAAATAACAATTACCTACCCAGATAAAACTAAAAATATTTTAATCTTTACAATTTTTATTGTACTCGTATCGTACAAAACAAAAAAAAATTACACTTCATTTTGTAATAAACAAACTGATATGGAGGGGCGTCGCGTCGTGTCAGTTGGTGAGCAATAAAAATATGAAATAAATTTATGGATAATATTACCTATAGTAATTTTATTTTGTCACTGAGTTTAATAATTAACTTAATTTTCAAAAAATATTTGATAACAATACAAAACTAAAAAGTATATATATATATTTTTTTTAATCTATTTAATAAAGAGCTTTACCGAACAAACGGTAATGTCGCTCTGTTAGGACAAAAAAAGTATATATAGGTATAATTTTTAAACTTTTTATTTTTATTACTATTTCAGCATGAGATTATTGAATGGATCAACATAGGATTTATTACAAAATTCTTAGTTGACCACTAGATAGTGGAGTGTTATTCTGTGCTACATGATAGATGGATTATTGACTCTGACGTATAATACATTGATGATACTAGTGGTTGAGATAGTCCACTTTGCAGTTCTCTATTGGTGGTTAGTGAACATTGAAATCATCTTAATCTAGTTGATCTCTTTGACGTTATTGTACTGTGCTAGTCGCCTGGCATACAACGACATTGTCAAGATCATTGGTTCTGGCGAACTTTTTTTGCTGCAGTAGGTCCTCAATCGAGTGCACAATGGGTACTACTCTAAGCAGGTGTGGATAAATGGCTGACTCTATGTTCTTCGTAGATTGGTAGGTTTGGACTTTATCAATATTGTCGGCGTTTTTATTTATTTTCACAGGGTAATTATAGACATTGTCAGAACCATAATCAGAACAACCATTATCAATGCTGATTTGTCGGAGCTTTTTATTTGAAATGGGGTTTCCAGTGTAAATTTTAGGAAGATCATTTAAGTCGATGGCGTCGTATCGGTTTAGGTTGATTGGAGGGTATGGGTAGTTATTCTGCCGCGTTGGTATCGAATAACTATTCCAATTTTCTCTATAATTTAAGTTGTCAAGTTCATTGCCATCGACGGTGTTGGATTGAGATGTTTTGGAGAATCGTTGGTAGGAGGACCGTTGGTTGTATTTTTTGCTATGTGGGTTTTGGTTGACATCGACGCTGCCTGATCGGAATGGATAAATGGGTGAGTTTTCTATGTTCTTGGTAGATTCGTAGGCTTGGATTTCATCAAGAACGTCTGGGTTTTTATTTGTTTTCACAGGGTAAATCAATGCATTTTCAAAACCAGAATCTTGAAAAGTATTATCAACGCTGCTTTGTCGTAGCTGTTGATTTAAATTTGGGTCTTCAATGTAAGTTTCAGAAAGATCGTTTAAACCGATATCGTTTTCGTTAATTTTTGCAGCATCGTATCGCTTTAGGTTGAATAGAGGGTATGGGTTGCTATTCTGCTGAGTTGGTATCAAATACCTGTTCGAATTTTCTCTATGATTTAAGTTGTCAAGTTCATCATCATCGACGATATTGGACTGAGATGTTTTGGAGGTTCGTTGGTAGGAGGACCGTTCGCGTTGGTTGTATTTTTTGCTTTGTGGGTTTTGGTTGACTGCGACGTCCTCGCCTGATTGTAATGTTTTATTCGACTGTGAAGATAAGTTTAGGCTGGAAGTACTCGATGAAGCTGCAGTAGATAACAATACTAGAGCACCTGTAAAGATTTCATTAAATTATGTAATGGTTAATGATAATAAAATTTAGGAGATAAATGATAAACGTCTTAGCCATTTAGTCTGGTGCAGAGAGTACATAACCCTAATTGGTTTACCTATACACCTACTACTATTAAGGGTGAGTTTTTTTTAGTTATTTTTTAAAACCAGCGGTTTTTACGATACAAACACACGGCCAAATAAACATACAGAGTCACTTTCACTTTCATCTTTTTCAAAGTCGTTTTTTAATTTTTTTTATAATTGATATCAATCAAATATGAAATAAATAAAATAGATATTGCAGAACGGTGAACACATCGCAGTCTAGCCTAAACTAAGCAACTAGGCTAGCAATTTGGTACAGTATCCACAATTGATATACAAAATATAATATTTTTTACGTAAGTTTAGCAGAGGAGCGGTGTTAGTCTAGCAGTAGATACCCCGGCTTTCATTCCGAGGGTCGTAGGTGTGAATCCAGGCCGACCGTGCACCAAAGTCTTTTTCTTTAAGAAAAAGGTTTGTGCGCAACCACATCGCTGATTATGTTATGTTAGGTAATAATATTAAACATTATTATGGTATATATAGAAAGCTCAGAACCAGAAACAATAATTGTTTATGATAGTACTATAAATACTTGTCTCGGGCGGGAATGGATTCAGCAACCTTCTGCGTCAATGTCGTCGGTCCGCTCTGCGCGCCCACACTAATTTTAAAGTCAATAGTTACAAATAGACAAGTAATAAAATAACTCACAAAAAAAAATCAAGATCTTCATATTGTTTGCTTTCCAAATCGAAAATATATTGATAAGTACCTAAATACTTCAGTAGCCGCATATTTATACTATGAACGAAAGCAAATAAAATTTGTAACACGATCTCATTAATTGATATCATGTTGGTAAAATAACTTATTTTACGGTCAACTTGACTGTAAGTAATATTATTTATTTAAATAAATAAAAAAACTATTTTCTATTAAATCTATAAAATTTTACAGTGCCATGCCGCCTATCAAAAATTTATGAAACTAATGAAACATGTGGCTTTTTCTCATGTGAGGGCGCGTTCAGATTTATAGACCTTAAAGTCTGCGTACAATGGAACGTTTTGAGTACTTATAATAACAATGATGCGGTAGTTTACAGTAGCTTTTTAGAACATTAAAATTGATGAATTACATCTCACTCCAGTCTACTTTTACAAACCTGACTAATAAGTTGGTGAAACGTTGGCCAATACGACATTAAACAATGCCGTTTTAATAAATATAACGCGAGTTTATCTCGGTAAATATAGTATTTTATTAAAATGCAAAAACGTAAAAAACTTCAGAAAAAAATGTCAAACTAGTGAAATATATGTAAGTCTCTATTATAGGAAACTTTGTATTGAATCAAAACTCATTTTCCGGTTTCAATCGCGTTGGTTTTATTATGAGCATTGTTGAAATGCCATTCCGACTATTGGACTGGATTAGTCTATCTTTAAAAAAATAGTCTAAAAAGGCTCCGAAACGTCGGAAAGGTATTGCAACAATGCTGATAGTAAAAACAACGCGTTTATAACCGAAAAAAAAAGAATCTTTATTCAAGTATTATAATGGTTATATTAAGATGTCCAGAAAAAACTGAAGGTTACAGTTGAAATAACTCAAACATTATAAAAATATTCCAAAAGTTGGTTTTTGAAAACTCTGAAATCCGGCTCCCTAAAGAGAAACTAATCTCCTAAGAAAATGGAACGCTTATTAAAATCTGTCCCTTGGAGGCGAAGAATAAGATTGATACGACGCGATGTAATATTTTGTAAAGTAGGTATATATAGGTATAATAGGCCGAATACAAAAACGCTGTTCAAAATTTGAATTCTACTTATACAAAGTCAAAATCAATGTCAAAGTCAAAAAATATATATTTAATTGGATGTGTTGATCACTTTAAATACGTCGAATGTTCTTATAACTATGACTCTAGTGTGTCTAGCGGCGGTTAACTAAGCGGTTCTCAACCTAAAAAATCATATAGGTACCTACTAATTTTGAATTTAGAAGCTGCTCAATTAATTAACTACCTATCACTTAAATTTTAATAGACGTTTTAGTATTTGGATATTAGAAAGGTAGAATGTTTAGAAACTTTAATCTCCTTACTGATAAACGATAATTAACAGATAACCAAGGTTTTTTTAAAGGTTTAATGGCTTTGTGTGATCACAAATTCTGCAATATAACGTTTGTGTCTCTGCCTGTCAACTTTGAAACTTCATGTCACAGTAATAGACAATAAACGATGCATAGTTATGCAGCTGTTAACCAGTAAAATAAGTAAAGGGGTAAAACATAGCTGAAAAAAATCCATACGAGTACCTACATAAAATAAAATATAACGCAAGGCGGGATTGAACTCTTATCTTCCAGTCTCAGGGTTCGAGTTCCGCCTAGCGACGACGACGCCTTGCCTAATTCTGATTTTATCACAGTTGTAGTAAGAATCGTATTTGTGCTGTACTAACGTTGATTGTGATATTTTCCAATAACAAATTAAAAAAAAAAGTTTGAAAACATATTTCGTCATCAAATATTGATTGTTTCGTAAAATTTAATGTGATACTTTAGAACATAATATTATTATAGCATTTATTTTTTTAAAATTTGCAAGAATATAAGTAATGACATAGTTTGTGCCGCTTTTCCATAATGATTTTTTCCTTACGTTATAGGTTATTTTTCTTAACCACTCCTGAATGATTACATTTTCGATTGCAGTTAAATAATGTATAGAATTACTAAGAAATCAATGTAATATAATTAAAGTTTTAACATTCTTTTGCAATTTTCGATTATAACATATTTCCTGTAACATAATGCATTATAATAAAACAGTAGGGTGTCAAAACAGAACAGACATTCTGATAAGAAAAGAGATGATAGAGGGTTAGTTGCAGAAGTTCCGTCATGTTTTTACACTCCATAATTTTATTATAATGTTAAGCGATTTTGAAAATGTCAACATATCAACTTTAGATGCTGACCGTAATTCTTATCTATATAAGCAAATTATACCTTAACCATTCTTTTAAATCACTTTATCTATTGATGAAACCCGCATAATATCCGTTCTTTAGTTTTATATGACCTTATACTAACATAAGGATATCGGTTACAGACAGACCGACAGACAGACAAACGAGTTAAAATACTTGTTTAATGAGTTGCAGAGAAGATTGTTATGCCTTTTTGTTCGCATACATGCCTTTATTTTCACTGTTACGAACCAAACTAGAATCAAAGCAGTGTTTAATTAGTTAGTACATACCTACATATTCACTAGCCAAAGAGAGGATCAAAGCGAAATATGCAATGCACTCTGCGTTGTATATTCAAATACTATCCGGTCTGATGGACTTTTAACATTTACAGACAAACAAAAATGCAATGCTCTTCTGTAATTGGTATCAAAGGTAGGTATGAATTTGGATACTAAAAATGTGTTTGTTTTTAAAATACTATTTAGATACCAAATTGATACATCTATCGCAATACGTTTTTAATACTATCAGTGCTACCTGTATTTTTTATTGGAAGATAGGACGGATTTTGTTCCATTGTCATTTTTTTATCTTCTATGGGCGTGATACATCCTAGACCATTACTTACTATCAGGTGAAATAGTGGTCAAACGCTCATTTTATTGTTTAAATTAGGAAAAAAAATAAACTTGAAAAGTTTTAATTGAAATGCTTACCAATCCAAAGTTGTATCAACGCGTCATTAGCATTCTAATGAACACGTCTAAAATGAATAATATTACAACAGGCTGACAATCAAGTACGCAGTACCTACGGTGGCATTAACGACAAAACCTTCATAGACTTAAATCGTACTAACCGGGACATGGAACCATTACTGAATAAGTATAAAGGTATAATTACGAATTTAATGTCATATTTCCATTTTAATAGCGCTGCTTTTATCATAATTTCATATTATGAGAGAAGACGAAGATAATAGGTACCATAACACCAATCAACATTATAACAAAAGTTGTTAAAAATAAATAAAAATATCGAACGCTAGAACGTTCTTTCAGTTTTACTCGCTTAGTTACCTTGATATCGATATAACGTTTCAAAATTATATAACTTATATGATATTTTTCGATATATTATAATAGCAGTCTGAGCTTTGATCACCATATCTCACCAGACCGTAAGTGATAATGAATTGTTGCACGTTTAAATATCTTTTCGCAAGTTACTTGTTGGTCACTAAAAATTCTATTCCCACAGTTTTTTAATCTAAATTGCGTACTCTGACGGTGCTACAGACTGATACACAGCAAAACTCT
The DNA here is from genome assembly GCA_949358125.1 of Idaea dimidiata. NCBI lineage: Eukaryota > Metazoa > Arthropoda > Insecta > Lepidoptera > Geometridae > Idaea > Idaea dimidiata. The sequence goes on from OX442329.1 coordinate 15,873,611, forward strand.
TCAAATTTATAACATCCCTCTTTTTGGGGTAAAAATACTACATTATGCTTGCACACCCAGTCCCAACAAAATACGTCTATGAATACCTACTAAATTTCGTATTCAAATGAAATTCAATACGAAATTGTAACGGATCCAACATAAATAACAATACATTTAATGTCACAATAATTTTGTACGAAGCGTTTCCATTAATAACAATCAGTATTAAGTATTTGTAATGCACATTGATTATGTATGCGACAAATATACAAATATCCCCAAATTTTTGCCATATCTAATGGCCGATCAGGTTTTATCAAATGTTTGTAGATTGTTTTGCCTAGGTTAAGGCAGGCAGGCAGGCATCTAAGCAGGTGTAATGGAATATGGCTATAGTACCGCTCGTTGTCGTGCATGATGGTCGGGAGTCCTTCGAGATCTAAAGACTAAGGTGCAGGGAAGTTTTGGAGAGTTCATATGAGATCTTGAGTTTCTAACCTGCACAGAGTAGGGTGATCACCGAAAAGTTTTTAACCCCCGGAATAATCGGATATCAGCAAAGTTTACCACAAAATTTACTTTTTTTCATTTTTTGTGACTACAACTAAAACGAACTCTTCATCTCAGAAATCAGTTTTTAAGAAAACTTTCCTTGACTAAATAAGTACCTATTTTTCTTTAATTGTCGCTTTAAACATTGTGCTATGATCGAAATTAATACGGTCAGCTAATAGTTTGATTAATTAAGACAGTGTAGTTCTATACCTAACGCTAATTGAGTGTGAGACCGAATTGTTTGCATGTCAACTATGTATGCTACTATACTAAATAAGGTCATAGCTCATCGGAGCAATCCGACAACCCGACTTGACCGTCCGGCATCTCCACGTTGTCGATAGGTTGTTTACAAGTGGATGTCGCGAGGTTGATATCGCGTTATCCACGAATTTAAAAGTAGTCCGTTGTTAACGCAAGCAGCGACTAGGTAGTCCACTTGGCATCAGCGCATGAGCAACTTGCAATCAAGACAATTTGATCACATGCACACCGAGTAGAGCAGCGAGACTGTAAATTGATACATACACGGCCGAGACAAGTTAGGCGAGTAGGTCATTACACTCATTTCACGTACTCGCACCCTATTGGGTATGCGGGATTGATCATAGATGATACGGACGACTAGTGCGGCTTGATTTTATGTAATTAGTATTTTTGGTTAATAATTAATCTATCTATCTCTGCTAAGAATGTAATGGAGCATAACTCTAACCATATTAATGCCTGTGAGCATGATCAAGGTTGCATGATCGGTTATTATGACGGTCGAGTCGATTGGATGGTGGATCTAATGTGCTATGACAATTTGGCAGCGTGAATGACGACATCAATTAGTTTTCGCTTATTTGTTTAATGCAGTTTCTATAGATGTCGATTACAGTTTAGTTTAGCTCAAGTCAGTATTGTTTGTTCTATTTAATCCGAAATTTAAGCTTATTGCATTGTTTTCGTATCTGTGAATGCATTTGCTATGCGATTCGGTAAATAAAATGGACTTTTATGGTTAAATTTAAGAGAACAAACTAAGTAATGTCATAATAATCTTTAGGTAGGTACTTACTTGCACAACCTCAACATACGACTTATCTGTTTCGTCATCTGAAGTCGGGCAGCCAAACTACAATATAGACCCAGCCAGTAAAACTGTCTTTACTTTCTCATAATTCAATATCATCAGATGCGATAGTGATTAGGCGCTCATCAGCTGTGGTTATAAATAAATGACTTCATACTTATGTCCTGCTAAAGTTAAAAAACTATCTAATAAATGATAAATTTTCTGTCATGGACGGACGTAGGTAGTTCTTATAACTGTATCAAATGTCCCAAGAAGACAATTCTATCCATATCTTGCAGTTTCTATTGAATATATCAATCTTCGAGCGTTTTTCCTCATTCAACCATGACGTGGTTTTGCTGCCGAGTTCAATTTAGATTGTGCTGACTGGTCCCTTCGTCTCTTGATAAGAAAGATTCGTTGATTTGACATTGACTGAAGTATTAGGCGTGTATTTGGAAATTGTCTGGAAACGGTGAATCAGTAAAGAAAAAGTTAGTTTTATTTTGTCACAATTTTGTTTGTTCTTTATATTACTATGAATACTGTGTAATGAGAGATTTACATCAAAGGGTTAATTTCACAAAATTTTGTCTCGCAAAAGTTACTAGAATCATTTCTATTAAACAGGTAGCTAGACTAAAGTGCACAACATTTTTGTAAAAAAAATTACTTTCTTTAAAAATACCTGCATCATCGTCAGATGCTACACCCTCCAAAATTTAACTTGCTACCATCAGCAGTTTGGGCTGTGCGTTGATGTAAGATAGCCAGGAGAAAACATTTTATAGATATAGATTGTAGTAACGTATCAAAGTATTTTTTATTCCACAGCTCGTAGTAAAACTTTGTTGCTGGCATAATGTTCTGACAACCAAAACAAAGCAATACTTTATCCTCGGAGAATGCTATTATAAATACGATATAACGTCACGTCCCTACGATCACGTTTGGCAACAATTTTTATAAGAGTTTTATAGCAGTTGTCACATTTACTGGAATACGTTCTTTATTGCAGGCATCAAGTTTTTTAAGGATCAGTAGCTATGACGGATATCATAATGTTGTGAGTTTTTTTAGCTTGGTTTTATGTCGATGTTTTTTTTATCGTGTAGGTTATTATTTTATTACCAACTAACATCAGTTGATTGAAAAATAAATTTACTTACACACTTACTTTAAATTATTTACTGGAGCTTCTTACGTACGTTAAGCAGTTTTTTCTGGTTATTATCACTGATAATTAACAAACAATACAACTGATGGTGTGTCTTTCATATTCTGTTTTCTTTACTCTGTAAGACCTTTATAAGGTTTCGGATAACGCTAAAAAGGCCGTTACTAACGGTACTAGACTAGACACAATAATTTAGAAGGCGACATGAAAAGAAGAAGATCACTGATATTTGTCGTTAGATCAAGCTAGCGGGTGACCTGAAAATTATAACACCACATTTTGTAAGTGGTTTTTATCTCCTCTATCCTGACCCCACAAATCCACCACAAATAAATTAACATTCATTTCGCACATAATTTCATCAATTCCTCTATCCTGAAGAAGAATAGTAAGTTCGAGATCAATAGTCGTCTTACTCCTAGATATAAGTACGTTAAATAATGCTACTTCTATTGTCCCGGTCCGACGGACAACCCCTGGTTCCCTTCACTCGTCGCTGGGAACTTCTCCCCTCGATAGTCGGGAGTAGGTAAGAAACAAAAAATCCGTTATAGAATGTATAGTCCCTACTCCCGACACCTGATGGACTGTATTTCGATCTTGACAGCACCGGGGTTCTTCCAATGAAAGTCAGGTATAGGTCAGGTCCTTTATTCTTATCTTCTAGTTCCTATTATTCCTGCTTCCTATTGTTCTTCTGTTCTTGGTGGTCCGGTGCCAGTGTGTGTCCTGTGCACTCTGACCCCTCTATTAATGTGGCTTAAAGCCGGCCCGCAACGTGTTTAGAAAACATTTCTATTTATATTATTTTTATCCAATGAAAACACGTTGCGGGCTTGATAGAGACGGGAGACTCTATTTGTCTCTTTCCATCTTAGCACACGAACAAGTCGCGACAGGTTTAGACCTGTTCGTGAGCCAAGTGGGAAGAGCACCTTAGTGGTGCTCTCTCTTTCTCTTTTCCTATCTATCTACTTATTACTAAAAGGTACTTTATTTCGAAATTAATCCTAACCTATTCTATTACATAGACTTACGAGCTATTTATAATTATCTTATTCTAACTTAATATAATATTTTGGCTGCTTCATCCTAGGTCGCTCCGTTCTCAACATCTATGGTGTCACCAAACAAATAACAACATCTTTGTAGTTAACTCTAATAACGTAGCGTCGTGTCCCAAAAGCTATTTATTTGTAAGAGACTAAACTAAGTCAGAGATTTTCATCCAATAAGAGAAAACGACTCGTGCAGGCAACACATAATGATATCAAGCAGAGAATATAAAGTAACTGGTGAATTTTTCAGAAGTCCCAGATTTATGGAATATCTAACATTTCTGTTTGTTACTTTACCGTTAAACTTTGTGACGTCTTTGCTTTTTCACTTTTATTAAAATACAAACATATTTCTAAAACTCTGTTGCGGAATATTAACTCAAAAAAATTAATAACCCTTTCAAAGAAACGTACTGAATTTTATGGTTTTTAAATCTGTATAATATATAATAGACTCTGTCCTGACTAACTGATTGATCAACGCACAGCAGTAGAGAACTGAAAAGAGTAAGTTCTTTACAATATGATGTAGTTGTAGAGTTTCGATTAAAAACTGCGTAAATCTGCAGGACCCAGCTAGCACCCAGCTAACTAGTGAATTTACAGCCCTTGCTACTCATAAGTAAGGGTATCGAGCGTTGAACAATGCTTAATTGAATAAAAACAACGCGAACAAAACCGAAAAAAAGTTTTATTTAAAATCAACATCACGAGAACCGAAGTAAAATCAAAAAAAATATTATAAATAGCTTTTAAATTATTTCGTGTTTCTTTGCCACGATTAACTATTATCATATACGTACCTACTTCGGCAGAACAAATTGCAGTAAGTACTATAAAGATAGATTAACACCAAACGATCAAAGAGCTAGAACAAAAGCATTCTTCCTTGATTGCTTAGTGTAAACGATAGCTAATTTTCTTGTTTACACCAAAAGATCAACGAGCAAGAATGCGAACCAAGAACTAGAATTTCAAACTACTAGGCAACTTGTGCTAGATCGCAAGACACCACTCGCTCGGGGAGCGAGCGCTTGCGACCACATTAGAATGCTCTAAGCTACTGTTCACGCGCTCTATTGTACTGTTTGCGAACGTATACAAAACAACTAAATAATGGTCTACCTCCGTTTTTATCAAATGAATTCGCTTGTTTGGTGTAAATGCACCTTTAGTTACGTATTATTCCGTTTTCCAAGCTTGTCAAGCCTTGCCAAACATTTCCACAAGCCACAAGCGTCCACATATCTCGCTTTGAATTGAGAAGTCATTTTCACTATACCGGATCAAAGACAAACGTCCATAAGCTCACGCAGGCCAAGCCCAACGCCCTCTTTGCACGCTTGTACTTGTAAACATTTACAGAGTCCATTTGCCTTCTAGGCAAGCATGGAATCCCGGCATTACAATATGGGAAAGTACGATTGGCAATACCACTTACCAAGTACTTACCTATCTACAAACAAACCGTATGCGTGGATTCTTTTGACATATTTTTACATGCAAGACAAGGCATTAAAATTGCATTGGGTCCCCAATAATATTTCTACAGGGACTTCGGTAGTTTTAAACCTAGAAGACTGTATTTTTAATTTCAAAATACGAATCGTTTTAGTTATAGACAATCAATTTTAACGTAAAGTGTAAGAGAACCCGCAGATAACCAACTTAATATTGGCCGATAATGGTTTACTCATTAATTTTTAAGTACCCACATTACATCGATCTGGTGTTTTTCTATGGGATATGGATACACACGAACCAATTTTTTTATTAAAAAAAATATCAATGCCTTACGATTCGGGATCTGTAAAGATCGAAAATCGCGAAAACAGAAGAAAAAGCTATGTGCGTGCATTCATGATTATTATTTAAACTGATTAACAGCCCGATAAACTATCGACCGATATTCTCTCTGTTGTCAGCGGGGTCTCGAGTAAAATCTACGAAGCAAATCGTGAGAAGTGAATTTGCACATTCTGTGTAATTGATAAGGAAATTGATTCTCCACAATATTGATTTTGTGTTACGTAAGTGCCGAATCATGAATTATGGAGCTCTATTATTATATTCATTACAGAGGCTCGACGGCTGTTCAATTTTGCACACGTTGTAATTTTGATTTACGTAAGATATTGATAACGGACCATTTAGTAGGAAGGTACCTAGTTTCTAATATCGAGCTCGGAAATTTACCTGAAACTCTCCTGAAACCCTCAAGTTTACAATTATTTGTTTATTTATTTTTGCAATAACGTTTTACATATTGTAATTTTAATTTAAGTAAGATATTGAAAACCGACCATTCGAGCTTGGAAATTCACCTGAAGTAAGAATTATACTTGTTTATTTTATTTTTGTTTAATATTAATTTATTATTTATTTATTCATAAAATATACAGCCCTCTCACAAAATTTCAGATATCCGACAGTAGGTATATCCCGTCATTCGTCCAAACACAATACACTTATTTTTTAAATGTGTTAAATAAAGAGTTTTACCGAATAAATGGTAATGTCTTGTACAACTTCTTTTCATACGTTATAATATTCATTCACGTAAGAGATAGATAACAAACCAATTAGTAGGTAGGTACCCAGTTTCTATTATTGACTACCTTAAAGTCTTCAAGTCTATAATGAATACGAATGTAGATCGGCTTTAAGTCAATCAAATAGACAAGGCAGTTGATGTAGTAAGCCTCTGACTAAGATAAGATATAACCGACGGTTTTGATAATCAAATATAAATTATTTAACTCGCCTTCCTACATATTTTTGTCTAAAATATTTTTCACACCTACTGTAACTGCTTTACAAAGTTACTTTATTTGACCAAAAAGGTCAACGTAAAGTAAGTCTTTATTCCCTAGGTGCATAAAGTGCTCATTATACACCTAGGGCATAAAGTAATTTAAATTTGGAGCTAAAATTCTGATAGCATACGGCCATTTCGAACTATATAGCCACCTAGACAAAACACATAAAAAAATAAAAACTGGGCTATTTTTCTTCTTTTTTAATTCGACGGAAGGGTAAGGCAAAAAGATTTAGTTAATGTGTTTAGTTAATGCCGATGTGTGGTTTCGTCATTTTGATATAACATTGTTAAATTTATTTAATATAGAGCTGCTTATTGACATTCTGTTATTATTTTGACATTTTGATAATTATATTGTGATTTAAGATATATTTGTAATATTATGTATATTTTATTAATAATTGTAGTTTTAGGATTTATCAATTGGATTTTTAATAATATGTACCATTATTGCATAAAATAAATATTACTTATATCTTACTAAAAATAATAAAGTATATAGAGCTGTAAATATATTTAAAAAACGTTGTAATGCAAAATTTATTGTTTTGTTGTTAGTTAAAACTTATTTTTTGCCTTTTTATTGTCTCCCAGTAGATGTGTAAAGTAGAGTATTCACCTCGGTAATAAAGTCTGTCTTTATCTTGGGCGCTTGAATCCCACGCTTCACTCAGGACTCTAGGTACATAACTCCTTCGCTTTGCTCAGGAGCTAAGCTTTTAACACCCTAACTTAAAGTTAACTCTCTAGAGTCCTTCGTAAGCTTTGGATTCAATATGACGCCCGCTATATAAGACAGAGCTTTAGTACCTCGGTGCATTAACTACTATTTAAGGATTCCTGCAAACAAGGGTTATGTTACAAATTCAAAAAATATACATTCGTTAAATATTATTACATATTTTTTTAGAAACGTCAGTAAATCATCGTGTCTTTGGAACGCGACCTCCAACTGTTATTAGAAGAAGACACAAGAAACTCATGGGGTTATTTTTGTGTTTATTTTTTGCTGTAATGATCATGTGATTCACATTGTCGCAAATTTAGGGCTATTGTGGAACTATTATTGTGGAACAAAATTTTACCATAAATTTGACCAACACAAAAAGTTTAAATGCATACAAGCTAACGCTATGATTTGCACCGCAATTGCGCAGTGCGTATTTCGATGACGATAATAACGAAGAAACAGCTGAGTTTTAAGTAAACTTTAAACCTAACAATTTATTTATTCCGTAGATCTACGTAAATTCTCAAATCCAGAGAACACCTTCAGACCTTCACCTTAATCTAGTACAGTCCATTGAGCGATGCAGTACAATTTCGTGTAATACCTAACGTAAGTAAATCGAAATTTAGAAGCTCTCGTAAACCGTAAACCTAAGGTAAAAGCTTTCCTGTGATAATCCAAGCGCTACTAGGTTAGTACGGTCTGGTTCAAAACTATAGTTCCCAGCTTCACACTCTACACAGTTCCAAATTCTTGGTGCAATATACATCTATAAATAAAATGTGCTGTCCTGACTGAATGATTTATTTGGTTTTTAGATTTTGTTTACGGCTACAGAAAATCATTGGTTGGTGTAATGTTTGACTTTACTCATAATCTGCTTTAGTCATGTTCCTCACTGGTCATGTTTCGCTTTGGTCACTTTCTACCCTAGTTACTTTAGTCGTGTTCTACTCTAGTCATGTTCTAAATAATAAATTATATAAACGTTTAGTGCCAACATGTTGAATTCCTAAAATGTTGATAAAACACTTAAAAAAATATTGTATAAACAAGAACAGTGAAAATTATACCTGTCTTTAGCTTTCACCTGTCGTGAGAATAGATAGACAGGGAGTGGTGTTTCAGTAACAGGGTTTATATCTTTTGGGTACGACCCCTAAAAAAATTAAACTGTGTTAGAAAATCGTGTGACTTTTAAAAGCTTCATCCATTTTGTCATAAAATGAATTATAAATACAACACCGTTGACCTCATCGTCGCTTCCCATATAATGAGATAAGGTCAAATGCTAGCCTAACCTATGTAGCTTAGTGCTTAAATCGTCACTGATATTATCTATGCAAGCAGACCTGCGATTAGGTAAATAATTTGTTTAGAACCAATTATTAAGTCAGGTTTCCTATAAGAGATTAGAAAGTTATGGTTGTTTGATAGTAGAGAATGTGAAACTCGACTCAAACGGACAAGCTTCATTATTTTCATAGTCAAATTACTCAGAAAATTACTCCCACGCCATAAAAAAAGTCAGAACCAAATTCAAACGTTGTTGTTATAATACCCACTGTCTATGATAATCTAAGCGTGAGTACAGACTAGAGTATTTTCTCGAGCACTTCTATTTAATGTAACGTTCTTACAAATAGTACAAACCGGCAGAAGATCGAGCATTTCTATGTAATGTAACGTGCCTGCAAAAGCTCGGCTGTTCGACGAATGCTCACAGCGAGTGTGCTTTTAACCTAAACATTTCATTATACCTTGCACTTACTCTTTCAGCTCGTGTAAAGAATCGACGAAAATTACCCTTGCTGGATATTAAAATCTAGTTGTAACAAAACATCGAGCATTCATGTTCGTTCTTTGACTCGAGTGAACTTAGAAACAGCGAAGGTTCATGCTCAAGTCTGTGTCCACTCTAAGGTTTATAAGTTAATAATAAATTAGTGCTCAAATGATCACAAGCAATTCATTAATAAATTAGGAGTAACCGTGAAAATACAGCTAAATTGTACCTTCAAATCTAATTTAACATCGATTACATCTGAAATGTATTAATACCAAATTCAGTATTCTATTGACAGAATTTAGCAAATTGATTGGGTGTTCAAACAGGTGCTGGCTTCATTATAATATAAATTGGGGTAGATATAAGACACCGTTGTTGGGTTGAAGGAATTAGTTTGATGGGCTATTAGTTATTAGGTACTTTATCTTTTTGAAAATGAAGTTCCCTCTTAGTTCTTTAGTTTTTTAATAAAAATAGTTGTTTTTTTTTAATTTTTTGGATTTTTTTTCTAAAAAAAGGAAAACCATCAAACCTAGCTCTCTGTAACACAAAACTGAGGCAACAACACAAAACTTACCCGAATGGGATAATGTTAAGGGTGAAAAGAGTTTTTTTCATGTTACTCTCGTTGTATGGAGAAATCGTACACACGTTTTTTTTTAGTTACACATTCATCTACTAACACAAAAGTTTGTTAGGATGTTTGTAAGTCATTGCGCAAAAACTACTGCACCGATTACAATTAAATTTGGTGAATAAATGTGTACGGTTTTAGTAATTTGGTTACAAAAAAAAATAAAGTTTTATTCTTCAAAAATAGAGACTTGTCAATTTTAGCATTGATCAAAAATGTTTTTAATAAGCTACATAAAAACTTTTTTAGGTACAGATTTTTAGTCCAGACAGAACTTAATATTAAAATACAAATTCTGCTTCTTCATGCACGTTCGCAGTTCACACCTGTTCCTTAATTTTGTTCGTCAAACGGATTCGTTCCTCCAAAATTGAATTTTAATACTCATTCTATGCCAAATGACACCGGCTCGCGAGTCTGGCTCACATCTGCGCATTACACCTCAATTATTCAAAGAATCTCCTCTTACATTTTCTGTAATGAAATTTTAATCATTTCGCTCTCTTAAGTCAGCACTTATAAGACCAAAAGGGGCAGATTAATTTTTTATGTAGGTGCCTTTTGGCAGCTGAGTTTTGAGGTGTAGTATTCTCAAAAGACTGCTGTTCAGTAGCTGCTGAGTTTTATTTGCTGGTTTTTCCCACGAGGGAACAGAGGAGCCATAAGCTTAGAGTATGATTTATGTTTGTTTGTTTGTTTGTCTGTCTGAGTATCATCGGAATGATCGTTCCCACTTGTCTCCGAAACGACTCGACTGATTTATTCCCGCCTATTATAATATAATAGAACACAAACGTATCCGTTAGACAACAAACAGCAGCTAAATATTTCCATCAATAACCCTTTACTTGCAGCCGGGTAAAAACCAAACCAGATCTAAGAATATTATTATATTATGATGATATAAGCTTATAAGCTTATGATTTCTGAAATTTTACCAACAGGACTTAATTGCACTAATATACATAAAAGTCCCGAAGTAATGCACTACCACTTGCACGGCACTTTTAATAGAGGAAGTAGTTCAAATTTAACTTGCAATATTTGATTGTGTATGTACCCACAAAGGCACAGGTGAAGCTTAATAAAAGCTCCTAAAAATAAAAATCAAGAGAATAAATATTTGATAAAGTAACCGATTTGCTTATCAAGAGAAGCATACTCGCACCAGGTAACTACGTCTCTTTCGTATGTGCATTGCATTTTAAACAGATCCAGCCACTTCATACTGGAGCGTTCAGTTCACTGTCACTTACTTAATCGGTTAGTCAGATCTAATTTGTAATGTTAGAAAACACGTGATAGGAATGAACAGATTTTGTATGAAGTGGATTTACAAAGGAAAATGTATTATGACTCGTATGTAGGTAACGGTAATCCAGTTGTTGGATAAAAATATAAACTAGACTTAATTATTTTTTCAATTTCAAAGTCAAATTTTTATACATCTCAAAATTTTTTAAATAACCTAAATATATAGTTTTCTCTGCTGTTTTCGCGATTAAACATTGTAAAAAATTAAAAAACCGACTTAAAAAAAGAAAAAAAAAAAATTTAAAAATTTAAAAACCACCAAAAAAAAAAAGAATTGATAAAAAATACCAAAATAACCTCTACATACAGCGCCACCGACTAATTAATCTGTTTTATCATCTGACGTCGGGCAGCCAAACTAAGTACAATATGGAACCATACCGTTAGTAAAACTGCCCGACTACATTTTTGACCGAAATTATTTTTTGTTCTTTTTTTTAAGTCGGTTTTTTAATTTTTAAATTATTTTTTTATTTCACCCTTTTTAGTACCTACCTACCTACTTTCGACTGCCAAATAAATTAACAATACCTATTGTTGCCGTAATTTTAATTATTGAGGAGTTTGCTGATGAGAAGGTGGTTTTAGGTGGCCCATTAATCTGTACTTAGTTCTTTAGGGGTCTATTATTTTTGGTAGAAGTCCAAAACGAGGAATTTATTACATTCTGGGAAGCTATCCTGTCCATCATTCCGAAGATACTTATCAGATCCTGACTAAATTTTTATGGGACCACCATGGGGCTTCCACCTTCCCATTAAAAAAAGAACCATCTCAATCGGTTAAGCCACCTTCGAGTAATCGGTGAACAAGCGAATTGAATACAGGTTTTTGAGGAGCATTCCCGGTTCTTACTTCGAAGATCCTCATCAGATCCTCACTAAATTTTTATGGGACTACCTCGGGGCTTCCACCTTTCCATTAAAAAAAGAACCATCTTAATCGGTCAAGACACCTTCGAGTAATCGGTGAACAAACATAAAAAAAATATATATTATATATATATATACGCGACGAATTGAGAACCTCCTCCTTTTTTGAAGTCGGTTAAAAAACAAAATAACTAAATTATTTTAAATATTTTAATTAATAAGGATTAACTAGCGTTTTATTTTTTAACAGCATTGTTGAAATGATGTACCAATGTGTCACCGTCTTCACAGACAATTTTTTGACGAAACGCGAGTTAAACCCGGAAAAATTGTGTTCTGTTACAACCTAAACATAATCAAATTACTCATCATCATCATCATCATCATCAGCCCGTTGCAGTCCACTGCTGGACATAGGCCTCTCCAATTGCACGCCACCTAGATCTATTTTCGGCTTCTCGCATCCAGTTTGTGCCAGCCGTCTTGCGCAAATCGTCGCTCCAACGTGCCTGAGGACGTCCTACACTACGTTTGCCGAGACGCGGTCTCCACTCTAGAACTCGTTTACCCCAACGGTTGTCGGTTCTACGGCTAATATGGCCAGCCCACTGCCACTTCAGCTTGCTAATCCGGTGAGCTATGTCGAAGACTTTGGTTTTCTGACGGATCACCTTATTTCTGATGCGATCCCTCAGAGAAACGCCGAGCATAGCTCGTTCCATAGCTCGCTGAGCGACTTTGAATTTGTGGACCAACCGTGCCGTTAGTGTCCACGTTTCGGCTCCGTATGTCATGACGGGTAGGACGCACTGATTAAAGACCTTCGTCTTTAGGCACTGTGGGATTGACGATGTAAAAACTCGACGTAGCTTCCCAAATGCTGCCCAACCCAACTGAATTCTCCTGTTCACCTCGCCCTCAAAGTTGTTTTTTCCTAACTGCAATGTTTGCCCTAGGTAAACATATTTTAGAACAACTTCGAGAACGGCGCCGCGTATCGCAATAGGTTCCGGTAGAACATGTTCGTTGAACATGACCTTGGTTTTGTCCATGTTCATCCGTAGGCCAATGCGTACAGAAGAGTCAGCCAGGTCATTCAGCATCCGTTGTAGGTACTGCAGCGTTTCTGCCATGATGACGATATCATCTGCAAATCGCAAGTGAGAGATATACTCGCCATTAATATTAATGCCATGTCCTTTCCAGTTCAGCGTCTTAAACATATCCTCCATTGCATTTCCGTGAACAATTTCGGGGAAATAACATCCCCTTGTCTCACTCCTCGATGCAACGGTATGGGCCTTGTTTGCTGATTCTGTACTTGGACGGACATGGTGGCGGACTCGTAAAGACATCTCATCACTTGGATGTACCGCCAATCTACTTGGCAGCGCTGCAGGGACTCCAGAACAGACCAGATTTCAACCGAGTCAAAGGCTTTTTCATAGTCCACAAATGCTAGACACAGGGGCTGATTATACTCTTCGGTCTTCTGTATAATCTGCCGCACTGTGTGGATGTGGTCTATGGTGCCATATCCGCTCCGAAACCCAGCCTGCTCCGGTGGTTGGAATTCGTCGAGTCTTCGCGCAAGACGGTTCGTGATCACTCTAGAAAACAGCTTATAGACGTGGCTTAGAAGGGATATGGGTCGATAGTTTTTCAGCAGGGTCTTGTCTCCCTTTTTGAAGAACAGGACGACCACACTCCTACTCCACGCCTCTGGAGTTCTCCCTTCGAACAGGACAGCGTTAAAAAGCTTCTGGAGCTCCCTCAGTACGGGTTTACCTCCTGCTTTCACCAGCTCTGTGGTAACGCCATCCTCTCCAGGGGCTTTTCCATTTTTGAGCTGTCTAAGAGCGATCTCGATTTCGTCAATACTGACTTCTGGCAGGTCTTCGGTGAAATGGCGTGTTAATGTTGCTCTAGGATCCTCATTTTCGGGATTCGGCTGAGATGCATGCGATGCGTATAATCGGGCATAAAAGTCTTCTACCTCCGAAAGGACTGCCGGCTTCGAAGCAACGACTTCTCCACCTGCTGTGGTCAACTTCGTCAGGTGGCTTCTTCCAAGAGATTGTACAAACACTTTTGACCCCCGGTTCTGCTCGATCGCTCTTTCAATTAAAAGAGTATTGAAGCGCCGGAGGTCGCGTCGTACGTGTTTGCTGATCTCTTGGTTTAGAGTCCGCTTTTCTGACGAAGTGATGGGTGGGTTTTCACGTCGTTCCTTCATTAGCCCTAGAGTCCCTTCTGAAAGCTTAGACTTTTTGCCCTTACGCTGCATATTACAAAATCTCGTACCTTCTTCCCTGAGGATCCGAGTCACATTTTCGAGGTCCTGATTTACGTCTGTTGTGGTTTCCACGGCAGCGAATCGGTTCACCAGGTTTGACTGGAACGTTTCAGATCCTGCCATGATTTGGAACAGAGTTGGTCGGAGTCTGGACTTCATCAGACGGACACGTTCGGCCTTAAAGTTGATATTCAGAGAGCCTCGGACAAGTCGGTGATCGCTACCGGTATTGAACCTGTTGATCACGGAGACGTCTCTGAATATATGCTTCTTGTCCGTCATGATGAAGTCGATCTCATTTTTAGTCATAGAGTCAGGGCTTCGCCATGTCCACTTCCTTTGAGGCTGTTTCTTGAAGAAGGAGTTCATCAAGAAGAGCCCCTCTCGTTCGAGGAAGTTGACGAGCATTTGCCCCCTATGATTCCTGCTTCCAAATCCATGGCATCCTACTACCGATTCGCTGCAATTCTGTACTCCCACTCTTGCGTTGAAGTCCCCCATAACAACGGTGTACTGGGTCTTTGTAGTGAAGTGGAGGGCCCTCGATATGTAATCGAACATATCCTCCACTTCGCCGTCCGAGTGTGTCGAGGTCGGTGCGTACACTTGCACTACCTTGAGGGTATACCTCTCGGTGAGCTCAAATTACTAATGAACGCAAAGACTATAGTTTGATAATATAATGAAGTTTTCAAACGTTTTATTAAAAAAACTATATTCCTGATTTAATCATGTTTGATTAAATTACAAATACAACCAGCAGCGTCGACGAAACTTAAGATATTTTTTTAAAATTACAATTTATATTTATATTTGTAAAATGATTTTATTTAAATACATGCGGTCGGCCGGGTTTCGGACGCATGAGCTCTGAAATGAAAATCGACGTATCTATCACTATATGGCGCCAACTATAACAAGTTAAACTCTGCCTGCCACAATAATAATACTAGCTGCGCCCGCATAAGTCGCGTTCACGAGGAAATATCGATGTTATTGAAAAGTAGCCAATGCGTTATTCCAGGTCCCACACTATGTATATTCCAAGTTTCATCGCAATTAGCTCCGCGGTTTAAACGTAATTGACTAACAAACAAACATACATACTCACAAACTTTCAGCTTTATAATATTAGATGATTAATAGTCTTTGATATTAGTAAGATATTAAGTAGTTAACTTCAATCTGTACCTATCTACGTATTACATTAACCTACATAATAGACCTTGTACAAAATATCACCTTGCGTTCCAAAACGGAGATAACCAATATTGGAAAAGAAAACTGCCAACACAAAGTAAAGTTGGATGAGCCACGTGTGTCGGATGACTAGGTATGTATTTGCCCGGCTGCTAGAAAAGGGTTATGTTTTTACAATAAATAACTAGCTACGCCCCGCAATTTCACTCGCATAAGTTCTGATACAGCGAAAAATTTCGGGATAACAATTAGCATACGTATTGATCCAGATTTTTGGCTATTTACGTACCAAGTTTCATCGCAATCGGTTTAGTAGTTAAAGAAGTAGTAGTTGTAGTAGCTAGTGTGAAGGAATATCAAACACTTTACAATACTTTTTACACACAAACTTTCGCCTTTATAATATTAATAGGATTAACAGATGAGCATTTAACTAGTATTTTACCAGATCGTGCCGATTTAACAGCTGTATTCACAAACGACCCTTTGTGGTTTGATGCATTGTCTTGCTCTTTTGAGTGAACGTCAGTGAAAATGTGAAAGAAGTCGAGTACACGCTTGGAGTCATTTGTGAGCAAGTTTTTGAGTACCTTAGTTTATACGCTCACAGCCTTATATATTATATAAACGTGGAGTAAGATCGGAGTAATTTATTTACTTTTTGTTTCTATTTGTCGACTTTAAAAGTTTTTGTCACGGAAAAAGACAAATCATTTTAATAGTCTACTACGATCTTATTCCACGTTAATTATTAAGCCTCATCTCTGATAATGAGAGCTATGTTAAGTGAACGTATACAGTACAAAGTCAAATTTACCAAAAACGTTTTCCATTACAGAGAAACCCATAAAATCCAGCGCAGATAATAAAAATCAACGCGCCACCTATTACTTACGACGTTTACTTACAAAAGTTACCCATCTCAATAAAATGGATTGCCGCAAGCACTCTTTAACTCAACTGAAAATCTAATACCTCGTTCTTTTTCCACGTCACGTTTCACACGTTAATTCCAACTCTCAGGACATTGATAAGAATAAACCACAAAAAATCAAGGAGAAATGGAACGCAAACAACTTTTGTTTTCTTTCTGACTTTGGGGATCGGCAATTATCAACGAAAACCTGTATTTAATTTGCATGAAAATAATAGCACATTTTTTTTTACCTCTGGATTCTTCCCGGTTGCATCAATTTGGGAGCTTTAATTGGGGTCTGTACATTATTTAAGTCATCAATGAATACCCTATAAATATCGTAATTAAGAGTAACTAAGGGATCAGAGGGAGACCAGCAAACCTTGAGTTCTCCCCGCGTGGTGGCGGACAATCAATGATGACTTATTACCTACTGTGCCGACCCCAAATATTATGTGTATTAGCGGACTCCGGTCTCCCGAGAAGTTTGCAACAGGAAACATTGCTCAGATAAGAAGATGAATTACCACATTGTAAATACGACGCCTGCCTGACACTTCCCTCCTTTACTGCGAGACCTCAAGAACTCCATATTCACAAGTCTTCCACACCCATCGGTAGAGATGGGAATACTATTCTAAGCCGATAAAATTTACCTTCAGATCTACGTACAAAAACAGTCATGTCTTTCTTAGCTACATACTTCAGACTATCGGTAAATAAACCACTAATTTTTACTAATTTACTAATTTTTTTCCAATAAAAGTTCAATTCTCTGAAGTCCTTTAACGAGAATCAAGAATAATCCTTTTAGGATTTAATTAACAATTTATTATTTTAAATACTCTCTCATTAGAGAGACCCTAAATAATTAATTAATCGAATTCGTAGTTAAGTAGTACTAAATTGTTAACACCAATTATCACAATTAGCTTCCAGATGCCGTAGTTTTGTTTGAATTAATAATCCTTCCGCTTCCGATATTATAATATACTAGATAATAATAGAAAATCAATATTGTAATTAGCTTATGTATTATTTGTGGATGTGTTACCGGAATGGCTTCTATTGGAGACTGGAAGGAGCAAAGTTGCCTGATAATGATGGATTTTCAATGCAAAATTCAAAACAAAATTTATGTCTAAAGAACGAGTTTCAGCAGTTCCACAGTCGAACTATTCGGGAAGAAACTCACACACTTAAATACGTACGTTGTTGTTAGATACCTATTTGGTAATCTAAAAACAATTCATGGAATGATCAATAGACACAGCACATTGTCACTAATTCGCTAAGCAGCTACCAGATAATCTATCAATGGTTTTCATCCCTCACAGCGCGGTGTCACTTCAACCAATCCCGCTCAGATTTTAGATCAACCTGATCGCAAATACTAGATGCAGTTTCAATATTGTAACACTGAAACTATAAACAATTAAGTACTGGGAAATGTTTCTTCCGTTTCAACGATAACGGAACTGTAACCTAAGGCAACCGGTAATCGAGATTCAATGTTCTCTACGCATAAATATTGTATGAGTTAAGACTGTCTGGAAATGGCCACTGAGAGAATGATCAATTTCATTTTAAGATCCTTTTAAGGGTTACGCATTTTGCAGAGAACCGAAGTATAAATAAAAATGGGATTGACTAAAATTGATCTACTTTTTTCGCTTCTTATCGAAACTGAAAATTAACAATCAATTAAATAATACTAAAAAATATTACTACCAACGACCTGCAAAAATATCGGAATAAATAGTAGACTGCGTGCATTATTACAATCATAACGTATTGTTTTCAGAATATTAACTTATATTAACTTAATATTTCTTTTTTGTTTTTATTGCTCAAGGCATTTTAACATAGAAATATTTTTAAAAAAATATTTCTATGTTATATTAACTTTCCCGGGTCTTAATCGCGTGAGAGATAATTCCCAAGATCATTGTAACATGATCGAAACGATGAGGTAAGGAAAAGTTGAATTTCACGCGATTAAGACCCGGGAAAAGTGTAAATATGAGTTCCAATCGTTTCAGTTAAAAAAGTAAATACTAACTTATTTTAGTAATGAATATGAATGAAAATAAATTAAAGTTAACTTTACGTTTATGTATTTGAAGAAAACAAAAACGGGGCAAATTTCTAGACTAATATTTTTCTGCCGGAATAAGCAAAGTCTTCAAGGTCATACGGCCTCGTCAGTTTTCTTTATTTTATTTAATAAACATAAGTGATCACTTTAATTAACTTTTATGTAGTTATATGTTA
This sequence comes from Idaea dimidiata, assembly GCA_949358125.1. Classification (NCBI taxonomy): domain Eukaryota; kingdom Metazoa; phylum Arthropoda; class Insecta; order Lepidoptera; family Geometridae; genus Idaea; species Idaea dimidiata. The sequence goes on from OX442329.1 coordinate 15,892,289, forward strand.
TATAAAAAAACATTTGTAACGTCGCAATTAAATATAGGTACCTACGCTGAAAACTTGCCTGTATGTATATGTAAGACGCAAATGGCCCGTGGTTTTTTATTTAAATTAAGGACGCGACTCATGTGAAATCCCTTCCGATTGAATAGTTTTATTCATAACCGGTATCAAATATATCTTTAAACAATGTATTATGTTATTGTACATGATGCAAGAAGTGTCCCCTTTATTTCAAAAACAATAAAATATAACTTTAAATACCACTATTATACAGGCAAAGTTACCCCTGTTTTACAAAATAAATCAATTTTTCTTCTAAATCCTTAACCACTATATTTTCTTATAGGCATCATAATATTAGAAAATACAATACCTAGAACCTCTTCATCGCATTTTATTAAAATAATATATTGATTTTACGAGAAATTGTAGATTTTTTCATGCAATTCCATCTCGCTCATTTATATACAATCGGACAAGGACCGATAATTATCATCTATCGCCGCCTTAAACGGTAAGTGTAAACCAAATAAGTTATATTACTAGAACTAGAATGATCACGTAGAACTAAAAAGTGTTCTGCTGCATTGAGCATGCTGTCCCTTTCTAAGAACACTATTAGAAAGGGATGGAACGCTACATTGTAGCATGCTGTCCCTTTAACATAAGATTATGTATTTTCTAATAGTGTTATTAGTAAGGGACAGCATGCTCAATGTAGCGGAACACTTTTCAGTTATACGTGAGCATTCTATTGGTGTAAACAAACAATGTCAACTTGATTTACTTGTTTATTTTATGCTATTTAAGTGGTTTATGGATTTTGCGGGTACATGTTGTCAATTCAAAATCGTTTTTTTAGCGTAACAATATGGGATTGATTTCAGGTCAATACATTTTGGTAATTATTCCAAACTTATACCACATTCTCCCCATTTATCATTGTTATATTTTATGTTCACTTTTTATGCCATTGAATGTGACGTTTTTGAGCAAGTGGTACGAAAATACAAATTTATACGTTCTTATTTTTTTAGATTCAACATTTTGGGTGAGTCAAAGGAGGCCAGACACTCGTATTAACGAGCCTACAAATAAAAACAGATACTGCCTATTAAACAATAGCTGGGTGATAAATTATTACATCCTTGTCACTACACTCGTTAGGTATCCATTAGATTCACATTAGATTGATAGGTGGTATTATTCAATACTAAAGGTTATGTTACACCAATACAGTAAATCAGTACAGTGCTGGTTTGCTATCAATTTCACGTGCATACAAACTAGTTTTAACTTTCTCAATTAGTCCAAAAGATCGAATGGTCGACAAAGATAGCTAACAAAAGACTAGCTAACTGGCTTAGCTTAAGGAAAATAAAGTTGGCATCATGTAATATATTTGAAACATATATCGCAAAAAGAGGTCTTATTATCCCAACCAAGAAAGAATAGGAAGAAAAACCAGACGAATAAAAAATAGTACCAAAACAGACGGGAAAAGAAACTATGGTCGAAAAGGACAACAAATGACTGGTATTCAGCCAACTGCTTTAGCTTGGTGGAATTGAAACTGGCATCATGTAAAATAACATAAAACATCAAAAGATAATAATAGAGGTTTTGTACAGAATATTATCCAAACGAAATATCGGAATATGATAACAATACGCGGGAACAAAGCGAGGTTTAAATTTCTAATAATATTTTGTTTTCAGAGCTCTGTTTGTGTTAGAAATAGCTTTAATGAATTATTTATTCGAATCGTTTGTTATTTATTACGTACAACAGCAAAGTAATTGATGAAACAGCATTTTCGAGGATTACTTTGATCTTTGTTCTATGTGAGAAAACAACACATTTCGACGGTTAAAGTTGGTCTGTTACTTCCGTGGAGATTATAGACCTTGGTTTTTTGTTACTGGATCAAGCACACGATCGATTTTTTTAAAAAGAACTCGCGATTATGGAACAGTTTTTGATTCGCTGGTAACACCAGGGCAGGGTTCCGAGGACCAGTTCAGAAAGTATTTTGCTTTGTCATGAGTTGGACTCATGGGTCTTATGAGTGGACTCAGTGCTGCGCATTATTGCTATCGACAAGAGGTGTCAATATCGCAACATGCTGCATTCTAATCTACCTGCAAGTTTTGAGCGGTGAAAAAAAAATGAAATAAAAAACTTAATAAATACTTTTTCAAATTATCGGTGGTACAATATTGTTTTGTTTTTTGAAATCACACCACTACCGACCTCGCTAAGTGTGTCGCTTTACTATGGTCAATATGCATGGCGACGCGCCTCGATGTGCCCTTCGGCCTTTCTTAAATAGCAATTTGAGAAGTGAACAAATGACACTAAACCCCTGTAAGTACTTAGCTTGCAAATTAAAAATTGGGCCACCCTACTTGACCGAATTCCAAAATTCTTTCGTACTTGAACGTGTCTTGAGTGCAGTATTGTTGATTATAGCGTTTATTTAATGTACTGCGGAAAAGAAGTTTAAATGGGGAAAGAAATGGATGCAAAAAGGGTCTACTTTACAAACACTTTTAAAAGAAAATTTATGAAATTATTTTTATTTTCTTTTGTACTAGATCTGTGTCTCGTTAAGTCACTTAAGTCTGATTCTGTGGGAATATCGGCGTCAAAAGTAATTTATTTTACTCCTTTTTATTGTGGTTTTCTATAAGTGAAAGTTTTTTTTCGAAATCGGTCCTATAGTTTTGGAATCTAATTCAAACAAACAAACAAATCTTTCCTCTTTATAATATAATTAGTATAGACAAGCAGCTTCATGATTTAACCCGCGTAAATTGCCAAAAGTATAATATGCTACATTAAATAATTATTTCAGTCTTTTTCTTTTCGTGTAGTAGTGTGGCACATTTAGTGTTATAGTTTTCACCTAAGGGTCTCTGACTTGACCTAACGACTGCTATCGGAGATAACAACCGGAACCAACTGCTTAACGTGCCTTCCAAAAGCACGGTGGAGCTCGTCAAAATGCTTTTTTCCACACAAATTTCACATTTATTAAAAGACTAGCAGCGCCCCGCGGTTGCACCCGCGTAAGTCCCATTCCCGCGGGAATTTTGGGATAAAAAGTACCGATGTGTTATTCCAGGTCGCCAGGTACGTAGTTTCATAGCAATCGGTTCAATAATTTTTGCGTGAAAGAGTAACAAAGTCACATACATACATTCATACATACATCCAAACTTTCGCGTTTATAACATTAGTAAGATAGTGTTAGGCATATAGTTACTATTTATTTCGGACTATAGATATCGGAGAATATTAAAATTTATAATAGGTACCTCAGATCACCTGTAATTTTTTTTCCTATCATTTTTGTTAAACATTCTCCTCCTTTTCCAATGAATTTCATTTTGCAATGTTTTTTTCTGTTACAAAAATTATCAACCGTGCTCTAATACTGCGCCAGATATATACTCGTACATATGAAACGATCGCCGTTTTAGCCTAAATACATAGAGACACTGTTATTTACTTCGCCTACGTATGTAAATCTTACGAAATGATCAAATCAACAATATCACAAAGTAAACGGGATTACTTTGAGCACATTACACAGTATATAAATACACAGTAGACCTCCAACAGATTTCGACGTGTTTACACAACAATTTCGAAATCGCAATCGTAGATATAACAAACGAAATTACCTATCTACCTATATATTACATTTAATATTACCTACCTACCTACGTATTTATAGGTCATATGTAAACATAGTTTGTTTTAAGGTTGTCACTGGCAATTGGATTAGATGTACATAATATGAATGTCTTGAAATAAAACTCATTTATCATATTTTTAAACGTCATGCGTTGAAAAAAGCTAAATATTGGTATGGTTTAAACCACGCTCACATAGAAAATGTCTAATAGTAAATGTAACGCTATCAAATCCGTAGTTTCCCAACTGTTTGTCCCCAAATCTCCAACTGTTTGACTTTGGCACTGATGAAGCCGAGTTCAAAATGCATCACTGTCAAGCGACCATTATATTTTTAGTCTTTTTAGGAGACCTGTCTAAATTAACTAAATACCTACGAGGAATAAATATTAGGGGTTAAAGTATGAAATTGCCGATTTGTACTGAAAATCTTAATTGTTTATTTTTTAATTATTTAACAAATTTATTTAATCAAAATAGTTGCCATTATTATCTATACATTGCTGCCATCTAATGGGAAGGTTATTAATGCCTTTGCGATAGAACTCCGACGATCTAGACTGCACAAACTGTGTGAAAGCATTTTGTACTGCCTCCTGGGAAGAAAACTTCTTGTCACGTAGATAATTGTCCAAATCACGAAAAAAATGGTAGTCCGTTGGAGCAAGGTCTGGTGAATACGGAGGATGACGAATGGTTTCTAAGTGCAGTTCCTGAAGGGTCAAAATGGTTTCTCGTGCTGTGTGAGGTCTCGCGTTGTCGTGGAGCAATAATGGTGAAGATCGATTCATGAGTCGGGGCTGTTTTACTGCTAGTTTTGTCAACATGGTTCGGAGTTCGGCACAATAGACATCTGCCGTAATTGCTTGACCAGATCGAAGAAAACTATAGTGAATAACACCATGCTGAGACCACCAAACAGTTACCATTACCTTTTTATTGGTAAGTTTTGCTTTAGGACACTGTCGTGGCATTTGACCTGGGGTCAGCCATTGCATTTTTATTTTCCGGTTATCATAAAGAATCCACTTTTCATCACATGTTACAATTCGATCCAATATTCCTTCATCTCTGTACCGGTTCAACAAGGCAACACAAGTTTCAACACGCGTTTCTTTCTGCAGATCAGTCAAATCATGAGGCACCCATTTTTCGTATTTTTTATTTTATTGATTTGACGCAAGTGAGTCAATAAAGTGGGTAAGGTAACGTTAAACCATGCCGCTAATTCCTGGGTAGTTTGACTAGGACCGGCTTCCACTATCTCTCTTAATTCATCGTTATTCACCTGTGTGGGCGGTCTTCCTCGTGGCTCGTTCTTTAAGTCGAAATTTCCATCACGAAAGCGTTTAAACCAAAATCGCACGGTGCGTTCATTAGTAGACCCCTCTCCAAACGCAGCATTGATATTGCGGGCTGTTTCTGCCGCGTTAGTTCCGCGTCGGAACTCGTATTCAAAAATCACTCGAATTTTCGCAATATCCATCTTTCTTGTCTAAATTGAATAACAAAAACAATTGAAAGTCGATATTCAAATGTTTCACATTTTTTAAAAAAAGAACATCACAGAAACCATTTGAAAAAAGTTTCATTCGAAAACCTCAAACCATGAAGATTCTATGTCAATTCAAAGAACCTTTGCAATAAAACGGCAATTTCATACTTTAACCCCTATTATAATGGAGATCTAATTTCTCTATTAAATTCGAAAAAAAATATGTTGCACGGTCACAAAGCAGCAGATGAACACACTGACATGTTCCGTACAGTAATGCGTATGATCGACTTCTCTATTAAATTCGAAAAAAACATGTTCCACGGTAACATAGCAGCAGATGCACCCACTGACATGTTTCGTACAGTATAACGTATAATCGACCTTTGGATCGACTAATGGCGGACGATCTTTGCTGACAGACGTAAACGACAGACGACAGGCGGTCGAATCATCGTTCTAGGCCCCGTTTGCGTGATTTTTTTTGAAAGGATTGCTACTTCCATATATATTCGAGTTCGTTGCTACCTTGAAATAATTCATTTGATAACAGACTAGCAACGACAACCCTATCGTTTTGTGTTTGTGTCAACGCATTCAATGGAGCGTGAACTGTCCACGCGCGAATTGTCATGGCCTGTCAATTAGCGCATATTTTATTAGATCGGTCACGAATACCTCTATGTTAGTTACGTCGTATCATACTAATACTTACTTCGTTTTTCAGTTGTGGACTACGATCTGGAGCGTTATTTTTGTATTGCTCGTTGCATTTCAGGCAATTTTAAATAATCAGATTTATTTTGTATCACTCGTTATGTTCCAGGAAATTTTGAACAATTCGATATCTGCTGATTTTCGTTCGGACTTCAGCAGCAAATGGTTGATGCTATTCGTTGTGGTCGTGCGATTCACGTAGAAAAATTACAGAAATCGAATGAAATCAGTAGAAATCGAGGTATTTAAATCGCTCGAAGTTGCGTATTTGGCTTAAAAAATAGAGCCCCTGACCTTTTGGTTTATTATATTTGATGTTTTTAGGGTTTCGCACCTCAACAGGTAAAAAAATGAATATTAATCAAATTGTCACGATTTATTCGTGAAGGAGCAACAAATATACTCGTGTGCTTACGCTGATTAAGTGTTAGTACATAAAAGCGTTACTACTATTAAAATGGATAATTAGGCAGGGATAATTATTGATTCGAGGACTGAGTGCGAGTATAATTATCGAATAAACGAATTTACAAATTTTAACATTTATTATTAACATGAGGATACATACGCAAGTAAATACTGCAATTGGTAAATTTCTTTTGGTACAATTACTTTCGATCGACCCTCGCCTCAGCCAAGAAGCTTTCGTCCAGTATTGGGCTAATTCGGGCTCGTCCTACGAAATTCCGGTTGTTTCCAGTTTAAATGCCTACGTGACTTAACTAAATGGAACTTTATTTAAGCTTGTACAACTTGATCCGGTAAAGCTTTGAAAGCACTCCGTTTTTGGATGATATTGGTCGATAGGTACAGTCAGGGTTTAAGTGCATTACTACCTTGAATCATGTGTATTGATTTTTAAGTTGCTATTAGATTATTTTTAATTTTGTCTTAGGTTTTTGCGATTTTATTTATTTATTTCAAAAACAACTACAGCTATTTTACAGGATGCCCCAATGCAATTTTGCTTAATATAACACAGTATTTACCGGATTTTACTCGTGTTTTATTAATTAACGGCATTATTATAGAAGTACCGAGCTTTCGCTAACTTTACAGTTAGCTTTTCAAGGTTAACTGAGATGTAATTCGTCTGTTTTAATATTCTTAAAAGTTACTGTTAACTACCGCCTCATAATTATTTTTATCGAAACGTTCCAGTTTCCAGTGTACGCAAACTTTAGAGTTATTGTTTTGAGTTATTGACTAACTCCCTTAGTTATAAACGCCAATCAATGCGCTGCATAACTATGCATCGTTTGTCTTTTACTGTCACATGAAGTTTCAAAGTTGACAGACAGAGACAAAGGTCACAGAACTTGGTCATGTGTAAATAATATTTTATAAGTGAGGGAGTTTGAGATTGTTTTTTATTTGTGATTGTGAAGTAAGGTGCTTGTGGAATTGGGGCATGTAGAGTTATAAACTTGGCTCTAAACTTTTTAACAGTCCACGTCACAGAACGTTCTCGCTACATTTTACATGAAAATATTTTAATCAAACTTATTGCTAAAACTAAAATGAAAAAGCGTTTCGTATAATGTAATACAAACGTGCCACTCCCACGATTATCTCGAAATCTCACTTAATACCTCTTCAAATAACAGAAAAGAAACATGAGGATCTGTAAATAAATAATAATAATCCATCTTCAAAGAAAGTCCATCACGAACAAACAAACCTTTTCCCCATACCTACCAACTATAAATAATTTATGTAAGTGCAAGTCGATTCGCTAAATGTATGATAAGTGATGTGTGTCCCCTTGTTTACTACTTGTCTCTGTCATACGTCACTGGTGTAGAAAGAGATGTATATTGTATGTGTCGTTTTAGTATTAGTATTTCAGGAGTTTTTTAACGCACCCACCTATGAACATTATATATAATATTGTCTAAGGTTGGTTTTTGAGAAACTAAAAACTGTATGCAGATTATGAATATGTGTGGCACATTGACAAAATGCAAATAATTGCACATACGTTAAAATAATGACTTAGTATCACTCAGTGAAATTGTTACAGCGCGGGCAAAAGTTTGCCATTAGTTAAGTGTTGTCGTTAACATTAATTTTACTTTTACGGTGAAATTTTGGCCAAAACGCAAATGCATCTAAGTTGCTTAATTTCGGTGGCATTATAATCAATTTAGTTTTGTGAAAGTGTAGTGGAAAATGAAAAGCAGTGACAAACATGGACTTTTGTCATTGCTACTAAATTTCGTAGAGTTGCTGACCACTATTAAAATTTTACTATAATTCCCTAAACTTGTTTTTTAAAACTGTGACGACTTGTCTGGTTTGTATCTGCTAATAACTTGCAATTACTATGAAATAGAATATAAGAGCAGTGTTAGCCTAGTGGTAAATACCCTGACTTTCATTCCGATGGTATCGAATCCTGGCTGATTGCGGACCAATGTCTTTTTCTTTAAATAAAAAAATCGCTCTTACGGTGAAGGAAAAAATCGTGAGAAAATCAATGGCTTAAAGTCACGCAAAAAGCCCAATCATGGGTCAAGTTGCCGAAACAAACAATTTTTTTACTATGGAATATGTACTTTACACTGGCTAGTGTCCAAATGCCCATAATCGGCTTAAGACTGAGAAGAAAATTAATAGTTTTACGGGGTAATCATTATAAACCATTTTCATAAACCCCATGATAAAATGATCCCGCTTTAATAATAATTATTGTACTTTATAGTTAGGTAACTATTAAAAATGTCTTACTGTTACAGTTTAATAGTGACATAATTATGAGTGACGATCCTCGTGAGTTTATGAGTTTGAATAGGGTCTAGTCAAGTGTAATCGCGGTTGTTTTGTGCATTGGACGTGCTAAAATATTAAGGTAGGTAGGATTTTGAAAATAATTTTATTATTAGAGGGTTCTGTAATATTAATGATAATTATTAATTGTTGTTACCATTTTGGATTCTCGGGGCTATGGAGCACCCGGACCTTTGGAAGGCGTGCGTGGGGCCGAAGCCAACACGTAGAGGCCCGTTTTAGTAACATTTTAATTTCAAAATATGTGATGGACACCAAACCGGCAATTATCCCTGTCTGCACTATAAAATGCAGCCAAGGACAACCCCCGGGTCGGATAGAACTATGAATAAACTACGGGTGAAAACTACTTGGGCTATGGAAGTGGGTTGGTAGTGGATCGGGTACTGGGGGGAACTATGGGGAATATGGCGCCTGCCGTCACAATGTTCAACAAACACGTAAAAATGGCAGACGGAGACTCGCCAGCTCACAAACTGGGCCACCCTAATTAAGCCGAGCAAATTACAGCCAGGGGGCAACAGGGGCGTGAGAGGCTGAAGGATGGAGGGACCTCACTGGATTTTAAACCATCCTAGGTCGAGATCCTGTGGAGCGGGCCAACTCATCACTGACGTGAGGCGTCCATCCTCCGAGCATTACTGCTCTCGCGACTCCACTCTGACCGGCCGGTGAAGGCAAGCCAAAGGCGGGGGACCGCTTCCTCGTCAGTGTTCACTCCGACCAGCCAACTAAGGCAAGCCGGAGGTGAGGAACGGTGACTTCCCCCTGGAGCACTCGGGAAGCCGCGGGGTCGCTACTCCCCGACACCTCGCCTCAAGGTGCCCTGCGGACTAATTATTAATATTATTTAATATTATTATTGTGTTTATAGTTTACAAGTAAAATTGTTGTTGAAAAAGGTTTTTAAAGAGCGTCTGTAGGCTTTGCTTCCAAACAAGCCTTCCAAAGGTCCAGGCTCAATAGCCCCGTGATACGGGATGTATACCCGATAGGTGCATGTTATATATTAAAATGAATTTTTATTTTGCGTGAAGGTTCTTATGAAAGAAAAATATCGATAATTCTCCCGGGATCGGGACTTACGAGGCTAAAACCGCGGGGCGCAGCTAGTATAGTAATAAGTATTGCTGTCCCTTTCCACCTCATATTTTACTAGTAAAATTACTATTGAAAAATGCCCTTACGTGGACAATTATCAGACACACTTTTTTTTGTAAACACAATTTACAAGTAAAATTGTAATTAAAAAGGGCCTTTACGTGTTAAATAAATAGATAAAATAAATAAATCCTGTGACGAACACACACCGCCATCTAGCCCCATGGTAAGCTGTAAAGCTTGTGTTACGGTGACTAGACAACAGATTTACTACTTATATTTATTTTTCTTTTGTAATTACATACATATTATACATAGAAAAACACCCGGACCAGAAACAAATATTTATTTTAAAGCATAAATATTTGCACCCAGCGGGAATCGAACCCGCAACCTTCTGTATTGCAGCCAAGCGTTCGCCCGACGCGCCACAGAGGTCGTGGACGTGTTAGTTTCGATAAGTTTAACTGGAGTCCGTAAAGGCTTCGAAACGTAAGAATGGCAATACAACAATGCTGAAAATCATAAAATCAACGCTATAAAAACCCGTAAAATAAGTTTTATAATTTAACATCGCGAAAACAGACGAAAATGTATGTTATTTAGATATTTTTTACTGAAATTAAAACCTAACTTTTTGCTGAAAAACATAGGATACCCTTTTTATTATTCGATGCATACGCCACACACATCAATAACACACATAAGTCATAGTAGAAGTTTCTTGATTCCACACTCTTGAAACTAAAACTTAGTGATTATATTCTCTTTGCTTCAAACAACTTTCTACTGTCAGCGGTTTTGGCAAAACGGTGAACCATCAGTCAGTCAGGACAAAACATTTTTCAGATATATATTTGAATTCGACTATTTGATACTTAAATAAATAACTAGACATAGGCTATATATTATTCAAGAAGAAACGTAGACATTTGAAAGTTTTAAGCTCAAACAGTTGACCCTTTTCAAGTGAACTACAAGGATTTACCTACCGAGATACTTACAGATAACTAGGTTTAAAGGTAAGTCTATTTTTGTTTTGTCAAGCGAAACGGTTCTCGATCTAGGTACTTACCTACATAGGTCGTCCCAAAAACCTGCCCACTCAATTACCGATGCTAATTTTTGTCCAGAAACTTAGTTTTGCATTTGTTGAGGTTAGTTAGTGTATTTATATGTATAATATGTATGTATTTACAAAAGAAAAATAAATACAAGTAGTAGGTATATCCGTTATCTAGTCACTGTAACACAAGCTAAGCAGCTTACCATGGGGCTAGATGGCGCTGTGTGTTGGTGAATGAAAAAAAGAAAACAAATAAATATATGCGGTGAAGGTTCCTACGACATCCATGGAGTAATACATTTATCCTTTCATTTATCGTTAGTATACTTACTATTTAAAAAAAATAGTTTCATTTGAACGCTATTTTTGTCGCATCTCCAATAATCTACATAATATTCGAAATCGTCCAGAAGTACTTATTAAAAAAAAACACATTTTTAAAAACAGACTTAAAAAAAAGATAAGGTATTACTATGGTATTAGTCGAAGTCGTAGCGCCAAGTGGATTCGTTCGTGTTTCGATACGTTGACCGGTGCTGCCACCAGAGGAAGATACCTACTGATCGAATCTTGTTCCAATGCCGTCTTCATCACGCAGAAACTACTTCACCGATCACGATGAAACTTTATATGCCGATAGCTGGAGGTCTGGATGGATAAGTACTTAACTTTTAACCCGATATCCCCGCGAGATTGGGGCTTAGGGATGATTCTCATTAGACTGTGTCCGGGCGGGGTATGGACGGACTTTTATATGAAAACAGCACGGACGAAAGCTGCTGATACAAAACCAAAGCTGTCTTCATAAAAAAAATAGTACGTCCCCGACCAGCCCCGGACAAGGCACGTTCTAATGCGAATCATCCCTTACGGGATACGCTACAAAACCCCGGGGAGTTGCTAGTAAGTAATAATTTTACAATAATGCACTTAGTAACCTTGTATCTTATTGTTTGTTTGTTTGTTAGCTAAGCTTTAATAAAATGAACACGAACCATATCTAAGGACGATATAAATTATATAATGTGTAGCTAAGTTACTATCATAGCAGTAGGTAACTATACTAAGTACACTTATATAATAGTAGCAAAGTGTCACATGAAATGAAAACAAGAGTGAACACGATCGTGAGTTTTCCTCGAACTAGGTATTGATTTTGAACAGTTTGTTTAACATAAGTACATTGATAAGTTGCGGCAAAGGCTTGGTGACAAATTCCTCTGACATGACCACAGAATGAGATAGTAATAAAGAAATTATGGTGGCACTGACCTATGTTACAGCGCGTAATGTTCGCAGCGAGCATGATCATGAATCCTCGTTGTGTAACATGTTACATTACGAGCCGTAAGGTCTCGGTCAGTACCCACACCTTTATGCTTAAGTAGAGTTTGAGTTAGCATATCTCAATTCCGATTAGCGATCAGTTAATAATAATATTGTAATTTGCTCAGTTGATAAGAGTAGACCAGTTTGTGAGTTGGTGAGTCTCCGTCTGCCATTTTTACGTGTTTGTTGGATAGGGTTAACGGCAGGTGCCATAATCACCATCGTTCTCCAAGCTGATCCACTACCGTCACATCATGTACTAAAAGTGTATAATTCATGTTGTTTTCATCCGTTAACTCCTCAATAGTTCGATCTGATCCGATTGTAGTCCTTGTCAGCATTTTATTTACTTCAGGAACTAAAGCTCATAAATACATACCTTATAGACTAACACACATAATTTGTGCTATTTAAATGTGTTAATAATAACTTAAGCTTTACGTAAGTATGAATCTACATCGAATCTACAATGCAAGACACTAGTTTGGCAATGTAAATTATGGGCTTTACAGAATGCACCATTTTAACCCCCGACGAAGGAAAAAGAGAGGTGTTATAAGTATGACGTGGTGTGTATTTGTCTGTGGAGTGTGGCATTGTGGCTCACGGACGGATGAAGCGCTTTTGATAAAGTTGTTCTTTGTTACAAATACCCAAAACATTATTAGTGAAGCACCGTAAAAATGATAAAATCTTGGACAGTCAATGAATCTGAATAGCAAGTATTTGACTGCTTTATTAAAACCTCAAAAAAAGTTTTAAAAAATTGGCCGGTCTCGATTACAGCAATTTTTAACAATAGTTTATTCGTTTTGTCATTAACTATACACATTATTAACATATTCTTCGATAACACCCTAGGCTACATTTGCAAAATATCTACCTTCCTACATCACTACAAAATATATTTATTATACGTCTTCCTTAATTCCTCAGTCGTAACAATATTATAAATCATAAAAATACAATTAATGAAAACAAGTTAAATAATCAATAACTGTTTTCACAGTATATTTTTCAAGAGCTGTACAATTGCGCTTTGTAGGCCATTCACTTAATTGCTTTAATCATGAAACTGGGTTCACTTTATTTTAATTAACGCGATATTTTTCGTTTTAATTAGTTACATTCATGACTTTACAATTGTTCTTTTCTGGTGATGCGTAAGAAGCACAATCTCATAGCAGTTACGAGTATCGTTTTTATTTTACTGAAAAGTGATGTACTTCTTCGGTTCCTTACCCAAGGAGTAGAAAGAAGACCTTTCTGCTAAGACTCCACTGCCCCTCTATGTATGGCTCGCTGACTGTATCTCACGAACTGTGATAGCTAGACAGTTGAAATTTTGACAAATGATTTTTTTCGGTTGCCACTGGTAGGTAACATCAATTATAAAAAATTTAATAAAATAAATATTCAAGGGGGCACATATCCCAAATTCACAAATATTCAACAAACTTGATTTGTTGTGTGATAATGGTGCGCAACCCTTCGTGCGTTCGGATTTTCTTTATTAAGAAGGTAGGTATTTAAATATCAAATCGTGTTAAGATAGACTCGATTTCCAAAATAAACACAATATATGTATGTACACATCTAATTGGAAAAAATTCGGCATTTTACCATAGTTTTATTACAAGAGAATTAATTTATAATTGAGATTACTCAAAATTTCAAACTTCATTAGAATACAAACACAAACTCATTTGTATTAAAAACTGGAATCTCACAAAGTAAACTCGAGGATAAGTTTTAAATTAAATTTTCTTATTTAAATTGGTATAATCTAAGTTATTTTTATTTAATTAATTTGGTTAGTCTGAGTACAACGAAGCATTGTAAACGTTTGAAATAATAGGCATTGTTTAGGTCGAATATTGGCATTCCGTGAAATATTAAGTATATTTTAGGACGAAAACAGAATGTAGACCGACTAAACAGGGCGCACTTTAAACGTTCTCGCGTATTTCATTTGTACAAACAAACGTTATATTATGAGCCACGCCCTATAAAAATAGATACTCGTCACTGTTAGATAAATACGACAATTAACCCAGCGGGGTTGTTGTTATATCAAAGGAGGACTGCTCAGGACAGAGTGTCTGTCTATGTGTCTTTAAGTCTGTGTATCAGGCATCGTACATCGTAGCTCAGAACGCATGACGTGATATCTTAGGTATATCTATTCCTTTAATAAAGGAAGAGAGGACAAAAAGTCTCTACTTGGAAGTAAATTTTAAAAAAAGTTGTCTAGGAGACTTAGGAAAAGTAGTGTAACAAAATTACTTCATATTTAAAATTCATGTCTGTCTGTCTGTTTGTTCCACGAAAAAGTAGGCTATACACTAATTTTACGCAGACAAAGTCGCGGGTAACGGCCAGTAGATATATAAAAATATAATAAACTAGCTGCGCCCCGCGGTTTTTCCCGCAGAAGTGAAAACGCGTTATCACGGGCGCGGGCGGCCGAGCGGTTCTCGAGCGGTTGCACGTTTTTGTTCATTACTCGGGTTGTACCAATTAGATTTCGTTGCAAAGTATGTCACGACCTTCCCCGAAAATATAACTATTCAATATTGAAAAGCAAATTTCAATCAGATAAGTAGTTTCAATTGTATAAGGAACCGAAAGATAAACAGAGAAACATACAGACAGACATGAATTTTAAAAATTACATAATTTTATTATACTACTTTTTTAAGTCCCCTAGACAACTTTTTTTTTAATTACTTCCAAGTACAGACTTCTTGTCCTCTCTTTTCTTAATATAAGTATAGAAGATATAGATAACCCGCTACTTTGTCCCACTGTAGGGTAAGAGGAGTTAGGCAATAACACGTCACACGAGTCTACTCCGGATTGGCAAATTTCTCATGAAGTCTTCAGACCGTTATGAGTCGTAGGACTTTTCGGTTTCCTCACGAAGTTTTCCTTCACCGTGTGAAAGATGTTATTAGCTCACATTACTTTAGAACCAATGTCTAAGATGTAGATTGTTCTCGGGAGTACAAAAAATAAAATACAATAAAAGACAAACATACGTTTCTTGCCTAATAAAGTCATATCGCTGTAGCAACGTGATATCTCCACTAGGGGTTATGAAATTATTATCTCTGATATGAAAATCCTGGTTTACTGTCGCTGTAAACTTACTATGTTACATATAATTTAGATAATCTTATGTAATTGCTGTAACTCTGATTTCTGTTTAGTTTTGGTTGGTTCTAACCTCTGTATGAATCGTCATTACAGTTTATACAACTAGATGATCTAAAATTATACTCAGAAACTCATCTTAATAATATTAGTAGAAATTACAGGTAAAAAATATAAGAATTTAAAAAGCCTTAACTACTCCATAACCTTGAAAACGTCCGTGGAAACAGAATAAACCTTAACAGAATAAACTAAACCACTTATCCTGAAACAGAAACACTTCAGCGCTTTACAAAATTGCATCAGAACGCAACATTCAAGCAAATTGAACCGCGAACTTCTCTTTAATTAACACTTGCGTTCAACTATGGTCCTACTCGACTGTCGTTGTTTGAACAATGTATTTTGATTCGCAGTTACCTTACACTTACTGTTTCATTGTTGCACCGTCTAAACGTAGAAAAAGGGTACCTATTCTTAACAATACTTATTTAGTAGATTCTTCAAATACTTGAGAAGTTCGGAACATCGGATATATCTGAAGATAACGGGTATTTACCATGATTTAATTTATTTTTAACGGAGCTCGCTATTTCGTCAGTAACTTTAACTGTTCAGGTGACCGAAGATTGCGGGTAGTTGATGACAGTTAGGGCGTTCATATCGAGCTCAGATATCGAACTTCGTAAAAAATAAATTTAAATTTATTTTAAATAAATAATTAATAAAATAAAATAAAATAATTTTATTTTAATTAATAAATTTAAATTTATTTTTTAAGCTCGATAAATACCCTGTTATCTAACAATATAAGTGGAGAAGAAGAAGTATAGTTTTTAAGTTGGTCTTCCACAAATGTAGTTTTTTGTGATGATTGAACGGAATCTTTCTTGTGCGAGTCCGACTCGCAATTCTATATACTTAGAAACAAAACTTAGCTGCTCTTACGGAATTAAGAATTTTCGTATATAAGTTCCGCGCTGTCTAGTTGGTTACACTAGGTTATAATAAGGTACAAAACAAGCTCTAGGGAAGTGTAAGACTCTAGGAAAGTTTTGTAAGCAGAGTTTTTTTCTTTTTAAGTAGAATTTTATCAAAATATAACTTAATTTCCGGTTTTAATAGCGTTGTTTTTATTATAAAAATGCAATGCCGTTCTGGCATTTTGGAGCCTTTTCAGAATTTTTTGTTCAAGTTTGGGAACTGAAAACCGAAAAAAGTTTTATTTCTATACAAAGTCGCCAAAAACGGAAGAAAATTTTATCCTAAAAAACAGTTTTTTCTTTGTATGTTTATTACTTAAGGTATTTATCTAGAAATACTTTACAAGGATAACACAGCATCGAAAATTCCCCCGTAAGAGGAATCTGTACTTCTCGCTTGCCACTACGCCACACGGAAACTCATAAGACACGGTGAAAATATTGATTTTGCTAAACTCCCTGTTTTGTTTACCGACTAAGGCTCGGTTTTTGCGCCATCTACCAGTACAGTTTTACATAGATAAAATAGTTTGCTAGCCAGCTAAGAAGTTATTTAATAAAATGATATCTTTACAGACCAACCACCATGGTCGTCAGAAAATACACGTACGCGCCATTGCTGGTGTTCCAAGTGTTGATGATCGTCCTGTACTGTGTCTTCTGCAAATATGAAGGAGGAATCAAAGAGGTCAATCTTAAAGGTAAGAAGTAAAATATAGATGAAATTAAGGTATTTTTTCGGTTTTAATCGCGTTGTAATTCTTCTAGATAGACTGAGGTGTAATTTGTCTAATTACTTCTCAGTCTACCTTGAATAAGGAATAATTATAAGTCTCTAAACGTCCGCGTCGGAGATTGAAACAATGCTAAAAATAATAAACACAACACAATAAAAACCGAAAAATTAAATCCAACATTAAGAAAATAGACGAAAAATCTAAAATGGATATAATTTTCACTATGTTATATGGCCTTTTAGACAAAGTACAGGTAAAACATATTTCAAAGTTACAAATTTTCCCGAGCTTTAATCGTGTGTTTTTTAACTTTTTACTTATCTGACTACTAAGTTTTGACATTGTTACAATAAAATGGACGATACGTTCAGGTAAGAACATAAAAAATAGAAATCACGCGATCAAAACCTTAGTAAATATTGTGTAATTATGTATTTTAATCTTGTTAGTTTAAAGTTTAAAACATATCAAAAAACCACATTTTTGAGAATTACAACCGGCGGCCTTATCGCTAAAAGCAATATTTTCCAAGTAACCTTAGTTCAATAAGTCAGTCAGGACTTGGTGTCACCGGTCACTTGGTACTTCACCAAGGATGCATTTTATGTGTAGGTTAGGTTATAGACAAACTGTCGACACAATAACCTTAAAAACAGAGCAAAAAGCAGCAGAAGCGTTAAGTAATAGGTATACACAAATACCAACAAACAAAAACAATGTTTCTTCTCAATAAATATTTTCATGTCAGAAGTCCATGTCTCCGATCGTGCCCAACCAATAACAGCTTATCGCCCATTTTTGACACCAAGTTTTAAGTTCTTTATGTCTTTTCTATTAATTGTAATCTTTTATTTTGGATTTTGGTAATAAATCTATCTTTCCAAAACTAATGTGAAAATACTGCGTAGTTGTCGGTAAGGGTACGAACAACGAAATCCCTTTAAATATTTCAGACCAAAAATCTTACAAATGCAAATTAATTAAAATTTATGAACTTCCAAAATTGAAATGTGCTAAAATATTTCTCTCATTAAGAAGGATAGGTCTGCAATTCCGAACAGAATACTTGTTTCCTTTCTCCCGCTCTGAGACAACTAAATAATTACAAAACTTTCCGTATTATATCGTTCTGTTGTTACGGTAATCTTTCTCTATTTGTTATCTTTGAAAAAAAACTTGGCTAATTAGGTTCGTCTGGGGAGATAGGCATAAAAAATATGGCATAAAAATGATATAGGTAGGTATCTATTATTTTTGCCTAACAAAAGTTTTACGCCCGGTCCGCTCGCAATGATTTAATTACCGTGGAAATCGAACCTGAGAGCTTCTATGCGAGGCAGGTAGGCAGATGTTCTTGTTTTTTTTTCGACCGTTTTTGTTTACAATTTTGGATGTTATAGGAATCTAGTAGTTATATTGGAAAAATAGTGTTTTGGGAATTTTATATCATAAATATTGAAAATATCGTTCTATGTTTGACATTTCAAATTTATAAACCTGAGCGTATCATTTATCATACTGCCCCCAAACATCAAAAAATTGGCTGTTAACTTTAAATCAAATTTTTCATTCGCATAGAGAAGAAAATATAAAATTCTGGAGACGTTCCGTTCCAGATACGAAGCTTACAATCTCTAATGCGTTTTATTCTGGCTCTAGATTCTACAATAAATGTAGTGGATCAG
Organism: Idaea dimidiata; assembly: GCA_949358125.1. Lineage (NCBI taxonomy): Eukaryota > Metazoa > Arthropoda > Insecta > Lepidoptera > Geometridae > Idaea > Idaea dimidiata. The sequence goes on from OX442329.1 coordinate 15,911,047, forward strand.
ATTTTGTTCGACACTGTACATTTCGTGTACAGTCGTATACAGTTCATTGCGCGCGAACTTTGGAAACTTGTTTTGGCGCTTGGTGCCTTTATTTAGTTTTACATTTTCGGCATTTTAGTTTAGGAATTTTGTATTGAAATGGGAATTTTCATGCTTTACTTTTATGTGTGGTGCATTATAGCACAAATACAAACACTGTAAGCTTGAAAATTTTTACAAAGAGAAATGCATCATCAAAAATCTTCCCATATAAGATTCGAACCCATGTCTTTCGCTTGCAGTAGTAGAATGCCTTGAGCAATAAAAATAAGAAATATATAACAAACCAAACACTATTCTGCATTCGTAAATGTTAAACTAAAGTTAATTTACTACCACTAAAAACTCCATAATTTTACGGAGTTTTTTTTTTCATGAGGAGATCAGTCTATTCTTAATCACATTTATTATTTAATATCATTAAAGTACTGTGATAAAATTTTACGTATTGATTTTTTTCCCCTCTAAACTTCATGTGTTTGAGGTGCGGTATCATTACTAGTATATTTTTAATAAAAATATTAATTTGTAAAAATCGAATGAATAAAAAAGTATTTGAAATACTTACCCAATGGCCAAATTTTGAAGGTGCTCCCTAACCCCGAGCATTCACTTCTAACATTCGACTCAAAAGGTGCGCGCTGCTGTATGCTCGTAATGCTCGATATGTAACGTTACACGAGAATGCTCGCGGTGAGCGAGGTTTCATTTCAATAACAACTTTAATTTATAACTTTATCATGAATAATTGAGTATTGCCATCATAACAACTCTTACCTACAGCCGACAAAAATCGGACGACAAAATCATTTGTAGTTTGCAAATCAAACCTTCAGCGGCAGATATTAGTTCAATTTCTACCACTAGTTCCATCTGACCCCGATCCCGTATTCTGTTTTCAATAAAACCAGGTTCTTCGTGCATTTCAATTAACTAGATTATTTGCTATTTACTCGACGGTTAGGAGCGATAGCGATTTTACTTGCTTAAGAACCGATTTTTCATTCTACGGATAAAAGGTATCTATCTAATAAGTTCGAACCCAACCAAATTTAAAAGCCTTCAAATTTTGATCTTCTTAATTTAGATTTTTTTAAAAGTGTTATGGTGATTTTTTTATTCGGTGGTGTTACATTTTATTTCTCAGATATCTCTATCTAGGGATTTGAAAAATCAGCCCTAAATCATAAAATTTATTTTGCAAAAACATAGGTAATACATAAAAATTGGTCACATTTTAAAGGTTCTAGCTATGCTTTGCTTTTCTACATGCAATATATTAAAATCATTTCAGTTACTTATAGTATAATTCAATAAACCATGAGGTTGTTTAGTCAATAAATTTTATTACTTAATTTCATTTTATAATTCTGGCAATTTAGCTTGTATTTCGTTATTCGTTTTTATTGCTCAAGGCATCTCTACTAGAATTTTCTTATAGGCAAAATTCATCTTCAAAAATTCACTCGCGACGAGATTTGTTCGCGAGACGCGAGTTCAAAACTCGCGAACCTTTGAAATATTTCTCATTTAGCTAGTTATTAGTAACGGCCCCATCGTCTAATTACTTTACTTACAAACCACGTTAAGAACATTGTCATAATAAATTAAATTTAGATTAAGAAGAAGAATTAGGCTAAGAAATCATCATAATAATTACCTGTTCATTTGCAGTATTTAAATCGGTTTCAAATATGCAATAGGTAAATACATTTAAGAATGGGCTACCAATTTACCATTTTCTATGACTAGCTATCTAGTACATGGCTATTAGCTAGCTTAATTTTCACGACGCACTATCCTACGTAACGAGAAATTTATTTATCTGTAACCCAATGCAATAAGCAACACGTCACTTGCCCATACAATTTCCAGCAATATCTTAAGACGTTAAGACAATTTAGCGTGAACAGGCATTTGAACCAGATTCCATGTCTAGGACTCTGCAGCATGCTAGAGTAGCCAGATTTGGCATAAAATAGAAACATAACTAGGAACTTTCGCTCATATAACACAAATAACAAAACTAGGTTATAAAAATTGCCATATTCGTTCTTGATCTACAATGCAGACACCTCTAACTTTTAACTTTTAACTCTAACTTTTCTTTCTGGGGTATGAAAAAGACATAATACCATAATAGAATTTTGTTAACACACCTTAAGGTGTACCATAATACAATGACGTGACAGTGCAATCGAATTTCATAATGTATCATCTGAATAAGAAGATCATAATTTTTGATTTCAAAAAAAAAATTCTTTCTCGTTTTGGTGATCGAACCACAGATATTCAATTACTAGATTTTTCAAATTTTAACTACATATCTGTGGGCCATGAATAGCGACTTATTCACAAAGTTCTCAGAGCAAATTGACTCTAGTGGACTGTTAATAAGACGATGTTACATTCCGCTGACGATGACGCTCCGCTCATGCTCTAGGGCATCCCTCTTGCTATACAGTTGATTGGTTCATCTCGTGCGAACGACATTTAGATTGACCGTGAGAATCGCGATGGAGCTCAATCCCCTGGGGATTGAATACGAGTGTCATGTCAACTGGTTAGGTTACTAGAGTTGATTATAGAGTACCTACATTTGTATGAAAATAATAGTATCTTTGAGGGTATTAAAACCTTCTATGAGTAACAACTGTTTTTCAAAAATGTTTAGTGTTTTGACAGTTGTCTTGTTTTTTGAAAATCGGTGGTATATCTAATTCATCAATATATTAAAGTCGATTGACAAAATATAGATAGACGGACAGTATGAGCATTCATTTAAGAGTTCTTATAACATTTTGAGATACAGGAAAGCTAAAAACTGTGCCGTCATCACAACTAATAAAAAAAAACAAATAAAACTGAAACCTAATAGCTCATCCAGACTCTCGCCGAGAACACGCGAGAACACTCGAGAAACGTGAATGTGAAAACTTTCTCGCCTGCTCGTTCTCGGGTTCGCCTGTTCTCCGATTGTTGTCGGTATTTTTGCCCGAGACAAAGGGTTTCTCGGGCGAGAAAAGAGAAGGGTATCCCACTCTCGTTTTGTCTCAGTGCAGATAAGTGAGCGGCGGGGAGTACACGCATTCGGAAAAATGTGGAATAATAGGTTAGAATTAAAATTCATAGAATTTCTTCAATCAGAACCCATCATATCATCATATGGGATCCAAAACACCGAAATTACAAAGTTAAAGTATGCAATGGCACACAGAGTCAAACTGGCTGCAGTTTCTATATCGTCGTCCATACCGGATGAGAAACAGATCACGAGTGAGAAAAATTGAGAGTGTGGATAACGCGATAAGTCTTGGCGAACTTCTCGCGAAGTCTCCGCGAACTTCTCGCCCAGACGTCTCGGCGAGAGTCTGGATGAGCTATAAAACAATAATTGTAAGAACTCGTGCGTTTCAAACAGAAGCCAAAAGCTAGAGTTAATTTAAAAACTGCGTGTGTTTTAAAAAACCTTTATGAAATCCATAGAATTTATATTTCTTTAAAAAAATTGTAAAATTAATATTGCCAGATCAAATCATTGATCCAATATGTACTCCATATCTGTAGCACAAAGGGAACACTGAAATATTTAGATGATGATTGCCTTTAGCTGACGCACTCAACTAAGTCTGCTTTGCAGTACCCAGGGTTTATTCCAGGAAAACTTTTATATTTTAATAAAATATTATGTTTTTGTGGTATCTATTCAAGAGCGTCTTGAAATCACACATGCCAACAAATAAAAGATGCATTCACTAAAAGTTTTAGTTATATAAAGCAAAAAGTTTTCAAAAACTCAGATGCTTGAAAAACCCACTCCGAGCGACAAGGAAATTTTTGAAAATTTTAATAAATGTATTTATATTTCCAATAAATATGTTCTAAACAAAGAAATCTTAGGAATAGGTCCCTAGATCGAAATTTAATGAAGCTTCGTCACTGTACCTCTGGGCTAATGGGATTCGTAAAATTGATGAACATCGATCATTCACATCTAACTACAGTAACATTGTTTGAGCAAACAATACATGCAAGTTTTGTTATAACGAAGCGAGGACGATACGAGACTGAGGGCTATTACGAAACGTAGCTTCCGCAACTTCGAACCCGACCGAACGTCAGTAGGTAGTTATTATAGGTTCTGAACCAATAATTCTCAATATATTCTTTGTTTTTTGTTCTTGAACGCATGGTAATAATTGGTTTAGAATGTAGAACGTACAATAACTACCTACTGAAATTTGGTCGGGTCTAAAATTTCTGAAGTTATGTTTCGTAATAGCCCTCCTTTATCGGTGGTATTGGTTAACATACATACATGTAAATACCGTCTTTTGTTGTTATTATAGTACCTAGGTTTGTATAGTTTGCAAGAAAATTAGATACCAATATATTATTCTATATCACGGATCGACAACCTAACCTGTAAAGTTGTTTTAATTTTAACGTTTACGAAGTGATAAACCCAGTACTAAAGATAAACCCATACTTTTAAAAAAAGTTGATTGGTTGGCGACCCAATATTTTCTACACAGTCTTTTGCACAGCCATATTTATAAGGGTGGTTATAAGGTTTAACAGTTTAATCCACAGATATTAATTAATAAAAATAGATTTTTTGTCCAATCGTTTAAGCTTTTAATGGGGTAGTCTAAGAGCTTTTTCATATTTCCGTTGGGATTCGTTGAAGTAGTTATTTGGGCTTCGAAAATTTGTTATTGAGTACGGTTTATTACTTGCCTTCACTTCATCTATGGCACTAGGTACTGATACAGTATTTGAAACCGAATAAATTATGATTTAAAGTCTATTGTCAACAACGATACTAAAAAGGTCGGTACGAGATCGTTGTAATTGTCATGACCTTCATTAAAATCACTATCGGTAAAGTTAATAATTAACTTCTGGAGATTTTTCTAGAAACTTCTAAAACTAATCAATATATCTACAGAATTTTATCAATATATCTACAGAAACCGACGATTATGCTGTTACCATACAACACACCAGACTGGCATCAAATTACAGAAAGATAAATGAAAATGTCCATTACTACTACATCATCGCTTGTTACGATATATTCCGCTTTAAATTGAAGTGCATCCATACCTATGTATCTAGTTAACATCTTTATTATCCATTCAAAAATAGCCTTAATTCGTAGGCATTAAGGTCTATTTGATAAAACGAAGTACCAGCCTCGTCCCTGAGCCGGATTAATGCGGAATTTCAAGTAAATTAATTGCATGCCACTTCTTATTCACGGTGAGAACATTATTTTAATTGACATGGCTCTGTGATGATCCTCAAATATCTCCACATTCATAAACCCCCTTAGTCGTAGACTATATTAAACTTACTAGCCGTGACACGCGGTTTCATCTGCGTAAATCCCGTATAGCGAGATTTAGATTGCGCTTGACAAGACTTACGCATTATTACTAGTGCCATGCAGTTTATAGTCATATTCACAAAAAATGCGTAGAAACAGTGGTACTATTTTTATTGATGAAATTGCTTTCAGTAACTTATGCGATACTGCTTTTGTGAAATTGACTATGTAATGCATGACACTAGATTCGTTATGGACATTAGGCTCCAGATATCTGCATACCAAATTGCATTGCAATCGTTTCAGTAGTTGTTGCTTGGAGTAATAAGAGACAAACCTGTTTACTTACTTACTTACATTTTTTACTGAAATAAACCATTGGCCTGCCAACATGGGATGACTAACTAGTCATACCATATTGGATGAATTACTAAATTTGAATTTGGAAGTAGTCAACTGACTACTTTTAAATTTAAATTTAGTGTTTTTGAAGAAAAAAAGATGTATTGTATTCCTTCTTATTTCCCGATAATAAAGATACAAGCAAGTCGATTTATTGTCAATACGATTTTGAGTGTAGAACTTAATGCTTAGAGATTAATGGACGAATTTCGAAGTAATACAAGTACTTTACAAAGTTCTATTTCAATCTTTTAAACAATTACAAGTTCAAATAACAGAAATAACATTTACGAAAAACAGTTCAATGTTTTTACTTTTGTCTTTTCGTATTTAGCTTTAGCTCCATTCATTGTTTTTCGTATTATCGAAAATCTCTTTCATAAAAACCCCTAACTTTGTCGGAGTCCTTTGTAATTTTCTTACGCCTGAAAGTTTGAAAATCGAATCAGCGAACCCCGAAACCGCCGGAAGGAACGCTAATGGCAATTTTAAATCACCAATCATTTAATGGCGCGGTCTTATTAGTTCCACAAGTCACATGTTCTTCGTGAAAATCCGAAATTAGAATCAGCGAAACGTGAATTATTATAAGTCATTGTTAGCAATACGTAAAGCCAGCTTAGACGGAACAATCATCCCTTATTATTGGAACTGTATCCTACGTTGGAGAAAATAATTCCATCGAGACAGACGTTATTATGGATAAAATAATAAATGATTGATGTCCAATATGTCCGTATCATTACGACTCGCCTAATCTGTATTGAGTTTCTGGTTTAGCAGAAAGCGTAGAGTGTAAATGTATAGTTTTCTAGGTAACGACGAATTGCATGAAATGTCTCGGAATACGCTATCTTTTATTCTACTCTTACTAATAAACACAATAACTAATAAACTATAACTACTTTATAACTAACATATTATAACTATATTTATACTAACTTTATAACTAATAAATACCCCACTTCAGCATAATAATATCTGTAGTGTCCAAGAGCGATATGCGAAACAGGAATATCGAAGCCTTATGTTTATATGTGTTGGAGAACACTTGGTGTGTCAACTTAATTAGCTTTTTTATACACGATAACCATATTTGATCACTATCTCTCGTGATATTATGTCGATGTATGAAGATGTAGCATATTCAAAGAAAGAAGTAGCGCTACAAGTAGGAAGGAGTTCCTCATTTAATTTAAGTGGCGTCTTTAAAACACATTGTAACACCCTGAAGGCGTCGTATATAAGAGCTAGGTACCTTTTCTACATCTTATTTTATTACTCAAGAAACGCTACTAGGTTACGGACTATACCACTATAACAAAATCCTTAGCAATCGATACAGGTATTTGAACTCGGAAACAAAAAGGTTTTATACCTTTAGTTTTATTTACTTAGGAAGGTATTATACCTTTTATAGGCCAGAATCCAGATCAAATGTCCATAAACCTTCCGTAGGTAAATTAATTACGTTGCTACAATCGGGTATGGGCGACAAGATTGAAATTCTCATTCTAGAAACAAATATAGTAAAGATAAAGATAAGTTAAATTGTAAGCAATCTTGCGTGTTTTTTGGAAACGAGCTTTTAGGATTTCCATAGCTCATGTGACTTTTCCTACAAATGTCATACGATATAATGTCAATTCCTTAGATTACCTAGATACTCACAATTAGAACAACAATTTTTGAATATTGAGTCAACTTTTTTAAGAATGTATGTAAATTTTGATTTTTTAAACTGTGGTACGTATGAAACTCGGCCCTCTAGGCCTTTAATAAAAAGTTTCACTATTCCAGTACTCAAAAATAGCAGTACAAATATTTTTAGTACCTTCATATTTTACCTTTATATTTGGGTAGCGTAAAATTTTGATACAGATATTATTGATACTCCTATTATTAATGTATTTCATTCATTCTCGATTGTCTTTATGTTTAAATTATAATTATAATTAATTATTTATTGGTACAGAAATTAAATAGGGGTTTAATAACTGTACTGAAATATATACCTAATTGCAGAAATTATTGCAGTATACATATTTAAGTAGATATTTTACTAGTCCTCTTAAAGTACTTTATGCCGATATGCACTTTCTGGGCTGTTATAAAAATTTGAGTACTGAAATTTTTGAAATACTGTTTAGTTTTTTTTTATACCAAAATGCAGTCCCTGTTTAATAAGATATACTCACTAGTATAATAATATAATCTCTTAGACTACAAGATTAAAAATTGTATAGTCGTCCGGTCTACCTATGTTTCAAAGTCTTCGGGTAAAGGTCCAAATACCTTAACAATTAGGTTTTTAAATATTCTATTAAGCCAAACCTAATTGAGGATCGTTTATCTATCAGCATTTCGTGAAGTTTAACGGTTTAGTTTATTATTCAGATTCTTATTGACGATTATTTTTAAATAACTATGTTTGTTTATATGGCCTAAGTGGTAGAGGGCCACAGGTACTTTTATTATATATACCATTTATAATCTATGTCTACTGTTTACAACCGACTACAAAACAAAATTCACTCTGTTTCTTTATCCTTTGAACTGTATCATTGACGTTTCCCAAAAAAATTGTAAAGTTCACTAATTACTAAATTAATCGGTTTGACTACCATCTCACGAATTATGACGGAGCACGCTCATCTGCCAGTGAAACACGTTCAACTACTTGGGCAGCTCATGACATAATATTTTCTTTGTGGTGCCTATTTGTTTCTTTTTTTTTATGTGTCGTTGTGTGTTTGTCTACATATTCTCTATCTCACTTTCTTACACTTTTTATCGTTACTTTCTATTATAAGCATTGATTTTAGACTATAAAGTAGTTAGGTACTATTTCACACAGATTCCCATGTTTTATTCTTAAATTCTTCGAGCTAAGAATTTCGTATAGAAAACTTTAAAATTATAGCCAGTAATTTAAGCTAACAATTCGATAGCATTGCATTGGTTTCAAATCTTACTTTCGTTCTCCGAGATTGCAGGTGAATTTATTTCTGGATGAACGTTTTGGTCAATAGATAGTTTTATCTGTGCATTCTAATATTTATACTGTAACTCCGGCATAGCATATAATTAATCGAATCATCATATATTAATCAAATATATTAATCGGTCAGGCGGAACTGTAGGTAAAACTGATCGATAGATCAGATGACGTTTAAAAAAACTTTGCGGTTCGCAAACACTTCCTGAGGTAGGTACATCAATGACACTTTTTAACCAACCAAAGTACCAAAGTTTTGAATTCCGAAATGATGAATTTTACAAAAAGTTGAATTCCTACTCAACATAGATTACGAATATTAAATTAACATAAAATTAATAATAAATAATACATAGATTAATTAATACATTAATAGTTATAATTAAATCAACTTTATTTGTCTGTTTATTATCAAAATGCAGATTTTTTTATTAAAAGAATATTTACTAAAATTACTTAATAACGGGGTATTTACCATGTTTAATAATTTATTCGCGGAGCTCGATATTTCGCTAGTAATTCCGAGTCTCGTGAACAAGCTGGTTGGAATTACTAGCGAAATATCGAGCTCCGCGAATAAATTATTAAACATGGTAAATACCCCGTTATTTAGTAATTTTAGTAGTGAAAATAACCATGTTAGTTTAAAATCGTAAAAAGAATATTTTTTCTCTAAAACTACTTTACTAATTTTATTAAGGCTTGGGATGAAGATTATTTCAATTTTTGGGAGTTACGTGGGCTATTTTTTATCTCGATATTTCTACGGGCTCGAGATTTATGCAGATGACACTGCGGAAATTTAGGTAAATTTAATTCGTACGCGACTAAATGATTGCTTAGTCACTTTGAAACTGGTTAACCACTTTATATGAATTGATTTTACTGCATTAAAATTTAAACAGTACAGACTAATTATATCTATGGGTAAGTATCTATGAAGTGTAAAGTGTTTTATTAAGTATCTATGAGTAAAATTGACTGATTAGACTGATTAAGTGACTGAACTACAGCTTACCTACAAGTTGGCGCTTCGCGGCGATTTTTCCCTTCTTTCTGAATTACTTCGATAAAAAAACGGTCCGGCTCGATGTTAGAGAGATCCCAGTCTGTCCATTTTTCACTTTAGTGTTCGTCGGTTAGTTAAAGATAGACTAGACCCAAAACTACTTTAACCTTAGAAAACATGATTGAAATTGATATTTCAAAGTTGTCCCTTCTTTCTGAATTACTTCGATAAAAAAACGGTCCGGCTCGATGTTAGAGAGATCCCAGTCTGTCCATTTTTCACTTTAGTGTTCGTCGGTTAGTTAAAGATAGACTAGACCCAAAACTACTTTAACCTTAGAAAACATGATTGAAATTGATATTTCAAAGTTGTCAAGCGCACAGTCTTCTAGGTGCAAAGACGACGATGTGACATAATATTATGTCTCTGACTTTACCTAAACCTACGAACCAACGAACGACAAAAGACCGTCATCTCTTGTTAATTTTTTTTCGATCGTTCGTTCGTTTCTAGAATTAAAGTAGAGGCCCTGAAAACAGTCAAGTTTGCATACTATTATTTTATTAGACTATGTTATTAGTATTACTAACAAAACCTAATCCGCTACTCTCAGAGACATACAATTTTAAGAGTGTATTTATTGTTTGTGGTGAGTAGGTATCGACTAAAAAGGGATTTCCGGAAAATCCGGTTTCATTATCTATTTAACATTTAGTTGTACCTACTTTAGTCAAGTAAGAGGTAAGTGGCTATTGATTAAACAATTTAGAAACTTCTTAAAAGAAAACTTAATTTACTAAGTCTTTTCGGCCATCAATCTTAACATTAAGCTACCTGACCAGGACCACCTGCCTTTAAATACCTTAATCACTCTTGATAAAGAATTGTTCCAGTTAAAGTTGGAGAGGGTATTATTCAAATGTATATCTCATGAAGTGGGGTACTTTAATATTAAGTTGGTATATTTTTGATCGAGCACTGAAACGGTACCTACTCAAAATTTAAAGCCTACTCAAGTACTTTAATATTAAGTTGGTATATTTTTGATCGAGCACTGAAACGGTACCTACTCAAAATTTAAAGCCTACTCAAACAATCATTAAGCAGCTCCTAAACACAAATAATCCTATACCAATTTTATATTTAGTTCGTCATTTAAGTATTCGGTCGTTAGTCTAGCTGAAGTAATATTATAATATTAGCGGGATATTACGATAAAGATTTGAAAATTACATAGTTTAAAAAGAAAAAGTATAAAAAACTTAGTATAAAGTAGTGTAGTTGAAAGTGCTAAGATGCCGCAGACAGATACACACATAAACTTTTTCCGTCGGGGATCGAAAACATCATCAAGCACTTCAAGCTCTTAGCATATTGTGAGGTCAATTTCTGGGTTACACCCTCTTAAACTATTAAAACGCGCGCAATTATTTCGCAATTAATCCAAGTGCTCGTACCGAATTCGGACGTTGATTGATTATCCGAACACAGATTTAATTTATTGACTGTACTCTATTTGGTTGATAAAATTGTTATAAAATGCAAATAAGGATTAGCGGTAGGCTCCGGATGGACATTATACAGAATGGCCGCTATCTAAATGTTCTCGGTTTACTAGATTCCGGGACGTTATGGTGATTAAATTTATTTTATGGTTTGTTTAATTTAAGCTGTTGTAGGATATGATAATGCCGGTTTATGATTGTTGTCGGTGATGTAATGCCTCATCATCATCCGAGCGATGACACCGGTTGTATTTCTCTCGGAGTCCACTTCCCTGCTCTTACGTATCGACTTCCCACGATCTTCGGCAACCTATGTAATAAGGCCCATTGTACTTATTGTGCACCTATTGCTCACGTAGTGTTAGTTGATAGTTTTCAGGTCGCTCCAAGGCCTCAGATGACTGCTATCACTGATAACAATCGGGATCAACTGCATCACGTGCCGCTCCGTGTGGCAATAACATTATCACACACCCTACCCGTCCAAGGAATGACTCTGCCAGGTGTTGCTTAACTCACACGACTAGCGCACGACGAGCGCAATGAAGCCCTCGAGCTATTGCTAAATTGGAAACATTTTAGATTTTTAGGATTTTGGTAGATCTATCTATGAGTTTAACTTTTAAGCAACTTAACTTCCAATAGGAGTACCTATATCACAAAAAAATATTTAGTTGAAACAAAATTAATGAAGACAACAATAGTTTAGACTTACACTGTAGGTACGGTTTCGGTAGAAACGGCTTAGCGGCGCGACCTCTACAGCCTTATTGTTTACCAGTAAGAGCATCACGCAAGAGCATCGACACCGATGATGAAATGGGATACCTACGTAGATTCGATTGCCATTGTTGCGACAAACGCTCGGTCGGTTTCAACAATAGTTAATGTCTAAAACACACCGTGCCGGTTAATGTAATTGGAACTTATTCCCGTATTCACAAACGACCTTACGTGGCTTAAAGCTTTGTCTTGCTCTTGTGAGTGATAATCAACTTCAGTGAAAATGTGACAAAAGTCGAGTCCATACGTATAGGATTCGTTTGTGAAAACGGACCTTAAAACTTCGTCGTTGTTCTTGCACAGTCGATTTTTTGCGGTATATATAGTGACATGACATTAATGATTATAACGTAAGCCACCAGAAAAAAATAGGGGCAGAAATTGCCGAACTAATGACACTATCACACTAACCTCGGAAACTACGCAATAAAATCATATTTTAGAGGGCGGAAAACCTGCTTACCTGTGATTGCTACCAAAATAACCCAATAAACCGTTCCACTAAAACGACTGAGAGAAATAAAAATAATTCGCGGTAACGCAACGACAATTTCTCTGCGTACAGTTTTTTATTCCCATTTAACCCCCGAGGGCAATTTTAGGATACAGAAAAACAATGAACGTCGTAATTTCATTTGCAATTTTTCATCGGACGCTCTAACAATTATGTTGAGTGAAAAGACAAAAATATACAGATAAAATGGAAGAAAGAATTGAAAAGGTTTATTGTACTCTTTTTATGTGTCCGGGAGTTCATAATGGGTTTAAATCTAATGTAGCGTACGAGCGCTAACAAAGTTGGAGTTTAAGTGCAAATAAAGCAATTAAGTATTTTATCTACATTAACCCTCTGTAATGCGTTCAAAAATCACAAATGACGACGCACGTGCTCAAAAGTGTTTATTTAGAACTTTTTTATCTGTTTCATAATATAATTAGTAACTTTTCATAATAGGCATTTAAATTCCTCATGTAATGATTTACATACTCGTGTATTTTTTAATGCCTGTCATTATGTCATAAATAATTATTAAAAAAATACTATAATAATTTTGCCTTGAAATTATTGTTTTTATTAGAAATCTAATATTAAAAATAAAAAAAGAATTTAAAGGTTCTTTTAGTAAAACCCAAACCCAAGTAATTTATCAGTGTACTCTACGAAAGAGATCTGTTAAAATCTCGAAACGTTGGTCATTGATGAAGTGCTAAAAGTACTAAATATAACAATGATTAAAACCTAAAAATGAGTTTAATTTTACAATCAATTATTTCAATTGAATTTAGACAGGTCTATTTAAAGGGATTAGAAGGGTGGCTTGATAGTCAAGCATTTCAAACTTGTCGCAGGCGGCCGAACTTCATCAGTCAAATTCAAATTGTTCAAAAATTACTCACACATCTTCAAACGTTGTCGTGGGAATACCAACTATTTTTTCATAATGTAAGTTTTACAAAAAAAAAATATTTATTTCAGGATTTGAAGATACCCACGTAATGATCTTCATTGGCTTCGGTTTTCTGATGACCTTTCTGAAGAGGTACTCTTACAGCGCCCTCGGATTCAACTGGTTACTTGCAGCGCTGACCATTCAGTGGGCTTTGTTATGCCAGTCGTTTTTCGAAATGAAAGATGGGAAGATATATATTAATAAGAAGACTATTATCGGTAAGTTCGTTTAAGGAAATTAAAATATTATCATTCTTTCGTATTAAAGAAGATAACACTAAGAAGTAGAACTAGAAACATTTCACAAATGAAATGCACCAACAAAAAGCTGTATAAATTGTTAATCATAGGTTTCTTTACATCTACTATAAACCTATTCATACAATAAATGTATATTTATATAAATAAATGTTGTTTTGGGTAAAGAAATAAGGTTTAAATGTACTTGCATAACAGCAGATCTTTCATATCTAGTTGGTAATGTACGCAGAGTAAGTTACATCAATTCAGGCTATTTATGGCGCTGGGACTGGGACATTATTAGGTGAAATTGGCTTACCCTACCCAGCCTACTCCCAGCATAGAATTCTTAGATAAACTACTTCACAAAAGAAGGTTAATCAAATTTATTTTTTACCTTACTTTTCTCAACCTCCCAAATAATATTTTTCGTAAACAAAATTATAAATACGACGGCGAGCGATAAAAATACAAACAGCTTTTAAATTATGGCCATTTTATTATGACCTAAAATTAACAACCATTGTTATTATTTATTGACTTTCCCAATAAGAGGATTAAATAATATGTTTTTTTCTAAAAATAATAACAGCCTTATCTCTGACGTAATTAAAAGACCTTTTTGTCTATAAATGAATGGACGGAAATTGAATATTTGAGAGGCTCTTTTCAAACTAGGGTCTCATTAATTTCCCGTTTGATAGGCTTTTTACGTTATAATGACTTTCATCTAATGATCTCACCTTTGCTACATTAAAACGTTCGTAAATAAAGTTTTTTTCTTTTTATTATGTTGTGAGTGTATTTTAAAATTATTCAAAAATTATTTATCTCTTGTTTCGCTGATGCTCTCGGTGTAGTCCCGGCCGTGTGAGTAACGTGCTGTTGGGTGCGTGCTTCTCCATACAAATGTATTCACCTCTTCCTGGGTATAGGTTCCAGAGAATGAAGAAAAATAACTAATTTTAAATATTAGCTCTCCATATTCTCTGTCAAAAATAAAAAATACTAGTGAAAGAACTACTTCGATATGTTAATTCCTTTCCGTTTTATAGAAGTAAGTGTGCGAATTGTTAAAAAACGTGATATGTGTGTAAAGTAATAGATCTAGGTAGCGTGCAATTGGAGAGGCCTATGTCCAGCAGTGGACTGCAAGAGGCTGATGATCATGATGATGATGATGAAGTGAGCGGAATCGTACTCGGGTGTGACGTGACCTTACACACGCCCAGTCGCGGTCTATGTATCGACGTCACAATATATGTCGTCTAACGTTTTGATTAGGGGAGCGTTGTAAATGACGTCACGTGATTGTTAGCGAAATTCAATACTTATCGTAAGTTTGAATGCCTATAAAATCAAAACTAATAGGTGTTTTTGACTACAACAAAAATTAGTGTATTTGTATATACATACAAGCTTTATTGCAACAAACTTTCAACCCATTGGGTACCATTAATATTCTTCATTATTAAATGTAAATGTGATAAATAGTTAAGTTTTTTTCCCTAAATCTGGACATTTGAAATTCCCAAAAAAATTGTAAAATTTAGCACAATGAAATGCCATGTATGTAGCAAAACTCAGAATTTATAAACAAACGTTCTGTAGGTAATATTTTGAAAGAAAACATAGGAATACGTTTGAGTAGGGAAGCAAACACAAGGAAAAGCTTCTAAAAACGTTATAGTAGTTATTGCGTGTACTGTACAACAGCTTATGGCTACATAAAAGCGGCAGTTCTTATAGTCATTAAAATAGTTTCGAAGTGTCTTTTAATTTAACTCCTTTTAATCGCCTAAAAGTTCTAAGAACTATAATTGCCAGCTAATCTTTTATTTTTGAGATCCTTGTATCAATATCTATGTTTTTTTTTCAGAGGCCGACATCATGTCCGCGACGGTCCTTATTACGTTTGGTGCGCTGCTTGGTGTAGCTAGTGGACTTCAGCTTGCCGTGATAGCTATTATAGAAACTGTAATTGGATCTCTGAATCTATGGCTCTGTGAACATGTTTTCAAGGTGACTAAAATTTCATAACATTGTTTTTAGTCTTGTTATATTTTTCCGTTGGACTACTATCACCTGCAATGCTAACTTGCGCTTCTAAGTTTTCCGGGTCTCAAAACACGTCTTACGAAACCGTGCGTTTGAAAGCGCCCAATGTTTTCCAGCTCTGAGAAGCGATTGGTCTAGCTAGGACTTAGGATGAATCACGCCTATCTCAAAGATATCTTTACGCGCAATTTAAAGACCTTTAGTTAAGTATGCTAGTCAAGCTTGTATTCAAAAAGCCAAGATTATTGTTTCAGATATCAGATGTAGGAGGTTCGATAGCAATTCACGCGTTTGGAGCATACTTCGGGCTTGGAGCTGGTTTTGCTTTGCGAAAGACCTTTAAGAAGGCGTCGCCACCACCAACGGGTGCAATAGCCACAATCTCTGGCAACGACAGTACGCCATCTGCCGACGAAAAGAATAGCTTAAATAGTCCAAGCTATGCGTCGGATGTTACTGCTATGATCGGTTCGTACTTATTGACAAAGGATTGAAAAGTAAGGAAAAAATAGTTTAGTGTGAATTATTAACCCCAACGGAAAAAGACGGGGTGTTATAAGTTGCAAGTGTCTGTCTGTTTGTGGCATCGTAGCTCACAAATAGGTAAACCGATTTTAATGTAGTTTCTTTTAGTCCAATAACTAAACAGGCAACTAAATAATGCAACGTTATTATTCGCCATCTTATTTTTAATTAAAACTACACTATTTTATTTGGACTGATAATTTAAACAAATTAAACTTTCATAACTATGAGAATTACTAGACAACGGAAATACAACATATTATACTTTTTGTTTTGTAAATCTTACTAATATTATAAACGCGAAAGTATATTTGTATGTAAGTATGTATGTGAGGTTGTTACTCTTTCACGCAAAACTACTAAACCGATTGCAATGAAACTTGGAATATAGGTAGCTGGGGACCTGGATTAACACATAGACTACTTTTTATCCCGATATTCCCGCGGGAAGGGGACTTACGCGGGTGAAACCGCGGGGCGCAGCTAGTACATACATATGATACATAGAAAACATCCAGAACTAGAAACAAATATTTATGGTCAGCAGAAATATTTGTTTCCGGCGGGAATCGAACCCGCAACCTTCTGCGTTGCAGTTCGAGCTTTGCCCGCTGCGGCTCAGAGATCGCCAACTGCTATTACTTTACCTGTATTTCATGTTTTAGGTTCGATATTCCTGTGGATCTACTGGCCGTCTTTCAACTCTGCACTCACTAGTACCGATGCGCAGTACGAAAGGGCTGTTATCAACACATACCTCTCATTGGCCGCCGCTACGGTAATCTTTGTTTTTCTTTACCATGAATTTTAGGTCATGGTTTCGCAACGATGGTTGTTGGTTACCATGCATTAAAACTTTCACATAATAATATTGTAAATACAAATACAAAAATTCGGCATATGACTCACCAGCACCAGTGGATTAATTTGTTAAGTCGATATTCCTGGATTGAGTAAAGATGCAATGTGGGTTCGAATCTTTCGACGGTCAAGTTAGGTCAACCTGAAAATTATGACAGCCTTTTTAATTAAAAAAAATACATTTACAAAAACACAACGCGTTTTTGTAAATGTATTTTTTTAAATTAAAAAGCTGTCATAATTTTCAGGTTGCCCTAACTTGACCTAACAACTGCTGTCAGATGTTGATAACAACCAAGCCAATAATCGTTGCTTACCGTGCCTTCCCAAGCACGGAGAAGCTCGAGAAAATGAGTCTTGCCACACAAATCAGTCACCAATCCAAGTAATGACCGCGCTTAGCGTTGCTTAACCCGCACTACTTAATTTCAGGTCACTACCTTCGTGGTATCATCATCCCTAAGTCCTCACGGCACGGGCAAGTTCGACATGGTCCATATCCAGAACTCCACCTTAGCTGGTGGTGTCGCAGTGGGTGCAGTCTGCAACATGATGATTGGCCCTGGAGTTGCCATAGCAATTGGTGTTTTATCTGGCATTATCAGCGTGTTTGGGTATAGGTTTTTGACGGTAAGTTTCTGTTTGTATATAAATAAATAACTATTACGTTCAAGAAAATTAATTATTGCTAAAATAAAAATATAAACCGCGGGACGCTGCTAGTCTTACTAATATTATATAAACGAAATTTTATAAAAGAGTACCTAGGTATGTTTAGTACATACATTTTTTCTTCACGCTAAAACTACTGAGCCGATTGCAAGGAAACTTAATATGCAGATAGCTAGAGATCTTGATTAATAGTAGGCTACTTTTTATCGGATTATAAAAATAGTTTGTAACTTACCAACACTAAATTCAAATTTCGAATAACTATCTTCACTATTGATTTTTCTTCTGTTTTCGCGATGTTATATTGAATTGAAACTCACTTTTCGGTTATAAAAGCGTTGCTTGTATTATTCTCAGCATTGTTGCAATGCCGTTCCTACGTTTCGGAGCCTTTACAGACTCCTTCAATAGTCCTTCACTCTACCCTGAGGAAAGAGTCTGTTGGGGCTCCGTTTCTGTAAAGAAACGGCATTGCAATACTACTGAAATACAATTCATTTTACCTTCAGCATTATAATACTTTAGGAGCTGTTTTAATAATTTTATTTACATAAGATGTAGATTGGGAGTTTTGACACGTGAAACACCCTGTATATACTTCATAAACTTTGTTGTTTTTCCTCGGTCTACATTTAACCAAAAGTAAACATTAACTTTTATCTACAAACAATTTTGGTAGGTGAATAATTTTCTCAGCTGCGTGAAATTTGTTGTAATTTTTTCTAGTTCTTTTTTTGTTATGGTCGGGTAATTCTGAAATATTATTAACCTTAACAGGCTAAATCTAGGATATTAGTTTTTTTTACTAAAAAGGGAACCCAGCTAAAGTTTATAACTATTGACTCTGCCCGCGGGTTTACCCGCGATGCCGCTACTTTAGCATATTTGTTAATTCTTATCTCCAGCTGCAGATTTGCATTACTGTTTCATCGCAATCAGTTTAGTATTTAAGTATTTATTTAAGTTTTATTATTTAATTTATTTAACCTCACTTTCTGACAATGACGTATCAAAAATATTTTTATTTTGAACCCTTTTTAAAATAGACATACTATTTATTTTGATGTAACTTACGTAACAATAAATTATATCTTCAAAAAATCTTGTCACAAAGTATCCCCAGTTTGTCACAAAGTAGGTATCTATCCCTAACTTACTGTAACGTTGTAACACCGTAGATGTGTAAACTGAACTTGGTTTTTTTTTCAGATAAAGGAACTTGAAATACAATATATATCGGGCTTTACTCGCGCTTTATTGTTTACTGTAATTATTTGTAAACGTTTGTCAGGTTATATATAAGTCAACCTTGAAAAAGCCAACTGTAAAGTTGGCGAAAGCTCGGTCGATTAAAAATAATGACAGTAAACAATAAAGCGCGAGTAAAACCCGGTATGTATTGTGATTTATTATGCAAAATCGCGAAAACTTTAGACAAAATTACAAAGGAACTTTGAAAGTCATAGATATGTAAATTAATTAAATTTATCTTACAGCCTTGGCTCGAGAAAAAAGGATTCCTCGACACCTGTGGAGTGAACAACCTCCATGGTATGCCTGGAGTGTTGTCCGGTCTGCTGTCGGTGATCTTCGCTGCTGTCGCCACACACGACACTTACGTCAAGGCAGACTCGACAGACTCGGAAATCGGAGACGTTTTTGAAGCCATGGTCGACGTGAGTATTAAAAAAGGACAAACCACTCGACTGGCACAAGACCTATAAATAAAACTAGCTGTTACCCGCGACTTTGTGCGTAGAAATAGTGCATGGCCAACTTTTTAATTCATTGCTCGGTTTCTACTAATTGTATTTCGATGAAAGTTCCTTGAAGATAGAACTATTCAATTTTGAAAACCAGATTTCAATCGGATTTGTAGTTTTTAATTGTATAAGGAAAAAACAGAGAAACAGACAGACAGACATGAATATTCAAAAAATTATATAATTTTGTTCTAACTACTACTTTTCCTACGTCCCCTAGGCAACTTTTTTAATTTACTTCCAAGTACAGACTTTTCATCTTCTCTTCCTTTATTATAAGTAATAGAGTATAGAAGATAAATAAATGTCGATATGTAGGCTAATATACCAATGTCTAACGTAATGTATGTACTACAAATAATGTTTGAGAATGCACCGCGCCGCGTCTTATAAATAAATCCTGTGACGAACACACAGCGCCATCTAGCCCCATAATAAGCTGCTAACCTTGTGTTACGGTGACTAGACAACGGATTTACTACTTATATATTTCTTTTTTATAAGTAGTATATCCTCTCCTA
Organism: Idaea dimidiata; assembly: GCA_949358125.1. Classification (NCBI taxonomy): domain Eukaryota; kingdom Metazoa; phylum Arthropoda; class Insecta; order Lepidoptera; family Geometridae; genus Idaea; species Idaea dimidiata. Next base: position 15,931,205 of record OX442329.1, read on the forward strand.
TTTCTCTTTTGTACACCCAGACCAGATACAAATATTTACCAATATTTTTTTTATCTTACCGTAATAAGTAAAACAAATGACCGTCTTTATGTTTTGACAATGACTGTCTTTCAATGGCCAAATTTACACAATTTGTTAACATAAGTACATTATACCGGGTCTAATTGTGTATCATCATTTATTTTATTTTCTTCGACTATGTTACAATAATCTTGGTCGCGAGATGACGCGTGAGAAGTTTTAGTCTCTTCATGACCAAGACCATTGTAACATAGTTGAAGCGAGCCGCTCAGGCTTCATGTGTAAATTCTTGTCACAATTTCATCAAATCATTTGATTCCTCAGCTTATTATGGTGTTTTCATATTCTAGGGGAGGTCAGCGGGAAATCAAGCGTTGTTCCAATTCATAGCTTTGGTGACGACTTTGGTATTGGCATTTGTAACTGGCTTCATTTCAGGTAAAATCAATAATAGCATTAAATCGAATCAATTACACCTTTTAATTTGTTTTTTTACACGGTAGATGAGCGTTTGACCACCTGAATGATATGGTCTAAGTCTTTGACCATATCCTAACCATGCTTATCTAGAAGAAGAAAGACGGCATTGGAACCAAATCTGACCAGTCTTCTGTAGTAGCTACAGTGGTCAACGTATTTTCTGCCAGGTTGTGTGATTATGGGTTGTCATTGGTAGAGATTCTGCAACTCAAGGTAAAACTTAGGATTCAAAATGTCATTCATAAAATGCTAGGGTTGTAAGGTAAGGTAAGATGCGAAAATGCAACCTTTGCATTAAAAGAATATTATTCTGCCAGCGACAGTAAGTATGTAGTAAGCATAACCTATGGCATAATCCAAACAAACATTTGAAATACAGCTAAACTGAAAATCCATGTCAGGTTCATCGAAAATTATTTCAAGAATAAATATTATTTAACCACATTCCGTCCTGAAAAAAAATCATCAATTTTTAATGAACCCGAGAGGAATTTAGAGTTAAGTTCGTTTATACCACGTAAATAAAAACTTTCTATAGTATAAACTATTAAACTTTGGGATGTTTTGATAATTTCCAAAAATCTCGGTAGCAAGTATAAAATATTTACACACTCACTTTGGACTTTGACATACTTAACATGTTTGATAAATGTGTTTTCCTCAAACGAGGCTATAAAAACAAATTGCCTTGAGAAAAGCTGTGACATTTTGTGACTGCTGTACAATACTTGCTAAATTCATACCAATTCCGAAGAAAATGAGAGCACGTGTGTTAACTTTATTAATTTATGTGTACATTCGTCTTCTATATGTATGTAAATTAGTTAAGTTAAAAACTTTAATTTGAAAGTGTAATTTTATATTTTCCCGGATCCTAATCGCGTGATCAATTTAACTAAACTTTACACTTTTTTTTTCGTATATAACTCTTACTAGGACTTGTAATGAACAATTTTATAACAATTTCGCTTTAGCCTCGTTACTTTACTTGAAACGTAAGCATTAAGTTTTGTAAAAATGCTATTTAAAATTCTACACCCGAAAGGATTCGAACCTGCAACTCTTACAACCTTTCGTGTCGATTGTTTCTGGATGCAACATATTGATTCTTTAGCATTTTCACTTGAACCACTGATGTTTCTCCATAGTAAACATAGTTGGCGAAAGCTCGGGTCAAATAATGAATAAAAACGCGATAAGACCGGATAAATAAAGTGTTTTATTATGCAAAATCGCGAAAACCATAGAAGATATTATAAATTGTATTACCAATTTTATCTTAGTCTTGCCTACTATCTCAAAAATTTATTCGAAAAAACTCAGAAACAAATACTGCAAAACAACATAAAACAAAAGGGACATTTTTTCTTAAGTAATCTAATTTTGTTGGCAGGTCTCCTGTCAAAGTGTAAGTTCCTCTTACCTGTCAAGGAGAAAGACAGATACAACGACGAAGTCAACTGGGACGAACTGCCGTAAACGGTACCGAGTTTTTACGAGTTAAGATTAACTAATAAAAAATACAGTATTTGTTAAGTACTGCCTGTATTTTCTGACAAGATACCTTGCTGGGATATAACCGCTTGTTTAAATGATAAGACATACAATGCCTATTTCTGAGCCTTTCCACTAAGCCAATCTAGTAAGCAAGCTAGTCTTCTTTATATTTTCGTATAGTAGTGTTTTCTCACCAGGTAGCAATCGAAATCACCCTGAACAAGGCTCGGACATAATGCCGGCGTTATTGGAAAGGTAAAACCGTTTCATTGTGCTCTTCACCTTGTCCAGGGTGAAGAGTGAGAAATGTCAGAGTTTTTAGGTCGCCTTTAGGGCTTCTAACTTGACCTAACGCAACTATGAATTATAACAACAGGGCTTCCCGCAGGACGAAAGAGCTCAAGAAATTGAATTTTGCTACACAGATTTTCCCCTCACTCACTCTCACTCATCCAACTTATGACCGCGCCAAGCGTTGCTTAACCCACACTACCAATCAAGACCGATTGGTGCAACTAGGCCAGTACAAAAAAGTGTAGACAAACGACGATTTTAAGGGCTTACAGGCTTGAATATTTGAATTGGGTAGCGCTAGAAATAATTAATAACCGATCTGTCAGATCAGTAATTGACACCTGTATTTCAAACCTGTCAATTATTGATCTGAAATCGGTCAATTATGTTTAGGCGTTAGTGGACTGGCTTAAAAGATCACCTAGTGAAATTGGCTTCTGAAGTAAGATCTTGAAGATTTGTTAAGTTTATTATTATATTACCTTCGTTGATCGATACAATCTAGCAACATTAAAAAAAAACAGACGGACTGACGTACAACAAAGTGATTTTATAAGATAAGGGTTTCTTTTTTTGCCTTTTGAAGTACGGAACCCTAATAAATAATGGTTTACGTTAGTAAGTAGGTACCTATATCTTGTTATTTCGAGGTATCTTGGTAATTCGCACGAAATATTTTACTTATAAATTTTCATCAAACTAAAAGTACATTTAAAAACAACAGAAGTTGAGATGATATCACATTTTTGTACAAAAATAAGCTAAGATTGTGAAGTTTTAAAGAAAACTCTAGATATCCTTCATGTCTGTCAAATCTATAACTTCTAATATAATATGAAATGTTAAGATTAAAATCTAAGTGAAACTCATTTTCACAAAATATTTTGTCATAGCAGGCTATTTTCGATTAAGGATTTTCAATACTAAGGCCGGCTTGCATAACAGTATTTAAAAATATATTTAACTAAATCAGTTTTAAAATAATTTATGGGAAATCGAACATTGGACTCTATTTCATTAAGTGGACGATTGATAATATGTTGCCATACATAGACATTTCTTCAAATTCTGACAGATTTTAAACACGTTTAACAGCTTAATCATGTTTAGGAACCGTTATGCAAGCCGGCTCAGTATCTTATTTAACTATTTTTTAACTAATTTAATTTATTTTATTTTTGTGAATATTCATTATTTTCGTAAGTGATTTTGTAGACGCAAATAGGTAATAATATTTTAATTGATTATAGCCAACAGATTAAATTTACCTGTTGTTCGCGCCATAGTGCGCGATCGACGTGAACTACGCGGTGAATACGCAGGTCAAGCCCATCTCGCAATATCAACTATCATACGAGCTTCACTCGCCAGCGAACTGGCATTCCTTTTTTTTTCCCATCTAATATTCGAGATGGTCGGACGCGCGTATAACCAAAAGAGTGTAATTATATCATAAGTATTCATATATTTCACATTGTAAAAGCAGCACTAATAAATCCTGTAAAACCACAGTAGTTTTGTCTACTTATTTCTAGACAAAAGTTTTTTTTTTTTTTAATTGCGTCGTACTTTATAACCACCAGAGACCGGCCGCGTGGCCCGGTCCCGGTGACCTGCCGAAGCAGCAGCCGTCAAGGCCCCTGACGGGCCTACGCAGGCCCCGAAGCCGCGCCTGCATCGAAGACGCCAGCGCACCGACGTGGTCGGTACCACGTACCCGAAGGCAAATTCCCCGGGCGCACGACCACGTGCCACCAGGGCACATCCGGGGCCACAGGCGCAAGCCGAGGGCCTCCTTCAGCGTGCTTTAGAGCGTGCACACCCAAGAAAAGACCACGCCTGCGGGTCGCCACGCGTTCACGAGCCACCCACGTGTGGCCCCACCCTGACCGCAGCCATACCGCCGTGCTCACCCACCACGTGCTACCACGTGCTCCCATCCTTACCTACCTGAAAGTGAGCCCGTTCCATATTTCTTTTCCTAATTTCTTTCCACTTTATTTGTGTTTTTACAGGAAGTCAGTACGCATGCACTAATTTTCATACGTACATAATTCAAGTTTCCAGCTTCGTCATTCATAATCATCAATTCATTCATCGTATATTACAAGCTAAAATCAATTTCCCATACTATTACTTCATCAATTTCATCGATCCGACCACTCGACAAACAAATTTCATGCAGAATAGCAACCTATCATTATAATTATTGTTAACATTACAGCATAACAAGTGCCGAAATATATCTAGGAAATATACTTCATAATCTCCATTACATTACAAATCGCAAACTCCCTATTTAGTTTCAACCTATAGAGCGAGCCCCTTGTGTTATCATCAGTGCGTGATTATTCACCACTATCTAATTCAATTCCAGTGTTGAGACGGCCTGCGTCACCTTACACCGCAGCCACCATACAGTGCAGTCGGCGCGCAGACCAAATCCACTTCGTGAGTGAGCGCCGGCTTCACCTCTCCAGCCAGCAGTGAAACAAGGGGCGTACGGTATTTATAGTGTTTTATAATCCTTCCTGATATCTCATCGTGATGGCTACTGACACGAAACCCGGTGACTTGAGTGGTGACCTTGAACTAAGGCAACTACGAGCAGAACGTGGCTCGATCAAGGGTCGCGTCACTAAGTTTAAAACTTATCTAGATAATTTGCTGACCTTGACCACTGTCTCAAGCATCGAGCTCAGTAAACTTTCGATGAAGCTATCACGAATGGAAGCCTTATTTAGTGCCTTTGACGAGTTGCAGAGTCGAATAGAACAACATTTTGACGAAAATAATCTTTCGAGTGAACTTAACATTCGCGATATAATTGAACACGAGTTTGATAACTGTATTGCCTCAGCACAGAATATTATCCAAACCCACAGCCCCCCGTCTAAACAGGAGACTAGGTTTAACTCTGAGTGTTCTCATTCGAACCTTAATTGTAGTCACTATAATAAAGTTTCAGAATTTCGACTACCAGTAATTAATGTGCCTAAATTCAACGGTACATCGTCGAAATGGTTACAGTTCAAAGTAACTTACCTATCACTAATACACGATAACTCAAAAATAGAAAATGTTCATAAATTTCATTATTTGAACTCCTACTTAGAAGGGGAAGCCGCGGACGCAATTAGTAACTTAGAATTTAACGAGGAGAATTATTCTGTAGCTTGGTCTATACTCTGCAACCGGTTTGATAACACTAAGGAACTAATTAACCCTCGAAATGTATTCTACACGGACGTCCGTGTAGAATAAAAATGCGCGTGACGTGTTTTCTACACGGACGTCCGTGTAACATTTGGACACTCTACTTTTGTTTATGATTTTGAACGTTTCTTTTTTGCTTGAAACTAGTGACGATGTATATACGTCAGCCACATCATTATTTTATAAGTCCCATAGATAATTTGCGTAAATTGGAACTACAAACGGAAATAAAAGAAAAATAAACGACGCTTCATTAGTGTTTCTGTGTCCGCCATTTTTTTCACATTGTGAGGTGAAAGTGGAAAGTAATAAAAAGTGAAAAAAATGTTTAGAAGGACAAATCGGTGACTTTTCTTTCATAAAAATACCAGAAAAAGACAGTAGTTTATGTGTATAGTGTTATTTTGTCGAATAATTGTGAAATAATTAGTGAAAAAAGCCGACAACTTTTGAGCCGGAATAATGGCGGATGTCGATTTCGCGATTGTGTTTTGTTTTAAGTTTATTTCTAAGTGATTTATTGTGAATTGAGGGTAGCATAGTTAGTAATATGATTAGAGGTGAATATTGTAAGGGAAATAAGTGTGTGGTTTGAGTGGTTGTTCGTAAAATATGGAAATATGATGTGAGAAACCCGTTGCAGCAGCGTTCCAGCAGATAAAAAAAATCGACTTCTGGAATTGTCATCATAATTAGAGCAACAGGTAAATAAATTCAGTTGTTTTAGCTAAATTTAGTGTATCAGAAATTTCAAGCCCAACACAATTATGTCACAATTATATATCGCTAAATGTAAAATAATGCTTAAAATAAGCATTTTTCACGATGCCTACCCGGATCCATTTTGTTTTGAAAAACCAGTATCATTTTCCGTACCTAGACCCCAGGGACCCTGTACATTCAATGGGTTAATAACCATTTAACTTCACTATTCCAATTTGAACCCTTTAGAGCCACCGATAAATACTTAAAATCAATGATAGATCAAGTAACTAAAAACTTACGCGCCTTGCGCACCTTAGGCCTACCCACTGACCAGTGGGATGTCTTGTTAATTCATGTTTTATCGGCAAAGTTAGACAGCAGTACCAACTACAAATGGGAAGAGCATCTAAATAGTCTGTCGTCTGATGTACCTACTCTCGAAGAGTTCTTTTCGTTCCTTAAAAATCGAATTAACGTTATCTCAAAAGTATCGAACCAACGTAGTATCAATAATGATAGGACTAATAATAAGCTACTGCCTACTACAAATAAAGTTCATTTCAAATCACTTATAGTAAATTCTGAGGAGAATACCTCCACTAACTTTCGTTGCACTGTCTGTAGCGGCAGTCATCGCGTTTTTGATTGTACCTCATTCAAATCAAAAACCCCAGAGCAAAGATATTCTATAATAAAATCTTTAAACCTGTGTCACAATTGTCTGAGACGTGGTCACAGTACACAAGCTTGTAAACTCCCCGGGACTTGTCGTATATGTAAGAAAAAACATAATACACTAATTCACATGTCCTCTACTACCAACGACAACGCCACCAGTGCTGTGGTTATGTCTGCATTTTCCAACCAAAAGGTTCTACTATGTACTGCAAAGGTACTATTATCTAACCCAAATTCAAATCAAGTTATGACCGTACGAGCCATACTTGACAGCGGTAGCCAGACGTCCTTTATCTCCCAAAGGGTAAAAAGGGAACTAGGTCTGACTACTCAGCCATCACACATCGATTTAGAAACTATAGGTAACAACAAACTTCATACAAATCTCGAGCGATGCTCTCTTGATTTACATTCCAATACAAGTAATTTCAAGGTCACTATGTTTTGTCTAGTACTTAATACTATCACTAGCAACACGCCTACGACCGTACTTGACGTAAGTCTATTCAATCTAAACGGCTACGAGTTAGCTGACCCCACTTTCTATGAACCGGCCGCCGTCGATATGCTGATTGGCGCCGATCTATTTTGGGATTTGCTGGATAATAAACAGCAATCGCTAGGCCCCAATAACCTAAACCTCCAAAGCTCTAAACTTGGTTGGCTTATTGCGGGTCGTATACCTAATTACATAATTTCGAAACCAAATAAATCCGTTTCCTGCAATTTATTATTAAATTGTGAATCCGAACAACAAAACTTAGATCACCAATTATCTTCTTTTTGGGATTTAGAAAATGTCCCTCATGCAAAACCCTACACAGCCGAGGAAAAGGCGTGTGAAAAACATTACATTTCAACTACACAACGAGACAGTGATGGTAGATTCATCGTCGCCTTACCGTTGAAAGACGAGCCGGACTGTTTAGGCGAGTCATACTTCATAGCTAAAAAACGCTTCTTTAATCTAGAATCTCGATTTAAAAAGAATCCCGAATTAAAAAGACTCTATTCTCAATTCATCCTAGAATATGCCCAAATGGGTCACCTATCTGAATCTTTAGTACAGAGACCAAAAAATTCATACTTCTTGTGCCATCACCCTGTTTTCAAGGAAACTTCAGAATCAACTAAATTACGCGTAGTGTTTCAAGGGAATCAACGCACGACGTCTGGCTTGTCGGTCAACGACCTTCAATTGATAGGGCCGACGGTACAAGATTCACTTTTCAATATACTCCTGCGTTTCCGTCAACATCGGTATGTTTTGTCCGGCGATATCCAAAAAATGTATCGTTGTGTGACACTTCGTGAATCGGATCGTAATTTACAGCTGATACTCTGGCGGGATAACGAAAATGAACGTTTACGCACGCTAAGATTAAATACAGTAACGTATGGTCTCGCGAGTTCCAGTTTTCTTAGTACTAGGAGTATTTGGCAGGTAGGTGAGGAGGTTAGTGACCCCCTCATCAAAACGATAATACAATCAGATATGTACTGTGACGATCTGTTAACGGGCTGTGACTCAATCGAAAAATTACGTCACATCCAAAGGTCCGTATCTAGCGAACTCGCTAAAGGTTGTTTTCCACTTAGAAAGTATCGTTCAAATATTATAGATATACTATTTCCAGATGAATTAAACCAATGTAAAGAGACTATGAATAACAATTTATTAATTAGCAATTCCACAAGTACATTGGGTATAGGTTGGGTACCTTCTACAGACAAAATACACTTCCCTTTCAAGTACTCTAGCGACTTGAAACTTACGAAACGATCTATACTATCTACAACATTTAAAATTTTCGATCCGCTAGGACTACTATCCTTATGTACAATTAAATTAAAAATCTTACTTCAGCGTCTATGGGCAGAGAAAGTAGATTGGGACGATCCCGTGCCTACTGTCATCAGTAACACGTGGAAGAAATTCGCTTGCAATATCAACGAGCTAAGTTCGTTGACCTTACCTAGACTCGTTCTCATACCTAATTTCATCAAAGTAGAATTACATTGTTTCACTGATTCGTCCCAGTTAGCCTTAGGTAGTACTATATACTTAAGATCAATCGATTCTGATAATAACGTTTCAATTAATCTATTATGCGCTAAGACACGCGTAGCCCCAAACAAGCCGTGTTCTATCCCTCGCTTAGAACTGTGCGCCGCACTGCTCGGTGCAGAGCTGAGCGGAGCTGTAATTAAAGCTCTTCGATTAGACATAGATAAAACCTATTACTGGACTGACTCACAAATTGTCCTAGCATGGCTAAAATCACCGAATAAAACTAAAACTTTCGTAGCCAATCGAGTTGCGGCTATACTTGATATTACAAGTATCTCCGATTGGAGATATGTACCTACCTCAGACAATCCGGCCGACCTAGCATCGCGGGGCGTCGACCCTCAGCACATAAAAGATGCTGTCCTCTGGTGGTCTGGGCCTACCTATTTAAAGCAGCCAGAAACGAACTGGCCGCTCAATTCTACATACGATGACGTTGTACTACCTGAGTTAAAGGCATTTCCAGTTTTGATAACTAAACCTCAAACTAATTCCCTTAGCTATGACTTTCAAAGATTTTCAAAATTACATAAACTTCAACGATGTTATGCTATGGTTCTTAGGTTCGTACATAACTGTAAAAATAGTAAAAACAAATTAACCGGTCCGCTATTGGTCAACGAACTCAACGATGCACGTTTAACCCTTGTCAAAATTGCACAAGGAGATTCCTATTTCTTAGAAATTAAATTACTGTCTTCCAAACGAACTTTAAACAAAAAATCTAATCTTTGCTCTTTGAACCCTTTCGTTGATTCCAGCGGTTTACTTCGTGTTGGAGGGAGACTAAATAAATCAGGTTATCCATATGAGAAAAAACACCCCCTTCTTTTAGATTCCAAGCACTGTCTTACTAAACTAATTTTCAGAGCTGAACATTCCCGTTTACTACATGCAGGCCCCCAGCATCTACTCTCATCTATTCGCGAACAATATTGGCCTATGGGAGGTAGAAAACTCGCGAGAGACGTGGCTCGAAACTGTCTAGTGTGCAGCCGGTTCAAAGGGAATACTATGATAAATATCATGGGCGATTTACCCGCCGAGCGCGTCCAGCCTGACTACCCATTTAGTACTGTAGGTACTGACTTTGCCGGGCCTTTCCTAATAACTGATCGTAAGGGGAGGGGATGTAAAATAACAAAATGTTATTTGTGTTTATTTGTGTGCTTTAGATATAAGTGCCTACATTTAGAACTTGTAAGTGAGTTGAGTAAAGATGCATTTTTACTTACCCTTAAAAGATTTATATCCCGTAGGGGAATGCCTAGGATAATATACTGCGACAATGGTCGCAACTACGTAGCTGCCGCCAAGGAAATCGGTCATTTACTAAATACAAGTAGAAATTCACTACTCGACTTTGCCACTAGTCAAGGTATTGAGTTCAAATTCTCGCCACCGTACGCTCCTAATCACAATGGCTTAAGTGAAGCCGGCGTGAAACTTGCCAAATTTCATTTACATCGCATCATAGGCCAGTCTCACTTAACATTCGAGGAACTGACTTCTGTGTTTGCGCAAATTGAAGCTATCCTAAATAGCCGACCCCTGTGTCCTCTCAGCTCACTACCTAATGATTTCCAAGCCCTTACACCCGCTCACTTTCTGATTGGTAGATCATTGACAACGCTGCCGCCTGCGGATTACGAAGAAGATGACAAGCCCCTCGTCAACCGATTTCATCGCATCGAGCAAGCGAAATATCACTTCTGGAAACGGTGGTCCAAGGAATATGTAGCTGAGCTGCAGCAGAGAACAAAATGGCGCTTCAAAATGCCACCCATCGAACTTAATGACCTTGTATTCATCAAGGATGATGCTCCACCCCTGCAATGGCGCCTAGGGCGAGTCAGCCGTCTATTTCCTGGAGTGGATGGTGTACCTAGAGTTGTTGACGTCGCCACGCCACACGGCACCGTGAGAAGGGCCCTCAATCGGATATGCCCGCTACCAGGGCCGAATATTGATGATTGAAAAATGTTCGAAAAGCTACAGATTGAGCTTTCAACGCCGGGGAGGATGTTCGCGCCATAGTGCGCGATCGACGTGAACTACGCGGTGAATACGCAGGTCAAGCCCATCTCGCAATATCAACTATCATACGAGCTTCACTCGCCAGCGAACTGGCATTCCTTTTTTTTTCCCATCTAATATTCGAGATGGTCGGACGCGCGTATAACCAAAAGAGTGTAATTATATCATAAGTATTCATATATTTCACATTGTAAAAGCAGCACTAATAAATCCTGTAAAACCACAGTAGTTTTGTCTACTTATTTCTAGACACCTGTCTATATTATATAGTATAGTTATACTTATACAAAAAATAGATTTATAGTAAATATTTTTATTGAATAATTCTGCTAAAGATGTATCTACTTTGTAAGGACAAAGGCTGGAAACAGTGAGTAAAAAAGGTAAACTAAAAACCGGTAGTTTTTCCTCGATAATATAATGTTTTTTTATTATAATAATCTCACAAAAAACCTAGAGTGAACTTTTCTTTTAATTTTTTACTAATAATGGTAGGTAAATGAAAAGCATTTTGCATTTTGATCACACTGTTTTATAAAGCCTGTCCTTAAAAAGTAATGAATATGTATTTTTGTTTGGTCATGTGTTAATTTACATGTTAGTGTAAAATAATTAACAATAGACTAGGCTAGTAGGCTATTTACCAAAGGTGCTGATATTAAATAAATATAGGTTTTGTCAAGTTATTATTGTTTTTCTTCCTTTTCCGTTTTTAAAGTTCCGTGCCCCTAGGGTAAAAACGAGACCATATGACTGATACTCCTCCACTGTTTGTCATCAGGCTGTATCTCATGAACCGTGATTAATAGACAGTTGAAAGGAGAACTTAAATCCTTGTATGGTTTTCGACATCTTGTATTTTTTTTCAATCTCTTGTGGCATGATAAAACCTATATATAATATATTTAGATAGAGAACACCTAAATAAACGGAAAACATTCCATCACATGATGTCCTCAAGTGACTATGAAATTTCAAAGAAACCTCTTTGAAAGTTCTGTAAAATGTCAAGTCGTGTAGGTTCATAATGTCCAAATCCCAGAATGTCTAGCGGGTGCAAATTGTCCATATTCCAGAATGTCCCAGAATCCCAGGATGTTCCCGATTGTGTCGAGATAGGGATACAATCGGAAACATCGCTCTCAAATTTTAAGTGTCGTTTTCAATATTCGGCTGTAAACATAAGTACGGCATAAGTGGATACTTAGTACTTAGACCCCTTTCAGTACTCTATGAAGTATGAATTATTTTAAACAATGAAGAACTTGTAGGTAAAAATGTCTAACTAACAAAAAGCTTCTAAAAAAATACAAGATTTACGCATTTGAATACAATAATCCCGAATTACGGTACAATTTTTACCAGAAAACACCTGGGACCTTTTGTTTTATTGCCTTTTTTACTACCTTGAGCCAGAAAATACTATTAATAATATAAATACGAAAGTTTGTTTGTAAAATATAATTTACTTTTTTATGGAATTATTTCATCAATTACCATTTTGAGTTGTAGAGTTTTGGAAGTCCAAAAACATAGATTAAATATCGCAGGAAGTTTAGATTTTTTTATTTTGATATTATTTCTATCTTTTTAAGCGGGCAATTTTGATTGTACTATGGGTACTACGGAACTAATATATTTTATCAATAAAAGGCTTTGTCCTGATCGACTGACTGATTAATTGATCGACGCACAGCCCAAACCACTGATAGTAGAGAGCTGAAATTTAAAGATTGTAATCTCCATAAAATATAGTTAGGCATACGATAAGAAAGGGTGTTTCGAAACTTTCACTAGATAGGCAGGGATAGGCGAAAGCGCAAGACATAGGTTAGTCCTATATATAATACTTTCTTTCTAAATACATACATAAGCTACGTACGGAAACACCCAGAAGAAGAAACACACATTCACAGGCAGCATAAATAAAGGCGCGGGAATCGAACTCGCATGTTCAATAACTATTTCGTTTAATTATCATTACTTTATTGCGAGAGCAGACTTCGGACTTTGTAAGGATTCATTACTATGTACAGATTTACCAATAGCCTCTTTCAATATTAATAACTACCTAACGACTAACCAATCCAATACGATCAATATTACTCGGTAAAGCGACCACTTAATGTCACCGGAACTAGACAAACCTGCCTACTGTTCGGTTCATCTAATATGTCATTTATGACAACCACTGAGCTATCGCTAATAAATAATAGCTTGTGATTGGGTTGTGATGGAGCGATGGACGAATAAGTTGGTATTTAGAGCTCTCTAGATCTCTAGTCCTCTATTTTAACTGACGTTGAAATCGTAAATCAATAGAATAAACCAAAAATCACACACAACGTGTCTGTTTCAGCAGTCAGCAGCTAGTCAAAAAATATCGAAAATGATGTTGTAGGTGAATGGTGATAAAATGATTAAAATGTAAATAAAGAAAAATAATTGAAAAATGGAATAGGAAAGAATAGTAGGAACGTAGGTATATCAGAATAATTATTTTGGTACAAACTGTTAATAAAAGCACTTTTTACTGTATCTGAGGGCCAACCGCGCATCTTCCGTCGTAATCGGCATCGAAATCCCACTGCGCAAAGGAATAACCAGCGCGGTTCAAACCATAGCGTTCATTTGCATGCATTTGAAGGCGACCCCGTCGAGTTTAACTGCCATTGAAACCGGCAGCTCAAGAGACCTCGCATTCAATGACAGCAGAACGACGGAAGTTGCGCGGTAAGGTCCCTGGTTCTAATATGCTCTCATTGAGGCCCATTTTTTTTTCGTATAGTTAGGTAAGTAGTATAAAAAATACTGTGCTCAAACTTTGAAAATTCTACATTTCACATTAATCACTTTAGCTTGGTTCAAATCCCACTGGGGCGTCGACGTTTGAAAGGGTAAATCGTACCTACTATCCATACATTACATAAATGTATAGTCCATACATTTTAGTGGGAATGAAATGTAAATTAGACCTCTAAATGTTCCTAGTAACAGTAATACAAGTACAAGTATACTGCGGTGTTGACAAACGGGGTAATTCTAAGGACTGTAGTCTCTAATGTTAGAGCTTTCATAGACTACAAACTTTCGGAAGCCTGCAATTTCTTGCCTGAGTGTTACAGTTTTGGGTCACCCTAACTTGACCTAATGCTGCTATCAGATATAACAACCAGGACCAACTGCTTAACGTGCACGGAGGAGCTCGAGAAGGTAATTTTTTGCTACACAAATTTACTCGGTAATGACCGTGCCGAGCGTTACTTAACCCGCACAACCATTGGCAGGTTCGGCTAGGCCAAGACCAATGTGTTCCTCAGTTTGCTGATTTGACGATTTGATTGATATGTAAGACCTTAATGGTACGACCTTAAGATCTTAAAGGTACGACCTTAAGACCTTAAAGGTACGGCATTAAGATTTTAACGGTACGACCTTAAGAGCCCAATGGTACGACCTGAAGATCTTAATGGTGCGACCTTAAGACCTTAAGGTTACCATAACGTCCAATTGTGACAGGGATAGCGCCGGCAAATTTCCGATGTGTAAAAGCAGGACGTAGATGCGACTATGCGAAATTTTAGAGCAAAGTTTGATTTTAATTCTAGAAAAGACGGATTTTAAATACCCCGTTATTTAATATAGGTCTCTATAGCAAGAAGAGAAATGTCTGTTAGTCTGCGGCGCTTTCAGGTTGCGTTTTGCTGTAAGCACTTGCTGTGTTTATGACCGAACTTGACTCTCATAGTAATAAAATTCTATGAGGTCACACACGCAAGCAAGCTACGCAATGTTAAGTGAGGATTGGCGGTTTCTCTGACCGCTAAACGCTAAAAAACAGACAAACGTTTTTTAGCGTCTGATATAGACTAGCCGCGAGTCACCTAACGAGTACCTAACCAAAACGAAAGGTCTGGAAAGTTCGCGACTGGCCGCGCTGAACGCTCGGCGCCTATAGTTAGTCGTTTGCTTGCATCGAAGTAAACAACAGTTTAGTTGTTTGTCACGAAGCGTGTACCTATCTAGCCAGAATGCAAGCCATATAGCCTTATAGAAAAACACATTGAGAATTTAGAGTGTGTAAGGCGAGTGCTCTTACCACTGAGCTACAAAGGAATCCAGTGGTCAGCTCAGTGGCTGACGCACTCGCCTCGGTTAGCGAGGAGGCGCAGGTTCGAAACCTGTCATAGTGTTTTTTTTAATAGAATATTTCCATGTGAAAAATATTTCTAAGTTTAAAATGCCTTGAGTAATAAAAGCAAAGAAATATTACATTGAGAATTGTCAATTGTAAGATAAGCTTACCTTGCTGTTTACTAATGGTGGGTACATGGCGCTATGTGATATCCACAGAATTTATTTATTTTATTTTATTATTTACCACGTGTTAACATCCGCAGTGCG
Organism: Idaea dimidiata; assembly: GCA_949358125.1. Taxonomy (NCBI): domain Eukaryota; kingdom Metazoa; phylum Arthropoda; class Insecta; order Lepidoptera; family Geometridae; genus Idaea; species Idaea dimidiata. The sequence continues at coordinate 15,946,608 of OX442329.1, forward strand.
CTGGCCTTAATAAAATATACCTTTGTTATCAGAGTCAAACGATTGCCAAAAAAACACGAAGTGGTACAAAATAAGTTCAAAAACCCTGTCATCTACAGCCACAAAACAAATCTCATGTACCTACATCTAGCTTTGTGCAGTCAACGAATACAAAACGGTTTTTAAAAAGTTTTTGTACGCGAAAAACCTGAATTTTTCGTCCCATTTACTCTCCGGATAAATGCCTAACTAGGAAGCGAAAAGCCGAACACAACTAGCTTGTTTTGTTTAAGTTTACTAGCTGCGCCCATTGATTTTACCCGCGCTGGCTGGGAGAAATCACAATGAAAAGTTCGTAGTCAATGTTGGATTGTTTGCTGATATCTAGGTAAATAACGATACCTGCTTTTGGTTTAATGATTTTTGCATAATATAGCCATGAACATATTATTATATCCAACTTATCACATTTATCAGTAGCAGTAGAATTTTTATAGTACGACAATAACCGCCTTTCGGTTTTCGTACCACTTGCACAAAAAAGTTACATTCTATGGCACAAAAAGCGAACATAACAATAGTCATAATTAATATGTTAAAAACAGAGAAAGAAGATTGTACTGAATTTCATTTATCCTCTGGGGGGAATTATCTCCCTTAGTTTAAGTTTGGAATACTCAACGAAATTTATACTGAACTGAAATCAATTCTATATCGTTAAGCTTGAAAAATAAGTCATTCGAATCGACAAAATTTATTAAACCACTTAAATTTCATAAAATAAATAACTAAATCAAGCCATGTAATTGTTTGTTTACACCAGTTGTATAGTTTTCTAAAAAAAAACGGGCCATTTGCGTCTCATACATGCAGCCAAGTTTTTTGCGTATCTATATTTATTTGCGACGTAAAACATCTTGTATAACTGGGTAAAAGTTAATTAAAGTGTTACATATCTTTTTGAAAAGGAAAACGCATTTTTAGGAGTGATTTATTTTAAGATATTATGGCACTTATGATTATTAAATAAAATTACGAAAACCGAGCTTGATGCCTTTGCTTTTTCCAGTAAACAATATTTAATTAGTCTAGGAATTTGCCGCGTTTTTGTTTTCTTCAAATACTTAAACGTAAAGTTTATTTTCCAAAATAAAATAACTTAATATTCTGAAAATATTACGTTATGAGGTTAAAGCTATTTGCTAAAGCTATTATTTTTATTTTTTCGCTAATTGTACGAAAAGTACCTACAGTATTTTCCTTGGTGATAAAGTGTCTTAGTTAAGTCTCGGGTGATCTTTAATCGTGAGCTCGAGGAGTCATCTTAAATCCCTCGCTATGCTCGTGATTTGAATATTTAATACCCTGGCTACGCTCGGGAGTAAACCTCGAGTCCTTCGTTGCGCTCGCGATTTAAGTCGTCACCCGCGACAGAAGACACTGCTTTATCCCCTTGGTTAATAATCTACGATTACACCTCTGCAATATATAGGTATCTTTTTGTAAATATAAGTATACTTAGATACCCATGAGTATTACAAAACATCAACTATGTCTGTTGCTAACATTTCAACAATTGAAGTGTTTGTATTCACGTGATTTGGTGGCAAATTATAATTACAATTGTTTCCACGGATTGTTCCCATCACAATATCGCTCGACACAAATAAAGACGTTCAAATTCGAGTCCAAATAACATGGTAAGTAGTTTGTTTATTAGAACTCGGTTAATTATGAATTCTGAGTATTCCCGCGTAATATAGCTAAACAACGGTACGGTAACCAAATGTGTTTTGACTATAGGTACAATATACATATAAGTACTACCTACATATTTGAACTCAGTTCCTAACTACGTAACAGCATGTAATTTGCTTGCTTTACTACTTAACGCTACTGCAAATTTAACTTTATCGAACTTGTATAAGTAGGTAAACTAATCCTACTAATATTATGAACATGAAAGTTTGTGAGTATATAATGTATGTTTGAATATGACTTTGTAACTCTTTCACGCAAAAAATCTGTACTGATTGCAATGAATCATTGGAATTTAGGTAGTAGAAGACCTGAGTATAGACAGCCGCCGGAACTCCAGTCCACTCGCTACCAAGATCATGGTTGAACTGTCGAGGTAAAACAATAAACAATAATACGCAATTAAGTCCCGGTTAACAATATATAGTTTAAAAAGTTTAAGAGGAAGTCTATAATGGAATCATAAGAATTGCTATCAGATGAAGATGGGTCCAAATGAGGACTTATTGACAAAATTTAAAAAATGATTTATTACCAGAAACTTCACTATAAGTAAAAAATACATAGTAGTTAACCACGTTAAAACGCCATAAATTTCCTTAGCTATCTAAACTTTTTCCCTCAACCAAATATAAACCTTAAAACTGTTTGAATTAGAGTAGAATTTGGAATAGTAACTCTTGGCCCTGCATTGCAGAAATGTGTTAGGCCCTTTCAGACGATAAAATCATGCAAGATTTCACGGCTTATTTATGTAAATTTTAACTCAGTGTTGGGTCGAAATTGCTTTGCTTCTTTGATGTACTAAAGCATAATTTAAACTAATTGAGATACTAATTCGTAGTTTCGTGTTAGTGTTAGTATCTAAGTTTGCGTTAGGCTTTATGTTTGTAAAATTGTCACTAAACTTGATGAAAATTAACATAATTTTCGGTATTTTCTTACAATGAATCAAAAAGTGCGTCCCGCCGTTTCACCCGCGTCTCGATTCTGTTGAAATATTGGGTTGTTTGCGTTGGTTGCGTACTATGTTACTTTTCGATAATGTAACTTACTATTGGTCACAGAATTTTTAAAATCGGTCCGGTAATTTCGGAGCCTTTTTTATTAACAAACGAATAAATAAGCATTTCCTTCCTAAAAAAATTGTGTAAATAGTGTTAATGGAAAAAAAATCTCACAACTTTTTGCTTAAGGTTCGCATACGGCTTTGAATGTATACCTATTGTTTTGTTGTAAGTATTTCTTTTTACTCTACTATGGTAATATTTTAGTAATATTTTTGTAATTACTTATTTTGTTTTGTGCTTGTAATAAACGGATTTTTGTTCTCATATTGATACATACGTTTTTATTTTGGAAACTAAATATACATAGATAGATAGATAGATAAACACCCTAAACCGGAAAAAAAAATTGTCGGGTCGGCATATATTATGTCCAGCGGGAATCGTTTTAAAAACCTCGATGTAGAGGGACTCGACGTAAAGAAACGGTATAATCGACCGACAGTATATTTATATTGTTTAAAAGATAAACTGGTTCAAACCATTTTATAACTTTAGAGTTTTCAATCAATAACAAATATTTAGATAAAACGAAACATAAAATTATACATTCACTAACATTTTAATTAAGGTCAGCGGGACTCACGTTTTGGTAATCAAAAAACTCTTGATTTGTTAAAATAAGTGTAACTAAAATTTGCAGTTTGCAGAAATTTGGAATTTTTCAAGGATGAAAGCTCGGTCATTTAAAAATCATGAATGTAACGCGATTAAACCCGGTAAATAAAGTGTTTTATTATGCAAAATCGCGAAAACCATACAAGAAATTTTATATTATTACTTCGAAACTACATAAAGATTTTTCACTTTAAAATATTATACTAGTAAAAGGACATCGCTCACAAAACTGTACAAAATAATATTGTAAAGCACAAGACAGTATCGCCGCTATATCAGGTTATAGGACCTTAATTAAATTTTACCTGTTATAAAACCCGGCAACTGACGATACGACTAGAGTAACAACGAGCGCGCTAAAAGTTGATATCCCGGTTGACAACAGACTGACCTCCCTGGAAAATTAATTTCAAACCTTAATTTGAGTTTGTTGAACTCTTTTTGGACATATATATTAGGAATATTAGTGGATACTTTTTGCAAACTTATGGTTCTTTTTTTTCTTTTAGTTAGATGATATTTACCTATTTCTTTAACTAACTAAAATTACACGATTCAAACATTTAAAAAATTACACTTTAAACCAAAGTAACGTCCCGTGGCATGGTTTCCAAAACGTTGGCAGCATTTCCGTGCTGGATAGCTAAGCTAATCCTCCGTGACAAGAAACCACCATCCATGGGATCACCAACGCCTCGACAAGACGCACCGAAAAGTTCATAAGAAAATTTCTACTACAAGGCCTACAACACATAATGGTCTCAAAACCTACGAGTAATAAAAATAATTTAGATTTAACTTCTCTATTAAATTCGAAAAAAAACATGTTCCACTATTACACAGCAACAGATGCACACACTTCCGTACGTGTTAGTATTACGTACGATCGACCTTGAATTGGACCAATGGCGGACGATCTTTAGTGGCTGACTGGCGGTCAAATCATCATTCTAGGCCCCGCAATCACCGTTTGCGTGGAACATTTTTTCAAAGGATTGCTACTTCCATGTATATTCGAGATCGTTACTCAAAACCCAAAGGGGTGAACAAATAGCAGCCAAGGATGTCTAGACTTGAAAACTCCAAGGTTGTAGTTAAGGGGGAACATTGAAGCGGGTAATGAGTTCTACTTCGTAGCAGTATGTAAAAAGTGGCTGCGCGGCGCTTAGTACATGATAAGGGAACGTGCAACCTGTATCGGTGACGTTCAATTTAATAGTATCCCTACGTCAAACTAAACAAAGCAAAAACAAAACGATGTTTACATTCAAATCTGTAAATATTTCGAGGCGGTTTTAATCATTTTATCTGTGTTTAGTAAAATATAGGCCTCTTTTGACCTATTTGCTCTACACCCCAATTTATTAAATGAAATGATTTATTTGCTTACAAACATGGTATTAAATAACTAGCTGGTCTATTAGGTTTATCCTGCATAATTATCCTTTGAAAATATTCGTAGCCAAAATTAGCAGTCAAATCCTATTTTAACCCTTTAAACAGCCAGACTTTATATCATTTGTCACGCCCCCAGCGCCAAGCATAGTGGATTAAAAAATCCCACAACTAATAAATCTGTGAAATACTTCACTTTTTCGATATCGAAATTCTATTACCAGTGAAATTCATTGGTCGTAAATATACGAGACGTTCGCGAAATTGACTCGAAAATATTTGTCAAACTATCTAATGTATTTAAAAGTAAAAGATTGCAAGTGATTTTTAACTCCTTCACGCAAAAACTACTGAACCGATTGCGACTAAATTTAGAATGTAGGGGGCAGCTGGAGACCTGGAATAACACATTTTATTCCTAGCCTACTTTTTATCCCGATAGATATTCCCGCAGAAACTAGACTACGCGGGTGAAACCGCATGCAGGGCACAGTTCGTTTAGAAATCCAAAGTAGGTACATAAAGTATTAACCTATCCTATCCTACTAATATTATAAAGCTGAGAGTATGTGAATATGTGTTTGTTACTCAATCACGCTAAAACGACTAAATTGATTGGAATGAAACTTGGAACATAGATAGCTGGAGATGCCTAACTGGCCAATATAGAGAAACATAATTTTTTTGTTATCCTACCGCCTATATTATGATACCGCCTATACTATCTTAACCTATATTATGATGAATAAATGATTTGATTTGATTTGATTTGAGACTTGGAATAACACATAGGCTACTTTTTATTCCGATATTTTTGCGGGATCGAGACTGGCGCGGGTGAAACTGCGAGGCGCACCTAGTTTACTATAATTACGAAAACTGAAATTGTGAAACTAAAAGAAAAATAATTTTAAATCGGTCGGGCTCTGCATGTAATTTCGCTATTTTAATAAAATTAAGAGCAAACAAACTACCTACTAAACACAAATCAATGTAGGGAGTTATAATAATATGATTTGATTTTAGTCCCTTTAGAAAGTAAAAAATAGAAAATATGGCAAAAACTTCGGAACCAAAACAACTTTTAGAAAAAAATATGACAAAAAGCGTCCTGTAAAACATGGTAAAACTATAGTCAACCAATACCAAACTCTGAGATGAAAAATTAATGTTGAAATAAACGCGTAACATCTGCGTCACTACTCTATGATCTTGTCCAGGCAGTCTAGAGCTTTGCACAAATCTGCAACTGTGGGTTTACGCAGCCAGTTTACATTTATATAGGAGGGGTTAGAGGTCATCGTCTCTGGTCGGAGGTAGACCCATCATGAAATATTCATTGTAGAAGATCCCGGAGTGCCCCCGATCTCTTTTATTAGCATTTAAGACAAGTTTTGTAATGTAAGACTGGGGAATTCTAGGGTTTTTCGTCTGGCGGTATATTTTTGAATATTGACTAGTTATAATTTGAATTTGTTTTGTTTTTTAAGGGAGATTAATTGAAGATTATTGTTGGTGATTTTTAGTTATGACATGGGATATCTGCCAATCCAGAGTAGGCCTCGTGGCATATTTCTGCCAAACGCCTCTAAGAGCCTTGCCGTGCAGTGGGATAAATTAACAGGCTATTCACTTACAACACAAAAATATTGGGATCAAAAGTAGGTAGCCTTTGTGTTATTCCAGGCCTTCCGACTACCTATATTCTAAGTTTCATCGCAATCGGTTCAGTAGTTTTTGCGTGATTGAATAAAAAAACTCACATACCTACATACATGCAAACGTTCGCGTAATTAATATTAGTAGGATATAGATATAGAAACTATTCTGCTTAAAATATTAAATACAGAGCAAAACTATTGAGATGTAAAGATATTTTTGAATTCTCATATAAGAGGTAGGTATGTAATTTTCTCATAATTATAATTGAATCTTTTACCCAGCCGTATCAGTGAAATATAAATTGTGTAAAATTAATGTAACGTTTGCGAAGATGAACTACAAATTTCACAGTATGAAGCTTAAAGCTTAGATCTAGTATCACATAGTTATTAGTTTATGAAACATAACCCTTTGTCAGTTAGAACGCTGACCTTTTTACCCACGGTCGAGTAAAAAGTACTACAAAATTAAGCAAGTTTCTTACAATTCTTAAAACTTTCTTAATAGTTTTGGACCTGCAACCATATAAATAAAGACTCAAATCCGCTGCACTGTAACGCGTCTTTCCATTTTTCGCGTCCAAAACATTTTTTCTAAATCAAATTTTTCTGTGTAGAATCGGAGGGATTATTTTAAACACTTTAAAAATAAAATCAAGGTATGTGAAGTTTAAAGACCATATTTGAGTTTGAAATGAAACGGTCAAAATACGATAACATTTATTGTGTTCTTTATTTTTCAATCCAAAATCGAAGGGATAAGTTTAAAAGTTGTTATCCGTAACCTACTTTTTGAACAAATTCCCCAGTTTCTTAACATTATCGGCGGCTGCCAAAAGTATAGAGAACTAAAACTAAATAGAACATTTTGTAATAGAGTTTGACCAACATAACGACAAACTATTAAATCCAGGACAAAACTTGAATAATTTGAGCTCTGGGGAATTTATAGATTTATTTGGGACAGTCAGAAAGCCTTCCTGTCCAGTTCTTGTTTTAAGTCGAAGAGATTTCCCTTTATTATTATTATTAGAACAACGGATCTAGATTGCGTTGTAGATACCTAATGATAGTTTTTAATTACCTCGACGTTTGTTTTCCACCCGCCGGTCATGAGAAGACTACGTAAATATTCGTTTATTACCCATATCGATATGTTTTATATTTAAATCAGATCAGAAGCCCGACCGCGCATCTTCCGTCTTAATCGACATATAAATCTCATTGCGCAAAGGAATATCCTGCGCGGTTTAAACCATAGCGTTAATTTGCATGCATTTGAAGGCGACGCCCGGTCGAGTTCAATTGTTATTGAAACATGCATGCAAATCTATGTTGTCGTCTTCACCGCGCAGGTTATTTCTTTGCGCAGAAGCCAAAAGCCAACTTTACAAATCTTGTGATTGGTCTTGCTCAGCATCGCAAGTGGGCCTTAAAGACCCACACTAGACCAGAAAAGGAACCTGGACAATGGCCCAAAGATCGTTTCAAACAATACAAAAGGTAGCAGAACATTCTATCAAGGGTATGAGCAGAGTAACGAAATTGGATTTCCTCAGGTATACTCGCATAAAATTTACTTGAATATTGTGACGTAAAATATTTGGGTGCCCTATAAAGTTATAATACTGTACATTTATGGGTTTACGTTTATTGAAATAGGATTTGGTCATAGAGGTATGGTGGGATACGTTTTATTATGTTATAAAACGTGGGTTACTTGCGATACTTAACTAAAATTTCTTAATTATTATTAATTTATTAGCGGACGTTAATTTGGTAACATCCGACATACCCAAATTCCGTCGTTTTAGAAAAAAAAATGGTAAATTTAAGTGTTAGTTGCGCTGAGTTCCATGAAATTATAGTTTTGACAAATTAATCTTTTGGTTCATTGATTAAGTATCGGCTGAATACAGAAACAACTACTTAAGATTTAAATGCCCTTCAAGTTTTAAGTGGTATTTGTCTGTAATATCCTCAAAATTCTACGTTCTGAAGCTTTTGAAACTAGTATACTTGTGTATTAACAAAATTTCAGGCTGATTATGAAACCACAACCGCTTTTAGGCTTTTCACTAAACAGATTAAATATTATAGAATATCCACAATAATAATTAAAGAAGTGAAATACATTAAGGCAAAGATATGACATAAATATTTGGTAAAAATCTTGTTAAGATCTTCAAAGTGAGGAGCATAAGAGCTCTTCTAGATACAGTAAATTGCACACTTTTTATTTTATACTTAAAGAACAGGCCCAGTGATTATAGAATATGTCCTTTGACCGTGGTGATACTAGCTCTTCACCTGAGAATCTAATGCCTTTTTAAAGTTTTGTACGTAGTGGTAGGTTCTTCCAATAAAGTAGTCGCGATGTGTAGGTACTGTTCGCCGAACTACTAGTCTTTTCGTATAGTGTTGAGGCTCACCTAGTCTCAGAGTTTTCGAGTCTTCCTAAGGCCCCTTACTTGACCTACCTAATGACTGCTATCGGAGATAACTACCGATATCAACTTCTTAACGTGCCTTGATAAAGTGATTTAGTTACACAAATTATCGATCACCCATCAAACGAATGACATCACCAAGCGTTGCTTAACTAGCACGACCATTAAGATCAGCAGGTGGAGCTTCTCAAATTCAAAGTTAGTTAAATAGTTAAAGTTAGTCAAATATACTCCCGAGAACCAAAAAAATAATTTTATTTATTTTTTGTTTAGTTTTTAATTATTGTTTTAAGTCTTTAAATTGTATGTTAATTATGTGATTTTATGTATGTATGTATTAATTGATTATGTTATATGTAAATAAAAGAACAATAGTTAAATATATTGATAATTGTGATAAATGTAGCCACAAAACCTAAAAGCAAATTCAAATCATTTAGTGGACGGGGTCATTGTACCTATCTCTCCCTATTATGACTGGGTAGCTATTATAATGCGACCGATAATACCAAGTTAATATCGATATTAGAAGAGCAATGTGCGACCACATGTCGGCGGTTTGTGGTCCATTCAATCATAGACTTACATTGGTTATAGGCTAGCTAATCAGGCTGTCTATTCTTTTTCGTGATTTAGGTAAATTAAGTTCGTCTGAAATTCGACTCAGTTTTCGATCTTAAACATATTGTTTTGAATTAATAACTCTTTGACTCCTGATGATGAAATCGCAAATCATTGTAAATCTCAAAATCAAATGCAAAACTGAAAAATAAAAATCGTAAACAAAACCTGTGTTTTAAACAGTCAAGGTTTATATAGTTTTCAATACCTACCCGATGTTTTGAGTTCTATACAAACAACTTGTTCGCTGGTAGACTGAGATGAAATGTGTCAATTCACAATCGCAAAAATAGGAAATCTAAAATTAAATATCTTAGGTTTTCATTATAAATAGACCTGTAATTTATTATAAACAATAGGTACTTATGTATCTTTTTTATAAAAAAAATCATTAATATTTCATTTCACTTTGAAGGAACCGGTAAAAGATTAATGATGTTCAAAACTTTTGTAGGTAAGGATAAACATTTCCATCATCCAATGGTTTAACTTTAACAATTCGGAAGTTCCAGGATAAAGTTTAGTTACTCTCTTGTGAACAAAGTGTGGCAAATGGATTTAACCTTTTTTGTACGTAAGAGTCGTTCGCTTGTAAAAAAAATCATTAAATAACTCTAAAAGTCACAAAGTAATAAGTTGTTACCATTAAAAAGAAACTCATTTTGCCGTTTTAATTGCGTTGCTTTTGATATATTCAGAATAGTTGCAATGCCGTTCGCACATTTCGGAGCCTTTACAGTTTCCTTCTTCAGGGGGTTTTCTATATAGAAGACAAAGTCTGTAAAGGCTCCAAAACGTAGGAACGGCATTCCAACAATGCTGAAAATAATAAAAGCAACGCGATTAAAACCGGCAAATGAGTTTATATTCAATTCAACATCGCGATAACAAATACTGCAGATGCAAGTTTAGAGAGAACAATACAAAAAAAAACAGAGATGAAACAGAAAGACTTAACTAGACAAACTTATCGCTTCAGTCCACTTACCCGGTCAGGCAGATGGATATGATTGTTTCAGTGCCTTAGGGTTGATTTATTTCCGGTTAGGCAGAACTGATGTAAACTGGTCGTCTATGACGGCCTTCGGTATAATAGGTTTCAGTGGCGCAAACTGCTCGCGGTGAGGGAGCACCTGCATTTTATTTTGATTCCCTCACCACGAGCATTCGCTTGTAATGTAACAATATAGATTTGACTCTGAGCATTACATTACCACTGCCTGCAATAATGTAACATTTTATTACAAGAATAAGAATAAGAATATTTTTATTGCCATAACTGTGTACATTAAGGTCTTACAATAGTATAACGTTTCAACAGTTTACTCATTTCGAGCATGCAATAAGGTAAAACAGTAGTAGATACCTACTAAAAATAAAATTTTAATCCTAAGGTTAATTAAACATATCAATAATATTGTAATTTAGTCACTTTTCATAATTATCGAAAAACTCTGCAAGATTATAAAAAACCTTAGAGATGAGCCAAGCTTTCAATTTGTTTTTGAATATAACACCATTTAGTAATTTTAAGTGTAAGGGTAAGTAATTGTAAATTTTTATTGCAGTGTAATATGAACTTTTATAAAAAATATTATTATTTACTTGAGGTATGCTAATATTATATTTATGTTTGTCTCTTTGACTGCCAGACCTGCTTGAGATTGTGCTAAAAAAATAATCTTTATTGTTTTTAACAAATAAGCAAATTTCTAATATATAGATACTTGTCAGGGTTAGAAACTTTTCATCTTTAAAAATTTTACGCAGAGAATCAGTGTTTTTTAGGTTATACATTTTTCTTAAACACTTTTTTTGCAGCTTAAAGGTGGATTCTAAATCAACAGAATTTCCCCAGAAGATAATCCCATAGCTCAAATGAGGATAGACATAACCATAATATGCTATTTTAGCTACATTTCTTGAACTTATATTCACTATTATTGTCAAACTGAAGCAATATTTAGATAAAATGTTATTTACTTTTTTGATTTGAGATTTCCAGCTAAGGTGACAATCGATAACAACACCAAGGAAGCGTATTGATGTTACAAGATGTATTAAGTATAATTACAAGGTGTATCATTGCATCATTATATCGGTATGTAGTGCTCAAATCTGCAATATGACATTACAAGTGAATGCTCGCGGTTAGTTGGTTTGTTGATGTAAACATGTTTAAAACTACGCAACGGATTTCGATGCTTTTTTTAGTTGATAGAGTGATTCAATATGAAGGTTTATATTCTGTTTAACACATACTGATATCCCCGCGGGATCTGGACTTACGCAGATGAAGCCGCGAGACGAAGCTAGTATTATTATGTATGTAGTAGCTAGATCTACAGAAATTAAATCTTTTCTTTATGAAGTACTTTATAAAACAAACTTTATATAGACAATATCACACCTCGAGACGAAGTCGTAACTTAGTGAAACGTCGCGTCGTAAACAGTGTAAGTACAACATTAGTACCTCTGCCCACCTATCGCTGGCTTTCATTGTGATTGGTGTGCCTTGCAGTGAGTACTGTAATGAAAATTAGTGTGCAAGTTACTTTATACCATGTGATAAAGTGGGGAAGGGATTTTCTGCTTGTGTGAAGGGTGATGCATTGTTTGTTATTTCAAAAAATCCTGTAAAGATAGAAAGATATATATTCATAGGTAGCAACAAACACATAAACAAAAGCAAACTCTAAAAAAGTTGTACAAATGGGCGACCTTATCGCTAAGAGCGTGTTCTTCCAAGCAAGCTACTTTGGATGAAACTTGGTCCCGGTCCCGCAATGATCCCAATTGAATTCCTGTCAGGAATCCAGGGCACACTTAAAAACACAGTAACTCACTCCAAATAGATTTCACAACGTTCTTCGGCCTGCCGCCTCGCTAACATCGACCCTCATGATGACCAAGCAGTTACCGCACGAGGAGGCTAGTTGAGGTTTGCTAGTCTCCCTCGGTACCCAACACAATTTGAAAATGTCCAGTAAATTCTGAGGATTATATACCAATTTTGAGCATCCAGTATCCGTCAAAACATTCAATCAAACTTTACCCCTGTATAATAATAATATATAAAATATTTATGAACAATCAAAAGATGTGTATTGAGATACTAAGTACAAGAATATTGCAGTAACTTAAGATTTTATTTAATAATTTATGTTAATAAGAATTAATATTAAATTTAAGTCATAAGTATTTTTTACTTCAACAAAAGAGTACAAATCAACACAAAACACTTGAAAATGAATTCGGTTTAAGAAACAGCTGATTTTCTAATACAAGAGGGTAACAAGACCTTTTTTTTAGAAATTCTCAAAAGCAATTTTAATTGAACTCGTTTTCGGATCACGTTATGTGGGCTCTCTAAAAAAATACTACTGCTTAACCTAAGTCCCCTAAACCACTTTTTTTTATTTACTTCTAAGTACAGACATTTTGTCCTCTCTTCCTTTATTATAAGTAATAAATTCTGTGGTATAGGTAAGTAATCTCATTAAAATTTCCAACAGTACCCTATTATCTAAAAGGAACTGAAACATCTGATAATAGGTCGTATTTAAGTATTATAATGAGATTTTAACATAACATACCCATCAACGTTAATATCTCAGAACTCACTCGAACAAGTTTTGATTGCATTACAAAGTCCCTAACTTGAGTAACTCTCTAATCTCATCTTTAAACATTGTTATATTTTATAAAGAAAAAAGTTTTAAAGGATTTAATTCAGTGGGGGATTGTAACAATCACGAAAAAAAAGGAGCTCGAGTGGATACTTGAGTTTGGAACTCAGGGGACTGCTTTGTTTTATTTAAGTTTCTCGTGTCTTTAAATGTTTTATTAGTCAATAAAAGACTTAACTTGAAAGTTTTTATGAATTGGCTGCCAAACTATACAAAACATAGACCTACTTTGTTTAAGTTAAATTTGTCTTTTCATCTATTTTTGGATCTTACTTTTTACTAATATTATAAACGCGAAAATTTGTATGTATGTAAGGTTGTTACTCTTTCACGCAAAACTACTCAACCGATTGCGATGAAACTTGGAATATAGGTAGCTGGGGTCCTGGATTAACACATAGGCTACTTTTTATCCCGGTATTTTGGCGGCAACGGGACTTACGCGGGTGAAACCGCGGGGCGCAGCTAGTAATTTATACAGAGCGCAAGCAACTTTTAATCGCCGCCTGTAGTGCTCGGTACATTATTAGATGAAATAAGCGTGCTGAGCAACCACCACCTATTCCACCTGCCCAGCCTAGTCAACCTGTTTATGTTTAGGGATGATGTTATACTAGATCGGTCCGTTATGGGATTTTGAAGCTATTTTTATTTAAAGACAACTTTAACTTTCTTCAGGAACGGCTATCATGCAAAATAAAAGCCACCTTCATACAATAGTTGCTCGCTTTGAACTCTGTCTGGTCTAGTATAAGTCAAACCTTATCAAGCGACCTCTGTGGCGTTGTAAGTAAACACCTACCTGTTGAGTAGAACGTTGCGAGTTCTATTTAAATAATAAATTTTAATGCTACTAAATTATAAATGTGAAAGTGTGTGTGTGTTGGATGTTTGAATGTTTGATACTCAATCAAGCAAAAACGATTGAACCGATTGCGATGAAACTTGGAATATAAGTAGTAGGATACCGGGAATAACACATAGGCTACCTTTTATTTATTTATTTACTATTAGGAAATCCAACAGCTATAACTTAAAAAAAATAGACAACACAAATTAACAACTGAAAGCCAATTAAAGGATTTCACGACTAAAAAAAAGAATAGGTGAAATAGGTTTTGTGTGAGCTTAACAAATACTAACAAAAGTAAATTATACATATTATGTAAAAACTCAAAGATTATCTTATCTTGATATTTCCGCGAGAACGGGACTTACGCGGGTAAAACCGCGGAGCGCAGCTAGTGAAGAAATACATATTGCCGGACGTTGCACGCACACAGCGTAATGTAGCCAAAATATTAAGTGAAACTTGTGCTACGGATACTAGACAATGAAAATATAGTACATACATAAATGTTTGTGTCTCTAGGTATTTTCCCTGTTTAAGAAGTGTGTTCATCCGCGTCCGTGGAGTTTTCACGGGATCCTGGATTGCCAGGACAACCGTACAAGAATAAATACTCCAGCTCCAACAAAATTACTTTTTGTAAGCACGGTTTTTTTTCCTAGGTGACCTGAAATCGTATGTAAGCCTAACTCGCGTAAAAAAACCTACCTATAAATTTCACCCACAACGCACCGATGGGTCACCTATGTAGAAATTCATACATACAGTCTTCAATAAGGCCACACAAATGTAAAGTTTTATCCGTAGTAATAATAACCAACAAATTTCTATTGAAGTTTGTAGTTGAAAAATAGAAGTTAGGAAGTGAAATCAATAAGGTTTGGTGGCGAGGGTTGTGTGGAACGTGACTTCAATACAGATATTAAAGAAAACTTTGCACGTGTTTCATAATAGTTTGTTTACTTTAAGTTTAGTTCAATCCAACACGACTTTGTAAGAACTTTGTAAGAACTTTGTAAGCCCAACTTTGTAAGAAAATAGGAAAAATTTCATCATATATAAATAGAGTGCAAATATTTAAAATGATAAGATAATAAAACACTTTATTTATCCGGTTTTATCGCGATTTTATTCATTATTTGAACCGAGCTTTCGCCAACTTTAGACAACTTTACAGTTGGCTTTTTTCAAGGTTGACTGAGCCAACTGTAAAGTTGGCGAAAGCTCGGTTCAAATAATGAATAAAAACGCGATAAAACCGGATAAATAAAGTGTTTATTTATGCAATATCGCGAAAACCATAGAAGAAATTATGATAAGATAATTCACTAAACATCATAATTTAAAAAACGATAAAATATCTCAGAGTGAAGACTACCAAATCAGCAGCCGCAACATTCTCATCTAGTAACGAAATAGCCAATCGATAGATTTTTTTTGTATGAAATTGACATATAAGACTTTTCGTGAACATAATTATGTCAATTTCATACAAAAAAGTCTGTCGACTGGCGATTTCGTTATTCGATCAGAATGTTGTCTAGGGCTGCAGAGCTGCACTGCATTAAAATGTAGGAAACTATGTAACCTAGAATATATACACAATAAAACTTCAACAACATTTCATCGGATTATGAGTTTAGCTCTTATATAGCTCTTAACATTTATCTGTTAGTTCTCCAGTTATTTTTCAATGATAAAATACTTCGCAGACCTTACAAACCGGTAGTGAAAATAAGCTGAACTAATTATGGCACTTTCTTCATTATTATTCCAACAGTTCAACTCTATCAGACCTAAACTACACTGTACATAGCCAACGATAGAGATTTCACAAAAACCCAGTATTGCACGTAACAGGGTACTAAATAAACAGACAGATGAACAAATAGAATGTTTGATTCATTCAACGATCGGTAGAGTTGCTCTCGGGTTACACAAACAACCGGAAATCGATTCGTACGTGTTGTTTGAAAGTTCATAGCAATCACTAAATTAGGATTTGAAATAAATATGGTTTCAACTAGCTACACCTGCAGAGCGTAGTCGTGTGGACTGAGCAACGCATGACGCGGTCATTACTTAAATGTGTTGCAAATAACTTGTGTATCAAAAAAACATTTTCTTCAGCTCTTCCATGCTTCGGAAGGGCACGTTGAGCTGTTGGTCCCGGTTATTATCTCAGCATTGCAGTCGATAGGTCAGGTTAGAGGCCTTAGAGGGGCCTGACAACTCTGTCACTAGATCTGACACACCACTGCACGAAAAGAAGAAGATGAAGTTTGCAACGGAATATCCAATTTAGTGTAGGTATTAAAGATTTATTTAAGGATTCTGTACTTATGGGTTAAAACGAGACCGTTAAACTAAGACTTCACTGTCCTTCTGTCTATCAATAAGTCATACCTTATGAACCGTGTTTTGAAACAGATGAGCCATACCTCATCTGTAACTCAAAACATTACAGATGAGGTATTTTTGTTGCCGCTATAACAACAAATACTACAACAGAAAAAAAAAACTAGTTTATAAAGTGGAGCTCCTATAAGATGATGGTACGAATATCTTCGAACACGAATCCTAATCGCACTCGGCAGATTTTTTTACAGCCAAATATAAAAACGCTACTCAAAATTTTAGTTCACCTAGGCTGAAATCTATATTGTGTACTTCGTCTTTGCTCAGACTGAGCTTAGCAAAAACTAAGAATAAACTTTGAATTGGAATGTATAGTTGAAACTCATTTTGTAATATACGAATTAAATAAAACGAACTTCATAGTCATAACAGTGAAGCAAATTTTAGGTCATTATTCTTCATTGATTTTGAAATTTAGAATGTAATTTTAATTGGACATACTTCGACTTTACTAGGCAAACACTTTGGCTAGTTGCGAAAATTGCTTTACAAATACTAAAAAGTCCTAATTCAAAGTTTTACTTAGCAAAGTCAAGGTACGGACTAAGAATTAGGCAGCTCCGAATTTAAATGTGGAAACTGTTCCCCTTCAAATTCAAATGACCGTTTCTGTATTCGGCTATTAGTGTAGGTAAATTAAAATTAAATAAAATACAGTACAAGTTTTTCCGAACCGGTGAATCGGTCAAAGCGCTACATTTTTGCAATATCTCTCAAAAATAACCGTAAATGTTCACGACTCATTTAAAACGATACACCGCAACATCGCTGCAATTGAGCGTGACCGCAAAAAAAGCCACAACATCCAAAAACATTTACAGGTAGGTACGTAAATACTACATTCATAAACAAAAAAATTCACACCTCAGAGGCTAACGCCAAAATATCGCGCATTTTTGCGCAATTTTAACATCTTCCACGCTCTGACCTGAAAAATTAAAACTTGCCTTTCCTGAGGATTAATTAAACGAAACGGGCCTAATTTCGGGTTAAGCTTTTGACTGTAATTGAAATAAATGCGAAGTTTTTGGGCCAGGAAGATTACTGGCCCTTTTTTATTATAGTTATAATAATAGCGTTAGCAAACGTAATTTAGTAAAGTCCTATCCTACTCATCATCATCATTATCACCCTATTGCCGTCCACAGCTGAACATAAGCCTCTCCAATTGCACACCACCTAAATCTATTTTGGGCTTCTTGCATCCAGTTTGTGCCAGCCGTCTTGCGCAAATCTTCACTCTTATCCTACTAATATTGTGATTTAATATTAGTACAAAAAAATCCAATATTTTCAACGTCAGATGTATTATATTTTGCTCAGTTATTTCTTTTTAATTATCTCTCATACCATATAATACTCAACATACAATACATTAGTCAATGTTACACCCCAAGAATAATACAGTATAACTTATTCAACTGATTTTAACGCAAAGTCTTATTTATATCAATTTACTTAATACTGATTAACTTAAGAAACCTGAAACATAACGTTAAGAGGACGAATCAAAGAATTAGTAGATTTAGTTGTCAATTTATCTCAGTAATAAAAAAACATACGGAAACCATATTTTGGTACTTATTTAATTTATCTTTCTATTGCCTTCAATTTGATAGTTTTATTTACACAATTAATTAACTAATACAACACAAAAACATAATAAAACAACTTTTTCTTGTTTTATTGGGTTTTTCCTATGTTGATTAATAGTAATCAGCACTTCAAATTGGTAATACAGTTTTACCGACCTAGCAATACAATTAGTATTAAACGAGTGAAGGATTCCTGCCTAGCTAGTTACTTCAGCTACAGATTTAGGAACCTACTTGTGAAATGAGAAATGCCGACTACAGACTTGTACAAATGAATTTATTACAAAATTACAATGCTTTACTGTACTGTCCTACTTATCGTGTCTATTGCTAATGTGGAAGTGAGCGAGCGGGCGGGTGCCGAGCCTTTTTGATGCGTGGTAGGTAGGTGCGCTGAGCCGGTTTAGTTCGGTCATCAGGCCGTGAGCGTGTGTGCGTGTGGTCACACATGCTAGGCTTCGACATGCTGCCGCCCCGGGCTGGAGTCCAAGGAGGCCGGGTCTGCAGGGACGTCAGTCTCCTCGTCTCGTGGTAGTGAGCATAGTCGGTTGAAGGCTCGTCGTAGAGTCCCCGAAGATGTCATCACGTCTGCTACTCGAGTGACGCCGTCTGGTCCCGGATACACGCCTGTTACTCGCCCGAGTAACCATCTGTTTGGAGGTACACGATCGTCTTTCACCAGTACCATCTCGTTAAGCTGCAACCCTCCTCCATCTTTGCGCCATTTCTGTCGTATTTGCAACTCTGAAATGTATTCCTTATAGAATCTTTGCCAGAAGTGGGTTTTCAGTTGTTGAACTCTCATGTATCTTGACATAGAGTTCATCTTAGTGACATCTAGTACCTGAGGAGAAGGCAAAACTGTTAATGTTCGTCCAATGAGGAAATGAGAGGGAGTGAGGACTGATAGATCTGAAGGATCTGAGGATAGAGGTGTTAGAGGGCGTGAGTTTAAAATAGCCTCTATCTGCGTAAGTACTGTATTCATTTCTTCATAAGTGAGGTTAGCGATAGCAAGTATGCGTTTTAAGTGATGCTTGACTCGCCCTACACTGCTTTCTACTAGACCGTTGAAGTGTGGGCTATAAACAGGAGAAAATTTGAAATTAATAGAAAGTTCAGAAGCGTATGAACCTAAATAATCTACATTTAACTGTAAAAATCGCTTTAATTCATTGTTAGCTCCTACAAAACAAGTGCCGTTGTCTGAGAAGATGTTGACAGGTTTCCCTCTGCGGGCGATGAACCTATTTAGTGCTGCAATAAATGTTTCTGAACTCAAATCGGCTACAAGTTCCATGTGTACTGCTTTGATAGCCACACATATGAAGATGCAAAGATATGCCTTTATTAACCTGCTACCTCTACCTTTTTTGTTCAATATCATGACTGGCCCTGCGTAATCTACAGCTGTGTTAGTAAATGGATAGTCGGCATGCAGCCGCTGGACAGGTAAATTTCCCATGATTGGTTGTTTGGTTCTTCCTGAAAAACGACAACATATAACACATTCGTATACAGTTTTTCTAGCTAAATTCCTACCATGTAATGGCCAAACTTTATGTCGCATGTTAGCTAGTAGCAGCTGAGGGCCTACGTGCATGAGCACTTTGTGATAATGTCTGAAAATAAGTTTAGTTAAATAATGAGATGAATGTAATAAGATTGGATGTTTCGTATCGAAATCGTAGTATGAACTTAATAACCGTCCTCCCACACGTATGAGTTGATCTTTGTGAAAGAATGGTGCGAGTTTAAGTAAAGTGTGTTTTGAAGGTAATTGTTTATTTTGTTTTAGTAAGTGATATTCTTGTGTGAACGTTTTGTCTTGTTTAAATCTACGTTCTAATGAAGTGAATCTAGACAATGCTTGCTCATAAGAGTTACCTAGTACTTGTGGTGATTCCTTAAGAGGAATGGTGACTATGAACCGGCCATCGGCATCGCGTTCAGTAGTCTTTGAAAAATGGAGTTCACACTCTTGTTCCTCTTTTGAAGAGGGTTTGTGTATTGTAACAGTTTCAAGTTCAAAGAATTGATTTAATTGATCTTGAAGTTGACTGTCATTGTTTTGTGTAATGAAATGATTGCAGTGGACTGTTTTGAGTGAATGTATGGGTCCGGACACGATCCATCCGAACCTGGTCTCGCATAATGTAGGTTGTTTTCGACCTAGCGAGATTGTGTTTTGATGTATTATACTCCAGAATAAGTCCGCTCCGAGTAGCATATCTACACGAGACGGGGTGTGGAATGAAGGATCCGCTAATGTAATATTCTGGGGTATGTGTAATGATGTGTAGTTGACTTGAGCAGTCGGTATGTTTTGTGTAATGTGAGGAACGATAAAACAACTGATGTGTTCAGTGTATGAATTGTGTAGTGAAGATATGATTGCTTCACATCGTTTTGTAATGTATGATGACTGATGATTCAGTCCGATCACTGAAGTTGTACTTGATATAGTCTGTAACTTGAGTTTAGTGCATAGTTCATTGGTGATGAAACTAGATGTACTCCCATTGTCTAATAGGGCACGTACTGTGTGTTTGTGACCATCATGATCACTGATTTGTATGAGTGCTGTTGATAGCAAAACTACACACTGATTATGTGCAGCTGAAAGAATCACATTGTCATGTGTTTCTTGATTTAATGTGTGTGAATGATTCTCTGGCTGAATTGCGCAGAGTGCGACATCGCTAGTCGCGGGTGTGTGTGTGAAACTACTGGATGGAGTTTCATTAGTGACCAACTGTGATCGTTGGTGTGTATTTTGAGGTTGGTTTAAATGAAGTAAAGTGTTGTGTGATTTGTCACATATTTTGCACGCACCTAACCTGCAGTTTTGCGTATTATGACCTGAGCGCAAGCAGTTGAGGCATAATTTTAGAGCCCTTGCTTTTTGAATGCGATTTTCTATAGGAAATGACTTGAATTTCAAACACTGATAAATAGCATGACTGTTTTTACATAAAGGGCAAGTTAGCGCCCTTGTAGATCGCGGAGGTGAGCCGTTGAGAGTAAACGACCTGTGTCGCACGTGAGTAACATCACTATGACGACGTCGTTTCATTGAATCTAATAAGTCAGCTTTATTTTTAAGAAATTTAGTTAAATCTATGAGTGTCGGTAGCTCGTTAAGTGCATTTCGGTGAGTTTCCCACTCGCGACTTGCTACTGAGTCTAACTTCTCTGATGCTATATGAATTATGAGTACATCCCACCCATCTACCGGTAGGCCGAGTGCCTTTAACGAACGTAAATTTTTATTAATAATATCGACCGTAGTACGATATGCTTCGCCCGACTCCCTTGACATGGGTTGAATACTAAAAATGGCTTGTAAATGATTATTAACTAGAAGCCGTTTGTTGTTGAAACGTTCGCATAATAATCCCCATGCTACGTCATAATTATCTGGTGTAAATTCTAACGAATGAATCACTTCAGCAGCACTGTCACACAAAGCAGCGCGCAAATAATGAAATTTACTGATTTTAGGTATTGAATTATCTGTGTGTATGAGTGACAAATATGTGTTGTAAAATACTAGCCAGTCATGATACTGGCCAGAAAATGTAGGTAATTTTATAGTTGGCAGTTTGTGTGTAATTGGCCCACCTTTACCGCGATGATCAGTACAACCAGAACCTGCAGCCGATCCGAAGTCCGCAGCGATGTCTTTGCCGGTCAACGCCTCCTTAGCAGCGGCGATTGCTCCGAAATACTGACTCTCGAAGTCCTCGCGTTCTTTGTATTGTACATCTGCAATTTCACATGAATTTTCTATGTCAGTTTGAATACAATCAAAATCCGAGTAAAGTTCTTCGATTTTAGATAGTCTTATTTGTAATTCGTTAATTTGCAATGAAGTTAATGTGTCACAACTGTTAATCACTTCTAAATATGCTTTAAATTGAGTTAATCTCGCTTTGTAACTACCACGTTTTTTAATCAATGATTTAGACTCCATGTTTATTTTAATTATAACTGAAAACAAATATTAATCACACACAGAACAAATGAAATAAAAAATAATGAATTGCCACGATACTTAAATTTTAAGCGGTGCGAAAGAAGTGAGAAATGCAGCACGAGTCAAGCGATAGAATAGGGTAGGTAACCACGCTGCATGCGCGTGATCGCGCTCCACGTCAGTAGGTACCGCGCGGACAACGCCCTTAAATTTGAAGGCTGGAATGCAATAAATTGGTTGTATTAGCTAAATGAAATAATGAATACAGTAAATAGGTACACAGGTTAGGGTGTACTACACACTCACGAAGAAGTTGATAGAAATAATCCTTGACGATTTTTGATGAAATAATGAATTAGATAGGTGCTTTTGATGAATTTGCGTAATTGAGTTATTATTACTAATAATAAGTAATAATCTAGCGACGATGACTTGGTATGTATGTATAAATTGCGTATGAATTTGATGTAGGACAGCTGGAAATTGGTGAGAAATAGCAGTTAATGCGTATATCAGTGAAATAGGATAGGTAGGTCTAGGTAGTGATTTCGACGGGATAAATTGGAACGAACTCACAGCCAGTTGCTTCCCCAGGTTATGTACTATTTCTCCAATACGTAATGACTTCTTGACACGTGTATGGTGGTTATCCTCTTCGTCTTTTTGTGTTGCGTACGTGGTCGATTTCCGCTTTCGTTTTCAACACCGTCAGCATATTCCAAGTGGCTCGATGAATGTGGCTCGATGGATCATTATGAAGGATTCCTGCCTAGCTAGTTACTTCAGCTACAGATTTAGGAACCTACTTGTGAAATGAGAAATGCCGACTACAGACTTGTACAAATGAATTTATTACAAAATTACAATGCTTTACTGTACTGTCCTACTTATCGTGTCTATTGCTAATGTGGAAGTGAGCGAGCGGGCGGGTGCCGAGCCTTTTTGATGCGTGGTAGGTAGGTGCGCTGAGCCGGTTTAGTTCGGTCATCAGGCCGTGAGCGTGTGTGCGTGTGGTCACACATGCTAGGCTTCGACAACGAGTGATACTGTTTTGTCGCTTACGAAATGTCGGCGTAGCAAATCGAGCTAGCTTAATCAATCCTGCACCTTAATTAAATGAACTTAACTTATTGGAGTCAAAACTCAATATTTACCGTCGCCTTACCAAAATCTTCTAAGGTTAAAGTAATTCACTCGAAATCATATTGCTCCAGGCCATAGACATAAACAATCTGTATAGATTGTTATTAGATTATAATATATTATATAGATTGTTTAAGTATTTAAACAATAGAGAAAATTTGTATGATTTGGGTTTCTTAACTTGTACTTATCTATCTATATTTATATATATAAATATAAATAAATATATATAAATGGCTGAAAATTTCTCGGGAGGTAGCTTAGAACCAGGAGAAGGACAGAATACTTTTTATCCCGATATTCCTGTGCAAACGGGAACGGGACTTACGCGGGTGAAACCGCGGGGCGCAGCTAGTTTACTATAGTTCTCTCTCTATGTTACCTATTCTTAAGATAACTTAAGCAGATCTCTGTTGTCTTTGACTGAACAGTAAGCAGTAACTTACCTTGCAAAATGTTTTCTGCTTTCTATGTAAAAACTTCGGATTTCAGTATTTAAAAAGATGTAATCTGGGGTCAGAGTTCTGTAGCAACGACTACATTTGCTTAGTCTGTGCGTGCATTAACTTATCAGTCGTTAAAACGGGATTTTCGTTAAAAAACTAGTGGCATGTAATTTATAGCCATTTAAATAATATGCGTTTAAACAGCGGTACTTTTTATGTATTTGATAAAACTGCTTTTAAAACTGGGACTCCTTTTGTAAAATTGTTTTTTTTTTAAAATGCATGACACTAGTTTCGTAAAGTAAATTAAGCTTAAGGATCGACTTATCAGTAATTTATCTCTACGTTCCACATTTCTTCAATTTTCGGAACTGTATAACTCAACTCGTTCTTAAGAGGTTTGAGTAAATACGGTGTTGGTGTTCTATCCAACTTGTTCTGGGTATCAAGCAATATTATAATCCTGGAGTACTACTTGAAGTTAGCCTTTCAATATAGTTTGAACTACCAGTAGAAGCTAGAACCTATAATAGACACTAGTAACCAATAGTCAGCAGTTTATAGATAATAACTAGCTGTGCCCCGCGGTTTCACCCGCGTAAGTCTCGATCCCGCAGGATTATCGAGATCAAAAGCGTTACATCACTTAAACTACCGCCTACGCAAGTTTTCATTCAAATCGGTTCAAATTAGAAAAAAACAATTGTTAGGGGTGGACAACCCTTATCACTTTGGGGTATAAAAAATAGTTAGCAGCCAATTTTCAGACCTACCAACTTGAATATGCATATAAAATTTCATAAAAATCGGTCAAGCCGTTTCGGACGAGTATGAGAACTAACACTGTGAGAGACGAGAGAATTTTATAATATTATAAGATTTTTTAAGGATTTCATTAGCCTAGCTGCGCTAACCGATCTTGAATGGTAGTGCAGTTAAGCAACGTCTGGCACTGTCTTTACTTAGATGGGTGATCGAAAATTTGTGTGGCAAAAAAAAAAACAATTTTTCGAGCTTCTCCGAGTTTCGGAATGCAAGTTAAACAGTTGGTTCCGGTTGTTATATCTGATAGCAATCGCTAGGTCAAGTTTAGGGGGAAACTCTAACACTAGACGAGCCATACCACTAAGTACAGGTAAAATACAGCCGTCGAATTATAGTCACTGTTTTGGTAGCACTTGGGGTCTTAAAATGGAGAATGAATAGGTTTCTTCTAGGCAAGCAAACTACTCCGTCCTCGACTTCATTGTCGCTTCCCATCAGGTGTAATGAAGTCAAAAGCAAGACTATATCAGATTAATAAAACAAGGCGATGTATGGTACATTTCTGTAGCGGATGCGAATCATTTGGGAAACTAAAAACACTCGTTTTGTAGCTATTTCACTTTTAATGTTTGAAGCTGTGGCTAATAGTACCTACCTAACTTACAAATAAATAGTACCGCACTGCGTGTTACTCAACATACATTCCGAGCAACTAACAAGTTTTAATTAAAGCTTTTACACCAATTTCGTGTTCACAGACGTCGAGAGTTGGGCAAGTGTGACCTCTTAATTTCCACATTTTTCCTTTCTGAGGTTCTTTAAGATGACGAATTGAAGAATTTGTGGAGTTAGGTGTCAATATATTTCAGTAAATACAAACATCCGGAAACCAAACTTTATAAACTTACGCGATTACTTCTGGTCTAGATCGCGTTTGTAAACATTTTTGAATAAAAAAAAAACTTAGTTACCCCGACGTTTCGGCAAATGGGTTACACCGGCCGTGGGCCCTGGAATGTGTACAAACGCGATTAAGACTCGAAGTTCTAATAATCATGGAAACCATATTTTAGAATTGAATTTAATCCTTTTTTTGCCATAATAAACAAAAGTACCACTTGTTTACGTAATCCTAATCAGTTACAACAACACAAAATAAATAAAAACAACTTATAAAAAACACCTAGATTTTCATTTTACAACGGAAACAGGATAAGTGTTTTTTCCTGTATGGATTAGTAGTAATCTACACTTCATATTGGTAATATCAAAACCTAATTACCAATATAATTCATGTTAAATAAAAATAACTGTTTTGGCGCTTACGAAGCCGCAACTCGTGCCAGCTAACTTTTTACTTTAGCAGTGCTTCACCTTAATTTCTATATTTTTGCTTTTTGAGGTTCTTTAAAAAGGGAACACTCAAATTCCCCTTACTTTAAGCCAAGGTCAAACCTAATAGGGTTTAAATGAGTTATCCCGGGCCAAGAGCATAGGGATGAGATGTCCCCAAAGGTGACGTAATGGTACAAACATGCCTAGAAAACGTAGTTACATTTGTGCGTACAAATTCCCTTTTCTCTAAGATAATTTTTGGATAGGGCTTATCTGTTAATTGTGTCGGAACAGTTGCCTCGGTTTACATAAACCAAAATTAGTTTATAGTCACTCTACTATTCCGTTTTTACTTTAACCTGCACTGGAAAGTATTTTAATTATAATTTCCAGCGTAATTTTATGATGTATGACTTGTTATGAATTTATTAGGTTATTAGGTCCAAACAAATGGTTTGGATATTAATATTAACAAAACGCATGGCCAATACTGTGTAATCTATTCTCAAACGAAGATAAACGGCTTGATAGCCAGTCAGAGTCAGATAACTGACTATTAGATAAATTTCACCCGTATAAGTTCATATACATCGGGAAAATTAGAGTTAAAAGTACCAGAAATCCTTCCTGAAGTCCACATGCATCACATCTATCTATTTATACCATCAAAAATGGTTCATCAATTTAGGTGTGAAAGCTAAAAACAGACTATTTAGATAGACAGTGTACATTAGGCAGTCTATTTTCACTTAATTTCATAATTTTTATCACAAATTTTTCATCACTTTTCTACATAAAGAATACCAAATTAAGTTTAGTCGTGTATTTGTTACAATCGACATAATTTTTCCATGAATTGACTCTTTGTATAAATAAAGAGATGGAGTAATAAGCCAATAAGTGGTTTGTTTCCTATTGAGTGAGACTTCCGTCGGCCATTTAGAGATACTTTTAGGTCATTAGTTACTGATGGCTGATAGGTAGGTATAGGAAGCGTCTATTGTTATTATTGTTAGTTATATTTTATAACAAGCAAGGTCTATTATAAGCAAGCTGTACCCCGTAAGTTAACCCGCGTATTTCCGTAGAAAAACAACGTGCTTCAACTTAGACTGAATCTACGCTTACCATCAATCAGGTGTGATAATGGCCTAACTATACTAATTTTATAAAGAGGAAAGATTTATTTGTTTGTTTTGTTTGTAATAAATAGGTTCCTAAACTACAGGGCAGATTTCAAAAACACTTTTACCAATCAAAAGCTATACCGATATTCCCACGGAATCAGGACTTACGCAAGTGGAACCGCGGGACGCAGCTAATTAGTTTTAATATAAGTAAAACAGGTTTAATATTACTAAGCTGTGCGCCGCAAGTTTAACCGTGTATATCTCATTTCCGTGGAACTACGGGACTTCATCTTAGACTGCAACTATATTTACCATCGGGTGTGATAGCGGGCAAAAGCTGGAGTCTAACATGATAATAAACATTTGTATCTGGTCTGGATGTCTTTTATGTATAATATGTAGGTATGTATTTACAAAGAAAAAGTATAATATGTAGTATATACGTAGTCTAGTACTCATAGTACAATAGCCTAGTGCTTAGTTTTTGGCTAGATTGCGCTATGTGCAGTTTAGTGTAAAAAAAAACATCTGATATTTATTACCATTAAAAAAACATTGATTTCTTGCCTATTTACTTAGTTTGAAGCTAGATGGCGCTATGTGCAACGTCCTGCAATTTTGTTTTTAATTGGCGTGATTCAGAAACTACTGTTTTTATAATGGTAATTAGTGTTTCAACCGAGCTTTATGAATAAAGATTAATTCATATTTGAATTACAAAATGGCTGTGGCTGTGAAGTTGGAGGTCAGATACGAAAATTGACGAAATGTTTAAGTCTTGGTACAGTACTAGCTGCGCTCCGCGGTTTCACCTGCTTGAATCCATTCCAGCTAGAATATCGAGATAAAAAAGGTTTGTTATTCCAGGTCTCCAGCTACCTAAATACCAAGTTTCATTGCGATCAGTTCAGTGGTTCGTGATTTAGTGAAAAAAATACATACACACGTATTCACAAACTTTCAGCTTTATAATATTACTAGCTGCGCCCTGCGGTTTCACCCGCGCAAGTCGCGAACCCGCGTTGTTCGAACACCTACCTACCGCAATGCAATAATCCACACTTAAACGGTCGCCCATTGAAGTACTGTTGAAGCCAGGCGCTGCCGCGCCTGGCATCATCAGTACTTCCCTGGTCGTCCGTTTCAGTGTGGATTTTTGCACTGCGGTAGGTAGGTGAAGTAAGGTAAAATATGTATTTTATCAGTAAGTGACGATCAAAAGTATCTTAAGTTACTCTCCATCATTAAAACTATCCCTATGCAAATTTTCATCCAATAAATACTTATCACCCGCGTAAGTCCCGATCCCGAGGGATTTTCGTGATCAAAAGTATCCTTTGTTACTCTCCATCATTTAAACTATCCCTTTGCAAATTGTTATCCTATAAATACTTATCACCCGCGTAAGTCCCGATCCCGCGGGATTTTCGGGATCATAAGTATTCTATGTTACTCTCCATCATTTAAACTATCCCTATGCAAATTTTCATCCAAATCGGTCGAGCCGTTTGACCGTGAAGATGGAACAAACAAACAAATAAACAAACAAACAGACTTTCGGATTTATAATATTATAGGATAGGATAGGATTAGGATTCAATTTCACAATACATGTTTGTCTTCTCCGTAAATGTGATGAATAAAATTGGGTAAGTGCGTGCCTTGTTAGGCCACGCGCTGTGTAGGGTTTCGTAGTTTCCAATAACAGGGATTGCAATCTGGAAAAGTCTTTACAACTAACACCTACCTAGTATGTATTATTCAACGGAATATAATGTATCCCAAATCATTTGGCTGTTAGAGGGAAGGTACACACAACTCTAAATACTTACAAGAACTTTAAAGCTTAATATGTCCAAAAAAAGAACCCAATTTTTTTTAAACCTACAATAATTTTAAAAGAGCTATCTAACGATACTACACACGACGGGGTGAACAATAAAAAATCATCCTCTATTTTATATGTGGATGTTATAGGGTAGGTACACACAACTCTAAATACTAGCACCTTAAAGCTCAATATGTCGAAAAAAGAACCCTAAAAAGATTTTTTTTTAAACCTACAATGATATTAAAAAGAGCTATCTAACGATACTACACAAGAAGGGGTAAACAAGAAAAAAATCACCCCTATTTTACATGTGGGGTTTATAAATATTTGTTATCGTACTGTTTTCTTGCCATTATCAATATATTATGTATACTTACTCGAGCAAAATTACAGCTTTTTAGTACTAAGCGTCTCTGAGCTAAGCCGCGGACAGAAGGACGGACATGACAATTCTATAAAAGTTTCTTGTTGACTACGAAATCCTAAAAAGGAGGTTAGTCTAGACCAGCCATACTCAAAATGTGCTCCGCGGATTCAAATCGGACGCTCAAAGCTCCGCCAAGCTTATGATTGGGCTCCCCAAAAGTTAAAGAAAATTAAGATGACCTTTTAGGCTCGATTCGATTACACTAGATTAAGTAACGATAGTAATTCTGCAGCACAAATAGTTTTGTTAGAGAGACTCCTGAATAATAAATATGACGATTGAGAATTTTTATTCCGTTTGTTCTCCTTTTATAATATTTCTAAACTAATTATAATAACTTTATTTAAAAAAAAACAATTATAATAACTTTGTTGAGTATACGTAAATATTCTCACATTAAATGTAAGTACTTTATAGTTATAGTGGTAGCAAAAGGCACTAGGTAGATAGGTACACACAATCTTTATTGTTTTATTTCATGTAAAAAGTTATGGCTCATCATTACTCGGTAACGGTTTGGGTTAATTGCCTAACTTTTGACCTTTAGCTCGTATTTTACGGCCAACTAGACAGATTGAATAATTTTAATTAATAATTTTATTGCTAGTCATTAATTAATTAAAGAATTTGCTAAATAACTTTGTGCGAGTAAACTTATTATACATGCAACAGCTGCACCCCGCGGACCTGCGTTCCTGCGGGAGCAGCGGGATAATAAGTAGCTTTTATGTTATTCCAGGTCTCAAAGTATCTTGTAACGAAACGTAAGGTTGGGAAAAGCAGAAGCCTCCTAGACCTTCGCACGGCTTAAAAAGGGAGAATAAAAGTGTGTAGTTCCAAGTTGGCCATAATATTTACAGAAAAATAATAGTTACAAATAGTGTATAAAAAAATTAAGCTATTGAAAGACAACATAGATTGATTTATGTAATAGATCGGTTAAGCCTTAGGGATTATTTATATTAGACCGTTTGTCTGCCGTGCCGGGTCCGAGTTTCGTTGTCTGTTGCTCGGCCGCCACTTGGTTGCAACAGACCGATCGACTACTCGCCGAGCAATGGACAACGAAACTCGGCCGGGTGATGGTCTAATATAAATCATCCCTTAAACGTCGATTTGTATTAGAAAGCTGCGGAATGAATTTTACTTCATGGTTCCATCGTACTCAGAACCAGGGTCCTAGCCGTCGTCCAAAACAATAGGAGAACGGTGATATCAGTTCAAAGGGGTCTGGAGTTTAGAATATTATAAACAAGAAAAAAAACACGTTAATTATTTAAATGTTCCACATCGAATAGACGAATTGACGAAAATTAAACACTTTTTCGTCTTTCCTTTTTTTACTAATGTAACTAACATAAAGCATTAAGGTTGGAAATCACTAATGCAAAAAAGTCCTATTATATCGTCTCTCGCATGACTAACTATCCTATCTCATTTTTTTGGTGATTTGAGTTAGGACTACCAATGTCTTCCTGGATTAATTATCTGTGATTCTCACTAACCCACGTATCTGTATGTACATTGGTTCTCGACTTGTAGACCCTAGTGTTGCGAACGTATCTAAATAATAACTTAAAAAAAATATTACTAAATGTGACAAAATATTTTTTAAAACAGACCACACAGCTGTGTCAAAACGTTTTTTGACACTAAGGATACAAAATTCTGTTACAATGGATCGATATTATGGTGTGTGTGCATAGTGTTTGCTTATTGAAAGGAAAGTTATCTGTAAATATCTGTGATTTTTATAATTACTTATTTTAAAAAGACTATTAGTTTCTTAATAATTAAGTACATGAAGGCTACCAGATACTTTTATCATAACACTTTTTATTTGTTTGTAATCTGTGCAAAGTAAAAAATAGTATTGTTACGAGATAACACTTATTGCATGTGAAACATGTTTCTATTTTTGTAATAAATAAATATGTTTTAGAATACCAAAATACATATAAATAATGCGTTTATATAAATATGTAATACATGGAATGATAGTGCTAACTTTACTCTATATGTAAACACCTAATTTTTTTGCCATGAGGTCCATAAAGTTTAAACTGAATCTAAATTTGAAATTGTTAAACTGAAAAACCGTGGTTCTAAGAAACTGCCAAAATTTAGATAGGATAGTTAGTCATGCGAGGGACGATATGATATGTACACGTATGAAACCTAACTTCACTCCAAAGCTAAAAAAATATATATCTCGGTTGGCGGTTGCAGGCCAAATTTAAAAGGAGGATACTTAGTATCTTCTTACTAGTCTGTGAAAGGAGGTTCGATCTATAAATAGCAAAGAAATTGAAAGAAAGTAAAACAAAGTCAAGACAAAACAAAGAGAAACCATGTAAAGAGAACCTCCCTATATAAAAATAGGTTTTAAATATTAATAGGATAGGATAACGCATTTATTTAGTAGGTATCTGAAATACTAATAAAAAGAGTTTTTTTTAGACCCGTATTCACAAAGGACCCCATGCGTAAGTGAATGTTTTGTCTTGCTCTTGTTAATGGCAGTGAATGTTAGTGAAAATTTACAAAAGTTGCCACAAGTACCAGTTAAATTAACATCTCAATTAAGTATCTACTCGATTCAAGGTTCCATCTTGCCTACCTGTTAAACTACCAACTTCTATTTGCCCCTAAACGACAGAGCCCTACTTTGCATCCCTTAACCAAAACATAAACATAGCAATAAAAACTTTAGACCAACAAAACACTTTGGCTTGCTAATTTTCACCTATCCCCTTGAAACTTCAGCTTCACAAAAAGGTTTCACAAACTTTCAGCTCCCAAAACTTGGTACTCGTAAAGAATATGAAAACCGGCGAAGTGTGAGGCAGATATGTGGACGACGGGTTCCGCGCAATATATCGAAATAGTTTGATTTGTTCTGATTTTTTTTTTCTCTGTTTTCTCTCAATCAACAGAACTCTAAATCACAGAACAACTACTAAAGTGTTGAAATTAAATTCTTTTTTGTTTTATTCGCGTTTCTTTCATCTTTCATATGTCAATGCCCTACGTTTCGAAGTACCTACAAATACGGAGCCAAAGAATAGGTATATATTTTTAGGTTTTTTATGAATGAGAATGAACTCAATAATACATTTTCGAATCCCTAAAAAGTGGTCGGCATCAAATTCAGTTAAATTATTTAAAAGTGGGTGCAATCGTGCGCGACAATGTTTTCATATTCTTATTAAAAACCATGTTGTATCGTATCTTTGTATCGTAAAATACAAATAGGTATGGATTTATTTGTTTTAAATCTGACACAGTTAAAAAAAAGAAAAAGTAAATTGTTTAATTTACGTCTGATTGAATATTGCTAAAATGTTTTCATTAAATCCCGTACCAATATTATGACTTGTATCCCAAACTGTCCATTTGAACCCATATTATTGTTTCTACGTAATGATATGAATATTTTTATTATTTATTAACTTTATGATTTATTACTGTTAAGGTTGATTGATAGTATACAGCATTGTAAAATTCATATACCTATCATTTACAAGCAAGAAAGTGTTGCATTAATACCTACGTCTTTCGTTTAACAGTGAATATTTTAGAACGAGCTCTTTGTTACATTAAAACAAGTGCGATAAAAGTTCTTAGGCCTACACGGGACAATAAATACGTCTCAAACGTAAATAAAATAAAGCAAACTCATAAACTTACAATGCAGCATCGTTTTGAATTCAGCGAACGCAACTCAACAAAAGAATAATTGAAATCTGAACAATTGAAACCGCGAATCAATAAGTAGACTCTCTGATACAGTCTTCGAATACCTTCACAATATCTGACAACAATAAGCATGGCGGTGTAATGAAAATCATGGAGCACTTATATGATGTCGACTGTACGTGATGTGGGTACGAAATAATAGTGCTCGAAATTCTAAGGCTGACATGGGGTCAGGTCTGACAACTTTGTTATTTAAGTTTATTTTAAATTAGGTAGGAGTAGGGACCAATATTGGTACAAGCTTGTGATAACGTAAATTTAGATTTACAAAAAGTTTGATTCAATATCGAATATCAGTCGTTAGGTTAATGTAGGACTAATTATTGGGCTAATCAAAGAATCAAAAGGTTAGAATTATACAAAATACAACTTATACTTACTCCCTTATACGACTAATAAAGACGAATCTGAAATGAGTAAAATGAAACAAAAAATAACGATAATTTTCATTTTCGACTCTTTCAAACTTTAAGGCCGGCTTGCATAACGGTTCCTAAACATGTTTAAGCTGTTAAACGTGTTGTCTGTCAGAATCTGTCAGAATTTCAAGAACTGTCCATGTGTGGCAACAAATTATCAATCGTCCATTTAATGAAATAGAATCCAATGTTCGATTTCCCATTAATTATTTAAAAATTGATTTAGTTAAATATGTTTTTAAATGGTTTTATGCAAGTCGCCCTAAAAACAATAATTTTAAGTTTTGTCATTTTCCGTTTGCATTAAGAACGTGGCGCTTAGGAAATTATTGTTAAAAACTCAACTGCTAATCTAATCAATACTACATCTTTTAAAAATTCTAACATAAGATTTATTCGGACGAATAAAGCACGTTGGATGGCCAAAGGATTACGAAGATCAGCAAAGCGTCTTTATCTCGTATCGCAAATGACAGCGGAAAACAAGGCTCATCACTCTGAGAAGTATAAATCTTATGTTAGAATTTTTTAAAGATGTATTTTGAAATCTCAATCTAATTGGAATTTTCAGGCTTGAAATAAGTGTATGGTGGCTTGGAATTTGATATGGATTGGGTGATGATTTGGATCGGGTTAATGTTATTGATGAATTATAATCGAATAATAATAATTGTAAAATAACGGATCCTTCGGGTATTGTGAAAACTTTTAACAACCATTATAAAGATATAACAATGGAGTCTACGCCAGAACTCAATACAACGGTACAATATGTTAGTATTCCCTCAAGTATTTTACTAAAACCACCTTCTCTACTTGAGATGCACCAAACAATTATGTCACATCTTATGAATTCGAAATCATGTGGATATAATAATTAAGCTTACAACAGAAATCATTAAAAGAAGTTCCAACCATGCATATATGCCATGTTCTTTGCCATCTCATAAATATGTCGTTTATGCTAGGTTTATTTCCCGAGAAACTAAAATTTTTCGTAGTCAAGCCGCTTTTTAAAAAAGGAGACAAAAGAAACGTTAATAATTATAAACCAGTGACACTAATATTGGTTCTATCTACGGTAATAGAAAGTGTAATAATTTTTTCTATGGTTTTCGGGATTTTGCAAAATAAACCACTTCATTTACCGGGTTTAATCGCGTTTTATTTATTTAATTCGTTTTATTTTGTTGATTGATTTAATTTATTCAGTACACAAGAAACGTTCACAAACAAATAGTTAAATTACAAATTAATACTAAGGACTACTACAAGGGGTACTTAGTATTAATTACTACTATTTTTGACTTAATAAAGCACGCTTTGTTTATCACGATAAGCTTTTAATTATTATGCTTAAGTGTGGTGTTAGAGGTACGGCGAATGATTGGTTTGGTAAGTATTTACGCAACAGATTCTACTGAAATGGTAAAGATTCAAAATGACTCCATTAAATCTAAAATTAAATCGAATTATAGGAAGGTGGAGTGCCACAGGGCAGTATTTTGGGTCCGGTGCTATTCTTGCTCTACGTAAAAGAATTGCCAAAAAATACACTAAATGAATCAATATTAGGCGATAGTTCAGTTTTTAAGTTTTTCTATGTCTAATTCGTTGTTATTTGTGTTTTAGGTAAGTACAATAAAGGGTTAATCAATCAGTCAATATTATTTGCTAATGATACTACGCTAATTATCAAGGGATAGGCCGGTGTTAATTTTGAAACGGACGTTAATAGGGCTGTGACTAACATTATTTCTTGGTTACATAGGAGTAACATGAAAGTAAACGTAGATAAAACTAAGATAAAAGTTCACAATGAGTTTTCCAACTACAAACTACACTTCCTCGGACGCAAAAAACTAAGCAGATTTGTATACGTATAATATTTTATAATTACAATCGAGATCAAAAAACGATTCTAGATAGATAAAATATACTATATACGATAGTAAGGTTAATGCTGAGTCAACGCATTGTCTTTCACATGGCCATTATAATTAACAACAATATTCTGAAATAGACTTTTGTGATTTAAGTATGGAATTAAAATGTAAAAATCCTTAAACATAATTATTATATTGTAAGGCTTAATTTTAATGTTTTAGGTAAACATTCAAAAGGTGTTTTTTTTTTTAAGGTGGAATATAATGGAACTCATTATTGTAACCATCTTATTTAAACGTAATTTTTTGATTTGTATTCAAGATTCTGATATTAAGTGTAAATTAAGTTTTCTTTTTGCTCTTTTTGATCATTTTCGAAAGGCTTGGACAAAAACAAAAAAATATAAAACTGTTATGTACAGTGTACACAGAGTCGAGTGAAGCGTGGGATTCAAGGATTAAATGCCGAGGTCAATACTCTACTTTACACATCTACTGCTAGACAATAAAACAGAACATACAAAAATAAGGATTTTATTAACAACAAAACAATTTAATAAACGGGTGCGATACGTGACTTCGAAAAAGCTTTTCAAGGAGAGATTAAACGCCTGTCAATCACTAACTCCTATTCTAATTACCTGCAAAAATCCGAATTGCAGCATGAATCGCAATGTCTGACCACCAATCAGCTAGCTTCCATTTAAAGCAATAACCACATCATTGATTTACGTACTACAACAAACCGCAGGATGCAACTAGTTTATTAACTACTTAAAATCAAAACTATAAAACTAACATTAACAAGCACCCTTTCACCCTAACTGGATATATTATTATCTGCTCTCTTCCGTCTATGGGTATAAATATTAAAAATGGAAAGATTAATTTGTTTGTATGTAATAAATAGGTACGCTCCTAAAATACAGATTTTAAAAATTATCTTAGCAATAGAAAGCTACATTATCGAGGAATAACATAGGCTTCGTTTGATTCCGATATTTCTACAGGATCAGGAACTTACACAGGAAAAACCGCGGGATGCAGCAAGTCGTGGCTAAAAAAAGTTTAATTAAATTTTACTGATATTTTAGTATAGATTAGATTAGAATACGTAATGCTTTACTGTAGCAGTTTGTTTTTATTAAACAAATCATGAAATATACAGCATTAGTCTAGACAGAGACAAGAAGCGTCTCGCGGTTTTACCTGCATAAGTTCTGATCCGACGGGATTTTTCAAAAACCTTTTCTAAGTGAGTATTATGTAGACACCACAAAGAACACACTCCCCAAACATATGTCCCTAAGAGTGGTTTGGGCTCTCTGTAAAAGCGATCTTGGGAAAGTAAACTTCTTTAAATATCCAAACAGAAGCCCTAGAGCCTTAAACAATATTCTTATCGATTTCGTTAATCGATAAGAATGTTGTCTAG
This sequence comes from Idaea dimidiata, assembly GCA_949358125.1. Taxonomy (NCBI): domain Eukaryota; kingdom Metazoa; phylum Arthropoda; class Insecta; order Lepidoptera; family Geometridae; genus Idaea; species Idaea dimidiata. Next base: position 15,983,266 of record OX442329.1, read on the forward strand.
GGCTGCTGATTATTTAATTAATTTCTAGCGAATCGAATTAGGTATACATACTAGTTTTATACTTCAGTGTGAACTTTGTCCAGTTTATTTAAAATTATTTCACCTTTATTAAAAAAAACATCCTTTCCCTGATTATAGCGTCCCTCAGACATTCCCAATTATTACAATTCGATGGTCAATGAGCAATTAGGTGACCTTTAATAGAATCTGTTCAATGACCTTTTGATAGGTAGGTAAGTATCAAAATGGATTAGGTATTGAATTATATTATTTAAGCAGAAAATATCTGAAAAATCGTTTTTAAGTAAATATTAATGTATCTATTGCAACAATATTTAATTATTATAAAAGCTGTTATTCTGAAATTCAGACACGCGGATTTGAATAACCATCATACATATTGTTATGGTTATTTTTTTCAATCGACCAAGACATTCGACGTGACTTTCGTCACATCATCCACTTAAATAAACTTTATGGTCCCATCTACCGCTATTTTTTTTTCGCGTACAATCGTAATCTGGTCCCTGGACTAGCTACAGTTATGGTCCCAGTCTACGATTACCATTTTCTGCAATCGCTATCTGGTCTCTGAACCTAGTTCAGGCTGAGACCAGTAGGCAGCTAAGCCGCGGGATCGTGGCCAGCCAGGTTGAACAGAACTGGCGTGCCGCCCCTTGGGTTTGTTTACTCGAACCATTTTAAGTCACTTTTGACTACCTCATAACTCAATTACTATGTTACATTAAACATGTCAAATTTGGCCCATAAATAAACAGCATTATCCGATCAACTCCCTAGATATAGTATTCTAGGTGTGCTTTTTCAAAGTCCCAAAATCAATCAATCTCATCACTTAAATGCTTTGATAAATGGAAACATAACTACGAAATCTGATGGGTCGCAGCCTGTTACCAGCTGCCTCTACTAGGGACCTTTTATTTTAAAATTGTATTCAATAGTAATGTCAAGTTTTGCGATTGACTACGATGTTATTTTCATTATTAAATGATACGTCATTCAAACGTCAGCGCCATAAATAAATAATTTGAAACGTGTTTGAAAATTCATTTGTAAACTCATGTTATTGTGTCACAGCAGTACAATAATAATAAAATAATAACGTAGCCGTGATGAAATTGAATTTATAGAAATACTAGCTGCGCCCCGCTGTTTCACCCGCTAAGTCCCGTTCCCGCGGGAATATCGGGATAAAAAGTAGCCTATGTGTTAATCATGGTCTCAGCTACCTCACAAACATACATACATACAAACTATCGCGTTTATAATATTAGTAAGATTAACTGCACTCCACGGTTTCACCCGCGTAAGTACCAAAATCTGGAATATCGGTATAAAAAATAGCCTTTGTATTATTCTAAGTCTCCGTTCGTCTATATTCTAAGTTTCGTTGCAATAGGTTCAGTATTTTTTTGCAGTAAATAGTGTATCTACTTGCAAACATTTACATTTACAATTATAGAACAGAAACAAAAATAAGTAAAATAAATAAAGATTTTGAAGGAGAGATTAAACGCCGGTCAATCACTAACTTCTATTCTAATTACCTGCAAAAACTGAATTGCAGCGTGAATCGCGGTGTCTGACCACCAATCAGCTGTGGTATCATGTAATTAGCATCCACAGTTACTAGTGGCTAAGTTGCAGTACATTGCTGCTTTGACGTAACGTGGTTGTTACCGGTGATTACTTCAAACAGCAATGTACAATACAAAATATGCTTTTTGACAGCAAATAGCAACTGACAGCGGTAGATGCTAATTAGATGATACCACAGCAGCTAGCTGCCATTTAAACCAATAACCACGTCATTGATTTACGTACTACAACAAACCGCAGAACGCAACTAGTTTATTATTAAAATCAAAATTTTCGCTAAACTCGGTTAGATAAGCCTCACTTGAGGGTACTCACTAGAGAAGTGGAACTCACTGCCCACGTCGATATTTTGCCTCTACTACAACTTAAGTCTTTAGGTCTAAAAGTGCTCCAAGGGAGCACTCTTACATTACACATTACAAGTGAATGCTCATGGTATGGACAATGAGCATTCATTTGATGTGTATGTAACATTATGAATTTGACATTGAGCATTACATTACAATACTACCTGCAGGACTGACGAGCATATAACGTGTAATATAACATTTTATTACAAGTGACGAGCATTGCTATTTGAAGCTGTATCAAGATTTACACATTGTTTATTAAAGTATTCGCTTATAATAATATCAGAATCTGTAATTTTTTACCTTTTGAGGTAAAAAAAAAAGATCTTCGCTGTCAAAAAATCACTGCCAGACTTAGGCCTCCCTAATTGCTGCCCATAGAATTCGGTACTTTTGAGGTACATAACCCAAAACATTAGTCAAAAACTTTTAGGAGGAAACACTTTAAAACTAGTTTTATGTATATGTAGAATAAAATGGCTCATTACCGGTAAGTCCGGTAACAAGGCCCTCACACAGAATCGCGGTAACAAACATGTCTGTGTTTTATTTGGAAACCGCTGGCGGACAATTTAGATAGCGACCGTACATTTCAGATGAAGAGATAATAATGAAATACAAATTGTACGAGTAGTCAAGTAACTTGAATTTCGGAACTTGGATTATGTTACAACTAGAAATACTTGTTGGATTATTAACTTATTACTAGAATAAATTAGTGACCAAAGTTTTGCCTGCGCTTTAATATTTTAAAGCGCAGGCAAAACTTTGGTCACTAAGTTCCTATTGGAACTTACTAAAAATCTATATAAAATATGGCCAGTACATTTTTTTACTTTCGTAAGATAAGTGTTGGATCACCATTTTACCTGATGGTAAATAATTATGTGGTCTGAGATATAGCACGCTCATCTATAAGATAGGCAAACGGCGGTGAAACAAGGTCCGACTGGTTTTCTATGGTGGCTCCACAGCTTTCCGCTTGGCGCTACTACTTAGGCCTGGTGTGGTAAGAATTCGCCACCGAAGTATTCTAGCAAGAAACCTCTTTGGATGGTCTCAGACGAAATACCGTTCCGTAGCCATATTATTTTAGAGTAGGGCTACAGGGTTACATATACAGTTAAACAAAAGGGTTGCTTATTGCCCCACTGTCCTCTATCATCTTTTATTATAATTAAAACATAACTCATGCATTGCATACAAGATGTCGTGGCACTGTAGCAGTATAGTAGAGTCACTAAGTTTGTAATCCTACAGAAGAACAGCTTCAAATAAACAAGCCCGCCGTAGTTAGTTACAGGCGCACCTATGTGTGACTTCTCACCGCTTATCCGGGTTTGCCGAGGTTCACCTGAAGAGACACCCGGACCCCGTCGGTGAGGGAATTCACGCACACATAGCTGCGCATGCAGTGGAGTACCTACGCCGCGCGCTTGTATGAAGCTGTTGCTCTGTAGGATTAGATACTCGGTAGCTCTGTAGCTCAACAGTTTGTTAATTAAAACACGGCTTTGTGTAGCAGCTGCTTTAGTAAGAGTTTGTATGTACGTTTAGATTCACGCTTTCTTGAGTCTCTGAAGGAAATAGAACCAGAAGTTCCACAGTCTGCATACCGTCTTACCATAGGTCTGACTAACCTATTCATTTATACATATAAAATTCAAAGTTATAGTTTATAATCTAGCTGAATTATTTAATAATTGAACTATATTGTATCAACGCAGAACCTAAGTCTAGGAAGAATCCTAAGAAAATCTTAAATTAATTATGCATTTAGGTATAAGGAAACTGCAGTATCTTCACTCGCGTGCCGATCCCTTTCCTTATACCTAATTAATTTAAGATTTTCTTTTCTTAAATATAAGTTTAATTTACCATACTTTGGAGTTTCATTTTTCAGGGTAGTTTACTTAAAGGCACCTATTAAATGTGCCTACCCATGACTATCAGTTTTAAGATAATTATCTTATCAATATCATACACGGAGACCTGGCTACATTATTAAAACATGTCGTCTAGCTGCATTCTTGTATAGTCGTGCAAGTTAAGCAATCTTGGCAAACATACCTTTGGATTGGATGGGTGAACGTTAAAATGTGTGGAAAATTCTCTACACTACATCGCAGCCAATATTTACAGCTTAATAACTACATTCACAATAGCAAATAAAAATGTCAAGTCAATGAAAAAGGATCTGAAATTTCACGCTCCGTTCACTTGAAAGTAACAAATAATATTCAAAACAAACAGAAACAAAACAAAAAGACCTTAATTCTTCAAACCATTTAAATAAATGTTTATTCACTGTTGCCCTATTAAGGTGTTTGCAGTCTTCAGACTAAAATGTTGGTCGATAGCTGTAGGCACTATGAACTAGTATTGACGGTCGAATACTGAGACAATACCCTCAGAAAGCAGTTTAATTCAAAAAATCGCATACTAATTTCAAATTTACAAGCTGATCCGCTTCACGCTACGACTTTGACCTATGGGTGGTAACAAACCGCGTCCGAAGCCTTCTTTTAGTCGCCTTTAACGACGGGCAAGGGAAACAGTAAAAATATATAAAGAAAATGTCAATAATTAAACTAGATATTAAATTTCAAGTGGTATTCTAGTATAGCACTCGAATTTGTGACAGGCCAATTAAAAATATTACCTATGCATTGAGATATTGGGCCCTACCATGATGTCTTATAAGTCGTCTCGAAGTCGTCGCGTTGTCGTTCAGCTTTGAAAATAAAATTATTTCTTATCGGTTGTGAACCGATTATGGCCATTAGGAAACTAGCCAGTATCAAGTATTGTTAATATGTTATGCAAGTTATTTGCATCGAAACAGTCAAGTCGTCATAGTTAAAGTCAAGTCTAGGGAATCAATCAAATCAAATCAGTTACAAAGATTTGACATTCAGACACGGAGCTTTGGAGACAACACTAAGTCCATGTTTTCATGTTTTGCACCAACATTCACTTTCATTCCAGTTGTACACCTTCACGAAACTAAATTCATTAAATACTAAAATCATATGCCCCTTGAAATTAAACATTTTGCACGCATATCAACTAGGTTTCACAAAAATGAAAATTTAGCACCACATCACCTCAACGCGTTCCCGCCAAAACAAAAAAAAAAAAAAATTAGAACACGTCAAAATATGGAAAAAAAATTAAAACCTATCACAATAGATAAATGATCAATGCCTTTGTGATACTTTTCACTGGATTACTGACTTCTAGTCAATTTCCCCATTTTCGGCTGATTTTAAGTCTACAGTCCAACTTCGTTATTACCTACCTATACTTAAAACAATACAGTTGACCTCTTTACCGAGACATACGGAATAATTTCAGAAAATTTTAATTTCGAAATTTTCAGTGCTTGTCGACGAAAACTTTGTAGTTGGGTTAGGTAACGCTAACAGCGCACGTTAGAGAAACATACGACCGACAGTACAGGCTTAATTTTATTTTCACTATTCACTCAATTACCTATTTACATTCTTTGATTTAAGTTTTATAAAAAATAATTTAATACAAATTAATTATATAAATTACTCTAACACCTACAAAAAAATTCCATGTAAAAAATAAACTTATATGAAATGAAATCAACAGGAACAGGTTTTAATAATGTCATTGTATCGAGATATGGGGATATATATTTGTTGATCACGAGTTAAGGTGACTGCGCAGTGGAAAAATAACATATAATAGTAAATTTAGCAAAATGGCTAGGTCTTAATTGCTTTTTATCATTACCTCGACGTTTCGACTATTTTGCAAGCATCTTCGTCGCAAGAGACTAGTTAATCTTAATTCCAAAGTTTTTTATTGTCATTAAAATTACATCAATATAATACTTACATTAAAAAATAAGTTATAAACTTAAGTAATATACAAATTAGCTTTGTTTTGTTAGGCTGCATAATATAGAAGTCACAAGACACTGGATGTCGCAAAGTCCAAGTCTTTGTCGTTTGCTGCACTGTGTGGTGTTTGTTTACAGTCTCTTTTATTCATAATTCCGTTATTTGACTCGTGAGAGAAGTAGTAGGTCCACGGTTTGTTAAATTAAACAAGAGCGAAAGTTTTAAAACCAGTCTAGTTAATCAGGTTTGAGTGGTTTTCTTTGGGCAATTTTTTTAATTTGTGTTTGATCATAAATTAAAATAAAATTTTATTCATCATAAAAGTCGTAAAAGAGGTCGTACGTTTAGGCGACATTTTTTACTGGTTTACTGCATTATAATAGCTAGTACGGTTAGCAAAGAACTACAAGTTGCATACATTTTAAAGTTTAAATTTGATCAATAGCGGTTAAGTAATTTTGGTTATTATTAATGAAGTTAATAACAGGACGCTTTAGTGATATCAAGCAGACTAATCTAGAATTACAGAACCATTATTTAAAAAAATAAAACTTTTAAATAATATGCACCTGGTACTCTCAGTCCTTTCTAACTGTACAATCGCATAGAAATCGACACCGTTTAAATGAAATGGTACATACCTACATTTTAATGAGTGATGCTAATAAGGAGAGTGGCAGTAGATAAAGGCTTTTAGTATAAGTACGTCCAATCGCAACTTTCTGGGGGCCTAGTGTGGGTTTTTAAAAAGAAAAATTGTATGGAAAATCTAACTAAAATTAAAATGAGAAGTTTCAACTTTTTATACCTACAAATGTTTTGCATTAACCCGCACTCCCACTACGGGTGTTGTATTCACCAAATTTGTTTTGCTTTGACTTGTTGGACGCTGCCCGCCGGGTGAACAAAATAACATATCAAATAAAGACACGACAATAATATCAACGAAATTCTCAAAGCAATGTAAATCGAAACCACTAAAGCTGTTTCGCAAATAACATCCCATTACTCGCTACGTTGAAACCACACATATGCTCATGAAATAAAAATTTCAACACAACAAAATAGGGTAAGAAGGGGTAAGAGATTGGGACGAGAATACACAAAGGAGTTTGTGTGGGGCGATGCACATTATACCAGCTTTTGTTTTAGTTTTATCAAATTAAAATAAAATTCATACTCCGGTTTTAATCGTGATGTTTTTATTATTTTAATGCCGTTTTGACTCCTTTTTCAAGGTAGACTGAGGTGTCATTTGTCATTCAAATTGTTGTAAAAAGTTGCCGTTAACTAGAAACAGCTGTACTGCAACCGTATATTAGATGAGACGGTAGTTTTCACTAACTTTGAACAATATAAATGTAATGAAGTCTAACACGAACTTAGAACAATATGAATGACGAATTACTTCTCAGTCTACCTTGAAATAGGATACTATTCGGAAATAGGATACTATTCGAGGCTATAAGATACTGTAGGTACTGATTAACCGGTTCCAAAACAAAAATACTCTCGTGGATCGAATAGGTCGACATCGAGCGACACAAAAGTTTCCTATCTACTTTCCGCCTTCGAAGTTATTTGTCGGACAAAAGCCGATTGACCGGGGACAGCGTTTGCACGAGGACAGCGTTTCCTTTTATGGCACATTAGCGACAAAGAAGGACTATTACGCGCTGGATCCGCGTAACGACAGCCATAGTTCACGCTCAATCGTTGGATTAAGCCGCAATTTATATAAGTCGAGAACTGTCGCTCTTACCCTATTCAAGTGAGCAGCATCGGGTTGAAGAATCACACTGTTAACATAACGCTTAATCTGTATTATAAAGGACGTTTAATTAAATGGTGCCTCTATTGCGTACAGAATGTTTGCTTTCGTATGTTTTGTGAGAAGGGTTTGAGATGTTTCGAATATGTCGTAAGTATAAACTGATCAGGGTATGTCTATATATACTAATACTTTAAGAGGAATAATTAATTTATTTGTTTGTATTGAATAAACTCCGAAACTACTGAACCAATTTCAAAAATTCTTTCACCAATCGACAGCTACATGAAAACAGAACATTTATGCTACTTATGATTCCGATATTCTTACGGAAAACTTGTAGGAGAAGGATTATTCTGAAAGTAAGGAAATTCCGATTTTATCCAAAAATCTAATTAATATCACTCTGACTAAATATTTATTTCGAATCTACCCCACTTTCAGTAATTACCCTAGTGCACTACATTTCAAAAGCGTTAAATAAAGTTTTTTAACAGACTGATGAAAAGGTTATCAAACACTCACATGAAACTCAAATCAAACAGTCGGTCGAGTACTAATTAGAAAACGCAACGAGCGTTTTTGGTGAACACTTTAACGAACACAAGCGTTTCAATTAATCAATTGAGTTTAGCTCGTATATATATACCTCTTAAAAGTGCTATTGAGTAACGAACAGTAATTTCGTATTTCGAAGTACTAAGACAGAGTATCTAAGAGGCGCGTCCTCCCCCAAGGCCAACTCAAGGCCGATATAAATCAGGCCCTGCTATCAATCAAGTCAACTGTCCATTTAGAAGGAAGCTTAAATTGCACGGCTAAGAATACCTACCGTCACTTGTCTTCCGAAGCCTACGGATGAGCCGGGATCTGGGATTACAGCAAGAGTGTTACTGAACTAAAAGCTCTTTTGTTTATCTCTACAGATATGCCTACTTAGGTACTTGGTAAATATATTTTTGCTCTTTGTTTCTAAATTTGTTGACATTTTAATATCGTTAATAATCAAATTTCGAGGAATCCATAATTTACTTTTTTGCTATTGAAAAAAACATTTATTTTAACTTTTTTGTAAAAAGAACACATCCGCAACGTTAAGCTGTAACTTATAAATATAAAATCTGGGTAGCAGATTTTTATTTTACAGAGTATAATAGTATTTCAAACATTAATTGTCTAATATGCCATACAATTTTTATGTCCTAAATATTTCAGTAAGTATCTTACAATAATTGTTTAAATAAATTAAAAAACACATTCACCACCTCACTTTTTACTAAAACTTCCAAAAGCCCTATTTACTGTTACATAAAAAGAAAATATTAAACACTTGAAGGTACATTAAACCGTGTTCAAATTCAAGACAGTTAACCTATAAAAAACCTCTAAAACAATACTCTGAACAATATTTTATACTGACTTCTTAACAGTCCGTATTATGTAAAAAGCTCGTAAAGAATTTACTTCCTACTAAAAATATTGTAGGTACCTACTACAAACAATACCATTACTTTTCGATCCTGCGGTGCACATCTCATGAGATGAAAATTACAGGGAGGGATGGGAAACCACGATAATAATTAACAATATTGTATCGATAAATTTTGTCAGTACTACAAAAAATATCATTACTTTTAGGAAGGAAATATCATCCTGTTGTGCACATCTTAAGAGATGAAAATTACAGGCAGGGATGGGTAACCACGATAATAGTTAACAATATCTTATCGATAGATATATATTGTAGATACTACAAACAATACCGTTACTTTTCAATCCTGTGGTGCACATCTTATGTGATGAAAATTACAGGCAGGGATGGGAAACCACGATAACAATTAACAATATTTTATCGATAAGAAAATATTGTTGGTACTGCAAACAATATCGTTACTTTTCGATCCTGTGGTGCACATCTCACGATATGAAAATTACAGGCAAGGATGGGAAACCACGGTAATAATTAACAATATTTAATCGATAAAGGCATTAGCTACGTGTTGCTGTACGCTTTATTCGAGATGCAGTTTATAAGTTAATTTTACACGACGAGCTCGTTTAATGTGCTTAGTTTAAACGTAATTTATCTTTTATGTAATAAGGAGCGTGTTCTTAATTTGGTTGTGGCATTTTTTACTAATAATTTCTAGACATAAAATGGACGTTATAGCAAATACCAATCTCTTTGATTACCTGAATGGTGGGTAATAGAACCACGACGATCGAATTTTGACTCAACATATAGGAGTGTGTAAGTAATTTTGTAAAGCTGTATAGGTATGTAAATTTCCGAACAGTTTAACTGCTTGTACAGAACGTCGTAACGGAACGTACGAAAATCTGCCATCTAGGCCGACATCAAAAGCTGCACTATTAGGCGGCTATTAAGTTAAAACAATAACATAATTTATTTATTTATATTCATTCTATAACGGTTGTGCACATTCATTTTTTAAAAGTAACCATATAAAAACTGTTTACAATTTTATGACAAACGCCAATAACTCTGATAAATAGTTGGTTTGTTGTGCAAAAAGCACAACAAACCAACTATTTATCAGAGTTATTGGCGTTAATCAATCGAAACGTCATTCATCTCGACAGAACCACTGGGCCGACTAAACAAGTCATAATTTTGTTCTATCGAAAGCTTCTAAGCTAAGCCCATCACTAAAATTGAAGTTTAGTCGTGCATCAAATTGAATATATTCATAAAACCGGCCTCGGTTGTGTTTTATAGTTGAACTTTGTTCATTGTTGACGTACCGAGATAGTTCAAAGTTATGTCTTTCAATATACAGATATTATCGATTGTACGCTGTAAATATATAGAATAATATCGATACCACAACGAGATTTAAATTTTAAGTAGAGATAACATACTTACTTGAAATTAAATTCTGTTACAAAAATGAGTGAAAGTCATTTATTTGCACGAAATATGGTTTCGTTCTCAACAGATGGTATAAAATGATAAAGAAAAACATAATGCGATATCTTATTATTTTATAAAATATTTTTGCTTTTCATCGAATCAACAGCTCTTAGAGTATAAAACTAAACAGTAAAATAGATCTTACAGCCAATAACAGATTCGCACTATATAAACCAAAAACTTATAATATAATAAACTAATATTTTGTTGATTAAGAGTATATTATATAACAAGAAAATAAGAACGATGAGTGCCACGATAGTTATATACTTTATAAAATAATTGTGTTATATATAGTTCATCCAAATAAATACCAGGAATATCACATACACACATATCATACCATACTCAGAAATAAATTACACAGTTTATATTATAAATAGACAAATTTATAAATATAAACATAAATACACATACTTACACACTTCTTTATAAACAATTTACCTACCCACGGAATAAATAACGAAAGAATATTTTCAAAAGGAAAAGCATATCCTTCGTATTAAGATTGACAAACTTTCAAATTTATAATATTAGTGATTTAGATAAGTAGATATTAATGACTTAATATTTTTTCGTATAACCATGGCGATGAAGCGAAAAAAATGTTACCAGAACTACAATATTAACATTTTTAATATTTTTTAATACAAAACTTTGGTAACATGGTCAAAACGTCGAGATAAGAGAATTTAAAAATAGCAATAGGCGAATAAGACCCGGGAAAAATATATGAGTACAGACAGTGTAAGTTTAAAAAGTTTAGTGTTAACAATGTTCTTGGTATTCTGTATTACTTACACTCTACCTACAGTGTAGACATTAAAACTCTTTGCAACACCTACTGAAAATGCTATGCTTTTCATAAACGTACACGTTTTTCGTCACATGAAATATAAAACGACCGTAAATATGCGATTCGGTTGTTGTACTCAATAATTTATTAGCCAGCTTTTATTTTCTCAATAACCAGAGGAATTGCAATTTTATTTTCGGAAAATTAAACCTGAATAATTCTTTTTGAAAATGAAAATAAACCATTTTTAAGTTCATTACTTACTTTTACTATTTAAAAGGGTGGCTTTGCACATTCATCCCTCTATACTAGTAATATTATCCATTAGAAAGTTTAGATTTTTGTTTGGATGATTGATGCGTGATTGAAATACGTTTGTATTTCAATCACGCAAAAACTACTAAACCGATTGCGATGAAACTATGCAGATAGCTAGAGATCTGCATTATCAGATCATTTAACACATAGATAATCCAGATATTTCATCAGATCAGAATAAATTTTAAGATCTGGATTACCAGATCATAATATGATACATCCAGATCTTTCTTTAGATCAGATTAGAATAATTTTTTGATGTTTTTCTTCTTGCTGGTTTTTTATTATGATTTTTATAAGTTAGCCGCTGGATAAATTAAAAACAACGAGATTTTCTAGCTCTTCAAAAAATCGACTTGCTACATGTAGCACAAAATACGGGACAATGGTGTCTGTGAATATTGGATTGGATATTACTCTTGGAGTCGGAGGCCAATATACACTTCGGGTCACTATGCCAGCGGAAGTAAGTAAGTACGTACTAAGCTTTATATTTTGTCAAAAACTTTCCTTCACAGGTTCGATTTTGACGTAACACTCTGCAGTAAATTACTCAGTAGTAGTATCACAATGGCTAATGTGAAATCATGCAGAAACTAACTGTACTCGTAGCATACTGTGTGCCTTTGATAGATATTATTGGACAACGGACATGATGATGTTTGTCGATTTAGGTGAATCGTAAATTGAATTTTGAAATTCAAATCACTGATAGCTTGTTTGGTTGGTCTGAGTATTTATATTTTTTATGGTTTCGTACCGAAAGGATAAAAACGGGACCCTATTACTGAGACTTCGATGTCTATTTGTTCGTCTGTCTGTCACCAGGCTGTATATCATGCAGTTGAAATTTTCACAGATGGTAGGTCCTAAAACTTAACACGACCTGTAGGCATGGGACATTCGCCAATTCGTAGTAGACTACCGTGCCCGTGGCGTCCATCCAGAAGTATTTCCTTGCCTTGCAGTGGGATAACTTAACTGGCTTATATACAGGGTGTTCGGGAATGAGTAATCGTCCATTGATGACCTGCACCTACACATCCAAGAAGCGGCATGGCGGCACGACAAATGTGCAAAGCTAGTAAATAAATGAATATCAGTTTTTGTTGTAATTTTTTTGTTTAACCTTTGACACATTATTGGTCATATCTTCCCTGATTTGTGATAAAAGTTTTGGCCACACATGTTCATACATTTTTCACACCACAGGTGGTCAAAGTTAGCAGAAAAATAAACATTTAAATAAAAATTAAGGTTTAGTGACGTCTTGTAAATTATTAAGCCTAGTTTTTAAATGCAATTTAGGAACATTATTATTAGGTAGTACATTAAAAGAAAAAAATCTGTGCTATGACTTAAACTGTGGACGTAATACCCACAAATGTGGAAAAAACAAGATTTTTTCAAGTTTCACAAAAATGGCTCAGAGCCCAGGGTTGGGAATAGAAAACTGATATTCAGGGGTTAACCATGCCCCGCCTGTCCCCGCACACGCACGTGTGCGCACGTGCAGGATTGACCACTCATTCCCAGCCACCCTGTATATATTTTTTGGTTAAGACTTAGTCTATGCCTAGTCTTACAGTCCATTTTCTCATACAAAAGCACAGTACTACTATAAAATTTCATCCATCCATCTAACTGATTACATGGCCATTTACCATTCATTCAGTGAATAGTGCAGATCGAGCGCCATGCGGATTTGTTCAATAATGAATTGCGCTGCGAACTAATCGCTGTCTGATGGAGTTTATTTAGCTATTCAATTCTGTACCACAATGGCAGAATTTGTGCACTTGAAATTTGACTGACAATTTCAGTAATTTACTAACAATTCTGCAGATATAGACCTCGCAAACACTAAACCCCCTTAGTGAACATAATACTCTATCAATTAAAGTTACATACTGACAGACGAAAGATCATTTTGTCAGGATTAAAGCCGAGAAGTTTTGCTCGCTACTTATTTGCTGTGCCGACTCCAAAAAAATTGGGTTTTAGCAGACCCCGGGCGCCCGAGGAAAATGCAACCGGTAAAAACCGGATAAGAAAAAGAAGTCATCCAAATAGACTGGAGGAGGTAGCTCGTGATCGCTATTTGTAGAGTCGTATTTGCATGGGGGAGGCCTATGTTCAGCAGTGGACGGATAAAGGCTGATATGATGAGTCCTCCATAATAGATCATTCGAAAATCTGTTTATCTAAATGGTACTCTTAATATCTTAGAACTCAATATCCAACCACACTGTCTAATATATTATGTTGTTATTACCAAAATTCCAGCAAGCAAAGACGGAGCGTGGTAATAAATCTCTTAACTTGCTCTACTTGTACGTGTTATACTTCGAATGATTAACGAGTCGGTCCAATACTAAATGCTATGTAGGGTGTAAAAAATGAATCTATTGAATCTTAGTTTAGTGAAATCTTTGTAAGTGGTAGTCGAACATTTTCTGTTAAAATTGGAGGATAAGCATCTTCTATGTGCTCACAAATTAAAACTTCCCGTGACCTGTTTACAAATGGTTCATCTTTACATAGTACAGAACAAAGTTGCTTCTCTGTCTGAATGTTTGTATGTATGTACCAAGAATTTTGACGCGGTTTTGTCTGGTAGATAGAGTGATTCAATAGGAAGGTTTATTTATAACTAGCTGCGCCCCGCGGTTTCACCCGCGCAAGTCGCGATCCCGCGTTGTTCGAACACCTACCTACCGCAATGCAATAATCCACACTTAAACGGTCGCCCATTGAAGTACTGTTGAAGCCAGGCGCTACCGCGCCTGGCATCATCAGTACTTCCCTGGTCGTCCGTTTAAGTGTGGATTTTTGCACTGCGGTAGGTAGGTGAAGTAAGTTAAAGTTTGTATTTCGTCAGTAAGTGACGATGACGATGACGATGGATGCCGATGATGATGATGCCACTCTACATCACTTATCCTACCCCTGTGTCGATTTTCATTCATTGAATGGTTATCACCCGCGTAAGTCCCGATCCCGCGGGATTTTCGGGATCAAAAGTATCCTATGATACTCTCCATCATTTAAACTATCCCTATGCAAATTTTCATCCATTAATATTATCACCCGCGTAAGTCCCGATCCTGTGGGATTTTCGGGATCAAAAGTATCCTATGTTACTCTCCATCATTTAAACTATCCCTATGCAAATTTTCATCCAGTAAATATTATCACCCGCGTAAGTCCCGATCCCGCGGGATTTTCGGGATCAAAAGTATCCTATGTTACTCTCTATCACTTAAACTATCACTATGCAAATTTTCATCTAATAAATAGTTATCACCTGCGTAAGTCCCGATCCCGCGGGATTTTCGGGATCAAAAGTATCCTATGATACTCTCCATCATTTAAACTATCCCTATGCAAATTTTCATCCATTAATATTATCACCCGCTTAAGTCCCGATCCCGCGGGATTTTCGGGATCAAAAGTATCCTATGTTACTCTCTATCACTTAAACTATCCCTATGCAAATTTTCATCTAAGAAATAGTTATCACCTGCGTAAGTCCCGATCCCGCGGGATTTTCGGGATCAAAAGTATCCTATGTTACTCTCTATCACTTAAACTATCCCTATGCAAATTTTCATCTAAGAAATAGTTATCACCTGCGTAAGTCCCGATCCCGCGGGATTTTCGGGATCAAAAGTATCCTATGTTACTCTCCATCATTTAAACTATCCCTATGCAAATTTTCATCCAAATCGGTCGAGCCGTTTGACCGTGAAGAGGGAACAAACAAACAAACAAACAAACAAACAAACAAACAGATTTTCGGATTTATAATATTAGTAGGATACATCCTGATAATCCCGCGGGATCGCACGTGACGCGGAAACTATGCTGCTAATTTTGTATTTCCTACCAAATATACAGAATAAGCGAAACGCGGCTCATATAATACAAAAAAAGTCCGAGTGCCACTTGCGCACCACTTCCTCTTTGCCTGCACCGCGCCCACACCCCAACACACCGCGCCGCGCCGCCGTTTGTATCTATCCCACACTGATGATTGGCATGTCTTATAATTTGACAAAGATGGACAAAGAGAATACAATAACTAATGTATGATATAGAACAAAATAGAGGTTTGATACTCTTAAAATCATGGAAGATATCCCATTTGAGTTTGACAGTGTATTCTGAGTAGGTCATAGAAATAAGAGGTAGTACTCCTAGTACTTTTTAATTCCATGGAGTTGGTATTTAACTTTTTTTGCCTTGTCAAAGGAGACGTCAATTAATTGAAAGAAGATTGAAAATGTCAACACCAAATACCAGAAGAACAAACTGTTTTTGTGAAAATAAATTCAAGTTAATCCCATTAAATCCCAAAAAAGAAGAAGAAATTAAAGTTTATCGAGAATTGTTATAAAACCTATCATATGAAAATAAATTTAATTAATGAGTGCTTCTGCCTATGGCCGAGGCAAACGATCCAAGCGGACAAAGTGGTGGTTGTGATTCGTGTTGGGAGAATGTGGAGACCACATTCGATGAGTTTCTCCTCTGCATACCACTAAACGTCGGCGTCTATTTAATTGCTCTTTTTGGCATAATCTATGGTTTATTAGCGCTCTATTATATAATTTCTGTAACTCTCCACTACGAAGCTTATAAGTATGTCTACACTAACAAACTTGATGAGCTTTACTACTTCATAGTTCTGTTTTCCTTAATCATTATTATACTCCCTGCTAGCGTAATTCTTTTTATAGGACTTGTTGAAAATATCGAGATACTTGTTGATATTTATCTCTGGAGTATATGTGTCCACTTGGTTTTAAACTGGATATTGACGTTAGCGGCTGTCTGCTTCTGTTTTTATGATATGCAATGTTTTAATTGTTCTGCTCTTTTTGGAACATTTTTAACTTTAGTGCCTTTGACTTTCTGTTATACTTTATTCTGGAGCTATCTGATTCTTTGTGTTAACACTCATAGATTAGATGACATGTTGTGATTTTACTTAGCATATTTTTAAGTTAATGTTGTTGATGTTAAAATGGTTAATTATGATTATTTTACCTTTTTGTTTTGTATTTTTATTAATCTTTCTATGTAAAGCAAAGAGAACTCTGTTTGGGTTTTTAATTTCGACTTTATTAAAAAGTCTGTTTTCTTCTTATCTAAACGATGTTCCCGGTTGCATCCCTCTTGGGAGCCCGGGGTTTGCAACCCCTTATTATTTGTGGTTGCCACAGTAAGTAAGTCATCAGTCATCGTTGACCATCCACACTGCAAAAAGATAAATTAAATCAAGATAAATTCGTCAATTTGTTTACGGCCGACCGCCTGCCTGATACCAACCTACCTAAGGACCAAGAAGTTTATCCGCCACCACACGCCGGTAGAACTCGAGGATAGCTAGGGTAGCCTAGATTCCTTAGTCGCTTTTTACGACACCAACGGGAAGAGATGGGGTAACTCTATTCTATGCCAGGACTACACGACTCAAAATTCAAAATAGTTTATTTGCCTTAGATTCTTGTACAACAAAAAATGTACATGATCGTGATGTAGTGATTTTAGTATGATTTTAGATGAGAGTCCTCTCGAGCTGTTCGTTCGAAAAATTGCCGATTAGTGTAGGTAGAGAAATGTTATTAATGCTTACTCTAGTTTGCTCAAATCAAACCGTTGTAATATTTTTTACCTAACAGCTAAAACGCAGTAAAGAGACAAAAAATAAACACGTTAAAAGAGCACGTCTTGTTTTATTGTCGAGGTCAGGCGACCAACTCATTACTCGCAGTACGACGCAGTGAGATTTTATATTTTTTATCCCGAAAAATGGACCTAGTTAGTAAGGAGATGTGTGTGAAACGAGATTTACTAGTACTAAGTACGAGAGATAAATGAAGGCACTTTACTAGATAGGTAGGTAGCGAATTAGATTTAACTAGCTGCGGCCTACGGTTTAACCCACGTAAGCACCGATCCCGTAGGAATATCGGGATTAAAAATAGTCAACGTGCAAACGTGATAATTTCTGATAATGGTACCGAAACTATCGTGCGTGAGTCAAACACTTGGCTGGTTGTTCCTATTGCCTTATAATATTAGATTTTTCTTCCATTTTTGCGATGCTGAAATTGAAAGAATGATAGAGTGTGATTGTTAATAAATTAGTCCTTATAATGGGTTTAAGACATAATAATGCCATCTAGGTGCTCGTCAACTAAATTGATTTGAAATAGAACCTTGTGAAACAAAAATACGCAAAATCTTCGCGTAACTTTTTCAAACATTTCATTTCTGAGTAGAAACAGAAAAATGTATTAGTTTTGGTCCATTTGTCTCGCAAAATGTTGATCATCCCATTATCTGTTGGAAAAAGGATTTTTCCGGCGTTTCCTCGTGGTTCTACTAAGATCTCCTGCTGGTAGTAGCAGAACATAATTTCGATTATTATTAATAGAACTACTGGTCTAGAATGCATTTTTAGATAAATTTAGGTTTAGATAACCTAGACGTTTTAGATTTTTTTTAATTTCGCGTACAGCTCATTATGTGGAGTATCGTTAGAAAGGATTTTTTTTAAATATTATGGGTTTCCTAAAACTGTTTTCATGTAAGTCTATCTATCTATCTAATATTATTATTTGATAACAAAATTTCGAAACAGGACTCTGATTATTTAAAAACTTAAAACATTTCAAATTTCAATATTTCGCAAACGGAAAACAGTTTTAGGAAACTAACAATATTTTCAAAAAAGCATTCAAACGATACCACACATGATGGGCTAGACGCGAAATTAAAAAAGAACTCCTTTTTTACATGTAGTCAAGCTACCCTACAAAAACATTTAAAAAAAAAAAAAAACAACTTTGTTTGCGTAGTTAATACCCATATTAAACTAAGCGTCTAAGTTTTAGTATACTAACATATATCACGACTGACTAAGGTCGGGCCCAGGCTGACTCTAGGCTGACTGAGTTTCTAAAGCATAACTTTTACTTCTCTTTCCACCATATTAGTCTCAACTTGGTAGGTACTCGATGAGCTAAGGTTGGCTCCTCGAATAAGATTCTAAAATCGGGATGACTCAAGAGTCAAGACGGGCTCAGGCTGACTCTAGGCTGACCGAGTTTTTAAAGCATAACTTTTACTTCTCTTACCACCATATTAGTCTTAACCATAGAGTTTAGTTTTATATATACGGGAAAAAAGTCAAAAATTCTTTTTATTCTCCGGTGTCTCCCCCGTGGTCTCAACTTGGTACTTGATGAGGTTAGTTACCAACGGCACCCGCTCAGTCTATAAATAGATTCTTAAAAACAATCATCTTTTTTGTTCATCTAGTATTCTTCTTCTTTTTCGTATAGTGGTGTAATTTACCTAGAGTCAGAGTATTCAGGTCGCCCTAAATACTAATATGACCTAACGACTGATATCAGTGACAACAACCGGGAAAAACTACTCAACACGTCTTTCGAAGCAGAAAGTGATTTTTTTCCACACAAATTATCGGTTACTCATCCAAGTAATGACCGCGCCAAGCGTTGCTTAACCCTTACGACTATACAAGATCGGTTGGTGCAGCTAGGCCAATGAGTTTCTCAACTACTATAATTTCCTTGTACTCGTACCAGTAGAACAGCTTAGTAGCAACAAGAGGAAAGAGCTTATTTCTTTTTTTTTTCCACAGAACGCAATAAAGGATTATTGTGAAGGGGCAACGTTGTTACATTAAGGCTGGCCCCTCGAATAAGACTCTAAAATCGGGATGACTCAAGAGTCAAGACGGGCCCAGGCTGACTCTAGATTGACCGAGTTTTTTAAGCGTAACTTTACTTCTTTTTCTACCATATTAAGTCTCAACTTGGCACTAGATGAGCTAGGGTTGGCCCCTCGAATAGGACTCTAAATTCGAGATGACTCAAGAGTCAATACGGGCCCAGGCTGACTCTAGGCTGAACGAGTTATTAAAGCATAAGTATTACTTCTCTTTCCACCATATTAGTCTCAACCATAGAACTTTGACGACCTCTGTGGCGCGGCGGGCGAACGCTTGGCTGGAATACAGAAGGTTGCGGGTTCGATTCCCGCTGGGTGCAAATATTTATGCTTAAAATAAATATTTGTATCTGGTCTGGGCGTATTTCTATGTATAATATGTATGTATTTACAAAAGAAAAATAAATATAAGTAGTATATCCGTTGTCTAGTCACCGTAACACAAGCTTAGCAGCTTACCACGGGGCTAGATGGCGCTGTGTGTTCGTCACAGGATTTATTTATTTTATTTATTTATTTATTTAGAACAGTTTAGTAATACCTATATACGGGAAAAAGTCAAAAAGTATTTTTATTCTCCGGTGTCTCCCCCGTGGTCTCAACTTGGTACTTGATGAGGTTAGTTACCAACGGCACCCGCTCAGTCTATAAATAGATTCTTAAAAACAATCTTCTTTTTTGTTCATCTATTTCTTCTTCTTTTTCGTATAGTAGTGTAATTTACCTAGAGTCAAAGTATTCAGGTCGCCCTGAATACTAATTTAACCTAACAACTGCTATCAGAGATAACAACCAGGAAAAACTACTTAACACGTCTTTCGAAGCAGAAAGTGATTTTTTGCCACACAAATTATCGGTTACTCATCCAAGTAATGATCGCGCCAAGCGTTGCTTAACCCTTACGACTATACAAGATCGGTTGGTGCAGCTAGGCTAATGAGTTTCTCAACTACTATAATTTCCTTGTACTCGTACCAGTAGAACAGCTTAGTAGCAGCAAGAGGAAAGAGCTTATTTCTTTTTTTTTCCACAGAACGCAATAAAGGATTATTGTGAAGGGGCAACGTTGTTACATTAATACAATACTTCCTTACGACATTTCCTTTTTTACAGACAAAACACATTATTGGAAGTAAAATTGAAAGCGAATGGGAATCACAAACAAAACAGCATCCCTACTAATATTGCAAATGCGAAATTACTTTTTTACGTCGCTAAACCAATTGTGATGAAGATAGATAAGACATTAGAAATATAGGCTACTTTGATACCGATATTTATCCCGATATAGCAAATTTAAAGTTAAAATAACAGTTTTCACACATTATAAATCTAACCTAACGTTGTTTAACTTAACAGATCTCTGCTTATTACACGATTGCCAAAGGAAGTGTTATGTTTTTTACTAAAACAATTAATATTCAGTTGATTAAGTTCAGTTAAGTTTAGTTTAGATTAAGTCCTAAAACAATATTGCCAAAATTGTTACCTATAATAACAATAATATAATAATATTGCACGACATTACATACATAACAATCTAGCCCCCAACTAAGCACTAGGCTTGTACTGTGGGAACCAGATAACAGACAAACTCTTTATACTCTTTTTTTTGGATATACTTATACAAGATGTAACGGGCAAGCCCTTTTAAGCCGAAAGGGGGTTGTTCTAGACGTCTAGACGAACAACTTTTGTTCTAGAACTTTTGGAAATTCGAAGTAGTTTTCGAAAAAATTAAGTTTAAAGTTTACTTGAAAATCAGCTGTTTCTCAGAGTTCGAGGTCATTGACCTTATCTTGTCCTTTCATTTAGTTTATTCGGCAACAATCGAAACTACAATTACGTTTATTTTCAAAAGCAGCTGTTTTTTCAGTGAACCATATCCTCAAAATATTCAAAAAAAAAGTTCGAATTTATAAAAGTCGTAGAACAAAAGTTGTTCGCCTAGATGTCTAGAACAACCTCCTTTCGCCTTAAAAGGTCATGCCCGTTACATCTTGTATATTATGTATATATAAATTGCAAATTTTTTTTTTTTTTTTTTTTTTTTTTTTTTTTTTTTTTTTTTTTTTTTTTTTTTTTTTTTTTTTTTATGTGTATTATCTAGGTATCATTCATTACATTATTTATACATGTATCATATTATTTTTTTATTATAATATATATTTATTTTTATTTATTGTTTAAGTGGGGGCCGAGAAGCACGATGGGTGCAGTCGGAAGACCAGCGCTGCTGCTATGTAAGTAGGTACCTACTTAGGTATTCGTACACTAGCAGCAGGTTTTCGCTGAGATTGTGCCTATTCGGGCAGCGCACGACTTCTTTCTGACCTGATTGTATAAAATTTGTCTGTTTTTTATTTATTTATTTTGATTGTATTGTTTGTATTTTCATTATATATATTATTTTTTTTTCCATCATCTCTGATCTTGTGTATACCTTTTTGTTTAGTTGTGTGCTTGTCTGAATAAACTTATTTTCTTTCTTTCTTTCTTTCAAATACATATACGAGTACATAGATAGACAAGACACCCAGACCAGACACATATTTATTTTTAAGCCTAAATGGTTGCACCCGCAGTCTTCTGCATTGCAGTCAGGGGCAGGGGTTCGCCCGACGCCCCACAGAGGCCGTCCTCTGTGACCTAATACTCTCATTATGTTTTTTTATTGACAACAGATGAGATGAGACAATTTTCTACGCGTATCTCATCTAACAGTGAGCGAGATTCTTCTGATAATAATATTATGGTTAAACCCTAAAAACCGACGTTACACAATATTTCATTTCAATACGTCTTTTCCTTTTATCAGTTATTATCAAACAAATGAATTGCGAACCACTATTCCTTTAATATTTAATTTTCCGTCGTCAATCAAACAATGATTTATTTTCCCTTCACGTAGTTCATTTTGTCTTGGTATATACTTTTATGGCCTAATCCGGTATATTCTGATAAAATTATATATCGGTTTGCTCAAAAATCGTAATTGTTGTGTAACTGTGATTGTTCTGTAAGATATAGTACGACTATAACAGCCATCCAATCAAAGCCGTTGCAAATCTTCTGCCGACTAAATGTGGTGAAATGATAACGATTAGATAAGCTGACTTTATCTATCAATACTACTCAATATAAAACGAAATAGTTTAGGTTTTGTCCTAATAAATAATTTGATGCTGACAAGCATGATCATTTTTTTTACTGGAATTATTTGTCTCTCTTAATTATGTTAGTGTTAGTGCTAATAAGTGCTTTTGCGAGTGCATTTGCGCAATCTGATATTCTTGAAGTGACATTAGAACAAGGAATAATCAGAGGCCATAGACATGAAAATACTTTCTTCAGTTTCATGAACATACCGTACGCCACTGTACCGACAGGACCAGATCGATTTAAGGTAAAATTTATAATATAATAAGTTATCAATTTGATGTATCAGGCAAAGGTAACCTAAATAAAATCATCATTACGATTGATTTACGTATAAAAACCCGATGGAGCTAAGTCTTGGGATAACGAGCCAAGTTAATGTACAAGCAAGTAAATTACTAACGTTTTCATTTATTTCATAGGCAGCTCTTCCGCCACCAACGCAGCAAGACACTTTTGATGCAATAAATAGAAATATCGTCTGTCTCCAGTCACCTGCTGTTGACGGAATGCAGGAAGATTGTCTAGTAGCGAACGTGTTTGTCCCAGAAAATGCAACTAACCTCCCAGTAATGGTTATTGTTCATGGGGGAGCATATATTTTGGGAAGTGGAGAATTTTTTCGATACACAAATTTAGTGAACACTCAAAAAGTGATCATTGTTACGTTCAACTATCGCCTCGGAGTCATGGGTTTCTTGTGTTTGGGAACGAAAGATATACCTGGAAACGCAGGTATGAAAGATCAAGTTATGCTACTTCGATGGGTTAATAAAAATATAGCTCAATTCGGTGGTAATCCTGACGACGTAACTATTTCTGGATGTAGCGCAGGTGGTAGTTCTATTGACTTACTAACTCTTTCCCCTATGACAAAGGGTTTATATAAAAAAGTTATTTCGAGTAGTGGATCCGCTTTAGGCAATTTAGGAGCGCAGATGAATCCAACAGATATGGCAAAACGATTTGCTCGTTCACTCGGCTTTGAAAATGTAGACGACATGGATGCTTTAGAAAATTATTTTAAAACTGTTTCAAATGATGTGTATTTACAAAATTACGACATAAATAACTATTTTTTGGGTGACTTTCAAACTATTTTCCTCACACCTTGCGTTGAAGTAGATCATGGAGAGGAAGTTGAAAGGTTTCTCCCTGATTCTCCATGGAATATCATCAAAGATGGAAATTATGAAACGCTTCCTATATTATATGGGTTTACTGAAATTGAAGGTGCAGTTCGCATCAGCGATTTTGCAAACAGTTACAATGACATGGAAGAAAGTTTTTCAAACTTCTTACCTACGGATTTAGAGTTTGAAACAGAAGAACAAAGACAAAGAGTGGCCGAAGCTGTTAAACAATTTTATTTCGAGGGTAAACCGATAGTGGAATCTTACAGAGAATATTTAGATTACTATAGTGATATATTATTTGCTTATCCGATACTAAGAACTGTGAATGAACGTCTAGTCAGCAATAACGAAAAAATGTATCTATACAAATATTTGTTTACTGATGAAAACACTATACAGTTAGGTCCAACTATTCAAGCTTCGGTGCATTGTGATCAAGAATGGATTATAGCAAACGCAGAAGCTCAAAATGTCACAGCAGATTATTTAGCCATGAGAGCAAGGATGCAAGAAGTTTGGCTGAATTTTATTCAAACTGGGTAAGTAAGTGGGTTCTAAATCTTAAAGCATGTTAGCACAAAGATAACTTAATGATAATTATTGTTCTTGAGGGGTTGTGTCTCTTCCAAGGTTTATTGAATACGGATGCAATTTGAGAAATAAATTAAAAAGATTTTTTTTCTATTTTTAGAATTTATGCGGTTTTTTTTTACCAGGGTACCTTCTGCTACTGATCTACCAACTTGGCCTCCTGTAACCGACAAATGGTCTCCTCACATGGCGTTAAAGAATGAGTCCGAAGTTTTGTCTATTCTCAGCGAGGAGCGTCGTATAGAAATGTGGGATGGCCTTTACGCCGAGTACAGTGTACATCCTATATCACCTACCAGTGCTGCTTTCTCATTACACATTTCTATATTTATGACCTTAATTTGTTTCTTTGCATCTGTGTTGCGAATATGAAATATCAATGAATAACAGTTTGAAGTTTTTTTTTTGTTAAATGCCTTTGTTTGCTTGACCTTAAATTTCTTTAGGTTTTAGTGTTTGAAATAAATGGCTGTATTTCATGAATCATTATAAATTAAAATATTTCAATTGATCAAATAATTGGTTCTTTTTATTTCTGTAGGTATAATATAATTTTGGGTTCCGTTTTTTTATTTATGTTTATGTCGTATGTCATCTGTTTAGATAATAAGTGCTGTTGGATTAATAAGCACAGACATTGATAGCAGTTTGTTTAAAGCCGGACAACTGGATAAAACTATTTAAAAATCACTATCAAGCAATAAGGTACTTTGTGGCTCGATTTGAATTTCTCACTTGTCACATTCAATAGGGTCATAATGTCGTGCAATATATTTACCTATAATTATGGAAATTACCATAATTATAATCATTCATTAATCATTGCCAGATCTTTCACCGATCATTTGATGTTAAATGATAATGATAAGATACCGCAACTTATCATTGTTTTGAACAAGGATTTAAAAGTGGTTATCAATTCATTATATAACTAGCTGCGCCCCGCGGTTTCACCCGCGTAAGTCCCGTTCCCGCGGGAATATCGGGATAAAAAGTAACCTATGTGTTAATCCAGGTCCCCAGCTACCTATATTCCAAGTTTCATCGTAATCGGTTAAGTAGTTTCTGCGTGAAAGAGTAACAACCTCACATACATACATACAAACTTTCGCGTTTATAATATTAGTAAGATGTTTCAACAGGAACTAATAGATTATCTCGTAGGTAGTAGAAAATCACGGTCGATCACTGGCATGGCATGGCAAATAGCACGCCGGCAATTACTTTATTTAAAACTGCTGTTACCCACCACATCGTCTGCGTAGAAATAGTCGACTAGCCGACATAGTCGACTTTTTCGTTCATTACTCTGGTTCTACTTATTGGGTTTCAATGTTAAGTATACCACGAGGTTTCTCGAAAATAGAACTATCTAACATTGAAAACCAGATTTCAATCAGGTTAGTAGATTTTAATTGTATATGGAACAAACAGACAAACATACATGATTTTTTTTAATTATATAATTTTGGTCTACTACTTTTCCTAAGTCCCCTAGAAAACTTTTGTTATAATTTACTTCCAAGTAAGTACAGACTTTTTGTCCTTTCTTTTTTTATAATAAGTAGTATAGAGTATTGATAGAAGATATAAATATAAATGTTCATGTTACTCCTCTTTAGTGCGTTCGTTAGTGTCAGTGCTCAATTTGATGTTATCGATGTACTATTAGAACAAGGTATAGTCAGAGGTCATAGGCTAAAAACATCTGTTTTCAGTTTTATGAACATTCCGTACGCTACTGTGCCGACAGGATCAGATCAATTGAAGGTTATTGATTCTATGGTCCACTTTTAATTATTGACTTGTGGAATTAAAGATTGCGGTGAAGCCCAACCTTGGCACTACAATCCAAGTTGAGATACAAGTAATTAAAACATTTTATTTTATGTCACAGGCAGCTCTTCCGCCAACAACGTGGCAAGACACTTTTGATGCAGTGGACAGAAAGATCGTCTGTCTCCAGTCGCCTGCTGTTGACGGAATGCAGGAAGATTGTCTAGTAGCGAACGTGTTTGTCCCAGAAAATGCAACTAACCTCCCAGTAATGGTTATTGTTCATGGAGGAGCATATATTTTGGGAAGTGGAGAACTTTTTCGATACACAAATTTAGTGAACACTCAAAAAGTGATCGTTGTTACGTTCAACTATCGCCTCGGAGTCTTGGGTTTCTTGTGTTTGGGAACGAAAGATATACCTGGAAACGCAGGTATGAAAGATCAAGTTATGCTGCTTCGATGGGTTAATAAAAATATAGCCAACTTCGGTGGTAATCCAGATGATGTAACTATATCTGGATGTAGCGCAGGCGGTGGTTCTATTGACTTACTAACTCTTTCTCCTATGGCAAAGGGATTATTTAAAAAAGCTATATCGAGTAGCGGGTCTGCTTTAGGTAATTTGGGAGCACAAATGAATCCAACCGATATAGCAAAACGATTCGCTCGTTCGCTAGGTTTTGAAAATGTAGACGATATAGATGCTTTAGAAAATTATTTGAAAACTGTTTCAAATGACGTGTATTTACAAAATTATAACATTGATAACTTTTTTGTGGATTTCCCGCGAACTGTTTTCTTCACACCTTGTGTTGAAGTTGATCATGGAGAAGAAATTGAAAGATTTCTCCCGGACTCTCCGTGGCGTATCATCAAAGATAGAAATTATGCACCACTTCCTATTTTATACGGGTTTACTGAAATTGAAGCTGTAATTCCTTTACCTGATTTTGCAAACAGTTACAACGCTATGGAAGATAATTTTGCAAACTTTTTACCCACTGATTTAGAGTTTGACACAGAAGAACAAAGACAAAAAGTGGCAGATGATGTTAAACAATTATATTTCGAGGGTAAATCGATACAAGAATCGTATAAGGAATATTTAGATTACTATAGTGATATATTGTATGCATCTCCAATATTGAGAACAGTGAATCAACGTCTTATAAATGACAATGAGGCAATGTATCTATACCAGTATTTGTTTACGGATGAAAATACTATACAAATAAGTCCAACAATTCAAGGTTCAATGCATTGTGACCAAGAAATGATAATAGCAGATAGAATGGCTACAAAATCTCAAACTGTTACAGCTGAGTACTTAAGCATGAGAGCGAGGATGCGAGAAGTTTGGTTAAATTTTGTTAAAACTGGGTGAGTGTTGCACTTTTATGAATAACTTTTTTTTTTTTTTTTTTTTTTTTCGTGGGAAAATCTGATTAAGACCATCAGGCGCTCTCGGGGGAGAGCGGCCCGGTGAGTGGAGGTCCCCCCTGGTCTAGATGGTGTTTGCCAGGGGTATATCCACTAAAAACCCACGGTGTCCCTCACGCCGCAATTGTCGGGGTCAACGGGACCTGATAATACTACCGTTGACCCCGACGGCGGTTGGCCGCGGTCGGCCCCCTCTCACAAACACTTCCAGACACCCTTTTTTAATAAAAAGGGTGGGAAGTGTGATACCCTCTCCGAGAGGCGCGGACACGCCGCCGTCTCGGGGCCCCTAAAGCCGGTGGTGAATCCCCCCCGAGATCACCACCAAGGGCCGAGGTGATTGGCAGCCAGGCCCCGGCAAATACCACGATGGCCCGGCACCCTCTTGTAATTTTTTATAGTGGTTGTTTTCCACGCGGCCCATCCTTCCGGAAAGGGCCCCCGGGCCCGCTGACGCGGGCTTACGGTTGGCAGCCAGGCCCCGGCAAATACCACGACGGCCCGGCACCCTCTCGTAATTTTTTATAGTGGTTTTCTTCCACGCGGCCCCTCCTTGCGGAAAGGGCCCCCGGGCCCGCTGACGCGGGCTTACGGTTGGCAGCCAGGCCCCGGCAAATACCACGACGGCCCGGCACCCTCTCGTAATTTTTTATAGTGGTTTTCTTCCACGCGGCCTCTCCTTGCGGAAAGGGCCCCCGGGCCCGCTGACGCGGGCTTACGGTTGGCAGCCAGGCCCCGGCAAATACCACGACAGCCCGGCACCCTCTCGTAATTTTTTATAGTGGTTTTCTTCCACGCGGCCTCTCCTTAAGGAAAGGGCCCCCGGGCCCGCTGACGCGGGCTTACGGGTTAGAAGCCGGGCAAGCCCGGCTTCCCACCTCGTGCGCCTCTTGGCTTCACTGCCCCTCTTGCAGCTACTGAGCCCTCCCACCACGACAAGGTGGACGCACATCGGAAGGGTTTATGAATAACCTACACCTACCAGTACTTTCTAAATCAGCGTGCTTTATCTTAGAACGAATCAACACTTCTTCTCAACACACCAGGTGTTTATCAACAAACTTTTTTTTACAAACATGATTTAATACTTAAATAAATAAATATAGCAGGAGGTTGCATACAGCACATCTAGCCCCAAATTAAGCAACTAGACTTGTTCCATGGATACTAGAAAACGAATATACTTACTACATTATATAGTACCTTATAAGTAAAAAGTAAATACATAAGATACAAAATGGAACCAAAAACAAACATTTATGGTCAGCATAAATAATTATCCCCGGCAAGAATAACACCCGCAATTCTGCGTCGCAGCCAGGGGTTTACCCGACGCGCCACTAAGGCTGCCTAATTTTTATCTGAGCTGCCTAACTCTTATCCGAGCGAAATTCTCGGTTGCATCGCTTCCTACAAAAAATAATTTCACTATGTTTTATAACTTATTATGTTTCTGTTTCTGATACCAGAGTACCTTCTGCTACTGATCTACCAGATTGGCCTCCTGTAACCAACAAATGGTCTCCTCACATGGCCTTAAAGAACGAGTCCGAAGTTCTAACCACTCTCAACGATGAGCTCCGGATTGTGTTTTGGGATGGTCTTTACTCCGAATTCGCCATACATCCTATATCACCTACAAGTGCTGCGTTTTCTCCAAAAATGTCTAGTATATTAACGTTTGTTTCCTTGTTTGCATTTTTGTTCCGATAATGATTAAAACATTAAAAAACATGAAAATAGTCAAGTCTTTCAATATTTGATCAAAAAATTATACTAGTTTGAAATATATTATATTCATTTTTACTATACAAAATAAAATAAACCCCGTTAATTTGTCCCACTGCAGGGTAAGAGCTTCTTCCTAGCGATACAGTTTAGGCAGTAAGATAGACGCCAATCCGGAGTAGGCCACGAGAGCTTTTTTCAGATTGGCGAATGTCCTATGCCTTCAGACTGTGGTGAGTTCTAGGATTTGTCTGTTTAATCACTACGTTTCCCTTCACTTTAGGTGTTATCCAGATTGCATTTTTTTACACAACTGCCAAGAAAGGGTTATGTTTTATTATAGGTAAGTATTAATTATTAACTGATTCTTGACATTGACTTACCTATGACCAAATAGTTTATTAATGTTATTTACAATTAAAACTTTTATTAATAGATTTAAATTATTTATTTAGAATAAAATTTTCAACATCGCTAAGACAGAAAAACAAATCTAGATATAACTTTTTAAATGAGAATGAGAACTGATAATGAGCATTACATATTATGTTTTTTAAGAATTAATTAATCATTAAACGAAGACTATTTTTTCGATTGTATTTATCACAAAGGTAATAATGTTGCGTTACATACATTACCTACGAAACTAATTTTATTAACCATTATTATAAGTTGCTATTAGATACCACACCATGTCTAAATCGATCAATGTTTCCCAAATTCATTTACAAACAACCCACAGGATATTTTGAACCAATTCTATGAAAACACGATATATGAAATACTTTTACAGAATCTCTTTCATATGTCGCCGCTAGTGAACATGCAAGCAATTACTATGCCTATGTCACGGAAGCCTGTGTGTCGTTCGAAATCTATTCATCATGACTGTTAACTACGACTATATTGAATTTGTTGTACAAAAAAATAGAATTCTGGTACTTTAGTTTTGTGGCCCGTAATTGGTGTTAGAATGTCCCATAGTCCCTTAGTAAATATTGTTTCAGATTTTCCTTCAGTTTTTGCGACTTGGTATTGAAATATAGCTCATTTTCCATCATTTTACCTTTAACTTACCTCGACGTTTCGGCAAACGGATCCATTGGCCTTGGTCGCGAGAAGACATAAGAAGTCGAGGTAATTCAAATGTATAAATATTTACAAATGAGGCCGAAACCGTGAGGGTTATATAATCTTTTTGTATAGAACTATTATTAAAACGCAAAAGCTCACTTCCCAACAAACTGAAATGATTAAAATTTCAATATTCGACATTATTAACTTCTGAAACTTATCAAACGTATTTACTTTAGAACGTAATATAAATAAAGAAACTTGATTAAATTCGTCCATTATTTTGTTAGGTTCCACGTTACCATGTCGCCTTCGTGCCTTAATGGACAAACATTGAAATCCTTTGTCAGTTCTGTTTGCTTCGCGTTATACAGTAATCCCTATTATCAAAGGATTCCCAGTAATGTATTCAGTTCAGGCTGTTTTCGAATAATACATGAGTTTAAGGTTTGTCGGTCGGATTGATTGGGCATTAGAGTGTGGCTTATTGAGGATAAACTGATCCTAGATAATGAGTTACTTTTACAAACCATTTTTATTGGTTATCTATATCAATGGGTAAAAAACCGTTATTTTAAACCGTTACCGTTCCGTTTCCATTTTATTTACCGTTTTTTTAAACCGGACGTTTGTACTAGGATTTCACTGTTCGTCCGTATAACTTGTCAGTCGCCAGGCTATTTCTCATGAACCGTGTTAGCTAGATAGTTTAAATTTTTCACAGACTATGTAGTTTTGTCGCTAAAACCCACAAATACTAAGCATAGAATTAAATAAATATTTATATGAAGCTAAAGTACCTACTTAAAGCTTTGTAAAAGTCTGGTTATATTGACCTATGACCCCGATAGTGCTACCACTTGTCCTAACTCACACCGTAATCGAAACCGCAACCATAATCTACGTTTGGTTAATTCTAAGTGGCAATACGTCTATGACAGGGCCAGCTAATGAATGCAAGTCCAATACACTACTGGCTACACTCTAGAGATTGTATATATGGATACCATAACTCTGTATATCCGTTACATTGTTTACGGCTTATTCAAGATCCTCTACTCATATTTTTTAATTAGGAATGCAATACATTAAAAGTACATCTTCAAATATTCACTCGCGGCGAGGCTGATTTTTCACCGACTTTCCCTAAAAAGGATGTATTGTTATTTATTTGTATGTATGTTTTGTGTGTATGTTACCTTATTTCTCAGACGTCAGAGGTTCGATCGTGATAATTATTTTAGTTCTTTTTCTATTAGTAAGGTATTAGTTTGTAGTTCGCCCATTTATTGAAAAGTATTTTTTTTAAATATTTGTAGTAGAAATGCCTGGCTAGAGCATTAAATTTAAAACTACGAAACACAACATAGGTTTAGATTTATATTTATAACTAGCTGCGCCCCGCGATTTCACCCGCAAGTCCCGTTCCCACGGGAATATCGGTATAAAATCCCGAAATTCTCCGAAAAAGCCTAGGTATGTGTTAATCCAGGTCCCCATATACCTATATTCCAAGTTTCATCGCAATCGGTTCAGTAGTTTTTGCGTATTTGAGTAACAAACACACATACATACACACATACTCACAAACTTTCAGCTTTATAATATTAGTAGGATAGAATACAAAATTATCGATCTCCCCAACGTTACGCGCAAGAGGGAATTAAACCGAAAGTCTTAGTCACTACAATAGGGACTTATTTTTTACTAATAATACCAGCAACCTCGCTGCGATGAATTTTTCAAGATGTATTTTTCTTTTTAATACTTCTAGTATCAGGAAATCCAAATATTTATAAAGAAGTCTCATTTCCACAAAGAACTAATAACCTATTTCGTGGAACCATACCTCTGCCTACGATTCCTATCACATGATGGAAAGCAATCAACTTATCAATGAAACCGTCTAACAAAGGGTTTAATCAAATGCAATCAATTAAAGCTAACTTTACAACAGTAATGCACAAAGTCAACAGATCTCTGTAATTAGAGAACGCGGTGCAGATCGGGAGAGTGGTTCTCTGTCCGGGCAGGGGCGTATTTAGGTGTCGAGTAGGTATGTACTCAAACGAATAAAGTGGTTAATGGCGTAAACACCCCTTGTTTTTAGTCTCGGTGATTTAAGTTTTACACTCAGAAGACAATGAAAATGCATAGAACAAAATTACAACAAATGAAGATCCGACGCGAGACGCAGCTGGCTGAAGTACCTGACTGCTGTCACTCGGAGTTCAGTCTTCGCATACTCGGCGAACTGCCCGCTTCTGCACTTTGTTACTGTATTTTGACCCGACTACGGTGAAGCCAAAAGAAAGGGTAATGTATTTAGCAGTCTAAGTATGTATAGGTATTGGTATGTTCCATTGTAGCGCCCAAACTTCTGAACCATTTTTAATAAATAAGGTTTCAATAGATTCGTGATAATGGACCGGGTGCCTACAATTGACTAATAACTATTGTTCGGGCCACGTTCTATGCGAAAAAATATATTTATCTGCTGTTAAACCCCGGTTTTCAAACCAGAACCTTTTACTTTTTCGTATTTCAAGAGGTCAATCACAGAATGTAATTTTCTTAAAGGACACACGTTATTTAAAAACATCAAGACTCGTTCTGAACCAATGAGGTCGGACCGGGTAAACCACGCGCACTTTTATGTAAAAGGCATACGGTTTTTCCCGTGTAACTTCCGACCCCGTGGAAGTTTTGGGATAATAAAAAAATAAGTTTAAAAAACTATAACCCGTCTACGTGAAAAGAAGGAAGTATAAAAAGGATGAAACAAGAAAAATAGTCAGATAGAAATCCAGAAAAGCGTAACTAAAAAAATGCTCAAGGTAGAGCCGTGGTCGGTCGGTTACCTACTATAGTTATATGGGTGCCAGGAACACTTCTACTAAACATAAATAGTAGATATATACAGTAGATGCGACCACGGCCCTTCCTTGATCATGGAACAAGTGATTACATAAAAACATCAGTAATTCCATCATGGAACTGTGAATAATACTAGTGGCAACGAAGGAGCATTTCTGGATTTCTTTCTGACCATTTTTCTTGTTTCGTCCTTTTTAGGCTGCCTTTTTTTCACTTCAATACTTCAGTTTATTTCTTAACTTTACCACCTACAGGTTAATATTTACAATCCTAAAAACCACCTCATCTGAGCGATGTTCACGGTTGCATTCTTCTCGAGAGCCTAGGGTCTGGTAAAATCCCAGATTAAGGGTAATTTTTTGGGAACAGGACTAGTGTTGTAGGTTTGACTCTGTTGTTATCATGCAGAGATACTTTTTTTTTGCTAGGACTAGATCAGTAGCTAGGTGCCGTATGGCCCCGGCATAAAATAGGGTTACCCATCTCTTCCTGTGGGTGTCTTAAAAGCCGACTAAAGGTGACTACCTGGATTAGGGGCTAGCTAACTTTGAGTTTCCCCGCGCAGTGGCAGATACAGTTCTTGGTTCCTAAGAGGGTTGGTAATTGCAGAAGACATCGTCAATGATGATTATCTACTGTGCCAATACCAAATAATATGGGGTGTTAGGACACCCGGGATTCCCAAAAGAGATTCAACCGAAAACATCGCTTAGATGAGAAAAAGTTCAGGAGCCTGATGGCGCTGTATGAAATGTTTGCCATATTTTTATTTGCTCAACGAGTGTCCTTAATACACCTCGGTACTGTCTCTCAGAGTGGCGATAAATAACGGTCTGCGGACTGCCGGAATGCCGGCTCGGTGACTTGTACGTTTGTATGGAAATTACTGGCCTGACGGATAACGGGTAACTAGGTACATTTCAATGACAAAAGATGGACCTGCAACACCTATTCTCATTAAGATTTCAGACGGCTTCCCTAGAATAATTCCTTATTGTGCAGATGTGTTTCTTGTGATTTATTTTCATCGGAGTGCGTGTTTCAAAACCACACCATAAAATTTCTAGTTTAAAGACATTTCCGAAATTTCCCAAAGAACCGATAGTTTGCTGACGTTTTAAAACAATAATGGAATATGATGTTATTGAGTAAATAAATATAATGAAACAATATTTACCGGGATTTACTTGCGTTTTATTTATTAACGACATTGTTTTAACGTTTTCAATGCACGTACCAACGTTTCGCTAACTTTACTTACAGTCAGATTTACTGTGTTTTATTACAATGCGATCGCGAAATTATAAGAAAAAACTAAATAAATATATTTTGAATATAACATCATGTTTAGGTATATGCAGTATGTTTCGGGGATGGTACCTAATCTAAGTAGAAAGGACATTATTTTAGAGGCGAACTTCTTCCTAGGCGAAAAACTTCTGTTCTACGACTTTGGGAAATATGGAGTAGTTTTCTAAATTTTATGTTTAGTTTACTTGAAATTCGGATGTTTTATAGGTTGAAATGAAGCAGTCCTCATACAAGGATAACTTAAGGTCGTGGCTGAGTACGGAACCCTCGGTGCGTGAGTTTGACTTTCACATGAACGCTTTTCATCCACAAGATCAAAACTTAAGTATAGGTATGTAAAAATACTTCCAAGTTACGTGTATAAATGCCTCCAAGTCATAAAGATTTTAATAAATTTCAAACCGACAGTAAAATACATTTGCATATCAAGCCAATTGAGGAGAGGGAGGAAAAATTTAATTCCATATCGTATCAAAATGTAAAGTCGCCAAAAAACGATATTTTGTCAGTTTGTCTGTTAAGATACGTAAGTCTTTATTTCCAAAACAGTGCTTTTGCCCTTAAATTCACTTTTTTTTTAAATAATAACTTCAAATTTAAAAAGTCGTAAATAAGCAATTAGTTCTTTTAGTTATATACACAAAAGCAGCCGTTTTACTTGATGTTTTCTAATTTTCTATAAGTAACCCTATATATTACTAACCTAAATAAATTATGGTCAGAAAATTGTCACCATAATCATTGTACAATACGGAAAATAACCTATACAGGGAACCATTGGTGACGTAAAAAGCTTCCCACAAATAAAAAAACGTATCTAGTAACAAAACTAATTGAAGAACTGGGCTGGTTCTCCCACTGACAAAATGAACCATCATGTAAAAATGACTTAATTTGAGGAGGTCAATTGGCGGAAAACGAGCCTGTTAACAACTACAATTACATACATGGATCTACAATAATAATTATCTACATCACAAACCTACTGTGATCAATATTTATAAACAAAAACTTAATCATGCTTTCGTCTCATTATCGTTTGCAAATGCAAAAGCAGAGCATTTGGATCATATGATAGAAATGCTTTGTCTGTCAGCTACTGACTGAAAATATATTAAAGAAGACATTTTGAAGAGATACAATAACAGATCTCCATATTGAATATTCATACCAAACCAGGGGCAAACGCAAGTCAATCTAAACGGAATAACTGCCCCCGAGCCAATTTCACAAATTCATAAATTCAATAATCATTTTTACAACCTCGTTGAGCCAATGCGTCTGCGGCTAAATTTATTATTTAAATATTCTGTGGTGTTTGGATATTTTGTATATCCTTTAAGCTGTGTCTGGCTGATTATTTACAACGTCTTGGGTTCTAAAGGTGATTTTACAGAGCATTCAAGTAAGAACCTAGGCAGGAATGCGTTAAAATATGATGGGTGGGCGGTTTTATTTTTATTTAAAGGGCTTAAGCCCGCACTGGGCGTTCATAGAACTATTTAAAGAAAATATATATCCTCAAAAACACAGCGCACGGTCTACGTCACTAAGAAGCCTAAGAGACTAAGAGGCCCTTAGGCCTCTTAGTCTCTTAGGCCGGGGAATTAATAATACAATCCGGGGAATGCGACTTATCGCATTCCCCGGATTGGATTGAGATGCGTTGTTTTGAATCCCGCCTGACGTAGACCGTGCGCTATGTTTTTGTGGTTATATCATTTCTTTAAAAATAGTTCTATGATGGGCGGTTCTTCCGCTTTAGCGTTTTAGCGGCAATAGGTGGCTTTGTTTTTTTATGTTTTGTGCATGGATCTTCAAACTCAAAATTATTTTATTTAATAAGACAATATTTACATTAGCGTTTTGAAAAGTCAGCAAACTACCTTGTTTTCGGATCGTGACACGAAAAACTAATAGTGTTATTTTTTGCAATTGCTGTGATCATGTGATTCATATTGTTGCATTTTTAGAACTATAGTGATACTGGAGTAATAAATTTAAGCTTATATACTAATAACAGCTGCTGCTGCGACACGCAGTTTCACCCGCGTAAGTCTTGTTCCCGCCGGAATATCAGGATAAAAAATTAATTATTTTAGGTCTCCAACTGTATACGTTTTAAGTTTCATCGCAATTGGTTCAATAGTTTTTGCGTGAAAGAGTTACAAAATCACATACTTACATACAAACTTTCACGTTTGTAATATTAGGGGTTAAAGTATCAAATTGCCGATTTGTACTGAAAATCTTAATTGTTTATTTTTTAAATGTTTAACAAATTTATTTAATCAAAATAGTTGCCATTATTATCTATACATTGCTGCCATCTAATGGGAAGGTTATTAATGCCTTTGCGATAGAACTCCGACGATCTAGACTGCACAAACTGTGTGAAAGCATTTTGTACTGCCTCCTGGGAAGAAAACTTCTTGTCACGTAGATAATTGTCCAAATCACGAAAAAAATGGTAGTCTGTTGGAGCAAGGTCTGGTGAATACGGAGGATGACGAATGGTTTCTAAGTGCAGTTCCTGAAGGGTCAAAATGGTTTCTCGTGCTGTGTGAGGTCTCGCGTTGTCGTGGAGCAATAATGGTGAAGATCGATTCATGAGTCGGGGCTGTTTTACTGCTAGTTTTGTCAACATGGTTCGGAGTTCGGCACAATAGACATCTGCCGTAATTGCTTGACCAGATCGAAGAAAACTATAGTGAATAACACCATGCTGAGACCACCAAACAGTTACCATTACCTTTTTATTGGTAAGTTTTGCTTTAGGACACTGTTGTGGCATTTGACCTGGGGTCAGCCATTGCATTTTTCTTTTCCGGTTATCATAAAGAATCCACTTTTCATCACATGTTACAATTCGATCCAATATTCCTTCATTTCTGTACCGGTTCAACAAGGCAACACAAGTTTCAACACGCATTTCTTTCTGCAGATCAGTCAAATCATGAGGCACCCATTTTTCGTATTTTTTTATTTTATTGATTTGACGCAAGTGAGTCAATAAAGTGGGTAAGGTAACGTTAAACCATGCCGCTAATTCCTGGGTAGTTTGACTAGGATCGGCTTCCACTATCTCTCTTAATTCATCGTTATTCACCTGTGTGGGCGGTCTTCCTCGTGGCTCGTTCTTTAAGTCGAAATTTCCATCACGAAAGCGTTTAAACCAAAATCGCACGGTGCGTTCATTAGTAGACCCCTCTCCAAACGCAGCATTGATATTGCGGGCTGTTTCTGCCGCGTTAGTTCCGCGTCGGAACTCGTATTCAAAAATCACTCGAATTTTCGCAGTATCCATCTATCTTGTCTAAATTGAATAACAAAAACAATTGAAAGTCGATATTCAAATGTTTCACATTTTTTAAAAAAGGAACATCACAGAAACCATTTGAAAAACGTTTCATTCGAAAACCTCAAACCATGAAGATTCTATGTCAATTCAAAGAACCTATTGCAATAAAACGGCAATTTCATACTTTAACCCCTATTATTAGTAAGAAGTAAGATTATGAAAAGGAACTATTTTTTGTGTGTTTGTTTGTAATGAATAGACTCCAAAAGTACTGGACCCATTAAGAAAAAACACCGATAGAAAGCTACACTACCGAGAAGTAACGGTACTTTTGATTCCGATATCCCCACGGAATCGAGACTTACGCGGGTGAAACCGTGAGTCGCAGGTAGCCTCCTATAATCTTTACTAACATTACAAGCGCGAGAATAACCCTGTCTGTTAAATAAGCTTGTAAAAATGTTCAATGCTCTAGTCTACAGTCGTCTTTAAGTATGTACTTTATGAGTCGCATTATCTCTTTTACCAGACAGGTTAAATTACCAAATAGAATTGATAGAACGATTATAGTATACACTTAGCTGCGTCCTTTCTTTCTGCTTAGTTCAGTCTTTTATACAGTTTTAATGTCTAAAGTGAATTCTAAGGATTTTCTGTAAATAATGTATTTTGTTTCTGAATTCTAAGTGGATTCAACCCTTTTATGAGGGTTTTAGGTGTCAAGTTATTTATTTAAATTTGAGAATTTTTTTATTTTTTATTTTGTCAACATTTAAGTTTTGCTTTAATTTTCTCATGTCTATAAATTCCACAATAATCATTATAAATGCGAAAATTTACATATGTTTGTTTGTTTGAATGTTTCTGTTTTAACACAAAAACTACTGACCCGATTGCGATTAAATTCGGTATGTAAGATAGTTGGAGATCTGAATGAACACATAGGCTACTTTTTGTCCCCATATTGCCGCGGGATCGGAACTTGTGCCGGTAAAACTGTGAGTCGTAACTAGTATAAAAATACTAGCTCACACAATCATAGCGATCGTCTCCACGAGCGTTAACATTGCGGCGATATTATCGTCGAGCCACTTATTTCTCTACGATCTCTATGAACGTGTCTTCACATGGCGATGTTAACGCGGCGGCGGTGCGTTGTATAGAAACAAAATAATATCGCCGCGATTCTAACGCTCGTGGAGGCGGTCCCCTAGGTGCGAGAGCATAGTTACATTGGGTCAACCTGCTAGGCAACCCCGCACACTCCGGGAGGCATGTGAGGATCCCAGGAAGATCCTACGCTTCTGGTCGAAGCTGGGTTGGCTGGAATAATATCATAACCAACGTACGTACAATGGTTCAACTGGGGGACCTAAGTGTGGAAAATGGGAGACCAAGACCAGTATGTAACGCCAAGCGTTGCTTAACCCGCATGCACGACCATTCATAATCGGCAATGCAGCTAGGTCAGTGATAATAAAAATAGTTCAGATAAAACTATTTATTAAAAGTAAATGATATTCCTAACATTTTGATTCGCAACATCTGAAGTTTTCTTCATCTTCACCTCTTTCACATTTCACTATTTGTTTGTAAGAGTAAACTATAATAACATCATGACATATCACCGCTGGAAAACAACAAAAGTTCAAGTTCAAGTTTTTACTGTATGTTTCCGCAACTAGCTTTAGGCTACTAAGCCTTTTTGCGTGACTTTCAGGGTTTCCTCACGAAGTTTTCCTTCACCCTTCAGTTTTCCTAAAACAGCGATGTTAATAGCGCACATCTTTAAAAAATTTGCACACTAATTTTAAATTTGAAGCAGCTCAATTATTATAAGTATCTTTCAAATTTTGAGTAGAGTAACAGCATTTGGCCATTTCTTTCTAGGTGTTTAAACTCTGTGTAATGATTAACGTTATGTTGCGTTTATAGGAAAAGTATTTCCTTATTTAACTGCTACTTGTAATGCAAAAAATGTTATGCATGGTTTATAAGTAAGGGGGTATCTATTGAATGACACCCGTTGTCAAACATAAAGGCCGTCGTGTGCTCTACATTTGGCGGCAAAATAAGACGCGGTAAACTCCGCACTCAAAAATAATTTACGACCACTTGAAGTTGTTTGTTTATAAAACAATTAACTGTTTTAAAGCGCTTTGTTAATGATAACCATTTATCAAGTGTTTTAAGTAATAATAATCTTACCTAATATCGACAATGCTAGTAAAGCAAATACGACTGCCAACAAAAAATGCATGAATATGAATCCGATACGAATGAAGTAGACTGCTCCTATAAGCCCCAACACTGTGTTGTACGCAGCAATCAGAAGGCACATCCATATGCTTACTTCTAACGCCAGAGTTTTATCCTGTAAAAAACGTGAATTTCTAAAATAAGCAGTATATTACATCAAGCAGGATTTACTTGTGGCATGAAGCTTATAGTCATTTTTATTTTATTCTATGTATAATATGTATGTATTTACAAAAGAAATATAAATATTCGTTGTCTAGGCACCGTAACACAAGCTTAGCAGCTTACCACGGGGCTAGATGGCGCTGTGTGTTGGTCACAGGATTTACTTATTATTATTTTACAATAAAATTATGTAGGCACAGCAGTACTATTTATATGTTTGATAAAATTGCTTCTAAGAACTTCTGCAAGACTGTTTTTGTGAAATTGACTCTATGATACATTATACTAGTTTCGTAATGTAAATGACTTTAGTCCATGGCTAATTTTGTACCTAAATCCATCGGGCGATTTACTTTATAAAAATATTTTACCAAATTGATTAAATTTAAACTATTTTTTCTGGTTTTAATACCTACGTTTGGAGAGTTTTACAAATGTCTTCGTCAGGGTTAGACCGAAAAAAATGTTCATGTACCTACTTAACACACAAAAACACAAGAAAAAACTTAATTCATTCACTAAAGAAACATAGAAGGGCATTATCGTCAAAATAGCCATCGTCTTAAATGCTAACGGTCATGGCATGTCTCATGCATATGTACGTTGCAAATAACCAACACTGTTTTGATATTAGCTACCCCCGTGGTTTCTCGTAAGTCCCGTTCTCGCGGAAATATCAGGATAAAAAGTAGCCTATGTGTTATTTTAGATCTCCAGCTACCTATATTCCAAGTTTCATTGTAGTTTTTGCATAAAAGAATAACAAAGTCACATACAGACATACATACGAACTCTTGCGTTTATAAAATGAGTAAGATCGGTAACGAGACTTATGGGAGTGAAACCGCGGGATGCAGCTAGTTTGTTATAATTCTCAAAACAATATTAGTAAAACATTTTCAGAAATGGTAGCCTTTAAAAAAAAACAAAATTGAAAATTCATCTACAACCTCATTGTGGACCTCAACCTTGTAAAAAGAACCCTAAGCTACCTAAATGTTACCTCAAATAATCCTAAAGATATGTAGTAGATAATATGAAGACTAGCTACTCCTATCCTGGTCATACGGGACCAAATTGTAAAAGGTACCTTAAACTAAATGTTACCTAAAGATATGTAGTAATCTAAAGCTACTCCTATCCTGTGTTCACGGCAACAAATTGTAAAGACCTAAAGTTATTCTAAATTAAAACCTAAAGTTATCCTAAATTAATCCTAAAAGAATTCTAACTTATCCTGGTTAACAGATTGTAATAAACCTAAAGAAACCTAAATTACCTGAACTTACCTATAGCTATTCTACCTACCTACTCTACCTAATTTTATTTATATTCTTAGTTTGTGTAATGTTTTATAATGGCTCGTGAAAGTCTAGTGGTAATCAGACCAACGTAGTGAATTGTAGTGACCTAAGTTCTTTTAGATAATATAGACAAGATTTCCTGAAAGTCCTACATCTGACCTAGTAAACCTTTGTACCACCTATCCTTCTCTTATAAGCAAGATTTATAGAAAAATCTGAAATGATCCTCTACTGCTGTATTTGTACAAAACTACTTACTACTTGAATTTAACTATTACTGAACCCTAAAATTAACTATAAGATATCTCTATTTCGTTGACTTTCTATGCCAGAAGCTAATAGATTGATGCTACTAGAAATGCTAACTTATGACTATGGGAATAAGGTATAAATGAATGCACAGTAAATAAATTTTAAATTATTTTTTTATTACCAGTGGTTCGTAAGTACTGCACTGGAAAAGAACCACCAAGAAAAACCAGTGAGGATGAATATTGAGATTAAATGATTTTATAAAATAATTAATTGTGTTACAATAGTAACTTGACCCAAAATGAGTGATCGTATAGTAATCGAACTACTTCCTCAGTGGAAACCAACAATGATAAACTAAAATAACTTCGAGATCAGTTTTATATTAAAAACTAATCAAAACCCTCCTTTTGAGAGTTTAGACTCGGGTAACTTTCGTACCTAGTCTCCTAAATGAATTCCTCCTTATGAGAAATTGTTGCTTGGTAATCTGGTTCAGGTAACTTTTGTACCTAAGGTCTTGAAGAAACGCTTCGCCATTGGAGCTACGAATGCGTTAGGAAGACATGGTTATGTCTTGACCTTCGAACCAAATCAACAAACCAAAGTTTTCCCACATCCGGGGATTGTAGAAAAGGTAAATTATTTACCCGTAAATATGATTTGAACGATATTCATTCATGTTAAATTCCACCAGGATTACATTTATAAATAATACTCGAACATTATGTACTCAGGTTTATGTAGATTTATGGTCATTTTACTATTGTAAAATAAAGATCTTTTGTCCAGATAATTGTTAGCATTTACGATAAATATACAAAGGAAATCTTGGGATAAGATAAATGAATTTACAATAATCAATCAGGAATCTTTTATAGATTTTCCTGTGAATTTGGACTAATTATGAATTTACAATAATCCTGTAAATAACACACAGAAATAGGTATCCCTCGACTACAATATTATAGTCTAGAAATACAAGACAATAAATATAAAGTTCTCTACAAAGAACAAAATATGTGGGAATCGAACCTCACAATATAGCTCCATAAGACTAAAAATGTAAAGTAATTAGTTCTCTACATAGAGTATATTTAAGGTAAAATATATACCTCTGAAATTAACACATAGCAGTACTGTACGGGAATCGAACCCATACTAATTCATGTAAATACATAACATTTAGTTCTCGTTCACAGAGAATATTTTAGGATATTTTCTATATAAAGCATCCCAAACTAATAGTGACTGGGAATCGAACCCTTCACTAAATTTACAGTGACTAAGTAGATCAACCTAGATCTACTAAAATATAGAGGCCCACTCTAGGCAGTACATACTACATCTTTGACATTGTTTCGTCATAAATATGAAGGCTATCATTATATTAATAGTGTAGAAAATCTTACAATCTAAGACTTACTGACATACAATACCAAGAAGTAGATATACACTGACTCTAATTAAAAGTAACAAACACTAAAAACTTATTATTTATAATTGAAATAAAACTAGTGACCCCGGCGAAGTCCCACTGCCCTCTGTTACCAAGCTTAACTCTTACTGCCCCTAACTCTTACTGTTCCCAAAAATCTCAGCTATTGCCCCGCGCTCTAACATACCCCTCTGCCTCCTTAACCTATGACGTGATTTGTCATTTGCAATAAATAGGCGGTCCCAAACAGCGCCACCTACGCCTAAGATCAAGAACTAACTATCCTTAATCAATAACAAACTATCTACCTTTATATAAGTTCCGTATAAGTACTTTATATTTGAGAATAGTTTTGTGTAGGTACCGGCGTTCCGGTACAACCTTAACGTGGAGTAAGATCGGAGTAATGAGAACATGCTTTATCTTTTTCCGTGGCAAGAACTTTTAAAGTTTTCCGACAGAAGCAAAAAGTGGGAAAATTATTCCCACCCTATTCCACGTCTATTAATAAGACTACTAAGGATTAAGTTAGATAATACAAATAAATTACTAAGTAAAACAAAAGAAGTCATTTCCAAAATCTAGATTCACTGGCGAAAGGATTAATTTGACAAAAGCGTGAACCGTGAAAATGCTAATGTTCGTAACGAACCTAATTTAATATCTCGCTAACAATAGATCTTAAAGTCTTTCACTCGATTCTGTGAATTGTTGCGATTGAAATAGACCAACGGCTTTTTCGTCAGTCGATAGTTTTTTTTAACAAATATCTATTAAAAAAATGTTTAGGGACCTATGTCAGCAATTGACCATGCCAGTCGCATTATTACAATCAATAGTGTAATACAAATAAACAGATTGCCTACTTATGAAGTAAATTATAAAGCTACGCGCCCCGCGGTTTCATCCGCGTACCTAAGTACCGATCCTGCGAGCATAACTATAT
Organism: Idaea dimidiata; assembly: GCA_949358125.1. Taxonomy (NCBI): domain Eukaryota; kingdom Metazoa; phylum Arthropoda; class Insecta; order Lepidoptera; family Geometridae; genus Idaea; species Idaea dimidiata. Next base: position 16,027,458 of record OX442329.1, read on the forward strand.
ACCTATCAAAAAACACCGCCCAGTTTTAATCTATATACCTAAAAGTTATCAAAATTGGCTCAGTTGTGAAAGCGTATTAGACAGACAGGTATAATTTCGCATCTAAGTATAAAATGAATTAGGTATATAAAGTATGTGCTAAGTTTGCTAAGCTTGTTTAATAATTCTTTCCAAAAGCAAAGTTTTTTAAATTACAAAATACTCAAATATTCTGTTTACATTTTCTATTAGAGCTTGTATTTTAATTTTAATTATGTTTCAACAGGGTAAAACTATCATAGGGTTTGTTTGTCTGTGTCGCGGTGCCGTAAGAGGTATAATTATGTATTAAATCTGTGGTCTACTTTCCCTAAGATAGCCTAGAGGTTACTTACATGACAAAGTCACACATTCATCATGTGGGGTTCTGGGTTTATTGTTCTGATTGTACTAAACAATAAAGTTGGCGCATCGTCGTTTGGTTTGTCATAGATCAAACACTTTTAGTAGAACGATTATATTGATGACAATTTGTACGTGATTAAACGAGTCCCACTTCTGATGTAGGGCTAAGGATAACACAAATGCTGAGCCAGCAGGGCTATTACAAAACAACTTCGGCCGTTTATTTTTCTTTCAGGACAAATATTTCTCAATATATTGTTTGTCTTGAACGTATAGTAATTATTGATCCAAAATCGAACAATCCTACTGATGTTTGGTCGGGTCCAAAATTTCGGCCGAAGTTGTTTCGTAATAGCCCTCCTGGCTCAGCATTATGTCATCCTTAGCCCTACATCAGAAGTGGGACTCATCTAATCACGTAAATGTCAAATGTCATCATGTATCCTTTAGCTTAGTGTTATTCAATCGCAAAACAGTAAGTAATAAATGTAACCTTTGGTATAAAATGTACCTACTAAGAAAAATGATCTTACAAAGAGTTGAAATAAAACTCTTTTCTGCCGTTCTTACCGTTCCTGCAATGCCGTTTCGGAGCTTTTACAGACTCCTTGCTTAAGGTGACCCGTCTTCCTGAGGAAGGAGTCTGTAAAAGCGCACGTCAATATTAAAAGCAAAGCTATTGAAACCAGAAAAAGAATTTTATTTCAGCACAACATTGCGAAAACAGAAGAAAAAACTATTACAAAGAGTTGTTGAAATCACCTTCGTGGTTCTACGTTATGATATTATTTTTTAGATAATTTCAATTCAACATACATTGTTTTCTGCAATGTGGTAAGGGTAAAGGGTAGCGAGAAAACATATTGTTACTTTGAACGACCTTTTAGCCTCAGGACAGGTTTTGTTATTGTATGGAATCTAGAATTATATATATAGGTATACTAATATTATAAAGCTGAAGAGTTTGTTTGTATGTTTGGTTTGTTTGTATGCACTAAACTCAGGAACTACTGGTCCGAATTGAAAAATACTTTTAGTGTTTGATAGCCAATTTATTAAGGAATGTTGTAGGTTATAATCTCGAAATTTCTACAGGATAGGGACTTAGGCGAGTGAAACCACGGGCACTGGTAGTAATTCTAAATACGGCCCAATGGATGCCTCAGATTGTGGCGAGTTTAAAAAAAACTAAGTAAACGCGATATAATCTTTAATATTAAAAGGTCTAAGACAACTTTTATAGGTGCCAATGCGATTCAGAGGATATTATATTTTAGCATACTATATTTTAATAAAACTGGTCAATATTATTTCGGTATAATATTGACCAGTTTTTTCTCTCCTTCGATTCATTTCCATCCAAAGTTTGGGTCCAAAAGAGATCCCTTTTAGCGATAAGTTCGTCCAATGTAGGTACTTTAATATGTTAAATATGTAGATTTTGGTAAAGCAAAGTGTTAATCTAATCATAATTAGACGAAAATTAAGTTTAGAATAGATAAATACGAAAAAACGTATCGTACGGAAAAGAAACGGGAAGAACTTACTTCTAAACCTCCCAAAAACAGCATCATAGCGTGTATAACTAGAAATGGTATAGTTGCACAGATCATTATCCGTAAAGCTGTTGACACTGGGCCCTCGCTGTATGCACTCACCAAAAAATACAAAGTCAGGTAGCAGACCACTGACAACTGAAAATTAAAAGTCTAGTTATTTCATCTGGATAATTTTTTGAGATAAAACTCATCTTATGATTTTAATAGCGATCACCTACCTATCTACTTTTCTCTACTTTGAAAAAGGGGTCCGAAATGTGCTCCAAAACGTCGCATCGGCATTGCACCAATGCTGATAATAAAAACATCGCCACTAAAACAGTGAAATGGGTATTATTTCAATAAAAAGTCGAGATGTCGGCGTTTCGATCAAATAGTAGTAATAAGCAACTTTTGTCACATTTATGTACTGAAATTACAAAAGTGTGACAAAAGCCTGTACCTCATTTTGTCAATTTGTATTCCATCATATACTATCTAGCTCTGGAGTAGGCTCCCGTGACGTTCCTGCTTAATTCCTTTAAAGGTGCCCTAGCCCTGCAGGGGTACAAATTAACAGGCTAAAAACACATCAGTTACCGTAAACCCAAGTGCCTATGAAAAGCAAAAGGTTGCGATTTCGATACCAACCGCTAAACTATAGTTAGTAGTATAAAGGCAAAATGTGAGTGTTTCCTTTCATTCCCTGACCCTTGACATCAAAAGAAAATATTAACTGACATAGGATGTTGTTGAAAGAAAAGAAAATATCATGAGGGGGTCGATTTTAGCACCGTGTCCAGCGCTCGATTTGTACAGATATTCGTTCGACATCGGGAAATCTACATTTTTTGATCTTTCAACTGTTACGAATGATCTCCGCCACTAGTCGTTGGGAGGCAAGTGCCCACTATCTAGGTAATATAATTTTTTTTAATTATTATCAGATTAATTGACAATCTCGACCGTTAGACAATGTGGTTAAAAGTGCAGTAGACTGGGGCCATGCGACATGAAAATCGACCGTATGTCACACGAGCGATTCGTTAATCGACCTCCAGGTGCCGCAAGTAGGCTCTTGAACCAAGGAAGGTAAACAAGCTATCGATCAATGTTGAGGGCTATGGAAAGTGATGGATACTACCTGAAGTTGAAGACCACACTGTCGGCGTCAGACAACAAAAACGTACATTTTTACAAGGAAATTGATGGATGATTTTAATAAAAAGCTAGTATAATTGGCAACTGTTAGCTTTTTCAATGTAGTTTTTAGGGCTTCGTACTCAACGGGACCCTTTTACTAAGAATCTTTTCTCCGTCTGTATGACAACAGGAATATTTATAAATATATTCTATGTCTTTTGCTATTGAACGTATAGTAATTATTGGTACAGAACGATCAATAACTACCTGCTGACGTTTGGTCGGGTCCGAAGTTATTTCCTAATAGCGCTTCATGTTATATCTCATTAACCGTGACAGGTAGACTGTAGCAATTTTCAACGGGACTCTTTTACTATTGCAATTTTCAATAAACTTAGATGCACAGAATTGCCTGTTTATTAAACGCTACCTACTGGGAATTTAAAACAAAAGCGAACAGAGGAAGACTATGGAAAAACCTCTTATGAAATTAGTGTGTAAGTACTACCCCCCCTCTCTTATAATATAAACACTAATTAATGCGCTGCATAACTATGCATCGCTTGTCTTTTACTGCTACATGAAGTTTCAATGTTGAAAGACAGAGACAAACGTCACATAACTTAGTCATGTGTAAATAATATTTTATAAGTAAGGGAGTAGTACATGTTTGTGTTGTACTTCAATAACATTGTCTGTTATAATGGGACCGACATGGGCAATTATTGAAGCGAAAAAAAGCGAAAAAGCAAGGGAGGAATACTGATGGAATAACTCTTATGAAAATAACTAACTGCGCCTACCGGTTTCACCCGCGCGAGTTCCAATCCTAAAGGCCAAGCCTATGTGTTAATTCAAGTAGTCTCCAGCTATCTGCAAACTAATTTTCATTACAATCGGCTCAGTAGTTTTTGCCTGAATGAGTACCAAACATACTCGTTTACTTCATCACACAGCTTTATCATCATCATCCTCAAAATGAAGTTTGAAGGTCAGCAGAAGTTACTTACCTACATACTTATAGACTTTCACATAAAATATGAGTATAAGATAAGGAGAATACTTACAAGTTTTAACCATCCAAGACACAAAATAGCGTCTCTTAGGGTCTTTTTCTTGCATACAAACTCATCATCTTGTGATGATGATCCACCGAATCTCATCGTTATTTTTATTGTTAGATTTGTTTTAATCTCTCAATAACATTTTACTAATTTTTATTTTGTTTACACGAATAATTTGACTTTAAATGCGTAATTCGTAACCACAGAACACTATTACTCCTAGCGGAGAAGAACTATAGGTTCATACATTCGATATGCGAACACAGCGCCCCCTAGCGCTGCAGTTTCCGCCCACATGAACTACGATCGCGCGGGAAACGCTAGGGAAATTTAAATGCTAGTATTACTTCCGCACTCAGAGACGTTTATTGGTTAAACTATCATTACCGTAAAGATTTTCGAATTCTTTATTTAGTGATAGTTGTAAGTAACCATAAAACGTATCTGAGTGCGACAATTAGTGATTGAACATTTGAATCATACCTAGCACAGTATGAATGGGTTGGATAACACAATCAATATTACTTGTGGATTCTATGCGTCAAATGTTCGATGACTGAGTTTTCAAGTTTGATTGCACCACGAGTTTGGTGTAAGTATAATATTATAATTACTTATAAACCAAAATAATGCTGGAAATAAATAAAATATAGTCTCGATGATGAAATTATTTATTTAGATCGAAGCATGTTCCATGTAGGCTTGTTGTGGACACGTTTGTAAGTTTGTAAGGGTTTGCTTCGTTTTCGGTCAACTAAACGAGTCTATGTATAGAAACCACAGCCGCAGTGGCAATAGCCTCTTGCGGTAATTCGTCTGAAAAAGATTAATACCATATAATCTCTACAAAAATATCCCGTAGTTCAAGCCTAGCCTCAATCACTTACGCTAAGAAAGTGTCTATTGTCAATAACCAAACTCATTTGGAGTTATAGGTCAGTCTTTTTACTAGAAAATTTCTTAGTCATTTTAACACAACAAAAATGTTTGAAAATCGGCATTTTTGTACCAAAGCATTTGACAAAAACGACATTAGTATGCCAACTCCTATAAATTAGGCATTGTTGTCATTTTCGGAAGATGTCGTTTTCAGAAGTTGTCGTTTTGGGAAGTTGTCTGTGCTATTTTCATACAAAAATCGGCCCGTCTCGGCTCGGTGACAATGTAATATAAATCATTCCTGAATTGTTGTGGCCAACAATCTTTTTATGAATATTCTACTAATATCATAAATAGGATAAACAAAATAAAACACTTTATTTATCCGGTTTTATCGCGTTTTTATTCATTATTTAAACCGAGCTTTCGCTTTTTTTGAGCTAGTTAGGGATAAAAATAATTATAATTTAAATTAAAAACAATCACAACAACTCTATAGTCTGCGTACACTGGAACGTTTTTATTGCAAAAATTATGAGGCGGTAGTTTACTGTAACTTTTTAGAATGTTTAAAATAGATAAATTACATCTCAGTCAACCTTGAAAAAGCCAACTGTAAAGTTGGCGAATGCTCGGTTCAAATAATAAATAAAAACGCGATAAAACCGGATAAATAAAGTGTTTTATTAGGCAAAATCGCGAAAACCATAGAAGAAATTAGGATAAACAAATAAATAAATTCCAAATACCTCGGTTTGGGTTACTGGGATATTTTTATTGGGCTGTTCTAAAGACATTAAACCTTGTGAAGTGCTAGCAACAGGAACGATCTGAAACACATAGGCACATTTTGTATGAGTTGTTGTGGCCGACCATCTTTTTATAAATATTCCACTAATATCATAAATGTGAAAGTAATTTTGTGTGTTGTTTTCATGCCTAAACTGCTGAACCGATTTTGGTGAATTTTGGTATTGAGATAGATGGACCTTGGAGAAGGACATACTTTTGATTCCAATTCTGAGTAATACCGAGGGGCACAGCTAGTTTGTTATATTTATATCCATATAGAATTAGATACAAATTTACTATACTTAGTAAAGAAATAGGACCATGAAGTAAGTAGGTAGTGATATTATGTACGTAGTTACAACTCACTTGTATTTTTGGTGTTGGTGGTGCTGTTGACGAATGAAGCTCCTTACTTCGTAACTCGACTAATATGTGTCGAGCCTCAGTAGGTATGGCAAACTTATCAATCTCTTCCTATCATCACTGGTGTAAGATGAATTATCAAAATGTCCACCACACAGAATTTTATGTTGTTTGTGTAACCTGATCCATGATGGAACAGAAGACCAATGTTCATCAGGGTAACAAAATGTAGACCATACTTTAGCCCTAAAATAAAAACACATGTTTTAAAACTTGAAATTTTTATAGAGGTATTCTTCTGTGTACAGGGAGCAAAGGATACTTACTACAAAGAGTTATTTACAGAAGGCTCGGGAAATCGGTGAAAAGTCACCGAAGAGTCTTCTTTCTGCACGAATACCACACTTATAACAAAAATCATCAATTTCGCAACGGAGTCTCTTTCTCACAATATAAACACCGAAAATATTATCTTAATTGAGTCTCTTTTTCATAGTACCACTACTCTGCAATATTAAATTCTAGCAAAAACTCAAAACAAAACAACACAATGAAAAGTTTCTGAAAATTCAAAAAACGCCATTTTGTTTGAAAATGTTTCAGTTCCAACCATAGACGAAATATTAAATGAAGTAAGTTGAAGCATAATCTTTGCTGTCTTGCTCTTTTGTAGAGCTTTATCTCAGTTCAAAACATCCCACCCTCATTGATGCTCGTGTTGGCATGCGTCTGTTAAAGAGCTGGCATTCCCTGTTCGTAACTGTTGATAAAAAATCTCTTTGGCCGTTTCAATGACAGAAAATAATCAAAGACAATGTAGAATAGAAGAGAATGTAAATAAAAAGTTCCTTTGTATTTTGCCCTTGACTACGGAAACCACGGACCATACGGACTGCAATGTTTTTCGTAGGTAGCCTCATACACATAATTGGGCCTATAAAAGGACTACTTATAAAACCAGTTGACTGCTCATAAGTATTCTTCTCTCACGAAAATAGTACGTCTTTTTAGTAGTACTCTCGTGTAAGAACGGCCAATCATAAACAGTTTAAATATAGATAGGTAACGCTTCGGCGAATCACAAAGGGTCTAATTATAGATGAGTAATTCCATGGCCAATCACAAAGTTTGATTATTACTTAAACGCAACGGAGATTTTTGTTTTGAAGAAAAATCGCAGTATGATCTGTCAATTGACTTTATTATCTTTGGGCCATTATCATCATCACATTTGATCACATCACATCATCATCATCCAAGCGATATTTTTGGTTGCATCCATTTTAGGAGCCCGGGATCCGCTTAACACAGTAAGCTAAATCTAAGCCACTTGGCTTGCCTACTGTAAATAGATTTGGCATTGTCTTTACAACATGCCTACCTAACACTTACCATCCTTTAGATCGGGCAGTTTACCCGCCACCACGCAGAAAGAACTTTCCGTTTGCTAGTCTCCCTTAGACAGTCTGAAAGCGACAGAGACAAGGAGGTCGAGGGTCATGTCCCGCAGAGAGCAATGAATTTTGGAAATACGACTTTTATGTATAAACACAAAGAGCAACTCTATTACATTTCCTTCATTTCTTCCCAAAGTAAAAAAAATATAGAATAAAAAAAGTACTCTACATTATTGAATTCGTGTAAAGCTTAGCGTAACCTAATAGGATACAGATATGTGTTCGCTGGAGGAATACGCATCAATTTGTGTAGAATAAGCCGAGAAATCCTTTGGAGGGTTGCTTGTTCCTTGTTGCAAGGATTTCGTATATTTAACGAATGTCTGTTTTAAAAAATACTCGAAACAAAATTGTATTTTTTGCAGTTCACAAATTCAGATATGTTTCGACGTATTTATTTACGTTTCTATTGTTAGGTTGTTCTTATGATCTAGTAGCCGCGCCTGTGTAGTTTTACACACTATGTATTATTTCCGGTTTCTAGCTACCTATATTCCAAGTTTCATCGCAATCGGTTCAATAGTTTTTGCGTGAAAGAGGAACAAAGTCACATACATTCATACACATAAACTTTCGCGTTTATAGTAAGATGAAGTTTTTGTGAACGCGAAAACTTTGCGTGGTCCTTTGGTAAACCAAATCTCTACGGAAAAACCTAGGAAAAAACATTGATTTAGAAAAAAATATACAAATCTATGGAAAATCGTCTAAGTAGATCAATAAAATATGGTGTAACGCTCATCTATCGTTTATAAATGCGAGACAATCAAACAAACGGGTAGTGCAGTCTTAGACTGAAATCTATAGTTCTTACTTTGACTTTGCTGAGCAAATTTAGCTGCTTTGTTGGTATTTATAAAGCTATCTTCGCAACTATCCAAAGTTTTTGCTTAGTAAAGTCGAAATTTTTCAAATTTAGAATGTAAACCAATCAAAAAGAATGACCTAACCTTTGCTTCTCTGCTACGACTATGAAGTTATTTTTTTCTTTTATTCGTATATTACATAAAGAATTTCGACTATTCAAATCCCAATTTAAAGTTCATGCTTAGTTTTTGCTAAGCTCAGTCTGAGCAAAGTCAAAGTATACGCACTATAGATTTCAATTTTCAGCCTCAATAAAAGCGTCTCGTTTTTAACCAAGTCGGAACGGAGCCCGTATTTAGTTGGATTAAGTACGCTTTGACTACCGAACTCTATAAAACAAACCTTTATAATATTTTCCACAGTACCTAGGTAACTTGGTTAAAGTATTAAGAACTACCCGGTTAAGAACTTACTGCATAAACTAGTCAACTAATTAAACTTTAAACCGAACTATCCAATTTTCCTTCTCCCGTATCCCCGTTTTTTTATTATACAATCAACAACAAGCGAGTTCGAACGAAATATAGGTAAGTACCTACTTAAACCTAATAGAAAACTTGCTTTAATTAAAATATAGATAGGTTTTAAAAGGTAAAAGGATAGATATTGAGTATTCTAACAAAAACGTTCGAATTTTGTTTTGAGTTTTTAAACATGTAAAATTACCGAGTAATTTCAATTTGATTATGGAACAGATGAAGCTCGACGTTCAGAGCCGAGTTCGAAATGCTTCTCTGTCGAGCACCATTAACCTTATAGTCTCTTATATGAGACCTTACTCAATTCTTTGGTTTTAGGTTACCATACACATATACCTATCAGGTAGTAGATACTAAACTAGTAGTGGCAGAATAAGGATGAAATATCTTGCTTTGGTGCTTCCACCCGGCAGCAGCAGAAGACCCGAGAAATCTTGGTTTTACGTCGTGAGAGCTGATAATGATAAAAAAATGGCCTGACTACACGGATTGCCGAAGATCGTGCGAAGTAGAGACTTAAGGAAGGAAAGCGGACCCTGGGCTCCCGAGCGGGATTTATAACCGGGAACATCGCTCAGATGAGAAGCAAGCATAAATTTGAGTTTTCAATAAGAGATAGAAAGATCAAAAAACGAGAATGAAAAATATATCGTTAAATATTAACATTGATGTTGTAAAATAAATTTTCCTTTAGAATTCACCTGGGCGGGCAGCGAAATTGTTCGGAAATACCGCCGCGATTCCCAGCCATAATTTATTTCAGTGATAGTATTAAAGTTATTGGTAGCCGGTTCCCACTTGGTTTCAGCAATTACTTGTGAACACGCTCCTGACCGATGTAATAGGTACGAAAAATATTTATTTGAGAAGGTAAGATATTATTTATGTTTTTCGAGATAAGTACATAATAGAAACAGTTTTCGATTGTGAAATAAATGTTTTTTGATTCCCTTACTTATTATTGGAGGATAGATAACCGTTGGGGAGTAAAATTACTAGAGTGGTGACAACGATGCAATGCGAAACAGAGTGTTGGAAGACCTACTTCTACTCTGTGGAGTGACGACATTGTAGCGGTCGCGGTGAGTCGTTGGATGGTGGGTAGCTCGCGATTGCTATTTGTGGCGTCGTATGGGGATGGCTTTATGTTCAGCAGGGAACCGAATTAATGATGATGATTTAATGGTGGTAACCTGACGGTATTGGTAGTCTTCTTTCTGATAACATATCTACTGTTAATGTTGAGATCAAAGCAATTGATAGTAGACGCGGCCCAATGCAATGATCTAGATGATATTAAAGCCTAATTTACATTAGATACTAAACTAGTGTCGTAATACGCATATTATAGTCAATTTTACAAAGCAGTCTCGCAGCATTTACTGGAAGCAATATTCCGCTGTCTCTACGCATTTTTTTGATCATAATGTAAATAAAAAAAAAGTAACTATCCGTTAAAATCTCGTTCAAAAGCTATTGAAATAAACTTAAGCTGGAACTGAACTCGCTGCAGTAAGAAATTCATATTTTAATTCGATAATTATTTTAAATTTAACTATCTTCAATACCAACATTTGCAAATCGAATATTGAATTTTTCTGTATCGTGACCGACTGAGATAAGCGGATTCAAAGCGTTTGTCGGTTCGTAACTATATTTATCTTCCTTAATCCTTTAAGTATTAAAAGAGTAGCGTAAATAGATTGTATAGAAAAGTTTTTCTTTGAATTTACCTATCTTGAGTTACTTACCTCCCTTCTCTTGATGAATAAAAAACGAATCGGGTTTTTTTACTTTTGATTTCATGTAGTACTTACCTTTAATTAAATACCCAATTGACTCGTTTTAATAACTGTTTCGTTATTAAAAACACTTTATTTATTGGGTGGAATCGCGTTTTATCCATGGTTTTAAACAACACGACTACGGCAACTGTTTCGTTGCCTGGAAAAGATCGCCCTTAGATGATAAGGCCGCACATTGCGCCATCCTAGATATAAGTTTTTGACTCTGTAATGTTTGTTTTCTCTTACACTTTTTTTTGCCATCGGCCGAAATTCAAACCCTTGGGAAGGCAATTCAGAGTTAATTATTATCATATCTATACCACTAGAATAATAGACCAATTATGCTTACAGACGTACAGACTAAACACAAAATATCGTACCTGCTTTAAATTAAAAATACAACTGAATGTAAATGCAATACGTACAACACGTATGTAGTTACTAAGTGTGCGTACGTTACGCCTGTAACTATCTATAGATCTGTATGTAAATGTACGGCTTCAGGAGAACGGGTCCTCTCCAATTTCCGTGATCGTCGTCACACTTGCTCCCACAGTTTCAATCACAGGGCGCTGCTTCGAATCATTGACTCTACACTTGACCGAGCTGTGCCAAAGAACTGAAGTTTAAGTAGAATGGTTGTTGTTTTAAGTTGTATTCGTGTAATCTATATCATTTAAATGTGTATATTCTAAGTTAAGTTGGTTTGAATGTGAATCTATATTGGTGAGACTTTGCATGTAAGTAAACAAGAACCTACTTAAACTCTCACTCATAAAATCATAGTTATAAGTCAAAACATGTTTTTCAGTAAGCGATTGTAAATCTTATGAGAAATAAAATCTTTAAACCTAAACCTATATCTACATTACAGGGCGCTCCTTCGACTCATTGACTTCATAGACCAGTGCCCAAGAACTGAAGTTTGAGTAGGATGGTAGTGGTTAAAATTAATTATTTTTTGTGTAATCTATGTAATTTTTATATCACACGGTGGATGCAGGCCGCCTCTAATCGAAATCTATGGACATAAAATGAGGGAGGCCTATATTCAGCTGTGGACGTCCAACGGCTGAAATGATGATTATGATAGGGCGTATTACCCCTTCTTCTTTTACTAAGATTCCACTGACCGTCTGTCTGTTTGTCACCAGGCTGTATTTCATGAACGTGATTACTAGAGAGTTAATATTTTCACACATGTATTTTGGTGCCGATGTAATCGTCGCTTTTACGGATATGGAACAATTACCTTACACAACTTAGAGGCTTAAATTACAGGGCCAGTAACAGAAAACACAATAAAAACTTTAATTTTAGTGTGTAAGAACGTACAATAAAGTAGGGAAACTTACTTATCTTGCCTGTGATAATCTCAGTACGAAAAATTAAAAATACAATTTTCCTCTTCCTCAAAATAAATAATAAATAACATAAAATAATTTTCCAGATCACAAAGTTTACGAACACATTTTAATGTTATAATCGTAATTAAGTACAACAAATTAAACATTTAGGTTTGGCATTTAAAACTTTCTGCGTAGTTGTCGGTTCCGCGACCTCCCTTGATATTTGGGCTTGTTAATTCGATGAGTAACGCTCGCATAGCTAATTCAAAGCATCTCTTTCTTTACTAATTGGGAACTTGAAACTTTTAGGCTCATACTTTTGAACTTTGCAAAGGTTACTGTCGTCAAGGGTATTTGAGAATTTATTGTCGTTGTAATAATATCTCAATTCTTGTTGTTTTTTTAGTAATAGAAGTTCTTCAGTAGCCCTCGAGGGCACTTTATTGGAAGGACCTACATAGATATTTAACCACACTGAGTTTTTTTGTGATAAAAAAGTAGTTCCAAGAGCACTAACAGTGTGATTTCGTTAAGGATGAATTATATTAGACCGGGTCCGAGCTTCGTTGTCTGTTGCTCGGCCGCCACTCAATTGTAACAGACCGATCTACTGCTCGCCGAGCAATGGACAACGAAGCTCGGACCCGTTACGGCCGGGCGACGACGGTCTAATATAATTCATTCCGTAGTAGCTGCATGACTGACCTTTGTATTGGAATTTAGAATACAGCAAGCTCGCTTGGCGCTAGGTATGTACTAGCCTCCATTTCTTCTTAGTAGATACCTTTTTGAAAAGCGTTATATCTCTGTGTACCTGATGCGTCCAAAGTTTTAGGCTATATCGTCAGTCATGGTACTATTTAATACTAGTCAGTCCATCGAAACTTTAAGTTTTTTAAATCAGATACAAGTATTCCCTTGACTACAAGTTCACCTGAAGGTAAGCCACACTATAATCTACAATGGAGCGCACTTATCTATTTTATTTTACTTGTGTAGGTAACTTCTGATTTCTCACCTGTATTATCCAGTATACTAGGACCATTCTTAGTTTGTCTTTTTCCACGTAGTGCACTATTGACTGTTCACCATTGATCTTACGTTATCGGTATTGGTTTTCAAAGCACAGCGCATACCCACCGGGTAACTCGATTACTCACCTCGGCGAGATTCGATTACACTATCTAATACAAATTGCCACTTTCTCCTTGAACGAATTTAGGGATCTAGATTTCAGTTTACGTTGGTTATATGTGGTGCTTGCTATTATTTGCATTACCAGGAATACCTAATAGGCTATGTTCGAATAGGCAGGCTAGGTTCTAGGCTTAGCTCCCAGAGGTTAGCCTCGTGACTTAGGATACACGCTAGCGAGTTATCTAACTAAAACAAACAGTCTAGAAAGTTCGCGACCAGCTGCACCAAGCACTTGGCGCCTAGCTATGTATCCTGTCAGAATACAAGCCATTAGGCGCTAGGCGCTAAGCAACCCGTCTGCCTATGCGTCCCCGCCCATTGTGCCACTTCAGATTTTAAGTTTTTTTATGTCTAATTTGTTGTTATTTTTGTTTTTGGTACAATAAAGTGTTAATCAATCAATCAATCTCAGTACCTATTTAGACTAGTGGCGTCCCGCGGTTTCACCCTTGTAAGTCCCGAAAGGAATATCGGGAACAAAAACAGCGGCAAAACTATAGATGAAAGAATATTTGTAATCGGTCCAGTAGTTTCAGATTTTGTTTATTACAAATAAATAAACAAATAAAGCTTTCCTCTTCAAGTAAGGTAAATGAGGTATCATTTATCGGTTTATCCGTGAGAGGTTCGTCGAACCATCGTCGAATATTTGAAAATAATAAAACCTGTAATTACTTTTATTTCAAATAAAAAAAACTAGTAGGTATTTTTTATAAATATTTTTTTAACTTGAAAAATTAAACTTTAAGAACATTGAGATATTATTTTAATTAAGAATTAATATTTTATACCTATGGACAAGCACCCATGGTGCAGTGATTATCTATATTAAGCATTGGCATTCCCGCTTTTTCATATCGTCATTCCAGCGACTGGACTAAATAAATAAATATTAATAAAAAAAGAGGCAAGTATCTTATATGTGTGTAAGAAGTATCTAGAACTCCAGCTCGACTTCACTACCTATAAGAACCTTTAGAAAGAACAATTAACCTAAAGTTCATAACTTTTGAACTTAAATGCCCTTTTCCTTGAGCCAAGTTGTAGAATCGGCTAATGACAGCCGTTTATACCAATTTATGTTGGAAAGTTTACGTTTTAATGTGAAAGGAATCGGTGATGTAAAATAGTATAGAGGCTTTTGTACACTTTGCTGACGGCAAAGTGCGGCAAATGTGGCATTTCTGGGGGCATCCAGCCTGTACGACTTTACAGTATGCTGTGCACACAACTGCTGCTTAATGTGCCTTCCGATGCACGAAGGAGCTCGAAAAAATGTTTGCATCCATCCAAATAATGATTACGACATGCATAAAATTTAAAAAAAATCATCAAGTAGGTGATTCGACGGTCCTTTTTACTGGCTTACTGGCCTGACAGATTTTGCATTGGGTTACGGTAAGCTTCGAAATGGCAGTGCTTTTAGTCAATTTCCCGATTATTTTTCGGGTCGGTTATCTGAAAGTGTTGTGTGGCTTACCTGCATGCTAAAAAAATTTACCAGTGGCGCATCGCATAGTGTGAAGGACTTTGAGCTTACTTGCCGTTCCGTATTAAAGAAAGTTGACTGTGATGCCAGACGCTCCCTAGGGTTTGGCAGTAATTGAAATAAACCTACTTTTAGATCAATGCGGAATTAGCTCGTGACTAGCTGCGTCTCGCAGTTTTAATCATGTACATCCCGTAACAATTTTTATTGGCTCTTATTTCTTTGATACCCACACTTCTCAAAACAATGTAAAGCAGAAAGTATTATCGAAAAAGTTGTTAGTATCGAGGTTTCTTGTTCTTGTCTACGAAACCACAAAAGAGTTACATAAAACTTAGGCGAGCGATACCGTATAAAATATTCGTGACTAGCTGCGCCCCGCGGTTTATTCCAAGTTTCATCGCAATCGGTTCAATAGTTTTTGCGTGAAAGAGTAACAAAGTCACATTCATGAAAAGATACAAACTCTCGCGTTTATAATATTATTAAGTAGGACCTAAGATATAGGAAGACGGCAGTGGAACAAATTCTAAGCCACTGTCTAAGCTGCTGCATTGACGAACGCATCAGAACGGATAAAGCAGCAGGAGTCTATGAAGTATTAGGAGGTCTTATCGTTATCTATCCATCCATCAGTGGCCCGATTCTGTAAAAATATAGCATGCGACAAACAGGTGGGATGCAAGAGCATTGCAGAAGTCGATTTGTTGCATGAGTAAAACTAAAAGCAATTCTATAACTTTCTTTAACACTGATTGACTGAGAAACAAGGGGAGCTATTTAAATAATTAAGTAGCCCTTAAATTTGAAGGCTACTTGTAATTTTCTTGAATAACTTTGACAAGACAAAAGTCAAAAGCCTAGGTTACTGTATTTACTTAAATTCTTGTATCAAAAACAACAACTAGGTATCCTAGTTACTCAAATATTTAAACTACAAGTCTTATTTATTGGTGTCTAGCCTGTCTACTATCTACCCGTCTTGCAAGTAACAATAATGAGAAAACTTTAAAGCTAAACTCTGACCGCAGCCGCTAGATGTCGCCGCGTCGCAAGACAAGCGCCCTGACATTTTGTGATTAAAACACTTGACAAATGAGGTTAAAAACTAACTTTGGCACACTTTTGATGGCGCTACTCTTAAACTTTAACTTTTTTGTAAACCCGCTGATTTATCCCACTGTATGGCAAGGGCCTCCGCTTCATATAGGGGTTAGACAAAATGAGGCCACAAGTATCTATTGATATTATACTAATACTATTATATCATTACACTAATATATCTATTACTCTGGATTGGTGAACGTTCCTTGTTTTCGGGTCGAGGTAAGTATTAAGATTTATTATATCGGTTTCCTCACCATGTTTTCCTTCACTGTGAGACCCATATTGAAGAAATAGACATTGAGCTGTCTTTTCAAATTCATGAGTAATTAAAAGAAATAAAAAGTAAAGTTTATCGAACAAGTTCCGTTAAATATCACATAGGTACTAGGTAGGTGTTAATTGTAAAGACTTTTCCAGATTACAATCCCTGTTATTGGAAACTACGAAACCCTACACGCGCGTGGCTCAACAAGGCACAGACTTGGCCAAATTTTTTTTAAAGTTTGTTTTTAATTTTTACACGACTGCCAAAGGAAGTGTTATGTTTTTGCCGTGAGTGTATGTTTTTGATTAAGTTGGGTTTTTAATTTTTTTTGAAATATAACTAATTTTTCGATTTTATTATTTTAATTATTTTCAGCATACTTGCCTTTCGTAGTCTGTAAAGACTCCTAAATACTGAAACCTAAATGAGTTTCATTACGAAAACTGAAGAATAATCTATGTTCATACGATTTGGGAACACAGTTACATTTTAGTCTCTCTCCGTGACCAAAACTTTTATAACATGGTCTTTCCGAAGTAAGAATATTCTTCTTCTATATCGATATCTTCTATACTAATAAAGGAAGAGAGGACAAAAAGTCTGTACTTGAAAGTAAATTTAAAAAAGTGGTCTTAGGGGACTTAGAATAAGTAGTAGAACAAAATTATATAATCAAATTCATGTCTGTCTGTCTGTCTGTTCCTTATAAAATTAAAAACTACTAATTCAATTGAAATCTGGTTTTCAATATTGGATAAATCTATTTTCGAGAAAGGTCGTGGTATACTTTGCATTAAAATCCAATTAGTAGAACTCGAGTAATGAACAAATAAGTGCAACCGCTCGGCCGCCCGCGCCCTTGACAACTGACAACGCGTTTTTCACTTCCGCGGGTGAAACAGCGGGGCGCAGCTAGTAATAAATGAGGACAGATAAAATGTAACTTAAAATTTTAAACTTCCATAGCCGCCGAAAATTTCAAGCTTTAATAAGAAATAAGTACTTCATCCTTAATTTGATCTAGGTAATCATAAATAATGAAGTTTATAGGTAAACAGATATCCTAAGAAGCCTCGTTAGTGCCTAACAAGCGATCGCTTCGTTACCTTTTACGGGTTGATTAAGAAGTATTTGAAGGTTCAAACTGGAAACTGCCTTTCTTAATTTTTATAAAAAGAATATTTTAAGTACTTACCTATATTGAATTAAATTTAACGGTGACTTAATTTTTAACCGACTTCAATAAAAAGGAGGAGGTTCTCAATTCGTCGCGTATATATTTTTTGTATAAGATAGTAGCTGCGCCCCGCGGTTTCACCCACTTAGTTCCCGTTCCTGCTGGAATTTCGAGATAAAAGTAAACTTTGACCTTATCCAAGGTCCAAGGTCATCTATCTCTATACCTAAATTCATCAAAATCGGTTCCGCTGTTTAGACGTGATGGTGTAACAAACAGAAAGAGTAATTTTCGCAATATAATTTAACTAGCTGCGCCCCCCGGTTTCACCCGAGTAAGACCCGTTTCCACGGAGTAATCGGGATAAAAAAGACTTTTCTGTGATTCCAGGTTTTCAGCTACCTATATTCCAAGTTTCATTGCATTAGTTTTAGTATTTTTTGCGAGATTCAGTAACGAAGTCACATACTTACTTGCACACTTTTGCGTTTATAATATTAGTAAGAAGTAAGATATAATATATAAACATCTTTTTATAAAAACGCAAAAAAGTTGTTTAGGGAGTTGGGGCTTAGGATCAGAAAGAATGGAGGCGACTCCCGCTCCTGGTCGTTCTTGGTGCAGAGGTTATCCATAACCATTCAGAGTGGCAATGATACCAGTGTTATGGGTACCTTTGCGCCCGGTAACGGTAAGGGGTGCGTTATTTGATTAACATAATTATGGGTTTTTATAATAATATAAATATTGCACGATATTACATACTGCGCAATCTACCCCCAAACTAAGCACTAGGCTTAAATTGTATGTAGGTACTATGGGTACTAGACAACGGATATACTACATATTAATTATATGTAGTATATCCGTTGTTTAAACTATATTTTTACTTTAAAACAGTTTTTACTTTAGCTAATACTTTAATGCAGCTAGTCTACAATAACCGTCTCAGTCGTTAGCACAAATGGACGTGAAAACGAGTGTTCTTGATGTTTTCATTCAATCCCATCGTTATTGCAATCGAGAGAAATAGTTTACTGGTATTTCAGAGGAATGAAATAAAACAATTAATTCCTGCCTGTCCTGTTGAGTAGCTCTATCGGATGAACCACTGGCATTTTTTTACCATTAGTTCTGTTCAAATAACAAATCGGAATGGAGTTCCCAGTAGTTCTAATAAACTTTTTAACCTTACACGACTTGCACTCATACTAACCCATAATTTTTCAATAACCATTTTTACCTAGGTTTTATTTGCATTTTGTTTTTTTAAATTTTCTTAACTCGACTTTTCGACTATGTTACAATATTTTTGGGGAATCCCAGTAGTTCTATTCCCGAAACTTGTAATTCAAAACTACTACTACTTCTGCTGTATTATTAAAAAAAACGGAGCACCGACTAGCATAGGTTAGGTTATTAAGTTTTAGAACGTGACTTCACGCAGCGCCTAATACTATAAGTATAATATTGAGGGCTATGTAACAGAAATAGATTAAAGAATTGTGATTGAAGCCCGATGTAAAGCTTAGTTTTATTTAGTTTTATTTTACTGGATCTTAATCGCGTAATATTATTGTTTATTTTCTTACCTCGACGTTTCAACCATGTTCTAAAGGTCTTTTTCACGAGGGGACGGATCTCCACCTTAAGACCCAGTTTATGTATTCATGTTAACAGAACTTGTGAATTTATAAAGTTTACAGTCTTATATGTCTCATAACTAATGGTAAAACAAACAGTAGTTCTGCCGACTGAACTACTCAACAGAATAGGTGGGAGTGACTCTATGAAACAATACAAACGTTTGCTCCGCTAAGCGAGACTGTGATGTCTGGAAAATAAAAGATTTATTGTTTTGGTACGGTATGTGAAATAGATGTACTTAGTGGTAAGGAGCGGGAATATTAGAGAAATAAATAAATAATATTGCACGACACTACACACAGTGCAATCTAGCCCCAAACTAAGCACTAGGCTTGTATTATGGTTACTAGATAACGGATTTACAACGTATTATACTTTACATACAGCAGCGCCTCGCGGTTTCACACTCAAGTCAAGCAAACTCAAGGTTTGCAAAGTGTGCCCCTAGATTTCTTAGTCGCCTATACGACACTCACGGAAGGTGATGGGGTAACTCTATTCCGTGCCTGGGCTCAGCATCAGTGCGTTCTACCCGTCATGACGTACGGAGCCGAATCGTGCACGGTTGGTTGATACCCAAATTCAAAGTGGCTCAACGGGCTATGGAAAGAGCTATGCTCGGTGTTTCTCTGAGGGATCGCATAAAAATGAGTTGATCCGTCAGAAAACCAAAGTCATTGACCTAGCTCACCGGATTAGCAAGCTGAAGTGGCAGTGGGCTGGCCATATTAGCCGTAGAACCGACAACCGTTGCTTGTAGTAAACGAGTTCTAGAGTGGAGACCGCGTCTCGGCAAACGTAGTGTAGGACGTCTTCAGGCACGTTGGAGTGACGATTTGCGCAAGACGGCTGGCACAAACTGGATGCGAGAAGCCCAAAATAGATCCAGGTGGCGTGCAATCGGAGAGGCCTATGTCCAGCAGAGGACTACAACAGGCAGATGATGATGATGATGATGTGCCTGGGCTGCACGGCATAGAAAGAATTCTCCAATATCTTTAAACCTCAGATCCTTGCAGAAGCACATACGTTTTTGATAAAATACCCCCGTAACACCTACCATTTGACTTCTTATCAGACACGTACAACGTTTATCACCTGTTTAACTGCGAGTATTTGAACGTGACGTTACTCTGGTTTAGTTACTTTTGGGACAATGAGGTGGAAATTGATTTGGTTTTCAAGGAGTGGGTAAAGGACGAACTTTGAATAACTAGGTTTACCAACTACAGTTGTAGAAAGCGGGGTGTAAGGCATGTGTTAAAGCTCATAACTCTAAGAAGTTCTTGCATTTTATCAATTTTAAATTCTTATCATTTTTTTCTAAATAATTTTTATCTTTATAAAATATATATTTGTTAATCTAAGTCTCCAGCTGTTTAAATTTAAAGATTCTTTGTAATCCATTTTGTAGTTTTTGCGTGAAAGAGTATTAAAGTCACACGCATACATTCACTTAAAAACTTTCACATTTATAATATTAGTAGGATAGAGTAGGGTGTAGGAAAGTTGGATAGGATATGGAAACTGGTCTTAATTAGTTTGATAAAACCGATCGTCTACCACCAACTAATGTAAGTTATTAATTAAATTAATTTTCGGTTTTAGTTGCGTTGTTTTTAGACTCTTTTTATCTAATAACGCGATTAAAACCGGAAAATAAGTATCATTACAATAGATCATCGCAAAAACAGAAGAAATAAGTAACTAAAGTAAGTTATTTAACTTAACTAAGAGCGGTGTTGATCTAGTGGTAGTGGTAGATACCCCGACTTTCATTCACAAAGTCGTGGTTTCGAAACCCACGGCTCAAAGTCAATGCACAAAGGTCTAATAGTAGGGCTAGTTGCGGTAACACACAACTAAAACTTTTAACTTTTATTTACATTAACTAAAGTAAGTTACTCAACTTACTTAACTAAAATAAGTTGATTTCTTCTATGGTTTTCGCGATTTTGCCTAATAAAACACTTTATTTATTAACTGTAAAGTTGGCGAAAGCTCGGTTCGTATTAAAATCATGAATAAAACGCGATTAAACCCGGTAAATAAAGTGTTTTAAAGTAAGTTACTTAACTTACTTTCTTTATTTTACTTAACTTACTAGTTTTTGCTAAAAATGAAATAAAAAATGTTTCGTTTAGGTTTTACAGTTTTTCGTAAAGCAACCAATTCGCATTATTTATGTTAAAAACTCTTTTGTGTGCGAACCATTACGGCTTTTTAAAGCTATATCCAGCGGGCAGCGTTAATAAACTGCAATTTCGAGAGTCAGTTCACTTTAATAGTGTCGGTGTTTGTTTTTATGTGTTTATATTTATATTTTTGTTGATAAATGAGACTTTTTTCTCGGACGTGGTCGTTTTAATTTAACCTAATTTCTTTGAAGTATGTACGAAAATAATAAGAAACAGCCTATATTCAATTCAGTTATTTATTTTCGATCATCTTTCGTTTATGTAAAAAAAAAGTATTTATGAAAATCATTTTAATGACTAATATTATTAGTCATACAAACACAGATTAGTTACCTCGTATAGATCGCTCTTAGCCATAAAGCACCATATTGTACCTTTATTAAAATTAATTTTATGTAAGTAACTAACTTTTATTTTAATTTTGGCATAAAAATGTTTACATATTATAAATATTTCTAATATTACCAACGATAAAATAACAATTTTAGGCTAAAATTATTAACATTGCGCAACTTAAAATTGAAAAAAAAGATAGCCTAATAAATTAAATCTTTGCTTTTGTCTATTCTAATCTAGCCGTCTACCCTACCAATATTATTTCACAACTGATTTATTCTCCGCTTTGAAACCTCCCCGATTTCGAACGAAATATTTTTCAATATTTTTATCCATTGTCCTCTGCACAAAAGGGACTTCTTCTATATTATTTTTTTCATAGCTGAAGGAAAATACGAGTAGTAATAAAAAAAATACAACTTAAGACTGTTGTGCTTGCTGCAGGATAAAAATATAATTCATTAAATATCTATAATTAAATACCGTATTTTTTGAGTCGCCTCTAACTTTACTAACTACTGCTATCACAGGTTACTACCGGGCCTAGCTGCTTAACGTTCTTTCCAAAACAAATAAGTATACAGATGTATACCTAGTAATTAAATATAAATGCCATATGGTATTCCATGCCTGTCGTAAAATGGGACCAGTAATTGATAGAAGGTTTCAAGCGCGGTTTGTCTGTCAAATTTTTTCTATTCCTTAAAAAGATTATCTGTTTGAAGCCAACCCTAAAGTATATTAGTGTTTGGAGTAACTTGCATCTATGACTTCAGCACTAATGTTGTACTTTTTAGATTGATTTAAGGCAAGGTTTTTTTTGAAATTTCCGAAATCGACCTTTGTTTGATTCAAAGGTAAGTAGGTACTTCATCGTAAACTAATTTTTTGATTTTTTTTGACTATATTTTGATAAAATATATGTCGTTGTTCATAAAACCTAATGGGGAAACATTTGGTTAAAACACGATATAAGCAACTTCGCTTGATAAAAAATCTGATAAAAATGTCAATTTTTAAGTATTTTTTTTGCCTGTTTTCAAATAATTTTATTTTTAAGGGCTTTTATTAAAAAAAAAAGTTATATCTTAGGTATTAACATTAATCAGAATGTGTTTGGTTATCAATTTTAAAATATCAAATATGTTTAACAATTTGATATTTTATTAAAATATATACCTACAAAGACAATAGCTACAAATTAAAAAAGAAACAAATAATATTCTAAATTTACATACAAAATTAAAACAGAATACTTAAATTAACTTACAAAAAATATAAATACACACATGTAAAATTTTAGTCAAAATGACCGCCACGGATCGTTCCTGAAGCAAAGGATCCCATCACACTAGCAGCGTTCCCTATATTTTATTTTGAATAAACTGTTTTGCCAGACAGCAAAATGCGAGATATTTAATATACGAGTAATTATATCAAACTAGCTGTGCCCCGCTGTTACACCCGCGTAAGTCCCGTTTCCGCAGGAATATCGGAATAAAAAGTAGCTTATGTGTTATTCCAGGTGCCCAGCTATCTACATACCGAGTTTCATTGTAATCGGTTCAGCGGTTTTACTTAATTAAGTAAAAAACACAAATACCTACTCACATGCTTTCAAATCAGCTTGATAATAATTATTATTAAGATATTCTTGCATTCTGTTGTCTGGCGTCGTCCAAGGTAAAGTAATTTTACTCGGTACTGCAAGAGGGTGTTCATGGTTCCTTGCGTGTCAGTTTCAGTGCTCAGCCGCAAAACAAAACGAGGAGATGCTGTCCAAAATTTTATCACGACAGGATGAGCACCTGTGGCGCAATTGTGCAAAAAAGTCAGGAATGCAGTTTTAGGTCCTATCGGGTGCATTTGGTATCTCTATTATTTTACTTTAAGTTATTGTGACCTGGTTTTCAGAAATTGGGGTGAAAGCGTTTCCATAAAGTCAACGTCATTTACCATTCAGGTCAAGCTACAGTAATCCTGTAGCTACTTCATCATAACCTTGTAGGAGATTTAGATTTATTGAGAAAATTATGTTCTACGGCGATTTCAATTTCATGTACCTTTATAATATTTTTCTTCTAATGCTTCAAGAAAATAAAACAAATCTAACTATTCATCAATTTAATTCGGAGATATAATGTTTTTATCCCTTTTTCACCACTTGTACTTTTAAAAGCCATTCGTTTTCATTTCATAATGAACAATTTCTCGAACAAAAACTCGGTTACTAATTGTCTTATCATGAATGAGCCGTTTTAGTGAACAAAAACGAGTTTGCAAGGACTCTTCAAACTCTGAAGTTAACAACAAAACTTAGAAACTATTTTATTGAAGACAAACCTTTTTGCTCGACCCTCTTTGATATCAGGGGTAAAATAATTTAAAGTCATCAAGAAACTTGCAGGTAACTGGTTAAAATTAAGGTACTTAATAACTTTAATATCATGGTTTATTGTGGTTTTAATAAAAAATAGAAAAACGCGACGAATTGAGATTTTCCCTTTTTTAAATCGGTTAAAGACCGACCTAGTGAACAAAACACTTTTTTTTTAATTAGGTAAAAAAAAGAACGGTTTTTTTGGAGGATTGGTGCTCACGTCAGACCTTTGGTATTGCATAAGGCTTCTTCCTCTTGTAAAAAAATTACTAAATTTAAAAGCAAAACCTTGTGAGTCCCATTGCGGTGGAAATGTCAATGAAAAAATAAAAAAATGAATCCGCTGCTTTCGACGGTACAAAACTTTCTTCTGCAAAAAAACAGTTGAGTACATAATAGAGCTTAACTAGCTTATTCGTTAATTTTTATTTATTTCTAATGTAAATATTATTTTTGAGATGATTCCTTACAATTTGGTTTTGATAACCCAGTTTTTTTTTCTTTACAAAATATAAAGCGTTTTTTATATTGCTTATCTAAAATGCTTATTTCGGTCGGTTGCTAAGGGTTAGTAAATAAATGTAAACCCATTTATTTATTAATAATATCTTGAATTTTTTTATTTATTTGTAGTGAACACAGATTGAACAAAATCATAATATTTGTTTTTTTTTTTAAATAGTATCACATATTTTGTAGTCTTAAACTGAGTTTCCATAAATTCCTTCTTATTAAAAAGCAAATCAGATCATCCAATAACAACTGTAAGCACTAAAGCCACCTCCATGTTTAAGATTGCAAAACTTATAATGGAAAAGATCACTATAGGTAGATGCTCTACTTTCATCAAATAGTACTACAAAAGCCATTAAAAACAAGACATAATTCCCGTCACGGTCTTTATCCTCTTCCACTTTTAAGTGAAAAAATTCAATTTTCTTGAAAAAACAACTAGAGACGTTGTTTTTATATTATTTAAAACGTTTTTATCTCAGAGTGCGATCTCGCAGATTGTGTAATATGAATAAATTTGTAAGAAAAAGCGTTTGGAATAGAAAGCTGGATAATATTTTCTTCATTATAACTGTAGTTTACATTTTGAGAGTAATCTTTTGGATAAACTGAGATACACATTCCTCTTTTTTGCTAAATTCTTTTTTTGCTAGAACTTTGTGGGGACAGGATTAGATTACACTAAATTGTTTGGAATGACGCTCATTTTACGGTTTCAATTGCGTTGTTCAAACTAAGCTCTAGGCTTGTACTATGGGTACCTATGGGTATACTATATTACACTTTTTTTTTTAAAGGGTGGGCATAGTTCCTTAAATATATGTGATTGCGTTTTATAGAACGAACAAAGTCACACTTTTCCATCCGAAAATTAAACAGGATTCTAAATAATCCCCAATATATTTATTTACACAATAGGATGTCCTTACACATCAACAAGGAGTTGGCACTTCCATCAACCGGATGAGGGCCGACACTCTTTATTTCTTTTGTGGGGACATGAAAAGTTAAAGAAGGTAAGAAAATTGAGAATTGTGAGATTGTAGCTCATTTGAAGCGATAACAAAAGCTATGATATTTAAAAAAACATTTTGAAATCAGTATTGTTTTTTATTAAAATTGGTATTCAGTGGAGTTTTTAAATTTTCGAGTATTTTAATTTTACGTTGAGTAGCTGCGTCCTGCGGTTTCGCTCGCGTAAGTCCCGATCCTGTGGGACTATCGGAATCAAAAGTAGTCCTCGATAATGCTGCTTTCTACTGAAACTATTTTTGGTTCAATTTAAATCGGTCCAGTAGTTTCGAAGCCTATTTATTACAAACAAACAAACAAATATTTTTTTCCCCTTTATAACATTAGTATACCTATAATACAATGACTTTTCAATTGAAATTTTATGTTAGATTACAGTAACTGTTTAGAACAATATGTATGTCAAATTACATATCAGGAGTCTGTAAAGGCTCTGAAAAACAAAGCGATTTAAATCGGAAAATGAGTTTTATTTTAATACAAAGCACCAAAAACAGAAGAAAATCTATATTGCTTTTTTTTATATGCACAAATAGAGCGTTTGACCAAATCAAAATGGTACCTATCAGTTTCTGCTACAATGCTGAGCTGAATATGCTAAGTAATATCAGGTGTGGATTATTCTAGGTGTAAAATCCCACAGACGCGAGAAATATGAAACTAATTTAGTTAAAAATCCAAACAGTGAGTACATAATATAATTAAAGTGTAATTTGTTTAACATTATTCAACAGTTTCAAATACAAATGCAGTATATTGTTTACCAAACTAACAAGTAACTTCTGGACTGTTGCAGTTTACAATAGAAATCGCATTAACTAGCCAATTTCGACTAAAATTCTAGTTCTAACTCGACGCAGTTAGTACCTAAGTACTTAGACACCGGACTTTGTGTTAAAGTCGGTCGTTTAGTTGGTACTTGTTATGTACAAAGGGTTTCTGATGACATACCTACAAATAAAACACTTCTTGATTTACCGGGTTTAATCGCGTTTTATTCATGATTTAACTTTTAACACAGTAACTTTGACTTTGACTTATGACAGTAACTTTTTAGAATGTTAAAATAGACAAATTACATCTCAGTCAACCTTGAAAAAGCCAACTGTAAAGTTGGCAAAAGCTCGGTTCGTTTAAAATTCTTGAATAAAACGCAATTAAACCCGGCAAATAAAGTGTTTCATTATGCAAAATCACATAAACCATAGAAGAAATTATACCTACAAATATTTGTCGCAACTTTATTATCGTCAGCCTGTGACTCTGTTACTCAATCACGCAAAAACTACTAAACCGATTGTAATGTTACTTATACAAGATGTAACAGGTATGCCCTTTTAAGCCGAAAGGGGGTTGTTCTAGACGTCAAGGCGAACAACTTTTTTTCTACGACTTTTGGAAATTCAAAATACTTTTCGAAAATTTTAAGTGTACAGTTTACTTGAAGATCAGCTCTTTCTTAGAGTTCGAGGTCATTAACCTTAAGTTGTCCTTTCATTTAGTTTTGTCTACTGCAATCAAACCTTCAATTACCTTTATTTTCAAAAGCAGCTGTTTTTTCAGTGAAACAGAACCTCAAAACTTTCAAAAAAAAAGTTCGAATTTGCAAAAGTTGTAGAACAAAAGTTGTTTGCCTAGACGTCTAAAACAACCGCCTTTCGGCTTAAAATGGCTTACCCGTTACACCTTTTATATAGGTAGCTGGAAACCTGGAATAACACGTAGGCTACTTTTTATCTCAATAATCCCGCGGGAACGGGACTGACGCGGGTGAAGCCACGGGGCCCAGCTATAGTATTAAATATTTGAAAGTGGAACACAAAGCTTATATCGGAAAGCTCGTCAGCGGTTTGATGCCATTACCTTAGAAGGGACGAAATGGCTCACGGTGTCCCGGTTCCGATTTGAAGTCGCTCTTTTTTAGACAGGTAATCTATCGAGTGACCGGTTATTTGAGCTAACACAACGGTGCGAACGGTGGAGGCATCTGATTGGTTCATTTAGTACCTCTTTATTTTTAAATCTTACTAATATTGTAAACGCGAAAGTTTGTATGTATTGTATGTATGTATGTGAGTTTGTTACTCTTTCACGCAAAAACTACTGAATCGATTGCGATGAAACTTGGAATATAGGTAGCTGGAGACCTGGAGTAACACGTAGGCTACTTTTTATCCCGATATTCCCCCGGGAACGGGACTTACGCGGGTAAAACCACAGAGCGCAGCTAGTGAGCTATGATTAAGTATGTTGGATTTATAGCCTGACTAGCTGCGCCCCGCGGTTTCACCCAAGTAAGTCCCGTTCCCGCGGAACGGAAGAGTGACCACTTCACTACTGTGTTACGTTTACGTAGGTTTAAGGTGATCTTGATTATGCGGTTTTTACGTGATTGAGTAACAAACACACGACGTACGTACACCCTCACACACAGACTCATAAACTTTCAGCTTTATAAAAGTAGGAGTAGGATAGGACTTATAACGTACGTCAGAGAGATAAAGTCAGGTTTTTGGTCAGGTTTTTAATTACTAGCTGCGCCCCGCGGTTTCACCCGCGTCTCTTCCTATCCCGTAACGTTAATGATCCCTCACGTATGTCATACCAAGTATTGCTTAACGATCATTCAAAGTACTATATGTATAGATCGCCATCGTGTAGTAATATTTCTTGCTTTTTAGACTCACTTGAGATAGCTCTTAAACGGTCTTAACACTACAAAAATGTGCTCCTTCTTGGCGATATTAACATTAATATCTTAAGCAATGGACACTCGCAAGCTGACGACTACCTGTCGTTATTGACTTGTTATAACCTAGAAGTAGGAATCGACAAACCGACTAGGGAGGGTAGTTGTCTGGATCATTGTATGTTAAAGCTAGATAATGATAAAACTTATCGTAGTGTAGTCTTAAAGGCAAGTGTCACTGATCACAGTATGACTCTGTGTTCGATAGGTACCTGCAAGGATCAATTGAATCTGGACAAATCGACGACTGCTTCTATAAAGTTATATAACCTGGAACAATTTAGAAATGACCTTAGCAAGGAAGCATGGCGCAGTCTTTATGAATGCGACAATGTTGATGAGGCGCTCAGTATATTCAATAGAATTTTCTCAGACTTACTTAGTGTCAGCACTGATACATAGCTGATAGAACTGATAGCCAGGTTCCTCATAGGAAACGTAAGCTAAAACCTTGGATAACGTATGGTCTTATAAATAGTATACGAAAGAGGGATAGGCTTCATAAATCATGTAAAAAACGTCCGGACGATATGATTTTAAGAAGTGAATATTTAAATTACCGTAATATTTGCAACAATCTAATAAAAGTGGCAAGGCGAGATTATTATAGAAAAAAAATTGATAAATGTAAAGGGGACTCTAAAGAGATTTGGAAACTTATTAATGAAGCTTCGAATAGAAGTAAAATATATAAAAGTAATATAGCTGAAATATCATGTGGCGGTGTCTCAATTAAAGAACCGCAAGATATCTGTAACTCAATGAATAATTATTTCTGTTCGTTGGGTAAAAATCTTGCTTCGCATCACTTGACTTCTATTAAGTCAAATGAATTAGCGTTGGCAGACAATATACCTGTAGTTAAATGTGATAGAGTGTTATCTCAGACCTACAAATGAAAAAGAGATTATTAAAACTATCAAATCACTAAAAACAGTAAGTCTTCTGGGGCCGACGGTTTCCTGTCATCTACTTTTAAGTATGTGTCAAAAGAGATAGCTGGACCTCTGACATACATAACAAACTTAAGTTTTAAGCATGGCGTATTTCCCCAGTCTCTGAAGACTGCAGTTGTTATTCCTTTACACAAAAAAGGCTCCCCCAAAGATATCGCAAACTATAGGCCTATTTCACTTCTGTCTACAACTTCTAAAATCCTGGAGAAAATAGTTAAGGCACGGTTGTCGTACTACTTTAATGATTTCGCTACAAAGGACCAATTTGGTTTTCGAGAGGGCTTAGGTACAAATGATGCTATTGCTAGGTTAACAACGCATGTAATAGATAATGTCAATAAAAAAATAAAAACAATAGGAGTGTTCGTTGACCTAGCAAAGGCATTTGATACCGTGTCGCATTTAGTGCTACTAAAGAAGCTGAACAACATAGGCATCGAAAGTAATAGCCTTAAATGGTTCCAAACCTACTTGAGGGGTAGAGATCAGCGTGTAAGGATCAATAAAAATTTTAGTGATGGGTCAGATATTGACTTTGGCGTGCCACAGGGCAGTGTACTGGGCCCAATACTATTTAATATCTACTTGAACGACTTCAGTGCCACCATGAAAGACTGCGAAGTCATCTGTTTTGCTGACGATACCGTCCTCTTATTTTCTGCCAGGAATTGGACTGATACTTTCATTAAAGCCGAATTGGGTATTAGTAGAGCTATAAATTGGTTTAACAATAACTTGCTGACTGTTAATGACAATAAGACGACCTATATATGCTTTGCACCCACTAAGGCTGGAATTCCTTCATTGGAATATACTTTAAAAATACACAAATTATGTCAAGATGGATCCATTCGATGTAATTGTAAAACGCTAAAACGAACAACTAGTGCAACTTATCTAGGAATAGTAATTGATCAACATTTGAGGTGGGATGAACATATCGAAGGTCTATCGGCGAGAATAAGGAGATCAGGATATGTATTCGGGGACCTAAATCGGATCCTAAATGATCGTTTATTGATAACAGTTTATTATGCACTAGTACAGTCCCTTCTCATATATGGAATAATAGCTTGGGGAGCGTGTTCTGACACCTTAATTTACAAACTTGAAGTGGCACAAAAGTTAGTGTTAAAAATTATAAAAGGTAAGTCACGACGTTACCCCACTGACTTACTATATGGTGAATGTAAGGTTCTTACTCCTAGACAACTATATGCTAAACAAATTATAATCCATATAAAAAGGAATGAGGCAAATTATCTCAATGTCAATGCCAATAGACCTCGGCGAAGAGTAAGACAAGACATAACTGACATTCCAATATCAGCTCTTGATTTTACTCGTAGGCACTATTCAGCAATCGCGCCAAGAATTTTTAATAGTTACTATGAAGATTTGATACGAGACAGTACTTGCAGTAACATAAAGGGAAGGGCCACTAGCAAGCTTATCAATGTAGATTTACATACTTTTGATAAGTTATGGAGAGCGTGGAGGTATACGGAAGGATAACTCAGTTATATTAATTAGCATCAGATTATATTTTATATGTTATTCCCAATTTTAATTATATATAATATTTAATTATGTTTATATATTGTAATATTTATTTTTATTAGTTTATAAAGTAGGTAGGTATGTGTTTTTCATTTTTATACATTTATATTATAAATATATACCATATAATATACTAACAAGCATGTGCATGCGGTGAGCTTTTTCGCGTCAAACACTATTATTATAAAACGAGGTCAATATTAGCATATTAACATACCCTAGCACAGGTTTAGGCCTATATGGGTTGTTAAAAGTCGCAGACCGAAAATACATTATATTTGGCTCACAGCTCCTCAAGCATAAATTTGGTGTAACTTAGTCATATCAATAATGATGAAATAAATAAATAAATAAATAAAAATATAATATTTCTACCTCTAAACCAACCCTGTACCAAGTTTTATGAATATCGGGTCACCCGCTCTTTTTCACCCATCACGTATGTTGTACCAAGTGTTGCTTAACCCGTACGATCATTCAAAGTACCCTATATGTATATTATTTCTACCTCTAAACCAACCCTGTACAAATTTCATTCATATCGGTTCACGGGTTGTTGAGTTAAAAATACACGACTTTATTTTTCATAGCTGCCGTCCCGCAGTTTCACTCGCGTAAGTCCCGATCCCGAGGGAATATCGGGATCAAAAGTAGCCTATTTCATATCTGGATAATGTAGCTTTCTATTAGTAAAAGAATTTTTGAAATAGGGCTAGATGTTTCTGAGATGACCCCCAAAATACATACATACATACATACATGTTACCAACGTAACCAAAAGGTTACGTTGGTATAATGGTTTTATGTTGGTATAATTAATATTGTAAAGATATAATATTAATTATACCAACATAAAACAAAATATTAAGAATCAAAAGTACAATGAGATATTGCAAAACAATTTTTAAAAAGCACTGCAGTTTGGTGACACAACCGTCTCGCATGGAGCCGACCGATTGAGCCGCGCGGCATGATGCCTCACAGAGTTGGCTGGCCACCCTCATCATAGTCGCCCGCTACGTGTATAATATGCACGCTTGGTACTTAGTAATTATTTATTGTGGAGTTATTTTAAAACTGTAATATCTCGTGAGATATTCATTGAAATCAAGTGATGTTAAGGACAATTATGTTTAAAATTAAATACTTTTAATGAATAACGTATTTATTTGGATAAGGATTAATATCATATTTACAAAATTACCTTCGGAAACAATGCATTGTTCTACAATAAATTTCATTACTCTAAAAGATGTTATATTGAGTCAACCTTAAGAGTTAGACATATGCTGTCGTGGACTATTTATTACATTCTTTTTAGAGGAAGAATTCTCTCATATATGGTTTTTATGTAACTCTGACCGTTTACTCAGCGCACGCGACAGAATCTCGGAACAGGGTGATTTTTTTCCCGTTTTTGCAACATTTTTCATGGATGCTCCGCTCCTATTAGTCGTAGCGTAATGTAATATAGCCTATAACCTTCCTCGATGAATGGACTATCAAACACAAAAAGAATTTTTTAAATCGGACCAGCAGTTCCTGAGATTAGCGCGTTCAAACAAACAAACAAACAATCAAACAAACTCTTCAGCTTTATAATATTAAGTATAGATTACTCTAAGCCGACAGAGCATACGGATTAAGTTGTGGCAAATGAAAGGTAACAATATTGCTATATTAAATTTATTAGGCTCCGGTTTTTTTTTAAACTCAAAATTGTGTAGTTTTACGATAAAAAGAACAGCCCATCAATTTGTCCCACTGCAGGGCAATTGAACCATTAGAAGTTTAAAAAATCGTTATTTTTAATTATACCTAATAGTTGTTTTTTTTTCGCGACTTTTGCAGGTCTTGTGTATTCATTCAATTATTATTTTTGTATTTTAAACAAAAAATAATTATTTAAAAATTTAAAACCCAACTGTAAGAAAAGGAACAAAAATATATCCTCTACATACATTGCCACCGACTTATCTGTTTCGTCATCTGAAGTCGGGCAGCCAAACTACAATAAGGCCAGCATGTAAAACTGCCGATTTCAAATGACGAAAACTATACTATACAGCCTAGTGCAGCAGAGTATCAGTAATAGTTCAGTTTTACAGTTTTTACCTACAAAAAACAACTAAATCGCTTACGTTCCTTGTAACAACACTTCTACACGCCAACCCCTGTAACCTTTGACCGAATTTCAGGTGTTTGTCCGGTCACAACAAGTCACAGTATCTTGTTAAGTCGGATTTAACGGAAGAGTGACCACTTCACTTCTGTGTTACGTTTACGTAGGTTTAAGGAGATCTTGATTATGCGTACTAGCTCTACTATAGATAATGACAATAATATTATTATGTAGGAATGATTATTTTTCTTTTAAATATATCTCTAAAGTAATGTAGTTTTGTCATTGAAAAGTTTTAGTGAAAACTAGCTGCGCCCCGCGGGTTTACCCGCGTAAGTCCCGTTTCCGCAGGGATATCGGGATTAAAAGAGCCTTTGCGTTATTTCCGATATCCTGCTACCTATATTCCAAGTTTCATCGCAATCTGTTCTGTAGTTTTTGCGTGATTAAGTAACAAACACACATACATAAATACACACATAATCATAAACTTTCAGCTTTATAATATTAGTAGCATAGGATAGGATATTAGTAGGAAGTAAACATAGTATTTATAGTTAGTTTCACATCTAGTTTTACTGGAAAGATAAATGCCAGACATGACAGTGATACTAAAAAAAGATGTGTGATCTCCACGACGAAGAAATTAGCACCCATTAGCACGAAATTCGCTAAAGCAGTATTTTCTTTGCCAATAGTTCGTTGAAACACCTTATTTTGTAGCAGAGTTCATTCGGATGGGGCACATTCGGAAGAAACCTATAACCTTGGGGTCTTCAAATCCAGAGTGAATAGGTACCTTCTAGGTAAGTATGCTTCATCGTCGACCTCATCCTCGCTTCCCATCAGGTGAGATGAGGTCAAATGCTGGCCTATTACGTATATAAAAAAAAAACAAAAAAAAAAAAAACAAACAGTTTTCGGAGAATCGTTCGTCGATACATCGCGTTTCGCAGTAATTTTGCACATCCGTTCGGATTACAAAAACTCATTCGATTTATTATAAGTGTGCCCTGTGTGTTTGTCACGATAGAGTTTTTAAAGATGCATTTCTCTTTGTAAAATATTTCTAATATCCCCAGAATAATAAAAAGGTGAAATGGTTTTTTATAATAAAATACGTGTATGTCCAAAACGCATTCTCAACCACGGTTCTCAACACTGCACAGAGTACTCGATTTTACCCGATTAGGGTAATGACGCACGTCTCTCGCCTCTAGGGTAAATGGTAACTTGGGGTATTAACTGCTGGCAGTGGTCACGTGGCAGGAATAGATAATACCATTGCACTCGTACCATGGGCGTACGCAGGATTTGCTATGGTGCGGGGGCAAAGTTTAGAAAACTTTGTAAGTAGCGTATTTTGGGATCTGTCACATTTTTTTCTTAATTAAAGGTTTTTAGATAAATCTGGAGTTATTTGCGTAGTAAGCTTTAAAGTAATCATCTTAAAATTGCAAATAGAGTTTTCTTCTGTTTTCGCAATACTGAAAAGTCTTATTAAAAAGTTTAACTTGAATATCACACTTAGCCAGAGTGCAAGTGGGGTGCATGCATAGTGATTTAGCTAATCCATAGTAATATTGTAATCATATCAAATTAAAATCAAATATTTATTTTTTTAAACTATGACACTTACTAGATTTTTTTTAAATAACATATTATTTTAACAGACATCGATTCTACACTAAGCACAAGCTTGTATCGCAGCTTGTATTGGTACCTCGGTTACGGCTAGGTAGACGGCTAATAAATCCATTTAAATATATGCCCTATTGACTGACATACATATAAATTACTATTTAAACTAAACACGAACTACATAACATGTTACGAGGGTGCGAGATTAGCGGCTGCACGGGGGCTGGTCTGCGGCGTCCACGAAATTTGCGGAACACGACTCCTTTCGGCCACAGTTCCTCCTTCAGGAAGGATGATAGCTTCTCTACAGCAAACGAACTGAAGTTCACGTTGCGGCGCGACTCCAACTGCTCGACCCACAGGCGGTACTTCGTCTTCAACCGCAAGTACTCCATGACATCATCTGATTTCGTGGTATAGTGCAAGCGGGAGATGTAGATGTACGTCACAGGAAAAATTTAATAATGAGGAAATATTGATTTGTTTGTTTGTAATGAATAGGTTCCGAAACTACTAGACCGATTTTAAACATTCTTTACCAGTAGAAAGCTACATTATCAAAGAATAAAGAGAAGACTACTTTTGATCTCGATATTCCCACGGAATCGGGTATGAAGCGGACGCTG
Organism: Idaea dimidiata; assembly: GCA_949358125.1. Taxonomy (NCBI): domain Eukaryota; kingdom Metazoa; phylum Arthropoda; class Insecta; order Lepidoptera; family Geometridae; genus Idaea; species Idaea dimidiata. The sequence continues at coordinate 16,062,555 of OX442329.1, forward strand.
CTAGTAATATTTACACAGTAAATAACCCGCGTGCGTACGTCCATGCACTATAGTTATTGTTGGTCTGTATCTCAAGATTATTTTAAGATTAGTGGGGGTAAGTGTCGTGAGGAAGTATTTGGGGAGTATAATATAATGTAATGTAGGTCAGTATTTTTAGGCATTTGTTCTCTTATCTTGGTTGATGACAGCTATGATTTGAAAGCATTAGTGGTGTGGTTATCAAACTTTATAAAGCTGAAATTGTTTTAAAATTAAAATGTTTTTAAGATGTAAGCTAAAAGGTAAATAAATAATAAATCCATTGAAATTAAATTAATTAGGTAAAATTATAAAATAAATTATAAACTTAAGAAAAATAAGTCCCTACAGAAAGAACCAACATAGGAAAACGAGAAACAACACCATAGTCAAAGTTTTCCTAAATAATTTAATAACGAATTAATAATATACCTACTACTGAAACTAAACAGATTTTTTGGTTTTAATTAAGTACATCCCAGTCTGTCCAGAACACGAGACCTGAAAAAGGCTCGAAATTAACACTATTATAATAAGGTAACTTCACATTTTTAAACTTGTACCTAATGGTAAACCCACCAGGCTGTATCTCATGAATGTAGCTGCTACACTTTTTTACATTTATTTTTAACAAAAGAATAATCCTTTTACCTATAAACGATGATTAACAGATGACTAAGTTATGTGAAGTTAGTCTCTGTCTCTCAATTTTGAAACTTCATGTAAAAGTAAAAGACAACCGCATGGGACAAACGATATATAGATAAACGATACAACCTGTTAACTAGCAGTTTTAAGTAAGAAGGTAAATATTTCACAGGGACTCCCATACAACACGGAATTTTTGAAGCTAAAACTTAAATAAAAAAAAACATAAATTTAAAAGTAAATTAAATATGTAATAAAACCAGTAAAAGATTAGACGATTAAATCAGTTTACTATTACACCTTTACCATAAGTAAACTCCAGTCATTTCATTTCGTAACAGTTCCGTGTACTGGTATTGACATTGTTTACTTTCACTTCGACGACCGACGCGACGACCGAAGCAGTCTGTACTGACTGGGCCTTACGTCATAGTGTTGCATAATTTTGCATAATTATTATGTTTTTTTATGGTGACTAAGTAGCCGTTCCGAATTTGTAGGTCTCTAGGCTAATAGACTGTTTTGTTCCGTCGAATTTGAGATAAGGATATTGGTGTTATTTTGCTATTTTTTTTTTTTAGTTTCTCTTCGATCGTCTTTTGTTTTTGTGTCGATCGCCTTTTGTTTCTGTATCGATCATGTTTTGGCTTCGATCTCTGTATATCTGCAGACATGCACCGTACGTCTTTGTGTGTTGCATAATTATTACGTTTTTTATGGTGAATAAGTAGCTGAATTTGTGGGTATCTAAGACTAATAGATACTTTTGTTTCGTTAAGTTAAAAAAAATTAAAACAGTGTTATTTTGGTTTTTTTCGTCTATTCTAGTATTTTATAGGCGTAAGACATCTTTGTTGGTTATCAATAGACTCCGAAATTACTGGACCGATTTAAAAAAACTTTCACCATTAGAAAGCTACATTATCAAGGATTTACACAGGCTACTTTTGATCCCGATATTCCCAATCGGGACAAACGCGGGAGAAATTATGAATAAAATTATCATTATTATCATCATCATCATCATCATCAGCCTGTTGCAGTCCACTGCTGGACATAGGCCTATCCAATTGCACGCCACCTGGATCTATTTTTGGCTTCTCGCATCCAGTGAAATCCATGAATACAAGAACATAAATAAAAATAATACTATTGATTTAAGAGATGAACTAGCATTGGCTGGAAAGGTTTAAATCTTGGCTGCAGCCTGCAGTTCCTACTTTCACTACTGAAATGCAAATAACAGTTACCGAACGTAACGATACTCCTATACAGCATAAATAACTTAAGTTCTTTACACCTCATACCTTTTGTTGATTTTTATTTATTGCATGTAGATTTTTCTTCTGTTGTATGTTGTATTGAAATTAAACTTCTTTGCCGGTTTAATCGCATTGTTTTTTTTTATTTCAAGCATTGTTGCAATGCCTTTACTACTTTTCGGCGCCTTTACAGACTCCTTCCTCAGAGTAAATGCAGGAACGGCATTGCAAAATGCTGGAACCTTAGAGTAACAATGCTGGAACATAATTAAAAAAACGCGATTAAAACCGAAAAATGAGTTTTATTGCATGTAATAAAACTAAACACATTTTTTTAAATTAAAATAAACGCTTCTGTTGTTGTTGTGACCAGAAATTTCGGTAAGACCGCCAAAAAGTCGGGCTTTGAAAAATTATTAATATTATAAAAGCAAGATTTCATATCAGAATCGCGAAAACCGTAAACACTATTTTGTTATATTACATATATTTTTGTATCAATTGATATTTTTTCTATCTTTGAAGATAATTACCAAATACTTACTTTATAGTTATTTACACCTTTAACACCTTCTCACTATTTACAATGTTAATCAACCTCGAAAGGTATTACATAAATCCATTATATTTGAACGTTAATCAAAATTGTATCGATTTTACTCTGCGAAACCATTTAGAGGTTATAACATAATAACTGCTTTCGAACTTATAAAAATAACTATAAAACGCGATCCCTCCAAATAAACAGCAGCTAACTAGCTAGCTGCTTGATATCAAGATCAATGCCTACTTAGGGACTTATCCCCTTACTTATACACGATGATTAACAGGTAATCAAGTTATATGACGTTTGCTTGTCAACTTTGAACTTCGTGTCACAGTAAATGACAAACGATACGATACAGTTATGCAACTGTTAAACAGCGTATATAAGTCCTTACTTATATACGCTGTTTAACTGTTTAAAGGAGGTTACATTATAAATTTCAAATTAGTATTGGATATTTAAGTTTGAGAGCTGCTCAATTGGTTAAGTAGAACTTAAATGTTGTTGTTAGTATCACAAACTTTTACTCTTGCTTACTTGCTCTGCATGAATCCATAATGTTGGTAGGTATGTATGTTTGACCGGACCGCTTCAAAATATGCAAACGATTTTTCGACCACTTGTTGGCATCCGATTGAGCTGAAATTTGGCATACTTAGGTATATCTGGCGACAATAAATTATCTGGTATTGATAAAGTGATGGTGGCGGCAGGATCATTTCCGTACGCAGAATTCGGAATGGTGTTCGGCATTTGGTAAATTTGGCCCACGCTACAGGAAACTGAAAAAAAAGGTTGCCTGGAAGAGATCGCTTTTAACGATAAGGCCGACCGTTGTGCCTACGTTTTAGAAATTAAACTTAAAACATTAGTTGTATTATGTCTAATAAAAAAATAGGTTTGTTTTTTGTAACTTTCATTTATTTTGTATTCTTCTTTGGTAATTTCTTGTTACCATCTATAAAATGGATAAAATTTTGCTGATTTATCCAAATGGATAAATAATAGATATTATTATTTATGAGTAAATACTCTAGACTCCATATTTGGTGGATCCTGCCTTATTTGAAAAGCAAAAAGTCAATAATTGGTCAAAATGAAAACTAAAGATGGTCGAAATAGAATCAAAAGGCAATCAAATTTGATGATACCGATGCAATGCAGCTATGTGCACGCAGTGGAGTACCTACCACATTCATTAATCAAATAATCACACTATCATGACCCCTCAATTACCAGGAAAGTTATGACCACCAAATTATGTAACTATGCAATTAGCAAATTACACGAATGCAGTCGTAAGTCGGTGTTTAAGTCATGCATATGTTGCCCTTAACCTCGCTGCAGGTGTGGTGGTGGTAGTAGACAATCTCCAGTCAACTCCTTGCGCTGCCGTGTGCTGATCGCCACTCAAACACGGTATGTTTGAACATTTTATATTTGCTTTTTAATCAGTCTTGTACACCGTGTTTTGATTAACTAGAATACGTTTTTTGATCGCCGCGTGAAAGGATTTTCCTTAATGTTTCGGATCAGGTTTTTTTAGAACTTTTTGTGTTAGTGACCCTAATTTATAGCAAGGGAAGTGTTGAATATCACTAATTGGTGTTTACTAAGTATTTATTGGCTTTCAAAGGATTTTATTTTGAGTTTTAGACTTTTTTTGTGATAATCATTTAATTCTTAGTTAATATTTGTATGCATCAGTTTTTTTAGTGACCAATAGTACTACCTATTAATCATAGTCAAAATTGTGTCTAAGCTATAATTGCGTACAAAGGGATTCTGTTTTGTGTTTTGGATCTTGATATTTTAGTGTTGGGCATCTTAATCCATTTTTTTATAACTTTTGTGTGAATCTAAATGTCTCTAACTTACTGCAAGTGCATTGTTGTGTGCAAAGTGCATTTTTTGAGTGGATTTTTGTGAGATGACAGTGACAGGCGATGCACGATGGTGAAGTAGGTAAAGTGACCTAATGTAAAATATTGAAAAGATTATCATGTTTGATGTCAAAGTTTTATGATGTCTTGCGCAACAATTAGTTACCCATTTGTAGACGTTTTTCGTGATTGCTTGGTGAAGGCGATGCGTGTCAGGTGTTCTATTGTTTTAGCGTTTGTGTGTCAAGTTATGTAAACGGCAATGAAGAATGTTCTACACGTGTGATGGTTTAATGTTGTGTGGTTTGGTAGAATTTGTCAGTGTATTCAAAGAAGGGTAAGGTATTATAAATTTATGTGTTAAACACGGTTTTAGCAAATTTTTGGAAGAGTAGATTTTTTTAATGCGATCGAGGTTCATTCGCTACTCATATTCTGAAATAGAAATAAAAATCGACCTTAATTTCATCTCATTTTAGATGATGTAGGTATGCAGCGCAAGTAACTTTTAATTCATGATTTTAATAGTTATGTAGTAGTAAAATAGGGTTGCCCAGCAATTATACCAGAATAGTCAGCCACGTCCGAAGGACAGAACGGGTTAAATACTTCTGGAGCTAACTAAGCCGTGGGTTTGAGTCTCCATACGATGTTTTACTTCACCGTTAAAGCGATTTAATAAAAACTAAAAATTATTGAATGAAAAGTGATATCCCATAATAGTTTTAAACGCAACCTCACCGACCTTTAAAATAATGTTTATACATAATTTTGTTATCGAAAATATTCAGATTTCAATTAAACTATTATACTGACCTTAATGTCAGCAAACACAATTTTAGACATTAAAATAATTAATGAAACATTTATTATTTGAAGGATTTATAAAAAAATATTGAAATAAACATAATTTAGATATAATACCTATGCTCAAGTTGCCTATATGCCTTTTTTTATTGCCTTGACATAGAATAGGTGACTAAGGATATGCGGTAGACCTGCAAATCTGGAGTTCTCGCCACGTGGCGGCAGTTAAACAGCTTGGTCCCTCGGAGTGTTGGTGTCGAGTAGGCGACGCCGACAGCCATAATATATTGCCAAATCTATTTGTAATAGATATGGTCAATGAAGACTTAGGTTCCTACTGTGATGACTTCTAATTATTTGGGAGTATCAATCTTATATATAAAAATGAATCCCTATTTCACGTGGTCCAGGCATCACGCTTGAATGGCTGGGCCGATTTCGATAATTCTTTTTTGTTGTGTTTGTTATGATCAGGAAAAGGATCTTATGTCAGACGTTTTTAAATTTTTGATAAAGACTTACGCGGGAGAAACCGCGGGGCGCAGCTAGTTATTGAAATTAAATTTTATTCAATAAATGTCAATAAATAAATTCTAAATAATATTGTAAATTTGTGACGAACTAAGTAAAACATAATGAAACACATTATTTAGCGGATTATACTCGCGTTTTAAGCTCGGTACATAACAAATGCCGTTAATAAATAAAACACGAGTATAACCCGGTAAATATTGTGTTTTATTATTTAAAATCGCGAAAACCTAAGACAAAACTAAGTATTTCATGGTGAAAAATAAGTAATAGGTATCATGGTTAAAAATCCGTTCTTAAACAACTTTCTAGTGAAAATAACTATGTTAGCTTAAAATGGTATACCTACTGTTTCAATCTAATTTATTTTTCTTTAATTTGTAGACGTTGAGAATATATCCACATACCGACATATATTTGTTTGATTTGAGACTGCAATCACTTCACTTGTCAATCTCAGGTCCGGTTCATTGCCGACGATGTTTCGTTACAAAACATATTTCGAAATGTTAGGTCGATAGCGGCGCCAGACATTTTGTAAGATGCGTTGAAAATCAATGATCTAGGTACTACAAAAATGTTAATTTTTAGCACTAGAGAAGATTCAAAGTAAACAGTATTTAAGTTTGACCTCCTTTTTCTTTCATTTCAATTATGTGCTTTTAGCTTTATGTTAAGTTTTTTTGGAATCGTAATGATGTTAATTATTTTAACATTTAGGGAAATCCGGTAATGATTTCGCTGGCAACAATGAATTTAGTTTTGTACAAGTGTAGATAAAATGTAACCCTGTATCAAACATGACATTTCCATCTCGTAAAGAGTTGTTGTAAAATTTAAGCCTCCATTTTACATTTACTTACTTGCACTCGAGATAACAAGTACAAGTTGCATCTCGTTTCTGCAAACAACTTTCAAATAAATAAGTGTTTGATACTGGCTAATTCCTAAATGACCATTGACCATGATTCGGTCAAAGACTGAAAAAAAAACTAATGCTTAACTTTCGAAAAAGGAATGTTACCGAATTCCAAATCTAAATTCAATCCACATAATGTAGGTGTCACCGATGAACACACCGGACTCAATTTAGAAGGTGTTCATAACCCGTGGCGTGTCCACACGTGGTGGGATCCAGTCTCAGTGATTTACGAGGTAAGCCGCTTTTCTGCAAGGCTGGCTTAGACTACAATAAAGAATAAACAGCTAAGGAATTTATTTACGTAGGAATAGATAGACTAACTGCGTCCCACGGTTTCAACTTGCTAAGTTCTGATTCCGTGGAAATATGGAGATTAAAAGTAGCATATTCCCTCGATAAAGTAGCTTTTCATTGATGAAAGTTTTTTAACTCAGTCCAGTATTTTCCGAGCCTATTCATTACAAACAAACAAATAAATATTTTATCTTTTTAACAATAGTACAGATAGATAGATGAACAATTTACTTTCACAACTAATTGGTACAATACATCATGTAAAACTTAAGAAATATATTGTGATACAAATTAGCGACCTTATCCCTAAAACGATTTCTTCCAGGCATTCCTAGAATAGTGATGAACTGATAGTCATTAACTTTTAGTAAATCAATTATTTTATAACCTTTATATGTTACTGTTGTTTCTGCCATTAACTAAAATATATAGACGACATAATTTCTTAAAACAAAAATTTGTGATAACACTGATTTTCCAGTTTTAGGAAACTGATATTCGGAATTGATAAATATATCGTCGAATCGAATTTTGGAATTATTCGAGATGATTATTTCCAAAATATACATTGACTGCACGCAAGACTACACCGGTCTATAAATCGGAACAAAGACTAAGGCACCACAGTGCCGAAGAATATTATGACAAAGCATTTTCAAGCTACGATTTTTATTTATAGAACTGCGTGTTTGGTGAGGAGGTTTGTCTATGCTCAGAGAATGGACAACCTATAGGTAGAGTAGAAAGACTTTTAACACCTTATACTGAATTAGAAAATATAATTAAGAAATATTTTCAATGAAAAATACAACTACAAAAATACAACGCATTGCATAGTACCTAGATGGTTCGAGGTGTAAGTCACCGACACTGATGCGCTACTTTGAAATCAAGTCGTTTCTTCCGAATTTCTCCCGAATCTCCTCGAATTAAGAAAAGGTGTGTAGTTCGAATCACACATCCCGTCAATGTCGTTTAGTTATGTTTTTGTAGTTGTATTTTTTCTCTAAAACATTTATACGGCACTAAAAAATCGACAATATACTATATTTCATTAATTCTGAAAATAACTGGTTCATAAACTGATTTCCTACAAACGATTTCTCATTTATTTATTTTTAGAAATCCTAGTGATGTGATGGATGGTAGGGAGGCACTTAGTTATACGTGGAATTTCGTGGAAACGATCAAATGCTCTACTAGCAATCATAAAATTCCTAGTAACGTGAACAGAATCACATTACAGAATGATAGAGTATCATTTCGTCTTCATCCGAGCGATGGTCCCGGTTGCATCCCTTTCGAGAACCCGGAGTCCACTTTTCTGCTCTTACGTCTATACTACGCACGATCTATGGCATTCTGTGTAGTGAGGCCATTCGCACCCATGTCACTGTGTGTGTGTGCATCCACCCAAACCACCACTCTAACGGCCGAATACAGAATAGAAGAATAGAAAAAAAAATATTGACATAAACACACACGGCACAAAATAAACAGAAACGCTTCTCTAAATTTGAGGGCCACTGAAACAATTAAGCAGCTCCTTAACTTTTAAAATCGAATTTGGAATTTAAAAACTCCTCAATTATTTAAGTTAACCTCAAATTTTAAGTTACGTTTTTGTACTCAGCCTTACGGCACTTATTTCTTGGGCCCATCGATACAGTACTCTCTATTTCTCTGTCTATTACATATCTTTGTCAGATAACCCTGTTGTTTACGACGCAGATGCCACTGGGGGTCTTGTAGAGTCGTTATAGAAGGTGTTTGCTATTCTATTAAACAAAGCTGTATCCCTTTTTCTAGATGCAATGAGGGAGAAAATTGTTTTGTGTATTTATTTCTCTTGGGTGAAGTGACAGTTTTTGCGCCTACTTGCAAGTAATATTACGAGAATATTAGTTTATACCTCACCACCTGCATCCCGCAGTTTCACCCGCGTAAGTCCCAATCCCGAGGAAATATCGGGGTTAAAAGTAGGCTATGTTAAATAACCCCCGCTTTTCTATGTAAGCTTAAATTCTTCTAACCAGTTTAATTTCAACGAAATAATAATACTTTGGATACAATATTTCCGAGGTCACAAACCATTTTTCCGCAATTTTCATTCCAAACTTTTTAATACCTTTTCCAAGTTCCGAATTCACTTGGAACAAATAAACTTTATCTATTAAGAAAAGCAACATAACTAGGTACCATCATAAAAAAAAGATGCTCCGTCACCGCGAGTATTCACTTGTAAAGTAACATTATATATTCACCTTTGCGCATTATATACATGCCTGACTGACTGACGAGCATTCACTTGTATTTTAACATTTTTATACAAATTAGATGCGTTGTTCAATTTGTATTAAGATATTATATTACCCATTGTATCATTTCAAACTGCGCGTTGTATGCAATGCTCGAATTTGTAACGTTACTTTACACGCGAATGCTCGCAGTGAGGGAGCACCTTAAGAGAAACTTTACCATCACATCATCTTTTATGTTACTATAATATAATAAAAGTAATAATTTTATTTGTGTGTTTGGACTACTTGACGCTAAAACTACTTGACTTAAGGCTGATTTTTCAAATCCCTAGATAGAGATATCTGACTGAGGTAGTTGGAGATCTAAAATAATGTATGTACCTAGGCTTCATTTTACACGACTGCAGAAGTGTTATGTTTTTGTTAACCGACTTCAAAAAAAAGGAGGAGGTTTTTAATTTGTCGCATATTTGTTTACGCCTGTTTATTCAAAATATTTTCCGTTTTGACTATGTAGTGTTAATAGTGGTTGTCAATTTAAATTAGCTTAGAATCATAATATTTTACTGAACTATCAAGATAATAAATAACATTTAAAATCAGTTTGTACATATTATTACAGAGCAAAAATTTACATTTATGGTTAAAATTTATGAACTCAATTACAGCTTACTAAACAGTACTTACAATGTTTTTCCATTTGTTCCTGATTAATAAAATTAATTTTGAGTTATATTAATATCGTCATAAGTTATAATATCTTATAGCAGTCATCACACATATTTAGAGTTAGTAAAACTAGAACTACCACTATACGGAAAGAACTATACCAAATCTCAGCCTGTTTCTTTCTTACCGGGACCAATCACCATCTCATTTCATTTGAGCGATGTTGACGGTTTCATGCCTCTCAGAAGCCAGGAGTTCGCTAAAACACCAAATTACTTGAGGATCAGTAGGTAAGTCGTCATTGAACTTACCACTTACTGCAAAAAGATTTGGCAATATTTTGACGGCCGCGGCCAGAAGGGCGCGAAGGCTTTTAAAGGGTTGGTAGAAACCAACACTCCTGGGACCAATAAGTTTGGAAGAACGCGCTGGGAGAACTCAAGATTTGCTAGTCTCCCTAGATGCCTTAGTCGCCTTTTAAGCCATCCACGGGAAGAAATTAAGTAACCTATTCTATGCCGGGACTACACGGTACAGGAGTGGTACTAATCCATCTAAGGAATAGTAGTGCGAGCGCTACTTTACCCGCACGACTATACAAAATCAACGAGCGAAGCTAGGTCATCGAGCTCCCCATACATTTTGTTATATCTATTTACCTTACCTCAGCGGTGCGGTGATGTAGCTCGTAAATATATTATGCAGTCTTTATGTATTCCGAGCAACTGATTTTTCCACTGTTTTCACTGGATGCCAAAATGCGAAAGTTTAAACGCAGATATTTCTTCAGTCTTGCAATTTTTTTACTTGTTTGTTTCTCTACGTTACCATCGAGTATACAAAGTTAATTCTACTTACGTTTTTTTACATTTTACTTATGAGAAACAATATACATAGACGTTTTCACTGGTATCGTAGAATGATTTCGGAAATATTTGTCTAAGTTAGTTTAAAAGATCAGTATTGGTAAATACTTTTGCCTTGATTATTTTTAAAGTGTTTCCTACACCTGCACCTAGCGTAATTAGTAATTCAGTTGACTCAGAATGTCAAAGAAGCAGTTTCAAAGTAAATCTCAATCCAATGGAAATTACCAAAAATGCCTTCTTAGTGCTCCTATAATTCACAAAGAATGCAGCCCACATTTTTTTTACCTTAATCTTGATTTGTGGTTAAATGTGGTTTAGTAAACGAATCAATCTGAATTTGATGAAGGTAGTTTAGATTTTCATATTTAGGTTTTCTAACAACAACGTTAGATTTTTCAGACTTTTTAAAGGGTTCAAGTAATTTCCCGAAAAAATAGAATTATGCTTCACTGTCAAGCGACAATTAAGCTCCTATTCTCTTAAATTATAACAGACCTGTCTAAATTTCCATAGTAGATATAGGTATTATAAGTAAAATAAAATCAAGATCATTATTAAAAACTGATAAAATAAACTTGTCTGATACAAAACTCTGTGCTCTCAAATTATAACTTAAAAGAGCATTAAAAGTCTAAGACCATTCTAACCGGGCATTAGCAGACTGTTCGTATTCAAAAAATGTTGACTGCCCCTCCCTATAACGCGCGACAGAGAATTACATGAATACTAATATTCCTATTGACTTTTATTACTTTCGGAATACGTACTGTTTTGGGGAAAAATATTTTACATTTGCTAATTGGATTGTTGTAAGTAAAAGTAATATGGAGCGTAAGTAGAGTATAGTTTTTTGATCGGCCGATAGCTGCTATGATAGGTTTTTGAACTATCATATCGCTAGTTTGGTGATTAAAATGCCCCATCACAAAACAACTCAACTTTTTAGCCCGACATCCGTCAAAAGGAGGAAGTAATCTATTCGGTAGCTTCTAGTTGGTCCCATTTAAAGTTGATGAAGATCTGATGAGGAACTTCGGAATGATAAGCAGAATAGCATCGCAGAATGCAGTAAATTACTGGTTTTTGAACTTCTACCAATAGAATCGGCTTCAAAAGATCTAGGTACAGATTGATGGAACACCTGAAACTACCTTTTTATCAAAAATGTACTTAAAGTTATGGTAATTTTTCCCAATCCAAATAGGTACGTTACAAAACATAAAATATATTGAAGGCAATAACCTCTCGCAGTGTGATCAAAACTAACATCTAAAAGTGAATGGGTTAACCTCGTGATAATGTTAGATTTTTTTTACTTAAATCAAACAATCGGCATTGTTCTCACATTTATTTCAAAAAGTTATGTATTATTTATCAATTGTATTGTATTAAACGTAAGTAAAAAATCCATATCTATAAAATGCTCGGTCTTGACTGCACTGACTTAACTATTACCAACAAGCTAAACCGCTGAAACATTTGAAGACTGTTTCTTTATATGACAAGATGTAGGCTTCCGACTAGAAAAGGTTTCCTAAATTTCTACGGCATCGGGACTTACACGGGTGAAACCACAGGACCCAGGTAGTATAATTATTATTTATCTAAGTATAGTTCATTTTAAGTAACTTGTGTTTTTGTCAAAAATTCTTCTACTACATTATAAACTTTTTAAGTGTCTTTTGCACGTGATTCGTGATAATAATTATTTTGGGATTTTATTTACAATTAGCTTAAATAAGTGCTTAATAAACCGTCTATTTAGTGACTTATTTTACTTTCCCAAATGGATTGGGCCACTACGGAAATGCGGAAGGCATTTGGATATTATTGAGCACTTGCTGCGCCCCGCGGTTTCACCCGCGTAAGACCCGACCCCCGACCGTCTATGTGTTATTCCAGGTCTTCAGCTATCTACCGAGTTTCATGGTAATCAGTTTAGCTGTTTTTACGTGATTGAGTAAAATGCTTACTCACAAATTTTAAGTAGAGTAGAATTTTAAGTAGGATATATTATTATTATTGTTTTCTAAGTAGATATGCACCTAATTGCCTACTTTAAATGAATTTAAGTTGAGCACTTTACCTCTTTAAAATATTTTTTCATTTATTAAACTTTTTTACAAATAGGTACCTACTACTTACAACTCGCGTAACACTTCCGGATCTTAAAACCTTAACTAACCAACATTGAAGTTCAATAAAGCAAGTATATTACGCAATAAACTTCAAGAAGGCATTATTACCTGACGCGACAACTTTCGGAATTGGCGCCTACAAGTCCAGTAATAATTTGGTACACGTACAAATAATATATCAAAGCTCGAGAAGTTTGTAAATCGTTTTGTAATAGTGATGATCGTGTTTACATCGACTGTGTAATGGAGCCTTTACAATTGTTACTATTGAATGACTATCGGTTTAAGTATAAACGTCCTTTTCCTCCTGAACAACCCCTTTGGAAGATTTCATCCAAATCGGAACCTCATCTTCAAAGCTAGATTAACTACTAGCTAGACCCTCCCATCCTACTCTATAAACCACGTCTGAGCAGTTTTTCACTCAAATTGTGGGGTGAGTTGGTGTTTGTGGATGTGTTTGTGTTTTTCCTTTACAACTTTTACAAACTTATTTAAACAGACAGGCAGAGTAACTTTCGCTCATGTAACGTTATATAGTATAGATTACTGCTCCAGTTCCACTAGTTATATGGACAATGAGAATCACATGATCATTGCAAAAAACCCATAAGTTTCCTGGAAAGTACCAGACCGATTTCAAAAACTCTCTTACTACTAGAAAGCTACATTATCGAGGAGCAGGCTACTTTTGAACTCCATATTGCCACACGATTGCGACTTACTCAAGTGGAACCGTCAGACGCAGATAGTATTGAATAAATAAATTTTGATTGATTGATTGACGTAACACGTCACAGTATCTAGTGTGAAAACTCCTTAAACCCATGATTCATTAGTTTACCACACAAGTCGGCTATTGAACTAGTTACACAACGGCTAACCGTTTTACTATCCATGACTTATCGAAGGGACTGTCCTCTTTAGTAACTCATTGATGAGTTAGTAAACTTTAGATAACATGTTATGACCGTTTTGTGTGAACTTTGATCTTTGGTTCGTGCGTCAGTAACAGAGTTCGTTTTGAAAATAGAATACAGAAGTGTTTGTTGACGAGATTGAAATTAATAATGATGTAGGAAACAATGAGTGCAATGCGTGGAGGAAACACTATAATATATAGAGACATATAATATACATACATAGTATACATAGTTATGTTACCATGTAAATAGGCTACTAATTAATTGTAGTGGGATCGGTTCAATGCTAGAGGACTAATTATGTCATTGCATCTAGTTCCATTGATTGTTACGATTTGCTGGACAAGATTAATTTGAGAACGCCTGCTAAAACTCGTGCTAGTAACACTTTATTTGTACCGCGTGCTGTTACCAACTATAGACTAAATACTTATCTGCTGCGAGCATGTACGACCTTTAATAATTTATGTGGAATTGCTGATTTAGACCTATTTTGCACTAGCGTAGCATTAGCAAGACGGCGGCTAAGTAATATTTTCTTTGATCCTGGATTTGATTAGGCCTAATTAATTATTTTATTTTTTGTTTCTTCTTAATGTGAAGTGTGTTCTTAATGTGTTAATTTGATTTTTTTTTGTTGCACTAAGGTTCTTTTGTTTAAATCGATTCCTGTTCGTGAAGTTCTGTAATTGGCTTCCTATTGTTACCATATGTTGTATAAGTGTATATGTATAGCTGTTGAACTTCCTAATAAATAAAAAAAAAAAAAAAATAAGTTTTAAGTTAAACGAAGTTTTAGAGACATAGCTAGGTCACATTTCAGTTAAAATAGGTTTCTCCCTTATGACTCCGATCTGCGGCGGCCCCGTTCGAGATGGCTCCGATTTTTTTGTTATTTTTCTGCTTGTACCATTAACTTAATTTTTTTTTTTTTTTTTCTTTCTGAGTAGAGCTGCCATCAGTCGTTTTCATGGACTATTATCAGCTGAGTTCCGCTATAAGCTATTTAAACTTAAAAACTGATTTAATAGATTTTTCTTCTGTTTTGCAATGTTGCATTATCGCTATTTCACTACATACAATGAACTCCATATACTGAGACATATAAGAGCGCTAGCTTACTTCGCGTTATATAGGTATCTCAACACCTAATGCCTTTAACACTATCGGGTTGGTAGACAAAATTTTACTCAAATCAAAGGCCAAATCTACTTGATAATCCAACTCATATGTTTTACGCAATATTAAAAAACATTCTTCAAACAACAAAAAAATTAAATAAGTATTTCCTACTTATTTTTATGCATTATAAGCCTTTCAAGGAAGTAAACAAACATTTAGGAAGTGATAAAGCCTACTTAGTTCAACATTTATAAGAAATCTTACGTCATAAGACGTAATGAATGTGTAAGTAGAAGAGTTACTGTATGTGTAGGGACCTAAATCTCAGCTTTAAAGCTGCTCAAGGATTTACATTAGAAAAACTAGTGCCATGCAATTCATAGACATTTTAACAAAAACATTGCGTAGACATAGCGGTAGATCCTATTCATGTATTCGATAAAATTGCTTCCAGTAACGGCGGTGAAACTGCTTTTGGTGGAATTGGCTCTATAACGCTGGTAGTTTTGACACTAGTTTTGTAATGTAAATTAGGTTTAAATTACAGGAGCTAACTTGTGCAGTTGTTAACATTAGACCTCGTGAGAATTAAACAACGCCTAGACTGCCTTCGCCTTAGAAAGCCTTCGATGGGTGACTGATAATTTGTAAAGCATAAAGATTATCCGCCGCCGTGCACCCGCCGCGCCGCGTGCGTCGAAAGACAAAAAGCAGTTGGTTCCGGTGTTGTAATAGCTGAGCAGAGCTACATCGAACTAACTAATCCGGATTAGTGCTAGCTAAGCTGGGTTAGCAAATCTTAATACGAAATATTGAGGATCTTACTATTCCATGTTAGCGAATACGAATTATTAGTAATAAGCTGCGCAAGCCAGCCTTAGGATATCCTTCTTAGATCTGCAAAAAACTCTAACATCAAGTTGCTCAATTAGTAAAGTTTTTTGCAGCACTACCATAGGCACAAAAAAGAAAAACCCTTTGATAAATGTTTTTAAGTATTATTTATTATAGCTATATTATTTTACCAAATCAAAATCCATTGTTTCAACAAACACACGAGTTGTTTACATAAATTAACTCCAACAAAAATAAACGAAAGCTAACAAAGCCTATTGAGCTAAAACATTTTGTTTTGTGAACTCGACTAGGTAATTCAAAGATTACGGTTATCGTTCATGAATCAGGCGTAAACTGTTTTTCCAATTTATTGTTTTTGTATGGAAATCCCGGATCAATAGGACGACAACGACAAACGTTAGCGATAAACTGCTGACTTTGTATCGCCCGATGGTAAAAGCTTTATAGAAACCAGTAGATTCACGATTCTTCAGTACCTATTTCTACTTATAAATTATTATACATGCGAAGTAACTCTGTCTATGACGTAAACGGCTAAACGGATTTTGATGAATTTTGGTATAGAGATAGATAAGACTTTGGAAATTGGCACTTTGTTCTCAATAATTGCCATCGAGCAATAATTAGTTATTTGATATGTTATTATTATGACGGCCTCTGTGGCGCGGCGGGAGACGCCCGGACTGCAACGCAGAAGGTTGCAGGTTCGATTTCCGCCGGGAACAAATATTTCTGCTGACCATAAATGCTTGTTTCTGGACCTGGGTGTATTCTATGTATCATATTATGTATGTATGTACAAAAAAAATAGTATATCCGTTGTCTAGCACCCATAGTAGGTACAAGCCTAGTGCTTGTTAGTTAGCTTAGTTAGGGGCTAAATAGCGCTGTGTGTAATGTCGTGCAATATTTATTTATTATTTCATTATTTATTTATTTTACAAAATATGTTATGGATTCTAATTTCTTGGACCAATATAAAAAATAATTGTAGTAGGTAGTGTAATAAATAACCTAGCCAGGGGTAGTAATTTTACATGATATATATACAGCGCAAGCAATTTTTAAGTCCATGCTATTTTATGGCGCTGTAGTGCCCGGTACATTGTTATATAGGTGGAGTAGGCTTGCCCAGCACCTATACCACCCCCCTGCCTAGTCAGCTATGCCCATTGCACTGAGGAAAGAACTGGTCAATACGTCTGGAGCTAACTAAGCCGTGGGTTTCCTTACGATGTTTTTCTTCACAGTATGAGCAATGTTATTAAGGCACACAACTTTTCCGCAAGGAAAAATAAATTGGTGCGCGGTCAGTCGGGATTCGTAACCACGAGCTTCGGAATGAAAGTCGGGGTCTTTACCGAGTAATAATTACCGGTAGTAATTAGGTATTTATTTACTCCCTGACGGAAAAGGAGGGGTGTTATAAGTATAAGTTTCAAATGTTTGTGTGTATGTGTATCTGTGTATGTATGTATATGATATCATAGTTCATGAATTATTCATGAAGCCATTTTGATACGGATTTTTTAAAATGTTCCTCTTTCCAGTGATTTGCCGATCGTTAGTAAATAGTCTGTTTTCACCCAAATGTATCCAACATGCCAACAATGGTTTTACAACGGAAAATTTATTATTTTTTTGATAAAAATGGAAAGGAAATTATTGTATGCGAATTATGGCCCACAATATAGAGTAATTAATGCGATACGTACATTTTTTTCCTTTTTTTGGTTGAATTTTTGCTACGAGGTTTTTAAAAACCTATTTTATCCGATCGAGGTTGGTATTTATTTTTAGACAATTTGAGTACTACGAGTGTCATTAAAATATCAGACTACATAATGCGATTCAGCTTGTTCGGATTAAAACCCTCATGGTACCAAAATCCCCCAGAAATATGCTTTTAATTGTAGAATTTGGAATTAAAAGCATTTTAATAAATTACAAATTAAAGTATTTTAGCGATAAAAGAAGTGACAAAAGTTTCGATGCAGGAAGTTTTCGGTAAGTTTAAAACCGAGTGAATCGGTTTTAAACATGCACTGTACTATGGCCATGTTGTCTTACAAGGCAAATCATGTCTATCATTAGTTAAAACAAACATATTTCAATCGAACGTAGTTGCGTTAAACTGTAGTCGAGTCAACCGTAGTTAAGTTAAAAATAGTGCGGATGAAAATAGACATTATGATACGTAACCCTATGTAGCCTTTAACCGTTTCCAAAATCAATTTTCTAAAGTCCACTAATAACAAAATAAATCTCAATGAGTAAACACGAAAACTCGAACCCTTCATCGATTACCGAATCATTAAATTCAAAACTTTATCAAATAGATGCAATTTCATCTCAACGACAATAAACTGTGTAAGTGACGTAAATATACATCTTACTAATATTGTAAACGTGAAAGTTTGTATGTATGTGTGTGACTTTGTTACTCAGCTGCGTACAAACATTTGAACCTATTGCGATAAAACTTGAAATATTTTAATTTAAAAAAAGGTAGTTGCAGACCTCGAATAACACGTATACTTTTTATCCCGATATGCCCGCGGGAACGGGACTTACGCGGGTGGTATTGCTTACCAAATTATTCTTGCAAAGCTACCGAAATACTAAAGTAATCGTTAGATGCTTGAACCTATCCGACACGGTCTAAGAAGCAACTATATTATGAGACCGCAACAAAAACACTTGGTTAGTTAAATAAATATAGTGATGTTTAACAAGATAGTTTAAGGCCATGTCTTGACTAGGCAACATTGACGCGAAACACTTGATGCTCAATAGAACTATAATATGTTGCATAGACACATGAGATGTTGTAGGTGGCTAGTATCATGACTTGTTTATTTCCGTGCATTATGTAGAACATCCTGGCATATATTGCCTACCTCATCTCTTACCATGCCCATGTCCCTGCATGACATGCTATATTATAGGTAGTATAAGTATAGTATACTATTATTATAGTACAGCATGTCGTACTTGATAAATAATAGTTCAGCATACGTACCTATCGGTCGACATTTGTCGCCTAACGAGGCTTTAGGCCTGACCGGAAGACCAGCGCTGTGGCTAAGTATGTTTACTGGCCATAGTTTTTTTGCAGAGGCTGGCCCTTTTGAAATTCGCACACGGCTTTCTGGTTTGCTAATAATTTGCGAAATTGTTCTATTAGATTTTTACCGTTACCGTGGATTCTAGATCACATAAACATATTATTTCTTTCTTTTTCTTCTTTCTTTCTTTTAACATGTCGCGAGCCAATGTTGCCTAGTCTAAGTGAGACATCATGACAAATACCCGTAGTAATATTTACCTACAGACCGTAACGTAATAATCTCCGTACACCTGTTAACGATAATCAAATACGTGTAATTATTATTGACTACTCTTTTTCTTTCGTAAATAGTTCCATGAAATGAAGGCACAAATGGAGTGTGACTAATGAAAGCGACATTCTTTTGTTTTTATTTCGATCGTCTTTTGTTTCATCGTTTTTTATATTGACCCGTGTTTACTTTTGTTTTGAATAACTTAATGGATTGTAATCAGTGCAGTTGCTCACAATTTTCCTTATCAAGTCTAGATTCGGTTAGTAATGGCTGCGCCAACCGTTGCTTAACCCGCACGATAATTCTAAATCGACAGGTGTGTTTAGACCAATGAGCTTCTTAAATACAATAATCAATCCATACATAGAAACAATATTTGTTCAACAAACATCAGATGTTACAAACATGTTTATTTGTGCCTTGTACAAAGAGTAGCGTCTATACGTTAAATAAAGGAAGCTGGAACCCTCTGTCTTGGAGCACAGCGGAATTAATAAGTAGGTTAGTTACAAAATAAATGGATGGGTCTATAGTTAATGTAGATTTTAAAAGATCTTAAATTAATTCATCATTAGTAAATAATTCAAATAAAAAGCTCGGTTCAATTAAAACCATGAATAAAACGCGATTCAACAGGATAGATAAAGTGTAATTTCTTCTATGGTTTTCGCGATTTTGCATAATAAAACACTTTATTTATCCGGTTGAATCGCGTTTTTATTCATAGTTTTAAACGAACCAAGCTTTCGCCAACTAGTCAACCTTGAAAAAGCCAACTGTAAAGTTGGCGAAAGCTCGGTTCATTTAAAACCATGAATAAAAACGCGATTCAACCGGATAAATAAAGTGTTTTAAATAAAGTGTTTTATTAATTCAAATAAATTTAATACTTACATCATTAATAAATAATAATAATAATTTAAATTACATTATAGTCATCTAGTATTTTTGACTGAAAATCTTTCTTTAGAACCCTCTAGTTTTTAACAGTAATTATTATTTTCATAAATAAGTTATAAGTTATAACTATTTCTCAATAGGTATGCTCAAAACATTTTTTTGATAAACCGTAGTTAAACGTTATAAATAACGTTAAATAAATTGTTTGATTTTTTGCTTTAAAATTTTGCATGGACATGTTACGTCCTTCTTTTACGAATCCGAAATTCGCTGGCGCTATCTCTGTCACAATTTGACGTTAGTACGGCTTAAGGATCTATATAACCCTAATAGCGTGACAAGGATAAAGCTAGCGAATTAAAGATGAGTGAGTGAAGGACGTAAGATGCGACTATGCAAAATTTTAGTGCGTAAAATCAAACAATTGCTAGTTTCAAAATAACTAAACGTTAATCTTAAAATTCAAAACATTCACTGCCTGTATTGAGCTAAGTTTAGTTCTTATACAAAGTTTTATTAGTTTTCGTATAATATTGACTCAGTCAACTTATTTGTTTATTTAATTTAGAGGAAAGTTTGGATTTTTTTTCTATCAAGAAAAATTTCAGGAATCGTGTTTTCACGGCATTCGCGTGTTAGTAAATATTCTCGACTTTTATAAATATGGTTTCAAAAACTTATATTTCAAATAACTTTTGTAGTAATTCATCCTAGAAACATCAGTTCTGGCCTACTACGGCCCCTTAAATAAAAGAAAGCTCTTTGACGGTGGTTCATATAAACTGATAGATTAAAATTGGGGAGCTCTTGGACTAGCTTTGACTAGTACCTGAGGTATCTTCGACAGCTGTCTTCAGGTCAAACTTGAACCTTTTGGGTGACCTGAAAACTCTAACACTAGTTAAACCCCACCACTAGGTTATAAACAAAATAATATAAAGTATAAAGCAGTACCGAAGTAAAAAAAAGCCTTCTGTTTAGAAAGACGTATCCAGTACCTAGCGTCTTTGTAAGTTAGTACTCATGTCTTTGATACAGAGTAACATTTATTAAACCTAACCTACAGTCTACACAGCAAAGTCGGTCGATGCATCCGATGCCTTATTATTATAAGTTAGTTAGACAGGAAATTGGATTTTATGTAGGTACGTTATTTATACGTTTGTTTGTGTAGTTGCAGAAACAACTAAGTAAGTAGGTAATACTAATTTATAAATGTACTCTACCTACGATATAAATATTGAAAATGAGTAGGTAGTTTATAATTAACAGAAATGTTATACAGGTCTTTAATGAATATATTAGACGTATTTATATATTTACACATTTTTCCTGGTCTTAATCGCGTGATTTTAAAAATATGAGTTCACATGAGACACAGTGTTATAATAAAACTATTAGCGCAGACTATAAATCGTTTCTCAAGTCAAGATCTATGTTTGAGTCACGCTTAAATATAACAGGTCTTATATTTTCTCATCATATAGTTCCTTCTCAAAGGAATGCTGCGTCGTCCATTTTCTTAAGCACAAAATCGTTTTAAAATCGGTCACTCTCAAAGAGGAATACAGAAAACAATTTCTCATTTCTGTGAAATTAAATTTCTTTGCTACTTAGGTACTTACTTAGGGGTACCTACCGACTCTATTTCTTAATAACAGAATGAACATTGACTTGAGTAAATAATAAAAAGTATTTACTTAGACAATTTCTATCAATTAGCATAGTTTCAATACCATTGCAGTCAGTCTTAAATTTCAAGTTTAATGGTCTTCAAATAACATTTGACATACCTATTTAGATCCAACTTTCTTCTGAGAATACTGTTTTCCATACATTTTTGAGCCAATAAAGTGGGTAGAAATATCAATTAACCAGCTGATTATCAAATTTAAATCTTGATTTAATCAATATAAATTGTTGATTTTTGCGTTATCGGGTATACAATTTGACAGTTACTGATCGCTAATTTTATTGCAATGGCATTTGTTTGCCACTGAATGACGTGAATACAACAAATTCGATCGAAACTTTTTAGCAAGAGAGTTACGTAATCAACTAGCTGGATGAATGAGACCTACACAATAAAGTTTCAATTTAATACTTTTTTTTTGTAATTTTGAAGGCATTGTTTATAATTACAATAATGATGAAATATTATTTTTCAGTATTAACTAAGAACCTATTGTTTTTAAATACTGAAGTTAGTAGTAATTTCTTGTCATTTTTCACTACTGCAGTCACTAAACTCTGAATGAATTTTGAAAATGGAAAATTGAATTATTGAGTGGAGTCAGCCCTCAGACTCCATTCAATATTTCACATCTACTTATACTCTTACACGTTAACAAAGCGTTAACAATTTTTTTAATGTAAATTGTGACAGATGATGATGAACTATGATAGCTGAGTAAGGCTCCCTGAAGATCACTAAGAAATTACAATAAATATTATATTTTACTTAATATAATGTTCTTGCATTCATTTTATAAATTAGGCTTTACATTAAACTTGAAAAAAAAATACTAACACAATAAATAGTTAAGTTATGAGAAAACCTAACAATTGTTGGAAATGACAAAAATAATATAATATGTAGGTACTTAATTAGCCCTTAAATTTTTAAGTGGTGTTCATGCTGTTAATTTAGAATTGAAAAATAATGTCCCGTAAATTCAAAATAATATAATATTATTTTATTGACATTAAAATTGTAATTAAATCGGTACAATAAATTTTAACTAGGTTATTATGCGCGATATGCGTGTAAAGCTAATGAGAATCATAAAGATGAATGGCGTGCTGTTATTGCATTCTATGTATTTGTACTAATTTACGTATTATACTTTCTATGAAGTATTGTTTAGTAAAGATGACTAGTAGTAGTAGTAGCAATTATTGTAAAGTATCTACTTGAACCTGCATACCAGCTGCAAGTTGAACTGGCTACTGTTGCTAAACCCCGCCTACTTGGTTCATTGCGCACTTAACACAGTGGAGTTCTTTATTTGATTATATTTGTTTATACTTAACTCAATGTGGACATACGTTGTACATAAAATATGTTATTTAATGAATAAATAAAATAAATAAATTAATCTATAACTGGACGATGCATTCATTGTCATAAATAAATCATCGGTTCATATACACTCGTAAGAGTGTATGAGGGTCATCAAAATTACGCCTATATTATGTGACGTATTATTCTGTTTATTTAAAAAAAACAAGTCGCTAGTATTCCTAGCTACGTTAACATCAAAAGGTGCATACACAGATAAACTAATTTATTTAAAATTTCAGTTATGTACATAAGCCGTCAGTCGGCCGTGTTCTGAGTTCTAAATAGCGGTTAGGCACGAATTCGCATTTCGTCCTAGCTGAAAATTTGGTGGACGGGTTTTTCTTTTAAATGATTTCAAAGATGACAATTGTCGCAAAACTAATTAGATTTAGGTACGTATTAATTGTAAAAAATCAGTTAAAGATAATATTAAACGAAAACTTTAAATTTCTCTTGAACTAGTACATTTGTCAGTTGCTGCCTACTACCTGCTGGTCTGGCTGAGAAAATCTCCATAATTAAGGTAATGCGCTGGGAAAACCAGTCTGTAACTGCATAAAAAGCTGCGTGACAACGCGACAACTTCAATATATCTATAAGACATACAATTCAGAGTATATTACTACTCGATGAATTCAAATTCAAAGTCTATTAATTTCTAAGTTTATTTTGAGAATAGGTACTTTTTAACTAACCTAAATTAAAAAAAACATTCAGATTTTTAAAAAATCTTGACTTCAAATATAACGAACAGATTCTGCGAATTGCTTATACCTCTCGATAAAATTATTGGCATAGTCAACGAGTTTGTTTTCTAGTCTAGAGCATGTTGAGTCGCAGACCCCGTACGGCTACAGTATCGATGCGTGTGTACAAGCTAAAATCAATAAAGATTAACTTTCACGTGATTACTCCTAATATGGCCCTCATAAACCTGATAGGTAATCAAAACTTTTAAGAGATAGCAAGTTACTAATATTCAGCTCATCCGGTACCTTGCGTTCGGAAAACTTCGGAAAATTACGATTATGGTATCACTGTTATCTAAATTACTTTCTTGCAACTAGTCTTCTTATATAATAGTCCTGAGTGTAGTAAAATGATAGTGCTCGGTGCTGAGAGTTCCTCTTTGTATAGAAATGTAGTTATTTCGTTTTATTGAATGAATGAACGTGTGTATTTTTATGCGGCTTCACCTTTTTGTCTTCCTTTGTTTGTCTTTATTTCTGTAGCTTTGTTTGTTGCTGTAGGTTGGTTGGTAGTAGTTTGTCATATTTTTATCAATACTATTATAATAATTTTAGGGGTATGTACTAACGTAACAGACCCTATTTTGTCTGTGCGTTTGTGCGCGCTAATCTCGAAAACGGCTGGACCAATTTCTATGAAATTTGGTATACAGATAGCTTAAGACTTTAATTAACATATAGGCTTTTTATCGTGATATCAAGTCCGGATTTCAATAAAAAAAATTTTTTGCGTAATTTTGGTGTTCTTTGACCATCTTTATCCATGGTCATCTATCGTCATCCATCGTCACCGATCGTCATCCATCGTCATCATCATTTACTGACTTACAAATTTTGCCTTTTTTGACCTACCTACCGCAGTTGAAGCCCATTGAAGTAATGTTGAAGCAAGGCGCTACCGCGTCTGTCATGGTCGGTCGTCCGTTTAAGTGTGGATTTTCGCACTGCGGTAGGTAGGTGTAAGAACAACGCGGAAACGCGACTAGCGCAGGTGAGACCGCGGGGCCAGCTAGTGTGAAAATATATTATTAATTTGCGCTTCTTTGTTATATCACATCTTTATATTTTATGCTCCTTTCATCACAACTACCATTTGGTCCCGTAGTAGGCGGTTGCATTACGAGCACCGAGGTACAAATTTGGGCGAATAATTCCACATGTATTTTTGCTTGGTCTTATTATCTTATCTTTAAGAATTATTGCAAACTATTTTAATCTAAATATGCTTTATTTTTTATTTTTCAGAAAATGTATCTACTCAGGTGTTGCTTCGCAGCAGTCCTGGTCACAACCGTATGCGGTGCCGCCATAGATGTTGAGAAAACCGTCAAACAAGTACAAAGTATCCTCCAATCAAACTCACTGTTACCACGACTCTCTAGATCAGAAATACTCGAACTACTTAACGATATACGAGCTGAAGACTCAAAAAGCGCTTCAGCATCTAACGAAAATATAATAGAATTAAGTACTAAACCTTACAGTATTAAAGATAATGAAATATTAACTGTAACAGAGCCACAAGTTATAATTAACAACAATAAAGACACTCCAGCTGCAACATCACCACCTCACATTGAAAGTTCTACCAAAAAGACTGAGTCTACTGTAATGGTAGTTTTACCATACACATCTAGAGACGGATCGTCATTACAAGAACTGTATACAAGACCGCCTCGAATCGAAGTAGTTCCTGAAGCCGACGTTACACCTAAAACTAAAATAGACACACAAAAAATACGTAACTCTTTAACAGAGAATGCAAAAATAGCTGAAAAGAGTAAAAAAGAAGATTTTCCCGCTGAATTGCAAGCATTTCTTGATGCTCATGGATTAAAAGGTAAACCTGGACAGGACCACTTCCTCTTGCCACTAGAAGGCTTCAAACCATTACCTCCTGCAAAGATAATAGATGGAACAGTGCAGTTACCAGAAAATATTCTTCTTACTTACGATTTAATCTCACCAAGCGACAAGAATAAATGGAACAACGATGCATCTGTTTTGCCCCCAAATAATTTTCTATTTGAACCTCTTCAACCAGAATATCCTTTCGAATTAGAAACTTCACCATCAGAAACCAAAGAGACAATCTACCCATTAGACATACCTAAAAGCAGGAAACCAAAATCAGCTGAACTACAAAATTTTGAACCTATAGATTACGAGGCTGTTAAAGTTATACCTCTAAATAAAGGTGTTAGTCCAGTAGAAGAAGGATTGATTGTTGATAGTGAACAGAGTAAACGTCAGACTAATGAGACAAGCACAGAGACGACGACAGTGACTGAAGAAGTGAAAAGTGCTCCAACAGAATCTCCATCAGCTAGCGATTCATCGGCTTCTGCAGATGATAACGGAGCCTCGATAGCTGATTTGGAAGATTCTTTCGGAGGAGCTGCTCCTGACATTCCAGGGGACTCAGATCTACCTCCTCCCAGGAAAAACGGATTTTATTGGATGCTAGATTGGAACAGTTTTCTTGAAGTAGGCGATGGAGATACGAAAGTAAATATTAGATTTGAACCGAAACTCGGAGACCCTCAGATGTTTTTGCCCGTTAGTGTACCTTGATCCATTGGCTATTATTATATTAGAATTTTCTAGTCCCACAGTAGAAACTAAAAAGGTAATAGGGAAAAATATGAAAAATAA
The DNA here is from genome assembly GCA_949358125.1 of Idaea dimidiata. Taxonomy (NCBI): domain Eukaryota; kingdom Metazoa; phylum Arthropoda; class Insecta; order Lepidoptera; family Geometridae; genus Idaea; species Idaea dimidiata. The sequence continues at coordinate 16,089,022 of OX442329.1, forward strand.
AGATATTATAATTGACTTTAAAAGACTAATTTAAATGATGTATTTATTCTTAAAAATTTCACGAGCTAAAGCACAGTATTTTTTTGGGCGTCAGCAAATTTCCAATATACGCTATTCAGTACAGAACAGCAAATTTCATTAGTACGAGTATAGATCAATCTGATAAAAGACAAATTGTAATTTAATATTTCTAAAGCCTTCGGGAAACCATTCAATGTTCTGACGCTACTAATTAATTAGCAAATTAAACCTTTCTATATTTAGATCTTATCAATTAAGTAAGTACTAGAATCTTAATACATTAATTTATGTACCTATTACCCGTCTGCTGAATCAGAAATTAAACCAATTAAAGTTCTTAATTATTAAATATAATTATTTATTATTAATTACTGACCTAACTTGTTTTAAATGTTTTAAAAGGTCTATTAACTATGTTGTTTCAAATACGTACTTATCAGTTTAATTAAGGTGCTCCCTCACCTCGAGCATTCGCGGGTAATGTAACGTTACAGATAGCACGCACCTTGTGAGCCAAATCTATAATGTTACATTACAAGTGAATGGAGTAAAAGAGTACCTTTACGTACAAGTTTTGAAATGATAAACTATCAGAAATTAAAATTTGCAACCATTTGTATATAATAAAACGAGGTTAAGTAAAAATGGGTCTAACTTCAGTTAAAGGAATGTGGACTATAATTGCGTGATCGTCGAACCAAAGCCAACGACTACATGAAAGTGAAATTAGTGAAACTGTCTCAAGTCACGATATCGAATGTAAATGGAGCCATCTTTAATGTAAGTTATTTAATTAATCTTTATTATGGTTAATTTGTACAGATTAAAAATTGTTTTAAAAGATAAACCTGTTTTATTTGAAGCCCGAGCATTTTATGAGTGATATTGTTGAACAAGACAAAACTCATTTTCCGGTTCCGATAGTGTTTTTTTATTATTACGTGTCAGAACTAAATATTACAGACTCGACCTTCGTCAAGGAAGAAAGAAGGGGAGTCTGTAAAGACTCCGAAACGTAGGAACGGCGCTGCAACCATGCTGATAATAATAAAAAAACACGATTAAAATATTAAATAAGTTTGATTTCAATACAACATTGTGAAAACAGAAGAAAAATCTACTGTGATATTGTTGTAAAAACTTTTTGATGTAATCTTTGCTAGACTAACCGTTCTTAATAGAAAAAGAATCATCACAATTGCACTTCAGTGAGCGAAGAAATCAGGAAACATACACACTCAAAAAAATACATTCGAATTGATAACCTCCTCCTTTTGTGAAAGTCGATTTAACTTTAAAGAACAAAAAATAATTAATTTTCTTTTTTATGTTTCGTATTAATAACTAGCTGCGCCCCGCGGTTTCACCCGCGTAAGTCCCGTTCCCACGGGATTTTCGGGATAAAAGTAGACTGTGTGTTATTCCCGATATCCAGCTACCTATATCCTAAGTTTCATCGCAATCGGTTCAGTAGTTTTTGCGTGATTGAGTAACAAACACACATACAACTTTCAGCTTTATAATATTAGTAGGATAAGATAGTACGATTGCTTAACGAGATGTGTTTTGCAGTTATTTCTCTTGACATTTAGTTTAGCCATGACCATGACTTTTACCACATGTGTCGACACAAGTAACTACACACTTTTAGTAAATAAATTTAAAAACCAAACAATAAATGTAACTTTTATATTATAACTTTATCTAATGACTAAATCCTTGTGAGTATATATGAATGTTTGCTGATTGCGATGAAACTTGGAATATAGGTAGCTGGAGATCTAGACTTACCGCAGATACATATTACTAACTTATCTTTAATACGGTGGATAGTTGACGCAGAGTTCAGCGACTGTAAGGTTTCACTTTATTCTATAACATGCATGTTATTACATGAATAAAGTTAACAACAAAATTACTAACTTTCCATCAGCCAACAATATACCTAGGAACATAAACATACAAATTCACAACCACTTTGTTACTAGCGACAGCTGTTTCAAACTTAACACTCACATACCTACTCGTAAGTTATTCTCATCTTATATAGGTACTCGAATATATTCTGCGTTTACAACCTACCAGCAAGTTCAGTTTATACTGGGTGAGTGATTAGACTAGGCTATTTCCTAAACTGTAAGAGATATGAAACTCATTTTTCTGTTTATGACCCCGATTAAAACAGAAAATAAGTTTAAATAAAATCTTTATGACACCGCGAAGAATGCTGAATAGAGTTGCGTTCCCGGTTATGCCAAAAAGAATAATTGCCAAACTATGATTGTTTCCAGTATTTGATCTCTGCCAGCATAGCAACAGTACCTACTGATACGATAATTCGACAAGATAAATCAATTTTTCAAAAAATTTACTTCTACCTAATTATCAAAATCGAGGAAACCATTTCTTTTAACATTTTCTGTTAACTTTTATATTGTAAAAATTGGTAAAAAACAACAATTCACATAAATAAACAAGGGATAACAACAAAAACATAAACATTAAACATTTTAAACACGAATTGGCATATGTCCTATGTCTTCGGACCGTGATGAGTCCTAGGGCATGTCGGATTCCTCACGATGTGTTACTTCACCGTAAGAGCGAAGATATTAGCGCACATAACTTTTTCTTAAAAAAAATATTGGTGCGCGGTCGGCCGGATTTCGAACCCCCGACCCTCGAAATAAGAGTCGGGGTTATTACCACTAGACCAACACAGCTCTATGTTGGAAACTTGCGCCTTCAATTCAAATTCATAATGAATTTTTATTCAATAAGTCAATAATTATTCATTTTAGTTTTGAAACGTCATCAAACTGTCGTATCTTTGAAACTCACACCTTCAATAAAAAAAGACACAAGATACTCTGTGTCTTTACTGGGGTTTAGTGTTTACAATGATCATGTCATTCACATTGTCGTTTAATATTTAAAACTATAATGAAACTGGAGCAATTTTTTTTTGGTAATCTGTCTGTTCCTTACCAACGTATCGCGAGGGCAAATAAATTAATTTTCCTAGAACATTAAAAAGTAGGAAGTTAAAGTGTAAGAAAACTCGAAAAAGAAATTTCTCGTAACCAGCTGAGTAATTACTTAGGGTTATACCGAAGTGAAAATTAAAACGAAAGTAAATTAGAACAGTCTCGAATATTTTTTTGTTTACTCTTAATTAATGGAGTAGCTGATGAAGATAAGGGACAAAGTAAGTGGGTACCTGCAGGCCTGCTTTAATTGTCTCATTCACTGTCAAAACCGTATCAAGCCTCAAGCGCAATATTATGTAGGCGCAAATATGATGAAGGTCGAATTCTTACATAATAATGGTAATGGCGGCCAATCTATACTAATATTAGAAAGAATGTAAATATATTTTGAAATTTATTCACCAATAGAAAGCTAAATTATCAATGATTAATATGGACTAATTTTAATCCCGATATTTTCGTGTGATCGGGTGAAACCGCGGGAGGCAGCTAGTCGAGTATAATGGCGGTCGATGATTGATAAAGTAATAAATAATAAATAACCCTCGATGCGCGAGTTTGACGCACACTTGGACCTTTTTCTTAGTGTTTTGTAGTCAACAAGAAATCAGTTTAACCCGTATAGTTTTCAAGTGACAAGGGGGTCTAAAATGTAACATTCATTTAGAAGGTTTAAACATCTGTGACTTGTTGGTTATTAGTGGCACTGGAAGGAATTTTACTTGATAGTACCTATTCCGAGTGTTAATTCAACTTCTTGAAATTATTTAATCAAGTCAATTGCTTTAAAAAAAAAACAAAAATATTTATTTAACTTCCCGAGTGACGGGATGGTTTGGAAATGAAACCGAAAATGATAAAAACTCCTTTATTTTTTTTTAAATGAAAACAATTAAAGTTGATTGCCTTTTTATTCTATTACCTATGTAAGTCCCGATCGGGAGTTTTGGCGGGAAGGCGTTGAGGAGATATGTTGCTAAAGTTTTATTTTGGTGAAACTTAGTTCAAATGCGTGTAAATTGTTTCATTTCGGGGGCATGTTAATCAATTTAGGTTCGTGAAGATGTAAAAGTGAAAATCGGTGCAAAACATGGACTTTAGCTAAGTGTTGTCTCCAAAGCTCCGTGAACAAACATTGTAAAAAATGGGCCCCTTTTTACAATGATTCCCTCGACTTGACTGTTTCGTTCAATGCAAATAACTTGCACATGCACATATTAATAATACTTGACACTGGCAAATGTCCGAATGGAAAAGCCATTTTAAAGAAGAAGAAGAAGTCCCGATCCTCTGGTAATTACATAAAATCTCGATTACATCGTATAAAAAACGAACTCTCTAAATTTTAACTCTCTACTAAAGTTCAAACTGTGTGTGTCTGCTAAATAATATTACCTTTGCAATTATGTATATCGAGAAACTATTTACTTTATATAGAGATTGTGACCAATTTGGTACTCATTCTCTTCTCCGTCCTCTCAGATATATGAGAACGATAGATATCCGTTCGTCTTGTCGTTTATGTCGAAGTCTACAAACCGGTCGTAAATGACTGAAGTTTATTTAATAGAGTTTCTATTAACATGACACGTACGCGCCGTATCTACCTACATAGGTACTTCTAAACTATTTAATAGCACATAATAGGTAATAGTAGAATCAATTCCTCTAACGTTACTACCAAGAGACTAGATATCAAATATCGGTCCAAAAGAAGCCTAAGTTGGTACATCCCGAATCCTTCGCGAGGTTTCAAGAGCCCTCACCATGGAAACTGCGGTCGATTGACTTTGAAACTAGACTGCGATAGCTCTTCAGTACTTCGAGTGTCCCGGGTTCTTTCGAGCATTTTTTCGAAGGAGATTTATCTTCGAGAAAGTGTTCGAGTGATTCGAACTGGTTTATTGGCTTGGTTGTTTTGTATTGTGGAGGCTTGGTTTGTTTAATAAAAGTTTAGTTTGGTAAACCATAATTATTATCTGCCTACGTAGTGGGAATCTCTGTTGGGGCACGGGGAATTAGAATAAAATTTGACAAAGTACAGCGCTGAGTACACTGCACAGTACTTTGCTGTGGGTCCAATTTCGGCTAAGGACAAGAAATTAATCTGACTTAACATGTTTGTTTATCCGTTTTTGTTATATTTTTGAATTGTTTCCTACACTTGGATAACTATACTTAAAGAAATGCTTTCCAAAAATTTCGCACCCGGCAGGACCCGGAGAACCTGCATCTCTGGGGATCCGTCCCAACGCCTTACCAATTTGGCCATTCCTGTCGGGTGCGAAATTTTTGGAAAGCATTTCTTTAAGTATATGTTTGTTAATGTTTAATTAATGGCAATTAAAACCTAAATAACATGATATACCAATATCCTTTCAACCAATACCAATATCCTAACAGGGTTGCACTAAATTTATATCAGAACCAGCAGAAACAAAACTCCTGGTTTTAATCGCGTCTTTTAATTATTTTCAGCATTGCAATGCCGTTCCTACTTTACGAAAAGTCTTACATAAGCAGAATATATGTATATATAGGTTTACCCTTTCTAGTTTAAAAAATCTTTGATATTTTATTGATAGTGGTTACTAGATAGATATAGTCGGATGTCAATAAATCAAGCACACTGAACTGATTCCGTCTACGCGAGCACCTTGTCAATTCGAAACCACAACATCTTGAATATGGAAAATCATTAATTCAAGATTGAAGGGTGGCATAGTGTGACGGCAGTAGAGAAACTTTGATTACGGAATAACGGCTCGGACGAACTTCGATAGATTCCAGTGAGAGTTTCGCTATCTGATTAACCTCTGAACTTGTTGCCAATGTTGCTTCGAAGGAAGTTGACTCGCTTGGGAATAAAATGACAAATGTTTAAGAATAGGATAAATAAATCTTACTATCTGCAGTTATTTCGAAGATAGTATAGAATTTAGTTGCTTAATAAATCTCTTAGTTATTACCCGACTGAAAAGAAAGGGTTGTGTTATAAGAAAGGGTATATTATCGTATATAATATTATGTTTGTGATTGCACAGCTACAAAATAATACTTCTCAATGTCGTCTTGGTACCTTTTGAATAAGCATGTTACATTGTAAACTACTGTATCACTTAATATAACATAACGATTTTGTGTAGTTTACGGTGTGTTGTAAAAGTACTGTGTTGCTTTAACAATATCAAAAGGCGACAAAAAATTCTAAAAGATATCTAGTAGACGACAATACATAAATGGTGCTAATTTTCAAGCCATTGCACAAAACCAGTAATCAATTTAAAAATTATATTTTCAAAATGATTTTAGGACAATTTAAAGGTTATATTACAACCAGCCCGTATAATAAAATTAATTTATTTACGTACTAGCACCGCCCTGCGATAGTACCCGCGTATCCTACAAGACAGTGTGAAGGTCGTATACTTGGGCCATGTTTTGCGACACGAGAAATACGAGCTTCTCCAACTAATAATGATGGGCAAAGTCGCAAGCAAGAGATGCGGTGGACGAAGAAAAAGGTCGTGGTTGAGAAACATCCGAGACTGAAGCAACATTTCCAGCGTGGAACAACTTTTCCGCTTGGCACAAGACCGGAACAAGTTCGCTGAGCTGAAGGCCAACCTCCAGTTGTGGGGAGGCACCAGAAGAAGTAGATCTCACAAGAATATTGGGATAAAAAGTTGCCTATTCATTAAGACAGATCTCCGCTAACATTTAAATTTAATCTAGGAAAAATATTTAATTTTTCCTAGATTAAATTTAAATGTTTAATTTAAATTAGTAAATTTAATTTACTAATTTAAATTAAACATTTAATTTAATTTTAATTAGTAATAAGCAAATCCAGTGCACCAAATAATGACTATGATCCTCACTCAAGAGTATGAATATGACCCATCATATATATTTTCCCTGCGTGATACATTTCCAAATTCGAAATTCCATAGAAGAAAGTCACCGACACATCTTCTCAATATTAGCAACCAGAAGTGACCAATGACCATATTATAGCTTGAAAGACTGCTGTAACGCTGGAGAGTAAAAGCCCCCGAAGTGGCGACCAGACCACAATGTAATGCGAAACGAAGTGTGGGAAGGCCATCTACTACGTCGCTATTTGTGACGTCGTACAGAGGAGGCTTATGTCCAGCAGTGGACAGACAAAGGTTGAGATGATGATGAATATATTTCATAATTTGCATAACCTATTTATCATTCACCAAACAACCTAAATAGTTTAAAACGAAACAGAGCACCCAATTAATCTGATTGAAATTCAATCCATTGAAGTTTAGAGAACTCAATAAGATCCACTCTGGGAGTAAACAACTCATTATAATTGCAAGTTATACTCGTAGGATTGGCCAGATGATTTGTTTGAACTCCAACACGGTTAGGTTACTAAATAGAATAATACCTTCTCAAAACTTTGATCGGTTGTAGGTAAGTACTTCTATTTATGTATTCTGTTGTAACAGTATATATTACTTTAAAGATTATAATAATAATTGGTCTTTTTCATCTAATTTTAGATGATTTATACACCGCAAGCAACTTTTAATCACACATTTTTGTGCTACTGTGCAATACCCGAGACATATTTGTTTGATGGGGTAGGCTTGTCCAGCACCTATATCACCCTACCAGTCTTTTTAGTCATGCCCAGAGTAAAGAACGGGTCATAACATCTGAAGCTAAACTAAGCCATGGTTTTCCTCATGACCTCTCTTACCTATTTTTCTTGGCATTTTACAAGAAATCAAAAATATTTACATAGAAAAAAAAATAAGAGTAGGTACTGACGTCCAAAACATTCTCATTTTTTTTTTAAATCCATTGCTAAAGATTTAAAAAAACTGAACCATCTAAACTAAGTTCAAACTGGCCTAATGGCGATTGAACTAAAGAAACAAAAATTCCGTTTATTAGAAAAACATACAATAACAAAGTAGGCAAGTACAGAAAAAATAATATACAAAAAAATAAACTAGCTATCCCGACTCATGAGATACGGCCTGGTGACAAACAGACAGACAGATGGACGAAAAGTGGAGTCTTAGTAAAAGTTCAAATGAATCCTTTAGTTATGGAGCTCTAAAAATAACTTTTACAATTTTATTAGAAATTGCAAGTAATCAGTAAAACACCTCAACATGAATCAACAAAGCACTAAAAATTCGTCGCCGCACGACTAAACCCCAGTTATATCCACAGCCTTATTGAAAATAACTCCCATGATTCAATTCTGATGACATAATTTCGAGAAATCCCAGAAATAAATCACAAACTAACCCATTCAGCTGTGGAATCAAATCATTTTCCTCATGATTTGTCGGATTCATCCTATTTGACCCATAAAAAGGCACTCAATGACCAATCTATGGAAATAACTCGGCCCTCAGCAAATTTCAGCCGATTTACCCACAGTAATGTACGGGTCCGGTATCGATACCAAGATACCCTGGTGAGATAAAAACCTCGATAAGTGCTTCGAACTCCTGGACGGCGATAAAAAAGTTTTTTTTTCGATAGGTAATATTAAACGTTGAGCTTAAAAAATAAAGGTAAGAAAAGTTGGATGTTATCTCTTCGGATCCGCGGCTGCTCTCTCTGGAAAAAAAACCTTTATCTTAAATAGATTAAAGCCCATATTCACAAACGACCCTATGTGCGAATTTCATTTTTGTCCTATTTTCACTGACGTTGTTTGTCACTCACAATAGCAAGATAAAGCATTTAAGTCACGAATGCGGCGGCCTCTGTGGCGCGTCGGGCGGACGCTCGACTGCAATGCAGAAGGCTGCGGATTCGATTTCTGTCGGGTGCAAATATTTATGCTTAAAAATAAATATTTGTATCTGGTCTGGGTGTCTTTCTATGTATAATATGTATGTATTTACAAAAAAAAAAGTATAAATGTAGTATATCCGTTGTCTAGTACCCATAGTACAAGCCTAGTGTCTAGTTTGGGGCTAGATTGCGCTGTGTGCAATGTAGTGCAATATTTAATATGTTCGCTTGTGAAAACGGCTGGAAGCCTCATGCACAGTGGGCGATGTTATATGTATAGTCTATTGGTTAACCTTCTTCGATAAATTTCCTATTAAACCCTAAAATATTTTTTCAATTCGGACCAGTCGTTCTTAAGATTAGCACGTTCAAACAAACAAACAAACTCTTCAGCTTTCTAATATTAGTGTAGATGTGAAAGTTTTGGGTTCAAGCAAGTAATCGAGTAGGTATATTTACTACTTCTACAAGGAATACTACTTCTACTTTGACGACCTCTGTGGCGCGTCGGGCGAACGCTTGGCTGCAATGCAGAAGGTTGCGGGTTCGATTCCCGCTGGGTGCAAATATTTATGCTTAAAAATAAATATTTGGGTCTGGGTGTATTTCTATGTATAACAATGGGCCCTACCATGATGTCTTATAAGTCGTCGCGAACTCGGCGCGTTGTCGTTCAGCTAAAAAATAATTAAAAACACATCGAAAAATTAAAAAAAAACAAACTAAAAAAACAGAGTTTTTTTAATTATCTGTGGTTTTTAAAAGTAGTCGGGGTGTTTTTTATTTAAAATTTACTTAATTTGTAGCAACGACAAACGAGCATGGTAGCGGAAAATCTGTATTTACAAAAGGAAAATAAATATAAGTAGTATATCCGTTATCTAGTCACCGTAACACAAGCTTAGCAGCTTACCATGGGGCTAGATGGCGGTGTGTGTTGGTCACAAAAAAAAATACTATGTACTTAAATTCATATGTTAAAAAGATTTTTACTTTTTATCCTGATATAGGTATTACTGCTGGATCGAGGTATCCGCGGGAAACAGCTAGTATAATAATTTATAATATTTGGTACAAATTTCATTGATATTCAAAGGTTGCACCTATTGCATAATTAAATTACTGTTGAATGATAGATTTGCAGACATGTAGGTAGGTTACCTATTACTTAGATATTATGTATTTAATTTACGAACTAACTAATAGAATACTAGTACGCATATTTCGATTTTCGATCGATATTTCAATTCGATTGAATGAATACAATCTATTACATTACTGGAAATACCATTTGATTACACGTCCCGCGTAAGCTCCGATCGCGCGAAGTAAATTCAGTTATTCCAGATCTTCTACTACTTACGCTATCAGTTCAGCTGTTTTGGCGTGAAGGAGCAACAAATACACGAACTTGTAAATTATAACTAACAGGGTGTTTCCAAGATGACCATTTAAGCCAAAAGGGGGTCGGTTGTTCTAGACATCTAAGCAATCAACCACATTATTTACTTTTTTTTTCATCCCATTTCATCCCTTGGGTGGAAAGTAAACTTTATTTTTTAATTAATTCAACCATTTAACAATTCTTTCTATGGAAAAATGTAAAAAACAAGCAACCAAAACGTCAGATTATAGTCTGAAATAAAAAAAAAACGCCTTATATTTTTTTTCGTTTGGCTATTATAATTGAATTATCTACTCTTCTATTCAGCCACTCGCTATAATTCCATGATTGCTTACTACTTTTTTTCTCGTGTTGGCATGGCCGATTAGATGAATGTCGCCATGACCAACTCGATTATACTATCGTAGCCAATTGAAAAGGTTTTCGACAATTGAATTTAGATTTTACAAATTGTTCTAAATTTACTTGATATTTTAATTGATTTTCAATATACCTACCTATTTTATTAAATATGCGAGTAGTATTTTAATTTCCTCACAGTCGAAATGAAAAGTAGAGTGATTAACTCGGGTGAATGTCACGCATTTCACCCTCGAACTATTGCGCTCTCACTTCGTTTGAGCGCCAAAATATCTCAGGTGAAATACTTGACTTTCAGCCCTTGTGTAACAATCTACTATATTGTACCTACATATCAAATATTAATTACAATATGTACAAAGAAAACATTCACAACTTAAAAATAGGTGGCACAATGTGCGGCCTTATGGCTTAAAGCGATCAATTCCAGCCAACCTTTGGATTGAAAAAAGTTAAGACAGGTGCAAGGTAAGGTATTTTACACAGGAAAAAAGGTAAGTAAAGATTTACACAGGAAAAAAGGTAAGTAAAGATTTGTTCCATTATTGGCAATGGCCTCTACACACAGCCGTATTTTGCGATATCTTTCTCTGTTGACATTAAGATAGTTTTGGCTCAAGCAGAGGGGATTGTTCTGATGGCAGGTACCCCGATTTTCATTCCAATGGTTATGGTTTCAATGACATTTAGTAACATCACTTGAAATTGATTGACAGCTCAAGATTTTTTTTTTCTCTAGATCCAGATATAAATCTAAGAAGAGCCTAATTTGATATATCCACTCATTTATTACTATTGTGTAATGAAATTTCACTAAGAATCACTATGAATAGCAAAAACAATGCATGGATTTGCTTATAACTGGAGCAGCCAAGAGTATTTTGTATCATAATAGTAACGTCTTACAATTTCCTTATGTTATGTAAATGAGAGGAGCTGTAGGTAGGTAGAGATCTTTTCACTAAAGAAGTCTCGTGGCAAACGGAACTTAAGTTAAAATAATAGTGCTAAATTGCCCTACTATAGGGCAAGGGCCTTTTCTTAATATATAGGAACCATTTCGATGGGCTTTCAGGGGGATATCCTAAACTATGAGAATAAGCGAAAAATACTGAAATGAGTTGCGTTCATTTTTGAATAATTTATAACCTTAGCCTATCCTGGAATCGAACCTTGTCTTTTTGCAAAAAAATAAAAACCGTTTATTATTGAACACTATCGATATCCCCCTGAAATCACATCGAAATGGTTCACCCACTCTCTATATGAAATTAGTGCGCACTGATGAATTAAACTTATTTAGTTATTTAAAATATTGTAGGTACCTACTTTTTACTATATCAATTTGTAAGGAATACGAAAAGTAGACGATCGATACCGTCCTAAAAATACAAATAACTAATACCTAAACACAAAAATACCTATATATTATGTACCGCCGAAATGTAAACCACCAAGTTTTTGAAAGTCGGTTAAAATGGCACCAAAGGATATTCTCAGCAGACAGCGCTATATCTCAGAGACTTCTTTTGTGAAATGGACGCTAGGTAGGTAGGTTCCTAAGTATTATTATTTTGTTCGTCGTTGATTTTGAGCTTAGAAGGTTTACTTAGAATGGAATTTTGATTAGTTTAGTAATTGTAGTCGAATGAATATTGTTATTTGTACTCGTACCTACGCCGTGATGTAATTTTAAGAGAAATCTTTTATTAATATAGAATGTACCTAATGTACCTGCAAGCTAGGTAGGTAACCTAATTTTGTTTTTTGGGTTCTCTACAAAGGGTAAAAACGCGAACCTTTTTATGCGACTTCTTCAAAAGGAGGAGGGAGGGCAGTTTTAGTGGGTGAGTTCAGTTCAGGGTGTAGTCTGGCGCAGCCAGATAACAAAATAGATAAGTCGGTGGCAAATGTATGGTTAGGCTAGGTTAGTGTATTATTTCACTAAAACTACACTGTACGTCTATAATGTCGGCTCTCATCTGCACCTCACGGTAGTCAAAGCTAGACAGTTAAAATTTTCGCAGATGTGTACCTAGTATTTCTGCATGCAAACTAATGATTGATTGATTGATCAATTCTTTATTGCAACACACCAAAAATAAAGATAATACAACAAAAGAAAAAATAAACATAAAAAACTTTAAACTAGGTGGCACAATGGGCGGCCTTATCGCTTTAAAGCGATCTCTTCCAGGCAACCTTTGGATGGAAAAGAAGTAAAGAATGATGAAAGGTAGGGTGTTCTAACAGGAGAAAAATACTCGATAAGTATTACAATAATAGTGTGACACATAAAATAGTAAAGAAATACATAACAAAAAAAATGAAAAAATACAGACAAATACCAATAAATAACACATACTAATACGTATTTAAACATAGACAATATATAAAATACATACAAGTACATATATACCGACATACAATAAAGATACTTACCTATAATAATACTAAGATCAACTTATTACTTAACGATTTTCAGAAATATCGAGATAGTTCTTATACACGCTTCTTTTGAAAATTGCCAGAGACCTTGACTGTCGAATGGAAGTAGGCAGAGCATTCCACAGCTCCACCGCCCTAGCTGAAAAAGAATTACCATAAAAGGGGGAAGAACGAGAAGGGATTTTAAGGAGAAGGGCCTTTGAAGAGCGGACAGATTGAGAAGGGGGATGCTGAAATTGAAACCGAGACTGAAGATATAATGGAGAGGTGGGTAGAAATAGAATTCTATAAAGTAGTGTTAAAATGTGATAGTTTCTACGCAGACGAATAGGCAACCATTTGAGCTTCCGGCGAAATTCTGACACGTGATCAAACTTTCGAAGACCAAAAACGAACCGAATGGCAAGATTCTGGAGCCTCTCAAGCTTGTTCAGTTGTTCCTCGGTGAGATCAAGGAAGCACTCATCTGCGTAGTCAAGAATGAAAAGCATTAAAGTTTGAGATAACATAACTTTGGTGGCCGTTGGTAAGAAATTCCGCAACCGCTTAGCGAAGCATTGGACGCAAACATCCTCTGACTCACCCCTGACAGCTGCGGGTCCCATGTGAGGTTACAATCCATGGTGACGCCCAGATTCTTGACCTCCTTGCTGTACGGTACCGTAGTCCCGTCAAAAACAACGCGTGGTAGTTAAGAATAATCCAATTTACATGTTAACCTGGAGCTGCCTATTATAATTGCCTGCGATTTTGATGGATTGACTTTAAGACCATAAGATCTACTCCACACACAAATTTTATTTAGGTCTTCATTTACACTACTAATAGCACGGTCTGTCTGATCGAGAGGCGCTTGTGCATAAATTTGTAAATCGTCTGCATACAGGTGGTAGCATGAAAAAAGGTTATGAGAGATTGTATTAATAAATACAGCAAACAGGAGAGGAGAGAGAACGCCGGCCTGAGGAACACCAGCATATATAGAATTCCACGTGGAACATGTCTGTTCAATACATATACGTTGCCGGCGTCCCATCAGGTAACTTTGAAACCAAACAATCACTGACGGAGACATGTTAAGGGAGCTGAGGACACCTAGAAGCAAATCGAAATCAACATTGTTGAAAGCGTTGCTAAAATCAAGGAGAGTGAGAACGGTGAGCAGTCTGTTATCCATACCAGACCGTATGTCATCAGTGATCTTTACCAAGGCGGTCGTTGTACTGTGACCTGGGCGGAAGCCAGACTGGTAAGGATTCATCATGGAGTTTTTATTGAGGAAAGCACTCAGCTGTTGGTGAACAAGGCGTTCGAGAACTTTGGATAGAAATGGCAAGATAGATATGGGACGATATTCGGAGAAGGCAGAAGGATTTGGTTTTTTGGGTAAAGGAATTAGTTGAGCTTCTTTCCAGGTCACAGGAAAAGAACTAGTCGATATGGATACATTCAGCATTAGGGTTATGACATGCACTATCTCATCGAGAATAGGCATTATCATGCTCCTGCTGATACAGTCGTTGCCCACCGCATTAGAAGAAATTGATTTTATACTTCTCTTAACGTCTACATCAGTGAATTGCACAAATGAAAAAGGATAAAACTAATTAGATCGTTGTAGATCCTAAATCAATTTCATTAAATAAAAATCGTTATAAAAACTTATTAATGATTTTTACACACCTACTGCTCTACAAAGTTACTTTATTTGACCAAAAAGGTCAACGTAAAGCGACTCTTTATTCCCTAGGTGCATAAAGTGCTCATTATGCACCTAGGGCATAAAGTAATTTAAATTTGGAACTAAGATTCTGATAGCATACGGCCATTTCGAACTGGCCACCTAGACATAACACATAAAAAAAAGAAAAACTGGGCTATTTTTTTCTATTTTCACGGACGGAAGGGTAAAGCAAAAAGTTTTGGTTAGTATAAAACCCCAACTTTTTTTTTTTTCAGCTAAGGCCGATGTGTGGTTTCGTCATTTTGATGTAACATTGTTAAATTTAATTAATATAGAGCTGTCAATATATTATTTCATTTACGTTGCATTACTCTATTTTTTTGTTGTTAGTTAAATGCTTATTTTTGTAGCCCTTTTATTATCTCGCAGTAGATGTGTAAAGTAGAGTATTCACCTCGGTACTAAAGTCTGTCTTTATCTTGGGCGCTTGAATCCCACGCTTCACTCAGGACTCTAGGTACATAACTCCTTCGCTTCGCTCAGGAGTTAAGTTCTTAACACCCTCGCTGCGCTCGGGAGTTAACCCTCTAGAGTCTTGGATTCAATATGACGCCCGCTATATAAGACAGGACTTTAGTACCTCGGTGCATAAACTACTATTAAATGCATATTTAACGATACCCCTCGACTTAGTCAGTCTACTTATTTTTTTTCTTTTAAACAATATGGGGCCTGGTGGTCGCCATTTTGTTTTTATTTTATGTCACCTATCTATGAAAAAGAATGAAAAATGAGACAAATCTAACGATACCTTTATTAAAAAAATCCATCGAGAGGTTTGGAAAATACGAGCGGAGGGAGGGAGAATATTGCAAACATACATACAAACAAGATAGGTACGAAAAAGTCAACCCTTTACTAATAGCCGCGCAACACAGGTGATCAACTAACAGTTTTTTTTAAGTTATATTAGGGGTTAAAGTATGAAATTGCCGATTTGTACTGAAAATCTTAATTGTTTATTTTTTAAATTTTTAACAAATTTATTTAATCAAAATAGTTGCCATTATTATCTATACATTGCTGCCATCTAATGGGAAGGTTATTAATGCCTTTGCGATAGAACTCCGACGATCTAGACTGCACAAACTGTGTGAAAGCATTTTGTACTGCCTCCTGGGAAGAAAACTTCTTGTCACGTAGATAATTGTCCATATCACGAAAAAAATGGTAGTCCGTTGGAGCAAGGTCTGGTGAATACGGAGGATGACGAATGGTTTCTAAGTGCAGTTCCTGAAGGGTCAAAATGGTTTCTCGTGCTGTGTGAGGTCTCGCGTTGTCGTGGAGCAATAATGGTGAAGATCGATTCATGAGTCGGGGCTGTTTTACTGCTAGTTTTGTCATCATGGTTCGGAGTTCGGCACAATAGACATCTGCCGTAAATGCTTGACCAGATCGAAGAAAACTATAGTGAATAACACCATGCTGAGACCACCAAACAGTTACCATTACCTTTTTATTGGTAAGTTTCGCTTTAGGACACTGTTGTAGCATTTGACCTGGGGTCAGCCATTGCATTTTTCTTTTCCGGTTATCATAAAGAATCCACTTTTCATCACATGTTACAATTCGATCCAATATTCCTTCATTTCTGTACCGGTTCAACAAGGCAACACAAGTTTCAACACGCGTTTCTTTCTGCAGATCAGTCAAATCATGAGGCACCCATTTTTCGTATTTTTTTATTTTATTGATTTGACGCAAGTGAGTCAATAAAGTGGGTAAGGTAACGTTAAACCATGCCGCTAATTCCTGAGTAGTTTGACTAGGATCGGCTTACACTATCTCTCTTAATTCATCGTTATTCACCTGTGTGGGCGGTATTCCTCGTGGCTCGTTCTTTAAGTCGAAATTTCCATCACGAAAGCGTTTAAACCAAAATCGCACGGTGCGTTCATTAGTAGACCCCTCTCCAAACGCAGCATTGATATTGCGGGCTGTTTCTGCCGCGTTAGTTCCGCGTCGGAACTCGTATTCAAAAATCACTCAAATTTTCGCAGTATCCATCTTTCTTGTCTAAATTGAATAACAAAAACAATTGAAAGTCGATATTCAAATGTTTCACATTTTTTAAAAAAAGAACATCACAGAAACCATTTGAAAAAAGTTTCATTCGAAAACCTCAAACCATGAAGATTCTATGTCAATTCAAAGAACCTATTGCAATAAAACGGCAATTTCATACTTTAACCCCTATTATAATACATAATTTTAACAGAGAAGTATAGAAGTCCATATTAATTTCATATTTTCCCGGGTGTCTTATCGCGTGATTTTTACTTTTTATTATCTCAATTTTTTTATTTCTAACTTCGGGACCCGGCGAATATGACACTAAGTGTTTCAAACGTACTATAATTAAAAGTTTAAAAGTCTATATTGGCTTACTGGCAAGAGAACCGGCGCGGCGTCCTGAGAATGGTGTGTTGAAAAATTCCTAGAAATTGCTTTACATTTCAGCGTACAAGAAGTAAAACAAATACGCAATACGGCGCAATAATCGTAATGTAGGTATTTGTTCCCGTGTGTAACAATGCTGCGACATTTTCATTTTTCTGTTATGACATTTTCACTATTCAATCAAGCTGACTTGTAAGAATTTCATGCAATTTTAGGGGTACGATTAAAATTGCATAGGTATGTTTTTTTGAATTCCACACCTTATGGGTAAATAAAAACGGGACTATTTTACTAAAAGACTGTCATGACATCATCAACTACGAATCTTGGAGACCTTAAGTCAAGTGTGCATAAGTTTTTCTAGGCAATCAACCTCATCGTCGCGTCGATGAGGTAAGGTCAAATGCAAGCCTGCCTTATATAAAAAACAGCTATAACGATAGAACGATCTAGACTCTAGAATATATGATTCAATAACCGTGCAATGAACAAACAAACATATCTAACTTTCTCTTCTAAGCAAGAAGGTTCTGAAAATATTGCTCTTCATGTTACCTACTTGATAAAAGTTCTAATATATTGTTCTTTGTAAGTTATGTACAAGTGAACAAACATATTCTGTAGGTACTTCCTTAACTTACCTGCCTACAACTTTGAACTTTGATAAAAGTTGATGTTGGTACAAAAAACTTTGTTAGAATTGAATAATAATTTAATGCTTTTATGGCTTACAGCTTCACAGCATCTCAAAAAAATACCTTGTTGTTAAAGCGTTAAATAAAATAAAAAAACATTATTTACACATCTACTGCTCTACAAAGTTACTTTAATTGACCAAAAAGGTCAAAGTAAAACGAGTCTTTATTCCCTAGGTGCAAAAAGTGCCTAGGGCATTAAGTAATATTCATTTGGAATTAAGATTTTGGTAGCATACTGCCATTTCGAACTGGCCACCTAGACATAACACATAAAAAAATAAAAACTAGGCTATTTTTCTTTTATTTTATTTCGACGGAAGGGTGAGGCAAAAGTTTTAGTTAATATAAAGCCCCAACTTTTTTTTCATCATTGTTAAATATAATTATTATAGAGCTGTCAATATATTTCATATATGTTGCATTAATCTATTATTTATTTATTGTTATTTAAATGCTTATTTTTATAGCCTCTTTCTTCATTGTCTCGCAGTAGATGTGTAAAGTAAAGTATTCACCTCGGTAATAAAGCCTGTCTTTATCTTGGGCGCTTGAATCTCACGCTTCATTCAGGACTCTAGGTGCATCAGACTCAGACTTAGGTGACTCAGGACTCTAGTTAAGTTTTTAACACCCTTGTTGCACTCGGGAGTTAACTCTCTAGATTTCTTCGTACGCTTTGGATTAAATATGACGCCCGCTACATAAGACTGGACTTCATATCTTACTAATATTATAAACGCGAAAGTTTGTATGTATGTATGTGAGGTTGTTACTCTTTCACGCAAAAACTACTGAACCGATTGCAATGAAACTTGGAATATAGGTAGCTGGGGAGCTGGATTAACACATAGGCTACTTTTCATCCCAATATTCCCGCGGGAACCGGACTTACGCGGGTGAAACCGCGAGGCGCAGCTAGTTGTTTTATATATTATAAAGACAGACTTTGTATTACGAAGAAATGTTTTAGTCTTTAGTCTATTCACACCTTAACACTCTCAGAATATTGATATTTTTCTCTCATTTAATTTATTTCTAAGCCTTCTCGCATCGATTCACAGACTCATCCGATTAATCGATTACGAGGCATCCATCACTGATTTCATTCACCATTTTCTAATAAATAATTTATTCGATAAAAGTTATGAACTTTCAATCGAGAAAGTTCTGTATTTCTTTTTTTCCAATTTTGTAATATTAAAGGATTAGGCGAGAAAATTCTATGAGACATTTAAATTGAGATTGGGAATTTTACAATGAATGAACACGAGGTATTGTATAAAATGTCTCATACATAACAAATGCTTTTGACCCTTAAAACTTGAACTATTAGTATTAATTGTTAAATGACGGGTAAAATGATTCACAAATAAGGCCGTATTTTAGTAAGCAAAAGTTTATATATGGGTTTATACCTTGTAAAAACAGGGGTAGGTAGGAACTGCAAGCTTATTACTATTATTTCTTATCGGTTGTAAACCGATTATTATGGCCATTTGGAAATCAGCCAGTGTCAAGTATTATTAATATAATATATGCAAGTTGTTTGCATCGAAACAGTCAAGTCGTCATGGTCAAAGTCAAGTCTAGGGAATCATTTGTAAACACGGCGGCCATATATTAAGACTGTTCACGGAGCTTTGGAGACAACGCCAAAGGTCATGTTTTGCACCGATTTTCACCCTCATTGCACCTGTACACCTTCACGAAACTAAATTTATTAATACGCCCTCGAAATAAAACAATTTGCACGCATTTTAACTAGGTTTCACAAAAATAAAAATTTAGCAACACATCTCCTAAACGCGTTCCCTTCAAAACTCCAACTGCAAGCTTAACATGTAGATATTACTCTGATTGTTGACGGAACACCGATGTGATTTAGTAAGTAAGTACCAAATTAACACTCAAATCATATCTCCAGATGCCTACTATTCCGGAAGCCCTTATACCCTTGTCGGTAAAGAAAGTAGATAATTATGCCATCTCTCGTCATTAAAAAAACGTTTTGACTTGATCAGGAAAATTGAATGAATTAGAACTAATTTACAAACAAAAAACGCTCTAATCAAGCTCTATCCTTCCTCCTTCCTTTCTTCTTCTTCTTTTCTTCTTATTTTTTATTTATATTTCAGTTATATGGTGTACACAATGATGAGTTTCTTTATCAATTCAATTATTCTTTGCTAAGTCTATGTAGGTACATGTATTTGTTGACGGAAAACTATAAATCTCTACAGGGTGTTGCTAAGCGGACGGTGTAAATTCTCCCGGCGACACCATGCAGTACTTTATTACCCTAATATTTGGAACCCTCGCAACTTTGTGTTAACAGCGTGTAGTCATTCTGTATGTTGTGTGTTAAGGTTAACTATAATTATTTATTTTTTCTTTAGTGTCATGTCTTCGCGCCGGTCCTTGGCGTTGCTCTTTGCTGCAAAAAAGTTATCAGCCCGCGTACAACTATTAGGCTACGTCCGCATAAGCGGGGGGCTTGCTTAGCGCCTAGAGGCTAGCGAGTCACCTAACTAAAACGAATTTGGTAAGCAGATAGCCTTCGATTAACTTCGATTAACATATAAGCTACTTTTTATTCGGATATCAAGTCCGGATATCCGGATAAAAAATAAAAATTGAGTAGTTTCTTTGTTTTTGAACCATCGGCATCCATCGTCATCTATCGTCATTGATCATCATCGATCTTCATCCATCGTCATCATCACTTACTGACATACAAATTTTGCCGTACTTCACCTACCTACTGCAGTGCTCGCCCATTGAAGTACTGTTGAAGCCAGGCGCTCCCGCGCCTGGCATCATCAGTCCTTCCCTGGTCGTTCATTTAAGTGTGGATTTTTGCACTGCAGTAGGTAGGTGTAAGAACAACGCGGGATCGCGACTTGCGCGGGTGAAACCGCGGGGCGCAGCTATAACTAATAAAACGACGCAACTGTGACAATTCATGAAACAAACAAACAGAAGCAGTTATAATGAATGCGGCCTCAGAAAGTGAACTGTGACTCCCACTGCTCCGTAAAGTCCGGTACCTACCCTTTCGATTTCGGCTGTATTGCCTGATTTATTCCCCTGTTTATGCATTCTAAACGTGGCTAGTGGGTATTTACGACTGGCTTTATTAATGTTTATTAAAAGTTATTAGTATTACTTAAGTTGTATTAATTTTGAAGTGTGATTCTGAGAAAGTTTGCAAACAGACTGTAACATAACTACGTGCTTTTTATTATAATGAATAACCATGACCTTCAATAATTTTATTTTTATTTTTCTACGTCAATTTATTTTTGAACAGTTTTGTTTGTAGCTTTAGACCATCTTTATGAATGCTGTAATTTTTTTGTACTATCGGACGATAAATTGTTGAGGGGACACCTCGAAACTAAGATCATTGTAACATGCTCGAAACGTCGAGGTAAGGAAAATTAAATAAGTCAAAATCACGCGATTAAGACCCGGGAAAATGTAAAAACATAAGTTCCAATCGTATTAGTTTAAAAAGTTCAAAAGTTGAATGGTCTATATTAATTTAAAAACGAGATAGTAATTATTAAAGGTCTCTAGATGGTAAATGATGACAAAGCCAATAAGTGATGAGGTGTTACCCATTTACTTCTTCTTGTGTCTAAATAAGACATTGTCGTGTTCTCAATTAGATATCGTCTGACCAGAACTGTGCCACAGCAATGGCAGTGTCATTGACTTTTTAAGGATTCCCATCAAGAAATAAACGAAATGGATAGTTCACCGGTATGGCGACTCTAGGTGCTATTCTGTGCAAGGTAGCTACGAAACTAGATAAAATGGTTCCCATAGTCCTAAAATGGTTCTCATAGTACTAAAGCAAGAACTACGACATGCCAGTCTTTTGCAACTTGCATTTACGTGCCTTACAGCCAATACAGAAATGAAACTCGAAATTTGAGCTTAAACAATTAGGTAGCTCACAATTTCAAAAATATCCATTACAAATTTTAAATATTGTTTTACAAGCTGCTCGACGATTAAGTACCCCTTAAATTTTAAGTGACGTTTCTTCGGCTGTTATTCTTTAAAAAACGTAGGTGCGTTCTTTCCCAGCAACATTTAGTTTTACATTTTTTTCAAACAAAGCAGCTTATTATGTAAAAACTTTGTAAGTAAATGACACCGTGTATTTTTCTAAACACTCTAATAGTGTTGAGTTAAAGCTTAAGCTAACAGCTGGCGCCGAACGAGTGAAACGACCGGAACGCGAATAACTAAGTGCACGTGTGTTGATACTTTTAGCTCTTACTTGGATTAGATGCTGGATTTTCGTAACATGTTGGTGGTGGAATTAGCCTTTTTTTTCATGAGAGACTAAAAAAATATTGAAGTGTAGATCGGGGAGAATATCAAGGAAGAAGGGAGTTTCCCTAGTTAGTCACCTTTTCCCTAGATAGCATCCCCTACACACCCAAAACTTCACAAGGAACAGATTGAAATGTCTGGAAGCTTGCTTTATCGATTAAAAAATAAATTGACTGACTGACATATAGCAGTGTCTTTATGCTTAGGCGAATTACCAATAATGGACAGAGCAGCTATAGTGCGTTTTTAAATTTCAAACTATAATTTGACATTTTGGTTTTTAATTAAATTTAGTCTTTAATTAAGAAATAAAGTATAGCTAATAGAACCGGGGGTATATTATGTGTCCTTGTCTGACGTCTTGCCAGTCTATTAATTATTGGATTTGGTAAGGTCTGCAACAATATGGTAGCCGGTTATACGGTAGACGGCCAAACCATCTACGTAGATGGGCATATTTATTTCATTGATTCAAAAACTGTCATACGAAATCAAGCAATTATATAATGTATTTATTACCATCTATAGTCTTACCGACGACACTGTCGCCTCTCCGAAAAGTATAAATGCCGACTCATTTAACGATAGGTACTCTGTAGTTACAAGGGGTAAAATTGAGAATTGTGGATGAATAATAAGTAGGCATTCAACAAATGAATAACTCAATTTTCTGGAACGACAGTTATAAATTGGAAACGGGCCAGGGTTTCGACGCTCTAACCTCCATCCATTAGTGCAAACCGGGACAAATACATATGTTAGGACAGTCAGGAGATGTTATAGTTAACATTATATAATAGGTAGGTACTCATCTAATTATGTACCTAACCTATATCAGAATTTGGTGATACCCGAACTTTCATTTCGAGGGCCGTGGGTTCGAATCCAGGCCAATCGCGCACCAAAGACTTTTTCCTTAAGAGAAAGTCATTGGTGCGGTAATAACATCGCTGTTACGGTGAAGGAAAACATCGTAAGGAATCCGACATGTGACTTACCACGGTCCGAAGGCATGGGATATTCAGTCCGTGGTAGGCTCCTGTGGCGTCTAACTGCCTAACCCCTCTAAGAGGGAGGTCCCTGCCTTGCAGAGGAACAAATTAGCGGGCTGATTAGGTTATATCAGAGCTTGCTATGTCCCGCAGTTTCACCCGCACAAGCACAAGGTATAAGTAAATTTTCAATAATACTGCGTAGTATAAAGAACACATTTGAGATCTATCAATTTGGAGATACTATCAGCGGTTTTGTGATATTGACAAGCTACAAAACCAGGTAGGTACCAACTCCTGAGGAAAAATAATACATTTCTCAAATTCAACCCATAAGATTGGAACTTGCATTTATGTGAGTCCAGAAAATGTGAGTTCGAACAAGTTTTTGTTTGCATTTAGGTATTAAGGTATCTTTTAGTATAAAAACTCCACTAAGTATGATTGAAAAGAAAATTACACAGAGTTACGGCATTGGTAGGAACATCAACTTCAACACCAAGTTCAAAAAGTTCCGACCATAAAGTATGCGCGCTTAAAACTGTGAAGTACCCTCACCCCTGGCCAAAATATATTGCTAAGTAGTTAGCAAACTCTCTGAATAAAGACATCCAACTATCTAAATTACCATGCCACTGGAACATGCCCCATTTTGACTGTTCAATTCTCTTCAGATCTCATTACAAGTTCGCACAGTTTGTTTAATTGGCTACCCACCGAACGCGGGGACGAACCCTCCTTTCCAATTTACTTCGACCCCTCCCGCATTCCAAAAAGGCTTTAAAACAACAATACCATGTTAAAAACTGACGTAACTTGAGCTCTACTAACACTGGTTATGTTTGAATGCAACAGTGTAACGATTGCAAGTAGAAATTGTTGTTTTCAGTGCTTTTCAACACTTAAATTGTTGTATGAATGTCTGACTATAAAATATGTTTGTGGCTGTTGCTTTAAAACTATAATTATGTTAAAGAATTTGGTGAATTTTAGAAGCCTGCGTAGTTGTAATACCAACTCTTCAAGAATTCTGAGATACTACCGGAAAAAATCCAATAATTAATCCGTCACCTGAAATCTACCGAAGTTATTCATTCATTGCTCAAAAATCAGGTCGTAATGTTTGTAATGAATACGCTCCGAAACTACTGAACGGATTTTAAAAGTTCTGTCACTAATAGGAGTGTACATTCGAGGAGTTATACTCTACTTTTGATACCGATTTTCCCACGGATTCTGGATCTACGTGGATGAAACCGCGAAACGCAACTATGTTTAGTAAAATGGAGAGAGACACAAACACTGTAAACAGACTGTAGGTAGATATGCTTTAATATTTCCAATCATAGGAAGGCGTGGTCGGAAGAGGTGGCAACCATTCAAGCCTCCAGGATGCTAAGCAGACGTCTCGATGCGTCTGCACAATAATATAGTATACAGTATATATACATATTTACCTATTACTGTAGAATACATGTTGGAACGACAAGTGAATATGGGTAATTTAATACCTACTGAAGCCAGCAGAAGGAAACAGGCATAATTAAAACTATAGATCTATTATTTTATCCCAATTCGTATTATTAAGTTATGCTATGAATTGCTTTTTATTATTTTTAGCATTGTTACAATCCCGTTTCTTATGTAAAAAATAATTGATTTCAATACAAGATTAGGGAAAGGGAAGAAAATTCTATAAAATTTTAAATTAGGGGAATGAACCGAGACTTCTTTGTCTTGACTTTTTATGATGCAATTCACTAGTAAATAAAAGAAAACTTCCTTAATTTCAATCAGGTATTGCATGTTTGGCTTATGGTTAGATTTAATCATTCAAAGCATTCAATTTGAGACGACATTTACACAAACATATTTCGTTTTATTGGAATCCAATCGTAAACTTTATCATGACTTACAACTTTATAGTAATGCCGGTGCGGTGGTAATGCTATACTCGTAGTCATCAAAACAAAATTCGAAACTTCAATTTACTCTGTGGTCTGGAACAAACTCTAGTTCAAGTCAAACCACAATAGCTTCAAAACATATTCTAGAAAGTAAACTAGCGTGAAATGAAGCTAACTAGGTACTTATCGATCTGGAAAGTTGCTAAGTAAGCCAAGAGTTGTTCAGACGTGCCATGAACACTGGCACGGAACCAGCAGTTTGTAACTTTACTATGTTCAAGTAGGCAATACTGTATGTATCATGCTGCATTCAAGATAGACTATTGAATAAACATTACCAACTTTAATGGAATTACGTTCGACACTTAGTTGACTGTTAAAAATATTACTGCTTAATAATCTATACTTACTTTAGATTAGACTGATATTATGAGGCGGTAAAGTTGGTAATATCTATGTAAGTATGTTAGGAATAATCTCCAAAATTACTGGACCAATTTACATGGGTAACGTTTTATCCCGATACTTTTACAGGATCGAGACTTGCTAACAATATAAACGGGGAACAGCAAAATAATGCAATAAGAGTCATAATAGAGACTTTGTACCTACTCCTCATCTTCATCTGAGGTGGCTGAAATCATCGTGAGCGATGTTCCCGGTTGTATTGTATTCTTCTCAGGAACTTGAAGTTCATTTAAGCATAGTAGGACTTTGGGTCCTTGGGGTCCTGAGGCATCAACCTTTTTAATGATCTCGGGGCGCGTCTGATTGAGGTTTCTGGTGACCGGAGGGCTGGCAGGTTTTTCACTCAGAGGATTAGTTTGGCAATCCAGAGGGGAAACGTTGCTAGCCTTCTGGGAACAATGCCTCGTGAGGACGCCCTCGAGGACATTTTTTATTTATAGGTCATATTTAATTTGAATTTTAGTTTTATAATTAGTTTTAATTTTAGCTATTAACTTTTTTTTATTGTTTTGTGTCTTGTCTATACTATCTATACTCTATATACTAATATTATAAAGCTGAAGAGTTTGTTTGATTGTTTGTTTGATTGTTTGTTTGTTTGTTTGAACGCGCTAATCTCAGGAACTGCTGGTCCGATTTAAAAAAATCTTTTTGTGTTTGATAGTCCATTTATCGAGGAAGGTTATAGGCTACTTTTGATCCCGATATTCTTACGGGGTCGGGACTTACGAGGGTAAACCCGCGGGACGCAGCTATAAAAACGAAAGTCGTGTTAGTTACACTATTTATATCTCAAGAACGGCGGAACCGATAGGAATGAAATTTGGTACAGGTTTAGTATAGGGGTTTAAATAAAATATAGGGTACTTTCAATGATCGTACGGGTTAAGCAACGCTTGGCGTGACACATACTTGATGGGTCAACAAGAACGATCGCACCAATTAGAATGAAATTTGGTACAGGCTTAGTTTATGGGTATAAATACGATATAAGGTACTTTAAATGATCGTACGGGGTAAGCAACGCTTGGCGTGACACATACGTGATGGGTCAACAAGGAACGATCGCAACAATTAGAATAAAATTTGGTACAGGGATTACTTTAAGGGTATAAATACGATATTTTGAATAATCATACGGGTTGAGCAACGCTTGGTATTATGACATACGTGATGCGATACAAAAGTTACGGGATAGGAATTTATGCGGGTGAAACCGCGGGGCACAGCTAGTTTAATATAATATCGTTATGGTTTAATAAATATACCTAGCATAGTAGATAAGACTTAATCACCATATCTACTGCAAAAAGATACGACAGTGTTTTTATGGTCCGTCGCTTGTCTGACATTCACCAACGTAGGACCAAGCAGCTTCCTGACAACGCGCGATGAGAACTCCAGGTTAGATAGTCTACCTCCAGTTTAGTCCAGATCCTCCCTTTGTCGTCTTTTACAAGAGAGCATAGCTCTATTCTACGCAGACTAAAATAAAATATCAAACTTTATGCTATCAAATGCAAATATCTAAAAGCAGATAGCTTTAACAAAATTGAGTGACGGTAGAAAGACGGATGCGCTGCCTATATGAACCTTTTCCGGGATAGTCGATCCGGGATTATGTAAATAGAGAAATATATTGGAAGTTTTTCCACCAACAATCCTTTATAAACTGCTGCCAAACGATAAGGATCTATGCGTACCAACTGTACTGGATAGTATCTTATAGGCGAACTCACTTAGATATTTTGAAAGGCGACTTGAAACTCTTGTTATGTTAGAGTTAGTTTTATAGGTCGACTTTCAAAATTTCATAGGACCACTTTGATAGGAGACTTCGGCCTTAGGTGGATTTGATGACTTTTCACTCAACATCGGTTAGGTATGCGTACACACTATTTTCACACATATATTTGATACGTAGTCCAACATTTAATCAGCAATAACAAAAAGGAGGTAGGTACCTACTAAAATTATTAGGACACCCAGCGCAATCGTCGGTTGCCGCCACCGACAAATAGTATTATGCTTGTAATTTGTAACTCTTGCCCGAAGCACCCCACGTTTTGAGCGGCCCGTCGTTTGGCCCCGCAGGGTAATTTTACTCTTTTTAGGACATTTAAAAAAGTGGGTTTTTTGATTTTTTA
This sequence comes from Idaea dimidiata, assembly GCA_949358125.1. Classification (NCBI taxonomy): domain Eukaryota; kingdom Metazoa; phylum Arthropoda; class Insecta; order Lepidoptera; family Geometridae; genus Idaea; species Idaea dimidiata. The sequence goes on from OX442329.1 coordinate 16,116,745, forward strand.
AATCGATTAATACTTTTTTTAGCTTTAGGTTGCATTTCCATCCGGTTCTAGTCGGGAAGTGCATTTTTAATTGAAGTTGCAAGATTGCGTCCGGACCTGTTTGTCGGTCAAGAACAAAACAAGAAAAGTGAGAATATAAAAAAAGTAGGGAAAATGTAAATTCGTAGATTACCTAGATGGTGGGTAGGTACTACAAGGACGTTCGAATTTTAATTAGTGTCTTATAAATTTTCGTACCCTTTGGTAAAACCGTTTTTGTGGTACTAGATTGGAATAGATCCTATGTGAGTAATTTCCCGAACAGTTTAACTTTGGATCTGGTGAAGCTCGTCCGTCAGGGTTTGCAATGTATCACTATCGGGCGACCTTTCTTCTTGTACATATTGTACAGAATGTATTATTTCAATGACTTACATTACTGACAAAACAGCAAATCTACATGTATGTGGTTCAGTGGTGAATAAAACCAAGGATATCAAATACAAGACTAGGCCTACCTAGTCGCCTCCTAAGGCGATCGTCGGCAACCCTATCTCATTAAGTACTAATTTGACACTAATATGGTGTAAAGGAAAGTAAAAGTAATGCTTTAATAACATAAAGATAGTATACCTAATTATAATAACACTAAGTATTTAGTGTTATTAAACTTATTCACCTTTTATTTGGAGTCCCACCCGACTGCATCCACCATTCCTAAAGCTACTAGAAGCATCTTGTTTTTCACTTTTCTGTTATAACAGCAGTCGGGTTTTTTTTTTAAATATTTTTTTATTTATCGCTTTGCAATTTTTAGAGATCTGATTAAATTACACCAGAAGAAATTTATTAATTCTAGATGTATATACTCCAGTAGCGAGGACGTGCATTGCTTGTTTTTGCTTACTCAGGGTGATAAGTACAAGAGCTGGCGGTTTCCTATCCAGCGCGGAAACGCCGCCAGCATCTTGGGCGCAATGCCTCGGGTTGTTGTTACTGACAACTTATTTTAGCTTTCTATATTTATATTATTATTTAGGTATTGTTTTCTTTCTTCTTCTTCTTCTTTAATAAATGGCTTTTCCTTTCGGACATTTGCCAGTGTCAAGTATTATCAATATTTGCAAGTTATTTGCATTGAACAAAACAGTCAAGTCGTCATAGTAAAGTCAAGTCGAGGGAATCATTGTAAAAAGGGGGGCATTTTTTACAATGCTTGTTCACGGAGCTTTGGAGAGAACACTAAGCTAAAGTACATGTTTTGCACCGGTTTTCACTTTTATTTACACTTGTACAACTTCACGAAACTAAATTGATTAATATGCCCCCGAAATTAAACATTTTACACGCATTTGAACTAAGTTTCACAAAAATGAAAATTTAGCAACACATCTCCTTAACGCATTCCCGCCAAAACCCCTATTGTTTTCTTTGAAAAAAAAAGTGGTTATTTAAGTCCACAGACTAGTAACTTCTTCTTCTTCGTTTATATGGCTTATTCCATTTGGACATTAGCCAGTGTCAAGTATTATTAATATATAGAAGTTATCTGCATTGCATCGAAACAGTCAAGTCGTCTTAGTCAAAGTCAAGTCGAGGGAATCATTGTAAAACGGGGGCCATTTTTACAACGTTTGTTCACGGAGCTTTCGAGACAACGCTAAAGTCCATGTTTTCCACCGATTTTCACTTTTATTAAAACTTGTACACTTTCACGAAACTAAACTGATTAATATGCCCCCGAAATTAAACAATTTACACGCATTTGAACTAGGTTAAACAAATATGAAAATTTAGCAACCCATCTCCTAACCGCGTTCCCGCCAAAACTCCACAGACTAGTAAGAAGATACTTAAGTATTTTATGTCATGTCATCTCTGCCAATTCCTTCAAACTCGGCGTCAAAGTCAAATCCATAGATGAGATATTTATACGAGTCAAATCGAAAAGTTTTTAATTAACGTTCCGTTGTTCTTGCGAAAATTACCTGCGTAATCATAATGTCATGTAGTAGCAACATAACTTTCGAAGTTAAACATTACTATTAGAATACATTATTTACACGCGGATTGTTTTCGCATGCGAATATTGAATTTCTTTGCGAGAATTCAAAAATCCCAATTCAGAGGTAGTGCTAAGCCATAAATTGAAGTAAGTAAAAAGAATATATAAACGTCATTAAAGACAAGACAACCGAGCCGAAAGCAAGTGACATATTAATGAAGACAACTTACTTATACGACTTCCGATAATTTTATAATTAATTATTTTAAACTTAATTGTAAAACTTTACAAGCAATACTTATTAAATGTAAATTTACGAAAGAATAAAACATATCGTTTGAGTGAACAATGTTACGCGTTTTTTCTGTTTTTTATGGTCTTTACAAATCTTGGTTAACAGCGTTTTACATCATTTTCTTTATTTGTTTATTATTTTAATGTACCCTATGTCACTCTCACGGTCATGACGAATCTAACGACGTATCGTCTATCTAAATCGGCCCAGCCGTTTAGGCCCTACGACGGCACAAAAATAGGTCACATACATACATACATACACTCACGGCAAAAACATAACACTTCCTTTGGCAGTCGTGTAAAAAGTCAGTCAACGATTTAGAATGGGCCCGTCTTCGGTCAGTCCATTTTTTATGGTTCCATTTGAGGGGTCGGTCGATGAGATAGAGTTGCCAACGATCACCTCCTAGTCTTTTTAAGAGATGAAAACCATAACCATAAGTGTGTACGTACATGTAGGAAATATTGTTTTTCAATGTTTTCAAACCAAATGTGTACATAAACTCGAAGTAGAAACTTGTTTATTTGTATAGGACCTCATTCAAAGTTCGTATTTCAATATGAAACTCTACAAATTAATTAATTCGAGCTTCCCGTTTTATTTGCTTTTTAGTTTTTTATTTACTTTAAGTACTACATACGATATTACCGGATACTTCGAGGCATCGAATGATATTAACTACTGAGGAATTTTACGTACCTAACAGCCAATTCACATGTTGAGGCGACTTGGCATCGGAAAACTAGTGACAGAGCTGTGTGAAAGGAGATTAAAGGGCCTTGTGTATGGGGCAACAATACAGCCCATGGAACATATAATCCAATGCCCACTTTGCCCCAACATCTGCACTATGGATGACCACAACGAGGCTAATGACGCTGCCATCACTGTCTGTGGCACAGTTTTGGGCGGATATAATGTAATTAACTAAACGCTGACACGCAAAGATGAATAAGAGGCATATATGCTCTGCAGTGGGCAAATACATGCTGCTAAAGAAGAAGAAGAAGAGGAAACAGCTGAATAAAGAAAAACCACTTAATATTTTAGGGGTACCTAAATAATTCAGAAGCTTCTAAAAACATTAGTATGGGAAAATTTGAGTCAGGTGGAGATCTAGATTAACACTAGACTTTTCAATGATAATTTTAATCGCAAATTGATACCTAGCTGCCTTTCTCTGTCTATCTAAATTATAAATGCACCCAATGACAACCATCAAATTGGATTTGAGTTTGTTAAATAGTTGAAAAAAGTACAGTTAAATCCTGCTCGGGTTACTGGTGAAACTATTAAGTACTAGCTTCGCCCCGCGGTTTCACCCACTAAGTCCAATTCTCGCGAGAATATCGGGATAAAAAGTAGCCTATGTGTTAATCCAGGTCCCCAGCTACCTATATTCCAAGTTTCATCGCAATCGGTTCAGTAGTTTTTTGCGTGAAAGAGTAACAACTTCACATACCTACATACATAGGTACATACAAACTTTCGCGTTTATAATTTTAGTAAGGTAATGAAGATTTTAGAAATTTCGTAAGGATAGTTTAAAAAATAAATCGAAGAGCATAGTTTTAATCACACGATTTTATACGCTCACTATTTTAATACTACTACGAGTCTGAATCGCGTTGTAGAAAATCATGGACTTAAATTACCTCGACGTTCCGGCAAACGGGTTACACCGGCCGTGTATCCATTACGAACAAATACAGAAACGTTACTCTAAATTTTAGTTCTACTAAATTGTCATTGACTGCATTTATAGTTTAGATAGACAGAGAAAGCCAGCTAAGTATCAATTTGCAATTAAAATTGTCATTGAAAAGTCTAGGGTTAATCTAGATCTCCATTTATCTGCAAACTGTTTCGTCGCAATCGGTTTAGTACATACCTAGGTACTTTTTGCGGGAAGAAATGACAAAGCTACTTGTTCACTTGCTTACACATAAACTTTCTCATCTATCTATCTAGGTGTTGTATGCATGAAACAGATCACGAAAATATGATTTTTTGAAATCTTTCTCTGTATGTCTGTCTGCTTGTGAGCAAATTACGTTGAAACTACTAAACCGATGGTAGCTAGACCTGAATTCAAAAATAAAATACTTTTTGTCCGGATATTCCGCTTAATTTTTTGAAAATAGATCCCTTTTTATCAGATGAGAATAATCGTTCGACCAAACTTATTTAAATGGTACCTACTGGAAAAGTTTAGTCTATTGTGTGAAAAATAACTGTTTTATCTGGATATTTTTGAAATCGAAAAAGTCGAGTCTACGCTTTGGATCGTTTGTGAATAAATACTTAAATAAAAGCAACGATTTTAAAGTGGAAAATTAGTATTATTCCGATGAATTTTTCCTATAAATTATGACGTAATAGTAGATTGTATACCAAGAGAGAAAAGGGATTCAAAGTACCTAACTCGAGCTAAAAATAGTATTTGCTCCTGAAGTAGACATTCTACTTTTCATCGCCCTCTATGAGAAAATGAGTACCTTTAACTTGTTAACCCAATGTTTCAAAGTCTTATTCCTAGTCTATTCCAAGACTATTCCGAGTCTCTTACTCTACTCCTGTTCTATTCCTAGTGTATTCATCTTCTATTTACATTCTATTTCTATTGGAACTCTTTGGTGATTGACACTTTTTACAAACATACACATTCCAAATTCAAATCGCCCGGCCAATCAGTAGCCGGAAAAGTAAAATCCCAGCGAACAGGGAGGTAAAACGTTTTGCCGGCGAGTTAGCGTGAGCACCAGCAAAGGGCTAGTTCCAGTCTAGTTTACAGGGATTGGATTAGCTCTTTTCGAATATATGTGATGAAAAATAATTTAAAACTCTTCTTTTAAACTCTATTCTACTATGTAGAAAACGTTGAATCCTTTAGTCCCTGTTTACATTATGTTTATATTACTGTCAATAATATTACCTACGTTAAACCAATTTGCGAAACTAAAAGGCATTGTTATTTTCCAAACGAGATTGCCCTCAAAAACCGAATCCCTTTAGTGGTATAATTTCACAAGTTATCAATACCCTAGGGCGAACGAAATACAAAGTAATACGAACGAACCTTGCTTTTATATTTAAAACTTGTCGCGAACAGACGGATATTCATAGCTATAAATCGCGTCATATATGTGACAAGATAATAATGTCCTTAAGAATTTGCTTTAGTGACCGAATTTCTAAGAGAAGGAGGTTACGATTAGGATGTTTTTTTTTAAATAAATTGGTTTGAACTGATGTAAAAACAAATTCAAAAAATATTTCTACCAACGACGAATCGAGCAGGGTATATGCGTTTGGTATAGGCGTTTTTGCGACTGATCTGAGACACAGACTAGTAAGAAGATACTAAAGTATATCTGAGATAGCCACTGATCGCGTCATATGTCGCGATCAGCGTCATATATTTCTATGTATAATATGTATATATTTACAAAAGAAAAATTAATAAAGAAAACTGTGTTTTCGTCACAGGATTTATTTATTTATTATTTAGTATATGTGACAAGATAATGAAATCTTTAAGAATTTGCTTTAGTGACCGACTTTCTCAGAAAAGGAGGTTATCAATTAGGATGTTTTTTAGAGTTTCGTAGAAAACAAGAAACCCTCTGAAGTTCGTCATATTTAGAAATAAAACTATTTGAACTGATGTTAAGAGTCGAAATTTCATGTCTTTAGGACTAACTGCTTTTGGTTGATAAATAGGCGGTAAGTCAGTTTAAGTCAGAATTGAGAGTTTTAAAAAGATCAGGTTCAGATTTATAAATATCTTCTGAAACACTTTTTATTTTTTTGGCAATTTGTTGTTTAAATAATTACTTTCATAATCTAGACCGACACCAAAAAATAACTTTGCTTCGTTTCAGCAACATGTCAAGACATTATCAGTACCTAAGCATTGCTACTTGTAAAACAAAATCTATGATTAAAAGCTATCACTTTTCAAAAATTAAACCGAATCCACCAAATGTGTCAATTTCGCAATATCTATCTCACTCGGTCAATAAAACAACGGTATCTAATCTAAGAAGTTGAAGAAATTCCTAAACTTATCTAAGTCGGACAGATCTTTAATGGTATTAATTAATGTTGAAGCATTTTGATTCTACGTTCCCGGCTATGTTTGAATGTTCCAAATATTTCCTCAGAAAGTCTCAACCGAGGAGACTTTAAGATTGTGGCTTATTTGTACCTACGTTCGGAATTCTACGTGTAATTTCAGTTTAATGTTATAATCGTGAGCAAATCAGACGATTTTGAAATTAATTTTTAAGTTCTATTTCGTATTAAGGTGCCTCATCATGGCTCAAATAACTAACTAAAATAAATGCGTTTGATGGCTACATCCGTTCCGTATCTAACCTCTTCGTTTGCCTCCCGTGCCCCGCAAAAATTCGTAGTTATTTCCCGCCGGCGCCGGCCGGCCAATCATAGACTAAATACTGTAAATACTTTAGTTTTTTATCGTGACTATTAATGTTTAGTAGGTTGGCATACATGAGGACGTGATGGTCAACAAAGTGTGGAAAGGATGGATATATTTCCGTACGACTATTTTAATGAGTAAAATCAGTTTAATCATAAACACCTAAGAAGTCAATGCAGAGCCTGCGAAATTCGATATTAATTTTAAATTCGGTAATAATTGACCCAGAGGTGCTTTTACTTTTTAAAATTGGGTAATAATTGACCCAGGGTGCCTTTAGCGGCTAAAGAGTCTTCTTAAAATTTCACTGCCCATCTATTTGTCACCAGGCTGTAACTCAGAACTCTGATATCTAAACAGTTTAAATTTTCTCCAATGGTGTTAGTATTACTGAACGCAAAAAATAACAAACGTGTTTTTTGTGACCATATGGTACGAAACTCTTTGTGCGCGAGTCCGACTCGCAATTGCTTATATAAATTAAATATAATGTTGCTGAAAAGCATAATTCCTAGGAACGTTTCGGAACATAATACTGACTCAAATCGTTCCTCAGCAAACGGAGTCTATAAAATAACGCGCTTAGACAGAAGAAAATTCTATAATGTTCCTTCCTACCTAATAATTATTAGCCTAGTTTCAATTTACTTGTATCAGTTTAGTAAAAAAAGGTCCGTCATTTGTAAAGGGAGCTCTTAACTTTTAAGTTAAATTTAACATCAAAGCCAACACGCTCCTTGAAAAGACACTGATCTGTATTTCAGTAAAGCCGGTGAACGTCACCGGATTAAGGCGAAACGCTCTGTAATTATAAATTGTAATGTTTGTGAGTGGGTGTTTCAATTTCTGGGCCCTATTTTGTAACTCTAATCAACAGATTACTGTTTGATAATCCAACTAATATTATAAAGGTGAGAGTTTGTGAGTCTCTAAGTGTGTGTTTGTTGTTTCTTCTCAATGAAACCATTGAACCGGTAGCAAAAAATCTCAGAATGAATAACACATAGGTTTTTTTTAGAACTGTAGGTCCAAATAAAAAAGTTGGCACGAGGTACTCTACTGTTTGTATAATAACTCGTTTAGAGAATTAAGCTGCTTATACGTTTGGTCGCGTATCATCGGTTATCAACACCCCGAAAATCAAAGAAAAATCGAAATATTGGTCTATTAATCAAATGATATTTCGATGAAGTGCTTCGAAAGGCTTACCTGAAAACCCTTACTCTGGTGAGCCACACCAACCACTATGGGTACGGGGTGCGCATTGTCTTACGTAACTTTTCAACTGCTATCATCGGAGGTCCGAAAACATTTCTTACACTATTTAAAACCATAATGATCATTCTTATTAAAAAAAAATACTTAAAAGGAAAATAATTGATCATAATTAGTGATTTTATCATGAGATCATAAAATCACTAATTATACACTTCGTTGTTATTTATTACTAATCATATTACAAACATACATTAATAAAAACTTAAAAGTTAATAAAAACAGTAAAACAAGTTCAGCGCACACTTTGGTACAGTATTTAAAAAAAATATCACTAACTTTTATGAGCTCCGTTGGTAGTAATAAAAAGTATGAAAAATAAAATTATGAACAGTGATGCCTTGAGCAATAAAAACAAATTAAAACAAAAATAAGAGTGATTTTTATAAACACAAATCGGTAGTAAGACAAAGAGTAAGATTTAGATTTTATGTGAGCCAATATGTACCCATAGGTACGAAATGTAGACTTTTAATTAATTTGTCAAAAGAGTTATTTACAGTTAATATAGTTTTTAAAGCAAATACTTTATCAAGCTATTAAATAAGTTTTACGGAAACAGTTTAATATGAATTTCTATTTATGGTAAGCGTGAAAGTTTCGATCGTAGAAAATATAGGAAAGTTTGCCGAGACTCGGGAATTTATTCCCATTTTTGTACTATGCTATTATTAGGTCATGCTAGGAACCGTACTTTCTGTTTTTGGTGGGAGGCTTCGCCCGCGACTTGTTACCACACACAGGAAGCGTTAAGTCGAAGCGCTAATCGAACTCGTCCGTGCTCCTATACCTACATTGGCCGGTGCAGTCACTAAGGAAAACCGGTCGATCTCGTTCCACAGCCGTTCTTCTAGATGAGCGTGTTACTCATAAGACTATATCATTTACCTACAAGACCAATTACAGGTGAGATAGTAGTCAATCCTTATCTATCGTGTGTATTTTTTTTTTCATATTTGACAATGTTTTACTTGAGTACCTACTTACTATCTTGCATCGAGAATCGATTAGTCTCTCGAGTCTAACGAAACGTGACTTCAAATCTGTTTTACACAAACACTTCGTTTTATAAATTATTCCATCAATATTATTAATGTAGCCATATCCCAGCCCAGGTATTAAAACAGCTTTTTGCAGCTATTCAAATTGTAAAATACAACGTAACATGACCGTATTTGCATGCTCATTAAACACCAATGTTTTCAAGAGATGAAAATTAAGCGGCAAAAAGAGATTCCTCTTTTTCAATAATTCAAAAGTCAAGAGTCAAAATAGTTTAATTCCTTTAGATTCTTGTGCACATGATATTTGTTCTTAGGTCGTGTTAGGTGTAGTGATTATAGTGTAGTTTATATTAACCGAAATTCTGTAGTCAATGCGGTATAAAATATGGTTCATTTTGCAACAGTTAAAGAATTGTCAGCTAATTCTGAAAAGCGATTTTCACGAGAAGGTACTATTTCGGTGATTACACAATGGAATCATAAAACAATATTATATTTATTTTAAATGATTGAGCATTTTTTTATTGTAAAACGTTTTTAATCAATAATTATACAAAACTTGAAAATGTTTTAGTTAAAAATATTATACTCATAGTACTTATTTACCCAACAACTGCATGTGCACGCTAATTTTTATTTACTAGGAAAGTACGAAGGTACCTACTTACTATAATAGATGGTGCGGAAGTAGTCACTAAGTCACTACCTATGACATTTTCATTTCTAAACCTCTTTGTACACTTTACTTATTTTCAGGACTTATTTTCATAAAATATGGGAACATTTACTGAACAAAATGTTTTTAATGAATGTTTATTGAAAGGTGATAATTTAATGTGCCTGGTTTACAGTTTTAATGTGAAAAATAATTTAAATAAATAGCTTACAGATATAATTATTATATACCTATCCTTATTCGTCTTCTCGATGATCTGTTTAATCAGTTCATTCCTCTCTAACAATGTTTTTTGGGGCTCTACAGCTACGCCATAAAAAGCATGGAATAATTGCTTGGGCTGCCTAAATACAACTCGATGAAAAAACCTATTACTAAAGAGAAACTACACGGACCCTACTTTTGGCACAGAATTTTAGTCCATTCTATACTTACTACCTACAAGGAATCTTAAAAATAATATTCTGAAGTTATTTATTTCATATGAAATAAAAAAATAATGTACTGAGGTATAACCACGCACACATGGTGTAAGTATTTAATAAATTATATCAAAACACGTGTCTTTTACCTTAAGTGATTGAGGTTGTTCGTGAAAGCTTATCGTTTCGCTTTCGTGTTAGAGATGCGTAGATCCATATTAATAATTACGAGTGGATCTGGAGATACATATCCTATTCTAACTGCCGTATCTATAGATGCGTCTAGTAATAACTTGCCTTAAAAATACATATGTCTGTCACATTTTATCTGACGTCGATAATTCTTTATAAGAACGAGACAAGGTACTATTTAGCCAAAGTAATTACTTATACACGTCTATAAATACGGCTGTAACACCTACTTACTAACAAGTATCTTTAAGAGAGCACACGTATTTTTATACTATATTATTATTATTTTTTAAGTAGAAGGACTAGGAAATGTTGGAGATATACCTATCTGTCAGCAACAAAACCGAATATCTTAGAGTTCTTGTAGGAACTGCACTAAAATGTCGGTGTAAATTATCAACGAATTCGACATGAATTTTGAGTTTATATTAGCTTAATTGTTTTACTGTTACAATATTACCTAGTTTTTAAAAAAGAACTTAAAGAAGCTTTAGTAAAATGCAATCTGATAAATAAACAATTTTAAAACTCTACATTGGATATCCAATTTTCTCGCTTTATACGGTATGTTTACTCTTGCGAGCTAATATTTTATTGAGGCAATCATCATAACTGGGTAATGGAAATACAAAACCATTGATTTTATCAGGAGAGCTACCGTTTTGACAATAACAGTTAATACAGGAGTTCCCAAACTGGTCCCCGATTCAAAATCGATGATGAAATGATAATTATAATCAGGAACACTGCGCTCCCAAAAAATAAAAGACGTTCACCACACTGCCAATATCCATACTCACATAATAGGAACTGAATCCAACTAGCACTAAATAAAGAAGAAAGACAAGACGGGAGGAAGGGATTTGTCCTGTAGTGAGGTAGAACAGGCTAAAAATAAAATAAATACGTATACCTATTTATCATCATTGCCACTTTTGTTAGCCAGTTTTGACGCTTGAATTCCCCGAAGACATTAATTAACTCTTATCACTCGACTGCCCGGAAAGAGTCATGGGTAGTATTAAAATACTATAAGTGCGCCGTAAACTTAAGAAGCTTGGGAATTTCTCCTCTATACAGTAATAGTAGTAATATTTTCAATTTCAATTGTTTCAGTCGAGATTTGTTACCAACAGAGTTACAGAATCAGCTAGCTGATGATACAAATCGTTTTACTTCTGATATATTTTACACGACACTAGTTGGTGTGCGAAAGGTACGAGGTAATGGATTTTATTTCCACACTAGAGTTTTACCTCCGGCGAATTGGTTTAACTTTGTATGAAGCTTGATAGCCTGTTCAATTATTCATAAGAACAAAATGCATTTTACGAAAAATTAAACCGTCTTACGATTCTTTTAAATTTATTTAACTACAACTGCTCATTTTAGGTTTTCGTAGTCAACAAGAAACCCTTATTCTTTCTTCAGAGATGGTTAGTACTAAGAAGCTGAAATTTTGCATGAGTATACTATTTACGTCAAAAAAGTGCTACAATAAAAAAACGACCCTTTTTTAGGGAACCTACCTCCCCGCATGTTTATTTTTATTTCGTGTGGTGGTATAGTTTATCTAGTCCAGAGTTTTCAAGTTTGTCTTAAGGGCCTATCTAACCCTAATAGCGTGACAGGGATAAAGCTAGCGAATTTCAGATGTGTAAGTGAAGGACGTAAGATGCGACTATGCAAAATTTTATTGCGTAAAATCAAACAATTGCTATTTTCAAGGTAACTAAACTAATCTTGTAATTCAAAACATTCACTGCCTGTATTGAGCTAAGTTCTGTTCTTATACAAAGTTTCCATACAAGATTGACTGAGTAACATCACTTATTTGTACAATTTAGAGGAAAGTTTGGAACTTTTTTTAATCGAATTTTTTTTTAGGAATCTTGTTTTCACGACATTGACGTGTAAGTAAATAACCTCGATTTTAATAAATATGGTTTCAAAAACTTTTATTTCAAATAACTTTTGTAGTAATTCACCTTGGAAACATCAATTCTGGCCTACTACGGCCCCTTTAGGCCTCCTATTTTGACCTAACGACTACCCTGCTATCAGACATAACAACCCAGACCAACCGCTGAATGTGTCTTCCAAAGGCACGGAGGACCTTGAGAAAATGATTTTATGGCCAAACAAATTATTATTATCAGTCACCCATAGCTTACTTTCGTGAATCCGTTGTTTCAGTTTACATTGATAAGTTTCGGCCCGAAAATTGTAATTGTGTTTCTGTCATGAGACGGGTCTATTTCAGTCCCTTTTAATTCATAAACTGCCACATAGTTATTCAAATGGGATAAGAGGTGCGAATTATTAATTAAAACAACGATTAAAACTATACCTTTATTCGCCAGGTACGTAATTTTATTGTAAACTTTGTTAACCTACATGAAATTTACAAAATGTTTTCATGGCCGAAATATAGGTACATACCTACTGTAATTATTACGGTTAAAGCTCAAAGCCCTTAACAAAAGGGCAAACAATTTAAATTAAAATCTTTCCGAGTCACTACGTAACGTTAGCGCGATAAAATAATAACCATTCATGGAATTACGCATGAAATTTTTGATGTTCTGTTCAACTGGAAAACCTCTTTTGATTGTATACTTACGTACGAGTCATTTTTTAGGATTTCGTAGTTACTATGATTTATCCATGCATGTCGATCCATGTGTACGTCTGTCTGTCTGTGAATTTACAATTACTTTACAATAATTACAATTTATTAATTAACTCGATATGGGCATATTACTGATTGTATTAGTTTTCATAACAGTTAATCAAACGAAAATAAAGAACGCAAAATACAAAAAAAATACAACATCAAAATGCAATATCACAATGAAATTATTCTAAACGAGTATCGCGTAATGGTATTGAGTACATCACTACAAAATCCGAAAACATTTTGCTCGGGGGTTCACTCTCATTTCTAACTGCCGATTCGGAATCGATTATAGGTATCAAATCGCTGCTGGGTCGACGTTTTATTCGATATCCGATTACAACTGATACTGTGTATAATATGACACCAAATATCAAGCCGATCCACCATCGATTCGATGGAAGTTCCGTGATTGCTACAATAGTTTTCCATTCACAACAACTTGCATCGACACCCATACTTCTCGCACATACTCGGACGTTATATTGTTTTGATGGTACAGATTTCACACTATGAATCGTCTTATTAGCCAAAACACACCATTTTTGTGGGATAACACTGCTTTCATTTTCTGAAATTTTTGGTTTTATTTCTATTAAATATGACAATATTGGACCGTTAGACAAGCTAGGAGGTTTCCATTTGACTGTTATATTCCCAAATTCATTTACGGTAACTTGTTCCATAGAAACTATATCGGCAAATTCTGATCGCAGAGTTCTAACAACACTTCTAGTCGATCTGCTACATTCCTTTTTAGTGCAAGCACGTAATTGGAATCTGTAATCTCGATATGGTGCCAAACCGCCAATTTGAAATTCATTTCTAGGAAACAAATTAATGTCATTCTTAGTCAAATTTAAAACTAGAGTTTTGACTTTGTCATCTATGGTAGAATTTCCATGAACAATATCTTCTACATTATGTTCATTACAATTTATAATATTGCAAACATCAAAGTGTTCTTCAACTTTGGCTCTAGGAGTAAAAGAAGATGCAATCTCGCACATAGATTCACAGCCTTTTGAATATTCTGGCGGAGGAGTCCACAAAACTGCGTGACGAGTCAAATCAATTTCTTCGGTTTCCATATATTTACACTGATCTTTAATATTGACATCTTTCTCTTGAATATCTATCAAAGAAACATCTAATTCGTAATGATTGATATATGGTTGATAATCTTTGTGATCCACCCAACGAATAACCACGGTACCAGCAGTTTCCGCAACCAATTTCTTAATAAATGGTGGTTCTGGTTTTCCAACTAACGTTGTAAAGTTTACAATTTTACTTCTTCCTAATCTCCTATGTATTGGATCATAAGTTTCAATACAAACTGCATAAGTTGAAGCTGGTTTTAAAGAACTTAATATAAACATTCCTGAATCTTGACCAAATTCAGTATTGGCATTGACAGAATACCATTCAGATTCACTACACGTCTCGGGAACTAATGTATGATGAATGCCTGGTGGTAAACGAACATATAGGATTGAATAATGAGCATCAGGGTTAGATAATGTTGAAAACAGAACAAAAGCAGAAGTCTCATTAACGACTCTTATTTGAAAATCAACTGATACATCATTACATCCACCGCTATATCCATTCATGCCTTGAGGTATATCAACATCATAAGGTTTAACAGGAAACAAAGGTGTAATTTTCTGTATTTCACTCATACAAAGCATTGGATTATTATACATCCTTACAGTCCCTCTATCGATTACTAGGTACTGAGTCACCTCCGAACTGAACAAAGTTTGTAGACTAGACATTTCATAAACTACTAGACTGTATTTTCCGTTTCTCAAACTTTGCCCTTTAATTCTTTTGAGGGACGATAAAAAGTCCAGAGAAGTGATTGTGTTAGAAGCATAAATCAGTATATAGTCTGAAACTTCTTCGATTCTACTAAGGTATGTCTTCAATTCTTCCATTGCTTTAGGCACGGCTCCTATGTGAATTTCTAAAGAGCCATTTATATAGACGCAACGTTCAGTCGCTTGAATAGCCCTGGTTGTACGAATGACTTGAGTTTCACAAACCTGAAAATATATCACATTTTTCATAAAGGGTAGAAAATTGCCGTAATTTACGCTTGTGTATGGTAGACTTGAATGCAAACAGTACATTAAACTTTGCGAACTTGTCGACACGGAAATTATTTGAAATCTGGGTAACATATTAACGGAGGTTTGGATAGTGAGTTTGATATTATGAAACACTTATTATTAAGATTATTTAATTGTATATCAAAAATAGAGGGCAAGTTTAGGTACACTGTTTTAACCCACCTATGTCACCTACCAAGCCAAACTAAAACATCTAACACACGCAAAAGATCGACTACACACACACACTATTAGACTACAGGTCCGTGGCAAAAATTGATAGGTCATTTGAACCACCAGAAGACCTATTTTGAAAGATAGAAGGACCAGCACTATGCCGTCACTGGTAAGCTGTCTAACTCAGTGCAGGCGGGAATTAAAAAGTTCAGAGATTTTCTGTACGGCATCGGTTCCGCCCTCTTCTAACGCATTATTTCGCAATGCCGTGATGCCAAATGCCGTGCGTGACTTGAAACAACATAATATAAAATCAATTTATTTTGAAAGTGTTTTATGCATAGATAACAGTTTTTCACATGTCGTACTTTTTTAATTGTTGTCCATTTTTCTTACTCCCTCTATCTGTACTTTTGGATTCTCACCTTCATTCAGTTGGACAGCTTATCAGTGACGGCAAGCTCGACGACATTAAATAATAGGATGCTGGTCGACAATAAATAATACGATTGCACTATGCCACCGCATAGTCTTATCGCGGCAGAATCATATCATTTAATGTCCTTCTATCTTTCTAATAGGTCTTCTGGTAGTTCAAATGATCCATCAAATTTTTGCCACGGGCCTGTATACTATATGCTCACCGGATGGACTAGGAAATAGTGCCCGTGTGAATGGTTCACAAATATTCACCTTAGACCGCAACCGAAGCCTCAAATACAAAGACAATAAAGCCAATTGACTGATCATACCGCAAATGTTTGTACAAAACATTACTCACAAGCAGGGGGTGAAGTAATAATCAAACTTTGTAATTGGCCATTGCGTTAGCCCATATCTATATCTAGACTCTTTGCATGTGGTTGGCCGTTATTGCACGAGTGCTACTAAAAATAAACACCATTCTGATGAGGGGAGAATACTTACGAGCAGCCAGCTCGTTTTATTATTTTTGATTGCAACCGAAGCCTTAAATAATAATATAATCAAACTACCTTATCGCAATCGTCACAAGGTTCACAGGAAGTGATACCATCAGTCGTGTTCCTGTCAACGTATCCGATAGGACATTGGAACAAGCAGCTCTGGTTGTGAATCCAACCGGAAAGATTGCGGCATTCTTCTACTGTCACACAGTATTGACAGTCTGGTAGAATGATACTGGAAATTATTAATAATCTAGATTTTAGTTAGGTAAATTTATCTACATTTTTTTTAAACTCAAACGATTTCTGTTCATTACGAGTATTGTTGTTTATGGTATTTCAGGTCTAGATGGCGTTTATACGCACATTTTTAAATATAAAAATTACCCCGATGTTTCGGCAAACGAAGTTACACCGGCCGTGGTCGCGGGTGTGTATTAACCCGTTCTAGACCCGAAGTTCTAATTACATTTTACTAGGTCGTTTACTAGGTATTGTTTTGGTCGCAAGGGGACATCCCCCTCAACCCAAAAGCCATTGTAACAAGATAGAATAATCATAGGTGTACGCGATTAAGACCCGGTAAAATGTACCTATGTTAACACAACGCGTGTGAATGGCTTCTAAAACTCTGAAATCCGTTCTCCCAGCGCGGTGACAGGAGACTACTAATTGGTTCCAAGGAGAGTTAGTGTCAGACTTGGCCACCGCTAACAACATTGTTAAATCCATTTGCAGTAAGTAGGTATGGTCAATGATGATAACTCGTGCACTATACCAACCCAAAATATTTTGAATTTTTAGCGTACCCTGGGAGTCCCGAGGGGGATGAAACCGGGAACACAGCTCAGATAAAGAGGTACCTAGTTGTATCCGGCGGCTTACCCGCATAAGCCCCGATCCCGTGGGAAATTTCTGAAAATCCTTTCTATTACCTACATAATATAACAAACACACTCTTCAAATTTCAGATTTCTCCTATCAGCGGTTTAGGCAGTGCGTTGTTCCATCAGTTAGTCAGGACAAGCCTTTTATAGGTTTAAATTTAAATCAGCATAATCTTTAAAAACATTCTGAGTATCAATAGCGTTTTAAAGCCATAAATCTTAACAATTTTCTGAATAACGGCTAAACTTTTAAGTCGTGGAAGCTTCAGACCACAGACTTTTTATCGACTGACTAGAAGAGAAAAGTGACTAAGTACAATTTGTATTCAAATTCATTGGTTTCAGCTTATGCTTGAGTTATCTTGTATGTAAGCATGTTGTATCTTGGACCGCATCTTTACATCAACAGGTAATGAATCTGTTTATTAAAATGTCCATTACAACTCATTACTATCACTAGCTGCGCCCCGCGGTTTTACACGTGTAAGTCCCGATTCCGAGGGATTATCGGAATAAAAAGTAGCATATGTTTTAATCCAGATCTCCAGCTACCTGCATACCAAGTTTCATTGTAATCGATTCAGTAGTTTTTGCGTGATGGAAACACAAACAAAAATCTAAACTTTCGCATTAAGATTAGTCGGATTACATACTCGTAGTACAAAAAAAGTTGCTTCTTGCTGTCGCTCTGTTTGTATGAATGCCTAGGTTATTAAAAGTACGCCAGAAATTAAAATGCAGTTTTTAATAGATAGAGTGATGCAATTAAAGGTTTATATGTATAACAAATCCTGATATTTCAGCGGAATCGGGACTTACACGGGTGAAAACCGAATACCGGCGTACTTTGTAGATTCACAAAGTCTGTAAAGAACGCCGGTAGTTTACGCGTGTCTGAGGTGTAAATAAATAAAGAGATGTAATCTTTCATTTCAACTCGACAAGACCAGCACCTACAGCCCAAATTGGAAGAGTTGAGACGGATCCCTAAAGGTGCAGGTCTAAGTCTTGTTTGATACGAATTTTTGGAAAGCAAACCAAATTAGTGGTATGAATAACTAAAAAGTGAGGTCTACACTTTTTAGTTATTTACCAATTAATATCTCGTCACGAGAACAGATCAGACGATTAAAAAGTCTCTAGCCCTTCTTCACCTAGCATACTCACGTATTTTGAGGACACTTTGAGACACATTGCCCGTTATAAGTATAGTGCCGGCAAACGCTGCATTGGTTGAACCTGGTTTTTCTACATCCTATACATTGTTCGTGGCATACGTCCGAGTCTGGTCCTTCTAAGAATATTTGACACTTTCTGAAAAAGATATGAATGAATGATGAATTCATGAGATCACTGTATAAAATTTCACTTAATTTCTTTCATTTTTAATTGGGCTTTTTATCTAAGCTTTAGATTGTTTATACAACGCAAGCAACTTTAATCGATGCGGGACATTATTAAGTAGAATAGGCTTGCCCACCACCTATACCACCCTCCCAGCCTAGTCAGCCATGCCCAGAGAAAAGAACTGGTCAATACGTCTGGAGCTAAATAAGCCGTGGGTTTCCTCAAGATGTTTTTCTTCACCGTGAGAGCAATGTTATTATACGCACATAACTTTTTCGCAAGGAAAAAGACATTGGTGCGCGGTCAGCCTGGATTTGAAACCACGACCTTAGAATGAAAGTTACAATATCTACCACTACAACACCGCTCCATCTTTAGCTTAGGTTTATTTTTCTACTGGGGACGGCAGTCAGCCATGTTATATGTTAGCTAAAAGCAATCGTAATAAAATCCTGAGCGACTATAGATTGTAAAACTACTTCATAGATTTGTTAGGGTTCTATATTCAAAGATCTATCCTTATCCCTTTGGATGTGGTACTCTAACCAATCAAACTAAATATTCGGGATCCTTTTACTAAGACTCTACTGTCCGTCTGTCACTAGGCTGTATCTCATTAACCGCGAAATGTCTCTAGACAATCGAAATCTTCACAAATGATGGATGTATTTCTGTTGCCGCTATAACAACAAATACTAAAATGAGAATCTTAGCCGCTAAGATAACAAAATAATAATCAATACAAAAGTTAAAAATTGTTATGAAACTTATTTTCCGGTTTTAATCACATTGTTTTTACATTTTCAGTTTCACATTCTTTTCCCAGAACCGACTGAGATCTAATTTGTCATTCTTATTTTAAAAAGTTCTAAAAAGTTACTGTAAACTACCGTCTTATTTGATATGATTAATATTTTATTGATAATTTTAACATTGTATTTCTGAACAATGTTTTGTTTTCTTTCTTTTTATTGTATTACTAGCTGCGCCCCGCGGTTTCACCTGCGCAAGTCGCGATCCCGTGTTGTTCCTACACCTACCTACCGCAATGCAAAAATACAAGTAAGTCAAAATTTGTATGTCAGTAAGTCGTGGTGATGACGATGGATGACGATCCCGTCTAATGTAATATTTTTATGAAAACGTTTCTAAATCTTAGGGTAGACTGGGTACGGTTGAACCAATTTCACTTATATTGTTCATAGTTTTACTATTTCTTAACTAAACGTTGCAAAATATATGTTAAATGAAACTTCAGGGTTTTGTCTACAAATGGACATGATAAGTTAAGTTCTATGTATAATATTTTTAATACTAGCTCTTATTTAAAAAATAGTTAAAATTGTTTTAATCGTCCCCAACCCAGGGGCGGTTGAAACAGTGATTAGGGTCAGTTCAGGGGCAAATAAATGATACAAATTACGATGTTTAAAATGTTTTAACGAATGTTTATCTAATGCATAGAACAATTAAGGTGATTTTTGGTTAAAACATTCAGTCTTTAATATTTTAAGTACTTCTGACTATCCCATTATAATTTTTTTTGTTAAAATCTACTTAACATTGTTTTGATGCATGATAACAAATTAAACAAATCAAAAAGCAATATAATTGTTTTTTAAACCGAATGACCCGGACATAACGGAGGTTTCCTCGCATTCGAATGTGTCTTTGGAGCGGAATTTTTTTAAATTACGTTTTGTGCCATTTTCCACAATTAATTTCCTGATTTAACCTCTTCATAAGTGTCTCTGCGTTTCATCATGTCGATTTGTACATTCAAAGCCTTTCTTATATGTTATTTCACTATCTAAAATCAGCAAAAAGGAATCAATAAAATGTTTCAACTGTACCCATAAAAATCGTTTCAAGTGTACCCAGTGCCTATTTTAAATATAAAGCCGTAATATTTTTTGCTACAAGAATAAGATTTAAAAACCAGTTGCAGTGTTATATTCCACTAGCCTCATAATACACACAAGCACACACTCAATACCGTCACTCAAATAGAAACGAAAATAATTGAATAACTGTTCGAGTAAAAATACTTACTTTTGGTTGAAAAATTACAATAGGGCCCTCTAAAAACAACCAGAAAGCGCGAAAAGCGACGAAACAATAAGACTCGAGCTCGTGCGGGCCGTCCCCTTCTTTCTCCCCTTGGAACCTCCTCTGTTCCACTAACGGTTTGTAAGATATTCGAGTTGTTTCAACCGACCACTGTTTCAACCGTACTCAGTCTACCCTACAAAGAATCTAAAACTTACATGTTATTCCAACAATGACTCATTGAATCATTACCAACACAACGGCATGACAAATTGCACTGTTGATAATTCCGTTCTTGAAAGTGTACATTGATATAGAGTTTTGACCGCGGCGCTATGGTCTGCCAATCGATGGTGTGCACGAAACAAGCTTGTGGAACACCCCATACTATAATTCCACCTCGATCTACCTTGAGAAGGCTGTAGAGACCGATCTGTAATAGCAATGAAGGTACAGTTAGAAATGCCACCTATATAGTAGTAGCACGAAATTGTTAGTGGTATATGTACTGACTTGTTATATATGCGCTGACTTTTTTTTCTGTTTTTTTTCTGTTAGTATTCACTTATTATTTCAAGCCGAACACAATTTTACACACACACACACACAACATACAACTAATAAACGCACACACACAACATACATACACATTTACGCGATGCTTGGGCAAAATATAATTGTTTAATATAGGTACTTTTTTTATCCTTTTTTCAAAATTTCATAATTTGTGAGATAAATGTACCTGCTTGTAAATCTACCCAATTAAATTAAATCCGGTAGCATCGATTTTAAATTTATTAAATAAAATTTAGAATTAAATGAATTTAAATTTTGAGCAAACTACAAAATGAAGATTCAATTTGGCTTAAGTTTAGTGTATTAATTATAAGTTATGTTGTATTGTATTGACTGTAGAATCTTAGTTAAATAAATAAATAAATGTGACTAGTAATTAGCATGCTCGGTGTTGGTCAAGTGGTATATCTGTCACCGGCCCGGAAAATAACCGACAGGGTATGCCCGACATTAATTCCGAAGGTCGTGGTTTTGAATGCTGGCTGACCGCAAATCGTGTCTTTTTCACATACACAACATGGTTAAAACATCACTCTTACGGTAACCGAAAACATCATTAAAAAACCCACGGCTTAGTTAGCGCCAGACGTATTGACCAGTTCTTTCCGCTGGGCATGGCTGACTAGGTTGGGAAGGTGGGAAGGAGCTGGGCAAGCCTACTGCACCTAATAATGTCAACAAATAATTAACATGCTGTAAATTTGTCGAATTTTACTTCTACCATATTATGAGTTACGGATGATCGGGCCGTGGCCGGGCCGGAGGAAGGGAGGGCTTTCTTGGTATGAAAAAAGTATCAAAGTTTTCACCACAACGGGTCGTGCTTTTTCCTCACAAATAACCCCGCCCCGCCACGGCCCGGAAACGGCTCGTTCTATTATAAATCATCCTTAAAACAACATGGCGCAGCCACTTAAAAAATTCAATAGAGGCAAATTACTCAAACAAAATTGAATCACGAATTAAACCATTGAACTCTCGAACCTATGTCAATAGGTTTACTCACTCGATATTAAAACTAGCTGTGTTCAGCGGTTTGACATGGCTACTGATCCCCTGGAAATTTTAGAAAACTCTTTCTTAGAGCTTTCTAAAATTCGTTTTCAATGTCTAGATAAGGTGTAGGTACTTCTTTAAACTACAATAAAATGCAACACTACCTATATTCCAAGTTTCATCGCAATCGGTTTAGTAGTTTTTGTGTGAAAGAGTAACAACCTCACATACATACTTACATACAAACTTTCGCGTTTATAATATTAGTAAGATTTGTACGCTTGGTACTTAGTAATTATTGATTGTGGAGGTATTTCAAAACTGTAATATCTCGTAAGATATTCATTGAAATCAAGTGAAGTTAAGGACAATTATGTTTAAAATTAAATACTTTTGATGAATAACGTATTTATTTGGATAAGGATTAATATAATATATACAAAAATACCTTCGGAAATAATGCATTGTTCTACAACAAATTTGATTACTCTAAAAAATGTTATATTGAATCAACCTTAAGAGATAGACATATGCTGTCGGTTTTTATGTAACTCTGTCCGTTTACTCAGCGCACGCGACAGAATCTCGGAACAGGGTGATTTTTTCCCGTTTTTGCAACATTTTTCATGGATGCTCCGCTCCTATTAGTCGTAGCGTGATGTAATATCGACACCCAAATGTAAAAACATTGTAACTCAATTTGGTATGGTTTTCAGGAGAGCCATTTTAAACATTTTATAATCTTCAATTCAAGTTTTTTCCCTCAATTTTTTACATATTTTTATCAATGAAAGCTGCTTTGTACTTATTTTTCAAAGCTCTTTCGAATGGTTTGGGTCTCATTGAGCTAAAACTTGCGGAAGTGCCATTTTAAAGTTACGATTTACCTAGTTTTTTAAAAAACATTAATTAAAAAACATTGTATTCAAAGTTACAATGTTTTGTAGAAATTATTTCAGATTTATTTAAACTTAAAAACATCTTAACTTTGGTTACAATGAAAATGTTTGCTGGAACTAAAATATTCTTAATGTGAACATAATTGTAAACTGTGTTACAATAAAAATCTAAGGTATTAAAATTGCTAGCTAAGTGTGTAAAACATGGTATGGAAAAGAAAAAATACAGAAATTTACAAAAGTGACGTCTTGATTTCCCTTTGTGTTGCCGCACTATTTCCAGAATTTAATCGTTATCAACAACAGCATCGATTGTAACAATAATATAGGATGTTTTTTTTTGAATGGGCTTCAATTTTATATTATTTACATAAACATAAATCAAATCAATACCGACATAAATAAAATACTAGCTTGTATTTGTAATCATAATTATTTTAATAATGAAATCAGTGACAAACATTTCAGAAAGAACTTTAGAGTATCTAGATCTAGGTAACAATCTCTACATTTAATAAAACAGTAACTGAAATATAAAATTAGTTTTAAAATATAACATCTTTGACATTAGACTTCTTTTTTTAGAATAAATTATATTATGCGTAAAGATAATTATAAACTTTAGAAAAAATGGTAATGAAAATATTTTTTGTCAGCAATATTAACTTTTATCATTATTAATTATTAACAGTCTTACAAAATAAACTAACTTGGTTTAAACTAATTGAGATCTTTAAGTTAGAAGTTAGTAAGTGTTTGCAAAATGTATGTTTCGGTAAAAATAATGTTTTTTTTGTCATAGGCTATCATGTACTGTATAAGTATAGTGGTAACATGGGTCGAAAGAAAACTACTGCGGTAGGAGTTAGGAAATATGGCACCAAAAGTAACTATTCTGAGAAAAAACTAGAGGATAAAATAAAAAACTGCAAAATGTCTCAAAGGGATGCTGCAAAATTCTATAAAATGCCACGCAGTACCCTAAAATATAAATTGAAGGGACAGCATACGAAACCTGTTGGAAAACCAATTGCACTCTCGGACTCAGAAGAAAACATTTTTCTCAGTCATATTATAGCTTTGGCTGATCTTGGAATCCCGATAGGAATGCATGACGTACGTTTTATAATAAAAAGATATAAGGGAAAACCATAAAAACATTCAAAAATAATATGGCAGGCTGGAAATGGGGGAAGAACTTTTTAAAGCGACATCCAGAAATTAAACAGTGAATAGCGCACAATATTAGTAGAAAGAGAGCCCAAATAAATAAAGAGATGATAGAAACATTTTTTGATCACCTTAAAACCGAATTAATGGATGTACCTCCCGAGAATTTGTACAACTTTGGCGAAACGGGTTTCCACGATAATCCAAAGAAAATGAAGCTTCTATTTAGACGTAGTTGCATAAGTCCAGAGATTATCAAAAACGCCACAAAATCCTGCTTTACCGTGATGTTCTGTGGAAATGCCGTAGGCGAGCTTCTACCACCATTCATAATTTACAAGGCCAAACAAAAATGGACAAACTGGCTCGATGGTGCACCAACTGGAACTAGAATGGCTGTAACGAAAAGTGGCTGGATCGATGCCGAGACATTTGACGAGTGGTTCCAGTCCTTAGTTTTACCATTGCTTAAAAACAAACCAGGAAAAAAGGCAAGCATTGGAGACAACCTAAGCTCGCATGTTTCTGTTAAGACTTTGCAGCTGTGTGAGGAGAATAACATAAAATTTATATGTTTGACACCTAATTCCACGCATTTACTGCAGTCTCTAGACGTTGCCTATTTTAGTTCTTTAAAAAACAAATGGAGATCTGTTTTAAGCGCATGGAGAGACACTAAACGTGGAAAAATCGCAACCATGCTGCCAAAGAATGTCTTTGCTGCCTTATTAAAACAAACTCTAGATTTGGGTGCTGATACTGCGGGATCAAACTTTATTGCAGGATTTAAGGCAACTGGATTACACCCTTGTGATGTCAATGTACCATTAAATAAACTTCCCGACTATGGAAAGCCAATAGAAGAAATAAGAGAGAGCGTTGGAGAGAGTTTCAAAAGATATATAGATGACGTACGAAACAATGACCTGGGAGTTAAACAAACTCAAAAGTTCCAAATACCTGTTGTAGCCGGGAAAAGTGTGTCGGTAGAAGAAATTCAAACAGTACATTAAGCAACGAGAAGAAACTACGAATAAATCTAAAACTTCTAAGAAAAGGGGGCGTCCTGTAGGCTCTAAAAAAGGTCAAGCAAAAAAGAAGAAAACTACCTATCAAATAGATGATCCACAACCATCAGGAAGTAGGTATGAAGTAGATAACGATGATGTCGAGAATTGTCAAAACGTTGCTAATTTATTATCTCTGGACACAGGAAAAGCATTTGATGAGTGTAAAGAAAAGCCACAGGAATCAGAAATAACACAAGAAAAAGAAATTGAACTAGACGAAGCTTTTGAAGAAACGTATACCACCATAGAGACATATGAAGTACACGAAGGTATACTGGAACTTGAGACGGTTAACCATACGTTAAAGACTGTAGATCGCTTTTGTATTATTAACCACGAAGGAACACTTTTTCCTGGACGAATAGTTCAAGTTAAACATCCAAACTACAAAGTTTCTGTAATGCAAAAGTTTGAAGAAGGCTGGATTTGGCCTAGGCGTCCAGAAATTTCTTCAGTGAACGATACAGATATCATAAGAGTGTTAAATGACTCTCATATCAAAAGTGAAAAGGGCCATTTTACAATAGAAGATGACTTCCTGGCTATGGAATGGGGTGATTAATATTGCGAAGTTTGATCTCATGTTAAAATGTGCATTATGCAAATGTTTTTTTATTTATATATTTTTTTTAATATTTTAGCTTTATGTCGAGTCAGTAAACAAGCTTTAAACAAAAGTTCCTAATATTTCACCAAAATTATTAGATTTAATAAAAGTTGTGTTGATTCTCTAATGGTAACATTTTATTTCCCCATACCCAAAAATTTAAAACCAGGAGTATCCAACTATGTCTATGGTTGTCAGTTGTATTTTAAAGGTAAATACGTAGGCCAATGTAAGCCCCGCGCTTTAAAATCCATAAAATAAGTAAAAACAGCAGGCAAGTGGGACTTGGGCCAATCTAAGACCAACTCATATGGTAACTTTGACCCGGAGGTTTAATCGATTTTTTGCGACTATTTTCTTGAAAAAGACAAGTTATTATTATTTTTACTTAAAAAGACCTCCCGAACCCACGATAGTTGGCATTTATTTGTGTATAGCGTAGATTACATTAATGATTCGTTTAACTTTTTTAGCGAGAGTCGGCCAAAGATAGCCAGATTGACTGTATTTTATTTTACAACGTTATTAAATAAATAAAAAAATAATCAGTTTCAAATATTCAGCTATAAGAACATTGTAAAAACAATTACAATTATATATTTCTGCTTTTTGCGTTTTTTTTTTCAATTTACAAACATTGTAACTCTAGTTACAATGATATTTACGCTGTTTATGACCTAAAATGGGCTCTGTGCCAAATTTTGCCATAATTGTATTCTAATTTGCGATGATATTATATGTGAACTATTGATTTTTTTCGAGTTACAATGCATTTTACTGTTGCCTAAAATTAAACCTAATAGTCGTAGAAATACGGTTCTTAGACAGAAATAAAGAGCATTCTTTTCTGATTCCGCTACATGTATAGTTTAATTTCATTGTAACCTGAGTTACAATGTTTTTACATTCGGGTGTCGATATAGCCTATAACCTTCCTCGATGAATGGACTATCAAACACAAAAAGAATTTTTCAAATCGGACCAGCAGTTCCTGAGATTAGCGCGTTCAAACAAACAAACAAACAAACAAACTCTTCAGCTTTATAATATTAAGTATAGAGTATAGATTTACATACAAACTTTCGCGTTTATAATATTAGAAAGATATCTAGTCCACTATACTATCTAACAGTTAGATTTTAACTAATAAATGCCTTTTCTAAATTAGATTAAGTCACCTCTGAAAGCGTCGACATGTCGTGAATAATGAGTCCGTAGTTATTAATCACTTGTTCGCCTCTAATTCTTGCTAAGTTTGGGAACAACTGACCTAGAGAACTCAGGCCGTTCACTCTGTAGGCTACGAAGTATCCTGTCACCTGCAAAAAAGAGGAGCACCCTATAGTTATTAAATAAATGTAAACTGCGAACTAAGGAAAAAGGTCCGAAAACTTTTTTGTACGCTTGTTAATAAATAAAACTTCATTAGTTCCAAAAAGTAGAAATAGAACTTAAGGCCAAGAAAGTTGTACCTAGAAACTTTAAGGCTTAATACGAGCTAAATTTAAAATCCCTAATAAGTAGGAAGTACATCAGAAATTGTTGATTATTTTATGAGAAAGAATTTCTTTTGGTATGGATTGCAGGTAACATTGACATTCTCTACAATTTGTTGTAATATCAAGACAAAAATATTTTTATTGTTTCAAAGCCTACCTACCCACAATAGTTTAGTACTGAAATTACTACAAAAAATACTGTTTTCACTGAACTAATAATGCAGAAAACTATCACCTACAATCGATTGATCCAAAAAAAAATCTGCAACATTCCGTCATGAAATTATCTACAACTTTCGATGAACCCTACATATATTTTGAGTATAGTTCGTATATACTTCCTAAGGAAGGTATCGAAACTAAAACTTGCCCTAACTCTGTAAAGTGAAGCCTGTACAGAGTCGAATATCTCCATTCTGTTTAACAAAGAAACTTTTAAACTAAACCACGCCTAGTTAGGCTCTCGTAAGGTATCAAAATCACTCAACAAACCACTTCTTAACTGAAGCAGAATCTTCAATACTTAGGTATTTAACTAAAGCAGAGAGTCGTTTTCCGGGAAACAGCTAAGCTGTTGTAGGTACAGTCACTGTTGAAAGTCAATTTTACATAATAATAAAAATATGATGGCAACAATTACATTGCGATTTTTTTTTGGTATTTATCTTTTTTTTTTTTTTGGTTCTTTGATATCATGGTCTTATTGTTGCAAGGCCTAAATTGCCCTGCGAATGAAAATAATTAGGTACAATAAGACTGGAATTGTCAAAATACCGCTCATGTTAATGTTAAATAAAAAAAAGAAATTGATTTTTACCTAAATGTCAGACTACCTTAAAAATTTTTAGATAGGTAGGTATGTGCTTGAAGCATTGGAATAACATTATTCTTTAACTATCACTGCAAAATTATTTATACAACTATACAACATAGCCCATTATGTTTAAAAAGTCTACACCTACATATTTAATGTATCAATAGTTGTGAATCGATATTCTCACGGAATTGCGAGAATTTACGCGAGCCATATTTTATGTATTTTGAGCCATAAGTACTAACTACAAACTCCAACAAGAACATTTCATCATCAGATTACTACCTGTAATCTTAACCTAATTTAGCCTAATTTTAATTACGAAACTAGTGTCGTGCAATTAAAGAGTAAATTTTACAAAAGCAGTCTCGCAGCAGTTAGGTACTGGAAGCAGTTAAATCAAATAAATAAATAGTATTGCTGTGTGTGTATGTTTTGTGAAAATGAGCATAAATTGCATCCTACTAGTTTCAAAATGTAAATCCCGCTTTAGAGTCACCTAAATCCGAACCTATGTTGATAGGTGATATCAATTTAGTTTATAGGTAGTTCTTCTTTCAGTGAGTTTAGATACTTTTGTCTGTGATTGTATCGGTAGAAAGCTCGTAACAGGAACTCAAAACACTTACATAAAATACAGGAAAACAATTAGGCAGTCGACAGAAAAGGGTAGCTTTGTACGAGATCGGATTTTATTCTCTGTACTTTGCCTATCTTACGTTTGCCACTTTATTCTTGTTTTTATGAACTCTTTGAAAGGACTTTTATATCTTCTCCATCTTTGCTAGTCTTTGGGTATATTAAGTAAGTAACTGAATAGAGAAATATTTACTTATTTTCTGTGGTATTTCCTTTTTAGTACAAGTGCTCCTGACCTTATCTTGTAGGACCTACTCGTATCTTACAATCATTACATACATGGGTATGAATGATGAAAGCTAAATACATAGATAGGAGACCTTTGTTACTTCTACAGCCGAATACCGAAATGCTAATCAAATTGAGTTCGACTTTTTTTTGGTATGTAAGTATCATAATAACTATTTTCAACTACGGTCGATTTATATATTATGTTTAGTTGGACTAATGGATGGCTCAATACGGTTTATATTCAATTTACCTGCAGTTGACTGAAGTACCGCGGACAAAAAAAAATCTTACCTCTCTCAAATTCGGAAAACTAATATTTTTAAAATCACTAGGAGTAGTTTTCTCCATTAGCGTAACCAACAAATTTCCCAAGACCACAGTGCAATCTTTATAAGCCTCGTATAGAAATCGTTCGTTGCATGTCATTGAGCTGCAGGGCACACTCTTGCATATACCCTGGTTTGGACGGGTTCTGTTTGTATAAGTCCGAAGGGTTTGACTAGACGATGTTGCCATTAGATATGTGAGTATTATCCTGAAAGATAAAAGAAGAATTAGGCCGTTGTGTCATGAAGGTATTCAAAGATCATTCATAAAGATTTCCGAAAAATTATACTAAACAAGTAGGTATACATCTAGCCCTGTGTCGAACTTTATATATCAGAAGGCTTGGTGTATAATCAAAGGCCGAAGTATAGGCCCTGAGTTCTTCTCGCTCTATGCTCCATGTTCATCCATTGAATCAGTAACCGATAATTTGTGTGCCAAAAACATGACCACAAGCTCCTCTGTGGTTCTGAAGGCATGTTAAACAATTGGTCTCGGTTATTTATTATATTCGAAAGTAATTTTTAGGTCAAATGAGAGCGACCTTAGAGCGATCTGTAACTCAGAGATGAATTGTTGGCGCCGAATTATCGATCTTAGATCGATCTTAATATGAAACTAGCAGTGTCCAGCAGTTTCACTCGTGTAAGTCCGATCCCGTGGATCTTGCTGTACCACAAAATAACAGTGGTTTTGGATCTGCGTTTATTTATAGTTTCATTTAGTCAGTCAATCAGTCAGGACATTGAATTTTATATGGTATAAGTAGATGGGATCGGTGGAGGGTATTATACGCAATGGTCATTTGGATTTGTCCTTCTTCTTTGTCTAACCTTGTCCTTTATTCAATCAATTCAATTAATGAAATTAGTTTTGTCAGGCAGCCAAAGATTGGTCGAAATGGGTGATCTTGGTTATTATCTCACTTGGTCAATTAACTCAAGTGGAAATTGGTTTGCATTGTCATCGAATGGAAGTAACTAATTCGTCATAATAAGTGGTGTTACAAAGCATTTTCTTTCAAAACAAACAGCTGTCGCGTTAGAACAGTCAATGACACCACAGGTGAGTATGAAAATTGGCATAGAATAAAGTGTAAAATAAAAATTATTGGTAATATTTAGAAGTCGCAAAAACAAACAGGGCCTGATTCAGTAAGGACACAGCATGCGGAATGCCGGCGGCGGCGGAATGCAGGCGACGACCAGGAGATGTACGTTATTTTGTATTCTGTAAGTGTTATTTTACTTAATTACTACTTAATTATTTTAGTAGCCTTCAAATTTAAGAGCTACTTAATTATTTAAATAGCTCCCCAAAATAGCCTAGCAGTAAGTATTAAGGAAATTATAGAATAGCTTTTATTATTACTCATGCAACAAATCGACTTCTGCAATGCTCCTGCATCCCGCTTGCAATGTTTTTACAGAATCGGGCCACTGGGCAGATGCATAATCCGTGCCACGTGGGTTGTCAGGTAATACTAAATGCGAACCCACGTGGTCCGGTGAATGTTCTTGCCCAGCATGCGAGGGGTAAGGGTTCGAACCGTTCCGCTACGGGAGTATTATAAATGACTAGTTGCGCCCCGCGGTATCACCCGCGTAAGTCCCGTTTCCGCGGGAATATTGAGATAAAAAGTAACATTTGTGTTATTCCAGTCCTCCAGCTACCTTTATTCCAAGTTTCATCGCAATCCGTTTAGTAGTTTTTGCGTGATTGAGTAACAAACTCACAGACATATTATACATACTTGCAAACTTTCGCGTTTATAATTTTAGTAAGATAAGATGTATTTTCTTCTTGTAGAATAAGTATTTCTAGTAGAATGCGCATTCAAAAATGCAATTAAAATAAGAAATAATAGGTATTAGTCTTACCAAGTTACTGCCGCCGCCGCCATGATACTTTAAACTTATTTTTACCGAACTTCCTATATTTTTTCTGCGTACGCGCAGTGTATCGTTTCCTTATTAGGAATCGACTGAACAATCTTAGGTAACTATACTTTATGCCTATGGGAAGACACATCGCAATTTTCCCATGGCCCTTTGTCTAATTGATAATAGAAATATAGGTAGAAATGGTTAGGTTTGATTGTTGTTGCACTGGAATTGAATGGGCAATTAGTTACATATGTATCAATTGAACTATAACGGTAATGTAATAATAGTCTAATTTATTACCTAGAATCAATTTAATATTCACAAATCCCCAACACCAACACCAAAACGAATTTAATTAAGAAAGAAAAAAAAACACGAAATACCTCCAGCGAACACAATTTTTAGGAACGAAAACAACAAAAACTTTGAACTCTTTTTTTCACGTAATTATTCTCATAACTTCTCTTTTGTACATAACTGAATAATAAACGCAGCCAACAAGGAAAATTATTACAAAAATTAGCAGCGATAATATTTGCCGGGTTCGTTAAGACACTGCAGGACTGGTAGGTATAATACCTACCTTGTTTAGCTATGTATTAGGTATGACTAATTTTATTTCTGGTCAATTCGATGGGGTCTGATAATGTTGTGACCTCGTATACAGAGTGTTTCATAAAGTTAAGGGTTTTTTATTGTTTGACAGCCTCTGTGGCGTTAAGTGTGATTTTAATTTCTGACTCTGTTTCTGATTGTATAAACATACCTACCTAATTACGTTACAATGTCGTATACCAATGTCGTATACTACCTACTACCATCTGACACAATGGCGGTGGCCGATGGGACAAAATAGACGGGGCAAGCGTCCCAGCAGCCATAACAAAGCAATGTAGCCTGCGGTCATAGAGAATTTATACGATAATTATGTGGTTACCATATTACAAACGTACCTACCTAAGTAGGTCTGAAGTGTCTTAGTTATACCTACTTTATACTTATTTCACATAACATCGCTCATACGGTGAAATAAACCATCGTGAGGAAACCCACGGCTTCATTAGCTCCAGACGTATTGACCAGTTCTTTCCTCTGGGCATGGCTGACTGCATAGGCTGGAAGAGGGTGGTATAGGTGCTGGGCAAGCCTACTCCATCTAACAACGTCCCGGGCAATCAGCCCCATAAAATAATTAGTATTAATAATATACTTATTTATTTAGTTTATACTTACTTACTTTAGTATCAAACTGTCAGGCCCCCTTTTGTTCGCCAAGTGGTAGTATGTTCTGCTCGAAACAACAGTAATAGCTTTGGGATCAGTGCCTAATTACAGCTACACCAGATTCAAATTAATTATTGTGTTCCGGCATATCAGAGCAATGCAAATAGCTAGATAACTGTAATTTGCTTCAGTAAGTAATAGGTTGGCAGTGTAAGTAATATTATCTGGTACAGTAATAATAATGTATTTAACTAGTAGCTGGCTTCCGTAGTTTCACATGAGTAAATCCCGATGCCGTGGGGCTTTCGAAACCCCTTCTTATCGGAGGGCTACATCACTTTTAAAAGTCTAAGGACACACTCCAAATTTACGCTCTCTACTATCACCGGTTTAGGCTGTGCGTTGATCCATCAGTCAGTCAGTGAGTCAGATCACGGCTTTCCTTTATATCAACTCCCCTATGTCTTTAAATTAACTAGATTGTCTTGATAGACCTCAACCTAGGTCATTATATTAAAGGGAGTACGGTACCTGCCTAAGCTTCCCTAAGTAAAGACCCATGCAGTAAAGCGATAATAGGTTGACATCATTAAGATTAGGTAGGTGGATACCTACTCCTTCATTTAGATAAGATCTACGGCAAGCGGCTTCTTTCCTAATTTATCTAACTTAGTAAGTACCCAACCCGAATATCACCTTAGAATTTGTCTTGTAATTGGGTCATTCTCATGCTACCCGCCGTATGTAGGTGGACCATATCACGGAAATTGGGTAACCCTCTTTCGTAATTTCGTATGAAAGTAGAAGCCATTTTTTTTAAATTAATAGGCATATAAGCATACCTTGCCAAGTCCAACTAACTACCTAATTATTATTTATGTAAGTAAGGTAGGTTCTTACAGCCGAATACTGAAATGCCACACAAAATTTGAGTTCTACTTAACAATGATGCAGCTCTCTAAATCAAAAATTCCCATCACGGTTTTAAATTATTCTGCTCAAGAGAAACAGTCACCATCATTTGACTTGTTTTTTTAGGGATTTTAATAACTACAATATAGTCTGTACTCCTAAGTTTTAGGTAGATATCTGTGTAGGAACTTGGATTTGCATAACTACAGCTTACATTTCTTACAAAAAATTTCATCATGTCCCAACCAGACGACGAAGAAACGACCGAGACGACGCGAGAGCACTTGAGCATAATCTTTCTTTAAATTTTAAATAATGCCTGAGTGACACGAGGACAGTTGCATGTGAAAACTAGCAAGTTGGAAGCTAGCCCTAGTATGAAAGGCAGACATTCAAGCTTGTAATTTACAGTATCTTAGTAACTAGCTTCGATCCGAAGTTCCGATTTCGTGGCATTATCGGAATAAAATGGAGCCTATGTTTCATTCCAGATGTATAGCTCTATATATAGGTACCGTTTACAAGCAATCTACCTACAAACTTTCATTTTAAAAATATTTGTAAAGTTGTACAATCTACATCCTACTATCCTACTTCCTACTAATATTATAAATCCGAAAGTCTGTTTGTTTGTTTATTTGTTTGTTTGTTTGTTTGTTCCCTCTTCACGGTCAAACGGCTCAACCGATTTGGATGAAAATTTGCATAGGGATAGTTTAAATGATGGAGAGTAACATAGGATACTTTTGATCCCGAAAATCCCGCGGGATCGGGACTTACGCGGGTGATAACTATCTAATAGATGAAAATTTGCATAGGGATAGTTTAAATGATGGAGAGTAACATAGAATACTTTTGATCCCGAAAATCCCGCGGGATCGGGACTTACGCGGGTGATTACTATTCAATAAATGAAAATCGACACAGGGGCAGGGTAAGTTATGTAGAGTGGCATCATGATCATCGTCATCCTTCGTCATCGTCATCGTCACTTACTAATGAAATACAAACTTTACTTTACTTCACCTACCCTACACCCATTGAAGTACTGTTGAAGCCAGGCGCTGCCGCGCCTGGCATCATCAGTACTTCCCTGGTCGTCCGTTTAGGTGTGGATTTTTGCATTGCGGTAGGTAGGTGTTCGAACAACGCGGGTTCGCAACTTGCGCGGGTGAAACCGCGGGGCGCAGCTAGTAGTACTATAAAGCTGAAAGTTGGTTAGTATATTATTATGTGTATGTGTGTTTGATACTCAATCACGTAAAAACCGCTGAACCCATTACCTTGAAACTTAGAATATAGGTAGCTGGGGACCTGGATTAACACATAGGCTACTTTTTATCCCGATATTCCCGCGGGAACGGGACTTACGCGGGTAAACCTCGGGGCGCAGCTAGTTATTGTATAATCCTATTACCATCAAGGAAGGTAGTGTGCCTAGAATGGTAGAGCACTTGACTCTGTAGGCATCACTTATTCCATCATCCGTAACATTTGACAACCGTAATTTGGGTTCGAATTACGGTTATCAAATGTTATGTTGTACATATTGTCCGAATTCGGACCTTTGAAATGAAAGTCGAAGAATCTGCCACAATACTAACAAGTATCTCGTAGGTCAAAGGTGTAGTAGGCGATTGTCAAATTCGTTTAGAAGTTGCACTATTACTGACCCGATCTGACTCCGGCATCAGACTATCGTACTAAAACACAATTCTCGTTCATAACCGTGTTCGTGCAGTAATGAAACACCCTGTAGGTCCTCGGGTCAAGTGGGTTTAACGAGCAATATTGCATTTTGTAAAGCAGAAGGCAGTGCTTGCATGCCGTAAGTGAACTTTATTAATAAAACAATAACAAGAGAGATCGGTAGATATTAAACAAGCTAGAGACCTAGGCTATAGCAAAGACAAATAATACCAATAATACTATGGTTATAGGGCTATATTACTTTTACCTAAATTAAAAATCTAACCCGACGTACCTAGGTAGATTATTTTTAGTTTTTAAGACACATAAATACTTAGCTAATTTACGTATACGTAACAAAACGTAGATAAGTAGGAAATTAAAACAAATTAAGTTAGGTAGATAAGTATATATGGTATTTAGTAGCTGCGACCCGCGGTTTCACCCGGGTTAGTCCCGTTCCCGCCGGAATTTTGGTAAGTATCAAAAGTAGCCTATGTGTTATTCCAGGTCTCCAACTATCTATATTCCAAGCTTTATCGCAATCGGTCCAGGGGTTTTTACGTGATTGAGTAACAGATATACATAGGTAATTAGGTAGGTACTCACATACTCACATTAATCTTTCAGTTTTATAATATCATTAGGATTATATTAGTAGTATAACGAGTCTCACCTAACGGTACAGGATTAGATAATATTTTGTGAGTAAATACTCAATGCTAATGGTAGCTATGTTTTTACCTATGAGTTATAAAATGTGTGTAACGTGTATGCCCTTTTAAGCCGAAAGGGCTTGTTCTAGACGTCTAGGCGAAGGACTTTTGTTCTACGACTTTTGGAAATTCGAAGTTAAGTGGTGGTGTTTTTGGTGTAAAGTGTACCTACTTGAAAATCAACAGAACTGTTTCTTAGAGTTCGAGGTTATTGACCTTACCTTTATCCATTCCTTAAACTTTCATTTAGTTTGGTCTACTACAATCATAACTTTAATTACTTACCTTTATTTTCAAAAACAGCTGGTTTTTCAGTAAAATTACCTCTTAATTTTTGAAAAAAAAAGTTACAAAACTCGTAGAGCAAAAGTTGTTCGCCTAGACGTCTAGAACTATCCCTTTTCAGCTTAAAGGGTATACCCGTTACACCCTGTATAGCCGAAGTATGACATAATAATTTATGTTATGTACCCAAGTAGGGTCTGATATTCAACTCCGATTTACATCAAGGCGAATAAATTTTGCTGTAGAGAAATTTTAAGTAGAGGTCAGAGATATTATTCCAAGTAAAGGTATCTAAGCATTTTTGTGGTGGCCTGAGTTTTAAATTTTGAATGTACTATACTTAAACTGGAACTAGAACGGTGGTACATAGAATATGTACCTACGTGTTTTGTTTTTTTTTTATCTTAAAGTGCCTACCACCTTATAAAAAAACTAAAGTTATTGGCCTCTAGATAACATCTAATTTTTTGATGCTCTAAATAACGCAAGCAACTTTTATTCCATGCTATTTAAAGCGTTATAAATAGTGCCCGAGATATTGTAACGTGGCTTACCCAGCACCTATACCACCCTCCTAGCCTAGTGAGCATACCCAGGGGAAAGAACTGGTCAAAGATATTATTATGTACTTACGTCTTAGGGTTGCCAACCGTACTATAAAATATAGTATTATACTATATTTCAGCTCTGCGTACTATATACTTTAGAAAAAACATAAAGTACGCAAAAATACTATATTTCTACTTTAGAAAGTTTATTTTGTTTTCCCGGAAAAAATCATATAAAAGTGTGACACTTTTCCTGTGTTACCATAGTGTCATTGGTTTACCTCAATGATTTGCCCCTAGGCGTACAAAGTATACTACTGAAATAAATAGGTTCAGTGCTAAAAATATCTGTACCTACTTATTCCACAAGTACGACACTAAATATTAATATTTTCAGCTCTTGCAAACAGTTGGTTTAAAATACTATATTTATTGGGGCGTAAGTACTTTATTTTTTAGCACTAAATACTATATTTTAGGAAAAAAGTGTTGGCAACCCTATTACGTCTGGTAACTGTAAGAGCGATGTTATGTATAGGTATCAGGCGCGTAGAGTCCATACAACTCGATTCTCATCGAGTTACCTTTGAAATTGGGCACATAAGTACATAGTTAAAAACCTACTACCAACCTAGACTATATATTTTTCGTAATTCATTTTATTTTAGAAATAACCACGCCTTACAGTATTAAAACAGCAAATCCCTACGACACAAATGATTGCTTTGGTTAGAAATTATCAGGATAGGCTACCTTCGCGGCGGCATATTTTTGCCACAGAGAGAGCAATAGTTAGTATGAAGCGCAGAGCTCGTAACGCATACGCGTTTACGCGTATCCTGCTTCCGCAGTAACCCGCTTATCGACGGCTTTTGGACTTTCATTTACAACGAAACGTACTAAGTAGTGGGTGTATTGAAAATAAAATAAACTTTATTTTAATAGAGTTAAAGTTCAGTTTGTATTATAACAGTTTATTAATTACATTATTAGTTCGTTTCTTTTCAGTGCGTTTTGTTGTTTTGTGTTTTTTCTGTGTTGGATTGATAGAACACGTGTACATAAGGGGAAGTTTGACTATAAAGGTAGGTGAATTGTTATAATTTTGTTAATTATGATTATAAATTACTGATTTCCTCCTTTTGGCTGAAGGAAATTTTCATAACCTGAGTTATGAAAATAAAAAAAAACACATAACATAATTAATTGATTTAGGCCATGCTCGTCCTGAAATGACGATTGATTACAAAAGAAAGGACAGAACGGATTCACGACGAATTTATCGTATTTTAAGGTGGGGCCTATTACCGCGACAAGTTTCTCAAATGTTCATCCCCGCGTCACCCTGATGGCCTTATGCCATAACTTAGTGTGTCTAGCTATGACTAAATAATACCAAAAACCGTTCCAAATAAACATTTGAATTAATTTTACTTCCTGCTCTATTATGAGCGGTTAGCAAAGCACGTAGCAGTAGCACGAACACGGAACACTATTACTCCTAGCGGAGCACGAAGCACAGAACATTATTACTCCTAGGCACGAAGGCACGAAGCCAGTAATAGTGTTCTGTGCACAGAACACTATTACTCCTAGGTTCTGTGCGAAGCCAGCCGCTAGGAGTAATAGTGTTCTGTGAGCCAGCCCTACATCCGATAATCTATCAACGTCACTGTATTTTTTATTCTTTTTTTCATTGGTTTTCGACGGCCATCATTTTATCCACTATTTTTATTATGGGTAAAGATATTGAGGCGAAGCGCACTTTTAGGTAATATTGTTTAAGATATTATTATTTCATTGAATTGGTTAAATATTATGTATTTATATATGCTTGATTGTTTTAAGTTTCAAACTTGAAAATAATAACATAGCTTAATTATTATTAACTTAAAATCTTAAAACAATAACTTAATAGGTACTTGTTTAACTAACTGGCTAAAATACAAGCCGTACGAAGCCGTAAAAACGACGGATAAAAAGACCCATTTAATTCCTGTCAAAGTCAGATTTTGTTTTGTTTACCTGCTGAAAAGTTGGTACCCGCACTAAAATAATTAATATATTTACAGAATTTCGGCGAATTTCGAGTAAAAGAAATAATTTTCAGATTAATTTAACTTCCAGAGGAATTCGTTAATGGCCTTATACGAAGATATTGATGTAAACATCAGGTAAACTCCAGCCACACACGTTATTCAATGCACTCAAAGAAATTCTTAGTTTCTCAACGACAGTTTACCGGGAACTTTTGGACAGTCTCCGATAACCAGCATGTCATCGTAAGTGCATACATTACCATTCTATATTTAATAAAAAAAACTGCTTTTAATAAATATTTGAAAACCCAAATGGAAGGACAAGCTTTGCGCTCACCAGCTGCATTCGGTTACTACTTATAATATTATATTTGTAATTTCTTAGTTAAAATTTGTGCACAATAATAAAATAGGTATTACTTTTATGTTTCCATGGTTTGACGGATTCAATGAAATCATAGTCTACATGCCTTAACCAAGCGAAAACCTAAAATTTATGTATTTCGCATTATATCTTATCAGAAATAAGTTGATGTTGTTTCATGCTAACCTACAAGAAACTTATTCGCTCTTCTCAATGGAAGACCCCAAAATCAATCAATCAAAATTAATTTATTCAATACGACAATATTGTTTTGAATCATCAATCTATTCATGTACCATGGACCGCAACTACCAATGAGAAGAAGACAAGAAACATGGGGTATTTTTTGCAATGTTCATGTAATTGACATTGTTAGGTATTATGATTGTACATACACTTTTTAATAATTATGGTTGTAGTTAAGGATGTACAAAATTTTTTACTGTTACTTTTAATTCGAAATGTTTTCAATTCAGCCTGCCATGTCTATTGTTAAGGTAAATAAAACTTATGTATTATTTTTCAGTTCATCAAGTAACATAGGACAAACAATGTCACCACCTCAACCCAATATAAACAGAATGAAAAACCAGACAAGTTAGTGTGACACTGATTCTTACTAGATATTAGATATCCCCCTATATGTAATAGGGGACAGAAATGGTCAAGCTGACAGCCTATCACGGACCAAAATTAGACCTCATTATGTGTTTAAAATGCAATCGGATCGCACTATATCCTACATTTAATATTACAAATGTAAAAGTTTAGATGTTTGTTTGTTGGAATGCTTGTGTTTCAATCACACAAAAACTACTGACTTGATTGTGACGAAAGTTGGTATCTAGGTGGAAGGCTACTTTTTATGCGATATGAAGAGAGAGACAAAAGACCTAGTCTATTTCCACCCCATTTCCATTACAGTCAGTATTCTTATGCATCTCACACTCACACAATCTATACATGCTCTGTGCTTTATTTTTAACTTGCTGCGCCCTGCGGTTTCACCCGCGGAAGTGAAAAACGAGTTGTAAGTTAACACAGGCGCGAGTGGCCGAGCAGTTGCACTTTTTCGTTCATTACTCCGGTCCTACTATTTGGATTTCGATGCAAAGTATACCACAACCTTCCCTGAAAATAGAACTATCCAATATTGAAAACCAAATTTCAATCGGATTAGTAGTTTTTAATTGTATAAGGAACAGACAGAGAAACATACAAACAGACATGAATTTTAAAAATTATATAATTTTGTTCTACTACTTATCCTAAGTTTAGACCACTTTTTTTTAATTTACTTCTAAGTACAGACTTTTTGTCCTCTCTTCCTTTATTATAAGTATAGATAGAAATGTTTCAATGCAGTAGAATTGCTCAATTACTAAATTGCTCATTTTTGGTCACCAAGGCGCTTTATATAAAGGTACCTATCAGAAAGGTAAGAAAAGGCTAAAAATAGGTATCTTTTACTAAGGCTGTACTGTTCATCTGTCTGTATGTCACAAGGGTGTAGTATCACAGATGATGTATTTCTGTTTCCATTGCCACTATAACAAAAAGTACTAAAATCAAAATAAAAAAAATATACCCCCCGCATTAATTAGCGTTTATAAGTAATAAACGCTAATTAATGCGCTGCATAACTATGCATCGTCTTTTCTTCTATCTTTTACTGTCACATGAAGTTTCAAAGTTGACAGACAGAGAAAAACGTCACATAACTTGGTCATTTGTAAATCATATTTTATAAGTTTGGGGGATAAGGGAGAGGAATGTTTAAAATGCTTTTTATATTTGTTCCCAGGAATATCGGTAGTGCAATATCCATCAGGTATGTTAGTTTTTTTTTTTAATTTGCAAGTGAGTGTAAACATATTTTAAAAAGAATAATCTTTTTGAACAGGTATACCAAGATCCTTTTTGACACAGGAGCATCTTCAGCAAATATCAGTACCTTCTGGTATGTTATGTTTTATACTTTTGTTATTTTATTTTTATCCTATACAGTCCCACTGCAAGGCAAAGGCAAAGGCATCTTTCCTTTCTTTCCACTGGTCCTTATCTAACGTTTTATTTACTTAATATAATTATAAAATATTCTATGTATCTATAATAGGTATACATGCATATTATTATCACAGATCACATATTACTAAATGCATATGTACGTGCATACCTATTTGGGTACTGTTTAGCAAGTTTTATATTATTAATTAAATAAAAAATATGATTTGATTTTGATGTACTTAAAAACATACCCTGTACAAACAATAATTATAAGTTAATCAAAAATTCTGTTTCAGGCACGATGGATATCTTTGCCCCAACTGATGAAAAATTTCAACAATCCAAAATGAGTAAGTATTGATATATGTACAATACAGATCAATGAGAGAATTTCTTCCAAAGGTTTGTAGGTATTTGTATAAGGTCCATGGATGAAGCCGACGGGATTCATCTACTTATCTTATTGTAAAGTGTAAACATTAAATTTTACTTTTTAATTACTAAAATAGTAAGATAAGATAAGATAAAACTTTATTGTACCAAAATATTACAATAAAAAAAATACATAAACAAATACTTACAGCTAATTATAATAAAGGTACAATGGGCGGCCTTATCGCTAAAAGCGATCTCTTCCAGACAACCTTTGGATGGACAAGAATTGTAAGAGGGGATGGGTGGGTATAAACGCATGAAAGGAAAAATTATTGAGAAATATAAATAATATTGATAGTAGGGTAAATTGAAGAGTTAGTTACACTAACAAATTTTATTTTTGTTTATTACTAATAAAAATAATTATATGTAAGTACTTAACTTCATACTAGCATATAATTAAACTGTAAATAGTATTTCAGTGAAAAAATAACGGCTAATTTATTTATATAAATTTTACATTTTCAGCACCACAAACATCAAACTACCAAAATCAATCAAAACAACTGTATCAATCACCTGTTCAAATGGAGGCAAATACATTCAAACCTCTTACCTCTCCGAACCAGAAGTTCAACTTTATGAACATAAATGAACAGTTTGACCTGCCACAAGCAGATCTGAGAGATTCTATGGGGCAAGGTGGGCAAAAAGAGCGGCAAGTATATTCGCCTTCCGACATCTATGATGATGCAGTTAATAATGCCAGTGGGGATGGTAAGTTTTTTTTTACTACTGAGGAAGGTGTCTGTAAACTCTCCGAAACGTAGGAACGGCTTTGCGCCAATGCTGACAGTTATATAAGCAACTAGCAAACAGAAAAACAGTCTAAAAAACACTTGTTTAAGTTTTAAAACGAAACTCATTTTCCGATTTTGGTCTACCCAGAGAAAAAATGACTGTCTGTATAGGCTTCGAAACGTAGAAACGACATTGTAACAATAGCGAAAAAAAAAATGCAACTCGATTAAAACCGAAATAAGAAAAACAGATACTAAATTCTCTTCAGTAATTTATTGTGTGTTTTTTTTTAATTTCAGAACAATATAACGAAGAAGATCAAGTGGATGCTGAACCCGGGTCGAAAAGACTCAGCGCATTTAAAAGATTGGGACCCGTCACTGAACCGAAGAAACCCAAAATGACTATAAATTGGATCTGTAATAAAGAAGTCAGGTAAAAACCAGATAGTTCCATTTTACTGCTCTGCAAGTCCGCACCCAAAGGGTTTAAACAGGACCCCTTTTACTGAGACTACTGTTTGTCTGTCGGCCAGCTGTGGTATCATCTAATTAGCATCCACCGCTACTAGTTGCTATTTACTGTCAAAAAACTTATTTCGTATTCTACATTGCTGCTTTGAAGTAATCACCGGTGACAACCACGTTACGTCAAAGCAGCCATGTACTGCAACTTAGCAAGTACTAGCGGTGGATGCTAATTAGATGATACCACAGCAGGCCTGTATCTTATGAACAGTGTTAACTAGACAGTTGTTTTCACTGATGCTGTATTTCTGTTGCCTCTATAACAACCCAAACGCATACTAACAAATTAAGTGAGAATTTTAAACAACAAACGTGATATTTTGTGGTAATTATACGATACCTTCCGTGCGCGAATCCGACTTAGCTAATTTTTGGTTCCTGTTTTTACCCTTTGCGTACCGAATCCTAACGAAGTATAAGTACAAAATTTCTGCTTTTAAACCTAATATTTCTCATTATGACTATTAGAACTTCGGATCTTAATCGCGTATTAGACATTTCTACATCCGAAGTTCCAATAGTTGGTATTATTAAACAGAAATCATCAAGTTTAAAAAATGTTTTGTACTTCTTATATTACAGGGAAGTCGTAGAGACAGTAGAAGATGACGACGTCCCGACACATTTGAAAGAGTACATCAAAACGTCTACAGATGAAATAGTCGTTAGGTATCTCTCTAAGTGGCCGTGGCTGACACCGCCGGGCGTGCGGCGGACTGTGTCTGCTAGACATTCTAAGGTAAAGGAGTACGTGAAAACTAAGATAGTCGTTAAGTATCTCTCTAAGTGGTCGTGTCTTACACCGTCGAGCGTGCTAGATATTCTAAGGTAAGAGGGTACATGAAAACGTCTACAAATGAGATAGTCGTTAGGTATCTCTCTAAGTGGCCGTGGCTGACACCGCCATGCGTTCTAGAGATTCTAAGGTAAGGGAGTACATAAAAACGTCTACAGATAAGATAGTCGTTAGGTATCTCTCTAAGTGGCCGTGACTGACACCGCCGGGCGTGTGGCGGACTGTGTCTGCTAGATATTCTAAGGTAAGGGAGTACGTGAAAACGTCTACAGATAAGATAAGCGTTAAGTATCTCTCTAAGTGGTCGTGGCTTACACCGCCGGGCGTGCTAGATATTCTAAGGTAAGGGAGTGCATCAAAACGTCTACGGATAAGATAGTCGTTAGGTACCTCTCCAAGTGGCCGTAACTGACACCGCCGGGCGTGCCACGGACTGTGTCTGCTAGATATTCTAAGGTAAGGGAATGCATCAAAACGTCTACGGATGAGATAGTCGTTAGGTACCTCTGTAAGTGGCTGCGACTGCGTCTGCTAGTCATTTTAAGGGAATCAAAACGTCTAATGATGAAATAGTCGTTATGTGCCTCTCTAAATGGTAAAGACAAAAGATTTGTTTGTTTGTGTGTAATGAATAAGTTTTGAAACTACTGGGCCGATAAATTCTTTACCATTAAAAAGCTTGAGTAGTAACATAGGCCACTTTTGATCCCTTTATTCCCACGGGATCAAAAGTAGCCTAAAGAAAATAAGAATGTGTTTGTGACACCTCTAATACTAGTACATAATATATCTAAATGTAATCATAATCAAACATGTTTTTATATATTTTTCAGTCCGTGTTGTTATTTGAACTGGAACAAATGGATGAATTGTACAAAAGGGACAGTTCCTTCTTTCAAATATCGGTATGTACTTACTTTACTATCAGTGGCCTTCGTTTTAAGTAAAATGTTGTGTCTCTCTTTCCCCCAACGACGAGAAAAGAGACAGATTTTTTGTTGTTCGATAAATTTTTTCTCATACTCGTATGCTACTACTGCTGTTAATTCTTTTATTAAAATTCACTCATTTTTCATCAACTTTTAGTTATTATTAATATTTGTATTGTATGCAGGTGACCG
Organism: Idaea dimidiata; assembly: GCA_949358125.1. Classification (NCBI taxonomy): domain Eukaryota; kingdom Metazoa; phylum Arthropoda; class Insecta; order Lepidoptera; family Geometridae; genus Idaea; species Idaea dimidiata. Next base: position 16,161,338 of record OX442329.1, read on the forward strand.
GTTACCCAGACACTTGGAAAAAAGAAGATGTGTTAGATATTCTTTTGGGAACTGTTAGAGGCAACTCTTTCATACCTTGCTTTGTTGAGGTAAGTTCAGAATGATATTTCGGTTGCTTTGTGAGATGACTTAGGGATGCTTTATATTAGACCCTCACGGGTCCGAGCTTCGTTGTCCATTGCTCGGCGAGCAGTCGATCGGTCTGTTGCAACCGAGTGGCGGCCGAGCAATGTACAACAAAACTCGGACCCGGCAGGCGCTCGTGACGGTCTAATATAAATTATCCCTTAACGGTAGGCCGACGGACAAACGTGACGCGTCGGGTAAATCCCAGGGTTTAAAAATAAATATTTGGGTCTGGTCTGGGTTTATATCTAGGCCGCCTATTTGTTCAACATTTATTTAGTTTTAAATTTTATTTTTAGATGTGTTGTTTTTGTAATGTTTTGTGGTTGATCAAATTAAGTATTATTTATCTATCTATATTTATGTACAAAATGTACGTAGGTATTTGAAAAAGAACAATAACAATGTGTTAAGTATTATATCTGTTATCCAATTATTTTATTAATTAATTAATTTACTACATAAATGAAGCTTAGTTAATACCCTTCTATCGGAAGTTTATTTGATATCAATATCAATGTAAAGCCGAGTCTTCAAAGGTCACGCACAAGATTATGTTTTTTGAAACCGACTTAGAGAGCAATAGTTGTGAATTCTAATGAAACTTTATTTGCTCACTAGAAATATTTTACAAGGAGAAATGCATCATCAAAAATCCTTTTGCTATGACAGGATTTAAAGCCGTGCCTTTCGCTTGCTGGGCGAATGTGTTAACCATTGCGCCACACGGGAACACGTGTGTGTTACAACTTAATAACGTGTCGGGCTGTGTACCTTCACAGTTAACGCTTCCGTATTTTTTTTTTCTTTCTTTAATTTGATATTTTTTATTTCTCCTTGTAAAATATTTCTAATAGAATGTCCTGAGTTGATGCTCAGGTTGTACCGCTGATGAAATTTAATTCTAAAAGTTTTTAAATAAAAATTAACAAAATTGTTTTTGTAACTAATTACCAAATGGTTTTTAATAAAAAAAATTAAATACATTTCTTTATTTAAAGTCAATCAAGTGTAGTAGACATTTTAAAATAATTACTTTAAAAACAGTTTTATAAATGCTTTTTTTTCTATTTTAGTTCACCAAAGCGGAATGCAAATTCCTTGTTATCAGATGTCGGTCTGCTCTTCTGACGTTCCACAAAAATGGTTTTGTTATAAAAGAAAACGGTTTAGAATTAAACATTACAATATCAGTGATCAATTTGGGTCTCACACACTTGGATTATGTACCGCGGCTGGTATTGAGGAAGCGACTGCAAAACGCACTCCATAAAGACGAGTTGGATTTGAAGGAGTTCACTTTGCAGAAAGGTACGTTTTATTAAATAGGAAAAAAAAACAATAATTTATTCTATGGGTTTCGCGATTTTGCCTAATAAAACACTTAACTTAAACTCGGTTCGCTTAAAAATCATGAATAAAACGCGATTAAACCCGGTAAATAAAGTTTAAAAAAAAATAAAAAATAATTAATTTTCCCCCTTACTTATAAACGACTAGCTATAACCCGCGACTTCGTTAGAAATATTGCAGAGCCGACTTTTTCGTTAATTTCCCGGGTTCTAATTGAATTTCGATGTAAAGTATACCATGGGGTTCCTTGAGAATAGAACTATCCAATATTAAAAACCAGATTTCAATCGGATTAGTTGTTTTTAATTGTATAAGGAACAGACAGAGAAACAGACAGACAGACAGACGGACATGAATTTTAAAAATTATATAATTTGTTCTACTACTTTTGCTAAGTCCCCTATACCACATTTTTTTTAATTTACTTCCAAGTACAGACTTTTTATCCTCTCTTCCTTTATTATAAGTATAGACGATGATTAACATATGACCAAGTTATGTGACGTTCGTCTCTGTCTGTCGACTTTGAAACATTATGTCACAGTAAAAGACAAACGATACATAGTTAAGCAGCTGTTAACCAGCGTTTATAAGGAAGGGGCTTAAGTTAGTGCAAACCACCATTTCACACTGGTGGTTACTAACTGTAGTAAATGAGGTAGTGGTCTAAGATATAGCACGGTTAAATATCACAATATAAGTATTGAGAAAACGACTGCAAAAACAAAAAAAGAAAGAAAGAACGGAAAGAGAAACGAGGTCTTAGAAAGGTTCAGAGTAACTTTTTTTTTTAAATTGGTCTTTTTTTTTAATTCTTCAACTAAAACCAGTACATCACTTACTTACATATTGTAGTCTAAGATGTAACACAGTCACACTGACAAACGTGACGAAACTATAAGATATTTCTTGTTTTTTTTTGTTTTTTTTTTCTTAATAGTTTTTTCCATTATTTCTAGTAATTGTACCTTGTTTGTCTCAGATATAAGCCATTTCATCTACTTCCCACTAAACCGTCACACGAACCAATTGGAACTGTTAAACCTGCAGAGCTCAATTTCTTGGGAGTTACTCACTAAATTAGACCTTTCCTACAACAGACTCGAGTAAGTTATTTTTTCAAACTTCTTGTATTTTTCGTACCTATAGTTTCGTGTCTTACCTAGTGTTAGATTTCTCATCATCATTATCATCAGCCTTTTGCAGCCCACTGCTGGACATAGGCCTCTCCAATTGCACGCCACCTAGATCTAGTTTCGGCATCTCGCATCCATCGTAGATTTCTCAGATCGCCCTAAGGTCTCTAACTTGACCTAACGACTGCTATCAGAAATAACAACCGGGACCAACTGCCTAAAGTCGGAACCGCGTCGCAGAACGTTGCGGGTTCGATTCTTGCCCGGGAACAAATATTTCTTCTGACCATAAATGTTTGTTTCTGGTTCTGGGTGTATTATATGTAGTTTATCCGTTGTCTATATTATAGTACCAGCCTAGTGCTTAGTTTTTTTTTTTAGTTTGCTATCTGCGATCGGTCATAAGACTATGAGCCGATATGTTATGGAGTCATATGACATGGAGAAGGACATGACCACTGCCGCGTCCTTCTTAATTATAGAACTCGTTTGCGCTTCAGTCTTTGTTTCCCTTCACAGTTTAGAAGCTCCAAAGCGAGTGGGTTGGGGTAGTGCTTAGTTTGGGGCTAGATAGCTCTCTGTGTGTGTAATGTCATGCAATATTTATTTATACAAGTATATACCGCGGCGCGCCAGGTGTTCCTTAAACGTTATAAAAATATTGTTAATCGACTATATTTCTTACAATTTAACGGCCTAGTTTTAGTATCGTAACGTGTCAATTGCAACTGAACTGCAATTGAAACTTCATTCAATATTGTTGAGCTGCGTAAATTAAATAGGTACATCCCAGAATGTAGACCATTATAAAGTACTATGCTACCCCAAGACGTCACAAATCTTGTGGCGACATCGTCGCACAATAATTACCGATTGTTACGTCACTAGCGTTTGCTAAGACGTTTTGTAAAACCGGAGGTGGCAACACTAGAGCGTCTCTTGCCATCTCCCTCACACACTCGGCTCCGGCGCACAGCCCGAAATGGCGTCATGTCGCGTTAATATTTTAGTGTTTAATTATCATAGTTAGTAACAATCTCTGTGCCTGTTCTGTGATTCTGTGTAATGAATAAACTTCTAATCTTTCATCTTCACTAAGTGTTTCATTCACCACATTCCGCATAACATGGGGACATCAAACCCCAAAGTGGTGACCACCGACGCTACAGAAACGCGTCTCGAACTGAAAAACGTGTGAAAAAAACGTCCAGTTCTCTGCACATCGCTTCTACAGCTCGTTCGCGGTGACTTTTAAGCGATTCTCTTACGTGCCTCCACAAAAGTTGAAGACAACGTCTGTCAGCATTCTCGACGTATCAAACACGTCGCTTGCGCTCAGGCACGTGGCACAGTGGCACCTACGAGGGATCATTTCGCATCAACGAGTCGTACTTCTGCGCCGACGGGGCAAATCCCCGTTTTTCTCGAGAAAACATCGTCTAGTCGACAGTAAAAACGACGTCCACAATCCGACTGTACCTACTCGGCGGCGTCGCATCGTTATACTCCACAATAGAAACCGATTGGAGACTGTCGTCCACTACCTGACGATCCCTGGCAGCATCGTGCATCGGAATTAACAGTGAGTGACACTACATTGGTATGTACACTTCTATATTTCATGAAAAAAGTGAACTTTCTCAAGTGTTGAAGTAATACCTAATTGCTACCTAGTGAATCTAGAATCCAGAACATTAATAACAACCTAACTAACCTATAACAAGAACATTCTTCTCCGTGTTAGACATAAGTTTATTTTGCATCACCCGTATTAACAATTACAGTTTTACATTGCCTCGCTGAATGTGTGTTAACAACATTTATAAACTTGCATTACTATTTTCTGTGTATTTTAATTGCATTTTTACTGTGTCTTTTGTGCATTTACATGTTTTTATGCCATTGTTTTATTTTGCATTTCTACTGTATAACATTGGTACAGCCGCTAAACACTTACTTGCACATTTTGGTACAGCTGTTAAATACATACTTGCATATTTTGGTATAGGTGTAGAACACTTACTTGCATATTTGGTACAGGTATAAAACAATTTCTAGGCTTATTTGGTTAACATAATTTGCTGCGGGTGTTTAACAAAATTTTATTTTGCTTGTGTGTGTTTTACTAACAAATTTTTACTTTGTTTTACAACTTGTGTTTGTTTATTTATATGTACACTGTGGGTCGATTTTGCCACTTACTGCTAATATTTGCACGGGTTTTAATATTTGTTTTAACGGTTTTGTTTTGTGTCTCGCTCGCTTTCTTAACAATACAATATGGCTGAAAGCAAAGAATTACAGGCTCATATAGAGCGGTTGGAGGCTGAAAAGGCTGCTCTTCTGTCCCAATTGGACAGCAATACTAAACCTGAGGTGTGTAGGGTAACGGTAAAGTTACCTCCATTTTGGTCCGACAAACCTGCGTTGTGGTTCGGTCAGGTCGAAGCCCAATTTGACATTGCTGATATAACATCTGACACCACAATGTTCAACTATGTTGTATCACAGCTGGACCAACGCCTTGTGGGGGAGGTCGAGGACCTCATAACATCACCCCCACCCAAGGGAACAAGATATATACGACTAAAAGAAGAACTTATTAAAAGGCTTTCTATGTCGGAGGAGCAAAGAGTGCGGCAGCTCATAAGTGAAGAAGAACTTGGTGACCGTCGCCCCTCACAATTTCTCCGGCATCTTCGTTCACTATCTGGTCAAGCATTATCAGATGACAACATCCTTCGGCAACTATGGCTACGCCGTCTACCACAACAAGTACAAGCTATTCTAGCTTCTCAACCAGAACTCAACTTGGACAAATTGTCAGACCTTGCTGACAAGGTGATGGAAATAGCCGGTCCCAAAAGTCAAGTCTTTTCTTGTGCCGTCCCATCTACTCCAACAACATTTCTGGAATCTCTTGTTCAACGAATAGAAGAATTAGGTAGACAAGTTGCTGCTATTTCTACAGATCATCGTTCTAGCCGCCCTCGCAGTCGCTCTGCTTCATCTAACCGCAACCGCTCACGCACTACCTCACCAGCCACTGATGACAAGATATGCTGGTACCACAGGAAATTCGACAGCAAAGCAACCAAATGCACCAAACCCTGTGCCTGGCGTCCCACTCAGCAGGGAAACGCCAACAACAATCAGTAGAGGCGGCTTCTGATTGTTCTCAGCCCGGCCGCCGACTTTTTGTCACTGATCAGAAATCTAAGCATCAGTATTTGATAGATACTGGATCAGATCTCTGTTGCTTCCCCCGGCGTCTACTAAAAGGTCGCTTTGATAGCAACAATTTTGACCTCAGCGCCGCTAATGGTAGCACAATCAAAACATACGGCACCGTATCTCTCCATCTCAACTTAGGACTACGCCGGGACTTTTATTGGAACTTCGTTGTTGCTGATGTTAGCACGCCCATCATCGGTTCAGACTTCCTGAGCCATTATAACCTGCTCCCTGACTGTAGGAATAAGCGCCTTTTTGATGGAAACTCCAAACTTTTCGTCAGCGCCACCTCAGTCCAGGTCTCCCAGGTCAGCGTCAAAGCGGTGGCTACTGGAAATTCAGTTTTCGCACAGGTGCTCTCTGAATTTCCTGACATTACGCGCCCGCCAGGCTTACCCAAAGAAGTCAAACACAACACGGTGCATCACATCAAGACAACTGAAGGCCCACCTGTTTCGTGTCGTTCTCGCCGCCTAGCACCCAACAAACTAGTTGCTGCTACAAAGGAATTCGAGGACATGATGCGTTGCGGTATAACCAGGCCATCTAAGAGTGCCTGGTCATCACCACTGCAAATGGTTCTCAAGAAAGACGGCCTGTGGAGACCATGCGGCGACTACCGCGGTCTTAACGCCAGGACCGTTCCTGACAGATACCCTGTGAGAAACATCAACGACTTTGCTCACGGCCTATCTGGAGCCAAGATCTTCAGCACCTGCGACCTGGTAAAAGCCTATCATCAAATTCCCGTTTTTGAAGGAGATATTTCGAAGACAGCCATCGTTACCCCGTTTGGCCTCTTCGAATTCCCGTTCATGACCTTCGGGCTCCGAAACGCGGGTCAAACATTTCAACGTTTCATCGATGAGGTCACGCGGGGCCTCGATTTCTGTTTTCCTTACGTAGACGATGTTTTGGTGTTCTCTCCTGACGAAACTACACACCAGGAACACCTCCGTACGCTATTCAAGCGTTTCCAAGAATATGGAGTCGTCATAAACCCTTCGAAATGCGTTCTCGGTGCCAAAGAAGTCATTTTCCTAGGCCACCTCATCAACGCCGAAGGTACTCAACCACCTGAAGAGCGAGTACGTGCCCTATTAGATTTCCCTCCACCTGAAACCGTACAAGGCATGAGGCGTTTTCTCGGTATGATCAACTACTACCGTCGCTTCATACCACATGCTGCAAAGTTTCAGGCTCCTTTAATCAACGCCGTCGCCTCCACTAACAGCAAAGGTGCGAAACCATTTCCATGGACGCCCGAGCTACACGTGGCTTTTAACGCTTGTAAACAGAGTTTATCCACTTCTACGCTTCTTCAACATCCGGTCAATAACGCTCCCTTGGCCTTGTTCACGGATGCATCCAGCGTACACATAGGCTCTTGTCTGCAACAGCAAATCAACGGTCAATGGTACCCACTCGCATTCTTTAGCAAGAAACTCACACCACGTCAGTCCGAGTGGCCTGCATACTATCGGGAACTCCTAGCGGTGTACGAAAGCGTACAGCATTTCCGCTATCTTCTTGAAGTTCAACACGTCACTATTTACACGGACCACAAACCGCTATTGTACGCTTTCGCACAGCGTCGTGAGAAACTTCCACCGTCACAGCTCAATCAGCTGTCATTCATCAGCCAATTTTCTACTGATATCAAATATATCAAGGGCGAAGAAAATATCGTAGCTGATACCATGTCCCGGATAGAGGCGATCTCGCTTGAGCAAGAAATCGAAGCACTCGCCAAATCTCAAGACATAGACAAAGAACTTGCAGAACTCATGCACAAGGGAACAACGAGCCTCGACCTCTCAAAGGTCGACATTCCTACTACGGGACTGTCGTTGATTTGCGACACCTCCACTGGAAAAGCTCGACCCTACGTCACACCTGAGTTCCGTCGAACTATTTTCGATAAGCTTCACGGTATGAGCCACCCCGGTGCCAGGGCAACTAATCACCTTGTCACCGAGCGCTACGTCTGGCCTTCCATTAATAAAGATTGCCGAAATTGGTCACGAGCTTGCCTAGCGTGTCAACGCAGCAAGATTTCTCGACACAATTCCGCTCCCCTGGGCAATTTCAACACCCCGTCTGGTCGCTTCATGCACGTCCATATGGACATTGTAGGACCGCTGCCCGTCTGTAACGACTACCGTTACTGCCTAACGGCTATCGACAGGGTGACCAGGTGGCCTGAAGTATGGCCTATGCGGACAGCAACGGCAGAGGAAGTTGCAGACACATTTACCAGAGAATGGATCTCTCGCTACGGGGTACCCCTCGTTCTGACAACAGATCGTGGCGCTCAGTTTGAGTCCGATCTGTTCCGACGATTGCTCCAAAACTTCGCAACCCAACGCATACGAACCACCGCCTATCACCCAGCCGCAAACGGCATGATAGAGCGCGTTCATCGTCAGCTAAAAGCCTCTCTAATGTGCCACGGAAATTCGTGGATCCAAGCGCTTCCCTTCGTACTCTTGGGAATGCGCACAGCATTTAAAGAGGATCTCAAAGCTTCAACCGCTGAACTGGTCTACGGAGAAACCTTGCGTCTCCCGGGTGAATTGCTCGTTCCAGTCCCCGGTCCTGAAAAGATTGAAGACGCTACCGACCTTGTCGTCAGGTTACGCCGCCACATGTCGAATATCCGACCCATCGGTGCCTCCAGACATACTCAGCGTGCATCCTTTATTTTCAAAGAGTTGCCCAACGCCACACATGTTTTTCTGAGAGATGACACTGTACGTCGTCCCTTGCAACCTCCATATACAGGTCCACATGCTGTGATCGATCGAACCAAGGATGGCAAAACCTTCACCATCGATTTTAAAGGCAAACCTGTCGTGGTAACCGTCGATCGACTCAAACCTGCATTTGTCGAACAGCTTTCGGACGGGCCCAACCAGACCCAGGCGAACCCTGAGCCGCCCCTAGCTGCAGCTCCGTCGTCTCAACCGGACCTCTTGCCGCCCGTTCAGCTTCCACCGTCTCCTACACTGCTTCGTACGAACCCTCCTGCACAACCTCGGAAGGCTCCATACGTTACTAGAGCAGGCAGACACGTGCGTTTCAAAAATTTTGATTAGTTACCTCTCTCCGTGGGGGGGTGGTGTGGCGACATCGTCGCACAATAATTACCGATTGTTACGTCACTAGCGTTTGCTAAGACGTTTTGTAAAACCGGAGGTGGCAACACTAGAGCGTCTCTTGCCATCTCCCTCACACACTCGGCTCCGGCGCACAGCCCGAAATGGCGTCATGTCGCGTTAATATTTTAGTGTTTAATTATCATAGTTAGTAACAATCTCTGTGCCTGTTCTGTGATTCTGTGTAATGAATAAACTTCTAATCTTTCATCTTCACTAAGTGTTTCATTCACCACATTCCGCATAACATGGGGACATCAATCCCCAAAATCTTACTAATATTATAAACGCGAAAGTTTGTATGTCTACAATGGGTAACAGGGATGCCCTTTTAAGCCCAAAGGGGGTTGTTCTAGTCTAGATGTCTAGGCGAACAACTTTTGTTCTACAACTTTTATAAATTCGAACTTTTTTTTTTGAGAAATTTGAGGTTATATTTTATAGACAAAAAACAGCTGTTTTTGAAAATAAAGGCAAAGTTTTGATTGAAATTTACGTAACTAAATGAAACGACAACTTAAAGTCAATGACCTCTAACTCTAGGAATCAGCTGTTTTTACCCGACTGCGCGACGCAAAGGAGGGTAATGTGTTTACCGGTCTATGTATGTATGTATGTATGGATGTTTCTATGTGGCGTTCTAGAGGCCAAACGCATGGACCGATTTTGATGATTCTTACGTCAATCGATTCGTCTTAATCTGGCGAGTGTGACTAAAGACATGACAGTAATCCCAAGTAACTTATGTCACCACCAGACGCCATATTGTCAAAATTAAAAAATCCAAAATCGTCAAAGTATTTCAAAATGGGTATCGTTGAATAGGTTTTTGAAAATAAATATTAGGTTTCTTTCACCATTTTTCGTTTTAAAGAACCGTTTAGGAAATATAACGGTTTAAAGTTAATTTACAATTAGGTATTCTTGCTTTTTATTACTAACGAACAAGTTTTTATTTTTGTTACGTAGTTACGCTTGGAACTATCAAAGTATAAGCCGTGGTATAAGCCGTGATGGTACAGGTGACAGGAATTTATTGATATAAACTAAAAAAATATTTACATAAATTGTACCTACCTACTGAATAAAAGCCTAATAACACTTAGGTACCTAAAAACGTTAAAAGAATAATAATAAATTTAAACAATAAATAACTAAACCCTAACTGAAATAGAATCTTACTAATATTATAAACGCGAAAGTTTGTATGTAAGTATGTATGTATAAGAGTAACCACCTCACATACGTATGTATGTGAGGTTGTTACTCTTTCACGCAAAAACTACTGAACCGATTGCGATGACACTTGGAATATAGGTAGCTGGGGGACCTGGATTAACACATAGGCTACTTTTTATTCCCGCGGGAACGGAAATTACGCGGGTGAAACCGCGGGGCGCAGCTAGTACATTATAACCCCCTAATGAAATGAATAGATTACGAGACTTACCTACCATCAATAAATGAAAATAACTAAAAAGCGTAAAATAAAAAAAATAATTTATAAAAAAACAAAAACCCGACTCGTAAAAAACTCGATTAAAAAATACGCATAGAAACAACAAAAAAACCAAAAAGAAAAAAACAAGCCCAGTAATTTGAAATTACGCTAAGTAATAATAGTTTTGTAATCGATACACGCAGAACACATAACAAATGAGTAAAAAATTACTCACAGTCGGGACCCATTGGAAAAATTAGATTGGTAAAATGAATGGGTCCCGACTGTGAGTAATTTTTTACTCATAATAAATTATGTGTTCTGTGTGTATCGATTACAAAACTATTATTACTTAGCGTAATTTCAAATTACTGGGCTTGTTTTTTTCTTTTTGGTTTTTTTGTTGTTTCTATGCGTATTTTTAATCGAGTTTTTTACGCATTCGGGTTTTTTGTTTTTTTATAAATTTTTTTTTTTTCATGTAAACTTTACACTTAAAATTATCGAAAACTACTTCGAATTTCCAAAAGTTGAGAACAAAAGTTGTTCGCCTAGACGTCTAGAACAAACCCCTTTCGCCTTAAAAGGGCATCCCCGTTACACATTGTATATGTCTGTATGCGACTTTGTTACTTTCTAATAATTTTTAACTTATAGGTAGCTGGATACCGGAAATGTTATTCAAAGGCTACTTTTTATCCCGATATTCCCGCGGGAACGGAACTTACGCAGGAGAAACAAGGCGCAGCTAGTGTTACATAATCATTCAATTCAACCATTTTCTTTCCAGAAACATTCATGGCTTCTTCCTCAGAACATCGACACCGAAACTGAACCATTTGAATCTGTCCTACAATATGTTAGACAAGATATCCTGCTTGTTAGAATGCAGGAACCTGCCGTTAAGGACAATAAGTCTCGAAGGCAACCCGTTGTGCAGTGACTATATTGACAAGGATCATTACGTCAAAGTGTTGAAGATGCTGTTCCCTGCTTTGGTAGAGATCGTAAGTTGTGCCTACATTTGTATCTATCCTACAATATGTTAGACAAGATATCCTGCTTGTTAGAATGTAGGAATCTGCCGTTAAGGACAATAAGTCTCGAAGGCAACCCGCTGTGCAGTGACTATATTGACAAGGATCATTACGTCAAAGTGTTGAAGATGCTGTTCCCTGCTTTGGTAGAGATCGTAAGTTGTGCCTACATTTGTATCTATCCTACAATATGTTAGACAAGATATCCTGCTTGTTAGAATGTAGGAACCTGGCGTTAAGGACAATAAGTCTCGAAGGCAACCCGCTGTGCAGTGACTATATTGACAAGGATCATTATGACACCACGTAAAATAGGCCGCGATGATTAAGAATTGTGCCGCGACATGAATCTGTCACTCCCGTTGTACTCGGATCGGGTCATTCAAAGAACCAATCACGTTTAAGAACAGCGTATTGCCGCCGGGCCGTCCTCGTTGTCAACATACAATTGGAGAAAATATAAACAATGGTCCAATTGCTTAGCTAGTAGCGTGGTGTGTAGTTTGTGTATGCATACTTTGTATTTGAGTAAGTATTGGCGCTATTATTTGAGGTGAGTTAGTATAGAAAGGCTTCTTCCATGCTTGTATTCGTTCACTGGTTATGCCTATACAATATCCTGTTTGATATAATGTAGGAATTATCCCGCTGTGTACTTACAATAAGTTTTAATAATAGGGGTTAAAGTATGAAATTGCCGTTTTATTGCAATAGGTTCTTTGAATTGACATAGAATCTTCATGGTTTGAGGTTTTCGAATGAAACTTTTTTCAAATGGTTTCTGTGATGTTCTTTTTTTTAAAAATGTGAAACATTTAAATATCGACTTTCAATTGGTTTTGTTATTCAATTTAGACAAGAAAGATGGATACTGCGAAAATTCGAGTGATTTTTGAATACGAGTTCCGACGCGGAACTAACGCGGCAGAAACAGCCCGCAATATCAATGCTGCGTTTGGAGAGGGGTCTACTAATGAACGCACCGTGCGATTTTGGTTTAAACGCTTTCGTGATGGAAATTTCGACTTAAAGAACGAGCCACGAGGAAGACCGCCCACACAGGTGAATAACGATGAATTAAGAGAGATAGTGGAAGCCGATCCTAGTCAAACTACCCAGGAATTAGCGGCATGGTTTAACGTTACCTTACCCACTTTATTGACTCACTTGCGTCAAATCAATAAAATAAAAAATACGAAAAATGGGTGCCTCATGATTTGACTGATCTGCAGAAAGAAACGCGTGTTGAAACTTGTGTTGCCTTGTTGAACCGGTACAGAACTGAAGGAATATTAGATCGAATTGTAACATGTGATGAAAAGTGGATTCTTTATGATAACCGGAAAAGAAAAATGCAATGGCTGACCCCAGGTCAAATGCCACAACAGTGTCCTAAAGCAAAACTTACCAATAAAAAGGTAATGGTAACTGTTTGGTGGTCTCAGCATGGTGTTATTCACTATAGTTTTCTTCGATCTGGTCAAGCAATTACGGCAGATGTCTATTGTGCCGAACTCCGAACCATGTTGACAAAACTAGCAGTAAAACAGCCCCGACTCATGAATCGATCTTCACCATTATTGCTCCACGACAACGCGAGACCTCACACAGCACGAGAAACCATTTTGACCCTTCAGGAACTGCACTTAGAAACCATTCGTCATCCTCCGTATTCACCAGACCTTGCTCCAACGGACTACCATTTTTTTCGTGATTTGGACAATTATCTACGTGACAAGAAGTTTTCTTCCCAGGAGGCAGTACAAAATGCTTTCACACAGTTTGTGCAGTCTAGATCGTCGGAGTTCTATCGCAAAGGCATTAATAACCTTCCCATTAGATGGCAGCAATGTATAGATAATAATGGCAACTATTTTGATTAAATAAATTTGTTAAAAATTTAAAAAATAAACAATTAAGATTTTCAGTACAAATCGGCAATTTCATACTTTAACCCCTAATATTTCAAAATTCAATTTGACATAATACTAACAAAGGTCATCATGTCAAAGTTTATTATGACAAGCATTTTAACCAAGACGCACATTAATTCGAAAGCACAATTTATGTGGAGAATTATTATTCTTTGTTTAATCTTGTTTGGCCGAATCAAGCCCAATCGGTATTTTTTTCCAGGACGGAGTAAAACTATACCACCCCGACGGTATACCACCAACCAAGCAGAACTACTGTCCTGAGGAAGCAAAGAATGTGGTGGAGAAAGTTCTAGAAGTTTTCTTCCCTCTACTTGAAGCTGAGAACGCTGAACGGTTGATGATACAAGACATGTATGATAGTAATGCTGTCCTAACTATCACACACTCGCCTAAATTACGTGAGTAGAAATGATCATCATCATCATCTGAAAGATGTTACTGGTTATGACGCTCTCTCCCCCCTCTCTCTCTAAATTAAATTGCCACTTTTATAACATAATAAATATCTTTACATTAGTCGGCCTTTGTGGCACGTCGTTCTAAATCCCAGCTGCAACGCTGAAGGTTGTGAGTTCGATTTTACCTATGGAGCGATTGTATCGCTCAAACTCCTTAGAACGCATCGTTGGCAAATGAGCTATAGACAAAGTATAAATACCTAACCTACTTAAATTAATGACATTATGACAAATAGGGATGTATCATTGTATTACGGCAACGATCGATAAATTAATCATGTAAATTTACCGATGAAATGTGATACTGGATGTCAGCTTTGTCTGTTTCCTAGTATCATTTTTGCAAGATCGAACTGCACATTTGCCCATTTTGACACCTAAAATTAAAAAAAATGTGTCAAGGACCGCACTATGCCAGCACCCTGTCACGACTACAAATGCTAGCGGCAGGAACATCGTCTTGTTCTCACCCGTGCCTACGTTCCCACTTGCGTTGTCAGTTCTCTATAACTACTTGTAGTAATATATACTCTAAGCTGGACAAGTACCTATTTATACTAACCATAAATGGTTGTAATAAATATATTAGATAATAAACTAACAAGAGCACGGAAACAATGCTCCGTGGGTCTAACTAAAAGCCATTATTAAAAAAATAAAAATTGTCAACAGGTTACTCCCAAATCTACTTAGATTTCCGATCTCTGTTCAAATACGCTCGCATCCTCGAGGAGGGTGAGACTCTGAAAATAGAGGGCGCCACTCCAATAGCTAAAGTGACTTGCAAGTGGCCGTCTATGGAACATGACCCGCATTCCTTCACCGTCGACGTTTTATATCATACGGTGAGTAAACCTAACCTAACCATAAAGCTACGGCCGCATAGCCAGGAGGCTCGCTTAGCGCCTGGACGTGACATGAGACCAACTTGTGGCCCGATTCTGTAAAAACATAGCATGTGACAAGCAGGCGGAATTCAGGAGCAATTGCATAAGTCGGTTTGTTGCATGAGTACAAAAAAAACTATTCCATAACTTCTTTAATACTGATTGGCTGAGGGACAAGGGGAGCTATTCAAATAATTAAATGGCCCTTAAATTTGAAGGCTACTTAAATAATTAAGTAAAATAACATTTATAGAATACGAAATAACGTACATCTCCTGCACGTCGCCTGCATTCCAACTCTCAAGTTCAAGTGGTCCCACTCTCAAGTTGCAGGCAATGCAACTTGAGAGTGGGACCACTTGATCACTTCACCCCTAGCGAAAATTAAATGTAGTCAACTTGTCCCAATGTTTAAACTACCTTTGGGCCCAGTTGACTACTACCAAATTCGAAAGGGGTCAAGTGGGCCCCGGTCCCAGTTTCGAGGGGGACGACTTCACCCCTAACCCCGCATTCTATGTCCTTACCGAATCAGGGCCCTGTTCGTTTACTTCAATTAGCTAGGTCGGTGCGAGACCGCTTCATTTTAGTTATGCGACTCACTACCTTCCAGGCCCTAAACAACAACTCCTGCCTATGAACTAAAAGAAGCTTGTGTAAATCGAGATCTTTAGCTATCTACATACCTACATAACAAGTTTCATAGTAATCGGTTCAGTAAATACGTGATTGAGAAACATTACAAATTTCGCATTCATATAATACTAGCTGCGTCCCGTTTCCGCGGAATTATCGTAATTAAAAGTATGTATTATTCCCGGTATCCAGCTACCTATATTCCAATTTTCATCGCGATCGGTTCAGTTAGTTTTTGCGTGAATGGTAACAAAGTCACATACATACAAACTTTCGCGTTATAATATTAGTAAGACTAGCTGCGCCCAGCGGTTTCACCCGCTTAAATCCCGTTCCCGCGAGAATATCGGGATAAAAAGTAGCCTATGTGTTATTCCTGGTATCCAGCTATCTACATCCCAATTTTCATCGCTAGTTTTTGCGTGAAAGAGTAACAATGTCAAATACATAAATACATACAAACTTTCACGTTTATAATATTAGTAAGACTAGCTGCGCCCAGCGGTTTCACCCGCTTAAATCCCGTTCCCGCGAGAATATCGGGATAAAAATTAGCCTATGTGTTATTCCCGGTATCCAGCTATCTACATCCCAATTTTCATCGCTAGTTTTTGCGTGAAAGAGTAACAATGTCAAATACATAAATACATACAAACTTTCACGTTTATAATATTAGTAAGACTAGCTGCGCCCAACGGTTTCACCCGCTTAAGTCCCGTTCCCGCGGGAATATCGGGATAAAAAGTAGCCTTTGTGTTATTCCCGGTATCCAGCTACCTACATCCCAAGTTTTAACGCTAGTTATTGCGTAAAAGAGTAACAAAGTCACTTACATACATACGTACAACTTTCGCATTATAATATTAGTAAGACTAGCTGCGCCCAGCGGTTTCACCCGCTTAAGTCCCGTTCCCGCGGGAATATCGGGATAAAAAGTAGCCTATGTGTTATTCCCGGTATCCAGCTATCTACATCCCAATTTTCATCGCTAGTTTTTGCGTGATAGAGTAACAATGTCACATACATACATACAAACTTTCGCGTTCATGATATTTGTAAGATTAGTGGGATTTTCCAAATGCAGGACTCGACGACAATCGTCCGTATCGGCGGCATGTTGAAGCTGACCTCGGAGTCTTTAGCCGAAGAGGAACATTTGTTGTATTTCACAAGAACTTTTTTGTTGAAGACGAAAGACTCTGTCGAATATAGGATACATAACGAGATGGTCTATTGGGAGCTGCCGACGAGGGAATGCTCCGGTGCAGCATTTAAAAGCACTTCGGTAAGATTGTTTCAACTACTGTTCGTTAAGCCTAATTTTCATTAGGTACGTAACTGGGCCCTGTACCCGTAGTGTGAGTTTCTTCGTAAAAAAAACGCGAACTTGATGGTCAAATTAACGCGTAAATGGTATGGAAACTCAAAAAGCGCCCCTAGCGGACGATATCGAAGTTACCAGTTTTCATACAAAATAGGCGTTAACTTTGACCATCACGTGCGCGTTTTTTTTTTACGAAAAAACTCACACTACGGGTACTGATTCTCTAAAAACATAGCATGCGACAAACAGGCGGGATGCATGAGCTTTGCAGAAGTCGATTTGTTGCATTTTTATCTTAACGGTAGACGTAACAATATTGTCAGCGCTGCAGCTGTTTTTTTTTCGCTGCAGCGCTGACGTCTGTCTGAGGTGTCTGAGACTAGGAGTTATATAAAATCTCAATGGTTTAAATGCAGTTTGTTATAACGGTTGTTATTCGATCCTATTGTATTAACAATGCTTTGTTTCAAATTTAAACGATCCCTGCGCCAAGCGAGGGTCAAATAGAAGAAGTTTGGTACAAATCCATGGTCATTTTTATATGTCAACTTACTGATCGGAACACCCTCTGATCAGAAACCACAAGAAACATACATACATATTACATAACATTAAGTTTCATTGCCATCAGTTCAGCCAGCTGTTAGAGTGATTGTAACAGTAAATAGGTAACTTGGCTGTGTATTAATCATCTAAATTACCTCTACTTTTGGCCGATGTTTACTGTAACCCTAAACGAAATAGGTATTTACCTTAATTCTACATTAAAACCACAGAAGTTGGCAAAATATTGTTTATTATCATTATCTTATGGTGCAGTTACAATCTGGAGCAATCATTATCAAGGTTCTTGGGTTAGGTTCGATAATTCACAAACAAAAATTATTACTTAGGAAGGTACACAAATTTAAGTTTGGGTTACCCTAACTATTGAAATACAATAAGGAACGCATTGGCACTATGTTTGATCAAAATACTTTCACACTCTGGCCCTGATCTAAAATAAGGTACTTATAGGTACCTATACTTCGTTCTTTAATTGTAGACTATGATTTGACACTTCTTTTTGAAGACAAAATCACAAAGGAAACAAAACGTCAGATTATAGTCTGAAATTAAAAAACGTACTATAAATACTAAGTTTGCAAAACGCAACGACGGAACGCTTCTCACACTGTATCCATTGATTCTTCATTCACTGGCTCCGTCTCCATTTCCATAGTATCTTTCTCATCAGCCCCAGAATACTTCAATCGCAATTTCTCATAGTGCACTTGTTCCTTAGCCGATACAGATGGTTTGCACTTCGCTAAAGCGTTTCTGAAATCTTCGAAACTGACGAAGATATCGCCTTCAAGGTTTCCATTCGAAATTTGTGTTGTTAGCGTATTTGTGGCAGCGGCTCTAACTAAACCAGCCAGATCTGCGCCTGTGTAACCTTCCGTAAGGTCCGCTACAACTTGCAGATCTACATTAGGCCCAAGCTGAGGTTTGGTACCATTTTTAGTAAGCTTTTGGAGGATATCAAACCGGTCTTCTCTACCCGGCATTCCAACGTACATCACTCGGTCTAAGCGTCCCGGTCGTAACACAGCAGGGTCTATAATATCTGGTCTATTTGATGCTGCTAACACAAAGACTCCCTCACGACTTTCTATACCATCCATCTCTGTAAGCAACTGGTTGACGACCCTAGCGGCACCGTTGTTATCTTGGGATGTGCGTCGTGGGCATAACGCGTCAAATTCGTCGAAGAATATAACGCAAGGGGCGGAATTTCTAGCGCGTCTGAAACAAGTTCGGACAGCTCTTTCACTTTCACCAACATACATGTTGAGAAGCTCTGGTCCTTTCACTGAAATAAAGTTTACTCCAGCTTCGTTTGCTACAGCTTTAGCTAGCAGAGTTTTACCGCACCCTGGGGGACCACATAGTAAAACTCCACTTGGAGCTGATAACCCAAGTTTGCTGAGTTGTTCTGGATACTTAACAGGTGCTAAGACTGCTAACTGCAAGTCTTTTCTCACTTGACTCAATGATCCAACATCATTCCATGTCACATCAGGGACAGTAACAATACCCTCTCTGACTGCACAAGGCTTTGTAGTCTTCAATGCTTTTAGGAAATCTTCTTGTCTTATAGAAAGTCCAGATAATTCATTAGCAGTATAAGGCACTACTCCTAGAAGATCCATGATTTCATCTACTGGATTTACAATTGGTGTGGTAGGTTCATTATTTTGTTGGTTGGTGTCTACTGCAGGTAGAACATTTTCAGTAACTTCTGGAATTGTTTCAGAAGGCACTGGATTTTCCGCTGGCTGATCTGTTTCTGGTGCATCTTCAGATTCAGATGAATTTTCCTTAGATTGCTTGTCTCCATTAGGTATAACTGCAACATCGTCTTCTTTTGCCACAGCCAATGCTGCTGCTGCTGTGTTGGCTTCCTCAAGCAATTCCTTTTCCCTTTGTATTTGAGATGCTCGTATCTCGGCAAATATTCTTTTTACTGCATAAGTGCTTGCCTTATTTACTAGAGCTTGTAAGTCAGCCCCAACAAAGCCAGGTGTAATTTGTGCTAGTGAATTCATATCAATGTCTTCGTTTAGATTCAGGTTCTGGCATAATATTTGTAAAATTTCTTTCCGAGCCTTCAACGATGGTATTCCTAGAGTAATCTCTTGTTCGAGACGACCGGCTCTTCTCAATGCCGGGTCTAGAGTGTCAGGATTGTTAGTTGCAGCTAATACTAAGACAGAGAAATTGTTTTCGCTTAAAGAATCTAAGCTAGCAAGGAGCTGTGCCACCATTCGCTTCTCCATGTCTTTCTGAGCATGAATTCTGTTGCCACACACTGCATCAATTTCATCAATGAACAACACACTTGGTGCTATCGAAGTAGCTCTCTCAAAGAGCTCTCTTATCCTCTCTTCAGATTCGCCTGATACTCCTCCCACTAATTCTGTTCCAGGCACAGCTATTAGAGGCAACTGCAATTTACCTGCTATGGCATGGGCGAGTAATGTCTTACCAGTGCCAGGTGGACCATGTAACAATGCACCTCTCGGGGCCTTTATACCTAACTTCGCATAAACTTCAGGATGCTTCATATGCAATACCAGATCACAGATCTGTGTAGCAATTTCAGAGACCCCACCAATATCTTCAAAACTTACCTTGACATTCTTTGTACTGCCTATTTCAACTTTTTTCTTAGGGGCTACAAGTTTATTTGCATCCACTTTACGTTTTTTGTCATTAACATTTGGTGTTTGTTGTGATTTCTGAGAGTTTTCGATGGGTGCACTGTGTGCGTTGCGTATCGGTATGTGGGGGGTTATAGTTATTTGGTCGCTGATTTTTGGCAATTTTGGGGCTGCGCCGCCGTCTTCGTCACTGCTTAGGATATCGATAGGCTCCCCTGATTTGTTAGTATCGCGACGGTTAGCCGCCGGACGCTTTTTATCTTGCATTTTGTACATTGCGAGGATGCGCTCGTTCATAGCAGTGTTGTTTTCGTCTAGCAACTCTAAATCGGATTCTTCCTCCGATCCCTCGGAAGATGAGGCGCCATCGAGACCGTAGCTTTGCAGTACCACCTTGTACGCAGCCTCAACCATCTGGCAAAACGCGCTATCAGTTTTATTATTGTATTCGCGATATCGTTCTTTCAGAGACCGCGCCATTTGGCTTACATCGACGAAGGTCTTGTCCACATTTTCTGCGAGATAGTTTTTCACTCGCGTCACTATAACTGGGTCATTTATAGTCTTTTGCCTCGTTTGATGCTTTTTCATTTTGTTTTGTAAAACGTTTCACAGTATTGTTTTGCTAGTAAAATGTAATTTTCACGGTTTTGTGAGCCAATGTTTTTTTGACAGCGGCGTCGGCAGATCAATGAAATGTTGCCAGTATTAAAAAAAATCGTCTATGGTTTATTTTGATGGATGACACGAATAGCGGAAAAATATAATATCCGAACATGAAAATCCAGTTTTGGCGGGAATGCGCTGAGGAGATGTGTTGCTAAATTTTCATTTTTGTGAAACTTAGTTCAAATGCGTGTAAATTGTTTAATTTCGGGGGCATATTAATCAATTTAGTTTCGTGAAGGTGTACAAGTGAAAATTAAAGTGAAAATCGGTGCAAATCATGGACTTTAGCTAAGTGTTCTCTCCAAAGCTCCGTGAACAAACATTGTAAAAAATGGCCTCCTTTTTACAATGATTCCCTTGACTTGACTTTAACTATGACGACTTGAATGTTTCGTTCGATGCAAATAACCTGCAATTATTGATAATACTTGACACTGGCAAATGTCCGAAAGGAAAAGCCATTTTAAAGAAGAAGAAGAAGAACATGAAAATGTTCGTCCTTAAAATTAAGGTCGTTCCAAACGAGGTGAATAAAAGATTAAGGGGAGTTTCGACGGGAACGCTCCGAACGAACGGAATTTTCATTTTGTGAAACCTTGTTCAAATGCGTGTACTTAAATTGTTGTAATGTCAGGGGCATATTATTCAGTATAGTTTCGTAAAGGTGTACAAGTGTAGTGAAAGTGAAAATCGGTGCAAAACATGGACTTTAGCGTTGTCTCCAAAGCTCCGTGAACAATCATTGTAAATGGCCTCCGTTTTACAATGATTCCCATGACTTGACTGTTTCGTTTCGATGCAAATAACTTGCAAACATTAATAATACTTGATTCCAAATAGAATAATACCATATAAAAGGAGAAGAAAAGATTATAGAAATAAGATATTACTATTCTTTCGTTTTACCTAAAATTCTTTCCTTTTATATTATTTGCAGATTCGAAAACTACAACCAAGTCTGAAATTGGAATCTCCGCCTGATGAAGAACTAAAAGAAAACTTACTTCAGATTTTCATGAATTTGACCCATATGGATAAAAAACCGAGTGAAAAGTAAGTAATGCAGTCGGTTGACCATCCAACTTGTAAGCTTCCTAAGTCTACACCTACAACTACAACACATCCAAATAAAATTCATTAAATGTTTGCTGTAGGTGTGGTTTGTCGGGCCCGAAAAATCGGGTGGTATAACGATAACTTTAGAAAACATGAACTATCTAATTAATTACAATCTAAAATATTTCACCATTGAATTTTTTGTTTCAGGTGTTTGGATGCGAAGAATTGGCATCTTCGTGATGCCTTGGATTATTTTATAAGCTTACTTAAGTTGGATAATTTAGATCCACTAATAAAGTAAATTAATTTATATACTTACCTGCCAAAATAAATAAAATAAAAACGTCTACACACTTACCTTCTTTCTTTCGTTTCAATTATGCAATTTCGCGCAGTTGTATCGTATCATGCCTCATTTCCGTGCAAGTTTTAAGCAATATTCGCACATGGTGAGTATTCTATGATATCATGGACCAGTTGATTTGAGCAAGTGACTTCCATCGTGTAAACGCTCGCTGAAATTCTAGCTTAGCCGTTTACTGTTTTACTGAGTGAGACTTTTGTTAATTGATTCAAAGAGAATACCATAACTACGTATATATGATCATGAATAAGCCCTGAAACTACTGGACCAATAATTCCAAAAAAAAATTGATCTCGATTTAGTTGTGTGAACGAGAGGTTAATCCGCTGAACGCAGCTAGTGTATAATTATGATTATTTGTAGGTACATTACGCGTAATTTTTTTTTTTAAATAAATAATATTAAGCCCTTGCTGAGCCCTGCGGTTTCACCCGCGAGTCCCGTTCCCCCGGCAATATCGGGATACAAAGTTGTCTTTGTTGTTCCAGATCTCCAGCTACTTATATTCCAAGTTTCATCACAATTGGTTCAGTGTTTTTGCGTGATTGACTAATTGAGTAACAAAGTCACATACAAACTTTCATCTTTATAATATTAGTAAGATTAATTATTATATCCGTTGTCTAGTCACCGTAATTCAAGCTAGGAAGCTTAGTAGCATACCATTGGGGTAGATGCCGCTGTCGCCGCTATGTGAAGTTCACAAAATTTTAAGTAAAATGAAATTTCAATCTAAAATACAAGGATTTAATGACTAAATTCTATTCAAATTACACAATCATTTCAAGATGTTTAGCATATTCGATGGTTTGTTCCGCAAGCTCTGCTGAAGGCAACCCACCGGCTGCTGAGGCACATGTCTCTTCAGCAGCATTAAAGTGGTAACAATTGTCAGCGCCTAGGGTCCAGTTGCGCTGAAATTTTTTTATTTAGGATTTTATAGATACAACAGCAGTGTTCTGTGGTTTAAGATTATAATTTGCATATGTAGATTAAGATTATAATTTGCATTTTTTTGTAGCTTTCTACATACTAAATTTCTCTACAAACAGTTTAGGGGTTTTTGCATGAAAGGCCCACACGCATACATCTGCAGTGTAACCTGCGTAAGTCCTGATCCATTGGGAATATCAGGAACAAAAGTACCTAGCTTATGTTACTCCTTAATGATGTGGCTTTCTATTGTTGAAAGAATTTTTGTAACCAATCCAGTAGTTTGGTCTTATGCGGGACGCAGCTGGTTCATAATATAGAATTAATTCAACAAAAGTACAATAGAATCCTCCAACATACCTTCGTGCCATATTCAAGTACTGCCTGTTGTGTCTGCAAGTTCAATCTTCGTGCAGCCTCAGCTGCGGGAATGCTTTGATAAGCTTTCTCAATACATGCTGCTATCTCGCCCCGCACTGTGTCTAGCAGAGTATCCATGAAGAGAGTGTAGCTTTCGGCTGGAACGTTACCCTGGAAAAAGGTATACATAAAGTATAAAAATTAATAGTGAAAAATGGAACCTGTCAGCAGTTTCAAAATACTTTAAAAATAGTAACAGTAATTTATTTTATTCACCATGATACAGAAAATTTAGTCATTTAACATTATTAAATGTTAAATGTTTAGATAAATATTTAGATAGTTTTACAGATTAAATTCTTTATTTTAACACCAAATAAAATTACAAAGAGAAAAATATAACCAACTGATATCCTAGTGGCATAATCCCTTAAAGAAATCTCTTCCAGGCAATTCTTGGATGGATGTGTCAATAAGACAGACGCATCCATGTTTTTAAAAAAAGAATTGAATTGAATTTTGGTGTAAAAGCAGTCCATAGAAAGATACTTGTACTTTACCTTAGCCAAGAAAATCTTATTATAACTGCCTTCCATGAGATATTGCTCTAAAGCCAACGGATGGCTTACATAAGGATCGGCTCTGATGACGTCAACAGGGAAGCGTTCAAGTTCTGTATGGAACTCAGCAACACGATTTTGTGACAACAGGAATAGTAAGTTAAGACCAAGGAGTTGGTACATAAATGCTGATTCGGGTAGATGATCCCTGTAATAAAAAGAAACAAGTGATTATTATTGTGAAGAAAAAGTTTTAGAGTAGAAAGGAAAGAAAGAACTGGTGATTATTTATATAATGTGTTAGTGTATTTTCCTGACTGACTGATGTACATGCACATACTAAACAACTGATAGTAGAGAACTGATATAGAAACAGCTGAAGTAGTTTTTTTAGACATGATGTAGGCATCCAATAGGAAAGGATTTTCAATATTCCTACAGAATTAGAGACAGCTGGAATTTAGGTAGGCGGAAATTTGAATTTGCTGACTACTGACTTGCTGATTACTTTTATATTTTATTCATAGAGGATTGGGGCCTTAAGTAGGTACCTACATGAATAAGGCATAGCTACTTTGTCCTACAAATAACAGATTTTCCTAAAAACTATGGTAACTGTTCAGAAATAATTTAACAAACTTACTTGTAATCGAAATAGTAGCATTTTAGCTGTGACATGTATCGTTCGAATGCTTTGACGTCCTTTGCAGCGACTGCCCATTGTGCACCAATCTCTAACACATCTCGGGCCAAAATCAACTCTTTCTGGTTAGCAGCAGCGTTGTTACTTGGAAGGAAACTCAACTGAGTAAGCGCTATCTAAAAATACAAAGAAAACTCGGTAAAATTGAACAGATGAAGTCAATTTTTGTCAAGTCATTGCACTCACTTTTATTTTGTTCAATAGTTCTCCGCACTTGTCTAGTTTCCTTGGTTTTTTTGCCCACTCTGTTTTCAGACTCTGGTACAATGATGCCACATCTTTTACTGAAGCCATTTCTTTTTGAATAATTTATCAAAACTGCTAAAATTGATGATGTTTCTTGTGTTTCTTGTTTTGAGGTTGATTTTTTTTTCTTTTCACTACTCCATTCTTGCGTTCCTAAACTGTAACATTGATTTGTAGAATGAAATCCGTTGTTATATCATAGTTAAACCACAGACATATAAACTTCATATGTCTGTGAGTTAAACAAAGGTTTCATTTTAATAAAATAATATGCCGCCTATTAAACATTAAAATAAATAAAAAATAAATTAAAGTAGCGTAAAACTAGATTATTTATTGGTTTAAATAATAATTCCTTAAATTTATAATAGTTTAAAATCTTCAAAAAACTCAAAAGTTGC
The DNA here is from genome assembly GCA_949358125.1 of Idaea dimidiata. NCBI lineage: Eukaryota > Metazoa > Arthropoda > Insecta > Lepidoptera > Geometridae > Idaea > Idaea dimidiata. The sequence continues at coordinate 16,186,566 of OX442329.1, forward strand.
TGACCGAACTAAAATTTAAAGTTTTTGAACGCATAATAAGTTTCAAATCCATAGAGAATATATGTTTTTTTTAAATTTTACGTTCGGATACATGTAAAAACCAGAAAACAAAATGTTTCAAATGGCAACATTTCAAAAGAAACGTCAGTCTAGTGTCGGAAAAATCGGTCTCGCTTGGTCAGTTTTTCTCAGATTTTCTCGGAAAATGTCTAGATCGCTTTGTCGATATTTCGTTTATATGAAAAATGCATGTTCTAGTGATTAATTGCTTGTTTTTCGCGATTAGAAATGAGAATAAATGCAGAATAAATTGAATAATGCTTTGGCAAAATGAGTTCACCGTCGTCGGCGATTGCATGCCGTGAGATATTTGATGAGAACAGCCAGCCGTCTGCTGAAGGTACCAACGTATTTATTTTAGAAAATTAGTTGTAAGCTCTTAATTCTACTTCTATTTTTCAAGTCTACATTAAAAATATCTTCCAATTGATATTTCATTCATTGGTGTTCGTTTTGTTTAGTAACTAATCAATAACTCCAATTTTGCTCAACATATTCGTTAAAACTCAGACTATTTAAAAGTTTCTGCTGTATAAAATACCTTCAATAGTTTTACAGTCTATAGCTGTAAACTATGTGTATCAAATCAATTTACAAAGAATTTACCATCAGTGTTCTCTTTGTTTATCTAAGATACCTACTTAGAGGTAAGTAATGGGAATGGGTATAATCATGGGTATGATGTATATATTATGGCCAATCTTCAGCATTATTATTTTACTAGCTGTGTCCTGCAGTTACCCACATGTCCCAAATCCCCTGGGCATTTTTCAAAACCCTTTCTTATTGAATGCTTACATCATTTAAAAGAACACATTCTCCAAATGTCTAGTCTCTCTATCAGCTGTGTAGGCTGTGTGTTGACCCCTCAGTCATTTAGGATAAAGCACTTTATACATAGGTTAGGCAAATAAATAGGTAGGTAAGTCTCAAACTTTACACTATTGACTCTTTTTTTATATTCTTTATCCTAATGATATAGTATAATAATATCTATCATAGGTATACCTAGTTTAAAGTTTGCTACTAAACCTGATTTTTTGAACAGCTCTGTATCAATAATAATATTAGGTGTGCCTATCTAAGTCATAATGTATAACATATTGAAATATGGAAAAGTCTGTTTGGGGCTACAACTTAGACCTTATTTTTCCAGAAATATCAGAATATGCTCAACAGCTGGGCATTGATCCCGAGAGTGAGAGCCACCTCCTGCCGCTGGCTAGAGATGGCCTCATGCAAGCTCTACCTGCACCATGGAAGGCTTAGTATGGAAACAATATTTTAATATAAATTTTACTAGCAGCAGTAATGCGTTTTCACCTCCGTAAGTCCCGATCCCATGAAAATATCGAAATAAGAAGTAGCCTATGTGTTACTCTGAATCTTCAGCTATCTAGGTACCCAGTTGTAATAAAAGTTTTTGAGCAGTTTCTGCATTAAGAAGTAACAAAGACACAACTTTCAACTTAGATTTCATTCTGTTTTTGCAACTTAGTTATGAATTAAATATTTGTTTCGACTAGCCTATTGAAGACTCCCCTTTTTAAGTTAGACTGAGATGTAATTCACCACCACATTGCCACCAAGCCCGTTTTGTTGCCACTTGTGTTAAAGAACACATAGCTGATGAAACATGGGTGGTCATGGTCACAGGCATCTCCCTTAAGCTTTTGAATTAGGAATTACAAAATATCTCATTGTTTGTTACTAATATAACTCCTTTTTATACTAAAGCTATGATGAGAAGCTTCAAACACACTACTACTACAATGAGGACAACAAAAAGACTCAATGGGAACACCCTCTGGACAATGTGTACAGGGAAATTGTGAAGAAAGTCAGAGATTCATCGGTACAGGATGATACTTGCGCTTCGGTACAGGTAAAAAAATAAATATATCTATACTTATAATAAAGGAAGAGAGGACATAAAGTCTGTATTTGGAAGTAAATTAAAAAAAGGTGGCTTAGGAATAGTAGTAGAACAAAATTATATAATTTTTAAAATCCATGTCTGTCTGTTTCTCTGTTCCTTTTACAATTAAAAACTATTAATGTGATTGAAATCTGGTTTTCAATTTTGGATAGTTCTATTTCGAGGATCATCATTTCAGGATGTTACACAAGGCAATCTAGCTCCAAACTAAGCAACTAGGCTTGAACTAGTGAATATGGAAAAACCTCTTTTATTATAAGTGCTGTTTTTTATTGCTTAAGGCATTTCTACGAGGAATATTTTAAAGAAAAAATACATCTTCAAAATTTACTCGCGGCGTTCTCCGGATTCAAACCTCGTCGTGATAATTTATGGTCAATAAAAATACTTTGCTCTTGACGGGAATTGAATCCGCAACCTGCTTTGCAGGGTATTCACCCGGCCACAAGTCGTCCACTTATATCTTGCTCTAGTAATACACAAGTAATATAGAATTAAGATGTCGCTACGTAGGTGTGACTTTAACGGTCTCATTCACGCGTGTTCCGTATTGACCTATTAATTCCGTAAATTGGACACACCTCGAGTTTTATTTGATTGACCTTTACCTCCTGTCGCTTTTCCCGTTTTATTACTCGATTTATGTGTTTGTGCCTGTTAAGCTGATGTAATTACACATTGGAACATAGGTACAGTACCATTAAAGATGTTGGCAATTAATTAATTTTTTTACCCCTTGCAGATTTATCTGTGTTGATTTTGATGTTTAGGTAGAATCAATCAATCACACACAGTTTTCTCTGCCTTTAAATGGTGGGTATTCTAACTCACCATTTAGGTAATCTAGCATCATAATCATGTTCGAATTTTGATTTATCTTTAAGGTGTGTGAGTAATCTTCCGAACAGTTTGAATTTGGAACTGGTGAAGTTAAGATTCTCTGTCACAGACGATTTTGAAATGCATCACTATCAGGCGACCTTTCTCCTTCTAGTCTTGTACCAGTCCAGTTCTATGTACTAAATGTGTATCAATTTGAACACACAGTTGACTTTGTGTATTAAACCGTTTTAGGCGAATAGGATAAATTAACTTTCTTCATACAAACATAGTTGAGTTTCAATACTGGATAAAGACATAAGAGCAAATATTATGTTTATGCCATAAAAACTATACCTTTTATTACTCTGCCCTATGGTTTAGCAGTAGAAAGAGTAGGTATCCATTTCTCTAAACCTCCTAAAACTCCACAGGAACTTCTAACCTCAGAAGAAAACACGAAAAACCTAGAACGAGTCGAAACCAAAGTCGAAAGCGATGAAGAACTAAGTACAGACAGTGAAAACCATCCTTCTGATGTAAAAGACAATGCTTCTACCACTTTGACGCCGGGGCGACGTCTAACACCTTTGGGAAGACCTCCCTTGTCACCTCTAAGTAGAATTGGGGACATTCGAATATCACCCTTACGTCGTAGCAATGAAAGTCCTCTTTCCAACAAGCCTTTGTTAAGAAATTCATCAGACAGAGATTTGCTCAGTAGACCAGCGTTGGAAAGACCGAAAATGTTGTTCAAACAACAGAGTGAGATCATAGACTTGAAGATGCACGTTTTGAATAGTCCTGAAGAGGATAAGTTTAGTTCTTTGCTTTCTGGTGCTAAAGTTGAAAGTAGATTTAATTTCAGTGGTAAGTTATACTACAATCTAAAATAATGTTTTGAAGAAATCTTCTATATCTATAAACACTTTGTCTAGGCTTACTGATGGATCAACGCACAGACTAAACCGCGAATACTAAAGAGTTGAAATTTTAATGTTTTTAATTATGATGTACTTACTGTATTATAGCTTACGAAAAGAAAGGGGTTTTCAAAATACCCTTCGGGACTTGCGTAGGTAAAACCGTGAGGCGCAGCTAGTCTAATCTAAACTAATATTATAAAGGCGAAAAATTGAAATGAATGTTTCTTGTTATTTTTTGGACCTATACATGTGCCTATTTTGATGGAACTTAATTATTTTGATACATTGAATAACATGAGCTATATTGCATATCTTCGTCGTATATGTGCTTCGTCTTATACCACATTAAAACTTGCCAGCTGTTGCGACAGTGGCCAAACACTGGCCCATATGTCCTAAAAACGTTTTTTGTATGTTTTCAGGTAAAAACTCATTTTTCAAAATATCCAAATCGGACCTCCCCAGTCCAGACACCGATAAGTCGCTCCCACTAGACTCAACAAGTATGACCAAAAGCGATCCACCAAAAGGCATATTGAGGGAAAAGATGACGGACGCAATGCAAAGGAGACCGGAATTCACTGTATTCGGGAGGCCTAAGACTGCTAGCTTTGAAGAGGATAGAAAGAGTGTTCGGTGAGAAATACATTCGCATCATACGTTAGCCTGACATTTTAGGATGTTGCATACATCGCCATAGGCTAGGCAACTAGACTTGTGCTCTGGGTAGTAGACAACGGACATACTACATATTATAACGCCTAATACAATCAATTACATATTATGCTGTGTTTTGTAAATACAAACATGATATGAAACATAACCAAGAACCAGAAACATATGTTTATGGTCAGCATAAATACTTGTTCCCGGGGCGGCGGGAATCGAACCCGAAACATTGAATGAATGAATGAATGAATAAATTCTTTATTGCACACACCATATAAATTACAAGATAAATAGATAGAAACAAATACAGCTTAAATTTAGGAAGCACAATGGGCGGCCTTAGCGCTTAAAGCGATCTCTTCCAGGCAACATTCTGCATTGGAGGTTCACCCGACGCGCCACAGAGGCCGTCAACAGTGATAGCAAACTTAACAGTAGATATGGCATCAGATGGAAGAAAAGAAAATAAGATAGCGCAAACTCTGATTCTTTTGACGTTTTAATCATCATTCTTCGACTTAATCTTAGCGCTAGAAGTGATGCTTGCAATTAAAACTTTAAAGCACTTTTTATATGACTTATTGTTTTAGTAATAAAAAAGTCTTGGTTATTGGCTGTACAGTGTACAGCTAATAAGCTTTTCTATATAAAAACAATAAATCTGTTAGTAAAACAATCTACAAGAAAAAACATCTAAATAATCAACTTTCGTACTTAATTTTCAGATTCAAACTCGAAAATCTTCCAGAACCAACTATAAGTCCTGGTTCAAATAGCTCTTCCGAACAAAACGACAACCAAAGCTCCATTATAAGCGCCGCACCGACACCCCCAATACAACCTCTAACGACAACAACCTCACCGCGAAACCAAACATCAACGTCAACACATAACACTACCCCTTTACATAATGTTACCCCATCACCCAACTTAACACTTCTGAACAACATTTTATCACCCCATAACACAACTATATCATCTCAAAACTCAACGTCACCTCATAACACAACCTCATCGCATAACTCATCGTCTCCACACAACTTAGCCTCATCACATAATGTAACGTCACCTCATAACACAACAGCGTCTTCACACAACACCCCATCACACAACACAACCTCATCACATAACATGATGTCACCACATAAGATGACATCACAACCGGTGCCACTCAGTGGGATAGTGTTGTCACCTTTGGCTGGAAGACCCCCTTTGCCTCCTAGAATTGAAAGTCCAAGAGATTCTATAGGTAAGAGTTCATATATCATCCTATTAATATTATAATAAATTCGGTTAAATAAATAAAATCGGTTTAGTAGTTTATTTTGTCTAAGGTTGTCGCGATTTTGCATAGTAAAACACAATATTTACCGGGTTTTACTCGCGTTTTATTTAATAATTGTTATTAATTGCATTGTTATTAAAGACCAAGCTTACGCCAACTTTACAGTTAGCTTTTTCAAGGCTGACTGAGATGTAATTCGTCTATTTTAACATTCTGAAAAGTTACTGACTTTAAATAAATAATAATATATAAATTCTGTGACCAACACACAGCCAACTATAAAGTTGGCGAAAGCTCGGTCGTTTAAAAATCATTTATAAAACGCGATTAAACCCAGTAAATAAAGTGTTTTATTATGCAAATCGCGAAAACCATAGAAGAAATTATTCACATCTATACTAATATTGAAAGAGGTAACGTTGGTAACATGTATGCATGTATGTATATTGAGTGAGGATAATCTCCAAAACCATTAGGTCGATTTATAAAAAGCTTTCACCAATAGAAAGCGAAAAATTGTATAGGCTTTTGATCTCGATATTCCCACGGGACTTAAGGGGGCCTTTGATAATTATTTTGTTACTCAATAAAATCTTTTTTTTTTCCAGAAAGTGACAGCCACCCTCGCTCCCCACGTCGCCGTATCATTAGACCTCCAGCGGCAGATTACATAAAGCCGGATTTATTCCAAAAGAATTTCCAAAAAATCGCCGATCTTGTCCGGCCGGGGGATATCGAACCCACTACCAATTATTTGGAAGAACCGACGCTCGGTGAAAAAGAAGCTAGGCCGAGGTAAACTTTGAAATATACTAATTAACTTTTTAAACTCAAACGATTAAATTTTACCAGGGTCTTATTGGCGTAAGTATTGTTATACACTTTTATAACTTACAAGATTACTGTTCATTATTATTAAGTATTAGATTTTCGGGTCTAGATCGCGTTAGAAAACATGTTATTCTAAATTTAATTAATAAATTTAAAATTACCTCGACGTTTCGGCAAACAGATTACACCGGCCGTGGTCCCGGGAAGACTGAATCGCTCAGGAGTTAAGTTTTTAACACCTTCGCTGCGCTCGGGAATTAACTCTCTAGAGTCCTTCGTACGCTTTGGATTTAATATGACGCCCGCTTTATAAGTCAGGGCTTTAGTAACTCGGTGCATAAACAGTATTATAGATACAGGACTATATTTAAGGATCGAAAGTAATTTTTAAATCAGCCAATAAAAAACAAAACTTTACAGCCGATAAAAAACGAAACTTTTTTAGCCGATAAAAACAGATTTTTTTGCAGGTCTCCAATGATACCTCAAAAAAGCAAAATATCAATCAATTTAATGGAAAGCATCGAATCTGAAACATCGATAGATTCCCCAGACAGAGAATTTGCCAATTTAGACCTTATGCTACCCCTAGACGAAACCAACGAAAACACACCAAAAGACGCAGAAAACACAGAAGAAAATCAAACAAAACAAACAGAAACCACCATCCCAAAACCAGAAATAAAGATTCCTCATTTAGAACTCTCAAAAACGGATACGGAGGTTTCAAAATCGGATCAACCGAAGTCGCCACAGATTAAAATATCGCCTTTACCAGAACGGTCGCCTAAATTTGAGTTCAATCGCAATTGGAACCCTTTGTCGACGTATAAACCGTTGAATAAGGCTGTGATTGCCCCGCAAGTGAAAGCGGAGCCGAAGAACTTGACTAGTCCACGGTTGGATGGTGTTATCATATCTCAGGGAAAAACAAATTCGGATAATGTGGTAGTTGTTTATCAGTTTGAAACGCAAGAGGATAGCCCTAAGGTATGTATTAAATCTTTTAAAGGAAAAATACATTTACATTGCATTGCACGACGCGGTGCGTCGTGCAATGCAGAGGGTTGCGCGTTCGATTCCCACCGAGAGTAAGTATTTATGATTAAAAATAAATATTTGTTTCTGATCTGGGTGATTTCATTTACAAAAAATAAAAATAAAAAGTAGTAAATATAACCATTATATTGAACCGATTGCCATGAAACGATGGTGTGCGGGTAGCTAAAAAACTGGTTTAATTTGAGCTTCTTTTTATTCGTATTTTCCCGAGAGATCGGGACTTAACGCGGCTGAAACCGCAAGGTGCAGCTAGTCTATACTATATGTATAAATTGCTATGTTCTAACTGACTGATATATCAACACACAGCCTATCAATAGATATTATAGAGCTGAAATTTGGAGTGTTATCTTTATATGATGTAGTTGTAGGCATCCAATAAGAAAGAAGTTTTGAAAATACCCATATGTTGGGGTTTCATGCGTGTAAAAGCGTAGGACAGCTAGCAAACATTGAAATAAAATAAAATATACAGGGCTGATTTTTCCCTACCTAGATAGAGACATATCTGACAAATAAAATGTAACACCACGGAATGAAAAACCTCACTATGATATTGAAAAAGAAAATAAATCTAAATTTATTCGATCAAAATTTGAAGGCTTTCGAATTTGGTTGGGTTCGAACTGATTCAACAGATATTTACTTTTTTCAGATCATCAAATCACCTTTAATACCAGACATGATCGAAAGAAACAAAGCGGACGAAAGAAAACGTCTAGAACTATCTCTACAGAAAGAACTAGAAGGTATTAGAGTAGAGTGGGGAGTGAAAGAGAGGAAGATGAGAGCAGAATTACAGGAAGAGTTGAAGGAGTTAGAGAATAAGTTTCTAAATGATAAGAGAGTGAGATTGAGTGAGCAAGCGGAGAGACATCGAAGGGAAATGGAGGAGGTAAGTAATTTTTTATTCATCTGTCTTCTTTGGAAAGTTTGATTTTCGTGGGTGGTAGCCGGGTAGGGAATTGCTTATTTCATCCCTAGAGTGGAAAGTTTTGTTTTTAATATGTTATTAGCATTATTAGGGCTGAATGTCACCCATTTCACCCAATAGTGAAATGTTTGACATGGGATAACAATCTAATATTTTGTAGGTACCCTGTAGCCCGAATCTTAAAGATATATTTAAAAAATACAGAGTCGTTTAATATCTAATATTTATTTGAATTCAACATCGCGAACAGAAATAAAATACCGGCGATTGCGATTGGAACTCGCGCACGAAGGGTTCTGTAAACTTATCCAACCAACATTCATCTGTCCCGGACTAAAAAACGACGAAAAATCACGTTTGATATATAGAAGTCCCCTCAAAAATGTGTATAATTTTGTTTTTAGTATATTTGTTCTTATAGCTGCAACAGAAATACATCATATGTGAAAACTTCAATGGTCTAGTTAACCCGTTTCATGAGATGCAGCCTGGTGACAGACAGACGGACAGACAGCAAAGTCTCAGAAATAGGGTCCCGTTTTCAACCTTTGAAATGGAACCCTAAAAACTATTACTAACTCATTTAGGTACTAGAAACATCAGAAAGGAAACACAAAGCAGCTTTAGAACAAGCTCTAGCAGAGTTAGATGAGAAGTACAGACGCGAGACTGCAGTAGCTGAGGATAAACATGTTGAAAACATGCAGCGATTAAACGACCAGTACAAAGCTAGACTGTTGGAACAACAGAACGAATTGGAAATTGGTAAGTTTTACATTATTTTTTCTTAAGGACTGATTTTTCACTACGGATAAAAGATATGTTTTTGATATATTTTAAAGTGTTTCCTACACTTGGATGACTATACTTAAAGAAATGCTTTCCAAAAACGCAGGTTCAAGTCCTGTCGGGTTCGAAATTTTTGGAGAGCATTTCTTTAAAAGATATGTGTCAAATAAGTTCGAACCCAACCAAATTTAACAGCCTTCAAATTTTGAATCTATTTATATCATATTGACGTTTTTTATTTGGTGGTGTTACGTTTAATTTGTCAGATATCTCTATCTAGGGATATGAAAAATCAGCCCCTAAATCAATCATTTTTTTTTGCTTCATGTTAAATTACTTCTAGCTGATTATGTAATTCTATTGCTAACAAATGTCGTTTGAATCGATTGAAATTGTTGATTTTTTTTAAATATATTTTTAAAGTGCTTCCTACACTTGGATGACTACATATTTAAAGAAATGCTTTCCAAAAATTTGCACCGGACAGGACTTGAACCTGCATCTTTGGTTTCCGGCCCAATGCCTTAATCAATTTGGCCACAGGTGCTCGTCTAGTCGAGCCGAAATTATGGATCGCATATCTTATTTGTTTACGCCTCGCGTTACAGTCGCTAGTTTAACTTGCAATGGCAATTGGTTTTCTACTGAATTACGTGAAAAGAGACGTGAATACAACAATTGCAATTGTTTAGTTTTTGTTGTTGGTTCGAATACCGCGCTATTTTAGAATATTTCTATGAACGCCCATTGCCGGCTTAAGCATTTAAAATAAAAATAGAATCCATCTATAGAAAATAGAAATAGTTTATTTTTACCAAAAAATGTTACAATATGTTATCAAGATAAACATCAGACCTCGAACTAGGAACAAGTCCTGTATCTCGAGAATCTAGATACGACTACACAAATGAATTACTGTGAAACCGCAGAGATTATATAGTTAAATATTTAACAAAACAAAGGGAAAGAAAAAAAGGTTCAGTGAGTGTGTGTCTATGTGTGTGATCATGTGTGAGTGTGTCTTGTCCTATAGTTATTTATATTGAAACAATATACCGTTTCAAATCAACTCTTTCTTCAGAAAACGAACGCGAACTACAAGAGCTCCAGGACCAATTACAAGCGTCTCTCATCAAAGAACGATCTGAGATAATTGAAGAAAACAAACTGATACTGAAGTCTTTGAGAGAAGACCACGCTGCTAGAATAGCTGAGATGAAGCAGGATTATAGAGCCGAAGTAAGTCAATAAATATTGCAGGTCTACACCCAAACTTGGCTGTTTGTTTTTGTTCTCTTTGTTTTCTTCTCTCTTGTTCGGAAGGTTTAACTTTCATGGGTAGATAGCCGATGAAAGTGGCTCATTTCATCCCTAGGGTGGAAAGTAAATTCATTTTGTTAATAATTGCAATTTGACACTTCTTTCAATGGAAAAATTTACAAATACAAGGAACCTAAACATCAAATTATAGTATGAAATTAAAAAACGCCTTATTTTTGTTCATTTGGCTATGATAATTGAATTACCTACTCTTCTATTCTGCACCTCGACTGACCAACTCGATTCTACTGTAGGCAAAAAGTTTTTCGAAAAATGTCTTATGTTGGCAGCAAGTGTCTTGTGCTTACTAAGTTTCTTATGTTTCCATATGTTGGTTATATGTTTTTTTTAAATCTATTAAAAACCATTGAACCACCACTCGGGTGAATATCACGCATTTTACCCTTAAACTATTGGCGCTCTCACTTTGAATTGCTTCACCTTCAGCCCTTGTATAACAATCTATTATATAGTATTTGTTGTTACCGGCAACAGAAATACATCAACTGTGAAAATTTCAACTGTCTAGCTATCCCGGTTCATGAGATACAGCCTGTTCATAGACGGACAGACAGCAAAGTCTCAGTAATAGAGTCCCCTTTTTACCCTTTTGGTACGGAACCCTAACTAGATAAATATATATAAATAATACAATAATTGGTTTTTCAATGAAACTACACACCACAAAAACATAAAATAAAAACAAATAAACATATGAGAAAAAACTAAAAACCTTAAAACTTACAAATAAAAAACATCTTCGAGGGCGACCCCCGCGGCATCGTTCCTAAGAGGGTGGCGACATTCGTGTCTACATAAAGCGGGCATTCCCCCTCTGTATTTAAATGAAATCAAATAAAAAAAATATTTAATTGGATGTGTAAAACATAATAAAATATAAATTTATAACTAAATTACATAGAGTCAATCAAATTGGATGTGTTGATCACTTTAAATACGTCGAAATATTGCTAAGCTCACCCTTTGAAAAAAGAAGCCGCCAGCTCTACGATCCCCGACGCCACATTGAGGCGCCCCGAAAGATCCCTAGAAAACCTAAGCTAAGCGCACTTGGATAAATATTGTAGGTAGAACGTCTGCGCACACAGCACGTATGCCACGTGGCGGAGGTGCGCGCGCGGCTGGCGGCGGCGCGCGCACCGCCCGCCGCCGACCCCGCCACCAGGGAAAAGTACAAGGCGCTCAAAGAGAAGTACGCGCGGCTCAAACACGATGTCAAGGTAAGGAACCTAGAGGTAACACTAACACCAGAGATATGTAAAAACTTCTAGACACGTAATAGGGCAAATTTCTTGACAACACAAATCTAAGCTAACTAGCCAAAGAAGTCTTAGTTCCATCCCAGCTGACGTCACGATCGCTTTAGTAATAAAATTATGACATCTCTTTCTTACGTAATGCAAGTAGCATTGAGTCTTATGTTTTAGAAAAAGATAACAATACCATGTTTATTTTTATTTACAAGAAGCTCGATAGTTCGCCTGTAACGTCGACTAGCTACTGGCGAAATATCGTTATTTGAGTCTCGTGAACAAGCTGGTCATAGTTATTACCGAAATATCGAGCTCCTTGCAAATAAAAATAAACACGGTAAATACCTCGTTATTTAATAATATTCATAATGAAAAACAAAGTTGTCTTAAAGTTAAGCGTCACTAATTTGTTTACTATTCAATTTTTATTCAACAGATGTCAATAGAAAGACGCAATAAGAGACGTGAGATGAGTATGACGACGGGTTCTGAAACTGAAAAATCCAATTCGCACAAAGCAAACCCTTCTTTAGAGAGGTGAGATTTTATATTACCCATTTTTTAATAAACTTTATAACGGAAACAACTACATACTTACTTTTTAGATATATAGCTTACAACCGAATACAAACGCAACTCAAAAATAGAGGGCTACTCAAATAATTGATTACCTTCTAAATTATAATTAGGTTGAGAGTTTTTGAATTTAAGATCTGGATAATTGTTTAGAAAAAGCTAATTCGCACAAAGCAAACCCTTCTTTAGAGAGGTGAGATTTTATATATTACCCATTTTTGAATAAACTTTATAACGGAAACTACTAAATACTTTTTAGATATATAGCTTACAAACGAATACGCAACTCAAAAATTAAGGGCTACTCAAATAATTGATTACCTTCTAAATTTATAATTAGGTTGAGAGTTTTTGAATGTAAGAGCTGGTTAATTGTTTAAGTAGAACTCAAATTTTAAGTATCGTTTCTGGATTCGGCCGTACCGTACCTATACTAATATTATAAACAGAAAAGAATAATTTGTTTGTTTGTATAGAATAGGCTTCTTGGAACTTAATGCCTAAAACAATCTCTTCCAGCTAACATTCCTTAATAACAGTTCCCATCCACAGATGTAAAGAACTAAACGAAACGTCAGTGAGCGTAACCATAGAACCGATCCCTACTAATAAAGTCAGTAATCCTACCATTAGATGTAACGACAATGAAACATCGTACTCGGAGAGCAACGCACAGAAATCTATAGACAATAATAATGAGGAATGGAAACTGAAACGAGAGAATGTAAGTTTATTTTTTAAAATCATGAATAAAACGCGATTAAACCCGGTAAATAAAGTGTTTTATTATTTTAAGTTTAATAAAACACTTTATTTACCGGATTTAATCGCGTTTTAATCATGATTTTTAAACGACCGAGCGTTCGCCAACTTTACAGTTGGCTTTTTCAAGGTTGACTGAGATGTAATTCGCCTATTTTAACATTCTAAAAAGTTACTGTAAACTACGGCCTCATAACTGTAAAGTTGGCGAAAGCTCGGTCGTTTAAAAATTATGAATAAAACGCGATTGAATCCGGTAAATAAATTGTTTTATTATGCAAAATCGCGAAAACCATAAAATAAATTTTATTAAGTTTATTTTATATAGAAATATTATTTGGATGTCACCTCCTGTTTAGGCCGTTAGTCAATAGATTTATAAAGAAAAAATACAGTGATAGTTTAAAATCGTTTGTTGGTTTAATTTGGTACTATGGGAAAAAACCAAGAAAGGGTTTACGTTCAAACATGCCATAATAAATGTATTTTTAAACATCTTTGCAAAAAAAAAATATGTTTTTTTTTAGAATTGTTTCTGGTCTGGGCGTTTTCTATGTGTCATATGGATGTATTAAATGTAGTGTACCTATCTGTTGTCGAGTACTCATAGTCCAAGCCTAGTGCTTAGTTTGGGCCATTGCGCTGTTTGTGATGTCGTGCATAATTATGTAATAGAATCTTTAAGACAAAGTGGTTCCATATCTCTTAGTAAATAAACACCATGTTCCCTCCTAGTAAAACTTAGTCTAAATTTAGAGAACTTTCCACCAAAAATTTCATAAAAATCATATGTTTCACTAAATGGTTATTCATTGGTATTCCAGACGCTTCAATCAGCAGATACATCTCAAACGTCAGGCAGCAAACGTGTGGCTGCCCCGGCCCAAAGACCGCGTCGGACTGCGGTCGCGTTCAAAGACCCGCCCGTATCGAAACGGAAACACGACCGAGATAGAACTAAGAAGGACAGAGACAGAGATAGAGATCTAGATGGTAAGCACTTTAAAACTATTCGAAACTTGTTAGTGGATACCTCCACATGACAAATCCAATTTTCATGTTCTAAGACCAACTGTTTGGGGTCTGCAACGATATATCATTAAGTAAATCAGTAGGGACTGTAAATTGTATATGTAAGATCGAGTTATCTTGTTCACAAAACATGGGTCGAAATAAAAGGCGTTCGCTCATACTCAACGCAATTGCTTATTTATTCCATTCGAAATTGGTCACACTGACAAAACTGTGCCTATTTGCTTTTGTTCCCGTTTACTTTTGGTCTTTTGCTGTAGTAAAGGAGCTCAACCCGAATAAACTAACTTTTTTTTTCGTAAATGAAGTTAATTAGTTGAATTATATTTCTAGGTGCTACAACAGATTTCCAAGATTCCTCCGACGCAACAACTGCCGATGAGAAACCTAAAGAGTCTTTAAACGGTGTTGGCAGACGCAGATGTTTCACTAGGTTAAAGTCTGCGTCTACTTCGCGTCTCAACTATTCACCAAAGTAAGTAATGAGATTATTTTCCCACTGTCCTCATTGCTGTTTACATGTTATTTGAACAACGGAATTAATCCACCACGTAAGTAAATAATACTATCTATTGCCGCTGTCTTCATTGATGCCTTGCCGTTACTTGGGCAACAAGTAACTTTTCACCAAAGTAAGTATTACGACCTATTCTCACTGTCCTCATTGATGATTTCCCGTTATTTTGGATAGTGGGAATCTCTATCGCGTGTCTAAATCATTTACCAAATAATTACAATCTATTTCCGCTGTCCCCATTGATATGTTACCATTATATGAACAACGGTAATACTCTACTTACGTCGTAACTGCTTGCGAAAGTAAGTAAAACTACATAAACGTAAAGCGTGACGTATGTATATAATCGCTCTAACAGTATCCGGAGGATTGGCTATGTAAAATTTCATGAAAATCTCAAAACTGTTGTGTAAAAAACTCGCCTAACTTTGCTATTATCACAACCTCATGCTTCGCTACCTTCTCAATTAATGTCATGATTTATATTTAAATAGCTGCTCCCCGCGGTTTCATCCGCGTAAGTCCCGTGCACACGGGAATATCGAGATAAAAAGCCTATGTGTTAATCCAGGTCCCCAGCTACCTATATTCCGAGTTTCATCGCAATCGGTTCGCATTCTTTGCGTGATTGAGTAACAAACTCACATACATACATACACACATTCTTTCAGCTTTATAATATTAGTAGGATGAGTAATTATTTATTTTGTAACACAGACGCAGCGAAGGTTGGTCCAGCCCGTTAGAATGTTTAAGACAGCAGTTGAGGAAACTAGACGACTTAGAAGACCAGTTCCCTGACCTAGCGTGTCAACCTTACAGTCTACGGTACCCTTTCACTGATTTGGGTAAGTCCTCTTTCACTATCACTTTCAATAGCATAATTTCTTCTATGGTTTTCGCGATTTTGCATACTAAAACACTTTTTTCTAACGGGTTTAATCGCGTTTTATTCATGATTTTTAAACGACCGAGCCTTCGCCAACTTTACAATGGGCTCTGAGATGTAATTCGTTTATTTTACCATTCTAAAAAGGTACTGTAAACTACCGCCTCATAATTATTTGTGATAAAACGCAAATCATGAATAAAACGCGATTAAACCCGGTAAATAAAGTGTTTTATTACTTTCAATATCACTATCAACTTTACTTTCAACTTCATTATCTCTATCACCTCTACTTTCAACCGTTACTAGCATCTTTAGTATCACTGTCACCATTGCCTTTCACTATCACCTTCCCTTTCACTATCACCTTCACTTTCTATCACAAACACTTCCAGTAGGTATTTATTGTTGTATGGGCTGTAATATGCGGCATCGACAGTAGTGGTCTATTATGGTAGTCCTTTACAGTTCACTAGCTTCGCCCGTGGTTTTACCCACGTAAGTCCCGATTCCACTGGAATATCCGGAAAAAAGAAGTCTATGTGTTAATCAAGATCTCCAGCTATCTACATACCAAGTTTCAGTTTACAGTGCCTCCGTCTAGCTGATTATCTAACTTTGTTGTTAACAAATCTCGATTGAAACAATTTATACATATTGTTGATTTTTGCAATTACGGGTATACAATTTGACAGTTAATAGCCGCTAGTTTTAATTGAAATGGCAATTTGTTTGCTACTGAATGATGTGAACACAACAATTTCAATTGAGATTTGTTAGCAACAGAGTTACATAAACAGCTAGTTGGTCTTTTTTATTTATTTCTTATCGGTTGTGAACCGATTATGGCCATTGGAAAATTAGCCAGTGTCAACAAGTCAGAAACAGTCAAGTCGTCATAGTAAAAGTCAAGTCTAGGGAATCATTTGTAAACACGGCGACCATTTACAAAGATTGTTCACGGAGCTTTCGAGACAACGCTAAAGTCCATGTTTTGCACCGATTTTCACTTTCATTTCACTTGTACACCTTCACGAAACTAAATTTATTAATATGCCTCCGAAATTAAACAATTTACACGCATTTGAACAGGTTTCACAAAAATGAAAATTTAACAACACATCTCAACGCGTTCCAGCCAAAATTCCTACGGGCATATAATTTGACAGTTAACTGTCGCTAAGTTTTAAATGAAATGGCAATTTGTTTGCTACTGAATGATGTTAAGTTTTAATTGTAATGGAATGAAATGGCAATTTGTTTGCTACTGAATTATGTGAACACAACAATTTCAATTGAGATAGGGACGCGATTTCAAATCTCGCCGCGATTGAATTTTTGAAGATATATTTTTCCTTTTTTTTTTTTAATATCAATATATCTCTTAGGTACAGTGGAAGCGACGGACACGGCGGAACTGGAATTCGTGCGTCATCGAGCTTTAGTGGAGAGGGAAGGCATGCGGCGCGCGAGGCAAGCGCTGCAGACCAGGCGGGCAGCCTTGAGGGATAACGCACGACCTAATCATGTAAGTTGACCAACTATTTTAACTTATACTGTTAAATAATACAATTTTCATATCCCCCAAAAAGGCGAACCATGAATGTAACTTTAGTTAAGTAATAGCTGCGCCCAGCGGTTTCACCCGCGAAAGTCCCGTTCCTGCGGGAATTTCGTTGGGGAAATGTTATTCCCGGTATCCAGCTACCTATATTCCAAGTTTCATCGCAATCGGTTCAGTAGTTTTTGCGTGATTGAGTATCAAACAACCAAACACATACATTTTCACATTTATAATATTAGTAGGATTCAGTAAGATAGATCTATTTATAATATTAGTAAGATTAAGATCTATGTAAACCCATGATTATGAAATAAACGAGTTATGAATTTTATAATTTTATTATGGTGTTCAATTATGATTTGAGAAAATATTCTATCTAATAGAGTAACGCTTTACTATACCAAAACATAAATTATATGAAGAAAAACTATTTTGACACATTGAGTGGCCTTATCGCCTGACAGTGATTTCTTCCTGACTACCAATGTAATACAATGCAATCCGTGGCATTCACTTAAACGTGAATGCCACAGATTGCAGCGAAAAACAAGCGAGCAAGCAAATGTGTGATTCTCAAACATAACATCAACTTCGTCAACCAATTTTTGGGCAAGACATCAATTAGTTCTGCATTTTGCAAGACGTCAATCCTGAATTTTGCAAGACATAAATCTCGCATTATGCAGGACATCAATTTGGCATTTACAAATAGCCTTATATTAAATCATTAAATCATTTACGTTGTGTATATAATCACGTTGTTTGCAGCGGTTAAGTGATGACTTTCACACATCGTTGCACAAATCACGGTTGCTATTAGTTGTAGATTTGTGTTTAATACAACATAAAATGGTGTTAATGTCTTGAGACCTAATCTGAGGCAAGATATCAGTCTTTTAAATATTTTACAAAAGCGCATTTATCACGTTGTAAAGTGAATATCGTTGCAGTAATCACTATTACCACGTGATTATAGATTTATATTAATACTAGCTGCGCCCCGCGGTTTCATCCGCGTAAGTCCCGTTCCCGCTTGAAAATCGGGATAATAAGTAGCCTATGTGTTAATCCACGTTCCCAGCTACCTATATTCCAAGTTTCATTGCAATCCGTTCAGTAGTTTTTGCGTGAAAGAGTAACAACCTCACATACATACATACATACAAACTTTCGCGTTTATAATATTAGTAAGATAATTGTGTTAAATGTCTTGAGCAGAAATTCAACCTCAGTCCAATAGATATTTTACAAATGCACCAATCATACTATTCAGTCATAGTAAAAAGGGTTATTGTTAACATAGGTTTAACATTACATGTAATTGGAATGTTACATTTCATGTAATAACTCAGTAACATTCTATGCTCTTCAAATTTGAGGCAAGACGATCTCAAAATAATATTGTGGGCATTTACAAGCGTAATTATTATTACGTTGTGAAGGAGGATCGTGAAGCCACCGAGTTGGAGGTAGCGCTACACCGAGCGCGCGCGTTGTTAGGCGAGAAGGAGATTCGGCTGCGGCACATCGAGCGCTCGCTGCGACGACTCGCGCCGCGACCGCTACCTCAGGTCTCTATCGACCAGTGCTTTCAGATACGCTGGCATACCGATTATCTCTTTTAAGAGCATAGAAAATACAGTAGATTGATAGATGTAAAAGTGCCCTTTAAAATCCTCCCTCACTGCGAACATTCACGTGTAATGTGAATACAGATTTGAGCATTACTTAAAATCTACGAGGAATAAATAGAATGGAGATCTAATTTCTCTATTAAAATCGAAAAAAAAACATGTTCCACGGTCACAGAGCAGCAGATGCACGCACTGACATGTTCCGTAAAGTATTATGTATGATCGACCTTTGGATCCACCAATAGCGGCCGATCTTTAGTGACAGACTGGCGGTCGAATCATCGTTCTAGACCCCACAACCACCGTTTGCGTGGAACATTTTTTCAAAGCATTGCTACTTACATTAATTATTATATTCGAGTTCGTTGATTATTGTTTGACTGACGAGCATTTACATGTAAAGTAACATTTTACAAGTGAAGCGCAATGAGTTACTAGTTGTAACAAGATATTAGACATTGTATTATTACAAGGTGCGTGCTGTGTGTAATGCCCGAATCTGTAACGCTACATTACAAGTGAATGCTCGCGGTGAGGGAACACACTCAACTCAATATCAATTTAAAAAATATTATTATGAAAGAGTTAAAAAAAATAGTAATGTACTGTATATTTAAAAAAAAATGCTGTATTATTACTTTTGGGATCTGAAAGCACTGTCTATCGACCTTCCTTGCCCTTAAGCCGTTTTTTTTTGTTTTTGTTGCGGAATTCTCGGTTTGGCCATAAAATACTATTGGCTTATACCTACTTTGAGAATCATTTTAGTATTTTATTGCCCAGATAACATTTTTTTCTGTTTCTGTGTTGCGTCTCTCATCTCATCTCATATTGTCGGATTTTTTCTTTGAAAGCAGCTGCTTTACAGGTTTTCTTTGGTGTCAGCTGTAAATTATTTTGCTTACTTTGTTGTCATTCATTTATACTCATCTCATCGTTCATAGCTAGCGTAACATTGATGTCGTTTTCTTTATGCCTTTGAATTTTAACATTTTACTCTTTAAGAGTTCGTCCCTATAGTGCTTTATCTAATCTAGTATCTCATTGTCCTACCTGCTGTCTTAAAGTGAATTGAGTTGTCGGACATCATGTCATTTAATTAATATTAATTTTAAAAATCTAGATTCAAATTTGAGCGTTATAACCAGCTGTGACTAAACTAGTCTAGGTGTTAGTTTATCATCTTGAATCCACGCCTATATCTACAGCCGTTAAAGAATAACGCTCAGATCTGAAAAACCTATCACATCATGCAGGATCGATTAAAACAGCCAAACTTCCACAGGAAACATCATCAGCATCATCAAACAGTTCTGGTTGCGAAGGTGGGGCGGAAACGAACACTGGTGCGGGCGGTGCCGTGTTGCGGTCATTGAGGGCGTTACATGCCGATGTTAGGGATATATGGCGCGCTTTGGACGCGAGAAGACCTCATACGGGTTAGTTAAGGACATCTCTTCTATACGCTTTAGCGTCGTACTAGATCGTAGTGTTCATTCATAATATAAACGTTCTTGTTGAATTTAAATTAAAGAAATATGAATCCAAATAAATTTAATTATTAAAAAGGTAACTTATATTAATTGTTAGCCCAAAGTCGGGCATTGAACCGATTTAAAATTTAATATTAAAAAATCACCTGCAAAAATCTCCTAATGTGAAGTTCAAATTCCCTGGTTTGCATAGGTCGTCTGCAGATGCTAAATTGTCGTCTATAAGTGCTCAAATATGTGCATTGATTTTGTGAATGATAAGAATGAATAATTCATCATATACCTTCAACTAACACATTAGTGTACTAAAATTCGGCGCTATAATCAATGAACTTAATATAAGGAAGTACATCATCAGCGGACTGCCATTTCTAGTAGACACTTACCTCATTTATATACCTGAAATTATTTTTAATGGTATTCACTTCACAGCATCTCCAGAAACAAGTTCATACAATGCAGCCACCACTTCGCAAACGAGGATGACTTTATCAGCGGTAAGTTTACTTCTTGATGTCTTGCGATTATGATGTCCTATTTACAAAATTATGATGTCTTGGGACAAAATTTCATTTTACTAACTGTTCGTTTCTTTTCCAGCCAGACCCAATGATAGTTCACGAAAACTCTGACGGTGGTGTGTCGGAAAGAGCACGCGGTTTGCGAGCTTGGTTGCAAACTACGCCTTAAAAACAAGGCAATAAGCCTTAAATTCCTATAACAATTACTTTGCCTTATAAATCCTTAATGTTTGTTGATTTTTTTTAAACTTCGACTTTATATGTATTGTGGTGCTAAACGGGTAATTTTTTTACAGTAATAGAGTACCAAAAAGGTTAAATATATTGTTTTTAAATTTTGCACAGGATTTCTGATAATTTCAAAATTGGACGTTTAAAATGGATTTTTCGTTTGCTAGTAAAGATAATACCCGTTCTTAAGTATTTAACAGCCGAATACTAAAATGCTACTCAAAATTTAAGAGCTAGTTAATCAATCAAGCAGCTCCTAAACTTACAAATTCGCATACTCATTTAGAAGCTGCTTAATAAGCCTTTAAATTTTAAGTGCAGTTTCAGTATTTAGCAGTTAATTATTTACTAGCCATAGTAGTTAAAATTTAAATAAAAGATCTGATATCGATTTAAAACCTGTTACGTTTGTTGTATGTCGTACCTTATCGATTTGTTTTTAAATAAAGACAATGTTTACAAACTGAATAATTATGTATTTACCAGTTTACAACTTATAGCGTCTAGGTTATAAATATAACTCGAAATAGCTCAAAATTATAACATATATAAATCATTATTAGAAAGAAACTTACTTGTAAGGTGTTACGCTTAAAATGATTACGACAATTATTGACGAACTAAAAATTAAAATTTCTGCATACATAC
The DNA here is from genome assembly GCA_949358125.1 of Idaea dimidiata. NCBI lineage: Eukaryota > Metazoa > Arthropoda > Insecta > Lepidoptera > Geometridae > Idaea > Idaea dimidiata. Next base: position 16,208,341 of record OX442329.1, read on the forward strand.
TCGTGTTTAATAAAAATACATTTGTGCGCCGCAATCGTGCGTGTTAAGCGACGCCTGGCGCGGTCATTACTTAGATGGGTGATCGATGATGTGTGTTGCATAACAAAATTATTATCTCGAAAAATAAAATTATAAGAACTACCTGTGGTATCATGTAATTAGCATCCACCGTTACTAGTGGCTAAGTTGCAGTACATTGCTGCTTTGACGTAACGTGGTTGTTACTGGTGATTACTTCAAACAGCAATGTACAATACAAAATATGCTTTTTGACAGCAATTAGCAACTGACAGCGGTGGATGCTAATTACATGATACCACAGCAGCTCTGGTTTTAAGACAATTTTTGACTGCTCTTAATTTTTTTGAAACTGAAAATTAGATTTCAGCGTTATACCTTACATGAAATACTGGCAATGTTATACTACTGAAATAAAAATATAAATTATATTCGGCCATGAATACATAGTATACAAATATCATATTAAATTAATTATAACACTACGATTTACGAATGTGACTGCATAAAATAGATCTTTAACGGGTAGTAAGATGTAAGAGTTTGCATGTATTTCACAGATTTAAATCCCAGTATGATGGATTAATTATCTTAATAATTATGTAGCCTTTTCGAATTATGACGTAGCAAACTTATTTCTGCGTGTAAGCTTTACTATATCAATGTTTTTCAGTATTTTTAAGGATATTTTTGGCTTTAATCATTAATTACTTAATTTTAATTAATATTATTAAGTAGGTACGCACAATCATAAGTATAATGAAAATATCCTTCAGTGGCCTAAAATTATGTCATACTTTTCTTTCCTAAATTGCACAACTATTTTCTAAATTTCTAAGTGTCATTCCTTATTGTAATGTTTTTCTCTACATAATTTAATTATGATATTATTATTGTGTTTTAAAATACGTATAATTTATGATTTCGAAATGTTGGATTGAAATTATAGACTCGTTTTTCCAAATTTAATGGCATTGCTTTTATTATTTTTATAATAGTTTACAGATCTTTACAGATCTCGAAAAGTATTTATGAAATGCCTTTTGTATGCTTATAATAAAGTAACGCGATGAAATTAAAAAAAATGATTAAACAATATATACCGGGTTTTTATTCTCGTTTTATTTAATAACGGCATTATTACAAAAGTACCGAGCTTTCGCTAATTTTACAGTTAGCTTTTTCTGGTTGGAAACTGGTTGTCTCAGTCAATATTGATAATATTCAATATTTATTGTCAATATTTAAAATGTTGTTATTGCATAAAACGCGAGTAAAACCCGGTAAATATTGTGTATTATTATGCAAAATCGCGAACACCTACGACAAAATTATGTCGAAAAAATGAATTTAATTACGTATAATAATTTGCTAAAACGCGCTAAATAAGTTTGTCATGAAACCTCAAAAGTAAGTTTAAGCCAAATAAACGTAGTTAGGTTCTATAGTAACTTCTAGTCAATGATTGTCACAATTTGTAGGAGAAATGTTTGTTTAGATGAAGCTAGGATAATACGTGATTCTGATTCTTTAGTGACTTTATAGATTTTAGTGAAATTTAGTATTTACAACGGTCAAAGTATGAGTAGCTAATGATTTTAAATGCTTCTACTCAGGGCTGATTTTTTAAATCCCTAGATAGAGATATCTGACAAATAAAATGCAACACCACCGAATAAAAAACGTCACTTTGATATTAAAAAAAAAAACTAAATTTAAAAGATCAAAATTTTATGGCTTTTAAATTTAGTTGGGTTCGAACTTATTCGATAGATATCTTTTATTCGTGAAATGAAAAATGAAATCTATATGATCAAAATTTCCGAAAGATTTTGATAACTAACTGCGTCCGCAGTTTCACCAGCGTAAATGCCGATCCTACGGAAATATCGATTTAAAAAGAGTTTATTCAGATCTCCTGTTAACTCTTTATATTAGGGGTTAAAGTATGAAATTGCCGATTTGTACTGAAAATCTTAATTGTTTATTTTTTAAATTTTTAACAAATTTATTTAATCAAAATAGTTGCCATTATTATCTATACATTGCTGCCATCTAATGGGAAGGTTATTAATGCCTTTGCGATAGAACTCCGACGATCTAGACTGCACAAACTGTGTGAAAGCATTTTGTACTGCCTCCTGGGAAGAAAACTTCTTGTCACGTAGATAATTGTCCAAATCACGAAAAAAAATGGTAGTCCGTTGGAGCAAGGTCTGGTGAATACGGAGGATGACGAATGGTTTCTAAGTGCAGTTCCTGAAGGGTCAAAATGGTTTCTCGTGCTGTGTGAGGTCTCGCGTTGTCGTGGAGCAATAATGGTGAAGATCGATTCATGAGTCGGGGCTGTTTTACTGCTAGTTTTGTCAACATGGTTCGGAGTTCGGCACAATAGACATCTGCCGTAATTGCTTGACCAGATCAAAGAAAACTATAGTGAATAACACCATGCTGAGACCACCAAACAGTTACCATTACCTTTTTATTGGTAAGTTTTGCTTTAGGACACTGTTGTGGCATTTGACCTGGGGTCAGCCATTGCATTTTTCTTTTCCGGTTATCATAAAGAATCCACTTTTCATCACATGTTACAATTCGATCCAATATTCCTTCATTTCTGTACCGGTTCAACAAGGCAACACAAGTTTCAACACGCGTTTCTTTCTGCAGATCAGTCAAATCATGAGGCACCCATTTTTCGTATTTTTTTATTTTATTGATTTGACGCAAGTGAGTCAATAAAGTGGGTAAGGTAACGTTAAACCATGCCGCTAATTCCTGGGTAGTTTGACTAGGATCGGCTTCCACTATCTCTCTTAATTCATCGTTATTCACCTGTGTGGGCGGTCTTCCTCGTGGCTCGTTCTTTAAGTCGAAATTTCCATCACGAAAGCGTTTAAACCAAAATCGCACGGTGCGTTCATTAGTAGACCCCTCTCCAAGCGCAGCATTGATATTGCGGGCTGTTTCTGCCGCGTTAGTTCCGCGTCGGAACTCGTATTCAAAAATCACTCGAATTTTCGCAGTATCCATCTTTCTTGTCTAAATTGAATAACAAAAACAATTGAAAGTCGATATTCAAATGTTTCACATTTTTTAAAAAAAGAACATCACAGAAACCATTTGAAAAAAGTTTCATTCGAAAACCTCAAACCATGAAGATTCTATGTCAATTCAAAGAACCTATTGCAATAAAACGGCAATTTCATACTTTAACCCCTATTACTAAGTTACATCGCAATTGGGTGAGTAGTTTTTGTTTGTAGGAGTATTATACATACTTGACTACTTAGTTACTGACTACTTTTACCAAAACTTTCACATTTATAAGTTTTAAAATATTAGCAGCATAGTTTAAAAATGTGTTGCGAAAATGATGTCTTGCGTAATTAGATGCATGATTTTTCAGTGTCAAAACTAATACAATTTAACGATCCAGTGCTGTTTTTTTATTTACGGGATAGTTTTTTTTAAGGAAAATACGTGATGTCCTTTGCCTAATTTAGAATATATTACAAAAGTCGCTTAAATTATGTCCTGCAAAGTTTTAGAAAGCAAAAGACGTCATTTACGCATTTATTCTACGACTTTTTTTAAACTTTTTATTATTAATGCGATTATAAAATGTAAACTTAAAATGTACTTACGACATTTTCACTGTAATTTTTTTAAAAAAAATATTGGAAACGGCGTAAGTGCGTCCTCTTTAGACGTTGATATTGTTTCTAGGGTTGCGTACCCAAAAGGTAAAAAGCCCTTTAGACTTTTTCACAATGTTTATGCACAGAACATTCCAGTCCAATTAATTTTGTAGGTAGGTACTAGTTATTAGCAGTGCCCCGCTATTTCATTTGCGTCAGTTTCGATTTCGTTGAAATCAGAGAAAAATGACTATAAAATTTCCAAGGGTATTTCAAAATTCGTATAATATTTGGAGTAAATGTGAAAATTTCTATAAGAGTATGTAAAAAACGAATATGTTTGTTACTCTTTTATGCAAAACTACTGAACGGATTGCAATGAAACGTTCAAAGCAGGACATCTCAACTAATCCCTTTTTAATGGCTTTTTAGCCCGATATGCCCACGGGAACGGAGCTTATAAGGGTGAAACTGCGGAGCGAAATTTTAATATGTTTTAAAATATTAAAATATCTATATAATTTATTCTTTTTTATAATATTAGTATTCATTTGCTCTCTATAGAAAAAAAAACTATATTTCAATTTAAAATATAATCCCTGTATTTCAATTTAAATAACTATCATCTAACTGATTATGTAACTTTGTTGCTAACAACTCTCGATTGAAATTACTAAAATTGTTAATTTTACAACATTTTTGCAATTACGGGTACCTATACTTGGGCAGTAGGTAGTCGCTAGTTTCAATTCCAAAAGCAATTTGCTAATTTACTATAACTGTTAAATTATAAAACCGTTGCAAAATTAACGTTAAAACAACAATTTTCGTAATTTCAATAGAGATTTGTTAACCGATTATGTAACAGAGTAGTTACATAATCAGCCGCTGGTATTTACTTATTTTGTAGTTACTTGTTCAAATGTAGGTTACTATACTTTTTGGCTTCGTATTGACTTGTAGGTAAATACGTAATGAATTCCCTCTCTAGGCGGGCAGACTGAAAGTATTATGAAACAGAAATCGATTCTAACAATTTTAGCTAAATACAGGGTTACTGGTAAACAGTGATCCGCCCTAAAAACTTAAATCCGGTACCGGTCATAAAGTCTAGGTTCAAAAATACAGTTCAGTAGCCTAACACAGTCTTTCGGTCTGATACCGATGTCGGAAAGGATATCATCGTCCGTCACTCAGTAAGATTCAATAAGACAGTAACAGAATGTCAATTCGACCGTCGGTTCGGACTGAAGCTGTCTGAAAAGCCATGCAGGTTCTACCTGCATACCTAAACATTTCCCAGTAATTCACTTTATCTAGTGACATCCATTAGCCAGATGTATTATTATAGATTTAGTAACATATTTATTCTGTCTTCTCATTCACTGCTGTCTCATAAAAAAATGTTGTTAGTAAAATTGTTAGAACGAAGCATGTCGGGACTGTGATAGTAAATAAATATCATTCGCAATGTTCATTCCTCATATTTTTTATTTTTTGTAATAAATTGTTTTATTGTAATTAAAAATACAACGGCTCACTTCGAATCGATATATTTGAAAGTAGAACAACAATTGTATTATTATTATTAGAGATGGGCCGACTATGTTTTTTGCCGACTAGTCGGCAAATCATTATAATTCCGAGATATTCGTCATAAAACTTCCAAAAATGGTCGAACTGTTTAAAAAATACAATAGAGCTAATACATGCTGAGACATTTAAGGTTCGTCCTGGTCGTGAGGTATTTATTTACGTTTTTCTGACTACCCAGTCTTTAACTCTACTATAATTCAATATATATTGCATAATAATAATTGTTAATTGACAACTAGTCGGTAAAAGTGCCGACTAGTCGGCGACTATTCGGCGCATCACTAATTATTATTAGTGATGGGCCTATTAGTCGGTAGTAGAATAATCATCAACTTACAATTATGCAATAAAACAAACCCCTATTCAATTAATAGTGCAGCTATATACATACATATGTCATATTTTTGAATACTAATATACAATTTGACAGTTGCAGTCGCTAGTTTTAATTGCAATTTGTAAGTGACTCTAACTGACAAATTTTGTATTCAAAAATTACGTGAAGGCAACAATTTTATTAGTTTCAGTCGAGATTACAAATAAGTTAGGTTGATGAAAACTTGAATATGTCCGTATTAAAATGATCGGCATTGCAGACTTAAAGCTCTAGTCAGCCCATCACTATACAACAGGTAAAAACATTTCGTTTTTACAATATTTAAAGGAAAAACTATACAAAACAAAATACGTATGATTTTAAAATCTCGTTTAGATTATTATAAGTAATCTGTAAAATGTGTAATTTTTGTTATTACAGGGTCTTTGGAAATAATTTGGTTATCTCCCAGAGTGACTATTTATTTCCAATGACCCTATTTTCTAGTCACAACTATAATCACAACCGACTCTATATGAACGTGGCTTGATGTTTTGTCTTGTGAGTGATAATCAACGTCTGGAAATATGACAAGAGTCCACGTATAGGGTCATTTGTGAATACGGCTGTAAATCTGTAAACATTCCAAATAATCTAAACATGCCATTTAAATATGCCATTTAAAAAAAAAAAAAAAAAAAAATCTAAACATTACTTTTATTATTCTTTTATTGAAAAATAATTTTTTATCTTAGTTAAAATAATTACAAACTATCAAATATATTTACTTTAATAATTACCAAAGACGTCCATGATATTTTCTATTTTATAATCACTACAAAATTTATGCACGTTTCTGAATACGACGTTTGATTACTAAATACCTGTTTATGTTTATACAGTGTTATTGGAAATCGATTTGCTGATTTAAGGTTTCTTCGACGCGTGTGGAAGGAGAGAAAGTTGCTTTTACATTTTAAAATGAACTTGTGGTTTCCGAACGCGATAGTCAGCCGCTGTTTAGACACAGACTAATGTTAAAGATGAAAGGATAAAAGCTGGTTTCTGAGTGACTCTTAAAAACAAAATATTTTCAAATGTTATAAGTACAACAAACGTATTTGGTCCTCTTGAGCACTCAAAAAGCCAATTAATTTCCGATAACCCTGTATAGATTACATTTTATTGTAAAATATGTATTACCGTAAGTATTTATAAGATTACTATTTACCATTCATTCATTATATTGTATTGTAAAAATTACAATTGTAATTATAAAAAAGGGAATAATAATAAAAACCTGTATGGATGGAATCTATGTTTTTATTTTAAACAATTTCCATAGTTAAACAATAAAACACCATACCAACTCGGCCCGTAAAATCTACCAAATGATATCGTTCATTTAAGCAAGTATTAGTAATGGCTTCTATCTAGCTATCTATCTATACTCGTTAATAATAAAATAACTCCTGATATTAATAAAACGTAATGTAATCCACCTGAAAAATAAAAGACACTATTTAATTCAAGTTTTAAATAAATAGATACAAAAAAGTTTTAAATCCTTTTTTTCGTTAAATTATTTATAACCGATAGCTGCGTTTCGCGGTTTAACCCGTGTAAGTTCCGATTCTGTGGAAATATCGTGTTCCAAGGTACAGACAGAATACAGATTATGTATCCATGTAGATATCCATAACTACAGCTATAACGTCCACTTACAACAATATCTGCGTTATAATATCCGACCCAAGTTTAGTTTATCAATTTAGTTACAAGCATAGCTAACAGGTGTCGCTACTAGCGCAACAAACAGCAAAATAAAAACTTTATTACCTATCAACTTGAATGGCAACTTGTAATTTCAAATTCATATTCTAAATATTTTATGATTGACAATACCGTCAATACTTATATTATCAAATTACAATATCACTAAATCTTTAAAAAAAATTGAGGAATGAATGGGGCTCGAACCACCGCATATTGAATCTCAAAGCAAGGTAGTTAACCAGGCTGCTAATCCAACATTAACAAACGTAATGAAATAATGAATCTATACCAGCAAACGGCTACTTGTTTATCTACCTACAAAATATTAATATAATGAGTAAATTGTGGGTAGTTTGTAACATAATTTTAAAAAACTGACCCTTTTACGTAGAATCATTTCACACAACAAACGAATAAACCATTGTGGTTACTGTGCATTTCTTTCTTTTTTTAAAAGTTTAATTTAAAATATGTTGTAGTGTTATGTAATGAAGTAAACAATTAAATTACATTCGTTAAATCTAACGGTGAGTTAAAATATTGTTGGGAAACTATGGTCATGTCTATTCAATGTCAAAAAGAAGCATTAAAATTAATAACCTGGTTTATCTACTTACAGAGAAAAACAATCCGGCTATGGGTTAAAATATATGGAGAACCGGAGACCCAGTAACGACATAAAATGGCTTGTGGGGTCAAATGACTTCAAACTGGGACTTATCAGTGGTCAAGCGAAACAAAAGAAAATCTCCAGAATCTAGTGACATCAACTAGGGAGTGGATGAGTGGAAACAATTTGTGCCACAATATGGTGAATAGCATTAAAAATAGACTTCAACAAATAATTCAAAGTTAAAGTAGGCCTTTACTTTATTAAAATATTGTTCTTAGTGTTGTGTTCTAAGTGTTATGTTGGGTGTTTTTATAAAAAGTGTTTGCATTTTAAAAAATAAGATGTCACAAGTGATGTTATTGTGTATTTGGTAGAAAATGTATAATATAAATACGTTTCTACCTATACCATACATGTAATTCACGAAATTGGCATTATTGCAAAGTAAGAATTTTTTTATAGAACCACCCACAATACAATAAGTCTTGTAAGGCGTTGTTTGTAAGAATAAAGTGTTAAAAAACATTTTGTTTTCTTATTTTTAAAGTTAAGTGTAACTTATACTAAGATAAATCATACAAAAGCAAAAATAAATATATAAGTTATCACTTAATACATAAAATTCAATCAAAAAGAATTACTGCAGTCAGGTTTCGAACTCGATAGTGTCTGTCACTCAAATCCATATAAGATACCGCTGCACCAACGGATCATTAGAATTATGGTCTAAAATAACTAACTGTTGATAAGCCGTTTCGTTGTAAGTAGACGTTAGCTGTAGCTATATATATATAGCTATATAGGATATCTACGGTGGTTACTTTAATCATATTCTGTCTGTACCTAATGTTACTATCGATAAAGTGGTGAAAGAAATTTTGAAATCGATCCAGTAGGTTTGGAGCCTATTAGGCCGCACAGCCTTAACCACTGGTCCTAAAGGCTTCAAATTCGGAGGGTGTGTTCCTTGTGATGTGTAGGTTTTACAAACAAATCTTTCCTTTTTATAATACAGATAAATACGCCGTACTTCATGGATTGTTTAGACTAGTAAATCCGAGCTAGTTAATCCAACGAAGATCGATTTAGAAGTCAGTTGGCTAAGGACGATCGGTTTTACAGGGCTAAATTACTGCAGATTTTTACTAAGAAAACTTACTTAATAAGTTGGCTCCACTATACGGAACCGGATCACCCTTGACCAACTTCTCAGACTTGCTAATCTCAGGCGTGCACACCGCTGCTACATTATACGGTGTGTAGGATAGCAGAGACCAACTGTGCCATAACTTTGATGTGATGTTCCATGACGTATGAGAAAAATCTTGAGGTATCTGAAAACAACATTCTTGTCAGTCTTTGACGAACTGCTTAAAGCCCACGTCACTTTTCCCTCAATTGTTTTGTACAACCTTGGAGTACAGACGCCAAAGTTAAGTTATACAAAATAGTAAAACCTTGAAGACTGCAAGCTCTCCAAGGTATCTAGGCAAGCACACTACATCATCGACATTATCGTCACTTCGATCTAGCTGGATGTTTTCCAGCTACTGCAGCAGCTAGTACAGCTACACACAGATACAATAATAACCTTTCACTTTTAGGATTTAGTTAGACCGTACCGATTCCCGGGATAATTCCCTTTTTTTACTGCAGAATGGTACTAGTCCCTATAGAGTGGACTGTCTATCGGTTTTTGCATTAGCTTTTGGAATAACTTATTGTTTCCGGAATGCCTACTGTCTAGTTAGAAAAAGTCTTATTGTTTATCTATGCGTGTCAGCATTTAACCATTATTTATATCATCTTCCCAACAATGCAACGCCAATGGCCTAGGTAAAGTTATCCACTATACAGTTGTTGCGATAAATGTTGAATCACCCCTAAACTATCCAGTTCTCCTGGAAATTATAAAGGAATCTCAATTTGGAAGTCTTCATACCCTCTGGTCGCCAATAGTCCAAACTAAGGTCGGTGCCGGCATTCCCGTAGCTGAACAATTCGCGGTCACTCTTCCAGTTTCATCGTTGATGTATCCTTTCACTTCAGCCTTTGATGGTGGAACTAAAATGTATAATGAGGCTAAATTGTATTTAAATATCATTTCCCCCATTTTTTTATGCAAATTAATACAACATCATCGTCTTATCGTGGTGCAAAGGTTCCCATAACACTGTTGCATTGTCACGTTGACTGGCAATGGTTAACCTTAAGGATATCCAGATGGCACCAGCCGGAGGCGGAGTCACCTCCATCGTACCTTTGGTAACCTTATTAAAATAAGAGGTACCTACTTCTGGTGAAATCAATCCAAATCCATAGTAAAACACCTCCTGCAGTCAATTCCACATGCAATTTACCCAGTAACTGAATAACCACTTACCTAAGCTTTCAATAACAATGTGCTTGGTTTCCATCCTGAAAAGTGGTCTTTCTCCAGATACCTCACACGTGAACGTAGCGTCTTTGGCCATAGGCTGGTACAGTTCCCAAGTCAAAACGCATTTTCCCTTGTCACCCCTCTCGGTTGTCTGGTAACAATCCACTTGTAAGAAACTGTCGGGTCGGTGGAAGACGTGACTGCTTTTTGAACCGTCTTTCTAGAATAAGAACAAGAAAATCAAGTAAGTTGAAACTCGACGACTTTGCATGGGTATTAGGTTTTTGCTTATAATCTCTCAACATACGGAAGGCTTCTGGAAGTCCCGCAAAGGTTTCCGGTGCCGAATAACTAGAATCTCTTGATTGGGATGTATACAGGTTCCGGAAAGAATATATTGCGTTGCAGATGCTTATTCCAAGGAAAATTGTTTCTGATAGTTCTAGAAAATGTTGGTGTTGTTTGGAGTCATATAGTTTCTTAAAAATATTTGCTAAATGCAATCTTAATGTACTTAGGTATAAGTACTATAATAATAGAAATAGTTACCCACTTAGGATTAAGCGTTCAGCGTTAATTGGTCGTACTTAGTTCAAGTATCTACCTACTTAATATCAAATTCGATAACGTTGTCAATGAATAAAAACCCGCACCTCTGATCAAAAAAAAAAATATTTAAAAAAAATAAAAAACCCGACTGCCGTTAAAACTGAAAAGTAAAAAACAAGAAGATACCTAAAGGTAAAGAAACCTTAAAATTCGTTCGACGCATCTAGGAGCCTTAAAATGGTGGATGGAGTCGGGTGGGACTTCAAACACTATTTGGTGTTATTATACTTTACCTTTTAAAAGAAGTTCCTGTTCCTGTAATAATTATTATATTTAAAATATCATCGCAAACTTTATCAGTTAAAATTAATAGTCGTTAATTTACGAAGGAATAAAACATATCGTTTGAAGTTGCGCGTTTTCTCGGTTTTTATGGTCAAGACAAATCTTGCTTTAAAGCGTTTTAAATCTTTATTTTTATTTATTTATTATTTTAATGTACCCTATGTCACTCTCACGGTCATGATGAATCTAACGACGTATCGTTTATCTAAATCGGCCCAGCCGTTTAGGCCCTACGACGGCACAAAAATAGGTCACATACATACATACATACATACATACATACATACATACATACATACATACATACACTCACGGCAAAAACATAACACTTCCTTTGGCAGTCGTGTAAAAACGTTCAACGCTTGATTTCCGAATTGAAATCCAGATTTCGGATGGACAAAATATAGGTCGGCACTATATCAAACAACCATATAAAAATACCTACAAATTGTTTACAAACATTTTTTGTAAAACACCTTTTAGTACGCAATAGGTGTTTATTGTAAAAAGGATAGGTACATCCCAATGGACCTTTGTAAACAAAATTTTAATTGTTTCGAGCCATTTAAGCCGGAAGGAGCAAATAATGGACACAACACCATTATGAGGTAGGAACGTGGATTACGTTACAGAAGCATTTTGTTACATGGTTTTTGTTTAAATTAATTCAGATGTAACGATGGGATCACCTTTTTGGGTCCCGATTTATTTTATTTTTATATATGTATTTTTTATCTTTTGTTAGATTAGACTATACCTACCTAGTATCTAGATCTGTGGGGCCATTTTCCGGAAAAATCGTATTAGGCATTAAGGTAGGTAACAATACCTAATATAGGTACTGAGATACTGTCTTACTTAAGTTTACTAAATTACTCCTGTTCTATTGTTTCCTATACTGTTCTACTAATATTTACATAAAGGTGCTGTCTTTAATTCTGAGGAAAATCTACCTCAGAATGGAGTCTTGGCGGGAACTCGTTGAGGAGATGTTGTGCTAAATTTTCATTTTTGTGAAACCTAGTTCATATGCGTGCAAATTGTTTAATTTCGGGGGCATATTAATCAATTTAGTTTCGTGAAGGTGTACAAGTGGAATGAAAGTGAAAATCGGTGCAAAACATTGACTTAGTGTTGTCTCCAAGGCTCCGTGAAGATTGTTTGTAAATGGCCGCCGTGTTTACAAATGATTCCCTAGACTTGACTTTAACTATGACGACTTGACTGTTTCGATGCAAATAACTTGCATAATATATTAAAATACATGACACTGGCTAATTTCCTAATGGCCATAATCGGTTCACAACCGATAAAAAATAGAAAAAAAGACCTCAGAATCTGGTTAAGTACGTCTTAAATTTAATTATTTTTTTGAAAACTGTTTACTAAGTATGAGTGTCTACTTAAGTAGTACTTAGTTGGTAAGTAGCTTTGGAAAAAACTATATAGTATACCTGCATCTCATTGTCCAGGTCTATACCTAAAGTAGCATCAAGTAGAACTCAATGTCAACGACAACTAAAAATAGCAACTTAAACATTGTCACCATCATTTAAATGCAGATTTTTATGCAGATCTATTTGTTGGTATCTACCACAGAACAGATAAATGTACCTATCTACCAACAAACGGTATAATAATGGCGTCAGATAATTATCTTCAATTGTATTCAAGTACCTAATTTTTATGAAGCGCTTCAACTTTGCGAGTTGAGTAGAGAAATGTAACCATAGAAGCTCCTTGTTCTAACAAAATGGTGTTCAAATTTGACTTTTAATTCAACAGCTGTCTTTTTCTTTCTCGCTTAAAATTACATTATCAGCTCTTGCATATAACTCAAGATAATTTGCAGTTAAAGATTATTTGGTGGACTAACAACAGTGGAGCGGTCGCGGGGAGTCGATAGATGGAGTCAGCTCCGGATCGTCACATATTTGTGGCGTCGTATTGGGGAGTCCTTTGTTCAGCAGTGGATGAATAAGGACGGAGAAGACTATGATTGTAGATTACGTCCATTTCATTTCATTACACAATTTTTCTTGCACAACATGAAGTGGACACCAAGTGACTGCACTAGAAAATGCACCCAAGGGTAACCACCGGATCGGATAGAACTATTGAGATAGTGATGTGATGGTAGTGGACCGGCTACGGGGAAACTATGATTATAATGGTGCCTGCCGTAACTAAGTAGGTATATCATTATTATTATAAAATAACAAAATGTTAGTCACCTCTGGTCTAAATATCATAAATTGCCGTGCATCATCGAGCAACCTCACTGATTGGAGTGTATCGTTTGCAAACAGCTGCCAGGCACACGTCACCTCCCACCCGACTTCGTTCCTCCATTCAGAACTTAGTTCTATCATTGGATCTTCTGCCATTTTGGAGGTTACTGCTACTGGAACAATAAATAATCCAGGTTATCAAGCGCCTTCTTACGTGGTATTCTAACTAAAATGCTCGAATTTTGTTCTGACTTTTTTAAAGGTAAAGGTGTTGGCTTTGGAACTGATGAAGCTCGTCCGTCAGAGCTTAGTTCGAAATGCTTTTTTGTCAAGAGTACCTACTCTTTTTTTTAGCGAAAGAACGCAGGTTCGAATTCTGTCATGGGGATTTTTTGGAAATATATTTCCTTGCTAAAAATACTTCTAAGTTTTCTTACTAATATTATAAACGCGAAAGTTTGTATGTATGTATGTGAGTTTGTTACTCTTTCACGCAAAAACTACAAAACCGATTGAGATGAAACTTGGAATATAGGTAGCTCGGAACCTGGATTAACACATAGGCTACTTTTAATCCTGATATTCCCGCGGGAACGGGACCTACGCGGGTGAAACCGCGAGGCGCAGTTAGTGTATTATAAATGCGAAAGTAGGAACTGTGTCTGTCTGTCAGTCAGAATTAATTTGAGGAATTGAATTTTAACAAAAAATTTACCAGAATCCGGGTTTCCATTTCCCTAAAAGTAACTACCTACCTAGCTATTAATTAAACACATACGGATAATAGGCACCTAAATAAATACGTAATTAAGGATGTAATTAATTACATAAATGCCTAACAAATATACTTTTCCTGTAATTAAATACACTCCTACCTACTTACTCCTAAGCAAAATACGTATCTATCTAAATTACGGTTGTAAATATTATTGTGATGAAGATGCCTCGGTTGGCGTTACCACTAACAGCCCAGTCTTTATAAAGCAAAATATGCAATTTTAGGGTAGGTACTCACCCGTATAATATTCGGTTTCTTGATTGAAACTTACATTTGTATTCACAAGCGACAATTAATGAGTTGTGCCTATCTCACTAACTATACCTACTAATATTTATTTATTTATTTTTGATCTTACTTCTTACTAATATTATAAACGCGAAAGTTTGTATGTATGTAGGTATGTATGTATGTATGTCAGGTTTTTACTCTTTCACGCAAAAACTTCTGAACCGATTGCGATGAAACTTGGAATATAGGTAGCTGGGAACCTGGATTAACACATAGGCTACTTTTTATCCCGATATTCCCGCGGAAACGGAACTTAGCGGGTGAAACCGCGGGGCGCAGCTTAGTATATTATAAATATAAAAGATTTATTTCTACTAGAAACTACTGCACGTTTTTGAAAATACTTATATACAACTTTTAAATCTGCACCGGCGGGAATCGAGCCCGCAACCTTAGTTTATTCCACTTCTATCACCCAGGTGATAGAAGAAGACATTTTAGTACAGATACAGATACAGATATTTTATTAGTAACGAGATAAGTTACATGTCATGATACAAATAAACTATTATTATAAATTATTTTACGTAACCAATCTATATAAATTTCAACATAATTTTATACAAAAATAGGAATTCATAATTAAATAAAAAAATAATAGTATTGTCATATCTACCCCCGAATCATTTCACCCAGGTTTCCCATAATTTCGAGGTGATATAAAGACACAATAAACCACAACCTCCTGCATTGAAGTCGTGCTACAGAGGCCGTCACATGCATCCAGGAACAACACTAGGAGGATGGTTTAATCAATCTTAGCGCAAACATTATGTATATACTCGTACCTACCTTCCCTGAGACATAAATATATATAAATATTACACACAGCGCTATCTAGCCCCAAACTAAGCACTAGGTTTGAACTATGGGTACTAGACAACGGATATACTACATATAATTATTTTTTATTTTTTGTAAATACATACCTACATATGCGATTTTAAATTTACTTACATGGTTATTTTCACTACACCGTTTCACTACTAAAATTACTTATTAACGAGGTATTTACCATGTTTAATAATCACCTCTCTAAACCTACCTGCAATCTCCAGTCTCGTGAACAAGCTGGTTGAAATTACCAGCGAAATATCGAGCTCCGCGAATAAATTATTAAACATCGTAAATACCCCGTTAATAAGTAATTTTAGTAGTACATACATATGATACATACACCCAGATCCAGAAACAAACATTTATGGTCAGCAGAAAAATTTGTTCCAGGCGGAAATCGAACCCGCAACCTTCTGCGTTGCAGGACGGGCGTCGCCCGCCGCGCCACAGAGGCCGTCAGACATACTCAGGACATACTGGATTATTATTATATTCATACTTTCTAAGCGGTTTTATTTCTAGTATTAGCTTCAAGTTACCCTCGCGAGTTAATGAAACAATTAATTTGGTAAATGTGACCACACTTTACAGTGTAGTGTCACGAACCACCTGATTATATAAATGCGATATGATTAACGAGTTGTTTTCACAACATGTTTTTGTATTATTTAATAGTAGAGTTAGTGTTTAATTTTTGGCTGAATTATTTTATGTAACCCACTATAAACTCTAACAGAGTTTTTTGCGAGTATAGTCTGTGTATACTTAGGAAGTTCTTTTTATTTCAGGCTATAATTTGACATTTTGGTTCTTTGTATTTGTAATGGACTTAGGAACTATACTGGACTGATTAGTTGAACATTTTGCCTTACAATAGACAGAGGCTAATCCGAGCCGAATGAGATAGCAATCGACGATGTAGTGTGTCTCGTTCTTTCATCTTGCCAGTCTACAAAAATTATCATATATAAAAAAAAAAACATTAAAAGAGGTTGCAGTTATTGTACGGCCAGATAAAGCACGACCCGATAATGTCCCTATAATACACGATCTGTTAATTGGACGTCAGGGTCTCCTTTTAACACTCCGTACAAATTGTATAGGATCTTACACGAATATCCTGGCTTCCATTTATCAGGTCGTAAATTATCGGGCCGTGTAATAAGTGGTTGTCAAGTACATTATTGGCTCCCATTTCCTTTTTATTATTTTAATGGTAACCCAAGCGTCAGTGTCATGGTGGCATCATGGCGGTAAAATATTAATTATTTAATTTATAAAATCACCATTTAAAATGGTGAAAACGTGTTGTGTTTTTACTTGTACAAGTTAATCATATGGTGGTTGCAATAATATCATTTCATAGGTAAGTCAAAATATGTTTATTATTGTATTCTACAAATGTTTTGTTCTATTACAAGAATTTATGGTGACTATGATTTTTGGATTTTTGTATTGAGTTCGGGTAAGTTTTTTTTTACTGTAATTTTATTATTTCAGCTTTCCGAAAAATGAACAAATACGACAATAATGACTCAGCAGTATGGATATGAAGTAGAAAATTACAAATTACATTTCGATCTTTCCTGCTTTTACTCCCGTCGATTATTGAAAGCCGATGTAATACCAACAATTCCGCTGGTGGT
This sequence comes from Idaea dimidiata, assembly GCA_949358125.1. Classification (NCBI taxonomy): domain Eukaryota; kingdom Metazoa; phylum Arthropoda; class Insecta; order Lepidoptera; family Geometridae; genus Idaea; species Idaea dimidiata. The sequence goes on from OX442329.1 coordinate 16,225,358, forward strand.
ACGAATACTGTTAGATATTTTACTACTTACCTGCTTAACATGAGTGATAATAAGTAATTAGTCAAAAAAAATTATTTTTGAAATTTCCTCTAGCTTTACATTTGATGAATTTTGAGGGAAGTACTATATTAAATTTAACGTAATTGACCGTCATGTCTGTTAAAATTTGATTTCGTCAGTCAGTATGTAGTATGTGTCTTTGTGTGTATGTATTTTCCTTCTTCTGCTGCTGCTTCACACCAAAGAAAATTAATTTAATTTCTTCTTCTTTCTTCGAACCTGTGCCTCTTGCATGACGGGCGAGAGCGCTAATCTTTCCTCACGGGAACCCGTCGTGATACGGTGATTTTTGATGATACATTTCTTTTTGTAAAATATTTATACTTATTAATCAAAGTGTTCAAAAATTAATAAGCATACTATAACAATTAATAAAACTGTTTTATACCGTGTCCTTTTGTATTATTTCATTAATCCTTAAAGAGCGTCTATTGCTAATGGAAATCTTCAATTTGCCAACAGAGACTGAGACGTAAGTCTCAGTAATATTATAAACGCAAAAGTTTGTCAAAAACTACTAAACCAATTGCAATGAAACTTGAATATAGGTAGCTGAAAACCTATAATAAAACATAGGCTATCCCGATAATCTCGCGGTAACGGTACTTACGTGGGGGAAACCGCAGGGCGCAGCTAGTAAATAATACAATTGCACTTGCATTATTAAATCTAACATCTGTCACATAAAAAAAGTCTTATTGTCACCCTATTAGAAAATGACACAAGTCCTTTGCTACAACCATCTTGCTCAGCTCGTTTTTATTCTGACAGTTTTTCCTCCAGTTATTTATCTTACCTCCATGGTATTTGTATTATTTGACATTTGACGTATTGGACATTTTTCATTAGAAAGAAGTGTCAAATCGTAGTCCACACTTAAAAAACGAAGTATAGCCTGAGTTTTTTTGGCGGGAATGCGTTGAGGAGATGTGTTGCTAAATTTTCATTTTTGTGAAACTTAGTTCAAATGCGTGTAAATTAATATTTCGTAAATTTGTTTTTATTGCTCAAGGAATATTTACTAGAAATATTTTTGAAAGGAACAATTCATCTTCAAAAATTCACTTGCGGCGAGATTTGAACTCGCGTCCCTGGATGCGAGTTCGCGGCTCGAGTTCGCGGTTCGCGGTTCGAGTGCATGTAAATAGTTTAATTTCGGGGGCATATTAATCGATTTAGTTTCGTGAAGGTGTACAAGTGTAAATAAAAGTGAAAATCGGTGCAAAACATAGACTTTAGCTTTGTGTTGTTTCCAAAGCTCTGTGAACAAACATTGTAAAAAATGCCCCCCTTTTTACAATGACTCCCTCGACTTGACTTTAACTAAGTATGACGACTTGACTTTTTCGTTCAATGCAAATAACTTACAAATATTCATAATACTTGACACTGGCAAATGTCCGAATGGAAAAGCCATTTTAAAGAAGAAGAAGAAGAAGAAGTATAGCCTAGTAACCAATTTATAACTAGCTGTTTCACCCGTGACAATTTCCGGATCAAAAGTATCTAATCTATGTTACTCCTCAATAATGTAGCTTATATTCTATTAGTAAAAGAGTTTGAAATCGGTCCAGTTGTTTCTGAGCTTATTCATTACAAACAAATAAATATTTCCTCTTTATAATTTTTAGAAAAACAAATTATTAATTCATTAGGTATCTATGTCAATTCCAGGTATCTCCTAGGTAAGCGTGTAACATCTTAGACCGCATCGTCGCTTCCATCAGGTGAGATGTGGTCAAACGCTTACCTATTAATTATAAACTATAATTGATAGGTAAGCGTTATAACTATGTACTTAATTTTGTAATTAGATTCAAAATATATAATTTTGTAATTAGGTAAATTCAAAAATCTTAAAAACGACATTTGCATACCAAGTTTAGTGCTGGTGAAATATGTTGGAATATTATTTAAGTGACATCTCTGTAACCTTATTTCGAGCAAATAAATGACATTCATTCATTCATAAAAAAAAAACAAAGAAACTTACTATTGGGTCTTAACGCTTATCTTAACAATAGGTAATTGTGTTATTTTCTTGATTACCTTTCACGTACACAAACAGTTGAACCGATTGCGATAGAACTTCGTACGTACTATATAGATAGAAATGAAGATTAAAACGTAGGTTAATTTTTTATTTCAATATTTCCACAGAATTAGGCACGGCACCGAGTTAGTCGGTTTACTAATGAACAAGTGCATTTTTGAAACTAACACGATTAAACACATAAAACACATATTCATCCCTTTCGAATCGCGTGTTTTTTTGTAATTCTACGATCTTGGTCACGAAGAGGCTCACGTAATTACCACCCGGGTAAAGATGCATTAATAAGTATGGACAAGTTAAATTAAATTAACTAGAAGTTCGCCCCGAACTGAGACTTCACGACCCCCTATCTCCCCCTAACCCCCCTACCGATCCAGTTCATCTTCGAACTCATAAATTATATTGACCTAAACTACGCGCATACCAAAATTCATGAAGATCGGAGCTACGATACTCAAGTTATCGTCGAACAAACATACAAAGATACAAAGTTACAAAGATACAAGCGCTAGGCCCGTCTGTAGACGGGCCTAGCGCTTGTGAACGCTAGCGAACGAGCGAAGCGAGTGAGGTCCAGTGTACTGGACCTCACTCGCTTCGCTCGTTCGGTCAAATATTTTTCCGGTTTTAATCACGTTGCTTCATCATTACATAGTATTAGTAGTTCGCCCCGAACTGAGACCTCACGACCCCCTATCTCCCCAACCCCCCTACCGATCCGGCTCATCTTGGAACTCATAAATTCTATTAACCTAAACTACGCGCATACCAAAATTCATGAAGATTGGAGCTACGATACTCAAGTTATCGTCGAACAAACATACAAAGATACAAGCGCCAGGCCCGTTTACACTGGACCTCACTCGCTTCGCTCGTTCGGTCAATAAAACAAAGTCGCTTCCCCTGTCTGTCTGTTTGTAACTAGTAGTTCGCCCCGAACTGAGACCTCACGAGAATCCATTTACAGAGATTTTGTTTTTTGTAGGATTTTAACACCAACAGCTTTATTTTTTTACTAAATAAGAATTATTATTAAACGAATAAATATAACGAAAGACAAGAAAAACGATAACATAACAAAAATTATTACTTAATTACGACAATCGACCACAATTTGTAAAATTCCCTACAAAAATGTCAGATCTTGGAGTATATATCGCAAGCAAACGCAACGATACCGCGATCTAGGATAGATGTTGAGCGCCATCTATTGACAAATTTTTAGAACTTGATTTTTTCTCTTTATGCACCCCCTATCTCCCCAACCCCCCAACCGATCCGGCTCATCTTCGAACTCATAAATTCTTTTGACCTAAACTACGCGCATACCAAAATTCATGAAGATCGAAGCTACGATACTCAAGTTATCGTCGAACAAACATACAAAGATACAAAGATACAAGCGCCAGGCCCGTCTACACTGGACCTCACTCGCTTCGCTCGTTCGGTCAAATATGCTTAGATCTTTAAAACTACGCAACGGATATGTGTTTTTTTTTGGTAGATAGAGTAATTCAATAGGAAGGTTTGTATGTATAACACATCCAGATATTCCCGCCGGATCAATGGTTAAAACCGCGGGACGTAGCTAGTTTATTAATATAATAATTATCAATGCACGTTTTAAAGTCTCTCAGACCTCATGCTCATGCACGGGTAGATTAAAACCAGTAAGTAAATGTTTTTGAATTCAATAAGCATCGCGAAAACAGAAAGAGAAGCTATGAACAAGAATTAAAAACTAAATAAACTACCACACTACACATTTTATACCTACTAACAATAACAAATAATCATGAAACACAGACAATTGTACCCGTTGGTTGTTTAATTTTTTTAAATTAGACAAATTACGAAACGGTAGGGGAAAGCGACAGTCAACCCATCTATCTCATTATTATTTTACTTAGAGGCCGACTGCTTCAGATCCATCATTTAAAGTCTTTAGGGGTTCGATTTGTTATGGTAATTTGTTTAACAGACAGAGATTTGGAATGTTAAGTGTTTTTTTTAAGGGAATTCTTTTAAGAGACGTTTTTTTAATAGCTTGTTTCCAGTATTTGCATGTCGGCCTCTGTGGCGCATTAGGCATTCGCCTGAATACAACGCAGAATTTTGCAAGTTCAATTCCTGCCGTGGAGTTTTATGCTGACTGCTCATTACCAAAGTTACTATTTATAACTAACTACCTGCGCCCTCCCGTTTCATTTACGAAAATTCCGATCCTATCGGAATAAAAAGTAACCTATTCCGGATTTCCAGCTATCTATATAATCAGTGTCATCGCAATTGGTTTAACGGTTTTTGCGTGAAGGAGTAACAAACATACTTAGTTGCCCTCAAACTTTCAGTTACAAGATTAGTAGGATTTTAGTACCTAGCTAGCTACTTTTTCTTAATGCTAGATTTCTGAATTTTTTTGTGTCTAAATAATGATGTGTTAGAGAAATTCACATAAACAATTAAGTCAGTCCCATATCTACATTGAAAAGGGTTCCGTATACTCACAACAAGTCAGGGGCCAATTAGGTCAGAATTCTCAAGCGTTGGTTCCAATGCACTCTTGTTATACTCGTACTAAACAGTCTGTAAGACTTAGAAGGCATAATTTGCTCAATTGGCCGACCGAGCGCTCCTTCATTACATATTTGGAACAAGGAAGATTATATCTACCAACATTTATACGTAGACAAGACGCTATCTAAAACGGAATAGTGCATGATACATTGTTCTTATAAAGAACTTATAATATTATTTTTAAAGAAAAAGCAACTATAAAAAATAATTTTATAAAAGTTGTGTAGTCTATAAAGTTATCATAACAACGGGATACGTTGTTATAATAAAGATGAAATTTAATAAATTAAACAAAAAAATGAACTCAGAATTTAAAAATTGGTAAAAATAATGAATGCACTCATATAAAGTAACTACTTTAGTGTTTTAATTGGGTTGCCCTATTTTAAATTAAGGTAAAATTATTATTTTTTTCCTTTTTTAAAATTCTGAGTTCATTTTTTAAATTATTTTATTAAATTTTATCTTTATTATAATAATTATATAATTATTTTTTATACAACACTAATTATTAGTGGGATACGTTGTTATGATAACTTTATAAGCTACACAACTTTTTAAAATTTATACTTTATAGTTGCTTTTTCTTTAAAAAATAACATAAGTCGTATTTTGAATTGTTCACATTTATATTCATTATAGTGTAGTGGCGAAAATTGTCATGATTATTGACACACAACATTATAGTCACACAACATTTTTAAAATCAAAATATTCGTCCGAAAAAATAAACTTGGATTACTAATTTATATGGTGGGCAAGATGGTGAATAATAGAACAACGAAGTTTGAATTTTCAGTCAACTAAAAGGTGTGTGAGTAAACCGAACAATTTAAAATTTGGAATGTATGTAACTGGGCCGAGATAAAAAGCTTCAGGAGTTTTGGCGGGAACGCGGTGAGGAGATTTGTTGCAAAATTTTCATTTTTGTGAAACCTATAGTTCACTTTGCAATTTGTAATTTGTTTAATTTCGGGGGCATATTAACCAATTTAGTTTCGTGAAGGTGCACATATATAGTGAAAGTTAAAATCGGTGCAAAACTTGGACTTTTGCGTTGTCTCCAAAGGTCCGTGAACAATTATTGTAAATGGCCGCCGTTTTGTAATGATTTCCTCGACTTGACTTTAACTATAACGACTTGACTGTTTCGATGCAAATAACTTGCAAATATTAATAATACTTGACACTGGCTCATATCCTAATGGAAAATAGCCATATAAAAGAAGAAGAATAAAGCTTCAATATAATTAGGCGGCGTTTTTCCTTCTAGTCTCTAACAGAGACCAGTCCAGTTCTACGTAAACCTATTACATTTCTGTAAAGATACCGACGATATCCCGTCTTACTTATGTTTATCTGTCTAAAGAGTTTCAGGAATTACAAAATTATGCGTAATTTTTCGTTTTAACATTTGCTCTGGGGAATTATGGAAGGAGAGTTTTGTTTTTCTTGAAATGTTTTAAAGTTAATTTAGGTAAAGAGAATAAGGGTGCGTAAGTAAGGGTTTGAAATTTAATGCTTTTTACGTTTTGTATTATTATTGTTACATTTTTAATTTGTTTTATCTTTTACTATTTGCGCCCCGCGGTTTCACCTAAATATGTCTCAATCCTGCGTGAGTATCGGGATAAAAGTATTTGTGTCGATCAGAAATCCAGCTATCTGCATACCATTTCATCGCAATCGGAGAAACAAACATTTTTACATATTTCTCAACAAAACATCAACAACAGCATAACACACCAACTGACTTACATACATTTTTACATTTGTAATGTTATTTATAATACCTACATATAAGACAAGTTAATTGTAGGTCATAAAGTAATTTTGGTTTCGTCATTTTGATTCGATAATTGTCTCCCAATAGATGTGTTAATAATAAAAACATAGAGTAAGTTATCTTGGTAATAAAGCCCGTTTTAGATTTATAGTTAAAATCCCTCGCTTCACTATAAGTGTCTCTAAGAATATAACTCCTTCATTTCGCTAGGGTGTTAAATTTTAACACCCACCCTACGCTCGGGAGTTAACTCTAGAGTCCTTCGTTACGCTCAGTCAAATGCTCATAGGTCAATTATTGTTTATAACTACAATAAATACCCCTAAATATTTTAAAACAATAACAATTAACAACGCGCATTAAAACGCCCATTAAAATTCAGTCATTAAAACAAAGCAGTTTAACAAACAATTAAAAAGACAGAGGATATGAAAGCTGCTCATTTTTCTCATGCAACTGTCCACTTGTGTTCTAATCATGGACAATTAAGATCAATTAGTTTGTACCATTTTTGTTATGTATGAGCATTGAGCATGAGACATACTAGTCGAACTTTAAGATATGAAACGTCGATTATAATAATTAAGTAATGTCCTTAATAATATAAAAGGGGGATTAGGTCCAAGTAGGTATTCCTCTTTTTGTTTCTATCTGTCAACTTTGAAAGTTTTTATCACGGAAAAGACAAAGCATGTTTTACTACTCTAACCTATTCCCCTGTTATAAATAAGGCTATAAGATACTTAAGCTTAGTAAGCAATTGGTCCCGGTTGTTAACTCATCATCTGTATCTGTTAGGTCAAGTTAGAGGCCTTAAGGTGACATGAAAACTCTAACACTAGGTAAGCCACACCACTACACGAAAAGAAGAAGAATGAGATATAATGAGCACTAGAGTCCTCAAAAATGTTCCTTATCAATAAAATAAACAGCCGCTGCACCAAAATATTATTATGTCTATCTTGAAATGAAATGACAATCCCTGCGGGTGCTAAATAAGTCAATGAATAAAACGCTTCAAACGTTAAATCATTAAATGTGAAGTAGATATACTTACCTACTTCAGTGGCTTGTTTCAACTGTCTTTCATCTGTTGTTAAATAATATACTATTAAAAGGTTGAGATCACTGATTATAATCTAGTTGGTATGTTACTATGTATAAGTTTTATAATATATTTTAAATACCTAGTACTTAAAGTAAAATAAAAGGTTATTCCGGTTGTTATCAGACCTTAGATCAAACGGAGTTTTCATCGAGCAATTTTATCATTATGGTCGTATTGTCGTCTATACCCAGGCAAATTTAATAATTAGGTATATATAATTTGCAAGTTTAGTGATTGCAATTAATCACCTATTAAGTACAATATATCATTTATTCTCAAAAAATAAATTATTTCTAGACTTATTTTTGTTCAGTGTTTTACCTATGAATTACCTATGATTTTAATAGTTAATTATTAACTTCTAAATTCTAACTACCCTGCCGGCTTAAAACTGTTATGCAGTATAATTAATTTAAAAAACCAAAGTAGAGTAATGGTTAGCTACCAACTAACATATTGGTGCTTTAGTCTCGTCGTGACCAAGATTATTGTAACACAGACGAAACGTCGAGATAGAAAATTGAAAGTAGAAATCACAGGAATAAGACCTGGGTATAAATAAAATTGTGTGTTACTGATGTAATTGAAATTAAGTGTTCCTCAAATGTTAAAAGTAAGATATACCTTACACCATTACTTTGAATACTTACATTTTAAATTTGAATTTGAGATACCTAATAAATAAAAATAAAAAATATGCTTACCGAAACACCCAAAATAAACCAGTAACAAAGCACGGCCAATTCCCGATCCCATCGTGAGTCAGTACCACTTGAATGCGTCCATGAAACTGAGTTCTGTAATTGTGAATGTGCGACGCGCGTGACACTGCGCAGAGTGCGCGCATACTTCCACACTGACTACCGAAAGCTGCGCACAAGTGTAATGTGGGTTCGACATGCGCTTGATAACGGTGCGTAGTTCGATTCCAAAAAAAAACTAAAACATTTTTTATTTTTTAGATACTACAGAATTTATCAGTTGCATATAACATATCGGGTGAAATTCAATAGTTTATAAAAAAAATACGTGTTTATTATTTTTCTACAATTTAAACATCACAAAACACAAGAACTCGTACATGTATTTAAAAGCGAAAGTCCTTTGTTTACTTTTTCGTTTGATATTGACAGTTCTATGTTTACATTTAAGATGTAAGATTCTAAACAAGGCTTTATTAGGTTTGTATCAGTACTTACTATATGATTTATTATTATTATTATTTATAATGTTCAGTTAATTAAATTATATATTATTATTGATAATTATTATATGATCTATGATGAAACACACTCGTCTAGAAGGAAGGCGACAGTAGAATAAGATCCGACCCGATTTCCTAAGCGGCTACACCGGCCCACGTATCAGAACACGGTCTACCTACCAGAAAAAATAGAATTTGAATGAATAGGTACATTACAACATTTTTTGGTAACTATTATTCCACAACCAAAGTGAGGCTACAAAATGGCTTATTCATTATTAATTTCATGACTGGTCACACTCAGTAATTTCAAACATCTAGATGAAAACGAAAAAAAATTGAAAGGGAAAATACATCTTCAAAAATTTACTCGCGGCGAGGTTTGAACTGCTCTGACCTTGCGGTTTGACGTCTCTGGGTCTGTTTCCCAGCGTCTTCGCTAATTAGATCACATTTACATTTAGGTACATGTAAAAATCGAACGAAAAAAAAATACATAGCAGCAGATGTATTTTTTCTTCAAAATATTTCACAGTAGGTAATACTGAGATATGACTTACGCAATAACAACCATAATTATTAAGAAAAATGGGAAAAAAAATATCGCTTAATTTAAAGACATAGCTCAATATGCACTTTTAAACACGAAAGTTGCACAAGAATCAGTCGCTGTTCCTATAATTAAAGAATACTTGTTCTTTATTAAGCTTTAGATTTTGTTCACGATCAGTGTTAACGCATGTCGCGTATCGATTGTATTGTTATAAGCTTATAATAAATGCTGTTTAGTTCTTAGATTCTAGGCTTACTCACACCTTCGAGAAATCAAAGCCAAGTTCTACTTCCAAAGTGCCTACCTTTATAAATTATCATAATGTTATTTATTTTAAATACCTAAGTATTTATTTATTCTTCTCTTACTACTCTTCTACCACTAGTAGTTCGCTCCGAACTGAGACCTCACGAGAATCCATTTACAGAGATTTTGTTTTTTGTAGGATTTTAACACCAACAGCTTTATTTTTTTACATTATAACGAAAGACAAGTAAAAACGATAACAAAACAAGAATTATTCCTTAATTACGACAATCGACCACAAATTGTAACATAAACATGAATTATTTACATTGAACACTAATAGACGTTTACATTCCATACAAATATGTCAGATCTTGGAGTATATATCGCAAGCAAACACAACGATACCGCGATCTAAGATTTATGTCGAGCGCCATCTATTGACAAATTTTTAGAACTTGATTTTTTTCTCCTTTTGCACCCCCTATCTCCCCAACCCTCCTACCGATCCAGCTCATCTTCGAACATCATAAATTCTATTGACCTAAACTACGCGCATACCAAAATACATGAAGATCGGAGCTACGATACCCAAGTTATCGTCGAACAAACATACAAAGATACAAGCGCCAGGCCCGTCTACACTGGACCTCACTCGCTTCGCTCATTCGGTCAATTAGTTTAACTTTTTATTTTTCTTACATCGACGTTTTGACTATTTTGCGATAGTCTTGGCCTCCTTGCGACTGAGCAAGAACTTGATCTAGCGTCGAAGACGTAATTAACAAAAACAAAAACAAAAAAAATACTTTCTTTCTGTTTAAAAACAATACAAATACATTAAATTAAGTATAACCCTTTTTCGGCAGTCGGATAAACAGAAACACAAAAACTAATTATTTAAAAGAATTCGAGTAGATACAGAGTTATTTGTGATCTGCCTATATAAATACGAATAGTTCTTCAATAATTAGTATTCAAAATTACAAAAGTAATAAACATGATGGGCACTCGAGAAAAAATGGTAAATACTTTATTTGGCTCCATTTCATTAAAAAAATTCTGGTAGGTAAATAAAATAAACTAAAAATCCAATTTTCATTAATTGTTCCCTAGCCTGCCCTAGACTAGACTTGCACAGATAATGAAAACATTTCTACTTGAAATCTACAAATTTAAAAAATCTCGTCCAGGCCTAGGTAAATAAATTAATTTCTCGAAAGCAAATCCAATTTTGTTCTGAATGATGCTTCTAAAAGTAAACTTATCAATTTGCCCCGAATTTGGATTCCCCTAGATTATGTACGTACATACCTTACATACCTACCTGTGGGACTTTCTAGGTAACCCTTCAGGGATAAAGTAGGTTAACAATTCAAAGTTATTTCAAAGACGACAAAGTTTTAATCGAGGTGAGTAAGTGGGAAAAAATCATAAACTTTTCGTTTCCTTTTATTTTCACGAACCAACTTGTTTTGGCCATAAATAATAAACAAATACCTTAATTCTGTAAACATCACACAGTGTCATGTAACCAACAGCAGCTAGCAACTAGGTAAGCAACTTAACTTCCGTTTAGGCTATGTCCGCTAGGCTCTTAGCGCCTAGCTGCCTCGCTAGGCAGCCTCCGGTCTGTGCGGACGCATCCTTACGGTAACTAGACAACGAATGTATTTATTTCTATAATCTATATTTATTTTTCTTGTGAATACATACATTATCATTCATTTAGAAGAGGATGCTATAACTTAGATAATAATGAATTCTGTGACAAACAGACAGCGCCATCTGACCTCATGGTAAGCTGCTAAGCTTGTGCTACGGTAACTAGACATCGGATATACTACTTATATTTAATTTTCTTTTGTAATATCATACATAGAAATACACCCAGACCAGATACAAATATTTATTTTTAAGCATAAATATTTGCACCCGGCGGGAATCGAACCCGCAACCATCTGCATTACAGTTGGGTATTCGCCCTCCGCGTTACAGAGGCCGCTCGAACAGAAAAAAAACTACGAAGTATAGTGATGAAAATGTAGCCCATTATTCCACTGTTCCAGCCATCTATCTAAAGATTCATGGCTAAACGTTTTAGTACGAAATATATTCGTTTAGTTGGTATAAATAAATCAAGAAAACACGGAAATCTGTTATGTGCACGGCGACGCATGAAATTCCCTTTACCGGAACATAACGACACTATCAAAATCAAAGGACGCTACAAAAGTAAAAAGCTGGGAGAGGCGATGTGGAAAATTACTATATGGCTAGGCTCGCCGCACGCATTACGACAAAAAATAATAATTTCAAGTTTTTTTTTTGCAATTTGTGTGTAACTACAAATGGTACAATAGAATAATACTTTTGTTTTATCATCATACATGATACCCATTTCGACATAGCAACTATGAGTACTTAAAAGTACTTATGTCAAGTAGCAGTTAAGTAATTTTGGGCGCGTGTAGAAACCTATCGATATTGTATTTATCTCAATTTGATGCAGATTATTTCTGTTGTAAGTTGATTAAGTTAATATTGAAACAGAATTCCAGGATTATTAGGGGAAGTATAATAACTAATTAGTATATAGTTTTTTTAGGTGAAGCAAATTACTAAGTTTTGTAACATTAATTGCTTCTGTATGCCTATAAAGCTATAAGACAAACGATATTTAGTTTATGCAACTGATAGTCATAGTTTATTAGTAAGGAGAAAATATTTTACATCTATTGTAAACGTTTGACGACCTCTGTGGCGCGTCGGGCGAACGCTTGGCTGCAATGCTGAAGGTTGCGGGTTCGATTCCCGCTGGGTGCAAATATTTATGCTTAAAAATAAATATTTGTATCTGGTCTGGGCGTATTTCTATGTATAATATGCATGTATTTACAAAAGAAAAATAAATATAAGTAGTATATCCGTTGACTCGCCACCGTAACACAAGCTTAACAGCTTACCACGGGGCTAGATGGCGCTGTGTGTTCGTCACAGGATTTATTTATTTATTATTATTGTATACTTGTGTAAAATCACATGCAATTTTATTCGTTCAGTGTATGGTGGAGCCTTAGTATCGGGCGACGTGGGGTAGCGCGGCGCGGCGTGCGAGAAGGCCTTTGTCGTGCGCCATCGAAGCTTAAACGCACCACGGTCGAATAGCTCGATCCAATAGATATTCTGCCGTGTTTCATCACTACATACTTTTGGTTTTTAGAAAACAATTTATTGCTTTACCGTCTCGTCTACCGCGATTTAGGGAAAGTTTTTAATTAAAGTTGAGCTTTCAGGTTGTGTCACAAAGATGGGCAAATAATGTGAAACTCTTAGGTATTTGGTGATCTTTGATAGATAGACAATTAAACGCTTTATTTGATCAACAGATATAATTGGCTGATGCTGGAGCGGAAACAGAGGGCGGCTAGAGCCAAGCGGATCAAATACTTGTGTCTGGAATCAGCGTACGACTTCGTCCCGTTTGCCGCTGAGACCGCGGGTTCTTGGGGTTCTGACGCGAGGCGGTTTGTGGCTGAGTTCGGGCGTCGCCTCAGGGAGAGGGTCTGAACCCCCGGTCGGGGCTCTTTTTAACCCAGAATATATCGTTGGCGATTCAACGAGGTAATGCCGCCAGTGTAATGGGCACTTTTGGACGCAATGGTCATTCACCTTTGTTATAAGGCGTGAAACTTTTTGTAACTTGTATGTAATTAGTAGGTAGTAGTATTTGATAAATGTTTAGTAAGATTCCAATGTTATAAATAAACTAGATGCGCCTTGCGGTTTTACCCACGTAAGTCCCGTTCCCGCGGGAACATCGGGATTAAAAGTAGCCTATGTGTTAATCCAGGTTCCGAGCTACCTATATTCCAAGTTTCATAGCAATCGATTCAGTAGTTTTTGCGTGAAAGAGTAACAAACTCACATACATACATACAAACTTTCGCGTTTATAATATTAGTAAGATTTATTACAATTACAATATTATTATAGTATATATTACATTAAAAAAATCAAACAAAATAATGTTGTCCAAATGGACAGCTTTGTCGATTATGAGATTTCTTCAATCGAATAAAAATTTAATACTAGGTTTATTTAAGTTATAATATGCGTATAATACTCACAACTAAAAATCAATTTTATATTAAGTTAAACATAAAACTATAAGCGCATTTATTACACACGGCTGATATCACTTTTGTGTAGGAACCTGTAGGATGAGCTTAATTGGTACTTCGAGGCGCGGCGGCGTGAACTCACGCTAACCTAATAAGCTGCAACTTGCAAGCAAAACTTTATAGGTAGGTAAAGTTTAAGGTACTTATTTAAGCTTAGCAAGTTTATAGTTCAAATAATAAATAAATTTTATTTATAGTATTAGGGGTTAAAGTATGAAATTGCCGATTTGTACTGAAAATCTTAATTGTTTATTTTTTAAATTTTTAACAAATTTATTTAATCAAAATAGTTGCCATTATTATCTATACTTTGCTGCCATCTAATGGGAAGGTTATTAATGCCTTTGCGATAGAACTCCGACGATCTAGACTGCACAAACTGTGTGAAAGCATTTTGTACTGCCTCCTGGGAAGAAAACTTCTTGTCACGTAGATAATTGTCCAAATCACGAAAAAAATGGTAGTCCGTTGGAGCAAGGTCTGGTGAATACGGAGGATGACGAATGGTTTCTAAGTGCAGTTCCTGAAGGGTCAAAATGGTTTCTCGTGCTGTGTGAGGTCTCGCGTTGTCGTGGAACAATAATGGTGAAGATCGATTCATGAGTCGGGGCTGTTTTACTGCTAGTTTTGTCAACATGGTTCGGAGTTCGGCACAATAGACATCTGCCGTAATTGCTTGACCAGATCGAAGAAAACTATAGTGAATAACACCATTCTGAGACCACCAAACAGTTACCATTACCTTTTTATTGGTAAGTTTTGCTTTAGGACACTGTTGTGGCATTTGACCTGGGGTCAGCCATTGCATTTTTCTTTTCCGGTTATCATAAAGAATCCACTTTTCATCACATGTTACAATTCGATCCAATATTCCTTCATTTCTGTACCGGTTCAACAAGGCAACACAAGTTTCAACACGCGTTTCTTTCTGCAGATCAGTCAAATCATAAGGCACCCATTTTTCGTATTCTTTTATTTTATTGATTTGACGCAAGTGAGTCAATAAAGTGGGTAAGGTAACGTTAAACCATGCCGCTAATTCCTGGGTAGTTTGACTAGGATCGGCTTCCACTATCTCTCTTAATTCATCGTTATTCACCTGTGTGGGCGGTCTTCCTCGTGGCTCGTTCTTTAAGTCGAAATTTCCATCACGAAAGCGTTTAAACCAAAATCGCACGGTGCGTTCATTAGTAGACCCCTCTCCAAACGCAGCATTGATATTGCGGGCTGTTTCTGCCGCGTTAGTTCCGCGTCGGAACTCGTATTCAAAAATCACTCGAATTTTCGCAGTATCCATCTTTCTTGTCTAAATTGAATAACAAAAACAATTGAAAGTCGATATTCAAATATTTCACATTTTTTTAAAAAAGAACATCACAGAAACCATTTGAAAAAAGTTTCATTCGAAAACCTCAAACCATGAAGATTCTATGTCAATTCAAAGAACCTATTGCAATAAAACGGCAATTTCATACTTTAACCCCTATTATAAATAGGTAACATAGGTACAAATCTATGTTTAAGAAATGCTTTGTCCTGACTAACTAATGGATCAACGCACAACCTAAACCTTTAAAAAACTAAAATTTTAAGGCTGTGTTATTTATTTATAATGATGTAGGCAACCGATAAGAAAGAAGTTTACGGAAATTCAAGGATCCAGTTAGTTTATCATAGTAGGCATTTTGCTAAAAAGACACAAAACTAGAACTTTGAGTTTAACCAGTATAGATACTACCACGAGTTCAGATATGTATAAATACGAGACAGCTGTGGTATCATCTAATTAGCATCTACCGCTACTAGTTGCTGTTTACTGTCAAAAAACATATTTCATATCCTATATTGCTGCTTTGAAGTAATCACTGGTAACAACCACGTTACGTCAAAGCAGCAATGTACTACTGCAACTTAGCAACTACTAGCGGTGGATGCTAATTAGATGATACCACAGCAGATCTAAATGGAAATCGACACAGGGTAAGTGATGTGGAGTGACATCATCAACGTCATTTTACCTTACTTTACCTACCTACTGCAGTGTGTGGTGTTCGAACAACACGGGATTCCGACTTGCGCGGGTGAAACCCCAGGGCGCAGCTAGTGTATAAACAAAAAAGACCTTTATAAACGAAACTTAGTTGGTCTAAGCGCAGCATTTTCGACTGTGCATCGTTTCAATTTAAAAGACTTAGATACAATATTTTAACTTTATTGTATGCTATGATAGATACTAGTGGACTGTGCACTAATACAACAAGACCGCGGTTTTACCCGCATTGGTTAGATCCGATCCCATGGGAATTTTGATCCTTTTCATACATAAAGAATATACTCTACAAACCGTTTTTTACTATCAGGGGTTTAGGCTGTGGCTTGATCCATCAGTTAGTCAAAATAGTTATAGATATTCGAATTTCGACCTTTGTACGTAGGTAGATCATTCAATTATTATTTTTCTCATTCTTAAAATACAATAACCTTGCTCAACAACCTCTTCAAATTTATTAATTAAGTTATTTGAGCTAACTAGAAGATATAATAAAATTATTTTAACTTCATTATTTGGCCCAAAATAGCTGATCAATCAAAAACTTTAGTATTTCCAAATCAAATTTTGTTAAATTTGATAACTTATAAGCAAAACAAAACAAAACCTATATACCTAAAATCCGTGATGAGATTCAGCAGAAAAAATTGAGTAAAAGAAATTCGCTTTGAATCTCCAATAGGTAATCCCACAAAATCCTCGCAAAAGAATAATTAAGAAAGCTATTATACTGTTCATACGCACTAGGCATGAAAACCGTTGCGTTTCTTCAGCCCAAAATTACCGCCTCTAACTATCAGGAATGTTTTATGGGTTTTATCATCGGCTCACTTTTACGCTGTTGTCTGTATTAATGAATTTTATTCCGGAATTTTGGTCGATGACCAATTTGTCCGACTAGGTTATAGTTAAACGATCTAGAGAGATTTTACAAGTCAGGAGTAGCGGGTTCCAACCGTACTAATTTAATTTTGGAAGATTTTTCTCCTTAGATAAT
Organism: Idaea dimidiata; assembly: GCA_949358125.1. Classification (NCBI taxonomy): domain Eukaryota; kingdom Metazoa; phylum Arthropoda; class Insecta; order Lepidoptera; family Geometridae; genus Idaea; species Idaea dimidiata. The sequence continues at coordinate 16,242,179 of OX442329.1, forward strand.
AGGAACCAGCAGATTTTGGCTTGGCTGGTTATCTACTTCTTTTGGCAGACCGATTTTAGGAAGCAATTTTAAAAGCAATATACAAGGTGTAACAGGTAAGCCCTTTTAAGCCGAAAAGGGGTTGTTCTAGACGTCTAGGCGAACAACTTTTGTTCTACAACTTTTGGAAATTCGAAGTAGTTTTCGAAAATTTTAAGTGTAAAGTTTACCTACTTGAAAGTCAGCTGTTTCTCAGAGTTCGAGGTCATTGAACTTATCTTGTCCTTTCATTTAGTTTAGTCGACAACAATCGAAACTACAATTACCTTTATTTTCAAAAACAGCTGTTTTTTCAGTGAACTATAACTTCAAAATTTTCAAAAAAATAGTTCGAATTTTCAAAAGTCGTAGAACAAAAGTTGTTCGCCTAGATGTCTGGAACAACCCCCTTTCGGCTTAAAAGGGCATGCCCGTTACATCTTGTATTAACCACTTTTAGTAATAATTACACCTAAATACTTTTGGACGTTAAAAGAGTACCAGTGAGAACAAAACCTTACTGAGATACTCAAATATGCAATTTATCCTCATTAAAATAATGTCGTCGGGACATTAATCACCTAACACTCCATTAGTGCTCAAATTGCTTCAGAACATTTTAATTTTTTAGTTCTTTTGAAGGTTGGAACAAACCTATAGGCTTAGATTATCATAGATAGTGGGTATTCTAACAACAACATTAGATTTTTTTAAAGGTGTTAAGTAATTTCCTGAACAATTTGACTTAGGAACTAATAAAGCTGGTCCGTCAGAGCCGCGTTTGAAATGCTTCACTATCAAGCTATAATTAACCTTGTGTTTAAATTATTTGACCATAGGACTAGTCGCAGGATTTAGGCCTGCGTCAGCTGACAACATTCTAATTATTTTATTCACACTGGTCGTGCGATCAAAGGCGTTTGTTGGTCGAGAGCTTTATTCGGTATGATACAAAGTGTCTTTATGGCTAAAACGGTTGAAACATTTCAGGTATTTATGCTTTATGGAGTTATTTCACGAGGTTGTTTGTGTCTTAGAAGAATTTGTAAATTAAAGTGGGTCTCAAAAATTGTGATTTCATAGATCGTCATCGTTATGTTCACTAGTAAGCGTGTTACACCCATAGGTTACACCTCTATAACACAGTTTACCTAGTAGTAAACGCCTCGGCAATATTTCTCTATTCTATACCTACCTTTTGACAGAAGCTAAGATCAAAAATGTAAACACAGAACTGTCAATTGTCAAAGGAAAAGGTAAACTAGAGCTATCACTTTCAAATAATTGTGTAAGTTTTGATTTTAAAAGGTATATAATATATATCTTAGACGAGTTGCTCTCCGCGGTTTCACTCACGACCAGTGAGGGTGAGGGACGAGAATCAAAATCAGGGATCGGAAGCCTAGGTTACTCCTCGACAATGTAGTATTAATCAATGGTGTTAACGGTAAAAGAATTATCGAAATTAGTCTGGTAATTTTGAAGCGTATACATGTACCTATTCATTTCAAATAAACAAAAAAAGGTTTCCTTTTTATAATATTAGTGTACCTATACATACTTAGGTAGTATAGACAGCTTGTGTGGAGCGCCAGGCTAATAACGTGCGACGTAAAATGTAGATAAGTAGCAATTTAAGTAGGTAGTTATGCTGACCGTTATAGTTTGTTTCTGGATCTAGGTGTTTTGATGATATGGTTTATGTATATCCGTCAAACAAACCAACCAACTGAACCATTTTAGTCATAATTAGCTGCGACATTTTAATGTAGGTAGGTACTGATTAAATGTTACGGCGCGTAATGTAACGTGTTATACGACGAGCGTCCGTGCAGTCAGTATGGGGAATAAGGCGCTTGCAGCGGAGCTCACAACAGTACCAACCTCGCTGCGAATGATACATGATGCCTGTAACACCGGTTAGCACCCACCTATAGTTTTAAAAAACGTATTATTAAAATAAACGTAAAAAAATACGTAAAAAACGTATAACGAATTAAAATAAAACTAAACAAAAACGTATTATTAGAAAGAAAAAAACGTAACGTAACGTGTTAAAATTAACGTTTATTAGTCTATGTATCGACCTAAAAGACGATGTATGACGTAATTGGCCCTTCCATAGGCTAGTTAATCCAAATCCAGAACTTACACGAAATCTCGAGGCATCATGTTAGCATTTCATAAAACAGTTAAAATATATATCCGGTTTAAAACGGCTTAAGGTTAAAACTGAGGGGCTTTAAAATGGTTATGTAGATCTGCGTTCATTAAACGTAACGAACAGTCCCGGGTCAGGTCACAGTATAAAGATATGTTGTAGGTTGACTTCCCTATTTGTAGCAAATCCAAAAATCGGTCTAGCGCATCTCGGACTTGCACATGAAGGGTTATATAGCATTATACCAATAACACCATAAAAAGTTAAAAGTTAAAGTTTTAACAGTGTATTCCCGCCATTAGCCCTACTATTTAAGCCGTGGGTTTCCTCACAATGTTTTCCTTCATTGTAAGAGCGATGTTAATAGTGCCCTTATTTTTTTCTTAAAGAAAAAGACAGCGGTGCGCGGCCGGGATTTGAAATTAAGACCTTCGGATTGAAAGTCGGGGCATCTGCCACTATACCAACAGCACTCTAGATTTTCTTCTGTTTTCGCGAATTTGGATTGTAATAAAACACAATATTTTCCAAATTTAACTCGTGTTTTATTTATTAACAGCATTATGGCAATTCTGTACAGACGTTTTACCAACTTTACAGTCGTTTTCATCGACAGCATTGTAACAATGCTGTTGATAAATAAAACGCGAGTTAAACCCGGAAAATATTGTGGTCAAAAACCCCAGTTAAATAATTGGTATGGGAGCCCGCAGTGATATATTATTTTTATTTTGTTTTTAGTATGTTGTAATAAAATCACAACAGAAATACATCATCTGTAAAAAGAAAAAAATTGTCTAGCTATCATGGTTCATGAGATATAGCCTGGGGATCGACAGACGGATAGTAGAGTCTTAGTAAAATGGTCCATGTTTACCCTTTTCGTAAGGAACCCTAAAAAAAGTAGAATATGCAACTTTATAGTCGTTTGTATATACCTACTAATCGACTCCATTGCAGTGACTGACTTGTCTCGTGAACAAACCAGTTGAAATTACTGGCGAAATATCGAGCTCAGTGTAAATCAAACATGATAAATACCCATCATCATCATTATCATCATCAGCCTTTTGCAGTCCACTGCTGGACATAGGCCTCTCCAATTGCACGCCACCTAGATCTATTTTCGGCTTCTCGTATCTAGTCTGTGCCAGCCGTCTACCCCCCGGGGGATAAATACCCCGTTATTCAATAATATTTTTGCATTAATTATACCTATTAACAACACTACAGTTACAATGCTCCATACTCCTTGCTTATGCCGATTTCGAAGTCCTCGGTTTCTATACAGTCAGCCTACGGTCCTTCCAAACAATCCGCCGATGCTTATACTGTGGTTCGGAGTTCAGAGGATTACGAGTCGTTTCTCCCGATCCGAGTGTATTTTTATTTGTACCAACTCGTATCTACTACTAACTACGTGATGGTTGCAAACAGAAATCTGTTTTGCTGAAGACTTAATTGAGTTACTAATTTTTTTTTAAAATTACGGATTCTAAATGCCTACTCATTTTTAGGGTTTATTTTTTGTCATAAAGCAAAACCTTTGCCTTCGTTTGTAATATGCTCGTACACAAACGAATTTAAAAGTTTGCACCTTTATAAGCACGGATAAACATTCACACACAAAACCCTATTTTGCTACGTGAGGATTTCTATTAATGACTGTATCCGCGATAATATATTGAAAATATAAGTTACTAGCTGCGCCCCGCGGTTTCAACCTCGTAAGTCCCAATCTCATGGAAATATAATGATGTGTTATATAAAGTTTCCTATTGAATCACTCTATCTAAAAAACCGCATTAAAATTAGTTTTAAAGATCTAAGCATACATACATACAAACAGACAGCGGAAAACGACTTTGTTTTATATCATAAGATGATGAAGAAAATGAAAAATAAAGAAAAATTCATTTGTCGGCCCTAACTCGAACGTAATAAATTTACCTTTAGAATAAAATAAAATAAATAATAATAAATAAATATAGCACGACACAGCGCTATCTAGCCCCAAACTAAGTACTAGGCTTGTACTATGGGTACTAGACAACGGATATCTCACATATTATACTTTTTTTTGTAAATATTTAGGTATATACAAAAATATCCAGAACTAGAAACAAACATTTATGGTTAGCAGAAATATTTGTTCCCGGCGGGAATCGAGCCCGAAACTTTCTGCGTTGCAGTACGGGCTTCGCCGCCGTGCCACATAGGCCGTCATATATAATATTATTAAAGTCGTCGTATCTAACACCAGCCTACCATCGCCAAATTTATAATATAATGATAATCTATTTATTCAATTACAGTATCTACAGTAGGTAGGTTATATTTTTTGAACGAAACAAAGATTTTAGGCGTTCTGAGTTTTGGCCTTTAGCGTTACGTTTTCTGATTTACTCCCTACATTTGTCAATGTTTCTGTAGAACTGGTAATATATGCACATGACCAATGCCACATTTATTTTCCACAAAAGAAAAATGTTATGGCGTTTTTGTAATTGCAAACGGAAATTTATTTCATTACATTTTATTGGCAAGTTAAAATGAAAACATAAAACGAAGACATTATTATTAGGTTATATATTTGATTTTATTTACTTGATAACTGAGCGTATGATAAGGGTTGTTTACGCCTAATTTACATTACGAAACCAGTGTCATTCCATAAAGAGTCAATTTCACTGCAGTCTCGCAAAAGTTACTGGAAGTTTTTTTATAAATAAAGGCAAATTTTATCTTTCAATAAAGACGGAACGATGTTGAAATTAAATAATAGAAGCTGTGTGTGAGATATAAAGGTTATTTATGACATTATAAATGGAATATAACATTGTTCAAATGTCCGCCGCTGCTTCGAATGGTAGCACAAATCCGAGAGGTTCAATTTTCAATGACTCTGTTGCATAGACCCGGCTGACCCACTAACTATGTGACCTTAAGAATATTTTTTGTTTTGTGGGGTGGACATGTTGTCTATAAGTAGTATAATTATTACGTATTTTCTTGATTACTGCTTGAAGTATTGTGTGTTTTATGTGTGTATAACAATATTAATTATGTAACAAGTCAATTATTTCTTATAAGGAATGTAACCCCTCCAATTGTTGGTGTGTTTTTTAACATTAACAACATATTTTATTTATTTTTAAATAAAAAAAATAAAAAAATTAACGCAGTCCATCGATCAGGCCTGCGTTATGTTGGCTTTTAGGGCAACGGTTGTTTGTGGCTTAAACCCACGAGAACAAGAATAGCGGAGTCAATTACTATAAATTGCCACTAGTTTCGTGATGTAAATCCCGCTTTAGTCGATGAGTACCTAATACGAGTCTACGAATTTCAGGTAATGTCAATTCAAGTTATAAAACAAAGTAACCCAAATTGTGCGAAATTTCAGCCAAATTCGTTCAACCGTTATTGATTATATTTCAGAATAAGAATAAGAAGATTTTATTGTTCAAACTATGTAGGTACATTGGTCTTAAATATGTAGGTACTATATTAGTGCACAGTCTACTCATTTCGAGCATACAATAATGTAGTATAAAACTACATTAGGTACTTAAATTTATGTAAGAAATCCAATATTTATACCAGCACAACAATACCTATTTGGTATTTATTTTTCATTATGGTCAAAATACTCAGATAGGTTATAAAAGACCTTGCTGATTAACCAAGACTTTAGTTTTTTTTGGAAAAGGGGACTATTAAGTATTTTTAAATTTACAGGTAAAAAATTATAAATTTTTATAGCTGTGTAAAAGGAACTCTTATAAAATAAATTGTTATTAACTTGGGGTATGACTATGTTATATTTATGCTTGTTACGTTGACTTTCAGATCTAGATGAGGTAATACTAAAGAAATAATCTTGGTTATTTTTGACGAATAGACATATTTCTAAAATATATATAGATATCAAGGTTAGGAATTTTTCATTTTTAAATACACTACGTAATGACTCTCTATCTTGCATGTTGTACATTCTTCTTAAACACTTTTTTTGCAAAGTAAATACAGATTTCACTTCCACGGAGTTACCCCAGAAAATTATGCCATAGGTTAAATGAGGATAAACATACCCATAGTATGCAACTTTTGCTATGTTTCGGGAAGAAATATTTATTATTACTGATAAGCTATAACAATACTTGGATAATATATTGTTAACCTTTTTAATCTGTGGTTTCCAACTTAAATGGCAGTCAATTATAACCCCAAGAAATTTCGTTTCTTTTACTTCAATAATGTTAACATTATCATGTATGACATTTATTTTTGGCGGTTTTGCTCTATAATTTTTAAATTGCATGAACATGGTTTTTTGAATATTTACTTTTAAGTTTAGTTTACTAAGCCAATTTATTATTAAATTAAGTGTATTATTGATTTCTATTTGGAACTGAGAATGCGACATATTGTCTTTGGATATGTAAACAGTGGCGTCATCTGCGAACATGACAGTTAAATGATTTGTAACAGATGGTAACTCGTTGATGTATATGAGAAATAAAAGGGGCCCAAGGACACTCCCTTGTGGAAAACCCAATAAGATTTCATTAGAACTGGAATAAATCTTTTCAACAGTTTTCGTGTTGCTGTTATAATTATCAAGCACAGTTATTTGAGTTCTATTTTTTAAATAAGAAGCCATTAGGTCAAGAGCGTTGCCTCTTATGCCTACTTGTTCTAGTTTTTCTAGTAATATGCTGTGAACAACACAATCAAACGCCTTGCTTAAATCCAAAAACAAAGCTATCCCAGTTTTCTTTTTGTTAATTCCAGTTTTCTTTTTCTTTCATATTAAACTAAGTATAGGGTTTGTGCATATAATAATGGAATAACGAAAGTCTGGGTTAATATAAATAAATGTAGGTAATTAAAAAGATATACCCATTTAGTGATTACATACCTACCGATTGTGATCTTAAGCCACTCCCGTCTAAATAAAATGTTTGCGAAAAGAAAGCTCGTTAGAGAAACTTTAAAAACTTAAGTTTTTATTAGACACACCACAGTTACACGGAGCGCTTACATAAAGAAAATAATGGGTATTAGGGAGATAAGTGACATAAAAAATAGCAATACGATAGAAACCAAACAAAGCAAGTATATAAATCGTATTGACACTGATTTTGGTGAAGGTTGGTATTCAAATTTCATAAGCTTATGGAATATTTTTGTCGTGGGGGGTTTTTGTTTAGTGGGGTATTTTTCCCAAAAAAAAGGATATTGACAGCAAACTAGTAACATACTTGTTACTAAGTTAGATCAGTGGTCTGAAATAAATATAGTTTATTTATTCGGTTACATTTAAAGAATTCCTGATCGATCGATTGATTGATAGTACACGACATTAACATTACAAAACAAACAACACAAATATCTGTAAACTAGATGAAACTAAGGACGGCCTCATTGCTCAAAGCGATCTCTTCCAGGTAACATTTATTATTGTTGTATAATAACATATAACAACAGTCGTTGTATAATAACATTGCGCCTAAGCCAGCAAATAGCTTACTAAACATACCTAGATAATTTAATTAAATCAAAATAATCTGAACAGAACCGGCGATGTACCGTTAAACAGCTGTGAAGCGATATCTCTAATTCACTAAACAAGTCCCCAGTTACACCGAAATCCCTGGATCCTGCCGTGTTCACATCCCATTAGGGCTAAATAGTCGGTTACCGTAGTTTAAACCAAACACGCTAACTCTAGGTATTCAATATACTTACCATATCTCGCCGATTAATCATCAGTAGGCTGACTTTTGAATGTGTCGAAATAGTATAAATATTTTACTGCTTTGTTTTGTGTTCTGTGGAAATAAATAATGGTGATTAGATTAGTGTCGTCGGTTCACGAGGGACAAAAAGCATTTACGCGGGGGCAAATTGTCCCTTATGAAATTGGGACTAGAACCCCATCGCCCCTTTCTCCAATTTCCTCATCATCGCCATCATTATTTGCCTCACATTCCACTGCTGACCATAGGCCTCCCCACGAATTTTCAAAGAAAACGATCGTAAGCGGCCTGCATCCAGCGTCTTCAGGTCAGTCCATTTCGATGGTGGACGTCCTACGCAGCGCTTGCCGGTACACGTGGTCGTAACTCAAGAACCTTTTCTCCTCAATGACCATCGATTCTTCGCGCTATGAAGCGCTTTTTCTCTAATTTGATTTTCTTCAATTATGCCCATGATGCACCTGTCTATTAACCTGTGTTAAGTATAGAGACCAAATTCAAATTTGATAGTAGTCAACTGGGCCCATGGTCGAAGCAAAAGACGATCGAAATTAAAACAAAAGATGATCGATATTAAAACAAAGGCAATCGAAATTTACCTCTTATAATTTAATGTCACTAAGCATTCAGCCGTCACATTGAGCCGAATACAGAAACGCCATCTTTTGAGAATTACTTAAATAATTGAGTAGATTCTATATTTAAATTTAGTAAGAAAATTTTGGAGTTTGAGAGCTGCTAAATTGTTTAAGTGTAACTCAAATTTTGAGTAGAGTTTCTGTATTTGGCTGTTATTTTTCTAAAATGTTTATATCTCCGCTGTTACCTGGCTAGCTACGTGAAATTGGAACGTATGAATTTACCTTCAAATTGATTGGTTCTCGTTCGGTTCTACTTCTAGGAAACACAAAACATCACAAATATTAATTGCCTCAGCCGTCGTGTTTCAGTAAATACACTTTGAATTTTCAAACATATTTCAGCAGGTTTTCGTTCTAGGTACAGCTTCTTGACGTAGACTTACTTACTTATTTAGGATTCCATATCAATAGGCTGAAAACGGTACCCTATTACTAAAAAATCATCCGTCTGGCTTATCTCATGAAACGTGATAATTAATAACGAGTTAAAATTTTCACCGACAATGTACTTATTTCTGTTGCGCTATAACAACAAATACTACTAGTTTACGTAGAATACCGCTTTAGAATGCAGTAAATTGCTTACTTTTTTTTTCTACTGTGGACAGTCTGAGTATCGCTACATCCACTGCGAAAATGAGTATGCGAATGGCATTAAATGTCTAGTCTATTTTTGTTTGCGGGATAAAACAAATCGTTATTATGATTGTAAAAACCAGTTTTATTGAGATAAAAAATAAAACGAACAGATAAACCTATTAACTTAAAAATCGAACATCCGTAGGCAATTAAAAACGTGTATGGTTCCACTGAATAAAAAAAAAAGCTGATTTACTATGACTATAGTAGTTATAATGGAACTGTACTTTATAGTTTTTCATTGTTGTTTGACTATTCGGTGGGAAATTTCCACGGAATTGGATTCGGGAATCGAGAATTAAGCCCTTTACAAATGGGTACAACTTGTCGCAATACCACCGCGAGGACATTGCAAGAAATAAGAAGGAATATACCACTGTCTTACAAAAGTGTTTCCAAATCGTTCTATTAAGTTTTGACGTGAATAAAGAGAATGGCGGTCAATATGTGTATTTGAAAACTGTAAGCGCAGCTTGCATGAGATTTTCTCAACCATCTATATTATAATACAAATAAAAAAATAATTTACAAATTGACCTTTTTTCAACAACAATAATAAAGTTGAAATCGTTTTTGTTATTTAAAAGCAGAATAAATTAAACATTTTCATATCTTTTACTAGCTGCGCAACGCTGTTTAACTCGCGTAAGTCCCGATCCCACGAGAATTTCAGGATTTGTAGCGTAGTATTAAAATCTAACCATACATACAAACAGAAAAACAGATAGTTGGAAGCGACTGTGTTTGATATTATGTAACGAAGATAAAGATGTCACACTCATATTTGCGACTAATCGTTTAAGTTTGTTCAGATCTTTGGGAGAATCATCTCAACTCGATTTATAAAACGACTTTAAAAAATATTTAAGATTTTAATGGTAGAGTTTATGCTACATTTTTATTTGTTTTCTGTGGAATTAAAAAAGAAAAAAAAACTGAAAAGCCGTAACTTTATAATATGTAATATAATAACTTATTAAGAAAAAAAGATTGGTAAATACTTCCCAATTGTTCTGTTAATAGAACAAATGGAAAAACAAAATCTAACGGGACAAAAAGGCAGTAATCAAATACATACTTACGGTAACAGTACCTACTTACTTATTGGGAACATAGGCCAACTGGTCAAATTCTGAATTTGTACAATTTTGTCAAATGGAAGGCACGTGTATAATAAGAATAACCCTCTAGACTCCAAAAGACGTATTTCCATAATTCATTAAAAAAGAACCCACAAAAAAAAACCCAAAAAGTCCACCAAAAAGGTCACAGTTTTCTACAACTTTACTTAAGTAATTCCGGCTAACAAATTGGAACACAAATGTGAGTACGGAGCCAAAATGTTACCTTCAAAGGCTGCCTTTGATTGCACTCAGAGCTCCTATTCTAAGCGCAAACAGTTACATCTCTAAACAAAGAACCAGGTAGGTAGATATTACAGTAGCTGTACGGTAGGTAGGTATGTATGTATATCTACTTTCATATTCGACACTATTTCCCTGGAGAGGCAAAAAATATCCGTAAATATTAGTCTCGCGCGCCGCGCGCTGTTCCTATAGCTAAGGTCAGGTGGGGTAAGTCTTTTTCTTTTCGTATGTTGATGTGGCTCAACTTTTTTTATCGAGGATAAATTCAACCTTATGGTGAAGAAGTGTGGGAGCTCTTTACTGGTCTAAAGTGGTATAGTGTTAGAGTATATAGGGCGCTAATGCCCTAAACTTCATCTAACGACTGCTTAAAGACGGACAATATGTGGAAAATACTTTTTGCCATAGAATGGCGGTCACTCATTGAAGGAATTACTGTCATGCTTTGCTTTATTCACACAACTAAACAGGATTGTGTAGCCTATTTGATGAATGATTTCCTCATTTTCATGCAACGATAATAATAAAATATGTTAAAACATTGTAATGAGTTAATGATTCCTGTTCTTACGACTTACCTCCAGAGGACGGGTAAATGCATCTCAAATAGTTGTCTTGTATTCGGACGGACGTTTCACTTGCCCCGGTGTTTCACTTACCCCACCTAACCTTACACGTTTCGAGAATATTCCTTTTATGCCTAATAATGTATACCTACTATTTGTGAATTTATTTATTTATACAATATCTAAGTTATGAACACCTGGTACTTACAAACTCTGAGTCCACTCTCCCCTACGATGTGGGTTGATGGTAGTGTTGTTCGATTCGCACCTTATCAGTAACAAATATTAATTGTTAAAAAAAATAAGTAACATGATTATTTATTTAATACTAAAATTGTTTAAAAACAGGTTAGGAACTAGTAAATATTTGAATAGTCTTAGAAATGTGTCAGGTTAAAAGCGAACTGATAAGTCGTTGTGGAGGAGCGTCTTCCATTAGCAACGCGAACTGTATTGCCTGTTAAATAAATCAATATAAATAAATAAATCCTGTGATCCAAAAAATTGGCATACACGAAGAAAATAGAATAAGCTACTTATTATTAATACTACTTATATCAACCAAAACGCAAATCGTTTAAACTTATTTTCCCAGACAAAGCTCCAAAAGTTAAGTTAAGACATAACATACAAAAAAAATACTCCCCCAGAGTCTAGAACGCTATCGTGTCAATGAGACATTAAGCTTAACACGTATAAAGGGCCTTATTTCACTGGGCAAAAACATAATATAAATGTTAGTGCCGAACGGAGGAGGGCCGTAATCAAAGACATTTATATCATGGTCTAGTATGTAGAAAGGACATCAGGGACTTTTATTCCATAACTAAATACACAATTTAAAACAACAAAAACAATAAAATTCAAAAATAAACCTAAAACTAAAACAAAAGTAAAATTGTCAGCACCTACCCTCCCGCGGCATAGTGCCCAAGATGCTGGCGACGTTCCTACGCTGGATAGCCAAACTTATCCGCTGGGACAAGAAGCCGCCAGCCCTGGGGTCACCAGATGTTTCGACACTTTTAGAACTTTTTAAACATTTCAACCAGAACATCGAAACAACATTTTGGCGTTAACTAGAGCTTACTTAGAATTTAAGGTGTTCTTATGGACCGTAGCAGCCATAGCATCCGAAACCGTAGCCTACTACGGCAGGTGATAAATAAACGCTGTCGTAGTGCCAATTTGTCACTTGACGTAGGCTACGGAGGCTACAATCTGTAGCTTAACTGCAATTGTGATGCTGTTATAAGCGTTTTCGTTGCGCTTAGTAGTAAAAAACCTAATTAAAAATGTGCTTTCCATAAATTTCCGGACCCGACTGGTCCTGTCGGGTACGAAAAAAAAAAATGTTTGTTAAGCATTTCTTTGATTATAGTCATCCAAGTGTAGGATATACTTTAAAATATATCAAAAACAAGTAATATTTTTTTTAATTTGTTAACATGGTACATTTTACCGGGTTCTAATCGCGTATTATTATGTATTAGATCGTTGTAACTTAATCGAAACGTCGAGGCAAGAAAATAAATAATAATACGCGATTAAGACCCGGTAAAATGTAACTACGCCTAGTAGTAGCTGCTGTATGTTGCAGAGGCTTCGGTTCGTACCTGTCGAGTCATAGCGATTGTAGCGCCTTTGGTAGTTTCATATATAAATTATTACATGTCAATATACCAGCAGCAGCGATGCAGTTTTAGCGCTATCGTAGCACTTATTAGTATTTGCCGTAGATAACATAGGCTACGGCTACGACCTTTAGCGATTGTATCACGTTTTACCTTAGCTTATTATCTTTCTTGACTGGGGTTGTAATTAATAAAAAAATATTACCCCTTAATATTGAGTTTCTTTTTTCTATATGAATTGTAATTGAACACAAGATGTTTCTGGTTTAACTTGCGTTTTATTTATTACAGCAATGTTGCACCTAAAGACGTTTTATCGTTTTTACAGGCGGTTTCTTCAGGGTAGACTAAGATGTGATTCGTCATTTTAGTGTTCTACAAAGTTACTGTAAAATTCTACTGTTATTTTATTATTTTAAATTGTATATAAGTAATTCGATTCAGTAATAACATATTTTAATTAAATGTGCTATTTAAAATTCAATAGGTAGGTATCTCAAAAATACTATTTCTGAAGTTCTCTCTAAAGTCTATTGTAAATATCTTTGGCACTAATAAATTCTTTACGATCGTACATTTGCGAGGAGCCGTTTGATGGCGAGCGCGAACTCTTCACATTCACGATTTTTATTGTGATTATTTATTTAATTTAGTTCGTCACTCCCGGGTAACAATCGGGACCAACTGCTTAACAGTTAAAGCAAACGTTTTTACCATACATATTATCGGTCACCCATCCAAGTAAAGACTACACCAGGCATTGCTTAACCATTAAATCAATCTAAATGATACTAATATTATAAAAAGGAAACATTTATGTGTTTGGAACGAATAGGCTTCGAAACTATTTTACTGAATTAATTATAATAAATAAATTATTTCAGCTAAATTATCGAGGAGTAACATTGGCTATTTTTGATTCCTTTTTCCTACATGAGTGGGACTTACACGGATGAAACCGCGGGACGCTGTTAGTGTACCTATGAATTAAATAAGTAAGTTTGAAAACGTAAAGTCCGAAAAATTACTCTGCGGTCTATGGCTAGTATAAAATTATAAAATGACTTAAAAGTAAAAAGCCCCCAAAAAGGTCTAGACTTTAGTTAGTACCAATTTTAGATAATTACCTATGCTTTTAGAAAAACACTAAAAATTTAAGCTTGAATAAACAATTTTATGTCTGAGACAAAATTTAGTAATGAGGCTTTTAAATGGTAAATATTTTAGCCCTATGCTTAAATTTAAGGTACAGTTTATGTAATTACGGTGATATTTTAATTTTCTAAATGAGTATAGGTGAGTATGGACAGACTTAAGTGGAAATGGGCAGGACATATAGCTCGAAGGACAGATAACCGCTGGGGAGTAAAAGTCATCGAGTGGCGACCATGATGTAATGCGAAACGGTTTATTGATGGAAGACCACCTACTCAGTGGACTGACGACATTGTAGCGGTCGCGGGGAGTCGTGGGATTGCGGTAGATCTCGATCGCTGTTTGTCATTTGTGGCATCACAAACGACGTTCATCAGTGGACGGTTATGGGCTGAGATGATGATGATGTATTGGTGCCTTACATTAGATGTTCTTTAAGCTGAAAAGTTAGCGGTAAATTTAATTGTAGTGCTTATTATACACAAAATAAATAGAACTTAAAACGTAACACCGAAAACAAGTACTATTAAGGGTCTTCAAGTCTAGAGTTAGTACTAGAGTAGGTTTGTTCTAGGCAAGTTTCATCGTTAATTTCATCGTCGCTTTCCATCACGTTAGGTGAGGTCAAATGCAAACCTAACTTAGGTACTAGAAATATTTACTAACTTAGGTATATAAAAACTAGCTGCGCCTCGCGGTTTCTCCTTCGTGATACTGTGAAGTCCCGATCCCGCGTTGTTCGAACACCTAAAGTAAGGTAAAAGGTTAAGTTTGTATGTAAATACCTAAGTGATGACGATGATGATGCCACTCCACATCGCTTACCCTGCCCCTGTGTCGATTTTCATTCAGATCTGTCTCAATCTGTTAAATAATTATCACCCGCAATCCCGAGAGATTATCGGAATTAAAAGTATCTTATGTTACTCTCCATTACTTCTCTATTCTATTCTTATGCAAATTTTCATTTAAATCGGTCGAACCATTTGACCATGAAGAGGGAGAGGCAGAAGAACAAATAAACACACAAATATACAAGAAGATGAACTTTCGGATTTATATTATTAGTAAGAATAAGGATGTCGGCTTAAATTTTAATCTATATCTATACTAATATTGTAAAAACGAAAGATCTAGCGGTGAAAGGGTTGGATTGGTCTAGTGGTAGATACTAATTCAAAGTCGTGGTTTCGAATCTCGGCCGCGCACCATAGCACCAAAAATTTATGTGCGCTAAACATCGCTGTTCGGTAAAAAAACATATCGTGAGGAAACCCACGGTTTAAAGTCACGAACAAAGGCCCAGTTATAGGGCTAGTTGCAGAAACACACAGTTAAAAGTTTAACAGTTTTAAACGTTAACTTTAAGACGAAAGATCTAGTATTTGTTTGTATTGAATAATCTCCGAAACTACTGGACTGATTTCAAGAACTCTTTCACCAATAGAAACCTAAATTATAATTTCTTCTATGGTTTTCGCGATTTTGCATAATAAAACACTTTATTTATCCGGTTTTATCGCGTTTTTATTCATTATTTGACCCGAGCTTTCGCCAACTTTACAGTTGGCTTTTTCAAGGTTGACTGAAATGTATTTGTCTATTTTTAACTGTTAAGTTTAACCGGATAAAAAAAGTGTTATATTAACATTATCTTATAAAATAAGCTACTTTTGACCCCGATATTCCCACGAGATAACTCCGGCTCCAGTACTACACTGGAGATGTGGGAGGCGGCTTCTCTGCCGGTCCCAGCGAGGTTGTCGTTAGCTCCTCATTGAGGTGCGGGAGGTGAGCGGCCTTATTGCTCCGGTAACTGTCTGAAAAACCAAGTAGTGTCCTTGGGACGAGGCTACTCTCCTTTATGAGAAATAGTCTAGCACTGGGGACTATAGATCAGTCTTAAACTAGATAACCGACGCCGCCCTTCGGGGTGTTCAGTCGGGTATAGCGGACCCCGCACGGAATGCCTGCACGGAATAATGCTAAAACATATATAAATAGTCAAGTAGAGAGTGGTGTAATCCCACGAGATCGGGACATACGCGAGTGAACCCGCGGAACGCAGCTTTAGTTTTAATATTCTAAGAACCCTACATGCCATTAGCATACAAATTATATCTAATATTACTTATAGTCACGTACCTATTACAAATCAAACCACCTAATCGTCAAATTAAATAACCAGACTACTTACAAACATTAAAATTTGTACAAAAACAAACCGAACCACGCACAGTCGCACACGTTCTAATCTTTCCTAACTAATGGGTCGTATGTTTTTGCAAATTCTAATTTGAATACCATTTACGTAATCCTAGGCCACTTTGGTTAATTTGTCGCTGTAATCTTTAAATATGTGGCCGGACCCTAAAAGTTATCTTTTTCTACCGAGATTTGTTAACCTTAATCTTATTATGACAAAATGTGAACGCTTTAAAAAGCTTTTTGTTCTTAATTAAATGTTTTATGGTTATTGTTTTGATCTCGTTGTTTTTAAAACATTCTTTACGCGTAGATTATGTTATTTACTAGCACTACAGTTGATGCTTAAAGCCGCTACAGCGCTGATAATATTGTTACAATACTGTTAAGGTTGAAATCAACGTTAAGTACGGTGAGTACATACTTAAACACAAAAATCTAACTTAGCCAACAAATGGATGGAAAAATCCAAACTTATCTGTTATTTGAAATAGATTGCAATTATCGAGACAGTATGAAGTTGAACAAGTCTCGTGGGAAATCCTTCGTCCTACAGATGAAAAATTACTTAGTTTGGCTTGTTCAGTACAAATAGTCTTAGAGCTCTATTCAATCTGTTAGTGGTGACCTTTCTGCTAGCGGTATCAAGTAATTTGGGCCAGTATCATATTGTGTATTTATATGTATATCAAATCATTTTAGAGAATTTTATTAAGGCGAAAAGCTACAATACAAATAGCGGCGAATTTTCTTGCACCTCCATGGATCAATTTGTTAGTAACGCGCTTGTTTAGTGTTTAAAATATGTGTGCATAAAATATGTTAATAAGGAACTAAAATAACAGTATTTAGTACCTTAGTGCGTCCATAGTTTACCTAGGTATTATTAGCTTTAAAGACCACTTCCAAGCCGAGGTCTAATCTCGGCTCGGTTCATAATTTATGGTTAAAATGTTTGTTAGTATTTTCATAAGGTAGATGTATGTCTAAGTCTATACTACACACACACATATATATATATATATCCGAGTGTAAAATACATAATAACGCTGAAGAGTTTGTTTCTTTGTTTAGTTGTAATACATATTATAAACTTTCCTATTGAATCACTCTGTTTAATAAAAATTGCATCAAAATCCGTTGCGTAGTTTTTATGGTTTAAGCATACACACAAACATCCAGACAGCGAGAAGAGACTTTGTTTCATAGTATGTAATGATGACAAGCAGATACTAATTTATGCATATCTCGGCATGGTCATTATTTCGATGGGTGCCCGATAATATAAATGGTAAAAATCACTTTACAAAGTTCTCCGTGCTTCGAAAGAAGTTTGCTCCGGTTGCACTCACTGAATAAATCGTTAAGTCAGTTTTTTTTTTGTTTTGGGCCGCTCTCGGGGGAGAGCGGCCCGGTGAGAGGGGGTCCCCCCTGGTCTTGATGGTGTTTGCCAGGGGTATACCCACTAAAACTCAGGGTGTCATTCACTTCGCTGTGCCAGGGCATCGCCGGAAGCTGCAAGCAGTACATTGGCTAGTTCTGGCGGCGGGTGATTCGCTCCGGCCCTCATCTCCAAAAAGCCCGATACAAGGTAAAACCCTTTCGAGAGGCGGTGTGGACCCGCCGCCGCCATCTTGGGCTCTCGTACGGCGACGCGCCTCCCGAATCCGCCGCCATGAGGCTGAGTGAGTTGTTAGGCCAAGTAAGAGGCTTATAGGGCGACCTAAACGACAAACTCCGACATACTGCTGCGCAGTTTGGCAGAAGTAGTGTAAAATTAAGTATTAAATGTTGTGGTTAATAAATAAAAAAAAAAAAAAAAAAAAAAAAAACTCCACTAAGTGAGCAACACATTACACAAAAAGAAAAACATTACTTTACAATTTTTTAAATGATTTTGTTTTTTATTAATTTAAAGTGTTTCCTACATGTGGATGACTATAATTAAAGAAATGCTGTCCAAAAAAATGTTCGCACCCGACAGGACATGAACCTGTATCTCCGGCGATCCGTCCCGTCGCCTTTCCAATTTGGCCACGGATGCACGGTCCTGACGGGTGCAAAAAATTTTGAAAAGCATTTCTTTAATTATAGTCGATTTTTTTTTGTATTAAGTGTTTTAATTGCTTAAGGATTGTGATTTCTCGTTTGTGTAGGTATTATTTAACTTTATTGTTAGTTTTAAGTGTGTTTTAGTTTGTCTTGGATTTATTTGAATTGTAATATGTTATAATTCTACTACTTATCATAAGTCCCCTAGACCACTTTTTCTAAATTTACTTCCAAGTACAGACTTTTTGCCGTCTCTTCCTTTATTATAAGTATAGATACTGAAATGAAATAAATATATGCTTTACAAATTTCTCCAAAAGGTTAATGTACCGTCCTTTCTTATTAGTTGGTAGCTATAAAGGTATTGGTACATTTAAACCCGTAGTCTGCAGTTCATAAATTAAATAGCAATGCAGGTTTAATAAACTTAGAAATGAATTTGATATTTAATTCGATACAAACTGCAAGTTTGCCGTTTCGAGTTTCAATATTTTACTTATTATAATTGTGAAAATTTGTGTGTTGGTAAGTACACGAATATGAATGTTGCCTTTTCACGCAAAAAGTACTGAACCGATTGCGATGAATCTTGGTGTGCAGATAGTTGAAAATTGGATTTATACATAGGAATATGGAACATAGGATATACATACTGCCCCCGATAGTTAAAAGGGCGCATCTAACATTTTTTCCGTATTTGAGTTAAATACATTGCCGGAATCAGGGAAAAAAGGCGCATCTGCCTAAATTTTCAACATTTTTCTACCTTGCTTCAGTTCAATTTTAGCATAGCAAAATAAGGCGCTTCTGTACACTTTTTTAGAACAAATTGAAGATGAAAAGACGAATTTATCTAAAACTTAAAAGAAAAGTCGCATTTACGTTGATATGACCTTTTGCATATCCTTATTTTTTTTAGTTTAGTAATTTAAAAGGCGCATATTTTACCCATTTTCTAAGAGGAAATAAATAAGGCGCAATTACCCATTTGCGCCTAATGCAATCATTGGAAACTGCTTTCACACTAAGAAAAAAAGTCTGCATCCGACCATTTGCGCCCTTTCTTCTTCATAAAGTTTGTGTAAGCCCAGGCGTATTTGTCATATACGTCTTAATACCTTATGTTAAGAAAGAAAAGTACCGATGATACTTAATTAAAAAAGCGTAAGTTTGCAGAAACGTCCTTTTTACCCGACGTTCTAGAGGCCAAACGCGTGGACCGATTTTGATGATTCATACGTCAATCGATTCGTATTAATCTGGCGAGTGTGACTAAAGACATGACAGTAATCCAAAGTAACTTATGTCACCACCAGACGCCATATTGTCAAAATTAAAAAATCCAAAATCGTCAAAGTATGTCAAGATGGGTATCGTTGAATAGGTTTTTAAAAATAAATATTAGGTTTCTTTCACCATTTTTCATTTTAAAGAACCGTTTAGGAAATATAACGGTTTAAAGTTAATTTACAATTAGGTATTCTTGCTTTTTGTTACTAACGAACAAGTTTTTATTTTTGTTACGTAGTTACGCTTGGAACTATCAAAGTATAAGCCGTGATGGTACAGGTGACAGAAATTTATTGAAATATACTAAAAAAATATTTACATAAATTGTACCTACCAACTGAATAAAAGCCTAATAACATTTAGGTACTAAAAAAGTTAAAAGAATAATAATAAATTTAAACAATAAATAACTAAACCCTAACTGAAATAGAATCTTACTAATATTATAAACGCGAAAGTTTGTATGTAAGTATGTATGTATGTGAGGTTGTTACTCTTTCACGCAAAAACTACTGAACCGATTGCGATGAAATTTGGAATATAGGTAGCTGAGGGACCTGGATTAACACATAGGCTACTTATTATTCCCGCGGGAACGGAACTTACGCGGGTGAGACGGCGAGGCGCAGCTAGTACATTATAACCCCGTAATGAAATGAATAGATTACGAGACTTACCTACCTACCATCAATAAATGAAAATAACTAAAAAGCGTAAAATAAAAAAAATAATTTATAAAAACAAAAAACCCGACTGCGTAAAAAACTCGATTAAAAAATACGCATAGAAACAACAAAAAAACTAATTAAAAAAATAAAAAACCCGACAGCTGTTTTAACAGAAAAGTGAAAAACAAGATGCTTCTAGTAGCTTTAGGAATGGTGGATGCAGTCGGGCGGGACTCCAAATAACATAAAGATAGTATACCTAATTAAATAACACTAAGTATTTAGTGTTATTAAACTTATTCACCTTTTATTTGGAGTCCCACCCGACTGCATCCACCATTCCTAAAGCTACTAGAAGCATCTTGTTTTTCACTTTTCTGTTAAAACAGCAGTCGGGTTTTTTATTTTTTTAAATATGTTTTTTTATCGCTTTTTAGTTTTTAGAGATCAGATTTAATTACACCAGAAGAAATTTATTAATTCTAGATGTATATACTCCAGTAGCGAGGACGTGCATTGCTTGTTTTTGCTTACTCAGGGTGATAAGTACAAGAGCTGGCGGTTTTCTATCCAGCGCGGGAACGCCGCCAGCATCTTGGGCGCAATGCCTCGGGTTGTTGTTGCTGACAACTTATTTTAGCTTTCTAATTTTAGATTATTACTTAGGTATTGTTTTCTTTGAAAAACAAAGTGCTTATTTAAGTCCACAGACTAGTAAGAAGATACTTAAGTATTTTATGTCATGTCATCTCTGCCAATTCCTTCAAACTCGGCGTCAAAGTCAAATCCATAGATGAGATATTTATACGAGTCAAATCGAAAAGTTTTTAATTAACGTTCCGTTGTTCTTGCGAAAATTACCTGCGTAATCATAATGTCATGTAGTAGCAACATAACTTTCGAAGTTAACCATTAGAATTACTATTAGAATACATTATTTACACGCGGATTGTTTTCGCATGCGAATTTTGAATTTCTTTGCGAGAATTCAAAAATCCCAATCCAGAGGTAGTGCTAAGCCATAAATTGAAGTAAGTAAAAAGAATATATAAACGTCATTAAAGACAAGACAACCGAGCCGAAGGCAAGTGACATATTTTAATGAAGACAACCTACTTAAACGACTTCCGATAAATTTATAATTAATTATTTTAAAACTTAATTGTAAAACTTTACAAGCAATACTTTTCAAATGTAAATTTACGAAAGAATAAAACATATCGTTTGAGTGAACAATGTTACGCGTTTTCTCTGTTTTTTATGGTCTTTACAAATCTTGGTTAATAGCGTTTTACATCATTTTTTTTATTTATTTATTATTTTAATGTACCCTTTGTCACTCTCACGGTCATGACGAATCTAACGACGTATCGTTTATCTAAATCAGCCCAGCCGTTTAGGCCCTACGACGGCACAAAAATAGGTCACATACATACATACATACACTCACGGCAAAAACATAACACTTCCTTTGGCAGTCGTGTAAAAAGAAAAAAACAAGCCCAGTAATTTGAAATTACGCTAAGTAATAATAGTTTTGTAATCGATACACACGGAACACATAATAAATGAGTAAAAAATTACTCACAGTCGGGACCCATTGGAAAAATTAGATTGGTAAAATGAATGGGTCCCGACTGTAAGTAATTTTTTACTCATTTATTAGTGTTCCGTGTGTATCGATTACAAAACTATTATTACTTAGCGTTTTTATTAAAATAGCTAAATAATTTTCATTAAAGTAGTGACAATTTAAGATGACAGTACTATTATTAAGACTGATTAATCTAAACTTTGTAATTATAATTTATTACTTCTTACTACGTTATTTCAAAGTTAAATATTAAAATTATATAATAATTTTACCTACTACTTATTTAGATAGGTACTATAAGTAGGATCAAGTGACCCTTGAGTGAAACTCATCGAATTTTATACCTATCACATTCTACTTTAGATTATAAGTCATTGTGCCATATGGCAGCATTGTTTCATTTTTTAGGGTCAAAAGCAGATCTTTAATAAATACTTTGACTGTGCCGATAGTGTTTTTTTTTGCTAAGATTGAATAAAAGTAAGTTCCTACGTAATATTAAGCAGTAAAACATATTTACTGTACATTTTCAACCCATAAACGTCAGCACTGATGATAGGATCATAGACTTAGACTATAATATATATTTTTTATCTTAGCCGAGGATTATCTACATAGTTTTGAATATTTAGGCAAAAAGTCACATATAACCAAATACGTCTCTTTTTCTTAAGAACATAAAATACACATATATTCTAGATACTTAGAAGAAAAGTACTGCAACAAGCGTTCGAGGTTTAAAGGGCGCAAATGGCGATTTGCGTCTATTCGGTTACGGACGTAGTATTTTTTTCGATTTTTTATACTAAGATGAAACGGTTTTTTAATTATTTTGAATTAAATAATTTAAAAATATTCATATATTATTAAGTAAAGTTAAGGACGTAGATCGTGGCTATTATTTCCAATTTTTAATTTTTAATTATTTTAATTTACGCAAAGACAGCGATCGTTTTCCCGTTTGATTTATTAAAACATTTTTTTCTCCGTTTCGACTTGTTGCTATATGCGCCCTTTTAACTATCGGGGGCAGCATAGGACTATGGCGATTATGGAATTATACATAGGTCAATGTCCACTATGGAATCTGAGATCTGCGAACCTGAAGTTCTATCCACGTGGTGGCGGTTAAACTGGAAGGAATGATTGTTGATGTCAGATAGGCGGCTCGGCGATTTTTTCCCCCAAATCTATGGGGGAAAAAAACGCAATCTATGTGCAGTAGGTATATGGCGAATAAGATTTACCTTAAGCAGACCCCGGGCTCACGAACGGGATGCCAACGGTAATATTGTTAGACAAATGCGATAACTTTCGTGTATTTAAAAAACACGTAGGTATATATCACAAGCCCAAGTGATATATTTCAAGCTAGATCTGTACCTACTAACGACATTTTAGAAAGCAAATAGACATTTTCTGTACAATATTTACTTTCATCAAAGAAAGAAGTTTCAGACAAAAATATTTTCCTCTATTTACGTTCAAAGAATACAAATACGTTATTAATTTCCAAAATGTCTTCTTATTACTTAAATACCTACCTACTCTTATTTTAAGCGAAATGATATTACATTGACAGACTGAATAGAGAGGGGCCATGGATAGATTCTGATAAATATCAGATAAAAGGAACAAAAGTAAAGCCGGCTTAATTTTCCGGTAAGACCCCGGCCCTAAAGGCAAAAAAACCCTATTTTGCTTTTCACACTTTTTGCAGTGCCCGTACCTCTTTGAGGACAAAACTGATTCCTACCACTCAAAAAGATTTTGCAAAGATTAAGTTCTTTTTATCTCTCTCGGCTTTCACTATTTTTGTTCGTAAATGAAAAGAGTTTTTCATTAAGTTTCGCTGAAGAATTGGTAGACGCATACAAAAGACGAGTCTCTGCGTTTACGATACAATTTCTCTTTACGTAATTAAAAAATATATTTGTCTTGAGTTTGTTATTGGATTTTAATGCGATAATCTTTTAAGTTCATTTTGTTTTGTTGTAAGCTCTACGATAGCGCTCAAATTAGGTAGGTCTCATCGATCCCTGCGGAGTTCAAAATATTGACGGATTATTCTTTTAAAGACACAAAAGACAGTTTATCAAAAGAGCAGATCTTCGAAAGTACAGAAATGGTAAAGTTCCATACAACATTATATTTTTGTTTCTCAATGTTGAAATAACAGACGATCGAAAAAAGAAGATCACAAAAAGAGGATACCTCGTCTCATCGAGATATTTATGTCAGATGACAGCTATCAAACTTTATGTCAAAATACATACTAACACAATATTCGCGTTTTATGTATTACGGCATTATTACAAAAGTACTGAGCTTTTGCTATCAAAATACATGGTTGCCTGGAAGAAACCGCTCTCAGCGGTAAGGCCGCCTATTGTGTCACTCTAGATTTAAGTTTTGTTACTTTTATTTACCTATTATAATTGTATTTTTGGTGTCATAATAAAGCGTTAAATAAATAAATACATATTTTGTCATCTAGAAAGTGGATTCTTAGTAAAAGGGCCGGTTTTTACCGGCCGTTCGGTTTGGGTATGGAACCCTAAAATCAAATCTTACTAATATTATAAACACGAAAGTTTGTATGTATGTATGTCTGTTACTGTGACTTGGTTACTCAATCACGCAAAAACTACTGAACCGATCGCGATGAAACTTAAAAAATAAGTAGCTAAAACCTTGGAAAAATACGTAAGGTACATTTTGTCCCGATAACCCCGCGGGAACGGGACTTACGTGGGTATAACCGCGGGGCGCCGCTAGTTTAATATAATTTTACTCTCTTGTGAATTATTTTAAAAGGACATTGGTAGTACCTTGTGTCGTGCGTGATTTGAATCCAATTAAAAATAAAATAACTTTATGCTTGGTTTTTCACCTCCAGTTATTTATAATTACCAACTTTGATGTCGACGATAGATAACAATTTCAATATAACATAAATTTTAATTTCACAATTCTATTTGTAAATAAAAACATTTTGTCGTACACACACCAAAATAGTAGAAAAGTAATAATGTTTTACTTAAAATCAGATCGAAAAGCGAGTAATATTATATTCTTTTTTACCCTCTGAGGTTACGTAATTCTTTCATAGGTACACTAAAACCTAAACTGATACAGCCTTATAGCGCTGAGACGGTATCTTTCTGACTAACTGATAGAGCGGTGAATACTGTGTAAGCGTATTCACCGCTCTATCAGTTATGTTGTATGTTCGACTTAACAAATCTAGTTTTCGCGATTATCCAGCCCAGCTTATATCAGCCAAACATATTGGTAAAAAACAGAATTAGATTCGCAAAGAACCCCTCTTATCTACCCACGTTGGTATCTTTAATTCGCTTAAATAACATTCAAAATAGAAATGCGGTATAATGTTTTTAAGAGTACACAGAGTTCTTGGTTCTTTGGGAGCAGGATCTACTTGTAAATCTTCTTATTCGCGTAAGGAGCTTACCGGTAAGTCTTTGACAATCGAATGCGAGAGACATTCGAGGTGGCCCGGTTCAACGAGTAGGGAGATGGGGTGAAATGTCTTGTGTTTCAAGACTACTTTTTATAAAACAATTTTGACTTCATAGGATTTGATTTGTTTTTGTAAAAATCTTCGTTTTAGTATTAAATGTATTAATTGTTTTCACTGCTAAATTGGCGCCACAAATTTAAGTTGACCTACATTCCTACTACTATTATCATAAAATGCCTAAAATTGTAGAAAGGGAGAGGAAAGAAAGTACCGCAGAGCTCCGGAGGCGGGTGCCGGGGTCTAATGTTGTTGGGCGGGTTGTGTGTTTGTTTGTGAATGTGATTGTGTTTTTCTTTTACAAGTTTTGCATACTTTGTTTTAATAGATAGACAAAGTTACTTTCGCACATTCAATGTGTGGTGTATCTAGTTATTCCAATATCGGCTCACTACGTCACACACTGCACGCGCGTCCGTCACGCCATACAGTCGGAAGTACACTGGGGGGCGACCCCGCACCGTCATCGTCACGGCAGCGTGTGAGCAGGAGACGACAGACAACTTACCATCGTTATTCACATATACTACATCCCTTCCTTATTTTAGTGAAATAAAATCTTTTAAGTTATCAACTTTACTACATTCATCAATCAACGACTTTTGCCAATTAACTACATTTAACATAAACAAAATTCTTCTTAATTAACTTCTTTGGCAGACTCATATCATCATTACATCTTAAGTTAAGCTTCTATAGCTTCAAAGCTTCCATAGTTAAATCACTTCAATTTTAAGTAAGTACCTACGTCTATCTATAGCTTCAAACATCCAAATGAACTTTTAACCCTAATAAATCATTTCACTGGCACCGAGTTGTTTTCTTTAATTTACTTTCATTCAATCTCCCCTTCCCTTATTATGTATAGTTTACTTCTTCCTTCACTTTCTCTGTCTATCCCTTATTTTTTTTCACACTTACCATCACTTCCCATACACATTATTTATAACTAGGCTTTATTTATTAACTGTTTGATCTAATCCTCTTCCAATCTTTTTTGTCTTTTCTTCGTCCATAACTTCCATTCTCCTTCCACCTTTGTTAAAGTACATTATGTCGTCTAAGCCGTTGTTCTGTTTCATCGTTTTTTACTTCTACGTCACCTCCCTTGCGTAATTTCACTGTGTGTTGTGTTGCTTCAAAATTCATGCTTAGTTTGTTTGTTTTATTCATATCCTTTACGTATACTTTTTCACCAGGTCTTAAGTCAAGATTCTGCGCTTTCCTTTTCCTGTCGTATATCGTATATCCCAGTCGTCGGTTCTGTAGGCTATATCATCGATCGTCGGTATTTTTTCTCTTATTTTCCTCTAAAAGAATAATTTAGTAGGTATTTTATTAACATGCTAGCTTATCAACCAAAGTTTCTGTCCAAATTATTTTCTTCACAGTCTTTTAAGTACTTCTGTTTGGCGGTCCACTTCGCCATTCTGCTAAGTCAAGTAAGGAACAGAATGATATAGCAATGCCATTTATGAAGTTTTCAAAGTTCATCTCAATCAGTTGAAACAACATTATACTGAGTCGTCCCATTTACGATCGTAAACTCCTTGTATTGTGTTATGGCATGACTTTTTGTATATCCGAATCTTCCTTTGAGTGGCGTGCAATATCGCATATTATTTAATTAGGTTGTTTCTTTCGGCCGATGAAATGTTATTTTTCCCTGGCATACTGATATCTCTTGATTGATTGATTGATTAATACTTTATTGCAACGCACGATTAAATAATTACAATAATAAAAAAAAGGAAATAAACAACATAAAATCTTGTGGTCTCTCTTGTGGTCAGTTACCAGATAAAATCTTTTACCGAAAGGGAAACAATGGAAATCTTCTACTGACCACACCAGTGCTAACGCTTCCTTCTCTGTCTGACACCCCTAGAGACAAAGTAGTTGTTTTTCCTAATAAATTGCGAGTGCCATTTTCAACAACATAGAAAATCGTGTTATCAAAGTTTTCTATCTGCCAGTTCTATTGCAGCATTGAACGCACCTTGTAGTTAAAAAGTAGTAGTAGTTAAAACAAATAATCGATTTCCTTGCTTGAAAATGTATAATTTTCCTCGTCTATATTGTTAGTATCTTTTCTTGTCTTTTTAAATCTTGTTATGTTCTTGTCTCGTGTTTGTAAGGAGTCGTATTCTAACTTCTTTTTCAGTGAATTCATTTTACATTGTAATTTGAAATGTCCTACTCTTCCGCATTTCACACAATTTTTTCCTCTCGCTGGGCATTTGTCATCAAATGCTAAATGATTCCAACTTCCGCATCTGAAACACTCTTTTCTTCCTGAATTTTTTCTTTCTGAATTTTTATTTTTTACTGTTTCTTCTATCTTGTTAATATCTTGACTGTTTTTTTGTTTCTGACTAAAATCTTCGAGTTGTCTGCTTGTTACTTCTAACGCGTTCGCTTCCGCTATCACTTCTTCTAGGGTCATTTTATCTCCTACTTTCAAGATTTTCCTTCTTAACTCCTCTGAGCTGCATCTTTCAGTGATTTGGTCAAGAAGCTGGTCTTCAAGATCCCCAAATTGACATTTAACGGCTTGTTGCCGTAATCTTATAATGAATTTTTCAAATTTCTCGTTTTCTTCTTGCTTAATAATTCTAAATACGTGTCTTTCATATCTTCTACTTTGTTTGGGTGCGAAATACTCGTCCAACTTCTTAATAGCCCTTTTAAATAAATCTGGTTCCGCGTCTGCGTCTGCATCAGGGATGTTATAGAATATTTCTTGGAGTTCACTTCCACCCCAATGAAGAAGACTTGCTTTCTTCTGGCTGGATGTAGTAATATTTGCAGCTTCTAAATAAATATCTAAACTTCTCTTCCAACGCTCCCATCTGATACATACTGAAGTCGTGTCTCCTTCGCATTCAAATTTTTCCAGAGTGAGATTTGCCATGGTTACCTGTAACCAGGGCAAACCAATTTTGTCATAAAACAGGCATCATCCTGTTTTCGTTTACTTCCATCATCAAACACAGATCACTATCTCATGAAACGGGCATCATCCGTTCCACGATATGCTTCCATCATCTAATATTGTATTAGGAAACGGGCATCATCCGTTCCACGACATGCTTCATCATCAAATATTCTATTAGGAACGAACGGGCATCATCCGTTCAACGATATGCTTCCATCATCTAATATTGTAATAGGAAACGGGCATCATCCGTTCCACGATATGCTTCCATCGTCAAATATTCCATTAAGAAACGGGCATCATCCGTTCAACGATATGCTTCCATCGTCAAATATTCTATTAGGAAACGGGCATCATCCGTTCCACAATATGCTTCCATCGTCAAATATTCTATTAAGAAACGGGCATCATCCGTTCCACGATATTCTTCGATCCTCAAATATGCTATTAGGGAACGGGCATCATCCGTACCACGATATGCTTCCATCGTCAAATATTCTATTAGGGAACGGGCATCATCCGTACCACGATATGCTTCCATCGTCAAATATTCTATTAGGGAACGGGCATCATCCGTACCACGATATGCTTCCATCGTCAAATATTCTATTAGGAAACGGGCATCATCCGTTCCACAATATGCTTCCATCGTCAAATATTATATTTAGAAAAGGGCATCATCCGTTTCACGATTTACTTCCAACGTCAAAGAACTACTAAAACACGTCTAATCATGAAACGGGCATCAACCGCTTTATGATTGACTTCCATCGTCGAACAACTACTAAATTATTTATTATTTATTTATTTAAGGAACATTCACAGCTATAATACAAAGTAAATATATATGTATAGATAACACAAAGCCAATTACGAACATTCACAAATAGAAACAACGCAAAAACAAAAAGACAGCCTGAATAAAATAAAAAGAAATATATGAAGATATCAGTATAAAAACAAAAGTACCGACAGACAATATTAACGCAGACTACCCACATCCACCCAGTCAAGTAGATACTAACTAGGCAAACGCAAGCAACCATGTGCCCTCAAATCAGGTAGGTACCTGAATTGAATTGAAGAATTGCTGGCTAAGCATACGCCTAATACTTTTATAGCCAGTATTAAACAAGTCAATATCCAACTCCCTACTAAGCCTGTTATACTCAATGCTCGCCCGATAAAGAAACTCATTCTGCCTATAGTTAGTTGATGCCCTGGGTAGAAACAATAAGTCGTAGGATCTCAAAGCCACGGAGGTGACTCTAAGAAACAGCTGACTGAGCAGTTCAGGGCTATCAATCAAGCTAGTAGCAATTTTATAAAGGAAAACTTGGTCAGCTATAGCCCTTCTATTAATCAATGGAAGCAAATGGTGCTTCTTACATAGATATGTGTAACTCTCCCTGCTGTAATAATCATGAGTACGAAAACATAGGCATCGGAGGAACTTCCTCTGAACCCTTTCCAATCGATCAACGTAAACCTTATATTGCGGGTTCCAGATTTGCGATGCGAACTCCAAATGACTACGCACAAAAGAACAATATAATATTTTGATAGTTTTAACTTGCTTAAAATCCTTTGCAGTACGCATGACAAACCCAAGTGCCCTGGATGCTTTTGCAGTGATGGCCTCAATATGCTCGTCAAAAATAAGTTTACTATCATGAATAACTCCCAGATCACGGATAACTGAGAGCCTATTAAGTTGATCACCTTTTAGCTTGTAATTAAAAATAATAGGATTAAGTTTTCTAGTGTATGTTACAACATTACACTTAGTAGGATTAAGATCTAAATTATGTTTGATACAGTAATCCTCCAACCTAAGTAAATCCGCCTGCAGTGCTAACGCATCAGACTCCGACTTAACCCTAGCAATGATTTTCATGTCATCGGCAAAGCACAACAACGTAGCTGAACGCAGACACCGCTCAATGTCGTTGACAAAAATAATAAACATTAAAGGCCCGAGAAGCGAACCTTGTGGCACCCCGCTAGGCACAGGAACCCAGCTGGAAATGTAGTTGTTAACGACAACGGCTTGCGAGCGATTCTCAATGTAAGAAGTAAACCAACGGAGCAAGTCCCCCCTCAATCCTATGGAAGATAGCTTATATATTAGTAAATTATGCTGGATCCGATCAAATGCCTTACTGTAGTCAGTATATATTGCGTCAACCTGCTCACGTTTGTCCATTGCACTTGTCAAAAAATTATTAAAGAGAACTAGGTTAGAGACAGTGGAGCGCCCGCGCAAAAACCCATGCTGAGAACTACTAAGGGACTGCCGGAGTGCTGGGTATAATTGCATATATACTAACTTCTCAAGCACTTTGGATACAATGCACAATTTGGATATCGGCCTGTAATTTGCTACATCTATTTTAGAACCCTTTTTATGAACTGGAGTTACGAACGCCTTTTTCCAAATTACGGGGACCCTTCCGTCAGCTAACGACCTTTCAAAGAGAATACTTAAAGGGATAGAAATGGATTTAGAACATCTAATGAGAAAAATAGCCGGAAGTTCATCGGGCCCAGCTGACTTAGTAGCATCAAGTTTATTTAGTAGCTTCTGTACTAGAGAAACATCAATCGTAATAGTAGCGCAATCAGAACATGTAGATAATTGACTATTTTGAAATACTTGAGAACTACTATGACTATCAGGATCCAAAAAGTTAGAATTAAAATAAGTAGCAAAACCCTCACAAATCGATTTGCCAGTAATGAGCATTTTACCATTAAAATTAAGAGTACTAGGCATAGCATGCGATTTCGACTTAGAATTGACAAAAGACCAAAAAAACTTTGGGTTCCTACCTATTGAATCTTCCACGTTACCGATATACTGATCATAGCAAGTCTTCTCAAGAGCCTTAGCCCTGTCACGCAGAAGTTGATAAGTAAACTCATCTGACCTATTACCGTAGGTTTTGTATTTTTTTAAATATTTATATTTTTCTTTAAGTAACTTAATTAATGGTAAAGAATACCATTTAGGATATAGATCCGGGGAAATAATCCTACTCGGTATATAGGCATCTCGGAGACGGCGGAATTCTATATAAAACTGACGGACTGCGTCATCTAGTGAGAGACCGTGAAACCTACCATCCCAGTCAATTTCTACAATTTCGCGATTAATTGCATCATAGTTACCCTTATAATACAAATACTTAGTAAATTTAGGGCGATCGAGTGGCTTGCAACAAGCTAAACTTACCGTTAAAAGTTGCGCACCATGGAACTTATCGATAGGCACTAAGGGGCTAGAAGAACAGTCTGAAACCGACACCAAATCATTAGATATGACAAGGTCCAAAATCTTACCATATGCATTAAAAATCCCGTTATATTGTTTTAAACCTAAAAAATTAAGTTCGTCCACCAATAACGACTCATCAGATTCATCATCAAGGGGGTAATCACAAGCATATAGGGAATTATCAGAACCCGAGTTTAGGCTCCAAGTTATCGAGCTCATATTAAAATCCCCAACTAAAATAAATTTATCA
Organism: Idaea dimidiata; assembly: GCA_949358125.1. Classification (NCBI taxonomy): domain Eukaryota; kingdom Metazoa; phylum Arthropoda; class Insecta; order Lepidoptera; family Geometridae; genus Idaea; species Idaea dimidiata. The sequence goes on from OX442329.1 coordinate 16,273,940, forward strand.
TTAGGATTACTAATAATAATATTACGCAGATTATCCAAATAATTAGCTAACTGTACCCTAAATGTATTACCCAGGTTTTGTCCAATTAGATAAAGTACGCAAATATGATAACTTAAACTAATGCGCTTGTTATGGTCACGCAAAGACAGGGTGACCCAAAGGTCCTCCGCACTGCAGTGTAGCGTAGGCCGCGGTGTGACGGGCAGGTCTCGCCGCGCCGCAATCAGCACCCCGCCGCCCAACTTCTGACCGGTAGCAGCATAGTCACGATCTCGCCTCCACACAATATACCAATATATATAATAATATAATAATATACTAAAACACGTCTAATCGTAAAACGGGCATCAACCAATTAATGATTTACTTCCATCGTCAAATAACTACTAAATCACGTCTAATCATAAAACGGGCATAAACCGCTTAATGATTTACTTCAATCATGAAATAACTATTAAAACACGTCTAATCATAAAACGGGCATCAACCGCTTAATGATTTACTTCCATCATCAAATAACTATTAAAACACGTCTAATCATAAAACGGGCATAAACTAAACCGCTTAATGATTTACTTCCATCGTCCAATAACTACTAAAACACGTCTAATCATAAAACGGGCATAAACCGCTTAATGATTTACTTCAATCATGAAATAACTATTAAAACACGTCTAATCATAAAACGGGCATCAACCGCTTAATGATTTACTTCCATCATCAAATAACTATTAAAACACGTCTAATCATAAAACGGGCATAAACTAAACCGCTTAATGATTTACTTCCATCGTCCAATAACTACTAAAACACGTCTAATCATAAAACGGGCATCAACCACTTAATGATTTGATTCCATCATCAAATAACTGCTAAACGTCTAATCATAAAACGGGCGTCAACCGCTTAATGATTTACTTCCAGCATCAAATAACTACTAAAACACGTCTAATCATAATACGGGCATCAACCGCTTAATGATTTACTTCCATCATCAAATAACTATTAAAACACGTCTAATCATAAAACGGGCATAAACTAAACCGCTTAATGATTTACTTCCAACGTCAAAGAACTACTAAAACACGTCTAATCATGAAACGGGCATCAACCGCTTTATGATTGACTTCCATCGTCGAACAACTACTAAAACACGTCTAATCGTAAAACGGGCATCAACCGATTAATGATTTACTTCCATCGTCAAATAACTACTAAATCACGTCTAATCATAAAACGGGCATAAACCGCTTAATGATTTACTTCAATCATGAAATAACTATTAAAACACGTCTAATCATAAAACGGGCATCAACCGCTTAATGATTTACTTCCATCATCAAATAACTATTAAAACACGTCTAATCATAAAACGGGCATAAACTAAACCGCTTAATGATTTACTTCCATCGTCCAATAACTACTAAAACACGTCTAATCATAAAACGGGCATCAACCACTTAATGATTTGATTCCATCATCAAATAACTGCTAAACGTCTAATCATAAAACGGGCGTCAACCGCTTAATGATTTACTTCCAGCATCAAATAACTACTAAAACACGTCTAATCATAATACGGGCATCAACCGCTTAATGATTTACTTCCATCATCAAATAACTATTAAAACACGTCTAATCATAAAACGAGCATCAACCGCTTAATGATTTACTTCCATCATCAAATAACTATTAAAACACGTCTAATCATAAAACGGGCATCAACCGCTTAATGATTTACTTCCATCATCCAATAACTACTAAAACACGTCTAATCATAAAACGGGCATCAACCGCTTAATGATTTGATTCCATCGTCAAATAACTGCTAAACGTCTAATCATAAAACGGGCATCAACCGCTTAATGATTTGCTGCCATTTGGCAAATACTTAAATTCTTTATCAGCCTGATAAATAACTGTCAGCTATTGGTAATCCAGGTATACTGTGCCGGATGTGTCGAATTAGTAATAGGAAGGTACATCGATCTAGCGCAATCAACACTCAGCAACTCATCCACACATAGAAATCGTTTTTTTTTTTTTTTTTTTTTTTACTAAGATAGCCAAAAACTTTGATGGAACTTTTCGGTTTTTCGGGTAGTATCAGGCGGAGTGGTATTTGCCATTTTGAATAAGATACTCCATGAAATCGGCCTCCTTTGGATCTCAAGACCATCGCGATTTGGCACGATCACGGGGCTCGACCAATCAGAAGCGAAGTACGATGCGTAACCATGGAGATATTAGGTACAATCAATGCTTGTAACAAAATCCCTATAAAATTTCAAAACTTTCATCCCCAATTTAACACCCTTTAAACGCGACACATTCAACAACCATGCATATTCTCTTTCCTTTTTTTAATGGAATAACAAATATAAACAGCACTTACAGACTCGTCGCCAAAATGTGGTGTATCTAGTTATTCCAATATCGGCTCACTACGTCACACACTGCACGCGCGTCCGTCACGCCATACAGTCGGAAGTACACTGGGGGGCGACCCCGCACCGTCATCGTCACGGCAGCGTGTGAGCAGGAGACGACAGACAACTTACCATCGTTATTCACATATACTACACAATGTTAGTAATGAAGTTAGTATAAATGATTGCTCTAGTTCCATAATAGTTGTAAATATGAACGGAAAGTCATGGAAGTATTAAATTTTGGAAGAAAAAAGCACTTTTTGTAAATAAAAACAAACAAAATTTATCAGTAAAACTCAACAATGAATTTTTGTAGTCCATTTCTTCCTAAACTTTCTTAACCACCCCATCACTAACCGCGCATAATAAATTTAAATTTTAACGGAAAATACTGGAGGAAGAGCTAACAGAATTAATTCAGTCGAATGTTAATCTGAACACCTCCTGATTTAAAGGTTGTACGACAGTTCGTAGCCTGCTGTTGCGGTTACAACTTTGTTGTCAACTTGTCAATTTGCGTGTGTTGTTTGTCGAGTTATGTTGTTGTTCTCGTTCTTGTTATATAAGACCTTTTTAGATAGTTTGTGTAGCGAGTTTAAGAGCAACTGAAGGGTTTGTACCGAAACTCATTTTTCGGTTTTAATCGTTTTGCTGATTTTTTTAGCATTTATTTAATAATGCGTGTTTTTTTACTTTTTCACGGTATCTTCTGATCACGTATAAGTAGTTTAAATGCGCACGAAGTTTTTTTTATTAGGTATTACCTATATCTTATTAGTGTTGCGTGTAATTTTTCTGCTATTAAATAATTTACATACTAATAAAATCCCCATCATCTTAATTATTGTTGGTTTTTGTATTGGTTTGACTATATTTGTATTAATTTGACATCGTTTGTGTTTATCTTCATTTTTGTATTTTGTGACATGAATAAATGATTATACTTACTTAGTCTACTGTGTATGAAATCCATATAATATATTATGTCGGAGTTGAGTCTGATATTCAAACTCCTTATCCAAAGAATCGGATCGCCAGTGTTATTTATGACACTTGACAGAGTCTACAGCAGCGACGTGAGGACTTGTTGGTTTCCAAGCAACGAACAAATATCTTTTGAATATCTTCATGATGGTTTTCTGATATGGTGTTGGTCGTAAAGGTTGTAGAAACTGTCCCGCGTTCCGTATTCTGTGATATTGTGGTTACCAGCCTTGTAATTGAGCGTTCATTATATTACCCTGTTTGTCTACCTAGAAATTGTTATTGAACCGACATACCCCAATACGCCCACTAGCAGATCCTTAGAGAAGATCATGGATGTCTATAGCAAAGAAACTGATGAAAAACCCCCTCTGACGTCATCAGAAGTGGGATAAATGTCGGCTCATCAAAATGAAGATCGAGATATTTGGAGTGCGATGTTTGACGATAACAAAATTCGAACATATTGAGCACTTATTGGGGCGACTACATGTACCGAAAGCCACTAGCACCGTCGTGGACCTACCAGAGTTCGATTCTGATTAGACAGATGCGGACGCGAGATCGTGATGCAGAATGGCCGAGATAGTTTTTGGAGAAAAACCGTTGGACTGGGGTCCGTAATTTTTGTGCGAAAGTAGGATGATCGAATAACGATTGGTCGACTGAACGATTGACCGAAAGAATTTTATTGCGAAACAATCTTTTATCGACAAACGCTGCATCGATTGAACGATTGATCGAATATTTATTGATCGATGGACTGCTCTTTCGAAAACCTTTAGGCGCAGAACGGTAAAAGAGCAAAATGTAAAAGTGGTCGCAAAATGATAAAAGATCAAAATGATAAGAAAGCATAACGTCAAAAGCGCATAATGGTTATCTATCACATTGGTAATAGAAGTGATAGAGCGCTTCGATATCTTCATTTCAGATGACAGCTGTCAAACTTAAAACGTCAATATCTCGGAAACTAGTCAGTAGTCGGTATAATCGTTCACAGTATAGTTTATGGATGTAACGTAACATCACAGTAACAATACGTCGAATTAATAAAGTGTCGCAGTACACCGACGAAAAGTTCTCGAAGAAACAAAATTCGATTATACGTTTGTCGCAGAGAAATAGGTATCCCTAGTCAATTGTGACGAACTTAAGGCATTCAAACTTGCGATGGTTCTCGCTCACTTATCAAAAAGAACTTCGAGCGTTCATTTCATTTGAAACTTAAGATGACCAGTGAATCACCAAGTATAACCGAGCATTTATAATGATAATTAAGATAATTACGATGAAATGTTTAACTGCGGAGAAACTGGCCACAATCAGTCAGAATGTAGAATAGAACCTTTTGATAATAGCAAACGACCTGGGTACCTAGATCATCAAGCAACACAGATTAACAGCCTATGGTAAAATCTGTCGTATTCGCCGTCGAGTATTCTTGAACATAAAGGTGAGCTGTTTGGTTTCTGTTATGGTTATGATTCCGGTGCTGAGTTCTCATTGATAAGAGAAAGAGTAAAGGCTAAATTTTGTGACCAGCGTGTTGCAGTAGTTGCGATGTTTGATATTGGAAAAACTCGAGTGTTCAGCACGAAACAGATTTTACGTTGTGTAATGAGCGGTTATTCGCTTTATGATAGATTCGCTTTAGGACAGAATCGCTTTATGACATATTGGCTTTAAGACATAAGTAAAGACAACTCGACAATAATTACTAGAACCATTTATTGATGTTTTTCAGTGCACGTAATAATCAGCTCAAATTTAATATATTACTCCTCCTTATAATATCTTTCTCCTTTAACTTTAAACTACGTAACGAACATACCCTTGATATCTTGTTACAGGTTTTCCCTGATAGTTAACGTAGGTACTTACAAATACGCATAATAATAATATGATAGATTTAAAATGATGCCATAAAGTCACGAGCCATCTGAAATTATTATTAGTGTTGATAATTATGAAAATGACAATGATCAGTAGTTTTAAATGTAAGCTCGAGTGAAGTTCTCTGACAGCCGTAAAGTTCGACCGTACCAGTAACTGTTTCGTAGTCGTAGCCCAGTAGAAATCGGTATCGACTTGAGTTAATCAAGTAGTCCGTGGGTAAGCGATAAGCGTTCAGTTCTGGCGGAGGTCGGGATCTGTGATGATCTGCGGACAAGTGTTCGCGTGCCTTTCACTGGTAGAGTGATTGTGCGTAACGGGTTCGGGTGTGTGTGAACCCCGCGGGCAAGTGTTCGCGTGCCTTTCACTGGTAGAGTGATTGTGCGTATTCGAGTTCGGATGTGTAAACTCCGTGGGCAAGTGTCCGCGTGCCTTTCACTAGGAGAGTGATTGAGCGTAACGAGTTCGGGTGTGTGAACTCCGTGGGCAAGTGTCCGCGTGCTTTTCACTAGGAGAGTGATTGGGCGTATTCGGCTAAGAGAGCCGGGCGGTCTGCTTGGAGAGCGGATGCGCATATGTGTCGGCTAAGAGAGCCGGGCGCGGTCCGCTTGGAGGGCGGATGCGCGGTTGTGTTCGGCTAAGAGAGCCGTGGTATAAAAGGGTTCCACTCGTGAGCAGTAGTTTTTATTTCTGGATTAGATGTAGATTGATAAATGCATTGAAATAAGATGGCTAATGGCTCTGACTTGATGGTGATTCTGATAAGATTTTATTTTCAAGTACCTGACTGATAGGTATTTTGATGATAGAAGTTAATTAGTAAAAGTCATTGATGAGGTCCCATTATAAGCCCGAAAGGGACCGTTTCCGAACAGTTTTGGTTGTCGTTGAGTTTTTGTTCCCAGATGCACTAGCACACGATGACGTGTGGTAGCAGGATGGCCGTGTCGGAGTTGAGTCTGATATTCAAACTCCTTATCCAAAGAATCGGATCGCCTGTGTTATTTATGACACTTGACAGAGTCTACAGCAGCGACGTGAGGACTTGTTGGTTTCCAAGCAACGAACAATATCTTTTGAATATCTTCATGATGGTTTTCTGATATGGTGTTGGTCGTAAAGGTTGTAGAAACTGTCCCGCGTTCCGTATTCTGTGATATTGTGGTTACCAGCCTTGTAATTGAGCGTTCATTATACTACCCTGTTTGTCTAGCTAGAAATTGTTATTGAACCGACATACCCCAGTACGCCCACTAGCAGATCCTTAGAGAAGATCATGGATGTCTATAGCAAAAAAACTGATGAAAAACCCCCTCTGACGTCATATAAGTTTATGTGATACTTATTTTTCATAGATCATAACGTAGTTGTTACTTGTGCTTTTGCGATTCTGCATTGCAATAAAATACAATATTTACCGGGTTAGCTTAAGTCTACCATGATTAAGCTAACTGTAAAGTTAGCGAAACGTCGGTAATTGAAACAACGCCGTTAATAAATAAAACTCGAGTAAACCCGGTAAATATTGTGTTTTATTGCAGATTATAACGTTTTTAATCTTTTCCTGAAATAACTAAGGAACCTAATACTTACCCACATTAAATGAATTAGTTTCTTAAAAATAATATGTTTTATTCTGTGGTCACTGATCACAGACAAACTAAGTAGGTACCTACGTATAATGTACGTATTAGAAAGGGTACTCGTATATTTCTTAAAGAGTAGGTACTCTACAAGGAATAGAAAAATAGAGATTGAAAAAGTTATTAGAACATCAAAGGACGGAGCGGGCCCGTGGCTCCAAGCTAATCTCCTATGAATATTGCGCCTACACATTCAAATACTGGAAGTGAATCCTGGTTTTTCTTTTTGACACGATAAATTAGCGTTTCACCAATGCCCAACAGTCCTCATGGTAAGTGATTATATGGTCAAAAGGAAGAAATATAGAAACGAATGGTACGATAAAACCGTACATTTTTCATGTAGAATTCGAATTATCAGTAATATTTTAATACGAAATTAATAAATGCCCCATTTACTCATAGATACGTAAAACGTGAATAGTGAAGTAGGTAATGTTTTGTCTTTTACCGTGACATTAAATTTCGGTTTATTCCCGGTCGTCCCCACCTTGTCACAAGGCAATCACACCTAATGATAAAAAAAACATCCCTGGTATAGATGAATTCATCTGTTTATAAGTAAATAATAATTATAACCAATATTATAAACGCGAAAGTCTGTATGTATGTTATGTATGTGACTGAGTTTGTATGTTACACTAAAAATTACTAAACTGATTGCGATGAAACTTGGAATATAGCTAGCTGGATATCGGGAATAATACTTAGGCTACTTTTTATCTAGATTTTCCTGCGGGAACGGGACTTGCGCGGATGAAACCGCGAGGCGCAGCTAGTATATAATATATAAGCTACAATATTATACTATTACAATATAAACAATTTTTTACTAATTACAATTATCTTGTGTCTATGTTTTAATTAGGTATCTATACTAGACTCATGGTGTATACTTTTTATACTATTTTGTTTCAATAATCTAAATTTCACTTCCATTCTAATAATATCATTGTCAATTCGTCCCATACGTCCCACAAAGATTTTTCAATCGAACGTCGGATTTCCTTGGACGTTGAAGCATAAGGAATCCATTTTACCTTTTACCTTACTGCATAGGATGGAAATTGGAGCCCACATATGGGTTCAAGTGAATTTTATCAATACATACGTATCGCAGAGCTGTGTATACTTTGATCGACTGATTTTTTAATCCCTCTTGAGAATAATACCGACATTAGCGGCGCCCAGCGGTTTTTTCGCGTAGGTCCAGATAGTAAGTACCGAGATAGATAAAAAGTATGTTCTAATCTAGCCATCCAGCATACTAGGTTTTATCGCATTTTTGAGATTAATGTTTACTTAAAATCAGCTGTTTCTTAAAGTTAAAGGTCGTTGACCTTATTTTGACCTTTCATTTGGGTTCAACAACTACAATATAAACATTAATTGCGCTTATTTTTATAAACAAGCTGTTTTTATAGACATCAATCTTTACTACTCAATACTCAACATTTTCGAAAGTAAAGTTTCAATTTTTAAAAGTCGTAGAACAAAAGTTGTTCGTTTATTGTAAAAAATATTCCCGGTTTTGAATTGGAAAGAAATAACTCTGTAAAACGGAAGTGGAACTGGAACAATAATCTCTAGCAACATTAAAACTGCGAAATAAATTTGTAAGTTCTAAAATAAAAACCCAATCCCATCTTAAAATAGTAGAAAAGTTAACACAAAGGTTTCGGTATAATAATATATTAAGGTGTAAAAAAATAACAGTTCCTGATATTACGTCTGCAGGCGTCCAAATGCTCCACGAGTAATAAAAAATATTTATAATTGAAGCAGCTACGACTATATATTTTCTCGTCGTAAAATATTCAAGGCAGTATTTTTTATACTAATATTATAAAAAGGAAAGATTTATTTGTTTGTTTGTAATGAATAAGCTCCTAAAACTACTGGGCCGACTTCAAAAATCGAAGATTGAGTATCGAAGAGTAACGCTATTTTTAATCCCGATATTCCTGCGAGTTCAGTGGGTTTATCAGAGTGAAACTGCGGGATGCAGCTAGTATGTTAATAAAAGATGCAGTTGCTTTGAAGACTGACATCGACGAGACTTCTTAATATAATAATATTTGCATTAGTGTCATCATACTAAATAAAATTATATTTTAAGCTCGCTCGAGCATATCGAGTTATAATGTAGACATTTAAGTATGCATTAGATTTTGTATAAGGGAATGAAGACCGCATCCTTTCGCAAAAGAGTAATGAGAAAAGTTGCGGTGATCGTTTTCATAGCCCAAAAGAGTCGTGTAATATGAAAGCAAACTACCGTTGTAAAGTATGTTATGTCAAATACAAATACACACGTAATATAATAAATACGAATGTTTTATACATACCGCGTCGTCCTATCCCTAAACTAAACAACTAGACCGCGGCAAAAGTTTTCATTTCTTAAGCTTCAACTTTCAACCTTAACTTATACTTCATGTACAATTCAAATTAGAGACCTTAGAGCGACCTTAAAATTCCAACACTAGCTAAGCAACACCAATAGGTACCCGAAAAAAAAAATCTGAACAATTATTATTTAAGTCCCAAACAAAACCACCAAGCAAACTGGTCTTAATGATTTTCCTTTCAAAAACTAACCGTCTAGGTAATTCCAACTATAAAATACTGACTGAGAAAATTTAAAACAGTTTCCGTTCTAAGTTCTCAAATGAAACTGTTTCTAGAGTTTAATTTTAAACGAGTAAGTATATCCCTTTAAAATTAAAATTCTCTACGAAGTAGAATCTATTAGCAGTTAGAGGATGTTCGTAAGGTTCCAGAATGAACGGTATTCAGGGTACCAATCTTGTGTAGTCCATAAATTAGGGGAAAACTAGGACAGTACAAGTCGTAACTTTTTGTGTAGTTTACGCAATTTAGTGCAGTCAAATGGTGTGTAAAAGGTGGACGTACTCGTACATGCAATTGTTACAATGAATTTAAATATTAATTCTTTGTAAGTTTTTGTAAAAGCATTAACCATTTTTTTGGCTTTACTCATGATATTTAATGATAGATGTTTTTCTCTGTGAGTCCTATTGTTTATATGGTGTATCTTCTTCTTTAATTACAAATAGCAGTTTTAGCACAACTTTTAACAATTTGTTTGAATGAATGAACAATATGAGAGAGATTAAAACTCATTCTGTTAAACAGTCTTAAGACTCACCCACCACCCACGGTAACCGAAGGCATGGGGAATCGCCAATTTAAAGAATACTTCCTTAACGTTCTAATGCCTGAACCCTACAAGAGGAAGCTTTACCCTACAGTGGGACAAATTAGCGGGTTATGCGAAAAATGCATTTGAAAACAGAATCCGCTCATAGCGATTTCACCCGAGTAAGTCCCGATCCCGAAAGCATAATAATATCGGTTTCCTAACGTATACTTACTATTTACACAAAGTCTTTCACTTTTATAATATTAGTAGGATTCGTATAGGGAAGTCCGGAAAAACACTTAAAACATGGTGTACATAGTATTCCCCAAGATAAGCGTTATTTAATGAAGATTTATCTAGCAAGCTGCACTGTGGATTTACTTTTGCAATGAATATTCCAGTGCCCCATATCTACCAGATAAATTGACAGTTTATTTAAATTACTTTTATGTATGTTAACTTTGCTCATTTGTATCGTTTCTATTGTTTTTGGATGTCGTTTTGTTTGGGGCGATCGTAGACTAAAGATTTTAAAAAGATTTTTAGTTAACGGTCACTTTTAAAACCGTTTGAAAATCGACTGCTGACAGAGATAACAACTGCGATCATCTGTTTAACGTGCCTAGCTCCTTCCTTCCTTCTTCTCCTAATGTTCTCGAGTGGCGACCACTATGCAATGCGAAACGGAGAGTTGGAAGATCACCTTCTCGGTAAACAGACAACATTGTAGCGGTCGCGAGGAGTCGTTGGATGGAGGTAGCTCGCGATCGATATTTTTGGCGTCGTATGGGGGAGGCCTATGATCAGCAGTGAACGGATCAAGGCTGAGATGATGATTATTCCTCCTTTTGTTTAACAATTTAAACTTAAAATTATCTAGAAGCTACATCGGCAAAAGTAACTTAAATACCTATGTATTACTTAACTTACCCTGTAGCACGTACTTAAACAATTAAAGGATAACTTGATCCCTTATCTTAGCGGTAGATTAATTCCTTACTTACTTAATGGCTGTTAAATTTGTGAAGATGTTAATTTGTTTGCTAATTCTGATATTTAGCTGAAAATTTGCCGGCGTAAGACGAAATTTACAAGTTGTACCAGGTAGGAAGAATATTGCGAGGTGAAGGTAAAATTTTGAAATTATTTTAAGAAATTTTCAAGGGTACAGCTAGAGAACAACGGTTGTGTATTTATCCGCCTAATGTTGGGCGGGGTAATTAGACAAAAACCTTTTCTAGGTAGGTAGATGATTGTGTGATGGCAGGGTAGTTTCGAGTTTCAAGTGTTTTTGACATGGTTTTTAATAACTCGCATTCTTATAAGTAAAACGTCTCGACAATGCTCCATCATTGTTTAATTTTATGTCGCAAAAAAATTAGAAATAGTAATTTTGCTAGAAATAACTTACACTTTAAAAGCTGTAACTAAAATTTTTAAATATGATAACAGTTTTTAAGAAAAAAATAAAAAAAAATTGGGCATTATTGAGATGTTTAATTATACAATAAATGCCTTATTCAAACCTATTGAAACGTTTGTATAGAAATACTAGGTATATGTATTCAAACTAATAGAGATATTTTCAAGGACCACGTGTAAGACACCCTTTTGAGACATCCAGCAAAATGAACTATCAAAAACCTATCTTCGAAAGTAAAACGTACGTATTTGTTTTGTTTTCTATTCAATTTCTTTAGAAAATATTTGTCTGTTACAAAAGGAAAGACGAGATGACAGGTACAAACGTATTTATTTACTGATATATATTGTACTAGACCTCATTGTGAGACGTTTAACAAAAGGTCGTCTTTACGAAATATAACTCAACTTTATTACTTGCTGAGGAAGTCAGTATCTTAATTTATTTGATGTCAGATTTTAATTTATTTGATGTTAGATTTATAAGATATAAGTATGAAAAGATAAAAGGACAAAAATATTGAATTAATAAAGGTAGCTCTATACGTTGACCCAATATACTGCGCCAATGTGGTGGTTTGGCTCAACTTGGCGGTATTTATGTATGTATTATATTTATTGCGGTCAGTTTTTGCAGACTATTCTAATAGTGTTGGTTGCACATATTTGGCCAAATGTGTGCATATAAATTATTATACATTAATAAACATAGTACAGAAAAAGCTTCATATCACTACAGATATTAATGACTTTTCAAAGTAAGTTTTCTCAAAATAGGAACAATAATTTTAAAACCTTACTCATAGTGATTGTAAATACTCTAGCTAGGCATATCCATAATTGTTTTTTTGCTTGCATATATTTCTGTCATTTGTCTTTCTTGTATTAGTAGGTAGATTTAGAAATTTCATTTAAGGATAAAATTTCTATAAAAAACCGCAGAGTTCATTTCTATTTCCAGAAAAAAGCATAGACAGCCGTCCGTCAATATAATAAACATTGAAGCTTTATTTTCTCGTAGACTAGTGGTGTCTCCTTTTGTGTTGCCTACAATTACGGCTTATTTATAATATCGATAAATTTAAACAATATGTTCTTCATTCTATTATTTTATTCCTCATGAAACTCCTGAAAAGAGCCGTTGTTCAATAACAATTAAAAAACCGACTTCAAAAAGAAACAAAAAATAATTTAAAAAACAACCAAAAAAAAAGAATTGATAAAAATGACCAAAATAACCTCTACATAGGTACAGAGCCACCGACTAATCTGTGTTATCATCTGAAGTCGGGCAGCCAAACTAAGTACAATATGGAACCAACCAGTAAAACTGCCCGACTTCAGATGATAAAACAGATTAGTCGGTGGCTCTGTACCTATGTAGAGGTTATTTTGGTCATTTTTATCAATTCTTTTTTTTGGTTGTTTTTTAAATTATTTTTTGTTTCTTTTTGAAGTCGGTTTTTTAATTGTTAAATTATTTTTTTATTTTACCCTTTTTAGTATACTTACCTACCTAAAAATCAACAATATTGTTACCGTAATTTTCATTATTGAGGAGTTTGCTGATGAGAAGGTGGTTTCAGGTGCCCCATCAATCTGTACTTAGTTCTTTAGGGGTCTATTCTTTTTGGTAGAAGTCCAAAAATGAGTAATGTATTGAATTCTGGGATGCTATCCTGTCCATCATTCTGAAAATACTCATCAGATCCTTACCAAACTTTCATGGGACCACTTCGTAGCTTCCACCTTTCCATTAAAAAAAGAACTATATCAATCGGTTAAGCCATCTTCGTATAATCGATGAACAATTGAATTGAATACAGCGTTTTGAGGAGCATTCCCGGTCCTCACTTAGAAGATCCTCATCAGATCCACATAAAAATTTTATGGGGCCATCTTAGAGCTCCCATCTATTCATTAAAAAAAGAATCATCTCAATCGGTCAAGCCATCTTCGAGTAATCGATAAACAACTGGATTGATTAATGCGTTTTGAGGAGCATTTCTGTTCATCACTCCGAAGACCCTCATCAGATCCACATCAAATTTTTATGGGACCATCTTGGAGCTCCTACCTATCCATTAAAAAAAGAATCATCTTAATCCGTCAATCCGTCTTCGAGTAATCGGTAAACATACAAAAAAAAAATATATTATACATACAGACGAATTGATAACCTCCTCCTTTTTTTGAAGTCGGTTAAAAAATGTGTAGGTGACAGACATACTTACCTACCCAATACTTTTCGTATCTGTTAGTAGAATGTTATTCTAATATCGTCTTCATAAATATCAGACAAAAGATCGAAGCGAATACAAAGAAATTCAAATTTCAGTGGTTTCAGAAACAGAGTGAGAAGTCTAGGAAGTACATACCTTAAATTCCTTAGTGTGATTCATTTTGTTTCTATTTCGATCGTCTTTTCTTCCTTGAATCGATCGTCACTTGTTTTGAATATGAATGTTATAAAGAGCGCTTAAAGTGGGTAACGAAATAAAAATAAAATAGAGGTTTGGTCTTTGTGCTTTTCTGGTTAATTGAAACAGTGAAAATTTTAAATGGACCATAGGCAGACTAAAATGCCAACACCGTATTATGGATTTATTCCCATCAGATGTGCTCAAACGCCGGCCTAAACATTATAGTGTTGATAGCTAAGCGTTTTCCGAACGGCGACAATAGAAAAAAAAATTCGCAAATTTTTCGGTTGATAAAATCTCTATTTCCGTCGTCGTTAAATCCCTTTGAAGAAACATATAGCATTATGTATGTTTCGCACTCATCCTTACCATTAGGCTATCAAATATATAATATTCACAGATACGAGTATAGACATGTCACTCGATAAGGGATGTCGAAATTGAAATTTGAGTATAAATATATCGTATCATGAGACAATGACAAGCAGACTTACCTTATTATTAATTTATTTCTTAGGTAAGTACCTACTGCAATTATTTTATTAACATAAATCACCGGAAAATGAGTTTTATTTCAATACAACGTCGCGAAAACAGAAGAAAAAAATATGACTTAAAATAAATTAGAAATGAAAGTGACTTTAAATAAATTAGAAGTTAGAAATGAAAGCTACTGTAAGAAAGAAGATCCAGATTCAACGTAAGGCTGAATTTGATTAAACTGGAATAAGTAACGAATACTAAACAGTGATTTGTTCAATAGACTTAAACTGTCTAAGCATAGCCACTTATTTTTCGATGGATGTTTTCTATGAAACAAATTCAATATTAGAAATATTTTTAAAGGAAAAATTCATCTTCAAAAATTCACTTACGGCGAGATTTGAACTCGCGTCCCTGGATCAATATTCCAGTGCCTATACCGCTCGGCCACGCAAGTTCCCCTTTAAAAATATTTCTAGTAAATATGCCTTGAGCAATAAAAACAAATTTACGAAATTCAATATTGTCAAACAAATGCTAACATCAATTTATCAACACAGTTAACGCTCTTGTTTTTAATAAGAACGATTATGAAGTACACTATAAATAAAAATAAATAGGTACCTAATAGTTATTATAATTCATAAAAACAATTGACTTAAACTTACTTCTTATTGTCTTTTTGGAGTTCCGTAGGTACGTCAAAAGGTTAAACCACTTTCTTGACCGTTCTTCTTGTATGTCGCTACTAATTTTCATAAACACAGTTGGACCTAACAGATTTATAATAAAATAATTAAATCACGTCAAAATACAATGTCAAACTATAAAATAATATAAATTAAACATAAGCCACAGCTCCCTAACAAATTGAAATTTATATTTATTACAATCAAATCAATTAAGAAACGTAAATATTATTCTTATGACGTAAGTTCATTCTTCATTGGTTTCCCACTCATGTAATTGGTGTCAAAAGGCCCTTTATCTGGCTGTCTTTTTTTGCCTTCGTCAACGGGAGGTTGCAATAAATAAAACGAATGGCGCTGGTAAAATGCTATCACATGCACCTGTCCATTTTTCAAAAAGAACCTTACTGTTGGGTTAGTATGGAGAAGCATTTTTAGATTATTCTTCTGTTTTCGAGTTATTGAATTGAATTTAAACATTTTTTTCTGGTTTTTGATATATTTTAAAGTGTTTCATACTCTTAGACGACTACATTTTTAAAGAAATGCTTTCCAAAAATTTGCACCCGACAGGACTTGAACCTGCATCTTGGGGGGGTCCGGCCCAATGCCTAACAATAAGTTGGGCCACAGGTGCTCGTCTAGTCGAGTCGAAATTAAGGATCGCATCTCTTATTTGTTTAGGCCTTAGGCACGCAGCGCCATCTACCGGCCTTTGCAGACTGCCACCTTGAATTTTTCAATTTACATTGAAATTTATACAATGTTGCGATGTCGCTTGGGGCCGGACTTCCCAAAAATGCAAGTTCAAGTCCTGTCGGTTGCAAATTTTTGGAAAGCATTTCATAAAAAAAAATTTATTGTTTTTATCGTGTTGTGCTTATTATTTTTAGCATTTTTCAATGCACGACCATTCGAGATCTTAACAGATATCTTCTTCAGGGTAGATGTTCTAGTCGTTGGTGCTAGAGACATAACATCTTGAGAGTGTGATGTTTGTGGTGTGAAGCTATCCTATAAGAAGAGTTTTTGTAAATCCCGCAGGATTGCAAGCAATCCCAGATATAAAGTTTTACCAAGGTATACTTTATATCTGGTATATTTAAATCATAACAACAAAATTCACCTATTTTGCACTAGGCAACACTTTATGCAACTAAACAAAGTCAATGATGTTTTGTTAAATGAGACGGACATCATAACCACACTATCTTTACACAGCTTAACGGGACAGTATGAATGGCCACATTTTAAACTTTATTAGGATATTAATAAAGTACAAAATCAAATACAGAAAGTACAATTTCAAGTTAACTTTAAACAAAGTTGGTGATAATAATGACCTTTTTAAAAGAGCGAGAAAAGTTCGCGTTTTATTCCTTGAAATAAGGAACTAGTTTTAATTTTCAACTGAGAAGCTTCTTTCAGTGAGAATAAAGATTTGGTTGTATTTTATGGACCGAACAGAATGAAAAGTGGCTAGAGCTACGTTTTTTAAATCTAGATTAAGATAGAGTTTTAACATAGTAGTGTTAAAAATAATATGCAAATATCAACTTAAGAGTATTTTTTTTTGACTTAGGTTAATGTAAAGCCACCTTAGTATGCAGAAGAGTTGGTATGTAAAAATTAACACTTTATAATAATTACTATTAAGCTGTTTTACCTGCGTAGGTCCAGATGCCGCGGGAATAAAGAAAATAAGAGTAGATCTTCAGATATATTATTATACTAACTACTAAGAAAATAACTAGGTAATTTAATGAAGTAGTAAATTATTTTAAAGTAAAATATAAGTAGGTAGTTGGTATTTCGTAAATTTGTTTTTATAGCTCAAGGCATATCTCGCCGCAAGTGAATTTTTGAAGATGACTTTTTCCTTTAAAAATATTTCTATTAGGTAGTTGGTAATTATTTTTTCTGATACAAAAATAATCAACTCGTTCGGAGCTCGGACGGCGGAAAATTTCGATAACATAATGACCTCTTCCTTTTTTTAAATTCGGAGGAAGCGCAACAAAGCCCCACATACCTTAAAAATAATAGTAGGATACAACGAATAAAGTCAATTCCATACTGCTATATCCTGAAAAGCAGATAGAATGGTATAATGTGACGATATCGGGCTACTGTCAAATCGGGTTCCGGACAGTTCGGACCCAATCTACCGTGCATTTCAAAAGAAAATCTGACTTTCAACCCCGGCGGCGCCGGCGTCCAGAGTATCTTGACCCCTTAATTGCCTTGTCGAATATAAAGAATGTAAACTTTTATGAAAGAATATTTGGAAATACACGAAATTTATTACGCGATAGTAAAATTCCGTGTTTTTCGAGATTAATTTGAAAATGCGTGAAGCGAAGAAGTTTCACCACTACTATGGTTCGAGCCGTAAAAAAATAAGTAAGGATAGTAAACTTGGTAGGTACTGACATATAATATTAGAATCTGTAAATTTAATTTAGTATCTATATATATGTACTTAGATAGAAATGTGTTTGTAGGTTTTGTATTCGTATATTTTTATATTTAGTATTTTTACAAAAACTTGAATTAAAGAAAAAATAAGTAAAGGAGTGAGATAGATTAGATATTTATAACAATAAAATTAAAAGATATTCTTAAATATAATTGAGAGGGATAAATTTAAATTTGTATGGTCCTGATAGAGGCATACAAAAGTTTTGTATGGGGTATCCTTTATATGCCTCCGTGACGAGACGAATTTTATTTGAAATGCCTCTCTTAAAACTTTTCATTAATTAAGAATATTTGCGCTTTTAGTAAAGAAATAAACACGTTAACACCCGTGCGTGTAAAAGCCTCTAAAATATAAAAGTTGGGTGTTGATCGAGGATTATGTGTCATTTTGTTTCGTGGTTGTACCGCGCTGATGTAGGCAAAAGGGGTGAAAATAGGGGACGAATCGTGGATTTCCCTTTTTATACCTGGGGTTGAGATGTCACTTTTTATTTGATTTCAGAAAATCTTATATATCTTTGTCCCTCAGGGATTTAGGATTCAAATAGACTTAAGCTTACCCTTTGGTTTTTAAGTTATTTATGATGTAGGGTGTATTTTACGCGATAAAGGGCTGATGGTACATTTCACTGAAATGTTACTAATGTTACGATGTGTGTAATGTAAATATTGTTAACATAGTTACATTTTACCGGGTCTTAATCGCGTTTTTTTAAATCAGCTCATTAATTTGTCCTACTGCAGGGCAAGGGCCTCCTCTTAGAGAGGCTAGGCATTAACGCCACGGGAGCCTACCCTGGATTACCACTAGACTAACACCGCTCCCTTATTATTTATTATTAAAATAAATAAATAATAGTATGCGATTAAGACACGGGAAAATGTAACTTGTTATGTATGCATGATGATAAAGGCGAATGAAATGTTTCTTAAGTAACTTTCGTTCTACGGCTTTAAATAATAAATTAAATACAAGTCACCTTTCAAACAAAAAAACCGGCCAAGTACGAGTCGAACTCGCTCACTTAGTATTCCGTACCATTATTATAAATCTTAGGGCGCCAGGAAAGAATAAAACCTATGGAAAACTTAGGTCCCTACCATTTTCGAATTTTCAATCATTTAGGTTGCTTACAGCCAAATACAGAATCACTACCTGCTTAAAATTTGAAGGCTACTTAAACAAGTACATCATCTTAGCCTTTAACCGTCCACTGCTGAACATAGGCCTCCCCCATACGACTCCACTCCGTTTCGCATTACATCGTGGTCGCCACTCGAGGACTTTTACTCCCAATCGGTCACTTAAACAAGTACGCAGCTGTCAAACTCAAAAAAGTTCTTCCTATTTTTAAATTTAGAAGCTGCTCAGTTATTTAAGTACCTCTCAAATTTCAAGTGGTTTATGTATTCAATTGTAAGGTAGAAACTTACTTATTTTACGACAACTGGAGCGAGTAACAAATTGCACGTTGCAAACGTTGCAAAAAGGAAATAGTAAAAATATAGTTGGCACAACAATATCTGTCCCAGTATTTATAAGAAAACGGTTTCTCTGGTGTACCTTCATTATTTCGCAGCTCAACTGGGTGAGAGTGTAAAGTTTGCTCTTCACGCCAAGACTTTGTCATTATCATGATAATGTTTTCGAGATCCTCCGTGCTTCGGCGTAGCCGTTAAGCAGCTGGTTCCGCTTGTGATATGTATGGATGTACATTTGATTTGAATAAATAAATAAAGATTTTCACTAAAATAAAATACAATTGTAACACGAATCGAATCCACTACTGATTCTGATGGTGAAATAGTAGCGAACCTTACCCGGTCCTACTTATACGTACTTCAAAGCCCCCGCAGTGGTTTGTAGCAGCGACCGAATCCCTAGTACTGACATGAAAATCCGCAACTCTGCGACTCTCGTAGGCGGACGTTCACCCGGCTTCTTCGACGTGTTCGTAGCTCTGTAACAGCTC
Organism: Idaea dimidiata; assembly: GCA_949358125.1. Taxonomy (NCBI): domain Eukaryota; kingdom Metazoa; phylum Arthropoda; class Insecta; order Lepidoptera; family Geometridae; genus Idaea; species Idaea dimidiata. Next base: position 16,293,532 of record OX442329.1, read on the forward strand.
GTCTTCACAATAAAACGTCATCCCTTTCATCCCAGAGTATTATTGTGGCGTTTCCCTGCTTCTGCCCAGTCCAGTTCGTTATACAATCACTTATAAGATAGTTATAAGAGCGCTGTGGGTTTAGTGGTAGATACCCCGACTTTCATTCCGAAGTTCGTGATTTCGAATCCCATCTGACCGCGCACCAAGGTCTTATTCTTTAAGAAAAAAATAAGTGCGCTACGTATTATTATCGTTTTTCGGTGACAGAAAACACCACGGTTTAAAGTCACGCAAAAAGGCCCAGTTGTAGGGCTGAAACATACAGTTAAAACTTTGAGTTTTCATACAGATATATATATATATATATGGGTAAGTATTAACTATACAACAATAATTGTACAAGTATTATTATTAGCTACCTCTGCACTAAGCTGCGGAGATGCGTGCGTCGTCAAAAGACAAAAAACAAAACATTTTCTATAAATTTTAACTATTGGTAATATTTGATTGATTAGGTTAGGATAGCAGTGCAGTAGAAATTCGAAAGTTCTTTGTCGTAATTTCAAAGACATATTATTCCAGATCGCTTTGTCCTGAATAGGATGCTTTAAAAGATTGCTGTGAAAACGTTACATCTACTTCGTTTGAAATTCAAACGCTAAACCTCTTCCTTTCCAGCTGACAATACAAAGAATTAAACATAGATTTTTTTCTCCAGTTTTCACAATGTTGGATTGAAATTAAAACTAAACTCATTTTCCCGATTTATCGCGTTGCTTTTATGATTTGAAGTTTCTAGGTCTTTACAGACCTTTTTGTTAGAGGGAAACAATAAAAACAACGAGATTGAAACCAGAAAAGTGTTTAATTTTGAGAGTTACATAATAATATGAAATATTAGAAGAATTTATAGGTATCAATTTAAGGTGTTGTAGTAACTAACTGATCGAGCAACGTACAGCCTAAAGTGGTGAGCTTAAATTTGGAGAGTGTCTATATACATCTGAACCTAAACTCAAAGCCAAGATGGAACAGACGAAACCTTTGCTAAAGCAAAGTGTACTGCGTAGCTAGATGTAGGTACCTACCTATTACTTATTCACCAGCCTGTACCTATAAAATGACTCTAGTAAAACAAACTCGGAATCTGAACGTTCGACACCACGTGCGTGGTTTAATCTGATTAATGATGCATGCCCGTCGAACTGTTTGTCATTTCAGATCAAAGATAATATAGCCAATTGACTGATTTTAAGTATTCCCCCCTCCCGAAAATAGTACTACTAAAAAGCAGTACTCTTGTGCAAGAACGGCCAATCACAGTTAGCGTTATTAATAGAAGGGGAGTTAGGTCGCAGTTGTGAGAACATGCTTTATATTTTTTCCGTGACAAGAACTTTTAAAGTTGACAAAAAGAAATATAAAGTGATAAAATTGCTCTAACCTTACCATACGTCAATTAATAAGGCTTATAAAGTCTTAGTATAGATAGGTAACGCAAGGGCCAATCACAAAGTTTGATTACTATCGAATTGTAGATAATATCTGTATTATGACGATTGTAATTTAACACACGATCACAAAAAAACCCCATGAGTTTCTTGTGGCTTCTACTCATCGGAGTGCGCGTTCCGAAGCCACACTAAAATCAATACACCTAAGACGTAGCCAAATGATCATGTGCATTTAATGTTGTACAAGAATCTAAAGGAAATAAACTATTTTGACTTAAGACTTTTGAAAAACAATCCGGCATGATCAGTCAATTGGCTATATTGTCTTTGTTCCAGATAAAGGAAACCTGTCAATCGATCCAATTCCGTTGCTCCTGCCAAGGACATTTCAACAAATCGTGCGCGGTCTACGCTTTTACTTGATTAATGTTTTAAGTGATTTAAATAAACATAAATACGAGTACTGTTATGTTTAGGTGAAGTGACAGGCTGATGTGTGAGAAAACAAACGCTGCATTATGTACTTACTAGTTTTACTATATTTACAACTAGCTATGTCCCACGTAAGTCTAGTTCCCGTGTAAATTTCGGGACCAAGAGCCTACTTTTTTTCTCCTCGATTTCTATTGGTGTATATGGATGTAGCAGGTAGCTGGAGCTTTCAATTGGTGAAATAATTTTTGAAAATGATCCAGTAGTTTGGAGCGTAACCTAAAAAAGAAACAAATAAATAAATCTTTCCTCTTTATAATATAATATATTTACAATCTATATATTTCCTGATCTATATACCTACTCACTAGCTGCATCCTGCGGTTTCACCCGCGTGAGTCCTGATCCCGACGAACCGATTGAATTGAAATATAAAAAAGCTAACTGGAGATAGATAGATAGATAGATTAATGCTTTATTTGCACAACCAACAAATACAATCAGTAGGTAAACATCAGAAGTAAGACAAATATAACACAGAAAGCTTAAAAGTAAAACGTTGTACAAATGGGCGATCTTATCACTAAAAGCGATTTCTTCCAGGCAACCTTTGGATGGAAAGGGGGACTCCCTTTGGAGTTGAGTTTGAAATATACCTATATGTATTTATCTTAATTGGAAGTTATCGAAGAGTACTCGTGGGCGAGGTGGTCTAACGCGTCTGAATCTCTTTGAATTGTAGAAACATTTTTTCAAAAATTATATTTCTAAAATATGGGTAAAGCACATTTAGATATTTCTAGAATTGTTAGCCATATCAATTTTCCTACGCGAAAGGAAGGCTGATATAATGTAACCACAGTGCACAGTTAGTTAAAATAAAATAAAAGTATTCATTGTTGGCAAAGATCAACAACTTGACCATTGGCAGAAACATTTATCCCAACCGGACAAAATTAACGACATCAATAAATTTGGCAGCTAATTGTTTCGCCAAAAACAGTTTCTGCTCACTCACAAAATTGTACGCACAATTCGTACACAATAAAGGTTTAGCTCGACGGAACTAAACGTCACCCGACTCGCACCCACTAGTGATCACTTCACGAAGTGATCACTAATTATGGGTTTCTATGCGCCTATAAATGAGTCGTGTCACTTTAAAATTGTGTTGTAGCAGCGTAAAATATACGATTTTGCTGCTGGATCTATCAAATTAAATTGTTTAGGAGTTATTAGAGGAAATTAAATATAGTCATAATTTTACTACTAAATTTATTAGCTAAAATCACTTTGGAGTTTGAATGGACAAAATGTTCGGACGTTAAAATTTTGAGAAAAGTCTTAAAATTCTGAAATCCGGCTTCGGTCCGAAGATTGACTGTCAAGTCGATCATCGCCTGTCTGTCGTATTAAATTTAAGTGACCTTGCGTTTCGTTGTCGGAAAGCTTACAGAAAAAACCTTACCGATAAAGTGTTCGGGCCGCAAGACTGTAAATAGATACCTCTGCAGGTCGGGTTCCGGTTGGCTCCAATGCACAATAACTTTTGCTGAACAGCGCGCGGTATAACTACACCAAAAATTTCCCACTTTAACATAAATAATTCGGTTTCATTGCGTCTGCAGTGGGAAAGATCGGACCTTTCAGCTTATTGTTGCAAATTAAACGGGAGCGATACGTTAGTCTGTTTTAATTAAAATCATTATTTCAAAATGAGTTTCGCACGATGCAAGCGATGATATAAATTCAATATTCGCTGCGTTCACTGAAATTTTGAATGTACCTACTTAACTAAGTACGAACTACAGATTTAATTACTTTGTATGATATATTTATATAAGACCTTTAAAGTAAATAATTAGCCCGTTAATTTGTCCCACTGTAGGGCAAGGGCCTCCTCTTAGACAGGTTAGGGAGTAAGACGCCATATTCCCGGATATTCCGGATTGGCGAATGTCCCATATCTTCGGACCGTGGTGAGTCCTAGGACATGTCGGTTTCCTCACGATGTTTTTCTTCACCGTAAGAGCGATATTATTATTACCTTTATGGAAACAAATTATATATGCCGTATGCCTCGACGATAGTCGTTTTTTTATAATTGATACGGTATATGTACAGTTAATAGGTACGCGTTTGATCATTATCTCACCTAATGGAAAGCGACGATGTGGTGAAGGATGTTGCACGCTTACCTAGAAGCATGGCTATCGTTTTTTTAGTGTACAACTAACGATTGTAAAAACTTAACAATAAACATAACTTATCAATTAAGTACCATCAGGTGCGATATTCTTCACAGTCAATTACAAAAAATACAATCCATTTACCTACCTACTATAACAATAAAAATAAATATTTTTATCCACAAAAACCGACATCTACAACAATTTCTATAACACTCTGCCGCCATCGCAGAAAAATATTTGCAATCAATCAAACAAAATACATTGCGTTAATACGGGTGGAAGTTAGAGACATAGAGATAAAATGTCTAAATGTAATACAAATTAGAAAAAAAGCCTTTTTTTGTTTTGTCTTCTACTCGATATGAAAATCATGGCTTTGTGATACAAGAAATAGTTTGTGTTAATCTAACTCATCAAAAACATAAATGTGAAACGAGAGTCAAGTTTAATATAATGGATATGACTTGGTTGTTGACTTCAATGACCAATGTAAATAAATCACTTTTTGTTTCTTTAATTATTTTCAATCGCCACTTAATTTTATTTAAATATTTATTTATTATAAAAAATACAAAATATCTCAACAGTAAGAGAAAACCAAAATCGTGAAGCAATTTAGTTGCAGTAGTCCATATCGCTAATTTTATTATACTTTATTGGTGTTTTTTCTCTATGGTCGGAGGCCGTAATTTGGCCAAGCGGCGGTCTACGTGTGCCAATATTTCTGTTTTGTTAGGGAAGCCATTCCCGTGTATTGGCCCAACGTGCCATATTAGCATTTTCCTTGGGTATTTTTCTCACTTTTACTGTATTTTTTAAACTATATTACGGGCTACGGCACGGACTCAACGAGTTTACGTAAGGATATCAGTTCAATAAGTATGTTTTCGTATGTTTGCATTTACCAATTTCATGTTATTGCGGACCTGAATCGAATTACTTTGTGTAAAAGAATATCTTGAATACATATTGCTTGAAAACGTTCGATTGTGTATTTCATTAAAATATTTTTCGTTGTATGAAAATAATTTTATAATTCAATCGATTTAAAGAACAAAGGGAATTTTAATAATGTTGCAGCTTGGTGCAGGTGTATATTTTTTTTAATGAAAACGATATTAAAAACGATAAAAACTTTGCGCTTTGTAAGAAACTAATGGTTTGTACTAACCAAATGCCTTTGAGTAGAAAAGTTAATAAATAATAGTTTATACACCTATTGCTCTACAAAATTACTTTATTTGACCATAGAGGTCTACGTAAAACGAGTCTTTATTTCCTAGGTGCATAAAGTGCTCATTATAACCCTAGGGCATAAAGTAATTTAAATTTGGAACAAAGGTTCTGGTAGCATACGGCCATTTCGAACTGGCCACCTAGACATAACACATAAAAAACTAAAAACTGGGCTATTTTTCGTTTATTTTTATTTCGACGGAAGGGTAAGGGAAAAAGTTTTAGTTAATATAAAGCCCCAACAATGTTACATCAAAATGACGAAAGCAAACATCGGCCTCAGCCGATGAAAAAAAAAGTTAACTGATTCCTAAATCTTAGTTTAGGAATCAGTAAATTATCCCAAAAATCTAAAAATGTATTTTGAAGCAAAATGTTTATATCTATTGTGTAAGTTTGATGTGTACTTATTTATTACAATATTTTTTTTATTATTATTATAATCTTTGTTTTGTTGTTAGTTAAATGCTTATTTTTGTAGCCTTTTTTTTGTCTCGCAGTAGATGTGTAAAGTAGAGTATTCACCTCGGTAACAAAGCCTGTCTTTATCTTGGGCGCTTGAATCCCACGCTTCACTCACGATTCTAGGTACATAACTCCTTCACTTCGCTCATGAGTTAAGTTTTTAACACCCTCGCTTCGCTCGGGAGTTAACTCTCTAGAGTCCTTCGTACGCTTTGGATTCAATATGACTCCCGCTATATAAGACAGGGCTTTAGTTGTATTTCGGTGCATAAACTACTATTATGCAAAAACTGTCAAATACTTATGTCTATGTACCTAGAGTCCTGAGTAAAGCGTGGAGTTCAAGCGCCTAAGATAAAAACGGCTTTATCACCGAGGTGAATACTCTACTTTACACATCTACTGCGAGACAATAAAAGGCTACAAAAATTAGCATTACAAAAATAACAAAAATGGTAATTTCTTTTATGGTTTTCGCGATTTTGTATAATAAAAAAGAAAATTGCCAACTGTAAAGTTGGCGAAAGCTCGGTTCATAAAGTGAAGTGTGAATTGAAAACACTTTACACTTTTCAAACTTCACATAAAGTGAAGTGTGAAAAGTGTAAAGTGAAGATAAATAAAGTGTTTTATTAAACAAAAATGGTGTTAATGAAATTTACTGTTACTAATATTAAATGATTTGTTGGTACTAACTCCGCCTCATCCGAGCGAGGTTCAGTTATATTAAACAAATTTCGGAATTTGATTTTTTAATTCTCTAGGCATACCTATATCTACTACAAATATTTATAAGGACGAAGTACATTTCTCCAAGGAAACATCCGTGTTAACTCCCATTGACACGTTGGGGTACAGACGCAAGTTCAAGCCTCGCCACGAGTCCATTTTTGAAGTATTTTTCCTTTAAATATTTAGATAAATTTATTTAAAAATACATACGTACCTATCTATATTTAACTTAATAATTCCATAACCATTTCCATTACCATTACCCAAACACAAAGACAGAAGTTTTATTGGATGAAAAATTCAATTATTCCAGTTCTACGGAGCGGACATATTCCCGCCGGGGCGGGACTGTTTCGGCAACTGCATCAGGCTGGCTCCCGTAACTGTATTGACAGCTAAATTGTAGGAAAGTATTTTAATCTGTTAATAAAATACTTTCTCTTGACTAACTGAGTGTCGGATTAACCCACAGCCTAAACCGCGATAATAGAGAGCTGAAATTTGGATTGTGTTCTTTTTGTAACGTAGGCATTCAATAACTTTAAACTATTGTTTATTTGTAATTTATTATGTAAAATAAATTTAATTTATTATGAATTTTTTTTTATTTAAGCTACCGGCAACTGAACTAAGCCAAGGGAAAATCCGAAGATATTAATAATTAAAAAAAATCTGTAAACAACACACAGTGCCATCTAGCCCCATGGTAAGCTACTAAGCTTGTGTTACGGTGACTATTAGATAACGGATATAATACCTACCTATTCATCAGCCCGTTAATTTGTCCCACTGCAGGGCAAGTGCATTAATCCGGATTGGGGAATATCATGCCTTCGGACCGTGGTGGGTCCTAGGACATGTCGGTTTCCTCGCGATGTTTTCCTTCACCGTATATAAGAGCGATGGACGAATATAATACATATATCTAAGTTTCTTTTGTAAACACATATATATTATACATAGAAAGACTCGCTGACCAGATACAAGTACTTATAAGCATAAATATTTGGGCCCGGAGAGAATGGAACCTGTAACCTTCTGCATTGTACTCGGGTATACGCACGAAACGCCACAGAGATCGTCAGCCACTCTGCGGGAGATGTGTGTTTTGTTCAATATCAAAATCATTATCTTAGCTGTCTCCAAAATTCTTGGCCACCCTTTCAGCTTAAACAGCACAAATCCGGTCCTGTCTGATTGTATACCTACATGAATGTACCACACGTATAAAAGGGCACACGTTTGTACTTGGTCCTGTAAAACCGCCCTAGGGAAGACTTGTTTGATCAGGGAACCCTAAAATGCAAGCAAAATTTTCCTTTGTGTGATGTAGGCACGACAAGTAGATAACTATAATACTTACAATATAAATATAAATACGAGCGAACGGCGGAAAAAATGAAATTTTATTAAAATAACGCCAAAGACAATTAAATTTTTAAATATTTCTAATAATTTCCTAATGAATTTCCTAAAAGAATCTATATATAAAATGCTTTGTCCTGACTGACTGATGGATAAACGTACAACCTAAACCGCTGATAGTAGAGGAATGAAATTTGGAGACTGCATGTGTTTTTTATGGTGTTAGTTAAGTAAGCAGGCATCCGATAAGAAGAGAAGCTGACAGCTGACAGAAAATATCATTCTTGTATAGGTATTTAAATTAAAACGTAAAAATAGACTTATACCTTAAAACGACAGCACTGAATAAGTCTACAAATGAATCATAGTCGCAAGAAAGTACGTCTCAGGTGTTCAGAAGTTTTGTCTTTCTATAACTAGGCTATCATTTATTATGTCTTATCCTTGTTATAAATCGGGATAATATTTTTATAAATGGAAAGCAGTAGAGTTATATATTATCTACCTACATTTGTTTCATTAACAGCCGAATAAACAATATCCACTTAAAATTTGAGCTCTAAGTACTATATATAATCGAACAGCTTCTAAATTTAAAATTAATTAGTTATTTTTGAGTTTGAGAGCTGCTTAATTGTTAGCATAGAACTCAAATTTTGAGTAGAGTTTCTGTATTCAGCCGTAAGAATCTATAATTTTCTCTTTTGCAAAATGAGTAAGTAAATAATTTAGTTATAATGTCCTATAAAGTTTAAAATCGAAACATAGACACTGGAAACTAAATGACTTGGTGGTAAAATAAGATTTGGGTGTTAAGAAATTCGCAACGCGCTAAAGAATGACTTGGGCGGTTCAAACTATGCGTCGATTTCTATGAATTTTATGCCGACGTAGTTTAAAGTTTCTGGGAAAAAAATATTTGTGCTATTGTACTTAAATGTATTTTTATTAATTCTTATTACTACATAAAGGTTAACCTTAAAAAAACTTTAAAAAAAGAACACATTAATCAAATTCGTTGACCCTACGCCACATCTAGGAGCGTTTTACATCATAAAGCTTTCCTAACTTTCTCACATCGAGGAAAGCTCAGTTCGACCTGTACCTCCGAAGAGGGCACACGTGTCATCGAGTACTTTCCTTACGTTACGTAATTTTACGTGTTGCGTGCGTGAACGATGTTCTTCAAGTTAAACATTTAAGTGTTTCGAAGTTTTCAAATTGTCTTGGATTCGGTATGTACCAACTTCAGTTTACTTAATTTTGTTTTAAGATTGATTAAGTTTCTGTCGAATTAAACGACGTACGTTTGGAGTTTGTTACATGTTATTTTGTACAATTATGTGTGTTACATGTTATTTCATGCGAGTTCAGTTTTAAATGTTTCAAATGAATTGAGAAATTATTACAGCCTTTAATATTTTTCCGACAAAGACTATATAAATATTGATACGAAGTAGACTGGGCAACAAAAGCCAATTTGTTATTGACTAGCACCAAATCTTTCAGCCTGTATTGTGCAACTTTGGTGTTGTAAAACTTTAGCGCAATCAAACTTTTTATAAGTATTTTAAATGCTAAAAAGATGTTATTGTCTAGGTACCTAAGCAGTTCGCAATTCAAGAAACTATAGGTATACCGATAATACGAAAGACCCATGCTGAAACTTTGAGGTCTTCTTCTTCGTCTCTCGTATAACTATGTGAGTCATCTAGAGAGTTTCCAGATCGCTCTTAAGGGCAAAGTTCAAAGTAATTTAAACCTAAATTTATCTACGACTCGATCTAGACCCAAAATAACAATAATGGACCAAAATCGTGAAACTTTAAAAAATGTTAGATTACATTTTTGGAGTTAAAGCGTATATACATAGTAAACTATGCCATCTACATAGTTTACTATGTACACACTCAAAATCTCAAATACAATAAATAAATATAATCGTATATTATCATATTTATGTCGAATGTTTATGTTTGAATGTGTGACTTTTGATCTCAATCTTATTATTGATAATATCTCAAAGTCGGTTTGTGCGTAGTTTCGAGACAAACAATCCACATCATTAAGAGGGCAAATATAAATAATTTTCATTATTTTGGCTAAAAAATCGATAACATTTCAACAAACGGGTGTGTCGAAGTTATCGGTACAATTAAACAAAAAATATATTATCATAAAAGTTTAAGTAGGTATTTCATGAAATTATCAAATAAAATAATTATACAAGTTATGTTGGCCCTGATAAGTGTTTTTAGTTACGCAGTTTGAAACAATACCTCTTAATAACCTCTCTAGATAGAAAACTTTAAACTCTTTGTTTTCAGAAAACTAATTCTTGATTTCATGTTAATATCGCGAAAATTATCATTCTTTATGTCATTGTTAAAGTTCGTTTTTTTATATTGTTTCTGTTGTACATTATTTAGTATTGATTTTGTTTGTACTCTAATATCAGTTAACTGCTTTTTTTTAAATTCTGAAGGAACCAAAAAACATCTTTAAAAATTTACTCGTAGCGTAGCGCGGCTTGAGTTCGATCTTCGACATTAGGGAATTTTTGAAGACGTATTTTTACTTAAAATATTTCTAATGAATAAGGAGAGCATAAAGCCATCAAATTACCAATTTGTTTTGCTAACAATTTATATTTGAACACGTACTCGTATTATACAAGGAATCTACTTAACATAAACGTTGTTATATGAAACAGGGGTGAACCAGTAAAAATACTGGTGCTTACGGTTTATAATTTTAGCAGCTATTTTCATTCTACTTAGCAGCTTCTGGTGCTGAACAAAGACAACAACAGTCGAAATACCAGACTTTTTTGTACCTCAGATGGAGTTACACAGTATGTTGACTTAGGTTGACCCAACATAGTTCAACACAAGGGCCAGCGTAACAAGCTTATTTTATTACGAACAACTTTACAAACTTGCGTGTATTATTTTTAGGGCCCTAAACTGCGTAGGTTGTTAACAAAACCCATGAAGTTTCTTTGTGATCCTTTACAATGCCGTTCATCGCTTTCAGACCGCAGTGCCGTGGTACCAATGTAAAGGAAAACTATCTAATTATCTTTTGGTAGGTAAACAGTCGTTTTATTGAACTAAAAGTCAATAAACGACTGTGGGTATCTTTGAAAGCGGACGCAGATTAGTTAATAGTTGTTATGAAACATATTCAATAAGTGGATCCCATTGATTTCAACTTTAACAGTAAAAACTATGAATAGACTCGCTTTACCTAATTCAAACTTAGCTTTACATTCCACTGGTCCATATGTTATGTGCATAAAAATATATATAACACAATTCCACAACATATTAAAGATGATACTAAAATAAATATATTTAAAAAAGGTTTACATTTACATATACATACATATTTACATTTACATATCTATCAGAAAAGGCCTATTACTTTTTTTTTAATTTTTTGAAGACAATAGGTACATATAATAGACATAAGTAAACATTCCCTCCAAATAAGTACAATACATTTAAAGTACCTATATTTGTAATTAAATTATATTTACAGGTAATAATTTTTATAGAAATAACTGTAGTAGTTGGATACTAGTTGACTTTAAGTAGGTAACTACTAACTGAAATTATTAGTTTTAAGCTTAAATTGCAGTGCCCAACCGGGTTCATATTGTAAACAAAATGTGATTTTGTAAACCATTACCTTAATAAAACACTTTATTTATCCGGTTTTATCGCGTTTTTATTCATTATTTGACCCGAGCTTTCGCCAACTTTACAGTTGGCTTTTTCAAGGTTGGATTACCTTTTGAAGCAATAAATAATAATAATCATTATTATTATTAGAAGAAAGGCAGTAGTAAACAGCCACTGCGGTAACCCTACCGTAAACTTAATGATACTTTGATGTTGAATTTGTCATTTATCGACTAATTATAAGCTCCTTTAGCGATACTCATTTTATTTTTACAGACGTAACATTATGTTTAGCGACCGCTGAGGAAATAAATTGAACTGAATAAATATAAGTATCCGACTTCTCAAAAAACGAAGGAGAGGGTTCTAAATTCGTCGCCTTATTTTAATCTGTAGAAAGTTCAAGAGTCTGTGCCATTTTACAATCGCACATAAAAAGTAAAGAAACACAAATAAAAACTTAAAAGTTTCATGTTTACGACTTAAACAAGTAAATTTTGTTATTGCTGTTTTTATTACTCTAATAGCGCGTTAACACAGTGCGAGTTAGTGAACGAGTCATTCTGTCGAGAGGCACTACAGTAACTCGCACTGTTTTGTTGACTTATGAATTAAATTTCGTCAATGGTTTTCGCGATTTTGCATAACACTTTATTTACCGGATTTAATCACTTTTTTTTTAAAAGGCGTTTTCTGTAAAGCCAACTGTAGAGTCGACAAAGCTCGGTTCGTTAAAAAAATCATGACTAAAACGCGATTAAACTCGGTAAATAAAGTGTTTTATTAGAAAATTAAATTTAAAGTTTTTACTGTGTGTCCCCACAACTAGCCCCACAACTTCGCCTTTTTACGTGGCTTTAAGCCTCGGGTTTACAAAGAAGAAAAACATCGTGATGAACACGATGAAGGAAAACATCGTGTTTTCCAGTGTGTGAGCGCTTCAAGCCTAAAATAAAAGTAACTTTTCCCTCTTCTAAATACCTATTATAATCATTATATTTACATAGTATAAAACAAAGGAGCTTCCCTCTGTCTGGATGGGTGTTGAACTTTAAAACAACGCAACTGATTTTAAAGTTTACCTATATAACAATATTCCCGCGAGAATGGGACTTATGCGGGCCAAAACCGCGGGGCGCAACTAGTAAATTAATAAATCCGTTTCAAGGACTCCAGACACTATTATGTATGTATAGGTATATTTATTAATTATACACTTTCCAGTATTACGGAAAATAACACCTTATTTCGTAGTTGAAAGAATTATTTGGTGTTAACAAGAAAATATCTTGACTTATAATTTGATTCTAATATTTTATTGATACTAAAAGGTAGGTGTCGAATATCTACATACCTACAAATACTCGTATAAAGTAGGTTCAGGTTGACTGAAACCTAATTTTTATAAAAACTCAAGTCTCGAACGCGTTTTTGTCCGCGACCTCGGCCGGTGTAACCCGTTTGCCGAAACGTCGGGGTTGTAATAAATTTATAAAAAGTATATTTACACGATCGAGACCCGAGTTTTTAATAGTAATAAGGAGAAATCGTGTAAGTTTAAAAAGTGAGCTAACTGTAAAGTTAGCGAAAGTTCGGTCTTTAGAAATAATGCCGTTATTCAATAAAACGCGAGTAAAAACTCGGTAAATATTGTGTTTTATTACGCAAAATCGCGAAAACCTTAGATAAAATTAAGTCATAGTCAGTGCATCTATTATTTTTAAAAACTTAAAAGTCTTCTAAAAAAAGCTAAAATAACCTCACCTACATACAGTGCCACCGACTTATTTATTACATAAACTGAAGTCGGGCAGACAGCCAAATCACAATCTGGATTTACCCAGAAAACCACAGTTTACCTATTAGTTGTTTTTAAAAACTATAAATAAATTATCGATCGATGTCAAAATGTTTATTGAACAATAATAGCTTTCCCAGTTTCAGACTTTCAAAAACATGGCCTAGACGAAGAAACATTTTAAAGCCCAAGCTAGGGCACTAAAATACCCTTTTGCTGTCACACGTCGACTGTCCAGTTAGTTCCTGTAGGTACTGCACGTTCACCTACTGACGGCAGTAAACCCTCTACAGAAATGTTGGAAATACCATGTTGACGTGTTGTTTGTGCGCGACAGTACGCTTTGTACAGTCGCGAATAGTTGGGTAGCTTATTGTGGGTTGAGAGTTTAGGTTTAGGCTTTTGAAGGTGTTTTGCGAGTCTATTACTGTTTACGTTGTAGAAACACAAAAAAAATAGGTATATACGCGACGAATTGAGAACCTTCTCCTTTTTTGAAGTCGGTTAAGAATGACATATATTATGGTAAAAGACTCTGTTAAAAATGTGGTAAGGGAAAATGCACGAGTGCACCTTTCAATATATCTGGCCCGTGAGAAATAGTTATCTGGATAAAAAGTACATATATTCAACTATCAGCAGACCAATTTTAATTGCAATCGGTGCAATAGTTTTGTGTAAAGAGTTCCAAACATTGTCGATGGCTACATGTCATATTTATGTCAGCCTAATGACTGTCTTACTGCCTAGCCTCTCTAACCCCCTTACTTATAAACGCTAATTAAGACGAAGCTCCAATAAAAAATATGTCATGAACGGCCCGCCCACTTACCCCTACATCCACGAGTCACACGCACACGTATGCACTTTCGAACATCGCGACTTTTTTGATCTAGCGCCCAAGCGCGCGAAATCAAAACTGTTATATATTTTTTCATAGGTTGTAAACCGATTATGGTCGTTTGGAAAGTAGCCAGTGTCAAGTATTTTATAATACGACCTCATTGGTGCGTCGGGCGACCGCCTGGCTCCCGGAACACTATTACCCCTAGCGGGCCTGGCTGCAATACGGAAGGCTGCAGATTCGATTCCCGTCGGGTGCAAATATTTATGCTTAAAAATACATATTTGTATCTGATCTGGGTGTCTTTCTATGTATAATATGTATGTATTTACAAAAAAAAGAGGTATAATATGTATTATATTCGTGGTCTAATACCCCTAGTACAAGCCCAGTGCTTAGTTTGGAGCTAGATTGCGCTGTCTGTAAATGTCGTGCAATAATATTTATTTAATAATTTGCAAGTTGTTTGTTTTGTATCTTCAAAACTTGTATCGTCCGATTATTCCTACTCCGACAACTAGGAATTTTTCCCCAGTTGTCCCCGGGGCGACAATTCGTGGCGACTGTCCCTTTGAAAGCTGGCTAAAGGGGACAAATGGGAATTATGTTTCTCAGTTGTCACGGCGGGCGGAGGGGACAGATGGGAATCTGTTCTCCCATTTCTACCCCGCATGTTGGTGTTACAATAGAACTAGCTGCGCCCAGCGGTTTCATCCGTGTTCGTAATAAGTACCCTAATGTACCATTATTATTTTAATGAACTTTATAAACGCATACGACTTGCATTTATAGCAATATTTTGGATTAGTGGTGAAGTCGTCCCCTTCGAAACTGGGACCGGGGACGGTAGTTTAGACATTGGGACGAGTCGACTACATACATATTAATATACTCTAGAGGTGAAGTAGTCCCACTAAGAAGATACTAAAAAGACTTTGTAAATTTTTGGGAAAAAAAAGTTAATAGAAGAGATTAGTGGAAAACAAAAGACGATCGAAGTAAAAACAAAAAACGATCTAACCTAACTCCGAAACTATTGACACTAGACCACTAGTTTCTTAGCATAAGTGATAGAGCTTCTCGATATCTTCATTACAAACTTCACCCCTAACCGACAAACCCCTTACGACTTGCATTCATAGTAATATTTTGTACTATGAATGCATGTGGTATGCGTTTATAAAGTTCATTAAAATAATAATGGTACATTAGGGTACTTATTACGAACACGGGTGAAACCGCGGGGCGCAGCTAGTTTTATTATAACACACACATACGGGGTAGAAATGGGAGAACAGATTCCCATCTGTCCCCCCCCCCCCCACCGTGACAACTGAGAAACATAATTCCATTTGTCCCCTTTAGCCAGCTTTCAAAGGGGACAGTCGCCACGAATTGTCACCCCGGGGACAGGGCTAGAGGGGACAGCTGGGAATAATCGGCCGCATCCACACCGGACGATCCCCGCGCTAAAGAATATTTTATCTTATTCGCGCTCAAGCAGCGGAGAGGGAGAAAATAGGATAAAAGATTCTGGAGCATGTGGATCGTACAATGTGGACCAGGCTAATGGCATGTTTGGAAAATTTCATAACTTGTCGATACTGGACTTGCCGAATTACCTATTTGACTTATTACAGACTTGACCATTGTCGTGCCATTCTCACTTTTCTTGTTAGTTTGTCTGTCCGGAGTCCGGGCGGAATCTTGCAAATTCAATTTGATACACTTTCCAATTAGCTAGCGTGCTGAAACTGTGTTTCGGTTTGAATTGACGACCTCTGTGGCGCGTCGGGCGAACGCTTGGCTGCAATACAGAAGGTTGCGGGTTCGATTCCCGCTGGGTGCAAATATTTATGCTTAAAAATAAATATTTATATCTGGTCTGGGCGTATTTCTATGTATAATATGTATGTATTTACAAAAGAAAAAAATAATTTATGTAGTATATCCGTTGTCTAGTCACCGTAACACAAGCTAAGCAGCTTACCATAGGGCTAGATAGCGCTGTGTGTTCGTCACAGGATTTATTTATTTATTTTAAAAAAAATCGCGTTTGTTTTGTTGGCTTTATAATACAAGCCCGACGTTTCGGAGCCCTTCCGGCCTCCCTCATCTGAGGCACAAACGCGATTCATACCGTAATACTAGAATGTCTACCTCGGGAGCGAATACTATTTTTCGAATGAAAAATATTCATCGCCTACTATGAGAATAGTTAGTAGATTGTATTACAATGAAGCAAAATAATATTTTTACGGTGAGGGTGGTTTTTTGAATCCAGAGCGAAGTGAAGGATTCTAGAGTAGTCTGATACACTCTACTTTTTATTACCCTCTATGAGAAAATAGAAGGCGCCTCATATTTATAATTTGAGAGCTACTTTATTATTTAAGTAGTCCTCAAGTCTTAAGTGGCCTCAAATTTTAATCAATTTTAAATCCAATTCAAATTTGAGGCCATTCAAAATTTAAAAGCTACTTAATTATTTAAGTTTTCCTCAAATTTTAAGTGGCCTCAAATTTTAATCATTTTTTAATCCAATTCATATTTGAGGCCATTCAAAATTTAAAAGCTACTTAATTATTTAAGTTTCCCTCAAATTTTAAGTGGCCTCAAATTTTAATCAATTTTAAATCTACTTTAAATTTGAGGCCTTTCAAAATTTGAGAGCTACTTAATTATTTAAATACCCCTTAAAATTTGTCAAATAGTTGCAATAATTAAAAAATATTTTTAAATTTCCACCCTAGGGATGAAATGAGCTACTTTCAACCCGGATATCTACCCATGAAAATTAAACTTTCCGAACGGGAGAGATGAAAAATTGGTTTTGTTGCAACTTCATCAAAAATGTTGTGATACAAAAATATCAGCGCAACGAACAGAAAAACTATGGAGTTATTCTTATTTTTTTCATTTTCCAGTTTTCACAAATAGGTTTTTAATATGATTACTATTTACTCTTGCATTAAAAGTTTCATTTGTAAACAAAACTGACTCCTTTTTATTTACAAATAATTAAGTATTTACATTTCATGAAATTCCAATTTCCTACGTTGAACTGGTGGTGTAACAATTATTGAATGGTTTTCAATAGGCGGAAGTAGTCGTTTTCTCGATGGAATTTCAGATTAAGAGGTTTGACAAACACTCTTTTTGACGGTTATGTAATCTGGATCGAGAATTGTTCTTTTTCTGGGATGGCGTGGATCTATCAACTCAGGCAGTAAGCATTCCATGTAAAAACTTGTTAACTTCGGTTCCATCTCTTTTTTCCAAAATTGATCGTCTTTTTCCGGTATTTCTATTTTCAATTTATTATCACCTTACCATGCGGCCAAAAGACAATTATTTTTGTTTGCAATGTGCATTTGGCCCTGGGCCTGAATGTACCAGTCTGATTTTTATTATTAAATACCTGTAATACAAGCAAATGTTAATGTTCCAAATTTAAATTACTTTATTCCCTAGGGCTTAAACGCGCATTTTACTTCCCAGATATCTCATTAGATATTTAGCGAGTCATTACTCGTTTTACGTTGACCTCTTTGGTCAAATAATATTAGTTTATGCACCGAGGTACTAAAGCCCTGTCTTATATACCTGGCGTCATATTGAATCCAAAGCATACGAAAGACTCTAGAGTTAACTCCCAAGCGCAGCGAGGGTTTTAAAAACTTACTTCTGAGCGAAGCGAATGAGTTATGTACCTAGAGTCCTGAGTGAAGCGTGGGATTCAAGCGCAATTATTAATTAATTAAGCCTGTCTTTATCTTTTTCAAGATAAAAGCTTAATTACCGAGGTGAATACTCTACTTTACTTTATATTAACTAAAACTTTTGCCTTACCCTTCCGTCGAAATAAAATAGAAGAAAAATAGCCCAGTTTTTATTTTTTTATGTGTTTTGTCTAGGTGGCCAGTTCAAAATGGCCGTATGCTACCAGAACCTTAGTTCCAAATTTAAATTACTTTACACACCTATAACTGCTCAACAAAGTTACTTTATTTGACCAAAAAGGTCAGCGTAAAGCGATATTATACACCTAGGGCATAAAGTAATTTAAATTTAGAACTAAGGTTCAGGTAGCATACGTCCACTTGGAACTGGCCACCTAGACATAACACATAAAAAAATAAAAACTGGGCTATTTTTCTTCTATTTTTATTTCGACGGAAGGGTAAGGCAAAAAGTTTTAGTTAATATAAAGCCCTAACTTATTTCATCGACTAAAGCCGATGCTTGGTTTTGTCATTTTGATGTATCATTGTTAAATTTAATTAATATAGAGCTATTTCATAATTTGATTTTATTGCACAAGGCATATCTACTAGAAATATTTTAAAGGGAAAATTTATCTTCAAAAATTCACTCACGTAGAGACGCGAGTTCAAATCTCGTCGCGAGTGAATTTTGAAGATAAATTTGTCCTTTAAAATATTGCTAAAATAGAGCTGTAAATATATTTCATACACGTAGCATTAATCTATTATTTTGTTGTTAATTAAATTCTTATTTTTGTAGCCTCTTTATTGTCTCGCAGTAGATGTGTAAAGTAGAGTATTCACCTCGGTAATAAAACCTGTCTTTATCTTGGGCGCTTGAATCCCACGCTTCACTCAGGACTCAAGGTACATAACTCCTTCGCTTCGCTCAAGATACGTACGCTTTGGATTAAACATGACGCCCGCTATATAAGACAGGGCTTTAGTACCTCGGTGCATATACTACTATTATGCCCTACTTAGGTGTATAATGGCACTTTATGTACCTAGGGAATAAAGGCTCGCTTTACGTTGACCTTTTCTTATCCTATATCTATCTATACTTATAATAAAGAAAGAGAGAACAAAAAGTCTGTACTTGGAAGTAATTTAAAAAAAAAGTGGTCTAGTGGACTTAGGAAAAATAAGAGAACAAAATTATATAATTTTTAAAATTCATGTCTGTCTGTTTGTTTCCTTGTTTCTTATACAATTAAAAACTACTGATCCGATTGAAATCTGGTTTTCAATATTGGATAGTTCAATTTTCGAGGAAAGTCGTGGTATACTTTGCATCGACATCCAATTAGTAGAATCCGAGTATGAACGAAAAAGTGCAACCGCTTGGCCGCCCGCGCCCGTGATAACGCGTTCACTTCCGCGGGTGAAACCGCGGGGCGCAGCTAGTGGTCAAATAAAATTACTTTGTAGAGCAGTAGGTGTGTAAAATTACTTTGTTGAGCCGTAGATGTGTAAACTTACTATTTTTGTCGTGGGGGTTTTTTGATTGGTGGGGTGATTCTCCCACTAAAAGCGGTAACAGCTATCTCCGCACTATGAGATCCGATTTTAATGAAACTTGAAAGGTATACAAGTTCTATGAGTAAATAGATTTTATTTGTTGTGGGGGATTTTAATTTTTGGGGTAATTCCCCCACAAAAGGATGTACTAGATATCTAAACATTATGTGATCCGATTTTTCTGCTCTATTATGATGATATAAAGAGCCCTTTCAATAATTAGTTCCCACGAGGTCCACTGTTCGTTGAATCACTTGTAATAATATTATTATCAGATGCCTAGATCACAAAGAACACACCTTCCAAATTTCATCTCTCTACTACCAGCGGTTCAGTCAGTGAGTAAGTCAGTCAGGACAAAGAGTTTTATAGATATAGATAGATTACAGAAGTATAGATAATAGATATAGATTAGTAGGTATGTAAGTACTAGTTGCGCCCTTCGGTTCCACACGTGTAAGTCCCGAACCCGCGGGAATATCAATTTCAAAAGTAACCTTTGCCAAAGTACCATCTATCTTTGAATCGAAATTTATCAAAATCGGTTTAGCGGCTTGGGCGAGAAAATGAACCACAGCCTGAGTTACTTTCTCATTTGTAATGGTCGATTATTAGCTTGCATTACCTTGATCAAGTTTAGATACTTATTATATTAATTCCGCAAAATCCTTGTAGGTAAGTACCTATCTCAATTTTCATTTTGACAATGGAAAAGGTAAATAGATTTATTTTTTCGCCTCTCTTACGATATTTAGATTTCTTTTTGATGTTTTAGCAAGCTTTCGTTTGGAAAAAGCTTTTTTTATTGCAAATTGCTAGTAAATACAGTTACTCTGATTGCAACACTAAGTACAAATAGTATCGTTGGCGATTCAACGGGGTAATGCCACCAGTGTGATGGGCATTTTTGGACTCAATGGTCATTCACCTTAGATTATTTATATAGTTTATTATCTTTGTAGTATTTATTTCTTGTGTAATTATTTAGTCTTTCTTTTTTTAGTACTACAACAATCAAATATCAAAGATAAATAATCACTACGTTTTATTTACCAACAATGCTAGACAGTTTTATGACAGTAGGTATGATTTGACATGACTGTCATAACATAACAATTATTTTCATATTGGCCAGAAAAAATGTAAAAAGTTCGAATCTATACGAAATATAATTTAAAATAGATTACGTAATTATTTGGGAGCGAAAACTGACATAGGTCCACCTTCGACGGCGCCAGACGGCGGACTGAGGTTGGCGCAACGTCTACTTAGATGCGTTGTAATACAGTTGATTTTAGATTGAAGGTTTTCATGCTTTTAACACGAAACTAAAAAGGCGTAAGTCTCAAATCATTTTTCGATAATTTTACGGAAATTAAGCAATATTAAAAATCATCACATAAGCAATTTAAAGTATTGATTATTTCCTTTGTATTAAATAAAAAATTGTTTCGATATATAGTATAATAGAGGAGAAAAGAGTAAAATATAGAAAATACAGCACAATTTTCAAAGTAAAAAAGTATCGAACAAAACTTAATGAATCGTGATTCTGTTATTTGCAAACCTTAAAAGAAGGTTCAATAAAACATGTATTTGAATTTCACATTCGCCAAACTTGTGGCTGATGCAGAATATGCTTCGCAACAAACAATATTTTTCTTCTGCTTAGACTTAATGCGCTGGATAACTATGCATCGTTTGTCTTTTACTGTCACATGAAGTTTCAAAGTTGATAGACAGAGACAACCGTCACATAACTTAGTCATGTGTAAATAATATTTTTATAAGTATAAGGGAGTAAAGAAAGGCCCTTGCTCTGCAGTGGGACAGAATAAAAAAAAAAAATATATATATCAACGAACTTTAAGCTACTTGCAAACAAGTCAGTAAATCAAAATAATGTACTGCATTAAAAAGAACATCCTAAGTTCATTTATCACACAACCTTATGAGTGGAACTTCTTTTGATATATTCTGCGGTTTCGGTGAAATATGGCAGTGTAGGTAAATGTATTGTTTCGTTATTTATACCTAACTAGGTCACATGTACCACTTACGTACCCATCTTACTAATATTATAAACGCTAAAGTTTACAAGAATGTATGTTTGCTTGAATGTTTGTAACTTAACTATCAGAAATATTTTAAAGGTAACAATCATCTTCAAAAACTCACTCGCGGCGAGATTTGAACTCGCGTCCCTGGATGTATACTCCAGTACCTCAACCACTCGGCCACATGAGTTCGCAGAGTTTTCCTTTAAAATATTTCTAGTAAATATGCCTTGAGCAATAAAAATAAATTACGACATACTTTCCTATAATTTCAGTCAACGTTGAAAATGCTAACTGTAAAGTTAGCGAAAGCTCGGTCTTTGGTAATACTGTTGCCCGTTATTAAATAAAAAGCGACTAAAACCCGGTAAATATTGTGTTTTATTTTACTTTACTATTCTTTCACGCAAAACTACTAAACCAATTGCGATGTAACTTGGAATTGTGGTAGATCGCTGGAGACCTGGAATAATACACGGCTACTTCTTATTCCGATAATCCCGCGAAATTGGGACTTGCGAAACAGGAACATCAGAAACCGCGAGGCGCAGCTAATAGTAGATTTTCTGGTAATTTCTGACTAAAATCTGCCATTAAGGTCTTTTGTATTTAACATTTTCTCTTCAGGAGTTGTGTCAAATTGTACTCTACAATTAAAAAACTAAGTTAAACTCACTCTCACATTATGAGGAAGGTTTAAGGTACTTGATTAAAAAGTGTTGATTTTAGGTCAATGAATAGGTACGTTTAAGTAAATTTCATTTAACCTACTGAATAACATTTCCAGCAGGGGTATTTAGGGAACTTCGTTTCAAATCCGATGTCGGAAATGATATCTCCATCTCACTCAGACCGGTTTAATAATACAGTGACAGGCATATCAAGTCGATCTTCGGTTTCGGACCCAAGCTCTTTGAATAACCCTACAGAACGATCCAACGATCCAAAAAATAAAGTCCTTAATTCATCAAAGTACAGTTTATAATAAAGGACTAAAATATGGAACAACATTATCCCAAACAAATAGGTATACCCTTTCAGAACGAAACTTAGTAATACCACGGCTTATTTTAATAAAATCATTCACTTAGAGCTTAACTTAACATTGTAGACTGACGATGGATAGATGTCTCGATTTAACGTCTATCGTTTTTGCTCTATACACCCTGTAGCCCAGCCAGCAGATTTTGAAACTCTGTCGTTAACATATTTCGATTGAAACAATTGAAATTGTTGGTTTTTGCAATGACGGATATGCAATTTAACAGGTACAGTAGCTGGTCAGATAGCACTTTATTTGTATTTTATTATTTTATAGATTAACACTTTATTTGTTTAACAAATAATAAAGATATTATGATAATTACATAAAAAGCTTAAAATATATATTTGTTGCACTAATGGGCGCCTAGTTTTTCTTGCGTTAGCAATTTTATTTGGTACTAAATGACATGAATAGAACAATTTCAATTGTTTTAATCAATATTTGCTATTAATATATTTAATATGTTTAATATAATTATTTATACCATAACAATTAATACCATAGCCATATTCAAGGCTACAGTATTCATAGCCGGTTGTAAAAGGCAACCCCATATAGCATGTAGCAGAGAAAGCACAAAATTATTACAATTACTATTTTAAAATTCATGCGTCTTAAAAAAATTCAGAGATAGTAAAATCTGAAGGTAATTAATGTTATATCTCAAATATAAGTACTTGTAGCTATTAGTACCTATGCTTAATACAACACGTTTCAAAATGGATCTACGCTAAAATTAAATCATTATCATTTACTTACACCATTCAGTCCTATACCCATACCAGGAACATTCATGTGTGACTGAAACGTTAAAAGTTTGAACTTGAATGAAGTACGTCTGCGCCGCCTGTCCACCGGGGCATCGGTTGCTGTATGTCTGCCGCGCGAGCCGATATTCTGCGTTGGAGACATGCGTCTTGCCTAAACTGTTAACGTTAAATAATACAGTACACGTATTTACGTATCAACGATATTCCACAGAATACCTATGAGAATCTTAGTCGCTCAACTACCAATCGTTGATTCTGTTATGACGAATTGTAGTTCGTTTGAATTACTCTTAGGTATACACCTGACACCTAAACCTTTCCCTTGTCATATTAATACGTCCAAAGTTTTAAAGTTGGAGGGATAAAAAGTAATGGAGTAGGGACCCTTAACAAGTTATTATGTGAAACTTTTTCTTAAACGATGTTTTCATTCAACGGACAAGCCTTTGTGATAGTAAAAAAACTTTTGAGATTGTTGTCCATATTTTCGTTTTGTCGAAAAGTGGTGTTACCCTACTTTTTATTTGTGTGCTATTCAAGGTTGTATTCCAGGATTTAGATAATAGCTCGGATAATGGCAATTAGTTATAAAGTGGGCCACAAACCATCAGTTTTAACTATACAGTTAGAAACTGAAGTGTTTTAGCAAAACTGAGACTAACTAACAAGCTGAAGCTATAGAACTGATGATCTGTATATAGCTTGTCCCCTTTTGGACAAAAGGGGACAAGCTATATACAGACCATCAGTATTGATCATTGACATTTTCAATGGTCAAGACGTATAAACAATGTCACTAAACATTTAGACATTGCCAATGTTAATGTAGTTTTTCAAAGAGTATAAAGCTGTATTATTTTCATTCGTCTCGAATTTGTAACAAAAATATCTATTAGTATGATTGAGAAATATACGTATCCTATAATATACGTATACGTATTCTAATTTAATATTCTTTTTTCATCCATGAACCTAAAAATATTTTAGCTATATTATTTTCTAGGTTATTTATATATAAAGTATTCTATATTTGCAAAACGCTACCAGGAAAAATAATCGTCCTAGTTCGGAAGTCGTGTAAGGAAAAAATATCGTTAATTGTGAGCAAAGTTTAGCAAACTACGTTATTGCTCACTTCATTACGGACGCCAGCTCAATATTCACTTAGTTATGTTGTTCGAGTTTTCCCGAAAATATGGACATCGTACAAATTGATAGCTTTGCCGAATATGACTGATTGGTATACCCATTAGGTTTGAACTTTGACGACTGGTGTTGCGCGGTGAGTACGAACTCGTTTGTGACCATTGATCCCAACCTTAACAGTTAGATATGACGCTAGAACTAAGAAAGTTGTAAACAGCTATTGCAGTTACGTACAACGAGCTTAAATCAGCTCAATTTCGCCTTTGACATTTCGTTTTGGTAATGATTATAAGCTAAAAAGAAGTTTTTCTCTAGATGATAGACTTTTAGGCGAACAACTTTATTTGCTCTATCACTTTTGATAATCGGTACCTAGGTACTTTGCTTTCGGAAATTTGGAATGGAATATATCGGCATTGAATCAGAACACGAATTATTTCACGTAATAAAACCATGACCTTTATTTAGTGACTGGTCAAGCTATGTCCGAAGCTTTCAAAATAATACACATTTGACTGAAAACCACAATACATCAAAAATTGTCGTTTTGTCGGATCGAATGATGACAATGTGTCTCCATTGTTAACATTTGATTCCACACAAACAAACAAACACACAAACGAATAACCTCTCTCCTTAAATGCATAAGTACCTTTTTAGGTAATATAAATAAGGTATAGGTACCTGTTTTGTTCCGTCGGGGGTTAAGTCTAAGCAGAAGAAAAATATTGTTTGTTGCGAAGCATATTCTGCATCAGCCACAAGTTTGGCGAATGTGAAATTCAAATACATGTTTTATTGAACCTTCTTTTAAGGTTTGCAAATAACAGAATCACGATTCATTAAGTTTTGTTCGATACTTTTTTACTTTGAAAATTGTGCTGTATTTTCTATATTTTACTCTTTTCTCCTCTATTATACTATATATCGAAACAATTTTTTATTTAATACAAAGGAAATAATCAATACTTTAAATTGCTTATGTGATGATTTTTAATATTGCTTAATTTCCGTAAAATTATCGAAAAATGATTTGAGACTTACGCCTTTTTAGTTTCGTGTTAAAAGCATGAAAACCTTCAATCTAAAATCAACTGTATTACAACGCATCTAAGTAGACGTTGCGCCAACCTCAGTCCGCCGTCTGGCGCCGTCGAAGGTGGACCTATGTCAGTTTTCGCTCCCAAATAATTACGTAATCTATTTTAAATTATATTTCGTATAGATTCGAACTTTTTACATTTTTTCTGGCCAATATGAAAATAATTGTTATGTTATGACAGTCATGTCAAATCATACCTACTGTCATAAAACTGTCTAGCATTGTTGGTAAATAAAACGTAGTGATTATTTATCTTTGATATTTGATTGTTGTAGTACTAAAAAAAGAAAGACTAAATAATTACACAAGAAATAAATACTACAAAGATAATAAACTATATAAATAATCTAAGGTGAATGACCATTGAGTCCAAAAATGCCCATCACACTGGTGGCATTACCCCGTTGAATCGCCAACGATACTATTTGTACTTAGTGTTGCAATCAGAGTAACTGTATTTACTAGCAATTTGCAATAAAAAAAGCTTTTTCCAAACGAAAGCTTGCTAAAACATCAAAAAGAAATCTAAATATCGTAAGAGAGGCGAAAAAATAAATCTATTTACCTTTTCCATTGTCAAAATGAAAATTGAGATAGGTACTTACCTACAAGGATTTTGCGGAATTAATATAATAAGTATCTAAACTTGATCAAGGTAATGCAAGCTAATAATCGACCATTACAAATGAGAAAGTAACTCAGGCTGTGGTTCATTTTCTCGCCCAAGCCGCTAAACCGATTTTGATAAATTTCGATTCAAAGATAGATGGTACTTTGGCAAAGGTTACTTTTGAAATTGATATTCCCGCGGGTTCGGGACTTACACGTGTGGAACCGAAGGGCGCAACTAGTACTTACATACCTACTAATCTATATCTATTATCTATACTTCTGTAATCTATCTATATCTATAAAACTCTTTGTCCTGACTGACTTACTCACTGACTGAACCGCTGGTAGTAGAGAGATGAAATTTGGAAGGTGTGTTCTTTGTGATCTAGGCATCTGATAATAATATTATTACAAGTGATTCAACGAACAGTGGACCTCGTGGGAACTAATTATTGAAAGGGCTCTTTATATCATCATAATAGAGCAGAAAAATCGGATCACATAATGTTTAGATATCTAGTACATCCTTTTGTGGGGGAATTACCCCAAAAATTAAAATCCCCCACAACAAATAAAATCTATTTACTCATAGAACTTGTATACCTTTCAAGTTTCATTAAAATCGGATCTCATAGTGCGGAGATAGCTGTTACCGCTTTTAGTGGGAGAATCACCCCACCAATCAAAAAACCCCCACGACAAAAATAGTAAGTTTACACATCTACGGCTCAACAAAGTAATTTTACACACCTACTGCTCTACAAAGTAATTTTATTTGACCACTAGCTGCGCCCCGCGGTTTCACCCGCGGAAGTGAACGCGTTATCACGGGCGCGGGCGGCCAAGCGGTTGCACTTTTTCGTTCATACTCGGATTCTACTAATTGGATGTCGATGCAAAGTATACCACGACTTTCCTCGAAAATTGAACTATCCAATATTGAAAACCAGATTTCAATCGGATCAGTAGTTTTTAATTGTATAAGAAACAAGGAAACAAACAGACAGACATGAATTTTAAAAATTATATAATTTTGTTCTCTTATTTTTCCTAAGTCCACTAGACCACTTTTTTTTTAAATTACTTCCAAGTACAGACTTTTTGTTCTCTCTTTCTTTATTATAAGTATAGATAGATATAGGATAAGAAAAGGTCAACGTAAAGCGAGCCTTTATTCCCTAGGTACATAAAGTGCCATTATACACCTAAGTAGGGCATAATAGTAGTATATGCACCGAGGTACTAAAGCCCTGTCTTATATAGCGGGCGTCATGTTTAATCCAAAGCGTACGTATCTTGAGCGAAGCGAAGGAGTTATGTACCTTGAGTCCTGAGTGAAGCGTGGGATTCAAGCGCCCAAGATAAAGACAGGTTTTATTACCGAGGTGAATACTCTACTTTACACATCTACTGCGAGACAATAAAGAGGCTACAAAAATAAGAATTTAATTAACAACAAAATAATAGATTAATGCTACGTGTATGAAATATATTTACAGCTCTATTTTAGCAATATTTTAAAGGACAAATTTATCTTCAAAATTCACTCGCGACGAGATTTGAACTCGCGTCTCTACGTGAGTGAATTTTTGAAGATAAATTTTCCCTTTAAAATATTTCTAGTAGATATGCCTTGTGCAATAAAATCAAATTATGAAATAGCTCTATATTAATTAAATTTAACAATGATACATCAAAATGACAAAACCAAGCATCGGCTTTAGTCGATGAAATAAGTTAGGGCTTTATATTAACTAAAACTTTTTGCCTTACCCTTCCGTCGAAATAAAAATAGAAGAAAAATAGCCCAGTTTTTATTTTTTTATGTGTTATGTCTAGGTGGCCAGTTCCAAGTGGACGTATGCTACCTGAACCTTAGTTCTAAATTTAAATTACTTTATGCCCTAGGTGTATAATATCGCTTTACGCTGACCTTTTTGGTCAAATAAAGTAACTTTGTTGAGCAGTTATAGGTGTGTAAAGTAATTTAAATTTGGAACTAAGGTTCTGGTAGCATACGGCCATTTTGAACTGGCCACCTAGACAAAACACATAAAAAAATAAAAACTGGGCTATTTTTCTTCTATTTTATTTCGACGGAAGGGTAAGGCAAAAGTTTTAGTTAATATAAAGTAAAGTAGAGTATTCACCTCGGTAATTAAGCTTTTATCTTGAAAAAGATAAAGACAGGCTTAATTAATTAATAATTGCGCTTGAATCCCACGCTTCACTCAGGACTCTAGGTACATAACTCATTCGCTTCGCTCAGAAGTAAGTTTTTAAAACCCTCGCTGCGCTTGGGAGTTAACTCTAGAGTCTTTCGTATGCTTTGGATTCAATATGACGCCCGGTATATAAGACAGGGCTTTAGTACCTCGGTGCATAAACTAATATTATTTGACCAAAGAGGTCAACGTAAAACGAGTAATGACTCGCTAAATATCTAATGAGATATCTGGGAAGTAAAATGCGCGTTTAAGCCCTAGGGAATAAAGTAATTTAAATTTGGAACATTAACATTTGCTTGTATTACAGGTATTTAATAATAAAAATCAGACTGGTACATTCAGGCCCAGGGCCAAATGCACATTGCAAACAAAAATAATTGTCTTTTGGCCGCATGGTAAGGTGATAATAAATTGAAAATAGAAATACCGGAAAAAGACGATCAATTTTGGAAAAAAGAGATGGAACCGAAGTTAACAAGTTTTTACATGGAATGCTTACTGCCTGAGTTGATAGATCCACGCCATCCCAGAAAAAGAACAATTCTCGATCCAGATTACATAACCGTCAAAAAGAGTGTTTGTCAAACCTCTTAATCTGAAATTCCATCGAGAAAACGACTACTTCCGCCTATTGAAAACCATTCAATAATTGTTACACCACCAGTTCAACGTAGGAAATTGGAATTTCATGAAATGTAAATACTTAATTATTTGTAAATAAAAAGGAGTCAGTTTTGTTTACAAATGAAACTTTTAATGCAAGAGTAAATAGTAATAATATTAAAAACCTATTTGTGAAAACTGGAAAATGAAAAAAATAAGAATAACTCCATAGTTTTTCTGTTCGTTGCGCTGATATTTTTGTATCACAACATTTTTGATGAAGTTGCAACAAAACCAATTTTTCATCTCTCCCGTTCGGAAAGTTTAATTTTCATGGGTAGATATCCGGGTTGAAAGTAGCTCATTTCATCCCTAGGGTGGAAATTTAAAAATATTTTTTAATTATTGCAACTATTTGACAAATTTTAAGGGGTATTTAAATAATTAAGTAGCTCTCAAATTTTGAAAGGCCTCAAATTTAAAGTAGATTTAAAATTGATTAAAATTTGAGGCCACTTAAAATTTGAGGGAAACTTAAATAATTAAGTAGCTTTTAAATTTTGAATGGCCTCAAATATGAATTGGATTAAAAAATGATTAAAATTTGAGGCCACTTAAAATTTGAGGAAAACTTAAATAATTAAGTAGCTTTTAAATTTTGAATGGCCTCAAATTTGAATTGGATTTAAAATTGATTAAAATTTGAGGCCACTTAAGACTTGAGGACTACTTAAATAATAAAGTAGCTCTCAAATTATAAATATGAGGCGCCTTCTATTTTCTCATAGAGGGTAATAAAAAGTAGAGTGTATCAGACTACTCTAGAATCCTTCACTTCGCTCTGGATTCAAAAAACCACCCTCACCGTAAAAATATTATTTTGCTTCATTGTAATACAATCTACTAACTATTCTCATAGTAGGCGATGAATATTTTTCATTCGAAAAATAGTATTCGCTCCCGAGGTAGACATTCTAGTATTACGGTATGAATCGCGTTTGTGCCTCAGATGAGGGAGGCCGGAAGGGCTCCGAAACGTCGGGCTTGTATTATAAAGCCAACAAAACAAACGCGATTTTTTTTAAAATAAATAAATAAATCCTGTGACGAACACACAGCGCTATCTAGCCCTATGGTAAGCTGCTTAGCTTGTGTTACGGTGACTAGACAACGGATATACTACATAAATTATTTTTTTCTTTTGTAAATACATACATATTATACATAGAAATACGCCCAGACCAGATATAAATATTTATTTTTAAGCATAAATATTTGCACCCAGCGGGAATCGAACCCGCAACCTTCTGTATTGCAGCCAAGCGTTCGCCCGACGCGCCACAGAGGTCGTCAATTCAAACCGAAACACAGTTTCAGCACGCTAGCTAATTGGAAAGTGTATCAAATTGAATTTGCAAGATTCCGCCCGGACTCCGGACAGACAAACTAACAAGAAAAGTGAGAATGGCACGACAATGGTCAAGTCTGTAATAAGTCAAATAGGTAATTCGGCAAGTCCAGTATCGACAAGTTATGAAATTTTCCAAACATGCCATTAGCCTGGTCCACATTGTACGATCCACATGCTCCAGAATCTTTTATCCTATTTTCTCCCTCTCCGCTGCTTGAGCGCGAATAAGATAAAATATTCTTTAGCGCGGGGATCGTCCGGTGTGGATGCGGCCGATTATTCCCAGCTGTCCCCTCTAGCCCTGTCCCCGGGGTGACAATTCGTGGCGACTGTCCCCTTTGAAAGCTGGCTAAAGGGGACAAATGGAATTATGTTTCTCAGTTGTCACGGTGGGGGGGGGGGGACAGATGGGAATCTGTTCTCCCATTTCTACCCCGTATGTGTGTGTTATAATAAAACTAGCTGCGCCCCGCGGTTTCACCCGTGTTCGTAATAAGTACCCTAATGTACCATTATTATTTTAATGAACTTTATAAACGCATACCACATGCATTCATAGTACAAAATATTACTATGAATGCAAGTCGTAAGGGGTTTGTCGGTTAGGGGTGAAGTTTGTAATGAAGATATCGAGAAGCTCTATCACTTATGCTAAGAAACTAGTGGTCTAGTGTCAATAGTTTCGGAGTTAGGTTAGATCGTTTTTTGTTTTTACTTCGATCGTCTTTTGTTTTCCACTAATCTCTTCTATTAACTTTTTTTTCCCAAAAATTTACAAAGTCTTTTTAGTATCTTCTTAGTGGGACTACTTCACCTCTAGAGTATATTAATATGTATGTAGTCGACTCGTCCCAATGTCTAAACTACCGTCCCCGGTCCCAGTTTCGAAGGGGACGACTTCACCACTAATCCAAAATATTGCTATAAATGCAAGTCGTATGCGTTTATAAAGTTCATTAAAATAATAATGGTACATTAGGGTACTTATTACGAACACGGATGAAACCGCTGGGCGCAGCTAGTTCTATTGTAACACCAACATGCGGGGTAGAAATGGGAGAACAGATTCCCATCTGTCCCCTCCGCCCGCCGTGACAACTGAGAAACATAATTCCCATTTGTCCCCTTTAGCCAGCTTTCAAAGGGACAGTCGCCACGAATTGTCGCCCCGGGGACAACTGGGGAAAAATTCCTAGTTGTCGGAGTAGGAATAATCGGACGATACAAGTTTTGAAGATACAAAACAAACAACTTGCAAATTATTAAATAAATATTATTGCACGACATTTACAGACAGCGCAATCTAGCTCCAAACTAAGCACTGGGCTTGTACTAGGGGTATTAGACCACGAATATAATACATATTATACCTCTTTTTTTTGTAAATACATACATATTATACATAGAAAGACACCCAGATCAGATACAAATATGTATTTTTAAGCATAAATATTTGCACCCGACGGGAATCGAATCTGCAGCCTTCCGTATTGCAGCCAGGCCCGCTAGGGGTAATAGTGTTCCGGGAGCCAGGCGGTCGCCCGACGCACCAATGAGGTCGTATTATAAAATACTTGACACTGGCTACTTTCCAAACGACCATAATCGGTTTACAACCTATGAAAAAATATATAACAGTTTTGATTTCGCGCGCTTGGGCGCTAGATCAAAAAAGTCGCGATGTTCGAAAGTGCATACGTGTGCGTGTGACTCGTGGATGTAGGGGTAAGTGGGCGGGCCGTTCATGACATATTTTTTATTGGAGCTTCGTCTTAACATAAATCGATTCATTGAACTAGGTGTGAACCACCCTCATTTGAAAGTATAAGTCACTTGGAATGTGTCAAGAAACTTCAAGCGTGTTATTTTTGCAAAAAAATAAAGAAATTTAATTACAAAAATCACTTGCTACCGTTAGCTCCCTAAAAACTTATAACAATTTAATTGCTATGTTTAGTTAATTAACAAAAAATAGTCACATATTTCGTACAACTTTCGTGTGGAGTATACATTTTTAATGTATTCACAAACGGCTTCGCCACACGAAACTTTATCACGGGATTGACCGAAAAAGCCCACTGAGAGCCTTCCCAGATTAGAAACTTTCTGTCCGATGACAGATTTAGTTTGACACACTTTTTGAATTTATACGATTTCCGTCAAACATTACTCCATCATCATTATTGTGAGTCTTCTCTCGACCACGACGGTGCAATCCGTTTGCAAATCATCGAAGCAATTAAAACCATGATTATCTACAACACGATCTAGATTTAGTTGGCAACGAATGGCTAGTTATATAGTTTTTGTATATTTTATTACATTTAAAATGTTGAAATTTTATATTATTTTAGGTTTTAATCTATGCTTTAAGTTATAACTTCAATTTTAATACAGACTTCGCAAAATCAGAAGAAAAATCTAAACATATTTTGTCGGATTTTGAGAAAGATTACCTATTCTATGGGGATTGTTCATAAGTTTTAAATAATGAATAACCTATATTTGAAGTAGGTTATTAAATATGGAATATTGCCCTAATTAATTAATGAAAATGAATCGGTGATAACGGGTGCGTATCTTGCCGAGACCGGGAATTTTATATTGAATCCTCTATTCTAAAACTTTATGTTCAATTTTAAAATGAAAGATTAAATTATTTTATTTTTGAAAAATAGTCTGTAATCTTCTACTCAATAAAAGTTAGCCTTGATTTTGAGATTGTTCACAATAACTTTTTTTTGTTTATTAACCTGTCTCTTTTCCATGTTGGGTCCACATTAGTAAAAAAAACATAGTCAAAAATGTTCTAAATTTTATAGAATTATATTTTTATTGCAACTCATGTTTCCAAAATTAAAACCGATAGAAAGTCAGTAGGCTGCAACTTCAAAATTGTTTTTGTACTGTTTCAGGAATTTGAAAAATAATTGTCAGAAATGTATACGGTTTTGTTTGTGATTCAGCAAAAGTCCGACGGACGCTTCGTTTAGTATCTCTTTGTAAAAATTCGCTTTTGTAAAGCAATATTTTATTTTTATAAATGCTTTGTTGAATTTTTAAACGATGATATCCTACAAATATTGTAAAGGTTAAAGTTTTTGCGTTTTTCAGTTATGTCAAATATGTTTCCCACCGTTTGTTTGCAGTTTAAAAATACAATCTTGATGCTGTGTTCTATTATGTACTTGTGCAGTGTGTATGAGTGACATTTACAAGTACGAGAAAATATTTTATATTAAGGGGTTGTTTGACCATAATGTCATGGATCTATAAGTAATACTCAAGTGTTATTTTGAGTGATAATTTCCGCCTGAAACGAGAATGTTCATTTCAAATGAAATATTGTATTTCGTAAACTACGATAATCTTGACTTTACTAATATTATAAACGCAAAAGTTTGTATGTCTGTATGTGATTTTGTTACTCTTACACGCCATTTTTTTAAACGATGGCTATTAAAGTCGACTGTGTAAAGATATCTGGAAACCTGAAACAATAATAACACATACTTTTTATCCCGATATTCCGGTGGTAATCGGATTTATGTAGGTGAAACAGCGAAGTGCAGCTAAGTCTTATATAAACATGGAGTAAGGTTGGATTAGTGAGAACATGATTTGTCTTTTTCCGTGACAAGAACTTTCAACGTTGACAGAGAGGAACAAAAAGTGATAAATCTTATCCGACTTTATTCCACGTCTATTAATAAGACAAGTTTTTTAATTGGTAAGTATGATAAGCGTCTAAATCAATCTAGAATGCTTAAAAAGCTGAAAGTTCTTAAAACTATTCTAGCTAGGAATATCTATGCGCCAACTCATACTTAGCAGATAGTTCATTACAAACTTCCACCCATTGTCAATGATAATGAGAGAGAAATGACCATCAACTCTTTACGTTTCCGTTTTGTATTTGGAATTGTATACACCCTTTTGTGGTCAACTATACCTATTGTATACAAAATAGCCCAGTAAAATGCCTCTATTAATAATTAAAATATTGAAGTTGACAGTCGACATGGCACATGTATGAATATTCAAAAGTAATTATTGTGTGTCACACATTATAACTCGACGTTCCATGTTCAGCTTTTATTATGAGTAGGTACCTATTTTCCCCATGAAATACGTAGTGAGGAATTTTTATTAGCCCTCCCCCTTTACATTTTTCCCCCTCTCCACCCCACCTGTATTTTTATTAACTTTCCCGGTAGTTGTGTGCAAATATTTTCGTTTAACTAATTAAAAGATGTCTATCTATGTTTTATGGTAGAAAATATGAAGTCATAAAAATACTTTGATGAATAACTGTATTTTAGCGAATTTGCTTTGTTATTATACTTTTTTTACCATTGCATATCTCGTAGAACACTTTGGAGTAAAAGGTGCAATACGCAGAATGAGAGGTCTAAATATTTCGTAATTTGATTTTTAATGCTCTAGGCATATCATTTACAAATATTTTTAATGCAAATACATCTGTCAAAGTTTTCTCACGGCGATATTGTAACTTGCATTTCTGGGTTCAAACGAGCCTAAGTCGAAAAAAAATTATATTTTCAAATTCGTCACTTGGGGTTTAAGCTCACGTGGTCTAGTTCGTTAAGACGCTGGGGCAAGATTACCTACTTATTTTCTTATATTTGTATGGCTCACCTAGTGTTTGAGTTTTCAGATCTCTCTAAGACCTCTAACTTGACCTAACTGCTAGAGATTAACAATATACATATAATACATGTAGGTATATAAACAATATATATATATATCCATCTTTTTTATATCGGAATATATAAAATAAATAAATAAATCCTGTTACGAACACACAGCGCCATCTAGCCCCATCGTAAGCTGCTAAGCTTGTGTACGATGACTAGACAACGGATATACTATTACTTATATTTTTTTTTCTTTTGTAAATACATACATATATATATACAATATACATGTATATTCAGATATAAAAATAGATGGATACGCATTTTTTGTGACGTTTGGTAAGACGAAGCATCCTTAGGTCTAGTAGGTAATTAAACTTCAAATAAATAGCGTCGATTTTTTTTTATTTATTATCAAAAATATTTCAAATTGTTATTTGAAATTTTTATATCCCTAATTCTTAATTTTATTACCTACTACATTTCAATAGAGTTCAATTAATAAAATCAAAGATTCATTATCTATCAAGAATCTTGAAAAATAATAATGAAAAGTCCAAGATCCCAGAGCCACCACACCTATGTCATTTTAGCAAGGCTGACATTTTGAGGATTTCTAATCTACTATGTAGTTAAGACAATATGCATACTTAACTCGAAAGTGGGGCCCTTTCACAGGTAGCGCAAACTAAAAATGTATAAAAACTATTGCTCACCTATGTTAAAGTAGAAAAGCTCAAATTTAAAAATGATTTGAAGAATATTTTCAAAATTGGTATTCATTATTGTCAGACCATTTCCGTAAGCCATTACTTCCGCCAGACACTATAAAAGATTATTAAAAAATGAGGCAAACTACGTCATACTAGCAAGCCTGAATTTTACATATTTTACTCATGGTACGATTTTAAGACCTTTTGTAAGCAGCCAAACCAATCCGATGGGTCAATCATCCCAGATGCCTTAAAGTTCCCCATGCGAGTGCGATCGTGAGGGCATTATGGCCCAGTCGCAGACGAAAACGCTAGTTCAATGGACAAACAATTCGGTTCATTTAAGTGTATAGAACAATATGTTTGTTGGAAAAATAACCTCGTCATACATGTTTTCTTTAACAATAATAAAATAATAAATTAGTAAGAATTTTCAGCTTTTTGTTTTAACTACTAGACTAGAAATCCTCAAAATTTCTGCCATGCTAAAATTACGTAGGTCAGGCGGCTCTGGGATCTTACTCTATTAGCCTAATTAATACTAAAAGTAATTTATGATTTATTAGCTAGTTATACCTACCAAATTACATCGAAAAACTGATCGTCAGATAAAAAGAAGAGAAGAGTCCAGGGAATGCGTACATTATCAATATTAATTAACTCAGAGTAAAAGTGGTTTAATTAAAACAAATGGTGTTGGTTTTATAAAACTTTACGTAAATGACGACTCAGATAGCACACTTTATGATCGGCAGATAAATTGGTAAATTTCGCAGAATTCGACGGTGCTCCACTGTGTGGAAAACTCGATAAAATACATCCAAAATTGCAAATGAAAACATTTTTTTTTTATCACATTTTTTTATTAACTGTCTCAGTCCTTTCGAGACTAAGATCAAGATAAGCTAAATTAAAAAGTTAAAGTCACGAGATTCAAACCCGGGAATATGTCTAAATATGAGTTCCAATCGTGTTAGCTTAAAAAGTTTATTTTCACAATTTTTATTCACAATAGAATTCGTAATAAAATATAATGTTATTTTAATATTTCTTATGTTTAAATTGCTTAAAGCATTATAATAAAAATATTTTACAAAGAGAAATGCATTATCAAACGGTCATGGAAGAATTTTTGATGATAAATTTCACCGTTGTTTTTATATTGAGATGCGAGTGAGATGTGACTGGGATCGAACTGCAGATAAATCCGTTTGCAATGCTTAAGAGAATTGGATTAATGATTAAGGGGAACAACATATTTGTACTTATGTTTTATATATTTTGTTTCCGAACTGTATATAGCTGTTGGTCGATTAAAAAATCGCAGACTGCGTTTGCAATAACAGTAGTACATACATTTAATTATGTAGGTAACTAAGTAGGTACTACTTTTTGTTGGGGTTAAAAGTTAATTTATGCCCATTGGAGATTATGAAGTCGAGCTAAGTACAGTTTGCGGCGTAACCGTATCGAATTGTAGAGATTTTTCGGATGTTTAACTTTTATTGCATTTCGTGGATTGTAGGGACGAATATTATGTCTTATTATAGAAGCAGTAGGGATTTAATTTGATTGTCGTATGCATTGATTTATTACCGATTTTGATTGTGTTGGAAATAGCGTAGAATTCACATCACATGTCACAGTCTTAATGACAGATGTCAGTGTGCATATTGTGCATTAATTTAACTGATTTCGACTGACAAAGTCAGAATGCACGATACGTTATACGAAACGCACAAAATTTCACGTTATTAATTTAGTATAATTAAATAGTATACATACACGCGTATTTTCGCTTCCACTTAATGGGTAGAACGATATTACGATCTGCGATATTTAACGTCTAATCTTCACCATTGGATCTAGTAATATTATATTTATAAATTATAAGTTAAACGTATAAGAATTGACAGCTGCCAGTTTCAAAGTCATAAATCACATAAATATCTCGATACGCAGCATATCACGATATTTACTTATAAATAAATATATTTATATTATACTCGTGATTTGCAGCGTATATTATTTAAATCGCCTTATCTTCGCCATATTCGATTGAACGTCTTCACTCTGCCGCGCTAGTGTCAGATTGAAGGGAATAAACGTTATATTTATGACACCTATAGAACGTCAATGTACCCACCCGATTGACCCCGCTTTGTCACCGAATATTTTATTTAGAGGCACGCGTCAGATGTGAGACCTTGAATACGTAAGAACGTACGAAATATGGATGATGCGTCTCAGTCTCGACTCGACTGTCGACCTATGTTACCTTTTAAGGCGTAATGGAGGCTTGTAAAAAACATGAAATTCAGACACTCTTTTTCTTTGACTACTGTGTACCTATTTACATTCTTAATTTTAGTAGAAGACGTGATTTTTAGAATGTTAGGTATTTGTAGAAAATAATGTCCTTATAACGTCGATGATTTGGATTAATTCTCAACTTTGTAAATAAACTGAAATTATGCCAATTCTTCGAATTTTGGTTCGACAAATTGGAACACATACGAATATCTCTCAATTTGATTCAGATGTCAAAGAACAAATTAAAATATATTGGATGTGCCTGCTAACCAAAAAAACTACGTTGTCCTGAGCTTTAGTTGATCTCCTTGTAAGATTCTGGTATTAAACCAACTGGAGAAAAAACTTCACGTAAATCGATTGCTTGAACGTTAACGTTTGATCAATCGAACTACATTCGACCCGAACCATGCGGTCAAACCACGTGGCCAGAGTTTTTAAATAAGAAGAATAGTTATAATGCTTGTACCGAATTTTCTACACGTCTATACTTTTCCATAAAATAAACAAAACACAGTGGTACCGATTGCTTAAAATAACTCACCGACCACATAAGTACATCCAATTACAAAATTACCTTGTATTTATCCAAATAAATGTTTATTTTACGGGCAAAAGTTTAATTCTCTGCCCTAATTATCTTTGAGCACACATAGGTGTGTGTTACAAGTGTAATGGCCTAAATGCGGCACCGGGCGGCTCTTATAACATTTACACGGAAAAGAATCATTTTAAATTATTTGAACGATTAATTTTAATATTTTATTTCCTTGGTTAACTCGTTTACATAAAATAAAGGTTCCCGGCACGATCAAATCTCAAGTATATTTAATGGCTGCTGTGCGATGATTTATTTGCATGTAAAGTAAATAAAACCTATAACTTTATTTGTGCAAACTGTTAACGTTACAGGGCACGTACAGTTTTAAATATTAACTCATAATACTCAAATCACTGGTCAGTCAGTTCAATGGGGTGATCGTAATATTGATCATCATCATCATCAGCCTGTTGCAGTCCACTGCTGGACATAGGCCTCTCCTGCACGCCACCTGGATCTGCCGAAGAAGCCGAAAATGAAATCTCGCATCCAGTTTGTAATATTAATAAGTAATAGTAATTAATAATTGGAGTGGAGGCGAAAGGCGAGATGTTTCGACCCATATTATAATAGGCAGAAAAAAGAAAAAAAATCACTTGGTCAAACCATACGCAATCATAACACGAAGACTTGTTTAAACAAAACTTGCATTTAATTTAGCTTGACCATATCCAGCACTTATAATGATATTTACAAACTCTAATAATAATAATAAAAGCTACACCTGAAAAATAGGGTAATAACGTGTGAATTATCACCACAGCTACCGAATGTGCGTGACCGAGCCGACTTGTGTTGTGTCGGTTTATTATAACGTATTCAGTTAATTGTCCTTACAGCTGACGCTTTGCCTAAATGTAGGTATACCTACCTACATATTTTTGACGAATTCAGATCGAAGACATTTAAGTTTTTCAGGGTAGAGACATAATATCCTCGGCTTCTTAGAAATTATTATTAATTTTATTCTTGTTGTTATTTTTTAGTACTAATTTTAACTTAGTAGTTTTATTGAGTTCTAAAATGGGGCGCAACTAGTATGTAATAATATTTAAAAGAATAAAAAAATATTTTCGACAACGTTCGAATTTTGTCCCGACGTGTACTATAAAGGTATGTGAGTGATTTCACGAATATTTAATTTTGGAACTAAAGCTCATCTGCCAGAGTCAAGTTAGAAATGTTCCCCCTGTAAAGCGACTATTAACCTTATAAGAGACCTGTCTATATGTTTTACTTTATAATGTTTTTAAGTATTGTTCAATTTTCAACAATTTTCAGACTTGATGTTGTTTCAAATAGTACTTTGAAACAACATCAAGTCTGAAAATTGACGATTTATGCTAACTGCTATTACATTATGTAAATATGATTCGATTCACTGAATATGAGTTGTGACTTGTTGCATTTTTTTCAAATTGGGTTACGTACTTACACGATTTGCAAGAAATATTTGTGTACAATAAAATATTATTGACTAAGCGAGCATAGCGTCTATGCTTTAAGTCTGGCATAATTTGCGTTCGACTGTCAATATTTGTGTTAGTTCTCTCTGCAGGTTGTATTTCTTAACTGATAATGACGACACTTGTTAATCTCGTCTTATTCTCATCTAAATAATGGTTGCTGTCTTTTTTGTCAGAGGCAGAAATTGCATGCGCCGTTTTGATGTCTAGAATAATCTACCATTTTTTTTTTTAATTTAAGATTATACCTAGTAAGTTACAAGACAAAGTGGTCAAATATCAATCTAAAACCTCTATGTATGGAAATGGAGATGTTATAGATATAGGTACTATTATGCCGTTAATCATTAACCGACATCAAAATAAGGTTATCTATTTGGATGCAGTTTGGCCCTGGAATTGGCATCAACGTTTTATACACAAAAGTTGCATGTTCTCTCTACCCTTCTATATTTCAATTTTCACCGATTTCGACCTATTAACATATGGGCGGAATTTATTAAGGAAAGGCGAAATATACCAACCCGTATGTAGCCTGTTGTTGTTGATGTGTTTTTTTGTTAGAATTTATTTTTTGCTGCAAGTTTATTGTTTTAAATGCCGGAAATTTAAGGCCAATTTCCTTTTCTCAGTTTTTGGTTCCAAGGTTTGACTATATTAGAAAAACATGGCTATGTAAGATTTGTCTCTCTTTTCTCTTTAAAAGTATCTTGTATTTAATTTGTAATTTTATTATGGCTGACTACGACCCGCAATTACATTCAGCTACGTAAGTTCCGATCCCGTGGACTTAAAAAAAAACGTTTTTTATGTTTATTGTTAACTGGTTAGCGCGCTCGCCTGGCAAGCGAGGGGTACAGGTTCAAATCTTGACACGGAGCAATTTTATAATGATTTTTTCCTTATAAAAATATTTCTAAATCCTTTATCACACCATAAAATAATACAAATCAGCAGTTCAGGCTGATTCATTTTACTTATAAGCAGTTTATATCACACATCTGCGGGCACGGTAGTGGTGGCCCCGCCAAGACGAGCCAAGCGAAGCCTACGGACACTACCTACCTTTTCTCGAACCGTTTCGTCGGTTTTTTGAGCCCTCATAACTTGGGTTTCGAAAATACGAAGAACGAAATGCACGGGATATGATGTCAATAGAAGACTTATTTAAAATATAATAAATAAATATCTATTTAATAAATAAATAAATAAATTTTTAATTTAATGGAAGACTTATTTAAAATATAATATATAGTTTCAATGGCATAGCTCTTATAATTTATCTGCTAATTTTATAGAAAAAACATTGTACTAGACAAGCAACCTACAAAAAGATGTGTAATCCCCCCAAAATATAACCGTCTTAGCCATATTTTTAAATGAAAATGTTTTTGGAGGATAGTACTTTCTACAAGACGTACCTCAAAACAGTTTCTTGCATAACTTTGTG
Organism: Idaea dimidiata; assembly: GCA_949358125.1. NCBI lineage: Eukaryota > Metazoa > Arthropoda > Insecta > Lepidoptera > Geometridae > Idaea > Idaea dimidiata. The sequence goes on from OX442329.1 coordinate 16,335,181, forward strand.
AAAATTTTTAAAAGTTTTCAATGTGTTTTCACTTCCGAACGTTCGTAGTGCCATAAAGAAGTTAAAAACGTCCACAAACAAATATTACTAACTTAAACTTTCCTTTGAATAGTTGGCCAACATTTTTATACTTGAGTCTACCGCAAAGAGTTACACTTAGTATATCAAAAAACTAGAAAGCTACGCTAAACTAACTTAGTGTTAGTATCAACTTAGTTCTTAAAGGCCTATATTTACTGTAATAAAGTAAACCCACCCGAACATAGTTAGTACCGGATTGGGTTATTATCCTACTCAGCTATGCGTTACCCTTATTACAGACTGGAATAATAAATAACACGTCATCACTTCCCCTTAAGATAACAGGGTGACAATATTTATAAAGAGCCTATTTCCACATTGAAAGCGAACGCAGATCTTAGACTAAGCTGGTTTGTCGCACTTAGATTTTCGTATGAATTTGTCTAAAAACGACTTTGACTAAATCTTATATAAAAGATGTAATCAAACTGCAATCGATATAAATAATCGGACGGGATCGATAGAGACGCGGGGTGCCATGACAGCAACCCATGCACATACTTATCTAAATGGAAATCTTTGAAAACTGCTTAGAATTTCGAAAAGTCGTACAAAATAATAATAAAAACAATAAAGGCGTAATTAAGTTGTTTGTTTCGACCTCTAGAACAACCCTCTTTCGGCTTAAATCACCGTCCTCAAACACCCTCTATCTATATCAATATACCATCTTTAATTCTCACATCCAAAAAAGAATAAGAAAAACAAACTATAGTAGGTACTTAGCAAGCTTAGCAGCTTACCATGGGGCTAAATGGCACTGTGTGTTGGTCACAGCATTTATTTAATTTACTTACTTACCTATGCTGTTTCAAATTACATGTTTCCATTTCAATTAACTATTGACAAATTTTCGCAGTCTTTAGTCTACATTCCGTATTAAACTAGAGCATTCCAAGTTTCTTACCCTACCCTTATAGCGAACGACAAAATTACTCTTATCAATTCCTTTAGTGTGGCTACATTGCCAAACTTAAAGATATAACAATAAAGTTTTAGAACCTCGTTAGATCCTATTAAACACTCTTTGACAGAGTCGTAATCAGGACTGATTTGGAGAGTCACTTTGAAAAGTTTTATTGTGAAAGCCTCTTTTATTTTTTATGAAATTCATTTAGGTTAATTTCAAAAATATACCATGTTAATTCTAAAACCTAGACTAGATCGACCATAATAGCCTAGTAGAGCATGGGTAGAGGATAACAATAAAGTACTAATTATCCTATCAGCTGACTAGATTAGCAGCTCACTAAACAAGCATCATCATCATCTCAGCCCGTAACCGTCCATTGCTGAACATAGGCTTCTCCCATACTACGCCACAAATAGCGATCGCGAGCTTCCATCTCCATCCAATGACTCCCCGCGACCGCTACAATGTTGTCGGTCCACCGAGTAGGTGGTCTTCCAACACTCCGTTTCGGATTACATCTTAGTCACCACTCGATAACTTTTACTCCCCAGGGGTTATCTGTCCTTCGAGCTATATGGCCTGCCCATTGCCACATAAGTCTACCAATTTTGGGAGCTATGTCCGTCAATTTTTGGTTGTCCTACGGAATACCGTATTTCAGATTCTATTACGCAAGTAAACTCCAAGCATAGCTCTCTCCATAGCCAGTTGAGCGACTTCAAGTCCTTTTAATAGACCCATAGTTAGCGACCACGTCCCGGATTCGTAGGTAATCTCTGCCAACACACATTGATTGAAGACTTTCGTCTTAAGACTATACTAGAAGGTTTTTTGAAGCTTACTGAACCCCGCCCATTCGAGTTGGATTTGTCGGTTGACCTGTGTGTGGAAGTTGAACTTTTCTAGTTGGAACGTTTGGCCAAGGTACACATTGAGGTCAACAACTTCGATAACATCGCTTCCCACCTGGACCTGTATGGGTGCGACATGAGCATTCTATGTGATTTTCGTCTTACCCTTGTTCATTTTTAGACCCACTTGTCGGGAATCGGTGTCGAGGTCTTGGAGCAACGTACCAAGGTCTTCCAACAATTCTGCATAATGACTATATAGTCGGCAAACTGAAGGTGAGTGATATACCTCTTTCAGGGGCAGTTTTACATACGACAAAATATTTATTTTTAATGAATAGTATGTCTTTCTAGAGGCTTCAAGGATTACAAAAATATATAAATTTATATGAATAGAATTAAGGCTTCCCAGGAATACTTCGCGCCTGTATAGTAAAACAATGTTATAAATTAAAAGTAGCTTTTATTGGGAAACAAACTGGAAAAAAAAGTATAAATTTTTTTTTAAGTAAAAATCCTGAAAACATGTTTTTCCTTTACGTAAACACAGTGGAACCTTGTATGTAGAGCACTTCCAAATAGTACGTACTGGAGCGTTTCTAGTGCTGCAGTTGGCACATCTTCTTGATGAAGTTCTCTCTGGTTGATGGTGGTTACTTTCAAGTCGAACCTCTTGCGGCACAGTCGGTTTATCCTGTTTTATCACGACATTAGCCTTGGTGATGAGACTCCTGAACTATTTCGACCTTTATTTAGTATTGCTGGAGCTAGAATCCCTTGATAAACAGTACGTCTGAAATCTTTCAAAGTTAATTTCTCTAAATCGTCGGGTAGTTTGTTGAAGTTCTGAATATTAATGTTACCTAATAGCCAGCTGAATCGCTTCAAAGGCATAAACATAGAAATATAAGAATCGTGCAAATCAGGAGATGAACTTCACAGTAATCTCGATGGCTAGGAGATTTTTGATCCCCATAATCAAGTTCAAAGCAAGAAATATTTGAATGTCATCAACTGCTTTAGGCTTATATGATTTTTCTGATTGAGTAGCATAAAAATTAGTTTGAAGGGTTAGTATTTCAAGCAAATTTTCTAACCAAAACCGGCGAAAAAGCACAAGCGGTGTAATATTCTCAATCTCAAGTAAACACTCTGGAACGCCCCCACTCCCAATAAACTTACCAGGTAGGCGCATAGGAAAATTTCTCCTGCACTTCGCCAGATGAATGGGATTGTTCGATTGACTCGCTTCGAAAGTTCGACAAAGGCATTTCGTCCTCTTCATCAAATGAAAGTTTTTGGATCAAATTACCCACATCATTTTCAGGTTCACTATAGGCCTCAAAATTTTCACCAAAATCACTACAAAAACTTTCATTAGCAGATAGAATGTCTTCTAAATAGATTAAGATGTCTTCATCTCGGAGTCTGACCATTCTAAAAGAGAAATAAAGATAACAAAAAAATGTGCTTTACAACCATCAAACTGGGCAGTGGTTAGCATTGGTAACCACCATATGTAAGGATAAATATTTTTACGAATAACAGTAGTTTTAATATTTTTTTAGTAATATTATATTAATTATATATATACACATTAAATAAATCCATTATGATGACAAATAATTATCACTTACCTTGTTTTATAATTTTTTTTCTCCGAGTCCGTAAAATAATCACCGTTTCACAATATTCAAATAAAAACTAATTGAAAAATAACGGAAAACTTGTTGACCCTCGTGGCTTACTGTAATGAATTTTAGTTTAATAATGTATTTTAGTTATCACAATATCTACTGGATGTCGTTAATACAAAGACAAATTGCTGAAAATATGTGGTTAGTGGTACTAACCACTGACCCTGAAAGAGATACTCACCATAGATGATGATGCCATATCCGTTCCAGTCAATGAGCTTAAACACATCCTCCAATGCAGAGGTGAAAAGTTTCGGCGATATAACGTCTCCCTGTCTCACCTCTTTTTGCAATGGGATCGGATTTGATTTCTGGTTTTGGAGCCGGGTAGACATAATGGCGTTATTGTATAAACACTTCAACACCTGGATATACCGGTAGTCAACTGAATCGAAAGCCTTCTCGTAATCCACAAACGCTAATACATATACATACATCTGCCGGAGCGTTTGTATGTGGTCTAGCCTTTTTAGAACCCGGCTTGTTCAGGAGGTTGGAAGTTGCCAAACCTACGTGAGGGACGGTAGGCGATAACTTTCGAACACAGCAGGTCTATCGTTTTGCGGAAGAACTTTGTCCTCTTCTTGTGGAATAATACCATCACACTCCTGCTCCACGCCTCTGGCGTTTGTCCCTCGTGAATGACGGAACCGAATAGCTTTTGAAGGATATTGATCCCCATTCAAAAGTGCTATCTTTTTCCGTCATCCCCCGGTGCCTCGTTGTTTTTGAGCTGTTTGGGAGCCTTCCTTATCTCGTAGAGGCTGACGTCCGAGATGTCTTCGGGGTAATACCGGATTAAACGGGCTCTTACGTCGCCTGTCGTGCTGTGTTAGGGACTCTCACAAGATCTCAGGCTTAGGGGAAATTATGTCAACTGGCTTTGCCCAAAAGACTAAATAAACTGTCCTACTAAATCTGAGTACTCCACTCTTCTAATGCCTGTGTAAATGCGGAAATACAAAAATAATAATTAAGAATACCGTAGATATCAAAGCATAGCAGCAACATGGCTTCCATGATTTCCTTGTTCATTTTATATGATTTTGGGATAAGTTGCCTACTTGATTTTACCTTGATTTTATCAAGTAGGCAACTTACCCCAAAATCGTCAGGGTGCTCAATGATCATTCTCCCCATGAGAAGAAACTGTGTTATTCTGCGCATATTTTTTTGTATTATTGATTTTATCAAGTGCAACTAGTTCCAAAATGTGCACCCTTAGTACGTCCGCATCCCATAACGTTTGACTTCACGGATCGCATTTCGTTCGAAAGACGCCGTCCAAGTACAGATTGGGAAATTAAGGAGATGACACCGGAAATTGGTACTAACGATGCGATAAATGGTACTTTACCGTTTATACTCTGTGAATTTCCTGTTATTATGATAGATAAATAGACTTTGATGGCAGTCCATTTTAATTATATGGATACCTACGTTTATTATTTAAACGCCATCTCTTATCTGTCTCTCATATAATAGTCAAACTGATCCGGCAACGGTTCATGAATTCCGCCCTTTGTAAATAAAATATTGGACAAATTAAATAACGTTTAACATATACAGTGTACTTTTTATTTCGGGAACAGTAATAAAGACCGAAAAGAAGTTGTTCTACAAAACAACTTTTGTATTACGACTTTCGGAATAGGTACGAACTTGTATTGTCAAAAAAGTTGAAGTATTTACTAACAATATCATGTTTCTCTAAAGAAGAAGAAACAGCTGTTTTGAAAATAATTAGGTACCTCTGATTCAAAAAACAACAGCTAATTTTCAATACATGCACATCTTTACAATACACGCACACCTTTAAATACCTAATTGTTTGCGGGTCCGTAGGTACTTTGAAATATTCACAGTTTGTTTTACGTTACAAAGTTACGTTTCGGTCAATCCTCACTTATGGGATAATCCCTCACACACCTAAAATATTCTATTAAAACTTAAAAACCTCAAGGTTTATATCCTCTAAAAAGGGTAACTTATTCACTTTCAAAACAAGAGTGAATCACATGAATAATAAAGCAAACTAAATGTGTCTGAATTATCATTTTTGAATATTTAAGTGTTACTCTACTGTGGAAATAATGAGTTAAGAGCAAAGGAAAATTGTTTATTATAAGAATGGGAATAAGTGAGCATGAAAATTATATTTTTGATACCCAACACTTCTACTTGCTAATGTACGAACCTTTTAAGTAAATAAGTAAGTAGGTATACTTAAGTGGAGACAATAACAAGCCTAATTTAAATGTGAGATGGTAAACGAAAATTGTTTTTGAGTGTTACTTTTTAGGATGATTACCATCATTAGTGACATATCCACCCAAAAAATATTGAGGTAAGAGGGCCTATGTTTTGTTTTTGTTAGTCTACTGATTTGTCTCACTGTTGGGCAAGTCTCTTGTCTTTTAGGGGTTTGGGAAATAAGAAGATACGGGAACCTTCGGACCTTGGTAAGTGTTAGGACATGTCGGCTTCATAACAATGTTATCCTTCATCGTAAGATTGATATGCGTGCTAGCGTCCATTTTTTTTAAGACGAGATGTGCCGGGATTAAATCACGGGGTGCAGCAAGTTTCATTATATAGACGAATCATTGTATATAGAACGCCATAAAGCTAACAGTGATCGAAATATCATTTGATCAAATTTTCTGTCTAGTGTTCTAAAGTAATGTACGATTCAAAAAAGGGGTGTTCACATAGACTTAAATATGTCTATTGTAACTAAAGATAAAAGGATTATTGCAATAAATTTATATCGATTCCCAAAGGAGTCGGCTGATCGAGACAATGGTAAAGAAATATAGATGTATAATATTACACCGTAAAAGAGAAAACATCCGGAGCTGTTTCAAACAGTAGCTATCAATATATTTGTAAAGAAATATAAATTAAATATTTAATAAACTTGGACACAGGAATTTATACAACTCCACTACAGTCACTATTGTGTATAAACTATTTTTACATCGAGTACCTGTTCATTATGTAGTTAAAACGAAATAAGAATACAAAAACTACATAATAATATCTATAAGTAAAGGAATAATTCTTGTTAACTTTATTTAGTAGGTTATTATGGATATTTATAAAAACACACATTTTTCTACACGAGGATTTAAAAATTATCGTAGAGCGTATAAAGGAGCGTATATTTGTGTAAGAAATATGATTATAATGGTTTTTTTATGATTTGACTTCTATTTGCAACAATTTAGATCTCCTTATACAGAAATCTACGAATAATTCCTTTAAATGTTTATGTCGATCAATAAATGTGATAGGTATTACGATTTTATTGGTCGTATAATCGTATTTTATGTCTGTGTGTTTCTATTGCCAAATATATTTGAAATAAGTATCGATTATTCTTGTTTCTCGTAAGATTTGTTAAACTGTTCGATAAGAAAAGTTTAATCTCAAGAGCCTGGGGGTTTATTACGATAAGCACATCCGCATTTTATAAGGGAATAAAGACGTGTTTTACTTTTAAATTTCATGACTTTATAATAGAGCTTTGAAGAGCAGGCGAAACTCATGCATAAGATGCTAACTGTCATATCTATAGACGAGTCTAGTAATTACTTATGTTAGAAAATATATCTGTCATATTTTCTCTGACGTTGATAATTCTATATAAGAACGAGACAAGTCATTACTTAGACATAGAAATTACTCAGACACGTCTATAAATACGGGTGTAGGTGCGTTGATCTCCATCGGAGAGAATGCTAGCAGAGATTGGCACACTTTCAATCTTGTGCATTGCTTACAAATGCTTAGTTTCCCTTTTGCCGGTCTGCTTCGGGCCACAAAGACCATACAGCTGTGCTAAGAATGGTGTAAAATCATTCAGTTATCCTACCAAACAGCAAATGTTCATAATTCGCAGACAAAAAGAAACCTAATAGAGTAACATCACATAATACTTACGACTACATCGAAGTTTTACTTCGTCCAATTCATTCAAACCCACAATGAAACGTGTCAATGTAACCTATTCACTAAACGGTATCCCGTCTTATCCCTTGGGACCGAACTGGGAATACAAATGTTGTTACCTATTACCCAACCACTGTTATAAAATTTTATATTTGGTACGTTTACCGTCCCACACGGCTTTACGACGCGACAGAGCGCAAATTAAGATTTTTGTTATAGTATATATTTTTATTGAGGTCTTGTCTATAGGTGTGTGTAGATGGGTTGATATGGAAACACAATGTAGGGACTTTATACTCTCCTAGAACTTATTTAATGGTACCTTAAGGTATTGGGACTTACCAACACTATTTTTAATAACCTATTCAATACATAAGCAGGTCTTGAACTGAATTGTTTGTCTGTTAACCTGTTCTCAACTATAGTTCTTGATACGACTAAGCAGGCCATCTAATTTAATTATACGAACGAACGGAAAACTGTCACCCAGAAAAAAAAATCTGCCATTATAGAAGGCATTATGACAGATTTTCTTTCTAGGTGACAGTTTTTTTTCGTTCGTTCGTACGTTGGTGCGTACTAAAGGTCAAGCCCAGGGCAGGTTTTACAGGGATAGCGAAGCGAAGGCGAGCGTGGTATGACAGCATACCACTAGGAGGCTCTCAACTAGAGTTCCGCCAACTATCTTGCAGAGGAATTTCCTCGGAGTCAACCCTGACCCTGAAATTCCTCTGATGGAGATGGAGTCTGTAAAGGCTCGAAAACCTAGGAACGTCATTGCAACAATACTGAGTATAATATAACCAACGCGATTGATGCTAATTTAGAAGATAAATCTATGTGGACAAACATATCATTAAAGTTTGAAATCTGCTATACCTTAATACCTAGCTACGTGGAAGTTTAGGATGACATTTAAGGCAACCTAGGTCAAAACCTACTGAAGTGATGCTAATCAATTTAACCCAGACGATGAGGAATTTGATATTACAAAAGGACTGGTCTAATTAACTAGGTATCTAGATATATTAATTACAACTAAATTACAATTAAGCTACGGATTGAGTATGATAAATTAGTATCTAATATATCTCAAACGAACGAATTTCTTAAAGTCGTAGAACAAAATTCGTTCGCTACAAGGTCACTAATTTCCAACAACCCCGTATAGAAAGTGCGAAACAACTACATGTGCGAAACAATAAGTAATTTAAGCACTCACACACCCAAGTATAAGAACTCAAACAAACCAATATAGAATAACAAAACATTTGCGCAAAACAAAACACTAAATTATTAATTCAGATCACACGAGAGAAGCTACACTTCCGCAACCACATGCGGAAATTCATCAAACACTCGATCAAATTTGAAGCATCAACCCATCAAGCCATCAAGCCAGGTAAATGCATATTCGGAGCACAATTAAAATGACCGCACCGACCAGATTTTCAAGTTAATTGCACAGTAAAAACAGACTACAATAGGTTCATTAGTCCGCCCGTCGAATTTCAATTTGCGTTCGGCAAGCTTAAATCGCATGGTTATAATTAACAAATCGGTTTTATCTCCCGATCACGGTTCTTCGTTTAATTTGACAGCTTTGTTGAAGTGCCATTTTGTCAGTTAAGCGTTTTAAGCCTATTCGTTTTTGTTGATGATGGATTTTATGAGTCTGAAGGAATTTAGGTTTACTGCCGGGGCGGGCGATTGTATTGTAATGTATTGTCGTGCGAGTAATCAACATCTGGCACGGTATTTACTGATATGTGTGAGCGATAGTGTGTGTCGCAAAAAATGACATCCTCCGTGCTTCCGAAGTTATGTTAAATACTAGAGTTGGGCTCGGTTGTTATTTTTGTTAGCAGTCGTTAAATAAAGTATCGATAGAATTCGATACAATTCGATATTTTTATCGATAGAATAGAAGTGCGGCTATGTTTTACCAATTCGCGCATGTTTTGCGCGTACAAATTTAAATGTCTCAGGGCAAACTTAAATCACTTCAGGTGCTTATACCTCTATAAGATCCCAAAGATAGAGATCACAGAACACAATTACAAATGGATACATTTTTATATTAATATTCGAGATAAAAAAAAGCTTAACCCTAGCCAGCAGTCATGTAAAAATAAGGACATTTGTTATGCAATGCTTTGTTTCATAACAATATCACACCTATTGTGTAACATACGGATCTGCCATGAGACTTAGTGCTGCAACTTTGAAAAACATGTTATTTTATGACACCTAGTTTAAAACAAGTCCATTTCGTGTTTTTATACAGTTCCACTGTGAATGGGGTTGTAACTGCCAGTTTTTCTCTCTACACATATTTTTTAATTGCTCTTCAGAGTAGGTACTCGGTAGTGTAGGTATTCGGTTTTAGAATGTGGTTTTCTAATTTTAACGATCACATACAATTCTTATAACTTTAGAACTCTTATAGCACTGATATTGTAACCATTATTCAAAAAAAAGTAAATTAAGTGCTTAAAATAATAAATTTAAAGTACCTATCATATGATAGTAGTTTTTAACAATTAAACATAATACTATTAATTCTAAAGGAATAAAAATAAGAATACTATGTATAGTGGATAAAAAGAAAAGCATCATCAAAAATCCTTCCTTGAAAGAGCTCGAAACCGTGACCCTCGCTTGCTGGGCGAATGTGCCATTTGACCACACGGAAACCCACGTGCCGCGGTGAATTAATGATTATGCAACTCCCCTGTTTTTTTGATTAAGTTGATCGGGTTTACACGAGGCAACAAGTCGTAGGTAAAATTCAAATGAATCTAACAAGACGAAGTTCCTTGACGAGGTTCTTTGAACTTACTGCGACTAGTACGTTAACGAGCGGGCGATGAAATGTAAATTTTATAGATGAGACGGTAATTGTGTCGGGTTATGGTGTCGAATCGTTTAGACGAGTGTAGGGACACGTTTGTCCACAATCAGGAATTTTCAAATGCCTACTTTCGAGGCGGTGTACGAGTAGTGGTAGATTGCCCGAGTTTCATGTTGAAGGCAGTGGTTTCGCGTTCCAGCTGACTACGACAATTTCCCTTGAAGATAAAAATATGAGGGCTATTGACATGGCTCTTATGGTTAAGAAAAACATCGTGGAGAAAGCCACGTCTTAAAGTCTTGCATTGATACCCGATTATTATAAGGTCGTGCGGAAAAACGCCAAGCGATACCTCCAACTATTAAGTCTAAGCAGAAGAAAAATATTGTTTGTTGCGAAGCATATTCTGCATCAGCCACAAGTTTGGCTAATGTGAAATTCAAATACATGTTTTATTGAACCTTCTTCTAAGGTCTGCAAATAACAGAATCACGATTCATTAAGTTTTGTTCGATACTTTTTTACTTTGAAAATTGTGCTGTATTTTCTATATTTTACTCTTTTCTCCTCTATTATACTATATATCGAAACATTTTTTTATTTAATACAAAGGAAATAATCAATACTTTTAATTGCTTATGTGATGATTTTTAGTATTGCTTAATTTCCGTAAAATTATCGAAAAATGATTTGAGACTTACGCCTTTTTAGTTTCGTGTTAAAAGCATGAAAACCTTCAATCTAAAATCAACTGTATTACAACGCATCTAAGTAGACGTTGCGCCAACCTCAGTCCGCCGTCTGGCGCCGTCGAAGGTGGACCTATGTCAGTTTTCGCTCCCAAATAATTACGTAATCTATTTTAAATTATATTTCGTATAGATTCGAACTTTTTACATTTTTTCCGGCCAATATGAAAATAATTGTTATGTTATGACAGTCATGTCAAATCATACCTACTGTCATAAAACTGTCTAGCATTGTTGGTTAGACGTAGTGATTATTTATCTTTGATATTTGATTGTTGTTGTACTAAAAAAAGAAAGACTAAATAATTACACAAGAAATAAATACTACAAAGATAATAAACAATATAAATAATCTAAGGTGAATGACCATTGAGTCCAAAAATGCCCATCACACTGGTGGCATTACCCCGTTGAATAGCCAACGATACTATTTGTACTTAGTGTTGCAATCAGAGTAACTGTATTTACTAGCAATTTGCAATAAAAAAAGCTTTTTCCAAACGAAAGCTTGCTAAAACATCAAAAAGAAATCTAAATATCGTAAGAGAGGCGAAAAAATAAATCTATTTACCTTTTCCATTGTCAAAATGAAAATTGAGATAGGTACTTACCTACAAGGATTTTGCGGAATTAATATAATAAGTATCTACACTTCATCAAGGTAATGCAAGCTAATAATCGACCATTACAAATGAGAAAGTAACTCTATTAGGCTGTGGTTCATTTTCTCGCCCAAGCCGCTAAACCGATTTTGATAAATTTCGATTCAAAGATAGATGGTACTTTGGCAAAGGTTACTTTTGAAATTGATATTCCCGCGGGTTCGGGACTTACACGTGTGGAACCGAAGGGCGCAGCTAGTACTTACATACCTACTAATCTAAATCTATTATCTATACTTCTGTAATCTATCTATATCTATAAAACTCTTTGTCCTGACTGACTTACTCACTGACTGAACCGCTGGTAGTAGAGAGATGAAATTTGGAAGGTGTGTTCTTTGTGATCTAGGCATTTGATAATAATATTATTACAAGTGATTCAACGAACAGTAGACCTCGACTAATTATTGAAAGGGCTCTTTATAATAGGGGTTAAAGTATGAAATTGCCGTTTTATTGCAATAGGTTCTTTGAATTGACATAGAATCTTCATGGTTTAGGGTTTTCGAATGATACTTTTTTCAAATGGTTTCTGTGATGTTCTTTTTTTAAAAAATGTGAAACATTTGAATATCGACTTTCAATTGTTTTTGTTATTCAATTTAGACAAGAAAGATGGATACTGCGAAAATTCGAGTGATTTTTGAATACGAGTTCCGACGCGGAACTAACGCGGCAGAAACAGCCCGCAATATCAATGCTGCGTTTGGAGAGGGGTCTACTAATGAACGCACCGTGCGATTTTAGCTTAAACGCTTTCGTGATGGAAATTTCGACTTAAAGAAGGAGCCACGAGGAAGACCGCCCACACAGGTGAATAACGATGAATTAAGAGAGATAGTGGAAGCCGATCCTAGTCAAACTACCCAGGAATTAGCGGCATGGTTTAACGTTACCTTACCCACTTTATTGACTCACTTGCGTCAAAACAATAAAATAAAAAAATACGAAAAATGGGTGCCTCATGATTTGACTGATCTGCAGAAAGAAACGCGTGTTGAAACTTGTGTTGCCTTGTTGAACCGGTACAGAAATGAAGGAATATTGGATCGAATTGTAACATGTGATGAAAAGTGGATTCTTTATGATAACCGGAAAAGAAAAATGCAATGGCTGACCCCAGGTCAAATGCCACAACAGTGTCCTAAAGCAAAACTTACCAATAAAAAGGTAATGGTAACTGTTTGGTGGTCTCAGCATGGTGTTATTCACTATAGTTTTCTTCGATCTGGTCAAGCAATTACGGCAGATGTCTATTGTGCCGAACTCCGAACCATGTTGACAAAACTAGCAGTAAAACAGCCCCGACTCATGAATCGATCTTCACCATTATTGCTCCACGACAACGCGAGACCTCACACAGCACGAGAAACTATTTTGTCCCTTCAGGAACTGCACTTAGAAATTATTCGTCATCCTCCGTATTCACCAGACCTTGCTCCAACGGACTACAATTTTTTTCGTGATTTGGACAATTATCTACGTGACAAGAAGTTTTCTTCCCAGGAGGCAGTACAAAATGCTTTCACACAGTTTGTGCAGTCTAGATCGTCGGAGTTCTATCGCAAAGGCATTAATAACCTTCCCATTAGATGGCAGCAATGTATAGATAATAATGGCAACTATTTTGATTAAATAAATTTGTTAAAAATTTAAAAAATAAACAATTAAGATTTTCAGTACAAATCGGCAATTTCATACTTTAACCCCTAATATCATCATATTAGAGCAGAAAAATCGGATCACATAATGTTTAGATATCTAGTACATCCTTTTGTGGGGGAATTACCCCAAAAATTAAAATCCCCCACAACATATAAAATCTATTTATTCATAGAACTTGTATACCTTTCAAGTTTCATTAAAATCGGATCTCATAGTGCGGAGATAGCTGTTACCGCTTTTAGTGGGAGAATCACCCCACCAATCAAAAAACCCCCACGACAAAAATAGTAAGTTTACACATCTACGGCTCAACAAAGTAATTTTACACACCTACTGCTCTACAAAGTAATTTTATTTGACCACTAGCTGCGCCCAGCGGTTTCACCCGCGGAAGTGAACGCGTTATCACGGGCGCGGGCGGCCAAGCGGTTGCACTTTTTCGTTCATACTCGGATTCTACTAATTGGATGTCGATGCAAAGTATACCACGACCTTCCTCGAAAATTGAACTATCCAATATTGAAAACCAGATTTCAATCGGATCAGTAGTTTTTAATTGTATAAGAAACAAAGAAACAAACAGACAGACATGAATTTTAAAAATTATATAATTTTGTTCTATTATTTGTCCTAAGTCCACTAGACCACTTTTTTTTTAAATTACTTCCAAGTACAGACTTTTTGTTCTCTCTTTCTTTATTATAAGTATAGATAGATATAGGATAAGAAAAGGTCAACGTAAAGCGAGCCTTTATTCCCTAGGTACATAAAGTGCCATTATACACCTAAGTAGGGCATAATAGTAGTATATGCACCGAGGTACTAAAGCCCTGTCTTATATAGCGGGCGTCATGTTGAATCCAAAGCGTACGTATCTTGAGCGAAGCGAAGGAGTTATGTACCTAGAGTCCTGAGTGAAGCGTGGGATTCAAGCGCCCAAGATAAAGACAGGCTTTATTACCGAGGTGAATACTCTACTTTACACATCTACTGCGAGACAATAAAGAGGCTACAAAAATAAGAATTTAATTAACAACAAAATAATAGATTAATGCTACGTGTATGAAATATATTTACAGCTCTATTTTAGCAATATTTTAAAGGACAAATTTATCTTCAAAAATTCACTCGCGACGAGATTTGAACTCGCGTCTCTACGTGAGTGAATTTTTGAAGATAAATTTTCCCTTTAAAATATTTCTAGTAGATATGCCTTGTGCAATAAAAACAAAATATGAAATAGCTCTATATTAATTAAATTTAACAATGATACATCAAAATGACAAAACCAAGCATCGGCTTTAGTCGATGAAATAAGTTGGGGCTTTATATTAACTAAAACTTTTTGCCTTACCCTTCCGTCGAAATAAAAATAGAAGAAAAATAGCCCGGTTTTTATTTTTTTATGTGTTATGTCTAGGTGGCCAGTTCCAAGTGGACGTATGCTACCTGAACCTTAGTTCCAAATTTAAATTACTTTACACACCTATAACTGCTCAACAAAGTTACTTTATTTGACCAAAAAGGTCAGCGTAAAGCGATATTATACACCTAGGGCATAAAGTAATTTAAATTTAGAACTAAGGTTCAGGTAGCATACGTCCACTTGGAACTGGCCACCTAGACATAACACATAAAAAAATAAAAACTGGGCTATTTTTCTTCTATTTTATTTCGACGAAAGGGTAAGGCAAAAGTTTTAGTTAATATAAAGTAAAGTAGAGTATTCACCTCGGTAATTAAGCCTTTATCTTGAAAAAAATAAAGACAGGCTTAATTAATTAATAATTGCGCTTGAATCCCACGCTTCACTCAGGACTCTAGGTACATAACTCCTTCGCTTCGCTCAAAAGTAAGTTTTTAAAACCCTCGCTGCGCTTGGGAGTTAACTCTAGAGTCTTTCGTATGCTTTGGATTCAATATGACGCCCGGTATATAAGACAGGGCTTTAGTACCTCGGTGCATAAACTAATATTATTTGACCAAAGAGGTCAACGTAAAACGAGTAATGACTCGCTAAATATCTAATGAGATATCTGGGAAGTAAAATGCGCGTTTAAGCCCTAGGGAATAAAGTAATTTAAATTTGGAACATTAACATTTGCTTGTATTACAGGTATTTAATAATAAAAATCAGACTGGTACATTCAGGCCCAGGGCCAAATGCACATTGCAAACAAAAATAATTGTCTTTTGGCCGCATGGTAAGGTGATAATAAATTGAAAATAAAAAATACCGGAAAAAGACGATCAATTTTGGAAAAAAGAGATGGAACCGAAGTTAACAAGTTTTTACATGGAATGCTTACTGCCTGAGTTGATAGATCCACGCCATCCCAAAAAAAAAGAACAATTCTCGATCCAGATTACATAACCGTCAAAAAGAGTGTTTGTCAAACCTCTTAATCTGAAATTCCATCGAGAAAACGACTACTTCCGCCTATTGAAAACCATTCAATAATTGTTACACCACCAGTTCAACGTAGGAAATTGGAATTTCATGAAATGTAAATACTTAATTATTTGTAAATAAAAAGGAGTCAGTTTTGTTCACAAATGAAACTTTTAATGCAAGAGTACATAGTAATAATATTAAAAACCTATTTGTGAAAACTGTAAAATGAAAAAAATAAGAATAACTCCATAGTTTTTCTGTTCGTTGCGCTGATATTTTTGTATCACAACATTTTTGATGAAGTTGCAACAAAACCAATTTTTCATCTCTCCCGTTCGGAAAGTTTAATTTTCATGGGTAGATATCCGGGTTGAAAGTAGCTCATTTCATCTCTAGGGTGGAAATTTAAAAATATTTTTTAATTATTGCAACTATTTGACAAATTTTAAGGGGTATTTAAATAATTAAGTAGCTCTCAAATTTTGAAAGGCCTCAAATTTAAAGTAGATTTAAAATTGATTAAAATTTGAGGCCACTTAAGACTTGAGGGCTACTTAAATAATAAAGTAGCTCTCAAATTATAAATATGAGGCGCCTTCTATTTTCTCATAGAGGGTAATAAAAAGTAGAGTGTATCACACTACTCTAGAATCCCTCACTTCGCTCTGGATTCAAAAAACCACCCTCACCGTAAAAATATTATTTTGCTTCATTGTAATACAATCTACTAACTATTCTCATAGTGGGCGATGAATATTTTTCATTCGAAAAATAGTATTCGCTCCCGAGGTAGACATTCTAGTATTACGGTATGAATCGCGTTTGTTGCCTCAGATGAGGGAGGCCGGAAGGGCTCCGAAACGTCGGGCTTGTATTATAAAGCCAACAAAACAAACGCGATTCAAACCGAAACACAGTTTCAGCACGCTAGCTAATTGGAAAGTGTATCAAATTGAATTTGCAAGATTCCGCCCGGACTCCGGACAGACAAACTAACAAGAAAAGTGAGAATGGCACGACAATGGTCAAGTCTGTAATAAGTCAAATAGGTAATTCGGCAAGTCCAGTATCGACAAGTTATGAAATTTTCCAAACATGCCATTAGCCTGGTCCACACTGTACGATCCACATGCTCCAGAATCTTTTATCCTATTTTCTCCCTCTCCGCTGCTTGAGCGCGAATAAGATAAAATATTCTTTAGCGCGGGGATCGTCCGGTGTGGATGCGGCCGATTATTCCCAGCTGTCCCCTCTAGCCCTGTCCCCGGGGTCGCACAATTCGTGGCGACTGTCCCCTTTGAAAGCTGGCTAAAGGGGACAAATGGAATTATGTTTCTCAGTGTCACGGTGGGGGGGGGGGGACAGATGTGAATCTGTTCTCCCATTTCTACCCCGCATGTGTGTGTTATAATAAAACTAGCTGCGCCCCGCGGTTTCACCCGTGTTCGTAATAAGTACCCTAATGTACCATTATTATTTTAATGAACTTTATAAACGCATACCTACCACTTGCATTCATAGTACAAAATATTACTATGAATGCAAGTCGTAAGGGGTTCGTCGGTTAGGGGTGAAGTTTGTAATGAAGATCTCGAGAAGCTCTATCACTTATGCTGAGAAACTAGTGGTCTAGTGTCAATAGTTTCGGAGTTAGGTTAGATCGTTTTTTGTTTTTACTTCGATCGTCTTTTGTTTTCCACTAATCTCTTCTATTAACTTTTTTTTCCCAAAAATTTACAAAGTCTTTTAAGTATCTTCTTAGTGGGACTACTTCACCTCTAGAGTATATTAATATGTATGTAGTCGACTCGTCCCAATGTCTAAACTACCGCCCCTGGTCCCAGTTTCGAAGGGGACGACTTCACCCCTAATCCAAAATATTGCTATAAATGCAAGTCGTATGCGTTTATAAAGTTCATTAAAATAATAATGGTACATTAGGGTACTTATTACGAACACGGATGAAACCGCTGGGCGCAGCTAGTTCTATTATAACACCAACATGCGGGGTAGAAATGGGAGAACATATTCCCATCTGTCCCCCCCGCCCGCCGTGACAACTGAGAAACATAATTCCCATTTGTCCCCTTTAGCCAGCTTTCAAAGGGACAGTCGCCACGAATTGTCGCCACGGGGACAACTGGGGAAAAATTCCTAGTTGTCCCTCCGGGGAACAGGGCTAGAGGGGACAACTAGGAATAATCGGACGATACAAGTTTTGAAGATACAAAACAAACAACTTGCAAATTATTAAATAAATATTATTGCACGACATATACAGACAGCGCAATCTAGCTCCAAACTAAGCACTGGGCTTGTACTAGGGGTATTAGACCACGAATATAATACATATTATACCTCTTTTTTTTTTGTAAATACATACATATTATACATAGAAAGACACCCAGATCAGATACAAATATTTATTTTTAAGCATAAATATTTGCACCCGACGGGAATCGAATCCGCAGCCTTCCGTATTGCAGCCAGGCCCGCTAGGAGTAATAGTGTTCCGTGAGCCAGGCGGTCGCCCGACGCACCAATGAGGTCGTATTATAAAATACTTGACACTGGCTACTTTCCAAACGACCATAATCGGTTTACAACCTATGAAAAAATATATAACAGTTTTGATTTCGCGCGCTTAGGCGCTAGATCAAAAAAGTTGCGATGTTCGAAAGTGCATACGTGTGCGTGTGACTCGTGGATGTAGGGGTAAGTGGGCGGGCCGTTAATGACATATTTTTTATTGGAGCTTCGTCTTAAGGCGTAGGTACTAGCTGACTTATGTTTTATCTTCCAAAAAACTTTTACAGTTGACAGATAGAATCAAACACGCTGCGGTCAGTTCACCTTGAAAAAGTTAACTGTAAAGTTAGCAATGTACATTTAGCACGTAGGTACATTGTAACAATGGCATTAATAAATAAAACGCAAGTAAAACCCGGTAAATATTTACCGGGTTTTTATATTGGTTCCATTGTTATGTCGAATCGCGATATAAGACAAAATATAAGACAAAACTAGATAGAATCAAAACATATTTATTTCATATCAAATAGAACTTTTTTAGTTTGATTTTTAACATGAGATAGGCTCCAATTTGACACTATTTCACCTGATGGAAAGCGACGATGAGATCGACGGTCTAACATGCTTGTCTAGAAGAAACTTTTTTACTTTAAGACTTGAATACTCCAAAGATGTAGGTTAAATGCCCTGAGTGTGGCCACGAATACGATACTACGCTGGTGTAATTTGTACGGTAAAATAAACAACTTTAGTCTCTTTCAGCAGAAAAAAACTCTCCTAACAACAAGAGAAAGAAGATAATAAGATGTCAATATTTACAAAAATATACACCCATCAATAAAAGGACTTAATGCTGAAACCTCTCAAATAACAACCCGAAGCAAACTCAAAACTAACTTTCAACTGATTCTTAACACCGATTCCCTACAATCGACAAGAAAAAAGATTTCCTCGAAAAATTGCCTCGTGAGCTCGGAAGTTACTACTTAGAAAAAGATCCGAGATACTTGTGACTTACGTCAGAGTTATAAGGCTAAAATAAATAACAAATATCGTATTTTAAAGAGTAGATACCTATTGTAATTATTATGTTGATTGCATCTCGATGTTTATTTTTACTGCAGTTTTTTTTTTATATTAACCGCTTTTCTTTGCTGGTTTTCGTTGGCTTGTTTTCAGTTCGAAAGCCTGGGACATTTGCCAATCCGGAATAGGCTCCCGTGGCGTCTGCCTTATTCCTCTAATCTTAACTGTAAGAGGAGGCCCTTGCCCTACAGTGGGACAAATTAATGGGGTAACAAAAAATAAATTTGGTAGATCTTTTATTTTCCGTTATTAACATTTTGTCGTATAGTATGTAAGTAAGTACTTGGTTATTTTTAAATTAGAATATGAAACAAATATAGTATTTTTGTTTATTAATTAAAACACAAAATGAAAATTACTCTAAGCAAATTAACAGAATTTTAGTTAGCAGTAGTATAATAAAAATGTTTACACACCTACTGCTCTACAAAGTAACTTTATTTGACCAAAAAGGTCAACGTAAAGCGACTCTTTATTCCCTCTTTATTCTTTATAGGTGCATAAAGTGCTCATTATACACCCAGGGCATAAAGTAATTTAAATTTAAAACTAAGGTTCTAGTAGCATACGGCCATTTCGAACTGGCCACCTAGACAAAATGCATAAAAAAATAAATATTGGACTACTTTTCTCCTATTTTATTTCTACGGAAGGGTAAGGCAAAAGTTTTAGTTAATGTAAAGCTCAACTTTTTTTTTTCATCGGCTAAGGCCGATGTGTGGTTTCGTCATTTTGATGAAACAATATTAAATTAAATTAATATAACTATAAATGTATACTATATAGTATGAAATATATTTATAAGCTGTAAATATATTTCACGTTGCATTCATCTATTGTTTTGTAGATAGTTATAAATGCCTATTTGTGTAGCCTTTTTATTGTCTTGCAGTAGATGTGTAAAGTAGAGTATTCACCTCGGTACTAAAGCCTGTCTTTATCTTGGGCGCTTAAATCCCACGCTTTGCTCAGGACTCTAGGTACATAACTCCTTCGCTTCGCTCAGGAGTTACCCTCTAGAGTCCTTCGTACGCTTTGGATTCAATATGACGCCCGCTATATATGACAGGGCTAGGACAGTACCTCGGTGCGTAAACTACTATTAATGTTTAGTAAAATCCCTAGGTATGAATTGTGTCTTCTTTTGATTGGAGGTCGCTTTCTAAAGATACACTAAATTGCTATTAGTAAGACAATTAAAAACGATCTTTTGAAAATATCTTATTGAATAAAAAAAATATTATGACATTGACTTTGAAAGCTTTTATACAGTGACGTATGGGAAACATCCACGGGATCACGGGCCAGGATTCATTCTCTCGAGATCTGATCACGGCAGTTCATTCGTGCATATTAAAATTTATCTTCAGGCAATATTATGGAAGTCAAAAGTGTCCAAGTATCATTCAGATTTGAAAACAATATTGAACTCTGACTGATAGAAGGCCATTCAATAATAAGAATTAAGACTATGCCATTACTGGTAAGCTGTTTAACTGAGTGCAGGTGAGAATTAATAGAGAATAACTGGGCTTCGACAGCGCCAAACGAACTAGTCCCTGTTGCGATATGTAGGCCGGTGCAGTCATTGATTTATATGAAATATTATTTACGCGAGTGAACTTTATCATTTTCCCATACAAAAACACACCTTTAAAAACGTGAAACTGGCTTTTTTACTAGTATATTATTCTTACCTCACATTTACAGCTTTACCTGCGTTATAAAATAAACCTACCTACTTCCATTACGTACGTTGCTTTTGAAAAAAGAACTTTATGTCTTTGTTATAGAATCTGAAATCGTTAATGGTATCTACGTGTGAGTATTGTACGTGGTTATATAAAATTTATTAGACGATCATCCCCTGGGCTTTAGTCCCGGTTTACATAGTCTGTTAAAGGTACAAAAGGATGTTTACAGTATAAGGGTGGTTACATAAAGAAACAGGTTTCCGGTAGTACTGACAAATCTGTGCGGGTCGGTACCGACCAATGCTTATAACATTTCTACGTTATCATATACTTTCGCACATAAAGAAAAATGTTTAACGTACGGATCGGTTTTTCTTGTTTTGTAGAACAAATTTACCTGTTTCATAAACACTTTAACTCTGGATCAATAGGTACCGACCCACACAGATTCGTCTGTACTGAAAACCTGTTTCTTTATGTCAGCATCCTAAAGCTATCTAGTGTACCCCTGGTATAGAATAGGGCTACCTCATTTCTACCCGTGGGTGTCGTAAAAGGCGGGTAAGAGATCTGGGGGAGATTATCAAACCTAGTTCTCTTCGCGCTCCCCAGTGGTGGGTAAACTGCACTGGCATGCAGTGTAAATACATTGCCAAAATCTATTTGCAGTAGGTAAAAAGACTCACCGCAGATCCCAGGTTCCCCAGAGGGTAGCAATCGGTAACTTTCCACGCTACCATGATCGATTGTCGTTGCTTTGTCGTCCTATTGTCGCTCAAAAAATAAATAAAGTGAATATTAAATTAAAAATACCCCGGCTTTTAGAAACCACAGGTAATTTAAGTAAATATTTTTTTTGGGTTTCGTATTTAACAAGAAACCCTTATAGTTTCGTCATGTTCGTCCGTCCTTCCGTCCGTTAGCGGCTTTCCTCAAAGACGGTTATTAGAACTAAGTAGCTGAAATTTTGCATGATTTAAATTATTCACGCCAAAAAAGTTCTACAATAAAAATAAAAATATCCTTTTTAGAGTACCTCCACCACATGTTACATGGGGGATGATTTCTTGCTTACTCCATCGTGCGGGGTATCGTTGGATAGCTCTTTTAAAATAATTGTAAGTTTTTAAAAACAATTTATCATTTTAGGGTTACATTTACGAAATATTGAGCTTTAAAGTGTTTTAGAGTTTTAGTTTTTAGAGTGTACCCCCCTTTAACAGCGAAACGTTTATTCTTGGATACGTTAAACGTTTAAAGGAAAATTATCACAGCAGAGCTGTCTTTTAAAATTTACGAGTGCTTGTAATTAAAAGAAATAAAAAGCAAAATTTCGAACCAATTCCGTAGTTAAATAATACTTAGGTAATAGGTGAATGTTAGTTGTAAAGACTTTTCCAGATTGTAATCTCTAATATTTTTGCAAACTACGAAACCCAACACTGCGCGTAGCTGGACAAGGCACGCACTTGCCCAGTTTTTTATTTGAAGTTGGTTTTTAATATTTTTTTTATATTTGATTTGTTTTTAATTATTTTTTTTAGCTGAACTACAACGCGACGACTTATACCTAAGACATCATGGTATCATGGATTGTAAGGTTTTTTTTTGCCATTTTGCCATCATTTGGGGCTTAGATATAAAGGCAATTTAAGATGCAGTGGTTATATTTATTTTTGTTGTTGATATTCAATAGCTTTGCTGGGTCTCTGTGTCTGTTTGATGCAGGACTCTGTTAGCCCATTTTACATAATTCATTCGGCACACATTTCCAGCCCGCTCCCATTTACAAATAAAAAACCCAAATACTACAACCTAAATACTACAACTTAGATAGGTACCAACTTTTATATTTTCAGAATTCAGAGCTTAAAAATTCTAAAAAGAAATATGCAGAAAATTCCATTCGGAGCTTGAAAATTCTAAAAAAAAAATATTCAGAAAATTTCATTCGGCAGTAAAATCAATAATTGCTTCTAACCCTACCTTGTCAGGTCTCAGTCTTAACAAAGTTTCTATGTTAATTACCCAGGGTCCCATAAATTTGTCGTGCAAGTTTTGTATAGCGATCGTTAGCCGTCGCTTCTCGGGTTCCGTATGCTTTATTACCAGGGTCATTAACCGGCTAAATGAAATTTAATGCTGACAATGGTTCTATAGGTATTAACGTACTTAGAAGGGTTGATGAGCGTTTTAGTAATAATTGATGAATTGACGTTGTAACACAACTTGTATGAAGGTTTCGTGCCACTTTCAATCTATTGACGACCTCTGTGCCGCGGCGTGTGAATGCCCGACTGCAACGCATCAGCAGGTTGCAGGTTCGGTTCGGTCATATTTATGCTTAAAAATAAATATTTGTATCTGGTCTAGGTGTCTTTCTATGTACCTATAATATGTACGTATGTATTTGCAAAAGAAAAATAAATAAATAAAGGTATTACGAGTATATCCGTTGTACTCACCGTACCATAAAGCTTAGTAGCTTACCAGGGCCCTGATTCTGTTAAAACATAGCATGCGACAAACAGGCGAGATACATGATTGCATTGCAGTAGTCGATTTGTTGCAGGAGTAAAAAAAGCTATTCTATAACTTCTTTTGATACTGATTGGCTGAGGAACAAGGGGAGCTATTTTAATAATTAAGTAGCCTTTAATTTTGAAGGCTACTTAACTAATTAAGTAGTAATTAAGTAAATAACACTTACAGAATACGAATTAACGTACATCTCCTGCACGTCGCCTGCATTTCGCCGGCTTTCCGCATGTGTCCTTATCGAATCGAGCCCCAGGGAGCTAGACGGCGCGGTGCTGTGTGTTGTTCACAGAATTTATTTATTATTGGTACTAGTAGGAAGGAAAAAATCATAAAAATATGTTGTTTTATTATAATATAATTAATTAATTTGTAACATCCTTCTCCTTTTACTAAAAATTCATTTGTATTGTTTTGGCTTGTTGAAGCCCGTTTACCATTTCAGGCGATACTTGAATCCTACTAATATTTTAAAGCTGAAAGTTTGTGAGTGTGTGTTTGTTACTCAATCACGCAAAAATGGCTGAACAAACTTGGATGAAATTAGGAAGGTTACTGAGAACCTAGAATAACACATAGGCTTCTTTTTATCCCGAAATTCCCGCGGGATGGGACTTACGTGGGTAAAACTGCGGGGCGCAGCTAGTAAAATATGAAATAAAATCTCACTTAAAGATGATTACTCATGAAAGTCGGTACCCAACATTTTGACTTCCCCATCGTAGAAACTATGTTACAACTAGACCCCGTTCCCTTAATATTACTAGCTGCGTCCTGCGTAACTCCCGATCCCGTGGAAATATTGGGATTGCAAAAGCTTATGTTACTCCTTGATAATGTAGCTTTAACCAATAAAGAATTTTTGAAATCGGTCAAGTAATTCGGAGCTTATTCGTTACAAACAAACAAATATTTTTCTTTATAATATAAGTATAAATAAATCTGAAACGATAATAAAATTTGTAATAGAATTATTTCTAGAATAAATAGATAGGTCGTCTCAAAATCAGTAGCCAAACACTTTAGAAAAATTTAGGAAAACTTTGTCTGTCTGTTTATTTGCTTACGCCAATCTCAAAAACCACCTAACCGATCTTGACAGCGGAGGTTGCGTAAAAAAATCACGAACGTACGCTACGTAAAATAATTTATGTTTTGTATATATTTTATCCTAACCCAATATTCTCATGAAATTGTGGCTTAAATCCAGGTGAAAACGAAGGACAAAGCTATAACAAAACACATAACTATTTAGTGTGTAAATTGTGCCCATTTATAATTCAAAACTGCTGAAGGCAATTACAATTTTTGATTTGTTTGTTTTACCTTGAAAGTTGTTTTTGTATAAATATGATAGCCTTTGTAGACTGTCAACTCATTACAAAAATAATACGCAATTTATTTGAATAAATATCTACAAAACTAGAGATATGTTGAAAGAGGAATGCATTTTCAATAATGTTCGCGTGACGGGATTCGATCCCGTGCCCCTCGGATGGGCGCTACTACGAGTAACTATACCACCGAGCTGATTAATTCTTTGACACTATTTGTATAATTATTAATATGTTTTAAGTTTTTTTTCTATTTAATACCGGACAAATTAGAATCAAATTTTAATGGTATTTTTTCGATATAAAACGAATTTTTATGTAAAACAAGAAATCTTCGAATTGATACCTCCGTTTTCGAAGTCGGTCAATAAAATGTATCTGCGTGACAGTTTTTTGTTAGATTTGCCGACAATATCTGAACCTTTCTTCAAAAAATGTCCAACGGGTAGGTTTCTAATTAATGCTATTGATTTTATCATCCTCTTATACGAAGACGGGCCAATTAAAGCGTTATTAATTACTTAAGTGGCTACTATTATCATCTCAATTAAGAGCTAAGTAATGAAGTTTTATTAGAGAAAGAACGGATGCAGGCGGCACTAAAGATTAATGTAAGAAATTAAAGTCTTTCGAAGATGCTGCTGTTATAAATGAATGAGGAAATATGTATTTCCTCTTTAAATCTTACCATAGAGATACAGAAATTGTCACATTTGTTTTGGTTATATATTTTCGCGCGATCCCTAATGTTTATAAAAAGTGAAACTCATTTTAGATTCAAGTTAAATACAACTATTTTTTATTATCAAGTTTAAAAAAAAATAGCTACGGCCCGCGGTTTCATTCGCGTAATTTCCATTCCCGTGGGAATTAAAAGCCATCCTTTTATCGGATGCCTACATCTCCACACTATCCATATTTCAGCCCTCTACTTTCAGCGGTTTGGGCGGTGCGTTGATAAAAACATAAAACATTTTACCAGTAACTAGCTACACCCTGCGGTTTTGCCCGCGTAAGTCCCGATCCACCAAAAATATCGGGATGTGTTATATTTATATATAAAACCTTCCTATTCAATCACTTCATCTACTAAAAAAACTTGCATCAAAATCCATCAATACTTTTTAAAGATCTAAGCATACATGCAAACATCCCGAGAGGGTAGTGACTTTGTTTTATTCAATGTAATAGAATAATAAATAATGATGATGATATACTAATTGACCGAACGAGCGAAGCGAGTGAGGTCCAGTGTAGACGGGCCTGGCGCTTGTATCTTTGTATCTTTGTATGTTTGTTCGACGATAACTTGAGTATCGTTGCTTCGATCTTCATGAATTTTGGTATGCGCGTAGTTTAGGTCCATGGAATTTATGAGTTCGAAGATGAGCCGGATCGGTAGCGGGGTTGGGGAGATAGGGGGTGCAAAAAGAGAAAACAATCAAGTTCTAAAAATGTGTCAATAGATGGCGCTCAACATACCTCCTAGATCGCGGTATCGTTGCGTTTGCTTGCGATATATACTCCAAGATCTCCAAAATGGGGACGTTGGGAATGTTAACGTCTATTAGTGATCAAAGTAAATAATTCATGTTTATGTTACAAATTGTGGTCGATTGTCGTAAATCTATATACTATACTATATACTATATATACTATATATACTAATATACTATATACTATAATATATACTATAATATTATAAAGTTGAAGAGTTTGTTTGATTGTTTGTTTGTTTGAACGCGCTAATCTCAGGAACTGCTGGTCCGATTTGAAAAATTCTTTTTGTGTTTGATAGTCCATTTATCGAGGAAGGTTATAGGCTACTTTTGGTCCCGATATTCTTACGGGGTCGGGACTTACGAGGGTAAATCCCGCGGGACGCAGCTATAAAAACGAAAGTCGTGTTAGTTACACTATTTATATCTCAAAAACGGCGGAACCGAAATTTGGTACAGGGTTAGTATAGGGGTTTAAATAAAATATAGGGTACTTTAAATGATCGTACGGGTTAAGCAACGCTTGGCGTGACACATACGTGATGGGTCAACAGGAACGATCGCACCAATTAGAATGAAATTTGGTACAGGGTTATTTTAAGGGTATAGATACGATATAGGGTACTTTAAATGATCGTACGGGTTAAGCAACGCTTAGCGTGACACATACGTGATGGGTCAACAGGAACGATCACACCAATTAGAATGAAATTTGGTACAGGGATTACTTTAAGGGTATAAATACGATACTTTAAATGATCGTACGGGTAAAGCAACGCTTGGTATGACATACGTGATGGGCAAAAATGACGGTTAAACCGATTTGAACGAAATTTGGTACAGGGATAGTTTAGTGGTTAAAATAAGATATAGGGTACCTACTTTGAATAATCCTAAGGGCTGAGCAACGCTTGGTATAACATACGTGATGCGCCACATACGTTACGAGATAGGAATTTATGCGGGTGAAACCGCGGGTCACAGCTAGTAAGGAATAATTCTTTTTGTGTTATCGTTTTTACACGACTGCCAAAGGAAGTGTTATGTTTTTGCCGTAAGTGTATGTATGTATGTTTGTATGTGACCTATTTTTGTGCCGTCGTAGGGCCTAAACGGCTAGGCCGATTTAGATAAACGATACGTGGTTAGATTCGTCATGACCGCGTGAGTGACATAGGGTACATTAAAATAATAAATAAATAAAAATAATGATGTAAAACGCTATTAACCAATATTTGTAAAGACCATAAAAAACAGAAAACGCTTAACATTGTTCACTCAAACAATATGTTTTATTCTTTCCTAAATTTACATTTGAAAAGTATTGCTTGTAAAGTTTTACAATTAAGTTTTAAAATTTATTAATTATAAAATTATCGTGTCCCGCCCGACTGCATCCACCATTCCTAAAGCTACTATAAGCATCTTGTTTTTCACTTTTCTGTTAAAACTGCAGTCGGGTTTTTTATTTTTTTAAATATTTTTTTACTTGTCTTTCGTTATATTATTCGTTTAATAATAATTCTTATTTTGTAAAAAAATAAAGCTGTTGGTGTTAAAATCCTACAAAAACCAAATCTCTGTAAATGGATTCTCGTGAGGTCTCAGTTCGGGGCGAACTACTAGTGTATAAAGATTGAGCCGCACAAATGGGTACTTCTAGTTTAACATAAGCATTATTAAATTTATCGTTCAATAGTTGATCCAGGCAAAGAATAACTCTAATACCTGCGAACCTTTAGAAACCCCTCGATCTCGTGCCTTGATAAAATTGACTCAGGGAGCAAAATAAATAATGACAATGTGCCACTTGACCTTTTTAAGACGTAGTTCATTTTATTGCCCGAGTAGGTATCTATTTGTTAGGATATACTGTGTGTTTATTGCTTTTTTATCCATCCTATTTTATGGTAAGAAATAACTCTGAAACTGCACATCTCTGGGAAGTTATAGGTCGTAAAGGAATAATCCAGCGTTTCTTCTCATCATTAAATGGCTGTTAATTCAATGTTGCCCAAATGTGATGTAATGAAGGTCAGGTTCAGACTAAGAAACAATGTCAATAGTACGCTTAAACCGCGTGATAAGTAGATATAAGTTTTTTTTGGGTAGTAGGAAATGTTATACGTACCTACTTATTGTGTTTTATGACTTCTGTGTTGGTCTAGTGGTAGATATCCCAACTTACATTTTAAAGAAAAAAAAATGTGCGCTACTGACATCGCTCTTACGGTAAAAGAAAACGTCGTGACAAAAGAAAGACTTAAAGTCACGCTAACAGAGGCAGTTATAGGGCTAGTGGCGGAAACACACAGTTTAAACTTTTAACTACGACCTTGATCTAGTTTCAATGCCTTTATATATAAGTTTTTTTTATATCAAACAAAGAAAAATGACATCGACCCCAAAATTTGTGTTCCACGGGATCGAGTATATATTATAACGCAATATTGTTAGTTATTTATATTCACGATAGTTTTTTAATAATTTACTGGATGAAGCTGTAAGCGAATAGATTGGACAGTCAGCATCAAAAGTTGACCACATTCAGATTTTTAAAATCGTTATCCAACTATTTGTATCTAAATCCATAAAATGATTTGTTCTGACTGATTAATGGATCAACGCACCTAAACCGATGATAGTAGAGAGTTGAAATTTGGATAGTGTGTTATTTAAAGAAAGGATCCGATATGAAAGGGTTTTTCGAAATCTCCACGAGATCGACACTTACGCGGGCCGGACTCAGCTAGTAATTATGATGTAGATACATCAAGATTGTTAAATGTTAAAACAGGGAAGACATTTAGACAATATTTTTATTTTTTTAGGTGCTTAAGCCCGCACTGGGCGTTCATAGAACTATGAACTATTTTAATGAACGCCCAGTGCGGGCTTAAGTACTTAAAAAAATAAAAATATAATTTAAGTTTGGAAAGAGCGACATCTCTAGCTAGTGCGTTAATTTAAATTAAAAATTAACAATCTAGGACGCGATCATTTGATGTAACTCAATGCCGTCAGATGGCGTTAACATTCCTAAGTTGTAGTTAATTGAAAAGATATTGAAGCGATAATTCGGCGTATGAGTCACCGCGTCGGTGGACTAAAGGTTTAAGTCGCATTCCCCGGATTGGATTGAGATGCGTTGGTTCGAATCCCGCCTGACGTAGACCGTGTGCTGTGTTTTTGTGAATATATCTTTTCATTCAAAATAGTTTGATTTAGACAATAATAGAGAAGAATGTACAGCAATTTGGTAACTCTGAATGTGGTCATCGTTTTTTAAAACCGACTATACATTAAACACATACCACTGTTTTACAAACAATAGTTTTGTTAAAATATTTCGTTTAATTATTTATTCAATTGAAACCGCACAATGTTTGATTAACAAAGGAGAACTCTACATGGCTATTTGTTTCAGAAAAGAACATTTAAGATTTTTTACCTATCCCAGGTCTTTTTATTTGTACTCATAGGAAGTTAGATTTTTAGGTATTTTTATAATAAGGTACAGCTTTTTAGACAGTGATTTTAGACATTATACAACTTAGAAACTTTATGTTTTAGACGACCTGTACCCATATTATCAATCTGTTGACGTCTAACAACAGTGGAAAATGACAGGCACTATGCAGTACTTTGCTGCTTTGAGGTGGTCACTGGTAATAACCACGTTACGTCACAGCAGCAACGTACTGCATAAAGCCTGTCAATTTCTACTGTTGTAAGACATCCACTGGATAGATGATATGGGTGGGTTTTGATCATGAGCGCAAAAACAGCAATCAAATGTCAAATTAGTTCATTATTTTGTAAGAACAGGTTGTGTCTATGTTTACATTTCTCTGAAATGTCAACTAGACCTACTTAGTTATTTTGTTAAGAGGCACCTCGTTCTTGAATAAAAATCGAAATTTGATTTCGTTCGAAGAAGCTTTATTTATTTATTCGCAATACGTCCACGCTTTCGACTATAAACTTTTACATTACTTCCCCCTTATTTTGTCTCAAAATGCTAAAGAGTAAATTACTTTCCTTTGAAATGGCTACTACAACAATACAATCTAATCAGCAACAGTCCTAATGCGACGGACAAACACAAAAAGAATTCGCTAAACGTCCTCTCTTTGTTTCAGATAAATCCCTCCAATGTGAGAGACAAAGCCGAGATGGACCTCAAATATCTGATCCTAATGATCGCCTTTGCGACCGTCGAGATAAACGTCACGGAGAGTCGACAAAACGACAAACGACGATGGAAAAACGACAAGAGTGTCTACTCGCACTACGTTAACATTTGCGACATACAAGACAGAGGATCTAAAGTGCACTGCTACTGCGAGAATATTAAAATAAAAACTGCCACCAGAGCCGATTGCTGGGTATTCAATGGCGGTATAGCTGAAGATGATCCATTCTGGTCGAACTTTTACTCTCAACCTAAAATAGAAAAGTTAACGTTTAACGTAAGAACTGACGGCGGGCTGACATACATTCCCGCTAAAGTGATTGTACGCTTAGAAAGACTTCAGTACCTTAATATACAATACGCAAATATATACAGCATACCGTCTTTCGCTTTCACCAACTCTTCAACTTTAAGAGAAATAACATTACCGAAGAATAAAATAGCTAAACTTGAAAAGATGTCGTTCGCTCATCTGATAATGCTGTCAAACGTCAGCTTAGTAGAAAATCAAATATCGGAATTGAAACGTGACGTATTTTACGTCCTACCTAATTTGCAAAGGCTTTACATGTCGAAGAATAATTTAGGGGTTCTGCATGACGGTTGTTTTAAACATCTGAACAATCTCATACGATTGGATCTCGACAATAACCTTCTAACAGTCGTCATTAGAGAGAACTTTCAAGGGCTGTCTAATCTGATAACTCTGGATATGAGAAACAATAAATTAACAATGATAGGGGACTTGGCATTTGCGGAACTTTGGAGCCTTCAAGAACTTTACCTGGACGGTAACGAAATAGAATTTATATCGGAGAGGGGTTTTGGGGGGTTGTCTCAGCTGAGGAAACTTTCCTTGTCCGATAATAAGTTAGGGGCATTAGACGATGGGGTGTTTGAGGACATTCAGAAGTTGCATGTACTCGATCTTCGGAATAATAACCTGGAGACGTTGAAACAGGAGGTGGTCCATAATATTTTAGAAAACATGAAGTCGAATTACGCCTTAATCTCGCTTGACGGTGAGTTGTCGATACCTAACTAACTTTCCTCCTGATTTATCTCTGTTTGCTCAGCTTTTGAATTCTTAACGCCTCGTCTATATAAATTTGTTAAGAAAGTTTTCATAATCCTTGTGTTTCCGATAGCCCAAACAAAGTGGAGCGTTGAAACGATAAATCAATGGGAAACTAATTAGCTTAATTTGTAAGCTTGTTGAGTGCTCGATTACAGTTACAAGTGTTTGACTTTTAAATTAGTATTTAGACTTTGTTAATCCAAAATGGCTGATCGTAGTCTATAATTAAAAAAAAGTATTATAGATTATTTTGAGTCAAGTGAACGATCCTTTACAAGTTTGAAAAGTAAAAGCATTAATATGTCAAGTATGTTACCCATTAATGCTTAAAGCCTGATGACTTATAATATAATGGGTAGGTACACCAGAATGGAGATAACAATTATTTTAATTAACGCAACAGTTTGGGAACTAGACGTTTGAATGCCATTTATTCACAGTATAGAAAATTACAATAAATATAAAAACATTATCAACATAAATCTAAGTAGCACAATGGGCAGCTTTATCGTTTAAGGCGATCTATTCAACAATGGAAGATGAATATTAAGGTGAACTTATGAGGGTAAAACTGCGGTTATATAACTTAAGTAATTACTAGTTGAAAAAATCTAATTTTCTTTCTGAAAATGTGTTCAACACAAAATAACGAAAACAGATTAAAAATAATTTACTAGTTAGTTATTCCGAGTAAATGAAAGTCGTAACTAACACGTCCAATTAAAATCAAATATAAACACACCTATCGATTAACATTCTATACTTCTATACCTAATCTAGCAATGTCTAATCGATACATCGTAACCCGAATGAATCGGATGTTAAGCCCAATGTTTATAAGAACACATACTCTGGGTTATTAACCATTATTTGTGTGACCGTTCAACGAACAGATGCCGGTAATTGTTTATTTTATGTAGCTTGTGTGATTTAGAGCTTCATAGTTTGGCCACGAGTCTCACTCGTAAATAAAAAGAATGTTGTTCTCAATTTCCACCCAGTAGATAAGAGTTCTTCTGGGATTAGAGAGTAGGATGCTGTTTGTAACTCGGCAAGTTCGGCAGGTGATTTGCAGGTACCTAGTTGGTTCAAATCCTAGCGGTAGCACTGAAAATTGATATTAAGTACTTATTTTCTAAAATTGACATTTAACTTTAGGTAAGATTCTTTCCCAGTAGGTACCTACAACAAATAGAAACAAGTATCTACCTAATACACAGTGGTTTTGGAGATGGTAATATAAGTCGCCATATAGGGTTACTAGCTCTGCTGCATCCCGCGGTTTAAACCGTGTCAGTCCCGACCCCGTGGGAATATAGGGTTAAAAGCCTATAATCTTCTATGATAATTGGACAATCAAACATACAAATAATTTTTCAATTCGGACCAGTACTTCCTGAGATAAGTGTGTTTAACCAAACAAACAAACAAACAAACTCTTCAGCTTTATAATATTAATATAGATTTCAGACGTCTAGCAGAACAACTTTCGGAAATTTGAACTTGTTTTTCGAAAAAATAGCTCTTTTAAAGCTAAAGGTTAAATTATATTGCATTAGTCCTAACTAAATAAAAAATCAACTTAAGGTTGATAAGAGGTCACTCTTAGAAACAAACAATTTTCGAGTTTATAAAACACAATATACTCGCGTATTATTAATTAATCAATGTCAATATCGTCGTCAAGTTAACTCAACATTTTCGAAAACAAGTTAGTTTTTTTTCTAAAAGTGGCAGAACAAAACTTGTTCAACAACCTCCTTTCGGCAAATATCAAAGCTCTTAAAACATTTTAAATATATTAAAAACTACGAAAAACTGATATTAAATAACAATATCGATGTCCTCAAAAGTACAAGGTCAAATTACAAGTACCTACGCAACAGAAAGAAACTAGTAATGATTGTAATAACTCTGATGAATATTTTATAACCTGTGAAGGGTAATGATCTAACCAAATGTTCTATTCAGACAGTAATAATAATAGCGTTTATACATTTACTTTGTTCTGTGTAATGTTTTGTCAATTTCAGTTCCTATTTTCACTTGTCATAGTGACAGGTAAAAATAGGTACTTTGCTTGAACCGGTTGCTTGAAAGAGATCGCCCACAGGCTAAAATCCGGTCCTTGTACCGGTTTAATTTATTTTGTACCTAATTCATTTTTAATTATTTGTGTTCAGCTAACTGCATATCAAATTTTATCGCAATCGGTTTAGTAGTTTATGCTTGAAGGAGAAACAAAGTTTCCTTACAACTTTTGCATTTGTAATATTAGAAGTATTGTTATAGTTTTTACTATAATGGACTGGGAATATTTCTCTGCCTACCACACAAACCTTAAAGACAAAGGTTTATTATTATTTATTTATTTTTCATCGAATCAACAGCTCTAAAGTACCTATAAAAGTAAACAGTAAAATAGATATTACAGCCAACCACAGATTCACACTATATAAACCAAAAACTTATACCTAAGTAAACTATTTTGTCGATTACGAGTATATTATATAACAAGAAAGGTTAAAACACTTTATTTATCCGGTTTTATCGCGTTTTTATTCATTATTTGACCCGAGCTTTCGCCAACTTTACAGTTGGCTTTTTCAAGGTTGACTGAGATGTAATTTGTCTATTAAAATAGACAAATTAAAAACGCGATAAAACCGGATAAATAAAGTGTTTTATTATGCAAAATCGCGAAAACCATAGAAGAAATTACAAGAAAGGTTGTCTGGGAGAAATCGCTTCTAGCGATAAGGTCGATCATCTGTACAACTTATTACTTTCAAGCTTTCTGTGTATTTGTCTGACTTATTAATTATAATGTAAACTGATCTTAATTGTTGTTGGTCGTACAAATAAAGTGTTAATCTATCTATCTATCTACAAACTTGCAAACTTTAGCGTGTATAATATTAGTAAGATTACTTGAATTTATTTGTATTTGTTTGGAAAATGAGGGTAGCCATACCTACATTCAGAGTAAATCCGGTAAGAGAATTTAATAATAACAATGCCTACGCGAAAAGACCCGGAAAAGTAAATAAGTATACCTAAAAATCGTGTAGATGATAAAGTTTATCGACCCGCTTAAGGTAGTGACAAATCAAGCACAAAGTAAACAAACATTCCCTACCCGAGACCGATACGAATACTTCACACCTGTACCCAATTAACTGAATAACTGATTCGGTAAATTCGTACCGGAATAATGTCTTGTCGTGTAGAAAGTTACTGTATAATAAAACTATTACAACAATTCTAAGAATTCTATATTATGAAATATAGAGCCGATTGAGAACCTACAAGATATCACGAATAGAATTTGTAGTAAAGTATAATATTATAACTTTCTAAGTAAAGAAGTAATATTTCTATCTACAATGTAAAAATACATATAACAACTTTTCTTGTTGTTTTTTACAACAGCACATTAAAGAAAATATTTTTTCAAACATTTACTTGCGGCGAAGCACGATTTCGCACCACTAAGTTTCATCCTATAGAACTTCTTATTTATAGTAAGCTATGCCCCGCGGTTTCACCTACGTAAGTCCCGTTCCCGCGGGAATATCGGTAGTAGTTTCAATGTAATTGTTTCAGTAGTTCAGTAGTTATTGTGTGAAAGAGTAACAAAGTTACATTAGTAAGATAAATGTAAGATAAGATTAGATGTACCAAAAGCATTAAAACAAAATGTAATTTAACGTTCTTATATAAATAGGTAATTACTATCCATCTGTTCCTCAGAAATCTGTCGTAATGCCCTTCCAAAAGTCAAAAGTTATATATGTTTTCGTAACCTACTGTCTTACGTCCCAAAAATCTTACCTCACACCCGAAACTTACGTACGTAGGTAACCACAAAGTCCCGAGAAGAGCAACTTTCATAAACAATGACCAACGAAGCGAACTACAAACATGAATAAAGTTTCAGCGGTCAACAATGAATCACCTACTGATGTACAGTTAACTGTATACTGTACGATATTAAGAATGACTTTCGGCATTTTTTGTGTTTTCATTTGTGGATTCATAATTATAAGTTAAGTTAAGAGCGGTGTTGTTCTAGTGGTAGATACCCCGACTGACCGAATGTCTTTTTCTTTAAGAAAAAAATATGTACGCTATTAAACATCGCTCTTACGGTGAAGGAAAACATCGTAAGGAAACCCACAGCTTCAAATTTTGCAAAAAGGCCAAATAGCAGGGCTAATTGCGGAAACACAGAGTTAAAACTTTAACTTTAACTGTTAACGTTAAGTTAGTGACACTGTATGTTAGGTTAATCTGTCTTTTTAAGTTCATTTTTTAAATATTTCTGTAATAAAGATGCTCTTGGCATATTATTATAACATATGCTTAGTAGTTGCATATTATCCATGGTGCAAAATGAAGTAAGTGTATTTTGCATCAACTAGAAAGCTATCTTGAGAATTTAATAAATTACAACATTGTATCAATACAATATTGCTTTGTATTAAGGTTGTGATAGTTCCAAATATTTACTAAATCTTGGTTAGGTTCATATTTAAATTGATACAGAGTTTAACATAACTTTGAGAACTTTATTAACCTTAGCTTAGATAGACAAAATGAACCGTAAGGCATTCTCAACATCATACTACTAAATTTAGGCACGGCGTGACATTTTAATGGCGCCTGTATTTTGCTCTCAAAGATTGTTATATTACCACAAAACTGACTTAAGCCAAAGATAAAACACCAAAGAGATAAAAAATTATAATTGCGGTAGTGGACCGTAATTTTACTAATATTGAAATGTGAAAGATTGTAATAGGAGTAGATATGTGTTTGTTGCTCATTCACACAAAATCGCTGAACCAATTGCGACGAAAATCGGTTTGTATGTAGCCGATGACAAAAAAAGTAGCTTAAGGACTACTTTTATTCCGATGTATCCGCGGATACGGAACTTAGACCTTAGCTATCTTAACTAAGTATCTTAACTAACTAAGTCTTCCTCCCAAAGGATCGTTATTACAGTCATAATATTCTAAACATTAAAAAATAAATAACTCACATTTTTTTGTGTTTAGGCGATGTTAGATTGAAACTAAACTCATTTTCCGATTTTAATGCCGTTTTAGTACTGTATCATTACAGACCACCATTAAAAGGTTCATTATCTTAATAAAAGCAACGTATTTAAAACTTTTTGATAACTGGCTTTAAACCCAACAGAATAACTAATCAACACATTTTAAAATTCAATAATAATTTGTCAACAGGTAACAAACTAACCTGCGACTGCCGGCTCGGATGGCTACAGAAACTCCGGAATGAGACTCGAAGCAAACGCCTCAAAATGGCACTCTTCCGCCTAAACTGCATCATGGACACTAAACTGAAGACAAATCTGGGAGCCGTCAAAGATAAATCAAGGAATTTAAATAACAATACTCCTTTGAAAAAGGATCTTGATTACGAGGACGATGATGAGGTAAGGATTTTGATTTGATTTAGGTATTACATTTTAAGTACATCCAAAGCAAGCAAAGGTTTAAGGTGTAAATAGACTTGTACAGAACCACAATCATAATACAAATAGCTTTATATCAGTTGTCCAAATCCTATCCTTCCTACTAATATTATAAAGCTGAAAGTTTGTGAGTATTAGTGTATGTGTGTTTGTTACTCAATCACGTAAAAACTGCTGAACCGATTGCGGTGAAACTTGGAATATAGGTGGCTAGATACCGGAAATAACACGTAGGCTTCTTTATATCCCGATAATCCCGCGGGAACGGGACTTACACGGGTGAAACCACGGGGCGCAGCTAGTGTATTATATCGATATATAATTATATCCACCTTAACGAACAAAAGAAAACGGATCAGTGTTAAAAAGCACAGCAAAAGCAAGCGCACGATTTCCATTCAGTTCGTTGGGTCTGTATCTAGCTTTAGATCGCATTTTCACTTACTATCCGGCGAGATAGTGGTTAAATTTAAAAACCGGTCAAGTGCGATTCAGAATCGCGCACGAAAGGTTCCGTACTATCATCATAATAAAATCACGTTTTTTGCATGAGAGCCCCACTTCAATGTTTATTTTACTTATTTGTTTTTTAGAATGTTGCAACAGAATCTGTTTTTGTGGCAACATCTGTTTTAAGTAAACGGCAACAGAAACAAATCATCATCGTGAAAATTTCAAATCTCTAGCTACAGATAGTGAGACCAACAGTGAATTCATAGTAAAAGGGTCCAATTTGCCCATTGAGTACAGAACCCTAACAACTAATAGTTAATTTTGTCTTAGGTTTTCGCGATTTTGCATTAAAAAATAAAACATAATATTTACCGGGTTGTGTCAACCTTGAAAAAGCTAACTGTAAAGTCAGCGAAAGCTCTGTACCTTGTGATAATGCCGTTACTAAATAAAACGCAAGTATATCCCGGAAAATGTTGTGTTTTTAGTTATAGTTTGTTTTTCTGAATAAAATACTAACTATATTTTTAGGTGGAAGAAAAACAATATGAAGAGATGCAAGACCAGGAAAATGACGAGGAAACGAAGGTCGAGTTCAGAAGGAAGCTCGTCGATATACCTTCAGAACTACTCCCTTGTCCAAATCGTCTCATTTACGACTCATCGTTCTCTCCCCCTACTCAAGACGAAGTTAGATACTACCATGGTTCTTCTAGTCAAAAGCATTTATCAAGTATATGTGTAGTAATTGTTCTAGCTTTGACACTATTGTAGCGACTTTCAACCTGTATATAGAAATTTAAACTAACATCGATGTTTTCTACAATAAATATTATTAAATAAGAGGGTATTTATCATTACATCTTAAGTTTTGTTTTTTTATGGAACTTAATACTTCGCCAGTTTCGTCTCTTGAACAAGCCTGTTGCAATTACTGGCGAAATATCGAGTCCCGTTAAAACAAATTTAAACAAGGTAAATACTCCGTTATTTAATAATACACGTAGTGAATAAGTGTTTTTACTTGGTCTATAGATTAAGCGTCACTTTCATTATTGTAATCTAATCTCACTTTCATTCATGTTTCCACCCACACTTTGACATTACAATTCTCACATTATTTTGGTATGTTAGCTATTTATTGTGTATACAATGCAGTTTTAACTTTACGTCCAAGTTTAAAGTTAGTTAGATTTTCATAGAGTGACGTGATTTTTAATTTATTAACTTTTACCAAGTTTTATTAGTGCGTACTCCAAATCAGCATGCCAGATAAATCATTGTGATTTATAACCCGCATTTTTTTAAAAGTTTGTTTTAATTCTCACTAAATAAATACATAAAAAACATATCCCTTCGTCAACGGTTTTCTGACATTCTTTATGTATTTGGAGTCTTCTGACACAAGTTAAATACCTATTTAGTAAGGGATATTATAACTAAAATTATTAATAAGGAATTTGTTTTCATTGAGTTTGGTAATTTTCTATGACTTTCCGACTACAGATTCATTTAAAATCGATCTTTGGGCCGACTTTTAACATAAATCTATTTAATTTTTAAAGACATTTAATCAATATCTTTAACATTTTAAGACTTCTAGGGCTTAGTTAGACATATCTATAATATAGCGAAGTAACTAACTGATAATTAGTGCCTAAGATTTAGAAAGGAAAGCTTTAGTATTATATTTTATTCTGTTTGAGCAAGTTTTAACGACTCGACCAGTATAATTAGGTATTTTACCTTGTAAATAGGTATTAAGTAATAAAGTTAAATTTTAATTACCGATATTAACTTAAAGCTTAATTTAATGTTCATCGTTTGAAATAATATTCACAAAGTTTAAGTAAAATAAGTAAGTAGTTAATGTTTTATGCCTTCTTTCTTTATTAAAATCTTTAAATCTTTTTAGTTCTGGTCATAGAATTTTCAACAAAACAAATTTTAAAATTAAAAAATACTTATATACTTTAAGAAAATATGACTTAAAACAATTTACAACAGATTTTCTTTAAAAAAAAGGTAATTTTAAAAAAATAATCTTAGTTGTGTTTAGTTCCTAAAATCACCATCGCAAACTTATACTTGTTGAACTTGTATAATAAAATTCCCTATTTATCAAATGATTAATAGCTTTCGTTTGTTAGAGGAAGCTGGATTAAAAAACATTTACAAAAACATCCTACATAACGATATAGGTAGGTACTACAATCGAAAAACAGATGCGAATTGAATAAAATCATTTCATTTCACGAAACACACCTGAAATCACATTAAATGACTTGTTTGCCTCTCCTCACACCGAATCGAATTATCAATTTCAAATTGTCAATTCGGGGAATTATACGGCATTTTCTATTGAACTGTTATAAATTCACACCTGAGATCTTTTCTATCATGTTGGAAGCGATAAATTTAAATCTAATGAATTGGC
The DNA here is from genome assembly GCA_949358125.1 of Idaea dimidiata. Lineage (NCBI taxonomy): Eukaryota > Metazoa > Arthropoda > Insecta > Lepidoptera > Geometridae > Idaea > Idaea dimidiata. Next base: position 16,375,354 of record OX442329.1, read on the forward strand.
TGGTTTTGTAATTGAAACGGATTGTTTGATAGAATAAAACAGTAACAGAGTCGGATTTTGGAAATGGATTGACACAATAAAAGAGTAATAAAGAACGGCATTTCAAGCCATTATTAAAGTTGTAGGTAATATTTTTAATTGGCGTTGCGAGTTGAGTAACAAAAAAGTTGTCATATTTTTTTTGTTATTATCTACCTGTCTATCTGAAAAATAAGAACTCAGGCTTAGTACATTGGTTTTAAAATCGGCTTATTAGGTATAGAAGGGGAACCAAAGCAATGATTTGTAAAGATATTCGAGCGCGTCAGATGAAGATATTATAAGATATACGTATAGTAAATGAATTAGAATGTAATGAACTCACCATACCTACTGGTACTATCTGGATATTTCTGGTTCTACATATAATCTGACACGCACGAGTATTTCTAAAAACGTTTTTTTTTACTATAATCAGCACTCCATCTAGATTTTATTTTGTAGCTTTCTTGGCGTGAAAATAAATATTTGTATCTGGTCTGGGTGTCTTTCTATGTATGATATGTATGTTTTTACATAAAAAAAATATATTATTTAGTATATACGTTGTCTAGGACCCATAGTACGAGCCTAGTGCCTAGTTTGGGGCTATATTGCGCTTTGTGCAATATAGTACAATATTTATTTATTATTTATTTATATAATAACTAAAAATCATACTTGCTGGGACTACTTCTTATTTATTCTTGCCCTCGTAATGACGGACTTCACAATTACTAAAATAATACCTACGTACTCTAAACTGTTATACCATAATGAATTCAAAAATAAAATGAATTTGTAAAATTATGCAAAATAACAAACAATACAAAAACAACAAGAATAATTTACTTTGAAGTGTTTGAGTTAGTGTTATAGATAATTTTGCGTTCCATTCCACTGATTTCTGTATCAAAACTGTGTATTAATTATATTTAATTTGTATTATATTGAATTATTTAGTCTTAGGAAATTTACAATGTAATAACAACTCTACGTTTTAGTACCTAAGCTTCAATTTCATTTAAGATTTAGGCAAGTATGCTTGAGAAAATAATTAATATTCATAAAGCAACAGTGATTTACATACCAAAGGTTATTTTGAAAATACATTAATCAATATTTATAAGAAAAAAATATGTAAATAAACACAACAAAATTGTTATCTATTCTAATCGGAGTGTGAAATAAATTGATACTTTTTCAAGACTTGAATTTTATTGCTTTTTTTTCATTTGATAAATCTATTATTGGAATTTAAGGTAAGTACTTCGTATTTGCTACATTAAATTTAATCCCATTAATAAGTCAAATGTGGTAAACACCTTTATGGAAAAACCACAGAAAAACAATATAGCTACGACTAGCTACGAGAGTGCTACAATCTATGCTACGATAGTTCGAAATGACGTTACGTCAATTTATATTCATTATATCTGCATACCAAATTTCATTGAAATCGGTCCAGCCGTTTCCGAGATTAGCGCGCATAAACGCACAGACAAACAGACAAACGGACAAACAGACAAAAAGTTAAACACGGAAATGGGGTCTGTTATGTTAGTAAAGAGCCCTAAGAATAGTTTTTTAAAATTATCTTTCAAAAACAGACACCGCTACGTTGCGTGGTCGACTGTAACATGGTCGACGTTTCGATCATGTTACAGTGATCTTCGTTAAAAGGCGATTGGTCATTATGACCAAGATTTTTGTAACATGATCGAAACGTAGAGACTCGGTTATATGTAACTATATCTGATGGACATTTAATCTAGCTGAAATCTAGTAAGAAAGTCACATACATACTCACACACTTTCTTATATCTTTACGCGGTGAATACTATACAGTAAAATGTAACTATATTAACAAATCGTGTGAATTTAGACAAAAGACACAGATAATTCGCAAAATTAACTATTTATTTTTTGGTTTACACGCGAGATTAACAATTAGTAAATCAGTAGGCAACTAGATAGATAGATTAGACCAACTACCTATTGGCTTCTATTCTCAGAAGGCACTTAGCATAGTTTCAATATAACAAACACTTGAATCCGAGTCGGCAAAGACCCACATCTCATCAACAGAGACTTACTTGAGGAGCAACATAAATTGGCATAGTTTTCATAACTTTCCATTAAAGAGGCAACTTGAAAGGCTGAGACGCATGGCTTAAGTAAAATGTATTTTACAGTCAAGTGAGTCAGGATTAGATAAGAAAATTCTGTATAGAATATGCAAACTATGTTCACACATTTAAGTGGAATATTGAGTGCGGGTTAGTGCTAGGTTATTCGAAGAACTTAAAGACTAAGACGATAATGGTTTTTATTAAGACTAAGCTTGAGAAAACTGGAATGAGCAACGAATAGCAATTCTACGCATAAATATTCTTTTGTTCGAGATACTAATCAATTGAAATAAAATTATATCGACGAAAAAAACTGAACAAAAAAACCGACTTTACGATGTAGGTACAAAATAAGCTCACCTGCATACAGTGCCACCGACTTATTTGGTATGAGTCGGGCAGTTCCCTCCTGATGTGCGTCTACCTTGTCGTGGTGGAGGGGTTCAATAGCTGCAAGGCGGGCAGTGAAGCTAAGAGGCGCACTTAGCTGATGGTATATGATGAGGGTGGGGTGAGTGGTCTTAAATGTAACACGCTTATCTAAAAATAAAAAACTACGGACTTTATCCGGTGGATGAGATTTTTTCTGGGCGAGAATGTTACACCTTCGCCCTCATCGTTGTTTTCCATCAGGTAGGTTAAGGTCAAATGCTTGCCTATCCCAAATAAAAAATCTTCAATTTTGATACAATTCAAATGTCAATATTTTTTATTTATACGAAACGTTAAAACCAATGTTTTTCTCTTCTATCTGCATTAAAACAAAAAGGACGGAGTAAGAAAGAATTCAGTGAGCGGAATACGTAATTACTGACCTCATCAAAGTGGAAAATCTGTGCAAACAGAAAAATGTTCTGAACTTTGTGCTACGCTTTGATAAATGTTGTTTCAAATTGGATTTTATATCTATACAATAATATGATATAATATATTATGTAGGCAGGTTTGTTTGATAAAGGATTTCTTGATACACAATTAGGTATTATTTTAGAACTATAGGTGTATAAAATTTTTAATTTTACACGATTTGTTAACCTAGTCTTAATCGCGTAATATTATTTATTTTCTTAACTCGCACCGTTTTAATCATGTCACAATAAAAAAAAACATTTATTTCAGATCATTGTTCTTAGATAATAAAATCCATATTTAAAATTAAACAGTTAATAAATTACATTAAGATAAATTGCATATAGCTACGATTTGATTAAATTTCTTCAATAAAAAACATTATTGAAAAAAATATTCAAATTAAATTCAAAAAGAAAAACATACAATTTTGTTTTCTACATAACAAGCGGGTTTATTAAGCGATATTTTTGCGATATCGCAATATATGCAATTTCTTACACATGGCTGCTTCTCGCGAGTTGGAGAACTCGCGTGGTCTAGCTTGTTCAAACCTCGCCCGTATTATTTTTGAAAGTGTATTTTTCAGAAATGTTTTAAAGGAAAAATTCATCTTCAATAATCAATCGAGCCTTAGTCGAAAAAATAGTAGATTGGGAAACATTCATATTCTTAAATTCGCTGCTCGAGATGGGAACTTCCGTGGCCGAGCGGTTGAGGCACAGGGGTACTGATCTAGGGACGCGAGTTCAAATCTCGCCGCAAGTGAATTTTTGAAGATGAATTTTTCCTTTACAATATTTCTAATAAATATGCCATGAGCAATAAAAACAAATTACGAAATAGTGTATTTTTCCTTTAAAAATATTTCTAGTTTAGTCGATCCCCACAGTTTTACAGATATTCTCACGTCATCTTATATTCCCGGAATAGTATATGTACATCAGATAAATTCAGTAGCTTTCTTCCAGTATTATTTATATCTCCTATTAATATACATATGTAGACATAAAAAGCGTATATAAGTACGAAATATAATAACAGTCACAGTTTTTCTATACAAATCTTTCACTTCCATTTTCTCAAAGGGAAAATGTTTTTCGTCAGGTATTTTTCCTGCCCGTATCTAATAATTTATGCTTGTGTTATTAAAGTAATAAATAAATATATATTTTTTATGCAATTTGTTTTTGTGACTGTTCCATATGGTGTTTCTTTTACGTGATAGGAATCATCGTTTTTCTTTTGTTCTGTTTTGTTATAGTTATTGAAATCAGTAGTTTTGTGTTTCTGTTTTATGCGTCAGTGAAATTTGTTATGCCGTTAAATATTTTGTCGAGTTTCTATATAGATAATACTAGCTGCGGCCCGCGGTTTCACCCGCGTAAGTCCCGTTCCCGAATATTGGGATAAAAAGTAGCCTTTGTGTTAATCCAGGTCTCCAGCTACCTATATTCCAAGTTTCATCGCAATCGGTTCAGTAGTTTTTGTGTGAAAGAGTAACAACCTCACATACATACATTCACACATACTTACATACAAACTTTCGCGTTTATTATATTAGTAAGATAATGTATTTTGTCTAGCAAAGATGTATTTGTTTGTTTGTTTGTACTGAATAGACTCAGTACTGATTTCACTAATAGAAAGCTACATTATTGAGGATTAACATAGGCTCATATTTGATCCCCATATTTCTACAGAAATGGGATTTACACGGGTGAAACCGCAGGGCGCAGCTAGTGTATAATAAATTTATTATATTTATAAACTATTTTATATTCATAAACCTGGTTAGTTAAGATAAAGTATTTTAAGTAAAAACAATAATTTAACATCTCTGCTGTCAGATAAATCATAACTTAAACTTCTCCAGAAAAGTAACAAAACATTTTTATTATTATAAAGAGATAAACAAAAGTTGAGTTTCAATTACTTTATTGCTCTTTCCCTAATTGATTAAGCGCCAGTCAGTTTTACCTTAGATTAAAATATTTAGAGGAGTTGCTTTTGTGTTTAATTAATTTCTAAGTGTAGGTATCTATCGTTTTTGGAGCAAATTAACTGTTCATAGTAGAATGAAGTAACAAAATGAAGGCTTGCCTCTTTGTCAAGTAATGTGATCGGTCACGTGACTTGTCCGGTACAAACTTAATTTTGATGTATCATATATGATTTATATTAGACCGTCACGAGCGCTGGCCGGGATCGAGCTTCGTTGTCCATTGCTCAGGCGCCACTCGGTGGCAACAGACCGATCCTTTGCTTGCCGAGCAAAGGACAACGAAGCTCGCGCTCCTGATGGCCTAATATGAATCATCCCTATTTAGAAAAAAAAATGTAGGACAGCTGTGCAACTGTGTAATTAAAGCGCTAACTACTAGGTAAACTGTGTCTAAGAGTAGAGTATTATGAGGCAATGGTATAAGTTGATGAAGTGAATTGGTAAAAATCTTCATGTGAAGAAATTAGCTTTGGCGTTTAGTGTCGCTTAGTACCAACGTGCAGCGAATAATATTAGGTTGTTTTTCGTATAGTTCCTCCTGACCGTACATGGGCCGTCTGGATGAAATCCAGAAACCCATTAGGGTTTAAGGTCATTTCATCCACACAGTCCATTGTCAATGTGTCAGCATTAATTACATGTTATCATCATCATCAGCCTGGTGCAGTCCACTGCTGGACATAGGCTTCTCCAATTGCACGCCATCTAGATCTATTTTCGGTTTCTCGCATTCAGTTTGTTTCAGCTGTCTTGCGCAAATCGTCACTCCAACGTGCCTGAGGATGTCCTACACTACGTTTGCCGAGACGCGTTCTCCACTCACCCAAATAATTTACATGTGTTTCACCCAAAGACGATAAAGACAATTAACTGCTCATACCGTAAATTTTACAGGCATACATACGGGCAGGGGGGTAAGGTAATAAATTAAACTTTATGATTGGTCATTGCGTTATCTTTCTATACTTAGAGTCTTTGTGAGTGCCGTCTTTGCACGAAAGTGCTATATACTAATAGAACGTACTATTGTCGTGAGGGGGAATACCTACTTATGAGCAATCATCTGGTTTTATCGTCTTTGGTCTGACTGAATGGATTGATTTGGTTTTTCGGATTAGATTCCATTCGGTCAAATCGGGTTTAGGACTTACGCAGATGAAACCGTGAGACGCACCTATTATATAAATACACAAAACCATTATATTTATCCATAAAAGATACTTTATAAAAGCTCGAGAATGGTTACCATTTTTCTCATTTAAAAACGTCAAAGTTACCAGTCGTGGTTACGATAAATCTTTGAAATTCAGGTGTTTCTGGTACTTTCCGGAAATCGAAATTCAAAATTTAAAGGAAATTCAGTTAGGAATTACGAGTTATAAATCAGAGCCGGAAGTTTTGTGATACGTTGGTGCATGTTTACAGTGAAGGTTAATTTGGTTGTCGTTGCCTTTTTTACGGTAGATTTAATTAGAGAGTTGTTTACAGTTGAGTTTGTAATTTTGTACGATTTTTTTTGATTGAAATGGTGCATTACTATAGCTTGCTATACAGTAGGTAGGGAAGTTATGCTTGCGTGTTATGTATCTAGTTGGTAACTAGGGTTGAACTGAGGTACTATACATTGATGATTACCGCAATGGCCAGTGATTATCGCAAAGAGCAATATACTGTACAGTGCCTATGAAACCAAGTTATCTAATTAATAAATAATAGGAAGGATGTTCGGTTTGCTAAACTTGGCAAGAACTTAAAAAATAATATACGATACTCAATATAGGTACGATTTGAAAATAATGTTGGTTATTTTTTTTCAAAATATTCGTTCTTTACGGGATTAAAATCCGCGACTACTGATCGACTGCATCTATAATTTATTGTAATATTATGTATTCTAATTTCTAATTTATTGTAATATTATGTATTCTAATTTCTCAAATAAAAATACAGCTTAATCTAGAAAATGCCAACTCAATGTGCAATTTAGAACGCACTCGACAAATTAGACGTTCTTATTTCCTCCCTAAAGACAATGCTTATTTATCAAACTTTATCAAAATCAACTTCTAAACTAAATTGAACTAATAACAAACAGTTTATAAGCGACAGGTACCATTTATTAAATTTCAAAAGCAGAAAATAAATTGCTGGCCCCAGTAATAATAATACACCGGGAGCTTGGATAAGTCTGACCTACTTAAAAATATGTATAAGTACCTACGTGTCAATTTTTAATCATTTGCAAATTACTGAGTTACTACAACAGCAACTTAGAGCGATTTCTTTCAGACAAAATTTGTATATGCAGATAAAAAAATATGGAAGGTGATACTAAAATGTAGTTAAGTAAAGAAATAAAAAATATTAAGTGAAGAATCATGACATTTAATACTAAGCTGTATTCACCAAGAACTTCACAATTGTAGGTTTAAATACACAATAACTTGCCCATTACTGGCATGTTTCTCACAGATAATCAAACACAATATAGACTTAGGGTTTTGGGTAAGAAATTAATTAAATAACAACCTAATAAAAACAAAAATTTGGGTTATTTTTCATGAAAGTCACTGTAGAAGGTGTGGTAGGAGAGGGCTAAAACAGTTTTCGAGAATCAAAAAAGCAAAAGACCAGGACCCTAAGTAATGACGTAGGTAAGATAACGCCTTGACTGTCCGTCCATAACTTTAATAACAAAGACCCAATGCTATTAGCTAAATTTGTCTCAGATATTAAATGGCAGCTGCAGCCCTTCGCCCCCATTGTTCTTAAGCTGTTGCTTATAAGGAATCAAGTTTGATTAAGTTTATTACTTTTAAGTCGTAGTTCCACTATTGGCGCTACTATACTTATTACTTACTCTCAGTTTCTTCATTGTGTGAAACATGATAAAACTGGCCGTAGTAGTGGTAGCTATTGTAGTAGTGAAGTGAGCAATTTAAATAAAAAAAATAATACATTAGCATGATTTATTTACACAAATTATTTTTGGGGACAACACACAGCGCATAATATGATAATGGTGACCAGACTACAAATAGTTTATAGAGGGTGCTCCGACGACGACCATTTAAGCCGAAAGGGGGTTGTTCTAAACGTCTATGCGATCAATTTTTGTTCTACAATTGTTACCTTTGATTTTATTTTGTCCACACAACACCAACAACATTACACACACACAAACCCACACTAAATCACATATTATTATTAGTACAAGTCATAGTTATTTTATCCCATAAAAGTTTTGTATTTTATTTTTGTATCGATAAATTAAACCCTGAGGAGGGCACTCTCTCTCTGCAAGACTTAAACACATCGTACAAAGATAGACAACCAGACTAGGAACAAATACTTACATATTATAGGCATAAATATGGCTGGAATCGAACCCACAACTTGCAGACGAGGATTAGCCGAGTACTTAAAATAGTCGTAGTAGAGAAAATAAACAATCAAATCAGTTGATAATCAAATACGAATCAAATTGAGTTCATTCAAATGACCAGTCAATAAATCAAATTACCATTCAATAAATCAAATGACCTTAAATTGTCTGTTTACGGCCACAAGGACACTTGTTTAAGGACAGAAATATTCCACTCACATTCGAGTGTTTCTTACAAGATAACGATGTGAAATCAGATATCTTTTACTATGTATTGAACTTTGTTAACTGAAATTATTGGTGAAAGAATTTATACAAGGTGTAACAAACTATGTTTGTTCGAATATTTGTTTTTTTTTGTAGAAGATCGGTTTTAGAAATGTCAGTTTATGTAAGAGGCATTTTTGATGACGTTAAAACCTTAGTTGTTAGAGAGAAAAGTAACATTGTTCAATTTAAATTTCACTAAGGAATGTGGATATATTTGTGGAAAGTGTTTTAAAAACAATATACAATTTATACAAACCCTTAATGTAATAACCCGTATGTATGTATGTGACTTTGTTACTCTTTCACGCCAAAACTACTGAAGCGATTATGATGAAACTTGAAATATAGGTAGCTGGAAATCTGGAATAACACAGCCTCTTTACTTTTTATCTCGATATTTCCGCGGGAACGGAAACCGCGGGGCGCAGCTAGTCTAATTATAGTAGAACTTCACTTTGGTAAGTTTGTATAACCGTAAATTGTACCTGATCATCGTCTTTATGTCTGGAACATTCATTTTTTCCTTAACATTTTTTCTTACTACCAATGGCTTATTCTTTTACCCGCAAAACATATCATAATATTAGTCTTGCTATTACACCTTGCAAAGTTAAACTATTTCTAAAAGACGAACGTACCCTACGTCGACGTGAGGTGAATATTGAGAAGAAAAATGTATATTTTAAGGGGATGTTTGAAAACCGTTTTGTTGTCATCTGACTTGAGATTTGTTGACCGGACCGTACCACTGACTGTACTTTCTTCGAACTGTTTAAGAAAACTACATCAGTTTAATAAAACTTTTTGTTTAGAATGTATATTATGTAAAAGTAACTATTTGTATACAACATCAATATAAATTGAAAAGTGTTAATTGTTCTAGACGTCTAGATTGTCGAGTTTTATTCTTTGTTGTTCTTCCGTAAATTTCTTAGTTTTTCAAAGGTTATGTATGCTCAGCTGTTTCTTGGACTTATAATAATCTCTACGTCCAAAAAACAGCCTTGAAAAATATTTTTATGTCTATTTTGGTCTACGATTAAAAAAACATATAACATTACTATTTTTCCAGTCAAACATAAGCTATTTTTTTTAAAAGATCAATATTTCATAAAGTTTTCCCAAACGACTAGAATACCTTTAAACTAACATTTCCGTCCCCGTATGATATTGTGAAATAGTTTTAATTTTCAAAAGTTGTGTAACAACAGTTACCTATTGTAGTGAGACGTGACGAGTACTGGCTCGTTTTATTACCCTCGTTCTTTTTTCGTCTATCACTATATATAAATGTGCTTCAGCTTTGACCACATCGTCATTACCATAAATGATAAAAATACTTATATTTATTGAACATCCTATCCTATCCTATCCTACTAATACTATAAAGCTGAAAGTTTGTGAGTATGTGGGTTTGTTACTCAATCACGCAAAAATTATTGAACCGATTGTGATGAAACTTGACATATGAGTAGTTGGATCCCGGGAATAACACATAGGCTACATTTTATCCCGATATTCCGCGGGGATATCCTGATATTCCTCGGGGATATCCCGATATTCCGCGGGAACGGGACTTACACCCGTTACGTTCAGTAGTTTTTGCGTGAAAGAGTAACAAACTCACATACATACAAACAAACTTTCACCTTATAATATTAGTAAGATACAATAAATAAAACATAATCCTGTTATACAAAAATATATCAAGACGTTGGTAATTTCACAGTTATAAAATTACAATAAACAACATAGTCCCCAAAATAGGAAATAATTTAAAGAACAAAATATTCGAGTATTAGTTTCGGCAAATTATCTTCGCAGTCCTCTAGACTGAAGGGCTCCTAAACCTCAGACTTTTTATCAGCCGATTGTGAATCATACTAACTGAGGCTCGCGGATTTACCAGCGTAGTAACTCTTCCCGTGTAGGAATAACAGGATAAAAAGTATATCCAAGTGCCCTAAATTTTAGCTTAATCCGTTTTTTTAATACAATATTCGATTGATTGATTGATTAATACTTTATTGTACCAAAACATAAATAACAACAAACTAGATATACAAAAACTAAATATTTTAATCGTAGGATTGAACGGCATTTCAATAATGCTGATAATAATAAAGGCAACGCGATTAAAACCGTAAAATTAGTTTCGTTTTATATAATTACATATAATAGGTATATTTGTAATTGTAAAAAAAAATTGAACATTGAATTTGTATTTGTTTTAATCAACATAATACATAGTCAGGTAGGTACCAAATGTAATAAAAAAATGGATATATGTACTTTTAATGAATTTAAAATATTGTGTAACACATATTGTAAATTTAAGTTTTAAGTTTTCATTTTCCAGGAATTTTTTTCACCTCAAAATAACTAAAGTTTCTTGTCCGCGGTGTCCCCTAACGATACATTATAGGGGACACCATATGGGTAAGACATTAACAACAATATTGGAACAAATTCTTATATTGAGAGATTTGTGTTCTATAGTTCTTTATATTCTGGTGCCACTATTGTATTTTTATTTAAATTTTAGACTGAGTGTGGTTATAAAAGTCAACGCTCACTGTCAACCATCACGATCTTATAAACCGCGTACTTAAAGTTAGTACATCTATCACCCACTTTACTGCCTAGCTTCTCAAAGAGGAGGCCCTTTCCTTACTGTGTTTTTTTAAAGTGACTTTTATAATTTTGTATGTGTTATAATTACACACTTTTATAATTTCTAAGTTCAAAGCAAAACCAACTAAATCTCATCGAGAGTAAATTTTTTGAAGATGTAATTTTCCTAAATGTTTATTATTAAGTTATGACTCCGCTGATCTTTTCGTCATATAGCAGAGGTAAAGTACAGTCAGCAGCGATATTTCCGTGCAAGTTTAAAGCACACTTTAGCAACTAATTAGGGTTTATTAATGAACTAGTTTGTGCTTAATGAGTCTAGTTTTAGAACTCAGTAACGGTGCGGGCATGCAGACTGATTAATTGTGTGGTAATATTATTTACATATTTGTGAAACTACCGACTAAAATTAGGTGGTACAATTATTGTTGAACAAAAGGTCTAGAAATACCTCACATTCGTAGGGTGTTGACAAAATAGGTACATATATTAAAAGCTAGGCAATTTTTACCGAAAAATGAGTTAATTTTCAATCCAAGCATGGTTAAAAATGTAATCATGAGGTAATATTTATTCGATATCTAGAGACAAATTGTACAATCATTACATTCTACGTATGTACCGTTCTATGATTCAACACACCTTTTTATTTGTTTCAAATACATACCTACATTGTCGATCTCAAACTATAAACAATTAGTAGAAAAAGTATTTTCGAAATAAAAATAACCACAGCTTCAAAGTAATTTACAGATTCTTAACGCATAAAATAGTCCCTTTAACGAGGGATATGGGATGATTCTCATTAGAACGCGCCGTATCTTTACGTATTTGGAAATCATGGTTCTGCGACGTACGACGTCCGCAGTCCGTCCTCATCCCGACCCGGAAACAGCCCGTTCTGTATAAATTGTTCTAAATCGGCATCATTACTTTTTTTGTTTTTTGTTTAGATCCATTTAACAGTGTTCAAAGTTTCATCCATGACCTAAATTCGTCCACCGTGCTATGGAAGAAGTCTGTATAAGTACCTACGTTTCTTATCTCTCAAGCTATTTCAGGAACAGTACAAGCTTGAACTTTTTTAGAATAAAACGTAATCGATGAGGGAATTGTATTAGCGTGAAACGGGATTTGCCTTATTGGATTCCAACGAGTAATGACAATTTTATAGAATTATACGCCGCGTATACATTTTTCAATTGATTGATTTTGGTTTGGAACGAGTTTTCTTCGGAGATATTTTATTTAAGGAGGAATAAAGAAAACCTCAGTATCTTTACTAATTTATAAAGAAAAGTCCGTACGAGTTTACATCAGGTAACCGACTGGGAATACAGGAGGTAAAGGTTTAATTTACAGATTGTATAGCAAGGGTCACAATTCTTATCAATGAAGGAACCATGGAGAAGGTAAATTTCAGTTTCTCCCTTGCACACAATGCTTAGGAGCTGCTAAATTATATAAGTAGGTAGCCCTTGAACGTTGGCAGCAATGAAATGATACTCTATACAGATTATTGTTGACATAATATGTCCATTAGGAGACCAAAAAAATATATTATACATAAATTGTGTAAAAAGGTGTACTATGATGTTACGTCGTCATATCTTAATGAAAAGAATCCATGGCCATGATTATTGATTGCTCCTATTCAAATTACAGATTAGACAGACAGATATTCAAATTCAAATTATTATGTATGACGATTGTAATTTAACACATAAAAAAACCTTCATGAGTTTCTTGTGGCTTCTTCTCATCGGAGGGCGCGTTCCGAAGCCACATCAAATCGTGATCAACCTTTGTATTGTACAAACATTCTATGGAAATAAATAATTTTGAATGAGAATTTGAAACTTTGTTTTCTAGTCGTGTTTTCTAGTTATTTAAAAGTTCGCCTCACCACACAGTTTAGTTGACCTAATAGTTGGCTCTGGAGTGTGTTCGTTCGAGTCGATTTTGTCCAGAGTTCTACACTACTCTATAACGACTTCCTCTGTTATTTTTGTAGGCACACAGCGACCTCTCCTAAATTTATAAACACACATTGGTTTTCTATTTTTATTTCAAGTTCTTAGGCCTGAACTAGGCGTTTATATAGAAACATTTTAAAGGGAAAAAATACATCTAAAAAACAAAAAGCAACGCATCTTTACTCAATCCGGGGTAACTACTTAACAAATTAGTCCACAGACCTCGATGGTCAGCGTCGATCGTACGTCGTGGTTTTGTTTTATTTTTTCCTCTAAAATATTTATCATTTGATTTTCTTTTGATGACAATCGAGACGTGTTTGTGGATATTGAATTCTGCGAAATGTATTTTGATGTAATGGCAACTTTTTATACATTTTTCTCTCGAAAAAAAAAAACATTTTTGTGTCTTCAATTTAGGCTCGTTGGTGGCTACAAAGTAAGCTGTGGAGTAGTGAGTTGTAATCCCACCGAGGTATTTGAATTTCGTTAAAGGTTTTTTAATGTTGTAAGGGGTTATTTAGTCTTGAAATTGTATTAACTTATATAAATAATTAACCACTCGGATCCCAAAGCTAATTGGACATAATGTTAAAGTTTGAACTAGGATCAGCCTCTAAAAGTTATTTAACTAGTACGAGCACCTGAATAAGTCGATTTGTAATTTAATTGTTAAACTTTGTTAGTTAATTGCTTGAATTGCAGGTGGGTTGAGTTTTTATTATTCCTATAGGTTTTATTCAGCCAATGAGTTAGATTTTAAACAGTATTCTATATACCTTATTTCTTGCACCCGTGGGAGAGTAGAGCTGAAATCTATAGAGCGACCTTTATTAAGCAAAAACTTTGACTTAAGACAATTTTGGTATTTATAAAGCGATCTTCACATGCAACTATCTAAAATTTTAGTTTGGTATCTATATCAATCTAAGTTTTTCAAATTTTGAATGTAAACCAATTAAAAATAATGACCTAAACTTTGCTTTTCTGTTATGATTATGAAGATCATTTGTATTACAAAAAGAATTTTTGATAGACTTTCCTTAACTTTTCCTACCAAGTTTTTACGAATCTAAGTCTGAGCAAAGTCAAAGTACGGACTATATATTTCAGCCTAAGTCTCGATACCGCGACGGATGAGACCTATCGACTTATCTTAAGTAACAAACATACTTCATGTACTTACCTATACACAAACTTTAATATTTATAATATTAATAGGATTTAATTTTTACATTTCTCCGGGTCCTAGGGATGATTCATATTAGATCAGGCCGTGTCCGGGCCGCGGCGGGAACGAGCTACCTCCATTTGTATGAAGACAGCACGGATGCGGCACGGACAACATGCAAAATAAAAGCTGTCTTCATACAAAAGTAGCTCCTTTCCGCCCCGGCCCGGACATGGCCCGCAAGCCTATTATGTAAAAAAATTTCGTTTCACAGTTTCGTTGTTCGGAAATTTACTCACACATCACACACCCTTGAAAAAGTTGACTTAAAATTCGAACGTCGTTGTTCTATTACCGTTTAGGTAATCGAGAAACTGGGCCCGTACGTACTGTGTTCCTACGAACGAACAGAAAATCTGTCGGAATGTGACTGATTTTTTTCCTCGAGAGCATTTTAATTTTTAGTTTTGTCGTTCGTTCGTAGAATTAGAGTTGAGGCCCAGTATTCATCGTCACCTTACCCCAGTAATTAATACATGTACAATGTGGCATTTTGAACACCATATACATTACCGTAAGCCAAGAGTGACGCCACCCTAAGTAATAAATCAAGATTTTTTTATCGTCGCGACTAAAAATTTTAAGTAGCATGAATAAAACATTTCATTTTCGATACTTGGAGAACGTTGGTGGTGGATTAGCGATTTAAACCTCCGATTTTTAGGGGAGGTCGTTTTGTGTTTTTATCTTCTTACTAATAATAAACGCGAAAGTTTGTATGTATGTATGTCTGTGACTTTGTTACTCAATCACGCAAAAACTACAGAACCGATTGCGATGAAACTTAGAATATAGACCTGAAATAATACATAGGCTACTTTTTATCCCGATATTCCAGGAACGGGACTTACGAGGGTGAAACCGCGGGGCGCAGCTAGTCTTCCATAAAAGTTACTGAATTAAGTAAGTATTTTACGAAGTTACATACAACGCAATTTAATCCTTAACTAAAAACTAGGCTTGTAGTATGGGTATTTGAGACCTGATATACTACACAACATTATACTTTAACTAAAATAATACTAGCGCTGGTTCTCGCAGTTTCACCCTACTTTTTTATGAAGTAAATGAATTATGAAGTAAGACAGTAAACAGGAACCCAGTATGTTTGTTATTCCTTCATACAAAAACTGCCTTAGATAAATAGGTATCCAGAAAGACAATATCCATGAACCAACTCGCCCTTAAATCACCTAAAAGCCTTACCTATACATACAAAGTAAAGTAAGACCATAGGATCACTCATCTGCATCTATGTTCACTGCACCGAGTATATTAATAATTCACTAGATGGCCACTATCTAAGATTCCGAAGTTAGGAATCAAATAAATGGATGCGGTTATAATTAGTTAGACTAAAAGGAAAAATGCTAAGAACGATTATTCCATAAGACTATTATGCCAAAACAAATTAGTCCTCACGATGATTATGCCAAAAAAAACGTGTAAAACCATTTATGCATTATGACAATTATGCCAAAAATATATATACCTAAAAAGTGATTTTATGACAAAAAAGTTTATGCGAAAAGTTGGGATCTCTGAATCTCACTTTTGGACATCATGGAATGGAATATTTTATGTTTTTTAGGTCTCCTCTATCTAAATACTTGTATAGGTCACGTTGTGCAACAAAAAATTGAAAAAAAAACAAGATGGCGATTTTCGACTATGCCAAAGACTTAAAAGGTCCTTCAACTCATTTTGCGGTTTGGAAAACGTTGCTTACGCCCGACGAATCGGTAAAATTAAAGAAAAATCGAATTAGTTAGCTTTCTACCCGAGAGTCGTGGTATGGAATCCCGCCGACCGTGCAACAGTGCTTGTATCTTTAAGAAAAAAAATATAACTAAGGGCCATTATCATCACTTTTACCAGTGACAGAAAACATCGCGAGAACATCGCGCGCAATCCGTGTCTTAAGTAACCATGTTTTATGTAGGTACTTGTAGTAAGGTAGGTACAAAATTATTGAAGTTTCTAGTTTGTGTTGATATTTAAGTGGAATCCTAAATTCCACTTCGTTTAATTCTGAATTCAAAATAATATTTCTGCTATTCACAATCCACACGAGTTATTAATCACACATCGATAAATGGTAGTAATTTATTAATAAATGAAAAGCATCTATCAGGCTTTCACTAGTGACATTTTAGTTTTTTAAAATACTTTAACGTTGCGGGATAATTTTGTTTTGTATTGTAAACCTGAATAGTCAAAAATAAAGCAGGATAATTTGTTAATAATTGACCGAACGGGCGAAGCGAGTGAGGTCCAGTGTAGACGGGCCTGGCGCTTGTATCATTGTAACTTTGTATCTTTGTATGTTTGTTCGACGATAACTTGAGTATTGTAGCTCCAATCTTTATGAATTTTGGTATGCGCGTAGTTTAGGTCAATAGAATTTATGAGTTGGAAATAAGCCGGATCAGTAGGGGGGGGGGGGGGGGGGGGTTAGGGAGATAGGGGGTCGTGAGGTCTCAGTTCGGGGCGAACTACTAGTGTAATGATGTTATCCGACGGGCTTTTGCCACCATTAATGTTCCGGCTGTTTTGGAATCAAATGGTTTGGCGCGTGATGAAGGCAGAAGAGCTGACGGGATGACTCCCCTAGAAGATGGGACGTCGTTTAATTTGGGACGCTACTTGCATCGTCCCATCTTCCAGGAACCTCTCGTAAGGCGGTTGCGGCTGCTTTCGGAGCCGAAAATCTTTTAAAAGGCGCAAATATGTGACTCTTGATTAAAGTTACATATTTAAGCCTTTTGAAGTGGAGTCTTTGGGACCGTAGGGCCTGAGGGCACAGGCAATTTATAAGTTTTTGTCTGAGCGCCTAGTGGAGACAACGCGAGACCAGAATCCTGGAGTTTACTTGGCACAAAGAATAAGCATTGCAATTCAGCATGGCAATGCGGCCAGCATTTTGGGCTCGCTGCCAAGTCTTGGGCTTGTTTGAATAAGTTCCTTTATATTGTAAATATGTTTTTGAGTGTTTATAATAACTAAAATATACCTACATTTTAATTATTTAAAAAATTAGGAAGTTATAAAATGGAACATCCAAATTTTTATAAGTTCGCAGCATACGATTGCCCAGTTGACTACTCCTCTTATTGTATGTTCAATACAAACAACGTCCATCTCTGTGAATTTATAATAAAGTATTTGTTTAACAAAACGAACATTGGAAAATGAACTTTGGTTTTCGTTAGGAAATTGACTGCTATTTAAAATTAGATACAATATGACTGTGGAAGAACCAGATTAACGTGTCTGTCTGTTGAAGATTCATAATTATTATGTGTTATTTTTAAACTAAACAATATAAAATTTATAAAAAAATGTTACAAATAAAAGTAAAATAATGTATATGATTATAACCTTCGCTTTTATACTAGGTACTAGTGGAATACACCTACTGAAATATACATTATAAATAACTATTTTCATTACAAAAACAGACACGAATAAAAATATATTAAATTAAGCAACATTCTTGAAAAATAACTGTCAAAATAATAGTTGAGAAACGTCTTGCTGTAACCCAAAACAATTGCATGCAAACGGCACATGCAACAAAATGCCTCCCCCCAATTAAGCAGTAAGTCAGTACCAACTATATAAGTTAAAATAATTAAAACATATCCATACTATAAAATGTAAACGTTAAACACGGCACTGTGTTAAACCTAATGTTGTTGTGTTGTGTGTAATTTAACTAATTGCAGTAATTTACATTAAACGTTGGTTTCTTCATTAAACGTGTAATACTATGCTTTCTTATTATTATGTGGTGGGGTATTAAATGAAATTATTACCTGATACCTATTCCATTAAGGTCATAGTTCATTAGAGCTACTCGGGATCCGACCCAGCACCGCCTTGAGAGTTCCTTGAGGTCCAGTTTGGTAACTGATAACTACTGATAAGTCACCCCGAACCTCGTAGAATTCAGATTTATAATGTCCAGGTTCACTGGACCGCAAGGAATTGAATTCTGTGAAGTCTGATGTACCGGTGGACGCACAATCTTAGTAGAAACAATAGTCGATGGAAACAGAAACGAAAGTCGTTTAGCATCTGCTCGTTACCAATAGGTGGATGTCGCGCAGTCAATGAATAGACTAAAAAAAATAAAATGAATAGACTGACATCCCGTGATCAAAGATTGTATAATCATAGGGACCGTCTCCACGAGCGTTAGAATCGCGGCGATATTATCTTCTATACCACGCACTACCGCGTTAACATCGCCGTGTGGAGATACGTTCATAGAGATTGTATAGAAATAAGTGGCTCGACGATAAAATCGCCGCGATTCTAACGCTCGTGGAGACGGTCCCTAAGTGTAAAATCTCAAATGTCAACTCTTAGAAATTCGTGAATCACCAATGATCTGTCTATGAATTACTAAGTAGTTCAAATGCGTTGCTAACATTGATCACAGAAGACAGTTGAAACAAGCTCCTACCTCAAAAACAATATTTTTAAAGTTTTAAGCGTCAACCATTGACTTCATGCATGTAGCGATTGTGTGGCATGTAACTTTATAAAATTTTAAATATACATAAATATATTTCGATTAAAAAGAACTTAAAATATTTGTGAGACACCTCTAGTAATAGTATGTACTGTACATTCCACGCTACTATGATCGTTTGTCGTTGCTATGTCGACCTTTTGCCGTTCAAAAAATAAAGTAAATATTAAATAAAAAATATCCCGACTACTTTTAAAAACCACAGACGATTTAAAGTATGTTTTTCTTTTTTTTTATTATTTGATGTGTTTTTTTTTAAGCTGAACGACAACGCGACGACTTATAAGACAACATGGTAGGGCCCTGTCTTAATGGTGCATAGAAATTCATGTAATTCAAAAGTGTTGCTGGTGCTGGTCGGATTCTGAAAGGTTTCGATGAGCTATGACCTTCGCATCGTAGTCATTCGTGGCCGCCCGTGGGTTGTCTACATTTAGAAAGGACCTCTTTGGCTTAAGAGGCCTACCCACGCTCAACTCAAAACCTTCCGAGAACAACGATAATTGTTATTTACTTCATGAAATAATGTTGGATTTTTACATTGTTTGCTACATTATGATGTTCATTTCGGATAAAATCTCGAATTGTCATTTACAAATGGTACAAAACACATTTAACTATATTTTCGTTCTCTTAAAAAATCGTTTTTGGCCGAAATGTTGACTCTAACTTTTATTTTAAGCTGGCCATATAAAAAAAGAAACACGGTGAACAATCTGAATAATAATTACTTTTATTATGTACATACCCACATTAAAATAAGAAAACATCGTATTTCTAATTCCTAAATAACAAATAGGTTTAAAATTAAAATCATTTTCGGTTTTAATGGTGTGGTTTTTATAATGGCACCCTTATACCACTTTCATGGTATGTAATATATGGCATTAACAAATACAGCTAGAATAATCACTTGAAATAATGATATTATGAACATCCTATCCTACTAATATTATAAATCCGAAAGTCTGTTTGTTTGTTTGTTTGTTTGTTTGTTTGTTCCCTCTTCACGGTCAAACGGCTCAACCGATTTGGATGAAAATTTGCATAGGGATAGTTTAAATGATGGAGAGTAACATAGGATACTTTTGATCCCGAAAATCCCGCGGGATCGGGACTTACGCGGGTGATAACTATCTAATAGATGAAAATTTGCATAGGGATAGTTTAAATGATGGAGAGTAACATAGAATACTTTTGATCCCGAAAATCCCGCGGGATCGGGACTTACGCGGGTGATAACTATTTATTGGATGAAAATTTGCACATCGATAGTTTAAATGATAGAGAGTGACATAGGATACTTTTGATCCCGAAAATCCCGCATGATCGGGACTTACGCGGGTGATAACTATTCAATAAATGAAAATCGACACAGGGGTAGGGTAAGTTATGTAGAGTGGCATCATGATCATCGTCATCCTTCGTCATCGTCATCGTCACTTACTAATGAAATACAAACTTTACTTTACTTCACCTACCAACCGCAGTGCAAAAATCCACACTTAAACGGACGACCAGCGAAGTACTGATGATGCCAGGCGCGGCAGCGCCTGGCTTCAACAATACTTCAATGGGCGACCGTTTAGGTGTGGATTTTTGCATTGCGGTAGGTAGGTGTTCGAACAACGCGGGTTCGCAACTTGCGCGGGTGAAAACGCGGGGCGCAGCTAGTGTTTTATAATTTCCCTTATAGAAAATGTTTTTGTTTATTTGAGAACCGACGAGTGGTTTGAATCCCGGTCCGGCTTTGCGTTATGTTTTTGTACTTTTCCTTTGAATTATTTCTAAAATAAATAAATAGTTATACACTAAGGCTGTGGTTGTTGCTGCCTGCGCGTGTCTTCACTCAAGTTCCAATTACCCAAAGAGAGGCACAGCTCTTCAGTTACTCTGAAATTTAGCGGTTTCTGTTGTTTATACGTCGTTTTAGTGGATCCTAACTCCTCTCTAATTCTAAGGCTGTAGTTTACGAGTTCGATACGTTTTAGATTTAACTTGTTTGTGAGGTGTTACTTTGTCTGTTTAGTTAGATAGTTTATCTATCTAAATAGGAAGGGTTTTGTTGTTGGGAACTTGATAGCTAAAATGAGCTTCTAATCCTGAGGTTTTAGCTTTAAAATTGTCCAAAGACTTTTTTTAGATGATTGAGAAGTTTTAATGTTATTATATTTCAAAAAGCGAAACGTGACGAGGCATGAATCGAAATTGCAATGTTGGCGTGGCAGGCAGGTGTTGACCCAATGCTTAACATTAATGTGATTTAGCATATTTCCAAGTTTTATTATTTTAAAACAGGTAAATATCATGTTTTTAAATAAAACTCGTAATGAAAACAACCATGTTATGTTAATATAATAAATAATATTATTTGCGTTAGTCAAGTTCTTAATTTAATTAATTGATTATTAATTTCATTATAAAATACTTGGGAATGAAAAACGAACTAGAAGTCGTTATGCAAAGATTATGGGGGCCAGCCCTATAAATTGCATTTAAATTGACATAACTGAGACAAATTCTATTTAAATTTTATTTCTTGCCTAAAAGAGATCTCTTTAAGCGATAAGGTCGCCCATTGTGCTACCTTTTTTCCGGCGTGTATTTATGTTTTTCTTTCAAATTTCGTATTGTCATTTATATGGTGGGTTCAAAAAAGCATTTATTCATTCATAGTATTTCACTCCATACGCGAAAGTCAATTCCATCAATTCTCCTTTATGTAACGTATGTACGTATCAAGAGCATGTCAGTGTAAAATTAAACAAACTCTTAACACTAACCATGCTTCACGTATATTTTATTGTGTCACGTGACATGTCAAGAAGTAAAAAGGGTTGAACACGTGAAATTGCACGCCAAACAACAATTAGCCGAGCAGTGAATGAACTGGTTCTAACTTTATGCTTATACTAGAAAAAACCTGCAGATTGTTTTTTTAAATACCTATTAAAGTAGTACCTTTAATAAAATAGTGAGTTTTCTAATTTAAACGGTTTACTTTTTCTTCATTTTTCGCATTGCTGATTATGACTAAAGTTAAAATAGGGTCTTTCAATAAGATATTGTTACATGATCGTTTTGAATCGTTTAACTATTAACATTTTGATGAGTCAGCGAAACGCAACCTTCAAAGAGAAGAAAACACAATACCCTTATGTTTTTTGTAGTGATCACCTTTAATGTATACAATATGGTGGTATGATGTATAACCACCGCTCTAAGAAACTCAGTAAATTTTCCAAAAAATTGTTAAGCCGTTTTCAAGAAAAATCTAACAATGCTTAGGCGATGATAAGACAGTTTAATTATAGAATACGTTCCCTAGTCCATAGATTATCTATGGCCCCACTAAAATAAAATACTTAAAAAAACAATAATTTAAAAAAACAACAAAAAAAAAAGAATTGATAAAAATGACCAAAATAACCTCTACATAGGTACAGAGCCACCGACTAATTAATCTGTTTTATCATCTGAAGTCGGGCAGCCAAACTAAGTACAATATGGAACCAACCAGTAAAACTGCCCGACTTCAGATGATAAAACAGATTAATTAGTCGGTGGCTCTGTACCTATGTAGAGGTTATTTTGTTCATTTTTATCAATTCTTTTTTTTTTTGTTGTTTTTTTAAATTATTGTTTGTTTCTTTTTGAAGTCGGTTTTTTAATTGTTAAATTATTTTTTTATTTTACCCTTTTTAGTATACTTATCTACCTAACAATCAACAATATTGTTACCGTAATTTTCATTATTGAGGAGTTTGCTGATGAGAAGGTGGTTTCAGGTGCCCCATCAATCTGTACTTAGTTCTTTAGGGGTCTATTCTTTTTGGTAGAAGTCCAAAAATGAGTAATTTATTGAATTCTGGGATGCTATCCTGTCCATCATTCCGAAGATACTCATCAGAACCTTACCAAACTTTCATGGAACCACCTCGTAGCTTCCACCTTTCCATTAAAAAAAGAACTATATCAATCGGTTAAGCCATCTTCGTATAATCGATGAACAATTGAAGTGAATACAGCGTTTTGAGGAGCATTCCCGGTCCTCACTTCGAAGATCCTCATCAGATCCTCATCAAATTTTTATGGGACCATCTCGAAGCTTCCACCTTTCCATTAAAAAAAGAATCATCTCAATCGGTCAAGCCATCTTCGAGTAATCGATAAACAACTGGATTGATTAATGCGTTTTGAGGAACATTTCCGTTCATCACTCCGAAGACCCTCATCAGATCCACATCAAATTTTTATGGGACCATCTTGGAGCTCCTACCTATCCATCAAAAAAAGAATTATCTTAATCGGTCAATCCGTCTTCGAGTAATCGGTAAACATACAAAAAAAAAAAAAAAAATTATACATACAGACGAATTGATAACCTCCTCCTTTTTTTTGAAGTCGGTTAATAAAACAACAACTCTTTATATTCGTACCTACACAATTACCGACATTTCACAAACTGTACCTACGAACATTTAATGAAACGTAACGATCTGGAAATATAAACAAATAACATATATTTTGCTTGAAATAAAAATATTTTTCCCAAGTACGGACAGATTTGTATAAAAAATACCTACCTTAAACACTAATGCTTCTTGTAGACTGAAAACATTTTGTTGTTGCAACTTTATTCTCTTGTGTGGACAAAAACACTCGATTTGTGTCCACTACACGATTCAACATTATGAGATTTATCTTTTTCTAGAATTTTGATTGTAAAGGCAGTCCCAGTTGCTAGTTGGTTTGTTACAAAATTTGTGAAATAATGTGTTATAAACCGTTTTAACAATTATTGTCAGATAAAATCTTGTGAAATTACATACCTAAACTTTCCGTTAAATTACTCTATCTCATGAATCTACCAGCCGAAGGCGGGACGTCGCAAACCCCTGTTTTATCTATAGATGAAAATTACATGGAAATCTGTTTATTACTTTTGAGTTAATCAGTAACTGACAGCTACCTGTCAATAGGCGGCGGAATACTTTGATTTGTTATATTTATTATTAATCTTATACTCGTAAAGAGGTAAAGTAGAAAGATTTCTTTGTTTGTTTGTAATGAATACGTACACCAAAACTACGAGACCGATTTCAGAACCAATAGAGAGAAACATTTTCGAGGAGTAACACAGGTTATTTTTGGTCTCGATATTTTCACGGGATCGGGATTGACGTGGTTCAAACCGCGGGACACAGCCAGTCATTAATATATAAAGAAGCCAAAGAGAGCAAGACAGAGAACAGAGAAGCAAAGTTTAAGGCCATCTTGCAGTACCGAGGAATATTCCTTTGCCTTGGACGACGCCAGACAGCAGAATAAAAGAATATTTGATAAAAATATTATCAAATTGTTACACATAATCTTATATTTTAGAATTATTAACCAAATACATCCTTAATAAATATTAATATCTACCATTTTACTTTTTTTATAAATATAAGTTATCAATATTATCTGAATACAAAAAAAAATCTCAGTTTACCGATTTTTTTTTAATCTAGAGAAGTTGCTTACATCGTGTTTTAAACCGAATGTTTCCTCTTTAGGTTTTTTGTACCACAACATATATTTTAATCCTACCAAAAAATGAGTTTACGATTACTTACCATTGAGTCAAACAACGGAAATTCCAACGAAAAGCTCGCCTTAAGGGATGATTTATATATTAAAGCGAACTATCGATAGTTCGGCTATCGATTGCTAAGTTTGGTACAATAGTGTCGATAAAATCAATAGACATATCGATAGTATTGCTTTGTCCCAATCCCAACTACCAATAGTCGAACGGAAACATTTCATAGAGTACGGTTGGTTATGAATCGATAAACGTGTTTTTTTCTAAGCTTCCGTCGATTACCGCCCCGTCCGTGAAACGCTCGGACCTCGGGCACGGTACGGTGTAGTATAAATACAAATTAACATCGTCATACAAAATTTTGGTGAAATTATAAAAGTCCGTGCGGCGACCGTGCCTCGTACGTGGCACAGCCCGCGCCCGCGACGGTCGAATGTAATTCATCCTTAAAACCAATTTACATTGATTGAAAATAACAAGTTCTCTCTTGCAAAATGTCTAAAATTAAAAAGTTGCTCGTCAGTTTTGAATAAAAGTATCAGTTTGAACTGGTCATATCGTTCGTAACTGCTTTTACGCATCGCCGATGGCGCGAAAAAAATAGGTTAAGCGTGAATTCCTTTTGTGTGTTAGAATATCGGACAGATTTCCAGGGGTTCATCAGTGAATCGAGATATGACACGATTTACACACGCCGACATGAAAATATCGACGCGTTTGATATCGTAAATTTGGGATAAGCCCCACAGGAAAATGGAGTTCAGTTTTTTGTGGAATTACAAAATTGTTTTCGAAAATTTATCTACTGCCACCGGCTACAAGTTGAACGATATAAAATATTGAAGAGAATTAAAAGAAAATAGTTTCGAAATCATAACGACTAAAAGGCCTTTTTCTTAAGGGTCAAGTCGGCAAACATCTGAAAGGTGTGATAGAACAAATTTAAAAAAATACAAAGATTTGAAACCGAGTGGATCGCCGGGCGGTAAAATCACGAAATCACTACTTGGCTCCACGTCGGTAAACAAAGGCGAAAAAAGTTGTTGAGCCACAAGTCCGCGTACTTACTCACCACTTTAATATACATAAAATATACTAATAATCATTGTAAAGCTGAAGAGTTTGTTTCTTTGTTTGGTTGAAGGCGCTAATCTCTACTCTACGAATCTACGAATCTCTTTCGACTCTCTCAAAAGCTCTACGAATTGAAAAATTATTTTGGTGTTTGTAGTCCATTTCTCGAGAAAGGTTAGAGGTTACTCATGATCCCGATATTCCCGCGGAATCGGGACTTACGCGGGCACTGCTATGCAGCGTCCGCAATATCTTCCAAGTTCCTAACATTATTACAAAATGTTAAAGACAGCATCTTGCGTGCGACATATATGTAAGTTTAATACTCCACTATTTAGATATTTCCCGAACCGTCCTAAGTACTAAATAAATATTATTTACTTAAATATTATATTTCATTAAATAGGAAGTCAAGAAGACTCTGTCTGATTTCTTTAGAAAACTCCGAAGGAACTCTAAAAAGACGATTTCCTTCGATACTAATTCAATTTTCTACCCGACTGCGTTCAGTTAACGAGGAGTTCTTCATTTAACGTGCTCGATGTATTTTTATAGGAAGCTGCTATTTATCGCGCTTACTTAAAATTCAACAAGTTTGCAAAGTATTAGATAATATCTTAAATTATATTTCAGGAAAGTCACGTACGAGTCACCCTCCTAGTAGGTGCACTGCAGTAATTCGCATAGTATGAGTAACGTACATGCGAATTAGTTATTGTGTAGAAAACCAAAGCGAGTCGAGCTACTGGCGAAGGTACTATTAGCTGTCTACTGGCTATAGGCAACTGTCTACTTATTAAGATTATAGCAGTTTATTCTGGTTTTGCACAATACTTATTTGTTGTTTAAATGAAAAGACAATAGGAAAATACCTTCTTTTAAAAATAATTTAATGAAATATTCGGACAACCTAAACCTTACCAAACCAAAACAGAACGAGTCCAGCATGTCGTTTGCTAATTTTATTGTAATCTGTTTAATGTTAGTAAATGTGAGTGTCAAGTACTAATTCAAACCTCTATAAGGTTTACTAGTAATTTTTATTAATAAGATGTTTTTGTAATGTAATGTTTTAAATAAATAATAATAAATAACCTAAATATGACAAAAAAAGCAAAAAACAATTATGAAAAACCGCCAAAATTAATTATTATCGTTTAAAAATTCTTTGTTATTATTTAAAAAAAAATTATAATTTATAATATTTATTCGTGTTATTATTTAACTTCGTGTTAATTGAAATCTGGTAGGAATCTTTGTATTCTACTACTCAATTATTGGCTGTCCAGAATTTCGATCTGTCGCGGTTTAGAATTGGAACACGGTTTGCCTGTAGCCGACTAGAACACTGATTTTATCAAGAATTAATTTGTACATGATATTAGAATTAACGAGTTAGTGGTCAGACGCTCAACTCTTTTAGGATTTAAAACAGCCACCCCCTTTTTACCCCTCAAACTGACACACTTATACGCTAAACTGTAATAAAAATCGTGACCTCGAATCGCTTAAAAACAAGTTCAAGTTTCAACAAAGGAAAAATCTACACGAAAATATCTACTCAAAATAAAACAAATTAAAAGTTCTACGTAAAATGAAACTGCTTTGATATTGAATGTCGGTTGTTTAATATCTTTGTTTACGAAGTTTTTTTCGAGATACGCGGAGTAAATATGGATAACACTTTAACTTTGTGCCGTTTTGCGCACTTTGTTTACATTGAAAACCTACAGGCTTTTTTTCCTGCTGACGTTTTGTGCTCCATTTGTTGGAGTTTGTTAGTTTGGAAGCCCGTTTACAAAGAAATGTGGTAAAATGCGACACCAAAACTGGTAAACCTTATTTTGTAATTTGATATTTTTTTATACTCAATGCATTTTAAAGAAGAAATAAATCTACAAAAATCCCGCCGTGATTGGATTTATAAAAATAGAATAATATTTTTCCTTTAAAATATTTCGCGCATACCTTAGTTTATTATTGTTTTTTTTTATCGAAATATTTTCCTGATAATTATTTAAAAATAAATTTGAAGAAGTAATCATTTTTTTGTGGATATCGGAAATCGGTTATTATTTTAAGAAAAGAAGTTATAAGCTTGTTTTAAAATACATATGATTATTTTTTTAATTGCTAAAATTTACGAATACCTAAATGGACCGAAGCTTTTCTTAATTCATTAGATTGGTCACATTTCGATTCTTTCTTATTTAATAGACTGTTTATCTCTAAAGTATTACATTGTTCCTCAAACCAACTCCACAAACTCCTCATCTAAATATCTCTTGCTTTTTTGGGTAAATAGTTAAATACTTACACAAGTCTTTCCAATAAAGAACTTACAGTCTCCTGTTATCTCAACTTCTAATATTATTTTGTTTGAAATATCAGCTTGTGTTTCGTAATTTCGTATTCATTGCGCGATGTAGTAAGTCTACGAAATTTACAGAAGGTCTACGAAACTTGTGTTACGAGATCAACACAAACTAACACTTGTATTTATAGACGAGGAGAGTAATTATTTTGACGGCGTCTGTGGTGTGTTGGGCGAATACACTATTGCAATGGAGAATGTTTGTGGGTTCGAGTATTCTGAAACAAGTAGGTAATTTAATTACGCATAGAAATAAATAGTTGTTTCTGGTCTGGGTTTCTCTAAATTGATACATTTTTAATAACTATAAGGTATTTATTTACAGACAATGACAATCATTCGAAACAATTTTTTTATACTTTAAAATATATAATGTGTTTTTGTCTGGGTGTCTCTTTAAGAAGGTCTTTAATATGGTAAAATCTATCTTTATCTTTAAGAAGTGTATAATTTTTTAAGAAAAATAATTATTAGTATTTATCCGCTGTTCAGTCATTATAACACTAGCTTAGATTGTTACCATAGATTGTGATTTATCATAGAGCCAGATGACGATGTTTGATAGTAACAATTTATTTATTGTACCTATTTAAGTTAAGTTGACTTAGTTAGTTGCATAGTTGAGACATTTTAGTTAAAAAAATAGGTACCCGGGGCGTAAAACCTGTACAGTAATACATAGGTTGTCACAAATAAATTGACAGAGACCGAATATTTTCCCAAACAGTCAATAATTTTAATTCAATTTACTACCGATGTGTGAGATTCTGAGTAACTTTTTAATTTTCCGAAAAGTTTGACTTTGCAACAGATAAAGATAGCCCGTCAAGAGACGAGATATGCATCACTATCAGACGGTCCATCTCCTTTTAGTCTCTAATAGAAATCAGTCTTAAATCACCAGGTATTATACAAAAGTTTATCAGCCAGCCTTCAACACAAAATGCTAATATCCAAGAATAAATTAATTCCAAGTTCTGCCAACTAATACCTCTGAATAGGATCAACAGACCGTGCAAATATTCGACAGTATTAAAATAGCGCACTTATAATATTATGGGAGTATTTACAAATTAATTTTATGTTAAAATTTTGAATATTCAATGTAAATGTTTTGGAAATAGACAACTTCGTACCTGCTTCCTTACCGGATAACGAATTTCAGTTATAGGTCTAAGTAGGTTTAAGGGTTGTGTATTTTACATTCCCACACTCGAAGACTCCCACTTACAAATTGTATTCATAGTTTTTATTCTTATAAGAATATTTTTATGAGTTACTAGTTGCGCCCCGCGTTTCACACGCGTAAGTCCCGTTCCCGCCCTAATTTTGGGATAAAAGGTAGTCTATATATTATTCCCAGTATCCAGCTACCTATATTCCAAGTTTCATCGGTTCATCAATCGGTTCAGTAGTTTTTGCTTGAAAGAGTAACAAAGTCACATACGTAGGTACATACGTACAAACTTTCGCGTTTATAATATTTGTGAGAAATTAGATAGACCACTAACCCACCTGATGATAAGAGATAATATAATTTAAGATGCGGCATTTCTTTTCGTTGAAAATGAAAACAAATAATTATCTCCCTTATTTATAAAATATTATTTACACATGACTAAGTTATGTGACGTTTGTTTCTGTCTGTCAACTTTGAAACTTCATGTGACAGTAAAAGACAAACGATACATAGATATGCAGCGCATTAATTAGCGTTTATAAGAAGGGTTGGCTATTGCCAATCTTTGCTGTTTTTTAAATCGTCGACGTAACGATAACTCGAAGTGTTAAAACGCGCTGCTACAACGCTCGATTTAGAATGAAGTCGAAGAAACGAGAGCCGACGTGGCAAGAATCGAAGTAAAAGTAGTCAGAATGATAGAAACAATTGGGATACTCAAAGTTAAAGCACAAATGACAACTGCACGTCGCGCCCTTTCTGTCTAGCTAAAGAATAGAATCCTTTCATTTTGAATACACTATTTAACGAAACGACTCTGAATAGAACTTCGAATAAAATCTCTATGTAAATTGATGTAAATATGAAACTGAAATTCATTGAACTGAAACTTGTGAGATATAATTACATTTTACTTTCAACTAAATTTGCTTGCTATTAATTATATCACGCCAAAGAGAGTTCTGTTACTTTTTATACCCCGATTTATTATTTCGAGAAGTTGACGTTTTGAGTAGTTAACGTTTAGAGCAATTGATGTTTCGTGAAGTTCTCATTTTGAGAAGTTGGCATTATGTTATGAGATGTTTCGAGTTGTTTATGTATCAGTCTGTGGCAACGTATGTATGTAGGTACGTACATATTTATAGAGTTTAGACAAAATGCCTTTGTTGCGACATCTACCTTATAGTGACATAGAAAAAGTGACAACCTTTCACTCAAGTGGCCCCAAGTGCTGCATATTATGAGGCATAATAAGTAAATTTTTAAGCTGTCTGTGACAAAATATGTCATAACATCTACCTAACTCTATAGAGCGACATAAAGAAAAACTGACAGCGCACTCAAGTGACATCAAGTGCAAAGACAGCATATTTTGAGTCACAATAAGTAAAGTATAACGAGTAAAGTATAAGTAAAGTATAACGAGTAAAGTATAACAAGTTAAACGGTCCATGTATCTTTCTGTGACATCGTTATAGCTCACTGATAAGGCCCCTAAAGGTATGTATATTGTGCCAGCATAGCAGTGCTTAGACAAAATGACTATGTAGCAACATCTACATAAACCTCTAGCACGACATAGAGAAAAAGTGACAGCCTCATGCTCAAATGTCTTATATTCAAGTGGCCCCAAGTGTAGACACGGCATATTTTGAGCTTCAATAAGTAAAACAGTAAACTATGAAGCCGTATTAAAATTTTCTACCGCCCGTACGAAGAACCGATAGTTCGAAACTCTGAAAATTTTCAAATCACCTCGTTAATCAACCGTTTAAGCGTGGCTTAAACTAAAGTTGGGAATCGCTTGAAGTTTGATGCAGTGTGGCAGACGCTCCATGAAACACGACAGGAAAAAAAGAGTAAAAAAACCTTAGTTTATTGGGTAATAATGTAACTGCAGATTCATGAAAATTGATCTCCAAACGTAGGACGTTGATATAATGCTAAAGAATATAAAAAGCAACTATCAAGTTAGAACAAAAAAACTTGTAAAAGGCAAAAATAATTAGGTAGCTTACTTATAAGCCGAAGGCATTTTCATGTTTCTGATTAGGTATGTAGTAAGTACATACCTTACATTAGAAGTATGGTACAACGTTAGAAGGTACTTAGGTACCTAATTAGATACCGAGGTAATGATCGCAATGATCGCAACCACGATCATTGTAAAATGATCTGAACGTAGAGGTATGAAAATAAATCATAATCGCGATTAAGACCTGGTAAAATGTAACTATGTCAACAAATCGTGTGAATTTAAAAGGTACATACCCAACACGTAAGAAGTACGTAGTACGTTAGAAGTAAGTAGTTAGTAACGTTGTACCGTCTGAGGACGCGGGAAACCACGCGATTAAAACCGGAAAAAGAATTTTTTTTTTCGATCGCAAAACAGAACATCTATACAGATATATGAAAAAAAAAAACAAGTAAGTGCGAGTTGGACTCTCGCTTGAAGGATTCCGTACCAGTATCACGAAAAAATAGTGTAAACCGGCATAATATAAATATTTAAGTGGGGCTCCCATATAAAAAATATGGGAGCCCCACTTAAATATTTATATTATGCCGGTTTTTTTTTTCTTTTGCATTTTTTGTTGTTATGGCAACAGAAATACATCACCAGTGAAAATGTAAACTGTCTAGCTAACACAGTACAGAGATACAGCCTGGTGATGGACAGACGTACAGTAGAGTTAATACTCTATTCCTTTTGCTAATGCAAAATGGTCATGATTTTACCCTTTGAGTATGGACCCCTAAAAATCAGCGAAGAGAGTTACTTTGTTAATTTCTTTGCGTGTTTAGAGAGGTTGTACATAATAATGTGCATTTATTAATAATTAAAAGCTCTTTTTAGTATGGACCTTACTTTTAAACTGTTAGGTTGAAACCATGTTGAAACTAAGTCCCTAAAGACAAAGTGACTGTGGAAATTCTCATATAACGAAATCAGATATGCATAGTATGTTTGTATGCGTTTGAATTTTGGAGCAGAATACAAACGGATAGGCAATCAAATAAAAAACAATAAAAACATAAGGAAATATTTTTTAATTTCTTTCTCTTCTTCTGCCAAGCGAAAGTAGAGAACATTAAAACCAAATCATACTTCTATTTCGCAGCTTGGAAGCAAGCCATGATGCTCATTGATCCTCAAACCGGAGAAAACATCTTGGAGCCCGAAACCTTCCATTTTATCACCTCCATTCCATATCTGACAAACGTTTTCGAGTTAACCATCAACTGAGCTGTGAAACGCTTAGGGGGTTTAGTGCCCCTAAGGTTCAGGAGGATAGAGCTAGGATTAGGTGGCCTACCTGGGGAGGTCAGAACCTACCTATCGTTAGCTAAGTAAAAACACGTTATGACAATTACAAGGATTTATTTATGAAAATTGACTCTTACAATGCAACAGACTAGGTTGATAAAATGATTCTAAATTGAGATAGTGATACTAAATTAACAACAAGGACTCAAATTTAACAATGACTAAATTGACGTTAAATGACGTTAAATTTTAATTGCAATGTGGGTTCGATATGCGACCTGTGGTTCTTGCACTTAAATTCCCAAATCTACTTAGCTTCGAATCGGAGCATGCGCCGCTGCCGGACGTTGCCGGAAGAGCGGTGCCGAGGCCGGAACGCTGCGCCGCCGGAAGGACGCGGTGTGCCGGAGCGCGGAAGGTGGTCGCAGATCCGGGATGGGAGTGCAGGTGCCCGGGGAAGTGCCGGAAGAGTGTCGGGGAAAAAGTGTGCAAGCCGGGGAAGGAAAAAGTGCCCTGAAAAACCAAAAAAACACTAAGAATGCGTAGGAAAAAAAATATAAAAAGCGAGGAGGGTAGGTTACTGTTGCGAGGTCTGCTCCTGTTCAAGCGCGACATGTGGAGGTCAAGTGGATATGGTGCCCGGCATGCGGCACGGTAGCGTGGCAGAACAAACCCAGACTAAATTACGGCACCATAGCACCAGCCTCGAAATATTATGACTACAAGATATAGGTACATTAATTTAAGGTAGATAGCAGGTAGGTACCATAAAACAATTAAAATTCATGCTAATCGAAAGCAAGGCACAGTAGATTGCGAGTGAAAAACACGTGGCTGAGCAAAGGTCAGACCAAGTACATGATTAGGTAGAATGCTGAGAAATTAGAAATAAAATGTAATGAATGATAAGCGTTCGGCGAAATAAGACAAGTATCTCGCAAGCGGAACAATCTACATTACATTTTACAGCAATAACGAAGTTAATGAACTGAAATATTAAATTAAGTACATATGACGTGGATTCAAATGGAATGAAATCCAGCTTTATAATACGTTAAAATAAAATTGAACAGGAACACTAGGTACACATAAATGAAGAGAAAACTCACCGCTAGGTCACGCGGGCACTTTTCAAGAATAAAATTACTTAAAGAAACTACATTTTCGTTCTGGTCAGAAGCTCAGATGTAAAAAGAAAGAAAAATGGCCGGACAGGCCCTTTTATCTCAATTTTCGAGTTGAAAAAAACCCAGTAAGACAGGTGGGGACCACACCTACCTAATGATTACGGTAAATCATAGACAAATATAAAATTTTCCAGCAAGTTTAGCAAGAAAGGATAATAAATTTTAACTAATCCAGCCTATAAAAAAAATACTAAAGCTGGCAATAACCGAAATGTGAACTGAATGAACTGATTGGTAGTTTGTTACTAAAGGAAAAAACGAAACGTCAAACTGACAATGTAAACAAAAGCTAAGTAATTATTAAAATTATCGTTTTAAAATGAATTTATCTAGTAAATATAGGTAAAGTATGCCTACCGCGACAAAATAAATGTGAAGATTTGCCCGGTACAAGTAGCTGGCCAGAAGGAATGATAAAACAAAACAAAAAACGTACAAAAGTTGTAGGTTATAACTGTGAATATATGAAGGTTTTATTATGGATTAAACGCTAGATCATTAAGCAATAGGTAGGTAACAAAAACAATTGTTACCTAAATAAAGGGACAAACCGTCAGGTGGTAGCAATTAGCTCGAGAACATAGTTTGTTAAAGTGTTTCTAGGTTATAAAAAAGTGAAATTTAACAGTATTATTTTGAGAAAAAAAAGTACTAAAAACGACCAAAATCGAGGGTCGTTACATACCCCCCTTTGTTGGGTACGATTTTACCTAAGGAAAATCGTAGTAAAAGACCTAACCTCATTCTAATCATTAACTAATCTACATCTATTCTACATTCATCATCTTTCAATACCCCTTTCACTGTCTTTCATAGACCTAACATACAGCCGATAAAGTTATAATAGAACTTGAATCCGCAACCTTACAAATTGAGTGTCTTGTTTAATATCCAAGTTACACTCGAGACATAGAAAAGCAAAATGATCAAATGTTACTGATAAGTGAAAGCTTACAATCAAACAATGTTCCAGTTGTTTGATAAGACCTAATAAGGGAGGTGTTATCAAAATAAGAACAGGCGTCTTCATTAGTTCACGAGACTAATCAACCGAAACAAGATTAAAGCTAAGAACGTTGCCTTGCTTTAAAAAGAGAGATTGACATAAGGCATGAGTACAATAACAGCAACTTAACTAAACAGTTTTAAAGGTTAGTTGAGTATACTAAGTAGTGGTATACAAGGTATGCATTAGAGGTTAATAGTTAAATGAAGTTTATATGTTTCAAGTATATAGAAAGTAAATAAGAGTAAAATGGTAGATGCTCTTTTCTACCCCTTTTTTTTAAGTAAGTATAGCAGTATATTTTTTCATGTGTAGTAATAATTTAAGTAGTAATTATCTTTTTTTGTATATTATTCTTTTTTATCCAATATTTTCTTTTTTTTTATCTTTTTTTTTTGTAAATGAGTATTTAAATAAAGAAGGTAGCAGCTGCTCTTTTCTGCTTTTTTTTTAAAATTTAAATAGAGCTGGTTTTTTTTTTGAAAGGTAAGTAAAGGTTAAATTAACAACTTGTGTTAAATAAAGAAAAAACTTTGAACTTTAAATTAGAAGAACAGAATATGTAAGTATGTTATTGACCTAAAAGTATAACAACCATAGTACCAGTTTCCCAATTAAGTAATCCCATCCGTAACACAACAGTTGCTTTAACGTTACCCTTTGCTCATAGGTGAGGGAAATGTGTTAAGCCAATCACCATTTCACTTAGATCCCTCTTAGGAGACTTTAGAGGTCCCTATTGTTAAAAACAGATAGCTATGAGTACTTGTCCAAAGCAGAGGTGCTCAATAGCGAGACTTGGTGATCTCTTGGTTGCAACATAGGCTAACCAGCAGGGCTTTAGTTTCACGAGAACCAAATGAGACGTACAACAGTGCATCAGATGATGGATCAAGTTATGTAGGTACTTGTTAAAAAAAATTAAAGTTGAATTTTAAATATGAAGTTATTTTTTAAAGTTCAAGGTTTTACAGAAAAAAAAATAGTTAAACCCTTTAGTAGGAAAATGTAAAAAGTTTCTGTTCACCTTTATAGGTGCAGTTAAAAATCAGTTAAAGTTATAAGAATTATTAGATTAACATCAGGGTTCTTAGTCCAATTATTAATTAAAATTGATCAAAAGGTTAGTAAATATCTTTTTAATATAAAGTTTTAGTAAAATATTTTTTAAATATAAATTTTAGGTAAAAATTTTAAAAATATAAATTTATTTTTGCCAAAAGACAATAGTTAACGGTTGTGGTAATTAAAAATTACATTTACAAAAAGCAAAAGTATAACAAGTATGGTAGTAAGTTTACAAGATGTAGGTACAAATAGCACTGTGAGATACACTCATGCTAGGCAAATTAAAACATTAATTAGTTGAAACGGCTAAGTTCAATCAATATAAAAATAGTTACATACAAGTAAAATTGAGCAGTCACTTGATCATTGATTTGATTCAAATGTATAATTTTCAGTTATAAGATATAAAATTGCGTTCAAGTTTGGTACCAAAAAAAAATCACCTACCCCCAATGTAGTAAAAAAAAATCGTTTTTTGTAGGTAGTAAAAATTGTACAGTTTGTCAATTATAGAAGGTAGAACCTATCAGAATCGGTTAAGTTAAAAGCAAATAAAATAGAATTACGTTAAGGCCCTAAGTGAGTTCTCTCTCTATTATGTAGTACAACCTGC
This sequence comes from Idaea dimidiata, assembly GCA_949358125.1. Taxonomy (NCBI): domain Eukaryota; kingdom Metazoa; phylum Arthropoda; class Insecta; order Lepidoptera; family Geometridae; genus Idaea; species Idaea dimidiata. The sequence continues at coordinate 16,411,757 of OX442329.1, forward strand.
AGCAGTAACAATTTTGGAAAAAGAATGTGCTGTAAAAAAAAAACACAAAAGAGAAAAAAAATTTGTGCAAGAACCACTAGTTAAATTTCCCGTTAGGCGCCACTGAAACGCTTAGGGGGTTTAGTGCCCCTAAGGTTCAGGAGGATAGAGCTAGGATTAGGTGGCCTACCTGGGGAGGTCAGAACCTACCTATCGTTAGCTAAGTAAAAACACGTTATGACAATTACAAGGATTTATTTATGAAAATTGACTCTTACAATGCAACAGACTAGGTTGATAAAATGATTCTAAATTGAGATAGTGATACTAAATTAACAACAAGGACTCAAATTTAACAATGACTAAATTGACGTTAAATGACGTTAAATTTTAATTGCAATGTGGGTTCGATATGCGACCTGTGGTTCTTGCACTTAAATTCCCAAATCTACTTAGCTTCGAATCGGAGCATGCGCCGCTGCCGGACGTTGCCGGAAGAGCGGTGCCGAGGCCGGAACGCTGCGCCGCCGGAAGGACGCGGTGTGCCGGAGCGCGGAAGGTGGTCGCAGATCCGGGATGGGAGTGCAGGTGCCCGGGGAAGTGCCGGAAGAGTGTCGGGGAAAAAGTGTGCAAGCCGGGGAAGGAAAAAGTGCCCTGAAAAACCAAAAAAACACTAAGAATGCGTAGGAAAAAAAATATAAAAAGCGAGGAGGGTAGGTTACTGTTGCGAGGTCTGCTCCTGTTCAAGCGCGACATGTGGAGGTCAAGTGGATATGGTGCCCGGCATGCGGCACGGTAGCGTGGCAGAACAAACCCAGACTAAATTACGGCACCATAGCACCAGCCTCGAAATATTATGACTACAAGATATAGGTACATTAATTTAAGGTAGATAGCAGGTAGGTACCATAAAACAATTAAAATTCATGCTAATCGAAAGCAAGGCACAGTAGATTGCGAGTGAAAAACACGTGGCTGAGCAAAGGTCAGACCAAGTACATGATTAGGTAGAATGCTGAGAAATTAGAAATAAAATGTAATGAATGATAAGCGTTCGGCGAAATAAGACAAGTATCTCGCAAGCGGAACAATCTACATTACATTTTACAGCAATAACGAAGTTAATGAACTGAAATATTAAATTAAGTACATATGACGTGGATTCAAATGGAATGAAATCCAGCTTTATAATACGTTAAAATAAAATTGAACAGGAACACTAGGTACACATAAATGAAGAGAAAACTCACCGCTAGGTCACGCGGGCACTTTTCAAGAATAAAATTACTTAAAGAAACTACATTTTCGTTCTGGTCAGAAGCTCAGATGTAAAAAGAAAGAAAAATGGCCGGACAGGCCCTTTTATCTCAATTTTCGAGTTGAAAAAAACCCAGTAAGACAGGTGGGGACCACACCTACCTAATGATTACGGTAAATCATAGACAAATATAAAATTTTCCAGCAAGTTTAGCAAGAAAGGATAATAAATTTTAACTAATCCAGCCTATAAAAAAAATACTAAAGCTGGCAATAACCGAAATGTGAACTGAATGAACTGATTGGTAGTTTGTTACTAAAGGAAAAAACGAAACGTCAAACTGACAATGTAAACAAAAGCTAAGTAATTATTAAAATTATCGTTTTAAAATGAATTTATCTAGTAAATATAGGTAAAGTATGCCTACCGCGACAAAATAAATGTGAAGATTTGCCCGGTACAAGTAGCTGGCCAGAAGGAATGATAAAACAAAACAAAAAACGTACAAAAGTTGTAGGTTATAACTGTGAATATATGAAGGTTTTATTATGGATTAAACGCTAGATCATTAAGCAATAGGTAGGTAACAAAAACAATTGTTACCTAAATAAAGGGACAAACCGTCAGGTGGTAGCAATTAGCTCGAGAACATAGTTTGTTAAAGTGTTTCTAGGTTATAAAAAAGTGAAATTTAACAGTATTATTTTGAGAAAAAAAAGTACTAAAAACGACCAAAATCGAGGGTCGTTACAGCTGAGAAGATTCAGTTGCTGTAGTCCGGGACATCGAAAGTATTCGAGAGGACTTTCGACAATACCTGGTACAAGAATCTCCTCTTCAAAATGGACTTCTCGTCACTTTTCTCTGCTCTTCACAAAATTTTTCTACTTGTTTCCCACCAACAGAACCTAAAAATACACAAAAATATTACTACAAACGAGTGACATCGCAAAAAAAGCTTAGTTTCACCATAATTTTTCTGAATAATTTTCTTGCTAGTAAAAAAGCATTAGCGACAGATTTTATGTTCGATAATATACTTTTACACTAGTGAAATTGCCTGTTGTTGCAAAGGTGCAGTGAAAAATAGCCTTTAAGAAATTATAGTATGCAGTTTCGTAACTGCAATTTAATGTATGGAATAGGCACCTATTAAGTTCGTCTATTAAAAGTTTTCAGTTTGAAACGCAAAGTGTTTTTGTTACACAGTTCCTTTTAAAGATTATTATGGTTTTGTGATTTATATCCAAGTAGCCGGTGTACATACCTAACATGACGTCTTATCTTACTTATATTATAAACCCAAAAATTTGTATGAATGTATGACCCAAAAATACACAACAGATTATAGTTAAACTGAGTTTGTAGATTGCTTGAAACTTGAATGTCTTAAATTGAAATATGTATTAGTATGTAATTACTGACCTCATCAAAGTGGAAAGTCCGTGCAAACAGAAAAATGATTCCAACTTTGTGCTGCGCTTTGATAAATATTGTTTGAAATTAGATTTTATATCTAAACAATAACAGCGAAAATTTGTATGTATGTCTGTATGTGAGTTTGTTACTCTTTCACGCAAAAACTACTGAACCGATTGTGATAAAACTTGGAAAAGGTCGTTGAAGACCTGGAATAACACATAAGCTTATTTAATTTTATCCCAATATTCCGCGGGAACAAGACTTACGCAGGTGATACCGCGAGCTAGTATTTTATAAAAAATAAATATCTGCTAGCGAAGTTAAAATAAAAATAAAACAAGAATGGGGAAGTTACCACGACGCTTTACAATACGGATTGTCGGCTACCTGTGCCACTATTCTGCATCTGGCCAACGTATTATACGTCAGCCAGATGCAGAGTAGTGGCAATATAGTATTTTCATAAAAATATCAACGATATTTGCTATTGATTCAACTAGGGACTGTATACCGGTATGAATATATGTACAATATTTTTCTATATGACGTCATACCATTAAACTCCGGTACTCAAATATAGCACAGATATTACAGATATTTTTTGTTTTAAATAACATTTATACCTATATATTTGGGTAGCGTCATTTGGATAGTACTCCTATTAATGTATATCAATCATTATCTCTTAGCTTAGACATAAACCGATATGCAGTCCCTGGATTCAACAAGCAATAATTTAAATTATTTATTTAATTACGTCATTTTTTAGTCAGACGGGAAGGATTTAGCCTTAAAACGCCTGGCTAATGAGTCTTGGCGGACGTCCGACCGGTCTTCCTGTAGCAAGTCGGGTAGATGACATCGTTAAAATTCATATCTGTGAAGTGCTTTGTCTTGGCTAACTGATGAATCACCACAGAGACCAAACAGCTATCAGCTAACAGTATATAGAGAGCTGAAATTTAGAATATGTTCTTTATATGACGCAGCCATCCGGTAGGAAAGGGTTTTGGGAAATTACCACGGAATCGGAACTTACGCGGGTGATATAGAAGGACTCGACTAGTTCAAAAACTAGTTTTATCTTTTTTATTGTGTATTTCGAATAGTTATTTTATGTGATATTAAAATAGATTAATTAAAAAAAAAACAATTATTAGTCGGCTTGGCAGTTCAATGCGTCATTAGGACGAGCTGCCGTAAGACCGGTGTTGTAGTTTCGTCTGGAGCCACAACGTATGCCCAGATCCTCGTTGGCTGCAGACACACGGCTTCTTAACTTAGACGGTTTTATTTTAATAAGTTGTATATATGTTATTTTTCTTTTTTATCCTTTGTTTGTTTTAATGTAAAATGTTATGATTTATTTTGAGTCTTTGGTGTTCTTCTGTGTGAAAATAAATGTTTGCTGTTCAAATCTATTCTATACAAAATATGATCTGATTAAATGTAGCACGGAATCCTAAGGTGAATAGAGGATTACGCCCAACAATTATTAATAAATCAATAACTATGGCTGATGATGGTCATGTATTTTCTTACTATATGGGATGAGTGGCCTTAAGACCGTAAAGATATTTATTATTATTTATTTATTTAAGTCACGTGACAGATCAGATTGGCGCGTTCAGTTCGGTCTCTTCGAACTCAAATTCAAAGGTTATTTAGTCAATAAGACATTCACATATCGTTAGACTCAATTAGACCCCTTCTAAATCTTTTCGTATTCCTTTTTAATAATCCTTCAGATATCTACTTAGAAATACTTCATATTACTTTCAATCTATCTTCTCTCTCATAAAAGCGATCGAAAACCGACGCGTATAGAATAATACCGGTACTATTGGTCCCGGAATAAATTGCAAGTTATTTTCCGCACCGTCTCTTGGCATATTGACGTTGACACTTAACGGCCCATAAATCTCGGCTAGAAATAATTAAACAAAATTGTCGGATAGACACTTTTGAAATATTCATGTTGCTAATAATATCACAGTATATCTAACTAGCTGCTGCCCACGGTTTTGTCTGCGGAAATACAGATATTAAAATGAGCCTATGTTACTTCTCGATGTAGCTTAATTTGTATTGGTGTACGAATTTTTGATATTGGTTCAGTTGTTTTGGAGTCTATTCATTACAAAAAAAAACAAAAAATATTTCCTCTATAAAATATAAGTGTAGAAGTATAGATAACGTCGCTCTTACAGCTTTCATACAAATTTGTTACCCGGGACCGGTTCCTTATTTGTAGGAAAGGTTACCTATGTTGAAGGAAAATCTAGGAAATTCGACATATTAATTTTCAAAGCCTGTTTTCAAAACACATGTAAGCTAGCATACTTTAATTTATCATAAATAGTGAGTATGCTAACAACAACGTTCGAATTTTGCTTCGACTTTTTAAAAGCTGTGGGAGTAATTTCCCGAACATTTGAACTTTGAAACTGATAAAGTTATTCTGTCAGAGCCGAATTAGAAATGCTTCACTGTCAAGCGAAAATTAACCTTCTAGTATCTTATTATAAAAGACCTGTCTCAAATTATTTGAGTTCCTTATTTGTAGGATCGGTTCCCTGAGTTGAAGAAAAATGTAGAACATTAAAATCTGACACATGATTTTTCAAAGCCCCTTTTCAGAACACAGGTTGCATACTATTTTCTACTATGATAATATTAAACGAGAAGTCTAGTATTTAGAACGATAAAACCGCGGTTCTGCAAGTCTTGTATGCAACTGGCACGGAAATACGTCACACATGACGTCAAATTCATAATGTCACACATGACGGCCTAATTACGTAACTCTGCTGCTAACAAATCTTAATTGTAACATTTGAAATTGTTGTTTTCACTTTATTTAGTAGCAAAAAAATTGCATTTGCACCTTAAACTAATGACCGTAATTGTCAAATTGTTTTTTCGTTATCGCGAAAATAATAATTTCAGTTGTTTCAATCGAGATTTGTTAGCAACAGAATTACATAATCAGCTAGCTGTTATACAAATAAATCAACTAGAAAACAAGTTTTGCATTTGGAAATTATCTGTAATGTTAACGGCAAATGTGATGTAACAAACCATGTGACGTATGACGTATTTCCGCAGCAATCGCATGCTAGACTTGCCCAATTGGAACACGGCTTAAGCCCAATTGCCCAATTGGAAAAAGCCAGGGTTCCTGGCGTGCCAGAGTTTCTGGCTTAAGCTGTGTTCCCACCGCGAGTAGAGCGATGTCATTAATGTGTCAGTCTAAAAGAACGATTGTTTTTATAATATACAAGGTGAAGCATTTCGATGAGCTTTCAGAGGGATATCCTAAACTACAAGAGATAGCAAAAAATGCTAGTTTTTATCAAAATCGGGGACGCGATTTTGATAAAAACTAGCATTTTTTGCTAAACTAAAATGACAGTATTAGATTTTTAAAATTTTATTACCCTAGCCAGGAATCAAACCTTGTCTTTTTGCAAAAAAATAAACATCCTACATATCCATCAATGTCTTAGAAATCTGCAAAGTGTGAGTATGTAATCCAATATTGCCATTTTAAAATTTTACAGTAAAAAAGAAGATCGAACTAGTACAACAAACAAAAACATTTAACTTTAGATACTATTCCTAGTTTATCTACTTTGCAAACCCTTAAATAAATCTACAAGATTTACGGATACATTATTTTTATTTTCTATTGCCCCTGAACCTAACCTTTATCAAGTGAAATGTCGTTTCAGATGCGCCTTCTTTGAGTTTTTCATAGCTACAAAATATAAGGGTAAATTACCATAAGTTTGAAACAAAAGTGAGATATATGTTTATTTATTTTTTATTTAAGAGCAAAAAAGTTAGCTTGCGAATTGTACCTTTAAAATTCATTTTTTGTTTTTCATTTTGATTATCCACAACGCGATCTAAACCTGTCATTGAAATAATAATGAAGGATGGAAATTGTCTAAGTTTACAAGTGGTTACCATTTTGTTAGAACAAGGCGATTCTATCGTTACATTTCTCTGCCTTTACCCAGAAATCGTGACCCGGCCAAGCAAAACATTTGTTTAAACATTATTAAAATGAGGTCACGTTTTTACATATCTAACTTGTCTCAAGATAGTATTTCAAATTCGTCTTATCGGTGGGCGGCACGCGTCAACCGTGCACGAATAGCGGTGCGTATCATGTGTGAAATACCCTTAGGACCTAGTTGATACTATGTCGTAACATAGTCTATGTCTATCATAGAAAAAAAAGAAAAGTTTTTTTAGGTTTCTGTAATTTAAAATGCATGAAAAGAACTCTACAAAGATCATGGTCATGGTCTCTCTGTCTACCTGTGTGTCACCGCTATCTTTTGGGAACGGGTGAGCTTATATATTTTTTTATTTTTCTAGTAGGGGACGCTAGCGAAAGCACCAGACTGGTGATCGGTCCTCTCATGTTGGGACTATTTCATCCAGTTCCCCTAGACCCTTTTAGGGTTTGAGTTAAGCGCGTGGATTTATTAAATTACTAAGGTCAGTAGTTACTATTAAGTGTATAAACTCAATCCGCGCTACCATGCTCGTTTGTCGTTACTATGTCGTCCTTTTGTCGTTAAAAAAATAAAGTAAATTTAAATAAAAAATACCCCGTCTACTTTAATAACCACAGACAATATTAAAAAAAACACTTTTTTTGAAGTTTGTTATTTTTTTCTTTTTAATTAGTTGATGTGTTTTTAATTTCATTTTTTTTAGCTGAACGACAACGCGACGACTTCGCGACGACTTATAAGACATCATGGTAGGGCCCAATGTTCTGAGTAAGCACAAAAAAGTTACGGGCAAATTTCGATTCTTGCGATAGCTTGTTGACACTAAACTGTACTTTTTGCAAGTTTTGTTATTTTTCGAAATTTATCCTTTATTTGTGTTGCTCTTTACCAAATTTGATAAATCTAGATTATACATTACAAGTTTAACAAGTCGAAGACGACTCCACCCACCAAGTGATTGCTCCTTTAGCAAGTGTGGATCTAAGTTCTAATGCCTCGTTAACCAAAGCGTTGCCGACGACTTCTTTTTTGAGATTGACAGTCTCTGTGGCGCGTAGGACGAAGGCCCGACTGCAATGGAGAATTTTGCGGGTTCGATTCCGGCCGAGTGCAAGTATTTATGCTTAAAATTAAATATTTGTGTCAGGTCTGGGCGGTTTATATGTAGTACGTATTTACAAAAAAAGTATAATAGTTTTTCGTTACCTAATATCCAAAGTACAAGCCTAGTGCTTAGTCTAGATTGTACTAAGTGAAACGTCGTGTAATAAAGTCTATAAATCCTTCTGTATTTAAGAATATTACAATCTTACAGCTAAATTCAAAAGACAATGTAAACTTCCCCCATTTACTTTACAGCACTTTGACTCCACGGAAACTAGATAACATGAACACCCAATAACAAGCTCCACATTTTATTCTCTTTACTCCACTATTCTCCACAGTGTAAATGCATCCAAATCAGGAGCTCAGTCGGAACTAAATTTACGCACGTACTACTTGAAAAATGTCCCGACCTTTTTCGAGTTCGATGTAAAGCCTTCGAAGTAGGTACGTTAAAAACGCAGAGCACATATTGATTGTGAACTATCGATGCAAATAAAGCATAGGAAGGTAGGTACAGAATATAGGGTGATAGTACGTGAGCGTTGTTACTTTGTATGATGGATTGTATTGAGTCCTTTAGAAACTGTGAGGTATAAGTGATTACTATACAGGTAGTATACAAAAGAGTCAATTCTTGAGTTTTATATATTGACATATTCAATGATTCAATTTGAGCTCATTTTAACTTAGACGTAGACCAGTAGAACGAACCAGGAATCGCTAGATAGACATGATGAAAACTGACCTGTCTGAACTTCAAGTCGACTAGCGAGATCTATTCACGTTTCGGAGGCCAAGATCCACTTTGGGTCGCAGAACAAGCGAAGTTAGTAAAGCACTGTCTTTTGGTGGATGCGTTTGTGACGGCAGTTTGTGGGCAAGAGACACATTGGAAGAAGTTGGAAGATGCCATTGCAAAACTAAAGCAAACGGATTCGGTTATCGATAATGTCAATTAGTATCCCAAATAAACGCTTTAGTTATTAATATTACATACCTGTCCGAGTTTTAAGAATTGATGTAAAACGTGCCAAATTCTTAATGTTCAACGGTACACTGCGCTATTATTTGATGGCACACTTTGTTGGCGACATTTGTAGGTCATAAACTTCTCAACAACCCACAATTTGCTTAAAAATATTTTATATTTCTAGACACAGCGGTTTAGGCTGTGTAATATCCGTTTTAAAGCCGATATAAATTTCAATAACTTAGGTCGTATAACTTCGTAAGCTAAGTAATGTCCCAGTTGACCATTGCCTTAGCAATTTAACATCAATTCTAAACTTAAGCAGTTACTTTTGAAGTGTAAATCGGCTTTTAGTCTGAAGAAAGAGAATTTGCAACACAAAGAACTGGCATATCTTTAGTAAGTTTTAGTATAAATGTACTTCAATACTTAAACAAGTACGTTTGTGCATTTTTAATAAATTAATATTCATTAGGTAAAGATAGTAGGTAGGGCCTAGGATTTTTTTAATTTTCCGTAGGCGATGGGGGCAGTGAAAAAAGACGACGGATTACTGAAAAATCTGCTTAAACTACGTTAAAAACTAGTTTTTCAATGTTTAGATTAAAGAAAATCTATCTGTCGAATGAAATGGAACATTATCACATGGTAACAATGTACCAGGCAAGTCGCAAAATGAGCAATAGTGCAAGTTGCAGAATGTGCAAATCTTCAATGTGCAAGTCACACAAGTATTCCAAGTAAAAAATAAATTCCTAATACAGATCTTGTAATAAACACATGTTTACCGGTTTTTAGATATAATGCAGAATCGCGAAAACATGAGACAACACAGATCTTGTATTTAAAATCTTCTTAGGATTGTTTTCTTATTGATAAATTGAGGCATTTTTATTTAATGGTATTAGATCTTACCTATGTAAGGTATGTTAGATACTAGAGATTAATCAATCAGCCCAATATCAAACAAGTAAGGACGTATGACCCATATTCTGCACAATATTCTGCAACCTGCTGGGTTTCGTGCAAAACTAATGAATTACATCAATTACCTACAAAACGTAGGCTTGCTTGACCACGGATCGACATTGCTCATTTTAATCCATTTTCTTGAAGTATTGCTCCGATGCAATCGCAGTATAATTCACCTCTACTAGCCGTCGTCGAGTGCAATCGAAGTGAAATTATGGGTAATGACATCATGCACTTAGCTTATCGAAGTTATTACTGCTTTTAGTAATAATTTCCTTTCAAGTACAGTTTTGTATAGGTAGAAAAAATTGAATATTTTCAAGGAAAACTCCATGATTAAAAATCCTCCCGTGACGCGGTTCGATACGTACCTTAAACTAGTAGTTTCAGCGTCGTGTACTCGCCTGGCAAGTGAGATGCCACGGATTCAAACTCCATCACGTCAAGATTTTTATGAAGATTTTCTCCTTGATAATATTTAAGTAGAATTAGAAATTCAATAAGATTTAGATAGGTATTTGAAACTTATAGATTATATCCCCCACTGCGCGACGCAAAGGCGGGTAATGTGTTTATCGGTCTATGTCTCTATGTATGGCTAGAGGCCAAACGCGTGGACCGATTTTGATGATTCTTATTTTAGGGTTCCGTATCTCAAAATAAAAAAGGAATTTTCAGGTATAAGATCACTCGTTTGTCCGTCTGGGCCGATTGTACTAAAATTAAGAATTATTATCTTTAATTTTAAGTGTATAAAATCAAAGTTCTTAGTCAAAGTAATAAAAGATTCAAATTGTATGTGGCACGTTTTTCTCTAGACTATAGCCTATAACTATAATTATATTTTGTTATAGTATATTATAAACCCCTTATGTAACTTGGTATTATTGATCAACGAATTGATAACGATTTTTAATTTTATTTGCAAAGTACACTAAAACAATTTATATACATTGTATACTTATGTTATATAAATATTAAAAAGAAACTCTGTTGAACTATAGTTTTAATATTCTCGATTCGTAATGCATTAGTTCAGAAAGACTTTATAAGTTTCTACTGAAGAAAGTTGAACTTTGTGGGTTCACTTACCTTTGTTAATTATCTGCTGTATGTATTTTGTTACTAAATATTTTTGAAAATAACTATCTTATTTTAAACATACTGCTAGTAGACCATTATTTTCTTCGAGTCTAAAGTGGAAAGTTTCTTTTAAAAAAAGTATTTTTAGCTTCTGTTAGTGTGGTAGTGACTGGCTGCTATTTAAGCCAACGACGAATAGATACTCTTATTCCAAGAAGCAATGCAGCCAGCCTTGGGGTACCATACTTCAGGACAAATTTTTGAATTTTGAATTGTAATTAATTTTATTTCATTAGTTAGAAATATCATTAACATCATCTTGTTTTATGGGCATATCGAATTACAATTTATCGATGACTTGTTTTATGTTGTACAAATGGATGTTGTTGAAACTACAAAAAACACTATAAGAGGTTTGTAAGCAGCTACCTCGAGTGTCGTCTGTTGAGTGTAAGATCGACACAACAGTGACAGTAGTAGGAGATAACAAGACGCAGTCAGCGTGTAAGGAAGCAAGTAGTTCGACATGGACAGACATTTCTATCATCACCTACCTGCATTATCCAGTCTTGTGATTAAGCTCGTTACAGTTACTGGCAAAATATCGAGCTCCGTGTAAAACAAAATCAAACATGGTAAATACCCCGTTAGGTAAAAATATTTGTGGCGAAAACAGCTATGTAAATTTAAAATCGTACATATACGACTTTAAATACGCATAGTTGTAGGTACATACATCATCTTACATTTATATATAGATAAATACATTCCTAAATACTAAATTGGTTGAAATAGTAAACAGATATGTCGAGAAGTCCATCTAAACGCACATTAAACGGTTCGAATCGTGACGGTTTACAAATGACACGCACTACGTTCAGGGGTTGTTCCGTGTTAACAATATAGCTTACAATTAATCAGTTGTCGGGTAAATGCTCTATTGTTGACGGTTGGTACGGATTCTTGACTTTACGGGTCCTGTAGTCATTTTAGTTTCACATTTAGTTGCTTACATACGCAAATATCCTATCCTCCTAATATTATAAAGCTGAAAGTTTGTGAGTATGTGTGTATGTGTGTTTGTAACTCAATCACGTTAAAACCCCTGAACCGATTGCGGTGAAACTTGGAATACTCATCTCGATAATCCCGCGGGAACGGGACTAACGCGAGTGAAACCTCAGGGCACAGCTAGTAAACAAATACAATTTATTCGAATTGAATTGAATTTTGACTATGGCGATTCTGCGCACAGTATGATGCAATTCTGCCAATGTTAAGTAGTAAAGAAATTAACGAAGTAGATTTGCCGATTTTAAAGATCACATAAAATCATGCAGCCGAATTATTTTAACCAAATGTGAATTAAAAGTGACTTAACAACTGTACCTATTTATAAACTTTTGAATTCACACGATTTGTTAAAGTAGTTACATGTTGTTCCTCGATATACATACACTTTACCGTTAGAAGGCATTATTGAATGCTTTTTAATGGTGAAATAATTTTTGAAATGGAAGTTACAATGAAACAAATAAATCTCTCCTTTTTAAAATAACTAGAGACTAAAATAGGTGCCGCTCGCATTCACATAGTGTGTTTTAACGGTAAATAAGCCGAGTAATTGTTCTAGATGTCTAGAAGAAAAACTACACATTTAAAAAAAAAACCTTTTTGTTTAGGTTTACCTCCGTCTTACAAAACGGATGGTATTGTTACGACGTGAGATGTCACTCAATACTGCTTTTTTTTACAAGAAATTACCTTGTCAAACAATTGTTAAGGCGGGGATTACATAAACATAAACTAAAGGAAATACAATATGTAACAGGTAAGTACTTTTAATCCGAAAGGGGGTTGTTCTAGACGTCTAGGCGAACACCTTTTGTTCTACAACTTTTGAAAATTCGAACTTTTTTTTTGAAAATTTTGAGATTATGTTTCACTGGAAAAACAGCTGTTTTTGAAAATAAAGGTAATTGTAGGTTTGATTGTAGTAGACCAAACTAAATGAAAGAACAACATAAGGTCAATGACCTCGAACTCTAAAAAACAGCTGATTTTCAAGTAAACTTTACACCTAAATTTTTCGAAAAGTACTTCGAATTTTCAAAAGTCGTAGAACAAAAGTTGTTCGCCTAAACGTCTAGAACAACCCCCTTTCGGATTAAAAGGGCTTACCCGTTACATCTTGTATATGTAAACTTCTTTTTATTTCTCTTTTTTTTTCTCCTTTTTTATAGTACCCGTATTTAGAAGATGAAGTGTAAGTAAGAATAATAATAAAAATCTTTATTTTTTTGAGTCCCAAAACGTCAAACTACCACGTGGTAGACCCAGACGGAGATGTAGGTCGATTCTCACTTGAGCGACTGGCCAGATGTTGCCACATATTGCATTGGAAATGTACGTGTAGTGTGGAGGAACGAAAGGGAAGCCTTTGACCAGCAGTGGGACGATAAAGACTAGTAAAAAGAAATCCACCCGTCAATTTCTTCATACCTAAAATGTAATTATATTTTGTTTCAGTTTTTTCAGTTCACCTATAATTTTTTAAATGCTTTACAACCTTTGGTGTACATTAAATGGCTCCTATTCAGCCAAAGTAACCAAAAAAAGAAAAATGATTTTAATATTCACTTCGCGAAAACCGAAAGTAGGTAATTAATTGTAAAGTTTAATTGTTTTAAACGCTGCTCCTAATAATTACTTATTGATTCACCATTTAAGTCAATACCAAAACAACGTCTAATTATTAATGAACCCGATCTGTATCCCGATAAAACTTGGGTTTACGGGCCTCTTGGACCCAGCGGGAAACTTGCACAATTTGGACGAAAATTAGCCGAATTTAATAGCCCCATATAGCCCAACCCGTTATATTATGATGTGACTTGTTTAGTTAGGGTGACTACGTTTTGTGGACAAAGAAGTTTTTTTTATGCATCATTCATCATCAGCCTGGTGCAATACACTGTTGGACATAGGCCTCTCCAATTGCACGACACCTAGATCTATTTTTGGCTTCTCGCATCTAGTTTGTGCTAGCAATCTTGCGCAAATCGTCACTCCAACTCCACTCAGTGTTGTTTTAGTCTTCGTTTTCTTCGTTGTACGAGTATCAACGGCTAATATACAATCAATTTTTATATTTTTGTGTAAAAATCTTACTATTTCTCTTACTCTTACTAATCTACTTACCAAGTTTCAACAGTATAAGTATTTATTTATTTATTTTATTTATAAGTCTTATAGTATCGGAAAAAAGTGGCTGTTACATATCGATGGACAGACAGACATGAGGAATCCCATTTTGCCATTTGGCTACGAACCCTAACAAAACACATTTTGGCCGCACTTTAGCGATATAGCCTTTCCACTAACGATATGTATTGTTTACGTTGCATATTATTGTTGTTTAAGTGAGCTGTTAGTCAAAGGGTTTTTTACACATACAAAAGCATTTATTACTTAGGTATTCTTATTTTTCTATTGTGTTGCAATTACGTATTTGCCCAAAGCGCCACAGAGGTATTAAGACTCCCGCATAATATTAGCAAGATCCCAAAGTTTTCAAAAACGATAGCCATCCTAGCACCCCAAGGCCGTACGTTAACATGTGCTGGAGTAATCTGCCTCGCTGACCTTTGATTTAATAACTGTAGATATGTGTAGCAAACTTGAAATTATATTAATTAAACGTTTCCTTTATTAGTTTACTTGCTTCGGGTCGGATCTTGTTCGGAAAGGGCATCAAAACCGTATTTGGATTGCTTTCCAAATATACTTGTTGAAACAATCCGTTGGCATCCAATGAGAGGCAGAAGTTTATTTTAGAAATTTAAGTTTTTTTTTAAATTTAAACAAGCATACAACAAATGACGAAGCATATTCACGATAGCTTATTCCAATTTAGTACATTATTTTTCCAACTCAGTCCAGTATTTGTAGACTTTAGGTGACTATCTCACGTGAGTAATAGAGATAATATGGTCTAAAACGACAATAAAAAATTGAAACAAAAGCGACATTGTGGTGGGACTCGGGAGTCATTGGATGGAGGTAGCTCGCGATCAATATTGGTACCATCGTATGGGGGAGGCGTATGTTCAGCAGTGGCAGGATAAAGGCTAAGATGAAGACAGTCCAAAACGCAGCACACATCGAAATAAGAGTCCACTTGGCTCTACGAATTAGGTCTTTGAGCAGTAGTAAGCCAGCGTTATATTCGAGATATTCACTCTTAGATAAAGACTCATTTCATAATGTTCAAACTTTATGAAGTCACTAGGTAGGTAAGGTACACACATTTTGACGTTTTCTGTTTTGCATCATCGGACTCTGTCTGAAATAGATACAATTACTAGAGCAAGATATAAAAAACTAAATTGGTATAGAGCGAACATTTTATTTTATTTTATTTTATTTTATTAGGTATAGTTACAGGTCTCAGACTACAATCTTATAACTAAAACAATTTACGACAAACTGATCTATAACAAATCTGGGACCCACTTATAAACTACACACAACTTGCACAAAAGAAACATGCCCAGTTAGAATTCTACAGACTCTTTTTACAGAACATCATAAATTCTACAACGATGAAACCTTTAAAAAACCGGCCAAGTGCGAGTGAGACTCACGCACAAAGAGTTCCATACCATTAATTAAATAAAGTCCCCTTAATCTTTGTTTATTTTTGTTTTAAGTATTTGTTGTTATAGCGGCAACAGAACAACATTATCTGTGAAATTGTCAACTGTCTACACTGTCTAGCCAGGTTCATGAGATACAGCCTGGTGACGGACGGTCAGACGCATAGACGGACCGACGACGGACGGACCCCTATTCCCCTATTATTCCCTTATTATTTGATATTTTGATTTTATTGCTCAAGACATATCTATCTACTAGAATTACGAGTTCAAATCTCGCCATAAGTGAATTTTTGGAGATGAATATTTCTAGAAAATGTTATTTTTCTACTATAATAATGACCTAATCTAATTGAGTTCAAAGTTGTTACTTTGTAAAATTATTTGATTGATTGTTTTTTCAATATCAAAAATCCGATTCGCAGTTCCTAGTAACGATGAAAAAACAAGTTAAATTTACCCTCTATCGTTTTAAATGCAGATATTTCACATCTTCGACTCGAGCACTTTATTAAAATTAAATTCTCTCACAATTTCGTAAATTTCTCTTTGAATACATTTGGACGGACTGTATTTTGGCTTCATTGTTTGAATGAGTTTTCACATAAATTAACATTAATTTAATTTGCCATTTTATAATTTACCCCTCTTTACCTTAGGCCTTAGATACTGTTGTTTAACCAAAATATAATCAATTAGGGCGCTGACACGAAGCCATTTTGAAGTATCTCCGAATCATTTGATTATTCTTCCTTTTTTACGATCCTGGACTGAACAGTGAACATCATGTACAGAACTCAATCTCTTGGTTATTTTATTATATTATTATGTATATAACACCTCAACCTCGAGCGCCTGATGGTGACAGGGAAGGTTGAGGGGAAAGGGCCACATGGACGGAGTCCCAAGCTTTGGACCGACCACACATCCGGAACATCTGGATGTAGCCACTGATAGAGGGCAGTGAAAACAAGCGGTCAATAGACTACACCAGAGGAATCACGATTGAGGAAACGACTGAGGAGGGGGGGAGGGGGATTATGTATATAGATTTTATCAACGGTCTAAGAAGTCCACCTCTTGCTCACGGGGAAACTTTAATAATAAAAACACCGAGTTTAAAACCGGATGATAATATTGAACATTTAATATTAACAAAAAAAATATTTCTTTTTTCGGTTCGTCCTAAGCACTGGTAGATGGTCTACCAGTAATCCCACGTAGTGTAATGTCGTGTCGCGGCCTTATCGCTTAAAACGATCACTTTGAAGCAACCTTTAAGAATGTATAGTTACAGTAGTGAAGTTAAGTTTTGTTGTACAATTTTGTTGAGACTGTACCTACACTTCAGTACTACCAATGGGCCGTTTGTCGTCGCGTAGTCGTCGCGTTGTCGATCAGCTTAAAAAAATAAATTAAAAACACATCAAATAATTTAAAAAAAGTAAAACATACTTCAAAAAAAGGTTTCTTTAAATTGTCTATGGTTTTTAAAAGTAGTCGGGGTATTTTTTATTTAAAATTTACTTTATATTTGAACGACAAAAGGACGACATAGCGACGACAAACGACTATGGTAGCTCGGAATAACTGATTATGCAACTACCACAAACCACTTTAGGCAAAGGTATTAAAAAAAAACGTGTCTTCATTGACGACCCTTATTATAGGTATTAACTTCACCCCCCCGATGTGCGTTCACCTTGCCGTGGTGTTTTGGGGGCTTAGTAGCCGCTTGGCATAGCAATCCAGCTATGCCGAGCGGTGAACCAAGAGGCGCACAAGGTAGGTACACTTCACACTCGCTTATACACTCACATACATAACACACATTTCACATACATAAACTACACACTCTTGAAGACACTGCACATCGATCGGTGGGTACCCTTGCCTTAATTGGCCGGGGTACGTGTTAGCTTAGGTGCCTCTCGCAAAAGCGGGGATGGGTGGTTCGGGCTTGCCTTCACCGGCCGGCCCCGTGGACAGACCACGTAAAAAAAGGTGAAAGCCAAGTTGGTGATGCAGGGCGAGGGCTGTGTGGCCGCCCACTAGGCGGTCATTACTGCATCCCCAGGGGGGGACCAGCCGCCCCTCCCTTGAGTTACAAATTCAGGCTTCACAAGTGCCGACCGGCTCCGGCCTTGTGTGACGAATAATACCGTGATTTCGTGGGAACTTTATGGAAACCTTAACAAAAACTAAAACCCAAGATGAAGTGGAGAAGAGAGAAAAGAAGGAGAGAGAATATAGGAGAGAGTTAGGACCGCGAAGGTCTAGAAGGGCGGAGAAGGATGGACCTAATATGTCCGAGCTGGATGTAGAAGATGCGGAGAGGCCAAGGAGCCCCATTATGGAAAGACTAATCGACCAGTACGAGGATGTCTCCAATGCCGACAATGTGTCCGTACCGGAGAAATTAGTGAAAGAGATGAAAAATTATCAAGGCTTAACTTGCCAGAAGTTGGAAGATGTGGGACGCCGACGAAGCGCTAGAGTGCAGTCTTTATATGGCTCAACAAGGAGCCTTACCAGTAACACAATAGAGGCAGAGTCAGATTCGGACACCATGAAATCTGCATTTTCATGGTCTAACCTTATGTCAGAGGAAGAATGTCTCAATGGCAAATTCTGGGCCAAGCCAGGAGACAAGCGAAGACTGGAAACTGATGAGGAAGATGAATCCCAGAAGACTCCAAATCGGAGAGGGAGAAGCAAGCCTTCATCCATTCATGAAGACTCGGGTTTGGCTGAGGCTAAGAACGCACAGCTCCGCCTACAAACAGATGGAAAGGGAGAGTCTTTTGGCCTTAATGAGCCAAAGAAACCCAAAAAAATAAATAAAAAACCAGAGGAACCTGTCATTGAGCCCATTGCTGACCCAATGTCGGCAACGGCAATTGACCTTAATGACAAAGCTGGTTTGTGTGTCCAGGCTATAGACTGGGTAGTAAGGAAGAGCGGCAACCTTAATGGTCGCATGTCTCACAAACTTAAGGTGGCTGCAGGCAATCTAAAGATTGTAGCGGAAGAGTTGCATAGACGGACTCAGTCTGAAGAAGTGGCAAAACTCCAAACGGCAAACACAAAGCTGACAAGGCAAATGACTGAGATTCGTCAGGAACTGGAAGATATGAAGGTTCGCTTGGATAGCTCCCGCCAGAATAACTCACATCTAGCCTCTGTTGCTGTACCTAAGGATACTGATTTTCGAAGGTCATTGGTGTTGGAGATTGGAAAGATGGTTGATGCAAAGTTGGAGGCACTAAATAACCGTCTTCTCCCAGAAAAACGACTTCGTCCGCCGCTTGCAGCTGATAGACTGGAGGAAGAGTTAATACATCCTTCGCAACAGGCTAGTCCTGTCCCAATGCAGGAAAATTTAAAGAAGGGGTTGAATAAGGGGAGTTCAATCACTGGTTGGAAATCACCTCCCGAAGTTACGAATACAGAACAACCAGAACAGAAAAAGAAGAAAAAGAAGAAAGGCAAGGGAAAAGCTGCCTCTACACAAGGCATGCAAACAAGTCCAACGCAAGTGTCGGCCACTCAAATACCAACAACTTCTAGAGACTGGAACAAGGTGGGTAGCAATGGCAAAGTAGCCAAGGAATCAGCCAAAAATAAGAAGAAAGAGCAAGAACGTGGTAAACCAAAGGTTAATGCGCCCAAGACCGCTGCAGTAGTGTTAACCCTTACACCAGCGGCGATCGAGAGGGGTATTACATACGCAGCAGTGATTAAGGAAATGACTTCCAAGATTGATATTAAAGCTCTTGGAATCCCACAACCGCGTATTCGGAATACCAAATCTGGCGGACGCATCATAGAAGTACCTGGCCCAGAGAAGACGAGTCATGCCGACATGTTAGCAGACAAAGTTCGCGAACTGCTGGCAACTACTGTTGAAGGTGCACAAGTTGTTAGGCCTGTGAAGTATGCAGACTTGCGTATATCTGGCTTTGATGAATCTGTCGCAGCTGACGACATTACTTTCGCTGTTGCCAATCTGGGACAGTGTTCAAAAGAGGCGGTTAAACTCGGAGCTGTCAGGATGTCTGCTTGGGGCTCTGGTACTGCATGGATACGGTGTCCAGCGGAGGCAGCCAAAATATTGGCAAAAGAGGGAAGACTACTAGTGGGATGGTCTTCGGCCAAGATCTCAGTTTTGGAACCGAGAAGATTGAGATGCTATCGATGTATGAACCTTGGCCACGTACGTGCCCAGTGTAAATCAGAAGTCGATCGCAGCGACGAATGCTATCGCTGCAGTCAGGTGGGTCACAAAGCTATAACTTGTGAGGCTGCTCCAAAATGTTCGCTATGCTCCGCAGCTAACCGTCCATGCGAGCATAAAATAGGCAGCAAAGCTTGTTACGCTCCTAAGAAGCCCAAGAAGGGTGTTAAAATGACAGAACCCAGTCAACCGGCACCTACAGCGGCCCTATCAAGATTCAGGGACGAGATGGAGTACGAGATCGAGTGTCCCTAATGGGTTACTCTATCCTTCAAACTAACGCAAACCACTGCAAGGAGGCCCACGACCTTCTGGTCCAAAGCCTCTTGCAATGGTCTATAGATATAGCGGTTGTAGCAGAACCTTACCCATACCGAGTCCCGAATAGGTGGATTTGTGACATTGACGTCTGTGTTGCCATTGTTGTAAATGACACTGATGAGAGTTTGGCTCTAAGAGATGTCTATAAAGGGCATGGGTACGTAGCTGCGACCCTGAGTAATATGGTGGTGATTGGAGTATATGCAGCACCGCGTCATCCAATGCCTGTCTTCGAGAAAATTCTTGAGGAAATAGGCCATATAATAAACAGAAGTCCTTATCCTGTCATATTAATGGGCGACCTGAATGCCAAGTCGCCTATATGGGGCTCACGCAACACAAATGCTCGTGGGGTTACTTTAAGAAACTGGCTTTCAGAGGTTGGTTTATCCATTCTAAACCAGGGGTCGACGAGCACCTGCGTGCGTCCGCAGGGGGAATCAGTTGTCGATATCACGCTGGCTAGTCCTCCTCTTGCGCGCAGTGTTCATCACTGGAGGGTTATTGTGGAGGAGGAGACTGGGTCCGACCATCGATATATTCGGTTTACGGTCTCCACCCACAGCCCTCTAGCCCGATCTCCTGGGACAGACCGTCCACGGTGGGCGCTCAAACGCCTCGACCGCGATGCCCTAGTGGAGGCTTCATTGGTTCAAGCCTGGATATCAGCACCGGAGAGGCCTGTTGACGTCGAGGAGGAAGCATCTTGGTTCGGGCAAGCGATGACGAATATCTGTGATGCAGCTATGCCTCGAGTCAGGTCACAGTTCAACAAGAAGCAAGTGTACTGGTGGAGCGCTGAAATCGCTGCTCTGCGATCGGCTTGTGTAGCAGCTCGCCGCCAGTATACCCGTCACCGTGGACGTCATCGTCGATTTCTGGCATCAAACGAGGTTGATCTGGTTGAGGCAGGCCTTTATGAGACTTATCGCGAGGCAAGAAAGACGCTCCGCATGGCGATTGCGGAAGCCAAAAAACAGGCACGACTAGAGATGCTTGAAAGTCTAAATGTCGACCCGTGGGGACGTCCTTACCGTATGGCAAGAAATAAACTACGCCCGTGGGCACCTCCTCTGACGAAGACTCTCGAACCGGATCTCCTTCGTGAGGTGGTAGGCGCACTCTTCCCACATAGGGTAGAGCATGTGCCCCCGGTGATGACTTCTTCATCAGAGGAAATAGAAGAGCATGATGAAGCACCTTCGGTAACTGCCCCTGAACTCCAAATGGTTGTTCGCCGCATGCGCGCTAAAAATACTGCACCTGGGCCGGATGGAACACCAGGCCGAGCTTGGGCCATTGCAATGGATGCTCTTGGCGGTAGACTGAGAAATTTATTCAGTGCTTGTTTGGAGAGAGGGCAGTTTCCGAAGCGCTGGAAGACCGGGCAGCTAGTGCTGCTGCGCAAGGAGGGTCGCCCCTCTAATTCCCCTTCAGCTTATCGCCCTATCGTCTTACTGGACGAGGTGTGTAAATTGCTAGAGCGCCTTATAGCAGCGCGTCTAATTAGCCACCTTGAGAAGGTTGGTCCAAACCTCGCGGACTGCCAATATGGCTTCCGAAGTGAGCGATCAACTATCGATGCCATTCTTCGGGTAAAGGCTCTGGTTGATGATGCAGTCTCCAATGGCGAGGTGTTGTTGGCAGTGTCTCTTGACATTGCCAACGCCTTTAACACCCTGCCTTGGTCCTGTATCAAGATGGCCCTGGTCCACCATCAAGTACCTATGTACCTGCGGAACATCATCGCGTCATACCTCTCTGACAGGGTAGTCTCGTTTGAAACCAGAGAGGGACGGAAAGAATGGTCCATGTCGTGCGGTGTTCCACAGGGGTCGGTCCTCGGACCGCTCTTGTGGAATATTGGGTACGACTGGGTGCTGCGCGGTACATTTCTCCCAAACCTTGGCGTGACATGTTACGCAGATGACACACTTGTCACTGCTAGAGGAAGCACCTACCGCGAGGCAGCCATATTGGCCACTGCGGGGGTGGCTCATGTGGTAAGCCGCATTCGAGAGATTGGGCTAGAGGTGGCCTTAAACAAGTCGGAAGCGGTGTGCTTTTATGGGCCCCGAAGAGTACCTCCAACTGGCTTTTACATTGTGGTGGGCGGTGTCCAGATCCCTGTTCAAAAGACCCTTAAATACCTGGGATTGGTTTTGGATAGCAAGTGGACGTTTGCCGCCCACTTTGATTTAATGGAGCCAAGACTAATGGGAGCCGCGGGAGCACTATCAAATTTGCTACCAAACCTGGGTGGTCCAAACACCTTTTGCAGGCGCCTGTTCACCGGTGTCATCCGGTCTATGGCACTCTATGGTGCACCAGTGTGGGCCGACTCTCTGAGAGATCAAACCGTTGCCAAGTTGCGCAAATCGCAACGGGCGATGGCTATCAGAGTTGTTCGGGGATACCGCACCATATCGGGTGACGCCGCGTGCGTTCTGGCAGGCATACTTCCCTGGGACCTCGACGCGAGGGCCCTTGCGTCGCTGTATCAGTGGCGCAAGGAAGAGCGAGATCGAGGCAATCGTCCAGCCCCCAGGGAAGTAGAAGTAAAGAGAGCTCAATTTCAGGTCACCACGGTGACTGAATGGGAGCAGAAATTGGAGCAATCTGCATCCGGAAAGATGACAGTTGATGCCATCAGACCAATACTCGGTGAGTGGTTGAAGAGGAACCATGGGGCTCTTTCGTTCCGTTTGACACAGGTGCTGTCAGGACATGGCTGTTTTGGTAAGTACCTGTGTCGAATCCAACGAGAGCCTGATGAGCGTTGCCATCACTGTGCCGACCCGTGTGATACGGCACAGCACACATTAGCGATATGTCCTGCTTGGAATGAACAGCGGCGCGCCCTCATAGCGGCTGTCGGGACCGATTTGTCGCTGTCAACTGTTGTTCGCGCGATAGTGGACAGCGATGAGTCGTGGCAAGCGTTGAGAGCCTACAGCGAGGCCGTCATGTCTGCCAAAGAAGCAGCAGAGCGAGAAAGGGAGATTACATCTACCGATCCCGCTCGCTCCCGGCGAACCCGGAGGAGGGTCAGAAATGACAATCTTCCACCCTAATGTGGCCCATGGTGGAGGACTTGGGGGGGTCCACCACCAATTTAAAGAGCCCGAGATGGCGGCGGCGTGTCCTACGTCGCCTCTCGTGAGGGTTTTCCTTTTTAAGGTTTCTAAAGACGGGGTTAGTAAGACCGATCATCCCAGGGGATTGTAGTTGTATGTGTCAACAGTGCCTGCAATCCTCTGGAATATGGTGAAGAGAAGGACACCGAGGAGTTTTAGTGGGTAAACCTCTGGCCGCCTTCCATCCCAGGCCAGTAGGGAGCCCCACACATCCCCGCCGCTCCCCCCGGAGTGGTGGGAAAGTGCATAAGGTCGCATTTCTCCTCGATAAAAAAAAAAAAAAAAAAAAGGTATTAACTTCACTCAGTACCTACTTACTGCAATTTACAGTAATTATAATCTTTCCAAGTTTTAAGTAACAATTTTACGATCAAAATTAAGTTATTCGCCTTCAAGTTTTCATAATAAACAGTTTAACAATATTTAATTAAAACGCAAAAAATCTGATAGCGCTGTAAAGTTTCAACGTAAAAATGGATTAAGTTGGAACAATGAAGTGAAAAGTGCGGGAAAAACATAAAGATTGTGAAAAGCTTAAAGGCAGAAACCGTGAAGATAAGCCGGTTTGGGCAAAACGGGGTAGGTTTTATGTAGAAACGGCCACTGTGTTTTATAATGATAAAAAAAAACATAAAGAAAAATATTTAAGATGTACTTTCATCATTTTTATACATCTAAATTGAATCTAAAATTATAAAAAGGTAACTTCTTTTATTTTTCGACTAGCGTGCCTAAAGGCACCTAAATTGTATGCCTAAAGGTATAAACTTTTCTCATATCAGATACCTACTACAGCAAAAAACGAGCCATCAATAATACCCGAACACAGTTGCTACATTGTATAAACTTAGATTACTTAGCAAAACCCCAAAACCGATATTAACAAGCAAAATAAAAGTGTATCCATCAATCATAGGAAATTTTTCGGGAATTCAAGGCCATAAAAACGTTTAGGATACGCATGAATGTGTGGAAATTAATAAATCCAACGGCTACATGGGCACACGGTCTGTAATACTGGTTCTCAACATTTTTATAGCAATAGGCCCCTTCAAATGTATAATAGAAATTAATTATTATTAACTGAAATAAAAAAGAAACCTAAAATATTTTATCTATGCTGAACTGATACGACGGTGTTTAGAAGAATAAAATTTATGATATTTTTAATTAATACAATCAAATCAAAAATTTCAGAAATTCAATTTGAATTTTTTACTCTCCTAAGAAAGTTTTGAAGAAACATAAGATTGAGATATTGATACTTCCTATTGCAAAGGCAAACAAACGAGAAATGAAAAAATGATTTTTCTATTCAATCAAAATGATCAATTACTGTCCAAAGATTTCATAGGTTGCAATAAGCTTTGACCGGCCTTTGACAAGGAACAATCAATTATTTCATTTTTAGATACCTAATACCAAAAATTAAAAAAATATAACATTTTAACAAAAGTCGTTACAGGCCAATAATTTAGACGCCTACAATAAAGATTTTTCAGAAAAGACCGTACATTTCTTCGGATCTCAAAACATGAACCCCTCAGTGGCCCTCGGGTCTCAAGTTAATTCAACACGGTTCAATCCCGAGCCCAACCAAACGTTTGTTATGATAAATGTATTTGGTACCTAACATACAATAGGATTTAGCTTTGTACTTTTGATTAATGACAGTTTTAAAAACCCTGTTTGAACAGATACGGGGTAAAAAATGTTGGTCAGAGATTTCTTTGAGTCGAATGGTTTGATGGGGGTCCAGAGTTTTTAATAGGTATTGTGTGGGAGATGTGAGCTGTAAAATACGAAAATGTTGGTTAAATGTTATGATTGTGAAAAAGGATCCTTGTTTTTTTTTTATTCTAGGCGGCTCTACTTTAATCAAATTCATATCTATACGGCCAAATACAGAAACGCTACTTAACACTTGAGTTCTACGTAAACAATGAAACAGCTCTCATAAATAACCTCTTACTGATTTTAAATTTAGAAGCTAGTCAACTATTTAAGTAGGGCTTAAATTTTAAGTGACTGTCTGTATGTTTATCTGTTTGTTCCTTATACAAATAAACACTACTAATCCGATTGAAATTTGGTTTTCAATATTGGATAGTTCTATTTTCAAGGAACCTCGTGGTATACTTTACGTCAAAATCCAATTAGTAAAACCTGAGAAATTAACGAAAAAGTCTGCTATGCACTATTTCTTCGCAGACAAAGTATAGATTCATTTGAGAAGATTAGCAGATTAAAAACTGATGGGCTAAGATAAACTAACTAAGTTTAAATGGCAATGGACAGCCTGGCTACCACTACCAGGCAAGAATGAAACCGAGTAGGTAGTTGTTAATAACACATGACAGTGACTAATCCAATTTGCAATCACAAATAAATAGAGTTTTCCGATTATAACACAGTTCTATTACCTAGTTACAGAACGTGTGACAGAAGACGGTGCGTCTTAAGCCTTTAATTTTTTTTATAGCTGATAGGTAAGCGTTTGACCACTATCTCACCTGATGAAAAGCGACGGTGTGGTCTAAGATGTTACACGCTTACCTAGGAGTTTACTCGTGCCTTTACGACCCCCAAGTTGTAGACATTCGGGAAGACATACTCAGGCAACTGACTCCATTCCCTCGCAGTACGAATAAAGAATGACGATGCGAAACGCATGGTTGGGGTGACTGGTGTTTCTACCATGAAACGGTTCCGCTAATCATGGCCTGGAAGCCCGATGGTAGAAGGGAGATGGTAAAACTAAATGGTGCAGTTCCGGTTCCACACTCTCTGAAATGTATCCGATAAAGTATCGACGCAAGTAGCGTGCTATACCTAAGGCCTTTATAAGCTCCTTTAATTTGTAAATATTTTTTGATAGTTTATAATTAAAAAAAATGTTTTAAATATTTTTTTATTATTTGAAGTTTTTTAATTAATCTGGGATTTTAAATTTAAATTTAATTTATTAGCTGAACGATTTAGGTCCTGTAATAAGGGATCATGGTAAGGCCCTTTTATCTCTTATATTTATAATTGTGTTTTGGTAATAAGGCTTAACAGCATCACAATGCTGTACCGACGTTTCACTGAATTTACAGTCGGTTTCTTCACGGTTACATAAAACCCGAGTTAAACCCGGGAAATATTGTGTTTTATTACAATGCAATATCGCGAATACAGAAGAAAAAACTATTACAAATCTGTCTAAAAACACGCGATTATATAAATAAAATTACAAATTTTTAGTTCTCACCCTAATTGGTCGTAGAAGCACCTCAACGTACAACGAACGGAACAAGTTTGCTCGCGTTAACAAGCTGCGTTAGATCGGACGTGATTCAGGACACGCCAACTGATTTATTTGGTTCACTGTCTTCATTCCAACCCCCTTCCAGCTCATATTACTTACTTTCCCGGTTCATAGAATCATTTTATTATTACTATGAAACATGTAGCTATATTATTTATTTTATCGCATTATTTTCAATACTACATCGTCTTTTTTCCCATCCGGTCTTATTATTTTAATTTTTGTAAGGTTTGCTTAAGTAACTTGGTATATATGGGTCTCGCGACACAAGCTAGGCTTAGCACGAACCCCGTTCCACTGCTTCAAAAAAATTGTCATTTTCTTTGTTGAATAAATAAAATGTAATTGTATTTGTATATTAAACTTGGGTGTAGGGTCGCTTTTGATTCTGAAGGTTTGAATCCAGGCCTAAATTAATGTCTTTTTCTTCGCGAAAAAGTTACGTGCTACTAATATCTCTCTTACGATGAAGGAAAACATCGTATGTATGTAACGTAAAGTTAAACGTAAACTGGAAAAAAGAATATGTTCTATGCTGAATTTGATCAATACATATTGAATTCAAAGTTTTAACTGGTTAATTGATTGACTAGGGCTAAGGATAAAACCTTCGACTTAGTAAGCTACTGATCTATTGACCACTTTTTTCCTCTGGGCATGGCTGACTAGGCTGGGAGGGTAAATAGGTGCTGGGCAAGCCCTAGTCAATCAATTAACCAGTTAAAACTTTGAATTCAATATGTATTGATCAAATTCAGCATAGAACATATTCTTTTTTCCAGTTTACGTTTAACTTTACGTTACATACATACAATACAAACGTTACCTACTAAAACTTTTATTTCAAACAAAATATTTTAGAGATTTAATGGTTCTATACATTGTAGAAAGTGCATTTGCGCTGTAAACTTTTATTGCAGGACGTGTTTTGATTTAGACTTCAAAAACAAATACCTACATGAAAAGCAAAGTAATATTTTACATAGTTGTACAGACTGGCGTATGAAGCACAATGATTTGATAGTCCCTGTGGCTTGGCGGGCGACGCCCGGACTGCGACGCAGATGGTTGCGGGTTCGATTCCCGCCGGGAACAAATATACCGCCTTCAGGGCGTCCTGTTGCGACGACCTGATGCCTCCATAAAAGGGCTTGTAGGAGACAGGCTCTGGGGGGCCTGTTGTCATGTAAAAACTCGTGCGGGGCGCACGTGGTTCCCGTGAGCCACTTACGAGGAAAAGGTCGTCAAACCTCTACGATGAGGGGTCAGTGGAGTTTTTAATGGGTAAACCTTTGGCCGCCTACCACCCCAGGCCATAGGGAGCCCCACACACTGCGTTGCTCTCCCCCGAGAGTGGCGTGACGGTGCATCAGGCTGAATTTTATCCACCAGAAAAAAAAGGTAAGTATACGAAAACTTACAGTGATAAATTTTTGTGAAAAATACACAAAATTAAATGGAAACCGCAATTTAAAAGACAAGTGAAAGATAGTGAATTTCTAGTCATTCATTAATTTGATACTAAAAGAATGTTTTACTCTATTAGTATTCATTATCATACCAGCCGTAGGACCTGCTGGACAGGCCTCCCTCATTGATGCCCATACATTACGGTTGGAGGCAGTCTGCATCCACCGTGAACCCGACCTATTAGAATTATACCCTAGTAATATTACAACAATGAAAGTTGGAGAATGTGTGTGCGATCCCGAGCTTTTTATGGGACTCATGTGGGTGAAACAAGTTAAAACAACGGATCATAGCTGTTCCACCCGCGTGCCTACATCTATTTAAATAGATTTTACATTTACGTACTCTTTGTCAGTCTAGCTATAAATCACCTGACTACAACGTGTTCCCAGTACTAATACACGAAATCACCTATAAACCTTTCGCCGGAGTAAAACAGTACTAACAATTATTACACAGTGATTTTCACGCCTCTACCAAACG
The DNA here is from genome assembly GCA_949358125.1 of Idaea dimidiata. Classification (NCBI taxonomy): domain Eukaryota; kingdom Metazoa; phylum Arthropoda; class Insecta; order Lepidoptera; family Geometridae; genus Idaea; species Idaea dimidiata. Next base: position 16,440,195 of record OX442329.1, read on the forward strand.
TGTTTTATTACGCACCCCTTAAGTTTCTAGGCATATTGTGATGACGTTCTGACCAGATTAATTTGAACTCTATTCTTTTGGGTTTTAAGGTTGTTTTTTGAGCGGAAAATCGAAGAATGGATCGGATAAATATCTTTTCCGGAGGTTCTTTATCGTGTCCGGGATATCCCGGAGTAGCCTCCGGTTTAGAAATAATATTATAGTTGTTTTGCAATAGACAGTACATCAATATTTTGGAGTACTTACTTAGCTAATTTTTAAAACAATTTGCTCCATATGTTTAAATTTTACCAAGGGCATTGAATTTGGATAAAAACAAAAATTTTAGTTACTGAAATTCCCAATGCACGTTGGGTTGAAACTTTAAAACAAAATATTCAATTATATCAAAGTTTTAATCAAATCAATCTTATTTTTAATAAAATAAAATGGCGAGTTTTTATAAGTTTTTGTGTATTTTTTTGCAAAAATTGGAGATAAATTAAAAAGAGTTATTAATTTTAATAAACATCTGCTTAACGTCTATTTATGTTATAAACTTTAGCTAGCTCTAGACTTGAGTCTAGAGCTTACTAAAATTTTAAAACTTACTAAAACTTTTCTATTAAAACCGATCTAAATCAGTATTAAATTTTTAAAAGCCTTTTCAGAACCTTATAATCCTCAAGGATTTGCTTCGTACGATTTTGTTAAACCCCTAATGCTGACATTTCTGTTACACACTTTTTAAATGTTCTTTCTATTTTAATATCTATTTTCTTACTTAAATTTTGTATTATTTCGTATATATTTTTGATGTCGTCTGTGCGCGTTTGATTCAGTATAACAGACGTACGCAACACCCGGAACTTTGATAGATGTGCGTGGGGCCAAAAAGCTAGCACGTAAACGCCCCTTTTAACAACAATTTGAATGAAAGAAAAATATGTGTTTACTCCATCCAGCCAACTAAGGCTAGCCGGAGGTGAGGAACGATGTCAGCCTGTATCAATGCATGTGACATTATTGCCTAGTCATATAATTTAAAAAAAAAGACACAATTTTTCAGTAAAACTGTTTTATCTCTTAATGTTCCGGTACTGATGTAAAAATAATTGTGCGGAATCTCTTTTATAGGTTCCACAGGACGGATAAAGGGGACTGGATTTCGTATTTTTTTATTGCTTGCTATGGGGCGGAATGTTAGAGCTTAACTTATATAGTTACTGTCGCAAGGTTGAGGGTAAACGTAAGTAAAGTTACGAAGTTACAAGTTCAAGGAAAATGTTGGCTCGATTGTGAAAATTTCTTTTAAAACAGATAAATGTATGGATAATCGAACAAACGTTACGCTACCGTTTTCATAGCAACTGCTACGTAGTAAAATAAATTGCCGCAAGATTACGACTTTTTGAGTTACTAGTTTTGACCATACAACCTTGACCATCAAAACAAAATAAATCTATACATTATTTAATGTGCTCGCTTCGCTCGTGCATTCGTATGGTATTCGTATCACAACAGACTCTAATGTAACTTATGCTTGTTAAAAATACTGTATTAGTCTACCCTTGAATTCGAGTAAAACTTGAAAAATGAGATTTATTTCTAATAAATGTTCGTTTTAAGAATTTTGACCTAGAACATCAGTTAAACCTAGTTTTGACTGAAAATCATTGGACAGGGCTAGTTTTGACCAAACGGTCCATCACAAGGTCTAACTGTTTTTTTAGTCAAGTCAAGTTCGGTGTATTGACAATTTTCTGGAATTGACCGTAACACACCCACTAGTCCCATATAATTATTTACGCAGTCCAGGTTGATTCGGGTAGAAAAGTTTGAAAGCCTTTTGGAAGGTTTCTAAATGGGTTCTGTAGGTTTTCGTAAGTAAGACGCTGTTAAGGTGAAAATAGGAAACAAACTTTTCTGTGGGCCGATCTCGTGTGAGTGGAAAGGTACTAGGCAAGCCTTCTTTACCTAATTATATCCCGGACACTACTGCGCCATAAAAGGCTGGAACGAAAATTAGCTGCGCTGTATATATCACCTAAAAATTCGATTACTATTATTCACATTTTGCAATTACTACCGGACGAGACGCTGCCTGGTTGGACGCAAAAAATATTTTACAAAATAAGGTTTAATGAGCGTTTATAGAAAGTTTCTGAGAAGCTATCCAGCCATCATAATATAATGTATGTATTTACAAATATATATATATATATATATGTTAGAGCGGATTGGTCCATGATCGATAAAGAAACACTGTGTATCCAAAATCACCTTTATTTTATGCTATAGTCTAATTATAATAAAAACACTTACACTTCTTGCGAGTTTTTCTTTTACTTCAGTCCCAGAAAATTATATTCTACTAACTCAGATCACACGCTATATAAGGCAAATTCCCCTGCCTCGACCAGATGGGGCGTGGCCAACATATTTTGTAAAATACAAGAAATTTACAATGATCTTATCCGTAATTAATTAAATTTGATGTTAAATCACATGAGTTATCCAAACAAGGTAAACATTGAATTTTAAAATCTAAATTTAAACAGTAAAGTGCAATTTTCTAAATTCGTGCCTTAGTCAAATCAAAATGTTGCTTCACAATTATTCTTAATTTAAAATTACAACTTCGTTATAATTTTGTTTCGTTATGATAAATTAATTAATGATTTTTAGAATATTAATAAATAAGTAATACAATTATTTAACATAAACAAATCTAATATTCAACTCAATTATACGATTTGACTACCCTCATTGAAATCTCAAATATAAACAAAAGTGAGGTGTGACAGTTTGCTTTTTGAATATTATTTTGTGTTAATAGTGAAGTACTTACAATAAATAGATTTCTACTCATAGTGTCGCTATCACGGCCATTCTGATAGCCTGCTCGCGCTCTGAGCAGAAGCTTTATTTGTCTGGAAAATGCCCAGTTACCAGACTAAGTACTCATTTGGCCCGTACTGATAAGTGGCGTTTTCAAGTTACATACAAATAATTTTATCCAAAAATCTGTTTGACAATCAATTATTTTCTACTTAGTATCCAGTTATCAATCTCGTGTATTGATAAGTGACACCATAATCAATTTAACCTCTTTTATTAGTTTAATCATCACATTTTTCGTCTTATTAACGTCATCTCATTTGCTTATTTTTGTTATACTCGCAAAAGCTCAGTTGCCAAACTAACTATTATTAGCTGTATTGACAAGTAGCTTTTTCGCTATCACGGTCATATCATCGTTAATCAGAATCATTGTCATCATTATCAATCTGGAAAGTTAAATTATCGTTAATCAGAATCATCATAATCATTGTTATCATTATCGATCTGGACAGAAGTTAAATTAGGATTAGGAACCGGTCTAATATGCTCGTGGGACACTATTACTTGTTTGTTAACTTTATTTTTGAGACTTTTTACTTCATAGCGATCATTATCCAATACCTTTGTAATTTGATAAGGACCTAAAAATTTTGGACCTAATTTGTTACTAGACCATTGTGTATCTTTACAAAGAACGAAATCATTTAGTTGAAAGGGGGTAATCTGCGCACATTTTGAATCGAAACGTTTTTTACTCTTAGATGCGTGCTCGGCTATCCTGATTGTAGCCTCGCCACGAATGTCATCTTTATCTATTAGATTTTCTATAAGGGTCATTTGTTGAATAGGCGGAGGTGAACATTGTTTTCCAATTAGAAGTTCTAATGGGGAAGATCCCGTGGCTTTAGATCGAGTACAGTTAATTGCTAATTGTAATTCACCTAAATTGTTGATCCAAGTTCTATTTTGAGTCAGGGAGGTGGTAGCCAAGTGGTCTTTTATAGTGCGCATTAACCTCTCTGCCTGACCGTTTCCTCTAGGTACTCCCTTAGCGATTGCATGATGGAATATTTTGAAAGTCTTAAAATAATCTTGTATTTCTTTGCTCATTATAGCAGGTTCCCTATCCGAAATGATTCTACTTGGTGTACCGAAAAGATTAATAATATTTTGTATTGATTTAAGGATAAGCCCGGTGCTTTTATCGTTTAAAGGTGATATTATAACAAATTTGGTGTAGGCATCGATTGCTACAAACGCATATGCTTTTTTACTACAACCTGTTAAGTTTCCTAATATGTCAACGTGTAAAGTATGGAAAGGTATATTAGTTTTATCTATAGGGTGTTAACTGATTTGTTTCTTTCCCGAGGGTTCTTTATCTATTTTGCATTGCAAACAATTATTACAAAATGACCGGACTCGTTTTGTCATTTTTGTAAACCAAAACTGTTCTTTTATTTTTTGTAGGGTCCTTTCCCAACCAGCATGTAGAAGGGTTTCATGATAGCGACATATTAATTGGGGTACGAGGGAATTTGGCACAACAGTACGGGTGATGGACTTGTTTTTATCGTTTTGATAAGTGATCATAAGAAGGTTGTCAATAAGCTTATATTTTTTATCTTAATCGTCTTTATGAATTATGGCATCTCTAATACTTTTTAGAACGGGATCGCGCTCTTGTTCAGCTATAACCCAGGAAGGGTCTTTGGTAATTAAATTTATTTGTGGATTTCGACTAAGAAAGTCTACATGAGGCATTTCTTCTCCTTTTTTATATTTTATGTCAAAGTCAAAACTTTGTAGATATGCCCACCACCTATGGACGCGAGGAGTCAAATCTTTTTTGAAACGACTAGCTTTTAAAGAGTTACAATCGGTAACAACTGTAAAATTGCGTCCGAAAAGAAAGTGTCTGAAATGTTTTAGGGCCTTCACCACAGCTAGTGTTTCTAATTCGTATGAATGATATTTTGATTCAACATTAGTAGTGCGCATACTAAAATAACTAATAACTTTACAGCGATTTTCGTGGATTTGAATTAGTATTGCACCGTATCCTATAGAACTGGCATCAGTGTGGATCTCAATTGGAAGATCTGGGTTAAAAATAGTGAGAATAGGTTCCGAAGTAAGATAGTTAATAATTTTTTGTCTAATCGATTCATGACGTTCGGTCCATTCATATTTTCTATCCTTTTTAGTTAGCTCGTATAAAGGCGCCATTATTTGTGAGAAATTTTGTATAAACCGACGAAAATATCCTGCAAATCCATTGAATTGTCTTAGTTGTTTTAGATTTTTTGGTGGATTTGTATTTTTGAGAGCTTTAATTTTAAGTGAGCTAGGCTGAACCTGTCCATTTTGGATGACGTTTCCTAGATATTCGACAGAAGTTTTTAAAAATGTACATTTAGATAGGTTAATTGTAAAACCGGCAAGAGATAATCTTTGTAGTACCATGTCAAGACGTTGTAAACCTTCTTCAAGGGATTGGGATGGAATGAGTACGTCATCCATATAAACTAAAGCAATTGAATCTTTATATTCGCCTAGAGCAGTGTTAATTGGTCGTTGATATACAGATGGAGCATTACATAAGCCAAATGGCATTGTTAGGTACTCATACTGTCCATCGGGGGTGACAAAAGCAGTTTTTTCAATGGAATTTGAATTTGGATCAATAGGGATTTGATGGAAACCAGATTCCATGTCGAGTGTTGTGAAATATTTGTCTTTACCGAGTTTGTCTATTTGGTCCTGAATTAGCGGAAGAGGATAGTGATCACGGATGGTGTTCATATTAAGTTCGCGGTAGTCGACGCAGAGGCGATCATCGCCATTTTTCTTTTTGACTAATAAGATAGGACTAGCAAAGGGGGAATTACTATCTCGAATTATATTTTTAGACTTCAAGTCATTGATTATGGCCTTTACTTTATCTCTTTCAACTGGGGATAGGCGATATGGTCGTCTCTGGACAATTTTATTTGGATCTTTAAGACGAATAGTTAAACATCCAGTATTAACACGTTTAGGAGTATTATGTGAAAAGTCAAATATAGTTTTGTGTTTGTCTAAAATATTTCTTAGTTGAGCTACGTTAGGAAAATCGGTATCAATAGAATCGATTTGGAGGTCTTTTTCAATCACAAAAGTGTTCAATACTCTTTTTATAGAAATACCGGTGTTTGAAATTGAAATATTTAAACCAGGATTTTGTAAGCAATCTCTACCAATTAAAATGTCGTATGGTAAATTATCAACTAAACGAAGGTTAATTTCAAAGGGGACAGAATCTAAAGTAGCTACTGTATTAATTTGTTCATATGATATAACTGGCTCGCCAGAAATTCCCTGTAAAGACACAATGTCAAATGAACGTTTGCCTGGAATAGAACCTGCACATCGCCTACTTACTAAGGAGCATTCGGCTCCCGTGTCAATTAAGCAAGAAAAAATTACGTTACCAATTTGTAGACTTGTCGAACACGGTGTCGTGCTTTCGGCAATATTTATTCGCTGTGTGGTAAGTCCAGAAGGCCCAGGAAGTGCGGTGGTTGCGGCAGGAATAGTGGCTATTGTTCTTGGTCGTTGGTGGGTAGGATTTGGTGTTGACGATTGTTTCGACCAACAGTCTTCAGTCATGTGTCCAGTTCGTTTGCAGAAATTGCAGTATATTTGTCTACAGTCGCGTTGTCGATGTCCTGGCTTTCCACATTGATAGCAGCTGATGTCCAGTCTGGCTTGTTTTTTTGGAATTCCATCGGTGGGTACTTCAGTAAAATATTGATTAGCTGGTCTTTTTCGATTGGGTATCAACTTTGGGTCAAAAGTTGGCTTTCGGTAGGTATTTAGAGTTGCTATTAGTTCTGCTTTCGATTTCGGTGCGGATCGTAGAAGTTCCGCTTGATAGAACTTCGGTCTAATGCCTGATATAACTGCTTCAACCATGAGTTGATAACCGGCATTGGGCGAGATGCGTGCGAATAGTCTCCATGCTTCTGTTACGTATTCAGAGTAAGTTTCTGCGTTGTTTGATGTGTACTCACGGAATTTGTTGATGTAAATAATTGGACGAGTTTCTGCTCTGAATTGCATTTGAAGTTGTAATTTAATGGAACTCCAATCGGCGCAGCTGTGGGCGTTAGAATCTGCCCATAATTTTGCTCGTCCACGAAGACAAGAAAGCGCCTTCATCATAGTTGTCATTTCAGGGCATCTTCTGATTTCAATTAAAGAGTCTACTTGTTGACACTATTCATCCACGGTAAGCAGTGTATCATTTGGGTCAAATTCGGGTAGATAAAGTTCACTGATTTTGGGACTTACTTGTCGGTTTGTGACGTCCCGTAACAATACTCTTTCAAGTAGGTTTAGTTGACGCCGGAGCAGGTTGACTTCGGTATCATTTGCGGGACCTGGCGGCAATAGTGGTGAGTTGCCGTTGGCCGCTTGCTGACGGTATGGTGGTGCTTCATTTGAATGTTCGGCCGGCGGCTGATACGTTGGCGAGTAGACGCCAGGGTCCAGCTCGTCGTTATAGGCGTAGTCTCGAGCCCTCTCTTCTGATGTTAGAGCGGATTGGTCCATGATCGATAAAGAAACACTGTGTATCCAAAATCACCTTTATTTTATGCTATAGTCTAATTATAATAAAAACACTTACACTTCTTGCGAGTTTTTCTTTTACTTCAGTCCCAGAAAATTATATTCTACTAACTCAGATCACACGCTATATAAGGCAAATTCCCCTGCCTCGACCAGATGGGGCGTGGCCAACATATTTTGTAAAATACAAGAAATTTACAATGATCTTATCCGTAATTAATTAAATTTGATGTTAAATCACATGAGTTATCCAAACAAGGTAAACATTGAATTTTAAAATCTAAATTTAAACAGTAAAGTGCAATTTTCTAAATTCGTGCCTTAGTCAAATCAAAATGTTGCTTCACAATTATTCTTAATTTAAAATTACAACTTCGTTATAATTTTGTTTCGTTATGATAAATTAATTAATGATTTTTAGAATATTAATAAATAAGTAATACAATTATTTAACATAAACAAATCTAATATTCAACTCAATTATACGATTTGACTACCCTCATTGAAATCTCAAATATAAACAAAAGTGAGGTGTGACAGTTTGCTTTTTGAATATTATTTTGTGTTAATAGTGAAGTACTTACAATAAATAGATTTCTACTCATAGTGTCGCTATCATATATGTGTAGTATATCCGTTGTCTAGTACCCATAGTACAAGCCTAGCGCTTGGTTTGGGGCTAGATGTGGGGCAGCGATGTGTGTAATGTCGAGGAATATTTATTTATTAAAGTCGATCGGTCCATAGAAAGTCCTTTGTCTATTTTAATCCTATTCGAAACTAAGACCTCTGCTTGTGTAAACTCTCGGCTTTTTTAATATAAGTTTTAGGTGTTGTTCCGTTTTGGGTTACGGACTTAATTTGACTTTGTTTTTACATGTAGTTAGGTATCTGATTAGAGTTGCTGAGTTCCAATTAGGTAGAAGTAGTAAACAGATAATCATTGAATAAATACTAATATAGATTAATAACTTTATTTGCACAACCAACAAATACAATCAGTATACATCAAAAGTTAGACATAAATAACACAGATAACATAAATCGGCGTTGATTCAAATCTTATTGCGGCATTAAAATTAACTTTTAAATACAATTCCGAAAAGTATTTTTTTTTAATTAACATTTCTAAATCAATTTATAACATTTCCTATTAGGAATTATGAAAAATATTAACTATACATATTTTAAGCGAATAAACGAAGGGCTCTGGTTCAAATCATGTCACGGGAGGATTTTTGATGATGCATTGCTCATTTTTTAAATATTTCTAATTAATTTAAAACCATAAAAGTCTATCTTATATAGAATTGTGGCAAATTTACACATACTCTTTTCGTGACAAATTAACTACTTATGTGATAAATGTACAATAACCCATTTATAATACCTACATACCAAATCGATATCGTAACCGAACGCTGTCTGCGTTTATCATTCCGCATTAATGCCTGCAACAACCCAGTGTTTGTCTTATTGTCTGCAAGATTGATGCATGTGGAACGTTTGTTAATGGTAGACTGACTGAAAGCTATTTCATAAATCAGACACGAAGGGTTTAGGTGGAACACGACTCTGTAACTTCAATAGGTAGATGCGTTATGTTAGTAGGTATCAGGAGAAATTTAAGGGGAGCTTTTGCACCATTGTAGAAAGCTGTTATATGTTTTAGTCCATTTTACACTCAATTATTTTAGAGAATAGCTTCCCTTTAAAAAGAAACCCTTTAACTTTTAATTATTGGAAATGTGCGAAAGTGAAAAATACATAAATTGTTTGGAAAGTGTTTAGTGCGGGACCACTGCTAAACAACTTACGCAAAAGATTAGGCAATCCGTACAAGTAAGCACACTAACGCGTCCGCAAGCATAGTTAAATGGCCGCTAGACTACTTGCTCTCTGAGTTATAGACAGTTATTCTACCTACCCCTATCGGCAACCCACCCCGGTCTCCCCTAAGCTAAAATTATTTTTTTATTAAATAAATGAAATAATTTCAAAGAAAAAAAATAAAAAAATAAAAATAAATTTGATAAAAATAAGCTTTATAACACAATTTTTTTATTTGAATTATTAAAACTAACAAATTGGCAAGTAAAAAATATATCGATTATGACTTAAATAAAATAAATGAATTTTCGAAAACCATTCAAGTAGGTACCTAAACTCGAAGATAAATACAATTGAAACTGCAACAACAGATAATAATGTGGGATCTACTGCACGAGAATTATTGTTTACAAACATTCAGCGTTTCAAAATTTAAACCCTGCGTATATTATTGCGGGATTGCTGCCCGCGTGTTAAACAATAAGAGCAAACTGTTAAAGTGGCATAAAGTGGGAAGAATTACTACAGAAATCGCAACGAAACTACAATAAAACCACTACAATCGAACTAAAAAACTGCGATCAGAATAAATACAATCTCAACTACAAGAAATGACAATCGATAAAAAAATAGAATACGACCGAAACGGAAACAAAGGACGATCGAATCTGCAGTAAAAGTTGATAATTAATAATCAACTGCGCGAGAATTATTGTATGATAATATTTAATATTTCAAAATTTAAACCCTGCATATTAATATTGCGGGTTTTCTACCCCCGTATTGAACAATAAATACCAACTGTTAAAGTGGCATAAAGTAGGTAGAGTTATTACTGGAATCGCAACGAAACTATAATAAAACCACGAGAATCGAACGCTTTTAAATTACGAGATAACGTCCACCGTACAAAGTTACAGTTATAAATTGTTACAAACTTTCAACTTTGACTTTTTTAGTGTTCTCTCTCTTTTGATATTGTAAAGGTCTTTCGGAAAGATACAGTTAGAAATTATGTGCGGTTGCTATATTTAAAAAATGCATGACGATATATTAAATGTCATTTATCATATTTAATTGAAAAGATAATAAAATATTAGGAAAAACCAGCAATTAACCAATTTGTTAGTATTTAAAATTAAGGGTTCCGCCATACAGGCGGCCATATCTAGCACTCAAACAGTTTTCATTTAAGTTTTAAATGAAATAAATGCCTGAAACTGTCATGTTTCTTATTGGTAAATATGGTTTTGCTAAATGTAATGTAAGTATAGACTTACATTACATTTAGCAAATATAGCCTTATGACTAGTTGATTGAATTAAATTTAAAATCATTAACATACGAAACACTGGATCCGAAAAGTCGTCCGTGAATTTTCATTGAACTGGTCTCACTCTTATTTATTGGGGCAGCTGATTGATTCGAGACGTCCAGATTAAAATAGGCTGTAATGTGTGAAAGGGGCCTTAAGGGGTCTTAAAGGGTCTTATTGGGTGTTCCGAGTGAAAAACGATTGGGTACAAATTTGAGGAAACGAATCACGTGGCGAATTTCAAGTGAAATTGAATTCTGTTTCGGTTTCGAACGTAAAGTTCCTAATTTTATTAGTTGTGTTTATTTACTTTTAAGAAGATACTAATCGGTACCTGTTGTTTGTTCTGCGTGAGTTCTGCTTCTATAAAAGTACCTACCCGTATAAATTGTATACTTTCATTGTTATTTGATTCCGATCCAAAAATGTGCAGGGAGTTGATTTCTACATCAAAATTAATAACTTTTGTTCTATCGCTTTTGGAAATTCGAAGTAAGGTAAAGAAAGATACCAATTGTTGGCACTCTTCTCTAATTAATTGGCACAGTACATTTTTCTGAAAAAAAAAAAAACAATTTGAATGTAGCAAGAATTTTTCAGTTTTTGAAAATCAACAGCCACTAAGGAAGTCGGGTCGGGTCTTGGTCCACTGCCGTCTTACTTATTCTAAATGAGCGTGGTACATGTTAGACCCACCATCAGATGCTATAATAGTCAAACGCTCATTGCAATAAGTCGAACAGTAGACGTACGTCTCGCGGTTAATAAAGCAATCGAAAATTCAAAGCTCATATCTAATATTGTTACCAGTGCCAATTTGAAACGTGTTCAATTAAAACCAGTATCAAATAAATCATACCTTAATGGCCACTACGGAGCCTACATACACAAAATTGAATAAATCAACAATTTCTTGTTAACAAAGACGCTGAGTGAATTGTACTTTTGCCTATGCACGCTTCCTAAATAATTGGTGACACGCAATTGTTTTAAACACGATAATTTGTGGACGAAGCGTGTAATTCCACTCCTTGGGCATGATAATTTGGTATGGCCTACATTATTTGCATAGTTCTGTAGCCATGACGATAAATATTTTTAGCATATGATAGAAAATTTGAATTTAGTGATTGAACATTTAAAGCGTGGATTATTTAGAAACCTCGTAAGGTGGAGTCAGTCAAAACTACTTTCCTGCTGTTTTCTCAACCACCTTGAAAAAGCCAACTGTAAAGTTGGCGAAGCTCGGTTCGTTTAAAACCATGAATAAAAAAGCGATTTAACCCAATAAATAAAGTGTTTTATTGTACTGTTTTCTCATTATAATGCCCGCTCTAGACTCTCGCGAGGCGCCTCCCAGAGACTCTCGGCACGAGTCTTGGCGAGTGGAGGTGGCAGAAGCCTACTGCAAAATGGACGTGATTCAAGAGAATACGTTAACCTATTATCGCCAACAAGATACGCAACCAAGGCGCGCTATCTCACTAATATTATAAACGCGAAAGTTTACATGTATTTGTAAATATGACTATGACTGTTACTCAACCACGCAAAAACTACTGAATCAATTGCGAAGAAACTGAAACTGAACTGAAATATAGGTAGCTGGAGACCTGGAATAACACATAGGCTTATCTCGATATTCCGGTGGGATCAGGACTAACGCGGATGAAACCACGGGGCGCTTCTAGTACCACATAAAGTACGACTTGCAATTACGCTTAGGATTTAGACCATAATTTATAAAAATAATAGTGTAAGTGTTATCATTGTATCATTCTATGCATAATATGTATGTATTAACAAAAGAAAAATAAATATAAGTAGTATATCCGTTGTCTAGTCACCGTAACACAAGCTTAACAGCTTACCACGGAGCTAGATGACGCTGTGTGTTCGTCACAGGATTTATTTATTTATTGAAGTGTAAAAAGCATGCTTCTTACTTGTATTTGCTACTTGTTGATTAACTAGAAGTGTAACAAAGTAGAAATGGCTGTCCCCTACCACTCTTCTAGATGAGTGGGTCTATTGAAAGTGTTTTTACGGTTATCAGTACTCCTAATCAAGGGACGTGATTGGACAGTGACGTAGTTACTTTTACTAAACATTTCAACGCCGGAAACGATTCATTATAATGTAACGTGTTGCTAGGAAATAGGTTAAGCTTACATTAGGCAAAAATATTCTCTAAAGTTACCTGGAGGCTTACTACCCTTACCAATTTTACTACTACTACTACTACTTACTAATTTTAAACTTCGTAATCTCAATTTTAAAAATCGAACGTTAACATTTTAAACTTCTTTGAAAAATTGCGATTACGAAGTTTAAAATGTTAACGTTCGAATTTTAAAATCAGATCTTATGAGAACCTTCGCATTGGTAAGCAGAATAGCATTCCCAAATATAGTTAATTGCATTTTTTACACTTCTACCAATTGGCTTCTAAGGAACTAGGTACAGATTTATGGAGCACCTTGTCACCAGATAACTCCTCAATGGTTAAAGTTACGGTTACAATTTTAATAATTGAATATCTAATCTTGTTTATTTTTAGTGGCAGTTGAAAGTCCACTAAAAGACGAATTAAAAAGTAGGTTTTTAAACTTACGCCTCGATGTGCGTGAACCCTTTAAGTTAATAAGGGCGTCTTGTTAATCGTTTCTGGGTCATATTAATACCGTGGCCTAATTGCATTTAATTTGATACATTTTTTGTTACAATTTCCTTACAATTATAATGGACTAATGAACAAAGAAAGGGAAGTTTGTTAATTTCCATGACTTAGTTGTTTTAAAGAATCCAAGGCGCCCAAGTTTAAACTTACTGTTAGACCTTTATTATGTTAATATTAAGAGGACCATTTGACGGACGCGAGTTGACTCGTAATATTTTTCCATACATAGAGGGTAAAATAAAATCCTATTTTCCACCTCTTAGCATTATTCATCTTTGGTTTTATTCAGGTGGAATTGGGGACAAACTTAGTTCATAATAATTAAATTATTACCTAAATTATATTCTTTGATTTGAACCTTTATGAGCCTTGGGAAATGACGACATCTTTAATTTTCCTTTTCATTTACCGAAGATTGAAATGAATTTTCCTCTTTCAATAATTAAATCACTTATTTCAATAAAACACAATCACGAAATATTAAATCTTAAATAGGTAATAAAGCATTAGGATGAAAGAAATAAAATTTTCACTTAATTTTTTTTATTAAAACCGACTTATCCATCCGGCGTTTTATGGGGTCGTAAAAAATCGCCATAAATTATTCTTTGAAGGGAAATTGCTTTAGGTTACCGTTGTTAGGTATTTTGTATTCAGGAGGTATTTTAACAACATTTGGTTGGTAGGTAATTCTTTAACGACTTGTCCTTTATGATTCTATTATTTATATGTAACAGGTACATATTGTAGGACGGGATGAGACGTATTAAATAGTACATATTATCTTATAGTACGTACCTTATCTTTTTGTTTTTTTTTCATGTTGTGTAAGATTTTCGTTTCACTAATTTGTATATTATGTTATAGAGTATACGGTAAGAAATTTAGGAATGCTTCGGAAAATGTACATTGCGCAAAACTATGCCTCGGAAAAAATAAACAAATGCAAAGTTAAATGTGGTTTCGTAGACGGCTGAAAAAGAATGAGTTAGTTAATTTGACTAAAATGTTATTATTTTTATTCTTAATCAAATGTTTACAATACCATAGATATTTTTTATTAGCATGCTCGTCAATGCAATAAACCCCTATTCAATATAACCCTGTTGCATGTAGAATTGTAGATACAATAAGTATCAATACTAACGTTACCAAGATATTATGTTAAGAGCAGTTGAAACCGCAGCCAGCCCTGTCGCTTGCCTTGCTCTTCGTGGTATCGATTACTACATTGCTAGCCACAATATGATAGAAATTGTAAACCTATCGTACCATCAACTGAACAAATATCTTCGCCAGCAAACCTTACAGTTACTTGTCTTGAACTACTCACGTTTAACATATTCCTGGGATCCTCATTAGATCCCCAACAGCTTGTTGATTCAGTATGGAGTTCTGTGGTGAGTTTCCAAATTGGTATTTTATAAATTCTACAGATAAATTGAGCCACGAGTTTAGAAAATAGCCAAGTTTAGCACAGGTATTAATGGTTTCAATGACTACGACTTTTTCACCGTTTTAGCGGCGCGGCTGTAAAAGTATACAAGTATACCAAAGTACCTACCTACTTAAAACCATGCGATTTTATAAAACATGTTTCGAACACAACACTGTAGTAGATACTAACCTACATATATACATTCAAAGCTTCATAAAACAAATAACAGTTTAAACAATAGATATATTACATTGTTCATTTTTGCGGTTCTTTTTACTAAAAGTACTGAAACAACCCATTTTTGTTTTATGAAAGAAGCAGACTTTATTTTTATATCGGCCGATAGTAGTTAATATCGATTTAAGAATATCTATTATTTATCTTGTTTTATGAAAAATTGCCCAAAAAGTGTTCTGTACCATTTTCACAATAAAATAACGTTTGATTTCTAGGAGGCCCCTTAAATATTTATTTTATTCTGTTTTTGATATTTATTGTTATTAGCGGGAACAAAAATACATTATCTGTGAAAATTTCAACAGTCCATCTATTATTTGTTCATCAGGAGATACAATCAGGTGACAGACAGGCAGCTTCACTGCCTGGAGATCGTCTGAGATCGTCTCCACAAGCGTTAGAATCGCGGCGATATTTTCGTCGAGCCACATATTTCTATACAATCTCTATGAACGTGTCTCCACACGGCGATGTTAACGCGGGGCGGTGCGTTGTATAGAAATAAGATAATATCGCCGCGATTCTAACGCCCGTGGAGACGATCCCTTAGTAAATCCGTCCTGTTTTTACCCTTTGGGTACGGACCCCTAAAAAATGTATATGTTTTGGGACTTTTCTTAAGCAGCGGCAAACTCGCACATTAGCCTGCAACCAGACAACTGTCTTAACGTGAAGCGTCTCAAGTTGAACGATCTCGGTCGATAGAAAGTCGGTAGTCTACGCATCTACAAAGAGAACTAACGCAGTTTACATGCAGCTAACCACCAGCACTGCTTCGCTTTGTATGCAAAGAATACAGAAATATAATGTTTTAGAGGTTAATGAACTGTTTCTACGTATAAAAGTATGATGTGGCTGTTCTCAGCTCGTTTCAGGTAAACGTGTTTGTTTGGATTTTATTATTTGAGAGAAACTGGAAACTTTTTATGAACTTTAGTCGCTTATAAACGTGAATATAACTTAATTTTTTTGAGATCAATTTTTTTAATTAAAAATGCCGGTTTTTTTATCCCCGCGGACTCTTATACAGCGCGAAAACGCTGTCAGCATCTTGGGCATCGTGCCTAGGGTGGGCGTTGCCGACAACTTCTTTTTGGATTTATAATTTAAATGATTTTATTTTATTACTTAGATTTATTTAAGTATATTAGCAACTGTTTTGTATTTAATGTTGTCCAACAACAACATAGACATTTTAGGATGCACTATCACTTTTTTATAATGTTAAAATAATGAAAAACAAATTGACCTTTGTGGCGCGTCGGGCTTGGCTGCAATGCAGAAGGTTACGGATTCGATTCCCGCAATTATTTATGCCTAAAAATAAATATTGTTCTCGGTCTGGGTGTATGTCTATAAAAGAAAAATAAAGTAAGTAAGTAGTATATCCGTTGTCTAGTCACCGTAACACAAGCATAGCTACTTACCATGGGGCTAGACGGCGCTGTGTGTTCACAGAATTTATACATTTACACAATCGACTAAAAATAGCCTTCAATCTGTTGAGTTTTTTTTTAACTTACCTATACCTACTATTCTACTGCTGGGCAAAGGTCTTCCTAACATCCTTCCAAGTAGGCCAGATTTAGCCAATCTACGTCAAATGCATCAAGATCGACACTTCACCGATTTCGGTGTCTTCCTCGATTCCGACGTCCGTCTTCTGGTGCCTATTGCGTGACGTTCTAAGCCCATCGGTCGAGATACATCCGACTTACTTCCCCCGCACAAACCTTAGTAATGTTGGCAGTTTTTATATCTACCTAATATTTAAAATTAGAATTCTAGAAAATATAGAAATTAAATACTTAAATCATTCTTATACCTATATGGTTTTAAAAATCCGTAATTCTATAATATAAATTCAACGACCAAGATATACCAAATTTTAATATCTTACAGAAATTGTGGAGACCGAACTCTCTTTGAACAAAATCAAGTAAATTGGTGCGCTTCAAGCAAAAGGTACGTTGCATCGATCAGGCCAAACAAATCTTGAGACAAACAATCGGTTATAAATTCTAACACAATGTCATAGAGTTCAAATTTAGCTAAACCTACAGCTAGTTTAAGAAAATTGTGGTAAAATTTTCGTTGCACCAGTACTTTGAATTCTATGATACTTTAGAAAAGCATAGTAGTGTAGTGTATAAGCTAAAGGTAAGTAAGTTTCTGTTTGATGAATATTACAACAGTTGCGGTTAAAGTTCTTGAAAAGTTCTTAAATTCGTAAAAATTTAAACTTTTAACAAAAAAACGACGTCCAATATGGAGTATTACGAAGGAGTAGCTGGGCCCCGCGGTTTCCCGTTCTCGCGGGAATATCGGGATAACAAGTAGCATATGTGTTATTCCCGGTATCAAACTACCTATATTCCAAGTTTCATCGCAATAAGTTTCGGTTCAGTAGTTTTTGCGTGAAAGAGTAACAAAGTCACATACATACAAACTTTCGCATTTATAATATTAAATAAGATGTATGAAACTGTTTAATCCTATCATGTATGGAGTATTAAGAATTTATAATAATACTAGCTGCGCCCCGTGGTTTCACCCGCGCAAGTTGCGAACCCGCGTTGTTCGAACACCTACCTACCGCAATGCAATAATTCACACTTAAACGGTCGCTCATTGAAGTACTGTTGAAGCCAGGCGCTTCAACAGGTGAAGTAACGTAAAGTTTGAATTTCATCAGTAAGTGACGATAAAGATGACGAAGGATGACGAAGGATGACGATGACGATGGATGACGATCAATGAAGATGGATGACGATGATGATGATGCCACTCTACATCACTTACCCAACCCCTGCGTCGATTTTCATTCATTGAATGGTTATCACCCGCGTAAGTCCCGATCCTTCGGGATTTTCGAGATCAAATGTATCCTATGTTACTCTCCATCATTTAAACTATCCCTTTGCAAATTTTGATCTAAATCGGTCGAGCCGTTTGACCGTGAAGAGGGAACAAACAAACAAATAAATAAACAAACAAACAGACTTTCAGATTTATAATATTAGTAGGATTTAACCGTACCATGTGTGTTCATCATCACAAAAATAAACAACATAAAGATGCGTTGCCAAACGAAAGCAAAATTTCGCTTGCTTCGGCCAATATTATAATTTAGGTATGTAATCAATATACTTATGTATGAAATTGTGTTGTGCCAATCGCTTTAACTCTCACCTGTAGTTATTTACAGAAAAGAAGAAAATTCTTCTTTTCGTGTGGTGGTGTGGCTGGTGTGTAATTAATTAATGTGAACATAGGAAAAAATTCTCACACTACACCTAGTGTGAGAGATTTTTCCTATCTTCACCAACTTGACCTAACGTCTGCTATCAGAGATAACTACCGGTACCAACGTAGTGCCTTCCGAAGGACGAAGGAGATCGAGGAAAAAGCTACCAACTTAAGCTACCAAAGTTTAAATATCAAAAGAACTTAATATTTCCCAAAATAAACTCGAAAGCAGCAGCAACAACAGAAGTCGTGAACCGGAACTAGTCTTCCGCCAACTTTTGCTTCGAAGCCAAGGCAAGTAGCAGACTTCAGCTTGCTAATTTAATAAGCTTTGTTGGAAACTCTCATCTCATTTGATCTTGTTTTGCTTGTTATGAGACGATAACCTTAAGTTATTTTTGTTAAAGTTTATGATGTAACGCTGGAACTGAGCGTGCATGTTCCACTTTACACAGAGGAAATTTACTTAAGTAGCCGTAAGTTACAAGGACTGTATTTATTGAAGTACCCATTGTTTCTTATTAGGGGCTTAGTAGTTCAAAAAACAGTGCAGCAGTGGTTCTAAAATAAAAAAATATTTTTAGATCTTTTTTTATATTTACGCGATTTAGGATTGAATTTTTTTTTCCGGTTTTTTCGCACTTCCCGGTTACTGATTGAACTGAAATTTTGCATACATGTGTAATTCAGTTGATGTGATGATGGAGCTGGAAGGTGGCGATTGGTACTCACTAATTAAACAACATGTCACAAAACGCATCGAGATTCTGCTCGGTTGATTCGTCTTGACAAGTAGTTTAGTGCTCGATGGTCACCAGGTACTTTGGTGCTCTTTAGTAGGTCTAATTTTAATGATTTTGACTGTTCAAAATTAACTGATAAACGACCATGCATTAATGATGCTCTAAATGAGATGAACAGGCTGAGATACGAAGAGAAAGCAGCGAGAACTAAAAGGTAAAAAGTAAAATAAAAGAAAAAACGTTTTAAAACAGCTTTTATTTAAATGCGCTAAAAAGAATAAAATATTTTTTCCCTTTACAAGTTGCACTATCAACTTAACGACATTAAACAATTTACATGACATTAAAAGCTTGTCGTGAGATTTATGTACTCGTATTACATCTTTACAGTTTTTTTTTTTCAGGGGTAGATTGCCATTTTAGGCT
This sequence comes from Idaea dimidiata, assembly GCA_949358125.1. Classification (NCBI taxonomy): domain Eukaryota; kingdom Metazoa; phylum Arthropoda; class Insecta; order Lepidoptera; family Geometridae; genus Idaea; species Idaea dimidiata. The sequence continues at coordinate 16,459,550 of OX442329.1, forward strand.
TTAAACCATGGTTAAGGTTTCACTTTATTATGAAATAGTATAGGTAAATTATGTTTCAGTCTAGTATATAAGATATTTGTTTTACTAATGCCATGGTTTTAATTTATTTATCTGCTTATCTTTATAAGCATAATAGGTTATTCCTTAATGTAAATTAATTATACTTTTAAAAAAATTTGAGTTAAAAAAAAACAGAATATAATAGGGGTTAAAGTATGAAATTGCCGTTTTATTGCAATAGGTTCTTTGAATTGACATAGAATCTTCATGGTTTGAGGTTTTCGAATGAAACTTTTTTCAAATGGTTTCTGTGATGTTCTTTTTTTAAAAAATGTGAAACATTTGAATATCTACTTTCAATTGTTTTTGTTATTCAATTTAGACAAGAAAGATGGATACTGCGAAAATTCGAGTGATTTTTGAATACGAGTTCCTACGCGGAACTAACGCGGCAGAAACAGCCCGCAATATCAATGCTGCGTTTGCAGAGGGGTCTACTAATGAACGCACCGTGCGATTTTGGTTTAAACGCTTTCGTGATGGAAATATCGACTTAAAGAACGAGCCACGAGGAAGACCGCCCACACAGGTGAATAACGATGAATTAAGAGAGATAGTGGAAGCCGATCCTAGTCAAACTACCCAGGAATTAGCGGCATGGTTTAACGTTACCTTACCCACTTTATTGACTCACTTGCGTCAAATCAATAAAATAAAAAAATACGAAAAATGGGTGCCTCATGATTTGACTGATCTGCAGAAAGAAACGCGTGTTGAAACTTGTGTTGCCTTGTTGAACCGGTACAGAAATGAAGGAATATTGGATCGAATTGTAACATGTGATGAAAAGTGGATTCTTTATGATAACCGGAAAAGAAAAATGCAATGGCTGACCCCAGGTCAAATACCACAACAGTGTCCTAAAGCAAAACTTACCAATAAAAAGGTAATGGTAACTGTTTGGTGGTCTCAGCATAGTGTTATTCACTATAGTTTTCTTCGATCAAGCAATTACGGCAAATGTCTATTGTGCCGAACTCCGAACCATGTTGACAAAACTAGCAGTAAAACAGCCCCGACTCATGAATCGATCTTCACCATTATTGCTCCACGACAACGCGAGACCTCACATAGCACGAGAAACCATTTTGACCCTTCAGGAACTGCACTTAGAAACCATTCGTCATCCTCCGAATTCACCAGACCTTGCTCCAACGGACTACCATTTTTTTCGTGATTTGGACAATTATCTACGTGACAAGAAGTTTTCTTCCCAGGAGGCAGTACAAAATGCTTTCACACAGTTTGTGCAGTCTAGATCGTCGGAGTTCTATCGCAAAGGCATTAGTAACCTTCCCATTAGATGGCAGCAATATATAGATAATAATGGCAACTATTTTGATTAAATAAATTTGTTATAAATTTAAAAATTAAACAATTAAGATTTTCAGTACAAATCGGCAATTTCATACTTTAACCCCTAATATTTACATTATCGCTGTACCATTACCCAGTCTATAAATAACTATAAATTAACTAACATTTAGATTTTCAAAATCATGTCGTAATAATGAAGTGTGAAAATAAGATTCGTATTGCAAACTGCCGTGTTTATAGTCGTGATAATTATTGTAATAGTTCTCATAGTTTTAGGTGTACAACCTACTTACGCGTAAGTAAGTGAGTAAATTCAGTAAAGTTTTCTTAGTAACAGTTTCCTAAGCCAAGCCCCAAGAAAGTCATCAATTTACGTCGTCATAAACGTAAATTCAAGTTTACAAAAGTTTGTGTTTGATTTAGAGTAGCTTCGATTGTTTACTTAATAGGGTTGACAAAATTCTTCACTCAGTTTTTTCCTTTTGAAATTTTAAAAGAGACTGTAAAACCCCGGTTAAATACAGCAAACAATGTCACATCTGCTGATGTGCTCATCATGTCCATCATCACCTTCGAATCTTGCACAATGTAAGAACTGTGACACACGCAACTGCCAACGCTGTAGACGTCGCTTCGCAGATACAACATTTAAGTTTCTCAGGGACGCGGAATTGACTCGAAAAAAGAAGAACGATTTTTCCCTTTTTCTGAACAACTGAAAATACCCTAGCTCAGCTTTTTATTATTCATCCGACAGAGATCACTTGAGGGAGACATTTTCTAGTTTGCATACCAGAGGTTACGATTTTTATCAGTGAGGGAACGATAGACTAGGAGGAGCATCAATAAGTGTTAGAAACCTCTAGAATTTTATTGTGCCATTTACCTATCAATAAATTTTAAACTCTTTCTCACGAACGCTAGTCGTCGCTAACAGTCGCTAAAAACTCTCCAAAAACCAACATGTGAAGAAGCAACCCTAGAGCTTCCTTAAGTCAATTTTAAAACCGGAATCTTGAAACGGTGACCGTCTATCCATCAAATTTAATGTCCTCTTGCAATATTTTTGCCTGCAAATTTCATAATAGGTCTATTATCCTTCTACTAATCCCTTTAGTATTATAAATGTGATAATTTGTGTGTAAGTAAGTAAACAAGTATATTTGTTCCAAAACTGCTGAACCGATTGCAATGAAACTAAGTATACAAGATGTAACGGGTAAGTCCTTTTAAGCCTATGGCGGTTGTTCTAGACATCTAGGCGAACAACTTTTGTTTTACGACTTTTGGAAATGCGAAGTACTTTTCGAAAATTTTCAGGGTAAAGATTACTTGAAGATCAGCTGTTTCTTAGAGTTCGAGGTCATTGAACTTATCTTGTCCTTTTATTTAGTTTGGTCTACTACATTCAAACCTTCAATTACCTTTATTTTCAAAAGCAGCTGTTTTTTCTGTGAAACATAACCTCAAAAATTTCAAAGAAAAAGTTCGAATTTTCAAAAGTTGTAGAACAAAAGTTGTTTGCCTAGACGTCTAGAACAACCGCCTTTCGGCTTAAAAGAACTTACACGTTACATCTTGTATAGACAACTGAAGATTCTTTAGTTAAGTAATCCCTGGCGTAGTAAGTAACTACATACGAAGATGGGTTAGCGATGATGTGTTTGGTTAAAACATTTTCTCGAGTACTCCATGGTTCAAAAACACGTTGAGCAAGAAAATAATAAACCAATTTTTATGGAACATAATATGCTTCTAGGTATCTACTGCAGTAAAAAAAATACCCCGATGTTTCCATTTGATAGGGATTTATGTGTGTGAAGTCGTTGGGCGATGCTAGTAATAATTAGATAACTACACAAAACAAAGCGTTGTACGCTGTACCTACTCTTCCCTTTGTAATAAAATAATCCAATAAAAAATAACTGTGAGAGGCTTACCCCTAACCCATAGGCATAAAATAGGTATAACTCTCCATCATTACTAAACCGAAAACAATGAAACTAGAACAAGATAACAGGAAACGTCTAACAATGCATAGAACCATTTTAATTCAAACCCAGTACAGAGTTACATTTACGAGCAAAGTATTTAGATCCGTAACATAAAGGACAGCCACATGATAAATCTTAATAAACCATTTCTCATAACTTTATTTAGTTATTAAAATAATTAAGTCAGTTCACTGCCAAACGGTTTACTTTGATGTTTGCAAACAACTACAGAGGTAGAATACATCCACGCCTTATCATCAAGTGGGTGGACAATTTAGTAAATCATAATTTATTTGAGACATCTATCAAAAAGTTCTGAAGCTATTTAACTAGAAAGTGAAACCTTATACCTTCTCATGGTTCAATCACAGTGTAGACGATTTTTATAAACCACAAAACTATTATTATAAAATGAACCGCAAAAATTACAACTTAAATAAATTTGTCATCTTAACCATTACCAAATTTGATACAATGAAAAATATTTCATATTTTGTCCAAAGCTTCTTAAAAATATTTTTTGGTGTACACCAATAATAATTTTGGTGTAAATCAAACAGAAAATGATTAAATAAATCTGAAAAACCAAAATCTGGCGAAAGCTCGGTTCGTTTATAAAACGCGATTGAACCCGGTAAATAAAGTGTTTTATAAAATAAATCTGTTTTGAATTTTCAGTGTCTATCCTACAGACTTGACTTTCCATTCCTCGTAAGTGTACTACATAGTTTTAGTTATAAACCAGTGATTTCTATGTCTTGGAGACAAAGGAGCCCTTATACCCTTTCTTGAGTGACAAATGGTGGGCCCGTTTCCTAATCCGAATTGTAGGTACATAGTGCCTTTGTTAATTAACAAAGTGGATATTATAACTGACTTATTTAAATAACAAGGATTAGGTACTCTTAAATGTATGTGAATTAGAACATCCTTCATTATTTTAGTGGAGTGTGTTCTGACTGTATGATAATTTCTATTCAATTGATATCCGCCTACAAAACTTACCAATGTGTGAAGGAGCATACAGCCTGTTTCGAGAACGGTGATGTAAACTTATTACCTAGGTAATTATAAGTGCAAGGGCGCTACGCAGGGGCGCTGGTGGTCCTGGATTGGAAACTGGTTTTCAATCAAAATTTGCCTTAAGTTTTTTCTACTTTAGGTTAAAAAGAAAAGATTAAGAATTTAGTTGGACATCTATGTCGCCATATTCTACAGCCCTGAATAAAATTCAAGCTTTCTTGACATCTTGTCATTATCATCTCAGACTTTATCCGTTCACTGCTGGACTTAGGCCTCCCCCATACGACGCCACAAATAGCAATCGCGAGCCACTTCCAGCCAACGACTCCTCACTACAATGTCATTGAAGAAGTCTTCCAACACTGCGTTTCGCATTGCATCGTGGTCGAGGATTTGATTACTAACGAGTTTCATAATGTTCCAATAGTTTTCTATACTAATGTTATAAGAGGAAATATATTATTGATTTCTTTGTAAGTTGGTAATGAACAGTCTCCAAAACTACTAGACCTGAATTTCCAAAACATTTTTACTAATAGAAAGTTGATTTATCGAGGAGTAACATAGGCTACTTTTGATCTCGATATTTTCACGAGATCAGGGCTTACACTGGTGAAACCGCGGGACGCAGCTATACTTAATATTTAACAATGTACTTGTAATAATCGTCTCGTACGAGTATAATAAACTCTCGTCCCGAGAGACTGGAGAGTGAAACTTAGAAACAATATCTCGTTAGTCTATAAGGCACATTGGTGTACTTACAAACTACCTAATGCCTAAATACAGAATATGTATCTGTAATTCAAGATGGAACCTAGGTTGAGGATGGCTTAAAACCGCGTTTACGTTATCAGAGTAGACACAGTACATTATTATCACATTAAATTTATGTAGCCTAATTTGTCGTACTAGTCGAGTTTATAGGTACGACTGTATGGGTACTTACTGTATATAAATAGTTAAGACATCCACACGGTAAATTTTTCTTCTGTTTTCGCGACATTGTATTGAAATAAACCTCATTTTTACACGACTGCCAAAAGAAGTGTTATGTTTTTCTGGTTTTTTTTCATACTAAGGCGATTAAACCCGGAAAAATAGTTTTATTTCTTCTACAGGGTTATTTGAAATTAGTAAACAATAAACATACAGCGCAGCGTTTGTTTTGACGACTTTTGAATGTAGAACGTTTTATTTTTAATCATTTTGTTAAATAACTACCACCATTACAGAAAAAACAACTGCGAACTGTGAAAAGTAACCACTTTTGTTTAAGAAAATTTAATTTTCGTATGGATGGTGCCTTGAAAATTATCAGAAAAATCAAAGATTTTCTTTCTGGATGAAAGTTTTTTTTACGTTTGTTTATTCATTCGTAGAATTGTAGTAAAGGTCCTGTTTTTGGAAATACAGGCGATTGATTAATATTTGGTAGAACGTAGTAGTTTATGATTTGGTTATGAATGAAAAATAATTCTGTCTGTCTGTCTGTCTGTTAAGCTATCACGTCTAAACTGCTGAACCGATTTTGATGATTTTTTGTATAGACATAGACATTTTCTATCTCAATACTCCCTTAATTTACGCATGGAAAACCGAGAGGGAACAGCTAGTTAATTAATAAATCTTTAAAGTGAATGATCTCCATATCCAAAACAATTGACTTTCTCTCGATGTTCAGTTGTTTTTTTCCAAAATGGAGGTTATTATTTAGTCATTGATAATCTCCTCATTCCGTAAGTATAATCGATTTATCACGTATTTTTTATTACGTCTAAATTATTAAATAGCTTAAATTGTCTGGCGAACTATGTAGAACCCAGGAATAACACATAGGCTACTTTATCCCGGTATTCTCACGGCATCGGAAAAATACGCGGGTGACAAAAAAATAAAGATATTAAAGGAGGTATGTTTTAAATATCGTTGGTATCCCAAACACACGCGTGGTAGATGTGATATAATAATTTCTTACCCTCTAAGAAATTTATCAAGCGAAAGTAATTGCTTTAGGAATTCTGTTTATGAGTAAGAAAGTTACCAATTTCTGTAGATGGTTTAACATTATTAAACAAGTCAGCTCATAAGGCTCTTGGATAGTTACTTGGATAATGTAAATTATAAAGTTTTTAACTCGCTACATGCTACACACCGAAACGTATAACATTAGAGCGATGCAGAGAGTATTTCTATCTAGAACAACTCCCTTTCGGCTTGAATAAATAAATCCTGTGACGAACACACAGCGCCATCTAGCCCCGTGGTAAACTGCTAAGCTTGTGTTATGGTGACTAGACAACGGATATACTACTTATATTTATTTTTCTTTTGTAAATACATACATATTATACATAGAAATACGCCCAGACCAGATACAAATATTTATTTTAATTATAAATATTTGCACCCAGCGGGAATCGAACCCGCAACCTTCTGTATTGCAGCCAAGCGTTCGCCCGACGCGCCACAGAGGTCGTCAGAGGAATGTTCATCGTCGGAACATCCTGTATTTCGTAGCAGTATTAAGTCGAAGGTATGTTCTGTCCAATCATTTATCTTCGTAGGTTTGTGTTGTCGAAGTATGAGTCGAAACAAAATTTTGTCGATTTATATGTTATAGGAATATTTTAAAGAAAAATTCATCTTCAAAAATTCACTCGCGGTGAGAGTCACTCGTGTGGCCGAGTGGTTGAAGCACTGGAGTATTGATCCAGGGACGCGAGTTCAAATCTCGCCGCGAGTGAATTTTTGAAGATGAATTTTTCCTTTTAAATATTTCTAGTAAATATGCCTTGAGCAATAAAAAAAGATTTATATGTTTTCAAAGTGAGTATCGTGTCGAAGTAAACAACTGTCGAAGTTCAGAGTACATACACCTGCCTAATAGGTGAATTGCAATTTTAATTAGGTAAGTTTGACTTTTATGAATAGATGATTTAGAATTAGTTTAATTTGTGTTATTATCTACATATAAAACTCAAAATTCTGAGTGATTGATTGACTGACTCATCGACAGACTTATAAGTCAGTCGATTAAATATCAACGCAACCAAAACCGCTGGTCTTACACCTGAATACAGAAACGTCATTTAAAATTTGAGAGGTAGGTACTTCAATTACCTACTCTTCTTCTTTTCGTTTATATGGCTTATTCCAATTGGACATTAGCCAGTGTCAAGTATTATTATCTATATATACTATATTAAAAAATAATATTTAGTTTTTAGTCCCGATACCTGACTAATATCACTACGTATCATGCGGTCATGCGGGGGGTCATGTGGGTATCATGCGGTACTAAAAACTAAATATTATTTTTTAATATAGTTGATATTTGGAGTTCCGAAAAGTAACGCCTAATACAATCAATTATCAAGTATTATTATATATGGAAGTTATTTGCATTGCATCAAAACAGTCAAGTTGTTATGGTTAAAGTTAAGTCTAGGGAATCATTGTAAAACGGGGCCCATTTTTTACAACGTTTGTTCACGGAGCTTTCGAGACAACGCTGAAGTCTATGTTTTGCACCGATTTTCACTTTCATTTAAACTTGTACCTACACTTTCACGAAACTAAACTGATTAATATGCCCCCGAAATTAAACAATTTACACGCATTTGAACTAGGTTTAATAAAAATGAAAATTTAGCAACACATCTCCTAACCGCGTTCCCGCCAAAACTCCAACTTCAATTATTGAGCAGCTTCTAAATTCAAAATGAGTATGGCAATTTTTGAGTTTGAAAGCTGCTTTTTTATTTAAGTAGTTCTCAAATGTTGCGTAGCGTTTTTGTATTTGGTCGTTAGAGACATGAAATTTTGGGATTGCTAGTATAATATACACACCAGTTATTTAAACAGACATTAGGTATACTTTCATTTAAAATATATCAAAATCCTCGTCGGTCGAATCCTAACACGAAAGTTTTGAAAGTTTTATTGACCCCATAAATATAAACACTTGGATAATGTTCCTTCTGTCTTTGGACTACTTTGAAACAATAAAACGATACTAAAGGAATACAAACCGCTCACCCCAAAATTAACTTAGTTGCTACAAACAAGTCCACTACTAAAACATAAAACAAAGATTCGCGAAACACTATTAGGCTGTATCCACACCGCGAACGACTAAAGTTCTTGATGCATCGTAAAAGTAAAAGAAAAGTTTTTCAAGCGAGCTCAAAAGAGAGCTCGAGAAAACAACTTTGGTTCCTATTTTGAGAACAAATGGCGTCGTTCTACTGTGTTTCAGTAGCAACATTGAGCTATGTTGGCACTGTGTTACAGACTTTATTACATTGTTTGAGTCCTGAAACCCAGATTATGTACCTATATGTAGTGCTTTTGAAATATTGCCGAAACTGAATCACGTAGAAAACTATCCAAACAAACAAACGAACACTATCACAGAGGACGTGATTTAGAAATGCAAAAGTTTTCATAGAGAAAGAATCTATGCTGGTACAGCTAGCAAACGTTGAAGCTAAGTACCTACCTACCAAAATAGTTTGCATGATAATGCAAAATAAGAGATCAAATTTTAATGTATTGTCTGTTAATCGTCCTGTCTTCTTTTCACCAGCTTATATACATAAAAAAATCTCATTTGTCTATATTACTATAATACAATCTTACTTCTCATCTTAATATCTTACTAATATTATAAACGCGCTGTGAGTTTGTTACTCAATCACGCCAAAACTACACAACCGATTGCTATGAAACTTGGAATATAGGTAGCTGGATACCCAGAATAACACATAAAGCTACTTTTTATCCCGATATTTTCTCGGAAACAGGACTTACGCGGGTAAAACCGCAGAGCGCAGCAGTTACGAATATAATTATTGTTATTAATTAAAAACGGGATATACTAGCTGCGCCTCACGGTTTCACTCGCGTATTCCCCGATCACACGGTATAGTATCGGGATAATACGTACAATCAAACTTCCGCGTTTATAATATAAGCAAAATCTGTTGATTTTAATCTTATTTAGTAAAATGGCATTAGAAGGAATACTGAAATACTGAAGTATAACTCAAATTTAATCATCGACTTGGTGCACAGCCCACAGTGCCCACTATCATTAGCCCACTATCATTCCATTTTTACGATAGACGTAATAAAATAATTGTTAATATTTATTTCGCATAAAAGGAACTAGTAGGTACCAGTTCATAATAATATAATGATATTAAAATCAACCTTCATCTAAATCAAATTACCAACCTAAGTATGACAACAAAATTATTGAATCAAAATATCTGTGTACATAAACTTAAACATCCATTGAAGAGGGTTGCGTCAAGAAATACAGTGAAATTTCCAACGTAACCATATCCGTGCCAATCATGTTGTTCCCATTGCGACCTAAAGGGTTCTGTTTGTGGTTATATTTGGATACTTATTGTGGGAGATTGATAAAACTATTAAGGTAGATTTCAATTAAGTTTAACTAATGATATTCTGAATTTAAACTCATTTTCCAATTAATCGCGTTGTTCTTACGGTAATAATCAATGACAATTTTCAATAATATAGAAATTCAATTCATCATCGCGAAAATAGAAGAAAAATCAATAATGATGTTTTACTAGTGTTTTCTTTTTAGAACTAAATATACCCAAACAAGTTACAATACATAAAGTAAAGACAAAGATTAAAATGTGAGTTGCAAAAATAACAATGTTAATAAAACACTTTATTTATCCGGTTTTTATCGCGTTTTTATTCATTATTTGACCCGAGCTTTCGCCAACTTTACAGTTGGCTTTTTCAAGGTTGACTGAGATGTAATTTGTCTATTTTCTAAAATTTCTAAAATAGACAAATTACATCTCAGTCAACCTTGAAAAAGCCAACTGTAAAGTTGGCGAAAGCTCGGGTCAAATAATGAATAAAAACGCGATAAAAACCGGATAAATAAAGTGTTTTATTATGCAAAATCGCGAAAACCATAGAAGAAATTATAACAATGTTAATGTTCAATTTATGGTCAAATATTATAATTTATTGTAAATGATATTATTATTAACTTTATACTATAATGTATTGGTAAACCACTTGGGCCTAAGGAGGATTGGTACCAAGTGAGCGTCCGACTGCAAAAATATATTGTAATTTACTAACAATTATAAGCTAAGATATTGAAAACTCTTAATTACACCACACGAAAATAATTACAATAAAAAATAAACAATTTAAATAATGATTATCACTATGGTATGTACAATTGGCTGCCTTATCGCTAAATGAGATCTCTTCCAGGCAACCTTTAAATGGACGATAGAACTAATGAAGGTGATAGGTGGGTTTTTCAATTTGTTATTATAAAATTTTATGAAATAAAACAAATCTACAGAACCACAAATACCGAGTATTGAAATATACAAATACCTAAATATTTAAATTTTGCTACACACATACGTACACGATTACATATTAATACACACAAGCTTACACGGTTGTTTCACAGCGAATAAAGCCGCCAAAAGCGTCTCGTGAACAAGCTATTTGAAATTACTGGCGAAACATCCGTAAACATAGTATTATTAAAACATGTAAATATCCAGTTTTTAAATAAAATCAAATCATCTGTGGATAAAGGTCATAATAATGAAGTTGTTTTCTGTGAATAAGAATTTGTAAATGGTAAATACTTATTTATGTTAATCTCGCTCTCATAAATAGTGCTAGACTGACAGTAGACATAGAATTAACCAACCTTACAAAAATTCTTAAGTACCTACGTAAAAATACAATAGGTATAGTATACTAAAATATTTTAGCCACGATTTATAAACATCGTAGCTAAATTAATAATATTTTTTATATTCAAACTAATTATAAATCCTATTTTCTAAAATTGGTTTTAAAAACACCTGATATTTTTTTTAATTAACTTATTCATTGTTTTCAATAAATTTGTTCGTCGAACAGGTAAATTACAGCTGCGATAAAAAATATTACGTGTTTATTTTATGAAAGAATGAAAAAAGTCGGAATACTGGCTCTACAGTATTTATGAAAGCGGATTATTAGGGTACCGTATGCAAAATTGACAGCTAACAACATTTTTTTTTACATAAAACTCCTAATCAAACCCTCCTAATGTTTAATTAATTGCTTAAATTACAAAATATATATGAATATTTATACAATGACCATACAATGACTTGTATGGTCTTTATTTTTTTAAATATAGAATGGAACTCTTCAGAGTTACAAAAAATTCAAATATATTCATAATATAATATAAGTATTTGCCATTTTCGTGGAAATACCAAGATTAAAATAGGTAATTCGTATTACTCCAAAGAATAATATCATGTATTAACATAGGCATTAAGTTTATTAAACGCGGTTCATTAGTTCCAGAGATAACCTCTAATAACATTCATCCAAACGTTTCCCCTTTGAAAATAATATAGGTACAACAAAGTAATAGTAAACGTAACTTACATTGCAGTTATCATAATATTTCTAGCAAAATCTCCAAAAAGAAATCTTATATACTTCCAAATCGTAACATCTACAACAAGACAGCTTTTTTTTAATTCATATCAACAAGAAACTACATAATTAAATATTAACGGAACCCTCGGTAGCAAAGAGGCTCACTCACTCCGATTTATTTAAGGGTTATTGCCGCTCGTAAATTTATATTTACGACGGCTAATGCAGGCTCGCATGGTCAATGGGAGTGCATCTATCTGATGTTATCATTTCTAATAAATATGGCCGGTTGTATACACGAAAATAATTGATGTCGTTTCGTAGTGGTCTGAAACTGTAACATGGATAGAGAAAACAGTAGTCTAGAAACTGCAAAATGAATATAGAAAAGAGTATTCTAGGGAATAGAAAGTAGAGAAGTTAAACCATAGAAATATTTTAAAGGAAAATAACATCTTCAAAAATACACTCGTGGCAAGGCACAGCCTAGCCTGGTTAGTAAGGGCGGAGTCCGGAGGTGCGAGTTCAACACACGCCGCGAGTGATTTTTGAAATTGCGTTTTTCCTTTAAAATATTTCTAGTAGAAATAAAAAGCAAATGACGAAATAAGCTAAATCATTTTAAATTTTCCGTAGTGTTTTTTATATTGTTCTTCTTTATAAATTTGAGTTATTTGAGTTTTGATATCATTTAAGTTCAATTTTAAAGTAGAATTTTGAAGAGTAACAAAGTCACATACATGCATACATGTATGTACAAACTTTCGTGTTTATAATATTATTAGTAAGATTAGAAAATATGCAACATTCTCCATGTTTCAGTATGTAACCTGCACATCATCAAACGATTCAATAGGTTTTGAGTATCAAAGCGCCCTATTGCCACGTGCATTCAACTTTTATTCCAGTTTTACTAGTACCGATTTATTTTTCAATGATTTGTTGGTTTCAGGTGGTTTTCAGACAAGGTACTTGTAGTCGGACCAATGTATTTTGAGGCAAGTACGGTTGGAGGCAATATGGTTATTTCTACCTGTTCGTATAGTTTTGGTAGCGTTTTATTTTGAATTTCATTTACAGTTTGTGTTCTTTAAACTCCTATCATTAAAAAAATATAACTAAACGAAGGTTTTAACTATATACTGATATATTGGACCGCTGTATGTTTTTTTCTAGGTGTTCGCGCCGAAGTGGCGCTTGAGTCGGTCGATGCCATTTAAAAGTGACATACATTTAATCTGACAGATGTCAGCCCTTTTTTTACCACAAAATTATATACTCGTATAGACAAATGATTGTAACTAAATTAATTATTAAGAAATTAAAACAAGTTAAAAATAACAAACAGTTTCGAATCTTTAATTATTGAAAACTATCTCTATGTACACACAAGCGTGTACACTAGGTTTTTGCAAAAATAACCAAGTTAAACAACGAAATGTCATTTTTTTTTGCAATTAGTCCTTCTATTCATGTTCTACCTGCTCTATTCATGTGATAAAATTGTGTGTAAGGATGTAAGTAAGTAAACGAGAGTGTTAGAAACTTTTTCACGCAGAAACCACTGAACTAACGCGGGTGAAACCGCGGGGTGTGGTTAGTAATACTATGACAAGTAGATAACGTATTCTGTTTTCATCTTATTCTCCTTCAATATAAACTGACAACAATGTTATTTACAAGAGTAAAAGAGCGGACAACGTTTGCATCCGTACCCATTCTGATACGTAGACACTTTGTACATGTTTAAGAATAAAATATTTGGTCTTACTACTGAAACTTTTTTATTACATTTATTTTTAATATGTTAACATGGATCCACCGTTGTTGTTTATATATTAGAATAGATAAAATCAAAATCAGATGTATTATCTTTGACATAAATTATTGTGAAAGAAAAATACTGCTACAAGGCAAAGCAGACGCAAGAAGTACTTTTAGGCCTGCACTTGAGTTTTATTACTAAGTACTTTGAAACTAGATTATAACTTATTTAGCATCATACGAAACTTTCTAAATATTTTGCCAAATTTGAATTTCTTGATTTATCAATTTTTTTTTTAAATTTATGTATGTCCTTGACTTCGCGGCTTGTGGAGCTATTTGAAAACCGGTGTAGAATTTACAGCGTCTTAAATAACTTTTTTTATATTTCAAACGAATTATTACAATGTTTAGTAAGTAGACCAAATTCAAATTAGATACCTATCTGTAAAATATGTGTGTAGTGGCATCGAGCCAAGACCGCTGACTGCATTTCCGAACCGAATAGCGATGAAATTTCACCAAAGGGCCTGCACAATTCTCGCTTATCAATTTTATGGTAAATATTACCTAAGCAGAGTTTACAAATCAGCAATAGAAACTATTTCTACGACGTACTATTTTTGACGTTAGTATATTATATATAACTAAATTAATAAAAATATTTAGTTCTATGTGTCTAGAAATAATGAAGACAAAACTACTTAGCTTTACAGGAATTTTATTACTGAATTTACATTAGTATATTAAATATACTATAGACAAATTAAGTTGATAATAGAGTTATACGCGCATCTGACCATCTCGAGTATTAGACGGAAAATAGAGTGAAGGAGGTGTGCTCGTATGATAGTTATTATGCGAAATGTGTTTGGCAGCGCACTTCTCGCGTAGTTCACGTAGGTCGCGTACAATAGCACGAACATTATAATTATATAAATAGACATAATATAGTTAATAGGTATGTCTGTTATAAATAAATTCACCCGCGTAAGTCCCGATCTCGTGGAAATATCGGGATCAAAAGCAGTCTATGTTACTTCACGTATTGTAGCTTTCTATTGGCGACAGAATTTTTGATATCGGTCTAGTAGTTCAGAAATTATCCCTAACATACATACGTCATATTATCAACGTTACCTCATAGTTACCTTACAGATGATGATAGTCGGTAGGTAAACGGCAGTGGAACAAGATCCGACCTCAGAAACCCTTAGTAGCTACAGCGGTAGACCCAAGAAGTCCTGGCTTAGCATCATAAAGGGTGATATGCGAGCCAATGGTCTTACCACACAGAAAGCCGAAGATTGTGCGAAGAGGAGACGCAAAAGCAGGAAAGCGGACCCCGGGCTCCCGAGAGGGATGCACCCGGGAACATCGCTCAGATGATGATGAGTGGCTACAGCGGTCTATAGAACACGTACGAGTCCGCTTGGCGCTACGACTTAGGCCGATAGGTAACAAGCCAAGCCGAAGTCTCTCACAATCGAAGCCGATTTAAATATTTAAATCAGAATAATATATATAACCATTTTACCCGATTACGGTGAAGCCAAAATAAAGTGTCATGATTTCGTCGCAGTCTCTGTAATGCATGTTTGTACGTTTCACCGCCGCATTCAAACGCCGAAATTATTGAACCAAGCTAAATTAGCGAACGGAACTAGCTCATCAGTTCTATTTAACACTAGAAAAACATCTAGAACAAATAGTAGAGGTAAGAAAACTCGAATCGCCACGGAAATCGTGACTCAATTCAGTGGTAAAACGAATTGCACTTGCGGTGCTGGAAAACGGCAAAACTCATTGCAATTTCATTTGAAGAATTGCTCTTTTTACTTAACGCCCTTCAGCGGTCATTGTGATTTGTGGTCATTGTGTAACTAACTATTTCTAGGTTTCTATTATTAAATTATATGATTCGATATTTTTTCTACAAGACCTTGACGCCTACTTTTATTCCTGATATTTTTTTTGGTGGATGATGTCTACTACAATCACTGATTTTCTTTTTAAGATGACATATTTTCTTTATTTTTCGTAGAACTAGGGTGGTCTTGCTGAATCTTTTAGCAAATAATATTACCTATATAGGTAAATTTCAGCATATATTTCAAGTTTCATCGCAATAGGTTTAATAGTTTTTGCGTGATTGAGTAACAAACATACATACAAACTTTCAGCTTTAGTTTCTACTAACACTGTAGTATCCTTACTATTTGATAATTTATCAATATGACTTAAATCGTGTAAATACTAAGGTTATGTAGTTTTTTAAGCGAATTTTGTAGTTAAGATCTTTGCTTTTCTATTGAAATTTTGGGGTTACCAGGGTTTTCTTATTGCAGAATCTAAACCGCTAATAAAATAATCCGTGCTACCATGATCGTTTGTCGCTGCTTTGTCGTCTTTTTGTCTATATTTAACAAGAAGAAATTCATTTTTAAAATTTTATTAAAGAAAAATTTGTATTTAAAAAAACATTACAAAAATAATTGTTACATTTCTATTTACAAATCAAATTTTAGCTACTTCGCCGGCCTGTATATCTACGCACTGTAATACAAACTCAAGAAAATTTGAAAACATAAACCTGCAACCCACCTTCAGTTATTCAAATAACAGTCCAAACAAACAAGAACCTTGTAAGATAATACGTTGCTCATTTCCCCAACACCTGTACTCCGTGTCCTTATAACCTACAATTGTAAACAATAATCTAACAAAGATAATAATGGCGCCGCAGGTAGTTGGACCTTTGGACCTAAGCAAACAGATCTACTGAGGCAAAAGGTACATACTTGAGATGTAACTAGATCACGCGGCTCATTTCTATTCGTAGAACGGAATCCCTGGAGGTTGAGTTTTCCATGCAAATCAAAATCTGTATTTACAAAATGTGATAATTTACCTTTGGATTAGATAGATAGGTAATACATTAACGCTCTATAAATACTCTCCCAAAAACACAAATTACATTTATACAAAAAAAGCTTAAAAGTAAAGTGGCACAAGTAAGAACCTTAGCCAACCGACCTTATAGGCGTTTCTCTTCTCTTTCAAGCAACTAAATTTATAGTGACTTTCAATACGTTTCAAACTAAGTTTTTCCGTACTACTGATACGGGCTACTTTTTGACAGATTTCAAACTATTAAAGAAACCTAAAAAAACTATGTCAATAATTATCTTCTTATTGTAGGACCTAAACCGGACCTAAATCGTTCAGTTCATAATAAGTAAATAAATGATAGGTAATTAAAAAAAACACAAATATATATATTTTTTAAAAGTCAACTTATTTTTTTTTTTTTGTGGTTTTCTAAAGTAGCCTGGATTTTGTTTTATTTTATTTTATTTTAATTTAATTTTACGTGAACTATAAAACAACGATAAACGATTGTAGTAAGCAACAATAGGCCGGACATGTGTGCCGAAGGGATGACGGAAGGTGGAGCAGAGACGTTCTAGAGTGGAGACCGAGAGTAGGAAAGAGAAGCGTGAGCAGACCACCTGCCAGATGATCCGACGATTTAAAAACTCATGCCGGTGCAGCGTGGTCCAGGAAAACTAGCAATAGAAGGGCGTGGAGAGATATTGGAGAGGCATATGTCCTGCAGTGGGCAAATACATGCTGCTGAAGAAGAAGAAGAAGCAACAATATTACGTATCGTCCGTTCTTCAGCTACAATACCACAGACAGATACACAGACACGTAGTTCTTATAACATCTCCCTTTGTTAAGCCGATAAACTTTTTGAATTCACACGATTTAATAATTAATAGTTACATTTTACGTAGGTATGTTAACAAATCGAGTTTCATGGAGTTTTAATACTTGCTACCTATTCTAAAACCTCGAAGAGGTTTGAATAATTTCATACTTCATACTTATTACTGATATGATAAACGCGAAAGTTTGTACTATGTATGTATTTGAGTTTGTTACTCTTTCACGCAAAAACTGCTGAATTGATTGCGATCAAACTTGGAAAATAGGTAGCTTGATACCGGAAATAACACATAGACTACTTTTTATCTACATATTCCCGCGGGAACGGGACTTACGCGGGTCAAACCGTGGGGCGCAGCTAGTAAAATATAATGCTCGGATAAGACCCGGTAAAATGTAACTATAATATTGAAACGTTTCAAAAAATTGTTTTAAATTCAAACTGACGGCTATTAACGGAATTTCCTTTATCGAGTTTCAGAGTTCAGTTTCAAATAAGGCTACTACTAGTATTCGATAGTATCGACACAGTTACAGCGTTACTGTGGAAAGCATGGAAACAATGAATTTATTGGTAAAGTTTCGGAGGCCGGGAGAGTTGGCCACGGTCACACCGCACGCTTATTTTAGTTTAACATAGTTAGAGTAGTAGACTTTGGATGGTTAGCCCGTGTAGCCCTGGGAATAGAATAGGGCACCTCTATATCTTCTTGTCTCGTGGGTGATATAAAAGGCGAGTGAGGGAGCTAGGACAAAATAATAAACCTGGAGTTCTCTTCGTACTGTGGCGGGTAAACTGCTTGGTTCCAAGGAGGGTTGTTGTCAAGCAGGTTGTCCATAAAAAATTATGGGATGTTTTATTCCAGTCAAAACTGTATAGAGGGTAGTTTTCTACATCAACACAAGTAAGTTTTCTTCTACGACTTTTTGAAATTCGTGTTAGTTTTCGAAAAATTTGAGAAGGCAACTGTACTTACAAAGGCCTGTTTTTTTTTCAATTTCTCGGCAAAGATTATAAAATATATTGTTTTTCTCCAATAAACTGCAGAGCGGTGTTGGTGTAGTGTTAGTCAAACCCCGACTTTCATTCCGAAGGTCGTGGTTTTGAATCACGGCCGCGCACCAATGTATTTTTTGTGCGCTATTAACATCGCTTTTACGGTGAAGGAAAATATCGTGAGGAAACTCACGGCTTAAAATCACGCACAAGAGCCCAATTGTAGAGCTAATTGCGAAAACACACAGTTAAAACTTGAACTTTTAACTATTGAAAAAACAAAAACGTGACTAAGCTTGATTCTTTTCTAAAAGGTTTAAAGGGAACGGTTGATATTTGGGTGGGGTTTGAATTCATGTGTACAATGAGAAATTTGGCTTTTTATAAAGTCAAATATATTTAGGTTCGGTGTGACTAAAACACTTAAGATGTAGGTGCAGGCAGGTGGCAACGAACAAAGTACATTAAGTTAGCTACATTAATGCATCTTGTAACATTGTTATAAGTTATAACTTACTACTGTATACGTGGATTATTAAACATTTTAGTACTTTGAAACTTAATTAATTAGATTTAAGTTTATCAGCGAACACTTACCTTTATAAATATTGTTTTATTACTCTAAGTTCCCATTCCCTTTTGCCCATTTTACTACAAGACGAGGGATACTGTCAGCCATTCGGGTGCGCGTACCCTTTTCGCGTATCAAGCGCACGCATCCATCGCCTTATTCGTACCTACTACTACGAAGTGTAACTTACTGCTCTCCTCGATGTTTTCCATTAACACCTTTTAGTCTTCAAGTCGAGAGTGAATAGGTTTCTTCTAGGCAAACATGTGACACGGTCGACATCATTGTCGCTTCCCATCAGGTGAGATGAGGTCAAATGCTAGCCTATCCCTTGTAAAAAAAAGTGTTCAAGAACAATGGATTCAGCGTGAGGGAGAAACATCATAGGCGAAGATGTAAGGGCAGGAAACCAGCTGTAGATAGGCAACCAACATACTTACCTTATCCCAAAGGAGTGACAGATAAGATTGGTTGTGTCCTCAGGACATATTCCATTCAAACTATTTTCACGCCTTTCAAAAAATTAAGGCAACCGGTAGGGTGCTGAAGGACATAATACCGGATCAATCTCCTGGCGTCTATAAAATTGAGTATAGCTGCGGTGGTTTTTATATTGAACAGATGAAGTGAAAGGAACATATCGCAGCGGTCAAGAATCGTCAAGTGGAAAATCGGCGATAATGGAACAAGCAGGATCAAACCAATGAATAGAGTTACATTCCCCTAAAGTCCTTTCCACTGAATGACATCACTACTCCCGAATTGTTCGTGAAGCGGTTGAATTCAAGAAGCACAGGAATTTTAACCGAAAAAGTAGTTTTAAACTCTCATCTGTATGGAATCCAGTGATAAATGTTTGTGAGCATCGTGTGAGAATGCCAAATATATCGCGGGATGTTGTGAGTGTAGTGTGCCGCGGTCCTAATAACTTTTTGCGGAATTGAGGGTAGTTGTAAAACGACGTATCCAGTCGACGGGAAACGAAACTCGCGACCATATTTTTTTTAACCATTTGACACCCATTTGCCGAAAAGTCGGGCTAGTTATAAATTAAAAAAATAAAGTGTACAAACGCGACCTACCTGAAGTTCTAAAATATATAAATAAAAAAGTTTTGTTTTTCACTAATAATTTATTGCAAGATATACCTAGTGGTGATGGAATGGTTCTTATTCAAATGATTAAAAACTGTTGTTGCCCTCTTTCTTTATCGTCAAGGGTTTATCGAAACTTTTAAATACAAATCCCAACAAAACCAATTTATATTAAATTCAAAAATTTCTTTCCATATTTTTGTTCAGTTATTCCCACTTCACTGTCATAAGAGTCGACTGATTTGGTTAAAAATTGGGTGTAGTGTATGTGATGGAGAGTGACATCAGATACTTTTGATCCTGATAATACCAAGGGATCTGGCTTTGAGAATACAAAGCCGCGGGAGCAGCTGTATAAACGACAATATAAAAACACATAAACTTATACTGCTAAGATTCTATTTTGTTCCTCGCGAGAACAAAATAGAATCTCGAAGACCGGAATTACCGAAATTCTTCAACTCTCTAAAAAAACCGTATGTAGGACCAAATTTTCGCAGCGCAAATGAAACTGAAAAAAGTTTCAAACATTTATAAAGTCGACGGAAAACTTTTGTTTCCGTGAGCTTTGGAGAAAAATTTCGAATATTTAAACAACAACGACAATAGTGACACTTGAAAATTGCATTTTTATGCGACACTTGCCCGTAGATTAAGCTTTTTGCAACTTTTTATTTCACTCTGCGTTGTCACTTAATTAATTTTAACCACTTTTTTAATAACTACGAGAATGAGTATTTTGCTTTTTAAAACAGGGAGATTTCATTTAGTTTGATAAGGTAGGTTTATTATTGTTTTTATTTTTGATCAGACTTGAATTTTTAAAATGGTATTATTTTAATTAAACTATTTTTTTAAAATTGTGTCATTTGTGCAGTGTGATCGCGGAGCGGAGTTTTTGATTAGGCTTTTTTTTAAATTTTATGTTGAAAACTTTGTTTTTAAAATATTTATTAATTTTTAGTTGTCACGTGGTTTTTTTTGTTATATCAGAGCAACATTAACGTTTTTAAAATTACTGTACATTTAGATGGAGATTTGCGAAAAAAAGAAGTTTCGAATATCAGTATGAGATATGAGTTCAACGTTTTTGGGGTTACGTGTACTAAGACTATAAACCCATAAATGAATACTAACATAAAATAGTTTTCCATTTCCACCTTAAAATAAAATACACCATAAAATTAAATTAAAAGAAAACGATTTATGTTTTGTAATTTGTTTTTATTGCTTAAGACTAAAGGCCTATCTACCTATCTACTAGAAATAATTTTTAAAGGAAAAATTCACCTCGCAGCGAGTGAATTTTTGAAGATGATTTTTTTCCTTTAAGAACCATTCTGATGAAAACGATTTACTCCATACTTCCCATATCTACTACAAATATTATCAAGGAAATCATTTTTCCTCTATAAAATACCTCTTCTAACAAAGAACAATATAATAAAACTACAAAAACTGAGTTAAACTTTACCCAAACAAAAAGGAGTGGGTACATAGAACACTTACGTGCGTGATTCAACCTATAAAAACCTTCGCCCACATCCAAACATCGTTTATTAAACAGAGTAAAAAAAAATAAACGCCATAAATATATATCAAAATTTTAGTACTTGTTTTCTACGTAACTGGGTCGTACTTAACGGTTTATTTATATTTTTTTGGGTACCGCAGGATAATAGAAAAAATGTTTTGTTTCAATTTTGTTTGGGTAGCTATTTGTTTTGTGTGTGATTAATTGAGTTTTCAAAGGGAATTTCGTTATAAACATTGTAAATAGGTAGGTAAAATTATGTTTGTTTTTTTTTTAAATTAGGTACACGACTGTAATTTCAAACCAGGAAATTTGAAGTACGAAGATATTTTATAAGCAAAATCCATTTTCTAAAACGCCATTCATAGACACTTGAATTAGGTACTTAGTTTTAAAATAAAGCTATTTAGATTTTGAAGTAAGATCTTAAGTTATTATGTAATTTGCTTTTTTTGCTCAAGGCATATCTAACTAGAAATATTTTTTAAAGGAAAAAAACCAACTTCGAAAATTTACTTGCGACGAGATTTGAAATTAAGTACACGACTACGACGCATGCGAGTCCGCGAGACTACTTTCTGCGAGACGCGAGTTCAAATCTCGTCGCGAGTGAATTTTTGAAGATGACTTTTTTCTTAATTTTTATTTTTTAGTGTTTCCTACACTTGGAACACTAGTCCAAGACTAGTGTAGTCTTAGAACACTACACTAGTCCTTTCGTGTGCAATTTTTTGAAAGCATTTCTTCAAAAATTATAATATTTTCCTTTAACAAATATTTCTAGAAGATCTTAGGTTTCTGTATCCTTCTGTTTATTATGCCGGTGACATGCAAGGACTGTATAAAACTCGTATTTGCTGAAAAACTCAAGAAATGCTGGTAAGACGTCGTAAGACGTCGTAAGGGCTGATATGCGTTTAAATGGCTTATTTACCCAGGATGCCCAAGATCGTGTGAAGTGGAGATGCAAAAGTAGGAAAGCGGACTCCGGGGTCTTGAGAAGAATGCAACCGGGAACATCGCCCGGATGATGACGAAGCCCTATATCTTTCAAGTTTCCACTACACATACCTACCTAAAATATTTATAGACATTTATTTATTTCTGTATCATTAATTTTATTTTCTTTAGTTTTAGTCAGATTAGAAAATATTTAGAAGTAGAATACGAAGTTGTCATATTTTTATAATTACCGTTTGTATTGTATTAAAAAAACTGACCTAAAATGTGAGGATACACATTTTCTTTGTAATTACAAAATTATTTTTATTCATGAAGAATCAATAATTTAAATAATAATTGTTTTTTAAAACGTTGAAATAATTAAAAAAATATTATTTAGCAAAGACATTCGCCACGATATGTATCTAAAATCAGCGGGGCGCAGCTAGTATACACATAAAAACATTCAGCTTCATAATGTTAGTAGGAAATTGGGCAATTGTTCGACTAACTTAAAATATTTATGTACGGAACGCCTTGACTGTTATTCTATTCCACCTTGGCATTAGTATTTAAGGTAATGTTCCAACTTATTATTCTGGCCTAATTATTCATACAAATGAAATAACTTCTCAGTTAACTTAGTCATAACTTAGAATTTAATTACTGAATTTATTTTGTAAAATAATGACCCGGTTTGCTTTATTTTAAAAGTAATAAAACATTCTAGTTTTTTTTTTCAATAAATACCTACGAAGTATCTTTTGAAAATGTTATAAAAGAAAAAAAAACGATATCTACAATTTACTTTGACAAGTATTAACGTTAATTAATGAAGAACCTGCATATACACAATAAAAATACCATACGTACGCTTTTTACTCGTTGCACACACGTAAAAAAAGTCCGAGCCGTGCAGATAATATTTTACTCGCTTTTCCATACATACTCGTAGGTCTTATAAGTGAGAACAGAGCTGCGCATTATTACTATTGATAAGCGGTACTGCTCACTGAACTAACCTTACTATGATTTATAACCCGTGTGCAACTAGTAAAAAATTGTACCTATTTTAGTTTATTAGTCTAAAAATACAAAGCTTAACTTTTTGTTCTAAGATTAAAATGTTGGTGTTTGTCTACGAGACCGTAGCATCCGCTACGGTTGCTACGAAATCGCTACGAACACATTCCGTAGCAAAAAACATTCCAAACGCCGGTACCTACACCTTATCCCAACGAATTAAGGTCCATTTCACAACAACACTCCCAATTATCCTAACAGAGTATTGTCAAATAAATTAAATTAACCCTTAAATTAAGGTTACACGTAGCAATTACGGAACGAATGGGTTAAATGTACAATTAGGGTTAAAATTAAAATATCATGACATTCCATTCTCGGGGACTCGCAAATTTTCATTGCGGACCTTTTTCAGATGTTTTTAATTATTTCGTAAGGCCTTTGAAAACAAAGGGAGTTGTAGAAAAATTCGCACCAAAATACTGTGTAGAGGGTAAAGAATTTCGAGATGCTTTAGAGCTGCCACATACCCGCAAACAAAAACTATTTTTTATAATTTCAAGATAAAGCTATCTGTCCAAAGTTTCCAATGTCCAAAACGTCACAATCTTTAGTAAATTCTTAACAATGCACAGCGCTATCTAGCCCCGCGGTATAGCTACTTAGCTTACGAATTTAGCACGTATGTTTATTTTGCTTTTGTAAATACATACATATTGTACAAAGAAAGACTTCCAGACCAGATACAAATATTTATTTGTAAGCATAAATTTTTTCACCCGGCGGGAATCGAACCCGCAACTTTCTGTTGAGCTTTATTTCAATACAAAATCGCGAAAGAAAAAACTCAATAATTAATGTAATAGATGATTAAATTAGGAATAATTTTTGGGAACTCTATAATAAATAATGCCCTATAAACGTAAATATAACAAATATATATAATTTCTTACTTCTCTCGGTAACAATACCTACATACTGTTCAACAAACAGCCACACGTACTTACTAAACGTGATATTACGTTAATAGGCTTATTGTGACAACTTTGCGGATAAAAACATATACATCAAGACGGTTTATTACTCGTACCTGACTGCCTATTTTTTGTAGATACCTTTTGTAACAATTTAACAAAGAAATATTTTTCACCAGGAGATATATTTAAAAAATCGCCATGACAGGATCCGAACCTGCGCCCCCTCGCAAACCAGGCGAGAACCACCGATATCTTAATAATATAACAACTTTACTTGATAAAACACTTTATTTATCGGGTTTAATCGCGTTTAAAATCATGAATAAAACGCGATTAAACCCGATAAATAAAGTGTTTTATTATGCAAAGTCACGAAAACCATAGAAGAAATTATAACTTTATCTGTATAAATGTAAGTTTTTCACCGCTTCAATGAGTCCGTTTGGTGATAGGGCTATACAGGTTTGACCGGTGGGCGGTGTCAAGTCGCAAACAAAGCCTATAATTTTATCAACAGACGTATGAATTATTGAAAACGGCCATTACCAGTTCATTAAGCGTAAAAACCACTGTTATTATTTATGTTACGGAGATGAGAAAAGTATCAAGAAAAAATAATTGCCGTACGAAATTAAGCGTAGCGTACAAGAACCAGAAACGGGCTGAATTGAGGGAATCAAAAGATATTTAAACTAGACCAGAATGTATGGTAAAACATAGAAATTATTGTGTTGTAACCATAATAATATTTTTATACCAAAAATATATTTTTCCAACTATATTTTCACACAGTAAATTATTACTGAAATGTTAATTAGAATAATTAAGCGTTTATCAATTCAATGTTGACAGTTGGTCAATTTTTTTATTTGTGGTGATTGATTTAAAAAAAAAAGTTTTATTTTACAATTGTTTTTTTATGATGACTGATATCAGCACTTAGCACCCAACCTAAATAAGTAAACTAAGAGACATAAAATGTATTCAGTCAAATGGTTGCATTAATTATAAAATGAAGTAAACTTTCCACCCTAGGGATAAAATGAGCCACTTTCAACCCGGCTATCTACCCATGAAAATAAAACTTTCCAACCAAGAGAGATGAAAAACTAAATTTATTCCTCTACGTCATTGTGACGTTAGATATCTTAGCGCAAACCGCCTATAATATACCCGTACTCTATAAGGGTCGACTTCGGACCCAATTAATTTGTCAAAGGAGACGGACTAAGGAAGTTCTTTATTTATAACTAACTTTAGTTCAGTTACGTGTGGACTCAGAGTTCGCTTATTAAATCTGTTATTAGTTTTGCAAGTGGGTTTGTTATATTTTGTCACCCTGTTGGGTAATGGCTCATTCAAAGCCTTCACTAAAACCTTAAAGCCGTGTTTTCATTACGGAACTAGTGTCACGAAATTTATAGTCATCTATGCAAAAAAATGCGTGGCACCAGCGATTTTTTTGATAAAACTACTGTCGAGCAACTTTTTTGTGAAGTTGACTATAACTTTCGCGATACTAATTTCGTAGTAAAAACACGGCTTGAGTGCATCTCGAAACTAATGGCATGCAATTTATAGTCATTTTCACAAAAAAAACCTAAAAATGCGTAGATACAGAGGTTTAACTAAGTATTTAATAAGATCGTTTCCAGTAACTGCTGCGGGAGTGCTTTTGTGAAACTGACTTAGTACTAGAAAATGCATATTATTAATTTCGTAATATGAATTACTAACCCTGGGCTCCCGGGAGGGATGCAACTGTCAATATCGCTCAGATAGACAGAAGACTTAAATTTCAAGTAGGTATAATTATCTCACTACAATGATTGATTGTTTGTTAACAATAAATAAATAAAATTGTAAATACGCGACCACATATTTATCCCTGAAAATAAGACTAAAGTAAGTGAAACAACGCGGCACAGTTAGTCGCAACTAAATGTATTTTTTTCGCCTAGAGCGTTAACGACGGGATCTAATCTGGCCCTGGCTATTAGGGCGATGACTGTCAGATGGTAATGACTAAAAGATTACACCTTTTTCGCTAATACTCTGACACTATTCATATAGAAATAGTTTTTTTCCTTAGTAAGATGAACATTGAGCACATTAATTGCCCTATCTACTTTATTAACTAACTAATTTCGTCACATGGTTTCATTTGTGGACGTAAAAAATCTAACAAGAAACTCTTTATTTATTGACCGAATGAACGAAGCGCCTTTCCATCGAGTCTGGGAAAATGTGCTTTAGTTTGTTCTGTTTCTTTTCAATATGTTTAATTGTTCAATATTATGTTTAATACTTTTACTCTTTAATCGATTTGATGTAGCTTTGAAAATACTCACGGAGTAAGGTCGGAGCTTTGTGTACGGAGTAAGGTTCATGCTTTGTCTTTTTCCGTGACAAGAACTTTCAAAGTTGATAGAGAGAAACAAAAAGTTTGTAAGTTTATTCCGACCTTCTTCCCAATTTATTAATAAGGCTACTAGTGTTTTTCTTCTACCTAGAGAATTAAGAACCCTTGTCTACAATTTACTACTGTATTAATGGCGCTTTATTGGAACCATCACGAGCTCCTCATTTATAAATCTGCAGCTTTTTGAAGGAATACTTACATACTTATGTAGGTTCTTTCAATAATGTGTGTGCAAAATCTGATTGTTCGCAGAACTATCAGTTTACTTACTAGCTGTGCCTCGTGGACTAACCCGCGTAGCTCCTTCCCGTGAAAATAATAGTTGTTCGATTGATTGTTGGTCTCTGCACAATCAAATATTCTCATTTTCCTCCAAAACTGCTCGTTAAATGTAGACCTTAGTTATTATAATTTAAATAACTATAGTTGTTTTCTTTATGTCTATCCTGATAAAGCTAACTGTATAGTTAGCTAAGCGTTGGTATTAGCATTGAAACAATGTCGCTAATAAATAAAACGCGAGTGAAACCTGATTCATATTGTGTTTATTTAAATAAATATACCATTTCTACTAAAAACCATTTTTAACAGAACAATTTACATCCCAATTAAATTTTAACGTTTTGTTATTAGAAACAAATTAAACTAAAACAATTTAGTTTCGTAAAAATGGAATCCACAATTTTATTTAAGAGGCACTCCAATTATCTACGTAAAACCTAAAAAAACCGTTTAAAACGACTTTTAAAACACGTCTATTTTAAAACCGTCTAGACTCGTCAATTAATAAAGCTAGATCTAAAAATTGACGCGACGACGACGTGACGGCACGCTTCGCTTTATGAAACCTAGAAGGAAATTGAAATGGGCGTTCCTGAATATTGGCAGGCGGTTCCAATAATACAGGATGTTGTCTGAAAGCGAACATATCGCATTTTAAAGGCACACCTTGTGTACAGTGCGATGGATATTGGGCTATTGGCTAATATTGATTGGCTGGGGTGATGATTTGGGTACTGTTGCTCTTCGCTTCATATTTATTCAGAGATTTGTACTGTATGATAACAAAATGAAAGGTGTTTTCTCCATTTAAAAAGAAAAATAAAGTAAGGGAAGTCCTCAAACTATCTAGATGACGACAATGATTTATATGGCGGGGATCCCAAAAATGAAGAAGAGAAGATATTTATTCCGTGGTTTCACCCGCGTAATTCCCGTTCTCGCAGGAATATCGGGATAAAATGTATCTGTTATTCCCGGTATCCAACTACTTATATTCCAAGTTTCATCGCAATCGGTTTAGTGTTTTCGCGTGATTAAGTAACAAACATCCAAACATCCAAACACACACTTTCACATTTATAATATGAGTAGGATAGGAAGTACGATTTCAAAAAGATTTCAAACAGAAATGTGAGTGTAGACCACGATGTAAAACGCTCACTTAAAAAATAAATAGTCAGCGGTGGATGTTCGGTTTAATACGTGGTGGATGTTCGGTTTAATACGTTTAATACCATAGTTAGTTAGGTAACTACTACCACTAGTAAACCATCTAACAAACTTCTGTTATTCACATTCCATCACTTTTCTTTTACAACAAAGTAGAAACAACTAACGTAAAGTTCAAACTCCTTTGACTGCCTACTCAATAATTTCGACTCACCAAGGAGTTCAAATAGGTTCGTCCATAAAAACTTTACTTGCTAGAAATAAAATTCACCTTAACTAGACCTCGACACCGCATGGCGCAATGCGTGTTCATGTTCCCAAGGGACTTTTCCGAGCTATGGTTGTGCGGTGAGGAAATAACAACCAACGTATTTACGCATTTTATATCCGGGCGCCGGATCATTTCGGGAGCTTCCATATTACTTGGTATATTAAAGGGGCAGTCGCGATGCTCAATTGTCCCCCGGTGTCTCTTTGTAGTTTTTGTGTAAATAATCAGATACTCCAAGCATTGTGTAAAGATAATGGGATAAAAGGCCTGTGTTGTGTCGATACAGGGCACTATTGAGGCCTGTCTATCGACCTTTAAGAATAAAGATTATTCTGTGCTTTTTGTCGTATTTTGTAGTTTTGATTGTGAGTGCGGTCGAACTATTTCGCCTCGCCAAAAATAGAGAGTAATATTCCAAGTTAACCGCCAACCTTCCTTAACCGAAGAGAAAGAAACAGCGGGTTTTTCTACCCCAGAATTTTATTACGACGCTACGGAAAACCAGTAGTTACTAAGAACTCACAGTTAGATGTTTTTAACTTACCTTCCTTCTACCTTACAACGCGAAGCATTATTATCAAATTGCTCATATAAAATATTCAAAAAAGTTGGTTTAGACTGTCTGTATTTTTTCAAAATATTAGGGGTTAAAGTATGAAATTGCCGATTTGTACTGAAAATCTTAATTGTTTATTTTTTAAATTTTTAACAAATTTATTTAATCAAAATAGTTGCCATTATTATCTATACATTGCTGCCATCTAATGGGAAGGTTATTAATGCCTTTGCGATAGAACTCCGACGATCTAGACTGCACAAACTGTGTGAAAGCATTTTGTACTGCCTCCTGGGAAGAAAACTTCTTGTCACGTAGATAATTGTCCAAATCACGAAAAAAATGGTAGTCCGTTGGAGCAAGGTCTGGTGAATACGGAGGATGACGAATGGTTTCTAAGTGCAGTTCCTGAAGGGTCAAAATGGTTTCTGGTGCTGTGTGAGGTCTCGCGTTGTCGTGGAGCAATAATGGTGAAGATCGATTCATGAGTCGGGGCTGTTTTACTGCTAGTTTTGTCAACATGGTTCGGAGTTCGGCACAATAGACATCTGCCGTAATTGCTTGACAAGATCGAAGAAAACTATAGTGAATAACACCATGCTGAGACCACCAAACAGTTACCATTACCTTTTTATTGGTAAGTTTTGCTTTAGGACACTGCTGTGGCATTTGACCTGGGGTCAGCCATTGCATTTTTCTTTTCCGGTTATCATAAAGAATCCACTTTTCATCACATGTTACAATTCGATCCAATATTCCTTCATTTCTGTACCGGTTCAACAAGGCAACACAAGTTTCAACACGCGTTTCTTTCTGCAGATCAGTCAAATCATGAGGCACCCATTTTTCGTATTTTTTTATTTTATTGATTTGACGCAAGTGAGTCAATAAAGTGGGTAAGGTAACGTTAAACCATGCCGCTAATTCCTGGGTAGTTTGACTAGGATCGGCTTCCACTATCTCTCTTAATTCATCGTTATTCACCTGTGTGGGCGGTCTTCCTCGTGGCTCGTTCTTTAGGTCGAAATTTCCATCACGAAAGCGTTTAAACCAAAATCGCACGGTGCGTTCATTAGTAGACCCCTCTCCAAACGCAGCATTGATATTGCGGGCTGTTTCTGCCGCGTTAGTTCCGCGTCGGAACTCGTATTCAAAAATCACTCGAATTTTCGCAGTATCCATCTTTCTTGTCTAAATTGAATAACAAAAACAATTGAAAGTCGATATTCAAATGTTTCACATTTTTTAAAAAAAGAACATCACAGAAACCATTTGAAAAAAGTTTCATTCGAAAACCTCAAACCATGAAGATTCTATGTCAATTCAAAGAACCTATTGCAATAAAACGGCAATTTCATACTTTAACCCCTATTACATAGTATAAAGAGAATTAGTGTGTAGTGATACAAATTACATATAAAATTAAAGAAAATCTCAATAAAACAGGAAAAACAAGAAAGATTAATTAAAACAAATAGCTCACAGTGACCGTTTCGATAAAACGCGTAAGTGGTTCGAAAACTACGGCGCTTACGCTCTTTTTCTCGTCACCTGGCAAGTGCAACAACAAGAGGCCTTTATTGCGTGAGTACTGAGGCATTTATTTGTGAGTAGCATCGATATTATTGAAGATTGACTATGGCAACTAAAATTAACTGCGCAAAGTGTATGAAAAGCCTAAAATCGAAACCGCACTTGACATGTGGGAAGTGCAAAGGTACATTTGATCTGGTCTGCGCTGATGTGTCGGAGCAACGCTTCAATGGTTTCTACGGTGGTGGAGGTGCGGGAAAATCTAGTAAGCGTGAATGGACATGTTCGGCGTGCAAGACAAAGCCAAAGGGTGGGAATAGCAATAGCAACACTCCTGCACATTCTGACTCTGCAAGCGCTGGTCTTTTGGACACCTCTACTGAAATCGATGAAGAAAGTCAGGAGTATAACATCACGGTTCGCCAGAAACCCGCTCTGAAAAGTGAGACTAATGTCGACGTGGAACTCATTGAAATAATTAAATATGAGATACGTCGATCGGTGCGTGCTGAAATCTCACCAATCACAAAAAGGATTGACGACTTACAGTGCGCGATTGAGCATATGAGCAGTCAATATGATGACTTGATCAAATTTAACAGCACAATAGTCAATGACTGTAAAAACCTGCAGCAAGAACATGCTATACTGCAGTCCACAGTTGCAACCTTAATGGAAAAAATAAATTCCATGGAGCAGCATATGAGAGACGCCAATCTTGAGATACAGGGGATTCCGCAACATAAAACCGAGAATGTGGTTAGCATTATTAATAAAATCGCGGACGTAGTCTCATACAAGTTAAGGGACGATGATATATTGAACTGCACTCGAGTAGCCAGTGTTAACAAAGATTCCAAGAAGCCACGGGCAATAGTTGTCAAACTAAGAAGCACAAGATGCAGAGACGAATTTTACTCCGCAGTGACTCGCTACAATAGATCTCATGCAAATGACAAACTAAACTCCAAACACATTGGCATCAGTGGGGATGCTGTGCCTATCTACGTGGCAGAGCATCTTGCACCAGCCAACAAGGCTCTACATGCTGCGGCCAGAGCACGAGCAAGGGAGATAGCATATAAATTTGTTTGGGTTCGAAATGGGCGTATCTTTGTGCGTAGAAACGAAACTTCACCATTTATTCACGTCAAAAATATGGATACACTTAGTGCGTTACGTTGACGTGTAATCGTTGTCATCTATATTATGTACAATCATTGATTAAAAATGGCTAATTTGTTAAAGATTTATTATCAAAATATTAGAGGTATGAGAACAAAGACTAGTAAGATATTCACGTCATTTGTTACATGTGATTACGACGTTATTTGCTTATGTGAAACGTGGCTCAACGACACTATGCACTCGGCTGAAATTTTCGACTCACGATACACTGTTTTTCGTAGAGATCGAAGTCGTGAGCTTATGTCTAGGTACAAAAAGACCGACGGTGGAGGTGTTTTAATTGCTGTGAAAAAAACCCTTTCCCATACGCATAATATTAATTGGCAAACGACTGTGGAAGATATCTGGGTGAGTATACAATTAAACGGGTTCAAACTTTACATCTGTACGGTATACCTACCTTCCTATCTGACCTTAGATCACTACAGCGAGTTCATTGACAATACCTACCATATAGCTTTGGCGAATACAGGAAAATGTCTAATCTTGGGTGATTTTAATTTAGAGGAAATTAGTTGGTCACCCTTACCAGAAATCGTCCAAACTTTTGGTAAGGAACGAAAACTTCGTAAGTTCATGGAGAAGTGTGAGCTGTTGCAGGCTAATCACATCCTAAACGCAAACGGTAAAATATTAGATCTCGTTTTGCATGACTCGCGAGTGATCACATCAGTCTCGCAGGCTGTATCATTAAGCAAGCTGGATAGTCACCACCCTTGCTTAGATGTCACAATAAGCGCTAAGGTACCCCCACTTAAAGAACACATTGGTGCTGAGTATAGATTTCGCAAGATGGACTTTGTTGCTTGTAAAAGCCAACTCTCCACTCTGGACTGGGACCAATACGGTGACCTTAACCTTGATGAATTGTTACATGTTTTCTATAACCATTTGTGGGAAGCAATTAATAAACATACACCAAAATCTAGATCAGGGCGGGGTTATCCGTCTTGGTTCTCAAAAGCTTTGATCAAGAACATTAAAGAGAAAGATAAGTTTCATGAAAAATATTTGCGCTACAACAACCCACGGGATTTTGACACGTTTTCCATGATAAGAGGTAGAGTTAAATGCAACTTTGACAAATGTTTCAAGTTGTATATATCTAGAGTCGAACAGAGCTTGAAGGCTGATACAAGGTTCTTTTGGAAATATTCGAAATCTAAAAAATCCTCGAACGATCTACCCAGTCAAATGTTTTATAATACCACATTGGCAAATAATGGTAAAGATATAGCGGACCTATTTGCTGAACATTTTGCATCGGTCTATAATCGGTTCCCAGCAACAAGCTTTACACCTGCTTTCCCTGAGTCTACCAATGGTGTTTCTTCTGTTACTATTACGCGCAAAGACATAGCAGCGGCTCTGAAATCTATTAATGTCAACAAAGGGGCAGGGCCGGACGGTATACCACCGGTTGTTGTAAAGGGTTGTGCTGGAGCTTTGATCGAACCCCTGTATATTATTTTCAATAAGAGCTTATTGACAGGGTCCTTCCCTGAACTGTGGAAGTTGGGTAAAATTGTGCCAGTATTTAAAACGGGCAATAAGAGTGACATTAAAACTTACCGACCAATTAGTGTTTTGAGTTGTTTTGCTAAAATATTTGAGAGTATAGTCTACAAACACATATATTCCCATGTAAAACACACAATAAGTGAGAAACAACATGGGTTCATTAGGGGTAGATCAACAGCTTCCAACCTCATGACATATACCCGATATCTACACAGAGCATTCAACAACCACACACAGGTTGATGCATTTTACACCGACTTTTCAAAGGCATTTGACAAAGTTGACCATTTTATACTGTGTAGGAAAGCCGAACATCTTGGTATACATGGGTCGTTGTTGCGTTGGCTGACATCCTATGTAACTTGCCGAAGTCAGTTGGTAACTGTGTATGGATATGAATCAATACCATTTGAGGCGACATCTGGTATCCCACAGGGTTCAAATCTGGGCCCACTCCTTTTCTTGCTCTATGTTAATGATCTGATTGACAATATCACATGTAACTGTCTTGCATATGCAGATGATATTAAAATATTTAATGAAATAAAAACTATTGAGGACTGCTTTAAACTGCAGTATGATATTGATAGGGTGTACCAATGGTGTCAACTAAACAATATGACGCTCAATATAGACAAGTGTCACCCAATAACTTTCACAAATAAGCGTATTCCCGTGAAATACGACTATGCTATCAATAGAGTTTCACTATGTCCTAAAAATACTGTAAGGGACCTTGGCGTTTGGTTGGACTGTAAACTAACGTATGCTAATCACATAGATCACATAATAACCAAAGCTAAAAGAACTGTGAACTTCATTTTTAGAATTACCAAGCCGTTTCGCAATTCTGAGAGCATTGTTGCGCTTTATGTTGCACTCGCCCGCAACATACTCGAGTATTGCTCGGTAATTTGGTCTCCGTTTTACAAAACACACGCTAACAGGGTCGAAGCTGTGCAGAAGTGGTTCCTGCGGCGTCTCAGTTCCAAATTGGGATTGAGACGTAAGTTGGACACATATGAGGCGCGGTTGCAACATTTCGGATTGCACTCCCTACAGTCTAGACGAAAGCTCAACGAATTCACCGTTTTGCATAAGATAATGAATGCCCAGTGGGATGCTAGTGAGTTACTGAGCCACTTTTCCATAAGTATACGGGGGAGTGCTCGCACTCAAAAATTGTTTTCTGTTCCTGGGTGTTCAAACAATGTAGCATACAATGATCCTGTGTTAAGATTATGCAGAGCTCACAATGACATAAGTAAAGAACTAGACATCTTCACTAATTTACCACAATATTACAAAAGTGTAGTTAAGAATATTGTAAGTTAGGATTAATGCTAAACTATTTTTATTATGTGAATGTTGTGCATAGCTATCATCGGAGCATGAATTTAGTTATTAATAAGTGTACTATTTTTCATGATTATTTTTTGATTTATGTTCTGTTGTTGTGCCTTTTTAATAAATAAATAAATAAATAAATAAAACTTAAGTCCACTTTTTATTTAGTGTGGATTTCTACTATCTAATAATTATTTGCCTTTCAGAAAACGGCAATTGCCAGTCAAATTTAAACACAAAATTAAAAAAAACGTTAAGTTTCTTGAACTTGTAACACTAAAGTTGCTCGCTTACCTATACCTTTATAACTACCCCCTATTATCAAATATCTTCGCCGAAATACACAAGATATTAAGACGATCGGACCGAAATTCTTTCGTATATTTTCATTCAAAGATACTTCAAGGCGGTACAATTGACCACAAGAAATCTACCTCTAACTTTATCCTTATCCTAAGGGCATACGGCTTAATTTTAACCGAAAATGTGCCGTAAAATGCAAACGTGGGGACAGTGCAAGCGTTTAAACCCGAAGCATGAATTCTTAATGAGTCTTACACATAATTTGATGTTGTTTACGTATAAAGTTTGTTTCAATACAAAGTACGTCATCGTACGTGTTTTTATTAATACCTGATATTACTGTCTTTAAGTTATGTTAGCGACAAGCAGCGTTCTGCGGTTTCACCCGCGTAAGTTTCTTTCCTGTGTGGAATAACAAAAAAATCTTTCTTAGTGGATACCTACACCTGACAAGAAAGACATTCTCTAAACATGAACTAGGACCAGCCGTTTAGGCTCTGCTTTGATTATATAGTTCAGTCATTAATATATTCAGTCAGTCAATCAATCAATCTCCTGGCTAAAGACTCATTCACAATTAGAAAATTAAATATATAAGATTAACATGGCTCTTACGGTGAAAGAAAGCACCGTGTAAAATCTCGTGGATTAGTAAGCTCCAAACGTATTGACCAGTTCTTTCCTCTGGGCATGCTTAGTTCATCTAATAATATCTCGGATAATATAGCGCCATAAATTTCATACATTAAAAGCGACTTGTTTACGCTCTATGTATAAATCGCCTAACAATAAATGAAAAGGGCTTTACATTATAATCTGCTTTAGGTACAAAGGCATATTAAATAAGTAGAATCTACTTGTTTCTCGACAGTTGTTTGCAGCTGCAATTGAAAATTAATTGGCTCAGCGTGTATGACTATTAATAGTGTATGTTTGTTATAGTTTTGGTTTGACTATCTTATTTGTATTTGCAATGATGTTAAATTTTGGATATTTTGTTATAAGAATATCCCTTAAACAATAGGAAATCAAAGTTACTGACCCAATAAATCGATTCGACTACAATAAGGTTTGATCTGTTTTTTTTAATCTTCTTCTTTTCGTATAGTGGTGTGACTCACCAGTGTCCGAGTATTCAGGTCACTCTATGGGCCTCTCACTTGACCTAACGACTGCTTCTATAGATAACAACCGGGACCAACTGCTTAACGTGCCTTCCGAAGCACGGAGGAACTTGAGAAACTGATTTTTAGCCACGCATATTTTTTGGTCACCCATTCAAGTAATGACAGGGCTAGCCCGACCCTCAAGACCAATCAAGATGCCGTGCAGCTGAGCCAATGAGCTCCTCCAATGTTCTTTAATATTAAGTACCTACTTCGCACAGAATACTTCGACACTTTAACAGCAAACAGGCAAGTAAACATCAATTTATTTCGTATTATCCACAAAAATGTTAACGTTGTATACCTCAGAACAAGTTTCGCCCCATAAAGTTCTTCATCGTTTGACGTTATATCGTTTGTATTTTGTGCTATATTGCTCATAATGAACAAGGTATGACGGTGGAGTTGTGGTGATTGTACATTGGTTTCAAATGTTTCCTAAAAATACTTCTGTCTGAGATTTTAATTTATTTGGTTGCATTGTCGCGTATTCTTTTTTACACGACTGCCAAATAAAGTGTTATGTTTTTGCCGTGAGTGTATGTATGTATGTGGTCAATTTTTGTGCCGTCGAAAGGCATTTAGATAAACGATACGTCGTTATTTAATATGAGTATTTGGTACAATAAAACTGAAATTTTCGTTCGTTATTATAAGTTAGTTAAAGTATTATTATTAGAAATAAGGGGTGAAATCAAGTCCGTAAATAATTTTAGATTTAAACTTCGAGGTAGTTTAAATTTAAAATTATCTATAAACGCGATCTAGACCCGTAGTTATTATTATAATACTTGTAGTTTAATATTGCCTGGTACGAGTTACTTTACATAACATTTGATTTATAGAAAACTCGACAAACTGACAATGGCAAAAACTGCATAATTTAATTTAAAAAAAAAGTAGAAAGCCCGCGAAAGCCATTTTCCTTATTATTCAAACCTAATGTACCCGAAGCCTAACAAATGTCGTTTAATAAGCAATTTTGCTTTAATGCTGTTTCAAGTTTTGAGTAAAAATAAAAATTGTTTAATGTCGTCAAGGACCCCTCGGGAACAGGCCATTTGATCCGGGAGTAATGGGTTTTAGACGTTACATAGATGTGGTGTAAATTTTGTTGAGGTTCGAATCATTTTGGATGTGATGAATGGCGGTATGGTGAAAAAACACTCGTGCCAAGAAAGGTTTGGTCTCCAAGGATAACCTTTATCAAAGACAAGCTTAGAGTCTTTAAGTCTAAAGGTAACAGGTTTCTTCTAGGCAAGAATGTTATACCATCGACCTTATCGTCGCTTTCCATTCGGTGAGATGAAGTCAAATGCTAGAAGTAAAAAACCTCGGTCCACCGGTCTGCACCGTGTTGCAATTCAGGTTGTTATCTCTGATAGCAGTCGTTGGCTGAACCCCGAGGTCAAATAGGGATCTGAAAACTGTAAGTGAACTTATACTACATAAAGAAGACGAAGTAGAAGTGTTCAAATCAACAAATATTTAATAAAATAAAAGAGTTTTGAGTCTGGATTAAAGCACTAGGCGTATTTAACGTTAGATTTATGCCCATGAATTGCTTTCCAATTTTTTTTTCTACTTACTTCTTATCATCAGACTATTCCTTTTATCGTATTCTAGAAAAAAAAAGAGTGAGCTTTTTCATTTTAAACTTACCGCATCAAAAATATTAAGCGATCCGTACACGTTTCTTAT
The DNA here is from genome assembly GCA_949358125.1 of Idaea dimidiata. Lineage (NCBI taxonomy): Eukaryota > Metazoa > Arthropoda > Insecta > Lepidoptera > Geometridae > Idaea > Idaea dimidiata. Next base: position 16,497,505 of record OX442329.1, read on the forward strand.
GACATCACAAATACGCTATTCCGCAAGACTTTATTACGTCAAGTAAGGATCTTAAACGAAACATATTATTTGAATATTTCCTCTTTAACACTCACCATTTGCAATGAGTTTCGAACGTCTGTTAACAGCCTTATGGCAATATTAAAGCCTTGTACACAATAGGAGACAAATGTCGGGTGACGTTACAGCACATCACACGATGTGATCCGACCTCGTGTCTCCGACTGCATCTTCTTCTTCTTATATATTTTCGCGTGCACACAGCATCACGCGTGAACGGCTGGACCGATTTCACTCATTCTTGTTTTGATCTTCTTGCTTCTTGCTATGGAGAAGGTTCTTTTGAAAAAATCTATATTCCCGCGGGATCGGGGCTTACGCGCGCGCGGGTAAAAGCGCGGAGCGCGGCTAGTCTTATATATAAAAACAAATCCCTATTTCGCGTGGTCACGGCATCACGCCTGAACTACTGGACCGATTCCGCGGGAACGAAACTTACGCGAGTAAAACTGCGGCGCGCAGATAGTTATAAAATGAAATGTCACGGCGCTCGAAGTCGCCCGATGTCTTCGGAGACAAGTGTCGCTCGATATTTGTCACCTAATGGGTACGAAGCCTCAAAATACCCTAAACTGGTAAGTTAAAAAATACCCTTAAATGGTAAGGCGTGGTGCACACGAAACTCAAATGCAGGTTGGGGTGACGCTGATGGTTCTTTTGATTGCAATTTGATTATGATTTTGGAGTGTAAATATTTGTTTGATATTGATAATGTTTTGAGATACAGAATAATTGATAGGGCTTTTTATAAAAGTCTATTTTGTTCTATATTTTATTTACTGACTTCATAAGTATATTATATACTAGCTGCGTCCCGCGATTTTACCCGCATAAGTCCCGTTCCCGCCGGAATATCGGGATAAAAAGTAGCTTATGTGTTATTCCAGGCCGCCAGTTACGTATATTCTATATTTCATCGTAATCGGTTTAATAGTTTTTGCGTCAACGAGTAACAAAGTCACATGACAGTACAAAAACAGGTTTCTTAAAAGGAGTTGTTTGAATCCAAGACTTTTGGATTTTTTCAATTAGGTAGTCCTAAAAACCCCTACGCGTTGACTTAAAGAACGACCAAGATTTTTAATAGGTATATCTTATTTTACGTTTTAAAATAAGTCTCGACATTTTTGAAAATGTCATTTTTTTTTCCTTGAAATATGTCTAACCTTGAATTTTACTTAAACCCGGTGTTAAAAATGTTTTCTTATTTTTTCATTTCTCACCTAAAAACCTTCTAACCAGTAATAGATACCAAACCTTCTACCTACTTGGGTTACCCTCAAAATGCGTTGTTACATAACTAGCTTTATTTTCCAGTCTGTTTCAAACAAAGACGATAAGTCCAGTTGACTGCTCATAAGTATTCCCCCTCACGAAAATAGTAGGTACGTCTTTTTAGTAGCACTCTCATGCAAGAACGACCAATCACAAAAAGGCTAAGTTTAGATAGGTAACGCAATGGCCAATCACAAAGAGTTTAAGTATAGATAGATAACGCATCAGCCAATCACAAAGAATCTAAGTGTAGATAGGTTACGCAATGGCCAATCATAAAGTTTGATTATTATCTCACCTCCTGCCCGCAACGTTAAGTTGTGTTTTGTAGAAAAATTCGCGGTATGAGCAGTCAACTAGCTTTATTCTCCCGTCTGTTTCCGAACATGTTTCATCCCCCTCATTCGTCTGCACTCTTTCTGATTACTTTCAGTCTGAGAACCCCGAAAAGGTTTCGGCATTATATTTTGTAAGGGCACAAGAAAATAAACTGGTTTATTTTTTAAAGTGCGATTCGGGTTTTCATGTTGACGGTTCCGTTAAATGATGTTGGTAATTTGTTGGAACTATTTAAATTAGTTGGATATTTTAATACCTTTGTTGTTTGAAATGGTTTTTATCTCCTATTCTATCCAAACCTATCTTCCTATACCGATGTTTGGATATTTATATACCTACCTCGTAAAAATATTGAGACCCACAATAGATACTTACTAAAGAAGTATTTCTTTAAAGTAATAGTTAGAATTAAAATAGTTACTTATTCAGTGTTAGAATAAGAATAAGTACAAAGTCCCTAATGTATAATGAGAAAGTTTCCCTTTTTAATTATCTGGTAAATAAAGGTGACGGTGATTTGACTTTTGTAAAAATAAAGAAGTTATTCAACCATTAAAGTAATTTCTTAAATACGAACAATTAAGCTTAAAATATGGAACCCTAAAAAAAATTTGATTCGTACAATATAACTTAAGAAATGTAGCCCAGCAGATATAATAATTCTAAATCAGTGCAACCAGACTTCTATCGGAAGAAATCGCTTTCAGCGATAAGGCCGCCCATTTGTGCAATTTACGTTTAATCTATGTCTTTACTTTATGTAATGTAAATATTTGTGTTTTGTTGTAATGTTGTATGTTGTACAAATTAAATAATTATCTATCTTATTTTACATAATCTTCTAATAATAATGTTTGGTTCAAAAACCGTTTTAAAAGTCCATACCATAACATCCCAACACCACACCGTAGGTACTGTGATTTCACCCAATACGTTCAGAATTTTGCAAACCCTTTTACAAAAGAAAAATAACCCACCAATCACAATCTTCCAACAAAAAAGACAACCGTATCAATTTACCATGCACTAACAAAAGTTTCGGATCCTATTCTTCAACAAAACGGGGTCGAATTTACAATAGCAACTGCTAGTTTAACTGGCACCACTATTTCACACTAGACAAAGCTAAATACACCGAATAGTATCTGTTCTATCTATCATCAATCAATGTACGAAAATTCTCATTATAATCTCAATTTAATAGGACGAGTGTACAAGAACTCGTCAAGGGACGAAATGACAAATGACGTCGATCGTTTATCTTCCTAACTGTCAACGGAGCCAATCAACACACGTGTAGAACCCTCTTTAAACAAACTATTCGACAATTAAACAATCGAATTTCGACCTTGGGTGATAAATAATAGAGTTTATAGAATAGACTGATTTTGGTAAAGAAAATCGATGATCCGAATAGTGATCCGGATTAATAAAATTGAGAAAAATAACTTATTTTGAATATAAACTCTTCATATTCTCTGTCAAAAATAAAAAACAAGTAAAAGAATTACTTTGATACGTTCATTCGTTTCCGATTTATGGAAGTAAATGTACGATGCGAACTCTAACATTCCGTTCACGCTCTCAGCACGGTGTCACAGTACATTTTGTCTTACGTGTCATTAGCGGATTAGATTGTGTATTGATGGTTTTTCAAACTTTTCAAAACTTCTACAGAATCGGGACTTTACGTGTGAAACGTCGAGATGCTGCCCGTTTTAAATAATAATACAAATCGATAGAGTAGCTCTGTACTTCAATGTAGGTAATTTTATTAAATATTTATTTATAACTATCTTCTAATGAATTTTTGGCTGTTTGCATGTTAACTTTTAAGCAACAGACTTACATAATCAGTTAGCAGACTCTCACTTACCATCTGGTAACATATTAATTTAAAAAACAAACTTAAACTTACAATAGTATGTACTAGATAGCATCCAGTGTAAAGAACTTGTTAGGTTAGGATTGTCCGAACTAAACCGCTACCGGCCTACTTTACCGACGTTAGATTAAACCTACAAAATGGGATGTTATCAATCATTTTGTTATAATAGTAAGAAATTCTTCGTTGATTATTATGTACTTCAATAGAAAGGTTTGACAATGTGAACCTCAGAGATGAACCCATCATTTATTTCTTTTTCTCGCCCGGAGAAAACTATTTACGCATGATCCTTGGTCGTCTTACGACCATGTTGCCTTCAGTTTTGCCTGGAAGGCCATATTCCGTACATGATATCACTAACTGTATATCGACCTATATCTTACTAATATTAGAAACGCGAAAGTTTGTATGGATGTATGTATGTATGTGAGGTTGTTACTCTTTCACGCAAAACCTACCGAACCGATTGCGATGAAACTTGGAATTTAGGTAGCTGAGCATCTAGATTAACACATAGGCTACTTTTTATCCCGTTACTCCCGCGGGAACGGGACTTACGCGGGTTAAACCGCGGGGCGCAGCTAGTTATGAACATATTGAATGATTGAAGCGGTTTTAGTTATATTTGTCTGTTCTATTCTGTTTAGGTTCGCTATACCTTCCACTTAGCTTTTCCCTGTTTTATCTTGCTCCCGCTTAGTTAACCTACCTTCCTCTTAGCTTCTGCTTAGCTTCCGCCTAGCTTCCGAAAAGCTGTTGATAAACTTCTGCACAAACACATACGTCACACTAAAATACACATACAAAAACTTTCGCCTGTAAATTATGAGGATAGGTTGATGTTTAATTTTTGTTTTTTATTTTTTGATCTTTTTGTATATCTACCTATTACTTACTTTTGTACATTTCTTGGCGTGTAGGTTCTATGATTGTCTAAAGAAACTTGTTTTTATGCTTCATTTTTTTCTCTATATATAGATACCTAATCAATTAACAAAAAACACTGCAAGCTCTCCCTTTCCTATAGAAACCGTTAAAATCGAATTCGACTATTATTCTGAGCACGTGGCAAACTAATTAGAATTAGAAAGTCTGGTCAATGTCATTTATTTTTTCAAAATTAACATTCTTGTTCGATCCCCCTCGTGACATAACTAAATACCAGGTACATTCTCCCTGTAGCCCTTAATTCCCTGTTGTGCTGTGTTTTGGGCATTTTAAGTAAGGAAAGGAAGCGTTTTTATTTAAATATCTTTTAGTTTATTAGAACTCAAATTCTGGTAAATCCAGTGAGTAGGTATTGTTTAAATTTGTGAATTTCTTAAAACCTAATCACTTTAATTTGAAATAGCAAACGATGTTTTTTTTTAAAGTATTTAAATTATCCTAGGAATATTTTTAAAAATACATCTTTAAAATTCACTCGCGCGTGGCTTAGTTAATAAGGGCGTACTGATCTGGATAACCTATAAGCAAACGGTTTTAATTTTTGTATCGGGACGGTTTCTGTGGGTTGATGGATAATGTAAATTTAATTATTCAGTAACTCTATCATTAAAAGTGTTTACTTTCCCATACCTAGAGAAGTAATAAATTGATATCTGAAATTCTGTTCCCAGAAGAAATTAAACCTGCTTTCTCTGAATCACGATGAATTAGAGGCACTGAAAAAATGTTTCGAGGATAACAGGTTCCAACGCCTCTGGTAACTAAAATTGCAGAAAGAATTAAAATATATAGGATATATGTATTTATAATAATACTTTTACTTATTTATTTATTTAATACTTACCTAACATGAAAAAATAGTGTAATTTAAAAAAAAATTGTAGTAGTTTTAAAAAAACTATTAATAATATTAACATTTAAGTAATGATTCAAACAATAAAAAACAACAAAAAATAAATATCTATTAAAATCTTTTTTTTTTTTTAATAAAATCGCGTCATCTTTTGCCTTGTTTCCACAAAGGGTGCAACGCTATTGTGCCACGGGGCATAATTTCACGCGCCGATGCCCACACGCTCAATAATAAGCACTATGTTTACATGTGGTCTTTGTTTTGGCAGCTTATACACACTATGTGTGACAATATATCTTCTATCCTACTAATATTATAAAGCTACAAGTTTATGAGTGTTTATGTGTGTTTGGTACTCGATCTCGCAAAAACTACCCAACCGAAACTTGGAATTTAGTTAACTGGTGACCTGGAATAACACATAGTTCTTATTCCGATAATCCCGCGGGGACGGGACTTACGCGGGTGAAACCGCATAGCGCAGTTAGTATATCTATAAAATTCAATAGTAAAGAGCTTAAATCTGGAGAATGGGTTTTCAATTTATATAAAGTTTAGATTATTAATATGGATTTTTTGACAATGAATTGGATATATTTTGTTTCTAAGTTCAAACATGATCGTAATTTCGTTGTCATGATAATTTTGTAAAAAGGCTTTTTTTTAAAACGACTTTACAAAATTAATACTAAAAACTTTCGAACAAACTTAAAACTAGTACTTTCAATACGAATGCTTTTTTCGCAGTTATTACTTAGATAATAATCTAGTGGGTTTAAATAATAATAATAATAAGTAAGTAATTTATTCAAAAACAGATTATACAAGGTACAGAAATCTGAGCTATATTACAGAACTGAATTAGACCTCTGATTCCTAAACTAGGGGTAACCCTGTATCATAGGAATCAGCGCTCTTCACAAAATGACATAAGGCTCCAAGATCTGAAAGTACTTATAATGATAAAAAAGAATCTATCTTATAAGATTAAATAGATTTAATTATTTAAAAATTATTTTTACATTATCACATTATATTAATTTTAATTTGAATCATATTAATTTTATTCAGTTTTTATTTTCCAAAAAAATATTATTATCCTTATTCATTTATGAGAAGTACTTTTAATAGTATACATGAGGCAACTTTATCTTTACGCGTGTGTGTGAGTGTGTGTGTGAGGGGGTGTGTGTGTATGTGAGGGTGTGTGCGTGTGTGTGTATGGGTGTGTGCGTGTGTGTGTATAACTTTAAGGCTGGAGTACACCATCCTCATGAGAGTTGGGATCCAGCCACAAATCGACAGACGTCCCCTACCTACCCTGATTACCCATTACCTACTACGATATGATAGTTAGTAGGTTCTCAGTTTCATCATATGATAGAGAAAGCAACCAATCTTTAATTTTATTTTTGGATTCAAATAGATTTAAAGTATATATATTATGAATCTTATTTATTTTATTATATAGTATAGAGCCCATGATGAAAAATTGTTTCCTAGCATGTACAGTACGATGTCGTTCAATTTTACATATCTGGTTAGATCTACCACTATATTTAGAGAGGTTGTCTTTGTCGAATGGTATGTGTTTGTGTTTCCTTAATATGGTTCTTAATACATAGGTTTGTCTGACGGTTAGTACTTTATTTTCAGAGTACAGCGGTTCCAGTGTTTACAATAATCGCAGCCAGGTGAAGTGATTCTCATAGAAAATACCTAGCATTATTTCTATAATTTCATTTAATCTACCTAGTAATTTTGCAGCTTTACACAGAACTATTATTATTTCTACCGGGTTTCAAAAGTAATGCGATGAAAGAGTACAAAACAGACTTTTAAGAGGACGAATCGAAAAATTTGTGGATTTAAAATCGAAAAATAAATTTTTGATATTTAATTTTTCATTCTTTTGCCTTAATCTTTTTAGTTTTATTACAAGACTAATTAACTTTTTTCACACAAAATCCTTTAAAACCAGACTTTTCTATTATACAACGAAACGGGATATGTTTGATCATTATTTTCCCCTGTATTGATTAGCATTTCGAATTAGTATTACAGTTTTAACCATAACATTACCAATATAATTAAAATTAAACAAGAAATATTGACGCTTTCGAGACGCATAGTAAACAAGTAATAAGTTTTAGTTAATCAATCCTTCACCTTAAGGAAGTACCGCAAAATCGTCTTCTTATTTTGCAATAGCCAGTACTATAATATACTACCATAAAATGGAAAATTTATATACTGTTTCAAACCTGTTTCATATAACAATATAGTTATATTGTTTCAAACCGAATTCAAATCACTCAAGATAAATTTTTAATAAAATGACATAAACAAACTCATTAAGTCAAAACGTAATCTAATTTAAACAATTATAGTAAAATTAATGCACCCTTTACAAAACTTATTAGAAAATTGAACACTCCTGAATGAACCCCTTATTAAAATGGTATAATGGCGTCAAATGGCGCTGACGCGACGCAGACATGAAACAGAAGAATATATTTTATTTTGCTTCATTGAGTAAGGTTTAGTCACGAAATTGTACTCATACCTTCATCTTGTTACAAATATTCTTGTAACATGGTGGGTGAATGAGAACAAAATACTCATCTGCAATGTTTCGCATTTGCGAAACATTGCAGATGAGTATTTTGTTCTAGTTAGTTAGGACCAAAGATACCCACAGAAACAAAATGTTAGAATAGACTCAAACCATCTTACAAATAAAACAATAAATGATCCAAAATGTAAAAAAATATCATAAAATATGTAAACATTACTTTTCTTTTTTATAATCACAATTGAACAAGCCGTCTTTGAGTAGGTAATCGGCGAACATACCTACATAAAAAAACATAGGCACAACCGAATTGACATGTTTTTTTGAAGTTGTATATCAGTTGTCTAGTATCCATAGTACAACTAACGCTTAGTTTGGGGCTAGATTGCGCTGGTTAAAAAATAAGGTAAACCGTTTTTTGTGGTAACAAAAGATTGTTAATTTATCTCTTTGAATAACTCCGCTCAACCTACTTATTTCTTTCGTAAATCCTACTTTACAGATGTCGTTTGTGTGGCTTTTGCTCCTTGTATCCGCCCCATAGTATGTCAAGCACCCTTTGTATGCAATACGCCCTTAGTGCACTCGGTCGCGAGCCCTCGAACAATGAGCAATCATTGGATAAATTAAACAACTGCCTTTACATGCTTGATTTAAAGTTTGTGGAAGAGACAAAAGTTATTTCTTATTTTCTATTTTTATGAACGGCTTTTAAAAACAAAATATTTTTTCAGTTTCAGTTGTGGAAATATTTTTCATAGTTACCTATACTCAATATAAGAGCTTAAGGACAGATTGACCGTTTGGGATATTTTTTTTATTGAAAACTCTGTGAACATCACACAACTACTAATTATGGTAAACTACTATTATTTTTTTGTTTGTAGATTGCATACATACCTACATATTATAATTTTATTAAACACTAGCTGCGCCCCGCGGTTTCACCCGCGGAAGTGAAAAACGCGTTATTAAGGGCGCGGGCGCTCAAGTGGTTCTCGAGCGATTGCACTTTTTCGTTCATTACCCGGGTTCTTCTAATTGGATTTCGATGCAAAGTATACCAAGACGTTACTCGAAAATAGAACTATCCAATGTTGAAAACCAGATTTCAATCGGATTAGTAGTTATTAATTGTATAAGGATCAGACAGAGAAATAGACAGACAGACATGAATTTTAAAAATTAAATAATTTTGTTTTACTACTTGTCCTAAGTCCCCTAGACAACTTTTTTTTTATTTACTACCAAGTACAGACTTTTTGTCCTCTCTTCCTTTATTATAAGTATAGATAGATATTGGAGCAAACCAGACCAGAAACAAGTCTTTATTTTTGTTACCAATGACTTTAAAATTTATAAGTTTAATATTTTCGATAGTCGATCTGAAATGTAAAGAAACTTCGTAAAAGAAAACGCCCATTGAGGCACACTAGGTTTTTTTGTTAATTATAACTAACGAACTAGTTTAGCCGAAAAGAGCCGCAGGCAGAAATTGTTAAAACGGAATATGATCCCAGTATCTTGATATCTAGTTTTGAAAATGGTCTAACTTCGTTATTCAACAGTTCGAAACGGAGTTGTCAGTTAGTCTAACTTTCGTTCGTTAATTTCACTTCTTTTTATTATCTTCATTGCTCTGTAGCTCGGTTTGAAATTTAAATCATTTTGGGAAGCTCGTTCACAGTAGAGTCGTGGCAGAGGCGTGTCGCCAAAGTAAGGCTAGGTGGCGTAAGTGAAACATACTTTACTGGGTATGTTAAAGTGAAGTCGTCTAAAATGGAAGGTAACACGCAACACTGTGCTCATTGATGCAAAGTATTTTTCTTAAATTAGTTTACAATGCCAGTGAAAAATGATAAATACCATACATAAATTTGCATAGACGGCAAAATATTATTTAATTTTTGGCTTCGCCGTAGTTAGGTAGAGGACAAATTTTTAGACTGATTTGGTTTCTGTTACTTTTGGGTGGAGTAAATATAATAGTCTTATACCTTATACTTATACCTTAAGAATGATAGATTTAGATAACCGCTGGGGAGTAAAGTCCTCGAGTGGCGGCCACGATGTAATGCGAAACGGAGAGTTGGAAGACCACCTAGGACCGACAACATTGCATCATCGTATGAGGAAGACCTATATTCAGCAGTGGACGTAAAAGGGCTGAGATGGATGGACTGTTTCTATTCCAATTCAGCATATAACAAGTCTTTCGATTTTCGATTATAATGCAGAATGTTGCCATATCCAGTATTTGACATCCACAAATTTCTCCCCTCGTTTGCTTAGCGTAAAGATGCTTTTGAGTGATCGGCTTATTTCGGTGCAGATAATTAAACTGAAAGCACAGAGGAAACGTTTCAAGCACATAACATTATTAGACTTTAAGAGACAGTCGAAGACTTTGAAATGTTGGTAAGATAGAACTGTGACAAAGAATAAAATAAAGCTGAATTGTTAGTAGATAATCAATCTCGTTTCAACTCTGAAGAAAGTAAATAAAATCTTGTAAAAAATTGTAGCTAGCTGGTTAAATTTTTACGAATTGGTAGAGCTTTACATACAAATAGATAAAATAGCTCTATCTAAAGTAACTTATAAATCTGTGTTTTCACGAGGCAGTAATAAATTAACTTACCTAAAACTCAGTTTTATGACCTTTATACGTCTTCTAGGTGACATAAAGTAAAGTACGGGTATTTTACGAGTCCAATGTCCATATTGATTAAGGTTCCTACTTCCAATCTTAATCTAGAGTAGGTTTAAAGCCGGTTTACAACAAACGCGCTGCGTGCATGACAAAGAAGCTTATCCAGAAATTTGGCGCGAATTTAATCGCGCGTTAGCGAAGTACATTGCGTTCATAAGCATCATTATTTTGGATTAAATTTAATACCGATTCGAATTACGCGCGTAATTCACATGTCATTCGACAGACTCGATTAGCGCTTGATAAGCGCGTATTGCGCAGGAGTCTAATTACAGAAGAAGTCTTGTTATGTCCATTTTACGCGCTAACTTCAGAGCGAATGGACATGTACTAGCCAAAAATTGTCCTCAACTGCTTGAGTTCTGGACCCAATGGTCGCGAGCAAAACTCCTTTCTGGCCAAGCAAACTAAAGCAACTACCCGTAACTTGTAAGTACGTGAAACTGACTCGCTAAGTCAAACTTACTTGGTGAGTTTAAGGTGGACAACTGGCTTTATATTTACAGTTTTACTAGGTCTAGTTTTTACGATCAGCACGCAAATGACCGGTCGTACTGGCTAAATTGTACCTTAACAGTATAACCCAGAAAAATGTGCTATCGTAGAACTTGTAACAAGAACGTAGATCCATTCACTAAGTTACTAACGTAATGTCACTAATAACTGAACAAACTTTTAGATTTTTCCTTTAAAAAATTCTTGTATAAAATGCTTTGAGCAATAGAAAACAAATTAAGTATGAAATTATTTAAAAAGTTCGACAATTGAAATCTAACGACTTCATTGCATCGCATCATCTATCAACACCCAGCACGATGAATCGGGTATTTACTATGCATTTTTCAGCTAGTACAGTCAGCATTAAACGTTAATGACACATTCAGATTGTCAAAATCGTTATACATCAAATTGAGGGGCGTTAAAACAGGACCGACATTCAAAAAACAACAAGATAATAATTATTAAAAACTTAAACTTTCTCATTCAGCCTTAAACTATTTTAAGGCCGAATATAGAAACGCGACTTAAAATTTGAGGTAAAACTTAACAATACTTTTACATACTAAATTTCAATTTAGAAGCTGCTCAATTATTTAAGTACTAAAGTAATTTTAAGTGGCGTTTCTGTGGCGTGTTGCGGGTAAGTACTTAATTTAGATATGATAAAATATCTTACTATCTTACTATAACAGGGACCTACCATTTACATGAATTTTCCTTCCATGATAAAACTGAATAACTCAAAACGGCTCGCCTATTAGGACGTTTAGACGAACTACGAGTAGTTTTACGACATTTTTTCATATAAAATTTATGAACGATATCAGAATGCTGTGCCCATGGGAATTCAAAATGCTGAACGTATTTGATCTCTAGAATTTCTTAGCTGTCTGGTACTGTTATCCTAAAAATAACTCACTAAATCAATAAGTCATTTTGCAAATAAATATCAGTACCTAGTCAAGTATTTTAAGACTTAAGAAAAGTACTTTTTGTTTCAAAGGGACTTGAACTCAAAAACCTCACCTATCGTGGATCTAGGGTAGATGGCGCTACGTGCCTCACTCTTAAAATAAGAACGCTTTCATAAAATTGGCAATTCGCCCGACTAGAGTTGTGTATAAAAAGCTATAGGGTACCCTAGGGTATCGAAATTAAGCAGTCACAGCAATAGTCATTAACAGCCGTTAATGACTATTGCTACTGACTGCTTTTGACCCCATCTCACCTGATGGGAAGTGACCATAAGGTCGACGGTGTAACATGCTTGCCTAGAAGAAACCTATTCATTGTAGACCTGAAGAATTCAATGTTCTGGCTAAGGGGATAAATAAAATAAGTAAAATGATTATGCTTCAATATTATCAAGAGCAATCGATAGGTACATTGATTCTTTTTAGGGTTCCGTGGGGTAAAAACGGGAACCTATTACTGAGACTTCACCGTCTGTCTGTCCGTCTATTCGTCCATCTGTCACCAAGCTGTATCTCATGAACCGTGATAGCTAGACAGTTGAAATTTTCACTGATAATTGTATTTCTGTTGCCGCTATAATAACGAATAGGAAAAACAAAATTAAACAAACATTTAACGGGGGCTCCCATACAACAAACGTGGTTTTTTTGCCGTTTTTTGCTCCAGAGCAGGTGAATGTTGGATAGAATACAGTACGGAACCCTTCGTGCGTGAGTCCCACTAGCATTTGGCCGGTTTTTTTACTGAGCTACGATATCATAGATGTTTAACTATATCTCTAGGTTTTCTCCACGTAAGGCCCGATTCTGAGGGATTTTCCAAAAACCCTTTCTTAGTGGACATCACAACAGACACTCCAAATTTCATGTCTCTAGGTCCAGTAATTTGAGATATAAGGTTTTAATCAAAAACAATTTCAACTTTATATGTAAGTACCTATGGATAATGTTATTTCACAAGCTAAGTACCTATGGATAATGTTATTTCATTTTGTTGTTAATGTTATTTGTGGTTTGGGGCCGCTTCTTGAATTAGGACTCATTATTTTATTTTTTATTTTTTTTGAACTTGTTTGTTAACATGTGTATGAATGTGGCATTAATTCTTGGTATTTATATGCGAAAGCATCTAAGTGGTGTATAGGTATTATTTTTGTTAAATTCTCTGTTATTGTTACCGTTTGCTTTCCGAATAAATTTAAATTAAAATTAAATTAAATTAATTTCACACGAAATTTTAACGAAATTTAAATCCTATTTTTACTTTTTTTTCCTTCTTTATCCAAAGGTTGTTTAAAAGAAATCGATTTTTATACAACGGTTTCCTTTTAAGTTTACAGTGTATTTATCTGACTTATGTATATTATTGTTGAGCAAATAAAAAGTGTACATCTGTCTATCTATCAACACGAGGCAACACTAGGTCGAATTCACTCGTATCACCAAAACAGATCGCCCTTGGTTAGATAAAAACATCTGTACCTTCCTCTTAAGGAGAAGGTTTTACTAATATTCAAAGTCTCTTTGATGATTCGACCTCGTCTCTTTGGTAAAATAAATCTTCTTACTAATATTATATAAAGAAAGTTTGTATGTATGTATGTGACTTTGTTACTCATGCTAAATCTACTGCAGCGATTGCGATAAAACTTAGAATGTAGGTTGCTGGAGACCTGGAGTAACACATTGGCTTCTTTTATTCCTGGAATGGGAAAACCGCGGAGCGCAGCTTGTGTAAGATATTTCAAGAAATTGTGATACGCTCACCACTCTACGAGCCAAGTAATATTTAATGAGTAGTCTCGAACGAGAATATTTTTCTTTATTCGAGATATAAAGTAAATATATGTTAACCTAAGGCAGGTACATTTTATTACCTAATGGGACTTTCACAAATAAATGCTGAATGAATACTTTTAATCATATTGAATGAAGTAGGTATGAGTAAAATAAAAATAACTAATGAGCATCTCAATTAGATGAATTTAATAAATATTTCTGGTTCGCGAAATTCTAATTTGTTAACCGACTACGGCGAAGGCAAAGGGTTTATGTTTTAGGCAGCCTATTATATGTTTAAAGTATAGCAGAAGGTTAAACCAATTTGAATGAAAGCGGTAACAGTAGATTCGTTAAATATAGGCTATAAACATTTTGCTAAACTTATATATCAGTATCCAAATATCAGATTATATCTCGACAATTAAATTGAGATAATGTCAAGTGTTTGGTAACAAAAAGAAAGGAATATAATAGGCCCCATCATGATGTCTTATAAGTCGTCGCAAAGTCGTCGCGTTGTCGTTCAGCTTAAAAAAATAAAATATAAACACATCAAATATAATTATTAAAAAAAAAAAAAAAACTACAAAAAAAACAGTTTTTTTAATTGTCTGTGCTTTTTAAAAGTATTCGGGGTATTTTATTATTTAAAATTTACTTTATTTTTTTGGACGCGGACAAAATGACGACATAGCAACGACAAACGAGCATGGTAGCGCGGATTATGTCCACTTTATTACGAATCTATTGACACCTCAATCATTAAAAAATTGGTTAGTAGTTTAGGCGCTACAGTGGAACAAACTATCGACAAACATCCATATATGGACTGCCAATACCTAACCTTACAAAACATTACCCTTTCTTGGCTTTGCCGCAGTCGGATAAAAACCTTGGCAGATGCCTTTGTTTTTAGAAGTTTAAAAATCGAACCCAAAAAGCAACAGAAACAAAAACAAAGATAAAACAGGTTAACTCAAAGAAGGTTACATGAATTTACATTTGTCCATAGAACAAATTCCCTTCACAAAATATAGGAAGTCATGTTCACCGCATACAAAACTGACAGTTTGACAAACGCACTGCGGAAAAACACCCGTACTATTACATTCGTATTCATATATTGGTTTCTTACCGACAGACACACAATACGATACTTATGGGTATTGTTATACTGACAATATGATCGATGTTGATCAACGATGTTGACTTTTATTAGAATGGAATATTTCAAATTGTACCTAATTTATAATAACAGTTTAATAAAAATAATAATAACTTACGAGTATCTTTTTAATACAATAGAATGACGAATTAGATACACCTTAGTCTACCTTGACAATAGAGTCTGTAATAGGCTCTGAAACATTGGATTGGTATTGCATCAATGCTGATAATAAAAGCAACGCGAAGAAAACCGTAAAATGAATTATATTTCTAAAAATAATAATTGTTAAAAAATATGATTGTAGCGTTTAGGTATAGAGCGTAAATATGTTTTTCAAAGTCAAAATATAATACCCCGTTTAATTCATTATAATATTAATATTAAAGTATAAAAATGTATAAAATATGTTGTAGTATAATAAATATAAGTAAATATTTGCAAACCAAATAAAATACTTTATGTACTTATTATATAATTGATAGTTACAAAATTAAAGTAAGTAAATCCGAACATTGGTTTTCGGTAACCTATTAGGTGATAAGGACACTATTAAATTGAAGTCTATAATGATTATTAGATAATTGACATTTGCCTTGCCTTGCAGCCGAGTAAAAATAATTATTAGGTTTCTTCAATGATTTTCATTTAATATACATTTTTATTATCCTCATCCCGGCCCTTATCTAGCAACTGCTGAATGTAGACCTCCCTCAATCGCCAAAAATAGCGGCCCCAGCAGCCTTCATCCATCGACTCGCGCGATGCCCACAACCGCTACAATGTCGTTGGTTTACCGAGTAGGTGGTCTTCCAACACTCCATTTCCCTTTGCATTTAAGAACTACATGTTGTTGATGTGAGAAAAAAATTGAGTTGAGAAGGCCGACATTCTGCACCGACCTCACATAGAAAGAACAAAAGACAATGAAGATATTCCGCCTTACCATGTTTTTGTAAGTCGTCGCTAAGTTGCCGCTTCATATCGTTCAGCTAAAATAAAATAAAATGCAAAAAATGACAATTAATAAAAAAAAACTTTAAAACTTTTTTTTTAAACTATCCGTGATTTTTTAAAGTATTTTTGGTCGGAATATTTTTTATATAAAATTTTCTTTTTTTTTTGAACGACATACGACAAATCAACAGAATATTCAAAATTTAAAAAATATTTTTATACCGAATTTCGAAATTTAAAAACTGTAAATATTTAAACCGAATTTTAACTAAACCTACTCGTAACCTCCAAATACCTCACAACGACCTACAGCAACACATTTATCAAAGCACGCATCTACTAAATTCTAACATTGAATTATTATCCTGTAATACGGGTTAAATGTTCGCGCTTTTTCTTTATGTTGCCAACACACGCACGTATGAGTTAAAGATTAATAAAAAAACAAACGTTAAATAAACAGAACGGTTAAAGAAAAGGTGGTAACGGTAATTGTTTTTATTAAAAGCTTCTATTGGAAAGTCGGTTGTGGCAATAAAAGGTCAGTATGGAAGACGTGAGTGCGGAACGGAAATGGCTTTTTGTTTTTCTTTACAACCACTAGTCTCTAGTAGCATTTGAGTTCTACTTAAACAATTAGCAGCTCTCAAATTCAAAAAAACTTATACTTTAGAAGTTACTTAATCATTTAAGTGGACCTCAAATTAAGTGGCTGTTACTGTAGGTTCTGGGAACCCGATTCATAAAAATATTTGATTTTTAACTGGTTTGGTAGGTATAATTAATTAAAAAGCAAGGTTTCTCCAGCATAAGTCCTGATCCCGTGGATATTTCGAAAAAACTGTATTATCATCTATATCATATAAATAACACAGTCTCGAAATTTCAGCTCTATAGGTACTATCAGCGGTTTAGGCAGTGCGTTGATCCATCAGTCAGTCAGTTAGCAGAAAGCATTTTATAGATACTAGCTGCGCCCCGCGATTGCACCCGCGTAAGTCCCGTTCACGCAATTATATCGGGATAAAAAGTAGCCTATGTGTTTTTCCCAGTATCTAGCTACCTATACTCCAAGTTTCATGGCAATCGGTTCAGTAGTTTTAGCGTGAAAGAGTTACATACTCACATACAGCACATACAGACTTTGGCGTCTATATTATTAGTAAGATTTGTCGGTCGATGACGATAAGTTTTATTGCAATCGATTCTGTAGTTTTTGCGTGAAAGAATAACATAGTCACATACATACCTACATACTTTCGCGTTTATAATATTAGTAAGATACATGCCTAGACTAGCTGCGCCCCGCGCTTTTACCTGCATAAGTCCCGTTCCCGAGAGAATATCGGGATAAAAAGTAGCCTATATGTTATTCCAGGTCTCCACTGTCTATATTCCAAGTTTCATCGCAATCGGTTTAGTAGTTTTTGCGTGAAAGAGTTACAAACTCACATACAGTAATTATATTATTAGTAAGATTTGTCGGTCGATGACCAGTCGCATAAATGCATCTACCAATGAACCAATCTCGTATAGCGTTGGGCAAACTAACCAATCAAAGTGGTATCTATTTTAACCCTCTGTCGGAACTTTGTGCAAACTATCAATATTTGTTTTAGGTCAATATAGATACAATATAGATGCTATTAATATCCTAATGAATTTATTGAAAGGCTGAATAAACACTGTTGAATTTATTTTATTGACTCCGAGAGTTGATTAAACTATAGAGTATTCTCGCTCGTAAACATTTATCTTACTCAACCTTAACAGGGCCTTTTATTTTTAAATCACTAGCGCCACTTCGAGTTAGTTTAAACCTCTATTTCGTACGTTTTCTGTAATTTTTCTTTGTGAATAGCACGACCGCAACGAGTGGTATCAACCATTCGCCGCAGGAGTCCGACATCAGCAGATACTGAATTATTTAATTAAATCGTCCAAGGAGCAACGATCGATTCAAAAAAGGCTCCAGTAGTTATGGCATTAGAAGAAAATCAGCAGTTGTTAACAGCCACTGTGGAATCACTACCGCCAATTGAATGATGTTTTGTAATCGTCATTTAATTTTATCGCTTGCTTCGGGGCACTCACAACAACACTAATTTCAAATTTACCATAGACTCAACCATATTGTCAGCGCTGCAGCGTCATTTCATTTTTTTTTTCGTAAAGTAATCTGTATTATATTTGAGACATCACCTCTAGTACTAACTATTAGTACATAGATAATCTGCCCTAACATGATGTCTTATAAGTCGTCGCTAAGTCACCGTTATATCGTTCAACCAAAAAATAAATAAAAAAAACATCCAATAATATAAAAAAAAACTAAAAACAAATTAAAAAATGGTTTTTTTAACTATCTGTGGTTTTAAAAGTAGTCGGGGTATTTTATATTTAAAATTTACTTTATTTTTTTGGGCGACAAAAGGATGACAAAACAACGAGAAACGCTCATGGTCGGCATTATCTCAATGTTCGCAAACCGTTCGTGTAATAACTTTTAAGTGAGCTTTAGTAACTTAGGTTCACAAGGACCTTTGGTACCGAACTGGTGTACTAGGCTACTCAGTTACTAAGCTAAGTAAAGTAGCCTAGGATCAGTAGTAAGCTCACTTTACTGATGTAAAAACTCTAAATCTTAAAACAACAACTGAGCTCCGCGGTTAGTTAACAAAACAATTTCGTTTAACAAAAGCTTACAAAAATGCAATTTCGCTGCGTCCATACAAAGTTACAAAAGAAATATTTACGTAACAACATATTAGTGACAAGCGGGTGAACTTAAAAACTCGTAACAAAAATAACACAATTAATCCGAGGTATTTCCATTATTATTATAAGTTAAAATAGAGCTCAAATATCGGTTCACAAAGAATCTTTTTCCATTTGACTGATTTTCGTATAATTTTGGGGTGCGATTTGTGAGGAAGAATAATCGATTTTTCTGTTCTATTTCGAAAGACGGTTAGAGTTAGAAATGAATAGTTTGTGTTCAGTTAGATTAGGTAGGTATATCTAAGTAACTAGTTAGATTTTTTTCATTCTATTGGTTCTTATTTGATACTTAATACAATTTTATTTTTATTACTTGCTGGAGTTATAAAAATAAAATTGGGGTTGTCGCTATAATAGACCTAGGGGGTCTGAAATAACTTAACAAAGAAAAGTATTTACAAGATATTTTATTTTGAAAAAGAATTTAAATTAACAGAAAGAAAGGGGTAGGTCGGAGACCGCCTAGTCGAGCTCACTTTTCCCACTATTAACCCGGCACAGATTCTACCGCACTTCCCTCGGATCGAAGGTCGACGAAATCCGGAGGCGCGGCGCGGCGAAAAGGCAGGTTGCAGTCCGAGCGGTGTTCAGGTTGTGGGCTGGGCAGCAGATAGCCCGTGCGGTGTTCAGCTCCAAGGTCGGGCAGCAGAAAGCCCGTGCCAAGTTCAGCTCCAAGGTCGGGCAGCAGAAAGCCCGTGCCAAGTTCAGCTCCAAGGTCGGGCAGCAGAAAGCCCGTGCCAAGTTCAGGTACTAGTCTGGGCACCAGATAGCCC
This sequence comes from Idaea dimidiata, assembly GCA_949358125.1. Lineage (NCBI taxonomy): Eukaryota > Metazoa > Arthropoda > Insecta > Lepidoptera > Geometridae > Idaea > Idaea dimidiata. The sequence goes on from OX442329.1 coordinate 16,517,089, forward strand.
GTGCGGTGTTGATGGAAGAAGGTTGGGCAGCAGATAGCCCGTGCAGAGTTCAGGTACTAGTCTGGGCACCAGATAGCCCGTGCGGTTTTGATGGAAGAAGGTTGGGCAGCAGATAGCCCGTGCAGAGTTCCCGAGATCGGGAACTAGTATTACACTGATTTTAGTATATTATAACAAAGATATTAGACATTCGAGTAATTAAATAAAGCTCGGGCGCACGGCGCGTCCGCCGAGGTCGGAGGACGTTCGCGCGCTCCGAGAGACAGCAATAAATGACCCAATTAACAAATGCGCGATCACGCAAGTAAGCTAGGTAGGGTTCCTAACGAACTGCGCAATCGGCGATTTGAATATTAGAGATGCGCAGGCGCGCGAAGGAAAACGTTTACAACGTTACAGGGTATAAAAAGAAAATAATAGCTGGGAAAATGTATTCCTTATTTTTCCTGCTATTATTTTTATTTTATTTGTAGGCAACTGCTGGGGATTGATGATGCTTATAATATGTAGTTTAACCTAATAGATAACTTAGTTACTTAAAATCACCTTTAGATAATAAGTTGGAAGATAGTAGTACCTACCCAATTATATTTATGTTGAAAATCCTAAGTATCTAGGCGTTTCTGTGATGTTATTCTATCCAGATCAACAATATGAGTACACTATTTTTTTAAAATAGAATTTTTAATGGCTTAAACTATTTTCAAATTAAAGTCTACATCCCCATTTCCTTACAAAATAAGCCGATATCTAAGGTAATCACCGTTACTTACAATATTAAAGTAAAAGCAAATCGAATCTAGCCGTACAATGCTATCTTTACGATATAATCTAAAGGGTAGGGAACCGTGATACCGTGTATTAGGAACCTACGTTATAGTATAGTAAAACGGATCAAGTGTGACTGACAGCCGTATTCACGAACGATCGTCTTCGTGGCTTAATGCTTTGTCATGCACTACAAGTGCAGTGACAATCGTCGTCGATAAAAATGTGAAAAAAGTGAGTTCACACGTAGGGTCGTTTGTGGATGGAAATGTTACACTCGCGAGGATTTTTTCATAGATGTAAGTAAGTTATGATGGGGTCCATGATGTAGCACTTTAACCTAGAAGACAATCTGCACTCATGACTGAAAGTGACGGTTATTAACAGTAACAACTGATGGTTAAGCATTGCAGTGGAACGAGCGTTGACCCGACTAAAACCTTTCATCGAAACTTTAAGTCGACGTTGTAGACAAAAACTTGAGAAATCCAAAAAAAAAGTTAATTCTCTTTACGAAAATTTTGATATTATTTATAACAAGATTTTGTCCCATTACTTTACTAAGGTAGTCCTGAAAACCATAACCCACTCAGTTTACTGTCCTAAGTCTGCGTGTCATGGACTCACTGTCTATAGATTAATCTTTCATTGTGCGACATCGAAGCAGATGTGCGTGTAGAGCGTAGGGATTATTTTAAATTATTTTTTGATACGTGATTTTGTGGACAATTTAATGTAATTTGGCATGGAGGAGGTCATCATGAGGGGTTTACGAAGATCGACGTGAGAGATAACTCTTTATTGACCAGTTGAACAGATTGTATTAGGTACTTTTAGATTAGGTAATATGTATGCCTGTTATATTTCCAAAGTACAATTATTATTGACGGCCGCTGTGGCATGGTGGGCGAAGGCCCAACTGCAACACAGAAGGTTGCAGGTACAATTCCTGCTGCCGAGTGCAAATATTTATGGTTAAAAATAAATAAAATAATAAATTTTGTAACTGGTTTGGGTGTATTTCTATGTATAATATGTGTGCTTATAAATTTACAAAATAAATTTTTTAATAAATAAATAAATAAATAAATATTTCACTACATTACACACAGCGCAATCTAGCCCCAAACTAAGCACTAGGCTTATACTATGGGTACTAGAGAACGGATAAACATAAGTAGTAGGTATATCCGTTGTCTAGTCACCGTTCAGCTTAGCAGCTGAACATGGGGGCTAGATGGCGCTGTGCGTTGGTCACAGAGTTTATTTATTTATTTATTATACAATCGGGCTGTATATTTTCAGACTGACTGGATGTGTGGTGTTATTGTTGTATAAGAAGGGTGTCAAAGCCCTACTTAAGAACTTCAGACCTAATACACTTGGCTACAATTCACGAGATTGTGGGTTCGATTCCTGAAAGAAACAGTTATTATTATTATTTGTTGTTACCGTTTCCGATACTCGAGGCTATGGAGCACCCGGACCTTTGGGAGATGTGCATGGGTTCGAAGCCAACATGCCCGTTTTAGTTACTTATTAATTTTAAGATTTGTGATGGACACCAAACCGGCATTTTTTCTTGTCTGCACTATAAAATGCAGACCAGGACAATTCCCGGGTCAGATAGAACTATATATACACCACGGGTGACAACTACTTAGGCCATGGAAATGGGATGGCAGTGGATTAGATACTGCTGGGAACTATGGGGATTATGACAACTGAAGTAATGTTCAATAAACACGTAAAAATGGAAGACGGAGACTCGCCAACTCACAATCTGGGCCACCCTAAATAAGCAGAGCAAATTACAGCCAGAGGGCAACAGGAGCATGAGAGGCTGAAGTTTCGAGAGACCTCACTGAATTTTAAAACATCATGGGTAATCCTGTGGAACGAGCCAACTCCTCCATCCTCCAAGTATTTCTGCTCTCGCGACTCCACTCTGGCCGGCCGGTGAAGGCTAGCCAGAGGTGGGGGACCGCTTCCTGTTCATTTCGACCAGTCAACTATGGCAAGCCAGAGATAAGGAACGGTAACTTCCCCCTGGACTCGGGAAGCCGCGGGGTTGCACCTCCCCGACACCTCGCTTCACGGTGCGATGCAGGCTTATTATTGTTAAAAGTGTATTTGTGATGCTAAGTGTTACTATACCACCTATATTTACATATTTAGAAAAAAAACAATAGCTGAACCTACTACTTTCAAGCTCTAAAAACACATTTAACAATTATTTTTTTCGGTCACCCATCAAACTAGTGATTGATTAATAATTGATTACACATAGAATATTTAAAACTATCAAAACACGATAGACACTAAATGCTGAAAGTCATTTGTTTTATTTAGTTTAACTAGCTAACATTTGATAATAAATAATTCTAGTTTATTTACGAATAGAAATCATAATCGGAATCAAAGTAAAATTCGGTCAAAGTAAGACTATCGTACTGTGGGGTTATTCCCGTATTAGTTTAGTAAAAAATTCAATTCAATACAATAATCAATAAAAATATACTCAAAGCAGTCGGTCGGGTAATCACTGCATGCAACTAGACTGCCACTGAAACTTTGTAGACAAAAATGTGTGGAAAAATAGTGTTCTCCAAAGGAAATTTTATCGAAAAGTAACAAATCTCTAATTTATAAACGTCAAGTTCAAAAATAAGGATTGAATGCATTTATATTGAAGTAATGATGAGAATAAATTTATTTTGGACAATTCTGAAAAATTATATTATTCTCTAAGAGCTGATTTTTCAAGTTCCTAGATAGAGATATCTGACAAATAAAACGTAACACCACCAAATAAAAAACACTAAAAACACTATGATATTAAAAAGAATCAAAATTTGAGAGCTTTTAAATTTGGTTGGTTTTGAACTTATTCGACAGATATATTTATCCGAGGAATGAAAAATCGGCCCTAAAGGAAATATGGTCGAAAAATGTCAAATGTTACGTATTTGATAAACGTCAAATTTGAAACTAAAGATTGACTGCATTGATATGGATATGAAACTTTGGACAATTCTAATACGGGAATAACCCAAACTGTTGTTTGAGCCACTAAATTTTATTTATTTATTGAATTCATAGTCGTCGGCATTCTAACAGGCAATATATCAAAGTTTCTGTTATCAAACACTGACTGCGGTGGTACGATTCGAATATTTCGATTTATGGGCATTAGAGATCAATCTAATAGATTATTCATACACTATACGGCGTTTTCAGATATACGTAGGTAGGTACGTAGGTTTTGTTTGAGTAAGGTAACATTTCCATTTTGAAGCTTTGTGAGATTTCTAGCATTTAAATAAGTCTACATTGAACTATAATATTTGTTCCTCGACTTAATAATTATTTTAATCAATCCTGTTGCAACTAAAAAGTCCCTACTTACTCATTTTATTAAGACTTTATTTATTTAAACAAGTACAGTATCTTGTTTAAAATAAAATCATTGCAGGATTTAAGAAATACTTTATAAATACATCTATACTTATAATAAAGGAAGAGAGGACAAAAAGTCTGTACTTGGAAGTAAATTAAAAAAAAAGCTGTCTAGAGGACTTAGGATAAATAATAGAACTAAATTATATAATTTTTAAAATTCATGTATGTCTGTCTGTTTGCCTGTTTCTCTGTCTATTCCTTATACAATTAAAAACTACCGATTGAAATCTGGTTTATAATATTGGATAGTTCTATTTTTGAGAAACGTCGTGATATACTTTGCATCGAAATCCAATTAGTAGAACCCGAGTAATGAACGAAAAAGTGCAACCGCTCGAGAAACGCTCGGCCGCCCGCGCTCTTTATAATAGCGCGTTTTTCACTTTCACGGGTGAAACCGCTGGGCGCAGCTAATGCAAAATAAATAGGCAATAGGTACTGAAAATGAATGTTCCAAAGCACAAAAAACCCTTATATAAGTAAAATACTCTTGTGTTTTTGTGAATCATAATCATTACATTTTACAATAATATTATATTATATTCAGTAGTACTGCGCTATACAGCCTCGGATCTTTGTAAAGCCTGCGTGCAGCCGATTTTACCCGACTGATCGACGCTAAGAAGGGTTACGTGTTTATTCAATAACAATTTTACTCGCATATTTTATTTTTAAACAGGATGACCTTTTTTATCCTACACATATTGTAGAAAGCTGCATTACTTTGTTTTAAGTGTAAACACGCTTTATGTACCTCAATCCTTTGAACAACTGATTTGTTATTCTGATTCGAAATCATTTATGCGCAGTCGGTATCATCTAACGTAACCTATACCTAGTTGAACCGACTGACATGTTAGTCAAGTTTATTAGGATTCTGATATGACAACGGTAGACAGTTCACGAGGTGGTGGACGGTTTTGCATCTTGGTGTTTTTTTTGCATAAGTACGACCGCAAACTGTTACGTTACTCATAATTTAAGAGCGTCAAAGAAGTAAATCTTACTCAAAAAATATAGGTATCTACACTACGTCATACCTATACTTAACACTAGCATAGTGCCAAAATACATACCTACATACACGTACATACAATAATTAAGTGGAGCACAAGCTCCAGTTAACAAATGAATTTTATTTTATATTTATTAATGAAAAATAATAATATATATCTCGTAAAGCCCAATGGTAGGTAGGTATATAAAAAATACGAAATCAAAAACTCTGCTATATTTTCAGGCAAATTTCCCAAATTGCCCCGAGCTCGAAAATTATGCCGGAATATACATAAATATGCAAATAGGTACACCAATCGACCTTTTCTTTTTGAAGTCGATTAATAGATGTGAAAGATTTTCAAAAAAATCGTCGGAATAAGGAGCGTAACGCAATTGGCGCGGGTGGCGCATGGCGTGGACCGCGTCGGCTCAGTATTTCACATGTTTTGCACTTAGATACAATAATGATGATGATGACCTTGATGATGATGAAGCTTATGGTACATTTTTAGGTTATGTGCGCACAGGCAGGCGGCTTGTTTAGCGCCTAGAGCCTAGCGAGTACCTAACTAAAAAATCCGGCCGCACTGAGTACTTGGTGCCCAGCTAGTCGCTTTGCGTATGCTCAGTGCGGCCAGTAGCGAACATTCTAGAACGTTCATTTTAGTTTCGGTAGGTGACCTTACTAAGTCTTCACTGTCCGTCTGACTGTCTATCACCAGCAGGCTGTATTTAGCCATCTCATGAATCGTGATAGTTTATTTTTTAATAGGTTGGCTCACTTTTGCACCGAAGACACAAAAAGGGTTTCTTACGAATTGTCAAGTAATGCCAAAAGTCAAATATCTAGTAAATATATAAATACGTATTTGATTCGATAGATTTAAATGACTATGTATTAAGCTCCCAATTTGGGTACTGTAGATCTCCAAGATACTGCTTTAAATTCAATGAAATGAGCCCCTGCTAGTAATTTTAGTAAGTTCTTAGAAGGCAGAAGCTTCTGTGACCGTTGTTGTTGGTCGATTTTCTGAGAACAAAAAGGCGCTCGCTCAGTAACAAACCGGTTACGCGCATTTAAATGACACGTTCTTATTGTATACCTCTAGTCTGCACTGAACCTTACATCTCACTAAGAATTTTATTTGCTAACTTATTAAGTTCCCATACTTATATGAGATAACTTCAAATGACTTTAATATAACTTCAAAATGACTTCAAACGAGGGGACCTCCCCGTACCTTAATGTCCAATAACTCGTATGAAAGCAGTACCCGTATAAAAATCAGAATATGAGTGTAATATTAGAAAATCGTTCGCCCTTCGTTATGAAATTATGTTAATGTGGTAATATTATACTCTTTATATTTCGAAACGTCTCTATTTCCTACTATTAAGGTTGGTTTTTGAGATTTTTTTTAACAAAGGACTCACGGACTTATAGTCCCATTCATGAGGGGATTATTATGAAAGAAAAAAAGTTTCCTACAGTTCAGAGGTTCTAAAACTTTGTCAGTTCGATGGTGAACTTAGTGGTTTAGTAATTTGCTTGTCCTAGCTAGTCAAAACTGAATATACATTCAGGATCAAATAATACTTAGTACGTAAATAAGCAAACTAATGTATCCACAATAGCTGCACCCCGCGGTTTAATCCGCGTAAGTCCCGTTACATACAAACTTTCGCGTTTATACTTAAATATTAGTAAAAAGTAAGATTAAGATTATGAAACTGAATAATAAGGTCTAACTTATTATATTCCATTTCTCTCATTTTTTTGCTACAAACTCAATTTTTCCCGATATATGCTGTTCAATACAACAATAAAAAGGCGATCAAAAGGAGTTCATTGCTGGCAAACTTTGGCCGCTCCTTGTTGACGCCACCACTTAGGCCTTAGGGCACGGCGCGGCCGTCAAGCTGCCGTGTTTCGGTATGTTGAACTAAGGAAACTAAAGAAGATTTGTAGATGGTACTTGTTCCTTTGTCGCCTTAACTTAGTAGAGATCTAGACTTTTGTGCTACATTTGAGTTCATAATAATATCATAGGTTGTTCGGTGGGTGTCATGTTAGATTTTAGTCAGAAAAAAAACAAAAAAAATAAAACTAAAAGCTGTTCTGCTTTTAGTCATGTTCATCGTTTACTAACAGGTAAGGGACTTGTATAACACTCATCTATAAAAACATTTTATGTAAATATGTAAAACTGCTGATTCAGGAAAAAGCGAAAGCGAAAGGATGCAGGTTCGAATCCTGTCATGGGGATTTTTTGAAAATATATTTCTTTGTTAAGCCTAAGTATAAAATGCCTTGAACAATAAAAATAAAAAGAAATATCAAATAAACTTGACACTAAAATGTATTTTCCAAATGTGTAAAAATTTTTGCAGCATAGATGGATGGTTTTAGGCGCTCAGTTTGGAAACCACTGTTATAGTGTCTTTGTCGATCGAAGAACATTATTAAGGGTTATATTAGGGGCTTTTAATAAAAATATGAATCAAATATCAAACGTACCTATGCCCTTGAAACGCAAACTTAAACTTGTTGATTTATTTTTTTGTTAAGTTTTATTATGTTTGTACAACGTGTTATTATTCTAAATTGTATATAAGATTTATAGGTATTCATTTCATTGTTAGTTTTGTAAATTTCGTAATAATATTATTGTAAATTTAGGGGTCCCGTTGGTTTCTTTTTGTAAGAAAATAATGTATTATGTTAGGGGGAAAATTTAATAAATGCTTTATTGTAAGTGTATGTTCCTACCTCTGATATTACTTACTTGTGATGTAATAATATAGGTTTTGTTATATCTAATCGATGACCATTGGAACCATTTGGGAGTTACCCAGTGTCAAGTTTTTAATAATATTTGCAATTAATTTGCAAAATATATAAAAGTTTTTAAGCCTTTTTCTTCATAATAATTAAAGTTTTTTTCGTAGTTATAAGTCAAGTCGAGGGAATAAAATAATAAATTATTTACGTCTCTTTACCAAAAATCATTTTCTCCGTACTTCGGAAGGCACGTTAAACAGTTGGTCCCGGTTGTTATCTCTGATAGCAGTCGTTAGGTCAAGTTAGAGACCTTAGGACGAGCTAAAACCTAACACTAGGTGAGTCACACCACTAAACGAAAAAAAGCAGATAGCATTTGTTTGATGGGTTAGTTAAGTATGTAAATATAAATATTGCACGACATTGCATCCAGCGCAATCTAGCCCCAAACTAAGCACTAGGCTTGTACTATGGGTACGGATATAATATACATAATTATTATACTTTTTTGTTAATACATACATATTATGTATTACATACATATTATTACATAGAAAGAGACCCAGATACAAATATTTATTTTTAGGCATAAATATTTGCACCCAACGGGAATCGAACCCGCAGACTTCTGCATTGCAGTCGGGTATTTGCCCGATGCGCCACACAGTCATTATCCGCTAAAGGCACCAAGGGTCAATTATTACCCAATTAAAAAAAAATGTGCTAAAAGCACCTCTTACGTCAGTTATTAGTTTATTAACCAATTTCAAATCTCGCGGGCTCTGCATAAATTCCTTATTTGTGATTTATACTGATTTTACTAATTAAAATAGCCGTACGGAAGTATGTCTATCCTTTTCTCACTTCAATGACCTTAACGTCCATGTATGCCAACTTACCAAAACATTAATAGTCACGATAAAAACTAAAGTATTTACAGTATTTAGTCTATGAATGACCGGCCGGCGGGACTAACTACGGCTTTTTGCGGAGCGCGAGGGGTAAACGAAGAGGTTATAGTTTAGTTTAGAGGTTCACAGTTACAGGCGTAAAGGCCACCATAAAACGAACACTAGATGAGCCACACCACTAGATATACGAAAAGTTGCATACTTGCTTAAATAAATGGCGACGAATCTACCTGAACAACCAGCAATAAAAATTCCAGACCATCATCCTCAACATTTTGGTAGTTGAAGTGCAGAACAATACATTTGCATGCGCACACTGCAATAAAAGCACTCGAAACTACCAGACAATAGTGTTTTGGTGTAAAAGTTGGCTTTGTTTGCTTTTGAGTTTACTAGTTACAATCTTTTTATGTTAGGGTTGGACGGAATATATTAGCAGTTACTAAATACAGTACAGGTAGTTTAGGGTTTGAGCATGGATGTAGAGTGCGGTGTCCTAAACCATAAGCCGAGCGATTTAATGCAAATAAATTTTAAAATTGTGTTTTCACCTCAGCTTTATGATTGAGATGTTAGCACCGGCGGAAGTTTGACTTTTTATCAAGTTAAGTATTAAAGTTTTTGTTTTACATGTGATATAATTTAATTTGATCCCAAGTCACCTGATCGGAAGTTTTTTCACAACATATTTTATGTTCACTTTATGATTTCTTTATTAAGGTTACCAATATATTTTTTAAAGATCACCTAGAACGAATTAACATAAATTTTTACTTTGTTACTTTGTCAGTTCACTTACATTGAAAAGTCAATCTAATTATGCGAGAGCATGAGAAAAAGGTTGTCTAATTGACAAACAGCTTCTGCCTCTTTCTCTCAAACAAAGAGTAAAAGAGACAGAACATTATTGTCGATTGAGATGACGTTCCTCGCGCTAGTATGCTAAGTCTACAGAAACAAGCTGCCTTCGTTCATATACATTTATTTATTTATTTAAAGTCGTATAAAACCTGATATCCTTTCAAGACAGTAAGGACAAACTTGTAGCTAATCACATGATACCACTGACACTCGAACCCAACCCTAAAATGGGTCAAGTACAAACACTTTACAGTATTTACTGCGAATCATTGTTCAAACAACAAGGCACCCACTCGAGTAAGACAATATAAGTAGCGTAAAGAAAATAATTTCTAAGAAATGATAGATAAGAAATGAAGATTATATTAAGGGATGCAGCTTCATCTTCATTGAAAGCAGTTCACCGAATTGCGGTATTTATTCTTTTTGTGGTTTTGAAATGACTTTCTTTGTCCTAAACCATTATCTCGCCTTTTTAAGGCTCCGTGCCCAATGAGTAAAAAGGGGTTTAATTTTGTTGTTATCCTAAATCTCCAGCTATCTGTATACTGAGTTCCATCGCACTCGGTTTAGAAGTTTTTGCATGATTGAACCCTTTAGATACATCCAAACAAATAAACAAACATTGAAACTCTCGCATTTATAATATTACTGAGATTCCATCAATATATACCTACCTAACTTGATGTCGATTAAAAAATACCATCCATAGATAGAGCGTCTCGGTCATCCTAAAGGAAATTTTAATTAAAACAATTGACTTAATAACCGTAATATAAAACGTGATAAGTTACTTAAAAATGTATCATATTCATTTGTTGAGTCACTCCGTAAGTCAGTTCAAAGTTTAAATTGTTTAACTGACTTGTTTTGTAGCGTTCGTTGAACTTTGTTTTTTGAAAGGGTAAATCAACGAACTAGGCTTGTAATTTGGTGGCCAGATAACAGATTTAAACTTACTAATTCTCCTTTTTTATCGTATTTTTTTTGTTCGATCATATCTGTTTCTACTTCGATCACTTTTGTTTAAGTTTCGATCAGCTTTTGTCTCTGAATCGATTATCCTGTGTTTTGGATTCGATCAATAACTGAACCTCACCTTTATTTCACATTTTAATATAAAATCTGCGGAATCTATAAAACAAATCGAAACAGGTACCTAACTTTCTATACATATGGAGATAAGATGATACAATAAAACCTACCTACCAATAAAAAAAATAAAATGCGTCGAACTTATATCTTGATGTAGAAACCTAATTAAAATAAAATACATAATAGAAAAATGCCTGGAGCAATAAACGTAAGAAATATTTGTCTCTGTCTTTTAAAATCGATATACCTAGTAAAAGTTTAACAATATCACGGTACATAAATTGTAAATAACCTAATCAACTTACCAGAATTGTATGTTTTGTGTGGAGTGTGGTTAAATAAAACGGGTGGCGCCGCCGTCATAACCCCGATGACTCACAATTTAACCACCTGCCCTTCAATAACGATATTAAAACAATTCGTTGCCTTTTTATAGTAAGGATGAGACAAGTCACCCACGACATAAGGTGTATTAGTGTGTGGATTTGAACTCGTTATTTAAAATAAAACTCATAAAAATCGCTTTTTAAGTTTCAGTTGAAAATGGTGAACCAACAGCCTACTACTGTAATACTGCTCAAAATATGAGAGCTACTTAAACAATTAGGTAAGTAATTTAATGGTGATTTTAAAGAATAAACATATTTGTATGAGATGGTGAAGTTTTTTTTTTTTTTTTTTTTTTTTTTTTTTTTTTTTTTTTTATATATATATGTAAAGAATAACATTAACACACCCATAAAACCTAGAGGGGTTTACCTTGGGTGTCCATTCCTCATAAGTAAATAATAATAGACTTGTTACATAATTCATATTGTTATACACACATAAAACACACAATACCTCGAGCAGCAAAAAGAAAAAACACAATAATTATACTATAGACAACATACCCACCCCACAAAGCGAAAAATAATGTTAAGGTCACATATTTAGTGTCCGCACATGACGTTTAATCAACAAACAAGAACAGCAAGGTACTTAGTTAAAATATTACAATGGTGCAGGGTAGGCAGACACATCTTCCAACAATGTAACTGATTATTATGAAGGTGGTAGGTGCCCAATAGTAAAATCATCCAGCGACGCGCGCGCACCCACCCTACCCGCCACAATAAGTGAGTCTATACAGGGTTACTGGTAACTTACGTTACAAATAAATTCAGCACAACTTATACAACTTACCCGGTTTATGTTGTTATGGTACGGTACCCAGAAAGTTTTGGTCCAGTGCAATGGGTTGATCGCTCAACGAGTAGGTTATATAGGAGAGAACAGTAGCAGCGGTTTAAATCTTGTACGGTGCAGATTTATGAAAAAATATATTTTTCAAAATAAAAATTTCCAATTGTGGGAAAAGTTTATATACTAAAACTTTAAATCTTATAATTTTAATGCTCGTAGGTTTTATCGAACTATTATTATAATATCAAAGCTTTGATGTCTTCAATGTCATCTGAAAGGCTTACTAGAATTAATAAAGCAAGCAATTTTGATAGTGATTTTAATCAGAATTTAATCCAGATTTGCTTTGATTAAAGTTTGAGTTGAGCACGATGTCCATTTCGTGGTCAGCGCTCGATTATAGCAGTTTGTTAGTAGAGCTTAACTATGAAATTTTCGATTTGTTTACATGACTAGCAGCTCTCCACGGTTACACCCGCGTAAGTTTCGATTTCGCGGAAATATCGAGATAAACCTCCAAGGACGGCTGGCTAATGTCAACCGTAAAACTATTCCCAATTTGCAGTAGGTATGGCTAATTAATTCTACTCTATGATTTTGTCTAAGGTTTTCGCGATTTTGCATAATAAAACACAATTTACACCGGGTTTTACTCGCGCTTTATTATTTAATGGCATTATTATTAAACGACCGAGCTTTCGCCAACTTTTCAGTTGGCTTTAGTAGACCTTTCAAGGTAGACCTTGAAAAAGCCAACTGTTATGTTAAACAATAAAGCGCTGGTAAAACCCGGTATATATTGTGTTTTATAATTCTACTCAGTCAATTAATTTGATATAAAAAGCAGGAAGAAGAAAAAGATGTCTTATATGAATAATATCTACCATTCATGTTATTTCAAGCTGCTGAAAAATACCTATACGTTAGAAAATATAAGCATAATAAAATGACACTAGGTACTTACCCAAAAAAGACACATTGAAAATGAAAAAAAAATGGGTTAAACATAGAAATATTTTTAGCAAGGAAATATATTTCCAAAAAATCCCCATGACAGGATTCGAACCTGCGTCCTTTCGCTAACCAGGCGAATGCTCTAACCACTGAGCTACACAGGAATCACGTGACACGGTATAATTTTTCGGCCATATCTTTCCTCGCTAATTGTTTTACCAACTAAGGCTTGGTTTCTGCGCTATCTACCGGTCAAGCTTTGCAGCTTTTATTGACTGGTTCAGGTGGTTTACTTTACAGTAAAATACCCAACATGAGATGCGCTTTCTCTCCAATTTAATATTTCTTTTTTGTTTTTATTGCTCAAGGCATTTTTTTTGCTAAAAATATTTCTATGTTTAAAATGCCTTGAGCAATAAAAACAAAAAAGAAATAAAAAATGGGTTGTTTTAGTTTGTAGGTAATATCTCCAAAATAGAAAAAAATATCACCTATTTTTGGAGATATTTGAGTCGTACGGTCTAAACCCGCATCCGATCTAACGCGTAATAACCCTACTAGTTTTGACCCGTTTCACTGGCGGCGTATGTACCGATGCCTTGGAAACAAAAAAAGATAATCTACGTAAATTATACCAAGTCTCCAGCTATCTACGTTTGAGTTTCATCGCAATCGGTTGAGCGGTTTTTGCGTGACAGAGAAACAAAGTCAGAGGATTAATAAGTAAATTATCATGCATGATATGATAACTAAAATTAGTTATTACAAACGCTTACTAATATTATAAACGCCAAAGTTTGTACATATGTATATGACTTTGTTACTTTTTCACGCAAAAGCTACTGAACCAATTGCGATGAAACTTTTATTCCGATATTTCTGCGGTATCGGGACTTGCGCGGGTGAGTACAATTAAATATTACGAACGACATTGTTATAGATACTATAATTACATTAGGTAGGTACCTATTACTGTATCGGTGATCGTGAACCTTTTGAAAGCTTAAAATACTATTCAATCAATATTAAATCGTTCTACCCAGAAGCTTAAAAAGACGTTAAGCTCAAGGGTCCTCCTACTTACAAAATAAAATAATCTTTACCTTTTATCGATAAGTACATTAACTAGCAAACCCGCCCGGGCTTTGGAACGCTGTTATCGTTTGTAGTTTAAAATTGTACTTGCATAGCCTTATTAACAAATGTGGTAAAGGTGGAAGTAATTTTAACACGTTTTGTTTCTATCTTCTTTCAACTTTGAAAGTTCTTGTCACGGTAAAAGACAAAGTATGTTTTCACTAGGATCGTCCTACACGTTTATTAATAAGGCTACCAGTGTAAATTATAATATACTGCGTAAGTCCCGATCCCGCGGTAATATCGAGATATAAAGTAGCCTATGTGTTAATCCAGATCCCCAGCTACCTATATTTCAAGTTTCATCGCAATCGGTTCAGTAGTTTTTGCGTGAATGAGTAACAACCTCACATACATACATACTTACATACAAAATTAGTAAGATAGTAGAATGTAGTAATATTAAAGTGCAACTCAACTAGCATGTCCATTGTCCACGCGTCTTTTGCTCCCCTAATACTAAAAGCTTCCGGTGTTTTGTAGCATTAGCTCATAGAAATTCAAGTTTGTTTTAATTTTTTAATTAAAAATACTCCAAAATTTTGTATAAACGTAAAGTTTTTTTAAAATAATAAGGTAAATTTAAAAATCACATTAATCAAGAATAATGTTACGGTTATAAAGAGGTTTTTCTTTGAGGTTTATATTATTTTATGTTTATAATTAGGTACATAATTCTAAAATTTCTTCTTCTTTCTTATCAACTTCTCATATTTACTGTCTAATAGAAACCGAAATTCGTTATAAATGCGTATAACGTAGATAGAAATAGTGGAAAATAGCGAAAATATGGAACATCATAACAAATTCTTAGAATGTACTATCAGCGTCTTGTGGTTTCACTCAGGTAAGTCTTAATCTCATGGTAATATCGATATCAAAAGTAGCTTATGTTACTCCTCAATAATATAGGTTACTATTGGTCAAAGAATTTTTGTAATAGTTCAAATAGTTTTGGAGTCTATTAGTTACAAACAAATAAAAGACAAATCTTTTCTCTAATCTTACTAATATTATGATTATAAACTATAAATATGACTTTGTTACTCTTTCACGTAAAAACTACTAAACCGATTACGATGAAACTTGGAATGTAGGTAGCTGGAAACCTGAAATAACACATAGGCTACTTTATTCCGATATTCCCGCGGGATCGGGACTTACGCGGATAAAACCGCGGGCGCAGCTAGTATTAGTACAGTATTAAAATAGATATGATATTATAAAACTAGTTTAATAGAATGATACCTACCTTATCTTATTAGCTAAGAGTAATTTTGTACATCTATACAAATTACTCGTATCTCTAATATGACATTCACTTTAATCCTCTCAGTCTGTCTGGACCGTCTTACATTACATTATTAATAGATTGTCCATCATTCTGTATGTACTCTTCTACAGGGTTATTAGCTAAACAACGTCAGGTATAAAAATGTAGGTAATAATTATATGTACACGACATAGGAGTTGGTATACAAAATATCATTTATATCTGATGTAGCAGGAAAGACGCGTTACCTATCACTTTAAGGAAAGAAAACCAAAGAAGTAAATAACTTTATTTGCTTGTCCAAATAAACTTATTTTCCGTTTTCTCTACTACTACACATAAAAAGCGCTAAAGAGTTCTTATTAATCTTTAAAATTATCTATTTTTAAGTCGCATTCATTTCGACTTTAGAAGTAGATATATACGTAAGAAAGTAAGTAAGTCATTGTAAGTGAAAAATCCCCAAGGAAAAGTGTAATAGTTGTACCCTAAACTGTCCATATTAAAAGCCAGCCTCTATTATTCCCCAATACCCTGTGAAGTGTCTCGCTCGTCCATTACGTAGACTCCACTCCCCACCATCTGCATTTTCGGGCATCCCCGCCCCATTCTCGAGGGGTGAATTCAGTCGGTACTTAGCCATTGGGACACTACGTACGTTTAGTTCGACTTTCAAACGAAGTTTCGCGGAATTTCGGAACTTTGTGACTTTTGTGTTTGTGTAAAAATTTTTCGCGGATTTTATGGTAAGTGTTTTTGTTCAATTTGTATTTAATAATATATGAATTTTGTTTTGTTAGGTAATAATTTTTAAAAGCAATATCTCAATTTTTGGTGTTTTGTTTTGATCGCTTAGACACTTTTCAAATTACCCTAAATTGAAACCTACACAATTTATTCCCATTTAGTTCTTTAATTATTTTCGTCAGTAATTATGAAAACACAGTTCGTCATTATGAAAATACAGTTTGACGAATTCCTTTTTTTTGTTTATCATTTAGTAGTAATATTTTCATGCCATAATTGAATCATTTTTATTTATTTATGTAACCAAAAAGTACATTAAAATGATTATAAAACGAAAAAGTCCAATTTCCAATCAACGACAAAAAGGCACTTCGATAAAAAATAACCGTTATTTTTTCTTTCACGCAAATAATAAGCTTACCTTTTTTCCTTTTTCTTGCTTTATCTTGTTTATTTAATCTGTAGATAAGGTTAGCTTAAAATGGAGGTTTAATTATGAATTGACGAAAAAAAGTGTTCACACTTGGTTTAACCGATTATCACTGATCTGTAAATCCTTAGAACGTAAGACTTCTTTGATGTTTCATTTTGTTTTGAGACGTAAAAAAGCATTGAGCAGTGATCTCGGATTTTGTCAAAAAGTTTTGTAAGTCTTCGGTGCCTTTTTGCTTTCAATTTAAAAACGTGCTTTTATAAATTTCTTTGATACATATTTTATAAGTCAACCTTACTTAACTCGATTTTCCAAGCTTTTAAAACCAGAAGTTCTAACTGTATTCTTCAGTATTTTTTAACTTGGAACTGAAATTCTCCTTGCTTTCAACTTTTATATTGTAATCTACTTATATGACTTATCTAGTTTATGTATGTCTGATAGCAGTTGTTTAGTCAAGTTAGAGGCGTTATTAGGTAAGCGACACCACTATACAAAAAAATATAAGAAATAATGAAAAAATCAAAAGAACTTTTTATGCACCAAATTAAAAAAAAGAATTTAAGCGAAACGTGTATTTGGGATTTAAATAGTTCAAAAATACCAAGCTTACAGTTCTAAGATTCAACGATTTTAAGTTACTTACGATCAGTAGTTCGTAACTACAACGAATCGTATTGTTTAAAATAAAATAAGAAAACTCTTACTCGAGCTGCGGCATGGTTCACAGCCAGTTATTAAGGATATTCAAGGTTAACTTGATATAACCTGGGAATATTGCATTCTGTCTCAGCGTCAAGAAACTGGATTTTAATTGCAACTTACTGACCGATCTGTAAATGCCAAGTGGCATTGAACTTCAATTGCGGGAGAAGGACACAGCTTTTAAACATTACCTATTTATTTCTACACCGATATAATTGACGATCTTTATACAACTGACGAATACCGGAAGGTCGCTTCTTCGATTCCAACCATTTTAAGGATTTAGCACCCAAAGGGTAAAAACGGGAACTATTTTCCTATGACTTCTACTGTTCGTTTGTCTCTCATCAGGCTGTGTATCATGAGCCGTGATAGTTAGACAGACTTAAAAGTTTCATAAAATATAATGTACTTAGGTATTTCTCTTGCCGCTATAATACCAAATAGATATCTATTAAAAATAATAAAGCTATCTGGCATAGATAAATGTCTTCTACTAAATCTTTAAAAGGCTTCGTCCTGCTGACTGACTGGCTGATGGATCAAAGCATACTTAGCCTAAACTACTGATAGTAAAGAGCTGATATGGAAAATTGTGTTCTTTAATCTTGTCACCCCGGAGACAACTGGGACAATAATTCCCAGCTATCCCCCCGGAGGCAAGGCTAGAGGGGATAACTGGGAATAATTGATTTGATGTATACATCCAAAAAGAAATGATTTTGTAAAATATAGGAAAGAAGCACTAAAAACAAGACACCTACTTTATACGAAAGAGCTTTAAAAAAGGGCTCTTCCCAAAAGCGCTAGGTGTGCGTTTCCATATTACCTCAAATAGGCACTTTGCATAGCTATCCACACTTTGGTGAAAAGGAACACATATTTTCGTAATATATCGTGGTACGGTCAGCATATTATGTTCAGATATTTTGGTAAAGTCGAGAAAATGATGGTTTATAAAATTCTGTAGATAATATGGAGGAAAATGGTTAGCTGGGTTAGGAAGCCGTGTTTTTACGCAAGTATTACGAATTTACTGTCTATGACCACAGTCTAGTAAAAATTATAATATGACTATAAAAATTGATTTTGTAGGTACTGGTGTTTTCATTCTTTTCTAGTCTGTGTTTGGATATTAAATAATGTCATATTGGTGGTCTTATTTTTGTCAAACCCATCTTAACCTGTGAGAAAATGAGTTACAAATTTTATTTATGTATGTATAAGGGCAACATAGCAGCGGTACAAGAATAAGTAAATACTACAGACGACCTACAGTACGTACTACTAAAGTACAATAATATAGTAGCTTGTGATAGTTGTGGCAGTAATAATCACATTACTAATGTTATACACCAAAGAGTATGGTATTGTTAATTTAATAGTAACAAATATATTGAAAAAATATTATACATACCACAGAAAGCTTTAAACGCTTTACATACACTAGGTCTGTCCGGTAACAACTCTAAAATGAAATAAAACTACTTATTTTTATTGTTGAGTCCATGAGAATAATTTGTATTTTTTTTAATTCTGTTTTCGCGATTTTAGATTGTTTAGTCTACCTTGAATTAAAGGCCTGTAAAGGTCTCGGAAACCATAAACATTGCAACAATGCTAAAAGTATCAATCCCCACTTGATGAAAACCGAAAAATGAATTTAATTTAATGTTAAGTTACTCTAAAATTAGGTTTAATGGAAATGGCCTCGGCTTACCTAATTTCATTATACTACTAGATTGTACCTCTCATTATCATTTTACATTCATGATAGCTTACCACACTATATTTGGACATTTTTTCCCGTATGCTCACGGTACGTTTGATCCATATTTTATTTAGCGAAAATACCATATTTTGTGTTTTATTTCGCTGCGTGGTTACATGGAAAAATATTATGTTTACTCCTTTTTTCCTGGTTTGTGTTCTCGCGTTAAAAGAGATTTAAGACAAAATAGAACTAAACTTTCGAAACTTATACGATTTGTAACTTTTAAGCCTTTTCTCGCGACCAGATTATTGGATCATAGTCGAAACGTCGAGGTAAGAATATTTAAAATACGCGAATTATACCCGAAAAAAATCTAAATATGAGAACTAGAGAAGTGTGTTACTCGCAGGTACTTCTCGATACCATCAAATTGAATAGGCGCTCCGCGATTTTACCCCCGTAAGAATAAGAAGTAGCCTATGTGTTATTCCAGATCTCTGTTCTAAGTATAATTTCAATCGGTTTTGTAGTAAACAAACAACTTTCGCTCTATAATATTAGTAGGACAACATGACTTTACTGAGTAGTTGGCGCCCACATACTCGACTTTAATGTATTTTTTTTTTATTAAAAAAATTATAATTTAAAAAATCCAAGATACCTACATATTCGCAAGTACCTAATACCTATTTTTTGGATTATTCTCTACTTTCTGAAATTGAAATCTCTTTAATAAAATTCTCTTCGGTGCTTGTTGTCTGACTTTAAAATATTTATATATTTATGAATTTATAATACTAAGTTTTTTGTTACTTTCGGAGTGGTGTTAGTTTAGTTAACCAAAGTCTCGTTAGTTCGCTTCAAACTTCAAAGCTTTTAGAAGAAAATGCGGATTTAAGCCATACTCTGACTGACTTAAGAGTGCACCCGTAAGTAATTCTTACATAAAAAATAAAACTGGTCTAGGCTTTTAAACAAAAATTTGTGAAATTACACTAATTTTCCGGTTTTAATCGCGTTGCCTTATGCACGGTGTTGATAAAATGGCAATAATAATAAAAATAATGCGATTTAAACTCGAAAATGCGTTTAATATCAATCCAACCTAGCAAAGAAACATCTAAATAATTATAATTTTAAGAGTTTAATTTAAAATATTACCTTTTTTTTTCAAAATGAATATACATATATCATTATTTGGAGGACGGGATACCAAACAATTGCTATTGGTATTCCTCCAAAGGTATTAGGAATATTGAAAAAAACATTTTGTTAGTATAGTAAAAACATAATTGAATAATTAAAAAGAACACTTTAGAAACACAACCTTTATTACAGTTTAGACTTAACAAGTAGGTAGGAAAATTTAATGAAAAAAATAAAGAAAAAATACGAGAAGGGAAACATTTATTAATATAAGCATATAAATCCTCTACCACTTAACCTACATAAAATTATATTTTTTCCTACCAACCGCTGTACTGTATATTAATTTTTAGAACAAAAATTTCCTTGTACCAACATCATAATCCGTCGCGTGTATTAAACAATATAAAAATAACAATACACTTCCGTCCGTACCCGTCACTCACGGTTTAAGGCTGATAGAACAATCTGGGGCGCCATGTTAAGATATAAACGTTTACCCTTTTAACTAAATCTAATATTTTTTACTAAAATATTTTCAATTAATATTATAGCTTAGATTTTTCCTGAAAAAAAATTAGGAGTCGGCTATAGGCTCCTAAACTTTGGATCGGCATTGCAACAATGCTGATAGTAAAACCAACGCGTTTAAAACCGAAAAAGGAGTTCTAATTCAAGACAAAGTCGCAAAAATAGAAGGAAAAAACTAACATGTATTGTAATTTTATCCCATGTTTTAATAACAAAAATCCGACTTATTTACGAGTCTTATGTGTAGATTATTATTTATATATTTTTATTTATTATAAATTGATTTTAGATGAAGATTAGTCTTAACTTTGTTAATATTTTACTAAAGTATAAAATGTATAGTAATTTTGTATTTTCACTTAGGTCAATATATGTTTTTAAAAATGTCTTTATATATTAAACACCAAATGTATTATTGTAATGTATTATAAATATTCTTTTTGAATGTAAAAATCATATTTTATGTAAGATTGGCAATTCAAAGTCATTCACTTCTCTCGCCCCCTTAAAATTGACTAATGCTTTTAGGGAAATTAAATTTTAATAAATGACTAATCTGCCATTCGAGGGTTAAAACAAAAACCGGCCAAGTGCTAGGACCGGACTCGCAAACGAAGGGAAACAAAACCCTACCATTATCACAAAAAAAAAACAGGTTTGTTGTATGCCAGCTCCACTAAAATATTTATTTTATAAATAGCGATATATAGCGACAAAAGATATACATAATATGTGGGAATTTCAAATATCTTACTATCACCGTTCATGAGATATAGTCTGATGGCAGACAGACGGACAGTAGAGTCTCAGTAAAAGGGTCCCGTTTTGGCCCCTAAAAAAGTACAATTAAAAGACACCATTATTTAAATTGCAATAAGGTCGTCTTAAGTCTGTCTCATAAGCCGTATTACTATTTAAGTCACGTAGTATAAACAAAAATACCTAACGCTACAAATTAACTAAATAACCGGAACTAATGATGCGACCAAAATTAAAAAAATTAGGCGTGTTCCTCTTAGTTCTCAACACTTGTACCCCGATGCGGGAACTAATAAGCGAGTGACACTAATTGGTACGGAGTTTGAACTCCCCCATCTTTGTACTGACTGCTTCATAAATAAGTGAAGCTCCTACTCGTATTTTAAAATATCTTTTACAATATGTTTACAGTAGCAAAAGTATAATGTGTAAGTATGAATCTATACGACTATATTTTGACGACCTCTGTGGCACGTCGTCGGGCGAACGCTTGGCTGCAATGCAGAAGGTTGCGGGTTCGATTCCCGCTGAGTGCAAATATTTATGCTTAAAAATAAATATTTGTATCTGGTCTGGGTGTATTTCTATGTATAATATGTATGTATTTACAAAAGAAAAATAAATATAAGTAGTATATCCGTTGTCTAGTCACCGTAACACATAAGCAGCTTACCATGGGGCTAGATTGCGCTGTGAGTTTGTCACAGTATTTATTTATTTATTTATACATATTAAATTCAAAGTCCCGACTTAATGACCGAACTATATATCAAAGTAGATCCCAAACCGCCGATCCTGGGGCATGAAATTAGAAAGAGTGTGCTCTTTGTCATGTGTATAGATGTGACAAAGAACATAGTGTTAGTGGATACCTCAAGAAACTAGTTTACGGGACTTAAAACGACGACGGGACGCTCGCGCTGTTATGTAAACCTACATTATAGGTACGGTTTTTATTTCTCTTCATATTTCTCTTCATAAGACCAAGGTGGTTTTATCGTTTAATAGCCATAGAGTTCGCTTACAGTGGCTGTAGGCTGGCCATATTAGCCGTAGAACCGACAACCGTTGGGGTAAACGAGTTCTAGAGTGGAGACCGCGTCTCGGCAAACGTAGTATAGGACGTCCACAGGCACGTTTTAGTGACGATTTCCGCATGACGGCTAGCACAAACTGGATGCGAGAAGCCGAAAATTGATCTAGGTGGCGTGCAATTGGAGAGGCCTATGTTCAGCAGTGGACTGCAACAGGCTGATGATGATGATGATGGTCGCTTACAGGAAATCTTTCGGAGGCCAAGACGTTTAAGCCAAGACGTTTAGAAACGATTTTACCTAGAAAAGTTCTAAGTGAAACCATTACATAGGTATACATAGGTAGGTACTCTAAGTTTAGCTATATATTCTCCGGACCACGGCGCACGGCCGGTGTAACCCATTTGCCATAACTTCGAGGTGATTTTAAAATATAAATCTTTAATTAAAAAAATGTCTTCAAACGCGATCTGGACTCCACCGAGCGTCCACCGCCTACCACCAAGTTTAGTTAGCTTGCCTGTTTTTCAAATGTGTGAGCATAGCTGTCATAGTTTGCGAATTGGCACATGTATAAAAAACTGGGTCAACTATGCAAACTAAGTTAATTTAGTCGAGGCTTTATTCTCGTTTACATTAAAAGCGAGACAACGCGTCAAGTTTCTATAAAATGCCTCAGAGTACGACTGTAATCTTTTACTTCTTAAAAATAGAGGAAAAAATAAATGATATTTATTCTCAACATTGCATCAACAGAAATGAGCTCATCTAATATCTAGAGAACACGTCTTTTAAATGAAGTTTGTATTTTTCATTAAGAATTTTTATGAAACAAAGGAGAAAGATGTTTTTATGGTCGAGTTTCAGTTTTTACGGGCTGTCTAGTGACCTTAATATTAAGATTCAAACAACGTTTCGAGTCGTTTAGGAGCTGAAAGATAAGTA
Source organism: Idaea dimidiata (assembly GCA_949358125.1). Classification (NCBI taxonomy): domain Eukaryota; kingdom Metazoa; phylum Arthropoda; class Insecta; order Lepidoptera; family Geometridae; genus Idaea; species Idaea dimidiata. The sequence goes on from OX442329.1 coordinate 16,540,530, forward strand.
GGTTGTATGAAGGATACAAAGTACTCGAGTATTGAAAAATGTGGGACAAAGACAAATAACTGAATGGAAATTACTCTTCACCTGAGTTCGAAAGAATTGTAAATAAGTATTGTATATGTATATGCTTGCTAACTATGCAGTAATAATTTGAAAATGGGTTATTTTTCTTCTTTTTTTGTAAAAGCTATTGTGATTGCATTATAATTGGTAAATTATCTTGTTTCAATATCCTGCCACATCTAAAGCGCTATTAGTTGCTGCCATCAGATCGCATAGAATTAGATTTTAGTGCTGCCTTCCATTTACGAGTACGGCATTACCTAAACTATTAATACTAAGTATCTATGTTCGATTGTTTGGCAAAATGATATAAAGTTAAAGTTTTAACTGTGCGTTACCGCAATTAGCCCTACCTACTAGTTGGCCTTTGTGCGCCATTTTTACCCGACTGCGCGACGCAAAGGAGGGTAATGTGGTTATAAGTCGTCGCTTTCCTCACGATGTTTTGCTTCACTGCATAGAGCGCAGCCCTTGAAAAATCAAATTATTCAAAAAAGCGTTTACGTCGACGTTTTTATCAATTCAGATTTTCCGTAGAAACCTTCAGCTATAAAAAATGTAGGTGGGCATAGGTTTCTAGGCTTTTAAAACATCAATCTACATAATGGAATGGGTTGTTTAATGATACAACCCTATTTATGAATTAACTGTAGTACGTAAAAGTAAATGAATAAACAAAACTCAATTTTCCGGTACACAAGTATTTGAGAAGTTTGCACTGTACCGGAAAAGATTAAGGGATTACCATCTACTCCTCTTTCACATCCAAGGATAATCTTGGGCACGTAAACCGGGGCTGATGTTGTTACTTACCTTAGTCCGGGATTATATTTCATTTATCCTTTTAGTCTACTAAATGAGGTTTACATTACTAATCTTAATGTTAGAGAGTGATAGAAAAATTGTAAAGTTGCTTGTTAGTTAGATTTTTCTTCGGTTTTTGTGCTTCGCTCGTAAGAATCTCAATTGCAAAATAAAATGTTGTGCTTCTCGTCCGAATCAATTATTTACTAACTGCGCCCCGCGGTTTCACCCGCGTGAGTCCCGATCCCGCAGGAAAATCAGGATTTGTTTTACATATAAATCTTCCTTGTGAATCATTATATCTGTCCACTAAAAAAACACATTTTTCTCGCTTACTCTTGTTGCCTAGTCGTGAGTTGTATGTGACTTAGTAAAGTTCAACTAGCCCGATAAGTTAGTGAACTTAGCTCTTATTAATACTTATTAAAAATATGACCATATAGCTTTATAGTGTGCGATGGACGCATGTGCGTCAAAAACTGAATCAACTACGCGAAGCAAAGCTAAACTAAGTTAATGTAGTTCGTAGTGAACGACATGTTTGATCATCCTGCTTATCCAATATCTTGAAATATTGTTTATCGTTTATAAATTGCTATTGAGTAATTATTCAGTTTATTGCCATTCAATACCCACTTATTAACTGGCTTGTTATGATATGAATAATAATAAATAATGGTAATTTATCCCATAATTCAATACAATAATTTACATTCATAAATACTGTCCATTATCTATCATTTAACAACAAGTGTTTTAAAATATATTTCATGAACATGCAACTGATGGCCTACTAGCGTAAAGAAATTATGCTACAAAATATTTAATCATGGCAGGATAACTTTAATTTTACATTTGACGTTTGACAAATAACATTTGTCAATTGTAGATAGTAAAAATCGTTTTTCATTCAATTTTTAGCCAATATAGTTTCGAATGCAGTTCAGTTGCAAGTTCTAGTTTCGTTTTGAGTGTAAACGTCAAAATGTTTTTTTTTCTCGTTGAATGTTAACAGACACATTAATGACTACTCGCTCCGCTCACGTTGGAAACACGGCCTTAACATTCCATTCACAACTCCAAACCATAGACATCATCAAAGGTTCACCTCGAAGATACGATTTATCAAATCCTTTTGTCCAAGACCTTGCAGCTCAGTGACAGCAAGGTCCAGATAACCACAGATAACATTCAGTTGCCTTCTAAACATTGAAATGTATATGTACGCTGAATATCGTACCATCCAATGTAGAGCAGGTGAATTATAGAGGTAGAATATATTTTTATTTGGGCTTGCTGAGTCCCGCGGTAGTACTCACATAAGTCGCGATCTCATGAGAATTTGCAAATTAAACCTTTTTAGTGTATTCCTACACTTAAAAAAACGCACCTCTTTTCAGTCTACCCTAAGGAGAAAAGCTCCGAAACGTAGGAACGGCTTTGCATCAAAACTGAAAAAGAAACTCACGCGATTAAAACCGGAAAATGCTCATTTAAGCTCACAATTAAAAAGCGTGTCTCTAGATCCAGGTGTAATATATCGTATTGAATTAGTTAGTAGGTCTTTGTGTTTCTGCTTTATTACTGTCTTACTAACTATGTAGACCTACGCGCGTGAAACCGCGGGACATAGATTATGAATAGCATTTTTTTTTAATTAGGTACCTAATGTAAGTATGTACATAACATTAATAATACAATGAAATATTATAAAAACTCTAATAACTAATAGATAAGAAACGTGAAAACTTGTTTGTTCTCTTCCTTCTAATCATGATTGATTGATCCATAATGATTATGTGAATATAACAAGAAACCTTGTTTATAAAAATACACCGAACAATTGGACGGCCGTACCCACCCAATAGTACCCATACTCTTGAGAATGTACTGGAAAAGGAAATGTAGTGAAAAATTAGGGAAAAAAGGGTTTTGTTATGTTATTACTTAATTTTAGTACTAAGCGAAAAAGGCGGAAAGAACACAAATATTCAATGGAATCAAATTGAAATACAGTCAAGTAGAAGATTCTAAAAACATTAAAAAAAAATTTAGTTTTATTGGTCTAGCCATTTCAACTAGAAAGACAAAAAAAGGAGACAGAAAAATATTTATATTCATAAATTCGCCGCTCGGGGTGAGAACTAGCGTAGTCTAGTTAGTCAGGATACTGAGGTACTGACCCAGACACGCAAGTTCAAATCTCGCAAGTGAATTTTTCAAGATGTATTTCCTTTTAAATATTTCAAGTAGAAATGTCTGGAGCAATAAAAATCAAATTATAAAGTGGTGTTTTAGTTCCTTAAACTAAATTATTAGATTCGAATCAAGTAAGGATCGCCCATGTTACCAACTGTCAGAGGTAACACTCTAGATAGAATTTGTATGAACAAGTTTTACTGCTTTTCTATATTATTGGGGACTGGACATTAACGGCACTGTAGACGACGACCTTTATTCGGGCATTATTGTTAAATTAGCTGCCTCTCCGGGAATAGTCAAAAGCGGACATAAAACCGACTTTAACAATATTGTATTCCTTACCTTTTGAGTACCTATTCTTACGACAAGCTTACGGGCACTCATAAAAATTATACACGGTAAAGGGACCCCTCTTTCAATTGAATAAGGTTCTTTTTCCTGTATTGTTTGTTTTGCTATTTATTTGCTCACAAACACGGAGTCATTTGTTCGTATAATAACAAGATTCACTTGATGGATGAGTTGTAAACTAGAATTTACGCGACTCAGGTGGTATAAGGGACTTTCGTGAACATCTTGACTTAGGTAATTATTTGTGCTAAATGAACTAATAAATGAACCTGATGAAGTAATCATTTTCTTTATGACAGATAGTGGAGACTTTAGTCCAGGTTTTGTTGCGTTTAGGGTATCTTCCGCTTAGTATTGAATTACTCCTTTTTGACGGAGCGCGACAGGCGTCTACCATCACAGCTGTTTTATACGCACACTTGATAATTTTATCGAATCTACATACTTAATTAATTTACTTAAGGAATTCTCCGCCGTCTGACGACAATTAGAGCAAGCGTCCCTGACAACAGTAAACTACTCATTTTTGGATTCCTCTCAATAGAATCTACTTCTAAAGAACTAGTTCTTTATGTTATTTGTATTATTGGTTAATTAATTATAGGAACACCTCAAACCACCTTCTGCTTAAATATCTCCTAAATGTTTAAACTTATGGTTACAATTTTGATAATTTGACTAGTCGCTTAGACAAAATATCTGTCTTTTACAAAAATGTTACTAAGAAAAAGAGAAGGTACATATAAAGTACGACATTAAATACTAGCATTATTTTTCCTAATTTGTAAGGACTTGCGGTGTGTAGACATTATACACATTTAAAACGTTTTAAAATTATTCCGAATTTCGGAATGGTTGGTGACCTCAAGGGACAAAAAGGTCCCGTTTAGAATTAGATCGCAACCACGTATTCCAGTTCGTAGCTTGGAAACCGTTACGGTCGTGATTTTGATGGCTTTTCTGCCATGCCATGGTAAGTTCGTGGAATGGACAGGGACATTTTTCCATTCAGTAAGAAGAAAAGAGTAATGTTGGTTATAGCGATAAGTTCGTCTTTGGACAGGAATAGTTTGCTCCTAAATTTAAAATATTTTTTTATAATTTTATTAAAAAGGTAAATACTTAAATACGTGTACCGATCAATATCAAAGAGCGGACATACCATACTAAACTCTGTTTTTTTTTAAATATATTTTTTTACTTTTAAATAATTTAACTTTAAGATGTGATATGTCTTACAGGGCAAAAAATGAGTACTTCTTGCCCCAAAATTAAGTGATATTAAAGAAAATATAATCTTTTGCCGAAATTCTACAATGCCGAATATAAAATCTGTACAGCAACACGTTCACCATATAAGCCATATTATACCTAATTATCTACAATATCCCAAAAAGGGTTTTATATCGATTGAAGTTCCTACGACGACCAACCCATCGATTAATCGTACTTATAAGTAAATTGTAAGTAACTAATATTTTATAGTTCTATTTTCGAGGAACATCGTGGCATAATTGCACGAAGAAATCCAATTACTAGAACCCGAGTAATGAACGAAACAGTGCAACTACTCGAGAACTGCTCGGCCGCCCATTGCACGCCCGAGATAACACTACGTTTTCACTTCTGCGGATGAAACCGCGGGGCGCAGCTAGTCGTGAATACATGAATTTCAATCAAATTTTTTAAGCAACAAATTACCAAAATCAGCAAGGCCGAAACTTAACCGACCTAAAGACCAACCGACTTAAAGTAGACCTAAACTTTCTAAGCACATAATTATTCTTAGCAATAAAAAACCTTGAAAAAATTTAAAAAACATGCTATTTCAATCAATAGACAACTGTTACTGTAGATTTTAGATTCCGTTCCGAGTTCCGACAAAAGCGCCAAGGGTTAATAAATCTTTGTTTCCTTAATGGGTTTTCACAAAATTTTCTTATTCTTGAAGAAGAATTTGTATTGTGTATTTAGTTTGTTGAATTGTGTTCTGTTTTATGAATACCCAAATATTGTTTAGTCATTTATCTTTTTTTGGAATGTTCTATTTGGGAATTAGTATTTATTTAAACTTTAAATACAAACGTCAATAGTTTTATTAAGTATACAATGTCCAAATGTCACAAAACATAGATATAGGTAGGTCATGTTTCATTTTAATTTTAGTTTTATAATTAGTTTTAATTTTAGCTATTAACTTTTTTTATTGTTTTGATTCTTGTTTAATAAATTTTAAAACATAGAATACATAATTATAGTCAGTCAAATAAACCACCCCTGATTGATACTGGCAGCATTGCCTCTTTGTATGTCAATGGCTATCCTTTGCACCAAATATGACCCTGAGCGGTAGTCAAGCCCGCGACCTCTAAGACGGCGGCCCAATTCCTTTGAGAAGGCGAGACTGATGCATGCATGCAAGATGCATTGAAACCATTTGGTATCTAGTTAAGTAAGTCTTACATATCTTATCGATGAAAATGCATGACCGATAGTTGATTGCGAACTGCTATTACTCGTATCTGTATGGAACCTGAGGCTGCGTTCTCTATTCCTGTTCACGCTCCGCTGCTAGGCCGCCGTACGGCCTATTCCACTAAGTTGTACTATAACTTCAACCAGTTGAACTAATTGCATCAAAAAATTCCAGTTATTTCAACTTTGAACGGGAATTACGCGAGTGAAACCACGAGCCGCAGCTAGTGATATTATAATGATGAAAGTTCGTGTGTAAGAAGTGACCATACTCGTTTAAACACTTATTCGTAAACGAGTTAGTGTTTGTTACTCCTTTACGCAAGAATTGCTAAACCGATTGCGATGAAACTTGGTGTGCGGATAGTTGGAGATCTGAATTAACACATAAGCAAATTTTTCATACCAATTTTCTAACAAACCTCGCACGCAGACAGTAATGCTATGTAGTAGTATATATAGTATAATAAAGCAAACATTTTTCTCTCAAAGTTCAAGTATTGATTTTTCTATAATATTTTATATATACAGAGCAATAAAATAAGTTTACTCGAACCAAAGTTATTGGACTTGTTATAAGTTTTGCAATGCTCGTTAAAGCAAAATTTTAGTAAGTAATGGAGTTTTAGTTTAAGTACCTAAGGTACTTCTATAGGTAGTTTATTTTATGCTTCGGTATGTTTGTTTACTTTGGAACTTTCGGTGAGGCCCCAATTTATTTGGGGTCAGCACAGAAGGTTTATCATCCATCAGCATCACTCACCATCTACTGAAAATAGACTTTAAATATTTTATTATAAAATAATAAATAAAGCAGTTTACCTACCACCGCACAATGTAAAATACGGATAGAATTTATTACCATTTATTATATTCTTTCCTAGAAACGTCAGTACCGTCTATGCTTACAAAATTCAGTTTTCAATGTCATTAGATCAATTGTGTTAACATTTATGTAGGCATAATGATAGGTACTAGTTGTTTTTGAAAAATAAAAAACAATATTTACCGGATTTATTACCTATATATCATTCAACATGTTACCACTATCAAATCGCGATCACGATATTAAAACGTCACAAAGAATTCAAATTGTTAGAGTTCCTGGAATTTAAGCTGAGCCTAGTTAGTGTATAGTATTATATATTATGTTATATATGTTTATAGTTAAGTAGGGCCAGTTTTTAATAAGTAGCGTTACCACAAACCCAATTGGGTCTGCGGTATACTATCCTACCAAATATTTTATTTAAGCTGCAAAACTTCACACCAAATATACCTAAGAAAATGTCTTTCGATACAAATCTTTACCCACAATACTCAGACCTGAAAATGCTCTAAAGTCGTCAGGCTAAACTTCGACTGCGCAAAGGTTGCGGGTTGATGCCCGTCGGAAACATTTTATACCTTAAAAATTCATTTATAGAAAAAAGTAATAATATTAGTAAATCTGTTGTCTAGCATCCATAGTATAAGCCTAGTTGCTCAGTTTGCAGATAGATTTCGCTGTATAAAACATCGCACAATGTACAAACTTATTTATTGACTATTCAACACTTCAGTAAGGTAAATAAAGCACAAAAACGTCTTAAACATCTAATCTAGAGACCAAAAATCACCATAATTCAGTTACGAAAAGATATAAAGGAAAAATGTTTTCATTCTATGGAAACACTTTCATCTAAATTGATTACAACATCAGGTCGGCACGTATTCTATAACTAAATCGTCTCAACGTCGCCTTCGCATCGTTTTATTTTCCTCGAAATCAATTCAATATTTTTTTAGCAATTATGCAAGAAGTTAAGAATAGAAATAGAATAAAAATATATTTATTAGGACAAGCACACAGAAAAAAATACAAATACAAATACAAAAGTAGTGGGTACTTAAATGTATAAAAAATAATTTAACCATAATACCATCAACTAAGTTAGGAAGCCATGTGCAAACCCTAAATGGGCCGGCCGCAGCAAAAAGTTGTAGCCTGTAGTATTACTATCTTTAAGTTTATATTACTTACACAGCTTTTCTTATAATAACTAACATTTAAAAGCTTTGGCCAAAACTGCAAAATTTTCCCAAACTTTTGAACCATTTTGGATAAAAACTTAAAGATGCTGAAGCGATGTTGAGACTATTTAGTTACAGAGAATACTTGCCTGGTTGTAAAATGTAAAAACGAAGATTCTATGCCCTAGTTACGGTTTGCTCGTAAGCGGCTTGTTTCCATTTTCTTAAGAAAGTGAACTGAAGTCAGCTTATTACTTTTTAATGGGCGTCCGCATGCTTTTCTTAAAATTCGTTTAGACGCAGATTAAATAGCACTCTGTATGACATGGTTCTATTTTGTCTAAGAGCTTCTAAAGTTTGCTTGTCAGCTTATAATTTTATCAGAAAATCGTGTTTTATATTTTACTAGTTGCCCACTGCAGTGTTATCCGCATAAATCTCGATCCCGCTGGAATATTAAATTTAATTGCAATCGGTTCAGTCGTTTTTGTACGGAGAAGTAACCGACATATTCGAATACTTACACACAAACAATCACTCTAACTAATATTATAAACGCGAAAGTTTGTATGCAGGTTAGTCTGTAACTTTGTTACTCAATCACGCAAAAACTACCGAACCGTTTGCGATGAACTTAGCATATAGGTAGCTGGGGACCTGGAATAACAAATAGGCTACTTCTATTCCGATATTGACGCGGGAACAGGACTTACGCGGAAGAAACCGCGGGGCGCAGCTAGTTTATAATAATAGTTGGATGTGCAATGAGAGATAACAGATATAAAAAATATAAATATAAATCTAAATTACTACTAAGTATCTATGTTGTATTTTTATACTTAGACTAGCGCAGCTAGCTGCGCTTCGCGGTTTGACTCGCTTAAATACTGTTCCCGCGGAAATATGGGAGTAAAAAAAACTTTTCTCCATTCCAGGTCTCCAGCTATCTACATTCTAAGTTTTATCGCAATCGGTTTAGTAGTGTAAGGGTGAAAGAGTAACAAAGTCACATACAGACATACATACATACGAACTTTCGCGTTTAAAATATTAGTAATATTGTAAAAAGGAAAAATGTAGTATATGATTCGATTAAAAAAAAAATCATACACTAATAGAAAGCTACATTATCGAGAACTAACATAGGCATATTATTTTATTTTTGATCCTGATAATCCCACAGGATGTGGAAAAAGTAATTATATGCGAGTAAAATCGCACGACCCACTTAGTCAAGATAAATTAAACATTTTGTTGAAAATAAATTGAGACTTATTAAATCTAACCCTTTAACAGTTCACTTTTAATTGGCTTTAGTGAAAACGCGTTACCTAATGGACCACTAAATAAAGTTTTACAAACTGAAGTTTTAGTAAGTCGGTGTAACTTCGGTAAATGTTAAAACTCTGAGTATTTAAAAGTAACTATGTACCAATTAATGTTATATTAAGTGACTAGCCTCAAAATGATGAAAACTTTGATGACAGTTTGTGTTAAGATTTCAGTGATAATTACGAGGTAGTTAAATGGTAGTTAATAATAGACTTTGATAAGGTACTAGCTGCGGTTTCATTCGCGTAGTACGATATTCATTTTTTTTCTTTTATATGATCCTTGTCCTGGTCATAGCAAACAACAAAAAAAGAGTGAGCAAAATCGGTCCAGCCGTTCAAGCGTGATGCCATGACCAAGGGAAATAGAGATTCATTTTTAAATATAAGTTTTATTGTGTTGTTAAATGTAGGTAAAATATGTCATAATAATGTGACTTTGACGGTGGAATTGTAAAAATGTATTAGCATAAGTACATTTATCAGTTTACTAAAATTACTTAATAACGGGGTATTTACCATGTTTAATAATTTATTCGCGGAGCTCGATATTTCGCTAGTAATTCCAACCAGCTTGTTCACGAGACTGGAGAATGCGGGTAGGTGATGACAGTTAGAGGCGTCCATATCGGACTACCTGCTTTCTGACACGAGTTGAACGTCTGGTTATCGGTCCCCTACTATTGTCACTAACTTCATTATTTACTCGGTCCTGCATTCGACAGACCACACTCACGGTATCTGTTCGCAAACTTTTTGTAGTGTTCTTCATGGGTTTGCATAATTTAATTACCGGATTCCAGGCTTTCGACAATTGAAACCCATCTTCCCTGTTGAAATTACTATACTTAGTAATTTCAATGGCAATGGGTATGGACGCCTCTAACTGTCATCACCTACCCGCATTCTCCAGTCTCGTGAACAAGCTGGTTGGAATTACTAGCGAAATATCGAGCTCCGCGAATAAATTATTAAACATGGTAAATACCCCGTTATTAAGTAATTTTAGTAGTGAAAATAACCATGTTAGTTTAAAATCGTATATTGAACACCGGTACGGGCCGGAATGTGTAAAATTAATAAAACACCTTGAACGCGCGCGGAAAAAGTGTGAGTGTCTGGAGGAGTCTTTGACTTTCCTTATAAAGTGTCGGGACGCAAAAGTGTTGCCAACATGTGTGCGTCTTAAGCCACGGGAGGACATTTACGGTTCCGCGAGCATTCTACGAAATGCGAGTGAAAAGTTGTTGCGTAGGTCTATTCGGAACCTTAGGTTTAAAATCGACAAAGGTCAGAGTGAACTTTATGAATTACATCTGAAGTGTGGTGTGTCGTTGTCGGCGGAGGACTTTGATGTGTGTGACCGTATTACGTACCAACAGGCTCAACACTATCGTGAGTCGAGTGCGCGTAAGAAAGAGAGAAAATTCGAGCGACTTATTCAACGGCAAATACCTACCAGCCCCTACTATGAAAACTCGAACGAAACTCGAACGGTCATAAACTTGTCGAAGAAAGAATTGACGGCGTGTGCACAAGAGGTACTTAAAAAGGGTTTGAATTTTGCCCCAGCTCCAACACGCATTCCTTATGAAGACGTGATAGGAAGTGTCGAGGAAGTCATTAAACGCAATAGTATACCTACTTTTGAGGCTGATATATTGAGACAGGATGCCGCTATCCTATTGCGTCACGCTAAACCTCCACAACCAAACATTACGCGGGACCAACTTGCCGCGTTACGAGAACTTCGTAGGGACGAAGACGTAATCGTCCTTAGAGCGGATAAGGGGAATGCTACGGTGGTTATGGACGTCGTAGACTATGATTCAAAAATACGAAGCATGTTGAGTGACGAAAATACCTACCGGAGAGTGAGCTATAACCCGACGGCAAGAACAAACCGTGCCACCACCGCTTTGATTAGGGCACGTGAGACGGTGATAGGGCATGAGACAGCCAAATATCTGCTTCGGCCGATAAACATCCAGCCGCCCAAGTTGTACGGATTACCGAAAGTGCACAAACTGAATGTTCCGCTGAGGCCGATAGTAAGTCAGATTGGTTTGCCCACCTACGAATTGGCAAAACACGTATCAAGAGTGCTACAGCCGTTGGTGGGCCGCACGGCGTCTTATGTCAAAGATTCTCGCCATTTTGTGGACGTCTTGCGTTCGACTAAGGTTGACACTGATGACTTGTTGGTCAGTTTTGACGTCGAGTCCTTATTTACGAATGTGCCAATGGTCGAATGTTTGGATGTCATCAAGGTGAAGTTGCAGCAGAATAATGTGCCGGCAGAATATATCGAATTGCTGCGCCATTGCCTAGAGACCAGCTATTTTGTGTACCAGGGTGAATACTACATACAAATTGATGGTGTGGCGATGGGTAGCCCGGTTGCTCCTGTGGTCGCTAATATCTGGATGGAGTATTTTGAGGATATAGCGATTTCGACTGTTCCTGCGGCCATACCAATTAAGTTGTGGAGAAGGTACGTGGATGACGTTTTTGCCATCATAAAAGGGGACGATGAGGACGCCCAGGAATGTCTACACCACCTCAACAACATTCACAACAAAATGCGGTTCACCTGCGACGTGGAAAGGGATCGGACATTGGCTTTCTTGGATGTCAGGGTCGGAGTTCGTGTGGATGGATCTTTGAGCCATACTGTGGACAGAAAACCGACACACACTGACCGATATCTACATGCTGACTCCCACCACCATCCACGACACCTGAACGCTGTAGTGACGTCACTGACCAACCGTGCACATGACCTGTGTGACGAAGACCATATAGATGAGGAATTGGTGCATGTTAAAAAAGTCCTGCAGTAGAACGGGTTCAAAGTACGGGACACAATTACTAGTTCTAAAAAGAAACTCAGGCAGTACAGGGTTGAGAGGCAACCAGCGTTTATGCCATACATAAAGGGAGTAACAGACAAGGTCGCTAAAATCTTGGATAAGTATGCCGTAAAGACCATTTTTACTCCTTTTAAGAAGATTGGACAAATGCTGCGCACGCCCAAGGATACTTTTCCCTTGGAAAATCCCGGTGTGTATAAAATTGATTGTAGTTGTGGAAAGGCCTATATTGGACAGACAAAACGCACGGTGGCCTGTCGGATTAAGGAACATATAAAGGCGGTGAAAAACAATGATATCCAGAAGTCGGCTATAGCGGAACACCTTTTAGATGCCGGACCAAATCATTGGATTGAGTTTCACAGGCCGCAGGTACTTTCGACACAACGCCATTACACACCCCGTATGGTACGTGAAGCCATTGAAATTACTAAGTATAGTAATTTCAACAGGGAAGATGGGTTTCAATTGTCGAAAGCCTGGAATCCGGTAATTAAATTATGCAAACCCATGAAGAACACTACAAAAAGTTTGCGAACAGATACCGTGAGTGTGGTCTGTCGAATGCAGGACCGAGTAAATAATGAAGTTAGTGACAATAGTAGGGGACCGATAACCAGACGTTCAACTCGTGTCAGAAAGCAGGTAGTCCGATATGGACGCCTCTAACTGTCATCACCTACCAGCATTCTCCAGTCTCGTGAACAAGCTGGTTGGAATTACTAGCGAAATATCGAGCTCCGCGAATAAATTATTAAACATGGTAAATACCCCGTTATTAAGTAATTTTAGTAGTGAAAATAACCATGTTAGTTTAAAATCGTATATTTATCAGTTTGAATTAATTCTTAAACTACATGTACATAACTTTATGATATTGATTCTTAAACATCTAAGAAGGAAAAAAAAATACACCTGACTAAAATAAATAAATAAATAGTTATTTCAGGACATTACACACAGTGCAATCCATACCCAAATCACACAGGCAACTAGGTTAATTAATACTATGGGATATAGAGAACGGTTAAGACATTTTAAGGAAAATCGCAAAACTAGCAACACGCATTTATGGTCTTCATAAATACTAGTTCCCGGCGTTAATTGAACCCGCAACCTTCTGCTTGTAGTCGAGATAAGTAACTTATTATTACTTCAACTACTATTATACCTACCTACCTATCTACAATAGGGAAGGTGTAAACCAACCCGTAAGTCGTTGTCACTATCCGCATACTGGAACTGGATGCTCCTTGTTGGTCAGGCGCCTTCACAGATTTACGACTTCGTACCCCGATATGAATTACTTTGGTCGACCGAAACTATAGCATCCACAAATTCGGGAACGTTATACCACTATTTGGTCGTATAGCAGTCAAAGGGTTACGTATACTGTTTGCTTGTCATATTTTCGTTCTGGTTTCTGCGTTTTCTTTCTTCTGTCATATACAAAATAAGCGTCTTGTGTTGTGTTCCATCCAACTAGTAACTCAGTCAGCCGCAATACAGCCTAAGCCCGTTTTCAGTCAGCCTATTTTAATTAGGATCACATTTAAGGAGAACTCCTCTTACGTCATCGAGTAAAAAATCGTTATCGTAACAAGATATTCTAAAAATTATGACTAAAAGCTGGGTCAGTTTTGAGTCGATCTCTGTATATAGTTTGCCTCAAAACTGTCCCATTTTTTATTATGTTTAAAATAAAAGTATTCATTTTCAATTTTAGTTGTAGGTTACAATAAAATAAAGCTCTGTAAATATTAGTCTTCATAAGTTCTAAGAAAATTGCCTCAAAACTTTATTTAATTTAACAAGTCGAAATCTCTTTCTTAGGAATGTACAACAATTACGCCAACCTCTCATTTTGAAAGCAAAATCCAGGTAAATATTAGGGATAATGCAGGTAGAACGTGTCTAATGAAACTTTTGATGTTCTCTTAGTAAAAAATAAAGCAAAAAAAATGCGGGCAAACTAAAATGGCTTCAAAGTTTTACCTCAAACACCTATAGTATTATTAAAGAGGAATTTTCGATGCGCAGGTAGCAAGGTTTTTGCTCAAAACCTGTTGTTAAAATTCTGATAATTGGGTGAAAGAATTTCTGGGTTTGACAATTTTGTGAAAAGGACATTTTTTTAAAACGGCGAAGGCCTCACGCAACTACATCCTGGAGTTATATTATTATAGGAGACGTAAACCGTGCTTGTATTCTCACATGATTGGTTAGTAGGGCCTGTATAAAATCTTGTCAAGGGTACGTCGAGTCCTAGCCAGAAGGCAGTGTTTCTTAGAAATTTAAGAATAACAGTTTTCAGTTACTACGATTTCAAATTGGATATTTAATATTGCATAATTTTAGTTATACTATTTTTATAGTTAACCTTTTAACTATAAAATAAGCTAGGTAATGTATTCTACAATAAACACCCTAGGGTTATTTCATCTTCAATTCCTATTACGTTACAAAAGACACGTTCCAGTCTTTTATGTACAAAAGGATGAGCGTAGTTGATAAATAAACTTTAATTAAGTAGATAGTTTAGAGTTTAGAATGTTATTAAACCACTAGCTACGTCCCGCCGTTACATCTGCGTAAGTCCCAATCGCATGGATATTTCGGGATCAAAAGTAGCCTATAGGGACTTCTCGATAATATAGCTTCTTATTTTTAATTTTTAAATCGGTCTAGTAGTTTCGGATCCTATTCATAACAAATAAACAAATAAAAATCTTTCCCTTTAAGAATATTTTTGAATCTTACTTATAACACTTTTTAAAACGCGAACTCAACACGGGTTACCAAAGCGCGCACTTCAAACATACAATCGTACATTTAGTACCACAACTGAGGTCATAAATATTTATCTAGTATCGGAAACGGGAACCACAATTCCTAGTTTCGCAGATTATTTCTCTGTTCTATGCAGATTGGTAGCATCGAATTAATAGGTACATGAAACAGGAAACAGCAACGATCCTTGTTTGATTGTA
The DNA here is from genome assembly GCA_949358125.1 of Idaea dimidiata. NCBI lineage: Eukaryota > Metazoa > Arthropoda > Insecta > Lepidoptera > Geometridae > Idaea > Idaea dimidiata. Next base: position 16,555,629 of record OX442329.1, read on the forward strand.
CTGTACTGTTTTGGTGTTGGGGTGTTTTTAAATATCGGAGTACTGCGTGGCTGTTAGCAAAACCTATTAAAGGTATCAAAGCTTGGTATCAAGCTCATGCACGCCGCCCCGGTTCTCCATAACCGCTAGAGGCACCCTGGATCAATTATTACCTAATTTTTAAAAACAGTAAAAGCACCTCTGGGTCAATTATGACCCATATATTTCAAATCTCGCGATCTCTGCATCAACTTCTTATTTATGATGTATACTGATTTTACTAATTAAAATAGCCGTACGGAAGTATATCCATCTTTTTCACATTTTGTTGACCTTCACGTCCATGTATGCCAACCTACAAAATCATTAATCGTCACATACATACAGTATTTAGTCTATGACTGGCCGGCTGGCGGGACTAACTACAGGTTTTTGCGGGGCGCGGGAGGTAAACGAAGAGGCTAAAACATGTATTTTGTGAATCTTTTCTCTAAATCTATATCTACAACAGTTGGTTTAATTAATGGCTTTCCCATCGTAGAATGCTGAAAACGAGTATCAGCAACATAACAATGTGTTGGAGAATAGAAACCAATGATTGGCATTAGTTGTAAGCTCTTAAGGCGGCGATAGATGATAATTATCGGTCCTTGTCCGATTGCATATAAATGAGCGAGATGGAATTGCGTGAAAAAATCTACAATTTCTAGTTAAATCAATCATTAACGAAGATTAAAATAATATTTTCATAAAACGCGATGAAGAGGTTCTAGGTATTGTATTTTCTAATATTATGATGCCTATAAGAAAATATAGCGGTTCAGGATTTAGAAGAAAAATTGATTTATTTTGTAAAACAGGGGTAACTTTGCCTGTATAATAGTGGTATTTAAAGTTATTTTTTATTGTTTTTGAAATGAAGGGGACACTTCTTGTATCATGTACAATAGCATAATACATTGTTTATAGATCTATTTGATACCGGTTATGAAGAAAACTATTCAATCGGAAGGGATTTCACATGAGTCGCGTCCTTAAGCTCAAACTCATAAGTTTTAAGTTCTTCTCTGGTTGATAACAATCTGATAAATTGTCATTTTTACACGACTGCCAAAGAAAGTGTTATTTTCTACTTGGGAACTTTTTTCGAACACGGACCTAAGGACAATATTGTATACATAATAAAACAAAGACAAGGTAGATTACCACTAAATAGATAATACTCACTAATAATAGTAGGTACCTAATTATGGTACGCTATTACAATTACGTCTTACAATATTACACCTCTTTTGTCTTTAATCGTATACGAGTTAAATTATAAGTAGCAAGTGTCAAGGATATAGCACCTGAACCGAGTAATTATTTTGTAACAAGCAACCGACACCGATGGAAATTATACGATGTATCCTGTAATTAGGCGGAAGGGAACTGTGAGTGGAGACGTATATGATATTCGAAGATAACAAGTAGCGCGACAAGTCTTTTAAAAAAAATAACACCCTTTTTTTCATTATTTCAATTACATTTAATTATATTTCAGTTTAGACTTTTTTTTGGTTTTCTTGAATATAATTTATATCGAAAGTGTCAATCGCGTTGCTCGAGATCTTTAAATTACTGATCCCGTGTTTAGAAGGTACTGAAAATTAGTTTAATTCCATAATTATATTAGTTCAGTTGTGGTTTTATAGTCTTAAATTTCCATTGTCCAGTAGTTTTTTTTTTCTGTGACCAGCACACATCCATCTAGCCCCATGATAAGCTGCTAAGTTTGTGTTACGGTGACTGTATAGACAACGGATATACTACTTATTATTATATAATTTTTCTTATATTTATTTTTCTTTTGTAAATACATAATATATATTATACATAGAAATACACCCAGACCAGATACAAATATTTATTTTTAAGCATATAATTTGAACCCAGCAGGAATCAAACCCGCAACCTTCTGCATTGCAGCCAAGCGTTTGCCCGACGCGCCACAGAAAGAATTTTTAAAATCGGTCCAGTAGATTCGGAGCTTATATAAGAAATAAATCTTTTCTCTTTATAATATTAGTAGACATTATGCACAGCTTTCCTACGTTCAGGAGAACGGCGAATCAATAAGCTTTAAAACTGTTTATTAAATAAGCAATCTGCCATTTATAATTTCAATTAATAATTCATTTCAAATCGAACTTCAGTGGACTGCACTATTTTGGTCCGAGACTAGATATTTAGGAATATCTAAGTTGAAAACGGTCAACGATATATCGACTTCGTCTAAACTAACTGTTTCAATTCAGACGGATGTGAAGGTGTGGTTCAAGTTAACGCGGTTTTAATGTACTCAAATGTATAGCCGACTGCCCTGTTGAAAAAGCTTTGTTGTTTAATAATAACAATACACAAAAAAAACCCAGGAAAAATGTTTATATGTGTAGAAAAAGTGTAAATTTTAAAAGTTTATCAATTAGTCTACACGGCTATTTTTTTTTTGTTGTAGTTAATAGTAATTATTCTTTCTCTGTATCTGCTTCTCTCATAAGGTTTCTTAGTGTGTCGGTAAGTTGTATTTGTCTAAATAAACCAAATTGTTTTCATTCTTTCTTTTCTTTAAAATCATTTTTTAATCCCCCTATGAATGTAATTTCAAATATTAATTGCTGCTTTCATAGGAAAGTGATTATAACCACTAATTTATTGAGTTATTTTAACGTAAAAAGCCGATTCAGTATTAACACTGAAATGTTCAAAACGCACATTAGTATTAAACTGAATAATCTATTGTATTCTCAAACAAAACAAACGCACGAATCCGAAATTATAATATTAGGTATTTATTATGTTTCCATGAATATATATTCATAGAACCGTAATCTTACCAATATTATAAACGCAAAAGTTTGTACGTATATATACGTAGGAATGTCTGTATGTAACTTTGTTACTCTTTCACGCAAAAACTACTAAACTTACTGCGATGAAACTTGAAATATAAGTACTTTTTATTCCGATATTCCCGCGGGAACGGGACTTACGCAGGTGAAACCGTGGGGCGCAGCTAGTATATAATAAATAATGGAATTTATTTTTTTATAGTAGGTAGGTATCTTAAATAACCGATGTTTTCAACCATGCATCTAGAATGCTCAATATTTTGCGATCCTCAAATTGTAGTAACATTTTGTTACGATTAACATTTTGTTGTAAACATAATTCCATAGAAAACTAAACAATGAAAAAATAACTCACTTGTCTGTAGGAGTATTAAATTTGAACTATGTTTTCTTTTAACAAAACTAAAGATAAAATCACCTATTTTTATAAATATTATAACGTTTTCTATCTAACTAAACTATTATATTACATGAAATATCGGTATTCAAGCTAATTGTCAACAGCTGCATGGTTAACGCAAGGCTTGTTAGGAAATTTCATTTCGCAATACAGTCTAGTTTGCTACGAATATATTGAAGGCTAGTATTCATCTATTATGAAATTTGAATCTAAATAATTCTCTATAACTCTACATTGCTATATTTGTGTCGGTTCCTAACAACTTTGTAGTTACAATTAAGTTAATTTGTAGTTTGTTCATTATTAAACAATTTCAAATTAGGTTCATTGCATATTGTTGATTATCTGTAATTAAAAACATAATCCGAAAAGGGTTATCATTTTATAATATCCATATAGTCAATTCGATATGGGATATTAAAACTTAGCTTGATATTACCATAGAACTCTTTTATTCCATAACCAAATACACAAATAACAACATCATAAACAATAAATTACAAAAATAAACCTAAAACTAAAACAAAAGGAAATTGTCAGCATCCCCTCCCGCGGCATAGTGCCCAAGATGCTGGCGGCGTTCCCTCGCTGGATAGCCAAACTTATCGACTGGGACAAGAAGCTGCCAGCCCTGGGGTCACCATATGCCTCGTCCAAACGGGCTGACAACTCCTTAATGAAAACCTTACCATTGAACTGTATAAGCCAGTCATATTCGTGTCCACCTTAGAAAGCAAGAACTATAATGGTCTATGCTTCATATATGATGTAGCTATGGTCGCTGTCATCGAAATTGACGAAGAGGACTATAAAATGTATTTGTATTATCATTTGATTGATTTAATTTTATTATGTGAATGTTGTGCATAGCTATTATCGGAGCATGAATTTAGTTATTAATAAGTGTACAATTTTCATGATTATTTTTTTATTTATGTTCTGTTGTTGTGCCTTTTAATAAATAAATAAAAAATAAAAATAAATAAATAAATTACTTACTGGCTGTGGGCAGCAGTTTTACCCACGTAGGTACAGCCATAGTCTACAGAGTAGCCTCAGGGCAACCCAACAAATATCAAATTTGGAACTTCAAACAACTTTAAGACGAAATTGTTTCAATTCCCAAAGAATAGATATGGATTATTCAATAGATTTACGTGATCTAAAGTCACTGCCAAAGAAAGGTTGGTCGTAGGAAGAAGTCGTGGCTACGAAACATCAGAGAGTGGACAGGAATAGCGAGTGCCGCCAAACTATTCAGCCGCGCGAGAGATCGAAATAAATATGCTGAACTGACTGCCAACCTTCATTAGTTGGAGAGGCACCCTGAGCAGAAGAAGAAAGTCACTGTGTTAGTATTTTCGTTTTATTTTTGCTAAATCAGAAGATATTGTATGTTAAAGTTTCACAGTTAGGAGCACTACACTATTCTCCTAAGTTAGGAGCGATTGAGCCGCCATTTTTAGGTTAGTTGCTCCTAACTGTGAAACTTTAATATACAATATCTTTTAATTTAGCAGAAATAAAACGTTAAGATCACGTAAATCAGTTGAATAATCCATATCTTGTATTTGGGAACGGCCATTAAAATTTCATAAATGTATCTCTACCTTTTGGTACAAACTCCAAAGAAAAACGCCGATCCTCTTTGGTTACCGGGACCGGGCACATTAGTACTGGAGCGGGACTGGAAACATAATATACATGACTTGTCAAAGACCATTTTAGTAAATAGGCAAGTTCGCATACTTATTTTCTTTATAAATAGTACAGCAATGATATGAGCCTAAACAGACGAAAACAAAGACAATTTTTTGGTTGTTTTTTTTTTTAGATTTATCTTTGAGCATTCTGTCGCCCACTGTACGACCAAACAATTGTCTAACATCATTTCAAATGGTTATTCTCAGTGTATCGAATGTATAGGTTACATCGGTGAACTGTATCGAGATCTAGTTCCAATTGTTTTCAAGCATAGATCTCTTTCCAATTCCAAAGCGTTAGGTGATATATGGACAGTTTTCATTATCGTTGTTCTATTAAGCTGTTAGATTCACTTGTATAGGAGAATATCACAAAAAATACCGACTTCCCACAAAAGGAGAAGGTTATTGATGTTTATTAAAAATTGACAAACGATTTGGTTTTGAACATGTATACAAATGTTTACATTTGCCATTTATCAAAAACCCTGAATCTATTTTATAACAAAGTACTTATTACTTTTTTATTAAGTACTTTAACAAGTATACTTTACCTAAGTACCTACCGCCAAAAACTGTAAAAAAAATATCACTTATTCTATACAAAAAATTTCAAAAAAAATAACAGTAACATAAAATAAAAACACACTTAGTTCCATTTTACAAATCCATTTATTTAAAACTTCGTAACAACACAAACAAAACATAAATTAAATGTAAAAACATTTTCGATGTAACCCTTAAAGAAATTTTGAAGTAAAATAACAAACAGAGCCCATGTTTGGTTATTATTTCTGTGACAACGTTTAAGAATCAACTGTACAAATATACAGAATACAAATACTTATTTTTGTAGTGACTAAAGACTGTATCGATTTTCTAACTTCAGACATATCGAAACTGTTTAACTTACTGATTATATATGCTGTACATGATAATAACTAAAGGATAAAGAAACTTATATGAATTCATGTAAAAATAAATTCAATTATTTAAGTAAATATATCATTGTGGCCTTTGATCATTGAAAAACGTGTACGAAACCGAAGCCAACACGTTTTTTTACATCCGAAGGATGAGCATGTCACCATTATCTCTTGATTGTATGGTCTAAGATGTAACACGCTCATCTAAAGGAGAAAGTGAAACCAATATGAAGGCTGGTGCAGCCACTAAGGAAGATAGATCGAATCTTGTTCTACTGCAAAAAAAAAAATGTGCTCAAACTTAGACCCTTAGCTATGATAGTCTGATAGTCGTAAAATTCTAATCTTGAGACTTTTCTATACTTATATGAATGCATAAAAACATTTACATTAGCAAAAAAACACTTAGATCGCTAAGTATCCTTATTATAAAAATTACACATTCAAAGCCGACCTTCACAAAAAGAACAAATAACGACAAAAAGGTTTTACTAAAACGTTCAAATTAAATCAGTTTTCGTCTAAAATACCTCAAAGACCCAATCCCGAGGCAGTTATAATAAAAAAGAATGATTCACAAAAAATATTCACACAGTATGAAAAAGTTTTTCGCCTAAAGATTGTTACTGCCGAAGTTTCTAAACAAAATGCTCAATTTCCTAATAAGACACTGGTTGAGGGTACATTTTCTGCCGAAACATTTCGGTCTCAGTTTCGGTGTAATATGTACGGCCTTTTTTTCGGCCTAAATAAAAAATATAATATGCCTAGGATGAATGTATGTTTTCTTTTGCAATTTTTTAAAACACGATACCTACTTAATAATAACTAAAAATTTATTAACAGTTTCGTACAACTCAGTCAACTTCGAAAAAGCTAACTGTAAAGTTGGCGAAAGCTCGGTCTTTAGAAATAATGCCGAAAGAAAAATAAATATTGCGTTTTATTATGCAACGAAAATTAACAGTTTTGTGTTAAAACCCAGACCTCGAGATTTAAAACCACACAATTTAAAAAATCTAAAAATAAGAACATACGACCAAGAAAAGAAGATGCGTATAGGTTGCGCAAGTTTCAGGTTTGATTGAAATATAAAATGGATTGCTAAGGTTTTTTTCGTACTTAGATACTATTTTATACAGTACATCGTAAGGAAACTTACGGATGCACTATAGACGTATAGACTTGTTCTTTCCTCTGGACATGGCTGACTAGGAAGAAGAGTGATGTAGGTGCTCGACAAGCCTACTCAATGGAGTAGGCTATTCAATGGAGTAGGCTTGTTAAATGTGACAATGTCCTATACACTACAGCGTTTTAAATTTGCTCACAATGTATAAATCATTCGAAATTAGACCTATTACTGTTATGTCCATTCAGATGCAGTCCAGATGCGTCCATCCCATAATTGCGGCCGAATTTACTGTTTAATTTTAGCCGAAACCTTATGAATTACGGATCGTCACTAATTCTTCTAATTAAAAGAAGGTCATTTCCCCAATGTCAATCCCAAACAACCATTTTGAAACAAAAAGAATGTACTATCTGGCTTTTCTCCTCACTTTTTCGTATTCGTGAATGGGACCTCGTTAGATGAAAATGTTAGATGTTTTAATTAAAATCGCTGGAGAAATGAGATGTGTAATTTTGTTTTGATGGTTCTTTCCTATTTTTCTTAAGCTTTTGGATTTTTTGTACTTTTTTTTTCGTTTAATTTTCATAAAAAATAATTCGTCCTCTCTATTATCTACTAACTTTAGAGCGCCAAGGGATTTTCATTATAATATGACGGATATTTTCTAATAATATTCTTAAAGTTTTTAAAAATAAGTAGTAAAACAATTTAAATAAAAATATAGATGGGAAGTTCACACTTCGTTAGATTGTAGGAAAAGAAGTTTTACAGAACAAAATTTTAAAAACCTTTCCATAGTTTGTGGTAAAGCATGTGGATTGCATACCCATCATAGTATTACTTCTTGATAGAGATTGTTAGAAGAAAGTTGAACATTATTATGCACCTTGGAAGAAAAAAGTAGTTAAGAGAAATAAAATTTCAGTCGTAAAAAACTCAGAGAACCCGTTAAAGGTATACACTACTAACTTAAAAACTCTACTACCAAATACCTTGGTTGGTAGCCCTACCGACCTACCCTTTTCAATTATTCCAGCCCTCATACTAAACATTGTTATCAAAACTAATTATGATAAAAAGATAAAACGTTTCGAATGTCCGGTTATAAAGGGGGCGAGAAATGAAGGAGAGTCACGTGATACAGGATCCCCTACTACGGTCTATAAAGGTATCGATTTACGTTTAATGACATTAAACGGAAGTGCATGGGTGAGGTGTGGTGTTGCTGACTCAACTGTGATGTAGGTATGAGTCAACGAAGGGCTTTCAAATTCTAATTTTATTTATCACTGAGTATTTATTACACATTTCTCAAACTATATAATATCAGTTCTATACAAGACTTAAGCGTCTTATCGCCTCAGCTAAGTTTTCCAGCTGCTTTAGTCAAACCATGAATTCATCCAAAATTTCAATGCAGCTTTAAACTTAAAATGTTATTAGTTATTTAGTAGTTAACACTTAAAGTTTTCACTCTGTAACTTTCATTCAGTTAGTTTTAATTGTTGTTTGCGATTTTTTTGTTAATTAGTTAATTTCGTAATGATTGATTTCGAAACCTATTAAAATATTTTTGTAACTAGGTCAATTGTATCGATTTTTAATGAAACGCCATGATTAATAATTAAACGCCTTTAACGTGACTCAAGCCCATCATATAGGGTGTCTCAATGTCCCACACTCCCTGAACTAACGAATTAGTTAAAGTGCAGACATTGTTCCGAAACGCATTGGGAATAAACGACGAGTTTTGGCTATAAACAACATATCGTAAGTACCCAACGACTTGCTAACTATGTATTCGCACGAAACGTTGAACAAACACGAAGATTTAAAGAACTGCATTTTACTGATAAGGAGTTTGAACAATAATTTTCTACAAGCGAATACCTAAGCTTTTGGTGTTGTCGAGTTTTAGGTTTGTAGTTTAATACGAAATTTATTTCGTTTAGGAAAGATAAACAGAGTCTAATTTTACTGTTACCTGCATATTTTTTAAACAACTCGCCTATTATAATCATACATCACACATTTTTAGTGAATTTTAAACCTTAGATTGTTGTTATCTAAGTTTTCAATTTAATTTAAATAAATGAAAAAAAAAACAGTCTAAAGTCATTTTTCAATAAAACTAAGATTTTCGTCATATATGAAATGAATGGTTATCATTAATTATAATATTGGTATTATTTCTAACGTAGTGTCATATTATAAAGAGTACGAAAATAGACCACTCCTAACTTTACTGTATTGTAAATTTGTTTTTCAACGCACTTGCTCGTAAAGTGGATCTAATTTCACCAGTTTTAGATATATAAAGCAGCTCATAAATTTAATCAGCAAAAGGTTGTCACAGATACAGTCTGTAAATATTTTTCATCTCTCCTGCGGCCCTAGCCAAGATCCTTATCGACAGCCAATCGACAGATTTTTTGTCTCTGTTGATTGGCGTTTTCGTTATTCGATTAGATATTTGGCTAGGGCCGCTGTTCGGAAAGTTTATTTTCATGGGTATAGATATCCGGGTTGAAAGTGGCTCATTTAATCCCTAGGGTGGAAAGTAAACTTCATTAATATAATTAATGCAACCATTGGACACATCTTTCTATAGAAATATTATCAAATTTGGATTTAACAAATTGTTCTAAATTTACTTGACATTTTACCTACTTCTCAATATACTTGTTTTATTAAATGTGCTAGTAGTATTTTAATTTCCTAACAGTCGAAATGAAAAGTACCTTCGAACTATTGGCGTATATAAACAAACTAGTTGAGCCCCGCGTTTTCACCCGCGTATGATTTATCAAAATCGTTTCAGCATTTTTTATTTTATAAGAACCTTCTCCTGATCATAACAAATACAACGCAAAAAGAATTATCGAAATCGGTCCAGCCGTTCATGCGTGATGCCGTGACCAAGGGAAAAAGGGATTCATTTTTATATAAACAAATATTGACGGCCCCTGTGGCGCGTCGGTCAAACGCCTGGCTGCAATGCCGATGGCGGGTTCGATTCCCGTCGGGTGCAAATATTTATGCTTGAAGATAAATATTTGTATCTGGTATGGGTGTCTTTTTATGTATAAAATGTATGTATTTACAAAAAAAGTATAATATGTAGTATATATACTTATATAGACAACGTATAAGTATAATACGTTATCTAGTACCCATAGTACAAGCTTAGTGCTTAGTTTGGGGCTTGATTGTGCTGTATGCAATGTCGTGCAATATTGATTTATTTGTTTATTTATATGGTTAATAAAATATGTTTATTTTTTTATTATATTTAAAATGATTAAGCCTGCACTGGGCTTTCATATAAATACTTTATACATCAACAAAACACAACGCATGTCCGACACCAAGCGGAATTCGAACCACGCATCTTTTCTCAATCCGGTAGAAACTCAATCCCGATGGCATTGAGTTATATCATAGATCACACTCTCGTTTGTTAAATTATTCCATACGTTGTATTTTTGGAGATTTATTTTTCGTTCGAAATATTTGGGTCAGCAAGATTTTTGTACATCCCTTTCTTTATAACGCACCACCCACGCCCTCAGTTGTCATCAAAATAAAATGTCGCAATTTAATTGACACGACACCGTGCCCTAATGCACATTGCTCGTAGGTGTCATCATGACTAATGCCCTCAATAAGTTACCATCATGAAATTATTTTCGAAAATGATTGTAATCGCACACCTACAGTAGGGGCTGCGGAATACTCTGTGTATAAATTAGGTGATGTGTAGGGAATATGTAGTTATTTACGCACTTGATACGTTCGTATATATTTTGAGTACGTTATCGACCGTATTCAAAACCGATTTCTTTGCTAAAGCTTAAAGAATGTTTTGCCGTATTTTATTTACAATCGTAAATAAGCAGTTACAAAATCACCGACGTCTATCGGCCAAAATGTATAGTAATAATAAATATATCTAAAAACCAGTTAACCTACCAGGACCTCGTTACGCCTTTTCCGTAATATTCAAAGAGTAACATGACGTTTCTGTTTGTTTCAGGTCTGAAAGGCGAGGGAGCATGGAGACCGTCGTCCAATATTTACTCCTAGCCCTAGCGCTTACTTCAGTGCAAATATCCTACACTGAAAGCCGGCTAAATGAAAAACGCAGAGATAAAACAGAGAGAAGGCACCACGGCGCACAAGTAAAGGATAACATTTGCGAGATAACAAACAGGGAATCAAAAGTACACTGCTACTGTGAGAACACAGAAGTAAGAACCGCTACTAGAGCCGATTGTTGGGTATTCAACGGTGGCATCGACGCAAACGACCCAATCTGGAACACTTTCAATTCCCAACCCCATTTAGAACGGCTCACATTTAACGTCAGGTCAGACGGCGCCCTCAAATTCATTCCCTTACACGTTATCCACAAGATGAAACGATTGCAAAAACTCTACATACATTACGCGACGCTCACGAAAATCGAAAAGAGAACATTTTCAAACATGACTACAGTGAGAGAAATAACGTTAATGAATGATAAAATAACTGAATTGGATTTCTCCTCGTTCACGAACTTACCCTCGCTCGTAAACTTGACCATAAAAGATAATAAGGTGACTGAGATACAGAGGGACGTTTTCGTCGATCTACCGAATTTGAGATATCTTGATCTGTCGTTTAATAGTATTAATCTGGCGCATGATGGATGTTTCGAGAGATTGTCCGTCCTCAACGATCTGATATTAGAAGCGAATTTAATTACCGTGTTGACTAAAGACACATTCAGAGGTTTAGCTAATCTGACGCGATTGGATCTGCGGTCTAACAAGTTGACTATGATCGGCGATTTAACTTTCACCGAACTGTGGAATTTGAACGAGCTGCTGCTGGATAATAATGAATTGAGATTCTTATCTGAAAGGGCATTTGATGGCTTAGCTTTGCTTCAGAAATTGTCGATGACCGGTAATAAATTGACGTCCATCAATGAGGGACTGCTCGAAGGCGTGCGAGGACTTGAGTTATTAGATTTAAGGAACAATGACATCGAATACTTCACTTACGAGACAATAAAGCCGATTTCTGAGAACTTGAAGATGAAAACTTCCGTTTTGTACTTAAGTGGTAAGTCATTACACTTAAACACATATAGGGCTAATACGAAACAACTTCAGCCGAAACTTCGGACCCGACCAAACGTCAGTAGGTTTAGTTATTTTTCGTTCTGGACCACTTTTTCTTAATATATTCTTTGTTTTTTGGTCTTAAACGTATAGTAATTATTGGTCCAGAAAGAACACTAACTACCTACTGACGTTCGGTAGGACCCGAAGTTTCGGCCGAAGTTGTTTCGTTTTTTATTATATTTTCTCTCCTGAGTCCTGGTAATTTTGAAAAACTTATTTTCTTACGTTTCTTAGTCAATGCCAACATAAACCATGACTGACTAAATATGTAATTTAGTTAGTCAGATTTGAATAAGATATGTGTAAAAAACATAATAACTATTATACCACATAAAAATGTTTATTTGAAATAATACTATCGAATTAATATGAAATTAGTAATATTTCATATCATAAATAATTTACCGTCCGCTGGGCCATAGAGCATCAAAAACTTCCATTTTAGAAATCATAAAATCTAGTTAAAACTACGAAATCTCCAGTGTCTAAAATGATTTCATAATCGTATTGGAAATAAAATTCTAAATCTCTTTTTAATGAGATATCTCCCAGGATTCATATTTGTAGTAGTTTAAGATGACACAAAAAGTAAATATAGTTTCATACGAGACCTTAAATGAAATTTCAATTGTCCAATTTGATGTTAAAAATAATTTTAACAGTGTCTTTCCGCAATTAGCATTATAACTGGACCTCTGTATGTGATTTACCTTACGATTTTGTTTTCTTTTATTTATTTGTTTCCTTACGATGTTTTGCTTCACCGTAAAGGCGATGTTAATTATAGCGCACATACATTTAAAAAAAATTACATTGATGCGCGGCCGGGTTTTTGAAACCATAATATATTATAACAACAACATAAATAGGTTTAAGCAAATTGTAATTATAAATAAACAATTTATCTTTTTTTTTCATAGATAGCGACCACTAGACCAACACCGCTCTTTTATTTGGTGTTATTCATATTGTATCTTATGTGGTTTTTATTTCAAACTAGCTAAAAAATTGATATGACAAAGAAACAAACAAAAATACAAACAAAGTTTCGGATTAATAATATTAGTTTGGATATATGCAAAGAAGACACTCTAAATTGAAGATCTAGTTTACTATTCGAATACTAATCAAAGAACTAGACATCAATTAACTAAACAAAGTAATACAGTCAAAAACGAAACATCCTACAGATTGAATTAAATTAAGCACACTGCGTTAGAATAAATTTCATCAACATACAATCACAATAGTAAAATCGCATAATTTACTAGTAAACGCGTATTAACAAAGCACTCATGGGATGATAACACAATATAACTATATTTAGGTACATATTCGCATAGAAATCCCTGGCTTAAACGACCAGACCCCTTATTTACAGGACAATTAATGGCCAGACACCCTTCGATTCAGTAACTCGATTTAGCTACAACACAATAGATTTTTATTAAAAGCACAAACATTTTTGCTTATATTTTTTGTAGTGGTCACGTGTATGTTTGTTTGTTTTGTGATGAGAAGTCGGGTTTAATTATGGGAAGTATATGTGAAGTCACAAAAATGTGCTATTTTTTTTAATGATAATACTATTATTAATATTGGGGGAGACATAGTTTAGCAAAGGGATACAATGGGCTAGCAAGAAGATTTAAATTATCGTGACGGTACCTAATAGAGTTTACTTTTATTTCAATCTAGATAAAACCCGACGACATACCTGCTATAAGTAATATTGTTATACCGTGTCTTCAGAATATTTTCTATTCAAAATCAGCGAAGGAGAAAAACGTATATTGTTCAACCTCATAAATAAAAATTCTCGCAGAGTTCCTAGATGCGAATCTTAACATTTACATAAAACTTTTCGCCAACCTAGATGATATCTACCCTGTTTGGTGTAATTCTGAATTATTCCTCTGCGACTATTTTACCCAGAGTTTTATTAATAAATAGTATGTAGTCAAATTTAGTCTGAAAACTGTGATTGGGTACCTGTTTTTTTTTCCTTATGCCTATGTTTTTAGAAACAATATTTGAATTTATAGATAAGAAAATAATTACAAATCAATTTATGCTTTAGTTTTAGTAGTTTTAAATTTATTTATGTTGTGTTTGCAAAGTCATTAAGTGGTAAAACCACAGTTCACACTCCCTAAGGATTTATTTTTGATTTAAAAAAATGTTTGACATATATGTTTTTCTGTTACAGGTAACAAACTGGTATGCGATTGTCGCATCTCCTGGGTACAAACACTTCGAAACGAAACCAGAAGCGAGCCCCTGAGACAAGCTTTGGAAGACGTGACTTGTTACCCACTTGTTCCAACAGATTCAGCACCAATAGACAACGCAAATGACGTTATATCTCAATCAATAGATGAAGTCAAATCGAAACCGGGTCAATTTTTCGAAATTAAAACAAAAGGAGATATAGTTAGTCATAATGAGGAGTACGATGAAGCTCAAATGAAAGACGAACCAACCGTACAACCCGTTACTGTAAATCAATTATCAGTAATAGACGTCCCTCTAGAATCTATGCCTTGTCCAAGTGAACTAGTTCAGAAAGGCGAAGATTCTCTAATGCTTTCTTCAAAAGACGAAAGCTACTGGCATTCGAGTTCAAGTTTCAAAATTGGATCTGATGTGTTTGTTGTACTGATGCTACTAGTTATAGCAATGTAAAATGACTCAAAAACATTTTGGAAACAGTGAATTGTGTGTGATTGTATTTGAAAATGATTAATGTAAAAAAGATAACAGTTTTACATTTCATCTAATATGTATAGTTTGTCCAGAATGTTATTTGTTTTAGAAGTTAGAAGTAGGTAATTTGGAAATGATTATGTATTACGTCTAATTTTAAAGCTGTATTATATTTATTCCTCTTTTTAAATTATATATTTTAATAACCCTCCTTTTTTGCTAAAATATAAATATCTGCTATATACTTGGTAGTATCTGTCTGAGTTATATATAATTCAATCTCTTAGGTACAAACCAATAGAATTTAAATTATTTACTCAAGACGAATAATATTCTGGGTGTTATTTAATCATATAACAGTTACGAAAAAAGACTGGTATAGATATTTTAATAATTATGGATTAGAGTAGATAAGTTCAGTGATAAACAGTTAAATAATGTCTACGGTTTTGATGTAGCATCTAGTCCTAAAAAATAGTTAATAAATATCTTGTTTGTATTTAAGAATTATTGGTAAAATTAGTTCAATTCGTAACTTATTTTGCTAAGTCAATCAATCTGTACAACGTTTTTTTTTCGCTCGACTCAAGAGTTGATTCATTAGTAATCGATTAAATCGACTTTTGAGACAGATTTTACTAAAACCAATTAGATACTATTTGTAATGATATACTTACAAAATAGCAAACAGTATCTAATTGTTGAATATTCTACAATAGTTAAAAGTTAAATTACATTGAACTCCTACTTAATTAATTTCGATCAAAAAGGACTTACTTTTCACTATACTAAAAAATACAGTACTTACTGCTATCATTTTAATTTTGTGAATATTGTCATAATCAGTTTTTTTAATGCATGTTTTTCCACTTTTATCTGACACAAAGCAGAATTGTAAATAATTACACTTACTAAATAATAATTAATATTTTATACTTTGACTGAAAGTTCTTATATTATATTTTAAGAATTCAAAAGGATACCAGTAGATATTAAATACGCATTTAGTTTGCTTTAATTATTCTAATATTTAATTAAGTTTGTAAATAGTAAACCTAATATTTAATTTAAAATAAATTTTTGACAGAATCTAAGAAATGTGATTTGATTTTAATTTCATTTCAAGAATACTGATATAAATTAGAAGCAAAAATGTAAGTAAAACTTATATTTGTAGATTTTATACAAAACAAATTAGTTAAGTATTAATTAGGTATACGCAAAAAAGTGGCTCCTGAAAACTAATTTAAGCCAACTCAAAACTTGCACCGCACAGTCTAACATTATGCTACCAGAAGCTAGAGTTAAACGTTAGCTAACGTCACCGGCAGACACTAAATTTAGGACTACAAAGGTTCATCAGACCATATACATTCGATTAGTCAAAATAAAGCTAAAATTTTAAAGAGGCGCTTCGTACAAACATCAAGCAACAATCGAGCGACAAATATGTTTTCAGTTTGCTCTGAATCTAGTTCAGGAACTAAACTCAACAATTCCAGACTGATTTTAGAAGTTAGCTAATGACACAGAATTATAATGGAGTTCGGTTACCTCGGGGAGCGGGTAAAGTTTGCAACATGTAGGCTTGTAGGAAACTAGTACATGATTAGAGAGGGTAGTACTTGCGGTAGTAGTATGCGATCAGGATATTAGTTATTTGCAACTAGATGAGTTGGCGGGCTTTGTTGTGTGGTTTTTGCCTTATGTGAGCGTAGACAAACATTACTGCTATTGCTAAGAACTTAAGGTGTACATTTTAGCTACATAATCTACATTTTTTTACTTAATTGTAAGTGACGGTATGGTCAAAGATATAGCACGTCCTGCTCATCTATCTACAAGATAGGAAGTCAGCAATCATTCTTATACTCGTACTATGTATACCTATTTGTTATAGCGTCTCCACCGACGACAATATTTCAGTATTTCGGCATGGGCCGCTGTGCCCGAGCGAACACCGCGAAGGGCGGCGTTGAAGGTCGAGTTAAAGACTGATCTAGTCCCCAATGCTAGACTGGTTCTCATAAAGGAGAGTAGCCTCGTGCCCAAGGATCCAGACAGGTACCGGAGCAATAAAGCCGCTCACCACCGGCACCTTAATAAGGAGCTAACGAGGAGAGGAAGTCAGCAGTGGACCCGTTTTGTATTTGTGTTTGTACCGGTCGACGAATTGGAACATAGCTAGACGAGTCCGCTTGGAGATACGAAAAGGTGCGGCCGAAACTTCCTACCAAAATGTTGACAGTCTTTTTCGATAAACACGTAAGGTAACCGAATTCTTTTAGATCAGGGTTGCATTGTTTAGGAGAAATTTTATAAATACAGTACACGAACGATGACAGAAGTGTAGGTATATTATCGAAAAGTTTGAGACAAAGTAAAACCTACCTACAAGTAACATCAAATATTTTCTCTTAGATAGGGAACAGTAAAAATACTGTAAATTTGTTAGCTAGAATAAGTTGGAAGAGAAAGTAGTGAGAAATAAGTGAATAGACAATGATATATTGTAACGAACGATGGAGTTAAATTTCATCACGTAAGACTAGAGGAGGAAGTGAAGGATTCTTGCGGTCTTAAACCTCGATATATTATTGAATGTAGGATTACGAACTTTAGGGTATCAGCGTGATTAACTATCTACAGGTTCCTCTTGTTGAACTTCCTTGTTCCTCCTTGTGTTGAAAGATAAATAATGAATAGCTTACAGTTTGAACGCGTTCACGTCAATACACTTCAGGAAATCAATAACTAGGTTAGTAGATATTATTTTTTAAAATTCTTCAGTTTTCATAATGCTGATATGAAATTAAACGAATTAGAACCAAAAAATAAGTTTCAACTTGTTAATCGTTTTCAACGAAAAACGTTTTGACATTTTTTTAATACGTTGTGTTATTTTATGAAGTGATGTTTATTATCGATTTACTCAAAAAGTATCGTAGCTAATGAGCTGGTATTTTTTCATAGATATTACCACTGGTACTGAACCTCGCAACTAGTGACCCAAACAATGAATACGTACAATAATTAGAAGTACCTTAGGGCGATAACTTTCAGCCTCCCTGGTAAGTATGATATATAAAATTACCCCTTAGTATCACCGTGAACTGGAGGCATTGTAAGTAAAGTTCTCAAAAAGTCGGGTTTTTGATAAAAAGCTATGCATAATAAAAGCATATAAAACGCGATAGAAAACGAAAAATGAGTAAACCGAAGTATTAAATAAATATATTTTAACAATACAGCAGTTGGTTAAAATTTTGCGTTATATATTTTAGGAGGACATGTCCAAGGACTCATCACGGTTCGAAAGTATGGGACATTCGTCAAATAATAGTGGAGTAGGTCTCCGTGGCGTCTTATTACGTAATCCGTCTAAGAGGCGGCCCTTGCCCTACAGTGGGACTAATTTGAGTGGGCTAACAAAAACATACATTGGTAGGATCCTAATTCAATGAGTAAAGCATTCTAAGCGATCTAACTTTTCTACAGAAAAACAAACACAACTCAATTTAAAAACTCAACCCAATTTAAAGGAACAAAAAGAAAATATTTTAATTTAGATAAGAACTGATTACCTCCACAATACACTAGAGTGGAACAGTACAGCAGTTTACCCAAAACAAAGGAGATGAACAAAAAAAGTGTAAAAACTTAGCAACGCTACGTGAAAGTGCAAAAATGTTTTTGAAACTTGCCGCCGTAAAAATGTAGAAGACATAATAAGTATACCTACTACCATTATTTTACTTCGAGTCTGGAGTCTTACTATTGAAAACCAAGACAAGTAGTCAAGACACATGGACATGGGTAAAATAATAATATATTGGAATAAATGTATTATTATTGCACATTATTAAAAAAAAAATATAAAATATTGTGCATATTATTGCACTTTATTTTCTGGGTTAAAATCTCGTTGTTATTTATTACCGTATATACCAACAGTTTTGCAAAGTCAATTAAACGTTTTGGTACGCCATTGAAACAAAGCCGTTAAAACAAATTTAAATAAAGACGTTACGGAAAATATTGTGTACTATTACAATGCAAAATTGCGAAAACATAAAAAACTGTAAATAAAATTTCTGTAAAATCTCTATAACCATAAATTAGACTAAATAAATTATATTCTTTCATATCATCAACACGCTGTCGAATTTTATTCCACTAAGCCGTCCAGAAAACCATGCAAAATAACGGCAAATCTGTCATAGAGATTTAAAGCTCGACTTTTCATAACAAGCTTGGTCCGAAAGATAAGTTTAATTTTAATATGACTAGCTAGCAGTTTCCGGTCCATATAGTTATAAACTCACACTCTACACCCCTCTTATCTTATCACGTAGTAATTCAGTCAATCAATTAGTCAGAACTTTTATTTTTATAAGTATTGACTAGCTATGCCTCGCAGTTCCACCGGCATATGTCTCGACCCCGCGAAATTTCCCAAAACAATTAGTGGATACCCACACACCAAAAAGACAACACTTTTCAAATTTCAAATCTCTAGCTAGGACCAGCGGTTATGGCTCGGCGTTGAAATACAGCCAATCAGTCAGTCAAATCAATCTATCAGTCAGTAATTTGAGTTTTAAATGTAAAAATATTCATTTACCAGCACTAAGTAAAAACAAACTAGGTACGTATATAACTACACAATCGTTAACCTGATCGAAACTCGAATAGAGAGATAGCATCGAGAATTATTGGTACGGCCCCCGCGATTCTCTCACGAATGTTAATGCGTCGCTCTCTGGATGACTACCATTTACAGTTATTGCAGCTCTTTGGGGGAGTACCTCTATCAGCGGAGAAAAATGTGTTTCTAAATAAGACGCTTTTAAATTTGGAATCACGTTTTTTTTTAAATCTAGATTGTTTATTTAATTTATTAGCTTAGTTACCGTGGTCATGTATCATAAACTTTTTAAGACCACACGATTTGTTACCTTGTAACATAGTTGAAACATTAAGGTAAGAAAACAAAATG
Organism: Idaea dimidiata; assembly: GCA_949358125.1. Classification (NCBI taxonomy): domain Eukaryota; kingdom Metazoa; phylum Arthropoda; class Insecta; order Lepidoptera; family Geometridae; genus Idaea; species Idaea dimidiata. Next base: position 16,575,539 of record OX442329.1, read on the forward strand.
TAATAATGAGCGACTAAGACCCGATACAATGTAACTATGGTAGGTAAGTAGGTATATATTTTACAAAGCAAAGGCTACATAATATATAAAGCAAAGACTGAGTTCACCCCGCAAACAGAGCGGAGTCATTAATTTGTCAGTTTATCGTTTTCGTAGTCTTGTTCTACGCTTGATTCCACGTTGATTTCTAAAAACGTTTCTAGTGGATACTACCTAGGTACTGTTACATTGCACAAGGAATACAAATTATTTCAATCCAAAATTTCAATCCAAATTTCATGTCTCTAATTCTTAGTGGTTTAGGCTACGGTGTTAAATAGTTCAGTCACTCAATCAAGGCTCAACATTTAACTAAAATTCCTAAAATAAATTATCCATTAAAACTAGAGTTGAATTCAAAACGAATTTATACCTACAATTAATTCAATACCTACCGGCATTTCATTCGATTGCAACTGCTATTAATAGAGAACTGCATTGAACCGACTATTTGAGAGCCTTCAATTGGCCAAGACGGCCATTTCACTTCTATAGAGATGGTACAATACAAGATCTTAAGAGAGTTCAATAATGATTAGTGTAAAATATGACGCTTCATTTTCATAGATCAGTTAAAACAAACTACAGAAGAATGCTACATCAAAGTCAATGGTAATTTTGACGTTTTAATCATCTTTTATCATAAAAATAGTACAATATTAACTAGAAAGCTTACTTCGTCAAAAAAACGGTCCCGCTTGATGTTAGAGAGACCTGCCTGTCCTTTTTTATTTTAGTGTTCATCGGTTAGTTAGATAAGGACACACTGGAACCAACTGGGTTCAACAGGACCGTTTTGATATATCAAAGCAAAGACTACCTTAACCTTAGAGAACATGATTGAAATTGAAAAATTCAAAAGTTGTCAAGTGCAGACGATGATGTAACATGTCTCTGTCTCTTCGACAGCATCTTAACACCTGTAGCAATATTCAATTCATTTTTTATGATAAATGTAACAATATTGTCAGAGATGGAAATTCTTTTTATATTGATTTCGCGTAAGAGGAACATGGTATGTTTGAGATATCATCACAGTACATGGTCTTAGTTTTTTTAACACATTTTACAATAGGTATATTAGTCCAGTAAAATTATTATTTATTATTGTATGGGATCGTATGCGTTAAATCCGGTAGCTGTGATTTTTACCTATCAATTGTAGTCTCATATTGTGGAAAGTTTAGATTATTTTTTGATGCTATCAAAAACTAGTCCTTTAGGATTTTAATCGCCAAAATTTGAAAAAAGCCGATATTTTCGCAGTTTTGGCTCACATCCAACAAGCTTGCAAAAAATCACAGCTACCGGATTTAACGCATGCGATCCTAAACATTTAGACGACAATTTTACTGGACTATACTGGTAGTGTCCCTATCCTGAGGCATTGAGATAATAGTTACTAGTGAAGATGAAATGAGTATCGTTGCGGGCTTAAGACAAAGTCGATAAAAGACGATTAAAACATCAAAGGCATCATGGGGTTAGTGGTAACGTTATTACAGTGGCTGTTTACAGCTGTCTTCCTTGATTGATTGATTAACACTTTAATGGACCAAAAGAAAAATACCAATTATAACAAACTAAATCATAAAACTAAAGTAGTACAATAAGCAGCCCTTTCGCCTATGAGAGTTAAATGAATGGAGAAAATTTCCTCCTAATATCATATTATCTACTGTATAAAATTAATATCCGGTCGGTTATCCACGCTTAACAGTGTAACTTAAACCACTAGAAATAATAATAAATGGATAAGGCATAGTAGTGCACTGAGGAATTGTCAACTCCGATATTCCATACAAAATTACCCGGCAATTACCAAGCTCTAATTACAGAGCTATTAGCAACTATCAGATTAACTGTTTATTACGATTAACGAGCGATATTGTAGATTTTGTATCTAATTGCTATAATTATGTTGATTTTATAATCTGTCTTTTTTAATTAATTTTGAAGAGACTGTGTGTATATCCTCATGTATTAGAAAACATTGGAAAACACTTTACAAAAATAGAAAATTCTAGGAAATAATCGAAATATCATCGTAGCATTCCGAAACTCCGAGTAAATTTAGAATTAAATTTCGAAGAATTTTACTTTATAAAATGTTCGTTCGTCTCCATGCGGAAATAACTAGAACAACAGTGGTAAATTCACGACCGGGCGAACGAAAAAACATAGTAGACTCCCTGAACTACAAATTAAATCAATCCGTACAAGTACTCTGGGTACATTCACGTGCAGCAAGCTTACACACAGATTCAATGACAGTGTGACAGCTGTAACACGTCAAACGCAATAGTTATCATATTTCAAAGGCAAAAAACGATACAGGCGACACGTCTGCAATGAATGACCACAACAAAATGTCTCACAATATATCACCAATGTCAATACCATACAATGTAATTTCCACTCCCTATAGTACAGTTGTAAGCAAGAGTCTTAGAATAAAATAAACAACACAATGTCATGAGAAAATCAAAATGGCGCATACCGGCACTTGGTACGTGGTTCTTTAAGTGTTTATAGATTTTTTATACATGCGGTAGGCTTGCTGATAGGATGATAGGATTGAACTCTCCTCACTTAATTTTACCCATTCACTCTGGACACTCACGCAAAAAGGACCCAAATTTCGCAAAAAGGACCCAAATATAAGGCTGTATATTTCCGGAAAACGAGCCACTAAACAAAGACCTATTTTATTTATTACACTGAAAAAAATAAATAACAAAAATGATTTAGTTAAATTACTTTTAACCAAAAATTGGTTAGTCACTACTAAAGTTGGTTTAAAATAATAAAAGTGGGTAATTAAGGAAACACAAAACAGGTTTTGTTATTTTTAGTTCGGTTGTGTAGAACCAAACTTTAAGTTATCGTTAACTAAAGTAATTTAAACAAACCCCAGTGGTTACATGTTACAAAATCAGTTAAATCAATTTAAAATATTTGAGTGTCTAAACGTTACCAAAACATTGATTTGCCATCAAACGATCGTTTTTGTTAAGCTATAGACAAAAGTTTTACAGCTAATCACCTGTGAAGTTTGACTATTTTTGACGAACATTTCGAACAATTTAGTCTATTTTTTGGCTGCATAGAACAAAACTCAATTTAACAGTTAACAACAAAGCCAGACTTTGATCTCGAACCAAATGTTATCTTATGGCAGTCATTTTTTGTTTAAACGAAACTGAACACATTTGTTTAAAACAGGTTGATTCCTGTTCGTTCATTTACATAGGTATAAGTTATCCATCGTGTTTGTAAAACTATTAAAGATTCGCGGACTAAAGGCATGGCCGAAGCTCAGCTCATCCTCTGGCAGATTATTTGCGTCAATGGGGACTGGAAATGTACATACCTACATTTCAAGGTAAATTTATTTTATTTTTGTGATATGTTACGTACTTTGATAACAAATTGTTAGATACTTACCTATTTACTTACTAATTGAAGTGTTTCGGACTGACAAAGGTATTGGATAGGAAGGACCTGTTAGTAAAACATACTAAGTACCTGTGTATTTTTTTCCAGAACAATCCATAGATTTGGAAACCTTACAAATGTTATCCGAAAATGATGTTAAGGATCTCATACCCATAGTAGGCCATCGAGCCAAACTCAACACTCAAATCAAATTATTAAGATCTATAACAGGATTGCCATCAATAACATACAGAAGTAATGAAGAAGAAAATACTACTATTTCGTTAGATATGGTAAAAAAACAATTGTAATGATACCTTTACCTTTAAAATTCTATTCATAACCTGTTTTTATACGATTTCTAATCAATTTTGGCTTTTTAGGTTTCTTCTAAAGAACTGATTTTACAATGTGCTCCAGATCCAGGTGTGGCAATTGAATATGTGGTACAGCCATTAGATACAAACTTTGAGATAAATGCTGAGGAACCTGGACATAGTGAACATTCGCAAGCAGCCATTGACAGGTCTTGTGTAAGTTCATTTTAATTTATTTTAATTACCTCTTCGAGTACCTGTTTAATTTATAGTATTTTTATGTATAGTTGATTGCGCGGGCTCGCAAATTGTAGGGATAGAACCTACCGTTTTGTTATGATAATTGATTCTTTTTGACAATTGTATACCTAATTATTTAATGTCATTGTGAACCAGAAAAATCACTTAGTCTTGTCACTTGGGTTAATGTAAAAGAGACAAAATACGAGTCTGGGTCTGTTATTATTCATGATGTTGAAGATCCTACTGACGTTACTTTTATGTTTATTAAAAATATATGTATACTGGGTGAACTATTTCGATGGACTTTCAGGGGGATATCCTAAACTAAAATGCTGAAAGAAGTCGCGTCACCGATTTTGACAAAAACTAAAATGGCATCATTATATTTTTGAAAAATGTATTACCCTAGCCAGGAATCGAATAAACATCCTATATAATTGTACCGATTGATAGTGTTGCTGACAAAGATCAAATTCTGGAAACATAGTATGGTAAATCGACAGAAAAATCTCTTGATTTAACACACTGTTTCCTTCCAGGATTTGATCTCTATCAGCAACATAATCGATAGGTACAATAATTTAGGGTGTTTATTTTTTTACAAAATGACAAGGTTCGATTTCTGACAAGAGAAATACATTTTTCAAAAATCTAATAGTGCTATTTTAGTTTATGTCAAAATCGGGGACGCAATTCCTTTTAGCATTTTTCTCTATCTCTTATAGTTTAAGATATCCCCCTGACAGTCCATTGAAATGGTTCATCCTGTATATATTTTTAATAACCATAAAATTAACGTCAGCATGATCTTCAACATCATGAACAATGACAGTATATCGTCCCTTTTACATTAACCCAAGTGACAAGACTAAGTGATTTTCCTGGCCCTTAGTGTGATGTTACTTTGATTTTAAATAAAAATAAATGTTGTATGTAACAAAAGTGCGTTTTATTTTTCAACCATATGATTAGCTACCAGTAACTAAACATGTGACACACACTACAAAACATTTTTGTTATTGTTATCACACTGTTTTGTTACCATTAACTTAAGTATAGGGTTATAAGTAAAACAAAAATCTAGTTACTCATCACAAAATTAGTTGGTTCAAATCAAAAAAATTAATGGCAAATTGTAATCAAGCAAGTACAGCTAAAACAAGCAATCAGTTTTGTTAACATTAACCTAACAAATTATTTACATATAAAATAAGTATGTGGTTATAAGAAGACTAAGGATCTGGTTAGTCAATACAGAGCTAATTGATTAGTATTAACAAAACAGAGTGAGTTAAGTAACGATATGTTAATTAAAAAGTTAAGATAGAGGTAACTAAACTTAAGCTGAGATACAACTCAACTCGTTCGTTTAAATTAGACATCATTGCGATTAGATTATTACAAAACATACAGTTAAAAAATTTAACCGAATCAATTTGGTCATGTATTACCATAGTTTTGTAGTCACTTTTTTTATGTTACACATAAACGAAAGTTTGGTTGCACACAACAATATATTTTTTTCAGTGTATGATAATTAACCTACAAAATGCCATAATACGATAAGAACCGAATATGCAGGTCTTAGGATAACCATAAAATTTCAATACTACATAAGTCACACCACGACACGAAAAGAAGACCCCGAAGCTTTTTTTAACATCCAAACAAAAATGTAGTTCAAATACTGAAATAAAAGAAAACCAAAACAAATGGAATTTGATTTCACGATTCGACTACTCAGTTTAATCACAGTTTTTTCAAATTCAACTAACACTTCAGTGTCTACCTGTACTCCATTGTTAGATGCCCCATCCGCGCCACCATTGTACACCAAACAACTCAATAATATCCCGAATACAATAGTAAATGATCTTCAAATAGCATTAAAGTGTCGAATACCGAATTATATTATTTTTTATAACTGTCGGCAACAAATCAAGTGGTAAATGAGGGGACGCCTGTTTCTTCAAATAATATTTGTTTGATTAATGCATTTTTGGCGGTTATCGGATTTTGTTTTTTTTTTTATAAGCTTACTTCATTTAATACGCAAAAACGTAAAATTAGTTACCATAATAAATAGTGTTCAGATTCATATTTCCTTTGTGAGCGTTTAGTAGAAATATTAGTTTGCACGACTAATGTCCAACAGTTAAATGCTCTACCTGAAATAAATCCAACTATATATCTAGATGTCCAACCAGAAAAATATAATTCAAGGCAAGTGGTAGGAACGTACGTGTTCTGTAAATAAAACTACTAAACCTCAGTATTCTTAGATTTTTCTCGAAAACGGTTCTGCAATTGACAGTTATTTAGCAAGAAATTACTAAGACTTTAATAGTTTCAACGTATCCCTGAAAAATTTCCAAAACATGGTGGACCGTTTATTGAAAGAAATCTGACAATGCCATGTAACATTCAGTATCTGCCTAGTTTTCTAAGTAGTAAAAGAACACCTTCCTGTGTCATTGGAAGCTGCGTGACCAAAGTTGCGAATATGAAGTCCAATTTAAAGCCAAAAATATGAATTCAGAATGTTAACAGAATACTGGTAGCTAAAAAAATAACTTGACCAAATACGAATATCGCTGAAAGCTTTTAATAACAAAACGGTTCGAATTCTAAACTATAAATATCGAGTACAAAACCACGTCATTTCCTTTTTGATACCAAATATACATTCAAACATCGATATTCGAACGGTAAAATACTAAATTTTATTACGGAATTTATATAGAAATATCGGTTTACGGTCTTTTTAGTATAAAACTTTAGGACGATAGTATTAGAACGAAGTTTTCTAGAAAGGTATTTGACGCAAAATTTTGATATTGTAAGTTTGACCGGAATATGTGTATGTACTTACTTATTTCTAATTGTATTTATATCTATAGATAGATAGATAGATTAATACTTTATTTGCACAACCAACAACAATACAATTAGTTTACATTTAAAGTAAGACAAATACACAGAAAACTTAAACGTATAAGTTGTACAAATGGGCGACCTTATCGCTAAAAGCGATTTCTTCCAGGCAACCTTTGGACGGAGAAGGTAGATTTAGTGAGTACTTTGTGAGTATGTGTGTATGTATGTATTTAGGTATGTGTGTTTATTACTTAATCACGCCAAAACTACTAAGCCGATTGCGATGAAACTTGGAATATAGGTAGCTGGATACCGGGAATAACACATAGGCTACTTTACTTTTTCCCGCGGAAACGGGACTTACGCAGGTGAAACCGCGGGGCGCATCTAGTATTCAATAAGGACAGAAACATGGCCACACTGTATTTCCCAGGCAGATAAGTTCTGGAATCCTTCATTTGTCACCAAATGTAAGTACAGATACAAGTCACATTTGCATCAGAAATGACGTCGAAAGAGTGTAGTGTAGTTTTCTAAGAAGTGTATCTGTATAAATACAGTTTTATCTTTGCATTCAATAAATTTAGGACACTTAAATATTAGTTAATGTGTTTATGTTTGTCAAAAACACCACTGAATATAAACCAGGAAGGAATTAGTCACAATTGAAGCCCATATTGCAAGTTTTTTTAATGAACAGCAGGTACCTACTATTTATTAGCAAATATTTCGCAAGCATTTCGTCTGATATTTCGTTTTCACCTAGACAATCTACCAACCAGCAAAAGTAAAGATACAAGACAGTAAAATTAATAAACAAAAGATGAAGTTATAGAATTGTAGTAACCACGGGATATAGGTACTTAATATTTACCAAGACAAATTGGCGGTGGGCCGCAATATGATTTATTGCTCGCAAGTGTACACGATGCCACTGTACGGATATTGAAATTCTGCGTGAGAAGCATCCATTCTTACATGTGCAATAGACTTGATAAATTTTTCATTTTTACATCACAATATGAAATTGTTATTCATACAACAATTTGTTTGCAAATTAATGCAAAAGGAATTTAAAATGTAATATTTTTTATGAATGAAATGGTAATGGCTTCATAAACTGGAAGTTTTTCAGAAATACAGGATTGTAAATATTATTGTTTCGGTTGTTTTAAATGTGAAAATAATGGGCGACTTTAAAATGTTAACCGGACTCGGTTTTTCTTTTTCTACTCGCGACCGCAGTATGTACGTTCATGACGCCAACGTGTCAATTAAAATGGATTTGGTAACCAATATTGGAGTATAAAGTTGGTACTCAGTATTGAGTTTCATAGTTTTTAATAGAAAACTTGAAAACAATCCAACTATTAGATAAAAAATGAAAAATCCACAAGAAAGGACTTTAGGACTAAGTTATTTAAATAATTACTCATCAATCACTCATTTTGTTTTCATAATCAAATGTTAGGAATTTATAATGCTAAAAATAATATCAGTAACGAAATTTCATTTTAATTTTTTAAGTTATTGTTGTGTGTTGGTTGTATTTTAATAAGATTTTGTAATTTTATGTTTAATTGAATAAATGGTTTTAAGTGTAAATATTTTTTAGTTGATTTATAAAGCGCAAGCAATTTTTAATCTATGCTACTTAAGGCGCTGCGGTGCCCAGAACAATGTACCATACTATGCCATAGGTATATGTGAAAAACTGACCAAGGAAAATAAATAGTTACGTCGTCGTCTATATTCTATATACTTACAATAAAGGAAGAGAAAACAAAAAGTCTGTACTTAGACGTAAATAATAAAAAAGTTGTCTAAGAGACTTAGGAAAAGTAGTAGAATAAAATTATAATAATTTTTAAAATTCATGTCTGTATGTCTGTTTCTCTGTTTGTTCCTTATACAATTAAAAACTACTAATCTGATTGAGATCTGGTTTTCAATATTTAATAGTTCTATTTTAATAGATGTAAAGTATTACATCGTAATCCAATTAGTAGAACTCGAGTAGTGAATGAAAAAGTCGGCTACGCAGACAAAGTCGCGGGTAAAACTGCTAGTTGAGAATTACGTCTCAAGAATTCAAGCGGAGTGTCAAACACACTAATCATTATGAAACGTTACATTTCTCAGCACTCAGAGAATGCTTTGTCCATATGCAATCCCGCAAAACGCGTTCACGGTTTATATTCTCTGTGACGCGGTGGCGGGCTCATATAGGTACGCTACTTCATCGGGCACCTTTCATATTTTGATGCCAAAAGGACGGTTTCACTGCTGCGATTTGCAACTAAACCCTAGACGCAGCGTCACACATATGGTTGCGGTTTCAAAAGGGCTTTAAAAGTTGTAAGGGGTATGCCCATTTAAGCCGAAAAGGGATTGTTCTACACGTCTAGGCGAACAATTTTGTTCTACGACTCTTGGAAATTCGAAGTAGTTTTCGAAAATTTTAAGTGCAAAGTTTACTTGAAGATCAGCGAATTTGAAAATCGAGGTCATTGACCTTATCAAAACTTCAATTTCCTTTATTTTCAACTACAGCTGTTTTTTTCAATGAAACATAACCTCAAAATTTATAAGGACAATGATTATCTATTATTTACATAGCGTATGTAGATAATTTGTCTTTAATTTAACCGTTATATTTTAAAAATAATGATAAAATATCTTGGTATTAAAACTGTACCTTAAACCGTGTCAACGCGGTGCAGTGGTGTCTCGCCGTGTAAATAATAAAGGAGCTCGACTCTGCAACTCGTAAATACGCCGCAGTAATATCGTCAAAACAAGGATAACGATGGGTTCATGTTTGAATGACACGTGCGTTATTATCGAATAGTTCTCTTGTTTGGAATATAGTTCGGCGATTTTGACCAGCGGCCCTAGCCAAAATTCTTATCGAATAACGAAATCGCCAATCGACGGATTTTTTTGTATAAAATTGACATAAGCTCGCGAAAAATCAAGCGTGATCTTATGTCAATTTCATACAAAAAAATCTGTCGATTAGCGATTCCGTCATTCGATAAGAATTTTGGCTAGGGCCGCTGAACAAGAAAATTTCATAATTGAAAATTACCACTTATTTAATTCGTTAGGATCAGTGGTTAGCAGCACTACACACAGTGATGTGGTTATGTAGGTAGCAAATATTATTTGGTTAGGTTAGCACAAATATGAAGCAAGTGTTCCGATTTATAGACCGGTGCCTTTCTTCATTTTGAGTCAAATCCACTTCCCTGAGTATCTTACATGTTGTATTCCGCTCTGTATATATGCGGCGGTCTATAGCATCATAAAGACCCTGCATTATAGTGAATGATGAACACGAAGAACATGGCAATGGGGTCAACAAATAGTAAATTGTTTTCCCTATTTAGCCAGGATTACAATAGTTGCAAGACACTTTGCTGCCACTAAGGAAGACCGAGACCTTGTTCTTCCTACCTCCGTCAGCGGAGCCCAAACCGTTAAGGGACTGTCAAGTTAGGATGCTAAATTATAAGCATGGTATATTAGTTGTGGAGGGGGTGCCATCTTATTATATCCAAGATGAGCGAGTTATCATCACTTTCACCTTTACTTTTAGAGCATACCATCACTTTTACCATCAGGTGAATTAGCAGTCAAATGCCGCACTATTCTATTAACAAACTTTAATAGAACAGTGCGGCACAGAAGGTAAAGAAAAACAGAATTAAAATCTTAGATTTTTGTTTAACACCACACTTTGCGGTATAAATCTTGAGAGTCTACTTACATTATAAACGAGAAAGTTTATATTAGGGTGTAAGCGATTATGTGAATAGGTATGTAGGTGTGGATTATGTGACCTAGACACATTTTTTTATATTTGCGTCTAAGTACAGACCTTTTTGGTTCTATTTTATTTATTTTTCTTAGATTCTACAGTCAATACAATACAATATAACTTATATATAATTAATACACCAAACTAAGACCAAATTGATCTACATTTTATCTCCACTAATATTATAAAGAGGTAACGTTGGTAACATGTATGTATGAAACTACTGGACCAATTTAAAAAAAAAAAAACACTAATAGAAAGCTACATTATTCAGAGGTGACATAGGCTACTTTTGATCCCAATATTCCCTCGAGATTGGGACTTACGCGGGTAAATCTGCGGGGCGCAGCTAGTAGTATACAAAATATAATAGTCCAAAGAACCTAGTGATGATCCAAGGAACTTAGTGAGCATAGAACTGGACTGATCTTTAAAGAGACAAGAAAGATGAAGGTCGCCTGATATAGTGATGAATATTTCGGGAAATCTCACACATATTTAAAAAATGTTGGTATAAAATTCAAACGTCGCCTCGTCGTTGTTTGGATACTGTAGTGAGTTACTTCCTGCTTTGTTGCGGTAAAGGAGGTATAGTCGTAGCCTCACTAACAATTCAGCTTAATTGAATCTTCCCAGCACACTTAATGGCCACTCCGATGCACGGAGAAAAACAATCTTGATTTTCGAATTTATAGAGTGGTGACTTGATAAGTTTTTAATTAAATGTTCCTATTAAATATTATTATAAGGAACAAGACCTTTTAAATTCTACTAACAAACGAAAAATCTGTCATAATTCCTACCATAAAGACAGATTTTTTAAAGGTTTTTTTTCGTTTACGCGTTTTCGCGATATAATCGAAGTATAGACCTTGTGTTGAATGCGTGTTATTTTCGATTGTTCCATGTTTTGATTAAATAGACAAAAAATACACGTTTATTGTATGGGAGCCCCACTTAATTTTTTATGTATTCTGTAGTTAGTATTTGTCTAAGAGGCAATTAAGTACATTATCTATAAAAAAAAACTGTCCAGCTAATATTTCGTAAATTTGTTTTGGTTGCTCAAGGCATATTTACTACAAGTTCGCAAGGGAACTTGCGTGGCCGAGCGGTATAGGCACTGGAATATTGATCCAGGGACGCGAGTTCAAAAATCGCCGCAAGTAAATTTTTGAAGATGAATTTTTCCTTTAAAAATATTTCCAACTGTCTAGCTATCACAATTCATGAGATACAGCCTGATGATAGACAGACAGACAGACGGATAGAGAAATAGACAATGGAGTCTTAGTAATGGGGTCCCGTACGCAGAAACCTAAGAAAGCTTTGGCGACGATGGCTTGAAAAATCAACAAAAGGATTTGATTCTTACACTTTCTACCTCTCCTACACTACACTTATTTCTTTCTTCTTTTGTCTTCTTTTTGCATTTTTAATTAAAATAGAGACATTACTTTTTCTCACTCTCTCTCTCGTAATCTCTTTTTTTTAGGCTTAAAAGCATCATTTTAATTCCATTGTCCATTGAATGAATACTGAAAGATCTGAACAACATTTATCCATACAAACGTTACAGTACAGTAAACTACAAAACCGCTACATCCATAACTAAATTACTGTGTAACCAGGGACTGTAAATCATTGGCACGTTTCAAATTAATTCACAACGATACTTACGGACGTATTCTGGGTATTGTAATCAGTATGAACCTAATTTGTTTTGAAAACGCTTCTTATTTTAAACTTTGTAGATTTTTTAATTAACTTCGATATTTTTTAATGCAGTGTGTGGTAGCGTTTTTTATTTGCTAATACATCTGTACTATTTCCTTTAAATTTTGATCTGAATGAATGAATGAATAAATTCTTTATTGTACACACCATATAAATTACAAGATAAATAAATAGAAACAAATACAGCTTAAATTTAGGAAGCACAATGGGCGGCCTTATCGCTGAAAGCGATCTCTTCCAGACTGACTGATCTGACTTTTTTGTTTTGTGTATTTGACATTTTTTCTTTACTAAGTTTACCAATTTAGAACAGCCAGGGTTAAGTATTTGTAATTGGAATTGAAATTTGACAGGTCCTGTCTATATCTGACCGCGAAAACTATTGACGTTCTAAATTCAAAAGCTTATTTCTTTACTTCTTTGTAGATTACTTAATAGAGTGATTTCGTTTCGAAATGAAATCGACCCATTATCCAGAATAAGAGCACCGAAAGTTCGTCGTATATCAGTGTTGCAATCAGTACGCTTTTGTGACCAAATTCAGGTGTCGGTGAGGGTCGATCTGCCTAATCCTAAACAAATTAGTTAAAACTTACTTAACTTGATAAAGTTAATGGAATTTCTGTAAGGGTCAAAGCAGATCACAAAGTTTTAAGTCGGACGATAGTAAAACACTTTATAGCGAAATCTCAGTCGTAAGAAAATCATGAATAAAGCGCGATTAAACCCGGTAAATAAAGTGTTTATTATGCAAAATCAAGAAAACCATAGAAGAAATTATCGGACGATAGGTTGACGAACGGCAACTGTCCAAATATACCTAACTGTCCTTTAAAAATGTATAAATATATTTTTAAATTTCTATGGATTTGTGAATATAATTAGATATCATTTGCGTGATTCGAGAACAACCTTGCTGGGATCTACACCAGGTAACTAAGCCACACTGTATTAATTTTTGTTGAGTATTATAGGGAACCTAACTGTTAAGGTATGAGAACAAATAATAATACACGGTTAAGACCCGGTAAAATGCTTATAACCTATAATGTATACTCAACGTAGAAAGTACGGTTGACTTGAAAGCAACAAACTCCCGATAGTTCAACAGTAAATAACTTAGATAACTGAATTAAAGCGGCATTGAAATGCACCAATAACTCCGAGACCAACTTTATCTTTAATTCAAATCACGATAGTGTAGACTCAGTTTCTGAAACAGTTTGTACGCCCCATTAAATGTTGGAAAGATCGTGAGATCACAACTTTAATGACGTTTAGTTAGTGAGGTCTGTGATCTTCATTCATTTGCAAAGTTTAAGATGGATTCGGTAACATTTTTATTAAAAAAATCAAGAATTATAATTTTATAGTCCTAAATTCAGAAGTTTCAAATTCGACTTATAAGATTTGATTACATACAGACTTACATTAGGCCACAGATCACATATTACTAACGTATTAGGCTAAGAGTCGCTCAGCGGGCTATAGAGAGAGCTATGCTTGGAGTTTTTCTGCGTTATAGAATCTGAAATACAAAAATCTGTAGAAGAACCAAAGTCACCGACAAAGCTCTCAAAATTAACAGACTTAAGTGGCAAATGGGCATTTGGCTCGTAGATAACTATTGGGGAGTTAAAGTAAGGACTTTAACTTCCCAATCTCTCTGCCACTCAAGGGAGTGGCGGCCACGATGCAACGCGAAACGGATTGTTGGAAGACCGTGTGGTCTATGTGCAGCAAATACTGAGATGATAGACATACATTACGAACGGAATTATTCGGAAACGGCGTAAGGTTTCATTCATTTGTATCTTTATAATGCATTGTCGTGACTGACTGAATGATGGATAACGCACAGCCTAAGTCGCTGATGGTAGAGATTTGAAATTTGGAGCGTGTGTTTTTTATATGATAAAAACATCCAACGAGAATTAATTCATTATTTTAAAAATACCCACGGGATCAGGAGCCTTATTTTTGAATAGCTTGTTGCACTTCAAGCTATATACAAAAATCTATATCTGCTAATTTTCGCTAGATGTCGGACTCCTGCGGCAAGTAATTGATACCTCTCGTTGCAGTCGTGCGATTCACATTGAAAAATTACAGAAATCAAACGAAAATCGGTAGAATTCAAGGAATTTAAATCGCTCAAAATAGCACAATTGATTTAATAATAGAGCCCCATGCGGGTGAGACGGATGACGGCTAGTTTAGCATAAAAACGTTTTAAAGCAGCATCGTATCTGCGCCACCCCTTTGCCTTTGTCGTTTTCATATAATTTACACCTAAATCTTAAAAAAAAACGATTCCCATCCAACTGCATGAAAATCTCTCTAGTTTTGTTGTCTTTAACTGTTGCAATTATCTATAATATTTTTTTTTCTGTACAAACAATCATTGCACCTAGTTTTATATAAATAAGTCTAGGTTAAAACCTTAGTACCTGTGAAAAAAAAACGTTTCTTTTAGGTACGTAACACAAGTATAACATATCTAGATAGTAAAAATAAAAGTTAGGTATGTCATAACTTGAACACGACAGTTTTGCAAAGCTTACAAATATGTGCTATCTAGTCAGGATGTGGCTTTGAAAAGACTAGTTTTTGTGTCGTTTTTATAGAACGGTAGAAACGTGGTATAACAAAATAGGCTCAGTTGACATAGCCTGGTTTTATTAACAACACTAGCAGCACCCCGCGGTTTCACCCGCATAAGTCCCGTTCCCGCGGAAATATCGAGATAAAAAGTAAGTAGCCCATGTGTTATTTCCGGTATCTAGTTACCTATATTCCAAGTTTCATCGCAATCGGTTCAGTAGTTATTGCGTGATTGAGTAACAAACGCACATACATACACACATACTCTCAAACTTTCTGCATTATAATATTAGTAGGATAGGATTTTGAATGAGTTCTATCATACATTTTATTAAAAAATATGGATTAACTTAAATAAGTCAAACTAAGTTAAACTTTTGAGAGTTATAAAAAAAACATTTTCCGGTTTTAATCGCATTGTTTTTATTATTTTCACCTTAAATCGTATCATCGTGAAAAAAAGAAAGAAATCTGAAATAACGTGTCTTTAGATTATCAGTTTTCAATGTAGGTTCTAGTATTATCTAGATTAAATATAGTATCAGGTACCCAATAAAGTTTGTCTATCCATATCCGATATTGCTTCCAAACATAATATTGGTCGAAAGCTGTGTCCACATTTTCTAATACTCTTTACAAGAATTTTCAAAAGGGAACAGGATTTGATACGAAACGGAAAAGATAAACTTTTTAAATCAGTCAAATGGATATGAAACCTTCAGTAGCTGTAAACCACCGTATTGGTTTGCGTGGCCATAGGATTACTTGAAAGCTTTGGTTTTTATAAATAAAATAGAATGTAAGAGAAACATTTTGCAACAAAACACTACATCCATCAGAAAAACCAGTCAAGTACAAGTAAAACGAAGACCCTTTAATTTTCAAGACATTTACAAGACCTTGCTTTTTGATAAAATTCGTGGTTCCAGGTCAACGGGTACCATTTAGGTTTTCGACCCGAACATAATAATATTGGGTAGGTATTTCTGGTTCTGACTGCCAATCTGTCGGTGAAAAGTATTGCCGCCGTAATGTCACGTCGCATCATTCACCTAGGACAATAGGTTTTAAAACACATTCATCACCATCAGCCACCAGGTTAGGTACTACCCGACACTTTTTCAGTCAACACTCTCTTTAAAAGTGCACTAAGGGCGGCACTTGCACATTTAGTTTAGTCAGCCGTGACACGTTTGGGCTTGAACCTTGACCATTATATTCTGATCTTAGCCAAGTTAATTGAAAAAAAAAAGCGCCCCAAATAAAAGGTCTAAAATTCAGCGCAAAGACATAACGTGGGCGTACTGTAATGGATAATATTATACCGTATTTTTAAAAGTTCGAAAAACAGAATATAATATTTCCAAGTTCTGTGTAAAACATTTTCATATTTTTGTGGTTTCGTATTCGATAATCTTGTAAGGAAGTGAGATCTTCGTTGGAATACAAAATTTTCACAAAATCTGGAGCTGTTTTCCTACTTTAAATAGAGTGGCGGACTCGTCCGTGTTTCGATACGTAAGCCGGTGCAGCCCGTAAGACATAGTAGAACTTGTTCAACTGCCGCATTTGTTAAATTCCAAAAAGAATAGGTAGGAAATTAACGAGCTGGAACTACCCCTATACCTTTGGCCGCAAGACTTTTGTTAGCCTGTTCATTTTTTCGACTGAATGATATTTTTTTTAATGTGACACACTGTAAATCGTCTTAGATACTACATAAGTACATAAGATATGTACAATGTCGTGATAATGATGTGCTCTAAAAGTAGATACGATGGTTTGGCGAATAAGTTTTCATCTATGTATTTTGGTAATTCGGTTTTTGTATCAATTTTGTGAAGATCTAGAAAAACTTCCTTTCGCCACACTTTCTGTCCATTTTATTATCAGAACCACATATCTAGATCGGAAAAATTTAAATTTAGATTGATCTACATTGTTCTAATAAAGTGTGATTTACATTTTGAAACTAGTAGGATGCAGCTTATAGTCATTTTCACAAAAAATGCTATTTTCTATTGAATAAAATAGCTTCTAGTCACTGCTGCGAGAACGCTTTGTAAAATGGACTCTATAATCTTATGCATGACACTAGTTTCGTAAAGAAAATTGGACTTTATAACAACCTTATTTTATGTAACGTCATTTACGCCGAAACAAATTGTACCTATGTACATAGCTATTCTATAAACGTTGCGCCTCTGACATACATACATTTTACATCAGAGTATATCAACACAAATGGAAACATTTCCCGGAAAATATAATCCCCTCAGTCACTGCAACAAGAGCCATAAACAGCAACTCGTGGCAGAGCACAGTAGGAAGACTGACGCAGCAACTAATTAGAATTTTAAGCCGTTCCATGTCATTTCCTACTGTATTAACTTTACACTGTGTCGCTTTTGATACAGCTAGGGCTTTCCCAGCCTGATTATTCTGTACATTAAAATGGAGACATGTTTTAGGTCTCCGTAATTATTTTGGTTTCTAAATTATTAATTAAAAGTTTTAAAAGGTCGACCCGAATGAGCGACGATGTTTCTCGTAGCCGAGTTGATTAGAGTTTTTAATTTGAACAGAATAGAATTGAAACTTGGAGACAATAATTTTTGATATTATGTACGAATATTTAGTAAGTTTTATAATACTAACGTTTACAATACGATACGTAAACGATAAAGCGAAAAAGAAAAAGTTTTTGCATTTAAGGGTTTGAGACCCTTAAATGTGATTTTTTTCTTCGTTTTAGTTTTAAATGCGTCCCTTTACTAAAACTCCACTGTCCATCTCTTAACTGTCTGTCACTAGGCTGTACCTCATGTCCTGTCATAGCTAAATAATTGAAATTTTCACAGATATATCATCTGGGTAGGTATTTATGTTGCCGCTAAACATATAAAAGCAGAATAAAACAATTATTTAACATACGTGTTTATTTTTGTGATAATTGTACAGAACCGTTAGTTTGCAAGTCCGACCCGCACTTGTCCGATTTTTTGACCTTAAAAAATTGTATTTTTATATACTATTTTATCTCTTTCACTATTATATCCTGAGTCGGCACAATCATTCACGACTCTTGGGATAATCTTATCAAATAAGTTAAACTCAATAAGTTTCAGTGTAGTGCCCTAGGGGGCGCCCAACTAACTTTACACCTCGGTAACACTGTTTGTCTGTTTGTTTACTTGTGTTATTATTACTTATACTACGTAGTTTTCTTTGTAACTGTTGGGAGTCGTAAAACTACATTGTGTTTGAAGAAATTGAGTGGAGAAAGATCGATTTATTTGCTGTAGGTTTAGTTTACATGGATCGCATTTTCAAAGACTTCAATATTTGAAGTCTTTGAAAAATGCGGTTGTATTATAACGTAATTCTTGAAATAAAAGTCGTTTTCCGGTTTTAATCGTGTTGTTTGTATTATCAGTATTGTAGCAATGTTTTTCTGAAGTTGTGATCCTTTACAGACTTCTTACTCAAAGTAGACGTAGTTATTTTTTTAAGTGTTTCCTACACTAACTTATTACCTGCTGCTACTCCAACGTAAAAGCAGAAACGCGAGATTGAGTTGCACCGCAAGTGAATATTTGCATGAAAATATGTTTAGCAGAGCAAAAAATATATAAAGCTACTATAGTCTTAAATACAGTTTTTTTAATTCTTAAGTCTTCCTAGCCATAAAATTCGTGACGTTGACGTAAAATTTAACTCGTTAGAACTGAAATTTAACGAAATATGTTAGGCTTAATAAAGATAAATAAGTTTGTTTTATTATTTTATATAATCGTTTTATTTACTCTGTTTATTTTCGAACCCGAACACTTTCGATGTCCAAAAATCTTACAGTTAAAAAAAGAAAAAAATCACAGAAACCCAAGATAACTTTCGATTGATATTACTTATATACAGTAGTCCGTCCAATGAATAGTAGCGCCTGATGTTGACAGGGAAGGTTGAGGGGAAAAGGCTACGTGGGCGGAGTCCCAAGCGTTGGACTTACAAAATATCCGAACACCTGGATGGATACATCACTGCGCTACATTAAGCCACCGATAGAGGGCAGTGGAAAAAGGCAGTCAATCGACTGCACCAGAGGAGTCACGATCCTCAAGCATTGAGGGAACGACTAAGGAGGAGGAGGAGTCCGTCCAAAATATTGTTGTAGGTAATAAAAATATCCAGAGAAAAAATACAACTTTATGCTAATAATTATAAAAATTCTAGTTTAAATTGGAACAACGATTACGTGATAGAAATATTCAGTTCATTTCTGAAAAAATGTAGAGAGATCTCATTGAATATTTATATGATATCTACCTAGTCAGTTTGAATGTAGGTTTGTTATGGTTTTAGAATAAAGTTCTTTAACGTGGCCTGTCAGTGGTTGAACTGGTAAAATTTAAAAGTAAAATTCTTCCGGTTTCGGTTATTTAAACACATAAAATTTGATTTCAATATGTTTAATTTTGTATAAGGGTTTCGCTATTTTGCATAATAAAACACACTATAAAACGCGAGTAAGACCCGGTATATATTGTGTGTTTTTTTATATGTTTATTATTATTTTTGCCCTGATCGATCGGGTTTCGCCCTTATGGACCCGATCAGATGGCCCCAATTTCGATAATTTTGATTGCATTTAATTTTGTTATTTTTATGCTTGTAATGTTAACATAAAAGTGAAATAATGGATTTTTCTTTTTTTGTGAAGTTGGGTTATGTTGTATCTTGAATTTCTTATTTACATAGTTGGTATTTACAAGAAGTCACCGAGTACAATATTAACCAGGGGCAGCTTGCATAAGACTGTTTGAACATATATTTACAAATTCGTTAAAGCCGAATTACTGGGGCAAATACTACTGCATGTCGGACATATATGTTTCATGAACTACATATTTTACTTTTTTTTTGTAATTACAACATACAAACATATTATAGATAACAACCGGCCCAGAAGCATTATTATTAGTATAATATTTATTATTTATTTTTAGTATAATATTCGTTTTTAAGCTTAAGTACTTGCACCCGACGGGAATCGAACCCGCGTCCTTCTGTATTGCAGTCGGGCCTTCGCCAAATGGGCCACAGAAACCGTTAAACATAATAGAAAAAAGTAAGTATAAGAATGAATATGAGTATATTTTTATCCTTTTAACCATGACCTTTCAAAGATACGGTTAGATATTATTTATAGAATTTAAGATTATATTTTTAAGCCCTAGACCTAAACTTATTATAGTATCGAAAAGAGTAAGCTGTTAAGACTATTATTTATACCTAAGAACTTTTGTCACAGCGAAATAATAAGTAAATATTTACCTACTTTACTTTCCTTTAAAGTAGGTAAGTAAAAAAGCAATTTGCAATAGTAAAACAGCATCTACTTATAAAAATCCCTGTGCATCTATTACAAGAATGCTTTCTTCAAGTAATTTTCCACTTGATCTGTCTTCCATTTTTTCCTGCCGTCGTCGCAAGTCAAGTGAGAGGTTATTGGCCCTCAAAGAATTCTAATAAAAGTTAGATGTGTCTTAGTAGAGCTAAGTGGCACTTTACTACACTTTACTACAGCCTTATTCGTGTGTTTTCGGCGTTCGTTCAAAGTTCAATAGTACTTGGTTTAAATACGTGCCTTGAAGTTTGTTTTAGGGGGAATTGGAAGTAGTTTCTGATGTTGTTATCTGATGCCTTGATAGTAACATATTGTTTTGGTAGCGGGTAGCGGAGTAGGGTCTCAAGGAGCATTCACGTGCTTCGGAATTCCAAGCTAAGCCAATATTTCCATGAAATAAGACAAAATAAGTCAGTTAACTATATTGTTGTCGAAAGTTATATAGTTACTAGCTTAGTTTGTAAAATCGACAACGTCAGAAAAGTTAACATACATGTACAAATCCGCTAGTAAACAAGAAACAAGAGCAAAATGAAAGGAGTTCGGCATTGACTTTTACATTGAACGACAAATGCAATAGACGGAAAACTTGGGTTTTCAAAAAAGATAGATATGATCGCCTGACCATTATATTTCAACTAATAAAAAATGATGAATTGTCGTAGATGTAGCACGCTTTATCTCGTTTTGCTGGTCAAGACATACACACCACAAGGAATGGCAAATTCCCAATTGAAAGTGCCTGACGCAGTACTTGGATAGGTAACCTGAAAACTCTTTACACTTGGTAAGTCACATGCACGAAAAGAAGAAGTTAAAACCGTGCCTTTGATGGAGCCTTTTTTGACGGTTTTATTTTTAAAGAAGCACAAGCACAAGGTTCTACACTAAGCAAAGCTTGTTTCGCAGTAATCGAGTACCAATATAATAAAATGTAGATAGACGCCCATAATAAATAACGCACGACGATAATCCATATAAATAGATACCTTTTACCAATAAACGCCCAATAAAGAATTTTACACTGCATAATACACGAAAAGATCAAAGACGATGCTAACATTTCACCATTTCACCTTTTAAGACACGTACAATCGAATGCTATAAGTATTTATTTACGATTCAAACGGCGGAGGTAAATATCTTAAGGCTCGGATTTATAGAGGCGTAAAAACAAAAACGTTCACAAAAATATATCTCGTACTAAAGTTTTAGAGTCTCTGTGGACAACAGATTACATTTTAGCAATAGTTTTGAAAGCCTTTGTCAGAAACTAAATAAAAATAAAACTCATTAAAAACAACTTTTTAGAGTTGATTTCGTTTAAATCGAATCCAAGAGGCTTGTAATGTATTTGTATGTATGTCGATACCTCAAAATTTAACTTTGAATTAGATTTTCTACCAAATGCATCTAAAGTGTTTTACTTCATTTTATAGGACTTTTTTGAACTTCATCTTAAAAGTCTACTAAGCCCCGAATACTAAGTGTATGTATTATAATGATTTAATGAATGACGACCTCTGTGGCGCTTCGGGCGAACGCTTGGCTGCAATACAGAAGGTTGCGGGTTCGATTCCCGCTGGGTGCAAATATTTATGCTTAAAAATAAATATTTGTATCTGGTCTGGGCGTATTTCTATGTATAATATGTATGTATTTACAAAAGAAAAATAAATATAAGTAGTATATCCGTTGTCTAGCCACCGTAACACAAGCTTAGCAGCTTACCACGGTGCTAGATGGCGCTGTGTGTTCGTCACAGGATTTATTTATTATTTATTATTTATTTAATAATCCTACTAATATTATAATGGTTTTGTTTCACTTCCTGAGGAACAGGCGCAGTCACAGATAAAATGTTTTATTTCATTTATTTAATAATGTATTATTCCAAATCTCCAGCTATTTGCGTAAGTACTAAGTTTCATAACAATTAGTTCGTAGTTTTTGCGTGAAGGAGTAAGTAACATACTTACGCACAATTTTTGACTTTTATAGTATAATAATATATTAAAATTATGAAAAGTCATGTTAATTTTTGTTCCTTAATCTCAACTATAAAGAAACTATCAACCGATAAACAAAATCTTCAATCTACGGAGGCTTTAACGGATTTATTCTCAAACGATATATCTGTAAAACGATCTAAAGCGACTTTTTCAGGCGTGCAAGATGTTTGGAATGATTTTGTTTGTAGGTTGCTCCAATTCCTTTGACTATTTATTTGTGTTATTGAACTTTGATAAAATATTATAGATAATAGTAAGTCAATCAAATGTTTAACAGGTAAGGGACTGTTACAATAGATTTAAATTACAATTTACATTGCGACTTTTTCAGGCGTGCAAGATGTTTGATTGATTTTGTTTATAGGTTGCACCAATTCCTTTGACGATTTATTTGTGTTATTAAAGTAAATTAGGCTTTTAGTAAAAATCACTTAATTTTAAATGCTCTACAGCAATGAATATAAAGAAAATTTACAGCAAGGTATAAAATATAAGGCAAATGTAAAGTACTGTCTGACAATATCTTTAGTAGAGAATTGTTAAATGTAGCGTAAGAATTTAGTAGGTGTCATAATCGAACCAGTCAACTGTACGCTAAATAGAATCACTTCGTCATTTGAACTAGCTGTCTACCACGCGGTTTTACCTACGGTAGTTACCGATACTTTCTGAATTTGCGGAATTATTAAATAATTCAAAATAAAGATTGTGCGTAAGACCGCACGACAGAAGTGAAAACTTCATTGGCAATCCCAAAGCTGACTGTATCTTTCTCGTTCATGTACACTTGGTGGTCACTAGTTCACCTGATCGAGCTTTTCACCTTAGTGAGAGGCGGATCAGAATAATAGTGCCAAAATAAGTTATCATTTCAATAAATTTAGGCAGTTATTTTGTCTCACTGCTTAGGAATAAGCCATTAACACGGTACGGGAGCCCACTTCGGATTAGCGAAAGTCCTTTGTCTTCGAACCATGACGAGTACTAGGATGTTGGTTTCGTCACGATGTTTTTTTTTTTCACCGTAAGGGATCGTCTCCACGAGCGTTACAATTGTCGAGCTTTATTTCTATAAAATCTCTATGAACGTGTCTCCACACGGCGGTGTTAACGCGGCAGTGCGTTGTATAGAAATAAGATAATGTCGCCGCAATTCTAATGCTCGTGGAGACGGTCCTTAAATGTGATGGTATTATCAAAAAAAAAAATTATTATAATCAAGTAAGAGATATTTGATCCGTTGGGATTCGAACCCACAGACATCGGAATTAACACGGAACCAATAGACTAACACCGATATATAAATAACTAGTTGTGCCCCGCTTAATCGGGATAACCGGGTAACCGGGAATACCTGGATAAAAAGTAGCCTATGTGTTATTACAGATCTACAGCTACCTATATTCAAAATTTCAGTAGTTTTTGTGTGTAAGAGTAACAAAATCATGTATGCACATAGGCTGAATGGGGACCTGAAATAACACATAGGCTACTTTTTTCCCGATATTCTCGCAGGATCCGGACCTACGCGGGTAAACCGCGGGACGCAGCTAGTAAATAAATATTGCAGGACGATAAGTTGATAAGCCACGGGCGAAACCTCCCACCAAGGAAGCTCTTTTGATCACCTTTTACGACGGGCATACTTTAGCCATATTATTTTAAACCCGGGCTACAGAGTACCTACAAAGGTGTTTGGTTTTTGTCCGTAGTTAACAATATATTTAGAAAAATAAATGCATAGTTAGTTAGGGGATATTGCAGTAACTTCATAATCAACATGACATTTATAAAAATACTTGTCGCATTAATAAGAATTACACAGAAGTTTGAAAACAAAATATTGGCTTGTCATGTTTGATAAGACCATAATCATCAAATTATGGTGATTACTAAATTGTATGATAATAGGTTTACAATAACGTTTGAGGTTTACTTACTGTTAGTAAGTCCGAGTATCCGGTCATATTTGTTGTAACCGGTAATTTATTAAATCGTGAAGGCATTCGTCGGCGGCAAAAAGCATTTACACTTCATAGTTCGGTTTGTTATACCTGCTTGGAATCGTTTATAACTTCTTTAAATAAAGAAATAATGTTTAATTTTTGTTGTAATGTTGAATTATTTTGTACTAGATTCGCCCGCGATATATGCAATAGATGCGCGTTTTCACCCGTGTAAGTCCCGCGGGAATATCGGAATAATCGCAATCTGTTCAGTAGTTTATACGTGATGGAGTTACATACACATACACACACCCTCACAAACTTTCAGATTTATAATATTAGTAGGATAAGATAGGATATTTTAGTTATTTAGTTAAAATATAAAATTGCTGAGTAAATCACGCTGTAAGACATTTTTAGTTTTTTTTTAGTCATAACAAAATATACCTAACTTTTTAGATACTCAGGAATATTGAAATAATAAAGACACTCAAGAATATTGAAATAATGCTTATAAAATACATGCCGAGACCAAAATCTTTGAAAGCATTTTTTCCGAAACCACGTACCTACGTATCTAAATTAATACTCTATCCTGATTTTGTAACATAGCAATGTGATTTCGAGTGCCCTTTTGCCCTGCAATCGACTAGTCGACCAGTCGGCTTGTCGGCCATGGTTAGAGTTGGCAACTCAGCACATCTCTACATCAATAATAAAATATCTCGTTACTACCAACATAAAAGACACAGTCTATCTCTCTCTTATTAAGGAACTTTGAAAGAGATAAAACGTACTATCGTATGCGCATAATTCATAGTTCTTAATATTACGCTAGTTGTGATTCGACCTTTGTTGTGACAGGCCAACTTTTCCCTAAACAAAATTAATATTATGATTTGTAAGTCAATTATAATTAAGAAAATAACATAGTAATATAACATAGTAATATAGTGATAGTGAGTAACAGAAGAAAACACCAAAATATAATAATAACAAAATAATTTAACTCCGATTCAAAACATTTCACCTTAGTTTTATTTGTTTTCTTAGGATTGGAAATATGAAATCAAAATATAGAGGTGTCCTAGATTTTGTGGCTGTCCGTTTGCTGCGTTGACAAATCGAGAAAGAAAAATATTTTCGTTTCTACCTGTGTTGTGTTATGATTTTTGTGGCTCGACGAGTGTAAAATAAAATGTTTATGTGTTTATGTGAACCATTTTTCCTTGTCTCAATTTTTTACTTTACCTCCACGAACGTTTTGTTTGTAAACTACGTTCGGACATAAGGTTGTTGGTGTTTTCACAAGTTATATGAATGTGATTAATACTGCTACTTTATGAACTAAAACGATTGGAACTCATTTTGACCAGGGTCTCCTTGCGTCTCAGACTATTGTAACATAGTCGAACCGTCAAGGTAAGATTATGTAATAAAATATGACGAATTACATCTGGGAATATATGTATAAATGTTTATTGAACTACTTTAGGCTCGCACCAATCCTTTGGTTTGCGGAATTAAGAATAATGTACCAACCTACTTGTAAATGTCAAAAATGAAGATAGTTCTATATTTCTATGTATTAATTATTATTTCTTAATTTTGGAGTAAAGATAGCTATAATCTTTAAATGACGCTAGGTGATTTTATCAAACGTATACGACTGTTTTAATTATCTCTATTTCAAATTTCGTGCTATAGTGATATCTAGGTAATATAATTTAAATTTTATTATGGATTACTACTACTCACTAGCTGACGATTCAAAACAATCATGTGAAATTTTGTTAAATAAATAAATATATTTTAACACTGATGCGATAGGCAGAGCTAAAATCGGCAAGGTTGGTTGGGACTTCACAAGTCCCAACCAACCTTGCCGGCTTGCTTTGCAACGCCGAGGTCAACCACCTCGACCGCATTGTCTAGACGACCTTGATTTCGGGCCAGTTTGGCTAGAAGCAGTACAGCATTACAACCAGCGAGATGGAAGGAAATGTGAAAGACTCAACAATGGGACTGGTTAGGGTTATATAAAAAATATGAAATTCGAGAGACTTAGTACAATGTCTTATTAAAAGGTCTATTCGATACGCGCACTGGTTTGTCGCGGCGGGGGGCCTGTACCATGGCCTCACAAGTTGCTTTGTGACAATCACCTGAAAATAAAGGTTTTATTCCACTTTTTATGCAACTAGCCCTTTTTGCGTCACTTTAAATTGTGGGTTTCTTTACAATGTTTTCCTTCATCGTATCGTATCATAACCCCGAAGGTTTGTATGAATGTGTGTCACTTTGTTACACTTTCACGCAAAAACTTCTGAACCGTTTGCGATGAAACCTGGAAAAGAGGTAGATGGAGACCTGCTGTGGTATCATGTCATTGGCATATACCGCTAGTAGTTGCTAAGTTGCAGTAGATTGCTGCTTTGACGTAACGTGGTTGTTACCGGTGATTATTTCAAAGCAGCAATGTAGAACACGAAATTTGTTTTTTGACAGTAAATTGCAACTAGTAGCGGTGGAAGCTAATAATTTGATACCACAGCTGGAATAACACTTAGGAACGGGACTTTCGAGGGTAAACCCGCGTAAGTTTTATAAAGAAAAGAAATCAATTTTTCCGTATGAACGTCAGAAAGATAGTTGGAGTGTATTGTATACCAATAGACCAACATCGCTCGTTGACTACCACCTATTCTGTGTTTTATGTCACAGACTACTTCGGTGAACCCCTCCACTTTTATTTATTTTGTTCTTTCATTTTAGTTCATAATCATTTTTACAAATTTTCTTATAAATTAAAACAGACTACTATTGACTACGGGATGTCTTGTGCTTATCTTTTTATGATAAGTAAGATAAAACTAAAATAGAAACAATTCATTTTGGCAAGAATATTTGTTATTTTACTGATAAAAGGTCGCTATAAATCTGTAGACACTTGAGCATGTCTGACACGTGTAATGTCAGGTTATATTAATATCTTATCATGTTATCCAGCTCACCAATATTTCTTTGCATTGAAAATAGGTTGCCATGACTCCCAAAGAGGCTGCAAGCGGCTTTGTATCTAGCTAGGACGGTGTGGTGGCCAGGCGTTTGCGAACCTAATTATTAGTTCCTACACATAAATTATTTATTAAAAAAATATATTTATCGAGACCTCTAAAATAATAGAATCAGAGTTTTAAAAGAAACAGTCAAAAACCAGTACACTTGCTCCAATTTTACAAATTGTTTGCGATATTAATTAATTATTTTTCCTAATCGTGTTTTTTAAAACAACTGTTTTTTAGAATTTATCGTTAACTTTTAAAAGAACTGAGACATTATTGTATGTAAGCTATAATTATAAATGGTCAAATTGGTCATTTTCAAACTGATTTCACTTTAAAAAATTGTTACAGAAAAAAATGTCGTCGACACAAGTTATAACGAGAAACATTAGAAGACTACTGTCATACAGAAAGTTGATCTTCCATTCAACGAGGAATCAAAGTCTTTGGACGTCGGAAAATATCGTCAAATCACCGTTCAAAGATGTAGAGATACCAAGCATAACCATACCGGAACAAATATGGAAGAATTTAGACATATGGGCGGATAAAACTGCTTTGGTTGGTAATGATTACAAAAAAACTTTAAAATGTGTATTGACTTCAGGTGACATATCCATTTGTATTTTTACTTAATTAAATACTCTATTGTACTTTGGGAGGCGAACTCTTAATTAATGCGTAAGAAATAACAATTTAAATGAAGTTTTTTGACAATGCTGTCCTAAATTCTTCATGGGACAGTTTTCAAATGCTTAGATTAGCCGGCTTGTATTTTTTATTTACATTAAAATAAACACAACGTTGATATGTATGTAACTTCCAATCATCTAGACTTTAAAGTTTGTAAAAGTGCTCCCTCATTGCGAGCATTCGCGTTTAACGTAACAGCATACTCCTTGTGAGCCGAACTTGTAATGTTACATTACACGTAGATGCTTGCGGTGACGGAGCACTGATTATATCCTTCGTGCGGAGCACCTTCAACACTAAACTCTTTAACTATATTAAAATTTGAGAGAAGAATCCGTCTCACAAGAATTATCTCCCGTTTCTAGGTATGTGGCGTCTCAAATCGTTCCTATACCTACCACCAAGTGTACAAACATTCTAGAAATTTTGCTGCAAATCTGCGAACGAGACTAGGGATCTGTGACAGGGACGTAGTCTGCATAATGATGCCGAACTTCCCGGAATACGGTGTCATAATAATAGGAATACTACAGGCTGGCGCTGAAGCGACCACCGTCAATCCTATTTATACAGCTTGTAAGTTTGTTTCTTGACTAAATTCGTTAATTGCATGCAAATGTAATGAAGCTTTTTGCTAGAACTAAATATACAGAATGCGACTAATAGGGAAACAATTTTTTGACCATTTGTCGTTCTTTATGGTAATAATAACAGAATTATCCTTTCAAGAATGACGGCGTCAGGCGTTACTTAATTCGAAAAATACAAGATCAAGTTATATGGAAAATCAAATGATAAACATCTTCTCCCTTACTTATAAACGCTGGTTAACAGCTGCTTAACGATGTATCGTTTGTCTTTTACTGTGACATGAAATTTCAAAGTGGTCATCTGTTAATCATCGGTTATACGTAAGGGGGCTTACTTTTAATCATTTTAATTGAATATTTTTTTCTCTTTTTATAGACGAAGTCCAAAGACAACTACTTCTATCAAAACCCAAAGTTGCAATAGGTACACCTCAAACAGTTGCAGTACTCAAAGAAGCTTTAAAACTAGCGAAAATGGATATACCAATAATTACAGTTAATCACACAGAAGGTTTACCACCTAACACAATAGCTTTTGAAGAATTTGCCATAGAAGATGTGGATCATTCAATACTAAACGAAGTTAGATCGAAATCAACTGATACAGCAATTTTGCCATATTCTAGTGGAACAACAGGACTGCCAAAAGGCGTAGAGTTGACTCATAGAAATATTGTCTCTGATTTAGTTATACTTGATGTTGATAAAGCTAGACATTACGACGAAACCACAGGTAAGTTGTTTTTTTCACCTGATAAAAGATAAACATGTTAAAAATATGACGATGGCAGTGAAACAAGATGAGACATGGTAATCGAGAATTATGGCCCCAAAGAGTACTCAAACCCGCCATTTCTCTCAGAACATCTGGAATTATTCCACGACTATTTTGCCGAACATAATCTGCGTCAAAGCATACGGCAAGAAGCCTTATTGTCCCGTTGGGATGCCGACCGTAATTAGATCGGAGAGAAACGGAAACCTATTTATTTTTATAGTTGTTAGGTTTACGCCGCGTCTTTAAGTGATTATTGCTTTTTCGACAATTATCAACGTTAGAAAAGGGACGGACTTAATAGCACTTCAGCAGTGAGAACTAATACTCGTATTATATAGGGTAAGTATAAGACCAACACTCAATATTCCTGTTAGATTCATCGGAAATATCTTATTATTTCCTGGCGCAGTGTTTTGAATATTTTTACTCCTAGTGTTTAAGTTAATTTATTTCTTAAACTTTGGCGTTACCTATCTATACTAACTCTTTCATGTTCTTTTTATATTCGAAATAAATACAAAACCAGCAATAGTGCTAACAATATTGTTACCTCTTTAGAAAGACTGTATTATGAATATTGCTACAGACCCTAGGGAATGGTCTCCACGAGCGATAGAATCGCGACGATATTATCGTGGAGCCACTTATTTCAATACAATCTCTATGAACGTGTCTCCACACTGCGATGTTAACGCGGCGGCGGCGCGTTGTATAGAAACAAGATAATATCGCCGCGATTCTAACGCTCTTGGAGACGGTCCCTAAGATAGAGTCAAAGAATGTCAATTTAAAAAGTCAACGTTTTATCAAATTTGCGGTAGTATTACCGCAGAGGCTATTTACAACTGTCTTATTGCTGGTGTCATTCAGTTGTGAAGGTTGAGATCAATGATTAGCTTTATGTTCTTGGTTTGCAGCTACTTCACAAGATTCAGTGCTAGGCGTTCTACCATTCTTCCATATTTATGGTCTCACTGTGGTTTTACTGCACAAGTTAGCTGTTGGGCAGAGGATTGTCACAGTACCGAGATTTCAGCCGGACACATTTTTGAACGCGATGAAGGAATTTAAAATTAACTTGTTGCTCGCTGCACCTCCTTTAGGTATTTTAAATTTTATTTTTGGTTTTATCTACACTTGACATGATTGTATACCTACCTATACTCATTACAAATACAACACAATGTATTGGAAGATAAGAATGTAAACGCTTTTTTACATACGTAATTTAGAAATTTTATGTCACTTATAAATAAAATACTTGACTAGGATTAGGACTAAGGTATCCGAGGAGCAAGATCAACTTTTTCAAAAGCTAAAATACTTATGTTTATAAATTTAGGTTCACTTACATGCTCGCTTTAAAACCGTATGAAATAAACTACTAAATTGAACATTGAATCTGTCACTAAGATTATAAGATAAAAAAATGTACGGTTATAAGAGTTAGTAAAAAGTATATTTTATAATACTATGTTTAATTTATTTAAATATTTCCAGTGTTATTCTTAGCTGAACATAAAGACGTAAAACAAGAACATTTAGCACATCTCAAAATCTTTACATCTGGTGCTGCACCTTTGGCCGTACATGAAGTTCAAAAAGTTTTCAATAGATCTACTGTGAGTACAACTACTGAATCTACAGCACATAGAACACACACACTGAGCCTTAAAAACATTCCGGGGAATATACATAGATAGATAATTAGATATCTGTATAACATTATTATATATTTTACAGA
Source organism: Idaea dimidiata (assembly GCA_949358125.1). NCBI lineage: Eukaryota > Metazoa > Arthropoda > Insecta > Lepidoptera > Geometridae > Idaea > Idaea dimidiata. Next base: position 16,606,852 of record OX442329.1, read on the forward strand.
AATATAACATGAAACGCAGATTTATAAATTTTCTAGGAAATTTATAAATATCTTCGTAGAATTCTAAACAGGAGATAAATTGTGTTATTTTACGCCCACTTTATCCCAAATTGATAAACTTACGAAACAAACGCGTAAAATAATGGTCTGGGTGTATTTCTATGTTTAATATGTATGTATTTACAAAAGAAAAATAAATATAAGTAGTATATCCGTTGTCTAGTCACCGTAACATAAACTTAGCAGCTTACCATGGGGCTAGATGGCGCTGTGTGTTGGACACAGGATTTTAATTATTTATTTAATAATAAGTAAGCAATAACTAAACGCCATGCACGCTCTGATTGGTTAAATAAGTCACGTGTTCCTTACTCTCCTTCCACTCTACCGTGAGACGTCGCAAATTGATAAATTTGCGGAAATTTGGGCGTAAAATAATACAATTTATCTCTCATTTAGAATCCTACGAAATTGCACATCTTGTTATCTTCTGGTGACATATACAATATATAAAACACAAAAAACACATATACCTATAAAAGAGGTAAAAATATTAAGCTTATTATTTTGTGATATTCGAATTTCTAGTCTAAATCGTTGAAACCGACCTCGTTGTCTCCGCTATGGTAAAGTACTAGTGATCTGCAATTTTTTTGGACGGTCTTCAGATCGTATTTCAGTATTTGTTTACCGTCCTTAACATGATGTAATCCTGAAATAGCACCTAGTCGAATAGCACCTGAGTGAATACTAAATCCACGAACGGTACCTATGAATATATTATATATTGCTAGTGCTCTTTCAGAATACTAATTTATTTTAAAATATTGTCTATGAAGATCATCTACAACTAGGCACCCTAGTGTTGAGATGAGGAATTGTATTTAAAGTATTTAAATGGACAAAATAACTACTTTTTAAAAAACAGAACCTATCAGAATTTTTGTCTAATTTTCCAGGATTTGACTAAATTCATCCAGTTATACGGTTTAACAGAAACTTCTCCAGTTGCTACAACGATGATTCCAGGAGAAACAAACTACTCTACGGCTGGATACGCCCTTTCCAATACGGAGTTAAGAATAACTGATTCTAATATGCGGAGTTTAGGGCCGAATGAGGTGAGTTTAATTAAACCATCTAAATATGTAACAGGCGAATTTAGAATAGATTTAAATGGAGGATATATTTAAAAGTGCTTACACACTCTTATGTAGTGTAGGTACCTACATTTCCAACGGCCACCGGATGCTTTACAACATTGGCCTTTGGTTACTTATTATTGTAATCTATTTGTTCCCATCGGATACCCCCAATTTCAGATGGTGTTCTGTGCTAATAACACACTCTCTATTGTCACTGGATACTCGTATTATTATCGGCAAAGATGATCTAAAATGATACAAAAGACTAAAAACATACAAAAAATAATTCACTTTTTTTAAAGGCCTTAACTCAGCATATCAATGCTTAGAAAATTCAAGATTAGGTCTTTAGGGAAAGCCATATGTAGAGGTCATTTTTTTATTTTATTTATTGTATATTCAAATTTTATTGTCGATATTTCTGGCTGCATACAATAACCCACTAAATGAATGCGCTGTCCCTAATCAGATTTAATGATACGATTCGTGCATATCTTAAGGCAAAATATAAACCCCAATATTTTAAATCAATTCCCTTCATTTCAGTACATACAAACTTTTATACCTACTAAGTTGACATCGATAGCATTTATGTGAGCAATTCACCGCTAAGTAAGCAACTTTGTTGCTTGATTTAACGACTTTTTGATGACAAAACCGATTTTCTCCATCCAGGATAGAAACCAGCTCCTATATTAGAATTATTAAATTTCTATTTATAGGTTGTTCCTTGTTGTTGTTGCTATCTTTTTGATAACGTAATGGATAGGTATAATATTAAGGAAACACGTTACTCGAAGTTATCGGAGAATCATTTATTTGAGTTATTATTTTGCAGAAAACTATATTCCGAAATGTATTCATTATTATTTTCCTTTTTTAGGGTTTCGTAGACAACAAGAAACCCTTTTATAGTTTCCTCATTTCCGTTTGTCCGTCCGCCTGTCCGCCGCACCGATCTTATTTGGTCTGTGGTCCACCGCTTAGGTTAGATATACGGTTGGTACGAAGAAATTATAATTTTGCACGAGTATACATATTGGTCACGGCAAGGAAACAGTACAATAAAAATATATAAATAAAAATATAAAAGTTTTTAGGTTACATGTGAAACGGGCGAACGATTTTTTTTCTTGTTTACCCCATCGTGTGGGGTATCGTTACATATATAATTCTTTTAAACTCCTTTAAAATAATTGTGGGTTTTCCAAAAATATTCTGTTTTCAAAATATTGAGCCTTAAACGTCTAGTTTATTATTATTGTTATGTCATGTTATGTGCACCCAACCTCTAACAGCCAAATTACTATACTTGGATATCGTCTTATGTGTTTTCGCGATAATAGTAAATATAATGAAATTTAAAGGATTTAAGATTTATATTATCACAGCTAAGCTGTCTTTTCAAATTCACGAGTAATTGAAATAAATAAGAAGTAAATTTTCTAACAAATTCCGTTTAGGTAGGTGTTAGTTGTAAAGACCTTTCCAGATTGCAGTCCCTGTTATTGGAAACTACGAAACCCTACACTGTGCATGGCCCAACAAGGCACGCACTTACCTAATTTTATTTTTTATCTAACTTTAATATAAATCAAAGTACTTATTGATTCTTCAATAAGTAGGTACTTTCAGGCATAATAGTTAAAATATTTAACCTTAAATGTAATCTAAAAGTAAATTCAAAATTCAAAAATGAGATAAGGTCATGAGTAAAAATTTTTATCTCTTTTTAGCCGACTACCCAAACACCGAATGGGGAGATTGTCAATTAATAGCTATGTTATTTTATTCACAGGTCGGTGAGTTACTTATAAGAGGAGATATTATAATGAAAGGTTATAGGAACAATCCTGAAGCAACAAAAGCCGCCATCACTGAAGACGGTTGGTTCAAAACCGGAGACCTTGCTAGAATTGATGAAACTGGTGCTGTTACGATAGAGGACAGGTTGAAAGAACTTATTAAGGTCAGTAATTCAAATTTAATCAATGCCCAAAGTGGACGACACCCGCCGCAGCCCCAGTCCCCTCGCGACCAAAATCATTAAAACATAATCGAAACGTCGAGGTATAAAAATAAATAATAATTCGCGATTAAGACCCGCGTAAATTGTAACTATGTTAACAAATTGTGTGAATTTAAAAACTTAATTGTGTGGTTTTTATTTATAATTTGTGAATATTTCAACTGCCTATTTAACACGGTTCATGAGAAATAGTCTCGTGACAGACAAACAGACACACAGTTTTAGTAAAAGGGCTTTTACCCTTTCGCTTTTACCCTTTGGGTACAGAACCCCTTGATGCTGGGTGTAAACAACAAAAACAAATTAACGAAACAATTTAAATTTCAGGTAAAAGGCTACCAAGTACCTCCAGCTGAATTGGAAAGTGTTTTAAAAGAACATCCAAGTATACTAGACGCAGCAGTTGTTGGTGTACCAGACGAGAAACAAGGAGAGGCTCCTAAGGCATTCGTGGTTGTTAAAGAAGGACAGAAGATAAAACACGAAGATGTTACGAAGTTTGTCTCGGAGAGAGTAGCGCCTTATAAAAGAGTTAAAGAAGTGCACTTTTTAGAAGCTATACCTAAAAACCCTTCTGGAAAGATTTTAAGAAGGATTTTAAAAGATAAATATTGTTAAGTTTTTAGTAATTTACTATGACAAATAAGATTTTATATATTACAAATAGATTTTGGAAGTGGACATAACTGCCCGCGTCGCTTTTCCCCTTAACTACAACCTTGGAGTATTATACTCTTATTAATAAACGTAGTGTAAGGTCGGCGTAATTTTACCACTTTTCTTTTGCTGTCAACTTTGAAAGTTATTGTCACGGAAAAAGACATACCAAGTTCTCACGTCTCCGATCTTACTCCACGTTTATTATAAGGCTATTAATGTCCAAAGTGAATAGGTTTCTTCTATGCAAGCATGTTACACAGTCGACCTCAACGTCGCTTTCTATCAGGATGGATGGATGCAGGCAACGTACGTTTTTTCGTATTCTAAAAGAGTCCAAAGGTTAAATCTGCAACTTACCTGCTTGTTGCCTGCATGTCGGAGTTTGGTTAATTCTATTGGCCACAGCTGCTAAGCTGCAAATCGCTGATTGGCCCGCTATCTACTCTTATTGCAATCTAGCCCAATCTAAGAGCCGAAAGCTACTCCCTTGTCTTTGAGCTAATCAGTAAGAAACTGGTTTGAAGCAAATGTTACTTCCATGTTTGTCTTAAAGAATAGGGTTTATTTTTGTCATGCAACTGCTCTGCTCCTGCATCACAAATGCTTTAGATATGCAACGTCCTTATAGAATCGATGCCCAGGTGGTTAGGATCTATCTAAGAAAAGGTTTCTATTATTAGCGTAGACCAAAATACAACAAGTATTGTTTTATTGCTCTCAACTAACATCACGTAATATTTAAGATGCAAACTGACTGGCCCACTTATCATGTCAATACGTTACGCCAAACACCATACAACACAACAAACGTTCAATACGTCGCGCATCGGTTGTGGACACAGACAAACATCAATTGCAGTCGAGACATCGATAGATAGCCTTTGAATTGTAGCGAATACAAGTATAACGTATATTTTATAGCAAAGTTAACTCAGTTGCTGAAAATGTTATAAAAATGTGATGCTTAAATTTTAGTATTTTAACATTATTTATCTAAAGGTTACCTTGAAGAGACAGAGTTAATCTATCTATTTATCTATTTTTATTAATTTAATGTTCAGTTTTGAGTTAAAATAATTCTTACTTTAACTGAAACTCATTTTTGGTTTTAATCGACTGGTGATTATTTTGTTTAGCATTGCTTCAATGTGCAACGTTTCGAAACCTTTACAGGTCACTGCTTCCAACATGGCAGAAATATTAAAAAAATCTACTCTATTGTCTTCTTTAAAATAAATAAATTGTGTATACTGGATTTATTTATTTTTAATTTAGCTGCTGTTTAGAATCATGAAACTTATTTTACTTATATCAAATAAGCAATTGTTATCCTACAGTTTTAATAACCTGACAAATAGCTAGCTATCACTAACAGAAAGTCAACTTTGAAAATAAGTAGATATAACAATACTAAATTGGTCCAGCAAAGAGGAACCCATTTAAAGTCTTACTGTTTTCAACCTTTATACGTTAAAAGTCTATAATGTTTACACCGATAACTAGGTATTTATATTTTATTGCTCTGTAGAAATAATTATAAGTAAAAATACATCTTCAAAAATCAACTGCGACGAGGTTTGAACTCGCGCCTACAGATCAGAGGTACTCTGGTGCCCTTCCAATTAGGCTACGCGAGCTCACCTGGTTGGTTAGGTTAGGTTAGGTTGAAAATATAAATAGAAAATTATGTTATAAATAAATTTTGTGAACAACACACAGCGCCAACTAACTCCATGGTAAGCTACTATAAAAATTTGTGTTTCGGTAGCTAGATACGGATATAATACCTACCTATATTTATTTTTCTTTTGTTGTAAAATTATTTTGAAGGTCATTGACAATCTTCATGGTAAGTAAGTGAAGTATATTCTCTGATAGGTGACTGATTAGTGACCATGCGAGGTAACAAAATATTTAAATCCTTTTACGAACAAAGATGTCTCAACGAAAAAGATGTTCGAATAGGTGGGTAAGTACGGCACGGTGTGACGTGCAGTCTAGCACATTTTCCTCTGTTGTAGGTTAACCCGTCGCCATTTCTGAAAGTATAATGGGAATCTCGGATTAAACTAAAGTTTTAATTAGTTGCAATAGTGAATTGGAAAAGTACGCCCGTGGTTTTCGGAAATGTGGCACTCCTATTTGACTTTCAAAACAGCACTATAGCTTGCAATTTCCCTATCTTTATTGGATATTTAATTAACAAGATTGTTTGATAGTTTCACTCTCTGAACCATAAACGTTTATTGAAGCTTATTTATATAAATTCGCAGTTGATCAATTGCTAAAACTGGTTAAAATTACTGTATTGATGAAAGGGAGCATAAATCTTACTAATATTAAAAAAGGTGCATGTACCAAGAGTATACATAAGCAAACTATAGAGCGCGCCTATGGGTATTTGCCTACTGCGCAAAGTGTGAGCATATGCTCTATACATAGATATTGAAATGTTGAGGTTGAATAGTGATCCGCGAATCATTTTTACACCGCGGCACTGAACATTTCACCATAATTATTACTAAAAATAAATTCTAACTAGAGAAACAGTCAACTCCCGTAACCCTAGGTGACTGATGACATCGTTTTTGTCATTTTTGACTGTTCATACCGGTGCTTACAGTTCATACTCGCATACCAGCGCTCTATAGTTTGCTTATGTATACTCTAAGGTGTACTATTAATATTAAGTATTGCAATGCATTTCAGGTACCAAAAGTAAATAATAAATGCTTAAATTAATCCACATTGATTGATTAGAACGAAAATTCTTGACAATAGTCAAGATGCAAAGAAGTAGAAGAAAGCTGAAATTTGATGAGTACGTTTGGCAGCCAGTAGCTTAGGGACCGACATACAGACTTACATCTATAAGGACGTCGGAAACGTCCGTCATCCCCCATGTTTCGGTTCCTATAACCGCAAGGTTGGGAGGACCGTAGTGATTTGTTATTGAAAGTCTCTAAATTAAATAAACCTGTCGCACTTAAAGACTGAAATAATCAGCCCTAAATAAATGGAAAATGAATAAAATATAAACTTTAAAATTGGAACTGCAGACTGGAAAATCAGACTGTTAATAAAAGAGTAAATCTTGTTTCCGTGCCATTAAAATCTGTCGAAACGTCCAATAGTGGAGGCGAGGCTATTACCAATTACTGTCACTCAAGCTGATTCAACGGTTACGGCAAAACCGATCATATTCGAAGGTCATATGCACCTTATTGCAACGAGCCGTAATGCATTTTATAAGAGAATTCTTTTAGCTTTAAAGTGTACCTTTCCGGAGATTTTTACTATATATCAAAAGGTAATCTTAATTTAAGTTCTTGGTAATTTTACCCGACTACATTGGAAGAGTCTATCTGACCAGCTCTCACGTTTTAATTATTAGCACAAATATAGTACATCTGTAGGGTTATTCGGAGAGCTTCGGGCTGAAACCGAAGATCAACTTGACATGCCTGTCACTGTCTTATTGAATCACGCTGAACGAGATGGAGATATCATTTCCGGCATCGGATTCGGAACGAACCTATCTGAATACTCCTACTGTTACTATAAACGTGGACAAAGTAATAGTAGGTACTTTGACAAAGTACATTTAGTACTTTGACTAAATAACACTTTGGTTTATTGGTAAGTATAAGATGTCCTATATATGTCTGTGATGACAGGATTGATCTCAACTTTAACAGTAGATATTGACATAAAAAGCCATTGAAAAAATACAGTTGAAGGCAAATTCAATGATATGATATTTTATGTTTTGAGCGTCATTCATCGACTTTATCTTAATACCCGTAGCGATTGTCATTACATTTTTTCAACAATGGTATCATCGCTGAGAAGCACTGTGTTTTCATCACCAGATATTTTACTGACCCCAAGGATTGACGTAGTTAGCCATGCTGATCAATTATTGACTAGAAGTAACTTCGCGTCAAATGAAAAAATCATGTCTAAGCCTGTCTTGTCCCAAATCGCAGTCGTAACCTCCGAAAGTTTCGAGAAACGGTCCAAAATCTTCGAAACAGCAAAACAATCTTTTATATTTAAATTAACGATACGTCTATCAACCGTAAGCTTGAGTAATGACTTAATTTATGTGTTCCTATCGGAAACGTCCCGAAGTACAGCCCTAATTGGTGATTACAGGAAACAGATAGAGAGAGACCCTAACCTTTGAACTTCGAAGCTTAGTTTAACGGTCAATTTACTTGTAAAATTTTAAGGGTTGTCACTTAACTGTATCGTGCTGAGTTTGCTAGGTTTATTATGTCGTAATCGGTTTTAATCATTATAGGTATCTACGACACCTATCCTTTGCGTTACAATATTTTCGAATTCGTGTTTAGGTATAAGAATTCATAATAATTCTGTATAATTTCTTCTATGGTTTTCGCGATTTGCATAATAAAACACTTTATTTATCCGGTTTTATCGCGTTTATATTCATTATTTGACCCGAGCTTTCGCCAACTTAACAGTTGGCTTTTTCAAGGTTGACTGAGATGTAATTTGTCTATTTTTAACATTCTAAAAAGTTACAACTTAACTGTAACTAACGTTGTAACTTTTTAGAATATTAAAAAGCTCGGGTCAAATAATGAATAAAAACGCGATAAAACCGGATAAATAAAGTGTTTTATTATAATTATGTATGTTAGTCTACAAAATATGATTGGACGTCTAAAAATATTGCATTGTGTTGGTACCTCGGGTACTACTATACAATCTTGTGCTTAGTGTAGAACTGATGTCTGATATAATATGTATGTGTGTGTATAATATGTATATGTGTGTCTGTTTAGTATGTACGTAATAAGTCCTTATTTTGAGAAAATTGCAATAAATTTCATAGTAGTAAGTTAACAATTGATTGTTGTTTTGGTTTCTAAGTCTTAAATAATATGTGTATATTCAGTTGTATAACGATTATGTGTGAAACCATTACCCACTCTTTCTTTACCTATTTCCCGATATGTAGTTTTAAAGTTCAGTTTTTTTTTAATTCAGTTTTTCAATTCTCAGCAAAACACAACTAGTTTCAACAGTTATCCAACACAAAAGACAAATCACAAAGTAAAATTCAAGAGAGCTATTCAAAGAAAGTACTAAACAAAGAATTCTCGCGCCAAATCTCTTTGCCCTGGATGCATATCAACCGCTTATGCAATCTCGAGCGTTGGAAAAGGAATCGTACACTAGGGTAAAATTATTTCGACTTTTCAGACTTTTCATTTTAAGTTTTTTAATAAAAACTAACTTGTTTTTGGATATATTTTAAAGTGTTTCCTACACTTGGATGACTATAATTAAAGAAAAAGAATAATTCAAGCTGGCAGTCTGCAAAGTTTGCCGGTAGATGGCGCTGCGTGCAAACACATGCATCCGTGGCCAAACTGAAAAGGTGTCGGGACGGATCCCCGGAGATGCAGGTTCAAGTCCTGTTGGGTTCGGAAATTTTTGAAAAACATTTCTTGAATTATAAAAACTCACTTTTTAATTTTAAAAGAAAAACAAATTGAAAATTTGTAAGATTTATATTTAGGTACTCCCTCACCTCCAATTTGCATGTAATGTTGCGTTACAGATTTGAGTATTACATACAGCTCGCACCTTGTAAGTCGAATTGTTATAACGTCCCAATACAAGTGAGTGCTTGCGGTGAAGGAGCACCTTCATGTGACGATGTTTGCTACTACTTTACACTCTAACTACTAAGCCGATTAGATTTAGAATGTAGGTAGCAGAAGTTATAAAAAAACTTTTAAATTACTTTTTAATTGCAGTAATTAAGGCTAATCGAAAATTTTTGAGTTTTTGACGCAATGTTTTCGTTTGTAGCGTTTGTAAATGAAATTGTTCCCTACACTTTGGTGTAGTTTCAAGATAAAAACTTCTTATTGTTTTATCCATATTTAAAAACTGACTGTTTTGGTTAAAATGTGGATGGCGGTCAACTCTCTTTGTCATATTTGTCTGGAAACTGCACTAAAATGTAGGAAACAATGTCACCTACAATCCATACACAAAAAATTATTCAATATCATTCCGTAATGAAACAATCAACAATTTTCGATGATCCCGACAGCCCGACAGTGGGCCCTTAAGCCTTTGCACAATATCAGCTTTAAGCAGGTTACAGACGCTTAGATTAACTGACAGTTTATCTGTATAGATAAATTGTACGTGTGTAGGAAGCAAAACTAAAAACTTTATAATTGAAGTTTGAACTGACAATCTAATCGATATATCCTATCCTACTAATATTATAAAGCTGAAAGTTTGTGAGTATGTGTGTATGTGTGTTTGTTACTCAATCACGCAAAAACTACTGAACCGATTGTGATGAAACTTGGAAAATGAGTAACGGGGACCTGAATTAATTCAAAGGCTACTTTTTATCCCGATACTCCCGCGGGAACGGGACTTACGCGGGTGAAACGGGACGCAGCTAGTTGTTACATAAAACTATCAGAAAATCTAAACGGGGTTAGGTGGAAGTCGGACCGGAAACTGGGACCAGGAACTAATTCCACCGTTTCTAATTTATTAATAGGCAACTGGGCCCAACGGTAGTTTAGACATTGTTTATACTACATAATATTCTCTAGGGGTTGATTGGTCCCAATAAGAAGATTCCTACTGGCTGTAGCAAAGGGAAATAAAACGAGTAAAACGACTGATGTCTATATTGAAAAATGACGAGGTATAACATATTTGGTTACTAAATATGGACGCTTGACCTGTTTATATCTGGGTTAAATCTAATAATATAGCTAAATTTCATATAGTGACAAACTCGCACTGCCAGTTCATTTTGACGTTAATATATTCTTTCGGAATTTTAAATAGTAGTAAAAAAAACTACATCAAAATCGATTTATCCGTTTGTCTACGATACCACAGAGAGGTGTAAAAATGTATAAAAAGCAGCTGCTACATGAGAATATTGTAACATCTACCGTAAAAAATGAAATGACAATAGCTGCTGGCTGGTGTTAAGATGGGTTCGATGAATGGCGTCAACAACATCATTCAATTCGAGATAGCGATTCTTTTATGGCTTGTTTCAAGTGTCTTCCTTCTGATGCCATATCTACTGTTAAGGTTAAGATCATTGCCAAAGACTGGCTTTTCTCCTTCAAACTCATCGAGATTTTATGACCTAGTTTAAACTATCATTTTTATTAAACTACAGGTCTAGATCTAATTGTAGATTATGATGGTTTTTTAATCATGGTCGTCTAGCGACCACGGCCGCCGGTGTAACCCGTTTGCCGAAACGTCGAGGAAATTAAAAACGATGATTATCCACAACGCGACCTAGACCCCCGTAGTTAGAGTAGACCGTAGACCCCCCGTAATACAAATTATGAACAGAAATCGTGCTGTAAGTTTAAAATATGTGTAGTTTAAAACTATCTAATGACCGTCAAACCTCAACAGAACAAATGCAAACGCAACTCATTTGACACTACCAAGCACCAACCAAGTTTACATGCATAGTGTCGCGAAATCAGTGCGGCATGCGGCTCACTAATAACTGAATATTCATACCACTGATGCAGAACGAAGCCTTACTTGAATAGTCTAGTACAAATACATAGGTATTTACATTGTTTATGTTTAAATTATAGATTTTAGCATCAAGATACCAATTCTGAGTGCTTGTAATTTACCCAACTACTATACGTATTATTTGTGATAGCAAAATTGATTCAAAGGTCTTGATAAAATTTGAATATAATTTTAATTCAATATTAATTGACAAATTGACTATCAATGGGTCCATACTCAAAGGGTATAAAAGAGATCCTTTTACTAAAATCACGCCGTTTGTCTGTCTGGTAGTATCTCGTCATGAACCGTCATAACTAGACAATTGAAATTTTCAGAGAAAGGTGAAGTATTTAGCTGGTTTTTTAAATAATACTTTAAAGTTGCTTTCAAAACGATCGTTCATTTTGTGGAAAAAATCAAAACACTCTGTGTTCTCTAAAAACCAAGTGGCCGTACTGTTAGGGTTAGTATTTTCTTATAAGTTTTTGTAGTTTGAATGTTAAATCAGATGTGATGAATTAAATATTTAGACTTCATCGTTCGCACCCTCTTGCAGAAAGCAGCACATTTTTATTGGTCTAACTATAATCCGCTCTTCATTTATTATATTGTGCTATAACATAAGTATAATGTCTTATTTACAACATTGTTCAATTTACAATTTATGGTTTGCTATTCGGGTGAAATGGAGGAAGTAATTTCGATATAAATTGTGCCCTAGAGCCTTTGTTACAGATTGATATTAAGGGATATACTGCGGTCTTTGAGGTCTTAAGAATGCCAAAGTTTGAATGAATTGAAAGTTGCCTCTGTTAAATTAAAAGAGCATTGGCCAGAATCAACTATTGGTGGAGTATTATGATTTTGTAAATTGTAGTTTTTTAATAATAATAACTCTCTGATGATTTTAAAATTCGGGGACTAAAGATATTAAAAAAAAGTTTACAAATCAAGAATCTTCGAATCGCAGTAACCACATAACCATTAACCATTAGGTAAGTTTCAAACTTAAGTAAGTCATCATTGACCAAAGATTTGGCAATATTTTTGCGGTCAGCCGCCTGCCTGACATCAAGCCTCCCAGTTACCAAAAAGTTTATCCGCACCGCAAGGGGAGAATTCAAGGTTCTAGTCTCCCCTAGATCACCCTGTGAAACATAAATAATATGACAGATTTTAATAGTAAATTGGAATGCAGCTAATTTTTTCGGTTTTAATAGTGTTGCTTTTATTAAATACCTATACTAAGCATTTTTAACGGTTGCCGTTTCGCGTAAAAACCGAAAAAAATGTAATCGAAAATTATCGAGACGTGAATATACAAAATCGTCCAATAAACATCTCATTCAACCAACAGCAGCAACTGGACAAATTGACAAATCGCTCAGTATAAAATGAAGGTCCGAACACGATGCTTTTGTCCGCACTTGCCCGAGGCAAGTGAATTGTAAATTGTGCACCGACGCTGACTCTAAGAGGTGACTGTTGCAGAAAGTACACATAGCCAAATAAAGTGTTGCACATCATACAATATATTTACAGGGTTGTTAGATTGTAATAAAAAAAAGTGCAGGAATAAATTTTTCATATTAAAATGAATAACTTTTATTTCACGACTTTTTGGAAATTTAACAAATAACCGGACTAACCGTTTATCTTGTCTTCCAAAGCACATAGGAGCTCGAAAAAACTTTTTTAAACCCCACACATTGTCGGTCACCAATCCAAGTGAAGATTCGACCGCGCCAAGCGTCGCTTAACACGCACGATTATACAAGATTGGCGGTTGCAGCTAGACTTTTAAGTTCCTCAATAAAATAAGATTTGTTATAATAAAGAGATCTGTAACTGTAAATACCTATTTCGTAATTTGTTTTTATTGCTCAAGGCATATTTTACTAGAAATAGGTACTATAAAGGAAAAAATCATATTCTTAAATTCGCTGCTCGAGATGGGAAATGGTGTGGCCGATCGGTTAAGGTACTGGGGTACTGATCCTGGGACGCAAGTTCAAATCTCCCCGCAAGTGAATTTTTGAAGATGATTTTTTCCTTTAAAATATTTCTTGTAAATACCTGTATATCAGATCCTAACAACTTTTCAACAGCCACCACTCTGTCTAAAAGTAAATTTTCGTTGAAATCGGTGCCGATTGAATAAGCAACTGATATGGGGAGGCGATTTGATCGACGCAGCGTACTTGTAGGTATTACTTGATAGCTTAAACTGCAGTTGCAGGATGCACAGGGTATAAAATATTCTGACGGTAGGAATTTCGAAACGATGCGGTGGTCGCGTATTTTTTGTAACTGTGTTTTATTAGATTTCAATAAATACACACCGGGAAATTTCCATGTTCCTTCTTGATTTACCATATACTACCGGAGGTCGACTATCATTAGGGCCCTGTAGGAACTGACCTACCATATGAATATAATATAGCGGCACTGCTAAAACCTTTCGGTACCTATATCAGACAGGATTCGGTTTCGTTGCCCAGAAGAGCGCCGTCCACGATCAGTAAGGCAATCTATCCGGGATGTGTATCCCGCAATCTACGCAGGTGTCTGCGTAGATTAAGAATCTGGTACTCATGGTTATGAAGTATGACTTCTACTGTGTTAAACCGATTTTGATAAATCTTACGCGGGTGAAACCGCGGGGCGCAGCTAGTAAATAAATAATTAAGTGTTTAGAATCGTAGGTGTACCTACTATAACTAGCTCCGTCCCTTGGTCTCACTCGAGTAAGTCCCGATCCCGTGAGAATATCGACATCATAATAAGGTAGCCTATATCACTCCTTGATAATGGGCCCTACCATGATGTCCTATAAGTCGTCGCGAAGTCGTCGCGTTGTCGTTCAAGTAATTTTTTTTAATTAAAAACACATCAAATAATAAAAAAAAAACTTAAATTTTTTTTTAATTTTCAGTGGGTTTTAAAAGTAGTCGAGGTATTTTTTATTTTAAATTTAAGTACTTTATTTTTTTGAACGACTAAAGGACGACATAGCAATGCCAAACGATCATGGTAGCGCGGTATGTAGCTACTATTAGGTGAAAGATTTTTTTAAATCGGCTCTGTAGTTGATTACAAACAAATAAATCTTTTCTCTCTAAAATATTAGTGTAGGTTGTTTTTTTGGTAGCATATTTCTTAATTACCTGGTTAAACGTTTTAATGTGATCACAAAAGAGTACATAATTAGTATACCTATTCTGTGATTTACAAAACACACCAAACCGTAAAAATATTGAAGGTTTTCAACAATAGAAACATTATAAGTCCTTTGACAATAGAGAGAAAATATAACCACCATTAGTTCTTGACTGAAAGCTTCAAAGCCTAAACAAATAAAAGCTGAATTACGATCACAATACCCAGGTGCGAAATATTTAACAACAATAGCCAGTAAGTAGGTACCAAAATATTTGAAAATAAACAACGATTTAGAATAGGTAATATTTTAACGAGGCGTTCTTACTGAAAATTAAATATTGTATTCGAGTTCAATGAAAATTTTGAAAATTAAGCTCGTTTTCAAAGTTACAGAATGCGGTTATTTTGTTCTTTTTGAAGTCGATGTTGCACTACAGTGCCACCCGCTTATTTGTAATGTAAACTGAAGTCGGGGTAGATCCAGATGTATGTAGTTCGGCTTATTTTAAGTTACTTTGCAGATAAGTCAACAATGGCAGGTCACGTTATTGTGTAATTTTTGAAATCGGTTCATTTTTTTTTCTTAATATGTTATCTCATAATTTTAAGTGTCCTAAACCGACTACAACTAAAAATCCTCAAGAAACGACAAAAAGTCTATACTAATTACCATATTATCAAAACTGTAACCACGTAGGTACATAAATTATTTCTGATGAGATGATGGTTCCAGACGTTCCTGCATACTGAGATGCTATTCTGGTCATAATTAAAAAGGTTCTCATCTCTCCATTTAATTTTTAAGAAACTAACTGAACTGTAACATTTTTATGAAAATAAAAATCATTACCAGCTTTCATTTTGACGTCGCCGTAGTCGAGTGAAAAAAATATCACCATCGGAAGTCAGACGGCGGCAGCCTTAAGATGATAATATTCAAGCCAAAAAGCAATTGATCTATTTTATAACATCAAGCGATCACATAATTAATACTTGAAACCTCTGAAACTAATCAAAATTCGCAAAAATTTAAACCCACCTTTTCCATTGTCGCAGAGAGGCAGTGGTCAGCCGTATCCCTCCCTATTTACGAGTACTAAATCAAAGCCTTTTGAAAGCCTTAAACAAATAAAAGCCATTAAAAACATACACAACACCGACTTCAATCTTTGTTTCAGGATTAAACAACCACTAAATCATACAAATAAGTCACGAACACAGGCATAAAATAGTCATGAATGACCAAACCTCGTTTAACTTCCTAGCAAAGTGCAAAAAGGCGTGTCTCTTCTCTACCCTAAACCTAGAAATAATTACTAGGTACATCTTTTTATTTTGTCTAAGAGAATTAATAAATACCTATGTGTTTTGTTTTATTAAATAGGATTAGGACAAAGCATAGGTTATATAATGGCACCTGCGGGGTTACTTTTGTTTACGAAAAAAATATTTTCGGACGAATGGTGCCTTTATAATTGGCAGAATATGTATGTGACTTTATTACTCTTTCAGGCATAACCATTGAACCGATTGCGTTGAAACATGGAATAATATAGTAGATAGCTAGAAAACTGAAATAACACATGGGCCCCTTTTTACCCCGAAATTTCCGGGGGATCGAGAATTACGCGGGTGCGGGCGCAGCTAGTATAAATAAATATAAAGATAAATAAATGAATTCAGTGAACATCGTATAGCGGCATCTAAAGTTACACCCAGACCAGAAACAAATATTTATTTGAAGCATGAAAACCGATTCAGATAAAACAAAAACCGGTCGCAAATCGGTTTATAAATTTGCGTTGACAGACAGACGGAAATGAAGGCCTTATTATTACCATCTCGGGGATTAAAAACAACAATAAAACCAAGCAAATTAAAGAAACAAACTTTCTAAGCAGTCACTTGAACACAACAAACCACAGAAAAGTGCTAACATAAAAAAAATCCTTGCAAAAACAGCTTAAACTTACAAGTTCATTAGAAACCTCAGCTCATTTACTGCTTTTAGTAATATTGTATCAAGGAGCCTAATTCTATACCATTGATGAAGTGTTATGTATTTTACAGTAAATTTGTTTTTGCCGTTTACATGCCTACATCATTATTATCTCAGGCTATATTCATCTACTACTGAACATAGGCCGCCCCATACGACGCACGCCACACATAGCGATCGCCTCCATCAAATGACTCCTCGCGACCGCTACAAAGTCGGTCGTCGGTCCACCGGGTAGTGGTCTTCCAAAGTTTTTCCAACACTGGGTTTCGCATACGGCGTCGTTTATTTAAAACGCTCAGTAAGTAATATGGTTATGCTGTTAACATACGCGCCTCTGTTTGTATGTGTCGTTCATTTATATACAGCACTAGCTGCGCCCCGCGGTTTCACCCGCGTGAGTCCCGTTCTCGCAGGAATATCGGGATAAAAAGTAGCCTATGTGTTAATTCAGGTCCCCAGCTACCTAAATTCCAAGTTTCATCGCAATTGGTTCAGTAGTTTTTGTGTGAAAGAGTAACAACCTCACATACATGCATTCTTACATACAAACTTTCGCGTTTATAATATTAGTAAGACGTAAGATAAGATAAGATTGTCAGTTTATAAACGCACAGTTTTGAAAACTGTGCAGTCAAATTCACGAAAGACATTTACATATCAACGAAATTATTTCCACCTAATGCCTAGAGGCACCTTTTGATCCAGATCCTATGACAATTTAAGACCAGTCTGGCGTGAGCCTGTCACGAGCTTGTACAGAGGGAATCCCGTTCTACGACACGGCCAAGTATATTTTTGACCAACAGTCTGGAAACGAATATTTAAAAGAGGAAAGATTAATTTGTTAGTTTGAAGCCCTAGCCTGATTTGAACAATTCTTTCACCAATATAAAACTACATTATCGAGGTGTAACATAGCCTACTCTTGATCGTGATATTCCCACGGGATCTGCACTTGCGCGGGTGATACCACGGGATGTCACAAGTATTATATATTTCTTGTTATACATTACTAGCTGAGTTCCACTGTTTCAACCGCGTAAGTCCCGATCATGTGGAAATATCTAATCAAAAGTAGCAAATGTTACTCCCCGACAAAGTAGCCTTCTACTGGTAAAAAGATTATTGGAATTCGGAACCTTTTCGTTAAAAACAGTGAAAAAAACTCCTAATTATAATATTAACCTATAGATTATTGTACTCGGCTCATTATGACGGTAGCAGTTACTTGAACACAACAAACCACAGAAAAGCTAGCTAGCTGGCTAGCTAGCTAGCTTTTCCGTGGCTAAGCTAGCTTGGTTTGCCCTATTTTGTTGGTAGACTTTTTAAATTCACACAATTTGTTAACATAGTTACATTTTACCGGATCTTGGTCGCGAGGGGACATTTATTCAAGAAGGATTTTATTTTTAGAGATCATTGTAACATGATCGATACGTCGAGGTAAGAAAATTATAAAAATAATTAAACGCGATTAAGACCCGGTAAAATGTAACCATTGTTGGTAGAGACGTCATAAAAAAATATGAACAGGTATTATTCGAAGACGTACAACTAGTAGGATTACGTGAAAATTCCAGTGAAAAGTGACCAGAATACAGTCACTAGTACAATACATGCAATTACACTCTTGGGTACCGTTAAACGTTAATAGTGTGGATAATTAAAGCTCACCACATTTGTGAGTCACCCTGTGAGAGACATCGTTAACTATGTATTGCGAGTGACCAACAAAAACGTGTTGCTGTTTGTTAATAAGCGTTTTGTTGTTAACAACTATTGATTTCATTTAATCGTTTTATTTAAATCACTAACTGTGCTCCGCCGTTCCCGCAAAAATATTAGGATAAAAAGTCTTAAAAGCCATTAAGTAAAGCTATGTATTAATCCAGGTCTCTAGCTGTTTGCATACCAAGTTTCAACTCAATCGGTTCAGTACTTTTCTTAAAAACTAAATTATGTGAGGTTTCGGAACGTGTTCCTATTAAAAGAAACTACAAGAAATTTAGGGGAGTTTACTTTTTTGTTTTTTTTTGTTCCACAATTCAATGTTTCCCTGCAGGACTTGAACCAACGACCTTATCTCCTCGAGCTGGGCACGCTACTGCGCCAAGTGAGCTCTAGCCACAGAACGGGTTAATTATGTCTGGAGCTAACTTAACGATGGATTTCCTCATGACATTTTCCTTCGCAGCGCACATAACTTTTTCGGGACATAGGTTTCTAAATAACAAGTACTTCCAATTGCCAAAGAAAACAAAGAAAGCAAATAAGAAATAATATTTTATAAGAATTATGGCATAAATCAGTGGAATCGTGACTGAAGTAGGAAGTAGGGAAGACATCACCGAAAGTTAAATTAAGTCAACGTCAACTCGAATCAGTTTCCGTTTTTTGAAAGTTTGTCAGTTTGCGTGTTTAAGTCATGATAATTATACGGAAACATTGCTTGTACATAACTAAAGATAACTAATAAGCAAATTTATCAAAATTAATGTTCAGCATAGTTTTTTAGATTTTGAAATTCTCTTGATTTCTTTCTAATTTGAGACGTAGAGATTAAAACCGCTGGTTATTGGGACATGACATTTGGAGAATGTGTTCTTTGTCAGCATGACGTGTAAATTTCCATTAAGATTTTTTTGACATTTCTAAAGGTTCAGGACTTACGCAGCCGTAACCGCGGGATACTACTTAGTAAGTAAATTATTTAAAGTTTTTTTATCCGTAAAAAATAACTTTTACAATATATTTGTTTGTTATAAATATTTAAAGGAAAAAAACCTCTTTCAAAAATTCACTCGCAGCGAGGTGAATTTGTACATGAATTTGAATTGAAGACGTATTTTCCTTTAAAATATTTCTAAAATGCCTTGAGCAATAAAATACAGATAACGAAATATTTGCCTGTTGTTTGTATTTTGTGTCAATCCTCAACAGTTATCCAAAGTGCAACATTGCAGCCATCAGACTGGGTAAAAGTTTGGACACATCGACGCGCCGTCATTCGGACAGCTAAATTAAACTGTCACTCATTTGTACAGCTTAAATCTAACGTGTTATAACGTTCGATATCCAGTTCACTTTAAAATAGGTGTGTAGGTCTGTTCGTTCTTAGTGTTTTGACAATTTTAAATTGCTTTGTGACACTCTTATTTGATTTATTACTGTTAAATTGAATACAACAGTCAATTTACAGTATCATTTCGAAAGCGGATTTTAGTTCGAAAAAGAATATTTCCTTACGGGGATATTAGACAGTTTACGGCGAGTGAATCATTATCGATGTTTCACTAGGAGTTAACATAGATATTTTAATCTATTTTGAATTTTACAATTGAATTTACCGGTACCAGTATCACAGGAAATAGTGAATTAGCGAATTTATAGTTTAGTACAAAACAAACATCTTTTGTTCGACATAAGCTGCTTGGTTTCCAGATTTCACAAAAAGTTGTTAAGTTTAATTATTTTCCTAGAAAACTGGATACTTTGTTTCCTTTGAAAATTTCAGTAAATTTCCTACAAAGTAACATTTCATTTCGAATATTTTTTTTAGATACTTAGTTCATTTAATTTTAGTACTATTCTTGTTCAATTCACTAGAAACACGTGCCAAAGTAAATTATATAAAATACTTTATACGATTTAAACTTACATGGTTCTTTTCACTACGATTATTTTTAAGGTAAAGACGTGACAGTACGAGGGGACGAAAAACTGGAAGCAAAGAGAAATAATCACTACTGGAAGCAAAAAGAATATAATGACTGGAAGTAGCAATCGTACTAGGAGGCAGGTAGTTCGATATGAACGCCTATAACTGTCATCAACTACCCGCATTCTCGTCTCGTGAACACCTAGTTGAAATATCATGCTCCGTTAAATACACAATGAAACATGGTAAATATACTTATATTATTATACTAGCTGCGCCCCGCGGTTTCACCCGCGTAAGTCCCGTTCCCGCGGGAATATCGGGATAAAAAGTTGATGTAACACATAGGCTACTTTTTATCCAGGTCCCCAGCTACCTATATTCCAAGTTTTATCGCAATCGGTTCAATAGTTTTTGTGTGAAAGAGTAACAACCTCACATAATACATACATACTTACATATAAACTTTCGCGTTTATAATATTAGTAAGATTTATATACCCCGGTATTTAATAATAATCGTAGAAAAAATACAATTTTGTAATGAACATTAGCCAGTTTCACTAACTCGTCACTATCTTCATTTCATTGGAAGTGATCGTATTGAGGCGATAAGGCTGCCCATTGTATAACACAAGATTGAAAACTTTGCTTGTGTACGTAATTTGTGTTTAGGTTAGAAGTGACACGAATTAGACAGCCTGATCGATACATAGCCTGGAAGCGAACGCGTTTAGTGATAAATCCACCTATTGTATCCGTATATAACAAATTTATATTACAACAACAAATGGGCTAATCAAAATCGGACCAAATACATCGAATTTTCGTTGTATACTTTTGTTTGTTTGTATAATGTGTTTTGTAAATTCTGTTGTGTAAAGTGTTTATCTAATCTAGTTTTGTGTTTTATAAATCTGTTTTAAGAACTTACTCAGTTAAGCGCCACTCAATTTTAATCCGATTATCTCAATTACATCCAAAAAGGATATTCAAAGGCAAAAACTGGTTTCTAATATAGGTAAATAAATCTGATAAAATTAAAACCTTACAATAATATTTTAAACGTAAAAAAACCTTTACGAGGCATTTCCATATAAAAGACAGTACTAAAAAAATGCCTCGTTATTAAGAAAATGATAAATATCTCATTCGGCGGTGAAATTGAAAACAGTCGTCTCAATGAGAATTATTATAGCATAAGCATCATGAAAATAAGGAGCTACGTCAGAAAGGGATTTATACCAAGCCCTTTCGCGAATAAATGAGGTAAAATATGACGTCAGCTACACTTGCAGCTAGTCCATTCGAGTCGGAATTATTGTGTTAGCGATGATAAAAATAAACTAAATGATGTGTTCTTCAATTTGTTATTTATTTATTTATTAAACGTTTTATATTATTGCACCAAAAATAAATTACAAACACTAGCTGTGTTTGTAATTTATATTGCCCGCGACTTCGTCCATGTGGTGTGGCGCTTGCGCGTAGTTGTGATATTTGTGATCGTCATTGGTTACCTATGAACGCAAAATAGCGTAATATTCTCCATCGTCAGTTAAACACACTCCAAACATAGTGAAGCTCTCCAGGGCACGTGGAGTCTACTACATCAATTGGCTAGGAAGCGCATTAAGTAGAAATTATGAAGTCTGAAACTCCCATTGTGTGAATGTTTCGGAAGCACGTGACTCATGTGTCTCAAGCTGCGGTCCCACGGCCTGATGCATCACAAGCCAAGCCACACTAACAGGCCGTGGGAACCGAACTGTCTGATGAGGCCCGTCCGCGCCGGGACGAGTCATGACGGCTCGTTCCGATCCGTCGGAAGGCGGTAAGTTTAAAGGCTCGGCGCGCCTTAACACTGCGGTTCCATGACTCGACCGCGGCCTGTAACCTCGACAGGCTTGGCCTGCGAAATATCGTGCCGTGGGACCGCAGCTCCAGAAGCATGGGACTCAGTATGCCGCTATGCCGCTCTCGATCCAACGTTTGCCGAAATTTTAAAGCTAGTGTGGCGTAATGGGCGGCCTAGTCGCCAAAGGACAATCTACTCCGGGCAACGAATGTGCTGGTTCATAAAGTGTTCTTACTCAGTATTACTAAGTTTGTCGTTTGTCGTAAAGTTTGTCCGAAGTCAATGTCCTTCATCGAGATAGTTGTCCAACGCTGACCTGTACTTATTAATTTAAAAAAGTACATTTTTGGAGCTGATACAAATTCGTTGTCCTGAAACTATGTACTGAATGCGGATTTAAGCATCGAATTTGAACGAGCGATCGTTTTGACTAACTTAGGAGTCCGATATGTGAATTAGATGTGAATTATTATGGTGTTTTGCTATGTTACTATACTATTTACTTAAAATTGGTAACATTTTGGCTTCCATAGAATAAAAATGGTGTATAAAGATTGCGATTGAAAGTGATCTATAGATACAAAGAATTTCTTCAATATTATAAATGTGAAGTTAGGTGTTTAGCTGAAAATTAATTGATAATATTTAAAAACATAAGACAAAATATTTCATATATTCCTATTACTTAATAATGAATATATATTTAATCTAAAACTAAACTAAGTATAAATTAAATTAAAACTATTCAAACACACCAAGCAAGACAGTAAACCAACAGCTGGAAAAACTAGATGGCACCACCTGCAAATTTTAAATCGCGCTATCGTTGCGTTTTGACTAATTAAATACCTTTATTTCGATATTAATTTGCTTGACGGCTCATTCTCACGGTTTTATCTTTTACACATAAACTTCATTAGTTGATGCTGGCTGATAAACAGAAAAAAAAACAGGATTTATAATTAACTAGCAGCGCCCGCGGTTTCACTCGCGTGAGTGCCGTTCCCGCGGGATTATCGGGATAAAAAGTAGCCTATGTGTTATTCCCAGTATCCAGCTACCGGTTCAGCGGTTTTTACGTAATTGAGTAACAAAAACACATACACACATACATAAATTTCAGCTTTATTGACCGAACGAGCGAAGCGAGTGAGGTCCAGTGTAGACGGACCTGGCGCTTGTATCTTTGTATCTTTGTATGTTTGTTCGACGATAACTTGAGTATCGTTGCTTCGATCTTCATGAATTTTGGTATGCGCGTAGTTTAGGTCCATAGAATTTATGAGTTCGAAGATGAGCCGGATCGGTAGGGGGGTTGGGGAGATAGGGGGTGCAAAAAGAGAAAATAATCAAGTTCTAAAAATGTGTCAATAGATGGCGCTCAACATACCTCCTAGATCGCGGTATCGTTGCGTTTGCTTGCGATATATACTTCAAGATCTGACATTTTTGTAGGGAATGTTAACGTCTATTAGTGATCAAAGTAAATCAAAGTATTTAATTCATGTTTATGTTACAAATTGTGGTCGATTGTCGTAAATCCTACTAATATTATAAATCCGAAAATCTGTTTGTTTATTTGTTTGTTTGTTCCCTCTTCACGGTCAAACGGCTCGACCGATTTGGATGAAAATTTGCATAGGGATAGTTTAAATGATGGAGAGTAACATAGGATACTTTTGATCCCGAAAATTCCGCGGGATCGGGACTTACGCGGGTGATAACTATTTATTAGATGAAAATTTGAATAGGGATAGCTTAAATGATGGAGAGTAACATAGGATACTTATGATCCCATAAATCCCGCGGGATTTGAACCCGAAAATACTGCGGGATCGGGACTTACGCGGGTGATAACTATTTATTAAATGAAAATTTGCATAGGGATAGTTTATATGATGGAGAGTAATATAGGATACTTTTGATCCCGAAAATCCCGCGGGATCGGGACTTACGCGGGTGATAACTATTTATTGGATGAAAATTTGCATAGGGATAGTTTAAACGATGGAGAGTAACATAGGATACTTTTGATCCCGAAAATCCCGGAGGATCGGGCGGGTGATAACTATTCAATGAATGAAAATCGACACAGGGGTAGGGTAAGTGATGTAGAGTGGCATCATCATCATCGTCATCGCCATCCATCGTCATCCATCGGCATCGTCATCCTTCGTCATCGTTATCGTCACTTACTGATGAAAAACAAACTTTACCTTACTTCACCTCCCTACCGCAGTGCAAAACTCCAGCAGCGCCTGGCTTCAACAGTACTTCAATGGGCGACCGTTTAAGTGTGGATTATTGCATTGCGGTAGGTAGGTGTTCTAACAACGCGGGTTCGCAACTTGCGCGGGTGAAACCGCGGGGCGCAGCTAGTAAGGAATAATTCTTTTTGTGTTATGGTTTTTACCCGACTGCCAAAGGAAGTGTTATGTTTTTGCCGTGAGTGTATGTATGTATGTGACCTAATTTTGTGCCGTCGTAGGACCTAAACGGCTGGGCCGATTTAGATAAACAATACGTGGTTAGATTCGTCATTCGTCATGACATTAAAATAATAAATAAATAAAAATAATGATGTAAAACGCTATTAACCAATATTTGTAAAGACCATAAAAAACAGAGAAAACGCGTAACATTGTTCACTCAAACAATATGTTTTATTCTTTCCTAAATTTACATTTGAAAAGTATTGCTTGTAAAGTTTTACAATTAAGTTTTAAAATTTATTAATTATAAAATTATCGTGTCCCGCCCGACTGAATCCACCATTCCTAAAGCTACTATAAGCATCTTGTTTTTCACTTTTCTGTTAAAACTGCAGTAGGGTTTTTTATTTTTTTAAATATTTTTTTACTTGTCTTTCGTTATATTATTCGTTTAATAATAATTCTTATTTTGTAAAAAAAATAAAGCTGTTGGTGTTAAAATCCTACAAAAAACAAAATCTCTGTAAATGGATTCTCGTGAGGTCTCAGTTCGGGGCGAACTACTAGTATTAGTAGGATTTTGCGTTAATTTCGGGAAAATTAATGATCGTCGCATTTACCTCACTTGACTATTTAATAAATCAGATTTTGAGTGTATCAATCTAATGTCCAAAAGAATTGAATACATGAAATAGGTATTGCAGAGATTTTCTTTTTAATTTCACTAACTAGAAATAGCATAGCAATAAAAAATCAAAAACATTTTAGAAATGGTTTAAGTTATATACATACTCTATATATACAAGATGTAACAGGTTAGCCCTTTTAATCCGAAAGGGGTTGTTCTAGACGTCTAGGCGAACACCTTTTGTTCTACGACTTTTGAAAATTCGAAGTACTTTTCGAAAAATTTAGGTGTAAAGTTTACTTGAAAATCAGCTGTTTCTTAAAGTTCGAGGTCATTGACCTTATGTTGTTCTTTCATTTAGTTTGGTCTACTACAATCAAACCTTCTATTACCTTTATTTTCAAAAACAGCTGTTTTTCCAGTGAAACATAATCTCAAAATTTTCAAAAAAAAAGTTCGAATTTTCAAAAGTCGTAAAACAAAAGGTGTTCGCCTAGACGTCTAGAACAACCCCCTTTCGGATTAAAAGGGCTAACCTGTTACATCTTGTATAACTTATACATACTCTAAGTATGCGCAATAATTAATTCTTTCGAGGTATAAAATAATTGTAAAAAGCACTAACTAACTAAAAAAACAGATTCAGTGTATATCTCTTTAAGTAGCAATTAACTAAAAAGTGTAAAAAAGTAGGCAAATTACTAAAAATTAGACAATCAATAAATACCAGCAACTAACAGCTGGAATAACTAGATGACGCCACCTGCGACTTCTAAATCGCGCAATCGTTTCTGTTTCCATAACTATAATATACTTAATGGAATCAAGTTATTTTGCGGATGAGATCATAATATCTATTATACTCATACTCATACTTATGTACTAAAATTTCATAAAATTTAATGTATTTTTGCAAGCATCGACCTCTTCCCGGCGATGCTAATTAGATAGATAGATAGATTAATACTTTATTTGCACAACCAACAACAATACAATCAGTTTACATTTAAAGTAAGACAAATACACAGAAAGCTTAAAAGTATAAGTTGAAACCATAAACCATAGCCATACCATACCATAGTTTAAACCATAGAAGAAATTAAGTATAAGTTGTACAAATGGGCGACCTTATCGCTAAAAGCGACTCGTCCGGCGTCGATGTCCCACCGGGGTGACACGCTAATAAAAACTCAAAAACGCACTTGAGCGTCGATGTCCCCCCGGTGGCACATCCTACCCAGACCACTTGAAACTCTAATATATCGAAGTAGAGTGGATTTTTGGTAGAACAAGTTTTGTTCATTGGCAACTCTGATATATTTTACGTCATTTGACATTGACAGTAAAATAACCGCCAGTTGAAAAAAAATAATAATTGGATTTGCAAATTTTTGCTGTCAGATTTTTTCAGGTTGGCAATTTTTTTTTTTGCCGTGCGGGTGAAAGTGATAATTAATTGTTTCAAATAATGATAAGTGGGTGATTTTAGTGGAAAACTAGTGTTATTTAGTTTATTTGGTTCAGTCTTTTGGTATGTATTGTATCAAAATATCGATTTTCTTTGTAGAAACACTTTTTTACGAGTCGGAAAACCGCTCGATAAAATACGTAAAATTCGTGTTTGGTTGAGCTCTAGCGTCATGAACATAAGGGTCACAATGGAATGTAGTTTGGTCAAACTTCTAGGAATACCGGAAGTATAAACAAAACAAAGCACAAAGGCTTAATAGTAGGGCTAATTGCGGAAACACACAGTTAAAACTTTCACTTTTTAACCGATTTCAAAAAAGGAGGAGGTTCTCAATTCGTCGCGTAGGTATGTATTTTTAGTATCAACATTAGGTAGATAGATTATTGCTTTTTTCTTTTTTTCTTTAATTGCACAACAAACATTAAGACATACAAAATAAACTTCCGAAATTAGTAAAAATAAATAATAATTTATCGTCGGGTAATATCATTATTGAAAGCATTTCTTCAAAAAGCAGTAAGTAAACAAATATTACCCACATGGGCGGAATTATCGCAACTTAGAAAAAGAAAATTCAGAATTTTTATTTTTATTATGTTTACTGTTTTCTTTTCTTATTAATTAGATGCGTCATACTCTCAATATATTTATGAAAACTTATTATAAGTGCACAAAAATAAAATAAGTAAATTTCACACATATATAGTGATGTCCGCTAGTGTCATTTAAGACACAAGAATGAAGTGCCCATACCCTATAGTAGGCTCCGGAAAATAAGCAGTGGGTCGATTCTGTAAAAACATAGCAGGCGGTATGTATGAGCATTGCAGAAGTCGATTTGTTACAGGAGTAAAAATAATAGCTATTCTATAATTTCTTTAAATACTGATTGGCTGATTAACAAGGGGAGCTCTTTCAATAATTAAGTAGCCCTTAATTTTAAAGGCTACTTAACTAATTAAGTAGCAATTAAGTAAAATAACATTTACAGAATACGAATTAACGCAAATCTTATGCACGTCGCGTCGCCTGCAGTTCGCCGGCATTCCGCAAGCTATGTTTTTACAGAATCGAGCCACAGGTCGATCTGTAGCACCAGTGTTCTTTATTATAATAAACTGCCGAAAGACGTATGTGACATGCACATCACAAGATTCAAAAAATATATTTAACATAAATTGTATAAAAGGGCGTACTATGATATGTCGTCCGTCATATCTTAATGAAAATAATCCATGGACATAATTTATTGATTGTTCTAATTATAGATAATATCTGTATAATGACGATTGTAATATAACACATGATCACAAAAAAAAAACCCATGAGTTTCTTGTGGCTTATTCTCATCGGAAGGCGCGTTCCGAAGCCACACTAAAATCAATACACCTAAGACGTAGCCAAATGATCATGTGCATTTAATGTTGTACAAGAATCTAAAGGAAAAAACTATTTTGGCTTTGACTTTATTAGGAGGAGCTGCCGGAAGAGCGGTGTTGTGGTTTCTTCCGGATCCACAACGTATGCTGAGGCAGATCCTCGTTGGCAGCAAGCACACGGCTGCTTGGACTTTCTTAATTGGACCATGTTTATGTTATTGTTCCTTTTTTTATTGTTTTATTTTTATATGATGGTATGTAAATATTGTTGTTTTTTTTTGAGTCTTGTGTTCTTTTGTTTGTACTTATGTATGTGTTTGTTGTCAATAAATGTTTTATATATCTATTTCATCCATTTCACCAACTGACTTTAAAAAATAACGTTCTTTTTTTAAATCTATTGTATATTAATATTATTAGTATATTGCAACGCGACGTGTTGTGTAAATGTCACCACTATACTTATAATAAAGGAAGAGAGGACAAAAAGTCTGTACTTGGAAGTCAATTTTAAAAAACTGGTCTAGAGGACTTAGGATAAGTAGTAGAACAAAATCATATAATTTTTAAAATTCATATTTGTCTGTTTCTTTGTTTATCTGTCAGTTCCTAATACAATTAAAAACTACTAATCCGATTGAAATCTTGTTTTCAATATTGGATAGTTCTATTTTCAAGTAAGGTAGTGGTATACTTTGCATGAAAATCCAAATAGTAGAACCCGAGTAATGAACGAAAAAGCGCAACCGCTCGTTTTTCACTGACGTGGGTGAAACCGCGTGACGCAACTAGTATTACATAACTTTAGTGCAATTTCGACTACCACTATGTCAAACGTCGTCGTTGCTAGAATACTCACCATCTAGATAATCAAGAGTTTTACCTGCTAAGGTAGATGCTCACGTATCTATGTAACATTGCATTCTTGAATATGCTTGAAACGTAGTAAAAATGTTAGATTTTTCACCAGGAAATAATTAGATGAGTGTTATTTGTCACTTACAGGAATGGAATTGGTGCTTTCCATTAGAGGGTCAGCAGACGAGATACTTTTGGTAAAATTTTATTTATCGAATTGGTATAGCAATGCAGCCTTTTGGGTACCTTACGTAGGGACGCATTTTTGGATTTTTAATTATAATTAATTTTATTTAAATATAAGTATATTTATAATTTATTTAGGTCAACTGTATCCAAATAAATAGGTTTAATCGTGCGACAATACTCGTTTATTGTATTGTAATAAAAAAAACAAGATGGCGACCGTTGACTATGCCAGAGACTTAATAGTAGGTATCTATAATCAAAAATATCCTTAACTTGTAAATTAAAAAAGTCTCGTGAATTCCGATGTTTATTAAGAAAACTCGACATGCAAAATATCGAAATGAATCGGTCGATCATTTCAATTTCGGTCTACAAAGTATTTTAAGAAATTGCCACTTACTATTAGAATTCTCAGAGAACTTTCCAGAAATTCTTATACCGTTTTCTAATGAATTTTAAGTTTAAGAACTAGTGAAACTTTGTTAGTTGTATAAATCTTACTTTTTTAACGTTTTTTCCTTTCAAGAAAGGTTCCTTTGGAAGTGGCATTCTCGTATTTCTTTTTAATTATTTTGTAGGTTGAAATGTTCTTTCCTTTTTAATTCTACGTTTTCGTTCTCTCATCGATTCATCTTATCTATCTCAATTTTTTCATTTCGCCAACAGATGGCTCTAACTATACAAATTCTTAAATCGCGCTAGCGATGCTTTTTTGGGATGGGAGTATAATATTAAAGCCGATATAAGATGTACTACTGGCTACTTGATATTATTTATCTTGTAACTAGTAAGTATCTCACTAGACTGTAAGATTTAGCAAACCTTGTCTTGAATGTAAAATAACGACAAAAACACTTTTTTTTATATAATTAGTACCTAAAACGAAAGGTAGGTGGCCTTTCGTATATCCAACAATATTAATGGATTTAGTTTAAATTCAACATATTTTACTTGTATTTGCAAAAGCAGGCACCGAAACCGAAGCCATAATAAAACACCTGGTTTTCGAATAAAGATAACGTAGTCTATGTAACTTAAAAAAGCAAAATATATACTTATTTATACTATAGCAACATCGATTCTCCCGTTTAATAATCTCGTTCCAACAAAATGCCAAGGCAAATAAACAACAAATTGGATTAGAGGAGGTCCAATTTCGGTATTTTGGGTAACACCTGTGTCGCTTCATAGTGAAACGGGGGTGTCTTATAAAATGAATATTCGCTGATTTCTATGCAGCTGCGAGAAAAAGTTTAAAATATTTTAAATATTTAAACAGATTCGCTACGTTGAGAGTTTTAAATAAAATATTTAAGTTTTAAGTGGTGCATTTTTGTCGGTGAAATAGGAAGTTTTAGACAGATAGGTATTTTACACTTTCTTTTACTACTGAAGCATTTTTGAGGGTTGCTTTCTTTTCAGCAGGCCTAGACAAGTGGCAAACGCTTCCAAGCGTTTCGTTTTCTAAAAACGATAACGCTTTAGCGTTAACGATATTCAATTCGTAGCCAAATGTACAATTACCTGGCGAACGCTCATTCTATTTATTCATTCGATAAAATCTACAGTTTTGTCTATGGTTTCTATCGCAAACGTCAAATTTAATTTGACAACTGAAAGCAGGCGCGTAGAGTCCATACAACTCGATTCCCATCGACTTACCTTTGAAATTGGGCACATAAGTACATAGTTAAAAACCTACTACCAACCTAGTGCCTAAACTTTTCAGTGCGTTTTGTTGTTTTGTGTTTTTCTGTGTTGGATTGATAGAACACGTGTACATAAGGTGAAGTTTGACTATAAAGGTAGGTGAATTATGAATTACTGATTTCCTCCTTTTGGCTGAAGGAAATTTTCATAACCTGAGTTATGAAAATAAAAAAACACTTAACATAATTAATTGATTTAGGCCATGCTCGTCCTGAAATGACGATTGATTACAAAAGAAAGGACAGAACGGATTTACGACGAATTTATCGTATGTGAAGGTGGGGCCTATCACCGCGACAAGTTTCTCAAATGTTCAGCTAAGGAAGGGAAGTACTGATAATGCCAGGCGCAGTAGCGCCTGGCTTCAACAGTACTTCAATGGGCGACCGTTTAAGTGTGGAATTGCATTGCGGTAGGTAGTTGTAAGAACAACGCGGGATCGCGACTTGCGCGAGTGAAACCGCGGGGCGCAGCTAGTAGCTCTATAAACAACGAACCCGGCATTTTTGCTATTTGGTCCAAACACCGGCGAGCAACATGGTTTCTACGTCTAAGCCACACTTCTTCACAATGCGCAAACCACAAGTCTTAGGGTGTGTATTTTCACAAACAAAACGTCAATAATCTATTTAACAAAAACTCGACACGACGAAGCTTTCCCAGCTGATTAAAAAATCCCCTTGTTATTTTAGTTTTCTACAAGGTGCTGGCGTTCGCTTTGTAAGCGTACGATAGAAAGGCTCACGGAGCGTTTTCGTTTGTCAAATATGCCACTTGGCTACACTATACATGGCGCTAAACGCACGGCAAACGTTTCGTTAGATGAAATAGAAAATGAATAAACGCTTGGCTACCAATTTTAAAGTTCGTTACGCTAGACCACGTGATATTTCGATAGCTAATGTCAACCACATACATTTACCATTCTATTCTACTAGCGTTAACGATAATAGAAAGCCACTTGTCTAGGCCAGCTGATTAGTTGATCGGAGCATAATGATTTAACTACAATCGATTGTCATTGTATGTCTGTCATATCATGTCACGATGAAAGAGTTAATTATTTTGGACGATTTCCAATAAGTTCAACCGTTTTCAAGTAAATAGAGAACTACAATTTTTTTGTCTAAATTCACTTTTTAACCGACTTCCGAGGAGGAGGTTATTAGATAACCAGAAAATACACCCAAATAAATATTATTCGGATGTATTTTTTGTGTGTTAGTATTTTACCAAATTTCTCCACTGTCTGAGGCTCCATCCTGATCATACTTTTCAAGACGTTTTTTTATGTTACAGGATATTTCTTACACAGCGCATCTAGCCCCAAACTTACCAACTACCATACCGTTACATAATTTTCTGACAAACTTGGCGAAATAACAGATGAATTTCATGATAAAGCGTATCTTTATATATTAGCGGAACAGATAACAAAACTGTCCACGTAGGGTTAAACATAAATAACTACATTTATTAAATTTACTGAATAAATACTCAATGAAATTGTGTGCGGTTTAAACACAAATACATGTCAATAGATCTAGAGGATAAACTATAATTGATTTATATTGGTGTAAAAGGTTTAGGCAAACAAGTGAATTAAACGATTACGGGTATTAAGTATTATTATTTATTCCTTTTTATTATTATTTAGACATTTTTATTTGTACCTTAGGAAACACAACAAACACTTTTATAAAAGTAAATTTAAAAATAAATAAAACTTGTAATATGATGAAGTTGCTTCCAGTAACTGCAGTGACACTGTTTTAATGAAATGCTAAAAGCTAAAATGCATGCCACCATATTTTTTCGTAATGTTATATTCCGTTTTTCATAGTTTCCTCTGTCAGTTTTATCCGCGGCTTATCTTACTGACACTTACCCCCTTACTTATAAACGCTAATTAATGCGCTGACTAACCATGCATCGTTTGTCTTTTACTGTCACACGAAGTTTCAAAGTTGACAGGCAGAGACAAAAGTCACATAACTTAGTCATGTGTAAATAATGTTTTATAAGTAAGGGAGTTCGTACTAAGTAGCTATAACTTATTTACTAGTTTCTATACAAATAAATAAATCGGAGGAGCTCATTTAACCTGCCGATCTTATATAGTGAGGGTTAAGCAACGAATAGCGGGGTCATTACCACATTAGATGACAAATTATTCTCAAAAACAAGTAAATACGTTACCTTAATGTTATAATAACCTACCCTAATCAATTGGCACTTTCCATTTACCTACACTCCAAAGATCTCGTACATCGCTCAGAGTCGATTGCGATTCAAATGAGAGCCGGGGCGCGCCGGCTCACATATGAATCGCTATCGGCTTAGCCAATATTTGTGCATATCCATCAATGTTTGCACATACGTACGATACATACCCAGAATCGTCAGTTACAGTTGCGTCTTCGATTTGGGTTGAATCAATGTATCATCTGATGTATTAGTCAATATTGTTCTGTGTAAAGTAACAGGTTTACTCTTGTTTCCGGAGGCGGGATCTTTTGTAATTCAAATATTTAGAACCGTGTACATGTGTATGAGTGTTATCGACTTTACAAATTAAGTAATCTTGCAAGGGTTCCTTTTTTATTAAGGTTTCGTAGTCTACAAGAAACCCCTATAGTTTCGTCATATCCGTCTTAGTACAAACCGTCTCTGAGCAAAGCCGCGGATGGCTTTGCTCAGAGACGGTTTGTACTAAGAAGCTGAAATTTTGCATGAGTATACATAATGTTCACGACAACAGAGTACTACAATTTAAAAAAAAATACCCTTTTTTAGGGTACCTCCCCCACATGTAACATGGAGGTTGATTTTTTCTTTCTTGTTACCTTTAGGGCTACGGAATTTTAAAATGTAACATTTAAAAGAAAACAATAGAATTAATATTTAAATGATGCTGCCATACAACAAACAACAAACGTTTTTTGTTATGATAATAGTATTATAATCATTACCCTTCGTGCATGACTTCGACTCGAACTTGGTCGGTTTTATGTAATGTGCTTTTATCATAATTTTCTAATACAACTAGTTATTACATATTAACGTCATTGCACTCGGATACCGGATAATATAGTTAACACCCTGAAATCCGGCTTTCACACTAATGTGTTTATTTATAAACGATTTCCTTTCAACCCTCTGATGAAATATACGGGTGATGGTTGCGGAATAAACGTTTGAGTGTTCGATTTGTTTGCATTCGTAGGTTAATTCTTTCGCAGTGCTCTTCAATGGTGACAAAATAATTAATGATAGTCTATTAAAACCAAATAACACAGGTAATATCACACTATTTTAAAACTAGCCGCGTTGTTTGTTTCTTATATTAAATTTTAATAAAAAAAAAAATATGCCGAAGCCCTTACAAGTAATAGGGGTTAAAGTATGAAATTGCCGTTTTATTGCAATAGGTTCTTTGAATTGACATAGAATCTTCATGGTTTGAGGTTTTCGAATGAAACTTTTTTCAAATGGTTTCTGTGATGTTCTTTTTTTAAAAAATGTGAAACATTTGAATATCGACTTTCAATTGTTTTTGTTATTCAATTTAGACAAGAAAGATGGATACTGCGAAAATTGGAGTGATTTTTGAATACGAGTTCCGACGCGGAACTAACGCGGCAGAAACAGCCCGCAATATCAATGCTGCGTTTGGAGAGGGGTCTACTAATGAACGCACCGTGCGATTTTGGTTTAAACGCTTTCGTGATGGAAATTTCGACATAAAGAACGAGCCACGAGGAAGACCGCCCACACAGGTGAATAACGATGAATTAAGAGAGATAGTGGAAGCCGATCCTAGTCAAACTACCCAGGAATTAGCGGCATGGTTTAACGTTACCTTACCCACTGTATTGACTCACTTGCGTCAAATCAATAAAATAAAAAAATACGAAAAATGGGTGCCTCATGATTTGACTGATCTGCAGAAAGAAACGCGTGTTGACACTTGTGTTGCCTTGTTGAACCGGTACAGAAATGAAGGAATATTGGATCGAATTGTAACATGTGATGAAAAGTGGATTCTTTATGATAACCGGAAAAGAAAAATGCAATGGCTGACCCCAGGTCAAATGCCACAACAGTGTCCTAAAGCAAAACTTACCAATAAAAAGGTAATGGTAACTGTTTGGTGGTCTCAGCATGGTGTTATTCACTATAGTTTTCTTCGATCTGGTCAAGCAATTACGGCAGATGTCTATTGTGCCGAACTCCGAACCATGTTGACAAAACTAGCCGTAAAACAGCCCCGACTCATGAATCGATCTTCACACAGGTGAATAACGATGAATTAAGAGAGATAGTGGAAGCCGATCCTAGTCAAACTACCCAGGAATTAGCGGCATGGTTTAACGTTACCTTACCCACTGTATTGACTCACTTGCGTCAAATCAATAAAATAAAAAAATACGAAAAATGGGTGCTTCATGATTTGACTGATCTGCAGAAAGAAACGCGTGTTGAAACTTGTGTTGCCTTGTTGAACCGGTACAGAAATGAAGGAATATTGGATCGAATTGTAACATGTGATGAAAAGTGGATTCTTTATGATAACCGGAAAAGAAAAATGCAATGGCTGACCCCAGGTCAAATGCCACAACAGTGTCCTAAAGCAAAACTTACCAATAAAAAGGTAATGGTAACTGTTTGGTGGTCTCAGCATGGTGTTATTCACTATAGTTTTCTTCGATCTGGTCAAGCAATTACGGCAGATGTCTATTGTGCCGAACTCCGAACCATGTTGACAAAACTAGCCGTAAAACAGCCCCGACTCATGAATCGATCTTCACCATTATTGCTCCACGACAACGCGAGACCTCACACAGCACGAGAAACCATTTTGACCCTTCAGGAACTGCACTTAGAAACCATTCGTCATCCTCCGTATTCACCAGACCTTGCTCCAACGGACTACCATTTTTTTCGTGATTTGGACAATTACCTACGTGACAAGAAGTTTTCTTCCCAGGAGGTAGTACAAAATGCTTTCACACAGTCTGTGCAGTCTAGATCGTCGGAGTTCTATCGCAAAGGCATTAATAACCTTCCCATTAGATGGCAGCAATGTATAGATAATAATGGCAACTATTTTGATTAAATAAATTTGTTAAAAATTTAAAAAATAAACAATTAAGATTTTCAGTACAAATCGGCGATTTCATACTTTAACCCCTAATATTATCCTATAGGTAATTTTAAACTAAGGAAGTCCAAATTGTAAGTCTAAATTGTCACTCGTTAAGTGAGAAGTGAATTAACATAGTAGTCATATAAACACATTTACTTAAATTTATTTAGCTTAAAGTATTTTCTTTATTCACTGAGCAGTTAATCACAAAACACTATCATTACTTCTTATCTTATCTTGTATTATATCCCTATTGAATGAATCCCTATTTCGAGTGGTCACGGCATTCCGCTGGAACGGCTGGATCGAGTTCGATAATTCTTTTTGCGTTGTGTTTGTTTGGATCAGGAGAACGTTCTTATAAAAAAACTAAATATCGGGACTTACGCAGGTGAATCCGCGGGGCACAGGTAGTCTAAAATAAAAATAAAATGAAAAACATCTAAAACTAAAAGTTGTTAGCTCATTGCTTCCGTCTCAGTAACAACAACCCGTATGTTTTCAAATCGGATTTAATGGGTGTTAGGGGATAAAGAGGTTATAGTGATGATAAATAGCTACGTGAGCATGCATTTTATATGCACTCGTGTTATTTCCCGCGGATTACGCGATCAGTCATGCTGATTGCATATTTAATAAAGTTTACTTAGGATGTTATTAGCTGCAGCTACTCGGTCTATATCTATATATTGATATTATAAAAAGGGAAGATTTATTTGTTTGTTTGTAATGGCTACGAAAATACTAAACCGATTTCATAAATTCTTTCACCAATATGAAACCACTGGATAGGGACTAACACGGGTTACGGAACTAGTTTTCTATATCTACGAGAATGATTTTTTAGGTGCATTGATTGCTCTGAGTTAATGAATAAATAAATAATAAATGAAAATAGCCCGACATTACACACAGCGCCATCTAACCCCAAATTATATAAGCACAAGGCTTGTACTATGGGTACTAGATAACGGATAATTATACTACCTACATATTATATTTTTTTGTATATACATTCATATTATGATACATATAAAACACCCAGAACCAGAAACAAACATTTATAGTCAGCAGAAATATTTGTTCCTGGCGGGAATCGAAACCACAACCTTCTGTGTTGCAGACGTTGCAGTCCGAGCTTCGACCATCGCGCCACAAAGGCCAATTTAAAATTTAGAAAAGCATAGAAGGCTTTCACTCCCCTATTGGAAGTTATAAATATTTAAAACTAGCTGTGGCCTGCGGTTCAACCCGTCCATTGGTAATATTTTATGGAAGTAACAAACATCCTCGTTTACTTACTTCAGGTACTTACTTACACACAACTTAAACAGGTAAATCTATAATGTTACATTACACTTGAATGCTCCGGGTAAGACAACACCTTAAAATATTAGTAGAATAGGATTAAAATGCGGTAGGTAGGTACATATATATCCTCAAAAAGCCTAAGAGGTTATCTACAACACTTTCCTTTACAAATGGCCTATTTACTTGGCGGGTATCTTTGCTGTAATCTGTAGAAGTTAACCCATACCTACAGTTTATTACTTTTAGGGCGAATTTTAACTGTTCCTAACAGTTAAATTAGGTAGGTACTTGCACGCAAACCAGACTTTTCGATCGGTAGATCCGTCGCCGACTATTTTTTTGTGAAGAAGTTTTACTTATAATTTGACGATCGGCTAACTTCAATTCAAGCAACTCTATACTGAAATTAAACTAATTTTCCAGTTTTTAATTGCTTTGTTTTTATTATTTTTACCATCTTACCAAAGTTCTACGTTTTGAGATCTTAAAAAGCTTTACAGTTAACTTCCTTTAGGGTAGACTGATTAAGTAATTTGTCATTTGATTATTACAAAAAGTTACTGAAAAGAAAACTACCGTCCCATCTAATATTAATTGAAAGAAAACGTTTCTGTTTACTCCGACTTTAGATTGAACAGCTAAATTGACATTCGTGACTGTTGAATAAGCCTGGACTTGTAAGAAAAAACTACAAGCTAGCTATCGGCCGATAAATAGCTACGATTGGAAGCAATCGCCCGATCAAAGTTTGTAGTGCGATCTTTCCCTTATCAGACACTGTCGCAGCCTTATTAAGGTCGCCCTTATCTATTTAATTCAATCAGTTAATTTGGCCAAATTAATCAAGTGCTATCCGTAAGATCCGAGATAGTGTTTGACGCAAGACGCTTTACATAACTGCTTTTGATGTAGTGCATTTAGGTATATAGGAAATGCTTCTAAATAGCCTAATATCTTCAGGGCCAGGGGAGTTAATCCGATTATTGGAATTAGGGGTCATAAATGAAATTCACACCATTTTTAAATATTTTTAAAGAAATATACATCTAAAAAATTCAGTTTACTGCGAGCGTTTTTTTAATATGTAAGATGCATTTATAATCTTACTAATATTATAAACGCGAAAGTTTGTAAGTATGTATGTATGTGAGGTTATTACTCTTTCACGCAAAAACTACTGAACCGATTGCGATGAAACTTAGATAGGTAGCTGGGGACCTGGATTACCACATAGGCTACTTTTTATCCCGATATTTCCGCGGGAACGGGACTTACGTGGGTGAAACCACGGGGCGCAGCTAGTCCTATCTAAAGATGTATTAATCCTTGAAAATATTTCAAGCTTAAAATATTTCTAGTTTTGCCTTCAGTTGCCTTCAGCAATAAAAGCTAATTACGAAATATTGACACATCTTGTTAAACATACTATACATACTCGTAGTTAAAAATTATACCGGGTCTTAATTTAATCACGTATTATTTTCTATGTTTTAGTAAAAAAAATAATTGCCTTTCATTATCAACTTGTAAAAAATACAAAAACATTTTTTTTTAAAAAGCTACGATAAATAAACCTAGTCGTTGAATTTAAAAAAAAATCTTAAATTTTACGACTCGTTAAAAAACAAAAATCTGTTAAAATAATAACAAACCAGTGGTGGCTGTGGCCATTCACTTATTCCAGGTCTCCATCTACCTATATTACAAGTTTCATCGCAATCGGTTCAGTAGTTTTTGTGTGAAAGAGTAACAAAGCTAACCGGTTCAGCGGTTTTTGCCTGAAAGAGTAACAAAGTCACATACACACATTAACACTATCGCTATTTGTAATATTAGTAGGATTATTTTTGTTTCAGTAATCTATCGTATCTACCTATTCAATGTATCATTGAATAGGTAGATACGATTCGTTTGATCATCTTGTAAGTACCTACAATGTAGTGATTGTAGATACTTACAAGATGATCAAACAATAGGTATAGTAGTAGTGGAGATAATTGGTTTGCATATTCGATAACTCTTGATTGAGATATGGTGCAGTGTTAATTAATATTACTGCACTAATATTAGTTACGTTAATATTAGAGAACAAAGGTGCAGAAAACAAACTAAGCCTTTGGGGATTTGATGCATTGACGATGACGACGAAGCACGACAACAAGATTGCCTTCAGAATTACCTGTGTATTTATTGAATTACCTTTTTCTTTTTTCATACCTTATAGGGTGCGATTTTTATGTAGTTCGTTCTGGTTTTATTAACGTCATTATTTTAAACGACCGAGCTTTCGCCAACTTTACAGTTGCCTTTTTAAAGTTGACGCGAGTAAAACCCGGTATATATTGTGTTTTATTATGCAAAAGTTACATAAAAATTGTTATGTTTTAGTTTTTAAATAATTTTGGGAAGTTTAGGTATTAGAACTACGGCTCCAGATTGCGTTGCAAAATATTTCAGATTTCAATTACCTCGATGTTTCGGAGTAACTCACGGAATACACTGATCGTGTCTGCTTGCGACTAAAGCCGCTTTAACCCGTGCCGAAACGTTGAGGTAATTTAAGTCTAAAATTATTAGACATGGGGCGGGTACCCGGTTTGGATCCGGTACCCGGCGGATCCGGCACTTTTTTTAGGATTATGCCGGGTACCGGGTAATGGTGCCGGGTATCCGGCTCTGCCGGGTAATTTGATAGACCAAAAATAATGTAACATATTACACTTTTTAAATTATTTATTATGCTGAACACAAACGGTAATCATTATAATTATGTTTTGCTCACTAATTTATCAGAGAGAACTAAAAAAACTAAATATATATTTCATTTTAATATTGGTAATTTAAGATGGGTAAGTTGTGATGTAAAAATTATGAAGTAAAAAATGGGTCAAAACGCCAATCTTTCTGCGCGGTTAGCATTTAGGCGACTGCGTTTCTTGTCATAAATTAGCCCTGCTTCTGAGAACAGGCGTTCGCTGTATACAGAACTAGATAGTGTGCATAGATATTTCGCCGATACTTTTCGCACCCCGCGGGAACATGCGCTAGCCAGCCGGTAGCGGCGATTCGAGCTATCAAAGACGCCAGCGCCACCTCTATTTCACTTCAGTTGCGCCTGAGCGGGAGCGGGCAAGGGAGAGACACGCGTCACGACGCGTTACCGCTGCCAGGTACCCGCCGGGTACCCACGAGTACCCGGCGCAGAATGTGTCGGGTACCCGTTCAGCGAGTACCCGGCAAAACCACTACCCGCCCCATGTCTAAAAATCGCAGTCTAGATCTGTAGCCCCAATTTGTTCAATTATTCCTCCAAACGCTTGAATAAAAAAATACAGCATTCAGAACTGCCTTACTATAAGCCCATGTTTTGACAAGTAGTCAATGGAGCTACTAAGGAAGTGTTTCAGAACTCGATCCAATAATAAAAACCACAATTTAGCAGCTTTAAAACTAAAAATACATTTACTAATTTTATTTTAGAAGTTGCACAACTTTTTAGTTGTGCATACTTATATATACCCTTCAAATTTTAAGTGAATTTTCTGTACACGGCTGTAAGAATATAGTTCTTATTATTATTATAGTTTAACTAGCTGTTACCTGCGACTTCGTCTGCATAGAAATAGTGCATAACCGACTTTTTCGTTCATTACTCGGGTTCTACTAATTGGATTTCGATGTAAAGTAAACATTTCCTTTTTCGAGGTTCCTTGAAAATAGAACTATCCAATATTGAAAACCAAATTTCAATCGGATTAGTAGTTTTTAATTGTATAAGGAATACAAACAGAGACACAGCCAGACAGACATGAATTTTAAAAATTATATTATTTTGTTCTACCACTTCTCCCAAGTTTTGACAACTTTTTTTGTAATTTTCTTCCAAGTAGGTACAGACTTTTTGTCCTTTTTCCTTTATTATAAGCATAGATTTATATGATTTCGAATACAGTTTTCTGCTAATATGACAAACGATAAATCAGCAATACGAAATATATATATCATGCGAGATTAAGGGAATAGCTTACATAGAATAGTAATTATAGAACATTAGTCATACAGGAATAAGCTGAACCTCTATTACGACTTACGATAATAAGTATATACATATTATATAGTTACCGACATATTATATTACTATAGTTAAAGTTAAAGTTTTAACTGTATGTTTCCGCAATTAGCCCTACTATTGGGCCTTTGTGCGTGATTTTAAGCCGTGGGTTTCCTCACAATGTTTTCCTTCACCGTAAGAGCGATCTAAATAGCGCACATAAATTTTTCTTCAAGAAAAAGACATTGTTGCGCGGCCGGGATTCGAAACCACGACCTTCGGAATGAAAATCGGGGTATCTACCACTAGACCAACAGCGCTCTTATTATATTACTATGTTGGTACCAGCAGCGCTTCGCTGTTTCACCGGCGCCGGCGTAAATTCCCGCAAAAATCTTAATGTCACTCCATCACATAAACAATCCTTATGTTCAAACAATTATAAATAACTTATTTAGGTACTGGAGGTAGCTCACGATCGCTATTTGTGGCGTTCGTATGGGAGAGGCCTATATATGTTCTGCAGAACGGATGAGATATTATGTTGTTTTATAAATTACTTGCTGCGCCCCGCGGTTTCACCCGCATAAGTCCCGTTCCCGCGGAAATATTGGGATAAAAAGTAGCCTATGTGTTATTCCCGGTATCCAGCTACCTATTTTCCAAGTTTTATCGCAATCGGTTTAGAAGTTTTTGTATGAAATAGTAACGAAGTCACATATATACTTACATACAAACTTTCTCGTTTATAATATTAGTAAGTAAGAAGTAAGACTAGCTACTTATACTAATATTGCCAAATGTATTTATTAATATTTGTGGTCTGACTTAGCTCTGTGCTGACTGCCGACCCCAAATGATTTTAAGTTTTTGGAAACCCGTGAAAATGCAACCGGCAATATCGCTCAGGAGATGGAAAAGAAGTGGAATCGGAGATGACAAGAAGAGAAGTATGAAACGGAAATATGGACCTTTAATTAACATCAATAGTCTAATTCCAATATAAGCAATAAATAGGTACATGAATATTTATGTAAGTCAACTTATAATTGTGGTTTCGGAACGGGCCCTCCGATGAAAAGAAACCACAAGAAACTAAAGCTAAATCTCATAGGGGTTTTTAGGATGGGATTGTGTGTGACGATGAACGATTCTTAACCCGCAAGCTCGTTTATTCGAAATACTTAGCATTATTTCAATCTAGTCCTTATCAAAGCCCGGTAACTGTAAAAACTTTCTGCAAACGCTCAAGTCTCAGATGATTGATCATCGTTCACATCATCAATCAAAGTAACAACTTTTGCTTGAACCAAACCTGCCCGATAACAGATTAATTTTGGTGTTTTTCGATAATTCTGTTATGTACAGGTATTTCTATACAATAAATATGATTTAAAATAAAACTCCTTTTTTTTTCGTTTTCTGCTATTCAGGGCCTATACTGCATTGCAGCACTCTTGCCTGCGCTCTGGAGGATTATACGAACGAACGAACGCAAAAAAAACTATCATCCAGGAATAAAATCTATCATTACTTATGCAATATGACAGATTTTTCGTTCGTTCGTAGAAATAGAGTACAACCAGGATCCACTTGAATTCCACACGTTATCCTTTATTTTCGTTTGGGCGTCTTATAAGTGGGAAGTTAAATAAGTGTGCAGTCTTATTAACCATGGCTAATGCATTAGCAGTTAGACTATCGAAGCAGTAGTTCTTCACGCACGATTTTCATGCATGACATTGTGCGTGGAGAACTACTGCTTCGAAAGTCTACCCCAGATTTCTAAGTCGCCTTTTACGACACCCATGAAAACAGATGGGGTAACTCTATTCTATGTCAGGGATACACAATACACGGCCTAGAACGAGAGTCCTGTTACGAGGCGACACTTTCGCAATTCACTAATGTAGTACAGTTTTCCAAATTCGTCATTATTGTTAATTAGCAACTTTACTTAATTCGCTATTTCAGTTTATTCGCTATGTACTTTCCCAAATTCGACACTTTAGCTTATTCGCAATACCCAAATACAACATTTTCTCAAATTAGGCACGTGCGTTATTTGACACTAGCCTGTATTGATACATGAGTACAGTCATGAACAAAACAAGAAATCAAATTAATCAAGATAAAATTGAACATATTCTACTCTCTTAACTTTGTACGTCGTTGTTTGACGTTAAATTTGTTTTCGTCATAATTATTTGAATTTTACGCTTGATTTATGCAATTCAATCAAGTGTTAAATTAAAAGTAACTATTACGACAAAATTTACATAGGTACCTAGTTTCATTTTTTTGTAAATTGCATAACGTCCTGAATGTTTTAATTATATAATTTGTTTTATAACCATGAGAATACAGATTATATTTTTGTTTTCATTGCATTTTGTGATGTCAGCCAGGGACTTCTACCTTGGAATGTTTAAGAAGAATGATTTGTTGGTAGCAGTAGACACTCTGTATAAAGAAAGACAACCGTTTAGATTGCAAACGGCTATGTACGGGAGAGTTTTCAAATGTGCTGTAAGTTTCTTGAAATAACTATTTTAGAAGTAATAGGTTAAGTTCGATATGATATTAGTTCCCTAACTATAGCAGTTTCACCCGCGAAGTCCCGATTTTGATAGGATATTGGGATAAAAGT
The DNA here is from genome assembly GCA_949358125.1 of Idaea dimidiata. Classification (NCBI taxonomy): domain Eukaryota; kingdom Metazoa; phylum Arthropoda; class Insecta; order Lepidoptera; family Geometridae; genus Idaea; species Idaea dimidiata. Next base: position 16,650,765 of record OX442329.1, read on the forward strand.
ATCCACCTGCTAACCAAGTTTCAACACAATCGGTGTACGTACCTGCCTGCCGTGCCCCCAGAGAAAATGCTGTTAAATGAGTAAAAATAAATTCGATGAATGACGATTAAAACTTCAAAAGTATTATTTGATATGTGGTAACTTGACCAATGTGGCTGTTTTCAACTGGTTTCCTCCTGATATTATAGCTACTGTATTGGAATCAATGCCGCTTGCTCGTTTTTTTTTCGTTTGTTACACTTGGTCTGTAACAGTAGCGCAGTTTAAGACGCATTCATAAATGTTTCTCTAGGTGATGTCTCTGAAAAAACTGCTTTGTTAATTTCAATACTTTATGAGCAAAGTTCTGATATTTATTACTGTAAAAGCGACCTGGCTTGTCATTGCTTTGTTAATTTTATTACTATCCTTATTTTTTCGTGAATTCAGTATTTTACAGTATATTCATTCAGTATATAAAAATATTACTTGAGATGTTCACGTGCTAATAGATTTACGGCTATCTTTATAAGTAAATATTTTTATCCGACTGAAATAAGGTACTACGTAATATACCTAGTGCCTACACTATTGAGATAATAAGCATTCCGTAGTTTCATCTTCGTAAGGCAGCAAAATGAATGAGTAAAATGAAGCTTAAAATCGGTATAAAGCTGCTTTTTACTTTTACTTTTTGCTTTGCTAGTTCCTTAACTAAAAAGTTCAGGAACTAGCTGATACTCATAGATTTACCCGCGTAATTTGGAAATAAAAAGTGGCTTATGTGTTAATCTAGATCTCCAGCTCCCCAAGCGTATATACTGAAAACCCCTGTCAATTTCATCGAAAATTATTGTTTTATTTCTAATGCATTTTTTTTTAATGACAAATGATTTGTCTAAAATGTTTCAAGGTTTTAACACCTTTCGATATTTTTGTTTAAAATATTCACTTAAATGTTAGAATTCATGTCATCTACAAATATTCAAAAACATTGCATTAGAAAATAATCAACCATTTTCGATGAATCCGACAGAGATTTTAAGTTTAGTTCGCGTTTTCCGTTAATAAGAGAATATTTGGTTCATCGAAAAATTAATGTTTTTTTTTTCTAACGCAATACATATATAATATTATGTTTTTTTGTTTTTATTGTAGATTACTTACTTAAGAGTTGTAGACCGACTTGGTATGGGACGAATACCTCGAGTCCAAATCACAAGAGGTGGTCTTCAGAAGAAATTCGTCACTCTACGAATTACTTCCGGCTATAATCTTCCTCTTTCCGTCAATATATACGTCGGATGTCAAAACAAATACAATTTTACGAGATCCACTTACATCATTCGACCTACGACTAAAGCTATATCTACAACAGGTAATTATTTACAAATCTCTTTTACGTTTTTAATTTCAGATTATAATTTGTAGTTTTGGTTCCTTATAATTGATGTCTTTTCTTCAGAAAGAACTTTTAAATCATGATCTACAGTTAAAAAACGAAGCATAACTATAGACATTTCTTCTGTTTTCGCGATCTGGGAATTAAATTATACTAATTTTTCAATCTTTATAATAATATTGTTTATTTTATTATTTAATATATATCAGGGAGAGATATTCCTGAAATAAAACAAAGTAATCTAAACCGGAAAACGGAAAAATATTAGGTAAGATAAAATATTAAGAAGTAAGCTTGCCCGCCTCAGTCAGGCATGTCCAGAGGAAACAACGGGTTAATACATTTGGAGCTAAGCCGCGGATTTCCTCACGATGTTTTGCTTAACCGTAAAAGTGGTGTTGGCAACTATGCACGCTTTATTTCAGTGTAATTCGGGGAAGGTAATAAAATAAGCCAAAAACAGATTGTTCTAAGCTTTGTTAAAAAAATATACAACTTGTGTAAATTCGATCTTTTTATCTGCATTTTAAGATTTTCTTTAATGAAATTGGTCAGCGTTGAATTCTAGCATAGCTATTACCATGGGCGTACGCAGCATTTGCTTTGAACTGGGGCAAAAGAAAGAAAATTCGATAAGTATCTATACCCTTTTACAAAAACACAGATCAAAAATGTAAACACAGAACAGCTGTCAATTATCTAAGGAAAAAGTAAAGAATGAGCTGTCACTTTCAATCAAATATATGAGTTTTTTGTTTACCTTTTTGATCTAAGTTTCTGTAAAAGGGTATAGTGTATTCTAAATATTTGAAAATAGGGTAAGATATCCACTTCGGATTTATATTTAGTCGAATTAATTTTGTTCTAGGGATTTTTTTGCGAAACCTTTGTAATCCGAACGGATGTAGCAGTGAATGAAAATAACTGCTGCGAAACACGATGTAACTATTTATATCCAACAACTGCTCCGAAAAAGTTTAATACTTAAAGTAATAAAAGTTAAACTAATTGCTTACTAATTTATATCACATTCGCCTAAAAAGATAATTATTAATTGTTTTGAAAAAAGTTGTCAGGATTTCGACTGGGGGCAAGCGCCCCGGTCACCCACCCCTGCGTACGCCCATGTTACTAAAAAATATTTTAATGAAATCCATATATTGTTTATTTACTCCCTGTTTGTTCTAAAGATGAGAATATTGTCTAGTGTGATTAGCTGTCGAATGTTAAGTGTAATCTACAAAGGCAAGATATAGATGTCCATTTAGTTCGTAGAATTTTTCTGCTAACTGATTTAGTTTCTGGAGGTGGTCATGAATCTTGATCTAAACCTACCCTGCTCAAGAGGTTGATGCATGTCAGGATTTTTTTTCTTCTTATCCGTTTACCTCTTGACAGAGCGGTCGTGATCATCGTGTAGTAGAGAGGATGGAGAGGGAAGAATTTTACTTATATTTATTTATATAAAACTAACTAACGTAACTTTAGCAATACAACTTAAATTACAATAATTAACGGTTTATCAATGTGTGATGCCAGACTATTTGGTCAATAGTATATATTGCCTTCAGCTCCCTTTTTGTAATGTTGAGTTAGTATAGATATAAATAAAAAATATGTACTAAATATTAATAATATTATGATAGCTGCTGCCACTGTCAGCGTAGCAACGACGGCGGGTGCGACTACGGCAGCTGACGCTGGCAGCGTTACAACAGCAGCGAGTGCGACAACTGCTGCTAAAGCTAGCAGCATTACAGCGTCGGTTAGTGACACAACGGCAGCCGATTCTGGCGGCGTTACAACGGCAGCTGATGCTGGCGGCGATGCGACGCCGGCAGGTGACACAACGTCAGCTGACGCTGGCGGCGATAACACGCCGCCTGGCGAGACAACCGTAGCTGGTGACACGACCACAAAACAACCTGATTAATTATTTAAATTTATAAGGAATAAGTACCTCCCTACTTATTTTATTTGATTAAAAATTTAGTATTTCGTAAATTTGTTTTTATTGCTCAAGGCATATTTCTAGTAAAAATTTAGTGTTTGTTTCTTTATTATTTTGATCACGTTTGTTTAAGTAGCCTATTATCCCATTTATATTGTAAATGCGAAAGTTTAGTTAGATGTTTGTTTTAATATAATCGTGCATAAACTATTGAACCGTTTGCTATAAAACTTGGTGTGTACATAGCCGGAGTAACTCCTTCACGCAAAAGCTACTGTACCGACTGCTGAAAGCGAGCGGTATGCAGATAGCTGGAGATCTGAATTAACACATAGACTACGTTGTATTCCGATATATCCGGATCTAGACTTACGCGGGTGGAACCGCGAGGCGGAGCCTAAAATAAAACTAAATTGCAGCAAACACCACAGTTTTACCCGAAAGTTGAGAAGTAGAACATCTTTAACATGAAGGAACAGATTAACAGTTCCAAACTGCGCTCGAAACTTTTTCATTACGAGTCGACTGTTTCTCACGACGGCAGTCAACTAAACTTTGAAAGGTATCGTGAGCTGACATCACCAATACTTACGTCCACATTTAATAATAGGTTTCTATGGGGCAATCATATCAATATAAACCTAATACCTAACTTTCATATGTTTAACTCTGAAAACAAAAAAGTTTCATACAACCTTTTGACCTTAATTTTATACTACAACTACAAGTAGTTTCTCAGATTTCGTGATAAGTCAGTCAGTGATTTTCCCTTTTATATATTTAGACTAGCTGCGCCTAGCGGTTTCACCCGCGTAAGTCCCGTTTATCCCCTTGGGGTAAAATTTATCAAAATCCTTTCTTAGCGGACACCTACGTCATAACATCTACTTGCATGCCAAATTTCAGCCCGATCCGTCCAGCGGTTTGGCCTGTGCGTTGATAGATCACTATGTCAGTCAGTCAGTCACCTTTGAGTTATACATATTTAGATTAGCCGGTAACCCTTATGACACCGATTATCTAATCCTATAACGCAACAGCTTCAAACAAGCCCGTGGCTTAGATACTCCACTACATGCACAGATATGTGTGTGTGACCGCTCTCACCGATAGTGTGCCAGCTACGACACACTATCGGTGACGCTCCATAAACGGAGCCACAGCTATGTCACTCCATAATACCGGGTTTGCTTACCGACTGTGCATGCAATAAGTGCTGAATTAGCTTATTGGTCTAGCTACATAGTCCCTATCAAACTCAGTTATCAACTAGATAGATAATACTTACTGTTACTTAAAATTAGCTATTACTGGTTAGGTTCACATACATCAAGAAAGAGTGGGTGATATGAGCTTACGTTCACTTAAAAACGTCGACTTCCAATAACAGGAATCTCTTGCTGTATTTCTAACGAACACTTTTGTTGCTTACTTGTTCGTAGTTTTGAGAAACAAGTTCAACGCTTTAAAGTATTAATATTGAGCGTTCAGAGACTTTGGGACTAATGTGGTAAATTCCCAAAATGTAAAAGGATGTTTTATTCTTCTTTTCTTGTACATACTATACACTGTAAAAACTGTAGTTTAACGAAATAGGGTCTCTTACTCCCACATTCCAATATTATTATATGTTTTTTTTTCATAATTACTTACCTTTACGAAATAAAGTTGACATGAGCGCAAATATGACTGACGACCATAAGACAACTTAATAATTTTATTATGTACCTACTAGCACTGTCCCACGGTTTCCACCGCGTAAGCCCCGTCTTTTTAATTGGTCTTTGTTCGTTAATATTTACATACCATGAAAAATACACTCTCCCAAGTTCATGTCACAAGAGTTAGATTCGGCGTTGATATATAGTTCATGAATTCATTCAGTCAGACAATCAAACAGATGTATAAATATGAATGTAAAATGTATAGATTATACAGATGTCTTTGAAAACTTTTCAATTTACACATACCAATCGTAAATCTATAAAGTATCTGTCTGAAATTATAAAATACTACTAGCTTACCAAGAAAGGAAAACCATTTCAAGACCCCGGATTATGTTTTGGGTTGAATGATTTATTTTGTTTAAAATTTAGTTATTTTAGTGAGCAAACAAAATTTTGATACAGATTTCAAAGTTTTGGGACTATACGAATTATGTTTAACAACACTGTGATTAGTTTTATTAATTCTGAGTTTAATAAAGGAATGTAGGTGGTTAGTTAGTTAGTTAGTTACCCTCATGTTGCCTTATGTAAAATCCTTTTAAGGATTACCATAAACTGGTATGTTAACGTAAGCATTAACTTTGTTATTTTCCTCTTAATACTTAGGATTTAATAATAACTCGTAGCATCGTCAGCTTCTGTTTTTCTGAGTTGAGTTTTCAGGTCGCTGTATGGGCCTCTTGCTTGAGTTAAAAACTGCTATCAGACATAACAACCGGGACCAATTGCTTAACGTGCCTTCCGAAACACGGAGGGGTACAGGGGATTATTTTAGCCACACAAGTTTTCAGTCACCCATCCAAGTATTGACCTTGCAAAGCGTTGCTTAACCTGCACGATAATTTAAGATCGGTAGATGTAGCTAGGCCAATGAGCTCTTCGACAATAAGTAACTATGATCATTGCGTATTCTGTGGCTATGTCAAGGGTATTTTCGTGCCTCCACCGCGACTTATCAGTGTGCGTACAGCTTTACTAACTTCTGCTCAACTTTAGTTTAAAGACCTAGAATACCAACCTACCTTAATAAGAAGTTACAAAAATTGACTAAGGAACCATAGTCACAAGGCAGTGCAAACTGAACCGCAGCACTAAACACCTTAACCATTTTACAGAAACTTAGATCAAAAGGTAAACAAAAAACTCATTTATTTGATTGAAAGTGACAGCTTTTTGTTTACTTTTCCTAAGAAAATAGACAGTTCTATGTTTACATTTTTGATCTATGTTTCTGTAAAAGGATAAAGAACATGAAAGCGCGGGATAATAGATGCATCCAGTGGTTTCACCCGCGTAAGTCCCGATCCCGTGGAAATATCAGGATCAAGAATAATCTATGTTAATCCTCGATAACTTTCTATTGTAGATAAGATTCGATAAGTTTCTATTGTAGCTTTCTTTTGCTAAAAGAATTGTTGAACTCAGTTGAGTAGGTACTTCTGGAGCCCAGTCATTACAAACCAATAAATCTTTCCTCTTTAATATAATTATTAAATGAATTTTTAATTATGAAACTTAGTTGTTACGCAGAGACTATTTAATCATGAAAATATAAGTATTATCTAATAAGTATTCCTGTCAAGTCAACAAAATTAAATTGTTTGCAAGCTTATATTACAAACTGAAGTTTACAAAGTACCTACTTTAAGATGATTACACTTACTTGCAAGATAATTAGATATATTTGAAATTTTCTAACATAATTGGTTTCGGAGAATTTGCTTTTAGACAAACAAAATGCGTAGTTTATTTAAGTGCCTAATAGTATGTATGTGGTCCAAATAATTCATCATTATAAAAATCAACTATGAATTATTGTGAATAGTTACAGATTTTGTTCGAGGAACACTGGGTCCCATCCTGCCACGCGATTTTTTTGATAATATATTTGTCATTTTAAAATTTCTAAAATGTTGTTTTGTTTTTAAAGTAAGTAATAGTCGCTGTATTACTTTCTTTAAATCCTGTATCAGAAAACTTTAAAAACTTTGTGGGTTTTCGAAAAAACTATTTGCTATTGCGTTTTCCACGGTCTACTGTTTGCATTTTATTTTACAAAACCAGTGCATGTCAACGTCACGCTTGACCTAAATTACACCAACAGCTGAATGAAATGCGTTTTCACGTCGTTTGTTCTGTAAAAAAAACATTTAAATTGTTAAGTGATAACAATTTAACGTTAAACTATCTAAATTATGAAATTTGTATCTTCAGCGTTTCGTATCTAAAGGTCGGTGGAGTCTCAATCAAAGGGTCAAAAAACGGGAACCTTTGACTGAGATCCACTGTCCGTCTGTCTGTCACTAGGCTGTTGCCCATGACGCGTGATAGTTAGGCAGTTGAAATTAGATTATATATTGTAAGACCACGAGGGGTACGGTTGGTCGCCATCCTCATCTGGTAAACGTTCCAATTTCGCGTACAAAGCGTCACGCCTCCACCTTTCTTGTACGCACTGCCAAAAAGTGAAATTCTCTGCCAGCTTCGCTGTTTCCCCAAACCTATAACCTTGGAGTCTTCAAATCTAGAGTGAATAGGTACCTTCTAGGTAAGCATGCTTCATTGTCGACCTCATCCTCGCTTCCCACCAGGTGAGATGAGGTCAAATGCTAGCCTATTACGTATAAAAAAAAATGTATTTCTGTTGCCGCAATAACAAAAAATAAGGAATAAATAAATATTTAAGTAGAGCTTCCATACAACAAGCTTCTTTTTGTGATAATGGTACAGCACCCTTCGTGTGCGAGTCCGACTCCCAATTGACCGATTTTTGTTTAGTAGGTCTCAATATTCCACAATTCGGTTTTATTCGACATACAATATTTGCTCTCCAACGCTAAAAAAACATGAATTAAATAATTATACGTACTAACTACTTACCTACCTACAACCAGTGAACCCCTTAAAAAGTTATCAATTACTTATCTATCACGTAAATAAGTCAAACATGACGCCCCAGTTTCCTTGGACCAAATAGATACTTACCCAATGTCTTTAAGTGTACAATATAATCAAAGGTTACTGGCATGTTTCGTAAGAGAGCAATTATTATTTTATTAATTTCTTCAAGTCAGCGTATTAATGAGAGATCTCTTTAAGCGTTTAAGTACTTAATTTTACTTGATAAGGACTTTTGAGGTTATAAGGTACCTTTTATCTAATCTGCGATGATTTTTCTTTGTAAATTATTCTAATATTGGTACCTAAATATTCGTTTCTTTTTTCTTAATTTATTTTCCGCCTTCTTTTAGATTTAAATATCCTCTACCTTTATAAAAAATGTAAAAGTGGTGAATAGTAACGCAATGATTGCCAACTAGTTTCCATTATGCATTTTTTTCAAACGAAAGTTCGGCAAGTAACTAGAACTTGCAGAAGTATACTTGCGCAAGCGTTTACTCATTGTAAGTCTTAATGTTAGCGGTTATTTTATAGTTTAGCAACAATAATCTGAATTGGCGTAGTTACAGAACATACCAAAATACTTTTTTCGTTCGACATTTATTATTACAGAATCTAAATCACTTAGCAATATTTTTTACTTATTTTTCAACTTAGATAAAAAATTAAAACTTGATTGTCATGAACCCTCAAAAGCTCTCTCCTGAATTATTATTTATTTAATACGTTCTTGGTTCTCAACCCCTGTTGTTTTTCCAACAAACGACACAAGACGGCCGCGGTGTGCACAAACGGCCTGTTTCATTAAGACAATGGGTTTAAATTGAAGCGGTTACATACACCGACGTCAAATTGTTGTATGGTCCATTTTATAAGATAGTTATGACAATTTCGTTTGAATTAAACTAAATATTTTTCGGTTTTAATCGCGTTGCTTTTATTCTATGTCTGTTTATCACCAGACTGTACCTACCTTTTTTTTGTGAACAACACACAGCGCCATCCAGCCCCGTGGTAAGCTGCCAAGTTTGTGCTACAATGACTAGACAACGGATATACTACTTATGTATTTTTTGTTAATACATACATTTTATACATAGAAATACACCCAGACCAGATACAAATATTTATTTTTGAACATAAATGATTGCACCCAGCGGGAATCGAACCCGCAATTTAACCCTCTGCATCGCAGCCAAGCGTTTGCCCGACGCGCCACAGAGGTCGTCATCAAAACAAATTAAAATGTAAAATTGCAACTGTCTAGTCAGTGTCTCTGTGTTGAAAGTTTACAGATGTTGTATTATTTCTGTTGCCACTAGGTATACAAAAAAATATATTAACCCAAAAAAATTGTGGACCCCATACCGCAAACGTATTTTTTTGTGATAATGGTATATCTAATGGTAAACGAAACGTTATTGTTAATACCTAAACCGCTTATTGATGTTATACAGGAGGAATTAAATTAACAAAAAAAGTGGCGCATAGTTCTTTAATGGGCCACCGAGTTAGGTGTTCGGAAATTCTTTACAAATATTACTTTTTTATATTTTCGAGCGCCATCAACTTGAACCACACAAGAGACAGAAGAACTTGAACAGAGGCATAGTTAATGTCTAGCCACGTAAATAACGTGCATTATTCACTGAAACTACTGCCATGTGAGGAAGCATCATACCTTAGTCTGTTATTTAGATAACGTCCGGTGTCTGACGATATCTTTAAATGAATAATTCTGTATTTCCATTTAGAAATGCAACTTACAGGTAGGCTTTGGTTTCTAGTCCCTCTGTCGACCAACAGAGCTGATGGTTAGTTACGATCAGGGACCTTACCGCGCAACTTCCATCGTAGTCAGCATCGAAATCCCGCGTCGATTTGCACGCATTTGAAGCCAGCATCAAGCCATGTCATTTAAACTGGCAGCTCAACATACCTCGCTTTCAATGACAGTTTAACGCCGCGGCGGGCGTCGCCTTCAAATGCATGCAAAATTAACGCTACGGTTTGAACCGCGCATGTTATTCATTTGCGCAGTGGGATTTCGATGCCGATTACGATGGAAGATTCGCGGTTGGGCCGCAGGTTGCAGCAGTGATACACCAACAACTTATTTACAATTTCCTTTTATTTAGTAGAGGCCAGGGCTAGACCACTACCAGACCTGATGGAAAGTGTAGCTGCAGTCTAAGATAGTGACACGGTGGCCTAAAAGGTACCCCGAAACATAAACCAACATTGTTTAAATCGGTTTAGTATCCAACGCAGTTTTTTTTTAAATATTTATTTTGAGGTTTTGCCCGCGGTGTTCGAACACCTACTCTTCAAAATCCCATACTTAAAAGGCCACCTAATAATCAATTAAGATAAACAATTAATAACTCTGACATCAACCCTCCTTGGGACCTAGATCTTGGAGCCGCCACCTTGCGAAGGAAACTCCCATGGGTGTCGTATGAGGCGACTAAGTGATCTGTCTCCCTCTGGAGTGGTATTTTTCAGCCGTCAGAAACCCTATCGTATGCGAAAGGCTAATGAATGGGTGTGTGGTCTCGCTCACACACATACACAACGAGCGAGCGTGAGCAAGCATGCGGAATTCGAACTTTCGTATACGAATTTAATTCTAGTGGTTAAAAAGTTCACTCCAGATTTCTGAGGTGGACTTGCGCTGCAATACTTAGCCAGGGTTGACTAAATAACTCTTGTGACCTGGCCTTGCACTGACACAAATTTCAGTGCACAACTAATCACATTAGTTTTTTAGTTAGCTCCAAGTTAGCCCTAGCTAAGTAAAACAGCGCAAGTCAACCTTGGTCGCCTATTAGGGCACTCGTGGGAAGCGATGGGTTGGCCCTACTCTGTCGAAGCTACACAATAACCTAACCTACCTGCAGTCATTCATTTGAAACGTTCGAGAAATCCTCGCCAACAAAAAAAAAACCACATAAAATGTATCCAGTAGTAGGTATGCTCCCGGGTCGCATTCAGCCGTGGATATTTTAAACTTTTTCGCATTCATTTCACTAAATCATTGTTATCTAAAGTATATTTTCGCAAACCGTGCAGTTTCTGTGTTTTCTATTCTTTAGACCAAATTTTTATCTTTTTTGTTTCGTTTTTTCTCTATTCTTGCCTTGCCGTATGTACTATAATAGATATACCTACAAGATGTAACGGGTAAGCCCTTTTAAGCCAAAAGGGGGTTGTTCTAGACGTCTAGGTGAACAACTTTTGTTCTATGACTTTTGGAAATTCGAAGTACTTTTCGAAAATTTTAAGTGTAAAGTTTACTTGAAGATCAGCTGTTTCTTAAAGTTCGAGGTCATTGACCTTATGTTGTCCTTTCATTTAGCTTGGTCTACTACAATCAAACCTTCAATTACCTTTATTTTCAAAAACAGCTGTTTTTTCAGTGAAACATAATCTCAAAATTTTCAAAAAAGAATTTGAATTTTCAAAAGTCTTAGAACAAAAGGTGTTCGCCTAGACGTCTAGAACAACCCCCTTTCGGATTAAAAGGACTTGCCCGTTACATCTTGTATAGTTTTAGTTTTAATAGTAAACGACTCACTGGTGCACGGTTAAAACTAGTAAGAGTTTTTTGATCACATCTATTCGAAAAGAGCTAATTGAATCCCTTTAAACTAGGCTGGAACTAGCCCTCTGCTGGCGCTCACGCTTACTCGCCGGCAAAACGTTTTGCCTCGACCCTGTTAGCATTGACTAACTTTTCCGACTACCGATTGGTCGGGCGATTTAAATTTGGAATGTGAATATTTTCTAAAAGTTTCAATCACCAAAGAGTTCTTATTGAAATAGAATATAGGTAGAAGAGGAATAGACTAAGAGTAGACTAGGAGACAAGAAATAGACTATTAATAGACAAGGAATAGTCTTGAAATAGACTAGTAATAGTCTTGGAATATACTAGGAATAGCCTTGGAATAGTTGTGAAATAGACTAGGAATAGTTTTGGAATAGACTAGAAATAGCAACGGAATAGCCTAGAATATACTAGGCATAGTCTTGGAATAATCATGGAATATACTAGGAATAGCCTTAGAATAGTTGTGGAATAGACTAGTAATAATCTTGTATTGTAAAAGACTAGAAACAGTAAAGCAATGAATGTCGGCCTCTGGTAGGAGTTGTCGGCAACTTCCTTCTATTTTAATTAGTTTAAGAATTGGATTTGAGTCCTTGGAGGATTTTAATAATGATTGATTGATTAACGCTTAATAAAACACTTACTTTACTGGGTTTTATCGCGTTTTATTTAAGATTTTTAAACGAACCGAGCTTAACCGAACCAAACCCGGTAAATAAAGTGTTTTATTATGCAAAATCGCGAATGCCATAGAAAAAAATATGATTAACGCTTTATTGTGGAAAAAAGCAAATTGTGACAAAAGTACAGATAGTAAATCTTAAAACTAAAGTGGTTTTTTCCAGGCAACCTATGAATTTCAAAGACTTATAGAAGGAAATGGATGATTGTAATGCATTTTTTACTTGTAATATACAAGATGTAACGGGTTAGTCCTTTTAATCCGAAAGGGGGTTGTCCTAGACGTCTAGGCGAACAACTTTTGTTCTATGACTTTTGAAAATTCGAAGTACTTTTCCAAAACTTTAAGTGTAAAGTTTACTTGAAGATCAGATACTTGAGATCTGTTTCTTAGAGTTCGAGGTCATTGACATTATGTTGTCCTTTCATTTAGTTTGGTCTAATACAATCAAACCTTCAATTACCTTTATTTTCAAAAACAGCTGTTTTTTCAGTGAAACATAATCTCAAAATTTTCAAAAAAAAAATTCGAATTTTCAAAAGTCGTAGAACAAAAGGTGTTCGCCTAGACGTCTAGAACAACCCCCTTTCGGATTAAAAGGACTTACCTGTTACATCTTGTATTTCGACTTTCATACTCTGTAAAAATATCGGTAGAATTTATTTTTCGATCGGTTGTCGGCCGTACGCAGCAGGTCAGTAGGCGAAAAAAGTGAATAGTCCCACTATTGATAAGTTTTTACTTTTATTTTTAGTGCAATATCGTAGAATTTTGTGGAGTACTGAACTGAAACTCGTTGCTCGAAAATTGTTGGGAAAAACTTTCGGTGGTCATATTATAGTATTTGTGTTGTTCATTGATTCCCGAGCTTACTTGCTGAATTGTTAATTAGTTGCGGTTTATTTTATGTTTCTGTGGTTTCTGATATGTTTTCATTGCATTGAAGGTGTTTCTACCTACTCTTTTTTCACCCGACTACGGCTAAACGGCAAAAGGAGGGTTATGTTTTTGACCGCTGAAAAATGTTGAATTGGAGATTCAACATTTTAATTTCAACATACAAATGTTTCATCTTTCTGTGAATTAGAATTTTTGGAATTCGATCTTTTAGTCTTAAAGAGATTCATCAATTTAGAAATCAAGTAGCAAATTGTAGTCAACAAGGAATCCTTATAGGTTTTTTTAACAGATTTTTTTAAATTTAATATTCTAACTACTGTCATCTAGGAATATCATCATACATAAACTTATTTAAATAAAATTAATTAAAAATCCAAAAATGGGTCCCTACGTAAGGTACTTACCCAAAAGACTGGCTGCATTGTCTCTTTGAATTGCTACACCAATTTGTTGGCCAAATTTGTTATTATAATAATAAGAAAAGCACAACAGTCCCGCCTACACGAAGCAATAGCACAATCGGATATACGTTACACCCCACTTAATTTACACTCTATTGACACACAAGCTAACGAAAAGCTTGTTAGTAATAGAGACAAAATAGCAGCCTGGCAAAGTAAATCACTCCATGGACGGCATCGCCTCGACCTGCAGCAACCTCACGTCGACATCAAAGCGTCGAACGCGTGGCTGCAGCAAGGAGGTCTCTTCCCTGAAACGGAGGGATTTATGATTGCCATACAAGATCAGCTGCCTTATTACCTAAAAACTGAAAAGTAAAAAACAAGAAGATACCTAAAGGTAAAGAAACCTTAAAAATCGTTCGACGCATCTAGGAGCCTTAAACAATTGTGGATGCAGTCGGGTGGGACTCCTTTTAAAGGTAAAGTATAATAACACCAAATTGTGTGGAAGTCCCACCCGACTGCGTCCACAATTGTTTAAGGCTCCTAGATGCGTCGAACGATTTTTAAGGTTTCTTTACCTTTAGGTATCTTCTTGTTTTTTACTTTTCAGTTTTAACGGCAGTCGGGTTTTTTATTTTTTTAATTTTAGCTTTCTAATTTTAGATTATTACTTAGGTATTGTTTTCTTTGAAAAACAAAGTGCTTATTTAAGTCCACAGACTAGTAAGAAAATACTTAAGTATTTATGTCATGTCATCTCTGCCAATTCCTTCAAACTCGGCGTCAAAGTCAAATCCATAGATGAGATATTTATACGAGTCAAATCGAAAAGTTTTTAATTAACGTTCCGTTGTTCTTGCGAAAATTACCTGCGTAATCATAATGTCATTTAGTAGCAACATTACTTTCGAAGTTAACCATTAGAATTACTATTAGAATACATTATTTACACGCGGATTGTTTTCGCATGCGAATTTTGAATTTCTTTGCGAGAATTCAAAAATCCCAATCCAGAGGTAGTGCCAAGCCATAAATTGAAGTAAGTAAAAAGAATATATAAACGTCATTAAAGACAAGACAACCGAGCCGAAGGCAAGTGACATATTAATGAAGACAACCTACTTATACGACTTCCGATAATTTTATAATTAATTATTTTAAAACTTAATTGTAAAACTTTACAAGCAATACTTTTCAAATGTAAATTTACGAAAGAATAAAACATATCGTTTGAGTGAACAATGTTACGCGTTTTCTCTGTTTTTTATGGTCTTTACAAATCTCGGTTAATAGCGTTTTACATCATTTTTTTTATTTATTTATTATTTTAATGTACCCTATGTCACTCTCACGGTCATGACGAATCTAACGACGTATCGTTTATCTAAATCGGCCCAGCCGTTTAGGCCCTACGACGGCACAAAAATAGGTCACATACATACATACATACATACACTCACGGCAAAAACATAACACCTTCCTTTGGCAGTCGTGTAAAAATCAGCAATCAGCGATAATTGCGCAGCTATCGCGCGATCGACGCGCAATCGATCGCTGAACGTCAAAAAAATTCGTATTACGTATGTGATCGCGCGCCAATGGCTTGTTGATGGTTTGAATGCATTTTTTGCTTTGTTATTGCTGCAACACTAGCGCCACAACAATCAAGTAGCAATAATAAGAACTATTGGAATGGGAAAATGACGAGTTTTGAAATGTTATTGCGGCAAATAGTTTGGTTTTTTGTGTAAAGTAAAATGAAAAAAAACTTAAGTGGTTACAAGATTATTCTCGCCTGATCCCTTTATGGTTGTGATTTTCGCATTTTCGTGTTATGTGTTCAAATGATGAGCAAATTGAGTTGTAACTTACGGTGATCAAATTCTCTTGCAATGTAAGTTTATGGAAATATGTTACATAATCAAAAATGTAGTGAAATAGTGCATAAAACTTTTGATTGAATTTGTCGTCATTTAGATGACAAACAAAGAATCCATCGACCAAATGGACGCGCTGTTGGATTTCCTAGCCGACAATCAAACAATAGCCAAAGGAGTAGGCCTTGGGGCGAGGTCCAAAGAAGTAGATAAGCAGTAGAAGGACCTTGCTAAGAAGCTCCAACTCCTTTGGCAATGGATCAACTAAATCTGACGAACGCTGGAAAAAATTAAGCTTCCCTAATTTGTAACTTTTCTGCATAAAAATTGCAATCTTATATTGCTTTTGTTTGTTTAGTACTGGGCTGACCTCAAGCAGAAGAGCAAAACAAAATTGTCCAAACGGAAGCGGGAAGATTTGGGTACTGGTGGTAGTCTAGGTAGCCAAGATAATCTTCCCGAAGTGGACAAGAAAGTCTTGGCTATAATTGGAGAACAGGCAGTGTCTGGTGACAATATGCACAGAGCTTCACAGATACTACAATGAGAGAGACACCACTACAAAATTTCTGGTAATTATATATTGAAAAATTAAATTCCAACAGGCTCATTAAATAAGATATGTTTTCACGATTTAAAGAAAATCAATTTTATTCTATTTATTTTTACAGGAATGAGGAGTCCTGTCACTCGGCCGATTGCTAATCGACGTCGGCTCAGATCCTCACATACTAGAACAGCTAACACTACAAGTGAGAAAGCAATCAACTTACCTGTGTATCGATTAATCTGTATGAAGTAATTGTAATTGAATCTTTATAAATTAATTAATAAACCCTTATTTATTACAGTTCCATCCAGAATCCGACGCCCATTGGGTAATGGAACTGAAAAAGAGCAGAGCTGAGGCTGAAACCAAGCTGGCAAATGCTGCTCTCATAATGGCAGTCAGCCCGGGCACAAGCAGAGACAGCACGGGCACAGGCTGACCTGACACACCAGCTGGTGGACATTGTGCAACAGCAGTCAAACAATATCAAGGCATTGCTAGTGATGCTTAAGGATAAATAAAAATAACTATAATAAAAATATCATTACACCACAATGTCCAATTTTAATTTTTAACCTAAAATTGCTTTTATTTATTACTTAGTAGCTGTGCCCTGCGGTTTCACCCACGTAAGCCAGTATTCAGTGGGAATATATACGGATCAAAAGTAGCCTATGTTCTTATCCAATTTTCGATCTATCTATACCAAAATTTATCAAAATCGGTTCAGCAGTTAAGTTGTAAAAACGTAACAGACACCAAATGTACTGACTTTAGAAATGTTCTACTATCTACAGAGTCTACACTAACTATCACTAGTATTATAAAGGTAACTACAGTCTGTTTGCCACTTTGTCACTAAACTACTGAACTGATTTTGATAAATTTTGGTATGGAGACAGATGGGAACTTGGAAGATAATATTCAGAAATAAGATTTCTAAGCAATTTAGTTTTATTATGTACTAAAAATACACTTTATTCTACAATATTGGAAATTAATTTTTTTTTTCTGTTTTAAACATGTAATTTTATTATATCAATAATACATCTTGCACCTATGAGCAAGATGACGAGATGTAGTAGCACTCTCTGCTCGGAGTCATCCATTAAATTTTTGCAATAAATCACATCTGAGCTTTGAAAACACCAAAGAAACATTCTTCTGTATTCCTGGTTCGACAGTGGATATTGGTGCAATATTTATCAGTGCTATTAGATTCATGTTCAGGTTATCGATACAGCCAACTACCAAAAATTTATAATCCGCAGACCCAACTATCCCGACTCTTGTAGACGCTGCCACAACGCCTCAGAGACTATCCAACACATTACCGGTGCATGTAGCGCAATAGCCCAGACAGACTACAAACACCGTCACGATCAAGTTGCAGCCATAATTCATCAATCATTAGCCCAACAAACCAAATTAATTACAGAAAGAGTACCCTATTATAAGTATAAACCTGAAGCAGTTTTAGAAAATCCGTATTTTAAATTATATTGGGATAGGACCATTATTACAGATAAAACTATACACAACAATAGACCAGATTTACTACTTTTAGATAAACAGAAAAAAACCGTTTTTCTTATAGATGTAGCCATTTGTAATACCCATAATCTCACCACCACACACACAGAAAAAATAGCTAAATACATCGATTTATCAATAGAAATCAAAACACAATGGAATATAACCCAGACTAAAACAATACCTATCATCATTATCCAGCACAGGCGTCATACCAAAAACCCTACATACTAGTTTAAATTCATTAAATATTAGTCCATCAACCTATATTTTATTGCAAAAAGCTGTAATATTAAATACCTGTCGTTTAACTCGCAAATTCTTAAATATACCGTAAAATTATTCCAACGCACTTGGCTTCGGCCCGTGCACTCCCATTAACCCCCCTGGAGGGGAGAGATATATATGAATCAACAAACATAATAATAATAATAATAAGCCCGCAGGGCACCTTGAGGCGAGGTGTCGGGGAGTAGCGACCCCGCGGCTTCCCGAGTGCTCCAGGGGGAAGTCACCGTTCCTCACCTCCGGCTTGCCTTAGTTGGCTGGTCGGAGTGAACACTGACGAGGAAGCGGTCCCCCGCCTCTGGCTTGCCTTCACCGGCCGGTCAGAGTGGAGTCGCGAGAGCAGAAATGCTCGAAGGATGGACGCCTCACGTCAGTGATGAGTTGGCCCGCTCCACAGGATCTCGACCTAGGATGGTTTAAAATCCAGTGAGGTCCCTCCATCCTTCAGCCTCTCACGCCCCTGTTGCCCCCTGGCTGTAATTTGCTCGGCTTATTTAGGGTGGCCCAGTTTGTGAGTTGGCGAGTCTCCGTCTGCCATTTTTACGTGTTTTTAACATTGTTACGGCAGGCGCCATATTCCCCATAGTTCCCCCCAGTACCCGATCCACTACCAACCCATTTCCATAGCCTAAGTAGTTTTCACCCGTAGTTTATTCATAGTTCTATCCGA
Organism: Idaea dimidiata; assembly: GCA_949358125.1. NCBI lineage: Eukaryota > Metazoa > Arthropoda > Insecta > Lepidoptera > Geometridae > Idaea > Idaea dimidiata. Next base: position 16,669,245 of record OX442329.1, read on the forward strand.
CCCGGGGGTTGTCCTTGGCTGCATTTTATAGTGCAGACAGGAATAATTACCGGTTTGGTGTCCATCACATATTTTAAAATTAAAATGTTACTAAAACGGGCCTCTACGTGTTGGCTTCGGCCCCACGCACGCCTTCCAAAGGTCCGGGTGCTCAATAGCCCCGAGAATCCAAAATGGTAACAACAAATAATAATAAACTTTATTTCATAATTTCTACAATTTGTCATAACAAAGGTGGAGGATTCCCTGAACTTATCTTAAGCAGTGTAAGGTAATTTTAATAACTTATTCTTATATGCTATAGTAAAGGTAAATAAGGGAAATGGTTCACACATAACAATGTAGACTCAAATAAGACATGGAGTCCCTGTCTCCTAAACTAGGATCACCTGTAGTATAGGAGACAGTTGATTCCTCACAAAAAAAAAAAAACAAATTTTATAATGTTATTATAAAGAACGTTATGACTGAAAGAGTTTTTAAGTAAAGTTAATATATCTGTAACCAGTGATTGACGAATCCTCGAATGTTTACTGAATATTTATAATATTATTGATAAATTTGATAATCATATTAAAAATTTAAGTAGCCTTTCTGTCTCTTCATATGTAAGAGATTGGAGATATCGAGATGCTTTGTTGCGAACTTCAAGTTTGGATAGTGAGTAAATTTTAAGTTTAATATTAAGGTTATCATCATACAGTCGAGAGCTAAGTGATTCATACTGAGCAGCTGCAAATGCGGTACGCCGACGAATGTAGTTACATACAAAGGTTCCTTTACGCCTCTGAAATTTTTGTGGTTCATAGACTAGGCTGGCGTGTTTACGCAGAATAGTTCTTAGGATATAAAGTTGCCTAACGGATAGTACCTGACATTCTTTATGTCTTTATGTTTTATTCTTTTAAGCGCATGCTTAATGTAGCGGAACACTTTTTTTCTACGTGACCATTCTAGTTCTAGTAACTCTTTGATACTTGAACTAACTTTGCGCAGCTAAATTCTTTGGCTACTTGAAAATATATTGATACACCTACTACATACCTATTATCTTTGCTTATGACATGAATTAAACAGGATTATAAACGCCTTTCATAAAGATCAGAGCAACAACAACAATTAAATTATAAATTTACTAGCTGCGCCCCGCGGTTTCACCCGCGTAACACCCGTTCCCGCGGGAATTTCGGGATAAAAAGTAGCCGATGTGTTAATCCAGGTCCCCAGCTACCTATATTCCAAGTTTCATCGCAATCGGTTCAGTAGTTTTTGCGTGAAAGAGTAACAACCTCACATACATACATACAAACTTTCGCGTTTATAATATTAGTAAGAAGTAAGATAAGATCATCCAATAATTTCCTACAAAAACAACAAACACGAAATATTGTACTTAAGCAAGCATGTCTGTTTATTCACGCAAAAACTACTAAAACAATTACGATAGAACTATGAAAGTAGATACCTCGAATTCAGATACCTAACACATAGGCCTTTTACCCCGGTATTCCTATAGGATCAGGAATAAATTAAACTCAATTGGGTTGAGGTTACCCACTTCCACAACGAAATCAATAACGTGGTTCAAATTAATTACACATATCTGTTTCACTACAGATAGGGTGCATCGATGGATTATTCAATATGAAAATTAATACCTATACATGTGCACTGTGCAGTCAGTCAGTATTGCTCTTATATTATTGAAAGTTTCGCTGTTGTATCACCTACTGCAAGAAATGTGATGCTATAATATTTGTATTTTTACCCGACTACGGCGAAACCAAAATTAAGAGTCATAAAAATATTTAAACATTTTAAACTCACACGATTTGAACTCATTATTGTTTTCCCGGGTCTTATTCGCGTATTATTATTTTTAAATTCTCTTGCCTTGACGTTTCGATCATGTTACAACGATCATGGTCGTGAGGGGACTGATCTCGCCTCCCCTCGCGACCAGGGTCATATTTTTGGTGAAGCATCCGTTCACTGGTGAAGCGCTTACGCTTGCCATGAACCTTTTTTAGTTTCTAAATTTTGATAGTAATATCGTCCTAGTATAGATAGTTGTTTTGTATAAAGGTGAGACGTATACCACCTATTCCCACCTTTACCCGAGCGTGTCGTAAAAATTGACTAAGGGGGAGACTAGTGAACTTGAAATTTTCCCTACGCTGTGGTATAGTCCTAAAAAGGGTCAGTGTACTATTTAAAAACATTGCTAATGTGCTAATACTATTTGCAGTGGTGTTGGTGTATAAATGGAGTCAATTTTGACATTCCTAACTGTGATGATCTCAAATAACTTGGGGGTTTTAGCTGACTCCAAAAGGTAGGTATAATAAAATAAAAAATAATACAATTGAATAGTAAATCTACAACACTAGTTTAATAAAATAAATTATTATCAACAATTTGGTGGCAAGATAGCTTCTAAAACCGAAATAATTCGATTCAACTCTAATTTAAGGAACTCTATCTATTAGTCTTTTAATCACCCAAAAATGTATTAAAATGGTGGCATTTTTCATTAAACTATACAAAACACTCATAACTCAATCAAACATATTCCAAAGGTAATTATAAATAAATCTTTCCTGATTCTATACAAAGCTGTGGCCACATCAAACCTCTAGTATTGTTGCTGAACTATCGATAGTTGACCTTAAAAATCATTTATAATATCAATATAGGCTTATTGATAATGTCAATACTATCGATGGTATAGCTAACGATAGTGCTTTGTGAAACTTCAATAATATCGATATATTGCTGGTTCGATAGTACTTATACTAATGGAGCTGTCAGTATTATCGCTAGAGTATCGATTCTATTAGTTTCGCCTCGGTTATCGGCAGTCTATCGATAGTCTACAAGCAACAGTTCCTCAAGACGCTTGACACTTTCTATGATAACCTTTTACAAGATAACAAACTTCATAGTCATTGCCATTTACATTACATACCTATCTAGGTTCCATCATTTACAATAGGTACATAATTAAGAACTCGAATATCATTTAAGAAAATAAAATTACCATCCACAAACATTTTAAGTCACAATTTTTTTCATACAACTTCAACTTGACAACATACAAAAAATTGAGAATTTCTCCGAGTATGCATAGACGTTCGTATGTGACAAATCACCGTCAGCCTGACGGTATAAAGTCAATTTCTGATGAACTTAGTCTTCATCTTCCCGCGGTGTATTTGTCACTGCCGAGGGCCATCTGTTCTTCATAGATTCAAATCTCGGATCTGTCATTCTTGAGAAACAGAATTAATTTCTTTTCCATAAATTCCAATATCGACCAATGCAATACGAGAAACCGGAGTCGTAGAGACTACCTATCAACTCTTCAACTTTTTCTGTCAGCGCATTCAATCTTCTATTCGAAGCAACGAAAATGCCATCATTTGAACAATTCAAGAGTCTCATTGGTCTTATACGCTAAGTTAAATAATATTGTTGTCAACGTCACACTTGATGGTCGGACAGCAGTAGGGGTAGGGTTTTTTGTGGTTTGATGATGGAGTGGTAATGTAGCAGTTAGATTTATCCTTCTCGGCTATACTAATAACGCCACAACTGTAAAGAGGAAAAGTCACATTTAGATGCTGAAAATATAATTTCGTGCTATATAGTTTATCTATCTTCTATATCTTATCTTATCTTATATCTTATATATATATAAAAGAAAGTCGTGTTAGTTACATCATTTATAACTCAAGAACGGCTAAATCGATTTGTCTGAAAATTGGTGGGGAGGTAGCTTAGAACCAGGAGAAGGACATAGTATACTTTTAATCCCGCGGGAACTGAAACGGGAACGGGACTTACGCGGGTGAAACCGCGGGGCGCAGTTAATGATAAATTGTTTTATTTTTAACTTCAACTTGTAGAAAGACAAATACATTTTTTGGACAAAATAAATATACAAAAAATACAGTAGAATGAATCACCTTTTGCGTTAATTAAAATTGTGTTGCAAAAGGTAGTATTAAATGTGGTCGTTAAAAATTTGTTAAATTAATTAATCCAACTGATTACCAGCCTCATGTTAGGGCTTCGATTTCCACTGTGAGCATTAACTTTTTGAAGAAATTATATTTTCATTAATCTACATTTTTATGATTCTCTGTACCTAATTTTCTCGTTTTTGGGTCACTTTATGGTCACTTTATTTTTAGTAATTATGCTTACCTAGCATAGTCTATCATGTGTCTTCCACATTCAATTCTGTAGCAATAACCAATCGGTGATATTTCTTCTCCAAAAGGAATTACATCGTTGATTTCTTTGATATAACATCCTTCTTTATCCTCTGTAACAATGAAAGAATAAACAATAAGATATTAGGAAGTAAATTATTATGCATACAAGTGAATATGTACATAAGAAATTGAAAGTTAGTCACACTTGTGGTTTTTCCTAAAGTTAAACTTGTGCTAATAGGAAAATTGCGTCATCATTTTATCGTAAAAATTTGTAATCACAAGAAACTAGATTGTTATTTACTTCTAGGTTATTCAAGTCATTCGCATGGAAAAAAACAATAAATTCTCGTAGATTAGTTTAACTAGAAAGATTGTTGAACATCGAGAGACGACCATCCCGAATACACTCAGGAAACGTTGGTGCAAGATCTGATAAAAATCTGAACCGAACATTTTAATCTACACACTACGATTTCGTTGATAAAACGTTTAAAAAACTGTTGAGTGCCCATTAAGATGTTTGTATACAATTTTTTTATTTTGTACTGTCAGCCTAAAGTCCTACAATTTTTACGATATCACCAAACAGGACTCTATTACTTATTTTAAAATGTTATTTTTCCGATTTTGTCTGAATATATTAACCAAATATCCGTTTATCAGGAAACTAGTACGTTTATGTATCGATGTTAATTGATTGAATCCGTTATTTATTGGTTTTACAATATAAGGCAATAATCTTAGAATTTATAAATTTATTGATAATAAGTTATTTATTATTCACTGATTACTAAGCCGGAAACAGGATGTACTTTTATTGTATTGAAGCATAATTTTTGATTTAGTTATACTCAATTAAAATGAATTGCATTTTTTTACGAAACCTTTTATTTAGAAGTTGATTAATTATAAGTCGATGATGTAGGAAAATATTATCCGCAATTCCTACTTAATTCTCAATAGCGAACTACTTATAAAGAGTAAAATTATTATTTTTTTATTAGCACCAAGGTTTTAAAGAAACTTGATAATTTTTTACGACAAAATTCATGACTTATTTAAAACAGATGATGTAAATCGAACTATAGACGTAGATTAAACTAATGCTAATAATCGATTAGCGTTTTAAGGACGGATACAGATTACAACGATGTAATCGCCCGATGGAGATACAATGGGCGTTTAATTAAAAGTAAATAAAAATTCTTTATTGAATAACGATGCAAAACTTTTACACAAAATACATAATAATCTGCTTTTTTAGAATAAAAGATGTCTCTTTGGCACATATGATATTCTTCGACAAAACATTAAGTAAGTACCTAAGTGTTAAATTTCATGTCGGATAAATCACAATCATTAACATAAATAAACAGACCTTGTGTCAACTCAACCTTGAACTCTGAGTCAAGGTGATAGAGTTCGGTTTACAATACACAACACGAGACCGAAGTAAACAACAAAATCGCTTATCAGCAATAATGAGGATACCTAATAGGATTAATAATTTAACTAATTAACAGACTTGATTCAAACTCATATAAATGACCGTTAATTAAAAGCTATTTACCTGCAGAAAATCAAAAAAACTAAAAGCAAAATCTAAAAATGTATGAACTCAATCCACAATATTATAAATAAATGGATAAAATCAAACTTCAAAAGTAACCCAATTACCGTGTCCAAAAATAAACATGTAATTTAATAAAAGCCGGGACAACATCGAACATAAAAGCCTTACGCTCCTACGCTTCAAATCCGAGAATACCATCTCTTTATTGGTAATCTTAATCTAACAAAACACTTTTCGTGGTAGACCTCAAATATCATTAAGTAAGTTACGAATGTTTGAATCAAAAAATCTATTTCAGAGTCGTCATATATTCAGACTGAAAACTATAATCCGTACTTTGACTTTGTTAAGCAAAAACTTTGACTTGAGACAATTTTTTGTGTTGCAATATATAAAGCGAACTTCGCAACTATCTAAAGTTTTTGCTTAATAAAATCGAAGTTTTTCCAATCCAGTTTAAACCAATCAAAAAGATTGACCTAAACTTTGCTTCTCTGTTATGACTATGAAGTTCTTTTTATTTTATTCGTATATTATACAATGAATTTGATTATAAATTCCAATTCAAAGTTTTTGCTTAACAAAGTCAAAGTACGGATTATAGTTTTAAACTCAGAGTACGCACTATAGATTTCAGCCTAAGAATCTTGCTAAACTTAAGTAATAATAACATCTACGCCCACATTTATCTTTGTTAATTAAAATATGTAGGTCATACAAATATTTTCAATGAGGAAATCAAACTCTAATCAAACCAAACCGTCTGTATCGCGTGTGTTCACCCGATAAGCGTCTGAATGAGGTCTTCAATAAACAAGAAGAATCATTTAAATAAAAATATTTGACTGGACAGGGTTCTATCAAATAACGATATTGTTTTGTGGGTGTGTAGGCACGTAAGGCTTTTACTGTCTCAAAACAAACGCAGGTATTTCCCAAAGTCCTGGTTCAATATAACTGACACGGACACAATAAAATGAATTCACAAGTAATTCCACAGGTTTTTATTTAAAAATTCGCATTTAATGATACCATTTCAACGTCAAAAGCCTCGTAAAGGTGTATACCAAAGCCTACGTCTTTCTGATGTGTAGAAAATTATATTTTATTTGCTGATAGTTGGTATGTTAATGAGTATGGTTATTAAAAATTCAGTGGTTTAATTACGACGAATCTATTTTAATTTATTTTATAGTTGAGAATCGTAGGTAGGTATTATCTCAATTAAATTAAAAATCATGACATCAAACAGTTAATTTTAATAATTCGTTAATTTTTTTTTTGTTTTGTAGGTAAAATATTGGGCGAATCAGACCTATGAAAATTTAGTTGTTTACAAATAGCGAGAGTTAAAGAAGTTTATAAATTGTAAATTTAATAAGTACAAATAATATATTAAAATCGTCGACAACTGGTTTCCTTCATGAATGCGGTCTGACATGGTAAACAGAATGACGTCAAGAATAAGTTTCTCCCATAATCATGTAATAAAAAATGTACCTTGCATTCTACGTTCATATCAAAACCCAAGAAACGTATTAACTCGCAATACCTTCAAAAATGCTACAATAATAATTGAACAGTCAATTCGACCCTACAAAAGTAACCTTTATTTCGAGATGGTATATAAAGACCGGGTATTAAAATTTCCGATAAATTACCGTGCCATTTAGTTTAGTCTACAAAACAAACATTCTCTAATCGATCCAACAAACACTGAAGCTAAATTAATTAAGAAATTTGTACCCATAAAATATGCAAGAGACATAAGAATTTAATAATTGGATTGGTCTGTTGATCTTTGTTCCCGACGTTTCCTTGTTTGGTAAATGTTAATTGTCTAACCGAAGCTCTCGTATTTAACATTCTGCTGTCGGATTGTGTAAAATTTCACTTGTTGCGGTTTAATCTTGTTTCTATGCTCCGTTTGGCTAATAATTGGTTACTATAGAGCATAATATTGTATTCGGCAAACAAATTTTAACCGAATAATTTAAAATTTTACAACACAAAACTTTATTATATCTACTTAGTTTAATAATTTAAATCAAATTAAATGAACTCAATAAACTTATAAAGAGTCTAAACGTGACGTTCAAAAAGTCGTAACTTTTAAATCATAAAAGGATTGATTGATGGCATTTTTTGAATGTTCTGTGTTTCCCAACCTCACCCGGATTTGCAAAAGTAAACCAGTTTACGCAAAGCTTTTTACAAAACATAATGAGGTCTAAATGATAGAGATCAAAATCCGTGTTGATAAACAAAACTGGAATTTTACGACGTTTTTATATTTATAAAGCATCTGTTCAAAATTCTTTACGTATTATTTGACATTTTGATTAAAATAAAATATGAACAGAATGATGACACAGTGGCTATTGTAAAAGTTTTAAATACTCTAGATTACGTACTAGTGGTCAAGAAGAATGTGATAAGTTAAACAAAGTTTAGTTATAGAGTGTGTCAAAGCTTATGTTTGTAAATAAATTTCTATTATGTAGATATATATGTAACTGTATGTCCGTACAACAACTATTGTGATAGTACAAAAGTTCAGAGGGTATCCTTGAAGGTCAATAAGGTCTATTATGATAATAATAAAATGATAACTAGAATCACAACGAAAACAGAATTTACAATAGCGACCATAAAAATGACAGGAACACACATGCTTGTCACAAATACAAACGAAAAGGGTCTAACATCTACCTATATCAGACGTAATAACAACATTTCTTAATTATATACTTAGAGCTGACATACATAAACAAAAATCAGTAAGTACAGGTACCGATCATTATAAATCAAAACAAATTGTCTATAAGTATATGGAAGACTATAAAGAAACTAGTTTGTTGAGATGACTGACGCAGATAACCACGTGTATTAGTTTAAAGTTTTTGTAAGTACTTCTAGGTAGTTCTTATAATTACAAGAAAAACATTTATCAATTGATAGAATAAACTGCAATTATACATTTATGTAAAAAGGCGTCCAAGAAACTAAACTTCTAGAGAAATATGATAATAATTAAAACAAAGGGATACAATAGTGGAAAAAACTTTTTAGTAAAGTTTCATATAAGTACTTAAAATTGCTAGGAAAATGAAGAAAAATAAATACAATTATCCGAACTTACCAAATTCCTTAGGTTTCAATGGCAATCGCCCTCTCCAGGTAGCAGCGAAGGTCATTCCAATTAATACGGAGAATATAACAATTTTCGCCACCATCTTTAATAATATTGAATTCTAAATTCAATATAAAATAATCGAATACACGTTGGTATTAAGGTTAGAATCACTTAGTCTGAGATGTGCTCGGATATCGCAACTCGACTGACCGGTGGCGGGACACCTCGATGTTTTTATTCATTTCTGGCTGCATACAAACCAAGCGACTTCATTCATTAAAATCTGATATTAAAAAAATAACTTAGACACGGTAATTATAGTACCGTCGTGGAAATGCACCACTTACCATGTCCAATTTTCTTTAGTTTCCTGTCAGTTCTTTTGTTATGCTTATTTATTATGAGTAATCAACATAATATTTAGATTTACACTTAAATTGATTATTCACAAAGTTTGTTAAATGGAAACTTAACGGTTAATGCATGAAATATTTTCATTGATTAAAAATTATAATTAACAAAATTAGATGTACGAAGAATGTAGGTAAAATCTTACCTATCTACCTATTGAGGTTTAACAAATTAATCTGATCTATATTATTACTGATGTGATTGAAAACGTATTTATTACAAACACAATAGATAATCAAAATCGTCACAGAAACAACTAGGTATTTACAATTCTCATTATTAGCATTTCCTTATAGTCGACATTAAAATATACATATTGTAGACTATAACTTGCTTTATGTATATACCCAACTACTACAAAATATATTGTTCAAACAAAACCTACACAGAGAACATTGAAATATTTCAAAGTTCAATGACAGGTGAGATGAGACATCATAAAAGGCTCAGGAATTTTCAAATCAATAACACCCACTTGTAATTGTATAGAGTATTAGAACGGATGTTGCGAAAATCCTTCTAAGGACGTTGGTATTTTTGGAATTTAGTTTCTTATTGCTGCTTACGGGGGATTGAACTGGGAAATTCTTTGAAGTAACATTGAAGATTTTTCTTCTGTTATCGCGACTTTGTATTGAAACAAAACTCATTTTCTTGTCGTTTTTAGTCTATCCTGAGGAAAGAGTCTAAAAAGACGATTAAAACAGAATTTTTATTTTAAATAACATTAATTAAATTACTTATTGATTGGTTTTACCTATCTCACTAGATGAAAAGTGACGATATGCTACATGTGAACCCGAAAAAGATCTTTTTGATCCGACTATGTTTTGATAACGAAGATACACTTAAACATGTGAAAATATTTTTAAGGAAAAATAAAAATTAATAGATGAGGGCAAGTGGAATTACAATTTACCTGCTATACATTTTTGTCGTGCTATTTGTCGCATTATATGTGGGCGGCCTTACGAAGGACGTTCGTCGGAATTCGTTCATGGGATTTACATGTGATTCATCATTTAGATGTAAACAATCTTTTTTACTGGTTCTTTGCCGAATTCCATTTAGATCCGTGTATATGACGTTTATGCTTTCGTCCGTCCGGCGCCGCGTCGCGATTTTATTACCTTATTTTTCGCTGAATTTTATAATGTAAAATACATTTTTATATATTGTCTGATATACTCGTGTAAAGGTTATACACGTTACCAACGGATTGATAGGAGCCAATAGTAATTCAAAAAGGCAAAGCTTTCAGAATTCTGCATGTGTTAGTGAAAAGTATATTTGTTTGTTTTAACTGCTACTTTGTAATTAACGTTTAGAAGTGTTTCTTTATCTTGTTGTTTTTGCTCTTACTGCGATAGTGCATGTTTTTGTGCTTATTAGAATAAATCAATTGATCTACATAGTAAATTAATAAATAAATAATTCATGATAAGTAATCATAATTTTAATGATGGATTAATCTACATTGTGTATGGATGTGATTGTGATGGATTTTATGTATGTGTCAACTATATTTTAATATTTATGAATTTAGAACTATTATCATATTAAAAATATTTTACTTCACCAGTAAACGTGAAAAACTCTATTAGTTCTTAATTTTTTTAATATAAGTTATAGTTATTCTAAGTTTCATGCTCGATATTTATTCGATACTGTTTTCTTTATGTTACTGAATTACAAATAGTTTATTATTATATTATTACCGCTAAATTTTATATTTATTTCTTTCAGTTCAATTTAATTTAATATGGGTATGCATGTACATATATTAAAATTGCATCTATTTAGAAGTATTATAATGGAAACGTCTTTATGACACTTTATATCCTGGCAAAAATAAGCTGCATGTGTAAGTATAAATTATAATATATTGCAATTCAATTATGAAACTTTCTACTTTCATTGTATCATGTTGGGAAATACCGTCCAGCATTCCGCAATAGTTACAAATGAAGGTAGGTTAGTAACGGATGCTGATGAGAACATCTTACTAATATTATAAACGCGAAAGTTTGTATGCATGTATGTGAGGTTGTTACTCTTTCACGCAAAAACTACTGAACCGATTGCGATGAACTTGGAATATAGGTAGCTGGGGACCTGGATTTACACATACTTCTACTTTTTATCCCGGTATTCCCGGGGGAACGTGACTTACGCGGGTGAAACCGGGGACGTAGCTAGCTGCTGTAGATTACTAGTAATCTTATATACTTATCTAACTACAAAAATACATTTGCAACAATGTATTGTTACATTAAAAAAACTTTACATCTCTGAAACATGCCTCTTAAGAATTCACTAGTTTGGTATAGAAACAAGAAACTTTTGTACTAAATTTATCTCTGTTTTCTTAAATTCGAGTGTTCATCGCCAATGATTTAAGAAAAAACAATGCAATTTCTTGCACTTTCTTTTAGACGACGGTTTTCTTTTACTTTTATATGTCTGTCAGTCTCCTACCTATAGGTAGCTAATTAATTTACCTTCTAAAGTGTTCCATGTTAAGTGTCAAGCCCATAAAAATATGGAACGGTTTATCATAAGTCATAACCCTTCGTCATTATCATCATAGTTCAACGATAAAGTAACCGCTTTATTATCTTTCTCTGTTTGTAACTCTCTCGTCTAGATGATTCTCTTCATTCTCATGCAGCACAATATCGCGACTTTCGATATAATATAAAGAACCCTTTAGATACTCGTACCCTTAATCATTTATTTTCTATTTGCTAAGGTTGACTTTTCAAGACCGTTCTTTGCGGTAAGACCGCTTTTTGTGACACTGTAATTGATTGTTTATTTTAAATGTAAATTTGTTTGTGTGTCTTCAGTAAAGCTATTTTGTCTAAAGTTTCAAGTCTCTTAAAGTTTAAGACATAAACAATATACATACATAATACCTACTAGCCAGGCTACGATCGTGCCAATATAAGTGATAAAATTTTATATACAAGATACTAATATTCACTCTACGGCGCGACGTAAACAGGACGGTAGGTAAATAAAATATTTTACCACAAAATAAACCCATAAACCTCGCCGCCTTGTCGCCGATCACAAGGAATTCAACAAAATAACTTATTGGCGCCAAAATTCCGATACTATTTTTAAGTAAAAGTATGAGAACTTGCGTAGAGGATAAAAATCTTAGACAAAGCGCGGGTGCTTGAAAAAGTCAGTGGAAACTGGATATATAATAAAAATAATTATTGACGACTAATTTGCGACAAAGGTACTACAATCGTCTGCAGTAAGTAACATGATTGACACGATATAGAAACTCATTGCATCACAAAACACACATCAAGAACACTACCAAAGTATAACCAATAACTAAAATAATAATACAACAACAAACAGACATTTTACAGTCCAAGCAAGAAATAAAAACTTAATTTTATGTAGTTGGGATCGCTTGAGCAGGTACTCTATGTGACCCGAGATGGCCTGCGCCGCCTCTCGTAAAGGAATTTTCCTGTTGATAGGGTTTTTGAGAAGAGGTCTATCTATCGGACCTATCACTGTGGGAATTGGAAGTTGTATGTTGAAACAGTGCCTGCCACCCCCTGAAAAACGGTGAAGAGAGGGACACCGAGGAGTTTTAGTGGGTAAACCTCTGGAAGTCTACCACTTTAGGTCAGTAGGTAGCCCCACACATCCCCACTACTTCCCCCGTAGTGGTCAGACAGTCAGTAAGGTCGGATTTCTACTCGATAAAAAAAAATACTTTATAAAGTATCTCTTTTATCTTTTTCATATTATAAAATGTGCGCATTGTGAGTGTGTCGTAGTGATGAAAACGCAAATGCAAAGATGCAGATGCAAAGCTCAGATTTTCACCCAAAAGTGATTAACTTCTAAACGATTTGGTTTTTTTTGTTCTGAATAGAAAAAGCATTTTTTTGAAAATTATCCCGGTTAATCATACTCCACAGGATGGTGTTAAAAGCAAGCCATTTAAATATTTAACATAATGACAAGATATACATATGGAAGTAACTATACAATTATTTTGTGTATTGACTCGCTCTATGAAATTATTAAAAGAATAAAAATCGTCCTTCGTATTCATTGCTATTGTATTCAAATGTAATAGGTATTACGAGTTGTTTTGGTAACTTGATATTTCGATAGATTTAACACCTGATATTTGCCCAATCTTATTTTACGAATAATATTGAAATTTTAGACTGATTTTTGTATTGTTTTATTCATTGTAAGTGAAAACTAACCGTAGGTATAATATATTTTCTTCAGTTTCATATGAAATGAATCTGAAGTTTCGATTCAATTGGTCTAGAACATACCTATACTTTCGACGCTTGATGTTTTAAACTACATTATCTCCTGGTGACAGGTAAACCAATGACAACAAGACTTAAGGGCAGCTCGTGACCAGAAGGCCGTAAAGTCCTCGAAATACCGTGTGTTGCATATTTCAAGAAAATCTATTAGCAACACACTCGAGCTAATAGTAGAGTCTCATGACGTAACCAAATCTTTTGGAATTACTGGCAAAATACCGATATCCGTAAATACATTTCAATACCCCGATATTTCAAAATATTTGCAAGTTAAAGATATAATCCGGTACATATTTCTAATTTTAGTTTTTACCTCCCAACATTCACATACAGATGCCATAATTCACAAAAACACACAGTGATTGGATTCAATTAAAACTATTTTAAACACAGTTTTATGTAACCCCACAAACATCCGTCTATGGTTGTTTAACTAATGAACCTACAACCTATATCTACGGAATTAATTTAAAATAAATCCTGAATTCATCTATGATATAATTTTGAATGTTTCTATAAAAACGACTCAGAACTTTGGCGCCTGCATATCAATGGATATGTTAATAGTTATATGTGGCGATGTTTTGTTCAAACAAGCCGATTCCTAGATATATTTGCACCGCTTGGATTAATTTAGGTTAAGAGTGGTTTAATAAACCGACAGACACGGAAAACGTCTTTGTTTTATTATGTCAAAATATAAATATTTGTTTTATTATGTCACAGCTTTTGGGCTAAATACATCGTAAACTAAATTAGATGATTCTCAAAACCAACAAAGTGTCGTGAAACAGTAGGTATTTCTTCATAAATTATAAATTTGTATTTATGTTATCTATTCACTAAGTGCAGTAAGTTAAAAAATTATAATTATAATAACTTTATGTATTCAAACATCACCTAACTGTGGTTGATGGTTACCGAAGTTACGGCTCGTAATGTAACGTGTTATATTGCGTGCGTTCTTGCAGTTAGTATGAAAAAATTAGGGGCTCGCCCCCTACATTTGCAGAGAGCATAATACAACAGTATTATGCTCTCTGCAAATGGTACATTACACTCTGAAAAACCGGTCAGTACCCAACTTAATGCTGCATCACAGTGTAAGCCTTTGCTGCTCGTGTTAAGATAAAAAACGGGATTACCTAAAAAAAATAAAACGTTTCGCAACTGATAGTTAGGTACTATATTGGTAGATTAGATACCTATGGACCAAATCGACCGTGTATTATTATTTTATTGAAATGATCTTAATAATTTAACATTAATGCGAAATCAATGTTGTTTTGATTTTGGTAAATGCCTTAGGTTAAGAAACTAGTGAAATAGTCGTTAAAGTTTTATAGGAGAATGTTCACTCTAGAACAAATAAAATTTACCTTGTGTATAACTTGATATAAACATTTACCTTGTTTATGTCAAGTTTAGTCATCTACAACTACTACAGGTTACATTAAAATGCTGTATTAAATATCCACCTCAGTTACAGTATCAATTATCCCGTCATTTTTTACTTCATTTTTACAGAGATATTTAGATATAGCACCACCACCAGCATATTCAGCGAATAGCCGCTCCTCATGGTGACTTGAATCATTGGAAAATGCTTAATTTTCATAGGCGGAAGGCTCGCTGTCATTTATTGTTTATTCCGGTTCTAGTTGTTGGTTTACGACATAAATTATATGTCGCGCCTTCCTTTAAATCAGTGCAATTTACCTTATATGTTTTAATAAATCGGTCGACACACACACATGCATAAATAAATAAAAAAACTAGAAATGTTGACCTTTAAAAAAAAAGTGGTGATTTACTTTTTTTTTATTTGCGTCTAAGTACAGCCTTTTTGTAAGTAGGTAATAGATTCTTTACCTTCCTATTATAAATATAGATTATAGATATATATAGATTAAAAAAAAACATGTGACGATTTCTTAGTTACGTGCACGTTTGACTTTTGGTATTAAATTGTTTTTTGTAGTCAAATATTCACGTGAATGGAATATTTATAAAGTTATTAGTGGATAATATTATAACTAAATTGTTCCGTCAGGCGACAGTCAGGCGGCTCTATTTAGGTATGTCTTTAGATTTTACGATAGGTAGGTACCTTAGATACATACACCAATCCTTCCATTATTTTATGTATGGTATATTCCATAGGATACTATACAACTGCCTGATAACGCAGCATGAGTTTTAAGTGCAAATGTGCGAATTTGGGTCTGTGGTGGTCGACACCGTCGCGGTGTCATAATTTAGAAGCAATGCTCACGAATCCCAGCATCCTGACGATGCGAAGAAACAGGCAACATAGAGGGGTTTCAGTGGTAACTCCACATACTCCAGTGCTTCCCTCTTGGCAGCAGGATGCTGTTTCCCAACCATACAAAGGGTTTGTTTAATATTCAAAAAATACTCACCTTCATTAACTCATCTAATATTAAAATAATAGGTAGTTACTAAAACCCTTTTTAGACCGAATATCAATTTAATACAGCTCTTAATTTATTCATAAACACGATTTATTACCTAAGTACGAAAATAGCACGACATTATAAAACTATGAATAAATTTGACATAACAGTAGCTTCTTATTCTAAAACTTTCCATCGATATGTTTTTGTGAAACTTTGATTAAGTTGGTTAACATAACCTAGTTAGGGAATATAAAAAATGCCTACTTCTTTAAAAAAACAAAAAGATCGTTGTACTTTAGGCAATTTTCATATATTTTTTTAAAACTATAATGCGTAATCGCATTATCCTTTTTCGATTGTAAACTTACGATTGTATAGTCACTAACAATCAAAAATGTAATAAAAGACGATAAAACAGAAACAAATCGACGCGCGGTCCGATTGTCTTATGTTTGATTTAAAATATTTAATTTAAGAAACTAAAGAAGATCCTAGTGTTTTTATTCCGACTGTCTTTCATTTCTATGAAAGGTACCGAAGCCTGTCTACGTGGGATTACAGTTCACAGTTCACCTAGTAGTTGACGTCTCGGCGCTTGTGTGTGACATAGTGGAGTGAATTGAAAAACGACCATTAGAAAATTCCCAGTCTCAGTATATTGTGTTCTGTGCTTTAATTATGCAACAATCTAACCCACCCACCCACTAGGTAACTCTACAAAACTCTCAACAATATTTCTCTTTCAAAATTGTTCTCAATATTTTCCCCGTCGGATTTTTTGGTAGGCTATCGACGAAGACTAACTCTTTTATCTTTTTGTACGGCGCTACTCGGTTACTAACAAACTGAATTAGTTGTTCCGCAGTAGTTTTGGAATTTTCTTTGAGGACCACGAAGGCTTTTGGCCGCTCTCCTGATTTTGAATCCGGTATACCTATGACGCCTGCATCGAAAACTTCGGGGTGCTCTTTTAGTACGTATTCTAATTCTGCCGGAGGGACTTGGTATGCGTTAACCTGGAAAAATATTACAATAAAACTCAAACTGATACATTGACACTGACTCATTATGCACACAATAAGTGAGTTTGCGCCCTTACTGGTTAAGCTAATTTAATAATAGATAAGAAAGAAAAGTGGGAATTGGATGGCAAGGAGTGTCTTCTACACAGGCAAACGACGGAAGAATTTCAACCAATCTTCTTATCGTGAAATGGTGACAAATTGTTCATGGGTGCAGCTGCAGACTTATGACTAATTTGTCATGATTTCAAAATACCCCATGTCAATAATCGTGTCTAATCGATCCTTGTATGATTTTCGTGAATGATGCTATAAATATGTATGTACCTATGTATGTATGTGGTGTAACTAGCCTAGAAATAATAAATGTTGATGATTTATAAATAAGTATTAGGTATTATCAACAATTCCAATAAAATGCATTCACCATACTGCATGGTACCTAACGTTTCATCATGCTTAGTATGGAGTTCGAAAAGTAACGCCTTCGTCAAACTATTATTATATTGCTATGACACATTTATTAGGCGTTGTTAAAAAATAATATAAACCAAACCCAAAACACCATAACTAATATAACTATACGATATTTAATACTATAGGTACGCGATAGTAACTTTGCCTGTTTGTTTATATAAATACACAAATATTGAAGAAGAATGAAAAAAAAAAACAGGATGTTGCACACATGATGTTTTAAAACTTTATGTTGGTTTGTTCTGCGCTGATTTCGCGATGTAGGATTGAAATTAAATTTATTTTACAATGTTAAACTCAGGTTTTTAATTCTGGATCTGTATACAGAATCTGATACAGAAGAAATCTGTAAAGGTTTAAACCTTTAAACAATTATAAAAAACCACGCGATCAAATCCAAAAATTAGTTAATTTTCAATTATTACTACATATACTCCTAATTCAAGAAAATTGTGTTGCTATTAACCTGTTTAACATCTACTTTACTCACTTTAATCAGTTCCTTTAATCTATCAGATATAGTGACGACGCCATCTCTTCCAATCTTAGCCAGATCCCCACTTCTATACCAATGCCCTTCTAAGAATACCTCTTTATTAGCCTCAGGATTGTCTTTGTAGCCCTTCATTATGTTTGGACCTCTGATGATTAATTCACCGACCTGTAAAAATAATTGATTCATGACCGATTTCAGTTCTATTGTGTACAATGATTTCTTAAGGTTTCGTCAATTTCATGACATGATATTCGTTAATGAGAGAAATCTAGCTATCACGGGTTTTGAGATAAAGCCTGATGATAGACAGACTGACAGTAGTATTTTAATAAAATTGTCCCGTTTTTACGGAATCAGGACTTACGCGAGTGAACCCGCATAATATTTACAATACATAATTATTTATTATAGGTATACTCACTTCATCAGGCCCTAAACTGTTCATATTTGCATCGATGACTCTCAACTCCACATTTGGTATCGCGATGCCGACTGATTCATGTCTTTTAGATCCGTTTGGAGTTAAGGTGACCAATGGCCCAGCTTCTGTCATGCCATATCCTTGACTGAATTGGATTTCTTTCTGGAAATTATTTAATTGATTTCTATTAACTATTGTTTCTTATTTTTATATCTATACCTACCTACAAACCTGTGGAGATAGAATCTCAAGTTTTAAAAATATATGTGGATGTCGTAAATAACAAACTAACAGGGTGAAACAAAAACAGAAAATATTAATAATATGAATTATAACGAACATGACACGTTTTCAGACAAAGATACGATTTTGAAATGTACCATTAACATCATACGATGCCGATATCCAAGCCTTTCCACCTAAGCCAAAATAAAAATCATTATGTGGCTACGTTTATTTAATTTTATTTGGGACAAAAAACAGTTAGGTACACTATAGATTTTACAGACGTTTACTGGTTTCCTTGCCTTACATTATAAGATATAGAGTCACTTTGCATTAATTTCCTGCCATTCGAACAATACTTTGTGTAAGATTTTTTTAATGAATAATTTTATGTTGCGTTTATAAGTAAAGTTCTGCCTAATTTAATCATAATCATAATCATTATCATTTATTCAGGAATATAGGTTTTTTACAAATTTATATTAGGTGTTAGGTGTATAGTTCTCCGGCTATATTCTACCTAGAAGGTGTCTGAGTTATCTTATCCTAAGTTTGATGTTTACTGTCTTACCTCGTCTAATAATAAGCATCTAAATTAATAATTAGTAACATATAGTCGAACAAACAAATTACACTACAAAACACAACACCAATGTATCCACGGACAAAAAACAAAATAGGTATGTAGTCAATTCAATGGTTAATCAAAGCATAGATTAAAAAACAACTAACATTTCGTTCAAAAATTGATAATTAAAATTTACACTTAAAAAAAATAAAAATACATGTCATGTGTTGGAATAATAAAATTATGTAATAATAGGTATGATATCGACTAAATACTAAATTAATAATAATAATTAAAAACAAGAAATAATAACAAAATAAAAAAATCAAGAAAACGAATTGGTAGAATGTCAACTGCTATGTAATGCAAAAAATGTTATGCAAGTTTTATAAGTAAAGGGGAATATTTTTTGAAATCGTAAAAGAAAATTATTCGAATCGATTCGACGATTTTTTTCAAAATAGAATAGCTCTTTAGGTAAACTTAGCTTGGAAGTCGACACCGTGTGAA
This sequence comes from Idaea dimidiata, assembly GCA_949358125.1. NCBI lineage: Eukaryota > Metazoa > Arthropoda > Insecta > Lepidoptera > Geometridae > Idaea > Idaea dimidiata. The sequence goes on from OX442329.1 coordinate 16,689,049, forward strand.
TGGTTTATAATTTTTACCTTCATTTTATCTTGGCATTTTTCAATATCGCTTGGAGGTAGAGGAGCCCCACCGCATGTGATTGTTCTTAAATTTGCAAAGTATTCCGGTGTGACATTTGGATGCATTGCCAGGAACAACACTGTAATAAACGATATGGAGTCATTTAGATACATGTAAATAGCTAACTTGGAATTTAGGTACATTCAGTTGTTTAAACCGAACTGTACAAAAATATGAAGTTTCTACTCTAAACTCTATAAGTTCTTTTAATAAGCTATGCCTTTTTAATAAACTTGGAGTCATTTTACCTCAGAACAATTACTAAAGCATTTTACCACGTTTTGTTTCTGTCTGTCAACTTTGAAAGTTCTTGTCACGGTAAAAAAACAAATCATGTTCTTACTACTCCGATCTTACTCCACGTATTAGGTATTCGGGAAAAGCACTGAATTATGGTTATAAAGACTTATAGTGACTTATGACTTAACTATGGTTTCAGTCTATATTTCTAAACGTGTAGGGGAAAACTATTTCTCTTAATATTTCATTTTAATACTAAGGTGCGTTTACGTCAGATCGGATTTGACGAAGTTCGGCTACTTCAATTTACTCCCAAAAACGGCGACTTTTTTAATTCCAGTATTACTCAACACGAACCCCTTACTTGTACGACCCCAATCGACTGTGTTCTCGTCTAAAGTAAAAAACGTGAGTTTTTAATAAGCAAAAATAAAAAAGAATGTTTTTTACTCTTGAATAGGGCAAAGACATCCGAATTCTGAAATGAACTTTAAAATGTATGTCATAAAGACTAAATTACACAGTAGTCCATAGTTGCAGTCCGATTTAACGTCCGATGTTTACTTTAAAAAAACTTGAATTTCAATGTCTTTAAGTCTTAACCCAGTGTTTAAATAAAACAGTTCATTAGATTTCTATTTACATAAATTCGTAACCAATTAATAAAAAAAATAATTTCTAAAATTAATACAGATATTTTAGAACGATTATTGCCAACTCCCGAGGATACGCAAACGCGCTAACAAAATTAACTCTATTTTTTATTTTTTATTATTTTTTACAAATATTGTATTATGTTTGATATTAAATATAGCATGCAATTCATGGATTGAAAATTTGCAGATAGTTCACTTTCCATCAATCAATCATTTAGTATCTGTCAGAGGGCAATATGGAAATAATGAATAATTCGAAACCAAAGTTCTTTAGTCTACGAGAGGCAATTTGTTGGATTATGTAATATTAGTTTCTTACCCATTGGAGGAGCTAAATAAAGCAAGTCAAACTTATACTTTAGAACCGCCTCTAAAAACGTTTTCGTCTCAAATTTTGGTAAAGATACCACCTTCAAGCCAGCAGATAATTTATGCAGCGTAATTATTCCAAATCCGTATGAATGGAACATTGGTAAGATCGCTAGTGTAGAATCTTGTTCTGATGCTGTGAAAAAGAAGGAAGAAAATTCATGTATAGCTATAGAATCTATCATATATGTCATAGACAATATTACTCGTAGGTTTCCAATTAAGGTGCTGCCTCACCGCGAGCATTCACTAGAGAGTTTTGGCGGGAACGCGGTGAGATGTGTTGCTAAATTTTCATTTATGTGAAACCCAGTTTAAAAATGTGTAAATTGTTTAATTTCGAGGGCATATTAATCAATTTAGTTTCGTGATTGACCCCCTTATTTATAAACGCTAAATAATGCGCTGCATAACTATGCATCGTTTGTCTTTGTCTTTCTTATGTACATTCTTTGTTTTTTGGTCTTTACTAATAATTATGGGTCCAGAATGAACAATAACTATCTACAGACCGATAAAGATAAAAATAAAATCATTTATTTGCCAGAATACAATAAGTACATAAAGATGTTAAGATAATAATAGAACAAAAGCCGAACTTCGGCCTTCGGCCGCAGTTTCGGCCGAAGTTTTTTTTATTTTTTTATTTCGTAATAGCTCTCCTGTAACATTGTATTACACGTGAATTCTCGCGGTGAGGGAGCACCTATATGTAAGAAGACGGAAATATTTACCCCAACCACCTCTGAAAAGTAGCGAAGCATATAGATATATATTCGCTACCATGATCGTCTGTCGTTGCTTTGTCGGCCTTTGTCGCTCAAAAAATTAAAATATTTTTAAAAACAACAAATAGTAATTTTTAAAAATCTTTTTTAAGTCAGTTTTTAATTTCTTTTTTATTATTTGATGGTTTATATTTATTTTCAACTGGACGGTCGCGACGACTTATACATCATGGTAGGGAGGATTATACTGTGTTAACATTACCGCCAACAACAACACCGAACGACAACCGTTAGGGTAAACGAGTTCTAGAGTGGAGACCGCGTCTCAGCAAACGTAGTGTAGGAAGTCCTCAGGCGCGTTGGAACGACGATTTGCGTCAGACGGCACAAACTGGATGTGAGAAGCCGAAAATAGATCTAGGTGGCGTGCATTTGGAGAGGCCAGCTATGTCCAGCAGTGGACTGCAACAGGCTGATGATGATGATGATGGTCATTACCTGTTGTAAGTCTATATTGTCTCACTTCCGTATTTTGTTGTTGCCAATTTGCAACTAAGTTTCTATGAGACAGCTCAACGGCCTTCGGTAGTCCTGTAGTTCCACTAGAATACTGTAATACTGCAATATCTTCTGAATTTTTACTAATACCATTTAGAATATCTAAATCTACATGTAAATCTTCAATCAATTCTTTATATGATACAGTTTTATCAGGTTTTGGGGTATTTATGTCAGCAGCAATGATTGGTATGTCTTTTTTGCAGAATTCTAAGGCTGTTCTTAACGTTGGTACTATATCTGGATCTGCGATTAGTAGCTTGCTTTCTGATAAAGTTATTAGTCTTTGTAGTTCATCTGAAATAATAATTAAACGTTTTTTTATATTAAAATTATAGAGCGCTAGATAGAAACAAACATACATAGGCTTATAAATACAGATCATTTTCTGACGTCGCGCAGTGGGGTTAGGTACCTACTTACTTTCAGGTAGTTTTAAGTTTTTAGGTAAAAAAAAACGATAGCCTATTTTTTGTGTTAATGTCTCTAAGGGTGTATTCTGATTATAAATATTGGACAAACTCACATATTATTTATTTAAAAAAAAAAACAGAAATTAAAAAAAAACATTTGCCTATTGTTTGTCCTAATGTAGCTACACGAGTTTTATAAAGTACTAGCTTTCTCCGCGGTTTCACCCGCGTAGGTCCCGGACCCGTGGAACTCGGTGATATTCCAAGTTTCATCTCTATCGGTTTGGTAGTTTTTGTAGAGTATGAAAGAGTAACAAAGTCGCATACGTAATACAAACTTTCGCATTTTTAATATTAAGTAAGATTTTTCCACATATTTAATTTCAGTAATAATTAGATACTTTATTTGAAATTCACATAGGTCAGCAAACAACTTTTGGTTTAGGTGGACTTTTACAAATTCAAACATTGTTTCAAAACGTTTGCAGTGATTAACCGGAACAAACACGGCCTCACATCCTATCCTACTAATATTAGTAATAGTAAAACGCAAAAACTACTGAACCAATTCCGTTGAACAACTTGGTACGTATGCAGAAGATCTGCTAAAGATTTGGATTAATTCATAGACTAAGTACTCATTTTTCCACGGAGTCGAAACTTCCGTGCAGCTACTTGACGTTGCTATGGCGTCCTTTTGCCGCTCAAAAAAAAAAAATACCCTGACAAAATCACCGATTTTAAAGTGGTTTTTTTTTTATTATTTGATGTGTTTTTAATTTTTTTTAGCTGAATGATAACGCCTTCGCGAGATCATGGTATATAGGGCGGAGTATTTATAGTTAAGAACCAAACCTTAACTCCTTGTTACCTCCACAACAGATTTTAAAGCAAACATAATCTATCTACCTATCCTCAGAATTTTCAAAAAAAAAAATCTAATTTCAAAAGATGTGAGCTTAGATCTACGTTATAAACAATTACTTACTTAAATACGATGTATTAATCAGTAAATACCTATAGATAATTAACACAGGCCAACTTTACGATATATTTAACTAACAAAAACTTAGAGTAGGTATCAAAGTGTTCAAAGTTCAGATGCAAAAAACCTCACATAAATTCTTAAGGTAAGTAATGTCAGATAACAAATTATTTTGTAGACCAACAGCGCATGCATGGTAGCTTAATGCTACGTTTGTATAGGCAGGAAGCTTGCTTAGCACCTTGAGGCTAGCGAGTCACCTATAACTTAATCGAGTGGTCTCGCACTGAGCGCGCGGGCGCCTAGCTAGTCGCTTAGCATGCATCCAAGTATACAAAGGTTGGCCTAATGTTCCGTGACTCGCTAAGCGACTCACTGGCCTCCAGGTACTAAGCAAATCTCCTACCTATACGGACGTAGCCTTTGGCTGCTTTCTACATTCCGCCGACAGATTCATTCATAAACTTACGTGCAGTGTAAATAGGATTCATTGCCGATAGTATAGCTCCAGCAGAAATGACACCAAGTGCTACTGCTGGGAATTCAGGAGAGTTCTTCATGATAACGCTGACTGTGTCTCCGCTTGTTATTTTGAATTTTTTCCGGAGATTGGCAGCGAATGTCTTTGATTGTTTGTAGAGTTGCTCGTATGTGTAACTTCTATTTGTTAGTCCACATACCTGTAATGTAAATTCTTGAATATTGTTTTATGTATAATAAAACACAATATTTACCGGGTTTTAGGAGAGTCCTATTAAAAATCTCAAATTGCTTCGTTTCCTCCTATAATTATTAAATATTATGATACTTAAAATTTAAACATTAAACGGATTCCTTAGTTTGTCATTTCGATAAAGAATTTCGCGTTGGCGGTCCCGCCGATGATGAATTTTTTGAAATATGTTTCCAAAAATTTCCAAAATAAAAGCCGTTTTTTCACCGTTAACGAAGTAGAGTGGTTGATCTGTCAGTTTAACATCCAACGATCATTTAGGTACAGGTAGTCATTGGAATCTTTTAAACTTTTCATCACTTTGGAAAAAAACATACAAAGATCGTATTTATTAATGAAAACAATCGAAGTATGCAGAGTCATTTCTCAGTAGTGCGGTGAGAACGCATCTTAAGAAATTACTATTCATGTCTTAAGAAATTATCATCCATATCTATAACATGCTTTATTCAGACTGACTGATTGATGTACCTACTGACTGATAGATAACGCACAATCTAACCCGCTTGTAGTAGGTAAAGTTCTGTAATTTGGAGAGCGTATTCTTTACAATGATATTATTATCTACAGATACGCATCTGATAAGAAAGAGTAGATATTTCGAAATTCCCTCGGGATCGGGACTTACACAGGTAAAACCACGGGACACAGCTATATTTCCTACGTGATATGCTGCATAATATATTTTAAAAGGTGATTGACCTTTACTTACTTACCGTTGCTAATTTGTTGGGCCATTTGTCCAAATTCTTCCACAAATAGTCATCGATAGTCAATTGAGGAATAATAATGTCTTTACACGGTGATTTCACTATATTATTACTTGTCCATACGTCTTTAGTAAACACACTTGATAATTGCCTACTATTCATTCTAAATTTCATTAATTTCGACATTGTTTTAGTTGAAAAACTTGATTATTTTGGCCAAAACAACTGCTCTGTTCCACGTACGAACGACTAATAAAGATATGATACTTGTTAAATATTTATTAAATGTTAGTTAACAACTTTTACTTTGTTTTAATCAGGGTTCTGAGGCATGTATTCTATAGGTAATTAAACGTCCCAACAATGCTCTAGCATTGTTAGATTTTGCCTGATTTTATTTTACTTGTAATTTTGCAATGAATTACTAACACTTCGAAAGCTTTAGGGAAACTGAAATAAATTTTCAAAAATTGTTAAATCGTTTTCGAGAAAAGTCTGCTAAGGTATTGTTCATACGATGTATTATAGAATACGTGTTTGCAATAAAGTAGATAAGAAAAAAGGTTATCAGAATTTGTTTTGGAATTAACTTTATTCTATAGTTAGTTCAAAAATAAGCTTTTCAGACATTTTAACGCTGTTGGTTACGTACCAACACAATTAGCTAGCTACACCTGCCAATCTTTAATGGTCGTGCGAGTTAAGCAGCGCAGGACGCGGCCATCAATTGGATTGGTGACCGATAATTTGTGTAGCAAAAATCACTTTCTCGAGCTCCTCTATGCTTCAGAAGGCACTTTAATCGTAAGGTAATATGTAAAGTTTGTAGGTGAGTAAGTGATGATGATGATGACGTTGAAAATAGATGATGATGATGCCACTCTTCATCACTTACCCTACCCCTTTGTCGATTTTCATTCCGATCTATCTCGATTTGTTAAATTATGATCACCCACGTAAGTCCCGATCCCGCGGGATTATCGGGATCAAAAGTATCGTATGCTATCATTTCAACTATTCCTTCCTATCTATTTCCATCCAAATCGGTCGAACCGTTTGACCGGGAAGAGGGAGCAAACAAACAAATATACAAACTATCGGTTTTATTGATACTATTCATTAAATAAGATACAATCACTTTAAAAAACGAACGTTAGCACGGTCAAATTTTACCAGTATTTTATCTATCAACGATAATAGCAGCGTCATCATCATCATCAGCCTGTTGCAGTCCACTGCTGGACATAGGCCTTTCCAATTGTTTGCCACCTAGATCTATTTTTGGCTTTATTTTATTTTCTATTTTCCTCTGAATGCAAAGCAACAATGGCAGCGTCTTCCGCGTAATACAAAGTTTCATCCCCTATTTCACATTGAATTTTCAAAAAAAAATTGTTTTCTACTGTTATTCATAATATAACAATAAGCCTTATACGCAACTTTCATAATAAGTATGTCTAACCCTAAACACAAAAAAGATGCATACAACCCTTCGACCCTTCGATCATAAATATTTTCAGGCGTACCTATGTAGTTAAATAAAAATTATTTTCTTAAAAAGATACTAATTTTTATTTTTTTACTAATAGCATAAATAATTTACAAGGAGGTTGGTACTTACAAAAATGTATTCAACATTAATTTATTTATTTTACACTTGTAGCATACCTACCACGGAAATAACGGCCAAGCTCGCAGCAGGAAATAGATGCTTCTTTGCCTGTAAGAAGATGCTCAGTTCCAAGTTAGCATACTGTGGTCGAATACAATTATTAATTTATTCCATAACACATACAGTCCTTACACAATTCAATTATTTATTAAAAACTACTTATATGAAATAAAACTAATTAAAAACTAAACTATAATAATATTATCTAAATCAGCTAAACCTTTGGTAGAGGGAAAAGAGGCCAGAATGCTGCTGCCCCGTTGTTTGCAAATACTTATTTTCTGGGCAAAATACAGGCCAGCACTCCGGTCACCCGATTCCTCTACCAAACGTTTAGCTAGCTCTCTGAACCCTTAGTGTGAATTTTTTGGTAAAAAAAAAACGCAAACTTGATGGTTAAGTTAACGCGTATATTGTATGGAAACTCAAAAAGCGCCCCTAGCGGACGATATCGAAATTACCAGTTTTCATACAAGATACGCGTTAACTTAACCATCACGTTCGCGTTTTTTATTACGAAAAAACTCACACTAAGTGAACTGTACAGCTCCAAGAACGACTGGCCCGCTATCGACATTAGCATACTAATGTCGATTTTGAAAAATGACGACATGACCTGTTGTGACTTCAGCATGCGAAACCTGAACGCTGACTAGTAAGGATGAGCTGAGGTTAGCAGTTTTCTAATGGTAATGGTTCCTGCGTAAGATTTTCTAATGATATCTCATACAAAGTGGAGGAGATTAACAAATAGAATTGTAGGTAGGTAGATTATTTACATAATATATATTGTGTACAAGTATATACGTTGACTATAAGGGAATAGGTACTCATATAATATATCTGGCCTTAAATTTGACAATATAAAAATACAATCTGCTACTATTACTACAGTCACACTCCTGGAATAATATATCTGCATCTCAATTAAGAAGTTTGTCTCAAAAATAATCATACATAATTATTTTTATTTATTTATTATTTTAATGTACCCTATGTCACTCACGCGGTCATGAGGAATCTAACGACGTATCGTTTATCTAAATCGGCCCAGCCGTTTAGGCCCTACGACGGCTCAAAAATAGGTCACATACATACATACATACATACATACACTCACGGCAAAAAACATAACACTTCCTTTGGCAGTCGTGTAAAAATTACAAATTTTTACATCTATGAGTTCCACTTCAAAATCTTTCATTGAAGTTATCTTTTAGAATCGATGACACTTAAATAAAAAACATGATTTAAAAATTTGCAGCTCAGCTTTGTTTATGCTTTTTTATGAGTGCTTGACCACTATGTCATCTGATGGTGTTCAGTTCATATTAAGCTCACTTACCATGTGAAAGGAAGTCAGAAGTGGAACGAGATGTAGCACGCTTAATCTAGTAAGAACGACGAAAGTGGAACTGATCCGACCTTAGTGTTCCTTAGCGAATTTTTAGTGCCATGTGGATTTACTCACGCACGCAGAATTATCCATACAAATTCCTCACGCAAGCGAGATTGGCTAAGGCAATCCCGTGTTCGGTGAGAGAATTCGCATGGTGAGAGAAGCCGCCCTTAATGGCTTCATCTGTCTACATGGACGACATACGGCATACGGTCTACAGCTATGATTTCTTATAAACTATCACTTATGAAGACTTAACAGTACTGTTCCTTTAAGACCCTTCTTAAAATCTTCCCAGCGGCACTCTTTGGTATAGTTTCTAGAACGGTAACATTAGTGACTCTTTTAAATGGTGCTACTCTTTCATTGACAAATTCCGTAACATCTTTGGTGCTTGGATTCTGATCTTTCTTGAAGACGATGAAGGCTTTGGGTTCTTCTCCGTTTGTTGGATGAGGTACTCCTATGACAGCTGCGTCTAGAACTGCGGGGTGTTGGCGGAGTACTCCTTCTAGTTCAGCTGGAGGCACTTGGAAGCCTTTTACCTGAAAGCCATTTTGTTTTATTTGAAATGAAGGAAGTGCCATCTATTTTTAAGGAGGAACCATTTTATAATCACGTCATATAGGTAAATTGCAGAGCATATATATGTGCAATAATAGATTACTTAATTATTAAATAATTATTAAGAGAAAACTCTGGAAAGCTGCGCAATATCTCCCACAGTTTGTCAGTTTTCTAAGAGTTTATTTGGCCAAAAGATAGAACTGAAGTTAGAAATACAGAAACAATGTCTGAAACAGTTTTATTGGCATTAATACCTATAGCCAAGTTACAAAATATACCTTCTAAATCTTCCTAGATTTAGAATAGAAGGTTTCTATTTTCTTATAATCTTCCTAGGTTTTGCAAAAGATTAGATGTAAAATACGTTCTAAGAGTTTAAAAGGTGCAAAGAAGTCGCACTACGAGTGTAATTTTATTTATTGACGGAACAACTATCTTAACTCTGTTAATTCTTTTTTAGATGATAGAACATGTAAAACAAAGTCAGAAAATCAAGAATGCGGTCGTTTAAAAAATAGTGACATCTTTGATGTCAATTTTTTTACCTATTGAGTGTTAGATTTATGATTATTTTATTCCTCTTATTAAATCCCTTGTAATAACTAAGCGCAGTACACTATCCCACTGATATTATAAATGCGAAAGTTTAGATGTTTGTTTATTTGGATGGTTGTTTCAATCACGGAAAAACTACTTAACCGATTACGAAAAAACTTGGAATGCGATAGTTGGAGATCTGGATTAATACATAGGCTACTTTTTATTCCGATATTTCCGTAGGAATTACGCGGGCGAAACTGCTGGGCGCAGTTATTTGGTTATAATTACCTTTATAAGCTCCTTCAATCTATCGGCAATAGTAATGTGACCCTGTTCATCTGCAATTGCTAAGTCTCCAGATTTGAACCATCCGTCTGCAGTAAAAGTTTCTTTGTTGGCTTCTGGGTTGTTCCTATACCCTCGCATTACTTGGGGTCCTCGAATTAGTATCTCACCGGTCTGTAAACACAAAGAGTTTTATGAAATGTTAGGTTCTCGCAAAAATATATTTTTTTAGTAAAATATATTTTTGCCCTTGACGCGACACGCCCACGAATACGGTATATGCATTTGAGGCAAGTTCGGAGTACTTGTGACTGATGGATGATAGATAAACAATTATCCAAAACGGCTTTTGCTTTAGTTTAGATAGGTCTCATTTAGGGGCATATTTTTAGCTAAATTTTAAAGTGTCAGACCGCTATGGTCTAGCGCTACGATAGACTACATTGCAATTATTTTATACATTCGGTATATGTGAGTGTTTGGACACAAATAATCACAATCTCACTTGATGTTGATTATTGTTGACTGGCAAACTCTTTATCTGAAGGAAAAATCCAAATAAAATTTGTTTTGGGACATCATCACTTTAACTTTCACTTAAGTAGAATGTTACAGAGTTAACAAACTAGTTCCGAGCTTGAAGACGTAACACGCTTATCTAGAAGATCTGTTCAAACGTGACTGTCACGGGCAGTTCAAGAGTTATTTACAGAAACTACCAAGATTCTTCTTATTTTGTGGTATTGATTAGCTGACATCTCTTTCTCCTTTTTTTACCACACCTTACCTCATTTGGTCCTAAATTATTGAGATTTGCGTCAACCAATCTTATTTCCGTGCTCGGTATCGGTGGTCCAGTCGCCGAATAGTTCTTACAGAAGCGAGGCGTGATGGTTGCCACTGGTGATGTCTCAGTTAATCCGTATCCTTGACGGAAGTCTATGTCTTTCTAAAAGGATATTTAGACAACAATAAACCCTTAATTACAACAATAAATAATTAATTAAAGAAATGTATCTAGTGGTTTGGAAGACATGAGAGAAAAAAAGAATATAAAAACATACAAAATGGGCGCGAAAAACAAAACTTTTTCTTTGGAGGATATAATGGAAAATATCTCACGCCACTGTTCGATTTGGTGAATTCGAGAAAAAATGGTTATAAATCACGAGGTAACTTGTAACAAAATGTTTTGATTGAAACTATCGACGCAGCTGCACCTTGTCCGTATGCTATCGTAATTCGATGGTTGAATCTTTTTTGCAGCTACGTGGACAGTGTGAAATATTTTTATGAGGCATTTAATAATATTATTTACCTTAGCTCTAGCAATAACTCTTTCAGCATCACTTGCTGATAATGGTGCTGCACCGTTTATCAAAGTTTCTATAGATTTTAGAGACTTTTCTGTTGAAGCCGGATGTGAGCCCATCAGCAAAACTGTAAATGTAACAAAATTTTATCTTTCAATTTATTCATAAGTTTACAAGGAACTACTATGTAAAATGGTAATTCATCACAAAAATCTATCTAGGTCTAGCTAAAGGTATCTAAATACCAAGTTTCACAAATACAGTGTAGTGGAGAAGCAACTTACTCACTCGGTCAATAAGGATCGAGAAACTTGATCGAGAAGATTGATATCTCATATATGAGGTTAATTTCTAGTTCTCAAAGTACATAATGAGAAAAAATAAGAAAAAAAATACTTACTTAATGGAGGAGCAGCGAACAAAGTGTTTATTCTAAACTTTTCTAAAGTTTCGAAGTATAGATCAGGCTGAAGTTTTGATAGAGTAACTAGCTTGCAACCTTTCGCCAGTTTGTGGAACATTATTGTGGTGGCAGCATAGATGTGGAAGAATGGGAGCACTGCTAGGACTGAGTCTTGGTGTGTTGCTGAAAATATTAAGGGAAACTTGACCAATCATTAACAGATAATTAAAACAATTAAGACAGACAGTCCGTGTACTCTTTTTTTTTTTTAAAGTATCCCTTATTTTCAAATAATGTAAAACTGGTAATAAAATACTTACCAGTAGTCTCATTGTGGCATCTAATATTATCATTACTTATTTGCTCCATATTAGCTACTAGATTCCTATGAGTCAACTCAACGCCTTTCGGCAGCCCAGTAGTCCCACTAGAGTACGGCAGGAAACAAACATCATTGATACTTCTCCTTACTTTCTTCAAAACACTTTTATCTACATGAACATCCTCACTTAGTTCATTAAAACAGACCGTGTTGCTTGGAATAGAGCCTTCTGCTGTTTTTACTACAATAATTGGAATGTCTATGTTTGCTATTCGTAAAGCATTTCGGACTGTTTCGACGTAATCTGTTAGTGTTATAATTAATTTTGCGTTTGACATTAGTAATTGTCTCTGAATTTCATCTGAAAGAAAAAAATACTAGGTTTATTTTATATATTAATTATATCTTACATCACAACACTAGAATGTACCATTCAAAGTTAAATTATTATTCAACTCGTTGCGCCGCAACACTACACCAACTTTTGAGACTCAGTAAATAATTATGGTAGGTACATATGTGCAACTGTAGATGTGTAAACAGCTGTTTGTAGAATCACGAAATCAAAATAGATACTTAGAATGTAACAAAATTTACTATTTATGCAATTTGTTTGAATTATTTAAATTTAATGCTGTAACCGTTTTTATGTTAACGTCATGTAACGTTACATAGAGAGAGATAGTGTACATAGACAACTAGCTAAGTGTAACTGCTCAATACTATAAAATTACATGTACCTAAACTTTGTACACATTGACTTGGGTTTTTGTGAAAGAAATAAATATTTTTTGTATTGTATTGTATAGTGATTTTTACCTAATTGGTGACAAAGTAGGTATTCTACAATGGAAATCATTAAATTTATCTTATAAATGAGCGTGGGACCCTTTTTTACCCGACTGCGCGACGCAAAGGAGGGTAATGTGTTTATCGGTCTATGTATGTATGTATGGATGTTTCTATGTGGCGTTCTAGAGGCCAAACGCGTGGACCGATTTTGATGATTCTTACGTCAATCGATTCGTCTTAATCTGGCGAGTGTGGTTAAAGACAGTAATCCAAATTAACTTTTGTCGCAACCAGACGCCATATTGTCAAAATTAAAAAATTCAAAATTGTCAAAGTATGTCAAGATGAAGGAGGTATCGTTGAATAGGTTTTTAAAAATAAATATTAGGTTTCTTTCACCATTTTTCATTTTAAAGAACCGTTTAGGAAATATAACGGTTTAAAGTTAATTTACAATTAGGTATTCTTGCTTTTTATTATTACTAACGAACAAGTTGTTATTTTTGTTACGTAGTTATTACGCTAGGATCTATTAAAGATTAAAGTAGGTATAAGCCGTAATGGTACAGGTGACAGAAATTTATTGATATAAACTAAAAAAATATTTACATAAATTGTACCTACCTACTGAAGAAAAGCCTAATAACACTTAGGTACTTACCTAAAAACGTTAAAAGAATAATCATAAATTTAAACAATAAATAACTAAACCCTAACTAAAGTAGAATATAATTATAAATAAATAAAGTTGGAACATTAAGTACCTACTTTCCTACTTAATTATAATATTGGTTATCTACTAAATAATATTTATAATAATAAATAAATAAGTATATATTATAATCCCCTAATGAAATGAATAGATTACGAGACTTACCTACCATCAATAAATGAAAATAACTAAAAAGCGTAAAATAAAAATATTGTTTTTTACAAAAAAACAAAAAACCCGACTGCGTAAAAAACTTGATTAAAAATTACGCATTGAAACAACAAAAAACCAAAAAGAAAAAACAAGCCCAGTAATTTGAAATTACGCTAAGTAATAATAAAAACGACTCACAGTCGGGACCCTTTCATTTTACCAATCTAATTTTTCCAATGGGTCCCAACTGTGAGTCGTTTTTTACTCATTTATTATGTGTTCTGTGTGTATCTATTACAAAACTATTATTACTTAGCGTATACCCTTTCATTTTACCAATCTAATTTTTCCAATGGGTCCCGACTGTGAGTCATTTTTTACTCATTTATAAATTAATTTTTATATTAATCTATAATATTATTATTTATCTTTCTTAACCAGACGGAGCTCAGTGGTCTAGCTGCTTGGCGCGGTCATTACTTGGATGAGTAACCAAAAATTTGTATGGCAAAAAATCATATTCTCGAGCTCCTCCGTGCTTCAAAAGGCACGTTAAGCAGTCGTTCCCGGTTGTTATCTCTGATAGCATTCGTTAGGTTAAGTAAGAGGCCGTAGGGCGACCTGAAAACTCTAACACTATGTGAGTCACACGAAAAAAAGAAGAAGCGCCTCAAATTTTATTTTTTTACTGACCATACATACAATTAGGATCTTAAATAATTACCTGCATATTTTTCCTGCAAGGTACTAATAGGATTCCGATCCTATAGGGCTCGGGATAGTTATTTGAGCCGTTTTCGGCTCGTATCAGGGAGGGCTATATTCAGACGTGGACAGATAAGGGCTGAGATGATGATTATGAAACTTACGTGAAGTATATACAGGATTAATAGAAGTAATGACGCCACCAGCTTCAAGTATCCCCATTGAAACAAGTATGAAGTCAGGAACGTTTGGTAACATCACGGCGGAGACATCTCCGTCTTGAAATTGAAACTTAGTTCGGAGGTTGGCTGCGAAAGTGGTGGAGAGCTTAAACGCTTGCTCGTAAGTGTAGCCTCTGCCGGTTGATGCACACACCTAGAATAATTATGAATATGTATTTTAAAAAATAAGTAACGAAATATGCAGTACCAATGTTTCGGTTTCAAGCTTAGGTAGACGTCTCTAATAACCTCCTTTTGGCTTATATCACCGTCCTCTCAACACGATTTATATTATACAGACTGTTTTTAAAGGCCATTAAACAGGCAAATCTGTTAAGTCCATCCGATCAGGCATATTTTATTCATAGATACCTACACGACACGGATTTATATCCTATCATCGGAATAGTAGGTACAACATCTCCTTATCTGAACCGGCCTGTAATAAACCGTCTCGTCATCTCTCGGAATTCAACAGACAAAATTTATACCCGAAGAAATGATTTAAGGAACACAATTTTGTGTTTACTATTTGGAGTGTATGGTGAATAACCTGGTGTGCCATGTCATAATCATGAATTATTAAAATATTTAGTTAATTATTCGTATTCAAGGCGAGTCTAGGTTATCACTTAATTTAGTGAAGCAATAGCTTGTATCACTTTTGCGAGTTAGTTTCAACTTCGAAAACATAGCGAAAATGTAGGTACAATAACCTACTAAGATTAGTAATTACTTGACACTATGTAAACTTACGGGTGTAGAGTTGAAACTAAAAAATAACTAAGTTCTCACTTCAAAGCATATAAAAACATTTCGCTCTTGCTTTAAACTCAAAGAAATATATGGAAAATTACCTAGAGTTTTATAGCCATTAAAAATTAAAGAGGGCGAATTAAAATCTACTTTCTAAATGACGAATCACTGGTATAGTGTGGGACTTTAAAAAACTTATAATTTTGAATTACTTACAGCTGCCGTCCTCTCGGGCCATCTATCCAAATTATTCCAAACATAATTATAAGTCGTCAAATTTGGTATCTCTATTTCTTTGTACGGTGACTTTATTATTTTTTCTTGAGTCCAAACACTACTGCATCTTACAGCCACTCTGCCGAAATTAGAACTCTTTTCCAATGCATTAAAAGTTATTTTTACAGCAAATACTTTTTTGGACGCCATCATCGCTCCGACGCTGAGGTAATTGTGGCAATTTTATTTCATTTCTGCAAATATAAAATTGTAAAATGATAAGGTTGATAATGATTATGAATATTATGTGATATTATGTAGGCACATAGTTGCTATCGTAAGGCGTTGTTTCAATGATAGAGTCTTAAATAGGTTAATAAGTACCTACTTTGTTAATTTATATTGTTTTAGACTTGCACTTAATATCACCATTGTTTGTGCATTTGGTTATATTGTGTTACAATTTATCGAAGTTGTAAACATGTAAAATAATAAAGACAAGTTGCTAATACCATAGCAATACCAAAGTTAAAGACTCAAATGAATGTTTTCTTAAACGGTATTCCTGTCGGCTCCATATTTGGCAAAATGGCGCAATCATAATAAAAAAGAGAAAAAATCGTTTTTTTTTTTTCAGAAATTTAGTTCTGAATTAACCCTTTAAGCCTTAGATACTCTACCAATAAGTAAGTGAGTACCATTTGTAGACGAAAGTCTGGGTTTACATAACGACAGGCTTATGGAAGTAAAATATTGATCATTTTTACCTATTCCTAGGTAAGTATATAATAAAAGGTAAGAACATGTAGGCACAATAATGAATGACTAGGTACAACTTATTAATTGGTATCGATAGATACCACTTAATACTTACGACACATAAATAAGACTCATGCTTAACTAACTGCACCCCTCGGTTTTCTTTTTTTTTTACAAAAAAAAAATTAAAAAAAAAACACTTTAGTGGTTTTGGTGAAGGTTACTGGTTTTTGGTGATCGCGATTAAAATTATTTTATTTGTATACCTACCTACCTAAGTACTTCTCTCTGTGTCTGAACATAAACTTTGACATTTTTATCAATAAAGTCATTCATTATTTTAGATCAACAAATATTGTAAATATTAAAAATTATCTATACCGAAGACCTTCATTTTAGTTATGTATGTGTGTGTTTTTATCTCAAATTGTAGGTACCTACCAGGTAACCTTATAAACTATCGTTAGGTAATTTCACAAGAGTAGGTAGCAATTCAGCCCTACTTATATGACACAATTCACTTCAAAGGTTGACTTGCGCTACCAACTAACGTCCTAATTCTTGTGATTGGTTGTGCACTGACACAAAATGTCCAATCCAATCACAATAAGAGTTAGCATTAGGCTAGCTCACTAGCCCGGGGCTAAGTATAGCAGCGCAAATCAACCTAAATGTACTTAATAGACTATACCTAACTAAAACATTTTCTCTAAAACACACTGACAGAGTGACTGACTTAACTACTTAATTCTCAGCGTATTTCTACTTTCTTCTTTAAAAAAAAACTTGATAACGCACATTTTTACTTTTTTATTTACTTAAGACCGCTGCGCTGGTCCTAGGACCAGCGGTCCATGATGTGCGTTTCAAATTTGTAGTGTGTGTTCTTTGTCATGAAATTCCCATGGGACTCACGCGGATAAACCACGGGACACAGATAGTATGATTGTATAATTTGTTTCTATGTAACGCTGCGTTACAACAAATAACGCATATAAAAACTATCTGAATATCAAGTAGGTATATTTGATAAGATATTATCATTTATGGTGGCTAACGATTACATCTATTATTAAGAGACAGTAGGTAGATATGTTTGTAGTTAAGCCAAAATTTTAGGTATAGATTTAGTCATTTTTCTGAAATATGTAAGTTGCATTATAATTATAATTAGGTATGTCACAGTCTAACAGCCGAATACAGAACAAGCATTTAAATTTTGTGGGGTAGGTACTTACATAAATACTAAATTTTTGAGTTTGAGATCTGCTTGATTATTTAAATAGAACTCAAGTTTTGAGTAGCGTTTTTGTATTCGATCGTAGACTAATCTATAATGTGAATGAATGAATTAGGTATGTCACATCTCACTCTCCGTACATAATGCTTCTGTATGTAACTATGAATAAGGTATCTCCGTATTATTACTTATGTATCAACAAACAGTCAATTAAGTTATGTAATGTTAATGAAACATCTTTACTTTCAGACAGATAAATCAGAGAAGCCTAAGTAGCCAAATACTTACCTACATAAGCAGATTACAACGCATACCTACGTAGATAATTAGCTTTAACAAAAAATGTCTAACTACTTACTTAATATTTATAATTATGGTAATGTCGAGATATAGGAGTACTTGTCTACCTACTAATAGTATTAGGTATTTACATAAAACGAGACAAAACTGGTGTGTTATCTCTCAATTATTCCACTGAGATCGACTATAAGTTCAACCGGTTGAACTAATAGCACCAAAAATTCCAGTTATTTAATCTATAGATCTACGTCTCTCTCTCTACGGATTGTAGCTATACCTAGGATTTTTTTTTCTATTTTCGCATCATAATAGTATCAAATTGATATTCGATGACTGAATTGTGACGTGTCCAGGCTTATTTATTAAATTAGTATAAACTTAATATTACTTTACATTAGTGGGTCAATTCAGGTGACTTGAAGAATTAAGGTGGATCAAATGTGACTTTACTCATCATCTCGCGCTCCTGCTCATGGAGTAGGTAGCTATTCTACCATAAAAACGCATCTCTTACTGTTCAATTACTTTTTGAAAAACGGTTCGACAAATGGTTGCTAGGTTACCTAAGTTAGCAAAATTTATTTTGTCCCTTTTCCTGTAGGCACCTACCTACTTAATATTTTTTTCTATTTTAATCGTTTATCCTTCACAAAACCTGTCACGATCGTTATTTTTTTTTGAGAAGGTCGTTTTTTTAAACTAAAAGTAAGTTCGAAAATTCAGCTCTAAATAAGCTAAATTTTCTAAATAATAATATTCAGAAAAAACGACTTAAAAAAAGAACAAAAATAACCTTTACATACAGTGCCACAAATTTATCTGTTTCGTCATCTGAAGTCGGGCAGTTTTACTGGCTTGGCTGAGTCCATATTATAAGTAGTTTAGCTGCCCGACTTTTTTTCAGAGTTTTTCGACAATGATGAAAAATGACAAAATTACAATATTGTTATGTTTAAGGTGACATACTCGCGATATTCTCGGCAGGGATCTCAATATTTCTCATTAATTACAAAACTATTTTGATATTTTATTTATCATTCTCTTATCTTAACTTTGTAATTTTAATAAAACACTTTATTTATCCGGTTTTATCGCGTTTTTATTCATTATTTGACCCGAGCTTTCGCCAACTTTACAGTTGGCTTTTTCAAGGTTGACTTAAATAAAGTGTTTTATTATGCAAAATCGCGAAAACCATAGAAGAAATTTGTAATTTTATTTACACGATTAGTTAACTTTTATAACATTTTTTTTTTTAATCTAAAACAACTCGTTTTAACCGAAATTTTTATTTTACAGCTAAACGTGACGTATTTAAACCTCTATTTTTTCTGTATTAAAGCATAATAACATACACTTGAAGTTAGTAGACCAGTTGTTCTAACTTAGCAATAGTTATCTTGTTATTAGGAATTGTTTGGTTTACTTACTAAAATACTAAATCTTACGTCCTTCTTTTACACATCTGAAATTTGCTAGCCATATCCTTGTTACGTCATTAGGTGAGTTAACCTTAACCTTATAGACTTAAAAATTTAATTTAAATAGGTACTATATTGTTTTACCTTATTGAATGCTCGAAATGAGTAAACTGTTGTAACGATATACTATTTTTAGAATTTTAATGTGACAATTTTAAAAATGACAATAAAAATATTCTTATTCTTAAAAAAAATGTAAACACGACAAATTGAGAACCTCCTCTTTTTTTGAAGTCCGTTAAAAACAACCTACTGCTTGAGATTTAGTTCCAGTCTATAGCTATTCCACCTTAATAAATAAGTAAATATAGAGCTAAGTAACAATAACTACCTAAGTAGTTACAGAAGGAACAACTTTAACATCATCATTAATATTTTTATTTTCTGTTTTTTTAAGGTTTCATCAACAAGAAACCCTTATATTTTCGTCATGTCCGTCTGTACGTCCGTCCGCCCGCAGCTTAACTCAGAGACGCTTGGTACTAAGAAGCTATAATAACTTTGCAAAAGTAAAGTTAAAAAAAAAACAAGCATTTTTTCGGCTCCTGCCTCCCCACACGTCAAATGGGAGATGATTTTACAATACTTAGTTTTCTAACTTAGTAGAGTCAAAAATGAATTAAAACAAAACCGCATTATATTTGTCACCAAGAAATGTCAAGGAATATTATTATCAAATAGTAAATAGTAATAATAACGTAACTAAAACTAAGTAATACCTACGTAGGTAAGTAGGTATAGCCTCACTCATTCATTAAAGATTAGGTACCATACGTTCAATACTTAATAATTGACAAACTTCAATGATTCGGAGGCGTTATTGGATACCTAATTAAATACCAAATACAATCTAGGTAGGTAACCTAATTATTTATCAAAGTTTCCAAAACTTACTTACAGTATCAAAAAGTTCTTTCTATTTTGTATGTCGACCAAAGAACTCTTGTTATTATGAACACTTTGAACAACAAACAATGAAACGTTTTGATAGGGCGACGTGCGTGCACCCGTTTGCAAGGCAGTTTGGTTACTAAATATAGAAATGTAGGAACATCGCTCTGTTGAAACTCTTTGTAAGCGTGTATGGGTATAAACATATTATAAGTGACTGTGATAGCGTGCTGTATGGAATTTGATAATGAATACGTTTGCTTTGAGTTTTTTAACAGGCGTTTTGTAGGTCCATACAGAATATTTTTTTTTATTTTTTTTTATTAAGTAGATATAATAAGTTACTATTATAATAACCAATCTATTAAATAAAACCTTAAATCAAAATATAATTATCAAAATGTCAAAATAATAACAGAATGTCAATAATAAATGAAACAAAATAAAATAAACAAATTATTAAGTAAACCTACGGAGCTAGATGACTATATTATTGTGAAGTACCTACTTAAGTAAGTAGAACTTACGATAATACCTACGTACAAACTTTTTCACTCTGTAAAATAAGGGATAAGCTTTGTTTTCTCGATCGTGATTACATTTTTTAACACTCTGTGTAGAATTGCTAAACAATTTTGGTACCTACTAGCTGCGCCCCGCGGTTTCACCCGCGCAAGTCGTTATCCCGCGTTGTTCTTACACCTACCTACCGCAATGCAAAAATCCACACTTAATCGGACCAGGGAAGGGAAGTACCGATGATGCCAGGCGCGGCAGCGCCTGGCTTCAACAGTACTTCAATAGGCGAGTAATGGGTAATGGGTAAAGTAATGGGTAAAGTAAGGCAAAATTTGTACGTCAGTGACGATCAATGACGATGAATGACGATCAATGACGATAGATGGTGATGGATGCCGATGGTTCAACTACGAAATTACGCAATTTTTATTTTTTATCCGGATATCCGGACTTGAAATCCGGATAAAAAGTAGCCTATATGTTAATCGAAGTCTTAAGCTATCTGCATACCAAATTTCATTGAAATTGGTCCAGCCGTTTCCGAGATTAGCGCGCACAAACGCACAGACAAACGGACAAACAGACAAAAAGTTAAGCACGGAAATGGGGTCTGTTACGTTAGTACATACCCCTAAAAATAGTTTTTTCAAAATCTCTTTCAAAAACAGACACCGCTAAGTTACGATTTTATTATTTATTATAAGTACCTACTTATAGATAAGATAGAGAAGCAGCTCTCCGATGCAATAAGTTGCAGTGCGAACAAATACAGAATCAAATACTTAAGTACGACGTTGAACAATGCAATGGTTGATTAAACTGTCACTAATTAAAGATTTGATGTGGCAATTTAATTAACAATTAATACGACAGAGCTCCGATTCAACAGTTGACTGTTAATACATTATAACATCTATTGAATTAAAATTCTGCCTGTGCCTGTTATTATTATTATTCTTATTATAAACTTAAAAATGATCGACATTTTCTAAAGTAGGTCACACAGAGTTACACATACATACAGTTATATAGTACTTATAGGTGCTTAAATAATCATCATTTTAAATATATCTGTATCAATAATCTGAATATTATAAAGGTGGCAAAATGCAAAAAAGAATCGACCTTCGTAGTTTGCAATGCACCTCTTACCGAGTACTTCCTAGAACAAAATGTACGACCGCCTGCAACACCTGTGGTTTACTTTGATAGTTAAACTGTGTGGAGCAATGAGTCTATTAAAGTTAGTAGAGTCCAAAATCTGAAAGATGCGGAAAAGTGCTGATAGGTGTAGATGTCTGAATATGTTTTCTTACATAACTGGTAGGAGTGGTAGGTATAACTATACTTTACGTGTTAAATAGCTAGCTACAAACACTTAGATGATAGGTAAGTGTTTGAAGCTAGCTATACCCACAATTAAATCAATAAATTAACTACGAATTAAGCTAACTGTGAATAACGCATAACAAAAATCACGACTCGAAACTTGTGATGAATAACGAATTACTTACAAAAGTCGTCGCGTGTCGCCACGCTCGAGTAGGTAACGCATTATAAACAATATCATTACTCGAAACTAGATGATTTCGTTATATTTCGCGTCACTAGTTATTGTAACTAGTAACGTGAAATAACGCTTACGTCTAGTCGCCAGTTAGCCGAGCAATGGGACTAGGTTTTGATGTTAGATATTTTTCAGGAGTTACCTACCTGGATGATGGATAAACAAGTAGCCTTGTTCGTATTCCGATACGCAGGCCGGTGTACCCACAAACAAAGACCTTATCGTCGATTCTCTTCAGCGGCCCTAGCCAAAATTCCTATCGAATAACGAAAACGCCAAACGACAGATTTTTTTTGTATGAAATTGACATGATGAAATTCTTATTACGCTTGATTTTTCGCGAGCTTATGTCAATTTCATACAAAAAAATCTGTCGATTGGCGTTTTCGTTATTCGATAAGAATTTTGGCTGGAGCCGCAGGTGAGATGAGGTCAAATGCGAGCCTATCCCTTGTAAAACTAAGTAGTTTAAGCTTTTAGGTTGTACCTCTATCTAATGTTTCCACGCATCACTTACCATCTGGTGTACCTAAGATACCACTATTTATTCAAAACAAATGTTTATAAATACTAATATTTTTAAGAAAAAAGATTTGTTTCTATGTAATGAAGTCTCCGAAACTACTATACCGATATTAAAGGTAAAATAAAAAGCTATATTATCGAGGAGTATCATAAACTACTTTTGATACCGATATTTTTACGGGAACGGGACTTACGCGGGTGAAAACGCGTAACACAGCAAGTGGTACATATAAACAGTTTATGTTACCAGCCAGTTAATTGCAAAAAAACTCTACCCAAACAACAAGCAACCTTGTACTTTGTTCCCATCACATACAATCAGTAAGTATTTTATGATTGTTGTAGTTATCAAACACTTACGTATTTCATTATCATTTACCTACCGTGAAGCTGTATTATTGTTGTACGAAGCGTCTTTCCTCTGATAATGAAATTAGATAAACAACTATACATACTTATCATACTTTGTTGTTTTTAATTACATAACTGAAACAAGATTCTTTTTTAGGGTTTCGTAGACAGCAAGAAACCCTAATAGTTAGTCGGTATGTCTGTCTGTTCTAAAATCAACTTAATACTTATACCATCCTAGCTGCCTCCTGCGGTTTCACCCGCGTAAGTCCGATTTCGTTGGAATATCGGAAGCAAAAGTATGGCGAATTTTACAGCCTGTTCATTTGTTACAAACAAATTTTTACTCTTCATAATATTATGGTAGTATTAGCACATTATTTTTCTTTTAAAAGCCGAATTTGTTTTTTGGTTTTGTCAAAAAACGTACTTACCTACTATTGAAATCAACCGACTATTGGTTCCGGTTGTTATCTCTATATGCAAAAAATACTAAACCGACTGTGATAAATTATGATATGTAACGAGGTTCTTGGAATATTGATGAATAATAAAATGTTACGATTAAACAAGTAAATAATTTTATTACATTTTTTAACAAAAATACCTCAACATATTAACTTAACTAGCTTATTCGATACCATCACAGTTATACTACACTTACTTACGCGCTTAGATACATGGCTTAGCTGAACATTTACCCCCTTTACTGTTAAACGCTAAAGTTTGAAAGTTGACAGACAGAGACAAACGTCACATAACTTAGTCATGTGTAAATAATATTTTATAAGTAAGGGAGTAAGTTAGTGCATTTAAAATTGCATTGATCAATGAGGAAAAGTAACTAATTTTGAATATTAGCTCTCCATTTTCTCTGTCATAAATAAAAAATACAATTGAAAGAATTACTTCGATACGTTAATTCGTTTCCGATTTATAGATATAAACGTGCGATGCGGACTCGTACTCGTGTGTGACGTCATCAAGAAGCACTCCCTTAGTCCGCTCGCGCTGTCAGCACGGTGTCGTCTTCGTTTTATGGGCCTTGTAAATGACGTCACGTCATATATTTATACAAGCTTTACTGTTACAAAATTTCAACCGATAGGGCATACATATTAACATTCTTCATTTTACTTAACATTTTATACACAAAAAAAAACAATTATTACTTTTTTTTAACCGACTTCTAAAAATGGAGGAGTTATTGGATAGGTCCAGACTTACATAACTTTTTTGAAGTCATTCTTTATATTATTTTTCCATTAAGTAGTGTCTAAGTAATCATTCGCTAAGCAATGTCTATGTGAACAAAGTAACTTAAAAATCTATAGAATTTTAGGAAAATCTGGAAGAAATGGTTTTCTACAGTGCACAAAATATGACAATAGTTTAATAAAACACTTTATTTATCCGGTTGAATCGCGTTCTTATTCATGGTTTCAAACGAACCGAGCTTTCGCCAACTTTACAGTTACAGTCACTTTAGTTTACAATTGAGTTGTTGTTGAGTTTACGGATAAATAAACTGTTTTATTATGCAAAATCGCGAAAACCATAGAAGAATTTCGACAATAGTTTGTTATACCAAGTATGTTTCTCGCAAATGAATTCAAGTGAATAAAAACAATCACACCAACTACTTCTACAACAGAGAAAACTAAAATAGTCTTAAGTAAAATAAAAACAGAAAAAACTAACCCAATGTTTTGAGAGCACAGCACTTTTATAGACTTTCATTCCGAAGATTAACTCTAACATAAAGTTGCCTGTAAGAAATCGCTTATTTCTGATCTGTGTTTCTATCCTGTGTGTTGTGCCAATAAAGAGTTCATCTATCAACGCACAATCAAGCATCTATCTATACTAGCTAAGCATACCATCATCATCATCATCATCATCTTAGCCCTTATCCGTCCACTGCTGAGTTTAGGCCTCTCCTATAGGACGCCACAAACAGCGATCGCGAGCCACCTCCATCCAACGGCTCCCGAAACCGCCACAATGTCGTCGGTCCGCCGAGTAGGTGGTCGCCAACACACTCCGTTTCGCATTACATCGTGGTCGCCACTCGAGGACTTTACCCACGCATACACTTTCTTTAAATTCCTCAAGATCTTCCTTTACTAGCCACGGTTTTTTTCCGAAGTCTTTCGACCTTTTTATGTCTTTGAGTGTTTCGGAATAGCTGATTTTAAAGTGAGCACACATTTTCTTCATTCCTTAAGATTGCCCACTATCAGTCTTCGGAATATTCTTTACAAACATTACCTCTTCCATCTTCTTGTAAACAGCCACTTTGCTAGCGACGAAGTTCTGGAGTTCTTATTCACAAAGTCTGCTGATCTTTCTTCGGAATTATGAATGCTTTGGATCTTCGGTAAATATACTGCCAAACAGAACTAGTTTTTCTTTAGAAGTCATCTAGTCTTTTTTCTCCCGAAGTCATTGAGTCTTTCTTAGATATGAAAATTGTTTTGGATGCATTAGAATTCGAAAATTTACATCCTAAGCATACATTTTCTTCAAATCCTTTCTTAAGATCTTCCCACTAGCAGTTTTCGGAATACTCTCCACAAACATAACCTCTTCAATCTTCTTGTAAACAGCCACTTTGCTAGCGACGAAGTTCTGGAGTTCTTCTTCCGAAGTCTGCTGGTCTTTCTTCGGTATGATGAAAGCTTTGGGTGCCTCCCCATAGAATTCATGAGGGACTCCAATGACAGCCGCGTCGGCTACAGCGGGGTGGGAGCGGAGGATGCTTTCTAGTTCCGCTGGGGCTACTTGCATGCCTTTTACCTGAGGAAATGTTAAGTGTATTTTGAAATGGTGATGGGTTGTATGGATGTTTTTAATGGTCGTTGTAAACTAGAATCTACAAGATCAAATCATAGTTAGAATAATAATTAAATAATTTAACGACCTTTAAAAATATCCGTTGTTAGAAATATTTTTAAAGGAAAAATTCATCTTCAAAAATTCACTTGCGGCGAGATTTGAACTCGCGTCCCTGGATTAATATTCCAGTGCCTATACCGCTCGGCCACGCAAGTTCCCATCTCGAGCAGCGAATTTAAGAATATGAATGTTTCCCTGTCTACTATTTTTCGACTACGGCTCGATTGAATGAGCCGCTAGATTGGGGCTAGATTAATTTTTCCTTTAAAAATATTTCTAGTAAATATGCCTTGAGCAATAAAAACAAATTTACGAAATATATCCGTTGTTGTTGGGGAAGTCCTACCATGTACCTGTATACCTACATTGTTATCTGACTTCTTTCCATACCTTCTAACTATGATTTGATCTTGTAGTTTCTAATAGGGTATTAAAATCTTATTGACAGATGCGATGGCAACATGTTACTCACATCTGGTAGTGTATACTAGAATATACAAAATGAAATCATGGTTGAAAGGTATGGGGAAAGAATTCCCATAACAATGTAGGTAAACAGGTACATGGTAGGATTTCCTCAACAACGACTTTGCATTTTTCAAGTCTAAAGCGAGTAGGTATCTTCAAGGCAAGCATGAGGCTTGCTTTTCAAAGCAAGCCTAACTCAAAATAAAAAAACTAGTGGCAGACAGACAGACAAACAGACAGTTATACTCATAGTAAAAGTGCATTTCTTTCCCATTATTACCCTTTCGGTATAGAACTGTAAAAATGGGTATTTTAATGTAAACTTTCACCTGTTTCTGCGACATATTTACCTTAATAAGTTCCTTTATCCGATCAGTAATGAAGAGCCCCACCCCGGGGCTGTAGTGCCCCAGGTCCCCGGTCTTGAAGTACCCGTCGCTGGTGATGGTGTCCCGCGTCGACTCCGGGTTCTTGTGGTACCCCTTCATTATCATTGGGGATCTCACACACAACTCGCCAGACTGATATAAATAAATACATAATGAAAGATACCACAACTTAGTATGTCAATAAACGATTTTAAACTAACATGGTGGTTCTCACCAATAACAAGATGCAGTGAGAGAAATAGGAAGGGGGTAGTTCGATATCGACGCCCCTAACTGTCATCACGTACCCGCATTCGCCGGTCTCGTGAACAAGCCACTTGCAAATACTAACGAAATATCGAGCTCCGTAAATAACAATTTTAATCATGATAACCCGTTATTAATAATATTTTTAGTAAGTAATTCAACTTGCGTTTTTTTTTCTTTTTTATAATATGGCGTCATAGGTCGCCATTTTGAATTTTGGTAACTGTCGTCTTGAAAGAAGCCTAACTGATGGTATCAAAATTGGTCCATCCGTTTGGCCTCTGAGTCGCCACACAGGAACAAATATAAATCTTAGTCTGATCAACCTATAGATAACGATTCTATGCGTCGCGTAGTCGGGTAAAATCCAAGGCTGTCATCTAATCCAGATGATTTATAAATACATACAGCGCCTTACTTCATGTTATTTCTGTTGTAGACTCAGGGATATTATAAGATGGAGTATGTAGGTAATGAAATTTTAGAGAATTCTAATAAAGCAATAACCTAGGCAAGCATTTCGTAACTATTCATTACTTACGCATCGTTTATATTATTATTATTAGTATATTTCATCGAAAAAAAAAAAAAACCTACACGCATTGCCAAGCCCAAACGGGTGCCATGAAGAATCTACTGTGTATCTGTAACCCTCCACTACTCATGACTACTCAAGCAATAATGAACTTAAACTTTATAAAAGGGTGTATTGTATTGTATATACTATAACCTCACCTGTCCAATCTTCACAAGATCTCCAGTTACGGGATCAACGAACTTAAGTTCGACCCCCGCCATGGGAACTCCGCAAGCCGAATAGTCAATATTTTTTGTCTTCTTAAAAGTTGAGGCTACGACGGATGTCGTTTCTGTTGCTCCGAAACCTTGGTTGAATTCTATGTCTCGCTGGAAGTAAGGGATATTGAACTTTAGTCTTTTGGAGATAGAGTTTATTATCAAACATTGTGTAGCACTGTTGTTTATTTACAATTAAATGGCGCTAGTAGTAGAAATAGATCGCGTTATCGTTTGTATTCGATATCGGTAATGTCGATATATTAAGTAAAAACAATAACACGTTCTATTTCTACTAGCAGCGCCATCTAGATTAAATGTCGTACTTCGATTTACACGTGATTAAATTACCATACGTAATCTAGATGGCGCTACAAGTAGAAATAGATCACATTATCATTTGTATTCTACAATAGCACGTCGGATTTTAAGGTTTTACGGAAAAAAGGATGTTATAGGTTTGTATACGTCTTAGCAACGCAGACATCACGAGGTATGTGCAAAATGGTTCATCACGCATGCTTCTGTACGTATTTACGTTCGTTGCGAACTGCCGTAAGTAAACGAGTAAGTTTATTACTCCTTCAAAGAAATACTACTAAACCGATTATGATGAAACTTGGTATGCAGATAGCTGGAGATCTTAGGTAATTCGTAGGCTTTTATCCCGACATTTAATGCAGGTAAAAGCCCGGGCGCATCTAGTTAAAGTTGGGTTTAGTAAAATAGTATTTCGTTCTACCTTGCTCTTCTCAAGTATAGAGTCGACATCGGAGGCGGCTAGAGGCGCCGCTCCACAGCAAATGTGTCGGATGTTGCGGAAATGTTCCGCCGTGACATCAGGGTGTTTACCCAGGAGGATCGCTGAAAAACATCATTTAATGAATGTAAATAAATAAAGTAATCTTACTAATATTATAAACGCGAAAGTTTGTATGTATGTATGTCAC
Source organism: Idaea dimidiata (assembly GCA_949358125.1). NCBI lineage: Eukaryota > Metazoa > Arthropoda > Insecta > Lepidoptera > Geometridae > Idaea > Idaea dimidiata. The sequence goes on from OX442329.1 coordinate 16,717,936, forward strand.
TTTGTTAATCTTTCACGCAAAAACTACTGAAGCGATTGCGATGAAACTTGAAACATAAGTAGCTGGACACTTGGAATAACACATAGGCTACTTCTTGTTCTCCCGCGGTAACGGGACTTACGCGGGTGAAACCGCGGGGCGCAGCTAGTAATAAATAATTTCTGTAAACAACACCCTGCGTCATCTAGCACCATGGTAAGCTGCTAATTTTATGTTACGGTGACTATACAACGGATATAATACTCATATTTATTTTTCTTTTGTAAATCCATAAATATTATACTTAGAGAGACACTCAGACGAGAAACAAATATTTACTTTTAAGCATAAATACTTGCACCCGGTGGGAATCGAACCCCCAAACTTCTGCATTGCAGTCGGGCTCTCGCATGACGCGCTATAGAGATCACACAGAGGTTTGTATTAAATAAAATATAATATTTAAAATGGGACCAACTTTATTGTAACACAGAAAAAAAGACATAGTAAATTAACCCTACCAACGCCTACCCTTTAGCGTAAGCTGTGTTGCAACCGGCAGGGGCGGTTCAATTAGACATGTTTTTATGGTAACAATAACTAATATATAGAAAACATACAAGAAACAGCGTTTTAGAGTTAAGTTTCCATGTACAAGAGGTGTTCTGTTTCATCAAAATTCAGCGAATCTAAACCACAACTTTATTTTTAGATTTACTTAGAAATCGATCTAACTAGAAGTTAACACCTTACTAATAAATAAAGGATTATTACGATTGGACGTCAGACGGGAGAAATCCAGTAATATACATCTAAATACATTCATTTACATCCATTTTAATCTCCTTTCTTGGGTCTCGGTTACAAACTAACATTTTGACGGCGTCTGTGGTTCCTCGGATGAATAACGCAGAAGGTTACGGTATCGATTCCCGCCGAGGACAAGTATTTTGTATCCATCTATGTTTGTTTCTGATTCTGAGTGTTTTTTATAGGTATTACATAGGTATACTTAGGTATTCATTATGTAAGTATGTGTTTGATTACGTTTGAATTTTCTGATATCTCTACGTGAGGCTCTCCATAGATCAATTTATTTAACAATGAAGAGGCTCACGTACGACTATAGGTAGATTTCCAGATTAACTACATATTATACCACTTACCTAGTACATAATAATAATTGGCATTTTCATCTAATGTCAAATGATCTAAACAGGCAACAACTTTAAATCCATGCTGTTTATGGCACAGTAGTTTCCGAACATGGTTAGGTGGAGTATGCTTGCCTAGCACTTATACCACCCTCCCAGCTTACTCAGCCACCCAGAGGAAAGAACTGGTCAATACGTCTGGAGCTAACTAAGCCGTGACTTTCCTTACCATGTTTGCCTTCACCTTAAGAGCGATGGTATTGGCGCACATATACGCTCCTACACCCAGTACATAATAATATCTCAATGATTATGGTAGACTTACCAACTGGCGGTACAATATACAAGAGACTCATCGGCTGGCTCTTCAGTAGATCCAAGTAGAGACTGGCTGAGAATTTGGATATGGTCACCATTTTAGCGCCCATCGCCACGTGGCCCAACAGCGTGATGACGAGCCCGTATATGTGGAAGAATGGTAGAAAGCACGGGAGGATATCTTGGTGATTTCCTGGAAATGTGAAGTACGGGTATGAAGTATGCCACTAAGAAAGACAAGTCGTAGGGTTATTTGTTCCCCTGCAGTATTTCGTCTTTTAGATGACCGTATTACATCTTAGACCATTATGATCACTTCAGGTAAGATAGTAGCTCATCTATCGTGTGTAAATAAATGGGAAGTTACATGAAAATTCGGAAAATTCCACAAAGTTGGTAGGTACCTAATTGGTAAATCATCCTTTCTTATAATATTAATGCGAAAGTAATGAATGTCTGTCTGTGTCTGGAGAATAAAAATAGGCTAAATTTGATCCCAGTATTCTGCAGGGCGCTAGTAGTTTTTTTTATAAAGTATGTACTAATATTAACAACCGTGTAAGTCCCAATTCTACGGGAATATCTATTATTTCAAGTTTTATTGCAATCGATTTTTTAGTAATTATTGCGTGAAAGAGCAATAAAAATTGCTTTCTTGTCTGTTTTCTAAAAACGGCCTTTACATTTTCTACAACTATCCCCCTTACTTAAAAACGCTTATTAATTCGCTGCATAACTATGCATCGTTTGTCTTTTACTGTCAAATGAAGTTTTAAAGTTGACGGACAGAGACAAATGTCACAAAACTTAGTCTTGTGGAAATAATATTTTATAATAAGAGAGCTTTTCTACAACAAGCGCCGAGGCGCCAACTACTAAGTAACAAATCGTAAGGTAAACTGTGGTAAAATACTAACAAAATATTTTAGATTGATGTTTGCAGTGTCAATGTACTTGATACAATGTAGACGCAAGAATTTTATTATTTTGTCCCAATTGAGTTGGTCTAATAATCGATTCAATTCGCCTATTAGCGTCCGTCCAAAGGGCACTCTTCCAATGTGTAAAACAAACAAGGCCGTTTTGGTTTCCGCGTTTATTAATTAAACTTCAAAATAGTTTCATTGAGTGAAAAATTCTAAGGTAAGTAGGTATATGTACATAATATGTGTTTTAGAATTCCGCACCTCAAAAAATAAAAGTAAAAGAAAGATTCGTTTGTATGTCTGTCAAGACCATTTATCTCCGGAATGGGTAAAGGTATCGAGTTAAAACTAAAACCATTTACTCATACCTACAGTACCTTACAGTGACAATTAAACTTCTAAATAAACACTGCCAAGGGAATCAGTGGTCTGGTGTCAATAGTTCGGAGTTAGGTAAGATCGACTTTTGTTTTCACTTCGATCGGCTTTTGTTTTCCACCAATTTCTTCTATTAACTTTTTTTTACTTCAAAATTTACCAAGTCTTTTTAACTTGAAAGTTACCACCTCACCCCTAGAGAATATTAAACGAGTTGCGTCCCAATGTCTAAACTACCTTTGGGCCCAGTTGACTACTAGCTAATTTAAAAGGGGTCAAGTGGTCCCCGGTCTCAGTTTCGAGGGGGACGACTTCACCCCTAAGCTATCAAAATATGTCGAATGATTTTCGTTGACCTAGAACTATTTAATTTAATAAGGTAGGTACTTACTTATATATAACTAGACAGATAGTTCTATAGAAATATCGACTGCAGATTTTGAGAATAAAACAATTACTTTTTGAAGAAAAAAAAAGTCTATTAGGGGTTTTGTGCTTCAAAACTCAAAAACGTAACGGCTTTCCGAACATCAATAACCCAATATAGAAAAAATGGGGTGCTAAAATTCTTACCATCAGCAATAAAAGGAAAACAATTCTCCTCCCTTGCCATACTCTCCATCGCAGCTAAAAGATTCCTATGGGTTATCTCCACGCCTTTAGGCAAACCAGTGGTCCCACTCGAAAACGGTATACAAGCGACGTCATCCGGCTTCTTCTCTATTTTATCAAGCAATTTGTAATCTATATCTCCGCTCTCTACTATTTCTGTATATCGAATGGTTCCATTTGGTACCGGTGTACTTGGATCGTCCAGGAGAACTATTTTGATGTTGTGTTTTGAATTCTTTATGCCTTTTAAAACGTTTTCGTAGCATTCTGGTACTGTGATTATGACTTTTGGTTCTGTTAGGGTTACTTGATGGTTGATTTCGTCTGTGGGGAAAAAAGTTACAAGGACTTATATGTGTAGCACGCTCATCTAGAAGAAAGAAGACGGCAGTGGAACAAGGTCCAATTCGACTTCCTGAGTGGCTGCACCGGTCTACGCATCGACTTAGGTAAAATTATAAACACTTTGATTACCTTTTCTAATATTAAATAGAAAAAATTGAATTAATGTTTGTTGGAAGCAATCTTCGAAACTATTGAACAGATTTTGATGGAACTTCATATGATGATGATACATTGAATCCTTGAGAGTATAATTTTATGGGTTTTTTCTTATCCAAATATTTCCACGGGATCGGGACTGGTGCAGGTAAAACTACAGGGCGGTGCTAGTTGAAGCATAAATCCCAGGTTGCTTGGGCTATTCCCCATGGGCTATTTCGCATAGAAGCATTCAATAATACAATGATTAATACCTAATCTAATGATTAATACCCCCCAATATGGAAGTGTTTGATAAAAAACCGTATTAGTTATCAATTTATAATTCACTCTAAAGATAACGGGTCTAAAGTACTTTCTAGTGCAAGGTATTATAAATTTTTACAGTCTAGCTAGATTATGTAGACGTTCATATCTTTTATCTTTTGATAACGCTATCGAGAGGGTAAATATATGGAAGTAAATAATTGTTCGTTTTATAATAGGTGAAGTATTATATAATTTATTTAAATAGATATATTTCTTATTCTTTTCGTGTAGTGGTGTGGCTCAGGGTTAGAGTTGTTCAAGTCGCCCTAAGGCCTCTAAATTGACATAACCCGACTGCATGCTATTAGATACAGATAACTATCGTGTCTGCCTGCTGTAAAAATGCATACCCAAAAGTCGTAGCAATTTAAAAGATTTAAAGAAGAAAGCAGTGTTAACAACAAATATATTTTTGGCAGAAAAATGTATTAAATGTCTTTATTTTCATCTATATTAATAAAAGAGAAAATCGGTAATAAAACTTCACAGAATTTTGATCGAAATTAGGTACCTACCCTTCTATTGGGTTAAGAATACTTTTTAGACTTTTTAGATGTAGATTTTTTTTGGCCTCGATTCGGCGCATAAGGCGGTGGAAGGTGGATGTCTTTACCCCATTTGTTGTATTTATTTACTTTTTAGCATAGAGATATCAAGTACAAGACGAAGTATGCTTTTTGGTCGCTTCCTCCTACTTGCCCCCATTCTTAGTTCTCACTTAATAGTTCTTCAAATCAATTACTAGTAGAAAGATGAAAAGAGGTATTATTTAACACTGACCAGTCGCGTGATTTCAAAATATTAAAAACATAAGCTAGCTAAGGGGTAATGACTTAAAAGATAAACAGCAGTTATCATTATCATATTATACGACCCTATACCTACTATAGCGGTGTTATTTTATCAGTTTGTTAATAAAATGATTAGTAATGCCGAATTACAGTTTCTACATAAAATATAAATAGGTACTAAAAGCACCTACCTACACACATTTAAGCTAGTTATAACTAGTTATTCATAAATTAATAGAAATATTATTCTATTGTGAGAAAACCGTTTTTCTAGAAAACTTTTGCTACTTTGAACTTCGTTTGTTTTGTTTTTATTAACATTAACAAAAAATAGGTATAGCGTTTTTGTTAAGAAAATCCGTTGATTTAATACGCAATTGCATATTATTTTAATTGAGTATTATTGTAGTTTTTAAGAAATTATAAAATAACGAAACCAAAACGAAACACTGTAAAGTAAATTTCGAAAAAGGTAGAGAAAGGTGGTTATTAGTTTTCATCACGATTAGTTAGGGATTAGGGTAGGTATATTAGATTTGTTTTTTTAAATTATTTTTCTTGTTTTAATTTACTCATTTAATTTTAACTTATTTTTCCGTAAGTAAGTACCTATTTCATTTAAGTAACTTTTTGGAACAATGCGTAGGAAGGAACCTATGACAAATTATAACTCAGTCTACCTCTGAACGAGTTAAGTGCAAAGTCATGTAAATTGTAAAGTGTGTGTTCCTCAAAATTTCAGGCCTTTTGACAAAATGCATAATATAACTAACGTGATTATTGAGAACTTCATATTCAGCATGGTAAAACTGAAGAAAATTTAAAAATTAAATTAAAACTGTAACAGTAGGTAAAGTATACTTAGTTATCTAAGAAAATAACACACTTAAATGCGATGATAACTGCCAACCTTGATGTATGCACTATTGAGGCGACTTTATCAAACATGCAACCGAGTTGGTATTAAATTAATCTAAGTAATAACTACTTACTAGTAAGTACCTAAGTACAAAGGTTATTACCAGATCCGTCTCACTTCATACTTATCTAACTTCAAACAATAGATAGGAAGCAGATATTATTAAAGCGCAACCAGACATCGAGGCCTTTAACTTGACCTAACAACAATCCGAGACCAATTACTTAACGTTCTTTTCGAAGCAAGGAAGAGTTTGAGAAAATGTTTTTTTATTCCTTTGTTCTTATTGCTCAAACTTAGAAATATTTTTCACAGGGAAATATATTTTCAAAAAATCCCTATGACAGGATTCGAATCTGCGCCCCCTCGCTAACCAAGCGAGCGCTAACCACTGAGATACACAGCAATCACGTGTCATGTTATAATTTCTCGACCATATCTCTCCTTGCCAATTGTTTACCAACTAAGGTTTGGAATTTATTTCCTTGGGAAAAATATTTCTAAGTTTAAATGTTTCTTTTTGCCACACAAATTATCGGTCACCCATCCAAGTAATGTCCGCGCCAAGCGTTGCTAAACCGGCATGATCATTCAAGATCCGCAGGTGCAACTAGACCAATGAACTTGTTATAAATAAATAGGTACGTACATTCCTTATAAATAGGGTTGACCGTTGTAAGAACGCATCCCGCCTGTATCGTGCCAAAGGCGACGACTGGAAACTCAGGACAGTTCGGGAGCATCACAGCGACCACATCTCCGGGAGTTAGACCTAGTTTCTTAAGGAGGGCTGTGGCAAAAGTCGCGGTTAGACTTTGAGTCTGGGCGTAGGTGTAACTCTTTGATGTTTCGGCACTTTCCTGGAAATTAAACATATTTAGAGTTAGCAAGAGCTAATACATAAATAGTAACATAACAAATTAGGTAATAATCGTCTAATGTGTAAAATGCCTAAGTTGCATAACGTCTAAATTCAATGTTTAGCAAAATACCTGACAGTCAAATTTCCTACGATGCAAAACATTTAAAATGTTGAACCCCTATCTTGTACCTAAATAGTCGAATCCCGTCATAAAGTCAAACTGAAAATATTTTAATTGAATTGGTTGAAAATATTTTAATTGAATTGGTTGGAATTCAAAAATAATAATTTTAGGGTAAGTTAAATATAGAGACAGGGTTCTTTGTATGTTGTAAGTATCAGATAAAAAAGACGAACTCTGTGGCGCGTCAGGCGAACGCTTGGCTACAATGCAGGAGGTTGCGGGTTCGATTCCCGCTGGGTGCAAATATTTATGCTTAAAAATAAATATTTGTATCTGTTTTGGGTGTATTTCTATGTACAATATGCATTTATTTACAAAAGAAAAATAAATATAAGTTTTTTTTTTTTTAAATTTATTACCAAATATAAAATTACTTATAAAACATTGATTCACTTAGCATAATTAAACCACTAAGGTTTGTAAAAATACGCTAAGAATTAAGTCTACGCCGATCAACATAAAAAAGGTAGGTAGGTAAGTATTTAAAAAGTAGTAGTATATCCGTTGTCTAGTCACCGTAACACAAGCTTAGCAGCTTACCACGGAGTTAGATGGCGCTGTGTGTTGGTCACAAGAAAAGGGTTATATTACTTGACAAGTGTTATAATAAAAAAAAAATTGTATGGGATCGACATTTATGGGGTTGAAACCGCGGGACAGATCTAGTACCTCAAATTCCACGAATACAACTTACAAGTGTCTTTATACGTGATCGTAGGTAAGTACGTAGATGCCTACCTACATACATAACACGTTACACCACTTGCCATCAATTAACAAATCAGTCAATGAACTTGTTAATGCACATTCAATGATTCTGTTTTCATATTGTTTTTGTTGGTCAACGAATAAAGAATACAACATTTCAAGGACTATTAAGGTAGGTATTTATTATTCAATTTCTTACTAATACTATAAGCGCAAAAGTTTGTATGTATGTGACTTTGTTACTCTTTCACACTGAACCAATTGTAATAAAACTTGAAATATAAGTCTAGCTTCTTATATTCCAAGTTTTATTACAATTGGAATAGCACATAAGCTACTTTTTATTCCGATATTCCCGCGGGAACGAGACTTACGTGGGTGAAACTGCGGGGCTCAGCTAGGATATTATAAATGTGTGTTTGCGTAAGTAATCAAACGAGTATGTTTGTTACGCGCAAAAAACTACTGAGCCGATTCCGATGAAACTTTGTATGATAATAGCTGGAGATTTGGATTAACAAGGCTAAGATATTCCCATGGGATCGGGATCACAGCTAGTGTTTAATAAAATTATTTATAATTACGCACACGTTCAAGATTAGAATTCAAAGCTTAAAAAATATTTAAAAAGATATTTAATTTATGTACTTAACATAAAATAATATATTTATTTTAATAATTAATGAGTAACATTTTTGTAGGTAACAACTCAAATGGAAACAGAGGTACCTAATTAACATGGTTTGTGATTTTCATGATATATGTAGGTATGATAAACGTTGTTCGTAAAGTTAAAATACCGCATATCAAAATAAAGCATAAAATGCATAAAGTTATATGAAATACATTTTATTTAACAAACTGCAACAATTCGGGTGGACTTACCCGAATTGCTGCAGTTTGTTAATCAGTACTCAGTGCTGAGGTTCGTCAAAAGTATTTTAGGGATCTAGGTCGTAGAAACTGTAGGGATTCTTATTCTTATCATTTGAAAAACTTTAAAACTTTTATGCATATTTTGACTATGTTATTTTTTATGTGAATATGCCCACTGACGGCCTGATACGAATTTCTACGGATTTTCTGACTATAAAATCTAGGTTGTTCAAACTGGGTTTAAAGAATTTTATTTACTCATAAAAGACAAGTCCACTTAAAATGAGTATTAGTAAGTACTTAACATAGGTAGGTTAGTTTCAGAACTTTCGGAACTTTATTCAAATATCTTATCTACAATATACTTTTTAAATTTGTTTTTATAACCAGGAACTGTTTCACACTGTTTTACCTCTTTCGGTAGGTTATTATACATCTGCGCACCATCAAACTACAACTGCCAACATTCGTTGACAATTGTTGAAAGTAGGTATAACTTAAAAAGCATTATCATGCCAAGGAGTAACACGAGCGGTTTATCTCTTAATTTTATTACTTAGGTAAGTACTTACTTGACGCATTATTAATTTTATTTTGTTTTTTTTTTTCTACAATTAGTAGATCTTTTCTTTCATTATGATGTTGTGTTAAGACGGCTTTTTTTGAATTCCGAAGTAATATTATATGTATATTATACAGTTTTAAGTAAGGAAATATACTTATTCAAAAATAGAAGTTAACAAAAATTGTACTTATACTGTAATATACCTAAACATTGTAGTATGTAAGTAAACAAACTATTAAAGCCTATTTATAGTAAAAATAAAACAAATGTTTACCATTCTTGGTTACCAATTAGCATTTTTATCTCTTAGAACCTTGACCGTTGCCAATCAAGTTCTAAGGTCAATTTAGTTTTTAATTAGATAGGTAACCAAATTATCTAGTTTTTCTTTAACTAGGTCACATGTATTTTTTATGCAACAGGCTAGTATTTATGACCTTACAACATCTGTTGGAAATTACCGACGAGGTCGACAGCGCCTTAGACCTTGTCTAGAAAAACATATTACTTGCTTGTCTAGAAGAAACCTATTCACTCTAGACTTGAAGACAACAAGACATAACACCACTTTGCCACCTAACACAAGTAGGTATTTCATACTTAAAATTTGGCTCTCACTATTGTTAACACCTAAGAATATTTTGGCCATAATTGTTTTTTATTGTATAACACTCAGTAATCTGTGTTTTTAAAATTAAAAATCACATTTATAAAATTGTTGTCTTTCTAAGGGCATTTCAGAACCAACCTTATGAGAAGAATCCAGCAAAGGTATATCACACTATACCTATCATTTATCAGAAAAGATAGAAATTTAAAAAAATCTATTTAGGTTTATACATTCGTTGAAAGATTGAGATTTCTGCACAGTAATCGACAACTTGATAGTATTCAATAGATACTAACACCAAAATTTGCAATCACTTGCTCGTGTGCTCTTAAAACAATAACAAGGTTATTTACAGTTAGTAGGTAACTAACTGTACTCGCTTTTATCTTTACTTAGTGAAAATTGTAAGGACAAATATACTTGATACTTAGGTATTTGACGCCATCTAAGGTATATTGGTAGATAATATAGTACCTATGTGTAATAGGTAACACCTGACACTTCATTTTTATAAAAATAAATATTTATTTATTAAAGTTGTACTTATGTCATAAATAGTATTAATGACTGTTATCCTTATTACCCATGTAATGTTTTTTTTTTTGTGTTTTTTTTTTTACTTAGATGCTACTAAAAGTAAATAAATCTTAATAATCTTACTAATATTATAAACGCGAAAGTTTGTATATATGTGAGGTTGTTACTCTTTCACACAAAAACTACTGAACCGATTGCGATGAAACTTGGAATATAGGTAGCTGGGGACCTGGATTATAATACATAGGCTACTTTTTATCCCGATATTCCCGCGGGAACGGGACTTACGCGGGTGAAACCGCGGGGCGCATCTAGTAGTTAATAATGATACAGATGACGTCAATGTAATAAAAAATTAAATCAAATTTAATTTAATGTGTATTTTAAATGATTATGTTTTGTACAATGAATAGAATTAAGAATAATTAATTTTAGAATGGGTATAATAGCTAAATTAATGTTTGTGGGTAAAAAATATTTCAGTTCGTTTTTAGGAATCAGGAACAAGACTTAGCGGGTAAAACTGCGGGGCGCAGCTAGTATTTAATATTTATTTATTAACTTTTAATATTAATGATATATTTATTACTAAATAGATCAAAATAAAAACATACAAAATATGTAAAATAAAGTACCAAAGGGTTGTTTTTTTTGGATCGTTTACCTGATGCCGGGAAAGTTTCGGGATAAAACGTCCCTACTCGTACCTAGGTAGTAGGTATAGTTCATGTTACTCTCAAAGATGCAATGGAGATTGCTACCAACAACAAGTTACCAACGTTGCCTCTTTATTATAAGCATAGATGAATGAAGTATTATTCATCATGTTATAAGTAAGTACTTATTTAAAGGTAGGTACTAAACAATCAAAACAACATTAACATACATTTATTTAATTACCACATATCTATCTAACTAATGAAGATTTCTAAGCAGGTATAAGTTAATAAAAAAAAACTAAAAAAATAACAAAACATAAGTAGTAGGTATCCTTAAATTCTCTATGTGCGTCAATTATTGAATAATAACGTCATATTTATAATTTGTGGTCGGGGTATTTTATATGTTAGCTACCTATACAAGATGTAACGGGCATGCCCTTTTAAGCCGAAAGGGGGTTGTTCTAGACATCTAGGCGAACAACTTTTGTTCTACGACTTTTTAAAATTCAAACTTTTTTTTTTTAAATTGTGAGGTTATGTTTCACTGGAAAAACAGCTGCTTTTGAAAATAAACGTAATTGTAGTTTCGATTGTTGTCTACTAAACTAAATGAAAGGACAAGATAAGGTCAATAACCTCAAACTATGAGAAACAGCTGATTTTCAAGTCAACTTTAAACTTAACATTTTCGAAAACTACTTCGAATTTCTAAAAGTTGTAGAACAAAAGTTGTTCGCCTAGACGTCTAGAACAACCCCCTTTCGGCTTAAAAGGGCTTACCCGTTACACCTTGTATACCTTTAGGCTACTTATTTAATTACAAAAAAAAACTAAGTAATCTACAATTTTGTTTTTTGTTCAACACAATTTGTTACCAAATAAATAAATAAATTCTGTGACCAACACACAGCGCCATCTAGCCCCATGGTAAGTGGCTAAGCTTGTGTTACGGTGGCTAGACAACGAATATACTACTTATTACTTATATATATATATATATATATTTTGTAAATACATACATATTATACATAGAAAAACACACAGACGAGATATAAATATTTATTTTAAGCATAAATATTTGCACCCAGCGGGAATCGAACCCGCAACCTCCTGCATTGCAGTCAAGCAACCGCCCGACGCGCCACAGAGGTCGTTGCGTTTGATGTAAGTTTGGGAGCTTCTTAGGTATATACTTTTTTTTTATATTTGTTGGGCAACATTAATAAATATCATCTGTGAGTATTTCAACGGAACGGACTGACGAACAGACAGACAGTAAAATCTCAGTAAGGTCCGGTTTTTACCCTTTGGTTACGGAACCCTAAAAACCACACCGCGGTCTTGTTAGAACTCTGTTGTTATAGTACATTCAAAGCCAACTGTACTCTAGTACCAGTTTATTGAACATTGTCAATAGACCTCCCGGAACAAATTCTCAGGAAACAGTACCTACCGTACGAAAACAAAACCTTTCTGTTGCGTCGCGTCTGTTCTCGTTTGGATAATGTTAGCGAAGTAACATAATTAGGTGAAAACGTATTCTGTAACTAAATTGCCTTAATAGATTTAAAAAAAACGGTTAAATAAATTGCTCTCTTACTTATTATAAACGATGATTAATAGATGAATAAGATATGTAATGTTTGTTTCTGGCAACTTTTATACTTCATGTCACAGTAAAAGACAAACTATACATAGTTTATGCAGCTGCTGATCTTTTTTTATTTTGCAAGAAAAAAATTATAAGATTTTTCAAAATAAATTATTAAAAATAGTTTTTCCGATTTAGAGAAATATGTAACACTGCTGAGTTATTGTGGAGACGTTTAAGTTACAAAAAGCCTTTCCTGTGATTTTGCTTTAGAGATAGAGGTACAAAGCCAGGAACTGAGGCTCTAGTCGGTTTTTCGGAATTTTTAATCATTTGGTTGAAATTCTATAGCAGGTACCTACTGGTATTTGAGGTATTCGTTGTTATTGGTCCTGATGAATAGACAAATAAAAAAAACTCTTCTATATTGTGACAGGCGCCGAGGTAGTAGCGTACTTTTATTACACCAATTTTACTAACGTTTTTATTTATAAACCTTATTAAATCTAAGTATGTAGGTATACCCTTTTTCAGAAACTTAGATCAAAAATGTAAACATAGAACTGTAAATTATCAAAGGAAAAAGTAGGTAAACAAGGAGCTATCATTTTCAAATAAATTATGAGTTTTTTGTTTACATTTTTTCAGAGACATGTTACATCGTCGTCTTCGCTTCTCTAGAAGACTGTGCACTTGACAACTTTTGAAATATTAATTTCAATCATGTTTTTTAAGGTTAAGGTGGGTTTTGCTTTGACATATCAAAACGGTCCTGTTGAACCCAGTTGGTCCCAGTCTGTCCTTATCTTTACGAACACTAACGTGAAAAATGGACAGACTAGGGTATCTCTAACATCAAGCGGAAGCGATTTTTTTGACGAAGTTAGCTTTCTAGTAATTACTGTACTATTTCTACACATTTTTTATCTAAGTTTCTGGAAAAAGCTATAGTTACTTTAGTTCAAAATTGTCATGTCCTTTTCACATTTTTTCAAAATAACAAAGAAGTATGAACTATACCTACTTAGAAAAACATAATTTTCACTTTGGCTAGTTAAGAGTGAATCCCTAACTATTTAGCGATTTATGAAAGTCAATTAATAGTTACTTACGAGTGCGACATGGTCTTTGAAACACGCAACATTTCTCCACAAATGATCAATAAATCTAGTGTTCGGTACAACTAAGTCAGCTAACGGTGATTTTAAAATAAAATCGTTACTATTTCTCTTAATAGCACTAACGGTGATTTTTCTTTGGCTTTTTATGTTTTTAATTTCGCGTAGAAATAATTTTCGCGCCGTATTGTTCATTTTTCGCGCGTACCCGTCCGCGGCGTGATTGCAACTGACCATGGAATGAACTGCGATAGCGATTCTTGCAGAGTATCTGTATTTTCGATGGTATTTTCATATATTAAACTTTGATCCTTTGTAGTATTTTGTAGGTTATTATGTTTTTTTAGCTGTTCATTTTGAATAAATAGTTGAAACGAATTTAAATGAGTATTATAAATTCAAAAATATTTAGTATTCAAATAAGCAGCAGTTAAAATACGAAACAAGTAACAGGATTTGTTAGCGATTTTCAAAGTGTATTTTATTTTAATCCTCTTCTTCTTTCCGTGTAGTAGTGTGGCTCAAGTCAAGTCAGTAGTGTTAGAGTTTTCAGATCGCCCTAAGGCCTCTAATTTGACCTAACGACTGCAATCATGATAAAAACTGGGACCAACCGCTTAACGTGCCTTCCAAAGCACGGAGGAGCTCGAGAAAATGAACACTTGCCATTCGAACTTTCGGCCGAGTAATGACCGCGCCAAGCGTTGCTTAACTCGAACGACCTGTCAAGATCGACAGGTGCAGCTAGGACAATAAGCTCCTCAACTTTGATCCCCTGATGTATTGTTTGTTTTCAGATGATTTTTTGTAAATTATTTATTTCTTTAGTAACTTGGGAACATTTAGTCCAAAAAATAATCTTTTACTGCATTCGGGGATGCTGTTTTGCTCATCAAACCAAAAATTCTCATCAATCTTCAACAAAAAAGATGTGACCAACTAACAGCTAGTTAGATATACCTTTCTAATAGAAAAATAATCATTACAATCAGACCTACGACGGCGGAGAAACCGCAGGTAAACAAACACAAAATAAAAACAACCTCCTTCTTTTTTGAGGCAAGTTTAATGACGCGGTTCGGTATTTTTCTTTCTTTTTCTCTTTCGCTAAAACTACACAATGTGTAGTACACATGCAGATAGTCAATTCTATTTCGCTTTTCCCAAACCTCAAACCTCTTTGAGAGAGTAAAGTTTACATTGAAGATTTATTGTTTAACGCGGAAATCGAACCTGCAATCCCATGCGTCGTCACCTTTACACTTATGCAGTTAAAACTAGCATTTAACCAGCTGAGATAAATAGTAAAATAAAAGAATAGTAAAACATAAACTATAAAAAATTACCAGCCGTTGTTGTTATGTTATACACACACACTATCTTAATCCTAGGCATTAAACAAGGAAGTGTCATATACTTTTTACAACGAAAAGTAAAATACCTAAATAATAAGTAGGTAACCTACTAAAACTATAATTATGTTATGCGCTATGACGACATTCATCCAGTTTACTGCTAAAAACACACATGTAGGTATGTGTTCACGATTTTAATTTTGCGATTTGCGATTCAGGCACTTTGGAGTGACGATTTGCGCAAGACGGCTGGCAAAAACTTGATGCGAGAAGCCGTAAACAGATCTAGGTGGCGTGCAATTGGAGAGGCCTATGTTCAGCAGTGGACTGCAACAGGCTGATGATGAACAGTTTTAGCTATTCTGCTAGGAATATTGGTCATTGACAGGTTTACAATAACTGTGCATGTGTATCAGACCCTTGTATCAGAACCAGAGTGCTTGCAACTTAATACTGATAGGTGAATAGACATTGTGAACCTGACAAAAAGCAATATTGCTAGCAGAATTGTTTAACTATAAAGTCTCTAACTTGACCTAACGACTGCTATGAGAGATGACAACTGGGACCAACAGAATTACCGTGCTTCGGTAATCAATCACGTTAAAAGCTTTCCTAAAAACAGTACGGCCAGTGACATAAATCAAATCAAATCAAAATAGTTTATTTCCTTTAGATTCTTTTACAACAATAAATGCACATGATCATTTGGCTACGTCTTAGGTGTATTGATTTTAGTGTGGCTACGGAACGCACGCTCCGATGAGAAGAAGCCACAAGAAACTCATGGGGATTTTTTTGTGATCATGTGATAAATTACTATCGTCATAATACAGTAGACCTAAAAAGGTTCCTTATAGCAATTCTGCTAGCAATTTTGCTTTTTAACAGATTCCAATAACCGTGCACTTGTCATAGAACAAAGCCGTGAGAAACAGGTGCACGTTGATCGTGAATGTGTAAAAAGCAATATTGCGGGCAGAATTGCTGTAAGGAACCTTTATCGGTCTACTGATAGTATCTATAATTCGAACAGGAACAATCAATAAATTACCTATGTCCATGGATTTTTTCATTAAGATATGACGACGTATTATAGTACGCCTTTTCACACAATTATAGTTTTTTTGAGTCTTGTGATGGACATGTCACATAACGTCTTTAGGTAGTTTATTATAATAAAGAACACTGGTGCTACAGAACGACCTGCTTGTTTTCCGGAGCCTACTATAGGGCATAAACACTTCATCTTTGTGTCTTAAGTTACACTGGCGACCATCACTGTATGAGTGAAATTTACTTATTTATAAGTCATATACCTAACAGCCCCGAATAACTTTATAGTATAGTAAACACGGGTGGGCTACCCGTGCCCGTTCTTAATTTATATTATTTATTTATACTGTGGTGAATTTATATTCACCACAGTATAAATAAATAATATGGTTATCCATATTATGCCTAAGTTCTATTGAAATTATTTACCTAACTAATTACTGACTTAACCTAACTAGGTATATTAACCTAAAAATGACAAGTGAATGATTCATAGCGGTCAGCGATTTACTGGGTAATTCCTTGACATTATATTATTATTGGTTTAAAATGGCATTCAAACATTTGTATTAGTTAAGTAATATGTATTTATTAGTTTGTTTTAACATATATTAAAAAAAGAATACTTTTTTCAAATAAATATTTATTTGAATAGTTTAGACGCAAAGGTAGGTATCTATAATATCTATTTTTCGCAGAATACAACTGACATTTTAGTTTACGCATAGGTATTTAAAGCATAACGTGTCAAGTTCTCTTACTATCTTATCTTACTAATATTATAAACGCGAAAGTTTGTATTTCTGTATTTGTGACTTTGTTACTATTTCACGTAAAAATACTACTGAACCGATTTTAGTTCGATATTTCCGCGGGTGTACCCGTGGGGCGGAGCTAGTCATAGTACATAGTCTCTAAAATATAATGGTACTAGCAGCGCCCCACGGTTTCACCCACGTAAGTCCCGATCCTTTGAGAATATCGGGATAAAAAGCCTATGTGTTATTTTAGGTCTTCAGCTACATATATTCCAAGTTTCATCGCAATCAGTTTAGTAGTTCTTGCGTGAAAGAAAGTCACATATGACATACATACATACAAACTTTCGCTTTTATAATATCAGTAAGAAGTAACCTATTTTGTATTCCATAAAATAGATTGTCAATGCAAATTAAGTTAGACTACTAAATTACGAAATTTTGCTGGAAGCTCAGCCTTAAAATAGTTTACATTAGATTAGATAAAACTTTATGGGCCTTTAGCATTATGGATCTATTGGTTATGTCCTGCTATCCGGTTTAAGTCCAACGAAAAATTCAGGATCACCTGGTTCTATACCACCCGCATCACCAATGTTTGCCCATTCAGACATCGCTCCATTACTAACGAGCACCAACGACAACAGTTGTATACATATAAATAGCTGAAATGATTTTTGTCACTGTATTTATGTATTTAGGTCACTAAAAGAATTTACATTAAATAAATTACGTAAAAACAATAAAAAACTGGTTGCAAAAAAGACAAACTAAAATTAATGCACTAACAATGACAAAACAAGACTGAGAATTTTGTTGTTTTCAAAATACCAAGTATGTATAATAATTTAAAAAATACACATATCACAAATAATAATAATAAATATAAACCGAAAATATACGTACCATAACAGCAACTTTCATAATAAGGTATGTAGGTATTATTATAATATTTTAATTTAATAATCTACCTTAATAATAACAAGGCTGATTTGTGTTTTTAAGACTTTTTAGTTAGACAGTCTAGCTTTGTGGAGTTTGAAACTAACCAACCTACACAGTGAAGTGTTTTCAAAACAATAAGTTATGTACGAGTAGGTACGGCACTTTCTTTCTTATATCTATAATTACAACAAACTGGATCAATCGTCACTTTGATCGTGTACTCAGCTTGTTTGTAGATAGATATACGGTTAAATAAAATAAATTAAACAATTATCAAAACCGGCAAAACAAGTTTATTTCTAGTTTTTAACGTGGATTTAGTTAGGTACATTTTAACCGATTTCCAAAAAAAGGGGGTTTTTATTCGAACTTCAGATGTATTTTTTAGAACTGTTGTGAGCTGATGAGCTCCATTTTGGTCCAATTTAAATTTACATCCTGTGAATTCTAAAATGGTCATAAATATGTACACATGTACTGAAGAGATTATAAGAATGATGTGGGCCGATCCCGGCGGCACTACAATGCCGGGCCGACCCGTGACGGGAGTGGAGCGAGCTCCGAACATCCCGTCGCTTTACAAAAATCAGTTTAATATACTGGGGTCCTCCAATGGAGGAACTTTCAGATATTAAGCTGAAAAGAACAGATACTACACTTTGATCTTAGCCAAAAGGCCAGAAGCGATACCGTAGTGAAATGTTGGCGCGGTAGTCTACCGGTGGCGGTGGGTAACGATACCGTGATTCAGATGAAACGAAAAATTTTGCCACGCCATCTAGCGGCAAATATCTCAAACTTCCGTCAATATACTCTACTGATCCTACTAGCTAGGTACTTATATCGTTTTAGAATTATGATACAGACAATTGTTATTTAATACCTTTGGAATGAACTAAAAATCTCGAAACAAGACTTAGAATTTTACCGATTTTAAAGAAATGCTTTCCAAAAATTCCGAACTCGATAGGACTTGAACCTGCATCTTTGGGGAGTCCGGCCCCAACGCCTTATGCATTTTGGATACAGGTGCTCGTATAGTCGAGCCGTGGTATAGGAAATACTTTATAAAATATCAAATATATAATTTTGTTGTTTTAATAATAATAATGTTATTGCTTGTGCAAATAAAGTGTTAATCTATCTATGTATAAGAATAATAATCAAATAAATGTTTGAAAAAAAAAAACACAACAAAGAATAAATAATTGTACGTACTATTGCCGCAACTCTCATAAGACAGATTTGTTGAGTCTGAAAACTACACCCTACTGTTCTATTCCAATATTTACCTACCTACCGACAAATTGGATCATTCGTGACATTTATTATGTACGCTAGTAGCTTGTTGTAGGAAGCTTTTAGATATAAGTCCAGTAATTCTATGTAATCATGGTTTGAGAAAAACAAAAAAATAGTTTTGTAACTTTG
This sequence comes from Idaea dimidiata, assembly GCA_949358125.1. Taxonomy (NCBI): domain Eukaryota; kingdom Metazoa; phylum Arthropoda; class Insecta; order Lepidoptera; family Geometridae; genus Idaea; species Idaea dimidiata. Next base: position 16,737,081 of record OX442329.1, read on the forward strand.
GTCACATAATATACCATTGGTTTTAGGTGTATTGTTAGACGTTGTGACAAAAATGTTTCATGGATATGTTAGACGTCTATAGATCTATATCGCATTATATCCTGAGTTACCTTAGTTACTGCGAAACTAGCTGTGCTTAGTGTAGAACCGATCTCTGATATAATTTACTTGACAAATGTCTAATAAATAAATGAATGAAGTTCATAGTAATAATAAAATCAAAACTGATTTGAAGACCCACTACACTTCCACCCCATCACCTGCCAGTACACCATCCCTTACCATAAATTTTGTTTAAATTAACAATTTCTATCTTTTTTTGGAAAACTATAATAATTACACTTATACCAAAAAAGCCAGATACCAAATAAAGTACCAAATAAAAAAATTGCTCCCTAAGTATGATTTGTCTTATTGTGATAGACTTGATGGTTTTCGAGCCCAGTTTGGTTTTGTAGATGGTCAAAATCGATGATATACTATAAATTAATAAAAATATTATGATTGAATTTTAATGTATGTTTTGAAAGATTTAAAAAAAATAACCGGAATTGATTTCCGGATAACCTACTTCTTACTCCACAATGGTCCCATTCACTGAAGAGATTATCAAAACCGGCAAAACAAGCTTTTTTTCTAGTTTATAACGTAGATTTAGTTAAGTTACATTTTAACCGATTTCCAAAAAAGGAAGGTTTTTTATTCGGACTTCGGATGTATTTCTTAGAACTGTTGTGAGCTGATGAGCTCCATTTTGGTCCAATTTAAATTTCATCCTGTGAATTACAAAATGGTCATACCTAATTAAGTACACATTTACTGAAGAGATTATTAGAATTATGTGGGCCGATCCCGGCGGCACTGCAATGCCGGGCCGACCCGTGACGGGAGTGGAGCGAGCTCCGAACATCCCGTCGCTTTACAAAAATCAGTTTAATATACTGGTCCTCCAATGGAGGAACTTTCAGATATTAAGCTGAAAAGAACAGATACTACACTTTGATCTTAGCCAAAAGGCCAGAAGCGATACCGTAGTGAAATGTTAGCGCGGTAGTCTACCGGTGGCGGTGGGTAACGATACCGTGATTCAGATGAAACAAACAAATTTGCCACGCCATCTAGCGGCAAATGTCTCAAACTCACGCCAAATGACTACTACTCTGCTAATAAATACTACTACTTTCAAACTTTTAGTTTTAGAATTAGGTATGATTATTAAGACAAACTGTATTTTATTTAAAAAAAAACTTGTGTGATTCAACATTCAACGTAACACTACGCCAGAGACAAGCTCTCGTCTCGTCATTTGGTTCCACGCTTAACAATTCGTCGTGCCTCCAGATGTTGTAATGTAACCAATTTTCCTTCCCAATAAAACTCCGTTAATTAAATGAAATGATTGACATCCTACACATTCAGTTGTCGTTCGGTTCTAAGACATTTACGGTAATTCTGATGCTTGCTCGGACCGTTTTTATATAATTAAGTACTTGATTCTAAGGGAACATGGTTGAAATTTAGTTTTGAAAAATTCGGCATGTGATTTGTCTCGTTGAAGGAAGCCGAAGGCGACTACCATGTATCTGGCGTTTCCATATTTAAGAAAAAATGTCTATACCTAGTACAATAGTTTAAATGGTGTGCTAAATATCTCATTTACGATGGTGTGTTAGATTATGTGTGATTTACTTATTGTGAGAAGGAAAATGAAACAAATAAGTACTTAACAATGCTATATATTGATTTGTAGAAATATAGAGTAGAAATAAAATATAGTATTAAAATATTATACTTACATTAGTAACATGATGAGAAAACTAAGTACAAGTTTTTTTATACATAATAAATGTAGTATAGCACCAGACTAGGTCAATTATTTATTTAATTAACTAATTGCACATAAATAAGAAATATATATAAACTTATTTATTATTTGTTTAGTAAACAGCTTAATGTACCTACATAATATCACTATTATTCATATTCAAATAAATTCCATTTATTTATTGCAAAAGAAGGTAAAAATGTATAAACACTAATTATAAACATAATATGAAAAATAATAGAATGTACTTATTTATATTAAAATGCATCAATATTCGTAACAATCTATATTATTATAGTAGGTACAGTGTTTCACTCATTGCACATAACGGGTTGTAAAATGTAGGAACAGTTTATTATCTATCTCTATCTCTCTCTCTCTCTGTCACTCATTGTTATTGATAGCGGTATCGATATAGCAACATGCTCACTCACTGCTTTAACCTTTATATGATTTATGACCGATGTGCAGCGAGAAAAATGTAATATAATAGAATAAGTAAGAAGCTACATGTAAGTAAAATATTTCCATAAAATATATGACATAAAATATATATTTATCAGTGGCGAAATAAAATTATTTAAAGTAAAAAAAATATCATTAAAGAGTGTCACAATACTGACTGATTGGTCCGCCAAAGAAAATCGGTAAATAAAGAAAAATAGAATATGTAGACAATCTAAATTTTAAGTAAATTTCATAACTACAAATTTAATTAAACTACAGATTAAATAACTAAAAACATTTAAAGAAATAAGTGAAGCAATAAAAAGAAAAACATTACTTTGCATTTGAGTTTAGAGATTTTAGATTGAGCTTAGATTTTCAAACAAATTTAAATTGTAAAACAGAAATTATAAGTTTTAATTAGTACTTTGCAAGTAATTGCAATATAGTCTTAATTTTTTAAAAAATAACATATAATGTGATCTTACTGACTAATTAACAACATAGTAAGGGAACTAAAGCTGAAACATGTCATTTTCTAATGATCTACATAGCAAGCAACCAATATTAGTCTTTTAGGTGTATGAATTATTATTAGATGTATTATACTATCTAGATTGCCTTATACATGTACCTCGGTTACTGTGATACAAGTTGGTCCTTATTGTAATTTAAAAACCAAGTCGAAGTATGCAATTTGAGAAAATCTAGAAAATGCATAGTAATAAATAAAAATTGAGTAAATTTTTAATATTGTTTTTTTCTGTAAACACTGAGAAAAAATAATAACTATACGATTTTAAACTTACATGATTGGTTTTCTAATAAAAATTCTAAAAAATGCATAGTAATAAAGAAAAACTGATTTAAGTTTTAATATTTAATTTTTTTGTGTTCTAAATATTTCGAAAAAGAAAAAAATACGATTAAATTCCATAGGTGGTTGTTTTCACAGCCACTTTAGTAAACAGCGAGTTGCTAAAACATGGTAAATACTACGTAATTTATTAATATTCGTAGTAAAAAAAAAACAAGTTTTATAAACCTTAGCTCCCTGACTAGTAGAGAGTTAACATTTATTAGTTTTCTTGTATATTTTGATATGAAAATAGTCTCATTGAAACTGATTTTGTTCTTTAACTTTATAGCCTTGTTTGATTCTAACCCTATCCAATTAGTTGCTATCTAGGTATGCGCTATCCTTTCAGTTGCCAATTCACCGATTTAACTAACAACTATACTAGGTAAATCTATAACTACTAATAAACTAAACTAACTAAATAACTAACTACATCTACAATAAATCTACGTCATAATTAGTTGAAATTGAATTCTTGCGTAAAACGTCGTATAAGAAATATTTTTATCAATTAAAATCCTAAATAGGAGATGTTTACAGGATTTTCACGAAATATAACATTCCATAGAGCACACTTTTTCATTCAAATTCGACTTAAGAATTCAATTTAACAAATAACATCAGTCAGCAGCTTAAACAGCAGATACAATTCAAGATATAAAAATACTGTAAATCGCTGACGCAAACAAATATCTGCACAGACAAATACTACATAGTGTGTCAGCTTTGTGACCTTTGTTTTAATTTCATAAAAATTGGAAGATTGCATATAAAAATACAGTAAAACGCTGACACAAACAAACATTGCACTGTTTGTCAGCTTTGTGACATTAATTTTACATATCTACGAAAATTGTATCGTCGCAAATGTTAATATAAAAATATAGTAAAACGCTATATAAACATATTGAACAGTGTGTCAGCTTTGCGACCTTTGTTTTAAGTTATCTATGAATATTATAAGGTTGCAAATAACCTCTTCATATTAAATACAGTAAAATGCTGACATAAACAAATATTGCACAGTACGTCAGCTTTGTGACCTTAATTTTAAAGCCATGAAAACATGTTTTTCGAAAAAATGCTTTTTGATCCAATATTCAATGCGAGATTTGAACCCATGACTCGTCTTCTTTAGCGGTAAAAAGGGAAGAGAAAGGAAGCTCCCGCTAAAGAAGGTTAGGGCAAATCCCGCAACGAGCATTTCATTTTGGAATAAAAGCATTTCCCCAAATCGTGTCAGCTATTTTAGCTGCTGACTACCTAAAAAAATTAACCATCAACAATACTTTTCTTTCAAACTTTTTCTTAAAATCTTACCGGCAGCATTTTTAGGTATTTCCTCAACTATTTGAACTTCTTTTATCTTTTTGAAGACTGCTACTTTTGAGTTCACGTAGTCTTTGATCTCTTGCAGGTCTATCTGTTGTCCTTTTTGGGGGATTACGAAGGCTTTGGGGAGTTCTCCACAGATTTCGTCCGGGATTCCTACGACCGCACAATCTAGTACTTTGGGGTGCGTTCTTAATACTGTTTCAAGTTCTGCTGGTGGTACTTGGAAACCTTTTACCTGGAATTTTAGAGATAATTTGGTATTAATTGGACTCGCAAAAGGATCGAATTTGCCTGGAAGAAATCGCTTTAAGTTATCTAGGAATGCCTATAATTATCTATAACGTATCTATAACTTTGTAAGTATAATATGTTTCAATAGACATAAAATGTTAACCTGTCAGTTTTGTCACGCTCCTTAGTTTAAAAGACAAAACATTAAAGACGGTTTTTTTAATCAAGGCCAATATTAGACAAAAATAATTTAAATCAATCAATTAGGAACATGTGTCCAATCAATTAGGAACATGTGTCCTAATTGATTTCAGTCCATAAAATCACATACTATTAGGTGAAATAATGACGAATCCAACGCTCCTCTGTTGTGATTTAAATTAAAAAAAACAAAACGTTTTTTTTTTTCTAAAAATCAATACTTTAGGAACATAAATAGAGAGCACGTCATTAAAGTACTCCAGAGGTCGTGGGTTAAAATTCGACCGAGGCATTAAATTTGGGAAAATAATTCATTAATTAAATTATATACCTTAATTAACTCTTTCAGTCTATCAGTGACATAAAGATAGCCTTTCTCGTCGTATTTCCCGATATCTCCCGTTTTGAACCAGCCGTCTTTGGTCATCACTTCGTTGGTAGCCTCTTCGTTCAAATAGTACCCGCTCATTAGGTTGGGGCCACGCGTCCAGATTTCACCGTCCTGGAAAATTATGGAAGCAGGATTGTAGAAAATTTTCTAGAGTTTACTTCTTCAGTATAGTTATTTATCTCTTTTCTATTTACTAGAAATATTTTAAAGGAAAAAATAATCTTCAAAAATTCTCTAGCGACGAAATTTGAACTCTCGTCTCTGTCGCATCTCGTCGGGAGTAAATTTTTGAAAATAAATTATCCTTAAAATATTTCTAGTAGATATGCCTTGAGCAATAAAAACAAATTACGAAATATTCTCTTCTAATTATAGTAACATTTTAAATGTGATTTGTCACAATTAATCTAAAAAGGTCAGGTAAATGAAAACTTCAGTGAAATGAAATGTTAAATAACAGCGAAAAAGACAACGCCCTAATGATTCACTACTTTTGTTAGAAGAAAAGTAAGAAAGCGTTACCGCAGTAGCTTTTTACAACGAACTTCCTTCTGATCTCATATCTACTGTTATGATTGCGATTAAAGCCCGTAAGACTAGTGTAGTATATTGCATTTCACAGGACTTGAGCCTGAATCTCTGACATTCCAAATCAACGCCTTACCAATTTGGTCACAGGGTGTGCCTACTCAGCGGGACCTTCTATCCTAAAACGATATGAGTATATCTAGGATTTAGTTCTAGATTTGTTCTATCAAATGCAGCCAAAATCAGGTGCTTTATAAATAGTCATCTGACTCACAGTACATAGAGGGAGCAGTATGGTAACTGCACACACACACGTGCACGCTAGTCGTGACGCGGCACGCAGTACTGACTTCACCGCGAAACCTCCTTAAGGGTATTGTCGACGCGCATGTTTGTGTGAGTGAGCAATTTCCGACCATTTGTAGTTTCCAAAGTCTTCGACATAGCTCACCGGATTAGCAAGCTGATGTGGCAGTGGGCTGGCCATATTAGCCGTAGAATCGATAACCGTTGGGGTAAACGAGTTCTAGGGTGCAGACCGCGTCTCGGCAAACGTAGTGTAAGACGTCCTCAGGCACGTTGGAGCGACGATTTGCGCAAGACGGCTGGCACAAACTGGATGCGAGAAGCCGAAAATAGATCTAGGTGGCGTGCAATTGGAGAGGCCTATGTCCAGCAGTGGACTGCAACAGGCTGATGATGATGATGTAGTTTCCATACTGCTGTGCCCCAGGCCCCAGCCTGTCTATGTACTGTGTCCAAGAGTAGGAAACACTTTAAAAACCTCACCTGTCCAGCCGGAAGAGCCTCCTGTGTATTGAGATCTGCTATCTTAACCTCTGAACTGCCGAGCACGTATCCGACGCTCGCATGGTTCGAGTCCGTTTTGTCAGCCACGGTTATCGCACCGTTGTTCTCCGTTAGACCGTAACCTTGGCGGAAGTTTATGTTTTTCTGCAAGCACATATAATTAAAAATATTATTTAAAATGTCTATGGTTAAGTCACAGAGAGACGGACAGATGAACTACAAAGATTTCTTGTTGACAACCAAATCCTAATTGATAGTAGCAATAGCAATCTACGATGACTCTTTGGAACCTTTTCAAAGTACATAAAAAATGACAAATGCTTACGCATTTTCTTTGCTTTTAAGCATTTGTCCTTTTATATTTACCTTGAAAAGGTTCCACGAACGAGTCAACCTGGATTGCTTTGACTATAACATGTTTTGATTTGTTTTTACATAGTTTGAAATTTCGCCAGTGATCATTATATTTAAGTTTAAAATCGCATATAGTGGTGGTCATCTAATTAGAAACACCCACCTGGGTTTACATTTTTATTGCAAATTCGCTTGCCAACTAATTTTTAACGTATTATTGAGTGTTCTTAGGTGTATTAAAATCATAGTATCGGATATTTTATTGCATTGTTATATCATTATAATAGTAGACAACAACGGTTGTTTTTTTAAAACCGAAATCTTCATAATATTAGTAGGATAGGATAGATTATAACATAATGTCGTATATATTTTTTACTCTCACGGGTAAACTCACGAGAAGTAATAGGGTAGCCTTATTTTATGACCGGACGGAATATTGGGCCCTACCATGATGTCTTATAAAGTCGTCGCGTTGTCGTTCAGCAAAAAAAAATATAATAAAACATCAAAAAATAAAATAAAAAAATAGATTCTTTTTAAATTGTCTGTGGGTTTAAAAATAATAATTTTAAAATTAAAAAACCGACTTCAAAAAAGAAAAAAAATAATTTAAAAAACAACAAAAAAAAGAATTGATAAAAAAGACCAAAATAACCTCTACATAGGTACAGTGCCACCGACTAATTAATCTGTTTTATCATCAGAAGTCGGGCAGTTTTACTGGTTGGTTCCATGTTTTTTAAATTATTTTTTTTCTTTTTTGAAGTCGGTTTTAAATTTTTAAATTATTTTTTTATTTTACCCTTTTTAGTATACCCACCTACCTAAAAATCAACAATATTGTTACCGTAATTTTAATTATTGAGGAGTTTGCTGATGAGAAGGTGGGTTCAGGTGCCCAATCAATCTGTACTTAGTTCTTGGGTCTATTCTTTTTGGTAGAAGTCCAAAAATTAGTAATTTATTGAATTCTGGGATGCTATCCTGTCCATCATTCCGAAAATATTCAGTAGATCCTTACCAAACTTATGGGACCACCTCAGAGCTTCCACCTTTCCATTTAAAAAAAAGAACTATATCAATCGGTAAAGCCATCTTCGTGTAATCGATGAACAATTGAATTGAATACAGCGTTTTAAAGAGCATTTCCGGTTCTCACTTCGAAGATCCTCATCAGATCCTCATCAAATTTTTATGGGACCATCTCGGAGCTCCCACCTTTCCATTAAAAAAAAGAATCATCTTAATCAGTCAAGCCGTCTTCGAGTAATCGCAGAACATACAAAAAAGAAATATTATACATACAGACGAATTGATAACCTCCTCCTTTTTTTTGAAGTCGGTTAAAAAGTCAGTAGTCGGAATATTTTTTATTTAAAATTCACTTTATTTTTTTAACGATAAAAGGACAACATAGCAACGACAAACGAGCATGGTAGCGCGAATTAACTCACGTTTTTTTGTATGACAGCGTCTGCGTCGGAGGCGGAGAGCGGCGCGGCGCCCGTGATGATGCCGTACACCGACTGCAGGTGCTCCGGCTTCACCGCCGGGTGCTTGCCCAGGAACACCACTAGAACAGTCCCATATCTATAATTATTTTATTATTTCTTATCGGTAGTGAACCGATTATGGCCATTTGAAAATAAGCCAGTGTCAATTAATATGCCCCCGAAATTAAACAATTTACACGCTAAAATTTTTAATTTTGTGAAACCTAGTTCAAATGGAACTAGGTTTCACAAAATTAAAAATTTTGCAACACATCTCCTCAACGCGTTGCCGCCAAAATTCCAACATCTATACTTGTACTAGCTGCGTAACTCCCTTAGACCTAAAAAGGTTCCTAATAGCAATTCTTCCTGCACAATTGCATTTTGTCACACTCACGATTAATGTGCACCTGGTTCTCACGGCTTTGTTCTATGACAGGTGCACGGTTATTGTGAATCTGTTAAAAAGCAATATTGCTAATCGCCCATGTGTTATTATTCCAGGTCTCCAGCTATCTTCATACCGAGTTTCATGGTAATCGGTTCAGCGGTTTGTACGTGATTGAGTAACAAACACACATACACAAATACTCACAAACTTTCAGCTTTATAATATTTGTAGGATAGAAAAAAGAGTCTCAAAACTCACCCATAGGTGGTACAATAAATAACACAGCAGCTTTATGTCTGACCAGCGTCTGCAGGAACAACTCCGGCTTGAAGTATGGCAAGGTGACCAGCTTACAGCCTAACGTCATTTGATTCACCATGAGAGAGTTGAATCCGAAAATGTGAAAGAATGGCAACACCGCCGGTAGAGCTGCTTGGTATGTATCTGAAAATAGTTATAAATAAATAAATATTGCACGACTTTACACACAGCTATTCTAGTCCCAAACTAAGCACTAGGCTTTAACTATGGGTACTCGACAACGGATATACTAAATAAATAAATATTGCGCAACTTTACACACAGCGCAATCTAGCCTTTAACTAAGCAATAGGCTTGTACATACTATGGGCACTAGATAACGGAGACCCAGACCAGATACAAATATTTATTTTTCAGCCTAAATATCTGCACCTGACGAGAATCAAACCAGCAGTCTTCTGCATTGCAGTCAGGCGTACGCCCGACACACCAGCGCACCACAGAGGCCGTCAAATATTATACTTTTTTTGTTAATACAAACATATAAATATTATACATAAAAAACACCCAGAACACAAATAACACGTAAAAACACACCGAAACAAATAATTAGTTTTATGCATAAATATCTGCACCCGGCGCGGAAATCGCACCCACAACCTTCTGTTCCCGGTTGCATCCCTCTCGGGACCCCGGGTACGCTAATACCTCAAATTACTTGTGGTCGGCATAGTGGGTAAGTCATCATTGACTATACCTGCTGCAAATAGATTGGGAAATATTTCGAAAGCCTGCCCGACACCAACCCTCTTAGGGACCAAGAAATTATCCGTCAATACGTGGGGAAAACTCAAGTTTTATGATGCATTTCGCACAATAAAATATTTCTATTTAGAGACTGTTGAATTACTCAAATAACAATACTTAGATATAGATAGATAGATAACACTTTTATTTGATCAATCACAAAAATATTACAAAAACAACACATTTAAAACTAAATAAATATAAAGTATTACATACATAAATCCTACTTTCCTACTAATAAAGTGTGAAAGTGTGTGTGTGTTTGGATGTTAGATGTTTGTTACTCAATTACGCATAAACTACTGAACCGATTGCAATGAAACTTATAAATGAAACTAACAGCAAGGAATTTAGGTAGCTGGATATCGGGAAGAACACATGGGCTACTTTTTGGTAGCCCATATTTTGGGAACGCGGGTAAAACTGTGGGGAGCACCTAGTTAACAATAAACTTTAAAAAATATGTAAACTACGTGCCAAGGCCAGTTAATAAGTAGGAAAAAAACTAAATAATGTTACCAAAATAAGTATGATGTTTAGACTTTAGACCATCATTCATAACAAACTGGGTTGCTTGGTAAACGCTAATAAGTAAGCGATTAAAAGTGTAAGAAATCTGAAAAAAAATGTTTTTTTCCTAAGTAATTTTTTTATTATTACCTTAAAACGTATTTAAAACTGGTTTTAGACAGAAATGCTAATTAATTTATCTACTTAGATACAATTAAGTAGTTACTTAATTGCACTTAATTCATATAATATCTATCCATATGTGGTTCTTGAATTTCTTGCAAAAATACAAAGAAATGAATTCTATAGTTTTTATGAGCTTCTAAGGCTAAACGGCTAATGTGGTGAAAATAAATATTTTAAAGTCCCGTCCCCTCGCGACCAAGATCATTGTAACATGATCGAAACGTCGAGCTAAAAGAATTTAAAAATAACAGTACGCGAATAAGACCCGGGAAAAATTACCATTGTATTATATTAATGCAGTTTTTATTTTAATTTCATTTTACAATTTATGGCTTTTCTGTCAGCATTAAAGGGAAATTTCAGCCAGTTTCACGTGTTAAATAGTGTACTACAAATTGTTTGAAACAATTTTAGCAATGCGTGAAGGTTGTAGTAAAAATGGCGACAATTTATACTTCAACAACAACTTAGGAATATTTACTTTATAGCAATTGTGACATTGGCATACTGTAGAGCCAGACGTGTCCTGGAGAACAATAGCCGTAGGTTCTCTAATAAGAATTTTATATTTCGGCACGGATACTCAGATAAATTTCGGGAAGTGTGTCACGGAACTGCACTATTTGATTTTACCGTCTCATTTTCTACCATCTGACATCCAGACGAACTGATAAGCGGCACCGGTTCATGGTAGAAATACCCGTCACCCGGACCGAGCCGTTTCGCATCGTCATTCTTTATTCGTACTGCGAGGGAATGAAATCGGTTGCTTGAGTATGTCTTCCCGAATGTCTACAACTTGGGGGTCTTCAAGTCACGAGTGAACATGTAACTCCTAGGTAAGCGTGCAACATCTTAGACCACATCGTCGCTTTCCATCAGGTGAGCTATCTTACTAATGTAATAAACGCGAAAGTTTGTATGTATGTATGGATGTGAGGTTGTTACTCTTCCACACAAAATCTACTGAACCGATTGCGATGAAACTTGGAATATAGGTAGCTGGGGACCTGGATTGACACATAGGCTACTTTTTATCCCGATATTCCCGCGGGAACGGCACTCACGCGGGTGAAACCGCGGGGCACAGCTAGTTGGTCAATAAAAACAAATAAAATAGAAATACTTGGGCTCAGAGGTCTTAGTAGGCCCCATACACGCCCGAATCTGGACACATACACTGTAAAGACAAATATATAAAGAAAGCTATGTCATAATCTTACTTGTAGTTTCTCCCACAACAATGATATCCGGATCTGCAATCATCTCGTTCATAGCCACAACACTCCTATGAGTCAACGCCACAGCTTTAGGAAATCCAGTAGTTCCACTCGAAAACGGTAATATAGCCAAATCAGTAGGCTTTCTATGCACAGACTTCAAACAATCAGTGTTTATATTAAAATCTTCGGCGAATTCGGCGAATTTAATAGCTCCTTCTGGTAGGTCTTCGTTTTCTACTAGAATTATTGGTACTTTTGTTTTCAAGTTTTCTAAGGCTTGTTTTATGTTTTTGTAGGACAGTTTGGAAGCGACGATAGCTTTGCAGTTTACTAATTTGAGTTGCTTTTCGAGTTCGTCTGGAAAATATTTTAAATTATGATATGTCATTCTAAAGGTCGTGGGTTCGAATCCTAGCGCACACTAATGTCTTTTTGCTTAAGAAAATTTAATGTGCGCTATTAACTTAGGTCTTATGGTGAAGGAAGACATTGTTTATTATCGATACCTGACTAGTATCTAACTATTTAATGAAATCAGGGTTCAAAACGACACAAGTACATAAATAAATATACACAAGGATTTGGATATTGCATATTGACCCTAAGTATGCAAATGATGCATTGTTACCACACTTGTTGTAACCATCTATCTACACTATAGATACTTAATATTTTATATGCAAAAGAAACTAACTATATCTGTTAGTTTTCACATCTAAACAGCTGAACCGATTTTGATAAATTTTAGAAAGAGGTAGTGGGACGTTGGAGATGGACATAGGCTACTTTTAATCCCGATATTCCCGTCGTGGAATCATGACAAGATCGTGACTTACGCGGTAAATTATTAATAATAATCAGTCTCTTTACTGTTAGCGGTTTAGGCTGTTGAGTATCAGTCAGGATAAAGCATTTTATAGATACCTATAGATTTATTTGGTTATGTTGTAAGTAGGTATAATAACTTGAGTTTACTATCTTAAAGATACCGCTGTTGTTAGCTCTTATCCTTAAGAGATAGGTTTAGCATACGATAACCACTGAACTTCTTGTTTATTTATATAGATTTTTATTACGCAATTCAACACTAGCTGTGTCGTGTGGTCTTGTCCCTTTCCAAGTTTTTTGTTTTTCATTCAAAGGAATATTACCGAACCGACTGCCATGAAACTCTAAGTGTAGATACCTGGAGATAGTGTAAAAACTGCGGAGCGTATAATTATGATGCCACAAACATCAGAAAGAAGAAAGATTACGCGTGTAAGAAGTAAAGCAAAGTGAGTATGTGTTACTTCTTCACGCATAAACTACTGAACCGATTGCGATGGAACTTGTTATGCAGATAGCTGGAGATATGGATTAATACATAAGCTTTTTACGTTTTATTCCGATAATTCCGCAGGATCTAGACTTACGTACGATCGAAGATCTTTTGATATTTAGAGATACATAGCGATACTGTTTATTCCGATATTCTAACGAAATCGGGACTTACGCGGGTAAAACTACAGTTAACAATACTTACAAGCCGTATAAGCAGGGTTCATCATGCTAGCAACACAGCCAGCCTGCAACACTCCCAATGCAATGCAAGGATATTCAGGTATGTTCGGCAAGATAACTACTACTCTATCGTCGTTTTGCAGCTTTAGTTTCGTACGCAAAGATGCGGCAAATGTGACAGACATCCGATGCGTTTGCGCAAATGTGTACCCGTGCCCTGTTACTGCGCATACCTGAAAATGAGCGGGTAAATAATTATAATAAGTGCAAAGTAATAATAGAATTAGGTTCAAATTCAATCTATGTGCATATGTAGCATAGTTACATTTAATCGCGTATTATTTCGAGGTGTCGAGGTAAGAAATTCATAAAATATATTTTCGAGTTCGAATACTATTAGATGGTGGAGTTCAGAGTTAGAATACCTTTATCCCACACTCGTATCACCTATTGCATTCTTAACTTAGTTTGTCACTATCTGGTCACTATGCAATACATTGATGCTCTGGCGTAATTATTATTCTGGTAATTGCACTAGTGATTACCCCAAAGAAACAACTTGCCTTGGCATAAAACTGGGTTAGCAACAAGAAAGATAAGGATGTCCTATATACTATGACTGTCGGCAACCTAGGTACAAAATGTATTAGGGCGAACGCTTTGCTCCATTATTGTGTATCTATATTTCGATCTCCAACTAGGTAGTTCTAGATTCTAGACTCTATGTCGAATGAATCCCAAAGTCTGATGTCAATGTTATTTGGCATCTTGAGGAAATCTATTCCATAAATTCTACTACCGTTTTCGCCACACGCGGCTTAGATTAGTTTGTATGGATTCGGCATTATTTTATATTACTATATCTTTAGTACCTTATCACAGTTATCACAAAATATTATTGTTTTCGTGTGACAGTATTGTTTTTATTGCCTATTTTATTTTAATTTCGCATCGTATAAAAACTCGAACAGAATGCTAGCAAGATGTTTAAATGTTTAATCCATCTTTAGGCTACAGCCAGAAATGAGAGTCATTTTCCGGTCTTAATCACGTTTCGGAGCCTTTACAGACTCCTTCCTCAGGGTAGTGTGTAAAGAAACGTAGGAACGGCATTGCAACAATACTGAAAATAATAAAAAGGTGTTTAAAACCGAAAATGTATTTAATTTCAATTCAACGTCGATCCTATTAAATTTTCCACTTTAATAATAACTAGCTGCGCCCCGCGGTTTCACCCGCGTAACTTCCTATCCCGTAACGTTAATGATCCCTCACGTATGTCATACCAAGTATTGCTTAACGATCATTCAAAGTACTATATAATATTTCTACCTCTAAACCAACCCTGTACCAAGTTTTATGAATATCGGGTCACCCGCTCTTTTACACCCATCACGTATGTTGTACCAAGTGTTGCTTAACCCGTACGATCATTCAAAGTACCCTATATGTATATTATTTCTACCTCTAAGCCAACCCTGTACAAATTTCACTCATATCGGTTCACGGGTTGTTGAGTTAGAAATACACGACTTTATTTTTCATAGCTGCCGTCCCGCAGTTTTACTCGCGTAAGTCCCGATCCCGAGGGAATATCGGGATAAAAAGTAGCCTATGTCATATCTGGATAATGTAGCTTTCTATTAGTAAAAGAATTTTTGAAATAGGTCTAGATGTTTCTGAGATGACCCCCAAAATACATACATACATACATACATGTTACCAACGTAACCTCTTTATAATATTAATTATACCAACATAAAACAAAATATTAAGAATCAAAAGTACAATGAGATATTGCAAAAGAATTTTTAAAAAGCACTGCAGTTTGGTGACACAACCGTCTCGCATAGAGCCGACCGATTGAGCCGCGCGGCATGATGCCTCACAGAGTTGGCTGGCCACCCTCATCATAGTCGCCCGCTACGTGTATAATATGCACGCTTGGTACTTAGTAATTATTTATTGTGGAGTTATTTTAAAACTGTAATATCTCGTGAGATATTCATTGAAATCAAGTGATGTTAAGGACAATTATGTTTAAAATTAAATACTTTTAATGAATAACGTATTTATTTGGATAAGGATTAATATCATATTTACAAAATTACCTTCGGAAACAATGCATTGTTCTACAATAAATTTCATTACTCTAAAAGATGTTATATTGAGTCAACCTTAAGAGTTAGACATATGCTGTCGCGGACTATTTATTAGATCCTTTTTAGAGGAAGAATTCTCTCATATATGGTTTTTATGTAACTCTGACCGTTTACTCAGCGCACGCGACAGAATCTCGGAACAGGGTGATTTTTTTCCCGTTTTTGCAACATTTTTTATGGATGCTCCGCTCCTATTAATCGTAGCGTAATGTAATATAGCCTATAACCTTCCTCGATGAATGGACTATCAAACACAAAAAGAATTTTTCAAATCGGACCAGCAGTTCCTGAGATTAGGGCGTTCAAACAAACAAACAAACAAACAATCAAACAAACAATCAAACAAACTCTTCAGCTTTATAATATTATATATATATATGGTTTTTATGTAACTCTGACCGTTTACTCAGCGCACGCGACAGAATCTCGGAACAGGGTGATTTTTTTCCCGTTTTTGCAACATTTTTTATGGATGCTCCGCTCCTATTAATCGTAGCGTAATGTAATATAGCCTATAACCTTCCTCGATGAATGGACTATCAAACACAAAAAGAATTTTTCAAATCGGACCAGCAGTTCCTGAGATTAGGGCGTTCAAACAAACAAACAAACAAACAATCAAACAAACAATCAAACAAACTCTTCAGCTTTATAATATTATATATAGTATATATATAGTAATAGTATATAGTATATATAGTATATAGTATATATAGTATATAGTATAGAAGTATAGATTAGATAATAATAAAACATTATTTATAGGGCCTATACAAGATGTAACGGGTAAGCCCTTTTAAGCCGAAAGGTGGTTGTTCTAGGCGTCTAGGCGAACAACTTTTGTTCTACAACTTTTGAAAATTCGAACTTTTTTTTTGAAAATTTTGAGGTTGTTTTTCACTGAAAAAACAGCTGTTTTTAAAAATAAAGGTAATTGAAGTTTTGATTGTAAACCATCAAACTAAATAAAAGGGCAACATAAGGTCAATGACCTCGAACTCTCAGAAACAGCTGATTTTCAAGTAAACTTTACACCTAAATTTTTCGAAAAGTACTTCGAATTTCCAAAAGTCGTAGAACAAAAGTTGTTCGCCTAGACGTCTAGAACAACCCCCTTTCGGATTAAAAGGGCTTACCTGTTACACCTTGTACTATATTTAATTTTATGGGTGGATTTTTGTTTGTAGGTTTTGTTGTAATGTATATATTTTGTATTAAGTTTATTATTATAAAAACTTAAATTTAAGCAATTAACACTATGCATTGATAGTCATGATTATAATATACCTAATTAACTTTATTAGGTATATTTCCTAATAATTCCCCTTATCCGAGTAATGCATCGAAAGGGGCAAAGTTTGAAATTTTTTATCAAATTAATAGTAGGTCGATAATATACTATTGTGATTATATCTACGATTAGCTGGAAAAATCTAGTAGGTATTACAAATACATCAAACTTATGTAATAGGTAGGTACCTATGTTAAAATGATAATATCTTTAACATGTAGTGTGATTGTTATTATGATAAAAATATAAAGGACCTTTAAACCAAAATAAACCGAAGCATTCAATGTATTTAGATGAGCTGAATTGTAATTTTCTGTACACCAGAAATCATGCATGTTACTGTAAACAATATACAGATTATAAACTTCTTAAACACCATAGGAACACATAATTAATTACGTATTTAAAATGTATACAACCCGTTCTCGAAGCTCTATTTATATATATTATAGCGTCCCCACTGTTCCCACCTTTCGGTATACCAGCAGGGGCCGCTATACCCGAGCATACACCCCTAAGGGCGACGTCAGGGATCGAGTTTAAGATGGAATTAAAATGTATAATGGAATTTGTCTAAATTTTTAAATATGTAAATAGTATACATATATGCAGTAGTGATATATGAATATAGCAAGTTTAGGCACTCGGCTAGTCACTATAGACATTAGTTCTAATAACACTTCAAAATTATGATCCCATTCTCAGCTTATAATGGGTATCTGAAAGCAAAGAATATCCATCTTGTCATCATCAATTTGTGGTCAGACAGAGTCAGCCTGTTGAACTATTACCCTATCTATAATTATTGACTATCTGTGAATAGGAACTAGGAATAGTTTACTCACTGTTGCAGTCTTGTCCGGCCATCTATCAAGGTTCTGCCATACAAAATCATTCACTGTGTTGCATTCCAACTTAATATCTTTGTATTTTGACTTCAATATGTTAGGTTCGGTGCTTTTCAGTCTAACAGATGCAGCAACATTGTGATCCTTGATTGATCT
The DNA here is from genome assembly GCA_949358125.1 of Idaea dimidiata. Classification (NCBI taxonomy): domain Eukaryota; kingdom Metazoa; phylum Arthropoda; class Insecta; order Lepidoptera; family Geometridae; genus Idaea; species Idaea dimidiata. The sequence goes on from OX442329.1 coordinate 16,754,896, forward strand.
CACAACCCTTGTAGTAGAGTGTAATACTTTTGACATTGTGCACTGGAAAATAAAGAAAATCAGTGATATTTATTAACTTACACTAATATTAAAGAAACAAAGGTTTATTTAAGTTTTTTCCACATGTACCTATTCACTCTCTGCAAATTGCACTAGCCCGCTAATTGTTTCCTAAATTATCTAAAACTACACTTACACTTTGAGCCTTGTGTTTATTATGCAAGTCTGTGTATTATCTAATTCAGTTTCAATGTAAATAATGATTCAGTAATTTTAAACTGTATTCCTTTCCTAAATAAATAATTATAATAAAAATAATTTATGGGACAATCACACACACCTTTGTAGCCTGACGGTAAGAAAGTTTGTATGTTTGTAAGCCTGACGGTAAGCTACTAAGCTTATATTTTAGTGACTAGGACAATTGATAAATACTTAATGACTACCCCAATTTACTCAGTTGTTTAATTTTCTAATCATCAATTTAATCCATCAGGCATCAGGTGAACATCTGACTGCAAGTTTGTGAACAGAAGCTTGTGGGTTGAAGTATTTTTGCATAAAACTATAATATTATTTTTTGGCCTGGGTGTCTCTCTAAGTATAATAAATGGTTGTATTTCCTATAGGAAATATATATAAGTAAGTACCTATTAATTCTTAGACATCTAATTTTATAAATGTTTAATTTAAACATGCTTTATGAGTTTTGATTAGTTTTAGATTTAATGATTTTTGCAAGTAAGTAATTAGATATTTTATTCTAATTACTTACTTCGTCCATTACTATGTTCCATAAAGCATTTCAAGGAAAAGAGTAGGTACTTATACAAAACTAATAACAGTATAAGTACCTGTAGAAGTTATTGTTTTCAAAATGACAGCATTACAAATTGCAGTTTTAACTTGTTCAATTTTTTGAACCATCTTTTATGTAAGCTAACTATAATATTTATTAGTAAGAAACTTACATTTTTATTGTTCTCCTTTCGGAATCTAGTCCGATACTGATAATAAAATTGAACGCAGCGGCAACAAACGCTAATCTGGTGGACTTTAAACACCTATTCAAGTAAGTAGGTGGGTAAATACAGGTTTAAAAGTACCTACCTACTGTATTACTTGACGTAGGATAGGAAGGTACTATAAGTATATTTTTAACACTATTTGTTAGTCCGCAAAACATCATCATTGTTATTATACAAAATACAAGTTTTGTAGTTAACTAAAATACCCTTGGACTTTGATCAGAACTTTCACTTTTGAACCGGCAATGTTTATCACGAGACAATCCATACAAAATGACAATACATGCGTTTCTGTGTTAGTTTTAATAAAATTATTAAAATTGTTAATTAATTCATTATAATCTTATTAGAATAAACCTAATTAAAACAAAAGATTACCTTTTCTTCAAATGAAAACAAAACAAAAGATGACGTCGTCTCAATCGAGGTTATTTATTTCCTATCAGTTGTGTACCGATGATGGCCACTTGAAAAGTAGCCAGTGTCAAGTATTTAAAAAAATGCAAGTTATTTGCAATTTTGCATCAAATGAAACAGTCAAGTCGTCGTAGTAAAAGTCAAGTCAAGTCAGTCACTGATCAACTCCCTCTCCTCCTGGATTATTATGTTTATACATCACATATATTCGAAAAGAGCTAATACAAATGTAAACTAGACTGGAACTAGCCCTTTGCTGGCGCTCACGCTAACTCGCCGGTAAAACGTTTTGCTTCCCTGTTAGCAGGGATTTTACTTTTCCGGGGCTACTGATTGGCCGGGGCGATTTGAATTTAGAATGTGTATATTTTTAAAAAGTGTCAATCACCAAAGAGTTCCAATAGAAATAGAATATAAATAGAAGAGGAATACATAAGGAATAGAACAGGAGACGACTATGAATAGACTAGGAGTAGACTAAGAGTAGAATAGGAGACTCGGAATGGACAAGGAATAGACTATTAATAGTCTTGGAATAGGTTAGGAATAAACTTGGAATATGCATCGAATAGGTTATAAAAAGACATGGAATAACTTTGGAACAGACTAAGAATAGACTAGGAATAGACTTGAAATAATCTAGGAATAGACAATATTAATAACTTGGAATAGGCTTGGAACGGACTAAGAATAGTCCTGGGATAGACTAGGAATAGTCTTGGAATAGACTAAGAATAGTCTTGGAATAGACTAAGAATAGTCTTAAAGTATTCTAGGAATAAACCAGTATTGTCTAGGAACAGACTAAAAATAGGTTAAAGAATAGACTAGGAATAATCTAGGAATAGACTTAAAATAATGTAGGAATAGACAATATTAATAACTTGGAATAGACTTGGAACGGACTAGGAATAGTCTTGGAACGGACTAGGAATAGTCTTGGAATAGACTAGGAATAGTCTTTGAAACATTGGGTTAACAAGTTAAAGGTACTCATTTTCTCATAAAGGGCTCTCGTAGAATGTCTACCTCAGGAGCAAATACTATTTTTAGCTCGAGTGAGGTACTTTGAATCCCTCGATTCGCTCAGGATTCAACTTAAGAATCCTACTCTAAGATCCTTCGCTACTCTCTGTATTCAAAAAAAACACTCTCGCCGTTAAAACAGTATTTTCTCCCTTGGTATACAATCTACTATTAATACTTACCCAATTAATAAATAGCAATTGCATGCATGAACCGATAGGAAAATAAAATAACCAAGTTAATCTAATCGGCGCTTTAAAATAGGTTGTACCTAAGGAGTTATAAATGGTAGCTGAGCTATATATTAATCATCATCAGGCTGACAAATTTAACGAGGTCAAATTTCAAAAAGTTCAAAGCACTATAACGAGTAATAGTGTTCTGTGATAGACTCATTGGTTCTGTGCACTATAATAAGACTACATACCAGCAACAAGTATGAACTCTTTTTTTTACTAGCTTGATTCACTAAAACTTTCTTGGTTCTACCATTATTCTCTGGGTATTTGTCAGATATTTTTTCTTTCAATTAAGGTACATAAATATTGCATTTCAACTAGGTTCTAACTAAAATTAAAAAAATAGGAAATATTTCATTTTTTAACCTTTATTTGAAAAAAGTAGAGATAATACAAGAAAATCAGACCTAGGTATCTAACTGAAAAAATAAATTATCAGGCTTTATACAATTTGTAACGGGTAAGCCCTTTAAATCCGAAAGGGGGTTGTTCTAGACGTCTAGGCGAACAACTTTTGTTCTACGACTTTTGAAAATTCAAACATTTTTTTTTAAATTTTGAGATTATGTTTCACTGAAAAAACAGCTGCTTTTGAAAATAAAGGTAATTTAAGTTTTGATTGTAAACCATCAAACTAAATAAAAGGACAACATAGGGTCAATGACCTCGAACTCTCAGAAACAGCTGATTTTCAAGTAAACTGTACACCTAAATTTTTCGAAAAGTACTTCGAATTTTCAAAAGTCGTAGAACAAAAGTTGTTCGCCTAGACGTTTAGAACAACCCCCTTTCGGATTAAAAGGGCTTACCTGTTACACGTTGTATAAGGTACGCTTTTGTATAAATGTTTTCAGATAGAATTATCATACTAGGTTTATTATGATTTATAACATAAACTGTACTTAAATAGACAGACAGTGGAATCTTAGTAAAAGCACATAAAAAGGGACTCGTTTATAACCTTTGTTTATGGAACTCGAGGGATTTGGATTGCTATGAGTACCCACAAGCCACGCCAAAAAGTTTCATATTTATTATTCATTTTCATTTTTCACAAGAAATGAACAATAAAACACTTTATTTACCGGGTTTAATCGCGCTTTATCATGATTTTTAAACGACCGAGCTTTTGCCAACTTTAGAGTTGGCTTTTTCAAGGTTGACTAACAAAAAGCCAACAGTAAAGTTGGCGAAAGCTCGGTCGTTTAAAAATCATGAATAAAGCGCGATTAAACCCGGTAAATAAAGTATTTTATAATGCAAAATCGCGAAAACAATTGAAGAAATTAAAAAATGAAGAATTATAACAATTCGTCTTTTTGGTAGATCATAATTTGTGTGAGATCATCTAGATGGAACGTTAACCGTTTTGGGGCAGCTCAGTTACAATTTCTTAACAAGTAAATAAATAAAAATACTTATTGAAATTAGATACGAAGCTAAGTAAGTTAATTATTGTAGATACCTATATTAACAAAATAAAAAACCTGGTATTAATACAAATTCTATCAAATCACCTAAACATATAAAATAATGTTAGTAAAATTTAAATTAACAATGAATACATATGAATACAAAATATAATAATTAAAAATAAACAAGGAACAAATTTGCATTTTCAGATTAGAGAAAAAATCTCCTTTTATAGATTTACAAAAACGACTGAACCGATTTAAAATATTATACAAGGTGTAACGGGTAAGCCCTTTTAATCCGAAAGGGGGTTGTTCTAGATGTCTAGGCGAACAACTTTTGTTCTACGACTTTTGGAAATTTGAAGTACTTTTCGAAAAATTTAGGTGTAAAGTTTACTTGAAAATCAGCTGTTTTTGAGAGTTCGAGGTCATTGACCTTATGTTGTCCTTTTATTTAGTTTGATGGTTTACAATCAAAACTTCAATTATCTTTATTTTCAAAATCAGCTGTTTTTCAGTGAAACATAATCTCAAAATTTTCAAAAAAAAAGTTCGAATTTTCAAAAGTCGTAGAACAAAAGTTGTTCGCCTAGACGTCTAGAACAACCCTGTTTTGAATTAAAAGGACTTACCCGTTACAAATTGTATAAATCGGATCATCCGTTTTCAAAGACAAACAAAATACACCTACTTATCATTTGTCTTAAAAGGTTTCAAAAACAAAGTAAGTATTATAAATCAATGGGTCAGAGATTTTTTTTATCCCAATAATAAAGGCGAATGTTGGTTACTACTTCACGCATAAACTACCGAACCGATTGCGATGAAACTTGGTATGCCAGAGAGCTTGGGATCTGAATTAACATAGGCTCTTTCTTATCCCGATATTAACTTTGTTTCGAGACCTATGCAGGTGAAACCGCATAAGTCATGGTATTAAAACCCACGGTCACGTTACGGCGCTCTAACCAAATAAGCCACAAACTTGAATTATTTATTTTCCTACCTCAGTGGGGGCTTAAGGCCTAGGCACTTATTTACAACTAAAATATTTCAATCAGCTCTGTTTATTTTTTTTCGCGAAAACATTTCATAATTTTGTTTATAAGTTTACATTACTAACACATCAACAGCTTTAAAACGCTTTTTGTGTCACCTATGTTGAAGTTAATAATAGCTAAGTAAAGAGGTAGCGCGTTGCTTAATTCCTTGGTAATAGCTAAGTGCGTGAGGGATCTTCTTCTAAGTTATTGGATTCTACTTGACACACATTTTCAATTGTACCAATAGTCGAGGTATATACGTGTCCAAATTCGACTGTTTATGTACGGTAAAGAGGCCTCAAATTTATCCTTACGGAGTGCGGTGGAGATAAAGAGGGAACGAATTTGCATTGTTGATGCAATAGGTTCAAGACTTCCGTCTCTTTCTTTTAAGACATTGACTAGCGAATAACGTTTCATACATAGACGGAGGAACATAAATGGAAGTGCTGTCAGCCTATGGCAGATTAAAAGTTACTTTTTAATGTGCAACACCTATAGGCAAAATGAATAAAAAAATATATTTTAAAATTCGACAACTGTTTTCTTCAATCTTATACTTAAAATTACATAAGTATATCTCGAACTTAGTTGCCAAGTAAATTTACCGTTACAGTTATAATGTAGCCACAAAAATCACTAAAGAAAGCGCATTTAAAACTACTTGTTTTATGTGACACATCACTGCATTTTTTACTGTAATGTAAACTAATTATGTCAATTCGAATGCAATTTCATGGGAATTCGACTAGGAGTCAGGCAAAGAAAAACGATATGATAGAGGGTTATGCCCTATTCTTTGTCTTGCTCCCTCTTGTTCATTCCGTAATCAATCCGTCTCTCCTTGTTATCTATTGTCAAATAGCCTTATCCGTTTTTGTTCCTCAGTCTACAGTTTACTTAATACTCCTACTATCCTTCGTCTCTTTCTATCGTTACGACATCAAACTCAGTCTTTCCTCGTTCAAACCTAGCTATTCATTTTCTTCTTTGTTCTTCTTTTCTCATCTGAGGAACACTATCACTTCTATCTTTTCTTCTGATAACTTACCTCCGATTCTTACTCTATAGTTTAGAATTTATTTACAATCCATAGAGATGGAGTCTCCACTGAAAACAAAAAAAAAATGTTTTAATAAAAAAAACCGGCCAAGTGCGAATCGGACTTACGCACTAACGGCTCCGTACCAATATCACAATTTGGTACGGAACTCCGAATAGATCACTGGACCAAGTGAAATCCGTGAACGCAATGCATTTCATTTTATTTTTATCACCAGCGCCAGTATATCACTAGATGGCGCCAGTGGTAAAAATGAATCCCGCTAACGTTTAAAATCACGTTTTGTTGTCTGAGAGCCCCTTTTTTTATATTTATTTTATTGTTTTTAATACCTATTTGTTGCTATGGAGTAGAGGTAACAATATCTGTGAAAATTTCATCTGTCTAGCTATCACAGTTCATGAGATACAGCCGAGTGACAGACAGACAATGGAATCTAATTCTAAACCTTAGGGTACCTTATACACTAAAAATGTACTTACAATAAATTACTGAAGATTCCCAATATCCTCTTCGAACAACCTCTTCCCTCCTTTTAATATCTTCTCTGAATCATTTCCATATTTCTTCATATACTCCTCCAATCGTATCAACCATTGTGCCCATTTTTCGCGCAATTTATCCGTTGACAAGTGATAGGCATCTGCCTTACTACCGTCCGTGTAAGCTATGACAAGTAAAGCGTCGCGTACATTGAGATGTTTGTAGTTAAGGTCGTTGCACACTGCGCCGAAATAGGCCGCTAGTTGGACTGGGTTGTCGTAAGTTAGGGCTAGGGTTTTGCGAGGCTTGTCGGATTTCTTCCATTCTATTAGGGTTGGTTTGTCTCTGGAAAATAGAAAAATTACTTAAAAAAAAAACAGTCATTTTATGTTCGGAAACCTATATTATTAGCACAGGTTCGAATATTTCTAGTAAAATGACTTTTACTAGATAGTTATTAATATTCCGAGCAAATGCAGAGCTAAAGTTAAACATGACGTGATTCGTGACGTGACTTAAATATGCTTCGTATATTTATTTGTACAATTGGTTGATATGTTATATTGTGTTTGAAATATCCTATTTATTTATAGGTACTTATTATACCATTAATATCAATATTTATTGCAAACACAATCAATGTTGTGACAACAAAAACAGTGAACTTAAATTCCAATGTAAATGACATTATAATGTCATTTACGTTGAAATTCTAGTCGATAATAAATACATAAAGAGAAATTAAGTGAATATAAAATAATAAATCACTTAGGTGAACATTACACAGGGCCATCTAGCCCCAGCATGGTTACGGTGACTAGACAACGGATATAATATACCTACTTATGTTTATTTTTCTTTTGAAAATACACACATATTTTAAATAGTGAGACTTTCAAACCAGCAACAAATATCTCTTTTCCCGGCGGAAATCGAACTCGCAACCTTCTGCATTCAAGTCGGGTATTCGCCCTACGCGCCACCGAGGTCGTCAAGAAAATACAATTGATAAATTTATTTACTAGACTTTGGTTCTTAAAGATAGTAATCTTCAATACACAATGTCATTGACTTTAGATTCCAACAATTTTTTTTAGCGCGATGGATTTTTGCGGAACTAGTCATTTGCCAAAGTATTCTAACAGTTTACGTAGATTTTAGCGCCACACTTAAACTAAATTGGCTTGATTTTGAGGCGTGATTGATAATAAAATAACGTATTACGATAAGAATGTTTTCGTGACATTGCATGGCCGATAATGATAATATTGCGCATTGGAATGTAATTTCACATCATTAATTGTGTACGCAGCACTATAATAATACTAGTAGTAGTAGGGCCCGTGGTATCACTCGCATAAGTCCCAAATCTGAAAACTCTTAACACTAGGTGAGCCACACCACTATACGAAAAGAAGAAGTCCCGATCTCGTTGGGATTGTCGGGATAAAAAACCTATATATTTTGTTAAGCCTGATCGCTAGCTAATTGCATAGGTACCAAGTTTTATTGCAATGGGTTCAGTAGTTTTTGTAAAGTAAAACACTATCGAATAGGTATTTGAAAATAGATTTTAGTGGTTTTATATTAAGTGTTATTTAATGTAGGAAACTAAACATTGAATACAGAAACCATACTGAAAATTTGAGTTCTATTTAATCAAAGCAGCTCTCAAACTCAAAAATTCTCACCCTTACTAATTTTAAATTTAGAATCTGCCCATTAATTCTTTATGTAGTCCTGAAATTTTAAGTGGCGTTTGTATTCAGCTGTTTGTACATTTTACTGGCAACATATGAACGATTATAAAACAAAAGACACTTACTCATAATCAGCTATAGCGTCAAATATCCCCCTATATTTCAAGACAGGGTGTATGACATTCGACTCAATGGCTTTAGGTGACGAGATATGTTTCAAGACATCAGCTACAGACGTCCATACTCCTTCAACCTCTTTCTCAATACGTAGTTGTGTTCGAGGCTGGGTGAAGTAGTCTTTTAGTGTGCTATGGAACTTTGTACCAACTGCCATTTGGGCTGGAAAAGATTACAATGGAAAGTCTTAACCTTGGTAACAAACAACTAAGGCTTAGCTATTATATGCATAGCTTGGCAATTGGCATTGCTGTATGAAATTCCTCATAATTTTGTTCTTAGACAGACACACAGAGAAACATAAAAAAATAATTTTTGTATTTGTCACTCCTTTGTATACATAATTATTATGTACAGAAAAAAGATTATGATTTATTTTTCATTTGAGGTTGTGTTCTAAAGACAATAAATCCAAAATAATTAACATGCAGTTGAAATGTAAGATATTTCAACTGGATACCATAAATTTCTCAATTACAAACTAAGTAAACAAATAATAAAAAGGCAGGGATGTATAATATTAATCATCTGTACAAACTAAAATAAAAAAAATTAAGACCATGGGATCTGTTTTCACTAGTAAGTAGACATGTAAAAACTGAATGACTATATAGTTTTGTACAAAATCAACAGCAATATGAGTTATTTTCAATAACATTCACCAGTAAACAAACAGGAAGGGACAGTAAAGAACTTAAAAATAGTATTGTATCAATGTCATTGTGTAATGTACAGTTTGTGGACACAACCTTGAGTGTTGAGATACAATGTTTTAAACAACATCAATCTACCTAGTCAGAATTGTATCTTTAAATATCATAATTTCTCATTATTATTATATTTAAATTTAAAATATATGTACTAATGCGATTACACTATGTTAATTTATTATTCAAATACAAACTGAATGCACATAGAAAAAAGCAGTTTTTAAACAATACTTTGTAAGTCAAAGCAAGAAAGTAAGGCTAGTTGGTGTTACTGTAATTAATACTTTGTTTTTTTTTGTTATTTGCAAGAATTAACCCTAAAAAATTATTAGAGACTTACCTTCATAAAACCTATCAAATTCCTCCTGTCCCATTTCAGCTATCCGTTCTTGTTTCCACTTCTCAAGCAGATTCCTTGATTCCTCAGTCATTGTCTTATTCAAAATTAGCGTAACTGAAGGATATTGCTTAGCGTAATCATTACGATGTTGCTTTATCTGTAGTATCTTATCCTCACTTACATATCCCGGCTGTGCTGGAGAACTCTTTGTTGAATTAGACACAGATGAAGTAGACACACATCTTATAGTTGTTCCCGTGTTATTTATTAAGATTCCAACAAAATTCACACAGTTTTTCGTATTGTGCCACATTTTACCAAAGTTATGTAGTATTGGAGAGTATTTCACTGCATTTGCGATCGCGTATTTCGTATTCTCGACGCGTGGTGTCGCTGCGTTGTTATTATGATCTGTACTATTTTTAGCTGGAAAACAAGATAATAGTCGTAGGTAGGTATATATTAGATGTCATTGTTGTAGTAGGTACTAAGAGGCGCCAATGAGATATGTCATATGATTTTAATTGGCAATGGTGTTCGACATGCGCTTGGTAAACGAAAGTAAACAAAAGTGCCCAGTCTAAATCAATCGTCACGAGTTAGGTGTACCTTTTTCGAGAACCACCCAAAGTCAATGAGTGTGTAGGTAGGTACATGTTACGTTAAATAGTAGTTACACCGGAATTTGTTAATGAATTTAGCTAATACCTACCTGAAGTTAAAGTTGATAGCATTGAAATTTCGAAAGTAAATGCAATCGAGTGACGAGATTACGAAGTCAAAGTACTTACAGATGCCAGCCTTTTTCAAGCGTTGTTTTCTTTGCTTGCTTGTTTCAAGGAGGGGACCGAATAAATCTTTATTTTCCTTGTTATACAATTTGATTTTTTCTGCCGGTTTCAATATAGAAGCGGGTTGAACTGCTTTGGTTCTGATGAAATCCTTGCATTTCCTCTCGCGTGAGATTCGGTGACCGATTGAACAAATCGGTCGTAACATTATGAAATAATATGTTAGCTTTTTGTAACCAGTAGGTAAATCCTAACAAATACACTGGAAAATGCGTAGAATAAAAAAGAAATTAGATTTCGTTCGTCCACAATGCGCGCGCGTTCCGTTCAGTATTTTTTGACAGATCAATGATTGATTGACAGTCGGCCTATTTTTTTTTTGTTTCACTCCGCCCACACCATAGACTACATCCATACGAGCCATAGACCCTCGGAACAATAATATATATTGTTCCGAGCATAGACCACATCCATACGAGCCATAGACAGAAAAACGCACTAGCGACATCTAGCGTGCTGTAATAGTAACTATCACATGACGAACGTCATCTAGCGGTAATAACTTATAAACTTTTACTAACAGCATCTAGCGGCGATAACGTATAAACTTTTACTAGCGACATCAGACGGTAAAAATGTACAAAAAAAATTTAGCGACATCTAACATCATAATGTGTAAACTTTTACTGGATAAACATACAAGCGCCATCTCTTTTTCGTTTTGTTTGCTGCTAAAACTGCAAAAACCGCCCGCTTGTTCACCCGCGTAAGTCCCGTTCCCGAGGGAATATCGTGATAAAAAGTAGCCTATGTGTTATTCCCGGTATCCAGCTACCTACATATTCCAAGTTTCATCGCAATCGGTTCAGCGGCTTTTACGTAATTGAGTAACAAACACACATACTCACAAACTTTCAGCTTTATAATATTAGTAGGAAGTACAAATTGGATTAAATTAACTAGGTCCTCCTTAGGAGGATACAGAGAAACGTGCATACTACTTACAAACATACATACTTAGTACATCGCGCTCAAACTCAAAACCCTCCTTTTACCGTTGTCGGGCAATATGAAAACAAATGAGTACCTACCTAACTATTACCTACTTCTTCTAAATAATTTAATTTTTTGAACAAAAGTTGATTCTAATGAATAGTCCGACCGAGCGTTGACGGGCACCGATAAGGAACAGAAGAAAATAATAATTTGAAGTGACACTGCTCGCCACACAGATTCGATTTTTTAATTAAAAATGTTCCACCACTGTGGCGTAGAATTTTTGAAAAATAATTTTATTTCAATTATTTTCTTTTGTAAAAGATAATTACCTACTTTGTAGGTCAATAACATAAAGTTGTGCATGGTAATAATACATGACTCAGGTACACTAAATAAAACTTATCAGCAGCATGATTACGTTGAGTCTTATTTTTAAATTGCTCGTGCACTTCGGACGATTAAAATTTAAATAGCTTGATTTCTGCTGATTTTCGTTCGACATCGAACGAAAATAAGTAGAAATGTAGCTATTTAAATCGCTCGAATTGGCTAGGTCCTGCATTTAAACCATTTGGCTTGATGAAATTATTTTTCTTGTAGTACCTATAGATTGTTTATTTATTTTTAAATTGTCAAAAATTAAACAACGATTTTACAACTACAAGAGTGAGCTCCTGTAATTTAAGGTAATAGTAAAACCCTCGAAAGACCCTGGACAAAGATCCAATAAATCATACAGATCAGCATTATCTTACGTAATTATCTAGGTATAACTATACCTAGATTTATTAGAGTTATCATTAGTCGATTTCATCAACTGATTGCGAGCTCGCCTGACAACAGACCGTCCAATGCAAAACTCTGTGAATCGAATTCAACCTATCACGCCTAACACCTAACGAACCATATTTATAAAGGATGTTACAAAAAGATTTAAGGATAAGTAGGTAGGTAGGTACACCTATTATTTCAACTTTTAAGACCCTTACCATGATCTCTTTATTACAGGCCCTAAATTGGCCCTAAGAGTAAAAACAAGATAACCAACTAAAAAACCTTTTTTTTATTATCTGTGGAATTTTAAGTAGTATTCTATCTCATAGAGTAACATCAGTTAGTGGCTGCACTGATCTAAGCTACAATTATTGTGGACTAGTCAGATTAGGCAGCGTGGAAAAGATACGGTCAAAGATTATCAGCAAGTTATAGTTAATTGCTATTAACTGCCACATACCGTCCAGAAATGTCAAAACCCATACCTTAATTGCCTTTAATTGACGTATGTATATTTTGCTCCTGTTCAAATTACAGATATTGGTATTATGTATGACGACTGAGTAATCTATGATCACAAAAAACCTCATGATGAGTTTCTTGTGGAGTTCTTCTCATCGGAGGGCGTGTTCCGAAGCCACACTAAAATCTTTAGATTTAGGACGTATCCAAGTGATCATTTACCTTTGTATTATACAGGCATCCTATGGAAATAAATAATTTTGACTTGACTTTGACGACCAAACTAAGAGCAAAATTCTACTGAGCCACAAAACCCCCCCTAAACCCAACCCCACAAAACCTTACTTATTTCATTTCATTACTTAAGGCACCTTAACAGTTTAAACAATTTGACTAACAACCTGTAGATTAAGTAACCTATCTCATTTATCCAATCCATTATGAGGAATATAGGGCGGAATCCACCACCTAATTCAGATGGTAAATAGCCATTAACCATAATAGCTGTTACGGAAGCAAAACTGCCATTTTTTTCAGTTGATTGGCTTGACCTGCCAATAAATAGAGGGAAATGGGGTCTTTAATAATGAAGTTCCAACGGAAGACAAGGTTTTCGAATATGTTTTTGTTTTAAAATACTTTTAGGATTCCGTACCCAAATGGTAAAAACCAGACCCTTTAACTGAGGCTCCACTGTCTGTATGTTTCTGTTACCGATGATAATGAATATTAAAAACAGAAAAAATAAATGCGTAGATAAGTGGGGCTGTGCAACAAGCGTGATTTTTGTGCTAAAAAAGGTACTATATGGAACCTTTCATATACCTTCGTGCCTTCGTGGCCCGTTTTTTCCTATATCGGTACTGGGGACTTACTTTAAGCTCCAAACATATCCATACCTACTTGTAGATAGAATAATAGAATAATAAATACCTTATTCCAGTGCAGTTACCTTCTGACCAAGTATATCTATACTTAAATACCAATACCTACTTGTGATAGAATAATAAATAGGTACCTAATTCCAGCGGCCCTAGCCAAAATTCTTATCGAAAAACAAAAACGCCAATCGACAGATTTTTTTGTATGAGATTGACAAAAGCTCGCGAAAAATCAAGCGTGACCTTATGTCAATTTCATACAAAAAAATCTGTCGATTGGCGTTTTCGTTATTCGATAAGAATTTTGGCTAGGGCCGCAGTGCATGTTACCTTTTAAGTATATCTATAGTACTTCATCTTAGGTACTAATATTCTATAAGCGAAAGTTTGTAAGTACCTATGTTATGTGACTTTGATACTTTTTCACGCTAAAACTACTGAATCGATTGCGATAAACTTCGAATATAGGTAGCTGGATACCAGGAATAACACATAGGCTACTTTTTATCCCGATATTCCCGAGGGATCGGGACTTACACGGGTGAAACCGCAGCGCAGCTAGTAATATTATAAAGAGGTAACGTTGGTAACATAGTGTATACATGTATGTATGTATTTAGGTAATCTCCGAAACTAAAGGACCGATTTCAAAAATCCTTTCTGCAATAGAAAGCTACATTATCTAGGGGTAAGAAAGCTGCTTTTGAGCCCGATTTTCTCACAGGACCGGGCCTTATGCGGGTGAAATCGTGGGATGTCGCTAGTTGAATAATAAGTTACATATTATTCATCTTCACTCCGGAACAAATACTATCTTTTAAATATGTATTTGTATTTGTTCCGCATCAATATAGGCAAGGTGTTTATACTTTGACATTTTTAAGTAAATACAGACCTGTTGTAGTATTTAGCAGGTCTGTATTTATTTATCTATAAAAAAAAATAACTTACTACTAGTTATTTGTCCAACTGAAGTATCTACCATTATTATAACATATTTTGCATGATTGACTTTATGCGTAAGTATTAAACAGAATGCGTTTTTGACAATTTCCGAAACTAACATAATTATAATGACATTATGCGTGTTCGACTTTATGCGTGTGATCCAAATATCCATTGTAATGCCAGATATCGAATACAATATATTATAGGTATTCGATATTTTTGAGTCAACACGATAAGAATAATATATAAAGGGACAAATTTAGATTTTCGCGATAACTTGAAGTACTTACATACTTAAATGTTACATAGCTTTTTGAGGTAGGTAAAAAGTTCAATAACGTAAAATAACAGGAAAAGGAAACAATTCGAATAAAAGCTCCAGGAATCAAATCCCTTCAATCTACAGCTACCTACACACAAAAGGATATTTCATTTAGTAGGTAAAGCAAAAAAAAAAATAGGGAAAAGCTCAACTTGACCGAAGCTTTTGTCGACATTCCGACATTCATGGTTTGACTCTATGCTTTTGGAGCACATTTTTACTAGGTAATCTACGTATTTTATTTTTTTACTTGATAAAATATAATACATAGACCACAAAATCTTTATAGTTAGTTACAACCCGAAATAAAGTTATTTACTTTATAAATTGTATACTGACAATGTCGGCATTCCAACAGTAAATTCTTCTATGGTGGTTGGCGACTTCAACTATATAGTTGGTGACATCTCGGTCGGTTAAAAATCATGAATAAAACGCGATTAAACCCGGTGAATAAAGTGTTTTATTTTCCAACTGTAAGTTAATAGCCTTTTTGAAGAAAGAAAAAGGTGTCTGAAAAGCTAAGAAACGTCGAAACGGCATCGAAACAATGCTGATAATACAAATAGTGCGATTTAATAAACTTATTAAATTAACACGATTTGTTAACATAATTTTGAAACGTCGAGGTAAGAAAATAAATAATAATACGAGTACGCGATTAAGACTCGGTTAAATGTGATTTCTTTTTTTAATTATTAATGCCACACGGAGCTGCAAGTACTTAATTATCCTTTAGCATTATCAGCTAACAATAAGAGCGATAATTCAAGTCACACACGTGCACCGACCTACATGTTCCGCTCCAGTTCACTGTAAGTAAACCGCTTTAAAGTTCTCAGTTTAAAACTGAAGCTTTTACTATCGGTTTCAAGTTTCGAAGAACAAGAAATGAATAGTAGTAGTTCTGTGAACACTCCTTGCGTACTTACCCTTTGTTGGGAGGCCGTACATAGGTAGGTTTAACTATAAAAGAGCAATAAATTTTCAAATGAGGAGTTTGTAGTGAAGAGGTAGTTCTAGGTTTTACAATTACCTTGTAGATATAAGACGAAAATTAGGGGGTTCTCCCTTGTAGTGGCAATTAAGTGCAGTCTTCTTATTTTCGCGTAGCTCATCTAGTACCAGAGTTTTCAGGTAGCTCTAAGGCCTAGCTTCGTCCTGTATGCAATCACGTAAACTGACGAGAGTTAAGCTCAAGATGTTCCGGTCCAACGTGAAAACCGTGTTGCTGTATGGTTGTAAAACGTGGAAAGTCACAGAGGTCATATCGCACCGGCTCTAAGTCTTTGTCAACCGCTGTCTTCGTCGTATTCTCGGTATTTAGTGGCCCAAGAAAATCTACAATATATACCTGTAGGAACGCTGTGGTGAGACTCCAATCGACCAACAGATTAAAAGCCGCAAGTGGAACTAGATCGAAAGGGGCTTCAGTCATATTCCGAGGCAAGCCCTAGACTGGAATCCCCAAGGAAAGCGGAAACGTGGCCGCCCGAAGCAATCCTGGCGACCTCCAATCATCGCAGAGACAGCGGCTATTGGCTGGCGGCGCACTGTTGAGACTCTCTGCCCCTTCTAGGGGACTTAGGTAAGTCCTAAGTGCCCTAGAGTAAGTGAGTACTGCTTGAAGTGTCTTAGTTTAGTTACAAGAGCTATTATTCACTTTGGAGATGCACAACAGATATTTGCCCAATCTATATTAGGACTAATTTGAAGTGACACTCACATCCGACTTTTATTCTTTAATCGAGATAAAAATTATAGTAAGACCATTCATTGTACACAGGAAGAAGTTTAACTGGCACACTTTGTGTGTTAATAAAACTAAGTTTCGATTCCAGGAAGCCATTATGGGCAGTGCAATGCGATGTGCAAACAATCTGGCTTATTAACAAGTTAATGATGCGTGTGTTTCATTCATTTTCAGGGTTATAATCAATTTCTAATGCCAATGTCAATTACTAGGCCTCATTCTACGAAGAAAGGTGTTAAGTAATTCATTGAAAACATACATTATTTTTTAATATTTAAATTATTATTATCTTTTGACATGCCTTTCTAGCGCTAATAACGCTGGCTAATTTGATGACAAAACTTTGCTGCATGCTGGAGTGGGAGGAAATAATTATGGGTAAAGAATGTGCCATCGACACGAAGAAGAAAAGAGCGTAAATAACCTACTTTAAGATTTTAGTTGAACTAAATTAATTTCTTATCGTTTTAGTAATCTAACTTTTATTGTGTTCTTTTTTCACGATAGGTTAAGCAATGATCGTCTATTTAAATATTTTTTTCACAGCCTTAAATCAAGTTACTAGCTGGTGCCAGCAAAAGTTAGGGTTTAACTTTAAGATTTGACAGAATCAATTTTGACTCACTTTAGCCTTGAGCAAATCTGTGTACAGTGTTGTTGTTATACAAATACAGATACAAAATATTTATTTCATTACCTTTTAAATTAGTATATAATTCATGCAATATACAGAGTTATGTCCAGTACCCCTACCATGAGTTGGTACGTGAAAACGGAAACTGTACCGAGAACGGTTTGCGCATGTTCGCCACGCAAAATATCGAGTCGCACGGCTAACAGTCCCAAACGGCACGGCAGGGAACAGAAGGTCAATGATTACCATTATAGTGTACGTATTACGTATCAACTCTTGGTAGGAGTACAGGTCTTGGATGTGTAAGTACGTTGACGTGCAGTTCACGCACACAGCCACAACGTGTACAGCATGGTGTAAATCTTCTCGCACAACCAAGACCAGTCACAGTCGTGAGATAACCAATTGTAAACGAGCTAGATTGTACCAAGACTCAGAAACCCCGTTCTAGACTATGTCTGATCTGTAGACTGTATAACCTTGCAGGTTCGCCCTGCACCGACCAACCTACATGCTCGTAAAATACTCATATTAAAATGCAGGTCAATTTTACAGTTACCTAACGTATCAAAGAATTCTTGTTCAATTAAAGCGCATTGTAAGTTGCTGAATTAATGTTAATCGTGCATCCCGAGAAGAGATTGCGTGCAGTTATTTCGAATCTCTTCTGTCCCTCTAAATAAAACAATTGAGTTGTTCTTATTTAGTTTTGCAATAGCGCGAGCAATCTACCCAGTTATTATGTTTGGTGCATCTTGCACATCAATGAACCATATTCGAGCTTCAAAAAGCAGCCTTCGCAATGTTCGTTTTTGGAAGACTGTTTGTCAGACAGATGTCTACATAATCTTGTCTATAGTTTATTTTGAGCAGAGCTAATTTAATTTAATTACATCTATATCCAAGATCGTTTTTTTTAGTTCGAGGCATACATTACTAAAATTCATTCATCTAATCTAAATCTAATATCCATCCAAGGAGCTCCGAACTGTACATCGAATTGGCTTTGAACGATACAATTGTATACATAGAAATCACTATTCGCCCGACATCGCTTCAAAGAGAGTATTTTCTTCCGATTCCTTTTTGTACCAACCACGCGTTATCTTCAAACTAGCTGCGCCCGCGGTTTCACCCGCTTAAGTACCAATACCGTAGGAATATCGGGGTAAAAAGTAGCCTTTGTGTTTATTTATTTATATTTCTAGTTTCATACCAATCAGCAGCCCTAGTCAACAAAAGTCATGTGACTTTTCGCAAACTTAACTATGTCAATTTCATACAAAAAAATTAATCAATAAGAATGTTGTCTACGGCTGCAGTTTAGTATAATTTTTGCGTGAAAGAGTAACAAAGTCACACACATACATACCTACAAACTTTCACGTTTATGACAAAAATAGTAAGATACATTATATAAATTTCACATACAACATTGTCTTAAAATTTTGAAAAAACTGACACAAAAATTCGATTAAGTTTTACCGGGAATAACACGCCAACGTTATTTTAACCAAATTAATTATTATGCCGTTCTTAATATTGGTAATGTTTATATTTTTTCTTTTCGTAGTCGGTCCGTCAGGTTGTTTTAATATAGCCGAATTCGAAAGCATTCGTCCTAAGCAAACATTATAATCGGATTTGCTAATCATCCAAACATCCAAAGTAACAACAACTTCTAAAAAAAACTAAAAAGAAAAAAACAAGCCCAGTAATTTGAAATTATGCTAAGTAATACAGAATAATCATTCAAATAGTTTTCTAATCGATACACACAGAATACATAATTAATGAGTAAAAAAGACTCATAGTCGGGACCCATTCATTTTACCAATCTAATGTTTCCAATGGGTCCCGACTGTGAGTTGTTTTTTAACGACTCACAGTCGTAATAATACCTAATCAATGATACTCATCTTGACATACTATGACGATTTAGGATTTTTTAATTTTGACAATATGGCGTCTGGTTGTGACAAAAGTTAAGTTTGGATTACTGTCATGTATTTAGTGACACTCGCCAGATTAAGACGAATCGATTGACGTAAGAATCATCAAAACGGTCCACGCGTTTGACCTCTAGACCGCCATATACAAACATCCATATATACATACATAGACCGATAAACACTTAAAAAAAACTAAAAAGAATGACATTTAAATTCAAGAAAGGAAGACTCGTATTATTGGTAAACGTTCAAAAATTTGTAATTAACTACATTCTTGGACGCTATTTTGCTGATCATTCCAAAAGTTTTTTACCAAAATAAGGAGGATCAACTAGAAGCCTTTTCTAATAAAAAGGAACCATCATGTTCGAAGCTTAGACAGCGGCGAAGAAATCTGATGACATATCAAAAAAAAACTTACATTTAAATAGATCGGTATCTAACCTCCTCCTTTTTATAAGTCGGTTAAAATTAAAATTTTATTCAGAAGATCACCTGATAAAACAAACTGATATTGCATAAACCGGAAGGAGCTGACTGTATAAATTAAATATTTGTTTTTATGCATTGTCGAAAATAGTCCGAACTGTTTATCTAATGCAGGGAATATAAATAAATATTGGCGCAACTAGAACAGTTAACAGGTTAACTATCGGTTAAATAATGTGTGTAATGTTTCTAAGAAATACCAACTCATCGCGGTTATGTTTGTTTGTTACTCTCTCGTTGACATTTAGTATGTAGAAAGTTAAAAATTGTAAAATGGAAAATGATATTAAAAAAAAGTGAATGGAAGGTGTTTGAGTTTCTATTATACAAAAAACTACTGAACCGATTGAGATTTATCTTTTAAGCAGATACAGCAGATCTGTGATTAACATTATAGAGTAAATTTTATCCCGATGCATTACCCCGTCGTATGCAAATACTTATTTTTTGAGCAAAATACAAGCGAGCATTCCGGTGGCTCGAAATGTTGGATTGTAAGTATTTATAAGTTATGGCGATTTTAATGTAATTTATATGAATTTGACTAGGTTCAGCGGTTTAACCAGTTGCATTCCTCTTGGGAACCCGGAGTCCGCTTTTCTACTTTTACTTTACGATTTATCCACTATGCTTCGCATTTCACACGATCTTCGACAGCGGCTTGACCGATGTGAATAAAAACTTAGCGTGTTTAAGAGACTTTGTATCCTGAATGTAATCTTTATTGGGGCGCGTGTAAAACTGCGGGCGAAGCAAGTCACATAAAATATAAGTAGGCACTTAGGTCTTTGGTTAGTGTTTGTTTAAATTAAATCCTGGGCGGCCGCGCCTGATGTCTTTTTGATTAAGGCCCCATCCTCGCCTAATGACGTGACAGGGATAGGGATAGCAAATTTCAGATGTGTAAAAGAAGGACGTAAGATGCGACTATGCAACAGTTTAGTGAGTAAAATCTAACGATTCCTAATAACAAGATAACTTAAATTATATTTATTTTGCGTTGAGATGCGTTGGTTCGAATCCCGCCTGACGTAGACCGTGCGCTGTGTTTTTGTGAATATATCTTTTCATTAAAAATAGTTCAACAAGATAACTGTTGGTAATTTAGTAAAACTGTGATACCAATTTCAAGTGTATGTTATTTTGTTTTAATACAGAAAAAATAGAGGTTCCAATACGACACGTTTAGCTGTAAAATGAAAATTTATGTTTTAAACGAGTTGTCTTAGTTTAAAAAATCTGTTTTAAAAGTTAACCAATCGTGTAAAGAAACTACCAAAATGAAGATCAGAAAATGAAAAAGACAATACCAAAATATTATATCCGAACGTTTTGTAATTACTGAGAAATATTGAGATTCCTTCCGCCAAAATTGTGAGTATGTCACCTTAAAGAAAAATAGATGTGCGTTATTAACACCACTGTAACGGTAAGAGCAGGCAAGAAAGTTTTTATATTTCAACTAGCAACACCCTGCTGCTTCACCTGCGTAAGTCCCAATTCCGGAGGATAAAAAGCCTTTATATGAATTCTAATATCCGGTTATCTGGTACCAAGTTTTACCGCAATCGGGTCAGTAGTTAATGAGTGTTTGGATGTTTGCATTATCAAACATCCAAACAAATAAACAAAACCGAAACTCTTGTATCTAGAATATTAGTGGGATGGGATGGCATAAGGAGGTAATAAGCTTTCCTTATCGCCTCGTCCTCACGGACGATAGGCGACAGCAAAGAGAATATAATCACTACGGGCGACACTTTGATCTAAACAGGAAGTAGTGTGAGTCGCCTGCACAGATTCTGACAAATTGTGTCGATTTCTGATTACCTAGGTTAGATAATTCTTAACTTTTATCGAGGTTTTAGGTCAGACACCTTAGTAAAATGCTCATTTAACTTCTGTTAGCTGCGTCCCGCGGTTTTGCCCGCGTTAGTCTCAATACCGTGGGATTTCCAAGAAATATTTCTTCAAAAACCCATAACAAAGTATGCATATCAAGGACCAGCTGCAGTTCAGACTGTGCGTTGATATAGTCAATCAGTTAAGGCTTTGAATTTTATATGGACTTATACCTACATTCTTAATACAATTTACGTATATGAAATACTTTCACTTTTGTACATACTACCAGAAAAACAGTAGTAAATAAGCCCCCTAAAGGTAAACAGTACCCGCCTGCTGTTAGTTAGCCTATGAAGTTTAGTAAATTTATGAATCTTATACCCTTAACCCTTTTTGCTTGTAAGGTATTAAGTATATTATAGTTTCTTAGGAAGGAGAAAATGTGTACCTAAAACCTTAACATAAATGTTATATAATCCTTCTTATATGGTGAAGGTGAAAGTGTGTGAGTAAAAAAGTAAGTAAGTGGGTATGTATAATTATGTATGTTTGAGGAATACACTCATGCAAAAACTACCAACCGATTGAGATTAAAAATGTTACGCAGGTAGATGAAGATCTAAATTAACACATTGGCTATTAATTATTTATACAAATATTCCCGTGTGATCAGGACATGTAGACGAGCGGGACGTAAACAGTTAATAAATTACAATCGAACCATATCCCAATCCAATATCAAAATCACTTCTGCTTTCAATCGCCAAGTCTCATCTTCGAAATACCTACCGACGATGTAACCTACGCGTACGCCAAAAACCGCGCCTGAAACGTGAGAAAATCTAATATTCAAACCACGTAGACACGTAAACGGTCTACCTATTAGTCTTAATCGCAACGAACACTTAAAAGGAGTCCTAAACCGTGGTTACTAAGACTAAAAGCTAAACGCTTGTGCAAAGCGACATTTGGCACCACAGAGAATATTCTATATCCTACGACGATTAGGGTAAACAAGAAAAAGAAAATCTTTACCTATTTTACTTGTTACTATAAATTGTAAAATATTTAATGATATTTTTACTGTACGATTTTGTACGCGTATTAAATGCAAACTCATGCAAAGCTACTTCTTAGTAGGTACTATAAATATGTCTCTTAGCTATGTGGACAGTCAGACAGACGGAATATAACCAAAGTAGGTTTCTTGTTGACTACGAAACCTTAAAAATAAAGTCAAATCTGCCAAATCGTTCAATTTCTGCTTTTATTTCACCTTAAGACCAAATTATACATCTTGCATTCCAAGCTGGCATAACGTTGAAATGGTCCATAACTTTTGCATAATAGTGGCTTGAAACCGTAAATTCGACGCTGTTCTTCGGAATGTTAGTGAAGTATAGACCGCAGTAAAACAGGGCAGGTTAAGTGGGCAGGGTCAATGGCCTGATGAGGACCACAGGAATAGAATATGGGAACAAGGGAGGTTGAAATAGATGGAGTGTTTGGCGGTCAAGATCTTTATACATAACGCTTAATAACGTTATGTAGGTACGTATTAAGAATATTTTAAAGTCATGTAACACTGGAACTAAAAACCTATCGTTGTTTTATTTGGGCTTTTATATATAAATAAGGTGAAAAAAAAAGATAAATAATATATACGATTTTAAACTTACATGGTTATTTTCACTTCTAAAATTACTTATTAACGGGATGTTTACCATGTTTAATAATTTATTCGCGGAGCTTGTTCACGAGACTCTAGTCTCGTGAACAAGCTGGTTGAAATTGCTAGCGAAATTAGCGGGTTAGTATCGAAGTGTCCTTTTCCGGCTTGTTGGTCCGCAGGAGGTATTTATCTGCCGAGCTTTCCCCTAAGCGTTTTTTTTTTGCGAAAAACGAAAAGAAGTTCATAGGCCAAGCAAAGAGTCACAAAATTCAAATAATTAATTCGTAAATTATGCCAATCATTCGAATTCAAACGGTGTTTGAGTACCTTTCTATCTGACTAATTCTAAATGGATCCGTTGCTATTGGCTTAGGGAAGACAATCGAAAGCTTCTGTATTCGAGAGCAATCAAGTGTACCGAATCAACAATCATAGAGCAGGTATCTATCATTTTGCAAATCAGATACGATAGAAATTAGTTTAGGACCTATACCTATATGTAACCTATATTTCTGAAAAAATCATTTGAAATTAAAAGTTAAAATAAGTATAAAATTCTTACAAATATATTTTAGGATACACCTAGAATTATAAAAATAAGGGTTTAAAACTAAAATACTCGATTACTGACTTACATTTTGAATTTAAAACAAGTGCGTAGTTGAACGCGTTTGAACCTGACAATTTTTGTGCCACCGATACGAAGAAAAAGAAGTTTGCGATGGACATAATGTAAAACTGGCTTAACTATGCGAAGATAAGCTAAACTAGCTTTAATTCAGTCATGAATTTGTCAGTTGATGACAGTTGAACTTTAGTAAAATAAACACTTTGTTGGAAATAATACCTGTTATTTTGTTTACCAAGTATTACTCTTTGACTAAAGTTTTCCCCGGAGTGAAGCATAACTTGACCAAGCACTCCAAGTAGCTAATCTCAGGAGAATTCAGTAAACATAATGTTTACTTAGAAACCTAACCAACCATATACCTACAGCTACTTCCAAAAATGTTATCATTATTTAGGTGAAAATGACGCGAAAATTAACCGACAACACAACCCTAACTTTTGTTTGATTTATAATTGACTAGCTGCGCCCCGCGGTTTCACCCGCGTGAGTCACGTTTCCGCGTGAATATCGGGATAAAAAGTAGCCTGTGTGTTAATCCAGGTCCCCAGCTACCTATATTCCAAGTTTCATCGCAATCGGTTTAGTAGTTTTTGTGTGAAAGAGTAACAACCTCACACACATACATACATACATACTTACATACAAACTTTCGCGTTTATAATATTAGTAAGATTGTAAAATGGTGAACATAAATGTCTGTGAGACATAAGATACCAACATTCTTATAACAAAGAAATGCATACACTTTCTTATCCAAAACCGTTTATTCTTAGGTACATCTCTTTTTTTATCATCTCCGTCAACATTTCTTAAAGCAAACAGGAACATTTCTTCACCAAATTATTCAAAAACGTCTCCGTAAATTCATTTTTCTCCACTAGATTAAAAAACGTGCGGTCACACTGAAAAACTTCCCACAACTACATGTAAACAGTGCCAATCCAGTACCCGGCGCCAGTGCAGGATTCGATACTGAATCAATGTAAATCAGCCTTACTTAAAGGAAGTCCAAGTGCAACCGGCCGGATTCATAGCTCCATTTAGGTACTTCAATTTCATCCACCAAATATAAAATACGACCCGACGATCATTTACGACGACGTGTAAGAACCTCTATATACCCAACCATACGTCTAATATAATCTATACATCTAGGACAACAGGGATGAGCCTCTAGATAGTTTATGTCATACCTACAGTTACTCTATGACCTAAGTATTAAACCAAACGAGAACAGTGTTACGTGGGCTCGCGAAACTGCTGCGTAGTTAGAAATAGCTCTTAAAAATGCAGACTTAAAAAGTGTTAAGTAAGTCATAAATCGTTGTTGGACAAGGGTTTGTGACAAAGCAGAAAAGATGGCGATTTATGAAAATAATACGCGTTTTTTTTTAAAGCCGCCGGCAATTTGTTGAATTTATAATGATATTAGGTATTAAAGTATGACTAATAATGTATTTAATTTAATAAAAAATTAAAATGTAGTACTTACCCAAATTAAAGACATACAAAAAAACCATTAAAACTACCTATCTATAACTGACTACGACGGTCAAATACTAGAAGACTAGAACATTATTAAACATGAAAAAACAAAAATTTCAAAGTAACTTGCAAATAATTGCGTAAGAAATTTTAATTTATTATTTTTTTAATTTTTTATTCATGATTTTTAAACGACCGAGCTTTCGCCAACTTTACAGTTGGTTTTTTCAAGGTTGACTTAACCGCGATTAAACCCGATAAATAAAGTGTTTTATTAATTTCAAAGTAATTTTGAATTTAGAAGTTGCTCAATCGTTAAAGCCCTAAAATTTAAAGTGGCGTTTCGGTATTCGACAGTAAACACAACAAATGTCCGCTAACTTTCCTACTTAGCACCAAACTACGGAACTTCAGTTAACGGCCTCTATCCAGTGACCTATTTTAGTAAACACCCATAAAATCCTACAGGGCACAGTGGCCTGGATTACGTCATTGTTTTACTGCACTTACGGCGCCTATACCGCGCTTAGTTTACGGCACTTTTGTTCGAACCGCGCCATGCCTTATTAGCACGATGGGTTTATGCGTGTCAACTGTCAACAAGTGTTCTATTTACAAATTAGGTTTGACAGATACTAATATTGACGTAATAGATTGCCGAATGAGCCGAATCTTGTTTGTACTTACAAGAGACTTTTCTAAGGGCATTATTACAAGTAGAAAGGTAGTCAAAAACTTGTAATTGTAATCTAAACGTTCGAAGTAGTAGTTGTAAGCTTCATAACAAACTAATAGTAGTAGTATATGTTTTACAAGTAAGTATTATTTATAAGTAAGATGTGGTATGAGCGTGTAAAAATAATAACAAAACGTTGCCAAACGCAAAATACTTTCTGAATAGGCTGTTGCAATTTACGTATACGCATAGGCACGAGTAAGTAAGTAAGTAAAACGTAAGAACGTGTCAGTTTCCTCAGGAGACCTAAACAAGAGCAAATCCAATCAATTTACCAACATATTTCACTTCACCACGATATTTCTTTCGTTCCGATATTCATTTCCTATTCACATTGCTCCTATTGAATTTGAAGCCTTTCATATTCCTTCCATCTTGTTAGGTTTCTTTTTAGTTTCTAGACCGAAGTGTTTACACCGATTCCTCGGAAATTTAGGTCCTTCGAATAGGATATGTACGGTATGTATTTAGGTATGTATACACCCTACCATTCACCTAAATCCAAAGGTTGCCTTGAAGCGCTTTAAGCGATAAGCCTATTGTACCTATTTTTAAGTTGTGTTTGTTTTGTTTGTACGTTTTTTTCTTTATTTGTATGTATAATAAAGTATTTATTCATTCATTTATATGTGCCTATTTACATCAATACAGGACCACGTAAAACGTTTGTTTTGGACGGACAGCATTTACAAACCCTTTGATTTCAGCTTAGAGTACGTTTCTATTGTACCGGTTCGTGAGTTGGCCAATCATAGTGCCCGAAGTCTCTACTTTGCGTTAACGGAAACAGTGTCATTGGCCAATTTGTGACAGTGTGAAACATCCATAACAGTCGCTCCGCTAAGGCCAGCTCTGCTTCAGTGGGAACGCACCCTTACGTGACTTCCGAGAGGCTTTAAAAGTAGAAAACTAATAAAAAATATGCCTATAATAATCCGCGCTACCATACTCGTTTGTTGTTGCTATGTCGTCCTTTTGTCGTTCAAAAAAATAAAGTAAATTTAAAAAAAAAATACCCCGACTACTTTCAAAAACCACAGACAATTTAAAAAAAAACTTTCTTTTTAACCTTGTTTTTCTTTTTTTTTTAGTACAAGATGTGTGTTTAATTTTTTTTTTAGCTGAACGACAACGCAACGACTTATAAGACATCATGGTACCAAGGCCCAATATTTTAGACAATTCCATTTGTAAACCGAACATAGGTAGGTACATATTATAATTGTTATTCTCTTTCCAAGAAAATCTAGTT
Source organism: Idaea dimidiata (assembly GCA_949358125.1). Classification (NCBI taxonomy): domain Eukaryota; kingdom Metazoa; phylum Arthropoda; class Insecta; order Lepidoptera; family Geometridae; genus Idaea; species Idaea dimidiata. The sequence continues at coordinate 16,782,163 of OX442329.1, forward strand.
ACATTAATATTTCCGAAGTTCTCTTTTCATGAAAAGAAACTGGGACATTCCGGCTCCCGGACCGCTCCCGGTGTATTTTAATCCCACACACACCCAATATACCTACATCTAAAAACATTTAAGGCTTTTGCGATCAAACCAAGGACGGTGGGTGACCCAAAATCAACACGACGAATTGACACGAAGTTGATCAAAGTGGGTGTAACAATAAATAAAAGTTCACAATTAGACGTGACATGATGTTGTCATAGTTTTATGGGCATAAGAATCTCGAGGATTATTGTGATTGATGTTTGTGATCTACGATTTCGTCACAATCCATACTTAGGCATAATAAAGAGCTTAGAGGACAAATCGTAGTAGGGAAAATTTAAAAAAAAATCTAGGTGTTTCAGTAAAAGTATAAGAATAAGCATTTATAGTTTTTAAAACTCATGTCTGTCGGTCTGTTTGTCGGTTACTAATGTATTTTATAACTAATGAACCGATTAGTTTATTTTACACTCCTAAAGTAGCTCCATTTAATCCTTAAATATTTTACAAAGAACTTAATAAATGGATACTATAAAATAACATTTGCAAGTATTGGTAGAAGTATAAAATAAATTTTACACGATTTGTTAACATATTTAAATTTTACCGAGTCTTAATCGCGTATTTTTTTTTATTTTCTTACCTCGACATTTCGAGTGGACTGACCCCTCGAGACCAAGATCATTGTAACATGATCGAAACGTCGAGGTAAGAAAATAAAAAAATAGGTAAAATGGAAGTATAAAATGTATCACAATCAGCTAGAATGTTTTTATGATTCAGAGATTTTCTAGCTGAGTCTGCTTATTGAATGATCATTGTAAGTTTGGACCTTTTTTTCATTCTACTCAGGACTTTGAAAAATTGCACACTTTTTAGTTACGATGACAATGCGTTTTAATTATATGCAGAACCTGATGATATACCCAGGGTTGACCTCCTACGCGAGCCAAAAACTTAAACAATTGTCTCATTGTATCCACATCATTCGCATCGGAACAAACCAAAGCATCTTACTTAGAAACAGTCTTTGAATAAGCGTGGGAACGTAAACAAACAGACACGTGCTAAAAGCGTCTACGTGTATAGTTTACAAAATGCAAATAGATTATTGATTCGTCGGTTTAAGTGTTGAAATTTGATTCACATATTCTCGTGTTAAAAAGTAATCTGGAATTAGTACAAGATTGTTAACCTATCAGTTGGAATTCGTGCTAGGTCTCTATAAAATAGTTTACAGCATGTTTAGGGGTGGACGTAGAAGTGCTGGCTTGGCGTCGTAAGGGCTGACATGCGTGCAAATGATCTTACACGGGATGCTAAAGATCGTGGAAAGTGGAGAAGTTAAAGTTGGAGAGCGGATCCCGGGCTCATAGCTGGGATAATGATGATACTGTTAAGGGTTTCCTGCGCGGTCAATAAACAATTAATAGCAATGAAAATGGAAAACTCATCTAGAAGATATGTTTTTCCGTACCAAGAAGTTAAAAACATGACCCTCTCGCATGACATGACTCTACTGTAAATCTGTCTGCCTTTCAATATACTGTATTTTATGAGCCGTTATAAAGAAAGAAAGAAAGGAAAGAAATAAACATTTATTTGGACACATATTTAATTCTCGTGTTGAAAAGGAATCAGAAATTAGACCAAGATTTGAGGAATTCGTGCTAGGTCTCTATAAATAGTTTACAGCATGTTTAGGGGTTTTATAACTAACTAGACAGTTGGTTTCTGAGTTTTCGCTATTAAGGGCCCTTGAAAAGCACTTACAAATGGCCTGTCGACCTTTATAGTTAACAGCAACAAAGGTAATTGAAGTGACATCATTAATGGCAATGAATAGAGGTGTTAGCGATTCAGGGCTTAAATAATTAAACTCGTCCAGTACCATCGTACACTAAGGAACGTAACTGGACCGGCACTTGGGGCATGTGGAATTTTGCTTTATATACATAACTAACTGTCTCCCGCGGTTTCACCTGCATAAGTCCATTAAACAGACCCTCTTAATTTCAGCCCTCTACAGTACAAAGAGGGAGCAGTATGGAAACTGCACACACACGTGCACACTAGCCGTGAAACGGTCGTGACGCGGCACGCAGTACTGACTTCACCGCGAAACCTGCTTAGGGGTTTTGGTCGACGCGCATGTTTGTGTGAGTGAGCCGTTTCCGACCATTTGTAGGTAGTTTCCATACTGCTATGCCTCAGGCCCCAGCCTTTCTATGTACTGTGCTTCTACTGACTATTGCCTCTAATAAGCCGTGCATCGGTCAGACAGTCAGGGTAAAGCCTTTTTTATACTAGATATAGGTGTGGGTACCAAATATTTTGATAAGCCCATTATGTTCTACTACTAGGTGAATAATTCTTCAATTATCTGTAAAGCTCTCCGGCTATGGGGCCCAGATTTTGATGAACGCAACCAAATCATCGCGCTATTTTTTCTTGGGTCTCATTCAAAGACGTCACGACACGCGTTAACCACCTGAGGGACCCAGTGAGTGACTCTGTTAGCCCATCTGTCAAAGTAGGTGTATCATCAATCAAAGTAGAGATACCTAAATCCTAAATTGGAATATTGAAACGAATTCCATTCGCTACACCCAATAAATCAAGATAACAATAAAGCTGGCAATAATTTAAATGTAATCAACACAATTATGAATGTGAGGAAATAGAGCAATAAAAACTGTAGACATCTATCAAGCAATTATTATAAGTTATTACTATGGACACGTGAATAACGAAAGCTTTTTGGTGATAAAGGAAAAAGACAGGCATTATTAAAACAAACTAGTAGTTTATTTGTATATTTGTTTGTTTGTTTCCTCTAAAAATTTAATTAAACTGTTTGACCAATTTGGATGACATTTTGAGTATGGATAGTACAAGTGATAGAGAGTGACATAAGATACCTACTTTTGGTTAGTAATTAAGCGGGTGAAACCGCAGCTAGTAAATAATTAAATTTGTTTTTTTTATTGTATATTTAGTTGCTTACGTTTTATCTAAGTTCCTTGATAAAGTCAAGTTTTGACCATAAATATGCACTGGCACGGGTTCCAAATTTTGATCTACACTCATGTCGTTAGGTAAAAGGCTTTTCCTTTTTAATTTCGAGTACAAAAATTTCGATATAAAACAAATACAATAAACGATGACACTAGAGCGAGAAATAAATGATAGATTATATGAAATTCGCATTAGCTATAATAGGACCCAGGGAAAATGTCAATGTAAAGATGGTTCTTCGAAGTATTGTTTCATTTTGCCATATGCTTATGTTAGGGAAACGACATAAGAATTGGCTCTATAGAATTGGCATTCAGCGTTTTATCATCTTTTACCCTTATCAAAACCAGCTTAGCAGTTTCTAATAAAATTTGCGATAGATAGACACACATTTTGTTGTCATAAATAATAAAACATAAACCAAAAATAGTATGTTTTCAGGCAGCGCTAATACGTCTCTTCGGCGAAATACACTAGTGAATTATACCAACCTATCTACGTACGTATTGCAGACGCCTATCTAACTAACGTCTTATTAAAACGCAGATATAGGCAAAGACGATAAATCCAGTTGACTGCCTATAAGTCTTTTTGACGAAAATAGTACTTAATTTTAGTAGCACTCTCCAAAAAGGACTTTAAGAATCACAAAGTGTCTAGGAATGGACAGGTAACGCATCGGCAAATCACAAATAGCTAGTCTTATAATTAAACGTGGAGTAATGTTGGAGTAGTGAAATCTTTGCCTTTTTCCATGACAAGAACTTTCCAAGTTGTCAGACAGAAACAAAACGTGGTGAAATTACTTCCACCTTTAATAAGGCTAATAGACTAGAAATAAAAAGATGTGTTGGAGTGTGCCGAGAGGTTGAGGCACTGGAGTACTGATCCAGGGACGCGAGTTCAAATCTCGCAACGAGTGAATTTTTGAAGATGAATTTTTCCTTTGAAATATTTCTAGTAAAATTCAATATGCCTTGAGCAATAAAAACAAATAACGAATTAAGGCAAGTAACGTCTAAGTATAGAAAGGTAACGCAACGGCCAATCACAAGGTTTGATTATTACCTAACTCCCTCTCCGCAACAACGAGTTGTGTTTTGTAGAAAAATCGCAGTATGATCAGTGAATTGGCTTTATTGTCTTTGTTAAACACAGATATAGGTCAACAATCTCATTGTTGAGGTTATCTCATTTTTAGGGCATGGTGTAGCAATGACAGGGCACAGAGAGTTATTTCCTCGGGTGATATCACTGGGAGTAATTATGCCACAGTGCCGATGAAAAATGTTGTCTATCTGAGATATTTATGAACTGTCACCCTTGACAACCTCGTTATCGCACTGCAGTGTTCTCAAACTGCAATTTTTGTCGATTTCTGTTAATAAAACACTTTATTTATCCGGTTTTATCGCGTTTTTATTCATTATTTGACCCGAGCTTTCGCCAACTTTACAGTTGGCTTTTTCAAGGTTGACTGAGATGTAATTTGTGTATTTTTAACATTCTAAAAAGTTACAGTAAACTACCGCCTCATAATTATTTGCAATAAAAACGTTCCAGTGTACGCAGACTATAGAGTTATTGTAATAGTTTTCAATTTAAATTATAAGTAATTATTTTTATCCCTAACTAGCTCAAAAAACTACCATTTTTGAGCTAGTTAGTTTTTTGAGCTAGTTAGGGATGAAAATAATTATAATTTAAATTGAAAACTATTACAATAACTCTATAGTATGCGTACACTGCGTACAAATTACATCTCAGTCAACCTTGAAAAAGCCAACTGTAACGTTGGCGAAAGCTCGGGTCAAATAATGAATAAAAACGCGATAAAGCCGGATAAATAAAGTGTTTTATTATGCAAAATCGCGAAAACCATAGAAGAAATTATGGTTTCTGTTAAGCAGAGAACTCTGGGGATAATAATATATCACAGGTAAATATTTGAAAAGGCAACAAACAGAAGTTTGTTAGGGAAATGTGTAAAATATTTTTTCAACTATTATTTATTACACACATATCCTAATAAATGTGTACATTTTCTAGGAATTATATACAATTCCTAACAGGTACTAGAAACTGTACATAAAATAAAAGTAATGTAATATAAACTGTAGGTACTAAACATCACTATACATCACATTAAATATTAAGTTAAAATCAGTCCTACGTTCGAATTTTCTGTCACTACAAAAAAAAGGGATGATAAATTAGAAGGTCAACATTCTGTTGGTTCTTTTTTAAATACCTAGAAAAAATACATTTCCGATCGCTGTTTAGAAAATGTATACAATTCCTAGGAAATGTGTGTAATATAATTTATTTCACACATTTTCGAGCGATTTAAGGAATTGTATGCAATGACTGATTTCCAAATATATTTTATTCATGATTAATGAAAAACAAGTCAATAAATTTACAAAATAACAAAATTAAATAAAACTAGAATTAGGTACAATGATGTCAAAAATAACTAACATAAAAAAGAAAAACAAATTATATTTATGAATATTATATAATTAGTCGAAAATACATACTAGGTATAAGCAGGATCTAGAGATTGTTAAATTAAAAGTAGGTAGGTACTTATAATGAAAAATTCCTTATTACCTAATACCTACGTGAGTAGGTACAGATTGTAGAACAAGTGAGAACGGTTGGGAGCACGCCTTGGGGTTTGAAACTTGCCACCATAAACAACAAGTTGAACTGTTGACCTCAGGGAGTAATACGGTTTACTTCGCAACGACTGATTCCTGATGAATTTTAATGAACTACGTACTTCTGTATTTGTGTATGTATTTAATCGGTAAAATACATAATATTATTAACCCATTGGGGTCCGCTAAAAATAAAAAGTTTTCAGGTATAACCACCTATTTTTTGTAAATTATGTGTTGGAATACCTACATTTATCATAAGAAATAGTCAAATATTGCAAACAATAATTGTAAATAGTGAAAAAAGGCCAATCTCATACGTGTGCGTTGGTGAACTACAGGAAGAAAAATGGTTCACCATACCCAGCAACGCGTTGCTTGCATAATGCCTTTCCAACTTAGGAAAATACTACTCTGTGTTTCACCCAATAAAAGTCATTAAATATAAATGAATAAATTGTAGTAGAATTTATCCATTTTTTGTATAACATATTATTTTTTGTGTTTTTGTTTTTGTTATCTTGTAAACCGATTGCGATAAAATTAGATATGAATAGCCTTAGTGCATAAGTCGGGTAGGTAACATAGTACAAATTAAATCTAATCTAATCTAAAGTAAATGTCTTTACCTGAGATGCTTTATTAACTTTATTCTTACCCACTAATATTGTTACGCGAACATTGACTTAAATTAAAACTAAATGAACGACCGATAGTTTGCCGACTATCATAAAGATATTCGTGTAAGTCTCTACTTAAAGATTTTTTGGTCGATATAATCTTATCTTACTAATATTATAAACGCGAAAGTTTGTATGCAAGTATGTATGTATGTGAGGTTGTTACTCTTTCACACACAAACTACTAAACCGATTGCGATGAAACTTGAAATATAAGTAGCTGGGGACCTGGATTAACACATAGGCTACTTTTTATCCCGAAATTCCCGCGGGAACGGGACTTACGCAGGTGAAACCGCGGGGCGCAGCTAGTAGTTAAAATAAATATGAAAGCTTAGTGCCATAAATAAAAAAAGAATATGGCTGCGTTATCCTTTGCCCTACGTAAAAGGCGACGAAAGGGGGTTTCTTGGTAGGAAGGAGGGTTTGACTGCGGCTTGTTACCGCACTCACTGGTCTAAGTCGTAGCACCAAGCGGACTATCCGCTTGGTGAGTTCTTTATTTATCCTATAAAAAAGGTGTTTTGAAATACCTACGGGATCGGGAAATCATGGGTGAAATCGAGGGACACAGCAAGTCAATTATAATTTCGGTAGAATAAAAAAATAAATATTTTTTTCGGTTTTTATCGCGTGGTGTTTATTAATTTTAGCATTTTTGAATGATCGACGTTCCGAGACCTTTACAAGTCTCTTCTTCATGGTAGATCTAAAATCTATTCAGTAAAATAGTCTAACAATAAGTCTTGAATCTGTAGCCGTCCTAAATCCTCTTAGAAAGCAATATACTGCGGATTACCTTTACGAAAACGTGACACAATTACTTACATCTCAGCTTCATAACTCATTTCTTGTGGTTTCTTCCTTAATGTCAAGTGAAGACATATATTGCGATAGTGAAATGCAGCGACAGAATACTAAATAGGGTATTAGAGAGACAGTAGGTATACCTAATGAACGTAGCTTATGTATTCTGTGTTATAGGTGTAATATAATAAGTATTAAATAGTAATTTCTTCTATGGTTTTCGCGATTTTGCATAATAAAACACTTTATTTATCCGGTTTTTATCGCGTTTTTATTCATTATTTGACCCGAGCTTTCGCCAACTTTACAGTTGGCTTTTTCAAGGTTGACTAAGCCAACTGTAAAGTTGGCGAAAGCTCGGGTCAAATAATGAATAAAAACGCGATAAAAACCGGATAAATAAAGTGTTTTATTATTAAATAGTACGCAAAGTGATGTCGACCAGCGGCAGAGAATCAAAATGCCAGGTTACGTCCGCAAAGGCTTGCTTAGCGCCTGGAGGCTAGCGAGTCGAGAAAATACAAATAAATTAAAACTAAATACAAATAAATTAAATCTAAATACAAAAAAAAAAACAACAAAACAAAGAATTAAATTAAAATACAAACAAATGAATACAATACAAATAAAACATTGGATACAACTAAACAATAAATAAAAATAAAAAAACATAAAAAAAAAAACCCAACCCAAACCCCGAAACTAATCAAAAAGCCCGCCCCGCGAAGTACCTGGCACAAACGACCCAAGAATGCATTCCCCCGCTGAATGACTATGGACAGTCTCTGAACCAAGTACATTCCAGCACGGTAGTCCAACCCCCGAGCCCTGAGTCGACGCCCGACCTAGATTTGCCTTAGATTTTATTTCTTATCGGTAGTGAACCGATTATGGCCATTTGGAAATTAGCCAGTGTCAAGTATTATAAATCCTACTAATATTATAAATCCGAAAATCTGTTTGTTTGTTTGTTTGTTCCCTCTTCACGGTCAAACGGCTCGACCGATTTGGATGAAAATTTGCATAGGGATAGTTTAAATGATGGAGAGTAACATAGGATACTTTTGATCCCGAAAATCCCGCGGGATCGGGACTTACGCGGGTGATAACTATTTATTAGATGAAAATTTGAATAGGGATAGTTTAAATGATGGAGAGTAACATAGGATACTTATGATCCCGTAAATCCCGCGGGATTTGAACCCGAAAATCCTGCGGGATCGGGACTTACGCGGGTGATAACTATTTATTAAATGAAAATTTGCATAGGGATAGTTTATATGATGGAGAGTAATATAGGATACTTTTGATCCCGAAAATCCCGCGGGATCGGGACTTACGCGGGTGATAACTATTTATTGGATGAAAATTTGCATAGGGATAGTTTAAATGATGGAGAGTAACATAGGATACTTTTGATCTCGAAAATCCCGGAGGATCGGGCGGGTGATAACTATTCAATGAATGAAAATCGACACAGGGGTAGGGTAAGTGATGTAGAGTGGCATCATCATCATCGTCATCGCCATCCATCGTCATCCATCGGCATCGTCATCCTTCGTCATCGTCATCGTCACTTACTGATGAAAAACAAACTTTACCTTACTTCACCTCCCTACCGCAGTGCAAAACTCCACACTTAAACGGACGACCAGGGAAGTACTGATGATGCCAGGCGCGGTAGCGCCTGGCTTCAACAGTACTTAAATGGGCGACCGTTTAAGTGTGGATTATTGCATTGCCGTAGGTAGGTGTTCGAACAACGCGGGTTCGCAACTTGCGCGGGTGAAACCGCGGGGCGTAGCTAGTATATAATATAAGCAAGTTACTGTTATTTGTATCGAAACAGTCAAGTCGTCATAGTTAAAGTCAAGTCTAGGGAATTATTTGTAAACACGGCGGCCATTTACAAAGATTGTTTACGGAGCTTTGGAGACAACACTAAAGTCCATGTTATGCACCGATATTCGACCGTAAGAGCCTAACATTTTACTGCCATATTTCTATTTTTTTTAATATTAACGGTGATTGGTCGACCATCACCTACAACAACAAGTAAACAAACTTGTAAAGTTAAAAGATTGGTCGCGATGCAGTGATAATTTCATGCTCTCTCTGGCTCTATCATTCTTGTGTATTATCTGTGGATATTATCATTATTATTTTATTTTCAAGCTATACATAGCTATCTTTAAAAACTTTAGTTCCGCGTGGTTCCACGAAAATTTGCCGATAAATAATTAGGTTTTATTTAAGAATCGTTTACACGAAACCGAATTACAAACTTGTTCTTGAACTCAAGTCGCGGCGCTAGCATCTACGCAAATACATACAAAAAATAGTACCGTTTAGTGTTTATCCACCGGTAAAACTGTCTTGGTTTTATTGTAGAGGTATTTTAGTCCGATTGATGAATCATTTATTCTACTAATATAAATGTGTGTAACTAGAGTAATTTCGGAAACAGCTGATGATGTGAACTGTTTTGTTTTCGTTATATTTTTAACGAGGCGAGTAGATCCGGGTGAAATATAGTGATTGAAATTTTATTACTGGATGGTACTAAGTATCTGGTGTTTTTTTATGGTTTTGTCGACATTACGAGTTTACTACTATATGGTACACCTAGCTACGACTCTGAGGTTTTAGGCCACCTTCATCTATGTTTGTTTTCATTTGTGATTCGAGTGAGAAACTTTAAAAATTAAATATTGAATGAATGAATGAATATTTTTTTATTATACACACCAAATACAAATACGTACAAAGAAAACAAATACAACTTAAAAATAGATGGCACAATGGGCAACCTTTTTTTTTTTTAAATTTTGGGTTTTTTTTCCGTGTAGCCCCGGCACAGAATAGGGCTCGTTAGTTGTTGGTGTCGTGATAAGCAACTAAGGGATCTAAGAGAGAAACCAGCTAGAGTTCTCACCGCTTGGTGGTGGGTAAAACTTGGTTCCAAAAAAGGTTGGAGTCAGGCGGGAAGTTGAACTTAAAACTTAAAAATATTGCCTAATCTATTTGCAGTCGGTATGATCAATAGTCGGTCTGAATAATATGGGAGGGCATGATGAAGGAACTAATTTTGTACTATTAACAGATTTTAATTAGTATTAAGTAGGTTCTTAAATTAATGTTTATTTATCTTTTTACGAATTCACTCAGATCACCTGAAAAAATATTATTTCGACCCATTTAAAATGTGTCCCATTAAAATGAAATGTCGGTGAAAAGTCGATTGAAAAATTTCGAATGAAAAATAAATCGTTCGTACGATATTGCTCCATATTGAGGTAATTTGATATGGCTGACGGCAAAAATTGAAAATGTGAAATACAAAGACTTAAAATATTAATAAACAACACCGGACGATAAAACAACTTCCATGCTCTACGATGTGTTTTACGGCTTTGTTAGAACATGCTTAGCCTCGTCCGTGTTCCAGTACGTAGACCGGTGTAGCCACTAAGAAAGACGTCAAACGCTCATCTATCGTTAATAATAACGAAATATCCTATATCCCCTATAAAGTCGAAAAAAAAACTGCAAGTGTTAAATGAAACAAGTAATTAATGTCAGATTGAAACTTTCAAGGTACTTCAAATTTTCTTAACAAAAAAACTACATTTTATACATAATATTTAATATAGACTTTATAAAAGTTTATATTAAATATTATGAAGTTATATAATTTATAAAAGTTTATCCGTTCGTAAACTACAGACACCTCAAACCACGGGCTCTAACTTATGTCCTATTCTTCTTATGTATAATAATGTATTTACAAAAGAAAAATAAATATAAGTACTATATCTGTTATCTAGTCATCGTAACACAGGCTTAGTAGCTTACTATGGGGATAGAAGGCGCTGTGAGTTGTTCACAGAAATTATTTATTTTATTTCTTTACTTTTTATAACAACACCAATTAACAATTTCATAAAGTCGGTTTAAGAGGTTTCTTTTAGGAGAATTTTCAAAGGAATGAATGCTTTTTGGGCCGTCCTTTTTTGGATGTAGATACCACTCTGTTTTTAAAATGTTTTTTTTTCATGTTAAGATACAAACTTAAACTAGGTCTAACTATTCCTGTTAGAATCGGTGATGACACACAGACAGACGGACGGACAAGCACGTGATCTTATCTTTAGAACCCTAAAAAAGGAGAGAAGAATAGAAAATTGTCTCAAATGTCCGCTCTACAATACATGTTAAATGTTTTTGTGCAAATACACGAAATATCGCAATATAAGCAATTCCATTTCCTGGGGTGTTGTGTTGATTATTCCAAAGTATTATTTGATTTATTTATAGTTGGAATATGTACTGTTGAAACAATCTGTCAGTCGTCATCTGGCAGTCGTTTTTCTTTTGCTATTTGAGGAGCTAATTGCACTAGCTGCGCTCACCGATTTTGAATAGTTGTGGGGATTTAAGCAATGTCTGGCGTAGTCATTACTTGGATAGGTTACCGATAATATTTGTGTCAAAAAAGCAGATGTAACAGCTTGTTTGTATAACTGTCTACTTGATAATCAGTCTGATAGCTAATACCTAAGGGCGACCTGATAATTCTAACATTAGGTGACAATAATACCACATCACGAAACGAAGAAGATGCCTATTGCCTATCGTACAATTAACGCTTTATTCTGCGTCAACCCTTATCCTCCCTCACCATATTTTTTGCATGTAACAAACAGTGCGGTCCGTAGCCAGAATTCCCTTAAACCTCCAACAGTACGAAATTCCTGTAAAGGACGCGTTGGCACGACATTTTCCGACTAGAAAACACAGAAACGGTTTTGCAAATGAATTTATATAAATCTACCTACAGGATAGAGCTGTAATTCTAAAAACTTTGGGTTATATTGTCACTTTAGTTTGTTTTGTAATCCTTTTTACGGTGTTAAGAGAAAGTTGAGTTTAAACTTTTTCCTGAAGGATTTTTTTAAAGGTTGGAATAAACCTAAGTAGAGGGTAAAAAACTGAACCATACATTACAAAGATTTCCGCTGTCCGTCTGTCTGTCACCAGACACCGAACTCATGTCTCATAAATGAACCGTGATACCTAGACAGTTGAAATTTTCACAGATGATGGTATTTCTTTACTTTCTATATAATTTAGTATTAGTTGTTATATACCTACCTCATAACAACGAATTCTAAAAAAATATTTTAAAAAATAAAAAAACCCGACTGCTGTTTTAACAGAAAAGTGAAAAACAAGATGCTTCTAGTAGCTTTAGGAATGGTGGATGCAGTCGGGTGGGACTCCAAATAACATAAAGATAGTATACCTAATTATATAACACTAAGTATTTGGTGTTATTAAACTTATTCACCTTTTATTTGGAGTCCCACCCGACTGCATCCACCATTCCTAAAGCTACTAGAAGCATCTTGTTTTTCACTTTTCTGTTAAAACAGCAGTCGGGTTTTTTTATTTTTTAAAATATTTTTTTATTTATCGCTTTTTAGTTTTTAGAGATCAGATTTAATTACACCAGAAGAAATTTATTAATTCTAGATGTATATACTCCAGTAGCGAGGACGTGCATTGCTTGTTTTTGCTTACTCAGGGTGATAAGTACAAGAGCTGGCGGTTTCCTATCCAGCGCGGGAACGCCGCCAGCATCTTGGGCGCAATGCCTCGGGTTGTTGTTGCTGACAACTTCTTTTAGATTATTACGTAGGTATTGTTTTCTTTGAAAAATAAAGTGGTTATTTAAGTCCACAAACTGGTAAGAAGATACTTACGTATAAAACGTAGTGATTATATTCTCTTTGCTTAAGTATTTTATGTCATGTCATCTCTGCCAATTCCTTCAAACTCGGCGTCAAAGTCAAATCCATAGATTTCCATAGATGAGATAAATATTTATACGAGTCAAATCGAAAAGTTTTCAATTAACGTTCCGTTGTTCTTGCGAAAATTACCTGCGTAATCATAATGTCATGTAGTAGCAACATAACTTTCGAAGTTAACCATTAGAATTACTATTAGAATACATTATTCACACGCGGATTGTTTTCGCATGCGAATATTGAAATCCAGAGGTAGTGCTAAGCCATAAATTGAAGTAAGTAAAAAGAATATATAAACGTCATTAAAGACAAGACAACCGAGCCGAAGGCAAGTGACATATTAATGAAGACAACCTACTTAAACGACTTCCGATAATTTTATAATTAATTATTTTAAAACTTAATTGTAAAACTTTACAAGCAATACTTTTCAAATGTAAATTTACGAAAGAATAAAACATATCGTTTGAGTGAACAATTTTACGCGTTTTCTCTATTTTTTATGGTCTTTACAAATCTTGGTTAATAGCGTTTTACATAATTATTTTTATTTATTTATTATTTTAATGTACTCTATGTCACTCACGCGGTCATGACGAATCTAACGACGTATCGTTTATCTAAATCGGCCCAGCCGTTTAGGCCCTACGACGGCTCAAAAATAGGTCACATACATACATACATACATACATACATACACTCACGGCAAAAACATAACACTTCCTTTGGCAGTCGTGTAAAAACAGAATTTCAACAGAATCCGTGACATGCCTACTGCCTATTTCTGTTGCATCAATACACCATTTTGATCTTTTAAGGGTTTCTTTTATGCCTTTTGAGGTATGGAAGCCTAACAAACACGGGCATCGGATAAGGGGTGGGGCAGAATGTTTTATATTTATATGGAGAGTTACATGTAAAATGGAGCCTTAAAAAAAGTAGTCCACATTAGAAATAGTAGATTTAAAAGCAGTATAAAAATAAGTATGTATTTATGGTATATAAAGCAACTATGTAGGTAAGAAGAGTGATGAAAATAAATGTAAACCGTACATTATCCAGGTCCTATCCTAATATTTCAGGGAAATAGATTGAATCAGCTGAAACGTATATTGGATTGAAACGGAATAGTTACGTTACGTACCGAGCGTTAGATTTAAAAGGCAACTAGAGTTATGGTTCATTTTATTAGGATTCCAAGTTTTTGTTTACTAGTTGTGTCTCGCGGTTTTATCCGCTTAAGTTTGGACAACTTTGACTTATCAGCGCCAATAAGTTAGATTCTTATGCCAAGGATTAAAAAAAGCCTTATCAAAAACATGTTTTTTTTGGAAATTTAACTGAAAACTAATAAAGACATCGGTACAATGGATGGCCTTATCGATAAAGCGATTTCAATAAAATATTTCATGCGTAATATATTTGTAATTATTTTGGTATTGGATGGAGATCTGTCCCAATAATCATAAGAAATTTGACATATCTATTAACTATTACATATACTTAAACAGTACATAATGAAGCTGTGTCTGTATATTTAATATTTAAAAAAAAAAGTAATTGGAATTTTGTATATAGAAATTTGTGCCTTAATAAACACCTTGATAAAGTTGACTGTAAAGTCAGCGAAACGTTGGTACGGCAACAATGCCGTTATTAAAAAAAAGCGAGTCAAACCCGGTAAATATTGTGTTTTATAACAATATTATGTACCTAATACTTTTACAAAAATGAACCCTATGCCCAGAAATACATAAGGTCAAGTCTTGGTTCACCAAGCTTTTATAAGCTGAAATTAGCTGTGTAGACGGCATCTCAAGTTTTGAAATACCGAAGTAGACAACAAACAGTTGTAATTTACCAACAAAACACTTAAAACTTCAGTGTAAACTCCTGAAACTAGAATATGCCACGATCAAAACTTAGTTTCTAATTAAGTCCAGAGTCTCGCTCTATAGCTAGGTATATGACGATTTTATCTGTTTACATCTAGAAGTAAAACTCTTTAACTTCTCCATCCCGGTTGCATCACTTTCGTCCAAAGATAACCATTCAACCAATGGTTATTTCTTCGGAGTTTTAATTCGTACATTTATTTTTTGTTATTTATTTATTTTGCAGATTTCTAGACTAACAGCATACGCAAAAACGCCTGAGGAGCTAAAAACAATATTATCATTGTAATGCAATTTAAAAACTACCATTAAATTTTTAGAGTACTGGTCTTACAACTACTTAGCCAAAATAATATACACACACATATTTTACCACATTCTCGCTGGTTATCCACATTGTCTACCTTAACCAACAATTGAAACTTGCAGTCGCTAGTTGCAATTGCAAAGGCAAATTGTTAGCGACTGTAACTGTTAAATTGTATATGCATTATCACAAACCAACAATTTCATTAATTTCAATCGAGATTTGTTCACAACAAAATAATATACACTGCTAGCAAATTACATTCAAATTTACATTAAGCTAATCGAGATGAATCGAGGACCATTTAGCCGCTGCCGATAAACTAGCTTCGAACCAGTTGAGAAACCTTCATAATGTGATTTAAATCGAATTATTATGGAATAAAGTACCGTTTATAATAATTATCAACCACAGTATAAATATACGGAAGGCTTTAGTCAACTTGAACGACAAAACGCGACAAAATTTTGTAATTTAAAACACAAACACTATTCAAGTTAGGGTAAGGCCAGGCGAAAGTATTTTTTTCGAGCTGAGTCGCGTAATTTTATTTTGAGCGTCTTTTGTTTTTGTCTCGATTCTCTTTGGTTTTCATTTCGGTCGTCGTTTGTTGTTTTTTCGATCTTCTTTTGTTTCTTCTTCGATCTTCTTTGGTTTTGACCTACCCATTTCGGCGGTGTTATTCGATTTCATAAACGACTCATTTTGCGTCGCTATGTGGCAAAACAAGGATTTTGAAATTACTTACTTATTCCAAAAAATGCAACTCATAACTCAAAAATTAACGCTCGTCTGGTTCATCCTAAGCTTTCTTAACTTATTCGAGATTAGAAAGACAAATATCTTGGGAACAGTTGCTACGAGTTTAACTGCGGTTTACCTCCCACAATCCACATCAAACAGAGTTCACTCTGTTATTTGCAATTTACTTTGATGACACTTGAACGTTTTGACGAACTTTCTCATAACATTTTTTTCTATAACGCTTTGTGCAAATAATCAGTGTTTTTGATTCGGTTGAGAAAGTGCCATGGTATATTTTATTTTATGAATAAACTAGATTATCTCTATCTATCTATATTTATACTTATAATATACTAACGTAACGTAACTTAGCGGTGTCTGTTTTTTAAAGATATTTTGAAAAATTATTTTTAGGGGTATGTACCAACGTAACAGAACCCATTTCCGTGTAACTTTTTGTCTGTTTGTCTGTGAGTTTGTGCTCGTTAATCTCGGAAACGGCTAGATGGCTTTCAATGAAATTTGGTATGCAGGTAGCTTAAGACTCCGATTAACATATAGGCTACTTTTTATCCGGATAACAAGTCCGGATATCCGGATAAAATTTACAAATTGCATAATTTCGTTGTTTTCAACCATTGTCATCGATCGTCATCCATCGTCATCGATCGTCATCCACAAATTTTGTCTGGCCTTACCCTAACTTGAATAGTGTTTGTGTTTTAAATTACAAAATTTCATCGCGTTTTGTCGTTCAAGTTGACAAAAGCCTTCCGTATATTTATACTGTGGTTGATAATTATTATAAACGGTACTTTATTCCATAATAATTCGATTTAAATCACATTATGAAGGTTTCTCAACTGGTTCGAAGCTTGCTTATCGGCAGCGGCTAAATGGTCCTCGATTAGCTTAATGTAAATTTGAATGTAATTTGCTAGCAGTGTATATTATTTGGTTGTGAACAAATCTCGATTGAAATTAATGAAATTGTTGGTTTGTGATAATGCATGTACAATTTAACAGTTACAGTCGCTAATAATTTGCCTTTGCAATTGCAACTAGCGACTGCAAGTTTCAATTGTTGGTTAAGGTAGACAATGTGGATAGCCAGCGAGAATGTGGTAAAATATGTGTGTGTATATTATTTTGGCTAAGTAGTTGTAAGACCAGTAATTAAAAAAATTGCATAATTTCGTTGTTTTTAACCATCGTCATCGATCGTCATCCATTCGTCATCGATCGTCATCCACAAATTTTGCCTTACTTCACCTACCTACCGCAATGCACCGCCTAATGAAGTACTGTTGAAGCCAGGCGCTACCGCGCCTTGTCGTCCGTTTAAGTGTGGATTTTGCATTGCGGTAGGTAGGTGTAAGAACAACGTGGGATAAACCGCGGGGCGCAACTAGTTTTAAATAAATACAATAACGTTCATTTGTTTATTAGTCAAAGAAATAAACATTTTATACGTAGGTATTTACTAGAAATAAATAAGTACATAAAAGGTAACCGTACTGACTGATTTATCTGTCAACAGATATTGTTTGACGAAATCTATGGCGCGTCAGGCGAACGCTTGGCTGCAATGCAGAAGGTTGCGGGTTCATTCCCGCTCGGTGCAAATATATAAGCTTAAAAATAAATATTTGTATCTGGTCTGGGTGTATTTCTATGTATGATATGTATGTATTTACAAATGAAAAATAAATAGACGTTGTACATCCGCTGTCCAGTCACCTTAACACAAGCTTAGCAAGTTACCATGGGGCTAGATGGCGCTGTGTGTTGGTCACAGAATTTATTTATTTATATATTTTTTTTGTAAATGCTCACAGTTAATCAATCAGTCAAGACTTTGAATTTTAAATGTCTCGATAAAATCAGATATTATATGCTTCTTTATCTACCTGTTCTTCTTCCGATACAATTTGGGAAATATTTGGCATTGGCACAGTAGTTTAGTCTTCATTGACTCTATCTACTGCAAATAGATTTGTAAATATTATTACGGTCAGTCGCTTGCCTGATACCAACCTAGCTTCGGAACAAGTTGTTAACACGCTTCTTGTCTGACACCAACCCTGCTTGCGAACAAGTATCTATATAGTTTACCTGCCACCGTACGCAGCACGGACCACATCCCCACCCCAATCTTCCGAATAAGGGATCTGGCGGAATCTCTCCAAGATCCTTCAGTATTTTTTTACGACACCCACGGGAAAAGATGGGATAACCCACATTTATCTTAAAGCTATATTCTATGCCGGGTCATCATGAGCTACATAGGATCTAATATCCACCTTCTAACGGATATTAAATGATAACTAACATACAACTAAATAACAATTATCCTAATTGCAAGAAAATAGCACCTAAATCACGAAATGCAGTCGAAACAAGCTGTCTCTAACCGAGGGACTGCGAAAAGGCGACGGGATTGCAGTCCCACTTAGCAAATATATGCGTAATTAATTCATTTGAGTAGGATAACTCGTCTGGCTTGAATGGAATTATTCTGGTAGGCAGCGAGGTCACTTTGAAAATCGAACCATTTTGTTTTAATGACAACCAAAAGTTTAATGAAAAAGCTTAATGTTAATAACTAATAAGAGTAATATAAAAAGTAATAAGTAATAACTAATAAGCCAGGTAGGTAGCTGAATACGATAAGATTAAATACAGGTGATAAATAATTATTTGCCCCTACAGTAGCGTTCAATCCTTAATCTTACTAAAATTAAGTTAGTAAGTAAGTAAACAACTATCCATGTTTATTACTCCTTCACACAAAAACTACTAAAATGATAGCGATCAAATTTAGTATTCAGATGGTATGCAGATAGTTATTTTTATACCCAATATTTCTGCGAAATCGAGACTTACGCGACTTACGGACGGAGCTAATTCTAAATAATCCTAATACATTTTGGAGTAGCTTCAATAATAAAATTGAATTTGTGCTGTTGATCTAAATTCTTTGTAACTACTGACTACTTAATTTTTTATGGTATTTCTTCATTTTATCGGTATTCAATAAACGAATCTAAGAAAATACATTACAAACTAAAGCAGAACTTAAACTTTCAATTTACAGAAAAAAAAACTAAGTAATAAATAAATACATACTAAAAATGCAATAAAACAGTCGTTAACCCTAATACATTGTAAATCAATGTCGGTAACTCAATTTTACAAAGGAATAAGATTAAAGTGTGTAAAAAAACTATATGTTTTACATTTTCTCAGAATAGGTCTGCAAATGTGGATGATGTCAGAGGCTTATCTCTGGACGGTTATTAAAACTTACAAAATGTTACACGCATGCAATTGTTACATTCGAATTTCGAATGCGGTTATATTTTGTTTGTACAGATAGCACAATTTCTTATTCGCTGCATATACCGGGTTGTACAACCTGGGAGCCTCATCTAATGGGCAGGCGCAGTGCGCATTATTGCTATTAATTAGCGGTATCCACATTGCAATATTACGTTTACCGCTCTAATCTTGCAACTATTTATGATCTGTTTTACACCGAGTGGAAACTGTTTTCTAGGTGTAGTCAGAGATCTTAGATATCGTTTTCAAACAAGATATTGAATTCTATGAGCTCTATATCGTATTATCTATTACTATTATTCGAAAACATAACTCTAAGCATTTATACCCCGAGCCACAATTAAATAATGTTGCTATTTACACCTTTCATTTCACAATTAAATGTGTACTACGGTGTTAAAATGGCGAAAACCTGTGGGTAAAACTATAGTAGTTAATATAAAAAAATTAAAAACCAACTTTAAAATGATTGAGGAGTTTTCTGATGAAAAAGTGGTGCTCCATCAATCTGTAGGTACCAAGTTCTTTAGGGGGCGAATCTTTTTGATAGAAGTCCAAAAAATGAGTAATTTCCTGCATTCTGGGATGCTATTCTGTCCATCATTCCGAAAATATTGATCAGATCCTCACCAATATTTTTATAAGACCATCTCGGAGCTCCCACCTTTCCTTTAAAAAGAACCAACTCAATCGGTCAAGCTATCTTCGAGTAATCGGGAACATTTTTGAAGTCGGTTATAAAAGAACAAAAAATAACCTTTGCTACAGTT
This sequence comes from Idaea dimidiata, assembly GCA_949358125.1. Classification (NCBI taxonomy): domain Eukaryota; kingdom Metazoa; phylum Arthropoda; class Insecta; order Lepidoptera; family Geometridae; genus Idaea; species Idaea dimidiata. The sequence goes on from OX442329.1 coordinate 16,802,235, forward strand.
TTGTAGTTTAGTTGCCCAACTTCAGATACCAAAACAGATAAGTCGGTGGCACTGTACGTATAGTAAATATTTTGTTATTTTTTTTAAGTCGGTTTTTAATTCAATTTAATCTTGAAGATTATTTCTTTTCGAATTAACCCATTGTTATTTAGTTCGAATGTGGTCAGTGAATTTCATGAGCAGATTCTACATGGTTCCTGCATTTTATTACCCGAATCTCTCCCATTTTATTGGTCTATCGAACAAGGATCGGAATTTACGATTTCGTAAATCATTGGCCCAGAACTCCACACTATTCGTGGCAGGCGTTCCATAGTATTTCTGAATTTTATTTTATTCTGTTTATTCATTTAACACACGAAATAGTCTGAAAAACTTGTTTTTTTGTTGAACAATACTAGTTTTATTTTAGGCGTGGATGGATTCATGTTCTAACAAAAACTTTACATATCCTAATCGAGGTGTTCCGTTTTTTTTTCATATTTCAAGCAAAATTGTCTTTACACGTAACGAACATTGTTATCACATACCCTCATTTTAGCAAACAATCAATTACGCAGCATATACCTACTGGTGCCAATGCTGGTGCTGGTGATAGATGGCAAGCACGGTGCCATACATTAGGTAGTTAATTGAAAAATCTGTGAAACAATCTTTAGGTGTTATAAACTGTAACAGTAGGTCCTTTGACAGTAGTTATTTTGAAAATAGTGAAAATAGGTTATGGTATTTATGATGTGACTAAAATGCAAATGTAGGTATACATATGTAAAACAAATTAAATTTTGTTCAAATCATTAAACAAACCGCACCCAATATACTCAACTCCCTCTGGCCATGTCTTCAATATCTAAAACGTTACAATATCGCTTCAGCATCGTTCTATTTTTCTCAAAAACGGTTCAGAAATTGTTGGTAATTTTGAACGAAATTTTTAAAACTTGCCAATCTGTAGCAAAACTGCGAAATTTCTAAAAATTGTTTAACCGATTTTAAAAAAAAACTAACAATGCTAGAGCGATGTGGAGAAGATGTAGTTATAGAATAAGTGCCCGACTCAGTAAGTCTACCTAGACACCTCTTAAACTCGTAATGAGTACCTTGAATAAGTAATTCTAGAAAAACTTTACCACTTGTAAGCTCGAGGAGCTCTACTCTAACGCACCTTCTTAAAAATGAACCGACCAAAGTTCTCCGCGTTAAGTGCTGGTTTGGGACTTTAAATATTTATACACCTCCCAAGATTGCTTCAAGTAGACCAGCAGATACTTAGGGAATGAAGAGAATATTTTCGTAGTTTTTGGTGAATAACAAATAGGGTGACCTAAGGCTGTTGTGACTGTGAAGCATAGAAATAGAAATAGAAATAGTATTATCTTGAAAGCTTACTTCGCCAAAAAAACGGTCCCGCATGATGTTGGATACCTGTCTGTTCTTTTTTCACTTTAGTGTTCTTGGTTAGTTAGATAAGGACAGACTAAAACCAACTGGGTTCAACAGGACAGTTTTGATATGTGAAAGCAAAAACTACCTTAACCTTATATATAACCCTAGCGCATTATGTCAATGTTCACTATACGTTCCAAATAACTATCTGCGTAACATACGACCGAATCGGATGCATAATTTGTTTGCGCGGGTAGCTGCACGCACATTGACGACGCGGTACGCTCCCACCTCGCATGCACTCATACTGATAAATCGACTGATTACAGACAGGTCTGTGGTTGACGTTTTTTGCATGGCTCAGCCATTATTTGTTGATTTGTCCATGGATTGGTTGAGCCAAGGCACAAATATTGTTTGAGATATTTCTCTATTCTGGTACCTAGTTTTAGTTAAATGTAATTTATGTGATTAAAAAACTATTTTCAATAATTATTTGTAATTATGGTATAATGGCTTTCAGACGTTTTGGTGTTTAAATGCTGTAAGTCTGAAAGTGTTTGTTATATAAATAAATAAATAACCTTAAAGAACATGATTGAAATTGATATTTTAAAAGTTGTCAAGTGCACAGTCTTCTAAGAGCGAAGACGGTGATGTAACATATCTTTGCTGTGAAGTAAATATAACTCTAAATTTACCGTAAATATGGCGTATGTTATATTAATAATTGTGGAAGTTCTAATATGCTCGCGTCCTTCGGCGCCTTAGAGTTCGGCGCCCTTTGAGTTTACTGGTTTGAGTCCCAGAAAAACAATTATTTGTTTTTTGAAATTTCCGTCGTCTTATGCAGTTTCACCCGCATAATTTAGTCTTTGTTACTACTCATGGTGGTACTATTGGTGAAATAATTTTTGAAATCAGTTAGATAGGTAGTTGAGGAGTATATTCGTAAAGAACAAAAAACTTTCCTCTTTATTATATTACTAGTTGGGCCCTGCGGTTTCACCCGCGTAAGCCCCGTTCCCCCGAAAATATAAATAAAGTAGCCAATGTGTTATTTTCGGTATCCAGCTACCTATATTCCAAGTTTCATCACAATCGGCTCAGTAGTTTTTGCGTGAAAGAGTAACGTAGTCACATAGAAACATACAAACATTCGCGTTTATAATATTAGTAAGATTAGTACCTAACTACCTACCTACCTAAATGTATATATACACAAATATGAAATGCAGGCGAACCACCAAAATGATGTAACGATGCGAGAAAAATAATGTAATTTAAATAATGAAACCCCGATTAGCAGTTAACTAATGGGCTTATGTTATCAATAAATACATCCATAAACAATGTTTGCGGTAGCTGTGCATTATGTCATGCTGCCATTATTGTGACTAATCCGCTAACGATGAGTTCACACTGGGAGCGCTTTTTATAATAAACTTTACTTTATATTCACTAATTATGTTCCTTTGTAGGTTTTGAAAGCCGGGATCCACTGTAGAATTTTTTATTTCTCGGATTGTTTTTTTTTTAATTTTCATTGACGAAAGAAAAAAAGTTTAGGCACTTTTATTACTAACTAGATGCGCCCCGCGGTTTCGCCAGCGTAAGTTCTGTTTTCGCGGGAAAGTGCTAGGTATTCCAGGTTTCCATCTACCTATATTTCAAGTTTCATCGCAATCGGTTCAGTAGTTTTTGCGTGAAAGAATAACAAAGTCACATACATACGTACAAACTTTTACGTTTATAATATTAGTAAGATAAGAAGTAAGTAAGATAAGATAAAACGGATTACCTATGTCAGTCCTATTATTACAATTCATTATTATACAAAAAATAGAACTAAATTAAATAAAGCAATTTGTACAAAAATAATTGCCACATCATTGCCACACAAGATTTGAATCAAGTGCACCCACTTGATTGACATCTTGTTTGTAGTTTATTTTATAGCATGTTTCGATGGATGTATGTTTGTTGAAGTTAATATCTGGAACTACTGGACCGATTATATGGAAACTTAAAAGGACATTTTTTTCGGGAATAACGTAATATATATCTTAATAATAGGGGTTAAAGTATGAAATTGCCGTTTTATTGCAATAGGTTCTTTAAATTGACATAGAATCTTCATGGTTTGAGGTTTTCGAATGAAACTTTTTTCAAATAGTTTCTGTGATGTTCTTTTTTTAAAAAATGTGAAACATTTGAATATCGACTTTCAATTGTTTTTGTTATTCAATTTAGACAAGAAAGATGGATACTGCGAAAATTCGAGTGATTTTTGAATACGAGTTCCGACGCGGAACTAACGCGGCAGAAACAGCCCGCAATATCAATGCTGCGTTTAGTGAGGGGTCTACTAATGAACGCACCGTGCGATTTTGGTTTAAACGCTTTCGTGATGAAAATTTCGACTTAAAGAACGAGCCACGAGGAAGACCGCCCACACAGGTGAATACCGATGAATTAAGAGAGATAGTGGAAGCCGATCCTAGTCAAACTACCCAGGAATTAGCGGCATGGTTTAACGTTACCTTACCCACTTTATTGACTCACTTGCGTCAAATCAATAAAATAAAAAAATACGAAAAATGGGTGCCTCATGATTTGACTGATCTGCAGAAAGAAACGCGTGTTGAAACTTGTGTTGCCTTGTTGAACCGGTACAGAAATGAAGGAATATTGGATCGAATTGTAACATGTGATGAAAGTGGATTCTTCATGATAACCGGAAAAGAATAATGCAATGGCTGACCCCAGGTCAAATGCCACAACAGTGTCCTAAAGCAAAACTTACCAATAAAAAGGTAATGGTAACTGTTTGGTGGTCTCAGCATGGTGTTATTCACTATAGTTTTCTTCGATCTGGTCAAGCAATTACGGCAGATGTCTATTGTGCCGAACTCCGAACCATGTTGACAAAACTAGCAGTAAAACAGCCCCGACTCATGAATCGATCTTCACCATTATTGCTCCACGACAACGCGAGACCTCACACAGCACGAGAAACCATTTTGACCCTTCAGGAACTGCACTTAGAAACCATTCGTCATCCTCCGTATTCACCAGACCTTGCTCCAACGGACTACCATTTTTTTCGTGATTTGGACAATTATCTACGTGACAAGAAGTTTTCTTCCCAGGAGGCAGTACAAAATGCTTTCACACAGTTTGTGCAGTCTAGATCGTCGGAGTTCTATCGCAAAGGCATTAATAACCTTCCCATTAGATGGCAGCAATGTATAGATAATAATGGCAACTATTTTGATTAAATAAATTTGTTAAAAATTTAAAAAATAAACAATTAAGATTTTCAGTACAAATCGGCAATTTCATACTTTAACCCCTAATATTACCCCTACGTCGGATTGCAATAAAATCAACACGCTACCTGTTTTACTTAAGTAATTTCAAAGTCCTAAGTAGGTATGTAGGTTAGGTTTTTATTACTATTGCGCCCATTGTATACCAATGAGTGCCACGATTCATCATTAATTGCATCCATCACATCGGACGTTGTGTTTAATTCAACAAACAGACTGACAATACAATATTCAGGACACGGAAAACTCATTTGACCAACGATATTTGGAATTTCTATGAATCAATACTCGTGGTAGCTACTTCCTCGAGGTTTTTCGATGTACTGAGTGTGTTTGTTCAAAATAACCTCTCAAAAACAATATGGCGATTAGTCAAGTTAAATAAGAATAAATAAGTACAAAAGTAATTTATTGACTCCAAACTTCACTAACCAAAATGCTAAAATGAAAATAAAATAAATTGTCGGCAACGCTCACTCGACGCATGGTGACCAAGATGCTGGCGATATTCCCGCGCTGCCAGACTTATCTGCTAGGACCATCGATCTCAGTTTACTTGCTATCTCTGTGGCTAGGACAAAAAAGACACCAGACCTTGCATCATAAAAAGTTCGAGTAAAACTAAAAAGTGTTCCGCTACATTGTGCATGCCGTCCCTTTCTAATAACATTATTAAAAAGGGACAGCATGCTTCAGCATGTTCTACGTGAGCATTCTAGTATTACTAGTAATACATCTTCTTTGGCCTAGACAGACGAGTATCTATGCATACTCCTTAGTTAGAGAGTATTTAACCTCATCTAGTGTCTTTTTAGAGGAAACCTCATTACTTCACACACCCTTTGCGCCAAATGTAAGTACATCGCCACGAATAATGTTGTAATTTTAAAACGTTTATGGTGCATTTTTGGGCCGGCTTGCATAACGGTCCCTAAACATGTTTAAGCTGTTAAACGTGTTTAAAATCTGTCAGAATTTCAAGAACTGCTAATGTGTTGCAATGCAACATATTATTATCAGTCGTCCACTTAATGAAATAGAGTCCAATGTTCGATTTCTCATATATTAGGGGTTAAAGTATGAAATTGCCGATTTGTACTGAAAATCTTAATTGTTTATTTTTTAAATTTTTAACAAATTTTATTTAATCAAAATAGTTGCCATTATTATCTATACATTGCTGCCATCTAATGGGAAGGTTATTAATGCCTTTGCGATAGAACTCCGACGATCTAGACTGCACAAACTGTGTGAAAGCATTTTGTACTGCCTCCTGGGAAGAAAACTTCTTGTCACGTAGATAATTGTCCAAATCACGAAAAAAATGGTAGTCCGTTGGAGCAAGGTCTGGTGAATACGGAGGATGACGAATGGTTTCTAAGTGCAGTTCCTGAAGGGTCAAAATGGTTTCTCGTGCTGTGTGAGGTCTCGCGTTGTCGTGGAGCAATAATGGTGAAGATCGATTCATGAGTCGGGGCTGTTTTACTGCTAGTTTTGTCAACATGGTTCGGGGTTCGGCACAATAGACATCTGCCGCAATTGCTTGACCAGATCGAAGAAAACTATAGTGAATAACAACATGCTGAGACCACCAAACAGTTACCATTACCTTTTTATTGGTAAGTTTTGCTTTAGGACACTGTTGTGGCATTTGACCTGGGGTCAGCCATTGCATTTTTCTTTTCCGGTTATCATAAAGAATCCACTTTTCATCACATGTTACAATTCGATCCAATATTCCTTCATTTCTGTACCGGTTCAACAAGGCAACACAAGTCAGTCACAGTCAGAGGCACCCATTTTTCGTATTTTTTTATTTTATTGATTTGACGCAAGTGAGTCAATAAAGTGGGTAAGGTAACGTTAAACCATGCCGCTAATTCCTGGGTAGTTTGACTAGGATCGGCTTCCACTATCTCTCTTAATTCATCGTTATTCACCTGTGTGGGCGGTCTTCCTCGTGGCTCGTTCTTTAAGTCGAAATTTCCATCACGAAAGCGTTTAAACCAAAATCGCACGGTGCGTTCATTAGTAGACCCCTCTCCAAACGCAGCATTGATATTGCGGGCTGTTTCTGCCGCGTTAGTTCCGCGTCGGAACTCGTATCCAAAAATCACTCGAATTTTCGCAGTATCCATCTTTCTTGTCTAAATTGAATAACAAAAACAATTGAAAGTCGATATTCAAATGTTTCACATTTTTTAAAAAAAGAACATCACAGAAACCATTTGAAAAAAGTTTCATTCGAAAACCTCAAACCATGAAGATTCTATGTCAATTCAAAGAACCTATTGCAATAAAATGGCAATTTCATACTTTAACCCCTATTATTAATTTAAAATTGATTTAGTTAAATATATTTTTAAATGGTTTTATGCAAGTCGCCCTTAAAATTCATACATAAAATTGGCAGCCTAATGGGTTCGAAATTCGAAAGTGGACGTTTATGGCCGTTATGGTCATTAATATATTGTAACAGTGCCTTAAAATAATACCCTAACTAATAATGTGACTAACAAGTAATGTTCTTCTAAACACCGCATTATTTATGCAGCCGCTACACAAAGAGACCGACAGGATGAGCTTTGGCTGAGATTAAGCTTAGCTCGATTCGTTTTAAGGACTTATTTTAAAAGGCTTTTAAATGTAATACATCAATAAATGCGACCTCGTTCACTCTCTTACTTTTTACGCAAAAACTATTGAGCTTATAGCGATGAAACTTGGAGAAAAGATAACTTAAAACCAGGAATAACACACAGGTTACTTTTAACGCGAATATTGAAATGAAAATGTGTTAATCAAGTTCTTCAGTTATCGGTATCGGTAAATATAACCGAGTTTTATCGCAATCAGCTTAGCAGATTTTCCGTGATGAAGTAGTTTTCCGTGATAAAATACACTTTGCTTACTTAGGTTAGGTACGTACTAGAAATACATTCACATTACAATACTAAGTCTAGCTTGTACTATTTATGTATTTTGTGACATTAGTAGGATTTTTAGGAACTTATTTCTGTACAGAAAAAAGTTTTTCATTTCAGAATGACACAACTTATCTATACTCGTATTATGAAGAGGAAACGTTAGTAACAATGTATATAAGTGTGTATATTGAGGGTAATCTCCAAAACCAATGGACCGATTACAGAAATTCTTTCCCATTATCCAGGAGTAACATAAACATCAATTTTGATCCCGAAATTCCCACCAGACCGGGACTTACGCGGGTGAAACCGCAAGACGCAGCTAGTTCTAAATAATTTAGCCTTGCCAATTGCGAAACCACAAATTAAGTAAGCAAAATCGTGTTGACAATGTTTACTCTACCACCTATCACGTTACTCGTTTAAAAAAAAGGCAAGTAGGTGTCAACTTGACATGTCGAAGTGCTAAATGGCTTACGAAAGGCGACTGGAGTAAATAAAACACTTAGATGAATGAAATACACTTACGTGTCTCATCTTAACTTTAATCATGTTAAGTGTAGAAAGATCAGAATTCAAGTATTTGTTTGCGTTACTTAAGCAGCTGTAGGAGTTTGGCTTTTAAATAAAAACAAACTTAATTCTGCTAATCTTAAAAAAAATGACCCAACCCCATGAGTTTCTTGTTACTTCTTTTCATTGTCTCTCCGAAAAAGACACGTTAGTTTACGATTCTAAACTATTATGTGATAATAAAACACTTTATTTATCGGGTTGCTTTTTCAAGGTTGACTGAGATCACAATCAACCTTAAAAAAGCCAACTGTAAAATTGGCGAAAGCTCGGTTCGTTAAAAACCATTAATAAAAACGCGATTCAACCCGATAAATAAAGTGTTTTATTATGCAAAATCGCGAAACCCATAGAAGAAACTATTATGTGATATTTAAAAAAAAACTACGTATATTATGTGATAATTTTCATTCTGAAATAAAAATATTTAGGCTTTGTCTTTTTGAAAGTTTATTTAGTTGTATATATGTTCGTTACTTGTGTACGCAAAAAACTACCGAACCGATTGCGTTGAAACTTGATATGCTTTTAACTTTTCATTCCGATATTCCCCTGGGATAGGGACTTTGGAAGAATTTTTGAAATCGGTTCAGTAGTTTCTGAGATTACCATCAAAATACATACATACATGTTACCAACGTTACCTCTTTATAATATTAGTATAGATTAAACCCTAATGTTTTTGATAAAACAACGCATTGACAAAGTGTTTTATCAAATTAGGTACCCAAAATATTTCTTCTTTTGGTTTCAAAATAAAATAATAAACTTAAGGGCTTGGTATAACGTTAAATAAGTATAAAAAGAAGTCGAACGGACGTCAAAAGCAAAACTTTTCGCCAGATTTAATGCCTTCTTTGATCTTTCTTAATAAAAATTAAACTTAATTTAGTTGAAACGAATTCCTATAATACTTTATATAAACACTTGGCAGTATTAAAAAGTACATTCTGGAATTGAATTTATTATAAAAAAAAATGTATCTTGTAGGAACTATGGTCAGTAACATTAATTGGTAATTAAGTTTTAAGCAGGACATTAAATATAATATTTAAGGGAAAACAAGACCTAAACTTAGAATCCTTGTTGGAATTGAAACAAGAAAAAGTTTTGGCTTGAAACTACACAAAATGTACTAGCAATATAATAAAATGTAAAGAATATTCAAAAATGTTTTATTTATTTATTTATTTTATTTTATTTGGAAAACATACAGTGAATAAAAACTAAGTAACAATAAATTAATTAACTCAACACCATTTACAAGTCTTCGCATATTAAATCTACATTTACTTGATCCTCTGAGAACCAAAAAAAAAAGAATTGAAAAGAAATATACATCATACAATAAACTACAGAAACACGCGTTATCAAAGACAAAATATAAAAAATAAAAATTACAGTCAACACGTCAATATAATCAACAATTTTAGATGGATCCGAGAGGGCCTTTTAGTTTTGGTCTTGTTTAGCCCTTTTTTACATGGGATATGTAAGCATTTGACCTCATCACCAGATCGAAAGCGAGATGGGGTTGTGTAACATTCCTCATTATCTTTTATTTAAAGAACGCACAGTAGCGTTTTCTACACGACTGCCTAAGGAAGTGTTATGTTTTTGCCGTGAATGTATGTATTTAAGTTCTATCATTCTCATAATAAAACATAGTATCACTAATCAATATTAATATTTTTTATTAATTTAATACCTACCACAGCACCTCACGGTTTCACCCGCATAAGGGCGGTTTTAGTGTCATGCAGATTATCTCACGCAACATGGGATTACCTTTGCCCATCCCGCGTGCATTCATCAGTAATTTTCATGTCCAATCCCGCGTGCGCGAGCTATCACCACGACAATATAAATGCAATAATGCCATTTTTCAAAAAGAAAAGATAAACTATACATAAAACAAAAGCAAATATCGACAGACTTGATACAGACGCTTCGATCACTCGGTCAATAATACTTATTAAACCTATTTCACAGCACGCGCCCATTCCATTCTAAAGGGAGACATTCATCATTCAGCCAAACCTTGTAGATATTATTATGTATTCTATGGCCAAACTATAATTTCATATCAACACGAACATCAATTCCAATAAAACAAACAGCCCATCGATTGATCTCCTACAACTTTCTCATTAGGCTGAAGTACGTTCCCCCATTACAATACTAATAGACCAAGAGCCCGTGAACGCCAGACTTTCGTTATCTTGTAAAAGCAGAAAGTTTGTCAGCGCATGCTCCCAACACAGGTAAGAATGATAGCCAATTATGAAGTTTGGTTTACAGTGGCTTTGGCATATAAACGGTAATTAAAGGTCTGTTATGTAAAATTATTAAAAATTAAATGTGATATTTTTAGCTTTAATTACCTTCACCATATTATTAAAAAACACATAACAGCCACTTAACATTGTGGCAACTGCTTGCCACCCTTAATGTTACGAAAACATCACAATTGGCATTCTTTATGCCTGTGTTGGGAGCATGCGCTGAAAAAATTTCAGCTTTTATAAATAACGAAGGTCTAGCGTTCACGGGTTCTTGGTCTTAAACTAACCCGCCATTATGAAGAGAAATAACCGATATACACTCGTGAAGAAAAAAAGAACTAATGTCTGCTTTATTACAATGTAGTAGAGTTGAAATTCCTGATCGGTTATGTGTTATGTGAATGTATACGAACGAATATTGATGGTCTTATGACGGGGCACTGCCTTACAGATCTTGTTGAAATACTTTCGTATGCCGATAGTGTACTCAGTTTCAGACGTACTCCTATACATATGAGTTATGTAGAGATATCGTAAGTAGCACTACTATGCAGAATCTTACTAAACTTTCTTCCTGTTAACATTTTGGAGTACTGGAGAATAATCATGTTAATATTAAATAATAAACTTTAAATGAAACTCGTCTTTTGTGTTTATCATTTTTAGTATTGTTTGAATGTCCGACGTTTAAAAACCTTTACAAATCTTTTCTTCAAGACAGTCGGGTGTCTAATTATCACAACCATTAAAACTGAGTTTCATTTCAATCCCGTATCGCGAAAGGAGAAGACATATCTATAATAAGACGCTTGTTAATTTCAATAAAAGTAATAATTGTGAACTACTCAACACTCGTGTGAGCTTTCGATGGTGTTGTAACTTTTACAGTTAGTAATTATAGTGAAAAACATTACAAAGCAATACGCCACTCAGTACACAACTCAAAACTGAAAAATAAACTTTTTACCAAAAGTTGCTCAAAACGCAAAGCGAACGGAGCGGATTGAAACTGTGAATTGCTTCGTCAGCACTTAAAACTTCTCCAATTCTGCATACTGCATGCATGCAATCATGTACGCACAAAATAACCCTGTTACCGCAAGCCACAGTTCTTAAAAGTGATAAAATGTATTCCTGTCGTTGACTGTACAGTATTTCACAGTCTACGTGCAATGTTTAATATTATTTTCATAGCGACCAACTGTCTGAGTCAACCATGCATCGCATGATGTCATTCAACGCAAAATTAGAAATCGACGCTTTATTTGCGATTGTACTATTGGCCTATATTTTAGCTAGAAGATTGACTGCTCTCTGTGTATTTGCACCTGCGTCAAATAAAAAATTACGCACGTGTTTGTACGTGTATGTTTGTCTGCCAGCGGATTATTTGCTGTTGTTTTACGAAATACGAATATTTTTTTAAAGTCTTGTACGGCTCATTTCTATTAAAATATTTAAGTACCTAAGTTATGATTGTGAAACGCTTTCTTTCTAATAATCGATTGAGGCTTATTAAGTCATTTCAGTAGAAATTAATAAAAGCGGGTAGGACTTACTCTAATGTACCTACTCATTCGTACCAAATTTAAGCTCAAAATTATTTCATACTAACCGCGCTCCGCGGTTTTACCCGCGTAAGTCCCGTTCTCGCGGGAATATCGGGATAAAAAGCCTTTGTGCTATTCCCGGTATCCAGTTACCTATATTACAAGTTTCATCGCAATCGGTTCAGTAGTTTTTACATGATAAAAGCCACATACATACATACATACTTTCGCGTTTATAATATTTGCACTAATATATAGGTTACCACTATTAAATAATTATGACTATGGTTATTTAAATTAATAGAAAGCAACGTTAACCTTAAATAATGATCATTGAGTCGTTTCAGAAATGGAATCAGTAAATAGTCGAAGTACATAATTAAAGTCGTACATTTTACCCCCTATAAGCTCAAATGAGGACTGTTTGTTGAGCAATAAAAAGACGGTTCCTGAAATTGTGTATTTGTTTTGGTAAGGTCCAGCATATAGAAGGACCTTGTTAGCATCTAAAGATTAGGCTACAAGCAAAAAAACGCCAACGAATTCATGTACACATCATATTTCACTTTTACAATTTTACAAGTGTAAAAGTTTGTATGTTTTAAATTAGCAGTAATCGGCGGTTTCAGTCACATAAGTCTCTAGTGTGGGTTTTTCGAAACTCCTACTTTTAGTGGATAACATACTTACCACTCTCCAACTCCGTTAAGCTGTTTTGAATCCAAATGCAAACATTCGATTGCTGCACAAAAAAAAACAATTAACCAGCAACGTTTCCCCCTAAATGCATAGACCTGGAAGTATTTTACGAAATGACAAAATACGAAGTTTCGGCCGAACTGCGATCTGTTGGTCGGTCACTTCGCGTCCCGACCGAACTTTATTTGAAGTTAGTTGTATCAATATCTATGGCCCCGAATGAATTTGCCAAATCCGAACTTGTTTTATGTTAGAGCAATAATCAGAACTTCGGTCGGCTTTCGTTCGGAACCGAGCATTCGGAAGGTACATTTCCTAATAGCCCTCTTGATTCGTTCCGCGTCGTGGGAAAAAAACCGAATTGATTCATCCGAGATTGATTCAGGCAGTTCTGAAATGAAATTGTCATTAGCGCGTTTTTATTATATTTGTCATAAACCTATCAATATTGTAAGTTGACAAATAGATCCTTACTTAAAGAAATGCTTTTCAAAAATTTTCGCACCCGACAGGTCTTGAACCTGCATCTCTGGGGATCCGTTTGATTTCCAATTTGGCCAAATTGGAAAAAGGCGTTGGGAATTTTTGGAAAGCATTTCTTTAAGTATAGTCATCCAAGGGTAGGAAACACTTTAGAATTATCAAAAATAGATCTTTAATTCCTTTTATTGTTTTTAGGGTCCCGAACCCGAAGTGTAATAAAAACGGGACCCTATTTCTCATCATCATCGTCATCAGGCTGTATCTCGAGAACCGTGATAGCTAGACAGTTGAAATTTTCACAGAATATGTATTTCCTGTTGCCGCTATAAAACGTGTTTTTTGCCGTATTTTTGCAATAATGGTACGAACCCACACCACACACTCACCATTCCCACCATATCCCACACGACTATTCAAGACGGCAGCTAGGTCAATGAGCTTCTTAGTTAGCAGTTAAGTATTATTATTATTATTACTCATATCCACACACCTATGATTCTCAGATACAATATTATCTAAATTAAATCAACTAAATGCCGTTTATATGCAAACAAACTAAATTTAGCATTTATTTTCGTGACACAATGAATTAAAACGGGATTGTGTGAGACATTAAACTTGGGCAGCTGATATCTAAATCTGTTGGATGAGATCATCAGAAATTACGATGGTTTGACCACAAACGTATTGTTCAGTAAATTAATATGGGACATATTTATGTGTGAATGAATGAATGATTGTGTCCTTGAGCAATAAGCACCTACTTACTCTACCTACTATACCTACAAATAATATGTATAGTCTTGGTTGACTGACTCGATGGCTAATATTTCAACTCAAGGCCTAAACCTAAACCTGTTGCAGTCCACTGCTGGACATAGGTATCTCCAATTGCACGCCACTTAGATCAGTTTTCCGCTTCTCGCATCCAGTTTGTGTCAGCCGTCTTGCGAAAATCGTCACTCCAACGTGCCTGAGGACGTCCTACACTACCGCGTCCTATAAACACCTTATTGGATTAATTCCAATAATGGTAAGCTCGCACCGTTAACTTAACTTAAGTTAGATTAGCTTAGCTCGCTAGTTTTTCAAACGAGAAGTGAGCATAACTTTTTTTTACACACGATAGTTGATTTCCTAATTGCAGCGGTGGAAAAAGATCAGACTTGTCTTCCTTAGTGGCTGCACCAGCCAACTAGATGATCACAATTTTGAAAATAATTTGCAATGAACGCACATTTTAGTAAAACAGCCCTGAATATGTGATGCTAGGCTAAGCTAAGCTAAGCTAAACTAACTTAGTTAAGTTTGTGGTTGAAATGATTTTAAGCGGGTGAAACCACAGCTATGCCTATAGACTACTTATAACGCGTGATTATTAGATTGGAATTTAAAGTGATACTTCGCATATTTTAACATGGTTAGGAAATTATCCGATTTCCTGTAAACATGTCGAAGCTTTTAAATGACTGAATGACAAAATTGGGTAACCTCAATTTAATGTCAATATTGCCCATTTCTGTTTGTTTATGTGTCTGCTACGTGACCGTAGTTCGAATAAATCGATTTAAATGCATGTTCCTGAGTGTTTCGTCTTGAGTATTTCCTAAAGATTTAAAGTTTTTATTTATTTAAGGTATATTGGCCGAACTAATTTAATTTGGTTGGTTGTGAGCAGTCCACTTTCTTGAGTTAAGCATTTGACCACTACCTTATTATGGTTTACCCTATTTTGTGGGCTTTAATGTAAACACCGACTTATCACCAAGAAATTAAAATTACCAATTTTTATTTGTCTCATTTATCATTAGTATTAGTGAGCAATGACACACTACACTCGTTAGCAGCGGGTGGGAGCGGCTTAACAAAAGGAAAGACAAATTAAAGGCATTGGTACATTAGTACCTACATGACATTTATGGCTGTGTATGGTCGACTACCTACTTGCTTGTAACATTACACCGTGGGAAACACAAATGTTTTCTACTAAGTTATATATAGGTACTTATGCTTGAAAGGAATAAAAATCCAGCTCATAGTAGTAACACCTGGTTTCCTGCTGCAACATTTGGAATTACTGCTGTTATTGTAATATTATTCAGGTACTTTTTCTCTTGTCCTACCTGCCTTTCATCATTCTTCACTTCTTGTCCATCCAAAGGTTGCCTGAAAGTGATAGCTTTAAGCGATAAGGGCGCCCATTGTGCGACCTGTATTTAAATTAAATTAAATACTTACTTCTTTTTTTTTTATTGTATTTTTTTATTGTTGTGTGTTGCAATAAACATTAAATCTATCTATCTAAATACAAAGTTTCGTTCAAAAATAAATAGGTCTTACAAACAACGTTCTTCTTCTTCGACGAAACATGGTATAACATGGTATACTACATACTAAAGATTTTAGGAGCAAACCACCGATCTCATAATCTCCAATCTAATTGGTCTGTGGACCAAACAGATTTCATGGGTATATATCAAACACCATTAATTAAAAGTAACTGTTTCTGTAAAATATAGTATATTTTTTAATAGAGTATTCTTTAATATATTAAAGGATACTCCTATTTCTCTATTTGTAATGTATGTGTTTAAAGAGATTGGCTTATCCTACTACTTATACTCTTTCTACTTTGAATTGTCATTTTTCCAAAAATTGCCATTCGGTGTAGTCGGGAACGTTTCAGCACTGGAATAACCTTTCACCCATTGGAATGTATAGGTTGGCGTAGAACAATAACCATACAATTTGTATGCACGTTTGTATGGTAAAGTAAGACGATGGTTTCCATAGAAACTGCCAGTCTACCTACTTGTACTCATTCTATTGTCAACAATTTTACGAGGTTCTTCAACTGACAGCTGTGGAAGCGAATTTCCACCTACTTATAATTAACATGCTGATCTCATAATTTGAATGAATAAAGTTATTTTAGTACTCGTAGAGCTATAACTTCGGGTGTGGAATTGTGTCAACACATAACAATACCCTATTATTTTTACTGTTGTTTTGTTTAGGTGGTAGGTAAAATAGGCATTTAATACTATTAAACTGTGTTGTAAATTATGAAGTATAGCTACCTACCTATAAAGCGATAGGGAATGAGTAATGTTGTTATAGTAAACTAGCAAAGTTCCGCGGTTTTACTCGCGCAAGTCCCGATGCCGCGGAATTTTACACACACTCTTATGTCTCTTACCAGAAATCATTCCTGCAAGCGAGGGACAGTTCCGTGCCTCTCACTTGCCGGGTGAGTGCTCTAACCATTATGCCACACGGGGACCTGTGAAAAATAAGACATGTTAATAAAGTTTAAAACAATACTACAACTAATGTCAGAAATTCGCGTTACAAAATAATCAACTAATTTTGATGACTCCGATAGGGATTTTCAGATCTGGTTTATAATATACCCTCTCAACATCATTAGCATTACTCACTCATGATCTATTGTACTTATATAAAAGAAAGTCGTGTTAGTTACACTATTTACTCACTACACTCACAGGTGTGTTGTGTGATAATAAAATGCCAATAAGAACAAAAGGCAAGGTATATAAAACGGCAGTAAGACCAGCTTTATTGTACAGCAGCGAAGTATGGGCTGCTAAAAGGACTCACGAACAGAAGTTACACACCACAGAAATGCGTATGCTTAGATGGGCTGGAGAGGTAACACTTAAAGACAAAGTGCGCAACGAATACATATGAGGAAGTTTTGGGGTTGCACCCATAACGGACAAAATGGTTGAGTCAAGTCACTTAGATGGTACGGTCACATAATGAGGAGACCCGATGATAATGTCGTTAAGAAATGCCTTTCCATGGCTACAACGAAGAGGGGAAGAGGTAGACCCCGTATAAACGGGAAAATGGAAAGGCTGAAGAAGAAGAAAAGTGTTAGTTACAATATTTATAACTCAAGAACCGATTTGTATGTAGATACAGTGTTTCAATAGGTAGATTTTTGTGTATAACACATCCTGATGTTCCCTAGGGTAAGGGAAATACGCGGGTGAAACCACGGGGCGCAGCTAGTAATTATATATTAGACAATATCTATATATTTATCAGAAAACCTACATAATTACCTAGTCGATTTCGACAACACAGCGACGATATGTACAATGTGTGAGTTAGTGGTCTATATTGTCACGTACAGGGCGTTACTCATACGTTTTATGGCCGTCGGTTATATGAACAAGTAGGTACTATGCCAAAATATTATTGGCGAAATGTAGTGTGGAAGGTTTACTATAGGTACTTATGGTTGTGTAGCGTTTATTTATTGTAATTGTTTTTGAATACTTACATTCCGCGCTACCATGCTCGTTTGTCGTTGCTATGTCGTCCTTTTATCGTTCAAAAAAATAAAGTAATTTTTAAATACAAAATACCCCGACTACTTTTAAAAACCACAGAAAATTAAAAAAAATATTTTTTTTTTAATTATTTGATGTGTTTTTAATTTTATTTTTTTTAGCTGAAGGCAACGCGACGACTTATAAGACATCATGATTTGCCTATTGTATAAGAGACCAGACTAAATTCTTTGACTTACTTGATAATTGTGTACTTTCTTTTTTAATCGGAAGCTAGCTACTATTTGACACCATTTTTGTAGCTAAATGAAAATTTATAAACATCATAAAATATATACAAATCATAATTCAAGTGTAGGTTCACCTACAAAAACAAATTAAAACAAAACATTCCAAGGAGGAGGATATTTGTGAAGAAGCAAGGACCGAAACTTTCTGAATCGTACAGTCAAAGAAAAACTTTATTTCCTGATTTTAGCCTAACTTTAGCTCCTGATGTTTTTTTTTATTTGAATAAGGGTTTTGTCACTACATTGTAACAATTTTAGAATTCAAATCAACCTTTCACACTTAGGTACATACCTACTTGCAACATTGTTGAATATGTATAGTATAACAAACCCCCAACAAACCATAATATCCAATTATTATTCAAACATATCAAAACTGTATTTAACCACTAACTCAAGATAAGACATCCTAAAGTGCTCTACCAAAATGTTATTCATAATTTTAACCCGCATCGTTATAATTTAACGATGATAGATAACAACGTGTAGTTAGTTATTTAGTTATTTACATAACGGAATTATAGTTTTGGGTTAAACTAGAACCAGTGGCCGGTTAATCTGTTAACTTATGGAATGATAACGACCGTTTCATTTTAATGAAGATAAAATCTTGTTACCACATTGCGGGAAAGCGGGGTGAAAGGGTATTATTTAATTCTTCTTCTTCGTTTTTTGCAGTGGCTCACCTAGTGTTAGAGTTTTCAGTACCCCTACCATGAATTGGTACGTAAAAACGTAAGCTGTAAAGTGAACAGTTTGGGCATGTCCGCAACGCAAATTATATCGGTTCGTGCAGAGCGGGAGCGCTTTGTACAGGGTCAACCTGTTTACATTACAGTGTACGTATTTACGCAGCAACTCATGTTAGGGTACTGGTCGTCCTAAGGCTTTTAACTTTACCCAACAATAGCTGCTATCAGAGATAAAAACCATACAGTAATGTGGCTCACTCACCTTATGACCGTTTTTTATGACAATATTAAAACAGTAAAAATAACTAAAACAATAAACCGATAAGGAACGTACATAATAATCAGTATACGTACATCAATTTCCCCGAAAACCACTCCTTTAGATCTAGTCTAAGTACCTTTTCTGGGTGGCTCTGCCAGGGAGTATGCTCTGCAGCAGAGCCACATTCAACGTACATTATTTCTCTATTTCGTAAGCGTACAGATATATACAATCCATGTACACTATGTACGTTCGACGTACATTGTTTCTACATAAACTTGACCGCAAGTTATGAAGGTGGCTCTGCTGAAGAGCATGACACTAGTTTTAGAGTATTCAGGTCGCCCTAAGGCCTTCAACTTGACGTAACGACTACTATCAGATATACCAACCAGGACCAATAGCTTAACGTATCTTTCGAAGCACGGATTACCTTAGTTTGCAAGTATGTACATTTGTTTGTATATGACTTTGTTACTCTTTCACCGCTGAATCAATTGCGATGAAACTTGGAATAAACATAGCTAGCCGGAGACCAGATTATCCAGATATTTCTGCGGAAACGGTAAAACAAGTTTATTTGTAACGAATAGGCTCCGGAAATGCTGTACCGGTTTAAAGAAATATTTCACCAATATATAGCTACATCAATACTATATCAAACGTAACATAAGCTACTTTTGAACCCGATATTACCACGGGATCGATCTTACGCAGGGGAAACCGTATCTCAACCTCAACTAGTAGTATATATAATTTGTAAACAATAACTGATGCTAAATATAAACAAAATAACCCCTCTCAACATTATAATAGATAAGTACATGAATGAAGTTGGGTGAACTGCATATCTGTAGGTTAAAGAACTCATTACTACGAGGGCTTTGTAGAGCACAATTCCAGCTATTATTTTATTTAAAGCCATACAAACATGATACAAACAGCTTTTTTTTTTATCGTAAGGAGATAATCCATCAGTCAGTTAGTCAAGACATTTTTTATAGATAAATATAAATTAGCGGTAAATGTGCTTTTGACCATTTTCTTATCTGATGGTAAGTGATAAAATGGTTTAAATTGTAGCAAGCTCATCTATAAGTTAGGCGGACGGCAGTGGAATAAGATCCGACCCGTCTTCCTTACATGCTGCACCGGTTTACTTGTTGGAAGATGGACACATTCTGCAGTGGTGGGTAGCATAGTTGCTGAGCAAGACTACTGTACGACTGTGTTTACAATGTTCCGGACACCATAAAGCCATAAATATGGTGTCCGGATTCATGTATTAAAAGCGGCTTGTGCAATATAAATCATCTCATCATCATCATCATCATCATCATCATCATCATCATCTCAGACCTTAACCGTCCACTGCTGAACATAGGCCTCCCCCATACGACGCCACAAACAGCGATCGCGAGCCACCACCATCCAACGACTTCCCGCGACCGCCACAATGTCGTCGGTCCACCGAGTAGGTGGTCTTCCAACACTCCGTTTCGCATTACATCGTGGTTGCCAATCGAAGACTCTTACTCCCCATCGGCTATCTGTCCTTCGAGCTATATGGCCAGCCCATTGCCACTAAAGTGTACTAATTTTGAGAGTTATGTCGCCTATAAATCATCTACGACCACGAAAATGCCAAATAATGCTATTACGAGTAATAGCATTATTACGAGTAATAGCATTATTAACAGAGTCAAAATTGACTTATTAATAAGAAATCAGGAATATTTTTTCTCCAAACAACCGATTAACAAACCGTACAGAATATTAATCTGTAAACCTTACCCGTATTAAATATTTGGTCAAACGAATTCATCATAATTAAGACCAGGCGGCCCTACGCTAATAGGGTTAAGATTTTACCACCTTAAAATACGTCTTCCTCCACAGGAAAAGAGTTCATATTGGCTTATTATTTTTTTTCCAATTTTATGACCATTCAGTTTTAAGAGGTTGTAATAATTACATGCTAAAAGTATACTTTTATTTTACAAGTATTTTAAGGTTTACAACATGTGAAAAGGTTGTGGTTTTTCTGAAAGGATTTCAGAGTAAGCGAAGTAAATGAAATTAAGCTCTTTACAGTAGAATTATACGTTTTCTTAATTTAGTTACTAAGTAAATACTTAAGTTAATAAATTCTGCTAATTAATTTACTTCTGTTTCTTTAATGTAGGTATTTTAACAGCCGAATGAGAAACGAGGCTAAGTTTAAGCAGGGTTCTCTAAGATGTTACAACAATTTATATATATTTAAGGATTTACGCGACCGGTTTCAGTCGCATAAATCCCGATCCCGCTTGAGAGAGATCTATCTCTCGCTATCTGCGTTAGTTTCATCGCAATCGGATCAGCTGTGTTTAAAGGAGTACCTATATCAAACATACTTGTTTACTTTATTTTACTAGAAATATTTTAAAAGAAAATTACTTCTACAAAAATTCACTCGCGGCGAGGTTTGAACTGGAGTAATTTGTTCAGTACCCAAAAGCGTCTTAACGAACTAGACCACGCGAATCGCGCGTGTATTTCGTTAATAAAATATTTCTAGTAGAAATGGCTTGAACAATTAATAACAAATTATACGGAACTATATTTGTAAGTAGGCACATATTTTAAATATATGTTCAGTGTTTGCCACATTTCGTTTGCTAGAAGGAAAAATTCATCTCCTAATCTCTTAAAAAATTCACTCGCGACGAGATTTGAACTCGCGTCTTTTCGTCGTACTGCAGCGCCTTAACTAGGCCACACGAGTTCCCATCTCGAGCAGCGAACTTTAAAAATATAAACGTTTGTCTGTCTACTGTCTACTATTTTTCTTTTTATTTTTTTAAATATTTCTAGTGGATATGCCTTGAGCAATAAAAACAAATTACGAAATACATTTCGTTGGAACAAAAATTGTCTACTTTTTACAAATTTTCCTTACAAATTATAGAGATTTGTCTATTTTTCAAAATCTCGTACTTCTTGATAGTAGGTACTATAACTAAAATAATGATCAATACCTAATTATCGTTTAGTAGTACAAAAACGGAACTTTTCCATTTTTCTTTTAAATATTAAAATATATTCTTGCATAAAAGAAAACATCTACGAGAAGCTGAATCGTCTTTATGTCCAATATAAAGACGCGAAGCTCAAAATTAAATGTTATATTAACCGACGATATTATTCTTTCATCTTTCATTAGATTTTATAAAAATGTTGGATGCGCTGAAACTTCCATTCGTACATAAACCGCCGTCTTCTTATTTTTTAGGTGATTGTGCTACATCTTAAGCCGCATCGTTACTTACCATCTGGTGAGATAAAGGTCAAACGCTCATGTTTTGTTACTTCTACACTCAAACACCCTGTTTAATCACAATCGGTATATTAAACCGATTGTGATTGGATGATTGAAGACCTGGAGATCTGAATTAATACTTATTACACTATATTTTTTTATACATGGGGACTTACGCAAGTGAAACCACGGTGCAGCTAGTCTATAATAAAAAAAATTGAAGAGGGAATAATGGGATAGTCACTAATTTAGTATTTGGCTTTAATGTGAGATACATAGAATACTAACTGTATAGCAACAAAAGGAAGCTAAAGTTTTTCCAGTTTACCTAGACGGAGACCAATCTATGTATTAAAACTTATGTAAAATACGGAACACCATTTCGCTGGTGTAAACATTATTCATATTCCGATTTGAAGTGCTTCATAAGACGACACTTTCGATTGAGACACCCTCTAGAAATTCAATAAAACACTATTTGATGAAAATGGCCTATAGGTATCTTGGATGAAACACAAACTTTAACATTTATAAACTTAGTAGGATATACTAAGTTTATAAATGTTAAAGTTTGCACCTAAATAGTTTAACCAGCTATTTAACTAAAAGTTAAGCCTTTATATCTTAATGTGGATAACGAGTTCTTAAACAATTTCATACTCACAAACTGTTACTTTTATACCTACTCATAATTTGGATTATCCTACTATAATATTATAAATCCGAAAATCTGTTTGTTTGTTTGTTTGTTTGTTTGTTCCCTCTTCACGGTCAAACGGCTCGACCGATTTGGATGAAAATTTGCATAGGGATAGTTTAAATGATGGAGAGTAACATAGGATACTTTTGATCCCGAAAATCCCGCGGGATCGGGACTTACGAGGGTGATAATATTTATTAGATGAAAATTTGCATAGGGATAGTTTAAATGATAGAGAGTAACATAGGATACTTTTGATCCCGAAAATTCCCGCGAG
Organism: Idaea dimidiata; assembly: GCA_949358125.1. Taxonomy (NCBI): domain Eukaryota; kingdom Metazoa; phylum Arthropoda; class Insecta; order Lepidoptera; family Geometridae; genus Idaea; species Idaea dimidiata. Next base: position 16,825,314 of record OX442329.1, read on the forward strand.
ATCGGGACTTACGCGGGTGATAATATTTATTGGATGAAAATTTGCATAGGGATAGTTTAAATGATGGAGAGTAACATAGGATACTTTTGATCCCGACAATCCCGCAGGATCGGGACTTACGCGGGTGATAATATTTATTGGATGAAAATTTGCATAGGGATAGTTTAAATGATGGAGAGTAACATAGGATACTTTTGATCCCGATAATCCCGCAGGATCGGGACTTACGCGGGTGATAACCATTCAATGAATGAAAATCGACACAGGGGTAGGATAAGTGATGTAGAGTGGCATCATCATCATCGTCATCCATCGTCATCGTCATCCTTCGTCATCGTCATCGTCACTTACTGACGAAATACAAACTTTAACTTACTTCACCTACCTACCGCAGTGCAAAAATCCACACTTAAACGGACGACCAGGGAAGTACTGATGATGCCAGGCGCGGTAGCGCCTGGCTTCAACAGTACTTCAATGGGCGACCGTTTAAGTGTGGATTATTGCATTCCGGTAGGTAGGTGTTCGAACAACGCGGGATCGCGACTTGCGCGGGTGAAACCGCGGGGCGCAGCTAGTAATATCATATTCTTATTATAACATCATATATTTTCCCGGGTATTAATCACGTAATTTTCACTTTTTTTCTAATTTTCTTTTCTCTTTTCTTTTAATATGTGATTATGAGTTTTAATCATATGTTAGTTTGAAAAGTTTATAGAAAAGAATATCAGTATCAGGAAAATATTGTCCAAGATGCAATGAACCGTTCGAGACAATCATGACAGACTAGACCAGAGAGAGTAGATAGATGTTCAATTTATTTGTTCAACAATAATATTATACATAAGAAACGTTGCACAAATGGGCGGCATTATCGTTAGAAGCAGTTTCTTCCGGGCAACTTTTAGATTAAGAAGGTTATTACAGTTTGTGCTTGTGCAGTAGACTGACTGATAGTGAGTCAATGATAGCATCAGTATAGGTACCAAAATAAAATAGTTGTCAATTAAATAAATAAATAAAACTTTAAAAGTAAAATAAATAAATGCATAGGTATTATAAGATATCAAGACCAAAGTGAACGAACTATAGGTAAACTCCAGCATCTAGGTGTAACCTAGGTGAAGGAACTTTGCATTCGTTCCCTCTTTGATATACGACCTGCGAACTGCAGATGTTATAGATTAAAATACTTTTCGGGTACTTTCAACGGGTCTTGGTGAAAATAATTTAATATTCGAAGAAGACCAAGAGTTTTAATATTGGGAAAGTTTTGTGTATCGAATTACAAGTTCACGGTTAAAAGGGCCTTTGGGTTTTAGAAGTATCTTTTAAGATTATAATAAAAGGTAGGCTAAACTTGAAATAATAAACATAGGTATTATAATCGGTTATATATGTCACTTATATATAAATAAATATATGACGGAGTCTCCTTAGAAAGTCTATGTTTTTCAGACGTTTTATATATTCTAGGTGGGCGTACTTACGCCACTTGTGTATAATAGTACAAATTCATTCATCACGTTTTATATCACACACAATCTGGTTTTATAATATAGTTTGTCTGCCACTAAATAGGAGTATTTATGTTACATTATAATCACTAAACGAACTATTCAGAAATTTAAGGTAAGTATGTTCTAAAATCTAAATAGACTATCAGGTAGGACTGACACGAAGAAGCAGTCTCGTAACGTAACAAGTGCGCCCATGACAAAATCTATCACCAATTTGTCGGAACGTATGCACCACGCACTCGCTTACTTAGGCGACACTCTATGACGTCACGATTCTGCCGAATTGCTTTTTGTGTAACTCATTGTTCTTGAAGCAATTTCCGTCTCACATTAATTGATGTGACTGCGACGTATATATAGGTGGCACTTACTTGTTGGCAATGGTGTTAGCTAGGACCTGAAACTGGACAAAAAACCTATTTAAAAACTAAAATAATAATAATATTTGAAGTGATAATGGAGATAATGATTTTTACGAACGTAGAAGACGTAACAAAGATACGTTCGTTCGTTCGAACGAAGATATGCAATCCATAATTTCATCATGACAGAAAGGGCACCTGTTATGTGGTGCAATCATTTCTTTCTGCCAACCAATTAACCGACAGTTATCCTTTTTATTACCTATTCTTTTACCCAAAATAAATAAATGGATAACCCTCATCGAAAATTGACAATTATTTTATCCCGATCTCATAAATCTGCACCCAAAGTCGTGAAAAGGTGAACGTTTTATGGTCACATTAGCGCTGTAATGTTCCTTACATTATTATAGGTAATCGTAAAATTCCTAGGATTATATTCCACGGTTAAAACAAATTCAAACTGGTGATTATTTCTGAAATATGTAATTGACCAAAATTTCATTTTAACGTCATTGCTATTGCAAACGATACATTTAAAAAGAAATTGTAACTACTAACTGGAATGCAATCGAAACTTTAATGACGCAAAAATGCATGGAAGCCGGTAATCTACATTTTCTTTGGATAATTTCATACAAAAACAGGCCAGGTTACATATTAATTACACTTTTCTTTATGATAACCAAAATAAACGAAACTAAATATTGTATTCTTTAAAAAAATCAATGGCCCTACTGGGATCGAACTTTTACTTAGCAAATCACCAGCCCTCACACTTCCTGAGCTATTTGAAATCTTAAAACAGTTTACAAAAATATTCCCACGTAACTTGCAAATTCCTTTACAAATTTGGCTGCAAGAGGCCATTTCTCTAGGCGATGCTCACAAAAACTGTTGGCACAAACTCAGGTGCGAGCAGGAGATTGTAAATGGGCTAGTCAGGGAAATGTAACAACTGATGTGGCTTGTTCTAAAGAGAAGGTAAAGTACAGCAACTGTATTTTTCGGTATGACTTAAAATGACACAAGTACATCTTGTTCTTGTTTCAAACTTAAGGTATAATTTACCCTCAATTATTTTTGTAGCCATAAAAATTCAAAGAAGGCTCGTCTAAAACTACTTGTTTTATATGACACATCACCGAAGCTAGTCCAAAAAACGTAACAAATGTTCTTACTTCCATTCATTCCATTACAAGAGACATTTGAAACTCATGTGAAATTTCAAGTTAACCTACAGATGATTTAGAATTCTTGTTTCGAACGTTTACAAATTTTTATTCAACATATTTTGCTTCAGAACGGCACTTTAGTTGTTACTTTGAGGTTTACCTATATACGGTGAAAAAACTAGGCTCGCTGTTCAACCAAGTGAATGTCAAGCTTATAGAAAAGTAAAGGCGAGTTTATTTGGTTTATTTTAACGTTGATTTGGACGGAAGGTTATAAGGCTTTGTTTATTTGTTTGAAAACCATTTCTTATCAGATGTCTATCCTACTAATATTATAAAGCTGAAAGTTTGTATTTTGTTACCGAATTACCGATTGCAATGAAGTTAGGAATATGGATAATTGGAGACTTTAAATAACATAATAATATTAACAATGAACGATTCTCCGTTAATTGTTTCTTCCGAAGTAAACTCATTCGAAAGAACTCTGCTACGAAATAACGAGATACATGACAATCGTTCGTCGAACCTCGGATATCGGACCCTTAATTAAAATATGGTTTGTTTTATAAAGTTCCATACTTAAAGTAATACAAAAATTTGTCATCTTGGCTTAAATCAATAAACTGTTCTATTTTTCTTTTCAAGATTTAAACTGGGGCAACCCACCCCTGCGTAGACCGAAAATATCTGTACGAGTAACAAAACAATCCTTCTATAAAGCGCCTAAGTGCTGCGTAAGTTGGGCTCGGTTATTATTTTTGATAGCAGTCGTAAGGTCAAGTTAGGGTATTAGGGCGAACTGAAAGTTCTAAAAATAGGTGAGCCACAACCCTATACGAAAAGACGAAGAAAAGCCTCTTGTATATTTTGGAACGTATACCTACTAAACTATAAAACTATAATAATGTAATACACGGATCTCTATGGGCGACAGACAACTTTAATCTCACTATTATGAATAGAACACACAGTCAAGAGTTCTTTGTAGATGGGTTTTAAATCAAATCCTCCGGGAAATACCCACCGTATAGTTTCACTTTGTGAGAGGTAAATAGATAATGCTTTGTATCCAGTTTCGGTACAGTTAGTCTACTGTGAAGTAAAGGCGACATTAGACAGTTCATTTTCATTTATTATTCCTTCACTGATAGTGATTCACCGAAAATGAACGATAAGTGAATCATGTAAATAGCGTTATTCATCGTTCACTGCTGATGTTCCGACAAAAGTCAATAGACCGGCTGACACGTTCACTAACACTGACAGGTTTTTTTTAAAATTTATTTTATTTTTGATATAGTAGGGGAACCTGTTGTACCCTGGACCCATGTATTGTTTTTAACGTTTATTTCAAAAACGACTGCCGCATGAAGTATCAAAAGTATTACATATGTTTCTACGGTGATCCATGTATACAAAGACTATATTTTTAGTTAAATAGAACATTGCTAACAATGGCTTTTGGACGGTTGGAAAACAATTTTACGCTGAATTACAAGGCCAAATAAGTTCTTTTACGCATACATAAACGATAACACTTTTGAAAAGAAAAGAATTATTTACAAGAGACGCAAAATAAAAAAAATAAAAAAATCACGACAAAAATCGTATTTGATTTTTCACTGACAAAAGGCGCGCGACACTGTTTTTGAAATTTAGTTGTAAGCAACAATTCATAGATCAGAATGAATTAGTATTACTAGTATTGAATAGAAAAGCGCCAAGGGTGTTTTTTTTTATTAAGACCACAGTGGAACTGGGTTCACAATACAACAGGTTTCCCTAAAGTTTAAAATCAAGTGGTCAATTGTCAGATTAGGAGAATTAACAGTCAAATCTACTGAACCGATTGTGATGAAACTTGGAGTATAGGTAGCTGGATATCGGGAATAAAATTATCCCTATATTCCCGCGGGAACAGGACTTATGCGGGTGAAACCGCGGGGTGCAGCTAGTTTTTTAATAATTGGAAGCCAAAAAGCTCTTGTGGTTGTACATTATTGTTTTACTAGATTTGAGTAGCCACTCGATTTAAAACTCTAATTACTATTACGTTAAATTGAAAATGGATTTAAGAAATGTTTTACGTTAATTCGTCGATAGTGATTCACTCTTAGTGAACTGTCTAATGTTGCCCTAAGGACTACGAAGCGAATGCGGTGAAGTTTCGAAGTGAAAACTTAATCTGCATTTTAATAATATACTAGCTAGATGTACGGTACCAAACTTAATATACTTTAAAATCGCTTCTTGTTCGACGTTCACATATTATAATTACTGATTTGGCTGAAATTTGGCCCACAGATCGCAGACTACTTTAAAAATACACAATTACTTTTTTGAGTTGTTTTTTTTTAATTTATTAATTTGACGGATAAATGAATTATTTTATTTTATTTTTTAGCTGAACGATTTTGCAGTTTTACTTGCGTAAGTGCCGATCTCGTGGGATTTTTGGTATCAAAACCCAAAATGTTCCCAAAAAGTACTATGTTACATTTCAAACTCTCTGTCACTTAAACTATTCTTATGCAAATTTTCATCCAAATCGGTAGTCGTTTAACCTTGAAGAGGGAACAAACAAACAAACGACTAAATATACCGATAAACTTTCGCATTTATAATATTATCGGGATCTTCGTTGTTAAAATTTCCAAGACGGTTCAAGTGTTTCACGTCTATTTGTTATTGAATAAATTTTTAACGGTTCACGGCGTTTCTGTTTACTTTACGCCTCTTTGTAACATCTTTGAACTCTGCAGCTTTTGTTACGGGTAATTTTATTAAACGGACATTTTGTATAAAGACTAGATATATTATTTGTAATGAAGAGAAAATCAGGGCGGGTATCGTTGGCTAGTGTGATTTTTCTACTGTACGTATAAAGCAGGGTTTACGTTACGTAACTAGTGGCATGCATTTTAGAGTCAGTTTCACATAAAAGTTGCGTATACACAGCGGAACTATGTGCTTACCGAAGTTGCTTCCAATAATTGCTGCGAGCCTGCTTTTTGTGAAATTGTCTGTTTAAACAAGCCACTTTTATAAAATTGAAAATGTAATAACTTTGTTAGGAACCGAGCAACTTTGTTAATCGTTTTTTTAAGTTTTAGAAGGTAGGTATATCTACTGTCACTTATAGAACAAGCTTTCCTAGTAGGGATAGGTGACAGAGACTACCTATTTCATTTATAAGACTAGGTACAGCTCAAAATATCTTTGTTATTAAGATGATGGTATTTTGCACACAGTCTCAGAGTGTTCAAATGTCAGTGAATAAGCAGATTGATTTCTATAACTGTATATCATTTTTGTTTTAATCAATAAAGGTTATTATTTACATTACCACTTCAGAGGGACATTATGGAGGGCTAGTCATTCCACATATTACCCATATTTATTATATTGCCCGCAACATAGTCATTTACCAACCAATGTATTTTGTATTGCACAGCACATACCCACCAAAAATAGACGTTACAATTCGGTGCTAGTTACTGGGTCAATTAGATTTGTTTATTTACCTAATTGTGAAAAGAAATACTCAGGTTCATTTTGGTTGTAGTGGCCTTTTTTTAACGAAAGTGAGAGCTATTTTAAGTAAGTAACTAAACTAATTTGTTAGTTACTATACATAGACATACTATACATACATATACTATGTATGTATGTGAGGTTGTTACTCTTTCTCGCAAAAACTACTGAAGCGACTGCGAAGAAACTTGGTAACCTGGATTTTGGATATTAGCATACTTTTTATCCCAATATTCTCACACAGAATCAGGCCTTACGCGGTTGAATCCTCGGGACGCAGCTAGTAATAAATATTATAAAATGATTAAAATGTACCTACCAAATAATATCAACCTACCTACTTATAAGTAAAGTTCAGATTTTCTTAATCGAAATTCTAGTCATTAGGCTTAAGTTTAATGAATGGAAACACAGTCTTTAGACCAGAACTTTGAATAACTTGAGCTTGAAAACACAGCCATTTTATTAATGTAACGTTGGGCTAGTGGTTGTTACCCTTACTTTTATTTCGATAGTCTTGGATTGGAATCTCGGCTTAAAATTAAAATTGCATAAAAATGCAAAATGCTTTTCGAAATCGAATGATTCGAAAGTCAAAAGAAGTAAGTAGGTACTTAGAGTTAGTTCGTAGAGTCTATATTATGCAAAAAATACGTTTATTTTACATCGTCTCCTTGATTTACAGGTTAATTTTTATAGTAGATTTTTGTTAACAAAATTAAATCACTTGTACGTTATCTAACTTAACAACCAACCAATTATTTAAAAAATCAAACACAATGAAAATTTATATTATTATTAATATGAGTTCAAATCGTGTGAGTTTAAAAAGTATACAATGAAAATAGGTACTTAGTTAATACAAATTACAAAAGATTAATATACAAAAATATCACCTTATTTTTAAGCTTTCCATCAACTACACCTACGATTATTATTATTATTTTTTAATATATATCGGTTTTAATACAGATATAAATGATATCATTTTGCAAGAAATCACTAGTAGGTAAGTACTTCAAAAACTTTGGCGAAATTAGCAAAACAGTACAGAATCATTAGGCTAACTGAATAAAAAATCCTACTGATTCCAATCATTTCAAAAACAAAGTGACCAAATAGTAGTTTATGCACCGAGGTACTAAAGTCCTGTCTTATATAGCGGGCGTCAAATTGAATCCAAACCGTACGAAGGACTCTAGAGAGTTAACTCCCGAGCGCAGCGAGGGTGTTAAAAACTTAACTTAAAGTTATGTACCTAGAGTCCTGAGTGAAGCGTAGGATTCAAGCGCCCAAGATAAAGACAGACTTTAGTACCGAGGTGAATACTCTACTTTACACATCTACTGCGAGACAATCAAAAGGCTACAAAAATAATTATTTAACTAACAATAAAATATATTAATGCATCGTATATGAAATATTGACAGCTCATTAACTAATTAATTTTAGCTAATCAAATTTAACAATGTTACATCAAAATGACGAAACCACACATCGACTTTAGCTAATGAAAAAAAAAAGTTGGGGCATTATACTAACCAAAACGTTTTGCTTTACCCTTCCGTCTGTGAAAATAGAAAAAATTAGCCCTATTTTTATTTCTTTTATGTGTTATGTCTAGGTGGCCAGTTCGAAATGGCCGTATGCTACCAGAACCTTAGTTCCAAATTTAAATTAGTTTATGCCCTAGGTGCATAATGAGCACTTTATGCACCTAGGGAATAAAGAGTCGCTTTACGTTGACCTTTTTGGTCACATAAAGTAACTTTGTAGAGCAGTAGGTGTGTAAATACCATTAATATCTTCCACTCTTATCATTATCGTTTCTCGTCCTTTTGTCGCTCAATAAAATAAAGTAAATTTTAAATTAAGAATACCCCGACCACTTTAAAAATAAACCTTATATACTTAATTAAAAAAAAAGATTTTGTTTGTTATTGAAGTTCGTTTTTATTATTTTTATTATTAGATGTTTTTTTTAATATATTTTTTAGTTGAACGATATAAGCGGCGACTTAGCAAGGACTTATTATCATGGTAGGACAGATTAAGGACCAATGCCTTTCGCAAAGATAACAATTGAATAATAATATTATTTGTTATTTAAAAAAATTATCCAAACAATCCGTACAATGCAACACTTTCATAATCGTCTTATCATAGCCCTTATTATTGTAATTAGTGTGTCTGTTTATCTTTAAACAACATTGTCACAAATTACAAAAGAATAGGATCGAGTTACAGCTTTCGTCTCAGTTTGCTTGCCCGGTCCGCGCGACTAACACGTGCGTCAGAATGTGTTGAGACATTTTTAGTGCAATGCAAGTGATCCGATAGCCGTGCTGTGTTCGATTTTGAAACTGGACTGATGCTGGTCGAATAGAAATTTGAATTCGGATACGAAAAAATTAAAAAGTAAGTTCGTTTTTTTTAATTTTCTAAAGTGTATGTGGACAGTGTTTTTATTTCGACTTGAGGTTTTTTTTATAGTTAAATGGCCAGTTGCTTTTTTACAAGGAAAAGGTTTTGTTATTTGGAAAATGAGGTTATAACACAATTTTATGACATTTAAAGGACTTTTCAATGATAACAATTTTTATTATTTATTTTAATTAAGATGTTTTTGAAGTTAAGCAATTAATTTTATAACATGAGAAGATACAGCTATATTGTATACAATATATATAGGTTCTTATTACCAATAGTTAAGTACCTACTTTCCTGTTTAATATTTTAAACAAAATATGTAAAAAAAAACTCCGGTTTTGCCTATGCTAATATGAAACCAAAACGCGATTAAATCTAAAAAATGAGTTTAATTTGTGTTAGTACAAATGCAATAAAGCAAAAATGGCTGGACCGATATTCATGAATGTTTTGACGGTAAAAGAAAATGTCTTCTTAGATCATTTCTTAGTTACTTACATTTTACTGGGTCTTAATCGCGTAAGCTATCGGTAAAATGTAACAAATGTATCTAACTATGTTTTAACAAATCGTTTGAAGAATTTGAAAAATATCCTCTTGTTGTATGCTTGATTCATCGAGATGGTCAACTGCCGTAATACCTACTTAATACTTTTTTATTTTCCGGACTTGACCGATGGCTAAACGTGCACCGGCCGGGTCAGCCGGTTTTTTTTTTCATAATATTTTATACTTAATTAAACTTCTAAGCTAAGAAATCGTAGGTACGTACAACATAATTACTTAATTTTTCTTTTCTTTTGCATTTTTCTCTATGTAACTAGTATTATAATACAGAAGTAGGTGTTTGTTTGGCCTCTATTTTATTTATTTATTTACCTACTTGTATTAAATATTTGGTAATTTGTTTTTATTGCTTAAGGCATATTCTACTAGAAATATTTTAAAGGAATAATTCATTTTCAAAAATACACTTGAGGCGAGATTTGAACTCGCGTCGCTGGATCGCGATCGAGGGACGCGAGTTGAAATCTCGCCGCAAGTGAATTTTTGAACATGCATTTTATCTTTAAAATATTTCTTACTTGTATTATTTAAAGAATTTAACTGGAAACTTTTAAATATTTATACATAGTACCAGCAGAGCCTTGCAATTTCGTCTGCATAAGTCCCGAACCCGCGGGAATATCGAGAAAGAAAATGCTAATCTCAGAGACGCTTACAAAATAGACGTAATTTTGCATTAGAATACTTACTATTTGTACGGACCTTTTAACCCGGACTTTTAGAAGACCCGGACTCTTTTCAATTTTAGTCGTAAACTATAATGTGGACACCAAGCTGGCTATCCTCTCTACACTATAAAATGCAGCCAAAGTAATTCACCCGATTGGATAGAAGTGTTGAGAAATCTACGAATGGAACTACTTAGGCTATGGTACCGTGGGAGGAAACTGTGGAGAAATATGGCCTGCTGTAAAAATTTGCAACAAACACTTAAAAATGTCATTTTTAAGTGTTTGTCATTTTTAAGTGAGAAAAATATATTTTAATGTCATTAATTGTGTCTAATTACAGCAAGGAAGCAACAGGGATGTAGTATTTTCATATAAACATTTTAATATTCAATGATTACCTATCCATAATCCACAACTTTAATTCGACACTGACAAAATGCAAGTTAAGTAAAATGAAGTAGGTTACTTAGTACGTACAACTAAGTACAAAACGTTTAAGTAACAAGTTTGCGAAGGTGTCTAACTTAGGCAATTCATATCCGGTCTTAAAAGTTAGCTTCTAAATTACCGTCTGGGCCTAGAAAGGTTTAAATTATGTGACTAAAGGGTTTGGACTAACGTTTTTGGGTCTTTTTATTTATGTTAGTAGATATTGAGAATTGAGCGGACGTAAGTTCCTAGCCTAAAATAAATTCTGATGTTTTTTTATGGATTTTTCCTACATTTGGGATATAAACTACTGTCTCACCCCGGTTTCACTTGAATTTACAGTTGTAATAACATCCTTTCCACTTATCCTATTGATGTTATAAATCTGAAAGTTTATTATGTAACCGAGTATGTTTGTTACTCCTGTATGCTAAAACTACTGAACCGTTTGCAATGCGCAGATAGCCGAAGGTCTGGATTTAAACACATAGGACTAACTAACTAGCTTGGTTTAGTTAGTCTTGACCATCCATAAGGTACGATATGTGTTGTTAATAGTTACTACGCAAGGTGTTACGAGGATACCTACCCATTAAAGCCGAAAGGGAGTTGTTCTCCCGTCTAGGCGTCTAGCGTCGCCCGACGTCTAGGCGAACAACTTTTGCTTACAAATTTTGAAAAACCGAAAGAGTTTTCGAAAATTTCAAGTTTAAAGTTAACTTGAAAATCAGAGTTAGAGGTCATTGATCTTTAGTTGTCCTTTCATCTAGTTAGGTCTAATACAATCAAAATTATAATTTAATTTATTTTCAAAAACAGCTGTTTTATCAGTAAAATATAACCTTAAAATTTTCAAAATAAAAGTTCGTATATAAAAATAAAAGAACAACCCACTTTCGGCTTAAATGGGTATCCTCGTTACACCTTGCATATTTAAGAAAAGAAAATGCGAACTTTATGTGGATGCATCAAAAAAATGGATAGATAGATAGAACGCTACAAAAAAACACATCTACCTATATAAAATTCGTAATTATTCCCAAAAGCTTTTGCTTTGATAATAATTACGAATTATTACCTGTCTTTGTTGTATGTAATCAAATCTTGTTTTAATTAAGTATTACCGATAAATGTAGAATTAATCGACCATTTTAATTCTTTTATAGTTAGGTAGTTAATCCAATGCGGTGCAAGCCAGCAGGTATCTTATCCTAATATCCAATTGAAATAGGCAGACTAAAACTAAAGTGGCTAAAACAATAGCAGTTATTGAAAATTATGTTAGCTGTCTAACACACACCTGTGCAGTGCATTTCGGCATTAAATTCTGTTAAGGCGACGCTATGCGCATACCTATGCGTTCTATCAACTTTGTTTATATTGGAATGTGACCACTTGAAATGGAAAACGCTCAATAAATCGTCTATCAGACTGTAAAAACAAAAACACTCAACGAATAACAATAAATTTAATTCTACTGTAGGTATTTTCCCGTTTGCGAATTTAGTTTTTTTTGGATTTGTATAGTATTTTAGTTTGTTTTACTGTTTGAAAATTCATTTAAATTTCTGGTATACCTAATGTCTTTTAATTCTTCAATTAATGTTTTATAGTTGTTTATTTTTTATTGTGATGCAATTAGTGAAGAATTAAAGAGACATTTTAGTGGCCAAATATATTTTTATGGTCTGTATAGCTGCGCCTTGTGCCGTGGTCTCACCCGTATAAGTCCCGATTACACTGGAATATTAGGATAAATAATAATTATTATTGTTATAAATATGAAAGTTTGTGTGAGAAAATATGTAATTAAACGAATATGTTTGTAACGCCTTCACACAAAAACTACTGAACTGATTGCGATGAAACTTGGCATGTTGATTACTGAAGATCTGGGTTAATACTTTTTATTTTGATATTTTTGCATGATCGGGTAATACCGCGGGGCACAGCTAGAATCATACTTACATTACAAATTCCAAACTTGTTTTGTGACCTTCCCTTAACTGGCAGGGGAGGTGTTCACAGAGTAGACAAACTCGACTTGCAGATGCATTGAAATCGATTCATTATTCACGAGGCATATCAGCAAGAGGCGAGAGATATTGCATACTGAAGCACCGTCTTATTACTTACATATGTATGTATTTTATGATATTATGTAGATGACTCTGTCGATGTAAAGTTAGAACTGTTTGTTAAGCAGAACTTATATACCTAACGCTACCTTAAATAAAAAGTTGTATGTTATTATCTCTGATAATAGAGTTATTAAGACAGTTGCCTGAGAATATCTTCCCAGATGTCTACGGGTCTGCAATTCACGAGTGAACAGGTTTCTCCTAATTAAGCGTGCACATCGTCGTTTCCATCAAGTGAGATAGTGGTCACACGCATACCAATCAATTATAAGAAAAGAGTCAAGTTAGAGGCCTTTAGGCGAATTGCAAACTAGGTGAGACACTGGGTCAAAAGTAAATATAAGGGCTTCACACGAATTGATAAGTCGCGTCGCTGTAGCGTCGCAAAATCCTCTGATAGCAGTTGTGAGGTCAAGTTAGAGGCATTAGGGCGACCTCAAAACTCTAACTTTAGGTGAGACGCACCACGATCTGAAAAAAAAGGACGACGTTGGCATGGGTTTCACCGGCTTAGCCACGAGAAGACTTACCTACCCATGATTATGATCTTGGTGATTTAATTGTAGTTTTTGATGGTCGATTAACGACTTATCAATGCGCATGTAGCCTAAATACTGTTCCCAAAATAACTCTGAGGACTGAATGTTTTAACAATACCACTCTAAGTTATCTCGTTATTGATGAACGCAAAGTAAACTGGGCCTAAGAAGGACTTTCGAGAACACCTGTCTAAATAGCGATTCAATTGTTTTAGAGGGTGGTCGTTACACAGGAAGAATTTCTGACAGTAACCTCTCACTAATGGATATTCATTCTTTCTGTATATCGATTTACATAACGAAACTAGTGCATTAAAATTGTCATTTACACAAAAAAAGTGCATAGACACCGCGGTACTATTATCTATTTGATAAAATTGCTTCTTCCAGTAACTGCTGCGAGGCTCCTTTTGTGAAATTAACTCTATAATGCATACCACTAGGTTCATTTTGGAAACAACTATGCTGTAAGGGCGAAGGACCCGCCCTCTATATGGCAATTCATTGTTTCAAAAGGAGATCGCTGTACCGAATAAATTTCGGTCATTAACCTCTCTCAGATAAAGAGGTATGTACGAAATTCTTTCTGCGTAGGAACCCCCTTTTAGGTGGCTTAAGTGTGGTCCAAGTACACCTGATCGGCCTGAGGTTGAAGCTGTAAAGCTCATCGCACGTGGTCTATTTGGTAGATGATGCATAGAAACGCGATCATTTCAAAAAATACCCACATAAATATGTATCTTCTATCTTCGGTTTTCGTGATGCTGATATTAAATTAAAATCGTTTTTCGATTTTAAAATCATATTTTTTATAATCCCGTTATCTGTCGTGCCCAGGAGGCATTGTTGTCCACAAAAATCCACAAATAATAAAAACAACATGTATGGAATCAAAACAATATATTTATATTTAATTTAATTGCTCACAAACATTTCTAAACCCGCCCGGAAGTAAGTACTAAATTATGTGTTCTGTACCGAAAACTTTGTTTTTATTTTGATCAACTTATGTTACCGTTTCGATCGTCTTTTGTTTTTGGCAGAAAGCATAGTTCTGTTAAAAAAAATACAGATACAAATAATATATTCAAAACTTGCATGTTATAGTAACAAAAGGAGTGGGAGCTCCTATGTTAAGTTATAAACTTGTGCTCAGTTATTTCAACAATTCAATAATCAGAATTAGTCGGCCACTAAAAAGGTGCAAATTTTGGTCAACCTAACTATTGCAACTAAAGGGACAATATAAACACCTACCTATTTCCTATGTCTACCTACCTATGCATCAACATTTAGCAAACACACAAGTCTGACTGACATGGGCTAACTTAGCGTCGTGATTGAATCGCCATTAAGTGTAATTGACAGGCGATTGTAATTAAGCGGCTTAGATCGCTCCTTCCATTAATACCTAACTAAACCTATCCACCAACAGTTGTTCTGAATCTATCTTACTTAGTTGCCTACTGATTTATTATTAACTTAAAGTCTTTCAGTAGGTACGCAATACGCAGTGATTATCTATACAAAAAGAGAAAGCTTTCTTCTTCCCCTTAACCTCGTCCTGTCCGATGGTATTTATAAATCACAAAATTTCCATGAGCAGTTCTGCCCAGACAAAATATATTAAATTTCAAATTTCTGCCCAGTGTCCTTTCAAGCAGATTGTCTTTAATAAAACACTTTATTTACCGGTTTTAATCGCGTTTGATTTATGATTTTTAACCGACGGAGCTTTCGCCAACTTTACAGTTGGCTTTTTCAAGGTTGACTGAGATGTAATTCGTCTATTTTAACATTCTAAAAAGTTACTGTAAACTACCGCCGCATAATTATTTGTATCAAAACGTTCCAGTGTACGCAGACTATAGAGTTATTGTAATAGTTTTGAATTTAAATGATAATTATTGTGATCCCTAGCTAGCTCAAAAAACTACCATGGCTTCAGAACGCGCCCTCACATGCGAAGAAGCCACGAAGAAACTGATGGTTTTTTTTTACATCAATCCAAGAATTAACAAATCTAAATAACAAAATGCTAAGTCCTACAAAAAAAAACCATCACGAAAACCATAGAAAAATTAGATTATCTTTTTCTACAAGCTATAAGCAAGCAAGATATTCAATCAATCAAGCATTGGGGAATGGATCAGTCTTTAACTCGAACCCCAACGCCGCCCTTCGGGGTGTTCGCTCGGGTATAGCGGACCCTGAGCGGTATGCCCTCATATTGGCCGTCGGTGGGGACGCTATAACATATAAATAGCTTGTAGAAAAGGATGATCTGTCCTTTCATCCCCTGAGCAAAACTTAATACCCCGCCGGAATCATCGAAAATGGTTGAATAACCTAGATACAGAATACCTAGATAGTAGATACAACTACTGTTCCTTAAAAGGACAACGAGACTCCATGGTTTTAAATATTTTTTTGTGTATGGAATGTAGGTGATATTGTTTTTTTCATTTTGGTGTAGTTTCATGGGAACATTATCTGAATCCAGTGTTTTGGTGGGTAATTGTCTCACAAAACACTCTTTTCTGTTTTACTCTTTTTTTAAAACAAGAAGTAAACAAATTTTAAAAAGAGTTTCATTTTCAAAAAAACTCCAAACCAATCTTAGACCGTAATGGTCTAAGATGTAGCACGTTCACATAAAAAACAGGAAGACGGGGGCAAGTTACGGCCTGTCTTCCTTACTGGCTGCACCGGCTTACGGTCCATGTATCTGTACACACGCAAAGTCCCATTCGATATGTTCACTGAAAACCGAACTGTCTACTTAGAACGCCATGACTAAAACCAGTGAATGGTAACAAATGATGGCCGAAGCCTCCCACGATAAATCATCTGACATTCATTCATCATCATCATTCATTCACTCGTTCATTCATCTGACATACCTATAAAACTAACAAAGCTAACGCAGACAGATGTGCCTACATTTCATTCACAAATAGGAAACTGGTGGTGAATCGATTTACAGACGTTTTTAGAGCACTAGACAGAATTTGAATCCAAAAATCGTTTCGCCCACGTTAGTTTTTAAACAACGGGCTATAAAAGATTGTTTGCGAAACCTAAATAGAACGGGTTTCCATTTTGGCAAAAACATTAATC
This sequence comes from Idaea dimidiata, assembly GCA_949358125.1. Classification (NCBI taxonomy): domain Eukaryota; kingdom Metazoa; phylum Arthropoda; class Insecta; order Lepidoptera; family Geometridae; genus Idaea; species Idaea dimidiata. The sequence continues at coordinate 16,841,808 of OX442329.1, forward strand.
AAAGCGACGCGACGCGACGGTATAAGAATAACTAATAATCTGTGTGATTGGAAAATGTTACAAAAAATGAATGGAAAAGAAAATTTGGATTTGGCCGTGCAGCTCCGGCATTAGAATACGATAGAATACGACTATCACATTTTTCCTGTGGGTGTCGTAAAGGCGACTAAGGGATTTAAAAGAGACTAGCGAGCCTGGAGTTCTTCCAGCGTTGTGGTGGGTTAACTGTTTGGTCTCAAGGAAGCCAGCCATAAAACATTGACAAACCATCATTATTGTTGATAAAACATCATTAGCAAATCGATCAACACCAGTTTTCTCAGGAACACAGAAAAACAGACGTGCAGGCAGAGGTACAAGAGAAGAAGGCATCTTGTAAAGGCCTAAAATAGTCCGAGCCCATGGTGCTCTTATTTTCAAAGGAATAAAATGACCTTAATTTCAGTTACTTCCTCTCGTGAGCTAGATAAATGCCACATTCGGTATCCGTAAATAACATTAGTCATAGTTTTCGTTTGTAAGATATAGGATTTTCTTTTGAAATGGTAACGGAATAATACCTACCTACTAATGTTTAGTTGTTACAGATTCCAATGACGTATGTTATCAATATTCTTTTGAAGATTTATTTATTGTTTTAACGAACCACAGAACTATAACGTACCTACATCCTTACATATTTTAACAAAAATGTTCAAATTTTGTTCCGACATTTTTAAAACTGTGTAAGTGTTTTCCCAAACAATCCGACTTAGGAACTGATGATACTGACTGTTAGAGCCGAGTTTGAAAAGCTTCACTGTCAAATGACCATCTCAAAGTCTTTAAGAGAATTTAGACATCTATGCGTATTTTTTTTATAATGAAGTTTACTTTCGACAGCAAACAAAAGTATTTTTATTAACCGACGAAATGACGGAGGTTTTCAAATCGACTTGTGTATTTTTTTTAAATTATTATTATGTTTTACGTGTGAACACGCATAACTTTTACAGGGTATTTTAATAATTCCTTTTTTTATTGGAAAGGGACCTCGAAGTTGGTCCCATTAAAAATGGTGTTGATCTGATGAGGATCTTCGAATTGATGAACGATATTCCGCATCAGTATTCAGTAAATTGTTCAGTTTTCGAATACTACCGGTTTCAAAACGTTTTGAATATATTTTTTGTAACATATTTGATTGATAGTGTACTAGGAACTACTTTCTGAACACAAAAAAAACGAGTATGCTTTGGACCACACGACTGAAGTAAAACTTCATTACCTCCATCTACATTTATAATAATTATTCTTCTTATTATCTACATAATATTAGGGGTTAAAGTATGAAATTGCCGATTTGTACTGAAAATCTTAATTGTTTATTATTTAAATTTTTAACAAATTTATTTAATCAAAATAGTTGCCATTATTATCTATACATTGCTGCCATCTAATGGGAAGGTTATTAATGCCTTTGTGATAGAACTCCGACGATCTAGACTGCACAAACTGTGAAAGCATTTTGTACTGCCTCCTGGGAAGAAAACTTCTTGTCACGTAGATAATTGTCCAAATCACGAAAAAAATGGTAGTCCGTTGGAGCAAGGTCTGGTGAATACGGAGGATGACGAATGGTTTCTAAGTGCAGTTCCTGAAGGGTCAAAATGGTTTCTCGTGCTGTGTGAGGTCTCGCGTTGTCGTGGAGCAATAATGGTGAAGATCGATTCATGAGTCGGGGCTGTTTTACTGCTAGTTTTGTCAACATGGTTCGGAGTTCGGCACAATAGACATCTGCCGTAATTGCTTGACCAGATCGAAGAAAACTATAGTGAATAACACCATGCTGAGACCACCAAACAGTTACCATTACCTTTTTATTGGTAAATTTTGCTTTAGGACACTGTTGTGGCATTTGACCTGGGGTCAGCCATTGCATTTTTTTTTTCCGGTTATCATAAAGAATCCACTTTTCATCACATGTTACAATTCGATCCAATATTCCTTCATTTCTGTACCGGTTCAACAAGGAAACACAAGTTTCAACACGCGTTTCTTTCTGCAGATCAGTCAAATCATGAGGCACCCATTTTTCGTATTTTTTTATTTTATTGATTTGACGCAAGTGAGTCAATAAAGTGGGTAAGGTAACGTTAAACCATGCCGCTAATTCCTGGGTAGTTTGAGTAGGATCGGCTTCCACTATCTCTCTTAATTCATCGTTATTCACCTGTGTGGGCGGTCTTCCTCGTGGCTCGTTCTTTAAGTCGAAATTTCCATCACGAAAGCGTTTAAACCAAAATCGCACGGTGCGTTCATTAGTAGACCCCTCTCCAAACGCAGCATTGATATTGCGGGCTGTTTCTGCCGCGTTAGTTCCGCGTCGGAACTCGTATTCAAAAATCACTCGAATTTTCGCAGTATCCATCTTTCTTGTCTAAATTGAATAACAAAAACAATTGAAAGTCGATATTCAAATGTTTCACATTTTTTAAAAAAAGAACATCACAGAAACCATTTGAAAAAAGTTTCATTCGAAAACCTCAAACCATGAAGATTCTATGTCAATTCAAAGAACCTATTGCAATAAAACGGCAATTTCATACTTTAACCCCTATTATGTATGTACTTATCTCTCTTACTATCTTCAAAGATTTTTTATAATGCTGAGTTGTGTAAAATAAGTGTTGCCTATTAATAATAATCAAATAAAACCATAAAAATCTACAAATCTCACACTACGCGCAATTTTCAAAGGCATCAAAGTAGGATTGTATAACAGTTACTAGCTAAGGTAGGAAGATATTTGAAAAGTTATTAGTTGGTATATCTACATAAAACTATAAAAATAAAACATTATATTTAAAAAAAATAAAGCGACGAAAAAAACTAAAAACAAATAAATAAAAAATTACTAAAAAAATTAAAAACCGACTTCAAAAAGAACAAAATAACCTCACCTATGTATATAGGTAGCGCCACCTCCTACTTATCTGTTATGTTATCTGAGGTCGGGCAGCCAAAATACAATCTTGACCCACCGGCCACCCAGTACAACTGCCTAACTTCAGATAACATAACAGCTAAGTCGGTGGCACTGTATACAGGTGAGGTTATTTTGTACCTTTTTGAAGTCGGTTTTTAACTTTATTTAAAACATTTTTTCTTAAAAAAATACCTACAGACAGACAGCCAGACGATGCAGACCTCTTTGTTTTTTATAATGCAGAGAACAAATAGAGATGATGGATAGTAGGAAAAACAAAATGTACCTATGCTCTGGGCTCTGAGTGGCGTTACATAAACGTTTCTATCTATTGGTTTCCAATACTCCCTGGCTCTTTACAAAATAATAACAAAAGGACAAAATCATTATTCGGTAGGTACTTGTTCACGAACCTCGTTGGTACAGACAACTCGATTTTCTTGTCCGTGCACTTCAAGAATACGATATTTCCAAAAATATACTTATTGTTCCTAAATGTAATTAAAATATTTAAATTGATTAAATTGTTGCATTTTTATTATAAACAATTCAGCGAAAACTTGTATAATACGAGTATAAACTAAAATCTTAAAAAAAAAAAACAATTCTTTCTGCCGGAAACCCATGGCCCGGAGATAAATTCGAAAGACTTTAATGCAATAATTTAAAAACGATTTTAAATGGAAAGTCTTCATTTAAAAAGGTTTCTAACTGCATAGTTAAAGAAACTGATTCAAAAACGATGAACTTGACAATTTCAATAGACAATACAGCTACAGTCAACAGACCTGTCTGATTTAGAGCTGCCTTTGATATTTGAATAAGACGAGAAACGTGATGAAAACTGGAACGGTATTATCTTGAAATTCTTAGTTAGTACGTTTCAGTGTTTTGTAGAACTGTTTGTTATTTGGAGAATTTAATTTCCATCTTCAAAAGGTTCTATTAAAACGTAGCAGAAAAGGTACCTACGTAGGTACTCATCAACATTATCATACAGTTGCTCAGCTATCATACAAATTAATTTCCGGAACCGGTCACATATGAAAGACCCAAAAGTTGTAAGAAATTTGACACATGACGTTTTCAGAAAACCGACAAACTTTGCTTCTACTATAGTAGCGGCAGAGAAATGTTACATCGTCGTCTTAGCTCCTAGAAGACTGTGCACTTGACAACTTATGATATATCAATTTCAATCATGTTCTCTAAGGTTAATGTAGTCTTTGCTTTGATATATCAAAACGTTCCTCTTGAACCCAGTTGGTTCCAGTCTGTCCTTATCTAACTAACCGACGAACACTAAAGTGAAAAAGGACAGACAGGTATATCGTAACTCTAACATCAAGCGGGACCGTTTTTTTGACGAAGTAAGCTTTCTAGTTAATACTGTACCATTTCTGTATGAGTATCGGTCATTGTACTGAAAAGAAAATCCTCGCGGGCAAATGTCATTTCCTTTGTTAACTTATTCAAAGCTGACATCTAACTAATCCATTTCAACCTCGACTCGTAAAAGGTCTCGGAACTTGTACATGATGTAGTATAAACCGTTTTTACTGTGCTTTTAGTAAATTCGCGTATTTAGGTCTGAGAGATTTTTAAAAAAAAGCAAGCGAAGTGTCTGCTTCAAGTTTAGCAAAATTTTGCTTCGTCTGACAGTAAGTTTGTTTCTACGTTGGTTCTTATATACAGATCGTATTTATTAATAAAACTTTTTGATTTACCTACCTATAGGTTCTAAATTAGATTTTTTAGTGGGGGATTGTTTTGGATTGATTGGTGTGGTATTTCTTGTTATTATTGTGGTATCTCTGCCATACAAGGACCGATTATTTTTTTACTCTTTGAGGTACGAAACCCTAAAAACTAAGATAGGCATTGGTTTGAAAAGGTCTGTAGGTACCCACTTAAGAGTGAGAGCTGGGTTAAGCCTTTTCTGGGATAGTTAGGTGTTAGATTTGTTTCTCGGTTTTATTTGGAGTAGGTAGATGTAGCAAAAAGGTCAAGGGCATGAAGGGCTTTGTATACTACGTAATCATTGCGTAGATATTTCTTAGCGATACGACAGACAAAGACTTCTTTCGCAGGCCTGCGAATGTATCTATATCAATCATACCTACGTTTTTTGAAAACTAGCTGTTACCCGTCACTTCGTCTGCGTAGAAATAGTGCATAGCTGACTTTTTCGTTCACTACTCTGGTTCTACAGTAATTGGATTTCGATATAAAGTCCAGTATGAAAAACAAGATTTCAATCGGATTAGTAGTTTTTAAATTGTATAAGGAACAAGCAGACAGACATCATGTATTTTAAACATTATATAATTTTTTTCTACTACCTATTTTTCCTTAGTCCCCTAGACAACTATTTTTTACTTCTTCTCAAATTTACTTCAGATTTTTGTCCTCTCTTTCATTATTATAAGTAGTATAGATAGATAGATAGATCACTATCATTACATAGTATAAAATAAAGTCGCTTCCCGCTGTCTGCGTGTGTGTATGCTTAGATGTTTAAAACTACGCAACGGATTTTGATGCGGTTGTTTTGTAGATAGAGTGATTCAATAGCTACCTTCAATTGTTACCTAATACATATACCTGTTATTGCCACGGGATCGGGACTTACGCGGGTAAAACTTATAAAATTCTCAATATTTTTTCTGGCGTGCTGATAATCATATATGTTAATTTATTCAGCCAGGGCAAAGCCTTTATAGTCTTTACCTATAAAGACTTTGCCCTGACTGACTGGCAGTCTAAACGATGGCAGATGGTAGATAGCAGAAAATTGGATAGTGTGATCTTTATAATGATGTAGACATACGAATAGAAAGGTTTTCGAAATTTTCAGGGTATAGGAACTTGCGCCATTTAAATCGAGGAACACAACTTTTCTTAGATTTAATAGTTGAAAAAATAATTGTTAAATCCTAAAGGTTAAATGTTTCGCTGGGAATGTTCCGCTGATTTTAGGACACGAGCTTCCTGGCGATGTTTTCCGTTACTGTAAGGATGCTATTAACAACGCACGCAAATGTTTTTAAAAAAGTCCGTTCTGGCGTTAGGTGTTGTTAGGCGGGAATCGAAACCACGATCCTCTGAATGAAAGTCTTGGTACCTGCCACTAGATTAACACATTTTATTAGTGAACCGTAATAAATTATTATGTCATTTTAGGCCTGATTTTTCTTGCTACGGATAAAAGATATCTGTCGAATAAGTAAGTTCGAACCCAATCAAATTTAAAAGCCATAGTGACTTTTAAAAGCTATAGATTTTAAATATCATAGTGACGTTTTTTATTCGGTGGTGTTACATTTTATTTGTCAGATATCCAGGAATTTGAAAAACTAGCTCTACGAATATTTCTGTTTACTTGATGTTCTTGTTCCATATTTTGTTTGTAATTGATTATACGTCAATCTAGATTTCTTAATTTATATATTTAACTAGCTGGGCCTACCGTATTCACACACGTAAACCCCAACCCCGTAAGATTATCAAGATCAAAAGTTCTATGTTACTCTCCATCGCTTAAAGAATTCATATTATGCAAATTTATATCCAAACTGACGGTGAAGACAAACAAAAAAATATACAAACAATCTATCAGATTTATAATATGAGTTTACATTTAAATTTCTTATAACGCGAAGACGCGAAAATGTCAAGTTTAACAATAAAATTAATACCTATATATAAAACAAATGTCCCAAGTATGGTACCCGACACCCACACAGCAATATATTGGCAGCTCAATTGATATACAAATGGAGGTATTATTTAATAACTTATTCAAAACGTATCGTGATATAGTCGTTAGTATATGATGGGTGGTCTGGTTGTATTGTCCGTATGTTTGTTTGCGAACAGATGTTCGTGATCTAAAGGAAGGTGATTGTACTGGATGTAGACTTGTGTTTCCTTCCGTGATGATAAATAAATGATAGATAAAATTATAGATGTTGTAATTTCAATTATCATTTTTCTTCAATTTCCTATTTGTTTTTCTCTAATATGGCTTGAGTTTCAAGGCGAAAGGCGGTTATTTTAGACGTCTAGTCTTACTACTTTGTTATACGACTTTTTGAAATTCAAAATGGATGTTTGATTTTTCAAAAGTCGTAGAACTAAAGTAAATTTGTCGGTTGGACCCCTAGAAAAACCCCCCTTCGGCTTAAATTACCATCCCCAAAACACACCTACTTTGGTTACTCGAGTACTGTTAGAAGATTCTTATTTACAAGTAAAACGATAAATAAGAAGGAAATAAATAAATAAATATAAATATTGCACTATATTGCACACAGCGCAATCTAGCCCCAAACTAAGCACTAGGCTTGTACTATGGGTACTAGACAACGGAAATACTACTTTTTTTTTTGTAAATACATACATACTACACATAGAAAGACACCCAGACCAGATACAAACATTTATTTTTAAGCATAAATATTAGCATCCGACGGGAATCGAACCCGCAGCCTTCAGCATTGCAGTCGAGCGTCCGCCCGACGCGCCACAGAGGCCGTCAAAGTAGAAGGAAACTCATTCATCATGCACTAAATTAAATAAAACACGAGATATATCTCTTTCATCTGTGGAGTAACAAACAGTAGGGACAGGTGGCTTAACTTGGCTGTAATTTTTACTGCAAGATCGAAAGACTGGCCATTTTTCAAGGGGATTTCTCAGTCCGCGCCAGGTGGTAACTTTATCGAAGACTCAAATCGAATTCCTATTTGTTATTTTATAGAATTCAATTGCTGAAACGGCTTTCGATGGTTCGTGGAACGGTTGAATCTCGTTTGTCGGGATGTGGGTTTGTATAATCAACATGTTTTATATTTGGTGTTTGTTTTGATTTTTTTAAATCGTAAATTTGTAATTTGTATTGTGCAAAAAACGTAGCACATTTAGGAACCCGAAGCGGCCTGAGGGCGGGATTGGCCTTTATTTTATTCTGTTCGAGTTTCCATACTAAAATTTCTCCTCTAACGTTTTTTTTTATTATTGATGTTAAATATTTGTCTTGTTTTTAATTAACCCATGTAAGGGCTTAAGCCTGCAATAGGCGTTTATAGAATTATTTAAATAAAAAATACCGACGCTGAGTAGGATTCGAACCAACAACGCTTTTTTACCTAATCCGGGAGTAACGACTTAACCAATAAGTCGGTTAGTCAGATAATCTAAGTTAAGTATCTCACTTTAGGGCTTAAGTCTTGGCCACTTGGATTCCTTTGATGAGTATCACTTGGTTCCTTTGTCACTTGGTTCCGTTCCCGTCAATTCATTCCGTTCTCTCACTTGGTTCCTTAGTTCCTCTCTGTCAATCGATCAGGATGCGTTCGAATCGCATTGCTTGCCCGGAAGTACAACTTTAAATTAGAGGTTTAGAGAGCATTTGCATTACCGCGAAATATTGATAAATAAATAAAAAAAATATTTAAAAAAAATAAAAAACCCGACTGCCGTTAAAACTGAAAAGTAAAAAACAAGAAGATACCTAAAGATAAAGAAACCTTAAAAATCGTTCGACGCATATAGGAGCCTTAAAAAATTGTGGATGGACTCGGGTGGGACTTCAACACAATTTGGTGTCATTATACTTTACCTTTAAAAGGAGTCCCACCCGACTGCATCCACAATTTTTTAAGGCTCCTAGATGCGTCGAACGATTTTTAAGGTTTCTTTATCTTTAGGTATCTTCTTGTTTTTTACTTTTCAGTTTTAACGGCAGTCGGGTGGTTTTTTATTTTTTTTAAATATTTTTTTTATTTAACGCTTTTTAGTTATTAGAGATTAGATACAATTACACCAGAGAAACTCATTAACTCTGGATGTGTATACTCCAGTAGCGAGGACTCGAAATCGGTTAAAGATAGGCTATCTAAAAGCCTTCAATATTATAATAGCTATTCTTTTTGAGTTTTGCTGAGACGGCTATGAAGTAGGCAGGTATCCATCTTAAAATATAATTACCTAATCCGAAAACTTCGTCGCGACTGGTGATACAAAGGCTGGCGGTTTCTTGTCCTAGCGGATTAGCCTTGCTATCCATTATCCATAGCGCGACATTTCAAGTTTTTAGTTAATTACTTATTGTAAACATAGTAATTGTTATTTATGTTATCTCTGACAAACTGACAAATCAAACATTCAAATTCCTTCAAAAGTTGAAACTCGGCGTCAAAGTCAAATCGAAAAGTTTTTAAGTAACGTTCCGTTGTCTTTGCTCGGTTTTTATGGTCAAGACAAATCTTGCTTTATAGCGTTTTAAATCTTTATTTTTATTTATTTATTATTTTAATGTACCCTATGTCACTCTCACGGTCATGACGAATCTAACGACGTATCGTTTATCTAAATCGGCCCAGCCGTTTAGGCCCTACGACGGCACAAAAATAGGTCATATACATACATACATACATACATACATACATACACTCACGGCAAAAACATAACACTTCCTTTGGCAGTCGTGTAATTAAAAAAAAAACAGAGACCGGCCGGGGCCGAAAGAACCTCCGAACCGTTTTTTAGCCTTTCATTAATTTTAAATCGACTTCCAAAAAATGGTGGTCTATATGCTTCGCATAGCTAGGTATATTTTTCTAGAGATGCTTACTGATTACTGGAAGACAGCTTGACAGACTGAAATGATTTTTTCTTAATTGAAGGGAGGATTTGACGAGAATCTTCGGAGTATTGCGGGATTGCTCCTCAAAATCCAGTAAATTTTTCACTTTCGTACAAGAGGATTTTTAGGAGTTAATTGTAGAGCCCATTTATTTTATTTAAATGTTAAAATAAAGTCTTTCTAGATTATGAGTAGACAGGTAATATAAAATTTGTAGCTCCAGTTCTAAGTCGTAAAAGTTACGCCCATAACTCCTTCACGTCAGACGAATCTACACGAAAAGTACCTATGTAGGTAGAGTAAAGTAACGACTTACCGATAAAAATATCTAGCAAGCAAGTGTCCCGGTAACCTCTCGCATCAATCATGGCAGGATAAACAGTCCTATTTGTTGCAGCCTGTACTATTTGTTGTTGTGTACTCGGAACTGGAGCAAGTTTGGCTGAAACATAATGAATAGTTGTTGAGATAATGCTTTTTAAGATTCTGCATTTGGTACGGAATTTCGACAGCTCCGAAGCCCCGGTTCACAGGACGCACTATTATTACCAAGCGGTTTGAGGTTTTGGAGGGTAAATAAAATATGACATTGAAGTATAAGTATTTTTCAAAGGTATGGATATTCATACGTTTTAAAAATATTCATAGGTTAGAAAAGTAGGTAAATGATTTTATTTTATGATTTCAACCCGTCTTTCTTAGAGGTCGCACCGCCCTACTTTTTGCAGAGTACCTACAATAAATTATTAATTCATTTAAAATATATAAATAAAATGAGTGTACAAACCTATAATTGCAACTAACATAGGTATCTAATTTAAACTTCATTCACCCAAAAATACTAAGAACTGATAAACTTAACAAAGTCGTAACTGTTAGGTATATCATATTGTTAAATATTCAGTGTTTTCGTTAAATATTTATAAGAGATGAAGTCATAATTCTCGTAAACTTGTAAACTTTGAATATTTGTAAAGACATCGCCGCGGATGTGAGTCATATTGTCTATTCTGTAGGTATTCTTGAAAATTATGTAGGCTTTTCAAGGTCAGATTAGTAGGTAATTGAATTAATAGTCAATGGATAGTAGTATTAAATATTCTAATTTTTTATACACCAACCGTTTTTTCTAACTATAACACACGTGGAATTAATGATTTTTCTTTTCATTCCATGTGTGTAGGTACACCACAGAAATTACAGTTAAAACAACAAAAAGCTGAATAGACAGATACACATACTCAGTAATATACACCTCAAACTTATAATACTCCTCTTTTTCCATTGGGGTTTAAACAACTTAAATCGAGGTGCCACAAAGGCACGGTAGACCTATGCCCCAGCCTTTCTATGTACTGTGACAAAGAGACTCCGGATTATTATTTAAGTCTAATGTAATTGAATAATATTCAAATGGTTTTTTTTTATTTCCAGGTATAACAATGGCTGTCTGGAAAATAGTGACCCTCATCTGCGCCACATTTGTTATAGTAAACGCAAAATGGCTACAAAAACGGGATACAAAGCCCCACGTCTGTGACCCAGTATACAATAACACAATGAAAGTACAATGCTTCTGCACTAAAGACAGTAAAGAACCTGAAACAATTCGGTATGCTGAATGTTATCTAACAGTAGCCACAGTTGCTCTTGAAGACAGGACATGGGAATCTTTCAAACGTCTAAAACATGCTCAAAAGCTTACCTTTACAAATACAAGAGGTATCCCTTTAACATATGTCCCTACATTGGCGTTAAAGGAAGCTAATTCAATAAAGAAATTCGAAATGAAATACTCAGTCATTAATACAATATTTCCACATGCATTTGCTAATATTAGCTACGTGGAAGAAATAGTACTGAGAGATAATCAAATTGTTACCTTGGAAGGTTATGCATTTGCACATCACAAAGAATTAGAAACTATTAGTCTGGATACTAATAACTTACTAGAAATAAATAGAAATGTATTCGTTGATCTGCCTGCTTTAAAGAAATTGTACCTTACAAATAATCAAATAAGTACGATTCATGACAAAGCATTTATTCATTTGGACAATTTGAGGGAACTTGAAATCGATAGAAATAAAGTGTTTAGTTTGAACTTCGCTACTTTCGAAGGTTTAAGAAATCTTGAAAAATTGGATTTGAGTGGTAACAGTCTAGAAGTTATTGGTGATAATACATTTTCGGCACTAGTCAATCTTAAAGTATTGAATTTGGAAGGTAATAAAATAGAAATGCTTGACGAAAAAGCATTCAATGGACTTGGAAAGTTACTCTCTTTATCGTTGGCGAGAAATAAGTTGACAGCAATACAAAATGAAAAAGTTTTTGAGAGTTTAGATTCTTTAACATCTCTTAGTGTAAGAGGGAATCAGATTAAAGAGTTGAAAACTTTAGTCATGGCGCCGATTCTCAGCAATTTCTACGGAAACAATAGTAGTTTGGATGTCGAAGGTACAGTCATTTGTTAATTAATAAATTAGTACCCAGCAACGTTCCATGGTTTCACTTGCGTAAGTCCCGATCCCACGGAATTACCGTGATGAAAGCGTAGATATATGTTAATCCAGGTCTTCAACTGTCTACATGCAGAGTTTCATCACAATCAGCAAACACATATTCACAAAATTTCACCATAATAATATTAGTTGAAATTTATTATTGATCCAAAAACGTACCGACTGCAAATAATCAAGGTTAAATAAGTTAATCTTTTTTTTTTTCACGTTTCAGATAACAGCTTCCCCTGTGACTGCCGTTTAGACTGGTTCATGACTCTCATGAACAAGACACTAAATAAGCATCTTAAAATAGCGCTCGAGAACTTCAAATGTATTCCGGACGCTGCTCTCAAAGACGCCTGGACCAAGACATCTGAAGCTGAGAAAGCAAATCAACAAAATTTGGACGACGATGAAGATCCACAAGCTCAAGGCAATGAATACGAATACTATGACGATACACAGCTGAATGGAAAACTATTCTACCTTGATGTTAGAGATTTACTCAAATGTAATAAAGATTTAGTATTCACCGTAACAGACACTGCTTTACTAACCAAAGAACCGACTAGTCCCACAATTACTAGAAAACCATCGAATTTAGATTTGTCGCTCGTTGATACAACTACACATTCTAATGTACTCAAAACAGACAAAAACAAGAGAGATAACGATGAAAGACGTGATATTACCACTACAAGACTAGCTACTGTATCCGCTAAGCCTACAGGTGCTAAAATATATGAAAACATGGCATCCGATGAGGCCAAACCAGAAAACAAAATAAAAGCTCATCGAAGTATTGAAGATGAAAAGAAACCAGTTAATGGAGTGGATAGGAATCTTAGCTCTGTAGTTTTTACCGCGTTATTTATATTTTATAGGTTAGTGTTTTAATTTAATGTTGTAATTTTATTGTTAATATTTAATTAAAGCTAGAACTCACAGTCATTACCGTTAATAAATAGTTTTAAGATTATATTGTGCTTCATTTATCTTATAGTCCAATTATAATGCCCACGCTAGGAATTAATGAAAATAGCAAGTAAAGCTCAGTCTGTAATAGTTCATTTTTATTGATCGTCTGATATCACATTTGGGATTTATGGTACAGCATTCTATAGGACCTAAAATTTTTTGCGGAGATGCGGCGGCGGCGGGTCTCGAGCGGTTGCACTTATTCGTTCATTACTCGGGTTCTACTAATTGGATTTCGATGCAAAGTATACCACGACCTTCCTCGAAAATAGAACTATCCAATATTGAAAACCGGATTTCAATCGAATAAGAAGTTTTTATTTGTATAAGGAACAGACAGAGAAACAGACAAACAGACATGATTTTAAACATTATATAATTTTGTTCTACTACTTATTCTAAGTCCCCTAGACCATTTTTTTTTATTTACTTCCAAGAACAGTATTTTTGTCCTCTTTTCCTGTATTATAAAAGTATGTTTGTTATTCTTTCACGCAAAGGCTACAGAATCGATTTGTGGAAACTTGAAATAAGGACCTGCTGTGGTATCATCTAATTAGCATCCACCGCAGTTGCTACTTACTGTCAAAAAACATATTTCGTATTCTACATTGCTGTTTTGAAGTAATCACCGGTAACAACCACGTTACGTCAAAACAGCAATGTACTGCAACTTAGCAACTACTAGCGGTGGATGCTAATTAGATGATACCACTGGACACATAGGCCGATCCCGCGAGAATGTTGAGATAAAAAGTAGCTATTTATTCAAATATTCTTCCGAGATCGGGTCTGACGCGGGTGAAACCGCGAGACGCAGCTAGTTTCAAATATAATTCATACCGACCGAGTTCTTAATTCTATGTAGGTAGGTTTTATTTGGGAGAGTCATTTGTAGTGGACTTCGTGTTTATGAACAGTCGATGAGCACATCGAGCCATATCCCGTCCTCGACTACGTACGACCCACTAGGTACCTACGTACCGTTAAAAAACTATTACTTAACGCCATTTAGCGGCTGTACACTCTCTCCGAGACATAATGCCGAGTGCAAAAGTATACTACATGGTAAGCATTCGCCTCTCGGCCTCTCGGTCGAGACTTTATAAGGATACCATTTGAATTAAGTTTCATTGTAATAATCAGTTTAACATAACTTTTTAACATAACAAACGTTTAATTAGGTACACACTTGCCTATTACTACAATTCTTTTTTGAAAACTTATTTTTGTTAATATTGATCAATAGCTTTAGTAAAGTAAGAAAGAAATATAAATTTATTAAAATGCAAATAAAAACATCGAGTCATGTCCTCTTATATACGTTGTACAAGGTGTAACAGGTAAGCCCTTTTGAGCCGAAAAGGGGTTGTTCTAGACGTCTAGGCGAACAACTTGTGTTCTACAACTTTTCAAAATTCGAAGTAGTTTTCGAAAATTTTAAGTTTAAAGTTTACTTGAAAATCAGCTGTTTCTCAGAGTTCGAGGTCATTGAACTTATCTTGTCCTTTCATTTAGTTTAGTCGACAACAATCGAAACTACAATTACCTATATTTTCAAAAACAGCTGTTTTTTCAGTGAACTATAACTTCAAAATTTTCAAAAAAAAAGTTCGAATTTTCAAAAGTAGTAGAACAAAAGTTGTTCGCCTAGATGTCTGGAACAACCCCCTTTTGCCTTAAAAGGGCATGCCCGTTACATCTTGTATAAATAATATAATATAAAAAAAAATAGTACTTAGATATTAAAGTACAGGACTAAAGATAATGAAATCGGGTGAGATCGGGTATCGTTGTAAATAAAACATGGATGAATCTATGGATCCCTCAGGCTACTTCCGAAAAGGACAACTAGGACTTAGTAATTTTTTGTGAAAAAAAGACAGAAATGGATAAACCCTGACTTAGAAACAAAATACATATCGTGCAGGTACAGTTATGTGAAATAGACAATCTTCTCATATTGGGGCGAGGAAATTCCATAATGCTACAACTAACGCCATCTGTCGCATGAATGCTATATTATGAGTGTCACTGGATTCAGTATGCTGAGAGAACCTGACGACATCTCAGTATAGAGTAAGTAGAGTAACAATAACTGGTCAGATACTTAGTTTACTTGTAAATTCAAAGATGGCGTTCAAATTAAATTATTACTATTATAGATTTGCAAAAATTGTACACCCTAATACTAATAATACCTGTATAAACATTAACTTTAAACTGGTGTTATTAAATAGAGGAGTTACTTACCATGTCCGTTGAAATTACTGGTGAAATATCGAGCTCCGTGTAAAAAACAAGAAAACAAAATTAAACGTGATAAATATACGTGGTAATATTCGTAGCGAAAATAACCATGTAGATAAATTTAAAATTGTATATTTAAACTGGTTGTCTGTTGCATCCAACAAATTAGTAAGTAACTTTAATTAAAAATATTTTTGAAAAACATTTTTGATTATTCTTTGCCTTAACATGAGTAAGGTGCTTAATGCTTATATCATCGGTTGAACAGCTAACTGTAGGTTCGATCGGTCAGCATCAAACGTCGACAATGAATGTGATCCATAGTTAAGAAGTGCTTATGTACGTAACCTCTTAATTTTATGATGTGATCATCGCCTTTGACGTGTGCACCACTTTATTTAGGGTGCACACGTCACAGGGAGTACCACAAGGTTCTGTACTGGGACCGCTTTTATTTATTATTTACATAAACGACCTACCAACGTCAATTACTAACAATATGATATTATATGCAGATGATTGTACTATTATATGTAACAGTAAAAATGAAATATTGTGTAGCTTAGAAACTGTAGCAGATTGGTTGAAGTGTAACAACTTACAATTGAATTTACAAAAAACAAAATTAATGAAATTCAAACAACGACAATTACAGGAAACCACAAAAGTAATATTTCAAGAAGTAGAATTGGTGGAGTCAAAGGCAGTCAAATTTTTAGGAATATTTATTGACAATGATATGAAATGGCAGTCTCATATTGATTTTGTCCTTACCAAATTACGACAGTTTTCCTACGCTTTACGACAACTTAGAATGATTGTAAATCAAAAAGCAGTTATTGAAGCGTATCATGGTTTTGTTGTTTCTAGGTTAAGGTATGGAATTATTTTTTGGGGGAATGCTGTAAATAATAAGCGTTTATTAATAGCTCAAAAGAAATGTATTCGAGCCATTTGCAAGTTAAAAAGTAGAGATAGTTGTGTACCATATTTTAAACGGGATACCTACTTCTCTGCGACAAACGTTCAATCGAATTTTGTTTCTTCGAGAACTTTTCATCGATACCTCTGTACTGCGACGCTTTATTAAATCGACGTAATGTTACTGCGATGTTACGTTACATCGAAAAACTATACTGCGAACGATTTTACTACGAAAATACCATACTGCGAAGGGCTAAGGGGGAAGTCGTCCAACTTGAAACTGGGACGAGGGACCAATTATACTCTTTTGAATATGATATTAGTCAACTGGGCCTAAGTGGGTCTAGCGTAAGTTATAGAGCTCTTCGATATCTTCATTTTGGATGACAGCTGTCAAACTTAAAACGTCAATATCTCAGAAACTATTGACGATAGAGCACTACTATCTTAGCATAAGTAGCTCTGCTACTTAAGATCTTCATTTTGGATGACAGCTGTCAAACTAAAAACGTCAATATCTCTGAAACTATTGACGCTAGGCCACTACTGTCATAGCATAAGTGATAGAGTTTCTTAAGATCTTCATTTTGGATGACAGCTGTCAAACTTAAAACGTCAATATCTCTGAAACTATTGACGCTAGGCCACTACTGTCTTAGCATAAGTGATAGAGCTTCCTAAGACCTTCATTTTGGATGACAGCTGTCAAACTTAAAACGTCAATATCTCGGAAACTATTGACGCTAGGCCACTTCTGTCTTAGCATAAGTGTTTTAGCACGATAGTTTCCGAGATATTGATGTTTTAAGTTTGACAGCTGTCATCCAAAATGAAGATCTTAGGAAGCTCTATCACTTATGCTATGACAGTAGTGGCCTAGCGTCAATAGTTTCAGAGATATTGATGTTTTTAGTTTGACAGCTGTCATCCAAAATGAAGATCTTAAGAAGCTCTATCACTTATGCTATGACAGTAGTGGCCTAGCGTCACTAGTTTCCGAGATATTGATGTTTTTAGTTTGACAGCTGTCATCCAAATTGAAGATCTTAGGAAGCTCTATCACTTATGCTAAGACAGTAGTGGCCTAGCGTCAATAGTTTCAGAGATATTGACTTTTTAAGTTTGACAGCTGTCATCCAAAATGAAGATCTTAAGAAGCTCTATCACTTATGCTAAGATAGTAGTGGTCTAGCGTCAATAGTTTCCGAGATATTGATGTTTTTAGTTTGACAGCTGTCATCCAAAATGAAGATCTTAAGAAGCTCTATCACTTATGCTATGACAGTAGTGGCCTAGCGTCACTAGTTTCCGAGATATTGATGTTTTTAGTTTGACAGCTGTCATCCAAATTGAAGATCTTAGGAAGCTCTATCACTTATGCTAAGACAGTAGTGGCCTAGCGTCAATAGTTTCAGAGATATTGACGTTTTAAGTTTGACAGCTGTCATCCAAAATGAAGATCTTAAGAAGCTCTATCACTTATGCTAAGATAGTAGTGGTCTAGCGTCAATAGTTTCCGAGATATTGACGTTTTACGTTTGACAGCTGTCATCCAAAATGAAGATCTTAAGTAGCAGAGCTACTTATGCTAAGATAGTAGTGCTCTATCGTCAATAGTTTCTGAGATATTGACGTTTTAAGTTTGACAGCTGTCATCCAAAATGAAGATATCGAAGAGCTCTATAACTTACGCTAGACCCACTTAGGCCCAGTTGACTAATATCATATTCAAAAGAGTATAATTGGTCCCTCGTCCCAGTTTCAAGTTGGACGACTTCCCCCTTAGCCCTTCGCAGTATGGTATTTTCGTAGTAAAATCGTTCGCAGTATAGTTTTTCGATGTAACGTAACATCGCAGTAACATTACGTCGATTTAATAAAGCGTCGCAGTACAGAGGTATCGATGAAAAGTTCTCGAAGAAACAAAATTCGATGGAACGTTTGTCGCAGAGAAGTAGGTATCCCATTTTAAACGGCTCAAACTCTTGACGGTGCCTTCACTATATATTTTTGAGGTTGCTCTACATGTAAAACTAAATCCAAGTAAATTTCCTCGCACTTTAAGCGTACGACGATGTGATTTTTTATCCGGAAACAAAAATACTTATAATACCACACTTTTGAGTAATAGTATTTTTGGTATGGCTATTAACATCTACAATTGCTTGCCTCTGGAAATAAGGAGATGTCATGAAACTTTGACATTTAAAAGAATGCTTTTTGACTTTCTCGTGGCCAATGCTTTTTATTCTGTACAACAATTTTTTGACACTAAACAAAGAATAAGCCCACAATCCACCTACAGTACAAATATTTGATTTTAAACACAACCTGCCACACCGGTCAATACCTATCTGTTGATTAAATAATTATTCACACTAAATTAAGAAGATGACACGCTAACCTACTAATTATGAGCGACACTATTTTCATATTGGTATTGTTATTAACGATCTCAGACTAAATAACCTTATTGCATTGTTTAGTTTTATTGAAAGGACTTTTAATGTAATGCTCTTATTAGTGGCTCTACTAGATATTAAGACATTTGTAAGCCATATGGCAGATCACTGAGAACAGTATTTAAACATAACATCTTGTAAATTACCTGTGTATCACAAATAAATGATTTTATGATTTATGATTTATAAACAAAATACAAAAAAAGATGAATAGGTGAAAAAATGTATGTACTTAAACCGATTCGAAAATGGAATAAACAAATCAATTTCATGTCCGTTAGATGCCAAAATATTATTAAGTACGGTCGTTTGGCTATATTTTATGACATTTGCTCAAATCCCAAATGTTATTCGATGGTTTTCAATTTCCCGCTTTTGGTAATCATAAACGAGGTTTCGTCTATTTGGGAAATTGTAGTATTCAGGAAGCTATATTCTTAAATAGAATAGTAGTAAGTACCTACAAAAACAACACACAAGTGCTTTTTAACCGACTTCAAAAAAAAGGAGGAGGTTCTCAATTCGTCGCGTATGTTTTTTTTTTCTTTTATTTGTTCACCGATTACTCGAAGTTGGCTTGACCGGTTGAGATGGTTCTTTTTTAATGGAAAGGTAGGAGCCCCGAGGTGGTCCCATAAAAATTTGGTGAGGATCTGATGAGGGTCTTCGAAGTGTGGACCGAGAATGCTCCTCAAGACGCAGTATTCAATTCAATTGTTCACCGATTACTCGAAGGTGGCTTGACCGATTGAGATGGTTCTTTTTTTAATGGAAATTCAATTCTTTTTTGGTTGGTTTTTAAATTTTAAAATTATTTTTTTGTACTTTTTTGTAAGTCGTTTTTTTTAATTTTAATTTATTTATTTTTAATTGCGATAGTTAGTTCTATTTCCAATTTAATAAAACTGCCCTGCCCTACCATGATCGTTTACCTATTCAGTATTCACTTCAATAAATCACAACATACCTACATACAAGCAAATAATTCGCATAATATTAGTTATTTAATTTTACTGGTTATAATAGTATTTGTAAGAAAATAATTATAATAATCAACGACCTCGAATTATATAATTAATATTATCTTAAATCCCCTAGACCACTTTTTTTAAATTTACTTCCAAATTACAGACTTTTTGTCCTGTCTTCCTTTATTATAAGTATAGATAAGGAAGTAGCAATCCTTTGAAAAAAAATTTCCACGCAAACAAAGACTGAGAAGGCGAGAGAAGGCCTACAACACCTACAACGAAGACTCCATCGCCCGACAGTCTGTCACTAGCCATTTTGAAAAGCAGCGCTTAGAGTAAATGATAAAAAAACATAGTTATTAGCTGATAAAAATTACCTAATTTATTGTAAAATGGTGTAAAAGAAGGAAAGGAAACATTTAAAAATAATATTGGGGTTACTTCCCGCAGGAAATCAAATAACTTCGTACTTTGGTATAAATAAAAGTGGTTCAATGCTTAGGAAGTAGAACTGTTGATAATAGTATTGTTATTTAGCGTGATTAAAACACAAATATCCAACAAAACAAACATCTAATCTTTCGCATTTATAGGAAGTAAGTATGATTTATTTTAGCTAAGACGACGTAAAAATCTAAGTTCATAATAAATGTGCATAAATAACTTTATTCAACTTCATAATAAAAGAAAAAGTCAGAACTCAATTCTATTTGTTCCTCATATTAGGTGATTAAGGCTGCTTTTCCACCAGAGATGTGCTAAGCTACGATGCTATGGATGCGTTTCATATCCACCAATCATATTCATTGATGCACATAGCTTAGCGTATTTTAATAGCGTAGATTTCCAACTTCGCAGCAAAGCTGCATAGCACATTTCTGGTGGAAAAGCAGCCTAATCCAGTGGTCCCGCGCCAGCGATAAACAAGAAACGAGTAAAACAAGAAACTACAAAATACCACTACCAAAGTACCATAGTGTCGCTGTATCAATAATTTTATTTTATCTGGTGGAGATTTTAAAGTTAACAAACAAAAAAATTTAAAACCAACTTAAAAAAATTATTAAGAAAAAAAAACAAATAACCTCTACATGTAGTTTTGGCGTGAACGCGTAGAGGAAATGTGTTGCTAAATTTTAATTTTTGTGTTGTGTTTAAATTTTCATTAAAGTTCAAATGCGTGTATATTGTCTAATTTCGGGGGCATATTTCGATTTAGTCTCGTGAAGGTAATAAAAGTGCAAGTGTACCAAAAGTGAAAATCGGTGCAAAACATGGCCTTTAGCTTTGTCTCCAAAGCTCCGTGAACAATCATTGTAAATGGCCGCCGCGTTTTACAATGATTCTCTCGACTTGACTTTAACTATGACGACTTGACGATTACGGCCATTTGGACATCGAGAAGTATTGAGGAGTAGATATTGAGGTTGTTTCAGGTGCTCCATCAATTTGTACCTAGTTCTTTAGGGCAGATTCTTTTTTAAGAAGTCCAAAAATGAGGAATTCCTTAGATCCTCACCAAATCCTCACCATCACATTTTTGGGACCACCTTTCCATTAAAAAAAAAAATACGCAACGACTAGAGATCCTACTCCTTTTTTTGAAGTCGGTTAAAACTGTGCATACTTATAGGTTTATTACTATATTTTTATAACGTTATTATAAGTAGGAACTTTACAATATATTTTGTTCCTTGAAAGTCACTAAGTAGGACACCGATAAAAAAAATATTACATATGTACATAACTAAAGTAATTACTGCGTTACCTACAAACAAGACAGTGTTGGTCTTCATATCTTTTCTGAGAAGAACTTTGACCTGATTACTTCTAGGGTGAATTTTATTTGAACAAAATAACTAATCCGTTTATTCGATTTAAAAATATCCTAGAATAGTTTCTTTTACTATTTTTGCACGGCTAATGGGAAATTTAACTCGTTTTCGGTTATCGCATTGCCTTCATTATTTACTAAGTCCCATATAAAACTTTTTTTTTAATTTACTTCCAAGTACCGACTTTTTGTCCTCTCTTCCTTTATTATAAGTATAGATACATAGCATTTTCAACGGCCAACGTTTTCGTCTTTTGAGGTATTTACGGTACCTTTTGATAACGGAGGCTTACCTTAATTATCTTTTTTTATTCTTACCTAGATAGAACAATCATGTCATTATAGTTTATGTCAATTTTCAATGAATGTCAAGTATATTTATACTCAAAAATATTTTTGACGGAGATATGAGACCACTTTCGACCTCCTTGGACCTTTCCATTAAAAAAAGAACCATCTCAAGCGGTCAAGCCATCTTCGAGTAATCGGTGAACAATTAAATTAATTACTGTTTTTTACCCGACTGCGCGACGCAAAGGAGGGTAATGTGTGTATCGGTCTATGTATGTATGGATGTTTCTATGTGGCGTTCTAGAGGCCAAACGCGTGGACCGATTTTGATGATTCTTACGTCAATCGATTTGTCTTAATTTGGCGGGTGTGACTAAAGACATGACAGTAATCCAAATTAACTTTTGTCACAACCAGATGCCATATTGTCAAAATTAAAAAATCCAAAATCGACTAAGTATGTAAAGATGGGTGTCGTTGAATAGGTATTTAAAAATCAATGTTAAGTTTCTCTCACCATTTTTGATTTTAAATAACAGTTTAGGAAATATAACGGTTTAAAGTTAATTACCAATTAGGTACTCTTGCTTTTTATTACTAACGAACAAGTTTTTATTTTTGTTACGTAGTTACGCTTTGAACTACCAAACTATAAGCCGTGATGGTACAGGTGGCAGAAATTTATTGAAATAAACTAAAAAAAATACATAAATTGTACCTGTTGTGTGAATAAAAGCCTAATAACATTTAGGTACTTAGGTGCTAAAATAATATTTATATCTACTAAATTATATCTACTGAATAATCCACATGATATTAACTCCCTTAATGAAATTAATAGATTACGAGACTTACCGTCATTAAATGAAAATAACTAAAAAGCGGCAAATAAAAAAATAATCATTCAAATAGTTTTGTAATCGATACACACAGAGCACATAATAAATGAGTAAAAAATTACTCACAGTCGGGACCCATTGGAAAAAAATTAGATCGGTAAAATGAATGGGTCCCGACTATGAGTAATTTTTTACTCATTTATTATGTGCTCTGTGTGTATCGATTACAAAACTATTTGAATGATTATTCAGTATTACTTAGCATAATTTCAAATGACTGGGCTTTTTAGTTTTTTTTTTTGTTGTTTCTTTACGTATTTGTAAATAGAGTTTTTTACGCAGTCGGGTTTTTTGTTTGAGGAGCACTCCCGTTTATAACTCCGAAGATCGTCATCAGATCCTTACCAAATTTTTATGGGATCATTTCGGAGGTCTCACCTTTTCATAAAAAAACAAACCATCTTAATCGGTCAAGCAATCTTGGCCGATTAAGATGGTCGATGATCATCCTTGAAAAAATACGCAACGAAGAACATCCTCCTTTTTTGAAGTGGGTTAAAAAACGTATTTTTTTTTACATTTTTTTTCGCTTGGCTCTGTTAAGCTAACTAAAAATGAACAGTATGTTTGGAACGTCCTGTATGTGATACGGTCTTTAAGTTATGTTTATAACCGACCATAGACATTTTGATAAAGTGTTAACAACAGCATTTATTTTATACTGTTATAAATAAGTACGGAGCTTCGATAAGGCTTTATTGCATTGCAAGTGTTGGAAGTGAAGAAAACCTGCATTATGTGTCGGTTTTATTGTATTTTAATATTAATATGTGAGTTAATTTTATTTGAAAATCCATACCTAGTTTTAAGATACAGTGATTTTGATACCTATTCTGCGAGAGAATATAAACCGTCCCATAATTATAATAATTACAGGTCTAATGACACAGTGTCCAAGTCTAAATGCAAAACGCTCGCAATTCTATCGAAAAGATTACACCTACATAGAGGAATTTGACGCGTTTTACAAACTGCAGTGGAACTCTAACGGAGTAGCGTGGAGTTCGGCGTTTCTGACCTGTAATGATGAAGGTTCTAAGCTGTTCTACCCTAAGGACACTGACGAGTGGAAAGTGGCACAGAGTTTGGCGCAAAATTTGACGGAGCCACTCAATGTTACGGAGATATTTGTCGGGTTACACGACGAGTTTCAATTGGGTGAATTCATAACTGTTGACGGTAAGAATTCCAAAAAAAAAAACAGCACGACTGACTAATCTGTTGTAAAATCTGAAGTCGGACAGTTTTACATACATTGCAAACGGTTTAGTGGTTTTTGCGTCAAGGAGTCACAGAAATGCTTACTCGTTTACTTAGTTGCTTATTGCTTACACAAACTTTTCCATGTTTTCGCAATAGATAGATGTGCATTTGATCCCTATGGTATGGATCACCTGGTGGTAAGCTACAGTGAAACAAGATCTGATACTTCCACCTTAGTGGCTGTACCAGTATACTTATCGACACACGAACCTATACAAGATAGGCGCAAAAAACATAACCCTTTCCTTGCAGCCGGGTAAAAATCGCTGAACCATTTGCGATAGCTGAAGGACTAGACTAACAAATAGGATATTTTTTATCCCGATATTTTCGCGGGAAAGGAACTTACGTAAATAAAATCGCGGGCACAGCTAGCTTATAACAATTTAATAATAAGGGGATATTCTTTTGACAGGTCATTCTACTGAGAAACCAATAGGCTTAGTAGATACAAGTAATTCACAACAGGCGTGTGTCCTTATGGATATTGCTACCGGAGCTTTTAGATCCGATGAGTGTGTCAGAACGCAATACGACCCAGTACCCTTCATCTGTAAGAAGGTCGATGAGGAGTCTTGCCCCACTATTGATCATGGTAAGTTTAGTTTAGAACTCATTGGCTTAATTGAGCCTGCCGATCTTGAACGAGTAGGTAGATATTGTAGTGCTACGCCTGGCGCGGTTATAATTATAGGCTGCTCTTCCACCAGAGATGTGCTATGCAGCTATGCTGCGAAGATGTGAAATCTACGCTACGTAAATACGCTAAGCTATGTGCACCAATGAATGTGATTGGTGGATATCAAACGCATCCATAGCATCGTATGGTTTAGAATTTAGATAGATTTTATTAAACAAATGATAATTCTCA
The DNA here is from genome assembly GCA_949358125.1 of Idaea dimidiata. Lineage (NCBI taxonomy): Eukaryota > Metazoa > Arthropoda > Insecta > Lepidoptera > Geometridae > Idaea > Idaea dimidiata. The sequence goes on from OX442329.1 coordinate 16,866,675, forward strand.
TTTACAAAATGTTTGTCATTGTCTTGTCTGAACTTTATATTTAATTTCTTATAGATTTAGCCATTTTTTTTCTACACAGAATACAAGTTCGTGAAGGCAGCCAATAAATGTTACAAAGTACATAAAAAGCAGAAGAGCTGGCAGCATGCTATGCAAACTTGCTACATGGAAGGTGGTCTACTGACAGTTATAGAAACTAATGCCGAAATAAACAACATACGTCATCTTATTGGCAATGATGTGACATACTATATTGGGTTCAAAAGAATGTTTGATACTGATTTTTATACTGTGAAAGGTTTGTATAATTGTTAATTTTCACTATGGAAAGTTTTCATTGTAGGTACATGTAGATAGATAGATAGATTAATAGTTTATTTCCACGCACGACAACAATCATCACATCTCACATCAACCCATAACAAATGTATCATCATTTTTTTTTCATATCTTTCTAATATTATAAACGCGAAAGTTTGTATGCATGTAAGTATGTATGTATGTATGTATGTGGGGTTGTTACTCTTTCACGCAAGAACTACTGAACCGATTTTTATGAAACTTGGAATATAGGTAGCGGGGACCTGGATTAACACATAGGCTACTTTTTATCCCGTTATTCCTGCGGGAACGGGACATACGCGGGTGAAACCGCGGGGTGCAGCTTCACTAGCTGTCTTGATATTCTCGGTCGCATTACGGGAGATCCACTGAAGCCTCAAATTATTCCGAGACGGAACTGACATCATTGACCATTATCGCAAATGGTAACCTTATTAGACAACCTTCTTGTCTAAACAAAACATTCTTATTGTGTTTGATAGTCCATTTATCGAGAAAGGTTATAGGATATTTTTGATGCCGATATTCTTAAGGGGTCGGGACTTACGAGGGTAAATCCCGCGGGACGCAACTATAAAAACGAAAGTCGTGTTAGTTACACTATTTATATCTCAAGAAAGGAGGAACCGATAGGAATGCAATTTGGTAAAGAGTTAGTATAGGGGTATAAATATGATATAGGGTACTTTGAATAATCATACGGGTTGAGCAACGCTTGGTATTATGACATACGTGATGCGTCACATACGTTACGGGATAGGAATATATGCGGGTGAAACCGCGGGACACAGCTAGTAATAAATATAAGTAGGTAATATTATATCCGTTGTCTAGTCACCGTAACATAAGCTTAGCAGCTTACCATGGGGCAAGATGGCGCTGTGTGTTGGTCTCAAAATTTATTTATTTATTATTGTGAATTTTTTTATTTTTTTAGGTAAAATATTTGAAAATACCTACTTTGATAATTGGTGTGGTGGACAAGACACTAGCGGGAAAAATTGTGGAACATATAAGTACTTCAGTTATAACCAACAAAATAAAATTGAAATCGACAATTGTCAGCAACCACATCAATTTATTTGTGAAATGGATATTAAACGAATATGAAGAAACGCCATCGATATTTCGCCAGTAACTTCGACCTTGCTCGTGAACAAGCTTGTTCACGAAACACGAAAATAAATATAGCAAATACCTCGTTATCTAATAATATTCATAGTGAAAATAACCATGTTAGTTTAAAATTGTAAACTTGTACAGATATCCACTTTCAATTACTTACTAGGTACTTACACGGTTATTAAAAGTGGTATCTTTTTTTTCTCATTTTAAGTACATCATAATCTGTCTGACGTTATGTTTCCTTGTATTTGTAAATTTACTTCAAGAAGATGTGTCAAATCGATGTCTATAATTAAAAAACTAAGAAATGTACGGTAGTTAATTCAAAAACTGTCATTAAATTTCCTTGGAGAAAGAGGTACGTTCTCCAACAATTAATGATGATACAGCCATTATTGTGTTGCATAATTGCCACTTTTTATGCCATGCTTTAATTGTTTATTATATAATCTGATATAAACTACAGTGGATAACCACTTTTGATGCTTTACTATACCAATACGACAAAGTGTCTATTTCAAAATAAAACTATGTTTACATTTTGAATGAATATTTTGTATTTTTATTGAACATCTTTTACGTTATTTTCCGTGGAAGACGGAAGACAAATTATCTTATTTCCCGTCTTCCCTTATTTCTTTAGATTTCATCAAAATCGGTAAAGCTAATCGTGGTTTTTACAGCAAATGTTTGAGACTGAATATATATGAAAAGCTTCTCTGACAGACTATTGTCAAAGGTTTGACTACTCACAAACTTTCACGTTTACGCGAACTTAGCATAATTAAGCGCTTAAGCGAGATTTACATAACATTGGTGGCATGTAATTATTCTCATTTTCATAAAAAAATGCGTCGACACAGGAAGCGGTAATACGTGCATTTATCTATACTTATAATAAAATCTTAACTTAGCGGTGTCTGTTTTTGAAAGATATTTTGAAAAAACTATTTTTAGGGGTATGTACTAACGTAACAGACCCCATTTCCATATTTAACTTTTTGTCTGTTTGTCCGTTTGGGTGTTTGTCCGTTTGCCCGTTTGTCTGTTTGTCTGTGCGTTTGTGTGCGCTAATCTCGGAAACGGCTGGACCGATTTCAATGAAATTTGGTATGCAGATAGCTTAAGATTTCGATTAACATAATATAGGCTTTTATACTTTTTATCCGGATATCCGGATAAAACATAAAAATTGCGTAATTTCGTTGTTTTTGAATAATCGGCATCCATCGTCTTCTATCGTCATCCATCGTCATTCATCGTCATCGATCGTCATCATCACTTACTGACATACAAATTCTTCCTAACTTCACCTTCATTGAAGTACTGTTGAAACCAGGCGCTGCCGCGCCTGGCATCATCAGGTCGTCCGTCGTACTTCCCTATTCATTGCTGAACTAACTTCGGTCAAATCGAGCTAAATAGTTAAATTATGTACCGAGCACATAATTTAACTATGTTAAAAAATTGTGTAAATTTGAAAAGATTATTGTAATAATATAGTTTATACAACTAGAGTTTCGATGAGTATCCGTCCAGTGGTTCAGTATTTTAAAGTAAAATCGGCGATCGCAAATTCAAAGCTACACCCTGGGCCGCAGTCGCTTCGAATTGCAAATCGTATCACCCCGTTGTGTACGTTTAGGAACGATGGATTTATTTAAAAGTCGGTTCTTTATCTTGTAGGTACGAATTCGAACATCTTCGTGCCAATCTCATACTTATTTTCCAGACCCCGCGCTCCAAACAAGGTAAATTCATAAGGCACTGTTGCCACCTTAGACTACCTTGCCTTACGATTTAACTCAGAGGTTAAGAGGTAGGTATGTTACATATGAGAGCTAAACTCAAAATCCATGTCAGCTTCATCAAAGTTGTTAGTTATTAATATAATCATAAATGTTTGATATACCTACACGACAGAGATTTTGAGTTTAGCGCAAGTAAAAACGAAAAGCATACCCGTGGCCCATATTTCTATAGAATCAGTATAAATGACAAAGGGAACTGGGTTACAAGCAGACCCGTAAACTTGTTATTTGTTAACGAGAAATTATACATTATTTTCTTTATTATAAAAGATCGATAGAAGATACTTAGATAATACTATTTTCTATAAATAAAACATTAAGCAAGTATAAAAGAAATTACTCAGGGATGTTCACAGATTTCATATACTTACTTAGGTAAACAAAAAAACAACTTTTTAGATACATTTTGAACCCTATATCAACAAGAATAAGGAGATTTGACAAACATTAGATATTAACATTTATTCGATGGAACAAACGGCTCACAACATAAATATAAATTGCCTTTATTATATCATTAAGTAACATTTATTGTCGCTTTCTCAAACACATTTTCAAAACACAGTAAACTAGGCGTTAGTTTCCTGTTTTTTGTCGAGTGGATGAACCCTTAAATGGTACTCTCCGCTATTGTTCAAGTTATAATCTTTACATCGCGTTTTTGCAACGGGATTCCTACTACTGCTACTGGGCACATATCTAACAGATCGTTGTATGCTATAGAATGTAAATTGATAGCACGCGTTCTATTCATTTAATGAATTTCTTCAACTACCATTGCTGACATAATAGTTATGATTATACATTATAAAAAAAAAAAAAAAAAAATGACATTAATTTTTATTATATTTCCAATGTATAGATTCAATTTACTGTATTCCATTATGATAATATAAAATTCATTTTAACATTATAATCTTATCGTCGGATAAGTGTGTGTAACAATGACATGTAACTATGGAGTTATTAATAAAATATTGTATAGTATTGTATTGTATTGATACACAGTGTATGCGGACGATAATTTTAGACGAACGGGGGTTGTTCTAGAAGTCTAGGCGAACAACTTTTGGAAATTCGTACTTACTGCCAGGTAACTAATGTGCATTTAGATTGTAGTGGTTCAAAGTAAACAAAAAGACAACGTCAGAACAGTGACCTTTAAATGTAAGAAATACCGGATTTTCAAGTAAAGTTTAAACTCATTTTCGAAAACCATTTCAAATTTTCAAAAGTCGTATAAGAAAAGTTGTTTGTACAGATGTCTAGCTAGAACAATTCCCTTTCGGTTTAGTAAATCGCCATCCACGAAAAACGCTGTAGGTATCCTATCCTACTAATATTACTATATTATAAAGCAGAGAGCTATAATTATAAAGCTGAAAGTTTATGAGTATTTGTGTATGTGTGTTTGTTTGGAAACTTTGGAATATAGGTAGCTGGATACAGGAAATAATACACAGGTTACTTTTATCCCGATAATCCCGCGGAGAACGGGATTTACGCTGATTAAACCGCGGGGCGCAGCTAGTCTTAATAATATTATAAACGTGAAAGTTTGTATGCATGTAAGTAGGTATGTATGTATGTAAGTGAGTTGGTTACTCTTTCACGCAAAAACTACTGAACCGATTAAGACGAAACTTGGAATATAGGCTACTTTTTATCCCAATAATCCCGCGGGAACGGGACTTACGCGGGTAAAACCGCGGGGCGCAGCAAGTATAATATAGAGACCGACGCGACGCGACCGAGACGGATATTTTTTTATATTTATTTATTTATGTAGGTACCCAATGCGATAACGAAGCACATATATCATTGAATTATATATTAATTATTCATTACATTAAATTACATTACATTACATAAAACATTTTGATAAAATAAGATTTAATTATATTTTATTAAATTTTATAAATATTAATTTACATTTTTATTTTTATTTTTCATTTATGTACTCATTGCGATAACGATCGAAGCACATATCATTGAATTATATATCATTACATTACATTAAATTAAATTACCTATATTTTATTATATTTTATAAATATTAAATTACAATACATGCTATTGAATATTCCATAACTTACAGTTAATAATCTAAGGCTGATGAAAAATGTATGAAACTAAACTACAGGCCGATAGCAACACGTTAGCAAGCATGAGTGTAGTTCGAGTGTGTATAAGCAATGCAAAACAGCGCGGTTGAAGTCTAACGTGCCGTGAATTCTCAATCGATTGACAATTTAACTTTAAAATTAAGATGATAAGCACAATCTGCTTACTTCTCAAGCTAAATATTTATTTTCAATTACTTACCCTTTGTTAATTTAGGCTTTAGGCTTTATATTCATACTAGCTGCGCCCCGCGGTTTCACCCGCGCAAGTCGCGATCCCGCGTTGTTCGAACACCTACCTACCGCAGTGCAAAAATCCACACTTTAACGGACGACCAGGGAAGTACTGATGATGCCAGGCGCGGCAGCGCCTGGCTTCAACAGTACTTCAATGTAGGTGAAGTAAGTTAAAGTTTGTATTTCGTCAGTAAGTGACGATGACGAAGGATGACGATGACGATGGATGACGATGATGATGATGCCACTCTACATCACTAAACTTATCCTACCCCTGTGTCGATTTTCATTCATTGAATGGTTATCACCCGCGTAAGTCCCGATCCTGCGGGATTTTCGGGATCAAAAGTATCCTATGTTACTCTCCATCATTTAAACTATCCCTATGCAAATTTTCATCTAATAAATATTATCACCCGCGTAAGTCCCGATCCCGCGGGATTTTCGGGATCAAAAGTATCCTATGTTACTTTCCATCATTTAAACTATCCCTATGCAAATTTTCATCCAAATCGGCCGAGCCGTTTGACCGTGAAGAGGGAACAAACAAACAAACAGATTTTCGGATTTATAATATTAGTAGGAAGTAGGATTGTGAACTATTGGACGAATTTCGCAAAAAATACATATTTGGTTTTATAAGGAGTAGGTTCTTATGAAAGAAAAAATACTAAACCGATTTTGATGACTTTTGATGAGGATGAGAGTATCGGTAACTGCGGGATCGGGACTTAAGCGGGTAAAACCGCAGGGTGCAGCTACTTAGAATGAAAATCAATCACAAAGATCGGAACGCAAATCGCCCGGCACAAAGACTCCAGACAGAACTTGGACAGAACCCAAGCCGCATTTCCACTGTACCTACAGCTGCTATAGCACCTATACGTATATGTAAACAAAGTCCTAAAAGAGTTTTGAAACTGAAATACTTGTTAGCACTCAAACAGCCATACTGCCAGTGAACGTGTAAAAGTATAAACGGCTAAAAGTGACGTTATAAAAGAAATTTTCGTAACAGGACATCACATTATCTGATATTTTGAATTAAATTAAATTATAAGAGCACTGAAGACTAAGGTTAACCTTAGTCTTCAGTGCTCTGAAGGAGTACCTATTTGACGGGCGATTTCTCTGGAGGGTTAACAGAAAAATATATTTTCCATCCCTTAATATTATTCTATTCCGGTTATATTTTATTGTCTTGTTCATTTTTTTTAATAAAAAAAAAAAAACCTTTACCTAATTATTTTTTTGACTCCTTTAAAAGTAGCTGGTCCAAAACAACACTATACCGCGATGAATCTAAGAAACTTAGAGCCTTTGCCCTGTAGTGGGACAGTACAGGCTTATAATAATAGTATATTTGTTAATTGAAAGTAGGTAGAGGAAATAAAAACGATTAGACCTAAGTAGATTTTTGTCAGATGTCTCACACACTAAGAAATCTGATTATTTTAAGAAAGCTTTTACTTTTCGTATGGAGAATTACGTGAGCAAATAGTCCTCTTAAAGGAGGCTACAAACCTTGTTTCATCTGTGGAGTTTCAACTGTGCGTGCAGTCCCACTGTCTTATCTTAATAACATTTCGATTGGTTTGTCAGTTCAACTCTACAGTTCTTAGTTTCGCGTAAGTACACACATACGATTTAACTGACTGAACCGTTCGATTGTATAGTTAAAACTGATGGTCTATAGACTGCTTAACGCGGTTGAAACCGCAAATCACAAGTACATGGCAATCTATAACGTAGGTGGATATAAGTACCTACGAGGTAAACTTTCAAATCCCTTACGTTTAAACCGGCAATAGCCGGTAATATGTAACCTGCAACTTGGGGTTATTCCTGGGAGCTCACCTCTCTTCCGCATCGGCTTATACTAGTAGTGAATTCAATCGAAAATTCAAGACAAAATCCTGCTAAAATCGTCGTGAGGCCACACATTCTATAATTTACACGGTTCGTATTTTGTAAGTAGATTTCATTCACAAGTTCCGATTCCGTGGGAAACTCTTAGATTAATAATAATTATAAATAAGAAACATTTTGAAGACCTCCAAAGCCGCGTCTACCACTACTCAATTACTTTTACAATTTATATCTATACATATAAATGAATTCCTATTTCCCTTGGTCATGCCGTGACCAAGGGAAATAGGAATTTGCGTGATGACGCAGCTGGACCGATTTTGCTATTTTTGTTGTGATTGCTATTCTCAGGTGAAAGTTCTTATGAAAGAAAACAATGCTAAACCGATTTTGAAGTTTTGGTATGGATATAGATGAGACCTTGGAAAAGAACATAGATCTTTTGATACCAATATTCCCGCGCGGGTGAAACAGCAGGGCGCAGCTTGTTATTCAATAAAATTGTTTGAAACCGTGTGACGCTGCATTTGAAAGCCACTGCAGTTATCGAGTGTATGCGGTCTGAATTAATTGCCCAGTAACCTCAAGCTATCAGTTTTGAAATATGGTGCAGGCGTGTGACCGATATCAACTAGAACTAGATCGACTAATTCACTTACCAGTTTCACAGTCGTTGAAAAAAAGAAGGGATCATCAAAATAATTTAGACAGGTCTATCATACATAAGAAACGGTTAATAGAAGGTTAATGGTCGCTTAACAGTGAACCATTTCAAACTCGTCTATGACGGACTGGCTTCATCAGTTCCAAAGTCAATTAATTCAAGAAATCCTACTAATATTATAATACTGAAAGTTTGTGAGTATTGTGTGTGTGTGTTTGTTATTTAATAACGCAAAAACTACTGAGCCGATTGAAACGAAACTTGGAATATAGGTAGCTGGGTACCGAGAATAACACAAAGGCTACTTTTTATCTCGATATTCCAGCGGGAACGGGACATACGCGGGTGAAACAGCGGGGCGCAGCTAGTTACTCGTATACCTTTAAAAAGTCGGATTTAAATTCGAACATTGTTGTTAAAAGACCCACTGACTGTGATAATAATATTATTATTCCTCATATTATGAGGAATAATCATTGAGAACCTTCGTTTTGCTGCTTCGCTTTTATTTTAGCTAAGACATAAAAAAAAAATAACCCCTTCCTTATTATGGATATGGTTTTAAATTATTTTTACCTACTTATATTATAAATGCGAAAGTTTGTATGTATGTATTTATGTATGTGACTTTGTTACTCTTTCACGCAAAAAAATAATGATAAATAGAATAGGATAAGGAATTGCACTAATAATAAGTGCGTGGTTTCACTCGCTAAAGTGCCGATACCGCGGAAATGTGTCGGGATAAAGGTAGCCTGTGTGTTGTTCCAGGTCTTCTGCTACCTTTATTCCAAGTTTCAGTTCTGTAGTTATAGGGTTTGTATGTATAAACAAAGTCACATACATACAAATAGGATAAGAAGGTTATTATAATGTACTAGTTGCGTCCTGCAGTTTCACCCGCGTAAGTCCTGTGCCCGCGGGAATATCGGGATATAAGTGGCCTATCTGCTATTTCAGGTATTCATCTATCTATATTCCAAGTTTCATTGCAATCGGTTCAGTACTTTTTGCGTGAAATAGTAACAAATTCACATACATACATAAATACATACGTACAATAATTAAGGGGGTAGATATAGAATCCATATATAGATATAGAATAGAATCTATATATTTAACGAGAGCTATAAAATGGTCACCTTAATTTAAATGAGCGTGTAGATTTACGTACACAAGGCAAGTAAATCACCGGATTAGCAGAAATACGATCTCGTATCGCTACATTAGGTACGACCTATTTTCTTGCAACGCTGACTGAAGCAAGATTTATACTTGGCTCATGTTCTTTAAATTTCAGATAGGTGTTGTTAATTAATGTTATTTATTTCGTTATTTGTTTTTGTTGCTCAAGGCATATCTACTAGAAATATTTTAAAGGAAAAAATCTTAAAAAAACACTTTATTTACCGGGTTTAATCGCGTTTTATTCATGATTTTCTAAATCATGAACCGCTACCACCACATCACCGGTAAATAAAGTGTTTAATTATGCAAAATCGCGAAAACTATAGAAGAAATTAGCAAAAAATATTTTTAAAAACTCACTTGCGACGAGATTTGAACTGCAGAACAGTGAATGCGTTAAATATAAACGTTGTCGTGTTTGTCGTTCAATTAGAAACGCGACCACGTTATTGGACGTTTAACGCGACGCGATAGTTTCTTAATTGTAGACTACGATTTGACACTTCTTCCTATACAAAAATGGCAAACACAAGGAACCAAAACGGTTTTTTTTTTGGCGGGAATGCGTTGAGGAGGTGTGTTGCTAAATTTTCATTTTTAACCGACTTCAAAAAAGGAGGAGGTTCTCAATTCGTCGCGTATATATATATATATATTTTTTTATGTTTGTTCACCGATTACTCGAAGGTGGCTTGACTGATTAAGATGGTTCTTTTTTTAATGGAAAGGTGAAAGCCCCGAGGTGGTCCCATAAAAATTTGGTGAGGATCTGATGAGGATCTTCGAAGTGAGGACCGGAAATGCTCCTCAAAAAGCTGTATTCAATTCACTTGTTTACCGATTACTCGAAGGTGGCTTGACCGATTAAGATGGTTTTTTTTATAATGGAAAGGTAGAAGCCTCTTGGTGGTCCCATAAAAATTTGGTGAGGATCTGATGAGTATCTTCGGAATGATGGACAGGATAGCTTCCCAGAATGTAATAAATTACTCGTTTTTGGACTTCTACCAAAAAGAAAAGACCCCTAAAGAACAGATTGATGGGCCACCTAAAACCACCTTCTCATCAGTAAACTCCTCAATAATTAAAATTACGGTAACAATAGGTATTGTTAATTTATTTGGCAGTCGAAAGTAGGTAGGTACCTAGGTACTAAAAAGGGTGAAATAAAAAAATAATTTAAAAATTAAAAAACCGACTTAAAAAAAGAACTAAAATAATTTAAAAAATTTAAAAACCACCAAAAAAAAAAGAATTGATAAAAAAGACCAAAATAACCTCTACATACAGCGCCACCGACTAATTAATCTGTTTTATCATCTGAAGTCGGGCAGTTTTACTGGCTGTATGGTTCCATATTGTACTTAATTTTTTAAATTATTTTACTTCTTTTTTTAAGTCGGTTTTTTAATTGTGAAACTTAGTTCAAATGCGTGTAAATTGTTTAATTTCGGGGGCATATTAATCAATTTAGTTTCGTGAAGGTGTACAAGTGGAAATAAAAGTGAAAATCGGTGCAAAACATGGACTTTAGCTTAGTGTTCTCTCCAAAGCTCCGTGAACAAACATTGTAAAAAATGGCCCCCTTTTTACAATAATTCCCTCGACTTGACTTTAACTATGACGACTTGACTGTTTCGTTCGATGCAAATGACCTGCAAATATTGATAATACTTGACTGGCACTGGCAAATATCCGAAAGGAAAAGCCATTTTAAAGAAGAAGAAGAACCAAAACGTCAGATATTTATTATAATCTGATATTATAAACCTACAATAGGTACTCGTTGTATGTGATTGTGTGTGGCCTATACGCTGTCGTGCGTGTCAAAAACCATTTGCAAAGCTTCCACGTTTTATAACCCAGCATGCAGCGAGTGAAATTCTTTACCATTGTACCACCAGATAACCAAAATCCATCAAAATATCCGCCCATAAAGTTCCCGAAAATATGACTATCAAACCTAAAGAACAAAGGCAAGAATCAATTTACCGTAATTGCATCACTTTTCACGGCTCCACCCATTAACGTTGCCTTTTTTAATCCGGTTTTTTTGCCAGAAAAACCGGATATTGGTGTGGAAATAACGGTCCACTTACAGGAATCTATTGAATGAACCCCAGATACTAACTACTACTTTGGAGTTCGTAACCCGTTTTTGGTGAAGGCAGATTAAAATAAAATATATCGCCCGATAGCTTTTAGTTATTTAAATAAATAAATTTTGCCCGACATTACGTACAGCGCAATCTAGCCCCAAACTAAGCACTAGGCTTGTACTATGGGTACTAGACAACTAATATACTACCAATTATGGTTTTTTTTTGGAAATATATACATAATGATACATAGAAAACACCTAGACCAGAAAGAAATATTGTTTTTAAACATAAATACTTGCACCCGGCGGAAATCGAACCCGCAACCTTCTGTATTGCAGTCGGACCTTCGCCCGACGCGCCAAAGGGGCCATTTGTAAAAATGTTTTCCAAAATTCTTCTAATTTAGGAAACATCTTTAAAAATAAAATCTAGAACGACAACATGAAAAACGTGTTGGTTAAAAAAATAAGAGTGTTGGTTTTATATTTATATTTAAATCTAATTAATTAAATAAATGATATGCCATTAAAAAATAAGATATACTAATTAAGATATGCTTGGCCTTTTACTTAACATCAGACTTAGGTGGCCTGGTAGGTATATCGGCTGATAACATGTCGATAAATATGCAATAAAATCATTCACATGCGTTTGCAATTTCTAAACCTATTTAGAATTATGTGTATGATTGCCAGCAGCTTAGGAGCCTATTCATTACAAACAAACAAACAAATCTTTCCCTGTTAATATATTTGATAAGCAAAGTATCGAGCGATGAAAACATGTCTTGGTTTGCGTTCGCAATCCGAATGGCTTCAATAGATGGTAAAACCTGATATTTAGGAACAATTTATTAGACGTTCAACTATCTTATCGAAAATAAGTTTACCGCGTAATTACCTTGATATTTAATTTGCCCAAAAATAATAATATAATATTGAACCTTTCACATGGTGTATTTTCCAAGTTTAACTAAGAAAATTTATTTTCTTCAAAACCATAATTACATGTAAAAAGACAGGTGTCACAACCACAGGTCGCAACGTAATCCTTGTATAGTAACAAATATTGAGATTTTATTATTTACTAGCTGCGTCCCGTGGAATATAGGTCCCCAGCTACCTATATTTCAAGTTTCATCGCAATCGGTTCAGTAGTTCTTACGTGAAAGAGTAACAACCTCACATACATACTTACATACAAACTTTCGCGTTTATAATATTAGTAAGATGCATAGCCAAGTCAGGTGTCTATGAAACTAACTTATTAACTACACATTTTATGGTTTCGTAATCGTTTACCATTCAACAGAATTGCAAGTTATTTTAATTTATAAGTATATTTTCAGTAGAATAGCTACAGAGTACAAAATAGTCAGTATGAAGAAGAATGTTAATAAGTATGCCAAAAATCGGTTGAAAGTTTGTTACAGTAAAGCTTGTATGTATACAAATACACTAGTTTTTGTTCTAGTCAAAATAACCAACGAGTATTAGTTTTGAATTGAAACTTACGATAAATTTTGAGTCTCGCTAACAGTCACGTGACGTCATTTACAACACTCCCCTAATCAAAACGTAAGACGACATGTACTGTGTGACACCGTCACATAGAGCGCGAGTGGACTGGGCGAGTGTGAGATGACGTCACACCCGAGTGCGAGTCCGCATTGCACGTTTACTTCAATAAATCGGAAACGAATTAACGTATCGAAGTAATTCATTCACTAGTTTTTTTTTTGACAGAAATATTGGAGAGCTGATATTCAAAATTAATTATTTTTCCTTATTGTCGCGTGAATCTGTCTTTCAATCAGAAGTATGGACGGAACGCCATTATGTCGCCTCGCCTCGCGTCGAGTTCCATCATTCCCCTAGCTAGAACAACGAGTTAGATTCTATCACAAACCATCTTCCATCGTTGTTTTTCTACTGAAGTTATTTAATCTCAAAATTGCAAATAAAAAATTATACATAAACTCTCCAAATCAAGCTAAAAGCATTATAATAAGTGACAAAATTTTACTATCGCAGTAGGTGTTAAATTTTTTACAACGGACCCAGAGAAAACAAATAAAATATTTTACGGGCCCGTTACATTCTATATTAAAAAACCTTCGTCGTCGACGTTCTTAATAACTGTTCCAGTGACATTACTTTCACATAAAAACTTGTACCATACATACACCTACTTTTAATAAAGGAAAATGTAATAATTAGTTAGGTATAGTACGGACCTACTTGCAAATTGTAATTGGATTCGGGTTCGATACGCTATCGAACATTTTTTTTTGTTGATTCTGCTGATAATTAGACCCGGAACAATCTTGTTCTAAGTCGAACTTACACGGTAGAGTGACCGAAATTGTTTAATGTACACAATATCTATTGATCTCAACAGTAACAGTATTATAGATATATGATTTAACAAGGAAATTGTAGGCAGCCACTGTGGTAACGTTACCACAAACTCAATGATGTTTTTCGCATTTCAAACAATGTGCTAATGCTCAGTCAAACTTTCAAACTCTATAATTATCATCTCAGCACTTATATACGTCCCTGCCCATAGAAACTTCTAATCCTATCCTACTTATACTCGTATTAGAAAGCTGAAAGTTTGTGAGTATGTGTGTATGTGTGTTTGTTACTCAATCACGTAAAACCGCTGAACTGATTACCATGAAACTCGGCATGCAGATAGCTGGAGACCTGGAATAACACATAGGCTACTTTATGTCTCGATATTCCCGCGGGAACGGGACTTACGCGGGTAAAACCGCAGAGCGCAGCTAGTGTTCAATAGATCAAGACTACCGCGGATGCAACCGCGGGGCGCAGTTAGTTTATTATTAAAAAAACAATCACAAAGCACTGGAAAGTACTCGAAATATCACGTTTTTACATAAAACAAAATAAATAAACTCAATAAATTCGTTAAAATTGTTTGCTAACAAACAAACTATAGGTATAATTCACCTATAAAAAGGTAAACGCAATAGGTAAATACGAAATTTATGAGTAAAAAAACACAAACCAGTAACAAATTTTAAATGATCCCTTGCGGTTACAATTTTTGGAGTTTGTACGTAAAATCATAAAATTCAATTCGCAACTTTCAGCGGTCGCCCGGGGGAGTTACTCGAATAAATTACACCGATATACATAGAAAAAAACAGTACAATTCTACCTCTAAAGAATATTCCCCTAAAACATAAAGATAACGTTAAGTATCTGGCCCTTATTTTGTTTTTGGGTCGTTGTAATTAGTCCCTAGAAATTGGCTGGCTGTCGTGTCTACGTACTATGGTTCGTAACATTTAAGGAAATTAGAAATTTGACATAGGACAAGTAAATTGTTTCCGAAGATTGGCATGGGTTTTGAACGGTTAATAAATTAAACATACTGTCTCAAGTGATATATTGGGGTGCCTATAACTTTCTATTTGATCTAAATAGCGTCTGCATATTTTGGGTGCTTGTAAAAAGAACTGGGATTTCCCGATGCCCGCTCTAATAAATAAATAAAATTTAGTAGAAATATTTTATGGAAAAATACATCTTCAAAAATTCACTCGCGGCGAGGTTTGAACTCGTGCCTGCCGTGGGTCAGTACTCCAGCGTCCTAACGAACTAGACCACGCGAGTTCCCACTTCGGACGGCGAATTTAAAAATTAATATAAAAAAACAATATATGTATACAAGATGTAACGGGCAAGCCCTTTTAATCCGAAAGGGGGTTGTTCTAGACGTCTAGGCGAACACCTTTTGTTCTAGGACTTTTGAAAATTCGAACTTTTTTTTTGAAAATTTTGAGTTTATGTTTCACTGAAAAAACAGCTGTTTTGAAAATTAAAGTAATTGAAGGTTTGATTGTAGTAAACCAAACGAAATAAAAGGACAACATAAGGTCAATGACCTCAAACACTAAGAAACAGCTGATCTTCAAGTAAACTTTACACTTAAATTTTTCGAAAAGTACTTCGAATTTCCAAAAGTCGTAGAACAAAAGTTGTTCGCCTAGAC
Organism: Idaea dimidiata; assembly: GCA_949358125.1. NCBI lineage: Eukaryota > Metazoa > Arthropoda > Insecta > Lepidoptera > Geometridae > Idaea > Idaea dimidiata. The sequence goes on from OX442329.1 coordinate 16,882,162, forward strand.
GTCTAGAACAACCACCTTTCGGCTTAAAAGGGCTTACCCGTTACATCTTGTATACTACATATTATACTTTTTTTTTGTAATTACATATATATGTATGATAAATAAAAAGGCCAGATACAAATATTTCTTTTTAAGCATACATATTATTTGCACCAGGCGGGAATCGGACCCGCAACCTTCCGCATTGCAATACATAACGCGATCTTTGGAACTTGCTTAGCTCAAGCATAGCATAGTCTCAGAAAGTATTAACCTACGTAGCGATATTTCTTATTTCTACCACACTTAAAATTTGAAAGCTACTTAATTATCTAAGCAAACATTTATTAAAAATTAAAACACAATTACAAGAAAATTAAAAATAAACGAAGACTTAAAAATCTTCGAGAGCATCCGCGGCATCGTTCCCAAGAGGCTGACAAGAGTGGCCTCAATTTTTAAATCGCCCCTTCAATTCTGAAATTTTGAAAGGCTTTTAAAATTTTAGAGCTACTTAGACACTAAAGTAGCTCTCAAATTTTAAGTCGCCTCAAATTTGAAGTGGCGATTTAAAGTTTGATAAAAATTTGAGGTCATTAAAACTTGAAGGGTACTTAAATAATTAAGTAGCTCCTAAATTTTAAGTGTGGTAAAAATGAGAAATATCGCTTTTAAGGTTAATATTTTCAGAGACTATGCTAAGCTTGAGCCTGAGCTAAGCAAGTTGCAAAGATCGCGTTATAAGTACCTACCAAAATTGTCTTATGTCAAAGTTTTTGCTTAGCTCAAGCTAAGGTAAGTCTGAGCTAAGACAAAGTACGGACTATAGATTTCAGCATTAGACTAGACTTATTAGTATATACTATACGCACACTTACCTTACGCACAGCCTAACCGCTGATAGTAAAGAACTGAAATTTGGAGAATTTGTTCTTTATTTATGATGTAGGCATTCGATAAGCAAGGGTTTTCGAAATTTCCACGGGATTGGTACTTATATGCGAGTGAGGTTGTAGAACCCAGCTAGTAATCATTATTTGATCGTAGGTAATGGATTCCTCCTAAATAGGTTCACAAACTTTTTATAACGTTTAAAAATAATGGTGGATAAATTTTTGACATTTATTAATATGAAAATTCCGTAAGCTCAGAGAGAAAATCTCTATAAAATATTGAAAGTCATAATTGTAAAAAGTTAACTGTTAATACTCTAGAAGTTTTGCAGTTGAAAGGCAGGTGCGATTAAAAAAATTAAGCCCATAAAACAAACTCTTCTAATGGAAAAGATTTTCAAGTTGCGAGAGGTTCGAGAAAGTACATTTTTTATTACGGGCATTGGCATAACGAAGAAAAATTACCTGTACAAGTAAAGATAAACTTTTCGAGTGATTACATTAGGTGTCACTTTTTCTGTACAGAAGCGCTCCTCAATATCAAAGCTTGCAATAAATATTTAAAAAAGGTTTTTAATCTTTAAACTTTTACAAAATGGAATGAAGGATTTTAAAATAGGTAATAATGAGTCGCTAATGTGGTAACTTTAGTATTCATTAAGCGAAATACCAATATTCCTAGAATCCGTAAGTATAAAATTCAACCCGATGGATTGGTGATTTGACTAGGCTATTGTTTGGCGTCTCGTTGCGCACCGGGCTGGTAATCCTGAAGTCGTGGGTTCGAATCCACTGGGACTTTTAAATAAAATAAATTTTAAATAAAATCCCTAAAGCATTTTTAAAAAACTATTCATCCAAGCATTAAATAAATAGAGAAATAACATTGAATTACTTTGTATTGTATCCAAAATCCGACGATAAACTCTTGCGAAGTTAGTAAAACGTAAGGATCCCTAAATGTTTTACTTCGAGTAACTCAGAACACCGGATGTTAAAGTTATCGCTGACACCAAACTTACAATCGGCCGACCGTTAATTAGTTTAAAACAGGCTTTAGTCGGTAACTTATTTGAATAATGTTTTTTTTTTAAGATACATTTATTAGGATTATTTATATTTAAATAAAACGGCCAAGATTCTAAACATTTAATGGGCCCCGACTGTTAAAAGTAGCTGTGTTTCGTGGCTTCTACATTTGTTTTATTGTTTTTATTCTCTTTTACATTTTTATTTCGTTTTTAAGCAGGCGGTTTTTTTACTTTTACTTAGATTTTTTTTATTTTACACTTTATAGTCAGTCTTTATAGACGTTTATTGTATCAATTGTATTTTAATCGCATCAGTGCAGTCGATATAGTCAGTCCACTTTCATTTATTTCTTTTAAACAAAATGGCGCCTGGTGGTCGCCATTTTGTTTATATTTTTATGTTATATATCTAAAAACCATTGGAGATATGCGACGAATCTAAAGATAACTTTTTATTTTTTTATCGGATGGTTATTTATTATTTAGGAACACCAACAGCACGACTAACAATAAATGGTTATAACAATATTAAATTAGAACTAATTACCGACTCGTGGATAGGCATGCCAATCATAGGTGTAACATTGACCAAAATTTACTTATTATGCACTAAGTACCTAGGTATATTACAAAAACAACTCAAAGAAGCTTTAATGTTAGAAGTTTAGTTTGAGTTTATTGGGATTGATGCTGTGATACAAAATGGTTAATAAGTGGTTTGGAAGATAGGAGCTAATTGATAATTACAAACATACATACAAGATAGGCGCGAAAAACATAACCTTTTACATGCAGCCGGGTAAAAAAAACTATTAAAACATTAAATATTATTATAAATATTATCTATACTCTATACTATTATATATCTATACTAATATTATAAAGCTGAAGAGTTTGTTTGATTGTTTGTTTGATTGTTTGTTTGTTTGAACGCGCTAATCTCAGGAACTGCCGGTCCGATTTCAAAAATTCTTTTTGTGTTTGATAGTCCATTTATCGAGGAAGGTTATAGGCTATATTACATCACGCTATGACTGAAAGGAGCGGAGCATCCATGAAAAATATTGCAAAAACGGGAAAAAAAACACCCTGTTCCGAGATTCTGTCGCGTGCGCTGAGTAAACGGTCAGAGTTACATAAAAACCATATATCACAGAATTCTTCCTCTAAAAAGGATCTAATAAATAGTCCGCGACAGCATATGTCTATCTCTTAAGGTTGACTCAATATAACATCTTTTAGAGTAATCAAATTTGTTGTAGAACAATGCATTATTTCCGAACGTAATTTTGTAAATATTATGTTAATCCTTATCCAAATAAATACGTTATTCATTAAAAGTATTTAATTTTAAACATAATTGTCCTTAACATCACTTGATTTCAATGAATATCTCGCGAGATATTACAGTTTTAAAATAACTCTACAATAAATAATTACTAAGTACCAAGCGTGCATATACACGTAGCGGGCGACGATGATGAGGGTGACCAGTCAACTCCGTGAGGCATCATGCCGCGCGGCTCAATCGGTCGGCTCCATGCTCTCGCATTGTGTCGCGGTAGTGTCACCAAACTGCAGTGCTTTTTAAAAATTCTTTTGCAATATCTCATTGTACTTTTGATTCTTAATATTTTGTTTTATGTTGGTAATTAATATTATAAAGAGGTTACGTTGGTAACATGTATATATGTATGTATTTTGGAGGTAATCTCAGAAACTTCTAGACCGATTTTAAAAATTCTTTCACTAATAGAAAGCTACATTATTCAGATATGACATAGGCTACTTTTGATCCCGATATTCCCTCGGGATCGGGACTTACGCGAGTGAAACTGCGGGACGGCAGCTCTGAAAAATAAAGTCGTGTATTTCTATTTCTAACTCAACAACCCGTAAACCGATATGAATGGAATTTGGTACAGGGTTGACTTTGAATGATCGCACGGGTTAAGCAACACTTGGTACAACATACGTGATGGGTGAAAAAGAGCGGGTGACCCGATATTCATAAAACTTGGTACAGGGTTGGTTTAAAGGGAGAAATATTATATAGTACTTTGAATGATCGTTAAGCAACACCTGGTATGACATACGTGAGGGATCATTAACGTTACGGGATAGGAAGTTACGCGGGTGAAACCGCGGGGCGCAGCTAGTAATATTATAAAGCTGAAGAGTTTGTTTGATTGTTTGTTTGTTTGTTTGAACGCGCTAATCTCAGGAACTGCTGGTCCGATTTGAAAAATTCTTTTTGTGTTTGATAGTCCATTCATCGAGAAAGGTTATAGGCTATATTACATTACGCTACGACTTATAGGAGCGGAGCAAAAACGGGAAAAAAATCATCCTGTTCCGAGATTCTGTCGCGTGCGCTGAGTAAACGGTCAGAGTTACATAAAAACCATATATGAGAGAATTCTTCCTCTAAAAAGGATCTAATAAATAGTCTGCGACAGCATATGTCTAACTCTTAAGGTTGACTCAATATAACATCTTTTAGAGTAATGAAATTTATTGTAGAACAATGCATTGTTTCCGAAGGTAATTTTGTAAAAATGATATTAATCCTTATCCAAATAAATACGTTATTCATTAAAAGTATTTAATTTTAAACATAATTGTCCTTAACATCACTTGATTTCAATGAATATCTCACGAGATATTACAGTTTTAAAATAACTTCACAATAAATAATTACTAAGTACCAAGCGTGCATATTATACACGTAGCGGGCGACTATGATAAGGGTGGCCAGCCAACTCTGTGAGGCATCATGCCGCGCGGCTCAATCGGTCGGCTCCATGCGAGACGGTTGTGTCACCAATCTGCAGTGCTTATTAAAAATTATTTTGCAATATCTCATTGTACTTTTGATTCTTAATATTTTGTTTTATGTTGGTATAATTAATATTATAAAGAGGTTACGTTGGTAACATGTATGTATGTATGTATGTATTTTGGGGGTCATCTCAGAAACATCTAGACCTATTTCAAAAATTCTTTTACTAATAGAAAGCTACATTATCCAGATATGACATAGGCTACTTTTGATCCCGATATTCCCTCGGGATCGGGACTTACGCGAGTGAAACTGCGGGACGGCAGCTATGAAATATAAAGTCGTGTATTTCTAACTCAACAACCCGTGAACCGATATGAATGAAATTTGTACAGGGTTGGTTTAGAGGTAGAAATAATATACATATAGGGTACTTTGAATGATCGTACGGGTTAAGCAACAATCGGTACAACATACGTGATGGGTGAAAAAGAGCGGGTGACCCGATATTCATAAAACTTGGTACAAGGTTGGTTTAGAGGTAGAAATATTATATAGTACTTTGAATGATCGTTAAGCAACACTTGGTATGACATACGTGAGGGATCATTAACGTTACGGGATAGGAAGTTACGCGGGTGAAACCGCGGGGCGCAGCTAGTTTATACTAAATATTATTCTTAGTCAATCAATTATATCCCTGATCTAATTGATTGACTATAACTACATAATCAACATTATAAGATATCATGGTATCTTATCTAACTACATACCATGATATCCTATAAGACGTCGCTAAGTCGTCGCTATATCTGTCAGCTAAGAAAAATAAAACAAATCAAATGTAATTTCTTCTACGGTTTTCGCGATTTTGTATAATAAAATAAAATACATATCAAATGAAAAAAATACAACTTAAAAAAAAATAGGTTTCTGTGGTTTTAAAAGTTGGGGTATTTTTTTATTTAAAATTTAATATTTTTTTTAAGCGCCGAAAGATCGACAAAACATCGTGAAACCACGACGGTCGGGCTACCGTTTAGCATCTATGCTGTAACCATCCTAACAAAAGTCGGAAAACACGCACCCAATCCTCCATTCTTCAAGACACTGTAAACTCCGAAACTCGCAGTAAAGTGAAACTTTAAAGCGTATCAAAACGTTAAAATTTAGAGCTTATTTATGTACAAATACAATTGAAATTTTATATCCCAAGTTGGAGACCGTAAGCTCATGGGAATTAAATAAACGTCGTAATGGAAAACTATGTTGTACCTAATAGAAAACTAGTGAAATAATAATTAAAATGTGTATTTTATGGATATTCCCGCGGAAATGTCTGGATAAAACGTAGCTTATAATATGTTACTCCTAAATTTGTGGAACTGGGTGAAATGGTCCCAACATGAGAGGACCGATCACTCGTCTGGTGCTTGCGCTGGCGTCCCCTACTAGAAATAATATAATACTCCTCGATAATTTCTATTGGTGAAAATAAAATTGAAGTTTGGCAGTAATTTTAAATAGTTTTCGTTAGGTACATAATAAAGAAAAAAAAAATTAAATTGATAGGTAAGCGTTTGACCACTATCTAACCTGATCTTATCTAGGAGATACCTGTTCTGTTCTGTTCGTGGCTTGAAAACCCCCAAGTTGTAGACATCCGGGAAGACATACTGATTCCATTCCTTTGCAGTACGAATAAAGAATGACGATGCGTAATGCTTGGTTCGGGTGACGGGTATTTATACCTTGAACCGATGTCGCCTATCAGTTTATCTGGATGTCCGATTGTAGAAGAGTGGGTAGAATCCGTGGCACACTACCTGAAATGTATCGGATAAAAGACCGATAATCTTGCAACCCTACATCGATGTTCAAGGCTTTGAAGCCTTTTGTAATATTACCTTTTTGAAATCTTTCTTTTTTGTAATATTAGAACCTATAGAGGGATATAATATGGATAACGCAGACTTTACTTGGGTCTACTATAAAAGTACCAAAAACACATTCACAGACTTTTCGTAGGAAAAGGACGTGAGACGTAGTCCTCGCAGGTAGGAAATTATGGTAATTACAACGACTTGAGATAGTCATATATCTATGACCAAAGAAATCACCGCGTGATGAGAGAGATCGAAAAGTTAAATTTTCTGCTTTACACATTTACAAAACAACTGACCTTAATAGTTTGAAAAGTAATTGTAGGTATTATAGTTTACAACAGTTAGCAATTCTGTCTGAAATTTACGACGTAAGTCTAGTTGCGATGAACTCACGTTATATCGGTAGATATTTAGGTGCAATTCTATTTCTTTTCCGAAGACTATTTCAATCTGTTTTACGATCGGACCCGAGCGAGGTTCCTATCAGTGAAGCTAAACTGTTCATAAATGAATATTGTGTTTCCTCCTATTTTGTAGTTGGACTTTGCTTTCATGGCGTCCAGGAAGAGGGTATGATTTTATTATGAAGTAAGTAACTGACCTAGCGCACTTCGTATCACTATCGATCAAAAAAATAACTCGACACTGGCATCACGAATGAATGAATGAATGAATGAATGAATAAATTCTTTATTGTACACACCATATAAATTACAAGATAAATAGATAGAAACAAATACAGCTTAAATTTAGGAAGCACAATGGGCGGCCTTATCGCTGAAAGCGATCTCTTCCAGGCAACCTTTACGACAGTGTTTCCGGTCTTCGGCTCTGCCCACGCTATACATACTTACAGATAGGTAATAAAAAGTAAAAAGCGTTTACAAAAAAGCGAAAAGGTAGATGTCATCGATTTCGGATTAGAGCCAGAACGCCCGGCACATGGCGTTGACATAGGCTTGCTCAGCACCCATACCGTCTGACTAATATAGGGCCCACCGTCCTTGTCAGACATGCCAAAAAGGAAGATTGGTCAATACATCAGGAGCATGCCGTCGGTTTCCTCACGATGTTTTCCTTCACAGGTAGTACCTCCAAGTAATTTGGTACGATATAAACTGGTACACTTAATCCTAATAGTGCACATAGAGTGGATATCATTACGGTTTAGTGCCTACCTAACTTGGTGTAAGATCTAATAAATTTTATGGCATTCTAACATTCGAAATAGGTTTATTTATGTCCCAACTCGATAATATTGAGAAGTACACTATATTATACATTTATGTAATTATAGATATACACCTACATAGGTACATTAGTTAGGTAGTTGTTACTAAAGTTTATGTATCTAGATAGACTACGGGCAGAGTAAAGTTTTATAAGTACTAGGTTAGGAATTATTTGTTAATTAACTTCTTTTTAACTTTTTAAGGGTAGACAGATAGTTCAATAAATTACCTAAAATTTAAATTTGTAATACTTTATCTATCAGCTAAACCTCGACTAACAGTATTATTTTATGTTGTCCAGTTTCATAGTCATCATAGACTTTGAATCTATTCTTCTATCTATCTATTCTTCTATCTATCTGTCTATTCTTCTATTTATTCTATACTTATAATAAAGGAAGAGAGGACAAAAAGTCTGTACTTGGAAGTAAATTAAAAAAAAAGTGGTCTAGGGGACTTAGGATAAGTAGCAGAAGAAAATTATATAATTTTTAAAATTCAAGTCAGTCTGTCTGTTCCTTATACAATTAAAAAAGATTAAAATCTGGTTTTGAATATTGAATAGTTCTATTTTCTAGGAAGGTCGTGGTATACTTTGCATCGAAATCCAATAAGAAGAACCCGAGTAATGAACGAAAAAGTGCAACCGCTCGAGAACCGCTAGGTCGCCCGTGCCCGAGTTAACGTTTTTCACATTCGCGCGTGAAACCGCGGGGCGCAGCTAGTTTTATAATATGTAGCTATTTTAGATTAATACAAAAAAATAAAATATAGATACGGTACTTAGTAATGACAAATGACATGATAAAACTGTGTCTAGCTAGAGTGATTGCGAATCTTGTTCGCGTTACAGTCTGGAACGTCTCACTATCTCTGTCAATATGTTTCAATAGGCGCAGTTTTATCGTCTTTTTTCGTCTCATTTGTCCTGACTAAGTAACGTACCTATCTATCCTTTTTTGTTTTAATCTAAGGTAACCATAGATTTTTTAACTGTGAAATTAATGAAAGTTTAATATTTCACAATAAGCACGTAGGCAGTAGTTTAATATTAAAGCAATAAATCAATACAATAAGCTGATTTAACGGCAGAATTTAATGCAAGCTCACAATAGCAAGCTGCGCTTTGCTATGTAGGTGGTTTCAAAATATTGTGGGTCTATTATTTTAGTTCGACTACGGAAGCCAGACTACAAACCAAACGTTGGCTGATATCTTTGTTTTACGAATTATTTTTGTTTGAAGCCAAAACAATGAAAATCGGCCAAGCACGAGTCGGCTACGCGCACGAAGGGTTTCGTAAAATTAAACCAAAATAATGACGTTTGTTGTAGGTACAGGAGTCCCACATTCTATTTTAGTACTAAGTACCATGTTGTTATAGCGGCAACCGAAATACATCAACTCTGAAATATCAACGGTCGAGCTGTCACGGTTCATATAGATCTCAGATGTAGATACATTTTGACACACTGGTTATTATAGTACACTAGACATTATCGAACTGAACGAACCTAGTTCAGACAGACTCACCGACAGTGAAGTAGGTATTCATAAAAAATTACATGTTTTTACGCTTTGATCAAAATCAAATATTTATTTATATTTAACTTGAAAAAGCCAACTATAAAGTTGGCGAAAGCTCGGTTCGTTTAAAGCCATGAATAAAACGCGATTAAACCCGATAAATAAAGTGTTTTATTATGCAAATTCGCGAAAACCATAGCAGAAATTATATATAACTTACTAAACATTTTCCAAGTAACATTGAGTTTTACTAACCCCTCTTCTCTGACCGGGGAGTTACCGGTCAGAGGGGGAATCAAATATTTGATTTTTTGCCCCTCTCACCGGTAACTCCCCGCGCTATAGATTGAATGTTTTGTTTGTTTCTGTCTGTTTTAAATGAGGGTGGTGTACTTTACATCAAAATTCAACGACTACAAACAACGAAGAACTGAGCCTGCTCGTGGCAACCTCTGAGTTTACCACTAGATTAAGACGAACGCGGGTGAAACCGAACCGGGCGAGTAGCACATAAATAACAATAACACAGAAACACAGCCTTAAACATAATCCTTCAATTGATTCCCGTCTAAATTCGTACAAAATAAATATGACCAAAAATATAATATTTTTCGCAAATAACAACATTTCACCTCGAAATGCTACACGTTCAACACGCAGCAAATTTTTAATTGGAGTGAGGCAAATAATTATTCATGGTCACGTTTTTCCTCCATATAAACTGGAGAGGTCTTGAAGTACTTTCGGAGCTGGTTTTAATAACCGGAATACGACCTATTTAACAAGGAAGGACGAAAAATAAAAGGCGAAAAGGTCCACTATTGTTTTATCCGATTTTCGGTAACTTTTCTCTTTTTTGTGTTTTTGTTGTTCGTCGTAATTGTTGTCGTTTTTTGGTTATAAATGAAAATAAGAAGAGAAGTAAGACTGTGTCCACTTCGCACGTTCGCACGATCTTCGTTCTCACGCGTCCAAATGGGTTCACTACACGGAATGCCGTAGATAGTGCGAAGTAGAGACGCAAAAATAGGAATGCCGACCCCGGGCTCCCAAGAGAAATGTACCCGGGAACATCATTGGAATGATGATGATGACTGTGTCCAAAGAAGTCACCTGCCATTAGTTCATAATGTTTTTTTATATATTGTGTAGGTATTAATTATTTCTTGAATATGCTCAGCATAGTTTTTTGGTGGACAGTTTACCAAGTTTACCAGTTAACTTGTAATTAACAAATATTTGATTTTTTTTTCTAAAATTTCGCATAGTCGCATCTTACATCCTTCTTGTAACATCTGATAATGGCTGTCGCTATCCCTGTCACAAATTTTATTTGTCGTCATTAAAATTTGCTTTTTAAAAACAAAAACACAACAGTAAAATTATGTTAAGTTCGTTTTAAATCAAAATAAAATTTGACTGTATTATATTATTATTTTTTGTGTAAATAATAGTCGAAATACAAAAAGGTGTAAAGGTGAGATTACAGTTTTTCCCCAATACCTGTTAAGCTAACTATATGTAGCGATAATTTAAGACCAAGTTTTATGTCACGGCATAAAACGTTCTTGAAATTCGTCTGAATAAGGAACTCGTCGCGACCACAAACCGACCGAAGGGCACTTTTTATTCAAAATCGATTTTACTATCTCCAATCCGGTAAACCGAGCCGTCGTAATTTGTAGTCGAATGTTGGTTGGCTTCTAGCCTTTACATGTAGGCTTTTTACTATACCATACTGGGCGAGTCCCGGTTTCATCCGCGTAAGTCCTGATCCCGTCGACAACCGGGATCAAAAGTAGCGTAGTTTCGAAGCATGTTCGTTACAAACAAATAAATTTATTATTTAAGAGTAGGTATAGATATACAATAAGCATTTAAATAGCTGGATACCTAGATTAGCATATAAGTTACGTTTTATCTCGATATTGCCATTGGAATGAAACTTACGCGTGTGAAACCGCGAGACAACACTGTATTTTTTTTAAGTTATTGACTTTTTCGCTCTTTGTCTGTATTTGAACGATAACCTATAATTTTTGTAAACGAATTTATTATAAAACAGTAGCGATACATGTCAGCCATCGTAAAATCAATTTCGGTTACATTGCTTTTTTTCCAATATCGTATTTTAAAGCCCTTAATTTTAGATATGGTAGACAGCTGTCTACAAAAGTCTTAAAAATAAATTGCTTCTTAAGTTGTTTGAACTGTGGCTGGACTGCACCTTAATCTTATAAAAAAAACTAAAATAACAGTTTCACATACAATAAAAGTTGAAATAAAAAGCGTCGTGAAACACTGAAACGGAGCCCGTGAATAAAGTGGTTAAAACCCCGATGTTGGTTACATTCGGAGAGCTCGAAACCACTCAAACAAAAACTCTGAAGCCTAAAATAGAGTTCAAAACAAAACTATAGTAACTTTTGTTGTAACTACTACAAAAGTGGAGCGCATCGTTTTGTAAAGTTTTGGAAAATTGTAGCGTTAACAGAGAATTGAGGGTCGATGCCTGAGGTGATGGTTTCGGCGGTAAAAGTGATGGATAGCTTAGGTTTTAGGTGATAAGTTTATGAAATTCGGAATGAATTAATTGTGGTTCTGTGGCTATGTTTCAAGTTGCGGTTACGCCTCTGAGGACGTAAACCTAATTCGTTGAGTGAAAACCTACGAAATTTGTTGTCTATGCTTGCTTGTGTTTGTTATGCGTGTTATTTCGTCACGAAAACACTTTTCATCAGATTCGTCGCAGCAAAAGAACAATTTTTCGTGCTCAAGTACGGAGCTCTAAATATATTTAAAGCCGGGATTAAGGGCTTATATAATTTTTCAGTAAGCATATAAGGAGTTGATTATTTTAAGACAACAAATAAGTAGTTGATCCCTGTTATTATCTCTTAGTACTCGTCTACTAGGCGAGCACCTCGCACTGTAATGGATACATACCACAATACACAACACAATAGAAGAATATATACGCAATATTTTATTTCACAAAACCGATAATCTTTAGCATGACAGATATCTAGCACAAACTCCTAAGTAGGTAAGGTAGTACAGTATCAAACAGTAACAAACAAGACGTTTTGTATTCGGAAGTTTGTTCTTTGTCCCAAAGCTCTGGATCGGAAGTTCTACCTAATCTTTTCACGGGAACGTCGTCGATCGGAACTTTTCAATCGGCTTTAACACCGTGCCTTATCTAATCGACAAGTTGGACAAAATTTGCAACGGCAAAGTTTTAATACAGCTATAGAATCATTATAGAATATTTCTAGAGTCGGCTCTGTTAGACAAAAAAATATAAGACCTTTCTTAGTTGATGATTAAACGCAACTGGACCTGGTTGTTATTTCTAATAGCACTCTAACACAAAATGAAAAGAAGAAGTTGATGATATACTTAAGAACGTTTACCTGCTATCTGACTGTGTGTTGGATTACGATGATGACTAAGCTGTAGGAAGCTTAGCTAGATGCCAAACTTGACCTTTTGCTAATTTTAAATAATATGTTTTAGTCATCTAAGGTAGGATTATAGTTATCAGAAATTTAGAAGTTTACATAGAATTTTTCGTCAACTTATTTATGCGCTGCTAATCCTAAATGTGATATTAATAGATTAGGATTAGATTAAAACAAAAAAATACGAACATTTGGGCGCGCATGTTATTCAACTTGAGTTGAATATTATTTAAGGAGTGTAGTTGCAATAGATTGGTAATAAAATAAGTATAGTTTTTAATTTATTCATCATCACCACCCGCGGCTGTAGAGCGGGTGGTGGTGTTGGCGTGGTCTAGTAATATTCTTCAATCAGGCCTATTATTGGCCTTATCCCTACAATTCTTCGTAAACAGTGTGTGTAAATTTAGAAGGAAAGACATGAAATTCGTCAATTCTATGACATTGGTCGCCTTTGTTAAAGGTTTAGTAGAACATTGGTTTGTATTAATTTACAAGCTGTTAGCGATTTCATATATTACATTGATATGTGTAATTTAGAGTTACTCTGCGATAAAAAAATATGAATTTGAGAAAGAAATGAATTTGGCGTAGTCGCATCTTACGTTCTTCGTACCTATAAACATCTAAAATTCTGATTGCGCTACCACTGATATGTTATGATGGTACTTATGGTACATTCTATAATTTGCATCTTTGTGTCCGGCCTATGAGCGGCTAAGTGTATGAGATTAAAAAATCTGATTGTGAATTTTAAATGGTAATGATACATCACCGGTCAGAATTCAATTTCTTAGGAAATAGTTTGAAGACTTTTAAATTGATTGCACAGTGACACAAATTTTTTTTAAAGATTAGTTAGTAAAGACTGTTATTGCGGCTTACATAATATGACAATTACAAAATTTATTTAGCTAAATCAATTTAAAAATAACTTACCAAGCGTTTCGCATCGTCCTTCTTTATTCGTACTGCAAGAGAATGGAATCAGCTGCCTGCGTATGTCTTCCCGGATGTCTACAACTTGAGGGTCTTCAAGTCACGAGTGTACGTACAGGTATCTCATAGATAAGCGTGCAACATTTTAGACCAAATCGTCGCTTTCCATCAGGTGAGTTAGTGGTCAATTATAAAAAAAAACTTGCGTAAAATAAGACAATTTTCTTAAATAAGAAAATTGTTATTATATAACTTTGTCTCCATTGCCCAGTTTTTGATATTTTTTACAGTAATTCTCAAAGACGTTTATGAACTTAAAATGTTTAGGAATCGTTATGCAAAGTCGGTTTTAAAGTTAAAAACAATAAATCGTCTGAATAAGTTTGCAACTTACCCCACTATCCAGTGGAAGTTTCACCCCACCCCGCGCGACATTTGCTACAATACCGCCGTTTTAGGAAATATTTTATCTTTCTTCATAAAGGGAACCAACAATGGTGGAGTGATGTATTTACGAAATAAATGTCAAGCCATCATTCACAGCACAACGGATTTTGTTAATAGCTATACGATTTATGGGTACCTTACTTTTCAAACTTGGAATTGGATTTTGGTATTTTTTTGCATATTTACGTAACCTGTTAAGTTCTATTTAGTACGTTACTATGAATGTCTTGCGGTTTCATTCATTTCAATACGTTTATAATATATAAGTAAGAGATCGCTTTAAGCGATAAGGCCGCCCATTGTGCCACATATTTTTAAGTTGCGTTTATTTTCTTTGTACGTATCTATATTTGGTGTGTTTAATAAAGAAATTATTCATTCATTCATTATTAGTAAGATTTTGTTAGGTATCTAATTTCAATTTTATACCCATAAATATAACATTTAAATTACCTCGACGTTTCGGCAAAGAATCGAAATTACATTAAAAGTTACATCGTGCCGAGAAGACTGGAGTGACGAGCTTCGTTTCTCGTCGTCGGTAGTTAATATTACAACTACCCTCAGTTCCTCAAAAATTCATTAGGATCGCGGCACATTACACTCACAACATCACGAGGTCAACGCATTCTTGGCCCGAAGTTGTAATAATAATAATGAACAAATATCGTGTAAGTTTAAAAGCGCATTCTAGGCCCGAAGTTGTAATAATAATAATGAACAAATATCGTCTAAGTTTAAAACTTACAGGTAAGTTACTTCAAAAAAAAAAACAAAAATAATATTTGTGGCGCCAGAATATTATTTTTGGATCATATCTCAGATACGCCCAGTATACTTCGTCGTATGCTGCAAGGCCCTGGCGTTGCTATTCAGCTTTAAAATCAATTTAGTCAAAATTGGGCCCTAGCCCACGTCAACCATACACAATTTTTTCAGGTTTGTCCTGCAGCGACTAACCTTAGTCTTGAGTCCAGTGATTTTTAACTGGCTATGATAGTAATGGCCATTCAGAAATGATTCAGAATCAAGAAATGTGGGAGAGGGGCATATTTTTCTTTCCGCTGACGGAAGTCAATAATGCTTAAGGTTTTTGAACTGTGCCGCTAGTGTGTTCTGCGTTTTTTTATAGTTGATTTGATAGGGATGCGTTTGACCACTATCTCACCTGACAGAAAGCGACGATGTGGTCTAAGACGTTGCAAGTTTAACTAAGAGATATCTGTTCACTCGTGACTTGAAGACCCCCAAGTTGTAGGTAGAGCCAGTCGGGAAGACATACTCAGGCAACTGATTCCATTCCCTCGCAGTACGATTAAAGAATAACGATGCGAAACAATTGGTGAAGTATTTCTACCATGAACTGGTGCCGCTTATCAGTTCGACTAGGTGTCAGATGTGGTGCTTTTATGGACATAATTATTACTAGAATCCGGGCCCATGATTACCGAGGAAAGGTTATTTGGTATAGATAAAACAAACAGTCACAGTTGGCTTCACTTATATCATAAATAGATGCCCGCTTTGAGGATAATATTAATTCCAGAAAATAATTTTGTATGTTTTCCAGGGCAACTTTCTCTGTAAAAGTAAGTAGTCTCAGTTTCGTGGAACTGCTTTGTGATTAGACGTAAGATATTTGTTACATATCAGCGTTATCAATCCATAATTATACTCCTGTTAAAGCCGTTAATACAAAATTACTTATGTTTTATTTCTGTGTGGCAATTTTGAAAAATACCTATTATCCAATTTCCTTTTGACTTTGAAATACAATGATATACGAATCTTATTGTGGCTTTAAGAAGCGTCAAGGCGCCTACAACTACCAGGTCAACTTGCTATAGCGGAAACACGGATACCCGGGCTACAGAGTCCCAATTTCACTCAACCACCTACGCGAAATATATTTTACAAAAGCACATTTTGTTTTTCCACAAAATTGTACCGAAATAATTTAGATTCGTATCTTTTTTATCAAAACAACTAGAAAGCAACAGTAATTTGGTGATTATCTACATTGAACAACAACAATGCCGCGGTTTTCACTGTTTCATATCTAAATTCGACAATTAAAGGCCTTTTGTCATTTAATTGTTTGTCTGTGCCGAACAATGAGAAGCTGTTATCATAAATAACCTGAGGCTTAATGAACTAAATGACTTTTTAGTCTAAATATGCATAGAAAAAGCTAATTTTTGTAATGGAACTTTGCTGTTTTTTTACGTAATCTTAATTGCTCTTTTTATTATTTCGACAAGCTTAAGAATGAGGCTGCGAATTAATTTTGTTTAAGAGCTGAAGGTTTTTGAGTTTTTCTTAAATTAAGCTTGAATAATTATTATTTGTTTAGGATTTGATTTGTTACTGCATATTGTGGGATCAAAACGGCAAAACGGCACTAATTATAACCGTACAAATAAAAATGAATCGCTATTTGGCGTGGTCACGGCGCATCACGCCCGAACGGCTGGGCCGATTTCGCAAAATTTTTTTTTTTAGTTTGCTTATATCACGAGAAGGCTTTTATGAAGTAAAAAAAATACTGAACCGATTTTGATCAAACTTACTTGAGTAGAACCGCGGTGCGCAGCTAGTAATTAATATCAAGTGCGAGGCGGACTCTCGAACTAAGGGTTTTGTACCATTATCATTGAAAATATATTTGTTGTATGGGATCCCCACTTTATACTTTTTATTTGTTTTATTTGTATATCGTTAACAGAAATACGTAATTTCTACTACTTGTTTTTCACTGTTTTCGCGGTGAAGGGCTTTAAGACTATTGTTTTACCTATGTTTATGGACGAATAAATGAATCTGAATCTGAAAATATAAATATTTATCCCTTAAAACAAACTTAAGGGAGCAGTCCTATTTTTTTTGACAATGGAACAGTATCAGTGTTCGCACACTGATTCTGTTCCATTGTCAAAAAAAACGACTTCCGACTCACACTTGTTTCTTCTGATGTCTATCGTAGGTAAATTCATATTGTATATGTTTTATTATGCAATAACGCGCTTTTACAAACGTACTTTTAATATTACTATAACTTTATAAATCAAATAAATGTCTGAAAAGGGTAAGTTATTCGCGGAAACATGAAATCGAGAAGTTTTTTATACTAAAATAAATACAGTAACTTATTTTACGAAGATTTATTGCTGCTTCCTTCGACATCTTTATAAAGAAAGAAAGGAGGTAAAAACGTTAAAGAAATAATAAAGTTGACGCTTGCGGCCTTTTCACTGAAAAGAGACATAACAATTTTAGCGTGATTGTAGACTACAGACTTTTCGGTCGGCTGATAGTTTGTTGGCCAATAAAACGAGTAAAGTTAAAAACCTTTGAAGGATTATATTTTTGAGTGTCACAATAAGGATTTGTATTGAATTTTACAGGTAGCATTTTTTGAATATTGGTTTCAATAAAATCATTTAAATCCCTTGACTGACGAAAATACACACGTTGTGCTTCCAATTTTCAATCAGCGATTTGCGAGGTTTTCGTTTTTGTGTTCAATTTTGCGATTTCAACGTTGGCAGTCAAAAAAGCAGACGGTTTTTATGTATTATTTTTATTCTCACTTGCCTTCAAGTCGAACAGCCACCGAGCTGTCGGCCAATTAAAAAGTTATTAGTCTGTATTCAACCTTAAAATTATTATGATAATGAGAAAAGTAAGCGACACGAACGTGTCCAAAGTTTCGTAATAAATTATTAATATTTTACGAAATATACAAGTTAACTCGATTCGCACGAAATGTATCGACTTGGTAAGTAAATGCCTCAATGGATGTTCGACGTTATTTAGTAAAAGAAACGCGTACCTATTTGAGAAGGCAGTAGCTTTTATTCAGGCTTTGTACGCCTTTAGCGTAGAAAAAGTCGCGGAGTGCGGTAGAGTAAAAGTCCCTAGGACCCGTATTATCTATCTAGTAGATAACTCACTTTTATAGTAACTTTGTAGATTAGGATATAGGAACATTGCCGTTTTGACGTAACGTGGTAATAACTATATACGCACAGTCAGTGGTAATTTGGTGGTTACACTTAATATTTATAAAAATAAAATCTCTGGAGGCAATAAATAGTATATTTGAAAACGGAAACTATTTTTGTAAAGAGAAGCGCACATCCGTTGCCTATTGTGTCGATACATTGCACTAAAGGTGCGAGTATTAACGTTACAGATCGAGCATTAAATACAGCGCGCATCTTGTGAGTCAAATTTATAATGTTAGGTACATAACAATTAAGTGAACGTCGCGGTCAAGAAGTACTTTAAGATGTCCTCAATGTACAATATTAAGCTGCGACGTGACATCGCGATGCATATGCTACTAATGGTTAGTCTCGCATGCTTCGGGTATAAAATCTGTTTCATACATACGTCGGGATCCGCAACGGAAAAACGAATATACCTACTCAAGGACTGCACCTTTAAGGCCTAGGTGGTAAGGCATTCGGGACGCCTGGTTTCTCGCGATGTCTGGTTGCACACTAAAGCAAGACTTACGTTACGAAACTAGGAGCATGCATTTGGAGTAAATTTCACAAAGCAGACTCGCAGCAATTACTGAAAACAAATTCTTGAAACAAGAAAAAGGTAGTGCCCCTACGCAACTTTTTTGTGAAAATACTAAAATGCATGCCAAGAGTTTCGTAATGTAAACGCCGCTTAAGGTACACATATATTTTATAGGAATATCTAAAGTTCAAATTACATTGGAAATATTTTAACTGTCACAATCCAGAATTGTTCGTTCATTCGTTCAATTCCCTCTACTCAGAGCAAATTTTCCGGATTTCTTTAGATATTTAAAAGTAAATATTTCAGTGACTGCCTTTTGTTTTGATATTATATTTAAAATTCTTAGAACGATTAATTTTAAGTATTCTTACAAAATTCTCGTCCAAGCTGTCCTTCACTAAATTTAGACTCAGTTTATGGAAAAATAGACGTGAAGTCTTAGTAAAAGGGATTTTACCCTTTAGGTACGAAACCTTAAAAACAGTTTAACTTCGATGGTGTCCCTACACTGAGAGTCAGAAAACATAAATCGTAAATGATAACATTTACATGATACAACAATTCTGCTAATCACTTTTCAAAGCACAATTACAATGAGTATAACATCGTTAGCTTCAAACGCATCACATCAAGCTGCAAACATCAACGGAAAACAGAAAAAATCTTGCAAAAATTTACCCAGACTCTTCCCAACAACCAGACCTTTGTTGACTATACGATTTTTTCACTTTATCTCCGCTTTGCGGTAATCTCATCATAAAATATTCACCGCTAAGTCGACGCTCAATTTCAGTTTCTTTGCACTCCGAAAACCTAATAAAGTGACCGCAGAAAATGTTGTCTACTGAAAATATGTTCAAATGAAATGAAATGGGTAGGTTAGTTACCTTTTGTAAAATACAACAAGGTGTCAGTAAGGCAGACTTTTCATACTAATTTAGGCGTCATTGAAGCGGGATTTACATAACAATACTATAGTGGCATGCAATTTATAGTCAATTTCACTAAAACATTGCGTTGACACAGCGATACTTTTATGTGATTGATAAAATTGCTTCAGTAGCTGCTCCTTTGGTAAAATTAATTCATGATATAATACATGACACTAGTTTCGTAATGTAAGTTCTATCTGTTCTGCAAAATATGATTGAATAAAGGGGCGAAATGGAAAGTTCATTAAAGGAATCCTCTGGGAAATAAAGAATTCGAAAAAAGAATAAAATAATTCTTAATATTAGTAGGATGATTGTTACGTTTGTAATTTCACGCAAAACCATTGACTAAGTAACAACACTTACTATTACTCACTTACTGTTACTTGTAACATAACTTACTATTTAATTTTATCCCTGTGAAACTTACTGAACAGATTGCGATAAAAAGAACCTTCACCTTTCTGAGAAGTCGATCAAAACCAATAGCAGTAATTAGGTTACACTTTGTACAGGATAAGTATGCGGTTTGAAGGCTCAAATGCGAAAGCTAAATTGGCAACCTCACAAACTGGCTAAGCATAAACTTGAAAAATCAGCCTCCACAGAGTCATGGACATCTAGATAAGCCTCTTTACTCACAAACGATTATTAACTTTGAGATATCACGTACGAGTACATAATAAAAATAAATCTTAATAATATTAAAACACCCGAAAGTTTGCAAGTATGTATGTCTGCATGTATGACGTGATGTGACTTTCTTACTCATTGACGCAAAAACTACTGAGCCGGTTGCGATGGAACTTGGTATATAGGCTGGGGACCTGCGCGTCGTGGTTGAAACCACGACGAGGTAAGTCCTGTGCCCGCGGGATTTTTTTCTGTTTTTTTTATAACTATTGACAATAATAAACAATTGTACTTCTACTGTTTTTCAAAATCAAAAAGGATTTATACTATGCTATATTTACTTAAAGAAGATATTGCAAAAAGGAACGATATTTTTAGTAACTAACTCTATATTGACGAAAACTGCTATAGTTCACACCAGCCAATAAACTAGCATTACTGCACATGCTGTTGACGTCTTCGTTCGTTTTATTGTTACTTGAACGGCTATTAAAAACTCTATCGTTAGAGACATTTTACGAAAGTATCAAAGCTTTTGATTACTGTGTCACCTGATACAAAGTCTAGCACGCTCATCTAGCAGAAGGAATATTATAGTGGAACCAGATCTGCCTCAATTTTCTTATCGTCTGCATTGTTCTACATATCGGAATACGGTCAAATTAACTAAGTGCTATAGTTTAGGGCGAACCTACGAACTTATGAGGCCGTAGATTAGCTAACGTCGAGCTAAGACAACAATTTAAAAAAAATATTGTGTTTTACATTCTAATTCGAAATTTTCAACGGAGAGTCTGCGCTTGCACATGTGTCTGATCCAAGAAAAAAAAAAAAAATGGTTCCTAACGCATTCGGAACGGTTGCTCTTTGTAGACATTTATGTCTATGCTTAGATGAAACAATTCAATAACGATCAGATAAAAGCACTGGGGATTCACACAATAACCGATATTATTACAATCATCGCACACAGAAGCGTCCATTTCAACATATAAATTGCACTGTGGATTCGAGTCACATACGCGTAAATCCATATTCTCGGCTATAGAAAGAGAGCTGAAATAATAGTTGTCAAACACCATGATACTATAATCCGACAATGTTATGTTTTTAGTTTGGGTGGCGTTTGTGTCATCAGCCATCACACAAATTTGTCTTCAAGGTTTTCTGAATTTTTTGATTTATTTACCCTTATCTTATGGGGAGTTGGATACCTGTAATAACACACAGGCTACTGTTTATTCCGATATTTCCATGGGAACGGGAATCAAGCGGATGAACGGGACGCAGTTAGTGATACAACTAAAATCCAACAACATGTTTTAGTTTCAGATGGCGTTTGTATCACATCTGTTATCAGCATCACACAATTAGCCAAAAGAAGGTCTTGAAAGTATTCTAAATTTTTCTAATAATGAAAATGAGTCATCGTCATCATCATCATCATCCGAACATCCCGCTCGGGAGCCCGGAGTTCGCATGTTAACAGTTAACATGAGTAATTGACTGTATTGACTAATACCCCGCCGATATCGCGAGAATATCGTAAAGCAAAGTAACCGATGTGTTATTACAGGATTCTAGTTTCTACATACTGCTTTTCCATCGGTTCAGCGGTTTTTGCCTTAAGGATGAACAAAGGCATTCATACACATTCACAACAATACACACCTTTGATATATTAGCTAATGTGCCATTAGTTAGGGTATGCATAGTCAACGCAGTTTTGAAATTATTTGTAACTAGCTGCGCCCCGCGGTTTTACCCGCGTAAGTTCCGTTTTTTTTATAAGATTTCCGATCACAACGAACACAACAAAAAAAGAATAATCGAAATCGGTCCAGACGTTCAGGTGTGATGCCGTGACCAAGCGAAACAGGGATTCATTTTTATATATAAGAAGACTAGCTGCGCCTCGCGGTTCATCCGCGCAAGTCCCGATATTTAGCTTTTATTTTTTGCATAAGATCCTTCTTCTGATTATAACAAACATAACAAAAAAAGAATTAGCGAAATCGGTCCAGCCATTCAGGCATGATGCCGTGACTATGCGAAATAGGGATTTTATATATAAGGTGAGATTTTTAATATCATTATTTTTCACTGCACAGATAGATTAGTAGTAATATCAATTCATTAACATAAATCTAAAATAATGTCACATCCAGGCACCCATTCCTTATTATACGTACCCCATGATATATTTTTGAGCCCGCAGCATTTTTTAATTGTACCCAATTAACTTTATTTCAGCCCTTAGCTTTGGGTAGCCAATTACATTACCACGGTACTCAACTCGGAGAAAAAATGTAGAAATATAAAAACAATCAAATTTATTTTTAACCGACTTCAAAAAAAAGGAGGAGGTTATCAATTCGTCTGTATGTATAATATTTTTTTTTTTTTTGTATGTTTACCGATTACTCGAAGACGGATTGACGGATTAAGATGATTCTTTTTTTAATGGATAGGTAGGAGCTCCAAGATGGTCCCATAAAAATTTGATGTGGATCTGATGAGGGTCTTCGGAGTGATGAACGGAAATGCTTCTCAAAACGCATTAAACAATCCAGTTGTTTATCGATTACTCGAAGATGGCTTGACCGATTGAGATGATTCTTTTTTTAATGGAAAGGTGAAAGCTCCGAGATGGTCCCATAAAATTTTTATGAGGATCTGATGAGGATCTTCGAAGTGAGGACCGGGAATGCTCCTCAAAACGCTGTATTCAATTCAATTGTTCATCGATTATACGAAGATGGCTTAACCGATTGATTTAGTTCTTTTTTTAATGGAAAGGTGAAAGCTACGAGGTGGTCCCATGAAAGTTTGGTAAGGATCTGATGAGTATCTTCGGAATGATGGACAGGATAACATCCCAGAATTCAATAAATTACTCATTTTTGGACTTCTCCCTAAAAAGAATAGACCCCTAAAGAACTAAGTACAGATAGATGGGGCACCTAAAACCACCTTCTCATCAGCAAACTCCTCAATAATGAAAATTACGGTAACAATATTGTTGATTTTTAGGTAGGTAAGTATACTAAAAAGGGTAAAATAAAAAAATAATTTAACAATTAAAAAACCGACTTCAAAAAGAAACAAAAAATAATTTAAAAAACAACCAAAAAAAAAAGAATTGATAAAAATGGCCAAAATAACCTCTACATAGGTACAGAGCCACCGACTAATTAATCTGTTTTATCATCTGAAGTCGGGCAGATTTACTGGTTGGTTCCATATTGCACTTAGTTTGGCTGCCCGACTTCAGATGATAAAACAGATTAATTAGTCGGTGGCTCTGTACCTATGTAGAGGTTATTTTGGCCATTTTTATCAATTCTTTTTTTTTTGGTTGTTTTTTAAATTATTTTTTGTTTCTTTTTTACACGAAATTTTTAGATGCTATAAGATGAAAATTGATTAAGGTTGCTCGAAATTACTGTCTTTGTGAAATTGTCAATTTAGTTGCCGCAAATATATTATTATATATAAGAATAAAAAATATATTAGGTAATTAGCGTAAGACGAAATAAAACTATAATTTGACCAATTTCACAGATACGATGTCTCATCGTCATCATTTTTCGTTTACCAATTGAAAAAAGACGTCAAAGCAAACAATCTTTCAACTCTGTCTCTAAACCAAATCCATCCGCAACATGACATTTTATAGAACTTTCGAAGAGTTAAGGATTGTTTTTTTTTAAACTTCATAGGCAATCTCCGAAACGAGTCACTTTGGGACACGTGTGATTGAATGTTTTCTGTTTATTCAAGCCTACTCTATCGAAATACATAATATATATAGGTTTCATTGTGCGAAAACATATTTAAAAAAAAACATGATGAAGGCCGTTGACTATGCCTGAGACTTAATTGGTCCTTTAACTGAATAATTCTAGCGAGATATTAAACTATTCTTCATTAAGAACTAAATAGCATCGTAAAATATTCTAAGAACGAGTACATTAATCCTATTTTATTTAGAAGTAACAAACAAGTTTGTTGTACGTTCTAGCATAAAATGAGATTTTAAGTGTTAAGTATGTTCTTTGACTGTCAAATAAAAAACGAACAAATAATTCTTACGAGCAGTTTTATTTGAACTTTTTCTCAAAGCTCGCTTACCCACACAAGGTTTCAAATTATGCATATTATGTGTATTTATTTTTAGGGTTTCGTACCCTATGGCAAAATCAGAGACCCTTTTACGTAAACTTCACTGTCCATCTGTCTGTCACCAGGCTGTATCTCACAAACCGTGATAGCTAGACAATTAAATAAATAGCTGTTTCACGACATTACACACAGCGCAACCTAGCCTCAAACTAAGCACTAGGCTTGTACTATGGGTATAGGTATGAGTGAGTTGAAATTTACACAGATGATGTTTTTTTTATCATCGTGATGAGGTCAAATAGCCAAATAGTATTAGAAAAAATAATTATTTCTTTTGCCGTTATAGCATCAAATACTAAAAACAAAATAAAATCACTATTGAAGTACGGCGCCTATAACTAACGTGTTTTTTTTAATGATAATGTTAAGGAACCCTTCTTGTGCAAGTCCGATTCGCACTTGGCCGCTTTTTTTATTCAGTTATGAAAATTAACTAGCTGTTACACTCTTGGGTGTCGTCTAAATCTACCCACAGTACGTTGATTTGTTTGAGCTCCAAAATTTGACCGACGTAATTGACCGCAGGAGACTTTGCTTAACCCTACTATCTAATGTAAATAGATTAAGTTGCCTGATCGAAAAACTGAAGTAAACATCCAACAAATACAGAGATTGTGTCGATATAGACCCTCTAAAATTACCTTACTGCAAGCAAGAGCCTCCTCATAAGGTAAATAAGACAATTTAAACTAAACCTTAAAATCTATTCCATTGGGTTGAAAATAGTGTACGCTCGCTGCCATGACAGCTTGTCGACGCACGGCTCGCCCATCACCTAAGCATGCTATATTCAACCGAATGTTATATAACTTAAAGTTTAATTTAAATTGTTATATTTTCAGTATCTTCGCCGCTCGCCCGGGCTCGCCCTGTGTGCGTTGGGCCTTAGAAGGGTTAATTAGTAACACACGGGAATCTATACCAACAATAAATAACAATTCGGTATAGGCTAGACCTTCATGCCTTTTCAGTTATAGTTTCATCAGCGTTAGAGCAATGTTGATCTTACTAATATTATAAACGCGAAAGTTTGTATGGATGTAAGTATGTATGTGAGGTTGTTACTCTTTCACGCAACAACTACTGAACCGATTGCGATGAAACTTGGAATATAGGTAGCTGGGGACCTGGATTCACACATACTTTTTATCCCATTATTCCCGCGGAAACGGGACTTACGCGGGTGAAACCGCGGGGCGCAGCTAGTAAATAAATAAATTCTGTGACCAACACACAGCGCCATCTTGCCATATAACCCCATGGTAAGCTACTAAGCTTGTGTTACGGTGACAAGACAACGAATATACTACTTATATTTATTTTTAACCGACTTCAAAAAAAAGGAGGAGGTTATCAATTCGTCAGTATGTATAATATTTTTTTTTTTTTGTATGTTCACCGATTACTCGAAGACGGCTTGACCGATTAAGATGATTCTTTTTTTAATGGATAGGTGGGAGTTCCAAGATGGTCCCATAAAAGTTTTATGTACATCTGATGAGGGTCTTCGGAGTGATGAACGGAAATGCTCCTCAAAACGCATTAATCAATCCAGTTGTTTATCGATTACTCTAAGATGGCTTGACCGATTAAAATGATTCTTGTTTTAATGGAAAGGTGGAAGCTCCGAGATGGTCCCATAAAAGTTTGATGAGGATCTGATGAGGATTTTCGAAGTGAGGACCGGGAATGCTCCTCAAAACGCTGTATTCAATTCAATTGTTCATCGATTACACGAAGATGGCTTGACCGATTGATATAGTTCTTTTTTTAATGGAAAGGTGGAAGCTGCAAGATGGTCCCATGAAAGTTTGGTAAGGATCTGATGAGAATTTTCGGAATGATGTACAGGATAGCATCCCAGAATTCAATAAATTACTCATTTTTGGACTTCTACCAAAAAGAATAGACCCCTAAAGAACTAAGTTTAAATTAATGGGGCACCTGAAACCACCTTCTCATCAGCAAACTCCTCAATAATTAAAATTACGGTAACAATATTGTTGATTTTTAGGTAGGTAAGTATACTAAAAAGGGTAAAATAAAAAAAATAATTTAAAAATTAAAAAACCGACTCCAAAAAGAAACAAAAAATAATTTAAAAAACAACCAAACAAAAAAAAGAATTGATAAAAATGACCAAAATAACCTCTACATAGGTACAGTGCCACCGACGAATTAACCTGTTTTATCATCTGAAGTCGGGCAGTTTTACTGGTTGGTTCCATATTGTACTTAGTTTGGCTGCCCGACTTCGACGACGACGATAAAACAGGTTAATTCGTCGGTGGCACTGTACCTATGTAGAGGTTATTTTGGTCATTTTTATCAATTCTTTTTTTTGTTTGGTTGTTTTTAAATTATTTTTTGTTTCTTTTTGGAGTCGGTTTTTTTTCTTAAATATAATGGCGCAGTCTTATAAATAAAACATATAGGTGCGAAACGGAACCACGATCTTTGGTATGAAAGTCGGGATATTCACGACTAGATATAATATTTTAAACCAACACAGACTTCACATTTAAACAGACTGACGAACAGTGAAGTCTTAATAAAACGGTCTCATTTACCCTATGGATATGGATCTTCAAAATTTTACTTTAAAATAATTTTTGATATTTCTTCTATTTTCTGAGATTTTGGATTGTTGATTTTTTCTTCAACGTATAGAGACCTACAAAGGTCTCGAAACGTTGAGCCTTATATAAAATAATCCTTTTTTAGTATTATTTTATTATTTATTTTTATTTATTTATTAGGTTCAGTTCACTAACAGTGAGATACACTATAGCTAATACAGAAAGATACATTTTTCGAAAGATGGACAAGTGCGCTTACCAATAATTATAGGTGTACCATAAAAAGTAAAGTACAATTAAAGGTTCCTATAACAGTATTTTTTTTTAAACCCGGTATAAATGAACACCCCGTCCCGTAACCCACGGGAAAAGGGATTAACAGTATTTTATAATAAAATCTATTATTTTTAGGTATTATTTAATATCTATATATAAAAATGAATCGCTATTTCCCTTGGTCACGGCATCACGCGTAAACGGCTGGACCGATTTTTTTTTGAATTGTTTTCGTTATGATCATGAAAAGGTTCTTACGACAAAAAAAATCAGGACTTACGCGGGTGAAACCGCGGGGCGCAGCTAGTATTATAATAAACATCACGCGATTGAAAACGACAAAATTAGTTTTATTTCAGTAGTATCGTTGATTGGTAAGTCCTTGATTCAAAATACAAACAGATTACCAAAATACCCAGTGTCTAGTTAGCAGTGCGGCTTCTGTGAACACCTACTTTATGTACAAATATCTATCGCTGTAACCGCAAGAAGTTTCACTACTGTAATTGCTACGTAGCTTCAGCTTGCAAGAGCAGGCCTGTCCAATTAACCATTTGTACAATCGGAATGGTATATTTTATAGTTAGGTCTATGTTATCGTCTGTACTTATATCAAAGGAAGTACTTACTTAAAGCCTGTAGTTGTACCTACTTATAATAATAGAAGGAACGATAAAAAGTCTGTACGGAAAGTAAATAGAAATGAGTCTAGGTCACTTAGAGGAAAAATAAAATAAAGAATATATAGTTTTTTCAATAATTAATGACTGTCTGTCTGTTTCTCTGCATTAAAACACGACTAAATCAAAACCCTACTTAGGTACACAAACGCTTTAGCAAAATATGAGATATCGATGTAAGTAGATGCATGAAAATTGGAAATGTTACAAATATTTATACACGCGAGTTTGTATGTATAATTATAACTTTGTTACTCAATCACGTAACCGCAAACCGCTGAACCGATTACGATATAACTTGGAACATAAATAGCTAGAGACCTGGAATAACATAATAATAATTGGCCTTTTTCATCTAAATTTAGATGATTTATACAGCGCAAGCAACTTTTTAATCCATGCTATTTTATGGCGCTGTTTGCCCGGGACGTTGTTAGGTGGAATAGGCTTTTTATCCCGAAATTCTGGGATCAGGACTGACGCGTATGCAGCTATTGCGGAGCGCAGCTAGTAATACATACCTAAGCTACACTCCTTAAGTATATATACATATTTCCACAAAATCGGGACTCGCACGGGTAAAACCGCGGATCGGAGCTGGTTGTTCATAAAGTATTTAAACCCAAATTTATCAGCCTTACATAATTCTGGAAAAGATGTAATCCGATACGTCAGTTATGACCACACTGCAAGCTTATTGCGAGACAGCATTCCAAAATGAGACAGAAATTCCCCTGAGTTAGCGCCCCATCTTAATTTTAGCATTTTAATTTTACGCTTATCGCTCTGCTAAATAAATGCTTTTTATAAAAATGTATGGAATACAAGCGGGACTTATACAAAACAAAAAATAGAGATTGTGTCAAATTATATCTTTGCATAATTAAGGATTTTTCTTTTCTGTTAAATTTACTGAGATAATTTATTTCTTTAGACTTCAATTTGCGAGAATGTTTTGTAGTTTTTTAGTTGTGATGTGATTGTGTAGAATTTTGTTTTCATTTTAAATATTCACGTCTTTTAGTAAAATAAATTAGAAACGACGTAGCTTTCTATTTATTATGATGAGTTTTGGATTTTTGCTGTAAATTAAACTAAATATTTAAGAAATTACATGGTCCGATAAAACGTTATCTTTTTACTAAAGCTGAAATCTATAGTCCGTACTTTGACTTTGCTCAGCAAAAACTTTGACTTCAGACAATTTTTGGTATTTCTAAAGCGATCTTTGCAACTAGTCAAAGTTTTTGCTTGGTAAAGTTGAAGTTTTTCGAGTTTAGAATGTAAACTAATTAAAAATAATGACCTGAACTTTGCTTCTCTGTTATAATTATGAAGTTTTATTTTATTTTATTCGTATATTACAAAATAAATTTCGACTACATATTCCAATTCAAAGTTTATGCTTAGTTTTTGCTAAGCTCAGTCTGAGCAAAGTCAAAGTACGCACTATAGATTTCATTCAGCCTTAGACTCCTATGTCTGTATAGCAGTCTATCACCAGGCTGTATCTCATAAACCGTGATAGCTAGACTGTTGAAATTTTTGCAGATGATTTATTTTTGTTTCCACTACAACAAACACTAAACAGATTAAAAAAATATTTAAGTGGAACAATAACATACGTAGGTCGTTGTAATAATTGTAAAATAACCCTTCATGTGCGAGTTCGGATCGCACTTGGCCGGTTTTTTAATGTTGAAATTGGCATATGATCGTCAAACCAATTTTCAATATTAAAATAACGCCATATGTTTACATAATTGAAATACAACAATATCGACGAAGTATACCTTCGTATTCTGTCATTTACTAGAAAACGTCCCCAGTATGGCGAAACCCCAAAAATGTCCAGACTCGCCAAGTACGAAATACCCTCACAATAAAACCACTACATTAAAGCACAGCGAAAATCCGACTAAGGATAAAATATCCCGGAAAAGTATCTTTTCCTTTTCCCAGATCGCTTTGTAGACGGAAAAAAGGTTTGAGTTAAAGATATTTAAATTATGATTATACCGTAACACCGTTTGTAACGTACAAAAACTTTGATTAGAGGAAAGTTCAAGGCGGTGCAATTCTTATGTTACTTAACTTAAAATGATTATCAGTTCGCCATCGCATAAAGCCTAATATTTACAAATGTATTATTTATAAGTACGTATTTTATTAAAATAAATAAATACATTTTGTAACCAACACACAGCGCCATATAGCCCCATGGGAAGCTGCTAAGCTTTTGTTACGGTGACTAGACAACGGATATACTACTCATATTTATTTCTCTTTATTATTATTTTTTGCGATGTATTTTGAAGAATGAAATGTGACCTATGTTATGAATATTAAAATTAATATCAAGGGTTTTTCGCGCAAGGTGAGTTTATACGCATAGTATCTGTGCATCAAACGTTGAGTGGAGGAGAATTACATGCTGTGTCGAGTTCTCATATTTAGGCGTTGGTATGTATATTGTATGGCCCCGTTATAGTATACCTAGCTGATGTCCTCTCTACTTCATTGCCATTTAAACTTCTTTACAACGAGCAAAACAAAATTTACTTTCTACGTGTACATGAATATCATTTATTGATTAAGTTTACACAGCAAGCAAGCTGTTGTGTTTACTTTCTACTTCTCGTCTACTTTGTGATGGTTTTAAGAGATAAAAAAATGTCGGGCCACTTTTACCATTTCTCCAATACGCGAGGAAGATTGTTTAAGTTTTAAGGTAACGTTTTTATGTTTTACGTGTTTTTAGCTTATTAATCAAATGTTAGTGATGCCTAAACTTATTTCGTATAGTTCTTAAATACAAATTGATTGATTCTTAGTTTACTTTCACCATAGAAGAAAAGCTAAATTAAAAGAAAATATCTTGTAAAGATATTTATAAGATAAATAAATAATAAATTAAAATATTGATCAGAAATCAATATTTTATATTATATACCTACAAATATGAAATTAAGTAAATATAGCAACGTAATATATCTAAACACCCGCACAATACAGCCTTCGTACCCCCCGAGAGTACATGAGTAAGTAAATTTTCTTTGTTGTCCATGATTGATGAGTATGAAGTGTGAATTTATTAAATGTAAAAGTTTTTTCGCGTAACGTAGCTCGGTGTTTTGACTTTTATTTTGTAGGGCAAGGTTTTGTTTGACTAAATTATTCGTTATATAAGGGGTTGGTACTAGGAAGAGGGAAAACTACAAAGTTTGTTATGGTTATGAGAGACTGAAAATAGACGCCTAAGAAACTGTGTTTTAAAATGTAGCTGGACAATCATGGTCGGAGTTCTATAGAATAAAGCCAAAGTCAGGAGTTAAATAATAAAGTCATGATAATACTATGCCAAAGAACAAATATGAAAATATGTCGTATTATCGGAGACTATAAGGTTAATGGTTGCTTGACAGTGAAGCATTTCAAACTCGACTTTGAAGGAACAGCTTTATCACTTACAAAGTCAAATTGTTCGGGAAATTACTCACGAACCTTTTAAAAAGTCGGCACTTAATTAGAAATTTGTTGTTAGAATAGAATAATTTATTCTATGTTTTTCGCGATTTTGTATAATAAAACATTTTATTTACCGGGTTTAATCGCGTTTTATTCATGTTTTTAAACGAACCGAGCTTTCGTCAACTTTACAGTTGGCTTAGACACTATCTATAGGTCAATGTATTTCAACGTTTGAGAACATTATTCACCCGCTGAACGACAAATAAAAATAAAAGGAAATAATTTATCTCCATAACATTAATAAGAAACAAAGGAACCATAGAAAAACAATAGTCATCCTCATTAAATATAATTACGATTCCGATATAATACGCAATTACGATGCGGAACTTTCAGTTATAAGAGAAGGGTAGAGAATAAGGATTCGACCAGCCTTGGGGGAAATCAAGTGATCCCTGACACTGCCGAGCGGTTCATCGAGCAGGCCTAATGCCGCCCTATTGTCAGGCATTAGGGTATTACAGCGATGTTTCACGTAATAGCGTCGTTTAACTTAGCCACTGACATGGACAGAACATTTTGTTATATTAATTGCCTTCTATTAATAAGAATAAGTAAGACTTTTGAGGCTTTGGTTTCATTGTGAGTGTAATTATGTTTTATACTGTTGTGGTTGGAAGTGGTTTGTTATATTTTTTCGGTTGGAAACAAGACAGACACATTTGTTGTGGGAGTTTAGCTTTTTTAATTGTTCAGGATTGAAAAAAATAGCTTTGTTTTTACATACAACTAGCTGTGCCCGCGACTTTGTCCGTGCGTATATTTAATGTACCACCGTCTCGTCGCCGCGCACGCGTAGTACAAAGATGATAATAATAATATAATAATCACTACGTTTGTGTAGTAGTTCAGTGCACGCGACAGAAGCTCTATAAAGGGGTAATTTTTTTCATGTTTATTGTAACATTTTTTATGGATGCTCTACTGGATGCGTGCGTTCTCGCTAAAAGGATTATAAAACAAAAAATATATTTTTTACTCCGACTAAGTACTTCCTGAGATTAGCGCGTTCAAACAAACAATCAAATAATCAAAGAAACAAACTCTTCAGCTGTATAATATTACAATTTACATACAATTAAAAATAAACAAGTGAAAATTTTACTACTATCACACCGGATGATACATGTGATGTGGTCTAAAATTTAGCACGCTTATGTAGAAAATAGCTGCTCATGACCAATGAAGGTACAATTCTTAGTTATAAGCCTATTTGAGATTTTAGCTTAAGTTTTAATTTACTTATTTTAGCTAGGGCGTGATTCGACCAAACTGGAATAACCAATGAATACCAATTTTCCGCATAAAACGTCATTTTTTTTTGTTTGAACATTTCGAGATTCTCTTGAGCAAAATACAACTTATGCATAGAATTGCTAATCGTTGCTTATTTCAATTTGATTCAATCGAGCCCAACTGGTTCAGTTAGGCTGTAGAAGTAGGCTATACGCACACAGATAGGACGCGATAGCGGCCTGACAGAATATTCAATAGGCGATGGACCCTTTGTTTTTGTTTTAGAGAAAATAATTGTAGAGTCGCTTTGAAGTCGGTACGGTAGACCGTAGTTCAACAAACTAAAACTACCTTTTTGTACTTAGTATTTTCTCCCAAGGACTTTCAACCCATAATATCCCGCAATCCCCTCTATTATACCCCTTTTCAATCAACAGTACCTTGCGGGGCATGAGACTATTCAAAATAATTCACTTTAATGACAGTGTCCAATCTGAGACGTGGGTCTTCGAGCAATCTGAAAGGAATTTCAGTTTACACGCACCCTTTACATCGAATACCAAGATTTCCACTTACAAAACAACATGTGGTAAGATTCTAACACATTGTTGAGCACACATTGCTCTCCGAGCAAAAACGACGATGTTACTGACCTGAATAAAGCAAGCGTTGGTTGTGAATTTAGGTGTTAGGTTGTGTTAGTAGTATAATCGGTTTAAGTTAAGGCCCGATTTGTGTTCAGTGATGTGAATGGCGGAATGGATAAGCGTAGACGTAATGTTTTCACTGATCAAATTGTTGGTGATAATGTGGTATTGTTTATTCGTAATCTTTTAGGTACATGTATGAATAAAGTTAGGTATGTACTTATTAAATTTGTTTTTAGATTTGTTTTTATTTAATTTGTTTGGTGTAATACCCTAAACTTGAAGTCCTCTGTATCCGTCTAAGTCCTTAGTTCAATACAAAAATCTTCGATGTTATCGTCGCTTTTCATCAAAAACATTGAATTTGTTTACATATATAGCGTGGCGATGTGTCGCCATCGCCTGCATAGCCTTGCCAATCAGGTTTATCTGCGCATCTAGATGTTTCACAACCAAAATCCAGTCTCGGCAGGATTCGATCCCGCTATGCCACGAGCGAGACCAATATCCAATCGACTCTTTACATAAAGATTTATTTCCAAAACTTCTTAGAGTCATTGGAAAGATATTTTTCTAAAAAACAATGTGAAATTTAATGCTTCTAACAACCTATTATCGTATACATTTTAAACTTACATGATTTCCGTTCATCATTAATATTAAACTACGGGTCTAAATCACGTTGTAGATAACCATGGGTTTAATTACTTCGACGGAGTACACCTGCCGTGGTCCCGAGAAGACCGTGCCGTGGTACATCTTCCCGGGACCACGGCCGGTGTAACACCATGGTTTTTAGATTAGTCGAGGTAATTGAAAACCATGGTTATGTATAACGCGATCTAGACCTGTAGTTTAATAATAATGTACCCAGTATACTTTCAAGAACAAAATTCTCTACGCAAACCGAGAAAAAAACGCCATAAAAAAATACGCCTTAAGAGAAAAATACGTTTCCGTTTTACAGTTACGTTACAACTTTTTAATTACACTCCTACATCACCAGTTAATAAGCTTCCTAACAAACAAACACACAAAGGTACGAATACGTAGACAAAGCAAGAGATTCACAAAGGACGTCACATCCGTTCCTAGAACAAATAATACTTACAGGCTCACTAGCTTCTATCACAAGAGTGATAGAGTTTAAAATTCATTAAAACGAATGTCTTTCACAACGTGTCGCCTGTAAACACTTGGGAAAACAATAAAAATCGAAAATGGCACTCTTTTTCCTCATCTATTGTGTTTATTTATGTTTTTATGAGCGTATGGTGTGAATTTAAAGGTCCTAAATTCTATTTGAAAACGATGACATTGTTATGTTACGTATAAGCTGGTAAAATGTGGAGTTCGATTTAGATTGTGTGTGGATAGCTTATTGGCATTTCAAAGACAAAATGTACATTAATAATGGGAGTAGAATTTTATACGACCGTTTATACGTTAACCATTTTCCTCATTTGAGCGATGTTCCTGCCTGTATCTGAAAGCCCTGGGACCGGCAAACTCCCAAGTTATTTGGACTCGGCACAGTTATAGGTCATCATTGACCTACCTACTACCTACTACAAATATGCATAGCAAGTTATGCACTACGATGATAATTATGTCTGTAGATTTTGTGAACTTTACTGACTCAAAAAATGTATTTATTGCGGTATTCTGCAAAGAAAATTATATTGTAAATGTCAAATGTTATTAGGTAATCTAATTATAGATTGACTGCAACCATTGCAACTACTTTGCAACAATAATAAGGATCGTACGACCGAAATTGCGTTGAAAGCGCGACCGGCCCAACTTAGCAATTGCCTATATAGTTTGACACTAGGAAAAACTTTGTTCACTGTTAACATTTCGTAACCTACAAATTCATCTGGGACGCTGCTGTTCCTTTATACTTCAAATAGAGAATAAGTATCTAGAGACGAAACTTTTTACTATAATTCTGGGAGTTTGATCGGTTTTTTATTATTGTTATTTTGTTTGGCCTATTTTGTGAAAAAAAAAGACAGTAGATCATACTATGATAAAATGTAGTAGACGTAGTAGAAAATAAATATATACTGCATCGAGATAACAAGTAGTGTTATCTCGATGCAGTATATATTTATTTTTAGGTTTATTCGATTTAATTTGAATAGTTTACTTGCGAAAGCGAATCTAGTTATAACACTAGATTTGGAAGAAGGCGTAAATGGGTCCTAAAAAAAGGGCGCTCGCGGATACCTTTACACGCTGGAAATTCGTTACTTTAGCACGGATACAGTAACAAAAGTTACGTTACAGCTCGCTAGTGAGTACCCGACTAGAGTACTGCTGAGTATATTATTTATGATTGACATTTTTATTCTTCTACCTACCTCAAGTCTTTGAAGGGTGTAAGGAAAACTTCTGCGTCTAGAAAGTGCCAGTCTTATACATAAGTGGTTTACAGTCTTTCATTATGGCACGTACTGACCTGACTATTTATGAAATATATTTTACTTTATGAACTGACGTATGGCGTTTCTTAGTGGAGGCTTCGGTCGCGGCTCTGTCTAACGTCCGTATTCACAAACGACAGCCTGATTGATTTAAAATAATGCTTTGTCAGTGAAAATGTGACAAAATCTGAGGGCGTAAGGCATCAGGCGTAAGTCATAGCGGCTAGTGGTCTCGTCTGTATTTCGATACATCCACCCGTGGGGCACGTCACCCACTTAGGATAGCCCTTTAGTGGGCGAAACATCTATAAGTGCCAGTTGCTTGCAAGGTCTACTGTTTGCAGAAATACTAGTAGGTACAATAAAGTGGGTTTGTAGTTCTTCTAACACAAGTATGTTATTTGATCTAGGAATATTAAGTTCAATGAGTACCAAACTAAACAATTACGTAACAACAGGAGTTGTAAAAGTTTAGAGCCTTTGGACGGTTTCCAACATTTTAGTTGGCACAAGCTTTTTGTGATTCAATTTGTACGAAAAAAAGTTTTAGTGTGTGGATAGAATGTTGTTGATACTTAGCTTTTTATATGTGGATATCTATGAGCCTATACTTACTAGTTTTTTTTGAAATAACAATATTACTCAGCTTTTTCCACTACGCGCGAAGTCTGATAATAAAACATTGTTAAAAATATCAATATGACGATACTCTCATATATAGACGTGAATATGTCGTTCAATACAAACTCAAATGAGAAGCTCATTGAACTAGCTGCACCGCCGATATTGAATGGTCGTGCGGGTTAAGCAACGCTTAGCGCAGTCATTACTTGGATCGATAGTTTGTGTAGCAAATAATCAGCCCTCCGTGCTTTGGAAGACACGTTAAACAGTTGGTCCCGGTTCTTATTTCTGACAGCAGTTGTTAGGACAAGTTTGAGGCCTTAGGGCAACCTGAAAACCCTGACACTAGCTGAGTCACACCACTATAAGAAAAGAAGAAGATGCGCACATTGCTCACTCGTCAAAATGTACACCTATCCTTTAAAAGACCGACTAGCTGGTCATCCTTCGTTCATCAAATCAAGTTTGGCTCTGAAGCTTTCTTAGCAAAAGTTTCATGCACGGGCAAAGAAACCAATAGACTACATTTAATTTTACAAAAGAAACGTATTGTAGTGATCTGGATCAAGCTTTTTGATTGGCGTTACCCTTCTATACATTGATTGACTGAATTTTCCCTAATCTATACTTGGGACTACTTATATTACAAAAGGTTACTAAAAGCATATTTCTCTATTTGAGACTCGATTTATTACTCGAGGCAATACAATTAATTAAAGCAACATGTGAGCAACTTTCAATTTACTAATGATGCGGGAAAACTATAATTGTTCTTCATAGATGAATTCTTTATTGTACCAAAAATCAGAGAATTACAGAGAAAAACTTAAATCTAGTGTAGTACAATATGCAGCCCTTTAGTCTAAGGGCAATCTCTTCCAGGGCAGGAAGGGTATGGGTAGGTGAAAACTAGACATTAATGGACCTAATTTAAAAATAAAACACCATGACCTGTCCATCGGTATACTAGTTCGTGTTTTAAACAGTATGTATAGGAAATTTTAATATGATGGCATAGACAACGAAGACACTAGAATACCGTATACATATCTACACGTACTTAGCATAGTCTAGTGTCACCCTTATACGAGAATTAAACAATGTTAGGTGGGCACAAAGTGAGTGGAGTGGCGAGTGGCAGCGAGGCCCTCCAGGCAGGCTGAGGGCTTTGTTCGCAGACCCGGGGTATTTCTTTTGGGGCTGGTTCAAGTTATGAGTTTGTAACATTGACCTATGTCAGTTTTTGACCACAATTATATCTGATCATCTACACAATCATTCTCTTTATTCATGTTTTTAGAGAGACGGACAATAGAATGATTCTGTAGTCAAAAAATGTCTCTTTTTTAAATCCGTTTAATTACAAACTAAAAGAATACTATACTTGAAATTTTACTTAAATAATAAATAGGTCAATTTTTTTTTGTTACTTATTAAGAATAAGTAAATTTTCTCGTCAACATAATTAGGAATTTTCCTTTTGATAGGTCGAGAATCTAATTCCGAGATTTACGAGACAATTTTTATTTTGTATCTTAGAATCGGGATAGCAATAGTCCATAGCAAAACTGACCCCTCAATTACAACCTATATAGAACTTAAGTCGATACTGGACGCCATATTGTATTTTTTTTATGTACAACTTTAAGCGCGTTGCAACGATTATGTGGGTTTTTAAATTCCTAGACCTTTTTTTTCTGGCGTTGAAACCCTGGATAATTTTTTTAGTACGTATAGGTACAAAACCTGTGTGAAAAAAAATTAGTTTGAAACTTTCTAAAGTAATAAATACGTAGTAACTTAATTTAGTAATAACTATTTTGCCAAGGCTGATCCTATTTGGAAGCATCCGTAATATAATAATAAAAAATCCAAATATTCATATTTTTGGATCCACTATTAATACAACACGTTAGTTTAAAATTAATTTAATTTTCTGGTTTGATCAAAATCATGTCATTGTTTTTACCGTGAACTGGTGCAATTAATGTTTATTTCTTTATTTATTACGTGTCGTTTATGTCTTATACCACTCGCAGCGCTAGACAGGAAGCGGGGTTCTCTTTAAAGCAGCCACACAAGATTGCTTTTGTACAACGATGACTCGGTCCGACAGCGCTCGAATTATCTTTAATTTTATTCATTTCCAACTGAATTACTTCGAACAAGTAGGTAAGTAAACCTTTGGAAACTCGGAAAGAAACGATTAAGGTAAAGTATACTTACCTACTTTTCAAACTTTGGTGATCAGTGATTTTTTTTACAACGGAGACAAGTTTTTTTTTAATTGAACTGATTTTGGTGTTTTACTGCTTGTTCGGATCCGTTGGTGTGATCGGCTTAGGGAAAGGCGGAGGAAGGAGATATTTGCAATTTAATGCGTTTTCATTATTTTAACCTTGTAGATTTTAAAGTTAGTGTATGTTCGTTGTTTCTTTCCGAAACAGAAACTACAGAACCGATTACAATGAAACTTGGTATGCTGATTAGTATCTGAGATAATGTTAGCTATATATTAGAGCCGTAACCACACCCTGTAATGGGTATGTTTACGGCTCGAGAATTCAAGAAATATATAGGCATTTATGACAGAAATCTATCTAAATTATTTTCTTGTTTCGGTCTTTTTAGACCACGCTATACGTAGCGTCGTTGGTTTATAGTCTTTTAAACTGTTTTATTTAATTAACAGAACAACATTTACAAGCGAGCAAAATCCTAAATAAAGTGTTTATTTTTATTATAAAATATATGTACAGTATTTACTTGATTCTAAATTTAAAACAAAATGAAACTCAAAAGACGAGTTGTTTGGTCAATGCTTATTTTTAATCTGTGGAATTGAGAATAAACTATGTTGACCGAATCGACTCGTGTGTCTACTGCGACACGACTCGGCCGACCCCAATCAGAATCCTACGAAAAGGAACCCTAGAATCTTAGACTATAATAGTGATAATAATATATCGTGTAGATGTAGTGTATGTGTAGATGTAGTGTGGATACGTTAATAGATAGTGGGTATTCTTAACAATAAAGTTCGAATTTCGTCTCGACTTTTTTATATA
The DNA here is from genome assembly GCA_949358125.1 of Idaea dimidiata. Lineage (NCBI taxonomy): Eukaryota > Metazoa > Arthropoda > Insecta > Lepidoptera > Geometridae > Idaea > Idaea dimidiata. Next base: position 16,921,698 of record OX442329.1, read on the forward strand.
GGGAATTTTGATATAGGTGTGTAAATAATTTCCTAACAATTTAACTTTAGAACTGACAAAGCTCGTCCGTTTGTGTCAAGTTTGAAATGCTTCACTGTCAAACGAACAATAAGCTTCTAGTCTCTTTAGAGAGAACTGTCTAAATTCTTTGCTTAAATCGTGGTATATTAGTCACATTAGCAACAATGTTGCTAATACCTAAGGTTGTAGTGTGTAGCTGAACTTTCTCGTTTACAGAATCTGTGAATGCACAGGCACTAAATTTTCTAGGGCAGGGGATGTGGACCCATGACCTAGGGAGGCTTGCGAGAATCCGTTGAAAACGAATACAGAAGATCAAACGTCGTGGAGGGGATCACTAAGGGGGAGGCCATGCCCAGCGGTAGGCTGAGATGATTGAAAAAAGAAAGTGATCTTATAACGGTGTCCTATAAAAAATATTTAAAATCTAAATCAAGAAACTGTTGTAAAAGAAGCCCTAAGAACAGTTTTAAAAGTATAACATGTCAAGGTCAAAAATCTTATAAACAAGTAAGCAAGGAAGTTAGTTAAGACATCCCGTACGTAGTCTTAGAACCATAATAAAGGCAAGGTCGACCCGGGTTAGATTACTTTAATAGTTCCCGGTAAAGTCTTTATAATCCAACTTAACCCTTGGTAAATGAGCCGTTTAAAATTACCCCTAAAACGCATAAACCCTGTTAGTACACATGCTTGTACGTACATCTAATATGTTATGTCGGTCTGGCTAGAAACTCCACCGAGGTTCTAATATGAGTACCTAAACTAGCTGCACCCCGCGGCTTAACCCGTGCAAGTCCCGATCCCCTAGGAATATAGGGATAAAATGTAGCCTAAGTATTATTCCAATTTTCCAGCTACCTTAGTAGCTGTAAATTTTATTGCAATAGGTTTAGTACTTTTTGCGTGATTGAGTAAAAATCACACGTACATACACACAAACGCGGGAATTTCGGGATTAAAAGTAGCCTATGGGTTATTCCAGGTCCCCAGTTACCTACATTCCAAATTTCATCCAAATCCGTTCAGCCGTTTTTGCGTGATTGAGTAACAAACACACATACACAAGTATACACATACTCACAAACTTTCAGCTTTATAAAATTAGTAGGATAGGATAAGAAGAGTGAGATAACGATATATTGTAAGACGTTGCACACAGCGCAATCTAGCCCAAAACTATGCATGGCTTGTAGTATGGGTACTAGATAACAAATATACTACAAGTAATACTTTTTTGTTAATACATACATAACTACAGAATTGTGTATGAATATAATATTCATACACAATATATTCATATTATACATATAATATTCATATACATACTTAATTATTCCTATAGGTATATAATAGCCAGAACCAGAAACAAGCATTTATAGTCAGCATAAATAATGTAACCGTTTGCGAGAACCGAACCATAGAATCGCGCCATAAAGCCCGAGTACACCTAAAAGGTATTCCTTACAGCTCGTTCAGGCGTTAATTTTTTAAATCCAGTCGATCCAGTAAGTAGTTGCGGAGCCTATATTCGTTACAAACAAACAAATATTTCCTCTGTATTTATATATACGTAAGTGTAGATAGGTAAATTTATTATTGGCTATGAATTTTTTAGGTACGCCTGACCCTCAAGTAGGTATAGTGATATCGAAAAAAAATTAAAAATTCATTAGGTTATATTGAGTTTTTACATTTTTTCGGTATTGATTTGAACAAAAAATTGGAAATTAGGTCACTCCTATAATAGGAAGATACCTACTCGTAAATGGAAAGCTTCCTCGATATAAAATTGACTCTGAAATAAAGATAAATTCGTTAAGTAGAAATAGATTTAATATTCCGTCAATGACATCGGAATAATTAATTCGATTTATTATAACTGAATCTGAAGGCACGACAGTGCCTCCGCCAAGTCGAGCAAAAAAGGCAAAGGCACAGGATGGTAACTTTTTAAAGCCGTCCCTCCCCTCATAGGCTCCTAGGTCTATCCTTTATGGGTAGACCTAGGAGCCTAAATTGTTATGGGCCAATAGGGATTGGATAGTTTTTATATATTTCCAAAACACCTTAATTTTAGACCATTAGTTTCGGAATTATTTCAAGTCAAAGTTCATCGAATTTGTCACTGACTTATTGACTCACTGACCGATCATCAAAATTCTAAGGTACTTCTAACTGACCTACAAGCTCTAAATTTTGAACACAGTTAGTGTTTAGTCTATAAAACTAGGAAAAACTCTGACATTTAGAAGTTTTAGTCTTATTTTCTAGATATTATCCTAGATTATTAGCAAGTTTATATTAGCAAGTGGCCGCGCGGCCACTTGCTAATATAAACTTGCTAAGTCCTTGGTCCTGGTCCTTGGTCCTAAGTCCTTGGTCCTGTGCTATTTGTGTTAACTCTAAGAAACTTATATTTTACTAATACTGGAATGCTCACAAATAGCTTAAAAGTGTTCTGCTACATTGAAATCAAACAAAAAAATGAAATCCCATCAAAAATATATTATGTAAAAAAGCACAGTCTCGCATAGTTGTTCTTTTATAAAAAGTAGTGAAATCGAATAAAAACCAAGTCGGTTAATTTTGAACCTATCTAAAAATTACTTGGTAATGTACACGGCAAAAAAACGATAAAAATTTCAACTCTCTAGCTATCACGGTTCATAAGATACGGCTTGGTGACAGGCGGACAGCGAAATCCTAGTAAAAGACTCCGGACTTACCCTCTGGGTACATAACCTTAAAAATAGCATCAGTTAAAAATAGTAACATTAATTAAAAAAAATATATGTTAGAGTTGTCAAAAGATGTCTAGAATCCGTTATATTACCCCGAAACTCACAGCTTAAGGACGCGACTGATGTGAAATCCCTTCCGATTGCATATTTTTATTCATAACCGGTATCAAATAGATCTTTAAACAATGTATTATGTTATTTTACACGATACAAGAAGTGTCCCCTTCTTTTCAAAAACAATAAAAAAAAACTTTAAATACCACTATTATACAGGCAAAGTTACCCCTGTTTTACAAAATAAATTATTTTTTCTTCTAAATCCTTAACCGCTATATTTTCTTATAGGCATTATCAAATTAGAAAATACAATACCTAGAACCTCTTCATCGCATTTTATAAAAATATTATTTTAATCTTCGTTAATGATTGATTTTACAAGAAATTGTAGATTTTTTTCATGCAATTCCATCGCGCTCATTTATATGCAATCGGACAAGGACCGATAATTCACATCTATCGCCGTCTTAAATAACTATTCATTCATCAAATTCATTATGAGAAAAAGGTAATTAAAAATTAATCAGTACAAAGCATATCACGATATACCCACAATCCTTAGAGCCTGTAATTGCGTGCTACCATTTTAATTATTATCTCAAGAAGTAGGTATCAAATTTAAAGGGTTAATAAATAATAAGTTACCACGCTTCGTTTAACCGCAAAATCTGAATTGAGATGTTATGTTTAAATTAGCATTTTAGACAGTTATTGTAAAATATCTCTCGTTGTAAAACGGAGCATTTTGTTTGTTAATAGTTATCGTTTGGTTTGCAGAGGGTATATCTCTCCCAGCTATCAGATGTATAATGGAATTTTATGCAGCCTATTTAAAACCTCGTCTGTTTTTATGGTCGTTTTGTAGCTAAATAGAAGACCTAAGTTACAAAGCGGACTATTAAAAGGGCAATTTATTGGCCTACTACCATTACTTGTTGCTACTGAACTTAGAAAAAGTTTGTTTTATTAAGTTCAGTACCAACTGACCACGTTTAACTGACCACGCAATAGCAAAAGAAGAAGATGGAAGAGATCGCTTTAAGCGATAAGGCCGCCCATTGTGCCACCTAATTTTTAAGTTGTTTATGTATTTTCCTCTTATTGTAATTATTTATTGTGGTGTGTTGCAATAAAGAATTAATCAATCAATCAATCAATCAAAACAACCACGTTTGCGACGCTGAAGGTGTCGGATTCACGTACCGCCATGGAACAAATATTTTTATATTAATCTGCTTATATTCCAAGGGTTTCTATATGTTCCAAACAAAAAAGCGTATACGTATTTTACTCGTTTAACAAGCATATTACAAGCCTAGCTATATTTTACAATATTTATATTGCCGATGTAAATTATTCGTTTAGAAATCTACATCACCTATTCAGTTGCTACGACAATAAAAATAGACGAGGTACTAAATAGACTGTATACATCCAATTATAGAGCTATAAGAGCTGCCTAATAGTTGCTTCAAACACTATTTAAGTATCCGAATACCTAATTTTCGTAGAGAAACTATTTCATAGTACATTAATATGCTAACAAGGTGTGAACATGAACACCTAGATGAACCATTGTCGTTGTTAGGTATTGCTACATACGAGAATTAGATAACGAAATAATAATTTTTGTTTTATCAATACTTTAAAGTAGTACTTTTTAGAGATTTACCCCTTATTTATAACACTGATTAGCAGCTGCATTACTATGTACAGTTTCTATTTACTGTGACAAAATTTCAAAGTTGACAGACAGAGACAAAAGTCACATAACTTGTCATCTGTTAATCACCGTTTATAAGTAAGGGGGTTCATGGAATGTGGATGGATCAGAGAAATTTCTGAAACTATTGAACCAATTGTAACAATTTACGGTAAAACAAAAATACCTGTTTATTAACTCTTTTTCTATGTCACAATATTGGTTATCACTATGCTACAGTAGTCATGATAGCAAGGAGGCCGAGATATTTAGATTTATGTTAGTATGTAATGTAGTCGGGGTTAGTCGTAACGTCATTTTAACAATTAACACGACTAAGACCTGGGGAAAATAACGTATGTGTATCAATCGTCTTAGGAATTCCAGTTGTTTCACCAGAGATAAATAATAAATATAATAAATAAATCCTGTGACGAACACACAGCGCCATCTAGCCCCGTGGTAAGCTGCTAAGCTTGTGTTACGGTGACTAGACAACGGATATACTACTTATATTTATTTTTCTTTTGTAAATACATACATATTATACATAATACGCCCAGACCAGAAACAAATACTTATTTTTAAGCATAAATATTTGCACCCAGCGGGGATCGAACCCGCAACCTTCTGCATTGCAGCCAAGCGTTCGCCCGACGCGCCACAGAGGTCGTCAGAGAGATAGCCCTTATTAATATAGATCTATATCACGGTAAGAGCTTTATTAAATTACATAATGTTTCCGCTGAATATAGACACACTCTTACACTCACACACGCTCTCTGTAAGTTACCTAATTATTATTAATAGTTCGTAATTTGTTTTTATTGCTCAAGGCATATCTACTAGAAATATTTTAAAGGAAAAATTCTTTTTCAAAAATTGACTCGCGACTAGATTAGAACTCACTTTGATTTACGCAGAGACGCAAGTTCAAATCTCGTCGCGAGTGAATTATTGAAGATGAATTTTTGCTTAATAATATCTCTCCTTAAACATTATGATGTTTTTGATTTAATCGTGAAACAAATAGAAAAAATATTCTCTAACTATTCATCACTTTTTACATTATTATCACTCGTTTAATGGAGATACCTACTGATTACCTAAATAATTTTAAGGTTTTCTTTTTTTACAAATCTTTCATAACATTTTATAACGAGAGATTGTGTTTACGTCATTTATAAAATACCTATTTTTACTCTCCCTTACTTACCTAACTTACAAATATTTTATTCATTATTAAAAGGGTAACTGTAAAGTGATTACGCAAATATTACACTTTTAGCTTTTAATAATTAACTTCGAAACTGTATTTTTATTTTAAACTTAAGTTTTTGTTTGCACGTTATTTTGTTGAAAACGCCCTGTTTTATACTCGCACGTGGCTGTAAATTAATTACTTACACAATGCATAAATTTTCTTCTCGTGTAATTACGAGATTACATTAATTTGCATTATGTAAGTCTCCAATCTCAATTTGTTTAGTTATATATAATTGAAAAGATTCCTTGGGTAGTGGTGGGTTTGGGGGAGGGTTGTTGATCATCATTATCATCATCATCCTGTTGCAGTCCACTGCTGGACATAGGCCTCTCCAATTGCACGCCACCTAGATCTATTTTCGACTTCTCGCATCCAGTTTGTGCCAGCCGTCTTGCGCAAATCGTCACTCCAACGTGCCTGAGGAGCCGTCCTCAGTCGTCAGTCTAATAACGTAGTGTAGGACGCTACACTACGTTATTTATATCAAGTGTGGGTTGTTGATATCAAGTGTATAAGCTTTTTCATATCGTTTATTCCATTATTGGAATATCCTTACTAATGTTATATATCCGAAAGTAACTCTGTATGTCTGTCTGTAACGCTCCGTCTAAACCACTGCACCGATTTTGATGAATTTTGGTATAGAGTATAGAACCTTTTTATCCCGATATTCCCGCGGAACCGGGACGCGTTTGAAACCGCGGGGCGTAGCTAGTAGAACGTCTATACCTCTCGTGTTTGAACCTATACCTACCTTTTTTTGCTTAGGCAATAATTATATTTTAGTGTATTTATTTAACTGTACAATTTCTGCCGTAAAGCGGATCTGTCATAAAGCGAATCTGTCCTAAAGCAAATAAAGGTTATATAAATACACGATCGTTTAGATATATACGTAACATAACTTAAAATGATGAATTTAGCGCAACAAAAAAAAAACAATATTTATGAGTATCGCGATAGAACCTATTAATATGTGTTTGCTAGGGCGTTAGATTTAATTGTTAGAACAATGCAATCAAAACCGCGAGCAAAATCTATGTATAGTAAATACCTACGGGGGTTCGTTTTCCATCTAAGTATACTTCTTAATATTTTTCAAAATAATATACGCGGTAATAAAGAACTTGTTTTGTTTTTACACGACTGCCAAAGGAAGTGTTATGTTTTTGCCGTGAGTGTATGTATGTATGTATGTATGTATGTGACCTATTTTTGTGCCGTCGTAGGGCCTAAACGGCTGGGCCGATTTACATAAACGATACGTCGTTAGATTCGTCATGACCGTGAGAGTGACATAGGGTACATTAAAATAATAAATAAATAAAAATAAAGATTTAAAACGCTATAAAGCAAGATTTGTCTTGACCATAAAAACCGAGCAAAGACAACGGAACGTTCCTTAAAAACTTTTCGATTTGACTTTGACGCCGAGTTTCAACTTTTGATGGAATTTGAATGTTTGATTTGTCAGTTTGTCAGAGATAACATAAATAACAATTACTATGTTTACAATAAGTAATTAACTAAAAATTTGAAATGTCGCGCTATGGATAATGGATAGCAAGGCTAATCCGCTAGGACAAGAAACCGCCAGCCTTTGTATCACCAGTCGCAACGAAATTTTCGGATTTGGTAATTATATTTTAAGATGAATACCTGCCTACTTCATAGCCATCTCAGCAAAACTCAAAAAGAATAGCTATTATAATATTGAAGGCTTTTAGATAGCCTATCTTTAACCGATTTCGAGTCCTCGCTACTGGAGTATACACATCCAGAGTTAATGAGTTTCTCTGGTGTAATTGTATCTAATCTCTAATAACTAAAAAGCCGTCAGTCTAAATCACTGGCAGTGTTTAAAGCCAACGTCTACCATCACTATCTTACTCTCGCAAAAGTAAATCGTCAAAATAGGTAGTTACTGTTATTTATTTATAATATTTTATCTATATGTATAATACTATGCTATAATATGTCCCGTTAGTTGCTACAAGTTGATATTATATTTATTTATTTTTATTCTTTTTAGTTCATTTATTTTAGTAAATTTGTATATTGTATGTATAGTACATAAATAAATTTATAATTATTTATTACATGAACATGTTATTTATTTTATGTCATTTCAGATCAAGTCCATTATTATATTGTGTAATGTAACCTAATTTATTATCTATTCGTAATTTTTTAATTTATTTATATGTCATTATCAGCTATCATTTTATATTTTATTTTTTCTGTCCAATCACTCCCATTAAATGAAATAAACACCTTACCCATCCTATTCGATAAGTCTTGTCCATTCACTGGTTGCCTGGAAGAGATCGCCTTTAGGCGATAAGGCCGCCCATTGTGCCACCATATTTTAAGATATTTTCTGTATTATTTTGTCATGTTTGTGTGTGTACAATAAAGAGTTAATCAATCAAAGCATTAAATAAAAAAAATATTAAAAAAAATAAAAAACCCGACTGCCGTTAAAACTGAAAAGTAAAAAACAAGAAGATACCTAAAGGTTAAGAAACCTTAAAAATCGTTCGACGCATCTAGGAGCCTTAAACAATTGTGGATGCAGTCGGGTGGGACTCCTTTTAAAGGTAAAGTATAATGACACCAAATTGTGTTGAAGTCCCACCCGACTGCGTCCACAATTGTTTAAGGCTCCTAGATGCGTCGAACGATTTTTAAGGTTTCTTTACCTTTAGGTATCTTCTTGTTTTTTACTTTTCAGTTTTAACGGCAGTCGGGTTTTTTATTTTTTTAAATATTTTTTTTTTGTTCAGATTTTTAGTTTAGATATTTAATTCTAAATGAACTGGGAAAATGTGTAAATATGAGTTCCAATTGTGTTAGTTTGAAAAGTTTAAATGAATACATGTTTTAATTTCGAAAGATCATAATATAGTTCATTGCGAAAAAAGAGATAAAAATTATATTACCAACTAGTCCACAAAATTTATAGATGAGCGATTGCATTAAATCCAGTAGATCAGATTTTTTGCAGACTTGTTTGTGATGAGTCTAATGAATTATCTAAATTTAGTGACCTCGAGCGCCGAGCGCAATCCTATCAAAAATCGAAAAAAACAACGCGAAAATATCGGTCGCTCATTTTTCAAGTTTTGGCGATTACCTATAAACCCTAAAGGACTAGCTTTTGGTAGTACTTTCTTAAGACGTTTAAAAAGTAGACTAAATTTTTCACTATTATCCTTAATTAAAATTAATTTTAAACTACCGCAGCCTTTGTCGCCTCTACGCACATCTAAACAGCCTTCCAACCTACTAGATTAAAAGCTACGAATTTAATTAATTTGTTTGTTAATCCCTAAAGTAAAATCACATTAGAAAACGTGTTTGTATTTGTTGTATTTCGTAACTTATCGCTTAATTAAGAACCGCGGATTATTACGTATTTAAATTGCGTGAGAATTGTTAATTTTGTGACCAAACGCCGGCGTAGAGCAAGATTTTGTTAGGCTAATTTAGGGCTTTAAATTTTACAATAGCTGGTGATGCTAAAAGGTAAAATCTAGGTGGGTACTGACCGTCGTTACGAGGTGTAATGTAACATGTTACATGGCTAGCATTCATGCAGTCATCACGTACTTATCGAGCAGCTCGTTGCTCGCTGTATTCCCGTAACACTTCATACCACTGACTACATGAATGCTCGCCGTGTAACATGTTACATTACACCTTGTAACGTCGTCGGTCAGTCCCCACCAACGAAAGGCGAATGTAGCTTACATTTATATATCACAATACCTGGTGACAATCAAAAGCAAAATCTTAAGATGCACACTTACACATCAGTCACCGTAACGTCACCGTCAAGTCATGTCACCGGACAGGGTTTTAAAAAAATATGTGTCTATACTGCTAGCAGTATAGACACATATTGTTTTATGAGCTTGTTCCCACACCTGTGTAACACACGCAGTGACTGATGAATTACGTGCCGGTGACTGACGTGTGGGAACAAACTCATACTAGCAGTATAGACACTTTTTTTTTTAAGTCCCTGTCCGGTGACGTGACTTGACGGTGACGTGACGGGGACTGATGTGTGAGAGTGCACCTTTAGAAGAAGGCCAACAGCATTCACAACACCATCATGATACACATAAAAACCGACATCACACAAACAATTAAATAATATTGCGCCAACAAACATCATGATGTTTATTAAAGATAACTTATTATTCGGTATAAATATATACATGTGCCCGTTAATTTGTACTAGTGCAGGACAAACACCTCCTCTCCTCTCGTCTTAGAGGGGTTAGGCGTAAGACACCACGGGAACCTACTTCGGATTGGCGAATGTCCCGTTGTGAGTCCTAAGCTACGGCGGTTTTTTTTTTCTATAATAAAGCATTTTTAAGACAGTTACAGGTATTTCCAGTAAGTAAATATTAAGAAAGTGACCAACACCCTTCAGCAAATACAGAAATAAAACGAAAAACACCGGTATTCAGTATAGCGACACTCAATACTAGGACGTTAAAAACAGAAGATAGCCTTTTTGAACTAGAAGAAGCTCTAAAAAACATAAAGTGGGATATATTGGGAATCAGTGAAATGAGGAGATACGGAAATGGTATTGAAGAAAGAGAAAATTTTATACTATGTTACAAAGGAGAAACAGCCGGACACTGGGGAGTGGGATTTATGGTTAAACCGTATTTAAAGAAATCTATCAAAGAGTTTATAGGAGTGTCAGATAGGTTAGCTGTGCTTGTACTAAGTATTCCAAACTACAAGAAAGACTGGGCAATCATAAAGGGCTATGCACCTACAGAACAAGCAAAAATTAGGGATATAGATAGCTTCTACAAAAGTCTTAGAGATATAATTAACACCTATTCAGACAAGCATATAGCCTTGATTGGTGATTTCAATGCACAAATTGGTTCGAAACAAGATGAAAAAGAATTCGTGATTGGCGATTATGGCTACGGGAAGAGAAGCAAGAACGGCCAGAGATTAGTGGATTTTCTACTAGAAACCAATCTTACAGTTTTAAACACCCTTTTTAAGAAGAAGACCAAAAATAAGTGGACTTGGATCACACCAGACGGAAAGAACACAAACGAAATAGATTACATTATGACAAACAACTCCAAGGACTTTATAGACACAGGAGTAGTCCTAAATCTCAACTTCTTTACAGACCACCGCATGGTACGAAGCTTGCTTAGACTAAAACCACTAAGAAGAACAAGAAGCCAAATGCAGACTTTGCCTGCAAAAGGAAAGACCAAACACTCGGATGACGACTATATCAGTAAATTACCTAAATCAGAGACTTGCGACATATACAATAAATATAACGACTTTATTAAGCAAATTGGAAAGATTATAACGAAAACAAAAGAACAACAGAGTAAAAACGAACTAAGTTATGAAATCATGGAGATGTTGTCACAGAGAAAACTATTAATGTCTAACAAAGGAGAGGGTAGTATTAGGATGATCAACGAGTTAAGCAAAAAGATAAGAACAAAAATGAGACAGCACAGACACAAAAGAAGACTACACATCCTTGAAAAACACATTACAAAAACTGGAGGAGTAAAAAAAGCGTTAAGAGAACTAAGAGTAAGAAGTAAGGAATGGATACCGAAATTGAAGAAGGAAAACAAAGAACTCACTAATAGAAGAAGCATTAAAGACCTGGCCACAGACTATTACAGAATTCTCTACTCAAATGAAGGAGACAAAGATGACAACGATCAATCATATCAGTATCAAGAAGAGCCAAACATACTGTATCAAGAAGTTGAAAGAGCTATTAGAACACTAAAGCAAGAAAAGGCCCCAGGACCAGATAACATTACAAATGAAATACTACATGGCACAATGAACGACATCTGTCCCATGCTTGTCAATCTTTTTAATGACATTCTAAAGATGGGAATCGCCCCTAAGGAATGGGGGGAATCCCACATAGTACTGATACACAAAAAGGGCGACAAGTATGATATGGGTAACTATAGACCTATCAGCCTCATATCAAATGTCTATAAAGTTTTTTCAAAGGTGATCCTAGAAATAATAAGCGGAACATTGGATGAAAACCAACCAGTGGAACAAGCTGGATTCAGGAAAGATTTCTCAACTATCGATCATATACACACTGTCAAACAAGTGATTGAAAAATATAACGAATACAATAAGCCGCTTTATATGGCTTTTATAGACTACACAAAGGCTTTTGACAGTTTGAAACACAAGTATATCTGGAAAGCTTTAGAAGATCAAGGAGTGAACCCTATTTATATACGATGCATAAAAAATATATATTCTAACAGCAAAGCCAAAGTACAATTAGAAACCATCGGTGACGCCTTCCCAATAAACAGGGGAGTCAGACAGGGGGACCCACTCTCACCTAAACTGTTTTCTGCTGTTCTAGAAAGCATATTTAGAAAAATTAAATGGGAAAAAAACGGTCTAAACATACACGGTATCAAGTTAAATCATCTTCGCTTTGCAGATGACCTGGTTCTTTTTGAAGAAAACCCAAAAATCTTAGAGAATATGATGCAAGAGCTAGCAAATGAAAGTAGAAGTGTAGGTCTGGAAATGAATACAATAAAAACAAAGGTAATGACAAACAGGACAGAAATACAAATAAACATCGATGGAAGTCAAATTGATTATGTTAAACAGTACACCTACTTAGGACAGCAAATATCTCCAGAAGACCAATCGAACAAAGAGATTGATATTAGGATTGCAAATGGATGGAAAAAATATTGGAGCATGAAAGATGTAATGAAAAATAAACATCTTAACTTAAATATCAAAAGAAAGTAAAAGGTAAAAGGAGAAGAGGTAGACCCAACACGCGATGGGAGGACGAGTTAGTTCTTGCTGCAGGTCCATTTTGGAGGAGAGTTGTCTGGGACAGGAAACAATGGAGTGCGCTGGAGGAGGCCTTTGTCAATAGACACACTGAGTTGAGAGACATAATTTAATTTTTAAGCATTTTTTTGTGTAAAACTATGTAAAATTCAGTAATAAAGGCTATATTATTATTAAATATTAAGTTGATTGAGTTTTACTTTGTACTGATTCTCTTGGGCAACAGTTAAAGTTTCCAGTACTTAAAAACCTACGCAAGGTCTGGTATTAGTATTTATTTCTTGCAACATTTTCCCGGCTCTTTTTTTCCATTAGATTGTAAAAGAAAGTTATGGATTATTTTTATTTTCAGTTTACCTTGTTTTTATGGTTTAGTGGTAAGGTAGTGGTTATAAATTATTACTATGTAATCATAATATCGAAAAATTACGATCTTTGTCTGCGCTAAACATGCACGTTTATGCACGATATATTTTAATTTTTGTGAAACCTAGTTCAAATTATTGTAAATTGTTTGATTTCGGGGGAAAGTGAAAATCGGTGACGGATGCAATGATTGTTCACGGAGCTTTGGAGACAACGCTAAAGTCCAAGTTTTGCACCGATATTCACTTTCACAACACTTTTATACCTTCACGAAACTAAATTGATTAATATGGCCCCGAAATTAAACAATTTAAACGCATTTGAACCGAAAAAAATGAAGATTTAGCAACACATTTCCCGCATCGCGTTCCCGCCAAAACTCCCCTTTCGAGTTAGACAGTTATTATTAGACAATTATTATTAACTCAAGCTTTCACTGATCTAATCCATCCAAAGGTTGGCTGGAAGAAATCGCTCTTAGCGATAAGGCCGCCCATTGTATTTACTGTTGCATATGTGTGTGTGGTTTCCTATGTATATGTTGTGCAAATAAAGATATTTTTTTGCATAGAACATGGTACAGTAGCAATTAAGTTATTATTAGTCGACACCCGGCCCATTATTACCTCGACGTTTCGATCATGTTATAAGTAACTATGTAACGTAAGTGTTTTGTAACTATGTTAACAAATCGTGTGAATCTTAAAAGTCTATGTATATATTATATACATTGATTATATATTATATATACATATACTGCCAAAAATATTAACGTTCCTTTTAGCTTCGCCGTATTCGTAAATATCAGTAATCCATTACGTTCTTAAAAAAATAAAACTGAACTGAAAACTCTTGCAAATATTACAGTTTAATTTAATTATAACACAGATTTAATAATTTCCATCGTCATCTCAAATAACTTTTAATTTTATTGCAAATAACCTCAAGCGAAGTTCGTTCCCGATTGTTTCTGGAAAGTTACCAATCTACCTACTTTGTTTATTCTAAGCTTGTCCACAATCTACAAATTTTGAGATTGGCCGATAGTCCGAAGTAGGTAGGTACGTTCAATCAACCGACTATAGGTAAACCAGACGACAGGCGATACGCCTGCGGGGCAAGAAGTAGGTGGAGGCGGATATCGATATACACGTAATTACTTGTTTTGAGATAGATTCCGGGATATAATTATTAAGTACTCTAATGGAAAATAAAATAAAGAACTTTGTCATTTCATTGCATATACGGGTTTGAGTATTGATTCATAACATATATGGGGTATATGACTTTGATTTTTTTTTGTTTCTGTAACAATATTTTGATTTCAAAGTAACACAAATTTTAAAATACATTCAGCCGTCTTGAGTAATATAGATAGATAGATAATCATTTATTCCACATCACAAAAGCACACTTGTAAGTAGGTACAAACGGTGTAGATACAACAGATGTGAGGTGAGTTGTGTGCTGCGGTGGTGCAGACGGGACACTGCTCAGTAATATATTTGCTAAAGAGCTAAACACTGATTTTTCAGCAGTAACCCAAAAGTAAGGACGAACATAGTAAAAACATTTCATGTTTGGCTTGTTCGTTAATTTTCTTGGGAAAAATGTTGCACCGTCTATTTTAGGATATGTCTCAGGAATGTTAATCTCGTGTGGATTTTGTTTCCAGCGTCTGTAACCAAAAACTCAACTACACGCTGCGGGAGCCGCTAGCGTACTGAGAAACGTCACTTGTGCTCCCTGCCGCGCGCCCTCCGCCTTCACCTACGCACCGCCTGAGAGTACCTCCGCCTCCACCTACTTCTTCCTCCACAGGCGTATTGCCTGTTTCCTGGTTTACCTATAGTTTTTAATTCTAACAATCAGCGATAAGGCTACCCATCTTTGCAACTTAAATATTAAGTAAAAATAAAAAAATTAATTGTTTTTCTTTACTCTTTGCTAAGTATCTAAATTTTTGTTCTCTTGTCATATTATATAACAAATGGAGTTCGATATATCTATCATTAAGGACACGATATCATCATTAACGATGAAAAAAAAAGCACAATGTTTTAATTCAACGACAGATCCATTGATATACGGAACATACTCATCATAAGGCCGTATTCAGAAAGAAAGCTGCAACCAGCGCCGAACTACCAGCGCTTATCGGAACCGGCCGAAGCGGATTAGATCGGCGCTAGATGCTGTTATATCGGCACAGGCTGCGAGCTTTCTTTCTGTATACAGCCTAAGTAGGTGTATTTATTAAAGTCTCACGTCTGTATTGCTCTAACGAGAACTTGCTTCGACTTTGTTAATTAACTTACACGTACATGGAATTAAAAACGATGTACTAACAAATTTTAGTGTTTACTTTATAAAACACTTAGACGGTAAACATTCTCATCTATCGATAGCTTAGTTGGCCGACTAGACTATAGGCAGTGAGAACTCTTTTTTGACTAGATTTTGTTTCGACATTAGTTAACTCCGACATATTTCAACTTTTACAATACATAAGTACAGGAGTATTGTACTTTGCATAACTACAATACTCGAGTTAAGGAGCGATTAATAGGAACAAATCGTTTCTTCGAAATTACTCCACTAAAAACCGAGGCAAGTTCGACTAAACTACCGCGAAAATTGGTACCAACTGTGAATACATTTCGTGCGTGTTTAAAAAGTCCTTTAAAGTTCGTTATTGCTAGCGTGTCGAGGCTGCCTAGTTTGTAGATACTCGTACGCCAGTAGCTCTGCTCGCTCTTATAATATTACAGCACTCGCACGGACGAGTTAATCGTATACCTATTACATCTATACAATGCGAGTTGTTGCAATTTTTTTCTTTTTACTCTTCGAGTCAAAGACTACTTTTTAAGTGTAGGTACTTTGCCCAAAACTTGGAGATGAATGCAGCATTATTTGTATAGCATTACTTAGCTGTATCTGTAGCCGTACTAACTAGTACGCTAGCTTGCTCTAGCGGTGTCAACGAGCTTTTACATTGGACTAGCTGCACCCCGCGGTTTCACCCGCGTAAGTCCCGTTCCCGCTGAAATATCGGAACAAAAAGTAACCTATGTGTTATTCCCGTTATCCAGCTTCCTATATCCCAAGTTCCATCGCAATCGGTTCGGTAGTTTTTGCGTGAAAGAGTCACAAACTCACATACTTACATTTATACATACAAACTTTCGCGTTTATAATATTAGTAAGATTTTGTCTTCGAGAATAAGCTTTGGTAGTACGCCGCTTTTTGTACTATAATCTTAATATAAGGAACAAATCATAAAAAAATTTTAAACAAAAAAAAATTGTAGAATGAAACCCATTGGAAAAGGAAGAAAATATAACAAAAATGATAGAAAAAAGACATGGGAAGGGTTTGGGGAGGTAACGATTTATCTTGATTTCCTGCAAAACTACAAGTCCTATGGAAAAATGAAAAAACTTCGGCCCTGGTATATTTTACGTACATGTAAGTTCATGTAATGAGTTTTTTTAGTTTGGAAGCGCAGCTCGTCAGTTCAGTTCTTGGTCTAGATTTGTTAAATTTTATTTTATTTACAATACACAACACTTTCCCGGCGAGTAACAGTTTCCGTGGACCTTTCCTGAAATTTTCACTTAATTATTTTTTATACAAAGAAGAGTTAAATTAAAATGAGCTAGCTACCCGCTGCGTTTTACGTGATCACAAAAAACTGGGTTTTAATTTTTTGACCGTGCCGTGCAACCTAAACTTGGACAAAGATTAAGAATTATATTACAGGAAATGAAAAATGAAATGTTTGTTCTTTTATGTCGAAAAAAAATAGTGGCCCGGCGCGGTGTTAGGAATTTTTATATTGTAGACTTTTTGTTTTAATGTGAAGAAAGCACGTCACTGATCTCGTTTCGTGTATTTTATTTTGCAATAAATATCGTAAAACAGTATACGAGGTACGAATACATTAGTTAATGTAAATAATTCTGAAAATTGACCAGAAAATTGATTATAAAAACGTAATCAATTTGCATACAAAACAGGTAAGTTTACTTATCATATTTCGTGTAGAGTGAAATAACTTGTATTTCCGCCCTAGTTCCAGGCGTAGCCAGAACATTAAAGTTTTATGACGAATTATTAGGGTTTCGTAGTCAACAAAAAACCCTTATAGTGTCCGTCTGTATGTCCGCGGATTTGTTCAGAGACGCTTAGTACTAAGAGCGTTGTAGCGTAGCGTTGCATGTTTGTACATATTGATTACGCCGAGAAAATAATACAATAAAAATAGTATTTTTTAGGGTACCTCCCCCACTAGCATGGGGGATGATTTATTTTTTCGTGTCTGCCCCATCATGTGTAGTATGGTGTACGCATTACGTGTACCCCCCTTCTCCCCCTTTAACTTCTAAATGGCTGCACTCGGATAAGTCATATTTTATGTATTTATCGTAATACATATACTGAAATCAAAAAGAAAATTATCACAGCTGAGTAGTGTTTTAAAATTATTGAGTAATTTAAAAAAAAACATACAAATTCCGTTGAATGGTGTTAGTTATAACGACATTTTCCAAATTGCAATTCATGATCTGTTTCAACAACTACAACACCCTACATTGAGCGTGGCGCGACAAGACGTTTTTTATTTTTGATATTATACTTAATTATCGGGTTTAATCGTGTAGATTTTATTATATTAGGTGAGCATTTTCTACGCCCGAAATCTCGAGGTCTTTCCAGATCTTTCTATTCCTTGCTCGACTTCGAAACGTAGGGCGTTGAAAAATGCTTAATATAATAAAAGCAACTCGATAAGAACAGAAAAAAAAGAGTTTAATTACATAATATTATTTAGGTAATTATACTAAAATCTATACATACAAAACTCAAAGCTCTAACTGCTTGATTGACTGGCTGAATGACTTACCTAAATGACTAAACTATATTCAATGCAAAGCCCAAACCGCTGGTCTCAGATACATGAAAAATGAATGTATTTTTGTCACGTGTAGGTATTCACTAAAATGTTGCCTGGAAGATCTCTCCCGTATAGCGATAAGGCCATTCATAGTACTTTTCTTATATTAAGCTGTAGGTTTTTGACTATGAAATATGTTTTGAAAAGTTTTTAGTAATATATTATTTTATAAAATAGAATCTAAAAAGATATTAAGAAAATACTTACGCGGGTGAAACTGCGTGACGATGCCAGTTTATAAATAAAATCCAGATTAAAAACTTAGGATTGTACGAGCATTTAAGTGGTGTTGAAACGTGTACTTTCCTACACTCGACTAACACTTTAATTTTTTATAAGCTTCGTGTTTTTTTCTGTTACTCACATACCTTGACGTTTTATTTTAATAGCAAAGTCCGTCCGCGGCACTGTGAAAAAGTGTTTGAAAATAAAAATATTCTAGCAACACTTCTACAGCATACCAGACTAATTCTCAACTCAGCGTTTTGTCTGAGAGAGTGTAGGAAATTAAATTAAAATAAACATAATTAAACAAAAGTACCGCATTTAGGGGATCTCGGCAAGGCCTAATACGTTAGGCTGACAGCAGAGCTAGCATTCGTTGTAATGCAACATTTATTAAAGTATACTAATTATATATACGTGTAAATTATTTAAATAAACCACGTTACTTCCAAAGGTGCAAGTTATGTTCATTGAATGTTTTTCATCAAAATTGGTCACGTGGTTTTGGAGATTACCCCCAATATACCAACACGTTACCTCATTAAAATATTAGTAGATATAAGAAAGATTTAGTATTTTTCAACGCTTGACTTTTCAAAATCTTTCCAGACCTCCTGTTCACGGATATAGCTCAATATATTTCATGTATTTACTGTACAACGATAACGGAACCTATAAATGATATGATACACTTTTAGAAATCTGTATCATTTCATTTCTCCAAGAAGCGTATCTGGCAATGCAGTGACTACAGCCACGTATACCCTTTTACAGAAACTTAGATTAATGTAATGTAAACATTGTCAATTATCAAAGGAAAAGTTAAACAAAGAACTGTCACTTTCAAATAACTGTATGAGTTTATTGTTTATCTTTTTGATCTAAGTTTCTTAAAAACATAACACTTCATTTGGCAGTCGTGTAAAAAGGGTATAATTGGTTTCTGTATCTGATCAAAAACCTACAATCTAAATATTTCACATTTAGCACTACATCGTAATTTTAATAGCCGACATGCAAAGAGTTTAGTTCCCACGTCTACAAAGTAGGAGCTCGCCGTTTTCTCTACGAGAGGCTACGAACCTCCGTAGAGTTCCGATGGAATCCCACGCTCTACGAAAGGCTACGAAGGCTTTGACGGAGTACGTGAGTAGGTGGATCCGATGCCCTTTAAGCTTACTATTCCCTTAACCGGAACCTGTTAGTAGATACAATAAAGTTCATCACGTTATATTAAAAGAAATGTATAAGTTTCATAATAGATTTTAGTTTGTCTGTAAGTAGGTAAGTAAGTAAAGGATAGGATTATGTTTGGTACTTCTTTCCACAAACACTGTTAAACTGATTGGTATAAAACTTGTTATGCAGATAGCTGGAGATCTGGATAAATCCAGGTTATATTTTATCTAGAAGTTCTCTCCGGATGAGGTCCTATAAATATTATACTACTAGCAGCTCCTTGCGGTTTCACCTGCAGAGGTTCCGATCACGTAAGAATTTCGAGATAAAAAGTAGCCTATATGTCATTCAAAGTCTCTAGCCATCTCCATACGGAGTTTCATCGTAATTAGTTCAGCAGTTTCAGTAGTTGGTTGTTTTTTTTTTTAATTATCTGCCTAAATTTTCTTTATGACTTTAAAACTCATGCCTGATTTAACGATACAAAGTTTCATATTTTGTTACGATTCGGTTCCCTCATTTGTATTCACCCTAAGACAATATTCAAGTACGGGATTAAGGCATACAAAAACTCTATATTTTCCACTTTATGTACGACTGTACTTTCAGTAATTAGAACATTTGCATAGAATTAATTTCGTAAAAGTAAGCGAGGGGAGTCGCGTGTAAAGTAATATATCATTTTGTAATTAAGTGGTCGGAACGGTTTTGATTATGATTACAATTTTAAGTACTTTTTTGGTTAATAAAAATGTTTTCCGTCATCACTTCGTAATTTGATTACGTACTCTGTATGTAAGTAACTACTTTTATGTTTTTAAGTTTTTATTTTTATTTTGTGTCGTTTGTTTTTCGACCATTAAGGCCGGCTTGCATAACGGTTCCTAAACATGTTTGAACTGTTAAACGTGTTTAAAATCTGTCAGAATTGCAAGAACTGTCAATATGTGGCAACATATTATCAATCGTCCACTTAATGAAATAGAGTCTAATGTTCGATTTCCCATAAATTATTTTAAAATTGATTTAGTTAAAAATGTTTTTAAATTTTGTTATGCTAAATGTTGAAATTCTTATTCCTGTTAGTTTTTTTAGCAAAAAGCTAATTTTACTTTTGAGTTAACGGACTAAGATGGTTTGAGCACACTGACCTAGAAAATACCTGGATACGTTTTCTACTACAAAAATGTCTCGCCTAAACTTCTGTAGCGTTCACTTATTTTACTAAAATTGGTCAGCTATATACGTAATGTTACAATAGATCCCTAATAGTATTAAAATATAGCTTTTATCTTACGGTGAAGGAAAAGCGTGAGGAAACCCATGACTTAAATCACGCAAAAAGGCCCAATAGTAGGGTTAATTGCGAAAACACAAAAAAAAAACAATTTTAACTTAACCTTTTTAGGTTTTAAGTTATCAATTTTTCGAAGTTGTTGTCGAAAAGTTTCCTAAAAACATTGAAAAGAGCAGAGGCATAGTTAAAAGATTTTAATTACCTATAGAACCTCAACCATAAGTGCCCCGTAAACTCGCTATTTGACTTAAAACTATGTAACAAATTGGGCTCTTTCGAATCCAATTTTTAAACGGTGTTAAAAAGAATTGGACTCTTTCCAATTCAATTTTTAAACAGTTCCTATTCGTTCTCACTACTTTTTTATTTGACCACAACTGTAGCCCACATTAGGCCACAAACATATCCCTAAATAACAAAGCAAACCTACTCCCATAAACCGTCACCCGCTCAGGAACACTTAACGAAGGTGTTAAAAGAGCATAAACATCGCTTCACCTAAATTCATAATACGCTTCATCGAAAAATAAGGCGACAAATAATTTCCTTGACCATTAAAGTTATCGCTGAAAATCTTTTAGTTCCGTTACCATTGTCCCTTTAATTTGAGTAATTTCCAAAGTTATTTAACGAAACGAGCAGTGGTTTGCGTACAAAGCTTTATGTGAGGGTGAGATTGCGCATGTATAGAACTTGGTGCAACAGATAATTTTCAGGAAAGCCTTCTCTATTCAGTCGAGGTTGAGCCGTCGCGTGGTGCGGACGTCTTTCGATGCATTGTTTAGCGTCAGAGTTAACTCTCGCGAAACGTTTGAATTTCGAACTTTTCTGTTATTTTTGTTGTGGCCGTTTGTTTGTGGAATTTAGGCTGTTTGCGGTAAGTGCCCACAGAAAGTTTTAATAGATTAAGTTTGTAATTTTCCTAGAAGTTTAATTCGTGTGATAAGTAGTAAGTACTTATTAGATTTATATTGAAACCTTCCTGCTTCCGGTTTCGGATGTCGTATAATTTGTAGGGGGAAAAAATTGGGCTTTTATCTGAAGTAGAAAATATTTTTAAGCTTGATCAAAATTAGTTGCTAACAAAATAATTAAAAGCCGTTTATTGGTACTTAGCAATAAACGGCTTTTAATTATTTTATTTGAAAAATAAAGGAAAATAAGTGTTTACATAAGGTTTTGGTTTATCTTTATTAGAACGCTCATTTTACAGATTATCATTTTTGATAAGTATATTTTATAAAATACACTCTAAGCTTTCTCTAATTAACTACATGATTCCCGTGGTTTCATTTTCGTTTTTTTATTGTTTATAAGCGAAAATCATTCAGACAAAGTAAGCCACGCACTGCTAAATCGCACGCTTGCAAGACGGCCTTTGGGACGCAAGCGGTTGTGGTTTTATACCTACGGTGAAGAAATACATCGTGAAGAAAGCTACAACTTAGTTGGCTATAAAAAGATTGAGCTGTTTTTAGCCGTGTTTTGGCCTTCGGCATAGAATAGGGTTACTCTATCTCTTCGTAAAAGGCGACTAAGGAGACTAGCAAACCTTGAGTGCTCCCCACACTGTGGGGGATCAACTTCTTGGTCCCTAAAAGGGTTGATGTCAGTCAGGCAGCTAATCGAAAAAATATGGCCAAATCTATTTGCAGTAAGTATGGTGAATGATGAGTGATGTGATGACCTAATTTGCTGACGACCCCAAGTATTTTGTAGGTTTAGCGTACCCCGGGGTCCCAAGGGGCATGTAACCGGGAACATCGCTCTGATGAGAAGCTGAGAAATGTCCTGTTTTTTATCTGGGCATGATCGACTTGGCTTCAGACAATGGAAGCCTATACTTTACCTAATAATATCCCGGGCATTACGGCTTCACTAACTACTAAATTAGGTTTCTCAGTGGTGTACTGAGAAGTACGGACCAGAGAGTGCACCTGCGTTTGCGCGTACGCTTGTGCACTAAAATATCTCCTGCGCATTTGACTAGGCTTCGTTGTATGGATGAGCTTTTAAAGACCTGTGGCGATGGGCAGAGGTAGAGAGGTTTGGCACTGATGCTTGCTGAGCAGCTACATTAGGGCTCGACATCCAACTTAGGCTGAGTCGCCATAACCAAAAACGGTTAGGAGTAGATGATGATGATGATGACTGAGAAGTGCAGCCTTTCTCAGCTTTTACTGGTTTCTACCAACCTGCCTAAGTCGTAGAGGCAAGCGTATATATACTATATAATACTCATCCGTGCGCTAGGAGGAAAACGAGTCTTAAACTTTATTTCGTCATACTATATATACAGACATCGGAGACCACATTGTTCGTCTGGCAAGATATTGGATCGAGATAACCTTTATAGTAAAAAAATGTAGTTTTTAAAAACAAAAGATGAGCGTTAAACAATTATATAACAATCTAAGACGTAGCACGTTTACATGGAAGAAGAAAGACGGGAGTGCAATAAGATCCAACCCAATTAATTAAATTACATATATTAGAGCTGATTTATAGTTTACTCAGTGGAATTTGAGTTTTATGGACAAAATGCCTCTGATAACTTCTTAAGGTATTTTTAAAGCGATTAAAAGTAATGAAAGACTTACTTTAAATTACTTTTAATTACGTAGAAGTTTTCAATTTACAAACAATTATGGTTTAGAGTATGTTACCAAGACATTAAAAGCATACGTAGATAATAATAATAAAAGTAGTTGAAAAGAAAATAGATTAGACGTATTATATTTATGTATTAAATTAAGAATTTATGTTAGGTATAACTTATATCTAACATAAATAATTCACCCTTACATCGCAATGAGACGCTAATTGGTCTAGCTGCGCCAACAAACTCGAATATACCTAATATACGGAAGTAGCAATCCTTTGAAAAAATGTTCCACGCAAACGGTGGTTGCCGGGTCTAGAACGATGATTCGACCGCTAGTCTGTCACTCGCTATGTTTGGTACATTTTTAAAGATCGTCCGCCATTGGTCGATACAAGGTTGATCATATGGTACGAAACAGTCATGTCAGTGTATGCATCTGCTGCTGTGTGACCGTGGAACATGTTTTTTGCGAATATAATAGGGAAGTTAGATCTCCATTCTATTTATCCCTCGTTGAGTTGCTTGCACTGATTTTGTATTGTCGTTCGGGTTTAGAAACGTTTAACACTGACATTACTTGGATGGGTAATGTGTGTGGCATAATAAAAACATGCTGCCACAGACTACAGAAACCGGTTTCTGTAGATTCTGCATTTGTGTACCAAACAATTATTTCCTCGAGCTTCTTCGTGCTTGGGAAGACGCGTTAAACAGTTGATCCCGGTTATTATCTCTAATAAATAAAAATAAAATAAAATAAGTATTTATTCAGGCAATTATGGACCCATACAGTGTGAAAATTAAAACATTATAGTCATAAATATATATATAATAGCTTAAGTCAAGTTGGACGCCTTACATTAGTCTTTAATTATTTAAATTTGTCACGGAATCTTTATAGATTACGTATCGTAACACCAGTCAGTATCCACTTTGAAATCTTGAGCCTCCATTTCGTTAGAACACTGTGGCAAATGGCCAACACACTGATAGAGCAATACAAACACACGCCCCATTAAACTACCATTGATTGGCCGTGACTGTCTTGGTTGTGGTTACCGACTGCATGGCTGAAACCACTAGCTCAATTACCATTTTGGCACCAATTAGACTTCAACAAAATAGATCTCTTTATAAAAATGAATCTCGTCTGAAATTTAGATTATTTTTACAGTGCGAGTAACACATACCGATGTCGTGCCAGGGATATTGTTAGGTGGAGTAAGCTTGCCCACCACCTAGACCTCACAGCCTCACAGCCAAAGGAAAGAACTGATCAACGTCTTAGGAGCCAATTCTACCACCATAAGAGCGATGTTAATAGCGCACATAAAATGTTTGTAAGGTAAGTAAAAGACATTGGTATTTTGGTATCTTTTACCTAACTTCTGGTGCCTTTCACATAACCCTCGGAAAGAAAGTCGAGGTATCTCGTATTTCTTGTGATAATGGTACGAAACCCTTCTCGCGCGAGTCCGACTCGCGCTTAGGCGGTTTTTATGTGAAAATTTATTAGAGCACATTATAGAAATGCAAACCAAAGTTCATTCCCAAAAAATTGAATGGATAAATACCTGGTTGGTACATTTATCCAGTTTATCTCTTGGAATACCATGACTAAGGCTTTGACGGAGAAATGCTTCTATGGGTAATATATAACTTGTATTTATTGGGCTATCGTTTTGGTGCTTATAGTCAAATATTTTAAGAACATTTATGAATACAAATACCAAATAAGTTTTATTATTAGAATTAGAATGCTCACGTAGAACTAAAAAGTGTTCCGCTACATTAAGTTATTATTATTAGGAAGGGATAGCATGATTAAATATAGCGTTCTGTCCCTTTCTAATAGTGTTATTAGAAAAGGACAGCATGCTTAATGCAATCAACCTTCTTTAGTTCTACGTGAGCATTCTAGTTTTAGTAATATTACTTTTTTGACAAAATACATAATCATTTAGTTACGTCGACTTACTTAGTTAAGTGCAGTTGTTTCATCTAACAAGCGCGGGTTTGTCACACAAACTTGAAGGTTTTTACGAATTAAGCGCATTGACCTAGCTCCGCCTTTGCTGGTTTTGGATGGTCGTGCGGGTTAAGCAACGCTTCACCGCACCAAGCGTATGTTTTCCATAAAATCACTTTCTCGGGCTCCTCCATGCTTCGGAAGGCACGTTAGGCAGTTAGGTAGGTCAAGTTAGAGGCCTTAGGGCGACCTGTAAACTCAAACACTAAGTGCGCCACATTAGTACACGAAAAGAAGAAGAAAAGATGCGTATAGAAATGTGAATTAGTATGTGTACTGTAGGCACGTGAGCTCCCACTAACAACATATGTACAAGGTACTAGATAATAAAATTACGCACACAATAATAATAATATATAATATTCTTAAAGACTGACTACAAGAATAAATTAGAAAAATCAAATGAAATTTATTTCGATTGTCAGAGCATTTTACAAGATACCTAGAATAGATAAAATAGATATAATAAACAGATAGTTTTGGCTCCCAAACAACTTAATTTACGATTATATGTAGTAGGTATGTTGGTTTTCTTCAGATTTTGTTTATTTGATTAATTTTAGGTTTACGTAATCGAAATAAATTTATTTCAAATTCATTTTAATGACACTTTAGTTTTTAATAGAATTTATTAACCGACTTCAATAAAAGAAGGAAGTTTTCTTTTTGATTTTCCTCCTGCTTTTGTGATGTTAAATTGAAATGAAACCCATTTTCCGCTTCTGCTTTTAAGAAAGGGTCAATAAAGAATCCGAACCGCAGGAATGACATTGCAATAAAGCCGAAGATAATATAAGCAACACGATTAAACAAACTTTTCAAACTTACATTATTTATAAAACACTTTATTTATCGAGTTTAATCGCGTTTGATTTCAAGGTTGACTCAACCTTCAAAAAGCCAACTGTAAGGTTGGCGAAAGCTCGGTTAATTTAAAATCATGAATAAAACTCGATTAAACCCGATAAATAAAGTGTTATATTATGCAAAATCGCGATAACCATAGAAGAAATTAAGCTAATTTTACTCAATGTAAGTGCGAGTGAATGAGCAGAAACAGAGTACTTTAGCTTTTCTGTTTACCTAAGTTTTTGTTATGAAGATAAATAACCGAAAAATAGAGTACAGGTTTTATTTTCTTAGTACCCATTACAGATTCAGTGCGTGGAACCATTTGAAGATTCTTAGAACTACTAAATAAAATAAATCTTTGTTATAAGTATATTATTTATTTAATGGAGACCCAAATCATATTCTGTTGACCGAATCGAGGAGTTCTTTATTCATAAATTCAACAATCACATGAGTTTTATTATTACTGTTATGAGCATTGTATTGCTAAGAATAAATAAATAAATATTTCACTACATTGCACACAGCGCAATCTAGCCCCAAACTAAGTACTAGGCTTGTACTGTGGGTACTATACAAGATGTAACGGGTAAGCCCTTTTAAGCCGAAAGGGCTTGTTCTAGACGTCTAGGCGAACACCTTTTGTTCTACGACTTTTAAAAATTCAAACTTTTTTTTTGAAAATTTTGATATTATGTTTTACTGAAAAAACAGCTGCTTTTGAAAATAAAGGTAAGTTTGTAAAATAAAGGAAGTTTTGATTGTAGTAAACCAAACTAATTGAAAGGACAACATAAGGTCAATGACCTCAAACTCTCAGAAACAGCTGATTTTCAAGTAAACTTTACACCTGAATTTTTCGAAAAGTACTTCGAATTTTCAAAAGTCGTAAAACAAAAGTTGTTCACCTAGACGGCTAGAATACTCCCTTTCCGATTAAAAGGGCTTACCCGTTACACCTTGTATAGACAACGGATATACAACATATTTTACTTTTTTTTTGTAAATACATACTAGGAGTTCGCCCCGAACTGAGACCTCACGACCCCCTATCTCCCCAACCCCCCTACCTATCCGGCTCATATTCGAACTCATAAATTCTATTGACCTTAACTACGCACATACCAAAATTCATGAAGATCGGAGCTACGATACTCAAGTTATCGTCGAACAAACATACAAAGGTACAAGCGCCAGGCCCGTCTACACTGGACCTTACTCGCTTCGCTCGTTCGGTCAATTATACAAAGAAAGACACCCAGACCAGATACAAACATTTATTTTTAAGCATAAATATTTGCACCCGACGGGAATCAAAACCGCAGCCTTCTGCATAGCAGTCGAGCGTCCGCCCGACACGCCACAGAGGCCGTCAAATATGTCCTTGTTATAGAGTTGAAATACTTACTGCTACTTTAGCATCAACTGGCTAAATTAATATTACAATTTTGCGATTTCAGTTATTTCTGCAAATGTAATTGGTTATTCGGTATTCTTATATTTTGGCGGCCTATGTGGCTCATCGAGTAAAACCTCGTCTGCGACGCTGAAAGTTCCGGTTTCGGTTCCTGCCAGGGCGTATTTATGCTTAAACAAATATTTCTGGTCTAAAATGGCCGAAGCCTACTCCAGTTTACAACCATCCGTAGCCAGGCGGTGTTCTAATACGTAGGCTGGTACTGTCACTAAAGGTGAACTGTCGGAAGTCGCTGCTCTGCTATATTTTTACTTCAATCATGATCAA
Source organism: Idaea dimidiata (assembly GCA_949358125.1). NCBI lineage: Eukaryota > Metazoa > Arthropoda > Insecta > Lepidoptera > Geometridae > Idaea > Idaea dimidiata. Next base: position 16,949,623 of record OX442329.1, read on the forward strand.
TAACTGACTGGTATCATAAAGAAGTGTGCTACATCTTAGACTGTATCCTCTGATATAAATACTCTCATTTTTCATAGGTATTATGTTCCTACTCAAATTGTAAATATACGTATTCCGTTCCGAAGCGGTTATTTTTGTTATGTGGAAGGTTAAAAGCAATCGGCTTCAGTGACCTTTTTGTGGTTGAAATACGGGTCAGAGGTTGCAACCAATTTTTAAGGGCACTGTCGTTGAAGCGTTATTACCTTGAATGTTTTTTTTTTATGTAAAAAAAATGTGTTTTTATGTTTAGGTTTGCATTTGACCTCACCTTATCTCACCAAGTTGTTGACAATTTTATTTCGCATGCTTGCGTTAAAGGAACTTTATATAACTAAGGTTAATTTTCCAGAGAGCTTTAATTATATTAATTACTAGCTTTGCCCCCGCGGTTTCATCCGCGTTAATCCCGTTCCCGCGGGATCATCGGGATAAAAAGTAGCCTATATGTTGTTTCAGGTTCCTAGTTACATATATTCCAAGTTTTATTGCAATCGGTTCAATACTTTTTGCGTGCAAGAGTAACAAAGTCACATACATACATACGCGGTAAGAAAGACAACTAACAAACAAATGTGGCGTGTAGCCCCGATATAGAAAAGGGTTGCCCCCATTTCTTTCCGTTTGTGTCGTAAAGGCGACTAAGGGGTCTAGGCTCCCCCAGGTCCCTTAGTCGCCTTTTACGACATGCAAAACTTTGAGTTCTCTCCTCGCGGTGGCGGAAACTTTTTGGTCTCTAGGCGGGTTGGTGTGAGGCAGACGACCGACCATAAAATATTGCCAAATATATTTACGGTAGGCATGGTCAATGATGGCTTGCCGATTGTGCTGACTCCATGCATTTTGGGGCTTATAAAACCCCGAGCTTATAATATCCCAGTTAAGAGATAGTCAACCCAGCCAGAAACATCGTTCAGATGAAAAAAATAATATAGCAAGCTTGACTTTTGTGGTGCCTTGGTTTCGATTCCCACTGGGACCAAAGTAGTTATGTTTAAAAGTACCTAATACTATATATTTTTTGTGCGCACTTGAGTTCCAAAATATACTATATAGTAGGCGTACTTTACCAGCGACTACACCATTATTCACTTTCAACACACAAATATGACTCACAATTTTTAAAGATTTTACCCAAACAATGTTTTCTCTCTGAAACTTTGATGAACAATACTTGAAAAAGTAATTTGTTAAGAGTCCCGACTCTTGTTTACACTCAGGTAGGCTTGAAAATTGTAAATAAAATAAATTTTGTACTCGCTCGTACAAAGTTTGGTACTTATGTAATTCACAGTATTCGCCCACTATATTTGAAGTTTTTTGTTAGTCAGTATTGAGGTTGTGGCACAAAGATTTGCTGGAAGTTTGTAACCTTATGATTGGGCCATTGTACATGGCTTGAAGACGTGCATTTCATCGCGAGATTTTCCTTCACCGCAAGGGCGATGTTAGACTCATGCGAAAGGAGGTAATCCGATACGGACGGAGTTAGTTAAAATTACTAGTCAAATATCAATCTCAATGAAAATATTTTAAAATTTCCGATTTCAAATAATATTATTTACAGTAACATAAAAACAATGTCAGTTTAAATCGTATATACTAATATTATTATATAAAGAGGTAACATTGGTAATTTGTACCTATGTATATAAGTATGGAGGTAAACTACTAAACTGATTTTAAATATTCTTTCTTCAATGAAAAGCTACATTATCGAAGAGTAACATAGGTTACTTTTGATCCCGATATTCCCAAAGGATCGGGACTTACGTGAGTATATAGTTAGTTAATGTTAATTTTATACTACCATTTTCCTCAAAATAACCGGACCCATTTAAATTACAAACTGGATTTATACATTTCAAACCAGTAGCTCAAAATCTAATAATGGTTTTGATTTAATTTTCATCTAGGTAATACTGTTTTGATTGTCAGAGCAGTTTGTGTCCCTGTTTGATTTCCCCTGACATGGCGTGACATTGTAAAAGTAATATGTTTTGTAATGGTTGTGGCGGCCATTACCTTGAAATACTAAGTAATACAATCATTACCTATCCTACCCTGTGCACCATTTTGTGCTACACGCGTAATCTTAATGGCTATATATTATCATTAAAAGATATACCAACCCTGCTACATTTTTTTGTAAAAAATCAATGCAATGAATAAAAACTAAGCTTGTTAGCACCGAATGAAAATAAAAACGGGTAAACTACATTTTAAAGCATTTCGATGTAAATTATAAATAGGCGCAACACACAGTGATAAGTCGCATCGACGTCGCGTTGCTAACTCTATAGACATAACTATAGGGAACAGGAGTGTAGCTCTCCGAAATCCGACTTAAGGATAAATTATATTAGACTGTCACCCGGCCGTGCCGGGTCCGAGCTTCGTTGTCTCTTGCTCGGCCGCCACTCGGTTGCAACAGACCGATCGACTGCTCGCCGAGCAATGGACAACGAAGTTTCGGTGACGGTCTAATATAATTCATTCCTTAGCCGTGTAACTCGGGCATATAATGGGGCTACCTTGTCTCTTCCTGTGAGTGTAGGAGTAACGTGCTTGTAAAAGTATGATCACTCAAAACTACCTACTGTGTTTAAGCAGATCGGGACTTCTCATAAGAATGGAACAGGGATGAGGAAGAGGAATAATACATCTCAGTAGTTTATTCGGAAAGTTTTTCGTTTATTACCTACCAGTTACATTTAAAGATACCAAGTAGACTAATCACAATTATAATTACTGCTTAAGTTTCGTGGTGCCAATTAATTAGACCCCTAGTGTTTAGTTTCAACTAAGTTTAGCCAAGCTTCGGTTTCAACCGAGATTCTCACGATGTTGGAATTCTGAGATCCGGTGGTGAAATGTAACATGAACTCTTATATATCTCTGATTTATCTCTTACTAGCTGCGCCCCGTGGTTTCACCCGCGTAAATCCCGTTCCCGCGGGAATATCGCAATAAAAAGTAGCCTATGTGTTATTTCCGGTATCCACCTATATTCCAAGTTTCATCACAATCAGTTCAGTAGTTTTTGCATGAAAAAGTTACAAACTCACATACATACATAAGAATTTTACCAAACATTTCCCTTATTACATTAGAAATCGATTCTGCACTAAGCATACTCACATACATTTGCGTGAAAGATGTATGGGAGTAACAAACTCACACATACATACATACAAACTTTCGCGTTTATAATATATCTCTTTTTTATATCTCGGTCAAAATGGAATTTAAATGAAATTCAATAATTCGCTATCTCCAGGTCTCCAGCTATCTGAGTTACCTACCAGTTTCATTTGTAATCGGCTCAGTAGTTTTACCGTCAAGAAGTAACAAATAAATATGAATACTTTCACCTTTATAATATTAGTAGGATACGTTAATTTGCAATGCAACGCTTTCAATTTTGGTCTTAGTTTTATGCCATATGCTGGTCTAAAAATGAAGGCGCCTTTACCTTATGAGCTAATTACACTTTACAACTGATACCTACGTATCAGTTGTGAAGTTCACTTCGGGCTAAGGATGGCCTTAATAATAACTTACTATAATTCGGAGCTGAGTTCCGAATCTGGTAAGTGTTTACATGTCGAGTCCTCTGATTTATTACTACGTAGTAAGAACCAAGAATTAGACACAGTTGTACAAGATTAATGGCGCCACAACAAATTTTATGCTTCAAATGTTCGGGACGGAGATTCAAGGGTTGTATTGTACACAAAACCTTACGTAAACGGTACCAAAGACAATACAGCTAATTGACTACTTATACCGTGAATTTTTCCACAAAACACAACTCACCGTTGCGGGTAAGGGGTGAGGCAATATTCAAACTTTGTGAGTGGTCATTGCGTTACCTATGATCGCTTAAAAATGTAAACAATACCTACTCATCTCATACAATTATTTGAAATTGACAGCTCTTTGTTTACTTTTTTTCTTTGTTAATTGACAGTTCTATGTTCATCTCTTTACATGTTTGATATAAGTTTCTGAAAAATGATATAGACTCTTTGTCATTGGCCAAAGAGCTACCTATCTAAACCTAGACTCTTTGTGAGGCCGTTTCTATACGAGAGTGATACTAAAATACATTCTATTTTCGTGAGGGGGAAATACATACGAGCAGTCAATTTGTTTTATCGTCTTTGAACGGTAATAACGAATCTGTAAAGATTATAGCTGAATCTGAAATTTGTTACGTATAAAATCTTATTTATTTTATTCATTTGCTTTAGAGTTTAAAGCCTTTAGAGGTTATGGGATTTAAGAGGATTTAATAGCTGACGATTTAGGTCGGTCTTAGAATCGTTTTGTTTAAGTGATGTTGATGTGGGTACTGTGGTTTATTTCTTTCTGGGAGATCGAGGTAATGTAATGGTTGAATCCATTTACTTAAATTCGTTTTAAAGTTCTAGAATAGGTAGGTACTTAAGCATATCGCAGTCAGAAAAGTTGCGTAACGTTGGGAAATTCCCTTGTGATTCTTTTATCCTATTATTCCTCTTCCTCATCCCTGTTCCATTCTTATGAGAAGTCCCGATCTGCTTAAACACAGTAGGTAGTTTTGAGTGACCATACTTTTACAAGCACGTTACTCCTACACTCACAGGAAGAGACAAGGTAGCCCCATTATATGCCCGAGTTACACGGCTAAGGAATGAATTATATTAGACCGTCACCCGACCGTGCCGGGTCCGAGCTTCATTGTCTGTTGCTCGGCCGCCACTCGGTTGCAACAGACCGATCGACTGCTCGCCGAGCAATGGACAACGAAGTTTGGGTGAAGGTCTAATATAATTCATTCCTTAGCCGTGTAACTCGGGCATATAATGGGGCTACCTTGTCTCTTCCTGTGATTGTAGGAGTGCTTGTAAAAGTATGGTCACTCAAAACTTATATTTTTTATTGGTAAGTGCTTTCACAGACGCCTTAAAAGCCTAATAAAGTAAATTAAAAGCACGGTAGTTAGCTACTTAAAGTACCTATGTATTATTTTTTAACGTTATGGAAGAGGTTTGTAAAGATCTCGAAATGTAAAGCATTAATAAAGCAAAGAAATTACAACTGAAAAAAAAGTGTTTATTAATAATCCAACGTCGCGAAAAAAGAATAAAAATCCATTATTTTGTTTAATAAATTATGTGATTATTACGAAGGTTGAAGAAAATAAATTAAGAAAGTGGTCGTACAAAAGACTAACATTAGATCTCACAAAAGATCTTTTGAAGTCATTAGATAGCAGATAACTACACCTCAAGCTATTCAACTTCAGGTCACGTTTAAAAACCCAACGCACTCAAAGAGAATAAGGTTTTAAATCAAAAATGTATGACTCAACTGTGGATAGGTATGTGGTAGCTACGAAATGTTAATACCACTTCCGAAGCAGAAAAGCTGTTTACATTGATTTAATATTTCAACAGAGCTTAGGGCGGGTATAGATTTATGAGAGACTAGATTTCCCGTTGTTTCTATCGCTTAAGCAGAATTTACATTATGAAACTACTGGCATACAATTCATAAATAATCTGATACGGTGCCTATCGGCACTACTATTTATTTGTTTGTTTATTTATTAGAAACAGAAAATATGGTTACAATAATAATATAAAGTGTCGAGAAACCCAGTTAGGTTTGTGATGACACCTTCATTCGTCACATCAATATGTATTACAAAACGTAAAAAATAATTATACATGTAATCTCTATAATAAAATCATTGCTTCAACCGTTTAGAACACAGGATCAATATAAAATGCTCTAGTTATCTTCTGCTGTTATAGCTGCGTCTTGTGGATTTCCGTCGCGTAAGTCCTGATCCCGTGGAATTTCTAAGATCCTTTCTCATCAAATGCCCACGTTGTGTAAAGAATACTCTTCAAGTTTTAGTTCAGTAAGACATTCGCCACACACCTCTGTGATATAAACGTCATAGAAATAAAATAAAAAAAACAAATGTTGATGGACATGAATACTATGCATAACGAAAAGAATCGTATTTTATTATAGAAACCCAATCTTAGCCAATCTTCTAAGTGTGTAAACAACCATCCCGTAGGGTTTTTTATAACATCAAAGCGTCATTAACTATTAACCTTAGGTAACGGGAAGTGAAAGCAATCCGCAAAGGGTTCCATACCTTCAAACCACATAATATGCAAATTAGGGCTTCAAAGGATATTAAATATTTACAACGTTTGTGACTAACAGACCCTGTAACACGTTGGCGAGTTATCACCTAGAATTTACTGTTTACATAAACTAGCCATCACTAACTTTATATAGGCACATAAACAGGTAATTTCGGTACATATATATCTAGTTATATAACAAAAACAAAAGACTATCAAAACAGAAAGAAAAGCATTGAAAGAATGGTTTTTGTGGTCCTCTATAACTAATTTGACAAACATAAACTACTTTTAAAAGTAGTACAAAAAATTAACTAACATTAGTTTGCTTATTGTGCTTCGTAACCTAACATAACCTAACCTTCAAAACTTTTAAACACACAATATACATAACCTTTCAAAACAACTACCTAAATAAGCAGAGTTTATATGACCTTTGTTGATAAATTATTATAAGCGGTGTTGCCAACTGTTACAATGAAGTAACTGGAAGGACTACTAAAATTATTTATCCAACTACTATTTCTATAAAGGCGTTCACCTGACTTATGGAATTTTGCACAGTCTAAACTGCTGACAGTAGAGGGCTATAATTTATAGTGTTTTCTTTATAGGTAAGTACGAAAAACTTTCTTATCTTTTCCGATAAGAAAGTTTTTCGAAATTCTCCTGAGATCGCGACTTACCGCGGGACACGGTTTATTATAGTATTTTTTTAAATTTTGCCATAACACCTGTGTCGGCCTGAAAATGAAACGCTGAAAATAGATCTGGATCGGCCACAACCTGCTGAGAGACCTAGACACGCAAGCTCTAGACTGGCACCCTCAAGGCAAATTGAACGAACCTAAGAAACATGGGGCCTAACGATAGTATTGGAAGCAAAGAACATCTTCAATGCCTTGAGGGAAATTTAGCGCATACATCAAACCATAATACGATGACGGGGCACTATGGAAGTCCTCTGTCCTACATGTGGGATATAGGAAACTAAGTTTAAATTTTCAACCATGCGGCTGTAATTCTTTGTAAACTACTTTAGTATACTAGCAATAATATAAAGCAGGTTAAAACCGGCTTTAAATATAGATGTTTGAAGTTGCCTTGCATAAGAGTTGACAGTATGGTCGCTGCTCAATGTTGATTCTGCGCGCATTTCCGAGGTCTCAACCCCCACTAACCTTTGGCTTTACGATCTGCGAAACAAACAATAAATTTAACGGATTAATTTCAGTTCGGAACTTAATTGAGCTATGTTAGTAGCCACTTGGTGTTTATGTAGTCAACTTCGCAACTTGCGACGTTTTGGAAAACGTCAACCGTCATAAACTTGGTAAAGTATGGGTGGTAGAAATAATTAGTTAAATATTTGGTATCTGTTGTGTTTTCTGTGTCTTCTGGGGGCCGCTTTTGATTAAGGGGCTCATTTAAGTAAAGAATCGGTTTAAAGCTTACTAGTTGTGATGCGAACTTCGGTTTTATCCGCATAACAGCCGCATTCAGAGACGATCGTGTGTTTTTAAGCTAACATGGTAGTTTTCACAACAAAAAATTCAACAAACAACAGTTGTTTCAAATTAGAACATGTTAGACATCCCGTCAATAATATTTTTGACCCTATGCGTGTCTATGCTCTTGTGAGTGATAATCAACGTCAGCGAGAATATGACAAAAACTGAGTCCATGTATAGAGTACCACGTAAAGGTTTCACCCGCGTACGTTCCGATCCCGAAGGAATATCGGGATCAAAAGTAGCCAACACTCCTAATCGATTTTTAAAATATTTTTTTAATCGATGAAGTGGTTTTAGAGCCCATTCATTACAAACAAACAAACTAACTAATAAATCCCTCTCTTTATAATATTCACATATAGGTATTTAAAATAATCACTTTTTCGTGTATAAAATTCAAATTTTTATTGTTATAATATAGTTTAAGTTTCAAATGTAGTTAAATAGTTCTAGATTAACTGGTAATTTTGATAATTTGAGAAGTTTAGATCTTTTCTGTTTCAAACAAATGTATTTTGTTATCCGATAATTTGTAATGAATATATGATTTTAATCTGTTGTAATGGAATTAAATGGTTTAACATTTCAGAAGTCAGTTGTTGGATACACACACGAAACTTCAAAATTTGAGTTTAGGTAATAATCAATACAAAGAAAATTGAAATTAGCGAAAGGAATATACTACTCGCTTCATCACAACTATAAAATCTAGTTCCCTGTGCCCTGGACTTTACTTTGCCACGTTTATTCGCTATATTTTTTGTTGTTTTCCGTAACAGTTAAAACAATATAAAATTTACAACCTCTGTAGTGCGTCGTAGGGTGAATACACGACTGCAATTCAGAAAGTTGTAGGCTTGATTATTTTTTGCCGCGGAGGGAGTCAAACCCATAGGTAGGTATATATTTTCAAAAGGAAAAGTAATGGAAGTATCAAAATCTTTGTCTAATCACCGTAACACAAGTCTAGTAGCTTAAAATTAACACGGGTCTAGATGGGCTGTGTGACAGAACATATTTAAAATAACATTCTCTTATTCACAGAGTCATTGTTAAAGTCATTAAAAAACCTTATACAACGGACGATACTGATTGAAAATCGTAATACACCGCAGCGGTGACACAATTCCATTGTTACATAAAGATAATACAAACCACAATATTCATCCCGTTGTAATAACAAACATGCATATAAAACGTTTTGATGAACTCCTGCTGGCTCAGTTTAATCCGTAACGCGGTTGATTACTTTAACATTTTTTTAATACATCGCTGCTTTACAATGTTTCTGGGTAATGGGCTACAAACCCTTGTGGGTAATTGTTTTGTGAGAACTTTTTGAACGTTTTTAGCTGAGTAGATTATGTTTAATTCGAAAAATTGGATAAGGATTTGATGACGCTGATAATATTTAGAAAATGGCTTGGTATAAATAAAGGTCGATACGTTTATTTATGGTTTTGTTTTTAAAAAGTACTTAGCTACTTTATTATTTTCGTGCATTTATATAATAGGTTTTTGTTAAAAAAAATTAACTTACTTTTTATTTCGTAGACACTTATTACTCATTATAATGAATACTAAATAGATCTCCAATTGATTACAATCGTTTTATTGAAAACCACATTTAAATCGGTCGAGCTGTTTTTTGGAAATAAATACGGGAACATTTGATTGCGCACCAACAAATGAAGTCGTGCAAATCAAAAACAAATACGAATAAAATGTACAATTACTTAAATTGTCACAAATTAAATATTACCCTAGGGTGTCACGTTACGAAAGTTACATAAAAAGCTTCCGACAAAAGGGAGCACCAAGGTTGTTCAAACATTTTATACTTATCCCACACTTTCCCAATTCACCTATTGTTTAAAAATACAGCTTAAACTAACGGACTACTAACTAGTGGTATCTCTATAATACCAATTAGAAAGTGCCTAATAAGTATTCATCAAGCCAAACGCAAATTTCATTTAAGCGGATTATCAAAAGGCTCACCGTACTTGTTAAATAACGTAACATGACGTAAGCTTTTCATGTGCCTCTTAAAATAAAGGGTTCGAATATTATTAAGCACGTCCTCAAAATACCTATACAACCTTTAATGTATTTTTATTAAGCTTTATTTATCTTTATTTAGAAAAATTGAATTTAGAACAGTTTGTAAAACACAAATTCCTTTTGTTACTAGATTTAAAAAAAAATGAAATATACACTTACTGCCAACATTAGAAAATTAAAAACTTAGGTATCTATTAATTATTGACCACAGTAAAAACAAGTTGGTCACTTCGTGCAGCTAAGCGGCCATGGCGACACGTGGAAACGAAAACAAGCAAGTAAGCAATCATGGCATTATAGCAGGTGGCAGATTAGAAGATTAATTCAATAATTATCATTGCCAACTAAAAAAAAGTATATTACCTACGTTTTTTTTAATTTCTGATGTTTTTTTTGTTTTTTATAATGTTCCTTATATTTGATAAACTTACTTCTTATCTTACTTTCTTACTTATTACTAATATTATAAACGCAAAAGTTTGTATGTATGTAATTATAGATGTGTGTATGTGAGTTTGTTACTCTTTCACATACACATAGGCTACTTTTTATTCCGATATGCCCGCGGGAACGGGACTTACGCGGGTAAACCGCAGGGCGCAGCTAGTTTTCTATAGATTTTTTTTGCATTAATTAATAAATAGAGTATACTTTCCATCCTCGGGATGAAATGAGCAATTTTCAACCCGGCTATCTACTCATGAAATTTAAACTCTTCGAACAGGAGAGACGCAAAGGTATATGCATGTTAAAGTATAAAAGTATAAGGTATGCAAAGAATAAAGAAGATAATTCAATCATGACTCTTTTCCACCCCTTAACATTACCCGATTTCGGTTTTGTTTTCTGTAATCATCCTTTCGGCGCCCTCGTTTTAGGATTTCCCAGGTTTCCAGGATTTAATTTTTATCAGCAATACTATCGATCGGTACAATAATATAGGTGTTTTTTTTTTAAATACATTGTTCGATTTCTGGCTAAAGCCCATCAAAATAGGTTCACCTTGTATACTACAGCTGCGGTAATACGACCTACATTATAAAATCACTAATTATTACAAAGAATGTTAATTAAATACTATCCACGGCATTAAAGCCTTATAAACACTAAGTTACGAAATCAAACAGCAATATAATGTGTAGGTTTACAAATTGGAATTTCATTCACTCGGTGAGGTATTTTGACGACCTCTGTGGCGCGTCGGGCGAACGCTTGGCTGCAATGCAGAAGGTTGCGGGTTCGATTCCCGCTTGGTGCAAATATTTATGCTTAAAAAATAAATATTTGTATCTGGTCTGGGCGTATTTCTATGTATAATATGTATGTATTTACAAAAGAAAAATAAATATAAGTAGTATATCCGTTGTCTAGTCACCGTAACACAAGCTTAGCAGCTTACCACGGGGCTAGATGGCGCTGTGTGTTCGTCACAGGATTTATTTATTTATTTTATTAATTAATAAAATTTATTTAATGTTTAGGGAAGTAGGTACTACAAAGTTTTATGGTATCTTTATAAGAGAACTCTCACGCGAATATGTACTCTTTATTACGGTATCCTAACCGACATCTTGGTTAACATTTTATTTTCTTCTATGGTTTTCGCGATTTTGCATAATAAAACTCTTTATTTATCGGGTTGAATCGCGTTTTATTCATGGTTTTAAACGAATCAAGCTTTCGCCAACTTTACAGTTGGCTTTTTCAAGGTTGACTACCTTGAAAAAGCCATGATACCATGAATAAAACACGATTCAACTCGATAAATAAAGTGTTTTATTAACATTTTCTTCCCAACAATACATTCAACTTTATGGCATTTAAAAAAATAATTTAAAAATTAAAAAACCGACTTCAAAAAAGAAACAAAAAATAATTTAAAAAAAAAAAAACAATTAATAAAAAAGACCAAAATGACCTCTACATAGGTACAGTGCCACCGACTAATTAATCTATTTTATCATCTGAAGTCGGGCAGCCAAACTAAGTAGGTACTATGGAACCAACCAGTAAAACTGCTTTTATGGGACCACCTCGGAACATTAACCTTTCTATTAAAAAAGAACTATATAAATCGGCCATCTTTGTGTAATCGATGAACAATTGAATGGAATATTCAAAAAGAATAATCTTAATCGGTGAAGCAGTCTACTAGTAATTGGTGAACCTACAAAAAAGAAAATTATACATACAGCCGAATTGATAACCTCCTCCTTTTTTTTGAAGTCGGTTAAAAAAGTACAATTTGGGATCTTCCGGGAAGATAGTCTATGGTTTGTCTATGAATTCAAAGTTAGAGGTCTGATTCGAAAGATAATAAACTAATAATTTGTGATATTAGTAAATTCTTTCTATCTTTTATTGCTCAATGCAGGCATTTACAAAAATATTTCACAAGGAGAAATGCATCACAGAAAAAATCCCCGTGACAAGATTCAAACCTGTGCCCCGCCCGGCCCGCGAGAGGTAAGTTTCAGGGTCACGGAGGAATTTTTGTTGGTGTATTTTTCCTTGTAAAATATTTCTAAGAATGAAAGCTGGAATTCACAAAAGAAAGCATCGTTTGTCTGAAATTATAAAGCGCAAAGACCCCAATATAGATGGCGATTTAGAAATGTGATAAAGCAGTCCTTTGTAAACGTAACCCTGAAGAACGACTTAGCAATAGAAATCAATCATTTCGCAATCGAAAGTTCCGACTATATAGTTAATAAAATAAATACTGAACGACATTACACACAGCGCTATATCTAGCCCCAAACTAAGCACTAGGTTTGTACTATGGGTGCTAGACAACGGAATTACTACATATTATACTTTTTTTGTAAATACATGCATATGATACATAGAAAACACCCAGAGCCGGAAACAAACATTTATCGAACCCGCAACCTTATGCGTTGCAGTCAGAGCATCGTCAGTTGCACCACGAGGCCGTTCTCTAATGAATTAGATTTCTATTAAAAAATCCTATTTTAAAATGTTTAGTAGAAAAATCCATCGTTTGGCATTTGAAACCTCGGTCGCTACGCATGATTATTAATTTTCATAATTTTATTTGATGCGGAGAAGTAATAAACAACTTCGATTAAGTTTTGATTGGTTCCAAAAGTTATCTTTTCTGGCAGCTCAGTTGTATGAGTGCGTACATCCGAGTTTAGCTTTGAGTTTCTTTGAGAGGTTAATTATGTTTAACTAGCTGTGTATTACGGTTTCTCTCGTCATTTAGTGGAAGGAGTGATGTGAAATGACGATTTTAGATACAATTAATACACCCAAAAATACACCACAAGTCACCTGTTTTATATATCTTGATTTTTTTTTCAACCTCTTGTTGCTCGATCAAACCTTTATATTCGATTATTCCCAGTTGTCCCCTCTAACCCTTTGATAGAAGAGAAAACATCCCATCTCATGAATCACATGATGTCCTTAAGTGACTCGTTCCGGATATGGGCCTATGAAATTTTGAAGAAAACTGTTTGAAAGTTCTATAAACGTCATGTCACATTTTGATTCGTTTACCAATCGAAAGGAGACGTCATACCAAACAATCTTTGCCTTCAAGTTATGCATCTGAGCCGTCACAGTAAAGTTATTCTAGAGTTAAGATTGAAAACCGTCCGAAGACATAGAAAATCGCCGTCTAGCGGAATTAAACCTATGTTATGGATAGAGGAGGTCTAATTTAATAGAAAATATTCCATCACATGATGTCCTAAAGTGACTAGTATCGGAGATATGGGCGGATGAAATTTTAAAAGAAGGAAACTGTTCAAAAGTTCTATAAAACGACATGTCGCAGTTGAATTCGTTTATCAATCGAAAGAAGCTTTTAAATCGCTTTTAACTAATTTCAACATTAGAATTAATGAGTTTCTTCTGGTGCATGTGCATCTGGTCTCTAAAAACTAAAAAGCAATACATATAAAACCGACTGCGATTGTAACTGAAAAGTAAAAAACAAGCTCAACAACACATTTTGGTTTTCCTAAGCTACGAGATCAGAGAAATAGCTAAATTAGACCTACGACTGATTCATCCCAAGGCGAGTATTGTTAAGCTTGTTTTTTTTTTACTTTTCAGTTGCAACCGCAGCCGGTTTTTTATTTAATTTTTTAAATTTAGGTATGTGATTAAAATTGAGTTTGAAAATTTACAAATTGAAGTAAAAGCAATTATTTTCTTCTAAAGACTTTTAACAACATAACTTTGGTGAAAAGTTTCTTTTTAACAAATAAGGGTTCGATACCGTGCGTACTCCGTTTTATCGAAGTAGGAGTTACCTACTGTTGTTTAATTACAATTTTATGAGAACAAACTTAATATTGATTTTCATATTACCATTTCATTAGATTAACACAAAAAAGTACGACAAATGTGACGCTATAACTGCGTCTAAAGTGATTGCTATCTCGTTCGCGCTACAGTCTGGACCGTCTCACTATCTCTGTCACATGCGTCGCTAGACCCAGTTTTATCGTCTCATTTGTCGTTAAATGCATCGCATTTAACTTTCTATGTTTTAATGTAATTATTTATCTAAATAATTCATGCAGAGTCAGCAAATTTGTATTATGTCGCGTTTCGAAGACTTCCCATATTTAAAGCTGGGTACTGACCGACGACTTTACCAGGTTTAATGTAACATGTTACACGTTGAGCATTCATGAAGGTAGTAGGTACGTAGTGTTACGGGAAATCTTGCGAGCAAGAGCCACTCGATACGTGCCGACGCATGAATGCTGGCCGTGTAACATGTTACATTACCCTCGTAATGTTAGTCAGACCCCCGAAACACTTTTCTAAATGGTTATGTGAATCCCGCCTATTTTTCATTGACTTTAAAAAATACTTTGATATAGTTATTATGTATCTTGGATTCCTAACTTACTAGCTTGAACTTAGCGCAAGCGGTTCTTTAATATATATGTACCTTCCAAATTGTAAGGACACTAGCATCTGTATTATCTATCCAGTTGACAACTGACTACTATTAAAATTGATAGGAACTATGCAGTACATTGCTGTTTTGACGTAACGTGCGTCTTACCAGTGGTTACCTTATTGCAGCAATGTACTACATAGTGCCTATAAACTGAATTATCATCTGGACAGATAATGACAGATAATGCGGATGCAAGTGAGTTATACCCTCTATACGTATACTAGAGCTTTGTACATTTTATTTAGCGGAATTCCAACAACAAACCATTATTAGAAAATTACGCACCTATTATAATGAACTGATATTTTACTACAATATTTTGGTAATTAAAAAAGGGTCTTTCCCGGAAAACCTTTAATTACAATTGTTTTTTTTTTCTTAATTACTGGGTATTATATGTAATTGACTCGGTAAAATACAAAAACGTTTTAGGAATAATTAAGTTAATGGAAATAATGTTTAGAAAGCTATTTCTTTGTTTATAACGTTTACAAAAATGGTACGGATCCCATTCCAAAACGAAGTTATTATGTAATCACGCACATAATACAGCACATTCTACTACTAGTATATTCTATCCAGCTTGATCGATTCTAATCACACTTATATACAGCGTACCAGACTTCATTACTAATATTTTGTTTTATTTTTTTTGTATAGGTATGTTTATTATTATTATAAAGTCGGCATACTAGGAAGAGAAAGTATGGACATTTAAAAGTCGGCATTACAGGACTTTTGTTTGATTTGGAAAAGATGGCATAGTGACTAAAGTCGGCATTCAGCACCATAACTCGTCATTATTTCTTAACGATTTTGTGAATTTTAATGACACCTTTCCCAGCCCGTATCACCCCCGTCCCGGTTCTTAGAATGAAACTTCATATTAGTATAACATTTGGAACGATGTTTTTTTTTTCTATTTAGAACTTTATTTATTGTTATAAAAAGTAAAATATTTTGTTATAGGTTCAGAAATCGAACCCGCGGAGGTTTAAAAATCGTAAATACCAATTTATAAAAGAAAACACTATGGCTTGAGCTCACTTGGCGCAGTTGATTAGCACTCAACTAGAGAACGGGAGGTCTCTTAAAAAGTAATAACCTAAGAAAAATTTTCGTTCTGTCTTGTAGAAGCCTCTTTATTTTCAGACGAAAAATCTTTATCTTTATTCTTGCACCTCAATTCAGTACTGAAATATTTCATAATCGCCCAGTTGTATCGTAAAAGAAGCATAAGGCGCTGCAAAAACTGTCCAAATGGAAAGGCTATTTGGCACTTTATCTCTGGTGGAACGCTCGCAGATGCCTGTCAGACAAGCTTCGTTTTAGTGTGGCGCAAGGTTTAAACTTTACGAGGGTATTTTAGAGATGAAATTTATAGCATGGTCATATTTGATACCTATTAGGTACCTAAGTTATTTTTGTGAAAATAGGTTATAGAATGTTGTGATAAATTTGTGTGAGTTTACTTAAAGATTATTCTCCTTCCTTCACTTTGGCGATATCATATGGGTAAAGATAGTGAAATTTGTTGTCGACTCATTTTACCTTGAATTACACGTATGTTTTGCTTTGTTTTGACGCATTTGCCATCATTCACATTGGAATTGATTCAAGTCGATCAATCGTTTTAAAAGAATTTGTTTAAGGGAGCTACAAACATTCGCAAGTAATTTGCATTACTTTATTTTATGTAGGAAACCAAAAGGTTATATCATGCATTAGTTTTACGGCATTTTTTTGTGTTTATATGCATTATTTATTAATTTCTTATCGGTTGTGAACTGATTATGGCCATTAGGAAATTAGCCAGTGTCAAGTATTATTAATATATTATGCAAGTTATTTGCATCGAAACAGTCAAGTCGTCATAGTTAAAGTCAAGTCTAGGGGATCATTTGTAAGCACAGCGGCCATTTATTTACAAAGATTTTTCACGGAGCTTTGGAGACAACACTAAGTCCATGTTTTGCACTGATTTTCACTTTCATTCCACTTATACACCTTCACGAAACTAAATTGATTAATATGCCCCCGAAATTAAACAATTTGCATGCATTTGAACTAGGTTTCACAAAAATGAAAATTTAGCACCACACATAATCAACGAGTTCCCGCCAAAACTCCAATATGCAGTTTGTCAAATATGTAAGATCATGTACATGTAAGATCAAGATCTGGTACAATAATGAGTTTATCTAATCCCACTAATCCAGTAGGATTAGTGGGATTAGATGAACTCATTAATATTAAGAAAAAAAACAATTAATACTAATATTATATATTATTTATATAATATTAGTAGGATTAGTAGGATAGGAAGTATCCTATCCTACTAATCCTACTAATATTATAAATCCGAAAGTCTGTTTGTTTGTTTGTCTGTTTGTTCATTTGTTTGTTTGTTACCTCTTCACGGTCAAACGGCTCGACCGATTTGGATGAAAATTTGCATAGGGATAGTTTAAATGATGGAGAGTAACATAGGATACTTTTGATCCCAAAAATACCGCGGGATTGGGATTTACTCGGGTGATAACTATTTATTAGATGAAAATTTGAATAAGGATAGTTTAAATGATGGAGAGTAACATAGAATACTTTTGATCCCGAAAATCCCGCAGGATCGGGACTTACGCGGGTGATAACTATTCAATGAATGAAAATCGACACAGGGGTAGGGTAAGTGATGTAGATTGGCATCATCATCACCGTCATCGTCATTGATCGTCATCCATCGTCATCGTCATCGTCACTTACTGATGAAATACAAACTTTACCTTACTGCACCTACCTACCGCAGTACAAAAATCCACACTTAAACGGACGACCAGGGAAGTACTTTAACAGTACTTCAATGGGCGACCGTTTAAGTTTGGATTTTTGCATTGCGGTAGGTAAGTGTTCGAACAACACGGGATCGCTACTTGCGCGGGTAAAACCGCGGGGCGCAGATAGTATTATATATGCGAAAGCTTAGATGTTTGTGTTTCAATCCCACAACAACTACTGAACCAATTGCGATTAAACTTGGTATGCAGAAAATTGGGGAACTGAATTAAAACATAAGCTACCGATATTCCCGCGGGGTCGAGACTTACGCGGGTAAAACCGCGAGGCGAAGCTAATCTTATCATCCAAACAATATAATGGAAGAAGAAAAAACAAATAATGGGTATCTACAGCTGCAAATAACTACATGAATAATTTTATAGAATAAATCTAAACCGTCTAAACCGTCTATCGTTTACCACAATTCTAGAAATTACTTAGGTTTAAGTTACAAAATCAATACTTATATATGACATTGAACTCATCTAACTACATATATTAAATTACATTGTTTGTGAAGCCATTCCCAAACATTACTTGACCAAACGACCTTAAATGTCTATTTGACCTGTTAATGTCTAGACCATAGACAATTTATTCAGACAAATTCTAGAAATTTGAATTCAATATAATAATTTTATTTCTTACAAATTTATGTGATATCGTGACACTGATGGTTTAAGTATAAGTATGTGTAGAGTATATAAGGTTTTTCACTATGCACAGAAAATTCTGTACACAATACTCTGTTCTGTGTCTTTTTCACTCCTGCGTAAACGCCTGCTGTGATCTGCTGCTGAGTGACATGCTGTCACTAACGGATTTGTATTTACACCAGTAGGGGAATACCCTCGGAATAGAGAAAAAGCTCGGAGCTCGGAAAGAGCGTTGGTCCGGAACCGAAGATAGTTTTGACATTAGTCACTGCTTTATTGATTTATACTGAGCGAGACGGAGATTAATTTTCTGACATCGGTTTCAGACCGAAGCTCTATGAATAACCCTACGAAAAGCCGAAGTTCCACCAATAAAGATAAAGTAGGTACAAAATTCTTCGTGCAAAACCAACTGCTTTATCCAAGCAGTAGGCTTTGTGAAACTCCAAACTTGTACTGAACACTAGGTTCGTCAGGAACTAGCTAAAGCAGACAAAAGCCTTCGCTTTAATCTCAGGCCCCACTCGATTGTCCATCAGCAGTCCGTTGCAGGCAGTTTCATTATTCACTAGGTTGCAACTCCTAAATGTGTTACATTGTGGCTATTTGAGGCAGCTACTCTAGCTCGAACAGTTTCAAAGTTGCAATGCAATATAACAGTGTATTATATTGTGACGGGTGTGGGTTGTAAACTTGTCACAATAGGCAGCTAGATTCTAGACTACTAGAGTTTTTGCAAAAGTGATGATAATACACGAACATTTCAGATGAGAGCTGTCAAATTGACAGAAACGAAAGATGGATACTCTGATTTTAGCTCGCTTACCTACTTACAACTGTTGAGTGGTCTAAATTACTATAATTTCAATTACCTACCACTTACTACTGCCACGTTACACAATTCAAAGTCTTTTTTGACTAATTGACTGAAAGGTTTTTTTGAAATTCCCACGGGATCGGGAACTGCGTGAACTCGATGTGACCGCGAGAAGCTATGTATAGAAGTAAACACTTCTATCCATACCATACCTTAATCATCTTTCGTCTCTAGTCATAATACAACTAAATAAAATAAAAAATAATAGGTAGTACTTATACACCTATTACCTATATTTCTTAAATTAACAAATATTAAATAATAATATATACTTTGTTTTCTTACAATTATCTTCAAAATACAAACAACTGGTTGTTGTAAGATAAAAAAAAGGTTAATGTTGTCCTGACGCAACATGATCCTACCTCGGAGACTTGGAAAAAACAATAAAATGTTATCTAGATAAACTAAGAAATATGGAGGTTTTCACAAATCATTTTATTTACTTGGGGTTCATGTCTGTTTTTGTTAAGGTCCGAATATTTTTTTTTGGATTTTCATAGGTCTCCTAATATTATACCAGCATATGTAAACATAATATATTATAAATGTTTTTCCCTGATAGCTGTTAGCTCTGTAAAAGTTTTCCGAAGTTTTAATAAACAGATCCATCACCACCGTCTTGGGCGAGAGTTATGAATTGCATTAGCGGCCTTGCAGATCAGATAACGCTACCAGTTTGAAAAGTTAATCTATCTTGTATAGAAAACATATTTACAAATAATTGAAACCATACAAAATTAAACCAAATCTAAAGAAAATTAATTGATTAAAAACTCAATCCGTTTTTGCTTGAAAGAATAACAAACATAGTACATATATAAATTAATAAATAAATATTGCACGACATTAGACATCGTTATCCGTTGTTGTGTTCCGTCCGGTGCATGCGGTGCCGGTAGGTGGACGCTTAGCTTTATACCTCAATAAGCAAATCTCCTTTTTTTAAACAAATCTCTTTTTAAAACTTTATAAAGTACCTAAATAAAATTATATCCCCGCTACAATCATTCATATTCTACAAATAGTAAAGCAAATAAAAATAGTACGAACACATTCATGGAATTTTATAATACGACGATGTCGAAGGATTTTACAATTCAATACACGTGCCGTATGTTTTCTAACATTTTATATCAAAATTACCAACTCCAAACAGGTAATTAGACCGTTCGTAATTAGACAATTTCAAAACTTTATTACCAAGGCGAAGTAATTTACACATAATTAAGCGACCTTTGTATAACGTCGATCTGCTTTAATTATTAATAACAATGTGCTGTTAAAGGAAAATATCCCATAATAACAGCAAATTTTAAATTTAAATTATCTTAAATTTTGTTTTAAAGAAACATTGTCAACTTTGGAGTCTTCAAATCAATAGTGAATAGGTTTATCCTAAGCAAGTTTGTTAATCCAATGATTGATTGATTCAAACACACTGGCGAAACTCGATCATCCATAGAACATTCCCATCAGGTAAGATGAGGTCAAATGCTACCCTATGGCATGTGAACAAAAGAACAATAAACTATTATAAAGGCTTCAAGCCGACAGAATAAAGTCCGGCTAAACCTATAGTTGAGCAAGATAGTTTTATATATAAAGATGTGAATTAGCTACTTTTTATCCCAATATTTCCGCGGGAACAGGGTTTACGCGGGTGAAACCGCTGGGTTCAGCTAGTATTCAATAACCGATAGTGATGTCAACATACTTGCGAAACTAAATTGAGTCCTGCCCCTAACTAGGTTTCCTAAGCAAAGACAGGTTATGCTTAAGTCAACCTGTCACTAGTTATCGATGTAACTCCTAAGCATTATTATCGACAGCTTGAACCCCTACCTTGTACAATATCGATACATATTCAATGTGTGGAGAAACTTACTTTAAATTAATAATTATATTATGAATAAATATAGTCACACACTAGGCAACTAGGCTTGACCTATGGGTACTAAAACACTTTATTTATCCGGTTTTATCGCGTTTTTATTCATTATTTGACCCGAGCTTTCGCCAACTTTACAGTTGGCGAAAGATGAGATGAGATCACTTCTCAGTCAACCTTGAAAAAGCCAACTGTAAAGTTGGCGAAAGCTCGGGTCAAATAATGAATAAAAACGCGATAAAACCGGATAAATAAAGTGTTTTATTATGCAAAATCGCGAAAACCATAGAAGAAACTATGGGTACTAGATAAATAACCTGTTATATTTTTTGAAGATTACCAAAAAATGTTAAATTAAA
The DNA here is from genome assembly GCA_949358125.1 of Idaea dimidiata. Taxonomy (NCBI): domain Eukaryota; kingdom Metazoa; phylum Arthropoda; class Insecta; order Lepidoptera; family Geometridae; genus Idaea; species Idaea dimidiata. The sequence continues at coordinate 16,970,958 of OX442329.1, forward strand.
AAATTGTACCTCATAAGGTAAGAATGGACATTTATAGATCACTTTATTGTCCGTCCGTCTGACCGATTGTCTGACAACATAATTTTTTTTTATCTTACTTCTTACTTAATATTAAAAGCGCGAAAGTTTGTTTGTAGGTATGTCTGTATGTATGTGACTTTGTTACTCAATCAAGCAAAAACTACTGAACCGATTGCGATGAGACTTGGAAAATAGGTAGCTGGTGACCTTTAGTAGCAGATAGGCTACTTTTTTTCTGATTTTCCTGCAAGAACGAGACTTACGCAGGTGAAACCGCTGGACGCAGCTCGTACATTCATACGATACATTATATAAAAAAACCCAGAACAAGGAACAAACATTCACGGCGGGAATCGAACCCGCAACCTTCTGCATTGCAGCCGGATGCTCGCCTAACACACCACCAGAGGCGGTTTAATGAATTTGTTAATTTTCTGAGAAGAGATTAATTAGCTTTTGTTCAGAGTTGTAGCTCGCTAACAATAGATAAATATTAATTAGGTCTTCGGAAAATCACGGTGGTTTAAATTAAGGTTTTCTATGGATATCAGTTTAACAATAAATTTATTATACACGTTTAAGGTAGGTTTGCGTCACAATAGGTTAAAATTTTTGCTTTTAGGGTTCGCTAACTCAGTATTTACTTTACGCTTTTGGACTTTTTCGTTTTACTTTTAAGCTTATGTGTATTTGTCTTACATTTAATATGTATTAACTAAATATTGCGACTTCTCGCGACCAACACCTGACCTAACATGATTAAAAATGTCAAGGTAAGATTTTTATATTATTTTCTTCTTTAAATGAATACCGGATTAAGATTCAGTAATGATCCAGTGTGATAAATTCACACGATGTAATTAACTTGGAATAAAAACACTTAAAAAGTTTATTGCAAATAATAAAATGCTTTATCTTCTATATATACTTTTAATAAAATCGTTACTTAGCGGTGTCTGTTTTTGAAAGATATTCTGAAAAAACTATTTTTATTCGTATGTACTAACGTAACAGACCCATGTCCGTGTTTAACTTTTTGTCTGTTTCTCCGTTTGGGTGTTTGTCTGTTTGTCTGTGCGTTTGTGCGCGCTAATTTCGGAAACGGCTGAACCGATTTCAATGAAATTTGGTATAGCTTAAGACTTCGATTAACATATAGGCTACTTTTTATCCGGATATCTAATCCGAATATCCGGATAAAACATAAAAATTGCGTAATTTTGTTGTTTTTGAATAATCGGCATCCATCGTCATCATCACTTACTGACATACAAATTTTTCATAAACTTCACCCACCTACTGCAGTGCAAAAATCCACACTTAAACGGACGACCAGGGAAGTACTGATGATGCTAGGTGCGGCAGCGCCTGGCTTCAACAGTACTTCAATGGGCGACCGTTTAAGTGTGGATTTTTGCATTGCGGTAGGTAGGTGTAAGAACAATGCGGTACCGCGACTTGCGCGGGTAAACCGCGAGGCGCAGCTAGTTTACAATAAAATTATTGTTTTTGGAATAAAAAAAGGGTTTTTTTTATATATTTTATTTAAAATAGGGTTATTGACGAGGAAAAATCCCGTCAGCAACTTCCACGTCCGGGGCAGCGTTCATGTTTGAGTCATTGTCATTGCGCGACATTTTCTATCATGTAGGTGCAGAGCTTAAACCCCAAAGTAATCCGGAAGGCATGAGTAAAAACCCATTGTCAGGAAAAACCTCTTTTCAATCCGAAATACCGTAAGGGTAGGCTTAACACTCTGAAAACACAATCTTGACCTAAAGTTATCCGAGTTACTATAATGTATAATGGAACCGTTATCTGCGTACCGTACCGTTAAAATATCGTCTTTCGAAAAATATCGAGGATCTAGGCTGTGGCCGCATAGTCAGGTAGCTCGCTTAGCGCCTAGTGACTTGCATTCTGACTAGATACACTGCAATGCACTAAGCGCTCAGTGTGTGCATTCTACACTATGCGCTTAAGTTATGTGATGGAGTTTTGGCGAAGACGCGTTGAGGAGATGTTTTGCTTAATTTTCATTTTTGTGAAACCTAAATTTAATGCGTGTAAATTGTTTCATTTCGGGGGCATATTAATCAATTTAGTTTCGTGAAGGTGTTCAAGTGTAATTAAAGTGAAAATCGGTGCAAAACATGGACTTTAGCGTTGTCTCTAAAGCTCCGTGAACAATCATTGTAAATGGCCGCCGTTTTACAATGGTTCCCTTGACTTGACTTTAACTATTACGACTTGACTGTTTCGATGCAAATAACTTGCAAATATTATTTATACTTGACACTGGCTATAATGTCCAAATGGAATATAGCCCTATAAAAGAAGAACAAGTTATATGAAAAGCTAGCGTTAAGCCAGCCTCCTGTCCATGCGGACGTGGCTTAAGGGATCTAACTCACTTGCACATCAGTGGCCGACACCGACAACATGTATAAGTATACTACAGCTATAAAGAACCGAGTTTTTAACGGGGTCCTTGCCTAATTTACTGTGGGCAATGTTTCATATGCTCCAGACCCCCGTCGCATGTGAATTAGAGGTTCCCATGGTGGGTTGATGTAGAAATCCAATCATATTTTTAATCTCCGCATAACCACCATCTTACCTAAGTTCTTCACATTGACTAGTTTGTAAACATCGTGTTTCGCAGACAGTAACTTGAGCCGAAAGTGTGTCGTTTTGGGCGTCTCTTACTTACTTCAAAATCGAGCCCAGTAGAATTGTCTCATAATTGAAATAAAAATGTGAGCCGTCACGAGACGCTTGACAGATGTAAAACATAGTGATTGGTTTCATTAAGCGTGGCGATGCATCGCCACGGCTTGTATCGCCACTCCAACAATCAGGTTTACCCGCGCCTATAGATATTTCACATCAATAGTACCTACGCGATTAAGACCCTGTAAAATGTAACTATATATAGTATTGGTTTCAATAACTAATATCTAAACAACATAATCGACTGCTCAGAATAAAAAAACAAAGTTTTGCAATCCAACATAACAAACAAAAGTTTGACTTTCCAAAAGTCGTAGAACAAGATTCGCCTACACTACTAAAATAACCCTCTTCGACTAATTTTACCATCACCGAAACACATCGTATACTGCAGAACAGTATACCTAATATAGGTATACGGTGTGTTCATTAACTTAACTACATCTAAGTTGAGTGTTATAACGTCGGTCACGTCTACAATATACCATTTAATGCATGACAAGTAATGAAGTAGTATCGGAACAATTTGTACTATAATACTCGTATACGTGACGCCATTATGGCATACTATGTTATACTTAATACCCATAACACGTCAAGTGAGATAGCGTTCACGCAATTTGAGATTTGGTTATAATAAATAGGTGACTATGATTACGCGTTGAATTCTAATCTTGTATGAGAGGTGTAGGTTTAGGAGTTTGACTTTTAATCATATAACAACACACATCATTGCGGCACATCATCGGCACATCAATGTCTCTGGCATGGTGAGCGTTACACATATATAACGTATTTATATACTGTGGACTTTATGATACTATGGACTTTTTGACACAGTGGACATTTTGATATAGTGGACTTTATGAGACTAAAGGCCATAAATCGGGTTCGTAAATCGTCTTCTGTCGAGCTACGGAACTTATATCTGAATAGAAAGATGGAAAGTACTCGTCAGAAAACAAATACAGGCAACCGCTTGTACAAACCCCCCTTTAAATTAAGCTATATCTACTCTACCTATCCGCGGCCCTAGCCAAAATTCTTATCGAATAGCGAGAACGCGAAAAATCAAGCGTGACCTTATGTCAATTTCATACAAAAAATCTATCGAATGGCGTTTTCGTTATTCGATAAGAATTTTGGCTAGGGCCGCTGGTCTCAAGGTACAAAACTGTACAAGCCCTAAGCCTACCTAAATTACATATAGATAAATACACTACCTATCTTGCATAAATCTACCTATCTATTTAAACTACCTAAATACTCGTATGTACTTACTTATATGTTGAAACGCTTACTTATCACTGTATTTATTCAAAAGCTTACTTACCTCCTGAATGTATCTATTACAGAACTCTAAAAATTGACTCTAAAATATCGCCATTTTGTAACACCTATACCAAAAGCTATATAGTATAGCTTTTCTTGTAACATCATGATGCTACAAGAAAAACTATCTTATGACTATGGAAATAGGGCATAAATAAGTGCACAGTAAAATAGTTTGTAAGTTAGTTTGTAAGTTAGTTCATAAGTACTACACTGAAAAAGAATCACCAAAGAAAACCAATGAGGATGAATATTGCATTTAAATGAATTTATAAAATACTAGCTGCGCCCCGCGGTTTCACTCGCTAAGTCCCGTTCCCGCGGGAATATCCTGGTCCCCATCTACCTATATTCCAAGTTTCATCGCAATCGGTTCAGTAGTTTTTGCGTGAAAGAGTAACAACCTCACATACATACATTCAAACAAACTTGTTTTAATTAAACAAAGTAAAACAAAATTTTAATATTAGTAAGACTAATTGTATCATGAACTTCATCTCACAATAGTTACTTGACCCAAAATGAGTGATCGTCTAAGTAAACTAACTATACCTATTTCCCCAGTAGAAATCGACAGTCCTAAAAACCATTTATAGATTAGTTTATAATAAAACTAATCGTAACTCTCCTTATGAGAGTTTAGACTACAGGTATCGTCTTTTCAAGTGAAATCCTCAATACGAGAATTTGTTGTTTGATAATTAATTTACCGCGCTCGAGAAATTACTTATCGATTTCTTTAAACACATATTCCGATTGACGTTCCTGCTTAATCCCAGAAATATGAAATGCGAAGATTTTATGAAAATACTCAATAGGGTCCATGACAGCCCTCGAATGAGTGAATTGTGAATGAACTTCACAAATACCCGCTTCGGGTCCTCTACTATCAAATCTCATCGAGCATTCTGTTCACAATTTCAATAATTTGAATTGGGAACTCACCTTCAGTCGTTTAGGCAAGACAAGCAATGTCCTTTGAGATCGTCCACTCGTTTCGAATGCACCGGACGTGTGCAATATCGGCCGGCACTTTGTAAGTGACGTTATGATAAACCGCTGTTCCAATATTGGGATGAATAGAAATATTTTAACAAGAGGAAATGCATTATCAAAAAAAAACTCGTGACAGTAATTGAGCCAGTGCCCCTCGCTTGCCGGTTAGAGACCCACGAGACACGGTAAATTTTTTAACGACTATGCTCTCTCTCTGTTTTCTGTATTTTCAGTAAATTGCTTTGAGCAATAAATATAAGAAATATCATATAATTTTCAATAACAGAACCTTTGGAAGCCACGTTAAGCACGTGGGTCTCTGTGGATATCTCTGATAGCAGTCGTTAGGTCAAGTTAGAGGCATTAGGGCGACTTGACAACTACTACAAATGGTGTAACAAACTACTATACGAAAAGAAGAAGGAGGTTACCGTAATACACACGTCGTCGTCTCTTCGATAGAATCACGTGGCTACTCAACTCGACCTGGTTTATCCGGGGCCGTAAACCCCTAGAAACCTTATAATACACTTAGAAGGAAATTAACTGAAATGTACATTCACGTAACTCCTTCGAGTACAATTTTCCACAACTTTACAAAACTTTCTTAGTTAGAGATAGTTTTTAAGGTTACTCTGGGGAATATCAAATATGTTTTAGTACTTATTTGAGTTTATTATTTGTTTGGAAATTGATATTGGTTCTTAATAATTATAGAGGTAGGTTTAGATAGAAAATTATACCATTATCGATGTAGGAAAGTTCCAATATTTAACATTATAGAGCTAGGAAAATTTTGATATCGATACGTTGCGAAGTCCTTTATTGTTTCTTGATTTACAAAAATTTCATAGTTTAAAATTTTAATTTATTGCTTAAATTTAAAGTAACTTTGTAGAGCAGTAGGTGTGTACATTTCTTTTTTCCACATAATATGTATACCGTCTGAATGTAAATATTACCATTTTTCTACAAATTAAATACGCCGTAGTTACACCCATTGAAAATCGGTGGAGGTGGCTAACTATTTAATAAATATACCTACGAGTACAATAAATATATTTTAATAGCATCAACGGCAGACTCCGGCTCAGCGTTTTCCCTGTTCCCGTAACAATTTTTTGAAAAGAAAATTACTCCACATGCTTCCTCCACAGTAACATGCAAATTTCTTCATCTCGACGGAATAGGAATCTCGTATTTTTCTTTTCATCACAATTTTTGAGAAATGTTGAGGAACCTGAAAATGTAACACGTTCTCCGAATAGCTGTTGTGTGAAGGTATTGCTTATCTAGCCGTCCTGGGATGAGTTCTTATAATAAAACTACGAATCGTTTTAGTGACGAACGGTAGGTAGGTAGGGTACTATTCATTACATCTTCTACATGTCGTTGACGAACTCTGTTTAATTTTTTTAAAGCTTTACAACGTCTTTGTACGACAAACTTTTATAATTTACACAATTTGTACTCATAAAGATTAGAGTCTCCTTGCGAACAAGACTATTGTAAATACTTGAAAAGTATGAAAATTAATAATAACAATATGCGAATAAGACCCGGGAAAAAAGAAAATATGTTATTGCACTTTTCGTAAAACTTGTGCCAATTTAGGTTCATCTTGCAGCCCTGCCCGTAACTGAAACGAATCGTATTCTTAAATTAGTAACCCAGCCTTAGTCTGACAAATTGACGTTGGTATACCTACTTTGGGCAGGATGATATTTTATGAATAAATAAAATGGTGGGCAGTTTCAGAGTTTCAGTAGTCATTTGGTCTAAATTCTGAATAGAATACAATTTATTACAGGATGTTTCTAGTGTGAGGGAAAGTTGTTCTGTCCTTTTCGACAATAAGTAAAAATAAATTGAAAACCTGTCTACGGATCGGGCACGATATAGTTCGAAAGTTGGATTTGAATTAGGTTGGAGCAGAAATGAATTCTGTAACCTAGGATCAGTATCCAAATTAGGATTTGAGTTCCGATTCGAGTTCCATTTCGAGTGATGTTACTGGTTGCAAGCCTCTCGGGAGCCAGGGTTCTGGCAAAATCTCAAATTATTTGGGATTGGCTCAGTAGTTGACGACAACTACTGCAAATAGGTTTAGCAATATTTTTACGCCTACCTGACATTAACCCTGCTGGGACCAAGCTGTGTTTACGTCACCAGTGGAAAGAGATGGAATAGCTCTGTCCTATGGCAAGGCTACTCAGCTTGATTGGCTTTGAATTCTGCTGTATTGATTCTTTCAGAACGTTTATGTCTATAAAATTAAAAACCATTCGTATTCTTCTGGTCTGGGTGTTTTCTAAGTATCAAACGTATGTATAAAAATTTAGTTTTTGTCTTATTCTTTCGCTATTCTGCATTGCAATAAAGCACAATATTTACCGGGTTTATTCGCTCATTGTTTCAATTACCGACGTTAGTTTAATTTATAGTTAGTTTAATCATAGTTAAATTAGCGAAACGACCTCAGTTGTGCGTTGGGCGGACACCCGACTGCAATGCGGAAAGTTGTGGGTTATGTGCTTAAAAATAAATAAATATTTTATCTGGTCTGGGTGTCTTTCTATGTATCATATGTATATATTTACACCAAAAAAAGTATATTATGTAGTACATCCGTCTCTAATACTCAGAGTGCAAGCCTAGTGCTTTATTTCGGGCTAGATTGCGCTGTGTGTAATGTTGTGCAATGTCGTGTCTCGTTGTGAAATATTTTCATTAGTGATTTGCCTCTTGTTTCAGAGTTCTTCAGAACACCAAGCCAGCTTTGTAAGTATATGGGATTATTTCATACTATGTCATAGCAACAACTGCAGGTTCGAGCGACTACCATAATTCCTACCGAGTGTTTCCGATTGTTTATACTTCATGTATTTTTGTAGTTTTGACTTTAAAATCCTCCGCGGCATTTACAATGATAACTGTACAAATTCTGGTGTTACATGGGAATCTGGTATAACTTTTGTAAATATTGGGAATCTGATATGGGGTATCAGGGGTAGGGTCCTTAAGCACACTTTGATTTATTATAAGGTACGTCTTATTAGGAAGGTGGTAAATAGCGGAATTTATTTTATAAGGTCGATGGTGAAAGCTGTTCACAGACTTTTCTATCGACCGATAGTTCGCCAATAGCTTGAAAATTGCTCATCGTTCGATATCTGCTAGCTAAAACCTTGAAATGAAAATCGTGTAGGCCTCGGGGGCTTTTAGCTCTACTAAAACACAATGAGGTATAGGACCGGCTTCAACCATCTGGGCGCCCTGTTCGAGTAATTCGTTAGAAGAACTTTTATATATTTTTGATTTTAAATATTTGATAAACGTGCTATTGTAACAATACAGATATTCTATTAGCTTATTTAATTTCCATGTAAAGCATACATGCACATACTTGCGTTGTAAAATAATTCGCTTTGGAAGTAAAAAAGTTGCTATATCCAAAGTACCTACATACCCTGTATATATTATATAGTCTCGAGTCGTCTGATTAGTAATGTAATTTTCAGTAAACGGTAAAAAACTGGTACATATGTGACATGTCACCATTTACATCCTAAAGGCAGTAAAATAGGTAATTAAACCGAGGCGGTCAAAATACAAATCCTTTACTCTAGTCTCTAGTCCCATAGTAAATTAATATAAAAAAAAAGTTCAAAAAAAGGTAAAAGTGTGGCGCCTGCCTTGTACATGTATACAAATCGATGATCCCCAAATACGGCCCTGATGAGGCGGTAACATCTATATATATATAAAAGAAAGTCGTGTTAGTTACACCATTTATAACTCAAGAACGGCTGAACTGATTTGGCTGAAAATTGGTGGGGAGGTAGCTTAGAACCAGGAGAAGGACATAGGATACTTTTGATCCCGAAAATCCTGCGGGATCGGGACTTACGCGGGTGATAACTATTCATTGGATGAAAATTTGCATAGGGATAGTTTAAATGATGGAGAGTAACATATGATACTTTTGATCCCGAAAATCCCGCAGGATCGGGACTTACGCGGGTGATAACAATTCAATGAATGAAAATCGACACAGGGGTAGGGTAAGTGATGTAGAGTGGCATCATCATCATCGTCATCGTCATTCATCGTCATTGATCGTCATCCATCGTCATTGATCGTCATCCATCGTCATCGTCATTCTTCGTCATCGTTATCGTCACCTACTGATGAAATACAAACTTTACCTTACTTCACCTACCCTACCGCAGTGCAAAACTCTACACTTAAACGGACGACTAGGGAAGTTCAATGGGCGACCGTTTAAGTGTGGATTATTGCATTGCGGTAGGTAGGTGTTCGAACAACGCGGTTTCGCAACTTGCGCGGGTGAAACCGCGGGGCGCAGCTAGTTGGGAATAGATGACGAAGTATGTTCATCAATAACGGGCGAAAGTAGAGCCATTGTGTACGTACGACTTGTCACGGTATATGTACGAACGAAATTACTATGGGTACAATCGATAACAAAAATCGTATCCTATTTTAAGACCATTATGAACAGGGTAGGCAGTAGGTACTCGCGTAGAAAAATGTATTATCATTACATCCAACTCTTTTACCTACCGATGCCTTTTGTCAAAGTTAAAATTAGATACAATTGCTCCTAATATTTCTGTTTTTATAAAACAAAGTTAACAAAAAGGATAAAAATATAACCGCAGAAGGAAAAGAAGTTGAAAAAAAGAAACAATAATTATACACCTAAATTATTACGGTACATACCTAATCTAACTTTTTAAATAAAACAGATTCATTTGAGTTTTCTGAACACAAAGATACAACCAGTTACAAATAAACAAGCGATCCAAATATTTATTGTTGTTACAGGCTTTTGTAGCCGCCACAACATTGCAATAGCAAGCCTAGTAAATTCATTTTACGGTTCACGTGCGATTCTAGTTTCACGGATTACCTATGTGAACAAAAAAAAACAGTAACGCTTAAGCATTGATCTTTTCTATGACTTATTTTAGACAGAAAAACCAAACCCAAACATTATCACAAACAGAGGTATCCTAACGTTTGCTTTTTATTCTGACTTTTTTTAAAGGAGTGTGAGTTATATCTCGGACAATTTGACTTTAGAACTGATGAAGTTAGGCCGTTAGAGACGAGTTTGAAATGCTTCACTGTCAAGAGACCACTAACCTTCTAGTCTCTTATAAGATACCTGTCTAAATTCTTTGCCCTGAAATTTAATTTACTGCCACTAAAATAAAATAAAACTTCAATGTATTTCGAACAGTAGCGTTCAAAGGTTCGGTAAATGATGAAGCAATTTCCTCAAACTAAAGTAAAGGAAGCACATCTTGACGCTTAGCGATGTATTATTATTTAATAAAACTACGATAAAAGACATCAATAGTAGACTTGCGCAAAGTAAATAAAGAATGAAATCGTTCTTTAACATAAAATATAAAGAAACGAGATTTTTAAGTAGAATCTTGTAACAAGAAATTCGAAGCTTTTTCGAAGTTTGTTATTCAAATTGATTTTTCAAATTCAAATTAAGAAGTTCATTGACCTATATGCGCCAGCTAATGTTGGATAATCGTCTAGGGCAGCAACACTTTCTTGCATAGGTATTCGATACTAAGTATATGTGGCTAAAAAACTATTTTCTCGAGCTCCTTCGAGCTTAGAAAGGCAAGTTTAGCAATGGTTGTTATCTCTGACAGTAGACGTCAGGTCAAGTTAGAGACCTTAGGGCGGCCTGAAAACTCTTACTAAGTGAACTACACAAACAACCACACGAAAAGAAGAAGATTCAAATTAGGGAATAATTGAAGTTGCTTAGATTTTTTCTTTTAGAGAGCTAGTTTTCAAACCACATCATTAAGAAAACTCAACCGGTTTTTATTATCAACGACACGATACAATATTGAATGTGTTTTGATATAATTAATGTTAGATGAGGCGGTAGTTTACAGTAACTCTAGAACAGTAAGAATGATGACGTCTCAGTCTACCCTGAGGAAGGTCTGCAAATGCTCCGAAACGTGGGTACGACATTAGAACACTGCCGTTAATAAAACAATGCGACTAAAACCGTAAAATTAGTTTAATTTCAATACAAAGTCGCGAAACCAGAAGAAAAGTCGAATATCATTATTATTCAATTGCAAACAGTATCTGCAAAGTCACACTACAATAACCCCATCTGTGATTTGTCTCCCCTACTCTATAAAAACTCGGTCACTCGTTAAAACCTGAATTAAGCCAGTCAGGCCGTCACAAGTGGAATCCATTGGCATCGTAACAAGTTCGTTACGTCCGATAAACAAAACGTTGCGATCGAAGTTTAGCAGTAAATCAAGCAGTTTACTTCGGTACGCCATTACAAAATTAGGTCGCCCCGAACGACTCCGAATTCAAGTATAAATTTAACTGAATTATATTACAATTTAACGGCAGCTGTTCGGTTTTTTTTGCATGTATAAAATACGAGAAAGTTTTTGTTTGTTGAATATGGAACGGATGGTAATTTGATGAAGGTTAGAAGGCGTAAGCAAGTGTTCATTCTTTGATCGAGTGCCTAACTTATAGAATTGTTCCAAGAACAAAGTAAGTAAAAAGTTGTCAAATCTCGCACACATAATTGTAGTTATGAACATCACTTTCTTGAGCTCCTCTGTGCTTCGGAAGGCACGTGAAGCAGTTGGTCTAGGTCTAACACTGAGTGATCTCTAACACCACTATACGAAAAGAGGAAGGAGAATCAGCATTAGTAGCATAGGAGCACGAAAAAGGTTTGTCGGTCAAAAATTAGTTCAGTATTTTTTTTTGTCATTTGAAAGAAGAAGACTGAATAAAAGAAGAGTTTAATATAACTGAGATCATCAATATTTTTCTCGATATATTATGTGTAGTCTTAGTACTATTGTATTAACTACCTATTCAACCTTATCTAAATAAATCTATGTTTTGTTATTCTAAGCCGTATTTCGATGCAAGTCGGCTTTAGTGGGCTTTATAGGTACGTTAAACTACTGATTTACTAATGCGTCCTCGAGGAATACTGTTTACATTCTAGTAGGTAAACCCTTTGGAGAATTCATGATATACGAACGTAAACACACTATTAAAGCATCTAATTACTAAGCCAATACCTCAGTTAGCAAAATACCTGAGTTTTCTCGATATATTCCATACAATGAAAGACTCGTTTAAGAAGGTAGCTCTGTTGTTATCTCTGATAGCAGTCGTAAGGTCTAGATAGATATAGAAATGTCAGAATTGTAACTTTCAAACAAGTACCTACAAGAGCCCCCTTTTGGCTTAGATTACCCTAGTTGCAATACATTGTTTTTATTTCAAGCAGTGTGAATCACCTAGTGTTAGAATTTTCAGAGATTTCAAGTCACCCTATAAGGCCCCTAACTTGACTTAACGACTGCTTTCAGAGCACGGAGGAGCTCGAGAAACTGGTTTTTTGCGACACAAATTATTGGTCACCCACCCTAGTAATGACCGCGCCGAGCCTTGCTTAACCCATACAGTGCTTAATACATTGTATAAGTACCTAATATAAAATCGAATAATTCTTTTCTAAGAAGAAAAAGTAACACGACAAGCTGGACCGCTACTCGTAGTTTCGATAAGTACAATTAATGAATGTGTGTCCAAGGGATGGTGATGAATCAACGGAGCCATTCATTGTCGAATTGACAGCTCCTTCAGCAGTAAGCAGTGGTTTCAACATAAATGATATTGTAGCTAATGACTCTTTAGATTTGTTGCGATTTACACTTAAACATCATCTACACTTAATTTATTATTATAAAAAACCATGACTTTCCGAGGCCGAATTTCGCCTATAGACATAAGTTACTGAAAAGTCAAAATAAACAAAACAGTTTTGTCTTCTAATTTCGCTGTTGGATTAAAATTAAAAACTTTTTCGGTTTTAATCGAGTGGTTTTATGTTTTTATCTTTTTGTTGCATCGTTTTTTATGCGTTGTGTTGTTAAAACCGCAAAAAATAGTATAATTTCAAACGTTTATTTTTTCCATTTCACGAGAGCCGCTCGGTCGTAGACGTGTGAGTATTTTATTTATTTATTGTATTAAAAAGCTTTAAATTAATAATTACAAATCCCAAACTGCATACCAGTTTGTCAGCAGTAGTTAACGTCGCTCATACTAAGCACTTCTTATAGTAACTTTATTATATTATACCTATTATAATCAGTGTTTTTTATTTTATTGAACGTGAATTAAGATTGCATTATTTTTAACTTAACAACTATTTACTAATTTAATTACTTAAATACACAGAGTAGTTAGGCTATGGACATAAAGATTAATAATGCTTTTTAAGTACTTTTTTTTTAATGTGTTTTACGGTTTACATTGGTAAATTAGACCCAGAGGCAATTCATTTGTCAGCTTAGATGTAACTTACTTTCTTGTACGTTTCCTATACCTAGTAGTTCGTAATAGCTGGTACAGTAAATGGTTTTTTATTTGACATTCGGTTTCGGTATCTAAAGATTATTTCTGTTTTGTGTTCATTGTTGCCAAACTTTTCTATTAATAAAGTTAGCTGTTTTTAATTTAAGATCTGTAGGTATTTACATAATTATGTTAAATACCTTTTCGTGTTTGTGTTTTAGTTTTATATTTTTTAAGGGATTTAACAATATTTTTTATAGTAATGCCGACTATATATGTTATCCGTATCCGGGTTTTAAACTTAGATCCGTAGGCACCCAGATTCAGGCTGTTCATGTGCATGTTATTTTTGTGTGCGTAAGTTCACATTGTTAGCACACACAAACAACATGCACATGAATTTACTCACATCACTAAGACCAAACCGCTCTCGTGGAATAAAACAATTGTAAAATAAATGCTATAAAAACATAAAACAATATAGACAAATAGCTTTTTAAAATACAAAAGCTTTAAGAGATAACTATCTTATATATTAAGATTATCTAATAGCTAAGTTAAGTTTAAGTTTTAAGACAAGTAAAGGAGAACCAAAAGTTTTACACTAGAATAGTAAAGATTTGATAAGGTATTTCTTCTTTAAAATGGCTTTTCCATTCGGACATTTGCCAGTGTCAAGTATTTTCAATATTTGCAAGTTATTTGCATTGAACGAAACAGTCAAGTCGTCATAGTTAAAGTCAAGTCGAGGGAATCATTGTAAAAAGGTTGCCATTTTTTACAATGTTTGTTCACGGAGCTTTGGAGACAACACTAAAGTCCATGTTTTGCACCGATTTTCATTTTTTTTTACACTTGTACACCTTTACGAAACTAAATTGAATAATATGCTCCCGAAATTAAACAATTTTCACGCATTTGAACTAAGTTTCACAAAAATGAAAATTTAGCAACACATCTCCTCAACGCATTCCCGCCAAAACCCATTTGATAAGGTATAGTTTAGTCAAAAAGTAACGCAAGTTCGCTGACGCAAGTCCTTTTATAAAATGCTCAGATGTTATCTAGATTTTTTTGTTTTGTTTACATCTTGTTGTTTCGTATTTGCTTTTGAATCCTTGATTTATTATTATTTGTCTGAATAAATGTTTTTATTTATTCATTTAAATTCATCAGAGAAATATACAGAACTGTAATATCTAAACCTACTACCTACCTGTTTTTCTTATACTTTTAAACTATTCGGGTTGCCAATGTGGCCAAATCGCGTCAGAAAGACATATTTTCAATCAAATAATATAATTTTACTAAAAAGCGGAGTCGAAATTCAATTACTCAATTGAAAGAGAAACTTTGCTTTAATATCCTGTAGGGTAACAACGTATTGACAACTTGTAATAGGATAAACTTTTGCTACCCACGGATTTGTGAAACAATAACATATGTTTACTCATGCTAAAATTTTGCAGATTTATTCATATTTGTTTCATTTCCTTGTTTGTTCAAATGGTTAGGCATAATTAATTCTTCTTCTTTTCGTGCAGTAGTGTGGCTCACCTAGTGTTAGTTTTCAGTTAGCCCTAAAGCCTCTAACTGAGCTAACTAATAAGCTCCTCGAATAATAAATAAAGAACAAGGACTTGTAGAATCAAAAAATATGAAGATTGTTAATAAGATTATCTGTAGAAATGGGAACTTGTAGTTATGGAAATTAGGAAATAAGTCAAAGTAAATAAATTAATGAAATATCTGTGAAAATTGGAATTCTGTCGAATCCAGAATAGAATAATCTGTGGACATGGAAATAGGAAAAAAATGGATTCGTTGACTCAACAATCTGTAGAATTAAGAATCTGCAGACTAGAGTCAATTTCATTTATTGTACTGACCAATATATAGAAGACATTAAATTATCATGATGATGATATCTTGTACGTTACCCGACGGCCCCAAAGTGATCTGCTAGGATGCCCTTCGTATATACCTAAATCCTTCTGCACAGTTCCAGGATCTCTATAATAGTACAGAATAAGCTGTGAATTACGCCTCATAATATACTACATATTATAACATTAAAATGTCTGTTTTAATACTACTAGGTATCGCTTATTAGAAATTGATACGATAAGACAAAGAACTCACACGATTTGTACTTTATTTATTCCTTAACAATACTTAAATACCCGAGAAAATAATACGATACATCGCTCGAGATAAAAGGTAAATAAATACGTACATTTCAAGCTGTCAAATTGTTACATACGTACCCACCTACCGTACCTCCCTCACATATTTCAAGATAGGTCGATATTTAGACATATTTTAAACCTCTGTATGTCGCGGCCCGTCAGGGAGTGTCAGTGTTGCGATCTGAGTCCGACCCTTGTCAACTGGATCTGTCATGGCGAGTATACACTAGGGCATTTAATTGTAACGTAACAACGCGTCGCGCATGTTCGGATTGTGAAATCGTGACAGGTATAGGTAGAAACATTGAATGTACACGAAATTGCGCAGTTGTCTAAAAAGTGAGTAAGATTACCTTAGTTTTTTTAGATTAAATATTAATAAATTTATTTCGAAATTAATGTTCCAAATAACTTCTGAAATAATCACCTAAAGAAATTGAAACTTAACAAATACTATACAAAGAATGAAGTATAATAATACTGCATATAGCTGCATAACGTTTTTACTAAGTTAAGCCCCATAAAACATAAAAAATACATAAAGTACCTAAGCAATATTATACATAATCAAGCTTGATTTGATGAGAACTTTTATGTCTTATTTTAAATTAGGTATTCGTTGTTCATTTACAACACGTTAAATGTTTTAATGTATACTCACCCTTACGTAATATAAGCTGAAATAAATTAGGTGGCACTGCGAGAGGAATAAAACCGCCTTTACAAGGTTAACCAATGTCAAAATGTGATTCAAATGAACGTCTAAATTAGTAAGTGAGTCAGTAACTAAATGATTTACGTGTAGACTGTAGACTAATGCATACTAATATTATTATTGCGATAGCAGCCATGTATGTTTAACATGGTTAAACCTAAACTGCTGAACTATTAATATTTTTAATGTTTTATATGGGAGCCTAGTCCCACTTAAATATTTGTTTATAGTACTTGTCTGCGTCGTGTCAATATTTGTTACTGTAATACATCTGTTAAAATTTTAATTGTGTAGTTATAACGAAAATAAAAACTGGTGACAGACAGACAGACAGACGGACAGTGGAGTTTAAGTAAATAGGTAAAAACTTTAGGTACGGAACCCTAAAAAACTTCCTCCTTTTCGAAGTCGATTAAAAATATAACCGTAGTTCTCAAATAGTTTACGAATAACAAACAACAAAACAAACCTAAAACGTCGACATTTGGTTCCAATTCGCGAAACTTATTTCTACTTTCCGAACTCAACCATTTACATAACAATCGGAGATTGTATTTCAATAGTCGAGGAAACAAAATACAAAAACAATCTTATATAAAATCGTGTAATAAAGTGCGAAGAAGCTTTGGAAACACATCTTTGTTTTTTTCGCATACTTCAGAATAGGAGTTGGTTCTTAATTTGATTAAATGATGTATACATGCAACTAATAATAATATAGATACTAGCTGCGTCCCGCAATTTTTCCTACGTAAGTCCCGTTCCCGCGGAAATGTAGTGTTTTTTTTTAAATATACAACTTCTTCTCTTTGCGTCCATGTTCTGCTAATAGTTTGATGAAAAATAAATAAATATAGCACGACATTACACACAGACTAAAAGAAGCCTTTATTCCCGATCTCCAGCTACTTATATTTTAAGTATCATCGCAACCGGTTCAGTGCTTTTTTGCGTGAAAGATGTATGTATGTATATACATATATAACAATTTACATATATACATACATACAAACTTTCGCGTTTATAATATTAGTAAGACAAGAAGTAAGATCGGAAGTTTGTAGTATCTATTAATATTTTTGTCCCTGAAAAAATCTCACTAATATCAGGGGTTAAAGTATGAAATTGCCGATTTGTACTGAAAATCTTAATTGTTTATTTTTTAAATATTTAACAAATTTATTTAATCAAAATAGTTGCCATAGACCACCAAATAGTTACCATTACCTTTTTATTGGTAAGTTCCGGTTATCATAAAGAATCCACTTTTCATCACATGTTACAATTCGATCCAATATTCCTTCATTTCTGTACCGGTTCAACAAGGCAACACAAGTTTCAACACGCGTTTCTTTCTGCAGATCAGTCAAATCATGAGGCACCCATTTTTCGTATTTTTTTATTTTATTGATTTGACGCAAGTGAGTCAATAAAGTGGGTAAGGTAACGTTAAACCATGCCGCTAATTCCTGGGTAGTTTGACTAGGATCGGCTTCCACTATCTCTCTTAATTCATCGTTATTCACCTGTGTGGGCGGTCTTCCTCGTGGCTCGTTCTTTAAGTCGAAATTTCCATCACGAAAGGGTTTAAACCAAAATCGCACGGTGCGTTCATTAGTAGACCCCTCTCCAAACGCAGCATTGACATTGCGGGCTGTTTCTGCCGTTCCGCGTTCCGCGTCGGAACTCGTATTCAAAAATCACTCGAATTTTCGCAGTATCCATCTTTCTTGTTTAAATTGAATAACAAAAACAATTGAAAGTCGATATTCAAATGTTTCACATTTTTTAAAAAAAGAACATCACAGAAACCATTTGAAAAAAGTTTCATTCGAAAACCTCAAACCATGAAGATTCTATGTCAATTCAAAGAACCTATTGCAATAAAACGGCAATTTCATACTTTAACCCCTATTATTATAAACGCGAAAGTTTGTATGTATGTATGTATGTAGGTATATGAAGTTGTTACTCTTTCACGCAAAAACTACTGAACCGATTGGAATATAGGTAGCTGGGGAACTGGATTAACACATAGGTTAGTTTTTATCCCGATATTCTTGCGGGAACGGGACTTACGCGGGTGCAACCGCAGGGTGCAACTAGTTTAATATATATTATAGTAGTGGACATTGCATGGTATTGGTACCTCGGTTACTGATGCTATACAAACTTGTGCTTAGTAAAGAAGCCATGCCGATGTCTGATCTAATAAGTTATCTAAAAAAAATTATTCCTAGTTATAAAAAAAGCTTTGATTTTTGAAAAAGCGTCATGAGATTCATAATCAACGTTTAACTTAAATACAAATTAGTAAAAATACAAGTATTTTTCCTGAAATAAAGAAAAAACAGGACAAAAGGAACATGAGATAAAAATAGAAATAACATTTACTAAACGGTTCATCTTTTTATTGAGTCACTTTTCAAATCTTTATTCGCTGGAATTTATTGAAACATCATTTCGTCTTCCCGGCCGAATTTTTTTTCAATATTCTGTTATAATTATTTAAATGTTGTTAATTTTCCGAAAACTTTTGTCTTAGGAGAATCTTATTTTCCGTACATTTTAGAGTCAATGAAGTTTCGACTGCATTTCGTTTGAAATTTAGTTGTATATTTTTTTAAAGTGTAACTAAAATTATAATTAGTTTCTGCCTATTCTAATGTGTTCTATTCTAAACTGGATGCCAAAAGCCGAAAATAGATCCAAGTGGCAAGCAATTGAAGAGACCTTTGTCCAGTAATGGTCTGCAACAGGCTGATGATGATGATGTCTATTCTAATGACAGTCTTAAATATAATTTCAGTTGATCAGGGTCGTTGTCATTGGGGTCAAGAATAAGTAGCTTACATTATATCCACTTGATTTCACAACTTGACAACTTGAACTAATAAACTTCAAATAAGCTTACCTTTTGTGATATTAATCTTTAAACTATATTATTCATACTTTGCTCAGTACCAATAATGTAGCTAATCATATAAGTACAGAGCTTCGATAGTTAACAGAGGTTAAGAAGAATCGGGGTTAAATTTAATTTCGTTATTAGTAATTGCGTACGGCGCTCGAGGTCACAAACTTGGGTTATTCTGGGGCCATCATAAAAAAGATTTCACGCATACGACCTCATACATCAGACGTCAATTTTTCTGGATACTGGATATAGGTAGGTACTATTACTTCTTTCTATGATATATCGGCGACTAATAATTACACCACCATTCAGTGGTGTAAGATGTCGTTATTTGTATATCTCATGATTTTTCCAAATCCACATTAGCATGCTACTAATAAATGAGTGAATTTAGTGATATTGTTTGTTTGTTACTCAACTACGCAAAAACTAGAAAACCGATTGCGGTGAAACTTGGAATATAGATAGCTGAAGACCTGGAATAACACTTAGGCTCCTTTTTAACCCGATATTTCTGTGGGGACGGGACTTACGCGAGTGAAACCTCAGGGCGCAGCTAGTAGTTTATGATGAAGTACACTCATCTAAAAGATGGAAGACGGAGATCCGACCCGTCTTGCTTAGTATTAGTCTATGTATCAGAATCAGAACACGGACTATTCCGCTTGTTGCTACGACTTAAACCATTGAAACCGCTTGGCGCAGCTAGTATGGTATGTAATTGTAGCGAATTCAGTATGGCAGCAATCGAGACTGCTTAGATCGTTAACATCTTACATTTTCTTCTACAGTTAGGTAAACATATTTTATAGGTCATTATTGACGAGTATTTCTTCCATTATTGGTCATGGTAACTTCGAAGCTCGGGTACGTTTGAATACGAAGCCAATTACAGTTTGAAAGCTTGTTATGTAAACTGAAATGTTATGGAATTAATATATAATGTTATTGAAATAGTCGAAGTTGTTGTGTTGATGTGTTGAGGAAAGTTGAGTTGTTTCAAAGTTCTGTGTTATTTGTTTTGAACATTTGTATCTACGTGTTTATATAAGACTGCGGTTTTACCGTAAGCCCCGTTCTCGCGAGAAAATCTAGATGTAAAGTAGCATATGTAATAATACAGATCTGCCAATTTTCATCGCATTCGGTTCAGTAGTTTTTGCTTGAAGAAGTTAACAAACTTACTTGCATATTTACTGACACAAACTCTCGCATTTATAATATTAGGTACTAGCATCGTCCCGCAGTTTTACCCGTGTAAGTTACGTTTTCGTTCGATACGGAATATCGGGATAAAAAGATGCCTTCTTGAATGTTATTCCAGCAGCCATATTTCATGTTTTATCAAAACCGGTTTAATAGTTTTGCGTGAATTTAAAACGTCGTGACCTACTCGATTATATTGTAGCCAATAGATAAATTTCTCGAAAATTTCCGAATGTTACCAGTATGTGTATATTTTAATATTTTTTTTAAACAATTTGCATTTGGATTACACAAATTGTTCTAAATTTACTTAATATTTTAACTCATTCTCAATATAACTGTTATAATTAATGTGCGAGTAGTATTTTAATTTCCTCACAGTCGAAATGAAAAGTAGAGTGTTTAACTCGGGTGAATGTCACGCATTTTACCCTCGAACTATTGGTTCTAGCTCATTTCACATATGTAGTGGAAAGCGGGCATATAATTAACTAGCTTGCCTGACAGACAAACGTTATAATATAGATCTAGAAACACGTTTTTGTTACGAAATAAAACATACACCTAACAAACCCATTTAAACGAGCCTACTGTTGCGGAAAATAATAAAAAACCTAATTTATTTAAAGCTTAAAGTTTATTCGTACTTTGGCTATTTGTTTTATCGCAATAAATATTTTATATCAGAGTCGGTGACACAGATTGCGTCGACCTACATCAGTCACTTGACTATTTTAATTTAGCCTTTTAAAATGTCTCTCTTTTTTTAGTTTGAATCCTTGGGATCTGATTCTGGTACTTTTGATAAGAATGTTGATCGCAGACAAAAAAATAAAATAAAAAAAATTGCGAATCAGACTCAGGGTTCCATAGGTAACATTATCGCAAAAAAATACTAAAGACGTGATTTTTTTTACAAATGAACGAAAGTTTTTAGTGTACGGGAGCTTTATGCCCGCTTTCCACTGCAAGCGTAACGGCCCCACTACGGACTCCGCTATACTCGTAAAGATGATTTTCATACATGTGCTTTCACCAAAGCGGAGACGAACGGAGCGGAGTGATAGAGTTGAAAGAGTCACATACGAGGTTAGCGAGTTGAGCGAGTTTCCGACGGACTCCGTATGATACCCGTTAAACTAGTTTTATTATATTTAAAACAATTATTTCCACTGCAAAATAGTAAAGCAGAGCGGAACAAGCGAGAAACGGAGTCCGCTGCGTATGCTCTTAAAAACTAGTTTTAAACGGACTTGTAACATAACTTTTATAGTGATACAGTATTAACGTTTTATTTACCACATTTATATAGACATCACCACTAGAATCTAACATAAATAAATTCACAAACGCCTTGATGCTCCGAAGGGCTGTCCAATACTGGTGCTCAGCTCCCCGCTCGCAAAATGCACTACCTCGTTGGATGGAGCGTGAATTAAATGAACGGAGCGGAAAATGAACGGAGTAGTCGCTCATTTCTCGTTTAGTTCCAGGCGGCCTAGTTGACCTCGGAGTCAGTGGAAGGCGAAATCAATTATTTTATAAAACTCATTCATAATAGAAGACAAAAAGTATCATCAAGTATAATTTTAAACTACTTTCCGGTTAACCATTTCTAGCACATTTCACTTACGCAGGTATTATTAGAACAAGTTGCGTGAATAATTGAGGTTATCGTCGTCATTCCATAAAATATACAGTGTAACATGAGTAATGTTCCTATGTTGTAGACATGCTGGTTAAAAAAAATGCGATGATGGTAGTAAAATAAGGATTTCCTTGTGACATAAAAGTGCGGTATGTCGTTTGAGAAAACATTTCACGAATGGTTAGATTTTGTATTGACATTTGCTATTCAGTTTTAGCTGATCCGGACTAAAAGTTGCATGGCAATGTTAGTGCTCAAGCTAGCCTTAGTGTTAGAGTTAACCGGTCATCGTAGAGCCTCTAACTTCACCTAACGATTGCTATCATATAGGTAGTAGGTACACCCAGGCCCGCGTAGAGCGTAGCCATATTCTTTTAGACTCGGGTAAAGAGGACAAAAATCTTTTAAAGTATTTTTTACATTTATCGCAATTACTAGGCCATTAAAATTTTAATGTAGTTTGTAAATTATTTATAGTTAAAGACTATGGGATAACGATTGTTTGTTTGTAGACACAATACTAAGACTATTACAATATGTCATGAATATTGATATGAAAGTAAACTAGTAATAAATTTAAATTTCACGGTTGACATTACAAGTTGTAATTAAAACAGTTCAAAATGCTAATTAAGGGACTCAAATTAAATTAATGATTTTGAAATGGTTGTTGCCATTTATAAATTTTCTCATTGTAAGCACATTGTTAGAGACACTTTATTATATTTTGAATATTCCTGTGGGTCACAGGGATGGGACACATGCCTTGAATTTAATTTCATAAAGGGGTGTAATATTTTATAACTGTGTGTCATATTGTGACACAATTAAAATGTTTTATACGTTTTGAGATAATAATGCGATATGTAAATTTATATCACAACAACAAATATTATAATAATATATACGTCCCATGTTTTTACCAATTTCTAAAGGAAGGACCTATTTGGATGTTGTTTTTTGATGATTTTGGGCCGAAAATAAACTAAATATGATGATTGTTTAAAAAAAATAGACTTTAAAAATGGATAAAAGAATCTCACATAAATCCAGTACCACAGATTTGTCTATTATCTAAACTGAAGTCGGGCAGTTTTATTGGAACTTTAATAGACAGAATAATCAGACATAAACAGACAGAACAATCGCAAAGCTGTATAGACAGCTTTTGTGACGCTTCAGATTAACACTAGGGTTCAATACAAACAGTTCCAGGTTCCATGCATTCCTGTACTTTAACGTTATACACACCCTATCACATTCTTTTGTAGCAGGTTTTTTTACAATATTTCAGTATATTTCAAGTGCTGTGACTTTAAAAGTCCCACTGCAAAAACTAGCTTTCACATCATGGACTTTGTACAAAACTGAACACGAATGTAACTTTATTTTTTTATAACATGACACCGTGTTGTCGTTTGAAATAGGTGCCTACACAGACCAGCAGTTAAAATGTCCGCATCGCAAATTGAAATAGAACGTACAATGTTTTTTGGTAAACCGAGTGATGTGTCATATTTATAAATATATATATATATATATATTGCAGGAAGTTGCACACAGTATAATCTAGTCCCAAACTAACCAACTAGACTTGTGCTATGGATCCATTACCCATAATACAAGTCTAGTCGGTTATTACGAATTTACTATATACAATACTTTTTTTATGTTTTGTTTAAATCAAGTATTTTATATGCGCCTTCTTTGATCTTGCATTGCTACAAAAAGTAAGTGTAAGTTACTTTTATCTTAATTTTAAGCAAGAACTAGATATCATTGTTAATTTATGTCATTTGAAGTGATAATGAATAACCCTTTCTTACAGTAAGTAAAAAAACATCTCTCAAATTTTGATTTCGATCAAATTATTTTTTTTTTTTTTTTATTTATTATTTTACAATTTATTAGTTTATTAGAATGTATACACAATTTATATTTATTTGTTTTTTATTTATTTTAAGCTTTATTATGACACCAAAAAGTAAATAAAAATAACGAAACTTAAATCTAGAGTGACACAATAGGCGGCCTTACCGCTGAGAGCGATTTCTTCCAGGAAACCTTTATATTATGGATTTAACTCAGAAAGAAATGAATAATTATTATTATCATTAAAATTATTCTCAAAAACAAGACGCTCATACATATGTTATAGTTACATATCGTAATATAATTATTCTCAATTTATGTAGCTATGAAAAATGTATTTGTTTTTTTGCTATTAAAATAGTTTTTTATAACACATTACTGGGGTAAACCCAAAAACCCAGTCAATTGTAGACTGTACTGAAAATAGAGCAAAAATGTTTTGTAGCTTTGTTCTAGCAGAAAATTAGGTATTTTAGCTTTAAAACTTTTACTTTTAGATGTTTGTTTTAATTGCTAATTCTTAAAACGTAAACTGAAGTATTTCGACTAATAAATGTTAACGTAATGCGGTGTTGTTTTTATAGAGAAACTTTTCTTTTTATTTTTCATTAAAACGGAGTGCTATGTTTGAATGTCATCAGAAAACGAGGACTGTTCTGAGTGTTTATGAAAATATAATAGCTAATATCAGGTGTGGGAGCGTATTCGACATAAAATTTTTAAAGGTTGACTTATATTGATATAGTAACTGGCGCCAGTCGTACTGGCAAGCCAGCAACGCTGTCCGTATAAAGGTGGAATCTACTCCTTTGCTGTGAATGGAATTAAGTGATACCATCAGCGACTATAATGAAAAAACCTATTATTACGTACGATGACCTGTACATCTTACTAATCTATACTTATAATAAATCTGTAGAGAGGTCAATTCTGTACATTGAATATATTTTCAAAATAACTATCGGGGGGTGTTTAGTTATCGATACTGATGCCAAAAATGCAATAAGTAATTTTTTTTTCTGTCTGTCTGTCTGTCTGTCTGTCTGTCTGTCTGTCTGTCTGTATATTCGTTATAGAAACAAAAACTACTGGACGGATTTTAACGAAACTTGGTACAATTATACTTCATACTCCTGGGCAGGTTATAGATTACTTTTTATTATGCTAAGATAGATGGGAACGGAGCAGTAAAGAGAAAAGTTACAAAAACGGGAAAATATACTCCATGTTTTAAGCTTCCGTCGCTATGTGCAGCCAGAATGGTTTAAAGTTACACAGAAATCATGTATGACGGATTTGTTCCGCTTAACATGCCATAAAATAATAAGTAAATAAAAAATATCCTGCGACAGCATGTCTATCTTTTATGGTTGACTCACAATCAATACTTATAATAAAATCGTAACTTAGCGGTGTCTATTTTTAAAAAATATTTTGAAAAAACTATTAAAAAAAACACTACTACTAAAAATAGTTTGTCTGTTTGTCCGTTTGTCTGTGCGTTTGTGCGCGCTAATCTCGGAAACGGCTAAACCGATTTTAATAAAATTAAGTATGCAGATAGCTTAAGATTTTAATTGACATAATTATAGGCTACTTTTTTCCGGATATCAAGTCCGGATATTCGGATAAAAAATAGAAATTGGGTAATTTATTTTGCCTTACTTCACCTACCTACCGCAATGCAAAAATCCACACTTAAATGGACGACCAGGGAAGCACTGATGATGCCAGGCGCGACAGCGCCTGGCTCCATCAGTACTTCAATGGGCGACCGTTTAAGTGTGGATTTTTGCATTGCGATAGGTTGGTGTAAGAACAACGCGGGATCGCAACTTGCGCGGGTGAAACCGCGGGGCGCAGCTAGTACTAATATAAATGGGAAAGTTCGTGTGAAAGTAAGAGGAAAAGAATGTTTGTAACTTCTTCCCGTAAAAAATACTGAACCAATTGCAATGAAACTTGGTATGAAGATCACTGGAGATCTCGATTAACATATATATCCAGATATTCTCCCAGGTTTTGACGGGGGTCGAAACTGCCAGAAGCAACTCATAATACATGGCGAAGCGGCAATAGAAGGCAGTTTAATGACTTTCTTGCCAGTTCCAAGGTAACGACGGTGCTAACGACAGCACAGGACTGAGTCCAATGCTGCAATTGGCATGGAGACAAAGTAGAACAGCTGCTTAATTCATCTTCTATACTGTCCAATCCCTTGCGCCTGTTAAGCGCTTAAAACTGAATCGAGTTACTATATTAGTGTCAATGTACCCTCATTGCACTTAAAGTATTACTACAAAATCTCTTCGTCTATTTAAGTTATTAAACAAAATTACCCAAGTTAATGTACCCTTAAATTCTCGACATCGACATTCTCGAATTACGACAGTAAATCTTATCTTACTTAATATTACATAAACGCGAAAATCGATGACCATTAATGACGATCAATAACGATCAATGACGATGGATGACGATAGATGACGATGGATGCCGATGGTTCAAAAACAACGTAATTAATATTTTTTTATTTTTTATTTAGATATCCGGACTTGATATCCGGATAAAAAGTAGCCTATATGTTAATCGAAGTTTTAAGCTATCTGCATACCAAATTTCATTGAAATCGGTCCAGCCGTTTCCGAGATGAACGCGCACAAACGCACAGACAAACATGCAGACAAACGGACAAACAGACAAAATGAAAAACGGAAATGGGGTCTGTTACGTTAGTACATACCCCTAAAAATAGTATTTTTTTTCAAAATACCTTTCAAAAACAGACGCTGCCAAGTTACGATTTTATTATAAGTACAAGTATAGAAGATTATTATATAATGATTTATAGATTCTTAACATCTCAACAGGGCTAAACCGCAGGACGTAACAAGTCTTTAAACAAAATAAAAACTCAGTATAAACAGTAGGAAATATCTTTGTAGAAAGTATCGGTATAAAATAATTCTATTTCCCAAACTCTCTGCTTTTATTAGTCACGTGCCTGGAATCGGTAACTTATCGAAGAATCCTATTGACAAATCTTCTCGAAGGAAATATTCAATTATTATAAGTACCTAAAAACTTTCATTTATTCCTAAAAAAAACTCAACAGCAACTTTCAAGGGCTTTATTTATTTATCAATCAATTTTCGGTGGAATATTTTATTTCCTTAGATATTCTAGATGGGATGGGTATTTTAAGAACGACACGTTCGAATATTGATTCGTTTTTTAAAGGTGTGAGTTACTTCGCGAACTGTTTGACTTTGGAACTGTTGAAGCTAGAAGAAACAGTAATTTTAAGTTAATAAATTGTTAAATGATTTTAGTTCTTTTTAGTTTTCTATACCCTCTAACTAAATTACAAAGTGAGCCATTCTAACCATCTATATAGATGTCGTTCGGAAGGCGGTCTCCTCTGCGGTGTTTCCCGGAACGATCCGACACAAAGAGGCTTTTGTAATGAATAATTTTGATGACGCAGGGAAGGGTTTCGGAAGATCGCAGATAACTCTCGGTTATTGGGTTACTTGCTTTCGTAATACTACCTATAGTATCTGGATATAACGCTGTACCACTTTATTAAAATAAGATACCCTATTTGTTGGGGTTTCCTTTTATTTAACTTGTTTATATTTTTAGAATGCTTTTTAACAGAGCATATTTTTAGAATTTTTGAAACCTTTTTAAATTTTTAAACATTGTAGAGTAAAACTTGTTCTCCTAAATGTGTAGAACAATTTATATAATCTGCTAATTTATAATCTGTTACATGTGTAAAAATCTAGAATTGCAGCAGTGCCATACATACCAAGTTTCATCGCAATTGGTTCAGTAGTTTTTTGCGAATATTCTCACACTCGCAATCTTTCACGTATATAATATTAGTTGAAAGGATAGGAAGTCTACTGATATTCTTATACCCCCCGCTGGTCATGCACACCTGATTAGTCTATCCAATCAGATAAAACTGAATGAATTGCTTCAGGAACTTCAAGCCGTTCATCCATACACGTAACAAATTTCCTGATCTTATAAAATACTAGCTGCGCTCTGCGATTTCACCGGCGTAAGTCCTGTTCTCGTGGGAACATCAAGATAAAAGTAGTCTTTTTGTTATTTCCAGTATCCAACTACCTATATTCCAAGTTTCATCGCAATCGGTTTAGTAGTTTTTGCGTGAAAGAACAAAGTCACATACATACATACCAACTTTCACTTTTATAATATTAGTAAGATTACGGGCTTAAGTATATGCCTTCATGACAAACAAGTTTACATCCTTCCTACAATAGTTGGAGAGAAACAAAAGGCGACCCATATTATGGTAATGCCTCAAACATTCTATTAACTTCCGGAACATCTGGGACAATTCTGATGCATTATTTGTTTGTCCTTTACTAGCGTTGCCTTGCGGGACCGCTTGAGCTTCTCAGATCTACGATAATAAATAATAATAATAAAAATAAATAGTGCTCATTATACAGCTACGGCATAAAGTAATTTAAATTTGGAACTAAGGTTCTGGTAGCATACGGCCATTTCGAACTGGCCACCTAGACAAAACGCATTAAAAAAAACTGGGCTAGTTTTCTTCTATTTTATTTCGAAGGAAGGGTAAGGCAAAAAGGTTTCGCCATTTTGATGTAAGGTTGTTAAATTTAATTAATATAATTATATATGTATACTATACAGGGTTATGGGTTTCAAATCCAAAACCGTTCAGGGGGTGATTCTTCACATCAAAACGAATAAGTTTTGTTCTACGACTTTTTTAAATTCAAAGTAGTTTTCGAAAATTTAAAGTGTAAAGTTTACTTGAAAATCAGCTGTTTCATAGAGTTAGAGGTCATTGACCTTAAGATGTCCTTTCTTTTAGTTTGGTCTACTACAATAAAAACTTAAATTGAATTTATTTTCAATAACAGTCGTCTTTTATCAGTGAGATATAACCTTAAAATTTGCGAAACGAATTTCCAAAAATCGTAGAACAAAAGTTATTCGTTTTGATGTGGAAAATCACCCCCTAAACGGTTTTGGATTCGAAACCAATAACCCTGTATAGTATTAAAAATATTTATAAGCTGTTAATATATTTCATACACGTTGCATTAATCTATTGTTTTGTTGTTATTTAAATGCATATTTTTGTAGCCCTTTTATTGTCTCGCAGTAGATGTGTAAAGTAGAGTATTCACCTCGGTACTAAAGCCTATCTTTATCTTGGGCGCTTGAATCCCACGCTTCACTCAGAACTCTAGGTACATAACTCCTTCGGTTCGCTCAGGAGTACATTTTTTACACCCTCGCTGCGCTCGGGAGTTAACTCTCTAGAATCTAGAGTCCTCCGTACGCTATGGATGCAATATGACGTCCACTATATAAGACAGAGCTTTAGTACCTCGGTGCATAAACTACTATTGTGCAGAGGCAGACGTTGTGTTTTGGTAGATAATAAAAAAATAATAGGTACTTTAAATCGGGAAAAGGCTTAGTCCTGGCTGACTGACCGAAGGATGAACAAACAGCCTAAACTGCTGATAGTAGAGCGCTGAACATTGAAGAGCGTATTCTTTATGTGATATAAGCATTCGATAGGACGTTTTTTTTTTAATTTCTACGGGATCGCGAT
The DNA here is from genome assembly GCA_949358125.1 of Idaea dimidiata. Lineage (NCBI taxonomy): Eukaryota > Metazoa > Arthropoda > Insecta > Lepidoptera > Geometridae > Idaea > Idaea dimidiata. The sequence goes on from OX442329.1 coordinate 17,000,640, forward strand.
TCACACGGGTAAAACCGCAGGGCGTTACTAGTAGGTACATTAACATTAGCTACCTGTAACCTTCTTTAACGTGGCCTTCATAAACAAAGGTTTAACATTAAGATGCATTTTTAACAACCTAACTCTTTGGTTAACATCATTTTGTTGGTGATATTTTTTTGCCAAATGTAAAATACAGTTTTAACGGGGAAAATCCAGCTTTAACTTTTAATCCAGCAGCCAACTTCTATCTAAAGTTACTTTGTAGTTTTTAAAATCCGAAAAGCCGACAGTCGGATAGTGTCACATTCGTAGAAATGTGATTTATCACGTCAACTGTTTAATTAGGTTGATATTTTGTTCCATAATAATTGTATTCTAACAAACCATGGCTTAAAATAAGTAATGAAAATAATGTTATCTATAGTTGGAGTAGCTTGAAAGAAACATCAAACTTTCAGTTCCATAAATCGACAATTCTCAGAAAATTCTTTGTCTAAAAAAACTCATTGGATTGATGATGTCTCTTAAATTAAAACAACTCTTGGCATCAATAAAATCTGAACACATTAAGTGTCAAGTTTGATATCTTAACAAATAGCATTCTGAAGAGCTCTAGCATTTTACAATCTTTAAAAAGTGTAATAAAACGGGAGAAATACGACGACTTTCAAAATACCATTTTCGCCCCCGAGCCAGAGCGCTATTATCTCCCGTCACAGATAGTTTATAACTTTCTGAACTCAATGTTAACTTAATGCTCTAAAATGAATTTTCCATAGGCTTCCAATAATATTAGAAAAATGGTTGAAAATATTGAAATATAGTTTGTTTTTGTTACAGACTGGAAACAGAAACGATGGAACAAATCACAAAGTACCTCATCATTATCGCTTCACTAATGACTGTGAAGCTCACAGTCACAGAGAGCAAGTATGAAACAGTTCAGCAGAAACATGTCCGTTACGATTATCTGCCGATGTTTATAAACGTCTGCGATATAGAAGACAGAAAATCTAAAGTGCATTGCTATTGCGATAGTAACAAACCTCAAATGGCAACGAGAGCGGACTGTTGGATCTTCAGCGGCGGGATCACCGAAGAGGATGCAATCTGGCCCAATTTCTCGTCTCAAACTGAAATAGAGCACCTGACATTTAACGTGAGGTCCGACGATGCACTAACCTTCGTCCCCGCCAAAGCAATCGTGAGATTGGACAAACTCAAACATCTAACCATTCAGTTCGGAACTATAAAAAAGATCACCCCTTACGCTTTCACCAACTCCTCTACAATCAGGCAAATAGTTTTGAAATCAAATAAGATTGCGAATTTAGATAAACACTCGTTTTCTCAGATGATGATGTTATCCAACCTAAGTTTAGATGATAATCAGATCTCAGAGTTAAAGAGAGAAGTCTTTTTCAACTTACCCAATTTGCATATCTTACATTTATCAAATAACAATCTGAGCTTAATACACGAGGGCTGTTTCAAGCATTTGAACAATTTGATAGAGTTGAAGTTAGATTATAATTACATATCAGTGGTGACGCGAGAAATGTTGGAGGGCCTGGAGAATCTTTCGAGATTGAATTTGAGGAACAACAAGTTGACGATGATTGGCAACTTGGCGTTTACCGATTTATGGGAGCTGAAGGAACTGATGTTGGATAACAACGCCATCGAATTCGTGTCGGAACGAGCTTTTGGTGGTCTCGGACAACTGAGAAAATTGACGATGTCTGGCAACAAGATAACTACGTTTTATGAGGACGTCTTAGAACACATAACCGGTTTAGTGGTTTTAGATTTGAAAGACAATCTGTTGTCGACGATATCTTACGAAACGATCCGACCGTTCGTCGAGAATGATAAATCAACTTCTACTGCAGTTTATTTGGAGGGTGAGTACTAACTTTTTATTTATGGCCTTCATATTATTCTTTACTTACGTAAGCATTTTCAGACACATTCGAGCTTACGTGTAATTTTTGTAATAGAGAAGCAACCCTTTGTGTTTTGAGCGAAGAATTTTTCCTTTGTACAAGATTTTTACGAAAGCGAATCATTAGTGTCGTAAACAACATTGTGGGTGACTAAGGAAATAAAAAATCCGGGTGACTTAGGGAGAATAAACGATTTTCCGCTGTGTAAGCTTAAAAGGCGTTCGCACGGACCGTGGAGATTTACTGTGGAGCCTGTAGCTGCAGTAATGAGTAGTTTTAATACTTAACGAAGAGGAAAAGCCAACTAATTTAACACCTATTCGAGTTAGAGCATAGTTTAATACTGTTAGTGTAGTTTATCCAACATTTAACATTACACAATTATGTAACATAGAATTCTAATTAGATTTTGGAACCAGGTTTAAATTTAAGTAAGGAAAACTATGCTGTATACTCTTGTTTGGTTAAAAATTCTGTATGCGAGGTATATTATACGAATAGAAAAATAAATATACGCGGTAATAACGATTATGGTAAGTATACTATGCTCTTAGGTCCACACGGAGCAAACTTGAATTTTAGAAAAGCTTAATTTTCCGGAGTGTATAAGACTTCCATAAAATATAAAATGTTTTGGATTAGGTACGTTTGAATGTCTAAGCTGGTATTATAATATCTAGACTTAACGAAATAATATTGCAATATTCTATATACTCTCTGAAAAGTGCTAGTGTTTTTCACATGTATCTCGGCCTACAAGGACATATAGCTACAGGGACAATGGACCCCCATTTACATTCAAATCTAACGTATAGTTAAAAGTTACGAGGTAGTTACATGTTATTACGATAGAAAATTGAACCGAGGCCACACCGAGGCTCTAGAAACTGGCTATTTTGGGTAGTCTAACGTTTTGCTGAAAATCAAAAGCATTTATGCCGTAAGCCTTTTAGCCTGTACATGTAATGTTGTTAAATAACCTAAGTTTTAATATGACCAAGATAATATTTTGTCGGCTTGGACATTAAGCGAAAACCTTTATACGCAGCTGTTGATCTCTTGGGTATATTTTTTGGCACCGTTACAAAAACGGCATGAATGATATAGAATAATTTGAAGGAACCAATAAATGGACTGATATTTACAACATGGGTATTGATATTCTTATAACCTTTTTGATTTTACAACTAACTGATCTAAGTAAGCATTTAAATAAAATATACTTATGAGAAAATGACCAATATGAATTTGTATCATACCTCTAACTTAAATTGTGCACATTTTTTTAAATTTTGTGATTTATGCACTAAAAATTTTAGAACTGAAAATATGTTTTTCCAAAATAAGGTATACAAAAGTATACCCAACAAAAACAAATCTAGAAAGAGCTTTGAAAATCAAGCCAATTCAGCTCCAATAACCTTGTAATAAAATTCTGGCCAAATAATCTTGTCAAAAGGAAATTCACTATCAAAATAATATATAAGACCCTAACATAATCTAAACAAATAATAAAAATAAATCAGAATCGACACTTCGCTACACGGCGGGTACGAAGGGGTTACAAGAAAAATGGGCAAAGCGAGTGCGTATAAATTTCAATGTCACCGACTGAGAAGAGGAATGCAATAAATAAGTGATTCAGTATCGATGTTACTTTTTATGTTCTATGCAATAAAGTTTGATTTCGTTCAAATATATTTCTCTTTGTGTTAAGTGTTATGTATTCAATCTGTACATTATTTAAGGACACTAGTAAAAACGCGTCAGACAATGCGAAAGCGCATCTCCATCACATCGTGATTTCCTTTGTGACCGTCGCCTATTCTGTGGTTAAGTAAAAGAAAATCGCGGCGCTACGGCGACGCACTTACGCCTCAACTTATCAGTGCCCATGTAGATAAACCTTAAGGATGTCTTGCATAGTTTTATCTAACTAGCTAACACAAAATGACCATGCAAATGACCTCGCTAATCTGTATTCAGAAGCTGCGCAAACCAGCCTAATTGACTCAAAAGCTGCAGTTGCCCTCTGCAGCAGTCTTCCTAAATTGGGTCGTCCTTTACAGGTCTTTTAGGTAAAAGATCTTACACCTAACAAACCAAAGAATTTCTAGCCCAACCAATGCCTATTCCACTTCCACAATTTGCGACAAATCGGCTACCCAACAACACCCAAGAACCATATCCTACTTTCAATCGAAAATCAGTTTTAAAATCGGTTCATATAAGCGCAAACCAATATTGGTACGAAGGCATAAATCCCTTCGTTATACGTGGGTAGGTACGTAATATAATACCCACCTCGGCATCTAACCCGTATATTATCCGTCGACTGGAAGTATCAATTTAATTCGAAGGGTTCACCCAGACCCGCTCTATACGCAGATTGTTAGAAATATGACCAACTTCACATGTCCCTTTACCTATAGTAGGGCAAGTATCTTGATGAACGTGGACGGAAGCGCTAGTGTTCAAAACCCAATTTGAAACGTTTACTTCCTTATCTCTTGTGTGTCTGATTGTGATTCTTCGTTTCTTTTGTATAGCAAAATGAGTTACTAAGCCTACGACTTAGGGTCTTCCTAAGTCTATTTTTACATGACTGCCAAAGGAAGTGTTATTTTACCTTGGCATAAATTTATAAGGAAACAGGCAAAATACAAATTTCATCACCTTGTATATCAGTCCTAAGTCATAGTAAGGTGAGAGCGGTGACCCCACATTCCGGTATGAACAGCGACCAAAAAACTTTACTACATACCTTTAAAACCATGTTCGTAAATGTCCTTGTCGCAAAGTAAAGTTGTTAAAATTTCATCTGAATATTAAACCGGCCGTGCACGGTTGTTTAAGACCTTTGGTTTCATCATTTATTATTAAATCCGTGAACCGGAGAGGCGTTTTATGTTGCGTGCCTGCGTCGGTCTTTAAGCTTACATGTTAAAATGAACACACTGTATAAGTGTTTTAGGGCTCTGCACACATATTTAGGCCTCCAGGGACCGTACAAGAGGATCTAGATTGGATGAGTCAAGTGTCTTATTTAGCCCGGAGACTGTATTCCCAGGCGAGTGTCATTTGCGGTCAAGACCCCCAAATTACACTCGCTTGGGAATAAAATCGTAAATTATTAGATACATTCTAAGTCAGTAAGCTATAAAGCTTAAAAAAGCAAAAAAGTGTTGAGAAAAGCATGCGGTCTACGTTATCATAGACCGCATGAACATTTTTCTGGTGAAACGCAGAACACTGTCATAATAATTATTTTCTGATTTAATCAATTTAAAACAAAATGAATGTTAAAAGATATCTCAAGTGTTAAGTAGGTATTAAGTGTAGTGTTACCCACTTATAAATTAATAGTCAACAACATTTAGGCCGGCTTGCATAACGATCTCTAAACATGATTAAGCTCTTAAACGTGTAAAAGAACTGTCGAAATATCGGAAACTGTCTAAGTGTGTCATGTAATAGCAATCTTCTACTTAAGAAAATAGAATCAATCACTTTTTCCGATTTCCGGTTTTGCATAATTCAATTTTATATTTATTTAGGGCTGATTTTTTTAAATCTCTAGAAGAGATATCTGACAAATAAGATGTAACACCACCGAATGAAAAACGTCACTATGATATTTAAGAAGAAAATAAATCTAAATTTAGAAGATCAAAATTTGAAGGCTTTTAAATTTGGTTGGGTTCGAACTTATTCGACAGATATCATTTATCAATCAGGCCTTGAAAAATCAGACCTTAGCTACATAAATTTTTAAATGGTATTATGTAAGTCGCCCTAAAATATTAAGTACCTACAAACAAAATGTAGTTTATTGTTGCAACTTAACACAAACTTTTTCATCTGTAATTGGATAAAAAATACCGTCGCATCAGCAGTTAAAACGGTACCCCAAAAGATTATTATGAATCATTTATCAAACCACGTTCACATTAGGCCTGGGAAAAACGACTATTAGTCTAGAAAAAACCCAAAATCTGAGTCGAAACGCGACCCTCGTAATTGCTCTGTATTTACCAACGCATTTAAACGAAAAACCGGCTAACAATGTTTACTTAGCTCTTAAGTAAACTTCACATAACTCAGACACATTATTGTAAATCACATAAGATGGTTTTGATACAAAAAAGAAAAATTGCAGGGATAACAATATAAAAGATAAAAGTGGTTATTTGAACTATGCCGTTTTAGGTCAACGCTCATACTATCGTTTTGACCACGAATGTATGCTTAAGTACTATAAGAAATGGCCAATTTAAATATGTCATAAGAATTGAGTATGTATCGATATTCTATTGTACAGGTACTCTTTTGTGGTTTAGATTTTGTGATTTTATATGCTTTAAATTTTATTATTTACTTGTATTTATAAAATGAGTTGAATTGATTGACCAATATATCAACGTAAACGTAGAAAGTTATTTTTTTTAGAAAAAGATTTTTTGAAAAAAACAAAGTCAACAAAAAAAACTACACAAAAACGTGATTTACACAAAGAAAACTACGAGACACATAGGCTTAAATCTATAGGACGTGCTTAGACTTTGCTAAGATTAAACTTTGACTTACGACAATTTTGGTATTATAAAGTGATCTTCACACCTATCTAAAGTTTTTGCTTGGCAAAATCTAAGTTTTTCAAATTTTAAAATGTAATTCAATAAAAAAAAATGACTTAAACTTTGTTTCTCTGTTATGACGATGTAGATTTTATTTTATTCGTATTACAAAATGTTGCTTATACAATTTCGACCATAAATTCCAATTCAAAGTTTACGCTTAGCAAAATCTTTGCCAAGCTAATTCTGAGCAAAGTCTAAGTACGCTCTAAGGATTTCAACTATACCTAGTCTATATGAAAAAGAAAGAAGACTACGTAATGTATAAAGGACGCAGATCTTTAGTAGATAACATCTCAGAGCGTAAGGAGGATATCGTCATTTAGTTGTTATAGGCAGTAATGTGTCGTTTAAAACAAGTAGTCTTAGATGCGCCTTCTTTGATTTTTTATGGCAACAGAAAGTGAGGGTTGATACGTTTGAAAGTGCACAATGTATATCAGCTTTAAGTAAAGGCGAACAACAGCTGTCGAATTTTAATGTCAAGTATTTTGTTAGAACAAGATGCTTTTTATTTTTCATTATTATAGGACTGGCTTAGGAAGGTAAAAGCCTGTGCTATAATAATATTATTAAAATGTTACTAAAACGGGCCTCTACGTGTTGGTTTGAGCCCCACGCACGCTTTCCAAAGGTACAGGCCCTAGTATCAGTAATGGTGACAACAGTCTTAATAATAATAGTAATTAGCCCTTTAATTTAATAAATAAATAAATTTTCCCCGCTGTAGGGCAAGGCCCTCCTCTTAGAGGCAGTAAGCTACCACGATAGCCTACTCCGAATTGGCGAATATCCCATGTGACTGTGGTGAGTCCTAGCGCATGTCGGTTTCCTCACGATGTTTTTCTTCACCGTAAGAGCGATTTTATACAATAGGTACAGTTTTAGGAACTTAATGGTTTTTCACAAAATGGTTTTTACTGGCTTAATAATATTTCGGCAATCAGCAATGTGGCAATCGCCCGAAGCAAATGTTACAATACATTATAATAGGTACTTTTATTTCTTACGTTTCATAGACGCACAGTGGGTAATAAATCAATGGCAACGGGTAGCAGAATTGCAGCCATATATCTCCAAAGATCTCGATAAATAACTCTTTCGAAGAGAACTTATAAGCATTTGTTTGTTTATTGTATCCTTCTTTGGTATACATTTACGTTTTTGATTACACACATGCGAGTGTGATAATCATAATGTTTTTTCATATCCGATTTGAGTTTATTGTGTTTTTCGTTTTTTAGGATTCCGTACATAAAGAGTTAAAATGGGATCATTTTACTAAGACTGCAATATCCACACATTAGTAATTTGTGTTTTTTACTTATTTAAACTAACTACAGTGCGGTTTCGCCTGCGTTACTTTCGATACCGCAGGAATTTCGGCTAAGATTAAAGATTTTATTGCAAAGTTACATTATAGGAATATAATAGACTATAACTAATAGCAAAATAAAAATTAAAGACCATTAAAACTATCAAATATCTTACTAATATTATAAACGCGAAAGTTTGCATGTATGTATGTATGAAGGTTATGTCTGTTATTACTAATTCATATTTAAAATACAATATGCATCACCTTACTTAACCAAATTATAACATTTAATCATAAAATTAATCCCCCTTTATGACCTTCGCCAACATTCGCGTTAATACTAACACTACATCAAAATGATTAAAATCTCTATGGTTTAACAGAGGTACTAATATAAATTCTTGTTTCTAGCTAACCACTGTTATTTGCCGTTATAATAAAACAGTTTTAAGCTTAATTTAATGCAGTTTTAAGGATAATGTGTTTTTATTCGCAGATTAACTAGCACCTTTTGAGTTTATGAGTTTGTTTAGGTACATTTTATTATTAGTAGTGGGCTACGGTTTCACATCAATAAACCCATATCCCGTGGGAATTCACAAAAATCTTATGAGAAGCCTTCATTATTTAAAGAACACTTTTATACACACGATAGATGACCGTTTGACCACCATCTCACCTGCTGATAAGTGACGATATGGTCTAAGATGTAACACGCACATCTAGAAGAAGAAAACTTATTTATTTTAAGAAATAACTCATTCTCCAAATTTTAGATCTCAACTATCAGCGTGTATCAGAGTAACAAATCGTGTGAATTAACATAATTACATTTTAGGGGTCCTTCACAAGGGGACCTACCAAGATCATTGTAACATGATCAAAACGTCGCGTCGATGTATGTAAATAAATAATAATACGCGATTAAGACCCGGTAAAATGTAAGTACGTCAGCGGTTGAGGCTGTACGTTCATCCATCATTTAATCAGTCAATACAAAGCCTTTAAAGATATTTTGGATTCGGTGTTTAAAAAAGTTTCATGAAATGAATTAGTTCGGTCAAGGCAACAGGATTTGGTCGTACCATACCATACCATCATAATATGTGAAAACTACAGTTATCATCAGTAACCAATCATTTGTCTAAGTGGTAGCTACAGTCCCCTGCTTAAGAAATTAGACTAAAGTTGTCGGTACAGTTCTCAGTAAAAATATTTATTTTCTATGAAAGTACCTATAATGTTATTTTAACCTCTCACAAAAGTAGCGATCTGCAAACGAAATTACAAATATTTTGAACAAAACTTCCGTCTACTAGCTATCGCTTAATTACCGTTCCTAAATTCTGTCAAACAAATTGCTAACTCACCTCTAAGGAGAATAGAAGTTGCGAATAAAATTAACCCAAAACTGAAAATTTTGAAATTAAATTTTGGAATTAGTGAATGGAAACTCGTAGGTACATTTCTTAACGAAGTTGAAAGAAGGATTAATCCGTCGTAGCCCACTAGATATTGGAGAGGTTTTATTAAGGATTCTGAACGTAGCTTCCATAGTATCTATGCTGATTGCAGACTTTTTGTCGGTCGACAAGCTCGTAACAAGATAATATTTCTAATAAAAAATCAGTTTCATGAAGTTATGAGTTAAACCATGTTAAACTATGTTTTTCAGTGTTTATAATAAAGTCATAAAAACTGCAAATATTAAAAAAAAACCTAAAATTAATTGTGTTTGACATTTCATTATCAAACACAATTAATTTTAGAAATATAATCAAATGATTGTTAAATAGATTTTATTATTATTATTGTTTTTGTCCATTTATTTGTCAATGTATTGTTTTTATTTTAAATTTATTTGTAACTTTTGTTATTTAGTAATTATTATGATTATATTTACCTTTGTATTTCCAATAAATCTATTAATTATTTTATTAATGCTAGAACAATATTTTTTTTTAATAAAATTTGTCTTTTAATAATGCAAATAAATTCACAACACCTAATATTCAATCAAATAAGATGATAAAAATCAAAAAGGCCACCTGAATAATTCGTCTCTAGCGCAAAGACCCCATACCGCATGCAGAAATCCTCGTCTAAAAAATGTGCTATATTTTTTTCGTATTTGTCACTACTTTAACCTAAGGCATAAACGATAGAATTCGTGTTCGAATTTGTAGATCGGTACACGTAGTTCTTTCCCCTGCTTAAGAAATTAGACTTAAGTTGTCGGCCGAAACTAAATACAATGGAAGTCTGCAAACTGCGAGAAATGAATTTAGTTCATTGATAAATCGCTTTGACATTGGAAAAGTATTTATTACATTGTTTCGCGTTTGAAATATTCGTAATTGGACGAACGGTCGTTTAAAGAGGTTGTTTTATTGCTGAACACTTTATTTTTCGGTACGACCAAACCAGTCTAAGTAGAATTATTAAGTTTAGGTACTGTGGACGAAATAATTGTAAGAGAATAAAAGTCGGTATTGGACAAAGGTATGTAGGTAGGTACCAAAGACAATAAAGCCAATTGACTGCTCATATCGCGTTTTTTTTTTCTTTAAATCACAACATGACACAACTCACCTTCGCGGGCAGGGGGTGAAATAATAATCAAACTCAATGATTGGCGTTACCTATCTATGCTTTGACTGTTTGTGAGTGGCAAATCTTGCTCGAGAGTGCTACCAAAAAGTCGTACTATTTTGATGAGGGGGGAATACTTATGAGCAGTCAACTGGTTTCATCGCCTTTGGTAGGTACCTATATCACACCCTCGGTCGAACAACGCCGTATTTCAAATAACCGTAATTGCCCGAGATCAATTTACTTTATTCAAATAATAACAGTTAATAACACAGTCATATTTTGTATAATGACATATTTAACGAATCATATATTATCATGATATATGTCATTAGTCTAATGTAGGTTATAATTGTATGTACCTTATTGGAAAAATTCCAAACATCAATTAACACAAATAAACTGCTTCATTATTTTCTTAAAATGACTAATGGTAATACTACGACTAAAACATAATGGTAAATCACAAGTAACTCAGTATGTCACTAAATATCTGCTATAATAAAAAAATGTTTTGGTTTTCTTCTGTTTTCGCGACTTGTATTGAAATAAAACTCTTTTTATCTTCAGTATTGTTACAATGTTTTTTCTATGTTTCGGAGCCTTTACAGTCTCCTCCTTTCTCAGCGTTGTAGCTCAGTAGACTAATAATAAAAAGAACACGATATTTTTTTTAAATCGAAAATGGAACCTCAAATTGCAAAGCCGTTTGTTGTTTTTTTTTTTTAATTTTAAAAAGAACTCTTTAATGATGTCTGTGTGCTGTGTTAGACAAAAAAAAACATCCTCCATTATATGTGTCGGGGAAAGTCCTTTGGGAAAGTATCTTCCCTAAAAACATATAATTTTAATTGTACGGCCTGCGTAGTGCGTAATCGATATGTATATTTCTACAAAGAAGCTTCGTAGTCTTAAGGTTTTGGTTTTATTACCAAACTATAAAGCCTAATTTACATTACAAAACTAGTGCCATGCATTATAGTATAAATTGCACAAAATCAGCATTGCAGCAGTTACTTGAAGAAATTTTATCAAATTCAGAAATAGTATTTACTTCTGTGTCTGCGCAATTTTTTTCTGAAAATTATTATGAGTTGCATGTCACTAGTTCCGGGATGTAAATTCTGCTTGTTTCTTCTTAAAATAGAAAACATTTCACAAATAATTAAAATGGAAGTGGGTTGGTAACTATTTACCAACCCACTTCCATTTTATTTATTTGAAAATGATTTAATATCTATATATTAAATCATGAAAATGAAAATGATTTAATATCTATATATTAAATCATTTTCATGCCTAGCATGTACTTCACTTTAATTTATAGACTTGTGAGTATTTAACTTATTTTGATCAAAATACTAAAAGCTTAGTATTGTTTGATGTCGACGATTAATATAGGGACTAGAAATAATTGACAATGAAATCTTTGACAACGAATATTCAGTGTTCTGTAATATCGTCGATTCAGAATTTAGAATTGTATTTCTATTTAATTGAAAATATAATTTATCAAGTTGTCAATTATACGGTAATTGTCCACTTTTGTGAGCAGTCTGTCGAAACGTCTGTACGAAATATCAAGGTGCTCATTCACCAAAAGCATTCGCGAGTAATGTAACGTTACAGACTCGAGCAATACATCAGTGACGGAGGAAAACCGACTATATCGGGGAGTTAGTATCGGAATGTATGCTCAAAAGTTGAATCTATAATGTTACGTTACACGTGAAACGTATAGATTTCTCGTATAGGTTTTAAGGTAAAACGAACATGATTTGCAAAATCTTATACCTACAAAGCGATGGAAATCTGAAGCAGATATATGGAGCGGTCGTAGTAAACCTGATAGTTCTTGAATAAGACTGCGGTAGTGTACGTGTTCAACGGATCGCAATTTTTCTTAGTTTCTCCCCACTATCAGGCGGCGCAGGTTGCAGACTCGGCTGGTCTTAATCCCCGAACGCTACGAGAATGCAAATAAAACAGATACCCGCAAGAATTCTTTAAGCTCCTGCTTTTGTTCCGTGAGAATTGTTTACTTTGAAATTCTAGTTCGTATTGTTGTTGGTTGCTAATTCCTATTGTGGTTCCATTAGCTTGCTTTAAATATCTTGAGAGGAGTTTTATTTTGTAGTCCTAAGATAAGACTTTCTTGCGTCTTTGGAACTCTTTAAATTGGCATTAACAAAACTATTTTCAACCCTCGACGAAAATAGTTCGTACTGTCCCTGTATCTGTCTGTTATTGTATGGTTATCGTAGCTCACGAACGGATGAAACGATTTCGTTTTTTTGTTTTGTTAATAGAAGTGACTTACTGAAGCAATCAGAGACATTTAATAATTTATTAAACTACCATTAAGGAAGTATTTACAATGTAAAATCTTCAATTGGTGACAGTTTAATCAACCGTTAAACGTCTCTGAGTACTGCGGTTATTTAAGATTGCATGGCGAGTGATTAAGCTATTGTGAATAAGGCGTAGATGTATCACTTGCATGCAGGCATATCTTACTAAGACAAAATAAATCTTCATTTCTTCGTACATGACTTGAATAACCGGTATCTCGAGTTACAAAAATAGTTAATAATGTTTATTCATTCAAACTACAGGTACATATTACCAACGTAATTCAAACAGATATTCAACACAACAAAGCTTAACTGATGTTGATTACACCTGATTTTACTTTTATTTCGTACTGATTTTAATAGAATTATAAGTACTGAGGTTATATTATGTTAAACTTAACTCTCCTCTCGGCACAAAAATTACTTACCAACTCGATAGTATCTATCGTACCAAGTTTTTACGACGCATAGCGGATTTGGAATGAAATATGAATATTTGATCATAGATAGATTATTAAACGAATACGAACAAAGCCAACGAAAGCTAGAAAATACGAAAGGGTTGCTTCATTTTCTATTTATTCAAATGTAAATAAACCATGAAATACCAAAGGTTTAACGATAAGTTTTTTCAAAGAATATTGAACATATCTTCTTCGTATTGGAGTAGATATCAGGTTCAGAATGTGAATACGTTTATCCTTGTATAAAGATATGGCAGCAAAAGGATTGATAGATGGAATCATAGTTCTGAATATAAGATATCTCGACCTCATAGCAAGTTAGGATACAGACAATCGATATCAATATTCTTTAGTAGTATTACCGCACAAACGCCAAAGCCAATACTAAAATTGCCTTTTTCATTATTTGATAAAGTAATACGTGCATGTTTTATGGTGAACGTTGACAGCATTTATCATTTATATTTTCCAAATAAAGGTCGAAGTATCAACCATAAACATACCCTAAAATATTATCCATCTCATTATCTTATAACATTTCACAAATATTACAAATTCTTGCCTAATAAAGCTTATATTACACTTTTAACTAGGGGCGAGTGCTCTAATTTAGAGAGTTGATTTCGACGCTGATAAAATTTAAGTGTCCATGAAACGGCTCGTAGAGGCTTAAGTTACAAAAAGCCCCTAGTTGTTACTCAACGCACACGATATATGAGTACCTACTAATGCGGGTTTTGTTTCAGGTAACCCTCTAGAATGTGATTGCCGGCTTTCATGGATCTACGTCCTCCGCAATGAGACCAAAGACAACACGCTGAAGCACGCTTTGGAAAAAGTATCGTGTGTCATGGACACTCCTCTTGAACGGAGACTCGACGAACCGGACGAGGTGCACTTAGAGACCGAGGAAAATGTACTTGCCGACGATAATTATGATTACTACGATAAAGACGAATACAACGATAGAATTAAACATAAAACCAACAAAACGAAAAAGCTAACCGACATCTCACTCGAGATGCTTCCTTGTCCTAAAGAGATTATGGAAAAAATAGAAGAATCATACGGACACCCAGTCCAAAATGAGATTAGGTTAAAAGCGTATTCCAAAGTATCTAAAATGTATCCTAGTTTAGCTGTAATTTTAATCTCATTGCTTTTTTAAAATTTGTTTCTTATAAATACAAAGATATTTGTGATATTAGAGGTTAATTAGCTTTACTTGTGTACAGATTTATCTATGACTCATGTTTAAAAAGTTTAATCTAGTCTTCAAATTAAAATTGTTAAGATGTGTTGTTATTTATCAAATTGTACTGTAAGTAAAAATTATTTAGGATAAATTAGTTTAACTTGATGATAATGTAAAGATAATTTACGAAAAATATATATCATTACAGTTCAGTAACTGTAGTCACAGCAAATCGAAACATCGATTAAATTCTTAAGCCAACATTATAATTTCCGAATAAAATTGGTGCAAAATTGGAAGCACGGATAAAATAAACATCATTTATTGAACAATAAAGTTTGCGAACTGTAATAAAGGTAATGTAAAGTACGATTATGTGGAAAATACGTAAAGAAGCGAAGGCTTCGAATTACGTTGTTACATTACAGTAGATAGAACGCAGAGTTAAGGAAACAATTTTAAACAAAAACACAAATAGGAACCTGAAATTGTTTTTTTATTTCTTTTCTTGCTCGTTTATTTTCTTCTATATACTTGGTGGTACACAACGTCCTAATAATAAATGAGTTCTAAAAAGTTTCGAAGTAGAGAAGTCAATCAAATTAAGTTGTTTCTGGAAAATGTGTTTTGTTTTAAACGACAGAATAAATACATTTTCGTGGCTATTACTCATCTTACAGAGCATTTATAACTTGAGAACTTTTAATGACTGATTCATGCATGAATTAGTCTGTGATGTTTAAGTCATGAAAAATGACTTAAACATGCATTAATAGTAACGTCCAAAAATATTCACCAGGGGATTCTTCTACGAATAAGTGGCGTTTTACTTGGAAATACCTACCTCTTTTTTTTCATTTTACAATAAACAATTCCAAGATTAGCAAGCCTATGTGACAAATAACCGCTATACCACCAATTTGGATAGAAAACTCATGTTTGGTCGAACGTTTATAAATCAAACAGCATGATTTGACGAAACTGGAATAAAATCCTACACATTAACCATCTTTAATAAGATTGAAAAGCTCAATAGTCAATCGTACATGGAAGATTATTTGTTGGAGTTCTCAAAATTCGGAAACCCATAATAATCCTGAAGGCACAGCTTATTTTTTCATTTCATTACATAAAGTAGTGTGGAACACGTGCAAGCTGTCAATTTGATAAATATAGTTGTTCTTTGTTGTTTGACTTCGCTGTCAGTTGTTTATTGCTTGTATAAAGTTAGCTCGCTTCGACCTAATTTCAAAAGCAAAGTAGAACACCTGATTACAGGTCAATAAAATGTATCTACTTCTGATTGAGAAACAACTGTACCGATTTAGTTTTGCTTCTGTATTTCAGTACATACATTTCTATTTCTTAGTTATGGACTAGTTGCTAGCAATCTCAGAACAATTACTAAAGCATAGAAGGAGCGACATGACGTTTGAGCGTACAGTTCTATAGACAACAAAGAATTATTTAGTGCTGTGTGTGACCCCTATTTTCAAGTTATCGATATCGATAAATATTGTTTGTGTCTACAGTCTGTAGATAATTTACTGGAAAAAATACTCAAAAGAAAGAAAATCATACTTTCTTATTTACCTATATTGCCAGCAAATAGCGATCAGTATCTCTATACTCGATAGAGATATCTCTATATCTCTGGTGAAATGCTTGACATTCAGTCCCTGTTCATTAATCATCATTGTAATCTTTGTTTCTGAGAACTTGCTTCAAAGTTGCTGTAGAAAGCAACATTTTCGTGTGTTTATAATATAACATGGTTATAATAATGATTCGGTTGTCCAACGAATGAATGAATGAATACATACTTTATTTTATAACGAATTTAGATCTCACTCGATTTCTGCAATATTTTTTCCGCAGACACTTTTGTCATGCCATCAGAGGACTGGCTGGCTGGCTCCTCTTTTTATGGGAAATCAAGGAGGAAGTCGGTGGGGAATCCACCAAAACACATAACTACTATGAATGAAAACTGAACTTATCGTAAACGTTATCGATAAAGTAACAACACAACACTATTAAATATGACGTAATATTATGTAACCAAAATGTGTAGGCGTGCTGGTCATTATAGAAAAAATGAAATAAGGTTACTATTTAATTTGGCTGCATAAAGGTATCCAAGGTATCCAATTTGACATTTGAACAGTGTATGCGACCAGTTCCTTAGCAACATATAACTTCCTTTTCTGTTCAATGTATTTTACGTATTTGAAAGAAAAGGATGTGTTTTATCGTTGTTTTAGACTTCTTCTATGCTTTAGTAATTGTTCTGAGCTAGCAATATAGGGCAATTTAGGCTAGTATCACGACGTGTACAAAATGATTTAAAGAATTTTTAAAAGTCAAAAGGCTACAATAGACATAGCGGCAAATTTTATTGCAACTAACTACATGGGAGCATTTGTACCTGCAAATTTGCATCTGCAGGTACGTTCGACTAAACTTGAGTTTACTCTCGAGTTACTTACTATACAACGAGAGACGCTTATCTTAAAAATTGTGTTCGGGAAAAATGAAAAAAAAACAGCAATTTTTTCTTTGAATAAACTTTCCAAGTTTTATCGAATCTTCCCTTAAAAAAGTTAAATTTGGTTACTCCCGGAGTAGTTGGTTCATATTCATAAACATAAAACGATCGGAACAAAAACAAAAAAACGCGTCTGTTATTCAAAAACTATGCATGACAAATTATTTATACATAGGTATAGGGAGCATCTGCCTGTGTGTTTGCATATTTTAATTCAATTTCGTGCTGATTTAATGTAATTTTAACTATATTTCGTTCGATTCAAAAGTGATTGTCGATACATTAAACTGTGTCAACAATATTATATTTACAAACATCATTTGTTGATGTTGAAATTAATATTTATTAAAGCTATTCATATTGACATGTTAGCTTAAAGGTTAGGTAGAAATTTCAAAAATACCTCTAGGATACTAGGATACTAGGTAGGTATCCGTACATTAAATTAAGTTTATGGTTTATTTTGAAAATTAAATAATATTAAAATCTATTTGTATAGGTGTGACCTGACATTACGAGACGACATGGGTCCCGCATGCCTCTCTGTGTATTAACCTGATGTTGAGGCATTCCCAATGCACGCTTCGAGATATCTCGAGGTGTCTAGTAGCAACTTCAGATTGGTAGTTGTATCGTACATGCTGTGTATGTATGTGTTGTAAGCCAGCCTTTTAAGTTTTTGCTTTTAACCCTAGATTTAGATACAATATAATACAATGCTAAATTGTGTGCAAAAACACTGTGTTAGCAAACCCTGAGTTGGCCAAAATATACATGCAAGAGAGGTTTATTACTCTGGTATTAAAACTCTCAACTAGATAAGTTAATATTAATTTGGACTCGGTTAGATTTAAACCACCATTGAAACTTACCATTGAAACCATAGAAACTTCCACCACCATAGAACCTTACCATTGAAACTTACCATAGAAACTTACCATTGGCCATACATTTTATCTTGGTTATTACAAGATTTCAGTAGACAACGTACGCCGTTGTCTATTTGCATATTTGCATTTGACTAGTTTGGGCCAGTGACGTTTTTATTTTAGCGAGCCCTACCAGATGGCATTTATACACATAAATATTCGATCAAAATTGACAATGGTGGATTTGACTTTATACCGCTCAATTGATGAACCTTCTAAATAATAACAAAGCAGAGGTATCTCTACTCACATTTTATCAAACGAATGACCTTAATTAACTTGAGCTTACTTCAGTTAAATAACACAACAGCTGTTTTTCATATTCTGCAGTAAATACTATTTACTCTGAAACATTTACCTTCATGTTTCAAACTTCATTTGGAAAGTTGGCAGTAGACCCGCATTCGAGTGCGTACTTCACTCTGAATAAGAGTTTTTGATGTTTGAACAACACAATTTAATTGTTAAAAGTTGTTTCATTGGCTTCCTAAACACTTGTATTAAATAAAACCGTTATTAATTAAGAATTTGTAAAATGAATGTTCCAAATTTTTCACGATTCTTTCTTTGTTCATTTCATTTAAGAAACAAAAGGTAGTAGGTAGGTTTAGTTTAACAAAAGGTTTCAGGATGCCCACAACCCCATCTAGCTATAAACTTAGCAAATTGTACTATGAGTACTACAAATAACACGACATGATTTTATATTTTTTTTTGTATATTCATACATGTGATACATATTATATTGAAACATCCAGAACCAGAAACAAATATTTATGGTCAGCATAAATACTTGTCCTCAGTGGAAATCGAACCTACAACCATCTACGTTGCAGCCGGTGGCTTGCCCGACGCGCCACAGAGGTCGATAAATTTGTTTTTTATGTAAATTTTATGGGCCAAGGTAGAAAATAAAAATAGAAATAGAGGGCATTGGGGAGCATTTTAGCGTTGTACGTATTCCTTCGAACAGTTCAGCTTTCTAGCTTGTTTAATGTTTATACTATACAGTGAGAGCTAGCTTGCGAACTGCTACTTAAATACCAGTTTCCTCAGCAGACCTAGCAGTCGCACGTATGACTCTACATTACCTTTAAGTTGTGCGAGTTAGTTACTGCAGTGCAGCTACTCAGCGAGCTCGCACGCCATCACGATCCAAGACATCAAACATGAAAATTTTCTGGAGCAGATTTTCTACAGTTTTCGCGATATTAGTGTGAAATTAATTTAATTTCAACCTTCCGTAATTGTGTTTTGTTTAAGGTTTCGTACATAGCCTCATAATTGACCGATAGTATCTTAAGACGCGGGTTTCCTCGCGATGCATTCTGTTACCGTAACAGCAATATAAACAACGCAAATACATGTCTCCCAAAAAAAGTGTCATTGAAGCATGTTCTGCCAGGATTCGAAACCAAGACCTTCAGATTTAGGGTCAATATCGCTTCTCACCTTCTGCCATGTTGCCCAAAAACATACAGAATTAAGCCCTTCAATAGGTTACATGATCTTATCTTACTACTTACTAATATTATAAACGCGAAAGTTTGTATGTATGTATGTGAGTTTGTTACTCGTTCACGGAAAAACTACTGAACAGATTGCGATGAAACTTGAAATATAGGAAGCTAGATACCGGGAATAACACATAGGCTATATTTTGTCCCGATATTCTCGCGGGATCGGGACTTACGCGGGTGAAACCGCGGGGCGCAGCTAGGTATTACATAAAATAGACAGTCAAGCGTGTGATCACTTCTAAGGGTTTGGTTTTTTACCTTCTGAAATACTGAAAACTTTAAATTATGCACATTTTGTCTAGAGTTTATAAATAAATTCATAAATTATAATTAGCATTGTACAAATAAATAATAATGTTTAAATTTCATGTAAATTAACTATAAATGATTAGGTTGTGTATAAATGATAGTCTTCGATTCTGTTGTATTAAAATATTTATACACGTGTGAAGAGTGTTTTATTTCACCTGTATTTAACTTTACTGTAACTAGCAGTGCCTCGCACACGCTCTCTTAAATCTATGACCCGTTACAATATAGATAGATAGATAGATAACACTTTTATTTGATCAATCATAAAAATATTACAAAAACAACACATATCGGGATGATAAGTATCATAAGTGTTATTCAGGTCCGCAGCTTTCAACATATAGTTTCGTCGCAATCGGTTAAGCATTTTATACACCCTTATAATGTAAGGTAGAATGTGTCCGTAAACTGACTTCTTTAGTAGTTAGCCAACATTATACCTTTTTAAACTTACACGATTTCTGCTATTTATTATTACTGTTAGAACTGCTGGTCTAGATCGCGTTTGTACATATTTCTAAATTTCAAATACAAATTTCAGGGTAAGTAATTTTAAATTTAAAAATTTGTACAAACTCGATCTAGACCAGAGGCTTTCATAATAATGATAATGAACATTATACCTCTAATTATCTATTACTAAGTAAACATTCCCTAGATCAAATCAAATGGTAAGTGATGCTGTAGGTAGACTCTTGTCATCATAATTCGGGAAAAGTTCTTGGTTGCATCCCTCTAGGGAGCCGGTGTAAGTTTGGATATGGAAAAGGGGTTTTCTTTTTATATGGAGAGTCACGTGTGAAGAAGTCCCGTTAGGCGATGCAATGCGATTAATATCTTGATTAAATGTTTCAACCAAGGCATGTATTCTATATCTAGCTAAAACGTCTCGAAAGTGTTAAGTTTTTTTTCAAAGTGTTGCAACATTTTATGTAAATTTTAGAATGTTTTTTTTATATTGCACAACATTACCTACACACAGCGCAATCTAGCCTCAAACTTAGCACTAGGCGTGTACTATGAGTACTAGACAACGGATACTACATTTTATATATATTTTTTGTAAAAACATACATTTATACATAGATAGACACCCAGACCAGATACAAATATAATATTTATTTTTAAACATAAATATTTTGCACCCGACGGGAATCTAACCCGCAGCCTTCTGCATTGCAGTTAGGCGTACGCCCGACGCGCGACAGAGGTTTCGCAGAAGCTTTAGAAGTTTGTAGCAAAATTATTAAACATTTGTGGACCGTTCTTGAGAAAAATGTAACAATATTTTAAATTAAGTAATGACTAGTTTGTATAAAAAACATCTATTATTAATCAACGAACTAGATAGTCACATTCTAAGCGAGATATGACCGAGACTTGCTTCTAAATTTTCATTCAAAAACTCAGTTAAAAGTTGTTAATGGTTATTATTTTCTTCATCTCTTTTGTGATAAAGTTCTTTAGACTCATTTGTCGAGTCACGGCGCAAAATCATTTGTTAAAGCTTTTATGTCGAAGCTTTTAAGATCCAAAATGGCGTACCAACTATAAAGTATTTTCAAGTTAAATTGCTGTGAAACTAATCGCAATTACTGATTACTCAGGACCTTGCATTTCTTAATGGTGGATAAATTAACATTCCAAAATGAAGTTAAACTTAATAAGAGTTTTAATTTGAAGATTTTGTATTTGAAATGCGTTGATTAGATAAATTGCTAAGGTTACTATGATTTTAATTAAAATTAACTAGGTAATTTCATCTGAGATTACCTAGAACATTTCGGTAGACAAAACACAGATATTAATAAGGATAATGTTTTGTCTAGTCTTTCATATTAAAATCTGCAAAACAAGCCTTCGATAAAAGCCTCTAATAGGTACGGGTCTCAACGGGCTGTAAGTAAGGCATTATTATTTTGTATTAAAAGACAAGACCTTGGACCATTTTATTAAGAGGGCCTCGTTCCTTAGTTCCAATGGAGCCATTAAACTAAAAGCAAATTTAATAAAACTACTTGTTTGTATGAATTTCATATCATTATCTTACTAATATTGTAAACGCAAAAGTTTGTATGTATGTAAGTATGTGAGTTTGTTGACGCAAAAACTACTGAACCGATTGCGACGAAACTTGAAATATAGGTAGCTGGATACCGGGAATAACACATAGGCTACTTTTTATCTCGATATTCCGGCGGGAACGGGGCGCAGCTAGTCTTTATATATAAAAAATAATAATTTAAAAATTAAAAAACCGACTTAAAAAAAGAACAAAAAATAATTTGCCCTGCCCGACTTCAGATGATAAAGCAGATTAATTAGTCGGTGGCGCTGTATGTAGAGGTTATTTTGGTCTTTTTTATCAATTCTTTTTTTTTGTGGTTTTTTAATTTTTAAATTATTTTTTGTTCTTTTTTTAAGTCGGTTTTTTAATTTTTAAATTATTTTTTTATTTCACCCTTTTTAGTACCTACCTACCTACTTTCGACTGCCAAATAAATTAACAATACCTATTGTTACCGTAATTTTAATTATTGAGGAGTTTGCTGATGAGAAGGTGGTTTTAGGTGTCCCATCAATCTGTGCTTAGTTCTTTAGGGGTCTATTCTTTTTGGTAGAAGTCCAAAAACGAGTAATTTATTACATTCTGGGAAGCTATCCTGTCCATAATTCCGAAGATACTCATCAGATCCTGACCAAATTTTATGGGACCACCTCGGGGCTTCCACCTTTCTATTACAAAAAGAACCATCTTAAACGGTCAAGCCACCTTCGAGTAATCGGTGAACAAGTGAATTGAATACAGGTTTTTAAGAAGCATTCCCGGTCCTCACTTCGAAGATCCTCATCAGATCCTCACCAAATTTTTATGGGACCACCTCGGGGCTTCCACCTTTCCATTAAAAAAAGAACCATCTTAATCGGTCAAGCCACCTTCGAGTAATCGGTGAACAAGTGAATTGAATCCAGGTTTTTGATAAGCATTCCCGGTCCTCACTTCGAAGATCCTCATCAGATCCTCACCAAATTTTTATGGGACCACCTCGGGGCTTCCACCTTTCCATTAAAAAAACAACTATCTTAATCGGTCAAGCCACCTTCGAGTAATCGGTGAACAAACATAAAAAAAAAAAAAATATATACCTACGCGACGAATTGAGAACCTCCTCCTTTTTTGAAGTCGGTTAAAAATGAATCCCTATTTCGCGTGGTTACGACATCACGCCTGAACCGCTGGACTGATTTCGATATTTCTTTTTTGTTGTCTTCCTTATGACCAGGAGAAGGTTCTTATGAAAGAACAAATGATTTACTGATTTTGATAAATCTTACGCGGGTTAAACCGGGTTGTTCATTTTCAAAATGTTGTCAAAATGTTCATTTTTCAAAACGAAATATTCCAATTCAATAACTAATTTTAAATTTTTCTTCTACTTTGCGATGTTTGATTGAAATTAAACAGACTTTTTTCCAGTTTAACTCTCTTACTTATAAAATATTATTTACACATGACTAAATTATGTGACGTTTTCTCTGTCTGTCAACTTTGAAACTTCATGTGACAGTAAAAGACAAACGATGCATAGTTATGCAGCGCATTAATTAGCGTTTGTAAGTAAGGGGGTGCATCGCTATGCTTTTATTAATATTAAGGTGCACCCATACATTACATTGTAAAATAACGTTACAGATTCGAGATTACATACCAATAGCACGCACCTTTGTATCGAATCTATAGTGTTACGTATGTACATTACAAGTGAATGCTCGCGGTAAAGGACACCCTTAAACATTTCTTCAACGCCCATCGTTTCGAGGTCTTTTATTAAAGAATAGCATTTTCACCTACATACAATAATAATAAAATAAGTTAAAATAAAATAAAGAGAGAACGACATTTAAAATAAATAAGTAACATAAATTTAATACTGTTAACGGGCCCTACACACGACATGTCTGTTACAACAGTGTCGTATTAAGGTCAATCCACTCTCTCAAGGATTATTACAAACAGATTTTTATTTTTGATACGGCTCTGCGACTATCTGCTCTACTCTGCGGCAATTGGAACAAAACAGTTTACTCGCCACTGCACTGGAAGAACCCTAGTATTCTCTAGATCCTTTTACGACACCCGCGTAAAAGGAATGGGGTAGCCCTAGTAGCTATATGCCAGGATTACACCGCTATAGCCTTTTAACGAAGTAAAACCAAAAAATAATAGATTTTGACCCTTACCAAGATCTCCTTATTGCAGGACCTATCGTTTAGCTAAAAAAAATAGCATGAAATAATTTAAAAAAACAACTTCAACATATGTTTTTTTATTATCTGTGCTTTTTCTAAGCACTCGGCATATTTTTTATTTGAAATTTATTTAATTTTTTTGCGCGACAAAACAACAACAAAAGACCATAATAGGGGTAATGGGGTAACGGGGTGACACCGCCAGTGTGATGGGCACTTTTGGACTCAATGGTCATTCACCTTAGATTATTTATATTGTTTATTTATCTTTGTAGTATTTATTTCTTGTGTAAGTATTTTTAGATAGATAATTAAATAAAAATACGATTAAATAACGAGAAACGATCATGGTACGGCTCTTTAGTTTATCTAAGCTAAATGACTGCTTCAGCGTGTGAAGTTGAGGACTCTAGTTTCAAGTTATTTGAAACAACTGCACGTATTGATTTCAAATTTGGCGCAGTTGGTATTTTAGTTTCGAGGTTTGAAATCTACTTTCCGTATTCGTTTTGGTTTTTAAAATCATATTGTTTCGTACTCGTATGTGGCAAAAGTCGGATATTTGACTTCTAAAGCCATAGAACTGGACTTGTCTCTATTTTAGACTAGAAGGAGAAAAGTGCTTGATAGTAATTTTTTTTCACTTATCTCGAGCCTCACCAGTTCCAAAGCCAAAATTCGGGAAATTTTTCACCAATCTTAAAAAACGTCGGAAGAAAATTCGAACTTTGCTGTTAGAGTACTAACAATCTATGATAATCTTAACTCTTTTAAACTATAAGTTTATAAATAGTTATCTAACCTACATTTTACCTCTCATTTTTTATGTTTCATTTTCAGTTGTATGTGCGGTGGAGAAGGCCAAACAGGAATCTGACACCAGGCACCCTATGTACAACGACAACCCCTCCTCACTATCCTATAGATTAACGATTCGCAGTAGTTTCATTTAATCTACCCAACCCTTAACCGACGAATGTGCCGGAGCTACCCGACTCAAACTGTGGAAGGAGAAGATTCGATATATTCCCCTCCCTCATATTTCTTGACCCTGCAGAGACTCTTCTTCAGGATATGATCTGCCCTGACCAGTGTGGAAGTCACTCAATAGACTGCGAAATGTTAAGGATAAACCTGGGAAGATGGGGTATGATTGATCCAAGCCAAACTCTATTGGACAATGGAGCTCCCGAGCTAACTATACAGCACCTCCGTGTATGCCCCTCAAGCCCTAATTGATGTACGTTGGCTGACCTGATGTCAGCCAATGAAAACGCTAAAAACCTTGCAACATACTGGAGTGGGCGGGTTTATCCCCTGAAAACTTATGTGCCATCCACACGAAAAAGAAGAGGCAGTAGTATTATTTCTGATACATTCCCTACATCATATGAATAAGTAATGTTTCAAGGATTTATTTCTTCAGCAGTCACCTTGTAAAACACCGTAACACGCCTACAACGTACATCCAAGGTCATTCGAATACAACCCTTGATTCAATCTTACGTTACATACATGCCCTGTGGAGACTACATAATAATATTACGGCCTATAATAGTTCAGTAGAATATCTATATATTAGTTAAGTTGTCACAAGTTGCCATTATATACCTTCGATAGTGAAATACAAGTAAAATGGTGATCTTTTCGAAAAGTGATTCTCACCCAGTATAAGAGGTTTCAGGTTGCCCTCAAAATTGACCTAACGACTGCTATAAGTGATAAAAAACCAACAGCTTTACGCTAGTTTACATAAAAATTGTATTCCGTTTCTTCCATGAAACAGATTAAGGGTGCAGAGTCAAATGTCATTTTACTGTTTTTGCCGGTCAACATTTCGATATGAGAAACCCATGTTTTACAGTTTTTTGTACTCTACAAGGGTAAGTGTAAAAGGTTAGTATAGTAACTCTTTAGAATATTCAAATAAACAAATTACATATCAGTTAACCTTGAAAAAGCGAACTTTGAAGTTAGTGAAAGCTCGGTTGTAAAAATGCCATTAATAAATAAAACTTGAGTAAAATGACGAACCATCGGCCAACAGACAATCTGAAGTGCGAGGGAGCTCTGACAGAAAACCTCATGAAAACGTAACCAAGGTTTTCTGTTACTATCTTTTAAAAAATGTTTTAATTTAAGAATTTTACATTGTACTTTTAGTATGTCTTTACTAAAAATAATTTGTGTTCATGAAAATCGAAAATCGTTACAAATAAAACTCAAAGTCCTTCCTGACAGACTAAACACACTGACTGAATACCGTATGGTTCAGGGTCGGTAAGATAAGCGAACAATAATTTAAATTTCCAAATGGAAAACCAAAGTTGTTGTTCTAGACGTCTAGAACTAACGTTGTCCGCTATAAAACCGCCCTAATTTGGAAAATGTGTTCCTTGTTATAGAAAACCACTAATAAAGTTTATTTTATTTCCCGAATAACTGCGCGGGGCACTGCTAGTTGATACACTAAATAATGTTAAAGTCCTGAAATAACTTATAATCTTACTAATATTATAAACGCGAAAGTTTGTATGCATGTCTGTGACTTTGTTACTTAATTACGAAAACTACTAAGCCGATTGCAATAAAATTTGGAATATAGGTACTTGCAGGTTTGAAATAACACATAGGCTACATTTTATGCAGATATTCCTGCACGATTGGGACATTATCAGAAGGAATAACCACGCTATTTAATGTAATTTAACTAATTAAAGTAAAGGTTACGAGTATGCTCGTAATACTCGTTTATCAAATTTTAACTAAAAATCTGGCTAAATTTTCAAAAATATTCATGATTCTAATTTTAATAAAAAAAAACTTTCTAAAGTTCTTTTGTAGGTTAAATGTGTTTTTAACAGCATTTTATAAGATCTAAGGTATTTGTTTCAATTAAAACTTGTATCTTTTTGAGCTCTTTTAATTATGTCGGAGTCAGGCGTTCGTGACACGACGTTATCGTGTTCTAGTTAGATCGCTCACTGAACCGAACCGAGTTTTCTCAATTCCACTAAAATTGGCCGGTCGTTTCTCAAGTAATTGCCTCAGTGCGGGCTAATTTTCAATTAAATGTAAAATTTTCAAGATATTCGAAAATGTTCTGTTGCATTTAAGCTGTCTAAGGAAGAATAAATCGCTAATCCTAATAATATTAATATAAATAAAAACCTAAAAATATAAAGCGAATAAAAGTTTAGACGTTTGAGTGTTTGTTTAGGTACTATGTTCTTAACTGATTGCGATTAAACTTGGTATGCCGATAGTTGGGAAAACTTTTACCCTGATATTTCCGCGAGATCGGGACCGCAGGTCGCTGCTATTGATTAATTAAGTTAATAAAATAAAGTCTGACAAATGCCATCTTTTCGCACTTATTATCCATTTAGGTGTATCAAAATCTAGCTCAAATGTGTGCAGCTAAGCTACACAATTAAGTTGTAGTTTAGTCAGCGTAAGACGATGATTGGCTAAAATAGAAAATGTGTACAATATAATAATAAATACAATACTAATAGGTTACAGCCACAAAAATATGTCATGTACTATGAAACAATCTATCGTCCAAACTAATATCTCATGTTTATGATATCGCGGCCCCTTGTACCCATTTTTCGGTCACCTTTTTAACAGCTATGAAACAGTGGAACGAGTTTGGATTAGTCTTCTTAAGATTCCTTAACGTTGCTGCATCGGCCTACGTATGTACCAGAACACGGTCAAGTTAGTCGACAAAGGGACAAGTCGCAAAGGAATGATCCCCTCAGCAGCTCTACTTAACTATCATTTTGATTCCGTGCTGGCCTGACCTCGTAAGGTCTGAAAAATGCGTGATAATAGTCTGACTATACGTGATAATAAAGATTGTGAAAAGTAGCTACTTAAGCGCAGGAATGGGACCCCAGGCTTCTGATTCAAAAATTGCTCGGGTGATGATAATGATACCATACATGTTATAAACGTTACTTCCTTATAAAATTAGTAAAGTTAGATTTTATATACCTTTGACGCGCGAGATCGACTTAGTTGATAGGTAGTTTGTCCTAATCTCTTTCCTTTTAATATAAAAGTTCTAAATTATCTTCGGATAGTTTAACAAATGGCGCAGTAGAATATGTTAATGACTATCAGTTAGCAACCGCGTTTAACTGCGGGAGTTTCTGAATTCCG
Source organism: Idaea dimidiata (assembly GCA_949358125.1). Lineage (NCBI taxonomy): Eukaryota > Metazoa > Arthropoda > Insecta > Lepidoptera > Geometridae > Idaea > Idaea dimidiata. The sequence goes on from OX442329.1 coordinate 17,028,858, forward strand.
CACTTCAAAGTTACTCTATGCTCTTTTTTTCTCTTTTAATTTTAAAGCTTTTAAGCTCAATTTAGTAGAACTGGGTAAGTATTTAGGTTGAAATAATAAGGCAGTGAACTTTCTGCGGAAACAATGAAAGATAAAATATAAATAACTCTTATCATTGCGACACCTTTTACGACGATTTCGCGACGTTGAATCCTCAGAGTCGAATCCGATGTCGTAGAGTTATTAGGCCACTGCGTACTTCTAAAGCTTTTTCGTTTTCCTTTAGGATTGCTTTAGTCATTAGTGGACTTTGCACTGCTTGGTCCAAAGGTTAGTTCGTGTCAGGCTGCGACCGATCGTAAAAGTATTGTCAGATCAGCTTGCAGTAGACATTGATTTTGACATACCTACTGTAATTTTTATAACTCTTAAACAATTTAGGCTCGGAAGGGGGAGGGATGCAACCGGATGAGAAAAGCTATTTATTAAACACGATAGATGAACGTTTGACAACTATCTCACCTTATGATAAGTGATATTATAGTCTTAGTTGTAGCACACTCAACTTGAGGAAGAAAGATCAACATCCATTTCGTTTTTTACCCGAATGCGCGACGCACCCTCTGCGCGACGCAAAGGAGGGTAATGTGTTTATCAGTCTATGTATGTATGTATGTATGGATGTTTCTATGTGGCGTTCTAGAGGCCAAACGCGTGGACCGATTTTGATGATTCTTACGTCAATCGATTCGTCTTAATCTGGCGAGTGTGACTAAAGACATGACAGTAATCCAAATTAACTTTTGTCACAACCAGACGCCATATTGTCAAAATTAAAAAATCCAAAATTGTCAAAGTATGTCAAGATGGGTATCGTTGAATAGGTTTTTAAAAATAAATATTAGGTTTTTTTCACCATTTTTCATTTTAAAGAACCGTTTGGGAAATATAACGGTTTAAACTTAATTTACAATTAGGTATTCTTGCTTTTTATTACTAACGAACAAGTTTTTATTTTTGTTACGTAGTTACGCTTGGAACTATCAAAGTATAAGCCGTGATGATACAGGTGACAGGAATTTATTGATATAAACAAAAAATATATTTACATAAATTGTACCTACCTACTGAATAAAAGCCTAATAACACTTAGGTACCTAAAAACGTTAAAAGAATAATAATAAATTTAAACAATAAATAACTAAACCGTAACTGAAATATAATCTTACTAATATTATAAACGCGAAAGTTTGTATGTATGTATGTGAGGTTGTTACTCTTTCACGCAAAAACTACTGAACCGATTGCGATGAAACTTGGAATATAGGTAGCTGGGGGACCTGGATTAACACATAGGCTACTTTTTATTCCCGCGGGAACGGAACTTACACGGGTGAAACCGCGGGGCGCAGCTAGTACATTATAACCCCCTAATGAAATGAATACGATAATGATTACGAGACTTACCTACCATCAATAAATGAAAATAACTAAAAAGCGTAAAATAAAAATAATAATTTATAAAAAAACAAAAAACCCGACTGCGTAAAAAACTTGATTAGAAAATACGCATAGAAACAACAAAAAAAAAAACAAAAAGAAAAAAACAAGCCCAGTAATTTGAAATTACGCTAAATAATAATAGTTTTGTAATCGATACACACAGAACACATAATAAATAAGTAAAAAATGACTCACAGTCGGGACCCATTGGAAAAATTAGATTGGTAAAATGAATGGGTCCCGACTGTGAGTAATTTTTTACTCATTTATTATGTGTTCTGTGTGTATCGATTACAAAACTATTATTACTTAGCGTAATTTCAAATTACTGGGCTTGCTTTTTTCTTTTTGGTTATTTTGTTGTTTCTATGCGTATTTTTTAATCGAGTTTTTTACGCAGTCGGGTTTTTTGTTTTTTTAAATTATTATTTTCTAGCTAGACTATCTATCTATTAAAGTAGGATGAAATACAATCCAGCATCCAGTTGAGTTTTCTATTTTATCGTAGGTATCTACTTACGGATGAAGGTGAAATTAAGGTCTCGTGACAACATCCCTGGTTCTGATTAGAAATCCCGAGGGTCGTTCCAACTTCGATTCAAATACACTACTTCCTTATTATGTTAGTTCGTTTAGTAGAGGTTATTTATTTGTTAAATATTTTATTATTAATATGGAAATTGAGGCCACAGTTATATTCGAAATAAATTGAAAAGGTCACTAACAGAATCATCCCACTTATCGATCAGAAAACTGTAAAGTAATGAATTTAAATTCTTGATTGACACCAGTTTATTCTAGAACTCGTCGAGTTTTTTAAACATAACTTTTAGGCTACGCCCGAATAATATGCTGAAAGCTAACTTAACGTTTAGAGATACAAACGTTCTAGAATGTTCGCGATGGGCCGCACCGAACGAAGCGCTTGGCGCTTAGCTAGTAGCAAGGCCTCGCTAGGCTTTAGGCTACCAAGCAACAAACAAGCTGGCGGCCTGTGCAGACGTAGCCTTAGCCTATTATTCGCCTTAAGTTTTTACCAGTTTGTAAGCTTGCGTTTATAGTATTTTGATATTTTTTTTAAACTAACACGATTGGAACCAAGACACCCGGCATTTTTACCATAAGGGAGTAACGGATGAGATAGGACCGACATCGAAGTCATACGCCTTAAAAACTGTTTACTCCCTATTGTCAAAAATGTCGCAGCTATTGGGTACGCCGAAGGACAACATCCCCTACCTAACACCGGGTGTGTAAAAAGTTCAATGCAGATGTGGCAGTTCGTGCATCGGGCAAACGAAGCGGACCATCGCGGAACGAGTCAAGGAGCACATAGCTGCAGTCAAGAATCGCCAGGTGGAGAAATCGGCGAAAGCTGAGCACCTTTTACTATCGGGAACAAACCACTGCATTGAGTCGAATCCTTTCCAGAGAACGACATTACTATCCAAGGATAGTTCGTGAAGCGGTCGAAATCAAAAAACACGACAATTTTAACCGGGTAAGTGGTTATAGGCTCTCGTCTACGTGGAATCCGGTAATTAAGATGTGTAAGTGTCGCGATAAAAATCCGATTAAATCTTCGGATGTCGAGAGTGTAGTGTGTTGCCGCCCTTAGTCTATAGCGAACTTTAAAAATGAGGGTATGCCGGCTACCCGTAATTTTTACCACCGAAGATGTGGGTTCGGGTGAGGAATCTACTTCAGTAACTACCCACAATTACGAACATTAACCGGTACACCGAGGTTATAAATAGAGGACGACGCCCGCCGCAGCTCCAGTCCCCTCGAGACCAAGATCATTGTAACATGATCGAAACGTCAAGGTAAGGAAAATTTAAAAAAGTTAAAGTTTTACGCGATTAAGACCCGGGAAAATGTGTTAAAAAATTGTATTTTCTAGAAATATTTGAAAGGAAAAATTCATCTTCAAAAATTCACTTGCGGCGAGATTTGAACTCGCGTCCCTGGATCAGTACCCCAGTGCCTTAAACCGCTCGGCCACGCAAGTTCCCATCTCGAGCAGCGAATTTAAGAATATGAATGTTTCCCTGTCTACTATTTTTCGACTACGGCTCGATTGAGACGCCATCTACAGGATCACTTTCCAGTGATTTACCTGCGCCAATGATTAACTTTACAGTTAACGCGTTGACCAAGAGATGTCGCTCTTTTTCCTCTTAAATATTTCGTAAATTTGTATTTATTGCTCAAGGCATATTTACTAGAAATATTTGAAAGGAAAAATTCATCTTCAAAAATTCACTTGCGGCGAGATTTGAACTCGCGTCCCTGGATCAGTACCCCAGTGCCTTAAACCGCTCGGCCACGCAAGTTCCCATCTCGAGCAGCGAATTTAAGAATATGAATGTTTCCCTGTCTACTATTTTTCGACTACGGCTCGATTGAGACGCCATCTACAGGATCACTTTCCAGTGATTTACCTGCGCCAATGATTAACTTTACAGTTAACGCGTTGACCAAGAGATGTCGCTCTTTTTCCTCTTAAATATTTCGTAAATTTGTATTTATTGCTCAAGGCATATTTACTAGAAATATTTGAAAGGAAAAATTCATCTTCAAAAATTCACTTGCGGCGAGATTTGAACTCGCGTCCCTGGATCAGTACCCCAGTGCCTTAAACCGCTCGGCCACGCAAGTTCCCATCTCGAGCAGCGAATTTAAGAATATGAATGTTTCCCTGTCTACTATTTTTCGACTACGGCTCGATTGAGACGCCATCTACAGGATCACTTTCCAGTGATTTACCTGCGCCAATGATTAACTTTACAGTTAACGCGTTGACCAAGAGATGTCGCTCTTTTTCCTCTTAAATATTTCGTAAATTTGTATTTATTGCTCAAGGCATATTTACTAGAAATATTTGAAAGGAAAAATTCATCTTCAAAAATTCACTTGCGGCGAGATTTGAACTCGCGTCCCTGGATCAGTACCCCAGTGCCTTAAACCGCTCGGCCACGCAAGTTCCCATCTCGAGCAGCGAATTTAAGAATATGAATGTTTCCCTGTCTACTATTTTTCGACTACGGCTCGATTGAGACGCCATCTACAGGATCACTTTCCAGTGATTTACCTGCGCCAATGATTAACTTTACAGTTAACGCGTTGACCAAGAGATGTCGCTCTTTTTCCTCTTAAATATTTCGTAAATTTGTATTTATTGCTCAAGGCATATTTACTAGAAATATTTGAAAGGAAAAATTCATCTTCAAAAATTCACTTGCGGCGAGATTTGAACTCGCGTCCCTGGATCAGTACCCCAGTGCCTTAAACCGCTCGGCCACGCAAGTTCCCATCTCGAGCAGCGAATTTAAGAATATGAATGTTTCCCTGTCTACTATTTTTCGACTACGGCTCGATTGAGACGCCATCTACAGGATCACTTTCCAGTGATTTACCTGCGCCAATGATTAACTTTACAGTTAACGCGTTGACCAAGAGATGTCGCTCTTTTTCCTCTTAAATATTTCGTAAATTTGTATTTATTGCTCAAGGCATATTTACTAGAAATATTTGAAAGGAAAAATTCATCTTCAAAAATTCACTTGCGGCGAGATTTGAACTCGCGTCCCTGGATCAGTACCCCAGTGCCTTAAACCGCTCGGCCACGCAAGTTCCCATCTCGAGCAGCGAATTTAAGAATATGAATGTTTCCCTGTCTACTATTTTTCGACTACGGCTCGATTGAGACGCCATCTACAGGATCACTTTCCAGTGATTTACCTGCGCCAATGATTAACTTTACAGTTAACGCGTTGACCAAGAGATGTCGCTCTTTTTCCTCTTAAATATTTCGTAAATTTGTATTTATTGCTCAAGGCATATTTACTAGAAATATTTGAAAGGAAAAATTCATCTTCAAAAATTCACTTGCGGCGAGATTTGAACTCGCGTCCCTGGATCAGTACCCCAGTGCCTTAAACCGCTCGGCCACGCAAGTTCCCATCTCGAGCAGCGAATTTAAGAATATGAATGTTTCCCTGTCTACTATTTTTCGACTACGGCTCGATTGAGACGCCATCTACAGGATCACTTTCCAGTGATTTACCTGCGCCAATGATTAACTTTACAGTTAACGCGTTGACCAAGAGATGTCGCTCTTTTTCCTCTTAAATATTTCGTAAATTTGTATTTATTGCTCAAGGCATATTTACTAGAAATATTTGAAAGGAAAAATTCATCTTCAAAAATTCACTTGCGGCGAGATTTGAACTCGCGTCCCTGGATCAGTACCCCAGTGCCTTAAACCGCTCGGCCACGCAAGTTCCCATCTCGAGCAGCGAATTTAAGAATATGAATGTTTCCCTGTCTACTATTTTTCGACTACGGCTCGATTGAGACGCCATCTACAGGATCACTTTCCAGTGATTTACCTGCGCCAATGATTAACTTTACAGTTAACGCGTTGACCAAGAGATGTCGCTCTTTTTCCTCTTAAATATTTCGTAAATTTGTATTTATTGCTCAAGGCATATTTACTAGAAATATTTGAAAGGAAAAATTCATCTTCAAAAATTCACTTGCGGCGAGATTTGAACTCGCGTCCCTGGATCAGTACCCCAGTGCCTTAAACCGCTCGGCCACGCAAGTTCCCATCTCGAGCAGCGAATTTAAGAATATGAATGTTTCCCTGTCTACTATTTTTCGACTACGGCTCGATTGAGACGCCATCTACAGGATCACTTTCCAGTGATTTACCTGCGCCAATGATTAACTTTACAGTTAACGCGTTGACCAAGAGATGTCGCTCTTTTTCCTCTTAAATATTTCGTAAATTTGTATTTATTGCTCAAGGCATATTTACTAGAAATATTTGAAAGGAAAAATTCATCTTCAAAAATTCACTTGCGGCGAGATTTGAACTCGCGTCCCTGGATCAGTACCCCAGTGCCTTAAACCGCTCGGCCACGCAAGTTCCCATCTCGAGCAGCGAATTTAAGAATATGAATGTTTCCCTGTCTACTATTTTTCGACTACGGCTCGATTGAGACGCCATCTACAGGATCACTTTCCAGTGATTTACCTGCGCCAATGATTAACTTTACAGTTAACGCGTTGACCAAGAGATGTCGCTCTTTTTCCTCTTAAATATTTCGTAAATTTGTATTTATTGCTCAAGGCATATTTACTAGAAATATTTGAAAGGAAAAATTCATCTTCAAAAATTCACTTGCGGCGAGATTTGAACTCGCGTCCCTGGATCAGTACCCCAGTGCCTTAAACCGCTCGGCCACGCAAGTTCCCATCTCGAGCAGCGAATTTAAGAATATGAATGTTTCCCTGTCTACTATTTTTCGACTACGGCTCGATTGAGACGCCATCTACAGGATCACTTTCCAGTGATTTACCTGCGCCAATGATTAACTTTACAGTTAACGCGTTGACCAAGAGATGTCGCTCTTTTTCCTCTTAAATATTTCGTAAATTTGTATTTATTGCTCAAGGCATATTTACTAGAAATATTTGAAAGGAAAAATTCATCTTCAAAAATTCACTTGCGGCGAGATTTGAACTCGCGTCCCTGGATCAGTACCCCAGTGCCTTAAACCGCTCGGCCACGCAAGTTCCCATCTCGAGCAGCGAATTTAAGAATATGAATGTTTCCCTGTCTACTATTTTTCGACTACGGCTCGATTGAGACGCCATCTACAGGATCACTTTCCAGTGATTTACCTGCGCCAATGATTAACTTTACAGTTAACGCGTTGACCAAGAGATGTCGCTCTTTTTCCTCTTAAATATTTCGTAAATTTGTATTTATTGCTCAAGGCATATTTACTAGAAATATTTGAAAGGAAAAATTCATCTTCAAAAATTCACTTGCGGCGAGATTTGAACTCGCGTCCCTGGATCAGTACCCCAGTGCCTTAAACCGCTCGGCCACGCAAGTTCCCATCTCGAGCAGCGAATTTAAGAATATGAATGTTTCCCTGTCTACTATTTTTCGACTACGGCTCGATTGAGACGCCATCTACAGGATCACTTTCCAGTGATTTACCTGCGCCAATGATTAACTTTACAGTTAACGCGTTGACCAAGAGATGTCGCTCTTTTTCCTCTTAAATATTTCGTAAATTTGTATTTATTGCTCAAGGCATATTTACTAGAAATATTTGAAAGGAAAAATTCATCTTCAAAAATTCACTTGCGGCGAGATTTGAACTCGCGTCCCTGGATCAGTACCCCAGTGCCTTAAACCGCTCGGCCACGCAAGTTCCCATCTCGAGCAGCGAATTTAAGAATATGAATGTTTCCCTGTCTACTATTTTTCGACTACGGCTCGATTGAGACGCCATCTACAGGATCACTTTCCAGTGATTTACCTGCGCCAATGATTAACTTTACAGTTAACGCGTTGACCAAGAGATGTCGCTCTTTTTCCTCTTAAATATTTCGTAAATTTGTATTTATTGCTCAAGGCATATTTACTAGAAATATTTGAAAGGAAAAATTCATCTTCAAAAATTCACTTGCGGCGAGATTTGAACTCGCGTCCCTGGATCAGTACCCCAGTGCCTTAAACCGCTCGGCCACGCAAGTTCCCATCTCGAGCAGCGAATTTAAGAATATGAATGTTTCCCTGTCTACTATTTTTCGACTACGGCTCGATTGAGACGCCATCTACAGGATCACTTTCCAGTGATTTACCTGCGCCAATGATTAACTTTACAGTTAACGCGTTGACCAAGAGATGTCGCTCTTTTTCCTCTTAAATATTTCGTAAATTTGTATTTATTGCTCAAGGCATATTTACTAGAAATATTTGAAAGGAAAAATTCATCTTCAAAAATTCACTTGCGGCGAGATTTGAACTCGCGTCCCTGGATCAGTACCCCAGTGCCTTAAACCGCTCGGCCACGCAAGTTCCCATCTCGAGCAGCGAATTTAAGAATATGAATGTTTCCCTGTCTACTATTTTTCGACTACGGCTCGATTGAGACGCCATCTACAGGATCACTTTCCAGTGATTTACCTGCGCCAATGATTAACTTTACAGTTAACGCGTTGACCAAGAGATGTCGCTCTTTTTCCTCTTAAATATTTCGTAAATTTGTATTTATTGCTCAAGGCATATTTACTAGAAATATTTGAAAGGAAAAATTCATCTTCAAAAATTCACTTGCGGCGAGATTTGAACTCGCGTCCCTGGATCAGTACCCCAGTGCCTTAAACCGCTCGGCCACGCAAGTTCCCATCTCGAGCAGCGAATTTAAGAATATGAATGTTTCCCTGTCTACTATTTTTCGACTACGGCTCGATTGAGACGCCATCTACAGGATCACTTTCCAGTGATTTACCTGCGCCAATGATTAACTTTACAGTTAACGCGTTGACCAAGAGATGTCGCTCTTTTTCCTCTTAAATATTTCGTAAATTTGTATTTATTGCTCAAGGCATATTTACTAGAAATATTTGAAAGGAAAAATTCATCTTCAAAAATTCACTTGCGGCGAGATTTGAACTCGCGTCCCTGGATCAGTACCCCAGTGCCTTAAACCGCTCGGCCACGCAAGTTCCCATCTCGAGCAGCGAATTTAAGAATATGAATGTTTCCCTGTCTACTATTTTTCGACTACGGCTCGATTGAGACGCCATCTACAGGATCACTTTCCAGTGATTTACCTGCGCCAATGATTAACTTTACAGTTAACGCGTTGACCAAGAGATGTCGCTCTTTTTCCTCTTAAATATTTCGTAAATTTGTATTTATTGCTCAAGGCATATTTACTAGAAATATTTGAAAGGAAAAATTCATCTTCAAAAATTCACTTGCGGCGAGATTTGAACTCGCGTCCCTGGATCAGTACCCCAGTGCCTTAAACCGCTCGGCCACGCAAGTTCCCATCTCGAGCAGCGAATTTAAGAATATGAATGTTTCCCTGTCTACTATTTTTCGACTACGGCTCGATTGAGACGCCATCTACAGGATCACTTTCCAGTGATTTACCTGCGCCAATGATTAACTTTACAGTTAACGCGTTGACCAAGAGATGTCGCTCTTTTTCCTCTTAAATATTTCGTAAATTTGTATTTATTGCTCAAGGCATATTTACTAGAAATATTTGAAAGGAAAAATTCATCTTCAAAAATTCACTTGCGGCGAGATTTGAACTCGCGTCCCTGGATCAGTACCCCAGTGCCTTAAACCGCTCGGCCACGCAAGTTCCCATCTCGAGCAGCGAATTTAAGAATATGAATGTTTCCCTGTCTACTATTTTTCGACTACGGCTCGATTGAGACGCCATCTACAGGATCACTTTCCAGTGATTTACCTGCGCCAATGATTAACTTTACAGTTAACGCGTTGACCAAGAGATGTCGCTCTTTTTCCTCTTAAATATTTCGTAAATTTGTATTTATTGCTCAAGGCATATTTACTAGAAATATTTGAAAGGAAAAATTCATCTTCAAAAATTCACTTGCGGCGAGATTTGAACTCGCGTCCCTGGATCAGTACCCCAGTGCCTTAAACCGCTCGGCCACGCAAGTTCCCATCTCGAGCAGCGAATTTAAGAATATGAATGTTTCCCTGTCTACTATTTTTCGACTACGGCTCGATTGAGACGCCATCTACAGGATCACTTTCCAGTGATTTACCTGCGCCAATGATTAACTTTACAGTTAACGCGTTGACCAAGAGATGTCGCTCTTTTTCCTCTTAAATATTTCGTAAATTTGTATTTATTGCTCAAGGCATATTTACTAGAAATATTTGAAAGGAAAAATTCATCTTCAAAAATTCACTTGCGGCGAGATTTGAACTCGCGTCCCTGGATCAGTACCCCAGTGCCTTAAACCGCTCGGCCACGCAAGTTCCCATCTCGAGCAGCGAATTTAAGAATATGAATGTTTCCCTGTCTACTATTTTTCGACTACGGCTCGATTGAGACGCCATCTACAGGATCACTTTCCAGTGATTTACCTGCGCCAATGATTAACTTTACAGTTAACGCGTTGACCAAGAGATGTCGCTCTTTTTCCTCTTAAATATTTCGTAAATTTGTATTTATTGCTCAAGGCATATTTACTAGAAATATTTGAAAGGAAAAATTCATCTTCAAAAATTCACTTGCGGCGAGATTTGAACTCGCGTCCCTGGATCAGTACCCCAGTGCCTTAAACCGCTCGGCCACGCAAGTTCCCATCTCGAGCAGCGAATTTAAGAATATGAATGTTTCCCTGTCTACTATTTTTCGACTACGGCTCGATTGAGACGCCATCTACAGGATCACTTTCCAGTGATTTACCTGCGCCAATGATTAACTTTACAGTTAACGCGTTGACCAAGAGATGTCGCTCTTTTTCCTCTTAAATATTTCGTAAATTTGTATTTATTGCTCAAGGCATATTTACTAGAAATATTTGAAAGGAAAAATTCATCTTCAAAAATTCACTTGCGGCGAGATTTGAACTCGCGTCCCTGGATCAGTACCCCAGTGCCTTAAACCGCTCGGCCACGCAAGTTCCCATCTCGAGCAGCGAATTTAAGAATATGAATGTTTCCCTGTCTACTATTTTTCGACTACGGCTCGATTGAGACGCCATCTACAGGATCACTTTCCAGTGATTTACCTGCGCCAATGATTAACTTTACAGTTAACGCGTTGACCAAGAGATGTCGCTCTTTTTCCTCTTAAATATTTCGTAAATTTGTATTTATTGCTCAAGGCATATTTACTAGAAATATTTGAAAGGAAAAATTCATCTTCAAAAATTCACTTGCGGCGAGATTTGAACTCGCGTCCCTGGATCAGTACCCCAGTGCCTTAAACCGCTCGGCCACGCAAGTTCCCATCTCGAGCAGCGAATTTAAGAATATGAATGTTTCCCTGTCTACTATTTTTCGACTACGGCTCGATTGAGACGCCATCTACAGGATCACTTTCCAGTGATTTACCTGCGCCAATGATTAACTTTACAGTTAACGCGTTGACCAAGAGATGTCGCTCTTTTTCCTCTTAAATATTTCGTAAATTTGTATTTATTGCTCAAGGCATATTTACTAGAAATATTTGAAAGGAAAAATTCATCTTCAAAAATTCACTTGCGGCGAGATTTGAACTCGCGTCCCTGGATCAGTACCCCAGTGCCTTAAACCGCTCGGCCACGCAAGTTCCCATCTCGAGCAGCGAATTTAAGAATATGAATGTTTCCCTGTCTACTATTTTTCGACTACGGCTCGATTGAGACGCCATCTACAGGATCACTTTCCAGTGATTTACCTGCGCCAATGATTAACTTTACAGTTAACGCGTTGACCAAGAGATGTCGCTCTTTTTCCTCTTAAATATTTCGTAAATTTGTATTTATTGCTCAAGGCATATTTACTAGAAATATTTGAAAGGAAAAATTCATCTTCAAAAATTCACTTGCGGCGAGATTTGAACTCGCGTCCCTGGATCAGTACCCCAGTGCCTTAAACCGCTCGGCCACGCAAGTTCCCATCTCGAGCAGCGAATTTAAGAATATGAATGTTTCCCTGTCTACTATTTTTCGACTACGGCTCGATTGAGACGCCATCTACAGGATCACTTTCCAGTGATTTACCTGCGCCAATGATTAACTTTACAGTTAACGCGTTGACCAAGAGATGTCGCTCTTTTTCCTCTTAAATATTTCGTAAATTTGTATTTATTGCTCAAGGCATATTTACTAGAAATATTTGAAAGGAAAAATTCATCTTCAAAAATTCACTTGCGGCGAGATTTGAACTCGCGTCCCTGGATCAGTACCCCAGTGCCTTAAACCGCTCGGCCACGCAAGTTCCCATCTCGAGCAGCGAATTTAAGAATATGAATGTTTCCCTGTCTACTATTTTTCGACTACGGCTCGATTGAGACGCCATCTACAGGATCACTTTCCAGTGATTTACCTGCGCCAATGATTAACTTTACAGTTAACGCGTTGACCAAGAGATGTCGCTCTTTTTCCTCTTAAATATTTCGTAAATTTGTATTTATTGCTCAAGGCATATTTACTAGAAATATTTGAAAGGAAAAATTCATCTTCAAAAATTCACTTGCGGCGAGATTTGAACTCGCGTCCCTGGATCAGTACCCCAGTGCCTTAAACCGCTCGGCCACGCAAGTTCCCATCTCGAGCAGCGAATTTAAGAATATGAATGTTTCCCTGTCTACTATTTTTCGACTACGGCTCGATTGAGACGCCATCTACAGGATCACTTTCCAGTGATTTACCTGCGCCAATGATTAACTTTACAGTTAACGCGTTGACCAAGAGATGTCGCTCTTTTTCCTCTTAAATATTTCGTAAATTTGTATTTATTGCTCAAGGCATATTTACTAGAAATATTTGAAAGGAAAAATTCATCTTCAAAAATTCACTTGCGGCGAGATTTGAACTCGCGTCCCTGGATCAGTACCCCAGTGCCTTAAACCGCTCGGCCACGCAAGTTCCCATCTCGAGCAGCGAATTTAAGAATATGAATGTTTCCCTGTCTACTATTTTTCGACTACGGCTCGATTGAGACGCCATCTACAGGATCACTTTCCAGTGATTTACCTGCGCCAATGATTAACTTTACAGTTAACGCGTTGACCAAGAGATGTCGCTCTTTTTCCTCTTAAATATTTCGTAAATTTGTATTTATTGCTCAAGGCATATTTACTAGAAATATTTGAAAGGAAAAATTCATCTTCAAAAATTCACTTGCGGCGAGATTTGAACTCGCGTCCCTGGATCAGTACCCCAGTGCCTTAAACCGCTCGGCCACGCAAGTTCCCATCTCGAGCAGCGAATTTAAGAATATGAATGTTTCCCTGTCTACTATTTTTCGACTACGGCTCGATTGAGACGCCATCTACAGGATCACTTTCCAGTGATTTACCTGCGCCAATGATTAACTTTACAGTTAACGCGTTGACCAAGAGATGTCGCTCTTTTTCCTCTTAAATATTTCGTAAATTTGTATTTATTGCTCAAGGCATATTTACTAGAAATATTTGAAAGGAAAAATTCATCTTCAAAAATTCACTTGCGGCGAGATTTGAACTCGCGTCCCTGGATCAGTACCCCAGTGCCTTAAACCGCTCGGCCACGCAAGTTCCCATCTCGAGCAGCGAATTTAAGAATATGAATGTTTCCCTGTCTACTATTTTTCGACTACGGCTCGATTGAGACGCCATCTACAGGATCACTTTCCAGTGATTTACCTGCGCCAATGATTAACTTTACAGTTAACGCGTTGACCAAGAGATGTCGCTCTTTTTCCTCTTAAATATTTCGTAAATTTGTATTTATTGCTCAAGGCATATTTACTAGAAATATTTGAAAGGAAAAATTCATCTTCAAAAATTCACTTGCGGCGAGATTTGAACTCGCGTCCCTGGATCAGTACCCCAGTGCCTTAAACCGCTCGGCCACGCAAGTTCCCATCTCGAGCAGCGAATTTAAGAATATGAATGTTTCCCTGTCTACTATTTTTCGACTACGGCTCGATTGAGACGCCATCTACAGGATCACTTTCCAGTGATTTACCTGCGCCAATGATTAACTTTACAGTTAACGCGTTGACCAAGAGATGTCGCTCTTTTTCCTCTTAAATATTTCGTAAATTTGTATTTATTGCTCAAGGCATATTTACTAGAAATATTTGAAAGGAAAAATTCATCTTCAAAAATTCACTTGCGGCGAGATTTGAACTCGCGTCCCTGGATCAGTACCCCAGTGCCTTAAACCGCTCGGCCACGCAAGTTCCCATCTCGAGCAGCGAATTTAAGAATATGAATGTTTCCCTGTCTACTATTTTTCGACTACGGCTCGATTGAGACGCCATCTACAGGATCACTTTCCAGTGATTTACCTGCGCCAATGATTAACTTTACAGTTAACGCGTTGACCAAGAGATGTCGCTCTTTTTCCTCTTAAATATTTCGTAAATTTGTATTTATTGCTCAAGGCATATTTACTAGAAATATTTGAAAGGAAAAATTCATCTTCAAAAATTCACTTGCGGCGAGATTTGAACTCGCGTCCCTGGATCAGTACCCCAGTGCCTTAAACCGCTCGGCCACGCAAGTTCCCATCTCGAGCAGCGAATTTAAGAATATGAATGTTTCCCTGTCTACTATTTTTCGACTACGGCTCGATTGAGACGCCATCTACAGGATCACTTTCCAGTGATTTACCTGCGCCAATGATTAACTTTACAGTTAACGCGTTGACCAAGAGATGTCGCTCTTTTTCCTCTTAAATATTTCGTAAATTTGTATTTATTGCTCAAGGCATATTTACTAGAAATATTTGAAAGGAAAAATTCATCTTCAAAAATTCACTTGCGGCGAGATTTGAACTCGCGTCCCTGGATCAGTACCCCAGTGCCTTAAACCGCTCGGCCACGCAAGTTCCCATCTCGAGCAGCGAATTTAAGAATATGAATGTTTCCCTGTCTACTATTTTTCGACTACGGCTCGATTGAGACGCCATCTACAGGATCACTTTCCAGTGATTTACCTGCGCCAATGATTAACTTTACAGTTAACGCGTTGACCAAGAGATGTCGCTCTTTTTCCTCTTAAATATTTCGTAAATTTGTATTTATTGCTCAAGGCATATTTACTAGAAATATTTGAAAGGAAAAATTCATCTTCAAAAATTCACTTGCGGCGAGATTTGAACTCGCGTCCCTGGATCAGTACCCCAGTGCCTTAAACCGCTCGGCCACGCAAGTTCCCATCTCGAGCAGCGAATTTAAGAATATGAATGTTTCCCTGTCTACTATTTTTCGACTACGGCTCGATTGAGACGCCATCTACAGGATCACTTTCCAGTGATTTACCTGCGCCAATGATTAACTTTACAGTTAACGCGTTGACCAAGAGATGTCGCTCTTTTTCCTCTTAAATATTTCGTAAATTTGTATTTATTGCTCAAGGCATATTTACTAGAAATATTTGAAAGGAAAAATTCATCTTCAAAAATTCACTTGCGGCGAGATTTGAACTCGCGTCCCTGGATCAGTACCCCAGTGCCTTAAACCGCTCGGCCACGCAAGTTCCCATCTCGAGCAGCGAATTTAAGAATATGAATGTTTCCCTGTCTACTATTTTTCGACTACGGCTCGATTGAGACGCCATCTACAGGATCACTTTCCAGTGATTTACCTGCGCCAATGATTAACTTTACAGTTAACGCGTTGACCAAGAGATGTCGCTCTTTTTCCTCTTAAATATTTCGTAAATTTGTATTTATTGCTCAAGGCATATTTACTAGAAATATTTGAAAGGAAAAATTCATCTTCAAAAATTCACTTGCGGCGAGATTTGAACTCGCGTCCCTGGATCAGTACCCCAGTGCCTTAAACCGCTCGGCCACGCAAGTTCCCATCTCGAGCAGCGAATTTAAGAATATGAATGTTTCCCTGTCTACTATTTTTCGACTACGGCTCGATTGAGACGCCATCTACAGGATCACTTTCCAGTGATTTACCTGCGCCAATGATTAACTTTACAGTTAACGCGTTGACCAAGAGATGTCGCTCTTTTTCCTCTTAAATATTTCGTAAATTTGTATTTATTGCTCAAGGCATATTTACTAGAAATATTTGAAAGGAAAAATTCATCTTCAAAAATTCACTTGCGGCGAGATTTGAACTCGCGTCCCTGGATCAGTACCCCAGTGCCTTAAACCGCTCGGCCACGCAAGTTCCCATCTCGAGCAGCGAATTTAAGAATATGAATGTTTCCCTGTCTACTATTTTTCGACTACGGCTCGATTGAGACGCCATCTACAGGATCACTTTCCAGTGATTTACCTGCGCCAATGATTAACTTTACAGTTAACGCGTTGACCAAGAGATGTCGCTCTTTTTCCTCTTAAATATTTCGTAAATTTGTATTTATTGCTCAAGGCATATTTACTAGAAATATTTGAAAGGAAAAATTCATCTTCAAAAATTCACTTGCGGCGAGATTTGAACTCGCGTCCCTGGATCAGTACCCCAGTGCCTTAAACCGCTCGGCCACGCAAGTTCCCATCTCGAGCAGCGAATTTAAGAATATGAATGTTTCCCTGTCTACTATTTTTCGACTACGGCTCGATTGAGACGCCATCTACAGGATCACTTTCCAGTGATTTACCTGCGCCAATGATTAACTTTACAGTTAACGCGTTGACCAAGAGATGTCGCTCTTTTTCCTCTTAAATATTTCGTAAATTTGTATTTATTGCTCAAGGCATATTTACTAGAAATATTTGAAAGGAAAAATTCATCTTCAAAAATTCACTTGCGGCGAGATTTGAACTCGCGTCCCTGGATCAGTACCCCAGTGCCTTAAACCGCTCGGCCACGCAAGTTCCCATCTCGAGCAGCGAATTTAAGAATATGAATGTTTCCCTGTCTACTATTTTTCGACTACGGCTCGATTGAGACGCCATCTACAGGATCACTTTCCAGTGATTTACCTGCGCCAATGATTAACTTTACAGTTAACGCGTTGACCAAGAGATGTCGCTCTTTTTCCTCTTAAATATTTCGTAAATTTGTATTTATTGCTCAAGGCATATTTACTAGAAATATTTGAAAGGAAAAATTCATCTTCAAAAATTCACTTGCGGCGAGATTTGAACTCGCGTCCCTGGATCAGTACCCCAGTGCCTTAAACCGCTCGGCCACGCAAGTTCCCATCTCGAGCAGCGAATTTAAGAATATGAATGTTTCCCTGTCTACTATTTTTCGACTACGGCTCGATTGAGACGCCATCTACAGGATCACTTTCCAGTGATTTACCTGCGCCAATGATTAACTTTACAGTTAACGCGTTGACCAAGAGATGTCGCTCTTTTTCCTCTTAAATATTTCGTAAATTTGTATTTATTGCTCAAGGCATATTTACTAGAAATACTTGAAAGGAAAAATTCATCTTCAAAAATTCACTTGCGGCGAGATTTGAACTCGCGTCCCTGGATCAGTACCCCAGTGCCTTAAACCGCTCGGCCACGCAAGTTCCCATCTCGAGCAGCGAATTTAAGAATATGAATGTTTCCCTGTCTACTATTTTTCGACTACGGCTCGATTGAGACGCCATCTACATCTACTTGAATATGCTCAAGGCATATTTCTAGTAAATATGCCTTGAGCAATAAATACAAATTTACGAAATATTTAAGAGGAAAAAGAGCGACATCTCTTGGTCAACGCGTTAACTGTAAAGTTAATCATTGGCGCAGGTAAATCACTGGAAAGTGATCCTGTAGATGGCGTCTCAATCGAGCCGTAGTCGAAAAATAGTAGACAGGGAAACATTCATATTCTTAAATTCGCTGCTCGAGATGGGAACTTGCGTGGCCGAGCGGTTTAAGGCACTGGGGTACTGATCCAGGGACGCGAGTTCAAATCTCGCCGCAAGTGAATTTTTGAAGATGAATTTTTCCTTTCAAATATTTCTAGTAAATATGCCTTGAGCAATAAATACAAATTTACGAAATATTTAAGAGGAAAAAGAGCGACATCTCTTGGTCAACGCGTTAACTGTAAAGTTAATCATTGGCGCAGGTAAATCACTGGAAAGTGATCCTGTAGATGGCGTCTCAATCGAGCCGTAGTCGAAAAATAGTAGACAGGGAAACATTCATATTCTTAAATTCGCTGCTCGAGATGGGAACTTGCGTGGCCGAGCGGTTTAAGGCACTGGGGTACTGATCCAGGGACGCGAGTTCAAATCTCGCCGCAAGTGAATTTTTGAAGATGAATTTTTCCTTTCAAATATTTCTAGTAAATATGCCTTGAGCAATAAATACAAATTTACGAAATATTTAAGAGGAAAAAGAGCGACATCTCTTGGTCAACGCGTTAACTGTAAAGTTAATCATTGGCGCAGGTAAATCACTGGAAAGTGATCCTGTAGATGGCGTCTCAATCGAGCCGTAGTCGAAAAATAGTAGACAGGGAAACATTCATATTCTTAAATTCGCTGCTCGAGATGGGAACTTGCGTGGCCGAGCGGTTTAAGGCACTGGGGTACTGATCCAGGGACGCGAGTTCAAATCTCGCCGCAAGTGAATTTTTGAAGATGAATTTTTCCTTTCAAATATTTCTAGTAAATATGCCTTGAGCAATAAATACAAATTTACGAAATATTTAAGAGGAAAAAGAGCGACATCTCTTGGTCAACGCGTTAACTGTAAAGTTAATCATTGGCGCAGGTAAATCACTGGAAAGTGATCCTGTAGATGGCGTCTCAATCGAGCCGTAGTCGAAAAATAGTAGACAGGGAAACATTCATATTCTTAAATTCGCTGCTCGAGATGGGAACTTGCGTGGCCGAGCGGTTTAAGGCACTGGGGTACTGATCCAGGGACGCGAGTTCAAATCTCGCCGCAAGTGAATTTTTGAAGATGAATTTTTCCTTTCAAATATTTCTAGTAAATATGCCTTGAGCAATAAATACAAATTTACGAAATATTTAAGAGGAAAAAGAGCGACATCTCTTGGTCAACGCGTTAACTGTAAAGTTAATCATTGGCGCAGGTAAATCACTGGAAAGTGATCCTGTAGATGGCGTCTCAATCGAGCCGTAGTCGAAAAATAGTAGACAGGGAAACATTCATATTCTTAAATTCGCTGCTCGAGATGGGAACTTGCGTGGCCGAGCGGTTTAAGGCACTGGGGTACTGATCCAGGGACGCGAGTTCAAATCTCGCCGCAAGTGAATTTTTGAAGATGAATTTTTCCTTTCAAATATTTCTAGTAAATATGCCTTGAGCAATAAATACAAATTTACGAAATATTTAAGAGGAAAAAGAGCGACATCTCTTGGTCAACGCGTTAACTGTAAAGTTAATCATTGGCGCAGGTAAATCACTGGAAAGTGATCCTGTAGATGGCGTCTCAATCGAGCCGTAGTCGAAAAATAGTAGACAGGGAAACATTCATATTCTTAAATTCGCTGCTCGAGATGGGAACTTGCGTGGCCGAGCGGTTTAAGGCACTGGGGTACTGATCCAGGGACGCGAGTTCAAATCTCGCCGCAAGTGAATTTTTGAAGATGAATTTTTCCTTTCAAATATTTCTAGTAAATATGCCTTGAGCAATAAATACAAATTTACGAAATATTTAAGAGGAAAAAGAGCGACATCTCTTGGTCAACGCGTTAACTGTAAAGTTAATCATTGGCGCAGGTAAATCACTGGAAAGTGATCCTGTAGATGGCGTCTCAATCGAGCCGTAGTCGAAAAATAGTAGACAGGGAAACATTCATATTCTTAAATTCGCTGCTCGAGATGGGAACTTGCGTGGCCGAGCGGTTTAAGGCACTGGGGTACTGATCCAGGGACGCGAGTTCAAATCTCGCCGCAAGTGAATTTTTGAAGATGAATTTTTCCTTTCAAATATTTCTAGTAAATATGCCTTGAGCAATAAATACAAATTTACGAAATATTTAAGAGGAAAAAGAGCGACATCTCTTGGTCAACGCGTTAACTGTAAAGTTAATCATTGGCGCAGGTAAATCACTGGAAAGTGATCCTGTAGATGGCGTCTCAATCGAGCCGTAGTCGAAAAATAGTAGACAGGGAAACATTCATATTCTTAAATTCGCTGCTCGAGATGGGAACTTGCGTGGCCGAGCGGTTTAAGGCACTGGGGTACTGATCCAGGGACGCGAGTTCAAATCTCGCCGCAAGTGAATTTTTGAAGATGAATTTTTCCTTTCAAATATTTCTAGTAAATATGCCTTGAGCAATAAATACAAATTTACGAAATATTTAAGAGGAAAAAGAGCGACATCTCTTGGTCAACGCGTTAACTGTAAAGTTAATCATTGGCGCAGGTAAATCACTGGAAAGTGATCCTGTAGATGGCGTCTCAATCGAGCCGTAGTCGAAAAATAGTAGACAGGGAAACATTCATATTCTTAAATTCGCTGCTCGAGATGGGAACTTGCGTGGCCGAGCGGTTTAAGGCACTGGGGTACTGATCCAGGGACGCGAGTTCAAATCTCGCCGCAAGTGAATTTTTGAAGATGAATTTTTCCTTTCAAATATTTCTAGTAAATATGCCTTGAGCAATAAATACAAATTTACGAAATATTTAAGAGGAAAAAGAGCGACATCTCTTGGTCAACGCGTTAACTGTAAAGTTAATCATTGGCGCAGGTAAATCACTGGAAAGTGATCCTGTAGATGGCGTCTCAATCGAGCCGTAGTCGAAAAATAGTAGACAGGGAAACATTCATATTCTTAAATTCGCTGCTCGAGATGGGAACTTGCGTGGCCGAGCGGTTTAAGGCACTGGGGTACTGATCCAGGGACGCGAGTTCAAATCTCGCCGCAAGTGAATTTTTGAAGATGAATTTTTCCTTTCAAATATTTCTAGTAAATATGCCTTGAGCAATAAATACAAATTTACGAAATATTTAAGAGGAAAAAGAGCGACATCTCTTGGTCAACGCGTTAACTGTAAAGTTAATCATTGGCGCAGGTAAATCACTGGAAAGTGATCCTGTAGATGGCGTCTCAATCGAGCCGTAGTCGAAAAATAGTAGACAGGGAAACATTCATATTCTTAAATTCGCTGCTCGAGATGGGAACTTGCGTGGCCGAGCGGTTTAAGGCACTGGGGTACTGATCCAGGGACGCGAGTTCAAATCTCGCCGCAAGTGAATTTTTGAAGATGAATTTTTCCTTTCAAATATTTCTAGTAAATATGCCTTGAGCAATAAATACAAATTTACGAAATATTTAAGAGGAAAAAGAGCGACATCTCTTGGTCAACGCGTTAACTGTAAAGTTAATCATTGGCGCAGGTAAATCACTGGAAAGTGATCCTGTAGATGGCGTCTCAATCGAGCCGTAGTCGAAAAATAGTAGACAGGGAAACATTCATATTCTTAAATTCGCTGCTCGAGATGGGAACTTGCGTGGCCGAGCGGTTTAAGGCACTGGGGTACTGATCCAGGGACGCGAGTTCAAATCTCGCCGCAAGTGAATTTTTGAAGATGAATTTTTCCTTTCAAATATTTCTAGTAAATATGCCTTGAGCAATAAATACAAATTTACGAAATATTTAAGAGGAAAAAGAGCGACATCTCTTGGTCAACGCGTTAACTGTAAAGTTAATCATTGGCGCAGGTAAATCACTGGAAAGTGATCCTGTAGATGGCGTCTCAATCGAGCCGTAGTCGAAAAATAGTAGACAGGGAAACATTCATATTCTTAAATTCGCTGCTCGAGATGGGAACTTGCGTGGCCGAGCGGTTTAAGGCACTGGGGTACTGATCCAGGGACGCGAGTTCAAATCTCGCCGCAAGTGAATTTTTGAAGATGAATTTTTCCTTTCAAATATTTCTAGTAAATATGCCTTGAGCAATAAATACAAATTTACGAAATATTTAAGAGGAAAAAGAGCGACATCTCTTGGTCAACGCGTTAACTGTAAAGTTAATCATTGGCGCAGGTAAATCACTGGAAAGTGATCCTGTAGATGGCGTCTCAATCGAGCCGTAGTCGAAAAATAGTAGACAGGGAAACATTCATATTCTTAAATTCGCTGCTCGAGATGGGAACTTGCGTGGCCGAGCGGTTTAAGGCACTGGGGTACTGATCCAGGGACGCGAGTTCAAATCTCGCCGCAAGTGAATTTTTGAAGATGAATTTTTCCTTTCAAATATTTCTAGTAAATATGCCTTGAGCAATAAATACAAATTTACGAAATATTTAAGAGGAAAAAGAGCGACATCTCTTGGTCAACGCGTTAACTGTAAAGTTAATCATTGGCGCAGGTAAATCACTGGAAAGTGATCCTGTAGATGGCGTCTCAATCGAGCCGTAGTCGAAAAATAGTAGACAGGGAAACATTCATATTCTTAAATTCGCTGCTCGAGATGGGAACTTGCGTGGCCGAGCGGTTTAAGGCACTGGGGTACTGATCCAGGGACGCGAGTTCAAATCTCGCCGCAAGTGAATTTTTGAAGATGAATTTTTCCTTTCAAATATTTCTAGTAAATATGCCTTGAGCAATAAATACAAATTTACGAAATATTTAAGAGGAAAAAGAGCGACATCTCTTGGTCAACGCGTTAACTGTAAAGTTAATCATTGGCGCAGGTAAATCACTGGAAAGTGATCCTGTAGATGGCGTCTCAATCGAGCCGTAGTCGAAAAATAGTAGACAGGGAAACATTCATATTCTTAAATTCGCTGCTCGAGATGGGAACTTGCGTGGCCGAGCGGTTTAAGGCACTGGGGTACTGATCCAGGGACGCGAGTTCAAATCTCGCCGCAAGTGAATTTTTGAAGATGAATTTTTCCTTTCAAATATTTCTAGTAAATATGCCTTGAGCAATAAATACAAATTTACGAAATATTTAAGAGGAAAAAGAGCGACATCTCTTGGTCAACGCGTTAACTGTAAAGTTAATCATTGGCGCAGGTAAATCACTGGAAAGTGATCCTGTAGATGGCGTCTCAATCGAGCCGTAGTCGAAAAATAGTAGACAGGGAAACATTCATATTCTTAAATTCGCTGCTCGAGATGGGAACTTGCGTGGCCGAGCGGTTTAAGGCACTGGGGTACTGATCCAGGGACGCGAGTTCAAATCTCGCCGCAAGTGAATTTTTGAAGATGAATTTTTCCTTTCAAATATTTCTAGTAAATATGCCTTGAGCAATAAATACAAATTTACGAAATATTTAAGAGGAAAAAGAGCGACATCTCTTGGTCAACGCGTTAACTGTAAAGTTAATCATTGGCGCAGGTAAATCACTGGAAAGTGATCCTGTAGATGGCGTCTCAATCGAGCCGTAGTCGAAAAATAGTAGACAGGGAAACATTCATATTCTTAAATTCGCTGCTCGAGATGGGAACTTGCGTGGCCGAGCGGTTTAAGGCACTGGGGTACTGATCCAGGGACGCGAGTTCAAATCTCGCCGCAAGTGAATTTTTGAAGATGAATTTTTCCTTTCAAATATTTCTAGTAAATATGCCTTGAGCAATAAATACAAATTTACGAAATATTTAAGAGGAAAAAGAGCGACATCTCTTGGTCAACGCGTTAACTGTAAAGTTAATCATTGGCGCAGGTAAATCACTGGAAAGTGATCCTGTAGATGGCGTCTCAATCGAGCCGTAGTCGAAAAATAGTAGACAGGGAAACATTCATATTCTTAAATTCGCTGCTCGAGATGGGAACTTGCGTGGCCGAGCGGTTTAAGGCACTGGGGTACTGATCCAGGGACGCGAGTTCAAATCTCGCCGCAAGTGAATTTTTGAAGATGAATTTTTCCTTTCAAATATTTCTAGTAAATATGCCTTGAGCAATAAATACAAATTTACGAAATATTTAAGAGGAAAAAGAGCGACATCTCTTGGTCAACGCGTTAACTGTAAAGTTAATCATTGGCGCAGGTAAATCACTGGAAAGTGATCCTGTAGATGGCGTCTCAATCGAGCCGTAGTCGAAAAATAGTAGACAGGGAAACATTCATATTCTTAAATTCGCTGCTCGAGATGGGAACTTGCGTGGCCGAGCGGTTTAAGGCACTGGGGTACTGATCCAGGGACGCGAGTTCAAATCTCGCCGCAAGTGAATTTTTGAAGATGAATTTTTCCTTTCAAATATTTCTAGTAAATATGCCTTGAGCAATAAATACAAATTTACGAAATATTTAAGAGGAAAAAGAGCGACATCTCTTGGTCAACGCGTTAACTGTAAAGTTAATCATTGGCGCAGGTAAATCACTGGAAAGTGATCCTGTAGATGGCGTCTCAATCGAGCCGTAGTCGAAAAATAGTAGACAGGGAAACATTCATATTCTTAAATTCGCTGCTCGAGATGGGAACTTGCGTGGCCGAGCGGTTTAAGGCACTGGGGTACTGATCCAGGGACGCGAGTTCAAATCTCGCCGCAAGTGAATTTTTGAAGATGAATTTTTCCTTTCAAATATTTCTAGTAAATATGCCTTGAGCAATAAATACAAATTTACGAAATATTTAAGAGGAAAAAGAGCGACATCTCTTGGTCAACGCGTTAACTGTAAAGTTAATCATTGGCGCAGGTAAATCACTGGAAAGTGATCCTGTAGATGGCGTCTCAATCGAGCCGTAGTCGAAAAATAGTAGACAGGGAAACATTCATATTCTTAAATTCGCTGCTCGAGATGGGAACTTGCGTGGCCGAGCGGTTTAAGGCACTGGGGTACTGATCCAGGGACGCGAGTTCAAATCTCGCCGCAAGTGAATTTTTGAAGATGAATTTTTCCTTTCAAATATTTCTAGTAAATATGCCTTGAGCAATAAATACAAATTTACGAAATATTTAAGAGGAAAAAGAGCGACATCTCTTGGTCAACGCGTTAACTGTAAAGTTAATCATTGGCGCAGGTAAATCACTGGAAAGTGATCCTGTAGATGGCGTCTCAATCGAGCCGTAGTCGAAAAATAGTAGACAGGGAAACATTCATATTCTTAAATTCGCTGCTCGAGATGGGAACTTGCGTGGCCGAGCGGTTTAAGGCACTGGGGTACTGATCCAGGGACGCGAGTTCAAATCTCGCCGCAAGTGAATTTTTGAAGATGAATTTTTCCTTTCAAATATTTCTAGTAAATATGCCTTGAGCAATAAATACAAATTTACGAAATATTTAAGAGGAAAAAGAGCGACATCTCTTGGTCAACGCGTTAACTGTAAAGTTAATCATTGGCGCAGGTAAATCACTGGAAAGTGATCCTGTAGATGGCGTCTCAATCGAGCCGTAGTCGAAAAATAGTAGACAGGGAAACATTCATATTCTTAAATTCGCTGCTCGAGATGGGAACTTGCGTGGCCGAGCGGTTTAAGGCACTGGGGTACTGATCCAGGGACGCGAGTTCAAATCTCGCCGCAAGTGAATTTTTGAAGATGAATTTTTCCTTTCAAATATTTCTAGTAAATATGCCTTGAGCAATAAATACAAATTTACGAAATATTTAAGAGGAAAAAGAGCGACATCTCTTGGTCAACGCGTTAACTGTAAAGTTAATCATTGGCGCAGGTAAATCACTGGAAAGTGATCCTGTAGATGGCGTCTCAATCGAGCCGTAGTCGAAAAATAGTAGACAGGGAAACATTCATATTCTTAAATTCGCTGCTCGAGATGGGAACTTGCGTGGCCGAGCGGTTTAAGGCACTGGGGTACTGATCCAGGGACGCGAGTTCAAATCTCGCCGCAAGTGAATTTTTGAAGATGAATTTTTCCTTTCAAATATTTCTAGTAAATATGCCTTGAGCAATAAATACAAATTTACGAAATATTTAAGAGGAAAAAGAGCGACATCTCTTGGTCAACGCGTTAACTGTAAAGTTAATCATTGGCGCAGGTAAATCACTGGAAAGTGATCCTGTAGATGGCGTCTCAATCGAGCCGTAGTCGAAAAATAGTAGACAGGGAAACATTCATATTCTTAAATTCGCTGCTCGAGATGGGAACTTGCGTGGCCGAGCGGTTTAAGGCACTGGGGTACTGATCCAGGGACGCGAGTTCAAATCTCGCCGCAAGTGAATTTTTGAAGATGAATTTTTCCTTTCAAATATTTCTAGTAAATATGCCTTGAGCAATAAATACAAATTTACGAAATATTTAAGAGGAAAAAGAGCGACATCTCTTGGTCAACGCGTTAACTGTAAAGTTAATCATTGGCGCAGGTAAATCACTGGAAAGTGATCCTGTAGATGGCGTCTCAATCGAGCCGTAGTCGAAAAATAGTAGACAGGGAAACATTCATATTCTTAAATTCGCTGCTCGAGATGGGAACTTGCGTGGCCGAGCGGTTTAAGGCACTGGGGTACTGATCCAGGGACGCGAGTTCAAATCTCGCCGCAAGTGAATTTTTGAAGATGAATTTTTCCTTTCAAATATTTCTAGTAAATATGCCTTGAGCAATAAATACAAATTTACGAAATATTTAAGAGGAAAAAGAGCGACATCTCTTGGTCAACGCGTTAACTGTAAAGTTAATCATTGGCGCAGGTAAATCACTGGAAAGTGATCCTGTAGATGGCGTCTCAATCGAGCCGTAGTCGAAAAATAGTAGACAGGGAAACATTCATATTCTTAAATTCGCTGCTCGAGATGGGAACTTGCGTGGCCGAGCGGTTTAAGGCACTGGGGTACTGATCCAGGGACGCGAGTTCAAATCTCGCCGCAAGTGAATTTTTGAAGATGAATTTTTCCTTTCAAATATTTCTAGTAAATATGCCTTGAGCAATAAATACAAATTTACGAAATATTTAAGAGGAAAAAGAGCGACATCTCTTGGTCAACGCGTTAACTGTAAAGTTAATCATTGGCGCAGGTAAATCACTGGAAAGTGATCCTGTAGATGGCGTCTCAATCGAGCCGTAGTCGAAAAATAGTAGACAGGGAAACATTCATATTCTTAAATTCGCTGCTCGAGATGGGAACTTGCGTGGCCGAGCGGTTTAAGGCACTGGGGTACTGATCCAGGGACGCGAGTTCAAATCTCGCCGCAAGTGAATTTTTGAAGATGAATTTTTCCTTTCAAATATTTCTAGTAAATATGCCTTGAGCAATAAATACAAATTTACGAAATATTTAAGAGGAAAAAGAGCGACATCTCTTGGTCAACGCGTTAACTGTAAAGTTAATCATTGGCGCAGGTAAATCACTGGAAAGTGATCCTGTAGATGGCGTCTCAATCGAGCCGTAGTCGAAAAATAGTAGACAGGGAAACATTCATATTCTTAAATTCGCTGCTCGAGATGGGAACTTGCGTGGCCGAGCGGTTTAAGGCACTGGGGTACTGATCCAGGGACGCGAGTTCAAATCTCGCCGCAAGTGAATTTTTGAAGATGAATTTTTCCTTTCAAATATTTCTAGTAAATATGCCTTGAGCAATAAATACAAATTTACGAAATATTTAAGAGGAAAAAGAGCGACATCTCTTGGTCAACGCGTTAACTGTAAAGTTAATCATTGGCGCAGGTAAATCACTGGAAAGTGATCCTGTAGATGGCGTCTCAATCGAGCCGTAGTCGAAAAATAGTAGACAGGGAAACATTCATATTCTTAAATTCGCTGCTCGAGATGGGAACTTGCGTGGCCGAGCGGTTTAAGGCACTGGGGTACTGATCCAGGGACGCGAGTTCAAATCTCGCCGCAAGTGAATTTTTGAAGATGAATTTTTCCTTTCAAATATTTCTAGTAAATATGCCTTGAGCAATAAATACAAATTTACGAAATATTTAAGAGGAAAAAGAGCGACATCTCTTGGTCAACGCGTTAACTGTAAAGTTAATCATTGGCGCAGGTAAATCACTGGAAAGTGATCCTGTAGATGGCGTCTCAATCGAGCCGTAGTCGAAAAATAGTAGACAGGGAAACATTCATATTCTTAAATTCGCTGCTCGAGATGGGAACTTGCGTGGCCGAGCGGTTTAAGGCACTGGGGTACTGATCCAGGGACGCGAGTTCAAATCTCGCCGCAAGTGAATTTTTGAAGATGAATTTTTCCTTTCAAATATTTCTAGTAAATATGCCTTGAGCAATAAATACAAATTTACGAAATATTTAAGAGGAAAAAGAGCGACATCTCTTGGTCAACGCGTTAACTGTAAAGTTAATCATTGGCGCAGGTAAATCACTGGAAAGTGATCCTGTAGATGGCGTCTCAATCGAGCCGTAGTCGAAAAATAGTAGACAGGGAAACATTCATATTCTTAAATTCGCTGCTCGAGATGGGAACTTGCGTGGCCGAGCGGTTTAAGGCACTGGGGTACTGATCCAGGGACGCGAGTTCAAATCTCGCCGCAAGTGAATTTTTGAAGATGAATTTTTCCTTTCAAATATTTCTAGTAAATATGCCTTGAGCAATAAATACAAATTTACGAAATATTTAAGAGGAAAAAGAGCGACATCTCTTGGTCAACGCGTTAACTGTAAAGTTAATCATTGGCGCAGGTAAATCACTGGAAAGTGATCCTGTAGATGGCGTCTCAATCGAGCCGTAGTCGAAAAATAGTAGACAGGGAAACATTCATATTCTTAAATTCGCTGCTCGAGATGGGAACTTGCGTGGCCGAGCGGTTTAAGGCACTGGGGTACTGATCCAGGGACGCGAGTTCAAATCTCGCCGCAAGTGAATTTTTGAAGATGAATTTTTCCTTTCAAATATTTCTAGTAAATATGCCTTGAGCAATAAATACAAATTTACGAAATATTTAAGAGGAAAAAGAGCGACATCTCTTGGTCAACGCGTTAACTGTAAAGTTAATCATTGGCGCAGGTAAATCACTGGAAAGTGATCCTGTAGATGGCGTCTCAATCGAGCCGTAGTCGAAAAATAGTAGACAGGGAAACATTCATATTCTTAAATTCGCTGCTCGAGATGGGAACTTGCGTGGCCGAGCGGTTTAAGGCACTGGGGTACTGATCCAGGGACGCGAGTTCAAATCTCGCCGCAAGTGAATTTTTGAAGATGAATTTTTCCTTTCAAATATTTCTAGTAAATATGCCTTGAGCAATAAATACAAATTTACGAAATATTTAAGAGGAAAAAGAGCGACATCTCTTGGTCAACGCGTTAACTGTAAAGTTAATCATTGGCGCAGGTAAATCACTGGAAAGTGATCCTGTAGATGGCGTCTCAATCGAGCCGTAGTCGAAAAATAGTAGACAGGGAAACATTCATATTCTTAAATTCGCTGCTCGAGATGGGAACTTGCGTGGCCGAGCGGTTTAAGGCACTGGGGTACTGATCCAGGGACGCGAGTTCAAATCTCGCCGCAAGTGAATTTTTGAAGATGAATTTTTCCTTTCAAATATTTCTAGTAAATATGCCTTGAGCAATAAATACAAATTTACGAAATATTTAAGAGGAAAAAGAGCGACATCTCTTGGTCAACGCGTTAACTGTAAAGTTAATCATTGGCGCAGGTAAATCACTGGAAAGTGATCCTGTAGATGGCGTCTCAATCGAGCCGTAGTCGAAAAATAGTAGACAGGGAAACATTCATATTCTTAAATTCGCTGCTCGAGATGGGAACTTGCGTGGCCGAGCGGTTTAAGGCACTGGGGTACTGATCCAGGGACGCGAGTTCAAATCTCGCCGCAAGTGAATTTTTGAAGATGAATTTTTCCTTTCAAATATTTCTAGTAAATATGCCTTGAGCAATAAATACAAATTTACGAAATATTTAAGAGGAAAAAGAGCGACATCTCTTGGTCAACGCGTTAACTGTAAAGTTAATCATTGGCGCAGGTAAATCACTGGAAAGTGATCCTGTAGATGGCGTCTCAATCGAGCCGTAGTCGAAAAATAGTAGACAGGGAAACATTCATATTCTTAAATTCGCTGCTCGAGATGGGAACTTGCGTGGCCGAGCGGTTTAAGGCACTGGGGTACTGATCCAGGGACGCGAGTTCAAATCTCGCCGCAAGTGAATTTTTGAAGATGAATTTTTCCTTTCAAATATTTCTAGTAAATATGCCTTGAGCAATAAATACAAATTTACGAAATATTTAAGAGGAAAAAGAGCGACATCTCTTGGTCAACGCGTTAACTGTAAAGTTAATCATTGGCGCAGGTAAATCACTGGAAAGTGATCCTGTAGATGGCGTCTCAATCGAGCCGTAGTCGAAAAATAGTAGACAGGGAAACATTCATATTCTTAAATTCGCTGCTCGAGATGGGAACTTGCGTGGCCGAGCGGTTTAAGGCACTGGGGTACTGATCCAGGGACGCGAGTTCAAATCTCGCCGCAAGTGAATTTTTGAAGATGAATTTTTCCTTTCAAATATTTCTAGTAAATATGCCTTGAGCAATAAATACAAATTTACGAAATTGTATTTTGTTTATATATTTTTAGCTAAGCTCTAAGATTTTGGTATCACTTGCACTAACCACAGTAAATTTTTAACTCTGGATTAGCCACCAAAGAATCAAAAATGTATGTCAATAGAGCCTGATATTTATATTTTTAACCTGGCCTTGCGAAGCCTACCAAAAGCGAGTGAAGTGTAAATTTACGAATATCTGTGTTTTGTCATGCCAAATTCAATTTTGAACTGAACTTTCTTGGTCTTTTAATCACATAATATGTTTTAAATGAAAAGATATTTTAGGCAAGTCAAATTAAGACAACCTAATATCCGAAAACTGTCTACCTCAATCCCCCATCAGTAACACACAGAAAAGTTCTTGAAGCCAAAAAACCTTTCTAATGAAATTGAAATTCTGTGATAAATTATCCACCGTCTAGTCGGATTCATACGACTCTGTTCATGATAGTGTAACTTCAAGTTTAATTTATTTTTCTTTCAAATTTTCTACTGAGAAATGAAAGTTTTATCAAAACCAATATTCAAAAAAATACAATGAAATTTAATTTGAAAATCTATCCGCTAAACTTTGTGGAAGTAAATTCCATATTCTGAAAATGGCATTTTTCCGAATGCAGAGCTGGGTCCAGCTATTTCGAAATCCTCTAACACTGCAAGCAAAGCATAAACCAACCGGGATCTAGGGTTCAATCTCATTGATGTTTTGATAAAAAACGAACACTCGGAAAACCGTACCGTATCCAAATTGCCGACTATGTTGCCAACCTGGAACGAATCCAAAATCAAACTGGTATTTCACATTAATCTGACATTGTAAATTGGCACAATTATTCATGTAAGGCGTCGACGAAATACTTAACTGTTAAATTTGTTTCATTAACGACTTAATTCTCTGTCGCCTGCTTTAACGCAAACAGAGTTAAAGCACCCTAAAATAATGTGTCTACGGCCTAAATAAATACGATCGAACAGAAAATTTATCGGGCACTCGATTTCCTTTCGTAATAGCTGATATAGATTATACATTACTATGTACGATGTACACTGAATTTAAATTGGTATATCTCACAAAATATATGGTTACTTAGTCACCTATTTTAGTATGACCCAACAAATTTGCTAAAACTCGCTTGGAAACGTTTACATTTTGCTTAAAATTTGAACCTCGTCAATTTGGTGAGGTTAAAATATTTCAGCTACTCAACGACTGGCATGTCGCCAGCTCATCCAAGATTTGAGCGATAAACCCTTGGGAAGCTGAATTACGTATATTTACATTAAAAAAGTTATTACTTCGTCGCTTCTGAAGTGGTAGATGTAAAAAGTTGTTTGTAATGTCAGAAAGTGAAATGAATACAGGCACTGTTGTTAGGGTAGCCACACAATAGAAGTTGTTTATGGGATGAAGTTACGCTCACAAACACTTGTCTCCTTAGCTCTACCACTCTTCAAACTCAAATAAAAATGAGATGTAATATTCTTATTTGAGACAATTTGCTTTGTTAGTAATTGTCAAAGGAACGTGATAAAAATGAGGTTATTAAAAAGTATTAGTATAATTTGGTATCTCAGCGGTCAAAGTGATTATAGAAATTATTATGACAACAAATTTTACAAAGTTATCAAAGTTATTATTAAGTATTAAGTTATTATTAATTATTACAAGTTATTGTTAAACAAAGTTATTATCAGGTTTAAATTAAACAGTTAACTCAATAAAGTTCAAATAGAGCTTTTAAAGTAAATACGATTTAATATCGTAGGTACTGTTTATGAAGGAGAAGCCTTTCTTATTTTGGTTTCTATTTTTTTTTGTTAACTCACAGATAACATAGAGGTAATGACACAAATCTTAATGAGGGAATCTTACCATTCCCGACGTGATTATTTTAGCCCAAATCCGAACACACATTTGTTCGGCATACGACTGACGTGACCGGTCCGGTAAAATAAATAAAAAATTAAGTTAAAGTACTTAAATAAAGTAGGTTAAATTACTGTATTTGACACAAATCGAACTGCGGCCAGAGCATGTAACCTAGAAATAAGCCCTCTTACTTGCAAAATCGTAGAAATAATCTTCAGTGCCAGTATTAATAAAAATAGCTAGACATTTATCTAACCTGATCGAAATGAATGAAATAATGATAATGCACTACGCTCATCTAGAAGAAGGATGGCAGTATAGTGAATCAAGAACCTACCCGATTTCCTCAGTAGCAGCTCCTGTCACCGTAATTATAATTGGCCATTTCATTTTATTTTAGATGATTTATACAGCGTATGCAACTTTTAATCCATGCAATTTATGGTGTGGTGCCCGGGACATAGTAAAGTAGGCGTGCCCATCACCTATACTTCCTCCCCAGCCTTGTCGGCCATGCCTAGAGGAAAGCACTGGTCAATCCGTCTTTAGCAAACAAAGCCGTGAATTTCCTCACGATGTTTTCCTTCTACGTATACTTACAATAATAACATGCATAAACACTCGTATATTTAAATATCCCAAGCCAATGTTGTACGAAATGATTGCCTTCCCCATTCAGATAAGTAATAAAGATTCGAGGCATCTAAAGAGAAATCTAAACACGACTCGTTATTGCAACCTTAATAAATTTACCTACGAACATGATTGAAAAATGTTCACAGAATTTTATTCCAATTTACAAGGAAAAAACTCTTCATATTTTATTGAGTCGAGTTCAGTTGAGCGATGCGGCGTAAAACATATTGTGTTTATGTAAGTTTATTTTTATATTGAGTAAAGAAAAAAAAATTGGAAACCTATCTTTGATTTGTGTTTAACCATTTTTTCAAAACAGAAAAAAGACGTTCTTAATCAACTACAACTACGAGCACGACCTACCTACTTATACATCACAAAAACATACCTGCGAACTAAACAACCGTGAATGCTACGAAAAGCGACTTAGCCGGGAACATCATCTCGCAACAAAATTATTGATCGTTACAGCTTAAAATCAACCAATTAAAAAAGTTGCTATTTTTATGCGATCAATTGGATTTTAAGTAACATAATAAAAAAGGTGCTATTTTTATGCGATCAATTGGATTTTAAGTAACAGAATAAAAAAGGTGCTATTTTTGTGCGGTTAAGTGGATTTTTAGTGACAGTAGAAAATATACTATTAGTTACGAACTATAAAAAATAAAATGTACAATTAAAAAAACTCTGAAGTTTGAACTATATTTGCTACTAAACAATAATTTGTTTTTCCGTTACCACAACTAACAATAACATAGTTTATCAAGGTACCTATCAAAAATCAGAATAAAATTAATTCCCCAAGCTGTTTGTAACGCTGTGGTTCCTCAAAGTGAATATATAATTTGGCATTACTAGTACCAGTATAATTCCAGGAGTATAATAAAGTTTAAAATATACGCAACAGAATAAGGATTGTATAATGTTAGAACCTTGTATTGCACACAGCGATGCGCCTATTTCGAGCTCGCTGGCTCCGTGTTCTAATGCATCTTAAACTAATTTCACTTTGTGTTATTAAAAGATAATGGTATACATTTGAAAACTTGTAACTTTAGTCAATAATATTAGTATACGAAGGATATACCCGTTGTTTTCATTTCACGGACCTAGGAAAATCGACTTTTATTTCTGTTTCGGTCGTCTTTTGTTTCAGTTTTGATTTTGAGCGAGGTGTACAAAGATATTTAATTTAAATAAATAATTTTATTTATTTATTTTCTGTGTTAAATTTCTTCTATGGTTTTCGCGATTTTGCATAATAAAACACTTTATTTCTGTATTAAATTTAAAAAAAATGGTTAGATGAAAGATGTGCTGCAACGATCCGTCCCATTCATGAATGTACTAGAGCAGCAACAGTACGAGAAGAATGGCGACGCATTATAAAGATAGTTGCTCATCACGACAATACTGGACGACCATAACCACACTGTCAAGAGTGACATGACTAAGAAAAAAAGAGATGAAATCTGAGCATATTTTTTAAAATTTTAATTTAGGTAATTTAGGTGCAAAGCTACGCGGTAAATATATATACTTAATTTAAAAACTGTCATATTTACATTAGTAGAAACCATGCAGAAACAAACATAATTTAATTAAGCAATGCAAATTTAATCAACCGCACTTGTTCCCACATATTTAGAACCTGTAAGTCTTGCAGGATAATAAATATCCTTCTCCAAAATTAGAGCAACATTACCTTACAAAGACGGCCTATTAAGCGGATATTCGGAGAACCCGAAGTTCTCATACTTGCGGACGACTTAACATGTACTTATGTAAGCATAATTGTTTGAAAATCGTCGAGACGTGCAACTGACGTTCAAGATTGATAGGTTTTTACGTAGATAAAGCGATTTTGGAGATGACTTTTGGATTATGTTTCCTTATTCCCGCTTCCAGGCATTTGGGTATCACAGTTTTTGAAAAAGCTTAATATATTTTTGAAAATTGTGTCTAATTCTATGATTGTACTTTGCAAATTAAAGCTATTTCTGGAAGCCTGTATAATTATAGTTAAATTTCCAAATTTATTGCAAATGAACTTTTTAACTAACACGAACGAAATTCATAATTTCGTGATTTTTACTTTTTAATTGTTTCACTTTTCCCTTCTTACGTGCCCTAGTGACCGAGACCTTTGGAACAAGTTTGAAACGACGAGGTAAGAAAACTCGGGTTAATACATGGTTAATATGAATTATGGGTTTACTGCTAAATATAATGCATGTCATGCCTGTATTTTTACCACTTGTTTTAGAACATTTAAACAATAATTGTGCTTATTTGCTAATGCTACAATACCGTGATATGAATGGTAATGGTATCTAAGTAGACACCGCGTCAGATTCAAGGAAGTAACGGTAATTTTAGGACTTAATTATTGCGGTAGCCAAGGCAAAGTCGGTAAGGTTAAATGATAATTGTGTAATTACAACTGTTTACTACTTGTGTAAATTACAATTGTTTATTGTAGGGACAGTCTTCATGTACGAGACATTACAGATAAATTGCGGGAAAGCCATTCATATCTTAGGTAGGGTCATATCTTACGAAAACCGGTTAGTTACGTGGGGAAGAAATATCTCCCTATGGTGTTTCCACAGGGCCGCGGCACATTGGGAAGATCCAAGAAATGCTGGCTAGACATTGTAACGGTTGATATGTGTGCAGATGGCCCTACTCCACGAGATGCTGAAGACCGAGCTCTGGGCTATCGACAGGGATGCAACCGGAAACATCACTCGGATGATGATGATCGTAAAATAAACTTACTTGTCAGAAAAACTTTCTCAAATGTATCTTTATCTCTTCCATTAGTTTTAGTTCTACAAACACGAATCTACCGAGCTTCCCAAATTAATCTTCTCCCAGATCGAGACAATGGGAGTCTTAGCAACATAATACAAAACCTTGGTAGCGAAATTTTGTGTTCACGAAACATTCTTACCGTTTTCAACGAGATTGGGACTATTTGAGTCTTTGGTAGGTCTTACTTAACTAATGAACTTTACTTTTTTATCACCTGCCGTGCAAGTTATTATAACACCAAAATTACCTACGTGTTCACTGAGGCTACCTTCATAATTATATTAACGGTTTAGTTTGAAACTACTTCTTTTTCATCTAACTTCAACATATTAGCTACGCAAACTTTTAGTTTACTGATGGAAAAGACCAGGAAGCTTAGATTAAATGCGCAAACTAAGTTCTGACGCAGACTGACCACAGATACTATTTAGATCACCTATACTTCTGGTTTTAATCGCCTTGTTTTAATATATCAAGAATTAGCTGCACCCTGAGGTTTCACCCGCATAAGGTCCGTTTCCGCGGAAATATCAGGATAAAAAATAGCCGTGTTATAATAGATTTCCAGCTACACACGGTGTACGAGAATGACCATTTAAGCAGAAAGGGGTTTGTTCTAGACATCTATGTGAACAACTTTTGTTCTTGTTGTATATATTGTATATATTATTTCAGTTTCATCAAACTGGAGGTCTACAAAGACCTCGAAACCATGAGCCCTTGTTCGATGAAATGGAACTCACAATTATTTGGGTTCCAAACCCAAAGATTAAAAACGGAACCTTTTACTAAGACTTCAATTACCGTCCGTCTGTATGTCTGTCACTGTTTTTATAGAAAATTTTCACTCAGTGGGAAACTACTTAAACTTACTTAATTTCGAGGTAGAGCCATCGACGTGTTGAACGTCGAGGAATCCTTATTACGATTCCTTCATATCTATTTAAATTGCCTCCAAATACCTCCAACTCAAACTCAAAATACTTTTCTTTATCCATGTCTTCTTCCAGTGAGAAGGAGACACAAGAAACTCATACGTTTTTTTTGCATGTGATTCACATTGTCGTGTATTTAGAGCTATAGTGGAATTAGAGCAATAAGTATACTCGTACTACCGGGATGATAGAAAATCTTTAGTCTGCACGCACCTTAACTTAGTTCTAACAGGGCGATTAAATTGAATAAAATATACCGTATCTTAGTCTTAAAGACGGCTTTATATCCGTGCTATTAGTTTTAATGAATTCTAGTTCAGGTCAGTGCAAGTAGAAAATTATTATTCTAAGCCCTGAGAAGTAATTAGAGTTTTTAACTTATGTAGGTGTGGTAACATTTTTTTCGAGCTCTTCAGAGCTTACGAAGGTACGTTAAGGCGATGGCTCTACTTTATTGAATTCGCCGAATGACCTACAGAACGAATACTGTGACCCTCAAAGAAAATCTGAGAGAACGTCTCAAAAATCTGATAAAAAAGAAAAGAAATCAGAAAGAATATCAGCCATAATGCCCTATTATAATGTTAGTTTTTGTTTTTGGATGACAGTTGTTTTATTTTCGTTTGTTCGCGGAATTAAAGTAGACGCACTCTGATAGCTATCATTCGGTCAAGTAAGAAGCCTTACAACCGTATTCACAAATAACCCTATGCGTGGACTTAGCTTTTGACATATTTTTCCCTGCCGATTATCACTCACAAGAGTAGGATCAAGAACAACAACAAGCACTAAGCAACGCATATGGTCGTTTAATATGGTCGTCGTGGTTGATGCTGAGTACGGAAGTTAAAGAACGACCTGAAAACTTTTACACTATGTGCCCCAAACCACTATAAAGAAAGACAAAAAGAAATTGCTAAAGTCATACAACGCAGTAATATTATCTCTTGATAGAAATGTAGCTATCAGCTACGTCATAGCTTCTTGTAGCTTCGTAGCAAATAGAATTTCGTAGTAGTTTGTAGCATCGTCGTAGCCAGTAAAGCCACAGAGCGCATCAGAGGCTTTTCTGATAGCATTGCAGTCGGTAGGCATAAATACGAGTAATTATGGCAGGACGCGCTATCTAGCACCAATGTAAGGAACTAGGCTTGTACTATGAGTTAAATTAATCGGATTACTATACATCACAATACCTTTTTTTTGCTTTTTTTTTAAATATTAGGGGTTAAAGTATGAAATTGCCGATTTGTACTGAAAATCTTAATTGTTTATTTTTTAAATTTTTAACAAATTTATTTAATCAAAATAGTTGCCATTATTATCTATACATTGCTGCCATCTAATGGGAAGGTTATTAATGCCTTTGCGATAGAACTCCGACGATCTAGACTGCACAAACTGTGTGAAAGCATTTTGTACTGCCTCCTGGGAAGAAAACTTCTTGTCACATAGATAATTGTCCAAATCACGAAAAAAATGGTAGTCCGTTGGAGCAAGGTCTGGTGAATACGGAGGATGACGAATGGTTTCTAAGTGCAGTTCCTGAAGGGTCAAAATGGTTTCTCGTGCTGTGTGAGGTCTCGCGTTGTCGTGGAGCAATAATGGTGAAGATCGATTCATGAGTCGGGGCTGTTTTACTGCTTGTTTTGTCAACAAGGTTCGGAGTTCGGCACAATAGACATCTGCCGTAATTGCTTGACCAGATCGAAGAAAACTATAGTGAATAACACCATGCTGAGACCACCAAACAGTTACCATTACCTTTTTATTGGTAAGTTTTGCTTTAGGACACTGTTGTGGCATTTGACCTGGGGTCAGCCATTGCATTTTTCTTTTCCGGTTATCATAAAGAATCCACTTTTCATCACATGTTACAATTCGATCCAATATTCCTTCATTTCTGTACCGGTTCAACAAGGCAACACAAGTTTCAACACGCGTTTCTTTCTGCAGATCAGTCAAATCATGAGACACCCATATTTCGCATTTTTTTATTTTATTGATTTGACGCAAGTGAGTCAAGCAAGTGAGTGCAAGTGAGTGGGTAGTTTGACTAGGATCAGCTTCCACTATCTCTCTTAATTCATCGTTATTAACCTGTGTGGGCGGTCTTCCTCGTGGATCGTTCTTTAAGTCGAAATTTCCATCACGAAAGCGTTTAAACCAAAATCGCACGGTGCGTTCATTAGTAGACCCCTCTCCAAACGCAGCATTGATATTGCGGGCTGTTTCTGCCGCGTTAGTTCGGCGTCGGAACTCGTATTCAAAAATCACTCGGATTTTCGCAGTATCCATCTTTCTTGTCTAAATTGAATAACAAAAACAATTGAAAGTCGATATTCAAATGTTTCACATTTTTTAAAAAAAGAACATCACAGAAACCATTTGAAAAAAGTTTCATTCGAAAACCTCAAACCATGAAGATTCTATGTCAATTCAAAGAACCTATT
The DNA here is from genome assembly GCA_949358125.1 of Idaea dimidiata. Taxonomy (NCBI): domain Eukaryota; kingdom Metazoa; phylum Arthropoda; class Insecta; order Lepidoptera; family Geometridae; genus Idaea; species Idaea dimidiata. The sequence goes on from OX442329.1 coordinate 17,067,866, forward strand.
GCAATAAAACGGCAATTTCATACTTTAACCCCTATTACATAAAGGATTTATGAAGCACCTAAAACCAAAACAAATAGTCATAGACAGCATTAATACTTGTTCCCCGTACTTTGATTTTTCCTGCATCGCAGCCGGATATTCGCTGGCGGGATCCGGATCAAATGAAAATCGGTTCAGGCGTGAAAAGTTATATACAGACAGATTAACTTTGGCATTTATAGTATTAAGTAGTAGCTGAAATAAGAAATTTATTAGACTATCCAACAAACCCACAAAACATAGCTAGTTTATTAATAAATTGACCGGAGATTATTTTTAAGATTCTAATTTCTTATTCAAAAACCTTTTGTAGATCAAAAACTTCTTTTCGGATTAACTTATAAATTATGTATACGGGATCTTTTTGGATTCTGATCCCGGAAATTTGGCAAACCAGAAATTTATGGATTACAATAATCTAGGTCAATTTTACAATGTGTTTTTGTACCTTATTTTGGTAAAAATGACCTTACAGTAATGTCCATAGTGATTGCGCCGGATATTTCATCAAACAATTTGTTTAAATTGACTAGTTTTTAAATAAAACTATTTTTTTCGGTTGAAATCTCGTTGCTTTTATTTTAAATTAAGGTATCGAAGTTTCGAGGTATTTGCAGACCTAATGTATTTAATTAATGGGAATGCGTCGTGTGTTCTTGCGTCTTTTGTGCCGGGTGCATCGCGGGCGGACTTGTTAATTAGGTTTTCATGTTAAATTTTGGTGTGATTTTGTTTTAATGATGTTTAATTTTATGTGCACTTACAGTGAATAAACATATCGACATATTCAAGACGCATTACGATTCTAAAGCATGGGGCATTCGAAAATCCAGAGTAGGCTCCCGTGGTGTTCAATTGAATAGACCCTTAGAGGTAAATTGGACAGCTAAAAAATGATCTAATATATAAAGTATATTTTAAATTTTATTTATTGACTATCTGCGCCCGCGGTTTCACCCGCGTAAGTCTCGATCCCGCAGGATTATGTGGATAAAAAGTACCCTATGTGTTATTCCAGGTTTCCAGCTACCTGTGTTCCAAGTGTCATGGTAATCGGTTCAGCGGTTTTTACGTGATTGAGCAACGAACACACATACACACATAGTCACAAACTTTCAGCTTTACAATATTAGTAGGATAGGATAACATAGTTGTCGGCATTGTCAAAGCTTTTAGTGAGATGGAGCCTTTACACGGTGGATAACTTTATCCAAAAAAAACTAGCTAAGTACAATCTGCAGTTCAGCCGACTGAGGCAAAACCACACAAGGTAGGTTGTTTTGTACTAATTTAAAATGGGAACGTATTTAATCCAATACTCGCTCTAACAGACAAGATTCAATTATTTTCTATGGCACCGAATAAAAGTTAGGCAATAAGACTTTATCGGAAATACATTGTAGAAAGTTTCCGAATGGTTTGAATGGTTCCCACTTAGACCGATATCTTAACTCTTTCTGCGCTTTTGATAATTTTAGGTCTTTAATCAGATAGCTACTTCTATTCTGTACTAATATATAATGTTAGTGTTTACAAAAATGAATATAGCGACCAATTGAGAACCTCTTCCTATGGTTTTTTTAGAAGTCGGCTGAAAATTCAAGTGGTCTTCAGCTATGAAATTAAATTTCATTGCAATCGGTCTGCAGTTACCAGTGCAGTTAGTTAGAAATGATATAATTTACCTACCAGATTATGTTCGAACACTGGTGTCGTTCGGCGTCAAAGAGTTACGGGTTGAAGTATCACCTTGTGTCGCATTGGGTTGTACTTTTTACTCACGATAGATGAGCGTTTGATCACTATCTCACCTAATAGTAAGTGTGATAATGGTCTAAGATATAACATGCACATCTAGAAGAACTGATGACAGCAGAAGGACCATTTGTCCATTTTTCCTTTAATTATTCTATAATAGCCAAAGCTAAGCTCTTATAAATAAATAGATACCTAATAAAAGTAGATATTACACAAGTTCGGATTTCAATAACCTTATTGAATAATCATTGAAAAACCTTAGTTCATGCATGCATTCACACGGAGTACGTATGGAATCGTGTTTTTTTCACGATTTTAATAAACACAACAAAATAACGAAATGTTTAAAAGACGTATCGGTATTTTTCATCATTCAAGAAGTATGTGAACATTTGCATTTTGGGTATTTAAAAAAGCATTGCTTCCGGCAAAAAATAATAATTTACCTTTGTGTGAACGAGCTCTTACAGAACCTGTTCCAATAATCGAAACATAAAAACTTAGAATTCCCTTATTCCTGCTTTAACGCGATGAATGTTTAATGATACGACAACACAGCTCAAGATAAACATCATTCTATTTACCGCTTCAAATCATTGATTTAGAATAACTCTCTTTTGAAACTCGTTTTCTATTTATTCTGTTCGAATGATGTGTGTGTCTACGTTACATGGATATTTATAAATAACATTGAAGATATTATTTTTAGTATCCTTTTAGGTAAACACACTTTTTAAGTTCACACGATTTGTTAACATGTCGTTACATGTTACGGGGTTCTATAGTAAATAAATAAGAAACATACTATTTAAAACACTTTATTTACCGGGTTTAATCGCTAATCATAAAAATAAATAAAAAATCATGAATAAAACGTGATTAAGCCCGGTAAATAAAGTATTTTATTATGCAAAATCGCGAAAACCATAGAAAAAATTAACATACTATTTATACATATTTTAAAGGAAAAATACATTTTAAAAATCCACTCGCACCAAGGTTTCAACTCGCGCTTCCAGATGAGTACTCTGATGCCCTTCTAACTTTTCAGGTAAATAAACTTTTGTAATGCCTTGAGCAATAAGAAGAAAAAAACAAATTAAGAAGCATGCCTTTGTGCCAAAATTCAAAGCTCTTTGTGAGACTTGATACTACGACCTCTCGTTCTCTTGCTGGGCGCGCTAACCACTGCACTAAGTAAGCTGAACCCACAGGATTTAATATACAGAACGCATTATTTTATATACCTAGCAAAAACCTAATAGATTAAAACAAAATGCTTCAACGTGCCTCAGGCTCTACTTACATCTTTAAAAAGGTGCTGAGATTTATAAATTAAACTACGGAAACTGCATGGTAGAAATACCACGCGTTTCGTATCGTCATTCTTTATTCTTAGTAAAGATTCTGAGTATGTCTTCCCGGATGTCTACAACTTGGAGGTCTTCAAGTCACTAGTGAACAGGTATCTATAAGGTAAGCGTGTAACATCTTAGACCACATCGTCGCTTTCCATCAGGTGAGTTAGTGGTCAAACGCTTACCTATTAATTATTAAAAAAACAGCTGAGTATTATTATTTTTCATTTTTTCCGTTTACGTAGGCTGAACAAGTTCTTTGATATCGCTCGATACACTGATTGCTTACGGAAGTTACGGAGATGACATGTCAAATCGCTAGATCGTCATAAAATAGGTGAATTCGTTTCATCACTAAAACGAACATTGCAAGCAGGTCATAAAAATGGAAGATTTTACGCAATTCCGAATTTTGATGTTCGATTAACCGTGAACAGATGATGGCAGTGAGGGTGAAAATTTACAACAATAGGCAGTTTTCTCGTGCGTAAATTCGTTTTTACGGAGCTTATCCGTTGCAGGCAACTGGTTACTTTAGACAGAGTATTTTTGTGTCGACTCGTAGCTTGCCGAGGGGACTAAGGCAAAACTATAAACGGGATATTAACCATATTTGGATTGTTTTTTTAGCATTCCATAATAGAAAAAAAAAATAGGCGCAACATGGTAAAATATACTGATTGAAAAAATTAAGTACTACATGGTCAATTTCCGGTATTTTATACTATGCAGATCAATTGAGTTTCTAAATGTAACTAGAGAAGCGTCGTATTGTAATAAATCTGTGGTAAAATTAGATATTAATTCGGCAGTTTTGCTCTGTTTCAAAATGATATAAGTATCTACATCTCGCTCATTTCATATCTTTTTATAGACCACCTAGAAGCCTACCTAGAACACCTTTCTTATAAAAATTTACCACCGAGATCCGGTAACTTTGACCCAAAAAAATATTTGCTAAAGTAATTGAATAATAGCACTCAAGATTTATATTTCAAACGCGGTTTCACCCGCGCAAGTCGCGATCCGAGTTGTTCTTACACCTACCTACCTCAATGCAAAATTCCACACTTAAACGGTCGCCCATTGAAGTACTGTTGAAGCCAGGCGCTGCACTGCCGCGCATGGCATCATGAGTACTTCCCTGGTCGTCCGTTTCAGTGTGGATTTTTGCACTACAGTAGGTAGGTGAAGTAAGGCAAAACTTGTATGTCAGTAAGTGATGATGACGACGGATGACGATCGATGACGATCAATGACGATCAATGACGATTGATGACGATAGATGCCTATGGTTAAAAAATAACGAAATTGCGCAAAAAATAATTATCCGGATATCCGGACTTGATATCCAGATAAAAAGTAGCCTATAATTATGTTAATCGAAGTCTTAAGCTATCAGCATACCAAATTTCATTGAAATCGGTCCAGCCGTTTTCGAGATTAGCGGCACAAACGCACAGACAAACAGACAAAAAGTTGAACACGGAAATGGGATCTGTAACGTTAATACATACGCCTAAAAATAGTTTTACCAAAAAATATTTCTAAAACCAACACCGCTAAGTTACGATTTTATTATAAGTATTTCTATACTTATAATAAAATCGAATATGAGATGTTAACTGTAGAGCTCTATATTTCAAATTATATGTTACCTAAATAATATTATGTGTTTTGTTACACGCCTTTAAAAGGGCCAGCCACAACAAAGACCCATTAGACACCTACAACAAAGACCTACAGGTTAGACAGACACCCACAACAAAATACAAAAAAGCAATTGATCTAATTACGTTATTTTCATTGAAACTAATCAGTCCGTTCCTACAGAGTTAGAAATTATTTACACTAAATCGGTCCGTGTTACTTTTGTATGAAGACAGCACGCACGGGGCACGGACAACATGCAAAACAAATGCAATACAAAAAGACGACATAGCAACGACAAACGAGCATGGTAGCGCGTATTTCAGGCTGCTTATTTCAAGGTAGACTGAGTATTGAGTTTATTTAAATTCAAAGTCACGAAAATAGAAGAAAATGATGCGGTCTTCTTACAAAAGTAGCCTGTCCCGACCTCGACCAGGACACGGTCCGTTCTTTTAAGAATTATACCGTATCGCCCGACAGAAAAGTCAGTATTCTGTTTTCACAGAGGCGACAGAGTTTCGACATCCAATTTTATAAATTGCTCGAGACTTTGTAGCGGCTCGTAATCATGTGTGTACGATCAGGGATCTTTTTAAATAACTTGTCTCCTCCTACGCATAATTGAAGTGCTCTCCGATTTTGTTCTGATGGGTATTCTTTGAATTAAACTCGAGTGCTATTTCAGTTAGTACGTATGACCCTCTTAAAAAATATCAAATTCTTCTGATTTAGTCTGGAATCTTTTACAAAATAAAAATATTTTTGATAATGACAATGGTTGTCTCGTTTTTATTCCAATTTAGAGATATTTCAATTGTTATATAAATATTGTGAAAAATTGTATATTTTTTTAGTCTCCGGTTTTTTGTCTCTGTTGTGTTTAAACGTAGATGACACACAATTTAGCATTTGAGGAGATTATATTGGAATATGCACTTAATAGTTCATGACTATTGTCGTCTAGTACCTATATTACAAGCCCAATTGCTTAATCTGGGGTTAGATTGCGCCGTGTAATATTTGTTATTGTTATTACTTTGGATGATTAGTGTGGCGATCACGATACGAAAATAAAAAATACAACCTATTTTTTGATTAAACAGATAAATCTTCCAACCATACAAAATTTGAACTGATTTCAATTTTCAAAACTGTTTCTTACCGACCAAGGAAACAACACAACTTTGGAAGTTGCTGCAGCTTCCCAGTTTGGAGCTTTTTGTCAAGACAAAATGTGTTCAAAAGTCCTTTTTGTGAGAATTACTTGAACAAAATATAGCTCGCACCAAAGACAGCTTTGTGAAATGTTAGTAACAAATGGTCTATAAGTTTTTTAAGCCGATATAATTTAATCATTCAATTTAGTTGAACGTTATGAAATACAAGCGAAATACCACGGTTTCGCCCGCCCAAGTCCCCGAAAGTATCGGAATGCAACCTACTGATACCTGTGAACATGACCCATATTACGTCCTAAAATGCAAAAGTTCAAAAAGTATTACATGACATGTTTTATGTCTATTGTTTTAATATTTTATATATAATGTTAGTATGTTGTTCATATTCAATTTTGTCAAAATTAGATAGGTCCAGTGGTCAATCAACCGCTTGCATCTGTATTGCATATAAGAAACAAAAATAGTAGGTACATCTTATCTTACTAATTTGTATGTATGTATATATGTGAGTTTGTTACTCTTTCACGCAAAAACTACTGAATCGATTGCGTTGATACTTAGAATATGGAGACCTGGAATAACACACAGGCTGTTTGTATCCCGATACTCCCGCGGGAACGGGACTTTCGCGTGTAAAACCACAGGACGCATATTCTTTAAATCTCATAGGTACACTTCTAGTAGGTACGTACACCAATGCCATAATTGAACCCAAAATATTATAGAACGATCAAAGCAGAAGCAAGAAATAACGAGGACATTTTGGGGTGTGTCTATATTCAGCAGGAACACTATGTAATTTGATAAAGTTCTTACCGTGCTTTAAATCTATATAATTAGGGCTATCACTGGTGAAAGAACTGGAATTTATTCCGTACTATTTTCAGATTTTTTTAAGCATCCTCTAAGCAGCGGGTAACTTTTTTTCTATTTAAGTGATTAAGTTAAAATATAGATATAAAATTAGGGCTATGCTAACGTTATATACATATGATTTTAGGAGCTTGTGTTTTGGTGGGGAGAACCAACCATCACAACAAAGAAACATCGACGACATGAGCGACGTTTTGGTAAACGTGGAAATTACTAAGTTACAGAACATTTTTAGTCTCGTTTTAGTCACATCGGGACTAGAGACTTCTCTCTCACACCGGTCATAAATCATGGTAAGGTTAGAGCAGTGAGTTTGTTGTAATATCAAGACCGCTTATCGATAGCAATGATGCTTATGGGTCTTATGTGCAATTACGCAATGCCGTAAGCGAAATATTATTTGAACCGCTTCCAAATTATACGATCTATGTGCAACGAGTAAAAAACTATATTTATTTACATATAAAACATAAATTATTTTAAGTTTTGACTACACATAGTTGTTAAAAACTAATATATACGCATAATTATAATAATTATCCCGGTTGCTATTGCTGATGGAATTGAATTGAAACGAAAGAAGAAGATTGCTGATAGCATTCGCTAGGTCAAGTCTGAGGACTTAGAGCAACCTAAAATCTCTAACACTATATGAGCCACACCATTAGACTAAAAAAGAAGAATAGTCCAGTAAAATTGTCGTTCGAATGTATGAGATCGTATGCGTTAAATCCGGTAGCTGAGATTTTTTTGCAGGCTTGTTATGATGCTGGCCTAATGAATAATCCAAGTTTGTGACCTTTCAGTATATTTCAAAAGGCATAATTTTAGAACTTACACAATTCGTCGAAATAATTAATGTACGACGAAGCTCCGCATTTAGAAAACCGCGTTGTTGTAGACCTCAAAAGACTTGCGGAATTAACAATTATAATTCAAAAGACAAATATGTCTCCCCACCAAAACATTGAGAGTTTCACTCGCTCCAATTTCGGTCGTGAATTTAATCATTTCGTCCAGTGGTTTGGCACATTACCTGTTTAATTAACCGCAACTCGGAAAGCAGTAATTAATTTGTAACACCGCCTTGTTTCTGCGCTTGTCACATAAATTTCTTAGTACTACATTGTCTACAAAATATCTATTACATTCTAGGTGCCTTTCTCAAGCTTGTTAAGATATTTATCTATGATAAATTGTTAGACTTCGCTGATTGTTTCGTTCACAGAAACCACTAACGGACGGATTAAATTTAGAATGGTTTATTTCCGGGTTTGTCTAGTTGAAATTATAAAAGGAATGTGCTGTTATTAAATTAGGTGAAGAGTTATTTTGTTTAAATATATCTGCTTTATTTAGGACAAAATTATTTTACTTAATATAAAGTAGGTATGAAAAAATCAAACAACCTTTCGCCAACGTAAATAACTTAAATTTACTTAGCCAGTTTTTAAGCAATAGAGCATAACTGCGTGGAAAAGCTGGATTGACTAAGCGGAGCTAAGCTAAATGAAGTAGTCGGCAGTGGACGGTAAGTTCTAATCGCTTATGGCGGAACTAAAAAAACTTATAAAGCTTATAAAAAAGCAATATTTATTAAAATAATTAATGAACAACAAAACATAACAACTACAAACAAACATTGATCTACGTTAGCTAAAATCACATTTAATCTATATTCATGCAACACAATTGTACAATCATCAGTCGTTTACACACTATTAACTCAATAATTCAATTTAGGATTTCAATACGCTCGATCCTAATCTTGTTTCGATAGGCTGCTTGAATAAACAAAGTTCTGCGTTGTACTTATTGAATTTCGAATAAAAACCGAGAGTTATTATATTTTTATTCCGATGGCGTTTTTCTCTCACACAATAATGTTTGCTTTGAAAGTTAGTTTGTCACAGAAACTCAGCAAGAATATTATATTTCGATCTTCAAACGGAACGTACTGGAACACTGCTCCAGTTTTGGATGAGAAAAATATAGATTGCTTTTGTAATACGACCGTTTGAGTAATGTTTTTTCCTTGAATCGCGAAAGTTGCATGTGGGTAGGTAATATGGGTAGGGTAATATATTATAGGTAGTAATCACATGAGTTAAAACCCGAGTAAACGCGCGTAAAACCCGGTAAATATTATATTCTATTCAGAGATATGTAAAAACTTCTAGATACGTAATAGGCCGAATTTCTTGGCAACACAAATCTAAGCTAGCTAGCCAAAAAAGTCTTAGTTCCATCCCAGCTCACGTCACGATCACCCGCTTGCTAACACATAGTACATTTAGTTCACTTTCACAACATTATTCACAGACAACAATGCCTTCGTGCGTATTTAGGCGATGCACGAATTATACTCCAAAAACTGGCCAAATATTTCATTTTATACGTAAGTAAAGCTGTATTTATTTATTTTAAGTTTTTTTTTCCAAAAACTCAACGAAGTTTTATACTTTGACGTTTTATCATTCTCTCCTAACCACTATGAGATGTCATAATATATTATGACATCTCTTTCTTACGTCATGTAAGTAGCATTGAGTCTTATGCTTAGAAAGAGATAACTATAGTTTCGTCTATTTCTTCTTTAAATTATGCGAATGAATATAAATAATGAGGTTGCATACTTTGTGCCGCTTTTCAATAATGATTTGTTCTGCAATGGCGTCTCTATTACTTTAATAGACTCATTGGTTCTATTATACAAAATGCAAAAACCTTAGACTAAATTATAATAACTTAATAAATTATGTGGGCATGTAATATTTTGGAAAATTCGAGACTTTCTTTTTTCTTTAAGCGTCATAGTTTGTACGAGTTGTGTTTATTTAACAAACTCGTTTCCTGACGTATATCTCCAAAAACGATTTTGTCCCCGTCCAGTGAGAGCCAAGTCATTAATGACTCGTTTTACCTCGCAGTACAAAATCTATATATCTCTGTCCATAAACAAAAAACAAGCAAAATGACAAGACGATCAACAAGGGTAAATATGAGCTCGTCTATTTCTCTTTTGCGGTGGGATCAGACACACACATATGGCACGGCAAACTATTTCTTAGTAGAAGTTCAAGCCTATTTTTACTTAAAAGAACTCGCCGTGCTTAGCCATTTCTAGCTCATTGCTTTTTGGCGGTAAAACCCAGTTTTGCGTTTGTATAAAATACTTTTCTGAAACCTTACAATATAGGTTACTAGAAATTTTAACTAAGTAAAATGCGTGCTGACACCGTTATACACATATAATTATTTCTATTTGATCTTTTCAGCTATAGGTACACCTTGAACTAAAAAGCAATTCGATACCCGTCGAATGAAGCTAAATTGTTCGTTGTTAAAATAATGACTATATTAATTGCCCAAAACGTTAATCAAATAATGTACGCATTTGAATGTGATTGAGGTAATTGGGTTACCTAATAATTAGATTTATAATATGACAGGGACGAATGTGGAATACACTAATATATTATACTATGTAACGTATAGAAACATAACTATTCAATCTTATCTTACTAATATTATAAACGCGAAAGCTTGTATGTATGTATGTATGTATGTGAGGTTGTTACTCTTTCACGCATAAACTACTGAACCGATTGCGATGAAACTTGGAATATACGAACCTGGATTAACACATAGGCTACTTTTTATCCTAATATTCCCTCGGGAACAGGACTTACGCGGGTGAAACCGCAGGGCGCAGCTAGTTTATTATAAATGCGAAATATGTTATTTATTTGTTTGGTTAATTATTGATTTATTAATACAAACTTTTATCATTTGGGACAACAATAACTTCAAAATACATTCATTGTTTAGCGTTTTTAGTAGACCACGAAATTAATACCGCTCTTACGGCGAAGAAAAATATCGTAAGAATCGACTAAGTATCTGTCATACATAGCTGACTAGCTTGAACTGGGCGGCCGGCCTCCTGCCTGACACTAACCCTCAATAAGACCAGCCGCCGCGCGCAGAGAACTTAGGGTTTTGTTAGTCCCCCCAAAATATAATACGGAATATATATACGTGTATCTATATCTATATTTATCTACTTATAATAAAGGAGAAGACAAAAACTCTAGACGGAAGGAACTTTTTTTTAATTTACTCTAGGAAGTAAATTAAAAAAAAGTTGCTAGGGGACTTAGGAAAGTAGAAGAACAAAATTATATACATTTTAAAAATAATGTCTGTCTGTATGTTTCTCAGTTTGTTCTTTATATAATTAAAAACTATTAACGCAATTGAAATCTGGTTTTCAAAATTGGATAATTTTATTTTCGAGGAGAGTCGTAGTATACTTTACATCGAAATCCAATTAGTTAAAACCAGAGTAAATGAACGAAAAAGTCGGCTATGCAGTATTTCTACGCAGACGAAATCGCGGGTAACAGCCTAGTATAGAACATATTATACAGTGTAATATAATTACAAATGTTTGAATAACAGTGGAATATGTAGCTAGTTAAAACTTGATACTAACAACAAAGTGTACCGAAGTAGGTGACAAAATATTACAACGTAACACAGGTGGTGCATTAGTTGCAACTTGCACTACTTGTTGACATACCCCTAGAGAGAAGGAAACTTATCTCTTTACGGCGGTCCCGAAGTTTGTTTCCATTTTGATCGTCCTTTGTTTCTGTCAGTTTGACAGCTGACATTTGAAATTAAGATCTCGAACAGCTCTACTGGTTTTGCAACTAAACTAGCAGTTTAAACTAGGATCAATCGTTTCTGAGATACAATTTAAAAACGAAATACCTAAATGTAAAAGTATGACTTTTGCAACAAGTTTACAGTAACCTGTCTCAAATGCGACGAAGTTTGTATCGCATAATGCGCAGTTTACGATTCCTTAATCGATGCTAGAATTTCTTACTTATCAAGACTACGTTAACGTCTAACGTTTGGTTCCTTGTATTTCATATTGTTTCTTTAAGAAGTTGTGCCAAATTGTAATTTACAATTAAAAAACGAAATCAGTATAGTTAATTTTTCTTTACCACCATTTTATTTTATAGTTACAATTTTACAGTAAAAACTTTATCTTACTTTAAGTCAAAACTTCATTTACATAATTACATTTTACCGCGTCTTAATCGCGTGTTATTATTTATTGGGCTGTCCCCTCGCGACCAAGATTATTGTGACAAGATCTAAACGTCGAGGTAAGAAAAATAAAGAATAATACGCGATTAAGACCCAGTAAAATGTAACTATGTTAACAAATCGTGTGAATTTAAAAAGTTTAATACTTCATTTATCTTAGAAAATCAAAACTCTGTACAGATTCTTGTAGACATATCAACGTTGCAATTCTATAATAATCTTACCTACTTTTACCGGACATCGATCAAAACCCCACCGGGAGCTACGTCCTGGACATCCCACGTCAATGTTTAAAGGGCCGATGTTAAATGGATTGTACGGAATAACATTGTGGATTTAGGATTCAAAGGTTTTTAAAAGGAAATTCCTACTTACATGATAAAGCCTGCCTTGAACTAAAATACATAGACTGTCAAAACCTACTCTCTTTTTTGTAAAACAAGTAGGTAAGTTATATTAAGGCCATGAATGTACTCGTAGCTTATGTCTACGAGTGTACCATGTGGTATTGTTTAAGCTTTATGGAACTTAAAAATACTAATAGATAGTCGTTTAGTTCCTATCAGCATCTTAATACTAATATTATTAACACGAAAATTTGTACGTCTGTGTGTGAATTTGTTACTTTTCCACTAAAAAACTACTGAACCGATTGCGATGAAACTAGGAATTTAGGTAGCTGAAAACCTGGAATATTACATAGGCTGCTTTTTATTCCGATATTCCTGGAACAGGACTTACGCGGCGGTGTGCAGCTAATAATTCTATAAAACTTCATAACTACATAAAAACAACAACTACATCACTTTACCATAGTTACTTTCGGTTTTACTCTCCCGAATCTCATGAATCAAAATGACCTTCATCATGGTCCTAGTCTAGTCCTAGTCTTTGGTTTAGCTTTAGTTCGATTAATTTATGAAAATTATACATTGTTAATTTCAAAACTCATCACGGAATCCGTCGTGATATGGCCGTGAGTTATCTACAGAGACGACTGGCTGTTGTTTTAGTATCTGTACCGGTCCACGTCTTGGGATGCAAATGAGTTGGCAGTCAGTGGTTTAAGCTCATCATCAGTTATATGTCAAGTCATGTAAATTGAAAACTGCACGATATTTCCCAAGACATACATACATATTTATGTGCTACCAGTTCTATAGGAAAGAAGGTAACAAAATTTTCCGCAGAAACCACACTTTACGCATTCAATATCAAAAAGTAACCATCATAAATATCGTTCCCGAGGGACCATTGAGTGATTGAGAACTATCTGTGAAGAAAAGAAAGAGGGAGATTATAAATATCTACGAAAATGGAACCCCTTATCACTTACATGATACTTGGAAGGCTTACTGTCCTTGTCCACTTTTCCTTTATAATTTTTAGATACTAGATGTGTCCAGACTGCATTATAAGGATATGGGGAAAAAGGGTTGATGGGAAATATTGACCGGCAACTGATGGATGTGCAAGAGAAAAACATACTGTACCGACGCTATATAGTGGGATAAGGGACAAAGGTATAAGGTCCGCATGAGGTCCGATCCCGTCCCAAAAAACTAGGATCAAAAAAAAAAAAAAAAAACCAAGAAGATATTATTATGTGCTACTCCAGTACTTCTGCTATTTAATAAGACCAAAGTTCATCGGAATCAGTTTTTTTGATGCTCATTTGTTTTACGGTTTAATGATGCGTCAATCAAATCTAAATTACTTTAATTAAACCTTATTTGTTCGAATCTTAGCTGTTTTGGGCATGATTATCGATGCAAATTTACTGTAATCTGATGTAGTTGAAATGTCCATTAATTTTAGTTCTTGTTTTATTAAAAAATACCCTACTTTCAAATATTATAACGAGTCGTGTTTCTACCGAAGCAGACTTTTTGCACCATAACCTTAAACTTATGTAGGTAAGTAAGAAAGCGTGTGTGGAAAAAATGTCACGTTTTATCGACGAGCGTCCGTGAAACGAAAATAATGTGTACAAGGGGCTTTATTTGACGGTATCTTTATGATATAGTAAATACTTGTATAGTTTAGTTTACCTTTACTTACTATGGTAATGGAATCAGAGTGAATAGTAAACACAAGAGGTGTGTAGTTATTATTAACAGTTATTTATGTTGTTGGAGTCAATTATCGCCTGATTGAAGTATGATTTTTGATGCCCCGTCTCGCAAAGGATCTCGATCGACCTAGTCCAAAATATTTAGGATATTTTTTTTATGTTTAAAATAAATATCTAATCCAATCAAATGCAACAGCACCGAATAAAAACATAATAATTTATTAAAAAATAACTCAAAGTTTCGAAGGTTTTTTAAAATGGTTTTAACTTTCAAAAAGTCGTGCTTTCCTGTAAAAATCTAAATTTAAATGCTTCACTTCTAAAACCTTAAAACTTCTTAGAAGTTTAACTCCTTACAAAAACGTCTTTATGTTGCAGTAACTCTTAACGTGTCGTGTCTCTCCTTTTTAAAGGATTTTTGTTTGAAGATCTTTAAAAATTTCACATTTTAGCAGAATCCGTTCATTCTTAGTCCAAATGATGGAAAGTACCGCCTGTATGCCAACATTTTAAACGTCTCTACACGTTCTAAAAATCAAAATGTACTTCAGTATTTTTGTTACCAACACCAACTCTTGTGAATAATTCCACTTTAAAGATTCTGTGAAGTGTATATTTTTTATACCTTACGCTAAAAAATATTTCTTGTGCCGTTGCTATGCAACAAAACCTTGCCCGAATAATACGACTAATAATAAAAATATAAAAGTTTGTTAGTATAAATACTAGCTTATCTTACTAATATTATAAACGCGAAAGTTTGTATGTATGTATGTGAGGTTGTTACTCTTTCACGCAAAAAATATTGAACCGATTGCGATGAAACTTTGAATATAGATAGCTGGATATCGGGAATAACACATAGGCTACATTTTACCCCGATATTCCCGCGGGAACGGGACTTACGAGGGTGAAACCGCGGGGCGCAGCTAGTAAAGTAAATAATGAAGAAATGAATACGTTTGTTACTTCTTTTAGCAAAACTACTGAACCGATAGCGTTTAATCTATCTTTACTTATAATAAAGGAAGAGAGGACAAAAATCTGTACCTGGAAGTAAATTAAAAAAAAAAGTGGTCTAGGAGACTTAGGAAAAGTAGTAGAACAAATTTATATAATTATTTAAATTCATGTCTGTCTGTTTGTTTATCTGTTTCTCTGTCTGTTCCTTATACAATCAAAAACTACTAATCCAAATAAGATATGGTTTTTATAGTGGATATTGGATAGTGATGGTCGTGGTATACTTTGCATCGAAATCCAATTAGTAGAACCCGAGTAATGAACGGAAAAGTACAACCGCTCGAGAACCGCTTGGCCGCCCACACCCGTGATAACGCGTTTTCACTTTCGCGGGTGAAACCGCAGGGTGCAGCTAGTAATAAAAAAATTCTGTGAACAACACACAACGCCAGCTAGCCTCGTGGTAAGCTATTAAGTTTGTGTTACGCTGAGTAGACAACTTATATAATACATTTATTTTTGTATTGTAAATCTTCTATCTATATATATATATATATATATATTTATATCTATTCTATATATAAAACTCTTTGTCCTGAGTGACTGAGGGATCAACGCACAGACTAAACCACTGGTAGTAGAGAGCTGAAATTTGGAGGGTGTGTCCGTTATGTGATAAAGGCGTCAGATAAGAGAGGATTTTTTGAAATTCCACCTCTAAGGGGGGGAAAGAGGGGGAAAACGTTTGTATGCAACTTCCAAGCCGCTTGACCTACAAACTTGAAATTTAACACATAGATTACTGTGGGGTCGTAGATGAAGCACTAAAAAGATTTTTTTAGAAATTCAGTCCCTAAGGGTGTTAAATTGGGGATGAAAGTTTGTATGGGAATTGGTTTACCGCTTCACCAACAATCTTAAAATTTAATACGGATATTGCTGTTGGGACGTAGGTAAAGCACTTAAAAGTTTTTTTAAGTCATCCCCTAAGGGTGTTAAATTGGGGATGAAAGTATCTATGGCATATTTTTTTCCGAATTTGTTTTCGAGTATTTATCCGTTTCCCGTGTCGGTTTGAGTTCCGACTGCGGTTCCGACTCTCAGTTCAGGGGAATCTAACCGCCCTCCGAAAAGGGGAGGAGTCACAAATTTTGGTTTAAACTTTTTATTCAAGAGAATTGGTACGTTCAAGAGGATTAGTACCTACAGTTTTGTACGTACAGTACAGTAGGCGCGGGATAATCCTAATTATATCCATCCCTGAACCTATCCTATGCCGATCCTATGTTTAACCTAGGCTGATCCTATGCTGATTCTATGTTAAACCTATGTTGAACCTATGCTGATCCTATGCTTAAGCTATGCTGATCCTATGCTCATGCTTTGCTGAACCTATGCTGATCTTATGCCGATCCTATGCTGAACCTATGGCGATCCAATGCTGATCTAATGCTGATCCTATGCTGATCCTATGCCGATCCTATGTGGAACCTATGCTGAACTTATGCTGATCCTATGTAGATCATATGCTGATCCTATGCTGAACCTATGCTAATTCTATGCCGATCTTAGGTTGAACATATATGCTGATCCTATGCTGAACCTATTCTGATCCTATGCCGATCATATGCTGATTTTATGCCGAACCTATGCTGAACCTATGCCGATCCTATATTGAACCTATGCTGATTCTATGCCGATCCTATGTTGAAACTATGCTGATCCTTTGCCGATCCTATGTTGAACCTAGGCTGATCCTATGCTGATCCTATGTTGAACCTATACTAATCCTATGCCGATCCTATGTTGAACCTATTCTGATCCTATGCCGATTATATGCTGATCCTATGACGATCATATGTTGAACCTAGGCTGATCCTATGCAGAACCTATGCCGATCCTATGTTGAACCTAGGCTGATCCTATGCTGATCATATGCTGATCCTATGCCGAACCTTTGCTGAACCGATGCTGATCCTATGCCGATCCTGTATTGAACCTAGGCTGATCCTAGCTGAGCCTATGCCGATTCTATGCTGAACCTAGGCAGATCCTATGCCGATCATAATATGTTTACCTTGGCTGATCCTATGCAGAACCTATGCTAATCGTATGCCGATCCTATGTTGAACCCAGGCTGATCCTATGTTGAACCTATGCTAATCCTATGATGAACCTATGCTGATCTTATGCCGATCATATCCTGACCCAATGCTGATTTTGCATCAAAATTTTTGACCTTTTTATTATCTTAATCGATATACATAATTATTGATATTTTATACAAACAGTTCTGTTTCTTAAATGCGGGCGAAGCCGCGGGCAGAAGCTAGTACTTACATAATATACATAGTAAGTCACCCAGACCAGATACAAATATTTATATTTAAGCATAAATATTTGCACCCGGTGGGAATCGAACCCACAACCTTCTGCATTGCAGTCGTGCGTTTACACGATGCTCCATAGAGGTCGGCGATGAACGATTTATATAAATGGTATGATGAGAACTGGAAATCTGGATATACCATAGTCTTTTTTAAAACTTTACTATATGTTATCCCACAACTGCGTAATGGTAATTAAAATGCCATTATAAACTTTATTTCAGTGCAATTAAAGTTTATTTTTGAGCGATGGTGTTGAAAAAAAGTAAATATCTAACTATGCATGACTTTATAGTCAAGTTTCTTATTCAATTTGTATTGAAACCATCAAAATATAAAACCATTTGCATAATTGGGGAGTCATCCAATTAAAATTGAAGTAGAGAATAACTGTATCTGTTATGATTCTTTTTCGTTTAACTATGAGGTTGAAGGAACGTAAAATACACTTGCTTTCAATACATTTCAATCACAAGAATATTTTTCAGAAGAACTTACCGTCAAATCTAATCAATCATCATAATCTAATCATAATAAATATTTAACTTACTAAACGATTTTTTAACATTTTTGATGTAGTTTTTCGTACGCATACCTACGTAGGTTAGGTACTCATCTTCACTGAAAACAATATGACAATATTTATTGCTGAAGATCTAATATATTTTCTCTGATGTATACAAGGAGACTACAAAGAGAAAAATATAGATCACGATTTGGTAAAAGATAATTGGGCGCGAACAAAGGAACGTGTCGTTAGAAAGATTGAAGAATAAGCGTCGCAAATTGAGATCAAAATAACGATGCTTTTTGATCGATTCTTAGTTTTACTTTCACTGACATAGAACTGTAAACGGGCTTGAGATTTCATACCTCTATGTTATATTATAACTTAGTGGTAGAAAATTCTAGAGGTCTGTTTGTTTTTATTTCCGAACGAACGAATGATCCATAATTTCAGATTAGGAACATATTCTCTTATGGCCCTGTCTTGTCTTTTACTTTACTGAACAGAATACATAAAAATACAAAATGTAGTTTTATTTAACGTCTAAAGAACTCCAAGGTTAGACTTGATGCTCGATCAAACCTCAAACGTCAGGAACATACACACAAAAAAACATACATCCAAATTAATAACCTCCTTTTTTTGAAAGTCGGTAAAACACAAAGAAACTTTTTTTTATCTTTTTGCACGACTGCCAAAGGAAGTGTTATGTTTTTGCCGTGAGTGTATGTATGTATGTATGTGACCTATTTTTGTGCCGTCGTAGGGCCTAAACGGCTGGGCCGATTTAGATAAACGATACGTCGTTAGATTCGTCATGACCGTGAGAGTGACATAGGGTACATTAAAATAATAAATAATTAAAAAAAATGATGTAAAACGCTATTAACCAAGATTTGTAAAGACCATAAAAAACAGAGAAAACGCGTAACATTGTTCACTCAAACGATATGTTTTATTCTTTCGTAAATTTTTTACACGACTGCCACAGGAAGTGTTATGTTTTTGCCGTGAGTGTATGTATGTATGTATGTATGTATGTATGTATGTGACCTATTTTTGTGCCGTCGTAGGGCCTAAACGGCTGGGCCGATTTAGATAAACGATACGTCGTTAGATTCGTCATGACCGTGAGAGTGACATAGGGTACATTAAAATAATAAATAAATAAAAAAAATGATGTAAAACGCTATTAACCAAGATTTGTAAAGACCATAAAAAAACAGAGAAAACACGTAACATTGTTCACTCAAACGATATGTTTTATTCTTTCGTAAATTTACATTTGAAAAGTATTGCTTGTAAAGTTTTACAATTAAGTTTTAAAATAATTAATTATAAAATTATCGGAAGTCGTTTAAGTAGGTTGTCTTCATTAATATGTCACTTGCCTTCGGCTAGGTTGTCTTGTCTTTAATGACGTTTATATATTCTTTTTACTTACTTCAATTTATGGCTTGGCACTACCTCTGGATTGGGATTTTTGAATTCTCGCAAAGAAATTCAATATTCGCATGCGAAAACAATCCGCGTGTAAATAATGTATTCTAATAGTAATTCTAATGGTTAACTTCGACAGTTATGTTGCTACTACATGACATTATGATTACGCAGGTAATTTTCGCAAGAACAACGGAACGTTAATTAAAAACTTTTCGATTTGACTCGTATAAATATCTCATCTATGGATTTGACTTTGACGCCGAGTTTGAAGGAATTGGCAGAGATGACATGACATAAAATACTTAAGTATCTTCTTACTAGTCTGTGGACTTAAATAACCACTTTGTTTTTCAAAGAAAACAATACCTAATTAATAATCTAAAATTGGAAAGCTAAAATAAGTTGTCAGCAACAACAACCCGAGGCATTGCGCCCAAGATGCTGGCGGCGTTCCCGCGCTGGATAGGAAACAGCCAGCTCTTGTACTTATCACCCTGAGTAAGCAAAAACAAACAATGCACGTCCTCGCTACTGGAGTATATACATCTAGAATTAATAAATTTCTTCTGGTGTAATTAAATCTGATCTCTAAAAACTAAAATGCGATAAATAAAAAAATATTTAAAAAAATAAAAAACCCGACTGCTGTTTTAATAGAAAAGTGAAAAACAAGATGCTTCTAGTAGCTTTAGGAATGGTGGATGCAGTCGGGTGGGACTCCAAATAAAAGGTGAATAAGTTGAATAACACCAAATACTTAGTGTTATATAATTAGGTATACTTATCTTTATGTTATTTGGAGTCCCACCCGACTGCATCCACCATTCCTAAAGCTACTAGAAGCATCTTGTTTTTCACTTTTCTGTTAAAACAGCAGTCGGGTTTTTTATTTTTTTAAATATTTTTTTTCGTGTAGTGGTGTGACTCATCTCACCTAGTGTTAGAGTTTTCAAAAAAGTTTTATTTTTTATTTATTTTTTCACACTTTTTGGTCATTCATTTAAGTAATGACCGCGCCAAGCGTTGCTTAACCTACACGATCATACAATATCGGCAGGTGCAGCTAGGCCAATGAGCTCCTTATCAAATCTCCCCTTAGAAAGAATCTTTCTACCCGACCTATTTACATTTCCAGAATGTCACATTTATATAATGGCATTCAAAATAGCGGCATCAACTAGGATTTTGTGTACACATCAGTAATGTGCATAATAGTTCATGGCCAAAATGTACGTAGTTTTAATAAACAAGGAAAGAAGTTCTAGACCAGTCAACACAGTCGGTAAACAAGAATCGACTATTCACAAGAGCTTTCACATGGTAAGTAATCCACAACAGCTGTTACAGGAATAAGTGGTGTCATTAAATAACGACTTATTTAAAACAATAAATGCCAATAACATAACAGACAACAATCCTTGACTCTTAGTCACACACTTTTTAAACTTACACGATTTCCGACCGTCATTGTTATTATCCGGGTGTCACCCGTTTGCCAAAACGCCGAGGCTATTGAAAGCTATGGTTATCAGTTAGTCACTATTTAAAGGAGTTAAATGAAAATGATAATAGAAGCCATAAAATGATTTTTTTATATTTATTCAACGTTTACCTACATATTTTGTGAACTTTATTTATTTTTTTATTTACAAAATGGCGTCTTGTAGTCGCCATTTTGAATTTAGATAACTATCATTTCCCCGATATTCGCAGGACTATTCGCTGATCGTAAGAATATTAATTAATCGGTCCATCTGATTGGCCTTTAGAGCTCCACACAGGAACAAACATATACCTACAGACAAACTCGTAACCCTTTTTTAAATCGCGCGGTAAAAAAGCTGGTCTATCATTAGGTATCTATGACACGTCGAGACTCTTACTGCGCTTTGAATATTGTTCCATTTCATCTCAAACAACACTGCCATACTGAAAATACCGGAGAGTAGAATGCAACGCTGTTTGCCGCGTGTTCCGTTTGTTCTCTCTATCTGCAAATATACTTTAAACTTAAACAATTTAAATTAGACAGACAAAGGATTTAATTAAGAGAAAAGGATGGGTATACTGACTGAATTCCTGTGAAATCGAGATTCAACGTTACATTAATGCGTGTCAATCTGTAGTATTATTGGGATACAACTTTAGAGGTGTGCTCACCTACCTACATACCTAATTTACCTATACCGATTTAATTTAATTTACAAATGTTGGCACATCAGACGTATTATTACTACCAATAAAGTGTGTTGGTGAGTGTATTTGTTGTTCCTTCAAGCAAACACCGCCGAACCGATTTCTATGAAACTCGGTATGAAGACAGCTTAAGACCTGGAAATAGTAAGTATTTACCATTAATTACACTTGGTTAATGAAAGTAGTCAAACTGCATTACGCGACTGACAATTTAAAGTCAGTAAAAGTAAACTGAATCAAAAAGTCACAAAAGTAATCGAGTTGTAATTAAAACACGTAGAGAATTACTGTAATAATAGTAGCTGTTATTTTTAAGTAATATTACTACTTTGACATTAAATTTTCTCATTTTAAAATTGATTTCGTAAAGGTCAAACGTGCAAAATACAAATAATGGATCTTAAATATTAAGAAATGCGATATTTTTTATTCTTTTCGTATATTGGTCTGGGTCACCTAATGTTAGAGCTATCAGGTCGCCCTAAGACCTCTAAATTGACCTAGCGACTGCTATCTTAAATAACAAGAAGGACCAAGAAGGACCTTGCAAAAAAAATTGTCTACCACACTCCCCATCAAAGAATCATTATCATCCGAGATAGGTATTTACAATACGAGAATACATCTTGATCTTCGACTTAAAAAAGTACATTATTTTAATTTATCACATAGGTTTAATATCCCTGAAATCTTTTCTGTAAAATACTCTCAAGAAAATTACATCACCTTTAATTTTCCCCCAAATAAAAACGACTGTCCCTTAAACAAATACGGAGGTAACTTGCTCTTATTTTATAAAACTTACGACTAATACAGAATTTAATGAAAATCTTAAGGGGAGCATAAATTATAAGGACATTGATCCTCAGCTTATTAGGTTGATGTAGCAGGTGACGCACACTAGGGTCTGAAATCTACGACTAACCAGCACGCACACTTAGAATGCAGACCTTATCGAGGCCTATGCGTAAGATTTTATCACAATAATTATTATGCATAAAAGCATGCACTTGGCGATTCTAGATATATTGTAGAAATTGCAACTGGGATTATAAAATTACAATAAAGTATTCATTTGTCGTAAAATTAATTATATATTGAACATTTATTTATTTGCGTACAAGCACGCACGATGCCGGTTATGATCTTGTAAATCGACTGACAATGCTGTTCAATTACTCGAACTGTATTTTTCCTTGTAAGTATTGCTATCGTTCACTATTTTCTACTCCGCATCAAGCCACAAGTTTGTCGGTCATGTTACTTGAAATAAAGTGTTCCAACCTTGAGTTTAGTGTGCGACCTCTTTACAAGAAGACTCTCACCTTTTACTTACATAAACATTTCTAACTATTAGTAGAATCAAAATTTATTGAAAAAATTTTCCCTGGATAGTCTTGCGTAAGTCGGTTAGGTAAATACAAAAGAATCCCTCATTCATTAAACAAGATAATATTTGTGACTTTGTCTACTTCGAAGAAATGTTTTGAAATGAAACCCCGAGGAAGGAGTCTGTAAAGGCTCCGAAACGTACGAACGGAATTGCAACAATGCAGAAAATAATAAAACCCCACGATTAAAACCGGAATATTTCATTTCAATTTAACGTCGCGAAAACAGAAGAAAATGCCTAGAAATGTTCTAGCTTTAAAAACAGCATTGAAATTGGCTTACCCATTTAAATTGATTTATTTCCCCATATTACAGGAACACCAGTAAAACATTTCCATGTTTCTTAAATGCCTACTGGCACCATTCAAATTGGTAATGAAATTAAATTCAATCGAAATTGTTGTATTCAAATCATTGTAGCATTGGGACCGACCTTATTAATTTGCGTTTTGGTGCTATAATGTTTGTGTTCTGTGTTGCGATTTCGATTTATCTCAAAAGCTTTTCTTGAAAATCTGAGGCACAAAAAAACCGCGACCCGGACGCGTTTTTCCGTTTCCGTATACAATAGGAGGCCATATTGCCTCAACATGCGTTTGTTACCTAAACTACCTTACTAATCCCGTGTGCAAATAAAAGACATGACAAGACATCAAATTATATAAGCGTTTGCTAACCACTGAACACAAGAATGAAAACACACGAACTAGGTGACTTCGTTCAGCGATACGACTGTGCTGATGAGACGATTCGCAGCCGAGGCCTCCAACCAAGAGAGGTAGTTGGTCCTTTAACAACACCCAGCCAGCCACTTAACTCTACAAACGCGAACAACGACCAACCCAAATATAGTTTTGTTGAACTATATGCACTATTTAAAAAGGGCTTAGGTATGGGGCAAACTCAGCGCAGATGACGGGTGTGGTTAAATATTTGCCACTGGATTGACCAAGTGCTGGATCTGCAAGACCTTAAAAAAACCGACTGGCCACAAGTGACAGATGATAGGGGGCAACGGCGTCTCTTTGTATTGAAAGCCGTCCACTTCGGGTTGCTGAACTAGCGAAAGTAAGTCAGTAAGTATGTACATAAAACCTTATTTAAATAAGCTAAAGCCGTCTTTAATACAGAAAACCGAATCAAGAGCGTAGAAAATATATGGCAACCTACTTGTAACGTCACTGGAGAATTCTTTTGTCGAACACTAAAAGGCTATGAAATAGGGAAGGTCTATTCTCAAAGGTTAACTCTAGCTCTCTTGTTCACAAGCTACTTTCTAAAATTGATTTCAATTATGTCACAAGGGACGTGTAAAAGTTGAGAACACATTTCGCTAAACCCAAACGAAACATTTGCAAACATTTATGAGTTTTACAAAATAGAAATGATACAACGCGAAATTGTTTTGATAGTGGTTAAGAAAGTTAACGTAATAATAATTTTGTTTTACGTATGTAATTGAAACGTTGGAAGTTAATTGGGTTACGTTTGTTTTGACTGAAGTGATAGATAGATAAATATAGATAATATAAATATATGTCGGAGAAAGCTGATTGGAGTTGATTGTTGTTTACATGCGAGAAACATAAAATTGTTTTAGTTTAAGTTAAAATCACTTTTTAAAATCTTAATTTAATTTAAATTGATTTGTTACATTTTTTTTACATTTTTAAAGCCTTATAATTTAATAACAGTAATAAAACATACAGTAACTTCCTACGTAGCGACCAATCAGAGCAGAGCACGTGCCTCGAGCGGGGTCGAGGCGCCATCTTGTTTTCAGTGGGACTCATGGCGATTGAGGTACTGATTTGAGCGTGTGCGACCGATCGAGTTGGATCAAAGTGAGCTGAAGTAAGATCGGTGCCCCGAACCCGCTGCTCGGTCTTATAACTATTGTATCGCGATTTATAGTGTTTAAAATCTGATTAAAAAAGTGTGAACCTAAGATCTCTTTGTTTTGTGCTCGTATCTCACCCTAATGACGCCCACTAAGTCTGCGGATTTCGACCCTAATGATGCTTCTCCGGCATCAGAAGTGGGATCGGTGCAGGCACAAAACGCGAGCGAACAGACGACAGGGCAAACAGAAAACGAAGGATGGCGTGCGTTATTCGAAACACAACAGGCCAGCATTAAATTACTAGTGGAGGCACTAACAAATCCACCGAATGTCGAGGATAAAAGCATCACGCTGCCCAAGTTTCAACCGGAAGATGCAGACACTGACGCCCGAGCCTGGCTAGCAACAGCGGACATCTGCTTGTCGGATCGCAATATACAGGGAAGTAAATTGATTCTAATACTTAGTAAGGCTATGAAAGGTTCGGCTGCAACGTGGTTTTCTCAGATAGCCTTTCCTAATATGAAATGGGTAGAATTTAAAGAAATTTTTCTTTCTCGGTTCGATACCATGGAAACATGTGCAGCTACAATTTTAAAAATGATCACTGGCAAACCGCAAGAAGGTGAATGTCTTGCCGCATATGCAAGCCGTTTGTTTACTTTACTTATGTCACGATGGGGTAGTTTAGACAAAGAAGAAATGGTGGTTTCTTTAATACTTGCACACATGGGACAAATCGAGCCCCGGTTACAACGTAATATTTTTTCGGAACAAATAACTACCCGTAGTAAAATGCAACGTGAACTCATGGGCTTCTCATATCGTAAGCGCAGTTACCAAGATATCTCAAGGACCCTCGCAAGTACTACGCAAGATAGTAAACGTCCTAAGTTAAGTTCTGTGTCGACAAAATGTTACTCTTGTGGAAAGTTAGGTCATAAATCCTTTGAATGTTCCAGCCGACCGCATGACAAGCAGCAACCAACTCTGAACTCTGAGCGCCCCAACACGGCCGTTACTACGCGGCCCTCTGTGACCTGCTACAAGTGTGGTGTTGAGGGTCATGTGGCATCACGGTGCTCAAAAACATGGCCAATCGCGAGTGGCAGCGCACAATCCGGCGTCACAGCACCCAGCGTTGTAAAGCGAGTGGACGTATGCGGCGTGAAACCTGTTACCGGAACAATTACGCAATTTGGTGAGCGGTTTTCATTTTGTTTTGATTCCGGTGCTGATTGTTCCTTAATTAAAGAAAGCGTCTCTCGTAGGCTTGTAGGCGCATTGCACCGTGAAATCGTCACTTTAACTGGTGTAGGAAAATCTAGCGTGTTATGCGACTCGCAAATTTTATCTAGAGTTTTTCTTAGTGGTTATGACGTACAAATCTTATTTCACATTATACCTGATGACTACTTGAATAACGATATTTTGATCGGACGCGACTTATTGGCCTTAGGGCTGTCAGTGCACATATCGAGTGATAAACTTATAATAGTTGAGAAGTCCACTATAGTTAATGTTTGTAATGTAGGTAACGCCGAGGCTGACTTTCATGACGTTGATACCGATATACCTGATAAATTTAGGCCTCAGCTAATAGAACTTCTCGGTCGCTTTAAGAACTCATTCGTTGAAGGCACGCCTACCAGTAGAGTAAAGACAGGTGAATTAGAAATTAATTTAGTAGATCCTAGCAAAATCGTACAACGGAGACCTTATCACTTAAGCCCTGAAGAACGAGAGATAGTACGGAATAAGTGCAGTGAACTATTAGCTGCTGGAGTTATCAGACCAAGCAAATCACCCTTCTCTAGCCCAATACTTTTAGTGAAAAAGCGCGACGGCACAGACCGAATGTGCGTAGATTATCGAGAATTGAACTCTAATACGGTTCCTGATCGGTATCCCCTGCCGCTAATCGGTGATCAAGTACAGAGGTTATCAGGTGCACGATTTTACACATGTCTTGACATGGCTAGTGGCTTCTATCAAGTCCCCATAAATGTAGAGTCAAATTCGGTAGAGAAAACCGCTTTTGTTACCCCCGAAGCTCATTATGAGTTTACCGTTATGCCGTTTGGCCTACGAAATGCCCCCTCTGTATATCAAAGAGCTATTAATACGGCTGTAGGTGATTTAGCGCACTCTTATGCGATTGTTTACATGGATGACCTCGTGGTACCCGCGAATACTGTAGAGCAAGGGCTGGAACGGTTACGCGTTGTACTTAAAACTCTTAGTAATGCTGGATTTTCGTTCAATATGAAAAAATGTGCCTTCTTAAAGAAGGAGGTCCAGTTTTTGGGTTATGAAATATCAGAAGGTGAAATCAGGCCTAACCCTCGTAAGATAACCGCATTAACTAGTTCCCAACCACCACAGACCGTTTCTCAACTCAGACAATTTCTGGGTTTAGCGTCCTACTTTAGGCAGTTTGTTAATAACTTCTCGCTTAAAATGGCACCCCTCTACCGTCTATTGGCTAATAACAATTCTAAAATAACTTGGACAGCCGAACACGAATCAATTAGACAGGACATAATTTCAGTATTGACTTCGTCACCCGTTTTAATGCTTTTCGATCCAGAATTACCTATAGAATTACATACAGACGCCAGTAGCGAAGGTTACGGCGCGATTCTCTTCCAAAGAGCCTGCACAAAATTACACCCCGTAGAATACTACAGTAAACGTACTACGCATGCGGAGTCCCGATACCACTCCTACGAGTTGGAGACACTAGCAATCGTTAATTCAGTTAAACATTTCCGTCACTATTTATATGGTAGGACTTTCACGGTCGTTACTGATTGCAATTCGTTAAAAGCCTCAAGAACTAAAGTAGACCTGACACCTAGAGTGCACCGATGGTGGGCTTTCCTCCAAGCCTTCGATTTCGATATTCAGTACAGGGAGGGTAGGAGAATGGCCCATGTTGACTTTTTCTCGAGAAATCACTTATCTGTTAATGATAACACCATTACTAACCATAGCTTAGGTAAAGAAAATTACGTGCGAGAAAAACGTGTTAATATAGCTGAGTTATCTTCAAATTGGTTACAAGCGGAACAACGACGAGACCTCGAGTTAAACGAAATCATTAGCAAACTTGAAAGCGATGATCTAGATTTAGAGAGTTGTAAAATTTATGAATTGCGTTCTAATGTGCTTTACAGAAAAATTCAAAGAAACAATCGCAACATTTTGGCTGCCAATCGTACCTAGAGCATTTCGTTGGTCGCTTATAAATCATATTCATGAATCGATTCTCCACTTGGGATGGGATAAAACTTTAGAAAAAACATATCAACATTATTGGTTTCCTAACATGTCAAAATACGTCAGAAAATTCGTTGAAAATTGCATTACTTGTAGATTAGCTAAGTCGCGAAGTGGTAAACCACAGATAGAATTACACCCCACACCGAAAACTAATATTCCTTGGCATACAATTCACATCGACGCCACAGGTAAGCTCAGTGGCAAAAATGATCAAAAGGAATACGGTTTTGTTCTTGTGGACGCTTTTACCAAATATGTGCTTCTTAGACATTCCGCTAGAATAGACACTAATAGACGCTGATGGCGCTTTGAGAGCGCCATCAGCGCTCTCAAAGCATCCATATCTCTTTTTGGAACCCCCATGCGTGTCATCGCAGATCAAGGAAGGTGTTTCGCGAACAAGGACTTTAAGGATTTTTGTTCTAGTCATAATATCCAACTGCATTTAATAGCAACCGGCTCTTGTCGTGCTAATGGCCAAGTAGAGCGTATAATGAGTACACTGAAAAACATGCTAACTGTTGTAGAAACGAGTCCTAATAGGTCCTGGCAAGATGCATTAGATGACGTCCAACTCTCTATTAACAGCACGATCCATAGAGTAACCAAAGCAAGCCCCCTTGAATTATTAATAGGTAGAGTAGCTAGGCCATTAAATTTATTGACTGTAGAC
The DNA here is from genome assembly GCA_949358125.1 of Idaea dimidiata. Taxonomy (NCBI): domain Eukaryota; kingdom Metazoa; phylum Arthropoda; class Insecta; order Lepidoptera; family Geometridae; genus Idaea; species Idaea dimidiata. The sequence goes on from OX442329.1 coordinate 17,096,616, forward strand.
GACCATGAAGTTGAGGTAGATGTAGAAGAGATTAGAGAACAGGCTAATAGGTTAATGGAAAATAACGCATATCTCGATAAAGCACGGTTCTATAGAAATAAGGCAAAAGTCACTCCATTTTCTGTTGGGGATTACGTTTTGATCGAAAATCACGAACGGAATCAAACCAAATTGGATCCTAAATATAGAGGACCGTTCGAGGTCATTGAAATATTAGACGGTGACAGGTATCTTCTTAAGAGTTTGACTTGTAATCGCTCATACAAGTATGCGAGAGACCGCTTACGTCCACTCCCCCGATCCTACGTCCCTACCGAGCTGGATCCGTGTTTGTCGGATGAAAATGATGGTAAGATCTTACGCATTAGTTTTGTTTAAAATAATGTGTGAATATCAGAGTCATTTATTAGATATCCTAGCAGTGTGACGAGCCAGTTAAGGTGTAGTTAAGCTATGCAAAAGGCGAGGTGGCCATTGCAAGGCGAGGTGGACAAAATAAACAATGTGTAAATTAGCGAATATCAGAGTATTTTATTAGATATCCCAGCAGTGTGTCGAGACAATTAAAATGTAGTAGAGCTATGCAAAAGGCGAGGTGGCCATTCCAAGGCGAGGTAGCCATTTTGAGGCGAGGTGGCCATTGCAGGGCGAGGTGGCCATTACTGAGAGATGTGGCCATTGTAAGGCGCGTTGACCATTTAGATATAGTGAGTGGTCAGGAGTGGCCGAGCTTTACAAGTTTTTTTTTCTTTTCTACAGATGATGCGCAACCTTCAACATCACACGAGGACGTGTAATACGTCAGGACGGCCGTGTCGGAGAAAGCTGATTGGAGTTGATTGTTGTTTACATGCGAGAAACATAAAATTGTTTTAGTTTAAGTTAAAATCACTTTTTAAAATCTTAATTTAATTTAAATTGATTTGTTACATTTTTTTTTACATTTTTAAAGCCTTATAATTTAATAACAGTAATAAAACATACAGTAACTTCCTACGTAGCGACCAATCAGAGCAGAGCACGTGCCTCGAGCGGGGTCGAGGCGCCATCTTGTTTTCAGTGGGACTCATGGCGATTGAGGTACTGATTTGAGCGTGTGCGACCGATCGAGTTGGATCAAAGTGAGCTGAAGTAAGATCGGTGCCCCGAACCCGCTGCTCGGTCTTATAACTATTGTATCGCGATTTATAGTGTTTAAAATCTGATTAAAAAAGTGTGAACCTAAGATCTCTTTGTTTCGTGCTCGTATCTCACCCTAATGACGCCCACTAAGTCTGCGGATTTCGACCCTAATGATGCTTCTCCGGCATATATTTTATAAATATAAATGTAAATTATTTATTTCGTAAAAAAAATCTTAATTTTCCTTGAAGTGTAGATGGAGAACACAGCTAAACAACTGTATGATATTCACCTGTTAGGGGAAAATTTGTATCAAAAAAGGTGTTGTAGTGGGGTAAATTGTACTAATTTTAGACTTAGATATTTATTGCCTGAACAGACTGCTAGATTAAAGTATATAATATCAGGAAGATTGGTGGGAACTCCCCGCTACTGGCAATTGACTGTTTCCGTGGTTTAAGGTTTAAGGCGTCACAATTTAAATACCACATATGAGTTAGGCCCCGGGGAAAAACTTTTTCAAAATTTCAAAATATTTCCACCAAATTTCGGTTTTAAAACGAACCACGCACCGGTGGGCTGGCCATATTAGCCGTAGAACCGACAACCGTTAGGGTAAACGAGTTCTAGAGTGGAGACCGCGTCTCTGCAAACGTAGTGTAGGACGTCCTCAGGCACGTTGGAGCGACGATTTGCGCAACACGGCTGGCACAAACTGGATGCGAGAAGCCGAAAATAGATCTAGGTGTCGTGCAATTGGAGAGGCCTATGTCCAGCAGTGGACTGCAACGGGCTGAAGATGAGATGAAGATGATGAGATGACGCACCGGTATTTAAAGTTTTTCATTCGAAGCGAAGTTTATCCGTCGCGCTGCAGCGCTAGAGTCACATGTTAGGTAGCGCGGGAGAATTTGAAAAGAATAGGTATAAGGTAGAAGGAGGAATTTTGATAGGATACATGGGAAATAGAATTCGCAAGTCTGTTTAGATGTTATTCCGAATTTATTGGAAAATCGAAATAATATTTACTCTGACTAGGGTATATGACCCCACTTTCAGAATTACTCTAGTCCACTATTCTTAGAACACGCTATGACCCCACTTTTAGAATTACTCTAGTCCACTATTCTTAGAACACGAGGTCGCGGGTTGAAGTTTCAACGGGAGCATTTAATTTTGAAAGATAAAGCATTTTTACTGCATATAAGAATAGATTCTACAATTGCCGATAGTAAAGAACTGACATTTGCAGAGTGTAGTTTTTATGTTGTTAGAATCTAAAAAGGGCTGTTGATAATTCCCACAGAATTGGTACTTGACCAGATTAAACCGCGGGCGGGACCCAGCTAGTTAGTTGATTATAATTTCTACCAAATCAACCCCCAGTACAAAAACTTCGTTCTAAAAAGCTTGCTCCAGAGACCTATTCAGGAAGGAAACAGACCATTTGTATAAAGAAGCGGCGCACGGCGTCAAGATAGGCTTTTAACAATGTCAAAAACTAACCTTCCTTTAGAAGATAACGACAAACGAAGCTAACAAAAGCCGCATTAACTTTGTCCTTTTAATGTAATTAATAACCTTTAGAACTACAGGCAACAAGGTCGCAAAGGGTCCTATTGTGAACGCTCACGTGTGCCGAAACCGACACCATTATCCGACCTACTCGTCTCTCTATTATATGACACTGCCCTTACCAAAGTTCAACTAGGGAGGTAGATAGTCCAATTATGGAACCTTTATCAGACTTGCCCTTTCATATTACCCCTCTCACTTTCCTTTCCTTCACTGCACTGAATGAAAATGAATCTGAAATTCTAAATCAAACCTGATCTTACAACGAAACTTAGTTGGTGACAACTAAATCCTACTTTAACAACCAGTACATTAGCTAACTTTATAATTGTAACTAATTTAACACATACACTGTTATTTTACTGTTATTACCACTTAACAGCAAAACTCAAAAATAATAAAACATTTTGGGATTTTTCTCTTTTTTTCGTATAAGTGTGGTTCACCTGTACGAAAAACAGAAACAGAAACTTAGATCAATTAAAAAGGTAAACAAAAAACTAATATATTTGATTGCAAGTGACTAGTAGTGTAACTATCTCCAATTTTCTTTTGCCTACAACTATAATTTCTCAGGTAAAGTACCTATCTACTCGCAATAATTTGCACTCCAAGTGATTTCAATGCGAAACTGGTGTAGTTGTGGGAAAGTTTCCTCGTAAGGCATGCGGCATTACAGCACGCTAAATATTCTAGTTCTGTCGTTATCTTGGCAATGACTTTAACTTTGGAAACAGCGGTCACGAGCGCAGATTAATAGGAACATCTCTCTCATCTGCGAGATGGTCCCGGTTGCATCCATCTTGGTAGCCATGTTGGGATCGGTACAGTATCTAAGTCACCACAGTTACTGCAAATAGATTTGGCAATATTTTTACGCTCAATTGCCTGTCTTTGGGACCAAGCAGTTTATCCGCCAGAATGCACGGGAGACGTTTGTTTGTTTCTGATTCTGGGCTATAAAACAAAGCCGCTTCCCGCTGTCAGTTTATGATTATGCATCTTTAAAACTGCGCAACGGATTTCGATGCGCGTTTAATAGTAGATAGAGTGATTCTATTGGAAGTTTTATAAGAATAACATATCCTGATATTCCTGCGGGATCGGGGCTTACGCGGGTGAAGCGTAAGTCCCGACCCAGCTAGTTTTCTATAATGTATTAAAAAGTTGATATTACTAAATTCGTTATTTAGTACTGATAAAACAAGCCTAGTTGCTTAACCCTACAATTAAAAAACAAAGAGCGTCCAATCATACGATGCCTTTTATTTTAACTGGTGAAATGGCTAGGAAATCATCAACATCTAAATGCTCCATTAGTCGTAACTTTCGTTATGATCAATATGTCCCAAGCCTAAGATCCTGATTATAACTACTTGATATACTGCAATCCCCTCACCATGGGGTATCGTTATCCAAGCCCCATGGTTCCGGTTATAAACTACAAACTCTCGAGTTAACATCACAATACTAACTAAGGGCCTTCATTAATTAAACCCCAATTAATTACAGCTGGAAATCATTTCAGTGACGTTTGCAGAAAGGTCCTGTCTGCACAGTCTTGGTATTTATTCCTTGGATCTATTAATATTGGACTGAATTATGGAATTTCAATTTAAGGTTTAATTTTGGTTTATTGCGGTGATTTTTGGGTTCCATACCTAAAAGGTTAAAACGGGATCCTGTTAGGTAGGTACTAAGATTTCACTGTCCGCCTACCTATCTGTCATCACAGTATCTCTCATAAACCGTGATGGCCAGTCAATTGAAATTTTCACAGATTTAAGTTAAGTAAATCTGCTGCCGCTATAGTATTAAAAACAGAAAAAAAAAACAATAAGGCTCTCACACAAAACAAACGTGATTAGATTTTTCTGTGATAATGCACTTAGCCCGTTTTATAACTTTGTGCCTTAAATTTTATAGTATAGGAAATACTTTACAGCTCTACTTTTTTGTGCATATTAATATTAGTTCATAGTAGGTATTATATTATTTAATACTTTTGGAGTAGAAAAAAAAGAAGTCATAGGAAGCTAAAATGCCATATTTTCCCCAAATATATTTAGTTTACAAATAGAAATCACTAGAGAACTTCTGAGACTTATAAATATTAATGTAGAAAATACCGCGAACAAGTAAAATGGAGGTAAGTGCGTTGAATACGAATCAACGCAGACACTAGTGTACCGGTACGTACACGCCACGGTCAAAGCCCGGAGTATGGATACAACTAGGTTTAACCAGTTAAATTGTTCACAGTTGATCCCAGGCGTAAATCCTGATCCAAAGAAAAGCTACCTCAAATTCAACGTTACTTTTGACTCTTAGGTATAGTTCCTAAGTCCATTCTCTTAGGCGTCATTCATCGACATCATCTTACCCATGTTTGACATTTTATTTTTAAACGTCACTATATAATATATTGTCAGCACTGGGCTGGCTTTTTAACCGAACTCAAAAAAAGCAGAAGGTTCTCAATTCGTCGTATATATTTTTTTAATGTTTGTTCACCGATTATTCGAAGACGGTTGTTCACCGATTGAGATAGTTAGAAAAGTGAAACTTGCAGGTACCAATTTTCTAAGGTGGTCCCTTAAAAAAAATGGTGAGGATCTGATGAGTATCTTCGAAATGATGGACAGAAAAGCATCCTAGTATGCAGTAAATTACTCATTTTTGGACTTTACCAAAAATAATCGGCCCCTAAAGAACTAGTTACAAATTGAAAAAGCACCCGAAACCACCTTATCATAAGAAAACTCCTCAAAAATTAAAATTATAGGTACAATTTAGATTATTTTAGTTTCAGTCGGTAGGTGTAAGGTACCTACACTAAAAATGTTGAAATAAAAATATAATTTAAAACCCAACTTAAAAAAAAATATAAAAAACCCGACTGCTGTTTTAACAGAAAAGTGAAAAACAAGATGCTTCTAGTAGCTTTAGGAATGGTGGATGCAGTCGGGTGGGACTCCAAATAACATAAAGATAGTATACCTAATTTTATAACACTAAGTATTTGGTGTTATTAAACTTATTCACCTTTTATTTGGAGTCCCACCCGACTGCATCCACCATTCCTAAAGCTACTAGAAGCATCTTGTTTTTCACTTTTCTGTTAAAACAGCAGCCGGGTTTTTTATATTTTAAAAAAAAAAAATTATTTATAGCTTTTCAATTTTTAGAGATCAGATTTAATTACACCAGAAGAAATTTATTAATTCTAGATGTATATACTCCAGTAGCGAGGACGTGCATTGCTTGTTTTTGCTTACTCAGGGTGATAAGTACAAGAGCTGGCGGTTTCCTATCCAGCGCGTGAACGCCGCCAGCATCTTGGGCGCAATGCCTCGGGTTGTTGTTGCTGACAACTTCTTTTAGATTATTACGTAGGTATTGTTTTCTTTGAGAAATAAAGTGGTTATTTAAGTCCACAAACTAGTAAGAAGATACTTAAGTATAAAACGTAGTGATTATATTCTCTTTGCTTAAGTATTTTATGTCATGTCATCTCTGCCAATTCCTTCAAACTCGGCGTCAAAGTCAAATCCATAGATGAGATAAATATTTATACGAGTCAAATCGAAAAGTTTTTAATTAACGTTCCGTTGTTCTTGCGAAAATGACCTGCGTAATCATAATGTCATGTAGTAGCAACATAACTTTCGAAGTTAACCATTAGAATTACTATTAGAATACATTATTCACATGCACGCGGATTGTTTTCGCATGCGAATATTGAAATCCAGAGGTAGTGCTAAGCCATAAATTGAAGTAAGTAAAAAAAATATATTTAAAAAAAATAAAAAACCCGACTGCCGTTAAAACTGAAAAGTAAAAAACAAGAAGATACCTAAAGGTAAAGAAACCTTAAAAATCGTTCGACGCATCTAGGAGCCTTAAAAAATTGTGGATGCAGTCGGGTGGGACTCCTTTTAAAGGTAAAGTATAACGACACCAAATTGTGTTGAAGTCCCACCCGACTGCATCCACAATTTTTTAAGGCTCCTAGATGCGTCGAACGATTTTTAAGGTTTCTTTACCTTTAGGTATCTTCTTGTTTTTTACTTTTCAGTTTTAACGGCAGTCGGGTTTTTTATTTTTTTTAAATATATTTTTTATTTAACGCTTTTTAGTTATTAGAGATTAGATACAATTACACCAGAGAAACTCATTAACTCTGGATGTGTATACTCCAGTAGCGAGGACTCGAAATCGGTTAAAGATAGGCTATCTAAAAGCCTTCAATATTATAATAGCTATTCTTTTTGAGTTTTGCTGAGACGGCTATGAAGTAGGCAGGTATCCATCTTAAAATATAATTACCAAATCCGAAAACTTCGTCGCGACTGGTGATACAAAGGCTGGCGGTTTCTTGTCCTAGCGGATTAGCCTTGCTATCCACTATCCTTAGCGCGACATTCCAAATTTTTAGTTAATTACTTATTGTAAACATAGTAATTGTTATTTATGTTATCTCTGACAAACTGACAAATCAAACATTCAAATTCCTTCAAAAGTTGAAACTCGGCGTCAAAGTCAAATCGAAAAGTTTTTAAGTAACGTTCCGTTGTCTTTGCTCGGTTTTTATGGTCAAGACAAATCTTGCTTTATAGCGTTTTAAATCTTTATTTTTATTTATTTATTATTTTAATGTACCCTATGTCACTCTCACGGTCATGACGAATCTAACGACGTATCGTTTATCTAAATCGGCCCAGCCGTTTAGGCCCTACGACGGCACAAAAATAGGTCACATACATACATACATACATACATACATACATACACTCACGGCAAAAACATAACACTTCCTTTGGCAGTCGTGTAAAAAGAATATATAAACGTCATTATCATTAAAGACAAGACAACCGAGCCGAAGGCAAGTGACATATTAATGAAGACAACCTACTTAAACGACTTCCGATAATTTTATAATTAATTATTTTAAAATTTAATTGTAAAACTTTACAAGCAATACTTTTTAAATGTAAATTTACGAAAGAATAAAACATATCGTTTGAGTGAACAATGTTACGCGTTTTCACTGTTTTTTATGGTCTTTACAAATCTTGGTTAATAGCGTTTTACATCATTATTTTTATTTATTTATTATTTTAATGTACCCTATGTCACTCTCACGGTCATGACGAATCTAACGACGTATCGTTTATCTAAATCGACCCAGCCGTTTAGGCCCTACGACGGCACAAAAATAGGTCACATACATACATACATACATACATACATACACTCACGGCAAAAACATAACACTTCCTTTGGCAGTCGTGTAAAAAGGAGATAAAATAACTTCTACATACTGTGCTACCGACTTATTTGTTGTGTTATTTAAAGTTGGGCAGTTTTACTGGCTGGGTCTATATTGCAGTTTGGTTGCCCAACTTCAGATAACAAAACAGATAAGTTATTTTGTGTCCTTTTTTTAAAGTTGAGATTTAAATTTTTATACTTATTTTGCGTAATGTATCATGCTATAGGTTTGCGACATCACCCATACTTATACACAAGAAACTTACATTTAGTAGTAGGTACTGGAATGTGAACGTAGAACTCTAATTCAAATTCACAATATTTGTATTCTTTCAAATATTATTTTATTAGAAAGGTCAAGTAAACTATCGTGTCTTCGGAACGCAACCTCCAGTGAGAAGAATGCACAAGAAAGTCATGGGTTTTTTATGTTGCAATGATCATGGGATCTCTTTCTAATAACAATCTTAGAAAGGGACAGCACGATCAATGTATGGATGCTGTCCCTTTCTTATAACACTATTAGAAAGGTACATAATATCTCAATGGTGTATAGAATACAATACACTGTGTGGAACTGCGCACTTTTAAACGTACTTGAGATACTACTACATACTACAGTACAATGCATACTAAGACCTACTTTTGGATCCTTCTTTCTAATATTATTTTTCTTTTATTTTAACGGTAATCGTGCTTTCTATCCAAATATCTCGTAAACATAATGCCAATGATGGACTTGGTTAGATATACAGTTCCTTTGGGTTTACGGCAGGTTTCAGCCAGTTAACGGTTAAAGCTAAGAATAGCCGTACTTTCGAACTATGACCTTAACTTCTACCAACATAGCACATACAAACACAGTGGAGTACAAAATGGAATTCACGTGCCAATGATCGGTTTCATTATTTGTATTGGGGAAAGAGTATTGACGGTTTATTTTCAGAACGAAATATTTTATTTCTGTTAATGGTTTGCCTACGCTTTTATCGATAATATCAATAAAAATTATAACCCTAAAGCATCGCCTATATTTTATATCCAATTAATATTACTTGTAGAACGAACGATATGCATACAATCAGCATAAGAACTCTGAAAATTTAACTGTTTTACTGTTTTACCCACGCAAGTTTCGCTCCCGTGAAAGTATTACGATAAAACGTGCCCAAGTCAAGGCCTAAGGTACTCCCAAAGATACAATGTATCTTCATATCAAATTTCATCAAAATCGGTTCAGTGGTTGTGGCAAGTGTTCCACTAATATATTACCAACAAACATGTAACCAACGTTACCTCTTTATAATATCAGTATAGATAAGCAAATAGATAAGCGAAGAAAAGGCTATTTTAAAACCATCCCATAGTGGTTTTCTTGAGGTTTTTAAAAACCATTTATCTACTAGATTACGGGTAAGATTTCACTTTCTTATAAATTAGTTTCAAGATTTTTTGATCTAACAGTATATAACTTTAACACTTGACAAAAGTCTATAGACTTTCACAGTGACATATTATCTATCAAAAAATCCTTAAACTATGTCCTAGGAAAGTATCTAACAGTCGTTAAAAGTCCTCGAGAAATCTAAGGTCAAACATTTTAATAATAAAAGCCTTTTGAAATTTCTAGGTCACTAGACAAGTGGCTGTTTACTCTAAACGATTTTTCTCAGACATAGCAAATGTTAGTCCATTTCAGTGATGAAAATTGGCCTTTTCATTTCGCCTGATATTTTGTTTAAAATAATGTAATATTAATGTTTACCAAGTTTATTTTTACTCCAATATTTTGATAGGCGGGAATCGCAACGCCACAGAAATAAAAAAATATGGAAAGAGGCAGTTTAAATCTTTAATCTCGATCTTGCAATCGGTCTTACGGCGGAATCAAACTGAATCGATGGTCATAATTTGAGGAAATCTTAAACAATTATTTATCCAGGTATCTAGCTCCTAAACCTAAAAGGACTAAAGTGTAGTGTAATGGAAGTGCTACTAACATAGTTCTAAGCTATCTATTACCAAATTCATTTTATTATAAAATATGTAAATTTACCTTATATCTATAAGGTAATACCTTACCTTAAATATACCTTATATCTATAAGGTATATATTTATGGACCTTTGTAGCCTAAAATAAATGTAGGTATTTATTATTGTTATTATTTATTTATAAAATAACTAACTAACTTGTTGCTTAGCTATAGTAGGATCCCTAACCATGGTCTTATATCAAATTCAAGTATTCCTTCTCGGGTAGGTCGTGAAAATATCGAGCACAATTACTCCAACAACGCAAACCTTTCAAAACATTAAAAAAAAACTTTATCTCCGTCCAAACAGAACAGTCTCATATCAACCGGGGCTAGGCGTAATTCGCTTCCATAATGCGAAATCCGATATTTACACGGAAACCGGATTCCACATTTCATATTTGCTGTTCTTTAGTGATGGTCCGGTTTAATCCTACCACATTAACACGTACCCTTCCCTCCGGCTCTAGCAGGATTACCCGATTTATTTATAAAAATGTTTCGTAGTTTTCAAAGATAATTTAGACTGAAAATATTTTTTTACTTTCTCGATAGTGAGTACTCGACTTAAGATGATAAAGAGAGGGTGTAGTCTACTAAGATGATAAGAATCTTATTTAGAAAACTTAATAATTGTATGTTAGAAAGACGGCCCCATATCTTTTGAATGGCTTCAATGAAACATACCTAATAACAGTCTCGCAAAATAAAGTCATGAACTAAACTATAATAAAATCGCTTCATCCGTTCGTGAAGTACGATGTCACAGAGAAATACATAGACTCTCACATAAAATATACCCCTAATTTTATAGCCGTAATAGACAATCGAACCCGCACCCCCCAGCACCTTTCAATTATGTATGTACAGACAAATTTTGTCTTAGGTTTTTGCGATTTTGCACAATAAAACACGATATTTAGAGGGCTTTCGCTAACTCTACAGTTAGCTTTTCGGTACTTTTGTAATAATGCCATTATTAAATAAAACGTGAGTAAAACCCGGTAAATATTGTGTTTTATTATGTACAGACTATCTATTGTGTGGCCGAAGCTATAAAATATGTCATAATAGTCACATATATTATTACAGCAGCAGTGAATGTCAGCAGTGTGGTGCGGCGCCAGTGTGGTGCGATCATCCCTCTTTTACTATTGAAAGTATTACAACAAGTATTTGTATGAAAATTGTTTAATCCCTTTAGTGTTTAAGTACATACCTTACCAAATCCCCGGTTTTAAAATTATCGACCGATTATAAAGTTGTAAGTCCGTTATACGAGCTTACCGCTTAAAACGGGTGAGGTAATAATTGTGTTGCAGGTTTGTAACTGCGGTTTCGTAATTAAAGGTGTGATTTAAGAGTAACTTAATTAAACATTGCTGAACATAATTGAACATACAGTTAAGTGCAAAACTGTCTGAAGCAAAATAGTTAGATTGTTTTATTGTAGATTGTTTCGTAATACGGAAACCCGTAGGAGAACCAAAGTCACTGACAGCTAACAAAACTAGTAGATTTCAATAGCAATGGGCAGGCCATGTAGCTCTAGGGACAGATAACCGTTGGGGAGTAAAAGTCCTCGAGTGGCGACTACGATGCAATGCGAAACGGAGTGTTGGAAGATCACCTACTCGGTGGACCAAAGACTTGTAGCGATGGCGGGGAGTAGTTGGATAAAGGTAGCTCACGACCGCTATTTCTGGCGTTGTATGGGGGAGGCCTATGTTCACCAGTGGACGGATAAAGGCTCCAAAGGACAATGACCATAAAACCAAGATTCGATAAAAAAGCACATACTTATACTTATTTATCCTGTTGCAATATCGGGCGCAAGTTGGTCGCAAGTTAATTTAGAGATTTTATTCATGCTAATCCTGATATACCTAAATTAACTTGAGACCTCAGCACAAACATTTTTTTTTGAGTGAAGTTTCAAGTTAACTTAGGCACACGCAGACATTAGCGGTTTAAATATATTGTGAAATCGATTTCACATTTATTATCTTATATTCATGGGCTATTAACTAACTTTTTTGTTTTTTTTTTTATTGACGGTGGGTGTCGTGAGTATGTTACCAGTTTTCTCCAATGTCCGAGGCCCGATCGAGTTGATTCTTTTTGTATTAGAAAGTTATTGGCTTCTAGTTGGTCCCATTTTAAGTTGGTCTAGATCTGTTGCGATAATGTCAATTACATGATCATGCAAAAACCCCATACAATTTGTTTGTGTCTTCTTTTCATGGAAGTCGCGTTCAGCAAAGAAGCTAAATTGCTGACGATTCAAAACAATCGTGTGAAATCTTATTGAATAAATATATATTCTGAATTTGAATTTGAAAGAAATTATTTTAATAACTTATTTAATAAACTGAATCAATTGAGTACAAAATTATATTATTTCCAAAGAAGTTATATTACTAGAAATAGAATGCTCACCTAGAACTAAAAAGTGTTCCGCTTCGATGTAGCATTCTGTCCCTTTTTATTAATAGTGTTATTAGAAAGGGACAGCATACTCAATATAGCGGACCACTTTTTAGTTCTACGTGAGGATTCTAGTTCTAGAAATATACCATCTTTGATCATTTTGTATTGGTTAAGAAGTGAATTACGCAAGAAACCATTTTTTCTCACAGAAATGTAGGCGATTGTCCCTCTCTATTGCAAGATAAGGTTAAATATTGAAATCAATTCGCCGATAAAAACGTGCGAAAGAGACACGACTACTCACAGCCCTCTTAATATTTCCATACAATTTTCCTCGTAATTCGTTTGTAGTCAATTTAATATTGCTTATCGACATTATTATTAACATTATATTATTAAAGGAAAACATTCTCTTTGTCAACAAAATATCCAATATTTATACCTTTTGGAGTATCGGCACGTATAACAAAATTCGACGAACGAATTCATAAATGAAATAAATGACCCATAAATCTACGTACCTGTACACAAAATTAAAACGAACAAAGCCGCTTAAACCTTTAGATATTATAAACCCTTAAAAAAGCTCGTAACGATATTTTTATAACTCATAGGTTAACAGGTAAATGCTTTTATAATGTCACAGAATGTATTTTAATACGTTTCGTAGGCCAGCCACACACTCGCTCAGCAATATTCGTACACCGATTTTTTTTTTATTGATTAAGGTTTATTAGGGAAACACACAGATACTATAGCAATTAAATACAACTTATGAGTAACATAACATAATACATTAAAGTTTCTACTGATGCTTAATGCTAACCAAGTGAACATTAATAAAAAAAATCTATCTTTGTCTAAGAAGTTCGTGAAAGAAGACATAAAAATAACATGCATAATGCAGTAACGAAGTTCTAGGGTTTAGGGACACGAGTTGCAATAGATATTTTGAAAGAAATAAAACTATTTTTTATGGTAAGTAGGTATGTAAATAAAAAAGCGTTTAGAGTACGCAAAAGCGGTCCCGATCGCTTTCCCTGGGCGTACACATTTCGTGAACTGCAACCAAATAATACATTAACAAGATTCTAGTGTTTACGCAAACTCAATTCTTCCCTCTTGAAGTCCACAAGCGCTTTGTGAGCGTGGAAAAAACTGTCAATCGTCGACTCGCTGTAAGATGCTCATGTAGCACTCGTTACAGGGTTGCGAAATACGAACACACGATTGGTTTTGGGTTACAGTAACGATTACGGTTACAGGCAACATTACAGTTACAGAAAAAAATAGGAAGCATGTAATCTTCGGCTCACTGCGAACCACGAACATAATGATTTCGGTACAGTACATGCAACGGTTAGGCTACGGCCACATAGGCAGGCTAGTGTCTTGCATTCTGACAAAACACACAGCTAGGCGCAAATCGCTCAGTGCGGCCGGCCGCTAACTTTCTAGAGCGTTCGTTTTGGTAAGGTTACTCGCTAGCCTCTAGGCACTAAGCCAGCCTCCTGCCTATGCAGACTTCGCCTTACAGTTACAGCTCGCTAGTGAGTTCTCGGCTTTATTTGGTATATTTTATGTAGTATTGCTATTTTTTATCACCAACTATACACGGCTGACGTTTTCAATTTTATCTGGATGCATAAGTTCAGCGGTTTTGTTTTTTTTGTTGTTAAAAATAATTACTAACCTGACGGTTCATAATTTATTCTATGGTTTTCGCGATTTTGCATAATAAAACACTTTATTTATCTTTTTTTATTTTTAATAAAAACGCGATAAAACCGGATAAATAAAGTGTTTTATTCTGACGGTTCATTTTTATTTAAAGTTTGCCTGTTAAATGTCAGTGTGATATTTTATCGTTCTATAACCTGTTAGCTACGGTAAGCTGTTTACAGGTCAACAAGATTCGACAAATAGATCCTTATCCGTGGGATGATTTTGATTAAAATCACCCGACTGTACCTACTCTCATCTCAGTTGCGCCATTCAAGCTTGATTTCACAGTTATAATCAGTAAAAGGTATATTTTTCTTCTGATTTTGCTATGTTGGATTGAAATGACTTTATGAAAGTGAAAATGAGTTTAATTACAACAATATAGTATAATGTTTCGTATATGGTTTTTTGTTGCTCAAGGCATTTCTATTAAAAATAACTCTCGCCTCCGGGTTCAAACCTCGCCGCGAGTACCGCCTCAAACATATTTCTAGTACATTAGTATATTAGTCTTGTTGATAGGTCTAGGTGGCGTGCAATTGGAGAGGCCTATGTCCAGCAGTGGACTACAAAAGGCTGATGATGATGATGATTAGTACCTACCCATCCATAGTTAGTATAGACAGTTGATACTCTACCGTATTACTATACCGTTTACTTTACCCGTGCACGTCGGACTTTATTATCGCTTATAGCTTCTAAGGTAAAAGGAGTATTGTATAGTGTAATAACATCAAATTTCGCCATTACCTTCGTTCCTAAAGGGGCGTACTTGTATTACCTGAAGTCACTTGTGCTTTAGACTAATGTTTATGGTATACTACAGAATTTTTACACGACTGCCAAGAGGGTTTTGTTATTTTTTCGCGGGCACAGTATGCATTAAATTCGATGACCACTTTCAGATTTTGAAAATAGATATACTTACACCATAGTTATGAAATGTCAAAACACCAGAAACATTCTGAATATATGGGATAAGATAAACAGAGAGTTATTTTCAGAATATATGTACTGTTTTTAAACCCCATAATTATGTGTATGACTATGATGCAATTATAAAAATCTGAATGATCATTAACTATTGTGTATTTGTTTTTCTTTGTTTCTTTAACTTCCTGATTATCTCGTATCTTCCAGTAATGACCAGAAAAAGTCTTCTAAATTCTATAAATTATTCCCTTTATACTACTACCAACAGAAAAGGCACTTTATTTCTGGAACACAACTTTTTCATCACAAATTAGTCACTTGAAAATGTCCAACAATTTTAAATCAATCAATCAATCAATCAATCATTTATTTGCGAATAAAGGTTACAAAGATGTTATAAAATAATAAGTGTTCTCTCTATTCTACCCATTAGGTGTGCAAATTACAATTAGGATAAAGGCGGTTTAACACCTATTTCAGTCCTTCTAACAGTGCTGTCGAGGCCTAATGTTCACAGAAATATTAGTTCTTTTATACCCACTCGTAGTTCTATTTATTTCTCACTTGCCCTACAAATAGTAACTTTATACCTATTTATCTCCAACAAAAACAGTGAATTATGCGCTCATATGGAAACACAACTCCACTATGTTATCGTCTATGAGAATACATTACGTATTTCGTACGCCTGTCGTAATATAAAGGTTAGTGCAGATCACAAACTTAACATCCGCAGATGGAAAGCTCACGTTTAAATCGGTCGGTCACCACCAGTGATGTGTCAGAAAAAAAAACAAGTTGCTTTAGATGCGCCTTCTTTGATTATTCATGACTGCAAAAGTGCCTGTAAATATCCTTGAGTTACAAGCAAGAGTGAGATGATAAGTCCTTATGAGATTTTAAGTAAGAGCGAAATAGACAGCTGTCGAATTATGATGTTAAAATTGTTCATTGTTTAGTAAGAACAACACGCTTCTATTCCCAATTTTACCCGGAGAGCCCAAGTTTACAAAGAAACCGACGATAGTTCAATAGAATTTTGTTATTTATTTATCCCTCGAAATGTATTCTACACGGACGTCCGTGTAGAATAAAAATGCGCGTGACGTGTTTTCTACACGGACGTCCGTGTAACATTTGGACACTCTACTTTTGTTTATGATTTTGAACGTTTCTTTTTTGCTTGAAACTAGTGACGATGTATATACGTCAGCCACATCATTATTTTATAAGTCCCATAGATAATTTGCGTAAATTGGAACTACAAACGGAAATAAAAAAAAAATAAACGACGCTTCATTAGTGTTTCTGTGTCCGCCATTCAAATGTTGGACAATACTAATACTGGAACAGTCAACCCCTAATTCACAGATGTATAGTAGATCGCACAGTAGGGCGATAGTTACTCCTTATTCCGCTAAGTCTCTAAGGCACGGCCACAGGATTATTTATTTATTTTATCTTTTTTGTACACAGAATACACAGAAAATGTGCACATAATATAAGCGTCTATAGATCACAGGATTCAATGATTCAGGCAGTCATAGAGCCACATTTTCGTTGGAAAATATAGATATTTTCTTTGGAAGATATTGTGAATGATTTTTATTACACCTAGAACCTTTTTCACTTACGTCGAAACGCAAGCCCTGTATTTATTTGATGATCTTACTTTTTAGCTAAATAAAGTAGGTAGGTAGAGGAAGTGGCGAATTTGGTTTTCACCACGCGGTGGTGATGGACAAGTTAGGTCCGAAGGAGGGTTGGTGTCAAGTAGGCGGATCATGATGTTCAACTTTACATCTAGATGCAATACAGGTACAAAGCGCTTCGGAAACGCTTTGGTTATAAAGTAGGGTATACCTTATAGTTTAAGTTTCTACTGTGTGTTTCCGCCCTAGTCCTACAATTGAGCCTTTTTACATGACTCGTCATGTAAAAAGGCTCAGTTGTGCCGACAAGGTCGGGGTTTCGAACTTCGAAACCCACAGCTTAACTGTGGGTTTCGAAATTCGAAACCCCGACCTTCGAAATGAATATTTTCCGCTAGTAGACAAACAACGCTATATTTAAAATAATAGGGGTTAAAGTATGAAATTGCCGTTTTATTGCAATAGGTTCTTTGAATTGACATAGAATCTTTATGGTTTGAGGTTTTCGAATGAAACTTTTTTCAAATGGTTTCTGTGATGTTCTTTTTTTAAAAAATGTGAAACATTTGAATATCGACTTTCAATTGTTTTTGTTATTCAATTTAGACAAGAAAGATGGATACTGCGAAAATTCGAGTGATTTTTGAATACGAGTTCCGACGCGGAACTAACGCGGCAGAAACAGCCCGCAATATCAATGCTGCGTTTGGAGAGGGGTCTACTAATGAACGCACCGTGCGATTTTGGTTTAAACGCTTTCGTGATGGAAATTTCGACTTAAAGAACGAGCCACGAGGAAGACCGCCCACACAGGTGAATAACGATGAATTAAGAGAGATAGTGGAAGCCGATCCTAGTCAAACTACCCAGGAATTAGCGGCATGGTTTAACGTTACCTTACCCACTTTATTGACTCACTTGCGTCAAATCAATAAAATAAAAAAATACGAAAAATGGGTGCCTCATGATTTGACTGATCTGCAGAAAGAAACGCGTGTTGAAACTTGTGTTGCCTTGTTGAACCGGTACAGAAATGAAGGAATATTGGATCGAGTTGTAACATGTAATGAAAAGTGGATTCTTTATGATAACCGGAAAAGAAAAATGCAATGGCTGACCCCAGGTCAAATGCCACAACAGTGTCCTAAAGCAAAACTTACCAATAAAAAGGTAATGGTAACTGTTTGGTGGTCTCAGCATGGTGTTATTCACTATAGTTTTCTTCGATCTGGTCAAGCAATTACGGCAGATGTCTATTGTGCCGAACTCTGAACCATGTTGACAAAACTAACAGTAAAACAGCCCCGACTCATGAATCGATCTTCACCATTATTGCTTCACGACAACGCGAGACCTCACACAGCACGAGAAACCATTTTGACCCTTCAGGAACTGCACTTAGAAACCATTCGTCATCCTCCGTATTCACCAGACCTTGCTCCAACGGACTACCATTTTTTTCGTGATTTGGACAATTATCTACGTGACAAGAAGTTTTCTTCCCAGGAGGCAGTACAAAATGCTTTCACACAGTTTGTGCAGTCTAGATCGTCGGAGTTCTATCGCAAAGGCATTAATAACCTTCCCATTAGATGGCAGCAATGTATATAGATAATAATGGCAACTATTTTGATTAAATAAATTTGTTAAAAATTTTAAAAATAAACAATTAAGATTTTCAGTACAAATCGGCAATTTCATACTTTAACCCCTAATATTATTATTTAAGATAAGATAAAAAGAAAAATAATAATAAGGAATAATAAAATACGCTGACGAAGTCGCGGGTACAGCTAGTTTTAAATATAATTATCTTCGAACTATTTTTAATGAAAAGATATATTCACAAAAACACAGCGCACGGTCTACGTGCGTCTATCTTTTCATTAAAAATAGTTCTATGAACGCCCAGTGCGGGCTTAAGCACTTTAAAAAAATAAAATAAAATATAATTTATAATTATCTTCGTTCCTATTTATAAAAATGAATCACCTTTTCCTTTGGTCACGGTATCGCGCGTGAACGACTGGACTGATTTCGGTAATTCTTTTTGCGTTGCTTTTGTTATGATCAGGAGAAAGATCTTATGCCAGAATATCATAGTGACGTTTTCTATTCGGTAGTGTTACATTTTATTTGCCAGATATCTCTATCTAGGGATTTGAAAAATCAGCCGTAAGACGCAAAAGTATTAATTGCAATAGCAACTAGAAATGTCAGAACAATTTGACCCAAAACTTTAAAGTTAGGTATCACGAAACTGTTTTATCACCTGATGAATAATAGAGGAGGTGACGGGACAGAGTTCTAACTTTAATTTATTTATGAAACCTTCTACAGTTTGATTTTTATCTCACACGTCGGTTGCCTGGAAAAGTTGCCTGGAATTCCGCCCATTATATCTCTGTTACAAAAAGCTAAGTATAAGTTTAATTTCTATTTTAGTTTCTGTATTTTTTTCTTTATATTTTCTCTGTTTCGTTCCATGTTATTTATGGTATAATAAAACATTGATCGATCTTGTTCTACATCCACTGCTTTAGGGAAGAAAAGGGGATGAGTGAAACAGAGAGGGAACAGATTGGAGTGGAAGAGACCAGCACCACGTAGTGGGAATAGGGTAAGAGGAAAAGACGTGCCTTCGTCCATTACTATTATCTGCTTTAGTTGGCAATTGCGCCTTAAAGGCTGGGTAAAAATGTAACTTTACCATTCGTTTATTACTATACCATTATTTGCCTAACATGCTGACAGTATTGTATCACTATTATGTCGAACTCTAAGCTTAAAACCACCTCTGGATGGTAAAATAAAATAAGTGTTAATAAAGTAAAAATAATAAAAGTTCTAGACTTAAGGAACTGTCAAGCTTCGTCGGTAGATGGACTACCGGTAGTTGTAAAGAAAAAAAATGTTACTAAAATACTTAACTTAACTTTAATTTTATTTCTTTACATTATTAAATACCTAAAAATGGTTAATAATTTTTTTGCTTACCTATGAAAGCTTGTGCTTACCTATGTTTTGGGTTATTCCCTGAGAATCATGTTCCCGTCTACTTCAAATTTTGATCATCATTTACGATGGGCTTAACGGTAGGCAGAAAATGAAAACATAAACAAAATTAGATTGAAACAAAGTAAGACAAAGTTTTTCTTAAAGTAAGGGTTTTTATACAAAGGCATTCCAAATTAAAAATGTCCTAAAAGAATCTGTAAATAAGGTAGACATTGAATTACATACCTGCCTACAAAGCCAAATATCGTGTAAGTACAAACATCTTCAAAGGACAAATGTATAATCTCCACAATGCTTTCCGTATAACCTCACTAACTCCCCCATTTATAAACAGGGTTTACAAGAAGAACTACTTAGGAGTAACATTTCCTTCTCAAAGGGTTTCGTGGTAATAACCCTATAACAGTTAACAACTATAATAGGTTGGTGTCATTAACCTCGCAAGGACACTGCATGCATTTTCCACCACCCCACAAATGGAGCGGAGCCAAATGCGGAGCAAAGTAAAAGCTATGTTCCGAAATACCGCGGCACCGCAGATTATGTGATAGACTCTATTGGCACTATATCTTGCTGGCCGGTTTTGCCGTGAATTGTGCCCCACACTCCGAGCTAGGTGCGTTTTATTAACACTACCTACAACCGGAAAATTAGATCACTTTCATTACTGTAAGGTACAGTTGGACCGGAAAATTAAAGTCTCTAACACTACACAGAATAAACTAGAAGTACCTACCTTCTACGTTTTACGTTTGACTTGCTGATGAAAACTTTTTTTGTGGTTGTGTTACTCTTGCTTCTGTCGACTATGCCTCAGCTTTGTTAATTTATTTCGAAAACAGTCCTACAGGGTGGAAAAAAGACCGCGGTTAGAGGAAAAGTGCTCTTAATATTGATGATGGCAAATTTTGCTGAAAAGAAAACATTCCTATATTTTTAAAAACAAGTAAAACTGTATTGAAAGATTTTTGTAAAATCACCTGCGCCCTTGAGCCAGGAATCGATACTGGTGAAATTTGAAAAAAATATCCTGTATTTCATGATACTTATCGAAAGAGAAATTCATAAGGAACAATTTCTTTTAAGCAACGTAGTAACTTATGTTGAGTGAAATTAAGTAAAATATTTTTAATGTCATTGGTCTGACATCATCTATCATAGGTCACTTAACTTAATATGTATGGCTCAAAAATCTTTAAATGCAATTTACCTTATTTTTGAAAATGGCATATTTCTTTTCAGCAAAATTAGCCAGCATCGATATAAAGGTACTTTTCTTCCAACCACGGTTCTTATTTTCCACCCTGTATATTTATTGTTCTATGTTACCATATATCAACTTTCTAAAGGAATGCGTTATCGGCAGAAACATGAAAAGCTTACCAAGTAGAGACATGAGATGAAAACAATCTGCGACATATTAACATTTACATAAGCAAATTTAATTGTTTGTAATACCTTTGAAAACTTGGCAGGATTTTGCGACTTATATTGTTAAAAGGGGTAAGAGTTGACAAAACATTTTGTCAAGGGAAAGTTATTAACCGAGCGGAAATTAGACGCAAATGCTGAAATGTTTTTGGGTCATTGATCTAATTTTAATGTGACGCGCTTCAGCTGAAAATAATACTTTGTATCATGACTTGACGTTTTGTAAAATAGATTTTGCCCACAAAATGGGCAACAATAGAACAGGGGACGTTGCAATTTTCGACGGAGAACAATTTAGTCTTAATAATGTAATGCTATATTTTAACTAAATTGGTATACATACATTTCCATAGAACACTTACCACAGTCATACTAATATACAAAGACAGATATATATATATTAGGACGAATTCATAATGTTACAGGCTGCGCCCCGCAGTTTCACCCGCGCAAGTCCGGGTCCGGAATAACGGCAATAAAATAGCCTACGTGTTATTCCAAGTCTCAAGTTTCATCCCAATCGGTTCAGTAGTGTTTGCGTGACTAAGTAACAAAGTCACAAACTTGCATACATACATACTTTGGCGTTTATAATATTAGTAAAAATAGTAAGATATTGCAAATAAATGATCGTGGTGAAGGGGCATTAGATACATACAGAAAAAACAGAAGCATTTCACTGTAACTTTTTAGAATGTTAAAATTTCAGTCAGAGCCGAGTTTGAATTACTTCTTCTGTCAAGCCACCATTAACCTTTAAGTCTTTTATATCAGACCTATCTAAATTCCTTGATATTCTAAAGTAAAATGTCTTTGCTTCGCGAATGAAATTGCGAACGCAGTAGTAGCAGAATTCTTTTTATTTCATAAAAATATTTCAGCAGAACAAACTTACTCTATAGATAAAGTAAGCAAGTATGTTTATACTAGTTTACCTTACATTATTCTTGTGTTAGCTCTTCGTACATAAACTTGTTTGTAAGTTTCCACACCATATTACCTCAGAAACGAGATGTGGAGAATTTTTGCATAGATCTCGTATACGGGAAGAATTGTGAAAAGGGACTACCGCACTTTTTTATGTAAATATGTGCATAAATATTTTGTTTAAGAAAGAACTAGGCCAAGTGAAAGAGCATAATAATATCTACCTTTGTAAGTGTACGTATACAGTCATTATTAGCGATAGAAGCGGAGAGGGTGAAGAGTCGTACAGGTAGGACTAACAAGACCTACACTTTAGCATGGAAAACTACACCAACCAACTACACTTGTGTACACAGTTGTACACACTTGTGTACACAGTGTAAAAAACCAACTACACTTTACCAAACTATATTGCCAACTGACTCAATCAAAAAACAAGAAAATAAATCAAAAGTATCATCTTCTTTATATATAAAAACGAATCCCTATTTCCCTTGGTCACGACATTACGCGTAAACAGCTGGACCCATTTTGATAATTCTTTTTGCATTGTGTTTGTCACGATCAGGAGAAGGATCCTATGCCACAAAATTTTAAATTTTGGATAAATACTTACGCGGGTGAAACCGCGGGGCGCAGCTAGTTTGTTTTATAAAATTCAAATAAAGTATAGCGGCCAGTACGTGCTGTCGGCAACAGTCATGATTATATCGATTGCATTCTTCAGTATTTTTTAGTATTAAAATAATCGTTTTTGGGTTCCGTATCCAAAAGGCAAAAGGTTGCCATTATTATCTATACATTGCTGCCATCTAATGGGAAGGTTATTAATGCCTTTGCGATAGAACTCCGACGATCTAGACTGCACAAACTGTGTGAAAGCATTTTGTACTGCCTCCTGGGAAGAAAACTTCTTGTCACGTAGATAATTGTCCAAATCACGAAAAAAATGGTAGTCCGTTGGAGCAAGGTCTGGTGAATACGGAGGATGACGAATGGTTTCTAAGTGCAGTTCCTGAAGGGTCAAAATGGTTTCTCGTGCTGTGTGAGGTCTCGCGTTGTCGTGGAGCAATAATGGTGAAGATCGATTCATGAGTCGGGGCTGTTTTACTGCTAGTTTTGTCAACATGGTTCGGAGTTCAGCACAATAGACATCTGCCGTAATTGCTTGACCAGATCGAAGAAAACTATAGTGAATAACACCATGCTGAGACCACCAAACAGTTACCATTACCTTTTTATTGGTAAGTTTTGCTTTAGGACACTGTTGTGGCATTTGACCTGGGGTCAGCCATTGCATTTTTCTTTTCCGGTTATCATAAAGAATCCACTTTTCATCACATGTTACAATTCGATCCAATATTCCTTCATTTCTGTACCGGTTCAACAAGGCAACACAAGTTTCAACACGCGTTTCTTTCTGCAGATCAGTCAAATCATGAGGCACCCATTTTTCGTATTTTTTTATTTTATTGATTTGACGCAAGTGAGTCAATAAAGTAGGTAAGGTAACGTTAAACCATGCCGCTAATTCCTGGGTAGTTTGACTAGGATCGGCTTCCACTATCTCTCTTAATTCATCGTTATTCACCTGTGTGGGCGGTCTTCCTCGTGGCTCGTTCTTTAAGTCGAAATTTCCATCACGAAAGCGTTTAAACCAAAATCGCACGGTGCGTTCATTAGTAGACCCCTCTCCAAACGCAGCATTGATATTGCGGGCTGTTTCTGCCGCGTTAGTTCCGCGTCGGAACTCGTATTCAAAAATCACTCGAATTTTCGCAGTATCCATCTTTCTTGTCTAAATTGAATAACAAAAACAATTGAAAGTCGATATTCAAATGTTTCACATTTTTTTAAAAAAGAACATCACAGAAACCATTTGAAAAAAGTTTCATTCGAAAACCTCAAACCATGAAGATTCTATGTCAATTCAAAGAACCTATTGCAATAAAACGGCAATTTCATACTTTAACCCCTATTATTTATTCTTTTACTAAAATCATTAAATGCTATCAAAACTTTTTCGCTCGGTCGCCCTTACCAAGTTTAAACTTACATATTTTCAATTTTCTTTTTTATCCAAAATAATAAAATTGCCTCTTTAAAAAGAAACCTTTTAAGAAACTTTATTTTCGTCAACAAAACACTAAAGAACATCAATCTTTTGATTTGAAACTAATGAAATTTTTGTGGTCAAAGGACTTTAATAAGCGTAAATTGATTAAAGTAATGGCTTGTTTTCGTCTTCAACAGACCGCAGCGTCTTGGTTACTTTAATTAATTAGATTCAGCTTAAAGCAGGTACGAATATGAAACTTAAGGATCTACTCCATTGTTGTGTACACATTGACTTAGCTTAGCCGTCTATCCTTTTCTACGATCCTACTAATAGGTATTATAAAGTAAAAAAAACTGTGTGTATATTTGTGTGTTCCTTGCACTCTTTTACGCAATAACCATTGAATCAATTGCGATTAAACTCGGTGTATGGATATCTGAACACCTAGAATAACACTAGATAAATGAATAGATATCTAAAAGATATAAAGTAAAAAAAACACTTAAAAGCAGCGTCACTCAGTCACCAAGTGTGCCTCGCTGCTAGTAAATTTTTGAAGATGTATTTTTATTTAAGGTAAAATATTTCTGGAAAAGGTGTCTAGAGCCTAATAAAATAACGGAATAGATTTCTTTATTTGTACATATATAGCAAACAAAACAGCCACAAATTACATAAAGTACAGGGTTAATAATTGCAAATAATTCTGCTTGTGTTCCTTGAACAGCTCCTTTATATCGTCTAAGATAGGAATTTTGCTAAATCAAGTGGCGCGTCCCGTGGCACACCACTTGCCACGGGTAACACTACGAGACAAAGCTAGTTTATTTTGAACTTTGATATTACAAAGTAAATTAAATTTAGTAAAAAAAAAAGTAGAAAATTTACAAAATTAAATTTGGAGCATAGTAGAAAATTAAATTGGGAGCGTCGCCATTCGTTCAAATTTAGAATTCGTAAAATTAGTGATTTGTTAGCAGTTTGTTCAAAATTTTGAGTAGTATGTTATCAATTCGTAACAAATGTGAGGTCAGATTAAATTTTGATAACATTGGTCTTAAAATACTCGAAAATATTATTACAACAAAGTTTTCGAAAATTTACGAAACAAAACGTGCTTGTACAGTATATAGTAGTTGTATTTTACAGTATCTAATTATCACATTGTTAAGTTGAAATTTGTTTTTTTTTAATTGCACAAGGCATATCTACTCGAAATCCTTTAAAGGAAAAAATAATCTTCAAAAATTCACTCGCTGCGATTTTTGAACTCGCATCTCTGCGTCATTATCGCAGCGCTGTATCCAACTAGGCTTGATTTATTTAGGTTTAGATATATTTTATATGAAGCTCGATATATCATCAGTAATTTCAAATGGCTTGTTCACGAGACTGGAGTATGAGTAAGTAGGTAATGACAGTTAGAGGCGTCTTATCGAACCCAATGCTTAATAACACACTGGCTACGTCTTGTTACTGGTCATGGTATATACCTCGTTTATAGTTTAAAATTGTGTAATATTATATTCATTTCAAAATTTCATCCCACGAAATCCCATGGTACGAAATGTGATCATTGTAATCTCACAGCACGACACTTGACTCTATTATACTAGTGTATAAATAACGAGCTATTGTATGTAAAGGCTCATTTTGCGCCATTTTGCGGGAAGTTAACTACTGTATGGGTAAACTTTACCAAAGTTACATACAAAACAAAACTAGCGGCGGGTATGTATAGGCCCTTTGAACTGTGCCGAACTAATTAGATTTATGAAATTAATCTTAAAGCAAGGAAGTAAGCGGAAACGAAGTGATATGAAGTTTGAATAATAATGACATTAAATATTTATTGAACAAATAAATTATAGTATATTGGTGAAAGACTGTGAGTGAATGTCTGTGTTTGTCTCTCTTTCGTGCAATAACCGCTTAAGAGGGCTATAGGTCAGGTGACTCTCCATACAAGTAGGAGAAGCTTGTATTTGCAATATCATAATTATTGCTGTCTAATTCTTCAAAACTAGGTCTAAATGTATACTGCTAATTATGTTTTTTGATGTGAGTATACTACAACTAACGATTACAATATCCGCCCTCTAACTCATTAGATTATTATAGAATAGAAGCTTTCTTTACCAATCGTCAGAATTTGACAATAATTAACAGGGAAAACGTACAGGTCTATCTGGTTTTCCTAAAACTGTGAGTTTTACGTAAAACTCAAAGAGGATTATGGTTATAATACAACTTTTGCAACCAATGTCTTCGACATAGCTCACTGGATTAGCAAGCTGAAGTGGCATTGGGCTGGCCTTTTAGCTGTAGAACTGACAACCGTTGGGGTAAACGAGTTCTAGAGTGGAGACCGCGTCTCGGCAAACGTAGTTTACGACGTCCTCAGGCACGTTGGAGCGACGATTTGCGCAAGACGGCTGCCACAAACTGGATGCGAGAAGCCGAAAATAGTTCTAGGCGGCGTGCAATTGGAGAGGCCTATGTCCAGCAGTGGACTGGAACAGGCTGATGATGATGACCTTTTGCAACTTATTTTCGAATCTACTGAGTGGCTTTAAAACATACTCTATGGAATAACTTTCTCAAAATTACTAGGTACGAGTAGCCCCTCCTACCTAGTAATTTTCCGAATGAAATAATATTAAGCGAAACACAAGACAGACTTTTCTAAGGAAAAATAATAATGATGAATAATAATTATAAGCCCGGATTTACGAATAAGAATCGACGTAGTTCAAAATCCCTGTCGACGTCATCGAAAGTTGTAGATTTTCATTATGGAATATTGTTGAATATTTCTTTGTTGATGGATTGTAGGTGGCATTTTTTCCAACATTACAGTGTAGTTTCAATACAAAAACAATCTTATTATTAGATTGATATCCATATTTAAATCAAAAATTGATTGTTTTGGTTAAAATGTGGGTAAGCTTCAACACTCTTCGTCATATTTGCCTGAAACTGCACTAAAATGTAGGAAACAATGACACCTACAATCCTTACACAAAGATATATTCAACAATATTCCGTAATGAAACAATCAACAATGTTTGATAAACCCTGTATGGATTTTAAATTTAGCTTGTATATGCCCCTTACTAGACACTATTAGAAGGCACCTGAGTCGTAGAAAAAAATAATTTAATTTAATTTGTTGATTGGCAAGACGTAATTCATCTTTCTTTATGTCCGTAAGGTGTTTCAAAATGTGTATTAAGATGAGTTTTTTGTGCATCTTGCTCAAATGTAGATTCTTGTCCCAGCGGATAAGTTTATCTATCCAGTACGGCAACGCTGATAGCATCTGGAGCACAATGCCTCGAGTGGACGACGGGACATCCTTCTGCTCCTTACCCAATGGGTAAAAACGGGTCTCTAGTGTCATTTAACTAAGACTTCAATGTCCGTCTGTCTGTCTGTCACCGGGCTGTATTTGATGAACTCAATTAGCTATACACAGTTGAAATTTTCACAGATAATGAATTTCTGTTACCGCTATAACAAGTAAGTAAAATAAAATGTAAATAAAAAAAATAGGGCTCACATACCACGATCCTGTTTTTGTGATAATGGTACGGAATCCTTCATGCACAACTCCGACTCGCACTTGGCCGATTTATTTATTTATTTACTGTAAAAAGATACAACCTTCTTATCTAAATTACACCAAATACAAATGTTCAAACGTTTAGATTTCAATAAATTTATATAACGCTGCAAACAGTGCAATCGATAATCGAACCCGCAACCTTCCGCTTTGACGCCGAGCATTTACCCGACCCGCCACAGAGGACGTCGGAAACACCTATTTGTTAAATCGTACAAATAAAATAACTCAGCCTCCCTTATTTCCTGTCGGATTTTTTACATATGACCTGTTTATCCGCCATATTTGTGTGTCAAATGTCAGCTGTCAGATGGAAGTGCCACGGAATTGATGTCACCATAAGAACCTTTACCCTTGTCAGGTAGCAACTAGTTTCACACAGTGATAAAATGTTTCCAAGGGACTGTCGCAGTCAATTTTTACATCTACTCAAACCTATTTAAAAAGGTCCCGTTTAACCCGTTGGCTACGGAACCCTAAAAGTGAAAATCAGGAGACCGACTTCTTTCTCCGCCCACATATTTTGTGAATTATTTAACAATTGCTGGACATCTTGTATGTTTTTGAATGCATACCGAGCCGTTATCTAATCAAAACGATTGTAGGTACTAAAAAACAAACAAACAGTTTGACAAACTAAAATATACATAAATGTTATTCACTGCCGCTTGGAGTAGGGTTGAAAACTGAGTGTGTATATATCCATATTTTTAGCTTCGCCGTACTCGAGTAAAATATGACTTATTTTATGCATAGACCTTACTGATAATTTGTTACTAAAATTTTATGATAGCTTTCACAAAAGTTTAAATGAAAAAGTTTGATAAATTAGTCAAAGAAAGTTTAATACAAAGTCTACTATTCATTAATATAAAACTCGTTGAGTTTATCTAGTTTATCGAATATGTAAATTAATTTTAGTTAGGTACTGTTGAATTAAAATTTATTTGACACAGTTTTTTTTTTTAAATAGAACCTAAAAAACGATGCAATCGCCTGTTGTTGTCGAAAAAAATACCTCAGGAACAAAGACACCGCTTTTCACTTGCTAGCTTGTAAAAGTTGTGAAATGTTCGTTTGTTAATTTTAAATAGCAGCGGCCCGTAGTTTCACCTGCGATAATCCCTAGCCCTTTCAACATTATTACAATAGTCTTAGTTGCGAGGACCGCTCCCATCTCCGTCCTTCTTGGTCTCCTTGCGACCAAGACTATCGCTATGTAATTGAAACGTCGAGGTAAGAAAATAATATTAATACGTCCCAGTAAAATAAAACTCTGTGTTCTAAAAATGTATAAGTAATACTTAGAACAGAAACATCGTAACGGTTTTCAATACAACATAGTCGTACATAAAGTCCGGACTACCGCTCCATAAGCCGCTATTAAACCTACATCCAAACACAAGGAGCTTAAATTTCAACTCAGGAACAGGTAAAGACATTGAGCTAAATAACCAGAAAAGACATCGCCAACATCAGCGCTACATCTGACCAAAATCATTTTAGAGCGTCGGGGTCGGCTGCGACGCAGAAGGTTGTGGATTCTAAACATTTTTGGTAAAATTATTATAATTAACACTGATTTCACTAGCGTCTTTCTATATTTTATAATTCATACAACGAATTCAGCTAATGGGGAAAACAAGGATCGACGGGTTTTCCTATTAGGTGTTTAAGATGAAGAGAATATAGATTTAAAGAATTTATTTACTCATCAAACACATAAGTTCACTTAATAAGCATTAAAATACAACTTAACATAGGTTACTTTCAGAACTAAATAAATTGAATGAAAGAAAATAGCATTTAATTAACAAAAAACTTACGGCAAAACTAAAAAGAGGAAAATCAAAACGTTGAAGCAATAATTATCAAAACCTAAGGAGCCTTGTGCAGTGTCATTGAAGAACAGTCTCGGCATAAGTTGCGACTACAGAGGCAGCCACAACGCCGGTCATATTGTGCTACATCTTAGACCATAGTCGCTTGCCTTGATTTTTATTTTTTAGTGTTTCCTACACTTGGATGACTAATTTTTGAAGAATTGCCTTCCAAAAATGGCACCCGACAGGACTTGAACCTGCAAAAATTTTTGGAACGCAGTCACTGTTCATCTGTAAGATATTGGTTAAATGATCACCGGTCAGGCTAAAAAAGTTCTTTACCTTTTACGGCTCTATATGTTAATAAATTAAACCTCAGTGAGTAAAGAGGACTTTAGAGTATGAACGCTGAAGAAAGTTGCCTAAATTCTACTTTAATGCGCACTTTCGACCTACATTTGTGAGTAGATTTACTAATAGTACGTACCACTGGATTAGACTTATCTAGACTTACCTAGTACACTTATATTATGTTCAGTAGAGTACCATAAAAAATAAACTAACTTTACTTAAGGCGTCAAGGTTTTCTTCAAAATATTATTTGGTACTATTTGTGCATAATATTTAATGTTAATAAAGTTTAATTGTTTCTTGTTTTTTTTTATATCCAACCGTATGGTAAAAATAAATGGTATACTTAAAGGTGAAAGTTTGTGTTTGTGTTGGTATCTTTACGCAAAAACTACAATACCGATTGCGATGAAACTTGGTATGCAGATATAACTCTAATAATGGCTGCAACGGAATTGGTAACATTAGTGCAGTTTAAGTTTCATCATAAACATCAATCCAAACACAAATTCATACAAATTTTCTTTCTAAGTACCTACCGGTAGATTAAATATTTACAAACGTGCTTGTATTCAAAGCTTGCTATTTAATTTCGTAAAGATAACAACCTTCAATATTATTAAAACAACATCAAATTGAATACACTCCGGGACTGTTGTTCAAAGCGTCTATCATGTAAGTAAAATGTCTACAACATCTCCATTACTTTCTATATACTAGGTACACATATGTATACCTAAAATACATACTTTTGACATCATTCTCTTACAATATTTTGGCGGAATAGTACGGAGAACGTACTTTTCCTAAGCTACGAAATTTAGTATCTTTCACTCAACTTGTCACTTATAAGAAATCATGTTAACTACCCCCATCTCACAACAAATCATGATTCTGAAAGGTTCATACAAAGTGTTAGCCCTGAATTTTGCTTTTCTGATGTATGTAAGTACCTACTTAACTACAACAATACATAGATCAGAGATGTGTTAGGGTGTAATTTTTAAAACATTAATATTTAAAAAAAAAAAACCATTTTACGGTTTTAATCACATTGATTTTATTACTAGCATTGTTGCGATCGATGCCAATCTTACGTTTTAGAGCCGTTTCGTTTTGAACGTTTTATTGCAAACTCCTTTTAAGGTAGTCAAGGTTTCAAGAAGTCAGCAATACGCTCTGAAACGTTGGATCGGCATTGCAACCATGCTGAAAATAAAGAACAACGCGATTAAAACCGTAAAACGAGTTTTATTTCAATACAAAGTCGCGAAAACAAAAGAAAAAACTATCAATATTTCTGCTAAGGCGGAAATCGAACCAACAACCTTTTAGCGTTACATCGTCAAACAGTACAGTTTGTAAGTATGTGACTTTTCTACCCGAAGGTCATAAATATATTGAATACGGATAAGTGATTTGAAAAAAGGAGCGGTACCTGGAAACAGTACAAGTGAAGCAATCGAAACCCACTCAATAAATTCTCCAAATCCGATACTAACTTACTGAAAAACGGATGAATAAAAAATCTGGACGCAGAAGCTGGACGTGAATTGACCAAAGCAACTAACGAGCCACTTACTAAGATTTATAGAGATAGGCGGGCGTTAGTAAAAAACGGCTAAACCGTCTGTTCGTACCGGCGTAATGGGGGTTCCGTAATACGACTCAGAAAAACATGAGTGCTCGGATCGCATGCAGTTTGCTATAGCACTTTGTTAATAGTCGGGGTTGGTAGAGCATTACTCAAGAGGCCTATAGGCCTATAGTGGCTCATTTGTTCCGTATAGGGGGTTAATGAAGGGAAAGCGTACTCATGTGGTCGCTCAAAGTAAGGACAAAATGTCGCCAGTAGTCGGTGGAATAAACGAGTCACGACTCCGCCCATAAACTAACTGTGCGTTTACAAAAATAAGGAATTTACCTTCTGTCAGTTACAGTACGTGATTTTCGAGAAGGGAACAACTTTATTTCTAGTGACGTTGATAAAGATGCCGGAAGTAATGTTGCGAATAATTTAGTTTTATATCGGTAGCGCTTAACTGAGTATTCTCGTATAATTTTACCCGACTGCGAGGAATAGACATTCTTTCTTATATCTCAAGGAAATATTTGGGAGTGTTTTGAATCGTTTTTAAGGGATTTTAGACACCTAATTTTTTTAAGGATCTAGGGGCGCGTCTCTTTAAAGCTTCTGAGGACCGGGAGGCTAACTAGACCGGAAGTCGGCGTCTTTGACTCAGAAGGTTATTTGACCATTCATATATATGGGTATATCGCCAGCCTTCTGGATACAATACCATATGGTGATGCCCTCGAGGAGGGACATACCTAGTTTTTAGTGTAAGGTTACCGACAGTTGCACCAAACACTATACGAGTTGGATTTGACGTCCGACTAGCTTCGCATCTATCGACAACCGTCCGTACCCCTCTTTCATTACCCAAAGAGCCTACTGCATTAGGCGCCAGGTACCCTTACTAGTATAGTTCTGGAATTTCCGTCTATACTCTATTTCAAATACAGCAGGAAAAAGGTACACCGAAATAAAGCAATAAATGAAATGAAACTTATTTTTCGATTTCAAATGCGTTGCTTATACCCATTGTCAGGACATAGGGGTGTATTTATCTGTATAATATGTATGTATTGCAAAAGAATAATAAATATAAGTAGTAGATCCGTTGTCTAGTCACTGTAACACAAGCTTAGCAGCTTACCATGGGGCTAGATGGCGTTGGTCACAGATTTTTTACTGTAAAATCACCGCAAAAGTGAACGCGATTCGAACCGCTAAATGAATCTAATTTCATATTGGCATTGCGAAAACCAAAGAAAAATCAAAGCAGTATTCGTTTGTAAGTATATTCATTAATCATTTTATTATAGTTTTGAGTTTCAGGGTCATTTTGTCTCATTACCATCTTAATTATCATTATTTTTACTATGTAAAAGCTCACATTAGAAATATATTAAAATTTATTTTCAGTGTTATCACATGTTTTGAAACAGACTATAGTAGTGACCGTAATGCTAGTGGAATAATGAATATTCATGATGAATATTGAATAATGGACTTGACATAGCTTACTAAGTTAGTAACTAAATATTCATTTTCCAATTATGAACTAACAATGGATGATATCTTTAGCATTTCACAGAATGTTTGACTAATAAAACAAAACTGTAAAACAGTGCGGTAGCGTAAATCTAAGTTATTTACAAACTTTAAACACGGAAGACATTTGCGTTAAATCCTGCTTAGAAGCACCACATTCGCGGTCCTGCGTTGTAGAATATTTCCACCGTGAATTGGGATTTACCCATATTCGATCTACAGTGGCATATACTAGAGCGAAGCTAATTAAGCGTAGACCACTGCAAACCAAAACCTAGTAAAGTGAAAATTAATAAAAAAAGTGTGTTTAAGGCTACACGGCAGAAGTGAAAACTTCATTGGCAATCGCAACTCCGAGCGGCGGTCCCGAGTTCACTCAATCCAGCCTTTCACATCCGAGAGTGACGAATGGACCTAAGTACGAAAAAATCTGTGAGTGGTGCGCCAGAAGAAGTTATCTCTTCAATAATAAAACCATTCGTGACTAGCTAGTTGTTTCACATGAGTTTATAATAAAATATTGGATCATAATTTATTGTCCTAAATGTAAAATTAAATTACACATATTAATTTTAAGTGTAATCAAAATCTTTTCCGTACTTTCATAGCTTATTTATTACAAACGAAAACATGTTTCCTCTCTAAAATGTTGTTGCATATTTGTGTTTTCGACCTATTTTGTCGGTCTGTGTAAAGCCTTATAACATAAAAAAATGCAAGTCACGCCGTTCGAACAATTTTTTAATTCAATTTCCATCAAATTATTTTGCTGAAAACATGCAATTTTATTGAATTCGTTCTAGAGAAGCTTTCTACGGCGAAATGTCGAACTCACTCCGACAAATTTTCTCGAAGAAACTTACCATTAAACAAATTAAATTATACTTATTGAAGGGAAGATTCTTAGAGATATCTACTCTGTTTTTAGACTTTAGTCTAATTCATCGCAAGACTATTATAATACTATTACTATTAAGACTTTCATCCCTATTCCAAATTTGAAAATAAATTTGCATTTAAAAGCAATCTTTTCGAAAGAATTTATTTAATGACACCCAAGCAGGGGGTTGAATCAATAGAAATGATAAAGTAATGTTTTGCTGTGATAAGCTGCGATTAAAGCGTTCCCAATTTCTACCAATATTGCCCTTTAGCACCACATTTATTATTTTGAGGTTTTTTGCCACTATATAGCAAGAGCTGAATTGAGACAAAAAAATGGGTGCGCTATTGAAGTTTAAATGTAAAAGTTTAAAGTGTTGAGTTTTGGCCCACATATTATTACAATTCTAATTTCAAGATGGTCTGTATCATACCGTATATATTACTTTATTTACATTTAATCTATCGGTCCAGTCGAGACACTAACCAACGAATTAAGTTTGGATATTGGTCAGATAAAAGGTAGGCGTCTTTGTTGTAATACAGACAATGCGAATCCGATTTGGACGATGTATTACATGTATTCAATCACGGTACATCTTCATACCTAGTCGGTTGACTCGCCCAATGATTTTTTAATATCACTAAAAGGAATTCTGACAAGCAACGTTTATTTACAAGTCGTTTTTCTTTACAGAGTACGGAATGCTGATTTCTATATATGTTGAATAAGTTGCTCCCCGGGGTTTCACTCACGTCAGTCCTGATACCGTTGATTTATTGAGATCAAAAGTAGTATGTCTTTTTCCAAGGTCACATCAATCTTAATACTAAGTTAGTTTAGCGGTTTAGAGGCGTGAAAGCGTACTTAAGCGTAGAGTACTTTCACATTTATAATCTTAGTAGATATAGAAGACCGATTAGATTAGATTCGTTTTAGTTACAAACGGTAGGTAAAGCATAAATGTTATACCTAGTTTAGTTTTGACTAACGTAGCTATATAGCACCGTGATTAGAACAGGATACTGAGGTTAATTTCAACCCTACTTATTGTTTCTAACAAACCTATTCCTCGTTACACATTCGGAAACGTAGCCTTTAGTACACTTTTTCACACCCTTCATTTTAAAATTATGGTAAGGTTAGAACGATAAGCATGGTGCAATATCGATAGCAACAATGCGCAGCACACCGCCCGACCCATAGAACGAAATGATATCTGCTCCGCTTCACCGATTCTACGATCTGCAGAATGCAGCGAGTGAGAAACTGTACTGCATCAAATGAATCGTTGGAGTGTTGCTATATTAATGTAAACAAAAAGAAAACACCGATCCATACTCATAAATATAATATCCAAGATCATAACCAAACGTTTCTCAGATCGTTTTGTGAATCTATCAGAATACAGCTGGAGGGTATAAAATATACGTAATCCATACCAAAATAAACATTCTAAGCTTTTCAAACAGAGCCGCGTAAATATTCTTTATGTTATGCTTACGGTATGAGCGTTTTCCATTGGTCAGATTGATAGTCCGACTAATATGACAAATAGGTATTTTTGCCATTTGGTAGAATTACTTAAAATGATATCGAATCTTCTTCCTGTCCTTACTCCAAATATAATGGGTCGGCACAGTAGGTTAGCCTTTATTAACCATACTTAATGCATTTGGATTTGGCAATTTGCCCGAACCTGTGTGACACCAACTTTCTTTAGGACCAAGTAATTTAACCGCCATCGCTCGGGAAGAACTTCAGGCTCGCTAGTCTCAGATCCCTTAGCCGCCTTTAACGGTACCCGAAATGGGTACCGTAAAAGGCGACTAAAGATATGGGGTTTGCCCTATTGTATGCCGGGACTGTATGAACGCATTACCGAGCTCATCTAACTCGATATTGACTCAAAAAAAAAACGATTTCTTTATTTATATCCCGTGTCCATGTAACAACATAATAGACACAATATAAATCAGGTATTGTCGGCGTTCTGTCGGCGGCCACCTACTCGGTGGACGGATGACATTGTAGCGGTCGCAGGGAGTCTTTGGATGGACATAGCTCGCGATCGCTATTTGTGCCGTATGGGGGAGGCCTATGTTCAGCAGTGGACGGATAAGAGCTAAGATCATGATGATGTTAATTACAATATAGACTTGAACACTTCAAAGGAATAGTCAGTTAAGCCCTAACGCGTCACAATTTTAATTTAAGAGTCCTTCGAGTAAGGTTTTCCTTCCAAATCTAATAAGGTTTATATCAGCAACCTACTAATAATAATTTATTGATTGAAAACGTACTTTATCCGAAGTCGGTTAGAGAAATAGACATTGGTGGTTTCTCCGAGCCATTTAAGGCGAGTTTTTCGTTGGAATTTCCGAAATCGACCTTTGTTTTATTCAATGGTAAGTAATCGTAAACTATTTGTTTTTTGTTCGGATAAAAATATGTCGTTTTTCAAAAACCTAATAAGAAAACATTAACAAACACTAAAATATTCGTTACGACTTCGTTACTGTTTTATTATATTTATTAAGTAAAAACTGCGAAATTTATAAAAATCTAAATAATTTCGTTCGTTGGATTGAAAGCGACGGGCTAAATTACGTGTTTTGGAGACATATACACGCAATGTAAGTTTCTACAAATGTTGGATCGAGAGCGCAACACTGATTCACACAGGTAATTTTAGACATACACATATGCAACGTGAGTTTCGACAAACGTTGGATCGAAAGCGTTGCCTTCATTGGAAACCAAGGAATATCACGAATATCGCAATGAATCTGCTCGGCAACTATACTAGGTACATGCATTCAACAACGCGCACGCGCCACATCACGCGAACGAAGTCGCGGACACAGCTAGTTTAATAATATATATATATATATATCAAATATTCTAGCATTCTGCTATCTGGCGTCGTCCAAGGCAAAGGAATTTTACTCGGTACTGCAACAGGACCTTAATCAAACGTGCCCGACAGGAAGGAGATACGTGTTCAATCGTAAAGGTTTGACCCTGTAGGTTTTCTTTTAGGTATCTTGCTTTACTTTTTATTACCTATACCTAGTTTCTGTTTTATTCAGCTGTTTTTCTGTTTGTAACAGTCACGTCATGCGGAAAGAGGATACCAAAAAATTTAGTTCTTAGAATACTCTTACATTATAAGAGTTCTGTCTAAGTTCCTTGAAGGACTAGAAACTAGGCACTAGAAGGATAGTGGTCGCTTGCCAGTGAGGTATTTCAAAAAATTCGGCTCAGATATCCAAGTTCTAATGTCAAATTGTTCAGGAAATCACTAACACATCTGTAGAAAAGATGGAATATGAACGTTGTTGTTAGAAAACCAACTATCTATGATAATCTAAGGAGGATACTTATGTTCCCAGTAAATAGTCCTAGAGCGAGAGAGAAAAAGAGGCGGTGGGATTGCGTTATAGGAAATGGGATGTATGAGGAAACGGGGTAAGCAAGAAATCAACAAGGAACAAATTGGAGTAGGCAGAGCAGAGAAACCTGAGTCGATCTCACTAGACATTGCCATGCAACGCAGCAATTTCACCAATATAATCGCATCGGGTGCAGTTAGTAAAAATAAACTTTCATAGGTTACGTTTAGATGATTTCGATTGTTCGTTTTGATATTATGTAATTTATTTAAAATACAAAAATTTGGTTGGCAAATAATATTTAATAACGTTATATAAATTTAGTTACGAATAAAAATATATTTCAAGATAAATTTGGATAATTGCCAATTAAGGTTATAATAGCTAAGTTAAAAAGCAAATAAAGAGCAAAGCGTCAAAGTAAATAGCCGCCGTAATTGTCGTCTCTTGTTAAATTTACTTACAGTAGGTATTCAACCAATCATCACGCTCTACACCACGCGCCTAATTGGACCAAACTTTACTGTGACTCCTCTAATAGGATTTCTCTATGAAGCGTGCTTCACAATGTGTTTACGAGTTCTCTGTAAGTAGATTCCTTATGTACTGAACAATTCCCGGTATTCGGTTTAGTAAATATTTAATGATGATCCAATTGAAAATTCAACCCTATTCTCGACATATTTGTGTGAGTGTAGGTTGCGCGTGGAATCTATGATGGAACACCGCACCGCAAGGGAATGACTAATGAAATTCCCCACAAACGACTTCCATTCTCTTAATGCGCTCTGTTGAGGCGAGAACTCGGGGAAAAAACACCGCAACATATTGCGACACATTCTATTGTGATGGACGCGTCACTACGTCACGTGACCTGGAGTGTAACTCACTCGCAGATGGGTCTTTAAGCAAATATTAGCTTTGCATTTTTGGACGGACGTCCATTAATCAAACCAGCTAACTTTGTTACTTTTTTAGACTGAAATAAAGCTACGACGGCACGTGGCATGGCAATAATTATTAGTGTCTTGAAACGAGCTTGCCTAGTTTTATTTTGTTAAATATTTGTATTTATCGGATTAGTCCTCATCAAGGAAAACGTAGTATCACAGTAAATATTTGCTTAGGAACAGGTAACGACACACGTATTGTTTGCGAATAAAGTTTGCGTAGTTGTTTTGTCCAGCTAGAAGATAAAGTGAAAAAGTATTTATCTAGTTGGTACCTGCTCGTTTGCAGATACTCATATATAGCCAGGGTTTATTGACCAAGTAAACTAACGTATTTCTATTTTTTTTAGCCTCTGTTTCATCTGTTAGTAAGATTATGCTCTATATATAACTTAGTAAATAAACATTTCAAAAAAAGAACCCGACTGCGGGTAACTGAAAAGTAAAAACAAAAAGATAACAACACTCGCCACGGGGTGAATCAGTCGTAGTACGCTGGTCTTATTTGACTATTCCTCTGATCTCGTAGCCTAAAAATACCTAAAGGTAAAGAATCTTAAAAACCGTTCTACGCATTTAGGAGCCTTAGAAATCATTATATAAAAATATTGAGTTTTGCTAAAATCAACAAATCCGTCTGGTGGTACAAGGGCTGGCGGTGTCTCATTCCAGCAAATTGAAGCCTTGCTATCCAGCGGGGCAACGTTGCCAGCATCTTGGGCACCATGCCTCGGGTTGGTGTTGCTGATAGATAACTTCTTTTTAGATTTTTTAGATTACGTAAAACAAAAATGTAGTGGCAACATAACTTTTGAATGATTACAAAAAGTGACAATTAGAAAACACTTTTCACTCACACTATTAGTATATTGAATTCCTGAAAATTCAAATATACCAATCCAGGGGTCGTCCTAAGGATAAATTGAAATAAGTAAGAAGGGTAGGTACATCATTATTAAGACAAGACAACCGAGGCGAAGGTGAGTGACTTAACTCATATCTCTGAAGACAACCTACTTATACGACTTCCTGTAGACTTTATAAACTAACACGATTGGAACTCATATTCACCGAAGATGTGGGTACTTACCAACGATTACGAACATTAACTAGTACATCGAGGTTATAAATAGAGGACGACGCCCGCTGCAGCTCCAGCCCCCTCGAGACCAAAGATCATTGTAACGTGATCGAAACGTCGAGGTAAAGAAAATTAAATAAGTTAAAATCACACATGTCGTTTGAAAAAATAAAACATACAGTCGTTTGAACAAACCATTTTACGCGTTTCCCCGGTTTTTATATTCTAGACAAATCTTGCTAATCTTTATTTTTTAATTCTAACGACATAATATCGTTTATCTAAATCGGCCCAGCCGTTTAGACCCTACGCACAAAAATAGGTCACACACATGCATACAAATACACTCACGGCAGTAGCATAACCCTTCTTTGGCAGTCGTTTAAAAATAAGATCCACTGAAATATCACTTTTTTTTTAATTTATGCTACCCATATTTTTTTTATTTTATAATTTTGTTAATATACTTATGAAAAAAATACGGATTTTATGTGGATGTTATTTGTCAAATCTTTGTTCATTTACTAAGTACTTGTATAGTAATACTTGTATAATGTTTGATAAATAAATATTGCACGACCTTACATACACCGCCATCTAGTCAAACTAAGCATTAGGCTTGGGATTAGGCTACCCATAGGGTACTAGACAACGGATATAATACTACATATTAGACCAACTTTTTTTTGTATATACATACATATGACACATAGAATACACCCAGAATCAGAAACAAACATTAATTGTCAGCAGAAATATTTATTCCCGGCGGAAATCAAACTCGCAACCTTCTGCGTTGCAGTCCAAGCTTCGCTCGCCGCGTCACAGCGGCCGTCAAAGTCTTAGGTTTTAAAATAAAGTCAAACGTCTGTATGTATATTTTTATATCCATTATACAGAATGCATTAAAGCTTCAGTACAAATTCTATAATAGGTAAAAACCATAGGGACTTCCAGTCTAGCTACAGCATCTAACAATTCCTTACTTAAATGTAAGTACCTAGCAACGTTTATGTTTTTAATAGCCGCTATATTCTCAGAAAGCTCACTGTATGTCTACAATATCTCCGGGCTGTTCTTACCTTAACTAAATGTTGATGTTACAGTCACCGTTTCGTTGTCATACCATTACGTACGGACTACGCGAATATTGTCAGCCATTTGTGAAAACAAAGAGGTTTCAATAATGTACGAGACATTTTCTTTGTTTGAAGTTTAGAGTTTAATTGTTGAATGTGGCTTCTTGTTTAACGTTTGCTTCGAGAGGTATAATATTTTATTACTAATTGTAATACTTTATTAAAACCAATGAATATATTATTATTATTATGATTAAGAAAACTACAAACAGATACCACAAAACCTAACTTAAAAAAAAGAAAAAGAGCACATTAAAACACAAAATAAATAAAATAACCCATCCCCACGAGCTCCCGCTGCATAACTACCCAAAATGCTACCAGCATTCCCGCGCTGAACCGCAATGGAAATTATTTTGCAGCAGGAACGCTCCGGAACGGACATCAAGATCCCTTTCCCTCAACCGGCCTTCTTTTTACTAAATCTTAAAAATATCCTAGAAAATAAATTAAATAATAAATTTTCAAACATTCACTTGCGGTGAGGTCCCAAATTGTCATATCGGGTCTGGTACCCCACCGTCAAAATACATCTCGCATATTTGAACTACACAACGTATAGTAGAAATACCTACAGTATTAAAAATCAAATTATGAAATAGGCTACCTATTGAGATAAAACCATTTTCATGAATTTTCATGAATCACCTACGTATTTGAATTATATTATTAAATGTTCTTATTCTCAAATTTATATTTATTGTACCTAATAATTTACATTATAATGTTGTATCTGCGTTCGACTGTGAGGTCACGTGTTGGGCTTAACTGAAAATCAGTAGTTTGCCCTAACAGGCAAACACGTCACTGAGCTAAGCTCAATTGCATCACTGCGGCACGCTGTTCAGCTCCAGATGTGTATCCTTTTATATTTAGCTTTTATTTTATACCAGTTTTCGTAGTTTGTTTTGTTTCGTTAGTGTTAAGCTTATATTAATTGTAACAATACGTGTGTCTCCTTCATGCAATAAAGTGCTATCTTATCTAATCTTAATTTATTTTCACATGTTTAATTAATAGGTGTATGTTCCAGAACGCAACCTTCGATACGAAACATAACATGATAACATCGATATTTTTGAAGCAGAGGGGCGGTGGCAAATTGAGATCCAAGTCTTTTAATTAAAAATGCTCCTTTAAAACTATCCAAGAGTTACGTGTGCGAACAATAAGAACTGAAGGAGAATCACAAAAAGAACCGAAAACTTACGTCATAGCCTTACAAATCTTACAGAGTCCCATATCAAATACAGGTTAATAAAGTTGTTGAATTTATTTCATCTCGGATGCAGAGTTCATACAAACTTGTATACTTTTGACACTTTAAAACAAGTTTCATACAGTGCAGGTAAGAGGCAAAGTTCAGAGTGTGCACAGCGCACATAAAATTGAAAGTCTTGATGCAAATTGTAAAGATGTGAAGTCATGAGCTTGGAACAAAAACTAACTTTTAAACAGTGATAAGCGATGTAGTTGAATTGGCCATTCTTTATCATAGATTTCTTCTTCAGTTTTTACGATGCTGATTCAATATCAAAATGAAACTAACTTTTAAAATGGTGTTGTTTTTATTATTTTTAGCCCTTTTCGACTCCCGAACTATCTACTCTTGATCAAAACACACACATGCAGTTACAGTTTTGAAAAGAAACGTTTCAGAAATTAAAAAAGTAGTGTTTAAAGTACGTACAACTCTCTCTTATATTTATTTAATCCAGGATAACGAGGGCAAACTTGGGAAGCTGTAATTGAGTACCCCGGGCAGAAAGGAATGTCAAATGAGGAGAAACCAAAGGGCTCTCAAATAATAATGTTTATTCTACTAAATAAACTTACACTTCGACTCATGTTTATGCAAATGTAATGAAAGCGTTCCGTTAGATGGGGCTAGATCCGAAGATATACGTACCTATTAAGGCCAAGTCACACCAGTTTGACGTAGATGTGTACTATTAAATTGTATGAAACTGAAATAAAGTTCCTAGTAGATTCAGCTGTGCATGCGCTGGCACACTCGTAATCTAGTACAGTGCCTCTCTTCCAGTTTCACACAATATATTATGATATATTTTATGTGTACTGGATAAGTATAATAACAATTAAAGGTTGAATGAAAAAATCGTTTTCTGTGTATTTATCTTACTTATAATGTATATAATTGTTGAACAAAGAAGTGTACATCTATCTACTTATTTACCGCTAAAAAAAAGAAGACAATAGGAATTTGTTACCAAACGATATAAAGATGTCATAAAAAAGGCATTTAAATGGCGCTAAGAAATATGGGCTAAATAACAAGCCAAAAAGAAGCCACTTACTTTTATTCAAATCTATTCTATTCTAGTTGTGGAAACCCATTTTTACCTTGGTGGTTTCTATTGTTTTCCAATGAATACTTAGTTAACAACTGTTGGTTTCCATAAAGGTGTTTAAAAACAGTTTTCAACCCATTTACATAGCATCATGTGGTTTGTGGCAATTCATCGACTGACATAAAAATGTATGAGCCACATTTCTGTGGCTTTCATATCCTGAACTTTCCCTTTGTGAATATGCAACCGTTAACATACAAACGTACAGTTCAATACGTTATGTTACTGTGTATCGGATATGACAGATACTGAGGTTGTTGCACGGCTCACTACATCGTGTTTACCTGCGTCACAGAAAAAATAATAGTACTTACCTACGGAAATTTACGAATAGTAATTTTTTTATTTAGTCACGTTAGTAACAACGTAAACTACCTACATGACTTTTTTCCCGGAAATAAACAAATAGTAAACTATTACAAGGCAGTTTTAGTAAGACATTTTTTTAATAACTACAAACTACAAAGGTCCTAGCTATGCTCGTAAAGTCCGATCCCATAGAATTATCAGAATTAAAGTATCCTATGTTACTTTTTATCACTTAAACTATCCCTATGCACATTTGCATCCAAATCGGTCCAAAACATTAATAAATGTATGTTTACGGTGGACTACCCTTATCACTTAGGGATACGAAACATAGAAAGTAGCCTATTCTCAGACCTACTGGATATGCATATAAAATATCATAATAATCGGTTGAGCCGTTTCAGAGGAGTATGAGAACTAATACTGTGACACGAGAATTTTATGAATGAGAAAAATAAACTGCAATATAGTTCTTTTAGATTCTAGCTGTATGTTTCGTGGTTTAAACAGTGTTAGTCTCGATTCCCGGCAATTATCAGCATACTTAATATACAGACCTATTATTGTAACAAAAAATATTAAAAATTTATAAACCGATTTCAAAATACGAACAAAATAACCTCTTCTCTATAAAGTGCCACGGAATTATGTGTTATGTAATCAAAAGTCGGGCAGTCTACCCGGCAAAACTGCCCGAACTCAGATTATGTACTTAACAGATAAGTCAACTAAATGACTTTGCATTTATATTCTGCTTTTCCTTATACTTCACCAATACAATTCATCATTAAATTATATCAACGCAGTTACGAACAACATTGAAATAATTATCGATACACGTTTTGCAACCTTTTTACTCCATTAAAAGCAATATTTGAACAAATTAAATAACAATCATGTTTACTGAATTTCCATAAATTGGTC
Organism: Idaea dimidiata; assembly: GCA_949358125.1. NCBI lineage: Eukaryota > Metazoa > Arthropoda > Insecta > Lepidoptera > Geometridae > Idaea > Idaea dimidiata. Next base: position 17,140,766 of record OX442329.1, read on the forward strand.
TCGTTTCGAAAATTAATAGGTACTATATTTTGTTTACCATCAAACAAATTTTCATTTATTATTCAAAAATAATACGTTGGTAACCAAAACTTTACATTTAACTACACTAAAATGTTATTACTATCGAAACAAACTGTAAAACTGTAACTGTAAAATTCTAGTAAAATTGTAAAATTCAAAGTTTGTAAACGAGTATGTCTGTAAATCCTTCACGCAAAAACTATTGAACCGATTGCGATTAAACTTGGTAAAGGTACATACACATTGCTACAGATCTGCATAAACACATACTAAGTTTAAAAAAAAAAACATTTAATTTCAGACCGTGACCGTAATTATACAAATTAATATAGTATATAATACATAATATAGTATTTTTATTTTGACATCTCTTTTCCCGTGGGTTACGGGACGGGGTTTTCATTTATACCGGGTCAAACCGAGAGGAGAAAACTCTACATCAGTCATTTATTTTGACATCTTGGTTTAGAAATCACTAACCCATTCCCGTGGTTTCGCCCGCAAATGTCGTATAATACCGTACGAATATCGGGATAAAAATCCTATACTTACGCAATTTAGATATCCAGCTGTCTATATACTGTTTTATTGCAATTGGTTAGTAAAAAATTGGTCATTTTGCGTGAAAGTGTAAAAAAGTCACTTACAAAACTATTGCGTTTATAATAGGATAGGAAGATAGATCCCTCTCTTGTAATTTAGTAAGATAGAGAAGCTTATTTACCTACTGGCAAGTATTTTTTCCTGAAAAAAATCTTCAACATAGGTATTATCGTTCATAATGAAAAATACTATAGTATTCATAAAAGCCCATACAATACATCGAATACAATGTGTAGGTACCTACTTTACAGTTGAGTTCAACCTTTCTTTATCCTTCTTTGTTCGCCACTGAGTGGAACAGTTTTGTAAATAAGTCGAGGATACCTACTTAATAATACAGTACTTTATTGAATCAAAAATACGGTGTTAACAAGTTTCTACTTACCTCGTACCTATAGCTAAATATTTTTAGCTTATAGTTTATATTATGTTATTATATGCGGAGACATTTAAATGGTGTTTAGTTTTAAGATTAATTTAATAATAACATAAAATATTTTTTGGGTGCCGTACCTCAAAATTAAAAAAATACTTCGACTTTTCTTGCGTCGAACCCCTTTATTTATATGGATCTGGATTTTTTTATATCCATTGCTATAAAGCAATTCATACTTAAATACATTGCATAATCAGCAATGAATAAAATGCGTGATCAATCACACTATGGTTAGTAACGATGTAGTTTCAAATATAGCACGCTCACTTGGAAGAAATAAGACGACAGTGGAACAACATCTGTTATTGGCATGGCAGCTTATCGGCATCGGCTTATCTAGTTCGGTGAGAGCTACGACTTAGACTATGGTGGTAAGCAAAAGCGTCATACCAATCAGGTGATTTTAGGAGTTATGCGTAGGTCATATTTCGATGTCAACATTTTTTAACCAACGAAGTGGGCATTTGTTTACTACGTGGAAAAAGTATGGTCAGGTGCTCCACAATCGCACTGATTCCTTAATTCCCATTTATAAAGGTGGTGGTTAGTTTTGTAATATCGGACTATTCTTGTGGACTAAGCGCTATAGGCTTACTGGTTTATGAAATAAAATAAAAACCAACTTAAAAAAAAGTAGAAAACAACCCCACATACAAATAGTGCCTCCGACTTATTTATTATGTTATCTGAAATCGGGCAGCAGTACTTGGTGGCCGGTGTGTCAAGATTGTAGTTTGGCTGCCCGACTTCAGATAACATAACAGATAAGTCCGTGGCACTGTTTGTAGGTGAGGTTATTTTGTACTTTTTAAAGATAGTGTTTTTAATAATAAAAAATAGTTTTAAAATACCTTACCTTACCTACCTTAGACCCAAACTCGTTTTTTTGTGATGGTACATCATCGATCAAATGTGTTAAAAATATATATATTCGAAACGTTTCTACTGATAGTATTCGAAAACTGAACTGAACAATTTACTGCACTCTGATGCAGAATTCTGTTCATCACTTCGAATAACCTTATCAGATCCTCACCAACTACCAAACAACAACTTCGTTGTTATTTGGTAGTTGGTGAGGATCGTTGAGAACCTTCCTCCGTTGTTTCGTCGGTTAAAAAGAGGAGAACACCCGGTACAATTTCCGAGAAGCAAAACGAGGCAAAATACGAATTATTTGTAATTTGGAGCACTTGGCGCGACTTGTTTGCCCAAATATCTTGTCTAATTTATTTACTTTTTATCTATTTTGCTCGCACCAGTGAAAAATTCTTGCAATTTGCTGGAACAGTGAGACGATGATCCTGGGATGCGCCGGCATCTTGAATTTTTAGTTCGCGAACTCGAATAAAGTACCTAGTTTTACTATGTTCCGTATTTATTTGACAGTACTTGAGAGTTAAGTAGAATAGAATGGCACAGTGGGTCTTTAGGAATAAGTTTCTATTTTTTTTTACGAAATCGATACGTTTGTAAACTAGCAGCTCACTGCACTGTGAACCGAATTATAGCGAATTATAATGGCGCCTGGCAGTGTGTTCTTCGATGGGCGACCGTCTAACTATGAATTTTCACACGATAGGGAAGTTTCGCGGCAAACAAAAGTCGCAGGCATAGCTAGTAAAATATAAAATGCCAGAACCCGAAGCTAATACCACAGTTTCAATTTATAACTATCGCAAACATTACTCAACAGTCTTTAGCAAACTGCAAGTTCAAATCAACATTAAAACTACAGAGGTTTGTAATCCAATACCTGCTTACGTGTGGCTACAATTTCAACTTCCTGTTCAATTTTCGACTGTATACTGCGAATAACAGACTGCGAAAAATGTATTTATTCGTCTAAAGTAACATAGTAAACAAGTAATCAAATTGGCGTCGTACTTCACCGAATCCAAGGACATACGAATATTATTATTTGAACAGAGTAACAATTCATTGGATGTCTTTGGAGTGGTAGAGAGAGTTTTCTCCGGCACAAACGCTAGCCGGATGCCTGCCCGCCTATGCTCCGGTGTCCACGTAATATAACTTACTACTTATTCTTATAGTAATAAACGGCTGCAGCGTTTTAACGGCAGTAGTATTTGACGACCTCAGTGACGCATCGGCCAAATTGCCCATTGCAATACAGGAGGTTGCGAGTTAGATTCCCGCTAGGGAATTATAATGTATGTTTTTTTTTTCAAAGTATAATATTTAAAGGCCAAGCTCAAACGGATGTCATGATGAATCTACTGTGTATCTGTAACCATCCACTACTTATTATTAAGCAATAAAGAACATGAACTTGAACTTTAGTTTATCCGTAGTCTAGTACCAATAGTACAAGCCTAGTTTAGAGCTAGATGATGATGTGTGCAACGTCCTGCAATATTTATTTATTTTAAACTAGCTGTAGAAATAGTGAATAGCTGACTTTTTCGTTCATTACTCGGGTTCTACTAATTGAATTTCGATGTAAAGTATACCACGACGTTAATCGAAAATAGAACTATCCAATATTGAAGTATGCAGATATAAATCGGATTAGTAGTAGTAGTAACAGACAGACTGACATGAATTTTAAAACTATATAATTTCGTCCTTTATTAGATAGAAGATAGAAAACTAAGTATAGCTTCAATGTGTTCAATTCTCAATCCATCGATATAGATAACATTACCAATGTGTTTTACTGTAATGTGGTTTAAGAAATGTTTTTCGATTAACATCAATAATAAATAACGGTGTTACGTCGTTAATTTTGTCACTGTAAGCCGGCTCGCCCACTTTTACGATAATTTAACGTCGAAAACGGCCTTTTACGTCCCGTTCTCACGTTAAAATAGTGCCTTTAAATCGATGCCTTCGATTGTAATAAAAGTATTTGATTACGTTGGTACGTTCGTGTCTGCCTGGAATACTGCAGTAATCATTTTATTAAATTATTATTTTATATCCGTATTAAGTAATTTACTATTATTATGAGGTATCTAGTAGCTGAACTCTAACATCAGTATAGAAAATAAGTATGTACCTAATCATAACCATTTTTATAGTTAGGTATGAATAGAACATTTAGGATTACCTACAAACATATTTCTCACTTATTCCTTCAAACATGTTATTTTTAAGCCTTGTTGTCTAAATGAATAAGGCAAAGGTATTGGCCATATTCTTTATACTCTGGCCATCGTAAAAGGCAACCAAATGGGTTTCGTGATGTGCGGCTTCCGTCGCAGCTTGTTATCACCTATTTGCCCTAAGTCATGGCGTGATAATAGAGATAGATAGATAATACTTTATTTAATCAATCACAAAAATATTACATAAACATATATAACAACACATTTAAAAATAACATTTAAAACTAATTAAATGTTGAACAAATAGGCGGCCTTATCGCTTAAATTGATTTCTTCCAGGCAACCTTTTTGGCATGGGAAGAGGGACTATTTAGTTGTACTGGTAGGTCACTTTGTGATAAATAGAAGTCAACCGCAGTGCAGATAGTCCACTGCATACCTGTAACTCGTCGAATATGAAGCAGACTTGCCCTGAACCTTGTCTTACCTTAGAATAAAAGAAGAGTTTCGTAAAGACGCCTTAAATCCACTAGGCCTTAGGTTACATCCACAAAGACGTTTCACCCTTTCTTTCACACAAACTGTTTCTTTATTACAGAACAATGATACTACACTTTTGTCAAGCGACAACGAAATAGGGAAGTCAGAGTCACTTAATTTATCAAAATCCCATATATTTGACTGGGCTACAATATCGGGCTGTCAAAATAAAACTGTATTCACGATCTTTTGAAGAATATAAGTTAGAGCGCTTACTTGCGCCAGGCAAAGTTTGTTTTTAACCCTTTGTTAATGTTACCATAGTGGCTGTTTACAACTGTCTTTCTTCTGTTGTCATATCTACTGTTAATGTTAAGATCAATGTTAACCCTAATTTCAATCTTATTTTGACACAATACTGTCAAAAAGTTTACTAATAATACCAAGTTTGCAAACCATATAGTCGCACAATGAGGAAATATAACTAATTTTGAATATTAGCTGTCCATATTCTCTGTCAAAAAATACTAATAAGTGAAATAATTACTTCGATACGTTAATTCGTTTCCGACCTATATAGAAGTAAACGTACAATGCGGAGATGACGTCACACCCGAATACGAACTCGTGTGACGTCATGTCACACTCGCCCAGTCCGCTCGCGCTCTGTGTCTATGTACACAGTACATGTCATCTTACGTTTTGTAAATGTGACTGTTAGCGAGACTCAATATTGATCGTAAGCGATCAAAACTAATAGATAAGCTTTACAGTAACTTTTTTCTTTCAGCCGATTTGGCATATATTAACGGGCTACATAACCGTCAGTTTAGGGTATTTGAGGTAAGTATGTTAAGTTGCCTCATCTCGACTCGTAAACTCTTTGGGTGTATTCGTAGTAGCGTTTACAGTGGTTAGCATGGCGTAGTGAAGGACAACATCGTGAGGAAAGGACAACATTGTGAGGAAACTCACAGTAATTAACTCTCCTAAAATTTTCGAAAAATGTAATCTAATAAATAACATATTTGAGGGCAAAATAGAATAAAATTTAGTAGAAAAACAAATAATTTAGTTATCAACGTGTTAACGTACGCGAAGTACGCCACGCTACATGCTACAAAATACGCTAGTAGATACGCATAGCTCACGCCATGGTATTCTGAATTCACGAACCAACAGTTAAACTTTTAGCTCAGCTTTTCGCAAGCCCCCCTTAGTTCCTGTTTATATTGTTTACAATACATTTGTTTGCTTTACAAAAGGTAATGTACCTATTCAGTACTAAAAATACAAAGTCAAGTAAAATCCTTTGCAAGAAACCGTAAAAAATTTTCTTCGCCGAATAGAGCACCCAACACTACTATCATTTGAAAACTTTTAACTTCCACGCAACCTAGGGCGGCGACCTTCTATGCGATATAGATATTATTATACAATTTGTAACGGGTATGCCCTTTTAATCCGAAAAGGGGTTGTTCTAGACGTCTAGGCGAACAACTTTGTTCTACGACATTTGAAAATTCAAACTTTTTTTTTGAAAATTTTGAGATTATGTTTTACTGAAAAAACAGCTGCTTTTGAAAATAAAGGTAATTGAAGTTTTGATTGTAAACCATCAAACTAAATAAAAGGACAACATAAGGTCAATGACCTCGAACTCTCAGAAACAGCTGATTTTCAAGTAAACTTTACACCAAAAATTTTCGAAAAGGACTTCGAATTTCCAAAAGTCGTAGAACAAAAGTTGTTCGCCTAGACGTCTAGAATAACCCCCTTTTGCATTAAAAGGGCTTACCCGTTACACCTTGTATTGCATACCTTTACGTTAAATGTAGGTAACACGTTTAACATTCGTCGTGTAACAATTGCCTTTTTGTTACTTACCTATTGCTTAATGATCTAGCGTTTAATTCCTAAATAAACCTTTTAATCACAATTATAACCTCGAACTTTTCGTATGGTTTTTTTGTTGTTTTTATCATTCCTTCTGGCCAGCTACTTGTACCGGGCAAATCTTCACATTTTATTTGTCGCGGTAGGCATACTTTACCTATAATTACTAGATAAATTCATTTTAAAACGATCAATTTAATTAAATACGTAGTTTTGTTTACATTGTCAGTTTGACGTTTCGTTTTTTTCCATAATTAACAAACTACCAATCAAACCACTCTTTTGTCTTTGGTTGGAATATTTTTTATTTCGTTTTCGCAAATAGGAGAACCCTTTTTATTAAATTTAGTGTTAAAACTTTTTCTTTCGGTTATTACCAGCTTTTGATATTTTTAATAGGCTGATTAGTTAAAATTTATTATCCCATTTTGCTAAACTTGCTAGAAATTTTATATTTTGTCTATGATTATCAAAATTTACCGTAATCATTAGGTAGGTGTAACCCCCACCTGTCTAATTGATATCCCTGACAACTTCAGACATTTTGGATTCTTTGGATTAATTTGGCGCTAGTATAGTATATTGTTCTAGTTTCAGATGATAGCTTTTATTTCGCCTATTCTAGACCTAGGGCTTAGGTTATACCGACACTATCGTGTTGACGATTTATGGTTGTCCTAGTTTCATTGTTTTTATGGAAGATTTAACACTTAAATATTAAATCCAACTACATTTTGTAATGATTCCCGCTTAGTTCCAAATAAATCCGCACTAGTTTAGACACAACTTATGTTAGGATAGTGAGCCCTCTACGACGGTATTCTTACTTCCGAATTTTAGTATATAAGGGCCGTCCGGCCATTTTGCTTTCTTTTCCATCGGAGCCTTACTTCTCATAACTTAATAAATTAAATACAGTTTTTTAATTATAAAAAAAGTGCCCGTTTGACCTAGCGGTGAGTTTTCTCTTCATTTATGTGTACCTAGTGTTCCTGTTCAATTTTATTTAACGTATTTAAAGCTAATTCGTTCCATTTCTACGTATTTGAATCCACGTCATATGTACTTAATTACATATTTCATTTCATTAACTTCATTATTGCGATAAAATATAATGCAGATTGTTCTGCTTGCGATCTACTTGTGTCGTATTTCGCCGAACGCTTAGCATTACATTTTCATTTGTTAATTTTTCAGCATTCTACCTAACTATGTACTTGGTCTGACCTTTGCTCAGCCACGTGTTTTCACTCGCAATCTACTATGCCTTGCTTTCGATTAGCATGAATTTTGAATGTTTTATATTACCTACCTGCTATCTATCTTGAATTAATTTATATTTTGTGGCCATAATATTTCGAGGCTGGTGCTATGGTGCCGTAATATTGTTCTAGTGCTGTGCTGCCACGCTACCTTGACACGCACATGATGGCTTACTGGCACGGATCACCTTTTATTTTCAGAGGATTTTAATCTTTGAAATTGAGGTGGCCGATTTCATCATCATCATCATCTACGCTATTTTTTTACCCTGCTTGCGTGTTCGCCATCTCATTGCACCACCTCCTAGCGCGCTTGGTTGGCAGCCACGTGCTGATTGCGCCATGCCACATGCCGGGCACCTCACCCACTTGACCTCCACGTGGCAATCATGCTTGAACAGGAACAGACTTCGCAACAGTAACCTACCCTCCTCGCTTTTAATATTATTTTTTTCCTACGCATTCTTCAGAGTTTTTTTTGGTTTTTTTCAGGGCACTTTTTCCCCCGGCACTCTTCCGGCACTTTCCCCGGGCACCTGCACACCCTTCCCGGACCTACGACCACCTTCCGCGCTTCGGCACACCGCGTCCTTCCGGCGGCGCTCTCGTAGCCAGCGGCCGGCTCCGAACGTCATAGAAGCTAAGTAGATTTGGGGATTTAAGTGCAAGAACCCTGGTCGCATATCGAACCCACATTGCAATTAAAATTTAACGTCATTTAACGTTTCAATTTAGTCATTGTTAAATTAGAGTCCTTGTTGTTAATTTAGAATCACTATCTCAATTTAGAGTCATGGTATTAAACTAGTCCGTTGCATTATAATCAGAGTCAATTTCATAAATAAATCCTTGTAATTGTCGTAACGTGTTTTACTTAGCTAACGATAGGTAGGTTCTGACCTCCCCAGGTAGGCCACCTAACCCTAGCTCTAACATTCTGAACCTTAGGGGTACTAAACCCTCCCAAAGCGTTTCAGTGGCGCCTAACGGGAAATTAACTAGTGGTTCTTGCACATTTTTTTACCCGACTGCGCGACGCAAAGGAGGGTAATGTGTTTACCGGTCTATGTATGTATGGATGTTTCTATGTGGCGTTCTAGAGGCCAAACGCGTGGACCGATTTTGATGATTCTTATTTCTTTTGTGTTTTTTTTACAGCATTTTTTTTTTCTACTCCAAATTTGTTGCTGCTGCAGGTAGTACTACATGATTGAGAGAAAACTCGCTTAGGGCCTTAACGTTGTTAAGTAATTTTGTTTTGCTTCTAACTTACCGTTTCTGATAGGTTACGACCTTCTATAGTTCGTCAACATGTCAATGCCCATAAATTTTTATAACTTGCAAAAGGCAGAGCTCTCTTATGAGGTCGGGCTGAGGGGTGAAACCCCAGCAGACAAAGTCTGCGACCTCAGGAAACAAATTGGCATTCTAGCTAGTAAAGTTCCTTCAGAACAAATCCTTGTATCCCATCTGGATGCAAGAGAAGACTTAGATGATATAGTAAAGATTTTGTTGCGTTCAAAAGACAGTTTAACGAAATTAAGTAGAGAATTCGATAAAAATCACTATAAGAGAACCGAAACCTTGATATACCATTTGTACCATCGTATTAACAGGCTGGATGACGGCGAATGCGATGCAAGTATTCTAAAAACTAGTGTTTCAGAACTAAAATCTCAGATTAATATTCTAAATAGACTTAGACCTGGAGATTTGACCACCGAAGTGGCAACTCAGAGGTCAGTGCCGGAAGGTACTCAGATTAATGTAACTTGCGAGCGTAGTAATGTTTTGGATTTCAGTAAATTGCGTTACGACGGAAAGACTTGTGTACGTTCCTTTTTGCAAAAAGTAGACGAATTTGTAAAATCTAAAGGGACAACCCATGAAAAAATTCTAGCAGCCGGGTTTGACATTTTTACCAACGATGCGTTGCATTGGTTCCGGTGTGCGAGGAATAAAGTTTCTTCTTGGTCAGCTTTGGAACCACTTCTACTAGAATGTTTTAGCGTACATGACTTCGATTACAAATTTATGGCAGAAATACGAAACCGCACACAAGGTGAGACAGAAAACATAACTATTTACCTTTCCATAATGGAAGGAATGTTTTCGCGTCTTTCTAAAACTTTGAGCGAGGAAGAAAAGCTTGAAATACTAATGCACAATGTTCGACCTCGCTACGCATCCACACTAGCATCAGTCTCTCCAATTCTAAGTATAACTTCTTTGGAAACAGCATGTCGTAATCATGATACAATTAATGGACAATTTTCGGGATTCCGGGAGCCAGCTCAGGCCTCCGCTAGCACTTTAGCGCCTGAGTTTGCTTACAAACCTGCCGTGTCCAATTCTGCAGCTAAATTTCAGGCTCGGCCCTATTTTCAACAGAAAACTAGTCAGGTCGCAGCCATAGTTAGCGAACAGAGGTATCCTTATAGTGCATATTGCCCGCGTTGTCGTACAAACACACATAATTTAAGAAATTGTACACAACCGCGTGAAATTGTTTGTTTTAAATGTGGTGAAAAAGGGGTCAAGGCACCAGATTGCCCTAAGTGTAATAATGTTTCAAAACAAAAAAACTAAGTAATAGGGATTGGAGATATCGTTTGCCTTGTCAACTAAACACAAACATTATAAATAGTGATAAGGCAGATTGGATTGAGTGGCTCTCATTCGTGAATAGCTTTTTCACTTGTTATTCGTTGTCTTCAGTCCCGCGTCCTAAGTTTAATAATTCAAGGCCTTTCGTAAATGTCACATTAAATTTTAAACCATTTTTAGGTCTCTTAGATACTGGTTCAGCCATATCTATAATAGGGAAAAATATACACACTGATATTCAGAATATTCAGATACAATATTGTACTCCGTTACACTTAACTGCAGCTGGCGGACAGAGGCTCGCTACTTCGTTACGTGCCTACTTGCCTGTAACTTTTAATAATCAAACTCGATTTGTAACTTTCTACATAGTCCCAGAAATACAAAATTCCTTAATACTTGGAATGGATTTCTGGAGGACTTTCAACCTATTTCCTTCTAAGCTAGACAAATTGATAAAGGACGCTTCACTGTGGCCTAATATTTCTAACTTGTCTCTTGATGACCCATCAAAACTTTGTTCTTTTTCAAATTTAAACGTAGAACAGAAGAATATTGCAAAGGAAATCATTGCTAAATTTAGGTCAATATCTTACGAAGAGCGTGGTCTAGGTCGTACCTCGTTGATCACACATTCTATTGACACTGGTGATTCACCACCAGTACGGTTGAGATACGAACGTCTGTCTCCCGTAAAAATAAATATTTTGTCAGAACAGTTAGACGAAATGCTCAAAGAGGATGTTGTAGAACCATGTGAGAGTCCGTGGTCTATTCCCGTTCATCTTGTACCGAAGAAGAACGGTGAGCTGCGTTTTTGTCTGGATAGTCGTAAACTCAATGCAATAACTCGAAAAGATGCTTATAAGCTGCCCTACATCTCTACAATATTAGACAATTTGCGTGACGCAAGATACCTGTCAAGCATTGACCTTTCTAAATCTTTTTGGCAAATTCCTATTAGTCCAGCGGACAAATGTAAGACTGCATTCTATATTCCGACTAGAGGAACCTTTCAATTTAAGTGTATGCCTTTTGGGTTGTGTAATGCACCTGCTACACAACAAAGATTAGTCGATTTCTTATTCTACGGCCCAGAATTCGAGAATAAAGTATTTGTTTATTTAGATGACGTAATTATAGTATCTAATACTTTTCAACAGCATATATCGTTGCTACAATTAGTTCATGACAAACTTACCAAGGCAAATTTAACAGTCAATTTGGAAAAATGTAATTTCTTCAGAGAAAAACTAAAATACCTTGGTTACATTGTAGACAACAATGGTTTGCAGGCAGATCCAGAAAAAGTCGAGAGTGTAGTGAAGTATCCTACCCCTACCAATCGTAAAGAGGTTCGCCGTTTCCTCGGCACGGCTTCATGGTATCGTCGTTTCATTCCCAACTTCAGCACAATAGCGGCTCCCTTAAATAAATTAACATCTCAAGGGAAAAAGGCTCCTCCATTTCACTGGACTGAGGAAGCTAATGTCGCATTTAATAAACTGAAGGAATGTTTGGTCTCTTCTCCTATCTTATCGTGTCCTGATTTCAGTCAATCTTTCAATGTCCACACAGACGCCAGTGATTTTGGAATGGGCGCTGTCCTTACACAGACTATCGATGACAGGGAAAAGGTTATCGCGTATATGAGCAGATCACTCAATCCACAAGAGCGGAATTATAGCGCTACAGAACGCGAAGCTTTGGCAGTACTAGTGGCAATAGAACACTGGCGTTGTTATTTGGATAATGGGCAAAAGTTCGTTGTTTACTCCGACCACTCAGCGTTGAAATGGTTTTTTAACCTAAATAACCCTACCGGTCGCTTGGCGCGATGGGGTATACGTTTGTCAGCTTTTAACTTCGAAATTAGGCACCGACGTGGAAGAGACAATGTCGTTCCTGACGCTCTATCCCGTGCGGTTCCTATTGCTGCCATCGATGACGACAAAGTGCCAGTAGTTACAACTACTGACCCGTGGTACCTAAACCTATATAACGGTTGTCAATCTTCCCCAACTTCCTATCTTAATTACATGGTAACTAATAATAAACTGTATAAATATATGAAAAGTTTGAATCCTCTAACTAGGGAATTTGAATGGAAGGAGGTTGTACCAGCGGAGTCGAGAGAAGCTGTTATAGCAACCAACCATTCTGAACCAACTGCAGGTCATTTAGGAATTTTTAAAACTCATAAACGTATCTCTTTAAATTATTTTTGGCCTAATATGCAAAAAGATGTTTCAGAATTTGTTAATAATTGCGATGTTTGTAATTCTCATAAACATCCCAATCACTCAACCTTGGGAGTCATGGGACGCCCTAAGGATTGTTCTAGACCATTTCAGATGATTAGCATGGACTTGGTTGGTCCCTTGCCACCGTCCAGAAAACAGAATACTATGTTATTGGTAATAAATTGTTGTTTTTCAAAATATTGTCTTCTATTTCCCATACGTCGTGCTACCGCTGACGTCATCTCACGTATCGTGGAGGAACATGTTTTTCTAGTACATGGGATACCGAGTACTATTCTCATGGACAATGGCAAACAATTTGTGAGTCATACTTTGCAACAATTGTTCACTCGCTACCAAGTCCCTAATGTACGTTTCACTCCCAAATATACCCCTCAAGTGAATACCGTGGAACGTTATAATAAGACAATTATGACTGCTGTCTCGACTTTCATAGAAAATGATCACAGAACTTGGGATCAAAATATGTCTAAAATACAATTTGCACTTAATACAGCAGTAAGCGAAGTAACAGGATATACCCCTTCTTTTCTAGTCTTTGGTAGAGAAATGGTTACTTGTGGTTCACATTACCAGGGTGTCGACTTCACAGATGAAATTATTTTCTCACCTAGGGATATTTATGCCGAAAATACCGGAAAATTAAGGAAAATATTTGACAACGTTCAAAGTTCCTTAATTAAAGCTCATGCTCGTAATATAGGTCCTTATAATCTACGTCGCAAAGATGCAAAATTTAGTGTGGGTGATGTAGTTTGGCGAAAAACTTATTACCAAAGCGATAAAGACAAATATTTTTCTAAAAAGCTTGCTCCTAAGTATATAAAATGTCGCATCAAAGCAAAGAAATCACCTTTGGTTTATGAACTCGTAGATCTTCAAGGCAAGGACCTGGGTTCCTGGCATATTAAGGATTTCAAACTTAATATTTATTCGTAGTTGTTCCTCGCTCCACTCGTTAACACACTAATTGTTGTCATAAAGTCAATTTATTTTTTAACGATTCCTTCTATAAAAAAACAGCTATTGATAGAAAAGAGCAACTATCAACATACTCAGTGGTAGAAAAGATAAACTGCCAAAATAAATATAAAAGACAGCAACACGGAATCGAGTGGAAAAGAGCAACCACCTCCTATACTAATTCTTACTAACCAAAATAAAAATAGAAAATATACAAGGAATAATCTAATAATATTTTTTGTTTTTATAAAAATAAATACAATTGTACAAATGGAAAAGAAATCAGTCTTCAACTACAACTAGTTTGTACGTATCTCATCGCGTTCGTTTCTGATTAATTATTTAACAACACATGTTTCTCTCAAATTAAATCAATCTATAAATTAGAACCAATGCAACGTTATTGACTTCTATTAACTACTTCCTAGTTGGTCAGTCACGTGAACTGACACAACTCACTGTTTTGTTTGGGCATCCCTTCTGTTTTTACAATAGGTATTGTCTAACAACTAGGAACCTGAACGGTTGATAAGCGAGCGTACACATGTTATCTGTTATAACATCCAACTTAGTCATACCGTGAGTTGTACTGGTATACTAACTCTCTATGGCTTTTCTATGTAACAGCGACTGAGATTAGCAAGACTTAGACGATTTTCCTAGAAAAATCTTTCCTTTTTCGGAGGGGATATGTAACAATTGCCTTTTTGTTACTTACCTATTGCTTAATGATCTAGCGTTTAATTCCTAATAAAACCTTTTAATCACAATTATAACCTCGAACTTTTCGTATGGTTTTTTTGTTGTTTTTATCATTCCTTCTGGCCAGCTACTTGTACCGGGCAAATCTTCACATTTTATTTGTCGCGGTAGGCATACTTTACCTATAATTACTAGATAAATTCATTTTAAAACGATCAATTTAATTAAATACGTAGTTTTGTTTACATTGTCAGTTTGACGTTTCGTTTTTTTCCATAATTAACAAACTACCAATCAAACCACTCTTTTGTCTTTGGTTGGAATATTTTTTATTTCGTTTTCGCAAATAGGAGAACCCTTTTTATTAAATTTAGTGTTAAAACTTTTTCTTTCGGTTATTACCAGCTTTTGATATTTTTAATAGGCTGATTAGTTAAAATTTATTATCCCATTTTGCTAAACTTGCTAGAAATTTTATATTTTGTCTATGATTATCAAAATTTACCGTAATCATTAGGTAGGTGTAACCCCCACCTGTCTAATTGATATCCCTGACAACTTCAGACATTTTGGATTCTTTGGATTAATTTGGCGCTAGTATAGTATATTGTTCTAGTTTCAGATGATAGCTTTTATTTCGCCTATTCTAGACCTAGGGCTTAGGTTATACCGACACTATCGTGTTGACGATTTATGGTTGTCCTAGTTTCATTGTTTTTATGGAAGATTTAACACTTAAATATTAAATCCAACTACATTTTGTAATGATTCCCGCTTAGTTCCAAATAAATCCGCACTAGTTTAGACACAACTTATGTTAGGATAGTGAGCCCTCTACGACGGTATTCTTACTTCCGAATTTTAGTATATAAGGGCCGTCCGGCCATTTTGCTTTCTTTTCCATCGGAGCCTTACTTCTCATAACTTAATAAATTAAATACAGTTTTTTAATTATAAAAAAAGTGCCCGTTTGACCTAGCGGTGAGTTTTCTCTTCATTTATGTGTACCTAGTGTTCCTGTTCAATTTTATTTAACGTATTTAAAGCTAATTCGTTCCATTTCTACGTATTTGAATCCACGTCATATGTACTTAATTACATATTTCATTTCATTAACTTCATTATTGCGATAAAATATAATGCAGATTGTTCTGCTTGCGATCTACTTGTGTCGTATTTCGCCGAACGCTTAGCATTACATTTTCATTTGTTAATTTTTCAGCATTCTACCTAACTATGTACTTGGTCTGACCTTTGCTCAGCCACGTGTTTTCACTCGCAATCTACTATGCCTTGCTTTCGATTAGCATGAATTTTGAATGTTTTATATTACCTACCTGCTATCTATCTTGAATTAATTTATATTTTGTGGCCATAATATTTCGAGGCTGGTGCTATGGTGCCGTAATATTGTTCTAGTGCTGTGCTGCCACGCTACCTTGACACGCACATGATGGCTTACTGGCACGGATCACCTTTTATTTTCAGAGGATTTTAATCTTTGAAATTGAGGTGGCCGATTTCATCATCATCATCATCTACGCTATTTTTTTACCCTGCTTGCGTGTTCGCCATCTCATTGCACCACCTCCTAGCGCGCTTGGTTGGCAGCCACGTGCTGATTGCGCCATGCCACATGCCGGGCACCTCACCCACTTGACCTCCACGTGGCAATCATGCTTGAACAGGAACAGACTTCGCAACAGTAACCTACCCTCCTCGCTTTTAATATTATTTTTTTCCTACGCATTCTTCAGAGTTTTTTTTGGTTTTTTTCAGGGCACTTTTTCCCCCGGCACTCTTCCGGCACTTTCCCCGGGCACCTGCACACCCTTCCCGGACCTACGACCACCTTCCGCGCTTCGGCACACCGCGTCCTTCCGGCGGCGCTCTCGTAGCCAGCGGCCGGCTCCGAACGTCATAGAAGCTAAGTAGATTTGGGGATTTAAGTGCAAGAACCCTGGTCGCATATCGAACCCACATTGCAATTAAAATTTAACGTCATTTAACGTTTCAATTTAGTCATTGTTAAATTAGAGTCCTTGTTGTTAATTTAGAATCACTATCTCAATTTAGAGTCATGGTATTAAACTAGTCCGTTGCATTATAATCAGAGTCAATTTCATAAATAAATCCTTGTAATTGTCGTAACGTGTTTTACTTAGCTAACGATAGGTAGGTTCTGACCTCCCCAGGTAGGCCACCTAACCCTAGCTCTAACATTCTGAACCTTAGGGGTACTAAACCCTCCCTAAGCGTTTCAGTCGCATTTAGTATTTGAATCTGCAACCCCCTACAAATCTGTTGTAATCAGGGACCGTTTTTGGTTACCCTTATTTGAGTTAAGACGTGGTTTTTTTAAAGGCTTAATCGAAAAACCTCATTCAATTGGTTATCATTTTAATGGGTAAGTTTTTTCAATAAGCTTACACCGGCAAAACCCCTTCAATGGGGTTATGCGATGGCTGAGTAAGTGGTAACAGCATCAAACGAGTTAGTTCATTTTAATAGGTAACCCTATATGATAGTGTAACGCGGTACTAAACGGTAACACTTTGTCTCCCAGTAGTGAAATTTATTCCTTATGGCTTTGGAATTAGGTAAGTTTTAAATAAAAAAAAAACAAAAAGTATGTTTAGAATCGGCTCGGCGAGTAGTCATTATCATGGGTGGCGCCATCTTCATTGCCTAATTATTATACGCACACGGGAATTGTTTTTATTGCTATGATGATAGAGTACATTTTTTTTTTCTTCCGGCAAAAAGTATTTGGTACTGAAACATTTAAAACAAGTTACGCTTCTGGTTTCTGTAGAAATAAATTGCAAATAAATACAAGATGTAACGGGCAAGTCCTTTTAATCCGAAAGGAGGTGGTTCTAGACGTCTAGGCGAACACCTTTTGTTCTACGACTTTTGAAAATTCGAACTTTTTTTTTTGAAAATTTTGAGATTATGTTTGACTGAAAAAAACAGCTGTTTTTCAAAATAAAGGTAATTGAAGGTTTGATTGTAGTAGACCAAACTAAATGAAAGGACAACATAAGGTCAATGACCTCGAACTCTAAGAAACAGCTGATCTTCAAGTAAACTTAACACTTAAAATTTTCGAAAAGTACTTTAAATTTCCAAAAGTCATAGAACAAAAGTTGTTCGCCTAGACGTCTAGAACAACCCCCTTTCGGCTTAAAAGGGCTCACCCGTTACATCTTGTATAATATTGACTTTAGTTTTATTGTTCAAATTCATTTTTTATTTTATTTAATTGGATGTATTAGATCACTAGGGTAAACCTGGGAGAGTTGCCAATAGTTTTTATAAAGCTTCATAATTTCATATTTACCGGAAGGAGATGAAAACAAATAATGACGATAGTTCAATCATATATTTATTAAAGAGTTAACATAGCAATTATAACAATTAAGTCTTAGTTTTAGGAAATACAGCCTTTTATTTTTAGTCTGTCGATTAGGCATCTGTCCCATAGCTATATGTGAGACGCCAATGGGTATCAGGGAGAAATGCCTAAGTAATTATTAAAAGGAAAATGAGGTTTTATTTGTCACAAGTCATACATTTCGCAGGATCTCCAGTACTTACAATCTTGGTGGAACCATTCCTGGCATTGTATGCATTGCAGCCAGTCACAGTTTTTCTGTGTCGCATGATAATACTCTCCACATGCAATGCAGATATCTCCTAAGATACTGCGTTCTATATTCTCTGTGGACGAATCGTCATGCACGGAGTAATCAGAATTCCCATCACTCGACTCATCTGATGTTTTTATTTTAATGATCTTGGGTTTTCTGGAATAATTCCTTTTAGAAGCTCCCTTTCTTAGTACTTTCGTTTTAGATTCTCCTTTCTTCTTCAAAAGTCTTGGGGTTTTTGTACGCACAGTCGCTATTTTCTTTTCAGTCTTAATCTTTATTTTTTTAATATTTTCAGGGGTTGTTAAAAGCGTCGCATGTTGCTTCCTTTTAGAAGTAGTTCGCATCGCAAAAGAGGGAACTGGGTGCACTTTATCCAAAACTTTCGAGGGTGTTTCTCCGTCAGGTTTGTTCGATGGCGTTACTTAAATTGCTGGTTTTGATAAGCTGTACCAGTCATTTAGATAAGCCGTGCCAGTAGACGGTCCTGGACCCGTTTCCAATGTATCATCAGAGATGGTTGTTTTGTTCCATGTATTTAACCCGCTGGTTGAAGGCTGTGACGTACCACCAGCAAGTGCTGTACTAACTGACGTCTCACCTACCTGTGCAGGACTGTCAGAAATAAAAGCATAGTCAGGAATTGCATTTCAGTCAACAGGGTAAATACCGCAAGCTCTAAATCCCGACGTACCATTATTTTGGGTGGCTGATTTACCCCAAGATTTGCCCAATAAATCTCCGAATTGAAGTCTGCCAAATTTCCGAGTTGGATTGTTTCGAATCCAAGTATTGACTTCGCTGTAAAAACTGCTTTTTAACGATTTAAAAAATGCTCTGTCCAAGGGCTGCAAGTAGTGCGTCGTGTAGCTCGGAAAACACAAAAGAATCACTTCATTAACTTTGCAAAACTCGAGCATGTCAATAGAGTTGCAATGAGAAGTGTGTCCATCCAAAAGCAGAATAACTTTTCCAGGCAGTTTTCTTGGCATAAGTTGTTCCATAAGCCATTAAAAAAAAAGTTCAGCGTTTATGTAACTTGACTTTTCATTCATGTAAACCTGGCTACCAGGAGGCATACCATCAGAAAATTCGTTCTTTTTATTTTTGCCTTTAAATATTGTCACCGGGGGAATAAAACTACCTTCTGCATTACAGATTGATTGATTGATTAATTCTTTATTGCAACACACCAAAAATAAACATAATACAACAAAAGAAAAAATAAACATAAAAAACTTAAAACTAGGTGGCACAATGGGCGGCCTTATCGCTTTAAAGCGATCTCTTCCAGGCAACCTTTGGATGGAAAAGAAGTGAAGAATGATGAAAGGTAGGGTGTTCAGACAGGAGAAAAATACTCGATAAGTATTACAGTAATAGTACAGCAGCATACCAAAGAAATATTTTCTCCTCTCTCTCTGCTGTAGTTAATTGTGGGACTGATTTAGATCCTTTCATGGCAACTACGTGTGATGGTCTATTATTGAGTTGAAGCCCAGTCTCATCCAAGTTATAAATTTTATTGGGTTGGTTTCTCAAGTCATGCTCATCTAATTGTGATTCCGATAGATAAAAAAATCCGGTTATTTCTTCGTGGTTCATTCCTTGAGCTCTTTGTAAAGAAACACCTTCTGATTTACGCAGAGTGATTTCAGGATTTCGTCTCTTAAAAGATTTAACCCAATCATAACCAGCTTTACCATTTTCTCTGTTAAAGTTATGCTTGAGATTTAAATTCTCTGCAAATCTAAACGCCATCACCCGTAAATCGTCGATAGATGGAGCAAATCCCCTTGATTGTAGTTTCTTGATATGACTGACTATCTTCTTTTCATTATCTCCAAACAACGAGTTAGGACCTAGACGGCCTTTTTAGTTATTACCTGACTTATATCTACGTTGAAGAGTCCGATATGGGATTTTAAACTGCTTGCTTACTTGATTACCTACGGTTCATTTCCTTGCTTTTGATCGCATTAATTGCGTTTCTTAAATCGCTCTCTGACCACAAAGCCCTGTTTCGGCCAGACATCTTCCTAACGTAGACCCGCGGCATCTAAAAAATAATATAACAAATAAAATGTATAGTCGTCTTACCCCCAAAATCAATTAGGCGTCTCTCCCAGATGACTGGGTGAGAAGCCTAGTATATTTTAAATCAGTAAAATGGAACGCTCTTTAAAAATGGCGTCTTGCCGTGACAACAATGATTAATACCATCAGTAAAATTGAAAAAAAAAAACAAAAGAAGTCATTAAAAATGTGGATTTTTTTTGGTTAAAATGTTCCTTAGAAAAAAATCATAGGTCTGAGCGATAGTACTTACATTTCAACTCGAAATAAATACAAAAATCCCAATTATTTTCGGGAACCACTTGCACAAAAACTTGCTCTTAGGTTTTCGAAATGCAACTGACCTGGTTGGATGCGTTCAGAAATTACAATTTTTTTTAATTTGATTTTATATTTTTGTAGGCATCTCTCCTCTATAGGCATCTCTCCAGGTTTACCCTATAAATACGTCGAGCGTTCTTACAACTATGACTCTAGTGTGGCTAGTTAATTTAAATGATTTGATGAAAGATTTTCATCTAAAATGCCACAATTTAATTTAATGTCATCCTGCTCAATAGATCGAGACAGTTTGGTTATTAACCAAGTTCTTGACTGAAATATTAAAAAAATAAGATAGCAAGCTGTATTTTAATACAATTATTATGGTATTAATATCTACCTTTTGTCATATAAAAATGTTTACTAACTATAGAGTTAGTATCAATGATGTCAAATTTATTAATATTACATGCTATAGTATGATTTCGCAAAGGTACTCCAACAATTTTATTTGATTAATAAAAGTTAAATGTGACTGTGTGTTTTTAACGTTGTACCTGCTGAAGAATCATTCAAATACCTAGGTACTTAACCATAATTATTAGAGGGAAAAAATGTCACAACCGAGGCGATATGCAGTACATAGGTACTTTGAATACGATGAAATGACTAGAAATGCAATACGTAGGGGCGGGGTAAAGGTAACCCATTAGAAAGTCTATCAAAGGGTTACCCCATCAATGAGGTTTCCGTAATAAAATGTGTAAGCCTTTTGCCTGGGAAACTCAATGATTCGGTTACCATATCAATAGTGGTGTAGGTAGGTTACCCAATGAAGATGGTCACCTTATCCAGATGGTAAGCTGAGCAAAGGGGTTTGGGTTCGATAGAATTAACTCCAAAGCGGTGTTTTGCGGTCCCTGGTTGTAATGCGTCTCACTACTTGCGCCCACAGATCACCAGGCAACATTTCGTGATTGTCGACTGCGGTGACATCTGGTGATCATTATTCATTACTGATGAGCTTGCATTTTTAGGGTTCCGTAACTGAAGGGTAAAAACGGGACCCTATTACCGAGTCTACGCTGTCTATCCGTCTGTTCGCCCGTCTGTTTGTCCGTCTGTCACCAGGTTATATGTATGCATGAACTATGATAGCATAGAAAGTTGAAATTTTCACAGATGATGTATTTCTGTTACCTAAACCAGAACAACTACTAAAAACAAAATACAACAAACGTAAATTTTTAAAATTCTTATTTGTTTACAGTCGGTCGGTTGCTAGGCAATGGTCGTGACCCATACAATTGTCACTCTAATCGTATTGTAATAAATCGGTTTGTAATTATTTAGAAGACCCACTGGTCATAATTTTAGGGATCGATAACCAATTGAGCAATAGAGCGTTGTTGGTCTAGCGTTAGATACCCCGAATTTAATTTCGAGGGTCGTGGGTTCGAATCCAGGCCGACCACGCACCAATGTCTTTTTCTTTAAGAAAAAGTCATGTGCCCTGGTAACATCGCTCTTACGGTGAAGGAAAACGTTTTGAGGAAACCGACATGTCCTAGGACTCACCACGGTTCGAAGACATGGGACATTCGCCAATTCAGGGTAGGCCCCCGTGGCGTCTTACTGCATAACCCCTTTAAGGGGAGGCCTTAGTCCTGCAGTGGGACAAATTAACGGGCTGATTATGTTATGTTATGTATACTCAATTGTGATAATGGTACGGAACCCTTCGTGTGCGAATTCCACGCCTGACCGGTTTTTTTCTATTCTATTTACATAATAAAATCTCGACAAATTATTCTTCTGTAGAACTGCTCTGTTCATTCGTACCATAGACAACAAATTAAAAGGCTGCAGGCAGCGCGGTTTAAAACGTTCTTAATACTGCCACACCATTGTACAATGTACTTGTACATTCTAGAATCGTTTCTAATATGGTAATATACAGCGTGGGCGTGTATAACTTGGCTTGGCAAAAACCAGAATTCAATTATCGAAACCTTTCAACGTCGAAAATTAGTACGTAGTTAATCTATCAATGTCGATTCAAGTCATACATACAGTAAGAAACCAATGTGCCTATGCAATTAACGCGAAGGTTTGTGTGTCTGTTTTTGTGAAATATGTCTCATTACAAGATTGGTTTTAAAGGCCTGTATTCACAAACGACCCTATGCGTGGACTCGACTTTTGTCACATTTTCACTGGCGTTGATAGACACTCACAAATTATTAATCCACATATCGTATGGGTCGTATGTGAATGCGCTTATTTTTTGGAGCTAAAAGGTCATGCATGTAATATATTTCAAAATTGTATTATAATAACAATACTACTAATAAATAATAAAGTAAAATAAAATTCACATGCATTCTTGCAAACTTTCGCGTTTATATATTATTAGTAGGATGTAGACTTACGCGGGTAACACAGTGAAGCATAGCTAGTATTATTAACGTACGTATATAATTAATGAATGTTTTGATTTATTATCAAAATAAATGTTCCGGGATAAACGTTATGGGACGTCTTGCTGTTTATTCGGCCATGTTTGTGTTCCGAGTTATTGCTTATATCACGTTTTCCTACCCAAAATATTTGTTTTGGAAGATAATTTTGAAATTGAATATTGGACTTCTAGTTGGAGTAGTTGTTGATCTGTGGTTTAATTATATTAAAAATTTGGTAGAGAAACGTCATGTGGAAACTTTATAATATTACATTCATTTTATTATTAATTATTTTATTAAACGCACAAAAAAATACACACATTACAAAGAAAGTCTTAAATCTATTGTGGTACAATAGGGAGTCTTATAGCTTAAAGGTATCAAGGTCCTAGGTCCTGATCCCGCGAGAATATCGAGATAAAAAGAACCCTATGTGTTATTCCAGGTCCGTATTCCAAGTTTCATGGCAATCGGTTCAGTAGTTTTTTGCGTGAAAGAGTAACAAAGTCACATACATACATACATGCATACAAACTTTCGCGTTTATAATATAATAATATTAGGGGTTAAAGTATGAAATTGCCGATTTGTACTGAAAATCTTAATTGTTTATTTTTTAAATTTTTAACATATTTATTTAATCAAAATAGTTGCCATTATTATCTATACATTGCTGCCATCTAATGGGAAGGTTATTAATGCCTTTGCGATAGAACTCCGACGATCTAGACTGCACAAACTGTGTGAAAGCATTTTGTACTGCCTCCTGGGAAGAAAACTTCTTGTCACGTAGATAATTGTCCAAATCACGAAAAAAATGGTAGTCCGTTGGAGCAAGGTCTGGTGAATACGGAGGATGATGAATGGTTTCTAAGTGCAGTTCCTGAAGGGTCAAAATGGTTTCTCGTGCTGTGTGAGGTCTCGCGTTGTCGTGGAGCAATAATGGTGAAGATCGATTCATGAGTCGGGGCTGTTTTACTGCTAGTTTTGTCAACATGGTTCGGAGTTCGGCACAATAGACATCTGCCGTAATTGCTTGACCAGATCGAAGAAAACTATAGTGAATAACACCATGCTGAGACCACCAAACAGTTACCATTACCTTTTTATTGGTAAGTTTTGCTTTAGGACACTGTTGTGGCATTTGACCTGGGGTCAGCCATTGCATTTTTCTTTTCCGGTTATCATAAAGAATCCACTTTTCATCACATGTTACAATTCGATCCAATATTCCTTCATTTCTGTACCGGTTCAACAAGGCAACACAAGTTTCAACACGCGTTTCTTTCTGCAGATCAGTCAAATCATGAGGCACCCATTTTTCGTATTTTTTTATTTTATTGATTTGACGCAAGTGAGTCAATAAAGTGGGTAAGGTAACGTTAAACCATGCCGCTAATTCCTGGGTAGTTTGACTAGGATCGGCTTCCACTATCTCTCTTAATTCATCGTTATTCACCTGTGTGGGCGGTCTTCCTCGTGGCTCGTTCTTTAAGTCGAAATTTCCATCACGAAAGCGTTTAAACCAAAATCGCACGGTGCGTTCATTAGTAGACCCCTTTCCAAACGCAGCATTGATATTGCGGGCTGTTTCTGCCGCGTTAATTCCGCGTCGGAACTCGTATTCAAAAACCACTCGACATTTCGCAGTATCCATCTTTCTTGTCTAAATTGAATAACAAAAACAATTGAAAGTCGATATTCAAATGTTTCACATTTTTTAAAAAAAGAACATCACAGAAACCATTTGAAAAAAGTTTCATTCGAAAACCTCAAACCATGAAGATTCTATGTCAATTCAAAGAACCTATTGCAATAAAACGGCAATTTCATACTTTAACCCCTATTAATAGTCAATTCTGTGACCAACACACAGCGCCATCTAGCCCCATTGTAGGCTGCTAAGCTTGTGTTACGGTAACTAGACAACAGTTATACTATTTATATTTGTTTTTCTTTTCTTTTTTGAATATTATACATAGAAATGAATATTTCATTTTAAACGCTTTATTGTACAAAAAATACACAAATTACAAAGAAAGTCTTAAATCTATTGTGGTACAATAGGGAGTCTTATAGCTTAAGGGTATCAAGGTCCTAGGTCCTGATCCCGCGAGAATATCGAGATAAAAAGAACCCTATGTGTTATTCCAGGTCCGTATTCCAAGTTTCATGGCAATCGGTTCAGTAGTTTTTGCGTGAAAGAGTAACAAAGTCACATACATATACATACATGCATACAAACTTTCGCGTTTCTATAATTATATAATAATAATAGTCAATTCTGCGACCAACACACAACGCCATCTAGCCCCATTGTAGGCTGCTAAGCTTGTGTTACGGTAACTAGACAACGGACATACTATTTATATTTGTTTTTCTTTTCTTTTTTAATATTATACATAGAAATGAATATTTCATTTTAAACGCTTTATTGCACAAAAAATACACAAATTACAAAGAAAGTCTTAAATCTATTGTGGTACAATAGGGGGTCTTATAGCTTAAGGGTATCAAGGTCGTAGGTTCGATCCCGCGAGAACATCGGGATAAAAGCCTACGTATTAGTCCAGATCGTCATCTATCCGCTACATACCAAGTTTCATCACAATCGTTTCAGTAGTTTTTACTCGATTGAAACACAAACATCCAACTTTCGCATTTAAATTATGATGAGTACTACTAGTGGGATTGTTTTGATTCCCTCTTATTTAACAATGACACTCGTAAATAAAGAGTTATGCAAAATAAAACCTATTAATGAAACTTAACCAAAATATTAATTTAATCGCCACAATAATCGGTTCAAACATTAATGTCGTTAATAACGTATTTTAGGAATGATTATAATTTGAAATACCGAATCATCATGATCGTTTTAATTCTAATAGCCTATTTGCATAGCCTAAATAGGCAAAGCAAGGCTTATAAATGCGAACGTTTTGTATGATATCTACTACGAGTATTATTTGTTATTCTAAAATGGCTGGAAAGATTTCGATGAAATGTCAAATATAATTTCTTCTATGATTTCCGCGATTTTGCATAGTAAAACACTTTATTTTCCGGGTTTAATCGCGTTTTATTCAAGATTTTTAAACGAACAGAACTTTCGCCAACTGTACCAACCCAGGTTTTCAAGGTTGGTCCTTGAAAAAGCCAACTGTAAAGTTGACGAAGGCTCGGTTCATTTAAAAATCTTTAATAAAACGCGATTAAACCCGAAAAATAAAGTGTTTTTCATTATGTCAAGTATAAATGATTTTAGATATTCCGCGCTACCATACTCGTTTGTCGATGCTATGTCGTCCTTTTGTAGTTTAAAAAAAATAAAATAAATGTTAACGTAAAAATAACCCGACTACTTTTGAAAACCACAAACAATTTAAAAAAATCTCTTTTTTTTAATTATTTAATGTGTTTTTAATTTTTTTAGCTGATCGACAACGCGACGACTTATAAGACATCATGGTAGGGCTCATTGACAGCCTATGTGCCGCGGCGGAGTAGGTTGCGAGTTCGACTTCCGTTGGGATCAATTATTTTTGGTGATCATAAATGTTTGTTTCAGGTTTTGGGAGTTCTATAATATGATGTATCCATTTACCAGAAGTATAAGCCTAGTTTATTAAAATATTTTATCTACATACCTATAGCTAATTCATAGTACTATGTTCTTGGGATGCAAATTGGCCCACGGTTATCACTTTAGTTTTTCAACAATTTGTCTCTAAGTTAAGTGCTGGTGAAATATGTTGAACTATACCTACTAATTTATAACATCTGTTGTTACCATATTTCGTGCCAATAAATGCCATTCATTCATTCATTCGAAAGGGTTATGAAAAATCTCGATTAAATTGTTTTATCTGAAAATATCCGTTGAACATGATATTTTTAAAGAGGTCGATCACGCAAAGAACTGAACTTTAGTGTTTAATACCTAATAACTAAATGGAAACTTAGATGAATATTTTAAGCTTTTTGCAATATTAAGTTACAGTGCAGTGCAGTTACAGTTTATTCTTTTCTTTTCTTTTTTTTTTGGTTTACAAAGAGTACCTTGAAAAAGAAACATCTAAAATAAACTATTTGTATGATATCCAAATGATCCAACAAATATTTGTTACCTATATGTTACATATTTGAATCAAACCCCTATCCCAAATGAAATCAAACCATTAAAGAAAATAATTTTAGATGTACGTACGTAACTAAAACCTTTCCAAAAACTCGTTTTAAATGGATTCCAAATTGTTATTTCCGTTTTCACGCATGAATTACTGCTGATTGCTTTTTGTGTAATTTCCTGTAATAATAATAAATAAATAATAATAAATCGGATAACCAAAAACAGGAGATAGTTTGATAAGAATAAGTTTTAAAATTTCGAAGGGCATAAATTAAAATTTGTTTACAACCGTGGTAAGAAATTATGAATCGTTCGGTCTTGCGAAAAAACGTAGTAACCCACAATACCTTGACTGAAACAAACGAAACGTACGAAACCCATTCCGTATAGTCACAGGCACACTTGACAAATTGACGGGGGACGCTCCTCCATTGCCACTGCCAGCTACTCCGCCAAGCAAGGGTGCTTGCATAACAGAACCCTATCCCGAGAAATCTTTACCAACTGGTTCCAAAGTAGAAAGATGTAGTATGCAAATTTGCATGGTTTCTGAAAACTGGCTTTGTCAAATCACGCATTAAATTTTCAACAATTTCCTATAACTTATGTGACCTTTCGTACATCTTATGAGACCGGTCCCGGGGAAACAAATTTGTATGAAAGTTGTGTGATATTGAGCGAGATTAATATTACGAAACTAGTTTGTTGCATGCTATTTAGAGTCAATTTTGCTAAAGCAGTTTCGCAGCGGGTACTGGAAGCAACTTTGTAAAAAGGTAGATAGTGTCGGTGTGCAAAACGCAATATTTTTTTGTGAAAATGATTTTCGCTAGTTTTGTAATGTAAACCCCGCTTAAGAGCTCTGCGAGGTGCGAACTACTATTTAACTGTGTCGGTGTAAATAAATATTTTACGACATTACACAATCTAGCACTAAATTAAGCTACTATAGGTACTAGACAACGGAAATGCTGCATATAACATTTCTTTTGTAAATAAATAAATAATAAACATTGCACTATTCCACACAACGCAATCTAGCCCCAAACTAAGCACTAGGCTTGTACTATGGGTACTAGACAACGAATATACTACATGTTATACTTTTTTTTTCTAAATACATACATATTATACATAGAAAGACACCCAGACCAAATATTCATATTATAAATATTTGCACCCGCAACCTTCTGCATTGCTATCCGGCCTTAGCCCCTAGCGCCACATAGGCCGTTAAACCATTTGACCGTTCGACTGTCTACGTAGCGCGAAAGGCGGGTCTGGGTGTCTTTCTCATCATATTCCCATGATCTCTTATGGAAGCACCCAAACTATT
Organism: Idaea dimidiata; assembly: GCA_949358125.1. Lineage (NCBI taxonomy): Eukaryota > Metazoa > Arthropoda > Insecta > Lepidoptera > Geometridae > Idaea > Idaea dimidiata. Next base: position 17,168,991 of record OX442329.1, read on the forward strand.
TCATTTGTCCGGTTTATAGCTCGTAAGGTTGCGTAATAGAGGGTAACAAACGATGTGTTTCGTGGCTTCGTGTCTGCTGCCTACTGTGACACGATTCGTGCTCTTCTCTAATGTATGGTTTACTTCACACGAAGTTATTAGGCAATCGGTACGTATTGGTGTTCGCTTCGTATTTCCTTTGACTCTTATTACTTTTGTGATGTTTTACTGAAATATGCCTCCTTTCCGTTGTGATTTTGACAACCATTATATTAGGAATATTAAAAGCCCAAAATTGGGATTCAGGGCGTTATGTGTTGACTACTGATATGACAAAATTGTACCAAATACTCATAAGTTATCTTAATTTGACTTCAATTTAAAGGTAAACGTTATAGTCGGTTTTTTCTTCGGTACAAAAATAATGTACGAATTTTAAAAAACAATAGAAAAGTTTTTGTTTGGTTATACAAACCCTGATTTTAACTAGATTGTAACCAATTTAAAAAAAAAAACAAAAACACGTTGACTAATCGGAAACAGTCATCAGCCTTTACTTGAAAACCCTCACCACTGGATGGTCAATTTAACCACCATCTTTGCCTGCAAAAGCTTAAATCCTTGAATTAAAATATAAAATACACAAGTGTGTTATCAGCGACCAAAGAGTTAAATGACAAATTAATCCACCAAAACTTATATCATCCGAATCAAACAGTATTCAATCCAAAAGGCTCAAAGTTCAGTTCTAATTAATTGGCATCCTTAGGAGACCTCGTCCAATTATTATTGACCCCTAATAACTATCCACTTATTAGCGCTTAAAGACACAATAAATTGGTGGAGCCAACTTAGTAGCGCCCTTTACCCTCACAAATCTTTAGTTAGGTACCTACTAAGAGAAATTATTGTTACTTGCTAACGCGACACAATTAGTTATCGCCATTTTAATTAAGATGTATTGCTTGTAATCTGTACGTTTGTGTCGAAATTAATTTTACTAAAATTATTTCTTCCATTTCAGGATTTAATACTCGAAAGTCGCTAACGCTGAGGGCAACAACAATATGATCCTTTGCGGTTTCACTTCAGGAAAACGATACGCCTAGTGAATTACTCCAATTTGGTTTATGAAACCTTGATGAGGATGGTAACCCTGCAGCCTCGAAGATACGAAGTTTTGCTTTTAGGTAAATCACGTTTATGCAATGCATGTTGCTTTAGCGTCATTCACCAATATGCTATACCTAATTTCTTTCATTTACTGCATAAACATACATATAGGAAACACCATAGACACAAATACAGAAAATAATGAACTAATGAACACATTTTAATTGACCCTTAATTAAAGCATAAAGTGTATTTACCACCGTCGCTATCACTAACGAGCGATGATTCATTGAATGTATAAAATAATAATTGCATTGTAAGATGAAAATCGTTTTTATCACGATTTTCAAAAGCTATTCCATTCCACGTTATGTTACGTTTTGATGTTAGATAAATCTCTGGTAGCTCGCAGCGCCGCCCCTCAAGATATTTCAAACAAAATTGTATCATTTGAATGATTTACGTGGCGATAAGAAAAACCCAGGCATTTATCTTCACGAGTGACCAAACTACACATTTTGGTATTTTCTTTGCTCCGATTGTTAGTTTTACACGAGAATATTTGTACCAAAGAATTTAGACACGTTTCTTATAGGATACTAGAAAGTTAAGGTCGCTGGACAGTGTATCATTTCAAACTCGGCTCTGACAGTGGAGGTTTATCAATTCTTAAGTCAATTTGTTTGGGAAATTACACACACGTCTTCGAAAAAAGTCGGCAAATAAATCGAACGTTAATGTTAGAACACCCACTAACTTTTTTTTTTTTTTTTTTTTTTTTAACGTCAGGAAATCGCCCTAAGACCTTCAGGCCGCTCTCGGGGGAGAGAGGCCCGGTGTGTGGGGGTCCCCTCTGACCTGTGATGGTGGGCGGCCAGAGGTATACCCACTAAAACCTGACGGTGCCTTACACGCCGCAAGTGCCAGAGCTCGCCGGAACCTTGCGGAGTACATCCGCGAGCTCTGGCGGCGGGTGGTCCTATCGAACCTCACTCTCTAAAACTCCCATTTCTGGCTAAACCCTCTCGAGAAGCGGCGCTGGCACACGCCGCCGCCATCTCGGGCCCTGTTAAATGGCGACGGACCCCCCCGAGTCCGCCGCCATGGGCTGGTCTACGGTGGCTGCAGGTCGTTGCCGACCCGCTGCCTGGAGCGTCTGGAACGATGGGTGTCCCGAAAAGGCTCCCGCTCCCTCTCTGCATCTTCTTTGAGGACCATTACAGCCTCACAGAAGAGGCGCATTGCTTCCCAGGATTCGTCGCTGTCGACCATAGCAGACACTACGGCCGGCAGCGACAAGTCCTGTCCCACTACTGACATTAAAGCGCGCCGCTGGTCGTTCCAGGCGGGGCACGCCTCCAAGGTATGTTGAGCGGTATCTGAACTGCTGCTGCAGTGGTGACACCGCCCAGCGCTCTCCCGGCCAATTCTATATAAATACCGGCCGAAACATCCATGGCCAGAGAGGATCTGCGTCAAGCGGAAGCTTAGCACTCCGTGACCTCTGGCCAGCCAGCCCTCGAGGACCGGTCTGACGGCCCGAATGGTCCAAAGACCGGACCGCGGCTCCTGCAGCCGCGTTTGCCACAACTCCACCTGGGACTGGTGGAGTTCCTCCCGACGCTCTTCCACCTCTCTGAGCGATGGGCGGTTACCCCGGCTCCGAGCCTCCTCTCGCCACTGGTATAGCGACGCGAGGGCTCTAGCCTCAAGGTCCCAGGGGAGAGAACCCGCAAGGACCACAGCTGCTTCGTTCGATACGGTGCGGTAGGCCCGCGTGGACCTGACAGCCATCAGCCTCTGCACTTGTAGAAGTTTGCTGATGATACCGCCAGAGACACTGTCGGCCCACACCGGTGCACCGTAGAGCGCCATGGATCGGATCACGCTCATATAAAGCCGACGTGTTGAGAGGCTCGGTCCGCGGATATTGGGCAGGAGCCGGGCAAGTGCCCCTGCTGCTCCCACCAGCCTTGGTATTAGGCGCTCGAAATGAGCATTAAACCGCCACCTTGCGTCCAGGACCAGCCCCAGATATTTGAGGCTAGACCCAATGTTAATACGGACCCCTCCGACCACCATGTGGTAATCTGGCGGTAGGCGAACCCGAGGGCCGTGAAAGCATACGGCCTCAGTTTTACCTAAGGCCACCTCCAGGCCTAACCGCCGAATTCTGTCCACCACATGGGCGACTCCCGCCGTAGCTAGAATGGCCGCCTCGCGGTGCGTTCTTCCCCTGGCCGTAACCAACGTGTCGTCCGCATAACACGTTATGGCCAGGCCCGGGAGAAGGACACCGCGAAGCACCCAATCATATCCGATGTTCCACAGGATCGGTCCGAGGACCGAGCCCTGTGGAACACCGCAGGTCATGCGCCACCGCCGCATCCCATCCTGCGTCTCGTAGGCGATCGTCCGGTTCGACAAGTACGCCTCGAGAGTGAGACGCAGATACTCGGGTACGCGGTGGTAACGGAGTGCTTCCCTCACGCAGCTCCACGGGAGCGTATTAAACGCGTTGGCAATGTCCAGGGACACCGCCAACAGAACCTCCCCCTCCGCCACAGCTTCCGCTGCAAGCGATTTTATGCGCAGGATTGCGCCAACAGTCGATCGTTCCCTCCGAAATCCGAACTGGTATACCGATAAATCCGGCCCAGTCCGGGTGAGGTGGCTAGAAAGGCGTGCGGCAATGACCCGCTCAAAGAGCTTGCCCGCCTCATCCAGCAGAACGATCGGCCGATAGGCCGATGGTGAATTCTCCGGCCTGCCCTCTTTGCGCAGGAGAACGAGACTGCCCTCCCTCCACCTAGCTGGAAACTCCCCACGCTCGAGGCAGACGGAGAACAGCCTCCGGAAATGGTCCCCCAGGTGTCTCGAGGCCATAGCCAACACGCGACCTGGTATACCGTCAGGCCCGGGTGTGGTGGCCCTGGCTCGGAGACGACGGACAACCATCTTGAACTCCTCGGCGGTCACAGCTGAGTATTCTTCTTCGCCCGTCTGGTCCACGGGTGGCGGTGGAGCCATCGGCGGCGGGTCGTGCTCATCCCTTTGGGGAAACAGCGTCGCAACTACCTCCGAAATGAAATTCGGCTCGAGTGTCGTTGTTAAGGGAGGGGCCCAAGGTCTGAGCTTGTCCCTAGCCAGACGGTAGGGACGCCCCCATGGATCCTCACTCAACGACGCAAGCATTTCGCTCCGGGCCCTTTTCTTGGCAGCAGCTATTGCCACCTTCAGGGACTTCTTGGCCTGTTTATAGGTAGCATGGAGCTCCTCCTCCACAGGATCCACCTCTCCCGGCGCAAGTCGGCGACCTCGGCGACGACTCCGGTGTCTGGTGTATGGACGGCGCGCTACTACGCAGGCGGCGCGTAGGGAGGCCACCTCTTCGCACCACCAATACACCTGTCGTGAGGGACCCCGCGATTTCACACGAGGCATTGCCGAGTCGCATACGCTGGTCATGGCCCCCGTAAGCCACTCTACTTCAGCATTCACATCATCCAGGGCTTCAGGCACAGGCACCCACGCCTGGATGATGGCAGCCTCTTCCAGTAGCTCCGGGTCTAACCGCTTCAGTGCCCAGCGAGGACGGTCTATCCAAGGGGACTGAACCGGGGGGTTGGAGGTATGGGTGGAAACTATGTCAAACCGGATATACCGGTGATCCGACATAGACTCTACCTCCTCCAGGACCCTCCAGCATTGCACCCTGCGAGCAAGAGCGGGGGAGGCAAACGTGACATCCACGATCGACTCTCCCCGTGGTGCCACGCACGTGCTTGTGGTCCCGCGATTTAGGACCTCTAGACCGACCGTGTCGACCCAATCCTCGAGCATACCACCCCGAGTGTCGGTCGCTCTCCCGCCCCATCTGCGTGAGTGAGAGTTGAAATCCCCCAAAACGAGTACGGGATGAGATTGATATCGGGTCAAAAGTGCCCCAATCTCATCTAGAAAGGTGTCAAACTCGGAGTCGCGTCGGCTTGGTGCAAAGTACACCCCGACGACGACTACCTCTCGCCACTGCACTGCGATGTAACCAGCGCCGCGAGCAATAGGCTTCGGGGGCGGCACGCACAAGGTTCTGGATGGGATAATCGCGACTTTCATCGCCGTGTCTACAATCCAGTTGCCTCTGTGGGGGATGTAAATCGGCTCCGACAGGACTGCCAGCTCTATGGCCCACTCCGAGATCGACTGCATTAGTAGGTCCTGCGCATTATAGCAGTGGTTGCCATTCAACTGGAGAAAGCGGTGGATGGAAGCGTGATCCATTAGGGGCACTCGATATCCACGTCGACTCCATCCATCGCTTCCTGAGAGGCCGCGGGGGCCAAGGGAGCTGTCGGATGAGCTGGAGCCAGACATGATATTCCGGCTGCGACAGCTCTCTTCGGTTTAGGTTTTGGGGCCTTACAAGCCTTGGTGCCCATCTGATGTCTGGACGAAAGCTTGGCTGCAGCGCACAAAAAGCAGTGAGGTGTGGCGGAGCAGTCGGACGCTTTGTGCCCCGCTTTTGCACATCTAAAACAGTTGTCACTCCTGTCGACCTCAGACAAGCATTTTGCCCTGACATGCCCCTCTTCTAGGCAGCGGAAGCATCGTCTTTCTCTGGGCTTCAGCAATGTGACTTTTGCCGCAACCCAGCCGACAAGAAGACGACCGCTTTCCGCCACCTTTTTAGCTGTCGCTGTCGGGCAGCGAACCCAAACCGACCCCATACCGTAATCGGCCCTACGGATTTCACCGGTCTTGACTGACTCCACAGGGATGTCACCAGCTGAGGCAATGGCAGCAGTGACTTCCGCGGCCGTGACAGAGTCGTCGAGACCAGACAGTCGCAATTCGGCAGTGAGAGAAGGTCGTTGTACTCGGACGTCACCGCCTAGGAGACCTTGGATCTTTTCCGAAAGAGCATCAGCCTGCTTCTGTCTTTCCTCACCAGATACCTCAATAACTCGGGCTCCTGTGGCAGCCCTACGCACCTTGAGGAAGGGAATACCCATCCCTTTCCAATCGATTTGGGTCTTGGCATCCTGGAGTACTTTGTCGTACCCAAGACCCTTGGTCTCCCCTTCCGGCGTGATGGTCACGACGACTGCCGCTGTTTTAGGCGTCCTCACCCTTGGCTTTTTCGTCCGCTTCGACTTTTGACCGATCTCAGGCGTCGGCTTTAGGTTGGTGCCCCTTTTACCCTTATCCCCGACACGAACCCACTCTCTAGACGGGGCGTTGGTGGTCGAGGATTCGGCAACAAGGGGGGCCAAACGAGCAGGGCCTGGCTTCGAACCCGAGGGCCCAGCAACGGCGTGGGTTGAACGGGAAGGGCCTGGTGGTATGGCCGTTAACCCGACAACGTCGGCATAAGTAGGGATGAGAGGTATAGGCAAGGAAGCACCTTTGCTTTTCTTGCCCTGTCCCTTGCCCTTTTTGGAAGGGGCTGGCAACGCCGGCGGCGGTAGAATAGACTCCACGTGAGCCACCGTAACCTTCGCGCTATCCGACGCAAGCGGAGGGCGTATGCGTGGAGCAGGTAGTAACCTCTCCTCGATGGAGGCCAGACGTGCGCTGACCATGGTCCCGAGGTCAATCATCAAGGACCGTCTAAACTCGTCCATAACAGGATCCTGATGGACATGTGCTGGGGTTTTGCGACATGCCGTGTCAACAACGTGCTGGTTGGTGCCACCAAGACCCGATAAGTTTGAAGACGGTTGGCTTCGCATCTTCACGACCTCCTCTCTTAGGGAGGCCATCTCTTTGCGGAGATCGACCAACTCAGCCCGCATACGGGCGTTCTCGGCCTGTAGGACCGACGTCTCTTCGGAAACGGTTCTCTGGCTGAGTTCCGTGTATATCTCTTGCACGCTGGCGGCAGCCGCTTTTAAGTAGCCTTGGAAACGGAAACAAAGCCCTTTGCTACTAGCCGCCACGTGCCGGATAGTCTGTAGGTCTTTTTCCAACCTAAGTCCAAGACCTGGAGTGGATTGATCCACTGTCTCGCCCGATGCAGACGGTGCTCCCTGGAAGGTCGTCGATCTGGTTGGGTATTTGAACCGCAGTTCACGAGCTGTCGCGGCCATAGCCACAATCTCTTTATCCGCCTCGATGCGCTGTTGCTCTTTTTCGATTTCCAACAACTTCTTTTTGGCTGCTGCAAGTCCAACATAATGCCCTACTGTGGGGGGTCGGCCGCGACTTCTCGGCTTAAGTTTGGGGGGTTTTTTGGTAGAAACAAATGTCTTGCCCCCCCAGTCGTCGCTATCAGAATCGCCATCACGACTCCGCACCCTTTTCTGAGGCGTTTTGTGATCGTCTTGAGCAGTGGTTGTCACGCTCTTTCCGCCTTCGGAAGCAACATCGAAGAACTCGACATCGTCATTTGTTTCACTCCCGGCAATACTACCAGAAACACTGGTGTCAGAGACACTGCCGGCAACCCCGTCAGTGTCTGACTTTTCATCGCCATTGAGTCTAGAACACGACCGGTCTCGATCTTGTTGACGTTGCCTATCAAGGGAGCTTTCGGTCAGGCGACTTGATCGCGTCAATCTTGCCCGACTTTCTCTTTCCTTCTCCTCTACCGACCCAGGTGTCAGGCACTTAGTCGTCTTCTTTGACCCCTTCGGTCCTTTTCCCTTCTTACTCTCCTCTTTTTCTACCTTCTCCTTCTCTTCAATTTGTTTTATATTTATTTTTGGTTCCATAAATGATCCCACGAGTAACACGGTGTATTGTACATTCAAGGCCGGAGCCGGTTCGGTCCGAGAATGGCCTACATTTGATAACCCAAGAGGGGGGGCGGCAGGTACCCCTCCTGGGAGTGCGGTCGAGACTGTCTTACACGACAGCCATTCAGATCTCGCCCCGCACCACCAACTTATCTTGCGGTTTTGACGACAGTTTACTCTGCCAGGCCCGGCCGGTCAAGGCAAGGCCCCCATTACTCCACGCGGGTTGCGCGTGGAGTTCCTTAAAACTAACACGTGCCCGGCCAATTAAGGCAAGGCACCCTCCTCCAATTGGGATTGGTACACTCCACACTCACCAAAAAAAAAAAGTGTGTGTAAAGTGTACCCACCCGGTGCGCCTCTTGGTTCACCGCCCAACATAGCTGGATTGCTATGCCAGGCAGCTTAAGCCCCACTACCACGGCAAGGTGGACGCACGGCAGGGGGAACACCCACTAACTATGATAATCTAAGCTTAGATGTCTACATTACTTTAATATTTATAACAAAATTGAAAACAAAACACTTTATTTATCTGGTTTTATCGCGTTTAATTACATCTCAGTCAACCTTGAAAAAGCCAACTGTAAAGTTGGCGAAAGCTCGGTTCAAATAATGAATAAAAACGCGATAAAACCGGATAAATAAAGTGTTTTATTATGCAAAATTGCGAAAACCATAGAAGAAATTAAAATTGAAAACACTAATAAAGGAGAATAAGGTCGGAGTAGTTATTCCGCTTTTGCTTTCTGTCTGTCAACTTTGAAAGTTCTTGTCATGAACAGAGACAAAGCATGTTCTTCCTACTCCGACTTTTGTACCTTTTAATAATAGGGCTATTAGTGGTCTACAAGCATTTTTTAAAGGTTAAATTTAAGTTTGTTAAGTGACAAAAATCCCTTTAAACTCGTTCCAAATCTCCATTTGCACGCAATTATTGTACCCCGGCTAGGTAACGAAGTAAATAAAGTAGGTTGAGCTTAACTGAAAATAAACCAACCTAAATATCATTGAAAGAAAAATATCATAAGAAAGCCTTGGAGTTATTAAACTGAGTGAACACAGAACAGGTCGTCTTCGTTTTACTAGTTGATATTCAAGTCTGACCCGGCTTAACCTCGGTAGCCTCGGGGCTCCCGTCATGCCCTCACGCGCCGTGAGCTGTTGACATTCCCCGGGCAAAGACTTGGTCAAGAAGGCTCTGTTTTGATGCTTTTGTTCTAATAACTATTATGATTTTGTGAGACGATTATCCAACACTCTCACTGCCTGTTACATGAAAAAAAAATGAAACTGTATAACATTTTGATATTATTCTTTGCCTCAATCTATACATATAAAATGCAAAGTCCCGAGTGATGTACTGATGGACTGACTGACTTAACGGACTGTGTATCAACGCAGATCTCAAACCGCTCGTTCTAGAGACATTTATGGACATTTGGGGAGTGTGTTTTTTGTGGTTTGTAAGTATTTACTAAGGATTTTTCGAAATGGCACCAATAAAGGGGAAAAGGGGGATCAATTAAAAAAACTGTGAGTATTTCTTAAACTTTATTTGATGTTTCCTGTAGGACACGGGAGCGAAGTCACAGCAAAAGCTAGTTTTCAATCCATTCAAATTTTAAAACTATATATTTTTTTTCTTCTTCTATGGTTTTATTTTATTTTTGTCACGGTAAAGGAAAGGATCGTGAGCATACCCACGGCTTACTTAGCTCCAGACGTGTTGACCCATTCTTAACTCTGGAAAATTGTGACTAGCTTGAGAAGGTAGTAATCATTAGCGTCAAGATGGCGGGACCAACTCTCCAATATTAAAACTTTATATCGTCAGATTTAGTACCAAATTGGTACTATTTGGTACCTCAGTTAAAAAAATTGGTACCTCTTTAGTTTAGAAGATATTTAACAAAAACCCTGGTCCCGCCATTATGACGTCAAGATGGCGGGCCCACTGAGAAAAACAACTCGGAGCTAAAAATAACTTATGTACAGATTCAGTACCAAATTGGTACTATTTGGTACCTCAGTTGAAAAAATTAGTAACTCTTTGGTTTAAAAGATATTTAACAAAAACCCTGGTCCCGCCATTATGATGCTTTGGTAATTTTTCAAAAATCATATTTCCGTAAGTATTATCGTATTTTTTAATATTTGTAGATTTAGTACCTAATTGGTACCTACAGAAAATCCTTTTATTACGAATATTAACCTTTTAAGAGATATAAGCATTTTTATTTCTACACAGAGTGTTTCAGCGAGGGTAATGCTACTTCACAGCAGAGGTTCAGTGCCAAGGACAAGCATTGACCAAGATGGCGGCTGCCGAAGTGATTACCAGACAATCGATATTTATACATACATAGAACGGAAACGGAACGGATTTCCTCCTAGAACGGAAATACATTTTTTTTTTATAAATGAGTATTTCCGGCGGGATTGAAAAACGTATAGAGCCTTCAACGAGTAATGTAGGTAAGAAATATAAATAGTTTAAACCGCTACCTACTGATATGTTTTTTTTTCTTTCGGTCTGATACATCACCGATATTGCCAATATGGCCATATCAGTACCGTGTCTTTGTTTAGCTTTTTTTTAAACTGAGTTTGGATTTGTATAGAGGCTTTGGCTTAGGTTGAAGATTAATATTCCTTTTTTTTTCTTTTTTGCCTACGACGTTTTTAAAAGTCGTTTTCGTGTTTATTTTCGATTCCCGTGCCAGTTTTAGTTTTACAGTCTGCTTTTAAAGTTTAATTATATTAATTCAAAGAGATTACGCCGTATTGAAAGTCTTTGTATTAAATCAGTGTTTTACAGCAGTCTATGTAATAATGGATGATAAAGCTTTTTAAATACAAAGGAAGGTATTCATATACGAAATAAACATAGCTACCAACTTCATATACCCATTTTTGCTTTAATACCTACTAGTATTCTCAAAAGAGTAACTACAAACCATTCACAAAGCGAAAACTATGTAAAAATATTCATTTCATACATTCACCAACAATACATGCACATACAAAATACGTGGAGCCTGTGTTTATACATGTGTACATTTTATTTTATTTTTACGTAATAGAGTACCTATAGTTCATACGGCGTCGACCGTAGTCATGGTTTTGACAGTCATGAAAAAAAAATGAAAAATACACCTCCTTTGTCAGCATAGTTACCTACTCTACGTTTGTCAGACATCAATTTGCGGTAGCAGCAGTTGTTCCGAACAAATAACTTTACATTTTTCGTAGTACAACCCAAAACACTACAACCCAGTATGGGTCTGTCCTGATTTTTTGAAGTTTATTTTTATTGACTCCCTGTTGGTAGAAAATTGAATGAAGCTCGCTTATAAATGAATTTGAAAATGTTCGTGTCGACTGCAATCGATTAATATTGTTGGTCTCCCTACTGGTATCAGGTTGGTAGGTACCTATAGTAGAATACATAATGCTATTTTTATTTTGAAATGGACTTTGTACATATTGACTCTTTACCATATGTTTGTCACGTTGTTTTACCCACGTTAATTCTAAAACTTTGTCTAGGTACTCTGGATTTTTTAACCTATTGTAAAACATTTCCCGATACCAGAAAATAATTAAAATTAGGCACGCAATGAAAAACGATTTAAACCAGTTATTATAGAGTAGGTACTTTTGAATTCTCAAGTTATAGTAGACATGAAAAACAAAAAGAAACACAAACATGATACTTAATTCGAACATAAATTAACAGAACTTCCTTTTGCATTTGAAACAGTTTTTGCGAATTTCCTACCTAAGTACACCGCAAAATATTTTAAAACTGACTGACGTTTCTGAGAAAAATGATGAAAGAAAACAAATGTTTCTCAATTTTTTAATTTCTTCCAAGTAGGTACAACTTATCCATTAAGTATACGTAGACTTTATAACAGTAGTAAGTCAAGCACTTGTGACACTAACTAAATTAGCCAACAGCGAGGAAGTCTTATATTTTTGTTACAATTTCCAAAGAAAATGTTACAAAGTCACACCCAATTTTACAAATTGACAATAAGTTGAAAATCCCCGTACCTCACCCATGTAAGTATGGTTCTTGTGGAGGGTTAAAAATCTTTTGTGATGTGGGTTTAGCATAGGGATGAATATGGAGTGAATGTAGTAGAGCAAGAGCCCGTGAACCCCAGACTTTCGTTATTATGAAAAAAAAAAAATGAAAGTTTATCAGCGTATGCCCCAACATACTTATGTGGGTAACATTAAGGGTGCCTGGCAAGGGGTTGCTACGCCCACGATGTTAAGTGTCTGGCAATTAATAAAGTTATTTTTTTTAATTTTTTGAAAGTTTTAATGATTACTTAAAAATCGCCCTTTATTATTTAATGTTTTTCACACACTTTTAGTACCGTTTATCTATCAAAGCCACTGTAAACTTTTTAAACTAACACGATTGGAACTCATATTTACTAAGTTTCGCGGGTCTTAATCGCGTGATTTAAACTTTTTAATTTTCCTTACCTCGACGTTTCGATCATGTTACAATGATCTTGGTCTCGAGGGGACTGGAGCAGCGGCGGGCGTCGTCCTTTATTTATGACCTCTTCGTACCGGTTAATATTCGTAATTGTGGGTAGTTACCGAAGTACCTAAACATTGGTTTAGACCATCATGAAATTTCATGATGGTCTATCGTTCTTACCTGTGTTGGGAGCATGCGCTGATAAACTTTCAGCTTTTACAAAATAACGAAGGTTTGAGATTCATAGGCTTTTAGACTATAGCCTCAATACCATTTGGAACTTCGTTGTTAACCCAATCACGTACGAATTACACCTAGGTATATATATTCGACACTGAATGGAAAGTGATAAGCTAAATTATTTGAATTCGAACGCAGTGCGTTACGAATTAAAAATGATTTATTTGCGGTCGGTGTACCGTACGCACACCTTGTCTGCTCGTACTGTTTTTTTTTTCATTAAATATTCATAATAATACATCATCGTTTTTAATTAGTTCTTTGTATGTTTGATTGACAGAGACTGCTTAGTATAGCCAAATGTTCAAATGAGAAAAAAATTGTGGTTTTTTTTTCCACGGTAATACATTTTTTTGTTTTACATCCCAGCCAAAAATAATTGTAAGGTTAGAGCAGAGAGCATGTTACAATATCGATAGTGCTTACAGTGAAGGTTGGTCGCTTTCCGATGCAAAAGTGTTCACTTCCATCATAATTGTTAAACTCGAACTTACATATAAACATACATACCCCAAAATCATTTTCATGTAAAATGTAGCCAAGACGATAGCGCAACCATATGACGTGCACTGTTAAAACGTTATCACATGTCATGTAAAGCTAAGTTTATACTCTACACTCTACACGCCTCATTATTTTTTTGTTAAACATTATCTATCGTGGTAACGAAACGGCCAAGCCACATATTTTGCCTAAGATGTTGTGTTTGTGATTTTGAAATTAGGTGCTTGTAGAGTTGGGGCGTGTAGACTGTAGAGTTATAAACTTAGCTTTACATGACATCTGATAACTTTTTGACAGTGCACGACATATGGTCGAGCTCTCGTCTTGGCTACATTTTTACATGAAAATGTTTTTGGGGGGATTCACTTATTTTTGTTGGTTGCTTGCGTACTACAATGTTTTTCTTTATATTATAAGTATATTATTATTAATTAATTAGACGTTAATTAACGATCTACGCGCCCTGCGCCATACGAGGTTTAAACCGAAACTTAAGGTTACGGCCAATAATTATTTCCGATGCCTACCACTCGTTTGACTAGTGGTCGTCAACACTACATGTACAGCGAAACAATTTTTAAAATATTCGATGTCCACCACTGGAGTATAGCGGTACATCTTTCTAATTATCAATGAATTTTCAGATTTTTTCACCTTTATAGTACTTTAAATCCAGAGTAGAGGACCTTTAGGGGCACCCGAGTCACCCCCATGTATGTTCCGCGATTTGTCGTAGCTAAGGAGTTATGGCCTTTTTTCTCATTTTCTACTAAAATGCGACCACTGAGACCTATTTGTTCATACCAACTGCAATAATTGAGATAATTAGCTTAATTTTTTTTTTACTGTGGAGTTGAATGATAGGGTAAAGTGACTTGTTATAAAAACATTTAAGAGCAAATAAAAAAAAATCACCTTACTTTTTCTTTAAACTAACTTCAATAACATACAAAGTTCGAATCCCGCTCAGTGTCGGCCATTGTGTTTTTGAATATTATTTTTTCTTTTCAAATATTTCTATGAACGCCTTTAGCACTTAAACTAAAATAACTATATTTTGTTTAGTCTACACCTGTATTTATCTATTACTTCATCATTCCACAATTCAAACACTTCTAGTAAGTAATTAACTGCTAATGGATGACTTCTGTCCATCGTCGAACCTTAACGTGACTGTAGAATAGAGATAAAGTTAGTTTCAAGTCAATTTCATTAAGTGCTGGACATTATACTTAATATACTAGCTAGCATTGCCTCACAATTTTACGCGTGGTTTTTTTTAGCAATGAGCTGTATGTCGTGGTTTCACCCCCGTAAGTCCCGATCCTGTGGGAAAATCAGGAGCCTATACTCCTCAATATTGTAGCTTTCTATTGGTGAAATATTTTTTAAATCGGTCCAAAACACATACATGCATGTTACCAACGTTACCTCTGTATAATATTAGGTTTAGATATCTCAAATGCCCTACCCTACTAATATTACATTTGTATGTGTTTGTTTTTGAATAAATTCCGATGACACTGGGCCCGTAGGTAGCTAAAACTTCTTCACTCACTCTAGATACTCGTACATGAAACCCTTGCTACGCTCGGAAATTAACTCTAAGAGTCCTTCGTACGCTTTGGATTCAATATGACGCCCGCTATATCAGACAGGGCTGTATTACCTCGGTGCATTAACTATTTATTATTGTACAGTTACAGTAAAAAATAAGATCTTTTTAAGTCCTATAGATTTAGCTACATTCAATAATAAACTGCAGACTATTATATTTCACTACAAGCACTTAATAATATTGACCGGAGATAGGTACATAATATAGTCGATTTATTTATCAAAATTTAACCTATTTTACCTACATCAATCAATAGAGATTAAGCCCCGTGAGCCGATCGAGGATAATGCTCGAGAAAGACACTCCTTATGTACGAGTAGATTAGAATTCCCCATAGTACTGCGTAGGTGCTATCTAATGAACGCTCAGCTTAGACATGGGAAGTGGCCGGAGGTACGGCGACCGAGAACTGGTGATTAATGCGTTTACACCGCAACCGTATTCTGAAACGTATTAAGGGATAAGTACAAATGAAGAAAAATGAATTGAAACTGAAATTAATGTAACGGGTTTTTAGTTACAGTAGTTTTTTTAATTAATTAGAAATAGAGTCATTGCAATTTAAAGTCAGCGTGCACAGGCAAACGTTCCTGAGAAGATTTTGATACAAATATTAGATGAGACGGTAGTCTACATTAACTTTTTAGAACTAAAAATATGTCAAGTCACATTTTAGTCTACCTTAAAGGAATCTGTAAAAATATCGTTTAATGTCAAACTGTTTCGCGAAAACGGAAGTTAAAAATCTATTACTGATTACATCTGTAAAAATTATTAAAATAATCGCGACGAACTCTTAAAATGTTTTATTTTTATAATGAGGATGGGACCATTGAAAAATCAATAATTAAATTGATGCAATTTCCAAAATCACTACTGATCACCATAGGTTTTTGGAGAACTTTAACGACCGTTACACCGATGAGACTTTTTTATGAAGTAGTTTTAGAATTTCCGCAAGCATCAGACTTGCGTCAGATATACGTTAACATGGTATGAACCACCTCTATTCAAAATCAAATCGCCAATGCTACAATATCCAGAATAGTGTTGTCTAAGCAGTTGACGTGCTAACGACTTGCCGATCAGCTGTTCAGCTGTTCAAGTCTTCTATTTGCAAAGTCAAAGAGTTAGTACTGCTTTGACTGATGAGTAGAGATACTGCACTACTGATGGACATGTATTTACTTGCACTATTCACTTTGAAAGCGATTTGTCGGAACTAGGTTTTATACAGCGTGTTTTTACAATGACAATTTAAGCCGAAAAGGAGTTGTTCTAGACGTCTAGGCGAACAACTTTTATTCTACGACTTTTAAAAATATCGACCTTTTTTTCGAAATTTGTGAGTTAATGTTTCACTGAAAAAATAGGCATTTTGAAAATAAAGGTTTTGATTGTAGTAGTCTTAACTGAATATAAGGACAAAATAAGGTCAATGACCTCTAACTCTAAGAAACAGCTGATTTTCAAGTAAACTTTGAACTTACAATTTTCGAAAACTTCTTCGAATTTCCAAAAGTTGTAGACCAATAGTTGTTTGCGTAGACGTCTAGAACAACCCTCTTTCGGCTTAAATGTTCATCGTCGGAATATCCTGTATACTTTGGTTACAGTATACGTTTGTAAAAGCAATAAATCTAAGTTAGTTGTATACAAATACGTAATTAGGTATTCTACTAATATTAAAAAGCTGAAAGTTTGCTAGTATGTATGTGTGTATATATGTATGTTTGGTACTCAATCACACAAAAACTACTGAACCAATTGCAATGAAACTTGGAAAATAGGTAGCTAGAGACCTGCAATAACACATAGTCTACATTTTATCCCGATATTCCCCCAGAGATAGGAATTATGCGGGCAAAACTGCGGGGAGCAGCTAGTATACCTTATATAAAATATATTTTAGTTTGTTGGTGGTATTTGAACCAAGAACAATTTTTACCTGCTTAAGAATTGCACCAGATACTCGGAACTGCGAGTGCCCCTGCTTAGTTTAGAATTATTAAAATTTAATTTAAGTATACCTAATATTGAACATGTTTCTGCACTAGCAACTAGATTATAGTTTCGAACTTTCTTATACCTTAATAAGCTAAAAGTGTTTGCAAACGCTACCTGGAGCTGCGATATAGGTACCGACTAGATTTTGGTTTTAGCTTTATTAAAAATTTAAAAATAACATAGGTATTATAGTTTATTATTCATTGCTTACAAAAAAACCTTAAAATTTAAAAATAAATTTTTTCTTATTATTAAAAAACTATAAACTATTTTTTTAATTTTATCGATATGATTTTAACAACAACAAGATCAAACTCATTACAACAGCTTGAATAAATGGCACAACGATTCCCATAAACGACGACATAGTGTAAATAAATAAAGACAAACACAGAAATGTTGACAAATACAAGAATAAACCACTCATTACGAAAACCACAGTAGCAACTTGAATTTTCTGAGTATTTCTTACACCTTGCAAAGGAGTCTTAAATAAACAATACAGCACTTTTAAATAAATACAGAAATTTATAGACAGTAACAAATAAACAAACACAAATTCTTGTTGGAAAATTGTTACCAAAGTCATAAAGGTAGTTAGTTTACCAATCAACTCTAAAACAGAAAGCACACTTGGCACACCCCAAGCGATAGCGTTACAAGTTAACTTTTTTCTCGTAATATTCACTGAAAATACTTTAACAATTTCCATATGACTTGTTATTGAAAATACTGTCATCCAAGAAGAGCTAGCATCGATTAAAAAATAGGTAATCACGAAATACAACGCTTCGTTCATGAGTTGTAACAAAACCAGCACACTCAAAGCATAAAAGCATGCTACACAGAATATTGCATTCAAATAGACATAGTTTTTGAAAGTACGCCATCGTGGGTAATGAATCCACCACCTCAATGCAATAATCACGGTGACCGATGTCAGTAAAGCTGATAAGAAATTCGTCACATAGTATATCGAAATCCATATAGCATTTTTCGTGGAATTATCAAACTCGTCCGCTTCAACAGTATAGTTTGCTAATATTGCACTGATTAAATCTGAGTCGAAAGTAAAATTTCCCAGTTTTGAATCAAGAGAATCCCAATCGAAAGGGTCATTTTCATTTTTCAGCCCGAATAAATCTGACAGTAAACTGTCCATTTGCGAATTTATTGAGAAAATATCAGACTCGGAGGCATGAGTTTCAAATCTTGCAGTGGTAGTATTGTAGTAAGTATTGTTCCGAAATCTTGATAAATAATAATCAGAATAATTCGTATAATCTGAATCAGCCATATTTTAAGATGATATTGTACCTAGAATTGTTTGGTATTTTTTATTAATATACTAAACTAATTCGTGATTTAAAAGTTACTGTGTTCCACAAGTAGAATAATGAAACTAATGGAATATTGTTGCGGTAGGAAATCCATACGTAGGTAATTAATAATTAATGTTGATAACAAAAATATATACTAATGACGTTTGATAACAAAAATAAATAAATAAGCAAGCTTGTTACCTGCTTATCTAAATATAAAACGTTGATTCATCTACTCTTTGGTATTCAGATCATGGCAATACCATAATTATTTACCACCATCATCATCATTATCTCAATTTTAACCGATCACTGCTAAACACGGACCTCCCCCATAGGACACCACACTTCTGGACAGGATTTAACCAGGACCTTCAGAATGAAAATCGAGGTAACGACTACTAGACTAACTCCGCTGTTTCTCTCGAAAGCTTAGATATGTAACTATTCCTATAATTATCTACGAACTCGCAATATGATACATCCTGAGTTGCAGAGTCAATATTAGCAAAGCAAATTAACATTCGTACGTATTAATTATAATGTTCTAGCTGAAATGGGTCACTGAATACTAATTAGGAATTTATCGGTAGGTACGTTTTTGTAATATAATAACTCTGTTTCCAGGGATTTCATCCGAACAAAGTTCTCGATTCCATGGAAAATTCGAGCTAAAAATAGCTCATGATTCTTTATTCCATATCTTGAAAAAAGTTGCTGCAAAATTGTTAGCTACTATTTACAATGACTCCCTCAACTTGACTTCTAACTTCGCTTGACTAGTTAAATATGTATCTTTTTAAACGATAAATGAGCATTTGACCTATATCTTTCCTGATGGTCAGTGAGAATAGGGTCTAGTATGTAGCATGCTCATCTTGAAGAAGAAAGAATTAAAAGGAACAAGATTTGACCGCTCTTCCTTAGTGAGTTCGGTCTACTCTATGACTTAAGATGGTTAGTGATAACATTAGAGGCCAAAACCTCATCTTAAGTGTAATAAAAATCGATTTAGTAGTTTAAGAGCCTATTAATGAAAAACATTTTTTTTAATTAAGTGTAGATCAGGATTAATGTTTTTTAAAAGTTTCATTTCAACGATATTGGCTCTTTTTTAATTAAATAAAACAAGGTTAATTGCGGCCATTTAAATACAAATAAGGCTCTCTCATGCTGCCTGATATGATAATGGTATAGCATTAGTGTTAGTATGGTTGTTAATAGTTACCACAGTAAATACTTATAGACGTCTTTATCGATACATAATGATAGGTAATCGTAACAGAAATAACAGACTATAGCAAAAAAAAAACGAAGAAGAAAACTAAAAAAGTATATTTCTTTTCTTGAAATCCAGTTAAAAATAACCGTGTTTTTTTTCCTGTAGATTATGAACCAATTAAATTTCGTGAAAATGTAATAAGCTAGTGCAATGAAAATGAAAACCAGTGAAGAATTTTTGTCTATTAACTGTCATTTTAACGATGCTCTCTAGACTTGATTTATTATTTGTAAAAAAATAATATGAGCTTTGTTTTTATTTTTCGTTTATTTTGTATATTAAAACTAACCACAGTCCTATTATGTATTTCTATTGAAACTACCCCTTCCAGTAAATAGTTGCTAGAGTAAATGACAAATTGACAATATCACACCATTATGCTAAGTGCAATCCTTTTTTTTTTCAGTGTACGTGTCTAGTCTAGTATAAGTTTTGCTTTGTTCTATCTTTGTTGTTATGTATAGTGAAACAAAAACATAACACTTCCTTTGGCAGTCGTGTAAAAATAAATTATATTCTATTCCGTTCTGTTCATATTTAAATTTACTTCTATCGTTTTAATTTTGCGAATTCTTAACCCTGAACTTAACTGGCAAGGTTAATAGCTGACTCTTTATAAACGGAGCTGTACAGTCAGAGTCTAGTAGACGAAATAAATCTAGTTAGGAGTGTATTGTAAAAGAGGATAGCGTTTTAGCGGCTTGTTTAGCCAGTCTGAAACGCACCGTATCAGAAGGTCTATCGAGGAAAATGATGTTGTTTACAGAACGTCGGTATATAAAAACTTTTAAATTAGACAATGTTAAAATGTACATACATAGGTTACAATGTATATTACAAAAAATACAATATAATGTTTTTTGTTTTGGGAATGAAATAGTTAAAAAACTTAATTTAGGCAAGTTTTTCATATTTAAAAAGTAGATATTTACCACGTTTAACCATATCGAGCTCCGTAAAAAACCATGTTTATTACCTTGTTTTTAAATAATATTTGTAGAGGAAACAACCATGTTAGTTTGAAAACGTAAAATTTATTTGTGATTATTTTATATTAATTTGCTCCGCTCTCCAGAATGTACATTTTTGCTCCGTTTTATGGTAGTTGAAACTTTGAGTGAATAAGTGAGGCGTTAGATTTGATTTAAGAAAATCGGGCGTCGTCTTCAAGTTTTTTTTTTTCAAGGTGGTCAAAACCTCCGCTTTGGATCGTTTCTGGTGCAAAGTCCAAGGATATTTAGTGTAGAAATTCTGCGAGCATTTTGGGCAACTTTGCGCCGGGAACTCTGGGTGGTCGTCTTTTAGGTTAAATACTGTTGTTTTTGTTTTTAGTAATTTTAATTTTTATATCTTTAATCTATTATGTTTTGTGTTAAAAATAATAACAAAATATGATTTTCTTTATTAAATAAATCGCTCTAGACTTACACTATAAGTTGTATAACGAAGAAAAAATATCAGTGTAGAGGCGTTAAAGAAAAATTGTAACAATTTATTTGTCGACTTGGAAGCCGAGTCTAAAACGTACTATATTTTCGCTGTCCCACCATTTACAAAAATCTTTGAGTCCATTTTGAAAATACATACCTACTTAAACAAAAATCAATTCCGTCCATAGGTGATTACAAACTTACACTCTACACCTCTCTAATCTTATCTGTATTTCGCGATTATCTTGATGTAAGTTTGTGAAATTCATAATTTACTTGTATCTACCAAACCACTCGATGGGTTTCTTTAATTAAGGTATCGTTAGATTCGTCTTGTTTCTGCAATAGTTCTTAGATAGGTAACATAAAAAATACTTAAAAACAAAATGGTGGTCGCCATTTTGTTTAAAGAAAAAAAATGAAAATGGACTGACTGTCGCGGATGGGGTATCGTTAAATAGGTAATTAAAAAATATTTTTAGGTTTTTCAATGATTTAAAGTTGGTTAGCAGCCGTTCATAAAAAACCGCAACCCACTAAATAATCCTCAAAATACGAATGATGTAATTAACCGTCTTATACCTGCCTAATGCTGACTAAAAAGTGTGAAATAAAAAATAAACATATAAAAATGTAAAAAACCGCCTATTTAAAAAACTAAATAAAAACTTAAAAGATAATACCTGATAACTTAACTTAAATTAACTGATAAAAAAAAAATTAAAACCCAGCAATTTTAAGTTTTATTTAGTTTTCTAAGAAGGCGGGTTTTTTTTATTTTAAATAGTCAACAAGAAACCTTTATAATTTCGTCATGTCTGTCCGTCCGTCTGTCTGTCTGTCCGTGGCTTAGTTCAGAGACGGTTAGTACTAAGAAGCTGTAATTCTGCACGACAAAAGTACTTATACAAGATGTAACAGGTAAGCTCTTTTAATCCGAAAGGGGGTTGTTCTAGACGTTTAGGCGAACAACTTTTGTTCTACGACTTTTGAAAATTCGAAGTACTTTTCGAAAAATTTAGGTGTAAAGTTTACTTGAAAATCAGCTGTTTCTTAGAGTTCGAGGTCATTGACCTTATGTTGTTCTTTCATTTAGTTTGGTCTACTACAATCAAACCTTCAATTACCTTTATTTTCAAAAACAGCTGTTTTCCAGTGAAACATAATTATCAAACATATGTCAGATTTGTTTTGTCAAGGAAAGTCATATTTTTTTTTCAGTATTTATAATAAATTATTTTAAATTCACTTTTGCGCATTTAACGGCGCTAAATTATGGACGGGGTCGGTATTCGGCCCCGTTCAGGTAGTGGGAGCAGTACAGATATCCGGCATATCTATACTGCCAGTATGGATATGACTGATACAGAAAAGGAAGATGATCAATCTTATTGCGATGCGTGGAGCGTGAGGTCAGCAAGATCTTTGAGGTACGAGCCGAGCGAAACATCTACGTCGCTGCAACAGCGACGGGTGCATACGCCTGGTACGCAACCTCGTCATGATAAGCCGTTTGAGGAAAACAATTTAGATGAAGGCGAATTTATTTTGGTTAGAAAGAAGTTGAACGGAAAACGAAGATTGGTTATGGAGAAGACCAACGAAGGATTAAAAAATAACACTTTTGAAGTTAGTATTTCATCACTTCAAGTTTTGCCGAAACAAATCGGTTTAGCCAAATTACTTTTGTCCGAAAAAATAGATAACATTACAAAAATCAGGTCTTCTTCTTCTTTTCGTGTAGTGGTGTGGCTCACCTGGTGTTAGAGTTTCTCAGATCGCCTTAAGGCCTCTAACTTGACCTAACGACTGTTATCAGAGATAACAACCGGGACCAACTGCTTAACGTGCCTTCCGAAGCACGGAGGAGCTCGAGAAAATTATTTTTGCCACACAAATTTTAGGTCACCCGTCCAAGTAATGACCGCGCCAAGCGTTGCTTAACCTGCACAACCATTCAAGATCGGCTGGTACAGCTAGGCCAATGAGCTCCTCCTCCTCCTCCTACAAAAATCAGGTATAAAAGCCCCTATAAAGTTATTGTTTCGTTTGAGAAGAAGGATGATGCCCTGAAGTTGATAAACAATAGTAAGTTTACAGAGCTGAAATACCGTTGTAGTTTGACTACGGAAGTTGGAGTGTCTTTTGGTATTGTCAGGTATTTAGAGCTAGATATAAAAGACGAAGAATTAAAGGAGTCAATAACATGCCGCGATTGTGAGATCATTTCTATCCAAAGATTGAAAAGATTATCGGATATGGGTGAATGGATCAATAGTGAGTCGGTACGTTTTGGCTTCAAAAGTCATGTGTTTTTGAAGCCAAAACGTACCGACTCACTGTCACCATACACATAAGGGGGCACCCTTATGTGTATGGTTATGGATGCAGATTTAAGGTAGAACCGTATACTTTTCCCGTCACACAGTGCAGTAAATGTTGGAAGTTCGGACATTCGGCACGGTCGTGTCCGTCGCTACATGTATTGTGTCCAAAATGTGGTGGTCGTCACGCCAATTGTGATGTATTGGTATATAGATGTCTTAACTGTAAACACTCTCATATGTCTTAAGACAAGACATGTCCTATGTTTAAGAAAGAAAAAGAAATACGACGTATCATGTCAACATTTAATTGTACTTACAAAAGGGCTTTGTCGGAATACATCGAACGGAATAGGATGTATTATAAAAACACTACAGAGAAGATAAATACACATGTAATAAGGCCCGAAGCATCAATCCGAAACAGCAATTTATCGTACAGTCAAATAGTTCAAGGTATAATTTCAAAAGTTACTGGAAATCCGGATGAGCCTGCTAGAAAAGAAAAAGTATTAGTAGAAAACGATGATTGTAATGAAAACATTATACAAATTGAAGAACCTAAGATCAATGAAGTAAAGAAAAAAAAGAGAAAGAGGAAGTCAAAATTAAAAGTAGCAGATGGAGAAAGAAAACAGCATCCTGTTTTTGGTTCAGAAGACTTTTCAAGCGAAGAATATGTGGTGGAGGAAGAACCTAAATCTTTCAATATTGAAAAAGACATTTTTGTAAGCTTAAAAGATATTTTTTTTCCAGTATGAGCTATGATGAAAAAATAGAGCAGTTATTTAAAGTTATTTTTAAGTTAGTTAAACAATTTGTAAATAAGGAGATGTTTGGGAAGATATGGGAATACATTTGTAAATATGGGTAGTAATAATCATGTGGGGCCTGCAAACCAATTCATTAATTTTAGTCAATGGAATGCACAAAGTTTTTTTTCTAAAAAGGATGATTTGGAGTTGTTTTTGTATCAAGAGAAAATTGGCATCTGTATAGTGACAGAAACATGGCTTAATAGTGATATATCTTTTCGAATTACAAATTACAATGTTTTCAGAAAAGATCGGAGTGATTCCTACGGAGGAATTGTTATAATAGTACATAAATCAATTAAAGTACAAACTTATCCCATTTATTGTCCAAACATGTCCATAGAATTATTATGTTTAAAGATTTTAAATTGTAAGTATGTTGATTATGTTGTTGCAATTTATTGCCCTTCGTCGAATGGTAACCGTACTTCACAAAATGACTGGGATAGTATTTTTGCTCAATTTTCGTACAAAACAGTTTTTGCAGAGGATTTTAATGCACATCACACTAATTGGTCGAATTAAATAGATATTAGAGGCTCTCAGATTCATAATGCATCACTTGATAACAATTTTGTTTCTTTAAATTCCGGAGCAATTACTAGATTTAGGTTGGTGAATAATGTTGAACAAACTTCTTCACCTGATATTACATCTACAGATATTATGATTTATTTTTATTGGAGTGTGACACGAGAATCACTGGGTAGCGATCACTTGATAATTAAATTTTCTTTGTGTTATCGAGGCTCTCAGAAATTTGTTAGGCGACGTAATTTTAAGTTAGCCAATTGGTCATTATATAAAGAAATCTTGGAAACAAATTTATCTACAGAAGATTGTGAAGAATCTGTACAGGCTAGATATGATTTTTTTATAGAGAGTATGAACAGTGCTGCAAAGCAGAGCATTCCAATGATTAAAAATTGCACTGATCCTTCACAAAAATTTCAACCTAAGCCTTATTGGAATAGTTCTATATCAGAAGCAATTGCCAAACGTAGGTTAGCGTTGAAAACTTTCCGAAGAAATCCAACTCCTGATAATTATAATAAATTAAAATCCGCAATATCTGCTGCACAACGTATTCATAGACAAGCACGTTCAAATGGGTGGAAACAGTTCTGTGACGGAATAGATTCGGCTTTAAATGCTTCAGATATGTGGCGTCGTATGCGTTGGATGAAAGGTTTAAGGACACAGTCAACTCGTTCATCTTTTGAAGCCAAATATGTATTATTAAGTAGTCTAGCACCAGATTTTGTTCCTTTAGATAGTCCTATTTTTCAGTCAGCCAATACAGCGTTAGAGGATGAGTTTTCTTTAGAAGAATTTAATAATTCTCTAAAGAAAAAGGATACATCTCCAGGAGATGATGATATTACTTATTCTATGTTATATAATTTACCTCCTCTTGGTAAGTTATATTTACTTAATATTTTCAATATGATTTTTATAAATTCATATATTCCGTTACAATGGCGTAATATTAAAATAGTACCGATTCCAAAACCAAGCATTGACCCCAATGTACCTCCCAAATTAAGACCCATTTCTCTAATCTCATGCGTGTGTAAAATATTTCATATAATGTTAGGAAAGCGGATTGAATGGTATGTTGAACAAAAGAAATTTTTAGCACCAACGACTTCTGGATTTAGAAAGTTTCAATCTTCTTTAGACTGCATTGTACGATTGGTGTCCGAAATTCAAAAAGGTTTTTCCAATAATTTGTGTACTTTGGCTGTATTTTTAGATATAGATGGTGCATATAATAATGTTTTAATAGATCAACTTGTTATTATTCTGGATAAACTAAATGTAGGAGGAAAGATATGTAAATATTTGTGGAATGCGTTTAATAATAGATGTTTAATGATTAAAGACAATGATGTATTAGCTAGTGAGGTTATAACTAGGTGGGCTGGTAGAGGATTACCACAGGGAGATCCTCTTTCTCCGTTGTTATTTAATATTTTTACCTATGAAGTTACTAAAGTATTAGAAAACGTGGGGTTTCTGCAATATGCAGACGATTTTGTGATTTATACGCAGAATAGAAATAAAACCCTTAATAAGACATATTTACAAGATGCATTGAATTCTATTTTTGATTTGTTAAATCAGCTAGGTTTGAGCTTATCACCAACAAAAACTCATGTTTGCAACTTTAAGAGGGGCTGGAAAAGTGATGCACCACAGCTTAAGATTAATAATAGAGTTATCCCGATAGTTGATAATGTTAAATATTTGGGTATTTGGTTAGATAAATCATTATTATGGAACAAACATATTAATGAAACTAAATTTAAAACAATGAAAATGATAAATCTCTTGAAAGTATTGGCCGGGGCCTCATGGGGGATACACCCTAGACACCTACGCCGTTTGTACATTGCATTGATTCGCAGTAGATTTGATTATGGATGCTTTGTTTACGATTGTGCAGCCAAATCACATTTAATTAAATTAGATAGAGTTCAGAATGTAGCGTTGCGTGTGATAGGAGGGTTTGTAAGAACTACGCCTATTCATGCCATGGAAAGTGAAGTAGGTTTACCCCCGCTTTATCTCCGTCGTGAATATCTAGCTTTAAAATATTGTTTAAAAATAAGATTTTGGGCCAATAATAAGACAGTCGAGTTGCTTGAGCGATTAAGCGATAGATGTGAATTAAGTTATTGGCGTAGGAAAAAGAAACCTGTCCTTGTAACAAAATTAAATGAAGTTAAAGATTTTCTGGTAGGTGCAAGTTATCCTTTACTTATGTTTCGGTTAAATACTTGGATGGCTAATATTGCAGTAGATTTTATAAAAACAGAGGTAGATGGTATTGAACAAAGTAAAGATCAGTACAATATTTTAAAGCTTAAACAGAATGTTATGTTGATGTTAAATGTAAATTACAAAAGTTTTTTTAAAGTATTTACAGATGGATCTAAGGATACGAATGGTTCTGGTGCAGCATATTACGTTCCTAGTCATTGTGTGAGGGCGGGTTACCAAATAGACAGAGATTGCTGTATATCTATAATGACGGTGGAGTTATTTGCATTGTCAGAGGCACTTTCTTATTTGATTGCTTTAGGTTTGGATTGTCCTCAACGAGTAGTGGTATTGACAGACAGCCGCAGTGCATTACAGCATATAGCTAGATGTGTATCGAACGTTATAGGATCATCATTAGCTTACGCGATTTTGAAGAAGTATTTATGTCTTCAAAGCATGAATGTGTGTCTGACATTGCAATGGATCCCATCTCATTGTGATATTCGAGGTAATGAGGAAGCAGATAAAATAGCTAAAGAGTCAATAACATTAGGGACACCTACTTACATAATACCAGAATACTCAGAATTGTTAAGTAAGTTTGGAAATAAATTGTACGAAAGCTGGAAGGCGCACTTTGTAGAAGCTTCAAAAGACAAGGGTATTTGGTACCGTACAATACAGAGTGAGCCTCCTCGAATACCATATCTGTTAAATACTCGTAGTAAACTCAAAAGAAATATGATTGTGATTGCACATAGACTTCGAACTGGTCACATTCCACTGAATGCATTTAGATATTTGATGAAGTTAATAGATTCGCCAAATTGTAATACGTGTGGTAAAACTGAAGATGTTTATCACTTAGTAATTGAATGTGAACGGAGCCAGCTTTTGAGAACACAGCTTTTTCATATGTATGGTATAGATTTGAGACAGGTGGGTGCACTACAGAGGGTCCTAGCTGAGCCTATGAGTAGTGTGGCTGTTTTGTTATATAATTTAGTTTATGATTTAATTAGTGTGTAAATGTTTATGTTGTAGTTCAATAATTATTTTGTTATAATGGGACCGACATGTTCTGTTTTTGACAAAGGTCCCCAATTTCTAAATTGATTAAAAAAAAAAAAAAAAAAAAATTATCAAAATTTTCAAAAAAAAAGTTCGAATATTTAAAAGTCGTAGAACAAAAGGTGTTCGCCTAGACGTCTAGAACAACCCCCTTTCGGATTAAAAGGGCTTACCTGTTACATAATATTGTATATTCATTTAAAATAAATATTCCCTACATGTAAAATGAGGGATGATTTTTTTTCTGGTGTACCTACCTACCTACCCTATCATGTGGGTTATTGTTAGATAGCTCTTTTAAAATAATTGTTGGTTTTCACATACCTACCATTTTTCTATTTAGGGTTCAGTTTTCGAAATATTGAGCCCTCAAGATCTAGTTTTTAGAGTTATGTGTACCCCCTCTTACAGCAAAATACTTTAGTTGGATACGTCATATATATGTGTTCGCGGTAGTAGTACATAATAATGAAATTTAAAGAAAAATTATCACAGCTGAGCTGTCTTTTTTAATTCACGAGTAATAAATATTTCGAATAAATTTTGTTGAATAGGTATTACATACTAGGTAGGAAGGTGTTAGTTGTAAACTTTCAAGTGTTTTGCTCGGGTTTTGTCGGTCGGTCGGTGCACGCGCAAGCCGCGTGAGCTGAGTGATCAGCTGGGAGGGAGTTGTTGTTTGCGTACCTACCACGTACTACCATAGCCAAAAGATACCTAACGTCTGCAATTGTGTGGCCTTTTACTAGTGTAATGTAGTGAATGACAATAATATTTGAACATGTTAATTTTTAATCATCAACGTTTTTATTTTATATTTTAGTGCAATGCTGTATATAACTTGTTTATAAAAGAGTGTACGTTCTAAACACTATCTATAATGAAATGTATTTATAATGTTAGTAGCTTCGTTTGGAGATGCCAAGACAAACCGTTGAGGTTTTGTGGCATTTGTTTATGCTTAACTCAATGTATGTCCTATAATATGTTATTCAATAAATAATAAAATAAATAATAATGAAGTAAAGTCTTTTCCAGATTGCAATCCTCGTAATTAGAAACTACGAAACCCTACACTGCGCATGGCTCAACAAGGCACGCACGCACTTGTCCAATTTTTTTATATGTATTGAATAGCTATGTTCCACGCCCCAATTATTACCTCACTCCTGCCCGCAACAGTAAGTTGTGTTTCGAAAAAAATCGCATTATGCGCAGTCAATTTCGCTTTATCAAAGTCGCTTTATTGTGTTTAGTATCAAGCTAATACCGTCAAACACCTCGTGACGTTAATACCCATTGATTTGCATAGTTCCTGATATAACGTCCTGTCTTATCGGCTTCGGTGCTGATAATTACCCCATCTTAGCGAGAATAAATGGATATGTGAACATTAATATCTGATCTAAGACACTATCGGAGCTCGCTCTTAAAATAATGTGCTCTAAGATTACAAATACGGCTGTGTGTTAACTTATTATACTCGTACGTTGTCTGGTATCTATAATACAAGCCTAGTTGCTAAGTTTGGTGCTTAGTTTTGCAATATTTTTACGGTCGACCGGACACCAATCCTCCTAAGGACCATGAAATGTATCCACCACCGCACGGCGAGAACTTATGGTTTATTAGTCTTTTAAAGATCTCCGATCTAAAAATTATCCCCAAGAGAAAAAAAATTTAAAACGGTCTAATAGTTTCGAAGCCCATTCGATGCAAACAAACAAATCTTTTCCTCTTTATAATATTAGGATAGATTACGATTATTTTTATTAAGACAAAAGGCTTATTTCATTTCAGTATACCTGTTGATAATAGAAACAGTAAAGTTTCTGAAAGGTCATGTTTGTCGGGATTAATTACTTAAAAAGTTTTAATGTTACGTATACCTTCCTACTTTATAAACTAAAGTTTTTTTGCGCCAATCCTTGACTCAGAATTGAATTTAGAATTACTATTGAAATTGGAATCTTTCATAACGACAAGCAATGACGAGTTCTAAGTTCAAACGAATCAAACCCCCCGACTATACCAGCCAGTTATAAATTGTAAGGTTTAACGGAAAAAGTTTTGTTATCGGCCGCCTATTCGGGGTCGTGAATCGTGAATTTAGACTACTCCATCGAGATAACGAGCTCCGTGATACTTTGACAACGGAACCTCGGTCGGTAGTTCAGTACGATAAAAATAATGCCTTTTGTCTCAACTAATTTGCATAAGGTCCGTCGCGTTTACTAAATGTACCGAAAATGCTGACGATGAATTTTAAATTATTTCTTGTGTTAAATGTTCGACTGCTTTTAAATTCTCCCGTTTTTAGTAAGTGCTGCTGAATTTGCCGTTTGTACACAGAAAAATGTAACCATAGAAGCGCCTTGTCCTTAGAGAATGGAGACAATTTAACAATACAGCTGTCTATTTTGTTCCCACTTAAATTGACATATTAAATAATAGGGGTTAAAGTATGAAATTGCCGTTTTATTGCAATAGGTTCTTTGAATTGACATAGAATCTTCATGGTTTGAGGTTTTCGAATAAAACTTTTTCAAATGGTTTCTGTGATGTTCTTTTTTTAAAAAATGTGAAACATTTGAATATCGACTTTCAATTGTTTTTGTTATTCAATTTAGACAAGAAAGATGGATACTACGAAAATTCGAGTGATTTTTGAATACGAGTTCCGACGCGGAACTAACGCGGCAGAAACAGCCCGCAATATCAATGCTGCGTTTGGAGAGGGGTCTACTAATGAACGCACCGTGCGATTTTGGTTTAAACGCTTTCGTGATGGAAATTTCGACTTAAAGAACGAACCACGAGGAAGACCGCCCACGCAGGTGAATAACGATGAATTATGAGAGATAGTGGAAGCCGATCCTAGTCAAACTACCCAGGAATTAGCGGCATGGTTTAACGTTACCTTACCCACTTTATTGACTCACTTGCGTCAAATCAATGAAATAAAAAAATACGAAAAATGGGTGCCTCATGATTTGACTGATCTGCAGAAAGAAACGCGTGTTGAAACTTGTGTTGCCTTGTTGAACCGGTACAGAAATGAAGGAATATTGGATCGAATTGTAACATGTGATGAAAAGTGGATTCTTTATGATAACCGGAAAAGAAAAATGCAATGGCTGACCCCAGGTCAAATGCCACAACAGTGTCCTAAAGCAAAACTTACCAATAAAAAGGTAATGGTAACTGTTTGGTGGTCTCAGCATGGTGTTATTCACTATAGTTTTCTTCGATCTGGTTAAGCAATTACGGCAGATGTCTATTGTGCCGAACTCCGAACCATGTTGACAAAACTAGCAGTAAAACAGCCCCGACTCATGAATCGATCTTCACCATTATTGCTCCACGACAACGCGAGACCTTACACAGCACGAGAAACCATTTTGACCCTTCAGGAACTGCACTTAGAAACCATTCGTCATCCTCCGTATTCACCAGACCTTGCTCCAACGGACTACCATTTTTTTCGTGATTTGGACAATTATCTACGTGACAAGAAGTTTTCTTCCCAGGAGGCAGTACAAAATGCTTTCACACAGTTTGTGCAGTCTAAATCGTCGGAGTTCTATCGCAAAGGCATTAATAACCTTCCCATTAGATGGCAGCAATGTATAGATAATAATGGCAACTATTTTGATTAAATAAATTTGTTAAATATTTAAAAAATAAACAATTAAGATTTTCAGTACAAATCGGCAATGTCATACTTTAACCCCTAATATAATACTCTTGTATTGTATTTCAAGGTTTCGTACAAAGAAAGCAATTAAAATTCATTTTGTTCTGAGTTCTAATTCTAAGAAATTGCCTAAGACATTACGAAATATCATCATATTTTGATATCGCTTGAAGGTATATCCCCAGTACCAATTGGAATAAAAACAGAGTCGTAGAGCTATATTAGAGTACGAATTTTTCATCGGCGGATACCTACCAAGTTGCATTAAGATATGTCGTACTGCCAATAAAAAATAATAATACGATGATGGCGATAGGAATTCGAAGTAGGTACGCTGTTCAGCTAGTAGTTACATAGATATATATAAAACAACGGATAAAACTACTTCGTTGATAGGTAATTCATCTGATAAACATTGTCATTTTCATATGTATGTATGTGTATGTAAGGTTATGAAATCTCAACTAAATAGACAAAAAGTAGATTTAGAAATACGATACACCAATGACTATAGCGCCGAAGCGTACCTACTATTACAGTACAGCAGATTCCTACAAGGTCATGTCATACTTTACCTAACTGTAATATGACCATTTATATACCATAATGTAGACGGGGGGGACTAGACCGGGGTCGTTACGCCATTATCAAGTAAGGCAACGAAACTGGTTACTTAACGGCGTAACCTGTTTCAGTACCAGTGATTTTTGTAACTTGTTATTTTTATTCAGCTCCAGTAGGTAATTGTTTGCATAAATATCTCCACAAACTATACAGTTAGGAAATTACAACATATTAAACACTAGATATCTAAGAGTTTGTAGCTAGATATACAGTTATATCAATTAATAAATTACTTCGATACTATAACTACTACGCTTACGCTCGAGTAACGTGTTACAAAAATCACTACTTGTTATTGGACTCGAAACTAGTGATTTCGTTACTTGTCGCGTCGCTAGTTATCGTAATTAGTTATGTGAAATAACGCCTACGTCTACATATAACATATCAAATGGGGATAGTCGTATCACACTTTTTCTAACTGTGATATGACCAAGTAGATATCTGCTGGATGCGACAACTATCCAACGGATAGACTCCACGGGGTTCTTATTAATTTAATACTCCTGCAAAGCAGCTTATTTAATAAACAAAATTGCGCAAAAAGTGAAGAATAGAGAACGTCACTCAACTCCGGCGAGCATATTTTTAATTAACAATTTTGCTGCAGGTGCCGACAAGCTTGGTATAATTATTAAAGAAACCAATAGGAATATTCTATTTTAACTCCGAAACAAAAACATGGAAGCTAGAAAATAATAGTTTTGACGTCACATTTCAATGATATTGGTAAGTAGTTACAAATCGCATATAGCTTTGATGTTTTAAACAAGCATGTTACAAGTCATGTATCTTGCGACATACATTGCGGTAAAAATCATTAGCCTTTTTTTGCAATAAAACAATTCTTTGTCAGTATTATTATTTCAGAAAATATACCTAAGCCACGTACAAGCCTTTGACCTAATACCCCCGAATGCCCCTGAACGTATAAATATATTTGGGAAAATTTGCTTTACTTAGCTTTATCACATTAATTTTATATCAGTTCCTAAAAAAACAAAGTTCCAAAATATATATACCGACAAGAATAATTTGCGAAGAATATTCTTCTTAAATATAAAAATGAGGAAGCTACTGAAGGGTTCGTTTATTGCGCATAAAAAATAGCAGACGACAACAGCCTTTTAAGGCTCCATGGAACGGGCCGTCACAGACAATTTACTTTCAGACAACTGAATAATTATCTATTGTTAGTATGTAAGCGCGTACTCACAATACATCAGTTCGTTGAAGTAAAGAAAAATGGGTGTCTTTCGAGTTGTCGCGCTCGCTGTCGCGTCGTCGCGTCGCGTGACCCACTTCGTAGTTTAATTTTTGTTAGATGAAATTCTTCGGTTCAAGCGAGCGTTTTGGAATTTTAATAAAGCTCTCTACAGGTATTCCGATAGATACTTACCTACGATTTATTGGAAAATTGTACATTTCCTTCAAACATCTTAAAATGAAGTTCCATTTCATGTACTGCGGGGGATTTGGGGAATGTTTCTTTTGAAATGTGTTTTCGTTTTAGTATTTCAATTACTTTTGTATGAATATTTAAATTACTTACACAAGTAAAGGAATTATTTTATGTGAAGCAAATACTTTAACGCGATTTGTTGAAGCGACTTTTTCTTCGATTTTTTATTGACATTTGTAGTTAAAAATCGGACCAAATTATGTCAGGTAACTTAACATTTCGGGAACTAAACATTTTAGGACTTGTAATTTTGAGACACTAGACTTTTTAGGACTGGTCACTTTACTACTAGACTACTACATTACTAGAACATTACATACTAGAACATTAGACATTTTGACACACCAGTTATTAAGTACGCTAGACATTATGAAACAGAACGATCATAACTAAGTAGGTACGTACAATGCAACTTGTGGGTAAGTGTACTTAGTTTAGTTTTAAGAGCATGTCTAAGAAACAGTTTTTACTGATATGTAAAAGAAAAGTCATTTAAAAAATCTCCATGTGTTCTTGAGCTTCACAATTTTACCATCAATCAAATGTGGTGTCATCCACAGAGAGTAAGTGGAAATAACTTTTCCTTTGTAAAGCTAACTCAGTTATGGGTAGGTACCTACACCAACGCGGGCGTGAGGTTTGGCTTTGTTCGCAAATGCAAAACCATAGCCGGTTAATATTCGGATACACCACGAATTTACGAACGGCAGTGTTGGTACCACGGGTTTGTACATAATATGCGTTTATTTAAACGGTTCTCACTAAAGTTTTTGCCTACAAGTAGGTTATTCGTAAATATACTTATTGTTTGGTTTCAAAATAAATCTGAATCTTGGTTGCTATCAGCTAAGATCAGCTTAAGAATTTTTAAGCTGATGTAGCTATATTACCTACAGCTCTCTCGCTTACATAATTTTCAAACCTTAATTAAAACTCTTAAAACTACTTACTTTAGTTAAATAGAGCAATTAGTCGATCTAGCTATTTTTTATATACGAATTAGGTAGATTCAACGTGAACGCTTTATAAAATAGGCACTAGATGACCGGTGCCTCTTCACCATTTTAATTATTTAAGCTTTAGAATAAATGAATAAAAAAATCTCTTATTGAATGGACTATTTATATATCGCATGCAACTATATATCGAGAATGTCCTAAATTATGACTCTTATACTAGGCCACAGTTAAGGGACATACTCGTCTAAATTAAGGTACAGTCACAGTTTACCTAGTACCTATAGTTGGCGCCTCGCAGAGCTATGTTTAGCCTACTTTGAAATATAATAATCTTAAGTCATTATACTGGTAGATATATATTATATGTGAAAACATATAATTGGTTTTTAGATGTATTTATATATTATTAAGTTGTAATGTATAACTGTTTGTTTTCCTAGTAAATAAAAATAAAATAAAAATAAATAAATATTTTAATGCATCAAACTCTAAGATAAACACGAGCGTTTCCTAATCAAGTTGAATTATACTGTATTTCACATAATTAACTTCCCCGAGACAATAGTTATCCGTCGTAATTCATCACTTAAGGCCCGGATAAGATGACAGACGTCCGTCGACGTGTTTTATTGCCTGGTTTTACTACCCTTACAAGTACTAGTCTATAAAAACAAAGGGTAGGTATTTAATCCTACTTTCTACTAATATTATAAAAACAAAAGTTTGGATGTTTGTGTTTCAATCACGCAAAAAAAACTAAACTAATTGCGATGAAACTTGGGATGCAGATAACTGGAGATCTGCGGCCCTAGCCAACATTCTTATCGAATAATGAAATCGCCAATCGACAGATTTTTTTGAATGAAATTGATATAAGGTCACGCTTGATTTTTCGCGAGCTTATGTCAATTTCATCCAAAAAAAATCTGTCTATTGGCGATTTCGTTATTCGATAAGAATGTTGGCTAGGGTCGCTGGATTAACACACAGACTACTAAAATAAAAGTTATTTTTCTTTCAATTGAAACTTACGCAAACGCAAGGCGCTGACAGTTTATCATACAATAGAATAAAACAATTTTTATCAGTAGTTCACTTGAGTGTCGATAAAGACGCACAATGTTTTTTTTTATTAGTTAACTTACTCTGAACGATCACACGGAATAAGTATAGACGTCTCTAAATTAAATAATAAAATGTAATTCTTTCAATAAAAAGTAAAAATAGTTTTTGCCTACAAGTAGGTATATTTGAACAAATAATAGCTACGAGCACATTATCGTAGGTACTACAAAAACCACACAAAAAGTAAGAAGCGTTGCTAACCAAAGGTTCCCCTCATAGGCACCTACTCACCTTCCCACGCATCTGCTCCAGGGCTAAACGTGTATTGAAAAATATATCTACTTGGTAAAATAATAATTAAGTAAGACGAAGAACAAAAACTACTTCTTGATATACCTAGCCATTTTTGGAGTGTTTCAGGTCTTTCCTAATTGATAGATCCCTTGAGAAATCATAAAACAAAAAGGAACGAAGCAGACTACCGCAAAATTACTTTTCATGTGTTACAATTTGTCATAGGTCAACAAAATTTGATACTAACCTAGTATAGCTATGAGTAATTTTACTCAGATTAGACACACATTACATGTATTACTCATGTAAACACACACATTTTCACATACTAAGACAAACCGAAACCTCCCAGTTCTACAGGAGCGTATCCACACGATATGATGAGAAGTCGTATTCAAAGTGCTGCAGGTCTATTGATGGCAATCCGGTGAAAAAACAATCCGATTATTCGCATAAGCGACAAAAAATTCAATATATTTTTCATCAAGGTTCCGAAAGCTAAGACCACAGACCAAATAGCGGTGAAGCGATTAAGCAGCAGGTAACCAGAGCATTCTAATGTTATTTCCGCACTACATATCACGAGGTAGCGATTGCCAAGAATGCAAAGTGCGCGGCGAAACCATGTACCGCATTTAAAGAGATTCAAGATTATAAGATAATAGAGAGGACATATTTATAAAACTTTATAGGTGTTTTGCAAAAGGTGAGTAGAGTAGGTAGAGAGCAAAGGTACGCTCCATAAGTAACGTTTTCTTCCTCTTTCATGTCTGTGTGTTCTTTTTGGTTTTGCGACTTTCATGTTTATAGCGAAGTTCTTCGAAAACATTTGTTCCGTCTATTTGAAGTAATAAACTTTTTAAACTAATACGATTGGAACTCATATTTACACATTTTCCTGGTTCTTAATCGCGTCCCCTCGAGACTAAGATCATTGTAACATGATCGAAACGTCGAGGTAAAGAATATTTAAAAAAGTTGAAGTTTCACGCGATTAAGACCCGGGAAAATGTATAAATATATGAAGTAAGTCCCCGTGAGTTTCTTGTGTCCTCTTCTCATTGCGCTATCATACCGTTTCAAGGCGTTAATGTAATATTATTTTAATAAATAAAATTATGTTGGAATTTGATTATGTAAATATTAAATATCTTGGACTACATTCAAGACGGGGTGCGGTACAAATGTGAACCCTTACTGCTCGGGCACGGAGCGCCGTGCTTTGTTGAATTAGAATTATTAAAGACACTTGCAACTCTTGGACGTGTTAAGAAACGTATGCTAGTACTATTAATTTTGAGTATAAAACATATTTCAAGGTAGAATTGTTTATCTTGGTGAATGAGAATGATGAGTCGAGTCATAGGTGACGACGACGATCCGTTTGACCACTTTCTCATATGATAGTAAGTGATGATATGATCTACAATGTCCATCTAGAAATAAGAACACGGTAGTGGAACGATCCTACCTACTTCCTTGGTGGTTGCTCTAGTATATGTACGAGTCCGCTTGGCGCTACGACTTAGGCCGGTGGGTGTTAACAGTCTCCGCCTAAGCCCCCACCAGAAGCCCCTTTTACGACAGGCAGGGCATACCGTAGTCATATTCTTTTGGACCCGGGCTACAGGGTATAAGCCAGGATAAAAGGGCATTTGATTGATTTTAAGACATTTATGAAAATCATTTAAATATGGTCCATTGGGATCACCTACATCAGCCTTCAAGAAGGAAACCGCAAGAAAACCGCTTACGGTTACGCTTACGGATCACATCTTACGAAAACCGGCTAATTACGTGCAAACAAATGTCCCAGTGTTGGGAAGACCCAAGAAGTGCTGTCGTGCGTGCAAATGGCCTCACTACACGGGATACCGTAGGTAGTGCGAAATGGAAATGTAAAAGTAGGAAACGGACCCCACGCCGCTGTGAGGGTTGCAGCATCGCTCGGATGATGACGATGATGAGTTTAATATTGCTCATTTAAAATATACGAGTATTTAAGTATAATAACACATTATTTCACGGACACACGTTTTGTCGCATAGCGTACAGTCACAGACATTAGTGACTACAAACGGCATTTCCATCGAGTATTAAAGTTAACAAACACCCATAAATTTATTAAAAAGTTTCGTCTTTATGCAAACAATGTCGTGTGCATGTAATGCTGTCTGGCTACAAAAAGTGGTCATTGAAATTGTTACATAAATAAATATAGGACAACTGTTTCCATTAAAATTATAGGTAGATAGATCAGTTTATTTCAGTAAAAGCGAAGTCCCCGACTTTTATGTACATACATACAAACTTTCGCGTTTATAATATTAGTAAGATTTATGTTTATGTGAGGTTGTTACTCGAAACTTGGAATATAGGTAGCTGGGGACCTGGATTAACACATATACTTTTTATCCCGATATTCCCGCGGGAACGGGACTTAGCGGGTGAAACCGCGGGGCGCAGCTAGTACTATACTATACTAGAAACATAACTTGTTCTAACCGGAATTCGTATCCGCAACCTTCTGAATTGCAGTGGGATATTCGTCCGACACGCCACAGAGGTCGTCATCGTTATTAATGTATGTCATAGAAATTGTATGTTTTCATTTTATTTTACTTTACCTATCAATGTGTTTCTACTGAAACCCTCAATTTTTAGGGACTAAATCAGTGCAGTGATAGTAGTTATTCCATCATGCACTCGTTCGAATTCGTTAGAATTCTACGAAATAGTCAAAAGCTTAACAACATTTTATTGGCATTTGGTTTATGTTATGACCAAACAAAAAATGTTTTTACATAAAAATATTTAAAAACAGGTTTATTTAAACAATGAATTTATTTTTTGATGTATTCGTTTTAAAATAACTTTATCCACGATAACAACAGTGTCAATTTATGTAATAAGTATTTTCTAGTTTCCATGGATAGGTATAGATTTTCCTCTTTATTTTGTTAAGATGAACTTACAGTTATCCGAGTCGAAAGCTTTGAATTAAAGCCAAGGAGGTCTTTCAGGTGTTTGTTTTTTTGAGATTCAGGCGTAGTATTGATGCGGGCAGTTGTGATAGGCTTAATATAACATGGAAATTTCATTTTTTTTTATTATCTTTCGACTCGATGTATATAATAATAAACCTTAAGACGTAAATGAGTATCAACAAGCCAATCTAAAAATAGTTGTCCAAAGAATTTCGATTAGGGTAAAGACAAAACGAAAAACTTTCGATTAGAATCTGCTAGTTCGAGCATTCAATTTGGGTCAGAGCAATCTTTTCTAAAGTTTAACACGTCCAGTCCGAGTCTGCGGACCACATACGATGTGAGGAAGTATTTAGTTCCATTGGTAAAAACGAAAAAAAGTTTTTCAAAGAACCGGAGGATTACCAATCCCGTTGCCTTTTGTAGCTGCTATGTGAGTGCATACGAGTGTCTACACTCGCTGGCAAATAAATTCGTTACCTTAATGGACCTTATTTTTAACCCCCGACGGAAAAAGAGGGGTGTTATAAGTTTGACGTGACTGTCTGTGTGTGCAGTCTGTCTGTGGCATCGTAGCTCCTGAACGGATGAAGCAATTTTTTTGTTGAAAGGTGACCTAATCGAGTATATTCTTAGCTATGTTTAAAGAAAATCAGATGAGCCGTTTAAAAGTTATGAGGTATAAGTGGGGATGAAAAACTGAACGCTTCCAAGTATACCCGGTTGAGGTATCAAATGAAAGAGCATAACTTTTGTGACAACAATATGCTAAGCTTTATCGAAATACGATCAGCCATTCAAAATAATTGTAAAAAAAAATCTTTAAGAACGTTTACGTTACCATCAACTTCTATGACATAACATTCCCGCGTCTAGTTAAAATAAACAACATTATGTAGATGCCTACATTTATTTGTAAGGTATTAAAAAAAAATTTCACCAATTACTCTGAAAAGTCGGATCAATATAGCAACAATGCTGATTCAATAATAAAAACAACGCGATTAAAACAAAAAAAGTCTTCTTCATTAAAGTGGCTTTTTCCATTCGGACATTTACCAGTGTCAAGTATTATCAATATTTGCAGTTTATTTGCATTTAACGAAACAGTCAAGTCGTCATAGCTAAAGTCAAGTCGAGGGAATCATTGTAAAAAGGGGGCCATTTTTTACAATGTTTGTTCACGGAGCTTTGGAGAGAACACTAAGCTAAAGTCCATGTTTTGCACCGATTTTCACTTTTATTTTCACTTGTACACCTTCACGAAATTGAATTAAATTGATTAATATGCCCCCGAAATTAAACAATTTACACGCATTTGAACTAAGTTTCACAAAAATGAAAATTTAGCAACACATCTCCTCAACGCATTCCCGCCAAAACTCCACAAAAAAAAGAGTTTTATTTCTAATGACTCTGCACCTTTTCCACCCCTTAACGTGACACTAACTTTTGTGTTTTTTTTTTGCAAAACCACTGGACAGTTTCAAAAATTATTTCAGCAATAGAAAGCTCATTATCAATGAATAACATAGGCTACTTTAGATTCCAATATTCCCACAGAATCGGAACTTACTTATTTATTTATTTATTATTTAGGAAATCCAACAGCTATTACAGAAGTATAAATTAACGTGTATCACCAGGAAGCCAATTATAGGATCTCACGAACAAAAAACAATGTAGATATACAATGTAGGTATGAGCTTAAATACTAATAATATCCAACCAATTCTTACAAAGAGTAGGTAAACAGAATAAATAAAAACAATCCTAAACGTTAACAGATAAAAAATTAGCCAATCGTCATTCACCACCATAAAAAGTGCCTAGACACGCGCCGCCGCACCGTGTCAATACTAGTACAAAACAATCCACGCTGCTAGTTTGAATCCACGCTGCTAGTTTATAATACAGACATAAGAGTAGTGCAAATGTTAAGTCTGCACTTTACTATACGTACACGACAAATAGTGCGAAACTTAGACTTGGACAATTTGCTCGCAGTTGTACCTACACTACACCAAACTTGTGTCTTTCCTCTTACGATCAACAAAGACGCGATGCACCTATCTGCCAGTATTTCCAGAAAATAAGTCATGTCGTCTTCTTCGGGAAATACGAAACTTGGAACTTCAAAAGATAATCCAGTCCGTAGACGTAGACTACATTTATTTTGTTGGAAATTTTATTATTTTATTTTATTTCCAAGACAGTACAGAACAGTTACGGAAACCTATAAATGTAAAATTCAAAGTTTTGACTGATTGATTTACAGTCTGAACTGTCTGTCTGACTGAGCATAATATATCTAAACCGCTAGACCTTGCAACATGGAATTTTGAGTTGGTTTTTCATGGTGGGTAAGTAAACACTAAGTAAGGGTTTTTCAAAATTCCCCC
Source organism: Idaea dimidiata (assembly GCA_949358125.1). NCBI lineage: Eukaryota > Metazoa > Arthropoda > Insecta > Lepidoptera > Geometridae > Idaea > Idaea dimidiata. The sequence continues at coordinate 17,210,199 of OX442329.1, forward strand.
AAGATTGAAAATCAAGTGGGTGAAACCACAAGGCTAAGGCTAGTATAACCTTATTTTTAAGTATCAGATTTTCGGGAAAATGGAAAGACTCAGTCTTCCCAGGACCATGGCCGGTGTATTTCTTTTTTATATATTTATTTATGTATTTATTGCCATATACATATTTTATATTGCGGTAAAATATGGTAAATTTATATGGCTCTTTCAGTTATTTTAATTTAAAAATAACAACGGAATAAGAGAACAACGAAAACGTTTTTGTTGTCTCTGAAAGTTGTGTATAAATTCAACTTCGCTATTAATGGGACCTTTAGGAATCATACATACAGCCAACTAAATAGTCGAACAACAAAATGCCGACATCAATTTTATATGGTGTGAGACGCCTCGGCCGGTATAGCCGCTAAGGAAGACGGGGCGTATTTCATTTCACTACCGTCTTCCTACTTTTACTCGTCATTGAAAAAATATATACACAACGGACTTACTACACATAATACTTTGTAAATAGAAGACGATCATTATATTTGTTTAGTGGGTTCTTACAAAACAATAATAAAATATAATACTGTTATAAATCTAAAGCTAAAAACTAAACTACTTATGAAATACGTACCTAGTAATAAATAAGTTTTATAAATATGTGCATATCGATAATAAAACATACATAAAACTCTAGACTAGACATACATACATAGACTCCCAAAACCCCTTCCTTTTGGCTTCGCTGTGGTCGGGTAAAAACATAGCGTACTTTCATCTATCTTCTATAATCTGCCCTCGAGGAGGATGAACACAGTATTTCTACACACACACATAATAATATAAAATAACAAGTTTATTCTATTTCATAGGTTCAACTATAAACATCCAACTCGACCTCATGACTGCTATCGGAGATAACGACCGGAACCAACTTTATGTTCGCACCGAAACACGGAAGATCTGTAAACATTAAATTATGTTATAGTACATGATACAAGAAGTGCCCCTTCCATTTCAAAAACAATTTAAAAAAATACCACTATTATACAGGCAAAGTTACCCCTGTTTTACAAAATAATAAAAAAAAATCTTCTAAATCGTTAACCGTTAAATTTTCTTATAAGCATCATAATATTAGAAAATACAATACCTAGAACCTACTCATCGAATTTTTAAAAAAAAATTATTTTAATCGTCGTTAATGATTGATTTTACAAAAAGTTATAGAACTTTTCATGCAATTCCATCTCGCTCATTTCTATACAATCGAACAAGGACCGATAATTATCATTTATCACTGTCTTAATAACGACGCCAGACCATGCTTAACTTACACGACTGCGCTGGTCTAGTTAGAACGTTTCCAATATGTACACTACAAAGGGCTCAAATATATAACTGCCATCAAGAAGAGTCCATGACATATTTTATAGTTTCAAGCCTATTTAAAATCCCTAGACTAAATCATCACACGACACTAAAAACCAGCCTTTTCAGGGAACATACTAAATTGCTGCAGTGAAATATGAAGCAAATTATGTTAATGGTTTTACTAATGACCAAATATTGATAGCTAACGTTGCGTTGGCTGAATCGGTAAATTTAAATAGCATCGCTTAACTTTAATGTATTGCCGAATTTGGTCCCGATTTATACTCAAACTGAATTTAATTTCGCAATGAATATTACTTTCGTGACTTTAAAAATTACCATTGATTTTAATTACTACAAGTTAAACTGTCAAGGGGTAATCGGTTGTGCTTTTATACTATTGTTTTGGTTTATATGTGAAATTAATATTGTGGTTTATAATCGTCATATACCAAAATTGATTTTGTAGATTTGGATGTCAATATATCTCAGTAATTACAAACATACGGAAACGGTATTTTTGATATCAGTGTATTCCTCTTTTACCTTCATTTTGGTAGTTTTGTTTACACAATTGGTAACTTTTACAACACAAAAAATATTGAAACGACTTGTTTAAACATAGATTTTCATTTTAAAACGAAACGGGATATATTTGAACATTAATCTTGGTTTTTCCTGTATTGAATAGCAGTAATCTGAACTTCATATTGGTGATACCGTTTATAATTCATATTAAAAGAGAAATACTATTTTGGCGCTTACGAAGTCGTAACTCGAACCAGCTAGCTTTTTAGTTTAACAATGCTTCACGTTCAAAGTTTTTATTATTACTTGATTCAATATCTAAAAAGAACGGTGTTTTTGATGAAAATACAATAATGAAACTATGCAAACTATTTAGAAATGTACAAATTAATAACATACAAACATATTAAAAACAATACAAGTAAAATAAATCGTTGTTGATCCTAAATGGTAACATTAAATGAAAAATAATCGAAGAAACTTAAGTATGATTTTTAAATACCTATTCAACGATATCCCACTCGATAGAGTCAGCCCTCTTTCATTTTTTTATTTTAAACAATATGGCGCCTGGTGGTCTCCATTTTGTCTTTTATTTTCTATGTCTCTTATTTAAGAACCATTGGAGAAATGAGACGAATCTAACGATACCTTAATTAAGGAAATCCATCAAGTGGTTTCGAAGATACGAGCTGAGGAAGAATATTACAAATATACATTATACACACACGATAGGTGTGAAAAACAAACATTTTCCTTGCAGCCGGGTAAAAACAAAGATTCCGTTGTTAAAATATATCCAAAAAGTTAAATAATGCATCCTAATACTCAAAACTAAACAAAAAATATAAACGTTAAAAATTAAAAAAAAATTACGTAAAAATAATAATTACTAAAGATGACTTGAACAATGTCCATCAAATATATAAATTCTAACATCTTTGTTTCCCGACTACCAAGATAAAAGGTTTATTTTTTCCGTATATTTTTCCGGAGTGCGCTGCTAGTACAAAATTTATAATATTTTACTAGCAGCGCACCGCGGTTTCATCCGCATAAGTCCCGTTTTCCGCAGGATTTTCGGGAAAACGGGACACACGCGATTACGATTTCATCGCAATTGGTTCAGTAGTTCTAGCGTGAAAGAGTAACAAAGTCACATAAGTACATACATAATACATACAAACTTTCGCGTTTATAATATTACTAGCTGCGCTCCGCGGTTTCACCCGCGTAAGTCCCGTTCCCGCGGGAATATCGGGATAAAAAGCAGCCTATGTGTTATTCCCGGTATCCGGCTACCTATATTCCAAGTTTCATCGCCATCGGTTCAGTAGTTTTGCGTGAAAGAGTAAATACAAACTTTCGCGTTTATAATATTAGTAAGATAAGAAGTAAGATGTTCTACGACTGTACGGTCTACGGCACGTCGTCTACGAATTTGTAGACTCGTAGCAATATCACAATAGTCGATTAAAATGTTCGTAGATCTTTAGTGGCTGCACCGGCCTATAAAACTCCGTTAAAAATACTTATTTATTTTCACCTAACTAATCATAAATAAATAAATTGATTTTATTGATAATAAAAATCAGCACAATACAAAAATACTCAGCATTAACTAGCACAAAAATGAGAATATAGAAATGAATAATAAACGACTTCGCTTTGGTTGAATAGAGAACCATTCATCTCTCCCGCCAAAGTCTGAAAATCATAAATTGTTTGTTTATTAAGTAAATTGTTCTAAATCATCGTCCGGTGAAGGCTGTGAACGGCGAAGGCTGTGAAGGTTACAGCAATTGTCTGTATTAACGGGATTATATTGAACATTTTCTGATTGTGGATTCCAATTTTGAATATTCAAATGGCGGCGGTTATTAAATTTTACGGATTACATTTAATTTAGACAATTGGAATTGTATATTTCTGTTTATTTACTTGCTGATTTACAATTTCTGTTTCTTTGGGACTTCATGTTTTGAGACAAAGGAATATTGTGGGAAATAATTATGTAGGTAATTAGATGATTTTAACTTAGTGTTCAAAAGAAATAATAATTAATCATGTTGTTGTTATTAAAATTTGACGTTACGGCGACTATTAGGGTTCCATGGTAATTAGCCGACAGTTTTTAAATGTCTAGATATCGCCTAGGTGAAATGAGTAAACCAAACTATTCAACTTTCTTCTCCCAACTATTTCACCAAGATGATGAAAGTGAAATTTTTCATTAATCTCGATATGTTTGCAATTCACTGTGAAAGAATAATAGATTAGGTATATTAGGTGAATATATTAGGTGTTAGGTTGCGGATTACGGGTTAAAGTCAGCACTGGACTTGGTTGCAAGTAGTTTTACAAGAACCCTGACTGGGTCCCTGACCGGGACAGTCAGCACATTCTTGATTGAATAAGAAAAAACTACGTATCAAATCAATAACAGAAATTGATTTCTAAAACGAATAAACCTCATTTAAATAGATACGGCAGCGATCCTATAGAAATATCTCGGTAAAGTTTGGAGGTAAAATATTCGAGGCAATAAAATATCTGGATAAACGATCAGCGAACCGCACTATATTCTATCGAGGAGTTTATTGGCTTATTCTTGACTGGCCTAAGGGTAAAAGCAAACGAAAAACTGTTTCTGTCAGTCGCACTAGCCTAAATGGCCGAACAAGGGCAATAGGCAATGCAAGGCTAGGGCTAGGCTGTGGCTGTGGCTGTGGCTGTGGGCTAGGGCAATTTTCTTCTTTTTAGGATACCAAACGTGATCGAATTGAAAAATAAAAACGGTCGAAACGTAAACAAGGCAATCTAAAGAAATTATCTTGTTTTTACGATCACAGTTGGAACAAAAGATGATCGACATTATAAAAATACGATACTTGACAGCTGTCAAACACGGATAGAGTGGATAAATTGATAATACACGAATTTATTTGTATATTATTCTTATACGTATAAAATTTGCCTTCAAAGGCTTCATATTATCGGGCGATCATAGGGTCGGTTATCTACCTATTGATTGACCTTTACTTATCGGCCCGAGATGCTTTGATTATGTGAAACGCTTGTGAACTTCAAACTCTTTACTTATCCCTGTATCTTGTTCTATAATAATGATTAGGAGTACAATTTTTTTATATTTCCAGGTCAAAAATAACCTAAATCGATAGTCGAGAGGGTAAAATGCAATCTGTTGCAACCAGCAAATCGTGTTTTTGAGTGTTTTCTGTTGGTCTGTGTTTTTATTTCGAAAAAATATTACTATTTGCCGTAGAGTTCGATCATAAAATTCTAACAACTAGCGACATAAATAAATAGCGCAGTGGTTTACTATAGTCTACTCCGAAACTAGGGAGAAACTAAATAAATAAAGATAACGTTGTTTTGGCATGATAAATTAATATAAAATTGAATTGAATAAGTTTCTATGTGTTGTAACTATGTTTTTGAGTGTTTATAATAAAGTGATTTAAAATAAATGACAATAATGTCACGAGGTTGCAAAAATAAAAAGTGATCCATATATTATTAATTAACATCATACTGAATCAAATAACCGTTTCGTTGCAAACGGAAAATAAAAAAGAGTTTTGTGGGCAAAAAAGAAATAAAGATGATAATTACGAATACTGAAATGCATTTTTATTTAATACATTTTAAATTCAATAAACACACGAGGAAACCCGTTTGACAACTCGCAAAATGACACTAATTCTATCGTATTAGCATTTGATAAGGTTCTTTTTTAGCACGCTGTTCCAGAATTCTTTCTGGCTTTGAATTGGACTACAAAAAATATTATAAAAACCGTATAAACGTGGCTATTTGTAGAGAATGGGGTTCGTGGCATACATGTTTCGTACCCATACTGCATATTTATGACTTAATCAAGGAAGGCAGCTGTTGCCTCATAGCGCATTACCGCTCTCCTACTCGTGTCTTGTATAAGTCTTGGAACAAAGCCTAGAGTTTAATATACGCCAGTGGATTTATGCGAGCTCTCAATTGACTAAGTTAAAACAAACAACTAAAAGGACGTTAGTTTAGGATCTTACTCGAACTTGATACGAGTACTTTCGGACGCGGAAACTTTGCTAATTTTGGTATATTCATAAATTAAACCTTACTAGTTGAACCTTGCGATTTTACCCGGGTTCGTGGAAACGTCGGTTTTTTAAAGTAAGCTGTTCCGAAAATCCATCTAATTGCTTATCAAAACAAGTACCTACCAACCTACCTAGGTTTTGCTTCCATAAGTAACAAACATACACACTGAATTTCAGATTTTCGAACTTAAAGTAGGTATATTATACTAAAGGAAACGATAATTGGATAAAACTTTCTTCGTTCAAGTAACACATGAACTCTTTCATGGGCTCTTTGATTTCGTAAATCAAGTTGATTTTTGAAACAGAACTCAAATTGAAATATTATGTACTAGTACTAAAGGCGAAGTCTCAAACATGACACAAATATATCATGTTCTTCTTATGTGAAAAAGCCACTTCAGCGCTGACAATAATATAATTAAGTCTATTCTAAAAAAGAAAAACATAGGTACAATAAAGTAAAAAAAAAGTTTAAAAAACTAAAACCCGACTACATGAATTAAAAAAGGGGGTCTAAAGAGGACGAAACAAGAAAAAATCAAGAAATACTTAGCTACAAACATGATCAAGATAGAGCCGTGGTTGTACTGTATACTTAGGTACTATAGTAGCGAATATTGACCCTGGAATTATTTGCAAACTTTTTACATAGCAACTCTATACAAACGCCAACGTCAGTCAAGATGACGAATTTCTTAGGTTAGTTCGACAATAGTTTTTGATACTTTATTCAAGTTCCAAGCAACGTGCGTAATTTTTGTTACATCAAAATTGTGTTATTTGTAATAAACAAATAAAAAACCGTACTCTCGCCTTTTTAATAATAATTACCACATGAATATACTTCTAAACAATAATGAGTTAATTATCAAGTATTAAAATAGGTTATTCCAATGATTTCAACGTTATTTTGATGTTGCCATACGTAGATATTTTAACTTCGCCGCGTTTTTCTTTTGCGTAGCTACGTATTAGGGGTTAAAGTATGAAATTGCCGATTTGTACTGAAAATCTTAATTGTTTATTTTTTAAATTTTTAACAAATTTATTTAATCAAAATAGTTGCCATTATTATCTATACATTGCTGCCATCTAATGGGAAGGTTATTAATGCCTTTGCGATAGAACTCCGACGATCTAGACTGCACAAACTGTGTGAAAGCATTTTGTACTGCCTCCTGGGAAGAAAACTTCTTGTCACGTAGATAATTGTCCAAATCACGAAAAAAATGGTAGTCCGTTGGAGCAAGGTCTGGTGAATACGGAGGATGACGAATGGTTTCTAAGTGCAGTTCCTGAAGGGTCAAAATGGTTTCTCGTGCTGTGTGAGGTCTCGCGTTGTCGTGGAGCAATAATGGTGAAGATCGATTCATGAGTCGGGGCTGTTTTACTGCTAGTTTTGTCAACATGGTTCGGAGTTCGGCACAATAGACATCTGCCGTAATTGCTTGACCAGATCGAAGAAAACTATAGTGAATAACACCATGCTGAGACCACCAAACAGTTACCATTACCTTTTTATTGGTAAGTTTTGCTTTAGGACACTGTTGTGGCATTTGACCTGGGGTCAGCCATTGCATTTTTCTTTTCCGGTTATCATAAAGAATCCACTTTTCATCACATGTTACAATTCGATCCAATATTCCTTCATTTCTGTACCGGTTCAACAAGGCAACACAAGTTTCAACACGCGTTTCTTTCTGCAGATCAGTCAAATCATGAGGCACCCATTTTTCGTATTTTTTAACCGACTTCAAAAAAAGGAGGAGGTTATCAATTCGTCTGTATGTATAATATTTTTTTTTTTTTGTATGTTTACCGATTACTCGAAGACGGATTGACGGATTAAGATGATTCTTTTTTTAATGGATAGGTAGGAGCTCCAAGATGGTCCCATAAAAATTTGATGTGGATCTGATGAGGGTCTTCGGAGTGATGAACAGAAATGCTCCTCAAAACGCATTAATCAATCCAGTTGTTTATCGATTACTCGAAGATGGCGTGACCGATTGAGATGATTCTTTTTTTAATGAATAGATGGGAGCTCTAAGATGGCCCCATAAAATTTTTATGTGGATCTGATGAGGATCTTCTAAGTGAGGACCGGGAATGCTCCTCAAAACGCTGTATTCAATTCAATTGTTCATCGATTATACGAAGATGGCTTAACCGATTGATATAGTTCTTTTTTTAATGGAAAGGTGGAAGCTACGAGGTGGTCATATGAAAGTTTAGTAAGGATCTGATGAGTATTTTCGGAATGATGGACAGGATAGCATCCCAGAATTCAATACATTACTCATTTTTGGACTTCTACCAAAAAGAATAGACCCCTAAAGAACTAAGTACAGATTGATGGGGCACCTGAAACCACCTTCTCATCAGCAAACTCCTCAATAATGAAAATTACGGTAACAATATTGTTGATTTTTAGGTAGGTAAGTATACTAAAAAGGGTAAAATAAAAAAATAATTTAACAATTAAAAAACCGACTTCAAAAAGAAACAAAAATAATTTAAAAAACAACCAAAAAAAAAGAATTGATAAAAATGACCAAAATAACCTCTACATAGGTACAGAGCCACCGACTAATCTGTTTTATCATCTGAAGTCGGGCAGTTTTACTGGTTGGTTCCATATTGTACTTAGTTTGGCTGCCCGACTTCAGATGATAAAACAGATTAGTCGGTGGCTCTGTACCTATGTAGAGGTTATTTTGGTCATTTTTATCAATTCTTTTTTTTTGGTTGTTTTTTAAATTATTTTTGTTTCTTTTTAAAGTCGGTTTTTTAATTGTTAAATTTTTTTTTTATTTATTTTATTGATTTGACGCAAGTGAGTCAATAAAGTGGGTAAGGTAACATTAAACCATGCCGCTAATTCCTGGGTAGTTTGACTAGGATCGGCTTCCACTATCTCTCTTAATTCATCGTTATTCACCTGTGTGGGCGGTCTTCCTCGTGGCTCGTTCTTTAAGTCGAAATTTCCATCACGAAAGCGTTTAAACCAAAATCGCACGGTGCGTTCATTAGTAGACCCCTCTCCAAACGCAGCATTGATATTGCGGGCTGTTTCTGCCGCGTTAGTTCCGCGTCGGAACTCGTATTCAAAAATCACTCGAATTTTCGCAGTATCCATCTTTCTTGTCTAAATTGAATAACAAAAACAATTGAAAGTCGATATTCAAATGTTTCACATTTTTTAAAAAAGAACATCACAGAAACCATTTGAAAAAAGTTTCATTCGAAAACCTCAAACCATGAAGATTCTATGTCAATTCAAAGAACCTATTGCAATAAAACGGCAATTTCATACTTTAACCCCTATTATCTTAGGATTTCTATCTATCTTTTTTTCTTGTTTCGTCCTTTTTAGACTCCCTTTTTTATTTACGTAGTCGGGTTATAGTTTTTAAGATATATTACTTTTCCTTCGAGACTCGATGTTTTAAAATAATATGTGTCATTTAAGACAACGTCTTCGGTGATATCAGCATACCGACTGACATTTTGTGATTGGCCTGTTAACGGAAAATTATTAGTTATTAGGATCACCCGGCCCATATACGAATCCATTGACACCTCATTTATTTTATCCAAAACGGTTCAGGAGTTTAGGCGCTACAGTGGAACATACATACATACATGGCTTGGCATTGGCTTCGTTGTAGTCGGGTAAAAATAAAATGATAATGCTAAGATGTGTTTACAAATTCTGAAAATTTTGTGTTTACAAATTAAATATATATATATATATATATTATACGAATTAAAAATAAATAATATCTAAACTAAAGAGTATGCACGATGCAGTCAACCTAGGACGGTTCAATAGAAGACACCTGCTCACTAAAGATTGGAATTCTTTTATATTTCCACAAAACCATAACAAAAATTTAAATTTTATTTCTCTGGAATACTAAACGGTGCTAAACACGTCAATTTAAAAGAAAATTTCTAGTAAAACAAACAATTTCCTTTTCTTGGTATTAAGCTGTGGATTATTTGTGCACTGGTTTATAGAGCGCATATAAACAGCTTGGCTTTAATAACGCTGTATTTTATGGCGAAACATAAAAGTTAGTAATATATGTGCCGACTGTTTATAGACTAAAATTTAGTCTTATTAACCACTTTACCATCCTAGGCTAGATTCGACTAAACCAGAATAAGCTGAATAAGAGTTTCTTGAATTAATCGTAATTCCGATTGAACAACTCTAGAGTCTTTCGAATAAAGACGTTACTTATCCCAATTCAGTCAAATTAAACTTTGACGAAATATCGACTATAACATTACTACACACTCTGATAATTATAGCTTTTACTAATAGCTCTTTTCAGTGCAAGCTAGCGTGCAAGCGTGTTGCCATCAAATCACAGAAGGCGGGCGCATCTAATAGTAATTGTTTTTCATGACACATCACTGCTCTAGTACAAAACTCTAAACAAGATTCTACCCGCAGATAATACATAAATTAAAGTTAATTTTGTAAAATAACACTGAGAGAGAAGCGAAAACCTTTTTGTACTGTACTTTATTATTTAAATACTGTATATTGTACCTTCCGGCATGGTTTACTTTTGCGGAAAAATACACAATTTTTGTGTAATATGAGTAGAGGTAGGTAAATACATTTTTGTGTTTAATTTCATTACGAATATTTTTAAGGAAAATACATCATCGAATTCGTATATATGTCGGTACATATACCCGGCGTCTTAACGAACGAGACCATGCGAATTCCCGATCTAGTTCGTCAAGACTCTAGAATACGCCTAAACATAAATCTGCACTGCATTAAAAATCAAATTCCATATTAATACATAATATTAATCTCATTGTCATATGCAACGCAAATAAAAAAATGCTAAAAAATTACGCAGGTAATAAGCATAAGAAAACATCAAATATTAATTTTAAATGAAAACTAGTTTTATTTCATAAACCTCTGGAGCGGAAACCATTAAACCACAACTAATTGATACTTATACTGATTCATGTTTACCGATTTTCTGTAAAGCAGCAATTTGTAAGAGAAACTTAGATACGATAACGTAACTACAGAATCTGCACTTATAATATTATAAAGTTAAAGAGTTTGTTTGATTGGTTATTTGTACTATAGTAGCGAATATTGACCCTGGAATGATTTGCAAACTTTTTACATAGCAACTCTATACAAACGCCAACGTCAGTCAAGATGACGAATTTCTTATGTGATTTATGTAGAGTTCAACATACATATACTAGCTATGTCCCGTGGTTTCACCCGCATAACTTCCTATCCCGTAACGTTAATGATCCCTCACGTATGTCATATCAAGTGTTGCTTAACGATCATTCAAAGTACTAATCTCAGGAACTACTAGTCCGAATTGAAAAGTTATTTTGAGTTGGATAGTCCATTTATCGAGGAAGGTTATATAATATCACACAGCGACCAATAGGAGCGGAGCATAACAAATGTTGCAAAAACGGGGGAAAAATTGCCCCTTTACGTAGCTTCTGCCGCGTGCGCAGCACAATTACGAGCGCGCAGCGGAACAGGACCACAGACTAGTAATGAACGGGACTTACGCGAATGAAACCGCGGACCCTGCTAGTTGAAATATTAAGACTACCAGGGCCTTACTTTCTACGAACAAACGAAAAATCTGTCAAAACGAGACAGATTTTCTTCTGAGATGACAGTTTTATTTTTCGTATTTTAGTTCGATCTTAGAATCAGAGTAGGTATAGGCCCAGATGTTAGAACTGGTTTTCCACATGAGTACTCTATATCTATAGAAAAATCAAATGTAGATACGGTTTTTTTACAAAGGAAAAACGGGAAAAAAACTTTAATAAAGGGTTTCCTCCACCTAGATAATTTATATTTTAAAGAAATGCTTTAAAAAATTCTACACCCGACAGAATTTTATCGGGAATTGCTATTAAAGCTGATATAACTGAAGCACAAGACAGTGCCCTAGAATTTTCGAAGTCAATCAGTGACTTGGTCAAAATTGTATGGCTGACTTCTGTATCGGACTCAATGTAAATTAGTACTTAGTGTCTTTACAATCTAAAGTTTGCAAACCCAAGCTCCTCATCTAAAACTCTACTGCTTTTATGAAGGTGGGTTAATTCTTATGTATACTACCTTCCAATAAAATGCTCGCGAGGTCTACTCTATGATAGATAAACGTTGATCACTATCTCAATGGATGGTACGCAATGATAAGGTCTAAGATCATGTAACACGCTCATCTAGAAGAGGAAAGACGGAACTACTCGTACTTATCAATCATTAAAAAAAAATTATACAAAGCCAAACGAACAGCTAAGCTAGCGACAGTACAGGAGTCCAATAACGGTGCCTAGTCAAATAAGCAGTGTCTCATTTGCGTACCAATTCACCAAGTAATCCGATTGCCTGTCGACTTGCAGATAGGATCGTTACCCCTTACCACATCACTAACAAACCTATAAATAACTGAATACAGTAAATACGGAGTTAAAGCCAGGTCACAACAAACCTTTAGCGTCCGATGCGTTCACGTATCAATCACACACGCACTTTACGTATGACTTAACAGTACTTGCATTAGGGCAAACTTGATAGTCGATGCAAATCTGCGTGCTTTGTAAGCACGAAGAATATATCACCTGTTATTGGTAATTATTATTTATTGTCTATCCTATTTATTCAATCTTGTTTTCTTATACCTTAAAATCATATCCTTTCATTAGTGACCTGGAAGCCATCGTCCTTAGGCCAATGATTAGGTCATTGTAATATTTGTGTAATTTTAGTCTTGGTACAATAAAGCATTTATCTATCATATTTAATTACTTTTATTTTTTATCTCTCTTTCACTGTAACATGCGTGTGTCCATCTCTCTTACATTAGAGAGATGGAGACACGCAGGTACGCCACGCCACATGTTTTGGTGTGACCCAGCTTTTACTAAGGCGATACGTTACCAATGTATAACATGACCACTTTGTGTTGGCTAACCGATGTCGTATTAGTCTGCTAGAACAACGATATCGATAAAGTACCAGTTTGCGAAACAGTTTCAAGTAGATCCTGCTGTATTTTTTTATTGAATTCCCCAAAAATGTTTAAATATTATTTGACTACATACTTAGTTTTTACATTAATATATACGTAAGTAATTTCTTGTCAAATATCCGGAAAATATTTACCTGCATACATTCTGTGTATTCTCTTTTTCGAGGCTAATAACTCAACAGCTTTTTACCCTTCGTAGCAGTGTGGAGAATGTCTAATGTTTATGTAGAGTTTCAACATACATATACTAGCTATGTCCCGTGGTTTCACCCGCTTGAATTTCTATTTTTTTTTTAATTTAAAAACTCTTCCATATCATGCCTACGTCATATAAAGAACTTTCTAAATTTCTTTTCTGCTTAGTCATGTATCAAACATCACTAAGTCGCCAAAACATTTATGATCGATTTTAAAAAAAGGAAGAGAGTCAAAAGCTTAAAACATAGATATAAATTTATTATACTTGATATTTGTTATGCTAAAATGAAACAAGTTATCAATATTAATAGATTTAAGACAACATGAACGTGATGATGGTATGTAGGGACTGAAGTTGCGCAAACCTAAGAAACAGCTAAAGCCCGAATTCGACTATAAAACCGCCGTTTTGAACCGCAACAGATCCGACCCGATTAGGTTCTACATCATTAATGGTATTAAAGGGATAAATTAAAATGAATTAGTTTAAAATATGGATTAGATAAAATAAATTATTCTACCTTATAAACAATTTAGAATACAAGAATATTTATGAGTTAAAAAGGTGTTGCAATTCTGACACTACATTTTTAATGGAATTTACACTCGTATTATATACATAACTAGCTGCGCCCCGCGGTTTCACCCGCATAACTTCCTATCCCGTAACGTTAATGATCCCTCACGTATGTCATATCAAATGTTGCTTAACGATCATTCAAAGTACTATATAATATTTCTACCCTAAACCAACCCTGTACCAAGTTTTATGAATATCGGGTCACCCGCTCTTTTTCACCCATCACGTATGTTGTACCAAGTGTTGCTTAACCCGTGCGATCATTCAAAGTACCCTATATATTATTTCTACCTCTAAACCAACCCTGTACCAAATTTCTTTCATATCGGTTTACGAGTTGTTTACGAGTTAGAAATAGAAATACACGACTTTATTTTTCAGAGCTGCCGTCCCTCAGTTTCACTCGCGTAAGTCCCGATCCCGAGGGAATATCGGGATCAAAAGTAGCCTATGTCATATCTGAATAATGTAGCTTTCTATTAGTGAAATAATTTTTGAGGGGCCAAGCGGTTACACTTTTTCGTTCATTACTCGGGTTCTATTATCGATGCAATGGATACCACGACGTTCCTCGAAAATAGAACTATCCAATATTGAAAACCAGATTTCAATCGGATTTTCCAGAAAAACCAGATTCAGGAAAACCAGATTCATTCGGAATTTTTAATTGTATAAGGAACAGACAGATTCCAGAAACAGAGAAACTGACAAACATACATACAGATATCAAAAAAAAATTTTATCCTACTACTTTTCGTAAGTCCTCTGGGCAACTTTTTTTTAAAATTTACTTCCAAGTACAGACTTTTCGTCCTCTCTTCCTTTAATATAAGTATGATAATATAAATAAATAAATTACACTGCACTAATTTGTATCATAATGCCGCAAAATTTTCTGTTTAAAATTTAATTAAACTCATTACACGCTTTTTACTAAGTTTCATAAAAAATATATTCAGTTAGGTACAGTTTCCATAACGCGTTTCCGCCAAAACTCAACCTGAATTTAAGCGGGTAAAACAGAATGTCAAACTCGTAAACAAATAAAACGAGTTATTCAATTTTATAGTTTGGTCATGGAAATGAGAACCTATGTAAATAACACTTGGAATATTGATATCTTCCTTTGAATTTGATAATTGTTTTATGTAAACTTTGTAGTTTGGGTTTGATCGTCTTCAAATTGGGTATCTTTAATAAACGTTTTAAATTAACACGGTTTTCAAATTTGTTCGGGTCCAGTCGCACTAATAATGAACAGAAATCGTGTAAGTTTAGAAAAATGTATCGTAACAGCAATCTACAATCTTTCGTCAAATAATCTCAAACATTTTACTGAAAACCAAATCTAAATCGGCCAATCCGTTTTAGAGATAAATGGAATTATATACAATCTATAAATTAATATTACTTGCTTCGTTTCGCCGTAGGTGCTACTTTTATTATTTTAACCCTTTCAATGCCCACGTTTCGAAAATGTTACAGTGCCTTCAGTGGTCATGGGTTAGGCCATAAAACGTCCATTTAAACCGATAAATGAGTTTCATTACAAATTAAAAGACTGTAAAAATCGATTTCAATGTATTTCTTTACGCAAATCTCATCATTCACCCCAAGATTGAGATTAATTTTGACGACCTTTGTCGCACGACATTGCAGTCGGGAATTCGATTTCCGCCGGGTGCAAATATTTATGATTAAAAATAAATATTTGACAGTGTTAGACTCACCTTAGTATTCATTTGTAATATTACTGTTTTTTGTGAACGTTTCTTGTGTCCTGAATTAATTAAATAAATAAATTTGTTTCCTGTCTGGGTGTGTTTCTATGTATTTACAAAAAAGAAAAATTAATATTGATATAAGTATTAGATTGTCCACAAGCTTAGAAGCTTACCATGAGGGTAGATTACACTGGGTATTGTTTACAAGATTAATTTATTTGAAAATTAAAAGAATTTTAAATATAGTGACTAAATTACATTAACTTATACATTATACAGTAATCAACTTGCGTTGGTTGCGGCTATTTACCAAAGCGCAACATTAATTTATTATTAACATTAATACATTATTAACAAGTCTTTATTTACATTGTGTAACACCTTGTTTTTTGTAGTAAGTTTTTGTGAAGTTAGATTACCTTTTTCCGACGGGATCGGTGGGTGTCTAGTACCACGTTATACCGAGGTAGCATCCTCATAGTGTGTTGAAACTGTTTCTCACCGAATTACGGTGAAAACATCTTAAGTTATTCAATTCCTCGCTTTTATTGTAAACCCGAGTTGTAAACAAACGGATGGATGGGATTGACGGATGTCAGATCGCACTGACATTTGACAGCTCCGGCGTTCTGACGTTGACGGATACGATGCCGCTTGAGTGTTGTGTCCATTGAGTGGCCAATCGATCCACGGACGAGATTAGTTTTTTTGGTTGACTGAACGTGAATGAGTAGGACGAGGAGGATAGTTTTGTCTGTGGAAGGGAGGACTTCCTTTCGCCATTTGATAGATGGGGGTTGGCTGGCTGTCTGAGGTTGAGGTGGCAGCCGCACTTAGAGGAAATTGCGATTATTTTACTTGCTGGAGTTTTTTGGGCGGTTGAGATAGTCTGCGAGGATTGCCCGTGGCACTCGCGGAGGATATTCGGTAAGTTGGCCGTATTTTCTTGTCTTGAGGAACCGACCGCGTGGAAGCGTCCTACGTTTTTCTAAAGTTCCCGTTTATTTCAGCAGACGAGAGAGTCCTACGTCGTTCCCGACGCCGCGTCGCAACGTTTCGAATCCGACACGTGTCTCCAATTGAGTGGAATTACCTCCGACAGGTGAGTGTTTTACGTTCATAGACATTAGGCGACCTTTTGTGGTACCTTTGGTGTTCCTTGTTGGTCCCGTCATGTCCCATTTGAGTCACCTTTTACCCCTAACTAGGTGAAAAGTAACCTCCTTCTATCCACATCTTAATGTAACCTTTATATCACTTAACTAATAGTTCCCTTTTTTTAGGCGATGGATACCCTGGTAAGAGAGAAGAGGGGCCGTGCCGCGCGTAAGCGTGGGCACCGGCCGAGAAACCACACTCCCAGGACCCTTCCGGTAATTACCTTCCTTTTTCCTAAATTAATGTCCGAGTCCATCCATCCGGTGATTTAATTTGATAGTCTTGAGTAGTGTATAGAGTGTGATATTGTTCTATTTTCTGAGGAGTTTTGTTGGAGATCCCCGTGTGTGTTTTGGGTTCAGTCGACGGTTCTATTGTCGATATTCATCAAAGTACATTCCCCGTTGAGACTGTAATTTCCTACGGTCTTATTTTAAAGTTTATAAGTACTGAAGTAACTATGTTGTGTTATCTTCAGGAGGTGCATAGTGGGGGCGAAGTCTGCCCGAAGGTAGTGCTGGTGCGGCATGGAGGCCGTGGAGGGCGTCGTGGTTCACCGGGCAGGCTGAGTGGTGGAGGTGGAGAGGAAGCGCGTTGGCTTCCCTGCGGTGTCGCGTGAGGGAGTAACGCAGGCGGCGCGCCTGGCGTGTGGGGGTTTATTTAGTTCGCGTTACCTGGTTTTTTATTTTAACTTCACTAAATATTTAAACTTACCTACTTCAACTTTTCTTCAGGTTAAGGTATGTTAACCGCATCTTTGTTTAAGTGCTAAGAACTATTGTTCAGGTGTATTCAATTTCACGTCCGTAAGGATGGCGTATTAATATGTAAAATGTGTACCCGTACCGTGGTGTTGATCTACATGTTAAACTTAAGTCTCACCTTTAGTTTGTAAGTTGATTGTTTGGGCCAGCTTTAGTCTGTACCCTGAGAGTGATTTGTCAACCCACACATTAAACCTATAAGCGAGTGTTAAAATTTAGTTAAACTTTTAGAACGTAAGCATACTGTTCGGTCCAGCACTTAGTCTGTACCCCTACCTGTTTACTCTAAGGAACTAACTTTAAGTAGGTTTACTCAAATGTCAGAGGTCCTAGCCAAGCCTGCCAGCTTGTCCCCTTAATATTTTTATTTTGTACCCTTTATTTTTTTTTCTGTACCCTGTCAGTTGGGACGAATAAAGTCGTAATTGTTAACTTGGATTTTAATTCCTTTAGGTATTAGACCCCCCCCCTTATCTCTATTTCAATGGCGCCCGAACAGGGACATGCTGGCTGTGCGGATTGATTCCCTGACGTTGGTCTGTCGCTCAACGTCGGATTGGCTGGTCAATCTGACATTTTTTTTTAACTTAAGAATTTTCCTTCTTATGTTGATTGTGGTGAACTGTTGACTGTTGAGGATAGCTTTTGAGCGTGTTTAGTTTTTAGATACGTTACATGTTGATTGCGGTTGTTGAGTAAATTTAATTTACCATCATGAGTTCGGAACGTCCTATCCGTTTTAATTTATTAAACAAAGATGAGCTTACGTATGAGGTTGCCATTCGGGATGAGTCGCCGGCTAATACGGTCGAGAAATTGAGAACACAAATTCGAAGTTTAGTTAAAGACGTACCTACGGACGAGGTAAATGCTTTTGAAGGGGATGCAGATTCTGAATTGCGGACTATTGACACGAAGATAGGTGAACTTGAAGGGATTTTGTATGACGATTCGGTAAAGGGGCCCCTATTACTCAAAAAGCTGTACCGATTTCAAGCTTTAGGCAACCACCTCTTTCATCGACTTAGTCGAGTTGAACCCCCGACCCCTGAGCTTCAGTCGCATAAGAACGCGTTGCACACACGTTTACTAACGCATTTACACCGGATAGACAATATGTCCCACACATTTTCGAGTAGTTTCGAATTTAAGCCTGCGAAGGAGGATCAAGCCGGTGATGGCTCCGAACCGAGTGAACCCGCTGTTGAACCTAATGTTATTCGACCCGTAGTTCGTGAACGTTGTGATTATGATCGATGTGATCGCTCGTCTAGTGTTGCTTCACTTAATCTTAGGTTTAATGGGAAAGAAAGTATTCACGCATTTTTGCAGCGAGTGGAGGAGCTGGCTAGTTCTTGTAATATAAGTAAAGAGAAACTTTTTAAATCGGCTGCTGAGTTATTTGTTGAGGAAGCCTTGTTTTGGTTCCGTGGTGTTCGAAGTGAGCTGAATTCGTGGGAACAGTTGAAGTCTGCTCTTTTGGACGAATTCTTGCCATACGATTATGATCATAGGTTGCTCGATGAGATTAGGTCCCGAACTCAAGGTGCAGAGGAAACAATTTCCTCTTATTTGAATATAATGCTTTGCTATTTTTCACGGTTACGTAAATCATTGACGGATGGAGAGAAATTAGACATAGTTAAATTTAATATTAGGCCTTTTTACTCCGTGCCGTTGGCGAATTGTGACATACGGACGTGGTCGGAACTAAAGAATTTTTGTAGAAGGTTGGAGGCAGCCAAGCAAAGGGCCGAAAGTTTTGTGGAACCGCCAAAGAATAAATTCAATTCCGTCACTTTTGACTTGTCTTACAAGGGTCCATCTAAGAGTCCAAGGTGCCAAGCCGTGGCTAAGGAAGTGGAACGTTTTTGCGTTCAGTGTCGGGTGAAAGGCCATTCTCTCGTTGAATGTACTAAACCTCGTATCAAAGTCTGTTATCGATGTGGTGAAAACAATGTTACCGTGATTGATTGTTCGAAGTGTTCCCCTAAACGGAACTCTGAGAAATCAAAAAACGAGTAGAGACGGGCTGTCTTCAGGTGAAGCCGTTTACTTCTAAGGTTGAGTGGCGTGAGTGGTGCACCTTTGTGCGCGACTTTTTTGAGAATGGTAGAACGGTGGAGAGGCCAGTCCGTCATAGTGTAAGTGGGGTTAGCCGTGGGGTTTGCCCTTATTTAAATGTTGAGATTGGGGGAGTTCCGTACTCGGGATTGATGGATTCCGGTTCTGAGATTTCTATTATCGGTAGTACCGCTGTGGATTATTTTACGGAATGGGCGAGCATCCATCAGTCCGATAGGTTAGAATCTGTGGTGACAGCTAACGGGTCGTCTTGTCCCGTTGCTGGTTTTATGTTTTTGCCGGTTGTGGTGGAAAATGTGTTACGTGTAGTTAAGTTTTATGTGATTCCGGGTATTTCTACCTCGTTACTGTTTGGAATAAATTTTTGGAAGGCTTTCAATATTGCGCCTGATATTTTGAGTTTAACGAAGAAAGACCCGAGTGTTTTTCAATTAACGGTTGAGCGAGTGGTGTCGCAGGTGAATCGCATCCACCCCTTTGATGCTCTTACGGAGGAGCAGAAGAAAATAGCGAACGATGTGTGTAAGTTGTTCGAAGGTATTTCATCGGAGAGGAAGGGTCTAGGTAGGACTGTTTTGATTACGCACCATATAGATACGGGAGATGCGGCTCCTATTAAACAAAGGTATTATGTTATGTCACCAGGCAAGTTGGCTGAACTGAACGGTCAAGTGGATGAAATGATTGCGTTGGACGTGGTTGAGCCTAGTTGTAGCCCCTGGAATAATCCTGTAACCATGGCTCCTAAGGCGAATGGCGAATTACGTTTCTGTTTGGATAGCCGCAAACTGAATGAAGTGTCAAAGCATGACGCTTATCCTTTACCTTACATTACTAACATCTTGGACCAGCTCCGAGACGCTCGTTTCCTATCTTCAATTGATTTAAAATCCGCCTTTTGGCAGATTCCGCTTTCCGCTTCTTCCAAGGAGAAGACTGCGTTCACCGTGCCTTCGCGTGGGTTGTTCCAATTTAAGGTCATGTGTTTTGGTTTGACTTCGGCCCCGGCTACCCAGCAGCGGCTTATGGATAAGTTGTTCGGTCCTGAGTTTGGAGGGCGTGTGTTTATTTATTTAGATGACATTGTGGCAGTATCGGAGGATTTTTCCGAGCATATTGAGCTGCTGAGGAGGATATACGAGCGCCTGCGTTCCGCGAACCTTACTATCAATCTTGAGAAGTGTTGTCTGTTTAGGAAACAGTTGAAATATTTGGGTTATGTGGTAGATGAGTTGGGGTTGCGAACGGATCCTGACAAGGTTAAGGCGATTACTGATTTTCCCA
Organism: Idaea dimidiata; assembly: GCA_949358125.1. Lineage (NCBI taxonomy): Eukaryota > Metazoa > Arthropoda > Insecta > Lepidoptera > Geometridae > Idaea > Idaea dimidiata. Next base: position 17,231,058 of record OX442329.1, read on the forward strand.
TTCCAACTTGTTCGAAGGATGTTAAGCGTTTCCTGGGAACGGCTTCTTATTATAGGCGATTCATTCGGAGTTTTAGTACCATAGCTGCACCTTTAAATGCTTTAACTTCTACTCGTAAAGATAGACCGCCGTTTGTTTGGACTCCTGAGGCCGAGACTTCGTTTCTTCAGTTGAAGAGTGCCTTAACGTCGGCACCTGTGTTGGCTTGTCCGGATTTTTCCCTTCCTTTTGTTGTACATACTGATGCGTCGGATGTGGGGATTGGGGGAATGTTGACTCAAGTTTTTGACGGGGAGGAACACCCCATTGCTTATTACAGTCGTTCTTTGAGTGCGCCCGAGCGAAATTATTCCGCTACGGAGCGAGAAGCGTTGGCTGTAGTGCAAGTAGTTGAACATTTCAAACCGTATCTCGAGGGTCATAAACCTTTTAAGATTATTACCGATCATGCTAGTTTAAGGTGGTTTTTGAATTTAAAGAATCCTACCGGACGTTTGGAGAGATGGGGTTGTAGGCTCTCGCCTTATAATTTTCAGATTGAACATCGACGTGGTAGAGAACATTTAGTTCCTGACTCTTTGTCTCGCTCTGTTCCTGTGTCTGTGATTACTCCCAGTACGGATCCTTGGTTCTCGAATCTTTATTCCCGTTGTCAGAAGAGACCGCAGACTTGTTCTAATTACCAAATTATTGATGGTAAGCTATATCGCTATACCAAAAGTAGTTCTACGTTGACTGGCGATTTTGACTGGAAGGAAGTAGTTCCTTCGGATCAGAGGATGAGTTTGATTAGTGGCAATCACGATTCTCCTCTTGGTGCGCATTTGGGAATAGAAAAAACTTATAAGCGTTTGCGTCTACGTTATTATTGGCCTCAACTGTACAAGGATGTGGAAGAGTATGTGTCGCAGTGTTCCACATGTAAAGCATTTAAACACCCGAATAGGACTACTCCTGGTCTGTTTGGTAACCCGAAGGTGTGTCGAAGACCGTTCCAGTGTATCAGCGTTGATTTGGTTGGTCCACTGCCAAAGTCGCGATTACAAAATGAGTATTTGCTCGTGGTGGTTTGTTGCTTTTCTAAGTATGTTTTGGTGTTTCCTCTTCGACGTGCGACGAGTAGGGCGGTGGCCGAGCGTCTGGAAAGCCATGTGTTATTGGTTCATGGTATTCCACAAACCGTAATCTTGGATAACGGACCGCAATTTGTAGGGCGTGATGTGAAGGCTCTGTTCGAGAAGTACAATGTTCCACAGGTTCATTACACTCCTACTTATTGTCCTCAGGTGAACACCGTTGAGAGATATAACCGTACCATAGTTACGGCTATAGCTGCCTTGGTTGGAGATGATCAGCGTCGCTGGGATTCTCATATTCACCAAATTCAATTCGCCATTAATACTGCTGTTAATGACAGTACTACCTTTTCTCCTTTCTTGTTGGTTCATGGTCGTGAGGCTGTGGTTGATGGTAGTGTGTATGGGGATAGAGAGGATTTGGAAGATGTGGTGGTGAGTTCACGAGTTGATTATGCCAGCAAGATCGTAGCGTTGAAGGATATATTTGGGAGAGTGGACGTAAGTTTAAATAAATCGCATTCTCGGAACGCGCGTTATTATAATCGTCGTCGTCGGGACGTTAGTTTTCAGGTGGGTGATGTGGTGTGGCGTCGCACTCATGTTCGGAGTGACGCTTCGAAGCAGTTTTCCTACAAGTTAGCGCCTCGCTATGAGAAATGTCACGTTGTTGAGAAGAAGTCCAAGTTGGTGTATGTGTTGGAGGACGAAAAAGGTCGTCGTTGTGACACTCATGTAAAGGATATAAAATGTGTTGATTGATAGGTTAGTGACTGTTGTTTTGGTTGATCGAGTTGTTGAGTGGTACGTCTTGGCTTGTGTACTGGAGGGCCAGTAGGAATTTTTCTCGTAGCCTCGCAAAATTCTGGCGAGTGAGGGGGTACTGTAACACCTTGTTTTTTGTAGTAAGTTTTTGTGAAGTTAGATTACCTTTTTCCGACGGGATCGGTGGGTGTCTAGTACCACGTTATACCGAGGTAGCATCCTCATAGTGTGTTGAAACTGTTTCTCACCGAATTACGGTGAAAACATCTTAAGTTATTCAATTCCTCGCTTTTATTGTAAACCCGAGTTGTAAACAAACGGATGGATGGGATTGACGGATGTCAGATCGCACTGACATTTGACAGCTCCGGCGTTCTGACGTTGACGGATACGATGCCGCTTGAGTGTTGTGTCCATTGAGTGGCCAATCGATCCACGGACGAGATTAGTTTTTTTGGTTGACTGAACGTGAATGAGTAGGACGAGGAGGATAGTTTTGTCTGTGGAAGGGAGGACTTCCTTTCGCCATTTGATAGATGGGGGTTGGCTGGCTGTCTGAGGTTGAGGTGGCAGCCGCACTTAGAGGAAATTGCGATTATTTTACTTGCTGGAGTTTTTTGGGCGGTTGAGATAGTCTGCGAGGATTGCCCGTGGCACTCGCGGAGGATATTCGGTAAGTTGGCCGTATTTTCTTGTCTTGAGGAACCGACCGCGTGGAAGCGTCCTACGTTTTTCTAAAGTTCCCGTTTATTTCAGCAGACGAGAGAGTCCTACGTCGTTCCCGACGCCGCGTCGCAACGTTTCGAATCCGACACGTGTCTCCAATTGAGTGGAATTACCTCCGACAGGTGAGTGTTTTACGTTCATAGACATTAGGCGACCTTTTGTGGTACCTTTGGTGTTCCTTGTTGGTCCCGTCATGTCCCATTTGAGTCACCTTTTACCCCTAACTAGGTGAAAAGTAACCTCCTTCTATCCACATCTTAATGTAACCTTTATATCACTTAACTAATAGTTCCCTTTTTTTAGGCGATGGATACCCTGGTAAGAGAGAAGAGGGGCCGTGCCGCGCGTAAGCGTGGGCACCGGCCGAGAAACCACACTCCCAGGACCCTTCCGGTAATTACCTTCCTTTTTCCTAAATTAATGTCCGAGTCCATCCATCCGGTGATTTAATTTGATAGTCTTGAGTAGTGTATAGAGTGTGATATTGTTCTATTTTCTGAGGAGTTTTGTTGGAGATCCCCGTGTGTGTTTTGGGTTCAGTCGACGGTTCTATTGTCGATATTCATCAAAGTACATTCCCCGTTGAGACTGTAATTTCCTACGGTCTTATTTTAAAGTTTATAAGTACTGAAGTAACTATGTTGTGTTATCTTCAGGAGGTGCATAGTGGGGGCGAAGTCTGCCCGAAGGTAGTGCTGGTGCGGCATGGAGGCCGTGGAGGGCGTCGTGGTTCACCGGGCAGGCTGAGTGGTGGAGGTGGAGAGGAAGCGCGTTGGCTTCCCTGCGGTGTCGCGTGAGGGAGTAACGCAGGCGGCGCGCCTGGCGTGTGGGGGTTTATTTAGTTCGCGTTACCTGGTTTTTTATTTTAACTTCACTAAATATTTAAACTTACCTACTTCAACTTTTCTTCAGGTTAAGGTATGTTAACCGCATCTTTGTTTAAGTGCTAAGAACTATTGTTCAGGTGTATTCAATTTCACGTCCGTAAGGATGGCGTATTAATATGTAAAATGTGTACCCGTACCGTGGTGTTGATCTACATGTTAAACTTAAGTCTCACCTTTAGTTTGTAAGTTGATTGTTTGGGCCAGCTTTAGTCTGTACCCTGAGAGTGATTTGTCAACCCACACATTAAACCTATAAGCGAGTGTTAAAATTTAGTTAAACTTTTAGAACGTAAGCATACTGTTCGGTCCAGCACTTAGTCTGTACCCCTACCTGTTTACTCTAAGGAACTAACTTTAAGTAGGTTTACTCAAATGTCAGAGGTCCTAGCCAAGCCTGCCAGCTTGTCCCCTTAATATTTTTATTTTGTACCCTTTATTTTTTTTTCTGTACCCTGTCAGTTGGGACGAATAAAGTAGTAATTGTTAACTTGGATTTTAATTCCTTTAGGTATTAGACCCCCCCCCTTATCTCTATTTCAATTGCTATAAGCATTCACTTTAATTAGAACTTATTAAATTAAGTAGCTATTGGAATTTATGTTACAAATTGAAGTAATTAATCTCTGTAGCTTCATTTATTTTTAGTAAAAGTGTAAAAGTAATAATATTGAGCATACCTACTTAATAAATTATTTGGCCTTTTTAAAAGACATTATGAAGTATAATAAGACGTAGGATTACGATTCATTCCTTCCAGCTAATTATTACTGCCTTGATAGTAAATTATGTCAAAGCGGAATTTAAAAGATATATATGTGTGACGTATTCATTTGCAATTTGGAAACGCCTTAAAAACTCCGTTAAATAAATATACTAGCTGTGCCACGTGGTTTTACCCGCGTTAGTCCCGATTCCGCGGGATTATCCAGATAAAAAGTAGCTTATGTGTTATTCCAGGTTGCCAGCTACGTATACTCTAAGTTTGATTGCAATCGGTCCAGTAGTTTTGCTTGAGAGAGTAACAAAGTAACATACATACCTTCGCGTTTATTGATATTAAGTAAGATAAGAAGTAAGATATACAAATTATACCTCGATTATCCTAAATCAGAGACACAGTAGCAATCGAAAGTAAAACATGTCAGTTGAGACAAGACACCGCTAGGCGGAGTCCCGAGATTTACTTACTAACTTAACACTTAATTTATGACATAAAACTTACTTGACGCGTAAATAATAGTCCAAATGTTCAAGACGAAATGTTGCTGACTTGCCTACTCTGTGGTTTCTAAGGACAGAAAGTCAAACACGTAGGTTTTACGTACTTTTAAAGATATTTATAAAATAACGAATAAGTAAAACTCTTCTATTTCTTCTATTCATAAAAAGTGTGTTAATTGACAACCTAATGTTAAGGCTTTTAACTTAACCTAATGATAACTTTCAGAGATAAAACATCAGGAACCAACTGCCGAGCATGCAAAAGTAAGACTGCAAAACGATTTCTAAAATCAAGTTTTTTATCCCATAATACGTAGATTTGTTAAAAGCACAGCTACGGCGTAGAGTTGTAAGTGCAAATCTCACAGGAAACAGAGTTTTTGTAAGTATTTTTGTAAAATTTGTAATGGAAAATAATAATTAGGTATGTTTTATGTTAATAAACTTAAGCTGAAAAAAATCAGAGTGAGTTGTACCTTTGAGGCAAGGCTTTTACTTTATACTATAATCTCGCAAGCTTATCACTTCTCAGTAGCCGAAATCGAATCGACTAGCGGACATATTCAGGTCGGTGCAGTCACTAACTCCATTCCTTCACTCGTGATCGGCAAGTCATGAGCAATCCGGTGTATATTCTACGTAAAAGTTTCGAACAATCGAACTCCACATAGTCACTTTTACTCGTATTATCAATAGTGATCTAGTATGGTCTTCTTATTCACCCTCGTAAGTTTATTGTGGTTTCATCTCAACGCAGACCTCACGTATCAAAAACCCGACTGCCGTTAAAACTGAAAAGTAAAAAACAAGAAGATACCTAAAGGTAAAGAAACCTTAAAAATCGTTCGACGCATCTAGGAGCCTTAAACAATTGTGGACGCAGTCGGGTGGGACTTCAACACAATTTGGTGTCATTATACTTTACCTTTAAAAGGAGTCCCACCCGACTGCATCCACAATTGTTTAAGGCTCCTAGATGCGTCGAACGATTTTTAAGGTTTCTTTACCTTTAGGTATCTTCTTGTTTTTTACTTTTCAGTTTTAACGGCAGTCGGGTTTTTTATTTTTTTTAAATATTTTTATTATTTAATGCTTTTTAGTTATTAGAGATTAGATACAATTACACCAGAGAAACTCATTAACTCTGGATGTGTATACTCCAGTAGCGAGGACTCGAAATCGGTTAAAGATAGGCTATCTAAAAGCCTTCAATATTATAATAGCTATTCTTTTTGAGTTTTGCTGAGATGGCTATGAAGTAGGCAGGTATTCATCTTAAAATATAATTACCAAATCCGAAAACTTCGTTGCGACTGGTGATACAAAGGCTGGCGGTTTCTTGTCCTAGCGGATTAGCCTTGCTATCCATTATCCACAGCCCGACATTTCAAATTTTTAGTTAATTACTTATTGTAAACATAGTGATTGTTATTTATGTTATCTCTGACAAACTGACAAATCAAACATTCAAATTCCTCCAAAAGTTGAAACTCGGCGTCAAAGTCAAATCGAAAAGTTTTTAAGGAACGTTCCGTTGTCTTTGCTCGGTTTTTATTGTCAAGACAAATCTTGCTTTATAGCGTTTTAAATCTTTATTTTTATTTATTTATTATTTTAATGTACCCTATGTCACTCTCACGGTCATGACGAATCTAACGACGTATCGTTTATCTAAATCGGCCCAGCCGTTTAGGCCCTACGACGGCACAAAAATAGGTCACATACATACATACATACATACACTCACGGCAAAAACATAACACTTCCTTTGGCAGTCGTGTAAAAATGATCAAGTAATCATATTTGTATACACACTCGTAGTAAAATAAACTTTTCTGAACTGGTACAGTTTCGAGCTATAATATAATTACAACTACACTAGCTGCGCCCCGCGGTTTCACCCTCTAAGTCCCGTTCCCGCGGAAATATCGGAAAAAAGTAGCCTATGTGTTAATCCATGTTCCCACCTACCTATATTCCAAGTTTCATCGCAACCGGTTCAGTAGTTTTTGCGTGAAAGAGTAACAACCTCACATACATACATACATACAAACTTTCGCGTTTATAATATTAGTGAGATTGCAATTTTTTTATTCCTGATTTTGTTTCGTAAAATTAATGCAATACTATTGTTAACCACATTTTGACACAATTTGATGGTTAAATAATTTAAAACATAATTGCAGTAAAATTGAAGGATAAACAAACTTACCTAAGTGAAGTTTGACCGTAATTATACGAATCGCTGCATCCGAAGAGATTTTACTAAGGTAGTCTCGCTTCTGTACGTATTAGGGCATCGAAACATATTTAGAGCTATAAATAAAAGAAAAAATAATAACAACGCCACCTACCGGTAGCCGTGAGTGCGCGCGCGCGCACCACTACGGCTGTCAACCATCTCATTCATTTTAGAGCACACCTTAGATTTCACTATTCGGGTGGACTCACTGCAAAATGAGTCCCGGGATGGGAGGGAACGAAAATCTCTTCGGATGCAGCGAATGTAGTATAATTGAAGGTTAAACAAACTTACCTAAGTGAAGTTTGACCGTAATTATACGAATCATTTTACTAAAGTAGATGTTTAGAGTATACCTAATAGAGAAATCTTTTCAGACATTAAAACATGTCAATAAACGTAATCAAATAAATACCTTTTATTAAACTTCAACATTATCGAAAACAGCATTAGCAAAAACATAATTGTTAACATTAACTATAGGCCTGTTGTATAATTTTGCGAATACAAGAGAGTTTCCTGACCAACCTGGCGGTTTTATTGATAACTTCGATGGAAACGCCCCTACGATTAGCAGCTGATGATGCTGCATGGCGGGTGCTATGTGCTGAGTACAAGTTTGTGTTAATACCACATTCTTGTAGAACTTGCTTAATCCAGCGCCCAATCGTAGAAGCGCTTGCATTATGGAAAGGTTTTTTAGTGGTCAAAATCAATTTGTCTGTATTAGAGTTAATCCTGAAGGATTCAGTAAATTCTATGTATTTTAACAATGTTTTAGCTGGACAAATTTCCTTTTTATTGTTATAGAACGGTATGATTAAATGTGGCTGAGTACGACCAGGTGCCGAAGTTTTGATTAAATCGACAATAGTTATATCAATATCGTTAGTATTAATTAATATATTAGAAAGTCTAATTAAGGATAACGTCTGTACTCGTTGTGCAGTCGACAATGCGAGCAGAGTTACCAATTTCTTTGTGATAGTTGACAAAGATAAATTCTCATTTGGATACCATCGACTGATGAAATCCAATACAATATTAGTATCCCAGGTATTTTGGTACCTTGGAAATTCCTTTCCAACCCGACCTACCCGACCTTCCGGTCGGGCTCTAAAGACACCTTTAAGAAACCTGCTAACATTGACATCTGAGCTAAAATTCTTTCCTAGGATAAGAGAAAGAGCCGAACGGATTGTATTCATAGTAGAATAACCCGCACCTGTTTGAAATTATTGGGATAAAAAATTAAGAGAAACTGGATTTCAAATGGAATAACAGTCATTAATCATATTAATCTGACAATATTCCAGTAATACTTTATACGCTGTATCATATTGCTTTAATGTGCTGTGGGATAACGAAGTAATCATAATATCAATGGTTTCTAAACTTAAGCCTTGTCGTGAAAAAGCTTCCCTGATAAGCGACAAGACACCAGGGTAAGGTTTTGCCATAGTGGATGACTGCTCCTGCAAGGAGATAGTAAAAGTTCATAATGTGGTTTGAAGTAAATCGGTTCTGAAAATTGTAGGTCTTGAAATAACGGAAACCACGGTTGGCTTGGCCAATATGGAACAACAAATATCCCCGTAGCCTTATCGTCCATCAATTTGCGTAAACATTTCAGAATAACCGAAAAAGGTGGGAAACAATAAAAATAATAGTTCCTCCAATCTAATGTAAAGGCGTCTATGTTAAAAGCGCTAGGGTCTCTTTTCCACGATACATAAAGAGGACACTTTGCGTTCAAGCGTGAGGCAAAAAGGTCAATCTCAGGAGAACCAAATCTGTTACAAATTTGTTCAAAAGCAGATTCTAACAACTCCCACTCAGTATCTACATTTGTAGACCTGGACTCGCGATCTGCTTCTTTATTATCCTTAGATTTAATATAAGAGGCAAAGATAAACAATTTGCGTTGTTCGCACCACTGCCAAATTTCCCGGGAAATACTATTTAGATGGGGGTATTGTACACCACCCATTCTATTTATGTAAGAAATAGCGGTCATGTTATCTATTCTTATAATAATTTCTGTATTTGAAAGGCCATTCGCGAAACATTTGAGACCAAAGAAGGCAGCACGTAATTCTAACAAATTTATAATATGATTTCGACTTTCTGAAGAACTCTAAAACCCATTGGCTGTTTCATTATTACAATATACCCCCCATCCAGAAAGAGATGCATCGGAAAAGATCTCTAGAGTGAAATTATTACTACGAAATGGTTTTATGGAAGACAAAATATTAGCCCTCCACCAGTCAAAATCAGGTTTTAGATTTGTACTTATAGGCATAACAGTATCATAATCGTCATTAGAACGCTGTAGGGCGAGATACTTTTCCCTTTCGAATAGCTTTGTGTAAACCCAGCCATAATCTATTGCTGGACAAATGGAAGTCAGTAAGCCAAGAAATTTAGCAAAATCTCTAATAGTTATAGAATTTTTGCCAGAAATATTTTTTATTAACTTTAGTGTTTTCTGACGTTTGGCAAAAGGTAACTTAAGTGCTATGTTGGCGGAATCTGTTTCAAATCCCAAGAACGTTTTTTGTTGGCTAGGATATAGATCACTTTTATTTACATTTACTGAAAAACCCAGACTTTGTAAAAAGTTAACAATTCGTCCAATTTTCATGCGACAGTCTTCAAACGATTTATTTATATAAAGAAAATCTTTTTAGACGATGAATGTATAAGTACAAAAAAATATGCGTCTTTTAAGTCGATATTGCACATAAAATCACCCTTACAGATTAATTTGGAAGCAGTACGGATGTCCTCCATTTTAAAATGTTGTGTTTCAACATATTTATATAATTTCTTAAGATTCAGAATGACTCTGTAAGAGCCATCACTCTTAGGAATAAGAAATATAGGTGAAATAAACTGATCAGCTATATCATCACACCTTATTACTGCACCAGAAGTAAGAAGTTTTGAAATTTCGGTTTTTATGTGATTAATCTCAATAGATGTAAAAAGCGACTTGGTTGGTTCATAATTTTGATAGACTGGTGTAACGAAGGGTATTTTATAACCCGAAACTTATTCAAGAACAACAGGGTCTTTTGTGATAGTTCTCCAAACATCGACAAAAAATCTTAATCTACCCGCGTAACGTACCTCTATTTCTTGCGAACTTGAGTTTTGCGGTTCTCGCAGGCTTTGGTTGAGTTGTTGTACCGTTGGGTCACCACTGGACGAGGCTTGGATCCTGGCCCCCCCACGCTTGCCTCTCAGAGATGAAGTCCTGGGTGGGCCTCTCAAGTTTTCCTGTTGTGTGTTTATTGGAGTCTGGTAATAAGATGTCGATGGCTGAGCGTTAAACTTTCTCTTTATTTGAAGGCCTGATTTTTCAGCCGATTTACTGGACTTAATCTTTTCTGTTAAATTCTCTCCAAATAAAAGACTGTCACGCTTCACACCTTGAACCATATCCGAAAACTTCTTATCTAAACCATACGTGATTAGTTTACGCCTGGCTGCTGTATTTTGGCAGTGTAAATCTAAAAAAAAACTGACCGGCTTCAGATATTCTCTTGATAATTTCAGTTTTGTTTAATTCAGAGCTTAATAACGTAGACATAAGACTGGAAATTGCTGCAATCCCTTTTCCTAATTGATTCTGCATTCGCTCCATTCTCTTATCTCGTTTCTTTGTGGAACCAGATAGAATAGCCTCGATTTCATGATTTAATTCAGGGGCTTTTAACAGTTTGAAATTTTCAGGTATCTTTATGTCCTGCAACGTATCTAACGCCTCCTTACTGAGCCCATCTATTATGATCTTACCCCACCGTTCAGATATCTCTGGATTAATATTAGGGGCGAAAGATTCGGTTTTATTTTTGGACTCCCCTAGGGCATTCAAAATATCCGAAGGTAACGTATCACCAATAACCTCTTCCGACGTTTTATCGTTCGGTGGCTCCTCATTATCAGTTACGTCCTTAGAAGAACGTTCTTCCGGGTCGGCTCGTTCAGACGATATAGTCACCCGTGACACTACTGATCGAATATCATTATCCGATTCGTAATCTGGAAAAACCGATACAAACCTTATCTCAAAGCGTGTAGGTAGTAATCGCATCACTACTCAAAACACCCTTATATTGAGAGAGATCATGTAGAACATGTATATGTATAAATGCCGGCCGTAATCGCATCACGGCTCTTAGGGCTCTCATGAATATAAAGACCACAATCGCATCGTGGTTCGTCATATTTAGTTAGTAGGAACATAGGTAGCGCCGACCGTAATCGCATCACGGTTCATACAAAAGGCATTGTTTTATAGACTACAATCGCATTGTAGTTCTGTATATTAGGTGCAGATGTACAAATGCACCGGGTTCAATAGGTATATCCATAATAAAAACACGGTTAAGTTTATTAACCTTCACTTTTACGCTTAGCAAAAAAATAAATCTAAATGTGGGTAGATTTGAAAAATATTGGAAAATCAGGTGACATGCGTACCTTGTTTTTGTAGGTACGTAAGTGTTTAATTAAACAGAAATTTACGAAAACCAACACTTGTTAGGTTAATAGACGTTCATAAAATTTTATAATCAATCCATATTATAGATATTTAGGTATGTACTTACCATCATCACTGCTGCTATACGTCGTTCCAACCGACGTATTTTTCTCCTAATTCTATCACGTTCTTTAGATTTTCGCTTACCCATATTTAAAAATACTTGTCCTATGAAAAAATATTTAGATATTTAAACTAGAAACTGTAAAAAAATAATAAATCACGAACGAAGTGAGTCGATGCCCAAACACTCGAAACGAATGAGATGGTTGACAGCCGTGGGGGTGCGCGCGCGCGCACTCACGGCTACCGGTAGGTGGCGTTGTTATTATTTTTTCTTTTATTTATAGCTCTAAATATGTTTCGATGCCCTAATACGTACAGAAGCGAGACTACCTTAGTAAAATCTCTTCGGATGCAGCGAATGTAGTATAATACATATTTTAGGAACGGCAGATGCAAAGATATTTTTGAAAATTTGACATTGTATATATGTGTATTGTTGCTCGTGAGTTTACATTACCTGAAAATGTTGGAACTCTCTATAGCACTATTAAACTACATATCGTTCCCTCACTTTACTAAGCTAAGCCCAAATTACTAAGGGATGGCGAGAACTCGAAATTAGTTTAAGTTATTATTGGCGTAAGTAAGTAGTTTCAGTGATGAGAAACGGTTAAATTAATTGCGGAGTCATGGAGACGTGTGAGCACATACTAAATCATGAGTTTGTGAAAGAGAATTAAGAGATAAATTCTACTTTCTTCTTTCTTATCCACTGTACTACTTATACTCACCTCCCTTTTTCTTTATAGAGAACCAATCTGGCATTAGGGACTAGTTCAGTCTATCACTGATTTCCGATGGAGCTCTTCATGGAGCTCGCATGGTAAGTCTGCGAAAGGCCGTCGGTGGGGACGCTATATCATGGATGTATAGTTTACAGTTGTGGGTGATGCTGCTACTTATTAATACAAAGAACAAATCCTGTTCAGCAGCGACTACAATCTTGGAGTCTCCAGTCTAGGAAAAAAAAAACAAAATTATGTGTCAAGTTGCCATGTGATTATCGGCCAAACAGTTTTCTGTGAAAATGCAGATAACCATATTTTCTTGTGTGTAGAATATGTGCCTAATTAAATACAATTTTATTTTCTTTCTATATACAAGAAAACGTAGCGTGAATATCACAAATTTCCACTTTCAACCATCGGCATCTCTTTTGATATTCTATCCTTTAACTACGCGGGCGACCTCAGCGACGCGCCTCCTGCGACTCGTAAAGAGCGCTATCATCTCAAAACTAATTACTGTCAACATACGTTAACATTAATAATTATTTGCGTAGATACATAATAATGAAGAAATAAATTACGTCAGGGTAATTACCAGCCACGAACTGCGATAAATCACAAACTGTGACAGAATTATGACATGTCTTGGGTTTAGAGATTACTCTGAACACAAATATGGTACGTACTGTTAGCTTGATTTACACGGCAAGAGTTTCCCGTTCTGTACTGAAAGGGAAAACTGGGCCCTTTTCCTGAGACACCGCAGCCCGTCTGTCTTTTTACCCGACGGCGCGACGCAAAGAAGGGTAATTACAGTTGAAATTGAAATATTAGAAATTTTCACTGATGATGTACATAATTCTGTTGCAAGACAAATCAAATACAACAAATCAATATTTAAGCGGAACTCTTATACACAAACGTATTTTTTTTGTGATAATGGTTGACGATTGTATTTTAACACATGATAAAAAAATCTTATGAGTTTCTTGTGGTTTCTTCTCATCGGAGGGCACATTCCGAAAACATACTAAAATCATAGTTCTTTACAGATTTCTGTCGATTAATCATACTTAATATATTTATTTTCTGAATTTGATCTCCATAATCAAATCTATTGATCAATACAATAATAAAGGCTGTTTATTTTTGCGTGAAAAAGTAACAAAGTCACAAAAATACAAACTTTCACGTTTATATTATTAGCAAAACGTATATAAGCAAGGAGACACACTTTTTTCTCACGATCAAGGGATAACCAAAATTATAAAAACCCTCTTTTTAAAAGCATTTACTTCATTACATCATCGCTTAGATCACGTAGTTTGACATTGCGTGGAAGACCGATCATGGAAATCTACCTTTAATTGATATTTACTATAGAATGGCTGTAGAATAGAAGGGGTGGAAGTGTTATATGACACCATCGTTATCAATCAACATTTATCTACTCAAACGGCTTTAGAAAGCTACCCTATTCAACCCCTATCTTATAGGTAGCTATGGGAGGGATGTTGACATTGCCATGAGATGTTTAATTACTGAGGGATAATCAATGATATTGTTGATTCGATTATTTCGGTTAGTTGTCTTATTTGGCGTAAGATAATAGATAGATAGAGCGAACGGTTTGTTGTTCTCACCAAAAGAAAAAAATACAAAAAAGTAAAATAATAAAATAATATTTATATTATGAATCTTAATCTGGCACGGCCAGGCGAGGCGAGGCACAATAGACGGAGTAACCATTAAGAGTGATCTCGTCCAGGCAAGTTCTTATGGAGATGATCACACGTATAATTGAGGGTGAGGTGAAACAAAAACAATATGAAATGAAACTAATTTTCCAGATCGCGTTATTGTTTATTATCATAATATGCTGTTCATCGCGAAAAGATAAGAAAAATCTGTACCTTATCATATTGATCTCAAAATGCAATATGATATAAATTTGACTAAATAAATAAATTAATCATTTGCATATAGAGTTATACATTTTTTTGTCATTTCATTAAACTTCAGTAAATTAAAATAAAAAAAAAACTATATAAATCCGATAGCGCAACGCAAAGTGGGTTTTCCTCGATCGTTAGTTTAAAATAAAAACATTCTAGCCATAACTAATTTCAGAACTTTCCTGAAATTGACTATGTTTCATAGTACTTTACTATATTTACTTGTAGTTAGAAAGCAAAGACTAAGACTAGGGATGCAAACAATATATCGATATTTTGATACATCATTATTTTATTATTTTTATAATGATTAAAACAGCTACCATTATAGTGCATTCTCTATAATCCTACTAATATTATGAATTTTATATATGTATGTAACTTTGTTACTCAATCACGCAAAAACTGCTGAATCAATTACAATGAAACTTAGAATATAGGTAGCTGGAATAACACATAAGCTTTTTATCTCAATATATATAACAGGACCTACGCGAGTGAAACCGCGGGGCGCTGCTAGTTATTTAAGTTTGACAGTGAGTAGAAATTATTAATCAAACTGAAAAAAGCTTGAATCGATAGACATAATTGCGACCGATAGGTATTTGATAGTTTGGTCTTGGAAACCTGTCAATTCAACGTATAAATTAGTATGTGATACTTGTTAATCGATTATTAATTAAGGGTGTTACAAAGACATTAACACCCGAAATTAATAATACATAAACAAACAATTGATTAATTTCGAGAGTAACGTCGAAATTAAAAACCGATATGAATAATCGATTGATCCGTTTCTCATAGTAATAATATGGCTTTGGTTTCTCATAAGTATTTTTTGACGTCGTCGATTTGACAGGTTTTAACCATCGATGTTTTGACATGAATGTTAATCTTCAGATAACATCGATGTTGTTTTTGTAACCGACGTTGCATCCCTCTAAAACAAAACACTAAAGTATCGACTTCACTACATTTTCATTAGAACTAACCCCCACCAACAGGTATATATAAACCTACCTGTAGATACAAACTACTAACCTAGCAATGAATTGTCGAGTTAAATTAATTATTTTCCCCCCAGTATTGGCTGTTCTCGGTTTAATTACTCAAGTGGTCGGTACGTGTTGTGACTTACGACTAATTGACCGGAACAACCGATAAAGAATACAATTTGTTGCGGAACTCCAATTTTCTTTACGTCTCTGTAGCCTTGAACAAAGTAATATATTTAATATAATATGCTTGAAAGAAAAATGGTCTAAAGTAAAAATGGGCTTATTAAAAAACAGTTGTGGCTGTATGGCTCTATCTGCATCGGATACCAAATTTGTCGAAGGATTTAAATTTTGTGCAGTTACTCGTAGTTTTGCTCCTATTAAAAATTTAATAACAATTTGTCAACACCTTTTATTCGTAGATTATGCAAAAGATCCAAAGCGTTAATCGAATCAGCTTATACGAATTGTAGTTTACATGGGCAATGAGAGCGCCGCCGCTACGGTGATGCGGTAATATCTTTGACTATGTTCATGGATATCATAATTCCCTCAAAATCTTTAGTACAATAAAAAGTACCTAATTAAAATCGTAACTAAACAAGTTTTTTATTTAAATAAAGAAGAAGATACAACTGTGTATTGCAGGAAAATAACCGTTATAGTATCGGAAGCCTGTCTACAGAAGCGGGCGTAAAAACCACAATCAGAAAAAGATATAATGTTTTTCGCTACGAATTCCCGTCAAACAAGACTATTTAGCAAAAAAATTAATACTGTGCCTAGAACCTAGAACGAAGATATAATTTCGAAGTAATCATTGCGCATTCTTGAGTACGGTATGGTACAGACAGAACAAGCGAAGGCAAAAGAATAGTATCGCCGATCGATGACATATGTACGCTTTGAAATCCGCTATTTCGCTGTGATATCTACACTGGTTCTTTCGGTAATTGTTAATCCTTCGTTTGCTTTTGCTCGTTTGACTTAAACTTATCGAAGAACCAAAGCACAAAGCTAGTTGGTAAATTGGGCTTTAGTCAGTCTAGTATTAGCTTACAATATAGTTATTGACTACTTACAAGGAAAACCCCTTTTTTACACAATGCCTATTTACAGGATTAAGTTTTATTGACCCCTAATTATAGTCAATTTAATTTTTATCTTGCCAATAATTAACCAACAAAAAGTTCGCTTGCAACTTAACTACTCGAACGTGACCCACGCAGACATGGTACAGGGCAAATGATTGCAACTACTTAGTACCTATTGTCTATTGACATCTGTTGAGCTCACAGCAGTGTCATGCTCGCTGCGAATGGTACATACATCATGCGCTGTATCATCGGCCAGTAATACAACCCTACCACCTACTCTACAAACATGCCTAGGTACTAAGTAGTTCTTAGATATTGTTTCATTCATTTTACTTATGAAGCAAAGATAAAACCCTCCCAGAGTGAGCCACAAAGTAGTATAGAACTAATGTATTATAATCCGGCCACCGAGGGCTAGGCCAATGCATTAGGAACATGAATATTATACGGAGTTATGTCACTGTAAACATATTGACTGTGTCACAGAAATTCTAATATATCAAAGATTATTAATGTTATTGTGGTATGGAGCTGTTATTTTCTTCTTTTTTTAGACAACTGTAAGAGTTCATCTCTTCCTGTAGGTGTCGTAAAGGGTGACTAAAGGTATTGGAGGATACTAGTAAACCTGGAATCCTCCTAGGTGGGAGCAAGCAGTCCGTGGTGGCTGGTAACCTGCCTGGTACAAAAGACTGCCTGATCTGCGGCTGGCTGCATGTCATGCATGTCATGTTACCTTTTGCCATCATGTCGATTTAAAAAATAACACAGTAAAATGTAATCTAAGCTTCTTACTTAATTATTTAAAAACAAGTCCGAGTCTTTTTTGTTTTTTTGTACATGGACCCTTATCGCGTTCTCTATCACGATATTGTTTAAGTCTCTTTGTACACGAAACAAGAGCCGTCTAATGGAAATTAGCTTCCTCGCTTAATTGCTACGAATACGTTTAGCATAAATTATTTATTTATATTCTTTTAGCAATCGGAAAGCGGGAAGAATAGTTGGGGTAAAGTTTTTTTAAGACCTCTCAGGTTCGGTTATTTACTCAGGTCTGGAAATCGCCTTTTAACTGTTCGACTGCTCGGAGGAAAGCGCCCCGGTGTGTGAGGGGATTGGTATGCGGCCAGGGGTATAAGCTAAAGGTACTTATATTGGTATATAAGTTCAATAACGACCCCCCCCCCCCCTAATGAAGTAAAACAAATAAATTTTCAGTATAAATTAAATTTTTTATTTCAATATTCAATTGCATTGACGTATAATGTTTTCGTCACAAATAATTATAATATTAAAATAGTACCTAATTAAAAATAACTAGTAGGTACAATCCGGTAATTAAGTGGCTCAATTATTACAAAGCTCAGCTAGAATAAATATTCAGTTTATTGTGTTCAAATTTACATATGGAAGGCGAACTAAGCATCTATTTAAACCCGGCTTAGTTTACAAAATGTTTTAACCAAGTTTGAACTCATGTTGGCGCGTGGTTGCACATGCGTGTGTGTGTCTAAAAATAATGCTATTCTAATAAATTAAATCATAGTCATTTCTTTGTTTTTTTTTTTTAAAATATAGTCGACTAATTGATTTTTAAAATGTATTATCATCATTCAAAGTTGGAAGTTCGCGGTTGCTTTTCTTTACGTGTCCACTTCGCGACGCAAGTCCGCATTTCTACTTTTGCGTGTCCACTTCGCACGATTTATCAAGCTATTTGAATTCAATCAAGTTTTACTCACACACGCAACCACGTACCAATATAAGTTCAACTATTAACTTGTATATAATGGCCTAAGCTCACATTACCATTTACGTCATCAACACTTAGTCATCGTGTAATAAAAACTCTAAAAGACAACAGCAATATAAGCCAAAAGCTACTGTAGCTTAGTACGACATAGTAGGCTTAGTCCTTTTGCCACTAATATTTATGTTAATTTCTAAGTAAGGATGTTATTGTCGTTTCTTATTACAACAGGGTGTCCCAAAATTAATGCATAGCTCAGCTAAATTGGAATAATACCTATTACAAAATGTAAACAAGAACCGACAAAGGTACTGGATCCCACAAAATAAACGTTTATATTTACATACTAGTTACGTCCTTCGGTGTCATCAGCTTTTTTACTCGTTCCTTGTAAAACAATTAGCCACGTAAACTTGTAACGCAGCTTATTACAATTATTTTCTTTTTTAAGGGTTCCGAACCTCAAAGTCAAACTTAATTTTTTCCCTTTATAACTTTACCGAAGTCTTGTTACATATCCTACTGGTTTTTAAGACTCCCCAGATTCTCATTTTTCCACTGTCTTCGTCTATTTTTCCTTCATAATTAGCCTTATTAATAAAAGTGGAGAAAGGTCGGAGTACTGAGAACAAGTTTTGTCTTTTTCCGTGACACAAACTTTAAAAATTGACAGACAGAAACAAAAAGTGGTAAAATTACTCGAACCTTACCTGCACGCTTCTTAATAAGGCTAACTATGTAGATGACGCAGTAGTTAAGCACGTAGCGGAACTTGAACCTCATAGAAAGGGAACACCCTGTACCATTTGTCTTTTATAAATTACGTACAAAATTCACTAAAAATAGTTTTTTTTTTCAGTCTTTTGCGAAAGTTGAATAGTAACTGGCACGAATGGATGAGAATTTTTCAAGTGCGAGTTGCACAACTATACATCAAGTTACGAACCAGTACAATGTTTTTATTTTTAACTTACTTGAGTTATTTGACTTACAGGTACATATAAAATAGTTTAATAAAGCGATGCTCACAAAGAGTAAGAAGTTATTGTAAAAACTTAATTTAAACAAGCTTCCATTTTATTTAAGCAAAGTTAATTCAAATTACATTTGCAAATAAATAAAGAGTTAACCCTGAATTCGTCCATATACCGACGACATGTAGGTAAATGACGAGTTTAAGTCATTGAAAACAAATATATTTTCTTGCTAATAATGATGTTCATTTTGATTTAATGTTTCGCGAGTAGCATTTTGAAAAAAAAATACAGTTTCTAAAATTCACTCGTGGCGAGGTTAGGACTTGCGCCTCTGGGACAGTACCTCAGCTTCTTAACGAACTAGACCACGCAGTTGTCACACCTAGCGAAGAATTTAAAAATAGTTATGCTTATACTTAGCTAGTATTCAAAATTAAGTTACGAAATAATGTTTTACGATTCAATAATCGTTATTAAAAAATTCAATAGTCAAACAACCGTATTCGTTTTAAATCCAACAACTGTTTGTCCCACGTCTTGTTTCTTTACTTTTTTCTTGGACTCACTGGAGTAAGTACCTACTGAATTTTAAAAAGTTATTTGCCAGACATTTGTGTTTCGGTATTAATACTTACTGAGCTCATAAAAATAATATGTTTAAATGTCTGGAGGTGAAGCCTAAAATTGCTATGCTTCATTTAAAATCCTCCATTCACTACATTTTTAATTACTCACCTTAAGCAGAAACAAATAGTTTCCAATTTAGGCTAAAAATCAGACTTTATGAAGCTCCCTCACCGCGAACATTCACTTGTAATATAACGTTACAAATTCGAGCATTACACACTTTGTGATGATAAATGTGTAACATCTTGAGACAATTGTCAAAAACAAAAAGTGTCAGTCAGGCATGTAGTATTGTATTGTGCTCAAAGTTTAGGGAAGATCACCGAGCAAGTAAGAACTTTTGTCCGGTAGGCCGTAGCCCTTAGATCTTAGATAAATTAGAAGGGAATGCTTGCAGTGAGGGAGTACCCTTAAACAGAAATTTTCTTCAGGTCATTTATCTTACAATCATGGGTCGTTGCTTTACTAAATACATAGAAAAGAAGTTTAACTGCGCATAACTTATTACTTTAATTTGTCTCAGATATTTCAGACTAAATGCTTAAAATATGAAATATTAACACTATATTTCAGGTTTTGTTCGTGATTTTACTTTAGTTAATAAGTTTTAAGGGTGCATTCAGTGATACGAGTATAACAATCATATAGTTATTTAACGTTTTAATCCGGGAACTTAGGTGGTCTTAGCTCCAAATTACACGAGCTAACCCGTATATTTCTGAACCTTAGATTTTATTTAATTTATTTAAGACAATTTAAAAAAGTGCTTTTTTAAACACTTATCATGTATATGAACCATGAACTAAAGGGTATTTCAATAAGGACGGAACGATGTTGAAAATAAAAAAAACAAGCTGTATGTGAAATATTATCGATTTTTTTTCTTATCTCGGATTCGTGCTACCATTCGGCATTTGAACGATGTTATGCCACGGCATTTGAACGATGTTATACCTATTTCATTAATAATGACATTAATGGGACTTTCAAATAAAAACAATCGTTAATATCTCACATACAGCTTGTTTTATTCAATTATTTCAACATCGTTCCGTCCTTGTTGAAAGACCCGATATTTTAACAAAATAAAAAATTCAAATGTAGGATCTACCTAAATACGACACGAGTTATTTAAATCTGAAAGTATAAGGGCCTTTATGGGGTTATGATTTACTGTTAGGCGTTAAAAATTTTGCTTTTCAGATAATACTAAAGAGGCCTCCAGAACGTTCCTACCTCTCAGATCCATAAACATATTTTAATGAAAATAAAAATAAACCTAGTATTTAAATGCTTACCGCATCACAACCTTAAAAAAAAACAAAAAATAACAAAAGAAAACGAAGGTATTTTCCAATGTGTACGTGGATTATGTACAAAAATACACATTTAGATTAAGTACATTGCCATTAATGGCAAACAGTGTTGCCAATATTTTCTTTGTAGAGCCGTAACAATTTATTCCCAAACCTGAGGCATCTTCCCACCGTTGGGGGATACCATGGTCTCTTATTGCAGGACCTAAATCGCCCAGCTTATAAAAAGTAATATTAAAAAACTGGGCAAGTTGTCCGGCCACGCGCAGTGTAGGGTATCGTAGGAAAAAATGTGGTATTATATGTGGTACATACCCTAAAAAAGGTTTCAATATTTTTTTATGTGCTATTATCTTAGCGTGGTCAATATGTATAGTCACGCAAATTACAGCGTGAGAATACATATTGATTTTTGTGTTTTTTTTTTATTAGCAGGTCAATTTAGATACTGCAATAAGAAAACCATGGTAACCCCCCTTACCTTTCCTTATTTTTATATAAGAAAACATTGGCAGCACTGAGATAGAGAGATTTAAAATGCATCAGTATCGATCCTAACTTCAGATCTATCTTTAAGTTAATTTATAAATAAATTATAATTTAAAATTAATCTAGGCACTTACTTATTCTAAAATCTTATCAACAGATTTGAATAGAACAGAATTTGCCAATAATTTCGATACAAATATTAATCTCTTGATGTGTTTGTCTTACGCTTTTTAGTACACATTTGTACTGTTTGTTTTGCTTTTTAAATTATTTATGGCAAAGTCAAATAAAAATTTGATCAATTTTCAGATTATCACAATTTCCAATAAGGGAAGATAATTTATTTTTTGTATCTTTTAATCGCTCGATAAATGGCTCTGAGATCTTCACTTTCTCTGCTCAAGATATTTTAAAAAGTACAACAATAATATTTAGTTTAAAAATGTTGCAAGATCATGCTTGCGTCTATCAAGACACGAAATCGAAAACTCGATGTTTAGTAATTTTCAACTATAACTGCTGTATTTAGTCAAAATGTTAAACCAAAACGAGCCTTAATCTAACGGCACAGAGTACATTATAAAATCACAAATATTGTCTTGCGGATCCATTTTTCCTAGAGTGCGGTAATGTGTCGTCATTGTTCCCTGTGTTATTGTTGTGTAAAAACGCCATTTCGACCCCTCCATCGCCGCCCTGGTGGAAAGAAAACATATCTTTTTCAAATGGGCACAAAAAACCTAGTGATACAAGATTTTTTTTCATTATAAAACATCGCAAAGTGGTCTCGCCCGTAGGTAGTAGGTAGTTCTGGTAGGCAAACCGTGGGACGACAAACTCTAGATCAACAAAATCACTGCTTACCTAATAGGCAAAGTGCGGCGTCTTAGACCGAGCCGTCATTATTATGTGAACGACTTTTATTTTCTTACGCAAACCGTTAACATTAGATCTATAGTACATACTGTAAACCAATGTAAGAAAATGAAAGAAATAAATGAATGAAATGAATGTGTGGTTTGCGTAAGAAAATGAAAGTCCGGGGCTATCCCTGGCATAGAATAGAACTACCCCCATTTCTCTCCGTGAATGTCGTTAAAGGTGACTAAGGAATTTGGGGGACTAGCGAACCTGGAATACCCCACCTGGCACACCACAACTCACCTCGGTTCTAAGGAGGGTTGGTGTTAAGCACACGGCCGGCCGAAAAATATTGCCTCATCTATTTGCAGTAGGTATGGATGACTTAGCTTTTGTCGGAGCCGACTCCAAATAATTTGGTATAACGGCAGAAGAAAAAGACACGATTTACGTTAATCGTCGTTTCCATCCGTACACCAATGCAAGCACTAGGAAAGGCGGATCGCATCATCTGCCATCTTCCTTTTTCCAGATTAGCGTAGGTTTAAGCCATAGACATTCATTTTAGGGTTGAAATAAATACGAAGTATCAACGTATACGTACGTAAGATCAATAAGAACCAAGTTGGTACCCCTAATAAATTAGAATAGCATGTATTTTGCTAATTAAGTACTGTAAGCGATCACGCCGTTAATTGGCCAATTAATTTCTCAGTAATTAGAAACCGTTTAAGGCTTCTTGGGAACACTATATTAGAAACAATTACTGATTTGTGAACCTGCCGGGCTAGCATACGTATTTATAATAAATCTCGATTTCGACACGAGTATTTTCTTGCCTTACATGGAAATTACAGTATAAAAATGACACTTTCTGACAACAGTCTCTCTTATCTGACAACAGATTGAAATGGATTGATTGTCAAATTACTAAGAGGAAGCGAGAGCGCTTAAAGGGTCACAAATAAATAAATCAAACAAAATATCTATATACATTATTCGTCTATAGATTTTGTTCGATCTATTGACAACCAAGACGACATAATCATATGTCTCTACTTTAATCCGTAGCAGGCGTTTATGTCGATTTTGGTAGAGAAAAAGAAACGACAATTGATTTGTCTATCGCAAATGCTAGGGGTACTGGTTATAGAATTCTGTTGACTTAAAATAGTTGAGTTTCGTAGTAATCCGAATGAACTTGGGGTAATATTAATGGGAAGGTAATATTAATTAAGGACGAAGTTATTTCAAGCTGCTTTGGGTGGTGACTAGGTAGAAAAAGTCATGTAACAAAATGTGAATAATTGGCATGCATGCGTCTAATATTTTATGCAACTTTTTAAATTGATTGGTGCCTTTACATTATTCTGCCAAGGAACGGACGAGTGGCCCTCCATTTTTGATACTTGATGTTCATCCTAATGTGCGCTCAGTTGTAGGAGCCGTGATAAGTACTGCCGAGTGTCTATCATTAGAATAAAGATAATGAAGTAAGCTTTCTAAAATTGTCTCGATCAGTCGTCCGACGAGTTGTTGGCAGTAATCACATTAATTTTAATAAATGATACGTAATGACTCATTAATTAACATAAAAACTCATAAAAATGAGCTGAAGCCCTCCCATTATTTTCAAGGGTCTGATTTTTTGAGGGCGAGATCTTTTTTCTTGTAATTTAAAATTTTCACGAATCGAGACTTTTCTCTGATATTAAAAAGTTATTTTTATTAAAGATTTATTGTCTGTTTTCATGAGGCTTTTTGTAATACAAGTTTGACTAGTTGTAGGTAATATAACATAGCATATTAATATAGAAATATGACTTATATTCCACAAATCCCCTTACATAATCAAGCCCAGGCGATTTGTAGACTTTTGCTTACTTGGAACTTAAAAATAAGACTCGGCATCTTTGTCCAGATGAATTTAATAGTAGAATTAGTAGGTATCTACTTTGTTACATTATGAAGAAATCCAACTGATATTATAAAGGTGAAAGTTTGTGAGTGAGTGGATTTGTTGCCCCTTCATACAAAACCCACTACAATGAAACTCGGTATGTAGATGGCTGAAGACCTAGAACAATAAATAGGCTTATTTCTTTCTTACCTCGGAATGCATAGGGTTTGCAGTAATGGTTATTGGAACTTTTGCTGGAATGTAGCCGTTTGTACCACCACTCTCCGGTACTGCGCCTTTTTCTTCTACGAAAAATAACAAAATACTTAGTAAGTACTCATTTTTGCACATTTAAATGGGAAACAGATAGCTTGGCAACTAACAACGCAGAATGTTATGAGTCGTTTTTTTTTTGATAAATAGATTTGTGAACTGTGATTACTGTCTTCCGTAAATTTACCTGGAGTGGTATTTTGAATCGTCAGAAAAACCCATTAATGTGCGAAAGGCTAATAAGGCCCGTTCCGTTCAGACACATACCCAACAAGCGAAAACAGGCATGAGGAAATCGAACTTTCGTATACGAATTTGTTTAATTTCAGTGATTATAAAATACGGAGTGATGCTAGTGAGGGAATCATCAGCTTCATCTGAGCGATGTTCCCGGTTGCATTCCTCTAGGGAGCCCGGGGTCCGCTTTCCTGCTTTTGCGTCTCCACTTCGCACGATGCTAGTGAGGGAGTACGGATATAAACTGATGATAATATGATGACGAATTGTGTGTGGAATGGTGAATTTCCAGCGGCTGTCAGTAGCGTCTCGGGACGCCGCGTGAATACATCCGCTGGAGATGCCTCGCTTGTGCTAGACCCAGTTCCTCAGAGAGTATTGGTACTTACTATCGTTAGGTCTCTTGGCGCGTCGCGCTCTACACAGCAGTAGGCCAGCAGCCAGCACTAGCAGCAGCAGCGCCGCGCCGGCCGCGCCGCCCGCCGTCACCAGCGTGTCGGGACGCCGCGCCGATACATCCGCTGGAGGCGCCTCGCTTGTGCTGGAACCCGCGCCTCGAAGGGTCTTACCCACCTTGGGACGAGCAAAACGATTTTGAAGAAAGAACATGGCAATGGTGAAGTTGAAATTAATCTCATATTTCGGTTTTAATCGCGGTGTATTTACTGTGTTAGGATTTTTTTCAGTACCAATTTCGTATCGTTTCGAAGAAAAAAGTAATGACTTAAATATAATGAAAGCAACGGTAATTATTCGCAGGGGTCTAAAAAAACTTAGAATATATCCAGCAAGTTCTAATATTTGGTAATTTTAACAACGTTTCATAAAACGAAAAAAAAGACAATCACATATTTTGTGGTGGGTGGACATCTTAAATTTACAATAACATTGAATGCACCCAAACCAACTTGTTATCGGAAACACAACTGAGCCTACAACAACTTACCAATATAGAACTGAATCCAGAAGGTGCTTGAGTGGTATACGCTTGCATCTTCACTTCGTAAGCAGTATCAGGCATCAAATGGTCCAAGGCCAGTGAGCGCGCGCTTGCCGCTGCTACCACTTTCTCGTATTCCGCGACGGTGCTTACTCTCCGGTAGTATACGTAGAAACCAGATGCGGTAACGTTCTCTGGGCCGCTTGACCACTATGGAGAAGACGATAAATGTTGAGGTTACCTGGTATTTGTATCGTTTCATACAATTCTAGTGGAATATTGTTAAATTTGGTTTTGTACACAGGTGTGTACTTTCACAAAACCAAAGAGATTTGAATTAAAGTCTTGCACAAATTAAGAGGTTTGATGTTTCCTTAGGTACCAAAATCAAGACATTTTTATAAGCCCTTCGTACATCCAGAGATTTGACGTTTAATAATGGAAATGAATTAACGTCCAAGTTTCTACGCCTATTAATTTTGTTCCTTCTACAGACATAAATATCTGTAGAGAAGACTGGGATTTCAGCCGTATTTTGAAAATAAAAACTAATTTCGGTACTCGATCTTCAAGCAAAACTCGCCAACAAATATTCAAACTCTGGTGAGTTGAGGATGACTTACATATATGAGACCACCCTTTGACTGCTGAAAACATGTTGCGTTTGTGATTGTGATTAAGCGATTTGCAATTTCCGATTTCAACATCAGCAGTCAAAAAGTGAACAATCATCTAGTCCACTCCAGCTGTAAACTAGTAAGAAAAAGCAACAAACGGCTTTAGCTCAGGGTGTTGCGGCTTCTGAAAATGTTCCACCTCAGAGTTCGAACTTGACGCTGCTCTTGCCTGCCTTGGTAATCAAATCTTTAACCCCTTTACCAATAAACGCTGGTTAACAGCTGCATAACTATGTATCGTTTGTGTTTCACTGTGACATGAAGTTTCAAATTTGACAGACAGAGACAAACGTCACATTACTTGGTCGTCTATTAATCATCGTTTATAAGTAAAGGGGTAAGTCTTTAACAAACGTTCAGAACTTACAGTCCATTCCAGCTGTAAGCTAGTCGGTGAGGTAGCAACAACTTGCTTCAGCTCGGGATGCTGCGGCTTCTGGAACGTTCCACCTTGAAGGTAGAATTTGACGCTGCTCTTGCCCTGCTTGTTGTCTTGATTCGAATATACTGCAGCTACGCGGAACCTTGGCAGGGGAGAATGAAGTGTAAACAAATGAACTATTACGTTATAACTATAACTACTAATAACTATGAAGTTGCAGTCAAAACTTCATAAATTAATTAATTCTGTGAACAACACACAGCGATTAAAACTGGTATAACTTTAAAAATCTTTGTGAGAAAAAAAATGCTTCTAAACTAAGTAAATTTAACTAATGGCACCTATTATGTTACATAAACGTCTCAAATCAGTTCAGTTTTTTTTTTTTGGAAAACAGTTAATGAATTTTTGTCAATGCAAAAGGGTCAACAATTATTTGCCCGTGGCAATTCTCCATCCCCGTCCCGTGGGATGTTCAAAAACGCTTTCTTATCGATTATCGATCCATCAGTCAGGCTTCATTCTGATTTATAAATAGGTATAAATATTGATGAATTTAGTAACTCAGTGTAATTATACGAATTTTTAAACTTCGATCGAGATATTTCATTACAAAGTTAAAAAAACTTACTTGTAATATTTATTAGGAGCCAACCCATCAATGGCCAAGGAATGTATATGCGATGGTATTTCGTGGTTAGCCGTATTCCATTGCATGTTTGTCGAATTTGTTACTTCTTTGTATTGTACCTGTGAACAGACAATTTTTTTTATCAGATAACAAACACCAAATTACGAATTTAGGAATAATTGATAAATCTGAGTACCTAATCCCAATTTAAAACACCCGTTTTCTTAGTTTATGAGACAATTTAAACCTACATAAGGGATGATTTATATTAGACCGTCACGAGCACGAGCTTCGTTGTCCATTGCTCGGCGAGCAGTCGATCGGTCTGTTGCAACCGAGTGGCGGCTGAACAATGGACAACGAAAGTCGGACCCAGCCGGTACTCGTGACGGTCTAATGTAAATTATCCCTAAGAAATGTTAAAATTATTAGCACGTCGTGAGCACGTCAGTTTTTAAAACAATCGAGCATGTATAAAAATTGTCTTGACTATGCTGAACTAAACCATAATTAAGTCGGGCGAATATTTTACTTTAATTGTACTTACCTTGTAAAATTGGATGGGTAAACCACCCTTTGGAGCTTTTGACCACGAAACCATAACGCTTTCGTCAGTGAGACGCGTGATGTTGGGCTTAGAGGGCGGTATTAGGATAGCTGTAAACAATTAAGACGAACAAAAGAATTAAGAAATGTTTATGTTACACTAGCTGCGCCCCGCGGTTTCACCCGCGTAAGTAAGGGATAAAAAGTAGAGTATGTCCTTATCTAATGTCCCTTAAAACCAAATTTTAATAAAATCGGTTTAGCGGTTTAGACGTAAAATTTTAACAGACAGACATCTGTCTTTCTGTAATAATATTATAAATAATATAATATTAGTAACAATTACGTTACATATATTACTCATGTGAAACCACGGCGAATCACTAGTCTATTATTAATATTATAAAGAGGAAATATTTATTTGTGGTTTTGTTTAGGTGTCGTTTAAAATCGGTTTAGCTGTTTAGACGTAAAATTGTAACAGGCAGACATCTGTCTGTCGCAATATTATAAATAATATAATATTAGTAAGAATTACGTTACATCTATTACTCATGTGAAACCACGGCGGCTCATGGTCTATACTAATACGTATTAAAGAAGAAATATTTATTTGTGTGTTTGTTTGTAATGAATAGCCTCCGAAACTACTGTTCCGATTTCACTAATAGAAAGTTACATTATCAAGGAGTATACAAATACAAATATTTTATTAATAACCACCGTTACAAGTCAATCACAATACTCATAATAAATACATCATCACGTTATTTCCATTACAATACATACTTTCATTACATTACATTATATTAATTTTATGAGGCTATTTTGATCCCGATATTCCCACGGGATCGGGACTTACGTGGGTGAAACCGGGAGACGCAGCTAGTGATATATAATTCACTTATGTATCTCAACCACATCTAGTGATACGGGTAAAGGAAACCAATCAGCAAATGGCACATTCAGAAGATAGCCAGTTGACGTTAATGGCCACATTAGGCAGCTTTAATAAATAAATAAGATAGACAAATATTACAGGATATTGGATCCGTGCCATCTAGTTAAAAAACTTAAGAACTAGGCTTATAATATGGATCAACGGACAACTCCATCAGCCATTATCGTAGTAGGTAGGTACTAGAAAACAGACAAAGGTACCACATTTAAAATTTCATTGTAAATACATAGGAATGACAAATACCTACAGAAAACACCCAGAACCAAAAACAAACATTTATTGTGAGCATAAAAAACTAGTCCCCTGCGGGAATCGACACCGCCACCATATGCGTCGCAGTGGGTATTCGTCTAACGCGCCACAGAGGCCGTCTTCACATACTTACAAGTAACACCTCAGCATAACAGCCTATTTCAAAACTAAAAAAAAATTAATTTCTTCTATGGTTTTCGCGATTTTGCATAATAAAACACTTTATTTATCCGGTTTTATCGCGTTTTTATTCATTATTTGAACCGAGCTTTCGCCAACTTTACAGTTAATGTGCAAAAAAAAAGTGCAGTACAAATTAAGTGTTTTATTAAAAAAAAAAAAAAAAACCGACTGCGTAAAAAACTCAATTTACAAATACGTAAAGAAACAAAAAAAAACAAAAAAGAAAAAAAAACAAGCCCAGTAAATTGTGCTAAGTAATACTGAATAATCATTCAAATAGTTTTGTAATCGATACACACCGAACACATAATAAATGAGTAAAAAATTATTCACAGTCGGGACCCATTGGAAAAATTAGATCGGTAAAATGAATGGGTCCCGACTGTGAGTAATTTTTTACTCATTTTTAGTCAATAGAGTTTTTTACGCAGTCGAGTTTTTTTTTTTTTAAATTATTTTTTTTATTTTCCGCTTTTTAGTTATTTTCATTTATTGACGGTAAGTTTCGTAATCTATTCATTTCATTAAGGGAATTCATATCATGTGGATTATTCAGTAGATAACTTATATTATAATTAAGTAGGAAGGTACTTATGTTCCTACTTTATTTATTTAAGTAAGTTTATTTAAGTAGTAGTATTCTATTTCAGTTAGGTTTTAGGTATTTATTGTTAATAGTAGTTTATGCACCGAGGTACTAAAGTCCTGTCTTATATAGCGGGCGTCAAATTGAATCCAAAGCGTATGAAGGACTCTAGAGGGTTAACTCCCGAGCGCAGCGAGGGTGTTAAAAACTTAACTCCTGAGCGAAGCGAAGGAGTTATGTACCTGAGTCCTGAGTGAAGCGTGGGATTCAAGCGCCCAAGATAAAGACAGGCTTTAGTACCGAGGTGAATACTTTACTTTACACATCTACTGCGAGACAATAAAAGGGCTACAAAAATAATCATTTACCTAACAACAAAAAAATAGATTAATGCAACGTATATGAAATATATTGACAGCTCTATATTAATTAAATTTAAAAATGTTAAGTACATCAAAATGACGAAACCACACATCGGCCTTAGCTGATGTAAAAAAAAAGTTGGAGCTTTATACTTACCAAAACTTTTTGCTTTACCCTTTCGTCCGTGAAAATAGAAAAAAATAGCCTACTTTTTATTTTTTTAATGTGTTATGTGTAGGTGGCCAGTTCGAAATGGTCGTATGCTACCAGAACCTTAGTTCCAAATTTAAATTACTTTATACACCTAGGGAATAAAGACTCGCTTTACGTTGACCTTTTTGGTCAAATAAAGTAACTTTGTAGAGCAGTAGGTGTGTAAAATTTATTATTATTCTTTTAACGTTTTTAGCACCTAAGTACCTAAATGTTATTAGGCTTTTATTCAGTTGGTAGGTACAATTGATGTAAATATTTTTTTAGTTTATTTCAATAAATTTCTGTCACCTGTACCATCACGGCTTATAGTTTGGTAGTTCTAAGCGTAACTACGTAACAAAAATAAAAACTTGTTCGTTAGTAATAAAAAGCAAGAATACTTAATTGGTAATGAACTTTAAACCGTTCTATTTCCCAAACTGATATTCAAAATGAAAAATGGTAAAAGAAACCTAACATTGATTTTTAAATACCTATTCAACGATACATCTTGACATAGACCGATAAACACATTACCCTCCTTTGCGTCGCGCAGTCGGGTAAAAAGGGTTATTTATTACACTGAAATGCCTAAAACTTAAATCTCTTCGATTAGGTGGTACGTACTTTTGCAGTAATTTTCTACTTATATTTATAACTAAAAGCTGTTAAATTTTAAAGTTTACGGACAGTAAATAGGTAAGGCATACTATTTTCTACAACACGTATCTCAAAACTGATTTAAATTTTTTGACTAATCACAATCATAGCAAGCACATCTTCTATGACTATGTGGGAAGGAAAACCTTCATAAAACAGACATAGTACCAACTATCCCACCCCCATTGTATACTTATATAAAGGGGTGCGACCACGGTTTTACCTTGCCCATTTTTGTATTTATGCATTTTTGGATTTCTATTTCAATTATTTTCCTGATTCTTCCTTTTTCGATACCTTTTTTTCGTCAGCTGACAGTTTTTAATTTAAACTTTTAAAATGACTTTTCGCAACGTTTGGATCGGTTTTTAATACCTACCTAAGGCTTGTTTAATCGATCTACTGCAACTATAAAGAGAAAATATGCCCAGTAGCTACTTTGCCTTTGGTATCCTATCCGTAAGTAAAACGAATCGTATTTTCAATTTAAAAACCCAGCATAAGTCATGAATAAATATAATCCGTTTGCGCATTAGCCTCCAGCTTACAACAGGAGTTAGTAGATATTTAACAAAACTTTATACAGTAAAGTTAAAACCATATATTCGTTATGTTTTAATTTAATTCAGTCGTATCGTAAAATGTAAACTTTTATGTGAAATACTTACGTTTATGTTTTCTAGGATTCTTCCTGCCATGCCGTTTGGGCGGTTGCGGTGAAAACTCCTTAATCTTGGCATCCTCCCCTGAATAATCCTGCAATAAATTTCCTTTATCAATAAAATTGGAAACAAACTGCATATTGTATATTGCGCGATAGCTTGATAGTTCAAAAACATTTATTAAATCTTCGATGGGAAAGATTTTTCTTAATTTTTTGCTATTTTGATATTAAAAAAACCGGTTATATTTCAACGCCTGACGTTTGGAGATATTTACAGACCTATTGCTCACGGGTAGACACGGGACAAGCAACGCGATTGAAAATCATTTAAAATGTGTTTAATTTTGATGGTAAAGTTATGCAGGTTGACCACAAAACCTTTAGCGAGACGATATTATTACTTTATTTTCTAGCCGTGTTAGATAGAAAGAGATGGGGAAATCCCTACCCCAACTAAGGGATCGGATTACATAAAACAAATAGCATAAAACTGGCGACAGTTTACGGGCTGTCGGCAGATAGAAACTCAATAGTCTACGAAAGTCCTTACCCTGATTTTGTTAATTCTTGTTTTGTTTAAATTACTGCTGTGTTGTTTGTTTGTTTAAATGTTTCGTCTTTGTTTTGGGTGAATATGGTGCAATTAAACTGCCTGTTTTGAGCAATAAAGATAACATTTTGATAATGGCTCGTGAAAACTGGGACGGACAACGCAAATAATCGTGACCCAAATACATTTTTAAATCTATAAGGAATTCAGATTAACTTTTTCTTTAGATTTTTTAGGACGTCCTCGGGCGTCGGGTGTGTTTTGTTGGTTAGGTTTAGACAAATATAAACATAGAAACGTTTTGTTCTAACAAAATTAAAATAGACAGCTGTCTTTTTAGCTCTCGGTTTAATTAATAATCAGAACATATTCTTCACATACATAGATAAATCTTTCCTTTTTATGGTGCCTATTAGTTTAAATTTGAAATATTAACCTGGTCTGAAATCTGCAGCGGTACAACAGTAAGCAGAGCAGCGTCGTACGCGCAGCCGAGCGCATTGCAAGCGAAGCATTGCACGATTCCTGCGTGGCGCTTCTCCACGTGCTCTATGTAGAGATCCGTACCTGGAGGAAAACATGGCTTTATAACACATTTGTATATAACTAACCGCTAATATTTTCACCAGTTGCCTGTCGACCTTCGATGATGGCACCAGAAGAAAGCGAAATTTGCATGGTTTCTCTTTGTAAATGAGGTCAACACTCATTTTAAATTGACCATTAAATTAAATATAATAAGAGAAAGACGGCACTTGAAGAAGATCCGACCTAACTTTTTTAGGAGTCTACACCCGTCTATCTGGACACAGGCGAGTCTGTTTAGCGCTACGACTTAGGCAGGTGGGTGGTAATAATACGCTGCGGTCGAAGCCTTCAACCAAGAAAGTCCTTAAATAAACCCCTTGGAATATTGGACTAGTTCTGCAGTTAGGTAGGCCGGAACTGAGAGTCACCACACAACCGACCACTGAAAAAGAAGATCGTAGGTTCACAGTCGTTTTCCTTCCATGAATTGTTGGTCTAAAATATATCAGGATATCTTATACTTGGCCCACGGATGAACATGGACAAAACCAAGGTCATGTTCAACGAACATGTTCTACCGGAACCTATTGCGATACGCGGCGCCGTTCTCGAAGTTGTTCAAAAATATGTTTACCTAGGGCAAACATTGCAGTTAGGAAGAAACAACTTTGAGGGCGAGGTGAACAGGAGAATTCAGTTGGGTTGGGCAGCATTTGGGAACCTACGTCGAGTTTTTACATCGTCAATCCCACAGTGCCTAAAGACGAAGGTCTTTAATCAGTGCGTCCTACCCGTCATGACATACGGAGCCGAAACGTGGACACTAACGGCACGGTTGGTCCACAAATTCAAAGTCGCTCAGCTGGCTATGGAACGAGCTATGCTCGGCGTTTCTCTGAGGGATCGCATCAGAAATGAGATGATCCGTCAGAAAACCAAAGTCTTCGACATAGCTCACCGGATTAGCAAGCTGAAGTGGCAGTGGGCAGGCCATATTAGCCGTAGAACCGACAACCGTTGGGGTAAACGAGTTCTAGAGTGGAGACCGCGTCTCGGCAAACGTAGTGTAGGACGTCATCAGGCGCGTTGGAGCGACGATTTGCGCAAGACGGCTGGCACAAACTGGATGCGAGAAACCGAAAATAGATCTAGGTGGCGTGCAATTGGAGAGACCTATGTTCAGCAGTGGACTGCAACAGGCTGATGATGATGATGATGATCTTATACTTAGTTGAACGTGCTAGGTACATCATACAGTAATGTATAGTAATAACTTACTATACTTGTTTGATAAGCATTTTGATTAGTTGATACCAATAAACAAGAACAACTTACTAGTAACCCTAACTCCTTTCCCGTTCTTTAAAGTCTGCGCATTGAGCACCCAGTGCACACTGGGCGATGGTTGTCCATGCGGCGTCCCGCAAGGGAGATGCACGTCGCCCTCTTCAGACGCCGTCAGGTTCCTCATGATGCCTTCCCAATGAGGAGCTTGGAGGGCAATGACTTTCCACGACCGACGCACGCCCGCGGCCGAGCATGAGTAGATGCCCTGAGAATTGAAATTAAGAATATAGAGATTTCAGAGTGTCCTTTGGCTGACGTTTAAGACTGGTGTAGGTACCTAATGCGTAAAGGAACTAAGTAGAGATATGTAGTTAGCGTGAAAAAATCAAAAAGGAAACTTAGGAAAACATATTTGGAGCAAGCAAAAATTGCGTTCTTGGAACACTCGTCAAACACGAAATTTCATTTAGACTTCTTAATTTCACCGTGTTATTTTACTCGTACCATTTCTACCACTTCAAACCAACCGTGTTAAAGAATTTTGTACTGAAAGATCCGGATTGTGATTGTTAAGTTTTTATTAATATTTCGTAAATTTGTTTTTATTGCTCAAGGCATATTTACTAGAAATATTTTTTTAAAGGAAAAATTCATCTTCAAAAACTCACTTGCGGGACGCGAGTTCAAATCTCGCCGCAAGTGAGTTTTTGAAGATGAATTTTTCCTTTAAAAAAAAAAATATTTCATGTTTTTATTAGTTTAGTATGAAGTTTTTATCCGTTATCTATTACCTACCCACAAGCTAGTTGCTATGTTTGGGGCCAGATGGCAATATCCTGCTACATTTATTTATTTACTAGCTGCGCCCAGCGTGTTCACCCGCGCCAGTCCTGATCCAGTGGGAATCACGATCAAAATTTATAATTTCTGGGTTATTTATTTAATTCCTACCTCATCATGAACAGTAAAAGGCGAGAAAACGATCCCGTTCTCGTGTCTGGGCTTCATCGGGACTTTCCCCTGCCGCGTCCACGTCACTTTCGGCGGAGGAGTGCTGACCACTCCGCACCACAGTCTCAGAGCACCATTCAGTTTTACAGACACTGTTAGAACGTCTTCCGCGTCTCTCTTACCGACGTAGTCTTCTGTTTCTAGGAACCTAGTGGAAGAATTATTTGAGGTTTGATTTAATCATGGTTCAAAGTAGATTCCGATACAGTGTCGCCCGTATTAATATTTATTTTCTTACCTCGACGATCAACCATGTTACAATGGCCTTGGTCTCCAGGGGACCCGGTAAAATTTAACCATGTTAACAAATTGTAGGTATGATCACTGAATATTTACTACTGTGGCGACCCAAACAAATTGAGTCGGAATGGAAGAAGAGTCAGTGAAATAATTGTTGTATACTAACTACAACCCGCCGCCTAACTCCCCGTGACATAAAGCCCGTGGGAATATCATATTAAAAAAATAAAAAGTATATATTGTAATACAAGCTTTCTATGCAGAACTTGGTACCTACGTAATATACCAAGTTTCTTGTACGGTGTACGGTAAGGTTGTAAGTTAGGTTTTGCTGTTGGTTTTTGCGAGTAGGCATAACAAATGCCCAACACACAAACACCATTGTAATATTTATAGGATGTTCTGTCGCCCTGTCTAAGCTACAGCTGTAATAGATTTGAGGTATCAAAGTCTGTGTCTAAATATCAAATACTCCTTAGACACAGACAAGTTGCAGACAGATGCACCGATATCACCTAAAATTAATAGGAACTTCCTGAACTACGTAACATCTGAACCTATTTTATATTGAAATAGGTATGCTATTTTAACGTAGGTCATTATGACAGCCATTAGTACCTACTTTTATTTGCTGATTATGTGCGTTAATAAAATAGCGCCTTCGGTGAAGGAAAACATCGTGAGGAAACCCACGGTTTAGATCCAGATGTATTGGCGAGTTCTTTTTTCTGGGCATGGCTGATTAAGCTGGTAGAGTGCTATAGATGCTGAGCAAACCTACTCTACCTAATAATGTCCTAAGCACTACAGCAACATAAATAGCATGGATTAAAAGTCCTAGCAACTTGCTTGGTAGTAGAGGCAATCGTTTATAATGCTACAAATTTATATGAACAAATTAGCCGATCAGGAATTATAATATACTTGGTAAATATACCAAAACAAAAATTATATAGATTTTTATACGAAGAATTTGATTAATAATTTCTCCATCATTTTGTCTCTAGGTACATCTGAACCCAACATCGACAAAAAAGCAAACAATAAATTTAATACCGTGAATAGTTTTAACTTCAGACTAAAACTCTATGAAACAATTTATCCTCGTTGAAAATAGAAAGTGAGCGTATAAATATGTAAATAGAGAACATACATACGAAAATAATCCTGACTTACAATGTAACACCGAATGAATTCAGGAATAATGCTTTCGCACGTTTTCGCAAAAAGGGTAGGTAAAGTATACCTATCATGGTGATTTACCTATGTATATTTGTCGAGCTAGTACGTTTCTAGCGAGCAATACCAGGAATGTGAGTGCTACATTAGCTTTAGTTGCCATTTAGTGTCGGTTGTCTACGGCGCGTGTAATTTGATATGAATACTTGCAAAGTGGTTTTGTGAAATGCAGAGACTAAATACGCGTTGTGTGAGTGGATTTCAAACTTGGGGTTTTGTTTAGTCTGTTTTGTGAGGTAAGGGAATCTGGTACCTCATAATTTAATGAGAATTTTAAATACCTACCTTACTTTTAAATACCTTTATGTTAAATGATGTTTTTTTTTCATCATGGATATGATTAAAGAAAGGAAACCAATTAATTTATACAAGCACATAACTTTACATTTCAAAACAAAAGAGCATAGTGTCAGTATAACGCTGTTGCTAGGAAAAAAAACATAGCAACACTGCTGGTCTTCCGGCGAAGCTTACCCTAGTTCCGGGCTTACATATAACTCAAATGAAACAAAATAGATACACACATACAGAGCTTTTAAAATATGCCTTATTGGTTGATAATCATACCTGATATCTCCAAACGGTTCTTTCTGTATCTTCAAATAGGTTCGTTCAGGCAGATCAACGACTTGTCCACTGAGATCATTTGTGGCCTTACAGCCGTATGTACCGCTATCGTCTAATGTCGCATTCTCGATTACTAAAACACCGTGCGGGGTGTCCAGTTGTTTCCGAACACCCTGTACAAAGCAAAATAAATCATCAAAAATACATTAACGTAACTTTAGCGTGATTTATTACTTTACTACTGCCGCCATCTAGTGGCTACTTTTTATTTAAAATTAAAAAAATCACGTTTGAGTATGGGAGCCCCTCTTAAATATTTATTTTATTCTGTGAAATAAAATTGTCTAACTATGACGGTTCATAAGATACAGCCTGGTGACAGACAAACAGCAGAGTCGTAGTAATAGGGCCCCGTTCTTATCCCTTGGGTACGGAACCCTAAAAATTGAAAAAAGAAATACGTCACAGGTGCTTAAAAACTAAAAGCATTAGCGAACGGCAAATAATATATTTCGTCAGTATACCTTAGTATCTTTCCACCATGTCAAAATGGCTGGTGGTTCAGAAAGTGGCTCCTTACAATGCAGCACTACTGAGTTGTGCAATGGAGCAGTAACCACTCGCTTCTCTTGAGAGTTCTGACTGAGATCTATCCTTGCAATGTTCAGTCGAGCCGGTACTGACATCAGGATTATTGAACTGAAGGACACTTTGCACTGGAAAAGAGAAATTAGGGTTTGGATATACAGAGGTTCTTAGTAATTAGACTTACCTATCCATAATTAATTATGGTATATAGGTAAGAGTTGTGTCAACACCGCAACATCGAGGTATCAATCACTAGACCAAACAAGTGGTAAAGACCTCGACTTTCACTCCAAAAATCATGCGTTCGGATTCCATGCAGCCGATCAATGTCTTTATTCCTTGCGAAAAAGTTATGTACACCTAAGAAAATAAGAAAAAATCTTAAGATTTATTTGTAACTTACTTGATACTGAGCAGACTGGGTATTCTCAGCGATATGTACAACCAGCCTGGTATACGTGGTCGACTCGTGAATGTCTACGTTGCTGTTTTTGATGACATCAGTCCACTTGGCGTTAGGCTCGTCTCCCGGCTTCCATCTCCACAGCATCCACTCGGGAGGCACGTTCACTTCGCACTCGAAGGTCACTTTGTCTCCAGCTGGTGCGGTCACTGACTCTGGATATTTCAGGAACTTCATGTCTAGTTCTAGAATAAAATTTTAATATAAGAGATGGAATAGATGGAGTAGAATAAAGCCAATCTTATCCCTTTGATTAGATTGGCCTTATTCTTACTCTCATTACTCAACTTGGTCTTAACTTAACATTAATGTTGTTTGGAAGACCACCTACTCGGTGGATCGACGGCATATAGCTGTCGTGGGGAGTATATGGATAGAAGCTGCTCACGATCGCTATTTATTGCTTCGTATAGGAGAGGCCTATGTTCAACAATAGGCGAATAAGGGATATGATAGTGATGAATATGTTTTGCACCTAACTAAGGTAAAATTAGGCTGTAGTATGTATATGTATAAATTACGTGGTCAGTGGAGTAAACCAATCCAGCGCTGGCTTGCTACTGGGTTCGTTTAGATTCTAGATAGACTCTTTAGTTTCAACTCGGTCGAGTACTGACGTTGTCAAGTCAGACCTATTAGTTTAGTTACGGTTAAAAAATTGTTATAGTAGTGTGAAAAAAATGAAGTGACATACCTAATTGTGATAATAAATATTGGTGATATACCTAATTTAAAAAAATAAAGACCCAACTTGAAAAAAGCACAAAAAACTAACTAAATAACCTCTACATATATTTACTGGCTGGTCCCTATTGTAGTTTGGCTGCCCGACTTCAGATAATTAAACAGATAAGTTGGTGGAACTGTATGTAGAGGTTATTTTGTTAGTTTTTTTTTTACTTTGTTTTTCTATCACAGATCTCGTAAATAAATCACCCAATAACTTTTTTCTTGTGATTTGTGTCTTTTTATTCTTTCATTATACGAGAGAGCCAATGTTGAATAGAAACATCTGAACAAATTGCGCGACTTGTCCCGAAAAATTCTTGGAAACGATTGAATGGCGTTGCACATTGACAGACAAATGAAACGAGCGGCCAAATAGGTTCCGCGAACTACTAAAATAAACACCTAATCTTACGTCTCATGAGATATTATATTTTTACAACAAAAAAAGTTGAAGTGCATAGCATCGCCCTGTTATTTCACCAGCCATCTGTCCTAGCTTTAAGG
Organism: Idaea dimidiata; assembly: GCA_949358125.1. NCBI lineage: Eukaryota > Metazoa > Arthropoda > Insecta > Lepidoptera > Geometridae > Idaea > Idaea dimidiata. Next base: position 17,270,547 of record OX442329.1, read on the forward strand.
AAATATCGGAATAAAAGGTAATAGACTACAGGCCCGTGGCAAATATTGATAGGTCATTTGAACTACCAGTTCATCTATTTCGAAAGATAGAAAGACTTTAAATATTTAGATTCAGCACTATGCCGTCACTATGCAGGTAAGAATGAAAAAGTACAGAGAATGTCAGAGTAAACTTGGGCATTTGATTCTGTACGGCATTGGTTCCGTACAGTTTTGTTACCTCTTTTAATTCATTATTCTGCAATTTCGTACAAAAATCATGCGACAATGGGGGAGGGTTCATTCTCCACAACTCCATTCCCTTCCATAGACCGGAGGGTGATTTGACACAACATAAAATTAAATTATTTTGAAAGTATTTTATGCATAGATAACGGTTTTTCACGTGCTGTACATTTTTGTTACTCCCTCTATCTGTAGGTGCTTTGAATTCTCACCTGCACTAAGTTTTACAGCTTAGCAGTGATAGCAGAGTGCTGAATCTTATTATGTAATGTCCTTCTATATTTCTAAATAGGTCTTCTGGTGGTTCAAATTACCCATAATTTTTTGCCACGGGCCTGTAGTCTATAAATCTATAACCTTTGGCTAAGCCAGTTCTTCGGCTATTTACATACAGAGTTTTATTGGAATCGGAGAGGCGGTGAAAGAGCAACAAACATACCTTTACACACAAACGTTTATCTTAATAATATTAGTACGATAGGATTCTTATTTACCTTATTTATATTACCTACTTCTGCAGAGGTAAATAGAATACTTTGTATTCTTCGATGTAGGTTCAAAATTCTTATTTTTTGGTACCATTGCGTGGGTCTATAATTATAAGATTTGTATAACTATTTATTATATCACATTACTACTACATACCAAATCTACAAATATAAAACATAATTATTGTTATGAAATTGGTCTGGCACAAAATCACACACACTGAAGCAGGCACCTATTTAATCGTTTCCATAAAAGCTTCGAATTCAAGCTAGCGATGTAATTTTCTTGTATTTTAAACAATAAAAGTTAACCCAACAATTGTACTAATAAAATCAACATGTAAATTGGTCCCTCAAATGATCCTCCTTTCCATAATGAAGGGACAAACAATAGAAAACATAGGTACGAGAAGTTAGCTGAGAAATTAGCTAAGTAGCAGATAAAAAAACTCACAAAGGAGCATCGAGATTACAAAATGTTGATGCTCTCTGCCCACACTTCTTCGTAATTACTTAGACTTCCATTACCTACACAGCGTGAGACTCTTTAAAGTCTGAAGAAAATAGCGCTATAAAAGCACTTGATCTACTTCACTTGATGGAACCGATCAGATATTTATTCCATTAATAAAACTGCAGGCTTCATTAATTAGTTAGTGAGATAAACGTTGAGAACGTATAAATCAAGTAGACCACAGACTCAATGGGTTCCCTACGCTACTTCGAAACACTATCCATCGAAACACCTTTCGCCGAAGACGATTGACCGAAAGATTACTTTACCGAATAGTTGTTTCACCGATTGTTCGTTTCCCATATGGTTCGTTTCACCGAAAAAATTTTGACCGAAGCTCGCTGTACCGAAGGCTCGTTTTACGTAACAAATGTCATTTCCAAACACGCAACCTCCTTTCATTTACATGACACATATGACCATAGAAATAAGAGGTAGTAGTATAACTAGAGAGTCCACTAAGGTAGTAAAAAGGAGCCGAGGGAGAGGATTTAAACTTTACACGTCCTTGTCTGAATATAGCGCGAGAGCTAGCGCCAATATTTGGGTAGGTATTTGAGGCAGCTAAAACCTTGTAATATACCTCTCCTAATATACGGATATGAAGATCTGCTCAAATTTCAAGAAAGTTTATTAAAATTAAAGGGATACTTAAAATTAGAGGGCCAATTAGAAACCCAAATATTGGAGCTAGCTCTCGAGCTATATTCAGACCAGGACGTGTAAAGTTTAAGCCCTCTCCCTCGGCTCGTTTTTACTGCCTCAGTGAACTTTCTAGTTGTACTACTACCTCTTATTTCTATGGTCACATGTATCAAGTAAATGAAAGGAGGTTGCGTGTTTGGAAATGACATTCGTTACGTAAAACGAGCCTTCGGTACTGCGTGCTTCGGTCAAACAATTTTCGGTGAAACGAACCATAGGGGAAACGAACAATCGGTGAAACAACTATTCGGTAAAGTAATCTTTCGGTGAATCGTCTTCGGCGAAAGGTGTTTCGATGGATAGTGTTTCGAAGTAGCGTAGGGAACCCGACTCAATGCGGTTACTTCCTAGACCGAGAAGTTCTTGCGGAAATGTATGCAATGCTCTAGATTAAATAATCATACTTACTAGGTACTGGTATGGAAATTCTAAAATAAACATAATGATAAAAAATATATATCACTAGCTGCGCCCCGCGGTTTTACCCGGGTAGGTCCCGTTCCCACAGAAATATCCTAATATTAACACATACCTCTGCTGGTTTTACCCCGGTAAAAAGTAGCATATGTGTTATTCCAGGTCTCCAACTATCTTTATTCTAAGTTTCAGAAGGCGGTTCAGCGGTTTTTACGTGATTGAGTAACAAACATACATACAACCACATATACAAACTTTCAGCTTTATAATATTAGTAGGATTGTTATCCCAAATATAGAGCACAAAGCAAACGAAGGAATTTGCCGCTTCAATCAAAGCGTACCACAATTAATCCTTAGCTAGAAAAAGAACTGAAACCCGAGTGATGATCAAACCGAGCTCAATTAAACCATTTTTTATTTGCATACCAAAAGTCGAACCGACTTAATAAAAAGAAGAAATCCTGATGTCCTTGATACCTTGTTACCCACACATTTTGATCTCGGATGACGCATTCCAAAAGACAACAAAAGACCTAAGTCCTGTCTGGGCTATTCGATATTCACTTTTATTCGTAGCACGTGTAAGTTCATGAAAGCTCGCGTGTCCTAATTGAGATGTTACATTTGCTTTGTTTTATTATCGGGTAACAATTTTATGTGCTTTCAGTCTGTCAGGCAATGACCGCTTGGTGAAGGGTTTTCAAGTAAGTATCTACCTGTTATTTATAAAATGTCCGACAAGATTTATATAGTATTACTCAGTTTCATCCGCATAACTCCTGACCTGACCCTTTCAAAATTTCCAAAAATCCTTTCGTAGCGGATATCTACCTCATAAATCATAATAGATGTATGCCATAATGAAGTAGGGATTTTATTGCATTATCACATTATTTTTAGTGCCTTAACATTAGAAAAAAAAATTAAGGACCTATTTTTGTATTCAATGTAACGATTTTGTGTATATATTCTATACAGGATGTTTTGAGGACTATATACCATTTAAGCCCATAGGGGGTTGTTCTAGACGTCTAGGCAAAAACTTTAGTTCTACAACTTTTGGAAATTCAAAGTAGTTTTGAAGTTTAAGGTTTACTTGAAAATCAGCTGTTTCTTAGAGTTAGAGGTCACTGACCGTTTTATTTGCTTTATTACAATCAAAACTTTAATAGCCTTTATTTTTAAAAACAGCTTTGATTTCAGCAAAACGAAACCTCAAAATTTTCAAAATTAATTTCGATTTTCCAAATATTGTAGATTCGCCATGACGTCTAGAACAACCCCCTTTCGGCTTAAATGGTCATGTTGAGCACACCCTGTACCTATATGTTACCTAATATAATTTTGATATTATTAGGTAGGTATGTAGGTAAAACGATAACATAACCTGCAGTACAATATTTCACACTCTGAAACTTGGAAGCAACGAAGCTTCGGTGAAACTGTAATCTTGTCTAAAATTGTAAAAAATGTGAGTTCGGCGTTTTAGTACTTTAGTACCGTGAAGACTGGAGCTATAAAAGTTTTTTTTAGTTTTTGGGTTTATTGAACGAAAGTTGGTTAAGTATGCAATTAGGAAATTGATTTATTTCACTGATTGATGGTTTTTCTTTTACGAGGTGATATTTTGATTAGGTCGTTTCACAGAAGTATGATTGAGACGAGAAAGCTACTGAAATAATCTAGATCACTTTTTTTTTGTACCTAATTATTAATTTAAAATCATGCAGCGTAGCCGAAAATAGAAGAGTGAAGAGCGTTTCTTTATAATCAGTATGAGAAATAACGACTTTTAACTAGGTAGGTACTTGAATTTCATTTATCAAAAAAAAATGTTAACGGATTTTTCTTTAGTGAAAGACACGAATCTTCACAATATCCTATAGCCTTAGCAAGCAGTAATAATAATTGGACTATTAAAATTTGAATTAGTGTGCAGAACTAAATAAATAAATGTTATTTATTTATTTCAATAATTGTATTATAATCAAAAGTATATTTTTAAATTTAAATACATATACATTTATTTATTAAGATACGTAAATATGTATCCCACATAATATATTTACCAACACAAACAAAAAACATACCAACAATAAATCACAATAAAAATATGCTTAAATTGCTTATAATCCAAACAAAAATTTATCTTGATAGGTGTTTTACAAGTATTTTTAACAATAATATAATATTTAGCGTGTGGCCGTGTGTAAATATTGCAAGTTATCACAAATTTCTTTATGTATTTAAGTCAAATGTTATCAACACAGGAACTCTGACTTCTTCACACAGCAATTAAATACCTAAACGAAGTGTAACTTGGAAAGTACATAAAATATTATCATGAATCTTTTATAGGTAGGTATTACTATTTTTAAATCATAGTTTTTTTTAATCGCAACGAACGTAAATATTGTATTTTCGTTGTTTTTAGAAGTACGTAGGACGTATAGGTACCTACACAGCTATCTACCTACCCTAATAGATAGCTGCATATCCGAAAAACCTATATGGGTATCTTTTTTTTCCAATATTACCGCGGGATCAGGAAATACGCGGATGAAACTGCAGGGTGTTAGTAGTTTTAAACAATAGATTTAAATACCTTTTTACCACTATCTCACCAGATAGTAAGTGACGCAATCTTCACTGCACACCCATCGTTGCAAATGACGGCATAAATATTTTTGTGGCAGTATTTTTTTTTTATTCTTTTTCGAATAGCAATCGTTATAAATAACGTAAGGCAAAATTCTATGGAAAATTGAAAAGTGCCCCAAGCGGATGTAACGTAAAGCTACAACATTCGACAGAAAAGTTTCGCGTCACTACAGTTGCAAAAACCTCAAATGCGAACATTTAAATTATTTCCTTTTAAATCAAACTCTATTTTAGTAAGTTATTGAAAGCCTCCACTAAAAATGTTGTGATAATCTGACAAGGGTTGACGGATAAAAAACATACAAAGATGAGAAGGTAGTCTGTCCGTCCATCGCTAACGACTTCACACAAACACTCAATAACGAATAACTAGTTATAGTGTTAAAATTATAGTAAACACACCGACAATTTCATTTTTTAGGGTTCACCAAACATGGAAATTGAAAACCTCGCTGGCAGTTGAAAACTTATAAAAGCTTCTTAAGGCGGCGATAGATGATAAGCAACGGTCCTTGTCCTATTGCATATAAATGAGCGAGATGGAATTGCGTGAAAAATCTACAATTTCTCGTAAAATCAATAATTAACGAAGATTAAAATAATATTTTGAAAAAATGCGATGAAGGGGTTCTAGGTATTGTATTTTCTAATATTATGATGCCTATAAGAAAATATAGCGGTTAAGGATTTAGAAGAAAAATTGATTTATTTTGTAAAACAGGGGTAACTTTGCCTGTATAATAGTGGTATTTAAAGTTATTTTTTATTGTTTTTGAAATGAAGGGGACACTTCTTGTATCATGTACAATAACATAATACATTGTTTAAAGATCTATTTGATACCGGTTATGAATAAAACCATTCCATTGGAAGGGATTTCACATGAGTCGCGTCCTTAATGTAAACGGATAAAAAGGTTTCATCGCATCGAGACTCCCATAATATTTCATAGGTTAATGATTTTAAAAATAAATAAAAAGAAATATTTCATAGTTATTATTAAACTTTTCCTCTGATGGATCTCTACTGTACATAGCTAAAGCATTTTGCTTTAAAGTTTGCAAAACTTTACGAAGTTTTATTTGGATTAGTTAAAGCTGCTTTTTGCTGCGCTCCATACCAAATATTCCACAGAACAGTACGGCTACAAACATTTTTTTCTATTTACAAACATTAGTAAAGATGTGAATGTGTGAGTGGCTTGACTACCTGCTGTATCCGGGAGCTGCCGCGTCACGGTTGCTGTTCCAAAATAGAGTAAAAAAAACTGAGTATTCTGTTGTGCATAGCATACATTGAATTTCAATTTAATGCTCATCTCAGGCGTGCGTGTACTCAGCAGAAGATGGTTAACGAACTTTAAGATGCGAGTAACTATCGTATCAGCGGTAGTTAGAAATCGACGACGAGTTGAAAAGGACAGGTTCCAATTTGTCAGGAATTATAAACGCTTGTGTAACCACTAACAATTAATTTCAATGGACGTAATCAAGTAAAAGAAGTCGAAATTCCGCTTCATAATTAACTCCCGGTTTCTGACTGGTATCATTTAGATGTCGCAACATGAAGAGTCGAGTCTCACGGTTCGAGACTGCATGGAAATGTGTAGGTGATTTACGAACGGGCATCTTTGTTTAAATTCCATTCGATTCGGTGAGCCTAGTTGATTTGATCTCGTATGGGAAGTGTCAAAGTACCGCTACGAGGCCTCGGTATCATTTCGAACTGATGTTCGAACACTGCAATATTAGCATAAGTATGACGTTAGCGGTATTTATAGGGACGATTGAGTTAAGCCTTTAGTATAGAGTTGCGCAAGAATGAATAGCAACAGTCACTTTTTATTAACTAAGTAGGTATAAGAATAAAACAAACGAGCCTGCTACTTTCATACTTGAAGTTTAATGGCTGGGCTTATTCTCATCATATTAGATTGCCAAAATTAATCATTTTCCGTTTTCTATGTTTAGATTTTGTTTACCTCTAATCCATTCTTTGTAATTAAATAAAGCATTGTCTATCTAAGTACCATGGGCCCAGGGTATAGCATTGAAAAGATCGACCTACATAACTAGGTTATAGATTTACAAGTATCGTTAGATTGAAAACTATTTTGTCTTTGTTCTTCTTAAGTAGATTCATTCATTTTACTCACCAGAGGCGCACGTCAAAGACGATAAAGCTGCTAACAGCAGCTGTAACACGATCCCTGACCCCATCATGATGTTGTTCCGCCTAGAACAAAAGAACACATACTGATTGTTTAGGATTATTACTATCATAAAGTTTAGTGGGCACTATATATAATATAGTCACATTTAGCATCCCAGGTCGGGTTAGGTCGGAATTACAGGATTCACAAAGAAAAGGTAAACTGAAATTGGACAAATGAGCCCAAATCCGGGATAGTTAGAAAATTTAGATGCAATCAAATAAATTCTTAAGCTGTGCCCCAAATCTAGGTAGGTAATCCCTGTCACCTATCTAAAATATAAGTTATCTGAAATAAATTAAAAAGTGCTTTCAAAAGACCAAAGTTGTTGTAATTTCAGCTGGTTATCCTATCCTACTTCATACTAATATTATAAAGCTTAAAGTTTGTGAGTATGTGTGTGTGTGTATGTGTCTTTGTTACTCAATCACGCAAAAACTACTGAACGGATTGCAATGAGACTTGGAATATAGGTAGCCGGATACCGGGAATAACACATAGGCTACTCATATCCCGATATTCTTGCGGGAACGGAACTTACGCGGGTGAAACCTTGGGGCGCAGCTAGTTGTAAATAAAACCTAAAATGGGTTTAGTGTTGATTACGAAACTCTAAAACAGTGTTATTTCAGAACACCTATGTGTAGCAGAGCTTTTGAAAAGCTCATTCTGCAACGAATGGCGTAAAAGAAAACAATTTTAAACTCGGTTGGCACAGAACTTCAAGATTACATCGAACAAAGAGTCCCTTAGAAAGTTCGCGACGAAACGATGCACACGCCGATCCTGATCAAGGTTTCTTGGAAGAACTACCAACAAGTTGCTTACTACATTTTTTTACACGACTGCCAAAGGAAGTGTTATATTTTTAATTTATGTTATCGAGTTAAAAATGGCACTTTCTCGTATTAAATAAACTAGAACTGTTATCCACTTAAAATGTTTACCTATTATTAGGTGGTAATATTGATAATGTGACCAGTATAGTTTTCGTGACTTATTTGTAACGATATCGTATAATTTGTGACGAATTCAGGTTCTTATAGCGCGCGCTGTGTGAAAAGCTATCAGTGGTTGCACCGGCACACGAATCGGAATACAGACTAGTCCGTTGCATTACCTAGATACGTGGTCCTACGACTCATGCAGTCATAATTAAGTATTTTACCGGATTTTAAATTGAGACATCCGTAACTTCAAGCGATAAAAATTCTTTTGACAATATAAGCGTACGAGTAAGAATTCTATGACATCAAACACCGAGGAACAATAAATTTAAACAACGATAAAACTTCCAAACAGCTACAAAATAATATAAATTACAGGCACGTGAAATTAATGATGCATAATATTGTTGAAATAATTTAACGGTTTTGAAAATAATATGTCGAATTGAATAAAAATGTTTAACAAAATTTGCATTTTTTTTTACTTAAATTAAAAAAAAACACAAATAAGAAAATGACACTGTCTTATCTGTTGTTCCCGTTGCATCATTTACAAAAGCCAGAGTCCAATTATAGCTCCAATTATTTGAGGTCGGCACAGCAGGAAAGTTATCTATCATTGACCACGCCTACTTACTGCTAAAAGATTAGGCAAAAAAATAAGGAGTGCCTTGGGAGCAAGCACTTTACTCGCTATCGCGCGGGGATAACTCCACACTAATCTCCCTTATAATAACTCATAGTCGTCTTTACTAGACAAACTGGAAGAGTTGGGGTGTCCTTATTCTATGCCGGGACTACACGACTAGTACAATGACAATTTCACGTAAACAAAATAAAATATTGTAATACAAACCATAAAATCTGAAGATGGAACTATACATAACTACTGCAGGAGTAAATATTGGTCTACTGGGTCGATACATTTGTCGAGTATGTAGTTTGAAATAACAAGAAAACCTACAAGTACTTTTGCTTATTTTGAAATTGTTACAATAGAAACCGTAACTTAATTTCATAATTAGAAAGTTTTGAAATCGGAAACCGAAACGTGACTGTATTTCATAACAATTTCGACCCTTAACATTTATGAATGTTTAAAATATCGTTGGCTGAACTAAAAGTAGGTAGTTACTAACGCTGTAAGCTAACAGTTACAAAACGGAAGTTGGTTTGCAAAAAGTAGAATTTTGTTAAAAAATGTTCATTCAAACTGCATTTAAAACGCCAACTACCTACTAATGAAAAAAGAAAAAAAAACATCATTAGATCGTTTTCATACCGCGAAAGAGTACGACTCTTATGAAACTCATTAAGGCAACGATCGTCGTATGTTATTTCATTTCTCTGTAGCAATGAAAACCCATCTTAACTATAAACGAAAATCTTGTTAAGATATCTGCTTGTTTACAATACTGTTACTTACATAAAACTTAAACAATAGTTGCTAAGTGCCGGTAAAGTGCTAGGTTTATATTTCACTGAAACTCGGCAACATTTTTAATTAAATATTTCCAAGTGTACATTCTAATAAAAGTACTTACATTTATATGCTGCCATATTTTAAACATAGCGATTTTTATTTTTCATTTTATTCGTTTTTCAATAATTCAAAACTTGTTTGTTTTATTTTTTAATATTGCGAAACAAATATTTAGTTCATTGTTTATTCGAAGTGTTCTGGCAAAAGGCAATTCTTTTATGAAAATATATTCGTTCTTATTTTTATTATTGCATTTTTATGCTTCAAAGTAACAAATCATATGTATCTATAGTTAATTAAACATTTTATTATTATGTTCATAGATAATGTGTAGAGAAAATCTGTTTTATTCAGATTATAAACTTGTTCTCACAGACAGCGCTTTTACAATTATTAATTCATTAAAATCGTGTGTTTACAAGCCATTATGATAATGTAGCAAAATGATGATTGGTAAAATCGGTTTGGCGCCGAGCGTTAGTACCTACCTATATGTAAATTAGATAGGTTACAAAATAGACTACTAATATATAGATTTTTTATTTTATCTTCTGTTTTTACTGCATTGTTCGTTCTAATAGCAAGAGGCCCGAAGGTGTGACGTTCATCCCGTGGGAGCATTTACGATGTCTGGTATGGGACGATGTCTAGTGAGGGCGTCGTCGACAACGGCTTCTTCTTTTAGTATGTATGTTTTTGTATTTCCTTGTTTGTTTATTTATCCCTGTATTTTTTATGTTTATAAATGATTTAAATAGTTTTTTTACATACTTAAGTGTTTTTGGTACAGTAAAATAATATTATTAGGAAAACTATATGTATTTAATATCTCAAATGGAAACCGTCTATTTTACCGATCATTTTCAATACGTACAATTAAACAAACAATTATCAAACGGGTGAGAGACATAGAAATCGCATATTATCCGCACACGGTGCAGTACTTCTTCTTTTCGAGTAAATGGTGTTTATATGTTTTATTTCATTGCTGAACATCATTTAATAACATATTCATAGATCTGCCAAACTGTATCTCTCTAATAAGGGGGTAAAAACTCCAACAATAGAGTTTCTTAATTTGATTCAAACTCTAAATATTTTTATTCTTTTAAATATTATTACATATTTTTTTAGAAACGTCAAGTAAAATATCGTGTCTTCGGAACGCGGCCTCCAATGAGAAGAAGACTACAAGTAACTTATGCGGTTATTTTTTTGTTTGTTTTTGTTGCAATGATCATGCCATTTACATTGTCGTCGTATAATAACCGAGACTAACTTCGAACAAACGAACATCTGTCTTCGTCAAAAAAGGGCTATCGGCCGATACAATGTTTCTAGTATGTGTAATAATCCGCTTTAGAAATTGCCATTCAATAAATCTTTCGTTTGGTATTTCCTGCGTCTCCAATGTTGTTGGATGGCAGCCGCCGGTCGGCCAAGTTTTTATTTACACCATTGAAGACTGCTTGCTCTACCTTGAACTTGCTACTGGACACCTGCGCGAAACTTGCTAGTTGGTACACTGTATGTGGAAGTTTTAAGTACGGTGCTTGTTACGTTGGTTTTTACGTAGGTTTTTAGTTTACCGTATAGTAGGTAAGTACTTACGAGTACCTATATTAAATTTAAATTTATATAGAAGCTGAAATAAAACAAATGGATCAATCACTAATTTTTATTTATTTAATTTTATTTAGTTAGTAAATAAATTTAATAATAAAAAAAAATATATTTATGTATTTGGTTTAATTTGTTAGCAAATTTTAATAATTTAGGTAGGTATACATATAGTTGCCTTTTCCGGAGATATTCTGTTTACGAGTAATTTGCAAACTCCAAAGTTTGAGACATCACGCAGCTAATTTCAAGACGAATTAATTACTAACAATTTGTTCAGTTTATTCAATTTACCGCACCGAGACGCTAGCTAAATATCACCGACCGAAACTTGAGCACAAATTTTGAATAACATAAATGGGTTTTCAAAACCAGAAGGAATAAATAATGGCGTAATTAGTTCTTGCTGCCTATTGCCTACACGACCGAAGTGGAAATTGGTGTGAAAATATTATATTCATTCAAGCTGAATAAAAATAATAAGCAATCATGATGAATTTTATATTGTTACACCCACACGACGACACGGTTGGATAAAAGCCTAAGGCCCGTATTCACAAACGCTTCTATGTGGGGACTCGATTTTTGTCATATTTTCACTGACGTTGATTGTCACTCACAATTAGGGTTGCCAACCGTACTATATTATATAGTATTGTACTATATTTCAGGTCTACGTACTATATACTTTTTAAAAGACATATAGTACGCAAAAACACTATATTTTTAACATACACATTTTTTCAAAGTTATTTATAATATTCTGGCTTTGTGTAAACGCATCTTGATTACACTCTAATAAAAATATGTGTATTGGAGAGAAGCAAACATAAATAAAATAAAATAAATAGGTTTAATACAAAAAGTTAGTCGGGTTTTCTTTGACTTAATCTGCACAAACACCATTTAATTTTGTTTTTTTTTATCTTTCGCAATCAGTCGGCAAAAATACTATATTTTTTCTGGATGTACTTTATTTTTTAGCCGCAAATACTATATTTTTGGAAAAAAGTGTTGGCAACCCTACTCACAATAGAAGAAAAAATAGCATCGACTGTGAATACAGCTATTAAAAACTTACAGCCATGTTTATAGACAAGTCCAAGTAAATAATAGGGGTTAAAGTATGAAATTGCCGTTTTATTGCAATAGGTTCTTTGAATTGACATAGAATCTTCATGGTTTGAGGTTTTCGAATGAAACTTTTTTCAAATGGTTTCTGTGATGTTTCTTTTTTTAAAAAATGTGAAACATTTGAATATCGACTTTCAATTGTTTTTGTTATTCAATTTAGACAAGAAAGATGGATACTGCGAAAATTCGAGTGATTTTTGAATACGAGTTCCGACGCGGAACTAACGCGGCAGAAACAGCCCGCAATATCAATGCTGCGTTTGGAGAGGGGTCTACTAATGAACGCACCGTGCGATTTTGGTTTAAACGCTTTCGTGATGGAAATTTCGACTTAAAGAACGAGCCACGAGGAAGACCGCCCACACAGGTGAATAACGATGAATTAAGAGAGATAGTGGAAGCAGATCCTAGTCAAACTACCCAGGAATTAGCGGCATGGTTTAACGTTACCTTACCCACTTTATTGACTCACTTGCGTCAAATCAATAAAATAAAAAAATACGAAAAATGGGTGCCTCATGATTTGACTGATCTGCAGAAAGAAACGCGTGTTGAAACTTGTGTTGCCTTGTTGAACCGGTACAGAAATGAAGGAATATTGGATCGAATTGTAACATGTGATGAAAAGTGGATTCTTTATGATAACCGGAAAAGAAAAATGCAATGGCTGACCCCAGGTCAAATGCCACAACAGTGTCCTAAAGCAAAACTTACCAATAAAAAGGTAATGGTAACTGTTTGGTGGTCTCAGCATGGTGTTATTCACTATAGTTTTCTTCGATCTGGTCAAGCAATTACGGCAGATGTCTATTGTGCCGAACTCCGAACCATGTTGACAAAACTAGCAGTAAAACAGCCCCGACTCATGAATCGATCTTCACCATTATTGCTCCACGACAACGCGAGACCTCACACAGCACGAGAAACCATTTTGACCCTTCAGGAACTGCACTTAGAAACCATTCGTCATCCTCCGTATTCACCAGACCTTGCTCCAACGGACTACCATTTTTTTCGTGATTTGGACAATTATCTACGTGACAAGAAGTTTTCTTCCCAGGAGGCAGTACAAAATGCTTTCACACAGTTTGTGCAGTCTATATCGTCGGAGTTCTATCGCAAAGGCATTAATAACCTTCCCATTAGATGGCAGCAATGTATAGATAATAATGGCAACTATTTTGATTAAATAAAATTGTTAAAAATTAAAAAAATAAACAATTAAGATTTTCAGTACAAATCGGCAATTTCATACTTTATCCCCTAATATAATATAGTTGTGGTTTTGTAAGTCATTTTCATCACTAGGTTACGAACTGATCTATCTATCTATAAATATGGTTTTTTGTTAGTTAGCTACAATAGTTATTGTTGTCCACTGTGAGAAGCTATCGTATCTACTGGTGGGTACCAGTACCAACTGATGGGTATATACGATAGGTTAAGTACCTACAATAGACGTAAGGTAGAGGTACCCCGATAGGGTAATCAATCATTGAGATACTATGTACTAGTACAGGGTAATAAAAGCGGATATACATGCTATAGCAGCTGTTTTAGAATTCTAAAGTTGGTAGACGTAAGTTGAGGCAACAACTTAAAAGTCTGCTTGTCTAGGACATTAAACTTTAATTAATCGAAGAAAACGAAAACTTCTAAATTGAATTATTAAAACGTTCTTCTTCTTCTTCTTCATTAAAACGTTGAAAAATTATTCAAAATGTGAGGGGATCAAAAATCAAGACAAGTCTCATGTTAGTAACTGTCCTATTCCCCTTTAGATAAATATTATATATTTCGTGACTAAACGGCCGGACTGATTTAGGTGAAATTGAGCATAGAATTAGCTTAAGAATTGGAGAAAGACAAAGAGTATTTTAACCAATAAAAAACAAAATATTAAGACGTATTATTACAAGACGCAGCTAGTCCAATAAATAAACCAGTGTACCTCCCGCCAAATCCAACCTCACCGCCAACAAAATAGGCGCCGCAACTAATTACAATCCCAGCACATAATCGATGTCCTATTCAGATGTCTTCGTATTGACAACTTGTTACAGTTAGTAACCCATTAGAATTCCGTCAGCGATTCAATACGAGGACACCGTTTACGTCTAACGCTTTGACGTTTCCTTAGCTAATTCATGTTTTGCTCGGTGACATTTGGCGGACTGTTTCCGTTGGATAGTCTGATATCCTGATATAGACTTGTTATGAAGTGATTTCGAATGATGGACAGTATGACAGCGTAGAAAGGGCCCACTGTCCCTTATGAAACATGCTGCCACTGCCCATACTTGAAACATGCAACATGCAAATATTTTATACTAACTTTCCCGCGGGAATATCGGGATAAAATGTAGCCTATGTGTTATTCCTGGTATCCAACTACGTATATTCCAAGTTTCATTGCAATCAGTTTAGTAGTTTTTGCGTGATTGAGTAACAAACATCCAAATATCCAAACATTCAAACACACACACTTTCACATGTATCATATTATATAGTAGGATTAATTTGGGCTATATCAATATTTGGTTCAGAGTACCTGAAAACCTACGTCTAACTAGTTTACGCCATAAAATTAACTGGATCCTGTGCCAAAGAGTTTCCTTGGACTTTTTTGTTGTCTTTTTTTTCATTTCGTAATGTTGCTCTTTGCTTTGTGTATGTTTATAGCCAATAAATATTTCCAATTTTTTCTATAAATTTTAGAATTCGAAATCCGAAAATTGTTAGACACTGGCAGTGTGTAAACTATCCCTAGGGACATGGTAAAGTAGTAAGTGGACAACTGCTCGCAACAATTACACTCGTGTAAGTCCCGATATACCGATTGAAAGTCTGTATGAAATAAAATTTGTCACGTGTCCATTACGTATTCACTAACATTGGATCACGGCCATCAATACATTAGCCGTAACAGAAAAACAAGCCTTTTATAGATTACCTACAAGTGAAGTAGGTAGGTAGATACCTCAATAGATATTGCATCCACTTATAACATCCCTACTAACCAGCAGCACCTCATGGTACCGTATTTCTTTGGAATATCAGTAAAAATCTTACAAAAGCTTTACATAGCCAGTTAGTTCCACCAATCCAAAAAAAAAACATTGTGTACTTACTAGAAATATTTTAAAGAAAAAAATCATATTGAAAAATTCACTCGCAACGAGATTTCAACTCGCGTTTCTGCGTCAGTACCGCAACGCCTTAACCAACTAGGCCACACGAGTTCCCATCTCGAGCGGCGAATTTAAGAATATAATTGTTTCCTTTGTCTACTACTTATTTTTTGACTAATGCTCGATTAAGACGCCATCTACAGGATCACTTTCCAGTGATTTACCTGTGCTAATGATTGACCAAAGACGCTTGTATCTTTGTATGTTTGTTCGACGATAACTTAAGTATCGTAGCTCCGATCGTCATGAATTTTGGTAGGCACGTAGTTTAGGTCAATAGAATTTATGAATTCGAAGATGAGCCATATCAGTAGGGGGTTTGGGGAGATAGGGGGTGGTGAGGTCTCAGTTTGGGGCGAACTCCTAGTCATACATAAGATGAAAAGTTGACATCAAAAAGTTAGTAACTGGATTGTAGTTGCCCAAAACAGAAAAAAAGTGGCGGGAACTAAAGAAGGATTACACTAAATATTTGGTTGAACTAGGCATACACAAAATAATATTCTTGTTCATAATTACCCCACTGTTAGCATAAATATGGTATGAATTGTTTTTTTTTTTTTTTTTCGAGAAATGCCATTAAAAAATTTACCACAAGATTTAAACTCGCGACCTCAAATTCAAGACCTGTTTGTCGGTGTAATTTTTGGAATGGTATGTTTATACCAATCAAGTAATAAATGCTGAGGGCTGGCTGAAGTACTTAAAAAGTACTTAAACAAGGTATAGGTCAAGCAATAAAATTGGATAATCATCGAAACAATTGCTGTGCATTATCCACGCCTGCGCCGGCGCGGCGCCCCGTGTTATTGAGGAGCTACTTTTATTTTAATAACGTTTCACAAAAAAGTACCTACAGTTTCGGAAAATATGGAATAGTGTGCCTCTGACCAGCATGAGGCACTAGAAAGTTCTCAAAATGAAATGCTTTGGAACTTTACTATAATTAATCATAGACAAATGCGATAAATCCAACAAATATATTTTTTGTAACTGGTATAGGTGTAAATCATGCACGACACACACATGTAAATAAGACACTCATGGAAAGAAATGGGGAGGTTTTTACTCAGCAAAGAAACACCACGGGGTAACTGTAAAAACTATAATACGACTACGTGAAAAAAGGGGGGTTTAAAATAAATAATAAATAAATAAATAATAAATAAATAAATCCTGTGACGAATAAATTGGTCAAGGTAGAGCTAGCTGTGGTCGCACCTACCATACGAGTATACCTATTATGGTTATGTGGTTGAAATGAAATGAAATGAAAAATCGTTTATTTGTAACCACAAAAAAGAAAAAAAACCACATAGCTTATTAACTAGTATGCTGTACATGTAGATTAACTAGTGTGGCTACAAAAAGGAAATCGTCTCAGCATTAAGCGTTACACATCAAGACATGCAGCGCACTGATTTTCAGCCGATTCCTTTAATATGTAGACATTCCGGGTACGGACAGCCGCAGAATAGTAAAAGAAAGAAAACTACCAATTACTAAATAATAAATAGATAGATATAGCCCAAGTTATACACAATTTATTTCTAAAATTAAGTAAGTATATATAATTTGAAATTTTAAATTACGTTAATACTATTACTACTATCATACAAACAATTCTTAGTAAAAATGTTTGACAAACAGATTATATTTTGCTGTTCGCCTGACAAGCAACCACTCAAGCAGCAATCGCTATAGATCTTTTTGTTGCCAGGAACACTTCCATTAATCTCTAAATATATATATATATAAAACTCAAAGGTGGCTGACTGACTGACTTAGAGATCAATCAAACGCACAGCCCAAACCACTGGACAGATCGGGCTGAAATTTGGCATGCGGGTAGATGTTATGACGTAGGAATCTGTTAAGAAAGGATTTTGATAAATTTGATAAAAACGGGACTTACGCAGGTGAAACCGCGGGTTGCAGCTGGTCATATATACAGTGGGTGCAACCACGGCTCTACCTTGACCATTTTTGTAGCTATGCATTTCTGGATTTCAATCTGACTTTTTTCTTGTTTCGTCTTTTTTTACATGGTCGGGTTATAATTTTATAAACTTTGTTTGTTTTATAATTAATACTTTTCCTTTTCCCGATCGGGTATATCATATTTGTAACGTGCTTCGCTAAGACCTTTCTTTTGATACCAAACACGTGATGATTATCTAAGTTTAATTTATTTTGAGGTTAGTGTCTATGGTTTAAAGACCGTCATATAAATGGTGGTAAAATGTAGCCTATGACATCCGGCCTATTATTACGAATCTATTGACACCTCATTTATTAAAATCGGGTTAGTTGTTTAGGCCCTACGGTGGAACATATAATACATAGACTTCCAAAAGCATTACCCTTCCTTTTAGAATTGCCGTAGTCGGGTAAATTAGGTACAATTCGAAAAAATCTTTAAAAACATCGTCAAACTATTTAAGAATAGTTACTAATATTTTCCATCGCTTACTTGAAATGAAAGAAATCAAATGATAATAACAAATATGTATGTATATTACTTTAAATATAAACTTGAGACTTAAACTTAATATTTACTTGAGTAAATGTCTATACTTATAATAAAGGACGAGAGGTCAAAAAGTCTGTACTTGAAACAAATTTAAAAAAAGTGGTCTAGGGGACTAAGGATAAGTAGTACAAGTAGTTTGTCTGTTCCTACTATCCGCTACTAATCCGATTGAAATCTGATCTAAGTACCAAAAGAGCAATGGCGAAAAAACTTCTGCCGAACCTTCGGACCCGACCAAACCTCAGTAGGTAGTTGTACCTACTTCATTCTGGACCCATAATTCTCAATCTCTCATATTCTTTTTTATTTTGTCTTGAACGTATAGTAGTTATTGATCCAGAATTAACTGACCTACTGACGTTTGGTCGGGTCCTAAGTTTCGGCCGAAGTTCTATTAGCTCTCGCGTTGCCTACTTACGATCTATCTGACGATCAAGCCCTACACTAGACCATGCCTGAAAAACTTTAAATTTATACTTGAATTTAACAGTGAATGTATGTATATGCTTGTGAATAGAAACTTTAAAACGGTACCTAGCTAAAGAATTTCGTTTTCCGACTAAAATGTTATGACTGTACCTAAGTGTTAGGACTATACTTGAGTGTTATTAATGATGGTAAATTAACATGCTGTAAAATTAACATGAAATTTGTTCACTTAATTTCAATCCTCACTCAGTAAGGGCCGACCGACTGGCAAGCACTCTCCAACTGGTTCCATTCAACTGCTCAAGCCCAGGAAGGTGTGAAAAGGCAGCTCGTTTAGTGGATATCTACTTCATATCCGGTAACCAACAGGTGTTGGGGTTACATCTACCTGTGTCGCTTTATACCAACCACTTGCAAGTGGTTTCGATTTGCAGTTTTGATGTAAATCGTATTAGTGACGCCCCGCGACGTGGCCTAAAGTGCTTCTTTTTTGAAGAAAGGATGCTTACTCTTTCTCCACATAACCATAGGCGATTAATTGTTTCTTCCCGGGATAAAGACATAGAGCATGCATGTTTATGTCATAAAACCTATATTACTTATTTGCCATAACCCATAACCGACCGACCATGCCCGTTTTTTGTTTTTATCATATTCTAATTTCTTTATTAACATTCGTCATATTATGGCGTTATAATCGGTTGGTATGGAAACCCGGTCGACTCATATATGTTTTTTTTAAAGTTTATGAATCCTACAACAGATCGTCGTGTATTTTACTTAAACTTTTTTGTTTTCTGTGCTTATATCAAAGTTTACCTAATCGTGGTATGCATGCGCTAAATTGTGACAGACAACAGAAAGATGCTACAGACTTTATTTAACAATACCTAGGTACTTTAAAATCTACCTAAACAAGGACGCAATACTTAATAGATTCACACATTACATAATGAACTTTTTAAATTCACACGATTTGTTAACATAATATTTACATTTTACCGGGTCGATCTTAATCGCGTACTATTATTTATTTTCTTACCTCGACGTACATTAGGTACATAATTGTACACAACTATATTTTCTTCTTCGGTCTATTCCCAGGCAATATTTAAGTCATTCCCGCCAACCCTTTTTGGTATGTTGAAATTACAGACTCCAGACATGCTAAGAGTAATTAAAGGAATGCAATGAAAAGATTTTTATTGTGACACGTGTTGTGTTGTGTGGTATGCGGGCCCTATTGTTCTTAAATAAAAGAGCCCTTTAGCTTCGTGTAATCGTAACCACTTTTATTATCCATCTCTATATGGTTGGAAAAATTATTGCTTGAATTGTTTTAATAAAGCTATGGGAAAGTTTTTATAAAACTTTATAAAATAGGAACTCTTTTGAGGGACCTTTTACGTTTTTAACGTGAGGTGTGAGGGCAAAGACGTTCATCTCAAATTGTTGATTTTATTCGGACGCAATGAATATGTTCGTACAAAGCGTTTGTAGATGACGTTGTTTCTTACATTTTGGTATATTTTCAAATTATAGCGCCAAGCGGCCTAAGTTAAAATACTTATTGGTCAAGCTTTTGCACCCAATAGAATATAACTAGGAGGTTACCTCGCTCTAGTTATATTTGAATTTAGGTTTAAAAGTCTACTTAAAACCGTATTAAGTAGCCACGCTTGCATTTGTAGTAAGAACCACCATGTGTGGCCTTATTCAACTCCCTCGATGATATCGATGACACCACAGATCCAGTTTCAAAACAAACATACTATATTGATTTGTCAGACATTTACCTACTAATATCGTTATGGTATAGTATTTGGAGCACAAACATTATCTAACTAGAAGTAAAATTTGAAGTCATACGTATATATTAGGTAAATGTACGTAGGTATACATATATAGTACTTACTACCTACTGTTATTTACTCTCTACTTGCTTGGCATGGATGGATGGCATTTTGTTGTTAGACGATTGACTAGTTTCCTTTGAATATAGAAATCAAATTGAGTAATTTAGACCGAATTTAATGAATTGATCGAGATGTCAGCAAAACTACCGTAATCAACTTGAAATAAGAATCTTCAAAAACTATAGGTATTAAGAATTTATATTTAGTTTTTAGTCCCGACACCTGACTAGTGTCACTACGTATCATGCGTTTTTATTAATACAGTTGATATGGAGTTCCGAAAAGTAACGCCTAATACAATCAATTATAGTAACTTCAAAAGTCAAAAACTCATTTTTTACCTAATGGTTTATCTAGCTATTATTATAAATTTTTATTAATAATAAATAATTACGATAAATAGATATGATGTATATTAATTTCGACGCTACTCAAAACTAACTGAATCAACCCAAAAATTACAAAATTACGTTATAAACTCGGTGAGGGAGACGTGGACAAACATACACACCCACTTTTTATCTCGATACTCCCATGGGTCCTAAACCGCAAAGACCTCTGAGTTTTTAACTTAAAATTATAACATGACGTTAAAATTCGTTTGTATTAATTTTCAACATTTTTTCACGTTAGATGTAATTTCGCTGATAAACGCCCTTCCTTACATTTTTACAAATATTTCATTTCTTTAAGGTCAGGAGATCGTAATTCATATCCTTATGATCAAAAGGAAATATTAGATTCCCACTGATTTATTATTACACCTACTCTCTACCTACGTGCTAACTTTTCGCCCCTACGAAAAAAACCTGTACCTTCAACTTACACCCACTTAGATCATTTATTATTTAAAGAGGTACATCTAGAGGACCTCTAATGATTCTTAATTTGATTTTATCTAAAGCCGCACTATGCAATCGTTTCTGTGAATATCACACAGCGCCATCTACCCCCATGGTAAGGTACTAAGCTTGTGTTACAGTGACTAGACAACAGGGATACTAGATATATTTATGTTTATTAATATCGTTACTAGGTAATTCCCGTGGGAATGTCCTAAAAACTCTTTCTTAGTGGATATCTCCATATAACAACTAACACACCCTCCAATTTCGATTTATTTGAATTTAATAAATGTATAGATATTATTATTAGATATATTTGAAACTAATAGATAATATCTATAGGTAAACGCAGTCGCACTTGTGATTTTTCTCGCAGTAAAAACCACAGAGAGAAAAATATTGTATCGAATGTTGTATGTAGATATAAGGTAGGTATGTAACATTGTCGCCTAGTTTACATTATAGGCTAATTTTATTTCAATATTTTAACGATCAATTCCTTTATTCAAGACACAGTAATACTTTGCAATAAAAGAGCAAAACTAAATTTATCTGCATCCATTGTTTTCATTGATAATAGAGGGCATGTCATGTTCTGATCTTAATGCTTCAGTAGCTTCAATAAGATCAGATAACTAAGATAAAAAATCAACTTCAGAATATTTTCTTGTATATCTTTTAAGAGTATAGTATATTATATACTCTTAAAAGATATACGTATAGTATAAGCATACAAACTTACATGAAATATATAATACCTACTCGTATCCAAATGAAATAACAAAATAATTAGTTCCCTTATTTCAAAACGGAGACTAAGTGTCAATCTAGTTTAGAGTAAATGAGATACCTAAATGTAAAATGTAATAAACCCTCTTTTTACTTTTTTACTTGTATACTACTGGCTGTAACGTAACTGACGATAAACCATGGTTTAAGGTTAGACTGAGTTTTGTAAAGGGGTAGATGATTTAATGAGTGTTAACACATTGAAATAGATTTCACCATACATTAGAAATCAAACAATGAAACTTAATTTACCTATATATGTAACAAAGATACAGCCAATTTGTCGAAGAAGCATCTCAGCTCTAAGCTACTTTCACAATACGTAAACAGCGCTGGTAATCTGTTACGCTTTTACAAACTACTTTGGACAAATTAGGAAATAAAAACGAATGGTATTTGTAGCTCAAATAATACCTAAATCATATTTGATATTGAGTGGTAATTCATCAAAGTATCCTCTATTTCCTGGATGTTCATAAACCTATTAAGCACGTGGCACCTCTAGAGCACGAGTTGAGAGCCTATACAACAATGGATCTAGATACGATCTGATAGCAAGGTGTTCTCCTTTCGCCAACTTCCTGCTCCGAGGTGGTCTCTATTGTATTGTCCTAAGCCGACAGATTAGGTATTTATAATGCCTACTTGAATGAGTAGGAACTGGAGATAAGCGGTTTGGGAAGGACGTCGCGTGCGTGATGATGAGTAGGCGGTATTGTTCTGTGACGTTTTCATAGAGAAACTGTATCCGTACCATGACTTGGTACGTAAACACGTGCATTGTAACGTTAACAGTTTGTGTGTGTTCGCAAAGCTAATTATTAATAGCTCACGCGGGCGGGAAGTAGCGACTGGCGTTGTGGACAGGACCAAACTGTTAACGTTATAATGCACGCAATTGCATATTATAGATCATAAGCACATTGGAAATTTTGGTGAAGGATTTGCGTGAGCTGCAAGCAAAATCCTTTTACGTAACGAATCTCTTAGTCACATAATTGTACAAAAGTGATGTTCTAGACAGGATTTTCTATTCTTTAAAATGAGGTATAAGTAAGTGGAAGCACAGACAACGTCTGTAGCCAGGCACATTTTTTAAGTTTATATTTTTCTCAGTCTTACAAATTGTTTGCAATTAATTTTCCAAAATTTCGCTAAAACTTTCGAAGTTTAAACGTTTTAGTGACAAACCAACAATTACGTAGGTAGGTATAATGTAGTTAATATTGCCATAATGAGCTGAGATTACATCGCCTTTACCACAAAGATGATAATTTGATTCGCAATTTTCCCACAAAAGGACGCAGTCCGAACACTACAAGTAGAGATACGAGTAAATGCCATAAGTACGGACAGGCTTCGGTGAAAGCAGCTTAATTTATAGCCCCGTCTTGTAGTGGAGAGCTTTCATTGTAAGTACTATCTCTCGGACTAAAAAATTCATTGGATCCTTATGCGGATCTTTTATTAAAAAAACTTATTTCTCTTCGGTGGCTCTAAACAGATAATCTATTCTCGTATTAAAATTATCCGAAATGTCTTTCTAATATAATTGCAGTCAATCTTTAATTTCAAATTTAACGTTTTTCAAACAACAAACAATTTGACATCATCTCCAAGGTTGCAATTTAGGTGGGAATATCACCGCGGGCAGTGAGTTCCACTTCTTAACAGGAATAAAAAAGAATAGTTCCCACTTCACGCACTACAGTACTCACACAAGGCCCTTAATATTTTAGTTGTTTTCGTAGGCAAAGTTTTTCCCATCCAAGATTTTCCCTAGAACTGTTTAACATTGAGACGACTTACCATTTGGAATATTCAATAGGAATTTTATCTAGATAAAAGCTCGAGGCAGGGCATAAAAATGTTGCTTTGCGAATTATTCCTAAAATGTAAGATAAGTAATGACTACCTAACCACGAAGTAACAAGGGTGGTCTAGAATTGTAAACCAACCCACTCTCTCGAATTTTTGAGTAAACAACATTGATAACAACAACATTATGTGCTTCTTAGTATTGAGATGATGTTTCAAATATATTCCATGTTCCTTTTACGCGAAATAAATATAAAAGCCGATACAGCGTTCACAATGTTTTGAATCTATTGTAAAAATGAAGTGGCAAACGCTGCGGGTGCTAAGATAAGTTGACGAATAACGCTTATAACGTCAAAAGTATCACTGAGTATCGTTATCGAGAAAATCTAACGATGCTACGGCGAAATTGGGCCCGTTTAGTTATACAGTAGGTACGTGCCCTGTAAGAAAATAATTCCATACATAAAACGAGTAGCAATACCTAATATTTCTGATAGATACATATTAACATTAAATATCTATCTAACTACTTAGTTAAATTACGAAACCACAGTCAAATCTGATTTTAGGTACCTAATCAACTATAGGTGCTTCGTCTGAATTAGACTTTTGCTTCATCTCAATTGAACTTCGCTAGGGCTACCTACTAGAGTTTGAATTAAAAAAGCAATTTGCAAGAAGCAAGTTGCAAATAAATGAAAACCCATCTTTGTAAGTCTTTGATAGATAAAGGACGTTTCATTTGTAGGTATTTTTCTCAATCACTTAGCCGAGGAGAAATATTTCTTAAGTTTTTGGGTGCAGGTGGGCCATACGACCGTTGTACTCATCCCATACTATACCGAGTACCCATAATGACCGGAGTAACAGAGTTACAGAGTGTAATTTACCATTGGCATGATACTGTTGTGACCTCCGCTGCGAGCGCCTTATTTCCCCGTACTGACTTACACGCCGCGCCGCCCGCGCCGTTCCGTCAGTCAGTACCCACCTTTACAAGTTAATCATAGAATCCACTTGTTACCCAAATAGAAATATAGAAAATATATCTTTAAATATAGGCACGATAGCAATCAAGCCCCGGACCGCAAATTGCATGTAAAATAATCGGAAACTTTTAAATGCGGCAACTTTTTTAAACTTTTGCTTCAAAGTTTCTAAAACAAAAGTAAAATTAAAAACCGACCGAGTGCGAGTGGGATTCGCGCATGAAGGGTTCCGTATCATTATCTTTCTAACATTCACCTGTCCCGGAGCAAAAAAACGGCAAAAAGAACACGTTTCTTATGTGGGTGTTATAGTATTTTAAAGCGGCAACAGAAATACATCATCTGTGAAAATTTCAACTGTCTAGGTATCACATTTCATGAGATACAGCCTGGTGACAGACATCCGGACGGGTAGCGAATTCACAGTAATAGGGTCCCGTTTTTACCATTTGGGTACGGAATCCTATAAAGAAGACAATTATGATTGTCAAGTATCTCCCTTTCTTTTACTCTCGATGAAGACGTTATACTTATGGGGTCAGCCGTTTCTGAAGCACCTTTTTTTCAGAAACAGCTGAACCAATTTTAACCGTTTTTTGTTTTCGTAGGCAACACAAAATTACATGAAATAAAAACCATGCCCTAAACTAATTTTTACAACATGTGGGCCAAAATATCCAGTCAGATGGTAACCCTATTAGAATTTGCCGAATATAATTTAAACTCCATTAGATATTAACGACCCGAATGATGATCGGCGTATTTGATTCTGTCTTAATCGATCCAATAAATGTAACTGCCTACACAATGCTGGAGTTTCGAACCAATAGGTAAGTGCCTAGACATTTTACGCTCATTCGATCTAGGCTATTAGCTATTAGTATTTATAGATGGACCACCCAGTGTGTTTCTTGCTTAAAGTCAGCATCATACGGGTTTAAGTTGTTGTTACACCATCCGATTTATTTTTTAAAGTTACACGATTTGTACTCATATTTACATGTTTCTTTAAATTCTCTTACGTCGATTTTTCGACAATGTTACAATAGTCCCGATTCGTCGAGGCCGACGACCACATGCCTGCAGCACACATATAAATAAAATCGTCTACACATCGACATTTTGTTTCGATGTGTAATGTAGGTATGGACTAAGAAAGCCAAGTCGGATGGTGAACAGACTGCATTAATAGAGAAATCCAGCCCAGCAATGGTAACATACAAACACGAAAAACAGTATTGCAATCATCGATTTTTCTCGTTGTTTAAAAAAAAATAGGAATATTGGTCGATAAATGTTTTCCGTGCTTGTATGCTACCACTATTCTGACACCTATTCTATAACCAAAATTTCTTAACTATGTCTCAATTTTGTTCATTTGTTTCTGCAACGGCTGTGCAATTGTTTTTAATTTTGCTTTGAAGTGGGTTCAACTCGGTAGGTAGCACTGGACTGCCAAGTTAATGGCTCCATGTAACGCAGCCTTAAGTTTCTTCTATGGTAAAGATTTTCTATCACAAGAAATTTTAGCAAATTGTCTGCAATAAACTCAGTTATTTAACTACCTATTGAGGCAATAATATTGCTAGCTGCACCTATAGTTCTATTTCTATTAGTCGAAGTTGGTTGGAATATTATATTAGACATTTGCTTTATATTACTTTTAGGAAAGAGTGTGTTTAATTTTTACTAAGAATAGGGCACTTGGTGTCTCAAATATTCCTTGGAACTGTATTTATTTTTCGGATATTATTTGATAGTTGTTGGTAAATTTGCGAACAACTTATTTATTGCTATTTTAATTATAAAATGAAAATGGAAACCTCGGGACATGGTCATGGCAGAGGTTTTGTGGCATAAACAAATTTGCTCTTATGTCTTTATCCAAGGAGGAAACAGGCTTCTACCTTGGTTTGGAAACGGGTAGGCAGAGCTTTCCTTCGAACTAAGTAAATAATATTATATGCCTACATACGTAAGTTCGTACATTGCAACAAGTTGTTTGATTGATTGATCTGAAATTGCCTATCCATCCGATCGGAGTCTACCATCATCACTCATCCATCATATTTAACTACTTAGGTAGGCCTAAATCCACTTGGTATATGTAAATCGATAGAACTTGGCACCAAAGTAGAAATATAAGCAAGAATTATTTCTGAGTCTTTTCTACTCTACCAGCTTACCTACACTGGAAATTTATAGATAAATCTCACACATAAGTTACTTTTTATTTCAGTTGATGGAATGGGACACGCGCTAGTCGTTTAAAGAATACTGAACCGATTACAATGAAACTTCTTGTGTAGATAACCTATGCTTTAGGACCATACAATAGTTACCCACTTAATTGTTACCTATTGTGTAAAGTCACAATTACAGTTGACACGTTTTGTTTGAACTTAGCTAAATCCAATAATAATATTTGAACGAATCACTATGAAGAATAAAAGCGTTTAAAGACAATAATTATTATGGTACTATTAAAAGGTTTCTTCATACCAATTCAAATAAGTACCAAACGCCTGGAGACAGAACAAAAAGTATGTACGATTCTAAAGCTAACCGGTTGTAAGAAATCCGAGAACCTATGAAATCACCTCTACCTACGTAGGTGAGTGCTCGAGATTCGTCTTGCAATAAGAGTATTTGGATTAAACGAAATTCTTCGCGTCTCATCTACCTTGAGATCTTATTAAAAGATCTCGAAAAAAAGACATTAGATTTTTGGTTAGATAATCCGCCAATCCGGTCAATGTACCTGTCCTTTAATTTATCACTTTGGCACGTGGCTGTGTGGCAACTTAGATTTGTGTGGCTCAATGACAGTCTAACAGAAGCTTTCATCGAAGTTACATAAATCAGCGTGCAGCGTAGCGTAAACGGGAACGGAGCGTTGAGCGGGAACTCGCACTTCACTCGCTAAACACGCTCCGCTCCCCACCTTCTGCAATCATGACCAGTCGAGTGGGCGACAACAGCAGGAATTACAAGCGATATGAGAGTTCCCGCTGACACTCCGCTCCCGTTCACGCTACGCTGCCCGCCCGCTGCTCGCTGATTTCGAACCCGCAGCCCTCATGCACAGACCACAGATTAAATCAAGCATCATAATTTAAAATATGGAAAAATAAAGATTCATCTCCAGTTACTTGCTCAAACATTGTTTATTGACGATCCAAATTTAGATTTTTGTCAACAAACATTCGTAATTTGGCGCAGTGATTTGATTACAATTACTTAACTGTTATCTATATGTGCATGATATAAGAAAGTACTTAATTTAACTTATAATAATATGATGATATCGGAACCCAGCCCGACTTTGGGGATATTGGCCAGCCCAATTTTCCTAAAGTCGGGAGAAGAAAGAACTTTAATGCTAAGTTACAGAACTTTAAACTTTTAATTTTCCAGCTTTAAAGTCATAGTTACAATGTGATGTAAATCTGAAAGATTGACATTGTTCAAAACCTCTACGATGCATATATTCATTTTTAGGGTTAACCACCTAAAGGGTTAAACCCTTCGTACGCGAGTCCACTCGCACTTGCCCGATTTTACGATAGACGTACCGACTAAGAATATTGTCAGCGCTGCAATAGCTTTTTTGCCTGACTACAGGACTGCAGGTACTACCTACATACTGGATCTTACAATTAATAGAGCCCGTCTAGCCTTAACACTGTTAACTATGCGTTAAGAATAATTTGCATATAATTTACATTTTTAAATAGTACAGTGACGCATCCGCCGCATTAAATTCCGCCGTTAAATTATCGGTACGAAGTTTTAGAATATGTATATTTAAATCCGCTGTAAGTAGGAACATTTTTGGGCTGCTTCCGTTTTGAGGTTATCCAGTGAATTAAAGCCAATAAGATTGGCACTCAATTTTGTTTGCGCTAAATCGGATCCTGAAGGGGTAGTATTGTTATTTCGGTGAATTCAAGTGTCTACATTTTAGAGCATTGGAACAGTTAGTTTTGTGTTGTAGATTGTTAAGTTCTATTTTTACCTACCTATAGTACGTTTTTAAAATTTAAAACTAAAATCCGACGTTTCGTCTCCTTGTATTTGACATTTTTTATTTAGAAAGAAGTGTCAAATCGTAGTATACAATAAAAAAACTAATTAGGTATGTCTGCATCTAAAACTAATTGTATTTTGTTATTTGATAAAGAAACCCAGCATTAAGCACACCTTAGTCTGTATACCAAGTTACCATAAACTTAGCGAAATTTTAACAATGTCTCGAGGCCATTTTATTTTTAATCCCTGATAACTACTGCATATTTGCATAGGGTGACCTTATTTCTACCTGAGTTGAACGCTGAACAGTTTGGTTCAGCGGCGGCGCGCGGCGTTCTAAAATAAAAACTGTAGTGTTTTTGTGTCGTATTTTATTCGGCTGGCAGATTTTATGTTAGAACGTAACTTTGAAACTAAACATTTTGGAACGTTTAACGAGGCACGGAGTCTGTTCGTCTGTCCCTTCGGTTTTATGAAGTCTCTTTCTATATACCTAAATTAATGATAAAAACTTGAAGGTCAGAAGTGTCTAATGCATTGGATAAATACAAAATATGCTTAGGATAAATAAAATTCAATAGATAATAGGTATGTATGTACGTTGTAGTAGAGACAAATCTTAAGGACGCGACTCATGTGAAATCCCTTCCGATGGAATGGTTTTATTCATAACCGGTATCAAATAGATCTTTAAACAATATATTATGTTATTGTACATGATACAAGAAGTGTCCCCTTCATTTCAAAAACAATAAAAAATAACTTTAAATACCACTATTATACAGGCAAAGTTACCCCTGTTTTACAAAATAAATCAATTTTTCTTCTAAATCCTTAACCGCTATATTTTCTTATAGGCATCATAATATTAGAAAATACAATACCTAGAACCCCTTCATCGCATTTTTTCAAAATATTATTTTAATCTTCGTTAATTATTGATTTTACGAGAAATTGTAGATTTTTCACGCAATTCCATCTCGCTCATTTATATGCAATAGGACAAGGACCGTTGCTTATCATCTATCGCCGCCTTAAAAAAGTCTCAAAACTTCTCTTTTTTTTTTCGAAAAAAAATAATAAAATATTGATTTGAAAGCACAAAAGGTTATTCCAAACAATTATTCACATAAGTATCATTTTAGTCCATGAAACTAATAAGTAGGGAAATCATTACTTCATATTAATCCGAACGTCCACCGTGCGTTACTAAGCTAAGTTGGTTTAGCTTGGCTCATAGTCATATAAGTTTTATATACAAGTGCGATTTCTACGTACGCCAGCTATGTCAGCTTTGCTAATTTATTTTAACAATTGGCGAGATAAGCTAAACTAACTTAGTTTAGTTGGGTGTGGACGTTCGCCCATTTACCTACTAGATCATAGGTAATTAATTGTATGGACTAAAATTATAGGTATTTCAGCAGTAAACTTTTTAGCTTTCTACTAGTGTTTGGATTCTAATACTAAAATGCCTCAACTACGCCTCCGCTCTGTTTAATCTATTTCAAAGACGGTGCAAGAGTTTTTACTTTTAGCAAAAGCTTTTTTTTTATAGATAAATGTCGGTCTGAGCGATCGGACGAATTCCCTTGGCGCTATAACGTTTGCCGCGGCCGAAGCTTTCACCACATCATTGATTCTTTAGCACCACACAGAATTTAAAAAGTAAGTACATAGAGCCCACAGACTCATGTATTATATAATATTATATACAAGTCCCCACAAAAGTACCATATTTAATTAAAATTAGCTGTAAGTTTCGTATACCTAATAAAGAATTCGTTTGATATTGTCTAATTTTACGATCTCAAACCGTGAAAAACATGCGTGGAAAGATTGATCTCGTTTACTTATAAATAGGTAGTAACATACTATATTTGTAATGGGATGTGAGTGTACGAGTCACTATAACCTAACACATTATTTAAGAATATTACCTAATCTCACCCTTCGTATCTGCTAAAAAACCAAATCCGTTTAAATTAATGGCTATTGGGAATTAGATCAAAAGTTGTACCCTTGTCCCCCAGTGGTGGTCATAGGGGATGTTTAAAAATCTGTGTCGTTCTCCACCAGTGGTGGCAAATGGAAATAATTTAGAAAGTTGTGATGCTGTCCACCAGTGGTGGTCAACGAGAATATTTTTTAGAAGTTGTTTCGCTGTCCCCCAGTGGTGGCCAAATAAGTGGTGGACATCGGTAATAAACCGAAAAAGCTACATGGAAAATTGGACACCCTAGTCCAGTGATGTGTCGTGCTATAATGTATTTTTATTTTTACGAAATTAATTAAATAGGTAATTATTATTTAACGTGTGTTTTAAATTACCTACGCTGACATTTTTTTATATTCATAAATAATTTGTATTTGCAAACCAGGTCGATTTAAATAGGCCTGTTTTTTAAACGGCTACAAAAAGTGAGGGAAAATTACCATGAGCTTAAGGCGGCGATAGATGATAAGCAACGGTCCTTGTCCTATTGCATATAAATGAGCAAGATGGAATTGCGTGAAAAATCTACAATTTCTCGTAAAATCAATAATTAACGAAGATTAAAATAATATTTTGAAAAAATGCGATGAAGGGGTTCTAGGTATTGTATTTTCTAATATTATGATGCCTATAAGAAAATATAGCGGTTAAGGATTTAGAAGAAAAATTGATTTATTTTGTAAAACAGGGGTAACTTTGCCTGTATAATAGTGGTATTTAAAGTTATTTTTTATTGTTTTTGAAATGAAGGGGACACTTCTTGTATCATGTACAATAACATTAAACATTGTTTAACGATCTATTTGATACCGGTTATGAATAAAACTATTCAATCGGAAGGGATTTCACATGAGTCGCGTCCTTAAAGGAAAAACGGTGTGCAGCCCTATCTTTGTCATTTTAAGCATATTTTAGTCAAGTAGAAATTTTAACAAACGATGTCATTTCTAAACTTTTTATATTCACACGATTTAATAAAACACTTTATTTACAGGGTTTAATCGCGTTTTATTAATGATTTTTAAACGACCGAGCTTTCGCCAACTTTACAGTTGGCTTTTTCAAGGTTGACAGAAAATGTAATTCGTCTATTTTCACATTCTAAAAAGTTGCTGTAAACTACCGCCTCATAATTGTTTATATCAAAACACACACGATTTGTTTTTCTTTTTCTTTTTTTGTTAAATATGTATTTTACATTTTACCGGGTCTAAATCGCGTATTATTATTTATTTTCTTACCTCGACGTTTCGATTATGTTAAGTATAATGATCTCATTCTCAATGGGTCCCATCGCGACCAAGATCTTTGTAACAAGATCGAAACGTCGGGGTAAGATAATAAATAATAATACGCGATGTAATTTATGTTGCTGCTTTAACAATAAATACTAAAAATAGAATAAAGTAGATATTTAAGTGGGGCTCCCACACAACAAACGTTTTTTTTTTTTATAATGGTACCCGACGGAAACCTTCGTACGCTAGTTCGACTTGCACTTGGTCGGTTATTTATTTACATAATACATGTTACAATTAAGTTATAACAGCACATAGATTAATAAAATTTAGTTTATCAATGAAAACAATAAGCAGCATGTTATCTGTCAAGACAAGTAGGTTAAACAGTCAATTATGTACCTTCTTATAAACAATTGTATGTAAATACGTGCATTACGGCACGTAGCTTGAAAGAACTTTTCGCATGACAAACTTTTTTTAGGTTTTGACATTTCTTCTTTAGAAAGAAGTGTCAAATCGTAGTCAACAATTAAAATACGAAGTTTAGTGGGTGTGTAGAATATTATTTAAGTATTTATGTAAGTACAATAACTAAAAACTTTTTCAATTGACAAGATTTGGTAACATAGTTTCTATATACATTTTACCGGGTCTACTTTTCTTTATTATCTTTTCGTTTCGACTATTTACAGTAGTCTTGGTTGTGAGGATA
The DNA here is from genome assembly GCA_949358125.1 of Idaea dimidiata. NCBI lineage: Eukaryota > Metazoa > Arthropoda > Insecta > Lepidoptera > Geometridae > Idaea > Idaea dimidiata. The sequence goes on from OX442329.1 coordinate 17,303,449, forward strand.
CACTATAGCTAGGTAATTATCATTTTTTAATGATGGACAAGACGTGTGCTTATAGGCAACATTTTCATAAACGTAAGGTAGGTGCGTATATTAAAGGTTCCTATAAAAGTAGGTACGTACTTAGGTAGTTTAGGGTTACGATCTAGTTAGAGGGAGGGAACCGTACATAAAATTCGATAAAACGCAAGGTGCGCTGCGCCTGGGCAGCGCGAGGTGGACGCATTCCAGCAAGAGGGACGCGAGATCGAACACTGCATTCTTCATTCCTACCTTTAGCTCCCGAAAATCCAGATAATTCCTCCCGAAACACTCAAAATAACTACCAACACATCATTCAACATACAGTCTGTCAGAAATGTTGTCTAAATCACACACAATTATTAGGTTTTTTTGTTTACATCACTGCCGAAATCATGATAACGAGCGACACAAGCGATGGTCCCGTGAATACGAAGCAAACTGGATTCATTCGGCTCGTCTTTATTCGACTCGGTATGGTATTATTCTACTGTCTCTCTCATCCGCATTGCGGGGGTGTTACAGCTGTCTCGCTCGCTCGGAGAAAGGCGCCAAGCACGAGCGCGGGCGCCGACTCCTTCCTTAGGGAACGTAAAGAAAACAAAAGCTCTTTTGAAACAAGTTACTGGTAATGGGGCTTTAGGTGCCTGTCGAGATATTGTATGATTTAAAACGTATTTGAGATGGCAGGGTGCATGACAGTCGACAGATAAAACTTGTGTTTTTGCTATGGAATGTGAGACTTGAAGATCTTGTCTTGATCTTAACCTTGGGTATGTATTTGGAATGCTCATAAAACCAACGCAGCTCTATTCACAATTGTCATTAAATATTTATTTGTTTTTTTTTTATATAAACGATACAATGGTTGGTATTGAATTGATTTGCTCCAAATAATACATTTCGACAATTTACAATCTGAGCACATATTCTATAACGAACATCAGCTTTGTTCAATTGATTTCGATAATGGTAAGTAATTTTTTCAATTTAAGTTTTTTTCAATCGCTCGAGTAGTCTGATCAAATTAAGGGCTCATCTACCAGGCAGTAAGATCCAAAGTATTGTTTGAGATGCAATTAACCGAAGCCGATGGAGACAGACCATTAGAAGCAAATCCAGTGCAGCAACAGCAAATGATGTCCACAAATTTTATGGTAAAGTAATTGGCCTTTTTTATCGTTTTCGAAACGTTTTGGAAAAAAGTTGGACAGGTTTGTTTAGTTAAAGAATGGGTTTTATATTTGAGTTCTTATTTTTTACTGAAGCATGTTAAGTACTTGTATTTTTTTAACTCATCTTTTTATTGATGGTACCAAAATCTTTGTAGCCCGAATTAGATTACTTTACTGACCGCCCGATTTATGCGATACCTAAGGCTACTGTGCATCATTTCTGGAACTAGATATTTTAACGTTGCAAAGCAATTTCTCACAAAATTAAAATGGTTAAACCGTTTTCGAGAAAAACCTAACAATGCTGAGCAATTTTGTTATAGAATAGGTACGTTTCGTCCGTTTAAGTGTGAATGAAATTATTTAAGAATAGTCAGTTCAACCGTGAGCAAAAGCTAGATCCTGCTTATCCTACTTCTTACTAATATTATATCCGGGAAAGTGTATATGTAGGTATGTATGTCTGTACTGTATGTGACTTTGTTACCCTTTCACGTAAAAACTACTAAACCGATTGCGATAAATCTTGGAATATAGGTAGCTGGAGATCTGGATTAACATCTAGGCTACTTTTCAACCCGATTTTCTCACGGAGGATCGGGACATACGCGGGTAAACCACGCGGCACAGATAGCCTAAAGCTTTTAATTTCTTTTTATATATAAATTTATTTAGCACGGTCACGACATAAAGCGTGAACGGTTGGACCGATTCAACATACTATTGTTACCAGAAGGTTCATATGAAAGAAAAAGTGCTGAACCGATTTTGATAAATCTTACGCGGGTGAAACCGCGGGGCGCATTTAGTCTTATATAATTACTAGCTGCGCCCCGCGGTTTCACCCGCTAAGTCCCGTTCCCGCGGGAATCTTGGGATAAAAAGTAGCCTATGTATAGGTCCCCAGATACCTATATTCCAAGTTTCATCGCAATCGGTTCAGTAGTTTTTGCGTGAAAGAGTAACAACCTCACATACCTACATACATACAAACTTTCGCGTTTATAATATTAGTAAGTAAGGTAAAAATGAATCCCTATTTCGCGTGGTCACGGCATCACGCCTAAACGACTGGGCCGATTTCGATAATTCTTTTTGCGTTGTGTTTGTTACGATCAGACAGAAGGATCTTACGCCAGAAAAAAAATTGAATAAAGACTTACGCGGGTGATACCGCGAGGCGCAGCTAGTAATTAATAAAACAGGTATATAAATAGTCATCTCACATTAATAAAAATTACCTACTCATCCAGCTTAACAATTCCAGTGAAGCTTATAATTATTTAAACCAATTCATCATTTAATTCTGTATAAGTCATAAAGTATGTTTTTATTGCATCTCAATTACAGCGTATTCCTGTCTGTGGACTGGTTATTGCAGCGGCATTTTATGTTGTTTTAATTTTCACATCATGACATTTTTTATTGTAGACGAAAGATTATTAGTTAGCTTTATAAACTTACCACGATTTCTGTCCCTTATTATTATTGGAATTACGAGTCTAGATGGAGTTTGTAGATAGTTTTAGATTTAAATTACCTCGATGTTTCGGGTACGGGTTGCAGCGGCCGTGGTCGCGAGAAAACAGAAAATTATCTACAAACACGATTTAGACCCGCAGTTCCTAAATAATAAAGTAACTAGCTGCGCCCTTCGGTATTACCGCACATCGTCTTCGATTCTGAAGGTAGTTAAGTGGGTTAGGTTAGTCCCCTAACCCCTTTTTTTTATTTACTTCCAAGTACAGACTTTTTGTCCTCACTTCCTTTATTATAAGTATAGATGATTTTTAACATACCTTTATCTGCCAAAGCCCCTGTAACCTACACTTCATTACGGTCTTTACGTTCTTACCTGTGTTGGGAGCATGCGCTGACAAACTTTCAGCTTTTACAAAATAACGAAGGTCTGGCGTTCACGGGCTATTGTTCCAGTAATCTTACTAATATTATAAACGCGAAAGTTTGTATGTAAGTATGTATGTATGTATGTGAGGTTGTTACTCTTTCACGCAAAAACTACTGAACCGATTGCGATGAAACTTGGAATATAGGTAGCTGGGGACCTGGATTAACACATAGGCTACTTTTTATCCCGATATTCCCGCGGGAACGGGACTTACGCGGGTGAAACCGCGGGGTGCAGCTAGTAGAATCAATAAATGTCGTAATTTATAGATGGTCAAGACTACCTAATTCGGGCCAGTTAGTTTATCCGATGTCGATAGCTGCGCAAGTGAGCCTAATAGCCGTATACAGAAACGACACTTAAATTTTGAGGAGCACTTAAATAATTGAACAACTTCTAAATTTGAAATTAGTAAGAACAGCATTTTTTGGAGATTGTGAGCTGCTTATTTGTAAAATTCAGTAGAACGTTTCTGTATTCGCCGGAAGTATTTTAATAAAACTACATTATAATTGTGTCGTCATTTTATTTCATTTCATTGCGACTGGGTATTATGTACGAATCTCACTGCGTTACATTATTGTTATATTTGACATCAATTACATCTCTGCTAAAGACAGGTGTTATTCAAAGAACTTGTAGTTGGCATTTTAACAATTCAAAACAAACAACACTAAAGACTTGGAGAATTTAAGGCCACATCACATTATGACGTGCGTGACGTGAACTATGTGTCATCTCTGTTATACTGTATGAAACTGAAAGAGATGCTACGTTTGATTTGTGACGAGTACGTTACTTTATAACCCCTCTGAATATAGTAGCAGTTGTTGCCTAGAACGCGAATTCAGATTCGTGTACATCTACTGTAAATTCATACGCGCGTATGCACGTCACGAAACGCACGTCATTCACCTGGTGTAACCTGCCCTTTAATCCATTGTCTCTCACACACACACGTGTTTACAACATTATACACACTTCTTAACTACTTTTATGTGCGTTTAAACCAAATAAATATTGAAATAATCTGAAATAATTAACACTTTTTTTACTCAACGCAAAGGCCTACTACAAATTCTTTGATAGTTTGTGAGTTTTTATACACGATAGATGAGCGTTTGACCACTATCTAACCTGATGGTAAGTGAACTATCACGTAATTTCGAGTGTGTTACATACTAATGTAACACACTCATTTAAAATTAAAACATTGATTAAGGTTGAACTACGACCAATCGAAATTACGTATTAGAAACGCGGATTATCTGTAGTAGTAAAATCAACCAATCAGCGTCGTTTACGATCTGTTCTCATTGGTCGTTGAAATCACATGGTCTAAAGTGGTGTGAAATATCTTTAGCAGAGCGATTTTCTCTCAGAAACTTATAGCCATTTATAATATATCACATTAAGTTTATATTTTATACTATAAAAGATTGAACAGATAAATGCGTGATAGCTTTGCAATCAATTTTTAAATCGTACTTGTTTAATACAATTAGTTTTGACGAAAAAAATTTAACTTTAAAGGTAATTTAATCTGAAATCGGGATGTACTTATTTTTTATTGATGTTGCTGAAGAGGACAACTTTTTTTATGACTTTTGAAAAGTCAAAGGGTTTGAAGTTCAGAAAATTTACTTATTTATATTTGAGATTAAGTAAGCTTATATTCACTTGAAAAACAGCTGAGTTTTTTTCGAAAATATTAGTCCAAATTCAATAAATTAGATTAGTAACGTCTGACTTATAAAACTAGCTGATTTTCAAGTAAACATAACCCAATTTTTTAATAAAGATAGACTTAGATATTTTCAAAGTTAGAGACCAAAAAATATTCGTCTAAACATACAGAACAGTCCCATCGGATGACATAACCTTCGTCAAAACACATTGAACATATACTTTTTGAAGTTCCGTATTTATTTTTATAATATAGTTTACACGCATCTTAACGCATTGGTCTGTCCACACCTTAATATCTTACGTCCGTTTAATGGGGCCGATGCATCGACAGGAAGAAAAGCCGCGTTCGAATAAATAAAAAAAGTACATAACAAAGTACATAACCAAACCACGTAATAAATAAGATTTTAATTCTTCATTTTGGAATCGAGAAAGACGGCCAATTTTTGAGATTTCTTCATGACTTGTTCACTTTTCGTATATACTTTAGAAATAGTACAAAAATCAATAGTTCGGTTAGTTTATCACAAAATATACAAATATGTTAATTATAACTAAGCCACGGACACACGTAACTGCAAACTACGAGTATAAAGACCTGTAGTAGCAAATAACTCCCCAGCATGGATAAGCCTTTTGAGTCCTATTGAATATGGAAATCTAAAAAAAAGACTAGCAGACAGAAATAATTACGTTAATAATTGTGAATGAGCAACAAATACTCAACTTAAAAAATCTTTATATATATATCTATAAAACGCGTCGATGGACCGCCTAAACTGCTGATAGAATGGTGAAATTTGGTGTAGATATCCGAAAGGAAAGGATTTTACAAAAACCCTACGGACACAGCTACTTAAAAAAGAGTTAGAACGGTATTATTTCTAATATGAAAAGCGAACAAGCCATACCGACTTTCATAAATAAAAAAAAACATTACAAATAAATTAGTCTAATAAATTAATTCACTCTATTATAATTCGGAATGTTCATCTTTGCTTTCTAACTGCGGTGGTGCTTCAGTTTCTGTTTCGGTTTCCCCTTCATTTGTTTGTTCACTTTCTGGTTCTATTACTGGTATCTCTTTCTCTTCCTTCTCGATTACAACCTCCTCAGTTTTATTATCCGTTTCAGTCTTCACCGGCTTCTTAGGCCTCCAAATCTTCAACTTATTAAGTAAGTATTTGACTTCTCGATCCAAATTCGATAGTTTCTCCCTAATACTATCGATAGTTAACTTCACATCTTCGTTTTTCTTCAAAGCATTTTGCTCTTTTACGGAATTATTAAGCCATGTCTCTGTTTCAATAATTTTCTTTTCGAGCACACCGATTTCAACATCTGTGAATACATCTTTCTCAGGGTTAACGTCTTTGGTGAAATTCTTTGCCATCTTCAAAAATTCTTGTGAATTGTTCAACATTCCTCTTATGGAAGCTATGGCATCGGGCCGTTCTCTATGTTCCCAATGCTTGTACAATATTGAATTAGTTTTCTCTTTAAGCGCTGCTAGTTTTTCCTCAAATAGTTCTGTCGCCGATTCGTAGCCATCATCATAAAGCCAATCAGACGTTTCACTGCAAAGCTTTTTGATTTCCTCAATTTCTTCAGGAGTACCACATTCAGCGTATTCTTCCATATCCATTTTCATTGCCATATCAACAACAAAAGCTTCTAAGTTGTTCAAAGCTGATTCTCTGTCTTGCCTCTTTTTGTCAATTGAGTTTAATTCAGCTATCTTAGCCTTAGATTTCTTGAACTGTTCTGTAGTTAGGGGTAAGAAACTTAGTATTTCTTCCTCGGATTTGATAGGTTCTTTTAGTACGACAATCTTTGGTTTCGGTTTAGTTTCGGCCTCTGTAGCATTTTGTTTTTCAGTTACAGTCTCGTTTGCTTTTTCCGTCTCATTTTTGAGACCCTCTTGAGGCTTTTCTTCTGGTTTTTCCTCAGCTTTTTCAGGAGTTTCTGACTCAGAACCAAAAAGTTTGCTAATGGTGCTGCCTATTTTAGACATCGTGCTTTCTTTGTCTTCCTCTGTCACTGCTTTTTCGGCTACTAACTCTACGTTTACTAGATTCAGGATACCAGAGTCATCTAAATTGAAATGTGCCTTGATTCCTTTATGTTCAACATTTTCTCCACTGTGTTTGGAGAGGGCATCACTAACTCCGGACAATACAACCTGACTGAGGTTCAAAGAGCCGATATAATCTAATTCATTAGATGGAATATGCTCTAGTTCAGCGTAATTGACGTTGAATGAGAAATCGTCGGTGTGTTTATTGAAAGAAATCACTTTCTTTTGAGGGTAAGGATTCATTGGGCCGAATAGTGTGCGTTTTATCTGTAAATTATTTTGTATATTATAATTAATTACATATTTATATTAATGAAATATTAGTTTTAGAAATATAATACACATGATAATAAAAGATCAGTAACCCAAAGGTAACAAGGATGTCGCAGCTTAAACGTCCTTAAATAAAATCTTAGCTAAGCAACGTTGGTCTTTATTAATAAATAAAATGTATTTCTATGATGTTTCTTTATCCGTGAAACGTGAACTCTCCGCCTGTGCTACCTTTATCTAGTCTGGCTAGACGAAAAACCATTATGTCGCATCACGTCTCCTTTTTTTAAACAACGAGAATAAGAGAGGAACATTTTTGTCGTTTGAGATAATGTTTCTCGGGCGTGTATGCTAAGTCGACAGATCTTAAATTCAATTTCAACAATGTTATCTACATATTTTTCTTCCTATCCCCTCTCTTTCCCAATCTTGGCCACCACTCCGTAATCTTTCTACTCCACCTATCACTAGGAATGCTAATGTCCCTAGTTCCAAATAAAATGTAAGAACTCTTACCAATTTATCAGCTCCATCAACATTCCTTGTGAAAGTGACCTGCACTGGCAACAGCACTGCGTCGCGAACATTCAGCGGGGCCACTTTGTATCCGGTCGCGAGTGATGCCGCCCTGTGAAGGAAGAACATTCATTTCGATTATGACGGTTTTTGGAGATCTTTGACCAAATCCAGAGACAAAGAAAAGTGACCAACATAGCCTGAAGAAGAGGTTTCCGAGTGGTGAGGATCACAAAATGAATGTTGGTTTCGTTTAGTTCGGTTCTATTTTAGTGGTTTTTGGGGGTATGCGTGGTATTGTCCAGCCTGTAGTATGATTAGTGTTACCTCTTATTGTACTTTTTTTATATTCTACTAGCTGCGCCCCGCTAAACTGTCGAGACAATCGGTTCAGCGATTTTTACGAGATTGAGTAACAAACACACGTACTTACAAACTTTCAGCTTTATAATATTAGTAGGATAAACTTTCTTTTCTCAAACATGCTTGAAATTTGAGCATTATTTTGACAACCTTCTTCGAGATAAATCGACCTTGCTGTACTAGTCGAGCAGCGGCCGGCAATAGTTGTATAACAATCCATATCTGTCGTGTTTAGCGGCCAAATAAATTACTATGTAAAATCATATTAAAATTTGTTGTGTAATTTAAAAATGGAACGATCTTCTACTCCGCAAAATGGCGACCAAAGAGGTAACTTTCGTTTCGTTAATTTAAATTTCGAACTGGCTTGCACATAGACAGAAAATACTTAAATTTAAAAAATTGAACAGTCAATAATTGTATTTTCAAATAAAAGTTCTGAGTTTTTTGGCGAGAATGCGTTGAGGAGATGTGTTGCTAAATTTTCATTTTTGTGAAACTTAGTTCAAATGCGTGTAAATTGTTTAATTTCGGGGGCATATTATTCAATTTAGTTTCGTGAAGGTGTACAAGTGGAAATAAAAGTGAAAATCGGTGCAAAACATGGACTTTAGCTAAGTGTTCTCTCCAAAGCTCCGTGAACAAACATTGTAAAAAAATGGCCCCCTTTTTACAATGATTCCCTCGACTTGACTTTAACTATGACGACTTGACTGTTTCGTTCGATGCAAATAACCTGCAAATATTGATAATACTTGACACTGGCAAATATCCGAAAGGAAAAGCCATTTTAAAGAAGAAGAAGAAGAAGAAATAAAAGTTCTGAATTGTACTACTCAGTTAAATTCCGCGCATTATTTGAGAAAAGTACTATAGAAGCCTTGGCCGCAAATAGGCATCGATGGACTTACGTATCTGTGCATCGGCTTCGCCTCGGCCCACATTCATACGTTCGTTCATCGATGCCTCTCTTGCCGGCCGCTGCAGTAATTTACTATTATTCAACATCTCGTATTGCCTCCCCGTGCTCTAATGACTGTTCTCATGCTATACGAGAGGAAATAAAATAACTGTAACTCATCCTATCCAATAGTTATCGTAGTACTGTTGATGAAGAAGAGAGAAGGGTATCGAAGGTACCTGTAAACGGCCCCCATAGTGGCCGCCTCGTCCGCGTTGATGGAGCGCGCGGGCTCGTGTCCGACGGCGGCGCGCAGCGCGGCGTGCACGGCGGGCGGGCGGGACGCGCCGCCCGCCAGCACCAGCCGCGCGCCGCTCCCCGCGCCGCCGCCCGCCGACACCGCGCGACCCACCACGCCGGACACTCGCGCCAGCAAGTCGGAGCACAGCTCTTCCAGTTCCGCTCGGGTTACCTACACACATTGATACTTGTGTTAGAATAAAACAGTGACGAAGGTGCTCTTTACATTTATTGAAAACTAGCTGCGCCTCGCGGTTTCACCCGCGTTAGTCCCGTTCCCGAGGGAATATCGGAATAAAAAGTAGCCTATGTGTTATTCCCGGTATCCAGCTACCTATATTCCAAGTTTCATCGCTATCGGTTCAGTTGTTTTTGCGTGATTGAGTAACAAATATCCAAACCTCTAAACGTCCAAACCTACACACTTTCACATTTATAAAATTAGTAGGATAAATGATAAGTGACGATATCCTTTGTGGCGCGTCGGGTGAACGCTCGACTGCAATGCAGAAGGTTGCGGGTTCGATTCCCGCTGGGTACAAATATTTATGCTTAAAAATAAATATTTGTATCTGGTCTATTTCTATGTATGTATTTACAAAAGAAAATAAATATAAGTAGTATATCCGTTGTCTAGTCCTCGTAACACTATATATAAAATAAGCTTGAGCTTAGTGTAGAACCAATTTCTGATTTACATATTTTGTATATAGTTTAAGAAATGTCAATGAAATAGGAATAAATAAATAAAATAAAAAAATGACTCACAGTCGGGACCCATTGGAAAAATTAGATTGGTAAAAAAAATGGGTCCCTAATGTGAGTCATTTTTTACTCATTTATTATGTGTTCTGTGTGTATCGATTACAAAACTATATGAATGATTATTCAGTATTACCTAGCATAATTTCAAATTACTGGACTTGTTTTTTACTTTTTAGTTTTTTTTTTGTTGTTTCTTTACGTATTTTCAAATTGAGTTTTTTACGCAGACGGGTTTTTTGTTTATCTTTTTTATTTTATTTTTATTTTCGAAGAAGTTTAGATTTCTATTCCATTTATTTCTTGTAAGGGTTAGAACTATGCACACAAATAAGAAGACCAATAATCATAAAAGTCATAAACAATTTCAGTAAATTCTGCATGACCCAAGGTTCCTAAAGCTCAGAAGTGAAAGCTAAATTTAAATATGCTTATCAGTATAAAACTTACCTGAACTTTAAAGTCCTTATCGTCCAACAAGCTCTCAATCTGCGCATAGTGGTCATTATTAGCTGACAGGACGATCTTGACTCGCTCAGCTTCCTTCAACAACTTGGCCATAGCTCGGGGCGAAGCCCTGACGTCTCCCCCGCCTTGTGCCTCCCACGCTTTGATGAGGTGCTCCCGGAGGCGGAGCGTCATCTCGTGACCGCCTAGAGTTCTGTGGAGATGCGAGAATTTTCCTTGTGAAAAAGTTGAGCAGGCTGCAGACAATAAGATTTAACTGCGCAATTTTAACTGACAGACGTGTATAAGCAAAACTGAGATCTACATGTTAAATGTAAATGTACTTTATCTCTTATTTCTTAAGGTACCATTTCCCGTCGACAGCAAAAATTCGATTCGTTCGGCTCGGATCAATCTACGTTCACCGTAAACCATCTAAAATGAGATGTAAAAGTCAAATACTTTTACCTATCAAAACCGACTCCCAAGACGTGCAGTTGTGGTACAGTCTCGACATAGCCCTTGTCCTTTATCTTGACAGTCTTGTACTCGACGAGCGCAGCCTTCGTTGAAGCCGCTCCCATATCGAAGAACAGGGCGTGCCAGGCTGTTTCGTTGATTTCCTGTAAACATCATATTTGAATAAATACAATTCAACTTATAAACTATTTAATTTCACACGATTTGTTACCATAGTTACATTTTACCTGGTCTTCATCACGTAGGTATTTGTTTGTAAATAATAATACTATCTGCGCCCCGCGGGGGTTTTACCCGCAAAAGTAAAAACGCGTTATCACGGGCGCGGGCGGCCGATCGGTTCTCGAGCGGTTGCACTTTTTCGTTCATTACTCGGGTTCTACTAATTAGATTTCGATGCAAAGTATACCACGACCTTCCTCGAACATAGAACTATCCAATATTGAAAACCAGATTTCAATCTGATAAGTAGTTTTTAAAATTATATAATTTTGTTCTACTACTTTTTCTAAGCCCTCTAGACAACTTTATTTAAATTTACTTCCAAGTACAGACTTTTTGTCTTCTCTTCCTTTACTATAAGTATAGATAAGTATAAAGAAGAATATAGAATACGCGACAAAGATTGGAAAAGTAAAACATGACAATGAGAAATTATTACTTTTGGTCAGACCAGTGAGGGTCCCGGGCCCGATTCCAAACCGATGATGGAAAAGACTGGATGCTCTTTGAATACCCCCTCAGACAGATCAAAAAACTCAACCATTACGCTGAACTCCCCTTAACCCGAGCGGATATTACGTGCGTTGAGCCGTGTTTTCATTACGGAACTAGTGTCGCGAAATTTATAGTCATCTTTGATTTAAAAAATGCAAAAGTAGCACCAGCGATTTTTTTGATAAAACTAGTGTCGAGCAACTTTTTTGTCAAGTTGACTATATTTTCGCAACACTACCTAGTAGTGCCTCTACCTTGAGGCGTAGTGAAAACACGGCTTTATAGACGTGGACCATAAACATTGACTAGGTATACATCAGTGGGTTTTTGACGCACATTTTCACCGGATTGGTTTCAGAACCAATCTCTTAATAAACATGAAGTAAGTATTTCATCACACTTCTAACATGATTATTGTCATGGTAAAAATTATACTTTTAATGTGGTTAGTACGGTAAGCATGGTTTAATTCGATAAGTACTACAAATAAATTTTTAGTACCTACAAGAAAAGCTGGACCAACTAGTAAGTAATTGAAATTCTTTAGAAAATGTTTTGTTCAAGTTTTAGCTCATTAAAATACTCATACTGGCTAGAAAATTAAAGTGACTACATTACTTACCCATTAAAAGTTCAGCTCTAGAAATAATATATCACCTATACGATAATAACCAAAATCATTAATCTAAAAAACAAAAATTATTGACCCGGCTATAGAATCTAAATGCAATACAGAAGGCTTGCAGCTAGTCATTCGTTTATAATTTACGTAATATAATTTGTTCTGTGCAAGAACAATGTTTGTCTAGTGGCTAATATCCCAACTTTTATTCGGATTGTCGTGGTTTCAAATCTGCCGTTTTTTTTTTAAAATTTGTATTTGTGCTTTTAACATCGCTCTAACGGGTCGAAAACTCGAGTCTTAAAATCACGCTCCCCAAAATATATTTGTAATCACTTACCTTCCTTCTAAAGATCCCATAGTTGATAGCAATAGCTGTGTAGTCATTGATGAGCTGTAGTACATTCAACCCGGCCAATGCGGCCGCCTCCTTGAGGGCCCGGCGCTCAGCTTGGTTGAAGTAACCAGGTACTGTGATTACACACTCTGTGATTGGATACCCTGTAATATGTAGGGAGATTTATAGCAGACTAGCTGCGTACCGCGGTCTCACCCGCGGGAATATCGCGATCAAAAGTACTTAGCCTATGTTACTCTCCGATAATGTAGCTTTCTATTGATAAAATATTTTTTTGCAATTGAAACAGTAGTTTTAGAGCCTACTGATTACAAGTAATCAAATAATTCTTTCCTTTATAATATCAGTACGGATATGGATGGATAGCAATAGCTGATAGCGTGTTGCAACGTTAGGTATCTCAGGGGTTATAAATGACTATTTTCTGATGTAGCAATAGAGCATGAGGATCTTCCATGACTACAAGTGTACAGGCCCACACTTTGTAAATTGATGGTATTAATTTATGTTGTATTTGTATCTGTGATTAATTACCTGTTGAGCAAATAAAAGAAGCTATGGTGTGTGTAATAACCTTTATGGCCCCTCAAAACACAGGTGCGATTTCGAAATCTATACAGATTCTGGTATGAATATGTAGTACACTGACGATCGTGTTTACTAACGACCCTATGCTATGGACCCAGCTTTTATCACATTTTCGCTGACCTTGATTAGGGACAAACCATAAATTACGCCAAGTCATGTTAAGGGGGAGGGAGGGTTTCTAAACTTTGTGACGTCACATTTACAAATCTATTATTATAATCTAAGTGTTAAAACACGAACTTTGAACTATTAAACGAAAATCTCAAAAACTTTTGCAATTCTATCTGTTTAGATAAGATTGCATATTGGAACTGCTGTTTTAATTTCTAAATGTAAAATTGCAAATGTGACGTCACACTAGGGAGGGGGAGTCTCACAAATGTGACAAGCTGTAACAAAAATGGTTTAAAAAAATCATGAAATTCATGTCATTTATAGATGGCCTCTTATCTCATCCATCCAAAGCCTGGAAGAGATTATTCTGAGCTGTCCTGTGTTCCACCTAGATTTAATGTCATGTTGTTTTTATCTTGGATATTGTGTGTACAATAAAGAATTAATAATTCAATCAATTTGCATGCTACCCAGTGCAATATTCAGAGAGGCCATAAAGTTTTAAGAACAGTGTACCTATCTTAATTTATTATATTAAAATCTAGATGTTCACTTACCATGACTGACTTCAGCAAAGTCCTTAGCTTTAGCCAGTAACTGTGCCACTAGTTCTTCAGGGGTGAACCTTGTTTTATCATCATGAATAAACTCGGGCCTGCCTAGCTCATTCTCAACTATATTGTAATATGGGTAGCGCTCCCTAGAAATAAATTATTTATTTTAAGGTTTTCTTACAACTCTACTAGTAAGATAAAAGTTTTAAGTAAGGGATTAGAAGCACATCATGCAGTTGGCTGATATTTAATGAAGAGGATCTTTTTTGTTGAAGGGAGACCACTCTATCCGTCATTCCCTACACAACATCTGATCATAGTCCAAAGACTTGTAGCAGGTAAAAGAAGAAAAAAAAATGTAAGGGATTATTGCTGTCTCATATAAAACCACTGAATCAATTGCAATGAAACTTAGTATGTAGATAACTGGTATCTTGATATTCCCATGGAAATAAGTTCTTCTATGGTTTTCGCGATTTTGCATAATAAAACACTTTCACAGTCAACCTTGAAAAAGCCAACTGTAAAGTTGGCGAAAGCTCAGTTCAAATAATGAATAAAAACGCAATAAAACCGGATAAATAAAGTGTTTTATTCCCATGGAATTTATAATTTACTTGGGTGCAACCGCAGGGAGCTACTAGTATTTCTATAATTAATAAATTACTTAAAATTTAGGTACTTTTCTTTACAGTATATATTTTAATCCTGCTCATCTGAGATGTTCCCAGTTGCATGCAACCCGTTTGGGATACTCCCTTTGTGACCAAACAGTTTAAAGGTTTACTAGCCCCCAGATCACGGGGAATGACAGTTTATGCTATTATATATCTACACAGCCTAGAATGGTTAATAGGTCCATGACCTATAATAAATAGGCTGTCATGAATCAATAATTCATTAAAATTTCATCATTTCACTTATGTTTTACTCTATGATGAAATACATTTAGATTGTCATACAATAGTCTGTTCACATTACCTATAAGCTTTCACCATAGGGTGATCGAATGGCTTTCCAAGAAGGTCTAGCAAGTATTTATAAGCATTCTTCGGAAACCGTACACCGACATTGACCGCATCTTCCCCGAATGTTCTCACATCATCCCTGAACGATACGACCGCCGGCGTTTTCCTTTTAGATTCTTTATTTAGCACTATTTCCATCGGAACACCAGGAGACACTATGCCGATCTTCATCCATTCTGAGCCCAAATCTACAGATATTACTGCAGCCGCTTCCGTGTCTTGCCCCAGTAATAAAGATAACAACACTACACTCAATATTCCATACATCTTCTGCAAGGAAAACAAGAAAAATGAAAGTTTCCAAAAAAAAATTCTAAATCGGCGATTTTGTGAAATCGCACGGTCTTTCAAATGAATTTTTAATTCAAAGTATGCACTTACACTTTTTAAGGCCATAATTACGAGAAAGCTAACATATAGGCTTCTTTATATAAGTATTTCACTTGAGAATATGGATTTAGAATCCCTTCTTTTTATTAATTTTTCTTGTTCAAAGCAAGCCAGACACTTTCGTCCACGTCAAGTCAACGTGTTTTTTTCTTTTTGGTTACTGCGTCAGTGTTGCGAGTATGCAAAAATATTGCTACCACCAACTTACAGAATCTAACAAAAAAGTTAACTGAAAAATCGATATTCATTTTAGTCGATTTTCCTTTTTTCCTCTTTTGTTACTTGATCCACTTGAACAATCCCTAATCCGGAAGCGGAAATTCTAAAAGACATCAAATCATATGTTTATTTATATAGGTTGCTCTATAATTTATGGTTTGATTGGGTGTTGAAAAAGGTGTTTGTGAGTGTTGATTTGATTGTGCAAGTATAGAGGTCGCGGAATGCTGTTTATTTGTTGTTATTTTATTTTGTAATTTGTGCATTTGAAGCCTAATCGACTCCTGAATAAGGTAAGCATTGTCTTTCGTACAACAACAGTAAACATAGCTGTATAACACTGTAATAACAAGATTGATTACACATCTCCAATATGTTTTCTTAGTGAAGTAGCTACGCATTCTGGATTTTGTACTTTGATTTCGAAGCTTCCTTGTAAGTGCGTATGTTGGACGTGATAATAACAACAAGGGGTGAGTCGTATCGTTTACATGCGGTTCTAAAAATGAAACTAGACGCATGAACAAGTACGGGACGCATTCGGGGGCGCTCCTTCTAATTATGGAACGGATGATAGTTTTAGTTGTTCATGTGGTGTAGGTCGCGTGGGGCCGTCCCTGCAGTTATATAATGGCCCTTGGTGTTGTTTTGTGTGCACGTGCATCGTGCACGCGGCGTTCCACGTCGGTCGCGCGAGCACGACGCAGCGCGCACGCGGTAATACCTAGCTTCGCATTCGCCTCGGCTCGCTACCAGCCCTCTATTCAGTCTCCTAGCAACACGTTGTTGACACCACCACTGACCCAATGAACACAAAAACACATGGTACTTGCCTAAATGACTGCCTGTTACATCATACGGTCGCGTGCATTGCATTTGCGGTGCCTACGTTGCTAAGGTGCTATTTACTCATAACATAATTACCTGGAATTCACTGCTGTACTTTGCCTGGGATATTCCTCTGTGACCTGCACTGTGAGTACCATTTTACTGACTTTAATAAATCCTCAACAGTGACAAGAATCTTAATTTACAAGTCATGTTAAAGTGTAGGAAAGAATTCTAAAAATAACTCACAGACCTTTAAATGACCTACATTAAGTTTGCACTTCCTGAAGGAAGTCTAATTATAATTTGTCACCCGGAGACAATGTGCCAGTTACAACACTAAACATTTATCTATTTTACTCCCTACTCTTTTATTTATTTATAAACTAAGTGGTGACTGCCCAACCCACCCACTGCTGTACAAACACCTCCTGATTTTCAAAGTTTTATTACTAAGAAAATGGAAGACAAGTAGGTAAATAGTGGATTTCTGTTTACTTACATACAATACACCCTTGGCACACTGATAAATAATCATTAAACATACCTAAATCCATGATTTAGCCAATAATATCAGACAGATAGCAAGTTTTAATCAATTTTGTATACAAAACTATTTAAATACAATATCTGAATTATAAATTTGTAAGCTGGAAACTACTGTTACTGCATCTAACAATGCAAGACAACCTGAGCCTTCTCGGTTAGCCATGGTTATCAAATTTTCTTTAAAATGTTAATTCTGTTGTCTAATAGTATACCTTGAATTTACCATGGGACTATAATTATAAAAAAAAACCTAAGACACTTCATCCGTCTCTATTCCAACAACAAAAAAGCCCCACTCACCAAAAAAACCCCATGAGTTTCTAGTGTATTTGTGTGGTGGGTGCAATCTGTAGATTTTAGACAATAAGACATGAGAATGTACCTCTCTCAATTGGAATAGCTTGATATATGTACAAGTAATTAACGTAAGAAGACTTACACTCATCTTACGGTGAAGGAATACATTGCTAGGAAACCCTCATGAAAAATATAAAATTTGTACAATGGTCCAATTTTGCAGCTAGATGCAGAAAACGCCCAGTGTAACCTTTAAAGAAGTAAGTAACTTTGATTTGATCCAAATTCTCATCTCAATAAAATTAGTGTGTGTGTTATCCCATCCATACACATATAAAATTAGTAAGAGTTCTTTTCTTCTTCTGAAGAAAAGAGAAGTAAGAATTGAAATATTAAAAACATATTTTTATGACTTTATGTAAAAACTGGGGATTTTACCTACAGCTATTTAAAATTCATGTGTTCATTATGTTTGTTTAACAACAAAATAACAATGAATCATCAAATTCCCTACAAATGCCACACTCGTACGAACCACATCAAGACTTTCCTTATACCTAGTAACTGATTATATTTTGTACTTACATGTATGTTTTTTATATTTAGCTGCTCAAAATAAGAAAAAGTAGTTGTATTAATTGACTCAAATACAAGTTTAACCTTTGTCTGATTATGAGTTATTTTATACTAGCCGCGGTTTCACCCACGTAAATCCCGTTCCCGCGGGAATATCGGGATAAAATGTAGCCTATTTGTTATTCCCGGTATCCAACTATATACGTGCTTGAGTAACAAACATCCAAACACACACACTTTAACATTTATAAGATTATATAATAGGATATCTTAGGGTTCCATACCCAAAAGTGTAAAAATAGGACCTACTACTAAGACTCCACAGTCTATTTATCTGTCTGCCGCCTTATTTTGGTACCTAGTAGGTACACACTGGACACAGATTTTATTTAAACTTTTCGTACATCTAGAACCACCTACAAATATTTATTATTTCATGTCGGGTATCAAACCCACTACCGCCAACATCGCAGACAGGTATTTGTCCACAGCGCGACATTGGTCGAACAAGTTTTTGTTAAAATAACATTTGATATCACTTTTGTTACCATGTATCATTTATATTTTATCAGGTACGCAATACGACTATAATATTAAAAATCCTATCTCAAGCATTCACGTTTCGACTCTCCAGCGTGGTTTGTTTCGAAGCTGCGCAATATCTACCAATGTAAACAACTACTATAGCTTCGTTAAATGATATAATGAATGACCTACACTTTTTGTTGTCATGGGTACCTACTTTTATAATGTAAATTCAACACCCGGTTAAACCCTAGAAACATGAATTTATAAACATTAGGTAGGTTATGTAATTCCTTTGGGATGGTAAAACTAAAGCTACACGCGGCTTACCGTAAAGTTAAATACTTACCTACTGTTAAGGGTAGACTAGAACGTAATTATACCAACTTGTTTCTAAGTGCTGGAGTTTCATAAATATCTCCGAATAACACAGAAGGATTCTTAGTCAAGTCTTTTAGGCTACTCGGGAAATATTATAATAATCAATGAGTCTATTTTTACATATCTCTCATAATAATAATAAATGTTGTACGACATTACACACAGTGCTATCTATCTCGTACCATGTAATTGGGTTATCCCAAGTTATCCATAGCGCAATCTAGCCCCAAACTAAGCACTAGGCTTGTACTATGGGTACTAGGCAACGGATATACTACATATATATTTTTTTGTAAATACATAGGTCGATATCGATACATAGAATACACCCAGAACCAGAAACAAACATTTATGGTTAGCAGAATTCCCAGCAGGAATCGAACCCGCAACCTTCTACGTTGCAGTCCGGGCTTGGCCCGCCGCGCCACAGAGGCCGTCATATAAAATACTATTAAAGTCCGTCATTATAATAAGGGGGTTAAGCCATCGTCACAGTTACGTATGCGAAAAGTGAACATTTGACCAATATAACATTGAGCCTTCTACCTTCTGGAAATTGTAACACCAGGTGGCTCATCCAGAGTTTTCAGGTCGCCCTAAGGCCTTTAACTTGACCTAACGTCTGCTGTTACAGATACAACTAACCGGGACCACCTGCTTCACGTGCCTTACGTGAGAAAATCGTACTTACCTACCATCCAAAAGAAACCTTTATTAAACAGAATTAAAAAAACCTTTTTTTTTCATACTTTTTGAGTAATAAAAACCTGTTAAAACGATACCGCATGGCGTTTACGTGGTATCGTTAGTATAAACATTTCGGTGTCGCTACTATGCCAAGGTCGTCCAAGTATTAGGTGTTCGAGCGTCCGCGTCGTAGGTACAGTAAATTACGCTAAAGCAGATGAAAGAAATAAAACGTTTCTTTTTTTTCTCGACAGACCGGTCGTATTGCGTAAAACAGATAAATACTGTAGTGCTAGATTATACCTAAGCGCAGGACACATGCGGTCCAGCTCCCGTATTGTCTAACTAGTTGGTAACTCAGGTTCATAGACACCTATGCCCATTGCTGCCTCCTGCCTCCTGCCTCGAAGCAATCACTCGTGATTACCACCACGTTTTGTCAAAATCGCAATATACTCTAAAGTGCCTATAAAACTCAGTTATATTATATGTGGGCGCAGGGCACTTTTCTATACCTAAAATGTCTTAAATGCCTCATGTTCTTCAAAAACAGTTTTACTATTTTTGGTACTTCTAAAATGCAAAGAACATCAAAAGAATTTGGCCTAACTACGAAATTAAATAAAAAAAATGAATCGTTTTTGATAAAAATTGAACAGAGCTATGGGCTGTATACTATAGTAGAGACATTTTAGTTATGGAAAAGGTCCCCAGGCTACCCCGTACTATTTATCTGTGACGTGATGCTTAAAAACTCGAACATTGATACACATTCCTACCTCCAAAACGCTCCTGGTTCCAGGTGTGTGTTCTATGCCCAACTTTACGCTTAACTATCAGAAATTCCTACCTAATTGTCAGCTTTGTATATTTCTACAAAACATCTATTACGTACCTACCTACTTACAAACAGTTTTATTTTTATCCTGTACATATAGATTATACGAGAGGTTTGCGTACAAAAACAGATATTTTTTACCGTAATCTATGCACAAGTAATTTATACGATATAATTATTATCACGGAAACTTGGCTATTGGACACGATAGCGGACAGTCAGCTTTTTGATTCGAGGTACTTTGTCTGGAGACGTGATCGCAATTATAATAAGACACAACAAACATATGGTGGAGGTGTTCTTATCGCGGCTAGGAAGGGGCTTTGTGTGACCCCACAACCAACGTTTCACTCATCGGCTGAAGATTTATGGGTAACCGTAAGTATCAAACATAACACAACCAAATGTCCAATCAAGTTGCATATTGGTGTACTGTACTTAATTAATCAAAAACATGGGTTTAGTTTTAGTGACCAGTTATGTAACTTTTTCGATAATTTAAGTAATCTCATCGCTCAGTACCCGTCCGATAAATTTTTAATTGCAGGTGACTTTAATATGAGTGATATCAGATGGGAACCAGACCCGGTCAACGACCACGCATTTCTTCCATACAACCACAAAACGACCGATCAAAAACTATTAATCCATGAGGTTCAGACGTTGGGTCTTCGTCAATATAATGGAGTTCCAAATTCCTTTAATAAAATTTTAGATTTAATTTTATCAAACGACGTTGTCTCTGTCTGTAGTTGTCCTGACGATCCCCTGGTACCTGTGGACCCCCACCATGGCCACCAGCTTATAGAAGTTTTGTTCAGCTTGCCGACTGATACACTCAAACAAGTGCCTTTCCTGCGGTACTTATATAATAAAGGTGATTACGCCGCTCTTAATCGGGAACTTTCTGTTATTGATTGGTCCAGTGAATTACAGTCATGTACTTTCAGTGAATCAATCGATTTTTTTTATAAAACTTTGACTGAACTCCGTAACCGTCATATTCCTACTAAAGTAATGTACAACAATTCTTATCCGTTATGGTACTCCAGCGCATTAATAAAAGCCATCAAAGAAAAATTTAAATACCTTAGAAAATTTAAGATCTACCGAAATACCTTGGACAAAATATCGTTTAATATACTCCGTGAGCGCGTAAAGACCTTAGAAGCTGAGTGTTATGCCCGCTACGTAGATTCTATTGAAAGCTCAATCTCAGTTAATCCTAGATATTTTTGGTCGTTTGTTAAGAATAAAAGCAAGTCGCATGGGCTACCCACCACAATGGTGCATGGCGAAACTAAGGCAACTACTGGCGATTCAATCTGTGAACTACTGTCTTCGTATTTTTTGTCTACCTTTGCTGACCCCCGGCAAACTTCACTCTCGACTACTACACCATATCAGCTAGCCAGTGATACAGC
This sequence comes from Idaea dimidiata, assembly GCA_949358125.1. Classification (NCBI taxonomy): domain Eukaryota; kingdom Metazoa; phylum Arthropoda; class Insecta; order Lepidoptera; family Geometridae; genus Idaea; species Idaea dimidiata. The sequence goes on from OX442329.1 coordinate 17,325,054, forward strand.
GACTAGTGGAATTTCGTCGGTGAGTGTAGAGACGAATACCGTCAGTCGACTACTCGAAAAGCTTGATCTTTCCAAATCAGCAGGCCCTGACCAAATACCAGCTCGTTTTCTCGTAAATTGTGCAAAAACTATTGCAATACCTATAACCATATTATTTCGTAGGTCTTTGAAAGAAGGAGTTGTGCCACAAATATGGAAAAAAGCTTACATTACTCCAGTCCATAAGAAGGGCTCCAAAACCGACGTTATCAACTACAGGCCGATTTCTAAATTGTGTCTAATTTCAAAGGTTTTCGAAAGAATAATTTATAATCAGGTGTATTCTTCAATCAAACAATCATTCAGTGCCTTTCAGCATGGTTTTTTGAGGGGTCGATCTACTGTTTCCAACCTCATTTTACTAAATGATTATTTAACTAAAAGTATGGAGATGAGAATCCAGGTGGATGTTATTTACACCGATTACAGCAAATGTTTCGACCGAATTGACCACACTACACTCTTGTCTAAACTTCTTGAAATTGGTATCAGCGGTGACCTCTTTAGGTGGTTCTCCTCCTACATTGAGAGCAGGTGTCAGGCTGTGGTGGTGAGTAATTACATATCAGGGTGGGTTCCCGTCCCAAGCGGCGTCCCACAGGGTTCACTTTTGGGTCCGTTGCTTTTTGTTATTTTTGTTAATAACATAGATAAATGTTTCCGTAACTCCAACCTCTTGTGCTTCGCGGATGACATGAAAATCTACAAGTCAATTACCTCTACGAATGACGCCTTAGCACTTCAATCGGATCTTGTACGTTTAGAGGAATACTGTTTAGCAAACCATTTAGATCTTAATCCTAGTAAATGTTGTGTTGTCACATTCAGTAGGAAACGAAGCGAAATTTCATTTCCATACAAGCTTAAAGGACAGGCCCTGAATAGAGAACATCAAGTTCGTGACTTAGGTGTTTATCACGATTCAAAATTGCTTTTTGATGGTCATATCGAACATATCACTAGCAAAGCATCTAAAGCACTCGGATTTCTTTTACGAATCACAAAAGATTTCAAGAACATTAAAACGTTGAAAATTTTGTATTGTGCCCTTGTACGTAGTAATCTGGAATATGCGTCACAAATTTGGAACCCTAGGTACAAGGTATACATCGACCAGATAGAACAGATCCAGAAAAGGTTTATCCGGCATCTTAGTTTTCGTTGTAAGCAGTGGTATGATTCTTCAAACTATTTAGAACAATGTAAGAAACATCATTTACTGCCTCTTGACATGAGGCGAAACATGGCAGACGTTCTGTACCTCATGAAAGTAGCGAATGGTCATATCGATTGTCCGGAACTTGTTTCTAAAGTACGATTATCTACTACCAAACCTCTTAGATTTTGTTCTATATTAGAACCTTCATTTGCGCGAACCAATTATAGCCAAAATGCATACTTCATTCGAGCGAGCGAGAGTTTCAACTTGCTTACTAAAAATCCCGACAGTGAGCTGGACCTTTTCTATAGTGGTACTAGATTGGCACGGACATTATTGAGCAACCAGTTTTTTACTGAGGACTAAAATAAATATACTATCCCTTCATTAGCAGCATCCCTAAGTTAGTGTTGAGTGCATAGTTCGAACTCTTATACAAGCATAGTTATAATATACTTAATATTCATTTAAGTCTTATTTTAGCTCCTAAGCATCTGCAATGTTATTTACACTGTTTCTAGTTGTGGATACCTATTATTGGCTCTACTATTTCTATTCTATTGTTAGTATGTATTGATAGCTGTTGGTTTCCCTAAAATGTAAAAATAAATAAATAAAATAAATAAAATAGATAGATACTATTTCACGTAAAACGTAGCGCTTACATAATACTAGTTTATCTTACAATTAACTGTATGTATGTATGTAGGTACACAAATCAACATGTTATGTAGTATTAGGTACGCTACAGTTGCGTCACTGAGGTATCTCGTTGTGGGTAGCGAATGATCGTTGTCATGTTTGTCAAACGATTATCACGTCATCCGAATAAACGAATGTATTTTTTTCTACTGCTTCGAGTTTGGGTTTGTAAAGATGACGCGTTAGATAGATAAAACGCTACTTTTCACACAGAGACATTCATACTTTATCCTAATGTAATCCCTTCCATGCAACCTTAAGAAGGATGACAGAAGTAGAGGTCAGTTTTTAATCGAATACTGGTGAAGTGTGTAACTTTAGGAGTATTTTATAAGTACACTCTCTGACTAAGTGATAAATCAACGCACAGCTTAAAACGCTGGTAGTAGAGAGTTAAAATTTGAATAGTGTGTTTTTTATGTGATGTAGGCTTCCGATAATAAAATATTTTTCAAATTTTCCACGGGATGCGTTGATGAATCCGCGAAAAAAGGCGTTATTAAAAAAAATCGCGGCTTATTTTATTAGGAATATAATCAACATTATAATAGTCTAGCCACAGAAATTACAGAGAGCGGGTTCTATACTGTAATCGAGCCTCGTCTGCACTTGCCCTTAGAATTACTCAGTATAAAGCGATTATTTAGCGTCTATAAACAAACGTGAACATCGTAAATGTATTCTCATTTGCGCCTTGAATCTTCATCATATTTAATAACAATTCTTGTAGCTAAGTAATCAATGTACTAATTTCAGATAACGACATTCTAGAATCATAAAATGTATTGATGGTCAACTTGGTTAATTTAAATTAGGTACATTTAACTTGTGTTTACGGGCTTCGGATTCAATTAAAATTATTTTTCGGTTTTAATTGCGTGGTGTTTATTACTTTTTGCGTTGTTTCAATGTTCAACGTTTCGAGACCTTTACAGATTTCTTCTGCAGAATAGACAAAAGAAGAATAATAATTATCTTAAAGATGAGACCCAGAAGAAGTATCCTATCCTGAAATGAGACCTGTAAAGGTCTCGAAACGTTGAGCACTGAAACAATGCTAAAAGCATAGAAGTGAACTGGTCTCTATTAGATACTAGATTACTTGAAGGACAAAAGCCGCCTGATAGTGAAGGTTTTTTATCTCGGCCCTGACGGCCGAGTTTCATATTATGTTCCAAAGTTAAACTGTAAATTTACTCACACATCTATTACAACAAAATTCGAAACGTCGTTATTTATGGGTAATCTAATACACGTGAATTATATAATTAAAATAATAAATTAATAATAAAGGCTAAACCGCGATTAATACCGAAAAATGAGTGTAATTTTAAAATAGAGTAACCTACGTATTACACAAGTGGAAACTATTATGACTAGCTGCGCCCCGCGGTTTTGCCGGCGTAAGTCCCATTCCCGCGGGAATATCGGGATAAAAAGTAGCCGTTATTCCCGGCTACCTATATTCCAAAATTCATCGCAATCGGTCAATAGTTTTTGCGTGAAAGAGTAACAGAGTCACATCATACAAATTTTATAATATCAGTAAGATTTCAGTTTATTTGCGTACTTTATTTCCTGGTCGGTGTGGCATTAAGAAAATGTTTGCGTCCCACTTAATTATGTTGATTGCAGGCGAATAGCTACAAATCTCTGACTCGAACAAGTATTCAGATGTACCTATGTATTTATGATTAATTTCTAGCTAAGACCCCTGTTGCGATAGCGATGAAGCTTTGCGGTCACCAGATGCCATATTCTCGTATTAAAATTTATGCAAAATATCATTGCAGTCAAACTTTAATGTAAAATTTGACATTTGCCAAATATAATGTGAATTTTTGATAACATTCTCTTTGGAGAAAATACAGTTTTCCATACTTTTTGAACACAAAACCCTATGAATTTCTTGTGTCTTCTTCTTCTTGGAGAACGCGTTCCAAAGACAGGGTAGTTTGCTAGAGTTTCAAAACGATTATGTAAGTGTCTTATTAAATTAATTAATTTTGAGTATGAGTTAGATTGCATTTCAGTTGCAAGTTACAGTTTCATTCAGAGTGTATTGTTTGCAGTTGCAACAATGTTGTAATGAAATTCTGTTCAATTTCCATTACAGGAATAACCCCCCAGTTCGTGCTAATTTCGAAGTAATGGACTAAGATTGATGTGATGTTTTAGTGCCTTTTGATTTGACTTGTCTTGGGTTTAAATGCGTAGTTAATACAGTTCGAGATATCATTTACATAAAAAATATCAACATGAATACCTGTTTGAGAGAAGATAAGTTTCTATGGCTAAAATCATAATTATCAAAGCACCTTATGTCCTTAAAATGTTTTGTAATACTGACATAATGAACTATGACGTATGTGGCGCGTCAAGTGTACCTACCTCCGGCTGCAACGCAGAAGGTAGCGGGTTTAATTCTCGCCGGGGACAAGTATTTATGCTTACCATAAATGTTTGTTTTTTGTTTTGGATGTATTAGCTTTTTTTTTAATATTTGGTGATTTGCGAAAATGGTTGAGGAAAATTAAATGCTCTCTAACATGAATGTGATAGTTTCTTTCTAAATAACGAGTAGGAGTAGTGCTGTAAACTACTCAATCGATTGGAAAGAAACTCATTATGGAAATAGCTGAAGATCTGGATACGGCTACACTACTTTTAACTCCTATAGTCCCACAGAATATTAAAGCGGGTGAAACCGAGACCGACTTAATAAATATTTTCTTACACAATTATTGCACCTACTTAGCAGAATACAGAAAGAAACACCAATTAAAATTTAAATAGTACCTACTTAAATAGGTAATTAAGCAGCTTCGAAATTTAGGTATGGATATTTTTGAGTTTGAGAACTGTTGAGCTCTTTAAATAGCCCGGAAATGATGAGGAGCGTTTCTGAATTTGGCCGTAAGATAACTTAACATTTAAGTGATAGGTTTTTCCTATGTTTTTATAGTGTTATTTATAATAATATATTATCTCCCCCAGATGGCGCCAATGCGCGGTGAGCGTGGCGGGTCCCCAGCCCGCGGCGTCCGTGCCTCTCTCCCCCTCCCGAGACGACTCATCCGACAGATCGCCCGACACGTCGCCTCGAGCGGTCGCTCGCTAAGGAGGCTCGAAGTCTCCGGCAGAGTTATAGACAACTTTGACGACATTGACGCCGCCTCGGATGACTCTGATATGGAGATGGCGCAAACTGCGTAAGTATTTTTTATGTGATGTGATATCTTTCGCAGTTAATTTAGTGAGTATTAGTTAAAAATGTAAAGCAGGGTGTGAAACGCAACTAGGGCCATGCATCTTAAAGTCATTTTGGCTTAGACCTCAGTTTATTGATATTTTATTCATTTTACGGTCTGCATCAAAAACCAAATGAAGTTGCTCATCGTTACCTTATCTAACGCTTAAGGCCAATAAAATGACATTACATCTCAGTCTAACCTGAGTAAAGTCGGGCATTAATATAATGGTAAACATTAGAAACACCGCGATAAAAACCGGGAAAATGAGTTTTCCAAGAAAATATATTGATTGAACATTGGTTTTCACTATTAAATAGCTCAATTTCAAAGGAATGTAATGGTATACTTTACATAGAAATCCATAAAGTAGAACCCGAATAATTAACGAAAGACTTCGGCTGCGCCATCTGCCAGTGGAAACAACTGAGTTTTTCATTCGACCAACACTAATGCGGGTGAAACCGCGGAGCATAGCCAGTACCTAAATATATGTTAGTAGGACAAATTTCAATGTACGTTTGTTTCGTCAGTGTTTTTGTTTATCACATCACATCATTCTTTCCACAAATCTTTGCTACAACAATGTATCGTAGATACCTACTTTCTTCCCCTATGTCCATCCATACTATAAAACTCGTGACACTTTCTGGCTGTCTGCCAGTACCACTCTATTACACTAATGATTTCGCCGTGTAATTCTAGAAGTTTGACGGCATAACTGGGCCAGTGCGTTGAATATGTCAATGGGCTTTATCTAGAAGACAAAGAAGTAGGTCAATTAGAGATACCCAGCTGTCTGAGTGACTTGCTGAGGGGTGTTTTAATCAAAAGGTAGTAGGGACGGTACTCTAATGATGTTGCTGTAATGATTAAGGTATAAATTTAGTTGGATTAGTGAATGATGACACTGCTATATGAGTATTGTAGTACGTTCCCATTATTAGTTCGTTCTCATTAAGGGCCTGTTGCAGTACCGAGTCAAATTCCTTTGCCTTGACGCTAGACAGCCGAATGCGAGAATGTTTGATATAACCTACCTACATTAAATATTATCAAATTGTTAAAAAAACTCGTAGTTTATATTTTAGATTTGTTAACCAAACACATCCTTTATAAATGTTAATACCTACGATTTAATAAAATACTCAAAAAATTGTCAGTTTTCCGAGTTTTTTTATCGAACGAAATTGTCTCTTATCGTGTTTTTAATTATGAATTTTTGAATTATGACTTAATATTTTTATCCGACCAAAAAAATGCGTTTACAATTACTTACCATTGAATCAAACAAAGGTCGATTTCGGAAATTCCAACGAGAACCTCGCCTTAAGACCCTATTCTAAGACAACACCTGTTCTAAAAGTAGGATACATTACAACTTTGAGCTCACTCCATTAATATGCAAAAATACCTATTCTTTACACAGAGCAGATATGGTCCGTGGTTCATTAAAATGACTTTTTGACAGCCAACAAAAAGAAAACCTAATTTCGACCCCTTCATATTGTTATTTTTTATTGTTACTAGCTGCGCCCGCTCCCACAGATCCCGCGGGAATGTCTCCATCAAAATCCTATGCCTAGTTCTTCAAGGTACCATCTCAAGATTCATTCAAAATCGGTTTAGCGGTATAGGCGTGAAAATCTAACAAGACAGACAAAGCTACTTTCGCATTTATAATATTAGTTAAGTAAGGATGTTTTCAACAAAATATCTAAGTAGATAGGTAGTCTTTTCTGCAATTCCGGGTTTCCATAACACCAGCTGTTTAGTTTACGCTTTAATAGCGTTGAAAACCTGAAACAAACTGCCCTTTTAGTAACATAGAGTAAACGGCTAGGTAACACAGAGTAGACGGAATATGTAATAGAGAGGTCAAGTGCCATTGTGAACGTTGAATCGCGTTGAGAACTTAAACGTTCATAGTTCACACAGACTTTTGCAGCGTAAAGTACCGAAAGAAGCTGAAATAGACATATGTTATAGTGGAAAAGGGTTTTACAGTTTGATTTAAATGGGAATGGCTGTTCTTTGACACTTATAATAACTAAGAAGAGGTTTTGAAAGAGAGAACATAATATTTAGAGGGAATGTTGTCCCTATGTTTAGGGTTCCGTATTCAAAGGATAAAAACGGGAATCTTAATAAAACTTCTATCGGTCCATCTGTTTGTCTGTCGGTCACCAGGCTTTAACTCATGAACCGTAACAGTCAGAATTTTTACCGATAATGTATTTCTGTTGCAGCCAAAAAATAAATGACTTAAAATTGAATAAAATAAATATGTTTAAGTGGGGGTCCACTACAACGATAATGCTACAAAATTCTTTGTGTACGACTCTTTTGACCGTTTTCTAACTTCGGAAACTGTGAATGTTTCATCAAATTCGGTGCATTGCGTGCGTTGTGTAATAAAATGTGTTACAACAACGTATCGGCGATAAGAACTACCTACATTATTTAAGTCTACTATCAAAATCTTTACTAAATTCGGCTCAGGAGTCTATAGTATTATAAATAGCAACAAGAAATTAGGTTTTTAGTCCATTACCAATATTAACACCAAAATATTCCAAGGTTTATGTACTAAACTTACAACAATCTAAACATACTCTGCCTCTATAGATCACCAGGTAACTTTGGGTATTCAATATTCATCAATCAATTCCACGTCATGATAATGTAAAGCTATCAGTTTCCTAGGTTAGTAGGTAAGTTTTGATAACATCGTAGCAACTGATAAGGTTACTCAAGACTTTGTTTTATCATCCTTTTATAACACTTAACTGCATTCTTTGCGGCGCCAAAATGATAGTAACTAATCACGTGTTCGCGCAATCTTGCAATCGGACCAAATGTTACACGTATAATTAGCATCAAAATTCATTGAAGACTTAGATTTTCAAATTTGCTAAATCACTGATGATTGCAAAAAAATCATGAGTTTCTTGTGTCTTTTTCTCATTGGAAGTCGCTTTCTGAAGATTCGGAAGTTTGCTGACGTTTTAAAATGATAATTTGAATGTCTTATTGAATAAAGAATTTGGATGAAGCTATTATAAATTAGTTTAGTGGATTGAATCAGGAATGTACCCCGTCTATCTATAAAATGCTTTACCGTGACTGACTTACTGACTTATGTATCAACGCACAGCCTAAATTACTGAAAGTAAAGAGCTGAAATTTGGAAAGGGTGTTCTTTATGTAATGTGATAATTATTAATTTTTATAATGAAACATGATAATTTGAAAGGAAATGAAGTTTGAAATTATCGTGTCGTTATCGTTGAAATTATCGATTATCGTGACGTTATCGTGACTTAGGGAAGATTTATATTAGACCGTTACGGGTCCGTGCTTCGTTGTCCATTGCTCGGCGAGCAGTCGATCGGTCTGTTACAACCGAGTGGCGGCTGAGCATGGATAATGAAACTCGGACCGTGCCGGCGCTCATGACGATCTAATATATCACGGATATACGAATTAAACCGCGGGACACAGGTAGTTCATTAATTATGAGAATATAACATACTAGCTGCGCCCCGCGGTTTCGCGGGAATTTCGAGATAAAAAGTAGCCTATGTGTTATTCTAGGTCCCCGGTTATCTACATTTCAAATTTCATGCATATACGTTCAGCCGTTTTTGCGTGATTGAATAACAAACATCCGAACATCCAAACACACACACTTTCACATTTATAATATTAGTAGAATTAGTAGGGTTATAAAAAGGCACTTTGTCTAGAACCACGAATCACCATGCAACACCTACAGCCATGCTTACCAGATACCATATAGGAACATCTACGGAAAAGTCAATATTTGATATACAAAAGTAGGTTACCAACCATGAAAGTCAACGTTTGCAGAGATGACCAGTTAGCGTTGGTATTCTAAGTGAGTAACGTCATGTTAATAAAACATGTCACGACCAAATATAACCAAAAATGGTAAAAAATTTATTCGTAATTCCTATAAGTTTCTTTATTTTGTAATTAATATAGAGATAGTGATTTGTTACGAGAAGCGTCTTAGAAGTCAGTTTTAGATGCAGCTTCTTTGTTTTTACGTGGGTGGTTATAACCCTCAATTTTAAGCAAAGACGAGATGTACCTACAATGTACATGCTTATCATTTTGAACGAGAGTGTCGAATTTGAATGTCCGAATTTGGTGGTTCGGCGATACCAAGTTTGCCTTCGTTTGCTTACCCATGTCTAGGTGGCTCCGTGTGATGTTCACAGTATTTATACATTTTTTTTAATTATATTTGTCCCCAGGGTGGCGTGTGGAGGAAACGCCGGAAATCTACCCCCAGCCGACCACGACGATGACCTGACAAGCCTCAGTTGGTTGCAAGACAGAAATCTTCTTAGAGGTACGACTTCTTATCTTACGGCTGTGTAGACGAACATTATACGTAGATGTTATGTTGATCTTTAGAGGCAGTGCCGTGAGAATCCTGTTGATCTGCAGATAAGACGACGAAATTCGAGTTGGGTCGGTCATACTCTGCGTAGGGACTCTGACTTTAGCTCCAAACAAGCCCTTGATTGGAATCCCAAAGGCCGACTCAAACAAACTGAAAATGTTACCTGGAGTGAAATAAAACTTAATCGAAATCGAAAGTAAGGCTGGAATGGAAAAATATCATTATTTCCCTCTAACGTTAGCCCTAGAAATTAGAAAGAGAGAGAGACCAATAAAGTTCTCTTACCGTCGAATCTATTTGGTGGCACCTATAGATCATTTGGTAAGGTTATTACGGTAGATGGCGCCAACACGAGCCTCACTCGAAAAATAAGGATAATGCGTTTCTTATATTAAACCCTGTCCATTAAGCTCTCTTGGCGCAGTTGGTTAGTGCTTGCCGCTAGAGCATTGAATTATGGAACAAAAATCAGTTTTTCCGAATACAAATTTACCCCGACGTGTAGATAACATTAAAAAATGTAACCTTTGAAAGTTCTTCTAATATAGTCCGATTCTAAGATGATTGGATTGCAAGTAATTTGTAGAATAACGCTCTAGATATTCTGATGAGATTGTGACGTCTATTCATTAGTTTACCAAATAACTGGTTTATTTTATCAAATTAAAGTGTTTATTGCTTATTTTCAGGTATAAATCTAACAAAAGGCGATATGGAGGACACAAAACAATCGGTTCAAATGATCGGCAGTCAAGTTATTGTAAAGGTAAATATCCTATCGTCTAGTTTATCCCACTAATATTATAAATGCTTCAGATGTTTGTTTGTCAGTCACCAAAAATTAAGCACTATTACTTGTTTTTTTTTATTGCACTGACATATTGAATTCTTTTATTCTAGTATTCTCACATGAATGGGACCAATATGAATGAAATGTTCTAGAAATCTAGTATGTACTAGATGTATACAGTAATATCTAGGTAACCTTTATCTCAAGGTTTTCGTTCTCTTATCAGAAAGCTAGGCCTCAAACTTGGCTCCGTTACCTACATCAATTGATAAGTGATAAAATCATATCGGTAATTTGATTCTAAATATAAATAAATAAATATTTCACGACGTTACACATAGCTCAATCTAGCCCCAAACTAAGCATTAGACTTGTACTCTGGGTACTAGACAACGGATATATACTACATAAATTATACTTTTTGTAATGTACCCGGCGGTAATCGAACCTGCAACCTTCTGCGTTGTAGTAGGGCCTTTGCCTGACACGTTGTATATTTAGAATGTAAAATGTAGCATACCCATAGTACAAGCCTATTAGGGCTAGATTGCTGCGTCCTACATATTTTTTTTTAATTTTCATATTCTGACTGGATACATTGTAACTTTCTACGTAACAAATTGTCATGGCTTAGAACTATGTACTATATTTGATGACATTGGTGTAAAGGAAGCCTTAATTTTTGTGACCTCGCATCTAGCGTACTGTTACACACACAGATTAAAGTGATGGACAACACTTCGTCCGCCGTATTGTTATGTTTTAACCGACTTCCATAAATGGAGGAAGTTATTTTTTATTACAGCCAAATATTTACTATATTTTTGAAGTAGAGAACTTTGAACTCAAATTTGAAGTTTTCAATTGCTTTTAATTTTTTTTTATCGAATTTCCTTAGGCTGTTCCTCAGTGGAGTGACTTGCTTGAAATCGCCACATAACAAATTGCAGTTTTTGTGCGTATTTAGATCGTTATGAAATTTCTTTGCTCACATATTATTTATTATCTGATGAAATATTGGGCAAACTTGAATATATATCTAGTATGTACATTTAACTCCTGACGAAATAATTAGTTTACCTACTTTCTATCTGATGCAAAAAATGGTCAAACTCGTATATGTATTACAAGAAATCTCGATATTATTTAACAGATTGTTTCAAAATATCATTAAAATCTGCCTGCACTAAATATTAACGCCAAGTAAATAAAGCCACATTTTTTCCGTCGTTTTGATGTTTGATTTCGTTATTTTTATGTAACATTGATAAATTTAATTAATAAAAGAGCTGTAAATATATTTCATACACGTAGCATTATTCTATTGTTTTGTCGTTAATTAAATGCTTCTTTTGGTACCCTTTTTATTGTTTCGCAGTAGATGTGTAAAGTAGAGTTTTTATCTTGTTAATAAAGCCTGTCTTTATCTTGGGCGCTTGAATCCCACGCTTGACTCAGGTACATAACTCCTTCGCTTCGCTCAGGGGTGAAGTTTTTAACACCCTCGCTGCGCTTGGGAGTTAACCTAGAGTCCTTCGTACGCTTTAGATTCAATATGACGCCCGCTATATAAGACACGGCTTTAGTACTTCGGTGCATAAAAACTACCATTAGGCCCAAGCTAGTTTGCCTAAAATAAAACTACTATTATCTATTTTATAATTTATTGTTACAGACGGAAGCAACAACCCCTCCCCCTATAATCCGCCCTCCCTCCCCACCCCGCACCCCAATCAAAGCCCCTCCCTCCCCACCTCAAACAACCCACCAAAAACCCCCATATTCCTTCTCCTGTCTCATCTTTATGGCCATCGAAGCGGCTCCAACACGAGCGTTACCGGTGAAAGAAATATACGCGTGGATCATACGACATTTCCCGTACTTCAGACATGCTCCGCAGGGTTGGAAGAATAGTGTCAGGCACAATCTGTCTTTGAATAAGTGTTTTCATAAGGTTAGTCGAGAAATTAGTATCTACTTAGTGTAGAAAAAAGCTGGGTCCATATCAAACGCGTGGCGTGCATGTTTCCCTCTCTTTTACAATGTATGAAACTGAAAGAGAGGTGTTGTATCATATACGTGCCGAGTTCGAACGAACATGTGTGCGCGCGTCAAAAGTGCACGACAGACACCGCCAAGTCTCTCCTTTTGAAAGAAAAAAAGAAATACCTTTATGAGGACAGCCAATTTTTTTTTTTGTGTAAGTTTACTTAGAGAAGAAAAAAAGTATTGGTCAAATAATTGCTTTTGCATAGACTATTATTATATAACTTGCTCTTGCTGTTTTATGAACAAGACAATATAACTTGTTTTAGGTGGCAGCCGCTCCAGGTCTTGGCAAAGGGTCGTTATGGACAGTCGATCCTCAACACCGTGCATCGTTATTACAGGTAGAATACAGTCCTGTTTTATTGGTTTAAATTGCTGAAAACTTACTATTATCTCTCTTATGTATAGATAAACAATCTGCTCTTTAACTTACTGCTACTTATTTTACTTATTATGTTTTTTAGAATTGGTTCGTGATCTGACAGGTTTATTCTAGGAACCAATAGTATTTTGTTCAAGAGTCCATTGAACAATATTTTATTGTGATTAGTCGATCGAAGTTATCCTTGCAAACTTACTCAAAAAATAGTTTACGTTTAATCTTCTTATAGCAGTACAATGAACTATAACATGGACAAAGCGCAGACGAACCGCGTATACTCCCATAAAGAATCCATCCAATCCCCTTACTTAACGTAAACATTTTTTTCCAGGCCTTCGGTCGTCAACCAATCCCAGCAGCGGCCCCGGACTCGCCGCCGCCCGGCTCGAAGAACACGCCCGACCCGTCACTATTCCCCTTCCTAGCGCGCCGCCTGGCCGGCTCGCCGGAGCCCGGCGCCGACGAGTACATCGCGGCCGCTACCGTGCTGGCCATGAAGTATGGCCCTTCTGTACTTGATCAGGTATATATTATATAATAATAATACTTTAATGGCTTCTCCACAATTTAAAACTACTTCTTATACTTATAGTAGAAGATATATGACATGTGTAAGTAAATGAAACTGCTGCTTTCTGAGAGACGATACTATCTTTTATTTTCACGCAAGAGCACATTAGTATTGATGCTTAACAAAATCCAATATGTCTGTTGTAACTCAAACGCGCGGGGTTCACACCGCGGGTCGCCGCGAGTGAGTCGATGGCGGAAGGATGTCACCTAATGTTGCCACTGTCAAGAAATGGCGCGAAGCCGTCTCACACATGTTCTTACCGCCTCACCTGGCTGGCTCGACCTAACCTGACTTAAAATGTTAGCATGACAAGTGTTGTTTGAACTCAAAATCGTGTTGTTTAACATTCTTAATTAGGTACCTATAATTTTATTCCTCATTTTGTGGTTTTTAGGGAGTTAAAAAATAGCATCGAGCGTTCCTGCTAAATTCATTTGGCGAAGAAAATGCCTTCAACCAATATCCGCTAATGAGACTTACAAAATCGGTTTTGGGATCATTTAAAAGATACATAAGCAGTATTTATAAAAAATACCGAAATTACAATATATTAGTAAATTAAATTTAAATACAGCTACCGGTATGGAAACCCTTTTGGTATTCTAAGTGAGGTCAAAAGTTAAAAGTGCATAAGCAGGTTTTAAAAAAAAATAACGCTTTCCTTGCAGCCGGGTAAAAAATACCGAAATTTCAATATTTTAGTGAATTAAATTTTAATACAACTACAAATCCTTTTGGTATTCCAAGTGAGGTCGTGAACTATAGGAAATTGGACCCCGGGCTCTTGAGAAGAGCACCCGGGAACATCGCTCAGATGATGAGGATTCGATTTGTTTGTTTGTCAGCTGCCGCCCGCCGCCCACCTGGTGATCTCCCGCTGCGCGCGCGACGAGCACTCGTACAGCGGCTGCGAGGAGCGGCGCACGGCCGAGGCTCTGCTCAACCTGGCCGGCGTGCGCTCCGAGCCCGCGCCTAGCTAGCAACACGACAGGTAGTACACCACACGTGCCCAGTGACACGTGACACGCGACACGCGGCGACATCCACATACGACATCACCTATCTGAACTTCAAAGGAACTTGAACATTATTTAAGTATGTAATTGTTTACGGACTCGTTTTTTGCAAACTACAAATCGAGTCCTTTTTGCGTGAAGATAAAAATTATATATTTGGATAGAAACAAAGAACTTTACGGTTCGGGACGCTTCCTCTTTTGCGGCTGAGATTGTTGCTTACGTCCAAACATCTACGGAAAGGATCTCGTCGGGATGTTTGTGAACTAACGCGGCTCTTTCTAAGCGTGTAGTATCTCGTTGCTAACAACTAATACAGAACGTACCGTCTACGCATCCCGTCTGGAAAAGTCGAGAAGGGAAGCGTGCCGAAACTAGTATTGAGTACAGGTGAACGCTAATTCGGCGCGCAACCCTAAATATAGTCGCACCATCTGCGACTTTATTTCTGGAACTGGTTCCCAGAACGCTGCTTTTCTAATGGCGAAGTGTAAAAACCGACGTCGACTTTGTATCGTTTGCACTGCACAATAGAAACTTGCGCAGTGCTAACGTCGCCAAGTCGACATCCTCAGTTTGAACTTTCGCATGGTCCACAGATGTGTGACGCAGTTAGCAACTCACAACTGACACTCTAAACGCTGCTCCTCCTCCTTGAGAGACGTTCCGAACCTAAGTTCAAACAACGCCTGAACTCGCGGTGATTTCGCTCGCTGGAATGATATTATTTACGATTATAGTGCAATCAAATATTGGTTCACAATCACTAGCGCCACGTGATAGCAACATCAACAAAATCTTGTTATATCAATCATTAAAGCTGTTGGCAAACTAAATGCTACTTCTAGATTATTTACTAGTGTATAATTACTGCATAATAATAATATGTTTCGAAATATCGATAATATATTTCGAAATATTACTATTGCGTTACGTTATTTTCGTAAATTTGTGACGTGACGTATAACGTAATAACAAACAACAAAGTTACAAACTCACTTTCATTTGCGACATAGACTAGTGCTAAATATATTTGTAATGATATTTCTAAATTATTTAAAAACAATCGGAAGTAAAATTAATGTATAAGTTCGGGGCAAAGCCCTTATTTTGTTATGGAGTTCTAGGAACAAAAAATTGGAAGATTTTTTTATACTTAGTTTATGTCGCAGTAGTAAAATTATAATACCACCTTTTCTTTAAAGTCGGTTTATAAATGTTTACCATTTCTCTAGTCCGCAAAAGACACATATTATTTCAGATATCGTTACTAGATACGGTTGTCTTTTATGATAGGTATTCAAATAAATATACCAATTATGTTATGCCAACATTGTTTTTGGCGTCAATCATAGAACTTAATAAACGATTCACACTGAACTTAAAGCCCCATCAATTTCGTCAAAATTAACTATCAAATATAATTAATAATATAAGATGGGAAACCCACACAAATAGGTGGCATATATATTATATGTATTTACCACTATTTTACACCCAAAAGTTATAACTAGCAACTACTATACCACTTTCTAATTGACGCCAAAATATTTATTGGAATATTTTAGGTAATTTAAAAATAGCTCACTATATTGCTATAGACAGAAATACTTTTCCATTCTCGATGTATCTATCTAAGGATTTCATGTCAATTGGTCTATCTATTAACCGGACTACGGATTGCATTCTGGTTGACTGGCTGACATTAACAAATAGATTTGGATGAGACCCCTGATTGATAAAATATATGTCATTTGATTGGTTAGTTTTGCATAAAAATTACCAAAGTAATTTTTATGCAAAACTGTCCAATCTGATGTATTACTTGAGTAATACATCAAATTGTGATGTATTACTCAAGAAAAATAACCGTGAACATATTTTACAAATGTATTTACAATTCTGTAACTTGCAAATAGCTGTTAGTTCATTTTTGCTGTAGATAAATATGAAATAATAGAAAATCTTATAGATGTGATACAACTTAGTATGAAATATATTAAAGAATGGATAAGTATAGAAAAATAGCGTGTCCTTTATGCATTTAGTTTTATTGTCGTATATTATAATAAATAGTAAAACATAACAGATTTAATTTTAGGGCATGTTCTGTAAAGTGTTGCCATCATATTTCTGTCATTTTAGTTTTTATGCCCAAGGTTGCCGTGTTTTTATTTAGGAGAAATATTTGGACAGAAGTATGTTGCAATGCATAAAAGTTTTTTCATTATTTATGTCCTTATTTAGGTTTATAAAAACCGATTCGTTCTAAGATACAATCTATTTGTAAAAATTATATTCTAACTGAAGTGAGCAATATAAATATTTATTAACTATAAAATATATATAATTAGTGTGATCTGAATGCTATATAATACTTATATAAAAATAATAATATACATATACAGGGCGATCGACATGTATATTTTATCTAATTATAATCAGGTTTCAGAATTATAATACTTCTTAAGAATATTTGAAAACGTAGATTTATTTGCTTAGCCATAAGTGGATAGTAATTTTGTGTTCATGAAATCAAGTGATCTATTTGTAATCGCCTACAGTATATGCTATTCTATTTACAATGTTGCTATTTAAGTAGTTGTATCTATTCAGTTCTTACAGAAACTATAGTAGTTGTAGTCGGTTCATAGTAGTCAATAGGAAGGATAAACCTTCACGTCGCGTTTGTCGAGAAAATTATCTGAAAATGATCGACTTAATACAGAAAATGGATGATGTTCTTAAATCGTCGCTATATTTTTTGTATTTGTCTTTTGTTAGTATTTGTTCTCATAGCAGCCACAAAAATGTGAACTGTCTAGCTATTACGGTTCATGAAATACAGCCTTTTGATAGACAGACAGATGGAAAGCGGAGTCTTAGTAATAGGGTCCCGTTTTTACCCTTTGGGTAACCCGAAAAACAGAACGAAGCAACAGACATAAAAGTTTTGATTGTTTTTTTTTTGTTTCTCTTCTTTTTCAATCGCTGATAAGGCTTTAGACCATTTTTTCGATAAATGTTTTGATATTTGTGAAGCTATCTCCATCAAAGCAAATTTTATTTTTAATTACCATACCAAACAAATAGATGAATTCTTTTAGTGATTTACCTACAATAAATGCTAGATTCAATTTACTGTTCAAAGTAGAGGCCGTATGTAATAAGTGCCTGCATCTATATCTATAGTACGCCCATCATATCATTATCTTT
This sequence comes from Idaea dimidiata, assembly GCA_949358125.1. Lineage (NCBI taxonomy): Eukaryota > Metazoa > Arthropoda > Insecta > Lepidoptera > Geometridae > Idaea > Idaea dimidiata. The sequence goes on from OX442329.1 coordinate 17,342,667, forward strand.
TTGACAGATTGACAGTTTTGAGACAAACTATGCTCTTAAAGTTTTATTTACATTGGCATATGAATTTAATTATTTTATTGAAAAAAGACCTTGCGGCTTTTGTTCTCTCCGTGAATGTATTTATAAATTACATAAAGATAATATTTATTCAAGCTACCTACTACCAATGTAATACAGTCGCTTTACACACATCATTTTGTCCATTAACCTCTTTTATAATATCTCTGTTTCATTCAATATGCGTCGATGACAGCGCTATATATTGTGTGATTTAATCGGAATGAAAACAATAATATTTTAGAATCAAAGTTGAACTGTCAAAAGGTTTGTAAATGATGGACGGAGTATACTTTCGTAATCAATGTTCGTGGTGTCTCTAATCTATTGAAAGTTTTATATCATAAAAAAATATTGAGCGGATTATTTTTATCTGACGCGACTATGTTTATGCCTTAAGAATACACCAACTAGCGATTATGTGATAATTAAGGTTTAATATTCGTCGTATTTGTAAAAATCTTTCTCTAGTAAATATATCTTCATTTGATTATTTCAATTTAAAAGTTAAATGCCAGTGGCGTAATTAAAAAAAAAACAATATCTCAAAACTTTATAGAACAAAATAATTACAATAACTAAGGCTTTGATTTTATTTTTAAAGTGTTTCTTGCCTTAAATAAAAAGCAAATATTAGTCGAGGATCTTCTTAAAACTTAGGGTCATCAAGGTCGTATTGGCGTATTTTTACGCTTGTAAATTGATACCTTTATTATTTACGGGATCTGTGATATTTTTGCCACCTTATTTTTACGCCACTGGCTAAAACAGTTATTCTGATCGCTTCATACTTACAGTTCTGAAATATCTATAGTATAAATTAATCTCAACTTAAATGTATATCAGTGTATTGTCCAGTGATGTTTAGTAGAATTTTAATAAATAGGTAATTTATACCAAAAGATTTTTACAAGTATAAATCGATATTCGAGTTTTTTTTGTGATGATTGATTTTACACATAATATTGTCTTTTCTTGATTCACTATAACTTGACTGTTCTCAAATGTCTCAGAATATTGGTATAATATATTGTAACAGCTTCTTAGTAAAATCCTAAGTTTCGAAAAAAAAAAACTGCCTTTGCTCGTAAACTTTTATGAGCCATCAATAGTTAAAAAAATGTTTTATCTCTTTCGCAGTTAAACAAATGACATAGGTACCAACAGTCGTTTCATCTCACGAGCGCGGGTTTGTTATACTTGTAAGTATGTGTGTATGTATGTGTACACACAGAGATATGTAAAAACTTCTAGATACGTAATAGGGCAAATTTCTTGGCAACACAAATGCAAGCTAGCTAGCCAGAGAAGTCTTAGTTCCATCCCAGCTCACGTCACGATCACCCGCTTGTTATCACACAGTACATTTAGTTCACTTTCACAACATTATTCACAGACAACAATGCCTTCGGGCGTATTTAGGCGATGCACGAATTGTACTTCAAAAACTGGCAAAAATATTTCATTTTATACTTAAGTAAAGCTGTATTTATTTATTTTAGTTTATTTTGTGAAAAAGTTTTTTTTCCAAAAACTCAACGAAGTTTTTGACTTTGACGTTTTATTATTCTCTCCTAACCTCTATGAGATGTCATAATAATATTATGACATCTCTTTCTTACGTCATGCAAGTAGCATTGTGTCGTATGTTTTAGAAAGAGATAACAATAGTTTCGTCTATTTCTTCTTTAAATTATGTGAATGAATATAAATAATGAGTTTGTATATCATAATTTGTGGCGCTTTTCAATGATGATTTGTTCTGCAATGGCGTCTCTATAACTTTAATAGACTCATTGTGTAAACACGCGAATTTTTGTTGTGCGCTACAGGTACGCGAGATCGCACTAACAGAATAATAGCAGTAAAGCTACACACACAATTTAACTAAACCCGCGCTCGTCAGGTAAAACACTACCTATACATGTGAGTAACACTAAAACTCAGACTGTAAAATAATTTCTAAAGTTCTAAACTTTCAAAAGTATAATAATTTGCAGACACCGCGCTCCGAACAACAAAGTGAAACCAATAGTAGTAGCTCTCAGTAAGCAACCAGCTGTTACTCGTGTCATACGTCTCTATGCTACCAAATAGTATAAAAATCAATTAGTAGCATAGAGACGTATGACACGAGTAACAGCTAGTTGCCTACTGAGCGCGGAAACGTATTAGGGATGATTTATATTAGACCGTCACGAGCGCCGGCCGGGTCCGAACTTCGTTGTCCATTGCTCGGCCGCCACTCGGTTCCAACAAACCGATCAACTGCTCGCCGAGCAATGGAAAACGAAGCTCGGACCCATTTAGTATTACTGAAATTGACTTTACTTTGTTGTGAGAAGCCCGGTGTTTAGAAATTATTATAGTCTGAGCAATAAACATATTTTAACTACCTAATAAAGGCTTAATAATACTTATAATGCCTGTAATCCCATTGCAATAACATATTGTAAAAAAAAACTAAATACCGCGCATATCTTTCGTAACAAATTAAACTAAAAAATATTATTTATGAAAACTAGCAGTTATTTATCGTAGAAAATTAGATTATTCGTATGAATGTCCGTTTTTTTAACCGACTTCCAAAAAGGAGGAGGTTATTTAGTTGATTTGTTTTTTTATTTCGATGTTTGTGAATAACAAAAATTACTTGTAGGTTTACTAGACTGATTGACGACTGATTGAAGCAATATTATTTATTAGTAAAATATATATTTTCAGTTTTTTTTAGTTGCTTCTTTTTAAAAATAATTTTGGGCTATCATGCCAAATACTTGTTGCGATCTGCTGTTTCAGGCGCTAAAGTCCATTCTTGGAAATATTGGTGTAAAAAATTAAATCGAAAGTTTAAAATCGTATTAATTTATTAATTTGATTCCATCTAATTACTGTCTAATTTAAACTCAATCAATTAAGTCCGCAGACTAACTAACAGACAAATTTTCACAAAATTTATAATATTAGTAGACTGTTTTGTGTTATTTGCATATTATACTGGTTTTAATTATCTTTAAGCGATTTTAATGACACTAGAAAACTGCTTAATCAATCAGAAATCAGCGTCAAAGAAAAGTTGTAAAATAAACTATTGAAACATAGTGATTTCTTCTATTTTGCTGTAGGAAAGAATGTGCCAAATGTTCTTAAAACATCAACCACTTCAAATACATGCAAAATCAATGACTTAAAAATAAATAAAATAAAAACATAACTTATTTCAAAATACTATGTAACACATCGGTAGATTTAGGTCTAAGTGATATTATTATAACGTTATATTAAAATATTCGCTAAATAATATAAAAATGCATACATTTGCTGTATTTAGGGGCGTCTTCCATCTTACTCGTATATGTTTCTTGTAGATTGTAGCATCGGGGGGAATAATCGACGTAGTTTATATAAAAATCACGCTTGGACAATGTATGACATTGAAATCTGCATAAAATGTATCTATAGTTTCATGGCATTTGTAAAAAGCTATATTCACTTAAAAGACGATTTGAATACCAAATAAAACTGCAAACTTTACTTAAGACTTCGCTCATTGATTTAACTTAAGATATGAAAGCCGGGTTATTAAACAAGTGCGTGGCGTGCGTGTGTGTTTTCTTCTCTCTAGAGAGATACTACACCAGCACTAGTAGCATATGAGCACGAAAAGCACTTTGTCGAGAGATCGAGAAAAAAAATCCCAAACTACGAGAAAAAGACTATGCTACCACTGCAGATGTCTGACGTGTAATGCCCGCGAGTGTTTTAAATAAACTGCACTTAACTGTATTGTACTGTATTGTTGGGTAATGGGGTGTTTGGTGTTGGTAAAGGTGCGTTTTGATATTGGTATTTAAAAAGCTTTGGTTCACGCTTCGATTTTTCTCCTCGAAAAACATTAGCCTTTCTTTTGGTGTTGATAAGTAGATAATTAACAGCAATAATTAGTATCTAATGTAGTTTGCTGGTAGTGCGTATGATTGTGTGATACTTTGCTGTTTTTATGTATTTAAATAAGTTTGAAAATTATGTTTCTAAGTGGGTACTGCGATTTGGTAATTTTTGTCTGAATAACTTTTACTAACTTTGCTACCACCATTCTGATTTTATTTTCCTTTCTTTATTTAAAAAGAATTAATAGTTAAAAATAATCAATAATTGCAATAAATAAGTACGCAGTTATAGATTAAAAAAAAAAGGTAAAAATACCAAATCGCTTAATTTTACTCGTAGTATATTGTTTTACGAAAACTATTTAAGATAAAAATTATCCTTATGATATTAAAGTGTTGTCAGCTCATTTATTTCGAGACGAAAGTTTTTTTAATTTATTCCTAGGTTAGTAAGAAGAATATATCGATAAATGATTTCTTTCGAAGAATGGGATATTATAATCGCTTGTAAATGTTTTTATTTTTATTTATGCTAAGTATACTGTGACGACATTATTGAAAACTAAAAGGTATAAATTATGTTCTTAGAACAAATTATCTGAAATTGCATAATAATACTAATAATTTAGTGATTTTTTGTTCTGTAAGTATTTTTTTTTTCAAAGTTTTTTTTTGTTAGAGGCGTAATCGAGCTTGGCTAGTTAAAATAATGGCGTCATAGCATATTTATTTTTTGGGTGTCCCAAATAAGCGTATTTTATAAATTTTAAGGATTAATTGATTGTTATTGTTGATATTTTACCGGCTTTTAAACACCACTTAATAATATAAATTATAATTATGCTCTTGTTGAAAGTTATTGCCAAATTTTTATTTGTCCTAAAATCTTTTTGTCTTTGTACATATCCATTTAATAAAATTATGTACCGAGTTTTATTTTGTTTTATTGATACCCAGTATTTCTTTCTCTTTGATGCGGAAGTACAGTACTCGGGAGCGTTTTTTTTGTCTAGTTTTTCTAATAAGACCAAGTTGAACAAATTTCGCGCCCAAGCACTGCGTTTTCTAGAAATAAGTACCACAGATTACCTAGCAGCAATCTGCCCTGCTACACAGTCAAGTCCAGGGATAGGCAAACTTTTTCCTTCGCGTGCTAATATTAGCGCTAAAAATCTATGGCGGGCCAAGTTTTTGAAGCCTATTAGCTCATTTTTACTAATATTATAAACGCGAAAGTTTGATTTTGTTACTCTTTCACGTAAAAACTACTTTTACGATGAAACTTAGCAAATAGATAGCTGGAGACCTGGAATATCATATAGGCTACTATTTTTCTCCATGTTCCCACTTTTGCCTATGTGATTATTTATTACGGGCCGCGAATCAACAAAGCGATTTTTACTCAACAATGTCAACCCTTGATTTTTAATTTGATAGTTTCGGGCCGTAGTTTGCCCATCACTGGTCTAGTCTAAAAATTCTAATTCCATTTTAGTTTTTGTCAAAATCAGGAACGCCACTGCTTTCAGCATTTTTGCTATCTCTTATAGTTCAGGATTTCCCCCTGAAAACCCATCGAAATGGTTTACCCTGTATATAAAATTCAATCCTGACTGTGTATCAACACCCAACCTGAACTGCTAGTCCTAGAGACAAGAAATTTGGAGATAGGTACTGTTCTTTGTAATGTGTAGGCATCCACTAAGAAAGGGTTTTACGAAATTCTGTCCTAAGGGACCGTCTCCACTCCACTCTTATGTCTATACAACGCACTGCCCGCGCCGCGTCAACATCGCCGTGTGGAGACTGGACAGTACTGGACACGTTCATAGAGATTGATATAGATAAGTAGCTCGACGATAACATCGCCACGATTCTAACGCTCGTGGAGACGGTCTCTAAGGGGATCCAATTTTGTATGAAACTTTTTATTCTTTTGTTCGATAGACATGAAAATTTATACATATTTAGTTATGGGCGGGATAATCCTACCCTAATTCTGTTCCTGTAGGAAACACGGCAAAAGTCGCAGGCAGAAGCCAGTATATTTATATTAGGCAAAGTTGTAGGTACGACGTAGTAAAACAACAAATAACATTTATGTTATTTTTATTTAAAAAAGAACATAAGCACGACTCCGGACCGAGTTAACTTGCTTGACGTAGGTATAATATTAAATATTCAAATGTTCTACATTCATTCATCAACATTACTAGGCCATACACGTAAAGAAAGCCAGCACCCGTATTATCCATCTATGGATAATAACCACAATTTCAGACATTGCAGTACATTGCTGCTTTAACGTAACGTGGTAATCTCCAGATGTGATGATGATCACTGATCACTGATGTGTGTGTTCGCTGCGCGAACACATCCAGTGATTACCTCAAAGCAACAGTGTACTGACGGTTCTTGCGGAAAATTGTTATTCATTGCTAATTAGTTTGGCCCTAAATAGGTACATCGATTTGACATGTTGAATATAATTGAAGTATTATAAAATAGTATATTTTTGTACCCTAAACGTACAGTACAGTTCGAAACTATGATATCATGCGCAGAACATAAAAATCTGATTAAAACCGAATCACGATAGATGTAGCGCCATAGTTTCGATCACTTGGTTAATAGATCATTGTTCATCTCTTTCGCTCGTTCTGTTATTTGATCCGTTTGCCTCGTTCCGTTACACGTTTCCTTCGCTCTCGAATAACACTTAGGCGCATTTAATTAGAGTCGTCTCATTGTTGAATTTTGTTCACGTTTTCGTCAATTACTTATCAAGTTGTTTGCCGGCTACTGTATACCGCAGTGGTTTTATAAGTTACCTGCTTTCTTTATGTATAAGGTCTAAAACAAGAACATATTTAGTTCAGTATCTATACTTGCATATATTATAGGAAGAATAAAGTATGTGCGTAGGAATAGAAACGGACGACACATCACTTGACAATAGAACAGAGGGAGATGGATTGATTATGAAATGAACAAGAGGGAGCGAGAAGAATATGTCTGCCATCTCTATGGGCGTATCTCTTTTATTTTATCAAGTCAAGTCAAATTCATATAAAATAATAGGATGCAAATTGACATAATGAGGTCTTATTTCAGTACAAAAAGTCTTCTATCGCTATTTCAGTACAAAGTCTTCTATCGCTATTTCAGTCTGCGATATACGCTGACAGCTCGTCCATTTCTAATCCTCTGTCTATGATCTGTACCTACTTAAAACTGCCAATAACCAGTTTTATTAGGAAGAGAAAATACCTCTTTCACTCCAAATAAACGAAGTAGACCGTATCTTCCCTGTAAAAAGACATTAGAGCATAAAATCTATATTTATTGCCATGAGCATGCCTGTTTTTTTTCATATTCTGGGACCCTACCGCGTAACTCCCGTGGAGTTCAACTCGATCGTTATCGACAATTTGCGTACGCTCCTTGCGCGGCAGCTTTTTCAACACCGCTATCGACAGCATCGTATTCCCAAAACCACGTCGAGTTGAACTCGACGGGAGTTACGCGGTAGGGTCCCTGGTTTTCATAGGATATATTTAACTAGAATATTTAAAACACGGGCATAGTCAATTGTCATGAGATTTTATGGCGTAAACATATTTTTGTTCTAATGACTTTATCCAGGGAGAAAACAGTCGACTACGTTTGTTTGAAGCAAAAGTAGGTAACCTTTCCTCTTAAGAGTTCAAGTTTCGAAAAAAATACTAAACACTATGTATAAAGATTTATTGCTATGCTCCAATATCGTTCTACCTATGACTTACCTCCATACAATAAATAAAATCCATAAGTTATATAAAACTGAGCGATTTAATGGTATCAAAATATTACTATATAAATTATTTTCAATCTTTTTGGACTTTCATTAAATTATAATCAATACATACTATATTTTCGTTAATTTTCTCTATAAAGACATATTGCTTCTACACGGGGTTTTATATTACGCAATTTTGACGTGTTAGAAGTCCACTCTTAACTAAACCAAGCCCAAAATTAGAAATACCTCGAAGACTACCCCTCTTAACCGCAACGCAAAACAGATACGGCGCAGGCTGAAAATTAGACAATTTAAACTGAACCTTAAACTTATGACATTCGGTTAAAAAATAGTGTACGCTCGCTCATGACAGCTTATCGACCGACGCACGGCGCCAGAGCACCCCTCACTGAAGCACGCTATTTTCAACCGAATGTCATAGAACTTAAGGTATTATTTAAATGTTTTTTTTTAGTTGCTGCGCCGTATCAGTGCCTTACCGTATTCTGTTTGTGTTGCGACTAACTACCAAAGAGTTAGATCATTAAATAGGTAGGTCTAAAACCTAACTTCCTTAATTTAAACACCCGTGTAAAAGCAATTTCACGACTATTTCATATTGAAGGCTAAGTTTATACCAGCAGACCTAACGCGGAAGTTCAAGCTAACGCGAACGTCGACTTGAGACGTCGAGAAATCGGCACCGCACAAAGGAATGATTTGCACGCGAGGTTTTTTACAATAACAGCCTTAGATTGAAGTTGATGCCGTCGATTTGAACTGTCATTTAAGCCGGTAACTCAAGAGACGTCGATTTCAATTACACTTCAAATCGACGGTGTCGGCTTAAAATGCATGCAAATCAACGCCGCGTTGTGAACCACGCTAGTAATTCCTTTGTGTAGTGCGAATTTAAATGACTATGTCGACGCTACATCTGCGGTATTTCTTTTATCGTACCTTGCATCTAGTGTGATTTACAAAGCGTACAGTATAAAATAATCCGTTTCGATACATTGTACTTTCCCTGATTATTCCACCTTCTATACCATCACACATCATAGTATTTTAAGCCACATATCTATAAGAAAAATATAGTTAAACACTAGTGGCGACTAAGGAAGTATTTATATTTACTGTTATACACTTTATTATGATGGAGATTATTGACTACTAGCTGTGTCCCGTGGCTTCACCCACATAAGTCCTGAACCAGTGAAAATCGCGAAAAACCTTTTTTTCATCATATAAAGAACTCTCCGAATTTCAACTTGTACGAAGCTTTGTATAGATATAGATAGTCCGCGAAAGGAGATAGTCCGACACGGACGCCTCTAACTGTCATCCATCACATCCCCGCAATCTTCAGTCTCATTAACAAATCAGCTGGCGAAATATCAAGCTCCTAGTAAGCTGACTTGATCGTATTCCGAAACGTGGGTCGGTGCTGCTATCCGACTGAGTCTTAGGCTTTGAAATCTCAGTAGAATGGGCTACTAATCATAATTATGATATATGATTATGATATAATTTCCTAATCATAATAAAGTATAAAACAGATTCAAAAGTTAATTATACCATAATTATTTATTATAATAATATTTATAATAATGTAATTGACCATTCACGAGAAGTATATTTGCCTCGCCTCAGCAGGTGACTGCTCCATTGGACAATACGGACATTTTAATCTGCGAAATATTAAAAAAATTTAGTTAAATTAACTTCCTAACCGGAGCTCGCATCGCAGTACCATAGAGAAAATAGACTAATTTAAAAAAGCATTCTATAATGTTCGAAAATGAAAATATTTACTACAAGCTGTGTCCCGCGGTTTCACCTGCGTTAGCTATGGTCCCGCTGGAATATCAGGATGTGTTATACAAATAAACTTTTCTATTGAATCACTCTATCTACTTAAGAAAACCACATCAAAATCCGAAGCGTAGTTTTGAAGATACATACAAACACACAGCGGAAAGCGACTTTGTTTTGCACACAATCAATGTTTAGTAATAAAAAATAACAAATAGATAAGGCGTGCCGTCCCTATCGTAAAAAATGTCAACCTTCAAGGTTTTTAAGTGACATTTTTGTATCTGCTAATTTGTGATATTGAAAATAGATTCCAAAGTGTGGAAACATCGATAAAAACTACAAAAGTAATAATAAATACATAAAAATTGTGCACAACATTACACACATCGCAATCTAGCCCTAAACTAAGCACTAGGCTTGTACTATGGGTACTACTACTACTAGACAACGCACATACTATATTAAAATTCTAAAAATGCCATTCGATGCAGCAAACAATTCTGAATTCAACGGTATAATCTATAACTCACTTTGGTCAAAATGTCCCTTACCTTCATATTTCCAATATTGATATATTATAATTTAATGAGTAAATAATGTACTTACTTAGCACCGAGCGCGAGTTTGTTAAGCGCGTCTCTAGAGATGACATGTCCACACAGCAGCCGCATCGGCGGGTTCTGGTCCGACGCCTGTTGCCGCAGGATGGGGCACGCGAACACCGAGTGGTAGCTACCGCCTTCTTCGCCGAGATCCACCTGGAATATCACGACATATTAGTTTTTTAATAGATCTATCCCTTGAAAATGGCAGAACGGCACTAAGCCGTGTAGTGGGGACCATGATCATAGTTTTTTTTAGATCTATCCACATCTAAGGGCCCATATATCCCCCCAATTAACAAGGGTAGTCCTAGAGATTTTCAGATATGTACATGTAAAAGAAGAATGTAAGACCAAAATCTGTTCTGGGACACAGTAAAGGCTTAAGAAACTGTGGTATTAAACTTGCTTCTCACAATAACTAATTCTTATTCTAATCTAAATTAGTTATTGCTGCTATCTGCTGCTGGGATACTTTAATAATGGTCTAGATAGCGTTCACCTAACCGACAAAAGAGGAGAAATGTATGTTATACCCAAAGAATTTATATTACTAGAACTGTGAACGAATAGCTAAAAAGTTGTCTGTGGGAAAGGGACAGAGCTATTGCAACACACCACAATTAAATAATTACAATAATAAACCTACCTAACCAATAATAAAGCTACCTGCAGTAGAAATAATTAGAAAGGGACAGAGCTCTCCAGCTTGATCATGCTGTTCCTTTCTAATTACACTATTAGAAAGAGATTAGAAAAGGGACAGAATTCCTCATCGGATCGGACCGGATTTTCTGTGCTTTAGAAAGGACCAGAGCTCCCCAGCTTGATCATGCTGTTCCTTTCTAATAACACTATTAGAAAGAAATTAGAAACGGAACAGAATTCCTCATCGGATTGGACCGAATTCTCTGTGCTTTCGAGTTGAACGTGCGCATTCCATAGTAATCGAAGTTTGTCGGTGTCGGTGTCTATTAGAAAGAGATTAGAAAAGGGACAGAATTCCTCATCGGATTGGACCGAATTCTCTGTGCTTTTGAGTTGAACGTGCGCATTCCATAGTAATCCAAGTTTGTCGGTGTCGGTGTCGGTGTCGGTGATACCTCGAAGGGCAGCTCGTCGTCGGACCAGGCCGCGATGACGTGCGGGTGCGACATCTTGGCGCGGATGTCGTGCAGCGCGGGCAGCACGCGCGCGCCCGCCGCCACCGCGCCCGCCAGCGGCGACAGCGGCGCCAGCCGGAGCAGCGCGCACGCCGACCGGATGAACAGCTCCGCGGCCTCCGCACCTGCGCACACGCAACCCCACTATTACGTCTGGGAACTAATAGTCTGCGTACACTGGAACCTTCTGTTACAAATAATTACGAGGCGGTAGTTTACTGGTACTTTTTAGAATGTTAAATAGAAAAATTACATCTCAGTCAACCTTGAAAAAGCCAACTGTAAAGTTGGCGAAAGCTCGGTTCGTTTAAAACCATGAATAAAACGCGATTAAACCCGATAAATAAAGTGTTTTATTAATTTAAAGAAAAATAAATATAAGTAGTATATCCGTTGTCTAGCCACCGTAACACAAGCTTAGCAGCTTACCACGGGGCTAGATGGCGATGTGTGTTCGTCACAGGATTTATTGATTTATTTTATTTTTAATTTAATAGTAGTTTATGCACCGAGGTACTAAAGCCCTGTCTTATACATGTAGCGGGCGTCATATTGAATCCAAAACGTACGAAGGACCCTAGAAAGTTAACTTCTGAGCGAAGCGAAGGAGTTATTAATCTCCCAGAGTATCTACGCTAGAGGTATAAAAGTTTCTCACACGAGGTCCTAGTCTTCGTTGTCTATCGTTCATCGGAGAACGCAGAAGAGAGGGCACCTCTCCGGAGTGTATAAAGGTGTCTCACCCATAGCTTTCGCGTCCAGGAGATGTAGATACTGGTTGGGCGGCGGCGGCGCGTGCGGCGTGCACCACGCCAGCGCGCACACGCAGGCCTGCAGCGCGCGCTCGTGCCGCGCCGCGTGCGCCGGGAACACGCGCCGGCAGTACTCGATGGCAGGCCCCACGCCGGCTTCGCGACCCAGCTAGGGGGTTAGTCAAAAGTACTGGTTGTCACAGTCAAAGTCAAAATAGTTTAGGAGTTTTGGCGGGAACGCGTTGAGGAGATGTGTAGCTAAAGATATCGGCGTTTTTCCTTAGAACTCAGACATAGGGGGTAGAGATACTTTAATGAAATTTTGAAGGCATTCCTAAAACACAAGATATGGATTATTTAAGTGATTAACGTGATCTAAAGCCACGGTGTTAGTATTTTCGTTTATTTTCCGCTAGATTAAAATACTTTGTTTATTAAAGTTTCACAGTTAAGAGCTCCAATCCTAAAAAATTACGGCTAAATCTCTCCTAACTTAGGAGAATAGCGTGTGCGTCTAAATGTGAAACTTTAACATATAATATCTTTTAATTTATCGGAAATAAAACAAAAATACTAACACAGTGGCTTTAGATCACGTAAACCTATTGAATAATCCATATATCTCCTTTTAGGAATGAAAAAATTTCATATTAAAAGTTATTTGAAGTGCAAAATGTGTTTCTGTGGAACATAGCTAGTCCATTTTGAACGGTCTTCTTTTAATTTATGTGAAACTTAGTTAAAATGCGTGTAAATTGTTTAATTTCGGGGGCATATTCATCAATTTAGTTTCGTGAAGGTGTACATGTGTAATGAAAGTGAAAATCGGTGCAAAACATGGACTTTAGCGTTGTCTCCAAAGCTCCATGAACAATCATTGTAAATGGCCGCCTCGTGTTTGCAATGATTCCCTCGACTTGACTTTAACTATGACGACTTGACTGTTTAGGTGAAAATGACTTGCAAATATTAATAATACTTGACACTGGCTAATTTCCAAATGGCCATAATCGGTTCACAACCGATAAGAAATAATAATAAAATAGGTCCTTTAGTTAGATTGAATGAATAAATTCTTTATTATACACACCAAATACAAATACATACAAAGAAAACAAACAAAACTTAAAAATAGGTGGCACAATGGGCGGCCTTATCGCTTAAAGCGATCTCTTCCAGGCAACCTTTGGATGGACCAGAAGTCAAGATAGGTGAAAGGTAGGGTGTTTACACAGGAAAAAGGTACTTAAGTGAAATATATATAACTAAAAACAATTAAAACTATAAATTATACATACATATTACTACATATATAATAATAATAATATATATACCTATATTACATGTAAATAAATGAAATAAATATCTTCTTAGAAATGAACATGATCATTAAATACATCAATCTCAATTCGTAAAGTGACAGATTTAAAGGACTTAACGTTTTCCAGCAATAAGCAGATAATGTTTGTAAACCCTATTTTTGAAAATCGCCAATGATTTCGACTGTCTAATGACGACAGGCAAAGCATTCCACATCTCCACTGCCTTTGCCGTGAAGGAATCTCCATAAAAAGTTGAAGAACGAGAAGGGACTTTAAGCAGAAGAGCTTTTGAAGAACGGACAGCTTGAGAAGGAGGATGTTGAAATTCAAACCGAGACTTCAGATAAGATGGAGATGAGGGTAGAAACAGAATTCTGTAAAGGAGTGATAAAATGTGAGAGTTTCTACGCAGACGAATAGGCAACCATTTGAGCTCACCGCGAAATTCCGACACGTGATCAAACTTCCGGAGGCCATAGATAAACCGAATAGCAAGATTCTGGAGCCTCTCGAGTTTGTCAAGTTGTTCCTCAGTGAGATCAAGGAAGCACTCATCCGCGTAGTCAAGAATGGGTAACATAAGAGATTGAGCTAACATAACTTTGGTAGCAGTTGGAAGGAAATTCCGCAACCTTCTGAGCGAAGCATTAGACGCAAACATCCTCTGACTCAACCCAGACAGCTGCGGAACCCAAGTGAGATTACTATCCATAGTGACGCCCAGATTTTTGATCTCACTACTGTACGGTACCGTAGTACCGTCAAAAACGATGTTTGGTAATTGACTATGATTAATTTTGCAGGTAAGCCTTGAACTACCAATTACAATGGCCTGTGTTTTTGATGGGTTGACTTTAAGACCATAGCATTTACTCCATTGACAAATGTTATCCAGATCTTTATTCATAGTACTAATCGCAAAGTCTAGCTGGTTTAGCGGTGCTTGTGTGTAAATCTGTAAGTCGTCTGCATACAGGTGGTAAGAAGAAGAAATATTATGAGATATAGTGTTTATGAAAACAGCAAATAGAAGAGGAGAAAGCACGCCGCCTTGAGGAACACCGGCAGCTATATCACTCCAGGTGGAATGGGTCTGTTCAATGCAAATACGTTGCCGGCGTCCATACAGATAGCTACGAAACCAGGCAATTACTGACGGACATATGTTAAGGGAGCTCAGGACTCCAAGAAGCAGGTCAAAGTCAACATTGTTGAATGCGTTGCTGAAATCGAGCAACGATAGTACAGTAAGCTGTCTGCTGTCCATGCCAAGTCTAATGTCATCAGTAATTTTAACTAAAGCAGTTGTGGTACTATGACCCGGGCGAAAGCCAGATTGGAATGGGTTCATTAGGGAGTTTCGGATAAGGAATGCACTTAGCTGTTGATGGACAAGTCGTTCAAGTACTTTGGAAAGGAAAGGCAGAATGGAAATGGGACGATACTCAGAAAAGGCAGAAGGATTTGGCTTTTTAGGAAGTGGAATTATTTGGGCTTCTTTCCAGGCCACAGGAAAACAACTTGTTAATATAGACCCATTCAGCATTAAGGTTATGACATGCACTATCTCGTCGAGAATAGGCATGATCATATTCCGACTAATACTATCGTTGCCTACTGCATTGGAGGAGATGGATTTTATGCTTCTCTTAACGTCAACGTCAGTAAATTGCTCGAAGGAAAAGGGAGAAATGTCTGGTGGCTGTATAGAAGAAAGATACGAAAGTGTTTGAGATTTAGTAAAGGAGTCGAGATTCGAAGAACTCGAGAAATGCTGGTTAAGAATATTAATATCCAAGTTTTGAGATAAGTTAATATTCGAACGAGATTTGCCAACCCCCAGAGTTTTTAGGAATTTCCAGACTTTAGAAGAGTCTTCTTGTTCTACAGACCTATGGATATGACGGCGTAGTGCATCCCCACACACTCTGTTGCAACGATTACGTATTTTGTGGTACTTGTCTTCGTTATCCTTAGTGGGTTTGCACTTGTATCTACACTTTGCAGATGCTTTTTTATGAATTAGAGTTCTAATTTCATCCGTGAGCCAAGGGGCAGGATGATGCTTCATCTTAACACTACGTACTGGGGCATGTTTATCATACAACTTTGTTATATGCTGATTAAACAATTTTACCATAACATTAATGTCATGTACACTACTTAATTCAGTCCAATCAATATCACGGGCGTCACTACGAAGAGATTCCACATCCATTCCACCAAAGTTACGGCGAAGGAGTATTTGAGGTTTAGATTTAGGAGGGCGAACTTTATATGAAAGAAATATTCATGATAGGAGAAAGCGTCTGCAGAACACTGGCCGTGATTTGCAACGTTGTTATGAGAAGAAACAAGCATAAGATCTAATAGGGACGGAGTGAAATTAGGAGCATGATGGGTGGAACTGAGGGGTAGAATAGTCAGATTTAGGGAATTTGCAAGTTGTTTTAATTTGCTTGCTCGGGAGTCTTGTTTCAGTAGACAAGTATTAAAGTCGCCCATTACAATGAGGTGGTTATAGCAGGGTAAGAGATTTTCGATTAAATTCTCAAAAGAAGCGAAATAGTTGACGTTCCTATCCGGACTATAGTAAACGCCTAGAAGAAGCTTTGTTTTAGAAAGATTAACCTCAATGAAAAGATGTTCACCGGCATTCACTGGGGGCGGCTGCTGCGACATGCTTACTACAGTATACGGAATGTGAGATTTTAAATAGATGGCAACACCCCCGCAGCGACTACCAATACGATCATTCCGGATGAGGACATAACCGGGTAAAGCGTAGGCAATAGTGGATAAGCACGGTTTGAGAAAAGTCTCGGAAACAAGAATAGCGTGAATGTTTTTACTGGCGAAAGACGCCAGCATGGCTGGGAAGTGGGCAGGAATGCTTTGCGCGTTGATATGAACCAAGTTGAAGTTCCTTGTAACATTATCAAAGTGGGCCTCAATGGATTCTGATAATGTGGGTAAGCTGCAAAAACTATCATTGTCACTACTTGAGTCATCATCAGAGCAGGACCAGAAAGGCAGGTCAGTATCGATGTTCATCGTTATATTATTTTCTATAATACGATTACGAATAAAATAAATACAAATAAATAAGATACAAATAAATAAAATAAGACAAATAAATAATAAATAAGATTAATAACTACACTAAAATATAACTACATAAATATAATTGGGTTCTCTTCGCTTCAATTTGTCACCCGCCAGTTGCTTGGAACATTATAATCCGAACAATGTCGGTATGCGTTAAAACTTTACAACAAAAACCAAAAAAAACAATAAAACCTAAATAAACATTAATACATAACAAGCATGGACCACAAATGAAATAAATAAATAAATAATATTAATGCCAAAAATCTCATAAACAAAAAAGTAAAAATTTTAATCGGAACATTTTTCTACGTGAGTCCGGAACGCAGCCTACAACTTCGTACGTCACTGTCATACATGCATTGACTATTGACAGAACAAAGACAAAAAAGAAGGTACCTATAGATTGCAATCCCGGACCTAACACGAGTTAACCTCTCAGAAATGAAGAAAAAGAAAATATTATATTTTGCTATAATTAACACACTTCTGTTTAGAGGCCAAACTATTAAAAAGAAAATCCGACGCGCAGTAAAAGAATAAGGTATGTACTATTATCACTCAAGCTAATACTATGGTTTTATAATACAATAAAAAATACTAACTACAACTAATTATTTTGCTTCTTTTTTACAGCAGCGCGCTTTGTTTTTGTCACCGGAGGGGCCGAGCCCGAGGCCACAACAGGCATTGGAGACTTCCCCATAATGTTCACAAGCCGCTCGATGTCAGCCGCGCAGCCAATACGATGTCTGGAGTTATCCGAGCCTCCCACGAAAATTTTGCCATCGCGAGTCCAGCACTTGGACACACCAAAACGCTCCCTGGCTAGCATAAACAGCTCGTGCCGGCTTTTCGTGAGAAACTCAGAAAGTGTGATCCCAGAGTCCCTGAGATTGGCCTTGGCGAACCAAAGCTTATCCCGGACTGAGGTGTCTCGAAGCTTAATCAATATGGGCCTGGAACGATTCGTCGATAGGCGTCCCAACCTATGACATCGGCTGATATCAGAAGAAGTAAAGTCTGGCAACCTAAGCTTACTAGACACAACCTCAGTAACAACAGCAGCAGTGTTCTCTTTTTTCACCTCCGGCACACCATGCACAAGGAGAATCTTCCTTCTACTGTGCATTTCAAGCTGGTCCTGGGTGTGAGCAAGTTTTGCCACTTGGTCCTGAATAGCCCGCAATGAGGTCATTATGAACTTCTTGAAAGTGGCAAAGTCCGCTGCTAATGTACTCACTGATGGAGTTGGGTCCTGCTGCTCCAGTCTGCCCTCGAAAACCTCCATTCTTTTGCCGAATGAAGAGATCAGGTCCGCAATAGAAGTAGTGAAAGCTGTGGACTCCATTTCAGCTCCAGTAATCCAGCAATAGTGTCAGTGTAGTGTTTAGTGAACTAGTGTTGTTTATTATGTGAATAACAACCCTAGGCAGGTGGCGTAAGTCAATGTTTATTAATATACATTAATAAATACAAACTATTGTTTATTTATGTTTTTAAATCAATATATTAGTAGAGCCAAATAAAAGCAATCTTAACGGTTTTTTTTTTTTTTTTTTTTTTGATTCTTGTACAACAATAAATGCACATGATCATTTGGCTACGTCTTAAGTGTAGTGATTTTAGTGTGGCTTCGGAACGCGCCCTCCGATGAGAAACAGCCACAAGACCCTGGTATACACGCTGGTATACTAGCTTTATAAAGAAGCTGCCTCCTGCGGTTTCACCCGCGCATGTCCTGATCACGTGCGGATATCGGGATGAAAGTAAAAGTATAATCGCAATCGATTTTTACGTGTTTGAGTTTTAAACAAACATACATAATCACTTTATAATATTAAAAGTAGGATCTACTTCTAACAGTTTTTGGTTTTCAGTCTGGACATCCTTACAAGAATGAATTCCAGCTGGTGACAAACAAATGGACAGGTCTGAGAAAGAGAGTTTTGTTTTTAAGTATGCAAGCAACCCTTAAAAAAACAATGTTAAACTCCAAACCTTAAGTGCCTGCATTCTATGCAAGGTGAATGGCAGCGGTGAATGCTGTAACTGCTGGGCCCGACTCTCGACCCACTCCAGTGCCAGCGTGGGGTCACCGTCTGCCAGCGCGGCCGCACAGCGCTGCAACGCTGCAAACGTACATGTTCTCTCTACTCCCGTGATCTGTGCTTCTGAAACAAATGCGTCGCCTACTTCTTCTAGACCCTGGAATGTAAAGAAGTTGATACAGTAACCCTCTTATTTATAAACAATGCATAAACTATACATTGTTAGTCCATTACTGTGACATGAAGTTTTACAGTTGTCAGATGAATACAAATGTTACATAACTTACATCCAAGTACAGAAACTTAAAATTAGTATGGCAATTTTGAGTTTGTGAGCTACCTACTAAATTGTTTAAGTGGAACTCAAATTTTGAGTAGCTTTACTGTATTTAGCCATAAGGCATTTATCAGTCATCATTAAGACATAGGATTATGGTATGAGGACTAAAGGTTATACATATTTCATGTTACTTTTAAGCAAAATAAATAGCCACTGCAGCTGCAGCATTGACAATATTGTTACATCTACTGTAAAAATTAATCACTGCAGATACAAAGAAATCAATGAATGACACTGAAAATGTCAAAGTATAATTGAATTTGAGGTAGTGTTACTTCAGTGGCTAATTGCAATGTCTTCCTTCTGATGTGATATCTACTTTGCTTTATCTGACAACTTCATACAGACTTACCTGTCTATACAGATGTTGTGCTATCGCCTGCTCCATCAGTGGTCTATTTGTGTCTGAACAGAACATCTCAGCTTTAGGAGCAACCACAGCATAGTCAGCAATGAAATGCCTGTCTATTGATTTACCAACTCGAGATACTGTAGCGTGAAGTTCTCTGTGATCTGAAATTGAAGATATTATTTATAATAGGTCCTGTCTGGACCTATGGCATGCAACTGTGGGGCACTGCCAGCGATACAAATATTGCCATCCTGCAACGACAACAAAATAAAATATTAAAAACAATAGCCAACGCTCCATGGTTCATAAAAAACTCAGAAATCCATGAACACCTAGCCATGGCAACTGTGAAAGCGGAAACAGGAAGAGCTGCGAGGAGATACCAAGACCGGCTAGCTAACCACCCAAATAGTTTAGCTCGGCAGTTGATGAATAGACTATACAACCCGCGTCTAAAACGCAAAAATATACTGGAGTTGACAGACAACTGACTCCCACACTATGAGTGGAGAGTCTCGATGGAGATCTCGTGTGCATCAGAATGGCGGGTGTACAAATGCAAATTATCATGAATCTAATATGGCTCAAATCTACCTTAATTCTACCTAATTCTACCAATAAAGAAATTAATAGTACCTTTCTGTACGCATAGAAAACTCAATAAATATGTGAGCCGCCAATCTGACGTCAGGATGGCGGGTGTATTCCTTTTCTGGGCGAAATATCATTCGTCAATATTTATATTCACTGCCATATAAATCTACCTAATTAGTACCTTACAGAACCGTACGTAGTAATCAAAATCAGGCAAAGGCTAGAGAGTAATTTTGAAAATAAAATTTCGAAACTTTAAATTTCTGCAATGTTGGTATTTAGTAATGGCGGGCGTGTCGAGAATCTGGGCTAAAAAAAGATTGTACTTTTTTTATAATTATGGCCGTTTAGAAAGTAGCCAGTGTCAAGTATTATGTTATAATTGAATCGAATTACTCTATGTTAGCCATTTGACAAATACATTTTTCATTTACGAAATAATAAACTATTGACTTTATAGTCAATAGTCTTTATTTCGTAAATGAAAAATGCACTAAAATAAAATAAAATTTCTTATTGACTATAAAGTCAATAGTTTATTATTTCGTAAACGATGATGATAACTTGGCTGTTTCTATAATGCAAATATTATTTATTCTTTGCATTATAGAAACAGCCAAGTTATCGTAGTTAAAAGTGGAGTGAGTGTAATTGGCGGTTAATAACAAAGAATTTTACATGAAGTTTGAGACATCGCGAAAGTCCACGTTTGGTTTTCATTACACTTGTACACTTTCAAGGAAATAAATTAGTAAAAGAAATGGGAATAAGATGGATTGGAATTTAAATAGTAGTAGTATTGATAATATACTGTAATGATATAATGATACATAATTATAAATTATACTACTATTACTATAATCTATCAATACTACTACTATTTTAAAAATGTACTTGTCAAATGGCTAACATAAGAGTAATTCGATTCAATTATAACATAATACTTGACACTGGCTACTTTCTAAACGGCCATAATTATAAAAAAGTACAATCTTTTTTTAGCCCAGATTCTCGACACGCCCGCCATTACTAAATACCAACATTGCAGAAATTTAAAGTTTCGAAATTTTATTTTCAAAATTACTCTCTAGCCTTTGCCTGAATTTGATTACTACGTACGATTCTGTAAGGTACTAATTAGGTAGATTTATATGGCAGTGAATATAAATATTGACGAATGATATTTCGCCCAGAAAAGGAATACACCCGCCATCCTGACGTCAGATTGGCGGCTCACATATTTATTGAGTTTTCTATGCGTACAGAAAGGTACTATTAATTTCTTTATTGGTAGAATTAGGTAGAATTAAGGTAGATTTGAGCCATATTAGATTCATGATAATTTGCATTTGTACACCCGCCATTCTGATGCACACGAGATCTCGCTCGCACGACATTAACGCACAGAACGCACCTGCTTATAGTCCAAGGACTGATTGCAGAGAATCACAGAAGAAGAAAAAAAAATAATTTATAATAGGTTGGCTACAAAGTTTCTTCGCAATTTATATAAAAATTCAAAAGGTTTAAGGTTAAAGATTATTTATATTTGACTAAAGTGTGTAGGTTTTATTGGATATAGATGTATATTTTATATTTTAATTTACTTAGTTTTTTTTTTAAATAGACCAAAGCGATGATTTCCAGATTGAAAATGCTTAAACAAATTTGCGATACTCTCATAGATACTGCATTAGGTCCATAAACATCACAAATTTGTTTTCGTAGCTTGTGTTGCATTTTTACCTTTTTTGTAGAAAAAACAAAAAATGTATTGAATTTCTACATTATTTTAAGACATTATTAATTTATTTTATTTATTACATTAATAAGAAAAACAAATGAAAATCACACATTTTTCTAATTTGAATTTGGAATTCTCTTCTTTAAAATCAAAACTTTTTAATGATACCAAAGAGTTTTTTTGGCAGGAATGCGTTGAGATGTGTTGCTAAATTTTCATTTTTGTGACACAATTCAAATGCGTGTAAATTGTTTAATTTCGGGGGCATATTAATCAATTTAATTTCGTGAAGGTGTACAAGTGTAAATAAAAGTGAAAATTGGTGCAAAACATGGACTTTAGCTTAGTGTTGTTTCCAAAGCTCCGTAAACAACCATTGTAAAAAATGAC
The DNA here is from genome assembly GCA_949358125.1 of Idaea dimidiata. Taxonomy (NCBI): domain Eukaryota; kingdom Metazoa; phylum Arthropoda; class Insecta; order Lepidoptera; family Geometridae; genus Idaea; species Idaea dimidiata. Next base: position 17,364,631 of record OX442329.1, read on the forward strand.
CCCCTATTTACAATGATTCCCTCGACTTGACTTTAACTATTACGACTTGACTGTTTCGTTTGATACAAATAACCTGCAAATATTGATAATACTTGACACTGGCAAATATCTGAATGGAAAAGCCATTTTAAAGTAGAAGAAGAAGAATGATACCAAAACCAGCCTGATACAAATGGTATAGCCAAAGATATTTTATTACAAGTTCATACAAACTAAATGCGAAAAGACTTTTTAGTCAACCTAATATTTACTAGCAATATTTCATACATCTTCAAAATTTAACATGAAGTCAGGCTCAATCAACAAGCCGTTCAAGCAACAAACCTAAATAATTACAAAGTAAATTAATCTTCTCATTTGACTGATTTTTCCGGTTGCAACCCTCTTGGGAGTCTGGAGTCTAAATTTTTTGGGGTTGGCACTGTACTTAAGCCAACATTATAATAAAATCTAAGTAAATATAATTAGCAAATAAAATAACAAACCTGATGACATTTGAAATACAGATTGTTTCATAGAAGTAGCCAGATCGCTCACAGCTTTTGATTGACTTTGAGATAATGGGGTGTTAGATGGCTCTGCAACAATAGTTTTAATTGCATTATTAGTTTTATCAATATCATAGACAAAAATATGTGTATATTGCAAATAGTAATGTCCGGGGGAGTCTGGAGACTATGGGTTAGGGTAATGTTAGGGTTGTATTTAGTATATTCTTAATTAAATTTAGGGGAGACCCTTCTCCCCCAAATAGATTGGGAAAGATCTAGTATGACCCATTCAGGGAACAGATTTGCATAAATTTCATGCCTAGGGTTAGGGTAATGTTGGGGTTGTATTTAGTATATTCTCAATTAAATTTAGGGGAGACTTCTCTCCCCCAAATAGATTAGGAAAGATGAGTTTATGCACTCGAAGAGTAAAATTCACTCTAAGGCGTATGAGCCAAATGTACAGAAATTCAGTTGTTTATTTTTGGTCACAAATTTCTATTTAGACTCATTTCGAACATCTGTGTGAATTAGAAAGCACAGCTGTTTTATATAAAACCGAAACCAGCACAAATTATGTGACCATTGCAGAATAAAATTTCTGACAGTTAGACCCTAGATAAAAAAAAAAGTCAAAGTAAATATTTAGGTTTATATAGCAATATTTATAACCCATTTTATTCTTTAGGTTTTAATGTATTCTTATAAATTATTTCATCATTATAGCTAGTATCTGATAGCTCCAGAGTGGAACAATAATAAATTGTGGGAATGACAAACTTGATTATATAAACCACTACCGATAAAACTTGTTTGATCAACACTTTCTTTGTATGGCCGATAATAGGTGTAGGTAGGTACCTAATCATTTTCTTGTTTCAAGATAATACGAAATTAATCTACGAACAGTTTAGTTTGTAAATTATCATATTTCCATACATTTTTTTATGGAAAAGAAATGAGATGCACCACCTATTGTTTGTTTATTCAAGATAAAAATAAAAACTTGAAAACAAGAAAGTCATGATCCCAAATACGTCATACAAAGAACAAAGGTGCTTGGCTTGGGAATACTTACGCGAGGCCATTTCTTTTCTTAGATTTTCTACTTGGTCTATCATATTTTGTAGCATGTGATTGGTATTCTCATTCAAAGAGGTGAATTTAGATATCGCTTTGTCCAAATCTTGCTCGACACCAAGGCAAGAATCCATGGTTTTTCTTATATTTTATTCAGCGACCTCAGTTTAAAAACGAAGCAACAACACGCACACTAACTCTACGGTAACAGCAACAAAAAACTCTTATTATTTCCGTGTAAAACAACTTTGCTGACGTTTATTTTATAGAAAAATTCTAAAACAACGATTTCGTTCCAAAAAAATGACAATACCAAGACTTTTTTTATGTTTTTTTTCTTTTTCATTTTTATTGGCCACAGACTAAAACCTCTTAAATTTTTTATTTTCTTGAGCATTTTAGTCGATTAATCGTTTGCTAACCGAAACTTTAACTTGAACAGCCTTCTTTATTTCTTTGTTACGTTGGATAAACCTGATAATGTAGGCAAGCAATCAATCATTCACTCACTATTCTAGTTGTCTATGGTTATTGCACAATTTCTCGTCGTTTACTGAAGAGGTTATATTTTTTCCGAATTTGTACTGTAATCTTGTACTTTTATCTATTACTCGTAATTTATAATCATGGCACAAAGTAAACTAAACGATATGGCAGGCAAATTCGCTAAAGGTGGTCCGCCTGGTCTAAACACTGGATTGAAAGTAGCCGCGGTCCTCGGTGCGGCTGCCTATGCCTTATCGCAATCGGTATTTACCGTGGAAGGTGGTCACCGTGCGATCATGTTTAATAGGATAGGAGGAGTGCAGCAACACGTAATGAGCGAAGGTATGCACTTCCGTGTACCATGGTTCCAGTACCCCATCATATATGACATCAGGTCGAGACCCAGAAAAATTTCGTCACCCACCGGCTCCAAAGACTTACAAATGGTTAACATTTCTCTGAGAGTACTCTCCCGCCCTGACGCTACCAACCTCGCCACAATGTACAGGCAGCTTGGTACTGATTATGATGAAAAAGTTCTGCCTTCCATCTGTAATGAAGTGCTCAAATCTGTCGTCGCGAAGTTCAACGCTTCACAGCTTATTACCCAACGTCAGCAGGTGTCATTGTTGATCAGAAGAGAGCTTGTGGAACGTGCTGCTGATTTCAACATTATCCTGGATGATGTGTCCCTCACTGAACTGAGTTTTGGCAAGGAATACACAGCGGCTGTTGAGGCTAAGCAAGTTGCACAACAAGAAGCTCAGCGTGCTGCTTTCGTAGTAGAAAGGGCCAAGCAGGAGCGTCAACAAAAGATTGTGCAGGCTGAGGGAGAAGCTGAGGCTGCTGAGATGTTAGGAAAGGCAATGGGAATGAACCCAGGATACCTGAAACTGCGTAAAATCAGAGCAGCTCAAAGCATTTCACGAATGATTGCCCAGTCACAAAATCGCGTGTTTCTTCCAGGTAATAGCTTGATGATCAACCTCCAAGACCCAACCTTTGATGACCTCTCAGAAAAGCTTACTAGAAAGAAGTAACATGAGGCTGAGAGTGTGTGTGCTGAGAGCCTGAAGTCAGCAACCACTCCAATACAAGATGAAGCTGCTGTAATCATTAGTGGGTCTGCTTCAGTTGCTATCTAGTGCATTTATTTAAGGACTAGAGTGTATGAAGATTTCAATTCTACAGTTTCCTTAGAATGTTGCATTTTATGTTATTTAGTTGTAGGTTTATAGGTGTGTAAAGGAAATTGGTTGCAATATATAACCTGTATGGTAACAATAATGTTGTTTCATTTATGTAAGTTGCAAACCCATAGTTTTACCCACATAAGTTTTAATCTTGGAGAAATTTCGGGATAAAAAAATCCTGTGTTAATCAAGAATTTAAGCTGTCTACATTCAAAGTTCTTTCACAATCAATTTAGTAGTTTTTGTGTATGAGAGACAAATATCTTACTAGATTTCATTTGTTCAAGATTGTCTTTCCTGCCTTACTAATATGTTTTCCTGAGTGATGCTGATATATTTTATAGTTACATGCCCCAATTTCAAACAAATATAGTGTATATCACACAAATAAGCCCTTTCATGGAAACTATGAAAATCCCATATTTATGTGGTTGTAACAAAATTAGTATGGAACATAACAGTTGTGACATCAGAATTGAAAAAAGTCAAGTATAGTTAAACTTTTAATTTATTATAACATCTCATATATTTGCTAGATTAAGAACCAAGTTGAAAGGTCTACTTTTTAAGTGCAGAAGGTTGAGGGAGCCTGAATTTAGCCATTTCTATCTCGGCTTCAAAAAAGCTCATAGCGTCGTAACAGAAGTATTCTGGGACTTTGTACGCTCCTGACTTGTTGGGCTCGACGCCAGGACCTACAGGCTCCGTAGCTTGTTGAATAACTGCACTGCTCAAACCAGGAACATTCGCATTTACTTCCGAAGATGACGATTTAGATTGAGTGCCAGAATTTTGGCCGAACCCTTCGCTGTAAAACCTCGTGATTCCTCTCCATGCATTACGTGATGCAGTTCTAGTAATCATTGCGCCTAAAAACAAATAGCAAATCGATTACACAATCAAAAAATGCGAATGAATCGTTGATCGGAGGCACGAAGACGAGCTTCACTCACAGAACAAAACATATGGAATGAAGATGACAGGATAATGAACAAAAATTCCAGTACTAGGATGCCGTCAATGTCAATATTGTCGCCACAGGTAATATAAAAATGTGTGAATGTTTTATCCACTATTAAGTTTTGTGTCGGGAACTCGGAATAATATCAGGGAACACTAGCAGTTTTTTATTTTTAACCAAAAATAATTACCGTTTCACTAAATATTACGAATATCATGATAATTAATCACTTGTACATCAACTCAATGACGGATCGTTATTATTTTGTACTTCCGTGATACATATCGACGCTTAAAAGGTAATAGGGGCTAAGCGACAAAAACCAAATTGTTCAGGAGAGCAGTTTAAAGTTTCAAATTTCAGAAAAATGGCCATACCTTTTAAATTAATTGTCATATCTGTAAGATGGAAACAGTTTTGAAATCTAGAGAAAGACAAGCATTAATTGGCATTTTCTTTTATTTGATTAGACATTGTATTACCTGGTTTGATGGCGCTTAAATCAAATGGTCTTGATTTTCATTTGAGGTAATACGGCATAAGTTACATCTACCCAGAAAAAACCAAAGAGTACAGAAGCCTTAGTATCATTTGATATCTACATACGATAAGGTAACAGGGCATAAGTCACATGACTGTAGAATAGCTTAATTAGGTAAAGAAGGATACGAGACTATTCGCATTATTATGCCACAGGGTAATAAAGGACAAACTACAGTGCTTAGCAAAAACATTTTAAGGAAGTTAGACATTAACGACACTGTAAGTGTCTTAATTAATAAGGTAATGTGGTACATCCGCACATCAAAATTGCTATACCAAGAGGAAAAGATGGATATCCTACATACGACATTATCAGGGCATATGGTAATGTGGGTTAAACGTTAAGTCTTAAAAACACTAGACTCACAAGCGACATTATTCTTCCTTAAAATTACACCTAACCCAGATACACCTACTGTCCTATATAGCGCCGCCGACACTCCCTCCGTACTTGGAAAAATCCAAGGATGGAGAAGCAGGTGTTTCCTAATATTAAAGTTAGTTAATGAAAACAAAAGTACGTTTTTACTAATATTATTAAAGAAAAGTACCTAAAGACACGGATACCGGCTTAAGAAATACCGCGGGTACCGGCTTTAGAATGTCTCTTCCCGTGGGAGACGTAGGACTCGTCTGAGGGACAAACACTAAAAGATTAGCAGCAGCGTCTTCCGGCGTATTACATCGCATCATTTACTGCGCTCGCCAACCCGCCTGCCAAGCGTGGCGAGTACTGCAACCCCCTTTATGATTATGCAGACAAGAAACAGGCCCCGAGTCCCCGGCGGACTCGCTATTTCTGACTACGGTGGTGGCCACGGTAACGGCGGGACTAAGGGTGCTAACAATCTCCGGCAGATGCTGCGCTATCACCCCCAACCGAGACCACTAGCCCTGGCAACACACAACATCCGCACTTTGAGGGAAGGCGAAAAGATAGATGAGCTGGAAAAAGAAATGAGTAGGTTAAAATGAAACATATTAGGTTTATCGGAAGTCCGGCGAGAGGGATACGATAATCTTAAAGTCCGGCAACCTGCTCTTCTACCGGGAAGGAGACCTAAAATTCCAAAATGGGATAGGGTTTCTCGTTCACAAATCCCTCGTTGGCAACATTATTACCATCGAAAATGTGTCGAGCAGGGTCGCATACCTAACACTTCGAATATCCAAAAGATATTCCCTTAAAGTTGTTCAGGTATATGCACCGACCTCGACACACCTAGATGAGGAAGTTGAGACCATGTATGAGGACATGATAGCGTTACCATATCGCTAAAACTCACTTTACTGTTGTTACGGGGAATTTCAAACTCAAACCTGAGTAAGAGAAGCGATGATGAGTTGACAGTGGGGCAATTTGGTTATGAGCAGCGCAACCATACGGACACAGGCTGGCCGATTTTCTGGAGATGGAGGGACTCTTTATGATGAACTCGTTCTTCCAGAAGCCGCCTCACAGGAAATGGACCTGGATAAGTCCCGATGGTTCCACGAAAAATGAGATTGACTTCATCATGACCAACAAAAAACGAATAATTATTCAATGATTTATCTGTGATCCACAGAGTGAAAACCAGCAGCACATTGAACGTTAAACTTGAACGGTCTCGGTTGATGAAGTCCACGCTCCGTCCTACTTGTGCCCAAATCCAAAACCTCAAAAGCTTTCAACTTGAGCTGTCCAACCGCTTCGACTGCCTAGCTAATGTTGCATTGGTGAACGATATAAATAGCAAGTTTGTAGAAACTTCCCCTACGGTGGGGTCTAAGTACTTTAAGACCCGCCGTACAAATAGGCCTCAGAAACTCTCTGATCACACCCTTAACCTCATGGCTGAGCGGAGATCACTGTGACTGCAGTCTCCCGATGATGTGGACTCACATAGGCGGCTCAATAGACGAATTTGGAAATCCTTACGTCACGATATTGGTTCGATACGATCGAGTGGAACAAGGGCTCCAAAGTGTTCGCAATTGATATGTCTATTGGGCAAAGCCAGATGACGAAGCTGAAGAAAGATGACGGCAGCTTAGCCTCCACTAAAGCCGAAGTGTTGAGGGAAATTGAAAGGTTCTATGGATAGTTATACGATTCGGTCGCTAAACCTGCTAGCAGTTTAGCTAGAGACCCGATAGTTAAAATGACCCGACACTACACCGAGGATATCTCGGACATCAGTCGTACAGACTGATGACCGAGATATCCTGAGTAGGATATCCGAGGCCCTGAAGCATAGGCGCCGGGCAAAGACGGGATAAAAACAGAGCTTCTGAATGGAGCGCGTGGATCACCGGTACTTAAAGTCCTTCAGAAACTCTTCAATGCCGTCTTGCTTGATGGTACAACGCCAAAAGAATGGAACAAAAGCGTGGTGGTGTTGTTCTTTAAGAAAGGTGACAACACCTTATTATAGAACTAAAGAACCATCTCGCTTCTGAGCCATGTTTATAAGTTGTTTTCAAGGGTCATCGCGAATCGTCTCGAGCGCAGGCTTGATGACGTCCAGCCGCCCGAACAAGCCGGGTTCCGAAAAGGCTACAGTGTCATAGACCATATCCATACGCTTCGGTAAGTTATACAGAGGACCGAAGAGTATAACTTGCCACTTTGCTTAGCGTTTGCGGACTAAGAGAAAGCCTTTGATTCGATCGAGACATGGGCTGTGCTCGAATCTCTCCAGCAATGCCGAATTGACTATCGACACATCGAAGTGTTGAAGTGCTTGTATAAAAACGCCATCATGCCAATCCGAGTACAGGAACAGACTTCGAAGGCCCTTAAAGAGACGCGTCAGACAAGGAGATGTCATATCTCCGAAACTGTTTACGGCCGCTCTGGAAGACGCCTTCAAGCTCATAGACTGGAAAGGACTTGGCATCAACATTAACGGCGAATACATCACTCGATATCGTAGTCATGGCAAAGACGATGGAAGAGCTCGGCAATATGCTAGAAGGCCTTAATCGAGTCTCCTAAAGGATAGACCTTAGGATGAACATGGACAAGACGAAAGTCATGTTAAATGACCATGTTGTGCCTGCCCCCGTTATAGTTGTGAACTTGGTTCTCGAAGTTGTTGGCTTACTTATACCTGAGACAGACAGTCCAGCTAGGTAGGTTTAACTTAGAGAAAGAGGTCAATCGTCGAATCCCACTCGGATGGGCAGCGTTCGGGAAACTTCCAACATCTTTTCGTCCAAAATAATTCAGTGCCCGAAGACAAAGATCTTCAATCAGTGTGTGTTACCAGTGATGACATACGAATCTGAGACGTGGTGTTTCACCATAGATAGGCCTTATGTACAGGCTCAAAGTCGTTCAACGTCCAATGGAGAGAGCTATGCTTGGTATTTCTCTACGGGATCGAATCAGAATTGAGGAGATACGTGGAGAAACAAGGGTCACCGACATAGTCCAACGGATTAGCTGGCTGAAGTGGCCATGGGTAGGTCATTCAGTCTTCAGTCTTCTTGGGCTCCCATTTTCCGCACTTAGGTCCTTCAGTGGACCCATTGTACGTGACTGTAGGCTGTGGCTGGGTAGGTCATACAGCCCGGAGAACGGATGGCCAATGGGGCCGCGAAGTTCTCGAGTGGAGACCATTAACCGGAAAACGACGCGTCCGTCCACCGACGCCACGGATGACTTGGTTAAGACCGCGAGCCAAGTGTGGATGCAGGCTGCATTTAACCGCCTTGGCTGGAAATCGATGAGGGAGCCCTATGTTCAACAATGGATGTCATACAGCTGATATGATGATGATGACTTAAAAACAATTATAAAAAGTTGTTACAGAGTTCCAAAAAATAATGTTTTAAATAATATAATGTACTTATTCAGGCGTATCTTCTTAAAAGGTACTTCAGAAAAGGCGTGGACACGCATGCATGTTTGCGTAAGCACCAATGAGCGAATTATCATTACGAGGTAGTACAGCAATAGCGACAATATTGTATGAAAATAGTAATTGGTAGTAGGGTATAACCGACACTTTAACATTAAATTATATTTTAGTAATAGTGGATAAACGTCAACGGTGTCGTAACGTTGCAAGTGGTAGTAGGGTATAAGTGACAGGTCATTACTAAATTCGATTTTGGTAGTTATGTATAAGCGGCAACTATATTGTAAACTAATGAATGGTAGTAGGATATAACCGATGCTTCATACTTTTGATGACAAAGGTAAAGAGGTATAAGTTCTAACTTTTCAAACACATGTTTATGGTAATGAAACATAAGCACCCTGAATCTCAACACCGGTAAAAAGTAAAGAGACATTACCGACTACAAGTCAAAAATAGTGCTATTTTTACGATGGTACAAGCACCTTTATGGTAAAAAAGGCCTAAAATACGGTCGGTAATACCAAAATGACATTTAAAAGTGCTTGGATTCAAGCGACAAAAATATCAACGTAGAGCCACGGGAGTGAGCGCATTCGATGGAGCGGAAAATTTCAAGTAAGACTGCATTTAAAAGTCATTTTAGACCAAAGTGTCGCTTATCCCCTATTACCTTTTAAGCGTCGATATGCGCTTCTCTTCGTTCGAGCTAAGTAGTCTATGGTTCTTTTTCACGACTGTTTTGGATAGTTTACCTACCTTGTAAAATTGCCGATTTTTCGGTGCTAAAGTGGATTATGTGTATAATTTTAACATAAAATCATCCTAAGACCCTTCGCAAATATGTGTAACGTTTGAAATTAAAAGTTTGTGAGCTGAAAGATCCCATAAAACGCTAGTTCAGCCATTTACATGAAGGGTGAGTACAAAAAATTAGTACTTCGTTTTTTTTTACAAAGCCTAAGATATATCCACACCAAGGGTTTATTCAAGTTATCCTGTTTATTCATTACACTAGGGAAAGCCTAACCTGAGTTATATTATTCTGATTAGAATTCTGCTAATGCAATGCTCCTTGTACTTATACATTTTTTATGTACATAGTTGCCGCTATTTTGCCCTATATTTATGTATATCGATTATAACCCAACCAATTAGAAACGGTTGGGTAAAACAAGCGTTCCATTTCAGATATTGCTGATATTTCATTTCATAGGATTTTAGTGTCATTAATTTTATTTCGATAATTTTGCTTAAGAAAGTCTTTCTGTTTTTAATATTTCTCTAAATTGTTGGTAAATCAACGCAAATAAAATAAAATTATATAAATTTATAAACATTGCCAAACTCGGTGACGAAAAAATTGTTAAAAGGAACGTTTTTTTGTCTATGGTTTTTTATTTGGTTGGCTTTGTTTTATTTCGGTCGGTCATTTTGTCACAAATACAAAAATTGCGATAAATTTTCTTACAAGTTGTTGTACAATCCACTGAATAATTCGTGATCAATTTGTATGAAATCCGCTTATAAATACGTAAACGGCAGTCAGTTCACGAAATGGCGGCCGAAGTACCAGTAAAAGATGTGTTGTGCGAAGCAATGGAATATTTGTCCAAACTCGGCTCCAATTTGCGAACCCGAACTGAAAATCTCAAGGAAAAAAAGATAACTAAAGCTAAATTGAACAATACGTTGGCACTTCAGAAAGCTGCAAACAAGGTTCTTCTGATTTGTGAATTATCTAAGAAATCGCTCGAGAATGTTGAATCCGGTGTGCGCAAAGTACTCGAGCGTGTTGACACTTCTCAAACAACCCAGTCCGATGTTGGCGGGAACTCGTCTAGAAGCAATAAACGGCGAAGTCTATCAGAAAAACCTCATTATTACAGTTTTGAATACAAATCACGTAGACTAAAAATAAAGAAGAAGGTTAATGTAAAACATTACATGTCTGTAAAAGTATTAGCAAAAAAAATGCCAGCCGCTATGTTGGAAAAGTATCCAGTTTATCACAATTGTAAATTGTTCAGACTGAGAAATAAAAAGGACTGCGAAGTGAGTTTAGATAGTGACATTGATATCCAAATTAATTCAAAGAATCAGAATGAGCGTAGGTCTTCCAACTTTGAATGTAAGATACCATCAAAAACTGCAAATACAGAAAAAAGCGATAGCGATAAATCAGAGCGAAGTCTGAGCTGTTCTAGAGAACGTACTAAATCCAGGTCAACTAGTAAACATACGGAGGACAGTCCAACAATAAAAAGGGAAGAGAAGAGTGATAAATCAAACACTAATTCCAAAGATAAAAGGAGTTCTGTAACTGGACATGTAAAAAGTAAAAAACCAGTTGACAAGCTTAGTGAAAATGATAGCACTGATGATTTTGAGAACATGCAAAAATCTAAGACTACTCAGAAGAAAGAATCAAAGAAGAAAAGAATAGTGATAGAGTCCTCTGAGGATGAGGAAAAAACCAGTGAACATACCAGTAAAGTAAAACCAATCTCTGATGATGACAATAGTTTTTCAGCTGATAATAAAAAATCATTGAATGAAAAAGATGTTGAACAGAATATTGAACCCAATAACAAAGCTGACAATGATTATCAAGTTGATGAAAATGATGAAAGTCATAAGCAACTTGATAATTCAAATGAGTCTGTTCAAGAACCAAAGTTCAAAAAACGGAAACTCAGTCTAAGTGATGAACAACCTAAACATGATGAAAATGATAAAGTTGTAACTTTAGACTCCAGTGATGAGAATTGTGACAGTTCTGTAAATAATCCAAAGAATGATGAAACTGAAGTAAAACCAATGATAAAACTTGTGAGCCTTAACAAACTATTAAAACCAGATGCTTTACAGAAGTTCGAATTTGTTGATAAAGAAACTAAAGGAGAAGAAAGTAAAGGAAAGGTAGGGGCAAGATCATCAAAGATGATGAAGAGAAGAATGAAGAATGATGAAGAATATTGGAAGAAAAAAACAGAGGAAGTAAAAGCATTTATTCCTAAGAATTTCACAATTGACATTGTTAGATTACCAACATTAAGTAAATATTATTTAAAAGAACTTCAACTAAAAAGGGTAATACAAAATGGTAAAATTATTTTTGAATTAGATAATGTAAATCAATCTGATTTGAGAGAAAACAATAAACAATCTGCTTCATCAAATGATGAGTTAGACACTAATAAATTGAAAAAATCTTTATTATTTGAATCAGAATCTGATAGTCAAATCAACGAAGAAGCAACTAAAGTAAAAGATGCACTCTTGAAGGATTCTGATAGTGATTCATTTGGTAGTAATGATCAAGGATCTGCCAAAAGAAAGGAAAATACTACACTGGAGAATAAAAAAGCTAAAGATTCCTTATTTACACATTCTGATTCTGATTCCAATCAGATAAAGACAATTGATGAAAATGAACAAACAAATCAGAAAATAATAGGATCAGATTCTGAAAATAATATGGAAAATCACTCTGAGAATAGTAATAAGACCAATAAAATTAATGATGAAGAAACTAAAACTGATGACAGAGAAAACAATATAGATGATAAATCTGATATAAACTCCAAACATTTTGCATGTGAGCAGAATAAAATCAAAGATGGCAATGATAAAGTAGAGACAAATCAATTAAGAAAAGAAGAAGATGCTAAGGAGTCTCTGCTAAATGATTCTTCCAATGATAAAACTAGTACACCCTTAAAACAAAGACGGAAAGCTAAATCAGTAACACCTCAGTCTAAGAAAAAACACATCAGAGAGAGTGTTCATGCTAAAAAAATGTTGCTCACCTACTCATCTAGTTCAGACACAGATGATGAACAATTAAAAACTGTTATCAAAGAAATAAAAGACTCTTTATTGAAAGAAATTTCAGATGATGAAACCAAGAAGCATGAAAGTCCTGAAAAATCTGCAAAGTCTGACTCTGATGGGTCAGATATCATGAAGAGAATGAGAAAGATAAAAGAGAGTTCAGGCTCAGAATCAGAGAAGAGAAAAAGGCTTAGAAAAAAAAAATCTAACAAAGGGAGTAGTGATTCGAGTGAGGAACATTGTTCTAGCAGTAGAAGAAAGGTTAGGTTTAATATTTAATGTTAAAATAATATTATACCTAAATTTTTTACTAACTGTTATTAGTTGGTTAATTAAGGTGGGATTAGAACAGTATAACATTAAATAGTACAAAAATAATGTGTTGCAGACATTTAGCTGAAGTGATTTGGCTCAAAATACATCTCAGTTGAACTGATGTTTCTAACGATACTTTGTACATAATACATTCTATTATTTCTTTTTGATTGGATCTCAATTCTGAATTGTTAACATAATCAAGTACAAACTACTTGTTAGCAGATAAGATAACATACATTAGAGTTCATAAGTTCTAAACTTATAATTTAGTAGTACCTATGTCTAATATACTTATGTATAATTAAATACCAATTATATGGATGTGGTGTTTTCTTTTCTAAGAGTAATATAACAATTGCTAAAATAACATGGAGAAAAGTAGTAACATAGGTAAAGACAATTCTATTAAATTAGAGATTTCAGTAAATTGTTCAGTAAATAAAGCATCAATATGGTTTTTTCAGATGGTCCGTTCTAAGTCGAAACCTGGTAACTGTAGTAGCAGCCAAAATTCTCACGCCAGAGATTCAAACGAAAAAGAAATTGATGGGTAAATATAAAATCTTAATATCAAGCTTCTTCATAAAATAATTATTGGGGGAGATTTTCAGTAAAAGCCTTTTTCTATATTTCGTACATTAAAAAACGATTGAAGTTTCTTCGGTTTTTGCAATGCAATTAATTCTAATTTTTGGTCAAAATCACATCGCTTTTAAATTGGATTGAATCAATTAAATCTGAAATTTAATCAAATTCAAAAAATATATTTTAAAAAAGCTCTGGGAGCAATATTATTTGTATGTGTTTGTATAGCGAAGCTCGAGCATAATTGTATATGCCTCAAAATCTAAAATAACTACAAGCCTCAAACTGTACTTACCAAATTTTCACACATTTCGACATTTCCTCTCCCTAGTTTAACAAATTTAAGCACGCTAAATAAAGTCCGTCGACGAAATTCTGATGATTCTGATGAAACTCAAGAATCCAAGACGTCGATCAAGAAAGAGATCAAGCGGAGTGGTTTGATCGACTGTGAGATACTGCAAGCAGAATCCGAATCGGACGTGACAAATGACGATGATGAGGCGTTGGAGGAAATTGACGAAGGTATGGGTGTGGCAGGGACTTTAGCTACAGAGAAAAATACTACTATGATCACTTAGTTGTTTGTCTGTTTTTTCGGGAATATTAGCCCTAGTGAGTTAAAATTAATACCAGTTATTAAGATCTGGTCCCTTGCCATTAAAATGAAGGTACATTGAGAAACCTATGGTCGAATACTGAAAAATCTGACTGAGGACCACTGAAACAAAGTAAGTCATTCAATGAGAAAAATAAAGAATTATGGTAGAATTATGCCATAAGATATCACAAATATATATAAAAATCACTCTATCAGTCTGTATATTGATCTAACATAATTTTCAGTTAGACCTAGGAAGTTGAAATGTTACCAGATTTATGGTCTTTATTAGGAATATAAATTAATCTAAGTCAACATGATATTTAAAATATTGGACACTTCTATTTATTTATAATTAAAAAAGTTAAAGCTACAGAGTTAAATAAAACACTTTATTTATCGGGTTTAATCGCGTTTTATTCATGGTTTTAAAGGAACCGAGCTTTCGCCGACTTTACAGTTGGCTTTTTCAAGGTTGACTGATAAATCAAGTGTTTTATTATGCAAAATCGCGAAAACCAGAGAAGAAACTACAGAGTTTAGTTTTAATGTATATCAATTATATTGTAGATTTGCCAGAAGTAACAATACCGTACAATGGAGTAGCAGTGGATCATATGGTCAAGGAAGATTTGCTAGGAGAAAGTGATTCTTCTATATCTCACAATGAAAACGAAAAGAGTTCAGAGGTAGGTCCTGAAAAAGTTAACACATACACACATATATATTCGCCCGAAAATCTCGGTTGAAGACCGAAAAAAAGCGCCATCGTTTTACAAGCTAGTTTGCATTTCTCCTTGTAAAACATTTATAGTAGAATGCCTTGAGCAATAAAAATAACAAACTTAGCAACTAAACTTATTTAGTACTTGCATATCTGTAAATAGGCTACTAAAGCAAATTTTGTTTGAACAGACCAACAAAGAAGAATCGGATGAAGACGAAAAGTGAGTAATTTACTTAAATATGTAGTAACTCCCAAATAACTGTGCTAATTGTATTGAAACACCAGTGGTAAAAGGCAAATTGAACTATGATGGGACTCTTTTTCCAGGATGAATTCGAAACGTAAAAAAGCGAATGCAATATCATCCGATTCGGAAGTCGGATCGTCGCGTAAAAAAGACAAAGATGCCGATGTCAGGCTTAGCGACTTCGAGGACACGGAGGATGAAAATTCTGAACCTATCAAGAGGTCTAAGAGAAAGAAGAAGGGATCGGATAGTGATGCTTCCGTCGGTTCTACTGATGGCGGGTAAGTTGCAACTTCGTTTTTTAATTGTAGACTACAAAATGACACTTCTTTATGAAAAATGTCAAATACAAGTAACCAAAAGAGTCTTGGCGGGAACTCGTTGAGGAGATGTGGTGCTAAATTTTCATTTTTGTGAAACCTAGTTCATATGCGTGCAAATTGTTTAATTTCGGGGGCATATTAATCAATTTAGTTTCGTGAAGGTGTACAAGTGGAATGAAAGTGAAAATCGGTGCAAAACATTGACTTAGTGTTGTCTCCAAGGCTCCGTGAAGATTGTTTGTAAATGGCCGCCGTGTTTACAAATGATTCCCTAGACTTGACTTTAACTATGACGACTTGACTGTTTCGATGCAAATAACTTGCATAATATATTAAAATACATGACACTGGCTAATTTCCTAATGGCCATAATCGGTTCACAACCGATAAGAAATAAAAATAAAAAAAGTAACCAAAAGTTTTGGCGGGAACTCGTTGAGGAGATGTGGTGCTAAATTTTCATTTTTGTGAAACCTAGTTCAAATGCGTGCAAATTGTTTAATTTCGGGGGCATATTAATCAATTTAGTTTCGTGAAGGTGTACAAGTGGAATTAAAGTGAAAATCAGTGCAAAACATGGACTTAGTGTTGTCTCCAAAGCTCCTTGAAAAATCTTTGTAAATAAATGGCCGCCGTGTTTACAAATGATTCCCTAGACTTGACTTTTTCAATGCAAATAACTTGTATAATATATTAATAATACTTGACACTGGCTAATTTCCTAAGGGCCATAATCGGTTCACAACCATTAAGAAATAAAATAAAGTAACCAAAACGTCAGATTATGGTCTTAAATATAAAAAAAACTAAAAAAAAAACCATAGAAAACTACTACTAGTAGATAACAGTACACTCTCATGTTTTGTGGTTAAACCTTGCATATACTTATAGGACAAAATTTTGTCATTATCATTGATAAGCTAGAGCGAGTGAAACATCTGCTTCATGTTTGGCAAAATTAACTTTTACCTATTATATAGAATAGGCGATTTATCTACAAGGTACTCCATTATTGGACAGATGGCGTTAAGAGATGGGGTACATCTGTTTTATGCTAGGGATACAATTCACACCCCATATCCTACTAAAATTATAAATAATTAGGTATTATTATTCATTTATTTTATTTATTCATTTCCATTCTTAAGTCTACCAATCACAAGTTGGTCCCAATGTGATAGACCAGTAAAAGTTATACAGGGTTACAGAAAAAGTCGTGCTAGATCCGTTGAGGGCGTGGAGTACCCATCATTTCTGACTTATTTCACTATGAAACACCCTACCCTAAACTTAACCCTTTTTGAGATATTCAACTTTTAATTTTTTCATTGAAAATTGCCGATATTTAAGCTACTAAATTTATTTTTGTTTATTTTGTGTGTCTTATTATTATTATTATTGCATTTTGACATGCGTAATAAGATGCTTAAAGACGTCAATCATTAAAATAGTACATTAGTTAATTGAATAGACCGTAGCAGACAAGTGAAAGTTAAGAAATAAAAAAATAAATTAGAAAGTTTATTTTTCTCTAAGGGATATCTAAAAAAAACTATATGGCAATTGTTCGGCAGATGTTTTTTAAAATATCTACGTTTCATCAGCTATCTAACGACGTATAACAATCTAGGGATTGTATTACATTTCGTGGAAAAAAGGGACGCTCCAGTAGTAGTAGTAGTTCTAACGGTACCGCGCCTATTGTCCTTCAAGTTAAGACGCACCGTGCGAGCGAGACAAGTGACGATTTATGTAGGTGCGAATGAAAGAAAAAATGTGTAGAGACCGGTTAGGGCTGTGAATACAACAAGGGGTATTGTTTTGGTTGTCAGTCAGTCTGCTTTTGTGCTTCGTACATAGTAGATGTGACATTGTATTGCTCTTTTTCTCGACTTGGCTGTGATTCTGGACTGTTTCTTCTGATTTGTGACTACTGTGCTTGTTAACCGGACTCTGATTTGTACCTGCGATACGGAAGTGTTGAAGATGACGTCCTACACACCTGAAGAATATGCTGATATGCTTATTTGTTACGGATACTGCAATTGTGTGTCTGCGCAAGCTCGCAACGAATACATAACTCGCTACCCCGGTCGTCGAGTGCCGGATGTGGCCGTTTTTGACAGAGTTTATCGAAGACTTCGTGAAACTGGCTCTGTTTTGAGACGAAATACAGACATGGGAAGACCACGAATTGACGACGAAGAACAGGACAATGAGATAGTGCAACGCTTTCGAGCGGATCCGACTACTTCCACTAATATTGTTGCCCGTGATCTGGGACTTTCGCAATGGAGAGTGTGGTTTACCGTGCACACTGCTGGCCTATACCCATACCATTATACGCCGGTACACGTTATTGAAGAAGGAGACCCCGCGAGGAGAATGGACTTTTGCAGATTTATGCTAAATGCTGATGTGGAAGACCCAGATTTTCTAAGAAATATCTTGTGGACGGATGAGTCCAAATTTGATAAAGATGGCATAACTAACTATCACAACGCCCATTACTGGGCCCCAAAAGAACTAAGGAATCCCAATAAGAAAAGAGTGAAGGGGTCCCAACGTAGATTCAGCGTGAATGTGTGGATGGGCATTATCTCCAATCATTTGATTGGACCTTACTTTCTCCCGGATAATTTAAATGGGGAAAGCTACGAAAATTTCCTGAGAGCAGACTTGAGTGATTTGCTGGATGATCTGCCACTCAACCTGATCAGGGACATGTGGTTCCAACACGATGGCTGCCCTGCCCATTTCAGAAGAAGTGTCAGAGACTGGCTGGACACAAATTATCCAAACAAATGGATAGGACGAGGTGGGCCGTTGCCATGGCCAGCAAGAAGTCCGGACATTACCCCCATGGATTTTCATGTGTGGGGGTGCATGAAAAGTCTAGTATACAGCGAGCCGAATCCAGTTTCGTCTGTGGAAGACTTAAGACAAAGGATTGTGGATGCAGCTAACAAAATGAGGACCACATTGACCACTGGAGTAGTGAAGACTGGTCTCCGTAGAAGAATGCGACAATGTATCAGAAATAGAGGCGGCCATGTTGAACATGAACTGTAAACAAGAAAAAGTTGTGTGAAAAGCTTTAATAAATAACATTTCATGCTTACCTATTGTTTTATTTTATTTTTTAGGGCTAAGTATAAATTTTCTTCTCCACTGTCGCCTATGAAACTAATTTTTTTTATAATGTATTTGAATAAAACACTTGATTATTATACCTCGTTAGATAGCTGATGAAACGTAGATATTTTAAAAAACATCTGCCGAACAATTGCCATATAGTTTTTTTTAGATATCCCTTAGAGAAAAATAAACTTTCTAATTTATTTTTTTATTTCTTAACTTTCACTTGTCTGCTACGGTCTATTCAATTAACTAATGTACTATTTTAATGATTGACGTCTTTAAGCATCTTATTACGCATGTCAAAATGCAATAATAATAATAATAAGACACACAAAATAAACAAAAATAAATTTAGTAGCTTAAATATCGGCAATTTTCAATGAAAAAATTAAAAGTCGAATATCTCAAAAAGGGTTAAGTTTAGGGTAGGGTGTTTCATAGTGAAATAAGTCAGAAATGATGGGTACTCCACGCCCTCAACGGATCTAGCACGACTTTTTCTGTAACCCTGTATAAACATCACAAATACTAAGTATAAAAAATAAATCTTAATAAACATTAATAATATTGTTATAGTAAAAAGAAACGGCGACGCATTAAAACAATGGATAGCGAAGCGTCTGGTTCGGAATCTGAAACAGAAGGCAGAAATAAGCATGGCAGAAAGAACATTCGTAAGGTAAGGACTACCTGGTAGGTAAATACCTACTACGTGACTACCGAACATAGTTTCATTCCGTAATTTCGGGATCGAGATCAAAGGTAGCCTATGACTTTCTCTAAGTTCCTATCTTCCTCTATACCAAAATTCATCAAAATTTGGTCAGTGGTTTAGCTGTAATGGTGTTACAGACAGACAGAGTTACTTTCGCGTTTATAATATTAGTAAGGATAAGGTTTATGAAATTGTTTATCGTGTGGCATCTTATAGTCGATACAGTTAAAGTTTAGTATCCTGGACATCAATAGGTAGATAGGTTGATGAAACCTATGCATCATGCAATGCACTTAGGTATATCATAGTCGATAGAGCTATTTTATCATCTCTAGTACTAGTACCTACATAATATCTCAATGTATTTTTTTTATAGGTGATGGGTAAAAATCAACTGGAAGAAGCAACCAAAAAGGCAGCAAGAGAAGAAAAAGAAAGGATTGCTCGAATCTCTGAGAGACAGAAATTGGTAACTACTTTTTCTAAGACTTCTCATACAATCTTTTATTTTTTTTTATGCTTTAAACATGAGTTTTCTACTTTTTAGTACAACAATTTGGAATTTGATGAAACTGGTAAACCAGATGAGGTGGTTCTTGAGAAAGTAGTTTTGGACTTTGACTCGGAAACGAAAGAGCCTTTGATACAAGTTGATAGAGGTCTAGTGAAGAAATTAAAGCCCCACCAGGTAATATATCAAACTTCAAAGATATTTTGCAATATTTTTTATAATTCAAGATTTCCCAGGTAAGACTTTCTACCAGATAGAATCTATATCCCCTGACTATGTGTTATTGGAACTTGTATGTGAAACACGGAAAAACTTTGTAAACGCGATTCAATTTACTCTGGCGCCACCTATTAGATTAGTCGTAAACTTTTACCCCCTTAAAAATTCCACTCATTTTACTTCCTTTTTCTCTTACAGGCAAATGGTATAAAATTCATGTGGAATGCTTGCTTCGAAAGCGTTAAACGTATCAAGAAAGACAAAGGTTCCGGCTGCATTCTTGCCCATTGCATGGGTTTGGGGAAAACATTACAGGTGAGTAGGTAGATATTTAGCTATCTGCTGATCTACGTTTTTCTTTATGTAAACATACTATATTGACTTTTATGCCCATTATGATCTTCCTTTGGGGATCCAATGGTAAATTACGAGTTACGACTTACGATCCTTGAGTCAAATAGTAGTTTTTAAGTTTGTTAGATAGGCTGACAGACAGATGCATCAGAAGACTTTTTAACTTTTATGTTATACTAACTGTGCCCCGCTGTTTCACCCGCGTAAGTCTCGGTCCAGCGGGAATATCGGGGTAAAAAGGGGCCTATGTGTTATTCCCAGTATTCAGTTACCTATAATCCAAGTTACGTCGCAATCGGTTCAGTAGTTTTTGCGTGAAAATGTAACAAAGTCACATTCATTACAAGAAGTAAGATTGATGATGACATGATTGTTGTCAGTTTTTTCCTTTCAAAAATAACTTATCATAGGAAATCTTTCTTATACCAAAACAAACCCAAGTTGTATGAAAACATCCATTAACATTTCAGGTGGTGTCCCTAACCCACACCCTGCTAACCCACAGCGAGCTGACTTCAGTCAACCGAGTGTTGGTAGTGTGTCCGCTGTCTACAGTACTCAACTGGGTGAACGAGTTCCGTATGTGGCTTAAGCATGCTGAGACAGACTATGATCTCGATGTGTATGAACTATCCAGGTAGATATTGTATACTTTCTTGATGTTAAAGGTTCAGTATTTAAAGATAAAAGGCCCTTAACTGATAATTGGTAGGAAACATTTTACTTTATATCAAACCAATGAACGGAACGGAGCATGGAAGACCCCTTACCATACTGACCCACCTCAAATAATAGCGCCAAAACTTACTCAAATACGAAGTATGCATACACAAACTACACACCACGCTATTAGCTAAGCTATTCGACCATTGTTTATATTTTCACCAATTGTATGTTGACAACGAGGACGGCCCGGCGGCAATACGCTGTTCTCTAACCTGATTGGTTCTTTGAATGACCCGATCCTAGTAAAATCGAAGTGACAGATTCGTGTCGCGGCACAATTTTAATAATAAATTTATTATTAAAAATTTTAATAATAAATTTTACGTGGTGTTATTTTGAAGGAATACTTCCATGCTAATCCGTTCACTGCATCAAACTAAACCTCCTCTGACAGGATTCGAACCCGAACTTCTCCCTTGCCAGGAGAGTAGATCTCTTCGTCAGGAGTAGACTCTAAGGGAGTGGTCTATAAAGATCTTGAAATGTAGAGCATTGACAAATTGCTTACTAAGATGAAAACAACGCGATTTAAACTGGAAAAATAAGTTTAATTCTAATAGACGTTTTATGTGCCGCGTTGAACAAATACCCGATAAGGGATGATTAATATTAGACCGCCACGAGCGCCGGCCGGGTCCGAGCTTCGTTGTCCATTGCTCGGCCGCCACTCGGTTGCAACAGACCGATCGACTACTCGCCGAGCAATGGACAACGAAGCTCGTGCTCATGTTGCATTCAAAAATTTTAAAGGGTCCTTAAAGTTTCTGTCTGGGTATCTCTATGTATATTGTATTTACAAAAGTGTTACATTATAATTTAAATATTCTGTTTTATTTTTGTATGTAAATTTAGTATATTATCTGTTTCTTTTTTAATTTTTAGCTTTTTGTCTTTGTATGTATTTTAATTGTAGTTAATTCCTTTCTTTTTTTAAGATTGACATTGTATTTGTATTTATTAATGAAAATAAATATATTTAAAACAGAAAAAATAATGTTAAGTAGGTTTTCGTCACTATAACACAAGTTTATAGCTTACCATGGGGCTTTGATGTCGCTATATGATGTTCACAGAAGTAATTTATATGTGTTAGGTTCAAGCAGAACTCGGAGCGCGCGTTCCAGCTGACGCAGTGGTTACAGCACGGCGGCGTGTGCGTGCTGGGCTACGAGATGTTCCGGAACCTCTCCGCTGACAACTCCAAAAAGTTCAAGAAGAAAATGTTAAAGAATTTTCAAGAAGCCCTGGTTGATCCCGGTTCGTTTTCAGTGTTATGTTGTACTGATATTAAAAAAATAATTTATAAAAAAAACAAAAAACCCGACTGCGTAAAAACTCGATTAAAAAATACGCATAGAAACAACAAAAAAACCAAAAAGAAAAAAACAAGCCCAGTAATTTGAAATTACGCTAAGTAATAATAGTTTTGTAATCGATACACACATAAATGAGTAAAAAATTACTCACAGTCGGGGCCCATTCATTTTACCAATCTAATTTTTCCAATGGGTTCTTTTTGTTTTTTTTTGTTGTTTCTATGCGTATTTTTTAATCGAGTTTTTTACGCAGTCAGGTTTTTTGTTTTTTTATAAATTATTTTTTTTATTTTACGCTTTTTAGTTATTTTCATTTATTGATGGTAGGTAAGTCTCGTAATATATTCATTTCATGCGGGGGTTGTAATGTATACTGTGCATTATTCAGTAGATAACTAATATTATAATTAAGTAGGAAAGTAGGTACTTAATGTTCCAACTTTATTTATTTATATTATTCTATATCAGTTTGGGTTTAGTTATTTATTGTTTAAATTTATTATTATTCTTTTAACGTTTTTAGGTAAGTAAGTACCTAAGTGTTATTAGGCTTTTATTCAGTAGGTAGGTACAATTTATGTAAATACTAGCTGCGCCCCGCGGTTTCACCCGCGTAAGTCCCGTTCCCGCGGGAATATCGGGATAAAAAGTAGCCTATGTGTTAATCCAGGTCCCCAGCTACCTATATTCTAAGTTTCATCGCAATCGGTTCAGTAGTTTTTGTGTGAAAGAGTAACAACCTCACATACATACATACAAACTTTCGCGTTTATAATATTAGTAAGATAAGACTTTTTTAGGTTATATCAATACATTCCTGTCACCTGTACCATCACGTTTTATACTTTGATAGTTCCAAGCGTACCTACGTAACAAAAATAAAAACTTGTTCGTTGGTAATAAAAAGCAAGAATACCTAATTGTAAATTAACTTTAAACCGTTATATTTCCTAAACGGTTCCTTAAAATGAAAAATGGTGAAAGAAACCTAATATTTATTTTTAAAAATCTATTCAACGATACCCATCTTGACATACTTTGACTGTTTTGGATTTTTTAATTTTGACAATATGGCGTCTGGTTGTGACAAAAGTTAATTTGGATTACTGTCATGTCTTTAACCACACTCGCCAGATTAAGACGAATCGATTGACGTAAGAATCATCAAAATTGGTCCACGCGTTTGGCCTCTAGAACGCCACATAGAAACATCCATACATACATACATACATAGACCGATAAACACATTACCCTCCTTTGCGTCGCGCAGTCGGGTAAAAAGTTAATGTTCGCTAAACGCTTTTAGCTTGTTGACTACAGCCGGACCATCCTTCACTTTCTGTGATTTTTAATTCATCCGCAGGTTGCGAAATCGCTTTAATCGATAAAGGCGCACTTTATTCCACCTTAATTAGTTTAGGTGCTGTGATGATGTTTGTGTTTTATCACACACAAATAACAGATCTGATTGCGATGGAATTTCGTATGCAGATAGCTAGAGATCTAGATTAACACATACGCAAATTCGTATCCCGATATTCCCGCGAGCTCGAGACTTACGCGGGTTAAACCGCGGGACGCTGCTAATGCACAATAAAGCATAAATCAAACAATAATAACCCTTTATAAAATTATACATTATACTATCGACTCTCCTGAACTAGTCTTACAGATTACTTTTAATACAAGATATCGTGAACGTAACAAAAATTTCAATCCATTTACTCTAAAGGTATACGTTAACAACACTTCTTACTATAATCCTCTTGTGGCAATGTGTCGTCTTTATAATGAAATTGTTAAGACTCATAATGATGACATTGATATTTTTAGCAATAAATTTCTTAATTTTAGGAAAATCCATTAACGGATTCTGTTTCAACGTGAACATTAATTTCTTCGCGTTAGACAGAGTCTTTTTTATTTCATTTGTTTACATAATGGCTGCTTTTTTTATTTCAGTTTATTGTTTTGATGTTATAATATATCCTCTTCAATGTTAATTAAATATGCTAGGCATACGTGTTATTGGGGTACGATCTAGATCTAAACTTGTTTTATCTATCTTTATTTTATGTAATGATTGTAGACTGTTTTGTGTGCTTAAATAAATAAATAAACATAAAAAATAAAATAATATTGTATTACAGGCCCAGATCTGGTAGTGTGCGATGAAGGGCATCTTCTCAAGAACGAAAAGACGAGTCTCTCTCAATCAATGAACCGAGTGAAGACGTTACGACGTATCGTGCTCACCGGGACACCGCTACAGAATAATCTGAAAGAATGTAAGTGGAAGTGTTTTTACATTCCATTTGAAAATTGTTTATTAGGCTGTGGTGACAAGCCACAGCCGAAATGTAGTTCAATTAAGTGCTTAATATTTGTATCGCGAAGCGGAAAAACAGTAAACTACTATAAAAACCTAAACCTAGAAGTCCTATGGCAGCAGGGCAGGGCCCAAGCTACCGATGATTAGGACCGCGGAGACAGGACTCTTCCGACGATACGTGTCATATCGACGATGACTGCCTTCTGAATCTGACCCTTGCCCCAACCGTCAAGCTAGAGCCTCTTAAGCTGTTGGTCGAGGCTCTTCGCTATAAAACAGTTTGGAGACACGACTATCGGAACAATACTCGTCGAATCGACGTGCCAAATGGCGATAATCTCTTGGCCAAGTCCAAGTTCTTAATTGCCTTGTTATTTTTTGATTATTAAATAAATAAATAAATCCTGTGACGAACACACAGCGCCATCTAGCCCCGTGGTAAGCTGCTAAGCTTGTGTTACGGTGACTAGACAACGGATATACTACTTATATATATATATATTTTTTGTAAATACATACATATTATACATAGAAATACGCCCAGACCAGAGACAAATATTTATTTATAAACATAAATATTTGCACCCAGCGGGAATCGAACCCGCAACCTTCTGCATAGCAGCCAAGCGTTCGCCCGACGCGCCACAGAGGTCGTCAAACCTCTGTGGCGCGTCGTATTATTACAGATCACCTTGTATTTTGCTTCCCAGATTACTGCATGGTGCAGTTCGTGAAACCGAATCTCCTCGGTAAATACAATGAGTATTTGAATCGGTTCGTGAATCCGATCACCAACGGACAGTACACCGACTCCACGGAACACGACATAAAGATCATGAAGCGCAGGTCACATGTCTTGCATAAGATGCTCGATGGCTCTGTGCAGGTGAGGATATAGTTTTTGCTCTTAATTACTCTTTTTGGTTTGCTCTTATTATTTATTTTGTCCTTTCTCCTTGTTATATTGTATTCTTATAAATATTCGTTTTACGTCGTCGTACAATTCGTGAGAATACTAAACTTAAATAAATCTACCCAAATTGGTAAAATTGAGACTCTTTTGAAACGCGTTTTTTATTTACAATAGATTTTCGGGTTTATTTAAGTTTTGATTTTCTATACCTACTTCATTTTCTTCATTTAAGTTTTAGGAATGTCAGCCTTCTTTAAATTTTTAACCAATAATAAGCCAATAATCAATTACTTTCTATACATACGTATGTTATGATTTCAGAGGAGGGATTACGGAGTGTTGGCACCTTTCCTTCCTCCGAAACACGAATATGTACTGTTCATTACATTGACCGAGATACAGATCAAACTTTACCAGTTCTACTTGGATAATTATTCTAGAAGGTAAATATACATGGAAGGATACGCATATTGTATTTAAGTTTTATTATGTGAGATGGGTTTGCCTCATTTTTTTGTACAATTCATTGTAACTTAATAAATCAACTTATGTCTATCTCTATCTAAATTATCATGTTTGCACAATTTGTCTGTTTGATGCAAAACAATTGCTATATTTAACTCCTCTTATAATCACATCCTTATTCCAGGCCACTAGCAGGCAAGTCTTCAGGCTTCCTGTTCCCAGACTTCCAGTCTTTGCAAAGGGTGTGGACACATCCGCTAGTGTTGAAGTATAATTCAGAGAGATACGAGATTATGCAACAGAAAAAGGTAAATAAATCTAACTAATCTTAACTGATGTTAGGTCGCTTTCAAGTTTTAATAGATAGATAGATTTATATGCTTAAAGTAAAACCATAATGATGTTGTTTTTCAGAGGGAGAGAGAAGAAGAAGACTCAGAGGGATCATTAGTTGATTTTATTGATGATGATTCAACGCCAGATGTAAGTACTGACTGTCCTTTATTGACCGAACAAGTGAAGCGAGTGAGGTCCAGTGTTGACGGGCCTGGCACTTGTATCTTTGTTCGACGATAACTTGAGTATCGTAGCTCCGGTCTTCATGAATTTTGAAATGCGCGTAGTTTAGGTCAATAGAATTTATGAGTTCGAAAATGAGCCGGAACGGTAGGAAGATAGGGGGTCGTGAGGTCTCAGTTCGGGGCGAACTACTAGTTGACCGAACGAGCGAAGCGAGTAAGGTCCAGTGTAGACGGGCCTGGCGCTTGTATCTTTGTATGTTTGTTCGACGATAACTTGAGTATCGTAGCTCCGATCTTCATGAATAGTTTAGGTCAATAGAATTTATGAGTTCGAAGATGAACCGGGTCGGTAGGGGGGTTGGAGAGATAGGTCGTGAGGTCTCAGTTCGGGGCGAATTCCTAGTAATACCAAATGTAGAGTCCCGCGTGGGCCTTGACCCAGGCGAACATGACGGATTGCCCAGATGAGTATAAGGCATACATAAGACTTTTACTCTTTTATTCTTCTCCGAAATAGGGCCAGATCCGTTGAGGCTAAATGTTATGATCAGTACATAGACAGCATCGAGAATAACATTGCGTCCAATCCTAAGCAATTTTGGTCCTTTATTAAAGCGCGTCGGAAATCTGGTTCAATTCCGCAAACCTTGAAATACAGCGGCGTAACGGTCTCGACTGGACCTGACATCTGCGAGGCTTTTTCTAGTTATTTTCATTCCACTTTCCTGGCCACTACGAATAGCCCAAACTCGGTCTTAGGTTCTCGTAACGATGTAGGCTGTTGCTCTGTATCTGATATCCATAAAATTAATATTAATAAGTGTGAAGTTTCAAAGTTGCTTTCTAAATTGGATTCATCTAAATCGGCTGGGCCGGATAATTTAAGCCCAATTTTTCTGATAAGATGCGCTGGTTCCATTGGGATCCCTTTGGCCCTTTTGTTTAAAAAATCACTTTCTGCTTGTACCTTTCCTTGTATTTGGAAATCTGCATTCATCACTCCGGTCCACAAAAAAGGTCCAAAACAAGAAGTAGATAATTATCGTCCCATATCTAAATTATGTATCATTGCAAAGATATTTGAAAAAATTATATATAACCAAGTATATCGGGCTATCCATTGTTCTTTCTCTTCAACTCAACATGGTTTTCTTCGGGGCCGTTCTACTGTATCTAATTTAATAATTCTTGATGAATTTTTGACTAAAACTATGGAGGGTGGTGGACAGGTGGATGTTGTTTACACTGACTATAGTAAGAGTTTTGACCGGATAGACCATAGACTGCTACTTTATAAACTTGAAATGATTGGTATTAGAGGTGACCTTTTGCTTGGTGGTTGCATGGTTTGCATCTTACATCGACAATAGAACTCAAGCTGTTGTAGTAAATAACTATATTTCGAGCTGGGTGGTAGTTCCTAGCGGGGTCCCACAGGGGTCCTTGCTTGGACCCCTACTGTTTCTCATATTTGTCAATGACATAGAGGATTGCTTTCGTCATAGTCAGCTTTTGAGTTTCGCGGATGACATGAAGATATTTGCCAGTATTGGTTCATTGTCTGACGTATCCGACCTTCAGTCGGATCTGTCGAGACTTGACTCTTACTGTTCGTTGAATATGTTGGACCTTAATCCTGCTAAATGTTCAGTTGTCACGTTTACCCGTGGGCGTAAACCAATCAGTTCTAACTATTACTTGAGGGGTACAATGCTTGAGAGGATTGATTGTGTTAAGGACCTGGGGGTGGTACATGATTCTAAGCTCTTATTTGACGCTCATATTGATAACATTTGCGCAAGAGCTTCAAAGGCATTAGGCTTTGTCATGAGGAGTTTTAGGGATTTTAAATGCGCAAAGACTTTTAAAATATTGTACTGTGCTTATGTTCGGAGTACGTTAGAATATGCGTCCCAAGTATGGAATCCCCGGTATAATGTGTATACAACTCGGATAGAAGATATTCAACGTCGGTTTCTAAAATATCTATGTTATCGGTTGCGAATTCCATACGATAATTATTCTTATGAGGACCTGTGCAGAAAACTTCATTTTCTTCCTTTGTCAAATAGGCGTGATATTGCTGATGTTATTTTCCTTCTGAGGATAGCTTCAAATTCAGTTGATTGCGGTGATTTGTTGGATAAGATTTATTTGAGAACACCGGCGAGTACGCGTGCCAGCAGGGTTGTGTTTGTGCCGCGTGCGGTCACTAATTACAGGCAGAATGCCTACGTGTTGCGCGCCTGCAGTACCTTCAATGAGGTGTGTGATAGTGTGGACCTTGATTTGTTCTGCACTAGTGTTACGTCGGCAAGGCGGCGGTTAAGTAACTTATTTTTTAATAACGATTTGAGTATTTTTTAAAGCGGATAATATTAAGTATGTTCTATTCTCTATCCTGTAATCATTTATGTTTATCATTCTCTGTTATATTGTATTATATTTGTATATCTTTTTTTTTATATTTATTATTATGTTGTTAAATTATATATTATTAATTTAATTTATCTAGTTCTTTAGTTTTGTTTATGTACATTTAGGTATGCAGTGTAATCATTTATGTTTATCATTCTCTGTTATAGCCACCTATGCACACCTTAGAATAGACTTGCACTTGTGTTTTTTTTTTTTTTATTTAAGTTGTTTTTTAGCCGTGAAACCTTGTAATTGGCTTTCCGTTTTTACACTGTTTTTCATGTTTCTGTTTTTTAGCTGTTAGGTTTCCAAATAAATAAATAAATAAGACAGCTGTGAGCCTAAATTTTAAAACAAATATGCATGTTTTTAAACATTGAAGCGACGCTCATTTTTTATTCATATGTCTCAAAATATATATTATTCCAGGAAACATCGACAGAAGAATCTTCCGATGACTTGTCCGACCTCAGCGACGACAGTCGGAAGAAAAGTAAAAAGAAAAAGTCTGCGAAAAAAAGCAAAGGGAAAGATGCGAAGGGTGCGCGGCGCGGTACTAGAGCCAACCCCAGTGAGTTATTGATATCTTAACGTTACGTTATATTGTGATAGCTTTTTTTTTTACCGATTGCGCGACGCTAAGATCAACATACTTTATGTTGCTATTCAAACGTAAAATAAGTATAACATTAAATTATGCATTCAAACATCTAGGTGTACTGTTCAGAGCGACAAAAAGTATAGGCATTAACTTAATGTTATGGGAATCAAGTAGGGTCCTCACAACGCTAGTTTTCAGCATCACTTGCCCCACCTACGCTTACGATAAGAATCGGGGTGTAGGTAGTAGTCGTATATTTATTAAGTTTGAGATATCTGTTTGTTTTGTTACCTGATTAAACCATTTTTTATTTAATTTCTTCCAGGAGAGCAAGAGGAAGCGGAAGAAGAAGATGTAGTGGAGGTGAAGAACGACAACCCGACGGAATGGTGGATCAAGATGGTGAACGATGAAGAGATAGAGGATTTGAAGAACTCACACAAGCTCGTGCTGCTGTTCGACATACTGAGACAGTGTGAGACTATTGGGGATAAATTGTAAGTATTGATACACAACTATTACAATTAGGGGTTTTTCTTCTGTTTTCGCGATGTTGTGTTGAAATAAAAATCGCGTTGTTAGACGAGAGGGTAGTTTACAGTAACTTTTTAGAACAATGAGAATGACAAATTATTATTATTACATCTCAGTCTACCTTAAGGAAGAAATCTGTAAAGGCTTCGTAACATAGGAACGGTATTGCAACATTGCTAATAATAAAAACAACGCGAGCAAAACCGGAAAATGAGTTTTGTTTTTATTACAATTTTCTTCGGTTTTCGTGATGCTGATATAAAACATTGGATGGCAGTGGCTATGGATCGCTATTTGTGGCATTGTATGGGGAGACCTATGTTCAGTAGTGTACGGTCTGAGATGATATTAATGTTTTTATGAAATTTTATTAATTTTTCGGTTTTTACACCTAGTCACCTCAGATACTTTCAAGTGAAGTTGAACAAGAGGCTGGAAAGATCTTGACAAATATAAAAACACATTTTTTTTAATTTGTTTGAAAAATAACTATTAATATAATGAAAGCAAAGCGCAAAAACCACGAAAAAAGAGTTTAATTTACAAAAGTAACAGATCAAATCATTGAACCAGGGACTTACTAGATTACTAATGAAAAATATACCCTTCTGTTTTGAAGTGGTTAAAAAATGATAAATTGATTTCGTAAAATATTACAATTATTTACTGATTCGATGATTTAGTATCTTATCTTTCCTATTTCAGATTGGTGTTTTCACAATCTCTATATTCATTAGATCTGATAGAACATTTCCTAGGTAAAGTAGATGAAGCAACGCAAGAGGGACGAATAGATGACAAACTCTGCGGGCATGTTGGTGAGTCACGTTTTTCTTTGTATGCCCTGTTAACTGATTACGTAACTCTGTTTAAACAAATTTCGATTGAAATTGTTGTATTCACGTCATTTAGTAGCAAACAGATTCCCATTGCAATTAAAACTAGCGAGTGTAACTGTCAAATTGTATAAGTACCCGTAATCGCAATAAACAACTATTTCAATTGTTTCAATCAAAATTTGTTTACAACAGAGTTACGTTGTTATCAGTTAGCTAGTAGAAACTAAACCACTGAGTAGAAAATTTATCTTTGAAATTGTATTTTTTTAGGTTCATGGTCGCCCGGTATAGATTACTTCAGACTAGACGGTTCGACGTCCTGCGAAAATAGATCCATTTGGTGCAAGAATTTCAACAGAGAAGATAATCCTAGAGCGAGGTTATTGTTATAATATTATATACATCTAAATTCATATATCAGATGATATTTATGATATTCTTGCTAGTTCTATCATCTCAAAACACATCCTTTATTATAAATAAAAAATAAAATAAATTCTATAACCAACACAGCGCCGTCTAGCTCCATGGTAAGCTGTTAAGCTTGTGTTACGATGACTAGACAACGGATTTACTACTTATATTTATTTTTCTTTTGTAAATACATACATATTATACATAGAAATACACCCAGACCAGATACAAATATTTATTTTTAAGCATAAACTATTGCACCCAACGGGAATCGAACCCGCAACATTCTGCATTGCAGCCAAGCGTTCGCCCGACGCGCCACAGAGGTTCAAATATACGACTTCTGAATAAATATAGAAGATATAGATATAGATAGTAAGGTGTCCGTCCGTACTGCAGATTGTTCCTGATCTCGACCCGCGCCGGCGGTCTGGGCATCAACCTGGTGGCCGCCAACCGCGTCGTCATCTTCGACGTGTCGTGGAACCCCTCACACGACGTGCAGAGCATCTTCCGTGTCTACAGGTTCGGACAGAAGAAGCCCTGCTATGTTTACAGATTTCTGGCTATGGTGAGTTCCGATCACGACATTATGCAACACAAATGCTTTTTTAAAGGAAAAATACATGCAAAATCGACGCTGAGCTGGATTATGTATGACCGACGATGCATCCTTACCCAATCCGGGAGTAACGACTTAACCAATTACTCCACCAGCTTCGTTGACTCATACGCCGAACCTTTGCATCTGTATTTACCATCTACCACAACTTAAGCATTTAAAATAGAAATAGAATATTATGCGAGACGTTGCGCGCATTTAGCCCCAAATTAAGCAACTACGCTTTTTGTAATATGGGTTCTAGATAACGGGTAAATTAAATATAAGACTGATAAGGTTAATAGGTACATACATATTATTATGATACATATAGAAAACATCCAGAACCAGACACGGGTATTTATGGTTAGTATAAATACTATTGAACTCTCAACCTTCTGCTTCGCAGCCGGGTATTAGCCTGACGTGCCACAAGCCGTCAAATATACATGCGCTAATGTGAAATCCTATATAATGATTGCAATTCCCCAGGGAACAATGGAAGAGAAGATCTACGAGCGTCAAGTAACAAAGCAAGCGATATCGAAGCGCGTGATCGACGAGCAACAAATAGACCGGCACTACGCGGAGAACGACCTCGCCGAGCTGTACAAGTTCGAGCCGACGCCGCCGCAGCCGCGGGAGATACCGCCCTTGCCCAAGGACAGGCTGTTCGCGGAGATGCTGAAGGAGCACGAGGCGCAGGTACATACGGACTTCACACTCTTTCTTACAAAGCATGGATACTCTTATGTTTGTCCCTAAATAAAAATAAATGTTTTATACATTATTATATTAGTATCTCAGTTCCTGCAATACAAGCTTGTGCTTAGTGTAAAGCCGATTTCTAATGCTAAATTTGCTAAATATTTGGTAAGATTCATATTAATAAATAAGTATCATATCGTATATCATATCAAATAAATATTGCACGACATTACACACAGCGCTATCTAATCCCAAACTAAGCACTAGCCTTGTACTATGGGTACTAGACAACGGATATACTACATATTTTTTTTAGGTTTTTTGTTGTAAATACTTACATATTATACATAGAAAACATCCAGAACCAGAAACAAACATTTATGGTCAGCAGAAATATTTGTTCCCGGCGGGAATTGAACCCGCAACCTTTTGCTTTGCAATCCGAGCTTCGCCCGCTGCGCCACAGAGGCCGTCCTCCCCTTACATACCTTAAATATATTTATAAAAAGTTAAATAGAAAACGTGGGACAGTTTTTTCTTATTGAGTAAACATACAGTGAGATAAAGCTAATCCTACCAAATAAATGTGAAAGTTTGTTTGTTAGTTAATCAATGTAAGTAAGTAAACGATTATGTTTTGTCACGCCTTTTCACAAAAACTACAGAACCGAATGTGATGAAACTTGGTAACTTTTTATTCCTATATTCCGCGGGATCGGGACTTACGCGGGCGAAACCATGCAAGTAGTAGGTATTAGAAATGGGAAGTGGATTAACTACCAGCCTCAGATTCATTTCAGTTCATTTATATAAATTAATAATTTATTTATTGTTCCTAAACCATATGAATTACAATCAACAGCCCTATAGATAAAGCGATCTCTTCCAGGCAACCTTTCCGGTAATGTTCAGGCTAAGAATATGTAGTGATATGAACCTACCTCTTGTCCAGATATACAAATACCACGAGCACGATTCTCTGCTGGAGAACAAAGAAGAGGAGACCCTAAGTGAGGAGGAACGGAAGGCGGCGTGGGAAGACTTCGAGAACGAGAAGAATCGGCCCCCACCGGCGCCTTTCCCTTCACCTTGGCCTATGCATAATGGAATGGGTAAATAGCTGATAAATTTTTAAAAGGAAAATGCAACTTCCGTAATTGTAGCTGCGAATCTAAATTTGTACATAGACACAATCCTAGATAAATTCGCCCTTTTCCTTTGCAATAGTGCTTGCTGGACAGATGATTTTGCAAATAAGAAAGGTATAAACCTTTCTTACATACAGACGTAAGAAAGGTTTACCTTTCTGGTAAAGTGGTGACAGACAGACGGATAATCATTCACTCTACACTCCTATTCCAGTTTAAAACATAGCGTCCTACCGTTCAACTTAACGAACGCCCGTTCGGCTCTTTTTTAACTTTTTGAATGTTGAACATTGATCGTTTTAAAATTAGGGGGGCGTTGTAAATGACGTCACGTGATTTTTAGCGAGACTATATTTATCGTAAGTTTGCCTGTAAAATCAAAACCAACAGGTATTTTTACTACAACAAAAACAAGTGTATCTGTATACATATAAGCTTTACTGCAACAAACTTTCAACCGATTTGGCATATCTATTAACATTCTACATTGATCTTTGGATAGGGCTCTGTCTGTAACTGATCCCCAAAGGTACCTAACAGTGCAAAAGGTATAGCGGCCTTTACTCGAAAACATATTTGGTCAAACAATTAGGATGATATATCATAAACAGCGGAGTAACATTTTACCATGTTTTAATTGCGTATTATTATACCTCCGCAATCTGTCGACCGAGACCATTGTTGAAATATGGAAGAGGTAAGGAAATAAATAATAATACGCAAAAATCTGGTAAAATGTAACATAATTGTGTGTATTGAATGAAGTCTTAGTAAAATGGAACCCGCATTTACACTTTCATTTCGCGGAAAGTCGTCGGATGCAGGTACCTCCCGATCGCTATTTGTGTCGTCGTATGGGGGAAGCCTATATTCAGTAGTGGAGGGTTAAACGGCTGAGATGATGATTCGATGACGATTTACTCTTTGAGTACGGAACTCTACAGCAAAAACATAACCTAATCTTGCAGCCGGGTAATAAATATATGTGATTGTTTCCAGTACCCTCGCTGCTCGCCCAGCAACAACAGCAGCTGGCGTACGCGGCGCTGGCGGCCATGCTACGTAAGGACATGCCCAACGTCAACGATAATCAGATCCGGGACATGATCCCGCTCATATACAACTCTAACCCAGGGGTGAGTGCATACTGTATAGTGCATACATACACAATACATACAGTTATTGTTTTATTATTCTACACACCCCCAAAAATATACAACATAAATATAAATCCAACTTGCATCCAGGTAACAAAATGGCTACGTCCGCATAAGCAGGAGGCTTGCTTAGGGCCTAGTGATTTTGTTTCGCGCTTATTGACATTAAACCAAACTGATTGTTTACTTTGATGCATGCCAAGCGATTAGCTATGTGCCGGTCGCGATTGTTGTAGACCGTTTTAATTGATTCGCTAGGCTCTAGGCGCTAAATCAGTCGCCTGCTTGTGCGGACGTAGCCTACCTGGATGCAAGTTATTATGTTAGTAGCAAGTTTTGCTTTAATAAAACGGTATAAAGGCTACCCGGCTTTTTTACTATTTTATTGATATACTAGCTGTATCCCGCAGTCCACCCACCTAAGTCCCAATTCCATGGTAATTAAATACTTATTCGATGCCTACATCATATAAAAAACTTATTCCAAATTTCAGCCCTCTATTATCAGCAGTTTAAGCTGTGCGTTGATCCATCAGTCAATCAGTCAACATGCATGCGGCTGTTACGATAGAGGGACAGTTCTAATGGATGATTTGTACCCACCTCTAATGGAAGTCATCTTCTGGAATATTGGTGGATTCAATTTGCCGTAAATTGGCACACAATACTGCTGTGTGCACAATGCTCGGACTTTCAGATGTTGATTACTGCCCCCGCATCCATGTATTATCATCTATCATTCATATAAAATAACATATTTGCAAATACGTTATAGAAACTTGAATTATTTATCTAAATAATTTTAAAATTAATTAGCAGACAGCCATAAAAGATTTAAAACAATCGTTATAATTATCACAATAAGCATTGCAATAGATTTGTTACTAAAAATAGTTTAAAACATCAAAACAAAACTAAATGAAACATTTATTTGTTTAGATGTTCGGTGGATATGATTATGGCGTAAGTTTAAATGTCGTTTTACTCGTATTTAATCGATGCACAAATAGCGTTAGTAAATAAATACGTACGCCATAACTATGTTTAGCATGATGGTTAGAATGAACTTGAATATCTACGCACTGCATGACTAGGTGATCGTGAAAGCAAGGAATTTTAACAGCATGTCAAAATGTCGTCAGCCTGGTTAGCATAACAGCACGACAAACATCTCGATCGACAAAAAATTCCATCTCTTTCTGTCGTCTTTTACAAGAAAGAGACGAAACCTTTTGTCGATTCGACAAAATGTTTCTTGTGCCGTTATGCGAGCCTAACAGATTTTTACTTCTCTGTATCTCTTGTAACTTTTAAATAAGCGTGCTATATCTTAGACCACATCGTCGCCGTCTTACGGAAATGTGGTCAAAGGCAACTGTATGTTAACCTAAAAAAAAACTTGGCAAAATTTATAAAAGGGAAAGGGTTAAAGCAATCTATATATATCAGGCCGCATCAACACCCATCTTGTGGGAATGTGGACAAATTTTAGACTGTAATGGAATAAAAACAATGCAATTATTTTGTCAAAATTTACGAAAGAGGATTAATATGATTATTAAGGTGCGGAGCGGAGCGATTGCCCCGCTCGACCTTAGCAAAAATATTGACAAAATATATTTCAAACCTACCTACAAATAATTCTTTAACAAACGACAAAATGTTAAAATTAATTGCGATATGCTTTTATAACTATACATACCCATATACTCATATTGTATAAGTTGTTTTAAGTTGCAAAATATCTTATTTAAAAAAATAATAAGTTTACGATGTTTAATTGTAGTTGATGCAAAAAATGAGCGAGATATACAAATACGCGCCCGGTCTGATGAATCCAATGATGGCTGGCAACGTTATGAATTCTGGTGAGTGTATGTACCTGATATCGTTTAGTATATTTTCTTTAAAATTGTAATGATGGTGACCAAAATGCTGGAGTTTATTTGTGCAAAAATTACTTTTTCCATTCAGCGTGGTAATGCTGCCAGCATTTTGGGCGCGCTGCCAAGAATTTTGCGACGAGGACTTGATATTTTGATGAGTTTAGTTTTTTGTAACTTGACATTTTGTGTTTAATAAAAATGCTGTTTGTTCCAAAATTCAATGCTCACTGCAGGACCTGAACCCACGACCTCCCCTTTTCTAGCGAGGCGCGTTAATCATTTGCGTTAAGTGACCTCAAGTGGACGTTTCTTTAATTTTGAAACAAAAACATTTTTATAAATACTTACTTTTTTTTCCTGAAGCGTAAGTAACAAAAAATTAACATGGCCCGGTATACCTACTTTAATCTCCCTAACAGTGGGAGTTTATATAATGTGGAGCCAAAATGTTATGTACGTGTGATCGTAATGATGGTAGTTTGTTGACGGCTAATTTCATACCAATGTTAAGTCAAAATGCACGTGCGGAATGAAAATATTTATTAAAATGGTCATTACAATATATGCGCGATTCTTCATACACATGTAAATAAATCATATTATTATGTTCTATAGCGAGTGCCGGCGGAGCGGGCGGCGGCGCCATGAGCGGAATGGGCGGCACGAGCGGACTGCAGTACGAGCCGCCGTGGCAACGTCAGCAGCAGATGCGACTGCAGCAGATCATGCAGCAGCAGCAGCAGAACGTAAATATAACGTCCCTTTTTACATACTAGCGAAATAAACAATATAACATTTTGTACCTACGTAGTTGTTTTCCAATACCAATAATTTAAATTACGGGGTCTAGCGAACAAGCCAGTTGCAATTACTGACGAAATGTCGAACTCCGTAAAAATCATAGTAAATACCCTGTTATTTATTAATATTTTTAGTAAAGTAACATTGTATTGAGCTATTTTTACCTAATTTAACCAGCCTCTCGGCTAAGCACTAGTAACCTTAGCTTTCTTTTTATTTCCAATCCTCATCCCTGATCTGATCCTGAACCTCGTTCCGATCCTGCACCTCG
This sequence comes from Idaea dimidiata, assembly GCA_949358125.1. Taxonomy (NCBI): domain Eukaryota; kingdom Metazoa; phylum Arthropoda; class Insecta; order Lepidoptera; family Geometridae; genus Idaea; species Idaea dimidiata. The sequence continues at coordinate 17,402,462 of OX442329.1, forward strand.
TGCCGCTCCTGAATCACGTCCCAATCCTGAGCCCTGGTCCCGATCTAGATGCCGATGGTCATTTCCCAGTCCTGGACATGTATTGTATGTAATGATTCAGGAGCTTACGGTCATTGCGACCGCGCCCTTCTCATGCTACTGCTTAATGTTACATAGCTTATTTGTTCTATAAGCCAGTAACTCGATAAAAACACGTAATAGTGAGCGTTTTGTAGTGGTAGTGGTAGCGGTAAATAATTGTAGTCACAATAATTATATTTGGTGCCGTGACAACGATTAATAAGTATTAATAATATTAGTTATCGTTCGTAGCGTACAAACGCATTATAATAATACATAATATCCTGCTCCAATATCTATTTTATAATGATTTATTTTGTCTCGCCGCAAGTGAATTTTTGAAGATGAATTTTTCCTTTAAAAAATATTTCTAGTTTAATACTCTTTTTTCCTCCAGGTTTATATATAAACCTTCTCACAGTGCTCTAAATCAGTTATTTAAATTATTTGTGGGCGTGGATGATAAAGAACTCTATCACTAATTAATTTTAATGATTTGAATATTTTATTGTAGTTACCGTTACCTTTGATTTTTCTACTTATCTATTTGAAACAAAACAAACACAAATGTAAAATTACAACATTAAATAAATAAATAATTAAATTGTATTAAGCTGTTGTCTAGTACCCATAGTAAAAGCCTAGGGCCTAGTTTGGGGCTAGATTGCGTTGTCTGACGTCGTGCAATCTTTATTTATGTCGTTTTATCTGTCGGTCAGCAAATGGGCGCGAAGCTGTACGCGGGCGGTCTCGGCAGCCGCGACCCGGTGGCCATGGCGCTGCAGCAGGCGCGCGCGCGGGAGATCATGCTGGGGGGCGGCGCGGGCGCGGGGGCCGGGGCGGGCGCGGGCCGGCCGCGGGGACGCCCGCCGCTCGCACCGCGCGCGCCCGTGGCGATGCCCGCCGATCCCGGAGACGTTGTCGACTTGGATTCGGATTAACCAGGTGATTACATAGCTCCGTACGCACTCGGAACACAATTCCACATATACTCATAGTATATTAAATATACTATAAGTATATGTGGAATTGTGTTATATAGGCTATATGGCACATAGTACAAATTTTGTACTATGTGCTATATTAGTATAGCACATGATATTAAGGAGTGCGATAGTATTAACCTTTTTAAAAGTAAACTTAAATGATACATTGCCATGATTATCTACCCGAGTTTTTGTGCTAAATTTTCATTTTTGTGAAACCTAGTTTAAATGCGTGCAAATTGATTAATTTCAGGGACATATTAATCAATTTAGTTTCGTGAAGATGTACAAGTGGAATGAAAGTGAAAATCGGTGCAAAACATGAGACTTAATGTTGTCTCCAAAGCTCCGTGAACAATCTTTGTAAATGGCCGCCTTGTTTACAAATGATTCCCTAGACTTGACTCTAACTATGACGACTTGACTGTTTCGATGCAAATAACTTGCATAATATATTAATAATACATGACACTGGCTAATTTCCTAATGGCCATAATCGGTTCACAACCGATAAGAAATAAATCAAATATCTACCCATCTTTGCACAACTAATTCTTAAACAATTATGTACCAGGAACCCAACATGCCGGAGATGTTTGAACTACCCACAATTATTTATATTTAATTTTGTATCTCGTTGTAAGTGACATTGTTGTCTTATGAGAATACACGTCTTTAAACCTAAACCTATTTAGCCATGAACTGTAGAACCGTGTAACCCCGAAAGAGAATACAGCCACCCAAACTCGGCAAAAGCGAGCTTAAAAATCTTGACGTCCCGTTCGCCACGATTTAGAGCTCGACCGGGTCGGATGAAACCTTTGAAACCTTTAGGCTACTGGCTTTGTTGTTTTTAGTCGCTTGGCGTGTATCGAAGTAAACAAACAGGTTGATTTTTGTCATGTGACCCGCTAGGCGACTCAATAGCCTCCAGACGCTAAGCAAGCCTCCTGCATAAACGGACGTAGGCTTACTAAAACGAGCAGTCTAGAATGTTCGCGAGAACGAATCTAACCAGAATGCAAGCCACTAGGCTCAAGGCGCTGAACGAGCCGCCTGCCTGTGCGGACGTAGGTAAGGATCTAGGGTTAGGTTCCAAATTTAGCAATATTTTTATGGCGTGTATCTATTTTTAGTAGGTATGACCAATAAGACTTATCTACTGTGTTAAAGTAAGAGACCCTCATGATAACTCATGCCTAATATCTATCTACATAATATTATTGTTTATTTCAAATCATTGTTTCAGATACAAATGAGAAGAGTAAAGAACAAAAATGTACAGTGAACTATAGGTGCTACAGCGGAGTTTGTATCGACTCCATAGCCAAAACGCGGGAACGTTTGAGCCCTGGCAAACCCAAACATATAGAATAACCCCCACTTTTAAAATTGAAATTATTGTCACTGGCTTATAGTAAATGAAATAAAAATTCAATGTTCAATGTTCTCAAACGCAAAATTCAATTTTCTCAAAATTTATTGTTAAGAGCGTCGACCTATCGACGCTGCATGTCGTCTTTTCTTTAAATATTTTTTGTGATTTATTTATTTAAATAAATTATTTAATACTAAGAAAAAAAAAGGGCAGCTGAGAATCTATAGCTTAGAATCGAGAATATAGTTATTTCTCTTTCATATTTTTTTCTGTATGCATGCATTTGCATATCCTTACGACTGGGAGATGTGTTTCAGTATTATTGGTTGACTAAAAAAATGACTGGGACATGTGTCCAAAAATAATATTATGGGGAAAAGATTGCCTTAACTAGAAAAAAAAACAAATAGAAATACATTTTTCATGGTAGCAGCTTTTTTATGTAGAAAAACATGCTTTTTTTGTTTCAAAATTCAATGTGAGCAATGGGAACATGTACCCACGACCTTGTCTTGTGGAGCGCGCCAACCAACTGCGCTAAGCGAGCTCAAGAAATGGGGTTAAAAATAAGGAACGTGTAATACTTATTTTTTTAATTAGGCGGTGGCGCCATCTACCGACAGTGTCGATAGTATACGCTCTTAACATAACTTCGGTCATCGAGTATTTAAACTTAATTATTGAATAACCAGTCTATAGTTCTATTTTCTGATCGTGCTTAGCTGTGGATATAAACTTATTTTTATAGGGATACGTATAATTATGAATGAATAGTACTTAGTATATAATATAATATGTTATGTATGCTCTCTAAAGGATGCCAGGCTCAAATACTAGCCCTATGTATGTAGCTTACGTCTAAAGGCTTGCGCTCTGATGCTACATATCAAGAATCTCAGTATTTTAAATACGTTATGATAGTTTCAATGAATAGTGACCGAATGTTATTGAACATTTAAGGTAGGGTTATACGAAGCTAGTGAAATACTGGATGAAAAAAGACCATATTTCAAAAAAATAATGTCCCGAGGTATTAATTACTTATTACCTCAAATGAAAATACTACCAAATGGGAGTCCACAAAACCTAAAATTTAATTTATGATCTTTATTTTTTCGCAAACTGTACGAAAAGTAGAGTATTTTCCTCGGTCATAAAGCAGTCTTACTTAGTCTTAGGTGAACTTAAATCGCGAGCTACACTCAGAGTATTTACCCTCGCTACGCTAGTAAAACTCGAGTCCTTCGTTGCTTTCGCGATTTAAATTGATACCTGCGGCAGAAGATACTGCTTTATCCCCTTGGTTATTAATGTACTATTTACTCTAGTAATGAGTGAACGCATTAAAGCTTTTCAGATTAAATAGCTAACTATTGCTCAAGTGACCTTAACATTTTGAGCACTAGCGTCGTAAAACCCTGCCCTTATCATTTCGGACTCAGGTCCTTATGAATCAGTTTTTCAATTCAGTTCTGAAGCGAAAGCCTGAGACGTATAATTACTCGCACAAGTTATTTCGCGTCATATTTTAAAGTTTCTATAGAAAATCATCGCTCAAACTTAAAATGTGACCCTTGTGCTAGAAACGAGAACATTTTATTCCTTAGATTTAAATGTAATCCATCATTTCGATGTAAAGATGTTTAATATAACAGTCAAAGAGACACACCATTTCATTTTTTTATACTGGTGACTTTGGTTTATTTAGGTGACTGCTAGAAGAATTTCGTTTGTTAAACCTCTGGTTCTATCTATCCCTTACGCGTGATTTTTACGCAGGAGCGACAGAGAAAGATTAATGTACAAAATTCTTCCTGCAACGCGATAGCAATAACGTAGATAGCTGGAGACCTACGCCAGCATGAAACGCACTTGAAATATTTTGTCTAATCGACATAGAGTTTCCGTCTCTTTCTCTCAAACGGCGAGAAAAAGGGACGGATTTAAGTCAATTAGACAAAATGTTTCTCGCCTTGTCAAGCTAGGCTAGCTGGAATAACCCATATACTACTTTTATCCCGATATTCCCATGGAATCGGGACTTACGTGGCTGAAACCGCAAGCCGCTGCTAGTATTACATATAAAGGCGATTGTTTAAAAATCTTCTAGATGTTCACTCTACTCGACTGTAATTTAAACATCTTTAAAACGACAACTAGATTCGTGTATCGCTTTTTCATATAGTAATTGCTTATTTAAAAAGCAATGTATTCCGATACATATAGTTTTCTGAGATACGTTTTATATCTCACGAATCTTAACTATATCTCTCAGTACAGGAAATTAGCGGGTAAGTTATGTTATTGTCTGTAGCTAGATGACTTTGTGTGTTGACTATGGTATGATGTAACTGTGGGACGAATTTGACCACAATTTATAATGGGTTCAATGCTCGTATATGCAAACTTTCAAAAAATATCAACTTAGGAAAGTTTGAAGGAAAAATACATCTTTAAAAATTTACTAGCGGCGAGGTTTGAACTCGCGTCATTGGGTCAGTACCCTGCGTCTTAACGAACTAGACTACATGAGCTCCCACCTTGAGCGGCGAATTTTGGAATATGTATGTTTCCTTATCTAGTTTTTTCGAGTTAGGCGCGTTAGAAAGTTTATACGGGAACCACTTTCTTTTTTCATAAAAACAGCGTTTACACGCTTAAATAACACGCATACCCAATGTAGGGTTAGCCTAACACCACGGTTAATTCAAAAATGAGTTTAGTAAACTTAAGTATCCTAAGTAAGATGAATGAACTGTTTTTTGTATAAAAAGCGTAGGAATCGAAGCGCATAGAAGAAAATGTAGGCTTTTGCTTAGCTGTATGTAAGAAAAATGTTAGTCTATTAAAAACATAATAAGAGAATTGTAAGGTTTGCATATATGAGTCCAGCATAACCCAGTATATACTTACAATGATAGATATATGTATAATCTAGCATAATTTGATAATAAGATTCTGCTAGCGACATTTTGTGACATTGCAGCTGGAGATATAACTTTTTTCTGGTTAACTACATCTATTCCGACTGGACTGAAGTAGTGATGGGACTCGAGTGAAAAAAAATCATGGCTTGATTAGTGAGTGACTCGGAATCTTGTTATCCGAGTCGACTCGACACATTTGATTGATCTATGTACACTCGAGTTTAAAATACTATTTAAAACAATTTTTTATAGTTGGTTTAATTTGTAATCATTTTTCCATGGTAAAGGTCAGTGTTAACGTTTTGATTTCGAGTAAAACTCGAAATACTGGTGTTTTATAAGTGACTTGAAACGAAAAAAGTCACTTAAGTCACATCACTAGACTGAAGTTAGCAGTGTTACAAAATGGCGTTAGAACAGTCCTATTTGCAAATTGAAATGACTAGAAATATGTATTTATTACGCTACATATATATATCTACTACCCTAGTGGAGTAACACCAATGTAAAAGTTATTGAAACATGGTTTAGAGCCGGTGGATTTTTTAGACTATAAAATGTTACACATTCGTTTTAATTAATTAGGCACAAGTTTTGTATCAGTAGATTTCGTCTGTTCATTGATTGGGTGTATTTGTGCGCAACCTCTTACATAAGCTTACAATAATATTAGTAAATGTTACACAATGGGGATTTTTTCTAGGACATCAAACTTTTCTCCGCTGTTAATAGATAGCACTCTAACTTGACGATGCTACATTTGCGTTTGAGGTTTCTGAGTCGCTGCTGTTCTTCTCTAAATTATGACAATTTTTTTCAACGCATAAATTGAAGTTAAGGTTTTAAGATTAAATGTGTTTTTAAGCAAATTATGTTGAGAATAATTCTATCTGCTTAGTATGAACATTGGTGATTGATTCATTGATGGTATATTTATTTGCCTGTAAAAGCAGGTGGTTTAGTTGTGATATTGCTTAATCTTAAATTTTGGTATACGTTTATTTTAAATAGTCATCAATATGACTTTAATTTAGGTGCAACTGTGAAGTTGTTACATTATTAATTAGCATAATTCATAAACTTATGGGACAATCAGTGCATTTTTTTTCATTACAATTTTTTTTGTTTTGTTTCTTGATTATCTTTTTTAAAGATTTTTATAGTGACTCTATTTTAATTGTGAGTTTTTATGTTATCCAACAAGCAGTATTCATTTAGTTGTAAGCTTCCAAATGCTATTTTTCTTTATAAACAGTGATGAATATGGCTTTATTCCGAAGCCATGATAATTATAAAGTAATATTTTAGTGTATTTTTGTGAATGATACAGTTTTGAAAGTTTTCTTTTGTAATTGTAGCATAATTTGGTTATTGTATTAGAAAACACAATGAAATTTAAATTACCTACTACTGCTGGATTTTAGTAGAAGTAATAGATATTCAAAGGTTCAGAATGAAGCCTTCCATTCTTTCAATGCTATTTATAAGAGAAATGTCATTTTTTATATTGGTATGTTCTTTCTTTATTTAATTAGGTAGCAAGTGTTGGTACAATACATAAAGAGGTTGCTACAGTGAGAACTTCTGTAATTGTTTCATTATTTATGTAATATAATTGGATATGATTAACTATACTTAAACTGTAGAAAATTTCCTATTATTTTGTAGTACAATGAAACTATAATAAATAACTCAGAAATGTGTAACTTGGTCTTTTATTTCCTAAGTTTTGTTAGGCAAGGATATTGTGCACAGAAAGTTTGTAGTGAAGTATTGCATGCTATGGAGCACTTGTTGTTTTGAGTGATTGAGTGTTTGTTACAGTTTTTATGTCTAGTTGTATCTCCAAACTCGTAAATACAAACTACAAATTTGAAATATAGGCTGGTGCAACCACTAAGGAATATGTACCTATCATCATAACTTATTGATGGTGATGATGATGAAAGGTGAGAGCACACACTGCTCTCACCTTCCATCATCATTCATGTGATACAGTTTAGGCCACTTATACTGCAATCAACTATCCTAATATTATAAATGAAAGATGTTTGTTAACTCTTCACGCAATAACAACTGAATTGATTATTATAGATCATAGATAGTTGGAAAACTAATACTTTTTTTCTATAATCACACCAGACAAAAGAAGGTGAAGAAAGAAATGATATACCTACTACTTTACATAAAAATGTTTATTGCAATCGATGAATTTCCTTTAATTAATTGGATAAAATATAACAATGCGAAAGTCAATTGATTTTTACATATACATAACAAATTAGTTCAGAGAAACCAATCAGACATTTAAATTAGGAATACCAGTGTAAATTCCAATTGATGCTTCTAAATATCTAAGCAGTCTTCTTGCTAGAAACACTGCACCGTCAGAATTTAGTCTATCAGCAGTTATAAGGTCCAAATTATATTCTTTCTGAAAAGAAATAAGCTCTCCGGGGCTTACAGTCATTTCATCGGGCAAACCACCTGTGTTTACAAGAATTACTCGCCGTCTTCTCAAATCTGGGTGTATTTGTGCTAACACTATCTTCGCAGATTCTAAACAATACATTCTACTGGTATCCATTGCCAAAACTACAAAGTCTATAGCGAGGCGCCCTGTTAGGTCAGATTCCTTTACAATTGCGTCCAAAGCGAATGATCGTAGAACTACAAGTTTCCATCGGTGGTTGCCTTTATTGTGGACTTCTGTGATCGAATTAGCTATGCTGTTGATAATCTCAGCGTTAGTAGATACCACTATCACAGTAATCGTATTTTTGCAGCTTAGTGGACCAACCCAAGGCACTAAAACTGTGTCTTCTTCATGAATAGACATTTTTACGTTTTTGATGTGTTGTGAGAGTATTTGTTTATCAAATTGCTGTTTTATTTCGTTTTGTAATCACAAAGGCCGATGCGTTTCTTTATTTGTTTTCAATTTTATGAGTATAAATATTGCCAATATTTTATTATTGTTTTTGAATATCGAAGAACGTTGATTTTCTTGTTTGGCTATGCTATTGCTAGCTGCCATTGGCTGCTTGCTTAGTGTGATTGAATAGTGTTGTGACTTGACTGTGAAACTATTGAATGATTGAAATCGATTATTTCGACTAGGAGTGAAGTAAACGAAGTTATTTCCAACCTCAATGGAATGAATGAAGGATGATTTGTGACAGTATCGCAAGCATGGCTAATTTGCTGTCAGTGTCAGGCAGGCTGGCTGTAATTTTTTTATGTCATGATTGTTTTGATCGAAAAGGCGGGTGAAATTGGGTGAACAGAAAAAGTTTATGAATTCTTTCAATTTCATTATAGTATATTATATTGTCGTGAAAGGGAAATACTCAAATGATAATGGTGAAAATCTCATCAAGCTAGAAGGTACGATCTTAGAACTATCAATTGGTCATTGGACTTAGTATGTATAGGTATTTCCATAACAGTAACAGTGCCAGTTTTCGCGTACTTTACTTTCATGACTTCGCTTTATCTTTTTCGCTTTTAGTAATTGTATATGTATATCCTATTCTTCCCCAGCATAAAAAATAACATAAAAATGCGTCGCCGAGACGATAAATTCCCCGACAACGGTTTCGAAGCATGGGGTGGTTACATGAACGCAAAAATTGCCAAATTAGAAGAGCAATTCTGCGTGAGATCAGACAGAGAAGATACTCTTTCGAATATTTTTAATGGAGTGAGTATTTATGTAAATGGATTTACTGATCCATCTGCCGATGAACTTAAGACCTTCATGAGCCAGCATGGAGGCATCTATCATACTTACCAAAGAAGTGAAGACTTCATCATAGCATCCAACTTACCTGACACAAAAGTCAAGAAAATGTCCTTATCTCGAGTAGTGAAACCTCAATGGATTACTGACAGTATATCTGCTAACCGCTTATTGGATTTTCGAGATTATTTACTCTATAAAACCTCTAGAAATCAGCAATATTTAGATTTTACCAAATGTAACAAATTGGAAATAACAAGTTCTATGATAGATGGTACTTCAGATTCTAAGGAATGTGCCCTTGTTAGCACTTTACAAAACGAAATGGAAATAACAAATAAAAAAGCTGATCCAGCTTTAATTAAAAATAGCAACGATGAATTGGAGATTAAACAAAATGTACAACCAATGGCTAAAACAGCAGCAGACCCTAATTTTATATCTGAGTTTTACAACAACTCTAGATTGCATCACATATCTCAATTAGGGGCTTGTTTCAAACAACATGTCAATGATCTTAGAGATAATAGCAGTTATAATTTCCCTGAGCGAATGAATCTAAAAGACACAATTAATTGCATAAAATCTAACAACAATTCATCGCAAATAAGATTTGAAAAAGGGAAGACAATAATGCATATTGATATGGACTGTTTCTTTGTGTCTGTAGGGTTACGTAAACGGCCAGACCTAAGAGGTAAGCCAGTTGCTGTTACACATTCAAAAGGAGGACAACCAAAAGCCAAAAGGCCTGGTGTTGATAGAAATACAGAATTCAACCTCTATAAACAAAAACAAGCTAAGAAAATAGGAAAAGCTACAGGAAAACCAGACAATGAAATTGAACTTGAAACTAGGGTAGACAATATAGCAGATGAAGATGACAAATATGGATCAATGAGTGAAATAGCATCATGTTCTTATGAAGCTAGAGAAAAAGGTGTAGGAAATGGAATGTTTATGGGTGCCGCATTGAGACTTTGTCCTGATTTACAAACAATACCCTATGATTTTGAAGGATACAAAGAAGTTGCTTATACTTTGTACAATACAATAGCTCAATACACTTTAGACATAGAAGCTGTATCTTGTGATGAGATGTATGTAGATTGTACAGACATACTGAAAGAACTAAATGTCTCTGTACAAGACTTTGCTACAGCCATTCGAAATGAAATTAAAACCAAGACAGGTTGCCCATGTTCAACTGGATTTGGTGGAAATCGTTTACAAGCTAGATTGGCAACTAAGAGAGCGAAACCTAATGGGCAGTTTTTCCTTTCTGAAGATTTAGTTGAAGATTATATGTTTGATATAAAACTTAAAGATTTGCCTGGTGTAGGCAGACAGACTTCCCAGAAACTGGAATCACTAGGTCATACAACTTGTGGTTCTCTACAGCAGATGTCATTAGCATCATTAAAATGCCAATTAGGAGTCAAAACTGGAGCCCAGTTGTTTGACCAATGCAGAGGGAAAGATTCTAACCCATTATCGTTTCATACTGTAAGAAAATCAGTATCAGCAGAAGTCAATTATGGCATCAGATTTGAAAACAATGATCAATGTACAGAGTTTTTAAAGCAATTGGCTGGTGAAGTTACTTTAAGAATGCATCAATTCAAGGTAGTTGGAAAAAGTATTACATTAAAATTAATGGTGAGAGCTGAAGATGCTCCTGTAGAGACAGCCAAATTCATGGGCCATGGGTTTTGTGATGTGATAAATAAATCTGCTGCTCTTAGTAATGCTACAAGTGATGCTGAAGTAATCACTAAAGAAGTTTTATCTATCTGTAAAAAAGTAAATATTGATCCAAAAGAAATGAGAGGTGTTGGCATTCAGGTAACAAAGCTTGAATCAACTGTTAATAAGCAAGTTAAAGGGACTCTAAATAAATTTTTATGCCATAAGAGTCCAAACAAGTCTTCGAAATCAAATGTAAAAAATGATGCTTTAAAAACATCTACAAATGGAAACAATAACATTATTGAAAATGAAAATACTGAAATTAAGAAATATGATACACCTGAAAAAATCAAAATGGAGATTTCACCTATAAAATCTCCAATCATAGGACAAGTTAAAACTCCAATAAAAAAGCGGGGCCGACCTCCTAAAAACAGTAGCACTCACAAATCAGCTTCCAGAAATATTATGAGCAAATTTTTGCATGGTCAAGGCAGAGATATTCCTTTTAAAAATCCTATGATTAAAAGTGAACCACAGTTGGTACACATAAATGAAAAGACAAAGCTTGAAGCCCCTACTAATTTTAATAAAGAAATTAATAAGAACATGTCAGGTCTGCTAGGACTGCCTTGGAATGAAGTCAGAGAACTTCTTAGGGCTTGGTTGGAAAGTAGACAGACTCCTCTACCATGTGACGTTAATTTAATATCGGAATACATGCAAGAAATGGTTTTGAACAAAAATTTAGAAAAGCTTAATGTTTTAGTCAAATTTCTAAAAAGACGGACTCATGAAATGAGTAATGTTAGGTGGATTGAAGTTTATGATCAAGTTATGCTACAAGTTCAGAATGCCATGGTAGCTATTTATGGGAAACGACTTTATGTTGGTGATTAGATGAAGCATCACAATAATAAGTATTGACAAGGTTTCATTTTTTTTACATATATGTTTTATGGTTTCATATGAAACTAGACCAAAAATTAGGGTACCCGTATTTTTTATTTTTCCAAAATTCACTCATTTTCATTTATAAAATTGATTTTTAATTTTGATTCATTCTAAAAAGACGTAAGCGCCTTATGACGTCAGTTATACGGCTGAATAATGGATTTTAGCTTGACCTTATTTCAATTTAAAAAAAACTGTCACTTTGTGATCAGAGTTTCCAGTGATAGATTTTTCCCAATATTTCGGGTAAAATGAGAGACTTTTGGGTAAATTATAACAATAATTATTGTTATAATAATATACAATATTAATGTGTGATACATAAAAAATGTGCAAAATTAGGGATATTATTGTATGACTTCGAAAATCAACTCTTGGTATAATTAAGTAATTTATATTTAAATTTTAACACACGCGATGAAATTGCTATTAGGGAAATTTTTAAAACCTGGTTACACGTAACAATAAGACGAAGACGCGCGAATATTGTTTGTTTTCTCGACGTTTTCTCATTGAACTACAACTATCACTTTTTACGAAATTAAACTCAGTTTTGCGGTATTACTTACCTTGCATTTATTATAATCTATTATACAATATACATTTGAAAAATTCTTGTTGGTTGTAAAAACTGATGGCAAATTAATTTTAATATCATATGAACTAGGACAAAATATAAATTGTTTAAAGAATTCAGATAAAATAACTAGTCTTAAAAAATATTCATAATGTACTTTTAGATATTTCAAATATGTCTGAAATTTGGTAAAAAGGAACATTATTTCTTATTTTGTACAGTGTTACAATTAAATAAATTGCCTTTATTTTCAGTTTTCTTTCTAAATAATTGATTAACCAATAATAATTTTTTGGTAAACCTAGGTAATTTTGAGGCTTTTTTTTAATAAGCTCCAGCATAAAACTTCTACCCTGGATTGTAGGTTTGGTATAGACATCAGATGACAGTTCAGAGAAATCAGCAGAACTAGTACTTCTTGTGATGATGGGATTTCATCATCTTTGTTTATATTTTCTGCGAAGAATGTTGTTGTCACTTGTTTTTTGTATAAAGCGCAATATGTTTTTCGATCAGATGTTTTTGGCTTGACCTGTATTCCTTTGTGGCATTTAATTATAATTGGCGATTGTAATTCCATATTTTCCTGCTGAAATGCTGAAGAAGTGCTGGGTTTAGGTTCATTTAATACTTGAGGCTCTATTGATGGTGTAACTTTCTTAGATAGAAACTGTGGTAAATTTTTTTTCAACTTTGGCCGTACTTTCATTGTTAACCAATATCTATAGTTTTCAAGATCTTCTTCCAACTATAAAAGAAATTTAAGTATAGAAGTCAATTATTATAATCATATTTCTTAGGCAGATCAAAGACAAAAAAATCTTTCTCTAACTGATTCTTGGTTAGAGAATGAATATAATTTGTCTAAAATTTAACTAGTACACAAGCAGTGGACAAGGTCCATTAATGTTGTAATTAGGTATTCATTGTTATACTTACATTGAGATGATCTTCACATATGAATATAACACGTTTCGGACATGTAATACCTAACGCTTTGCACCACTCTTGCTTTGTAAGATTAGGTAGGTAAAGAGAAAAATGTTTTATCGGTGTCTCTTGAGTTGTTCTTGCAGAGTGGTACACAACAATATTTAGGATCTGTTATTGGCAATACAATATCTTTATTAACCTGACTCATTTTTATCTCAGATACTACAAACATTAAAAAATTTAGATATAATAAAATAACAATCAGAGGTTATGTTTATGTTTGCAAAAATTGACATAGTAATTTTGACGTTACACTTCATGCTGTTGTCACCTAGTATTAAAACAAAGGGCCAAGATAATATTTTATACAGCCGTAGTAATGACGTCATCAGGCATTTTTTCATTTTTATTATTTTTCTCGATAAATAGCTCGTCTAGAAATAAAATAAAAGCACATTTGAGATCACTGAAGGTAAATTAAGAAACGGTATTTTTGTTTTAAGGCCTTATAAAAAATGAAACCTTGTCAATTAGGTGTAAAGGTGTAATTAAAAACTAACTCGGTAATCAAAACATGGTCAACTTGTTCATTTCAATCTCGTAAAAATACATGTTATGTATCTATCTAGATCAGCGTTTCCCAAAGTGGAGACCTTTTCAGGGCGGCGCGGGCAGCTATGTTGTTGAGTAACTTGAGTATAAAACCTGAAAGCGTTTTCTATGGTTCAGTCTTCTTGGGACATTTTTATTCTGATTTAAAAATATAGACTGGAGGATGGGGGGCGCAAAATGTTTGTTATGGTCGAAAGGGGGCGTGTCTCAAATAAGTTTAGGAACCCCTGATCTAGATACTAGACACCAAACTAACACGAGAAGTTAGTCGGCTTTAAGACGTATCCAAATGATCATGTACATTTATTGTTGTACAAGAATCTAAAGCAAATAAACTTTTGTTTAATTTTGAAACTACACATAATTAGTAAATGGACCACCATTAGCGTATTGAAGTCCCTCTACATAATATGTTGTTATAAAGTTTTATTTATAAGTTTAATGTATTAGTTGTGAATAAATGATTTCTATTTCTAATTATGACAAAAAAACACCATAAGATCTTGTTGAACGTTTATTTTTTACGTTTACAAATACAATCCATACATTTTTTAATCAAAACTAAAACAGTAATAACTTTTCCAAAATAAAAATAATATTGTGATTCATTAGTTCTTTTTACATCTTGTATCAATTTAATCGACCAATAAACGCTGAGAGTGGCAACATCCTGGAATTTATTGGCGCCTAAATAAGCCGACTCGAGCGTTATTCTTATTATTGAATACTGCAATCGATGTCTTACCGCTTGCTTACGCTAAAAATGTAATTTCTTGCTCCAAGGTATTTTGGCAACAATTTACATCACAGATACATTAAATATTTATTCACCTAAAACCACGAGGCTTTAGCGATGCAATGGCTGTATTTGAAATGTGTTAAAAATAAAAATATATTTCACTTTAAGTAAAGTTAACAAATAGCTCTACCCACAAAAATGGCAGTTCATAATAGGCATTTTTGGGTAACGTTTAGGTACCTTTATCCAGACACAAAAGTAGATACCTACTAATATAATTAGGTTAGGCGTATGTTATAGAGGTATATCACCGAGATAAATGACACGATTTTACGCATAAAATTTAATTCATGTGAATTTCCATAATTCTATTAATTTATTTATCACAGATGTTCATTGCAAAATAAAAATGATGTAGATATTACAAATATCTGAAGTAACTTTGTGTTTTTAATAAAAAGTGATCAGAGATCTTCATGTTCCGTTCAAACGTTTTTATTAATGTGAAATTTCTTGGTCCAAGCATAATTTATTTACTGCACCATATCAAAGGTTCGATATAGAGTTCAGTTATTGTTTTTTTTTAACAAAACCAACTAGATTAGCTAAGTAACTTAATCGGTTCTAATGTAAGAGGTACACACACATCTATCGGTTACAAAAAATAATTTTAAATACTAGTACATTTAACTTGATTTATATTAGATAAAAACGTTAAGTTTGATTGTTTTGGGAAACTATTGATTGATCTACGTTACCACGAATTTACAGTAATTTTTTTACATATTTTTTAAATAATTATTAGACATAATACAAAACAAATCATAAAATGGAAAGCTCAGAGCTTGTGTACGCAATCAAAATCTAAATGCCTTCAGTTTAGAATTCGCTAATTGCCATGTATAAAAAAAACGAGTACCTACATATAAAATAAAGTCACCTTTGATTTCTTATAAAAATCTCACCATTCCTACATTGTTACGTTAGTTTACGACAAAAAACAAGCTTAGATTAAATGTTTAAATAATGGCGTTAAAATTAGACATTCGTTGCATTTAAATAAAAGTCCCAAAAAGATTTAGATACAAAAAGGAAGGTTTTTTGTAAGAGCTACAAAGAAGACGGCCAAAGGCCATACTGATGTATTTACAATAATTAAAAATTCGAAACCATATCGACATCGTCATATGTCTAAGGTTTTCGCAATTTTGCATAATAAAACACAATAATTACCGCTTTTTACTCACGTTTGTATTGTGTTTTTATGGACATATTGCTCAAGTTCAAATCATATAGTTAGGTATACACCGTGGTTGATAAGTAGCTAGTTCGTAATTACGAAGTTTTTACATATCTCTGATGAATACAACTTCTTTCACGACTTTTTGAAATTTCATTGATTTAGTTGTGAATTAAATAACTTTACAAAGTAAAAGTTGTGTCATAACTGATTTTCCGAACCTAACCTCTGAAGAATCTACAGAATTTCAAAAAGTCGTAGCTATTACAGAAATAACCTTCTAACTAATCAATAGCCCATTATCAAGTATTTTAATGCAACAAATGCCATTTAAAAGTTCTTTAACAACCTTACGCAGAAGAGTTTGAAGAAATCGACGTTTTCAACTTAGAATCTATAATGATTTCATCACCGGATCGGATGTTGTAAGAGTAGAGTTGTTTGGTCGGATACTTCATCTCCTCGGGACCCTGAAAAGGCTATAGGATAGAAATTGCAATATTACTGTGTGATTTGTTACTGTTTAGTTACATTGATGGACGATGGTACAAACATTTACCCAATAACCAAGCCAATGAATGTAGAGATTATGAAGAGATGAGTTTTAATTGTTGCCTACTTAAAACAAAACTTGCAGATGACTAGTATAATTTGTTTCGTCGAGAACAAAATCTATAAGAATAAATGCCATTAAATGTGTTAAGATTACAAGTAGGTAGGTAGGTAGTAATCCAAACTTTTTAAACATAGAAAGTTATTTATCAACCTTTACGCAGAAGAGTTTGAAGAAATCGACGTTTTCAACTTAGAATCAATAATGATTTCATCACCGGACCGGATGTTGTAAGAGTAGAGTTGTTTAGTCGGATACTTCATCTCTTCGGGAGCCTGAAAAACCTATAGGATAGAAATTGCAATATTACTGTGATTTGTTACTGTTTAGTTACATTGATGGACGATGGTACAAACATTTACACAATAACCAAGCTAATTAATGTAAAGATTATGAAGAGATGAGTTTTAATAATTGTTACCTACTTAAAACAAAACTGCAGATGTCTAGTATAATTTATTTCGTCGAGAACAAAATCTATAAGAATAAATGCCATTAAATGTGTTAAGATTACAAGTAGGTAGGTAGGTAGGTAGTAATACAAACTTAATAAACATAGGTATAATACAATTAAGACTAATTTATAAAATAATCTCAAAATAATAATATAAGAAAAGTCAAAGTCATCACAAATTTAGTTTAGACATCTAGAACAACCCCCTGTCGTTCAGTTATCCTCGACGAAACAAATTGTGTATTGATTTGGCTATTGGTAAAATGACAAAACACAGACACCAACACAACATAAAAGACACTCGCTAAACCCTCCGCGCTTGAGCGTTTAAATGAAGGGGAGAATTTTGCTTAAGGGAGTCAAGAGTTAAATTAATGAATTTAATGTATGATGGTAAACAACGATAAACCTAAAAGATAAAAAATAGACGCACCTGTGAATCTCTTAGTTCTTGGTCGACGTAAAATAGGCGCATTTTGGACGCTGGAAAACCGGCAAGCCTTTCCAATCTCGACTTTAAATCGGATACAGTCCTGAAAATAGGAAATGCAATAATAGGTACTAAATAACGAAATTAAAAACTCATTTGAACGTTATTATTCTATGCAACAATAACTTGCTTTAGGTTTTGGAGAGCGAATAAAATATATATCCCATCAACGTTTATGTTAAATTTATGTTTCTTTGCTGTATCAAATAGGTTGTCATTTATATTTACTATTCAAAAGAAAAATAGAGGTTTTCTTTTGTATGAAAACAGTGCTGTTGTAGTCTTGTTTGAGAAAGTTTTTACCTGTAAACATCAACAGTTCTGACTTCGCTGGTATCACCGCACGTAAACGTTATCTGAACCCGCTTCTCTGGCCTCAGATCAACAGAAACGAGAGGGTCGAGTTTCCCGTGAACACCAACTAACTCCCAATACCTGGAATATTTAATAGGCTTTTTGAAAAAGGATGCAATTTTAAAGGTCACTGCAGTAATTGGATCTTTCTATCGCTCAAGTTCATTAGGTTTTAGTTAGAGTGGCGTGAAATCTGGGTACCTAATGATAAAGGTGCAATCAAGGATTGTCACTCACCGGCCTAGGCCGTAAACAATGCCTAGGGCTATTCAGAGACCTGTAGTCCGAATCTGAAGATTGACTTGATATGCCTTTCTATTGAGTCGCACTAAGCGAGACGATGATAGCCTTTCTGACATCGATATCAGACCGAAAGACTGAATACTCCACAGGTTAGTAGCTAACCAAGCACAAAGGCAATTTTTGTCGTTTCCAAAAAGGAGTTTGGCCAATCAAACTTTACAGTTTGCAACCACCCACGAAATTTTATCTCTAAATTACTAATACCTCTTAACCTAGCTACTTAAACCCAAGCGCATAAACTTCTACATTATCATATTCCTTTAGTCATTCAGGTCAGGTCAATATTACTACAGAGTCGCCCACATGTCTCCTTATAAATAGGACCTTAAAGATTCGTGAAGGATACTCGAATACAAATGTCTTGAACGTTGAACATTTCGCTTCAATGTCACATGGAAATGTGTACTAATAATAACAGTTAGAGACGAGAAAATGTGACGCCTTCCACCTATAAAAGTTTTACTATCGTGTTAATGCCATCAATAAATTGTATTGTCAAGTTGTCTTTATTGTCGTAGCGTCGAAATGTCGGTTGAGGAATATTCCGTAATGCCTACAAACATGAAAAAGGTCCTGGGAGACCAGCGACAGAAATATGTGAAGGTTAATTAGACCGATTTAATTAATCCGACACCTATTAATTTGTTGTTTCTGAAGAAGGATGTACACCTATATCATTAGCTTCATCAATCAAATTAGAACAAAGTCACTGTTTTCATCTCAAGCTGTTTCTTCGCTAATTTCTTCTAAATCAAGATTCATTTCTGATTCATTTTTATTCATTTATCATAATTCGTGGCGGGGTCGCTATACCCGGGCGACCCCGCCACGAATTCGGTCGGTCGTGGGTATAATAAGATTTTTTTGCATCAATGAAATAAAATGTGTAATACAATATAGGCGTACCTGATAAAGTGATAACACTAGTAAGATTGTATATATTATACTGAACATGTTATAGTAATTGTATCTCACCTGTCTGGCCTATCAGACTCTGGTTTCTCCATGTAGTACCGAATGAAGGCTCGTTCAGCTGCATCTCTTTCTTCTACCGGCACTGCGCCTCCTCCATTCAGGGTTCTGACATGAGGAAGCCGCGCCAGAAGAAGCAACCGCCTCTCGTGTTCTGTTGATTCCCAACGTTCCCATAATGGCCAACCCTGTAAAATTAAAATCTCTAAATACGGTAAAGCATTTGAATACATCCGTGTGAGCGACGCTGGACCCGGTCACTATATAATTATTAATAAATGATATGAAAAAAATTACTCAAACTATCAATTAATCGACGAACAACCGCAAGTCACGGCAACACAAACTTACAAAGGGAAAAACAAAAAACCAGTAGATTGAATTCATCGGTTTTTATCCGTTTCAGGTTCTCTGAAGATCGAGTTTCCTTCTAGGGCACGAGAAGGAACTTATGAATACCGACCTGACTTGTAAATAAGTCAGGCTTGGATGCCTTATAAATCCTACAAAGATGATAGATTAATGCCTAAACTGTGATATTCTATTGAATTGTTCTTAGTTGCTAGAAGCCAATTTTAAACATCCATTCATTTTGAACATCTTTATCTAACAACACAATGCGCCATCTAGCCCCATGGTAAGCTACTAAGCTTGTGTTCAGTTACTAGACAACGGATATAATACTTAAATTTATTTTTTCATTTGTAAATACAAATGTATAAGTATTAGACATAGAAAGACACCCAGACCAGATACAAATATTATTTTTTAAGCATAAATATTTGCATCAGGCGAGGATCGAACCCGCAACCTTCTGTATTGCAGTCGCGCAATCGCCAACACGCCAAAAAGGCTAAGGTTATTGGAAGGTCTGTACTTGTTTATACTATTAGTACATTTTAATGTTATCGTTCAAAATAGTATTCTTCATACGAAGAAATTGAGTCGAGTGTTCATAACCATGGCATTCCTTTGTTCCACGATCGGTAGCTTTACTTTCAACTAAACCCGTTTTGTCTAAATAAGGAAAGCGGATCCGTGCAAGTTGCTTATTATATTCCCCTCACTGGTTATTTTATCTTTATGTTGATAAGTTATGTTACAGATAAGACAATAGGTGAGATTGTATATTTCAGCATTTCTGGGGTAGCTAACTAGGTAGGTATTAAATCTATTTGTTGACTGGTAGTACTGGTACTGGCGTGTTATTATTACGTACTACGGAACAGAAATCACATTTAGCTATACTTGAAGTATTTCGAGGTAGTACAGTGTATGGGTTTTTGTATGGCTTGATTTAATTTTATCATCAGATAGGTGTTAAGGACTCACAACTCATTTCAAGGGTGACCATATTTGAAGCAGCTGGTCAAAAATTATTCACACATGACGTGACTAACCAACCCCTAAGCATCAAAACAATACATGGTCATTCAGGTTCCGTTCCATTTAGTCCCGTCTCCGTTCTGATTCATTAATTTCAAGTATTGATTTTATTACTACATCCTTTATCCTCGATTGAAGTTTATGTTGGGTCAGTGTGCTACACTCGGGTGCAGTTTAATTGTATCAATTTCAGATTGAATTGGCAATTTTATTTATTCTTCAGAACAAATTAGGCTATACCTACACTTTTTGAACTTGTAAGACCACGGCCGGTTTCACCCGTATTAAAACGTCGAGGTAATTTAAATCTAAAATATTTTAGAACGTTCCTACTAACTTATTGTTAGGTACTCTAATACCAATCAGTTAGGCTATGTAGTTAGGCAATTTTTATAATTAAAACACGTTTATAAAAATGGTGTAATAAACGGAATTTAAAATAGATACTTCGACCTAATTCTAGGTACTCTATCAATACGACTAACATAACAAGTAGGTAAGCTACATAGAGCACAAAGACTAGGAAACGTGCTATAACGGTAAGTACTACTTAGTATTTATCCTTCAAATACTTAGCACAAAAAGAATTTTACATAAACTGCGGAAGATCGAAGAACCAACTAAGGCTTTAGTTTGTAAACCACACGTAATTCATACCTACATAACATTAAAAAAAATACGATTTGTAGATAAATGTTCAACGAAATACAAGTTAAAAATCAATCTGTGATAGTCATTACTAAACTAGATTCAGAAAATAACTGTACAAACTCACGCGTAGATAAATTAGTAATTACCTACTAATTACTCAGACGCAAAAACACTAATTATCTGTTACTAAAGGGAAACCGCCGATTAAATAGTACTGCTTAAGTATTTCATGCCCTTATAAATGCAGTTGTATTCAGGTAGAGCGTCAGTAAGCGGATTATTTACCTATACTGACTTTACTGAGTCATCCATTAATACTAGGTAAGATCATTAACGAGGTACAGTCCAACAAGTATAAGTTGGCGCGACCGTGCTCCACTATGTTCAGTTTTAGGACTCTTACCGGCTTTATATAAGTTAATTATAAATAAAAAAGATGACTTGAAACAGATTACAACAGCTTTTCTATAAAAAAAAAGTTAGTTGATATTCGTTAAATAATTTTAGCTTGTGTTTAGTTCCTAAATTCGCCACCCCCCACTTATACTTGTAGCACTGTAATAGGCTCCTAATACATGCCTAATACTCACAAGTGACTTTTGTCAATTAGTCACATTTTCACCGACGTTGATTGTCACTCACAAGAGAAGACAGAGCATTAAACCACGCATAAGGTCGTTTGTAAATACGGCTAATAGTCAAGTAGAAAACACGTCAAAGTTTTGCTAATAGAAAAATAATATTTATAAGTAGGTAGTATATCAATTTATCTATACCATCGTATCTTTTAAGTAATAAGCACTATAAAATATACGATATGAATGATGATCTCACACTCATCAACGCTAGGTACCTAATAAATAACATTATCTCTACTTAGTAATATTGTGATCTGTGTCACGCACACCTACACGCTAGAAGCACCTAAATAATTTACGTATATTTTAAATATAAATAAATAATAAATAAATCCTGTGACAAACACACAGCGCCATCTAACCCCGTAGTAAGCTGCTAAGCTTGTGTTACGGTGGCTAGACAACGGATATACTACTTATGTTTATTTTTCTTTCGTAAATACATACATAATATACATATTAGAAATACGCCCAGACCAGATACAAATATTTATTTTTAAGCATAAATATTTGCACCCAGCTGGAATCGAACCCTCAACTTTCTGCTTTGCAATCCGAGCTTCGCCCGCTGCGCCACAGAGGCCAGAGGTTGTTTTGTTGTTTGCTTATTGGATTCTCGGAAGGCAACTTTCGGTTAACTTCAAAACTGATAAATTTTATATTCCGCTGCGCTGTTGTTTCTTTTGAGTTTTTGCAATCTTTTAGTTTGTAACTTTGTCTGGTTATGGAATGGCTTAGCAGGAAACACTCAACAGAATTTAGAGAGAAATAATAAAAGTCGTTTAAAAAAGGACTAAAGTTTTTTATCCATCTATATTTCGATTTCAAATAGATATTTAGATCTAGGTATATATATTTTAGCATTTAAAAATTTCGTTACTCAAATATACCTATTAATATTATTATTTTTATTACATTTCTGTATTCAGGACTAGCTAGATATTAACACAATTATTTTAAATTAAACATAATTTAAAAGTGTCTAACTTCTACTTAGATGGTAGATTATTCAACACGAAATTACCTACTAAAGTTTATAAATAGGAATGAATGAATTTTCTTCTCCGAAAATTTGAAACGGTACGATCGTTACGTACGAGAGATAACGACCATCTTTATTTAAGAAATTGCTACAGGCACTCAAAATGGTTATGATCGCTTAAAATGGTAGTTTAGAGTGTAGTCGGTACCTTCGGGCAGTTGACCTAAAAGCCGTTGGGTAACATATGCATCGGTCACGACACTATCGTGGTGGGATGGTCAAAGCTAAGCTAAAGGTGACAGTAACTTATACCACAGTAGTTTGTGCGCCTCTAGGCGCTCTTATTCTATTTAAACAAATACTTAGGTGTGCCTAAACACTAACTTTTCTAGGTTATGTATAAATTAAATCACAGATTTCCTAATATAGTAACATTTTTCACCTTCCTATTTTAAACCTAAACTGAGATGGATGTAAATATGATAGCCCGAGAGCACAGTCTAATCAAGGCTTTGTCTAACAAAGCTACGGCTACAAGCGAACATCAAAGTGGCTTTCACAGTGCAAATTGTCCTTGACGTGGAATACACATTTCTAAAACTAGCTTCTTAGAATTTCCTTCGGTTTACTGGTATTTGAGTGAAAAAACTATTTTAATCGTGTTGCTTTTACTACTTCATTACAATATGAAAGCATTTTTCAACGCCCCAACGCTGTCTAGCTTCTTTTTTTTTGCAATGGTGCAGCTCAACTAGTGGAGGTTTAAGGTTTAACTAAGGCCTCTATTTTGACGAAACGACTGTTTTCAGAGAAAACAACCAGATAGCTGCTAGTTTTATTTCATTTTCCTGGTGCTCGTTTCACTTTACTTATTGGGTAGTTATAGTAATTCGTATGTAGCGGTGTGGCATCCGCTCAACAATTTAAATAAATTATAACGTGAATCAACGTTTTCCGTAAGTCGATATTCAATATTACGGTTCCGAAACCTGGGAGCAATTTGTACATAATAGATAACAATTATATTATAGTTATCTACTATTCTATACCTACTATGAGGCCACTTACGGCTATTACATTTGTTCCGATGCAAACGCTACGTTTCTGGGTCACCCGGCGTGACATACCCCATACTTCCGCACTTATAAATTTATTACAGACCCCAGCCGGGAGCGCGGTTCGATAAAACCAAACATAGTGTTCGTTCTGCTACATATTCGTAAATGTGCATGCATGAATATTTGAAACTGTCGCAGTATTCCGATTTAAATTTCTATAAGTAGCCTCTCTCTCTCTCTGTGTTTTGATTTACAGAGTCACCTAAAGGTCTTATAAGACGCAAAAGGCGTGGGAGTCAGATGCCGGTGACCGTTTGTTCTCATCATGAATCATGTGTAAACTGCACTTCTTATTATTGACCCGACACCTCAAGTAATTTTCCAATCTTGGTGCATTTAATTTCAAATTATAAACTGATATTGTTCGCATCAACTAAAATGGAATAGGTATAGAATTTGAATGTTGTATCAGAGATGACAATAAAGAAAGAATAACATAAAATTGAAATCATATGTTTGCAAAGAGGTTTAAGATCGCATAAAGTCTGCCTGAAAGCAAACAAAGGAATTTAAACGCAAGCAAAGCTAACATTTTATGAAAGTTTCGACTGTCGTTTCAATAACGTAATTTTACTTTGTTGTCTGTAAATATTAAATATACCTGTTGAGAAATCAATAGTGTATCTCGCGTGACTAATACATCGTCATAAGTTTTAGGATTCAATAAAAGTTTTGAAAGAAACGAATACCAAGGGAAATTGAGTTTACAGTCATAATAACTCAAAGGTCTACAACTTTTTGCCTCTTTTTATTTCACAATATTCACTGCTTTCAATCCAGCCGTTAGCATTAATTGTAAATGAACGTAAGGTCGAGAGTCTAGCAATGAGATCAAAATTACTTCAGTCTAGAGTCTAGACTACATTGAATATTAATTTGTTTGATGCCCTATGTTGTTTTGGTCCATACA
The DNA here is from genome assembly GCA_949358125.1 of Idaea dimidiata. NCBI lineage: Eukaryota > Metazoa > Arthropoda > Insecta > Lepidoptera > Geometridae > Idaea > Idaea dimidiata. The sequence goes on from OX442329.1 coordinate 17,427,170, forward strand.
GAAAAATATAGAGTTAGGTGGGTAGGTACTATCAAAAGCCGTAACGTAGATTTGTTAGTAGGTATTTTGGTAACCAAACGAAGGCCATTTTTTACATTACATTTGCTCGTAGTTAGCTACTATAGAATTATTCGATTCCTCAGATTCTATATTATTGTCTCAGTTATTCAAAGCAAACACGACATAAACAAGATGTTTTCACTCTATTTAGTAGAAACAAAACGAAACTCAGGGAAATACCTCTTAAATTATAGTACCCACCAATAATTCTGTTAAAGTATTCTTTGACTTTTAAACAAGCATTCTATATTTTCTTATTTATCTATACATTCTTATTTACGTTAGTTTGTTTATAATCCAAATTGAACAGCTTCCTCATTTAAAATTATTACGCGAATTTTCAAGTTTTTTATTATTATTATTAAGCCTTTATTACTGATTCGTTTACAAAACATTAATATTAAATATATAGATCTAGTTTGGTTGAATCAGCGTGTCTGACACATAGGCCTCTTCCAACTCCTTCCACTCAAATCTGTTGTTCGCTTTTCTTGTCCAGGTAGGACCACCTATTTTCTTTATATCATCTACCCATCTTTTGGCCTGTCTTCCTCTCCTTCTCTTACCATCTATTGGTAGCCATTCGGTAGTGAGTTTTGTCCATTTTTCCCTACTGTCTCTTGTCATATGACCCGTCCATCTCCATTTGAGCTGTTTAATTTTTTTAATTATATCTTCTACTTTTGTTATTGATCTTATTTCTTCTGCTGCTTTCAAGTTTAGGAGCTGCTTAATCGTTTTTAAGAATAAATGTCTTAATACCTACCTATCTATAATTTGTGTACCTAGCAATTCTGTCTTTGCCTTTACTAACCCAAATATTGTTTTATTTGATTCTCAAATCAATACACAAAATTTACAATCCAATACAGATATCGCGAGTCAATCAACTTTTATACGAATTAAGTCTTTCTTTACGACTGAGTCACTTCGAGTTTAAAAACATGTTGAACTTTTAATTGTATTCAATTTTATGTTTGTTTTATTTTGTCATTCCTTAGAAGGTAACTTGATTTCAATTAATATTGAGTTTTCGAATCCACTTTATTATTTTGGAGTGTGCTTATTTATTTAAAATTGATTCAGAAGAAAAAATCTCAAAAAAAACAGTCTTATTACAAATGAATACTAACTCTGTTGAGAGTTCCTCAGTGGAAAGGATTTTTTATACATTTTTTTTAAACCCTTACATAACCTACTACTTCATACAGGAAAAGACATAGGAGATAATAACTATATTATGTAATTCTTAAATAAACCTTGTAGCCTCGGCATAGAATAGATATCGCAGTCCTCATTTCTTACCGTGGGTCTACACCGTTACTCAATATTTGAGGACTACTTAAACAATTAAGCCGATTACGATTAAAAGATCTTTATGGGATCTAGGAGGCAGACCAGCGAACCTAAAGTTCTTCCCGCGGAGTTTGAGATGAATTGCTTGCCTCATATATTACTACCATTAGTTAAATAACGTTGATGACTTGATGCAACCGGGAATTTCGGGAATGTCGCTCAGGTGAGAAGTTGATAATTATTATAATTACAGTTAAATCGGTAGCGATAACAAATAATACCGTTATTTATATGAGTTAATCGATTTCATGAATTTGAATTGCTAACATGCACGTGTCAGTTATTACTATTAAATCAACATTTGATACGCTTTCTCAATTACTTAGGTACTTACATCGCGTGATGGAAGAGGTGTAAAAACATAATATGATGTTTCATGACGTATTACGAGTAGAGAATAACCTTGCCATTAACGTTTATTAAAAAGGACACAATCATACCGCATTTGCATTATACAGTAAACAAAGAATACTGGCTACCTAACACGGTATTAACATAAACAAGTTAGAATTGCATATATCAAATCGGTTCTTATTCACAAAGCAGTATTTATTTCGTATCTAACAAACCGTGTGGCATCCATCATCAAACAACACGTCATACTCTCAAGGCTGAACGTCCAGTAAAACTAAATGATCCCGCGTTATCGTATCGAGACGAAGCGAGGACGTGACGAAATTACCAGCTTGTAACATTCTCAGATACATTTGCATTGCACAACAGCACACGATCTAGGGCGCCACTAAATCGGGAAGACCTTCACCTGCATCTTGCCAACACAAGTTCCCCAGGGATTGTTACTCGACCGATTGTTATCGGGATACGATTAGATAAACTTACGCGCCAAATCGTTACATTCGCAATCGTGAGGTACTGCCGCTATGTGACGTGTTTGTTAATTGGCGCCGGCAATACAAAAGTTGAGTAACAGATCCGACTTAGCAACAAGGATTGTTTGGAAACGACAACCTCGATTAGATGCCAGTTGTTTCACTAATGGCTTCAATCTTTTCCGGCCATGTGTTTCGTTGCAACTATAAACGTGATTCGCAAACACTTATGATCAGTACAGTATACTATACTAACCTGAACTCGTAAGCTTTTGAGTGCGGGAAATTGTGCTAGTCGATCCACTTCATCCCATGTAACCAGACCAGTGTTGTTCAGATTCAGGAATCGAAGTCGTCTAAAGAAACAAATTTAATTCAATTTATAAAAATACAGGAAATAGAGAGAGCTAAAATAGTTCATTTATGACCAAGGGCATTCTTATTAAAAAAAACTTTGATTGCAAGTTGCGCAAACGACCTAACAACGGGGCATGGTTTCGAGGTTCAGTGGGTCAATGGCGATAGACACATTAAGCCCTCAGCTATTGAGGCGATAAAACTTTATCAGCTGTTCTGAATACGTATAATTGATTCGATAGTCGATACTTACTTGAAGGCATCATGACTCTTTTTATTGCCATTATTATCACCACACTTTACGCACGGATCTGGTTCTAAAGTGTTTACAGGACACTCGTTGACCATCAAAGTTTCAAGATTAGGAAATGCGTATCCTAATTTTGATATTTCTCTCCAGCTGCTGACTCGATTTCCGGAGAAATGTAGTTTCTTTAGCTGATCGTGAACAGGTTCTGTTGAATCATCGCTGTTTAGTCTCAAACACGCCTCACATCTATCTTTTTCATCTACCTCTTTGCCCATTAAATTCACATAAGAATATTCATTGAGGCTCAAATGCAGTTCTTCTAGAGCTGGTAGAGCTTTAAGTAAAGAGTGGACACTAGGCCATCCGATGTATGTAGAGTTCAGGACTAAATTGCTGAGACTGTCCCACCGGGGTTGCAGAGCTTGAGCGGCTTGAATTTGAGCCGAGAGACGATTGAAACTTAGATTCAGAAATCTTACTCGAGGAGTTTGCTCTAAAATGGCAAAAACCTGTAAAGATTGGAATAGGTGCAAAACTTATTTGAAATTATCAACGAGCTCAGATAATAACAGTTAGATAATACCACGGAAAGAACTATACCGTATTACTCTATTGAGAGTAAAGTTGTTTTTCACAATCATGGGAAAGTAAGTTAACGTTGCAACAGAAGTGCCGCGTTTATCTCATTCTTAATTAATTAAGTAGCCGTAATTATTGCAATAAATGATTAAATAAAAATAAATATTAAATGCCGGCCAAGTGTGAAGCTACATGTTTTCACGTTACATACCTCATTCCATTCAGACAGCTTATTATTAGCAATGTCTAATTCAACAACATCAGCGCATTTATCAGCTAAGGCACAAGCATCTCCGGCGCAGTCAATTTCACAGTCATTGAGAACTAGAAGTGTAGGCACACTTAATCTTGGGGACCGTTTCGGTACAAAAATGGCAACTGGTATATCGTCTATTGGAGGATTAACTTCACCTTTTGCCCCATATTTACGTTCTAATGCCTCTAATAGTGAGGGCATTTTGATTTCTGAAACAAAAATAAGTAAGGTAGAAACATACTTTAATTGAGGAAATACTTTCTCTATCGATTATGTTATGAGGTGCATAAGTTTGATAGCAAGGTTTTGTCGTTAAATTGTACAAATTATTCTATTCGATACTCAAATGAATAAGAAACGGTTGAATGGGAAATTTTTAATCGGGCAGTATTATTGACAGCTGTTTCCTGCTCAGCTGAGCGTATGGTCGCGTGCGCAACTGATGCAAAATACGCTACGCATTTAGTATCCGAACACTGGTTCTACAAGTAAATGTGCAATCAAGTGGAAAGTAGAAATACGATATTACGTTTGTGTAGTTACTCTTAATTAACAAGATTAGTGCATCTTCTTCCACATTAGCAACTTATATATTAATCACGCCGCGCCGCTTTCTTTTTATCCGTAAATGATAACTACCACGTCTTATTTTTTAGATAAAAATTTCCTTCGTGTTTTAAGACTAGACTAGACACGATTTCTACAGAATCCTAAATCTATATAAAATGATTTGTTCTGGTCAGAGATATATAATAACTTTAATAGACTCATTGGTTCTGGCAGACTGATGGATCATCGAACAGCCTAAACTGCTAAATAGTAGAGCTGAAAATGGAGAATAATGTTCTGTCTGCATATGAAACATTGGTCTCGCGCAAAAAGCACATATATAGGCACAAGGCACCCGATAAGAAAGGATTTCCGAAATTCCCACAATCGGGACACAGCTATTATTAGTAAAAAAAAATAAGAATAGTAAATCAATTGTATATTTGTGCAAACTTTGGTCTTATTAATAAACGTTATATTATATTATTTATTATTATTATTAATTGAAAAATATTTTGTAAGTACTTAAAACATTATTTGTTGCATCAAGTTTCGTGGTTTTATTGTGGGTAGGAAATGAAACATGTACCTACCTACGATTAGAAAAATAAAATTTCTTATCTTTTACAACCTACATTTTCATAATTATGTCATAGAGATTTCTTAATTTGATTCCCGAACCAAATTTATTACACACTTATACGGATATTATCATAATTATTAATCACTATTGCGTCTAATTAGTATATAATTTCTACTATTTACATTCTATTTCCTATGTTAAAAAGCCAATTAACGATTGGATAAAATATGACGAGAATGTATTTTACAACTATCATAGTTGAGTTACTTTGCAAGGTTACCTATTCCTAATAGATTAATGTAACTATTGAGATTGAGACCTATTGATAGCGGAATCAAGGTCTCAAATAATATTTAGAATGTGTGCGAGAAAAAAAACTACAACGCTAATGCATCTATCAAAACGATTTTAATTAAAATGTATAATAAAAGCGAAGCCAGACCTTGCTTGCAAAATAGCAGAGTACTTACTAAGTAATTCACAACAATAAATATTAGATTGGGCTCAATGTTGAAAGTCAAATTCACAACACTCAAAATCGAGATTTCAGTTTACAGATGCAGTATTTGTATTTATATCCCAAAATGTATTTCAGGCTTTATCACAATTAATACAAGAGTTGATACAGAACATAAAATTTGTCCTAGATTTGAAATAGCGCGTATAATGTTATTGCAAGTGGCTACGCTCCACCATTAGCCAACATTTGATGTCCATTCATGTTGCGTAAAACTCATCATCGCACATAATCATCCACAAATTGATAGAAGCTACGTATTGGTGATCCATTTTCCCTAGTTTAGAGCACTTAGGACAAAGCAAAAGACGAGTATATTACAAATAAACTCGTCCTTTGATAGTATTTCCTGTTGTATCTACTATCACAACGTTGAGTACCGCAAGGAGCGCTACTCAGACCCGATTTAATTAACAACGTTTCAAACGATCCTGCTATCCAAACAACCTTGACCTACATTGAAATTGCGATTTTTTATTGTTTAATTACAGAACGCTTGTATAACATATCTACCGAATAAAAATGAATTACGTATAATGATGATTATTTAGTTTGCAAAGTTAACGTGTAGGTTGGTGTCGCGCAAAAAGCACGGAATATTTACCTATCACGTCACGTAGGTTGTATGGTTTATTTACTTAATGTTTGGTCGGACGTTTTGGCCTTTAATTAATAATAATTAAAACCTAAGGCCCAAGGACTTTAGGTCCTTGATACCTAAGGTTATTTGTTGACAAATATAATTTTATGAATATTACAGTTTCTGGACAATGGAAACTGTATAACTAGGTACATATATTATCATCGTGAATTAGTGGTCAGGCACCGCAAATTATGAGCGGTAACGCTAGCTAGATATTGTTTAGATAGTACCTAATAAAGGAAACAAAACAGTGTTTTATTGCTTTCGCTTGTCATACAGAAAGCGAGAGTAATTTATCAAGGCCTGTTTGCCAACACCGACTTATTTCCGCCGTTTTTCTTGCACGAAAATTATGTTTAAAAATGTTCTGTGTCCAGTTTTTACAGTTTTTGATGTCAACAATGGAAGGTTTTTAGAATATACAGAACCTAGGTATATAGGGGAATTAAAATGTAGCGTAACTATCTGCCTTCCTTCGCATTGTTTAATTATCAAAGTTTTTTATTTAAAACTATTTCTGGGCCAACTAAATATAGGTAAGTTACTACGCAAATTCGTGATTGAAATGCTATAAGTGTTAATTTAGAATCTCATTTAGGTATTAAGAACAAATTACAATACTGGTAAGTACTTGCACTGTAGACAAAGGAACATAAAACTGCAGGTTATAAAATAAATAACAATCCTAACTATATTTTAATTGCAATTATTATTGTCAGTGGAACTTTTGAAGGACACTTGACTGTAATTAATTAACTTATTGTTTAGAAAGCATTCTACAAGTGGTTTGAAAACTCGAGCTAAATCAGTATTTTTTACACGACTGCCAAAGGAAGTGTTATGTTTTTTAATTCTATCAAAGACTGCGGCAGATATTTCAGTAATGTAAGCAATTCAAGAGTCTTAAACTCCTAAATCTACCAAATGCAGAATTATTCAATTAAATGCGGAGATTGAGCTAACGTAATCTAACCAAATATTTTATTTTATTTATTTCATAAAATCCACAGCTCTTAATACTAGATATTACAAAAGAATAAAATTAATTTTACAGCCACTAAAGGATTTACATTGATTATATTAAAGAAAACAATATGGTTTCAATTTATTCTGCGTTGATCTTCAACAAAGTCCTCTGAAGGGTTGAAATTTTATCACAACCGAAGTCCCCTCCCTGTCGAGACTCGAGACAGCTTGGAGGGCGGCGAACCTGTTCCTACCTACCAGACGGACCACACCATAGCACTTAGACTAATGTTAGATCAAATATCTACAACAACCGTCTGGAATACAAATTGATGATGTTATCTACCTAAACATTTCCTTTAGGTATATGAACTTCGAAAACGATCAAAAATTGTTTCCAGACTGCAGATGTCCAACTTTATTAATCCTACTATCCTATTCATACATCCTACTAATATTATAAAACTGAAAGTTTGTATGTGTATAATAAGTATGTGTGTTTGTTACTCAATCACATAAAAACCGCGGAATCGATTGCGATGTAACTTGGAATATAGGTAGCTGGAAACCGGGAATAACACAGGCTACTTTTAATCCCGATATTCCCTAGTCTTCTATACTATAATACAAATACAAATTTAAAGACGTTTTCACATGATGTACAAGCTTATAAAACTGCCTATCGAGGGTCGAACATATTTCAATTTCAAAGAAATAGGCCAATTTTTGCAGTCCTTTTAATCATGCGCAAGCGCATATTGTTCCCCGTTTCAAACAGATAATTTGCAAAAGGTATCAAAAACCGGACACAATACAATTTAATGTACCTACCTACCGATTATGATGAGCGGCCTTGGCAAAATCGTCCAAACGTTCTCAGCTAAATCTACTGTGGCTAAACATTTGGAACCTAACAAAAAACCAATCCTCTAGCTAGTTATTGCGATTACAAACTGCGCAGTTTGAAACTAACCGCATTGCGCAGTACCCACAATTTGTATGGTTTGACGTTTTCTGCGATTTGTTTGAGGGGACTCTACATTTAGATGTTGAGTAGGTACTTATCATCAAATTTTGGTGTCATATTTTAATACGTAAGTAAAAAATCATTCACAATGGGAAATGTTTCCAAATTATTGCGACTCGAATACCTAACGTCGTCGTTGTCGTTTAAAATGTAACAAAACGTGTTTAACTGTTTACATACAGCTCGGTAAAAAGCAAGTTCGTCGAAACTGAAGGTCAGTTCTATGATAAATAAAATTGATAATAGAAACGTGGGCAGTCCACGTGCATTCAACAGATAAAACCTATTCTGAAATTACCTTTCTGTTTACGGAACTGAAAACTAGCATCTAAAGGGATAAACAAAGTCTATATATAGGTACTTATTCTATAAGTACTAGACTTAAGTAAGTATTGTAGCTTATAGACTGAAGCCTGTTTATAAATATCCGGATATTAATTAGCACCGAGATTGATTAATTCTATCTAACAGATCTTTGAATTGCAGCTTGTTTTCAGAATTGGGAATCGTTATTTTAGTCAAGTCCGAGGCTAATCATTGAGTAGGTACCCAAGTAAATAATAAAGTGGGGGCTACCTACTCCATAATGATAACGATCATATTCTAAGATGCATGTTTAATCGATTCAAGGATTAATTTAGTTTCTTCATTGTGATTAAACTAAAACTAAAGTCGAATAGAACTAATTTCACACGTCGCGTTCAAGCATAGCAAGGTCGGCCTACTATTTCTGAACGGGATGTTGTAATATGCGAGAATTCTTTGTATTTATTAACTAGTTATATGTTTTGAACTAGAAATTGTTAGGAATTAGGAATCATGCAGGAACCTTTACCAGGACTCTATGAATCAATGGGGCTTCCGGAAGCTCTTTGGGAATTGAGTGGTTGGAATCTTAAGACTTGGGTTGGTTGGTAGTTTAAATTACTTAAACAGGTAGGTACCTAAGTGACAATCATGCGAATATCTTATTGAATAAAAATAAATAAGTTTACCAACAAAATTGATGACTATATCCCTTCTGGAAAATCTGTCACAAATAGGTAGGATACGGCAGAACAACAATCATTTTTCGGTTTGAGAGTAGATATGTAACTACTTTCCTTGCCTATCCATAAGGGATCACCTTACTTCTACAATAATTGAAACACGTAGGTACTCACGTCGATAGACCGTCATAAACGGGATAAAATATTCAAAGCGAACCTTTTCTAAAATTGTACTGGCTACAAGCATACCACGACATGACTAACTTACAAAAAGCATTTTCGTCATCTATAATCGGGAACTGTAGGTACCTACAGCTACTTTAGAAAAAGGAACTTATAAAAATTAGATTTTTCTTCTGTTTTGGCGTTGTTGAATTGAAATAATAAATCCTGTGACCAACACGATATAATACTTATATTTATTTTTCTTTTGTAAATACATACATAATAATATTATACATAGAAAGACCAGATACAATTATTTATTTTAAGCATAAATATTTGCACCCAGCGGGAATCGAACCCGCAACCTTCTGCATTGCAGCCAAGCGTTCGCCTGACGCGCCACAGAGGTCGTCTTATGATTTTAATCGCGTCGCTATTAGGTAAGTAGGTACTTTTTATTATTTTGAGCATTATTGTATTGCCGTTCCTAATTTACGGAGCCTTTACCTTCCTCAAGGTAAGTAGTCCTCAAGTTTATTAATTTTCAACCCGCAAATACCTACCTCTACAGTCTACCTACACGGACACATTTGAAAAATTTGAATGATTTTATATCCCAATCGTGGTAGAAAAACACATTCGAATATTAAATTGAGGTGATGCGTGCCTGTACCTAGGTAATCCTACTAGGTATAGCTGAAATTAGATAGTTGTATATTAAATAATGAGATAATAATTTTAAATAGTAAGTAAATATTCACTGACACCTACGCAGGTCTTTTCGCGATATACATGTATACCTACCTACTAGCTCTGGTAGTAGGATTTAAGCATGCTATAACTTCCTTTAAGCAAGCTTAAAGGAAGTTATAGCATGCTTAAAACCTTTTGCTTAAAACTTTGTTATTGTTATCTTGGCGCGTCAGTATTAGTTGCACTGTACTGGAAGATGGCTCAGATGATGGCAATTTAGGTCAGTTAATCAATAGGTAATACTCTAGCTATTTTCATTCTATTTGTTGTCTGACAAAATTGTCTTCGAAAAACCTTTATTCTCTATTTCTCGGCATCTTTCTTTAGTTAGGTTTCTATTTTTTATGATTTATCGCCATGCGTCAATAGGAAGTTTCTACATATAGCAGCCGTTAGCTATAAACTGGTTTTATCTAGTTCTACAAACTGGAAACAAAGGTTTGGCGCGATATTGTTGTAAGATAAATAAACACCTCGTAATACTATTAATAGTAGGTACCTACGAATAATACTCAAATAGTTAATACCTTACCATTATGTAGGTAATATACTATATCATAGGACTTACTTATAGCTAGCTTTAATTTACTTTAGCTTAATTCTAGCTGTGTTCCTCAGTTTCATCCGCACAAGTCCCGATCCCGTGGGAATTCCGAAAAAAACCCTTTATTACTTAATGCCTCCTAATATCTGAACACACTTTTCAAATTTCAGCTTTCTACTAACAGCGGTTTAGGCTGTAGTTATAACCAGTCAGATAAGACAAAGCATTTTATTGATAAGGATAGATAAAAAGCGAATTTGAATTCGAATTGATAGGTTAAAATTAAAACTTAATTCGGATTTCTTTGGAAAGGTAGGTGTCAATTATTATACATAGGTAGGTTTACATACAAAGAAACAATCATAGGAAATCAAAATACTTATTTTGAAAACCTATGGCTACGAATGTTACCTAACCGACCTAAAATTTGAGAGAAGGCTTTGCGATAAGTAATTGAATAATAAATAGACCTTATTTTTAATTGCATTGTCAACTACTAAACTGACCTTTTGTAAAACAACAGAACCCCAAAATCCTTCATATAATTCTCACTGGAATTTTACTAGGTACCGGAATCACATTCACATTGGTTTCACTTGCAATTTTTCTTTCAGGACTATCAGCTGTTCACATTATTTTGCGCTGTGTTGAAGTAATCCCACGATTCTCGAAACGCACTGAAACACAATGACAAGAGACTGTTTGTCAATACACTGCTTGGCCTGCCCTGCCTGCACAGACGCAGTGCCTGCGGTCTACTCACACTACCACAATGCTCGTGTAAAAATACGCCGCGCCATCCACACGCTTGTCCTCCCTCTACTATTTGAACTGGAGGGTTACTCACACATTGATGTTATCGACTTGATTGGTGGGGATGAAGGAGGTCAATGACGTTGCTGTAGTTATTACAAACGAGAGAGATAGAACTACACTTTGTTGTATGAGATTGTTGAGTAAGAAATACAACAAACTGTAGTGACCACCTGAGTTGCACACAGGTACAATATTTTGTTACTTTGTGCTAACGTTGCCTGTGTGGGTATAGCTGCTGGTGTATGCATGTATCTTATTTTTTTTAAATAATAACATTAATAATCTTATATTATGTCACCTCTAAAGTAATAAGAAACGTAAATTAACAAATTTCCTAGGAAATAAAGTTTATTAAATAAACTTTCGTAGGATTCTAAACGAGAAATAAATTATTATTGTATTTGGCATCTTGTGGCGTTGAATGAGGATCTTACGCATAATACAATATGTATCCCACCGAAAGTATATAGGTAAGTTCTCGCACCGCCTAGCAGTTACGACGACTTCGATTCAATCTTACTACCTAATATTATAAATCCGAAATTCTGTTTGTTTGTTTCTTTGTTCCCTCTTCACGGTCAAACGGCTCGACCGATTTGGATGAAAATTTGCATAGGGACTTTTGATCCCGAAAATCCTGCGAAATCGGGACTTACGCGAGTGATAACTATTTATGAATAAAAATCGACACAGGAGTAGGGTAAATGATGTAGAGTGGCATCATCATCATGGTTATAGTCATCAATCGTCATCCTTCGTCATCGATCGTCAACATCATCATCACTACTGACATACAAACTTTACCTTACTTCACCTACCTACTGCAGTGCCAAAATCCACACTTAAACGGACGACTAGGGAAGTACACAACGACAGACACACACGACAGTACGACAGTACTTCAATGGGCGACCGTTTATGTGTGGATTTTTGGATTGCGGTAGGTAGGTGTTCAAACAACGCGGGATCGCGACTTCCGCGGTTGAAACCGCGGGGCGCAGCTATAATAAATAAGGGTGACAAAAGGAAAAATTTACGGTAAGCCTCTATATAATATCATTATCAGTAGGTGTTTGCACTGCATAGCTGGGAGAAAACACTCTTCGCGTGTGCATGCGATCCTGCTGTGGTAGGTATCATCTAATTAGCATCCACCGCTATTAGTTGCTATTTACTGTCAAAACACATATTTCGTATTCAACATTGCTGCTTTGAAGTAATCACCGGTAACAACCACGTTACGTCAAAGCAGCAATGTACAGCAAGTTAGCCACTAGTAGCGGTGGATGCTAATTAGATAATACCACAGCTGGTAAGTATGAAATCCGGGACGTCACAGATTGTGAAAACACACACGGTTGTGTTCACATCAGTCACCGCGATAATGCCTGCTTACCGATACCTACCTTAATGAAATTGTGTTATTTAAGTTAGGCACTTACCAATTAGTTATTTTATTAGCGATTAAACATGAGTATTTTTCTATTTCCCTTATTTAAAAAAATGATTCTTGAGGTTGGAAATGTCTACATTTTCTTTCAAATTTTGACTTGATTTTGACGTCCAGTGGCGAAAACCGTCAAAAAGTCTATGATCTCCTCTATCTCTGAATATAGGTCCTTGGTCCTTGGTAATAATAATAAACGACTCATGTCTTACTTTATTGAGGCCCTAACCAGGAAAAACCTAGCTATGACGAGAACTATTGATTCATTCATGGTTTTCAAAGGATTTTCTTTGTAATATTTGTGGTCACCCTATTGATTTGTGTATTGTGTGGACAAATTGGAAGATTTTACCATATTGTCATTTTATTGTTGTCACTGTCAAACCACGTAAATCGGTCAAAGTCACAAAAGTTTTCGATTTGTTGAATCGAGTTGAAGAATAATAAGGTGAAAAATAGAAAACTTATCAATAAATGTGATATCTTTATGCACGTATCTTTCACCTTGCAAAAGTAAATAATTATAGCTGTTTTAAGCACTGTGTTCTTTTCAGTCATAACTCCCTAATTTTCGTTTAAAAGTAAGTACCTACCTACCTAAGTAATTAAATTACAGTCACGATATTTTTATTATTTAATTTAAACTTTCTTCTTATTTATATTCTTACTTATGTATTATATATAACTTCAGTTAAACCTTACAGTTATATTACTAGTTAATGTAGGTATCTACTGAAATAAGGAAAAATCCACAAAATAAACACTTCTCTCCAAATGATAGAGACCTATTAAGTAGGTAAGTACTGTCTACGTAATAACTAGTAGGTAATAACAGCCAATAAAAGACGTACCAATATTGGTCAGTACTTATTTATTTTTAGCACCTATAATATGTGTATCACCCGAGTAATGTTTTGTATTGTCAGAGATTCACACCATTGTTGCATAGGAGAGATAATCTTAAGTATTTACTATACCTACCTACCGACCCGCTTGTGCTAGTGCTACAGCCTATGTAGAGTCATCATTATGTAGACATGTAGAGATACAGAATGATGTACATCTTTCTTAGAAAGTAATGAAAAATGCACATTTTTCTATATCCCTATGTACACTACAGTGCCTGTGCAATACAGATTTTGTATTTAAAAATCTCTAAAGAAGATGAAATGTTGTTTAGGAATTAGGTATCCTCTTTACAATCCTATCGTTTATTTGAAAAAAATAATTTTACCAAAGTACACACTAAGGTAACCAAAGTGAATGAAGCCACAAGACACAGCTAGGTATATAAGCAAGACTGCTTTTAATCTTTCAATTTATAACTCCATTGTTGTTAGAGTGAAATCATCAGTCATTCTGTTGACATTAGATATTTAATTAAGCAATTAACTGTTTACATTTTTCATTAGTCACACCTGCATCGCTTTATTGAAAGCAAGCATTATAGTTGATTCTAAAACATCATAGTCAACACATGAATATATTGAAATAAAAGGGATTTAGTTGTCTACATGTGAAGTGGGGATATTGTAAATATAGATAATGTAAGTAAACTATACATATATACATATAGTATATACCCATGTAAAACCTACTTATATTTGGGATTTACTTTTTATTGGAATGATTTAAAAGTTTGAGTCCTGTAGCTCGAGTCTAAAAGATAATTGGTACCCTCTGCCTGTCATAAAAGGCGACCAAAAGTCGTTTCTTGATAGGGGGTTCCATGGCTTAATTGTTATTCACCAAAAGTATGGGCTGTAGTGCCAAGCAGACGCTTTGTCCACATTTTAATATGTTGACCATTCCACTGCACTCTTACTTCCTATAGATGAGCATGTAACACCGTAAACCACATTATCACTATCAAGTGAGTGTGGTAAATATGTAATAGTGGTGGTAGATACTAATTTATGGTGTTTAAAAAAATAAAGACATAAAAACATGGGATTTTAATGTGTTTTTTAAATTTGTAATAATTTGTAATAATCACTTGAAAAAATGTAGAAGTCCCAAGTGCCATGACAACACCAAAAGTATTTTTTTAAATTATCTATCATTGATGTATGATAAATTGATAACTATAATAGGTATACAAAACCAATAAAATAACACATATGTATGTATACTGTTGCATAGATATAAGATATGAAATGCCTTAGATCTTAATGTGAAGGATAAATACATATTAAATGCCAGAGCAATTTTTTTTGCAAATCAAAGAATAGTGCACCTGATAATTAGGTATGTCTATAAAAAGCGTTGTCCTGTTTAATATTTTTAGAATACATACTACACATGTATCCTATCCAGATATCAAAAATACCGAGGTATATTTGTTTCATATTCTTTAATTTCAGTTCAACAAGTACATTACTCATGCATGCATGACTATATAATTTGTTACCTACCTGGCAACTTACCTGTATACACCTACATACCTAATATTTGTTTTTATACCATGTCAGATAAAAACACAGTCATACCTAGTTAAGTAGGTACTTATATGTAAGATGTAATCACAATGGTGTAATTGTAGTTCTATTTATTGGTTGATAGGATGCTGCAGACGTCAGTATTTAGTTGGAAGGTGATCAGCAAAGTGTTAAGTTTAAATAAAGGACTGCATGTGAGAGCAATGTCGACGTCAGACGGAAATGGAGGGTTTTTCTTTAGACAGGTCAGTATTTTATTCAATTTGATCTAACATAGCTGCACCCCTTGGTTTCAGTTTAGATATTGTTATATGAAATGTCATACAATACACATATTTTAATGTCAGTACATATAACAATTTCCAGCTATTCGACACAGTAAGCAGTACCTACACGTACCTACTGGCCGACACGCGGACACAGGAAGCAGTACTCATAGACCCAGTCATAGAGCACGCTGAAAGAGACGCCACTCTGATAAAACAACTGGGATTTAAACTAATGTATGCAAGTAAGTGCAAATCGAGGGACAACTAAAGTCCCACTTCACCCAAAAAAAATATAATCCCACTAAAAAAACCCGCCAAATTGGAAAAGGCGTTGGGACGGATCCCCAGAGATGCAGGTTCAAGTCCTGTCGGGTGCGAAATTTTTGGAAAGCATTTCTTTAAGTATAGTTCGAAACTCTATTTTCTCTTTTTCCAGTGAACACACACATGCACGCCGATCACATAACAGGCACGGGTAGACTGAAGTCCTTACTTCCCGGCACTAAATCAGTGATCGGGCGCGAGTCAGGCGCGGAGGCTGACCTACATTTGTGTGACGGCGACGAAATACACTTCGGGCAGTTCGTTCTACACGCCGTGGCCACTCCGGGACACACTAACGGATGTTTCACTTATATATTACACCGGGAAGTAAGTGAGGCTACATAACAGGCACGGGTAGACTAAACTCCCTTCTCCCCCGACACTCAGTCAGAGATCAGGCACGAGTCAGGCGCGCAGGCTGACCTTAATTTGTGTGACGGCGATGAGATACACTACCGGCATTTTCCTCTACACGCCGTGGCTACTCCGGGACACACGGATGTTTCACATTAATATTATAACGGGAAGTAAATTAGACCACATAATAGGCGAGGAACTTTAGTTCTTTTGTCACTTAGCTTTGTAGACGAGATCTGTCTATAACTAACCCTAGACTGGACGGTGTTCGTTACGCTACAGCGGACCCCGCATAAAACGCCTAGAAGAGTATGTCAAGTGCTGACATTAGCATGAAAGATTAATAAAGGGGGTTGTCTGGCACTCAATCAGTGATGGGGCGCGAGTCAGTCACAGTTCTTAATACATTCTTTGCTTTTTTTTGTCTTCAACGAATAGTAATTATTGGTCCAGAAAGAACGATAACCGCCTACTGACGTTTAATCGGCTCCGAAGTTTCGGCCAAAGTTGTTTCGTATTAGCTCTCTGGCGCGGCAAAATGTTAAAATGCATTTGCACGAATGCACTGGGTTACTTGTTTTTTTTTTAAATAAGTATCTTATAATGGGGAATATGCACGTGACTTAAATATGGACAAAATATTTTTTTTTGTAACATTTATTGCTACTGAAAACACACTATACAATTATTTTTAGAATTTATTTTAATTTAATAATGAAATTTAATCATCAAAAAGTGTCTGTTTTGAAATTACCGCGCAAATTTTCGAAACGCAACACTATTGGTGGAACAAAACGTGACGTCAGTTTTACACGAGACGTCTGCTGTCAACAAGCCATTTGTATGGTTTCTTTTTTGAGGAATAATTGTTATGTATTGTGTCGCTGTTTTTTATCTTAAGTTAATAGTTTTATGTGTTCAAAGTATTAATTAATTGTGAAGAAGGACTTAGAGAATGACTGAAACCGGTTTCGTAAAAGCGCAGTCGGATAATCTTCCGAAAATCGACGTGTTTATGATGGCCACGTATTTCGCTTCAAATCCAGATTATACGTCTGCTGAACTCAGAGGAGTAAAAGCTGCGAGGTAAATTAGTTATAGTATGTATATATTTATTTGATAAATGATCGTTTTCATGGTTTTGTAAATATAATGTAAACGTAACCTCAAAAGCTTCTATGCTGAACTGGGAGTAAATAAAAAAGCATGGTTCATATGGGTGATAGGCTGATCATGTTCAAGTGAATATGTATCAAGTGGTCGCAAGTTGTCATTCGATTGCTTGTGTCTCTGTCATTAGGTATTAGGAGTGTGATTTTATGTATGCGTATGACTTTACATTTGCAGCTAATTTCATTATTTTTGTGACAGATCTGGACGAGTATCATATGGAGACTCAGCCATCGGCTATGTACAAGTTAAACGGGAGAAAGGATTATGTATTGTAAAGGCCAGAATAACGCCAGAGCATAATGTCCGTTGTAAATCTTACAATGTAACAGCAACTTGCAAGGAGACTGAGGGGCATATTCTGTCTGTGCAGTGTGAAGATTGCACAGCACATTTAGGTAAGTATTTACTATAAAACAGTGATTTGAATCTGATTAAGTAACAGAAATACCAGTTCCATAGGTATATTATGTAATTATTTTATTATCATTATAGGATAGTATGAAATCATGATGTAGTTATTTGATAATTGAGACTAACCATGATTATTTTGTTTTAGGTGGCTGTAAGCATGCTATTGCTTTCTTAGCATGGCTTCACAGACGGAGTGAAGATCCCCCATCCACAAGTGTGGAATGCTATTGGAAGAAAGCAAAGTTATCTACAGTTGGCACGAGCTTAAAATATATTAAGGCTAAAGAGATTACTTCATCATCATCACAGAATAGAAATATTGAGCAAAAAATGCCACAAAGTGCAAGTTTTCTGTCTTTATTGAAAAATTACAGTCATGGTGTGAACGACATGAACAACCAACTTATGAAATATTTTAAAGAACCGACTCCTGTGGAAAAATTGTCCATCCATTATTTAAGAAGCAGGATGCCGAAGAAGCCATCAAATGCTCAAGATTTCATAAAATTTTGTGAAAAGAACATGGACATGAGCTCATGTGAGAAAGCTGTACTTGCAACTATCAATCAACATGACTGTCCTATGTGGTATGAACTTCGATATGCCCGTATAACTGCTTCAAAAGCTCATGAAGCAGCTCACTGTAATACAATACAAGGTACTTTAACTGAATTAATAATG
The DNA here is from genome assembly GCA_949358125.1 of Idaea dimidiata. Classification (NCBI taxonomy): domain Eukaryota; kingdom Metazoa; phylum Arthropoda; class Insecta; order Lepidoptera; family Geometridae; genus Idaea; species Idaea dimidiata. Next base: position 17,445,510 of record OX442329.1, read on the forward strand.
GGGGCAATAAAATTGAAAGACACAGAAGCAATGAAACGGGGTCGACTTCTGGAAAACCAAGTGTTGAAAAGGGTTGAACGACTAAAAAAAATAAAAATTCAAAAGCGTGGTTTTAAATTGAACCCTAAATACCCTATTATGGGTGCTTCACCTGACGGCATAACCGAACAATATGTGATAGAAGTGAAATGCCCTTTAACAGACAAAGCAATGTGTCGATACATTAAAGACAACCAAGTGTCTTTAAAATATAAAACGCAAGTGCAACTTCAAATGCATTTTTTCAACAAAAATAAAGCCCTCTTCTGTGTTGCAGCAAGTGATTTCGAAACAACTGCAAATGTAAATATAATAGAAATTAACTATGAAAAGAAGTTCTGTGAAGAAATATTAAAGAAATGCTATTTTGGATAAATGCTATTTTCCCATTGTTATACAAATAAATAAAATTTGTATTGTTCATTTAAAATAAAAAAATAAATAAATTATAAATGACTTTTTATTAACACACATTATATACATTTATTTCCTAGTTATTTATAACTTACAACTTATATTTAATAAAACTATTAAATGAAAATATCCCTTATATTATATTTATAACTTCTATCTAAACAAAACAACTATTGAGGAAAATATCTCTCTTCCCATTATAAATATTAAAAGTAATTTATTGTATCCCATTATACAAGGTGTAACGGGTAAGCCCTTTTAATCCGAAAGGGGGTTGTTCTAGACGTCTAGGCGAACAACTTTTGTTCTACGACTTTTGAAAAATCGAACTTTTTTGAAAATTTTGAGATTATGTTTCACTGGAAAAACAGCTGTTCTTGAAAATAAAGGTAATTGAAGGTTTGATTGTAGTAGACCAAACTAAATGAAAGAACAACATAAGGTCAATGACCTCAAACTCTAAGAAACAGCTGATTTTCAAGTAAACTTTACACCTAAATTTTTCGAAAAGTACTTTGAATTTTCAAAAGTCGTAGAACAAAAGTTGTTCGCCTAGACGTCTAGAACAACCCCCTTCCGGATTAAAAGGGCTTACCCGTTACATCTTGTATAATAAATTTACTTTTTTACTAACGTATCTTGCAAATTTATTATTCCACAAGCAATTATTATTACTTCATCCACTATAGGGATTAAGTGATGGTCAATGCATGCATGTGGCAGTAACATATTGAATTCTCTTAGTCTGCCTATAACTCGCTCTACATGAATCCTCAAAGCGGCTATTTGCTTTGACTGTTTAACCTCTGCTTTACTACTAGGAGTAGATTCGGAAACTGAAGGTGGCCTGACTAGGGTACAGTTTTTATTTTCTAGCAGGTGTGTTAGATCTTTAAAACCCCGATCTGCCATAACTGCTTTGTGAGGGGGTAAATAATCCAGATAGTCACAGTCTTTCACAATCATTAGGTCTGTTGCCCTGCCGCTATACCCCTCAGATATGTAATTGACAAGACCATCCGGAGTACAAGAAATCAAATATTTTAAAGTATTACATTTTTTATACTGTGACCAGGTCAGCGACTGATGCACAGCATTTGTTAGCTTTTCTATTTCAATCTCTAGACAGTCAATAATAGAGACAACATTATCATACCTGGCCCTAAATGAAATTGGTAGTTTTTCATATATTTGGGATGGGGTAGGCCAAAAAATTAACTCTTTCATTTTCTCTGAAATGGGTATTACACTTTTCGAAAATATTCTGCTGACTGAGCTCTGTGAATACCCAAAATTTAACGCCAACAAACTAAAAGATTCATTTAATTTAATTTTTCTTAGTGTAATCAAAATATCTATAATGGGAAGAGGAATATTTTCACTCAAACGTTTTATTAAATAATATGTTCTTTTTGGTAAACCTGATAACATTTTTGGTTCCCTTTCCATAGCAACCAATGTGCCACTACGCATGAGGTTCTTAAATTGTAAATCACTGTCTGATTCATCTTCATGAAGCCAACTTGAATCAGATGAGCTACGTTCTGGTTCATAATCACTTGATAATATTGATGATTGTGATGAATGAGTACTTGTGAGAGAGACAGTGTCAGCGCGATTATTTAAAAATAATTTTCTTTTTACAAAAAAAGCCTGAGCTGATTTCAAGGGTGATGTTGATGTATTTTTAGATGGTATACGAAACGGAGACAAAGCTATGCTATTATTCTTTGCATTTGCATTAACACCTTTGCTTCTATAATGAACTTTACAATTAACTTGCACAGCCTTATCAAATTGCAATATATCTTTACAATGTACATTTGATATGGGGACAGAAGCAGCTCCTTCATCTATTTCATTATTAGAAATATTCAGATCAACATCCATAAGGTATGGCACTGAGGCTGTACTGGGATCTGCTTCAGCTGAATCAGCTTCAGGTATTCCTTCTTCTTCAACTTCAGTTAGGGCAGCTTCAGCTAGAGCTTCTTCAACCAAAGCTTGTCTTTTCCTTTTCTTAGCCGCCTTTCTCTCGGGTGGTGGCTGCGGCTTCTCTTTTTTCTGGCACTGGAATATATGTGGCACTACTCCTTTTTTTAATCGCAACTTCACTTTTTGTCCATGTTCTAATGCCATTATTTTGTATTTAATATAATTTTCTGTATCCTCTTCAATCTGAAACCCAAAAATAATATAAAGGTTAATAAAACTAGTCTCAACTTGCCTCTTACTCTAATAATTTAGATGTTTTTATTCTTGAATAATACTTATACCTACATACATAAAGATAAATTTAGAATATCGAATAAGAATTTTTAATAATATCTTTACAACTTTTTGTAAACTAGGTTATGTTTTTGTAGATGTTTGTAAACAAAACAAGTAGGTAGGTAAAAGTAAGAATGATTTGTATTATGTATTTTACTTTTTTAATATCCTTACTTACATTGAAATGATCTTCACAACAGTATAAACAGCTCAAACACGATACATTGTCTCTTCTCATCGTCTTGCACCACTTTTTCCTTAGATTTTCACCTTTCGGCATAAGGAAATACACTTTGTCAGGTGCAGTGTTGATGTTATTTGGACACATAGGAACGACACAATATTTATAATATGGTTTTTTGTACTTTTCCATGGTAATTAAGTCGATATTCACTCACTTTATTTATTTTTTGGTAATTTTGTAAACCAAACACTTTGCTGTTGACATCGAACTCGTGTAATGGTGACGTCACGAACAAGCGCGCCAAAATGGCCGCGTTTAAATTGATCGCGATTTTAATATTTAATTTTTTGCATAATAGTTTATATTTTGGACGTGATATTTGTATGTTTGGTAATGTAATAACTAGTAGAAACATATAAAAAATAAAAAATAAATCATGCATATTCGCCATTGTAAAAAAATACTGGAATGCCCTGAATCGATCTATCACTAGATACAGTGCCTCCAGTGCTGTTTTACAACTATCTCAGTTGCAATCGCAAGATGGATTTTGTGCTTTTTACCAAACTACAACGAAGTTAAAAGCAAGGGTTATGTTTTGCCACTGTACCGTCTAAACTACTGAACCGATTTTTATAAATGTGTCAATAGATTCGTAATAATGGCCCGGGTAAAATAGATTGCATACATTTCTTAATATTAAGCCAACCCAAAATATAATATGTTTTGTCTTCGATTTTCACGTATTTGTTTAAGATATAATGATAAAGGCCAAGTAAATTTATCTAATCTCAAAATATCGATCTGACAAAGTATTAATGATATTCATATCATTGTGACAAAACATTTATTTGTTTTAGGTAGGTAAAACTTTATTTATTAGTGAATTGCATTATGTACACACTTTATCTAAAAACCACATTGGTGCAGTAATCAGTAAATAGGTGTGGCTCCAGGTAGTATATATGCTGAATAATTTTAATGGGATATCCCCCTAAAAGCCCATTGAAATTGTTCATCCTGTAAAATAATTAAGTATACAAAAATCATTCAAATACGGGATATCGAGCTCTGTAATATGAAGAAATGAAAGCATGGTAAAAACAACCAAGTTAGTTTGAAATCGTATAAATAAGTGTTCGTAAATACAATAACTACTTATAGATTCTGTATTTATACAGTCTTTCGGTCCGATACCTATGTAAGAAAGGCTGTCTATCTCGCACAGTGCGATTTAATTAGACAGTGACGAGCATATTATCAAGTAGATAATCAGTTTCTAACCAATATCTAATATTTTTTTTTATAATTGATAAGTAAGCGCTTGACCACTAGTTGACCAGATGGATAGCGACGATGTGGTCTAAGATGTTGCACGTTTAGCTAGGAGATACCTGTTCACTCGGAACTTGAAGACCCCCAAGTTGTAGACATCCGGGAACACATACTCAGGCAACTGATTCCATTCTCTCGCTGTACGAATAAAGAATGACGATGTGAATCGCTTGCGCGAATAAACCATCTAGATTAATAATAATTAAAAATGCAGGCGTATTTATAGCCTTAAATTAAACATATTTAGCTTTTGTTACAGCTTTTGTTCTAGACAACGGATACTACATACAATCCTTTTTTTACCCGACTGCGCGACGCAAAGGAGGGTAATGTGTTTATCGGTCTATGTATGTATGTATGTTTCTATGTGGCGTTTTAGAGGCCAAACGCGTGGACTGATTTTGATGATTCTTATGTCAATCGATTCGTCTTAATCTGAGCAGTGTGACTAAAGACATGACAGTAATCCAAATTAACTTTTGTAACTACCAGACGCCATATTGTCAAAATTAAAAAATCCAAAATCGTCATAGTACCTATGTCAAGATGGGTATCATTGAATAGGTATTTAAAAATCAATGTTAGGTTTCTTTTACCATTTTTATTTTAAATAGCAGTTTAGGAAATAGAACGGCTTAAAGTTAATTACCAATTAGGTATTCTTGCTTTTTATTACTAACGAACAAGTTTTTTTGTAAAGAAACAAGCATAGTTACTGTAACTATAGTCCCCGGCGGGATTCGAACCCTTAACCGGCCTGCCAGGTATTAGTCCATCGCGCACAGATGCTGTCAACTCACTCTTTATTCCGGTTGAATGTTTCCAGGGTGTGGCGTTCACGGGAGACGCGCTGCTCATCAGGGGCTGCGGACGAACCGACTTCCAAGAGGGAAGCTCGGAGCGGCTGTACCAGTCTGTGCACAGGTGAGGAGAGGGGGGGGAGGGGGGTATTAGTGGCGCGTTGTGGAAACACTAAGAATACTTAGATTTACGCCTAACAGTCTTGTATAAATGTGGCAAAAATCATTTTCTCGAATTTCTCCGTGCTTCGGAAGGCACGTAAAACAGTGTGAGCAACACCATTCATACGAAAAACAGGAAAGTCCTGTGGAGTTGACTGCGGAATTTTCATCAGTTTTGTTCACGTTGCTTTTGCGTTGTCTTACAGTCTACCCGTGAGTAAGAGGTCGACTGGAAATACTTGATTGATTAACACTTTATAGTACCAAAAACACAAATAACAACAAATTAGACATAGAAAAACTTAAAACTAAAGTAGCACAATTTGCGACCTTATCGCCTATGGGCGATCTCTTCCAGGCAACCAATACTTCGTAACGTAAGGCGATTATAAATCTTTCTAATATTATACAGGCGAAAGTTTGTCTGTATGTCTTTATGTGACTTTGTTACTCTTTCACGCAAAAACTACTGAACCGATTGCGATGAAACTTAGGATAAAGGTAGCTATAGAAGTGGAATAACACAAAGGCTACTTTTTATTCCGATGCTTCCGCGGGAACGGGACTTACGCGGGTGCAACTACTTACTTAATATGACAAAGTCAAACTGATTACAACAGAAAATGAATTTCATTCAAAAAAATTAAAACAGGATAAACTGTCTGTTCTTAAATAATACTTGTAGTAAAACGTACTTTTTATATGTATTTCCAGTAAGATATTCACACTCCCCGGTCATTACACTCTGTACCCGGCGCACGACTACCGAGGTCTCACCGCGACCACGGTGGCTGAAGAGATGCAATACAACCCGAGACTCACCAAGAGTTTGGAAGAATTCATCAAGATTATGGACAATTTGAACCTACCCTACCCTAAGATGATTGGTAAGTCAATCCTACAAACAAACATATAAGGAAGTAAGTAAAAGAGTACCTATGTTTGTTACTCTTTCATGCAAAAATTACTGAAATAATTGCGATGAAACTTGGAATATAGGTAGCTAGACACGTAGGGTAGTTTTAACCCGATATTACCGCAGTAACGGAACTTCCGCGGGTGCAACCGCGAGCAGCTAATAATAATAAATGCGTTAAAATTGCATTTATGTAACTACAGTGCGACTAGGTGGAACAAACGGGTCATGTAACTAATTCGACATAAAAGTCTCACTAGTTACATAAAAATATAATTCTAAAATATTGAAATTACTTTGATTGAAAATGTGCATTAATGTAACTATAGTGCAACGAGGTGGAACTGATGGGTCCTGTAACTAATTCTACATAAAAGTCTCACTAGTAACATTAAAATAAAATTCTAAAATATTGAAACTACTTTGATTGAAAATGTGCATTAATGTAACTGTAGTGCAACGAGGTGGAACTGATGGGTCCTGTAACTAATTCTACAAGTATCACTAGTTATATTATTCTAAAATATTGTAACCAGTTGGATTGAAAATGTGCATTAATGTAACTACAGTGCAACTAGGTTGAGCAGACAGGTTCTGTTACTATTTCGACATAAAAGTCTCACTAGTTACATTCTAAAATAATATAACTGCTGGAAATATTTTAAAGGAAAAAAACATTTTTTTAAATTCTTTCGCGACGAGATTTAAACTCGCGTTTCTGTGTATAATGTAACTATTTGCATTGAAAATGTCCAACTAGTTAGATTAATTAGTGATTAAACGAACTTACCTGAAGTGAAGTTCTATCATAATTATGCTCAACTTCATACGAATAGACTAGCAATAGAAACAATTATATATAGTACTTGTATGTATGCGCTTAGCGATAGGCCTTTAGCACTAAACTCTTTAGAGTAACATTTTCATTTTAAAAAATTGTGGGTAGGCACACAACATCGCACCGCCGCCATCATCGATGCTTCATTTAGTTCAGAGCTTTTATTATTATTTCACGATAATTAAGGGTAGGGTTTTATAATACCAAACCAGGGAGGGTTGCTAGTCTATTCGTATGAAGTTGAGCATAATTATGATAGAACTTCACTTCAGGTAAGTTCGTTTAATCACTAATTATACTCAACTTCATTCTCTAGACTAGCAATAGAAACAATTATATATAGTACTTGTAGATATTTAGAGACTATCGTGAAATAATCATCATATTATCATATTAAGGTTAAAGAATAATTATTTTTGATATCAAAAAATTATATATTCAAAATAAAATAAACAGGCTTATTCTCAATGCCCTTAACAAATAGAAAAAACACTTCTAGTGGAAATAAATAACAATTAACTGTCTGCACTAAGGTCTAAAACATTATCAATAATCGACCGACCAAACGATTCATCATCACAATTACTGAGTGGTCTGTTATAGAATTTGAAAAAGGTATTTGAAGTTGGACTCCAGCCCGCTGTTTTTCTAATAAGATCCAGGCTCACACCTAGACGATGAGCCGATGAAGTAGTGGCATGTCGCGTACTGTGTGCGCTAAATGCCGCTACCGGAACACCAGCACGTCCCAGCGTGTCACGAATCCAACGACTTAAATTCTGGCTAGAGACACTACGATGCGGTTTATTCAAACCTATGAATAGCTGTTTTTCTTTACCTCTCAAAGATTTTGTTTGATTTAAATAATCTTGTAAGGCTTTTCCGGGACATATTGCCGGTTTTTCAGTAAAAAAGGGTAAAATCAAAATTGGCTGTGGACAACCTGCTCGCGAAGTTTTTATTAATTCAGTAATATGAATGGATACTTTGGTTGGTAAAAAAACTATATTATCTACTACAATCTTGGATAGAGTTTGCACTCGGTGTGCTGTGACCAACGCTAGTAATGTCGCCAATTTCTTGGTGATCATTTCGAGTGATAGATCAACATGTGGATAAAGTGTTTCTAACAATTTTAAAACTACGGAAGTGTCCCACGTTGTTACATATTTAGGAAGCGGAGGGCGAGTCCGGAATATGCCTTTGAAAAATCGCTTTATATTTTGATCGGTTCCTACATGGTCTCCTATCAACAATGAAAGAGCGGAACGACAAGTGTTGAGTCTTCCATATTTAGCGTCCTCATTGAACAAAACAGTAAGAAAACTAATAACTTCAGGAGTTGAGGCATGAAAGTGATCAACATTGTTTCGATTACAATAATTAAACCATTTTTTCATATAAACATCGTATTGTTTTTGTGAATTTTTCGACAAAGAAGCAATCATGACATCCAATGCTGATAGTGGAATGTTTCTCTTTAAGAACGCTGTCCGGATAAAATTGCAGCAGCCAGGGTAATCTGCTTGTGTATTTTCCTGGTGCTGAAATAAGGACAAAGAATTGCATTTTCACTTGGTTTAAAGACCAACAATTTAGAAACTACTAAACTCTTAAAAAGAGGATACCACGGCTGTGTTGGCCATACAGGTACGACTAGTATACCTCTAGCCTTATCAGAAATTATTTTTCGTAATGTTTTTAAAATCATGGAAAACGGTGGGAAAGCATAAAAGTAAAAATTGTTCCAATCTATAGTAAATGCATTAATCGAGTGAGCGTCTGGGTCCTGATGCCAAGATACAAAAATTTTACATTTTTTATTTAACCTACTCGCAAAAAGGTCTATTTCAGGATCACCAAAGTTTGTGACAATTAGGTCAAAGGCATTAATGGACAACTGCCACTCTATATCTGGGTGAATTCGTCTAGATTCAGCATCTGCTTCTACATTGTCAGTCGACTTAATGTAAGACGCGTAAACATATAAGTTTCTACTTTCACAAAATTGCCAGAGCTGTTTTGTAACATTTGTGAGATGAGGGTACTGTATACCTCCCATGCGGTTCACGTAAGAGATAGCGGTTGTGTTATCAATTCTAAGTAAGATATGACAATTAAATAATTCCTTCGCAAAGCACTTTAAGCCAAAGAATGCAGCTAAAATTTCCAAGTAATTAATATGATTAGAACATTCAGTTTGAGACCATTGTCCACTAGCTCTTTGGTTATCACAAACAGCACCCCATCCCGTAGTTGAGGCATCTGTAAAAATTTCCAAGTCATAATGATCTTTTTTGATCTTGTTAACAGATTTTTTGATTGAAATTTTCCACCAATTGAGATCAGGTAATAAGGATTTAGGAATATCCATATAAGCATTGTAATTATTATTATTTTCCATTAGTTTAAAATATTTGACGCGCTCAAAAGATTTAGTATATAACCAGCCATATTCTATGGCAGGGCATGCGGAAACCAGTAAGCCAATAAATCTAGCAAATACCCTAATTTTGCATTTTGTTAAGCTAATCATTTTTTTAATTTCTTTGCAAATAACTTTAACCTTTTGCAAGGGTAGACTGACTTGAAATTTTTTAGAGTCAATATTATAGCCAAGGAACAAACAGCTATTACTTGGCATGAATAAACTTTTCTCTTCGTTTATAATAAAACCTAGTGATAAAAGTAAAGTTTTGGTTTTTTCTATATTCTCTAGGCATTCATTTTTGGAATTGCCTATTAGAAACCAATCGTCAAGATACACGGTTGATAAATATCCTGCAGTGCGAAGAAGTTTCGCAACAGGTTTCATGACTTTTGTAAAAATATATGGCGCCGTAGAAAGACCAAATGGTAAAACATTAAACTCGTATAAATTATTGTCATTAAATTGAAATCGTAAATACTTTTTGAAATCTTGATGAACTTTAACAGAAAAATATGCATCTTTGAGATCAATTTTCGCCATAAAACAGTCTTTTGAAATTAAATTAATAGCTGTTCTAAAGTCCTCGAGCTTGAAATGCTCAGTATCGATAAACTTATTCAAGTTTTTTAAATTTAATATAAGACGATTTTTGCCATTTGGTTTCGGAACTAGAAAAATATTTGACAAAAATTGCCCTTCACATGGTGTGCACCTAGAAATTACACCACTAAGAATTAAGTCATTGATTAATTCATTTATAATGACCATATCTTTTTTCGATATAACGCTTTTATGAGGTGTGTCATATTGAACAACAGCTCGTGAAAAAATAATTTTATATCCCTCTATATAAGACAAAATAGTGGGATCTGACGTTATAAGGGACCATTGGTAATAAAATCGAGCAAGTCTACCAGCATAATTTACCGGCGAACTCGAAGAACTGGTATTCAACGGCGGCTGTGTGAAGTAGACGTCGTCGTGCGAGGTGGCCGCCGATTCTGCAACTGCTTGGATGAGGTGACGCGCTGATTCTTCATCGTAGTTGCCGATATTGCCGTGGTATACGGTTTTGCTGGTTGTTTGCGTGGTGGGTACGAACCTTTCCAGTTTTTTGATCCACTACCAGATGCAATTTGTTTGTTTGTGTTCGGTTTAGGTACCGTCGTCGGTACTTTGAGTTCCGCACCAGATTTGTTTATAGCTTTAGCACTCTTAAGAGTGTCTGACAAATTCTGTCCAAAGAGGAAATTATCGACCTTAGCATTCAGAAGCGACTCTTTTAAATCTTTCTTAACTGAAAAAACTACAAAGTTTCGACGTGAAGTAGTATCATTATGTTGACAATCACAAAGAGCGCGTCCAGTGTCCATAAGGATACGTAAAAGCTCGGGTTGCTTTACTTTTGACGCAAGAATATAGGTTATGGCTTCGCCGATACCCGAAATAGCAGTGGACATTAGGGCCTGCTTTGATGCTATAACTTTGTCGCGTTTCAATGTTGTTTCTGATAATGCAGCCTTTATTTCAGGATTTAAGACTGGTGGACTAATAAGTTTGCAATTTCTCGGAATTAAATATTTGTTCATTAAATTTTTTCGGTCATCTTTTGATAATCCGTTAGTAACTAAATGTTCAAATCTGATGGCAACATCTTTTTGAATATTATTACCAAATTTCTCAGTATCGGAAGGATCAGCACCAAGTATTTCTAATAAGTCTTGGTCTAATTCCAAATTTTCTTCCAGATCTGCAATCACGATGTCTTCTGGGGGTGCAACATCCATGGTCGCGTTCGATTGGTTTACATCGGTCGAGACAGTCGGATCAGAAATCTCAGGTTCTCGTGTTAAGTCGCAGTCTAAAAATAAATATTAAATATTTATTTTATTTAGGTATATTATAGCTCGCCATGTTGCATATTTTTTAGAAAATGCGCTCTTAAGAGCATAATTTTAAATAGCGAAGGAGTAGCCCCAAAAACTACCCGCAACTCTAAGAAAACATGGTAAGAGAAAGCCCATAATCCCGCATCACCGCGTGCAAGAATTAAAGGAATTGCATACTGAATATTGTTTGTGAGACATAGCCCTGAAAGCTACCCACAACACTAACGAAATGGCAAGAGACAGCCCCAGAAGCTGCCCGCAATACCGTATGCAGAAAATAGAAAAGATTGCATACTAAAATATTGTTTGTGAGAGATAGCCCCACAAGCTACCCGCAACACTAACAAAATGGCAAGAGACAGCCCCAAAAGCTGCCCGCAATACCGTATGCAGGAAATACAAAAGAGATTGCATATAAAAATATTGTTTGTGAGAGATAGCCCCAAAAGCTACCCGCAACACTAACAAAAGATGGTAAGAGACAGTCCCAAAAACTGTCCGCAATACCGCAACAAATAAAGAGATTGCATAAATGATATTAATTGTGACTTGTGAGAGATAGCCTTTCAAGCTACCCGCAACGGATTATGCAAAAAATATCGTTACTAATGGTGACGGTAAAATTTGTCGTTAATTGAAAGTACCGACATCACTTCAACAAAAGTATTTTTAACGATTGAGAAATACGAAACTGTACTTAAAACTGTCTGCGACACTATAAAAATTTAAAAGATAAACAATTGGCATGGTAATTAGCCACACCTTACCTTGTGTGTGCAACTGTCCTGCATCATCATTAGACGACGACGACGATGAACTGGATAAAATTCTCACGCGTCTTCTTTTCACCTCACACATTTTCTTTAACTTATTAAAAATGTCGTCTAAATCCGAAGACTTTCGTTTCGACATGACGGTTAGGAAATTTAAATATCCGAATTAAGTTTATATTTTGTGCCGCGTGCTAAGAGGCCAAGCACTAAAGAGCTAATGAAGCATCGATGATGGCGGCGGTGCGATGTTGTGTGCCTACCCACAATTTTTTAAAATGAAAATGTTACTCTAAAGAGTTTAGTGCTAAAGGCCTATCGCTAAGCGCATACATACAAGTACTATATATAATTGTTTCTATTGCTAGTCTAGAGAATGAAGTTGAGTATAATGTAACTAACTGGAACCGACCATAAAAATATTCGTATGCTTATTCATGTGTGATAATTTGATAAAAATACATTTTCTTTTACAGATAAAGCGTTACCGGCAAACAGAGTGTGTGGGCTTTTTGAAGTAAAGTGATATCAAAGAATAGAGCGCTAAAACAGACCGCGTCGCAGCGATAATCGTTGGAGTTGGAACAACTAGCTCCTTTATATCGCTATAAGTTCTAAGTTAGCTTTAATACATGTGTAATTATTAAACGTGACATCATGTTATTATAAACTTTTTAAACTAACACGATTGGAACTCGTAATTAAATATTTTCCCGGGTCTTAATCGCGTGATTTTTTACTTTTATTTTCTTACCTCGACGGTTCGATCATGTTACAATGATCTTGGTCTCGAGGGGACTGGAGCTGCAATTAAGACCTGGGAAAATATTCATTAATCATTTTTCATCAAATTATCAAGTTCCACGAAAATCGGTCTTGTAGTTTGAAAGTAGCTATGCTATGTTTTGTTATGTTTGTAATAAGGGTGTTATATATTTATCTATTTACATTATTTTTTACATTTCTCTTATTGAAAAAGTTAACAAGCATAGAAATATTATCAAAGAAACGTGCATCACGGGTTTCCTTGTGGCGTAGTGGTTAGAGCACTCGCACGGCATTCGAGGGCCACGGGTCAGAAACCCGACACGAGTTTTTTTTTATGGTTAATTTTTCCTTCATTTTTTTTGTTAAATTTTATTATCTACAATTTTTAAACAAACTCCTTTTGTACTTGTCTTATTAATATTTTTGTTAGTCTGAGATTTATCTTGTAAATAACGGCTTTTTGCCTTCTTTTATTAACATTAAGTAGATAGTGAAATTATGAAAAACTTTAGTCAAAATATTTGTTATTGACTCGCGAAATAATTATAAATAAATTGAAAAAAAAAAACTTATTTTTTTAGACTTCTTGCTCAGTCTAGCCTTGGAAAGAGGTCTGGATGACCTCGAAAAGAAGGCGTTGAAAAAATGCTTAACGATTTTAACATCGCGAAAACAGAATATTAGATAGAATAAATAATTTATTTGTGATATATAGAAATTACTGTCCCTGTTAGTTTTACACTATAGATGTTATAATGAAAGTGAAATATACTATATTTTTGTTATGCACGTATTTTGTTTTTTTTAGTGAGCAAAAAGATGTATTAGATCTAGGTTAGGTACCTAATTTGTATGTAGTATTCAAGTTTAAACTTTTCATGATTCCGTACCCAATAGGATTCTTTTACTAAGATTCCACTGTCCGTCTGTTTATCACCACGCTGTACAGCATGTGATAGCTAGACAGTTGAAATTTTCACAGAAGATGGATTGGATTATTGCGGTTGGAAAGCGACGCGACGATAGAGTGTTCGGAGAATAGGGTCGAAATTTCTCAGTTTGGCAGTCCGCATGATGAAGTGGAAGCGAATAGCTTGGTACAGACAGTCACGAGCAATTACTAATGATAATTCACACCATTTAATTATTAGGTGATTCATAAGACTGATTTCAAAAAAAAATTCATTGTATTTACAGGGTGTTTCGAGGACGACCATTTAAACCGATGGGGGGGGGGGGGGGGGGGGAATGCTCTTGACCTCTAGGCGAACAACTTGGAAATTTGTTAATATTTTCGAAAACTATTTCGAATTTCCAAAAGTTGATGATATGATTGATAACCACATGGCTTAAGGTTTAGCAAAATCAGGCTTTAGGCGTGTAGCCTCCTCATATAGAATAGGCTGTCTCTTCCTGTGGGTGTCGTAAAAGGCGACTATCAAGGTATCAGGGAGAGACTAGCAAGCAGGGTTGGTGTCAGGCAGGCGGCCGGTCACTTACCTACCGTGCCGACCGACCCCAAGTAACTTGGGATTTTAGCAGATGGATGCAACCGGACTTGGAATATCGCTCAAAGAGAGACCATGTTTTAACCTACTTTAAAAAAGGGGGGAGGTTATTTTTTTTTTTTTTTTTGGTACATTTTTCTTCGCTGCAGATTTACTCATATTATAGTTTCGCAGCCCAACTTTAGATTACATCTTATCTCACTTCTTACTAATACTATAAATCCGAAAGTCTGTCTGTTTGTTTGTTTGTTCCGTCTTCACGGTCAAACGGCTGGACCGATTTGGATGAAAATTTGCATAGGGATACTTTAAATGATGGAGAGTAACATAAGATATTTTTGATCCCGAAAGTCCCGCGGGATCGGGACTTACGCGGGTGATAACTATTTATGAATAAAAATCGACACAGGGGTAGGGTAAGTGATGTAGAGTGGCATCATCATCATGGTCATCGTCATTGATCGCCATCCATCGTCATTGATCGTCATCGATCGTCATCGTTCGTCATCTATCGTCATCGTCATCATCACTTACTGACATACAAACTTTACCTTACTTCACCTACCTACTAAAATGTAAAAATCCACACTTAAACGGACGACCAGGGAAGGACTGATCCGATCCGATCAGATCGCGTTTTTCATACAATTAGGTTGTATCGATATTGTTTCTGTTTCATTAAGGTTCTTTCAGTAACACAAACTGTCAAATGGTGCGTACACAATCGCAAATGAGTGAAAGATTTTGTTTTGTTTGACACACGATCTTTCACTTTGCAATATGTTGCAAAAAGTTACGAAATTGGGCCTCAGTCCTTCAATGGGCGACCGTATAAGCGTGGATTTTTGTATTGCGGTAGGAGTAGGTAGGAGTTCGAACAACGCGGGATCGCGATTGCGCGGGTGAAACCGCGGGGCGCAGCTAGTAGCTATTATATCCTACTAATGTTATAAACTCGAAAGTTTGTATGTATGTATGTATGTGAGGTTGTTACTCTTTCACGCAAAAACTACTGAACCGATTGCGATGAAACTTGGAATATAGGTAGCTGGGGACCTGGATTAACACATAGGCTACTTTTTATCCCGATATTCCCGCGGGAACGGGACTTACGCGGGTGAAACCGCGGGGCGCAGCTAGTAACAAATAAGTCGGTGGCACAAATCGGCACAATGTAGGTATTTTGTTATTTTTTTACCCACTGCGGAACGGAGAAAGTTACTTTTTAAAACTCCATATCCACTATGTTAAACATTTATATTTAGTTTTAATCCCGACACCTGGCTAGTATCTCTACCTTTCTAGTTTCGAGCTGTATACAGCGTGCAAAGAGCACCAAATAATTAAGGTGACAGGTTATTTGTTTTATAAGTCGTTTTTTTTTTAATAAGCCGCCTGCTTGACTCCAACCCTCCTGCCACCTGCAAGAAGTACCGATATCCGCCACCGCGACGAAGAGAACTCAAGGTTTGCTAGCATCCCCTAGATCCCTTAGTCGCCCTTTACCACATCCATACGGGAAGAGATAGAGTGACCCTATTCTATACCGGGGCTATACAGCAATAAATATTAGTACCTAGAACAATTAATTAACAATCTAGTGTTTTATACTAGATGTAGGCAAACTACGAGTAGCACTACGCAGCCCAAGTTGGGCGATATATCAAAACAGCTATTAATTGCGTCCCCCTAGTTTCCGCGGCATTTCTCTAATGTCACGGTCGGTCCTTTGTATCGACTAGCATTAAATCTTGGTAATTGAATGTCATACAAAGCAGTCTGGGCTGGAGTATGTTTTAGTGTTTATTATGTACCTAGTAGGTACTAGTTGTGCCCCATAGTATTACCCGCTAGTATTTGTTTTTGTTCAAGAAATCCCGCCTTCTCGCAGGATTCTATAAAAACCCTTTCATAATTGATACCTAAACAACAAAGAACACACTTGCACACTCATGTCATGTCTTTAAGACCATCGGTTTGGGTTCTGCGTCGAAATAAAAGGTTACTATCTGCGCCCAGCTGTTTCATCCGCGGAAGTCCCGTTCCCGCAGGAATATCGGAATAAAAAGTAGCCTATGTGTTATTCCGTCTCCGGCTACCTTAATTTCAAATTTCATCGCAATCGGTTCAGTAGTTTCCGCGTGAAAGAGTAACAAAGTCACATATACACATGCATACTTTCGTGTTTATAATATACCCCCAGAAACATTTTCATGTAAAAATGTAGCCAAGACGAGAGCGTGACCATAATATTATGGCGTGCACTGTTAAAAAGTTATCAGATGTCATATAGAGCCAAGCTTATATAACTACACGACCAAACTCTTCAAGCACCTAATTTCCAAATAACAAACTCAACTTCTTAGCCGAAATATTAAAGAAGACCGTTCAAAATGGACCAGCTATGTTCCACAGATAACACATTTTGCACTTCGAACAATATTAATACGATTTTTTTTCATTCCTAAAAGAAGAAATATGGATTACTCAACAGATACGTGATCTAAAGCCACTGTGTTAGTATTTTCGTTTTATTTCCGCTAAATTAAAAAAATATATATGTTAAATTTTCACAGTTAGGAGCACTACACTATTTTCCTAAGTCAGGAGAGATTGAGCCGCCATTTTTTAGGTTTGAAGCTCTTAACTGTGAAACTTTAATATACAAAATATTTTTATCTAGCGGAAAATAAACGAAAATACTAACACCGTGGCTTTAGATCACGTAAATCAGTTGAATAATCTATGTCTTGTTTGAGGAATGCCTTTAAAATTTCATTAATGTACCTCTACCGCCTAGGTCTGAGCTCTAAGGAAAAACGCCGATCTTTTTTACACGACTGCCAAAGGAAGTGTTATGTTTTTGCCGTGAGTGTATGTATGTATGTATGTATGTGACCTATTTTTGTGCCGTCGTAGGGCCTAAACGGCTGGGCCGATTTAGATAAACGATACGTCGTTAGATTCGTCATGACCGTGAGAGTGACATAGGGTACATTAAAATAATAAATAAATAAAAATAAAGATTTAAAACGCTATAAAGCAAGATTTGTCTTGACCATAAAAACCGAGCAAAGACAACGGAACGTTACTTAAAAACTTTTCGATTTGACTTTGACGCAGAGTTTCAACTTTTGAAGGAATTTGAATGTTTAATTTGTCAGTTTGTCAGAGATAACATAAATAACAATTACTATTGAGTTTTGGCGCGAATGCGTTGAGGAGATGTGTTGCTAAATTTTCATTTTTGTGAAACTTAGTTCAAATGCGTGTAAATTGTTTAATTTCGGGGGCATATTAATCAATTTAGTTTCGTGATGGTGTACAAGTGAAAATAAAAGTGAAAATCGGTGCAAAACATGGACTTTAGCTTAGTGTTTTCTCCAAAGCTCCGTGAACAAACATTGTAAAAAATGGCCCCCTTTTTACAATGATTCCCTCGACTTGACTTTAACTATGACGACTTGACTGTTTCGTTCGATGAAAATAACCTGCAAATATTGATAATACTTGACACTGGCAAATGTCCGAAAGGAAAAGCCATTTTAAAGAAGAAGAAGAACGATTACTATGTTTACAATAAGTAATTAACTAAAAATTTGGAATGTCGCGCTATGGATAATGGATAGCAAGGCTAATCCGCTAGGACAAGAAACCGCCGGCCTTTGTATCACCAGTCGCGACGAAGTTTTCGGATTTGGTAATTATATTTTAAGATGAATACCTGCCTACTTCATAGCCATCTCAGCAAAACTCAAAAAGAATAGCTATTATAATATTGAAGGCTTTTAGATAGCCTATCTTTAACCGATTTCGAGTCCTCGCTACTGGAGTATACACATCCAGAGTTAATGAGTTTCTCTGGTGTAATTGTATCTAATCTCTAATAACTAAAAAGCGTTACATAAAAAAAATATTTAAAAAAAATAAAAAACCCGACTGCCGTTAAAACTGAAAAGTAAAAAACAAGACGATACCTAAAGGTAAAGAAACCTTAAAAATCGTTCGACGCAGCCTTAAAAAATTGTGGATGCAGTCGGGTGGGACTCCTTTTAAAGGAAAATTATAATGACACCAAACTGTGTTGAAGTCCCACCCGAGTCCATCCACAATTTTTTAAGGCTCCTAGATGCGTCGAACGATTTTTAAGGTTTCTTTACCTTTAGGTATCGTCTTGTTTTTTACTTTTCAGTTTTAACGGCAGTCGGGTTTTTTATTTTTTTTAAATATTTTTTTTATTTGTTGTTGTGGTAACGAAGCAATTTAAACGGCCAAGCCGTTCTTAGCCAATACATGTGTTTGGCTTAGAAGTTGAATTTGTGATTTTGAAATTAGGTGCTTGTAGAGTTGGGGTTACACACCCCAACTTAGTTTAGAACTTAGAGTTAGAAGCTTGGCTCTACATGACATCTGATAACTTTTCATTCTTCTATTGGCATTATATATCGTAAATTTCGTTTATATGATATTCGGAACAATAAGTATGAGGGTTTAAAAAATCGACGAAACGCTTCGAGAAAAAGTAGGTAGTGCCCGTACGCTTCGCTTGGCTCGCCTTGGTAAGATCAGATTCACTCACTCACTCAGAACTTTGAATCGTACAATATAATGTCTTTAATGGCCGCCCGCTGACCAATGTCTTTATCATTAAAAAATAAAATATGTGTGCTGTTTACATCGCTTTTACGGTTAAGGAAAACATCGCGAGGAAACCTGTAATAGCTCGTATAACGTTCGACGCAAATAAGTTATGAACTTGTTAAATCAATTTTGAGAAGGAAGTAGGCACCTATAAAGCACAAAAGCTTTTAATAAATAGGTAAGCTTTATTTGCCCAACAATCAGTACCTACTTATATCATAGTACCTACAGAGCGTCGATTAGGTAAACTGAGCTTATAGTATAAGTATAAACAAATTGAGTTTTGACTATAACTATTGATTGACCTAAGCTGTTACCTACCTGTTATGAATTTACGCTCACAATTCAAACAAATAATAGGTTTGCATTTAATACCTAGTAGTTTTCGAAACGTTTATGTGACCAGATAAATAGGGGACACTTAGAGTAGGCTAACAATGTAGATAGTTAGGCCTTTTAAATCCATCTCTATACTATACTACTACATGCCACTACATAACATACTACTCTATGCAACAGAATACCTACGTACGCACTGTCTAGTCTACAGGCTATCTACTCAAATGCCTCCAATCCGTTTTCATCAAGAACCATGTCTACATACGTAGAGGGCACTGAAAGGTCCTCATCCAATATTCCTAAGCATTGTGCACTGCGTTCTGAGGCTGTGTGCATATTTCTACGTCTGGCTGCCGTGACGTCATCCAACAGAACTTGTCCTGCAAACTTATTCAACCAGCCAGTCGTGGCGCTAGCTGTAGTACTAAACCTTTGGGGATTTTTAGTTCAGTTAAAATCCGTGTGCAAACTGAAATTGGTAGGTGTTTAAACGCAAATATTCCGCATTGGATGGAATGGAACATTCTCGAGTCGAAGGAACGGACAATCTCCAGATGCACTAATGGCCTTGCTTCCCTCGGAAAATGTGTTTCGGTATCTATTCCATTACAGCCTGCTTTCGCAACAAATGTTTGGAAATGTAAGCACTTTAATATGGTAAAGCATTATGAATAGGTAAATTTCGCCTACCTAAGAAGGTACGTTGTACGAACATGGATTAAGTTATCTATTCTTAATTTACTAAGGAAGAAAGATTTATTACTTACCACGTTTTTTATAACCCTTTACAACCGATTCATAGTCAATATAAAAAACTATGATGAATCTATATAAAAAACTATTTGTAGGTAGGTACCTATTTTCGGAGCCTATTCATTACAAACATACAAATTAATCGGTTCAGACCGATTCATCAATTCTTTTACCAATTGAAAGCTACACTATCGACGAGTAACATAGGCTTACTTTTGATCCCGATACTCTCACGGGATCGGGACTTACGCGGGTGAAACCACGGGATATTTTTAATATTTTTCAAGAATGTCCGCATACAATCTTTTAATAAGTAAGTCAATTTCGATTTATAATTTAATAAACTCATTTCTATATACAGGTAGGTATATTAGTAAGGGTGTTGTTGATCTGTCTAGTGGTGATTAAGTACCAAGATTTTTATTCCGAAGAACGTGGTTTCAAATCCCTGCGCTCACTAGTTTATTCATAGTTATTTTTCAAGAGATTTTTTACTCATCACTCCGAACAGTGGGATCACTCTGGCGATGCCCTCTGACTACTTACAAAACAAAACAGAATCATCAAAATCGGTTGAGCCGTCTTCGAGTAGCTAATCGGCGATCATCAAAAACTGTCACTATAAACGGTTGCAGCTGAAAACCAGTGATTGGTCTTTGCTGTAAGCTGAGGCCTTACTGCTACAGCAGTATACACTCTTTTTTGTTCAATACCTGAGTGCAACTTGGTTCATCTTTAAAGTCTGTCACCTGTCACTTTAAATAGTGATACCTTAGTTACTTTAGTTGTATGATAATTGTATTCGTGCGTGTGTTGTTATGGTGAAAAATAAACGTCTTATCTATATATCTAAAAAAAACAACTGAATAGAGAACTTCCTCTTTTTTAGAAGAACCATCCGAAATAGACATGTAACTGTAAATTACCCTGATCTAAATTTAAGTACCTAGACGAGTAGGGTCAGCCAAGTTTGTCTGACTAGAATCTGTAAATGTGCCAAACTGTAAGATTTTTTAAGCATAAAAAGTTTACTTAACTACCTATTACCCATCTAAGTACTACCTTTCTACGCAATAGTTTTGCCTTTTACGTCATTGGTAGTTAGAGTGACCTACAAGAAAATAGAACTACTTAATAAAGTTTATATTTCGTCGTGGCATTTCTACTTATATTTATATCATAAAACTAGCTGCGCCCATCGGTTTCATCTGTTCCTGATCACGCGAGAATATCTCGATAAATACCAAGTTTAATAACAATATGGGTTTAGGAGATTTTGAATTTCAAGTCGCTTATTAACTTTTTATTATAGGCACAGAATACGTAATATAGTAGATGCTATAGGTATAGGTAGGTATACTGTGTGTTTCGGGTAAATAAAGCCGAGAAGGGGATGGGTTATTGTAGAGGGATAATAGAACCTCTTTTGTTCTACGAATAATTCGGAAATTCAAAATCCCATGTTTTTTTTTTCAATCTTTGTGTTTCAGTTTTTGTCATCGTCCTCAAAACTTGTTGTAAATAGCTGTAACCTGTAATTATATGACATAATCAGCGGAACGGGGTCACCATCGGCCAGGGACATTGCATCACAACGCGTGATCAATATTTGACAATTATAACCGGAGCCAGATAGGAACGAGTGCTCTTGCCAAATGCAACTGCGAATCTACTCCAACATGGACCTTAACTTCACACAGATGTGCTATGTAATGGGGTTAATTTTAGCCGGAATATGGGATGATTCAAATTAGAACAGGCCGTGGACTGGCCGGGGCGGGGACGGATATTTTTTTATGAACAACGTTCCGGACCGGAAAGAATAGAAAACTTTCCACTTTTCTATTCTTTTCTAAAAAAAGATTCCACATGACCGCAATTCGAGTAGAGTAGGTACCTCCAAATCGCATGCTAAAGTCTATTGAAAATTTTAAGACTTTTTCAAAACTTTTTTTTAAAACAGACTTCGACCGCGGCTTTGTTTACACCCAGCGGCATACGTCGTAACGCTAAGCGGATTCGTCCGTAGACCGGTGCAGCCACTAACGGAAAAAGGGGATGTTACCGCGCAACTTCCGTTGTAATCGACATTGAAAGCCCACTGCGCAAAGGAATAAACTGCGCGGTGAAAATGACAGCATTGATTTGCATGAATTTGAAGCACCGTCGAGTTGAGCTGTCATTGAATGCGAGGTCTCCTGAGCTGCCGGTTTAAATGTCAGTTGAACTCGACGGCGGCGTCGCCTTCAAATGCATGCAACTAAACGCTATAATTTAAATCACGCAGGTTATTCATTTGCGCAGTAGGATTTCGATGCCGATTACGACGGAAGATATGCGGTAACTTCGCGGGTTGGAACTTGTCGCATTGTCTTCTTTCTATCTTTTAGATGAGCGTGCTACATTTCAGACGTTGTTCAGACTTACCAACGAGTACCATCGGACAAACGATCTTCTATCAATTATTGAAAGAGAGGTTAAACTAATTCTAAACTGCAGGGCATCCTACTGGGAGAAGTCTCTAATAAAGACAGTTCTCCACTCTAAACCTAATGCCGTGTGCCACTGTATTTACTTATTTGTATTGTGTTTGTCCATCTCGAATGGAATTGTAATCTGAATTACTCGTAATGCCGGTTAGTCGATTGCATTGGATTGATTGTGAGCGAATGAACCCTCCTTTGTAATTGCATTGAGTGGTAGATTTGAATTGTATGTAGGTATTCTGGTATATCTCTGCATGTTGAGTGTATATTATGATTGTCTTGATGAATTAGTTCTATATTTGTTAATCAAAAGGTATTAGTTTCTGAGGTATTTGCAATACGTACCTACTGTAAGTATGAGTACCGTAGGCTGTTTTTTTTCAGCCAGTTAGGAAAAATACCTCGTATTTACACCTTATTTTGAAACCTTTATTAGGTAAATACATAAAGTAAGAAAATAGTTGTGCTCTTACATGAGGTTGGAGAGGATCTTTTTAACCGACTTCAAAAAAAGGAGGAGGTTATCAATTCGTCTGTATGTATAATATATTTTTTTTGTATGTTCACTGATTACTCAAAGACGGCTTGACCGATAAAGATGATTATTTTTTTAATGGATAGGTGGGAGCTCCAAGATGGTACCATAAAAATTTGATGTGGATCTGATGAGGGTCTTCGGAGTGATGAACGGAAATGCTCCTCAAAACGCATTAATCAATCCAATTGTTCATCGATTACACGAAGATGGCTTGACCGATTGATATAGTTCTTTTTTTAATGGAAAGGTGGAAGCTCCGAGGTGGTCCCATAAAAGTTTGGTAAGGATCTGATAAGTATCTTCGGAATGATGGACAGGATAGCATCCCAGAATTCAATAAATTACTCATTTTTGGACTTCTACCAAAAAGAATAGACCCCTAAAGAACTAAGTACAGATTGATTGGGCACCTGAAACCACCTTCTCATCAGCAAACTCCTCAATAATTAAAATTACGGTAACAATATTGTTGATTTTTAGGTAGGTAGGTATACTAAAAAGGGTAAAATAAAAAAATAATTTAAAAATTAAAAACCGACTTTTTACTACTTACTACTAACTTACAGTTTTACTGGTTGGTTCCATATTGTACTTAGTTTGGCTGCCCGACTTCAAATGATAAAACAGATTAATTAGTCGGTGGCACTGTACCTATGTAGAGGTTATTTTGGTCTTTTTTATCTATTCTTTTTTTTTTGTTTTTTAAATTATATTTTTTTTCTTTTTTGAAGTCGGTTTTTAAATTTTTTCTAGCTTATCTATTTATTTATTTTTAGTATGTGGTAGTGCTACCTAACCAGTTTTTTTTTTGGGTTTTTAGGCAAAAATAGCTCCTCCAGTTGCCGCCGGAGGTGCCGCCGCGGCCATCTTTAACCTGAAATCTGATAAATAAATAATTAAAAAGCTAAACAACTAAGCGGTATGTGACTAAATTAGATAGTTGTGTTACAAAAAGTTTTGCCTTTATGTCGTAGGTACCTACCTACGAGCACAGATAAGTAAACATTTAGAATTGTTTGATTCGCTTTACGAGACTGTAACCTAACGACATTGAGGCCTTGGCTCTTTTAACTCTTAAGAATCGATAAAACACTGTGCTGAAGCCAGAAGCACGACCTTCCACGTGGCAAATATGTTAATGTAAATTCAGGTTCTACTGCATTTTATGCCAGTCTAACACGTCAAGTATTTGCTATTGAACAAAAATATCTATAAGAACCTATGTCTAAGGTTCAACCCAAGGTTAAAAGTGTAATACGCTTTAGACTTTTATTAGAAAGTTCAGTAGAGGGCTTAATCTACGATAAAAAGCAGAGGTTTTTAAAACTTTTTTTGCTGAGGTACGCTTTGTGATATGACGAGACCTTACGGAAATCAATTTCCTTAGAAAAATTAAAACACTAATTAAGAAATGATACTCATGTTAGCGCATTGCCTTTAGTTAACTCCTGAGGAAGATGTTTGTTCTTCACAGAAAAGTAGGGTATTGATAAAATGTAAGCACCGGGATTAAAATGGGAAAAATGAGTTTAGTTTCATTTCAAAATAGCGAAAATAGAAGAAAAATAGACAAATAAAGGCTAGGCAAGCAAGCACTAAATATAGTGGGTATGAGCTTAGGTGTATCAATACGTCTCAAATTGCATTAGACAACACAAAAGACCGATAGAAGCAAGAATTACGAACTCTTTCAGTGAATAGTTCCAATTGGAAATTGGAAACGAAAGAAAATGTCGATACGGAAACATACGGGTCCTTTGAAAGGATTCTAAAATCTGTGATTCTGAATAACCAGTTTAAACTCGAACAAATCTACGTTAACAAAGATAAAAGGAAATTATATCTGCAATGGAGTAAGTTCTATCGAGCTTTTATCATAATTTCGTAAGGTTCGACGGAGTTTTGAATTAGTAGCTATTAACATAAAACGTGCAAAGGCTTTGTCAACAAAAGTTTGCGGGAATGACATGGAATGTTTCGTACGATAATCAGTATAAAACATGTCGTAAAGAGCTCGTATCTTACATAAAAGCTTGTATCAACGTCATAACCAAACCGGTACATACATTTCCTCAAGAAAATCTTTGCTTATTTTTCTGCTAAAAGATTCACGGTGGTACTCTCGAAGCAAACGTTCAGTCATAAAGAAATCTGTGTAAATTACCCGTGTAGTAAGCTTCATCTCGGATATTTTCGTAATAACACCTCGGAGATTGATAGAGGATCGGTGATAGGGGGTGAAAGGTGTGGAGGCTCCCTTAGGACTTAGTTGAAAGCAGAACCGCCGTGAAGCATTCCGGGCAGGGACTTATCAAAATACTCCGTTTGATCCGCGCCTACAAATTAAATTGAATTTCATTCGTTTTGCTGGATTAATTATACAATAGTCCTTGTATTTTAATATCTTCATATTTCAAATAGTCCTACGTTTTGAACTGAAGAATTATTTTAAGAATTAATCAATTAATTAAGAATTAAACTTTTTGACAAAAAGCTAAAAACTTGAAAATCTGAAGCTGAAGGCTACAGAAGTACTAGCAAATCTTGCAATGATACATTGCTAACAAAAGTATCTAATTAATAGAAAGGAAAACTTAAGCGATAGCATACTAACTGTATCCCTTTTAACACGCAATCCTACAAATACAGTACCTTATACCCTTGGTATACCTTACCAGCGCAAAAAATAGGTGGGAAAGTAGGTATATCAACAAAAACCCTCGTCGCTACAGCTAATAATTAGGTAGGCTCCGTAGGTAGGAAGCCCTCTTGAACTCGATGACTCAGTAGGCTTGGGGATGACGTGTACATTCCCACTGGCCAGTATGCCCTCGGAAAAGTGTGATTTACCACCGATTCCGCCATTTTACACCCTACCATTTATTTATTTCCATTACAAAAATGCGTGCTCTAAAGTTGTTTGCGTAAATTAAATATTTAATTAACGTATAAATTTAAAAGGTTTCATGAAAGCGTTTTAGAAAGATCTTAGCAATTTTATGCAATATAAAAATTATTAGCAAGAAGTAAAAGGATATTAGAAGGAGAAGGTAAATTGATGTAATTCAAGTCAAGGGTTTGTTAATATTGTTATAGGCAAGGCAAATAAGGTCATATCGGAGACTCGATTGTCTAACAGAAATAAATTACCTAATCGATAAAATACGATTAACCCCATAGGATATATAATAATAAACCGAATTGATATCGACACCAATATAATAGATAACAATATGGATGACACGACTTTCTACAAGCACGATTTTGGTTAAGCTTGAATTTCCCGAAACCGTACTAACTAATAAAGGCTCTATCGCCTTGAAATATATGACGCATAACCATTGGAAAACCCAGACAAAGCCAGACGAAGACGGCATTCTCGATCCCCTTCGATAGAGTCCTCATTGTGCGGTGCGTTTTGAGTATTGCGCGTGCGTTATCCTTGGCTTACCATCCCTTTCGAGCTCGTGGTAAGCCGCCCTCCGTCCCTCTCGCTCCCGGAGGGTCGATCTATACCACGCTAGGTACGGTTACATTGCCGTAGCATCAGTACGCAGGTTTCTAGCGCTCGACGCAAACGTCACACATCGTCAGTAGCGCTTTAGAAAGCAACGCGGCCGCTAAAATGTCGCGCGCCGTGCTTTTTATATGTGTTTTTACCATATTTTTGGACGTCCTGCATGCTGGACAGGTAAGTTAGTACATTAAAACGTCAGTTTTTAAGCCGAAAGGCTCCGCAGACGTGTTGTCATGGGACACTAAGTCGAAAATCGATTGAACACATTGTAGTAATGTTTTCAAGGCGGGTGTAAACTAGTGACTCGCTGAAAAGACATCGTTTATAAAACGCCCGGTGCGATACCATAAAAGTTTTTTGTAGCGTTTATTCGGCTTTTTTATGTGGACGTAAGGGGGATTATAGGTTGCGTAACATGTGGATCGTTTGATCGTGATAGAAAGGTGAAACGGTGTTGATTTTGAGACGTTTTATTGTGTAATTGTATTAACCTTAAAACGGGTAGTTTCTTATGCGTATATGCGGTTCGAGAACACGAACTAATCTATTGCACAACTTTACAAATTCATGAAATTGCTACCCGCGACCCTGTCCTGAATTACGAGAATTTCCACACCTTATTCTCGTAGATTTTTAAATGACCAGCTGTTTTTCTTCCGTCGGCATATTAGGTTCCGTCAAACTGACAACTCCGACGGTATAATTGTCCTATAACTCTGATCAGCAGTGAGGATAAGTTATGGACGTAAGAATGGGCTCGCTATGCTAAACTAGAACGGTGGTCTATTTAATAAATTTAGCAAACAAGGAAAGGTAAAAGCTGATTCAGTTAATGGAGTATATTATTACTTACTTGCTATTTATTCTGAACGTTAATTAGGTATCTACCTAGCTATCTACATCACGACGATTTCGCATAAACTGTTTTAGCAAGCATACGTTTAGAATAGTCTATGATCCGTGACATCAAGGTCGGTCATCAAATAGTCATACATTGTATAAATACCTACATTGATATGAAGGTAGGATCATCAGTTGTTAATTATTGTGAAGCCATTTGCAATTAATAAGAGGATAAGTTAAAATAAAGTCTTAACTTACACTACATACGTATATTTATTTCAAAAATGATCTTTATGAATACGAGTATAAACATAATTGGCTATTATAATCGCATTTTAGTTAATTTATAGAGGGCCAGCTTTCATTCCATGCTTTTTTGTGCTTTTTTATGGACATTGTTGGGTGGAATAGTCTTGCCCAGCAGCTACACCACGCACCCAGATCAATCAGCCATAACTAGAAGAAAAATCATCTTTCAGAGGGTCCCGCAGGGTCTCTGATCTAGAGCTAATTAAGCCGTGTGTTTCCTCGTGATATTTTTCATATGAAAAAATAAATACCTACGACTAAAAAATAAAAACAAAATCTAAAATCCGTTGATTGGATTTATTACTCTAAAATCTGTAATATTCTGCTTATTTTAAATCTCATCTATAAGCTCAATATGAGCCACAGTAATCTGATTATGGACAAAGACTGTCTCTCAATGGGAACTGGAACAAGAAATACGGAAGAGATTCATTGATTGATTAACACTTTATTGTACCAGAAAACCCAAAAAATAACAAACTTACATATTAGATCTTAAAAACAAAAGTGGTACAATGGGTGGTAGACTATGAAATATGGCTTACGTACGACATAGATTGACCAAGAATTTACAGCTAATAAATAGTATAGAAATATTTTTAGCAAGGAAATATATTTCCAAAAAATCCCCATGACAGGATTCGAACCTGCGTCCTTTCGCTAACCAGGCGAATGCTCTAACCACTGAGCTACACAGGAATCACGTGACATGGTATAATTTTTTGGCCATATCTCTCCTCGCCAATTGTTTTACCAACTAAGGCTTGGTTTCTGCGCCATCCACCGGTCAAGCTTTGCAGCTTTTTTTGACTGGTTTAGGTGGTTTACTTTACAGTAAACATACCCAACATAAGATGCGCTTTCTCTCCAATTTAATATTTCTTTTTTGTTTTTAGTGCTCAAGGCATTTTAAAGATACAAATATTTTTAGCAAGGAAATATATTTCCAAAAAATGCCTTGAGCAATAAAAACAAAAAAGAAATATCAATAAATAGTACTTCAATGCATGAAAAGGTGCGCCGTCGAGGGATTACAGTTAAAATGAAGAGTCTAGCTTAGATCAAATACCATACCATGCGAACATAAAGAATATCACATTGCGTTACATGTCGATTTCTAGAAATTCACACCAAGAGGTCACCAGAGATTGACCAAGAATTTACAGTTAATAATAGTACTCAAATGCATTAAAAGGTGCGCCGTCGAGGGATTACAGTTAAAACGAAGAGTCTACCTCAGATCAAATACTAACCATGCGAACAAAAGATCACATTGCGTTACATGGGGATTTCTACAAATTCCCACCACTCGCAGGAACTTCGTTCATCCGTCCTCAAAGATAAACTATCTTAGACTACCCTTAGTCTACCCTGAGGAAGAGATCTGTATAGATCTGGAAACGTAGAGCATTTAATGCTAAAAATAATAAACGCAACGCGATTAAAACATATCATATCATATTTAAGCTGTATTTGTTTCTATTTATTTATCTTGTAATTTATATGGTGTGTACAATAAAGAATTTATTCATTCATTCATTCATATCATATAATAATATATATTATAACATACAAGTCAAAGACTGCTGTTCCCACAGTTGACTTCAATGAAACCAAAAAAAACCTAAAGAAACAGGAAATATTGAAAATGGTTAGGGACCTAAAATTGATGACTGAAAAATAGTATAGGTAGTTAATTTTTATTTGCTAATTCTAGATCAAGAACGCCGCGTTGCGTCATTGAAAGCTTTCTCCTGTTATTTGCTTTAGTCTGGTAATAGTCGAGAGCTTTTCTATAAAGCGCTACTGATAAGAAAATGCTTTTAGTGGATTAAGTTGAAGTAGATTAGAGACTAATAGGAGGGTTGGAAATTGATTTTTAATTTAGTCTTCAAATGTGATTTAAAAGAAAAATGGTAGGTGGGTAATATAATACGGCTAAGGGCTGAAATATGATTAATAAACTTTCAAAAGGAAGCTCTCTTTTTTACTTTATAGTTAGTCTAAAGACTTTACTACCAATAATAGATATTTGTCATCAGCACAAAATTTAAGTGCATTATGCACTGCATGGCGTTGAAACTAAACTGAACTGAAGGTACAAATATAATTATTATAAAATACCATTACAAAATACATTTACTATCAGCTATTTCCGGATAATCAGGATAATCGGATAATCATATCTAATCAGATAACTACCTTGTGGGACTCTACATCTATTTTTTTTCTTTTAGAGAGTTACAATAAAATTGATTATTGATATTTTTAAGTCTTCATTCATTTTCACTTAAACGCGCTATCTAGTTCAAACACATTAGCTTCAACATTGTCATATATAATTTAGCAGAGCTTGCCAATTTTTCACGCAAAGCTTAGCTGGACATAGTTTGCAGTTGACGTGTGTGAAAACTGGCTTAATTATGCTAAGCTAAACTAAAGTGACTTAGTTTTGTACAGCGGTTGTTAACACTGTGCAGTGCACTGCAAACCCATAATACGTTTAAATATGTTACTCACGATGTCCGGCAGACGTTGCGGGTTCAACTGCACCGAATGAATATAATATGAGTTTACCTACTTAGATATCAAATCGATAAGACTTTTCAATAAAGAGTAAACGTGATGTGATCTCTAATAGAAGGATTGAGTTGATATTGTAGGACTTAGACTTGCCCAATCTTGTATTGTACCTACCTACACTTATATTTTTGTGTAGAGTGGGGTCGGTGTAGTGGTAGCTAGTGTATTTTTGCTTAGACGATTCGAAGGCTTGGTTGCCCAACATTTATTTATACTTATCATGACTTTATTTTGTATTAGACCAAGCCAATTAAAACAGAATTTAAACTAAATTGAACTGAAGGTACAACTGATCGTAAATGATTCGATTCCTTCGAATTTGTCTACCTCATCCTTTAGTAGCATAATCAAGTACGTCGATCATTGATAAGACCTATATCTACTATGAATGTATAGGATCTGGATGGCCTAGCTGCGCATGCTAATCTTGTAGAGTCATACAAGTAAGGCAATGCCTGGCGCGGTCATTACTTGGATGGGTGACCGCCGATAATGTGTGGCATTATTGGTGGTCAGAAAGACAAGTTATGCAGTTGGTCCTGGTTGTTATCTCTGACACAGTCGTTAGATCAAGGTAAAGGCCTTAGGGCTACCTAATAATTCTAACACTGGGTGAGCCACATCACTATACGAAGCGGAGAATTAAAAATAAACCATTAAAAAGTTTCTCAATAGTAATAAAAACAAACGCTTCCACATCTCTTCAACTAATAATGTGCAGTGTTCCACACAAATCGGTAATCAAATATTTCAAGTCGAACCATTAAAGGCATTAAAATACTAGGGCAATGTTCACGGCACCTAATCTTAATGTTAAATCGTTTCAAAGCCCCCACAATAAACATTTTTAGATAGAATTTCAAGGGTTTCTAAACGGTAATATGGTTTGAGTCCATTGCGAACGAACTGTTTGGTCAGTTTAATTGAAAAAAAATATGATGGAACTAAAATACTGTAGCATTTAGTAGGACACTTTATGGCGTACGAAAATTAGGCCTGTGGTCGGTCGAAATAATTCCAGATACGCCTTTTTACCTACGCTCAATTATATGTTTGATTAAAAAGTAGGGACTTCGAAAATCTTTGAATTAAGATCATGGCTTTATAAAAATATAAAATTATAATACCTATAAAAATATTCAACCAGTTTGTTAATTGTTGTATTAAACTATTAAAGTTGAGTATCGAGGTTTATTTAACGTCGACGGTTAACTAACGGCCTAGGCCGTAAACGAGATGGCTGATAAAACTAGCTGCCTGCGACATGTAGGTATATTGTATACCCTCTTAAATAAGGTCTTCATATTTGCATTAAAATAAACCCTACGGATTATGAAGTTACAAAAAGGGCCCAGAATTTCACTTTGAAACTATAAAAGGTGAGTAAGAATAATTTAAACCAACTGTAACAAAAGCGCTAAGCTTTTAATGAGAAAGATACTCGACATCCACGGATTAATTTAAGTATTTTAATTGTGAAATTCTGTAGCAAAATTAAATTAAAATCGGAAAAATGTTTATAATAGCAACATTGCTAAGTGCTCGCTGTATCTCGGGACCACGAATGTATTTTCTGGCAACACTGTTCGCTGCCACAAATGCGGTTTTATTGTGTTTTGCCTCCTTTTATAGGATTTAGGAGCTTTATAAAAGTCAGTTGCATTGTTCTAAACGGGCTCGGAGTGACTTTTGTTACAATCGTGCTGGTTCAGATAACGCTCGTACCTACATTGTTACGTGGTTTGATTAATTGTGAACCTTTTAAGCCCTTTCATTAAATATAACGTATTATCACTTACCTCCCATTAATGCATTATAATAGCAGCTTTTGTCAGAAATAACTATAACAACAACATTACATATTATGATTACATCAACCATGAATCAATCTAATAAATATGTAGTAGTATAGAAAACTACCTATACTTAGTATAGTATAAATATATACTAAGTGCTATTGGTAATTATTTGCAATAGCAATAACTAATTGTTATTCTAAGTTTACAAGTATATAACTATTACCTATATTATAAATCAATATTAATTTACAATATATTCCGCGCTACCATGATCGTTGGTCGGTGCTATGTCGTCCATTTGTCGCCCAATAAAAAAAGTAAATTTTTACATTTTTTTTGGGCGACAAATTTTGGGCGATCGTGGTAGCGCGGAATAGCATTTATATACATCATAATATTCTAATTTCAATTATTTTAGGTACCATATATAGGTACCGGGTAATCTAGGGTTATTTTGTGACAGTATGCCTAACTTTGTGAATTTCCACTTTTTAGAATAACATGACGTAATAAAAGATTTATATTTTGAACGGAACTAAGCATTCTTAAAAAAACTATTTATTTCAATGTTAGTTGATATACAAAAATGGTATCAAATAAAAAACCTTGTAACAAAGTATCCCCAGTATGTCATAAAGTATCCCCAATTTACGAATGAATGCTGAATTATTTGAAAGTTTATCTAAGCAAAATCTCTTAAATATAAAAATTAATCCCTATGTCCCTTGGTCACGGCATTATGCTTAAACGGTCGTGGTCGAGTTGTACGATAAAATGTAAACTTACCTAAGTATCGAAAATCACTAGGTAAGGAAAACAAATAGCCAACAACTGCAACTGTCCATTATTAATCATGTTAGTGTCCGTGTAATTACAATTCAAACTCCGCTAGGGGAGTGGGGGAGTCGGGACACAACAACTGGTGTTACCCTCACTGCGGTTGAATGTCTGCACGCTATATTATTATTGCTATCGATATTAAAAAAACTACATTATGACCCCATTAGATAAACTTTAAACAAAGGGTGATTTATTTTTGCACATTTTTTGTGTTACTGAGTTACTACCTACTAAACGTAATTAGGTTCTTGAATCCATTTTTGTAGGCTCTGTAGGTGATCTTAGCTACCCTGCTTAGCTACGCCACGGGTAAGTGACAATGAGGCCTAAGATAAGTGACAATGAGATTTACCCAACACAGTTACCCAAACCCCTTATTAAGTTAGCATGCGGCTGTAGAAAGATTTGCTTGTTGTGTTGGTTGCTTACATTGTTGATATCATTGTGTGAAAATTGTTAGCAAATGTATAATAGTCTTGATGAAAGGAAGCATATAGTGGTTGGTTTCATCGACTACAATAAAGCTTTCGATACGTCAAAACACGCAGATCTAATAGAGAAGAAATTAGAACGCAGTGGAATCACTGGAAACTTACTAGGCTTGTGTAAGAATTACTGGCAATGGGAAGACCAAGCTGCGGAGTTCGGTAGTTTTATTACCTACCTACCGACTAAAATTCAATTGAGTTTTTGTGGCATCATAATATTTCAAATTGCTAAATATGTAAACGTAGTTAATAAATAAATAGTAGTACAAAGTCCTGCTTAAGTTGCAAGACTGTAAAATTTCAACTTTTTAACAATTAATGTGTCGCTGTCTAATAATATATTTAATTGCCAAATTTCAAATTATAAATGGTTTCCGCTTTTGTATCCAGACTGTACGTATTTTCTTTTTATTAATAAGTATTTACACGCCCACAGAAGTAACCTAAATGATTGTTGGTATTTTAATAAACGTAGGTGGATACAGAATACCTACCTATGTCTATGTAATTATTATTTTGATAAGTAGGTAGATATTTCATGATGTTAAAGTAGCTTCTGTCTACTGTGGTAGGAAGCATATTCTAAAATTAGTCAATAAATGTTAAGTAGGTACCTTTACTTATACTTATGTTTCACTTTGAAGAGAAAATACCCACCTGCCTAAACAAATATATTTTTCGTCGAATCTTTTGTAACTTTACGTAAGCGACCGACACGAGCTTTGATACTCCTACGATACAAGATATAAAGTAAAACGTTTATTTTTGGGACATGAATATTATTTGCTCGTAAAAAATAGGTACTAGTTCCGTAAAGTGAAGAACAAGTACGTACACTTTTCATCCTACGATAATAACATAAAAGTGAAGTTGTGTGTAAGTACAAGCATGTAAGTAAACGAGTACCTATGTTTTTTACTCCTTCACGCAAAAACTACTGAACCGATTGCGATGAAATTGTGTATGGAGGCAGATACTGTATCTGACTATAAACATTAATCTGTACTGTACTTAAACATATATATACATATATGTATATATAATACTGTAAACATTAGTCTACTTTTTATCCTGATATTTTACCTATTGATAAACTGTCCAATGTCCATTATGTTATTTTGCGAGTGTGGAATGAACTATTTTATTTATAAGTGTAGTCATAAAATCTAAACGATTTTCAGCACGCCAGACAAATCCTCGAGATTTATGGCCTGCATTTTGTTTTTTATGTAATTTCATAAGTTTATTTTCAATTAAAAAAAAAAAACAATTTCGAATTGATAGTGATTTCTTGAAAATTTACACAAATTTTTCTAAAAAAGTAGGTTTGCTCTCAATTGCCTGAAATGATTGAATTTGTCAAGAGACAAGACCCCTACGTGTGTACCAGGGACCTTATTCATTATTTATACACATACATCAAATTCAAGAAAGAGCATTCTTATTTTGTCTTTCATTCAGAGAAATGTCAAGCAACACTATTTTCTATAAACGTACGTTTCACATAATGTGTTCATACTCTTATCCACTTCAATTTTCCTTTCAAGTTTAGGTACCCATTCCAACATAGGTAGTTGTGAAGTACAGACAGTCATACTCACCTTTCAAGATGATGCGAATATTGAGACTATCATTGATAAAACTTATTCGGCTTCTGAGTTTATTTCTGTACCCTTAGTGTGAGTTTTTTCGTAAAAAAAACGCGAACGTGATGGTTAAGTTAACGCATATTTTGTATGGAAACTGATAACTTCGATATCGTCCGCTTTTTAAGTTTCCATACAAAATACGCGTTAATTTAACCATCACGTTCGCGTTTTTTTACATAAAAACTCACACTACGAGTTCTGAGGCTTAATACGAGTATCACCGCCGCCGCCGTAAAAGCGATGCTGTCGGACATTACGATGAATGAAAATATCCTGGTGAAACCTGCAGCTTTAACGTTAAAGTTAACAGTTTGAAAATCCTAAAAAACCGAGTACCTAACGATTCTTTTGCAATATTTTTTAACTACCCCACGTCTATCATTTTATCCTTTCTTATCAATATTTTTTATATACGTTCACATATTTTTCAATAGTACCAATATTATGCCACGTTTATAACAAAAAAAAATTTCAAAGTTTAAAAAAATTAGTCACTCATGTCATGACTTAATTCAAAAGTTCAGCGAGTCGTATGTGACTCCTTGGACAGTTAAGATAAAAATAATTAAGTATGTTATCTACCTTCAGTACTAAATTAAATCTCTTCAAACCTAACTTAATAAAGCACAAGCAGATGACTAAACCATCGAGTTCAGAATTGGATATCACAGCCTGGAATATCACAAACTTAGGGTTAACAATCAACGCAGTCGCAGACTCAATAATAATCTATCTACGTTCCGCTCGACGTAGCATTCGCTTCAGTGGGTTCATTGTGGTGCAGCCCTGCTGCAATCCGTGCAGCCGGATGAACATGGCGCTTGATCGATATTTCCCGTATTATTATTTAATACCAAAGCCTATTTGAAACATGGGGTATTTATAAAGTAAAAATAATGTGTTATAAACACTTCCATTTTATTATGTATATAAGTATAGACGAATTTTAGATAGGTACCTATACGTCTAATTACTAAATGTTTAATTCTACATGTAATACAATGCCAAATAGTTAATTAATAAAAAATGTGTTATATTATAATTTACTAATACACACCTAAATTATCTAGGTTTTGAATTCATCCATTGTGCTATAACCTAGAACGGCTGTACCTACCGATTTCGCTAATTCTTTTTTTGTTGTGTTTCTTATTGGCAGAAGAAGGTTCTTTTGAAACAGAAATATCGATATTCCCTCGGGATCGGGACTTAGGCGGGTGAGACCGCGGGGCGCAGCTGTTATAACATAATTATTGGTCGCTTACATTAGGCGCAAGCATAGATTCAAGTACTTACCTAAATGCACAAAGTGTGCAAGCAATGAAGCCTCCTCTGATAATAGCGAAAGATGCTAATAATAACTCTGAGAAGTGAATTCACGGCTTTAGCGTTCGATCGTTTTTTTTAAACTAAACTTAGAAAAATGGTCACGGAAAAAGACATCATTAGAGGCTTGAACACGCTTTTCTGTGTCTCCGTTGCAGCGTGCTAACCATTACACAACAGCAGTTCACGACAAAATATTTCTAGTACTCATAGACATATTATGCCTAGGGCATTCAAAATTAAATTACGCAAACTATCCTATTTTACCCTCCAGACGTTTGGAGGCTTTTCGAGTGTCCATTGCCAGACTTTAATTCCATAAGCATTAAAAATTTATATACCCTTACCTAATATACTAACCTAATCTAAGTGGTACCTACCAAACCTACATAGAAACTTTCACAGTGACGTAGAAACCTCTTTGATATTTAATCCCAAGCAAAGATGCGGCTGTGCTGCTAAGCCTTTACAAGTATCATGGCCACGAAATGGGCGAACTTACGAGTTTTAAATAGAAATGTTGAGTTTCCTTAAAAAATTACTTAAAATTACAATATTAAAATTGGTTGTTGGGCATTCAATGATAACAATGTTTAAGAAAATAAAACCCAGAGTGTCCTAATAAAACTCCAAGATCAAATATAGTAATAGCATTTTATTTGGCGCCATAATATTTTACTGCAAATATTTTCGGATAAGTTTCTTTAAAAATATATTTAGGAAGTTTTAAAAAGAAATCTATATAAACACCGACCAGCAGTGGCTTATGTATATAATATACCAACTGATATCCATCGTACTTATTTATATTTTTGGGAGTGAGTATTTGTTTGATAAACCTTGATTAGCTATACGAAACATTGGCTTAATTTAGCCCCGATATATATATTGTTGGCCGATAATTTGAAAACCGCTAAACGACCCAGGCAGGACCACTAGTCCGACAGTCAGACGATATAGTAGTCAAAACCGACAACTAGCGATTTTGCCTAGCACAAGGCGAAGTAGAAAGGAACTTAACATCGGCAAATAAAGGGTTACAATTTTAATAATGTTTTCAATTGAACTTACAAAGAAAAAGCCACGTGATGCGACTACTTTATAGCTAAGCTATAAAACATAGCTTTTCTGCCACGTAGACTCAAGAGAGACAAACGATAGGCAGGCGTATTCAAATTGAAGATTTATAGTTTTCCAACGACGTTTTGATAGCGGGGCGTTTTCAGGCGTTTTCAATCGCTCGTTTAGTACAGCTACAGCTTGAGCTTCTTGAGAAGTGTGTGCTGTGCTCGGCTCCGCTCGGCTCGACGTAGTTTGTGTAAAAGCTATTGTTTGGAGAGAATACCTGGTGTCTTGTGACGGAGTTGAGAACTAGTTGAGAGACAGAGACGCTTTTTATAGAACCTTGTTACTGAAAACATTTTCTTTCAGTAAGCTTGAGGTTTTATATCTGCGTTTTAGGTGTAGAATATTTCGTACAAGTTTTAAAGTTTTAACAGCAAGCTTTTACTGTAGTTTGTTGTAATACAAACTACAATAAAAAGCTAGCTAGTAGCTTATTAACTAAACTAAGTGTGTGAAGCGAACTAAATATGAATAGTTAACTTTATTTATCTGCTACTTTCTTATAATGAGGTGATGTTACCGTTTTATCATCGGCGTTTTCATGTAGGTACTTAATAATTAAAATAAATACACTGGAGGAGTTTGAGCAAGTCCTAGGTACATTTTAAAATAATTAACATTGTTATAAGTAATTAACTTAATTAGATTTCAAATAAACACGCTGTATTTTATAGAGTGACTTTAAGTTTGCTTTAAGGTTCTTTTTGCATACATTTTTCACACTAAGATTTCAAAATTGTGTCAAAAATAAAGGTTCAAAGTTAACTCGGACGTTCGCAAGCAAGCCTTGATAGCTGAATATATATAAAACAGTCAATACAGGCAAAAAGCGGTAACAGCAAGTCTAAATCGGTATCGAACCGATATGAAACCTGTTATAACTGTACAGTCGTCCTTGAATTATACGTCGACACAAAAAGCAGAGAAATGCAAACTACGGAGCTTGGAGTAGCAATTATAGTGGATAAAACCAGTTGATCAAGTTTTTTATAACCTGAAAAATTCCGTCGTCCTCACCTGTCATATTAATCCATAGTAACACATCTAGTTTTATAGATAAAGCTTTTCTTATCATCCCAAGGGATTATCGAATATCAAAACCCGGCAGACCAACTTTCCCAAATCTCAATTCCGGCCCGAGAATTAAGAAATAACACTGAAATTCATTACGTAAAATTTATAAGGTCTACGCACCTAACTACTTAGTGGTGATACTTATTCAGAATGTAACTCGTTTCAACCGAAATTATTCCGTATACCTTACCGAGAAGGAGGCGAAGTTACGCAACCTTTATGAGAACAGGGTTGTAGACGATAAACCTTCGGAAAGTTTAGAGCTAACAACCGTCTTCAAACTTCATTACAGCAGCATTGTAGCACACGCTGGCCTCTAACTACGTCAGGGGCACAAAATGCCCATTCGAGCGGCAAATAGGCCCTTCTGCCCCGATGGCCATTACGACCTAAAACACCGATACCCCGCCCCTAGCTACCAGCGAATAAACTAATCTCGTACATTTTATTCGTACCCCGAACCCGTGAAAAATGAATTTTGAGGTAACATCCTCAACACTGACAAAGAATTACTCAGGGATTTGCTTTTTCGCTGAATTTAAGATCGTTCTTATATTTCTTCATTGGTGTTTGAATGATAAATTATTTGTATCCGACAGAGTAAAGCAGATTTTCTCGAGAAAACGAAAAAACGGGTATATCTAATATTTAAGAGGGTGAGCATTGTTTTAAGGTTTAGATATTTGTTTTTGTCGAGGCGAAAAATGGAAGATAAGAGGTTGAAGTGAGAGAGGCCAAAGGGATGTTAAAAAGATGATCTTTTTGTCATTTAACGGCTCTGATTTGTGATAGGAAAGAAATTATTTGTAGAAACGTTTTCTTATACCATTTTTTGAAAGCTTTTTAGGAGGAAAGTGAATTGAGAAATAAACAACGGAAAGTAATGAAAGAAATAGGTGAAAAAACTTTCGATAAAATTGGTGTGAAAATAATAAAGCTCTCTCCTTATGTAATAAACGTGTTTACTAACGTTGATTCAGTACCTAATACCAGTGAAAACAGTTACAAAGCTTGCTAATGGAATGTTTTGCCAGAGCTTTGAATGCTGTTTGTTCATAGAATTCACAGCGCTTGGTTTAATTAAACCTGTTCATACACACGTGAACTTTCGATGCATAATTTGGTGCAAAATTTTCGTATGAATTTTTCAGCAAATTAGCCCAGAGAAAGCGAGAAAGGATGCGATAATTTGTTAGTCAATCTCATGTAGATACCAAGTTGAGACAATTAAAATCTGATTTCAATTAAAAACTTGTGTCATGAAATATATTTATATAGAGTCAATTTCACAAAAGCAGTCTTGCAGCAGTGCTTGGAAGTAGTTTTATCAAATAGATATACAACTATATGTATATAATATATAGTAGGTACCGCTGTGTCTAGGCATTGTGACACTACGTTTTGTGACCATGGCTATATATTGTATGCCATTATAGTTTCGTAATGCTTTATAGGATAAAAATAGTCTAAAATTTATGCTTAAAAACTCGGTAGTCCGTAACATAGGCGTTACCGGTTTTTAGTCTAGAAAAAGAGTACATACACAAGATTTCGAAAAAAAAACAGATCTGGGCTCAAGTTGATGACATTAGAACGCTACACTAGTTTTTTCAATACAAATTCAAATCTTTGTAAAACATCATACTCGTAGTAAACTAAAATCCAGTCACCAAAATGTAAGTATTTGAATGTGCAGTGGTCCGCAACTTGCGATACAATGGGTCGCTTCCTGCCTTCTGTTTGTTCCAGTCAATACGACGCCATATGGATCTAATCCGATTTCCTATTTGAAGACCTTTGCAGCCACCATACAGATGATGTTACAACACAATAGCAGCTATACTAAATGTTACTAGGTTGCTTCGTTTAAATTCGTATTCACAAACCTTAATACGAGTATTTGCTTAGATAGTTTAGATAGCTGATTAGTATTTGACTCAAGTCAGTTATTCCGCGCTACCATGCTCGTTTGTCGTTGCTATGTCGTCCTTTTGTCGTTCAAAAAATAAAGGTAATTTTAAATAAAAAATACCCCGACTACTTTTAAAAACCATAGACAATTTAAACAAATCTTTTTTTTTCTTCGCAGTTTGTTTTTCTATATTTTTTTTATTTTTTTGATGTGTTTTTAATTATTCTTTTAGATGAACGACAACGCGACGATTTCGCGACGACTTATAAGACATCATGGTAGGGCCAATTAAATGCGAAAACCCAATTCAAATCTATAAAGGTAGTCTGGAAGAGATCGCTTTTAGCGATAAGGCCGCCCATTGTACAATGTAAGTTTAGTCTGCATTTATTTCATGGTATTTTTTAATTTTAAGTGATTTACGTTTTGTGTTCTTAATTATTCTGGTATAATAAAGTATTTTCTAATCTAATCTTATCTAAGGTAGTTAAAACAAGTTTTTTATACTCGTATACATTGAGTATGAGACATTATGATTTGGCTGGTATGATCTTTGATTAACACTGGTGAAGATCTTGTATATTTTCTAGTATCTACATTAATAAATATTAGGTACTAATTTAATCTCAGAACCATTTACTATTCCTGTATTCAGTAGAAATTCAGTTTAATTTATAAGTCATCAGTTAATAAGTCTACCTGACTACCTGCTGGGGACCTGGAATAACGCATATGCTACTTTTAATTCCGATATTCCCGCAGGAACGGGACTTACGCGGGTAAAACCACGGGGCGCAGCTAGTAAAGTTATAAAGGTTTTATTTCAAGCAAATATCAAAGATGGAATTTGCATGTGTGTATCATACAAGCATATAAACAGAGGTAGGTAAGTACTAGGAATACGAGTAAATGCAAATCTAATAATCCCACATGTTCTAATTGTTCTAAACGACAACTACTCACTAAACACTAACAGTAATTTGCATTAGGTTGATTATGTTCGCTATTATACAACTAAATTTCAATTGGGCTGTGTTATTATCCTGTTTAATCCCGCTCAGGTTGGATAATAATGTTGAGCTTCTTATCTAATTAGGACATGTTGTTCCGGACCAGGAAATTACTTTCCTACGTACTGTGAGCATTTGAATTATCATAGTTAACAAGCTCTTTGATATTTTTTATACTTTCCTATAAAATTGACATCATCATTGTTATATCATCACTCAGCGTGAGCCTTTATATGTATAGTTCGACTTGGCCAAGTTGTCTTACCAAGGACCTGTTATTCATTCTTCTTTTTTTCGTGTATATATGTGGCTATCTTAGTGTTAAGAGTTCTAAGGCCTCTAATTTTACTTAAGGACTGCTACCAGAGATAAAATATAGGTTTTGTTATTGACTTAATATTCGAAAGCAAATTTATTCCAACTACCGTCTACAACCACGTCCTTCCTAGTTTTGTGTTTCAGAATCTATTCTAAGGCCACTTTGGTGTATTCCTGGATAGGTTTCTTGGAATAAACCTGTTCAAATTGGACCCAGTTTCACTTTAAACTAAATGCAATAAAAAAAGTAAACCATTTACCTCAGAATAGTTAATAAAGTAGTTTTCCATTTTCCTCTGTACCTGTGACAACCGTACCAACGGTTATTGTAAGTTTTTTGTTCCGGAAATACTATGAAACTCTAAAAATCGTGTCGAACCATTACGGTTAATATTTGTAGTTGGTTTGTTGTTGCCGTATTGGACATCAATTATGCAACCTTTTTGCATAAACTCGAACGTCGGTACATATGTACTTGCCTTGTATAGCATATAATTCGTAAACTGTACAGTTTGTAGACATAGCCTACAAAGGCGGGGTTGCGTATTTATATAAGTCTAACGGCAGATATAGAAACGCCACTTAAAATTTGAGGGCTACATAAACAATTGTTTTTTTTTGAGTTAATGAGTAACTAATTACCAACGGCCGTTTGTTTGAAATACTTCCCAACAGGCTTGTGGAATGTGATTTTCAGTACATTTTTGGCTGATATACCTACTGAATACATAGATCAGTCAACGTTATGCGGCGTTCGTAGATCTTGTTTAGTCGTTTTAATGGGGGATTGATTAACAAGCACAAAGCCTTTTATCGAGCTACTCCATGCATCGGAAAGAGTTAGTCTCCTTCGTTATATCTGTGATAGCAGTCAGAAGTCTTAGGGCGACCTAAGAACTCTAACACTTTATTGTGTGTAGGTATTCATTCTCTTTGGCAATGTAGTCGCACGCATCAGCTTGTAAAATTATTCAAATAGCCCACTTATCTTTTAAATAATATATTAGGATACCTATTTATCTTTTATCTGGTCCATTGGATATTCGTACGTTATTTCATTCGTTTAGTTCCCTTGGTTGTCTGAATTTCATTATAAGCTAGTAGGTCTACCAATTACATAAGGGCAGAACTATCCCCGTATGTATTATCATATATTATCCCTCTGAATAGGCTTTATATCTAAACCTACTGGGCGTTATCTCACTTAGAACTATTTATCTCTAAATACCTTAGTACATTATATACCCACGCATGTGTACGTACAATATGTTATAGCATTTAATGGGAACAATATGTTTGGAATTTATACAAATATGCTCTATATACGATATGGTCTATTTAAATAATAGAAGCTACGTCGTGGTTTCACCCGCGTACGTGCCGATCCCGTGGGAATTTCCAGTAGTTTCGGTCCAGTAGTTTCGGTGCCTATTCATTACAAACAAACAAACAAATAAATATTTCCGATTTATATACTAGTAAAGATATAGAGATGATATATGTACTCTACCTTTGTTTGTTTTTCGAAAATGTTAAACAATTATTAATAATTTTCCGGAATTATTTGGTTTTTGAAGTATTAGTAAGTAATTTTGTTGCAGACAATTGCTGAAACGTTTTCGAAAAAAATAGAACAATTTTAATTGTAGAATAGCTGTTGCTCTGAGCTTCATTCTAGCTGTCTTTCAGATATTTTCTCGTGGATCTCCGTGCTTTGGAAAGGTCGTTAACCGGTTGTTATCTCTGATAGCAGTCGTTCGCTTAGTAAACGGCCGTAGGGCAATCTGAAAACACTAACACTCTTTATATGAATCACACCACTACACGAAAAGAAGTAAAAGAAGATATCGCTAGATTAAAGCTATTTGTGCTTATTAAACACCATATGTAAACAAAATACTCTACGGTCTCTATGCGATAGTAACGTCAAATAACATACACCGTATATATTCAC
The DNA here is from genome assembly GCA_949358125.1 of Idaea dimidiata. Taxonomy (NCBI): domain Eukaryota; kingdom Metazoa; phylum Arthropoda; class Insecta; order Lepidoptera; family Geometridae; genus Idaea; species Idaea dimidiata. Next base: position 17,489,339 of record OX442329.1, read on the forward strand.
TGTCATCTTACCATTAAGCACGATGCGTTCAATTCTACATCATAAAACTTCAGCAGTTACACTAGACCGTTAAATTGTCGTCTGCAATCCTCTGGCAGCCATAAAACATTTACGTCCCCCTTACAAAAGAAAAAGCCCTAAAGAAAAAAAAGCTGAGTGATTTGAAATTATGATGAAAAAATCAATATAGCGAACGAAAATGATCAAAAGGTATTTGACTAATTGGGTGAAATTGCTTGTAGGTACTCATATGCTTAATGTATTAAGTTACTTGATGAGATTTGAAGCAAAAAGTAATTTCGAAATTTTGTATAATTAATTATTAACTTAAGTTAGTCGAAGATTTTGTGAAATCTTTGAGGTTAAAAAGGCAACATCTCTCATTACATATTTTTAAAGTTAATGTAAATTGTAGCCTTATTTATATTACGAAACTAGTGTCACGTATTTACTTATAGTCAATTTTACTAATGCAGTCTCGCTGTTTCTGGAAGCAATTTTATCAAATAAATTAATAGTACCACTGTGTCTACGATCTTTTTGTAAAAATGACTATAATTTGCGTGTTTCGTTTAATGTAAATCCCGTAAAGATTCTCTGATGATTCCACAGCAGATGAACGGCGTTATATGACTATGAAAATGTTCTTTGTAGGTTGTGTCATTCATTTCCCATTCCTCTTTTGTAGTAGGAACACGGCTTTGAAATTGAATAGACAGACAAAATATTGTATTTGTGCCTAAAGCAACAAAATACATTGGCTCAAGTTTAGGCTCTTTCATAACAAAGTTACTCAGTAAGAAAACGAGTCGTTGTTCCATGAAGTAAACAAATCATCAATAAGGCTAGTTTATGTTTCTTTTACGGAAACACGCAGAAGGTGTACTTTCAGGTTCGTTCACCGTCTCGACTAAGACCCGTATTATAAAAGTTAAATGTGTTTTATTGCCACGCTTACGGTGAAAATTTCTCCAAATTGCTGTGCTCCATGAAAATTTCTTCTGTGCTTATGATAACCTTATAGGGAAACAATGTTTATCCAAAATTCTATATTCCTACTAGGAACTATGGTGCGACAGATAAGTGTCTGTCGAGTGGCTACGCGTGTATAAATAGCTACGGATTTAGAATGAACGATAAAAAAAATATTTCGCGCCGAAAATGCCTATTTGTATTTAGGAATAAGAAGGCGGGTTGCGCGTTGCATTAGATTTCACAAACCATGCCCTTTTGAGCAAGTTCACCAGCGTATATCGCGATGTTTTTGCACAGCGGTAGGTTAGGTATCTTGAACAACGCAAACAGTCGCCGACACAGCTCGTTTAATTAAGTAAATTAATAATATTATAATCATTCATTAAATAACAACATCACAATACGGTGTAACCAGCATAAGTCCCGATCCCGTGGAAAACTCTGTGTAAAAATTAACCCATGTTACACTCAAGGATTCGGCTCAGAAGGGATACCTGCGCTACGTTTAATGAATTTGTCTTGTCGAGGGAACATTAAGCAAGTTTAGAAACCAATTAGGAACTCCAACTTGTATTGGAGTTCGCAATTACTATGTTGTTTACCAGAATCTAACCGCGTTAGGCTTCTTAACGTCATCTTTGTATGATACGAGCCGTATAGTCGTATCATAGTTCCGTCCCAGCGCAAACGAGCGCTGATAACCGCTTATTACTTGACAACATGCCAACTCCTGAACAAACTCCCAAGAATCAATGTTTGCTACATTCCGTGTAGAAATGAGCTGTGGGAATCAATATCCGTAGGTGTCAACGTGTTACATTTTCATGTCTGTTTACTTCTAAACTGTCGTGCAGTACCCTCGTGTTTTATTAAATGTCATTTTATTGCTCCTCGCTAAAAACCTCCACAAGTACACCTAGTTTTGTAAAATAAGGTTGAAATATTTCGACAAGCGGCGGTGTCTTCGTTTTATGCAGCAGTTGCCGCTTTGTGACATTGTCTCTGTTTTTTACGTATGACCGGTTTCGTTTTATGTATTGTCATTTGTATTATGCCGACCCCTTTCTCCTTACTGTAAGGCGTTGCTTAAATTCGATTTGAAAGTTTTCAGTCGGTTAAGTAACTTTGTTTCGACAAGCTAATTTCAAGTTTGTATTGATATCTTAAGTCTGATTGAATTACAAAAGTAAACTTATTTTCAGATTACCTTACTCTCCGCTTACAGACATATTTTATTGTAGTATTAGTTGCAAACAGCTGAAATTAGCCATAAAATGTGTGATTGTGAATACGAAGTACCAGGCGCGCAGCGGTTGCAAGAGTGTCACCGGGCGCTCTGCTGTGAAACGGAGCATGTAGGTTAAGAGCCCTTTGCGCTTTGTTAGCGAGCTCTAATCACTGCCGGCTCTCAGGGACGATGACGACACGCGACTCGAGGGCTCCTGGTGCACTAGCGTTTTGTCTGTCTTGTCTGTACTGTTACTGCTGTTTTGCAGAAAAATCCAAATTATCTTTATATAGATGGTGTTTTATATTATGATGAAGCATGGATTAATCTAATTTTCCCAGATACTTTAATCAAAATTGGTTATTATTTGAAGAAGAGAAGAATCCAAAATGCTGATTAAATATCTGTAAATTATATATATCCGATATTGATATCGAAAATATACTTACAGCCGTATAGCTGACCGTACCAATAAACTAAGATAAATTGCAAGATAAACAGGCTTTTGCAATAATCAAACCGAAACTCTATTACTGTTTACGATTCCCTATAAATCAGAAGAGGCGTCTTATGCCAATATGGTATAATATAATATACTACCTACCCACTAGGTAACTTATATAAATTTGACTTCGATAAACAGTCTCCGTTTTTCGGTAGAAAGTCATAATCCAAGGCAAAGTTTAATTTGCAGTTACAATATTAAAATTCTTGGATAAGAATGCGAATAACAATGAAAATAAGGTTCCGAATACGACTGCGGTTCCGTTATCGCAGAAATATGTCGGCAGGAAATACGACTTTCGCATCCATTATTGTTTTGGTGGAAATTTATAGGTTGCCGTTGACCGTGTCTTGAATTTGTAATTGGATTTCATGAGGGCATTCGTTTCGAAGTTCCTTATCTGCCCTTTCTACCAAAGTTATGATTACGGATTGTTTTCGAGTGTCAATCAATTTATCATCTTTCATGACGTGGGCTTTTCTCATAGGAAATTAACGTAGAAACCACTTATTTTTTGTCATTTATTATGTGGGAATTCAATATAGATTCTCATTTAAGCGTCAGCAGGACGGAAATATGGGTTTCATAGCAACATACATTTTCACAAAATGTCTCAAACGAAATGAATAATGAGTGAGAAAAATATTCTAATACATAAATTGTATTGTACTGCAACAAAAGCGTGGCTGAATAAATGTGCCTAAAGGCTTTATTATTTGATGGAGTGCCTTCGCTTGTCCATTCAGAGGTTCAAACAAAATAGGTCTTGGTGAAGTGGAAGGCGGCAAAACTCATTTCCTGAAACCAAGCGGAAGCCAGTCGGCCAATAAGAAAAAAGACGTACCTATTTCTAACTGAACTCTTTCGTATTTTTATTATAATTGGTTTTACTTTATACTTTTCCGTTTTCTGTTCGATTCTTTAGTGTTTTCAGAGTTATATCACGTAAATATGATGACGTTCGTGTCCTTATGTAAAGATTTTTTATTGTGCTGTTAATAAATATTATTCAATATGTTTTATGTATGAAAAGATTTTGTCCGTAATCTTTTGTATTTCTTACCTTTAAATTTTTGAAAGTTTTAAATTGAAATTTGCTACTTTCTCTGATATGGTTTATCGGAGACTCGTTGGCGTCTCCCAACACCACATTTGGCAACAAGAATCCGTAAATGGAGTCGAAATAATCTCCCGTTTTCTTGGCATAAGAGTGGTACATTTAAATTGGCGAGGTTGTAAGAAGGGAATCCGCATTGAGGTTCTAGAACTGGCGGCTGTCCAGGTCCCCGACATATGTAGGACACTAGATTTGACATCACGCGCCACTGTTGACCTACTTCAAGTTTTTTACTTACCCACCTCTTTTCGGCCTGGATTTCGGTAAGGCCTCGAGTAAATTAAAACTAAACGTTGCTTTTAGTAATACAACCGTAATTTGAATATATGAGCCACGCGTTTTTACGGTTGTTTTGAGTGCTAAAATGTTTTAATGCTTTTCAAAAAGTTTTAGTTAACATAATTTCGTCTTATGGTTTTTGCTAAAGTTTAGTACTTAGTTACCTAAATACGTAGGTCTTTTATACGTAGGTAGATAACCTTCATACACATCCATCTATAATAATCAGCCAGTTTATTAGCCAGACTTGTGAAAGTCTTATCGAGTTCCAAGTAAATTTAAGCTAACATATTTTGCTGATGTAAAATTGTGATTTAGTAATTGAATACCATACAAACTTAATTATGGTTAAGAATGTATGTACCGGGACCCATTTTATGTCAGGACAAACATATTATGTGAATCCTATTTTTCATTAACTATTTATGTATTCTAAACACCTCTACCAAATCATTCGAAAAAGCGAAATATAAATTGTGCGAGAAACGCCCGTATTATTTCGAACGATATAAAATAAATTGTCTTGAAAACCGAACGAATTCCTCTTTGAACTGTCTGCATCCACTTTTATTATTTTTTTGTTCGCGTTCGCAATCGAAGAAATCACTGTATTCAGCCTTTGAATCGTCTATGAAAAAGGAAATAAATAATATCTGGGTAGGTTTCCACAGCATTTTCCTGTTTCAAAGAGACATGTAGGTAGATATCAACCTATAGAAATCAGTACCTACCTATATTTTAGAATACCTACGTATTCTAGTGCTGGCGAAGTCACATCGTTGTATTTGTGTTGCATGCTTTTGAATAAATGTAGTATAGTGTCTAGAGTTCAAAGTTATCTCTAGCACTTTACCTTAGTATTTAAATACATTCATGTTGTAAAGACTAGACAGAGGTTACTATTGCCTCTTTGAATATAATTCCAGGAAACGTAGAAACGCCGCGGCTTCTATTTTAATTGAATAATTTACTATTGAAATAACTAGATATGCTAGGTAGATTTCTTTACCCATGCACCGGTATAAAGAAATTATACAGCCGGGTGTTATTTCGTTGTCCATATTTCTTTATTAAATTAATGAATTCTAAATATTTATGTCTGACATTTTGTTAAAACCAAACTTTTCTGTTTCAGGTATGTTCGCATTCATTATTATCTACCGAAAGTCGAGTAAGAAATTCTAATTAACAAATATCTGCATAATATTCTAATCAACGCTTATTAATTCAAGGGTTTCCAAAACATGTTTTTGACTCCCGACTGTACAATTATTTTTAATTATTCCCGCGTTGACTCGTGAGTTTACCGCCGACTCGCCAACTCTCTGGGCGCCGCCGTATTGTTGAATATTCATCTTGCGGAATCCCCCCATTATTTTTCTAGTCTCCTAACCTAATTTCTGTGTAATGAGCCTTGTGGGACACCATCAAGCCGCGCCGAGCCACAAATAATTCGGTATTCAAGCAAATTTAATAATGTAGACCCTCTTTTGTTTTGGATTTTGATTTTGGGGTACACTAGCCAACAGAGAAGTTTTCATCGTAGACCGACTCGACTGCACTCAGAGACGTTTAAAATACTTAACTAGGAGTTCGCCCCGAACTGAGACCTCACGACCCCCTATGTCCCCAACCCCCCTACCGATCCGGCTCATCTTCGAACTCATAAATTCTATTGACCTAAACTACGCGCATACCAAAATTCATGAAGATCGGAGCTACGATACTCAAGTTATCGTCGAACAAACATACAAAGATACAAAGTTACAAAGATACAAGTGCCAGGCCCGTCTACACTGGACCTCACTCGCTTCGCTCGTTCGGTCAATTAAACCATCACTAATTGAAGATGTCACATAGAAAATCTTTACTTAGTGATAGTTTGAATGAACATCAAATGTCTCTGAGTACCATGCCAGTATGCCTTCTTTTTCTAGTCTAATAGAAAGTTTGGGAAAAATCAGATGAGCTAAGTTAGTAATGAATACCGGGGTTAGTCCTAAATGACTTTAAAATGTGTTTAGATAGTACTTCTATTATAAATTCTACTAGGACTATGAGTACGAGTGTAAGATATGATTGACTTGAAAGCGCAAAGAAAACACTGTACCTGCGTTTAAAAAATTACCCCAATAAACGATGATTAGCAGATTCATAATCTATTATGTATCGTTCATCTTTTAGGGCAAGAGCCCGTAAACCTCAGACCTTCGTTATTTTACAAAAGTTGAAAGTTTGTCAGCGCATGCTCCCAACACAGATAAGAACGATGGCCTATTATGAAGTTTGGGTTGCAGTGGCTTTGGCAGGTACACGGTACTAAAGATGTGTAAAATGCAGATCTAATTTCGTCAAATAATAAAGAACGAAATATAGATCTTCAGAATATAATTAAAAATCAAATAGTTCATTGCCAGACACTTAGCATGGTGGCAACCCCTTGCCAGACACCCTTAATGTTCAAGACATTATAGGTAATTCCACTTACGTTATAGTATAAAAGTTTTATACAGGATACTTGGGTAATGAGTAGATGATGTTTCCTCAGTAGCCAGACATTTTTGATAGTTCCAACTCCTTGCCAGACAAGCTTTTATAAAAGACCGAAGGTCTGGGGTTCATGGGCTCTTAGACTATTTTATGCGACACATGAAATTTCAAAGTTTACAGATAGAAACAATCACTATACAAATTAGACATCTGTTATTTTTTTTCGTTCGTATATGTACGACTAATTATATGCTTCCATAGTTCCATAGTACGTACGAATAATCCCATCATTGAAAGGATGGGATTATTCGTACGTATTCATACGTTACCGCACGCATGCAATTTGAACGGAAACGTATCTAAAGCGCGGAATTAGAGCGCGAGGCCCACTTATTTAATAAGTAAACCGTGGACTGAGTTACTCTTCTGCGATATTACTGCAGCCTTTACTTAGTTGTTCCGTACTTACTTCCATACTCAGAGACGTTTGATGATTACTTAAACTATCACTAAGTAGAGGATTAAAAAAAACCTTTATTTCGTAATTTGTTTTTTATTGCTCCAAGCATTTCTACTAAAAAAATTTTAAAGGAAAAATACAAGTGTACAAATATTTTCTTTTAAAATACTTCTGGAAGAAGATCTTAACTTAGTGATAGTTTAAGTAACCATTAAAAGTCTTTGAGTGCAGCTGTTAATTAGTTACAGGTAAGTGGATTTTTCAAATATTCACTAAATAATTTCTATGTGACACCAGAACCCTATTTCAGATCTCATCTTGTAGATGGACGTGTTGTTTTTCCTTTTATTGTCCTATAAAGTTGAGCGCGTTCTTGTTTAATAAATTCACTCTGGCCTCCGTGTACCCGACTCGAATATCAAGTCGGTGCGTGTAACACGCTTATTTTTATATAATTTTATATTTTGGTACTTTACATACAGTGTCGATATATTGTTTGGTACGGGATGAACGGGTAGAAATTTATTTAAATGTATGATTAGTCATTTTAATACAGCTGTACTGTTCTGACAAATTACATATATTGACAAGTCAAGGAACCATTTTCAAGGAAGGAAACTGAGCATTTGACGAATTTCATAACACTTACAAGTACAAACAAGTAGTGTTAGAAGCGCCTTCTTTGATTTTTCATGGTTACAAAAAATAAGAGTTTATTACCTTCAGCTTGAAGCAAAAGAACGTTATGTAGTACTTATGTCGTTTTAAGTAAGACAGCTGCGAATTTTAAGGTTTGGTAAAACAAGGTTTCCTATGGTTATATTTGTCAGCTATACAGTGTGTATATGGGAACGGTAACATGATCCGAAAGGGGGTTGGTTTATAGTCTTGATAAACTATTTTATGTTCTGCAACTTTTAGAAATTTAAGCTATATAGGTATATTCTCACATAAATTATCATATGTATATTGTATAAGTCATTTGGTTTATATTTTTTAATGAAATGATATTTAAAATAATTTTTCTTCTAAAATTGCAATGTAGCTAGTTCATTTTAATAAAATGAAATACGTCATAAAAGTAACTTAATTTCCTTTATGTAGTGATGTTACACACGTTACCCGGTTATCTCTGATCCGGATATTACGGACTGATGCGATCCGGACATGAATCTGGCTCGGCTTTACGTCACAGTAAGTTCTTCTTTTATCTGGAAACGACGTAATAAATGTATTCGGAGACGAAAATGTGAAGACTGATTTCGGTCGTTTCAATAAAAAACCTTTTTTATAACGTTCATAAATTATTAGGCAAGAAAACTTCACTTACACTTATATAATAAGTAAGTTCGTACAAAACTGAAAATCTTCATTTTATTACTCTACTGATATATCAACGCACTGTCTAAATCGTTTATCAAGCCCGTATTCGCATACGATTCGTGACAAAAACTGAGGCTGTACGGAGTGGCCTCAGCCTTTTGTTACATTTTCACTGACGTTAATTTTTACTTATATGAGCATTCTTTCATACTTCACCGCTACAAAATTCAAGGTAGATTATCCTAAATCACCTTGAATTGGGAACAAAAATGAGATGTATGCTTACGAAAAACACAGATACAGACACAGAACACAGAATACAGTCGAATATATGTAAAATTTCTGTTACCTTTTTGTAAAACTAAGGCACGTCTATGCTTACATTCTTTTTAGTGCATAACAGGTACATTTTACCATCTTAAAAGTAAAAAGGCAAGGTCGAATCAGGTAAAAAGGCAAGGTCGACTTGTATTGACAAACAGTCCCTAGACTGTAGGTAGATTGATTAATATCCTAACGGGATGACTACCTACTGATCAGTATTCACCCGGATGTCTTTCATCAGACGAACGATATTCCTGGCGCATTATTCACGCTTCTCCTGGTTCTCACTGGAAGTACTTATTTATACGTATACATAGATACATCAACATTGCTTTTGGTTACTAGCATCTTCCTATCAACACACACCAGGCCTACGTACCGAAACATGGAAGTCCATTTGAAAATAGGCACAACTTAAGCCCATAGTAGTGGAATGCTTTTAGTATTTCATGAAGTTAAAGTTATTTTAAACTCTACCTTAACTACCCAACAGTTGTTTCTTTAAGTATATCTTTTATAGTGTTATCTACTAGCTACTTTGCAAAAGCTCGTAGGAATTTATTTACTTTGGTACCTTCGAAAACTAAACGAACTTTTGTGTTCTAATTAACAGCACAAAGAGTAAGCCGTCTTTTATGTTCAAACACAAGCCCCTGTAGAAAATCCGGTAATTCGTTCAGCAAAAAAGTAAGTCTGTACTGAAATTAGATCGTCGGCAATTGATTCTTTGGGGAAATTTTTAGTAGGACTCGTTCTCTTAAGAACGGTTTATCCTTAGAATAGACGTCGTATTCTCTAATGGTTTCAAAATAATCTGTTCAGAATATTAGTTCCCAACACAAAAGCATCTAACATTTCCCGTTCCTGATATATTTCCAATTGAATAGACTTGTTTTTCCAGTGTCCGAAAGCGTACAGAACTTTGCTTCGACAAAGATATCCCGCTGTTCAATTTCTTTTTGTTGTTGAAATAAAGGACAATTGGTGTTGTATTGAGTTGGAATAGGTTTCGATTACTCTACGGACTCACGGACTCGACGATAGAATCGGATAACTTTAAAACGTAGGTGTAGGTGAGGTATGATTGCCTTTGTCGCTACACTCTTGCTGGAGATGAATTATTCCGAACAATTTCAGTGTTGTTGAATTAGTTTCTTGTTTGTTGTTTTGTTTGTTCATTTGTTTGCTTTGCTTTTGTTTTTTACTCTTCCGTTTTTGGTTTTTTATTCGTTATTTCTTGTTTTTTTTTTCAGATCGTATTCTAATGAATTGTGGAATTTTTGTTTTCATTTTTGTTGTACTTTCCTATTTTTTTCTTATATGATTAAAGTGTCAAATGTTAATAAAATTTAAATCAAATTTAGTAAAGTTCTAGCCCCAATAGTATCCTGAAAATTATCTGCTTACGTATACCTACATCTGCAGAAATAATCTCACTAACGTTACTTTTAAACTTTAGCAGGGAACTAAAACAAATTAAACTTCTACCACGAAATACCAACGGTGATCATATTTTTTGAGTTAGGAAAGTTATATTGGGGTAGCCAACTCCACCTGGTATTCAGCTGTAGTAGTCCTAAGGGACCTCTTGCACCATCCACAGGCCTAAGTCGTCGGACTCCGACGCGTAGGTCTTGTCTGCCGCAGCTAGTATCTTATTTACCATGTCTCGGGTGGAAATTGCCGACAACTTACTTGTATTTTAGTTAAAAGTTAAAATTAACTTCATAGGTCTAAAATATATGGAGTAATAGTAGTCTAATGAACATTTATTCACAGTTTAATATTAATTTAGTATTTTTACTCCAAAACAAAATAGAAAGTCATTAATTTTCCGTTAGGAAGTTACATGGGTGAAATTATTAACGCTTCACCTCCGTCCCAAATAGTCTCTAATTGAGAAGTTAGAGGCTTAATTTGAGCACAAGTTTTCGTAGCTTCCTCATAAATTGTGCGGAGTTTAGTGTCCACACTGTGAACCTTACGCTTGCAAAGTTTCTTCAACAAAGTGCTTCCGAGCCATATCTGAGTAAAATAAAGAAGATATGGTTATATCGCAGGTTGTATTTGTTATTTGTCTACGACACTTTTACAGCTCACTTCGTGGAAAGACTATATTGCTATGAAATTTGCTGTAACACGCAATCTTTGTGAAGTTGTATATTTACTGGTAGTTTGGAGGTGTCCTTGGCTCTCGTTGTGATAAATATTTGAATCAAGGGAAATTGAAGAGTGAAACTATTAAATAAGGTATATGTTTACGGTAAACGAAATTTAAGAAATTAGATGTCTTTTCTAAATGTCAACCCATTTACTAAAGCCCATAGCTTCGTTGAAGAAAGAGAGGCGTTTTCCAGAGCGTGGCCTCAAATCCTTTGAGGATGTTAAATATTTTCAATATTTTGGAAAACTCTTTATTATAGATGAAGTATTTGCTGGAGATTGCAATTAAATTTCACAGCTGCTGGTAGTTTAAGTTCCGTGTCGACATAGGCAACAGAATTTGATGTTTGATGATCAAGGGCGTTTTATTAGAAATAGGTACTTATCACTTTCTAAACGGTAGAATTTATCTGTTATAGATAAAGCTTTGTTACGTTGAAAATAAGACTCAAAATGGATCACGTAGCGTCTTAGTTAACGACAGCCATCAAGAAGCCCTAAATTTTAATGAGCTACGTGACACCTACTTATTAAACGAAGTGCCTTGAAGGGACCATCAAACACGCTAGAATTCTGCATAATTAAACGGAAACTCATTCAAAATTCATTTTGAAGATAGTTTCGTTCGAGTCGCTATGTCTCGGTAATCAAAAAGAGTGCCTGACGACGACACAAAGAATGGAGTAAAAAGAGAAGAAAATGAAATTGTGTATTTCTTGGACGGACCAATCGAAATGTTCGGTTATTTTTATAAGTTTTTGGTTTCACTTAATTTCGACTAAGTTGGGTATTTAATCAGTGAAGTGCTTGTGTTGACAAGCACTCATCTGATGGTAAATCTGCAAAGGCTAAATTTTTATTATCAGTGAAGTGTCTTTTAATATGTATTTTTAGAAATATTGATTTATATTATTAGATGTTATCGTCCCACTGCTGGGCAAAGGGCTCAACACTCTACCCAACCCCGTTCATCGCAAGATCAGACCGGTAGCTCAAGCGAGAGTCGAGCTTATTTTGTTTTATGGCAGGTATGATCGATACGTAAACCTTTGACTAATAGCTCTGTTTACAAGTAACGTCTTGTTCACGCATTAAATAAATAAGATAAGAAAATTATTGTAAAGTGTGTCCCATGTTTACTTGTCTATTATAAGATTTATTACTCTTGCGATAATAGACAAGTCCACTTGGTGATTCAATTTGGTAAAGACAAGTGGACAAAACCACTGGGAGAGCTAGGTTAATTATGTCACGTATGAAACAAATATATATGGCTGAATCCTAGAAAGCGAGTAACGTAAACCTTTCTGTAATACCTTATTAAGTACTATATCACTAGGATATCACTTTTAATTTACTGTTTATCACAATATCGGTATCGAAAGTCGTGTACAGTATCAACGCTCGATGAAACCTCAATAACGTTCTATCCTCACAGGAGCGCTTCGTTCACAAAATCAATTAGGTCTGGATTACAACCGATAGCAACAACAAACTGGGCCATAATACAAACGCAATAAGGCATACCGAGTGCTGCTGAATACTGGCTTTATCTCCAATGATAGCAGCGCTCCTTCTCATTAAAACTTCGTTCGGCGCCCTTTATAATGACCTTCCTAATGGACAATTCAGCAGAACTTTTTGTAGGTTAGTCCAACTCGGATACGGGGAGATATTTGTTCAGCAACCTTTGGGTATAAACTTTATTATAATTGTTTAAAAATGTGGTGTCGTGGGAGTACAAACATGTAATTAATGGGTCATTTTCCACAACTTCTTCTAAAAGGTGTGTAAATTGAGGTTTATCTTTTTTGATGTGAAACATCCGTAGGCGGGGGTACACCTGATTGTTGGCGTGGCGGTACAGGCCGTGGCGAGGTCTTGCCACGTTATATGAAAACACATAAAGTATTGTTTCACATCTGTCAGGCGGCTGGCGTCCCGTGACGGCTAACATTTTAAAAAAATATAAAACGTATATTTATAAAACCATATATAAAACCGCTGTAACTCAATCTACTCCAATGCGTCTACGTATTTTGTATTGCGACTCATGAGTTTTTCACCGTTTTAAAATTTTGTATAGTGCTATACGAGTACGAGAAATGAATAAGTTCGTCACGTTCCAAAAAGTTGAACTCATAAAGATTATTAGGATTAATAAAGACTCGGTGCCAGTTCGCAAAGAAATAGAGTTTCTTTTAAAAATATAGGAGACTTTTTCAGATTAAACCTTTAATATTAAATTGCGGCTTAAAAGATTCAATAGATTTCATGAATTTTAGTGGAAAACTGGGCAACGGCTCGGCTTCTTTCATCCCACACACGTGAGCTGGGAACTAAAGCTACTGTTTCATGTACGACATTAATTTTACCTGTTTAGCTACTGCTCTTGGCTTGAACGCTTGTTGCCTTTGAATAGATTGCTGTACTAAATTTCGCGTAGGTATAAAGTTACGGCTTTTAATTCTCTTTAAGGTTTTACTCAGTTTTCTCTATTTAGTTCAAGAGACGGTAACCCTGACATAGTGGCTTGGTTACCAATTTTTAGGCCGGCTTGCATAACGATTCCTAAACATGTTTAAGCTGTTAAACGTGTTTAAAATCTGTCAGAATTTCAAGAACTGTCCATGTGTGGCAACATTATTATCAATCGTCCACTTAATGAAATAGAGTGCAATGTTCGATTTCCCATAAATTATTTTAAAATTGATTTGGTTAAATATATTTTTCGTCGTCCTTAATAATCATTCTAGATTTAAACGAATTTAATTGCTTTTTGTGTAAAATATTTCAGGGACTATTTAAGGTCATACCTAGGAAAGATTAATTAGTAATAACGTCAAGTTTAAAATAATGATGATTTCTTAGTCACTGACAATGTGCTGCTCCGAACCTACAGTTCGGTTTTCTTGAGCTGCTTCGTGGACGATTGACACTACCTGATTGTCCAAACAGGTACCAAAGCAAGACTTCGGAGGCTTTGGTACCTGTTTGGACAATCAGGTAGTGTCAATCGTCCACGAAGCAGCTCAAGAAAACCGAACTGTAGGTTTGGGAACACCATCAGTTTATAACTAATCCCAGACGGTACAGCGGGATGGGTCAGTGGGGGACGTTGTATCATAAGCATGATAGAATAGTTTGACGGAGAAAATCCAAAATTTAACAAAAAGTAATTGAATAAAAAAGTTGTATCCGATTAAATTGTGTTATAAGAGTTTGTATAGTAATGTAACTGTAATCTACTATATAAAAATAAGTCGGGTTTTCCTTCCTGACGCTATAACTCCAGAACGCACGAACCGATTTCCACGGTTTTGCATTCATTGGAAAGGTCTCGGGCTATGTGAGGTTTATAGCTAAGAAAATTCAGGAAAATTGCAACAGAAAGCCAATGAGTCTATTAAAGTTATAGAGACGCCATTGCAGAACAAATCATTATTGAAAAGCGGCGCAAAGTATGATATACAACCTCATTATTTATATTCATTCACATAATTTAAAGAAGAAATAGAGGAAACTATTGTTATCTCTTTCTAAAACATAAGACTCAATGCTACTAGCATGACGTAAGAAAGAGATGTCATAATATTATTATTGAAGCAGTTAGGAGAGAATGATAAAACGTCAAAGTCAAAAACTTCGTTGAGTTTTTGAAAAAAAAACTTTCAAAAAATAAACTAAAATAAATAAATACAGCTTTACTTACGTATAAAGTGGAATATTTTTGCCAGTTTTTGGAGTATAATTCGTGCATCGCCTAAATACGCAAGAAGGCATTGTTATCTGTGAATATTGTTGAGAAAGTGAACTAAATGTACTGTGTTAACAAGCGGGTGATCGTGACGTGAGCTGGGATGGAACTAAGACTTCTTTGGCTAGCTGGCTTAGATTTGTGTTGCCAAGAAATTCGCCCTATCACGTATATAGAAGTTTTTACATATCTCAGAAAAGCTGGAAAATATTTTTTCACATACAGCGACATCTCTGATACATAGCATGTACTACAAACCAATATTTTAAGTAGATGACTCATTGTTCTCTGCTCAGTTAATTTCATGTGACAAACCGGTATTGTGTTCACTGTGAAATTGTGAAAGACTTTTGTTTTTTACGCGTTAGTGAAATGTCGTCCTGAATT
The DNA here is from genome assembly GCA_949358125.1 of Idaea dimidiata. Taxonomy (NCBI): domain Eukaryota; kingdom Metazoa; phylum Arthropoda; class Insecta; order Lepidoptera; family Geometridae; genus Idaea; species Idaea dimidiata. The sequence goes on from OX442329.1 coordinate 17,504,347, forward strand.
TTCATTTTTAAAAAACATTGTTTTATTGCGTTTAAATTGTTTAATTTCGGCGGCAACTTACCAATTTAGTTACGCGAAGTTCAAAGAGTTAAGTGAAAATGAAATACCAGTGCCAAACACGAAATTAGCACGTTACAAACAATTGTTCCATGGGGTTGGAGAAAAATCGTCGTCATTTTTTCTATAGCCTTCACTTCACGCATTGAAAGTTATTTCAAACGATTACAGTACTTACAGTACAATAGTGGTAGTTCACTATTCGTACGAGAAATTGGATAAATTGTCCTATATTGCTGACAGAAGCCATAACTAAAAAAAAGAAAGAAATTGTGAAAGAAACGAAGCCATCTGGTGGCGAAACGGAGTTCGCCGGGTTTGCTAGTAGACTTTATAAACTCGTCGACGGTATAGCAAGTGCGAAAGGGTGCAATAACGATGATTCATCACGAATATCAGGAATTGTATTCGGTCGAAAAGTAACTCGAATCATTATTATATTCGTATAACAAAAGCAGTCAGTCCGGAGGGAAGGAGTTCTGAACCATGAAAGGAGAATAATTATCTCGTCCTATTGGACTTGAATACAGATCACAGTAGGTACGTAACTAAATATAATGAATTTATTGTGTAACTGAAGGCACTTTTATCATTGTCTTATTTATTTTTATTGTTGAATACAAGAAAACATTTACAATTCATCAGTCATACATAACGATTAAACTTAAGTTGGATACTCACTTGACCGTTGTATGTGCTGTAACAAAACATAATGTATACGAGCCAGGAAAGCTAATACGAAAAAACTTCGGCCGAAACTTCAGACCCGACCAAACGTCAGTAGGTAGTTATTGTTCATTCTGGACCAATAATTACTATGCGTTCAAGACCAAAAATCAGAGAATATATTAAGAATTATATGGGTCCAGATTGAACTGCAACTACTTATTGACGTTTGGTCGGGGCCGATGTTTCGGCCGAAGTTTTTTCGTATAGCTCTTCTGGATCCCTACACGAGCAGTTTACAGCACAGCCAACCGACGAATGTCGGTTTTCGCCGCAAAAAAACACTACACGTACACACTAGAACCTCGTTACTATATCACCGATACGATTATGGTTACAGTTCGATAGTGAGTATCCAGCTATCCATCAATCTTTGTATAAATAGTTTATGTGCCTCTTTTTTTTAAATAAGAAACTACATTCACAAAACTTTTCAGTACCTGAATAGTATGCTCAGTATCAGCTCAGAATTTCATTATGAAACGGTACGATTAGCAATCCTTCACTTTTTACTATAAACTTACACACTTTCATTAAAACCAGCTCTTGAATTTTTCAAATTAAAGTTCCTCTCTAGGGCACTAAGATTATGAGCGTGCTCCCAAACTTTTGCCCGATCCCTGGAGGTAAATTTTTAATGAATTTCACATCTCGGTCTGATTTTCCTACGTTTATTTCGTTTTAAGTTTTTGTTTATAATGCGAGTTTTGGAGTTCGAGGGTACATTGTTAATGTTTGGGAAAGACTGGATGTTGTAGAGTTGCTTCGAGAAGTTATTTAAATCGAATTTATACGTGTAATAATTACATACATATACTTGCGAAGTTGGTTTAAAAGTTCTAATGGCGTAGATTTTTAAGACTACGTTTAGTATCATCATACTGCTAAACATCTTACCTTACTTACCTGTTTGCTTACTTCGTTTTAAACTTTCGTCGTTTCTAACTTTCGGAATATTTCAAGTAACGACGCCAAATTGTAATTAAAATAAACATTTAAATGTTCATAACAACAATAAATTTGAAAACAGACGTTAAACTTTAGACCCAACGTTTTCTAAAGCGATGCAACTGAAAACTTAAGGGGAAAGGATACCCACTCGTTCTCCATACAAACATAGTCGACTGTTTCCTCTCTGGATACATTTTAGAACAAATATGTTGATGTGCGATAACGAACAAGTAGGTATCCATTCGTTTAAAAAAAAAGCTTCTTTGAACTTGCACTGTTTGTAAGTATTTAAGTTGCCTGCTTGAAATTAAGTTAAATTTATATTATACGGTCCTTAACGTTTAATAGTTAGTAACAATTTTAAAAAATAAAATAATTTGTGTAAGAATCTTACTTCTTACTAATATTATAAAAGCGAAAATTTGTATGAATATGACTTTGTAACTCTTTCACGCAAAAACTTTTAAATCGATTGCGATGAAACATGGAATATAGGTAGCTGCATTCCGGGAATAACACATAGGGTACTTTTTATCCCGATATTCCCGCGGGAACCGCGGGGCGCAGCTAGTACCTACATAATGTACTTACGTAAAATCAACTCCATATTTGCAGACTCATAGTTGACTGAAATATGCTGGCATAGGCAAATGGTGTCTCCACTGACATGACGAAAACAGGCTAGAAGCTCAAAGGCAAGATTACATCGACTATCGACCTTAGGGTAGATCTGCAATTATGTCGTCTATCGTACATAAAAGTGACAGTAGACTATGTATCTATATTTATCGCAACATGCCTAAGTTGTATTAGTTAGTAAAAGTCGCAAAGATTAGACGTATTGTAGACTGATTGGTCAAGTCGCTACTCCCGGATTGATTTGTGGTTCGTTGTTGGTTCGAATTTTCGAATTTCGGTCAGCATCGATCGTGGGTTGTGTTCAAAATATTTCCATGAACGGCCAGTGCAGGCACTTAAAATAAAAATGAAATTTTACGTATCTATATACCGGTTTATTCTACTTTTATGTATACATTCACGCACGCATTACATTCCGCGTTTCCATAAATCAAACGCGCGTGTACGCGCTCATTGCTACCAGCTACGTGACGTAGCACAGGAAGGCGCGGCTACGCTAGTGCGTAGGTACAGTCAGCATCAAAAGTCGCTGACCACACTCAGATTTTCAAAATCACTACCTATAACCTATACCTAACATTCTGAAAATAACTCGTTTTCTTCTGTTTTAATTTTAGAATGTTTATTTTGTTATATTAAATTATTCTAAAAATTATTTTGATTTTTGACTCTAACTGGCGGTGGTAGTTGTACCTGGTGGAAATATACTCTGTCTTAGTAAAAACCTTTTAAGTTTCACAAAGAAAACTTCATTTTTTCAAATCTTACCCCATAAAATTACATGTATCATACTATCTTAATTTCTGACTAATATTAAAAAAGCGAAAGTTTGTATGCGACTTTGTTACTCTTTCACGCAAAAACTACTGAATGGAGAATATAGGTAGCTGGATACCGGTAATAACACATAGGCTTCTCTTTATCCTGATATTCCCGCGCTACGCGGGTGAAACCGCGGGGCACAGCTAGATTTTAATATATTATCATTTACTATGATTGCTCATCTAATTTTACAGCTGTGTTCTTCTAACTAAACAGTTATTATTTTCACATCACTAAATTACATCATAATTAGGTACTTAATGATCAGCTATTAGCTATTTAAACACAACCTGGTGGCCTAATTAAATATTTAAATAAGAAAAGGGCAACGTGATTAAGATGGTAGGTATATAGTCATTATAAAGGTGAGAGAGATAGATGTGCGGCGCAAGGGATGAGGGTTAATCGGTTTGGAAGTAAAAAGGGCAAAGGAGGTACATTTATATTGAGTATTTTACAGTTTCAACAACTGTAAAATACATACTGTAAAAAACAGTGGCTTTGCTAAGCTAAACTTACTTAGTTTAGTTGATGTTAAATAATCGTCTATACCTCGGTAAATACACATTTAAACTGCCCTTTTTGTCTATGATTCATATTAGTTGTGTCCGATTCTGTAGGAATCTTATCCCATAAGAAAGGGTTTTTGAAAATTTCTACAGAATACTAATACCTTCACTACATAAACACAATCTCCAAATTTCAGCTCTACTCTACTATCAACCATAAAATTCCATAGCAATGAATAATTCAATAATTGCTCCTATTTTACTATAGTTCTTATTAATGCCACGGTGTCAATTGGTATACACCTACACTAAATTGTAACACGATCCAAAACGATCATGTTTATAACATGATCGCTTTGGATCATGTTTTGACTTTGACTTAGAAAGCGGCACCATGTAAATCATCCTTAATTACCTTTAAATGTTATAAATAACAGGGTAATTACTTGAACTTACAACCCTCTGCATTGCAGATGAACGGTCGCCCGCTGCAGAGGTCATAAACTTCGTAAAGATCTAACTTTTTAAATAAGACTCGAGTTTAAAACATAAAACATGCGCTTACAGCCAGAGACTTAAAACCCGGTTCAAGTCTCTGGCTGCGATACCCGACTTATCTCAAGGACTCTCGCTCCGTCACAGTTTTATCTCGACGAGTGTTGGTTCTTGACTTTTCACTTCCCCGCTCGAGTGTATCACTTGAATTAACATATTCATGACCTGACCTTTTGCTTATTAAACGCTGAGCACTGCAAAAATTTGATTGATACATTTTCTTCTGTTATAGGACTTTTTTTTGCATCGACACCATATCGGCACACACAAAGCATTAAACGCTACTTACTATAAACGTCGCTACTTGAAGTTAGAAAGCTTGATCAGATTTATAGCATACTAGCTGCGCCCCGCGGTTTTACCCGCATAAGTCCGGTTTCTGCGGGAATATCGGGATAAAACGTAGCCTATGTGTTATTACAGGTCTCCAGCTACCTATATTCCAAGTTTCATCACAATCGGTTCAAACGTTTTTGCGTGAAAGAGTAACAAAGCCACATATTGCATACATACACACTTTCGTACAAACATACATAAACACACACATACATACAAACTTCCGCATTATCGATCTTTGAGTGAGATGTTCTGTGACTCTTCAAGTAGCGTTTGACACGATTTCTACAATGTAACTACGATAGAACAGACAGGTAGTACATACTGTTACGAATTGGACATAAAATATCACATTCTAGTTAATGAGACCATGTACTTGGATTGAAAATGCCGAACTAGTTCCTTTAATGTAACTATAGGTGGAACTAACCAATAATAACTTTTAATAAGTTAAACATATTATCTTCAGTAATATTTATTTATTAAGAAAAAGTAGGTAGGTACTTGGTACGAGAGACAACTTTAGAAAATATTTAAATATAATAATATTATTTCTAAAGGAGATGTAACGGGATCAAATTGGAAGCTAGGTAGAGCCCTCAGCTAGGCTCAATTAGGCTCAATTCAAAATCAGCTAGGCTTTCAGCAATGTCTCGAAAAACAAGTTTTACGTGATGTAAATTTTAAACAAATTACTATTTATGAAGGATTTCTTCCTAAGATTGTCTTGATGGGAATTACAAAATTTATTTTCGATTTTAACGGCGTTCTTATTTATAGAAAAATTATGAAACCAGAATTTATCCGGGTAAGCTATAGCTACCGGAAAGTCCTCAAACGTCGCTCGGTGGTTTAAAAATGTTGAAAATGAGAAATGAAACGTGGTTAAAACAAAAGATTCAAAATTTGTAACCAACATCTTCACAATCTACGAAATATAAAAGTTAAGTCAGCTATGTGCTGCAGTTTCACCGTTGCGGTAGTTTTGATCCCGCTCGATGATTTACAATCTCATTCATGATGGATACTACCTACACATAACAAACCCCTTCCTAATTAAATGTTTCTAGGACACTAGGCTGGTTAAGACAATAGTTCTATCAGTCGGTCTGGATTTTGAATTTTGCATGAATTTTTAGGAAGCATTATAATAACGTAATTCAATTAATATAATGCATTTTTGCGTAGAACATTGAATTAATCTAAAAAGAGGTAAATATAAAAAACATATTATGAATTTATATCACCACTTCATTTATGAATTTTCACAAAATTATTTTCCCATTTATTAAACTGCGGAACAGTGCTACGTGTTGTCATTTTAACTTTGCTCAATTTGAATTGGATTTTTAATTAAATAAAAACATGCTTTACAAAAATCCCTTATCCATAGCCAGGCAGAGCGGCGGAATGTTCGTGATAATCCAATTTTGTATTCATACTCACCTATTTCTCTTTTAAACCTTTAGAGAATCATTGACATAAACATAATGCGCTTTACGATAAACAGTCATATACCTCTATTGCTCGTCTGGTCAATATTGAGCTGTGGAAGATAGATGAAAAATCAATCGAAAGTTATTTTCAAACGTAGGTAGGAGCTGTAAGTACTTAATTAATATTAATAAATATTTAGAAAAATTTAAAATAATGTGTCTAAGATTCCTCATTATTGAATGATTGTGGGCTATCACCACATTTTTTTTGATTTATTGATTGATTGATTGGGTATAATTGGTCCTTGGTCCCAGTTTCGAGGTGGACGACTTCGCCCTAACCAAAATAATGAGCCTACTAGCACAATATCTTCCCATCATCATTTGTCTGTGTATAAGGCAATAGTACAGTCACAGAGGACCTTCCTGCTATCCATTTATTTATACTGCCTGTTGTATAAAGAATAAGATAAACATTCTGTAACATATCTCATAGACTGTCTCACTGTAAATATTAAAGGTTATCAATATATATGGACAACGAACTCAAGTACAATAAAAAACAACAAAGTTAGACTTTTAACTGGTCATTATAGAAAATTAAGTACCTGTTTTATAGATGGATGTTAATTTCAACATATTTATAAGGGTAGATAACAATTCCTACTAAATTAAAGATTTCACAAGTACAACTATTACAAAAAATCATATGACATAATCCATTAATACAATATACAATATACTATTTACATACATATTTATACCCATTAATAGCCAGATAGAGCCTCATTAGGAGACAGGGAAGGCATAAATCACTAAATACAACGCCAACATCTTAAAGTGTGGTATAAAGAAAACTTATAGCAAACAAATTGATCAGTAAAAATAAAAATAAGATTGTAAGCAGCTGCAGACATGACGTGTTTAGGTGTTGATATCTAATTTATTTTCGTAATATATTATTTGTTACTTAAATAATATAACATATGTATATATGTAGATATTTATTGCGTGTTCAATTAGAAAAATAAGAATATATTAAATCACTAAATTAAACTACTCACCTGTGAAAAAAAATATATTACAAATTCAAATTGAAAAAGTGCAAGTATGTTGGTAAGCGTGTACCTAGTATATAAAATATCTTAGACGCATTGTCACTTAGAACCATCTGGTAAGACCACTTACAAATAGTAAAGAGACTTTCACCAACAACGAATAAAGCAGTTCTCGCTTCAGCCTCAACATTAAGGCACATACATACCACTGCACAATAAAACAGTCGTTCGTTGCTCGTCAACTCGTTAGCATGAGAGATTCTTATCTTTCGGTTAGCGCTTAAGCGGTGCTAACGAAACATCGATATGCACGTTATTAAAGCTCGTAACATGCGCCATCTTGAAGCTTTTAACGTTTTGCTCTAAATTATGCTATTTACTTAGCGCAGTTTATTGCGATTACACATTATATGCCTTGTCTTTGTGCAGCCGTGTTGTGATAAAACTGTGAGAAATTGAATCCAAAATACCCAGCAAAAAAATCGTGTTAATTGATGCAAGATGAATATAATATAAAAACCGGCCAAGTGCAAGTTGGTTTCGCGCACGAAAGGTTCTGTTACATTGTACCAAAAAAATCACTTTTGTTGTAGTAAAAATCACTTAATCATATGTGTATTCCGTGTTTAGTATTTTGTTATTATAGTGCTAATAGAAATTCATCATCTGTGCAAATTTCAACTCTCTAGCTATCACGGTTCATAAGATAGACGGACAATGAAGTCTTAGTAAAAGATCCCTGTTTTAAATAAAATAAATTAATAGCAGCTAAGAAGAACACTTTACCAATTCTGTTAACCATTATGTACCTATCAAATTATGAAATTTTGAAATGATAATAATATCAAACTCCATACCTTCACTTCAAGGCGCCTTGACCGATGTACCACAACACCGGAATGCAATACTAATAGGTACCTCTTACGTGGGTGAACCACCAGGGCGCAGCCAGTTTATTAATGCAACTTAACAATCGAGTTAGGATTCTTCCTGAGGGCAAAAGGTGGGCGGGATACAGGTCTATGATCTAAGCATATGATATTATTATATTGCCATAATTTATAGATATTTTGCTATTTAGCTGGGCTAGGTATATATCGGCTTTTATCTTCTAAGCGTATCTTTGATGAAAGGCTCAATACTAAAACATTTTTAAACATTTAAGAGCCATATTCGGTCCTAGAATCTGAGATTTGAAATGTGAACAAAAAACTCATACGTTAATTTTAAAATGACAGCTTTTTACTAAAAGTACTCTTTATTTGCTTTTCCTTTGATATTGACAGATCTATGTTTAAATTTGTGATCTATAAGATCAGATGATCTGCTTAGTTAGTGATCTAAAATTCGAAATATTAGATCAATAATTGAGCAGCTTCTAAATTCAGAATGTGACCTTAACAAACACTTTTTCAAGGTAGTCAACCTTGAAAAAGCCAACTGTAAAGTAGGCGAAAGCTCGGTTCGTTTAAAATCAGGAATAAAACGCGATTTAACCCGATAAATAAAATGTTTAATTATGCAAAATCGCGAAAACCATAGAAGAAATTATGTGACCTTAAGTTATTTTTCTAAGTGTTTATATCAATGAGAAGACGGGCTCGACCGATTGTGTCATAAACTCTCTATAAAATGCTCTATCTAAGAAAATCCCCCTCACCTGAAAGCTATATCTGATCAAACTCATGTATCTTTCTGTAAACAGTGTCAATATGGGTTCGATCATTTTACAGATGAGGGTGTCTGTAAGTAAAGAAGATAATGTGGCTCCGAGCGTCGGCGTCTCGTCGTCGGTTTCATTTCGGTGTCAATGATTCACAAAATACGTGAATTTTTGCGGCTTTGCTCGCCTGGAGCGGGTTTCGTATTACAGAAACCTCCGCTTTGTTATTGTTGGTTATTTAATGCTGACGTACAGTGTACGAGTAGCTTAGCATTGATGAAATTGAGATATAAATATTTAAGGTAGATTGGAAAAGATCATTTATAAAACTCAATAAATATTGCAGCACGCTTTACACAGCTAATTCTAGCCGCAAATTCTACTTGTAGGAACTGTGGATACTAGACCACAACGGATGTACTATACTATACTTTATTAATCGAGCTCTGAATCGCCCAGAAAGAAAAACACACATTTATGGCCAGTATTAACATTTTTTCAAGCGCAGCTTTCTTTATTGTAGCCGGGTGTTCGCCGAAACCTCACAGATGGCGGACATTTTTTTTTAATATAACAATTTATATAGAACAGTCTTGTTGAATAGAAAAAAAAAACAGTTTAGCTCCGGTGTGATTTGCGAAGACCCTATTAAGACTAGGCTTAAATTCACAAATATTTCTTTTATACGACAGAGGCTTCCTAAAAATATCCCTAAAGTTAGCAAACACCACACAATCTTTAAAATAAAACTATTCTATTAATCGTTGTTGTCTGTTGAAATATGCACTGCAAAATTTATAACCGAAAAACAATAAAAACTTTAGCCAGAGAGATCTACAGGGAATAAAATATGTTGAACAACCGCCCCTCCATGAGACCTTTTTCACAACTTTAAAAAGTTAGTCGTACCTAGCAAAAAGCAAACAGAAACTCGAAACGTAAACAAACATTAACCGTTAAAGCCGCAAATTAAAGCAATCCGACGAGAGCGGTACTTGTCCGTAGTTTGTTGAGATTTATGGCGACAGCAGTGGCGCGAAACTCGCGACTTGCCTCACTGGCTCGCTGTCAGGGTGACCATAAAACACCCTCGTTTGCGGACACTGATGACGACTGACAATGGGCCATCTGTTTTATTTTTGTGCATCGTCAACTGCATATTGTTTTCAGGAGAAATGGCTTATGGTAAATTTATGGAACTGTTTTAGAGTAATAGGGAATATCAATTCATTTTAATTCAGTTTTATTATAAGTTGTTAGTTTCATCACAGCACATTTATCATTTCTAGTCCTAAAAGCTAATAGTATTCAACTATTATTACATTCTTGTTGTTTAATAGAATACCATTACAATTCAACGGCCCTAAATCACACATTCAGTGAAAAATACTTGCCATACAACATCCGTACAACACTATCATCCATCCGTATGTAGGGTACGTAAACTAAAGTAGTAGAGAAAACGCGCACCAACTATCAAGTAAACTGTGGTAAAACAAATAGCTATGAAAATTTTATCGGTAAAGTCGAGACTAAACCAATATATTTCGGTTCAAAATACAACACAAATTAGGATATAAACAACAACTGTTGTTCAAACAATTTGTAATACCAATACAACTATAAATGCGATAGTCTGTTTTATTTGTTCTATTTATTATTGACGCGAAATTTGTTTGACAGAAAATATCATATTGCTTCCGCGTTGAAATTTTCCATACAATTTTGTCGTTCACGCAATGTGATAGATTCTACGAGGGACAAATAATTATCCGAATACGTTGGATGGAACGGTGGTAAATAATTTATTTTTGTCTTTTTATTATTATTTAATTGTCAGCCTATTTAGACCCATTTGCAAAGGTCTTCTTTTTCTTCCTATCCTTTTCTTTATTATCACCTGTCTAGGGCTTGGGTGGGCCCCGGGTCAAGGGAGCTCCAAAGTTATAAAACTTCAAGATAACAGGTTCAAAAATAACCCCTTTTTAAAATCAGGTTGCTCTTAGGGTGAACTAAAAACTCTAACCATAGGTAGGCCATACCACTCCACGGAAAGAAGAGATCTGTAACTTGTCATATTAATAGACATAAATCTATAAAAAGTAAGTAAATATAAATTTAAATCTATCTTAGTCTATTGCGGCCAAAAGTGTCTATGGCCGCATTAACCTGCTGCGTTCTTATAAATTATTTTCATATTCCAGAGTTATTTTCACATTTGTAAAATTATATACTAAAGTCTTTATAAAGGGCGTCTCAAGTTATACTTATCTATTTGAGACGACAGATCTGATGGATCGGAAAATCTTTCGATCCGAATACAGGAACAAAACTGTCAATCTGTCTGATCTTGGGGTTTATTGTGTTTGATTGTAATCTGGAGGAATTTAGACGTTAAATATAAAATGGTTTTATTTGTACTGAAGAAAAGCAAATATGTACTAATAAATGATATATTTGGGTATCCTACTAATATTATAAATGTGGAAGTTTGTGACTGTAAATGTACCTATTGTGTGTTTATTGCTCCTCCAATACTAAGCGCTAATCTGATTGCAATAAAACTTGGTATGCCGAACTCTGGAGAGCCGGAAAAACACTATTTAAAAAATATATTTATGACTAGCTGCGCCCCGCGGTTTCACTCGCGGAAGTGAAAAACGCGTTGTCAGTTATCACGGGCGCGAACGGCCGAGCGGCTCTCGAACGGTTGCACTTTTTCGTTCATTACTCGGGTTCTACTAATTGGATTTAGATAAAAAGTTTACCACGACCGTCCTTAAAAATAGAACTATCCAATAATAAAAACCAGATTTTAATCGGATAGGTAATTTTTAATTGTATAAGGAACAGACAGCTAAACAGAGAAACAGACAAACAGACATGAATTTTAAAAATTATATAATTTTGTTCTACTACTTATCCTAAGGCCCCTAGGCCACTTTTTTATTTATTTACTTACTTCCAAGTACAGACTTTTTGTCCTCTCTTTCTTTATTGTAGGTAAAGATTAGATGTGTTTTTAATTATATTTTTTATACGACTTATAAAAGATCATGGTAGAGCGGATTATCATATCATATTTAAAAGACCATTATTAGAAAGTACTAAGAATATTTCAACCAACTAAATTGCGAAACAATTCAACGTATTTAGTATTCTGTGTTGAAATACCAGCAAATAGTCAAAACACTGAAAACACAGGTTCATAAAAATAAAACTGCGACAAAAGAAAAAAAAAAGTGTATCAAAATAGAATAGAGAATGGAAATAAAGGAGAATGGGCAGACCGGCACGTGTCCGCTCTCCGGATGTACAGATAGCAAAGAAAAGATTCCAGAGCGACAATTAAAAATACCTCATCGTCCTGATTTAGTGCTTGGCTGGCGTTGTAAAATATGTATGCAGGACTTTAGTAAAATATTCGCTAGAAAAGAGCAAGGATTGTGGATCTAAAATTACTTATTTATTTAAAGCAATCATGTGTGAATAGATGTGCAGCCATCAGAATTTTGTTTAGTGAACACAGCAATTAGTCAAATTGAAAAGTCAATTTCCTGAGTTAATTGAAACATCTACTAGCAAAACTCAGTTTCAGAATTTTATTTTTGGTTATTATGCCTTTTTGCTGACCGATTTTGATACTGTCGAATTTATACCGCAAGTTAAATAAAACCAAAACTCTATAGGGCTGCGGCCTTAATGCGTTACATCGTTGCAGCTTAGTCAAATTTTTACAAATTTTTGACCACATAAAAAAAACCATGGGTCAATATTAAGTAACATAAAAATATAAAAGAAGTCGGACCAAGTTTAATGTCAGTAAAACTTAATGATACTCGAAATAATCCTCAATAACTCGCATGTGAAAGTGAATTCCTGGTATTAAAGACGGGCTTATGTAATATGTAAGGAAGTTTATTAAAGAGACGTGAATTTTTCTCGTGTCTCCTGTATGAGAAGGTTAATCTGGTTTCAAGATGGCTGCTTCACAGAGAAATACTTTTATACGTGTTTTAGTGTTACGTATTTGTAGGATTTCTTTCGGTAATATTAGTCTAACAGTAGTGCTAGCCGATGGAAAATATTGTTTTTGATAAAAACAAAACATTTTCGGCGGGTTTTGAGCCCGCGACTACCGGTCAAGCACGAGAAGTATATTATTCTTAAAAGTTAGTTTTCGGGTCATCGTGAATCTCGAATTCCACTAAAACCAAATTTATGGAAGCATTTTTTCTAAAACATAGAAATTTAGGAAAATATAGCTTACGTGGTAATGTGAATTTTACAACAGCAATACTTGTCTCCTAGAAAGCTCAATTTAGGTAGGTACCTTCTCTCACGTCCCAGCGTTAAATCTAACGATAAAATATAATTTACCTAAATAACGACCGTATCAAAACCCAGTATCATGTAGCCCGAGGTTTTAGTTCTTAGCCTTAATCTAGAGGGCTTAGAGCACGGATCTATAGAAGCGCGTGTCCATTGTCCTTTAGCATTGTTGGTAACTTTGATTCTTAGGTAGAGTCTTGTATTGCATATGCTTGGGTAAACCTAATATAGAAAGGTTTAAAATATGGAAAAGTTTCGTTAAGAAATATGTTTTGACACAAATCTTTTTGGTAGTGTATATTCGTGAGGTTTTGTATCCTCTCAGATTACATAATAAGTACTAATGTAGTGTCTTCAATAACGTTAATTCTGCTTTTTGTGTTAGACATACAAACATACATACAATATTCTCACACTGCTTGATATTCAGTAATAGAAGTAGTTTGCACAACTCTCTTTTACATTACCAACATACTCTTACAATCACTAGCATTACATATGAGTATTCTAATGTATGAGCATATAAATACCTACATAGTAACTCTCCTTTGCTACCTACGAAATTGAAATACAGTTAACAACTTAATTGAATTCAATGGAAAGCATAAAATCACGCTTCCCTATTTAATATTTCAATATTCGGTACGTTTCCCGCTTTCAAAGTTAATGGAGTCGAGATTTGAGGAGTCACGTTGTTACGTCATTTATGATTTTCAGCTAAATAAGATTGAAGTTACGGTGATCCTTGGAGATTACAATGGAAACAGGGAATTGTTAACTTCATAAAACTAGTTTAGTAGATTTATTGAAGTACTAAAAACTACTACTGATATTAAAAGCCGTGTGTCTTGTGGGATCTTCCATCAGTTTCACACGCACGATTTCATGTACCTATGTTCAAAATGTGTCGTGTGTTAGATTTTAGAATTATTTTTTATCTTTTTACATTTCATTTATTCATGACAGTTTAATTTAATTTGGACGTATTGCTTTTTTTATCTCAAACATCTAAGTAAGCATTGTTTGAATTGTACTTAATTTTAGAATTATTGTACCTCAAATTATTATTTTTACAAATTGAATTTGTATTATTCTCAAGATTTAGCTGACGGAACATATTACATTGTTATGTCAGGTATGATGAGTGACTACGTTGTCTGTACATGTTGTCTATCCTGACTTCAAATACCTAAATGTTATTTCGTTGCTGAAGTTCTCTTATACTCATATTCTCGTACTCAAAATACATTCCTAAATGAGTTACATTCATATTGAAAGGTATTTAAATCGTTTAATAAGATGCTTAATTTGAAATTGAAAGCGAACACATTCCATTTCCTCCTCCGGATCAGAATATCCCATTAAAACTAATTTAATGTTCTCGTTACGGTAACTTTACCTAAAAGTTTGTAAGAACCCTTTCTCGCACGACTTGCTGTTGCTATAAAACGTAGTTTGGGTCTTAACTTACGGCTACGTTTATTAAAACTCTACCCTAACTATGTAGCAGAACTAGTCGCTTTAAATGTTGCTGTAGGTAGATTGCTTTTAGGGTTCCGTACTCAGCGGGTAAAACGGGACCCTATTACTGACACGTCGCTGTCCGTCCGTCTGTCACCAGGCTGTATCTCATGAACCGTGATAGCTAGACAGTTGAAATTTTCACAGATGATTTATTTCTGTTGCTGTTATAACAGCAAATAGGTACGTCTCTTGCAATAATGGTACCCTTCGTGCGCACGTCCCACTCGCACGCACTCGCCGTTTATTTTTAAAATACACTTCACCGTACCATACCTAGGTACAAGATTTTAATGACGTTACTTAGATAGGGATTTTAGTTATTTTCTCGTTTTCTTCTTGCCCCGTCAGTTTTCAGCCGAGAGCAAAATGGTACAAAAAATCACAAAATGGACTCCACAAATTTTAGCTCATTCTATTTTTCCGATTAATATTTTTTGTCAATAGTAGAACAAAATGTATGTCCAATTTATGCAATCCGTTTTGTAATACTTTTTACCCGACTGTCGAGGAAAGGTTATTATCAAATAATTTGACAAAATGGACTTATTCTACGCAACATTGTGCGACAAAGATAGCAGCATCATTGGGCTCGTTAAGGTTAGCCACTGAACAGGACATCTCTGCATCTAATTCTACTCGAAGACTTGTTTCATGGGAACTTATGTTTTTATCACTATACAGAGTAGTTAAAATACTTCGTAGTTACCAAATAAGGTGCGGGAATGTCTCTTAGCTTAGATTCTAGGTACTTATATTGTACGTACAGGTTCAGGTTTGGTCGTTTCGCTCGCTTTGCTCGATTTATTGTGCCTCGTTTAGATTGATCACATTACTCGCTTTACTTCACTTCAGTTGAACAGAAACGTTTGCCGTTTTGCATAGCAGCAGGCGATTTAGATAAATGCTTTTGGAATTGCAATTCAGGAGAAGATATAGTTGGATTTGTTTAGAGTAAGATTTGAATTGGATATGTAAGAAGTTTTATTTTAACACATTGTATGGCAAGTAAACATTTCTGAAAATTTAATTAAGTTACTAAAACAAACCAAAAACAGTTTAAGTTCCTTTAATAGACAACACAAAAACAAAATATTTTTACTTTTACATGTTACCTGATTCTTTCTTATCCGAGCGATGTTCCCGATTGCATTTGCATCACACTTAAACACAGTAAATAAGTGCAAATAGATTTCGCAGCTTTTTTTACAGTCGGCCGTCTACTTGACACCAACACTAAAGTTTGCTATTCTCACTTAATCGCTATTTACAAAGCAAAGGGAAAGATGAAGTAACCCTATTCTATGCCGCCGGGACTACAAGGCTAAAACTTAAGCAAGCGTTGAAACCATCTAACATTATTCAATAGGTACTATCTATAATATGGTAATATGTAAAGCTAGGTTAACTAAATGAAGCACAGAATTGATCAGCATTTGCTAGAGGTGCGTGGGAGTCGCGTGGGTTTATATCGTAATATTAGCATTTATAAGACAACTGTGCATCGGCACGCAATCGACTCCTTTGCATTTGCATTGAGATTGCATGGAAATGTCTGATTGTGGTGAACGTAGAGGACATACAAGGGATCGGCAGATAATTCGTCGACTGTCACGGTTATAACCTAACTAAAGCAGCCAAGGGTTAGTGGTCAATCGCTCATCTATAAACGATAGATGAGCGTTTGACATATCATGACTTTCCATCTAGTAATATAGTGGTTACTAGATGGAAAGTCATGATATGGTCTTAAATGAAGCACGCACATCTTTAAAAGTGAAACCTATAAAATATTGTACAATATATCCAGTCCACGCGTAAACATGAACAATTTCGTGATCGGATTTTAGTTTTACAAAAGACTTGTTTTGCGTAATTTTCAAGTGAAGTTTGGAGATTTTTTAAGGTTGGTAATAAAATCATGTTCAGCATAAATAAATGATATAGCTACTCGTTTTATGTCTCTAGATTAATTATTAAACAGTTTAGATTTATGGCTGTAGCGAATTTAGGGCCGATTTATATCTCCCCGTACTGTCGTAAAAGTTCGTACCGATATAAATTACTTTTAACTTGAACTTAAGATTTTAAATTATTGGTCTGCAAAAATTATGTTCGAATTAAATTATTTTCTTAACCACGCTGCTAACAAGCTTTAAGGGTATAGTTGTACTAATATTAAACGTGTTTATTGTGTAGGATTCCGCCAATATTAAATGTAAATAAATATTAAAAGTAAATAAGTAAATGCGAAAGTTTCGATGTTTGTTTGGTGTTTATGTGTCGAGCACGTAAATATGACTGACCGGATATAGCTACAATTTGATAACAGATAACTTTGACAACTTGGACAACAACCAGGTACTCTCGTGAGAGCTAAGCAGGTAATTCCGCGGACGGGACAGAGCAAGTTTAACCTAATTACACATTTTAATTCTAATTCAAATAATAAACTGTATACTTCGTAGTTATTAGCATTATCGTATCTATATTAAGATATAGTTCGATATTCCTATTTGCCTTTATTTGTTTTGAATTAATCTTACTAAATATCACGCAAGCGCTAGACTCAACTTTTATTTACCTCCGAGAACACACATTTGATATTTTTCCTTTATATTATTATTTTACATTACCTACCTTCTTATAAAGGTATACGTAGCATCATTAAAGAAGTTTCACAAAATGGGTTTAGACTTAAGTAGAAAGTAGAAGAGATTACGAAACTTTGTCGATTTATGTAGATAAATGTCACGAAATGTGGTCTGTTAATTCGTATCAACTGTATCGGATTCCAACTAACTTTGAACAACTTAGAATAGATTTAAGTTATATTCAAAGAACTTGTAGATATTTCCAAATTAGTAGGTTACTTGAAATATTCTGTTTCATAGAACAAGTTTATACGATCAGCCTGCAATGAAGAGAACAAGTATTTACGCTTAAAAATAAATTTGTATATCTGTTTCTGGTCTTCGCGTTAATGGAATGAGTTTGTCAAAATTCAGCTTCCAACTTTTAGTACAACTACATTCCCTAAATAACGTATAAGAAAATCATGTTTACAAATAAATTAAATTTATCACAACTCACAAAACACGATATAGATGCCTTTTAAATAATAAATCAGTGATACCAACGAATCCCTTCGATTCATACGGCTTATCCTATATCCTAGTGAAGTAACGTCAAAAATAAATCATATAGATGTATTCTCCAGGATTTTATCTAAAGTCCAATTTATTTAGGTCGGGCAAATGGGCCATTTTTGACCCGACGCTCGCGCTCTGCCGCCGAACTAAAGTATCTCAATTTTGATATGATAAGGGACAGAATGGATGGTGCTCAGGTTAATGTGTGACCTTATTGTTTTGAGAGTAAAAGCGGCTTGCATGACGATTATTAAACGTGTTTCAGATCTTGAACATGATTTACCAGTTGTTAAAGTGGTTCGATTACATGGGATTCAATGAAAATTATTGAAATGTAGTTGGGCAGCTTGCATCAGACTATTTAGTAAAATCAATTAAAAAAAAAAGTGGAACTTTAAACTGTAATTTCAAAAGTAGAAGGTTGCTGTTATGTCGTTATACTTTGACAGTTTGTAATATTTTGATAGTTCTTTATTACGTTTTAGAGCTTAAGTATTTTCAGAAATCGTTATACAAGCTTATAATTACTTGTAAAGCACAGTCGCACGCAAGCCGTCTTTAGACAAAAAAATGTAAGAAAAATGTAGAAAATGTGTTATTCTTTTCGAAAAACGAAAGTTTAATATTAGGGGTTAAAGTATGAAATTGCCGATTTGTACTGAAAATCTTAATTGTTTATTTTTTAAATTTTTAACAAATTTATTTAATCAAAATAGTTGCCATTATTATCTATACATTGCTGCCATCTAATGGGAAGGTTATTAATGCCTTTGCGATAGAACTCCGACGATCTAGACTGCACAAACTGTGTGAAAGCATTTTGTACTGCCTCCTGGGAAGAAAACTTCTTGTCACGTAGATAATTGTCCAAATCACGAAAAAAATGGTAGTCCGTTGGAGCAAGGTCTGGTGAATACGGAGGATGACGAATGGTTTCTAAGTGCAGTTCCTGAAGGGTCAAAATGGTTTCTCGTGCTGTGTGAGGTCTCGCGTTGTCGTGGAGCAATAATGGTGAAGATCGATTCATGAGTCGGGGCTGTTTTACTGCTAGTTTTGTCAACATGGTTCGGAGTTCGGCACAATAGACATCTGCCGTAATTGCTTGACCAGATCGAAGAAAACTATAGTGAATAACACCATGCTGAGACCACCAAACAGTTACCATTACCTTTTTATTGGTAATTTTTGCTTTAGGACACTGTTGTGGCATTTGACCTGGGGTCAGCCATTGCATTTTTCTTTTCCGGTTATCATAAAGAATCCACTTTTCATCACATGTTACAATTCGATCCAATATTCCTTCATTTCTGTACCGGTTCAACAAGGCAACACAAGTTTCAACACGCGTTTCTTTCTGCAGATCAGTCAAATCATGAGGCACCCATTTTTCGTATTTTTTTATTTTATTGATTTGACGCAAGTGAGTCAATAAAGTGGGTAAGGTAACGTTAAACCATGCCGCTAATTCCTGGGTAGTTTGACTAGGATCGGCTTCCACTATCTCTCTTAATTCATCGTTATTCACCTGTGTGGGCGGTCTTCCTCGTGGCTCGTTCTTTAAGTCGAAATTTCCATCACGAAAGCGTTTAAACCAAAATCGCACGGTGCGTTCATTAGTAGACCCCTCTCCAAACGCAGCATTGATATTGCGGGCTGTTTCTGCCGCGTTAGTTCCGCGTCGGAACTCTTATTCAAAAATCACTCGAATTTTCGCAGTATCCATCTTTCTTGTCTAAATTGAATAACAAAAACAATTGAAAGTCGATATTCAAATGTTTCACATTTTTTAATCACGCAAAAAGAACATCACAGAAACCATTTGAAAAAAGTTTCATTCGAAAACCTCAAACCATGAAGATTCTATGTCAATTCAAAGAACCTATTGCAATAAAACGGCAATTTCATACTTTAACCCCTATTATTTAAATTCATATACCTATAGGTTTTTTATCTGGAAGTTTTCAAGGAATAAGCATTAGTAAAGCCGAATCGTGTAATGATATCGAAAATCAATTCCTCAAAACAGATTATGGAACCTAAATATAATCCCTGGATCTAATCCCTAATCTGGAATATATTTAAGTTATATTTAAGGTTGGTACTTAGGTACATTTATTTTTTACCGCGATATTAACCTAAAATGAGTACCGCTCACCGAAATGAAATAAATTACTTTTCCGGGGTTAAAAGAGCTTCCCATATGTTCTCGTCGACTTCCCAATTCAAAATTTGATTACGATACGGTGCTTCGTCCGGGAGATGAAATTAGGTAACGGATATGGGTCGTGATTTGTTCCTTTGGGTTCTTTATTTCGTTCTATTTATACCTAGTAAAGAGTTTATTGAGAGCGCATAATAAACTGAACTCTTTTTAGTAAATGGCATTGTTTTATCTGATACGCGCGTTACGTAAGATAGAAAGAGACGTTTTGTTGAGGATCGAGTGCGCCTTCACTTTTGAGTGGCCCCTTGTTTGGCCCCGCAGGGTTATTTTATTCTTTTTAGGACATTTAAAAAGGTGGGTTTTAAGAATTTTAGAACCTACTTACTTATTTTACAGAAGATACAGTAGGTCTTACCTTGAAGCCTTCCGAGGTTTCAACCGATTAGGTCCCGGACCCTAGTTCCTTTTGGACTATAAGATCCAAAAATTCTATCGTAGTGAATACACAAAAGAAAACACAGTCTCGAAATTAGTTCAGTCATTCAGTCAGTCAATCAATCAATCAGTCAAAAGTTTAAATTTTACATGTATGCTTGATTATCAATGACAGCGGTTCGTATATTTTGAAATACAATGGGCTATTTTACGTATCAGTCGTTACTTAATTTTTTTGTTTGCACATAACCCTAAAAAATGTAGTGCCTATCACTACATTTTAAAACATACAT
Source organism: Idaea dimidiata (assembly GCA_949358125.1). Lineage (NCBI taxonomy): Eukaryota > Metazoa > Arthropoda > Insecta > Lepidoptera > Geometridae > Idaea > Idaea dimidiata. The sequence continues at coordinate 17,524,996 of OX442329.1, forward strand.
TGTAAAAATTAATCATCCACAATTGTTTTCAGTTATTAAATTGTAAAAAATCCTCGCTAAGACCCACTTTTATTTTGGTTAAACTCGAACACGATGATCAAAATTACAAAGAAAAACCTTTTTTGACATAACAGTCTTTTTAAATAAAGATTTTATGCTTTAAATTCAAAAGGTTAAAATCATTTTAGAGATAAAAGATTCAGTTCCAAAATTTTATTAGGTAGAATTTTAAACGTGATACTTTACGAAGATTGAGGATGTAAATTAGTGCTTCTTCACGACACACAATAACTACTAAACCGATTTCAATTTAATTTGACATTGGAGACAGCTTAAGTTCTGGAATAACACAGTAGCATAGCTTTAATCCCGATTTTCCAACGAAACCAGTGGGTACACACACGCATTTACGACGTATCAGTTTTTCGACACGAGTATTTTATAGCCATTGAAGAATTTGTCGTTTACTCCAACATACCCAGAATGGTTGAGATCTGTGTTTGAGGTATTACGTTACTAACCTCAGTTACTAACTGTTATATCTTTTCGAAACATGACAAACAGTGTAGAAATGTTAAAATATGAGGTTAATACTCACTCATACTAGCAAATGTAGACAGACGCATATCCGTAGATAAAAATATCATTATATTAAAACATATAAAAATATTATTCACCAAGTCGTCTTGTGACAACATAAATTAATAAATATTATTTCTACAATAGGTAGCATGCGTTTATAGAGATGATGTCGATTGTGACTGAGAAAAAGAGGCATTTTTTTCTCGATGGCGGGTGATGATGAAACATGTGAAATTGGGAGGTGCTTTAAGTATCAACTTCTTTCAGAAAAATAGATACCTAGATGCCCATTTTAATTTATCGATACAAATTGAATGAGAGACCCACTGAACCACATCAAACGACTCAATCAACAGTAGGTCAGTGTGTGCGAGAGAGATGACAATATAATCAATATTGTCAATAGAGGCTATGCGACCTATAGATATTACCTATAAATATTAGCAAGTTTACATGGGCAAGTCAAGTATGAAAATTGGTTTATTATTATTAAGCTAATGTACGATCAAAGCTGTGCCTGAACACCTGTCATCATAAAAGACAATGTGTATGTGTATCGACTATCTAAGTAAACATTTCGCTTCATCATTCATTATTCTTTAAAAAAGTGGGATTTACACTACGAAACTAGTGGCATGCAATTTATAGTCATTTTCACAAAAAAATCAATAAAAATCATCAAACATTTTTTATTTTCATTTTAAATTTATTAATTTTACTGTTTTAAATAATATTTGTTTTTTTTTGTCTCTTGCTGTGTTGTTTGTAACATGAACCTTATACACAAACAGTATATATTATAGAGATAGTCTATATATAATATATACTGTTTGTGTATAATGTTCTAAGCTCATGCGCTGACTGTTACGGACGTCTTACTGACACGGTCCTTAAGTTTATTTACTTATATTGTATTCAAAAACAGCGCAGCGGTTATTCCCGACCGTATCTTTAAGTTGAAACGAGAAAAACATAAGTATCGGTATATTCTTATCAATACAATAGTAAACTAAAATAACTTATGCTATTAAATTGACGACTGTTGAACTAGCCAGAACCTATACTGATGAATTGACTATTCAACTAGGTACGTATTGTTAGTGTTTGTAATGGACTTATTAGAGTTACTAAGCGAACGTTCTATTTGTTTTGTCAACATACTTGTTGCAAGCTTACATGAGCTTTGCGATTAACTAAGTGATTTTGTTAATGTAGGTAAACCAAGTTAGAACTTAGGTGTAAACTAATATTTAATATTTGTACTAGACCTAGATGAGTTACTTTAATACCTACATACTCATCTATACACATATCAAAAATATTTTTTAAAAAATTTAAAAGCATGGTATAATAGTAGATGATGTAGGTGTAGCGTATCACATATCACATATCACCAATATTCGGCATACAAAGTTTATAGACACGTAATTATTAAAGACAAATTGGACATCAAAAACGTTAATATTACACAAATTTACATTACAAAAGTTATAAAGATAGTTACATTATTCCGCGTGCATTTCATTATCTTATCAACTTACAATAAATAGAAATAAAAATCAAATATGTTATCACAATTTTGGTGTCATTTTCGAATTAACGTTTCTGGCACAAAATAGAATTGCTTTTCAATAATTAAGCCACTTGTGAAGTTTGTTACTAAATAAATTAATGATACTTATGAATTCTCATTACATTATTCCTGGACGCGGCATTACTCAGTGTAATCGTTTGTAAAAGTTATCTCGAACGAAGAAGCGAGAGAAACGTTATAAAGCCCATTCTCCGTCAAAAGGGCCTTTTCCTTTCCTTCTAGATTGACATATATTGATGTCAGAACGAATAAAGAAAAATGGAAGGACATTTAGTAAGTGAATAACTGTTTTTCAAATTCATTTTTCATGATCTAAATATTTTTACCATAAGGTTTGTTTATCCCACGTTTGTCCCTTACTAAATTCTTAATAGTATGTTAAACATACTTTTACCGAATTTAGTTATGGTCTTTCAACACTACGTTTTAAATTGAATTGATATTTAATCTAAAACAGAGTGTTCAAAAACTAGAAAGAAAGACGGAAGGGTCGGCGATTGCTTTTTTTGGCGTCGTATGTGGGAGCCTATGTTCAACAGTGAACAAATAAAGGCAAAAAAGAGGTAAGTAATTATAGGTAAAATGCAAATTAAACTCATTTCAGTCCTAAAATAAAGACTGAGATGATGATGTACACAAAAGCAGGCAAACATGATTTGCAAATAACGGTAACATGGTCAATTTTTAATCCCGACATTTCCACCTGATCTGACTATCAAAACTTATAAAACCGCAGCGCGATGCTAGTATCAAATAAAACGACATGTTTTTTGATGCCTAAAAAGTGCGTGATACATTTTGTCATGCTTTTTAGTCGTCGACGATGTCGCGACGAACGGGAAATAGTTAGGTACTCGTAAATACCTATATTAACCATGGTTACACGTCATGAAACCAGCATGAAACTAGATTTATTAGTCTAGACTGGACTCGGGACTCCTGCAATTGTCAGATTTAATAGTTTGTTGACATTCGCGTTGTAATGCGGTGTACAGTAAGGAAGGTTGAGTTTGTTCAAAATGTAAAATCTAAAAATAAATACTTACAGCAGATTTCTACGTGTGTACTTCTAATACTACGTATTCTTTTTTATTGGTAATTTGTTGATAACGGAAATATATAATTGTTCGTTTATTAAAAACTATTTCATTGTTTTTGACATTTGTTTATTTGATTAAATGATCAACGTTTTGAGACCTTTACATCTTCAGGATGATTAACAAACCAACCAAAACTCAAGAAATCTCAAATTATAAAAAAAAAAAACTAAATACTAGAAACAGTTTAAATATAACACTACCATATTAACTACAATATGATAACATAGGTAAATATGAAATGATATAATTATTTACCGGGATTGTTAGTTGACCGTATCCATTCGGTACATTTACCACAATTAACGAAGTTGATTTATTTTTTTAATTATTAGTAACCCTTTTTGTCAATATTAACTAATGGTCCGAAATAGACGTAAATTTGGCTGCATATCGGTGTTTTAGAATACCGAAATACTACCACTGATGTTAGCTGACCGTGAATTTGTAAATCTAAATAAATATAAAGGTTCATTAGGAAATAAAATAACGTATACAAATATAAGCAGTACAGACAGAAAACCGACCGTAATGCCCCATTTATTAGTTTTATGTTTATATTTTTTGTATAAAGACATCTGGTTTGTAGCGCCTTTATTTATTACGTTGTAACCAGTTTCCGCTGACGAAAGGGACAATAAGGATAAAAGGGAATAAGAAAATTAAGCTACGACCTGCTTTATATATGTAGCTGTTATATATCTGTGTATTTCTGACGTTATTTTGGCAGCAAACTAATAATCGGACTCGCCTTGCAAAGATCTTTTAGTTTTAGGTAAGAGGTTTTTGCTTCCTTGTCTTATGGATGATTATAAACAGACGAATAAGGTTTGCGACGTCTGATTCTGTCTGTCGACATTAAAACTTGAAGACTGACGATACAAGCAGGCAGTATGGTAGACATTACAGGTAGTTTAGGCATTGTTTATAATTTTTCTGAATAAGGGAATAAATACTGAAAAGCTACCAAAAGTTTAAGTGCTACTAAAACAATTAACATCTCTCAATCTAAAAATTCACATCACAATTTTTAATTTAGAATAAGCTTGCTTAATTTAGTAGGTCTTATATATAAGTTTCCAAGCCAAAAGTCACAAAAGTAAAACTTTAAAAGAATCAAACCAGCATATCTTATTTAAACAAACTCTAAGATGTAATCACAAGAGCGCTTTATTAACTGCTCAAGTTTTATCTAAAGTCTAAACTACTTCCCTAATAACAGTCCCTTTTGCATTTGACCTTATGGGTGTCACCCTTCGCCACAAGTACGGCTTTAACTCCTACAAGCTATTTGAAACCTTTTCGCTTTACAATAAGACATCATTTACTTTAATGTGCAGCTACAATAGCCTAGAACAATGGCAAAACAAAGGCAACCTTCATCCCCAGTTATTAGGTTCATAATGAACCAATTTGCTATCGATCAGGTTGTGACCGTTTAATAATGATCCTTAGTTTGTAGGGTGACGATTCAATTTTACTTGACAATTTAGCTCGGATATTATGTGTTCAATATTATCAATACAATATTATCGATATAGGTTACTTTATGTTTTTGAAACTCTACTAATATTATGAACGTTAAAGTTTGAGAGTATGTGAACTTGTTTGTTACTCTTTAGAAGATAAATAGGGACCTAAATATTGAGATAAAAAACTCATATTTTACTTTGATATTCCTACGGGATGCGGTTGATGACACTGCTCCTAAATATATTAAAAAAAGATTCATTATAATAACGCAGAAAGGATTATTGACAATTCCTATGAGATCAGCAGTGTTATTCTATAAAACTAAAACATCACTTCATTCCAAACGACCTTGGATTCTCCCTCTCGGTCTAGCTTTCGTTTAACTCGCCGCAAGATTCTACTCCAGCGCACATTCGATTTATCTATGAAATGTATAGAACGCTTTCAAACCGCGGCATCTTTCAAGAGATGGCCCTGCTCTACAGATACGACAGGCGGAACTTAAGCAGGTGAACCCTTGAAGCACAGTTAGCATACAAACAAGCGTCCCAAAGTATATGCTAATGCGTTTTATGTTATGTGAATGATTCGTATTACAATTGAAGGTTCGAGAGCAAGCGATGTCGATGTTTAGCGTTATTGGATGCCACAGTAAATTACATAATAAACGGTTGATGGGGTATCGTTTATTTTCTGCTTATCGGGTTTTACTCCGGCTAGCGTTTGTGCTTATTTACAATTGCAGTTCAAACGGAATTAAGAGTTTCCTTTTTTTAATTTTGAAGATTTACATTTGATTTACTTCATATACCTACTTCCTTGAACTCTCATGTTGATGAAAGTATAGGAAGATGGCAGTGAGATTTAGAAGTGTTCCTAAAAACTGATCCTTCAGGTCGGAATTCTGAATGTGGAAGAGTCCGTTTGAAGTCAGTTCCTCAGTTACAAAATTACACACGAATAAACGTTTTTAAACCAATACGATTGGAACTCATATTTACACATTTTCCCGGGTCTTAATCACGTGAACTTTAATTTTTTTAAAACATTACACACGAACTTTGTCATTTGTAATATGAATAGGATCGGTCGATAGAAATACCGTAATCTGCAAAGGATCGTACCATAATGGAGGACATAAACCTTAGCGACCTAACTTTACAAAATGAAGGTTTATGTTAGGTTTACCTTTAGCGACCACCCGACGCGGGTGTCCCTCGGGCTCTCAATCATAAGAAGGTGGTGGGAGGTCTACCGACTCCTTTGTTACGAATAAGAAAACTCTTTAAAAACTAACTCAAAATAGTATTTGGATTGAAATGTCGGAGAAAAGAGTTTATGAAGTGGAATAAAGTAGATTTCTTTGTACTCAATTTTTGGGAAAGTTTTTAATGTAGATGATATAATATTGATTCCTAAAGAATTTTCTAGAGCATCGATGACTTCCTCATAAATAAATAAGTCTATTTACACGTAATCGGGTTATTTTCGCGTGTAAATATGAGTACAAATCGTGTAAGTTTAAAAAGTTAAAAGAAATGACCATCAATAGCTTTACTCGATCGACTGTGGAACCTTTTAATCGCTGTAAGTCTTTGTTAAACTCTAACGGACAGCAAAATGTTTATAGAGGATTTTCATTGTATAGCAATCGTTGTTAAGGTTTCCGTAAATTACGGAAAATTTTCTGTTGGTACTTTCTAATTTGATAAACATAATTATAATAATAACAATTTTATATAAAATTCCACGTAAAGCTACACAATGTGTTTATAAGGATAATTGTCAGGATAATTAAATACGAAGAGGTATAAATGTTCTAGATATCTCGGCTAAAAAAAAACTTTAGGAAATCTTAACGTTTTTATTTTCGTATATTTTGGTTTATTCTAGTACAATCCATATAATGTGTTATGTACATACTAGTACCTACCACCTTTCAGATTCTATTACTTTAAACAAACCACGCTGTATAATTACAACAACTTGCCTTTGCACGTAAACAAAATTTCAAATCTTACCACAACTTTCATTGTACCTAAAACATGAGAACTTATTACGAAAACAATCTATGTTCTACGAAAACACGAACATGTGCTACGAGACATGTGCTACGACGCTACGAGTAGGTACATAAATCTTCGTAGTGTGTGCTACGGTAACTTTTAGCTTCTTTGTTATTTTATTATTATAGAAGTGTTGACCTAATTTTGAATAAATACCGCTTGATTAATCCTAGGTTTCTAATATTTATTTTTAGACTACGGCTAACCTCACATATTATTATGAAACTGTTTTATACACCTTTATAGATGACGCAATTAAATTCTGGGGATTTTAAAGACCGTTAAGGTGACGAGTGTAGAATTTCACTATGCGGTCTAGCGAAAAGTCTTGAAACTATTACATAAGTAGGTTTTGTTAGTCGGTAACAAGATCGAGAAATCCAGAGTCCGAGGAATACAGTTAAGATTTCTTTTTTGGGAGTGGGACCGCGGAATATTGAGGTGAAGACCTCTTAACAATATAGTCAATGTCAATACTATAGCCTATGATATATTTAAACTTAGGTTCAAAAATTCATATTTAATACAATTGTATGTAACTATGATATGTATATCATAGTTACTTGGTTTCGTAAAAAGACGAATAATTCCTCTATCTAAACTGGTTACGTGCAAGGAAGAATAATTCTTTTATCGAAACCACTTACGAAACTGTCGTAGACGGCTGAAGAGTTATATAAATGTAGATATATTGACCTCGAACGATGATGTAATAACAAAAAAAATGAAAAATAAACTCTAACTAGTTTTGTAATCAGTGGTGTCTCTGCAATTTCACCGTATTATAAACTAATTTGCTCTTCGCTCTACGGTGTACACCGTAGAGCGAAGAGCAAATTAGTTTAATTAGTAGTGGGAATAACGTGTTAAAGCGTACGCTTTAACACGTTATTCCCATTCTCGGTGGAATGAGATAGGAAAATTAGTTGGCTTTGAATACAGCACCGGTCAGGCCAGGTAGAATAATAGCAAAAGGTAATGTTTGTAAAAAAATTTTTGGAATCGGTCCCGTCGTTTCGAAGCCTATTCGTTACAGACTAAATATAAAAAATCATTCCCTTTTATAATATTAGTATAGAAAATATACATAATAAATAAATAAATTCTGTGACCAACACACAGCGCCATCTAGCCCCATGGTAAGCTGCTAAGCTTGTGTTACGGTGACTAGATAACGGATATACTACTTATATTTATTTATCTTTTACAAAAAAATACATATAAATACACCCAGACCAGATACAAATATTTATTTTTAAGCATAAATATTTGCACCCAACGGGAATCGAACCTGCAATTATCTTCATTGCAGCCAGGCGTTCGCCCGGCGCGCCACAGAGTTCGTCAAAAGCACACACATATCAAATACAAAGCGTGAAAACGTGAAAATATTGTGTTCCGGTGCACTACTACGGTCGCTGGTTGCTTCGGGGAATTATTGTTTTATTTCGCTTTTTCTCTTATTTGGATTGTTGCTTGCGCAATGAACGCTTTCCGCTGGAAAACGTTTTATGAGTATGAGTTTTGTATGAAATGTGCCAGTTTTTCCCCTCCGAATTTAGTGTATATAAACTGATGTGCCTTAATTTATAGAGCATGGGTGGCTGTTAATTAAATAGGTTCGTATTAATGACGCTACATTTCATAATTGATTGATTTTCATCGAGTTGCTTCAACGTCCTACGTTTCGAGGACTGTCAGAACCTACTGATCATGGGTAGACTCATATTCACTCTAAACAAATTTCATTTCATTTCATTTCATATTAGCATCGCGAAATTCGAGGAAGAATTTATGTTTGTTTATATCGTTTTGCAAAAAATAGAAGAGAAGCGTGCGTATTCAAAAGTGGTCTAATATAGAAGAGGTCATAAAATCCCGAAAGGGCCATGGCTTTGACAAATCCACGAAGCTATATTAAACAACCGTGTACAAATCATAAAACTAAGTTGGAAAGTGAAGTTTCTGGATACGCCCTCCGATCAGGAGGTCAAACTAGCTCATCACGGGTTTATTTAGTTTTAAGTTTAGATAATAAATAAATCCATTTACCTAACCTAATCAAAATACTTCTGAGGCCTAGTTTGGATCGAATCGCTTTTATATCAATACCAATATCGAATCTGAATACCAAATGTATTAACCAATGTAGATCTGGGGTATTCCATTAGTTCACAGCAATTCTCGTGTCCAAAAGAACAATTTTTATTAAAACAAAGATTAAAATACTATTGGATTTAACTCGTCTTGTTAATAATGACTATTCATTGTTTCAGGTAAGACAGAAGACAACTTTCGGAAGTATTCGCCTTTGTTTTAATTAAAGGCGAAATTAGACTGGAAATTTGAAATTGCCGGTTGTATTTACGCCGGAAATTAATAACCAATCTGTGGACTGACAGATCGTTTCGGATATTATATTTGTCAGTTTTTGTTAAGATAATTTGACAAAGTAACTTCAAAATCGAAGTAAAATCGAAGCTGAATCGGTTAATTTGGAGTGTTTTTGATGCAGTTTTATTTATTTATAATTACAACTATCGGCTGTTGTTGGCCACAGAGGTCGTCCAAACTTTGTCTTAATAATAACTAATTACTATTCAAGATACTTTATAAATTATGAATTTACAATAGACAATATTTTCACTTTTTTTTGATTATGTGACGATCGATGTGTTATCGTCCGATCAAAAGTTTAAAGTGTGAATTCGCCTTTAATTAAAACTTGAAGGAACCGATCAATAGACATTCCTTGGAAGTTACCGTGTCTTGTGTCGCTCTAAGGGAGAAACATTCCATTCAAACATCTACAGGTACATATATGATAACTACGATGAAACTACTATTTTGGTACAAGTATAAGTACTTTGAGTAAGTATACCTACTTATTACAAATAATATGATCAAATAACGGGGTATTTTCACCACGTTTAAAATTGATTCGGCAGTAATTTCAACTGGCTCATTCACGTGACCTACCTATCTCTAAGGTATATCTATTTGTAAAAACATCACGTGATATTATAAAAAATATTATTTTACATTTGCAATACATTACATAATAAACAAATTTGAAACAACTTCAGAGCATGTATGTATTTGTGAGTATTTTTCGGACTTGTCCGAGAAACCGACAGAACACTACTTAATTCAACCAAAATCCGTGAACAATCCGTAGGATTATAACTTTGACCGCTATTTGTGTGTGTTTTCAAGTACCTATGTATATGTAATATACTGGTGACTCTCGTAGCATCTAAACTGCTAATATTAAAATATGGTTACGGAAGCAATGCTTTTTGCCGATAACAAAGTACAATATTATTTGACGTAGAGATTCACTACAACTATCACTGAGCTTCGATGACGACAGTATAGTAGGTAAGCCATCCGCATCTGATTCCCCTCGTCATCCCTCGAGCCCCATTAGACTATTACAATGAAATAGTACCACGTTATCTCCCGACTACAGAGCGAAATAAGCAAAACAAATAGCTGTAACAACCCCGTTCGGCATTAACTTGCCACTCGGAGCCATTCCGCTCACTCAGAGGTGCTCAGAGGGTACAATTGCGTGGCTGTTGCTGCCGAATGACCGCCCTCCGTCGATTTCTGACGGGGTTTTATACGCTCGTAGTCTTTACTGTACTGCGTAGTTCTTGCGAAATAATTAGAAAGAGGTAAGTGTTTGAGATAATAAATACTCTGGCCTGTAGTGAAGTAGGCCTCTGTAGCCCTGCGTATGTCATCTGTTCCAAGAATCAAATGTCTCCTACCACCTACATAGATATTCCAACCATTTTGCCACTTATTTCCTTAATCAGAGTGCTGTTTTTTTATTGTTTGTATGTTATTCAGATCTTTAACTGGTCAGATACTAGGCCATTGTAAATTTTCTTCCTTAAATATTTTGTTTTTAATACTTACGTCTTTTTCCTAAAGATTTATAACAATTATAAATACCTTCACGTACGCAATATTCAGTTCCGCAGTCAAAAACTAATACTTATTATACACGCTTATAGTTTCTTAGTTCAGGACTAGATAGCGATGAGTACAATGTCCTCTATTTTTTTAGTATTTTGAAATTATTGTTATTATTTATTTGAAATCCGATAACATGTACATACAACTACTATTCAATTTCTGTTTACACATTGTGTGTGTGCCATTGGAATCTTGGAAAATTTAGATAAAGAAAAATATGAAAAACCCAACCGACTCGTAGAATATTCCGACACCATAAAGTGCCCTGAGGACATTCGCAAACTTTGTTCTTGTCTGTTTGATCTTAAGGACATTTTCCCAAGTTAAAGTACGTGACGACCGTAACTTGTAAATTGTAATCTTTGAAGTTGACATGTTAACCTCAGATACAAGTTACAAGCACTTGAATAGAAATCTTTTTCATAATAATCTTTTTAGGTCAACATGACATATCTGTGAGTCACTCAAAGGGATGTTCACATCCCCTCATGTGAAGAATTTTCACATCGTTTTTATGTGTACATAAAATGTTTTACTACCCAACCTTAAATTTGTCGTTAGATGGGGTGTCTTGAGCGATTGACTATCACATCGATCGTTTAGATTTTAGGCAATTCAATTAGATAGGATTTTGTTATCTTCAAGTATTTGCCCATAATCGTATCTTAAGTGGAGGGACTGCGATAAGAATACGGATATTGTGAAAAAGGAGTTGAGCGAGACTTTGACCCATCTTTCTCAATAACTGAACAGGTCTAAGTGTCTGAACACGAGGTCACTTGAAGATACAAAAGATGACAACGATCAAAAAGATCATCGCCATCTTTAATCCATCAAAGAGATGATTACAAGCCGCGATCTAGGTGTTTGGTATTTTAGTACCATCGAGTTACTTGTTGAACAACTAAAGGCTAAACTTACCTATGGACTCGATCGATACTAACTAACCCCCTAATGCGAACGTTGGATTAATTAAAAAAAATACTTAAATCGTTTTGTAACGAAATTATTTTTTGAATAACATTCTTATGCTCACTCAATCATGTGTATTCAGAATTTATCACCACATATTTAATGTTGACGCTTCCTTAACATCGATTCCCCATTTATTTCCCATCCGAGCTTCCCCATAACTTAAGATGTGTATTTTTAAATCATGTTCCGCAACAGAAACTAATTTTCCTTTGAAAATTTGCTCGGAAAAAATATACATGTAATATAGTGAGTGACAGCGATGCCCCGGGGAATAATAACACGTTTTCCGTATCTCCGGGATCAGGGTTGGGCCATCGATGTGAGTGTCGGATTTCATCATTTTCATAATAAAATGTAGTGTTGAGAATGTGCGAGGTGGGGTCGACATTGTTGCAGGAAAATACTATCTGTGCGACTAACATATACTCTTAGTAAACGTTCGTGTGAAGCCCGTCATTCAAAGGGGCTTATGTTACTCGGGGCTGTGAAGTTCAGTCCTAAGTTGCTCCACACGGGTCCCCGCGGTGCGCAGTGTTGCTATATGTCTTGGTAAAGAGCCGAAAGGCTAGGTTCACGAGACCACTCGAAATTAGGTTTCCTAGCCAGTGGAAGAAGCACTCTTCTAGGTAAATGTGCTACATTTTAGTTTACGTCGTCACTTGCCATCTTGTCAGACAGTCGTCAAATCTCACCAATCAAAAAAATTTCAGATCTTCTTCGTCGTGTCAATGGCGCTTGTTGTTTTCTTGAATGGAAAACGTTAAAAACTTGAAATTAGCCACATCAGGGCAGGGACATAATAAGAATGCGACTGGAGTGCTTTTGTGCAGAATATGGTCTACTAACTTTCTTGCCCACTGTACACTGCATGGACTATGTTTTAGGCTCGTATGACGAATTGCAAAAACGACGAGTTGCGAAAATAACCAGTTGCGAAATTGACGAGTTGAGCAAGCGTGACGATTTTGCGTTCATGACGATTTGCTACTAATCCCACTAATGGCGCCATAATGATAGCGCTGTAGAAGAAGCTAGTTTCAGAACCTTTCAGATAAAGTCTCTTTCTAGTATTTTTATTACCGCATCTGCATAACAATAATAAAAGCAATAAATTAATTCAACATTACTACAAATTGGCTGAGCTCTCTCTCCTTTGAAAGCTTTTCCACGTAATCAAATGAAAGTAAAAAATCCCGAGTATTAACGAAGCAGAGTTAATTGAATTGCTGTTTCCGGGACTTTCTTCGTCCTTTTAACGCCTATCTCTAGCCTACTGAGATTTATGAAAATATTACCTGAGTTATTTTCGTTTTTATGCAAGATAACTTTTTTATTAGAAATTGTAGATGAGCATTGACTATCACATCAGGAGATGGTAAATTAAAGTATGATAATCTAAGATGCACTTCTTAGTGCAAAGTTTTCTAAGTCAACCACACCTCTATACGAAACAAAGAACATTTTTCTTCTTTTTGTGGTGGTGTGCTCACTTAGTGTTAGAATTTTCAGGTTGCCCGCTGGCCTATGACCTGACCTAACGACTGCTATCAGAGGTAACAACCAGCTCTACTTAACTGCTTAACATACCATGTTCTAAGTACTGCTACTGAGTAGCAAGCTTATCTGCATGACCAGTTGTGCTTATGGTTACGAGTGAAGCTAGGAAGGCGACGATAGTACAACACCTCTACATCAGTGACTGCACCGGCCTTATAAACTAAGGATTTCGCTAAACACTTCTGTTACCTGTATTTACAAAAATAAATTATAAAATTTGATTCAGACTACTATTATAAAATCTGTAGATCCACATTTACGAGGGTGAAACCACGGGACTTTGCTATAGTAACAACAGATGTGGAATATGACAGTGTATGTCTATTGTTGTAGAATACGAATGGCTATAATTAAAATTGGAGATTAAATAACTTTTGTTGTGTTTGCATGGTACTCGTAGACTGTTTATAACATTTAGGATTAAACCGGTAATCTCTGTGATTGCGATCAATTTCATGTTTAAGGTACAAGTTTGTAGCCGACTGCACGCTACAGCAGTAGATGCCGCCTCATGTCGCCGCAGTCGGTAGCAGCAGAAGGCATTGACACAATCTAAGTGTTCATAGAGTAACGTTTGTTTCGGGTAATGTGTAGTAGCTCAAGTGAGTGTCGACGACACAACAACTAATCTATTTGTGATAGATAGCAGTCGTTAGGTCAAATTAGAGGCCTTAAGGTGACATAAAAACTCTAATAGCAGATAAGCCACACTACCACATGAAAAAAAAGAAGAATCGCTATTCGTTGCGGCGCTGTTAAATATGTAGCTAATAGAAACCAGTAATGTCGGCATTTGATACTCCACCAACGTTACCTACCGCTGCCGTGTGCAGTCTACTACAAGCGTGTACTTTTAAGCTTTACATAGTAGTAGAAACTTCCTCTTGTTTAGAAGAGTTTACTCGAGAACAAACGAAGGGTACTATACATATATCATTAATGTAGCTTTAATGAAACGCTGTCTTGAAGGATTAGAGAGACAAGCCTCACAAGTGCGGAAGTCTTCCGAATTCCGAGATAAGGATGATTTAATACTATCAGAGTGGATACAAACAAAAAACTTTAAGTCGGCAGATAAGTCTTCATAATTTCTTCTATGGTTTTCGCGATTTTGCATAATAAAACACTTTATTTATCCGGTTTTATCGCGTTTTTATTCATTATTTGACCCGAGCTTTCGCCAACTTTACAGTTGGCTTTTTCAAGGTTGACTGAGATGTAATTTGTCTATTTTTAACATTCTAAAAAGTTACAGTAAACTACCGCCTCATAATTATTTGCAATAAAAACGTTCCAGTGTACGCAGACTATAGAGTTATTGTAATAGTTTTCAATTTAAATAATTTTTGTTTTTTTTGAGCTAATTAGGGATAAAAATAATTATTATATAAAGCATTTTTATGTAATTTTAGGTTGGCGACCTACATCTTAGATCTTCACCACTTTATTATCTCGTGAGATAGTGGTCAAACCACGGTCAAACAGACACCTACCAAAGTTTGTGTAGCAGAACCTACTAACTGTTATTGATAGTATCCAGTGTTTTAACTGAAAACCCTACTAACTAAGTAAAATGTATGGACCAACGACTGAAATAAAGTTTTATTTTAAATTAAAAGCTGCTTACTTAAGCTACAGTTTATCTTAATTCAGTTTTGTAGATATACCAAGCTATCGAATGATAGAAAATCTGTAGTCTGATTGTGTTCATGAGACTTTGTCTTTAAAGAGAAAGCAATTATTTGCTGTTTACAGAGGAGCAAGGCTTTGTACGTTGATTGGAGATTACTTGTGTTGTGGATCTATGGTACCTTACTGTTTAGGTATATTGGTAGGTTAGGAACGTATAAGTAGATTTTTTAACTCTACGTGATGTACAATTAAAATAAAACTCATTTATTTGTTTTAATCGCGTTTGTATAGGCTCCACAACGTAGGAACGACATTGCAAGAATGTTGAAAATAAACAAAAAGAAACAGAAAAATGGGTTTAAATTCAACTTATAAGTTTTTTAATTTTAGTTTACCATGTCTAGATTAAAGGACAAAATACCTCTAACAACAATAAAAATACTTAATCAAGAATTATAAATGCAAAATATAGAATCAAAGAACCTAAATGTCAATGGACTTGGAATTTAATAAGAAGTACAACAGAAGAATGGCCCACAGAAACCCTTTTGTCTATACAATGGTGTACCATAGAACATTCCTGATTATTGGTACCTATTTCTTTATTAAAAAATGTTGAAAACTTAAAGTCCTACTAAATTATCTCATTTTACAATAAAAATAAGCATTAAAACCCACCTTATATTAGAAAATTACAAATGGGTTATGTAATTTTTGTTAATATTGGTGCCATCATAAAGACAAAATCAAGAAAATTCGTCTAAAGATAGGCAATGAAAAGCCTAAAACTTTGTCAAATCTTAGATGTTTTAACCCTAGAAGGTTTCATAAAAATCCTTTCAAATTCTTTAATTAGTGAATCAATTAGGAACGACAAATGAACTGTACCAACGCGAAGTTTACTTCAAGTTTTCCCCTTTGTCCCGATTTCATTGTGGAGTTGTGAAGGCTATCGTCTAAAATTGTATAGAGTGGCTTACAAAGAGGCATTTGTGGAATGACATCCATTTGAAGCCAAACGACAGTCACTCTTGGTACAGTCACTGTCAACAGTGTTCATGTAATAAGTTTATTCAAGTTTATTATTAGTAGTTTGCTGTACTCCGCGGCATTATTCCTTTAAATCCCGAAAAAACATCCGGAGAAAAATGCAATTTTACTACTGGTACTGCCAACCTATACCCGTACCAAGTATTATCAGATTCAGACCAATAAGTTTCAGAATCTATGCATTACAATTTTATTAAAATAGTTTTATACTTATGAAGCACATATTACATTGATAAAAGACAGTCAATTTTCACCTCGCCGTTTTTTACCTACCTATTATGATAAACCCCGCTTAGTTGAATTTAAATTTTAAGAATTTAGAAATGAACTATTCATTTCTAAATTATTTATTGATGATTGACATAAAAAAAAATACAATTACAACATGCTAATAACTTTTGCGTGTGATTATACGTAGTATTCTACCAAACCTACTGTATATCATGCTGCTGGAAATTTCCGCGGTTTTTGTCAATGCATGGAAAGGCTTCTAATGGAGCCATTTCGTTCATTTTGTACCTCTTGTGTTTGTTTACGATTTGTGGAGTAGGTCAATTAAGTTGAAAGGATTCAGTTGTTTTGTTTGATGGAAGTTACGAAAATGTTTAATTTTCGGCTGATACTTTTTTTGGTTGAAGGCTTCGTCGGGCTGTGACATTTCACCACACCTCGGTATAAGCCTGCGATCTCCATTTCGCTGCGTGGGTAGATAAACGTGCTTCATCACAGACCTCATTGATTATATTACCTATGTGTAGATAAAGTGGTGAAAAAAAAATTAAAGACATCGCATCGTCCACGCAAATTGTAAAGTAAATAAGAACAAATCTTTATATCTGACGGGAGCGATGAGACGGCCTTTGTGGTGCGTCGGCGCCGACTGCAGAACAGATGGCTGCGGGTTCGATTCAAATAATTATGCTTAAACAATAAATATTTGTATCTGGTCTAGGTGTCTATCTATGTATAATATGTATATATTTACAAAAAAAACAGTATAATTCGTAGTATATCCGTTGTCTAGTACCCATAGTAGGAACAAGTCTAGTGCTAAGTTTGGGACTAAATTGCGCTGTGTGTTATGTTGTGCAATATTCATTTATTTATATGACAATCATCTTCGCTAATCCGTTTGTGTGATGATAAAGCAACAACCATTTATTTAAGGCGGGACATAAAGTCTTTCACAAAAACTGTAGTTGGATGTTTAACTGACACATTAATGACTGCGCTCCACTAGCGATGGGAACACGACTTTAATGACTATAATGTAAACCTACTAAAATAAACGTCGGTGCTTACAATATTTCATTTCAAACGATAATTTCTCTTCAATATTTTCCCCCCTTTTTATCCATCTTTCATCTAGTAACGGAAAATTTCGGTTCAATTTGTATCTCTCTAACGAAAATGAACTTGTAGCAAATTATTGGAAAAACAAACAACATTTTCCTAAAAACATTCATTAAAGGGTGCTTCAAGACGCGAAATTACGAGGATTTTTGCGTGATAATCTTCTGCTTGAGGAAAATTGGTAGGAATAGTGCTTTATTTTCTTGCTTGTTTTATATTATAATACTACTAAATAATGGTATATATTGTAAAATATTTGTGATAAATCATCCATTACACCAAAAAATACAATTTAAAGGTACCTACGGAGGTACACTTTTTGCAAGCCGCTTACTTAGTTTTTCTTAAAATATAAGTTGATTAAATGAAATTATACAATTTTAACTTACATGGTTTCTTTCACTAAAAATATTATTAAATAACGAAGTATTCTGCAGTCTCGTAAACAAGCCAGTTGAAATTACTGGCGAAATCTCGAGCTTCGTAAAAAACAAATTTAATTATGGTAAATACCCCGTTATTTAATAAGTAAGTCTTGTTATTCATTGATTGAATTGATTTTTACACTCACAAACACTTTTTACAATCACACTTCACATAATATCAAAACACAGTTAAAACCAACAGCACAAATGAAAACCTATACTGTGTTAGAACACCGAACTGAGAGCTCTGTGTAAGTTTGAGTTTTATCCAGAGAACTGAGAGTGGAGCCACTCTGACGATACTTTCGAGAAATTTCGACAAGTTTCAGGAACTTTCCCATGGATCCTCCATCCTTCTGTGAAAACAATATATTACTTTGGAAAACTGACGTGAACGTACGAACTATAGACAAATACATGTACCACTAGAATATAAGAAGTTTTACGAAACGCTTTACTTACAGTATTTAATTTTAATTAAGTTTTAACTGCTTGTTTCTTGAAGTAGGCATACCAGTCTAAATGTCACCATGACTTCTATATTCACTAACATTGCGCACTAAAACTGTTAAGTTGTTAGGTGTACTGAAAATCAATGGTTGTCAAAAAAACAAAAAAATATATGAGATTACATGGTCTAATATAAAATCGTTTTTAGGGTTAAAATGTACCTCAAAGATAAAAAAGGAAGCCTTAAAAGAACGCTTTGTTTTGTTTTACAAGTGACTATCAATGAACGGTTTTGACCAATAATTGGATGGGTTGCGTTTTAATGGGGCATAGATATACTAAGATAATTCCGAGTTCGTCGGTACTGAATACAGATTTTATCTTCCCTCTCTCTCTAGAATTAAATGTTTTATCATATTAAGAACCGAGCCCACCACAAGCAGAAGCTTTAGAAACTCTTAATAGAAGTATAGAACTTTTTTAATCTCAATTTTTCTCAATTCTCCGAAAATGGTTTTCTAAAGTTTACGTAGGCCTCCTATCTAATTAATTGGATTCAGAGAAACAATGAAAAAACAATAAGAACAAACTGAAAACGTATACATTTATTGGAGTGTGAAAGGGAATGGAAAAGTCGGCGCCATGATTAAGGACGCAAACCACTGCCATTGGTCTGCAATTAGCAAAACCAATTAACAAATGCTGGCTACAATCTCGTTGTCATGGCAACGGGATTGACGTTCTGTAGTGCTTTTGGCACGTGCTGTGTTGGCGGGATGCGACCGATAATTAGTAAACCAATCTACTCTGTGTTTGTTGAAATTCTTGAATTGCATAATTTCTCTACTAGTTAGAAATATCGATAATGAAATGTTACGAAAATTTACCTGCCAGTCAACTTAAATTAAGTATATTTTTTTAATAATACTAAATATTTACTCATCTATTTAGGCACTATTTAGGTATGAAGATCGTGAACAAATGCACAGCCAATTATCATACAAACTTACTGCCGAAAATCCGCCCTACCAAGATCGTTTGTCGATGGTTTGTCCCTCAAAAAAAAAAAAAATATTTTGAATAAAAATACCCACACTACTTTTAAAAATACCCCGACTAAGATTAAAAACCAACAGAAAGTAAAAAAAACTGTTTTTTATTATTATTTGATGTTTTTTTATTATTTTTTTAGCTAAACGATAGCGACGACTATAAATGATTTAAATATACGAGTAGATATGAAACTTTACTATCTCCAATGAGGTCCTAACGATATTCCCAAGAAACAACATTTTAAATTAATATTGACGTATAATATCGTAAATTCCATGTTTTTTACGACTAAAGAACAATGTGTCCGTCCCTTGGTTCCGACCCCCCCCCCCCCAATATTTTTATTTTATTTTATGATAAAGCAGCCCCATGGTACTCTTTATCATTTTTATAGAAATGTAACTGTTGTAGAAGATGTTTAAACTCGGGCTACTTTCGTCATCATTTTCGCCTTTTGACAATCAAACTATGATAATTGTTATGGTTTATTTTGGATTTAAATTTTGGAATGAAAGTTAAACTGAGATTTTGGCGATTTGTTAAAATAGCACCAAAAATGTCAAAGTTACCATGGATGTTAAAGAAGCCACGGTTTACGATAAGTACCTAGTAATTTAAGTAACTTCGCACTAAAAAGGTTTTACTGCGACAAAAGCGGTTCCAACGCTATGTGTTTCACGGCTGCATTTTCTAACCGGGAGGCTATTACCACGGTATTTGACTGCAGCCTCTGAAACTATGTAACTGTCGAACTAACTGAATAAAACAAAGTTGTATAAAGTGTTCGTGTAAAGGTAAGTACTTATGTAGTTTAAGTTAGTGAAAAATGTTTGAAAAATTCTTACCCTGGCAGAATTTCAATTAGTTTCTGAATGTTATTTACTGCTTAAGTTTTGCTAAATGTGTGTTTTTAATAAGAAACTCTCAGTGACTAGTTCTCGAGAGTTATTTTTTTATTGTTTTTAGTCTAGAATAATCTGTGGTTTCGACCTTAGCTAGTTATCATTCACCGACCTAAGTACTTATTGTCAGGTAGAATCGTCTATGATTCGACACTTAGACCGGGGCAGCCACTAAAACTTGTATCACAAGACGTTTAAACACTGTATTTCTATTTTATAAGACCTCCAAAGTCGCCGCGCTATTTTTTTTAGCTGAACGATTCAGCTAAAAAACAATTAACACACATAGTAATACAGATCAAATAATAAATAAAACCAACAAAAATAAAAGTTTTTTTTTAAATTATCTGTGGTTTTTAAAAGTAGTCGAATTATTTTTTATTTAAAATTTACTTTATTTTTTAAGCGACAAAAGGACGACAAAGCAACGACAAACGATCATGGTAGCGCGGATTATTTGATGCGAAAGTTTTCGAACGACATCAATTATGAAAGAAAACAAAAGAAAATTTAAATGCAACCGTATCCGAACGAAGTTAATCCCATATTCAGTCTAATCAGAAAATTTCATTAACCCAAGCGGCAGTCGTCGATGCCAATTCTGCAATACGCGACACACTCGTACACCTACAGTAAGAAAATATGGAATACCAAACGCGAGCTCCACTTTTTTCTTTTGCTGACAAAATGGATGGCGGGAAAGGGTTGGTAAACAATGAACAGAGGCTGTGCTGTGGGATATTGTCTTTTCCATATGTCTCTTGTTTTCCTCTCTCAATATCGAGGGTGATGTTTTGAAGAGAATATTTTGTAGTGCCTATAGTAATTGGTTTTGTATAGGATTTACAGAGTTGTTGTTTAATGTAGATACGAAAGCGAATACGAAAAAAGGTAATAGGTCATTCCTATAACCTTGTAGTTTAGATGAAGGTTATATTCGTCGTCTTTTTTAGAGTTTTTTAAAACACGATGATTATGCACAAAAATTTACTAATAAAAAATGAAAGAAATAATTAGGTCAAATAAATTATGATTGAGAAAGTATGTACCTAAATATTAGAAAAATAAATATATACGAGACGAATTGAGAACCTCTTCTTTTTTTAAGTCCGTTAAAATAATAAAGGACAGCCTTATAGCAAAAAAATATCTCAATAAAGAGCAGGTAACATAAATTATCAAATTGAAACTGTAAAACTACTAATCAATTAAACACTGCGGACAAATAAATATTTGTATTCAATGAAAGCTTTTAATAAAATTTATGCTAAAACCTTTAATAAATCCGGGGCAGGTCGATCTAAATCTGCTCAAAGCTTCTTGTGCTATCAAAGGACAAAATGCAAGTTACGATAGACCCTTAAGTGGTTGTCATAAGATCGAGAATCGCTTGTAGTTCATCAGCTAAAAGGTCCGACAGGTCCCGACCATCACATTGACTATGTATGAAGAGTCCTCAACATAGTCGAAATGATTAAATGTTATGCACAATGGAATTGTTATAGCATTATTGTGATGTACATTGGATCCTCGAATGGATTCATGTTAAAATAATTTACTTAATAAATTCTATGTTATTTTGTTTGTTTGTTAATTGGTACAAAAGCTTTAAAGCTTCCAAATGACTTTGTGATTGTGATAATATCATAATTCTAAATGTCGAAATAATGTTAAAATATGATCATTTCGCCGAATATTTTGATATAAAGCTACAACCAAAATATGAATTTGAATTAAAGAAATGTTATTACCAAAATTATATATGCGAGATAGAATCCTGGTAAAGTTCAAACAATATGCGGTAATTTTGTTTGCGATAAACTGCATTTTCCCTTTTGTATAAAACGCGAGAAACAATGGTTTGAGAATTTTCACGCTAGCTCCGGTTATTTCCGACTGAATATATTTTCGCTTTGCTCGCTCTTATATTTTTCCTTGGAACGTATGGTCTATATTAACATGAAATAAGGATTTTTTTAAAGTGTTTAAGCCCCGAAGTTGATTGTCTACTTTTATCAACTTGATTTGTTACTGTTTAGAAATGAACTTAACTTAAGTTAATAGACAAAGTATAACGTACAATATATTTTGTCTAGTCACCATAGCACGAGCTTAGTTGCTTACCATTATCTTCGAAATATTCAGGTAGGTTATAAAATCGTAGTTATCAAACATACTTACGGCAAAATACTAAAAAGCCTCTTATAATTTGAGGGTAATAATTAAGTAGCTTTCAAGGGTGCCCTTCGTAATGAAACGTTCAAAATCACATATACTGCGTGCACCTTGTGAGTCGAATAGTCACCTCAAAACCATGATGTGTGAATTCCAAGTGAATGTACGAACGTTTACTTGGAATTCATTCACCACGAGGAGCACCTTTAATTTTTAACTAGTTATGTATTTTTTTGAGTTTGAGAGCTGTTTAATTGTTTAGGTAGCCCTTAAATCTTGAGAAGCTATTCAGAATTCGGCCGTTATTACTTATTTTTAAGTCCCGTTCCCACGGGAATATTGGGTTAAAAGGTAGCCTATGTGTTATTCCCGGTATCCAGCTAAGCTAATATTCTAAGTTTCGTCGCAATCGGTTCAGTAGTTTTTGCGTGATTGAGTAACAAGCACACATACATACATAGACACATACTCACAAACTTTCAGCTTTATAATATTAGTAGGATAGGATAGGATATCAACTACATATGTCAACGCAGAAAAGTAGCAAATAAAAAATAACAATTTTCGTGTACTTAATGTTCACAGCGCAGCGCTATCTCGTCTCATGCCCATAGGGCAATATTTTGATACTTTTAACAAAATTACTGCGAAAGCTACTCAACATTCCACAAAAAAATTTCCTTTGATAAATTACACAAATAAAAGATAACAAGAAAATACAATAGTAATATGTTATGTAACCGGTTCGGCAATTACTTCTTATAGGCAAGACGATAACAATATCGATATTGCGATTCTGATCCCAGTAGTCCTCGCTAAAATCTTGTAAGGATCAAAATAAACGTATTATGTATGATCATACTGGGAATGGTAGGGTCAGTATATTCAATGTAGACCTTTTATACTGAGTCAACTTTTAAGATAGTTATGAGGTTTTCTTCAGTTTTTGCGATGTTGATTTGAATTAGAAGTAATTTTTTGGTTTTAATCATGTTGTTTTTATTATATTTTACATTTTTCAACGCCTAGTCTCCCGTCTAGCCGTTAGCAAGATATCTGCGGACAGACTTCAAAACATCGATATTGAAAAGCAATTGATCGCAAAAAACAGTTTTATATCAAGAAAGCTATTTTCTGTGCAATTTAATAAGGAAGCCACGGACTTATGGAAGACGTGCATAGAGCCGAAACCAACACGAAGAGAGCCTTTCTAATACCATTTTTACTCTAAGTACGAAGTAGACTACAAACCGGTAATTATCCCTGTCTGCACTATAAAATGCAGCCAAGGACAACCGCCGGATCGTATAGCTTAATTATTTAGGAAGCCTTTTAATTTTGAATGCTGTTTCAGTATTCAAAGTCCTGATTCTGTAACTACTGGCTTGAAAACCGATAGACTGACCATGACATAGATAAAATATTATGCTTGCCTTCTCAAAAAGTCTACCGAAGTTGCAATTACGTATACCTACTTCTGAACTAGTACGTCATGCAACTTTTGTCCCAAAATTTATACGGTATCAGAAGTCATCTTGCTAAAACCGCTGGACACAGCAAATGTTACATTTAACTTGGACTTTTTGCAAATAAATGTGTATTAAGAGTGATTTGTGTTCGGTATTTGTGTCACGTAACAAATGTGTTTGATTTATTCCGCCGTATAGTTTGGGGTTTCGATTTCTATGCAAATGAAGAAGAGTTAGGAAACGTGTTGTGCGGGGCTAATGTTTAGTTTATTGCTTGCGGAAAATACCATTGGACGAGCTTGATTTTTACTTGAAAATGTCTAAAATAAAACTTGTTTAATCGCGTGGCGTTTATCAGTTCTAGGATTGATTTAATGATCAACATTTCGAGACCTTTACAGGTCTCTTCGTCAGGATATAATGTGTGTTTAAGTTGATTTTAAATAAGTTTAATTTAAATCATAAAACAGAAAAAAAAAACTAAAAGTTTGTAAGTGTTGCTGAAACTCCGGCACTATTAAAGGCTATAACACATTATACATAGTCGTTGCTTGCCACAAATGAGTATTAAATAAGTATATCTGAGTAGGAGGGTACATTGCCAGCAGGAACAACTGGGAAAAACTTGACTTTACTGTTTATTTATTTATACTATACCTAGTTTTTATTGTCCATCATAAGTTTTCAAACTAAAACAACTCCCTTTCAATTGTTCAACTCTACATTGCCGAAACACAATTCTAAAGGAAAATATAACAAGGAAACTTTAGTATTTACAAGCCAAGCGAAAGCAATATAAAATTTTACGACACGACTGAATAAAGTTATCCATTGTTGAATCCTTTACGTTGGGTGCGGCCGAGGTTAGTTATCGCGGCTCGCTTTAGATATGGCCTCCTCGTCGTGGCCATGAAAGCTCTAGCCCTCCCTTGTAATGTGACCCTTACCCTTTTTCTTGTCACGCGATAATCATGTAGTTAACTACCTAGGGCCCAGTCCACCTACACACAATGCGTCGATTTCAACACAATTTCAAACTTCACGTGATGACCAATCGGCTTTCCGAACAAATATGAGACTTAGTTCTATCCTCAGTTCTATCTGATATAAGTGCATGAGATAGTGGTACATGGAACAGTTCGATGCGTCTGTGGTAGGTAGTGGTATTAAGCCTCTAACCATGGATTCTGAATCCTCCAACCGACGATGTAAATAAAATAAAACCGTGTTCTAAACACTTAGGAAAAACTGCTTAAAAAAATATAGTCCCGCCGGGCACTAATATTTTAGAAAGCGTTTCTTCAAAAATCGTGTTGTGATATAAAAAGTTAGTGTGACTGTGGGCTTTAGTGTTTCCCTTGCCAACTTCCCAACTACGTGTAGGTACCTACTAAATAATAATGTAGGTACAGAATTCCCCACGTCTTAGTCACTACTATCGACAATCAAATTACAGGTCACTGTTTAATTGTTGGACACGAATACGTATTCGGATGGTTTAATTAAGGATTATTGATACAAATGGCTGGATTAACGTTTAATCTGGACGGGACAGGTGATGTTTGCTTATTGATACGTATTGCTTATTGATACGTATTGCTTATTGGTACTCAAGATTTTACGTGATTATTTGAGTTACCTCAACAGTAAAGTACTCTAAGGTGGGTAGTTCTACTCGGACCAACGAATGATACAAGTGCAACGATTCAAAATGTAATTAAATCAGCGAAAACGATAACATAAAAGTTTTCCTGTATACCTATGAGGTCTGAAGGTCTAAGAGGTCTGAAAAGGCCTCGAATGCTTAATGTAATAAAAGCAACGTAATTCAAACCGGAAAAATGAGATTAATTACAACGGTTATCGATTAACTAAAAGGGATCAGTTGATTCTTCTTTCTACTGTAATATAAACAAAAGACCTAAAGACGATCGAAACACAAACAATAGACGATTGAAATAAAAAGGCAAGTACCTACCTACTAACAGGTATATTTTGATTTTATAAAACAATTTGTTTTAATTGTAGTTTCAAATCACCTTTTTTTTTGTTCCAACGCGGACGGTGCACAGGGTGTATATGGGTCCAAAAGTCAAAATGTTCAACATAACAAAATGTCCAAAAGCTTTACGATTACTTTATAGAACTTTATGTACCCCTGAATAAATTTATTTATTTAATCTACTGTTTTGTTAAAGACTAAGTGGATAACAAATTCGAAAGAATGTGGCATCTCTATTGTACAACAAAAGCTGTCTCTATAAATAAATACATTACGGTATTCACATATTGTGGTAAATGGCACGAAAATATCAAGAAAACAAAAATGGCGGATATTTTCTAAGTGTAACTGAGAGCAATGTCTACAGAATATTTGGTCGGCTGATGGTAGCCGGTAGACTGCCGATTTTTCAAACAGTGTTGTTCATATTTGAAGATACCAAAATAAATCATCGTCATTAATTAGTATAATTCAAAAAAAAATTAATGGTTTAACGTTAACAATAGATAGATATCATACATGATAAAAACAGAAAAAGAACATATAAAACAAAAACCTTAACACAGCAATACAATTCACAATAATATTATTAAAGCTAACGGCGACTTTTGTGTGGTTGAAGAGACAGGATTATTCTGACCATCTTCCAACATCTAATCTCATCTAGCCAACGTGTCTTATTATATAACTTTCATGACAGTAAATTACGTTTTGATTCCCTGATTCAGTTATCCATCGTTTTATACCGATACCGAACCACATTGCCTGATCGAAAGTATCTTGTTTGTGGTATCTCCTAAACTATTCACATGTCGATATTCATGAGTCTGCCGACACGTAGGCGTCTGTATACTCCTCTTTGAAAAAAAAAACTACGTGAAATATAGCAATGGTATGAGTAGAATATCTTAGCTTTGTTTGTCTATGTCAATTGTCTTTCGCGCAATGTCTAACGAAACCTTTAGTAAATTGTGGTGCTATGAATAAATGAATATAAAAGTCTGATATTTATTCTATGGAATTTAATAAATTTCAATATTTCAATCAAATAATTCAAATATAGTGAAAATTAATTGCTGTTTCAGATAATTTATTATATCCCTACTGTTGTAGGTACCTAAAAGTCTGCGAAGTCTGCATTGTATATTAGATATGAGTAGATTTTTGGAATTTAATTTAGAAATCCTTACCTTTACGAAGTATTTTGAAATATTTAGATATGTTGTATTTTTCTTGGCCTTTCTTTATTTTTGTTTATTTTCGAGCCCAGACATTCTGATGGGATCTCAAATACTCGCTTATTATAGCTTCCATAGATTGTCGATTGCTTGTGCACTAAATGTCATGTATCTTTTTACGCGAAATATATACAAAAACCGTTGTTGTACTCTGAAAATTGTTACGTCGTCGGCTGCGAGCACTAAGGGGAACTCGATGTATGACGATTAAGGGATAATTTACACTAGACCGTCACTCGGCCGGCCGTGCCAGGTCCGAGCTTCTTGTTGCAACAGACCGATCGACCGCTCGCCGAGCAATAGACAACGAAGCTCGGACCCGGCACGGACGGGTGACGGTCTAGTGTAAATCATCCCTAAAACGTCAAAAGCATCATTAAGTTTACGGTAGAGTTACCGTATAGTGACTTAGGTTAGAGGACCGTAGGTTGAGACCAATGTACCTATACTAAGCGGTAAGCAGATAGTATGTGAATCAGTGATAATAATATATTCAACGGTATTCTTTTCCTATTTTTGCCATACCATGATTCGGTACATTTTGTTTACTTCTATGGCATATCGCTTTTCGCTACTGTTGCTTTTTCTGCTGAATTTGTACATACAAAGATAGTAACCTATTTAGCTCCTCCTGTTTCCTACAAATTCATGAATCGTATCAGAGGAAACGGGTAGGTAGCTAACTTTACTCGTTTCTCAGAAGTTTTCAACTAATTCAAGTAAGCCGTTTTTACTGGTTATCATAAATCGTCTTAAACGCTGCTTTAAGAATATTTCCTGCGGTTACTTTCTTACAGTTTCATAAGTAGGTACATAGATACCTGTCGTATGCATGGCCATACCTAAGTACATGTCTTTGTCAAAAAATGAAATGGTTTTATGATAATCATGAAGGCACTTTGGCTATGATCCACACTTTTATACCAAAACAGTTATATCTGTCTAAGTATTTAATGAAAACTTAAAACTATTTATTAATCTTACTTCTTGCTAATATCATAAAGTTTGTATGTATGTAAATATGTGACTTTGTTACTCTTTCAAGCTATACCGATTGTGTCGAAATTTAGAATACACGTAGCTGGCGACCTGTATTCCCGCGCGAACAGGATTTACGCGATTGAAACCGCGGGACGCTTTAATACCTATATAAACCAAAATCAATCGATCACATTAACAAATAAATTGGTTTAATGTACGAACTAAATTACTTGAAAACTTATTGCATTAAAAAGATATCATTAATTTTAAACACATTAGTGAAAATAATTTACGGATGCAGAAAACACGCCACTATTTTTTAAAAATAAATAATAAACTTTTTTTCCGGTTGTAATCGCGTTGTCTTTAATGTTTTTAGCATTTGACAATGCCCGACGTTTCAAGATTCTTGCAGATCTTCACCAGAAAGGGTTGATCCTGAGAAGGAGGATCTGTAAAAATTTCTAAACTTCCGCAATTGATAAAATGCTGAAAATAATAAAATCACCGCTACTAAAACTGAAAAAAAACAAGTTTATTTCATTCCAACATCGTGAAAATACAAGATATGTTTATAATAAATACATTAAAACCATCTTCAGTTGATTAACTTTAAACCTATTAAAGGCATGGTACTTCAAATAACTTATTAAAATGTATAACTTTTCGTTTGATATGTCGTTGTTTTTTTTATCATCCAAGCACCCATCGATGGAAAACTAATTAAAGCTGTAGTGAACAGGAAACTTGTATTGCCGAACGCTCGTCGCTCACTTCCGTTTCATGAAAATATTTCGAATATTTTCAGGATATTATAGCTTAATTCCTGATATTACAACGTGACATTTTATGAAATACGATTTTAGAATTAGCCCGTAGAGGTATGAAACATGTTGATATTTCGATTTTTTTTATATAATATTTCGGATGTTTTATGAGTATTAATAAATTATACTTAGGGATTTATATTACTCGTATTAGTGTTTGACCACTGCCACACTAAATGATACTATCATGTGGTCTAAGATTAATTACGCTTATTTGAAAGATCCGTAGAAACTTGCAATTTGGATTGTAACATCACGTGAACGAAATTATGAAATAAATAGACTTAATTGGATTGCTATCCATATTCATATTCATATTATTTATTGAATATCTAAATTATTGTGTTGTTAATTGGAACCCGTTAATATTTAAACACGGTTTTAAGCATTTAATTTACAAACTACAATGTTACACGTTTATTAATAAATTCTACACGTACCTAACTGTATATTAGAAGAAAGGGGATAGTGTTAGATTTCCATTTTAGTCTATTGCAGTTTGTAGTGGTAGATTTTTATAAAAATCTAAAATTCTAGCGGAACACGCAAAGAACCCCGGGGCGGGTGTTCGCCAGCCAGTGTTCCAGAAAATTGAATTTTCTTTGAAACGAAAATTAATGTTCACTTCCTAAAATTTAAAATCCTTATTTTGTACCCCATTTTTTACCACGGCTAGGATTTTATACCTATCCCGACCACAGACCAAAGATTATTTTTGAAATCGTTTATTTGGGACAAGTTCACTTTTTGAAAGCAATTGTTTGGTACTCTCTGATAAACAGAGATGATCTCACGGATGTAAGAGTGCATATCTGAATTAAAATATTAATTCTTATTTTTTCCTTCGTTATCCATACGTATCAAGTTTAAGGTCCGGACTGATTGACTTTCTGAACTATATATCACCGCAGAGCCCAAACCGTTGGACCTAGATACATGGAATTTTTCTTTGTGGTGTGATCTGAAATATATCTAGGTGTTCACTAAAAAAAGATTTTTCAAAATTTTCATAGGATCGGAACTTACGTGGGATATAGATACCGCGGAACACTGTTCGTTATGTAGCGAATGTGTAAGCTTATTATTAGAAAATAAATGTACCTATGACGAGATGACAACTCTGTCTAGACAGAAAATCTGTAAATTAGACAACACAATGTATGTGGTCTGCTATATCTCTAAGTTAAAACGGTACCGAATAGTTTTACTTTTACATTTGTTCCCGTTGTTTTTACGAAATGCATCTCATTTATTTTTCAGTCGAACGTTTTACCCGCCATTTATTTTAACAGTGTAGTGTGTTCAGGCTTAAAATTACCTATTATAGTTGTAGCATATCCTTACCTTTTTACCTTTGTTACAGTTTCGGAACAGTAGGTAAGCTTTGTTACGTTATTTAAATAGTTGAGCTTGACTATAAATTACTACGAACACGTAGCTATGTAATAATAGTTCTCGGCAATTTATACAGTGTCCCCAGTGGTAAGCAGGCAGTGTCCTAATTTTTTAACCATGTGAGTTTCGATACAATGGGAACCTCGAAAATGATTTCTTAACCCGTCTGAGCTGGTAATTTCTTGGCAAATGTTAAATACTGACCAATTAGGTTTATGGGCCAAACGATAGGTTAAAATTAGGCGTCTTGTTTGTTTAATGTTTAAAAACACGAAATTTAAGGCGACTTACTTTGTTTTGGCGAAAAAAATTTTTACGTTCATTCGATCGCGTCTTTGGTTCTTTTTCTTTCCACAATTGTGAACGAACGGAAATGGTTTGACGTAAAAATCTTCGAACCTTACCTATTGTAATTTACAATTGGCAAAAAAAAAGGATTTGAACTTAGTGGTTTGATCCGAAAAGGAATAAAATTATAGTAGGGTTGATCAGGGTTGCAGCTGTTACTACTAACTCTGTGAGATTAGGTTATTATAAATTGATTGTGAAGGAAAAAATAGTTTATGTCACTTAAATCGATTTATTTAAATTAAGGGCATTTTTTTATTCCACGGATAAAAGATATCTGTCGAATAAGTTCGAACCCAACCAAATTTAAAAGCCTTCAAATTTTGATCTTCTAAATTTAGATTTATTTTCTTATTAAATATCATAGTGACGATTTTCATTCGGCGGTGTTACATTTTATTTGTCACATATCTCTATCTAGGGATTTGAAAAATCAGCCCTTAGAGTATTGAGATTAACTATTGATAAGGTAAGTACTTATAGGTATAATTAAATGCTAACAAAAATATTGGTAAATTATTTGGCGACTGGTAGTTTTGATGTGACTGACTTAGAAAACTAGCCGAATCACAGCAATGACGTATTTGTGTAATAAGCACAATTACGAATCTACTGCGTGGATATAAATCCGAACAAGAGTCATATTAAAATGTTAGTATTAAATTTCGTTCGTATAACTAAAGTACGTTCCCAGCCGCACTGTCACTGAACCTTTCAATATCTTTCCGTTCACATAAACAAAGCATGCTGACATTCGGCCACGTCACCCGTTCACGGTTCAGTGGTAGATATTGAGTTTTTCAGCGGGCGCGCAATGCTGCACTATGCACCCAATCTCGAGGCGCACGCGATTTGACTATCCAATCAAAAACGATATTCAATCCGCCAGTTACGCGAGATTGTATGACTCGTGAACGCACTTGACAGACAGCAAGTTTTAATGTGTTTTGGTGGAAACGCGTCCACGATATGTCGTGCTGCAGTTGAAATTTTGAGAAGCTTAGCTTGTGGAATGAGTTAAGCGATTAACACACGGCACCGCCCGCCAGACCGTGTAAATTAAAAAAATTATAACTTGATTAAGAGCTCCTGCGCATAACCATTGCAAAGCCATAATTCATAGAAAATCATGATTATATTTAGTTTTTATGCTTTCAATTTAAGTTGTAGAAGTAAACTTGAAATAGGTAGGTTTGGTGGTGGATGTCATATTTCGAACTTCTGAGAATGTCACGTTTGTACTAGTGAAAGGTATGAAACGGAGTTTGACATAATCTCTTCATTAGTAACCATTTTCTAAAGATTTCCACTACTTAATTATATAACGTTTTGTCTCGCTTTTGTGACTGACATTTAACGTTAACGCCAACGTAACAAAGCGTTACTTAGCTAAGGACTTAGAATAGTCTATAAATACGACTGTAAGTACTGAACATTCACACAGTCGTAGTATATCTCCTCAAAGCGAAGAATTTCTTCGTATCTACCTACTCTGTATTCACCACTCATGCTGAATAATAAAGTAATTTGCATAGACACTTAAGTGTTTGCAAGATATGTTAGAGACTCATTAGCGTTTCTTGCGTCTATATATCTTGTTTATCATTCTATGCGTAGGATTCTGTCACTGAAATTATTTTTCATTCTTTGAAATTATTCAAGTGTATTAACTATTTCAGTGTTTGTTTCGAAATTGGCCAAACGTTACGAAACACTGTTGAAAGTCGTCGGAAGTTTTTGCAAAAGTATCATAAACATTTTGCATTATTTCGCAACGTTTGCGTTTCAAATTCGTGTTAAAGAAAAGACTACGCTATGCCCATTGCTATACGTGATTAGATATCCTTAGGAGTACCTACCTAAGTCTTACTGTCAGATACTGTGGTCCCACTGATGCGTATACCTTTCCACTTATGCGTGTAAGTAAACATAAACCCACTTCATGCGTAAAAGTGCAACCACAGTCTAGAAGCTATGTAAAGCGTCCTTAGCTGCAACAGTACAAATAAAAACACGAGCAAGTTATCGAAGTTAAATGTGAAATACTAGTCGCCGTAACTTAAATCGGTTGGGAGATGATGGTGTTGATGGTGACTGTGCAGTCTCTACCGACGTCATATTATAGAGGATCAAATGCGATCTGATGTATCTACACCGACTACTGTTGCTACTATTGCTGTGATAATATAGCTAGAGGCATTATTTAAGGTTGGTTATGGGATAGGGTGTACCATACGTTTGTATGGAGAACGCGTTTAAATATTTAATGAACTGCATCTATGTATTTTACTTAGATATTTGCCTTTTCATTGCAAAATTAATCATCGTAAAATATATTTTCTCAATCAAAATTTAATTTTTCTCGTAAAATTAAAGAGCACTCGACATCGAGCGAATATGAAGTGTCGATAGTACCTACGAGTAGCATCCAAGCAGCAGTCGTTCAGAAATTGCATATATGTAGGTACATTATATCTAGCTACATCGAACATTTTGCTCGTTTTACTCGTTTTTACAAAACGTTTTGGTTCGAGTGTGATCGACCTCCGTTTCTAATTGCTTGCAATCTATTGCTTTTTAATGTGTTTGCTCCAATCCGATGTTTTATTTTGTCATTTTTTCCATCGAACAGACGTAAACGACGACAATAATTTGAATTGTAAATCGATTGGCGCTCGTGTGAAGTGCTTGTTTATTGTGAACTTTGCAATTTATTTGATAGACAATTTGTGGATGGTTACGAATCGTAGGTCAGCATTAATAAATGTGAATATATGTAACCATATGAGCGGAATTCTGTGTCTAAATACAATTTACACAGTAGAACATTACATATTACTACTTCTTATATTCATTTTTCTAATTAGGTGCTAAATAAATTAAGTCAAAAATCTAACATGACCAAATCAACAAAACCGCGGGATTTCGACGTTTAAGTTAAAATTTTCTAAATTGAAAGCTTATAATTAAATTACAGATGAGCTACTTGACATAAATTGTAGTTAAATTAAAAAGTTCGCCACTGAATTAATTGTAAATCTTTTTATAATTGTCTTCATTATTCATATTTGTCTAGACATTATTGATCTCTAGGCACAAGTGGTTATTCTAACCACAACCTTATGACATTGAAACGAGTTCTGTTTAAAACCTACTAGGTATTTGTGTGAATAATTCAGTGCCTGCAACCGAAGTGGTATGTAATTTATTATTGTGTAATGCTGAGTCACACTGTTTTCTGTGTTGAATGAAGGCAACTTGTGAAATGGTCATGTTTGATATAAATGACATAGCTTTTATGTTTGTCGTTGATGGACGTGAAAGAGCTATTATACTAGAATCATTATGTGTGTTCAATTTTATTTTTGGTATAGAAATTAAAATTTTTTTAACTAAGTTTTTAGCTTGCATTGAAGTGGTACATTCGCCGATAAAGTAATTACCTACAGAGCATTCTTTAAAATAAAACGGCTATGGCTGTACGCTCACTAGTAAGTTATGGCGCATATGTCGTAACATCATCACTTCCATTGACATAACCACAGAATTGGCGATAGTCACAAAGGAATACGCGACGCGCCTCCGCAGCGACTTATCAGCGCTTCATCGTTTTCATCGTCTTTTGTTTTTGTCAGTTTAACAGCTAACATCAGAAGTGAAGATCTCGAAGATCTTTATCTCCTCAGCAAAGAAAATAGTAGTGATAAATCTTTTCTTATGTCGGTCAAGTCTGCTTTTTGTGAAGAATTTCCAACAACTCTAAAAAAGCACGTAACTTTGTCCGTTTTAGAAGCAAGCAGGTTAAAAATCTAAAAACTAAGGGGTTTTAAGTCTGCAACCTTTGTGTCCAAACAGATGTGAAAGCGCTTACTACCTATCCGATTTATTATGACCCAAAACCCAATAGACGCAGCGGTGAGTGAAAAAGTCCGGGACGTGTGGAAATGACTAATGCGGTCATTTATCAAGCGGTCGGTCTAGGGAAAAACATCGCGGGGAAACCGACACTTCATACAGTCAATGGTGGATATTCATTCGAATTTATACGGCATTTTGCTTATTTGCTGTATTTTGAACGGGATTTTGCCAGCTACTGTGAATATTTTGCGGTAAATCGTTGAATAGTTTGGGTCCATGGTTCGGCCGATTATATACAGTTAGGTGAATTATTTATTCTGCCTCACAAAGGCATATTAGAGGCACACTAAGCAACCAATAACCCGATATTGATTTAATTGTCGTCTTATTTGGCAGAAAACCTGAAATGTGTTTACTTGGTGTCAGTTGGGTTATTCTTGCAGTAGGTACCCCGTTCTCCGAAAATGTAAAATTAAATTTAACTAATTTTTCGACTCTACTTATCATTTGTGAGATGCCAACCCTGGCATCTCAACTTACCCTAAACAAGAGTTCTGTAAAGGTGTCGAAACGTCAAGCATTTAAAAAAAAACGAATAATTAGTAAGTATATAATTTTAATCCAACATCGCTTAAACAGGAGAAAAATGTATGACAATTTAAATAAAATGTATCGTCATTTCAAACTGCTCATCGACCTAAGGTTGAAATTAAATAATTAGCGTAAATGTACTTCTTGATTAACAAAGAAATTCAAAACAAACTTTTTGATCAAATGAGGTTAACTTCCGGAAGAATTTGTAATTGTTTATTTAACCTTTACCTGATTAAGCTGTCACGTATCGTATTACGTCTTAACCAGATTCGCTAATACAACATTACAAAGGCATGTGGGAAGTAGGTAGCTCTACTTACGTACTTCCATCTTATGTCTACCTACCAACCTAACTCTTGATTATGTACAGTCAACCTTAACACGCTTTGAAGGAGGCTTGCTAATGACGTGAGAGTGCTTCTACTTATTATACTCGTATAGAAGCAACAAAATTAGCTAGGTACCTATGTCATGAATTTGTAAAATTATATCTACGACATTAGAAAAGTATATTGTCCTCTATGATATCCGAAAGTGTAAGCATAGCTGCATTATATCGATTCTAGGTAAGTTTGTCTACCATCTTCAGGGTAGACAGTCTACTCTGAAGAACGGGTCTGTAAACTGTAAAACGGGTCTGTAAACGGGCTACAAAACGTAGGAACCAACATCACAAGAATGATGAAAATAATAAAAGTAACGTAATTAAAACAGGAAGATGAGTTTTATTTCAACTCAAAAAAGTCTAGTTTAAGATGGCTATATTCGAATCTTGATTTGCGTTTTGTCGCATTGTTAATTCTCCTGTATTAAAAAAATGATCAGAATACAATAGAGAATACGGCAACTTTGTGTTATTTAAAGACAAAAGCCGTTCTTTAAAAATTTCTACACTTGTCATGTCATTAATTGTGAAACAATTTTAGAAGCTTAAGCGTAAATACAATTTACGCTTAAGCTAAGTAATACAATTTCTGAGTTAATCACTCTACTTCCTCAATATCAATCGTCTAATATTAATTTACTAAGCTACAATATTTAAGCTAGTTAGAGGGTTCGAAACTTCAAGGGTGAAATGCTTTTGACATTTTGACACCTACCTACCTCATACCCTGGGGTTACTTTCCTATAAAAACCTCGTTAAAATACCTCCGAACCAATGTGTTTACATGACAAATAATTGTACGTAGAATTTGTTAATTTATTTCATGTTTTTACGTTATGTACTTTGTTTTTATTTGTTACAGCTACGTTTGTTTTACGATGTTGGTTAATGGTGAAAATTTTTATACAACTTTATTTAGAAAATTGGTTATGTAGCTTACGTTGAAAGCTTTATCCTATACGTTGTAACGAAACAGTTGATAATTTCAAAGATCGAAAGTAATAACATTGATATTTAAACTGTAAGCAAAGCGTAACAAAGCAGCTAGTAAATAACAGAACAGAACAAAATTACAAAACAAAATGTATCTTAGATAGTACAACGTTAAGATCGTTCTCTTGGTAGAAGCTTCGGCTGGGGATCGTTATCGTCGCCCTAAGTCGTAATGTCCATGTTCAGATTCGTAGACCGGTGCATCCATGAAGGTAGAGGGGTTCCAACTCGTTATACTGCTGTATTTCTTCTTTTAGATGAGCCTACTACGTCCCCACGTAGTATGAGCTTCTACGTCCCTACGTAGCCTACCATCTGGATAGTGACCAAAAAAAATATTTAAAAAAGACGAAATAAACAAATATTACGGAATTTTTACTAAAACACCTAAATTAAAGGTATTTTTTATCCTTTCCACATTTATTACATAATTAGTTACACATTTAAAATTATTCTGGATT
Source organism: Idaea dimidiata (assembly GCA_949358125.1). NCBI lineage: Eukaryota > Metazoa > Arthropoda > Insecta > Lepidoptera > Geometridae > Idaea > Idaea dimidiata. The sequence continues at coordinate 17,561,918 of OX442329.1, forward strand.
CCATTAGCTTTTGTCGGTATTTTTTATTTTGTTATAGCTGTAGTAGTTTGATAACTGTGATAGTTTTTGTCGAGAAGGTCGCGGTCGGGTGGTGCAGAGTAATTTCGCGATTCGTGCATGGACGCGTGACGCAAGATTCGCGGCGGCTTTGTATCGCTGTAGTGGTTATGAGTCTGTAACGGCTCCGAAACCTATGAACAACATTGTAACAATGCTGAATATAATAAAAACACGCCATCAATATCTATAGTAAGCAATCATATAAACATTATTATGTTATTTTCAATTCACGTAAAACAATTTCGTCACAACTATAATCCAATCCATCCAATAATATCGAAAATGGAAATCCGATGCTAACTTTATAAGCGTTTAAAATTATTCACCGTATCCTCCAATTTGTCTGTGCTGTCAAAGTGGAATCCCTCTATACAGTATGTGCCAGAATCTGGCTAAAACCGACTTGTTAAATTCGGCATTAGCCCGCACTGGATGGATTTCTGGTTTCTCGTCACGTCCTGTGTTCCGCGGACCGAGTCTATCGTTCGGTCTCGCTCACATTTCATGGGAGCTCTCAATGCCAATTTTAAGGTTCCGTTTCAAAAGGGTAAAAACGGGACCCTTTTTCTAAAACTCCACTGTCTTTCTGTCTGTCACCAGGCTGTATCTAATGAACCGTGAAAGCTAGACAGTTGCATTTGTCACAGATTGATACTCCGGTTTTAGTCGATAACTGGTTGAGATTATATGAACTATATTGTTCTTACATTGTGAAGTATATTTTATAACATATTTTTTCTGTTGTCACGGCTTTGTATTTTAATATAAACAACGCGAATCAAGCCAGAAAGTGAGTTTGGTTTCAAGTTGAGATATTTTGCACTAAATCTTCGCATTTTTTTCCCTACAATTTAAACAATGTACAAAGCGAACCGAAACACCTTGTCCTGCCTATATTTCTAGGGACCTAATACCTACGTTCAAACACTTTAGCTGCTGACCCTACTGTGAAAAATTTAGATAAAACAGGAAAATCGTTCGGAACTCGTGTCAATTCAATTTCGTTGTAGGTCCCTGAGTCAATTCAATAGTACGTCAAACTCATTTGAACTCATTTCCTAACCTTACCGTTCAGTCAGCACTATCACGAAATGTTATTGAAATGAGAATTTGTTCCCATCGTATTTCAAATTCGTTTGAACCGGATTGTCGTGTGGAATGAATTTCTTCGAGAAAATATTTGAAATCAAAGATTTTCTCAACTAGCCATTGGTTGTGATTGTAGGTACTTGTTCTAACTGCTCTAATCTCTTATTCCCCTAAAGATCTACCTTCGAGAAGGACAATAACAAGAATTTAAACAGAGCTCTCACAAGAAACTAGAAAGTTGACGGTTATTAACAGTGAAACATTTTAAATTCGATTCTGACGGCTGAGCTAAATCAGTTCCAAAGTCAAATTGTTCGGAAATATACTCACCTTTTAAAAAAAGTCAGAACAAAATTAGAACGTTGTCAGAATACCCACTAAATTTATGATAAACTAAGGCCAGTATCTTTTAAAGTTATGCTTAGAGTTTTATTACAATTTATAAGTAAATTTTTAAAGAAATACTTAACAAAAATTCGCACCCAACAGGACATACACCTGCAATTGGTGGGGATTCGTCTTAGCCTTATCTAATTTTTGAAAAGCATTTCTTTAAAAATTAGTCATCCGTCTGTGTAGGAAAACCTAAAAAAACATAAGTTTATCTTATGTTTTTTTAGGTTATAATACTTTTTATTGATATTTACTTTTTAATATAGATAGATAGATAGATAATCATTTATTCCACATCACAAAAGCACAATAGTAGGTACAAACGGTGTAGACACAACAGATGTGAGGTGAGTTGTGTGCTGAAGTGGTGCAGACGGGACACTGCTCAGTGATATATTTGCTAAAGAGCAAAACACTGATTTTCAGCAGTAACCCAAAAGTAAGGACGCTGCTTTGCATGGACCAGTGTTAATATAAAAAGTTAAATGAATATAAAGTAATCTAATCTATACATATATGATTTATATAACACATAAAAATACAGTAATAAAGATAAGTATCCATAAATAAACAAACAAAGTAAGTGCACATATATTATATAATCTATAAATAATAAATAAAATAAATATAATTAAATATATTACCATTATTTAACAAGCACTCAAAGGGAAAAATCAATTAAAATTACGAAGTACTCGCATTACGGAGAGAACGAGTAGACGAGGGAAAGAGAAGACCGCTACCACCACTTTTTATAACATTCTGGAATACCGATTTTTTGCTCACTTAGCACATGCATACGTAAAATATTTTTGAATTTGAACATAGTAGATGCATGTCTAATGGGCGGCGGTATATCGTTCCAGCATTTTGTAGCATGGTAGCGGAAATATATGGGTGTCAACTAGTTGTAACAGATTATTTTATAACGGTTATCTCTGTTTTTCTTTGGAACTTCAATTAATTACAACTAAGTCCCGCACAAGTCCAACACTAGAAGCTCCACTAATGTGTATAACGCCATGCAATGGTAGTGCACTGCGGCCCATCCTATTTGGCACGTGCGCTCGCGTTATCCAGGATCTCGGCTCTGCCAATATCACAACAGAATAATAAACATTTTCTTTATGTAGGTCGGCTAACATTAGCTAAATTATTTGCTGAGGTCAGCTCCGCATTGCAGACGTTCGGCGTTCTTAATCTGTGCTTTAATATGTCAATGTAGAGTGTGACTTCATGATCTTTTCAACACGTCTACTAATAGTATTAGGAGAGCTTTAGTTAGTCGATGGTTGAATGCAAACTCTTAACTAACTTGGTTTTTAGTTTTTGTATGTTATTATTATTATTTTTATCTTTTTTTTATTATTTATTTGTAACTAGTTATTTCTGCCTTCCTTTTTTATCTTTATTAATGTTTAAATACTTTGTAATGTTTTTTTTTTCTTCTTTCTTGAGTGATGTCTGATGTGACGTCGCAGGTGGTTAGTTATTTATATGCGGAGACATTTAAATGGTGTTTATTTTTAAGATTTGTTTTTATTTAGTTTTAGTCACTGTTTGTCTTCCGAATAAAATAAAATAAAATGATAATGATGATGATGTCTTCTTAGCCGATTTCGGTCACAGTTATAGTTTCAGTAGGCACAAATAAAAGGTCAAAATAAATAAACACCGAATACATATATCTATCTTTTAAAGGACTTACTGTCAATAGTACTTAGCCAATATTATAAAATGTAATTTTATGGTGAAATAAAAATAAATTATAAATTATTACCTAGTGATATTTTTTATTGAAAATTCTTCTTGTAATATATTTCTAGGAAAATGCCTTGAGCAATAAACATAATTAAGAAATATTCTATTGTAGCATAATTATTATTAAAACTACAGGACCAGATCGCGTTGTAGATAATCCATTTATATTAATAGATCATTATATAACATTGATAGTAGTCGTTAGGTCAACTTATAGGCATTAGGGCGGCCTGTAGACTCTAACACTAGGTTTGCACTAGGTGAGCCCACGGACTATAAAGAGGACTTGCCGTTATCAGGTAGGCCACGTGACACTCAAAGTACGTCCCGACATCATCCACTTTGATAATATCTACTTTGGGGTAGTTAATCTACGTAGTTTGACTACCTGTTTTGATTTTACTACGTAGTCAAGTCAACATAGGCTGTTTTGCTATTTACCTATAGACGAATAATAAAAAAACGGCGAATCTTAAACCCTCTTCACCCCGCAAATTGTCACGTGTTGTTTCGTTGAGAAATCTTATTAATCTTATATATTATACAATCTTATTAATCTTAATTTTATATCTGTTCTGTGAGTGAGCCATACCAAAACAGACACGGAACTACTGTGAATAGGAACATTTATTTTTTTATATTAACTTGTCCAAGTTTTACCTTCATAAACTTTTACTCCTGAAAGTACCCTTCGTACCTTAAGTACCTTCAGAGACAGTTCCCCACCTTCAGAGAAAACTACATATCAGAACTTAAATATCTTATCTTACTAATATTATAAACGCGAAAGTTTGTATGTATGTAAGTAAGTATGTATGTATGTAAGGTTGTTACTTTTTCACGCAAAAACTACTGAACCGATTGCGATGAAACTTGGAATGTAGGTAGCTGGATACCGGGACTAACACATAGGCTACTTTTATACCCGATATTCCCGCGGGAAAGGGACTTACGCGGGTGAAACCGCGTAACAAATTCTTAATTTACACCATGATTAGAATTAGGCAATGTGAAAATCAGGTTAACTGAGGGTTTACCAAATCTGTCAAGAAGTAATGTAATCTAGAAGCGTTTTGTTTAAACATAATGATGACCAAATTTTGTCGTTAATATTTTTTTTCTGTCTGGCTTAAAATACTCTTGCTTCAAACACAGACCAAGACTTTTTGTAGACATAAAAAATTAAAGAAAACGCATCTATAACTACTCGTTGTATATGCAAAGCAAAGCAAAGTCAAACTGATGGTACCTACGATAAGTTGCAAGACACTAATTTTACACTATTAATTCACTATACAATGTTTTATTTTTATGTTGGAGAGCATTCTATTACAAAATGCTTTCCAACACAAACATTTCCTAACCTACAATGTAATTTCTATTTAATTCTAGACAAAATTTAAACGTAGAGCATTTTGTACCACAAACACTAGGTAAACGGTATTGTTCACCTACGTACCTACGTACACAGATGGCCATATGAACGAACATAACTTATGCATAGTGTTAACAGAAGTTATGCGCATTCCACATATCAAAGGCGACTCGAATACTTGGTCCCGCTCGGTATTTCTCTAAATTTAAATGCACGCTCCATATTCATTTGGGATCTACATTTTTATTTCCATGTTAGGTTGTAGTGTGATTTTACATAAGCTTTTAATTAAGTCGTTTAAAAAAATACTAAGGCTATTCACAAACAACCCTATGCGTTTTGCATTTTGTTTATTTCAACTTGACTAGACGAGCATCTGTGGCCAAAAACAATTAAGGCGTTGGGGCCGGACTCTCCAAAGTTGCAGGTTCAAGTCCCGTCGGGTGCAAATTTTTGGAAACATTTCTTTAAATATGAAATAAGTTACTTAAGTTTAGCTTAGTTTTTAGCTTAGGTAACTGAGAAACAGATTACAGATAAAAATACAAACATGATCGTAAACATGAACACCATGAGTTCTAAAAAGTATAAATTATTGTGCTATATTATTATTTGTTTTTAATAAGCGTCCTAGTACAGATTTTTTGTCCTCACTTACTTTGTTATAAGTAAAAATACGGGAATAGATAGAGATCCAATAAGAACACAAAGAAGCAGAGCATAAAGTGACCGAATAAAAATATTTCAGGCCACTACATTGATATTGTATTTTCATATCCCAAAGGTTTTTAGAACACGTCGTATAAGCAATAAGTATTCAGTGATTTCATCGTAGGTCCATTTCGCTGGCGGAGAAATTGGCAATTTCCTGCTATCCAGTGCCCGTCCGGAACAGTTTTACGTCCCGAATTATATCTATGTATGCAACTTGATTTCATAACAATTTGACACGCGTTCGATCTAGAAATTATAGTTAGTAAACGAATTTGTTTGTTATTACTTTACGCAAAAAATAGTGAACCAATTGTGATGAAACTTGGTATGCAGATGGCTGGAGATCTGGATTAACATGTGTATATTTTTATCCTAATATTCCTGCGGCATCGGGACTTACGCGGATCGAATAGCGGAACGTAGCTATAGTAAAATATAATAACATAGGTATCAGATTTTAACAAAAAGAACCATTATTATAGACAAGCTGTGTTCCGCGGTTTCAGCCGCGTAAGTCCCGATCCTGTGGGAATATCGGGATGAAAAATTGTCTTTGTTATTCCTCGATAATAAAGCTATCTATTAGTAAAAGAATTTTTAAAATAGGTCCTGTAGTTTTGGAGCCTATTTATTTCAAACAAACACCTAAACCATTCTTCTTTATAATATAATGTAGATAGCAAATAAATTAAATAGAAATACGTTCGTGACTATTGTTCCTACAGATATTTACCAACAAAATAACGTGGGGTAACAACAGTGATACAAATTAATTATCAGTGTTAATGAGTTTCGTGATTCTCTTAATTGCTTTGTTACTAATATTGACAGTATAACAGCTAAACTAATACATTTTCCTTATTAGCATTCGATTCTTTGACGTTTTAATAGAAACTATAGTACAATTGTAACAAAATATATAAAATGGTCATCTCATAAACTAGGCGGGTAATATAGGCAAGAAAATAATTAGAATATATAAATACATATTTTTGTACATGCTTTTAATGTACTCATATTTCATGGCGTTTCACAAAATACCCCGCGGTCCTGATCCCGCGGAATTATCGGGATAACAAGTAGCCTATGTGTTACTCCAGGTTTCCAGCTACCTATATTCCAAAATTCATGGTAATCGGTTCAGCGGTTTTTACGTGATTGAGTACCAAACAAACTCACAAAATTTCAGCTTTATAAATTAGTAGGATAAGATATAAAATTCAAAGTATTGTCTGACGCACATCCCACAACTCATAATCCACAGTCTTACCCACTGAATTGATGCGTAAAAACCGCGGGTCTTTCCTTTTTTTTTATATATACAATACAAATAATACTTTCAAAGCTGAAATCCAACCCGCGACAACCTCCATTTTCGCTACCCGTGCCATAAATGCCGTCATAACCAATTTCAATCATAATAAAACACTTTTTTATTCTATTTATTTATAGTGTAAAACGGAACTCAGCGTCCATTGTCCAGTCCATTCAATTACACATCGGTCCTGCAATAGATTGCGGGTACAACCAATCAATCTGGATTTACTCGATAAATTCTAGCCTCGTTCCTAGACTGGCATGCGATTGTTTGTTACAGACTTTATAAACTAGTAGCTCAGTTCATTTAGACTGGATTTGCTTAACAAGATTGAGGAATTGCTTTGATTTAAAACCCATTTATATAGGTAATCCGATTAAACTTAACAGTCCACCAAAGTCAATTTTCAAACAACTTTAGTATTCAAGGTAGACAAGTAATAAAAATTATGAAAATCTAGAAATCTTACTACAGAGTCAACGTTAAAAGTTAACTGTGTCGTTAACTTTGTTGGACCATCCAACTAACCACTTATTCTATCCATTTAAAGAAGAGAGAAAAACATAATCAAGTAAATATTTTTATCAAAAATCTCTAAGCATTCCTTTCCCCTCCCCTATCTGACCACAGATCTCAGTCAAACAATTTTTGACGGAGTCGTAATATTTCCCTCTTTATTTTCACCGTTTTCACCCTATTTGTTTATTTTAGACCATGCAAACCTTGGAAAAAGTCTAGACGATACGATTAAGATTTTTTACAAGATTTATTGTAAGAACCGATTCTAGAAAACTTATAATACCTAATTATCTCGCGCGATCTTTTTCGTGAGCGACCCTATTATGATGGAGCTTTTTCAACTTTGAATTTTAGTCAAGTCTCAAAATACAGCACCGCGCGTTTTTCGTTTGACACCCTGCATACATTTAAACTTAGTGCGTTTGTCTGAATTTTTTTTGATGTATTTATAATAGTTATTTTATTTATGTATCCTGAACTGTGGTTATATTTTACTTGTGTAAAGAATTGGTTGAACACAATAATGACAAACATTTTCTTATCGTGAAGCTAGGTTAAAATATCACTGACAATGACAGATGCAAAGAATTACTTGCCTCTGGTGTGATACAGAAATTGTGCAAACCCAAAATAAAAACAAGGGTTCGTGTGATTATTTTGAAGTGAAAACCCTTTGAGTTTACACGAAACCAACCCCATTGGAGTACACGAGTAGGTAGGTATGCTTTGATGCAACGATCAAAGGATATTATTTTTACGAATTGAAATTCTTGTTTTACTAAATTAAATTAACATATCTTTAGTAACTTTGAAATAAAAAGTTCTTTCTGGGGTTTCGTAATTAAAGCAGAAAAAACCGAACCCTTATCAGTTGTCCGTCAGTCAGTTTCATTTTAGTTAAGAAATACTTTAAAGTTACGGCAAAGACTAGTAAATCTTTCAGCGATGGAATAAAACAGTATAGCAAAAATAGAAATTTAACAAGTACCTCCTAACGAATATCAAAATAGGCTGTCTTAATAAAAGTTTTTAAGCAAATCGTTTTTAAGAAACAACGGTATCCGTTTAAATTAAAAAGTTTACCAACTCTCGGTAGCTGACACATCTCGCGTTAAACTAAAGGTTTTGCGACGCGCCCCTATAATAGACCAAGAGCCCGTGAACACCAGACCTTCGTTATTTAGTAAAAGTTGAAACTTTAAAAAGCCTTAAGTGTTTTTGGCAATCGGTTGCCACGATGTTAAGTGTCTGGCAGTAAAAGAAGTGTATTTTAATAACTAAAGAAAAAATAAAATTATTACTAAAAAACTTAATTTGATCATGTGCATTGCTCACAGCTCTAAATACTGATATATATCCCTCCATTCGTCCGCAAACAGATTACAGTAAAGATACCTGTGCAGGAGAGCGTTAAAGGACCGAAAACTTTCAGGTTTTACAAAATAACGAAGGTCTGGCGTTCACGGGTTCTTAGTCTATAAAAAGGTTCGATTCGTATCGTCGTCGCTTCACCCTTGTTCCTTTTTTGCCCCAACCTTACTCCACCCGAACGAAGGCACGGAGGGGGTGGGGTACAAGTGCGCGCGCAGATAAAATCAATACGTTCTCCGGTGTTACGCACAAATACGGCGGCACGATGCCGATGATAGAGATGTCACGATCAGCTTATCGATATTAATCGAGTTCGAGTTCTAGAATTGAATGTTTTTTTTTCAATTGAATTTTAAATCTCATTTTGGAAGGGGCGGTTATTTACGATGTTTCATTTGGGCATTATTGGGAGGTGGTTCGTTAATTGTGTATTTCAATTAATTCAGGAATCGAGCGTCTACATATTATTATCTATCTCTATTTTTCTTATATTAGAATAGTATATAGTACTTATATTATTTAAAAAAGGAATTTCTTACATTTTGTAATGATTATAAATGGAATTTTTCGTACCTTATATTTAAAATGTAAAGACTTTCAATATCAATAAAATTATATGATATACTTTATTAATAAAGCATTCATTAATTATTATCTATAAGTATTTCTTATATAATAATAATCATATCTTATTGCAATGATAAACTATACCTATTGCTTACAAAATACCCTCATCTAGATAATGAGAATCAGACCTTCAATTAATAACCCCGTCATTACGGCCCGATGAACGCCAAACGCAGTCTATTAACTAATAGCCTTGCGATAGCCACGTGGCCTGATTTATCGATATCGATATTAACGAAGATTATCGATAGAATCGACATTTCACTTCCACATGGCCTCGACCCTACACCCATAGGGACATAGCATGATTAATCACCTTGAAATTTTGCAAATTTCCACGTTGACAAACCCCAGTTTGCATTTGATAATTCTAATTATTGTTGTTTGCAAGCCTGTTTATTTGATTACGACGATTGCCATAATTTCTTAATTGTTTCACTTACGTAATAAAAACATAGTATCTTTATTATTTATAAAATTTATAAGGAAGATAGATACTTACATAATTTTAGATCACAGCACGAAGAATGAGAATATAAAAAACGTAACAACTTTATCAATTAAAAAATCTTAGACAATATTACGTTTACGTGATTTTGAATATAGTATCTTTTCTTACGTATCAATATCGGATGAATATCTGAAATAAATGGTTCTATATGTAGTCTCCTTTTCCAGCCTAGCCAAGACTTAGAGCTTAAATTAGATTACAAAGGTAGGTATATAACAAAATACATGCTAAAACAAAACTAATTATAATAAAGTGGGCGGCCTACGCTTCTTCTTTTCGTGTTGTGTTATGGCTCATCTAGTGGCGCAATATCTTCCAGGCAACCTTGAACCTAAATTGTTATCAATTGAACGTTAATTTAGTAAAGTATTTAATCTAATAGGCTTTTTCAATAAAACTTTTAATAGGGTCGTTTCATAAAAATTAATGATCGCTGTCTCTTTTCGAGAGCTTTTTCATTTGTCTTGATGTTTTTAATTCAGTTGACATTTGGAAACAAGCGATAACAAAAATTGAATAGGATACTATAAAATCCAATTAATTTGGGATGACTCCCTTTCGCAGAAAACGTGATTAAAATAACAAAAAATATCAAAGCTTGTGTCGGGTAATGGATCGGGGACGGTAAATAAATTTAACTTAAAATATCACTCAAATTAGAATAGTGGTTCAGTCCCTTATAGAGAAATATCTAGGACTAGCTGCGCCCGCGGTTTCACCCGCGCAAGTTGCGATCCCGCGTTGTTCTTACACCAACCTATCGCAATGCAAAAATCCACACTTAAACGGTCGCCCATTGAAGTACTGATGGAGCCAGGCGCTACCGCGCCTGGCATCATCAGTACTTCCCTGGTCGTCCGTTTAAGTGTGGATTTTTGCATTGCGGTAGGTAGGTGAAGTAAGGCAAAATTTGTTCATGACGATGGATGACGATCGATGACGATGGATGATGATCAATGACGATAGATGACGATGGTTAAAAAATAACAAAATTACGCAATTTCTATTTTTTATCCGGATATCCAGACTTGATATCCGGAAAAAAGTAGCCTATATGTCAATCGAAATCTTAAGCTATCTGCATACTTAATTTCATTCAAATCGGTCTTTTAAGAAATTAGCGCGCACAAACGCACAGACAAACAGACAAAAAGTTAAACACGGAAATGGTCTGTTACGTTAGTACATACCCCTATAAATAGTTTTTTCAAAATATCTTTTAAAAATAGACACCGCTAAGTTACGATTTTATTATAAGTATAGAAGATATAGATTGATTAATTGATTGATTGTGAGTCAACCATAAAAGATAGACATGCTGTCGCAGGATATTTTTAACCGACTTCAAAAAAAAGGAGGAGGTTATCAATTCGTCTGTATGTATAATTTTTTTTTTGTATGTTCACCGATTACTCGAAGACGGCTTGACCGATTAAGATGATTCTTTTTTTAATGGATAGGTGGAAGCTCCAAGATGGTCCCATAAAAATTTGATGTGGATCTGATGAGGGTCTTCGGAGTGATGAACGGAAATGCTCCTCAAAACGCATTAATCAATCCAGTTGTTTATCGATTACTCAAAGATGGCTTGACCGATTGAGATGATTCTTTTTTAATGGAAAGGTGGAAGCTGCGAGGTGGTCCCATGAAAGTTTGTTAAGAATCTGATGAGTATCTTCGGAATGTTGGACAGGATAGCATCCCAGAATTCAATAAATTACTCATTTTTGAACTTTTACCAAAAAGAATTGACCCCTAAAGAACTAAGTACATATTGATGGGGCACCTGAAACCACCTTCTCATCAGCAAACTCCTCAATAATTAAAATTACGGTAACAATATTGTTGATTTTTAGGTAGGTAGGTATACTAAAAAGGGTAAAATAAAAAAATAATTTAAAAATTAAAAAACCGACTTCAAAAAGAAACAAAAAATTATTTAAAAACAACCAAAAAAAAAAGAATTGATAAAAATGACCAAAATAACCTCTACATAGGTACAGTGCCACCGACTAATTAATCTGTTTTATCATCTGAAGTCGGGCAGTTTTATTGATTGGTTCCATATTGTACTTAGTTTGGCTGCCCGACTTCAGATGATAAAACAGATTAATTAGTCGGTGGCACTGTACCTATGTAGAGGTTATTTTGGTCATTTTTATCAATTCTTCTTTTTTTTTGTTTGTTTTTAAATTATTTTTTGTTTCTTTTTGAAGTCGGTTTTTTAATTTTTAATTTTTTTATTTACATATTTATTATTTTATGGCATGTTTAGCGAAACAAATCCGTCATACATGATTTCTGTGTAACTTAAACCATTCAGGCTGCACACGCGCGACGGAAGCTTAAAAAATGGAGTAAATTTTCCCGTTTTTGAAACTTTTCTCTTTACTGCTCCGTTCCTATCTATCGTAGCATGATGAAAAGTATTCTATAACCTGCCCAGGAGTATAAAGTATTATTGTACCAAGTTTTGTTAAAATCCGTTCAGTAGTTTTTGTTTCTATAACGAATATACAGACAGACAGACAGACAGACAGACAGACAGAAAAAAAAAATACTGATTGCATTTTTGACATCAGTATCGATAACTAAACACCCCCCGATAGTTATTTTGAAAATATATTCCATGTACAGAATTGACCTCTCTACAGATTTATTATAAGTATAGATAACCTCTACATAGGTACAGTGCCACCGACTAATTAATCTGTTTTATCACCTGAAGTCGGGCAGTTTTATTGATTGGTTCCATATTGTACTTAGTTTGGCTGCCCGACTTCAGATGATAAAACAGATTAATTAGTCGGTGGCACTGTACCTATGTAGAGGTTATTTTGGTCATTTTTATCAATTCTTCTTTTTTTTTGTTTGTTTTTAAATTATTTTTTGTTTCTTTTTGAAGTCGGTTTTTTAATTTTTAATTTTTTTATTTACATATTTATTATTTTATGGCATGTTTAGCGAAACAAATCCGTCATACATGATTTCTGTGTAACTTAAACCATTCAGGCTGCACACGCGCGACGGAAGCTTAAAAAATGGAGTAAATTTTCCCGTTTTTGAAACTTTTCTCTTTACTGCTCCGTTCCTATCTATCGTAGCATGATGAAAAGTATTCTATAACCTGCCCAGGAGTATAAAGTATTATTGTACCAAGTTTTGTTAAAATCCGTTCAGTAGTTTTTGTTTCTATAACGAATATACAGACAGACAGACAGACAGACAGACAGACAGACAGACAGAAAAAAAAATTACTGATTGCATTTTTGACATCAGTATCGATAACTAAACACCCCCCGATAGTTATTTTGAAAATATATTCCATGTACAGAATTGACCTCTCTACAGATTTATTATAAGTATAGATAAACTTTAAAACATGAGGAAAAAAAAAACTTTGTAATCATAAATCAATGAAATAAAATTAGGATATTTATGGTTACTCTTCATGCTAAAACCACGAAAACAAAGGCGTTAAAATCTGATTATTTTTTCTCGGCTACGGCAATGCCAAAAGGGAGGGTAATGTTTTTGAGCTATAGGTATAATAAATACTTAACTACACTGAATTTTTTAGGCTTTCTTTGTATATTGTGTATTCTATGATACAATAAATATGCACAACTATTTACTACTAAACATTGCTTATTAATCATTCTTATTCAGATCTGTCTACTTAATGACCTAAATTATAATGCTTGTGGGTGTACACCTAACAGTCTTTGAATTTCAGAATATTTTATGAGAAACAGATATTACGTAACGTAATTTAGAGAAAACATTGATGTCGTATTAACCTAGGTATAGAAAATGATATCCAATTATTTATTCTATTAGGTAAATTAATTTGTAGAATCATAAAATGTTCTCGTAAGTTAATTATGGATCCCGAAGTCATTTGTTATTAAACCATCTACCCCACGGTTTGACTCGCTTTAGTTTTGTTTATTCTAGTGCAAAAGATGTACATTTGTGACGACCAAGGTAACAAGCTATCCAATAGTGAAAACCAAACTAAAAATAAACAAACGAAAATTAATCGGTTCAGTTTGCATGCATAAGTAACAGAAAAACAGCAATATAGAATTCATAAAATTCTATTTTACACGACTAGGCGAAACCAAAAGAAAAGGTATTAAGATGTCAGTAGATTCGTAATAATGGCCTGGGTAAAATGGACTTATTACATTACTTATTACATTTTTAAATTACAACGTGATATGATTGATATAATAAAAAATCAACGGCATATTATGTAATCCTATGATAAAATCCAATTTTAATAACGTTAATGCCAAAAGTAAAGATGGGAATGGGCAGATTAATATTATTAGAATTTTATTAAAACGACAGATCTTGTTAATTCGTAAGATTACTTTGACAAGGCAGTCTTGTATGAAAACAGACTGCCGACTTTCTGTCGGCAGAGCGACAGAAAGTCGGCGGCAGATCATCTAGATAACAAGTACAAGTACGATCAATGCGGCAGATAGAGGATTTCTACCGATTGGTTGTGTACTGGTTGGGTTACACGTAGTAGAGAACTTTAATGCAAAAAAGACATAGCGATTTTATTGTTCGCGATAAACCTTGGAACATAATATCTATATGTACCATAGGACTGAACGAAAATTACACTGTAGTCATTCATATATTATGTACCTACTTAGTATGAGATTGATGGCTGTAGTTCTAATTTTCAAGTTTTAACATAACATAATTGCCAATTATTTATATAATGAATAAGGGTCAAGCAAATAAGTTTTTTTATCGACCGACAAAAAATGTGTGGTGTGCTCAGCCAAATACATCGAGAAGCCAATCTTAAGGTTGTTGATCTAAAGCTTCCTGTGAGGAATGGTTGCCGAGGGTAGTTAGAAGGAGATAGGGGAAATTCCTCCCTTGAGATAGGGCGGTTTAACAGTACTAATAAATCATAGGTCTGCTTGCAGACGCTAATTTAGGTGTGAAATAAGCGGGAATAAAAATAGACGAAATAGATGGATTTCATACATATTTCGTTTTTAGGAATTCGTATCTCAAAAGAAATATAAAAACAAACCCATAATATATGTATACCCGTATACCTACGTACCAAAGGTCACTCGGTTATACATTTGTCTGTCACCACCGATTATCTCAAGAATAGAATAAGGACATAGCAAGTTTTGTTTGTTAATATTGTAAATATTATAAAAACCCTAAGAATATTTAACTAAAGAGCTTATTTAATAAATAAATAAATTCTGTAAGCACACAGTGCGATCTAGCCCTATGGTAAGCTCCGAAGCTTGTGTTACGGTGACTAGACAACGGACATGTTTTTTTTTTGGAAATACATACATAATATTATGCTGACATCGATAGACGCCTAGACCAGATAGAATTGTTATTTTTTTAAGCATAAATATCAATATCTTACTTCTTACTAATATTATAAATGCGAAATTTTGTATGTATTTATGTGACTTTGTTACTCTTTCACGCAAATACAACTGGATCGATTGCGATGAAACTTATAATATAGCTGGTATGGAGGTAGCTGGATACCGGAAATAGCACATAGGCTACATTTTGTCCCGATATTGTCGCAGGAACGGGACTTACGCAGGTGAAACCGAAGGGAGGCAGCTAGTTTATAATCTACCGATTCGTTGTACCACAATTTCAACACCACAGTAACAAATTTCGTTTGTAGGTATAGCACAAAGAGATACGAATCAAACTGCGGCAGCAGCAAAATTTGTACAAAAAATCCAAATTACTCATCAAAGTTTTGTTCGTCCACAAATAAAAGCTACCCACTTATTACATAGTAATGTAGGTGTTCGAACTTCCCTCGGAACTTGCGCAAACTGACGACAACTTCTCGTTAGGAGCTGTAACTTGTTCGTGACAAATACACACACTCTACTATATACTGTAACTATTGATGGAAAATCAATATAGGCACCTAATTTCTCAACAAACTTTATGGCATGTCTCGAATGAAGTTGCAGCGAACGCGCTCCCTTTCTTAGTTTTTCTCATAGTACTTTACTTCACCGACAATTTCGGAAACAGAGGAGGGACACCTTTGCTAGACAAATAGAGATTAAGAGCCTACCTTGATAAAAGCTTGTAAATTTTGAATTTATTTATTTTAGGTAAATAAGAACTATCAAAGTGGATAAACAGATATAAAATAGGAACACTTAGTCGATTTAGACGAATCTAACGATACCTAAATTTAAGAAATCTATCTAGTGGTTTGGAAGATATGAGGGAATATATAATATTATAAACATGGAAGATAGGATGGAATAACATAACTCTTTCTTGCAGCCGCTAACAATGACATGGTACCCCTGGTCCCCTGGTCCGAGGCGTTTATTATTAGCCCTCTTAGGGCCCAAAACAAAACTGTTTGAGGACTATAATACTTAAGTAATAAAGCAGATTCTATATTCAAAAGAAATATGCAAATTTTAGAGTTGAGCTGCTTAAAGAGCTGCTTAACTGTTTTGTAGCCCTTAAACCTTAAGCAGCGTTTCAGTATTTGGCCTTTAGGGTAGAACCTACTTAAATCAATAAATATAACTCAATGTACGTCATTAATGTACGTAATAATATAAAGTAACAGATAGAATCCCAAGGCAATTCTTTTTTATTTTCTCCACGAAGCGTAGGCAGTGGGTAAAATAAAAAAGTATTATCTGAACAAGTGCGAAAGGCGTTTAAGTGCGGTACACCGAGGAAGTTGCCAAGTTTGGTACTAGGGCTCGGTACTTGGCTGCACTTGGCGGGGGTGTTGTTAACTACAAACATTTTAGAATGTTCGTAAAGTTAGTAGGCATTGTTTAATGGTTAACTTTTGATTAAGTATTTGAAATGATATGAGTGTTTATTTTAAAACATAATAGTTTGTATCAGTTATTTATACGGAACAGTATGTAATTTTAATGTGAAATAACACCCAAAACAGCAAGTATATAGGCAACAAAATCTTACATAATAAATCCATACTTACATAGAGTATATTACTACCAGTACTTATGCCTATAAATTCAACAATAAATAGAGGCTGGCTGCATTGCATCTAGATAATGATAGATAGCTAACAATACTTTTACGTCGACCAAAGTTGTAGACAGCTCTTTGGTCACCAGAAGCTAATAGTAATTATTTTGAAATATTAAAGTCAGTTTAATAGTAGGCACCGACTCTCTGAGAAACCTACCCACCTAATTAATTAACAGAGAATTTAATTGCAAAAGGACGCGGGGTAAAGTAACCTTTTCCTTTGAGAACCTGCTTAATTATGTCACGTAAAATTGTAATAAATATAACTCTAGCTAATGTTTTAAGAATAAAATAGAAACAAATCAAAAAAGTGCTTAATAACAGTGCAAATTAAGTTAATTACTTTATTTTACAACCGCCATCAATTCAGCTTTGAAATGAAACTCGTTTCAAGACTTTATGTCAATTTTTCAACGGATGAATTATGACAGTACTTTGCTTTTTATCACCGTGTGCCAAGTACCTCCTCCGGACTCAAGAGTCTGTGGTAAGACAGGAATCTGCATATATTTACATAAAAAGGCAACTTCGCAAAGGTGATTTTGATTTGGTCTTCAAGTCTTAAGAACTGAAAGTTCTTCCTTCTTTGCATTTTGTAACCGCTAATTAAATTCTGCCAGAAAACTTAGCAGACGATAGTTTTAATTATCTAAGCGTGTACCTACTCGAGGAAAGCGCTGGATAGTGGAGATTCAATTAGTAGGTAGGTTATTTGTGAAGGTAAATCGAATTCGCTGAACTTGGTAGAGGTTTTTCCGGGTAAAAGACATCTGGTGCGCGTAGATAGGTATGTCAGTGAACTGTGTTTGTTTGTGAACAAGAAAAGCTAGATCAGTTCGTCAGCTAGAAGATGCTTTAGTCCTATGTATGTTAAAATAATGATTACGTGAGAAAACCTACGGCATAGTTAGGTCCAGACGTTTTGACCAGTAATTTCTTATGTGCATGACTAGGTTGAGAGGTTGGCATAGATGCTGGACAAGCTTACTCCACCTTACAATATCCGGGGACTACACAGTGCCATAAATAGCACCTATTAAAAGTTGCTAGTGCTGCATAAATCATCTAAAATTAAATGAAAAGAGTATATAAGTGTTTCGATCCGGTCTCGATGTTAAAAACCGTATAATAAACCTCATGTCTAATAGCAATTTGTATTTCCTTTAAATCTTTATCTCAACCGGCAAACAACCATTATTCAAAGCATTTTAAATTAAAGAAATACTCGGCGAAAGTAATGAGATGTTGCAATCTCCTGAAAAAGTACAAGCCTTACTGAAAACTTGCCAATTGGCAACGAAACAGCTACACGAGCCATTCGTACCTTTGCTCTGATATATATCGAGCTGCCTTGTATTGGTTTATCTTTATGAAATACTGTGTTGATTTTTCTCCTGTTTTTGCGACTTTGTATTGAAATAAAACTTTGCAGACACCAACCCTGAGGAAGGCACCGAAACGTAGGAACGGCATTGCAATAATGCCATTTTGCAGGTGACATTAACGGCAAAGCTAAGAGGAATCCTAATGATTTTGGTCACCTAATAAAATAAATAATAATGAAATAATATATAAATATATCAAATAAATATATAAATAAATTCTGTGACGAACACACAACGCCATCTAGCCCCGTAGCCCCGTAGTAAGCTGGTAAGCTTGTGTTACGGTGACTAGCCAACGGATATACTACTTATATTTATTTTTCTTTTGTAAATACATACATATTATATATAGAAAGACACCCAGACCAGATACAAATATTTATTTTTAAGCATAAATATTTGCACCCAATATATAATAATTATAATTAAAACATAATAAAATAATAGATGAACGTTTTTTCCCTTATTGTAAAACCAAAGAGTCATCTTACTGGGTGAAAGAGGTAGAACGCAGTTTTGGAATAAACATAGATATTTTAAATCAATCTGTTTTATGTTTTAAAGTGAAATGGAAATAAACATATTATATAGAATTGAAGCGAAGGTGTTACTAGCTCCATCGAATTTGTAAGATCCAAAGTTTTGTAATATCGAACACTCGACAGTTGGAAACTCGACTGTTTCTGAGAAGTGGGCAACAATTCAATATAGGAACGTTATGGAGGTGCTTAAATTTCTTACATTGTTGTCTTCGTCGGAAACAGTTAAGCCTTATATGCTTTCTGCTTTTATAGCGATCGATAGCACATATCCAGTATTTTTATTTTCCCGTACCTTAGAGTACTGCACACTATCGTCCATATCGTTAGGGCTCCTTTGTGTTTGGGAAGGCAAGTTAAGCAGTTGGTTCCTGTTATCACTGTATAGTAGTGTGTGGCATTCGTTACGTCAATTCAGAGGCAATAGAGACCTGAAAAACTCATAACACTAAGTAGGTTAACACCTCTACACGGATAAAGAAGAAGAGGATCGTACCAAAAGTAGAAGACATGCGTTAGCATTATGTTTGGTAACGAAGGATTATACTAGTAATAAGCCTAATGTCGTTATCACTTAATTTCACTTTTGGCAAACAGACTTAGGATTCAATTTATACATAATGATTTGTATAAATTTGTGTGGAAATTAGCACCGATATTAAAAACCTCTTCAGGCCTTAAATTTTTACTTTCCGTAGGCGGGGTTAAATGATTAATGTGGGCATTGTGAATTATATTCTGTTTACTAGAAAGCAATCTGAACTAAATACTTCTTATCATATTTTCGTTTTAGATATTTACTATCATTCGCCACGTACATAAACACTTCACAAAAATTATTTATACTCAAACTCCAGACGTTTATTGATTGACATTCAATAATAACCGAATATTACAATCTTTTTACGAGCATTGACGCCATTAAACTGTAATTAATAGGCCGTGTTTTAATGCTAAGCTAATACAATTTTATGCATTCTGTCTTCCATTAACGTATGTACTTATAATAGATTTAAAATTATTATCCATAATCATAAAACTGGGTACATTACGAAGGTAGGTATGGGATATTCAGCAGATCTGGTGTTTTAATGCTTTCAACTACTAACATGTATATATAATGATATTTAATTAATACTATTTTTGTACTAATACTATTGTACTGAAACATCAAGGTAGGAGAATAAATAATAAAACGCTTTTAAGATCCGGTAAAATGTAAATATAATACTAGAGCATCGTCTCTCAGTTTTACCAGTTATGGTTCCGTTCGTGTTGTCTAAAAATCCTTACTATTTCATAGCGGATACCTATATTATACAGAGAACTGGGAGTGTTCTTGTCATGTCTCAAAGAGCAGCGGTTTAGGCTGTACATTCATTATTATTACTAGATTAGCAATACGCGGCTGTAAGGTACGTATATGTGATATATACAGAGATACACACACAAGCATTTTATCATTCGGCGTGGCGTTAAAAACTCTGTGAGTTGTAATCTGTTATTTGACAGGTGTGTTTTCTGTATTTTATTTTAAGCTTTACCCTTTGTCCTTCGTCACTCTAGAGTATAAGCGAATCTAATCCCTTCCCTCTTGGAGTGATTAATTTAGATTGCAAAGCTGTCGGATTTAATATTCTTTCAACCTTCGACCTTACCTAAGAACGGGCCGGCATTTTAGAATTCTAAACTTTAAAACTCGAAAATTTGTCGCATTGATAAAATATTTGTATAAATTTTCGAGGAAGGAACGGAAGGTTCTTTTTGCAAGATTTTACGTTCTCAGAAGCTGTCTCTGGGTACAATTTACGAAATGATTCGGGTCTTATTTTATTACTTTGTCCATTTCTGTTTGTATTCAGTTGAAATTATACCAATTGTATTTAAAGGAAGGCAGACGGACATGGCTCGGTTTGAAGTAGAGTACCCCACCCGATTGTGGTACGTACAATCAATGAATAGTTGATTTGATTTATTCAGTCAATTTGTATGGTTATAGGAAACTAGCTTCGCTTTGCGGTTTGACCAGCATTTTTCCCGATTGCGTAGGAATATCGGGAAAGAAGCCTATATTACCCCTCGGCCCTGTAATTTCTGAGCCTATTCGTTACAAACAAGGAAATAAATAAATCCCTCCTTTTCATATTATTTCTTATGTATATAAAATTCTAAAGTCGCAGTGTTTGTTATCATACTCCTCCGAAACGGCTTGACCGGTTTTTATGAAATTTATATGCATATTCAGTAGGTCTTAGTTACTATCTTTTTTTCATACCCCTTAGGGGTTGTCCACCCCTAACATTTTATTTTTTGACCATCTTTCTTTTTATAATGTGGTAGGTATCAAAAGATACATACGCAACATTTTTACTCTTCTATCACAACCCCTAATTTTAAATAGTCATTTTATTAATGTAATCAAACTTTAGCTAAAGACCTAGAATAACACGTAGACTACTTTTTATCACAAAATTCCCGCTGGAATGGGCCCGACGCGAATGAAACCGCGGGACGCAGCTGTATTAGTAGGTATACATAACATTAGGAAATAGCAAAGTTTTTAGTACACCACCAGTTACCTGTACTTATTTCTTGACCGGTAACAAAATAATGGTTATCTAGCTAAAATTAGATACTTAAACAAATTCAGATTAAACTAATTGAAAAAAAAAACATACAAAAACGTAGACCTAAATTATAGTGAAACACAAAAAAACTTTACTAGATCCTAGTTGCTGAACTAAGTAAAATATACAGCTTCCATTACATTCAGTAGCTACAAAGCCGGTCTTTATTCCGGATAACTTTACACAATCTACTAGATATTGCACTTAGCGTGAATTGTAGACCCTCGCTGTCGTGTTCACAGCTTTAAATGATCACTACTGGGACTAGCTACTTATTTTTATAGCTCTAGCTACAATAAATTGAAAGTTAAGTTTAAAATTTATGGTTAAGAAAGGAACGTATTTTTATAAGCCTTTTTATAAGTTACGAAGGTCTGTTCACACGAATCACTGAATATCCCATCCCACTCTTCAAGTAATATTTTTAAATGCGAACATTTAGTTGTTTGTAAGAAAAACATCCCAATATGGATCACACTAAATAGGTTAAATTAAATTTGGCACACTGTTAGTTCATTATTTCCACGGGAACAGAAATAACACCATAAGCTTGAGAGATAGCTATCTATGGCCACTACGGCCTACAGTCTAGGTACCCTACACATTAAGGGCCTTCTGTAGTTTTAACTTTAGATAAAATGTGGTAATGCATTCCAAAGCTCAGAAACGTCTCTTAGTACAGGGCGCGGCGGTTAAATTTATTTGGAAATAAATAATTTTTTTGGAGTATGAATGGAACGAGATTTAATTACATATTTTTTCTAAAGTCAATGTAACAACTCTTACATTACAACTTAGTTCTTCAACCTTCTATGTTATCTTACTATTATTTGTGTCCTGTGGTTTAACCCGCGCAAGTCGCGATTCCGTGAAATATATCTCGGAACAAGTAATGACGTGTGTATCGATACCCGCCCCCACCTAGTTCTTGCCCCGCAGGCGTTTTGCGAGTTATATGGTTTGTCTATAAAAACATACGTCCTATTTGCGCCAGCACTTTCGCGATACTGTTTCACATTACGTTTATACGATGACATTAGTGGCTTGACACTAGTTTTATTATGTATTTATCCAGATTTTGATTTGAAGAAACTTGGTATCTTCTGAATACCATGTTTCTTCAAATCAAATCTGTTAATCAAATATATATTTATTCAATAAGACATTCACATGATCGTTTTAAATCGTCAGTAATCTAGTGTGTCATATGAAGGAGTCAAAAGTGGCTCCAAATGTTTCGTGTAATATTTATTACACAGGGTGCAGCCCGCCAGTTCTGTTAGCTTGGACTGCGTGTCTGGTTAGATAGCAATCGGTTCTGTAGCTTTCACGTGAAAGAGTAACAAACACATTATGATTTACTTACTTACATACTTACTTAGGCAGGTCGCCCACATGCTCCAGAGTCAAGCCGAAGTCTAAGCAAGGGGAACCGAGAGCCCCCTGTGACTATGACCTATTTTGCTGTTGGTTCAGTCAAAGAATAAATAATAGTCATTAAAGACTTTCCACGCCATCACCTCGACTCGGCCTCGACTCTTGATTTTCAGGGCGACACGCCTTACATACAAACTTTCATGTTTATAATATTAGTTGAATAACAAAACTTTAACTCGTTGTAACACAAGTCGCCAATTTAAACTTCCTTTAAGTACGAAGCTTACAATACCTGGTAACCATTGGGTGCTAGTGCTATACCAAACATTTGTACAAACATCCTCCCGTTGTCAGTACTTATTGTCAGTCAGGCACTAACGAGCTAAGTTTGTAGTAGATAGGTACGTGACTTTACAGCCACTGCTTCAGACGTTGCACTGATGTTGGCATACAAATTTGTTAGATTCTTGTAACGATGTCATTCTCACCGGAATTTTCAGGATGACTTAACGGTTCATCTTCAAGGTATTGCCTTTGTCTATGAGCTTTGATTTGTCGTCCACATGGTTGTGATAGTTGGTTCCACATGGTCACAGCTAGTTTTTCAATCGTATTTTGTTTGTTATTCCGATTGTCTTATGTTATTATACTATTTTTTTTTTTTTTTCGATCGTATTTAAATGTTTTGAAACCCAACCGAACCGCGTTAAATGTATTGTTTATAGCAAAGACCATTAATAATAATTTATCTATGTTTATAGTATACCTGCACTCGTTACAGATATATTATAGCTCGCTACCTCTTAGAGTCCATCGTCACTTGTGATTTCATTCACTTAACTTAAATTCATAGTCACTTGTGAAATTCTGTAAACAACATTGTGTGTTTTTGCGAATCTGTAGCCTACCTGTAGCCTGCCTGCTTCTTTGAGTGGTATAATGGTTAACCTAGTGTTAGAGTTTTCATGTCGCCCTACGGTCTTTTACTTGACCTAACGACTATACTATCAGAGACAAAAACTGATATGATATGATATTTATTTATTGATATGACTAAACATTTATTAAATTACATTAGAAATCGGCTCTACACTAAGCACTAGCTTGTATTGCAGGAGCTGAGATACTAAACAACTAAAAAACTGGGGCCAATTGCTTAATTTACCCTCAGAAGTACGGATAATCCCTCATAATATTCAATAAAGTTAATATTGAATGATAAATAAACTCCATCGCTGCCTTTGTTTGCAATCCATTTTATTACAAACGCGATGTACAGTACTGTAAACATTATGAAAAACAACCAGTGCTCGCATGTATTACGTTTCAGGTTATTGCTCCTTCTATTTTATTTGGTTTTGTGCTGCTTTTAGAATACAACAAGTTAATTCTGTTTTTTATGACCCCGGTGTCACTGAGCTTTAGTTTTTGAATTTTAAATACATTCGTCTAGTATTTTTTTAACAGCGATATCAGGTATTATACTTTTTCTACTTTTTCTATTATACTCAAGCGGCCAGTTCCTTTATTGAACGTAATATTTATAATAACAATTTCAGAACGTCACTAATTACTGTAACATTTCTTCACAAAAAATGACTAGTCGCCTTTGTTAACTTTAGATACACTAGAGTCTAATATATTTAATATGCCATCTGAACCTTTGGATCATTTTTCGATATCAGAACCAAAATATGTTCTGAGGTAAATTTAAATCAAGTAAGTTTACACGGATAGATAGAACCGTTCTATAATCATATAATCATTTTAAACCATGCAGGTAGAGAAGCAAATTCCCAAACATTTTTGCACTCACACGAGCTAAGTGAATTTCATTTCACTCGAACCTAAAATACTCTATACCCACTTGAGATAATTACCCTTTTATCCAGTACAACGACCTGGAATGTCTACTTCTTTAATATCTAGACTGTCTGGAGTTAGACTAGACTTGAAAGTAGCTAGGTAGATAAGTAAAGTTCAGTATTACCAGACATTCCAGTCTTCTGATACCATTTTTAAATAGAAGTTTTATATTTTTTGTTTGCTTATAAAAGTGTTTGTTAACTATCAAATTGTGAACTGGTCTATTTTTACGGAGAGTTTGATTATGTTGTTTTTATCTAAGTATGACCCGATTATCTATTTACACGCTATAAACATAATAACTATACAGTTTTCCTAGGTACGTACCTTACCTACACGTAGATTTATGTAATGTTCATGCTGAATAATATGTTTGTTGATAACCAATTTCTTTTTCAATTTTACCACTAAACCATGTTACTAAACAAAACAAATTGTATAGCTAACTACTATAATGCACTAATCATTACAAAATACTACAAAAATTCATAATATACTCTTTGTATTGTACTTATTATACGTAGTACCTATACGTACGTAGCTGACTGCAGCCTATGCAGCAGTCGTCTCATTAAATGATGATTTATATTGGACCGTCACGAGGGCCGGCCGGGTCCGAGTTTTGTTGTGCATTGCTCGGCCGACACTCGATTGCAACAGACCGATCGACTGCTCGCCGAGCAATGGACAACAAAGCTCGTGCTCGTGACGGTGTAATATAAATCTTCCCTGAGTACTGGTTGCTCTCAGTGTTGTCGAAACGTTAGAAAAATGTGTTTGTAATCACGACATTTCGAATGATGTTGCTTTCTACTACTTCGTTCGGCAGCTTACCAACTTCTCACTTTGGCAAAATAAACCGATTAGATTTCAATTAAAAAAGTCTTTGAAACAGTCAGTCTCGTTATAGTAAGTCAATGATCTACTCTCACCTTTAGGTACTTGTTTGTCTACTACGTGACTTCTAATAGTCTTTCTAACTCAATAGATAGGTAATATAAACAGTTATAACATTTCAAATTGATATCAACAGAAAACGATTTAAAAATTAGGTTTTAGGTACTTTGTTTCAAAAAGTTAGCAAAATAATTCTTGAACAATTTATATGTCAGAAGTTTTAAAAAACGAGCATTTCTTTCCCTTGTTTCAAACAGTTCAATGTGGCAACAGTTTCAACTTTCCTAACTTGAATTCTGAAATACGTTTTTTCTTCCATTAAACCATCGTGAAAAATGTTGGTTATACCTACAGTGAAAGCGGGATTTATCTACTTCACTAAAATATGTGAATGTGGCTTTTATAAATGGTATTTGTTATTCGAATATTTTTACGCGATATGAAATTGCTTTTACGTTCCATTTTTCGGATTTGGGGGAATTAACGCGACCGTACCGTATTTCAGCGGATATTTTTATGAATATAAAATGGCTTCATACCACAAACTATACCACAACGAAAAGCGTCATGACAGTCAACTATAGACATTATATCATTATATAGACATGTGACGTAGTTCAATAAAAGAAAAATAAAAATAAAAATCAATACTTGAGCCGTAGAATAAACGGTTGAATTTTCTTAAGGAGATTTACTGCGCTGCTTTATACTATTTGTAGTTTATTTTAGTGACTAAGCTAGGAGGGTATAGTGGTATAGGTGCTGGGCAAACCTACTCCACCTAACAACGTCTCGGGCAAACAGCGCCTTAGAAATAGCATGGATTAAAAGTTGCTTGCGCTGTATAAATCATCTAAAATTAGATGAAAAAGGCCAATTATTATTATTATTAGTTACTACGTTTTATTGTAATCGAGCCTAAGGGACGCAATTAAACAATTTTCAAAAATCGTTTAAAAACCTTTTTATTGAAGATTGTTTTACCTAGTTTTTTTAATGCGGCGATGCTATTGGTGATAAATTTGGCTTGTTTGATTGAACTGGACAGACTGGTTAAAGGTCCCTAAGCTCTATTCGACCCATTTTTGAATCAGTTATGGCTGGTTATGGCATAGCAACAGTTTCAAATCATTATTCCTGTAGTTGCCTGACTACTGAATAATAATACACGATCGTACGTCTTATCTGTCCAATGCCAACTTTTTTAAAACCAAAATGAAAGTACCATTTTTCACTCAGTACCTACATAATAAGTAACTAAAAACACAAGTACAAATATAACAGTCGTTTCAAGAACACTCGTTTCTCGAATATTTTCTTATTATTAAAAGGGTAGAAAGGTTAGATACCTACTTCACCTTCGACGCAGGTTGCCGACCTTAATACGTACCTACCTCAGACCTACCTAGATTAACAGAGTTTGAGAGGCTTGAGCACAAATTACATGATCTATACGAGTATAATGAACTTACAAGATTTAATGTATGCTTTAACGATTTCAAATCAGTAGGTCAAGTTAGATGCCTGAAAAGAAGATGGGTAGTTCCAATAACACAAAAATTATAGGTTTTATTTGACACACCATGCTGAAACAAAATGATAAAGACTTCTTCGTGGTTGGTTCCATGCCCAGTTCTTTCCTTTAGGATTCTCTCCTCGAGCTAACTAGAATTATGGACAAGACATCTACTTCTATGAGGCATTATATCAGAAGACGATGAATCCAAATTATTATGGTTAGAACTCATTCTTATGTAAATTCCTTATGCTAACATAACGTTTTCTTCATTACAGGCAAGCAATGGTGCAGAGCCGCAGGTAGCGGTGTTGTGTGAGTCCGGCGGCACCTACCATCCGCAGTACATGTCCGCAGCCGGACGGTGGACACCGGACCTTACGACCAAGCCGCACAACTGCCTGAAAGACAAAATGGAGATCCTCGACTATTGCAAAAAGGTAAGTTAAAAGTGATATACGTTTGATCTTGAGTAACAACGGGTCTAAGGCTGAAATCTAGTGCGTACTATGACTTTGCTCAGATAGAGCTTAGCAAAACTAAGCATAAACTTTGAATTGGAATTTATAGTCGAAATTCATTTTGTACTATACGAATAAAATAACCCTTTCCTAGCAGCCGGATAAAACGAACTATATAGTCATAAGGGAGAAACAAAGTTTAGGTAATTAGAAAAACTTAGACTTTACTAAGCAAAAACTTTGGATAATTGCGAAGATCGCTTTATAAATACCAAAAATTATCTTAAGTTTCTGCTTTGCGAAGTCAAAGTATCGATCATAGATTTCAGCTCAAGATACAGGACGCACATCAAGAAAATGGCCTTAAGTGAAATGAGGCAAACAGTAGTACAATGATTAAATCTCACCTTTTTTAGAGGCTTCATAGGTTAACTTATTAGAAAACGGACGAGTTCGCCTCACTCCATAAGTGTGTACAACTTAAACCAGTTTGTGGAGGCAAGTCTTCCATCAGATCAATTTCTGGTCAATTACAAACAAACATGCACGTAAAAGTTATTTAACAATTTAGGTAGCTGCATTAAATAAGATAAACTGCCTAATTCAGACAAAATTCAAGGAAGCATAACAATCATTCGGTCTATTAAACAGCAACGACTTCAGACGTAATTTGTGCCGCACAAATTGAGTACACGAAACAATTACATTACCTTCTGTATAGCTTCATATACAACGTAGGTATACAGAGTATTGAATTTACCTCGCATAGTTGCACAATTTGGTCCCTAATTGCTGTGGTCTGTTATGATATTAGATTACTGTCATACGGTTTGTTGGCTTTATATTTGGGAATTTACATAAATGATCCCTTAATTTTTTGAAATTGTGCTTTTGATGTTCCATTTTCTAATCTAAATGTTATTACTTAAGCTTCAACACTTTTATGATGTGCTATGGATTATATTTATAATTAGCTGCGCCCCGCGGTTTCACCCGCGGAAGTGAAAAACGCGTTATCATGGGCGCGGGTGGCCGAGCGTTTCTCGAGCGGTTGCACTTTTTCGTTCATTACTCGGGATCTACTAATTGGATTTTGATACAAAGTATACCACGACGTTCCTCGAAAATATAACTATCTAATATTGAAAACCAGATTTTAATCGGATTAGCAGTTTTTAATTGTATGAGCAACAGACAGAGAAACAGACAGACATGTCTGCTTCTTATCCTAAGACCACTTTTTTTAATTTACTTTCCAGTACAGACTTTTTGTCCTCTCTTTTTTATTATAAGTGTGTATAGGGTATAAAAGAAGAAGATATAGATTAAAATCCATTGTTTTAATCACATTATTTGATTTTCATTTGCTTTATTTATTTTAAATTATTATCTCATTTAATATCGGATAGTCTGTATAGATAGTTTGTCACTGAATTCCCTATTGTTATCTGTTCTAGGTGTACCCAAGCCACGACATCACCAATATCGTGGAGGCGTCCCACTACGTCAAGGTCAGCAATTGGTGTAAACTTGGAACTGGTAACGCTGCAAAGTGCAAGGTCACCAGATGGGTCAAGCCGTTCCGCTGTCTTGGTGTGTATTACTGCCTTATGAGTTATTTCAGATCTCCTTTCAGGGAACTTATGTAACCTATCGACCAATTTTGGAATTACTGACGATGCCATTCTTCCGCTTTTAGAACATTGAGATTTTATTTCAAAAAGTATTGTAAGGTGATTGAGTTTTGCGGATTTTAGTGACCTTACCAGTCCGTCACGTAACGACTAGATGGTAAGATAGTGGGTTTGAAAAGCAAAGCGGAGTTCAATCTGAGGCTGCTGGCCTTTTTTGTAGTTTATAAATATCACTTAAATATATGCTTGTTAAATGACATTCTTACTTTCTTTTGAAATTGAATGGCCGGAATTTAAAATATTATGTATCTTTAGATAATTAACTAAAAATTACCCTAAATTTGACAGATTTTTTTATACTTGCTAATGTAACACCCCCAAATGAACTACAAACACTTATTTGGTGGCAGAAGGTCCATTCCAATCGGACGCGCTGCTCGTGCCTGAAA
Organism: Idaea dimidiata; assembly: GCA_949358125.1. Lineage (NCBI taxonomy): Eukaryota > Metazoa > Arthropoda > Insecta > Lepidoptera > Geometridae > Idaea > Idaea dimidiata. Next base: position 17,591,472 of record OX442329.1, read on the forward strand.
GCTGCTTGTTCGACCATATCCACAACCAGAGCCGGTGCTGGCAGTTTGCTCGCTGGAATTCAACTGCTGGACGCGCGTGTGCCCAACGAGGATTGAGGCTGAGGACCTTCGCGATGTTGCTGCCTTGTGGGATCAGCTTGTTCTCGGGCGTTGAATTTGTATGCTGCCCAAAGCATTTTAAAGGTACCGACAATATGCAATCAGTGACATTATAAAAAATGTAATAAGCAATAAATTTTCTCTTTAAATTTATTTAACTTTGGAAGTAGGTTTCTATCTTGTTCTTGGTGACTTATTGATATATATTGCAACTGTAGGTATATAAAAGTAACCTATAATGTCAGAACATTAGTACTTATGTATTAACTTAACCCTTAATTCGACAAAAAAAAATATGTTTTATTTTGTGAAATTGTTATAGATTTCGGTTCTTAGCTTGTATAGGACCCTAGGAAAAAATCCTAAAAAAATCTACCCCTTTTGGTTTTCGAAAAAATCTACGTCCATTATACTGGACATTATCAAGTTCATAAGAAATTGATGCACTCCAATCACGTGCAGTATACTTCCCACTGTCGAAGAGAAAGAATAAAATAAACTAGTGATTCCGTAGGAAAATATTAATAATATTTGGTAATTTGGTCTAATAGTTACATTGATTATGCTTGCAATACTAATAGCAATCCTTCTATCGACTTATGTATTCAGTTATTGACTTCAATAAAAAAATGATACATAGGACAGTGGTTCAGCCAAGAGTGATGAAACTGGCTTTGAGAGTGATGGTTTCGTGGAGACATGAAGCGAAAGTCTGCAGGAAGGTGGCCATCCATGCTTCGGTGCCGGTAAGAGCAGCCCTGTGCTGGGGTTGGAGACAGTTTGGGCTGTGAGCGGTCTCCGTTGGCCCCTATTATTGGCAGCGTGCTGCCACTGACTGGTGAAGTGAAATATAGCGTTTAGCCAAGTTTGATTTCATTGTTGTCTGTTCCAGCATCAGATGCTTCGTCTATTGCTGGCTTATAAACATCAAGAACAACCAGACATGGAAGAGGGATGCCAGCACGGGCTGTGTCAAATGCGCTGAATGCAAGCTCCAAATGGAAAGAAAGACAGTTCAGACTTGGGGCTGATCGACATACCATCAAACTGGAGCATATCTCAATTCTTCAAACCAATAGTCTAGACAAGGAGGGCAAGTTAACTATACCCATGATAAGAAAATGAAAAAGGCTTTCATAGTCAATTGTTTGCAATTGCCCGTTTTCTGGGTTGAGTACAGGTTTGTGTTGTCAAAGATATTGTTGGTTATAACTGGGGAGAAGAAACGATAGAAAAATTCCAATGAACAGTCAGTATCCGATAAATCAAACACAAATCGTGTGGTGTGATGGAATGCCAGCCTTGTGTCCGAGTGGTCCTTTTTCCATTTGTAGCTCAAAATCAGTATTTTCTTGATGTCTTTTGCTTGGAGATTTGGCACAGCTTGCATTGGCGTTTTTCTTTTGCGCATGGTTGTTTTTGATGTTAGTGGACTGTCATTGGAGGAGGAATCTGATGACAGAACTGACAGTAGTGAGGCCAGGATTGGTTAGGCCTTTTAGTTTGTTTTACCAGTAGGTGGTGGCACGTTGTGGGTGATAGGGATCAGCGGAGGTTGCTCATGGCTCACATTATCGTTAACCTCTAGCACAATGTTGTTCTACTTGGCATGAGGCGGGGACGGTCTTCTGTTAGGGGATTTTCGTTTTCTGTCTCGATGAGGCTGTCGCCTTTGAGGTTGGTTTTATCACTGTCGGTTGAACTGTAATCTTGTGTATCATTTTCGGAGTCGTCTAGTGTGTTCGTGCGCTAAATGCATGAGTCATAGAAGGGCAGGGTAAGGAGGACAACTCTTCAGTTTTATTTACATCAATTCCCTCTTCATTATCAGGTTCAGAACCAGTATTTTCAATTCTTCATCAGAAAGAACATGTTCAAGCGGCACCAATGCTACTTTATGTTGACTTAAAGCTCTGAGAAACGAAAAATAGCAAACATTTTATTTGCGGATCCCTAACATATTATAGTAAGAAACAACAAAATATTAATTTCATAATAATACGGCAACGGGAAGAATACTGGACATGATATTTAGCAGTTACTCTACTAGTAATTCGACGACGGGAAGTATACTGGACATACAAGTTGTGTGTGTGATAAAAACTAAACAAAACTCTGTTAGACAATCAAATCTTTACAAGTCGCTTTTAGAATATGTTATCTGTAGTATTCAATGATTTTACAAAATATTATGCCGTAAACAATGAATAAAATGCAAGTTACCGAGAGCTTGCGCTGCGAATTTCGTCTCCCCGCCATTTCGCCGGGAATAACTCACGTCCCGTCCATGTGTGTGCATCACCGATTTTTGACAGTGTATTTAGATAGTTAAGGGCTGCGTTCGTAAACGTCGTCGGACGACGCTCGGTGACATAGAACGCGTTCGAAAACCACCGGGGTGATCACCCGACGTTCAGTAATGGCCGTTCGTAAACGTCGTCCGACGACGCACCGGTCGCCCCACGAAATTGGTGGACGAAAATCGCCCTGACGTTTATTTGACAGTTGACACGTCTTGTTTGTTTACATTTTCTAAGAAGACCGTTCAAAATGGACCAGCTATGTTCCACAGATAACACATTTTACACTTCAACCAACTATTCCTAAATAAAGAAATATAGATTATTCAATAGATCACTGTGATATTAAGCCACTGTGTTAGTATTTTCGTTTAATTTTCGCTAAATTAAATGATATTGCATGTTAAAGTTTCACAGTTAGCAAAAATTATGTCAAATCGATTGTGATAGATAGTGTCGTTCGTAAACGTCCGATGACGAACGTTCGCGCGCCTTGGAGTGATGATCCGTCGTCGGACTAGCTTTACGAACGCAACCAAGGATACAATATTACACCTTGCATTCGAGATATGCGGTCTAATTTTTTATGTAGATTTTTTTTCATTCAATGGGAAGTATACTGAACAGCGTCGAATTAAGGGTTAAATATTTCAGAAAACGTAAAAATGCATAAACCCATGGACGTCGGTGTGCCTGTGAGCCCTGGAGCGGAAGAAATGTTAGCTGCCTCAGCTGCTATGGATGAACGAGACGATGATCTGCTTGATGACGATGATGCGCTAGACGATGACGATGACGACGATACGTTGAACTTAAGCGATGATGACGATGACGATGATACTGATGATGGTAAGTTCGACAAAATTATATGAATGAAACTTCTGAAAATGTTTTTGTTCACATATTACTGGACTTGAAGGAAAGGGATAATAATATGTTGTAGTAAAAATAGTACTTATCATCAAAATCTGAATATATTTTAATTTGAAATCTGATTGTAAACTTGATACATCTATAGAATATCATGGTGGTTGATCAACAGTGATAATAAAAGTATCCCGAACATTGCGATTAATTTAAATACCATGTTTTTCAGACCATGTGAACAAATACATATTTTCTTCCAGATATGGATGAAGACGAAGACGCTGATTTATCACGTGACGATGACGCCGAAGACGATGATTACACTGACGGCGACGACAGCGCATGGCCTCGCCCTGAGACGTCTCCAGCTCCGTCCACTACTACCTCGACTACCACTAGCACCACAACTACAACCATATCATCAACGGCTACCTCTGATCCTTACTTCTCCCACTTCGACCCTCGGACCGAGCATCAGAGCTACAAAGACGCCCAACAGCGTCTTGAAGAGACTCATCGGGAAAAGATCACTAAAGTAATGAAAGAATGGTCGGAACTCGAAGATCGGTACCAACAGATGATGTCTTCTGATCCGACAGCCGCTCAGACTTTCCGGCAACGCATGACTGCCAAGTTCCAGTCTAATGTACAGACTCTGGAAGAAGAGGGAGTAGCTGAACGCCGTCGGTTAGCTGCTTTGCACCAACAACGAGTATTGGCACATCTCGCTCAACGTCGACGCACAGCACTCTCCTGCTACACTCGTTCGCTGAGGGATACCCCCCCTAATGCGCACCGCGTCCAGAAATGTTTACAGCGTTTAGTTCGAGCTTTAGCAGCGGAACGTAGCGGGGCGTTAGCTGCGTGGAGACGTGCTGCTGCCGCCGGTAAAGAGGCTGCTGCTGCGGAGAGGGCAAGTGCCGCGGATAGATTACAGGTCCTTAGATAGTTGGTATATCATGCATAATAGGTATACACTATGTGGACAATCAATCCCTTAACCTTATTTTACTTTGTTTAGGATGCCGACCGTGCTCTTCAGCGAGCCTTGACTGCTCTTCGTCGCCGCCCACACTTGTATGCAAGCATTGGAACATCTATTGAAGATTACGTTCAAGTAAATATATATCATTACATACATACGTACATTTATAATTATTTATAATAATGGTTAACAGATAGGAAAGCCTTTCAGTAAGACTCTAAGGTCTGGCTAATAAGTTTTTAAAACAGCCAACAATTTTTTTTATTAAACGCCTTTTAAATTGTTTTTGTACATACTATCATACGTATCTAATTCACAGTCAATGCAATCCAAAGACGATATGGCTGTATCTCTAATGTCCATGACTCCTGAAGCTGAGGAACTTTTGCTGGACCGCATTGAGGCTGAAGTCCAACGAGAGCAAGCTGCGAGGGACCAGTTGAGTGCTAAGAGGGATCAGCGAGCCAAGCAGAGGCAAGAGATTCAGAATGAAAGGACTAAGGTAAAATCACAGCTATTAGACAACAATTAGGTTCTTAGGTTTGACTAAACAATGGTCTTCGTCAACGTTTTATTGAGAAGGAAATAATCATAGCGATCACTTAAAATAATATTCTTGAAATTATATAACTGAAATCTGTGTCGCAGAAATATTAAGTTTTCGTGGATTCCATAGGGACACCACGAAAGTATAAAAGAGTTCTGTTACTGTCCCTCGATCGATCATGTAGGTAATTTTTTTCTGGAGTTCAATATATTGAACGTGGTTTGGTGTATTATACAAGTAATTAATGAAAAACGATGCTCTCCCCAAAAACCAATAAAAGCCTGATAGCCTGTACCTATGACGCATATATCTAACGTAAACCAACCTACGTCCAGACATCAAATGGCGTGAAAGAGAGCGAGGAAAATGACGACGAAGCACGCGAGGCGGACAGTGAGTCGGAGGTGACGTCACGCGCGGCGCCCGCGACTAGCGCTTCGCCCGCACCTTCAGCCGCGCCATCTTCGCCCGCGCCTCCTCCCCTATCTGTTTCCGTACATGACCTGACTACGCGACTGGCTTACACGCAGGAGTCCACAACCACTGTGAGTTATTATATTGTTATGAATAATCTCCTCTTCATCCATCCCCTTTCGACCGTATCTATCTAGTCTACGGAAGTTGAATCACGTCCGGATATTTTTAAGCCTTCTTCTTTCTTTCGAGTGGATAGAAAGAAGAAGGCTTAAAAATATTCGAAATAGAAGAAATTAAAACCGTTTTCTAAAAACATTATCTGGAAGTTGAATCTTGGCTGGGTCCATAAGTTCTTAAAAGTAAAAATCTTGTTTTTCTGAGGTTTCCTTTTTGCAGGAAATCATCACAAGCACAGTGACCGAAGGTCCGGAAGGTGAAACTGCTGAAACCATTGAAGTTAGCGAATCTACCAGTCGACGATCCACTGGCGAGGTGTGTATTCATATTTTTCGAGGAAGGTAAATTTTTGACCGGACTTACTAGAACTTATTAAGTGTCCTTAACAAGCTAGTAAAAAAATGTTCAAAATTCTGGTAGCACCTACGTTTGCTTGTGAAGTAGGTAGGTACCATTTCTCTGAGAGAGTGCCCCTGAGGGCATTCTTATCTTTCATTTCAAAGTTCCATCCTTTCGAAATTAGAGCCGAAGTTCCACATTTCTGATTACATTTCTAAAATTGTGAATATATTGTATTCCAGACGGAAGGCGAGGGTCTCCGCGCCGCATTAGAGCACGCCGAGGAACGCGCTCCTCCGCCTCCAGCTCATGCTCTCAAACATGAGCTGCAGCATTCGCAGCCTGTAAGTTCATACTCTGTAACCCAGTAACCAGTGTAACTATCAAACTCCTGAATAAACTAGCTCTCTAGTTCTGGTAGCAGAATATGATTGACATAATGTTAGAAGACGGCAGTGTCAAAGAGCTTGCAGCATTCTGGAACATGTAGACCTAACCACATTTTAATAATTTAAATCTGTGGTATTTCACCTTGAATTGTGAAGCCTGAAATTGATTTTCATTCTGCTGGTTTCCAATTCCTTCTTAGGTCGTAAATGGTCGTAATGGTATGCTATCGCATTAGGTTGAGCCCTATTTTTTTCTTCTAAAAAGATTTCCTTATAGAAAGATGATTCCAACTTAATTTCTGACCTATCACTGCTAATCAACGTAGCAAAGTATATAAATTTCTTTTGAGCTACTACGTGCACCTTTATAAGCAGTAACTCAGTGTTGTTCCATGTTGGACAAGCACGGATAAGTGTTAGTAGCATTTTTAGTGGGATCACTCGTCCCAATGTCTAAACTACCTTCGGGTCTAGTTGACTACTATCAAATTCAAAAGGGTACCTACAAGTGGTCCCTGGTCCCATTTTCGACGGGGACGACTTCACCCCTAACCCCTGCATTAAATTCATCACATAATTATATCGTTCTCCCCCAGGGTTTCACAGTCCGCGGGAGCGGGTCGAGTGGTGGAGCGGGCGGCGCGGGCGCGCTGTACCCCGCGCTGTGTGTCGGCGGCGCGGCGCTCGCTGCGGCCGCGTGTGTCGCGCTCGCCGTCGCTCGTCGTCGCGACCGCGCGCCTCCTGCGCAGGGCTTCGTACAGGTAAACTCACAGAGCAGATATAAAAAATTTCCTATGGAACAACGCATAACAATTTGCGGGTTCAAGATCCGCCCACTTTTTACTCCCTTTTAAATGGGAAAAGGAAAAACCCCTAGACCTAATTGGGTGATGACCCTATGTTACAAAGTAACGCCATCTATTGACCACTGTCAATTGACAAAGCTGCTATGGTCACGCCCATTTGGTGACGTAAAAAGCCTACTTAAAAGTGTCACGAAACCTACCTATTATGGGCAGGTCCTCTTTATACTACTTTTGTGCGATCTTAAATGACGTACAACAACATTATTGTAATTGCCTCGCGCCTCCAGCACAGGGCTTCGTACAGATACTACTTTTGTACGATCTCAAATTACTTACTACAAGATTAGGTTAAAAATATAAAAAAGTAGTTATGATAATTTTATCATAGCATCAACTGTGCTGAATAAGTTTATATTGTGTGATTGAGACCTCACAACTTTCTTAGAACTTCTTGCTTTTGTTTTAACTTTCTTTGCAATTCTACAACATCGTAGACCTCATACTTCCATTTCTAAAGACTGTTTTTCATTTGAAACCGATCCTCATTCCCAGGTGGAGCAAACCGGCGCAGTAGCTCCGACACCCGAAGAGCGACACGTGGCCAACATGCAGATCAACGGCTACGAGAACCCCACCTACAAATACTTCGAGGTCAAGGAGTAAGCCATTCCTCTCGTTAGCCTGTCCACCTCGATGACCGCTCGCAGTAGACTTTCGTCACCCGGACGTACGGGCGTTAGTGTATTGTAAAAAATAAACTATTTGGCCAGTCGTTCGTCTACTCTTTGATTCACCTTTTAAAGTCTTTTAATTGTTAGTTTAGGGGCGTGGTAGTACAAGTCTTTTAGGACGTTGAAATTGATCATAGATGAGTACAAGTAAGATTTCTGTAATGCGAAGCAAGACGTTGTGGATTTGATTTACGCCCTTTGTTCACGCCATTAAAAAATATTTAAACGATATCTGGTTCCAACCAAGGAGAGGTGAAACTTAGATTCGGAGTTGGGTAATTTGGAATTCAATTTGGAGCTCGGTTCTTGGTGTTGCTATTCATACTTTTGTGTCTAAAGTGACGAACATCGGAACCTAATATATCGAATGGTATTTTTCGCCAATTGATACATGGGTAAAAAAGTAATATAAATTTAAAAGTTGCATTGGTTTTAGTTTTATTTAAGCAAAAAAATAAATCAAAAATTAGTGTACATTTTGTTTTACATGTAAAATACCGTTTCGAGAGGTTTATTTAAGAGTAGATGAATATCTAAATTTGTTTGTGACGTGTGTTAGGTGCCCCTTAGAGACAGGGTGTTCCCGACCCTGCACCTTATCGTGTCCTCTAAATTATTTATGGAATGAATGTGTGTGGAACCTTTGAGCGGCTCGAATGATCCGGTGGGCAGGTGCGTTATGGCACCATTACACTACTTGCGAAGCTAATCGAAGATAACAGGATAAAATAGGGTAAAGACGGGCATTTACGGTCACGTTCGGTAACATCGATTCGCTTCCGATCGTTCTCAGTATTTGTACCCTAGTCAAATGACTAGGCTCTTAAGAAGTTGTGTGTTCAGCTTAACTTTGCCAGTTGTGTAGTGGAGACTTTAAAGTTTTATTTCGGAAAAAGCTTGTGTGATTAGTGGATATTAACCCATTTGCGTTTATTCGCGTTCAGTCATTTAAGATTAAGGTTCTTTAAAAAAAAGAAATATTGTTTTTGTTATTTTTCTGCACCAAAATGTCTTTTATAATTTTCTTAATGTTTAGGTCTAAGTTTTGTCTAGTTTTTAGGATTCATAAGTGTCACCGTAGTAGATTTTTAAATTAAGTTCTTTGATGCCGTCGCCCGAGTGATTGCACAAGGCGTTTCATTAATTTGTAAAATTAAATCTTTGATCAACTCCAAACGAGTTTGGGTAGTTGACGCAAATTTTCCATGGAAACTTCTTGGCTTAATAATGAGCGTTAAGTTAGTATTTCTTTAGCGTAGTCTAAGTTTCGTTTCGGACGTCGTTTGCCATCACTCGGACGATTGGAACAAACGTCCATAGTACGCCGTGTACATACGCTACGCGTACAAATTTTTGAACCTAACTTAATCTAGACGCCCGCTTTCTTTTACTTTTCTAATGTAGGTAGATCATAAACATGAATTTTATGTAATAAATGCGAAAATATATTTTAATAATTAATGTGTATTTAGCTGTGGAACCGGCGCGGGCGGACTTAACCGAAAATCCTCGTTTTTAAACAGACTTTATTTCCACAAAGTTAGTTTCATCGAGTCCATTTACCCTGTAGCTTTCTTGCTTCGTCAAAATACAGTCCGCCTGTGGGAAACCATCCCGGATAAAACGCCAAGTACTCAAAGTGTTTTCTAAATTTAAAAATATCGACCACTTGTGATTTCTTTAAATCTATAAATCATTCAGTGATTCGTAATCTAGTCATAATGAGATATAACATGACGCATTTAGGCAAAGGTTGTGTCGCATTTTGGGTACCGGCGTTATATTAATATAAAGAAAATAAAGCTTAATAAGTGAGTGTATGTATGGTTAATATATAAGTAGATGTACAAAAATTAATACATTATATAGATGTTTTAGCGTCAGATACCTAGATATAAAGCAAAATATAATTATATATCGCATTCGTCCGTATAAAGTAAGGGCTTGCGCTCGTGTCTATTCCCACACACTAAATGTAACGTAGTTAAGATGTAATTCTGCCTCAGTATTATATACATTTAAGCTTATTTATTACATAAGCTAATTTATATACACTATTACTATTTGTTTACGGGCGTTGTGGCGTGATTACAAATGAAGTCATATCAGATACGTCACGGCGATTTACTGTGCTTATTTTGATGCTTTTCTCGTCGATAGAGTATTACCTAGATCTGTGAAATACTGAATAGAATCGCATGAAAATTGGCATAAGTACAGTACACGGGTTGTAAGTTCACCTGCCTGAAAAGAAACCAGCCTCGGATTTAGCAGGTATCTAATACTCAGCAGAAAGTTGAGTTAGAATTCATTTTACTACAGAATTTCTGCCTATATCTTAGACCACATCGTCACTTACCCTCTGTTGAGATGGTCATTAAATTGTAACTAGAACCTCGGTAAGGTAAATTTAAATCACGTCTATTGCAATCGCCCGCCCGTGGCTTTTCGTACGTCATTTCGTAAATGTATAACGTAATTTTATCCAGCATCAAGTACCGCTATGTATTTTTAATAATATCTTATTAATAACAAGCCGATCACATAATATTTTTTTAACAAACTTTTTGCTCAAAATCAGCTGTCTCTATAGACTTTCGATCTAACAATTTGGATGTATTGTTAATGAAATTGATGTCGTAGGTTACCTTGTTTCCGATCCGAAGTCCCGGTCACCGTATCACGTGTTTCCGCAACTATTTTACATTATAAATACTTAATGGTTTGATGACTTTTTGTGTTTACTGTACTGCATTTTATTGTGAGTTCAAAGATCAAATTGAATCAATAAATAGAAATATAAAATATCGGTGTTTTTATTGGCGTTGGGCGCTGAAACCCTGCTTTTCATGTTTCACCTATAAGTTTTGAGTCCAATACATAGATATAAGTTGACTATACCTACATACAGACAAATATTATGTATGAGGTGATAACGAATCTCACTCAAACTATAATTTACCTAATAGTTAGTAGGTAGACAAACATCCAATTGTCGCTTAGCCTATAAGCTATAAGTAAGTATAAGAACATAGAACTTACCGACTGGAGCCGGGGATCTGTCCGGCCGGTAGATTTTGTACGTATTTGCACATCTTACTTATATTATAAACGCGAAAGTTTGTATGTAAGTATGTATGTATGTATGTGAGGTTGTTACTCTTTCACACAAAAACTACTGAACCGATTGCGATGAAACTTGGAATATAGGTAGCTGGGGACCTGGATTAACACAAAGGCTATTTTTTATCCCGATATAACCGTGGGAACAGGACTTACGCGGGTGAAACCGCGGGGCGCAGCTAGTATATATAATAGTACAACACTGAGTACGAAGTAATAAGTAGGTTGAGTTTCATACAGGTACCTACATCGCGAACCGATAACTATAATATTTATTAAAAGTCTGTGAATGGATTATCTGCAACCATCGAGGTAACAAGTAAAAGTTCTGCAACGAAGATTTCCTAGATTAGTATTTCCATTATGCCTTAATAAATTACAGTCAGAAAAACCTACAAAAAAGTAGGAAAACTACTTACTTACTAATAATTATTAGACTTATAAGTTACCAGTTGCGCCCGTTCTCGCGGGTATATCAGGATAAAAGTAGCCTATGTGTGTTAATCCAGTTCCCTAGCTACCTATATTCCAAGCTTCATCGCAATCGGTTCAGTAGTTTTTGCGTGATTGAGTAACATACACAATTACACACATGCTCACAAACTTTCAGCGTTATAATATTAGTAGTATAGGATAATAAAGGAATAAAGAACAGCAAGTCTGTACTTGGACCCAAATAAAAAAAAACTGAGCGTACCTATTTAATTAAATTAGGTAAGGTAATTATCAAAATACAAACCAATTAAATTAAAATACAAACCAAATAAATCTAAAGTAAGGTAAATTAGGTAAGTAAAAAGAAACACAAATTTTCTCTTAAAACTCGAATCAACTTTCAAAGATTTATCGATTTTTCAGTCACAACTGATTAAATCCCTAAACTTAAAAATCAAAGAGAATGTATTGTAATCACTACGTTTTAACACGATGAAAGACCATTCTGAGTGCG